>OX359288.1:70252925-76032925 GCA_947179395.2 Pulicaria dysenterica | reverse complement strand
AGTGTATCGATTTGTCACTTTTTAGTATTATGTATAGCTAGCTACCTTTAAAAACTACCGTTTAGTATATAAAACTTTCTAAACTAACCGATTGATGTATTCAACATGTTATAGTAGGTTAAAAGCTTACGTGTCACAGGTTTTTATGACTTGGCACGTTATGTGGCAAGTGACATAGATTTTCAAACTTAAAAGAAAATCAAAGTAGATTAGTAACTATTTTTAAAATAATAATAATGATAATAATAATAACATTAATAAGATATATGAATAAGATATATGGAGAACATATTGGTTCATGGAGGGTTTTTCACAGATTCAACTGGTGGGCGACTTCAAAAACTTCGACAGATTTAACTGCCATTGACCTCCGGTGATTAAGGTTCAAGAACTGATGTTAGGGTTTCTTGAAATGGGGATTTTTCATCTATGAAATTTCAAAGGTTAGTTGTGATTAATTGTGTTCATCGATTTATCATTAGGGTTTCGAACTATCAGGTGTATTACGATTACAATTGTATTACGATTAACGATAACATGTGTTCATCGATTCATCTTTAGGGTTACGAACTTTTCTTGATGGGGATTTGGATTTGGGGGTTTTGAAAGATAATTTTGGGTATTTTGTTCTTCGATTGTTTTGGTTTCACAGGGTTTCGATAGACAGGGCTTGTGTTTTTCGATCATAAATCCATGGATTCATTTGTATGTTCTTCGTTTTTTCTTCAAACAAGGTTTGTGTTTTTCGACTGTTTGGGCTTTTTCCTATAACATGTTTGTGTTTTAAGGTTTTCATTTCTTCCATATCTGTTTCTGTTTTAAGGTTTTCATATCTGTTTAGATAATCAGATCTTCATATATTCGTCAGGTATTGAATGTTGAAGATAAAGATGTTCTTGAAGGAAGAACACTAAGATGACGATGTTTGGTGGCAAATGAGGTGTCAAATGCGTAATTAAGTTAGATTAAAAATAAAAAAAATTGCGGTTACCTGTTTAGTAGTTTTGTAAGTTTAATATACAAAATAGAAAAAATGATAACTTCAGTACACTTTCGGAAACTAGACCTTTTAAAAAATTATGATTAGTTAAAATTCTTTTATTTATAACAAATAAATACTTAATCGTATTGCTTCTAATTTTAGCAATAATGATCAATGACTTGCATTAATAAATACAGTCAATTATAATTGTATCATAAAACGTTTCTATTATCACGTCTGTTATCCCGCTCGTGTCGGCGCTTCTACCGTATACTGGCCTTGTCTATCATCTTTTTTCAAACTCTCATTTATTTTTATTTTTTATTAATTAATACTTTTTAATTAATATTTAGTATTTATTATTTTTAAACCAACTAGTATATCATATAATAATTTAGTAAATATGCAACTAAAAGATAAACATTAACTATCTTTAAACGGATGAAGTAAATAACAAATTAAGAGAGGATTCCTTGTGGCTTTGGTTTTTCTAGGAAGTTCCCCCACAATAACGATAACTCGATCACACGTACTACTGTAGAAGAATAATCATAAACAGTTAGAATTTAATACTAATTATTGTAAAGGAATTATATGTGGCAAATTAAGTACCTTTCATCCTCTCTCTCTCTCTCTCTCTCTCTCTCTCTCTCTCTCTCTCTCTCTCTCTCTCTCTCTATGTATGTATGTATATATACAATGCACAAACCCTTATCATCATCAATAATATTATATATAGAATTAAATCCACATTAGCAACAAATACTTATAAAGGTTTAGATTGGACCATAGCAATAATATTCCGTCCTCACCAATTACTTCATAGAGCTTGCTTGCATATTGAAATCTAGATATATAGATATATAAATATATGAGATGATATAGCTTTTTCAGGCACAATATTATTTTATAGGATTCTGACCAATAATTGATTCTAGCTACTTTGGAAAAAGAGTCAGTCTTGATCAAGATGGGTTTGAGTGATATAGGAGCAAAGTTGCCACCAGGGTTTAGATTTTACCCAAGTGATGAAGAGTTGGTTTGCCACTATCTTTACAAGAAGATAGCTAATGAAGATGATGTTCTTAAGGGTGGTGGTACTCTTGTTGAAATTGATCTTCATATCTGTGAGCCATGGCAGCTTCCTGGTATGCATATCTATTACCCTTTCATTAATCCCTTCGATCAATTCATTCTTCTTAATTTTATATATATATTTCTTCTTGAGATCTCCTTAATTAATTTTTCACCATTTCTCTCTCAAAATTGAAGTAAACTTTTTCAAACTTGTATATATAGCTAGCTTAATTCTAACAAATTAAGCTTCGGTTAATTTATGTTACCTATTCATTTTAAGTCCAAAAGAATGTATTTACATTATAACATGCTAATTTATAAGTATATATAACCAATTAATTAATTAAAAAATATGCTAGCTATTATATATTCTTGAAAAGCATATGACATAGTTACTACCATCTTTTTTCAAGAAGTAAAAGGGAAGGAAAATAATAAAAATGAAAACTTTTTACCAAAGTATTTAAAATTTTAATTGTATACCCATGGTTAAGTTTCTCCAGATACATCATCACGCACAGTACGTACGTAATGAATATTTCTGGAGTCTAATTAACTACAGTAGTTGATAATTTATGAGGATCGCTAAATGCCCAAATCACCTTCTTTAATTTGCAGTGTGTTTCTGTGTATATATTCACACACACACACACACACACACACGTACTGGAGGAACCTCGATCTGAAAAACTTCATGATGCATGTTCACAAAGGAGAAATGTTTGATGAAATATTGGTTTTGGTGTACGTGGTTAAAATTGTACAACTTCTAAAGCAATGGTACAAGTTATCTAAGCACATAGATCTATACATGAAGAGTCGGTGAATTAAATTTACTACTATGACACGTACAGAAACATTCTCTCTCACACGTTAATGGTACTGTTAATAGAGACATATTCTGACCAAGACTTTGAACCAAATTGCATCATTAAATTTTCTTAGTCTTCTATATGAATCCTCTCAGGCAAATTAAACTGGAAATACTTACATGCCTTATCCATAAAAAATGTCATGTCATTTTAGGCATTAATGTGTTTTAATTACTTTCATGCATTTTATTATAAACCCTACTGATCATAACTATATATATATATATATATATTATATATATATATATATATATATATATATATATATCTGAATTCTCATTTAGTTTCTTCTATAATAATTAGCTCTTCTCATATTCTTGACATTTTTCTTTTGAAGAGGTGGCGAAATTGAACTCGAGTGAGTGGTATTTCTTTAGCTTTCGTGATCGAAAGTATGCAACTGGATATCGAACCAACAGGGCCACGAAAACCGGATACTGGAAGGCTACTGGGAAAGATAGAACAATTGCTGACCCACAAACTGGTGCTGTTGTAGGCATGAGAAAGACTTTAGTTTTTTACAAAAACCGCGCTCCAAATGGGATTAAAACTGGTTGGATCATGCACGAATTTCGCCTCGAAAACCCTCATATTCCTCCTAAGGTACATCATCATCATGTATTCATGTTCATCTATTTTCTCATATATATTGTACTTAAACATAAACCATCTTGTTCTCTAATAAACATGGGAGTGAGACCATTATTCTTAAATAAAGATCGGGTGTCTTTGTCTAAGTATTCTCACTTTCATGTTAATTAATAGAACACGAGAGGATAAAAATTGTTATATATATGTAACATTCTAATTGATCAAATGAAGAGATCTAACAATCGTTTGAATTTTTGTAAATTTTCAACTGACAGGAAGACTGGGTCTTATGTAGAGTATTTTACAAAGCAAAAGGAGAGAATAGCAAAGAATTAATTAGCTCACAAAATAACATAATCAATGTTACTTCACCGAATACAGACTCATATTCTCTTCAAACTGCCGATAGCCAACCGCCCTTGTGCGGTTGCTACCACCAAATCACCGCCAATTCCACCCACCAAAGTCCACCACTTCACAGCCACCACCAGTACCACCAAGAGTTTCCTGCTTATAACCACACTGATATCACACAAGTGTCTCGTGACGCGGGAGTGGAAGAATCTACAAACAAAACTACCTCGGCCAAGTGTCATGAGGATATTCATGAATCTGGTTTTCTTTTTGATTTTGGGTTCGATTTTGGCATTCCTTCCCCAATGGAATTCGTCGATAACGATAATGAGGACAATGGTATAGTATTCTTCTAGCTACCTAGCTGTATATGTTATGTTACTAATCAAGTATTAATCAGGTATAGAAAAATTAAACAAGTAAAGATTGTTGATCATTCGGTTTGCATATATATTATATGTATATTGTGATTGTTTTCAGAGCTAAAAACAATTATAATGCTTTGTATATTAGAAGTATATATATAGATTTATTATAGCTGGTTTGTAATTATTTGTTATTTATTGTTATAATATACACATGATAAGGTGTATATATATATATATATATATATATATATATATATATATATATATATATATATATATATATATATATATAGGGGAGGGTTCCATCGAGAACCAAAAAAAATGCGAGAACTAATCTCAGTCATTCCTTGGATATGGAAAGTTAATGGATGGAGAGCGTGGAGGGGATCAAGTGTGGCAGGGTGCATGTGAGGAATTCATGGGTGGTCAATGACATTAAAGGAGGGGGAATTGAACGGCTCAGATTGGTTCTCGCAGTTCTCGTACGAAAAACAGTTCTCGTTTGAACTTTTGCCTATATATATAAGGGAGGGTTCATGCGAGAACCGCGAGGACAAATCTCAGCCGTTCCTTGGATATGGGAAGTATCATGGATGGAGAGCGTGGAGGGATAGGGTGTGGCAGGGTGCATGTGAGGAATTCATGGGTGGGCAATGACATTGAAGGAGAAGGAATTGGATGGCTTAGATTGGTTCTCGCGGTTCTCGCTCTAACAACGGTTCTCGCATGAACTTTTGTCTATATATATATATATATATTGGAAGGTTCAAATGAGAATCTTAAATTACTTGAGAATGGGAGACTCAATCCCAACCGTCCAATTCCCCTTCTTCAATGTCATTACCCATCCATGAATTCCTCACATGCACCCTGCCACACTCGATTCCCCCAGGCCCTCCATCCATGAATTCCACTTACAAAATGAACGACTAAGATTTAGTCTCTCATTCTTAATTAATTTCTCATTCTCATTTGAACCTTATATATATATATATATATAATATGTGGGACGGTTCAAACGAGAACTGTTTTTCGTACAAGAACTGCGAGAACCAATCTTAGCCGTTAATTTGATAAAGTGGAATTCATAGATACGAAGCGTGAGGATATCAAGTGTGGCAGGGTGTATGTAATGAATTCATGGGTGGACAATAATATTGAAAGAGGGGGTTGCTTTTGTGATTCTGTATATATGGAGAAACTTATACGATAACGTTTTTTTGTATGACTACTGCGAAAATTGTTTCTCACATCATTAATTATACTCCTTAATATGTGTTTTTTCGTTATTTATATATATCTACAAACTGTGAATTGCGACATCCTAGTGGATGAGTCAATATATAATAAGCCTTGATTTCCAAAAATATATCGTTAATGGGTCATTAGTAAGCCATTAATGACACACTAATGAGCCGTCAAAAATTTACGAAAAATATTTCTCATTTGAAAGATGAAATTACTAATATACCCTCATTTAAATTTAAAAGGAAACAACTAAATGAACTTAATTATATTCTTAATATTACCATTATAATAAAAAAAAATTCTATAATATATAATGTTTTAAAAAGTCAAGTCAACACAAATTAATTTGTAGCCTATAAGATATTATAACAAATTAATAAATAGTTAAAGCAATAAAGAAATTGAAAAGCAAAAAAATTAAACATGTTGCGGATGAAAACTATTAAATATCATCATAGTGCGTAAATATGATACTCATACTTTATCGAAAATAGACATCTTATCGAATGAGAATTATTTGTCATCGCCGCATTGCGCGGGTACTATGCTAGTATATGTATGTATGTATATATATATATATATATATATATATATAGAGAGAGAGAGAGAGAGAGGAAGGTTCTTACGAAAAACATTTATTTTGCGAAAAGTGCAACAAGCCTTTTAGACCATTTGATGATTTAATTAATGGCTATGAAGATTTATGACAAATCGGTAATTAATTAAAATAAAAAAATATTATAAAATAAGAGTTGTGTTCAATATAGTTCATATAAAAAACATAATCATAAATTTTAATATTCAATCACATGTGATTCAATATACAATCACATGTGATTTAACATACAATTACATGTGATTGTAAAATCATTACATGTTAATTACGAAAATGTCACCCCGTCCAAATTTTTAAAATTCAACCTAGACCATTGATGAGGCTGATCCAAATGCTAAGATTAGTCCATTGAGATTATGCATTAAGTATCGACTATATTTAACATTTCTTTATAATATATAGTTAGAAAGAATAAATATGTCATTTTAAGCTTTACATGAAAACCTTACCCTAATAATCTCTCTTTCTACCCTATAATATTAATAACTTGGCAACCCCATATATCATCTCTCTCTCTTCAAAATTCACCGCCCCATATGCCATCTCTCTCTCTCTTCAGATTCATAACCACACCAAATCCGGTGACAACTGACATGCATTTTAACGACCTTGCTTCTTACCGCTACCGGCAAGATCAATCAAGCAAGCATCATATCTTATGAGGCCCACCATCGGCACTGGAAGGATAGCGCAACCCTGCAACATAGCCGGTGCCACCTTTTCAACATCATCATCTATGATTACAGGATTTTTTCCCCTTTCGAGTGTTGGGCGTTTTTAACTCCCCCGTCATCGAGAACCGCCGCTGCCTTTGATCATTTGACTTTTTTTAGTTTTGTTTTGATTATTCCTCTTTTGAATGGTGCCATGTTGTTTGTTGTCGCTAGTATGGTCTTCGTGACTATTACGGATGATCTCCATCTTTGAACTATGATTTATGTCTTCAAGTCGAATGAAGGTTCCTAAGAGTAAACATAAAAGTTAGCCTCGCCACGAGCCGGAGCTCGTGACTAAGCTTGGGTGCAAGGATAATTATTCATCTTTGGGAGATAAGTATAGGGAGAATAGAGGGAGTGAATGATGATGATCATACCTGAGCATATGGTCAAAAGGGGTATTTAAAGAGTCTCAAGAGAGGTCTTTGTCCAATGGTTAACTTGCTTGGTCAGCTGGACCAACCGGCTGTTACTGACATAGGTCTGTTGGACCAACCAGCTGTTAGAGTACTTCCATTAGACCACAAGTACATCAATTAATGCTAAGATGTACTTGTTGTTCACGTTAATTAAAATGGAGGAGACATGCAGATCTTATCTAATTAATTACGTGATTTCCTTTTGTCATTGCTTAATGCTTTTGTACCTTGTTCTTCGTCGTTTGTACATTACTGTTACTAGTTGAACTGAGTTGTTTGTGCAGCTACGGACCTACCTCCGTAGACGGAGGTAGATCCGTATAAACATACTGACATTCGTTGTTGTGGGTATCGACAACCCTTACAACCATTTTGATCATCTAGAACCCAAGATTTGTGTTTATGGTTTCCTCGATGGGTTGTGCTATGCTTAGATCTATAAGGTAAAGCAATGTTTTTGTGTGTTAAACAGTGAATTGTTTCCTTCATGTCACTACAATATCAAATTTTTTATTTTTCCACTATATTGTTTACTAACAAGTGTTAACTGATTGCAATTCATGAAAATGATTGGTATGTCATTTGTTTTGGTAGGAATGGGCTTCTTTTTACAGTTAGACTAGTGAACAGATTTCGCTATATGTTACAATAGAAAAAAACTTGGTCTTAGTTTATTAAGAAACTCAAGGTATGATCATTGAGAACGTGTGTCCTTTATGTAATTCGTATTTATCATATGTTCTTATACAAGA
Organism: Pulicaria dysenterica; assembly: GCA_947179395.2. NCBI lineage: Eukaryota > Viridiplantae > Streptophyta > Magnoliopsida > Asterales > Asteraceae > Pulicaria > Pulicaria dysenterica. Next base: position 76,024,930 of record OX359288.1, on the reverse strand, counting down.
CGTTTATTAGTGATTAGTGAACATAGTTTTACATGTTACTAAAAAGTAGATTGAACGAAAATATTTGTAAATAACCTTTATTAAGCTAAAAAAGTTTATAACTTATAAATTAAAGCTGGATTTAAGAGTAAATATGCTTTAAAGATTAAATTTTAAATTAAGAGTAAATATGGAAACTTCAATACATATGGGTGAGAAAAAGGAAGGTTATAAATGAGGAAATGAGAGAGAAATAATGTTACAAGACCAAATTAGCCTTTTGAGTCTTCAACATGTAATTTAGAAAATAAAAAAGTAGTAAAAAATAATAGCCTTAGATTAGAGTCATCTAAAGGTCAATAATTGTTCCTATCATTCTCACATTAAATAGTGTTCTCATTTGATCCTACCTCTCTCTCTCTCTCTCTCTCTCTCTCTATATATATATATATATATATATATATATATATATATATATATATATTGTAACGTCCCAAAAAAAATTTATAAGTCATAATATCATAGTAAAGTGTGGAGTAAACATACAATAAATAAAAGTTGATTACCATTTCCAGAATTCACAAACCAACATGTTTCGTACTTTGTAATAAGTTCAGAATTTAAAGTAAAATCGTTCGGTCATTTGTGAGCTGCCTTCACTGCCCTAGAGCTCCGAAGTGGTCCTCTCTTGAAATAATAAAGATTAACAACAGTAAGCGTGAAGCTTACCGAGTATGTTACTTACACCCTAAACAATTTAACATAGTTATCATTACATATCACTTGTCTCATACCCGCTACCGTCGTAGTCGGTCTCATCCTACACGTTATACACCAACGGTCTTACCTTACACGTTGCTATAGCATATGCTTATACATACCTAACACAGAAGTGTTAGTCATCATCATACTTTCACATACCCGACACACAAGTATCGGTCGTCATCATACATTCATATACCCGACACATAAGTGTCGGTCATCATCATGCATTTCAAGTTAATAGTGGTTCGGACTTGAATTGAATCCTACATCCCAATAGTCCACTTAGGTCGGACTTGTCCTAAGTTGCGCCTCATAGGTCAGACTTGATCCAAATCGCACTTCCTACCCATACGGATGTAAATCGGACCAAATCTCTAAGTCGGACCACCTACTTAAGTTTGTCCTTATGCCAAGTCACACAGCTAAGGTAGGGTAGTCCAAGTCGCACGTTACACTTGTATGTGTATAAGTCGGGCCAACTAGGTCGGACAGGCTAAGTCGCACATGCAACATCTAACTCGGATCACGCACACAACTACATAATTTACAAGTCAAACCTTGACTTAGCCGAACCAACACGTAAGTCGAATCACGCCTAATTCGTTCATGTATACATGTAAGTCGTATCATCATTAAGTCGCACCTTTACACCCCTAAATGCAAGTCGGACCGATTAGCTTGGTCGGATCATCTTACTGTGCGCGTACCAGTCGAAGAATGGATAATCAAAACAACTCAAAACTCCATCAAATTGATTAATATAAGCTGAAGTCACTCCTAACATTATTTAAACAACACCTTTTCAGATTAAATTGTGTTTTATCGAGTTTAAACCCTAACCCACCCAAATCTCTCTCGGCTATTCTAACCCACTAAGAACACATACATAGCCTCAAAAACACGAAGTAATTCATGCTAAAATCCATTAAAACTACATTTTCATCATCACACAGAAGTAAGAAACATTACTTGGTTCTTTTCTCCCCAATTCTTCAAGTTTGAATGTAAATCATGAAGGTTCTTGTTTCCTCTGTTGCTCTCAACTTCAAGAACAAAACAAACACTACACACACTGTAACATCCTGAAATTAGGTCTAGTTGCATAGCTTTGTACCTTGTGTTTAAATAGTTGTACAATAGTTGTAAGTGACTTAAGTTAGTGTGTTTTAAGTTACTAACGCGCGTTATGCGTTAACTAGAGTGTTTATGTGGAAAGTGTCAAACGTGTTTAAAAGTGATAAAGTGTTAAATGGTTTGTTGGTCCCGAATGGATACTACAACAACAAATGTTTGTAGAAGGAGGTGTTGAATACAAACTTTAGCAATTTAAAATTTAAGAGACACACAGTTTACTTTTATATAATTCTTATTGATGTGAATCAAGAATTACATGAACTAGATGCGGAAAATCTAAGTTCAATAAAAGGTGGCAACTAAATTAGTCTAACACATAGACTAAGCTAATCTTAAACAACTTATGTCTAAGATGTTCAACACATGAACAAGTTTGTTATACTGAAAGTAAAATGCTAACTCTTCTAATTCTCAACAAATGAGATTTCAGTATTCAACTATCTATTTGCATACATAGCATGTTTCCATGCATGAGTATATATATAAGCAAGGGTGTCCGGGTTGATGAAGAAGAGAAGGAGACAAAGGTACTTGGTTTAATAATATTATAATAGATAAAGTTAGTGGGTGAAAAGTAATGAGTGTACCCACTATATATTATTATATTATTAAAGTACTACATTTATGTCTTGAGAAAGTAAACTTCTCCTTCCATGCATGTGCTTTAATCAACACCATGCTTTTTGAAGATTTGACTTAACCAAGTATAGAGTTGTCAGTCATACTTAGTTGTTGAAGCATATCTTCGAGATCTTCTCTTCTAAAGTATCTTTCTCCTTTTCCAGAAGATAAAGATCTATCTTTTTTGTTTCTTTGCAGATACAAAAAGTGCTAAATACTTTTACAAAGAAATATCTAAGGCATAATAGAACAACACATGTTCTGCCTTTTGACTTAAGAAAATATTACACTGAAAAGCAATTAGCTGATTAAAGACTCGGCTAACAGACACTGAACAACTAACATAATTTTGCTCAGCTAAGGATAAACTGTGAAAGACTCAGCTGACTAGATTTGCTCAGCTGATCAGACTAATCAGCTAATCAATATAATTAGGTTACAGCTAATAAGCTAATCAAAATAAATTCTCAGCTGATCCCAAGGGCTCAGCTAATCATTTGAGTATGATCAGCTTACTGAGACAAGAATGAATAAGTGTAGAATACCTTATCTGACATGTGGGAGGCATCAGCTGACAAAAGATATACTGTCAGCTGATCCTTGACTGCTCAGCTGATCCTTGAGGAACCCTCAGCTGATGGTTTGTACTATCAGCCGATGCTTTGTGGATGCATGGTTGATGCTTCTTGACTTGTCTTTTCTTCTCAGCTGATCTTCCTGAAGCTGGTCCTTTGGCTGATACTCAGTGTTCAGCTGACACTTTGATTTGTCAGCTGACATTTCTTACTTAGAAATTCTTTAAGTCTAATATGAGAAATAACACATGTTTTTCATCAATCTAAGTCCAAAACTGAATATATGGTTTTGTTAACATCAAATCCTATTTTACTTAATAGAGGGGTTTGATTTAGGTTTGATATTGCTATCTCCCCAACACGGTTTCACGTTATGATTCTGTAGATATCCCTGTTAGTTGAAACGGATTAGAGTGTGTTAAGTTGTAAGTTGAAAAGGGGAACAAAATACCCTGTGTCTTAAATAAAGACCCCAGGGTCGGTTTATAGCTTCCTTATCCCCTGGGAGATGCTAAAAACACACACAAACACACAAGTTCGTATGGGATAGGGCATGCGATCTCATTGGGTGGTGTGGTCCTTATGATCGCAAGGCAGGGTCCTTGCGACCGTAAGCCTTGTTTTTGGTTCTTGCGATCGCATGGTATGTCCTTGCGACCGTAAGCGTTGTGTGTAGTCCATGCTACCGTATGTAATGGTACATGCGATCGTATGGGTCTGTTTTGTGATATTTACCGCCTACGGGTGAAGGAAACAAGGTTTGCGACCGTAGGTACATAACTTGCGATCGTAACCAACCCTAGAATCATGCTTACGACCAAAAGGGGCTTCTCTTGCGATCGGAAGCATTGATTTGGGATAAATGACCTCTTGCGATCGCATGGTATACTCTTGCGATCGCATGGATAGTTCATGCGATCACAAGCATGGTTCATGTACTAACAGCTTGTGTAACTTGTGTTTAAACCTGTGTGTGCTATGTGTAAGTGATAACCAAGCGTGTATACGATGTTTTAGGTATACCCGAGGAACCGGAAGACACGAGTGGCGTATCTGCCTAGTGAGGACTCCAGGTGAGTACCGGTTTTCCCATGAGACTCAGTCTATAGGGCTAACTGATGTGTATTGAAACGTGCTATTGTGATATTGACGTATGCACGTGCGAGGTAAGTGATGAAGTGACGTGTTGTGTTATGACGTGTGTAATGTGGTTATAGTAGTGACGATAGATAAGTAAAGTGATACGAGATAGACCCGTGTAGTGTTATGACTTATTTGACAACTATGTCTTATGTTTAAAGTGTAATTTTGTATTATGCTCATCAAGTATGAGCAGAAGCTAATTTGGTAATGTATATGCGAATGTAATTGGATCCTGATTGGATCAGCCATGTTAGATTATTGTATTGCGCATGTAATTGGATCTTGATTGGATCAGCTGTGTTAGAGTATTAAATTGTGTATGCAATTGGATCCTTATTGGATCGGTTATGTGTTATTATGTTATGTCCTGACAATTGGGGGACTGTACCACAGTTCCTGGGATTGGTTAAGGTCAGCCACGTAGGCTGGTCCCTGGGGCCCAATAGGGGCCTGGAAATGGGGGATTAACGGCATCCGAGTGTATATGCTTGGTGACTGCTTTGCAGGCCACCGTTCCTTGACAAAGATGGGGTTCTTGGCGTAAGCCGGAATTGGTTATGTAATGGGGTTCGCGGCGAAAGCCGGAACTGGTTGTGAAATGGGGTTCTCGGTGCAAACCGGAACTGGTAAACGTGATGGTGGGCTGCTCTTCGCTCCCCCACCGATGCGGATGGTTGTGACTGATTTCCCAGCTTGGATCGTTGAGCCAGGCTAGCTACCTCGCAAGATATGATCCCGCTGACATGTCGGCACACAGCTATGTGATAACTTAGCTCTGTGTGCCTTATTGTGATGTGATAGCATGCTTATTGATGCTTATGTGTAAATTTGTGCTCACTAGCTAGTTGTAGCTAACGGTGCAAGATTTCCCTTTCTCGTAGGTTAGTGACCGATGGCCTGGCGAGTTGGGGGTTACTCATGGGTTATTGTAGTATATATTTATTAGGAACACTATTTGTTATTTATAAGCATGTGATCCGATGGTCGGTTGTTAGTTGTGGTAACACCTGTTATTTGAAATGTTGATTAGTCAGATAGCAATCTGATATTTTGTAAATGGTGATTATATCCGCTGCAAGCTTTTGATAAATAAGTATAAAAAGTTTTAATTGGCGCTAATTTTAAGCTCGTGAAATACGGTGTTACACACACTCTTTGAGCACAAATGCAAGAATCTATGTGTCTTTGTTGGGGACTGAACCCTAAATAAGCCTTTATACCTTCTCTTAAAAAGCCTTAAACCCAACACATTAATTAACTAAGCCCACTAGTAAAAACAAACCCATAAGTTATATCTATCAACAACTCACTCTTAGTGATCAATAAATCCAATAGGCCGCCAAACCTCAAATTTATTGGTTCAATAAAATCCAACAATGATAATAATAATATAAGTAATATTCTTTTATTAATTTCTTAATTGGGGTATTACATATATATATATATATATATATATATATATTTATTTATTTATTTATTACAGATATGATGAGAAACTATCTTAATATTTATTTAAAATAATCAATTGCTATTAAAACAGTTTATTAATAAATAAATAATAATTGGCTTATTAATAAAAAATATTTTGGAAAGTTTAAGCCGGCCAATCAAATGATTACCATCCACCGCTATCAAAACACTTTTTCTTATTAGTTGTTAATTAAACAATAATCTTTGTTTTGTTGTCAGACTCAAAAAGTTCATATAATATCTTTATATAAATTAAAGAATATATCAATTAAGAAAACGTCATGGTAAAAGAACATAGAAAACTCGATGTAAACACTAAACACGCGTACAATGCATGTATATATGCATCGCAGGAAGATTGCTGCAATAGAAAAATCGTACGTTCCTAACCGAAGAATCTTAAAATTTTTCATTAATCATTAAGTCTTTACATAAGATTATATATATATATATACACACACGATCTTATGTAAAGACTTGAATGATATGGTAAGGTTACACATAGTACCACCCTTATACATAGAAACTAAAGAACCACTTTAGGCAATGACATGTGGCAAAAAAAAAAATAAGAGCAAAACTCTAAAATAAACTCAAAAACCTTTCCCACGCGCCTCCCCTTCAAACTCCAGGCAATGCAATTTTTTTAAAAAGGGTAAAATATATTTTAACCCCTAAAGTTTAGGTTTAAAAATGGTTTAACCCCTAAACTTTTTAAATGAACGATTTAATCCCTAAACTTATTTAATGAATGTTTTAACCCTTAAACTTGTTACAATTCATCGTTTTAGCCACTTGACCTTCTACAGCAAGTTACCAAGCTTTTAAAGAGCATTTTAATCACCAAGCTTGGGGGTGTAATCGAATCAAGCCGAACCAAACCTAGTCGAACTCTAACTCGTATAGTTGCATTAGTTTGATGATTGCACAATGCAAAATGCAAAAATCGAAAATGAAAATAACCAAGATGCAGACCATGCAGATGCTTCCAAAAATGCAAATATGAAAATGCAAAATCAAAAAGCATTCCAGTAGGTCACTACATTAGCAAATGAAAATGCAAAACTCATACCTCTCATTTGCATTTTCCAACCTATATTCAAGAAGACCTAAAAATGTAAAATAACTAATATGCAGCTAACTAAAATACATAACTCACCTCATATTTAAAATGAACCAAAAAAATACAAAATACAGAAAGCCACAATAAAACTCTTGATTTAGTCAACTAAAAAACATACCAGCAACATAATTTAGAAAAAAAACCCAAAATGCATAAAGCTAAAATGCAAACCGTTGATTCTAAGTTGATATAAATAAATCCTTAAAACTATAATATTTGTTTCTACTTCTACTCAAATGCAAAAGCTGATATCTACAATTCACAAAATCATTAACTTATTGTTAAAAAGTGGACATCACATTTCACAACGAAACAAAAATGAGATTGACCCGCAACTTACATTCATCTTTGATGTACGTACAATCGTTTCGTATTTAAAAATGCCCACATTCAACATATTCTTACCAGTGCTTAATTGTAATAGATGCAAAATTACATATTTAAAACTCAAAATGCAAAATACAGATTTGAATATGATACCAAAATTATACCCAAATGCCCAAAATGCAAAATACAGATATGAAGATGATACCAAAATGATACCCAAATAAAGATCATAACCAAAATCTGCATTTCCACAATCTATCTTAATGAAAATGTATAACAAAATGCAAATTACTTGTTCAAACCCAAAAAATGCAATATACATATTTAACCCCAAATACAAACAGGCTATTGTTAAAGAATCACAAGCCGCCTACTTCAACATATTCTTACGAGTGCTTAATTGCAAGAGAAAAAGAATCCTAGATCTCAATTAATCAACCATCCTGAGGCACTTGAGAGAGAACTTAAATGGTCGGAGAAAGCAAAAGATGGTGGTGCAGGTCATCGGCGGCGGCACACTCTTTCCCGACGTTAAATGGTCGGAGGTTCATGTAACTACTCTCCAGAAGAGAGATACATGTCATCGGCAACACACTCGTTCCCCGACATAAAATCGCATGAATATGGTGTTGGTCAACGGAGATGATCGCCGGAAGTTGGTTAAGAGAGAGAAAGGTAGAGATAGGAATCTTAACTTTGAACATGATAATGGAAACTGGAAAGTGCAGGGACAGAGAAAGTGCATGGAGTCTATGAGAGAGAAAGTGCAGGAAGTCTGATAAATTTTTTATTCTCAATATACCCTTTAATGTATATAAAAGCGCGTGAGATGCCTTTGACCCTATATATGTTTTTCTTTTAATCTCAGCCACACAAAGCTATGATCTAACGGTTATGATGAGTTCTTTAGGTTCTATGTTAAGGGGTGGTTCTATGTTGATCCGTTATATATATATATATATATATATATATATATATATATATATATATATATATATATATATATACAGGGACGGAATCAAGAATTTTTTTTTACTGGTAGCACCATATAATGCGACAATGAAATTAAATAATATTGAGGGTGTGGTTCGGGTTTTTCTCGGGTTTCCTGTCAATCGAGTTCGATTAACGAGGTTTCGGCTGTTGTTATGGTATTTTAGGGCAAAATTTTAAAACAAAACACAATTTATATGAAGTTATGTTAACTAAAATGCAATTTTAAAGGTAAACTAAAGTATTTTAAATGTATAAATAGAAAGATTAAACTATTTCTTATCATTTTTTTTAGAAAATTTCATTTTTTATTTAACTTTGGTGGCATCACCAGAAAAATTTACCGGTAGCACCATCTCAAAAAATAAAAAAGTAACACTACGAACCGTCAAAAGACTGGTGTCCCGTGACCCCTCCCCACTTAAGGTAAGTCCGCCCCTGTGTGTGTGTGTGTGTGTGTGTGTGTGTGTGTGTGTGTATATATATATATATATATATATATATATATATATATATATATATAGGGTTATGTTACATACATATAGAACCTAAAGAACAAATATAATCCATTAAATCTAGAAATAAATGGCTAGGATTGCATTTAAGAAATACATAATCACATTCAATCATAAGCCTCATTTACTGAACATAAGAGGGTAAAAATGTAAAATACCATAAACCACCATCTCCACTTGCTTTTTTGACGCTTAAATATTCTCGCAACCGTATATTTTTATAAAAAATTAGACCAAATGCAAAAAGGAAACACACATTCCTTAGTATAGCAAAATTCATGTTCCAGAAATCCATTTTCATCGTCGAAGATCAGGTCCGAGGAAGAAGATTTTAAGCGAAAAACACCATTCTTTTTCCCAAAAAGTAAGAAACCCTTTCATGATTTTGTTTTTTGATATGCAAAATCAGTTGATGAAAACTTACTTGTGATTCAAAGTTTTACAGTGGATGAAGCTATGAGGCGAAGAGGGAGATTAAGGGCATCATTTATAAAATGTATTAAATCTGATGGCAACATTATGAATATTAAAAACGAAGATGATGAAGTCGAATAAAGTAACGAAGAGAGTGTGATGGGGGTGTTGACGACGTTGATGATGAAGGTAAATCGGTTTTCTAAACATTTACATTGCTTATTTGAAAAACTTCTAAAAATGCAAAAAAATAAAATAAAATAATAATGCATGTCAATCAAAATTATCATTTTCATCCCTGATTGACATAACAAAACAATGAGCATTAATTTGACCAAAAAAAGTTGTTGTAAATTTTGCATTTTGATATCAACATTATAAGCTTGTATCAAAGGCATATGGATTTATTTGTGCATTTAGGCATATGGATTTATTTGTGCATTTTCAGAAATTGTGTAAGTGTTAAAATCTCAACTATTGCTTTATGGAAATTATCATTTTCATCTGAATTTTGCATTTTCAAAGCCAATATATTTCCATCAGTGGAGGATTCTTCTAATTTGGTTGATACATGATGTACATTTAGCATTTGAATGAAAAAATTTCATTTAAATAACTTTGTTAAAATGATAATTTAGATCATTTGCAATGAAGATGATAACAGTTGCAATAAAGATGATAACACTTTGTAAGTGATAGGGTACATCAATTATCAAATTTTTAGACTTCGGATATAAAATTTATGTGACACTGTTTTCACTTAAAATGCAACCTAATGTGATTTTACAAAAGATTAGTGATGAAAGTTCACATGTATAACATTCGGAAACTGATATATGATACTTTTGAAGATTATAACTTACTTTTGTCACTGAATATGGTAATTGTTTGCTACACTTTTGATGCTAATTTTGCATTCTGAATATCAACAACATAAGCCTGTATCAAAGGCATATCGATTTATTTGTGCATTTTCATAAATTGTGTGTAATTGTTGAAATCTCAACTATTGCTTTATGAAAATTAACATTTTTAACTGAGTTTTGTATTTTCAAAACCAAAAATTGTCATTCAGTAAGGGATTGTTCTCATTTTGGTTGATACGTGATGTACAATTATCATTTTAATGAAAATATTACTGATGGAGGTGATAACTTACATTTGTCAATGAAGATGATAATTGTGTGACACATTGACCAAATATGCAAATTGCAAAGTGTATGGAATGAAAAAACACTCTTAGAATAATAACTTACATCAGTAACTGAAATTTGCATTTTCAAACCCAAAAATGTTGTCATTCAGTAGGGGATTATCATTTTGGTTGATATACCTTAAAATTTATCCAATCCTTTGAGATGGCCTACCTTTCTTCAACTCATTACGCTGCCTGGGCCATTCAGAACACGTTTTACTCCGTGTCCAAGCAGCTACTTCTTTCTTATAGGTAATATCCTAATAGATACCTTTTTTTCTAGAGGTGGATGGAGAAAGTGGTCAAAACAGACTCACATTTCTCATCGAACAGATACAGGAAAAGAATCATATTGAGTCTATCTTTCTGGGCCAGGATCAAAGTCTATTAAGCAAGCAATGCTCGTCAAGTAGAGACTAAGGCTAAGAGAAAAATATGCCCCTAATATTCTACTTTCGGACGTCAATGAAAAGAAGAGGATAATTCTTAAGGAGTTGGGAGTGTACCAACAACTTGATACAACATAGAATAATCTGTTGCTCCAAGATGCAGGAGAAAGGATAGATAAATGTGTGGGCAATATGGGGTTAGCATTGTTCAGAAGTCAACAAAAGAATTTGAAGATAGTTTTGTGATTTTTGGCATTTAATTATTAAAATACATTATGATGCAAAAAACATCTTGGATAAACATGTAACAACTATAATTTCTTACATTTTCAAAACATGAAATACTGATTCTTGATGCTTTGCATTATATCATAATAGTATACTCAACACTAAAGATGAAAATACTAAAAAAATAATAGTATTTGCATTTCCAGATTCAAAAGGTATCTAGGATATCAATCCCACTATGTATGTGAAATAAGTTTAAAATTCAAATAAATATACATTCCTTACAAACAATTGATGATTATTAAACACTTTAAAAAATTCCTCGAGGAACACATACAATTGAAAATGCTAAAAGAACATATTAAAACAAATAATTACACTAGATTCAATAGTAGAAAATGAAACAAAATTTTAGCATTTACATATACAACTTTCAAAAGGCAACCAAAAGATATCAACACCATTACGTGGATGAAGTTAATGCAAAGAAAAAATATTTGTCGGTGAATATTGAGATGCAAATAAAAAGATGTAAAAAAGTATTATCCTTACCCTCTATTTGTGAATGACAGATTAAAATCACTAGTATTGAAAATGCAAACTATAGTTGGTATTTTATGAACCTAAAAAATAAAATCCAATAAGAAACACATGTAACTGAAAATGCAAACTATAGTTGGTATTTTATAAACGCAGACATGAAGAAACATTATGTATATGAATTCTGTTTAAAATGCAAATAGATGAACAAATAACAGCAAAATGCAAAACCATCAGAAAAACAAAACCAAATGTATATAGTTGATGAACTTAATAAGTCATGATTATAATAAAAATATCAATTTCATTGCAAACCACATATACTATCAAACAAAAAAACCCAAAAAAACTTAAATACACAATTAAAAAAAACAACCTATTTAACCATTTCTCAAGACCATAATGGTAAGCAATTTGATCCTCAATAGATTTGGTTATCTTGTCACTTAATTCTTCAGTAGCCTTCAACGTATCATTTGATGATTGATTTGGGTAGAATAATTGTCAACTTGACTCCTCTTAATGAGCAAAAGCCGTGGGAAAGAAGTGAGATTATCGTTAACGGATTGCAGATGATTAATCTTGGACTATATTTCTGCCATTATTCGCCAGTATCTCTCAACCTTAATTTGTCGATTACAATCTGCTCATCAACCTCCTTCCTCAAGTATGCAATCTCGATGAATCATTTTTTATCCTTACACTCTGCACGAGAATAGAATTCTGGAATATCCATCTATTTCAATGTTGAAAAATACAAATGAAAATGAAAATGCAAACGCAAAGGAAAGTGATCGCAGCATATGAACATAACATGATTACGAAATGAATATAAAAACAACCTATCATCTACACATAACTGAGATTAAATAGATAACCAAATACAATATAAACAGATAAAAACAAATAAAAGTGCAAATGAAAACATAAAATGAATTGGTTGAAACATAAGAACAGCTCGTATTTATGAACATGCAAATAAAACAACGATACATTACGGTCAGTTTCATCTTGGTGATCGCCCATCTATTGCGTAGCAGAATGTGTTTCACAGAATTGTGAATTCTAGAGACGTGTGTTTCATGAACTCGATAATACTATCAACCAAATCGTATAATCAGTTGTCCAAATCAATGAGATCAACTAATTAAATACACAGATTGTTAAAATGTTAGTTATGGTAACTGTGAATTCCTTAATAAACGGAAATGACAATTACCGATCATGCCCTTAACCTATCTGATGAGATCAACGGTTGGATAATGGTTTTTTTGGTTCTACGTGATAGTTTTAAACGGTTTCAAACGGTCATATCAGTTAAATATCTGACACTATAGGATATATCGATAATAGCTGTTTTAAAATTTTAGCCCTTCTTAAGCTAGATTTGAATACCCCAAACTTTATTGAAATGTTGCAATCTTTTATGAGTCTAATTTATAGAAATATAATTCTTACTTTCGAAATCTAGATAATCGTCGAGGTTTAACAAAAATTATAAAGTAAACAATTTTCTCCCCCAACTCTAATGAGATTCTCCTTTTGTTAGAACAACAATACAATAAATAGAAAAAGAACGAGATTACCGAATGATTTCTGGGTTGAGTCGCGGACTAAGTCGCTCTCTTTAAGACGTTCGAGGCACTGCCCTTCTAACGTGCAAGCAGACGAACAACCTCGACGTCCCCAGGATAAAACAGCCCAGTACTCTGTCTCGAATCTCCACTGCACGGTAGAGATCCGGTAAAACTACACTCTTTACTTCTTCTCTTTTCCCCCGAACTGAATTTCAAAACCAAGAATAAAACCAAGAGAAAATTCTGTGTTTTTTTCTCTGAAACAAGTAGCATTTATAGAAGATGCAGCAAACTGTTTTTACGTGAGAATAGGGGATAGTGGGAGAGAGTCAGGTCAAGTTAGGTAGAGAAAAATCAGGAGAGGATAGCTTAGCTGATTGAAAAAGTCTCGGTGCTGGAAAATTTAAATTGCCTCTCCTATTTATTTTTAAAACATTCACAAATTAATTAAAATTACCAACAATCCCCCACTTGAATTTTTAAAAATAAATCCGTTAAGCAGTATCCAAATCACGATTAAGAATGTGCATAAACAAAGGTGTCTTTCGACTTGAACCCTTGCGTAGTGATCACAATTTAGAACAACTATAGTGACTCATGGTCTTGAACTCTATCTCTAACACTGTACCATGCACAACCTTTTCATAGTGTAGTTTAAAAGCCCGTGCATTAACGGCCTTGCACGTCTATCCCAGTATAGTGAACGCTCTAGAAATTTGCCCAAGATTTCATAGGAAGCGGCCTCACTCCCACATTCACATAGGTGAGTCTATCAAGAGTACTCCTGCAGCTAGGTACTCCACTCCAATTAGAGTATAGATCTCATTAAGAGTTTTCTTTTTATTGTTTATAACTCAGGCTGACATCGCTTCAGGAATTCATGCTAACATGATCAATTTCGTATCAACACATGACCTATTATTACCCTTTGAATCTACTTCGCGGGATCTCCGGTCTATAGATTGGGTTCCCATCATGTGTGATTCTTATTCTAAAGGCATAAGTCCCATTCCCTTTGAAGTTTTAAGGACTTTCTCTCTAGCTAATCCTTTCGTCAAAGGATTAGCTAAGTTTTCATCGCTGCGTACATGATCCACCGTAATTGCTCCTTTGGACAGAAACTCTCTAATAGTGTTGTGCTTTCTATGTATCTGTCTTCTCTCACCATTGTAATAACGGTTCTGAAGTTTCGCAATAGCCGCAGTTCTATCGCAATGTATCAACACAGCTGGAATCGGTTTTTCCCATAAAGGGATCTCTGCTAACAGACTTCTCAACCAACTTGCTTCTTCACTTGCTGATGCAAGTGCGATCATTTCCGACTCCATCGTTGATTGAGCTAATATTGTCTGCTTCTTAGACTTCCAAGAAATTGCTCCACCAGCAATACTAAAAATATAGCCGCTGGTTGCTTTGGAGTCATCTGATAGCGTGTTCCAGTCAGCATCGCTAAATCCTTCAAGGACATCTGGAAACTTTTGATAATGCAATCCAAGGTTCAGGGTTTGTTTAAGATACCTCATAACCTATTCTATAGCATGCCAATGCTCAATACTAGGCCTGCTGGTAAACCTGCACAATAATCCCACGACATATGCTATGCCGGGTCTAGTACAATCAGTGACATACCTAAGGCTGCCAATGATGCTCGCATATTCAGATTGTCTTACACTGCCTCCAGTGTTCTTAAACAGTTTGATACTTGGATCATAAGGTGTACAAGCAGGTTTACAATTCAAGTAATTGTATTTCTTTAATATCTTCTCAATATAATGAGATTGGTCCAAAGATATTCCTTTTTCAGACCTCGTGATTTTAATACCAAGTATCACATTTGCTTCCCCAAGATCTTTCATCTCAAAGTTTTCACACAATATTAATTTCACATTGTTCACAACATGAATATTAGATCCAAAAATAAGTAAGTCGTCCACATATATGCATATTATAGTACATATGCCATTTTCACATTTGTAATATATACACTTGTCACTTTCATTTATGCGGAAACCATGTGAAATCAGAAGGCTATCAAATTTTTCATGCCATTGTTTAGGGGCCTGTTTCAAACTGTATAAAGATTTATCTAATTTACACACTTTGTGTTCTTGACCACGAACCACAAACCCTTCCGGTTGATCCATGTAGATCTCTTCATCTAATTTACCATTTAAAAATGCGGTTTTAACATCCATTTGGTGTACAACAAGATCATGTAGTGAAGCAAGAGCAATAAGTACACGAATAGATGTGATCCTAGTAACAGGTGAATATGTGTCAAAAAAATCTACATTTTCTTTTTGTCTAAAACCCTTTGCAACTAGACGCGCCTTAAATTTTTCAAGTGATCCGTCAGGTTTTAACTTCTTTTTAAGTATCCACTTACACCCAATTGTTTTACAACATGATGGTAAGTCAACTAGATGCCATGTTTTATTAGCCTCGAGAGATTTCATTTCGTCATTGATAGCCTCTTGCCACATATCAACATCTAGAGAGGTTAGTGCTTCCTGAAGGTTAAAAGAATCCTCCTCTAGCGCGAATGCGCAAAAATCAGGACCGAAGTCCTTTTTAGTTCTAGTTCTTTTACTCTTTCTAGGCTCAATATCAAGATCTTCGTTACTTGCGTTCCCCCTAATCATAGGTAAATTACTAGGTGAAGCACCCCCACTATTTCCAAATTTAAAAGGAAATCTATGTTCGTAAAAATCAGCATCATTAGATTCTAAAATAGTACGTGCCTTCAAATCAAAGAACTTATAATCTTTACTATTTACCGCGTAACCAATAAACACGCATTCATAGGCTCTACTAGCAAGTTTGATCCTCTTAGGATCAGGGATTCTTACATATGCTAAACAACCCCAGGTTCTAAAGTAAGTCAGATTAGGAGTTCTATTTTTCACGGCCTCATATGGAGAAATTTTGCTTTAAATTTAGGGACTCGATTAAGCACGTAGCACATAGTTAAAAGAATCTCTCCCCATCAATGAGAAGCAGCACCAGAATTTAGTAATATGGCAACAATAGATTCAGTTAAGGTCCTATTTTTTTCATTCTGCTTTCCCGTTCATTTCGGGTGAGTAAGGAGCAGTTTTTTCATGTATGATTCCATGTGATTTATAAAGTTCAACAAAAGGCTTTGAATCATACTCTGTGCCTCTGTCACTACGAAGTCTTTTTATTTTTCTATTAAATTGATTCTCAATCTCAGCAATAAATACCTTAAACACATCCAAAGCATCACTTTTATTTTTCATCAGGTACACAAAAGTATAATCAGAGCAGTCATAAATAAACGTGATAAAATATCGTTGTCCATTTCTCGTTAAAGTTCCATCAAGCTCACAAATATCTGAATGGATTAGTTCTAATGGTTCAGTAATTTTATCAACCCGTTTATGAGGAGTTTTATGAATTTTTGCTTGATTGCAGTATTCACATTTTTCAAAATCAGACAATGATAATTTAGGAATAAGACCTAAGCTACTCATGTTTTTAATTATTCGTTTGTTCACATGACAAAGTCGAGCATGCCAAATATTAAAAGAGCATAGCATGTAAGCAGAAACATTCATTTTATTAACTTCAACATTCAATTTAAACATTCCATCAGTTGCATACCCCTTCCCCACAAACATCTCATTTTTAGTCAAAGTAAACAAACCAGCTCCTGTAATCTGTGTAAACCCCGCCTTGTTGAGAAGGTAGCCCGAGACCAGATTCTTTCGTATCTCTGGAGTGTGTAAAACATCCTTTAGGATCACAGTCTTTCTAGATGTGAACATCAGTTCCACATTTCCCATACCAGCAACATTAGTGGTGTGGTGATCTCCCAACAACACTTTCTTATCTCCGACAGCAGGAGTGTATGTTTTAAACATACTTCGATCATTGCAGACATGGCGAGAAGCACCAGAGTCTACCCACCAGCCATCTGACCCACTTACAAGATTGACCTCAGAAATCATAGCAATAAGAGGAAACTCCTCAGTCAGGTTAGCACTAGGAATAGTGTTTGGCCTGTTCCGACACTTACGTGCCATATGACCCGGTTTGCCACAATTGTAGCAGAGAAACAGATCCGGTTCATTCTTAGTGGGAGGTTGTAGTTGTTTTGGTTGGTTCCTTTGAGGATATCCATTCTGATTGTTGTGTCGAGATTTAAAGTTGCGGTTTTGGGTCGTTTTGCGATTCTGATTCTTAAAAAAATTTCTAGTAGGTTTCAGAACAGCATTGGGTTTTTTGATAGTGTTGTTGCTGGAAACAACAAGCACCTCCTCTTTTTGGTCTTGTTTACGGGCTTCCTCCTCGATGCGAAGGCGAGTGATCAGACTTTCCAGCGAGAACTCTTTTGTTTTGTGCCTGAGAGCATTCTTAAAATCTTTCCAAGAGGGGGGTAATTTATCAATAATCACAGCAACTTGGAATTGTTCATCTAAAGACATACCTTCAGAGTTGATTTCATGAGCTATTTTCTGTAGTTCATGTGATTGAGCCTCCACCGACTTGTCATCAGTCATCATGAACTTCATGTAACGGCTCACAGCATACTTTTTTGTTCCAGCTTCCTCAGTGTCGTATTTTTCTGCACTGCTTCCCATAGTTTTTGTGCGGTGAACTCCTCAGAATTGTAGTAGTCATAGAGATCATCGGATAGACCGTTAAGAATGAAATTCTTGCACAGAAAATCATTCTCAGTCCATGATTCTAATGCCTTGGCCTGGTTTTCTTTTTCTCCTTGTTCAGCAGATTCTTCAACAGATGGTTTTGGAGCAGTCAAGGTAGATGCAACCTTCTTCATGGTGAGATAAAACAACATTTTTTGCTTCCATCGTTTGAAATGAGCACCCTCAAAACGAAACGGTTTGTTGATGTCATTATTAGCGACCCCAGAAACCTCATCAGTAGACATGGCAGAAACGAACGTCTTAAAATTGTTAGAACAACTATACAATAAATAGAAAAAGAACGAGATTACCGAATGATTTCTGGGTTGAGTCGCGGACTAAGTCGCTCTCTTTAAGACGTTCGAGGCACTGCCCTTCTAACGTGCAAGCAGACGAACAACCTCAGCGTCCCCAGGATAAAACAGCCCAATACTCTATCTCGAATCTCCACTGCACGGTAGAGATCCGGTAAAACTACACTCTTTACTTCTTCTCTTTTTCCCCAAACTGAATTTCAAAACCAAGAATAAAACCAAGAGAAAGTTCTGTGTTTTTTTTTCTCTGAAACAAATAGCATTTATAGAAGATGCAGCAAACTGTTTTTACGTGAGAACAGGGGATAGTGGGAGAGAGTTAGGTCAAGTTAGGTAAGAAAAATCAGGAGAGGATAGCTTAGCTGATTGAAAAAGTCTCGGTGCTGGAAAATTTAAATTGTCTCTGCTATTTATTTTTAAAACATTCACAAATTAATTAAAATTGCCAAAACCTTTCATATAGCCTAAACAAGATAATCATTCAAATCACACACATAATTGGATAATACCTAATTAGTTCATATACTACCTAAAATGTTCGGTATGGAGCTTTTTGAAGCTTAGGGTATGTTCGGTATGGAGCTTATTGGAGCTGGTAGCTTTTTGTTCTGAAAGAAATAATTACAAGTCATGTGCGGATGAAAAAGCTGAAAGTTTTTTTATACAAAAAAACTCTAAAACAAAAAAGCTTCTTGAAGTAGCTTTTAAAATTAGCAGGAAGCTTTTTTATATACCAAATTACCTAAATACCCTCTTTAATTATTTTATAATTCCTCCTATATGTATAATTTGTCATTTTTTGTCCTTTTACACTATTAAGCTCCAGCTAACAGCGAATTTTCCGAACATATATATAAATAAAATAAACAGCTTCTAGCTCCAACCACTAGCTTCTAGCTTCTAGCTTCTAGCTTCTAGCTTCTAGCTTCTAGCTATCAGCTAACAGCTTCCAGCTACAGCTACCAGCTACTTTCGCCAAACATACCCTAAATAAACTAATACTAATAATTAAATACACCATCATCATGGGTTTCACTACAAGAAAAATTACATTTAGGGACCAAACACTTAGAGACGACATGATGCCGTCCCTAAAAGTTACCAAAACGACGTAGTATGATGTTAGAACCAGTTGGAAGGTTAGTTTTACTTTTTAGGGACGACATTGTCGTCTCTAAATCGGTTTTCCATTTCTTTTCCACTTTCCTTTTTTTCCAATATTTCTTAAATGTTTTTATATTTTCTTTTAGGTTTTTATTAATTTTAAATATAGTGTTTAGGGACGACATGTAGTACCATAAAATCTTATAAAAATTAAATTTCTGTTTCTTCCCGGGTATCTAAGTTTGGAGGCAAATGAAAAGTCATTATTTATGTGGAAATCCTTAATCTCACGTTTTTCTCCTACTCCCCCTTTCCCGACCCAAAACTCGACTCAAGAGCAGCAAACCGCCGTTCTTCCTCGTCTCTCGCTAGTCATCATCCATCTCTCGCTGGTCGTCCTCCATCTCTCGCTGGTTATCTTCCATCTCTTGTTGTTCATCATCTCTTCGCCGATCTTTGATTTCCCGATCTAAGAGGCCCCTCGCCGGTCTTTCTCTCTCGTTGTTCATCATCTCTTGCCGGTCGTCCTCGAACACAAATCGAACGCTATTGCTTTTTGTCGTCGTGCAGGTACATTTTTTGCCCTAATTTAGTCCATAGTTTCTACAAACATATGCTTGTATTGCGTTTTTTTTCGTTGTTGATATACTTAATTTATGAAAAGTCATTGTAAATAAGACAGTGGTTAATTTTATTTGTGGAGTAGATCTGGAAGACTGGAACTTTTATGGGAAAGACAAGTCCAAATGTCCAATACATTTACGTTTTATGTGTGAAAGATGTTGGTTAGATATGATAGGCAAAACCAGGACAAACTTGATGCGATCATATCAATAACAGAATGTTTATATGTACAATGCAGTCTACAGTACATGATCGAATGAACTTTAAAAAAAACATGAGTTTAGGACATAATTGCATGTCTTGGGTGTTAGGACTTAATAGTATGTCTTTGGGCTAAAGAACCCAATTTTATTTTAGAGTTAATTACACAAATGGTTCATGTGGTTTAACAAATTTCCCATGGTTGGTCCTTAAACTTCAAAAATTACACCCACAGTCCCCGTGATTATCAATTTGTCCCAATGTTAGTCCATTTTTAACATCTCCGTTTAAATTGCCGTTAACCCATATATTCATGAGGTATTATTGTCATTTTACTCTTTTTTTAATTTTTAAATTATTTAAAATTAAATCTGTCAGTCAACTCTCTATATCTCTCATCTCTCTCATCTCTCTCTCACTTTCACACTCACTGCCACAAAATAACACAGATTTTGACAGAACCGCCGACCACCATCACCACCAGATCACCGTCGGCTGCTATTCCATTACCGTCGCCGGACAGCCGTCGTCGCACCACCACAGTCGCCATCCTCTCATCGACTCACCTTCTCTCTCTCATCCTTTCTCTCTATCCATCGAAACAAAGAAGAAACCCTAAATCGTCCCTTTCTCTGAGCCACCCTTCGTCGGAGACCACAGGCTCACCGCCGCGAAACCCTAAATCGTCCCTCTCTCTCATCCTCTCTCTTTATCCACCTGCGAAACCATCTATCCATCGAAACAATGAAGAAACCAGGTGTGTGTTTCGATTAGGGTTTGTATCTCGGAAGATTCTAACAAGGAGAATCCAAATCAGAATGATAAACAAAATCCTACTTCTAAACGGGATCAAAATCGTTCTTCAATCTCAGCTGTAACTCCGACTCCAGTGCTCGATTTGCAAGTGGAGGGTTGGTGACTGCCACGGTGATGGCGAGAGGGTTTCGACAACATGTCTTAGATTTCCAGTCACAGATTACTTGTTCATACACAGATTTTCAGGTAGGTTCTTCGAATCTGACAAGATCTGTGTTCATACAGAGATTACTTGTATTGTTCTTGAATCTGACAAGATTTGGGTTTGGGACTCAATCTTCATCTTCATCATTTCTAGTCTCACATTCTTGAAGTGGAGTGGTTGTGTAATTACAGATCGGAGTTTGTGTAATTACAGATCTGTGGTGGCAGTGGTATTGGTTGAAAATGGAGTGGCGGTGGTGGCCTGAGATTTCTTTGATTTCTGTTTAAATGATTTGGGTTTCTTGTTATGGGTTTCATCTGAGAGTGTGAGGTGAGAGTGAGAGTGGTACGGTGGTGGAGGTGGTGGTTTCATGGTGGTTACGGAGGAGGAGGGGGTAATGGACGGTGGAGAATGATGTGAGAGATAGAGTGTGTTGACTGAGATGAAGAGAGAGAGTGCAGGAAGAAAGAGAGTGAGTGTGGGACCCACCATTTTAATAATTTTAATTAATTAAGAGGTAAAAAGACAATAATACCCCTATAAAAAGGAGTTAACGTCCAATTTAGACGGCTCAGTTAAAAGTGGACTAAATTGAGACAAATTGACAACCACGGGGACTAACATTAGGGCAAAATGACAACCGTGGGGACTGTGGATGTAATTTTTGAAGTTTAGGAACTACCCATGGGACATTTGGTAAACCACATGGACCATTTGTGTAATTAACTCTTTATTTTAATTAAATTCAAGATTAGTTATATTTTTGCATATTAATATATATATATACAATTGGGAAGAGTTTTGATGTGACACAATGAACAGTAGATTCTTTTTTGTCTTTTTCTACTTTCTTCTTAGAGATATAATGATATTCTTCTACTCAATTGAGCAAATCCTTGCTAGCCTGGATGGATAAAACCATCACTCACCTCACGAGAGGTGTGGGTTCGAGTCTTACTATCTAAACTTTTTTGTTGGGGAGATAGCAATATCAAACCTTAATTAAACATGTCTATTAATTAAAATAGGATTTGATGTTTACAAAACCACATATTCAGTTTTGGACTTAGATTAATAAAAAACATGTGTTGTTTTTCATATTAGACTTAAAGAATTTCTAAGAAAGAAATGTCAGCTGACGAACCAAAGTGTCAGCTGAACACTGAGTATCAGCCAAAGAACCAGCTTCAGAAAGATCAGCTAAGAAGAAAAGACAAGTCAAGAAGCACCAGCTATGCATCTACAAAGCATCAGCTGATGGTAACCATCAGCTAAGGGTTCCTTAAAGATCAGCTGAGCAGTCAAGGATCAGCTGACAGTATCTCATTGATCAGCTGATGCCTCCCATCTGTCAGATAAGGTAGTTATTACTTATCCAATCTTTCCTTTATAAGCTGATCATCTACAAATGGTTAGCTGAGCCCTTGGGATCAGCTGATTGTTTAGTTTGACTAGCTTATTAGTTGTATTATGATTTGTGTTATTAGCTGAGCAATTCGATCAGCTGAGCAAATCTAGTCAGTTGAGTCTTTCACATTTATCCTTAGCTGAGCAAAATTATGTTTGCAGTACAGTGTCTATTAGCTGAGTCTTTACACGATATCTCAGTTAATAGTTTTTTATTGTAATATTTTCGTAAGTCAAAGGCAGAACATGTTTTGTTCATATTATGCCTTAGATCTTTCTTTGTGAAAGTACTTAGCATTTTTTGTATCTTCAAAGAGACAAAAAGGATAGATCTTGATCCCCTGGAAAAGGTGAAAGATACTTTAGAAGAGAAGATCTCGAAGATATGCTTCAACAACTAAGTATGGCTGGCAACTCTATACTTGGTAAAGTCAAATCTTCAGGAAGCATGGTGTTAATAAAAGTACAAGCATGGAAAGAGAAGTTTACTCTCCCAAGACATAAAGGTAGTACTTTAATAATATAATAATAGATAGTGGGTAATAACCTTACCACCTTACTGAAAAGTATGTTTACTTTACACACTTTGCGTGTAAAATTAACTTACTTTTCACCCACTAACTTTATCTATTATAATATTATTAAACCAAGTACCTTTGTCTCCTTCTTCTCTTCATCAACCCGGGCACCTTTGCTTATATATACCCAAGCATGGAAACATGCTAAGTATGCGAATAGATAGTTGAATACTGAAATCTCATCTGTTGAGAATTAGAAGAGTTAGCATTTTACTTTCAGAGCAGGCTAGATATCTCATATCTAAAATCTGTTTTGTTTACTCTTCAACTACTTCTACCCCACACTACAAAATGGCCACTCCCATTGCTGCTTCTAACGGTTCTTCCAACATTGGCTCACTCACAAGGTGTCCAACGTTTGATGGAGAAAACTTTTCACTCTGGAAGAGTAGAGTTCTTTTCTATATGTCAAGCCTAGATGATGTGATGCTCAAGAATGTTACTGAAGGTCCTTATGTTCCTTCCTCAACAATTCAAGTTACTGAAACAACTGACGAACTTCCTGCTATTGAAAGACTGATCATAAAGCCTATAAATTAGTGGTCTGATGAAGACAAAAGGCTTGTTAATCTTGATATTAAAGCAAGAACAGCCTTAATCTCTGCACTACCAAATGATGTCAATCATCAAGTACTAAACTGCAAATCTGCAAAAGAGATGCTAGACACTCTCACTGTGGCTTATGAAGGTACAGAGGAAGTTTAAGAAAACAAGAAAACTCTTTTGGTTAGAGAATATGAGTTCTTCTTTGCTCATAAAGATGAAAGTCTCACTCAGACCTACACCAGGTTCAATTGCCTTATTAACGATCTACGTAGGGCAGATGTTCCCAAGAGCAACAAGGAACTTGTTACTAAATTTCTGGACTCTCTCCCAGAATCTTGGGATCATTTTATCACTGTGCTAAAACATGGTGAGAAAATAAAGGGTCTTTCACTGGTTGGTCTGTATGGAAATCTTATGAATCATGAACAATCAGTGAAGCAAATGAAGATTTCTACCAAACAGATGAAGGAAGTTGCTAAGGCTCCCACTACAACTCTTGTGTCCAAGGATAATAGATCAAGAAGTTTTGCTGCAGTGGTGGATGAGTCCAGTGAAGAGGAAGAGGAGGAGTCTTCTGATGAAGAGCAAGTGGCTGAAGGGGATGAAGATTTGGAGAACATGGACAGCATTGAAGCTGCTGTAGAACAGGCTGCCATGTTAATAAAAAGGTTCAAGCCTTTCTTGAAAAGAAAGGGTGTCAAGAGGTTTGAAAAGAAAAAAGAAAGGGTGTCAAGAGGTTTGAAAAGAAACCCTTCAAAGGAGGAAAAAGCCAAGGTTAAATCAAAGGCTTCTGAAGGTTGTTTCTCCTGTGGCAAGATGTTGGATTATGTGCAGAGATAATTAATGGCCATATTGTATCCAATGTTATAAGAGACTAAAGGGTCACACTGCTACACACCCAATTCAGAACAGTTGGATTTCACCATAAGTCTGTGTGGAAATAATTAATCAGTTAGATTAATTATTAAAGAGAAAGACGAAATAATTAATCAGTAGTATTAATTATTGAAAAGAGTGAAATAAATAATTAATCAGTTTGTATTAATTATTAAAAGGAAATAAATAATAAATAGTTATTTATTATTTAAAGGGAATTAAATATTAAGATTTAATATTTAACGGACTAAGTTAATTAATAGTTAATTAAATTAACTAGTAAAGTCCAGGGGGTCAAAGTGAGAAGAGATGAAAGTTTAATTAAAACCAGTGGGCTTTTAATTAAACGGGCTTAGGTCCAAGTGAATCCCTATATAAAGCCTTAAGGATTAGATAAGAGACATTAAGGGATTAACCCTAGCCACCACAACTCTCTCTCTCCCTCACCCTTTCGATTTCGGCTCTCTCTCTCTCTCTCTCTCTCTCTCTCTCTCTCTCTCGGCTCTCTCTCTCTTGCCGTCGAATACAAGCAAATATCAAGGGTGTTTCGGTTTTGGTGATCGACGCAAAGAAGTACACGCACACATATTCTCGATTTCGAGATTTGGAGTTTTGGTAATCCAGGAGCGGTCTAGCAGCCAGTTCAATCAGAGGTGCAGTAGTAGTGGACTTTCTTTAGCAATCCCAAGTCTGATCAGGTATACTTTCTATAACCTTTTATGTGGATTTTTTTGCAAGAAACTATGTGGATCATGTATTAGTTAAAAGATCCTAACCCTTTTGGGGTTTAGAGGGTTGTGTTCAATCCAGTTCCGCTTTTAAGATTGAACCAGTGGAATCAAACCCAGGTTTGACCAGTTTGAGTCATATGGTGGTTTGGTCAGGTTATCAAAACCCTTCACAAGACTGGTCACTATGCCAGTGAATGTAAGTCCAGAGGAAGCACATGCTTCAAGGGTTTCTCAAGCTCAGACAGCAAGATTGATTATGAAGCCAAGTATAAGAAGCTTCTTGCTGCTGTAATTGACAAGAAAAAGAAGAAAGCTCAGAATAGGGTGTTGGTGGCTGAAGAAGAAGATTGGGCTGAGGAAGATCTCTCAAGTGATGAAGATGAGGTCCTCTCTGCTCAGCTCAGCTTGATGGCCAACACAAGGAGTACAAGTTCCTTTGATGAGGACATGAAGAAAGCTGCAAAAGCTTGCACTTCTCCTGACTGGGATCCTTCTTCTATGTATCAGGTTGGAAAATTTATTAACTATGAAGATAATAAAAAGAACACTATGTTTGATTATCTGTGTGTTGAGTTTCAGTCAAATATTCAAAGAGAAAAGAAGCTAAAATTAGAAATAGAATCACTAAAAGAGAGTTAAGTCTTAAAGATGAGAAACTGAAACAGATGACAAAGTTGGAAGATAATTTAGCTAATCAAAAGATATTTAATCAGATCTTGGTAAAGAAGACAATGAAGCAACCATGAAGTTTAATGACCTTCAAAAAGTAGTTAAATCTTGGTGTGTTTCTGCTGTTAAGACCACTCAGTGTGTCAATGAGCAGATTCCAAAACAAGTTCAAGCTATTATTGGTGGAAATTACTTCCAAGCTGCTAATTGTGTTGATTTTAGCAAGGACATAAATATCTTAGAAAAGGCTGATATTTTACCTCTTACTTTTTAAAAGATTGTAAAAGGAAAAAGTATTATCACTAACAGATTTGTCAAAAGTAAAAGTACTCAGCTGAAAGACTCAACCACTTCAAAAGTTGGTTCAAGTTCTAGTGTTTTGACAGAAAGCAAAAGTACTGATAATTTAATTGTAAAGGAAGTCAGTAAAGGAATGGAATCATTTGTTGATACCAAAGAGACATTATGTTGTCAAACCTTGAAAGCTGATACATTTAATATAAGTGCTCAGCTGACTGGCATTTCATTAGCTGATGATCCTCAATCAGCTGATCAGAGAACAGATGATAGTTGCTCAGCTGATACTCTGTCAGCTGATCAAAAATCCTCTGTAAACTGTTTAGCTGATCCGGTATCACTTCAAACTCTTTCAATAAAAGAAACCAAGAGAAAAGGACTAAATTTTCACATGAAGTCTAAGTCTGCCACATCTAAGGTTGATCAAAAACTCCTTTTTCCTAAGGATCAATTTAAGGTGACTGTGAACAAAGACCTAATTAGTTTACAGAATCAGCTGCAATAGCTGAATGGTGAAATCTGTCAGCTGATGACCCATAGTCATCAGAAGATAGTTAAGACATCTCCTGGGCAATCACTAAAACATGTCAAAAGCTCCAAAAGTAAAAAATGTTATAAATGTGGGAGCAAAGGGCATAAGGCAAGTGATTGTTCTCTTAAAGGTAACTCAAGACAGCGGACTGATTTTGATAACACAGTTGTTCCTCTCATTCATAAACAACCTAATATGAAGTGGATGGCTAGGTGCAATCCACAGGGATCCACTTAACAGTGGATGCCCAAGTGTCACTAACCTTCTTTCAATCTTATCTATGCAGGGTCTAAACACATGGTACCTTGAAAGTGGATGTTCAAGGACCATGACGGGTTGTAAAGCTTTGCTTAGTAATTATAAGAAGGAAAAGGGTCCAAGGGTGACCTTTGGTGATAACAATTGTGGGCAAACAAAAGGCTACGGGGAACTTCATAATGGGAACTTAACATTGTCCAAAGTATCATATGTTAAAGGGCTTAAGTACAATCTCATCAGCATAAGTCAGTTATGTGATGGTGATCATAAAGTCCTCTTTACAAAGACAGGTGGTTCCATTTTAGATCAAAAAGGTAAAACAATAATTTGTGTAAAGAGAACCAAGGATGTATATACTCTTGATATGTCCTCTGGTGATCCATCCAAGTTAACCTGTTTGTATACAAAATCTGTAACTGACACAAACTGGTTATGGCACAAAAGGCTTTCTCACTTAAACTTCAAAAATATAAACAAGCTGAGCAAGGGTGATCTAGTGTCAGGACTACCTTCACCGACTTATGTTAAGCCTAAACCTTGTTCTGCCTGTGAGAAGGGAAAGCAGCACAAAACTTCTTTTCCATCTAAGCAAGCCTTCTCCATTACTGAATCTTTCTATATGTTGCACATGGATCTATTTGGTCCTGTTGCTACTGCTAGTATTGGTGGAAGTAAGTATGCATTGGTGATGGTTGATGAATTCTCAAGATACACTTGGGTCATCTTCCTAAAAGCAAAAAGTGAGGCTGCTGAAGAGATAATAAGCTTCATTAAGAAGATGGAAGTGCTAAATGGAAATCTAGTAAGGATGCTCAGAAGTGATCATGGAACTGAGTTTAGAAATCAAACTCTAGAAGGTTTCTGAGATGATAAAGGCATATATCAAAACTTCTCTACTCCAAGGACTCCACAACAGAATGGTGTAGCTGAAAGAAGAAACAGTACATTGATAGAAGCTGCAAGAACCATGTTGTGTGAGAGTAGGTTAAGATTCAATCTTTGGGCTGAAACTGTCAGCTGTGCATGTTTCACTCAGAACAGATCCCTAGTTATCAAAAGGCACAACAAAACTCCATATGAAGTGCTCGAGGGAAGGAAGCCCAACATCAGCTTTCTGCATATCTTTGGGTATCAGTGTTTCATTCTGAATCAGAGAGATCAATTGCAGAAGTTTGCACCAAAAGCTGATGAAGGTGTGTTTGTTGGATATTCTGTGATCTCCAAAGCTTACAGAATCTACAACCTCAGAACAAAGGTCATAGAAGAATCAATCAATGTAAGTTTTAATGAAAATGACTTTGTTGCTTTCTGTTCTACTAATCCATCTACAAGTGAGGAATTTAATGATCTGCTACTTACTGAAGATAACATTCCAGTGTCAGCTGATCCACTCCCATCAGCTGATGTAGAGGATTTAGATGAAACTGTTCCAAATATACATCAAACCAATGCACATCCTATCTTAAATCAATCCACACTTTTACTGAATGATGAGAATCATGATTCAACATCAATGGACTCTAACTCCATATCAAACATTCCCTCATCAGTAGAAGTTCCAACAGATAATATTCCTGAAATTCTGTCAGCTGATCAACCAGAAGTCTCATCAGCTGATCCAAACCAAAGAATTTTAACTCCCATAATCCAAAATAATCCAAACTCTCCCAGAATCCAAGATGCCTATAAGGACCACAAAGATCATCCTAAAGATCAGGTCATAGGTAACATAGAAGCACCTGTACTAACAAGATCAAAAGCTTGTAATTTCTGTTTATACATAGGTTTTGTTTCTATGATTGAACCAAAGAAGGTGGATGAAGCTCTAAATGATCCCCACTGGATTAATGCCATGCAAGAAGAATTGGCAGAATTCACAAGGAACAATGTATGGACTTTGGTGCCAAGACCAAAGGACAAAACCATCATTCGTACTAAGTGAGTGTTCAGAAACAAAATGGATGAACAAGGGCTGATCATCATAAACAAAGCAAGGCTGGTTGCACAGGGGTATTTCCAATAAGAAGGTATTGATTATGATGAAACATTTGCCCCTGTTGCAAGACTTGAAGCTATAAGACTGTTTCTAGCCTATGATGCCTTCAAAGACTTCAAAGTGTTTCAAATGGATGTTAAAAGTGCTTTCCTCAATGGAGAATTAAAGAAAGAGGTGTATGTCAAACAACCTCCAAGTTTTGAGGATGCCAGCAAGCTAGACCATGTATACTTTTTGAACAAAGCTTTGTATGGTCTAAAGCAAGCTCCAAGAGCCTGGTATGATACCCTCTATTCTTTTCTAACCACCAAAGGCTTTATAAGAGGAAGCATATATAGCACTTTATTCATAAGGAAATTCAAGGGTGATGTAATACTTGTACAGATATATGTAGATGATATAATATTTGGGTCTACAAATTTGGATCTTTGTAAAAAGTTTTCTAAACTCACATCTGACAACTATCAGATGAGGATGATGGGTTAACTAAACTATTTTCTTGGACTTCAATTTAGACAAGAGGTTGATGGAATTTTCATTCATCAAACAAAGTATGTAAACGATTTACTTAAAAATTTGAGTTTGAAAATTGTTCTTCAATGAAAACACCCATGTCCACTGCCTTAAAGCTTGGAAAGGACACTAATGGTAAGTCAGTGAACATTACAGCTTACAGAGGTATGATAGGGTCACTTTTATACCTCACAGTAAGCAGACCCGATATTATGTTTTCAACATGTCTCTGTGCTAGATATCAAGCAGATCCCAAAGAATCTCACTTAGCTGTTGTTAAAAGAATTTTCAGGTATCTCAAAGGAACTCCTAATCTAGGTCTTTGGTACCCCAAAGACTCTGATTTTGAGTTAGTTGGATCCACTGATTCTGATTTTGCAGGTTGCACACTAGACAGAAAGAGTACATCTGGTGGTTGTCAACTGTTAGGTGGAAGGTTAGTCACCTGGTCAAGCAAGAAACAGAACTCTGTTTCAACTTCAACAGCTGAGGCAGAATACATTGCTGCTGGAAGCTGGTGTGCTCAACTGCTATGGCTGTAGAACCAACTACTTGATTATGACATACAGTTTGAAAACTCTCCAATCCTGTGTGACAACACTAGTGCCATTTCTATCTCTAACAATCCTGTTTTGCATTCTAAAACCAAGCATATTGAAATCAGACATCATTTTCTTAGAGATAATGTGTAGAAAAAGAAAGTTTCAATGCACTACATAAGCACTGATGTTCAATTAGCTGATCTTTTTACAAAACTTTTGGATGAGTCTCGGTTCAACTTCCTAATATCCAAACTTGGCATGTTAAATTTGTAAAATATTCTTTTCATAGTAGTTAGTTTGGTGTGAGAAAATAATTTCATTTGTGTGTGAAATAAAAGACTTATCTAAGCTTCTTCATGTCTTATTAATGGTGAATCAGCTAATGGTATTCTGTCAGCTGACGACCATCAGCTGATGCTATACCTCAGCTGATCAACCATCAGCTAAGACCTAGACGCTCAGCTAAGTGACTTCATTAGCTGACACTTACTTTATCTCAACAAGGATCAGCTGACACTCTCCTCTGTCAGCTGATGACTCTCAGAGTTAAAATTCTTGTGTCCCCACACTTATTTTATTAATATCTCATTTTTATTTATTGTGTTCTTAGGTAGTATTTAATTGCTTTTAATTGTCCGTTAGTTGTCTATGTATTTATTATCTTTTCCGTTTATCACCTTTTGCAGAAGTGACAGTTACTTTTTGAAAAAGATTTTTATGTGACAGAAGCGGTTTCCCAAAAAGATATAAATGATTTTTTGAGCGGTTTTTCATTTCTCACACTTTCAAAATTCTCAAAAACTTCTACTCTCTGAAACCCTTCTTCTTCATTGCTCTCAAATAACTTCGTCTCTGTGATCCAAAGTTCTGCAACATTGGTGATGTTCAATCCTACTGAGGTCCCACAAGCTATTTCAGGTGAGAATGTTACTCCTAACTCTCTCTTCACCATAACCCTAAATAACATCTTAATTAATACCGACATACCTCAATCCAAAGCAAACCAGGGCTTTGAACCCATGGTTAATTTTTTAAGAGCACACCCTCTGTTTCCCTGTTTATCTGCTCATCCTCTGTTCATCTTCCCTCGCATTATTGGGGAGATGTGGTACACTGCCAGATACCACCCAAACAATCAAACCATCACTTACACTATCCTAAATAACCAAAGCCCCATTGTCATCTCTGCTGAAACCCTCAGACAAGCCTTATCCATACCCAACTTTGCCCCATTCTAACCCTTTGCTACTGCTGAACAAACCTTGGAGGTTCTGCCACTGATTGGCTACAATGAACCTATTTCTCATGGTAGATACAAGTTGTCAATCTTAGGTCACCCCTAGAAATACTTGACTGGTGTCATCATTCGATGTTTTGGTCATAAGTCAGGAAGCCATGACCTACTGAATCAGACTGAGCTTATGGTTCTTCATGCTCTGGTGACTGGGCGGAATGTAGATTTTGCTCAGATTATCTTTACTGAGATGGTGGATAAGATCACATTGGCAACTGTCAAAAAGATAACAAGGACCCATGTGCCTTATATCAGATTTCTCAGCTTGATTGCATTACAAGCATTGCAGTAGGAGGCATATACACATCTGAATGTTACACATAACACAATGCCAATCCCACACTTATTTTATTAATATCTCATTTTTATTTATTGTGTTCTTAGGTAGTATTTAATTGCTTTTAATTGTCCATTAGTTGTCTGTGTATTTATTATCTTTTCCGTTCATCACCTTTTGCAGAAGTGACAGTTACTTTTTGAAAAAGATTTTTATATGACAGAAGCGGTTTCCCAAAAAGATATAAATGATTTTTTGAGCGGTTTTTCATTTCTCACGCTTTCAAAATTCTCAAAACTTCTACTCTCTAAAACCCTTCTTCTTCACTGCTCTCAAATAACTTCGTCTCTATGATCCAAAGTTCTACAACATTGGTGATGTTCAATCCTACTGAGGTCCCACAAGCTATTTCAGGTGAGAATGTTACTCCTAACTCTCTCTTCACCATAACCCCAAATAACATCTTAATTAATACCGACATACCTCAATCCAAAGCAAACCAGGGCTTTGAACCCATGGTTAATTTTTTAAGAGCACACCCTCTGTTTCCCTGTTTATCTGCTCATCCTCTGTTCATCTTCCCTCGCATTATTGGGGAGATGTGGTACACTGCCAGATACCACCCAAACAATCAAACCATCACTTACACTATCCTAAATAACCAAACCCCCATTGTCATCTCTGCTAAAACCCTCAGACAAGCCTTATCCATACCCAACTTTGCCCCATTCTAACCCTTTGCTACTGCTGAACAAACCTTGGAGGTTCTGCCACTGATTGGCTACAATGAACCTATTTCTCATGGTAGATACAAGCTGTCAGTCTTAGGTCACCCCTAGAAATACTTGACTGGTGTCATCATTCGATGTTTTGGTCATAAGTCAGGAAGCCATGACCTACTGAATCAGACTGAGCTTATGGTTCTTCATGCTCTGGTGACTGGGAGGAATGTAGATTTTGCTCAGATTATCTTTACTGAGATGGTGGATAAGATCACATTGGCAACTGTCAAAAAGATAACAAGGACCCATGTGCCTTATATCAGATTTCTCAGCTTGATTGCATTACAAGCATTGGAGTGGGAGGCATATACTCATCTGAATGTTACACATAACACAATGCCAATCCCACAGATGGGTCAAAAGGTGTTTCACTTGATACGAGATGATGCTGGTCCTGCCATCACTCCTGAAATGCAGGAGTTAATTGATGATGCAGATGGTGGTGATGATGAGGAAGGTGAGCATGAAGCTGTGAATGATCAACCAGCAGATCTTGTGGTTGAAGATCAAGGTGAGATGGGTGTTGCACAACCAGAAGAGGATGTGATCTTGGAAGAAGTGGTTGGTGGTGATGATCCTGTTGATGAAGGTTCAGATAGATCTAAGGGTATCCATCATGATGATCCTGCTCCTATAGAAGATCAAGATGCCCAAGAGGATATGGATGTTGGTAATGACAGTGATGGAGATGATGATGATTTCCATGGTGGTGATGGTGGTTTTGTACCTGCTGAAAATATTCCAACTTCCACCTCATCTTCTCAAATTGGGATGCCAATTACTGAATTCCCTGTCAGTTCCAGTTCTAGCACACCACAGAATCAACAAGATGGAGTTGTAGCTAAAGGTGATGATGCTGAAGATGACACCATTTCTGACAATCTCATTCAACTAATTGAGATCAACAAAACTCAACACATCTCAGGTATAATCTCTACTACCCTAGAGGACACTCACTTGGTTAACCCCACCAGTGAGAACCCATCCTCTCCTCTAGTTGTAACACCCCCACAACATCCAAGCTCTAGTGCACTCCCAACAGTCACTAGTTCTACTTCCACCTACACCTACATAGAATCAAGGTCACAAGAGCTTGTGCCTTTTTCACAAGTCTCTGAGGTAGTGTTATCCACACCTCTGACCTCAACTCCTATAGTTACCTCTTATGTTAAGGGGGAGCTTATGGATGTTGCCTTAACCCAACTGCTAGTGAATGTGTCCTCACAACAGGTCACATTTGTAAATATGGGACTCCTACAATATGGGTCACCCTCCCAACAGGGTGATGCCATTGAAAGACAGACCTTCTTCCAAGGTCACACTGTGTCTATGCCTATTATGAGTCTGCCTTTACCCTTAGTAAGCTCCCAACAGCTTGCTACTGCAATAAGGGAACCCACACTGAGTGCAACCCTCACTCACACTCACATACTTGCACCTACATTTGATTCACTTCTCACACATACTACTGCACTACCTGTCAATGCTAGTGACATAAACCAGCCATTGGTACAGGGTACAACTTCTGTTCCTAGTGATCTTAGGCTTACATACCAAAGTCTAAGTGAGGGACCCCATCCCATTCCTGATATTGGCATTCCATCTCAATCAATACCTATTCATCCTATTCCCTCTACCTCCTCTGAACCCTCACCTCAAATACTTCAAAACCTACTGTCCATCTCTCAAAAGATAGATAGTCTTCAAGCCTCCTTCACCTCTTTCCAAACCCAAATAGAAACTCAACTCTCGTCACTTAAAACTAATCAATCCCAACACCAACCCACCCCTGCCCCAGTTGATCTATCACTAATTCTTCATAAATTGGATCAACTCCTATCCCAAACTTCTACCCCTACTCCTAGCCCTTCACCTCCCATTTCAAACCAGACCATATCTTCTTTAAACCAAACCATTTCCAATCTCTTTTTTCAACTTCAAACTCTCAGACCTTCCCCTCCTAACATTTCTATAACCATCCCTGACTCTCTTCTTCGAGTCTCTTCACTTCTAAAAACCATAGATGATGAGGTCACATACTTAAGCCACTACTCCAGACAAAAGCACAGTGAAACCCTTCAAGAATTTACCAATATCACTGATGCTATCCTAAGGCTGAGACAACCTCCATCCTTCACCCAACCTCCTATCCCTACTACCTCTCCTTCACCTTCAAGTATCCCTCCCTCTACCTCTATACCTTCTCCATCTCCTTATTCCTTTTTCACGCCTTCTGCACCTGCTAAGCCTGCCAAGCCTTCTGATAACTTCCCTTTCTCATTTGTTGATGACAAAAAGGGGGAGAAGTCAGACTCGGATTCTACTAGTTCAAGCTCATCACTAGATCCTATTCAAGCAGTAGAAGCTGATAAGGCAGCAGCAGATCAAGCAGACCTCAATGAAGCAAAAATTCTAAATCAATCAACTGCTGAGAGGGAAAATCCATCTGAGGGGGAGCAACCTGCTCAAGATGAGCAGAGGCCTAAAAGAAGGCTAAAACAAATGGCCAAAAGGGAAAGTGCCAAAAAGCCTAGACAAGATGAGTCTTGTGCACCAATCAAAGTGTCATCAGAAGATTCTGATGATAATGATGAAGATAGGGTGCCTTTGTCCTCTCTGCTTAACTTGAAAAAGCAGAGCCTCTCTACAAAAGCTCCACCAGTCCAAGCTTCCTCTCCAGTACAATCAAGTCAACCAACTCCCAGCAGCACATCAAGGAGAAAAGGAAAGAAAATTATGTCTGCTGAGGAGATTGAGGCTGAAGAAAGAAAAGAGGAAGAACTTCATAAAGAAGATGAGAGTCTCAGATAGCTTAGTGACTTAGCTGCTACACTTGGTACATCTATTGAAGAAGTATTGAAAACCAAGGAAAGGCATCAGGATTTCACTACTCCTGAAGATCTTGCTGCAATTATTGGTGTTACAGATGATGAACTGAGAGAATTACAAGAAGAAGAACTAATCATGCTGTCCTCTCAAACACATCAAGTACAATCTGCACCACAGCTAGATGACCCTTCCACCAACAAAGCATTTAAAAGAGGAAAGACTCACAAGGAAGCCATTCAAACTTTGCTCAACTTCAACTTTGCAAGCACTACTCAGCAAACTGAAAGGCAATCCAAGGAGTTCTGGGATAATAAAGAAAACTTGGTGAATAGAAGATTTGATCCTTACACTATTACAATATATATGAATGATGTTGTAATGTTTGAACTTTGATGGCTTTCACTCTTGCTTGGATCTTGATCTTGAAAGATTGAATAATTTCAAAGTATATGAGCTCACAAGATATGAATATATGTTCTATGTTTTTGTTGTGCAAGAGGTTAGTAATGAATGAGGTTTGAGTTGGTTTAAATAAGGAAAAAGGAGTGAGCTCAAAAAGTGTCCAGACATCTCACGGTTTTAGCCACGGTCGACCGTGGATAAAACCGTCAGCTTCCTGGAACTTTTTGAGCCATTCAATTATAGACGTTGAACTTTATTTCAAACCACACTCAACTCATTTTTACCATAAAAATCAACTAAAAAGTAGATGTTCAAAAGGTTGGTTGATCCCATACTTCTAATGTTTGAATTTAAACACAAAAATGGAAGTTTGGAAACCAATACACAAAGCATGTTGGAATGTTACCCCTTTGGGAGATTCCTTTGCTAAAAATGGTTGTGTATTGTTTCAAAGTGGGATTGTGTTTGGTATTTTCTAAAATGGGAAGTCATAGATTAATTCAACCAACACAAATAAGTTTATAAAAAATATTTGTCCATTTTTATAAAACTTTTTATAAAAATGATTTTATAAAGACTTAAACTTATTTGATTATTTTATTTGTAAGCTCATATAATTCGAACTATTGTTTGTAGATATCTTCGTCATCGGCTTTGAAGATATCATCTTTACTTTTTGAGTACGAGTTCGGTTGACTTGAAGAAGAACAATATTTAAGAGTTGTGAGCTGAGCAGCGACGGTTGATTCACGGTCGACCGTGGGATCGACCGTGACGGTTCCTTTATCTTGATTTCTTCTTTTCTTGTTGAATTGAAGTCTTAAATTATTTGTTCTTCACTTGATCATTAATTTTAGGTTTGTTGATCTTTAAAGAATGTAGCATATGAACATATGAATAAATTTGATAAGCAATAATATTACTTGTTTATATTTTTATCATCATCAAAATAAGGAGTGCATTTCTTAATGTGTGACTATGTATGCACTAACATAATGTAAATATAGAAAATCAAAAAAAAAAAAACAGAAAAAGGATAGAAAAGATACCACAAAAACAGAACAATGGTACTTCATTAATGAAAAGATTCCCAAAAACAGAATATCAGGGAACATATATTAAAGAGATACCAAAAACAGATAGCTAGGTATCCAAATTTGCACTTAAAAGTTTTATCTTCACAAATCCGAGTCAAACTGATTATTCTTAACCAAGATA
Organism: Pulicaria dysenterica; assembly: GCA_947179395.2. Lineage (NCBI taxonomy): Eukaryota > Viridiplantae > Streptophyta > Magnoliopsida > Asterales > Asteraceae > Pulicaria > Pulicaria dysenterica. The sequence continues at coordinate 75,988,321 of OX359288.1, read as the reverse complement.
AGGTTTTGTCATCATCAAATAGGGGGAGATTGTTGGGGAGATATCAATATCAAACCTTAATTAAACCTGTCTATTAATTAAAATAGGATTTGATGTTTACAAAACCACATATTCAGTTTTGGACTTAGATTAATAAAAAATATGTGTTGTTTTTCATATAAGACTTAAAGAATTTCTAAGAAAGAAATGTCAGCTGACGAACCAAAGTGTCAGCTGAACACTGAGTATCAGCCAAAGGACCAGCTTCAGGAAGATCAGCTAAGAAGAAAAAGACAAGTCAAGAAGCATCAGCTATGCATCTACAAAACATCAGCTGATGGTGCAAACCATCAGCTGAGGGTTCCTCAAAGATCAGCTGAGCAGTCAAGGATCAGCTGACAGTATCTCATTGATCAGCTGATGCCTTCCATCTATCAGATAAGGTAGTTATTACTTATCCAATCTTTCCTTTATAAGCTGATCATCTACAAATGGTTAGCTGAGCCCTTGGGATCAGCTGATTGTTTAGTTTGACTAGCTTATTAGCTGTATTATGATTTTTGTTATTAAGCTGAGCAAATATAGTCAGCTGAGTCTTTCACATTTATCCTTAGCTGAGCAAAATTATGTTTGCAGTTCAGTGTCTATTAGCTGAGTCTTTACACGATATCTCAGTTAATAGTTTTTCATTGTAATATTTTCGTAAGTCAAAGGCAGAACATGTGTTGTTCATATTATGCCTTAGATCTTTCTTTGTAAAAGTACTTAGCACTTTTTGTATCTGCAAAGAGACAAAAATGATAGATCTTGATCCCCTAGAAAAGGTGAAAGATACTTTAGAAGAGAAGATCTCGAAGATATGCTTCAACAACTAAGTATGGCTGGTAACTCTATACTTGGTAAAGTCAAATCTTCAGGAAGCATGGTGTTAATAAAAGTACAAGCATGGAAAGAGAAGCTTACTCTCCCAAGACATAAAGGTAGTACTTTAATAATATAATAATAGATAGTGGGTAAACACCTTACCACCTTACTGAAAAGTATGTTTACTTTACACACTTTGCGTGTAAAATTAACTTACTTTTCACCCACTAACTTTATATATTATAATATTATTAAACCAAGTACCTTTGTCTCCTTCTCCTCTTCATCAACCCGGGCACCTTTGCTTATACATACCCAAGCATGGAAACATGCTAAGTATGCGAATAGATAGTTGAATACTGAAATCTCATCTGTTGAGAATTAGAAGAATTAGCATTTTACTTTCAGTATAACAAACTTGTTCATGTATTGAACATCTTAGACATAAGTTGTTTAATATTAACTTAGTCTATGTGTTAGACGAATTTAGTTGCCACCTTTTATTGAACTTAGATTTTTAGCATCTAGTTCATGTAATTATTTATTCACATCAATAAGAATTATATAAAAGTAAATCGTGTGCCTCTTAAATTTTAATTTGCTAAAGTTTGTATTCAACCTCCCCCCCCCCCCCCCCCCTCTACAAACATTTGTTGTTGTAGTATTCATTCGGGACCAACATTTTTTAGTTCTTTTTTCCCTTTTTCTAGTAGCTCAAATATCTAGACAGGTGGGTCCCATTACACTACAAATATACTTTCATCTTTATGGTATATTAACATTTAGATTATTCTTTTTTAAAGAAATTAAGAGTTCACATTTTTCTTTTTTTCCTTCATGCATAAATACTTTCATCTTTATGTTATTTTAATATTTTCAGATTATCTTTTATTAAAGAAATTAGAAGTTAACATTTTTCTTTTTTTCCTTAATGCATCAATTCAAATTATAATATATATATACAATAGACAAAAGATTTACGTGCGCAGTTGTACTGTTCATTTGTGGGTTTTTATAATATGCGTCACTATCATTTATATCTCTGACAAAACACAATATAGCTATAGATCAACTGCTTAAGATACATGCCCGCCATCCAAGTGGTTTAGTGTTCAAGTAAGATCCATGCAACTATTTATTTTTTTGTTTTCACCCTATTATTAATGCTATTTCATTTTTCTTTCAAACACTTCCTTTTCCTTTGCCCTTTCTTTCCTTTGATTTTATTTCTCTTTTCTTTTCTTTTTCTTTATTGATAAGTAAGAACCTAATATATAATTTTATTTATATATTTTATAATAGTATGTTTATTTTTTATAGCATATACTTTTACGAATTGGGCTTATAATTTTATGATTTTTTAACCATAATATTTATTTTCTATAAAGTGTATTTTAATTATTTTTTTGATAGTTTTAGATTAGTAAATGATGATTTAAAATATTAATCATTTAAGTTGTTTTCAAAATATATTATTACTTTTTTATTATTTTTGCCTTTTTTAAATTGTTTTTATCACTTTTAGTTAAGCATTTCAATAGATTATATTTTATATTTGCAAACCATTTCTATTTTTTCGACTTTTTAAAATAATAAATTATAAAAAACGTATTAAATAAAACAACTAGATATTATCATATATAAAGTTAGATTTATTTATACCGCAACAACGTGCAGTCCTTTAACCCTCGTTCCTTTCTATAACACAACTAAATTTTATATGTATACTGCATTCATATGTATAATATCCATTATTCTATCCATCAGGGGCGGACCTGCCCTTGGGGGGGTCAAGCGCCACCGGTCCTTTGACGGTTCGCAGTGTTAATTTTCGACTTTTTGAGACGATGCTACCGGTAAATTTTCGGGTTGCATCGGTGATACCACCAAAATCAAAGGAAAAAAGAATTTTTTTTTTTTAAAAAATGATAAGAAATAGTTTAATCTTTCAGTTTATACCTTTAAAATACTTTAATTTACCTTTAAAATAACATTTTAGTTAACAGGTTTTCATATAAATTGTGTTTTGTTTTAAAATTTGGCCTTAAAATACCAGAAAAACAACCGAAACCTCGTTAATCCGACCCGATTAACCGGAAACCCGAAAAAAAAACCTGAACCAGACCCTCAAACTTATTTGATTTTATTCTCGCATTATATGATGCTACCGGTCCCCAGAAATCCTGGGTCCGCCACTACTATCCATCTTGCAATTCCTCAAACTTTTCAGTTTTTTATTCTTGATTGAAGCTATTTCAACTGATTATATCTTTGAATTGGATTGCTTTTCAACTCCATCATCTTATACAGCATGAATTTGCGCAAATCCTCAACATATACTCACAAGTGGACAAAAAATATAATACACAACCTTTAAGAACAGCTGGATATTATGCATAATTTATGAATTATTATACTGTTGCTTCAATGAAGTTTATTATATACTAATGGCCATCTTGTTAGCTGGTCATTGCAATCAGGAAGCATAAATTAGAACTTTGCTGTATATCAAACATCTATGTATAGACAAATGAACAAGAGACTACCATTTTGTTGCTTAATAACATAAATGAACAAGAGATTACTATTTTGTTGATATAAGTATGTTTGTTAAGACATTTGCTGGAACCATGCTCCGTACACGACATACCAAGCACGACCACTACAAGATAAATGATCTTTAGGAACGATACTTTTAGAGTCGACAAAAGTCACTTATAAATTCTTATTAAAACGTCATTACATAATTTACTTCCAAAAGTTATCCTTTTACTTTTAGGAGCTACTTATGTCAAACGGTTTTTTAATCTTATTATCAATTTCTTTTAAAGGGTTTCTAATTCTTTTTATATTATGTAACACCAGGATTTCTTGAAAATCATGATTAATTTTTTTAAACAGTTGTAGTGGAAATCTTAATAAATACCATATCTGCCAAAGTCTTTAAAATCGTTAAAAAAAACACGACATTACTATCTTCTAAAATAATCTTATATTATTACACAAGTCGGTATATAACAATCTACTAACAGCTCTTCTAACTACCCAACAAAGCTTCCCGTCTCACGAAGCAACTCCAAGCACCTACACGAGTACCAGATACTATTTTAAAATAACAAGTGTCAGCTAACATCTCGTGAGTCAACCGTAAGCTTAGAATAAAAAACATCATATTAACAAACCAATTAAAACCATATTTAGATATTATAAATAAAATACCAACCCGGCCAGTTTGTATACTTGACCATATCCCGCAATCGTATAACACCGAATAGTCAAGTACATCCGTTCATATAATGGCCGGTTATAAACCATATCAATCAAATAATCATTCACACCAAATCCAACACAATCAACCATTAAATATCATAATCATATATTTCGTATATAATTCATATCAACCATTATATCGTTATCGTTCTTTAATAATCAGTCGGTATCAACCGTCATTAACAACCGTATTTTTTAGCCGTATGTCCATATACTTCACCTAAATTATGTCGATCTAATCCCTTTTAAAGAAAACCATGTTCACTACTCGTGTGGCTTAGCCAACTCGTGCACCGAATGGGTAGCTATTCCTCTATGTACACAAATCCCTAAGAACCCAGCGCTTTCGCTACTCCAACCGTGCAAGGTATGAGTAGTACTTCACATTGTCGTTCAGTCTGTAAGTACAAACACAGGCCAACCGTCCATATCCTCCTCACACACTTGTGATGTTCTACATATGACCTTAACCTATGATCACATATCAGTCCAGTACGAGTCAGTAAGGACCCATATACCACTTGCCACAAAAGCCCTCTAGAAAACCAGGCGACTTGTCTGGCTAGGACTTTTATCCTAAAAGACCTCAACTACCTAGCAACTAGACACTCGTATCATGTAATCAAAGATGAACTACCCTTGCCCACTAATTAATTCAACCATTCATTTGTAATACTCGTTCATTAATTTATCATACGAAATCTAGTTCATAAGTGTATTATCATGAATCATGTCCATAAATAAGATAATCAACCGCATAGCATATTCGTACAATTATCTCATATTTCATGTAAAACATACACCAAATATTGATCACATAATCATGTGTACATCATGTATATCTTTGTTATTACGTATCGAGTAACTAAAATCAATTATCCGTAAGTATTTATAAAAAACGTATTTTGTCATGGCACTTGGTTTTGAAAACCTGATGAACTCACCTCAAGTCCAAAAGTAGCAATCACGCGATCCACCAAACCACCTATAAAAGTAAACGAGATTATATAAGTCAGTCGAGCTATAAAACAAAACTTAACGTTTAAAATGGATGGATGTGTTGCGTCCCAAGCCCCAACGCTTCACGATAGGAGGGTTGTCCCGCCATTTCCTCATGCCAACCACCCATCTCACCTAGTTCATCTCGCCATCTTCAAATCGAAAACTACACAATACCCTCAATCAAAATCTTTTGCCACGACATCTCAAAACAAAATTGAAAACTCAGTCACACCAAAGCTGAATCGGAAATCTTTTTAAAACCATTTCCCTAAGTCCTCGTTACTCTCAGTAAAGCCTACCATTGAAATTGCCTTCGCCATCCATCCTTCTAGGCCTCGCCATCCTTCAAATCGGACATTCCCTTGTTGAATTGAGAATTACTTATGTCTCCTAATTGCAAAATAGAGCAATATAAATCAAATCGCAAATCACCCCTTAAGCATCGATCGCAAATTCATATTCTAACTCACCAATAAAAAACCCAATTTCTAGCCTGGTATGCAAATCATATCCTTAAGCTATGAGTAGAAATCCAATTCCTTCTTTCTTACAATCGTTACTCACCACAACAAGGCCAAATTGAAATTCTCAGATTTTCACACAATCTTATTAGTTGATTAACACAGACCTCAAAAGCTACAATTTGATTAATGCTCTAGACGTGTAATTAACACATACAACACTATCAGAAAGTTAGTAAGAAAAGTGTTTTTCTAACTTCGGATATATATATATAGTGAATGTTCAAATGAGAATGAATATTTGGGTGAGAAATTGATCGAGGACTTAATTATGAATTTCTGACCATATATTCATTTGATTTAATCAGTTGGTCTACTTTTGGCCCCTCATTTTATTCATTACCCAACCATAAATTGCGACAACCATGAATTACAACGTGTGAAGTGAGGCCTTTAGATCTAATAGATCAACATCTAATTGATGGCTTAGATTTGTTCTCTCATTCTCACCTAAGTATTCATTCTCACAATATCTAAAATATCAAAAATAAAAAAGTGCAACAATAGCAGAAAATGATATGTAGCATTGATTCATATCTGAAATATCAAAGAAAAGAAAATTGCAACAGTAGAGCAGAATCATACATATCATTGATTCATATCTGAAAAATCATTAATTCATATCCAAAATATAATTGATTCGTATCTATAATTTAAATCATTCATATCTGAAATATCAAAGAAAAATAGTAAAACAGAAGATAAGAAGCATACATATACTTGATTCACATCTGTATATCAAAATAAAAATTTGTATTAATAATTCATATCTGAAATATCAAAGAACTACACATGATCCTTGAAGTAAGTCTAATCGTAAAATAACAATTGATTGCCACCACGTGACTTTTTTAAGCTGTTTATAAGATCAACGTTTAGATCGGGAATTGATTATAAATTGGATGATTATGATTGAGTCTCTCATTCTCATCTAATTACCTATTCTCATTTGAACCTTGAACCTCCCACTATACAAACACACACACACTCATATATATATATATATATATATATATATATATATATATATATATATATATATATATATATATATATATATATATATATATATATATATATATATAGGGTAGTGTTATTTTAAGAGGAAATTATCAAAAAGTGTGTAAGAGGAAATATGAATCATTAGATTTTATTAAAAGTCAACAAGATATTGCCAAAATTAGATTATTAGTAAATGTTAAGTTAATAAATATTGACGGAAGATTAAGAAATTAAAAAATTAGATTATTTGTGACTTTTTACGGTTTTAAAGAAATTTTAATTTATAAGTAATCACTTTTTAATTTGTGAGTTATTTTAAAGTTAGTAAGTTAAGCACTTTTGAGTCTAAATCAGCGTGCAAAATACTTACGAAAAGTAGATGAATCTCGATATAAATAGGTTGATTTTGAATTTTACCATCATATGCTATGCTTAAAAAAGAAAACAACCAATAATGAGGAACCCTAAAATTTAAAATTACATAAAAACCTTCTTTTTCTAATTGACACTCGAACATTGTTGGTCACATTTTTCTGATAGTGGCGGTTATCTTGTAAACCGGCTGAGAATAAATATTAATAAAAAAATTCTAATAGAAATTATAAAATATGAGTAAATAATATATATCGAATATTAAATTACCTATTCATCCATGAATATCATCTCAAGGCTAGATGATTTTTTTATCGTCATTAAAGAAGTTCTTTCACATGAAAATTACTTTTACTTTGATGATACATTGATCGAATTCATCTTTTATGTTTTTTTAGAAACGTGAATCTATATATCTCGCTATCCAATATAGCATTGTCAGCTTTAAAAATAAAAATCATCATCGAAAGCATCAGAAAATAATTGTAAAAGTTTCTAAACTTGATTTCACTATTTAGGTATATATTGTAGGATAATAAACATATATTGTTTTTATTTTTAAATATTTACCAATACTAATCACCTATAATATGGAAAGTTTGAAAATTTAAAAACTTTATTATATAATTTTAGAATCAATTTTAATAATCACACTCGATATGAAGAAAGTAAGTATATTGAAAGTATAAGGTTGTTATCGATAATCATCAAGGGGTTTTTTAAAAAAAATTGTAAAATAGGAGGTTTGATTAGTAAAAAACTTCTTACAACTAAGGATGATGATGTCATACATTCTTATCTTTTAATAAACTTATTAAAGAAAAATTACGATATTTAAAAGGCATGTTTTAAGTTAGAAAAAAAAGAAAAGATTTAAGTTATTCTAATTTATAATCAAAAAACATAAAATAAAATACTTTATAATAGTTTAACGCTTTACGTTTTAAGATTAAAAGTAATGTTGTACAATTGTGTTAAATCAATTTAAAAACTTTATGTAGGTTTTCATATAATGTTTTACGTAGATTTAAAAATATTTTTGTAACCCATTTATTTTACACTAGATTTCAATATAAACTTTAATATAATATAATGTTTATTGTACGTAATGTAAGTTCTTAATATCACGATTTCGTAAAACACATGTTTAGCTGAAATCGTATTTTATATATATATATATATATATATATATATATATATATATATATATATATATATAGAGAGAGAGAGAGAGAGAGAGAGATAGAGAGAGAGAGAGACAAAAGTTCATGCTAGAACCGTTGTTAGCGCGAGAACTGCGAGAACCAATCAAAGCCGTCGAATTCCCCCTCCTTCAATGTCATTGTCCACCCATGAATTTCTCACATGCACCCTGCCACACCCTATTCCTCCACGCTCTCCATCCATGATACTTCACATATCCAAGGAACGGCTGAGAATGGTTCTGGCGGTTCTCGCACTAACAACGGTTCTCGCATGAACTCTCCCCTATATCTATATATATATATATATATATATATATATATATATATATATATATATATATATATATATATATATATATACATATATATATACATATATATATATATGGGAAGGTTCATGCGAGAACCATTGTTAGTGCGAGAACTGCGAGAACCAATCTCAACCGTTCCTTGGATATGGGAAGTTAAACGGATGGAGAGCGTAGAGGGATAGAGTGTGGCAGGGTGCATGTGAAGAATTCATGGGTGGGCAATGACATTGAAGGAGGGGGAATTGGACGGCTTAGATTGGTTCTCGCGGTTCTCGCGCTAACAACGGTTCTCGCATGAACTTTTGTCTCTCTCTCTCTCTCTCTCTCTCTCTATATATATATATATATATATATATATATATATATATATATATATATATATATATATATATATATATATATATATATATATATATATAGGGAGATTTAAATGAGAACCTTAAATAAATTGAGAATGGAAGACTCAATTCCCCTCCTTCAATGTCATTGCCTACCCATGAATTATTTACATGCATTCTGCCACACTCGATTCCTCCATGCTATCCATCCATGAATTCTACTTACAAAATGAACGGCTAAGATTTAGTCTCTCATTCTCAATTAATTTCACATTCTTATTTGAACTTCCCATATATATATATATATATATATATATATATATATATATATATATATATATATATATATATATATATATATATATATATATATATATATATATATATATATATATATATATATATATATATATATTTGTTATTAAAATATAAATAATGATGAGTCTGTCATACAAAATATTGTTGTTAGTATTATGATTCTAAAATATATAATTTTTATAATAACATCATATTATATTCAAAACTAAAAAGTAGATAAAACTAAGACAACTACAATACACGTTTATATTTACATAAAACATTATAAGTTAAAAGTTATAAGAGAATAACAAATAACGTATAAAATTAAAAATTTAAAGAAAATAATAAGAAAAATAAAATTTTGTAAGACTAATCTTTAGTGAAAGAAGGGAATTAATCATATGCAGGCAAACTTAAGAACTCGGAAGTAAGTAACAGTAACCCCGTAGACTTTTTTACTACATAATTAGCTTACAACTCCGGTAAACATAATTTTGTAAATTGATACAGTTTTTCTCTCTTATGTCAAATATATTTTGTATAGAGATAAAATAGTTATTGCTTATAATTCTTACAAATTCTTTGATATTATAATGTTATATTGTTATGTGTTTTGTAATAAACAAATTCTATTTAGTTTTCTATTATATAGTTTAAATCTATAGTTATCACTTGTAATAACAAAGTTTTAAAATTCTATATAGTTTTTTCGTAAGACTGTGTATAATAAAAGAAAAATAAAAAATGTTACATGTGCATAATTTAAGTGGAAAATATGAACATTCATTTTAGCACAAAGTTGATCATATCAAATAATAAAGTAAAATAATAAACAGTAGTAATAAATATGTATGAAATAATTAGTGCATGTGGATCTCGAGAATGTAGGATTGTGTGATCCTACGATCTATGATCTTATGATACCGGGTACGATTCTATCTATTTGCGATCCTCGGTACGATACGACATGCATGTTCTTGATTGGTGAAATCGTACAATATATATCCTATAATCAAAATCGCGATTTCGATAACCGTAACTTTTAGGTCTATAAGAACATTCTATAACCATATTTCTCATATAATAAAATAAAAAACCTTCTTCCAGTTTGTAAAATCTTTTAATGATTGGTACTTTATCCAAAAATTAATAAAACTTTTAAAATTTAACATTGTTTTCATTAAATAGAATCATAAACTTCTCGATTCTAATTCGTTTTGACCATTTATGCTTTTCTATAAAGCTTAGTAAATCTTCTATCTTCTAAAATATATATATAAAAGACTAACTAGAACAAAATTATTAGATGATCTGAACTCATTTATTTCATAAAAGATTTAATCTAATCCGTTCATTTCTTTAATTTTAGAATTTTAATTTTGACTTTTTAAAGTCAAATAATATGACTAATCAATGCGAATTAAAAAAAAACCATTAATCAAATCAATAATAAATAAACCTGCATTATTTAAAAATAAACATAAAAGTATTAATCTTATATAGGGGCGAAAAACTTAACTAATCTTTAATATTCTAACTTTAAATAAAAATAAATTTAAAGATAAATTTATACTAATCTTTTAATATTAATAATATAAACTAACATTATTTATCATTCTTTTAAAAAAATTTGTGTCTAATAATTATTTAATATATTTTATTAATTTTTAACATTTATCTTTTTTAAACAACTCGTATATCACACGGGAACTTACTCTAGTTATGTTACATTATAATATCTAAGAGAACTTTAATTATATTAGCATTCTCGTAAACCTATATAAGAATTAGTTATTATTCTTTACCGAAATCTTTCCAGAATTTTTATTAGATATTTAAAACTATTTAATAATATTAAGTTAATGTTTAAACATATTAGTTGGTTTATAATAATATGAAATTTTAAAAACTAAATAAAACTTTTTAAATTATTATCTAGTCTAACGTAATAAAAGAATTGCTTAGGGTAAGTGGGTAACCATCGCGAATTCGCGATCGTGGAAACTGGACGGGTACAAAATGACCCAGTAGGCCCAAATAAAAACATTGAATATATCAAAGTTTTAAAGCTATTTCTCAAGCTATTAAAAGTGAAAAGATTATAGAGTATGTTTGGTTGGACGGAAAGAAATAACAAATAAATGGAATAGACAAAAGAATGAAATGGTCAAATAAATAGAATAGTTCATTACTATTCCATCTGCATTTTGGTTGCTTTCTCATAATAGAATTAATTATTAATGTAGTATGTTTGCTAAAGAATAATAGATATTGGAATGTAATAAAACAAATAAACAATGACCAAAATGCCTTGTATTAAAAAAATAGATATAACTTAAATTAAAGAATTTCATATACAAAAATTAATTTTAAATACACTTTACGCGTCTTAAAAATATTAATAAATATCGAAACTACGAAATTATCATTAGTACGACATTTTAAAAATGTCAAATTTTTTATTAAAATAATCTTTACATATGAAATTTTCTAAAAAAATAAAATATTTATTTATATATTTTTATTGAAAACGCTACTTTCTTTATCAAATTTTCATATTTTATATACACATGTTTAAATGTATTTTACCTTTAACTAGTTAATAATTTAATAAAAGTATGTAAATCAGTAACTTATTATATAGAAAGATTAATCATAAAAAATAAAAATTTAGTTAAGAACATTATAGAAAATATCGTTATTAATAAATTTTATAAATTTTAGAAAATATTTTTTTAAGTTAGTAAAAGAAACTTTAAAAATTAGATTAATTAAGAATGTTCATTTCATTCCATGATAGAATGAGGAAAAAACACATCTCCCATATGGAATGAAATGGAAGGAATCACATTACTTGAATAATGAGTCATTCCATTCCTTTGTGATAAATAAACTTGTTTTTTCAATTACGCAGGAATGAGTTATTTCATTCCTTCTCTCATTCCTTCATACCAAACACTGTCATAAAGTCTATTATGCTGAGGCCATACGTTCTACTTCTTCTTTTCCTTTTTCAATGATTAAAAAAAGAGAGAGAGATTTTATCCGTGCATTGTTTCGGGGAAAGGTAATATGCGTTTGAAAGTATATATATACACATGATATATATATATATATATATATATATATATATATATATATATATATATATATATATATATATATATATATATATATATATATATATATAGGAATAACAAAGTTCCTATGCGTAAATAAAGTCCTTAAAGTCCAAATCTAGACCATTAGATTTATTAAATCAATTGTCAAGATCTAATAATGGTATTATTGTAATTAATTAAACAATTATAAGATTTAATTTAAAAGGAAAGGTATTATGAAATCACGCTCCTTCTATTTTTTTCCCTCCAGCAGCCGCAAATGATAATTTTCTTCTAGCAACAGAAAATGATAACTTTCTTCCGGCTGCCGAAAATAATAACTTTCTTCAACTGCCAAAAATGATAACTTTCTTCCAGCAACCGAAAATGACAACTCCTAACCGAAAATGATATATTTCTCCAACAGTCGAAAATGATAACTTTCTTCCAGCAACCGATAATGATAATTTTCTTCAACGGCTGAAAATGATAATTTTCAAAATAAAATTTCCAGAAATAAAGGAATAGTGGTCTTGTTTGAAAGAGGATTAAAAATGAGGAGATTGGTATAATTTTTTTGCTCAAATTCTCAAAATTGAAATAGTTATGGCCATTTAAAAATTTAAGAGGTAAAAAATAAAAAAAATAAAGGAATATTGAGAGAGTTATTGAAAGGTCGCGCGAGTTTTTCTTATAAGTTTACAATTCCTACTTTACCCTTTTAAATTAGTGGCTGAGAATTGACTTTGAGTTCTTTGTTTAAGGGTGGGTCTTTATTGATCCATACTCTATATATATATATAGGTAAAAGTTCATTAATGATCATTTTTATTGCAAGAACCAATCTTTGCCTTCCAATTCTGTCTCCTTCAATATCATTGCCAATCGATGAACTCATCAAATGTACTTTGTCACACTTTATCTCTCCACGTTTTCCATCCATGAATTCTGCTAACCAAATGAATGGCTAAGAATGGTTTTCGCGGTTCTCGCAATAATAATAGTTCTCAAATGAACCTCCCCCCCCCCCCACACACACACACACACACACACACATATATATATATATATATATATATATATATATTGTATCATTAGTTGTTTTGATTCTATTATTTTAATACACCTTTTAAAAAGTTAAAGAACATGATTATACATGATTTTCTGCTTTACATACATATGTAATATGAGCGTAGTTTTCATAGTTTCTCCCTAATATAGGAGCAAAAGATATGATTTCAAAAGATATGATTCATAAAGAAGATGCATTTATGAGTGTTTAAACCTACATTACCTTTAAACTCATATCCATTATGTTTTACAATTTTAGTTTACCAAAAAAAGATTGTCTTAATACCTTGATAACGTGCGTGGTGAAAGCTCCTATCTTTATAAAGATGTCGTTTTGTTATAAAAATTGTAATTTTATTAGAAGAATGGTCTTGATGAATTATTTTCATTATTGAAACTTTTGGCTCTGGAAATTAACTCTTTTGATATTTTAAAGATTTCTTTTAAATCGATTTGTAAACTCATGATTTATTACAACTATAATTTTTCAATAGTACCTTAACTTTTGTATGTAATATAACGATCATGTCAAAATAAAACATTTAAGTTATTATTTTTTTGACCTTTTAATATAATAAAGAGTTAATAAATCGTTAAGTAGTGTATATAATTTTAACAAATTAAACTACATAACATTTACCAAATGTTACCTTCACTATTTATAAGGCACTGTTCATCTACAGTGTTCTTTTTACTCTTAGGATATTATTTATCTAAACAAAGGACTTTTTCATCTATGGTAAATATAGTTTTCTTATAAGGATTAATTTTTTGTAAAAAAGTTCTATCTCAAAGACTAAATTATTAAACTCAATATTTGAAAAACTAACTAACAAAGTCTACCTCAAAATCTAATATAGTTAAAGTTAACATCAGAAAATATTTTATAATAACTAAATAAAGATTTTGTCAACTTTTGTATAAAATTGTAAAAAAGTTCTATCTCAAAGACTAAATTATTAATCTCAATATTTGAAAAATTAACTAGCAAAGTCTACCTCAAAGTCTAATATAGTTAAATTTAACATCAAAAAATATTTTACAATAACTAAGTAAAAATTTTGTCAACTTTTGTATAAAATGAAATTAACTAGGGTGATAACGTAACTTTGACATAAAAGGAAACTTTCTTGAGAGGGTTTGTAGTAAAAGGAAACTTTTTAATGAGTTTGTAATATATAAAGATTAAATATAAGAAAGTTTTATGATTAAAATGAAATTCATGGTGTAACTGTGTTATAAAAATTTTTAGTTATTGTAAACATATATGTAAATTCTAAGTCTTTATATTCATTGACGAATCTAGAATAGAAAACCACGTGGTATTCTATATTATACATATTCCGTTTATAAAAAATGTTGCGTTGACCTTGTGTTATACATTTTATAATCTAGAACAACAACAAAATATATATTTGTGATATATAAAAAGTGCATTTCAATATAAAAGATAGATGTTAATTACTATAATAAGATTTCTTATATATAAAAATTGAGTAGAACAATATATTAAGGGAAAGGAAAAAAAATTATTACAAGTAAAAGGAAAAAAATAAAGAAATTTAATAAAATTGTGTGCCCCTATTACATAATCAAAAATATATCTATACACTAGAATCTCTTTAAAAATATGAAATAAGCTTAAAAATCTCATGAGTATTCAATTTCTTATTTCTTATTAAATTCTCATGTCTTTATAGCAAATTACTAAATTGCTTTTAATAATCCCCTGATATTTTTCTTATTTTGCCAATTATACTCTATATCAAATAGCAAACTAAGTTATCAATTTATCATGATATATTAAGGGGCAAATAAGTAAAAAGCCATATTTTCATGAGATATTAATTTCTTACTTTAATTTCATTATATCATGATATATTTATTGGCCTACTTTATTATCAGAAGCATGTGGTGATCACCAATTGATCAATTATATTATAAGAATTTTAGTTTTTTTAATAAAATTTTCATGATTTTGCTCTTGATTTATAACTATATACCGCATATTCTTTTATCTATCATTTTATCAAGTGATTTGTCAATTTTTTATGATAAATTAAAGGACTTTTTAGTAAATGTACATTTACTTCATTAGATAAGAACTAGATGAGATTTTGATTTTTGACTTATCTCAAATTATCATTTGAAATTAGATTTTATTTAGGTATTAGATACGTGTAAAGATACATATAGAAACCCGCACTTCCTATTTTTCATACACGTGTTTCTGTTTACTCTTTTTTACAACAACTCATTACTAAATATATCGATTTGCAAACTAAAACTTCAAAATATCATGATATCTTGACGGTTATTTTGGTAAAAACGCAAATATCTCCTGATACATTTGATTAAAGATTTCTTAATTTATCATGAGAATTTAAGATAGGTCGGTCATTTGTGTGAGCTCCACTGCAACAAATAAAAAGGACAAGGGTGGGTTGATAGGTAAATTCTTTTTACATTTACAATTAATTCTCCTTTTATAAATTTTTATACTAAAAAATTCTTTAAGCTAAAACTTATCTTAGTAAAATGAATGAATGGTATAAGATACAATAATATTACTATTCTTAGGTGGTATAATTTCTCTAAAAAACAAAATAAATATATATTTACAGACATAATTGTATTTATTATTCAAAAATAATAATTAATTTGTTTAATAGTTATCCTAAATGACATAAACGAGGTTTTGATAGCCCCGCGCTATGCGCGGGGTAAAGAAAAAATGATATATCAGATTCTTTTTTATCTCGTTTATTTTTTAAAAAACTAATATTACTTAATGGGGGCCATATTTCAGTACTGTTACACAAAAATTGTTCATGTTTCTTTGTAAAGTGAAAGTCTTGTAATATGTGACCGACTAAAACACATGTAAAACACTTATAAAACTTTTAAATGCATTTAAGGATTTTAAGCTTTAGGAGTGTAATTATTGATTAAAAAGTTTTAAATCAAACATTTTTTTAAAAATTTATTTAAAATCAATTATAAAAACGGAGTAAATTGTATAATTAGATTATCGGTTGTGAATATACCCACTATTTTTAATTATAATAAAGGATTAAAGCTTATAATTTGATTATAGATTGTAATTTTACTTTTTATGATATCAATGCATGTTTTTTTAACTATTAACATACACTTTTTTAATCTAGATCTTATATTAAAACTCTCAACCTTAAAAAAAGAAACACCTAATATCGCTAGATTAAAAGTCATTTGATAAATTTACTCCTTATAATATTATGTCATCTTATTTACCATATGTATTAAATGTATGTTCAATTTAAAAACAAACTTATATTTAATACAGTTTAACATATCATTAATGCAATTAATTTAAGTTATATATTTTTATCCTTACATGTATTTACATTATTTATATTTATATGGCCACTACTTTAATATCTTGTTCCTACACCATTTTAAGTGACTTTAGTGGGTGCTTTTCCATGGACCGATGCACCATATTATCATAAGATATTGAAAAAGATGCTTTATTAATATATCATGATATAAACATAAAATTACCAAAATGCCCCTTAATTTCTCATGATAAATTGACATGTTATTTTGCCAATTAATTTTTTTTTGAAAGGCAAACAATCAATATATATAAAACACCAAGGGCCCCATGAGAGATGGGGAATACAAAACTAGGCGGAGTTACGAACATAATTAACTTGATGACAAGCATTTACACTCTTAAAACCCCTAAAAGAAGAAAATTACAAAAACATCATACCGGTATAATAAACACGAATATATACAATCTGTTTAGCCACCTAAAATATTCACTACATTTGGGCCCGTAAGCCAATCTTGCCACGACAAGAAGCTTCCTTTTTTGCACCTTGCTTTTAACCACTGAAACAGGAGCAGTTTTACCTGAAACGCTGCATTCCACAAGTTTGCATTTGGGGACTTGAATATTTTTTCATTTCTAATCCTCCACAATATATAAGCAGTTGAACGTAATACCAAAGCCCAAATCTTCCAGTTTCTTCGAGCTATAGAACATCTGACCTGAGCATCCAGTTCTGAGAAAGACTCTCCACCTTTATACTCCATGGCCCACCACTCGTGAATGTCCTTCCATACCTTGAGAACCTCTCGACACCTGAAGATAGCGTGAATGACTGTTTCCACAGTATCTGAGCACCACGGACAGAGGATCGAAGGAAGGTCTACTCATCTTTCCACTAGGTTCGAATAAACCGGTAATCTGTGACGATCTACTCTCCAAGCAAAGATACAAACCTTCTTAGGAACCAATTTGGACCAAAAAGGAACAGCAGGTTGTGGGTTTTGACTCCTTTGCGATGCATTCTCCACCAACTCTCTACAATCTTTGACTGAAAGCACACCATCACTTGCGAGGGACCAACGCCACTTATCTTCAACATTACTCCGAACCGTAACCTGTTTCAACGACTCCTGTAGTTGGACAATCTCCGATTTCAATCTTCCATTTAATATATTTGCCGCTCCAAACTTCCAAACCCAAACCGACCCAGCCCACGACCCGGACTCCAGAACTAAAGGATCCGAACCACCAAATTTTTTAAAGGCTCTTGGATATAACAATTCTAGAGGCAAATTGTCTAACCAAGGATCCTTCCAAAAACTAGTATGTTTGCCATCCCCAATTTCACACTTAAACAAAGACGGTAGGTTAATACCATAGCTCAATAAATCTTTACCAACCCTTATGATACTACCCCACTTACAATATGCGGATGATACTTTAATATTTGCATCCACATTCTTCACATTCTTTTTATAGCTTTCTATTATATAAATATTCATTTGTGTTATTAATATTATAAATATATTTACTTCTTACCCTTGCAAGGCATGGGCGATTAATAGCCTTGTTGATGTACAAAGTAATAATCGCCGTTTAATAAAAAATAAATAGATATGTGATTTTGGTTATAAGAATGGTTTATTTTATTAACAGTTAGTGTATCTATAAAATATATTTTTGTTCTAGTGAACTCAAAACTATAAAATATTTATGTATGCTATTCCAATGATAATTTTATCATTTGAACAAACGATTTAGACGATGTTATTGATTAAAAATGCATTAACTACAGTGACTTTAACCGTTTATTTCTCGAACATTACCAATCATATTCTTTAAAAGTTATAAGAGAAAGACATACAAAGAAAATTATTCTTAACTTATAATAAAAGAACCACTCTCACATTTATAAAAAACATAATAAATCATATTTGATACAATTTGATACAAATATAAGAAAATCTTAATCCCTTATAAAATTTTGCTTACAAAAATAAATAAAATAAGTCAAAGAATGGGTGATGTGAAAGTAAAAAGAAAATGTGTATCAATCTTTCCATTAAATGTAGGCAATGTTTCAAGTGCCTAAAAAAGACTTCACGTGCGTATGGAGGTGATGTTGACTGGTCAAACATCTTCTGACTCTTTCTTTCTTTTCTAAATAACAGACACCGTCAATTTTCAACCACTACAATCTCTTATTAGATTCAAATGCAACTTCAAAATTTTATTTAAGATGTCTACTACAACTATACAAGACCATACAATATATATGTATCCGCATACATCAATAATATTGAAGAACGAGAAACAAGTCTATATAAGTTATTTGACAAGGGTCTTTCTTTTTTTAAGCAAAAAAAAGATAATATTATATAAACTAAAGCATACAGGAATGAGATCTCCAAGTAGGAGAGCTAAATTACATAAATCGGTTCATACTTTCAAAATATTTAATTACAATCACAACATGTGTATCAATTTGAAAAAGAAAAAGTAGATTTTGTTAGAACTGTATTATTGTAATAGAATAGGAGTTATAACAATAGTTGAGGGTGCTTATTGTAAATATACCTTATAAGTATATAAGCCTTGTGCTAGACAAGGAAATAAAAGGATTGCCACAATGAAAGAAATATACTATGTGTTTATGAAGGTGAAAATGAGATTCTCTCTCAACTTTTCATAGTTATCTTAGCAATCCTTCATTCTACCGCTTGTTTATTCTAACAAGTGGTATCAGAGCCAAAGGAGTGAAGATCTATCGGTGATAACATCAACAAATCGAAGATTTGAAGATCAAAGGGGCTGTTCATCGAAGAAAAAGGGGCTGATCATACGGTTTTCATCTCAAAATCTTGTTTATGATCTGAAAATAGGGGTTATCGTTGGAGAATCGAGCAACATCTACTGTTCTTTGATCGAAAAAGGTAAACTCAACTGTTCTATACACGAAAAAGGCAGAAAAATCGAAGATTTCTCGGGTTTATTGTTCATGCCTTGAATTTATTGCTTCATCTACGAAGGCATCATTTTTACGTGGTTTTGGTTCAAATTTTAAAAGAGAAATGGTCGAAAATGTTATTTGAATCAACCACAAGAAAATCGATTTTAATCTGACCGAGTATGAAGATTCTGAAATTTTATCAAGAACAGTTGGAAAAATAAAGAAGAAAGTAGATCTGAGATTTTGATTTCAAAAAGGATAAAAACACCAAAAAACTGGTGTTTGTGTGTGAAATCAAGTGCTGGTATGGGTGCTGGAGTGTGGAACCTGCACAAGTAAAGATCACATCAGGTACAAGTGGGTAGACACTATTCAGAGTAAAGTCAACAAATCTGAAAGTGACATCTCAGATCTATCAGCCGCATCCATGGCTATCGCATGCGATCAAGTTGAATTTGGCTAAGTACAAGTTCTCTATCAGCCGCAATGGATCCAATCGCATGCGATTCGAATCGCTATCAGCCGCACTCAAGGGCAATCGCATGCGATCGAGTTGAATTTGGCTAAGTACAAGGGTTCTATCAGCCGCATCTAGTCAATGGCATGCGAATCAATCGCATATCCATTCGCACGCGATTCAACCAGATCCAATCGCACATCCTATCGCATGGATCCAATCGCATGCGATCCAAACAGGTTTTTCAGACTTGCAATTTTCACTCAAAATTTCAAATTTTTCATCCGAAATGCATTTTCTGATATAGCGATATTCTTCATTTTCTGATATCGCATTTTCTGATATAGCGATATTCGACCCCAGCCAGGGGCTCTGCCCCTTGGACCCCGCCAGGGGTTGCCACCCCTTGGACCCCGCTATCAGGGGCGCTGCCCCCGAACCCCCGTCGTCATTCTGACTGATTTATGTTGCCACCTTGATTTCTAAGTCAAGTGTTTGGATTTTTTGACTGAGTTAGGAGTTCTCAAAGTTTCAGTTATCATTCTGATGTTTCTAGATTTGGGTTAGCTTTGGGTCATTACTACTATGTACTTAATTCCTAATACCCTATGTCTAGTCATCCTGCCCTTTCCTAACTGATTTTTGGTTCTTCTTTCTTAGTGTCACCAATATCTGGTCTCAAAATCAGATTTTGGCCATCTATTCCTTGTTCCTTTAGAATCTTGGTAGTCTTTTATCAGTCAGTTCTGAATTCTCGTTTGTTATTCTTATCTCTCAGAATTCGTGTATCGTTGCTTGATTGTCTTAACCAACATCCGTTTACTTCATGTTTTCGAAGAGTTTGATAGATTTTTGTGTGCTTTCGAATAAGGATGTATCCGACTCCCTGTTCACGTTATGCGTTCAAAGTCACATTTTCTATAGTCGTACAGGTTGAAAAGGCTTGAATATGATTTCAGCTCCCTGTGTTCCTTAACGTTTATTTCTTACTATAGAATCCTTATCCGTCCCAAGTTCGTTTGCATCCACTTGTCTTTCGTTCTCTTTGTCACTTGTTGTGATCCGGACTAGGTTGATACTCTTGTACGAGACTTCTCAGATTTTCGATTTGGTTGATGTATTCACTTCTGATCTACATTCACTCCTCAACGATCCATTTTGGCTCACAAGTGGTAGAAGATAATAGACTGATATTTCTCAACTGAAACATTTTTCATGATGACCACCAGTAAAGACTTTGGACATCATGAGGGGGAGATATAAAGATTTATTCAGTTGGTTACTGCTTGAGACATATTTTAGCAGGTATTCAGTCTAGGGGGAGAAGTACTCAGATGAAAAAACAAGTCATATTCTCGCCCCAAATTTTGTCAAGGATCAAGAGCAACATTGTAGGGGGAGGGTTTCCCCGTTCGTGATTCTAGGGGGAGTAAGCAACATATTCTCTCCTGTTGATGAATCCTTATATGATTCCGCTGATGCTACCAATGCTCAAGGATCCAGATGCTGAAAACCTCTATATGCTAAATTGATTATATAACCGAAGGCGATCAATGCCTTAGGTTACTGGAGCGCTACAAGACAATTAGCACAAGACCCTCAAGATGCTGAAGAGATCAAGACTCCTGTTCATTTTATTCTACAACTCCTATTACATTCCAAAGGGGGAGATTGTTAGAACTGTATTATTGTAATAGAATAGGAGTTATAACAATAGTTGAGGGTGCTTATTGTAAATATACCTTATAGGTATATAAGCCTTGTGCTAGACAAGGAAATAAAAGGATTGCCACAATGAAAGAAATATACTATGTGTTTATGAAGGTGAAAATGAGATTCTCTCTCAACTTTTCATAGTTATCTTAGCAATCATTCATTCTACCGCTTGTTTATTCTAACACTTTCATCAGACTTTTATACTGGTTTTCGTTCTTATCTCTATATTTATGTTTTTAACGTATTCAAGTATGATTAGTATGCTAATGTTAGGCTAGACCTTCTGTAGTCTTCCTTAGAGAAGATGAACCTTGTTAAAGTTTATTGATTTTAATGACTTTGTATGTTTAATGTCATATATTAATCTTCTAAAGCTTAATCAAAGATCCATATGTGTTCAAGATTTTGTTTTGGTGTTTACAATCCGAGTTTCATAAATTAGAAGATCAATCTGTTTCTGAGGCTTGAATCTTAATTATATATGATCACTTGCTAGTTTTAACTAGTAATTGACAAACCATAGGGTTAAACTACCAAATATGAAAGTTTTAATGTGTGTGCAATGACATAAGATGACCTTTGTATGTTAACTGTATGATTGAATGATAAAAACAATTATAAAAGGTTAAGTTTTTTTATTCAAACTAAATAGCCTAATTGTGCTTTTAATTAATCTCATGACCATAGGGTTAGTTAATTGCATGATTATAGGGTTAGATAATTTAATAATGAGTCTAATCACATTAGAAATTGGTATTTGATGTTCAAAATATCCATTGCACAAACTTAACTGAAATTAGTTAACTTGAAAAGATGAAATCGAGTCAAAGGAGAGAAATATTCATTCTGATAGTTTAAATCTAATAAAGTTTGTTGCCTTCTGATTGCTTTGAGTTTCTTTTGGTGTTTTCATTGTAGATTAGTAGTTAAAAGTAGTTGATAGTTGATATAAAGTGAAAAGTTCCAAATTCCCTTTTATTTGTTTTTAGTAGTTTAATTAGTGTAATAGTGAATTAGTAGAGTTATATTTAAAATGATACTCGTTCGCCAAGTGTTCGACACTCATACTTATTTTAACTATACTACGATACAATTAGGTCCTCTTGCCTATTTGTGTTGTAGTATCACTTAAATAACTCGGATTTTATAAATTTATAACTGGTATGCTATAATCACATTAAAAGTACACGTGACTGCTGAAAGACATGTGATAACGGATAAATACCGAACTATTGTTAACTGTTGAACTACTATTAGGTAAGTACCTTTACTTACATTCTAAATCAGCGGCAACTATGCATGAATATGAGTAAGTACTTGAATACTCTATATTGATCTTATGTGATTGACCTGATGAGACCCATACTATGGTACCGGGTACATAAGACCGTTTGCCACGGAGACGGGTATGATGAGACCGTCCGAAGTGGGTGGGTATGATGAGACCGACTACCTCGATAGAGGGTATGCTTTGATTGATAAGTGACAATTATATGCATCTTTCATGTATGTATTTATGTTGAATTGGTTTAGTGTGTAAGTATTGTACTTGTTAAGCTTTGTGCTAACTGTTGTTATTAAATTCTATTTTCAGGAGATTACCACGATGGTGTTCTGGCACTTTGTAGATGACTTATCGTTAAAGAACTTTCGATCCGCTCGATATGTTAATAAATCTGATGGTCCCGTGTTTATACGGATGAAGCAATGCTAGTGATTTAGTGTGTGTTTGTGTGTATGTTTCGGTAGAGAAGAGAGAGCCGAGAGCTTTTAGAGAGAGAGAACACAAACACACAAAGTTGATAATGCAAAGCTTAGTATTGAAATGTGGGGGAAATGCCTTTATATAGCATTTCCCCAACTTTGGTATAATTACATATTACACCCTCACTTTAATATATCTAACAATCTCCCCCTAAGTGAGGTGTGTAATCATTCACAACAAAAAAATACATTGAAATCTATTCGAAAGCTGATTTGTTGCGAATGCCGAAGGCCACTTGCCATTTTCTGATTTCTCTCCTGCTAGCCAATGCTTTCCTTATTTGATCTATTGCCTTGTATGCCTGGGAATGTTCTTCATCTTTGTAAGCTGCTCGGTTATCCCAAACCTTTTGATGAATTTTATGATGAAGGATTTTCAAGGTGCCGTCAGAATATGCATTAAGGTCGTCTAGTCTCATGAAAATCTTTTCACCCTTTGTATTTTTGGAGACAATACCTCGAGAACCTTTAAAGTTTGGATGACCGTCATGGATTACTGTCAACTCTTCAAGCTGTTCTAGATCTGGATGATTCTGATTAGGCTTAAGAAGATTGACTTTCCGATAGTTGTTCTCAGCCCCGAGCTGGATATCGTGTTCCTCAAAGAATTCCATAAGATTTCTCATGTACCTCATTAACGCAACTCTACCAAATTCTTCATCAGGCCATTTTCCCTTTTTCTGGGAAAGGATGTCGAATAAGAAGCTAATGTCTTCGATGTTTACATACCTCAAATCTGCTTCGGTGAGAAAGTATGTGAGGTTGTTATCTCTTTTGACGTAGAAGATGCCATATTTTATGTTGAAGTTGGTTTCGGTATACACACTGAGAAGGTCACTTATGGGATAATCTGATTTGATATCTTCTGGTTTGGTTTGTGAACGAGTGAGAATATGATCATATCTCCTTCTTTGTTTATCGTTCATGTTTCTCAGCTCGGGTGAGATAACCTCTATCAACTGACTGCTGAAGATTTCAGGAATTCGTTCTTCAAGATTGGAAGCGTTGACAAAGAAAGGTTTCCATATCGGGTTTTCTGCAACATTCCTTGTGAACATATTCCCGACATCAAGACCAGGATCTCCACGATGCACTGGAGGAGTAGGTGGGACTGTGAAGCTTTCAGGCAAGGGCCATTCTGATTCTGCTCTAAACTTTTCAGCTGCCTCTGCTTGTCTGTTTCTTTCTAGTATGTCGGCAGCTGATTCTTGAAATCTACCAGGAGGAGGAGGGAATTGTTGGTGAACTTCAAAATTTAACCCACTGAGGACCCTGGAAACATCAAAGAGAGGCTTTGTCTTCTTTGGTTTCCTTCTTGCTTCTCTCCTAGAGATTGCTAACCTTTCTTTCCTTCTTTGAGCAAGTTCCCTATCACTAGGAATGTCATCAAAACGGTCTACAATTCTAGGTGAGTCTGGGCGCGTTGCAACCTCGACATATTCATCAATGCCGGCAAATAGTCTTATCATTTCTGGGTCATCAGTTTCCTCCTCCTGTTCATAGACCCTACCTTCTCCCAAATCCCTGACGGGTGAATTTCCTAGTGACCCATACAGCTCTTCCATCTCAGAATCGGAGCCACTAGACCAATTAACATTGTCAGCCTGGGATTGATCGAACGATAGTTCTCCTTCTTCGAGTTCTGTCGGCCTCAGTTCAGATTGTTGCTGGGGTACATAGAGTACGATTTGTTTGTCAGCATTCTCTTTCTGTTGTAATTCATAAACTTCATCGGCCGTTAATGATTCGGATCTATGTTGTTGACCCGTCTGGCTTCCAGATCCAGCAGAACCTGTACCTGTAGATAAGTATCTGCTCAATGATGGTACTGGTACAGTTGCGGCGGAGGGAGTTGTGATATATCTTCTTCTTTTCTCCCCCTCGGGACGATCATCAGGATCTTGATCTTCCCGCCTCCTTTTTGACCCCTGAGCCTGGGCCTGACAGGTTTGTTCAAGTACCGTCAGCCGGTCAGTAACTTTTTGCAGGGAAGTATAGAACCCTCTTGTCACCCCCATCAATCTTGCTGTTTACATCTTCATGAAACTCTGTAAATTCATCCAAGGAGATTCCCTGTGGACGTAGTTCAGTTTGCAGAGTAGTCAGAAGGTCTTGATTATAAGCAGAGTCTGGCCTTTGTTCAATCAGTTTAGCATAGAGGATGCTTTTTAAGGCGTCGACCGATAGTGAAGTGACATCCGGTTGAGATTGAGGAGCCGTTGCTGGAAGACGAGCTGCTAGAAGATCTTCAATACGTGACAGCTACTCAGTCTGTTCCCTGGAAGCCCTTTCAATCCGATCCAACTTTTGATTTGTCTCCTGCAGTTGTTGGCGGATTGGAGACACGGCTTGTTGAATAGCAAGTTGAAGATCTGCACGTGTAACAAACCCGGAATCACTCAGATTACCGGTTGAGGTACCTGCCACAGAGGCAGAACCACCTACTGGAGCAGCATGGATGTAGGCTCCAGCAGGATTTCCTTCCAATCCTCGAATGGCACCTTGAGAGGTACCACCTACGGAAGTTGCGGAGACTTGTTGAGTCAACAAGCTCAGTGCATCTATAGTTACCTTGTGTTGTTCAAGATATGCGGATATCCGCGGCAAATCAAATCGTGCACGAAGAGGAGTCGAGGACGAGGGAGGCAGTCCTCTGTTTTCAATAGGTCCAACACCCAATTGGGGTTGGCCTAGATTGTGTGCTATAACCCTGTGCAATAAAGACGGTGCCTGTTGAGAGACACCGTAGTAGCTTGGTGGGGCAGAAACTTGCACGGGTGGGATAACCGCGGCTTGTTCAATATGAGGCTCAGTAGTGCTAGGCCTTATAGTAGATGTGGCTTCCCGGCTTTCTGGGTTTGGGGAACCCTCAGCACTCATTTTTTCTTTTCTCACATCCTCTCTATCATTCGCACTCCTAACTACAAAACTATCTTCATCATCACCGCTACCGGCACCATACCCCGCATATTGATCAGGGTGAATAAGAGAGTCAGGAGTGACAGAACCAGATTCAATAGATAAAGAATGACTTGGCGAAGTTACTGGAATGTCATGTTCAGGAGCAACCATGGCCCTGCGAATGATTGAGGTGGTTTGAAGTGGTATGACCAGACCACGGGTAGGAGAGGGGGGTGTTGTCTGAGTGGTATGGGCCTGGTTTGGACTGATAGGATTGGGGTCGGTTATTTTCATGAAGGATGGGGTGCTATCAGTAGGTTGGTCTATTGGTTGCTCAGGGGTGCCCAAAGGTGATATTTCTGTTTCGGGGTCAGGGGCACCACCTGGATGGGAGGCTGACTCTTCTTGAGAGGAACTGGATGACTCAGAAAAGTCAAGTCCAAGTTCGGTTAAAACGGCTTGGGTACGGGTGGATACAGAGAGGGATTGGACAATGGATTGGATGACTGTTGGATCATATGTATCTTCTCCCTCTCTACTCTCATCACCTTCACCCACTTCTCCTCCCCTCTCTTGATTTTCTCTCTGCACATCCCTCTCAGCATTTCCCACAGATTGCTGAGTCCTATCCTCTATATTCTCACCGGGTGCTACTCCCTCTTGGGTAGGTATGGCCGGCTCTGGCACAACCATAGAGGGTATCCCTACACTCTCCCTATATGTTCTCACTACATCATTTTGCTCATACAGATCCAGTAGAGACTCAGGGAATGGTTTAGGAATGGGCATATTAGTAGGAGTAGCAGGTTTAATTGATTGGAAGAGTTTGGGTGTTACAGAGGATAAACCTGCCTGTCGTGGAATGTCAGCATTTCTATCCATCACATATTGTATGATCATCGGAAGGAAGCGATGGTAAGGCAGCAGGTTGGCCTCCTTCTTCTTCTGGGAATTCTTCCTTTGCATGGTAGCTTTTATGTCCCGGAAGAGAAGGAATGCGTAATCCACATGCATATGTGTGGCAGCAGCAACGAAGATTTTTAGCTGGTTCTCCGTTGGAAACTCATACCCCGAGTGTTTTGGGGTGAGGCACCTTTGCAGCACGGTCATAAAGATGTTATACTTTGGGTGAAGACCAGTGCGTTTGAATTGATTCTTAGTTGTGAGCTCTCCAGCATAGCCCAACTGTCTTATTGCTGCCAGACGTGTTTCCTCATTGGGAATTTCCTCAAAATCCGATGCAGAGGGTCTACTATTGGCTCTTGGTAACCGGAAAATTGAACGTAGACGGTGAACAGGTATGTCTACAGCAAACTCATCCACCTCAGCATGGATAACTTCTAGACCTCTTTCATTGATTCGTACGTCACATGTCTGCCAGAATTGTTGAACATAAAGTTCAGGGACATGTGTGCCCGTTGTTGCAGGATTGTAGGTTAGGAGGTGATTCAGAGGGTGGACTTTAAGAATTTCGGTAACAATGGGGTGAGTGGGGGTCGTGAATTTGGTAAGGTCAATATAGTGGTTATTTGGGTGAGTTCTGGTGCTAAGAAACTCAGCCTGAGGCATGATCTCTTCTGGGTCACGAATAGCTTGTGTCATCTTATCTGTACAGATAGAAAGAAATATTAAGACATAATGACAATGATAAGATTGGAGATTGCATTGGCCCAAGAATTTCAAGTGTCAAGTGTTAGACAGAAAAATTGTCTAACCCTGGAGGACTTCAGTGTGAAGATATCAAATTGATGTGTTGAAAAGTTATTGTTGACATCTTATTTCATTAAATGAACAATAATAAACACATTTGTAGTACTGAAGTATGCCTCAAAAATCACCCTAACACCTCTTTTTAGGCCAAAAACCAAATCATTTGAGTATGCTTATACTCCCCAAGAACACGAAGAACACTTTTTGAGATTTTTGAAAGATTTTTACATCAAAGTGTTCCCCAAGTGTTCTAGAAACCCATCGCAAACATGGATAGATCAAACAAGTTAGTTTGATATCCCAAAAATCCATCTAAAGTCCCGAAACCTTCATTCGCATACGGGTGTTCAAAGGCCAAAAAATTCATTTTTAACTCAAAATTTCCAAAAAGTAAACCGTACAAGTTGTTACCTTTGTGATTATGAGTATTTTGAATCTAAAAAGGTAAATTTTGGCAGAGTAACGAGATGATTTGTGTGTGAGAGATATCAAACTCGAGAGAACACTTAGGAAAAAATTTTCGTAAGTTTGAAGCTTGTGAATGAAGATTGTAACCGTTGGGTAACGTATATCGATGTAAAAAGGACACGTGTTGAGCCCTGATTTGTTGTTACAACGGTAAAAAATGCGGCTGATAGAAGTTTCTCAATCGCATGTGATTCACACTGTGGTGTGTTAATCGCATGCGATTCACACTATCTGAGCTTATAAGCTTAATCGCGTGCGATTCAACCTTAGACTGAATAGCATGCGATTCACACTAACTTAGCTGAATCACGTGCGATTCAACCTTTGTCCAAATCGTATGCGATTCACACTATCTTAGCTTAATCGCGTGCGATTCAACCTTAGACTGAATAGCATGCGATTCACACTAACTTAGCTAAATCGCGTGCGATTCAACCTTTGTACAAATCGTATGCGATCCACACTCTTAGCTTAATCGCGTGCGATTATACCTTAGACTGAATAGCATGCGATTCACACTAACTTCTCAACCTTTTCACATGCAATTAAAACTTTTAACATTTGCATGCGATTCACTCACATAGCTTAATCGCATGCGATTGAGCTATGACTTGGAAAAATTTGAGATATCTGAATTTTGAGATTATGAAAGTTAAATTTTCAGATATGGTTGATGTGAGTGTTTGTTTGACACACTCCCCCTAGACTTTTGCATCTGTTAACTTTGAGAGTGTGATAATTTTGAATTTCTCCCCCTTCACATGGGCATCATGTGTATTTAACTTTTCTCCCCCTACACATATGCAGCATGTGTAGGACTTTAGAACTCCCCCTTTGCAGTTTCAGTAGACATCTGTACATTGAACACACAGTGTAACACCAACTCTAGAAAGAAAAGAAAAGTAAACAAGTTAACAGTATGTTAGATTTGCAAATTCAGCATGCCCAACTTGGATACCAGTTCAGTAAAACGACTTTCATCCAAAGGTTTGGTAAACAAGTCAGCAAGCTGATTCTCGGTGGGAACATACTGTAACTCAATTAATCCTTTTTCTACGTTATCTTTTATGAAGTGATAACGGATATCGATATGTTTGGTTTTAGAGTGATGTACCGGATTGCAGGAGATGGCAATGGCAGACTGAGAGTCGCATAACAATGGTATTTTGTCATACCTGAGGCCAAAGTCTGAGAGTTGTGTACGTATCCATAGGCTTTGGGAACAGCACATTGCAGCAGCAACATACTCAGCTTCTGCTGTAGAAGTGGATACACAGTTTTGTTTCTTTGAAGCCCAGCAGACTAAACGATCTCCCAGAAAGTGTGCACTACCAGAGGTGCTTTTCCTATCAATCTTGCAACCGGCATAGTCAACATCTGAATAAGCATGAAGATCTAGATTGGAGTCCTTGGGATACCACAGTCCTAGATGCATGGACCCTTTGAGATATCTGAAAATTCGCTTAACAGCTAGCAGATGTGACTCCTTGGGATTGGCCTGAAACCTAGCACAGAGACACGTAGAGAACATGATGTCTGGACGACTTGCAGTGAGATATAGTAATGATCCAATCATCCCACGGTATGTCTTGAGATCCACCGGAGAACCATCAGGATCTGCCGATAGTTGTGATTTGGCCGCCATTGGAGTTGAGATAGGGTTGCAGTTGTGCATATCATACTTCGTGAGAAGATCTTTAATGTACTTGGATTGGCAGATGAAAGTGCCATGACTCAACTGTTTAACTTGAAGTCCTAGAAAGAACGACATCTCACCCATCATACTCATTTGGAACCTGTTTGACATTGTCTGTGCAAACTCTTCACTGTTATTTGGATTTGTAGATCCAAAGATGATGTCATCCACATAAATTTGGACAAGGATTTTGTCCCTACCTTTTGTCTTTGTGAACAGAGTGGTGTCTGTCTTTCCTTTGGAGTAGCCTTCCCCTATCAGATATTCAGATAAGACATCGTACCATGCACGTGGAGCTTGTTTTAAGCCGTACAGAGCCTTATCTAAAATATAAACATGATTAGGATATGAAGAATTGTTGAAGCCCTCAGGTTGTGAAACGTAGACTTCTTCTTTGAGTACCCCATTGAGAAAGGCTGTTTGGACATCCATTTGGAAGACTCGAAAGCTCCTGGAGGCTGCATATGCAAGAAATAAGCGTATAGCTTCAATTCGAGCAACAGGAGCAAAGGTTTCATCATAGTCGATACCCTCCTGTTGATTGTATCCCTTAGCAACCAACCTTGCTTTGTTACGAATGACCACTCCATCCGAATCCCGTTTGTTCTTGAACACCCATTTAGTTCCGACAGCAGATTTGCCATATGGAAGAGGAACTAATCTCCATACTTTGAGACGAGCAAACTGGTGTAATTCTTCTTGCATAGCTAGTACCCAGTCCGGATCATTCAGTGCCTCACAAGTCTTTGTGGGTTCAATCATGCTTAAGAAGCCTGCAAATTGGCACTCGTTAGCTGTGGCTGACCTTGTTTGAATGCCAACAGAGGGATCTCCAATGATATTCTCCTCAGAGTGATGTCGGATCCATTTTAGCTCATGCGAGTTAGAGGAGGAAGGGATGAGATCTTGAATATGTGGCGCTTCCTCTTCCATTTCTCTGGAGAAGTTTGGATCGGAGTCGAACACAGGTGAGTTCTCCTGATCAACTATTGGTTCTGTCACAGGGGAGTGTGTGACAGAAACAGATGTAGAATCCTCAGCAAATGGATTCGTTTCGGTGATTGTTGTATCTGTGATCGGGTCGCTTATCTGTGTACCGGCATTATCCCTGTTGTTAGCCAAAACAAGGGAAGAGTCAGATCTAAAGAAATCAGACATGAAATCGAGATTATTATCAGAAGTAGTGGGAATGTCTGATTCTTTAGAGTTAAGAACTGGTCATGAACGGGTATGTTCAGAAGTAAAAATGTTGGACTGTTGTGGGGAGCCAGAGACAGTCAATGTATTATCAAACGTTACATTGATACTCTCTATGATGCTCTTTGTGCGTGTGTTTAAAACTCTATATGCTTTGGAGACGGTAGAATAACCTAAGAAAATAGCTTCATCAGCTTTCGGAGCAAATTTTCCTAGATTATCCTTTTCATTTAAGACAAAACACCTATTACCAAATACTTGAAAGTATTTGATATTAGGTACAATGCCATTTGCCAGTTCATAAGGAGTTTTATTAAAACGTTTATTAATGAAAGAGCGATTCTGCGTATAGCAGGCAGTGTTAATAGCTTCAGCCCAGAAGGAAGGAGGAAGCCCAGAGTAAGAAAGCATTGTTCGGGCAGCTTCAACCAGAGTTCTGTTTCTTCTTTCAACAACACCATTTTGTTGAGGTGTGTAAGCTGCAGAGAACTGATGGTTGATCCCAACTAGGTCACATAAATTTTGCAGAGTGTTGTTTTTGAATTCCGTTCCATTGTCTGTTCGAATGGAGACAACACTTTGACCATATTTATTCTGCTGCTGTTTAATGAAAGTGATGATCGTTGGAGTAGCTTCATCCTTAGAGCACAGAAATTTGACCCAAGTATACCGTGAGTAGTCATCCACCATGACCAGGATATACTTCTTCCCATGTCTGGACTGTATTCTCATTGGACCGCAGAGATCCATGTGCAAGAGATCCAAAGGCTTGGTTGTGCTGAATGTTTGCTTTGATTTGTGTGAGGCCTTCTTCATCTTCCCTTTTTCACAATCAGCACACAAATGATCCTTGTTGAACTTCAGTTTGGGTATCCCTCTCACCAAGTCACCATTGACTAGTTTGTTTATGTTTTGAAAGTTCAGGTGAGAGAGTCTTCTGTGCCAGAGCCAAGTAAGATTATTGGAGGCTTCTGACAGAAGACACACAGATGTAGGAGAGTCATACTTCTACAGATCTATGGAATACAAATTAGAATTTCTGCATCCTGCAAGTACTTCATCACCGGTTTCTGTGATCACTGAGCATTTGTTCTTTTTAAATACAACCACCATGTCTTTGTCACAGAACTGACCAATACTGAATAGGTTGTGCCCCAAGCCTTCTACGTAGGAGACTTTCTTGATTTTCACATGTTTTTTCTCTATGTCTCCGTACCCCATTATTGGTGCAACTTGGTCATTCCCAAAACGTACATTCCCGGAGTACTTAGGAACATAATTCTTGAGAAGACTTTTGTTGCCGGTCATATGTTTGGTACAGCCGGAGTCAAGGTACCACAAGTGAGGCACCTGCAAAAAGAGAATAAATCACGTTTAGGTCCCTATTTAGATATGGGTCCTTGATTGTTAGTCTCTAAGTTTGATTGAGTAACAACTGTTGGTTTTGATGATGTTGAAACTTCTAATGATCTATTCTTTGGTACCCAAATGGACTTAAGCTTTGGACGTGAAGGAATAGATTTGGAAGAAATTTGCTGAGAAGAAAGTTTCTTCACCACTGTTGGTTTGACAGTTGATGGAATCGGAGGTTTCGGATTCGGTAGAGTTGCGGAAGCGTTATATTTGCGAATCCATGGTTGAGAGGAATTCTTAAGAATTCTTTGTGGCCTCGGTGCATCAACTTGCTGTCGCGGAAATGGAACACTGCGATTAGCAGGTTTTGCTACTCGTTGAATGGATGATGACTTGGGTTTCGAAGATTTTGAGATTTTGGAAGGGGAATTGCGAGAACGCTTTTGAGAATGCAAGAGTTTTTCCTATGCAATCCAAGCCCTTTTAAATGCTTCATAGCCCTGCCGTCTGTAGACTTCCAGTTCCTTGATCGTGAGTAATCGGTTGGATTTGTTTAAGCGTTTAAGAGCATGTGATTGACGAGTGGTGATCCATTGGTTAATGATGTAGCCTTTTGAATTTAAAAATGGAACACAGATTTGATTAGCATAAAAATCAGTCCAATCAACACATGGTTTAACACCTAAAGTCTTTCTCAATTGATCATAGCAACAATTAAATTCACAGTGTCCATGAGTACAACCATCACTTATACAAAACATGGTAGAAGCAATTTTGTCTTGTGAACTGGAATGATTACAAACAGAATCAAACATCAAAATGTTTTCACAGACAGGTTTCAAATTTGAACACCTCCTAGTGGATCTAGGAATAGCTCTTTTCCATGATGTATTTGTTTCAAACTTCTTGTTTCCAGCCTTCTTCACATCTGCAGCAGAGGATAAAAGATTAGACTTAAGTCGTGGTCGACTGGCTGCAGCTTGTGATGATTCAGGCACTTCTATGTGCACACGAGAATTGGGATTAGGAGTGGATTGTTGCTTTGGTTTGTAAATCTGTTTAAGCTTAAGATTTGTTAAGTCAGGTTTATTAACTGATTTTACAGAAGTTGTGCAATATGTACCCTTGGTGTTTGCATGAGTTAGATCATCTATATCTGAACCAAAAAGTGAGAAGGTAAAGGGAACTATTGGAGTTTCCATCTTTACTTTGAGGGCTTTGATTCTTTCTTTCAAAACAAACTGTTTCCTACATAGTTTATCAATGATCTTTCCATCATGTACAAATGACATGTTGGGAATTTGTTGACAGGTGATGATTTCATGCATTGAAGGGAATGTCTCAGAGGTAGGAGGTTTTAAATCATTTTGAATGGCTTTGGTGAGGTCCTGTTGAATGACTTGGGTAAAACAAAATTCCTGCAGGGTGTTGAATCTGTCTTGTAATTCTTTGTGAGGAATGTATTCAACAGTGGGCTTTGGTGAAACAGGGGAGTAGAGTTCTTCATCAGAATAGACAGACGATGTAACATCAGAATCGGACGATGAAGAGAGATTGGCAAGGTATGAGTCATTCAAATTAGAATAATCAAACGGAATTTCAATTTTGACATTAAGAGTTCGTTTGAAATCTTCCTCTATTTGTGTCTCTTCTTGGCCAACAAAGACCATCCTTTGGGTAAGTCCTAACCCAAACAGGTCAGCATTATATAATTGTTTGGACGTAATCCTTTTCAATTTGAAGCCAAGCCCATCGAAATTCCATCTGGAGAAAGGACGTTCCTTTTCTTTGTATTGAGAGATGGTATGTTCACTTTGATCACGTTTGGACAGAAGGTATTCAAGTTCATTGATTCTAGAGTAAAGAGTACTTCGTTCTTTCCTAAGTTCATTTTTGAGAATTTCTGAATCCTTTTCAGCACACTTACATTCTGCTTTGAGATCTAATATGGTGTTATTAGTCCTACTGGTTAATTCTAAAAGCTCAGATTCTTTTGCAGCTAATTGGTTCCTAAGGCTGATTAAGTCGTTATCTAACTTCTTAATTATTGTTTGTGCCTCCAATTTTTGAGTGTGTGAAACATCTTCTAGAACTTGATTTCTTGTGATTAAATCTAGTGCCTGACATTCTAACTCTTTTATGCGATTTAATATGGTTTGAATGTGTTTATGATTAATACCCATATTAAAGTTAGAGCTAGAAGATACCTTTCCACTGTCCAAGCTTTCCTCATCTGACTCGAAGAGATTATCTCCGTCATCATCCTCTCTACCTTCTTCACCATTGTGAGCCATCAGACAGAATTGAGCGTGATCTTCACCATCCAGATCACTGTCTGTTCCTGTATCATCAAGGAACTGATCCTCCTCAACTAGCAGCACGTTCCCAGCCTGTTTTTGTTTAGACAGGCGGTACTTCTGCCGATAGTACTCTGCATCTTTTGTCTTTTTCATTGGGCAGTTCCTGATCAGATGTCCTGACCTCCCGCAGTTATAACATTTGAAATCAACCTTCTTTTCTTCCTTCTTCTCATCCCTCTGGTACCTTGGCTTGTCAACAGCAGCAGCTCTTTCGGGTCTCCTTGAACCTGATGTGAATCGTTGTCTATTGTTAGTCTTGCTGAAACGGTTCATGAAGTTCTTGTTGGCCACTGTGAGAGCTTGAAATGCTGCTTCGATTGAATCATCATCATCATTATCATGATCAGAATCACTGAGAACCACTTGTTTAAGTTTCAAGGATCTCGATGATGTTTCCTTATGGATTCTGTCAGCCACCACCAAGGCAAGAGGGTCAGCAACTGGTTCTTTAAGGAGAGATTGCAAGATTTCATCTTGATACTGATTGAGATCTTCGAAGATGTTGTGGAAGGTGACTGATGTAAGATCTTTATTAATCTGTTTGTAACGTCTGGCATAGCCTTTCCACTCAGAACCTAATGAATTCAGAAAAACACAGTTCAAATCAAGATCAGTTCTGACAATTTGATTAGATCTCATTTCATTTTGCAGCTTGCAGAATCTCCCATATGTTTCAGAGAGTAGTTCTTTTTCTCGAGCCTTGAAGTCATGATAGCTGTTGACTAGCTGAGTTCGTTTGATGTATTCTCCTTGCTCAGTGCCCTGAAGTTGTTTCTTGATCTCATCCCAGATTTCCTTGGCTGTGCCCAAGCTATCTATTTTGAGATAGATTTCAGATGAGAGGCCCTGCTTGAGATAGTACTTGGCCAGTTTCTCTGCTTTCTTTGTTTCTCTTTCTGTATTGGTCATCTCATCATGAGTCTTTTCTCTTTCGTGTCTGGGAATGCCAGGGTTGTTATCTGGATCTGCTTCAACTACCTTCGTGAATTTGGTGTTTCCGTTGTTGATGCATTCAATCATCTTGTCACCGAAGAGGTCATTGTGCTCGAGGAAGTCCATGAACCTAACTTTCCAGACATTGTATTCCCCTCGAAACAAAACAGGAGGTTTTGTGTCGGTGCCAATGGACATCATTTCATTTGTACTTGACATGATTAGTGATGTTTGTGAGAAATGATCGTTTACTTGTAAGAGAGTTTGATTGTTCGAAAGCTTTTCAAAAACTGATGAAAGAACAAAGTCTTATGAATTTCAACTTTGAATTAGATCTTGTAAAGATTAAATTCAATTTTGAATTAAGTAGATTTTTAAGTAATGTAATTCACCTTTGAATTAAATCTGATTTAAATTAAATTCAATTGTGAATTATATTGTTTTAATTAAGTTCAAATGCTCAGGTTCTTTTTGGTCAAGTCCAAAGAGTCAATCACTTGTCCAAGTTTTGGGAATCTGTTCTGTTATCGAGTGCGATTGGTCCAATTGAATCGAATGACTTCCTTTAAAGCAAATGAGCAATGAGCTTAGTAAAGATTGAATATGAAGGCAATCGAATGCGATTCAAACCTGTAGTCTTAACACTTGGAAATCAAATGGTTAGTCCTGACAATCGAATGCGATTTCCAAAAGGAGTAAGCGAATTGAACTAATCGCGTGCAAATAATCTTTCAATAGAGTGCGATTCTCACTTTGAGTTTATAGTATGCGAATCAAGCTAAGTATCAATCGTGAATCAACTTGTTAATCGCGTGCGATTCAATAAGTTGTATCCGGCTGATAGGACTTTCAGGTAAAATTCGAGTGCGATTCCCACTTATGTGAATTCAAGAATCCTTTCTATCAAGTGCGAATCAACAACACTTCTCAATCGCGTGCGATTGATAAGGTGTACTCGGTTGATAAATTGACACCTCAATCGCGTGCGAATCAACTTTTGACACTTCTCAATCGCGTGCGATTGATAGATTGCAACTTGTGACTAAGGCAGAATCCTATAAGCCGCACCAGGGTTTAATCGCATTGACTAATGAGCCCTGATGTGTCCTTGTCAGATCTGATGGACTTTTCCCCTTAAGGTGTCTACCCACTTGTACTTTGATTGGATGGGTAGTACTCATGTTTACTTGCTTGATAATTAAGTTTGGAAGAATTAAAAATTATTTTAAATATAAAAACGAGTTCTTCCTATTCAAAACTGCATTTAAGTCTCAAGAACACATTAAATGTAAGATTTCCAGAAATTTAATGCTTTAAATCACGTGTTCTTTACACTTTTAAACCTTTTTCTTTGAAGATTTGAGTACGGTTTTGAAGTGTGACCCAAGCAAAACTTATAAAACAGTAGTTCTTATCAAGAACAGCTCCGAAAAGAAGATAAAACACTAAAATTTTATACCTTGAATGTGTTAAACCTTTTGGGAATTCTTGAACTTGCAGCTTTCTTGACTAGCTTTAACTCGTGATCTTCTTCTTTTCTTCAAACTCGAACTTTTCTTGCTCTTCTTTAAGATCTTTCGAACAATCAAGAGCCAAAAAACACAAGTTTGGCTCTGATACCAATTGATGGTCCCGTGTTTATACGGATGAAGCAATGCTAGTGATTTAGTGTGTGTTTGTGTGTATGTTTCGGTAGAGAAGAGAGAGTCGAGAGCTTTTAGAGAGAGAGAACACAAACACACAAAGTTGATAATGCAAAGCTTAGTATTGAAATGTGGGGGAAATGCCTTTATATAGCATTTCCCCAACTTTGATATAATTACATATTACACTCTCACTTTAATATATCTAACAGAAAGCCTCAAATCTTCACTCCAAAAGCCTTGATCTTCAAGTTCAATGTGTAGAAACTAGAAAGGGGGTTGAATAGTTTCTATGTCCACTTTTTCGAATAAATAGAATTTAAAAGCAAAAATAAATAAATGCTTATAAATAAATTGCGGAAAATGTAAAGGCGCAGGAAGTATATAAATATGTATATATAAATATATAGGATAGAGATATTGTAAGAGGAAAATCTTGGTAATAGGTGTAAGAGGCATTGTAAACCACAAGATCTCATCAAAAGTTAACAAAATTGGTCAAAAAGGGGTGATTTGTAACTGTCATATTATTCTTGTTTAAGGGTTAATTAGACACTTAATGAAAACTGACACTCCTAAATTCACGCTCCTAATAAAACCACGTTAGCATAAACTTAAAAATTGATGAACACTCTGATTTAAGTATTACATATCTATTTTTCATAAATAAAATTAATACACAGATGGTATCCATCAAGAAAAATTGATGAAAATAGTCATCAATATAAGAATGATGCAAATGAATAACCCAACTTTCAACCCATCAAAAAAAATTAAAATAAGTTACTCACAATTCAAACTCTCATATGCTCTCTGAGATTTGATGAACATATATAATTAAATAAATTAACAAGTGTAGGAACCATTAGACATACATATATACATAAACAAACAGATTAATGAAGTATCACAACGTGTAATTAATAGAGAGAGAGAGAGAGAGAATAAGTCATATAATGAGAGAGAGAGAGAGAGCTGGAAAGGTCAAGGTTCAAGGAGGTTTATTGTTGGAGAGGATGGAGCATCAGGTCAAGGATACACCGGAAGAATTGGAGCAGATGGTCAGAGAAAAGCAGCGAACGCAAAGAAAAATACAGTCTTCTTCTGTAATTTTCCGGGTACGACAAACTCATTGAAACTTTGGGAGTTATTTAAGCATTTTGGAAAGATATTGGATATCTATGTATCAAGGAGACTCTCAAGGAGTGGGCAACGTTTTGGGTTTGTAACATTTGGAACAATAAATGATATGGATGACTTACTAAGGAGATTAAACGGATGTTGGATTGGGGTTTTTAAGCTACGATGTTTCAAAGCATATGAAAGAAGTACAAAGGAGTGGGGTAAGACATGCAATGAACAGAGGAGAGTAAATGACCCAAAAAGTCAACAACAAATTGGGAGAGTTAATGCGGCTGGAAAATGTAAAGATGACAGAACTTATGTACAAGCCTTACAAGGAAACTTAAATACAAACAATAATCAACAAACAACAGGAAAGTATAAATATAAGTTTCAGGAATCTTGAGGAAAAATTAATGATCTGGAAAAGGATGAATCGATGGAACAAAAGTTACGAAGATGCTTGGTGGGTACTGTGAAGAGAACTGATATCCTTGAAGACTTGTCAACACTACTAAGGATATCGTATTTTGATACGGTAGATTGGAAGTACATCGGAGGAAAGCAAGTTCTCTTCATCTGTAAAAGCGAGGAAATGAAGATTGATATAATGAAAAAGAAAGATGATCAAATCTGGAGTTGGTGTGACAAAGTGGAAGAATGGTCAAAGGATTTTCCGAATGGTGTTCATAGACTTGCTTGGGTAAAATTTTTTGGGGTGCCTCTTGATTTTTGGAACGAGAGAAACTTCAAAAAGATAGCACAAAGGTGGGGTGATCCATTACTTT
Source organism: Pulicaria dysenterica (assembly GCA_947179395.2). Lineage (NCBI taxonomy): Eukaryota > Viridiplantae > Streptophyta > Magnoliopsida > Asterales > Asteraceae > Pulicaria > Pulicaria dysenterica. The sequence continues at coordinate 75,948,608 of OX359288.1, read as the reverse complement.
CAGAAAATTGCAACTGGGAATCATCAAAAGCACTAGTAGCTGGAAAAGTGTTGATTAATACATCATATGAATACCCTCTTCATGATAAATATATAATTACTTGTCACAGGTATTCAAGGGAGATTGTGGTGTTAGAAGAAGGTTGGATGGATAACATCGATGAGGAAGATCAAAGTGATGATGATCAGAGTTCAGATCATCAAATGGAAGAAGAAATTTCAGATTCTGAAGATGAGGAAGAACTTCGTTCACCGCTGACAGACAATCTACAAAAAAAGGACACCGGAATAATCGTCGAAGGGGTGGGGGGGACTTCGGATTCTGGAAAGGAGTCATCGCCGGAGGGTACCAACGGTGACAAGGGCACATCACGCATCTCGGGGAAAGGATCTCAAAACTCAGACGACCAGTACGATGTCATTAATAAGAAGGATCCATTGTCAGATAATGAGGATTTACTTTCTGCTAATGTACGAAAGTCGCCGCCAAAAGTGTACGATGGGGAAGGTAACTCTCCCAAATACAAGTGGGTTAAAGAGGTAAATGACTTATTGGTGGGGCCTAGCCTTCAACCTTTTAATTCATCAGATGTTGAGGGCAATGGACCGGCCCATACTGAGCCCATTATCAAGGTTTATTCTGCAGCCCAGGAGGAGTCTAACGGATTGGCAATCAGGGGTATTAACTCCAACAAATCCACAAGTCAGGTACATCATCGATTCAGTATAAGAAACAAGAAAACATCTCAGTCGTTTTTCACGGAAGACGTTTCAGATCTTCAAGGCGTTCCAGATCTGGCAAAATCACAAGATGAAGCCCACAAGGAGTTACCGATTGGAGTATCGCATTTACAAGTAACACAGGAGGTTTGTCAAACTAAAAAAGTCAACAACAGCAGGTCGCAAATTTCTGACTCACAGTTTTCAAAGGCAGATTCGGAAAACACAAGATCGAGAAAGGGGTGGAACGGCTCAGGAAAACTTAGCTTTAATATGATTAAAAAGTTGGCTAGGGCTAAGGGTAATTCCGGAGTCGGAAGGAAGAAGCTTTCAAAGGGGAAAGGTTTGAAGTTAACTAACAGAGGTGTGGAAAACTCTTCTATCTCAAACTCTTCTGAAAATTCAATAGCTTTGGGGGAAAAGGTAGGATTCTTCAGCCTACATCTCTCAAATTAGTGTTTGTTTGCTCTAAGGGGTCGTTTTTATAAGTTCTTATGAAATTGATTTCAATAAATATAAGGGGTTTAGGTGGGTTGGCCAAAAGAAATTGGATACGAAATATTTGTTTCAAAGAAAAACCAAATCTCATTGGTATTCAAGAAACAAAGTTGTCACATGGTATAGAAGAATCGATAGTCGAACACTTGTGGGGAAATAAGAATTTTAATTACGTTGTGGTTAATTCTATTGGAAATTCCGGGGGTTTGTTAACAATCTGGGACCCTTCAATACTAAAAGAGGTAGTGGCTTGTGGGGATAACAATTTCATCGCTGTAAAAGGGAAATGGATTGGTTTGGAGGAGGAATGTTCGATTCTAAACGTGTATGGGCCTCAAGTAACAGAAAAGAAAAGGGAGTTATGGTCTAACTTGAGCGAAATACTAACTTCTTGTGGAAACAATGTGATTTTAATGGGTGACTTTAATGAAGTAAGATCAGAAACAGAAAGATTCAATGCCACCTCAAATGTAACAAACATGAAGGATTTCAATGAGTTTATCTAATTGAACAATCTGTTGGAACTGCAATTGGGTAACAGGAAGTTTACGAGAATTTCCGATAATGGTACAAAGTTTAGTAAGCTAGATAGATTTCTAGTATCACCAGGGGCCGCTCAAGTTTGGCCTTCTTTAACTTCTAAGGCATTAGAAAGAAAAGAATCCGACCATTGCCCGGTAGTTTGTTTCAACAATTGCCAAAACTCTGGGCCAAAACCATTCAAAATTTTCAATTGTTGGTTACAAGATCCAGAATGTGAGGTAATTGTCAAGGAAGAGTGGAGTAAAGAGGTGATATCTCCATTCAAAGATTGGGTCTTTTTACAAAAGTTGAGGAATGTTAAAGTGGCGTTAAAAGAGTGGTCAAGAAACAGATTTGGAAATATTGATGTGGGATGAAGTAAGCTGCTGGGAATTAAAAGCAGAGCAAGAATGCCTCAATCAAAGTGACAAAGAGTGTTGGTTCGAAAAGATAAAGCTATATAAAGAAAAGGAATCACTTAAAACGGAGATGTTGAAACAAAAGGCAAGACTCAAGTGGCACTCGGAAGGTGATGAAAACACTTCTTTTTTTCATAATTCGATAAAAAGGAGTTCGTTTGCAAACAACATTGCCGGAATAATAGAGAATGGGGTGTGGGTGGAAAATGTGGATCAAATCAAAAAGGCAGCAGAGGAGTTCTTTGGCAACTTTTATATTAAATCTTCGGTTTCAAATTTGGGTTTTCGAAGTGATAAAATCAAGTCAATCAGCCGAGAAGAAAGTTCATTACTTGAAGATTTGTTCAAAGAAGAGGAAATTGAATTGGCATTGAAGAACTGTGGAAGCTACAAGGCACCAGGTCCGGATGGGTACAATTTTCTATTCTTAAAACACTTTTGGAATTTAATAAAAGTTGATCTAATTGCTGCAATTAATTGGTTTTGGAAAGAAAGCAAATTTTCAAGCGGATGTAACGCTTCATTCATAACTTTAATTCCAAAAGTCACAGATCCGTTGGAATTTGGTGATTTTAGACCAATAAACTTAATAGGGTGTTATTATAAGGTGGTCTCAAAATTACTTGCAAATAGATTAAAAAAAGTGTTACCAAATCTTATCGGTCACCAAAAATCGGCGTTTTTGAAAGGAAGATTGATTCATGACGGAATTCTTATGGTGGCTGAAATGTTTCATGAACAAAAGAAGAAAAAAAGAAAAAGTTTTGCAATTAAACTAGATTTCGAAAAAGCTTATGATAGTATTAATTGGGATTTTCTTTTCGAGATGTTGAGATCTATGACATTTGGGGATAAATGGATCGGCTGGATAAAAGCATTATTGGAATCCTCATCGATGTCTGTCTTAATAAATGGGTCCCCATCAAAGGAATTCAAACCGGAAAAAGGCGTGCGACAAGGTGACCCACTTGCACCATATTTATTCCTTATCGTTGCAGAAGGTCTAAATGTAATGTTGCAAGAAGCGGTGGATAAAGGTGTGTTTGAAGGAATTTTAGTTGGAAAAGACAAAGTGTTAGTGTCTCATTTGCAATACGCAGACGATACTATCCTTTTTGGTAATTGGTCTAGAAAGAACATCAAAGCTGTGGCAGTGTTACAAAAAAAATGGGAGGAAGCATCCGGTCTAAAAGTAAATTGGAGAAAGACCTCTCTTCTAGGATTCTCAACTAATGGGGAAGAAGAACTGAACTTTGCAAGTATGTTGGGGTGTAAAATTAGCAAAGATCAATTTACTTACCTTGGGGTACCGGTTAACGTATCTATGAAAAAACAATCGCACCGGTCGAAAGTGGTTAAAAGAGCGCATGAGGCTTTGAATGGTTGGAGTAGTACATTATTATCTATTGGTGGTAGGTGGACTCTAATCAAATCTGTTCTCTCAAGTCTTCCAGTGTATTTCTTCTCGTTGTTCCGTGCTCCCAGCAGTATCCTTAAATTACTTGATCGTTTCAGAAAAAATTTCTTTTGGGTGGGTCGGGGGAGTCGGGTTATAATAAGAAAATTCATTGGGTAAAATGGGAGGAGGTTATCTCAAATAGAGAGTGGGGTGGGTTGGGCTTCGGGGATTTGAAGATATTTAACATAAGTTTGCTTTTAAAATGGTGGTGGCGCTTTCGTTTTGAACCGGATTCTCTTTGGGTAAAAATTATAAAAAGCATTCATGGAAAAAGGGGGGGTTGGGATTTTAATGGAACTCCAAAACCGAGTGGGATTTGGGGAGGCATTTTAAAAAACTTTTGGGATTTAAGTAATCAAGGAATTTTGTTATCTGATCTGTTAAAAATTGAGGTGGGAAATGGTATTGCAACAGATTTCTGGAAGGATGTTTGGTGTCAAAACAGGTCCTTGGCAGAAGATTTCCCTAGAGTTTGGGCAAAAATCGGTTCAGATAATACAACAATCGCTCAGTTGGGTCTTTGGAACAATAACACGTGGGAATGGCAGTTGCAACACATTAGTGGCAGATGGATCGGTAGAGCTGAAGAGGAGCTTTCCAGATTGATGAATTTACTACAAACAGTGTCAATACAACAACATAAAGCAGATGTGTGGTGCTGGCGTGAAGGCGAAAGCAACTCTTATTCAGTAAAAGAGACAAGGAGATTTTTAGAACAGAGATTGGTAAATCAAATCACCTCAGGTGAGGAAACTTACTGGTCTAATTTATCTCCTAAAAAGGTCAACATTTTCGCTTGGAGACTCGAAAAAAATAGAATACCGGTGAGAAGTTTACTAGTACTTAGAGGGGTAGATCTACATTCTCTTCTATGTACGAGATGTGATTCTGAAGTGGAAGATGCGGTTCACGCCATTTTTAAATGTAAATTTATCGTACCTGTTTGGAAAGAAATTCACAGATGGTGGGGTCTAAGGTACACAGAGGCTGGCTCGTTACAACAGCTACACTCGATAGGGGTTACGGCTGGGTTAAAAACTTCCATCACACTTTGGGATGTCGTATCAAGAATTGCAGCATATTGCATCTGGATCAACAGGAATAAGTTGGTTTTTAATGGTAAAAACATAGTGGAGGATCTTACATTTCAGATTCAAGTTTTATCCTTCCATTGGATAAGGGCAAGACAAAGAATAAGTGACGTGTGGTTTCTGATGCCATCGCAATTTAAGTAAATTGGTTGTTAGTTTTGGGTCATTAGAAAAATTGTATGGGCTGTTATAATTTTAATTGATCCATTAGTGGTCCAATTAGCTTGGTAACAGTGTAAAGGGGCCTCTCCATTCCTTATGGAGGGGTGATAGACTGTAATTTTTGTTTATAAATATATATATAAATTTGTCTTTCAAAAAAAAAAAAACAGATTAATGAAGTATTCAAGTTTTGAAGACTACAGTTTACAACACATTTTCCAAGGAATATACAATAAAATTGATGAATAAAAATACACTAGAACCAAAATTCAGCCTTTAAAGAACACTCGAATGTTCATAACATGATGAATAAAAACTTAAACGATCAGGTTTCACCACACAAATTGGAACTCGATCACTTAGATCTGATAAATAATAAAAATTAGAAAACAAACTAAGAAAAGAAAATTGACAGTACAACCAAAATTGATCCACCAAAGATTAAAATCATGCTCAAATGGTTGAAAGACAAATTAACACCTAAATTCGTCAAAACATTGATGAACCAAACTAATTCGCCATTCGTATCACTAAGCTCATGAAATAAATCGCCTAATTTATTCAGACTAGAAACGGAAGTATATTACGTATGAACAGGATTCAATATAGTTCTAATTGATTCACTAAAACTTCCTCACTAAAAAGAGTTATTCACCAAAGATGCTACATAACGAACTGGTGAAGAAAAATTGAGATACATTAGCAAATATTAATTTACCAAAGTTGATGAACAGTTAGACTCACGTCACTTGGTTTATTCGACAATAGATGAAAGACACTGTTTTTCAGAAATTGATGAACACACAGCAAGCATCAAACAGGTAGCTAACAAGGTCGGTATCGATTTCTATTCGTTTCCACGTCTGCCTCTCCATACCGTAATCCGCCGCATTGGGAAAAAAAAATCAAGACCACCGTCACTCGCCGGTCAGATCTACAAATCTGGAGCTAGAGAAATTGACCTTCAAAGAACAAAATCACATACATTTACTCCAGATTAGATAAGTGGCGGAAGCATCTATTACAGTTCGGCGACAACACGAGGGGAAATGGTGCGTGGTGGAAGTGACGATTACATGGGGTGATGGTGGTTTTCTTAGCCTTTGGTAACAGATAAGAAGGTTGGCATTGGCGATAAATGGCTGACGCAGATGAACATATAACTCTTCCAACGAACCGCTCTATCGACCTCTTCCATATCATCTCCTCAACAACGAACAAAATCACCATCTTTGATGAGTGGCGGAGGTAACGATCGGAGGTGGAAAACAAAATTAGGGATATATAATACGACTAGTTTAATACCCCGTGTTTCGAGGATAATTAATTACTAAAATAGTAAAGTTAGACAAATATAAACAATATATAGATATAACATCGCCTAAAAATGCAATTTTGTTATAAATCATTAATTTATACACTTATCATATATTATCATATTTTTTATAAAACCACTTTATAGACAATAGTAAGCTTACCATCTTTATCGCAAATAGGAACTTCGAATATAAGTTGAGGAAATAAATAAAGATTATAGATTAAAAAAGAAAGATACCATCATAATTTATTTTCTTTTAAAATATAATAAAGATTATAGATTAAAATGTCTTTGATAAAGTCTAAGTGCGCGTATTAGTATTTGGGATTATTGACCCAAAAAGTTAAATTGGATTTTATTTTTACTAAAATGTTTGAGTCATATTTGATAATTAATTTTTTTAATCTAAATTAATGACTACGATTATTTGATAGGTTTATTTTAGTTATTTTTTATTAATTAATATTATAAATAATTAAAAGATTAGTGGCGTTTGTGGCTATACGTACAAAAATATATAGTTATAAATCCATATTATTTTTATAATTATCAAAAAGTTGATTGCTATTAGAAAGAATATTATCTAGAAAAATTCATGAAGTCGTGAAATTCCTTTTTTTTTGTTTATTTTTCAAAATAAGTAAGGAAACCAATCTTAATTTAAAAAGTTTGAATCTCATGAATTAGTTTTTAATTTATTAGTTTAGTTTGACCTTTAAAAGTCAAAATTGAAATTTCAATTTTAAATAAATGAATGGGCAAGATTGTATAATTAGAATTAATTTTTTAAATAAAGGGTTAGGATCGTTCAATAGAATTCGTCTTAATTAGTCTTTTATATAAATTAGAAGATATTCAGGGGAGAGAAAAGAATAAAATAGTTTCAACTTTTAAATTGGAAATGGAAATTAAGATAAATTCCACAGAGAGAATAGAATTGATAGAACAAAAATATCCTTGTTGTTGAAATCAGAAGAAAAAATATGCAAAATATTATTGATGATCAAAGTTACAATGTAAAAGATAAAGAAAATGACATATATATAAGAACCATAAGAAACCCTAATAGCTAACAACGGGCCTAGCTAAACGGGCCTTTATTAAGCTATCATCCCCCCTCAAACTCATAATGCTACCGCTAAATGCATTGAGAGTTTGTCAAATAGAAAACGGAAGCGTGAAACTGAATGCGCCTTGGTGAAAATATCTGCAATCTGTAAAGCGGAAGGAACAAACGGCAAAGTAATAGTACCAAGCTGAAGATGATGACGAGTAAAATGACAATCCGTTTCAATATGCTTGGTTCGTTCATGAAAAACAGGGTTGCGAGCAATTTGGATAGCACTTCTATTGTCACAATGTAGAGGCGTAGGACAATTTAAACTAACACCCATGTCTGCAAGTAACCATCTCAACCAAATAATCTCACAAGTAGTCGAAGCCATGACACGATACTCTGCCTCTGTAGAAGATCGAGAAGTAACCTCTTGTTTCTTACTCTTCCATGATATAAGAGAATCACCCAGAAAAATGCACCATCCGGTAGTTGACTTACGATCATTAGGATCACCATTCCAATCAGCATCACAATAAGCACGCAAGTCTATGGACGACGTAGATGCAAACAAAAGGGACTGAAACTGAGTGCCACGAAGATACCTGAGAATACGAAGAACAGCAGCCCAGTGAACGGTAGTTGGAGCTGAAACAAACTGACTAACAACGTGAACTGCATGAGCAATGTCTGGACGAGTCACTGTAAGATACACTAAACTCCCAACTATAGTGCGATACAAACTACAATCAGTCAGTGGAACCCCATCTGATGGGGAATACCGGGCACTAGTCTCAAGAGGAGTATCAACAATCTTATTATCAGTAAGACGAGCACGTTCAAATAGATCAGCTATATACTTTGACTGAGACAAAAGGTACCCTTTAGATGAAAAAGCAACCTCGATACCCAAAAAATAAAGCAAATATCCCAAGTCTTTCATAGAAAAACGACGAGACAACTCAGACTTCAAGGACTCAATCCCATCATAATCATCACCTGTAATAATCATATCATCAACATATAAAGATACCAAAATATGCCCGGCACTTGTTTTCCTCACAAACAATGCAGAATCATGATGACTAGCCACAAATCCAAGAAAGATAATTGCTGTAGAAAATTTCTCAAACCAAGCACGGGGTGCTTGTTTGAGACCATAAAGGGCCTTCCTAAGTTTGCAAACTTCACTAGATTTGTGAAAGACACCTGGTGGTGGGGTCATATACACTTCCTCCTGTAAGTCACCATTCAAAAAAGCATTCTTGACATCCATCTGAAATATCTTCCATTGAGAAATAGAAGCTACTGCAATCAATGTCCGAATAGTAGTCATCTTTGCGACAGGAGCAAATGTTTCCTCATAATCCATGGCATACTCTTGAGCATATCCTTTAGCAACAAGTCTAGCTTTATACCTTTCAACAGAGCCATCTGATTTAGTCTTGATTTTGTATACCCAACGAGAACCAATCGGACGTTTACCTGGAGGCAATGGAACTAAGTCCCATGTATGAATCTGATGTAGAGCAGCAAGTTCTTCAGCCATAGCATTTTGCCAAAGAGGATCATAAACAACCTCTTTAAAAGAAGAAGGCTCATGAAGACGATGAATAGAAACAATAAATGCAGCAAATGATCCCGAGTAAGATGAATATACAAAATCAGGTAATTTAGTAGACTTACTATTACGCTTGGGTCGAACATGTGATGGAGGAACCATAACCTCAGGAGATGATTGAGTAGTCACGGGAGGTGGATCAATAGATGTCGGAACAGATTCTGGATTTGTTTCAGGAACAGATTCTGGGATTGTATCTGGAATGGGTTCTGAAACAGGTGCAGAAGTAACAGGTGTGTCTTCAGTATCAAATGGATCAATCAAAATAAGATCAAATTTAGTCAAATAATGTGAACTAGCAGGAACAGAGAGAAAGGGAATATGTTCTAAAAACACAACATGAGGAGAGACATATAACTTTTGACTAACGGGATCAAAGCAATGATATCCCTTTTGACTAACACCATAACCCAAAAAGACACACAAAGCAGACTTGGGAGATAATTTATTACGTTCAGCATGTGGTTTCAAGACAAAACAAGTACATCCAAAGATACACAAACTAGAGTAATCAGGCACATGACCATACAATTTTTCAAAAGGAGACAAACCAGAATTATGTGAAGTAGGGATGCGATTCACAACATACGTTGCTGTCAAAATAGCTTCCCCCCAAAAAACACTTGGGACATCAGCAGATAATAAAAATGAGCAGGCAGTCTCAACAAGATGACGGTGTTTTCTTTCTGCAACACCATTTTGTTAAGGAGTGTCGGTACAAGAAGTCTGATACTGTTCCATCATATGCAAGTAATGTGGTAAAATCATGAGAGGTGTACTCAACCCCTAAATCACAACGAAAGGATTTTATGATAGCAGAGTGTTGAGTTTGCACAAGAGCTCTAAAGCTTTTATAAATAGTTAAAAAGTCATTTACGATTGAAAGTCATTTTTATTTTTAACCTTCTTCAATGTTTGGCAATATATAAATTTGCAACTGTATTTCTCGTAATATATCTGTGATTATAATCAATGCAAATTTATATAAATTATTATTTTACCAAACTTATTATTTTCATATTAACTTGGATTTTTACCTTGATATTTTTATTTTTATTTTATTAGTAAAATTGCATCATCAAAAAAAAAAAAATATATATATATATATATATATATATATATATATATATATATATATATATATATATATATATCTATCTTGATTGCACTAACATAATGCTCCAATCTACCTTGGATCGTATCTAGGTTGTTCTTCGAGTTGTAACGAGGATAAAAGTCTAACAAAAACCCTCACATTCGATTTGGAAGTTTGTTTTAATAAATATGGATTAATCTGAAGGACGAGTCGCATCAAGTGTATGGACGAGTTGCGTTGCCTAGAGTCCTCCCGTAATCTTCTTCTTTTAGATTTTGAAGCCTTGCCTAATCTTCATGGACGCATCGCGTTGGTGCATTTTCATGATTTGAGCATAAAAGGAGATTGTATCCCTCTAAGTCTAGTTTCCGTGGCCGCTTAAGTCACCATAATCCAAGTTGAGTGAGATATGATCAAAACAATGGAGGTGTGTGGAATGGATAACTTTTCTCATTTTCTTCTATTTCTTCATTTTTTGCTTAACTTTTCATAACCCGCATTTTTAACCAAAAACCCAACAATTAAGTATATAAGTATCTTTTGACTTACATAATTAAGAGCAATAACAGACTAAAATAAAACATATATTGCTTGAAATATATATCTAAGTATAGAAATATCAACTTTTCTATTGACATTCAAATTCATGAGGCTTGGCGATTCATACAAATGGAGTTAGTGATCCAAGAACATTCAGTAGACTCATTTTAAATACAAATCCACCCAGTATTTCGATAGATTTGGGTGGTGTCGTCTTACAGATGGCTTGTGAAATACTTTTGAAAAACGGATTTTTGTTTTCCGATTAAAACATTTGGCATTTACTCAATAAAAATCACAAAATTCGAATTACAATACCTTCTAAACATCATTTAAACAAAACATGTCAAATTAATTTGAATTTCATTGAGTATTAATGGATCAAACCTAACAACTTACTCTTGACTTTGTTCGTATCACTCGAAACCCCAGGACTCATGCAAAAACCCTTCTCCTACTCAAAGAATCATAAAATCAGTACCTACATGATCACAATAGTATAAGAAACATTACCGGATGATTCTCCTTTCGATTTCTTGCCAAGAGATGATGATTTGGTCCCTTCTCCTTCTAGACTTTCACAAATAACACACACACACACAAACACTCACTCACCAAAAATGGCTTCTCACGGACAAGCCTTTAGGCTTTGTGCTCTAGTTAGGTTTAAATACCCTTTCCCTTTTTTTCTTATTTGCAACATTATCTCCTTACTTAAAACTTTTATCATTAATTACCCCAAACATGATCACAAGATACAACTCTGAAGGTCCCGAAATTTACGGATGAAGCTTTGCTTTGAGAGAGGACACACACACACACACACACAGACACACACACTATTGAGAATGTGAATTATGATTGAAAACTTGAAGTTACAAGGAAGCCCAAGGCTTATATAGCCTTCGGCCAAACTTACACTTTACACCCTCAGTTTTCTATTTCTAACAATCTCCCCCTCAGTGAGGAGTGTACCTATTACAAAATTAAAGTACTACGAAAAGATAAATCTGTCTATTAAGTCTATTTCTTAGACCAAATGACACTTGCCATTCCCTACATATTCTCCTGCTCTCCGGTATGCGTTTGACCTTGTTAACAATCTGAAACATTATCAGATCCAGAATGTAATAAATGAAACATAAAGTCTAAATTATATGAATTGGAACTGTACTCAATGTTTGTATCTTTTCTTTGAAGAACCGGTTCTGAACAGACATGTCCTGAAACGTTTGAGGAGTGTACTGGTGGAGATGTGTGACATTTAATGAATCATCAAATTTGACATTTATGCTTTCTTGTACACTCTTTGTTCTTTTATTGAAAACTCTGTATGCTTATGACTTTTGTGAATAACCTAGGAAAGTATTTAATATTATGTACATTTTCCTAAAGTGATCATCTGCCTTAGCTTTAAATTTTCCTAAGTGATCTTTGTCATTTAAAACAAAGCACCTATTACCAAATACGTGAAAGTATTTAATATTAGGCACAATGCCATTGGTCAGTTCGTACGGAGTTTTATTTAACCGTTTATGTATAAAAGAACGATTCTGCGTATAGCAGGCACTGCGAATTGCTATAGCCCAAAAGGAAGGTGGGAGCCTGGAATATGACAACATGGTACGTGCAGCCTCAACCAGAGTTCGGTTGCGCCATTCCACCACACCGTTTGGTTGAGGTGTGTATGCTGCCGAGAATTAATGGCTTATTCCTACAAAGTCAAAGTAGCTTTTCAGAGTATTGTTTTTGAATTCTGTGTTGTTGTCTGTGCGGATGGCCACAACACTCTGACTATGCTTGTTTTCTTGCTGCCTTATGAAAGAGATGATAGTTGAAGCAGCTTCATCTTTTGTTCTCAGAAACTTGACCCAAGTATACCTTGAATAGTCATCCATCATGACTAGGATATAATTCTTCCCATTTCTTGATTGAATTTTCATTGGATCACAAAGATCCATGTGCAGAAGTTGAAGAGGATTTGTAGTACTAAAAATTTGTTTTAAGTTATGAGAAGCCCTCTTCATTTTCCTTTTCCGCAGTCTGCACACAGATGGTCCTTGTTGAACCTCAGCTTTGGCAAGCCTCTCACTAGGTCTCCCATGACCAATTTTTTAATGCATGGAAAGTTCAAGTGAGATAATTTGCGATGCATTTGCCAAGTAAGATCAGTTGAAGTCTTTGACAGTAGACACACAGAAGTAGAGGTGTTGTAGTTGTCCAGATCAATGGAGTACACGTTTGATTTTCGCGAACCAGAAAGCAGAACATCTCCATTCTCAGTTGACACCAAACATGAGTTCTTTTTGAACACCACTTCAAGATCTTTATCGCAGAACTGCCTGATGCTAAACAAGTTGTGACCCAAACCCTCCACATAATAAACCTTCTTTATTTTGATCTTTTTCTTCTCAATATCTCCGTACCCCAAGATAGGTGCAATATTGTCATTCCCAAAACGTAAGTTTCCGGAGTACTTAGAAACGTAGTTGTTGAGAAGACTCTTGTCACCTGTCATGTGTTTGGTGCATCCGGTGTCCAGGTACCATAGATTAGGCGCCTGCAAAACGAAAACAAAGAAGATTTAGGTCCCCATGTATGAATAGGTCCTGAACTGTTAGTTTCTTGGAGGTGAGTCTTTTTAATTATCTGTGAAGGATTTTGCACTAGTGAAACTTCTTTTGATGTATGCTTTGGAACCCATTTGGGGTTTAGCCTTTTGGTAGGAGTTAAGTGCTTTGACTTGTTAACCTTTTTCACAGGTGAATAAATGACTGAAGATGGATGAGGTTGAGAAGTTGATTGAGTTGCGGAAGCGATCGGTTTAGAAATCCATTTAGAAGCGGGACACTTAGAAACGGATTTAGACTTCTTAACCTCAGCCCATCGTTGCTTTATGGAAGCAATAGGTTTGGAGGTTTTGACAACCCACTATTGTGACTGTGGGTTGGAGGAAGAAGTGTGCTTAGATTTCTTTGACTTTGAATGTTTGGAACGTTTGAAATTCTTGAATTGGTGTTCCTGTGCCAGCCATGCCTGTTGAAAGGCAGCAAATCCACTTCTTCAGTACGCTTCCAATTCACCAATTATCAGCAAACGTTGTGAGGTGTTAGCACGATTTAACGTGTAATACTGACGTTTGGTAATCCATTGATGGATTACAGGACCGTTGGAATTGATGAATGGAATGAGAACTTGATTTGAGTAAAAGTATGTCCAATGCTTACATGGTCTAATACCGAATGATTTTCTTAATTGATCATACTCGAATTGAAACTCACAGTGGCCATGCAAACAACCATCACTCATACAAAACATTTTTAAAGCAATATTTTCCTTTGTATTAAAACCGTTACAAGTGCGTTCAAACATCAAAATATTTTGACAAGTAGAAGTAAAACCAGTACATATCCTATTAGACTTAGGTATGACTCTCTAGTTGGCTTTTATTTTACTCTTCTCTCTCACTTTCTTCACATCTGCACCACAAGTAAACATGTTAGTTTTCAATCGTGGACGACTTGCAGCTACTGCAGAAGTTTTAGGTTTATCAGAAAGAACATGAGAGTCGTGACTATTTGCAAGTGTATGTTATTGTTTGAAAATCTGTTTTAACTTTTGAGTTACTGATGAAGAGTTATTAACAACTTTTTGTGAAATTTGTGTGACATTTGAAGAAGTGGAAACTGGTGACGATTGAGCACTTTGTTCAACAGTAATGGGGAAAGCAGATGGAACTGATTGCTCTTGAGGAGAAGGAACATACAATGGAAGTGTATTATTCAATTGATGTGTAAGACTGTTGACTTTTGCTTTTAACTCAGCATTTTCAATACACAATTTATCAATGATTTTCTCATAGTTTTTCCAAAAAGTATACAATCGTTGGTTTAGCTCGGCATTGACTTGTGTTAGGTCAGCAAGGCTTGAGTTCTCCGTGAGAAGTGATAAGACTGAAGAAGTTGACTGTAGAGGTGGGGACGAAGTGGTTTGAATGATTGAAGCAGACGGAATGATCAAGGAATTAATATCTCGCAACACTTGAGTTGTGTAGAAATATTCCTGTAAAGTTAAAAAGCGTTTTAGCAAGTCCTTGGAAGGAATATACTCCAGCAGAGGTTTTGATACAGGAGGAGCATATAATTCCTTGTCAGTGTACACAGGAGAAGTGTTTGCACATACGGTAGATGTATGAGATCCAACTGAATATATTGCATTCAATTCTGTGTAATCATAAGGAATCTCTGCACGTTTCTTTAGACTTCTCTTGACCTCCTCTTCAAGTCTTTCTTCCGCTTGTCCCACGAAAACCATTCTTGCAGTGTAACCCTCACCAAACAGGTATGCACATAGAATTGTGTTGCAGTGACCTTGCTTAAGACATGTGGATTGTCAAAGCCTAACCCTTCAAATGTCCATCTGCTGTATGGTCTCTCCTTTTGTTTATTCAAGAAGATTGTTTGTTCACTTTGATTTCTCTTTATTAATAAATCTTCTAACTCTTTGATTTTGGAAGAAAGCTCACATGTTCTCTTTTGAAGAAACTCTAAATCCTTTTCCGCAATGACACACTCTGCCTTGAGATCGTGGATTGTGATGCTTGTTTCTTGAGCTAATTTTACAAGTTCAGATTCTTTTTCCGCTAATAGAACTTTTGAATCATTTATGTCTTTTTCTAGTTGTTCAATTATTGAGTGAGCTTCCTCATCTTGACTTTTTATGATTTGTTTTAGTGCCTGCTTTTTATTCGTCAAGTTACTAACTTTGGTTTCTAGGTTGTTCATGTGTTTTAAAATGGTTTGAACATGTTCCAGATTAAAACCCGCAAAAAAATAAAAATTAGTGTTTACCTCTGTAGTCTCTTCCTCCTCGTGCTCTGCATCGGATTTGTCAAAGGTAGGACAATCCTCGTTGTTATAATTAGAATCTCCTCCATCCACCTTGGCCATGAGATAAAATTGTGCCTGATCTTTAGCATCTATGTCTGTTTCTGTATCAGTATCTGTCAAGAACTGATCCTCCTTTACCATGAGCACTTTCCCAGCCTTCTTCTGTTTGGACAGGCGGTACTTCTGCTTGTAATAATCAGCATCTTTGGTTTTCTTTTGTGGACAATTCCCGATCAGATGGCCAGTGCTTCCACAGTTGTAGCATTTGGACTCAGCTCTCTTTTCTACTTTCTTCTCTTATCTCTGAAATGTAGGTTTATCAGCAGACTTATAGATCTCAGGACGTCGGAACCTGAAGTAAACCTTTGCTTGTTGTTAGTCTTTGCAAACCTGTTCCTGAAAGTTTTTGATACAAATGAGAGAGCCTAGATTGCTACTTCGACGATATCTGCATCAAAATGTTCAGGTTCAGAATCTCTGAGGACAACCTGTTTGTACTTTGTTGATCTTGAATACTCTCTTGAATTCCTATCAGCAGCAACCAAGGCAAGAGGGTCAGAACCGGAAACTCTGGGCATGGTTTTCGAAACCTCTTCCTGATATTGATTCAGATTTTCAAACACATTGTGGAAAGTAACCTTTGTCAATTCCTAGTTAATATGCTTATACAGCTTGACATGTTCATTCCATTCAGAACCCAAGGACTTTAGAAACACACAATTAAGATCAAGATCTGTTCTTGGAATTTTGTTTGATCGGAGCTCGTTCTTCAGTTTGCAAAAACGGCTATAGGTTTCGGCTAGAAGTTCATTCTCACGAGCACAGAAGTCGTGGAAGCTGTTAACTAGTTACGTGCGTTTGATGTACTCTCCTTGTTCAGTACCTTACAACTGCTTTTTAATCTCATCCCATATTTATTTGGCAGTTCCCAAGCTATCTACTTTGGTGTACATCTCAAAAGATAATCCCTGCTTGAGGTAATACTTTGCCAACCGTTCTGCCTTCTTTCTTTCCTTTTCAATTGCAGATAGCTCATCATTGGTTTGTCTCTTCTTGTCTCAACAATTGGAGGATTGTTGTTAGGATTTCCTTCAATGACTTTATCGTAATTCTTATTACCATTGAAAATACAGTCTATCATGTCGCCACC
This sequence comes from Pulicaria dysenterica, assembly GCA_947179395.2. NCBI lineage: Eukaryota > Viridiplantae > Streptophyta > Magnoliopsida > Asterales > Asteraceae > Pulicaria > Pulicaria dysenterica. The sequence continues at coordinate 75,932,070 of OX359288.1, read as the reverse complement.
ATATGTTTCATTATGCTCGAGGAAGTCCACGAACCTTCCTTTCCAGACCAGATAATCACTCCTGAAGAGAACTGGTGCTTTGGTGTCGGTACCGATTGTGAGCATCTCATTGGAATTTGACATGATTATAGTTGATATAAACATTGATCATTTAACTCGTTGAATTTGATTTTAAATTGTTCAAACTGTTCTTATCAAAATGAATAAGGGTTATTCAATTTGATGTCCTTACTTCACTTCTGTTCACACGTTCGATGACTAAGATCGAAGTCACTAATATTGAATTGAGTTCACTTGTATAAATTTGATGACTAGGTTCAATAACTAGGTTCGATGATCAATTACTTCACAAGATCAATGAGTAATTATTGAATTCAGTTTATCACTGTTTTTTAGGTTCGATAACTAGGTTCGATGACTGATTATGTTTTAGTTTGATGACTGTTCTATGACCTGGTTAGATGATTTGTTAAATGATTAATGTTCACAAGATCAATAACAAGTTCGATGAATCAGTTAGATGATGAGGTTCGATGAACAGGATCGATGTGAACACTTGGAAATTTTTAAAAATCCACCAGAGTAACACCTAGTAGCTTCGTGTTTTAGTAACCAGAATAGTATCAATGATCCAAGTTCGATAACCTATGTTCGATGATTTCAGTTCGATAACCCAAGTACTTATGATTTCAGTTCGATCACCCAACAACACGGTTGATGAACACTTTCTTATCGAACTCACTTACCAATTAAACGGTCGATGACTGCCAACTCACCTACCAAGTGCGATAGTAACTGAATTTCAGACACAAACACCAATTCGATGGTGTTTTTCAATCTCGAAGATCAAAATCTCAGATCTAAAAAGTTCTTTATGTTCTTGAGTAAAACCACTTGATTTTTTAAAATTCCATCAAATCAATGTCAATTGATGGCAAATTACTCAGAAACTTTAATTGAGCACCGACCGATAGTAATCAAATCACAATTTCGCAAGATCGATGATGAAACAGCAACCTCGTTAAACTGATTTTCATGTCGATTTGAATCAAAAATCGATCAGATCTCCAATGTAGATGAACATAAACTGTAATTAGATCGAATTCACCTTGTATAGAATTCTAATCGAACTGCTATTGCATAAAAAACCGATCTAACATCACCTTAAACTCGATGAACAGACCTGTCGAATATGCTACAGTAACATCGAAGTCGCTACAGTACATTTGAGGCAGAAAACAACGAACTCGATGATCTTTTCCATTGTTCCTCGATCGATGATTATTGTTTGAACAATTCAAGAGCCAAATTCTAAGATCTTTGGCTCTGATACAAATTGAAGGTCCCGAAATTTACGGATGAAGCTTTGCTTTGAGAGAGAACACACACACACACACACACTATTGAGAATGTGAATTATGATTGCAAAACTTGAAGTTACAAGGAAGCCCAAGGCTTATATAGCCTTCGGCCAAACTTACACTTTACACCCTCACTTTTTAATTTCTAACAAACTCAATATTACATAAATTCTAATTTTATAACAATTATGGTGCGAGTATTACAACGCCAATCCTATCTGTCTTGGCGTTTTTATCCACACTTCCCAAGGTACCGAACATTTTTCCAAGAGAGGTGAAATCCAAGAGTATGAGGATCTAACAGCCACACCAAAAGCGTCCCTATTCAAGATAACCTTCCTATCCTCATAACTAGCAAACACCAATTTGTTTCTCCAATTCTATACTTTCCAAAGAGCTGAATAGCAGGCCGTCACAAAGATATTTGAGTCTTTACGCCCGGAGGTAACATAGCCAATATACTTAGCAAGGACGTTGCTACACCGGTATTAACATCCCACCAAGCAAGGTGCTTCATCCAGATTCCTTTCACAATTGAACACTAAATAATGTAATGGAGAATATTTTCCTCTACCTGGTTGTAGAAAATGCATTACAAGTTCATAATGTATATATTCCGTTTTACAAGATTTACTCTCGTAGGAACCCGATTTAGGATAACCTTCCACGCACAGATACTGACTTTCTCAAAGGCTATTTAGACCACCACAAGCATGTCAAAGGTAAACCCTCCTTAAGTATCTGTTTTTGGATCAAGCTCAAAAGTGATTTTAAAGTGATATTCTTGAATTTATCTAAAGCCCAACTCTAAGTATCTTTATTTCCAGATGCCATAGCAACACCTTTCAATAAAATTGACCAACAATCGTAGCTCATCCAAGGCTCTTCCCCTTGGGGGTATCCTCGATTGCCACACCAACTCCCTCTAATTGTCACTTAGTGTTTTTCTATAACTTACCAAACAATCTTTTTATTCCTCGAGATGATATAACCGGTGGAATTTTTTCCTTAAAGGTACTCCAACTTTGGACCAAACTGTTAACATATATAAATATTATGTATATTTATTTTGTTGTATTTGTTTTGTATCCTATGTGGCTAGCCCACGTGAGTCAGGCCTAAGGCCTTGTTTCATGTTTGTATATATTTCTTTATTCATTAATATTTGATTATGGAAAAATATTTCCTCAATATGGTATCATGCCTTTTTCTCTAATAACCCTACTGCCGTCGGCTGCCTTCTCCTTTCCTACTATTGCCGTCGACAGCTTCTCTTCTTCCCTTATTCGATTCTTTTTCTTCTTCTTCTTATCAATGGCAGGATCATACAATTCCTCCGACAAGCCCTTCGGTATTACCAATATCAAGGCATATATCCCTCTCATCTTTGATCTTGAGGAGTTGAACTATGATGCTTGGAGAGAGATTTTTGAAACTCATTGTGTAACTTTTGGTGTCTCGGGTTACATTGACGGAACCGTCACTTCTAAAGGGCCTACCGATTCAGAATGGAAGAAGACCGATTCTTTGGTTAAGTTATGGATTTATGGTACAATTTCTCAACCTTTGTTACGTATGATTCTCAAGAAAGATGTTAGTGCTCGGGATCTTTGGTTAAGTCTTGAAAACTATTTTCGGGATAACAAGGATGCTAGGGCTTTTCAACTTGATCAAGAACTTCGCCCTATTTCGATTGGTAACTCTTCGGTAACGGAATATTGTCAACGGTTAAAAACTATTTCGGATTTGTTAGCAAACATTGATTCACCGGTTGATGAAAAAACCCTAGTTACTTATATGATTAAGGGTTTGGGGGACAAATTCGAGCATCTCGCTAGCAATATCCGGCATGGTGAAAAGTTGCCTACTTTCTTGTGAGCACGGTCCATGCTTTTAGTCGAAGAACAAAGGCTTGCTTATCCTCGCCATTCTTCCACGAGCCATCATGATCACTCATCCTCTCAAACCGTTCTCGTTTCGGATGCTTCCTCTCGGTCCAATCGCAACCCTCGCAAAAACGAACACCATCGTAAGCCTCCTGGCCGCCGCACACAGCCCTCTCCCGAGACCCCTCCTGCCGGTCGCCACTCTCCCTCACCTAGCCCCCTACCGCCGCTGCTTCCCACGCCCTAGGATTTTCCAGGCTACGGCTGGCCCTATCTGTTGGGTTTTCGTGGGCTCGCAGCGGAAGCAAGGTACAACAAAAATAGCCCAAGGTACAAGCAATCAAAGCATAAAAACCGAAATCCCAAACATGGACCAAACTCTATGTATAGAAATGCAACAAGGAAATGAAAGAGGTGTTATACCTTTCTCCTTAGCTCCAGAATACTTGTTGTCTCGTGGTGGTGATGCTCCAAGAATAAACACGGATCGTCTAATGGGTAGTACCCCGGGAACACGTCTAACCTCGAGAGCTAGCAAGCCTCCATGGTACTTCACGATGAACACCACTTCTGGAACAGCAACTCACGAGACCAACTCTGGAATTGACTCTCTCTTGGATCTTCTCTTGGCCTCTTGTAGCACCAAAGAAGATGTGTGTGTTATTAGAGAGAGAGAGCAAAAGAGAGAAAACCCCAAAACCAAAATGAGTTCTCATTCCTCTCTCCTATCTCCAGATTCGGGTTAATACCCCTCTCAACCGGCCAAGCCTCGATATTAGAACTACATGCATTGGCTAGTTTAGGAGGTGGATTTGACAAATAGCACTGGCAGGGTTTAGCGGCGCTAACCACAAGTTAGCGGCGCTAACTCAAGATAATTAGCGGCGCTAACGCGCCCTGTCAGAGATTTGACACAAAGTACATGCAGCCGTAGCGGCGCTATCATCTATGACTTAGCGGCGCTAACCCCTAAGAGTTAGCGACGCTAACGCGGCCTGCGATGTCAACATTTGTCTTTTGTCATATTTGGTCCCTTAACTTAAGTTGCTGTCAGGTTAGACCCCGGTGTATGACCCAATAGGCACATACATCATCAGCAGCGGTCCATATGGCGTACGTACATTAATGGGCATATTTCTAACAAAATCCCACTTGAACATAATGCAACGTACCCATGTGACCACAGACAAAGAGCGGCCTCTAGCAAAAGCATCAATGCCCCCAAGTCAGTATGGGTTCCGCTTCTTTGCAGAAAACCATAACCTACAAAAGAACGTAGAGGTCCTATTGATAAGTGATCAATACTCCTTTTGTTCGCGATATCCTTATGAACACGAGACATGGATTGATACGTCAATCTCCGGATCGTTCATGATTATGTTACTCGATCTTGATTGGTGGTGACCAAAATTTAAGAACATATCTGATTCTCAATCAATATTCCTTTGTGCATGGCCATGCTTATTTTGGTGTCAGCGCCCAATCATCGAGGGGCCCAGGGAAATCTCTCATACCAGAGGAACAAATTCCGTTGACTGTACAACCCCATAGCGTGAACCTTATCTTACTTAACTATTTCCTTTATAGTAGCCAGTTACGAACTACGTTTTGAAATGGTTAAAGTAAGAAAGTTTCATGCTATAGCAATTCATACATCTCGGGTCGAATGACGTAATGATATTATCCTTCCGAGTCACTGTTTGACCATGATCCATGAAGTGAACTCAGGTGTGGGTCTTCCAGTTACTTGAAACTCCTTTCAAGCACAGGTTACTGTTGCGTTTCATGCATTCAATCCTTGATTAATGCATAACCAACACCTAACCTCAGCCTTTATTCAAGCTTCCTTCCCTTGTAGAATGACCGGCTATGGAAATTTAGAATGTATAAACATTCTAGGAAGTGGTTAAACATGCTAAGATGGAACACAGTAAAGACCAATGAAGGTAACCGCATCATGCACATATATAGTCCCCACTATATATCGATACAATCATCGGTTAGCAGTACTGCTTACCGTTCCCAAAGCTTATAAGTAAATCAAACATTTACTAAAACGACATTCGAGCCTAGTCATAAGCATTAACAATGCTATTATACCTAGTATGAAATTCATCACTAGTATTTGACAACGGCTTAACTATGAGATCATCTACACGATATCCCTTTGTACTCTTTTGTATTCTCTTATTAAATCACTTGCAAAGTGTTTATCAAAGAGATCATATACAAAGCTATCATAGTCGTCATATCCTTAATGTTACCGAAGTCTACAATAGGATTAATGACACTTATGATTATCAGAGTCGACATACTCTCTATGTAACCGAAGTTCACAATAGAGTTACTGACACTCACGTTTATTAGAGTCGACATACCCTTAATGTTACCAAAGTACACAGTAGGGTCAATGACACTCATTGAATCTCAATGTCGTATCTGCACCACATATTTGAATATTCTAAACTTCGATTAAAAATCGACAGTTTCACAAGTATAGATTTGCTTGCAGTAATAACTTACTCAAGACAACTTTATTTACGTCGAACATCAAGAACATACATCAGTATTTCTTGAATCTAAACTCCACTTGATTCCATATTCTCTATTTATACTCATAGAACAATAATTCCAACATTAGGTTGTAGAACAAACCTAAATTAGGACATTATTTTCATTGAACATATTTTACTAGGAACACATGAAGCTCCCACTAGACCTGACAAGGGTATCTGGCTCAATCTATGCTTTCTAGAAAACTCATTCCTTTGACTTTCTTGCAAAGCAGGATTACAGCCACAAGATGCAAGTTTTGCTGACTTTAGTCATGGACATAACTTGGATATTATGGATATATTAGACCTCGGAACATGCTTCAAACATTTCCTCAACTTAATCCCGCGAAGGATCTTGGTCTTTTATTTCCATGTGAACATACTCGTTTTCCCAAAGTGACAACAATGTTTCACATAATCCAGACCTAATCTGGATATTATGGATGAATAAGACCCTCGGAAAGTGCCTTAAGCATTTCCTCAACTTAATCCTATGAAGGATACAGGTCTCTTACATGCAAGTGAACTAATCTTGTTCCCTCAAGGTGTCAACAATATTTCACATTATCTAAGTTATCTTCAACATAACCACTAGAACATGTTTCCATATTTAAACAATATGAAACACTTTGTCTCTAGTCGGTATTTGAAGTTGTCCATAATTGCATATATGTTAGTCCCTTCACCCTTCTCGGATTACACCTTAGGTGTGGGATTAACCCAAGTTAAGTACTTGGACGCAGCAAATAGATTACATCTATGTATACCATTCCCTTGTTTTATTCACTAGTGAACACAGGGTCCCACCATGTTTCCGATGAATGGTAACATCACAATGATTTACCATCAAGCTGCTGTTACTAAAATATGACAACCTCATATCTAAACAGCCTTCTTGATTTTCATCAGATTTAAAGAAGCAATGGATATTGTCAGGTTTTACCAGCATATCTATGCTGATTTCATGCTAGTGTCAACATTAGGTCTCTTATTTAAGTTTTACGTTCTTCCACTAGAATGCTTTTGTAAATTGTCCTCTCCCTTTTGAGCTACCAAACATGGTTCCCATAAGTTCAAGAAACAATTATCCAAAACTCAGATGAACTACTTAAATATACAAGCATCAACTTATAATTCACCCATCTCCCACTAAATGTAGAATGGATAATTTTAAGTTATGAGATTGACAAGCAAAGGACTCTTTCTAGTTAAAATCTCATTGGATGCTTAAGTAACCATAATGTCGTGTTTTAGATTGAGGACTTGGTTCATAAAATAATGTATACCAATCATATTGAATACATGTTTTAGGCCTGCCTTTTACCAGATCATCAACAAAGATATCCGGTTTTCTTTAATGTGACACCATGTACCAATCTGTCTTTTATAGAAAACGAATTATGAGTTAAACCCATGATCCATTTCATATTTAAACCAATATAGATAAGAAAAACTTAGCATCTTGTCTTGATCTAAGAATTTTATATCTATATGCCCTTACTGATTCTTAATTTTTCTTCAGGTTAGTTCCGAACACCACTAGGTTTCAAAACACAAACCTTTTGTCTAGTCAAACATTCTCCCAACAATTATCTTAAAGATGGTGATGGAGAATTTTACTAGTGTCACTATACATGGCATACTTGAACGGATTATCCACACAAGTGTGATCAAAATCCAAGAAGTTATAATCCTTCCTACCATTACTGGTGAAGGATTTTATAATCAATCAAGTCCAATAAACAATATTTATACCTTTCATTTAGCCCGAGGCTAAACTTTTACAAAGATCCTAACCACATGGATCTAAGCGATGTAAATGTTGTTTACTTGGTCAAGTTTGATTATGCCATAGACTTCATATATTCAAAACACTTTTGGATCTAAGATTCAATTATTCATGATTTCACTATTACTTATAACGAGCCTTTATGTATGCATTGATATGGATAAGTTTTGATAAAATCATCTCAAAAAACAATTTTTCAAAAATGTTTCAATTCTAAGTCATACCCATCGTCATCAAATGTGTATTTAAGCACTAAAATTAGTCAAAATAACACATAAGCATTGACATGGATCAAATTGAAATGAAACTATCAATTTGAAAAATCTTTTTATCAAAACAAGATACAAAAACATCCATCATCTTCGAAAAAACATACAATAAAGCAAGTCTAGCCACGCAGGGCATACAAACAAAAGTAATAAATAATTCCGGAATTAATGGCGAGACCAACACTCCCAATTCTCTTGTAGAAGACAATCAACAAAATTTCTTCTTCAGAGATCCGGTTTTCAAGCTCTTACTTCTTGCAACGAACAGACCTACACTTTGTAACAAAAACAAATTTGTGACAAACGTGAGTCTTATAGCTCGGGTAAACAACCCAGCTTATAAAGGAATAGCAATGAAGTATAATCATGAATGTACCTCAAGTAGGAAAATTAACTCTCTCTTTTCTGAGAAGTTTTATATCCTCTCGGCACGAAGGGCAGGCATGACGGCCCCAATCCCCAAATCTACCGCAGAAGTAGCAAACCACCCCATGTTGAGTCTCCTTAGGCACATCATCAATGTCCATAGACTCAAAACTTGAAGCAAGCTTGGATACTCCAACTTCTTCTGATGGGATCGATTTCTTCTTCCTCGTAATGTGTTGTTCCTTAGAACCAAGAACGGGAGTGGATGAGGATGATGCATGTTTGGACATGTTAGATTCAACATCCTTTAACATTCCATGCAATTCATCTATGGATATTTCCTTTCCATGCATATGATAGTCCTCAACAAACTTTTCATATGATGCGGGCAGAGACTGAAGTATGAAATTCACACCAAGCTCCCTCCCTATAGGAAAACCAAGCCTGTCCATCTGGTCCATGTATGATTTCATCTTCAAAACATGGGCACTTACACTCCTGCCTTCCCGCATCTTACAACCGGTTAGACTTTTAACACACTCATAATATTCTTGCCTAACTTGCTGTTGGAATACATCCTTCAGCTTGTTAATCATGCCATACACAGTCAAGTGCTCAAATTGCTTTCGCAGTTCCGAGCTTATACTTGATAACATGAGGCTAGTAACATCATGCGTATCCCGAACACGCTTTTCATACGCGTATCGGATAGTCAATTCCGCATTGATAGCAGGTGGTTCAGGAAGAGGTTCCTCAAGGATGTGCAACTTTGACTCGGCACGTAGTACAATTCTCAATTGCCTAATCTAGTCAACAAAGTTCACTCCCGTGAGTTTCTCCCTTTGTAGGAACATACGAAGTGAAAAGTTCGACGTGGTGTTGTTTTGATTCGACATCCTATAATTAAAGAGAGTACGCGAATTAGTTAGTTTGATTTAATCCTCGTTAAAATAATTATCCATATCGTCTCGAAAAATATTTTAACAAGGGCTAAGAACCATATTTCACTCCAATCCATGACGGGGTTGCCGCGGATCACTTCATGGAGCTATTTAGGCCGATAACCATCTTACCGATTGCAATCTCTATTGCAACTCTTAGACACTTGTGGGATCCTACGACAACCATCGGTCGTTTGGCATGTTTGATCCCTACTTGCACCAATTCCAAATTAAAATTCTTGGTTGACTCGTGCTAAGCTCGACAATCACTCAAGGATTTTAAATTTGCAATTGTAAATCGTCCGTCAAGACATACGGTAACAAATTCACCAAAGTTAGCTCGTGCTAAGCTCGACAACCAAAATTGTGAATTCGCCACACTCACCTTCCACACAGTTTTATGAGAGTTGGCTCTTGCTAAGCTCGACAACCAAAACCCATAAATCTAGATTCGGGTGCTATCGACTTACGGATGACACAAGATTTACGTTTTATGAAAAACGGGCTTTTGTTTTCGGCTTGGTTACAGATTAACTTGTTTAGTGACAAAACCTATTTCCACTAGGTGAGTTAATCTTGTATGTGAGCGCACGAGAGTTGCAAACCATTTTTACCAAATCTCTTGTGATTTTATTAATTTCAAAAAATTTTCTAGCATGCGAATCCTAAGCAAACCATGCAAGAATTAAATAAAATCACATCACACGCATATAAACGAAATAAATTGGTAACCCTTGCCATAATTCCTATGCGTTCTTCCTGTGAGCCAAAACGGGTAGAACGTGGTCAAACTAAGGGACGGAAGATCTTCAATGCGAGTTCCCACTAGAATCGTCATCTCCAATGGACTTCACCGGCTTCTATGGACACGCTCCATCTCCTTCCGACTCCAAATTGTGTGTGTTCATCCAAATTGTACAATACATACAATAGAAATTGAAATGGCGTACAAGCCACAATAATTTCCTATTTATCTAGTACAAATACACGGATGAATGAAATGGCATGCAAGCCACAATATTATTACATACCAAACTGAATTAATAAATATTACAGCTCATAATGTGATATAAAATCACAAAATTGCATCCAAACACACAAAGTCAACCACAAGGTCATAGGCAAGGTTACCAATTTCAAATCTATCACATACAACCAAACATGACAAAAATGGTAACAAAATTACCAAGACATAATCTGGAACAAAATTCTAGAATCACAAAAGGCTAAAATTTCCCGAGACCAAAACTGATTTTAACTTTGAAACCAAAACTGTTACAGCGCGTTAGCGCCGCTAACATTTATTAGTTAGCGCCGCTAACCCGAGGTTAGCGCCGCTAACCTTGTTCGAACAGAAAACAAACATTCCGATTTCGGGATTTTTCAAGCCACCAAGTGCAAATCTAACATAGAGGTGGCTCTGATACCACTGTTGGGTTTTCGTGGACTCGCAGTGGAAGCAAGGTACAACAAAAACAACCCAAGGTACAAGCAATCAAAGCATAAAAACCAAAATCCCAAACATGGACCAAACTCTATGTATTAAATGCAACAAGGAAAGGAAAGAGGTGTTATACCTTTCTCCTTAGCTCCAGAATACTTGTTGTCTCGTGGTGGTGATGCTCCAAGAATGAACAAGGATCGTCTAATGGGTAGTACCCCGGGAACACGTCTAACCTCGAGAGCTAGCAAGCCTCCATGGTACTTCACGATGAACACCACTTCTGGAACAGCAACTCACGAGACCAACTCTGGAATTGACTCTCTCTTGGATCTTCTCTTGGCCTCTTGTAGCACCAAAGAAGATGTGTGTGTTATTAGAGAGAGAGAGAGCAAAAGAGAGAAAACCCCAAAACCAAAATGAGTTCTCATTCCTCTCTCTTATCTCCAGATTCGGGTTAATACCCCTCTCAACCGGCCAAGCCTCGATATTAGAACTACATGCATTGGCTAGTTTAGGAGGTGGATTTGACAAATAGCACTGGCATGGTTTAGCGGCGCTAACCACAAGTTAGTGGTGCTAACCACAAGTTAGCGGCGCTAACTCAAGATAGTTAGCGGCGCTAACGCGCCCTGTCAGCGATTTGACACAAAGTACATGCAGCCGTAGCGGCGCTATCATCTATGACTTAGCGGCGCTAACCCCTAAGAGTTAGCGACGCTAACGCGGCCTACGATGTCAACATTTGTCTTTTGTCATATTTGGTCCCTTAACTTAAGTTGCTGTCAGGTTAGACCCCGGTGTATGACCCAATAGGCCCATACATCATCAACAGCGATCCATATGACGTACGTACATTAATGGGCATATTTCTAACACTATCCCCCTCCCTGGTTGTATTATTTTGGCGCAAGACCAGGCCCAACAGCCCCTGGCCCAAATCAGCCTCCAAAGCAGGCCTCTACAGCAGCTACGGCCCATGCTTTCCAGGCCCAAAACACTGCAAGCTCCTCTTCAGCCAACTATTTACAACCTCCTTGGACTTGGTTCCCGCAACAATCTACTGAACAGGCTTTTAACGCTCTCTCTGTTGATTCTGATGACGGGGGATGGTACATGGATACAGGTGCTACCTCTCACATAGTTTCGGATGCAGGTAAACTCGATACTATTTTTAATAATTGTACTTTACCGTCTATCATTGTAGGTAATGGATCATGTGTTCCGGTTTCTAAAAAGGGTCGCACCTCTATAGCTAACCCTTATCGCACACTTCATTTAAATAATGTTCTTGTCACTCCTCACATGATTAAAAATCTTGTTTCGGTTCGTCAATTTACTAAAGACAATAAATGCTCTATCGAATTTGATCAATTTGGTTTTTCTGTGAAGGATCTCAAGACCAAGCAGACCCTTCTCCGCAGTGATAGTTCTGGTGACCTCTATCCTCTACCTGCTATGCGTTTGCTTCATCCACTTATCCTCTCTGGCATTGCCGTCTCGGACATCCCGGAGATAGTGTTTTAAATAATTTAATTTCTCGTAACTTCATTAAATGTAATAAAGTGTCTGCGCACACTAATTGTTCTGCTTGTCAGTTAGGCAAAAACATTTGTCTTCCATTTTTTCGTTCAACTACTATTGCGACTGCTACGTTTGATATTATCTATTCGGATTTATGGGAATCTCCTATTGTTAGTACTAGTGGCATTAAATATTATGTTATCTTTCTGGATTATTATTCTCACTTTCTTGGGGTTTATCCTTTGCGTCACAAATCTGATGTTTTTTCTAAATTTAATCTGTTTCGTACGTATGTCAAAACACAATCTGGAAAAGACATTAAAGCTTTTCAATGTGACCATGGTGGTGAGTTTGATAATAAACAATTTCATGATCTTTTTGCCACCACGGGTACTCAATTCCCATTCTCTTGTCCTCGCACTTCTCAACAAAACGGCAAATCCGAACAAATGATTCGCACCATAAATAATATCATTCGTACTCTCCTTTTTCAGGCTCGTCTTCCACCTACCTTCTAGGTGGAGGCCCTCCATATGGCCACTCATCTCCTCAACATTCTTCCCTCTACCTCCATTGATAACGATATTCCTTACACTAAACTCTTCGGCTCCACGCCCACCTATTCCCATCTTCGTGTTTTTGGATGCCTCTGCTATCCACTTCTTTCCACCTCTCACAAACTTGAACCTCGCACTACTCCTTGTGTCTTCCTCGGCTACCCCGCCCTTCATCGTGGATTCTATTGTCTCAACCTCTCCACCAACAAAATCATTATCTCGCGTCATGTTTCGTTTGACAAGTTCATCTTTCCCTACGGGTCTATGGCTCCTTCTTCCCCACCATCATACGATTTCCTTGACGATCCCTCGCCTATCTCCCGCCGTTTCCTTCTCTCTCCCGATCCGCTTACGGGGGGATCCTCCACCGCTTCCGCTGCACCACCACCACCACCACCACCACCACCGACACCACCACCACCACCACCTCCATCACCACCACCACCACCACCACCACCATCTCCCCCTTCACCTACCACCCCGCACTCTCCTCTGCTTCCCTCTCCTCCTCCTCCTCCCCCACCTCCACCCTCCCACCTCATGCTTACTCGGTCTCGGGCAGGTATTCACAAACCTGTTCATCGTCTCAATCTTAACACGTCCACCCTCTCTCCTATACCTCTGTCCCACTCTCAGGCCCTTAAAGACCGGAACTGGTCCTCTACAATGAATGATGAATTTAGTGCACTTCTTAAAAATGGTACTTGGGAACTTGTACCGCGGCCAAGTGATGTTAATATTGTTAGATCCATGTGGCTCTTTAAACATAAGTTTCGTGCAGATGGTTCTCTTGACAGGTACAAAGCGCGGCTTGTTGCTAATGGCAGAAGTCAGCGCCCTGGTATTGATTGTGACGAGACTTTTAGCCCGGTGGTTAAAACGGCAACTATTCGCACGGTCCTCAGCTTGGCTGTGTCTCGGGGGTGGCATGTCCACCAATTGGATGTTAAAAACGCTTTTCTTAATGGTAATCTTACAGAGACCGTGTACATGCATCAACCACCTGGCTTTACTGATGCCTCAAGACCGACCTATGTTTGCTTGCTACGCAAGTCATTATACGGTTTAAAACAGGCACCTCGTGCTTGGTTTACCCGATTTGCAGATTTTGCTCGTAAAATTGGTTTTCATCACTTACGTGCTGATTCATCTTTGTTTATATTTAAGAGTGATCACCAGAATGCGCATCTTCTTCTCTATGTTGATGATATTATTCTGACAGCTTCCTCGGACTCTCTACTTCAAACTATCATTTGTCAGCTGGGTAGAGAATTTTCTACGATAGACTTGGGGCCACTTAACTACTTTCTTGGTATTGCTATCATGCGCGATAAGAATGGCATGTATCTTTCTCAATCCAAATATGCGCAAAGCATTCTTGAACGAGCAAATATGATGAATTGTAAGCCATGCATTACACCAGTCGATACTCAGGCAAAACTAGCTGCTGATGGTTCTCCAGTTAAAGATCCTACTTTATATCGCAGTCTAGCCGGGGCACTTCAGTATCTTACATTTACTCGCCCGGATCTTGCCTATGCGGTACAACAGGTTTGTCTCTTCATGCATGACCCTCGAGAACCACACTTCACCGCCTTGAAACGCATTCTAAGATATATTCGAGGCACTTTATCACACGGTCTCCAGCTTTACAGGTCCAGCACAGATCGCCTTATTGCATATTCCGACGCTGATTGGGGTGGGTGTCCCACGACCCGACGCTCCACCTCCGGCTATTGTGTTTTTCTGGGCGATAACATTATATCTTGGTCATCTAAGTGATAGCAGACTATTTCCCGTTCGAGCGCTGAAGCATAATATCGAGCTGTCGCCAATGCTGTTGCCGAAACCGTTTGGCTCCGCAATCTGTTTGCCGAATTGCAGTCTCCTCTACCAAAAGCCACACTTGTTTACTGCGACAATGTGAGTGCTATGTACTTGTCTTCCAATCCTGTTCAGCACTAGCGGACCAAACACATTGAGATCGACCTCCATTTTGTCCGCGACAGAGTTGCTACCGGTCATGTCCGGGTGCTTCACGTTCCTTCTTCGTCGCAATATGCGGACATTTTCACCAAGGGACTTCCCTCCAGGCTATTCTCTGAATTTTGTAGTTTGAATGTTCCTTGGGTCTGACTATTCGAACTGTGGGGGGATGTTAACATATATAAATATTATGTATATTTATTTTGTTGTATTTGTTTTGTATCTTTTGTGGCTAGCCCACGTGAGTCAGGCCCAAGGCCTTGTTTCATGTTTGTATATATTTCTTTATTCATTAATATTTGATTATGGAAAAATATTTCCTCAATACAAACATCAATCCAAAAAGTATCTTATTTCCATCACCTACATCCTTAATTATCGAATTTGAGGATTGCATTTTGGCTTCCTCAATTTTCTCCATCTACGGACTATAGACGACCATATGTTCCTAGTCTGAGCCACTCTCCGCTGAACATAATGATAAACATCGAATTTGACAAGGGTCTTTAACGATACTCATATTCATTTTATGTTATTTATGAACTCTGGCTTTCTTAGTACTAGATAATGATATTTGAGAACATTATATGATGGTCTGACTTAATTGTATAGATAAGCCATAGCTTATATGGGTTTCTTTTTATATCGATCTATATTACTCTTTTTTTAAAAACAAAGTAGAATTAAAACTCAAAATCATGTATTCTGACCTTTGTGGTATCCTTTTCCCCACCGCAATCATAGCTCCCACCATTGTTGGCATACTTCATGCCGCGGCTTTGGTCGTTCTAACAAGATATTGACGTCAATGTTCGATGCGCTAAAATCTATTTACGTCTTTATAAAAATAGTAACCAATTTTAGATAAAAGCATATCAAGGTCACCTATAGATTATTTCACAATGTAAGATAAAAGAGTGAATGATATTAATGACACATTTTTTAAACTTAGTTACTATTATGGTACTTTTTCATTCATTACAATTAAATAAAGCGTATATAGGTGGATACACCAAACCCAAATTAAATTAAACATGGACAGATTAGGGTGAAATACGGCTTAATCATCAAAGTTTCATTAAATTTTCGGTTTAACCATCAAAGTTTTTTTTGAATGATTTAAACCTTAAATATTAGGTTTACTTGTTAGTTTAGCCAGTTACACCTACTATTGTAAGTTACTATAACCAATCACCCTCCAATTTCTGTTGAATTAACCAAACACCTCAAATGTTTACTTTTGTAAGCTAACTAACCCTCCAAACACACCCTTCACTTTCACTCTTCTCCCTCTCTTCCGTCTCTCTCTCTCTGGTGAAAAAACGTGAAGAATGGACCTCAACCACCGCCACCGTAACCATATGAACAAGGTGAAGAACGGTGGCGAGGTTAGGGTTTTCTGATGAAGATGAGTTTTCTGATGAACAACGTGACGGACCTCGACCACCGCCACCGTAACCATTCGAAGAACCACCACGGCGGCGTGGTTTTCCTGATGAAGATGAGTTCGATGAGGCTAGGGTTTTCTGAAAACCGTATGAACCACCATCGCTTTCTGATTTCAAAGGTATCTAATGAAAACCACCGTATGAACCGTCGCATAAACCAACGCCACCGCCACAGCCTAACGCCTCCGTAAGAACCACCACAGGGCGGCTAAGGTTTTCATGTTTTCAGGTGAGGTTTTCGAGTTGATGATGGAGTTTAGGGTTCTAATCATCATTCCAATCCGATTTCTAGCAATGATTTTCATATTTGTGTGTTCTTGATTCATGTGTGTCTGATGATTCAAACCAATCTGAAGAAATATTCATGATTTCAAGTTAGGGTTTTAGGTGATGGTTTGTTCTTATTAATGTTCTGATTAGTTCTTGATTTATGTTTGATGATTTGAGGGTTATGATTACAAGAAAATCGTTTTTGATTAGTTCTTGATTCTTCACATATTTCTGATGTTATTAGTTCTTGTTCTTATGATTTGGGTGAATGAAATCGTGATTTGGGTTTTAACCCAGATCTGTGCTCAAGAAAAACATGAAGAACAAGTTGAAAAACAAGATTGTCTCAGTCATACATCTTCAAACAAGAATATAAAAAAAATAAAAAGATAAAAAATAAATATATTATTTAACCTGCTTAGCAGGTAGAAGGTAAACAGATGGGTAAAAATGAAAACCAAACAAAACTTAAATGGTTAAAACGATTATGAAATGAAACTTTATGGTTATTCCGTTAAAAAAAAGGTTTGATGGTTAAACCGAAAACTTAATGAAACTTTGATGATTAAACCGTATTTGACCCGACAGATTATTACATATTCTAAAACTAATTCTAAACATACATTTTTTATAACAGACTTAAACCTATAGTTTTACGAAGAGAAATGATTTATTCTTCTATTTTTTGTTCCTACTTATCCTCTTATTTACTTGATCAAGACATGTGTTAAAATCAAATAATAATATAAAAAAGAGAATTAATATCTTATACATATAAAATATTAAATAAATAGAAGAACGAATTAGAAATAAAAATTATAAGGATATATATATTTTTTAAGGAAACACCGTGCACACCTGATAACTATTTTTTTTAAACAGTAAACTTACAAACCTTCTAAACCTAATCCTAAATCTATATCACTGTCCACATGGGGACTTGAACCCACAACTTCTTAAAAGAGGACACCACTTTACAACGCCAGATACCGCTAGGCTATAAGCCTTTGGTGCACACCTGATAACTATGAGTTATAAAAGCCTTTTAATAGATGTGACTTCACTTAATGAAGCTAACCTCCACCTCGTACGGACCACGCTCCTACATTAACCCCGCGCGCCTCTCCATTTTTGGCCCTTCTATTTTTCAAACTTGTACTAATTTTCTGTATATTTCCCAAACTTTTCTTAAGCACCCTATTTACATTTAGTATTTAATTAATTTAAGTGTATTTTTATATCCAACAATACTATCTACTAGTCACTATATCTAGAAAGAACTGAGTAAAAAATCATAACAACTTTAAGTTATGTTACAAGAAGTGAATAGTATTTTGAAATTGAACAACTAGTTGTCGCTATATCTGTTAGTAGATCAAATGAAGAGACAGTCTCTAACACAAGTTACGACCTCATGATGCTTTAATTATAACTTTGTCATAGTAGTAATATAACTTTGTCAAAGTGATTACTACTAGTTTTTAAAAGTAACAAAATTTGTTCTTTTGTGTAATTGGCTCAAAAAGAGAATGCATATAAGGCAACACCAGTATAGCCGGACTCGAGACCTTCGAATTGAGCTTCGGGTTGCTAGGCTTGAGTTAGAACACCAGCACGCGCCCATATTTTACCCGATCGGAAGACTCAATCAAATCCACCAACCCGATGGCTTCTCACCCACCTCTGTATGTCTCTTACCTCTTCTCTGTTTCTCTCTACATATCTTCTAATATATATAAAAGACTAATTTGATAAAATTTATTAGACGATCTGAGTCATTCATTTAAATAAATAATTAATCTTGATCATTCATTTATTTAAAATCAAAAAATCAATTTTGACTTTTTTAGAGTCAAATTCATTAGAGATAATTTCATATATGCTCTTATTAAATCATATAAAATCGTATGTGTCCACCTTAATTTACAAATATCATATTTACCCTTTATAATATTTCAAAATATCATATATAACCAAATTCTTAGTTTATCTTTCTAAAAAATTTTATAATCATTTTAATTCATTTTTAATTATAAGCAATAACCTTTAACTTTGTTACCCTTAATTGTAAAAATTATGATTGATGATTTATATAAGAAATACAATCATATCTCTTCGTATCATGCTGCCATGTTTCTACCGTCAAGTCTGCCCTCCCCTCTCGTTAATGTTTACACCGCTGGTTAGAGTGTGGATGCCGTATGTCATATTTTTTCTAAATTCTCATTTAATTCACGTTTTATTATTATTTAGATATTTTTATTAATATTTTTATTTATTATCTTTTAAACTAACTCGTGTATCATACGGGTATTTAATCTAGTATATTATTAAAATAAAATAAAAATTAAGATAAAATTAAGTTAGACTATATATCTTTTAAGTTGAAAAAGAAAAGAAATGAAAAAATAATATTATGCAAAATATGAATATGTGGGTTGAGCAAACACATGGCAATCTAATAAACCAAACATCAAATGTGTATGGCATATCAAAGGCAACTGTCATATCTGTGACAACTTTTTGTCATGTAGTGATAAATGAAGTAATCTAAACATTATTGTGGTGCATAGCATATTAATAAGTGTGTTGGGTAATAGAATTACAAAGGATTATTAGATTTTAGTTTTTATAATGTTTAGTCCTTAAGTCTTATTTGGGTATAACTTTTTGAGACGATTATTAATAACATAATTTTTATAATCTCCTAATATATTTTTTCAAATAATTCATAGATTAAGTTTGGATTATCAATTAATTAGTTTTAACACAAACAGAGCCTCAGTTCCAACTAATTTAAACAAACAAACCCTAAAACCTCGTACATATCACATTTCAATATTTCTAACCTTTTATATTAAACTGATATAATTAATTAATTATAGAAAAGTGATAAAATTCATTTTTTAAAAAGACGCCACTTACCTACAACTGTTCAGGTACAACAAGATGCTTCGAGGTGGAGCACATAGCAAATAACTTCAAACAAATCCATAAAAAAGATATCATGATACTTTTAAGCAATATTACTATCTTTAAAATTGTAAAAAATTACAAACATGAAAAATTTAGCATAACAAATTTCTAGTTTTGAAAGTATGAAATTTGTATTCAATTATCACATCTACTAGTGTGAATAAAATTATTAATATAACTATGTTAATTATAAAAATAATCCCAAAGTTATAAAAGTTGGCGGCTTTAGGTGTGAAAGTTTTTAACTCACTATTTATTATTAAAGTGACATATTTAAAAATATAGACTTTAAAATCAAATATGTACGTTTTATAAATGTAGAACCTTTTCTTTTTTGACAAATTAAAATTCTTACGTGACTTTTACGAAACGATAGAAAATGACATTTCTTATAGTAAAATAGTGAACCTAACTATCTCATAAACTAGAATATCTACTTGAATTATATAAAAGCCACTAATGAAAAACCACCTTAACATAGATTTAAAAGAAGAAGGACCGAATTGAACTCAAAGTCTCCTTGAAACCCAACTTATATGTCAACTAATCTATATGTATACTATTATGTAAACCATACAACACTCTCTCTTCTTATATTCTTAAAACTTCTTAAAATTCAATCAACAATAAATCTTCACCCTTTTTGTCTAAATCAATCTCATCCACTCAATCATTAACCATTTTACTTTCCTAATTTACTTTAACTTTTTATTCATTTAAAATATACTCTCCCACTAACACACTCTCTCACACAAACACAATTTATCTATCCACATCAACCTAATTTTCAAAATCTTGTTAACTTCTCTCACCTTATTTCATAAATAAAAATATTTTTTCTTATTTTAATGTTTTTTAAATTTTATTCTTAAAATGAATAAAATAGTTGATACAAATATAAGAAAACTGAAAACGGACATGTTGCTGAAAACTTTTTCGTGACATTTAACCGCGCGAATAACATATCCTAACATTCTTGAAAATGACATGTTACAAAACAGAAACTATTTACTAGTCGCGGCATTGTGCGGGTACGTTACTAGTTATATTAAATACGCTTACTTTGACATCAAGCTTTATTTAATATTTCGAATTTTAAAATATCTTTAATTGTAATAATGAGGTTTTAGATACTCATTAAGAAAGTTAAGATCAAATTTAATAAAAATGAAGTTGGTTCACTTTTTATGGGGTCAAAATTTAAGAAATGAAAGCTTGAGAGACTGAAACTTATATATATATATATATATATATATATATATATATATATATATATATATATATATATATATATATATATATATATATATATATATATATATAGGCAAAAGTTCAAACGAGAACTGTTTTTCGTACGAAAACTGCGAAAACCAATCTGAGTCGTCCAATTCCCCCTCCTTTAATGTCATTGGTCACCCATGAATTCCTCACATGCACTCTGCCACACTTAATCCCCTCCACGCTCTCCATCCATAAACTTCCCATATCCAAGGAACGGCTGAGATTGGTTCTCGCAGTTCTAGTACGAAAAACAGTTCTCGTTTGAACCCTCCCCTCTCTCTCTCTCTCTATATATATATATATATGTGTGTGTGTGTGTGTGTGTGTGTTTGTGTGTGTGCGTTATATAACAGAATTGACTCAGTTTAGAGTCTAAAATCTAGAGCCATCGAGAAGAAGAGAAAGGGAAATGAGGGTATGATGCTAAAGTCTCGATTCTTGATCCTTGATGGTTGCATGTTGATGAAGAATGAGGATTAAGGTGTTTAAGCTTGATTTTAACCCTTGACATCTCAAATTTGGTAATTTTGGAAGAGGGTCAGATTGGAAGACCTCATATTGGTGAGTTTTAACACTTGAATTTGTTTAATATCAGTGATGTTTTGATTATTAGACCCAAATTTTTTATTGCATGTTTGAATCCTTGAGAAAATGCGTCAAATTGATGAAGAAGAATGCAAGTTAGGGTTTGCTTATAATGATTATGTTTGATACTTGTTTTAAGTTGATTTTATGTCATATAAGAATTGCTAATTATTGCAATTAGGTTATGTTGTTTGAAATTGAATTGGTAATCAATTTGGTTATAAGTTGAATGATTGGGCAAAATGGGCCATTTAGGGAAGGATTATGAGTATTATATTTTAATTCTTTTGAAGAATGTTAGATGGTGTTATTGGGGTTGTTTTGTGATGTATTTAACCCTTCCTTATGATACATAGTAGAGTTTGGTGATTTGGAATTGGAATGGTAAAACTGCAACAAGAAAATGAACATAAAGTCACTGTTTACACGAATAAATAATGTTTTTGACCTCTTTTGCCTATTTAACTTGTTGAGGTTAAAATGAAGTCTTTAATTTATGGCCTAAACATATGTTTAAACATAGTTTAGACCTTGAGTGGTTAATCATCTAAGATGATCTTGTGTGTTCTTAATTATAGGCATGATCATCTAGTGAGCTATTGTGGGTTTGTTGGGTTGTGATCCTCATCACACTCTCAGGTGAGTACACCATGCGGATACAGATTTTTATAAGAATTGTTAAGTCATCATGTGTGTTTTATGTTTGGCAATGAGTTTAAGAGACATGATATGCTTATGGGATGTTAATGCTCCATATGTTGGAAATGTTTAATGTGCATGTTATAGATGATTAACTGACAATTAAGCAATGCACAACGTGGTGAATGCTTCATGTAGGAGACGTTTATCACATTAATGAATTATGTTTGTAATATGCACAATGTGGTGAATGCTCCATGTAAGAGATGTCAATACACATTATGATGATATATACTTGCTATGATATGTTATGTGGATGTGTTATGCATATGTGAAGACTATGATTTGAATGCTTATGTATTATGTGTTGATCATGTTTATATGAATGCTATGCACATAGTTTGATTATGGTCATGTTTGCAACGATTATGCCTTGTGGTGATCATGTATGATCTGTGTAACACTAAGATTGACTGATGCATGATAACTGATTACCTTGAAGTGTTTAAGTTATATTAAAGCACTAAGGTAGTATGATTTCTAAGTTGATGTTATGCCTCTGAGTGTTCATTACTTGTTACATTGGACAGTAATTATGAACAAGTTAATACTTGCTGGTGTGTGTGAAACACCTACCTTTGGAAATAAGAGGATGCTATCTTCTTGATATTAACGGTGTTAGTGGGATGCGATCCGGAGTGCGTTATAATCTCACCAAAGAGGTGAATGACCTTATAGGGGCCATTATACTCTTGACGGTTAACATAATTGTACCATCCGAGAGGAGAAAAGCTTGACGGCTCTCACATTAGACTCGAGGCGGTTTTTTAACCGTGACTTGGCTTAACGAGTAGACAAGGACTACTTGGTGCTCGTACACATACTTGAGTGGCATGGGCTATTCCCCCTTTGGGTATCGTTGATACGGCTAGCTATCGTGTGGGATGCGAAGACCCAATGGACTGAATCCCACACCTTATTTTATGTGACTTGCTTAATACGTGAGTTAGTTTAAATATTTCCAAACTCATATTCATAAACTATGATGACTTAGTTTCATGATATACCATGTTTTTTGTTGTACTCACTAGTTATGCTTATAGCTATCCTGTTGTGTTTATGTTTTGTATCCACAGGTAGTTCTTGGCCTTGTGAGGCTAGTAGATGCTTTGGGGGTGCCCTCTTGTTGTGAAGATATGTTTGGCCGTTTTTGTTGGTACTTATGTACTAGTCGAGTTAATGGTCGTGATGGTAATAAGTAACACCAAATTTTAGTATAAGTCACACATATTTACAAACTACATTTGAGATTAGATAGTGTGACTTATAGTTGTTTCTTTAACTAACATTGAAACTTAGTAGATTTTTATCTTTTTTGAAAAAATGCAATACCATACCATTAATCATAAAGAGAACAAACGTATGGAAAGGTGTAAATATCTACTACACCTAACCAAAAAAACATGTCCACGATTACATATGAAACTAATAGCAACATATGCAGCACAATATACAGAACCAAGGTTAAAAGGAACGAAATTATCTCAGCAGTGAATTAGGCGTCGAAAGCCAAGTAGACCACTCCATCCTCTGCTTTCTTTCCCGCGCTTTAATCCATTGGAAGCTCTAGAGCTGAGCATCAAAAAATAATTCCGCAAGGCTTTTGCGCACCTCCCGAAATACTACACTGTTCCTACATGACCAAATGTAATACAACGTGGTCCAAATAGCTTCTTGCCTTACTGCACCATTTACCGCCACTAGGTCTTGAAGAGAAATTATCAGTGAGATATCCATGCTCCACAAGCGACAAACTGCCTCCAATACCTGATGTGTCTTCTTGTAACTCCATAAGGCATGTTCCACCGTCTCGATTTCCTCCTCGCAACACGGACATAAGCTTGACGGAAGGTCCACCTGCAAAGAAATGAGTGCGTGTCTGGCCGGAATCCTCCCCAACCTAAATCTCCAAATGAATACATTAATCTTTCTAGGCACCAAATTGTTCCACCATGTTTCTATCCTATTGGTAGTGGTTGAAAGAGAAGAGTCATCAATATATCTCCTAAGGGTTTTCACTAAGAAGACCCCGTCCCCCGAAAAGCTCCAAACTATCTTATCTCTACTTCCACTAACTGGAGAACTATCACCAAGTTTAGCATAGACTCCAACTCCCCTATTTCCCTACCCCTCTATTCACGCCTCCAACTCCAAGCCCAAACCCACGACCCATTCAACCATTCCCCTTTATGCCCCACCAAGCCTTCCTTATCAAATTCTAACCGAAAAAGCCTTGGGAATCTATTTTCAAAAGAGACCTCCCTCATCCATCGATCCTTCCAAAACCTAATGGTTAACCCACTACCCAATGATTGTCGAAAAGAACCCGTAAACCTAACCCCTATTTTTCCATAATTGAACTTACTTTCACGATATTACCCCAAACCGAGTTCTTCCATCCAAAACCTTCTACCCCATCCCCTATAACCCCCTCCCCCATAAATACATTTAATAACATTACACCACAAAGCCTCTCCCTCGTTATATCATCTCCACCACCACTTACCTAACAATCCTATATTTGCAGCTTGAAGGCTACCGATGTTTAAACCCCCATTCTTAAAGGTGTTAAGAATTTGGTCCCATTTAACCCAATGAATATATCTACCCAACCCCGAGTCCCACCCTTTACCCCAAAAAATTTTTTTCTCACACTTTCAAGCATAGAAATCACACATTTTGGAGCACGGAATAAGGAAAAGAAATACAACGGTAAACTACCAAGGATTAATTTTACCAATGTGAGGCGCCCCCCGACCGACCCATATTTGCTCTTATGTGAGATAGCTTTTGACGAATTTTCTCTACTATCCCATTCCAGTTCTCAACCCGGTTCATATCCGCTCCCACTGGGACCCCTAGATACGTGAATGGCAATTTCCCCACTTTACACCCAATCGAGCGAGCCCATACTTCTACTTCTGATTGATTCACCCCCACCCCGATTATTGAACTCATTGATGGTCCCGTACTGTATACAAATGAAGCAATGCAAGATGTTAATCTTGTAGTATGTGTTAGTGTGTGTATTCGGTTTCTAGAGAGAGAGAGAGAGCCGAGAGAGAGAGAGAGAGTATTGAGAACACAAGAACACAAGTGAGTAATATGCAAAGCTTAACATTGAAATATGGGGGAAATGCCTTTATAAAGCATTTCCCCAACTTTGAGTAATTACATATTACACCCCTCACTTTAATATTTCTAACAATCTCCCCCTAAGTGAGGTGTGTAAACATTCACAACAAATAAATACATTAATCTATTCATATGCCGATTTGTTGCGAATGCCGAATGCCACTTTCCATTTGCGTATTTGCCTTCTGCTATCCAGTGTCGTTCTTATCCTTTCTATAGCACGATAGGCTTGAGCATGTTCTTCATCAGTGTATGCTGCACGATTATTCCATATTTTCTGATGTATCTTATGATGGAGAATTTTCAAAGTGCCGTCTGAATACGCCATGAGTTCATCAAGTCTGATGAAGATCTTTTCGCCTTTTGTATTCTTTGAGACGACCCCTCGATCACCTTTGAAGTTTGTATGACCATCATAGATAACTGTCAATTCTTCAAGCTCTTCAAGATCTGGATGGCTTTGATTAGGCTTAAGAAGATTGACTTTCTGATAGTTGTTTTCAGCTCCGAGCTGAATATCATGTTCCTCAAAATATTCCATAAGATTCATCATATACCTCATTAACGCAACCCTTCCAAACTCTTCATCAGGCCATTTTCCTCTTTTCTGAGACAGAATGTCAAATATAAAGCTGATCTCTTCAATATTAACAAACCTCAGATCTGCTTCTGTGAGGAAGTATGATAGGTTGTTGGCTCTTCTGACATGAAAAATAGCATGTTTTATGTTGAAGTTGGTTTCGGTATAAACACTGAGGAGTTCAACTATTGGAAATTCTGATTTGATATCTTCTGGTTTGGTTTTGGAACGAGTAAGGATGTGATCATATCTTCTTCTTTGTTTGTCATCCATGTTCCTCAGCTCGGGTGAAATAACCTCTATCAGTTCACTGCTATATATTTCTGGTATTCTTTCTTCAAGATTTGCAGCATTGACAAAATATGGTTTCCATATAGGTTGTTGGCCAGCACTTCTAGTGAACATGTTACCTGCATCAAGTCCTGGATCCCTACGATACACTGGAGGAGCAGGTGGCACAATGAAGCTCCTTGGCAAGGGCCATTCAGATTCTTGTCTTGTTTTCTCAGCTGCCTCTCTTTGTCTGTTTCTTTCAAATACATCGGCAGCTGATTCTTGAAACTGACCAGGAGGAGGAGGGAAAGTTTCATGAACTTCAACATTAATCCCACTGAGAACCCTGGACACGTCAAAGATTGGTTTATTTTGTTTGGGCTTTCTCCTAGCTTCCCTTCTAGAAATTGCTTCCCTTTATTTTCTTTTAAGTGCAAAGTCTTTTTCACTGGGAATATCATCAAACTTGTGGATAATTCTAGGAGAATCTGGACGTGTAGCAAACTCAACATATTCATCAATGCCTTTGAATAGTCTTTCCATCTTAGAATCCTCAGTCTCCTCCTCCGGTTGAGCAGAACTACCTTCCCCCACATGCCTTGCAGGTGATGTGTGTATGGACTCATATAAATCTTCCATTTGTTCCTATGAGTCACTAGACCAGTCAAACATCTCGGCATGGGGATACTCGTAAGGTATTTCACCTTCTTCAAGATCACTTGGCCTCGGTTCAGATTGTTGCTGAGGTACATAAAGTACAATTTGTTTTTTAGCATTTTCCTTTTGTTGTCGTTCATAAACTTCATCGGCCATTTGTTGTTGTTGTTGGTGTTGACTTCCAGATCCAGTTGAACTTGTACCTGCAGATAAGTATGAAGTAACGAGTGGGACATGTACAGTAGCAACAACGGAGGGAGCAGACATGTATTTTCTCCTTTTCTCCCCCTCGGGTTGATCATCCGGATCCTGATCATCCCGCCTCCTCTTACTCCCCTGTGCCTGAGCCTGACAAGTTGTTTCTAGGCTAGTCAGCCGGTCTGTGACCTTTGATAGGGAGGTGTAGAAACCTTTGGTGATCCCATCAAGCTTTCTGTTTACATCTTCATGAAAATCTTGAAAGTCATCCATGGAGATTCCCGATGGACGCTGTTCGTTACGAAGAGTAGTCAGAAGGTCTTGATCATGTGCAGATTCTGGCCTTTGCTCCAGAAGTCTAAGGTACAACATGCTCTTTAAAGCATCTACAGATATAGTAGCAGGATCAGGTTGTGATTGAGGCTCTGGAACTGAAGGATGACCAGCAAGAAGTGTTTCAATTCGGTTTAGCTGCTCAGCTTGGGCCTTGGAGGCTTGCTCTATCCGATCCAACTTTTGATTTGTCATCTGCAGTTGTTGGTGGATTAGTGACACGGCTTGTTGAATTTTTTGTTGAAGTTCTGCACGTGTAACAAACCCGGAATCATGAAGACTTCCGGTTGAAGTACCAACCACATAGGCAGTACTACCTACAGAAGCAGCAGGGATGTTGGCCCCAGCAGAAATTCCTTCCAATCCTCGAATGGAACCTTGAAAGGTACCACCTCTGGAAGTTGAGGAGACTTGTTGAGCCAACAAGCTCAGTGCATCGATTGTTACCCTGTGTTGGTCAAGATATGCGGAAATCCGCGGTATGTCAAATCGTGTATCAAAAGGAGTCGAGGACGAGGGAGGCGGTCCTCTTTGTTCAATAGGTCCAACACCCAATTGGGGTTGACCCAGTGTATGTTCTATAACCCTGTGCAATAAAGACGGTGCCTGTTAAGAGACACCGTAGTAGCTAGGTGGGGCAGAAACTTGCACGGGTGGGATCACCGCGACTTCTTCAATATGAGGCCCAGCAGTGCTAGGCCCCATAGCAGATGTGGTTTCCCGGCTTTCTGGGTTTGGGGAACTCTCAGCACTCACTTTTTCTTTTCTCACCTCCTCTCTATCACTCAAACTTCTAACAACAAAACTACCTTCATCATCTTCACTACCAGCACCATACCCCGCATATTGATCAGGTTTAATGAGAGAGTCAGGGGTGACAGAACCAGTTTCAACAGATAGGCTATGAGTTAGAGAAGTGACTGGAATGACATGCTCTGGGGCTATAATAGCCTGGCCAGTGGTAGGAAAATCAGGAGGTTGCAAAGAGATGACCAGACCACTAGGTTGTGGAGTGACCTGAGCAGGTTAAATGGGGTGTGTCTGGTCAGGAGAAGTAGTATGAGGTTCAGTTAGCTTCATGAAGGAGGGTGTGCTTTCTGCTGGTTATTCGATTGGGTGCTCAGGGGTGCCCATGGGAGATATAACAGGTTCAAAGTCATGGGCACATCCTGGATGGGAAGCAGACTCATCATGAGAAGAACTGGATGACTCAGAAACGTCAAGACCAAGTTCAGTAAGAACAGCTTGGGTGTTCGGGTGGTCTGATAAAGTGATTGAACGATAGCTTGAATGGTGGTGGGATCATATGCATCCCCTCCCTCTCTAATCTCATCACCTTCACCCTCTTCTCCTCCCCTCTCAATATTTTCTCTCTGCACGTCCCGCTCAGCATCTCCCGTAGATGAGTGAGGCCTAAGTTCTACATGCTCACCAGGTGCTACTCCTCCTTGGGCAGGTCTGGCCGGCTCTAGCCCGACCATGGGAGGTATTCCTACACTCTCCCTATAACTCTTAACAATATCATTCTGCTCACAAAGGTCTAAAAGAGATACAGGGAAGGGTTTTGGAATTGGCATGTTTGCAGGAATGGCAGGTTTTATATTCAAGAAAAGTTTAGGAATAATGGAAGGTAAACCTGTTCTCCGAGGAATTTTAGCATTTTGATCCATCACATACTGGATGATCATTGGTAGAAATCGGTGGTAGGGCAGCATGTTCGAATCCCTCTTCTTTTGGGAGTTTTTCCTGAGCATAGTAGCTTTGATGTCCTGGAAGAGAAGGAATGCATAGTCCACATGCATATGCGTCGCAGCTGCTACAAAGATTTTGAGTTGACGTTCCGTTGGGAATTCGTAGCCGGAGTGCTTTGGAGTGAGACATCTTTGAAGCACCGTCATGAATGTATTATATTTTGGATGCAAGCCGGTGCGTTTGAATTGACCTTTCCTGATGAGCTCACCGTCATATCCCATCTTCCTTATTATTGCAAGACATATGTCCTCAAAGTCTGTTGCCGGAGGTCTGCTGTCTGTTGTGGGTAGGGCAAAGATTGTTCTGAGGCGACTAAGAGATATATTGACTTGAAATTCGTCGACCTCCGCATGAATTACCTCATAACCTCTGTTATTTTTCGCACATCACATGTTTTCCAAAATTGTTGTACGTATAATTCAGGAACATGTGTGCCTGTTGTAGCTGGGTTAGGATCTCGGTGACAATGGGGTAGGTTGGGTTTTGAGTTTGGTTAGGTCATCATAATGATTGTTTTCATGGGAGCCAGTGTTAAGAAACTCGGCTCTGGGCATGATCTCCTCTAGGTCACGTACAACTCGTGCCATCTTGTCTGTCAGAGAGATAAAACAGTTAAGTTAAAGATAAAGAGATATGCATGAAAACAACATTTATCTATGAATGTTTGTCAATCTGTAGTAAATATGATAAAGTTGACTAATGTTGACCAAGTTGACCAACTTTGACCAAGGTTCAAAAAACACGTGTTGAACCCTCATTGTGTACAGGATGATTTTCAGTATAAAAAAGTTGTTTTAATACTTTGAAAGTGTCAGTTAGATAGTACTGAACAACTTTATAGTACTGGAGTATAGTCAAAAAATCATCCTAACACCCCTTTTTGAGCCAAAAACCAAATTGTAAGTGTATGTTTATACCCCCAAAGAACACGAAGAACACTTGTCGAGTTTTTTGAAATATTTTTACATCAAAGTGTTCCCCATGTGTTCACTATACCCATCACATGTTTTGTTTGTTCAAACGAGTTCGTTTCGTGTCCCAAAAATCCCTTCAAAGTGTAGAACCCCTAAGTCGCATATGGATGTTCAAAGGCCAAAAAATACCCTTTTAACTCAAAATTTTCAAAATGTAATCCGTACAAGTTGTTACCTTTGTGATTAGGAGTATTTTGATATAAAAAGTGTAAACTTTAGCAGAGTAACGAGAGGATTCGTAGTCTAAAGTAACCAAGAAAATCGGGAGCACACTTAAGACAATTTCGAGAATTTGAATAGTGTGGAAGAAGCTTTGGTAACTGATGGGATTTTATGTCAGTTAAAGGGACACGTGTCATGCTCTGATTGGACCAAAAAACGTGTAAACACGGCTGATAGGTAAGTATACCCGGCTTATAGAACTGTTGAATCGCATGTGATTAACTCTTTGGTGTGTTAATCGCATGCGAATCACCCTTTGGTTAATAGCATGCGAATAAATCTTTGTTTATCAATCGCATGCGAATCAACCCTTGCATGCGAATCAACCTTTGTTTATTAATCGCATGCGAATCACCCCTTGCCTTTGTTTATCAATCGCATGCGAATCACCCCTTGCATGCGAATCAACCTTTGTTTATCAATCGCATGCGATTAAGTCATACTTGCTATCAAATTGTTTGAATCGCATGCGATTGAAATAATACTTGAAAATTTTATGAACAATCAAGATATCTGAAATTTGAGATTTGAAAATTTAGTTTTTTCAGATATGGTTGATTTGAATGTTTGTCTGACACACTCCCCCTAGACTTTTGCATATGTTTATGAAAAACTTCCAAGATTTAGGGAATGTGTCAGTTGTATACTTCTCCCCCTACACATGTGCAGTATGTGTATGATTTTTCTCCCCCTACACATATGAGACATGTGTGTGATCAGAAAGTCACTCCCCTTTGAGTGTTGCATCAAAAAGCTGCACAAAGAACAAAAGTGTAGCACCTACTCTAAAAAATGAAAGAAAACGAAAAATGAGGTAACAGTGTGTTATATTTTCAGATTTAGCATACCTAACTTGGATACCAATTCAGTGAAGCGACTTTCTTCTAATGGTTTGGTAAACAAGTCTGCAAGCTGATTTTCAGTTGGAACATACTGGAGTTCAATTAGACCTTTCTCTATGTTATCTTTTATGAAGTGATAACGTATATCTATGTGTTTAGTTTTAGAGTGGTGTACCGGATTACAGGAGATGGCTATGGCAGACTGTGAATCGCATAGTAATGGAATGTTGTCATACCTCAGGCCAAAGTCTGATAACTGTGTTCGTATCCAGAGACTTTGTGAACAGCACATTGCAGCAGCAACATACTCAGCTTCTGCTGTAGAAGTGGATACACAGTTCTGCTTCTTTGATGCCCAGCAGACTAACCGATCTCCCAGAAAGTGTGCACTACCAGAGGTTCTTTTCCTATCAATCTTGCATCCGGCATAGTCAGCATCTGAGTAAGCATGAAAATCCAGATTTGAGTCCTTTGGATACCACAGACCAAGATCCATAAATCCCTTAAGATATATCAAAATACTCTTAACAACTAACAGATGAGACTCCTTTGGATTTGCCTGATATCAGGCACAGAGATAGGTAGAGAACATGATATCTGGATGACTTGCAGTTAGGTACAGTAAAGATCCAATCATCCCTCGGTAAGTTTTGAGATCCACTGGAGAGCCATCTGGATCTGCTGATAGTTGTGCTTTCGTAGCCATGGGAGTGGAGATAGGATTACAGTTGAGCATATCATACTTGGTGAGAATAACTTTGATATACTTAGACTGGCAAATGAAACTGCCATGACTCAACTGTTTTACTTGGAGTCCGAGAAAGAATGACATCTCTCCCATCATACTCATTTGAAACCTGTTTGCCATTGTTTGTGCAAACTCTTCACTGTACTTTGGATTCGTAGATCCAAAGATGATGTCATCCACATATATCTGAACAAGAATTTTGTCCCTACCGTTAGTCTTTGTGAATAGAGTGGTATCTGTCTTTCCCTTTGAATAACCCTCACCTATTAAGTACTCAGATAAGACATCATACCATGCACGTGGGGCTTGTTTTAAACCGTACAAGGCCTTATCTAGAATATATACATGGTTAGGGTATTTAGAGTTGATAAAACCTTCTGGTTGTTAGACATAGACTTCTTCTTTAAGTACACCATTGAGAAAAGCTGTCTGCACATCCATCTGAAAGACTCGAAAGCTGCGGGAGGCTGCATATGCAATAAAGAGTCGTATAGCCTCAATGCGAGCAATGGGGGCAAAAGTTTCATCATAGTCAATGCCCTGTAACCCTTAGCTACCAACCGAGCTTTGTTTCGGACAACCACTCCATCCGTATCTCTTTTGTTCTTGAATACCCATTTAGTTCCAACAGTAGATTTTCCATAAGGCAGAGGAACTAATCTCAAGACTTTGAGACGATCAAATTGGTGAAGTTCGTCTTGCATTGCAATCACCCAATCAGGATCATCTAATGCCTCACAAGTCTTACTGGGTTCAATCATACTCAAGAAACCCGCGAATTGACATTCATTGGCTGTTGCTGATCGTGTTTGTATGCTAACAGAGGGATCTCCGATTATGTTCTCTTATGAGTGATGTCTGGTCCACTTTATTTCATGGGGGGTAGAGGATGAAGGAATAAGATCTTGAATGTGTCTTGCCTCTTCTTCATCCTCTCTGGAGAAATTTGGGTCTGAATCAAACACAGGTGAGCTATCTTGGTCATCTATAGGAGCAGTCACAGGGGGCTGTGTGACGGAGACAGATGTAGAATCTTCAGCATATAGATCAGCAAATGGGTTTGTCTCAGTGACCATAGGAGCTGTGATAGTGACACTTGTTTGTGCAGCTGTGTTGTCCCTGTTTTCAGCCACAACTCGGGAAGATTCAGAACGAAAGAAATCAAACATAAAGTCAAGATTAGAATTTGAATTGGAAGAAATGTCTGATTCTTTATATTGAATAACTGGTCCTGAACAGGTATGTTCAGAAGCAACTACTGTTGATTTAGGTGGAAAATCTATAACATTCAATGCATCATCAAATGTTACGTTGATACTTTCAACAATGCTCTTTGTACGTTTTTTAAAAACTCTGTAGGCTTTAGTTTCAGTGGAATAACCTAAGAAAATAGCTTCATCAGCTTTAGGAGCAAACTTTCCTAGATTATCCGTGTCATTTAGAACAAAGCACCTATTACCAAAGACATGAAAGTATTTGATATTAGGCACTATGCCATTTACCAGTTCATAGGGAGTTTTATTAAAACGTTTATTAATGAAAGAGCGATTATGCGTATAGCAGGCAGTGTTGATGGCTTCAGCCCAAAAGGAAGGGGGGAGCCCAGAGTATGACAGCATGGTACGGGCAGCTTCAACCAAGGTTCTATTTCGTCTTTCGACCACACCATTCTGTTGTGGAGTGTATGCTGCAGAGAACTGATGATTGATCCCAACTAGGTCACAAAAGCTTTTCAGAGCGTTGTTCTTGAATTCTGTTCCATTGTCTGTACGGATTGAGACAACACTCTGATCATACTTGTTCTGCTGCTGTTTGATGAATGTGATAATTGTTGGAGTAGCTTCATCTTTAGCACGCAGGAAATTGACCCAAGTGTACCTGGAATAGTCATCCACCATGACTAGTATATACTTCTTCCCATGCTTGGACTAAATTCTCATAGGACCACAGAGATCTATATGCAGGAGATCTAAAGGCTTGGTAGTGCTAAACACTTGCTTTGAGTTATGATTAGCCTTCTTCATTTTACCCTTCTCACAGTCATCACACAGATGGTCCTTGTTGAATCTTAGCTTGGGAATGCCTCTCACCAAGTCACCAGTGACTAGTTTGTTAATATTCTGAAAGTTCAGATGAGAGAGTTTACGGTGCCATTGCCAAGTAAGATCATTTGAAGCTTCGGACAGAAGACACACAGAAGTAGGAGAATCATATTTCTCCAAATCTATGGAATACAGGTTAGATTTCCTAGAGCCTGCAAGTAGTTCATCACCAGTTTCTGTGATCACAGAACATTTGTTTTTCTTGAATACGACTACCAGATCATTGTCACAAAACTGTCCGATGCTAAATAGATTATGACCCAATCCTTCGACATAGAAGACTTTCTTGATCTTGATGTGCTTCTTCTCAATGTCTCCATACCCCATTATTGGTGCAACATTGTCGTTCCCAAAACGTACATTCCCGGAGTACTTAGGAACATAATTCTTGAGAAGACTTTTGTTGCCGCTCATATGTTTGGTACAGCCGGAGTCAAGGTACCACAAGTGAGGCACCTGCAAAAAGAGAATAAATCACGTTTAGGTCCCCATATCTGAATGGGTCCTTGATTGTTAGTCCCTAGAAGTGATTGAGTAGTGATGTTGTCTGTTTGTGGTGGTGAAACTTCTACTGATCTATTCTTGAGTACCCATGGGTTTAATCTTTTGTCGTGAAGGAATAGATTTGGAATAAATTGGCTGAGAAGAAAGTTTCTTTACCACTGTTGGTTTGACCGTTGATGGAATCGGAGGTTTTGGATTCGGTAGAGTTACGGAAGCGTTATGTTTGCGAATCCATGGTTGCGAGGAATTCTTAAGAATTCTCTGTGGCCTCGGTGCATCAACTTGCTTTCGCTGAACTGGAGCACTACGATAAGTAGGTTTTGCTACTCGTTGAATGGATGATGGCTTGGGTTTAGAAGATTTGGAGATTTTGGAAGGGGAATTGCGAGAACGCTTTTGAGAATGCAAGTGTTTTTCCTGTGCAATCCAAGCCCTTTTAAATGCTTCATAGCCCTGCCGTCTGTAGACTTCCAGTTCCTTGATCGTGAGCAATCGGTTGGATTTGTTTAAGCGTTTAAGAGCATGTGATTGACGAGTGGTGATCCACTGATGAATGATGTGTCCTTTTGAGTTTAAAAACGGGACAAAGACTTGATTAGCATGAAAATCAGTCCAATCAGCACATGGCTTAATGCCTAAAGATTTTCGCAATTGATCATAACAGCATTTAAATTCACAATGTCCATGAGTACAACCATCACTCATACAAAACATGGTAGAGGCAATTTTGTCTTGTGAACAGGAATGATTACAACCAGAATCAAACATTAAAATATTTTCATAGACAAGTTTCAAATTCGAACATTTCCTAGTGGATCTAGGAATAACTCTTTGCCATGATGCATTTATTCGGCGCTCCTTGGCTCCAGGCTTCTTCACATCTGCAGTAGAGGGTAAAAGATTAGAATTAAGTCGTGGTCGACTAGCTGCAGCTCGTGATGATTCAGGTACGTCTTTGTGCACACGAGAACTGTGATTAGAAGTGGAAAGTTGCTTTGATTTGTAAATCTGTTTAAGTTTAAGATTTGTTACCGCAGTATTATTAACAGATTTTACTTGTTTGTTACAGATTGAAGACTTAGTGGATGCATGAGTGGAATCATCAAGTTGTGAACCATAGAGAGAAAATGTGAATGGAGTAGGAGGTTGCATCTCTTCTTGGATCTTCTTGATTCTTTCTTTTAGGACAAACTGTTTCATGCATAGTTCGTCTATGATCTTTTCATCATGAGCAGAGGAGGTCTGAATGTGTTGTTTGAGAGTATTGGTTTCTTGCATAAGAGAAGATGTATCAAAGGTAGAAGGGTTGAACTCATCTTGAATGGCTTTGGCAAGGTCCTGTTGAACAAGGTGGGTAAAACAAAATTCCTGCAGTGTGTTGAATCTGTCTTGTAATTCTTTGTGAGGAATGTATTCAACAATGGGCTTTGGTGAAACAGGAGAGTAGAGTTCTTCATCAGTGTAGACGGAAGATAAAACATCAGTATCAGACGATGAAGTGAGACAGGTGAGGTATGAGTCATTAAGATCAGAGTAGTCAAATGGAACTTCAGTTTGGAGATTAAGAGTTCGTTTGACTTCTTCTTCAATACTTTCCTCTTCTTGACCAACAAAAACCATCCGTTGGGTAAGCCCTTCGCCAAACAGATCAGCATTGTACAATTGTTCGGACGTAACCTTGCTCAATGCATTTGGGTGTTTGAAGCCCAGTCCATCGAATTTCCATCTGGAGAAAGGAAGTTCCTTTTCTTTGTATTGAGAGATGATCTTGTCACTTTGATCGTGTTTGGATAGAAGATATTCAAGTTCATAGATTCTGGTGTAAAGAGTACTTAGTTCATTCCTAAGTTCATTTTTAAGAATTTCAGAATCCTTTTCAGCACATGCACATTCTGCTTTAAGATCTAATATGGTGGTATTCGTGTTATTAGTTAACTCTAAGAATTCAGATTCTTTAGCAGCTAATTGGATCTTAAGGCTAATTAATTCGTTATCTAACTGCTTAATTATTGTTTGTGCCTCTATATCCTTGTTGTGTGAAAAATCTTCTAGAACTTGATTTCTAGTGGTTAACTCTATTATCTGATTTTCTAACTCTTTCATTCGGATTAATATGGTTTGTATGTGTTCATGTTTAAAACCCATATTATAGTTAGAGTCAGAAGATACCTTCCCGCTTTCCAAGCTTTCCTCATCGGAGTCAGAGAGATCATCACCATCATCATCCTCTCTACTTCCTCCACCATTGTGAGCCATTAAACAGAACTGAGCATGATCTTCACCATCCAGATCACTGTACGATTCTGTATCATCCGGGAACTGATCTTCTTCTACTAGCAGCGCGTTCCCAGCCTGTCTTTATTTGAACATACGGTACTTCTGCCGATAGTATTCTGCATCTTTGGTCTTTTTCATGAGGCAGTTCCGGATTAGATGTCTTGATCTTCCACAGTTGTAGCACTTGGAGTCAGTTTTCTTTTCCTCCTTCTTCTCTTCTCTCTGGTACCTTGGCTTGTCAACAGGAGCAGCTCTTTCGGGTCTCCTTGAACCAGATGTGAACCATTGTCTATTGTTAGTCTTGTTGAAACGGTTCTTGAAGTTCTTGTTGGCCACTGTGAGAGCTTGAAATGCAGCTTCTATTGAATCATCATCATCATCATCGTGATCAGAATCACTGAGAACCGCGTGTTTAAGTTTCATTGATCTGGATGATGTTTCCCTAGGGATTCTGTCAGCTACCACCAGGGCAAGAGGATCAGCAGCTGGTTGTTTCGGGTTAGACTGCAAGATTTCATCTTGATACTGATTGAGATCTTCGAAGATGTTGTGGAAGGTGACTGATGTAAGATCTTTGTTGATCTGTTTGTAAAGTCTGGCAAAGCCCTTCCACTCAGTACCTAATGAATTCAGAAAAACACAGTTCAAATCAAGGTCAGTTCTGACAATTTGTTTAGATCTCATTTCATTTTGCAGCTTGCAGAATCTGCCATATGTTTCAGACAAGAGCTCATTTTCACGAGCTTTGAATTCATGGTAACTGTTGACCAGCTGAGTGCGTTTGATGTACTCTCCTTGTTCAGTGCCTTGTAACTGCTTTTTGATTTCATCCCAGATTTCCTTGGCATTATCCAAGCTGTCAATCTTCAGATAAATCTCAGATGAGAGACCCTGTTTTAGATATTACTTTGCTAGTCTCTCAGCTTTCTTTGTTTCCTTCTCAGTAGCAGTCAGCTCATCATTGGTCTTTTCTCTCTCATGTATGAGAATGGGGGGATTGTTAGTTGGGTCAGCTTCAACGATCCTTGTGAACTTGGTGTTGCCCTTGTGGATGCATTCTATCATCTTGTCACCGAAGAGTTCGTTGTGCTCTAGGAAGTCCATGAACCTTCATTTCCAGACATTGTATTCCCCCCGAAACAAAACAGGAGGTTTTGTATCACTACCGATGGACATCATTTCATTTGAGCTAGACATTGTTTGAACTTTGATTACAGAAATGATCGTTCACTTCTTATGTATGGATTGATCGTTCGAAAACTTGATTTGTTAAAATGAGGAGTTATTTCACTTTAATTCAACCTTGAATTAGATCTTGTAGAGATTAAATTCAACTTTGAATTATATAGAATTGAGTTAATTTTAATTCAACTTTGAATTATATCTGAGTTTGATTAAATTCAATTTTGAATTAATGTTTTAAGTTTAAGTTTAATTGTCCTCTTTAAAGTCAAGTCCAAATGATTCTATCACTTGTCCAATAGGTTCCGGGTATGCAATAGGTACTATGCGATTGGAGAAAACCCTTGAAAATTAAGCAAATTCCTTGATCGTGATTGAGTAAGGTAACCAATAGTGTGCGATTGGATCCTTCAACGTGTTCTATCTTCGGGAATGTTCAAAATCGTACCTTTCTTGAACAAACCTTGTTGTTGGACACCTTGTTGAACCCGAGAGCTTGTTCTTCACTTTGAGCTTGAACTTCACGAGATTATCTTTGATGTTTTCGAACAATCACGAGCCAAAAAAAAGTTTGGCTCTGATACCAATTGATGGTCCCGTATTGTATACGGATGAAGCAATGCAAGATGTTAATCTTGTAGTATGTGTTAGTGTGTGTATTCGGTTTCTAGAGAGAGAGAGCCGAGAGAGAGTATTGAGAACACAAGACACAAGTGAGTAATATGCAAAGCTTAACATTGAAATGTGGGGGAAATGCCTATATAAAGCATTTCCCCAACTTTGAGTAATTACATATTACACCCCTCACTTTAATATTTCTAACAACTACCATTCAAAGCATTTGAGAATGTGTATCAAGTTCTTCAAGTTCCCAAATTCCCACTTCCCGAAGATGATGACGTCATTTGAATATTGAAGATAAGAGATATCCATTTTCCTATGCCGACCAATTTGAATGCACTCAAATTTTCCTTTTCTGATGGCTTCCTTCATGAGTATATTAAATCCTTAACCTGCAATTAAGAAGAGAAATGGAGCCAAAGGATCCCCTTGTCTCAGAACCTTCTTCATTTGAAACTCCCCGGTCGGTGAACCATTTACCAAAACTGACACAGACGCAGATTCCAGACAAGACTTGATCCAACTCTTCCATTTTTCCCCAAACCCCATAGAATCCATCACATGAAACAAGAAATCCCAGTTGACATTGTCATATGCTTTATCAAAATCTATTTTAAAGATCAAACTCCTCATCTTTTGTTTTCTTATGAAATTAACAGTCTCATTTGCAATTAGAGCCCCATCAAGAATGTTCCTACCTTGGATGAACGCCGTTTGTACACTCCCAATCAGCTTCGGAATCACTTTCTTTAGTCTTTCTGCCAAGACTTTAGCAATTATTTTATAGTACATTCCGATAAGACTTATTGGTCTAAACTCGTTTAGCCCAACTGGGTTTGAAACCTTTGGGATCAATGTAATAAAGGAAGCGTTACACCCC
Source organism: Pulicaria dysenterica (assembly GCA_947179395.2). Taxonomy (NCBI): domain Eukaryota; kingdom Viridiplantae; phylum Streptophyta; class Magnoliopsida; order Asterales; family Asteraceae; genus Pulicaria; species Pulicaria dysenterica. Next base: position 75,892,856 of record OX359288.1, on the reverse strand, counting down.
CCCGCTGATCTTAGACGTATACCAGAACCACCGAATACTTTTAACCACATCTTCCTTGATAAATGGCCACATTTTCTTTATGTATTTGAAGTTGAAACCATCCGGACCTGGAGCTTTCGAGCTGCCGCATGATTTAACCGCTTCCCAAATTTCTTTCTCTGTGAATGTGACTTCCAATGCCTCTCGATCCTCTCTCGACAACTTTAGAAAAAAATTGCTATTGATTTTTGGTCTACACATCTCAACTTCCTTGAATTTGGCTTCAAAAAATCTTCTAGTTTCATTCTTTACTTGAACCGGTTCCTCAATCCATTCGTTATCCACCATCAGCCCCAGTAATGAGTTCTTTCTCACTCTCTTACGAATTAGAGAGTGAAAAAACCGAGTATTTTCATCCCCTTCTAGCTGCCACTTTTTTCTAGCCTTTTGTTTTAGTGTCTCTAGCTTGATCTCCTTCTTTTCTAACAACTTTTTACGACTTTGTTTCCCACGTTTAGTTCCGCTTCAGCTAATACCCTTTCTTCTGCCTTCTTTTCCAATAGCCCTGCTTTCTTTTGAAGTTTTTGGATGTCCTCGTCTATATTCCCGAATTTAACTTTGCTCCACAGCTTAAGTTCTTCCTTCGTGTTTTCAGTTTAGCCATGAGAATTCTATCTGGTGTACTTGTCATCACTTCCTTGCTCCATGCTCTCTTAACTACATCTACAAAATCATCTTCCCGTATCCAATGATCATAAGCTTTGAACGGTTTATATCCGAAATCGACCATTTTGTCTCTTTGAATTAAGGGGCAGTGGTCCGAATACTTCCTCTCTATTGGCACTGCCCTTAGAGATTCGAAATACATCTGGACTTTTTCTGGCACCAGGAACCTATCTAGCCTACTGAATTTAAGACCATCATCACTTACTCGTGTGTATTTTCTACCACACAAAGGAAAATCCCACCAATTACCCTTCTTAATAAACTCATTAAACACTTGTGCACTGTTATCATTAAAAATAGAGTTGAGTCGTTCATCTTTGGACCTGACTTCGTTGAAGTCACCAAAAATGAACCAACTTACATCACTATTCGAACAAATCTGGTTTAATTGATTCCATAAAACCACACGTAAAGCCGGATCCCTACTTCCATAGACATTTATACAACCAACAAGCCCTTCAACCCCTGCCCAGTAACCCACAACCCCAATGTATGAATCCCCTTATACAAATGACTGTTTATTGAAAAACAAACTATCCCAAACCAAGAGAAGACCCCCTGATTGACCAATTGCATTTTTATGTAGAAATTGGAAGTCATCCTTACCCCATATATTCGCAACTGTTAAAAACTCCATATGTCCTACCTTAGTTTCTTAAATCCCCATAACCACAGGATTGTGGATTCTACACAATTCCGTTACCCAACTCCTCTTTTTACATTTACCCACACCTCTAATGTTCAAAGTTAAGATATTCATAGTAAACAGAAGAAAACAAACCTGATTTAAGCAAATGGTTTAAGAGTCTCCCCTTTCCACCGGTTGCTTCTCCGAACCATCTCCCCACTCCAAACCGATATCCCTCCCGAAAGCTTTCAGGGTACTTCTGCTGGTTGTGCTATTTATCTCGTTTTCCACCATTTGACAATTTAGTGTCTGTGATCGATGACTTCCTGATGACGACTCATACCTCTTATCTTTACTCCCACCTTTTGCTTTCTCCGAGAACAAATGTCTATTTCTAGCCATGTGTTTAATCAATTGCATGCTAAGTCAACCGTTCCCCCTTTTCTTTGCGAGAGTCAGGTTTGCCCCTTTTACCGAGTATAAACCTTTTTTGCGTTTCTCCTGAATTGTTATCCTTCCTTTATTTTTTTGTTGATTGTTACTTAAAGCATTAATCACAGTTGTCTTATTATTCTGTGGGCCATCATGCTAAATATTTAATGGGCTATCCTTAGTCTGGTCTTATTTAGACAATTGTGGAATACTCTCATTTGTTTGGGTCTCCTGAAAATTCTTGGGCCTGTGCATTTTGGTCTTCTCATTTACGAGCCCATCATCAAGGAACTGTTCTTTACTAACTCTTAACTTCTCACCTACCGATTTCTTGACTGTGACAGACTCCTTTGGAATTTGCGTACCTATCCTTGAGCCTTGCGTATGAGAGTTGGAACTTGCATTTACATGATTACTTAGATCATCTCTCTATGTCCCTTGGCCTTCCTGTAGCTTCTTCTCACCACCATTTTTTCCGGCGACACTTTCCGGTTTACCGTATTGTTTGTCGTATGTATCTTCAACCCCCTCCAATGATCACGAATCATCGGATTCCTCTTCACTCTCAACCGACCTGTCTTCTTCTTCCTCCTCTTCGCCTCCTGAAGGTCTTTCTGAATCATACCCATCATCGAACCAACAACTTTCATTTACCCATACCTCCTCCGGTAGACCGTTGTTTTCCTCAATACTGACCCTATAGTAAATGTCACCTACCTTAATCGATTTCACTTCCTGTATCCTTGATCGTAACGACGTATTGATAAGGATCCTACCTGCTATTAGATTTTTGCAATCCATTAACGTGTAGCTCGCAAAGTCTATCGGTTTCCCCCATGTTTTCGCTATTTTTTCGAAAACTTCTTCACACCACGCATGTAGCGGAACTCCTCTAACTTTAAGTCATACCAGTCTTGCTGAAGACTGAAATCCCACAGACCATTTCCTCATTTCCTTCACCCAGTGATGTAAGCCGTGGCACTTGTTTTCTAACACTTTCTCCATTATTTTTGTACACGGAAATCTTATCATGACATTATCTTCTCCCATGTAATGCACCTTACTATCTTCTAGTGCCTCCGATTTACAAACCGCCTTTATTGCCGACACATTTTCTATCTTTTTCACTCTTCCTAATACACATGAGTTTAGGAGCTCCAAATTTTCTTTTGAGGGAGACCCTTCCACAATCACTTCTTTCAACTCTTTATCTTCTGTTCCTTCTATCTTACTGTGTCTTTCATCCTTTTCCTTGACCACTTGGCTATAGGTTCTACCATTTGTCACAAACCCATCATTATACCTTTGGTGATGCTTGACTTTCTCCTGAAGGTTCCTAAAGGATCTACCATCTGTTGTGTCATTCTTAACTCTCGCAACATAGAATCTGATCCGAATCGTTCCAATCGTAATCAAGTTCAGGTAATCTTCCATCCACTTAGCATTCTGTACGTTTCTGAACCTTATAAACCCAAACTTTCTTCCTTTTTTTAGTCTTTTCTTCGCAATGTAAATGTCCACTAGCTCACCATATCGTTTGAATGTCTTCCATAAGTGTTGAACTTCCCACTCTTCTGGATGATTGAAGAACAAAAATGATGTAGTAGGGGTCACTTTCCATTGGTTCCTTGCAGTAATCTCTGTATATCTTCCTATGTTCCTATCTCCAAACGCTCTTTCTCTCTACCTCTCTCACTCATCCTCGATGGTATGTACCAACTTATCAGACGTACTTAGTAGATTTTTATGCTTCCGATTTTATAATAAACTACTTCAAATATTTTTATGAAAACCTTATGTTAAAACGGTTTTGGAAAAAGTTTAAATTTGGACTAAAAAACAGTGTTGCACTTTATCGGTTGTTTCACAAGCATGTATTGGTATTTGAACATTCTTATAAAAAACATGCAATCTTTATCCAGTTTAAGTGAATATCAGGCAGGATATATATATATATATATATATATATATATATCAAGAACGTCGTAGTGGCACTTCAAGAACAATGGGATAAATACTATTAGACATGATATGATTTGATTTTTTTGACCGGCAAATTAATGGGGAAACTTCCCCGCCTCTCCAGTGTGGGTTCGAATTGCTTGGTGGCGGGTTTTCAACCACCCCTCGTTATTTGGCTTTAACCAAGGTTCGAGCACCACACATTCACTCCATGGAGGAAACCCCTAAGGGAAAAACCCCCAACCCACTGCATGCAGCAGGATTTGATCCCCCAACCTCTTGCGAGGAAGGGGGGCGCCTTACCAAGTGAGCTAAACCCCATTGGCACATGATATGATTTGATAAGTTCACATTTTAATATTATAGCTATAATTATAAAGTAATCATAAATGCTACCAAAAAGAATGACCAAAATGTTATTTGTAAAACATTTAGAGAAATATATTAAAATTGAGTATCTTGGAAAGAGGCCTTTTTAACCTTTGTAACTTAGGTCCATGCATCTCATTTGGAGTAAAAAATTAAGGAGTTGTTTGAGACTTTGAGTGAAGGAAGCATAAAGAATATAATGGAATTGAAATTACATTTTTTCGTGTTTTGTGTTTTGTTAAAAGATCTAAAGCAATCCAATCACTTCAAATTCCATAGATTGTAGACTTCACAAACCTACAACAAGCTCAAAGAATCTCATTCATTTGCTTAACGTCTGATTCATATATACTTTGTAGGAATTCAGTATCTCGTAATATCTCCCTTGGCCTTTTACTTCACATCTGCTTCATTTTATCCCAACATCACCACACTCATAGATTCCATCTAGCGACTTCATCGCGAGTTCAGATTCATGACGAGAGTTCGATTTCATCAACCTTTTGCTTGTGTTCTTTATCGCAAATCTAGGGTTCAACATTAGGGTTCTATTTTATCAACCTTTTGCTCTCGTGTTTCATTGTGAGTTAAGATATCTATTAGGGTTCAATTTTATCGACCTTTTTGCTTGTTTGCTTTATGTGCGTCATCAAACTAGGGTACAATTTCATCTACTTCATTGATAACAAGTAACGACATAATTTTGTGTCATTGGTCTGGTTAGATACTCAAACTTGTTTTATTTGGTTAGTATGTTCTATTTAGTATTTATTGAATATTTGGGAGGGGCTAACATGTCAATTATGAAATTTTAAAACCTAATTTAATAGTATGGAGGTGTTTTAGCTAAGTAAGAGGATCTCATGTGTAAGATTGAGAATCCTAATTGTTAATTAGGAGTGAAGGACAAAAACTGATCATTTGAAGTCCCTTATCACGTTTTCGAAAAGTACCCAAAGAAGTTATAGGTTGTGTTCTTTGAGGTTTGAGAATTTACGGAAACTTTTATGGTGTTCTTTAAAGGTTGGAGAACTCATTCCATTACGTAGATTGTCGTCTCAATGATGTAAGATATCTGTTCCCTTAGCCCTAGTTTTTGTTTCCAGATTCTAAGATGTGTAGAATTTCAATTTATGCATTTAGATTAAAGTTTAGTTTTATTTTTATCATCCACATGAAGTATTACATCTAATTACCATCAAGTCATGGTCATATTGCTTGATTCAACCCAAAGAGAGGGGTTGGAAAATATAGAATGAGTTGTGGTTAGTTAATGAAGAGATTGTAATTCGTATAGAACACAACGTATTCGTCCCATAGATCTGGCATATTCATTAGAGTAATTTTGACCCAAGTTACGCTTGTGGATGTGATGTGCCCTACCCTTGGTACACGGCGCATTGCATTTGATATCAGATGGGTGACCATGCGACAAGTTGAAAAGTATAACATGTTTCTTGCTAATTTTTACCCGTATTGAACATATTTTTCATGATAACATTCAGGGTATTGGGTAGAGAGATATGAAGGTTGTGGACAACTACTGTTGCGCTAAGGTGAGCTAGTAGTACCTTCCAAACGAATACAAACACAAAAACGAGTTTTATGATGTGTACGAGTAACATTTAATGGTGTATAACTTTTTTTTTTGAACGGCGAAAGTTATGCCTAGGGGAACTTCGGCTCGACCATCATTCCCCCAAGCATAACCAAATTATATTAATGAATGATAAAAAGAAGTACAAAAACCACCAGCAAGGTGCTGGAGACCAAAATACATCTTCAAAATCCAAAGGAAAGCATCGATCGTAGCAAGAAAAAGCAAAACAGTGAGAATGGAATGCAGACAACACCAGCGCTCTCAACAACAATGCGCAGGGGATAGGCACCAGCTGCTCCACGTAGGTTTTAATTTGTCACCCCCGAACCGGTTCTTGAACCAAAAATAGGAATATGCTTGGATATGGCTGAAAGTGTTGTGTCTACCTTGTACCCGAGTGGAGAACACCTTTTCATTTCTGAGTTTCCATATCCACCATAAGTACGAGTAGATAACGCCTAAAAATATAACCTGCGTATTGCCTTTGTAACCCAAATCACATCCCCAGTTTAGTAGCCCTTCTAATTCGTTAAAAGCTATGTAATCAACGTTCCACCATCTACAAATATCACCAAGAATGGTTTTAGATACCGGACAATTCACGAAAACGTGGTCTTCAGATTCGTCTTCGTCATCGCAAAGAGGACATGAACGCCTTTTCAAAGTCAATTTTAAAAATCATCATTTCTTTTTTCATATTTTTTGCCCAGGACATAACTTCACTAATGATCAACGGCCCCTCGAGGATGCTCCTATTTTTTATGAAGGCAGATTGCTCGGGACTAATGATCGAGTCCATCACCCCACTTAGCCTGTTGGCCAAGATTTTTGCGACTACCTTATAAAAACTATTAAGCAAACTGATGGGTCGAAATTCATTAAAGAAAACCGGGGAGTCCACTTTGGGGATGAGGGCAATGAACGAAGAATTGCAACCAAGAACAAAAACCCCCGTTTCCTCAAAATGCCGGACAGCAGCAAAAAGATCAGATGATATAATATCCCAATGTTTTCTAAAAAACGCGAAGGTGAAACCATCGGGCCCCGGGGCTTTTTCTTTTCCTAAATCCCAAACTGCTATTTTTATTTCAGCTGGTGAGAAAGTACTTTCCAGAAATGATACCTGATCGTGACGAAGAACTTTGAATTTGTCACAAACGAACGAGGGCCTGGATGCATAACCACCGGAGAATTTAGAACTAAAGAAGTCGAATGCAATGTGTTTAATCTCCTTTGGATCAGTAACCCACACGCCATTCTCGAAAATACCATGTATGAAGGTAGATCTTCTTTTTTTGTTGATACATCCGTGAAAAAACTTCGTGTATTCATCACCCTCAACAACCCATTTAAGCCTTGATACACTTTATATGTGAATGTGAATCTAATGTTATAAATATGTTATGATTAGAAATCTATTTATATAATTTGAAAGTTATTATATGATTGACTATATAAATGAATATACATGGGGGTGCTAGGCACGCACATCTAGAACGGGGTTATGATTATGGGTTTCTAGGTATTGATACCTTTAGACTCGATGGTTGACAATAAACCTCGCATAGTAAAGATAGGGATCATTGGACTAAAGATAAAGGCCGCCATGCAGTTAATTTTAAAAACAATATAAATGTTAAGACTTACGAACCATTATAATTCAAAATCAGTACTTTAATTCCTAGGTTAAAAATATTTGTTAAACCTATATGTATATCACCAGAATTAAAAAATCATATTTCTATTAGATCCATTAAATTAAATTCTGATTACTCTATTTATATACATATATAATAAAAAACTATAGTCCTTTACACTCGTTAATCCAACATTCTTTTAGATTATTTTTTCTAAAATAGATAAAAGAACATTAGGTGTTCACATGTCCTCTAACTCGTTAGAATGTTATGGTAGGTTGTAAAACCTTCATTTTCTGGTTCCTTCAGATTGTAATTGACCCCAACTTGGTGTCGACTAGGTCCTCTATATCTTAAAGGCCTGTAACTTTTTTGCACATAGTAATGAAATTCTCTCGCTTTTCAAAATGAATTTAATACAATTATATATATACTAATATTTTTTAGGAGTATGAACAGTAATTTCTTAGATTTATCTAATAAGGTTTTTCATTAAAAAAATGTCCTGGTAGATGAGTTGATTATGTATTAGTCTTGTGAGATAGTTGGCACGTGTTTTATTCTTAGGATGTTACTTGTTTTTACTTTAAATTATTTCTTTAGCTACTCACCTTGCTTAAAGTGAACTAGTGAAGGTCTTTTATATCATTTCTTTTTTCCTTTTCCAATCATCGCTATCCGACTTAGTTTTTAAATTAATTATTACTAGTTTAATAATATTCTATATATAAATATATGAATCGTTAAATTTTTTATATAATATTTATTGTGTAAAAAACTATTAACATGTATAATAAAACAATATAGATTGTTCAATAACATATTACATTAAAATCTATAATCAAATACCGATACAGATAAAAATAAATAAATAAATATAATATATATATATATATATATATATATATATATGTATATTGAATGTTGGTTTTTATATTTAATTAACTCTAAAACACCGTCGTAACGTACGGTCAAATAGCAACTCGATAATTATTTTTGCGAGAAGTCTCGGTGGTAAAGCGATTCTAGCAATTAAATTATTATATTGAGGGGGTTTCAGCACATTTTCTAATAAGTAGGAAGAAGAAAAAGAATTAGATATAAAGGTGAAGGGATGAAAATGTAAACTAAAAAGCGGTTTGGGACCCGACTTATATATTTATATATATTTGCATAAAAATAAAAACGACAAAAGATACAAAGGATTTGACGTATGAAAAGCGTTTGGGCCCTACACTCCTCGATTATCATTTAATCTAAACATCTGCAGGTTTTGGATTGACCAGATTTTATGGGATTCTCGTACCTACGCCCTAATTATTCCGTCATTTTGTAAATTATTGTCTGTATTATTGCCTTATTGTCTGTATGTGAATTTTTGTCATATTTAATAATTCATATTAGTATTATAAATAGGCCTCCTTGTTTGTAATATAGACAACACCATATTTTCAAGCATCTTCCGCTCTCTCCTGTAAGATTACTATCATCAATTATCTCTTTATCTTTTTACAAGTTTTTACAAGTTTTAGTCTTTGTACTTTTTAGTCTTTACTTTTATTTTCCTGGAGAAATACAACTTGGTATCAGAACTTGAAACAAAGCTCTATGGAAGGATAAGACCTTATTTATTCAGGGTTGGTCTGTTTTTTGGAATTATTTAATACAGATTTTGTTAAGTAAACCTGTTTATCATAAAAAGATTTTGAAAAATAGTAACTTCAACGAATTTTCTTTAAGGCAAAAGTCAAAGTACGATAACAAAAGGAAGAAACCCAGATTTCGTAAGCATTCATTGCAGAAACATATATTAAAAGGAGTGTGAGGAGGATCATTGCCCCAATTATTTTGTTGCGAGAGATTTCTATTTGTATCTCATTGATGGTTACTTTGATATATGTAAAGGTATAACTTATATAGTTTGTAATTGATGTTATAAATCAGGTATGTAAAAGGAAACGGGTTCAAACAATAATAATTTTTTTATCCTTGTAATATTATATATATATAGTGTTACTATTCGGACCAATTATTTTCGTATAGTAGACATGTTATATTAATTAATTATAGTTTTTAATACATATAATACACTAACATATATTAAATTACATAAGTTAATTTAGATTATCAAAAGTTTACAAATAAAATCACCTTATATATGCCTACTCACTTTCATAAAAGATAAATGTCAATTTCAGAAAATGAGATTAGAAAAAATAATAGGCTTCAGAAATAAATATATCCTTTTTTACTTTATCATTCTTTTTTATTAATAATTGACATATGTGATATACTAATTTTCTTTACTCATCTTATATATTGATGTTGACATTTGTCTTGATTAAATACTTGTAAAAAACACGCGCTATACGACGGCGACAAATAAAGATGAATTGTTACAAGTTTTTTGTGGTGGTTGGTGGTGATATGTGTTAACAAGTGATTGTGTAACTACATGAATGGTGTGATGCTAAATTGATGTAATCATGTTATTTATGCGTTAAGCTAAATTTAATGTAATTTATGTAGTACAACTCATCGCATTAGATTTTGTGAGTTTAAGTAATCTAATTGACTGCATCTAATCGACTTCGAGTCTAGCAAATTTCCTACTAACTAGATCAATACGTGTCAAAATCTAAATAGTAGATTAGAAAATAGAATTAATTAATCAAACATGTCAGAATATAATGGATAGAAAGATAAACTAAAAAATATTTAATAGCAATAAATAGATTTTTTTCAATTTTACGTATGTTGGTTAATATCATAGAAGTCCTAAGTGTTGGTGTTATGGAATCACAAAACAAATGCAACTGAAGCAATAACAATAACCATAAAACTTATTTATGGATCAAAGAAGGTTAAAATTGTTGTGCTGGGAATTTCATGTATGCAGGTGTTTTGCATGTTGTTTAGCCTGAAGTTATTAGGAGTTCTATGCCCTTTTGATCTTGTCTGTGTTTTTTGGTTTAGAGAGATCCTTCATTTTAAGACCCAGAATTTGTTATTTCTGATTATGCTACTATGCTGAGTTGGATCGTGGTAATCGAGATTAAACACGTAACCAACAACAATTCAACATGTGTTTGATTCTTGAGATCAAACGAAGTCAAAGAACAAATAGTGATGTCGCTGCTCAATTGAGGGAAGAATCCTACTAGTGAAAGTCTCTATAACAATCGAAGAGCACAAGGTCTTTTGTGAAATCTGCATGAGGCGGCTGAGATATATGGAGGATATAATTCATTAGTAAGTGAATAACATACATGTGTGGTTCTTGCAATATTGGGTTAGTTAGTGCGCTGGAATTAGTATCCCACAATAATAAAGATATCGATTATTCACACTTTTTTTTATCAATATTAATACATGTAAAAGCGTGAAAAATTACAATCAAGTGTGTAAAAATTGAGCTAGTGTTACTAATTTCTACTAAATCTTTACATTTGAAAGTGTGAAAATTGAAGTTAAAATTTACATGTATTATTGTGGACAAATTAAATAAATGTTCACTTTTTTAAGCGTGAAATATTTGAAAATAATTCTAGAGTTACAAAAGTTCACACTTTGAAGTGTGAACTTCTTGGATGATCTATTAATTAATAAATTCACACATTTAAAAACGTGGACTTTTAAAAACAAATGTACACGCCTTCAAATGTTAAGTTTTTTCTATTTCTAACAATACTACTTTTTTAAATATTTTTCACAATTATAATCGTGACAACCTTTATTATTTTACACAATTTTTATGAAGCGTGAATAAATGACATAGTTTTTGTAATATATATCCCATGCATTAATAGTTGTATCCAACAAGTGTGCTGCAGTTTGTAATGTTGGGTTTTTTTGTGACTTTGTGTGCTAGATCTAGGACTCCATGCATTAATAGATGTACTCCAAGTTGAGAGTAGTATGTAATTGACTCTGTGTTTCATCACTTTCGGTATAAAATGAAGTTTAATGGCTGTTAAAAAAAAATTGCACCGAAGGGAGAGTAGATGAAGAATTCTTCCATTTGTCTCAGAATTTAACGATGTAGGCACCAAAATGGAATCATCTATCAATGTAGCACACTCATAACTATCCAAATTCAGCGCTAGAATCCTTTTTGGACCAATCCATGTTTAAAAGCTTGAAATACTCATTCTCTCTATAAATGCCCTCTCTCTAAAACAAGAGAGAGAGAGAGAGAGAGTTTCTCTCTCTAAACCTCTTTCTAACTTCATTCCACTTACCTGGAAGTGTCCCAAGCGAGATTAAGTAGTGGAGGTCAGGTTAGTGTCACCTAATCACAGTTAGAGATTTTAACAATGCGACACATGTCCTAGAACGATACAATCATGCGACATAAGGCGAGTGACCGTGCTTTACAAAAGTTTGACCATGCTTAACAAGGCACCACCAGTTATTATTAAGCACAAGTAGGGCCGTGTTTCACAAATGTTTTAGCAATCATAGCAATTATGATTCTAGTCGATCATCTACAAAGATGATGCATGATCAAGGACGGATGGTTTGCCGAATCCGGTACGGTTTCACTGTTGCACTTTTGGACTCCGTGTGTGAACTGATAGGTTTCATGCATCATAAATAGTGTCACTAGCTCGTTGTGCAGTGGGTATTTCAAAACACTAAGTTATATTCAATACCTCATTTAATTTCATATATGTCATAAGTTACATTGAGACGGATTATAAAATAAACGGTCAAAAAGTTCACTTAATTATGATGTTGTAGTGTCAAATAGTGGATTCATTTATTTGTTCTTCCTTTGCATTTCAATAGATCTAACTCATTTGTAATGCTTTAATTAAACAGTTCTTCGATGCAAAGAAGATTAGAGCGGAATTGAAGTATTGTGTAGTTAAAATCGGGATGAAAGGGCTTATTTAATTTTCTTGAGATCTAATCAACATCAACAAAGTTTCATCATGCAAAATTGTAACGCTCTACACTCATATGATCTTAACAAACCATGAATTTGATTTTTTTTAATTTTATCTAGTTTTATATGAAATTGTCATGTCATTAACAACATATAGTAAATCCATTGCTAATTAATCCGTAGCGAATCCGTCGTTAAATTTCCGTGAAAAATCTATTACTAATATTTCGTAACAAATCCATTGCTAATCTGCGACAACTTAGCGACGGTCATTTTAGTGACTGGATAGTTCAAAGTCAACTTGTAAGAGTTATATTAACTACTTATATTTCATTATGTATAGATAAAAAAAGGTTATATACGAATCAGATTTATAAAATACATATTAAAAGGGACTTCTTTCGTCCATGTAAAATGGAACAAGTGTGCAAGTGTTGTCCCGTCAAATGTATAATGGGCAGAAACCAATTTGAAGGATGTGACGTTTCACACGTTGGATGTAAAGTCGCTTCTCATTTCTTTCTTCCTCGCCTTTTTTAGTAAGGACATTATGTACCTATATTTATACATTTTTAATTCCTCTATACCACTTTAATAATATTTTTAGCCTTATTAATTCATCATAAAATCAGGGGCTTTGTTGTCCTTCCTTTTTCTTGAAAACCGTTGTATCTAGTATATGACCATTTTGGTTGTTTACATCAATAAATTTCAGGTTTTCATATTTTTTTATAAGAGTTAATATTTATATATATAATATTATATATATATATATATATATATATATATATATATATACATATATATATATATATACTAGTTAGTTTTTTTAGCTATGATATACACACCACACGACGTTTTATGTTGATTTTTCAAGCATGAATACATGATGTTCTAAGGAACGTTTGCGTTAAGTTTTGTTAGTTTGGTTTTTTTCCCATCTTGCAAGAGATGGTTCCCTCTTTTTCACTTGTTCATTAGATCTATTTCATTGTTTGTTGGTTGTCGAGATAATGTTTTGTTGAGGTTGGGGAACTAATTTATCCAACCAAATTTTTCTTGAAAAGTTAGTTTATGTACTCCACATATTTACAGTTGCTAATAAACACATTCTACAACTATTATCAACCTCTTTAAACACCATAATATAAAAAATCCATGGACTTACTAAAATATTAGAGTTCTGTAAATTTAGGTAGCGTTTTATAAAGGCAAGAAAAATTTTGTTATATAACAACACATCCATAAGGATTACAAAAAAAGTCTCATTTGAATAGACTTTGAACAAACATGGGACTAACCCAAAAGAAAAGAAAACAACAAACTAAAACACAAGATTAAGATGAGCGAAAGAGCCATTAAACCCACAACAAATCCAAAATCTACACTACACACCAAATGTAGCACACTTGAACTTAAGATACCAAGATTAACACTCAAATTTTGAAAATAAAAAACCTCAACCTGCCGAAAGAGCCTCTATGCCAGCAACTATTAACTATCAAAATACATTTTTAGGTAGGATTTGACTACAAATCATAATGAAAATGTTAAATTATATAATCCATCATGAAGCATTACCTCCTAAGCACAGATTAATAAAACATGATAGGTTGAACTTTAAACCATGTTTGACAAACCATAATTAGTCCTTGAAGTTCAATATTGGTTAGGGGTGTCGGAAAAACCGAATCCGAATAATTCGACTGCCCCAGATCAAATTCAGGTTAATTGGGCCGGGTTAATCGGTCTTCGGGTGTCTACTTTGGTTAACCCGATAAAAAGTGACCATGTTCGGGTCAGATGACGGTTAGAAAAAAGGAAGTTCATGTGGCCCGGTTAAGAATTTCAAGTTTTTGTTTAATAATTATATATTATAACTAATTATACATTTATATAATATATATATTTGTAAGTTATTATTTCACAATGATTGAAATATATTATCTGATTCATGTATGTTCAATTTAATGAAAACAAATTAAGAGATAGACGAAAATATATATAGATAAAATATTAATAAATTACGATGTAAATAACCTTCATTATAAAGTTAGTAAACGAGTAACAAAATAAAATAACCATATTGTCTAATATCACAATAGACTGAAACATAGAATGCCAAACAATAAATTCTTATTCGGTTCTACCCGAATAACCCTAATCCCGAACTACCCGAAAATCGAATAACTCGATCCATATTCGGTTTGGTTACCAGATAAAAGTTTATAACCTCAAACCTCAAACCTGAATAACCTGACCGAAGAACACTCCTAATTGGTTTCAATTAAGTAAATAATAGTATTAACATAATTTAACAAACATATAGAATGGAATAGTATAATACTATTTAATAGAACACATGTCAACTTTTAAGGGTATAAGGTCTTTTTATATAATAGGTATATATATATAGGTAGGATCAAATGAGAACACCTCTTATTTGAAGAACCGTGAGAACACTTCTTAGCCACTAAATCTTTCTAATCTATGGTTCCATTTAATTCATATATTTCTTATTTTCCTTAAATAGAATATAAGAAAAATAGGGTATTTTAGTCCTAATAAAAAATTCTCTCTCCATCCCATTTTTATCTTGTTTTAATTTTAGATTTTTAAAGAAGTCCAACTACTCCTACTAAGCATTAGTCGTTTGAATAAATTAAAACAAATTAGGATGCAAGTATATGAATTCTATAATTTTTTTAATATTACTACGATATATACAAATTACTTTGAATATCGGTTTTGAAATGAGGTAGAGTACATGCTTTGGAAGCTTGATTGTGTAGTTCTCATCAATGTTTTTCAGGACGCAAGTCTTTAATTCGTTGATTTAAAATATCGATTGCATTTGTATGTGGTTTGGAATGGTAAAAATGCATATATTTTTAGTTATATCGCGTTTGTTTATATTGACGATATCTTTTTAACGTCGAGTTAAATATGTTTATCGATCGATCTGCATCTACATATTACATCTTGCATCTGATTTTGTTTGCATTTGTTTATTGATTCAAGTTATATATGTGTTGCATCAAAGTATTCTACTTCTATCAAGTTTTTTTTATGATTCTCATTGCAACACATACTTTTTGGGGCTAATTGCATCTAAAATGTTGTGTCTATATCTAATGATTGCATCTAGTTCACATATACCGAAATATATCAAAAGTGATATCAAATTATAGAGAATTTAAATATGAATCTAATGGTAAAAAAATTTTGATCTAATATTTACATACGCGAAAGATATATGTATTTTAAAATCAATGGTATAAAAATATGTTCTCTATGAAAAGGTTTTATGAGACATGTGAGAGAGGGGGAGATCATTCAAAATTCTTATTGTGCTCTTTTTAATGATTGATGTAGAATTGTTCTCACCATTCTTCAATTAAGGGGTGTTCTCTCTAGATCATTCATATATATATATATATATATGGTAAGGTTAAACAAAGAACCTCCCTTAAACAAAGAACCTAAAGAACCTCTCTGGTGATGACATTTGGCACATAGTCTAGGGGCAAAAAAGGAAATTAAAAAAAAAAAAAAAAAATCGGCGCCTACAGCACCAAACAAATCTTCTCCCAACAAACTTAAAAAAAACCCCCAATTACTTTAAATAATCATAACTCGTTCGTTTTTAACAATTTTAACAAAAAAATTATACCATTAGATTCAGTTTTTCGTCCTCTTTCGAACAAGACCGGACTTGATATATTTCTGAAACTTTTTTTTTTGAAATGCAAAGTTTGCATTTTGAGCTGGGTTCATTCAAACTCAAAATGCAAAATCCGTAGTTTGCATTTTGAGCTGGGTTCATTCAAGCCCAAAATGCAAAATCCGTAGTTTGCATTTTGAGCTGGGTAATTCAAGCCTAAATGCAAAATCCGTAGTTTGCATTTTGAGCTGGGTAATTGAAGCCTAAATGCAAAATCTGTAGTTTGCATTTGAGCTGGGTTCATTCAAGCCTAAATGCAAAATCCGTAGTTTGCATTTTGAGCTGGGTAATTCAAGCCTAAATGCAAAATCCGTAGTTTGCATTTTGAGCTGGGTAATCCAAAATGCCAAAAAAAAATCATTTTCAATTTTTTTTTAGAAAAGTATAGAAAGAGTGATCTTGTTTGAAAGAGGATTAAAAAACTAAAAGAATGGTATAATTTTTTTGATTAAATTCACAAAACTTAAAAAGTTATGGCAATTTAAAGTTTTTGGAGTTTTTTTTTTAAAATCGTGGGTGTGGGAGAGGGATAATTACATTTTTGCCCTATTCATCCTAAATTAATATATAATAATTACAGTTTTGCCATCGATCAATCATATCCATTGATATTGATGATCCGAAGGTCCAGATTGGTTCTTTAGGTTCTTTGTTTAACACATGGTTCTTTATTGATCCAATTTCTATATATATATATATATATATATATATATATGGAAAAGTTCAAACGAGAACTGTTTTTCATACGAGAACTGCGAGAACCAATCTTAGCATTTGATTAAGATTAATCAATGGCTATAAAATTTTGGCGGCTTATTAGTGTGTCATTAATGAAACATTAATGACTAATTTTTTTGAAACATCAAGCCTCATACTCGGACGCAATTCATGGTAGGATAAATATATAAAAGATCAAAATACCCTTATTAATGAGTCATTAATGGCGTTACAAACAGTTCTCGTACGAAAAACAGTTCTCGTTTGACCTTTTGCCTATATATATACTATTAATTTATTATTTTCAAACAAATTTTATTGTGTGTATATATATTGTATATTGTATATTGTATATTATTATTATTATTATTATTATTATTATTATTATTATTAAAACTAAAAATCTTATGTCGTTTTCATTTAATTACTTAAACATATATGTATCTAACAACATACTTAAAGGTATGAGTTGTATATATCATTCGTTTTTAAAATCTCATAAACTTTTTTTAAAGTTTGTGATATTAATAATCTTTACTAAAATTTTAAGATATAGTACAATTAATACTATAGCATATTATTTTCTCACTTGGTATCATAAAATCTCTTTAACCAATTTGTAAATATTTTTGTGATATCTATAGTATTTGAAAACCAAGTAATTCTTACATGAATATGTGACGCGTTACGGATGAATAGTGTGTGTGTGTGTGTGTGTTGAAACAAAGGAAAATCATGAAAATGATGAAGAAAAATGAATTAAGATCCTCTTAAGTTTTGTTAAACATGACCAATCGTATTTTCTTATAAAAAAACATAATAAAGGAAAATGTGTAAATAAACAAAATAGTGTAAATAAATAATCTTCATTTGTCATCTTACTATCTCCAAAGGCTAAAACTCTATGCCTTCTACTTCCATCATAATTCCTTTACTATGGAGCAACTAAATAGAATTTCAAGATTAACAATACTCTGGTCATTATCAAGCAGGAAATTCTAGGTTTCAAAATCACACCATCAAAATCTTTTGGACTCAATATAGTAATTGAGTCTCAATATAGTAATTGAACCACTATGATACAATAGTGTTGGCAATATTTCATTTGAAAAATTAGCCAACATCTAGTCAGAAACTTTTACTCAAAAGAACTACAAATATCTTATCTCTTTTTAGCAAATGGCAATTTGGAAAAGAGTATAAAGAACCTCTTTTTCACAAATTAGTACATTTACCTGAAATGAATTCATTAAACTGTTACAGGAGTGACACATACGATGTCTAGCTGATTTCTTTTTATGAAAGCATATATATTAATAGATGGAACATATAGATCTAGATCAGGAGTGACAACACACTTCATCAATTTTGAGTTACTATTGCTTGAGGATTTTTAATTACATCAGGGCCTTCTACAATAAAACACTCCTGTATTGTAGCGTTCCATAAGATTTAGGAGTATTTCCTTCAGCATTTGGCCTGACATTTTGAAAAGGGTTTTGAAGGAAATAACAACAAATTAACATGTCGGTCCAATTGAATTAGGCCTAAACACGTAACATCAAACTCAAAACAAAACCTTTAATCATCAAACGGAAATTAATACATCAAATTATTTCAACTTTCTTGAAATAGTACCATTTTCCTTCAATTGACAAGAACCCTAATTAAGAAATAGAAAGATGAAACATTGGGTACAGAACCGACCCTACAATGCTAAACCCAAATGATTAAACGAAAATACGAATATCTATTATTAATCATTAAATATATGAAATACAATGGCTTCATACATCCATATATATGTAACAAATTATGGAGAAAAGATTGAGATTTTGGAACGATTGACATACCATTGCTTAAATCATCAGCTTCTATGGTCTTACTTCCTTCTACAATCAACATAATGTCAGGCAAGTGATGCGATTGAACTTAGAGAATTATTGCAGATAAGTTAGAGATTTTGAGAGCCTAGTGAGAAATCGTCGAATCCTAATAACCCTATCTCAGGTACTAACACAGAACCTGTAGAGAGAAATCGATGGAGATAGGTACTATATGTAATTAGGGCATGGATTCAGAGATCATCAATGAAACAGAAACTGTGTATCGTTGTAAAAAGGAAAAATGAATGGAGCCGTAGAACAAACACGTGGCAGTACCATACGCTATTTCAGAAAGCGGGAAAATAAAGAAGGGGTGCTTTAGAAACAGAACACGTGTCCTCTGTTTTACTTGTTTATTAGAAAAGAAAGATATATATAATCATCTTTCTTCTTCTTTTATTAACATGTGTCTTTAATAGTAACATACTATTACTTTTTAAAATTTGTTATTTATTATATATATTATTAATTTATTATTTCCAAGTACTTCTTGAATTTTTTATTATATATAACTAATGCTAACAATATTTATCCTTTTAAGGTAATTACTTAAACATATATCTATCTAACAACATATAAGGTGTGAGAGTTGTATATATCATACGTCTTTAAGATCTTATTTACTTCTTTTTAAAGTTTTGTGATATTAATAATCTTTATTAGAACTTTAAGATATAGTACAACCGATATTATAACATATTATTTTCTCACTTAATATCATAAAATCTATTCAGCCAATTTATAATTATTTTTGTAACATCCTATAGTATTTAAAGACCAAGTACTTCCTAAACGAATATGTAACGCGTTATGGATGAACTGTGTATGTATGTGTGTGTGTTGATAGAAAGGAAAATCACTAAAATGATGGAGAAATATGAATTGAGGTCCTCTAAAGTTTTGTTAAACATGACCAACAATGTCTCCTATAAAAATATGAGTAGATTCTGTAACACTGTACTTTTTGTTTTTTTAAGTTATTCTTAAACTGCGTGCGGAAGCTTTATTACATAATAAACATAAGTAAAATGCATCATTTGTCCATTTTGAGTTTACAAATTTTCACTACAGTGTTAATTACAAAAACAGGCTCTACAAAATCATTTTGACATCAGAGTAAGTGGTATGTCCACTATCCCAGCCTTCACTAATCAGAAACTCACCAAAGTGGATCTGCAAAACAAACTAGTAGGTAATTATTACAAAGCTAAGTGAGAGAATAAATATCTAAGCACATACAAGACAAATAGCCCAAATCACAAAGCTCATATAATCAAGAGAACCGGCGGTCCTGCATAACCTACAACCAAATGCCGGCCAAAACATAGGTTTACCGATAGCCCGGTTAACATGGACAACGTTACCAGAACCTCTTGAATACAACAAATGCATATCAAGAAAGAACTAATACTGTATATCCCTAAACACAGGCCCAGCCGAAAATCCGCCACGCTGATCTCCAAAACATCATGTATACATATCAACAAACAAGACAAAAAGTCCAATAAGCAAGAACAAATCAGGATATCATATCCTGCATATCCGAAGATATAGATCCACTCACCAAAGTTAGCTCAGCTGTAGCACACTCAGATGATTAACTCACTGAGTCTTCTCAGTTTCCGAGATTATGTAAACATAAGTCAGTATAGATTTCAGTATACTGATTTACAATAAGTAATACACTTATTCATACATCACATGTATACATACATAATTCATATAACATATATACAATCCATATGTCATGATCTCATTTAATAGAAAACCCTAAATCTTTCTCCAAAACCGTATAAGGTACCATGCGGTTTCTCTGCAATGCGGATTTCTCATCACAAGTCCAAATCCGATCATAGTGTTAAGGAAAATAGTTCAATGTTCTAAATCCCGGATGCATCATGCGGAATTATCATAATTCCGGATCCAAGTCACAATCCCGGATAAGCAAAGGCTGAGTATTCGGTTTTAGTCAAATTCCGGATCCAATCATTAATTCCGAATAAGCAAAGGAAATTACATGTGGTATTATACAAATTCCGGATGTCATGCGGTTTCTCAAAAACCGGATAAGTCATAAGTCCCTAATTCCGTATAAGTTCATAATTCCGGATGTTAAGGCAATATCATTCGATTTTCATAAATCCCGCATCACATGCGGTTTCCTCGAATTCCGGATATTGTTCATACGGTATTCATATAATCCCGGATGTTACATTCGGTTTTCACCAATTCTGGATCATTCATCACAAATGCCGAATGATTCAAAGTTGGAAATTCCAGATGTTTCAAGTTCTTGATTATTCATTCAATTCCTACAATTCTGATCTAATTTATATACATGTATAAGAATCTAAGTTTCCAGAAATCATTATAAACACATAAACAACATAATTGTTCATCAATTACTAACATGCATCATCCTAAACTTCAAGTAATTCAAGAATTGTGTGGTTTTCTTATAAAATTTCGAAACCGAATATAAACATCAAATTACCAAGAGTTGTTCTAACCTTCTGGATTAGATGTTTCTAAAATCAAACAATTATTCAAAGATTGAATTGAAAAATGATGAATTCCCTTAGTTCTGGATTCTCGTCCGAGAGTACACACACATAAAACACACACTCACACTTGAACTTTGCATGAAATGAAATGTTGGTGACACATTAGGTGGTGATTAAGTGTCCAAGAAGGACTCTTCATAATTCCATTATCTCATATTTTTGAATTAATTAATATTTTCTCTATTAAATGAAATACACAATAATTAACACATTTAATTATTTATTAACATTTAATAACAGTTAAAATCACATAATCACAATTAAATATTAGGATTAATAATCTAATTACCTCATTATTCTAGGCCGGTTGAGGGGGTGTTACAAATCTCTCCCCCTTTAGAAGATTCCGTCCTCGGAATCTCAGAACCTATACTATGCTTCCACTTAACCATATCCATCGGTATCTGGTTCTTCCTCAACTTTGTTATCTTACGGTCAACTGTAGGTGATATGTTGTACTTTAATTTATCCGCAATCACAATTCCCACTGTAAACTTGTGTCTAGATACAATCTCATCTTTAAATCATCCAATTCACATCATGACTCTGTGGAATACGTGGAAGTTTGGTTACAATAATTCATCATAAAATGCTCCCATTTCCATTCTGATATCTTTAACTGTTTCAAAATTCATAGAATCCCTCTTCTATATAATGTGCATACATTTCAAAATTTCAAGAATTGTGTACCATCTGTCTTCATTGTGGATCATCAATTCAACACTTTAAGATCGTTATGCATTTTAGTGTTATTTAATCGAATAGACAGTCTGAACTCGTTAATCACTTTCAGGTTCAAAACTCAAAACTCTCTAAGCAAAGGCACTCAAACATTCAATCTGGAAATCTTTAATCCTCGAGAATTATCAATTAAATCTTCTTCTCTTTGATATAACTTTTATCTTTTGATAATCATCATTCAAAACATTCACTTGAACAATTTCAGTATATCCACTAAGTCAAATCAATTTCAATCTACACAAAACAATTAATACTGACTATCTTTCATTTCCAAGCATAGGTTACTGCATAAGCTTTCCAAAGTTGATATTGAAATTTCGCAATCACAGGATTGATTCAATTCTATATATCATCTTTATCTCATATTCAACCCTTTCGATAGAATACACATGCCGTAAGCTCGAATAATCAGTACAAATTACACATTTCATGTCGTATCAATAATATCCCCAAAGTTTTTAATGCAGACAACAACTGCAAACTCCAAGTCATGTAAAGGCATTATTACAACGCACTATGAAATCATCAAATTCATCAAGTAGTGCAGAAATAAGTGTCTGACAAAATAACCATTTCAAAATCTGAAATACTACTTCTTTTCATCATTTCATGAAATTGAACCTCTATATAGGTTAGCCAGATCAACGGGCTCACAATCTAAATTTCATCTTCATCAAAACATTTCTGGGTAATCCAAAACCTTCGAATATCAGATATTATCTACTACTTTATTTCATCCTAATTCCAAATATACTCATACACAAGATGAAAAGATAAATCTTCACAACAAATTAAGGATGAAGTCGGTTGTGTTTCAACAATTATACATACGGTAGATCTTTAAATACGGTAGGAGCATTCATTAAATCAAACAGCATTACCTAAAATTCATAATGACCTACCGAGTACGAAAAACTGTCTTCATTATATACTCTTCAGCTACTCTCACCTCATGGTACCTCGATCTCAATTCAATCTTTTTAAAAAATAAGAAGTCCTTGTAGTTGATCAAACAAATCGTCAATTCTGACAACAGATATTTGTTCTTGATGGTTCTCTTATTCAATTCTCTGAAATAAATAGTGATTTTTTTATGAATTGATTAGCAGGGTAATGTACATAAAAATGTAATTAAGCTTCTCTATTTTCAATTTATATACCCTTTTTATAAACTTCAAATAAAGTAAATTTATACTACTAATAATAATTATTACTATTGTCATATTACTACTATTATCATGATGACAATTCTTTTAGGTGTAATAGTTGATTTACTTATAAAAATGTTTTTAATTATTTATTAATCTTTTACTTTACTTAATAATTTCTATATGATTGTTGTTGACATCATTATTCTTATAACTATCCTCTTTAAACAAAAAGCTTGTCTTTTTTACCACATAAAATTTAGCATTGATTGTAATTTTAGTTCGTGTGATTTGATTAAAACGAGGTGTAATTTGCCCGTCGGCGTTGCGATGTGTTTAAATTAATTTTTTTTAATATAGTCACCAAGAATAACAAATACTCACTCATGCATCAACCCGTGACCCTCTTCTTGATTGTTATTGTCTTGTCAACAGTTTATATTTCTTTCAAATTCCATTAGCATTGAATCCCTCATCAATAATTAACCAGTGTGTTAAGCATCTTCAAACATCACTACCTCTCTCACTCTATCTCTCTCGCTCTCTCTCTCTCTCTCTCCGCCTTTTGACCCATTTTCTATTGTAGATTCCTTAAGTGTGTTTGTAAATGCATTAATTGAGAGGAGAATGAAATGTGCATCTTGTTAGATTATGTGCAGAGATAGATAACACGTGTCACCGTATCCAATACTATGTGACACTAAAGGATCACACTTTACACTCCCGTTTAGAACCATTTGGATTTTTACCAAGTTGTATGTGTGTGGAATAATTAATTAGTTAATTAATTATTGAGAAGGAAAATAATAATAGTTATTTATTATTTTAAAGGGAAATTAATATTTAAGTTTAAATATTAATTGGACCAATTAATTAATAGTTATTAATTAATTTGAAAGGTCAAGGGTATTTTATGCAATTAGGTGATAGTTTAATTAAAGCCGGGCTTTAATTAAACGGGCTTAGGCCTTAATAAGGTTTATTATATAAATAACGTTTAGGCCTTAAGGAATTACAAGAGATAATCACAAGTTGCAAAAACAAACCCTAGCCTCTCCCTTTCTTCTCTCTCTGCGTCGAACTCAAGGAGGCCCCAAAGTGGTTCTCGGCCGTGGTCGAACACACACACACACACGCACAGGGCTTGCGTGATCGAGTTTTTGGTGATATCCTACGACGGTCTAACAGCATGTTCAAGTTGGTGAAGTAGCGGTGTTCTACCTTCAGTTATCTGGATTAAAGTTTCAAGTTTTGCAATAAAGGTATAATCTTTAATCCTTATTCTCTGTTTAGTTTCCTATACAAGTTAGATGAGATCACTGGAGGGGGTTTTTGTTTATCTCCGTTGCGTATGTTTTTATGCCCTACAAAACCCTTTTAGTGGTATCAGAGCCACTTTTAACCTCGTAGGGAACTGGTTAAGTTTCTTTTTATTCTGATGAAAAAGGGTTTAATTTATCAAGAAAAGTTTTTGATTATCTAGGATAGTAAAAATCAAGCTTTGATTTTTATTGGATAAATTAATTGCTTTTTAATAAAAGGATTGATTAGATTTAATTTTTTTAAATTAAATCTGTTATTTTTATTGTTGTTATTTGCGAAAAACGAAACCGAAGAACACCAACATCATCGGCGGCGGCCTCAGGCGGTGGGTGCGGTCGGTCGGCGGCGTCCCAGCTTGTGGGCGTTGCTGGTCGACGGTAGTCCCAGGCGGGGTGGCTGTCGCCGGTCGATGATTGACGGAAGCCCAGCCAATGGTTGAAGCCGATCGGAACCACCAAGTTAGGTGGTCGGCGACGTGGTGGCGTACGGCGGCAGGGCAGCGACGGCGGTGGCGTGGTGCGGCTTCGGCCCAGAAACCACGGCCCAAGGCCGGCCCAGCTGCGGTTTTTTATCTCCGAAAGGGCTACAGCCCAATCAAGTTTTCATTTTTCGGCCCAAGCTAATCGTTTGGCCCAGTCCCATGTATTCGACCCAGTTAGTGGGTCAAATATCTGTGGTCGATATAAAATTAGAATACAGTTGTTATTTTAATTTTAAGTTTAAATATTATTTTTGAATTTCTGTTAATTATCAAGTATGAAACTTAAAATATATATATTCATTGCAAGTAACAGAAAAACAATATATGGATTTTTAACAGGTTGTTCAGATCAGTATTTTTCATCAAGATAAATAATTAGAAATCGGTTGTTTTTACTTCGTGTATTAGTTTGAATACATGTTTGGGATGCCATAACCGAGCCCTAGACCTTGTGGATTGCTTTTTTTTCTGATCTTGTGGTTGTGATTGGTTTTTTTCTATTCTATGGTATGGGGAGGCCTGCGTGCCACTTACAACCCCTATTCTATCATGTACTTTGATTATCTTGTAATTTTATATTTCTAGTTTTAGTTTTTTTTAAATAGAATAGTATATAAATATAATAGACTTGAAGCTGATTCAAAGAAGCAAAAAGCAAGGAGCAGGATTGGATCCAGGAGCCAGTGGGAGTTTCAGAATGTCATGTCATGTGTGTTGTTTTTCACTTAGGTTTTGGACCGTCGGGTTTTTCGTGTGGCTCACGAAACCGACATTAGTTAAGGGCAAGGCTGAGGCATAGATGTTTATGGTTGTTTTATTTCTTTACATATTATATATGCATGGTTGTGATTCTCACGATGATATAAAACAAGGGTTTTAATAATAGTCATTATTAAACAGTGTTTTTAAAAAAAATTGGCAAAATCCTTTTTAGAAAAATCTTATATCAGTGTGCTACACACCTAATGGTACACCTTTCCAGTTAAACGGTACTCGGGTATCAGAAGTGACCAAACCTTGGGCATTCGGGTTCAAACCATTGCGGGGAAGGGTGTGAAATACTCTGCGATAATCGGGAGTCCCGGCCAGAGTTCATACTGTCTTAGGTCGTGCGATCTATTTTGGTGATAATGGGGAGTCCCGGCCCAAAATGCACTAGAGGGACTAAAGCATGCACGGTTCTTGTAGCCGATGTCCCGTGGATCTAGGAGTCGTGTCTAGGTAGGATACGATTGGTATAGGTTTACCCACCAGAAATAGCATTGTCCTGGTGGGAAGTGCCCAAGCCTTGCATCGGAAAATGTGAAATATGGATCCTAGTCTAATAATTTATTTTTAAAAGGTAATAATTATTAGAGGATATAGTCACATTACTGAATCGGTTTTATCTTTTCTTTTTCTGTAGATGTCTATTTTATCTGTTATTCCGTTCTATTCACCCAAGGAATCTTTAAGCCTTATCGTTAGCAAGTGAAAGCTTTCAGGTCCAAACTTTGCTGTTTGGAAGATGCATCTTAAGAATGTATTAGATGCACAGGGAAAGCTGTACGTCATAGAGACTTTGCCTCAAGGACGACCAGGGTAGATGCCCAGGATAGTGAGTATGATGCTTACTATCAATATATGGCCGGTGAATCTGATGTTATGTCGATTCTCGTTCTCTCAACTTCATCCGAGTTTACGGATTTTGAGGTTGTTCAAGCATTAGAGGAAAGGTTCAAGAATACTGAACGAGCATGTCGTTTCTTGCTAATAAAAGAAATTCTTTCGCAGAAGATGAAAGAAAACCAACCCATTAGCAATCATCTCATCAGTATGAGAAGGCTTCTTGATTGCTATGTGACCCTTGGATCAGGATCAAAGCAACATGAGCTAGTTATGCTCTTGTTCGGTTCCCTATATGACCATTATCAGTATGAGGTAATGGGTGTTATAGGAGGCTTTGATCTGACTGTCGCGAGTCTGCACGAGATCCTCATGTGCGTTAGTGACGATCTAGATCCAAAGAACCTAGAGTCGACAGTAGTGGACCCTATGCTAGAGGATGAATGGTAGGAAGAGCTTGGAGAAATTTGTTGCCCAGACTGTGGTAGCAAGGATTCATGCGAGCACTCACTCGACATAGATCAGCTAGACATTGGTTCGCTCAATGACTCATGTATCTTTATGATAGATTGTCTTATTAATTCTTATGAATCATGGGTATTGGATACCGGATGTGGTCATCACATATGCAATCAGTTACAGGGATTCAAGAGAAGTAGGAAGCAAAGACAAGAAGATATGGACCTGCGGGTAAGCGAAGGCTCCATGGTTGGTGCTGAAGTTGTAAGGACATATTGTCTTAGTTTGCCTTCGGGCATGGTCATAGAACTAGAACCTTGTTATTATGTTCCTAGACTCATCAAAAACGTTATCTCATTTGATTTGCCTATAGACTGTGGTTTTAACTATGTTATGAATAGTAAAATGATTTCTTGTTTTAAAAATGATGTTTTCTATTTTAAAGCTATCCACAAAATGGTCTATACACGCTAAATCTAGATAACGATGAAAAAGACATATATCATATAAGTAAAAGATCCAAGAGTAACTTGAATCAGACTTATCTCTGGCATTGTCGTTTAGGACATATAAACGAGAAACGCATAGAGAAGCTCCGAGATGACGGAATTCTAGAACCTTTTGACTTGGAGTCATATGATATTTGCGAATCTTGTTTGTCTGGTAAAATGACAAAGCAGTCTTTCAACAGTGAGAATGAAAGGGCTAGTGAGCTACTGGGGATAATACACACATATGTGTGTGGACCCTTTACTCCAGAGGCTAGAGGAGGATACCGATACTTCATTACGTTTACTGACGACTTCAGTAGGTTCGGTTATGTCTATCTTATAAGACTTAAATCTGAAAGTTTTGACAAGTTCAAACAGTTTCGGAATGAAGTACAAAATCAGCTGGACAAGAAGATAAAGCAGCTTCGGTCCGACCAAGGTGGTGAGTATCTGAGTCAGGAATTCGACGATCATTTGAAGGAATGTGGGATTGTTTCACAACTCACACCTCCGTATACACCTCAGATGAATGGAGTGTCAGAAAGGAGGAGTCGTACATTGCTTGACATGGTACGATCAATGATTTGTCGAAGTTCATTTCCTTTGTCGTTTTGGGGGCATGCACTCGAGACAGCGGCGTTCATGCTGAATCGGGTTCCGACAAAATCAGTTGAAAAGACACCGTTCGAGGTATGGACGGGGAAAAAGCCCAAAATGTCTTTTCTCAAGGTTTGGGGATGTGAGGTGTATGTTAGGCGAACATTCACGAATAAACTCAATCCCAAATCAGATAAGTGTATCTTTGTGGGTTATCCCAAGGAAACCATGGGATACTATTTCTATAACCCAGATGAGAACAAAGTTTTTGTTGCTCGTAAAGGGGTGTTTTTGGAAGAAAAGTTTCTAAACTCAGAGATTCCAAGAAAAGAAATAAAGCTTCAAGAAATTGAAGAGAAAGAGATAACACCACCACCGATAATCGAACCCGTAATTCAACAAATAATTGTTGAATCTCAACCCGAGTCTGTGGTTGAGGAAGAAGTGTAACACTGTATTTTCTTAAACAACTTTGAATTGCGTGCGGAAGCTTAATTACATAATTATATTCATATCATAATTAAATACAACTTTGTACTATTTGACTATACAAAATACATCCACAGTGTTAACACAAAACAGGCTCTTTTAACAAAATATCTGACATCAGAGTCTTGGTATGTCCATATACCCAGCTTCACTCCCAAAAATCTTACCAAGAGTGTCCTGTAAAAAGATTAAAACAGTGGGGGATTAGCACAAAGCTAGTGAGGGAATAACATCTAAAAATATACAAGGCATATAGCCCAACACATAATGCTCAAACACCCAAGAAACGGCGGTGTTGCAACACCTACAACCTATGCCGGCCAAAACATAGGCTTACCGTTAGCCTTGCTAACATGGACAACGGTACAAACTCCCTTGAGTGCAACAAATGTCCCTCAAGATCAGATACTATAAATCCCCAAGCAACAGGCCCAGCCAATACCAGCAAGCTGATCTCCAAAACAACAAGTATATATACAGAAAGCAAGATATAAAATCTTAAGAGCATAAACACCCAGGAAATACATCCTGCATATC
This sequence comes from Pulicaria dysenterica, assembly GCA_947179395.2. Classification (NCBI taxonomy): domain Eukaryota; kingdom Viridiplantae; phylum Streptophyta; class Magnoliopsida; order Asterales; family Asteraceae; genus Pulicaria; species Pulicaria dysenterica. Next base: position 75,863,870 of record OX359288.1, on the reverse strand, counting down.
CTTATATATGATTCCACTCACCGAAGCCTTCAAAGCTCAGTTTTACTCAGCAGTATATCTTACTGAGTCTTGTCACCTCCTGAGAATACAACTACAAGTTAGTACTTGCTTAATAATCCACAATAAGCAAAACACTATTTATACATCACATGTACAAAATACATCAAGTACATATCAAACGATGTATATTCAAGTTAGTATATCGTCTTTTCACAATTACCAATTTCATCAAGTATCTTGTGAAATCTTGTAACTTCATAGCTTTGGCAATACATATATTCCATTCCATATGTTAAGGCCATAATTGATGTAAACACAAATCAATCATCAATATCATTCAAGTTGTTATTCGGTTTTATCATCAAACTCCCAAATCCGAGCAATGGCATGGGTTCAATACCGAATATAATCCAAATCTGACCAACATGTTAAATACGTTTAAACCATAGTCCAAATCCGAGCAAAGGCCAAATCCGATTAATCTAAATCCGAATGATCCAGTTCCGAATAAAGGCACATGTCCCAAATCCGAATAATATTCAAATCCGAATAAAGTGTTAGGGAATATCAAAGTCTTGATTTCATACTTCAAATCCGATCAATTCATTCGGATTGTCTCAAATCCGATTATTTTTTCGGATTCTCCAATTGTTAAGGCAACAAGTATTTTGTTCGGGTTTATCCAATTCCGAATAAAATTGTTCGGTATTCAATTTATTCGGTATTCTCAAAGTATTCAGAAATCATCATAAAGTCCAACAGTTTGTTCGGAAATCAACCCCAAACCCGATCAAATCTGTTCGGGTTCCCCCAAATCCGAATAATTCATAAGTTGAATTCCGAATAGCTCATGTTCTTGATTTCTTTCTCAATTTTAAACTGTAATTGAACATGCAATGTAATCTATCTTTCCAGAATGCATTATAAACACATAATGATCATAAGTTAACAACAATTTCTAACATTCAATCATCCTAAGATCATGAATTTATTTTTGCATACATCATACGGTTTGCATACATATTCAAGGAATTCACATTATTAATCAAGAACTACAAACATATGTAATCTAACCTATAAATGTTATGATTATAATATTATCAATCAAGCAAGATAATAGATGAAGGTTGATTCTTTCTCTTCTTTTCTTCTTCTTCTCGGCCGAACACAACAATCACACTCACACACTACACTTTCTTTGTTTTGTATAATGTGAAAGGCAATGGTAATGGTGGTGATTAAGTGTCAGCAATTGTGACACATCATAATTCCACTAACTACATTTTTAAAATTATTTTAACAATTTCAAATAATAATAAGTATTCACATAAAAGTCCTAATTAATCATCAAATATAATTAACATATAATGATAATTAAATCCACATAATCTAAATTAAATCTAAAGGTTAATTAAATTACCTTAATTAATCTAGGCCGGTAGAGAGGGTGTTACAAGAAGTGCAAACACAAGACCTTCGTAGATCTAGTAGGCCTCGTCATGAGTCAGATAGGTATCTGGGTTTCCTGGTTGCTCAAGACGAAGGGGATATTTTAGAACCCACCACCTACCAAGATGTTGTTTCAGGTTTAGAATATGAGAAATGGCTATAAGCCATGAATGCAGAGATGCAATCTATGTATGACAACCAGGTTTAGAAGTTAGTGGATTTGCCTCAACACAGCAAAACTATTGGGTGCGAATGTTTCTTCAAGAAAAAGACCGCCATGGTTGGAAAAGTGCATACTTATAAGGCTTGGCTAGTGGCAAAAGGTTTCACGCAAACTCATGGTATTGGCTATGATGAAACTTTTTCCCCAGTGGCAATGCTTAGGACCATTAGAATTCTTATGGCCATATCAGCATATTTTGACTATGAGATATGGCAGATGGATGTCAAAACCGCCTTCCTTAACGGGAAGTTGACAGAGGACGTATATATGATACAAGCGGATGGTTTTGCAGATCCAAAGAATCCTAATAAAGTATGCAAGTTGCTAAAATCCATTTATGGGTTGAAGCAGGCTTCTAGGACCTGGAACTTACACTTTGATGAGCGCAATAAAGAGTTTGGTTTTACCAAAAGTGAGTTCGAGTCATGTGTTTACACTAAATTCAGTAGGAGCGCCATAACCTTCCTAGCCTTGTATGTAGATGACATACTGTTAATAGGAAATAATATACCAGTATTACAAGGAGTAAAATCCTGGTTAGGTAAATGTTTCCAGATGAAAGACTTGGGAGAAGCTGCTTATATACTTGGTATTAAGATCTATAGGAATAGATCTAAGCGGCTTATCAGACTTAGTCAAAGTACATATATTGACAAAGTCGTGAAAAGATTCAAGATGGATGAATCCAAGAAAGGATTTATTCCAATGCAATCTAGCACGATTTTGAGCAAGGCTCAGTGTTCTGTATTTAGTCAAGATCAGAACAAGATGAAATTGATTCCATATGCCTCAGCAATTGGATCAATTATGTATGCCATGCTGTGTACTAGGCCCGATGTTGCCTATGCCATAAGTGTCACGAGTAGATACCAGCAAAATCCGGGTGAAGCTCATTGGGTAGCTGTCAAGAATATTCTCAAGTATTTGAGAAGGACACAAGACATATTCCTAGTTTATGGAGGTTCGATGGACGAGCTTAGTGTAACTGGTTACACTGATGCTAGTTTCCAAACCGACAGAGACGACTTTAGGTCGCAGTCAGGATTTGTCTTTACCCTAAACGGAGGAGCTATATCTTGGAAAAGTCAGAAGCAAGATACTACAGAGGCAGAGTATATTACAACAAGTGATGCGGCAAAGGAAGCTGTCTGGCTGAGGAATTTTATCTCGGACCTTAGAGTTGTTGCCAATATCTCTAGGCCGATTGATATATTCTATGATAACTCAGGGGCTGTGGCGCAAGCTAAAGAGCCAAGAGATCATCAGCAGACTAGGCATTTACTCAGAAAATATCACCTAATCCGAGAGATCATAGGAAGAGGAGATATTAGACTGCAAAATATACCGACGGACGACAACGTCGCTGACCCGTTGACGAAGCCGCTAGCTAGAGCTAAGCATGAGTGACATGCGAATTCTATAAGGATGCAGTACCTAGAATATAGCAGCTAGTTCAAGTTTTTGATTATTTCTATAGATGTAACTTGAAACTCTTTTATTATGTATTTACATTTAATGAGATTGAAATAGGAGGTATTTACATAATTGTTTCTAGTGTCTATTTTTAGCATGTTTTAACCTATCCATGATGAATTCAAGTTATGAATTCTCTAAATGCCCGTAGCTACTTAATGTAGTGGGAGCAACATTAGGGAGATAACGCTATTATGAATATTTGATGATTTATTCGGGGTTGAATAAAAGCACAAGGTTGTGACCAAATATTCGTAGATATTTATCAGGTGGGATAAATATTGGGAGTGATCCGCATCGAGTTTACTTCATGGAGCAACAACATAAGTAAACTTGATAGGTTGTCCTTAAACCTGAGATATTTGGTTTGGGGCACAGTAACTACTGTACTTTAGCGTGTTCTAACGTCACGCCGTAACAGGGTGATTATAAGGGGCATGTATAGGTGCAGCGGAAGCTGTGTGCTCAAATTGCAAATAGTCAAGATGAGATTTGCACCTCCTACTTTTAGGAGAGATATTTCTGGGCCCCTCGACGATTGAGACAACTAAAAATGTGTGGCCGCGCTCGATTAGAATGATAGGTTTCATTCGGTAAACCGTAACTGCAGAGTGTCGAGATCAGAGTCGAGAAAATCTGAGTATTTAGAATAAGATCCCTGCTCCATGTCTAATACTCACATTACGGAATATCGCGATGCAAAAGGAAAAGCCTAAATAATCCAAGGGGTGGATTATATCTCTAGATGTAAGAGATCTCATAGTCTGGTTAACCTAAGTGTCTGGCTAGGGACCTCCTTAGGCCAACGGTGTACAAGGAGTGTTACTTATCTTGCACAAGTGGGAGTCTGTTAGTGTAACACTGTACTTTTTAAATCATATAATTAAATCGCACGCGGAAGCTAATTACATATAATTATCTTAATTACATAATAGATACAAAAAATTTAACTTGTTTGATGTACAAAGACTTTTACAGTTTTAATACAAAAACAGGCTCTAACAAAATCTTTGACATCAGAGTATTGGTCCGTCCATATTCCCAGCCCAAAAGCATCAAGCTCACCAAAGAGAATCTGCAAAACAATCTAGTGGGAAATTAGCACAAAGCTAAGTGAGGGAACCAATATCTAATCATAAACAAGGCAAACATGCCTAAACCCAAATAGCTCATGAATCCCAGGAGAACCGGCGGTGTTGCAAGCACCTACAACCAAGGTCGGCTAAAACCAAGGTTTACCGATAGCCCTGCTAATATGGACAACAATATCAGCCCCCTTGAGTACCACAAATGTACTTCAAGATCAGATACTGTAAATCCCCCAGCAACAGGCCCAACATCATACTGATCTCCAAATAACATGTATATACAATCCAAACAAGAGCATTCCAAATAGGATATCATATCCTGTATATCAAAAGATATAGATCCACTCACCAAAGTCTTCAAAACCTTGGCACACTCAGATGACTAAATTCACTGAGTCTTCTCGGTTCCTGAGATTGAAGTAACCCAAGTCAGTATTCAATTCATAATACTGATCCAATAATAAATATCATATTTATTCATGTTCTCATGTATATACACTTATACATATATATTCATCATACATAAATCCAAATAGATATACAATTCATGTTTATCTCCAAATCATCAATTCCGACTGTATTCAAATCCGATTAAAGTCGTATTCCGAGTAGAAGACCAAATTCCGATAGAATCATAATCCAAATCCGAGCATAAGCATAATCCGAGTAAATGATCCAATTCCGATTGAATACCAAATTCCGAGACATGTTCAATTCCGAGTAATGGTACAATCCGATCAACTGAATTCCGAGGAAATAGAATTCCGATATAATGTTAGGGCTTTCATCAATTCCGAGTATTGGACAATTCCGACTCATTATTCAAATTCCGATTAAAGGTACAATTCCGAGTAAATAGGATTCCGAGTAAATTATTAAGGCATTCCACAGAGTTTTAGTCGGATTCCGAGTAAATAGTTAAGGAAAATCTATGTGTTTAGTCGGATTTCATCAATTCCGACCAATTCTGTCGGAATTCACCAATTCCGACTCAATCAAACCCCAATTCCGACTAATTCAAGTGTTCATCCCCATTTTTTATTTCTAACTTAAATCACTACTGATTTTAAGCATGCAAGTTATATATGTTTCCAGGAATAATTCTAAACATATAAATAACATGTATAGATCATAAATTCTAACATGCATTCATCCTAATATCATCAAATCATCAAGAAAAATCGGAATTCATATATATATGCAAAACCGAATACAAACAATAATTAACAATTATATTTCAGTAATCTAACCTTATGATTATGATTCTCAGTTATCAATTTAAGCATGCAAGATTGAAGTTTGATTTTCTTTTCTTTCTTCCTTCTCCTTCTCGGCCGAGAGCAACAAAGTACACATACACACTATGTCTCACTTAACAAGAAATGAGGTATGGGGTTGTTTGACCAACTCAAATACCCCCCATACCTCTCTTATAATCTATCTAATAAAGTAATAAGAATAATAAAAATAAATAATACAATCAAATATTAAATACCCAACATGACAAGTAATACTCATAAATAAATATAACTCCCCAGATTAATTAATTTAATTACCTTAATTAATCTAGACCGGTTGAGAGGGTGTTACAGTTAGATTATGTGCAGAGATAGATAACACGTGTCATCGTGTCCAATATACTATGCGACACTAAAGGATCACACTGCTAAACACCCGTTTAGAACCATTTGTATTTTTACCAAGTTGTATGTGTGTGGAATAATTAATTAGTTAATTAATTATTGAGAAGGAAAATAATAATAGTTATTTATTACTTTAAAAGGGAAATTAATATTTAAGTTTAAATATTAATTGGACCAATTAATTAATAGTTATTAATTAATTAGAAAGGTCAAGGGTATTTTATGCAATTAGGTGATAGTTTAATTAAAGCTGGGCTTTAATTAAACGGGCTTAGGCCTTAATAAGGTTTATTATATAAATAACCTTTAGGCCTTAAGGTTTCTGATGTTCAGTTTTAACTTGAGCACAGATGTGACACATCTCAACAAACTTAGCTATATCTGTTTTCATAGTCGGCCACCAATATCGAGTCTTTAAATCATGGTACATCTTAGTACTACCCGGATGTATTGACAATCTAGACTTATAAGCCTCATCTAGAATTAAGACATGGAGTAGATACCCTACAAAACCCTTTCACATCTGTATAGCTTCCATAATAAAACTTTAAAGTAGATAATATAAATTCACAACATACAAAAGAGTAATTTTGTCCCGCTATGAAACGCGGGTGATATTTACTCGTTAATTACTATTCATGAAGAATTCAACATGTTATAAAAGGCAAACACATACAAACACACTCATAATTTACACTCTTGTTTACAACAAAACATATTCTTAATCTTAAGGAGGAAGAAAACTTTAGGTCACATCTTAATATTGATAGGTTGAGCGTCTTTTGATTTAATAATAAAATTGTTATTAGTGTTAAAAATCAAAACCTTAATAAGTTTAAAAATATAATTTACTATTAAGCCATTTTAGATAATAGAAAAAGTCATATGCACATATTGAATGGTTACTTTAAAAATAAAAAATGTATACTTCATCAAACCCATGTCCCTTTAGGCTTTAGCAACTTCTCAAAGCTGATAAAAGTAAATGAGGAAAACCAAAATCTCAGGATAAAATCAATATCAAGTTTTATTGTGAATTTATTGAATTTTCCTTCAAAATTTCATGAGAAGAAGCCAAATTACTTTGCAATTGATAGTATAGGATAATTATGGATTTGATCATTGGATTGTAACTTTTCCGAGTTTAGTCCCTCCCAACATAAATCTCTTGTACTATTAGTCCTTACTCAACATAAAATAACTACATTGCTTGGGTTTCATTATTTACTTATTTTATTATGATTTTAATTCAGTTTAGCATAATCTATAATACTTAAACATTGATTTAATATATTAGAATTAAGAGTAAATTATACAGATGGTCCTGTGGTTAGTGGTCATATTCTGGTTTGGTCCTTTCAGTAGAAAATTTACGCCAATAGTCCCTACTGTACAAGTTTTGTCACACCCATGGTCCTTTATCTAACTTGTCATCCATTTATACCTTTAGTTGACTATATCAAAGGGAAATTTGGTCATTTTCACAGCATGTTAGTTTTAGTCCTTATTCTCATGTGTTGTCATCTTCCCCACTTGTGCAAACATCCTTTCTCTCCCTCTCCCTCTCTCTCTCTCTCTCAACTACAACCACACTCTTCCTTTCTTTTTTTCAATCAAATCCAACCTTCTAGATCTTGCTCTTGTTAATCTTTGCATAATAGGGACTTTTGGTGTAATTTTTTTACTTAAAGAACCAAACCAGAAGGTGTCCACTAACTACTAACCACATGGACCATTCGTGTAATTTACTCTGGAATTAACTAAGTACATATGGTTAATCCTTTCTTTAACCTTAGAAACCATTGTTTAGTGTCGCCACCAGATATGGTGACACCACCTAAGTCACCATGAATCTTGAAATTCTTGTCCAGCCAGGGGGTGTTTTGTATATTTTAAGGCCCTATTTAAAGAGGAATAATGAACCATTGAACACACATCCACACTGCGCGCACGCACACATACGTATATATAAGCAAAAATTCTCCGACACAATGATATTTCAGTAACTAAAAAAATAACAATAATAATATAGTTTATCTTACATAGTTACTTGAATGATGAAATCATCCTAACATTATTGGAAATATAGTACGACCCAAATCTTAGTTATCAATACTCTATAAGATATTGATTTCAATAGCTATTATTGTCAATCTATTATGTCATTATTGTGACAATGTTGACCGTAAGGTGGACTGCAACAATTAAAGGTTTAAGATCATTATTTCTACAGATGTAACCGTTATTGGAATAGTCACTATTACTTGAATAGTTAACAAGATTCCATATACAATTTTTCAATCTACATAAACAATTGATAACTAAAACATTAATCAACAAGTTATATATCTAAATAAATTGACTTGTGATGTGGATTGAACGTTAAGTATATCAGTATCTCCTTGATTACTTCGACCTCGACGTCCCATATTTTCTTCTCCATTTCTGAACAATGTATACGTTTTCTTAATATGTATTTTTCACAAAATAATTATTTTAAATATAGACTTCATAGTATTATAGTTTATCAAGTGGATTTGAAAAGTTCTAACATTATATTGTAATATCTATATATTATTTGTATATAAAAGTTGGCCCCCTCTTAAACGTGGACGTTGTGCGGTCACACCTCATTCACTCCCTGACACCTATGTATCCAACCACCACCCCACTTTCGGCCATTGATGGAAAACTCAATTTTAAACACACATATAAAGAATCAAACATAGTTGATTCAGAAATTTAAACACTTATATACATGTAGCATATTAGAGTAATATTAGAACATCCCACACAAGAATATACGAAAATCAAACATAATTTATTTGAAAGTAACTAAAATCTGATACAAAATTATACAAAAGAATAAGATATACAAATAACAGATCTCAATGATTAAACACTAGTAAAAATCACACGAATACCCATTAGATTATGCTTCAAACAAACCCTAATACATATAAATCCAAAAACTTGGTATTTAATGAAGATCACACAAGGCGTAAAGTTAAGTTTATAAAATATGGTTAATCATAGTGATTGATTAGTTATTCCAAAAAATGCATATAAAGCGATTGATGAAATGGTATAAAAAAATTAGAGCACAAATATAGGAGTGTATGAGTAAGAGCACAGATTTGAAAAGTATAAAAAAAATTACATACTTCACTTTTTTTATATCTGGAATTGTTTTTCAAGCATACTCAAAGCGTAAAGTTATTAATTTATAACTCTTGAAAACAATTTCGATCCTTCATTATCTTATTTCTCTATGTCTCAATTTATGTGAAGTAGCAAAGTTTGGTTATTCAAAATGGATTCAGTTTCGTGATTTTGTTAAGTTTAACATATTAAGCTGTAATTGAATTTGTGGTTAGTTGATTATTTGTACAATATTTTAATCATTCGCGCGTTAGAAGTTTCTTTATTAAATATGTCCCTTATATATTAGGAGATATCCTTACATAACAAAATTGTTCATACACAATAATTGTATGCATTGTTAACTTGTAACATATGCATTAACCGTTTGTATCTAGTTGTATACTAACAGTGTAGCCGCGCAATGCTGCGACGGTAAATAGTTTATGTTTTGCAACATGTCATTTTCAAGGATGTAACGTGTAATTCAATGTCACGAAAAAAAAATTCAGCAACATGACTGTTTTTTTCTTCAATTTTTCTTAAATTTGTATTAACTCTTTTATTAATTTTAAAAATAAATTCTAAAAAACATTCAAAAAATTAAAAAAAACTATGAAATAAGAAGAGAAAAATTAATAAGATTTTGAAAATTATATTGATGTGGGTGGATAATTGTGTTTTGTAGAGTGGACTTAGTGGGAGAATATATTATAAGTAAATAAAAAGTTAAAGTTTATTAGGAGAGATAAATGGTTAAAAATTGAGTGGATGAGATTGAGACAAAAAGAAGAGTGGAGATCAAAGATTGACATAATTTTAAGAAGTTCTTAAAAGTTAAGAGGAGAGAAAGTGTTAAATGGTTTATATAGTAGTATAAATGATTAAAAACTGCTATGTACGGATCAGGTCTCATATATATTTAATTACAAATTAGATGTTTAATATTTTTAAAACTTTGTTATACTTACACAGATCATTCAATAGTATATATTATCTTCGAATCTTTGACTACCAATATTATTATCTCCAACAACTCACTAACACCATCACTGCTTGCTATTCCACAGCCGCCCTAACACGTCTCGATCACCATTATCAGTCATCTCAAGATATATCTGCTGCAAACTGTCGCATGTCCACTCATCCATTATCATTCTTCAAATGTTTCTCAACACATGAGTAATTAATTGAAGGGAGATTCTTTTAATTGAATTCATCAAAATTACCTCTTAAATTATTATTATTATTAATATTTATTATTATTATTATTATTATCATTATTATTATTATTATTTATTGTATTGTATGTAGTAGAGTCAACGACCAACGAGAGATAAAGAGTATTAATTAGATGACCTAGCTTGTTGATTGGTGTAATTTTCCGTCTTTATGCTTTATGTAATCGCTACTGTTTTGTATCCTTTCTAGCGCCTCGCTAGTTTAATAAAATTTGGTTCCTCTCGGAGGGGATGATAGCCATGCCGAAGCTCCCGGCCTTGAGGACCTTTATTTACCGTTCAAAAAAAAAAAAAAAAAGATGACCTAGCTTGTCTAAGGAGTTAATTTGATCCCAGCTAGTAATTGTGTTTCATCATCCCATACTTAAGGCTATAAAGATTTGGGGATTTTTTGGGTTGCTCTCGGTTTACTCAGGAATACCATTACACTTTTCTTCGGGTTAGTTTTCGATTTTTCCAACCCAAACTCACACGCACATTCCTTCGTTTTAGTATGTAAGAGAGAGTAGGTGAATGAAAAATATTAGGTTAATCTAGGTTAGTCTATACTTGGGTTTCTATTAAGAGAGAAAAAAAAAGAAAAAAATAATATAATATTGATGTGATATTTGAATAAGAAGGAGAAAGTTATCACTACTCATGAAGAAAGAAAGAATTAAAAAAAAAGACAGAATTTTAAAAGATCCACATAAAAGGAATGAAAGAAAAAAACTGAATGGTTTGCGAAGTTTAGGTTAATTTTACTCTCAAATAAATCTTTCGTTTAGGTTAATTTTACTCTCAAATAAATCTTTCCAAATTAGAATAATTTGAAAGAAATTAGTAATTCCCCTTCTCTTTTCTCTTTTTTTTTTCTTTCTTTGACCCTCTTCTATAACACGAGATTGTAGTGTAAGAAAAAAAGAAAAAAAAACGAAACTATGTAAAGCATTATCTACATAAGTATATTATTTGTATTTTTCCAAATTCATTAATCTGAAAATTAAACACTTGAATTAATACAGTATACTGAAAGGCTACCAAACCGTACACATTTAAAAATTACAAGTGATCAAGTACTTTGCGATTTTCGAATTATTGTTGATTTCATGTTACAAGAAAACGGGCAAAAATACGCATACCATTCTCAATTTGGTTCGATCGACACCAGCGGCTACTCTAGTCTTCGATGTTTAGTCATGCATTTTTACAGGTTTTTAAGTTAACCTATATATATAATCCGTTAATTATCAACGATATTCATTGATTGCATAAATTGACGTAATAGTACTCTTTTATTATTAAACGTGCTAGAAATACTCTATGAGCAATAAGAACATACACAAAAGCTAGCCCAACAAAAGCGAATTGAACTAGCTAGCTAGCTTAGACATGGGCAAAATCGGTCCTGGACCGGTCCTGGACCACAGCCGGTCCGGTCCGGTCCGGACCTAGTCGGTCCTGAGCCGGTCCGGTCCTCGGCGGACCGGTCTTCGCGTAAGACCATTTCGATAAATTCGGTCTTCGGGCGGTCCTGGACCACTTCCGGACCGGTCCAAGTCCGGACCGGTCCGACTTCGGTCCTGGACCGGTCCGTTTTTCGTTCGGGTATTTTTCCGGTTCGGTTTAGATATTTCCGGGTTTTTTTTAGTTTCGGTTTAAAATTTTCCGGTTTTCGATTCGTTTTTTTGTTTGAAAAAAAAAGTGACTTGTTAATTTAAAAAAAATGCAAGTTATAAACTATAAAATATAAACATATATAATTGCAAGTTAATAAAAACATATAAATAACATTGCGATACAATTACAAAATAAAATTACATATTGTTGAAACTTAATTTATTTTTTTAACAAGAAAAGGGAACTCTAGCAATGGAGCTTCGGCATTGCCATCACCCCAAGTTAGAGACCCGAAAAATACATATTGTTCGAAAGAAATAACGTCACAAAATATAAAGAGACAACTACTAAAATGGATAGTCGGAATTGAAATTCCAATAGTTGTAACTATCGTCGGTATATGGCACATGCCCATAATAGGCGACTTCGTTCGAGTGGACGTTGGATGATGAACCCGCGTTCATTCTATTTTGAGTGTCGTCAACGTATTCTTCGCCGGGTTCGGGTTCTTCAGTTTCAGCTTCAGTGTTAGTGTTTGATGTTCCCGATGCGAAGTCCCTGTTGTAATCGTCTTCCATAATTGCTTCCTCCAAATTAGTTAAGCCTTCTTCGAGATCTGCATCGTTTTGACATCTTTCCATAGAATCATAGTAGTCCTTAAGCATCACGGCCATTTGCACCGACTCTGCCTTCAACATACACCGTCGTGCACTTAAAATCCTGCCACTAAGAGAAAAACAACATTCCGAAGCTACGCTACTAGCTTGGACGGTTAGTACGTCCCTAGCCATACGGGCTAGGATCTTAAATTGACCAACGTTTTCTCTTTCTTGCCACCATTTTAATACATCAAATTGTGTAAAATCTTCGGTGCCAATATAACTACTGTAATCAGTTTCTTTATAAATGGAAAGTTCGTCTAAAGACGATTGAACTCGTGTACGTTTTGATTGAGATACATTTTGAAGCCAAGACGATCCAATGCTAAAAGTAGTGTTTGGCCGAGAAGCCGATGCTTGTGAAGTCGAAGACCTCGGGGTGGAACTTCTTCCAAATTTTTTGTTATTTTGTTTGAGTTGCACAAAATCCTTCCAAATTTCCGCAACTCGATTTGTTTTTGGAACTTCTTCGTACGGGAGATTTATATTGAAATCACTTCGACCCGCTTTCAAATTGCTAGGTCCTTCACCCGCCATTTTTTATAATCTTGATTCTTGAAGCAAATCAAAAAATTATAAGCAAATCCTTGATTCTTGAAGCAAATTATAAACAAATCCTTGAATTGGAAAAATTGCAAATTATAAGCAAATCTTGAGAGAAAGAAGAAAGAATGAGAGAATAAGTGGTTTAGAGAAGGTGTAGGAGAAAAATGGCAACCAAATGGGGGGTATTTATAGGAAGAATTGAAAAAAAAAAAAAAAAAAAAAAAAAAAAAAATCGGAAACTAGCCGTTGGGGACCGGTTCGGACCGACTCGGACCGGTTCGGACCGACTCGGACCGGTTTGGACCGGTTCGGACCGGTTTGGACCGGTTCTGGACCGGTTTGGACCGGTTCTGGACCGGTTTGGACCGGTTTGGACCGAAAAAAGAGCCGTTGCATTTTGAACTTCGACCGTTGGGCATTGGACCGGTCTTGGACCGGTTCGGACCGAGTTTGGACCGGTTCGGTCTTGGACCGGTCCTGGACCGTTTTGGACCGGTTCGGATCTTGGACCGGTTCTGGACCGGTTCGGACCGCTTACGTCATTTTCGGTCTCGGTCCGGTCTTGGACCGGTTCGGTTCGGGCGGTCTTTCTTGGACCGGTCCGGTCGGTCCTCGGGGCCCATGTCTAAGCTAGCTAGGGTTCCTTTAGTATCTACTTTAAGATCAAATATATTAAGAACACGTATATATAAGATTATTCGTAGTCGATCATAACATATATGACTAACTGTCATATTAGCTTTTTAATTAGCCAATGATTAATAGTCATGTTTAAACAGACCTAGTAATAACATCATCACCCATTTCTTATATATATATATATATATATATATATATATATATATATATATATATATATATATATATATATATATATATATATATATATATATATATATATATATATATATATATATATATATATGTGTGGGCAATGACATTGAAAGCGGGAGAATTAGACGGCTCAGATTGGTTCTCACGGTTCTCGCACTAAAAACGGTTCTCAATATAATTTCTTCCTATATATATATATATATATATATATATTAGATCAATAAAGACCCCCCTCTTAAACAAAGTTCTCAAAGTCTAATTATTGACCATTAGATCAAGTAAATCAAAGGTCATGATCTGATGATAGCAATTTCGTAATTAATAATCAGTTATTAGATATTTATGAGTTCAAAAGGGTATTTTAGGAAGAAAAAAAATCACTCTCCCACTGTCTCTCTTCAAATACGTTTGCCTCCCACGCGCCTCATTCCTTTCTTTTTAAAAAAAACCCATGAAACCTTTATTTATTTCCTTTTTATTTACTTTTTATTTTTTAACACTTAAATCTTTAAATGGATATAACTATTTCAATTTTTTGAATTTGAGCAAAAAAATTATACCAATCTACTCATTTTTTAATCCTCTTTTAAACGAGACCACTCTTCCTATATTTTTGAAAAATTTTTTTTTGACGAAAATAATAAATTTCGTCATTTTATCATTTTCGTGCCCCTTATATATCATGTTGATAATATTCATGCCAAAATATGTATTACTCATGAAATATTATTCATAATCCTATATATCACCCTTAATACATGACATTGATATAGTAGCATACATGAAAACTTTGAATGTAGATACACTTTTGAATTTATATACAAAACATCGTAATAAAAACATATGGTTGATCTAAAGAGAAGTTAGTACATATGTCTCATGGGAGTTGCACTCTATTAGTGGTTTGTAAACAATACATCAGTTTACAAATAAAAAGATAGAGCATGAGATTCAACATAATAACTATGTTTTGTGAAAATGCTATAGTTTTTACTGATATGCATGATTATGATTATGAATATGATATTCTGCAAATGATATGATGTTCTGAAAATGTTAAAGTATATACTGATTGGCATGAATATAAATATAAATATAATGTTCTGATAATGATAATATGAAGAATCTTTATACAGTTGAATGACATGATGTTTTAAAATGCAAAAGTGGTTAATGATATGCATGAATATGAATATGGATATAATGTTTGTAACTAATAATGTTCTGAAAATGCTAAAGTTTTTACTGATATGCATGAATATGATTCTGAATATGATGTTCTGTAAATGATAATAATAATGTTTATAATGTTAAATGAATATGATGTTCTGAAAATACTATAGTGGTTAATGATATGCATGAATATGAATATAATGTTCTGAAAATGATAATGATCATGTTTATAATGTTAATGACATAATGTTCTGAAAATGCTATAGTTTTTACTGATATGCATGATTATGATTATGAATATGATATTTTGCAAATGATATGATGTTATGAAAATGCTAAAGTATATAGTGATTGGCATGAATATAAATATAAATATAATGTTCTGATAATGATAATATGAAGAATGTTTATACAGTTGAATGTCATGATGTTTTAAAATGCAAAAGTGGTTAATGATATGCATGAATATGAATATGGATATAATGTTTGTAACTGATAATATTCTGAAAATGATAAAGTTTTTACTGATATTCATATTCGATATGCATGAATATGATTATGAATATGATGTTCTGTAAATGATAATAATAATGTTTATAACGTTGAATGAATATGATGTTAAGAAAATGATGAATGAGAATGATGAACTTTCAATGTATATGATGATACCATATGATGAACGAAAATAATAAAAAACTTTTCAATGTACATTCTGTTACTATTTGCGATGATATTAAAATGATTTTTTTTCATTGTACATGTTTTGATATTATGAAAATTATAAAATTTCAATGTACATCCTGAATACTTTTTACGATGAACGAAAATGATCTTTTTAGGTGTACATCTTTTGTATATTATGCATTGATATGAAAATGCTGATTTTTTTTACTTTACATGATTATATTCTGCAATGACTGAAAATGATGCCTTTTTTCACTGAACAAGCTGATACTTTTTGCAATATACGAAAATGATAAATATTTTTATCATTTTCGTAATTTTTTTTTCTCCAGAAATATAGGAAAAGTGGTCTCGTTTGAAAGAGGATTAAAAAATAAGAAGATTGGTATAATTTTTTTTGCTTAAATTCAAAAAATTGAAATTGTTATGAACATTTAAAGATTTGAGTGGTAAAAAAAATAAAAAAAATGGGGGTTTTTAGATGGCTGGAGCATGGCGTGAGTTTTTTTATCAAAATTCTAATTTACCATCTTGCCCTTTTAGATGCGTGACTGAGATTGTGACTTTGAGATCTTTGTTTAAGGGGTGGTCTTTGTTGATCCTTACCCTATATATATATATAGGCAAAAGTTCAAACGAGAGATGTTTTTCGTATGAGAACTGCGAGAACCAATCTAAGCCGTCCAATTCCCCCTCCTTTAATGTCAATGCTCACCCATGAATTCCTCACATGCACCCCACCACACTTGATCCAATCCACGCTCTCCATCCATGAATTTCCCATATTCAAGGAACGGCTGAGATTGGTTCTCGTACGAAAAACAGTTCTCGTTTGAACCTTCCCTATATATATATATATATATAGGGTATAGTTAAACAAATAACCTCCCTTAAACATAAAACCTAAAGAACTCCCCTGATGTTCACACGTGGCACATTGTTTAGGGCAAAAATGGAAAATTGAAAAAAAAAGAAATCACGAATGAAAAAATGCAACATGCAAAGAACATTCAGAATGCAGAATGCAGAAATGCAAAAAACATGGAAAATACAAAATGCAAAAAACATGCAGAATGAAGAATGCAGAAAGCAAAAAACATACAAAATGCAAAAACAATGCAAAATGCAGAATGCAGAACGTAAATCCGTATAAACATGCAATATGCAAAAAACGAAAAACGCAAAATATAAACACTACATGCTGCCAAAATTCAAAATCTGTACACAGAAACACTACATGCTGCCAAAATTCAAAATCTGTACACAGAAACACTACATGCTGCCAAAATTCAAAATCTGTACACAGAATCACTACATGGTGTCAAAATGCAAAATCTGTACACAAAAAACACTGCATCTGCCAAAATGCAAAAAAAAAATCATTTTCAAAAAAAATTTAGAAAAGTATGGGAAGAGTGATTTTGTTTGAAAGAGGATTAAAAAAACTAAAAGAATGGTATAATTTTTTTTGATTAAAGTCACAAAACTTAAAAAGTTATGACAATTTAAAGTTTTTGGTGGTTTTTTTTTAAATTCGTGGGTTTGGGGGTGGGGAATAATTACATTTTTACCATATTTTTCCTAAATTAATACATAATAATTACAGTTTTGCCATCGATCAATCTAATCTATTGATTTTGATGATCCAAAGGTCCAAATTGATTTTTTAGGTTTTTTGTTTAACACATGGTTCTTTATTGATCCAATTTATATATATATATATATATATATATATATATATATATAGACAAAAATTAATGCGAGAACCGTTGTTAGCGCGAGAACCGCGAGAACCAATCTAAGCCGTCCAATTCCCCCTCTTTCAATATCATTGTCCACCCATGAATTTCTCACATGCCCCCTGCCACACTATATCTCTCCACGCTATCCATCCATGATACTTCCCATATCCAAAGAACGACTGAGATTGATTTTCGCGGTTCTTCTATCTTTTTTAAAAGTTACTTTAATAAGTTTAAAAAAATTCCGGCTTTTTCATCCCAATATATTTTAAAAATTTTTATTTTAAAACAAAAAGAAATAGCTCCAATAAGTTTAAAAAAGAATCATAAAAAAACATACCCTAAAATGTTAATAAAATATCTAGCAAGATATATATTAGATTAAGATTACATAGAAACGAAAAAATTAACATTAGATTCGCCAATCTAAATTTCTAAAATGTTTTAACTCTATATTCTAACCGTTCATAAGGTTGATTAAAATTATCAATTACCTGGATAAATTTTCTTAATAAAACATGAAATAATAAAATCTTAATTACTATATTTGTATAATTAATCCACGAGTTCAACTTTGGGTCTACTACTCTACTCTAAAGAACAATAAAAGAATCATATATTGTCTGCCAATTTCTTTGATCATTCTCTTCTATGATTCATATTGAAACGACAACACTATATGTAAATATTTATAAATATAGTGACTCATATTCCACCTGATTATTAGAACCCAAAATAAGTATAAGTGGTATCCTTACAAAAGGAGTCATTTCATCCCTCGAACTAAGACATAATTAACCAAGACAACATTTTGATTAATTCCAATTTAAATTAATCATGCATCATTGCATTCTGCAAATCTCTGAAGGTATGCTCGACCTTGGTCAGATCTTGAATGAACCGGTCAAAGAATGAAAGTAACACCAAATACTTGATCATCAACCTTTTAGTTGAAATCAAGACATAATTAATTAAGTACTTTCTGTCTGTGTTCCATAAATACCACTACAGCAGGAAGTACATTTACTGCTACTCAAACTGCTGCAACCACTCAAAGTCAATAATTACTACTTGTAGTAGTGCTACCACTGTTAATATCAGGTAAGCATTTAGATTAATATATAAAACCACTTTACATTAACAAAATTACACATCAACAATATTGATATTAATATCTTTCATATATAGTTGCATTACTACAATCAGTTACTACTAGCTAGATTACACAAAAAACATAAAAATAAAACCAGCACTAGAGCAAAACAGGCAGATTATCTTGAATTCTTGATATAGATATCTTGATTAATTATCCCACATGGGAGAAATTAAAATCAAAGAAACTAGATCCAGATTAATTAAAACCATGACCCAATCAGTTAATCATTGACATTTAATTAGATATGATCACCTGGTTGAAGAGGGAGAGCTTGGAAAGTTGAAAAGCTTGAAGTCATGAAGTGTTGTTGATGTTCTTTGGTTGGACCTCTCTTTCGTTTCTTTTTCTCATAGCTAATTCCTCTTGCTTTTGATTGCAAATCACGAACCTCTCGAAGGTAAAGCCTCACAGCACGAGCCCCAAAAGGGTTCGTCTCTGGAGGCCATCCATTCTCTTCATAGGCTGCCCGGAGACGGCCTATCAGGGCATCCAGACTACCCCAAGCCTGTCGCAGTGGACAGGGACACGGGGCAGGTGGATTTGGGTGTCCGTAAAACGGGCATATGCCCGTGTGGACTTTGGTCTTTCCAAACTGGTCGAGGTAGCGGAGGAACTCGAGAACATGTGCGCCACTGCACCGGGAGAGAGAGAGCGGCGGACGATGGTTTTTCAGGTACTGGCTGAAGGTGTTCCAATCTCGACGCTTCTGGTTCTCGTAGCGGCTCGGGGTGGACGTGATGGACGGCGAAGTGGTGGAGGAGATGGTGGCTCCGGTGACTAAACTGTTGTCGGAGTTGTTACAGCTTTCCATTTCCGGGTAAAGATCCATTTTTTTCAAGAAACAAATATGGGTTTTCTTGAATATTTTGATATATATGATCTAGGATTTGCCCGATTTGGTTTCTCTTTTGCTTTCTCTTTTAGGGATTCCTTTAGATTTTATGCAACTTCTAGGGTTTCTTTCCTGATCATAGAACTAGTAGTAATAAAGAGAAAGAAAGAGATGATTACAAACATAAGTAGGAAGCTATCTTTGGGCAAGAAGAAGTATAAGAGAACCTGATCCGGTAATAGTAAAAATGAAGTGTTTTGATTGATGTTTAGACGGATGTTTCCATATTTATGCGATGAGAGAGATACGAGAGAGAGAGAGAGAGAGAGAGAGAGAGAGAGAGATTGATTTAGGGTTTGGTGAAATTGTGATGTTTGAGGGGAAATATATGTAACAAAGAAAATCTTGGTAGGATAGAAAAGACTGGTGAGTAAATTTATGTGTATTGGTGCAACAATTAAAACAAAGACTTTGGTTTCCTAAAATAGGGCAAGCAAACTAGGATAACTCTAGTTTAGTTCAAAAATCCATATGCCTTTTATAACTATGCCATTATTGTTATAATAATTATTGTTTATATAAATATAAGAGTTAATTACACAGATGATACATGTGATTTACCAAATGTCCCATGAGCAGTCCCTAAACTTTAAAAATTACACCTATAATCCCCGTGGTTGTCATTTTGTCCCGTGGGTAGTCCATTTTTAACTGAGCCATCAATTTGGACGTTAACCCCTACTTTTTGTAAGGGTAAAAGTGTCTTTTTACCCCTGTATAATTAAAATTAGATTTAAATTAGATATAAAAATGTGGGTCCCACACTCTCTCTCTTACTGTACATACATCACACATACATCACTCATCACACCTATTTCTCTCTCTCTACTTCTCTCTCTCTCTTACTTCACACACATCACACCTGTCTCTCTCTCTACTTCTCTCTAACCGGTGAGAATTCCACCACCACCACCTCTGAGGTGAGAACTCCACCACCACCACTTCCGGCGAGGGTTAGCATGCCACGGGACTGAAAAACGCCAATCGACGAAGATCTGAAAACCCACCGCAGGTTAGCACCACCACTACAACTTCTACACCGCTCCACCACCACCGGATATCTGAAAATCCACCGCCGACGTCGCAGATTTGAAAAACCTCACCGTTGCCGTAGATCTTGAAAACCACCACCCCCCGCCGCAGATATGAAAACCCACCAGCGCCGCCGTAGATCTGAACACGAACATATGAAAACCTACACTCTTCTCTCCGCCGTAGATCTGAAACAGAAACCCTAGATCAAAACCCTAGAATCAGATTTGGATCGCAGAGATGTTTGCGGTCTCGTTTGTAGGTGGTTCAGACCCGTTCGTAGGTGGTTCAGACCACCGTAGATCAAAACCCGTTCGTAGGTGGTTCAGACCACCGTTCGTGGTCTCGTTTGTGGTTATGGTGGCGGAGGCGTTTGTAGCGGCAGAGGCGTTTGTGGTTTTGGTGGTTGACTGAGATGGTGGTCTCATTTGTGGTTATGGTGGTGTCAGTGTAGAGAGGAGAGAGATGAGAGAGAGGGGGGTTGACTGAGATGGATGGAAATGATTTAATAATTATAAAAGGGTAAAAATGTCTTTTACCCTTCAATATAACAGAGTTAACGCCCAAATTGACGGCTCAGTTAAAAATGGACTACCCACGGGACAAAATGACAACCACGGGGATTATAGGTGTAATTTTTGAAGTTTAGGGACTGCCAATGGGACATTTGGTAAACCACGGGACCATCTGTGTAATTAACTGTAAATATAATATTCGATTTACGTTAACTAAATATATATTCGGACGGAAATTGCATATCGATTTAAATAATATGCATAACGGTCGTAATCTCAACTATTGATCATCCAAATATAAAAAGTGAGATCGTTCTGCATATTCTGTATACAAGAGTAATTCTATATTAACCGAACCTTAACACACACACACACTATATATATATATATATATATATATATATATATATATATATATATATATATATATATATATATATATATATATATATATATTGTGAAAATAGATATCCAAATGAGAATGAGAGAACAAATCCTAGTTATCAATTACATATTGATCTATTAGGTCTAATGGTCGTAATTCGTCCGTAATAATTCATGACAGTCGCAATTCCTGGCTGAGTCATGATTAAATGAAGGGTTAAATGTAGACTATTCGATCAAATCAAATGAAGAGCCCAGAATGAGTTTCTAATTCTCACATAAATATATATTCTCATTTGAACCTCCCACTATTTTGCAATACCTGATGTTCATTATTTATATAAGTGTATTATTGTTGTTGTTGTTGTTTCGTTATCAAATTTATGACTTAACTAAAAAAATTTACCCTTTTTAGGCCTTATTGGGCATACATGAGTTTGTTTGAGACAAGAGTGATTTTCGGCTTGGGCCTAAAAAGGGGAAGGTTTTATACTTTTATATACTTAGATTTAGGGCACAACTCGCAATGCTCAATCCATACACATATCTGAAGGTGAAAGTGTGTGTTGTGTGTGTTCATGAAGGCCGAGAGAAACAAGAGATAAATCGACATCATCTTTGCAAGAAATTGAAAAAAATTATCCATGTAATATTCCTTACACTCCCGTGATTATATATATATATATATATATATATATATATATATATATATATATATATATATAAATTCGTAGCATTTGAACATGGTTTTGGAGGTCTTTGATTCGGGCAGGGTGTTCATGAGCGAGAGAAAAGTCCAAGAGTGTTCTTGGGTTGTTGACCCATCAAAAATTGATGAAATCCATATTAATTTGGTAGGGTTTGTTTATATGATGCTAGGAATGATTTGTGATTTAAATCATGTGATTTGGTTAATAATTAATTAGTTTTAATTCTTGGACCGCAGACCTGTGTATGATGAATCAACGAAGTTCTTGGCTGGATCGCCAGGTTTAGGTGATTCGACTTGATGTATCGCCAACATTTACTCACCAATTGCACCTAGCTAATCGCCAAGTTTAAGTGGTCTTGTATGAGGTATCACCAAGTTCAAAAGGTTGAATCGCCAACCTCAATACATGTTTAGGTGTATGGATCGGCAAGTCCGCATGAGATCACCAAATTGAGAGGGTAGAATCGCACACCTTCTTTGCTAAATAGCCAAGTGTTTTTTATCCATAGCCAAGTGCTTTAATTTGCTCTATAGCCAAGTTGAATAGCCAAGTCCACATGAAATCTAGTGTCAATAGCCAAGTGGTTGTAGTTGCTTATGCATGGATCACCAACATTAATTCATGAATAGCGAAGTTCTTATAAAACTTGTACACCAATAGCCAAGTAAAAATGAGGAATAGCCAAGTACTGGTGTTAAAGTGTATATGGATAGCCAAGTGGGATGTACTTGCTTATGCATGGATTGCCAACCTTAGCACCAATCGCGAAGTATTTCATGGGGCTGGATTTCTAGCTTTTATAAGGTACTTATACGAGTAAAGGTATCCGGTGATCATAACGAATTAATTATGAAACCCTATTTGAGGTGATTGTTGATTGACGTGTAACGACAAATATTTACTAAGCTATTATTGCGCGACTGAACTACTAATAGGTGACTATTCTTACTTACATTCTAACTCAACATCAACTGTGATTGATAGTATGCACGCAAGTGTATATTAAATTCTTATCTTATGTAACTATGTGATGAGACCGACACTTTAATGTCAGGTATGAATTTGCGGTTGTCACGACGATGGTTATGATAAAGACCGTTTAGATATGACGGGTATGATGAGACCGACTACTTCGCTTTCGGGTATGATTTAAAATAATAGATTGAACAAACTACTACGATATCGAGTATGAATTATATGATACGTGATGATTATGTGTATGAAATGTGAATGTGAGAATGTTGAACTGATTCAGTATGGAGGTAACGTACTCGCTAAGCTTCGCGCATATTGTTGTTGTTTGATCCCATTTTTACAGGGAATGACCATAGTGGGGCTCAAGCTCAATAGGGATTAGGGGTGTAATCGAGCCGAGTCGATACGGCACAGTACAAAGCTCGAGCTCGACTCGATTCCTAAGCTCGAGGCTCGAAACTTGACTCGAGATCGGTCGAGTTTAAATTTTCAAGCTCAAGCTCGATTCGAATAAGTACTCGACACTCTCGAGCTCGACTCGGCTGAATTTTAATTTAATAAATTGTTGCAACGATAAATGTTAAAACACATATGGAACTCAAGCTCGGCTCGAAAACCTACTCGAGTATGTAATTTATGTATATATAAAAGGGTAAAATGGTAAATTAGTAGAAGCTCGATTAGGCTCGCGAGTCTGACGAGCTGAATAATATGGAACTCGAGCTCGGCTCGAATGCCTACTCAAGTAGCTCGAGCTCGAGCTCGACTCGGTTCACTACGAGTCGATTTCGAGTATTTTCCGAGTCGGCTCGAGTAGCTCACGAGCTGTCTCGGCTCGATTACACCCCTAGTAGGGATGACTCATCGATAGAAGAACTTCCGTTGGATATTATTTACACTTACTTTGATTATCTCGGTGATATTACGAACATCGTTATTGAGATGTAATTAAATATTTACAAGTACTTGTGGTTTTCAAATATGATGATTTTATGATTCGAATCTGCTAGGCATTATAATTTTTTTAGGTGCGTTACATATTTACCATGCAAGAACAGTTTTTATAATGCAAAAACCGTAAGAATCAATCTGATCACTTATTTACAATCTAATCCAAAACATCCTTATTAAAATCAAAAGTGTATTTTAGTCAAAATACACCATAATAGATGTGTCTTATACCACTTTACGGATCTTTTCATCTCCTTTGCTAGTTAGTCATTTACCGACCACCCCCAAATAGCTGCACTTAAGGTATTCTACATTACTCCTGCATCATCACCGCCATCTAACACCGACGACTATCAATAGGAGGCCTCTGACCACCATCTTAGTAGATCGACCATCATTGCCATATAAACACTCTCTTTTACCCTTGAGAGAGGTCATCGTCATCGCTTAGATAAGCAATCGTTGAGAACCTTTTCATAATTGATAATCATCAGCCATTTTAAGTACTAGGCTCCAACAAGACATGATCTATTGGTGTCTCTTTTACTCTCGGTCCACGCTCAAGTTACCATCACCACTGGTGATCATCGCCGGTGTTAACATTAGCGATTAGAGGCCACTTGTCACTCTCGACCTCCTTTTATCCACTTCTCGTATTTCTACTTTTCTTATACTCAAGGTTGTAAAAATCACTCGGCAGTATACAGTTGACTACCTTCAAGTCATTAATCGGCCTAGGCGGTGATTACTCGGTTTATAGGCGGGGACCCTGAATTATAAAGAAAATTATCTCTAAAAAAATAAACATTAGCAATACCATAACAAAATAAGTCAATAACATCAAAATGTATAATAAACTTGAAAAAAACATTAGTTCATGATTAGTTTAATAAACATAAAAAAATAAAACCATAAGTCTCGTTCCTTTAAAACTCTAAGCTGATTTCATTTTTTTAAATATAAAAAAAAATAGGACAAACCCTTTCGTTGACCGCCTAGGACCAATTTTTGACCGACTTTGACTTGACCAATTAATTTAACCTATCATATAATTTATAGGTCGGTAGACTGCCGAATACCGCCTAGACACCGATTAATCGACTGCCTAGGTCGATTTTTACAATACGACTTATACTTCATTTGAGATATGACTATGAGAGGTGATATGACAAGGTTTCATACTCTGTAAAGCCGCTATCCAACTTTTTTTTTAATTGCGTGTTGATTGAATTTAGGGTTTAGTTTCAAAAAGTGTATCGAATTTGTCACTTTTTGCTATTGTGTATACCCAATTTTCAAAACTACCATTTGATGTATCAACGTTTCTAAAACTACCGTTTTGTGTATGGTAACCTGCTATAGCAGGTTAATGCTTATGTGGCAAAGGTCATAGTTGATGTGGCAAAGGTTATAGGTGATGTGGCATTTCTCATATTTAAAAGTAATTAAAAAAAAGACAAACAATTTATTAAATAATATTCGGAAGTGCAGATCTGGGTCACCATCTCCATCGATTGAAGAACATCTGCACGATGAATGTGCTACACCAAATAAGTCTTTATGTGACCAAGTCTATTTTGCGAGATAAATGTTCTGCACCATCGATTGAAGTAAGTTCAGGTTAGGGTTTGAAGGTCACAATCGCCACTATCTTGAAGGTCACCATCGCCTGCATCTTGAAGATTTCAATGGCGATTTGGGTTTATGGGTTCAAACGAGACTTCAAGAAATGTGGTATGTTTGGTTTTTGTTTCTTCTTTCGATTAGGGGCTTTCACAGATCGTTGTTAGGGGTTCTTGAATCACCGTCGATTGCAAATCACCACCGCCGCACTTCGTCGTCGACTGCACCACCACTACCGATCTGAACTTCACGGCGATTTGGACTGGTTTCGAGTTAGGGTTCTTAGATTCCGATCTGGGTTACGAAGGTATGCTTCTTCCTTTGTTTATATAGCAGATCTTGTTTTCTTTTTTGCAATTTTTTTGGATTCCAATTAGGTGTTTGTGGCAGCAGTTGGTTCGTTCCAGATTATACATTGCAGATCTTGTTTGTTAGTTCGATCGTTTCAGATTATACATTACAGATTTTTAGATGTTTCGTGGGTTTTGATTTTGATTTCTTAGGGTTTAAAGTATCGATCTTGAAGATGAAGTTGAAGTCCAGATTAATCAAGTTCTTTACGAGTTCTATATGGTGATTTTTATGAGTTCTGTATGGTGTTCTGTATGAAATCCAGATTATTCAGATCTTTATGAAATCCAGATTATTAAGTTTTGATATTGAAGTATCGATTTTGTTTTAGGATTTTTGTTTTCTTGTTTAGATATGAGTTCCTTATGATGTTCTTGAGTTCTTCATGTTCTTATGTTCTTCATGGTGTTCTTGATAAAAATATGATGTGGCATATGATAATACTAAATTTTAATGACATGGCATATTTTAAATGATGTGGAATTTACAAGAAAATCAAAACTAAAAAGGTGACCTGCAACTTGTATAGAAGGTTTTCAAATACATAAAATGGTAGTTTTGTTAAGTTGGGTATATTAAATGGTAGTTTTAAAAATGGGTATACACAATAGCAAAAAGTGACAAGTTTGGTACACTTTTTGATACTAAACCCTTGAATTTATTTGTTGTTGTGCATATTCTAGTCTGTAGATTTAAGTTAACTATTTCTCAACCAATTATTTTATGGTTTACATTATTTAAGTTTTAACAAACAATTTTCACACCTTTTGTGGCTCCTTTCGTTTTCCATTTATATGCAAGTTTAGAATCCTATATGTTGTTAAAATTATTAGTCAAAATATTGATTTAGAACTTGAAGATTGGCATTAATCCTTCCAGTTATTTAATCCATTTTTTATAATTTTACATCAATTAGATTCATTACTACTACAATTGTGTGATTCACAACTTGTTCGAAATCAGAATCGGAATCTTCATTATCATAATCATCAATATCTTCATCAAGAATAGAAATAATGTATTAAAGTTTTGTTGCAGGGTGGTCGTTCTAACCCATTTTTTAAATAATTTACCTCATATGTGAATGCATATTACATTATAAGTCGCTTAACAATCCGGCCATTACTAGCATTAAATGAACATTTATTAATTTAACAAAATTACTAATAATAATTAACATCAAATAAATTAAAAGTAATATTAATATAATTTCTAACATTGTTATAAATTAGATTAATATATAAAAATAAAAACCTAATATTATTAACACTAAATATATATTTAACCAAATAAACTATGTAACACATAATTAAATATATAGAAATAATTATTCTAACATTGATCTAATTTCTAACATTAGTAGTGTACTAACAATAATTAAAGATTAACACTAATAATTAACAATAATCTAATATTATTAACATTAAATAATAATAAGTCATAATCAAATTAAATGAACTATTTAACACACAATTAGATATATGGAAACAATTATTCAAACTTTGATCTAATTTCTAATATTATTAGTGTACTAACAATAATAATAAATTAACACTAATTAACAATAATATAACAAACACTATATAATAATCTAACATCATCATATAAACTATTTAGCATATTATTAGTGTACTAACGATACTTAAACATAAACACTAATTAACAATAATCTAAAATTATTAACACTAAATAATAATTTTAAATCATCAATTTAAATGAACTAAAATAAACAATTAAATTATTAATTATTAATAATGTAACACTAATAAATAATTAATTAACTATAATTATTAACACAAATTAATAATAATCTAACTTATTAATTTGACTAAAGTTAGTAATACAAGTTAATTGTAATCTAACTAAATATATTAATAAAAATTATTAACACACAATATATATTAACAACAATATTAAAACTAATACAAAAGAAAAAAACATACCTTTTTGTTGGCTTTTTCAGCGAAGGTGTGACCGGCGGCGGCAGCGCTAATGGTAGGAGGACAACGACTGAAGGAGGAGAAAGAATAGCTAGGGACAACCTCCTAACAACCAAAAACACAAAATAAACATCTCTGCGGCAGCGGTGAACATAGATGGCGGCAACGGCGATGACGGACCAGAGGTGAGTTTGAGAGCGAATCCAAAGGTAAGATCGAGAGTAAGACCACAGGTGAGATCGAGTTAGGGCGCACGGGCGGAGGGGAGAGAGTGAGAACCGGAGAGAGATTGGAGAACAACGGTGGTGGCCGGAGGTGAGATCGAGAGCGGCCCAGGGTGGAAGAACCAATGATAAGAAGAATGATAGAAAAGGAGAAATTGTGACCCTATATCTCGTAAACTGTTTTTCGAAGACACTAGAACTTTTGCGGAGACACGTAATATTTCATTATTAAGAAAATAAAAGAATCTTTTTGCGGCGTCTCTTTTTACGGCGACACTAAATTTTTTAGGTGGAAAAGGTGCCGCCTTTGTTTTCATGGGAAAAAATATTTAAGTAAAATCCTAATCATTTTGACGGCGACAAATGACGCCGCAAAAGGCCGTTGTTGAAAGTCAAAGCTGCTTGACTGAAATTTTATCTATTAGTGGGCTTTTAGTGACGACACATATTGCCGCAAAATGTTGTCGCCGCTAAAAGCTTGTTTTCTTGTAATGACAGATAAAAATCCCTGGGAAACCGGTATTTTTATCCTGGTATCAGAGCTTTGAATCAAAACATTCTTAGCTCATAAATCTAATGGAAGGCTAGGCCTCCTGTGTATTCGGGCAAAGCAGTAGAATTATCCTATCGGTAATAAATTAATCGTTCAAGCTTTTTATAATCAAAAGTAGCGGTTTTTGTAAAACTCTTTTGAAAAGCAAAAGACCGAGCAATTGCTTCAATCGAGAAAGTATCGTGTAGGGGAAATGAATTATAAAGAAAACCTTTGGGTGAGTTTTTATAAAAAGTTTTCCTTAAACTGATGAAAAACGATTATGTCAGAAAGATTTGAACAAGAAATTTTAAACTGGTATGAGAATTCCCGAACTACTGCCAAGCCTGAATACATAAGTTTAAATCAAGAAAGTCCTACCCCCAAGATTCCAGATTTAATAAACAATATTGATTATATTTATAGTCATCTAAACTTAAAATCGCTCTAAGAAACTATAAGTTGATTTTAGAAAAACAAAGTGCTCTTGAGTTAATAGTCAAAAGGCAGTCTGAAAAACTTGAAGCCTGTGAAAAATTATTAAGAAAAACCCAGAGTGAAACCAGAAAAAGCCTTCAGTAAATCTCAACTGAGTTACAGCAAACTAAACCACTCACAAAGAAAGAAGTCCTAAACCTTGTTCAAGAAATAGCTGAACAACCAAAGTTGGTGGAAAAAGAAGCTCTAAGGCTAACGGAAGATCTCAATCAAAAAATCCGGAAGGTCGAATACCTTCTACACGACGTCAAGAAACTAATAACTGGATGAGCTTGGCAAATTCAAAAGCTAGCACTGAGTATCAAGAAGCCGTACAAGTCACAGAAGAATTGGAATCCCCTGC
This sequence comes from Pulicaria dysenterica, assembly GCA_947179395.2. Taxonomy (NCBI): domain Eukaryota; kingdom Viridiplantae; phylum Streptophyta; class Magnoliopsida; order Asterales; family Asteraceae; genus Pulicaria; species Pulicaria dysenterica. The sequence continues at coordinate 75,834,246 of OX359288.1, read as the reverse complement.
AGTTGGATACGCTAAACCATCTTACTACAAAGGAGCATTAGCACCATCTGCTGCAATAATCAAGCAAAATAATACCATAATTTATCTTTTGATCAAACAAAATCAAAGGATAACTGAGTTAGAAGAAAACTTGAAAGAATCAAGAAGGCAAACGGAAAGCAGATAGTCCCTGCAGAACTTGAAGAATCAATATCAAGCCTATCGAAATGACTTGATAATTTCTCCATTAGTGGAAAAACACCACTAAAACAGCCTAAGGGTCCGATATACGTCTTTGAAGACCCCAATAAAATCTTCAAAGAACAATTTGGCAAAGAAAAGAAATGAGTACACGAAGACCAAGTGTCCTGGACAGAAGCTCCACCAACACTCAGACGGAGCTCCCTACTCATGAATACCAGATCCGAGGTTATCGGAATTTATCCCGACACCAACACAACATCCGGAGAGGGCTAAGGAGGATGAACAACCGTTACCACAGGGCGTTAGAATCAACACTAAGCCCAAAACAGCAACTTGAAGTTTCAAGGCAAAGAAGAGCAAGTCTAGTACTAGCAGAGGTACTTGGTATGTCCGCGTTTACGTGCGGACCGGATTTCACAACGGTACAAGTGCACACGGCGCGGCTGGGCAGAGAACCCATCGCGTGTAGTATAGTGCGCTGGTAAGACCGATGATTTATATCGAACACGGGTATGGCGATAGCTATTGCTACTTCTATTCCAAACTGCTGTCTAGTTAAATAGAAAGGTGAGGATAAAAATAAACTAAATACTAGACAGTAAAAATAAATAAAACAGGAAACAAAAGAAAGTGTCAAGTCACGAAACCTCCAAATAAATATTAATAGTAACGTTAGCTAATCCGGTTATATAATGAATGAAATTATTAAGATGATTTCTAAAGTTGATTCGGTACCAATCGTTTATCAATTCATAGTGATCTTAAAATAACTCTGATTTAATCCCTGTATTATTAAAACACCGGTTAGATAAAACCTCGCTTCCCGGGTGTTATCCCGTTTTATTTAAAAGGTCAGTATTTATCTCCTAATGAAATAATAGACAAAGTAAATATCATTGTCTGTCAACATCCGGTAAGAAGATATATATTTAGGTATTAAGATAATATATAAGTTCAACACCTCAAGTGGGTCTATGAGAAAATGCCCCTGTATACACATACCAGACTTATATGTATCGTACACCTCAAGTGGGTCCATGAGAAAATGCATATAAATATGAGTCTGTTTGAATATATATGTATAAGGATACAGATATCCTAAGCAAATGGTTTTTCAACACTTACGATGCCGAATACCCGTATGAACTGATAGTTTTATACAAAATAGCTAATTATAATATTTCATTATATCAGAAATACCAAGTCTTAAATAAAAATATCACAATATAATCCTACGCATAACAACTACATATTTATATCAATTCGGATTCATTGTAACGAAGCGAAAATAAAGGAAAGAGAATACCAGTTCGTATTATACAAGGTAGAAATACATCTGGACAGTATCCTGACTCGTACAAACTTGCTGGAACTCGGAAAAACAACTACAGCTACGAAAACTACAAATCTACACTACAAACTACGTATTTGCATGGATAAGAGGCGAGGAAACCTCCAGAGCAGCCCGAAGGCCCCCTGGAGTCGCCTGGAGTGGTGTGTGGAAGTGTTTCAGTATCTGGAGGTGTGTTTTTAGTGTCTATGTCGAATGGGGCTTGGCTTGCTATTTATAGGCGTGAAAATTGATTTTCGCGCCGCGTAATGATCTATTTCCGCACCGCGGAAAGATGCATGTTAAGATTCCCTGACAAGATTCGATGACAGCTTGCATTCTGTTGTTACAGAATTCGTTGGGTCCGCGTCGCGGAAGAAGATAGGGTACGCGGCGCGTAATTGCTGCTTTCATAAAATCTTCGTCTCTTGAGCGGTAGTTTCTTGTTTTGACGCGTGTTATCCATTTTTCGTATTGTTTACCTGAAATAGCCTTGAATAAAATAAGAAAGCATTTAAAGCTCATTTTGGCTATATTTTATTTATTTAAAACAAATATTGGCAGATATCAGATATATATTTTATGTATGATTCTGCCAATATCAGTACTATACTCCAACAACAATGATACTGCAAACCACCGTGTGTATCAGCACTATTCTGAACAAAGAATATTGTGCACAGAAGGTAACCAAGTTAACCTGCAACTTTGTAATCAACAGAGTTATGAAAGATTAAGGTAGTCCGGACTACAACACATCCATATAGGAATCTTCATGATTCGACTACATGCCTTGCATAGAATAAGTGCTGGCACTAACGCTTTAGTCGTCCTACGAGACACAAGGTAGGAAGACAGTACCCAGATAATTGGTACTATGGAGGTAGACTTGTCATCCGGATGTTCCCGGACATGATGATAAGTATAACTGATTTTCACGAGCATATACAAGTTGCAATTCAGACACATAGTTAAGATGCTTGGCAAGGAGGAGACAGTAACCTCCTAATCACAATAGCTATGATCGGAAGACTGTCTAACACTAGTTACACTGGATTTGAATACAGTGTCTCAAACGTGGTCGATCATTTAACAACCACAGGTATTACAACAATACCAGGAGAACAAAGAACAATCGAAGAACTACAAGGAAAAAGTTGGAATCTAAGACCAACAGAACAAATCAGCCCAAGAGTACCAACGACTGTGGCAATTAATGAAAGGCTTAACAGATCAGTCAGTTTGAGATTTGAAAATTACAGAAGACATGTGCAACCTCCAAGGTATTCCGTTGATCAAAGGGACAGAGAAATCACGGATAATGGACACTTAGAGGAAGATAAAGAACAATTTATTGGGATATTCCTACAAGAACGACAAATCCCACATAATCTTTCTGATGTATGCTACTGTGAAGATTGCAACCATGAAGCATGGAACCTTGAACTAGAACCGTTGAATAAGCAAAAACGGTCCAATTAACCAAAGAAGAAAAGGCGACAGTCATGGGAGAAATGGTCAACTCTAGGAGAGTCATGGGGAAAGCGGGACTATTATGTACGATATGATAGCCCAACACAAACAACACCTTTGGAAGAAGTCATTGCCACAGGATGGGAAAGTGAGGAAGATGACATTGATGATTTCTCTGAACAACAACAAGAATTCATCAATAAACATCTACACCAATGGACTGATCATCAGAGTTCCAGTGAGTGGGAAAACCCATTCGCAGCAAAGCTTGATGAGAACCAAATGGCATTGCATATGGCAGAAGAAGAATTGCCATATCCGATATTCAAAAACTTCCAAAATAACGTTGAGACGATCATGCAGAAAGTTGAAACAGCGTTCCCTTCAACAGAAGACTCTGGAGTGTATCAACCACCACCAGATCATGTCATGGGTCCCCCAGTTTATCCACCGTCCAGACAAAACCCTCAACATTATCGCGAGACAGAATTTCATTATCCTAGGTGAAGAGCAACATTCACAGGAGGATATGGGGAGTATCATAACTCCCAATGGACCTTACCACCTGCTTGGACAGAATAGGAGTCATGTTGGTTCTCCCGGCAGACCCAGGATTATGGGTGGAAGTAGTTGCAAGATGGGAGTCAATTACGATAAACAGGCTAAATAATCAAGTCTGGGAAAACAACAAAGCCAAGTTAGTGTTTGTTGAAAATCTCTTAGGAGAAAGCGAAAAATTGATGTGGCAACAATGGCGAACGACATACCCAGAAGCCTATTCAGCCCTTGAAATAATGGCTGACGACCCGCAAAACATAACATCCCAGATCAGACAAATAATCCTGATGGAAGATCCATATAGGGGATCTACTGATGAGCAGGACAGAGCCTACAGAGACTTGGATCGAATCGCATGCGAAGAAACAAAGAATCTGTGGCTATTTTTAGAAGATTTCAAAAAATTAGCCATCAAGTCAGGAAAACTTTATTTTCCATCAACAACAGAAAAGTTCTTTGCAAAACTTCCCCCTGCTCTATCAAAAGAAATTGAGGAAGCTTTCAAAGCAAAGTATCCAGGACTGACACATGAGTGATCCCCGCAATAAAGTTCACACACACATTTGTCTTAGAAATGTGTAAAAAGACAGCTTTGGCAAAAGAATTAAGAGACTTATCTCTTTGTTCCAACATCCCAATTCCAGGTTACTATAAAAATAATAAAAGGAAGTATGGTCTAAGAAAATCAAGAACATACAAAGGGAAACCACATAGTTCTCATGTCAAGCCTTTCAAAACAAAATACAAAGATGACAGAGGACGAGTCAAAAAGTGCAAATGCTTCGTATGCGGAAAAGAAGGACATTTCGCAAGAGATTGCCGAAGAAAAAACGGAAACATTGCTAGGTCCGCTGTTTATCAAGAACTGGACCTTGATAAAGACTGGGATATCATATCCACGGACTTCGACGATAGTAGTGTATGCAGTATTTCTGAAGGGGAAGGAAATATCAACCAAAACATAAGTGCAATGGTGCAAGATACCCCCTTTGAAGAAACAACATTCGTTATAAGATCTGAAGATAGCGAGAGTGAAGATGAAGGATACATTAATCATATGGCATACATGTTTCACCCAGGACCACCATCAAAAGTTGAAGAAATGGTGCAAAATGCTGGATCCTGGAAACCAACAAGAGAGTTGCCACCCAAAAGCAAAGGGTATGAGCATGAATGGGAAGAAAACATGGTGACAAATTATGTCCTATGTTATTTATATGGCATACTCACAACTGACAGGTCACGATTACACTGCTCAGAATGCCAATTAACTGCTTGCACATTATGCTCAAGAAATTACCTAGGAAAGGTAGTTAATGTTAGGACTAAAGAAGTCAAACAAGAAACGAGCAGCATATCAGAATCACAAGAAGTCAAGCTGCTTAAAGAACTTCTCACAGAAAAGACAAATCATTTGCAACAAATGATCCAGGATCAAGCAATTGAACAAACCACTAAGGAATTTCAAGAAGCAAGACAAATAAATGACTGGCAAAAGGAAAAACTATCACTCATCAAAGACCTGAATGATTCCTTAGAACTCATTAATCACTTGAAAAGGAGGGAAATACAGCAACAACAACAAATTGAAGATCTCGGAAAAGAAGTCCAGCAATTGAAAAAAGCGGAAAAAGACAAGCAAAAATATCAAGAAGATTTTCTTGAACTTCAAACCGCTAGACCCTTCATACAATCAGAAGTCCATACAACAAGAAATGCGACAGAAGCATCAAAAGTTCGTAAAGTCACGAATCGACTATACAATGTATCAGTTGAATTCAACATCATTGATTGGCCGACCTTCAAAACAATGGCAATCATTGACACTGGTGCTTCCACGTGTTGCATCAACAAGAAGATTGTACCTGAAGAAGCCCTAGAAAATCTAACCCACATAGTTTTTTTTAATGGGTGAAACTCCAGACAACAACCAACGCATAGGCTCAAAACAGGATCCTTCTATATAGAAGGAAACAAGTTCTGCATGCCACTGATATATGCTTTCAATATGGATATCAGCGATGGCATTGAAATGCTCATTGTGACAAACTTCATAAGGGCAATGAAAGGAGGAATAAGGATCGAAGGTAACAAAATCACGATATACAAAAAGGTCACAAAAATCAAGACAACGGAGCAAACAGAGATAGCCCAGATGGCCATTGAAGAACTGGAACTTGATGAAGAAGAGTACCTCGAAATAAATGAAACCATTTAACTTAATGCAATAAATGGGACTTCATTTCAAGAAAAGTTCAGACCAGTTATTGAAAGGCTAAAAGCCCAAGGATATATTGGTGAGGAACCCATGAAGCACTGGAAGAAAAATGGAGAACTCTGCAAATTAGTGATAATCAATCCGGACATCACTATATGAGACAAACCATTAAAGCATGTCACACCGGCAATGGAGGACTCCTTCAAAAGACACATTGATGCCTTACTAAAAATTGGTGCCATCTAACCAAGTAAAAGTAGGCATCGAACGATGGCTATGATTGTTAACTCAGGAACAACGGTGGATCCAACAACAGGCACGGAGGTAAAAGGAAAAGAAAGGATGGTGTTTAACTACCGGACGCTGAATGATAACACATACAAAGATCAATATTCACTTCTAGGAATAAACACTATCATCAAAAGAATTGGAAATGCAAAAGTATTTTCAAAATTCGACCTCAAGTCTAGATTCCATCAAGTAGCCATGAAAGAAGAATCAATCCCTTGGACTGCATTTCTAGTCCCAGGAGGATTATATGAGTGGCTAGTGATGCCTTTCGGATTAAAGAATGCCCCCGCTATCTTCCAAAGAAAAATGGACAAATGCTTCAGAGGAACTGAGCAGTTCATTGCAATCTACATAGATGATATACTGGTATTCTCCAATAGCGAACAAGACCATGCAAGACACTTAAAGGAAATGCTAAGAATCTGTGAAAAAAATGGTTTGGTCCTATCACCCACAAAAATGAAGATAACAGTCCCACAGATAGACTTCCTCGGAGCTGTCATAGGAGAAGGAACCATAAGGCTGCAACCGCATGTCATCAAAAAGATTGTAAATTTTGATGAAAAGGAGTTGAAAACGAAGAAAGGTTTGAGATCCTTCCTAGGAATCTTGAATTATGCAAGACAACACATCCCAAAAATGGGGATCCTTCTCAGACCATTGTATGAGAAGACACAAGCACATGGTGATAAAAGACTCAAAGCCTCTGATTACGAACTAATAAAAGAAATCAAGGCTAGGGTCCAGAGTTTACCAGATTTGGAAATTCCCCCAGAAGTTGCTTATATCATTCTAGAAACGGATGGATGCATGGAAGGATGGGGAAGAGTTGTCAAATGGAAAAGCAAGATAAACGATCCAAGAAACTCAGAAAAGTATGCGCATACGCAAGCGGAAAGTTTGCTACATCTCAATCAATAATTGACGCTGAAATCTACGCTTGACTCAATACTTTAGAAAATCTCAAAATATATTATCTTGACAAACATGAAATAACCCTAAGAACAGATTGTCAAGCAATTATTAGTTTTCATAACAAAACTAATAGCAACAAGTCATCGAGGGTTAGGTGGGCAAAATTCACAGATGCCTTAACAGGAACAGGAGTCAAGATTAATATCGAGCATATAGATGGTAAACATAACATTCTTGCATACTCACTTTCAAGAATTGTTAATGTTTGTGTTTCAGAATGTACAGAGGATATGATGGAACTGAATCAAGCAGCTCTAGGCTCAGCGGAACTCGCATTGCAATCCCTTACTATATGTCCTCAGAATACGAAGATCATCTCAGAAGAACTCGTGAGGATTTCCAACCTTTACCAAGAATCTTCACAAAAACTATTATCAGCCAAGATGATCCAGGAGCACTATATCGACACTATCAACTTAAAGCAAACCAGTCACCAATCAGAATGGATGAATCCAGTGCATACTCAGCATCGCCTAAAACATTGAGCTTGCAACAGCAAAAGAAGACGTTAAAGCTGTCAGAAACCTGCAAACCGTCATCCAGCACAAAGCCCAGATATGCTTTGGAAAAACCACAAAAGATAACCATTGGGCCGACCAAAGAGAAGATGTACGAATCCAAAACAAAGAAGCTCGAAGAATATTGGTCGAACTCGAAGCACTCGCACAAAGATTGTGCCGAAACAATATTTAAACAAGCCCAATACAAATATAGCCCAATCCATGGAATGCTTCTAAAAGATGATGCAAGCGATGACGACTATGAGGAAAGCATAGTGGATTCGGGATGATTTCGAACTCAAGTACCTAGAAGAAAACAGGGTTGATCTTATCGGAGCACGTAGGGCCCGCATATAATTCACTCTTGCCGGCCATATTGTTTAATTATTATATGTTTAATATTAGTTGAGGGCAGCTGTAAGATTCTCCAATAATGCCCGAATATGCCATGGCATATTCCCTTTGTATGCTTATATATAAACTTGTGATATCTGTAAAGGGCATCGAAAATTAATACACTTCTCTCTCATAACTATCTTGTAAAAGCTTCAGCAGTTATATAATAAAAAGGTGTGTTTTATATTCAATCTGTTTCCAAGTCTTTATATTCAATTTGTTTTCAAGTCTTAGTTTTTGAACTTGATAGTGTGTTCAAATTTACTCAATTAGAAGATCAAGTACAAGCTAGCTTAAAATCTAAATCAAATAAAAATCTCCTGAATAAACAATACCACATAGCAAAGCAGAACATTAAACAAAACAAAGGAGAGTAGAAAACGACAAATCTAGAATAAAATAGAAATCAATTGTCAAAATAAGCATATTTTATAATAATGTAACAATATTTTATAATAATGTAACAATACCACGTACATAGTCTATAGTTAATGTAACAAAAATAAAGAGTCAAATGAGTTAACCCAGGTTTTAATGCGAAGATGCATAAAACATATTTTATAATAATATTATAGTTACTGAAGTTTTTCCTTTTGATCGAGTAAACCCCAACAGTTGAAAGTTGCAGGTAAATTAATCCACCACCTTGAACTACTCACACCTGCTTCTAAACCGCGCTTTGCAAGAATTATTAATCTAAATAACTTTAGGTGTAAGTTACTTAATGGTGTGTGTGATATGGGTTGAAATAACTGATTTCATAAATTTAAATTAAAAGTTATTTAATAAACCCTATTGTTCATTAACTCGTGTTCATAAGTGTAAAGTAATGTGCACCTATTATAATATATAATGTTCAAGAGTTTGAATGGGACCTAGGTTTGATCACTCTCAAGTTGTTATCTCTCATTTTCGCACCTATGAAGATCAATCTTTCTTAATACTTAGATTATGAGGTCTTGAGTTTCCAAATGAGGTTCAATGTAAGGATTTAGGGAAATTTTTATGATGTCACGGATCCAAGGCATGTTTGAAATTGTGCATGGTTTATGAATTAAGGTAAGAAATTAATCCAAAAACCACATTCAGATGAGATCACCCAAACACCATCATTTGCCGGCCAGAAATGAAGATGGATTTGTAATATGGTTTCAAATGCACAAGGTCTTAAATTGATTCTTGGGTATGCCTTCATCCTTACTAGTTTTAATTATCTACTAGTTATATCTGAATTTTCATTTCTGTAAAATTGATTGCTTATATCTGAATTTTCATTTGTGAGATTGTTTGTCTATATTATAACCACTACATGTATCATTTGATTAGGGTTTTGCATGTGATATGGTGTTCATAACCATTGATTTGTTATAAATTTGGTTTTGTTATCAAGATTGTGAAGAGACTGTTGGGATTTAGAGGGAAAGATAATAAGGAAATGACAAAATTGTCACCATTGAAAAGGACATCTAACATCTAATTTAGATGGACTATTAGTTAAATGAAAAAATTAGTAACAAATCATGAAGAATGAGGAACGTCATCTTAGTGATTTTCGATCTTGAAGGACTAAATATGTGATTTCAACCAACGCCACATGAACCATTAAGTAGTTTACTTATCACTTTTAAGTGACAAATACCTGTCAATCTCGGATCTAACCATCAACCACAAGAATATTGTAACAATCAAGCAACGAAAATTGTAACCGTGAAGATCTAACCATAAATAATTGTGACTATCAAGCCACGAACACATAAATTAAGAAAAACATAACTGAAGATACACTAAAAAGTGGGCAATATGCGATTGAAGAAATGAGTATATACGAAGTGGTGGTGGAGAAACATCAAATATGAATGTGGTAGTGCTAGTTTTGCATTTCCCTATGACTTTGGTGGATTGTTTATTTTGACGATATGCATAACACTTGTTGATGTAGTTAAAGAGAATGTAATAGGTGTAAAATATATACGGGTTTGATATAATTTTTATTTGTTTATTTATTTAAATTTTAATTAACTAGTTAGGTAATAGGTGAGTTTTAAAATTATATATAATAAAACATGATCAGTTGACGGGTTAATTGTGTTGGATTGCATAATTCCTCAACTAATTACATTACATGAGAATTATAAATAGAATACAAATGATAAAACTCTAATGGGTCCGGGCCCTAATCTAATAGACTCAATATAAGTCTATTAGATTAGGGCTTATGCCCATTAGGGTTTTAGAAGAAGGAGAATGGCTGGAAGGTTAAAAAGAGAAGACAACTCCGGCGAAGGCGGCGCCGGAAAAAGTAGGGTTTCAGCGGGAGGAATGGTTGAGCCTGAGCTCTGATACCATGTTGGATTGCATAATTTCACAACTAATTACATTACATGAGAACTATAAATAGAATACAAATAATAAAACCTTAATGAGCCTAGACCCTAATTTAATGGACTCAATATATACACTAATAAATTGTTGAGAGTGAAAAATTGATATGACTTATAATACTTTTAGGTCCTGTTTGGGTCATGGATTTCATGGGATTTCCTCGCATTAGCCCTCGTTGCCCCTACGCCCTGTCTATCATTGCCAGCGACCTCGACCGCAGCGACTGTCCTCGTCCGGCGACGACAACTGCATCCTAATCTCCGGTCACCCCTACGCTGCCTCCTCGTCTCTTCTCATCGCCCCTACGACAGCCCTCGTCGCCTGTCCACTGCTCATCTCGTAATTCTGTTTCCTTCCCCGGTAATTGTTTCCTTCTCTTATGTGCTTCAATCTCTTGATTTTGTCTGTGGTACCTCGAAATTAGGGCATGGTTTATCATTGTTATCCACTTGAATCGATATTAGTTGTGCTTCAAAGTTGCTTTAGCTTGTTGATTTATTTTCCACTTGAATCGATACCAGGGCCTGGTTTATCATTGTTTTCCACTTGAATCGATTTAGCTTGTTGATTTAGCTTGTTTATTTAGCTTGTTGATTTATTTGTTCTTATGAATCGATATTAGCTGTGTATTCAAAGTTACATAAGAAATAATCTTCAAAATCTGCTGTATGAAGATCCAATCTCACTTTTGATAAGCAATCTTTTTGCGCTTTGGGTTTCCACTATTTTTCATGGGATTCTTGATGTACATACTTGTTGTAAAGATACTTGAACTTTTTTCAATTAGGTATGTCGAGCCAACTTCGAAATTATCGTCCGTGGACAAATGATGAGGAAGCAAAACTTGTAGAGGTTTTGGTCAACAGGGTGAATTGTGGTGAATTTAAAGCCGACAATGGTTTTAAATCAGGATATTTACAACATTTTGGGTTTATTGGCTAAACCCCATATCGAATCAAAAATAAAAATCATGAAAAAATATTGGCAAATTGTGCATGACATGGTTAATGGGTCAAAAACTAGTAGATTTGGGTTTGATCCTATTACCGATTGTGTGGTTGCTGAACCTGAAATTTGGGAGGCATATCTCAAGGTAAGTAGTGTTATAATTATACATACGTTATTATTTATTATTAATTGGGTTATATGAAATAGGTGTATAAAGGAGTTTAAAAGTGGAAAAACAAGTCGTTTCCTCATTTTTGAAGACTTGTGTACCGATTTTGGAAAAGACCGGGAAGATCGAGATTTTGAAGAATTGGAAGTGGAGGTCGAGAAAGACTATATCAAGTATATTTTAGAGCAATGAGTGTCGTGAGATATTTAGATATGATTTATTTTGGAACTATGTTTTCTTGGCATAACGATTATGTCAAATATGTTTTAGACTATGTTTACGACTATTTGTGTTGATTGTTGTAGTTAATGCTTAAAATTTATTTAGATTTTTTATTCATAATAGTGTAAATTAATCGGTTACTATTTATTTGTGAATTAATTAATTAAACAAAAAATTGTTTCAAATATAACTGAAGGGTAATTCTGTTATTTGTTACAAAAACAATCTAAATCCTTTGATTTAATTACAAAATAAACAGGATTTCAGGAATGCAAATCTTGACAGATTTTATCAACCAAACACAGGATTAAATTCACAATCCTATCAAATGCAAATACTACGAAATGCAAATCCTTTAACAGAATACAAATCTTATGAAAAAAATCTGCGAACCAAACGGACTCTTAGAATACATGGAGTGGAGTATATAACTAGGGATGGCAATGGGGTCGGGGATATCGGGGATCACTTTTCCCATCCCCATCCCCGTTCCCCATCCCCGCCGGGGAATTGAGTTGCATCCCCATCCCCATCCCCGTCGGGTATCGGGGATTTTCTTCGTCTGCAAAATAGATTTTTCTAAATAGATACATACATATGAGAATTTTCATATAAAACTAGAATTACGAATCTAACTTCACCTTTCCAATCGGTACACATCAAAATGTAATCAATCAAATATTTTAATAGTTTCATAAGATTAATAATGTTCTTGATAAAAGACAATATATTTACTAAATCGTTATATAATACACATAACATTATCAATCAAATAGATAATTTCTCTAACATATATGTTCATGAAGGACGCTTATAATACTTTCAAGATAATTCTTACAATAACTATATTAGTAATTTCATTTTATTAGTTTCTTTTTGTTTTATATGTTTAATAAATCGTATATAACTATCATGTATGTTCGAAGAAAAAACAGTCTTATTGATATGTATATTATGTAAGAAAGTTAATATATATATATATATATATATATATATATATATATATATATATATATATATATAGGGGACGGTTCAAACGAGAACTGTTTTTCGTACGAGAACTGCGAGAACCAATCTTAGCCGTTGATTTGATAAAGTAGAACTCATGGATGTGGAGCGTGGGGGGATCGAGTGTGGGAGGATGCATGTGAGGAATTCATGGGTGGGCAATGACATTAAAGGAGGGGGAATTGGACGGCTCAGATTGGTTCTCACGATTCTCGTACGAAAATCAGTTCTCGTTTGAACTTTTGCCTATATATATAGAGGGAAGTTCCATCGAGAACCAAAAAAATGCGAGAACTGCGTGAACCAATCTAAACCGTAAAATATCTACCAAACGACAAGATATTAAATTATGAAAATTATACCAAATATGCTCTTTAACATGACATTCATATTGCTATATTTTTTTCAACAAAAAAAATTTCGTTTTTGCCGGGGTTTTTTTCTATCACTATAAGGTATGTTACATATATGTAATCAGTACTTAACATATTTGTAATCAGTACTATAAGGTATGTTACATATATGTAACGAATGTTTTTTGTTGAAAAAAATATAGCAATATGGATGTCATATTAAATAGCATATTTTTGTCGTTAATTTGGTATAATTTTTATAATTTAATATGTTGGCGTTTGGTAGATATTTTAGTTTTAAAAAGATGGGATCAATTCTCGCAGTTCTCGCATTTTTTTTTGTTCTCGATGGAACCCTCCCCTATATATATATATATATATATATATATATATATATATATATATATATATATATATATATATATATATAGGGGAGGGTTCATTCGAGAACCGTTGTTAGTGCGAGAACCGCGAGAACCAATCTCGGCCGTTCCTTAGATATGGAAAGTTTAATGGATGGTGAGCGTGGAGGGATAGAGTGTGGCTGAGTGCATGTGAGGAATTCATGGGTGGGCAATGACATTGAAAGAAGGTGAGTTGGACGGCTCAGATTGGTTCTCACGGTTCTCGCATGAACTTTTTCCTATATATATATATATATATATAAATATATATATATATATATATATATATATATATATATATATATATATATATATATATATATATATATATATATTATGTGCGGGTTCGGGTTCGGGGTCGGGTACGGGGTCGGGGAACCGAAGGGTATCCCCATCCCCGCCCCCATCCCAGTTTCTAAGTTCGAGAATTCCTCATCCCCGTCTCCATCCCCGGTCAACTTGGAAATTCTCCGGTCAAATCGTGATCGGAGAACAGGTTCCCTATCAAATACGGGGTTTTTTGCCATCCCTGTATGTAACGAGATCACCGCTTGAAGATGTCATGACAAGGGTTGGTGAAGACATGGGATGATGAGAAATGAGTGGGTCCAACCAAATGACTTTGAACACTCTTTTTTTATTACAATAATTAAAGGTGTTGGATTGTTCCAGAATATAATGTAATGGCTAGTGGGAATTGACAATTTACAATATTAAGTGATAATAAAAACTGATATAATTGAATATGATGCAAAAATTGCTACCACCCAACACAAAAACATATATATAGAAAAGATACAAAGTATGGTTTATTCTCAAGCCATGCGTTTTGCCAGACCAGAAAATATCAACAGAGCAATTCACAAATTTCATTCCATTAAGTATATATGATTATAGAGGTGTTTGTTTATATTAGAAATTTCTAACTCTGGAAAACATTAACAAAGAAAAATAAATAAAATTAGAGTTCCTATGGATCCAAGTTTAGAACCTTATGCTGCTTACAAATTTGTATACGGCAGGAATATTAAAGTTCGATGTTGGTAGCGAATTTACTTTTAGATACAACATTTATTAATTTTTTGTATGTTATATTTATCAAAAGCTATGAAACAAGGACATGAAATTAATGAATTATAAAAAGAATCATCAATATCGTTTTTAATTTCGATATTATATATACTAATAATTATTAGAAAGTATTAAACAATAACGTGCTAATTATTAGTGTATCTAATTTAAACATTAAAGGTTTTTGGATAGAAATTTGGTGGAGGGTTGATTCTTCTTGAGTGCACTTTTTCAATTTTCATCTTAAACCTAGGTATCTAACCCCAAAATTGCACCACTATTTTAAATGATATTTTACTTTTGGCTTCATATGTTTTATTTTAATATAAATATTATTATACTTGTCATCAAATTAAAATAATTAATGTTCAATATTATTTGTTTTTTATGTTATAATTTTTAATATACAATGTTTTGTGTAAATGTACATAATATTGGTGACATTATTTTTATCCATATTTAATAAACTATCTAAACTTGTATTTTTTTTAAATAAATAAATATTTTAAAATACGGCTTTATTATCATATTACGTATCGGTTATCTGGTGGTTAAAGTGTTATCCAAGACACTTGAGTTTAAGTCACGTAGTAGACAAGATGTAGTAGATTTAAGAAGTTTAATTTGCTGAGTGAGCTATTAATTGTTTTAGTCAAATGATACAATATAATTTCTTCTTCTCCGATCTATATTTTTTTAACAATTATATTTTTTCATTTTCTTTTTCGGTTTATTAAAAATTTTCACTTTAAAAATTAAATTTTATATTTTAATATATATTTTAAAATTTGAGACTTGTTTCTTTCCTTATCCTGTTTGATATTATATTTTTATGTTAATGTTTAAATTTAAAAGTTTGTAGCTTAAATTTTAAAATAGTTACATCACTTTTTATGTTTATTTAGAATTAATTAACATAAAACATTTTTTCCAACTTGATAAATATATTTTCACTAAAATTTGAAGTTTAGTTTATATGTTTTTGGATTAAAATTTTAAAAAAATAGTTATACTATTTTTAATGTTTATTTAAAAATAAATAATATATGACAATCTAATATTGTTTGGTAAAAGAAATTAAGAAATGAATCTAGGTTAAAAAAGGTAGATTCTATTAGTAAGATAAAATAGATACTTCAAAATCTTACATCAAAGTACAAGTAGTAAAAAAATAATACCCCAAGTTCTTTTTTCGTATAACATATGGAATCACTTTACTTATCTAAGTTGAAAGTTAAACTTTTGTTACATCGCAAACATATCAAAACCCTGATACAACACGTAGGTGTAGATTCCTCGTGTATAACAATACCAAAAATAATAGACATTAATGATTTATCTTTTTTTACCAAATGCTATAATTCTATATATATGCATGTATACTTTATAAAGAAATATAACAACGAATGAGATTTCGCCTGGCATAGTGTACGCTTTTGACGGTTGAAGAGGTGAGTTCAAAACCCTACACATGTCATTTTTACGGCTGTGTTAATTTTGAAAAATCATTTATCTTTTCGGCAAATGTTTTCTAAGAAAACTAGAAAAAAAATATTCACTTATATATTTTTTCAAAAAACTGAAAACCCGCTCTCATTTTCAAAATTTCCCAAACTCCTCAATTATTCAAACATTGATACTTTTTCAAACATCTTTTTTTCAAGAAAACATTTCAATCAAACATGTTCTCTAGTTTTTTTTCTAAAAAAGTAAAACTCTACCTTCATTCAAACACGTTTTCTATTTTTTTTTCAGCATATAAAAATTCTAACATGTTTCACATAAAAATAGAAAATGAAAAACAGAAAATTCTTCTCCTGCTAAATGTAGCCTAACATTTTTTTGTTATTATAGTTTTCTAAATTTGATCATCATCATGATCATCAAACTTTAATGTAACACCCTAATTTCCAAAAAAGTAATAGTTACATAAAACACCATTTTATATTAAACAACATTATCAAAGATCAGCAGAAGCGGTTGCTGGTTACATAAGCAGAATCACCCAAAAAGAATATTTACACAAATGTACACTTGGTGTTTCAAGTTATATAAAAAGGGGTGTCCAGTTAAAAAATGGTTTTTAAACAACCAACGGTCAAACGGGGGCCTTGCCCTTGGATCCATCCCGGCCAACAAAAATATAACCACAGTATCCGTAAGCAACAGGAGCTTAGTGAGGATGTTTAACTTTAAATCATATATACACATGCACAAACATATGCCAATATCACACATTATTATGGATACAGTAATGTGCCATCTTAGCAACGCCCCACCTTGCTAGTTGTTGCTTGTAGCCCATTACCGCACGAAGCAGTATGATACCCCACACATATTTATGATCCTCTCGATCATATCATTTACATCACAACATACAACACATATTGTTCATATGAATCAGAGTTTAGTAAACTCACCTCAGCAATCAGTTATATATGCATATGATACATCATTGAGCGTAAACGTTTACACTTTGTTTCCCGTTGCAACATGCGAGACATTCTTACTTCGTTACTATATATACTTGTCTATCATGTAAATCTCTAAAGGCTATAATATCGCTATTTAATTTGGATTCATAAGTGTAAAATCACCAAAATTACTTTTTTTACTACATAATTTCCTCTTTTACTCTTTGTAATTAGTCTAAACATAGAACAAAGCTAAATTTACCAATATATCTATGTTAATTTATTATCCTTCTAATTTCATCAGCGACGGAAAAACAAGATTCATCCAAAACCCATATATATTGATCGAACTACTTGATGTGGAATCATGGGAAAATTAATTTCGACGAAGTGAAAATCGATCCACGAACCAACACTATAATTTAAAGATGGTGAACTAAAGTCTATTGAAGCTTGAAACTTGTACAGTACTCCAAGTACTACACACATGCAGAGAATATAATATGTAATTTTCTATTGTCTGCGAGACATATCTAGCTTGACAGTCTTAATTTAATACTAAAAAAAATTTGACTTTCGCAACTCATTATCATTATTTATCAACGATGTTTAGTTTCTTTGTTTTTCTTTTAAATTACTGAGATCGTCTATACAGATCATGCCTTTACCACTTTAAATGGTTTCTGGAAAGAAACAAAAGTGAATTCAAGCTTTGACCATGAATTTAGAATAAGACTTTTGTTTATTATTTTCATGGATTGAGTTGTCTTTTCTTCATAAAAGATATCCTACTTTAGACTTTAGAGCAAATAGAGTACGTCTGTTTAATCTTTATTATCACATTCAATCCTCTTTTTCATCTTTCTATTCACGAAATACTAATCTTTCAACCATTTTACCTAAAAAATCTTACTCTAACGTTATAGGAGTTTGGAAAATTTGTTTCTCATTGTAGATTTTACTCTCTTGACGGACATAAGGTGTAAAACTAGCTAAGGGTATATTCAGTTGTTAAATAAATATGCTAATGGTTTAAGTTTGAAGGCATGGTCTCAAACTAAAACTTTAGTTTACTCGATTTCGCATTCAGTAAAATTTCTAGAAAAAATTAAAGACAGGTTCCAAGACAGGGAATCAACTAGAGAACTCGGAAAATTTAAAGTCAGGTTCCAAGACGGGAGTCAACTCGAGAACTCAGAAAAAACAGAATCAAATTATTCTTTTTCTAGATTAGTCATAGTTGTTGGTGGGCTGTGTTTTTGCATCTTGCAAAGGCTGGGTTGCTAATCTGTACCTTTTAGATTTTGTTTGTTCTGGTAATATTTAGGTATTTGCTTTAAAAAAAAAAGTAAAAAACTAAAAATAGAAACCTGAATTTATTTGGGTTTAAACTGAATTTGACAGTAAAATAGATGAATCAATGTAGGAATTGTATATGATAATTGCTAATTGATGTTGGTGAACAAATTTTTATGAAATGTTATGCTCAGGAATCTTATCAATATTGGCATATTATCATATCATTAAGAAACCCAAAACTTCACTTTAAAACATGGCCTAAACATTGTTTCTATCATCAATTTTGTGTTAAGGTTATATAAAACAACAGTTTTTCTTATTTACATAATTTACAGCCATGTCCATATGAACCAAATTTGTTAAAAGAAATAACATTTATACATGGAGAATTAGCATTGCATAAACAAAAATTGAAATGCTAGAATGCAATAATTAAGTACCTGTATGATCAAGGCTGAAGTCTGTGTTTGTCTTTGATTAAAATGGTGCTAGATGAAAACGAACATGGAGAGGCCCCAATGCTTATTTGGTTGAGATGGCGTAAATCCTCATAACCTTATGAATCTTGGCTCGACAAATCGGGCAAGTTCCTTGCTTAGATTCTATCTCATGTAAACATGTCATGCAACTAGCCATATGTCCACAAGGTACACAAGCTCCCTCAACCGGGCTTTCCCAGCATACTACGCACAACGCCTCACCATTTTTGTTTTTGTTCATCTTTGAATGATCTGAATTATTAACAACAGAGTGCTCGTAAATCTCTTCAGGAAGTGGTGGAGCCGAAGATCCAACTTTTACTGGTCCTAATTCTGAAATGGGATGATTACCAACATCAATATCCGCTTCCTTGTTAATGGGCTCGGATTCAGGCAGTTCATCCATCCATCCGTTGCAATTTTCTTTAGAAATAGTAGATTTACCAATGGAACTCCACCCATTGTAGTCATCTTTAAGTGGCTCATCCACCATCCAACCGTTGCAGCTTGAGCCCGAGTCCCATCCATTGCTAGTTGTTTCTAGTCTGGGAGGTCCGTGTAATGAGCCCGAGCCTGAACCCCATCCGTTGTAATGGTTTTCAGGGGGCTCATCAGCCCATGCATTAGTGATTGGCTCATAACTAGTGGAACCAGGAGATGAACCCCACCCATTGAAACTATTGTCATTTGCTGTATTCTCCCAACCTTTTTCTTCACTAAATCCAGACTTTTGAGGGCTTCTTTTTAACAAATTGGTAAGAAAAAATGGTCTTTTGTCCATGGGAGCTGGAGAAGAAGCACCTGTAAAGATACTTGATGAAATTGAATGTTTGGCAATATGCAAGAACAAAGATTATTCAAGAGAATGTAGCTTCTATATTACTATATCTGAACCTCAAATTGACTTAGGTTTTTCAAACGTGCTAGGGTTGTTGCCGGAAACTAAAATGATTATCCAACTTATTACGATCATATACACGAATTATACAATTTTCATAATCAATACGGCTTTCGATTTGTCAATTTTCGTTTAAATCAACACTTGCTGAATCTGAGTATAGGATTAGGCGATTAATATGTTCTGAAAGGGGAATCGATTGCCATCCTACTATAATAGAAATTAAAGGGACGTGTGAACTTCTTTCAGTCGCAAAACACGGATTATATCGGCTAGATGCATTAACAGTTGGATCTGATTCATAGAATACTGTGAAGAACTGGAAACAGTTATGGATCATACCTCTAATGCCGGCAGCTCCTCACAGACAGAAGATTTTTTTTCGTCTATTTCTAACCCCAGATTGGTGGCTATCAGCGAAGGGTGGCTGGTTGCACACGTGACAGTTGTTTGGATCAGCTGCTGATAATTGACTAATCAGGTATACAACTATACATCAATGTTTTTAAAACCGGACCAGACATTAAACCGGTACTTTACTGGTTTAGTGGTTTAACCGGTTGAACCGGTTCAGCTGAGCAAAGTGAAGATTACCACCATAAAAAGCCTCCAAGGTTTTACCTTTTAAATTTTTATCCATTCCCCAATTAAGAATAGAGCTAATGAATAGTCCTTTGGCCCATCCACATCCCAACACCTTAATATATTCCCAATTTTTTGATGAAAAGGAGCATAACCAAAAGATGGGAATGTCTGTTTCAAAGTCAGCCTTGCAACTTTGAATGCCCCAGTTTGAATGACCCTTCTTAATAGATTTCATAGAGTATGCAATCTTCCATGACATTTGTTTTAGTAAATTACACATTTGGTCCTTAAACTATGTTACTTATTTCACTCTGAGTCCCTGAACTATGTTTATTACACTGTGAGTCCCTGAACTACATACTTTATTACACTGATAGTCCCTTGTCACTTGAAAAGACAATTCTACCCTTTCTTTTAAATTTATTATATTATTTTAAGTTTTACTTATTTAAATATTAGTAATTTATATTAAAATAACATAATACATGTTAATTATATGATAAATACACAATTAATGTGTTCATCACCATCCCCACTCAACCACCACCATCTACCACCCAACCACCACCGGAAAACGCCTTTCACCACCCAACCGCCGCCGGAAACTTAAACAACCACCTATCAACCATCACCAAACCAACAAATTAAGAAACCACCATTCGCCACCAGTTTCTACCACTACCATCAACGGCCTACGAATGAAACTGATCTGAAATCGAATGAACAAAAAGAAGAAGATCTGAGAATCAAACCACCACCGGAAAACGTCATGATCCTAACATGACTTCTAAAGCTTCAGGTTTGATTACACACACACACACACACACACACACACACACACACACACACACACATATATATATATATATATATATATATATATATATATATATATATATATATATATATATACATATATATACATATATATATATAGTAAGGTTATATAAAGAACCTTCGTTAAACATAGAACATAAAGAATCCCCTGGTGATAACACATGACATATTGTTTAGGGGCAAAAAATGAAAATTAAAAAAAAACTCACCATGGCCTCACCCTCTCCAGCGACCCCACAATAAAAAAACCCCACTTATTTTAAATGATCATAACTCGTTCGTTTATAAGAACTTTAACAAAAAAAATTATATCATTAGATTCAGTTTTTCGTCCTCTTTCAAACAAGTTCGGGCTTGATATATTTCTGAAACTTTTCTTTTTGAAATTCAAAGTTTGCATTTTGAGCTGGGTTCATTATAAATGCAAAATGCAAAAAATCAAAAAATGCAAAATATAAACATGCAAGTCATCCAGATGCTTCCAAAATGCAAAATAATGAAGATGCAAACTTATGAAAATGCAAAACGCAAACCCAAAAATGATTCAATGAAAATGCAGCTCAAAACGCAAAATTACACATTCAAACCCAAAATGCAAAATCCGTAGAACCTAAATGCAAAATGCAAAAAACGAAAAATACAGAATATAAACATTCAGATCATCTAGACGCTTCCAAAATGCAAAAAATTATGAAAATGCAAAATGCAAATCCAACATTATTCAATAAAAATGCAGCCCAAAATGCAAAATTACACATTCAAACCTAAAATGCAAAATCAGTACAGAACACTACATGCTCCCCAAAATGCAAACAAAATTTTCATTTAAAAAAATTAGAAAAATATGGGAAGAGTGGTCTTGTTTAAAAGAGGATTAAAAAACTAAAATATTGTTATAATATTTTTTTAATTCACAAAACTTATAAAGTTATGACAATTTAAAGTTTTTGGGGTTTTTTAAAAAAAAAATCGTGGGTTGCGGTGACAAATTAAGAGGCAATGTGATGAGTTTTTAAGATAACAAAATTTTGTGATGGCTAGCGATAGCCGCGATGTGTTTTTATGAAACATTTGCGATGATTCAAATAGATATTGTTACAAAAACATTGTAATAATTTAGTTAGTATTGATCATCACATTTAAATTATGATAAGTTAAAGGTAATATTTTGTACACTTAAATATGTTTCTAAAAACAATATAGATAGCACAAACAATATCAACATTTGATGTCAAGAAGTGAAGATACTTGAGTTTTTACAATTTTTTGTATTAACTTTTACAATAACCTTCCTAGTCCCCCTTTTCTTTCCATCTCCACCTTCTACACTACCACATACCCACCCTAGCATCTTCATCGATTTTTCGTTCTCATTGTCTCCATCCACCTCATTTGGCAAGCAAAACAACTTTATAGCCCTTCTTCCCCGTCTTGTGGCCACTAGTTTTTCAGCCCCTATTCAATGTCTTTCCCCTAGTTCAGCCCCACATCTAGCTTCGATAGAGTCGTGTTAATTTGTGTCCAGCCACCACAACCCCTCTTATCGCCACATTAGTAAATGATTTTCTTAAGTTTCTGTTGATTATATGGTAGCTAGCCAGTAAATGTTTAATGAGTCCTTAAATATTAGATTTCAGCTATACATTTCAATATTTCATATGGTATTACTATTAGATTTCCTTAAAAGGTGGTGTACAAGACCGTATGATTTCAGTTTTCATATATTTTCAGTTTATAATTCATGCTATTTACTATTGTTTTCCACTTTTCCTTGTAAAGCTCAACCATATTGTTAGTACATGCATGGTCACATATTAAGAAATGCACTCCTTATTTTGATGATGATAAAAATATGAACAAGTAATATTATTGCTTAT
The DNA here is from genome assembly GCA_947179395.2 of Pulicaria dysenterica. NCBI lineage: Eukaryota > Viridiplantae > Streptophyta > Magnoliopsida > Asterales > Asteraceae > Pulicaria > Pulicaria dysenterica. Next base: position 75,811,376 of record OX359288.1, on the reverse strand, counting down.
CAAATTTATTCATATGTTCATATGCTACATTCTTTAAAGATCAACAAACCCAAAATTAATGATCAAGTGAAGAACAAATAATTGAATACTTCAATTCAACAAGAAAAGAAGAAAACAAGATAAAAGCAAACACTCAACCTTCACGGTCGATATCACGGTCGACCGTGAATCAACCGTCACTGCACAGCCCACAACTTGTTCTTTTTTAAGTCAACCGAACTCGTACTCAACAAGTGAAAATGAAATCTTCAAAGCCGATAACGAAGATATCTACAAACAAGAGTTTGAAATATATGAGCTTACAATTAAACAAGTTTATGTTTTTATAAAATTATTTTTATAAAAACTTCTATAAAAATTAACAAACTTTTTATAAAAATCACAAGCTTGGTTAAATAAGTACAAGACTTCTTATTTTGGCAAATACTAAACACAATCTTCCTATGAAACAATACAACACCAAATTTAGGAAAATGAATCTTTCAAAGAAGTAAAAGTCCAACATGCTTTATGCATTTGGCTTCTAAACTTCCTATTTGGTGTTTAAATTCAAACATAAGAAGTATGACACCAACCCAACTTTTCTACGACTCCTTTTCAGTGTATTTTAATGGTAAAAATGGTTTGTGTGTGGTTTTCTAGGACTGTCTGGACACTTTTTGAACTTTCACATTTTTCCTTATTTAAACCAACTCAAGATTGCCTCTAGTTCTTTCACTAGTATGCCTAAGGTTGGATGTAATAAACATATGATAAAATCTTATACTCCACCTTCAAGAAATGAACAAGGTTTCAAGATAACACCAAGGTGGATTAAAGTAGGTGTTTTTGATACTAACAATCCCGGACCAATGAAAAGATGGGTACCACACATATGAAATATGTTTGAGTTGTAGGTTGCAATTGAGGTTGAATATCATTCTTGATGCAACTTGAAGTTTTGTGTGGATGAAAGACTTGGATGATAAATCATCAAGAATAATGCTTTTGAACAACACTAGTGAAACACAATCAAGATAAGTTTCTCTTTCACTTCTCAAGGCTTTATATGTTGACATCTATGTGTTGAAAGTGCCATGAGAACTTATGTGAAACTACTTGACATGTTTAAATGTGTTTATTGTATCTAGTGCTTTACATAAACTTGGTTTGCTATAAAAATAAATCAAGGGTAGCGAAAGCATTAACAAAAGACATAGAAATACTTATCAAATGCTTAAATGTCTTTCAAAGCTCAATTCATACTCAAGTCAAATACTTTTTGATTGAGTTACAAAGTTGAACTATGTGGCGTTAAAATGACATATTACTTGTGCCCATATTACTTGGTGTTGTGATTTAAATAATAACTTGAAGCTCTTCCATATAGATGCATGACAAATATCAAACTATCTTGAAAATCATTAAATAACAAATTTGAGAAAATTGATAGTTGATTAATAATTCTAGATGTATGGCTTCATAAAGTTAGAATAATTAAACTACATCTAAACAAGAATATTTGGTTTTGAATGTGAGAAATATTGAGCTTAAAGTTAAAATTGCATATTGATGAACAATACTTTAAAATTTGATATACCATGTTCATGTTCATCATATTAACTATGTAATCATATGCAAATGCTTAAATTTCTCACAAATCAATGTTTTGGCTAAGAGTCTCTAAATGATATGGAAATATATGTTATATATTTATATATATATTGAAATGTATAATCAAATAATAAATTATTTGTCAAAAATTGATGGTTTGCTATAAACCCATGAAATTCACTGTCATATACTTTGTTTGGGTTTAAGTGATTAAACAACCAAATTGGATTTTATCACAAGTAACATTGTCTTAGAATTTAAAAGATATCATATTACAAATTAAGACAACTTACTTTAATAAATAATAATTGTGACTTCATAAAAAAATGGTGCTGAGAAGTTATATACATGCTTTAAAATTAGTTAAGATATATTAAAGAAATAATATTTCAAACAAACAAAAATGCAAAAATATTGTGGACATAAATACTAAACCACTTAAGAAAGAAGTAGTTGATGCAATGAGATTTGGTTTATGAATGATTGAACATGTTCCCTAGGAAATAAAGTTTGATTATGTGTAACTTTGCAAAATGGTGCTTCCAGAATGTCCACGGTCGAACCACGGTCGAAGCCGTGTATCGACCGTGGATCGACCGTGGACTGTCTGGACACTTTTTGAATTTTCACCTTTTTTCCTTATTTAAACCAACTCAAGTCTTGTGATTTCACAAAGCTCTTGCAATCTGAAATATGGAGAATACATACAAGATCTTGTAAGCTCATATACTTTGATATTATTCAATCTTTCAAGATCAAGATCAAAGCAAAAAGGAAAGCCATCAAAGTTCAAACACTTCTACATTCCATATATTTTGTAATAGTGTAAGGATCAACTCTAGCCTTTCAAATTAGAGTAAAGTAAGGATCATCTCTAGCCTTTAGAATTAGAGAGAAGTAAGGATCAACTCTAGCCTTTCTAATTAGAGTGAAGTAAGGATCAACTCTAGCCTTCCAAATTAGAGTGAAGTAAGAATCATCTCTAGCCTTTAGAATTAGAGAGAAGTAAGGATCAACTCTAGCCTTTAGAATTAGAGTGAAGCAAGGTTATCTTTACCTTACTTGCAAGTTTGAAGTGTTAATTCTTGCAAGTGAAAAAGAGAAATGTAAAAGGTTTATCTCTACCTTCAAAGAGAGAAGCTAGTGGAGCAAACTCTTGGTGGGTGATGCCAAGGAGTGGATGTAGTGCAAGTTTGTTAACACTTGCATGAACCACTATAAATCTCTTGTATACTCTTGGTGATATCTCTCTACCCTTACTCTTTTTATTTCAAGTATATATATTTGTTATGTTATAAACTTCAAGAAAAATCTTTTAAACACAACTTACAAATTTTATATTTGTAAAAATTGGTAAACTAAGTAAAATAACCTATTCACCCCCCCCCCCCCCTCTAGGTTCCAACACATATATTTGTAACATTTTGTCTATTTGTACTTTATAGCGATGATTATCTACAACCTATGTTTTATAATTATGTAATAAATACACATGTTCGAATGTAATCATTATAATGAAATATTGATATCAGTAATCATAAGTTGAAATAAGACAGTGTCTAAGGTTAAACGTTTATATCTATGGGTGTTGAAGATTATCTTTTTCGCGATCATTTATTCACTTCCTGGAGTATCTCTTTCCCATATATATTGCACTGGTTTTTTTATCTTGCAATGAGGGATCTATTTTTTTTAGAGTGATTCTTAATAAAACTAAAACTATAATATAGTTTATACAAAACAGGAAAATAGCAAGACGATGATTCTTATGGTTGGCAAAATAGGGTGTTCTGTTAATTCCAGAAATTAGACAATGAGTGTTTATATTCATTTTGTAATATACAATGAGAACTGCAGTCTCCTTTTTACAGAGTAATTGATATTCCATGTGATTTGCCAAGAGCATATAACCAAGTTCTTTGATGTACCTTTAGAGAAATGTTGGCCGGTGTTAACAAATGAGTTTATCTTGTTCTATAAAATAGTCCTCAGTTAATCTTTATGGTTATGTTCTTATATAGTGTGATTTAATTATGCAAATTATACGTTATATTGTTATGCTATGGAAAGAATCAATTTACATATTGTATTGATATTAATTTGTTACCTAATATCAGATATATAAAATCAATTAAAAGCAACTATTTAATGTGAATTGGAAATCCTTAATTTATACTCATTCCTTTTTGTAGTGTAATTCCATTTTTTGTTGCAATCATTCCTAAAATAAAATCAATTTGCGGGAGGTTATATTCAATTTGTGAAAAGGGTTCTCCAATGTAATTAATTAAATTGCTAGATTATATTCAATTTGTTTGGGTTGTTTTAATTTAATTTAGTCTAACTATTGTCTAGCGTGTTTTTTAAGATTGAAGGGTAGCAAAGTCATTTCAAGTTACTTAAATTTTAAGAGATTAAGCATTTGAGCTAAATGTTTTATAATATAGTAAAGATATATATATATATATATATATATATATATAATATAGGGTAAGGATACACATAAAACTCTTCTTAAACATAGAACCTAAAGAACCACTTTAGAGGTTGACACGTGGCATGTTGATTGGAGGGCAAAACTGTAAAATTAAAAAAAATGAAACTCACGCCTCTTTCTCCCTTCCAGCAAGTTCATTTAAAAAAAAACTCCTCAATCTTTAAATGATCATAACTCATTCGTTTTTAAGAATTTTAGCAAGAAAATATATCGTTAGATTAAGTTTTTCATCCTCTTTCAAACAAGACCAGACTTGATATATTTCTGAAACTTTATTTTTTTTTTTGAAAATGATTTTTCAAAATTTGCATTTTCACCTGGGTTTCATTTGAAAATGCAAAAATCGAAGATGCAAGTCATGCATATGCTTCCATAAATACAAATTTTGAAACCAATACTGAAAATGCAAACAAGAACTAACTGAAAATGCAGCCCAAAATGCAAAACAAAATTTGCATTTTCATAAAAAAATTTAAGAATATGGGAAGAGTGGTCTTGATTGAAAGAGGATTAAAAAACTAAAAGATTGATATAATTTTTTTTGTTAAAATTCACAAAACTTAAAAAGTTATGACAATTAAAAGTTTTGGAGGATATTTTTTTATTAAAAACGTGAGTTTGTTGGGGGGAAGATTTTCCATCTTTGGCCTTTTGCATGTTAACTAATACATGGTAATTACAATTATGCCATCCTTAATCTCATCCCTTAATTTTGATGATCCAATGTTTCAGATTTGTTCTTTAGATTCTATGATTAAGGGATGATTCTATGTTGATCCATTATATATATATATATATATATATATATATACACACACACACATTATAATAAGTAGAGTTAAATACTAGAATATGTCATATTGCATGTTTGGTCTATTAAGGAATTTTGTTACATAAATAGTCCTTTAAATGAGAATTTGTCACACTTTTGGTCCTTTACCCAAACGCAATTAAATTTGACTATAAGTCTTTTTGCACAAAAAGGACCAATTTTGTAATTAAAATTGTTAAATTAATATTTTTTTTATCATTTTTTAATTATTAATTTATTAGTTTAATAATCATTAATTAATTTTAAAGTTAATTACATAATTAATGTATTTCTCTCTCTCTCTCACTACAAACACAACACACACACACACTCTCTCTCTCTCCATTTCTCCCTCTCTTCTCGGTCACTCAACCACCGCCCACCTCACTATCTTCTCTCCAAGTCTTTCACATCCACCGCCACCAAGGACACCGCCTCCTTCTAGGGTTTTCATCAACCACGCCTCCACCTCCTCCTTCGTTTCAACTACCATCGAGCATGGATAGGATGAGTGACCATTATTTTCTTCCCCTTCAAACACCACCACCTCCACCAAGTACGACACCTTCAATCACCACCACCGCTAGCACATTCAACCGCAACCACGACCACCATCACTGCCTTCCATCTTCAACACCACAACAAATCCTAAAAGCATTCGACCACCACAAATAGATCTGAACGAATACCCTAAACACAATCAACCACCACAAACAGATCTCAAAACAAAAACGTAGCTCTAAAAATAGATGATAAACAAAACTCTTAAAACGATCGATGAAAACCCTAATTTTTTCAAACAATCGATGAATCCATATCTGTGGTGGTGGTGGTTGGATACGCAGGAGGCAGCGGCGGCGGTTGAAGACAAAGGAGGCGGTGTTGGCGATTAAAGACGAAAAAGGAGGTGGTGGCACTGGTTGAAGAGGAAGGAGTTGTCACGAGGGCGGTGGTTTCAAAGAAAGGTGTTGGTGGTTGTTTCAGAGAAAGAGGGTGCATTTTGGTGGTCGTTTTTGTAACGGTGGTGGATTTTGACGGTGGTGGTCGATGAAGGGAGATGGTGGCAGACAGTGGCTATGTGGTGATGATAGAATAACCTGGTGGTAGAAGTGGTGGTTGAGAAGAAACCGATGGTGGTGGAATGAAAAGGTTATGGTGGTGGTGATCTGTTATATGATCCGAGAGAGAGAGAGAGAGAAAGAGAGAGAGAGAGAGAATATATTAATTTTATAAATAAAATTTTAAATCAATTAATAATAATTTTATAACTATTTAATAATTGAGAAATGGTAAAAAAAATTAAAAAATCTAGATTTAATTACAAATGGTCCTTTACTTGTAAAAAGACTAATTTGCCCTTTGACCGTTAGTCAAATTTAACTGCCGTTTGAGTAAAGGACCAATTGTGTGACAAATTCTTATCTAAAGGACTATTTATGCAACAAAATTTCTTAAAGATCCAAACATACAATATAACATATTCTAAAAGGACTAAATTTGTAATTAACTTTAATAAGTATTGTAGGATCAAATGGAGATTGAAACGTTGGTGGGCTCACCTAAGTATGGCATTATTGCGAAACATTGGAAAATGCTACATGAATAACTTTTGAACTAGAGAAAATAGCCAAGTAAATGTTTTAGTGGATTGAACGCCCAATATAGTTTGGCAAAAGGTGATTGCCTCATTTGTTTGCGTCATTATATGTACCTAGACTTTTTTAATTATTTTATTTTTGTACGAGTTATTATATCGTCTAAAAATATTTATATTTTATAGCTTATCTTTCAACAAACAGATGGCAATACTTGACGAATCTAAACATTTTCCCCCATTTCACTATTTTTATTTCTTGATTTTGTGTGTTTCAATTCATTATTTTATTTTACTCTTTCGTTCTTATTTCTTTTTTATACAATATGATTATATCATTCTAATTTCAAAGCATTTTAACTTACAACTCTTTCATTTTCACTCTCAATCTCTCGCTTGTCCTTTTTCCTTTTTAGTTCGTTTAATTTATATTCACACTTCTTTAAAAAAACAAAAAAAGATGATAAAAATATATTTATTAAATTAAAAATTAATTATATAATTAAAATTAAAATTACATTAAAAACTAAAGTTGAAACTCATACTTTCTCTAAGTTATTTCATTCTCAAGTTTAAGTATAATCTTGGTCGTTTGTTGGTTTCATTAATAGTTATCCATGTCCTTAGCACATTTTAAGCCTTATCAACTCTTTTCTTTGTCGTTATCTTTCATACATACTTTTTTAACGAGTAAAAAATACTAAAATAATAAAATTATCTTTTCTTAAACACACACACACACATATATATATATATATATATATATATATATATAGAGAGAGACATGATCAAATGAGAACACCTTTTATTTGGAGAACGGTGAGAACAATTTATAGCCCTTGGATTATCATAATTTAATGGTTGATATTAAATTTGTGTAATTAAGGAATGTTGAATTTTAATTATTTGGTTTAATTAAGTAAGAAATATAAACTCAATATACCTTAATTAAACAAAATGATTGGCCTAAAAGTGTTCTCACCGTTCTCCAAATAAAACGTGTTCTCACAGTATCCCTCCAATATATATATATATATATATATATATATATATATATATATATATATAAAAGTATGACAACATTCAACTTAAATAATGTAATTACAACTAACTATAGACTATTATAATACATTTTAAGCAACTTTAAGTACTTGCATATATATACTCGAAAATATAATATAAACCAGTATTCTTTCATCATGTACCTAGCATTGTTATGAGTCATTGTTCATCACCGTTCCCATTTGTACTTGTCATCACCATGCATATATATACAATTCACACTTGTTACATTTGTATCAAGCTTCCCTTCCAAGTGTTCTTCTTTTACTGCCATAAACTATTACATGTCACCACCTCCTTCATCTTCTTCGTCTATAAATCCCAGTTTTTGCAATCTCCATTCGCCACACCATCTTCTCAACTTCACTTCACCATCATCAATGACGTCCATCAAAGCTTCTTTGCTTTTAGCGCTCTCTCTCCTTTTCTTCACCTGCGGTTTTGCCCGTCAGCAACAATTCCAACAGCAACAAAACCAGTGTCAGTTTCGAAACATCGAAACTCTTGAACCGGAGAATGTGATCCAGGCTGAAGCTGGTGTTACCGAGTTCTGGAATCCTAACAACCAGGAGTTCCAGTGTGCCGGTGTCGAATTCCTTCGACACACGATTCAACCCGGTGGACTACTCTTGCCTTCCTACGTAAACACACCCATCTTATCCTACGTCGAAAGAGGTATATATATAATATTATCTATAATAAGTCAAATTAAACGTGTGATTTTCTGTTTTTTAGTCTTGTAACGTTAATTTTAGGTTACTTAAGGAAAGGGATTAATTAATGGGCCGGGCCGGGTTCTTTTACAGGTCGGGGTGTTCAGGGGGTTGTGTTGCCGGGATGCCCGGAAACCTATGAATACTCGCCGGAGCAACAGTTTTCTGGTCAGGGACAACGTGGAGGAGGACAGAGTTATCAACTTCAAGATCGTCATCAAAAGGTAGAGAATTTGAAGCAGGGTGATTTGGTTGCCATTCCCACCGGAGCAGCTCACTGGCTTCACAACGACGGGGAATCAGAACTTGTCGTCGTTGTCTTCTTCGATGCTCAGAACAGAGATAACCAGCTTGATCAAAACCACAGGGTAGTTAGTTATATTAATTACATTAGTTCCGTCATCAATTAGTTACAATCTTAATAACAGATTCTTAATTGTTGCCGGAACTAAGAAATTTTTGTTCTGTTTCAGAGATTCTTCCTCGCCGGAAACCCTCAAGTCGGCCAGCAGCAACAACAACAACAGGGACGCAGACAAGAACAGGGTCGTCAGGGCCGCCAGGGCCACCAGGGCCGACAGGACCAACAGTACCAGAATAGCGGCAACATCTTCAACGGTTTCGACACGGAGGTCCTACAAGAAGCATTTAACGTCGACCGGGAAACCGCCGAGAAGCTCCGTGGACAGAACGACCAAAGGGGTCACATCGTTAATGTCGGACGTGAACTTCAAATCATCCGACCATCACAATCCAGACAAGAAGAATACAGAGGACGTGGTTCAAGCCAAGGCGGACGTGGACGTGGACGTGGTAGCGGTGGATGGAGCAACGGAATCGAAGAAACCATCTGCACGTTAAAACTAAGCGAGAACATCGATAGCCCATCACACGTTGACTTTGCAAACCCACAAGCAGGCCGTATCGCAAACCTCAACAGCTTCAAATTCCCAATTCTGGGACTCCTTCGACTCAGCGCAGAAAGAGGCGAGCTCCATCCTAACGCGATTCAGTCTCCACACTGGATCTTTAACGCGCATAACGTTCTCTACGTGACAGACGGAACAATGAGGGTGCAGATCGTGAACAATGAAGGAAACTCAGTTTTCGATGACGAGGTGCAGCAGGGACAGGTGGTGGTGATCCCACAGAACTTTGCAGTGATCAAGAAAGCCGGGCAACAAGGGTGCCGATGGGTGTCATTCAGGACAAACGACAACGCGATGATATCAAACCTTGCAGGTCGGGTTTCGGCGATTAGGAGCATGCCGGTGGATGTGGTGGCGAATGCGTATCAGATGTCGAGGGAGGATGCTCAGCGACTAAAGTTTAGCCAGCAGCAGGCAGTTTTGTTTACTCCAAGCCGGGTTTCTAGGGGTGGAAAGATAGCTTCGGCTTAAATGAAGTGAAGTGGTTATGAGCTAGTAATAAAAGATGTAATGCATGTAATAAAAAGATGAAGCTTTATGTATGCTTATGTAATAATCTAACTTTTATCTTGTAATAATAAGATGAAGCTTTAAAGTTGGTTATTTTAGTGACCAGCATATGGTTTTTGAATGTTTAAATTAGAGCGAGTATGTTACCGGACTACTAAATACTGAATTTGATTTAAAATAAGGAACGAATACCATATATACTGAGTATTTATATACGGTATTGATTTCGAGTTCCTATTTTATCTAGTTGTTCAGTACTAGCCGGTATCTCGAGTACCGGTTTAGTAATATTTCAATGACCGAGTATCGTATCGAAAACTCTAATTCGGTATCAGTGTCGGTTCCAATAAGGTACCGGTGCAGTTTGGTATTTCCGATACCATACTCACCCTCTAGTTTAAATACCCTTGTTATTTCTTTTATTTATAAAATTGATTCTGTATTAAAATATGTTTACTAACTTATAATTTCTAGATGATTTACCTAATGAATTAACCATCCAACTTTATAAATAAAAATAATCATTTTTTTATCTGACAGCTTTATGCAAAAAATAAAAATAGGTTTTTTCTTTATTTACTATTACTATATTACTAAAGAACGGTGGTAAAATTGTTTACTTTGTTTTTTTTTAATTTTTGACTAATGCAGTATGTACTAATTGTTTAAGTTCTTTTAAACGAGTGTGCTTGTAAAATTATACTCCATACTAGATTTTGTATATGTATCTATATATAAAAAAATTTAAACCTCTCGCTCCAAGATGTGGACGGACTGAGGGTGGGGTGTATGGTGGAGTGACTACTTGAACAGTGGACACCGTGAAAGTGTGATTGAAGTGTGTATGTAGTATCATATGTTAAAGGTGGGTTAATGGTGGATTCAATCAAGTGTATCACTTTCTATTTTTTATTTTTTGTTTTTGGATTGGTTAGTAAATTATTAAAGCGAATTATATAATTTAATATATATAATATTGCCGACAGAGCAGAGAGAAAATGCTGATATGTCAAAAAAATTGTGACATCATCTATGACATGGATATGTGAGATGGCGGTTGACCAATTCAAATTTTAACCAACTATACGATTTAATTGCTAGAATATTGTTAATACTAAGTCAAACATTTCACTTATATTTAAAATAAAAATATCTTTAACACTCAAAAATTTAAAATTAAAAAAATCATATCAAATTTTCGAGCATTTTATTCTCTTCGATTTGACACCCGTATTGTTATACTTTTTTTTTCATAATATGTTGACATGATCAAAACTAAAGTTGAAAATCTTAATTGTTTTTAAAACTAAAATTAGTTTTAAATTATAAAATTATATTGAATCGGCGAGTATTTTATTCTTTTCAATTTAACACTCATATTGTTATATTTTTTTAATAAAAAATCATTTGTTGAGTAAAGAGTTACAACAATGTAATATGATTATTCATCAAATATTAACACATGCTGTAACCCAACATCATGATCATAAAATTGTGTACCATTGTGGGTATTTTTTGGGGTCTCAGAGAATAGTCGCTCATGTGCAATACAAAGGTGTATTTAGCAGAAGTAACAACAACGATGTGGATATCGACAACGATGGTAATCAGTGATGTAAATTTAAGAGGGAAAAACAATGTAAAACATATTTAACCATTTTACTCTTTTTACGTGTGTATGCCACAGTTTTCCTAATTGTTTTGGTTATTTAACACACACACACACACACACGCACACACACACACACGCACACATACACACACACACACACATATATATATATATATATAAAATATAGGACGGCTCATTTAAAAACAAAAATTTTTACGAAACCGTGAGATTCAATCTGATTCATCTATTTGTTTTTTTAATGAAAATGATAAAATGGTAAAATTATAATGTAAGCTCCAAACTGTTTTTCTAACTGTATTCAATATCATTACAACCACGATTACCATTATCATGACCACCATTAACGACCATACATTGTCTATTATCGCGACACTTTAATGGACGATTACTGTGATGTTATATATGTGCAACCTTTATGTATCAAACTCATAAATGTGATATACTCAAAAGCACAATCATATTGTTCGTAAGCTAAGTATTATTAGTTTTCCGCTATCACCAATGAAGACATACGTACACACACATATATATTGGAAAAATATCCCGGACAATGGACGGGTATAACACTAGTTTAACGTTGGTAGAGAGTGATCACTACCGAGCTAAGTAGTGGATTGAGTGATATAATAAAAAAAAATGTGATAGATGCAGCGGGTTTAGGGTTTAGGGTTACCACTCTCACCATGTGGTGGACATGATTTGCTATTTTCCACTAGTTAATTATGTGTTATTTATAAACTTTACAAATTAATCTAATATATATACTGTAAACCACATGGTAAGCCACTCGCCTACATAAAAATGTTTGAATAGGGGTGAGTATGGTTCTGTTTTGGCCTAAAACCGAAACTAAACCAAAAATTTCGGTTTGTGAAACATCAAAACCAAAACCATTCAACTTTCGGTTCGGCTAAAGGTAGTTGAACAATCAGGAAATACCAAAACAATCAAAACTTACTATTGTAAGTATATATCCAAGCATATAGCCAAGTTAAAGTGATACGAATTTGCAAAGCAGATATCAATTTTAAGTTGTTAACAACTAGAAAAGTAGAAATTGGTTTCTGGTTTGGAGATGTTATTGAGTAGCCACCTTCAAAGATGTAATAAGAAGATGAAATTTATACTGCCTTGGCGCCTCCTTCCGTGGTACGTGATAATATCGATATCTACTTGCTTCAAACATGGATTAAGAAGTTGAAATCAAGATGAACTCATAGATTGAGAGAATAATCGTGATTTCATGAGCGACCAGTATCAGGTAAATTACAAAGCGAGAGTGAGAGACGATGTTTGATCTTCGATGAGGTTAAAAATTGAAAATTTCATGTTAGGAGAAACTATGATTTGGGAAAGTGGAAGCACAGGCGGGTAGGGTGAATCTATTAAATTGATTCAAATTGTTTTAATATGTAAAAGTACCATATTGCCCCTCTAGAATAAGTTTTTTTTTTAGTTTGGGTTTAAAAGGTTCGGTTCGGTTCGTTTTTAAACATAAAATCGGAATAAACCGGAAATTTTTGTTTTTAAAATTATAAATACTAAAACCGTCGATTTCTATATTGTTTTGTTTTTTTCAGTTTTTCTGATAACCCCTATGTTTGAAGGTTCGAATCTAACTCCTCCCTATTCTTTCTATCTTCTCCCAAATTATTCTCCTATTTATAATTTCATTATTTTTCTATTCCATTTTCCTTCTTAGCATTAAGATGTTACAAGAAAAGTCAACAAAGGTTATATATATTTTTTTAGATAGGATTAAGTTGTACTTTTTTGTTTGTTTGTTGTGGTAGTAAGTGGTACTTTATATTATCTTTATGTTTATAAAATTACAATATATATTTATAACTAAAAATTTACAATATACATTTTTTCTAATGGAAGAGACCGTTATATATTGCCGAATCATTATTCTTGAATTACATGAGTCCACAAAAATACATGTTATATATATTCACTCGCATATACAATATAATGATACTAGTTTATTGACCCGTGTACGTACGAGTATTTCGAAAGTGTACTTAAGATATTAAAATTTTCAAATAAAAATAATACAATAAATGAAATAAATTTAGAGAATAATTTGAATATATGAGATAATAATTTCGAACTGAAAACCGACTCAAATTTCTAAACACATCTATTGCCAATATAATTTTTTCACCATCATAAAAGATCTCTAAATTTAGATTTTTAAATATATAATATACCATCTTTTAATGATACATTTTACTTAAACTATATTTTTAATAGATGTTTCATATATCTTTCTAATAACACTGAAAATTCTTTAAAATCAATAACTAAATACTTTGAATAAAAATACTCAAGTTGACCTCTCGGCTCATCACCATAATCTCAAAATAACCACTCAGCTAAACAAAAAATTATCTAACAATTACTATTAATGGATAACAAAAAGTTACGAATATACGAATTCTAAAAAAGTGTCATATTATAATAAAATTTATACCAAAACGTAGATAAAAATAAGACGGTCGTAAATATATGATTATTTTTTCTCTAAACAAAATATATCAAAAGTTACTATACATAATTTATAAACAACTTATAATTAATTACATTAATATAATATTTTATAAAACCCTCTAACATTTTCTTAAAAGCCCTCCACATATTTTATAAAAGCCCCTTACAATTTTCATATAGCACCCTCCAAATTAAGATAAAATTGAAATCGATTATAGATATTTTTCTAAAATTGTTTTGTAAAATTGAAAGATTTTGAAATTGGAGGTTTTGATTGGTTAATAGATTTGATGTAATAGTTATAAAACGAAAATTTGTAAGCCTTTTATATATAAATATAGATAGATATAGATATAGACGGGGATAATTGCATGTCAATATTGACAAACAAAGACATATATTAGGTCATTTATTTTTAAGTGTTACTTTTATGAATATTAATAAACTAACAAACTACTACTTCTATAAACCATAATTACATCCATATCTGGTTGCTTTTCTATGCAGCCATGTTGCCATTATTCATAATTATTGAAGCATATTAATATAAATAATAAATCAATAAAAACATTTTATTATTCTAAAAAATATATAACTAATGATAAAACATTCATTTACAAGTTACTTTCCTAATTTACTCTAAAAGGTCCCCATCAATAACATATTTTTGTTTCCTTTATCTTTTATTATAAGTTATAACCATAAAGTTTGTATTTCTATTAAGGGTTAAAGTCACTGAACACAAAAAGGCTTTCCCCAATGTTCTGATATGGCACATTAACTTTTTTTTACACATATGGCCATTTAACTTGTAAGAAACCTGTTATTATAGCCATTTTGGTGATTTTGACCTGCAATAGCAGGTCACCTTCTTCCCCAATTTCCTTCACTTCGAATACAAATTTGGAAGTCAAAATTCTCCTTGTACACTTAACGAAAATCAATTATTCTTGACTCTATGGAAAGGTAATCGAGTTGTCTATCAAGTAGTACAAAAAAAACAAGTTTAAAATGTGTCAATTCATCAAAATACCGTAAGGGTGTCGAATTGGTATTTACCGACTTTAATTAGCAATAACTTGGCCTACACTTGATGGTTTTTCATGAATTTGGTGTCCATTGAAAGAAGATTATCTACGACAATCTATAAAAAGAATGACGTAAAACGATCAAGAATCGAGCAAAAAATAATCTTTTTTCTGCCCTGTTTTCGGAAAAAAAACCCAAAAAAACGAGACTTTGAGCTCGAAATTCTCTCTCAATACTTGACGAAAATTCATGAATTTGGTGTCATTTGAAAGGTATAATGATAAATTACAAGATTCTACAAAAAAATCACAAAAAACGATCAAAAATCACAAAAAACGGCCTGAAACCGACTTGGCAGGTTGCAGGTCGCGTTTTGGCCATATCGACACGGTTTTGGTAAGTTAAATGACCATATGTGTAAAAAAAAAAGTTAATGTGTCATATCAGAACATTGGGAAAAGTCTGTTTGTGTTAAACAACTTTAACCCTTCTATTAATTTTAATGACAATAATTTTAAGTTTTTTCCTTTTTTAGAAAAATTCTCTATAATTTCATTGGTAGTAGTTGAAATCTTTTGAAAAATATCATTGTTTATATAAGGTAAATATTTTGGTTTGCTTTTTAAACCATCCATGGTTACCCTTAGACCCACAATGACTTGTTATGACCACATGTAGTGGTTGTTTTTTCCCCGTCATGATCTTCTCGATTGTTACGATGGCCTCGTTGTTATTGTGATGGAGCTAGACTCGTTGCCATGCTTGTCGCTCGAATGACGAGCTTGACATTCGATTTTCCTTTTTTTTAAAACGGTAAATTACCTGGCAGTAATATTTCCAATATATATACACGCATATCTCATTCCTCTTCTCTCAATCTCTCATGGCTCGTTGTCCGATAAATATCACCGTAAACATATACTATGTGTGTGAAATTAAATTTACCCATCCCCCTATTATTGTGGTGGCGAGGTGTACCAACTCAATGATCTGAAGATTACAAATTTGGGCGTACATGCATTAAAGATGTTCCTGCATTGGAGGTTTCATATTTGAAGACTTGTTATATTGTGCCCAATTCAATATTACCGGACTAAGATAACTGATCGATCGTTTGACATTGACTTTGAGTCACTCATTTGACTCACGAGTAGGCTTGGCATTGTAGCTATCTATATTTTCTTACATAAATATTGATGATTGGGAATCGCTCCGGCTCGTCGTTGTCTAGTTACGTCAGCAACACCGGGATAAAATCCTAGTTTTAGTTTATTTACTTTTAATGTATTATTTTAGTTTATTTATATTTAGTTTAATGTAATAATCTTAGGTCGGTTTACTTATTTAGTTTTAATGTAATAAATTATGTTAATTGCACAAATCTATTTTTAATGTAATATTTATGTTTAATGTAGTATTTTAAGAATTATTTTAGTTTATAAATTAATTTTCTTGTTATAAAGTTAATATCTTATAATCATACAAACAATGATAACAATCATTATTGCAAAACTATATCAGGATAATACACAACATAATGACTACAATCAAGCGAAGAGGAGATGAAAACATGAACTGAAAGACATGTATTAATTACTACGAAAACGTCTAGAATTAGATTAGAAATAGGAAAAACATAAATTAATACAATGTATCCCTTGCAAAGAATAGGAGCTACAACTAGATAAAATATTCCGATCAGTCTCGTGATGAAGAGAATTCCGATCTTCCATTAAGAAAGGTCTCGTCTCATCACTACCTTGTAATGG
The DNA here is from genome assembly GCA_947179395.2 of Pulicaria dysenterica. Classification (NCBI taxonomy): domain Eukaryota; kingdom Viridiplantae; phylum Streptophyta; class Magnoliopsida; order Asterales; family Asteraceae; genus Pulicaria; species Pulicaria dysenterica. The sequence continues at coordinate 75,794,743 of OX359288.1, read as the reverse complement.
TGTTGAGACCATAGCATGTTACACGAAAGCGCCGCTTTCTCTGTAGTGTTGTCACACAAAATAAGCACGCCACCCGCCTGCTGGCCGGGTGAATCTAAGTTCTCTTCCGGTCAACTGTCCACCCAGCAAAAAAAATAAATAGGGCCTTTTACGATATGATTACAATGCTTCAGTTGTCATTGATCAAGAAGAAAATAAAAAACGTGAACACCCCGATGTAGATCCGGGATACTCCTTTGTTCTATAGCCCTGGGGCTATCTACAAGAAAATTCCTTTTTATAGTGAAGTAGCGTAGCAAAGATAGCGTACTAGAAGATCATACGAAGGCTATGTTCTTTTTTTAGATCTAGCCTGAATGACTCCTGCTACTAAATCGACTTGAGCAACGGATCTTGATGTGATACATCTTCGTAATGAAAATTGAGTTTTGGGGCTTCACTCGGAGCTTGGAACCAAGGGAAGCTGAGGTTAGAAACAAATTCTCTCTCTGTTGCTAGTTCTTCCGTTGTTGGTAGTTCCGGTTGTTTCTTTTTTAGAGATTTTCAATTCTTTTAGAACATTAACATGTTATAACATATTTTATAAGGATGGTAATTTTAGACCTGATAAAAAATTCGATATGAAAAAGTGACACAAACCTAAAATAGATCAAAAGTAAGTTGATACCAAGCTAACACGAAGAACGAGCAATTTAACAACCTGAAAGGGACTCGTATGACCAGTTAAAGAGTGAAACTATAAAAAAAGTAATAATTAAAATTTTAAAAAAATGAGATCAAGAATTGAAATGAGGGAGTGACATTTTTAGACCATCCGCATCGGCATAGGAAGCCGAAGGGCTGGAGGCCTCAAGCCGGCAGGTACACTATCGCCCCCTTGGGGTTCCGACGGGTCCAAAAGCCAACGAGTCTAGCGATCCTAGCGGCCCCCCCCCCCCCCCCCTCCTCTTTTTTCTTTTTCTTTTTCCTTTTCAACTCTCCTTATATCTCTTTCACTCACATATAATTTATATTTGATGTGGGGTTGAAAAGGGTTAGATGTGGGATTGTAGGGTAAGAGAGGATTGGAGGTGGGGGATGATGTGGATACTGATGTGACAGTAAATTTGGTAGGGTAACATTGAGTTGATTGCTGATGGTCTTAGTATTAAAACTCGACAAACAAAACTATAAAACCTCTAAAAGTTAAAAGCTTGAAATAAATCATGAAAGATTTAAAATTAAAACAATATTATATCATTTTCTTATTTGTTATTTTTGTTTATATGCTTTTAGAATTTTTACATTTTAGTACTTGCTACGTTATATTTAAATATTTTAGATTTGTTTCGTAACTATATTTAATTATGTATTATTTTAGTTTTATTTTGATTGATTAATAACACTATTTATTGATACTTTTTAGTAGTGTAATATACTATATTGTTTAGTATGTTCATTTATATAACTTGAATCCAAAAATAAAGTTATAATTCGAATCAAACTAAACAAACATCATACCCAGAGTTCAAAAACAATTGAAATAAATATTAAATATCGAAGCTAGAATATTAACGAAAAGCATATTCTAAATTTATATATAAACAAACAAGGAATTAGAAAAATAGAAAAATCGTATGCGAAAATTGAAAAATATTCCCAAATACAATTAGAACGTCTTGGTTTTAAGAAATGTATCCATTGAAACGTACAGTAGTTTCAATCATCCTTAGACGAACTTTCGATATATAAAGAAACCAATATAATGGCAAAAAGATTAAATATTACGGAATTTCAAATCTTAGCCTCTATGGTTAGGGACGTACTAACGGTCCAAGCTAGTAACGTTGCTTCGGAATATTATTTTATCTTAGTTGCAGGATTTTAAGAGCATGAGTGTATGTTGAAGCAGAGTCGGTGCAATGGCCGTGATGCTTATGGATTATTAAAATTATACAGAAAGACGTCAAAACAATGTGAAACTTGAGGAAGGCTTGACTCATTTGTAAAAGGAGATTTTAGAAGATGGAATTAATAACTCTGCGCATCACGAATATCGAACAATAACATGGAATTTGAAACTGAAGAAGCCTGCAAAGAATATGTCGAAGACACTTAAAATAGACTTCACGTAAGTTCGTTGCCCAACACCCAAACGAAGTCGTCCAATATTGATTTACCGAGGATAGATACAACTATTGAAATTTCACTCCCGACTTTCGATTTCAGTAGTTTGATCTTACATGCTAGTTATTTTTAACACTATGTGGTTTTATTTCGTCTCAGTAAGGTGCAATTATATAGTAATTTTTGTGATTTACCTTTTCAAAAATTATATATGTTTATAACTTGTACTTTTCAATTAAATATTCAAAAATTTTAGCAGAAAACAAACCGAAAAAAGTCCAAACCAAAAATGTCTAAATCAAACCTGAAAATATTTGAATGAAAGCCGGACTGGTCCAGGAAAAGACCGGACCATCCAAAAACCGAATGACCTTATGCGAAGACCAGTCTGCCGAGGAACATACCGACCCCTTACCGGTCTGCCTAGGACCGGACCGACCCAGGACCACTCTAGGACCGAATCTGTGTATCTATTGTTTACGAAACAAATAAAGTGCCCTAACTATACATAATACAAATACAATAATATACAACTTAATATTGAATTAACAAGCAAAGGGCTTGTAGCTAAAAGTGGCAAAAGGTGTTTTCTATAGCCTGTTGCTACAGGTCCAAATACTGTTATGGAGAAAAATTCATAGATTTAAAGTAAGTGTTTACATGTATATTCCGTAGTTAAAAAAAACAAGCAAAGCCACTTTTTTCAAATTTACTCGATTTTTTAGTCATTCTTCTTTCATGCTCATAAAATCTTTCATCAGACATTAGCCTAAAACACTTAATTATTTTAATTTTCCAACAGATTCACACTTTTCATAGTATTTTAATACAAAAAGTTTGTATATGCTACAGATAAAAAAGACAAGTAACTAAAAAGATCCTTATTAAAATGGAGGTCCATTACCTTTTCATATTCAATTACTTAATAAACATAAGTTTCATTGTATATGGCATATTAATTCAAATCAATCTTTAGCTTCTAACCAGTCATTATTATGCTAATTTCAGCATTAAAATTCTTGTACCATTCAATTCTGTTTCATAAATGATATGCATTTATTTACTAGAAAAATTAACCTTTAAATATTTCTTAACAAATGCAGACATATGTACATGATCTATTAACTTGTATCTTTACGGTATCAAGGTGTTGTAATGTGTTCTTTATGACCAATGATCATGAACTCAAGTTTTAATGTAAACAAAAGAAGTAGATTTAAGAGTATATTAACATATACGTATACTAGGTTATTACCCCGTGTAAAAACACGGGGATGTTTAAAAAAAAGTATGAAATTTGATTGTATGAAATTATAAAAGGTATAGTAAAATAAGTGTAAAAGTATTTCAGAAATGTTTTGAGATATTAAAATTTTCAGATAAAAATTATAAAATATCATCAAACATTTACATATGTCAGAATTTTAACAAAAAACAATAACTAATTTTTTTTGAAGTACTACTATTAATGGATAACAAAAAATTAAAAATATACTAATTTTTAAAAAGTGTCATATTACAATAAAATTTATACCAAAACGTAGATAAAAATGAGACGATCATATATATATAATTATATTTTCTCTTAACAAAATGTAGCACAAGTTACTAAACATAATGTATAAACACGTACTGTATAATTAATTATTTTAATATACAATTTTTATAAAACCACTCACATTTTCTTAAAAACCCCTCGTATGTTTTATAAAACTAATTTTCATTCAGGCCCCTCCAAATTGATTTAGATTTGGAATTCGATGGCTATTAATCTTTCTAAAATTGTTTTTAAAATTGAATAATTTTGAAATTGAAGGTTATGATTGGTTAATTAATATTCAATTTATAGTTATTTTTAGAAAATTTGCATGCCTTTTATATATATATATATATATATATAGATATAGATAGATTCTATTGTTATAATAAACGTACCGGATCTATTTGGCAATATGCCTAGCTATATGGCGCCATGTACCAAATGCCTAAATGTATGATTCTAAAACCACATGACTCACCCGTTGGATGTGGAAAACCAGAACCCCACAAAACTGAGGTGTAAACTCATCCTTCTTCCATGCCATGCAAGCTGCAACTTGGCTCCATTTTTCCTGACATTACCACCTTATGTGTCAACCCATCAACCACCCTCCACCTCCTTAAATTCCACCACCGGCCACCACCATTACCACCACCATTACTAACCATCATGGCTAAACTCTTTCTTTCTTTGAGCTTCCTACTACTCCTCCACAGCTGCCTTGCTCGTGAGTTCGATCAACCATGTTTCCAACAGCAAAACCAATGCCAGTTTCAAAGAATCAACGCTCTTGAACCTACTGAACGGGTTCAATCCGAGGCCGGTTTCACTGAATTCTTCGATTCCAACGAACAACAGTTCCAGTGCGCCGGAGTTGAGGTTATCCGCCACCAGATACAACCCCGTGGCCTTCTCTTACCGTCCTACACCAACACCCCTATCCTCTTCTACGTAGAACAGGGTAATTTATTCATATTATTTCCACTTATATTAATCAATTTTAGAATCGTTGATTACGTTTACAATCTTAATTCTTATTGTATAATTGTGATTGTGATAGGGAGTGGTATTCAAGGGGTGATGTTGCCTGGTTGCCCGGAGACATATGAAGTATCGCAATCACAAGGACAATTTCAAGGAGGTGAAGGTGTCCAAGATCGCCACCAGAAGATCCACCATTTCCGGCAAGGAGATGTGGTGGCTGTCCCCACCGGAGCTGCTCACTGGATTTACAACGAAGGACAAGAGGAACTTGTTATTATTGCCTTACTTGACTCCACCAACTTCGCTAACCAGCTTGATCCAAATCACAGAGTAAGTAATTAATTAAAATAACCAAAAACCTGCCATTGTTGATATGTCACCGGAAATTAAGCTTACTTTCTTGTTGCAGAGGTTCTTCCTCGCCGGAAACTCGCAGCAGGAAAGCATACAACTACGACAAAGCTCATGGCGAAGGGGTCAACAAGCAGGTCAATCACAGCAAAAGGGTTCAAACAACATTTTCCAAGGGTTCAGTGCTGAAACACTTTCAGAAGCATTTAACATAGATATAGAAACCGCGGAAATGCTTCGAGGCGAAAATGATCAAAGGGGACACATTGTAATGGTGCAAAGAGGCCTTCAAATGATCCGTCCTTCAATTAGGCAAGAACAGCAGCAACAAAGAATCCCACGTAATCAAGAAAACGGCATTGAAGAAACCATTTGCTCAATGAAGCTCGTCGAAAACATCAACGATCCTTCGAAAGCCGATTATTACAACCCACAAGCCGGCCGGTGCACAACTCTCAACAGCTTGAAGTTCCCCATTCTTCAGTATCTCCAACTCGGCGCCGAGCGGGGTGTGCTCAACAGGGTAAGAATATATTAGGGATGTAACCGACTCGAAATTAAGAAAACAATTATGTATTATAATATTATGTTTAGCTTGTTTAAGTACTAAAGTAATACTTTTTGCAGTATGGAATAGTGTCACCACACTGGATAATGAATGCCCACAACATAATCTACGTAACAAACGGTGACATGAGGTTGCAGATAGTCAACAACATGGGTGAATCAGTGTTCAACGAACAAATTTATCAAGGGCAGCTGGTGGTGGTGCCACAGAATTTCGCGGCGGTGAAACAAGCTGGCGAACAAGGGTGTAGCTGGATCTCCTTCAGGACCAATGACAACGCGATGATCAGCACGTTGGCCGGAAAGACCTCCGCGATCAGGGCATTGCCGCTGGATGTTATATCGAATTCATTCAGGATGTCGAGGGAAGAGGCGCAGAGGCTTAAATATAGCAGAGAGGAAGCCGTGCTGTTCACTTATGGCGGCAGGACCTCCTCCCGGAGGACCTATGGTGGTGGGATGTAGGTGGCTTAAGGTTGCAGTTGGGTGACCGGAGATCAAGTTTTTTGATTAAGAATAAAGTAGGTTGTATTATGTTGATCAGTGTCGAGTTTTATGTAATTGTTTGGTTATGATGTATGTTCCAAACTTCCAATAAATAAAAGAACTTGCCACCCTTTGGTGTTTTGTTGTAAGCTTTTGTGGTGATATAAAAAAAAGTTGTTGATTTACTTTGTGACAAACTTCCTCAAAATGAATTTTGATCAAGTTAAAAGTCAAGAGTTCTAGAAAAAATGAGTTTGAATTAAGTTTATAATTAAGAAGTAAGACTCTAAAAACATTGAGAAAGTTAGGGTTATATACTTAACTAGTTTAACACCACTCCATGTCATGGAAATGATATTAATTGATGTTTATAATGTTAAAAAGTTTTTTTTTTTTTTTTAAAAAAGCTAATGTTGAAAAGTATTAAAATATATAGTAAAATAACTATAAATTATGGATAAGGATATAAATTGAGGGTAGAGTTATTGTAAGAGGAATTTCAAGATAAGATGGGTATAAGGCCGGCCGCATCCATCACGAGATGGAGCTTGTGAGCCGTCTTCACCATCAAGAAAACCATCACCCTCCTTCGTGAGGGGTGGCCCACGGTCACGCGCGCAGCCATGGTCACACTCGTGAGCCGTGTTTCTTTCTTTTCTTTTTTTTTTGATTTTTTGATTTTTTTTGTGATGTGAAGCATGTGATGGATGCAGAGGTTTGTGTGATGTGATGAGGGGATGGTGGTGAATGATGTGACGCTGATGTGGCTGTGTGAAGCATGTGATAGATGCTGGTGGTCTAAGATGGGTAAGAGGGATTTTGAACCATAGGATCTATTAGAAAGTCAACAAGATTAAGTCAAAATGGATGAAATTAAAGTCAAAATAAAAGAAGCAAATGGGTAAAATAGGTATAATATAGGTTTTGTGGAAAACTATAGTTATGGAAAGAGCTTGAAACCAGGGACGTGATTTAGAAGTGATTCAAAACACATATTTGATGAATTCACACTGATTCAATGAACATTGATAAACAAACATACTACTACGATGATGAAATTAATACACATCGGATCAAATTTACAAATTGATAAACAGATTAGTTTAAGAACTTGATGCACATTCGTTGTGATTTATAAATTGATACATAAGTTGATTCATCAATAAAGATTGTGACCTAACATTATACAAAAATTATTCAACACAAATAATAAAAAAAAACATTAAAGAAAACCTTGATTATTTATGAATAATAATCGCCTGAACAAAACTGAAACAAATAATGGTAACCAAATCTTGATGAAATACATTATACAAACAATGATAAACAAAAAAAATACACCGATGAAAAAATAAATTACACTTGATGAACAATATAAAAACTTGATCAACAAAAGCCATTGCCAAGTTTAATATGAATGCAACACTAGAGAGAAGCAAATTGCAACCTAAGATGAGTTGACGGCAAAGCTGAGAAGCATTGTTGCCGGTGAAAGATCGGAGAAACAGACAAGAATAAGCAGACCTGACAGTCAAACATCGTTCATGGTTCAAACCTCCGGCGGCGAGGTTCATCGCTACTAAATGATCATTCATGATTCAAATCGCGTACCTAAAATCACCGATCTATGTCAATCGCCGGTAAGATTCAAACCAAGATCTGTGACTCAATCGTTGTAAAGTCGTGATGGATGCAGCATTTGATGAAAAAACTCGTCAAATCTGATGCACCGATGTGGCCGTGGTTGATGAACAAACTATTGACATGGTCGTGAGGTCCTAATGGTATCGTAAGACCGTCGATGGCGACGGTTCCTTTAATTTGATATTGCTCCGGTGAAAATCTCTAGAGGACAAGGGTTTGGATGTTTGGGTAATGGAAGTTGGTGGGTTACGGAGAAGTAACGTCCATTCCTAAATTTACCCTAAATTCTAAAAGTACATGTGTCTCCACACAAATGAATCTTACACCTTTAATATTAATTTCACTCTTATTTGATCCTAATTGTATAAATTGAGATACGTGTTTATATAAATGATTATGAAAATAGGTAAATGTATCTACTAAATATTTTAAACAAATGATTTTCTTAAAATATTTAAGTATTAATAAATGAAATTACCTAATAACATTTGAGTATTCTATTTCCTACTTTCTTGATGGGCTGTAGTAAGGAGTGCAAAACCTTGCATGGCGATATCATAGGCTGAGGCTACTTTGATAAGGTATTACATTTACTAACACTTTGTGCATTGCATCCTAGATTGAGGTCAAGTGTGCATAGCTACTATGGAACAGAGGACCACTCTTGCATCATTTCATTATATGTAATATAATGTAGTATCATGACTGTGTGTATATGCATATTAAATTTAACGCCCAAACTCGACAAACTGAAGTGTATGATGAGTAATATTTAGCTATTCAAGCTCCAATCTTTCTTAAACGTGGCTCTAACCTGCTCTGAAGAAAACTCGTGGAGCTACTAGACTTCGAGCTTAGCCTAACACCAATGTTTATCGACTGTTAATCTTTTGGTCCAGAGACTTGAGGTTCTAGGCTCAATCACTGAACTCAATGGCTAAAATTTTAGCATTTCAGTGTAAAATATTCATGCAAATATGCATCAACCTAACTACAACATAAAGCTTGTGTTGATACATAAAAAGACTAGAAACCAAAACGACTACCTGTTCCATCAAGAAAACGATCAGTATGCCACCCTTTTGACTGTAGTTCAGATATCAATGTAGGCATTACTGCATTCATCTTCTCATAAGCTTCTTCTAACATTTCTACCTCCCCGTTGGCTGGAGGAGAGGCATACGCCGCTACCAGCCACCCTCGTAATGCATCTTCACCGCTAGCATCATGTTCCAACACCAAGTCTGTCGATTTGTTTCCAATAATTAGTATAAATTTCTCTTCCGGAAAGAGTTGTTTAAGTTGTTTTAATCTTGACGGCTTCATAGCTTTGTGCAAATTTCTCCCCACTTTGACATTTCCAGCTTCTTTTATTACTCTCCCTGGAAACAGAAGATCTTCCCTGTATCTCAGGTCTGCAGGACTTGATACCTTTCTTGTCTGGAGGGATCACTTCCAACTCATTTATGTAAAAAAAACATGTTTCATTTATGTAAAAAAAGTGTTTCATTTATGTAAAAACATGAATATCATTTGTTATACCAACCTTTAAGAAATGTTCTACGATCATAGCAGTTCGCTGTGGATTTAACGTGTTGATAGGAGCAGCTCGTATTTCTTCGTATGTACTATACACATGTATAACAGAAAGAAAAGATCCAACAACCATCTGCAACATAATAAAATCAGAATACCGTAAGCTGGTGTGAATATACAAAATGCAGATCCGATTTTAGGAATTTAATTGCATAATTTTCATTTTGTTATAGGATGTACCTTTCCTTGCATTGATGAACAGACTGTAGAAACCAATTGAATCCCTGCACCCAATCCAAGCACATTAAACACAGTTGAAATTGCCTCTCCTTTCGCATATAAATCACTAAGATTTCCCTCTTTAGCAAATGAAGAATAAATCGGCAATCTTGTTGCTCTTGCAGCAACTGTGGCCATTCCCTGTCAATTAACCAAATAGAAATTTGTTCTTAAACAATTATCATGCAAGTTCAACAGGAGAATGATTAACCACCAATTTACCTTGGCGAAATATCCAAGTCCAGCCATTTCAAGAAACAGTTGTGGACATAATGGTGAAAGAACTTCCAGACTAGTTCCAAGATCATATAACACATCAGCTAACAATGAAAATCCCGTTCAAAATCAATATTGCAGCAATAACATAAACTAAAGAATTAGAAGAATAAGTGGCTTATTGGAAGTTGGAACGATTTTAAACCAAAAATCCGCCACCGTTTGGGCTCAGAATCTATTCTTGCACCTAAATTGCTACATATTAGCTTTCCGACATGCTGCATACCGTCCTTAAGTATATGTTTAACACTAGTAGAATCAATTACATGTTTCTGAAGTATTCACATTAGTTGAGAAATTGTTCTCACCCAGCTAACAGCAGTTGCTTGTGCTGGGGTGGGTCTCAATCCTGCAGCAAACAACAGTGACTGCAAAGGAGTAAGATCAATCAATAAAACCCTGTTTGAACTTATGAAGAATCCCAAGTTTTTCAAAGAAATGTAACTAATGATGATTCTAAGTTTTAAAAGACCTGAGTTGATAATACTGATAATGTTGCACTTGAGAAGTGTTGTAAAGCTCAAAATTCTGTGTATCTGAGATATCCTTCATTGACACTGTATAAGTTTAGTTTAATCAGAATACGCATTTAATTAACAGTCTAACGAGAGAAAAATTGATTTGAACTTGTATTTAATGAACTCACCTGTATGGATAACCTGATGGGAAAAACGAATTGACAAAAGAATAGGAAATTTTGTGGATAACTGATCTAGAATCATCGAGCACCTTCACCTGATGAAGAAATTACATATTGATTTACTTAAACAACCATCAAAACAATTTTTGATTACTAATCCTATCATTTTATAACTGAATGGGATGATCAATATCATAGCGGCTGATGAATTTGATAAGAATAGGAGATAACAAATGCCCACAAACCTTGAATTCTTACTAGCATTTCGTCGAACATTTAACAGATAGGAAGAATACTCACGGTGAGTTGCCCGTTGGGTTGAAAGCGAAAGTGGCGAGAAATGGAGTCGGATGTCTCAACCCAAGACACAGAAACGGGGACTACTTCCGGCGACAGATTTCCGGCTTCTTTCTTCAACAAAATTATCTTTTCCTGTCGATAAATTTACGAACCACCAAAAATTACAAAAAGAGGAGTCGTGACAGAAGGGAATTTAGTTAAACGGAGATACCAGTAGATTCATGGCATGGAGAAGATGTCGTGCCGGCGGGAGCCAACCCGTAGATTAGATTTCGCCGCCGGTGAAGTCGGGACTATGACACGGCAGCAAACTCTGGTATTTTCAATTCCCCTGGATTTTCAAGAAGTATTATTTTGGTCCACTTTAATGTAATATTGTATTGGTTACTCCTTTAACGGAAGGTGTAGGAAAGAAATGAAAGGATACAAAAATTCCCCATCTCAATTATTTTAAAAGTGGAAGGAAAGTTTTTATATCAAAAAATGAAGAAATTGTCCCTCTCAATCCTTCAAACTCCTTTCCTTTCACTCCTAAAAAAAACTCAAGAACATGATTTCTCCTCCCAATCCCTCACAGCCCTTTCCTTCCCCTCCTTAAAATAACTCGAGAACAAAGGGTTAGGGTTTCTAATTAACAGTAGAATCAGAGTTCCATACAATCCATTCACCATATAAGAAGTCATGTACTTTCATCCCTATTCATTTAGTAATAACAATATATTAGAAGAAGAATCTGTTTGTGATATCTCGAAAATTGATTTCTCACTTGATTTCTCGATTCATGAAATAATTACTGAAAATTGATTCTCAATTCAGCTTTAATGTTTTTTACTGTTAGTGAGACTCGGATTGAAGTTTATGAACAAGAAAGTTTACCGAGGGTGCTTAAGAAGATTAGGGTTTCGAAAGTGGTCATACAATTGCCAGCGAGAGAGGTCCGGCGAGTCGGCGACACAAGCGGCGAAAGTCGAGAGTCTCCCGTCTCCACCCGTTGTGCTGCTTCAAGCCTTCAACTCTTATGACCCTTAGGCAGTGTTTGGTATGGATGATTAACAGATGGAATGGAATAACTCATTCCGACGTAATGAAAAAAATATGTTTGTTTAGTACGCATGAATGGAATGAAACATTCCGTAAGGAATGTGATTCCTTCCATTTCATTCCATGGAGAGGGATGGTTTTTCCTCATTCCATCATGGGATAGAATGAAATTTAAGAATTATGTTACATCTATTTTTTAAAATTTAAGTTATATCTATTTTTTAATATATGGGCATTTTCGTCATTATTTATTTATTTTAGAGTTAATTACATTTTTGGTCCCTGTGGTTTACTCAAAATTACGGAATTGGTCCTTGGGTCATAATTTTTACGGGTTTGGTCCCTCCCGACCCGTTTCGCTTGCATATTTGGTCCCTCTTTAACTTGAATGGACTAAAATACCCTTATCCTTTTAATTTTTTATTTTCTTTAATTCTAAATCAAGATTGAAATATTATTTAATATTATATCTTTTTTAAAAAGATATCAGAATTAATGACAAGCTCTCTCTTTAATCTCCCTCTCTCACTTTCTCTCTCTCTCTCCCCAGCTATCTCTCTCTCTCTCTCCGCCGGTTGAGACACCACCACCATATCCTTTTACAAACACCTCCACCACCGCCATCTCCTTTTACAAACACCTCCACCACCGACACCTTCTCACCTACCACCTTCATCTTCACCCCATCACTGCCACCTTCATCTTCAATCACCGTCACTGCCATCTTCGTCTTCACCCCCATCACCGCCACCTTGATCTTCAACCACCACCAACGCCATCTTCATCTTCACCCTCTGTTAGTGCCACCTTCATCTTCAACACCCATCACCACTACTTTCGTCTTCAACCACCACCAACACTGTCATCTTCCTCTTCACCCACATCACCACCTCCATCTTCAAACACTAAGTTAAACACTTTAATTGCCGCATCAAATTGAATCGTAGACAACCGGTTTCCAAACCTTAATCGCCGCCGCTTCTAAACAGTTCATAGAACCAAATCGAACACTAAAAACCCTAAATCGAACACTTCCAAACAGTTCATAAAACCAAATCGAACCAAATCTTGAACCCTACACACATGAAGCGACTAAATTAAGTCAAGAACTCGAATCAGATACCCCACACACCAAAATCGATTCAACAAACACAAATGAACCACAGATAGGAAACCCTAAACAGATCTAAACGGCGGTAAGGTTTTCATTACTGATTATCTTCAATCGATTTTGATTTCGATTAGGTTTAGTTCTTGAAATCCTTAAACGGACTAGGTTTCGATTTTAGGCAGGTGACGGTGGTGATGACGGTGGTGTTGGTAGTTGTCGGAAGAGAGAGAGAGAGAGTAGAAGAGAAAGAAAGCTATGTTAAAGAGGAGAGAGTGATGAGGAGACGGTGATGGTGTTCATGGTAGTGGACGGAGTTAGTTGGCCGGAAGTGGTGGTAGGTGACCGGAGATGGTAGTAGGTGATGGGACGGTGGAGGTGTAGTGGCTGTGTTTTGATGGAGATATGAATAGATTAAAAGAAATAAAATATCTTTTTTTAATTAAGTGAAAATATTTTAAATGAATTAGAATTAAAAGAAATGAAAAAATTAACAAGAGAGGGGTAGTTTAGTCAATTCAAGTGAAGGAGGGACCAAATATGCAAGTAAAACGGGTCGGGAGGGACCAAACCCGTAAAAATTGCGACCCAGGGACCAATTCCGTAATTTTAGGTAAATCACAGGGACAAAAATGTAATTAACTCTTTATTTTATTTCATTCCAATGTTTATATCTCTCTACCAAACATACTGCATTAACTATTCATTCCATTATGAGAAAGCAACCAAACAAGCGGATAGAATGGTAATGAACTATTTCATTTCTTTAACCATTCCATTCTTTGTCTATTCCATTCCTTTGTAATTTATTTTCGTTCAACCAAACATACTCTTACTTCTTTTTCTTTGCTTCTTGTTCCACCCTTGGATGGTTTTCTTTAAAGCCCAACATTACCCATGCTTTTTCATTTTGGGTGGAAAAACGATTAAGTAACGGGTCGAAACAAGTTCAAGTTAAAACTGGATCGGGTTGAAATGGATTTAGATTAGAATGGGTTTTGGTCAAAACATGTTTTGTTTTTTCTACCATAAGCAATCTTTTAACAATATATACATAATTTTGCTATGCTTAAAGCAATTATAACTCATGAAAAGAAATTGTAACTCATAACACTTCACGATCCTCTTGTGGGTCATGAAAAAAAAAAGAAATTAAAGCTATATATATGTGTGTATAAAACTTTTAAATTTCTGATACAACTAATTCGTAAATGACAAGTCTTATTCCCTTTATACATCTTAACAAAAAGAACAAGAAAATTTGATTTTTGACCATCCCTTAATACATCTCAACAAAAAGAACAAAAAATTTTGATCTTTGATCAATAGTGATATAGTGATATACCTTTATATAAAATCTGTTGCAAAATGGGCAAAGCGATTACTCAAGTTGTGAATCAATAGCAACGAAGGAATAATCCAGAGATCAAAGTGAGCAATCGAAGCTGTAAATTAAGAACAGTGAAGCCATGTTTTCATATTCTTCTGAATTTAAAATCCCTTCCAAGAAAATGCAAAACTTGACTTAATATGTGGCTTTAATTTTATTTTTTTCCATGTTTATAAGCCAGAAATCAAAGGAATTATAAGTTTTACGTCAAGTAGTAAAGCAATGGCAACAAATGAACAACCGAAAAATCGTAAATCACCAGAATTTAACAGAGAAAGTCTAAGAGAAGATGATTTCCTTGTTGTAGTGAGCGTCACATAGAATATAGGAAACAAAGAGGTCGACGTAGTCAATTGTCGTCATCAATCGATTCTAGGATGATTTCGAGGGTTTGGGGAAGCACCCATTCAGCGAGAGATGACGATATGGTCCGTTAGTTTTATTTCTTTGTATATTTATGCCACCAAATGGACCCGCCTAGTATTGAAGTATAGGCCGATATGACCCAATATTTTACATTAAAGCCCAAATAGACCCATTTTATTAAGCCTATGGTTATTATTGTCTGTCCATCAATTATAATTTATTAAACAAACTAGAAGGATAGGAAAAAAAAGCCCTTCTGTGAAACTCGGCTGTGGTTTCGAACACATTCCCAAACCCGCCATGCTTTGAGCCATCCCCACAAGTCATCCGCTCCATATGCTCTTGTTGGTGATATTATATTGTTGCTAGTGGAGGGGTGGTGTGGACGTGGCTAATTATCACGTGGTAAAGGAGATGAGGCATACCACGTGGGAAAGGCGTGGCATGATGGTGGTCACGTAGAGGTAGTCGGTAGGGAATAGGGATGATCATAATATTTGAAACAATAATCCAAAACAGAACTAATCGATAACATTAACCAATATAAACGAATATTATTAAGACCGTTCGACTTTTAATTTCTGAATAGCCAATTAGAGGTTTGATTTTGGTTTCTTCTATAAACCAAACAAATAAAAACCTAACCGGACCATTAATACTAATCAGTGGTCTGTTAAACGCCTTTAACTACTGAATAAAAAAGTAAACCTCTGTAGTTTATCGATCAATTTATTATTATTAGTGCCTTGAACTTATTATCAACGAGGTATTACTTACCCCGCGCGTTGCAATAGGGTTTGAATTTATACATTATGTGTAGCAGAACATACATCTCTTATTTCTATGAGTAACCAGACAGTAAACGAAAAATAAGAATAAACAAAATGCAAAAATTATAACATAAACAAAATTGTTTAAAAAATTAAGTGAAAAAAAGTTAAGAAAGAAATTAAATGAAATAGAGGTGAATTTTTTTCACTAATGTAAAAAAGATAGAAAACGCTAATAATGTTATTATGTTTTTTATTTAAAACATAAAAAGAAAATTTTAAATTGAAAGCCGCAACCAATTGTATTTCTTAGTTTACATAACTGTTTTGAAAAATACATCTTTCAAATAATATCGTCTTATGATAAAATTTAACTCCAATAATTTATTATGTATATAGTCCTCAACATGATAAACTAATACATGAGAAAACTATAGAAAAGCTTAAAGATATGTAGGAAAGGCGTAGTTAAGCGATACCAATGTGATTAACAAAAAATGCTTGTAGCGAAGCGGTACCAGGGTGTTAGAGAAATGCTCTCAATGTTTATGGGTTTTAGTCTTGATGGGGACAAAATGTTTAAAGTGTAGAGTTAGAAATATGTTTCGTTTTGCATATACTATCTCTTAAAAAAGGTAACTCTTCCGTTATATATAGTAAACATGGTTCATATTTTGTAATGTACTATTTATAACATTTGTAGTACGTTTATACCATTTTGGTTTGAATTCAAATATAAAGGTTAACTTTTTCGGACTACGGAGAACGTAACCATTGATCAAAAGAGTACACATTTACATAGACATCATATCACAATAAAATTTATATCGGTGTGTAGATAAAATGAGATCATCACAAATATATATATATATATATATATATATATATATATATATATATATGTAAAATCAGATTCAAGTAAAAAAAATTTTAAGGTACTAAATGTAAGAAAAAATGATAGTTTGTCACGTGTCATTTGAGGATGAAGGGTAAAAGTGGAACATAAAGAGAAAAAAAAAAGTCTCTCTCCATACATTCCCACATTCTCCTCTAATATAGGGTTTTCATTTTTCAAATCCCGCCCCATCCCCTGCTACCCTAGATTCACCGCCTCTGCAGCCCACCACCGTCGCCCCACGCGAAGTAGCACCACCGTCGTGTTTTAGCCACCGAATTCCGACGCCATCACCCTCGGAAACTCTTCCTCGTACGTGCCTCTAAAACCACCGCCGTCCCCATTTGCAATCTGCATCCCACGGCTGAGAAATCGTAGCCATAGTCGACGCCGGTTTTCCCGTCCACCACCGCCACTTCTGAAGAATGGCGCAGAGATATGTGCATCTGATGCTGGTTTTCCCGTCCCCGTACGTGCCTTTGAAACCACCACCACCGCCGCCACGTCTGAGCCGCTAGTCCATTCGATGATCGCCGTCGATGATTGCCGCTTACAGATGCACAATTGCCATTCGATTTTCTAGGGTTTCTGCCTCTGTTCCAGTATGCAATGCTTGTAAGAAAGAATCTCAGATGTGTTTCTTCAATTTTTCTTGTTTGTATAAGATTCTTTGACATGTGTTCATTTTTTTAAATTGATTTATATAATTTATTGGTTGTTTCTTGTTCGTCCAAAGTATGTTCTTGTGCATCAAATTCTTTTTGGTAGTTGTTATGCAACATATGATGTTGATTTTTATGCATCACTGTGAATCAGTTTTGTAAATGTTAATTTGGGTTCAAGATGTGTAGTTTATGCATCACTATGAATCGGTTTTTATCCATCACAGTCGCTGGTCGTGCACAGTCGCCGGTCGGTGCACCGTCGCCGGTCGGTGCACATCCACGGCCAGTGATTAAATCCCGTGAAAGATGATTTAAAGCAGAATTCCTATTTTTTTCAAAATAGTAACTGTTCCGTGATTTATTGGTTGGTTGATTTGTCCATTTTACCCTTTTTCTTTTTTTTAAATCCAATATTAAAAGAATTTGTTGACTTTTTTTTTTTACTTTTGGAGAGCCCTAATGGTTGAGATCTCTCCTTAGTTTTAGTATCATAAATTTTTTTTACTGGATCTCTACCATATATATATACATATACGCGCTAAACATTATATACTAAAAGTTATAAAATAAAAATAAATAATGTACTAAATTAATTGTTTGGTTATAATAATAATAAAATAAAATAAAAACAACCCTGCGTGGTCTACTTGCTCGATAAAAGGTAAAAAAAGATTTAAGTTGCAGGTGCAAGTATTGATCACCTAAAACCATTTGCACCAACCTTGTGCTTCTTACCACTCCGCCACCTGCTTTGGATGTTATTTGCTTTAGTATTAATAATATATAACTAACATTTCAGTTTACTATTCATAATTCATACTAAATATTAGTATATATAATTTATTTAAACTTAACCAATTATTAAGTGTATAATTCATCCATATCCATTGGAATACTTGAGAAATCTCCTATATTGACGAGATTCAATGTTTATATTATACATATACCAAAAATCATTGCTTATATGTAGTTATTCATAGTGAAACCGCCAAAATTTATGGAAGAGTCAATAAACTAGACTAACAATCAAGATTATAAAATTTGTCCCTTTTTATGTTGTGGGGTCCAATTAAGGCTGGTAATTCCTAACCCGACACGAAACACGACCCGAATCCGACACGAAAAAAGTGACATGAACCCGACACGAACCCGAAATGAGTTAAAACCTGGTCGACACGAAGTTGACACGAAAATAAATGCGTCGGGTTAGGGTCAACCCGAAACACCCGTATAAGGGTAAAACTAAAATTTATAAAATTTTCTTTAATACTTAAAATTTAAAAGTTTAAAAAGAAGATTGTGAAAAAAATGAGGGAGTGACATTCTAGACAATAAAATCCGATAAAAAGAAGTACAAAACTTTTAAAAGCTAAAAACTTAAATAAATAATAAAAGATTTAAAACTAAACAATATTACATCATTTTGCTATTTGTTATTTTGACTATATTGTTTTGTACTTTTGGTACTTAGACGTTTGTTAACTTGGTAAGATTTAAACATAAACAATATTTTAGTGATGATGATTTAAATCAAGGCCCTTTAGAATCTACCCAACTCGATATTCCTTCCGAGAATATAACGGTAAAAAAAAAAAAGACTTGTTTTTTGTTCATCCAAGCTTGTTAATTAGAAATTTTGAAAATGCTAGTAAGATCTTGGAGCTCGAAGAAAATAAAAGAAATTTTAAGTGCACTTGTCTCTTTTGATATAATATGATTGTTTAAAACAGTAAGATATATGATACCCAATGCAAATTTATTGAGAAATGCAAAATACATTTTCGTAAAAGTAAAAAGTTGTGTAAGAAAGGTACGTGTATCAACCCTCGATTCGATCTTATTTATAATATATACATTTGACAAACCTTATCCTACGCCTAAATCACTGTTTATTATAGGGTTATTCTAAATTGCGACTATATATTGCTGGTGTTCTATACAATTATCATGTGAGAGCTGACTAGGATGGTAAACACTCTCCTTTTTATACTATAAGTCAAGAGTTCAAAACCTTCTTTTCCAATCTCCATAAGTTTTAAGGTCATCTCCCCACTCTAGGTTTTAGAAAGGACCCCACATTTTTTTTTTTTGAAAAGCAAACTTTTTATTATAACTTACACATACACATATACAACCTGCATGAATTTCTTTGTTCCCAAACCACATGACTTCCAGCCCCCTTGTTAATACATTAAATACCCCACATGAAGAAATTTAACATGTTAACAGATGTACTTCTGTATTAGACGTTGACCACCACTACGATCCTGCTGAACTTGCTTCGTCAACTATTGAGCAACGCCGGTGATAGTAGCCACCGATCCCACATGAACTCTGTTTTTTTCTTGACTCGAGCCTTTAACCATTGAAAACTAATTAGTTGTATTTGGAAGCAAGAAACATCAGCCCTGTTTTTTACATTCTCGAATACTAAGTTGTTCCTTTCTTTCCAAATGTAATACGCCACGATTGAAGTTAATGCCTGCCATAGCCGAAGAGACTTCTTGTGTAACGTATTGTCTGCCGCCTGAAATACTTCATCCAGCGATTCCACCTGTAGAAATTGTAAACCCCACCAACTAAATATGAAACTCCAAATTTGGACCGCCCAGTTGCATTTAAATATTGCATGTTGTATCGATTCCGCCTCTGCCGAACACCTAGGACATAAAACAGTCGGGACATCCACTCCTTTGTCCACCAGCTTTACTAATACCGGAATTCTTCTTATCCTTAGCCTCCACGCAAATATGCAGACTTTCTTTGGTACCAACTTTGACCAATAAGTTTTCTGCAATGTCAGCGGCTGTGAGCTTAACTTTTCCTCCAGAAATCGTGTCATATTTTTAACCGAAAACATTCCGTCTAAGTCACTAAAACAGGTCCAAACGTCCACCTTATGTTTCTGCAGCGTTACTTCATTAAGAATGGACTTTAAGCCGTTTAGTTCCTCCTCTACTCTTCCCACCATGAAGCTTTCCTCTCCTAAGAGCCACTGCCACTTGTCTTCTGACCAGCATCCCATGTCGCTAATCCTTTTATTGACTTTGCCCCATTTGTTGTATAACCTTTGGAATTTATCTGCAAAAGAAATATCTCCAGCCCATACATCTAACCAGAAATCGGTATTATTACCATTTCCCACCTTTACTTTAAAGAAGGAATCAACCATCAACCCTTTCTTTTTTAGCTCCCCCCCAATTTTGATAATACCACCCCAAGGACCATTCCTTTTCAGTACATAGTTGTTACCCAAACCACCCCCCATCCCATAAATACTTTTTATAATTTTGACCCACAACGCACTAGGTTCATTATAGAACCTCCACCACCATTTTAGTAATAAACTAAGGTTGAAAGCATTAATGTTTCCCAACCCCAAGCCCCCCAAATCCTTATTGCTAGCCACCCGATCCCACTTAACCCAATTAATTTTTTTGATATCTTTTGCCCCCCCACCCCAAAAGAAATTTTTTCTCACTCTGTCTAATTTGGAAAGGACACTAGAAGGAGCCCGGAACACGGAGAGGTAATAAACAGGAAGGCATGAAAGAACCGACTTGATCAAAGTCCATCTTCCCCCAAATGAAAGGACCTTCCTCTTCCACATCGTAAGTTTCGACTCCATTTTATTGATCACCTTCTCCCAATGCTTATACTTTTTCATTGACGCATTAATCGGGAGGCCAAGGTAATACAAAACCGAATCACCCAACTTGCAACCCACTTTCCTTGCTAGATCAAGTTGCGTTTGAAGATCTACACCAATACCCATAAGCTCACTTTTTTTCCAATTAACTTTCAACCCCGAAGCCTCCTCCCAACACTTTAACAGAGAGATTATTGCCTTGATATTCTTACCACTCCATTTCCCAATTATCAACGTATCATCCGCATACTGTAGGTGAGAAATAGTGATATTTTCCACTCCAACCGACACTCCTTGTACCATGTCTTTTTCCACCGCCTCTTGTAGCATTACATTCAACCCTTCCGCTACAATAAGAAACAAATACGGCGCAATGGGGTCACCTTGCCAAATACCCCTTTGGGGGTTGAACTCCGTGGTAGGTGACCCATTAATTAAAACCGACATTTGTGATGATTGCAAGCACGCCCTTATCCATTTTATCCAAGTATCTCCAAACCCCATTTGTTTCATCGTATCTAGAAGGAAGTCCCAGTCAATCGAATCATACGCTTTTTCGAAGTCTATTTTGAACAACATTCCTTTTTTCTTCTTGAATTTTAGATCCTTTAACACTTCACCCACAATTAGAATGCCATCTAAAATAGACCTTGATTTCAAAAATGCCGATTGCTCTTTGCCAATCAACTTTGGTAGCACTAATTTCAATCTATTTGCTAATAATTTTGACACAATTTTATAATAACTCCCAATTAAGTTTATCGGCCTAAATTCACTAAACACTAACGGGTCACTTACTTTCGGGATAAGTGTAATAAATGAAGAGTTGCACCCTTTAGAAATTTTCTTTTCCGCCCAAAACCAACGAATAGCCGCCAATAAATCTCCTTTTATTATCTCCCAAAAGTACTTAAAGAACGTAAAGGTATACCCATCCGGACCCGGTGCTTTATTATTCCCACATGACCACACCGCCTGTTTTAATTCTTCCATTGAGAATTCAACTTCCAGATCACTGCTTTCCCCCGCCTCTAGTTTCCTGAAACGATTACTGACAAATCGTAATGATCTAGAATTCTTCTTTTTACCAAACTCTTCGAAATATTTCACGGCCGCCTCTTTGATTGCATCCACATTTTCGACCCAACTCCCTTCAATCATTGCCCCCACCAAGTTATTAGAGTTGATTCTTCTTTTGATTGAATTGTGAAAGAATTTTGTGTTGTCATCGCCTTCCTCGTACCACTTGATTCTTGCCTTCTGCTTTAACATCCCTGCTTTTAACAATTCTCTTTCTTTTAACAACTTGCATTTTTCCAACCACTTTTTTCTATCATCCTTAGAGAACTCTACCTCCTCCGCCTTTAATTCGTCTTCTTTTACCGACAATTTAAGATCTTCAATTACCTTATCCAAGTTACTAAAGTTCAATTTTGCCCAAGCTTTTAACTCTCCTTTTAGCCTTCTTAATTTTTCGTAGAATCTACAGTCCACATTCCTTGAAGAAACCTCCAATGACCACACTTTCTTGACAATTTTCGCGCACTCATCACTTTGTAACCAAGAATCAAAGAATCTAAACGGTTTAGGACCAGAGTTTTGATTACCATCTGTACACATTATCGGACAGTGGTCCGATTCTTTTCTATCTAAAGCCACAACATTGAGGTTACCCCACCATTCATGGAACTCACCCGAGACCAAAAATCTGTCTAATTTACTGAACTTAGACCCATCATCTGAAACCCTGGTATATTTTCTACCTCCTAATTGAATGTCTAGCAATTCATTTCCTTCGATGAAGGAATTGAAATCTGCCATATTTCTATTGTTTGAGGTCACATTTAGTCTCTCCTTCACATCTCTTACCTCATTAAAGTCCCCAAATAGACATGCAATAGACCCGACTTGCTTTAAAGTATCACTTAACTTTGACCAACATTCCATTTTATTTTCCAAACTGTGCGACCCGTAAACATTGATAAAAGTACATGGTTCTTTTTTACCTTTCCATTTACCCGTCACTGCCAGGAAATTTTTATCTCCAAATGCTATTTCATTCTTGAAAAATCTTGTGTCCCAAACCGTAAGAATACCCCCTGATTTCCCACAAGCTGGTATAAAAGCGAACATAAACCCCGAACAACCCCATAAATCCTCTACCAGAAACTCATCTATGTAATCCAATTTGGTTTCTTGAATTCCCAATATGTTGGGTCTTTCTTTGATACATAAATTTTTAACCCAATTCTTTTTTACACCCGACCCTAACCCTCTGATATTAATTGATATGATTTTCATTATATAATTTTTTTTTAAAACTACGAGCCAGAGATCCACCACTCTACTGTTCAGGTTCAACAGATAGATCAACGAAACCAACTTTTTCACCCACCCTTTTTAAACTATCTGAGGAAAGTGAAAAACTCTTACCCCCAAGCGAAGATTCTGAGATATTTCCGCTAAGCCCCTTTTGTTTTGATGAATCAGAATTTGGGATTCTTCCTTTTGCTCTCACCATCTTCTTCATTACGTTAAGACTAAGTTTCCCTGCTCCCAAACACTGTTTCTTTCCTTTCATCTTTACCGAGTTTTGTCGATTTGGGATTTTTTCTCTGTTCTTCGATTTTCTGATCGACGGTATTGAGTCAGGTACGAGGGATACAAGGCTTTCATTTAACTGTGTAAAATTTGGGCTATCCACCAAACTTTGGACCTGCCCAGAACTATTCACCATCTTTAAATTAAGACCATTAATTGCAGCCCTGGCCCCTTCCTCCATCAAATTTGCAGCTGGGCTTTTAATAAATCCCCCTTCCTCCACGTAATTGGGCCCAACTTCAATATTATTAGTTTTTTCTACTTCCAGCCCATTTAAAGCCATAACCCAATCCCTTTTCTTCAGCTCATAATTGTTACACCCTAAATTTGAATTGACTTTTGGAGACAAAGTAGCAGCGCCGACCTCTGTACCTATTTTCTGAGTATGTGTTGCTTCCAAATTAATATCAGTTTCCTTTTACCTCTGAATCTCACGATCTTTCTGGGGATATGGACTGACCACATTAACCCTTCTGAGACTACAAGCTGGCATCGTAATAGTGTTTCCGTTACATTCACTCCGATCTTCTTCCCCGTTTCCGTTAACTTTTCCGACTGACTCAACTCGCCGGAGTTCTAAACCGTCTTTAATCCCTCCGAAGTCTTCCTCTTCCGACTCCCCCCCTTCAAAACTACCTTCGGAACTTCCCCCATCGGAAGACTCGTCGTCTTCATCAATCGATTCTACCCACCCTTCTTCTCGAAGTAGTATTTCTCTGGAATAGCCATGACACTTAACGATGTATCTATCCATGAGCGGGAATTCGTATGAGGTATTAATCAGAACTCTTCCTGCTACTAATGCTTTACTATCATTCCACGAACAGTTCTCGATCTTTAATGGTTCTCCCCACCTTGACGCAATTCTTCTAAAGTTTGTTTCATTCCACAAATCAAGAGGGACACCGTATACTTTGACCCATGCCATCCTGTACACCCCGTTTGAAAATTCATTTGACCATTCCGATAAAGACTCGCAACACTTCCACAGTTCATCCTCCCTGTTCTTCAGTAAATTCTTAGCTGTTTCCATGGAGTTACAGATGATTAATATTTCTTTGCCCCCTAAAAATTTCCAATCTACTATATTACCACATATCACTTTTAGTATGGACGTGATATCTTCTAACATTTCAGTCTTTGATAGTCTTGCAATAATGCTTCTTGACAGTACATCATCCAACCCAACAACTTTCTCCAGATCCTTTATATGGCTCCATGAAGCATTGAATGCGTTTTTGGTTTTTTGTTGGTTTGTCATCATGTTTTGCTCAACCTTTTTCTTTATATTAAATGCAGATTCCTTCTTGTTTTTGACGACTTCAGCATACGATCTAGTGTCTTTTAATCCCTCATTAGCATTAAATTTCCTCCCATGAACAGTAGACCCCCCTCCTACGGTAACATCCTTCTTTTGTTCATACTTTTTTTCAACTTCAAATCTTTGTCTTGCAGTATAGCATCTAAGTTTAAAGTATCCTATCCACAGCCCATTAATTCTAACCAACAGCTTCTCCCTGTCTTTAACTTCCCAGAATCTTACAAAACCAAATCTTTGATTCTTTCTTGAAAGTCTTGTTGGTATAAAAACATCAACCACATTTCCACAATATGAAAATAGTTCCCACAGTTTGTCTTTCCCTGATGACTTTGGAAAATTGCAAAAGAAAAATGAAGTACAATTGTTTGATGATACCTTGAACCGATTCTCCCGTAAATTCTTGCTTCTATGATCTCCATATGTTCCTAGTTCCTTACCTGGTCCTTTCCTCCTATATCTCTCACTCTCTCTCTCACTCTCCATTTCCACTTAACTTTAGAAAGGACCCCACATTTATTTTTCAATTTGTTTTGCTTTTCCTCCAACTCATTCTTATTAAAAATTTTGCATTCTATTTCTTTTTTTTTCTCCCCTTCTTCCTTTTAACGTTTTGATGCCAATGCCATTTCATTTTTTTTTTCACTTTTTACTTTTACATTTTTCTGTATCATAAGATCAAGTGTTATTTCCTTTTTTTTCCTACTATATTCAATCTCAAGTTATGTAATTTATATTAGATTCATATTTTTTATTATTTCTTTTGTTTTCTTCTTTAGTTATATCATCTATCGAGATATATTTTAACTACTTTAGGATAAAAAATATTTTTTTTACTTTTATTTTCTTTATCTTTATTAGTTCATTAGCATTTTTATAAGATTTTCAAGTTTCATTATAGACATAGATGTATATTATAACGTATGTATTTGGCATTTTTTAAAAAATATTAATATTTTCAGGTGTTTCATAGTTTTTATTTTGAATGACCTATAATTTACTGTTGTTGATGAAGTAAAAGAAAACCTTTGAAATGTTTTTATCTTAATATTTTATTTTTGACTTCCGTAAAATGTATTTGGTTTTCAAAACCATGTAATGATTTAGGTTTTATGTTACTACTATAAATAACTTTATTGTTTCTTAGTAAGCTATAAATACATATATAACAAATTATGAATTTTTTTAGAATTTAACATAATCATTTTTAACGATTCAGATAAGTTTTAATAATATATTTTGTACATTGATAAATTATAACAATCCCGTAGCGAAGCACAGATTATTAACACTCGTTGTAAACATTTCTTTTAGTAAGAACGCCAACTTTTATCTTAATCTACTCATGTAATTTAATCTTAATATATTATATTTTATATATTTTCGTATTAGGTGGGTTTATATGACATCTTTCAATCTATATAGCTAAACGACCCGTGTATCAACACGGAGATGATATTAAAATTTTAATTTATACAGATTTATAAAGTACTAACATGTTAAAAGAAAATTAGAAGACATATTGGAATATAAAAGCTCGTAAGATATGATAAACATTACAGAAGTTTGAAATTCATACATAATATTATCATTAAATTTTCTGTACTAACTTATGCACTTGTCAAAAACTATATGAAAAAGTTCTCAGTTATCTTTATGAAAACAGTAGTCAGTAGTCACTTACATGTTTGAGGCGCGGTGTTTACTCTTTTAGATGTTGTTGCTATGTTCAGGGAGCCTTATGGATATTGACAACATAATATTAGCATTTGCGTGCATTTTAAAATTTGATGGGGAATACTACTGCATCATTTTGCTAACTTTACTATCCTCATCTATGAGGATGTAGCATGTGTGCAATGTGTCTTATTTTCTCTATTTAATAAGTATTGATAGTATCTGATTTCATACAGTGATATTTTAATTAGCTAAGCGACTCATGTATCAACACGAGATGATATAAGTAAATTTAAATTTATATAGTTTTAAAGAGTCATAACACGTATAGTAAAAATAATTACAAAACATTGATAGGAAAATAAAATATCGTAAGAAAATAAGAAATGAATAACAATTACAAATTTTTGAAATCCATACATAAGATTATCATTAAATTTTCTGTAAAACCTCTTTATAAACAACATGCATGGTTTTATTAGTAGGGTTTCCTTCATCATTGCAAATTAAATCTTTTAACAACTCCTTACTCTTCACTCGAGAAATCGTCACATATAACTGTCCATGAGTGAGAACGTGTATTTCTAATACTTTTTATAAATACTCTTTTTAAGAAATATAAAATTACATGACACGTCTAAAAGTTTTTAGTATAATAGTAATGTGTTTCTCGTGATAGAGCTTTATCCCGACATTGTAAAGACATAACTATAATATTATTGTCGATGTTATAATATCAAGTGCTTTAAAGACATTTTTATTAGCCAATTATATATTTGAATATTTATAATTGTAAACTAAATTTATTAAAAGTTAAATAATGATGACATCCATCTAAGTATATGCAAATTAGATCAGATAAAAATAAGATTATAACATAGAATATATTATGTCTATACATACGTAAATCACTTAAGTGTAATTTATTATTCAATTAAATATAATTAATAATGGATCTCATTGAAATTCAAATATCCATGTTATAATAACTTTTTTTTTAATTTATCAAGTTCTTAGTTAAAAAATAAGAAAACTTAGACAATTAAAATTTTTATATAAAAATCCAAGTTGTATGTGTTACAAAACCCACTATTATGACAACTGTTTCACTACTCAGAGTAATTATGTTGAGTTCTAGCTTTTTTAGGGTTATTTACTCACAAGTAACAATTAATTTTAAAAAGCTCTAAGTGATAGTCATAGTTTGGTAAACAACTTTATGCCATTAATCATTAGTTATAGTATATTTTAATTTTTTTTATCAAAATACCAATGAATCAGTGGTTATATCAACTATATTATATAGGAGTAATTATAAAAGACGAATAATATGTCCAATAATTATCTAGATGTTGATAAAACAATTAAATTATACTAATTTTTTAAAAACCTCATATTCCGATAAAATTTATACCAAAACGTAGATAAAAATGAGACGGTTACAAATATATAATTATTTTTTCTCAAAACAAAATATATTTAAAGTTATTAAACATAATTTTAAAACAACTTATAATTAATTACATTAATATACAATTTTCTTAAAAACCCCTCACATATTTCATACTACCTCCTTAACAATTTACATTCAACCCCTTCAATTATATTTAATTATCTAAAAGTAAATCGAATAAACCTTAAGGAAATCTTATAATTATGACATCATCACCCTAATTTTTTTAATTTTTTTATTGAATTCAAATGCTATGATTGGTGGAGAATTTTTAGGAAGGGGAGAAAAACCTTTTCTTTTAATATATATTAGAGATTAGAGATTAGAGATATGCATATATATTTTAATGAAGTAGAATTACCATACGTTTTAACTTTTCATTAAGGATTTGAACGGGTATTAACAACACGTACTAAATTTAATTTAATATATACGAACACTAATACTAATACTAAGTATTCGTTTATAATACTAGCAGTGTACCCGCGCAACGCTACGGCGGTAAATAGTTTGCAACATGTCATTTTTAATGATGTAACACGTAATCCAATGTTACGAAAAAAAATTCAGCAACATGCCCGTTTTTTTCTTTAATTTTTCTTATATCTGTATCAACTATTTTATTAAGTTTAGTAATAAATTCTAAAAAATATTAAAAAATTAAAAAAGATTTATATTTATAGAATAAGAAGAGAGAAGTTAATAAGATTTTGAAAATTATATTGATGTGTGTGGATTATTGTGTTTGTGTAAGAGGGTGTGTTAGTGGGAGAAGATATTTTAAATAAATAAAAAGTTAAAGTTTATTAAGAGAAAGAAGTAGTTAAAAATTGAGTGGATGAAATTGATTTAGATAAAAATAAGGGTGGAGATTAGAGATTGACATATTTTTATGAAATTCTTAAAAGTTAGAAGAAGAGAGAATGTTAAATTGTTTATATAGTAGTATAGATACAGTAAAAGCTCAAACGAGACCCCCCCACGCTCCACATCCATAAATTGCACTTGTCAAATCAACGGCTAAAATTGGTTCTCGAAGTTTTCGTACGAAAAACAGTTCTTATTTGAACCGTCTTCATATAGATACTAATATTTTATTAAGATAAACGTAATTCAAATTGATACAATTTAAGCTAAACGGAATACCCACCCTACCATCTCGTTGGGGTAGAAATCTTTAACATAGTCGACAGCTACACCCTGACGGCCATCGAAAAACTACCCAACCTGTGTAGCTATTCCAGAGGCGGATCTCTCTCTCTCTCTCTCTCTCTCACACACACACACACACACACACTCTCTCTCTCTCTCGCCCTCCTTTTATTATGATAGAAAAACTAAAGAGATATGAACGAAAACATAATATAACATTAATATGGCAAGTAGAGTGAATATTGGGACTCCCTCCACCCAGGCCCGGCCCTACCCAAGTTCAGCAAGTGCATGTCTGATCATTCACATCTTCTTGCAGGTCTGATCATTCACATCTTCTCTCTTGTATCTTCGAGGTTCCGAATACGCGAATATCCAGCAGTCAGCATACCAAGGTTTATTCTCGACTCACGAGCTTCGTAAACGGTAACTCGGTAAGGGTATAGAAAGAAAAAAGAATAGCTTTTTCTCTTGTTCTCTACTAGAGTTTGCAAATAGTTCAATAGCTCATATATTTGTCTGTGATTTGAGATTGTATCAAAGAGTTGGTGTTGAGTTCTATAATCAAATCAACGGTTTTATGTGGATATGTTCTCAAACGAAATTGCAAGATATATATATAATGTTAGTTTTTTTTTATATCCCGTTTTTGTATAGTTAAACACCAAGTTCAATTTTCATTCATTTTTTGGTTCATGTGCATCTTTTTTAGGCTTTAGGCCTTTGAGGTTTGTGATTCGTGACATCATTAGCAACAAAGAATGATCATTTTGTGTTTATGTTTGAGGTTAATGAATCTAAAGGCAATGTGAGATTATAGATTATTCGACAATGTTGAATTTTACAGACTTGGTTGCTCAAGGAATGAACTCTACCAATCACAACTCAAATACTCTTTATAAATCATGGGTGTTTTCTGTCCCTTCTATAAATTATTTTGAATGAATATTTATGTAGAAATTAAAAACCAGAACTTTATATTTAATATAATCAAATTTTATAAGTTTTAGGGTCTACTTTTACTTAATTGCACAGGACCTTCGATATTTCGGGACCGACCCTGCCTCCACCGTATAAAATCCTTTGACTATCAGATTTGTTTTTTATTTTTATTTTACAACTAACAATCCTAACTTTTTGGGATAATCAATGAGTTAGTTTTTAGTATTAGTAGATATTTACATATCTAGTTGTGAGATTCTTCAGACTAGCTGCAGGTATCCATATTAAATACTCGTGTGTGTGTTTTTTTTTTCTTTTCAACTAACAATCCTAATTTCTTGGCTCAATGCCTCGATCAAACAGTCTTTACAATTAACCCGTAAATTAAAAAGAACAATAAACCAAGAAACAGAAATTATAATTTCTTAAAAAGATTAAACAAACAAATTAATAAGAAACACTAAAACCCCTAAAATCTCTTGATCCTACTAATTATCATCATCAACTAATAAATGTTAAAAGAAATTACTCATGCATGCGTATGTGCATGTAATTCAGGTCGTCGTTAAACTTGTGCCACTGTTGTTTCCTCTTCGTTCTCACCAGACATTTCTTCAAGCGACTTGCCTTTCGATTCCGGCACCAAAAACGTTAAAAAAGTACCCAAAAGATTAATCACACCCAAAACGATCAACGAGTTCTTAACACCGATACCTGCCGGATAACCCGCATCTGCCTTTGCCGGATCTTGATTTTGAGCCAAGTATAAGAACCCAAACGCACCCACGATTGCCCCTAGTTTCCCTGATGCAGCTGAGATTCCATGGCATGTTGACCGGAGTCTGGCCGGAAATATCTCTGCCGGCACCACAAATGTCGTAGCGTTTGGACCGAAGTTGGCGAAAAAGAATGTTAACGAGTACAAAACCACAAATCCTATGTTGTTTTCTGGGTGTGTCCAGTGGTTGTACGGGAATGCTAACGCGAACATGAAGATTGTCATCATCAAAAACCCGATCATCTGAATTTTAAAACGTCCTATACGATCAATCAAAAAGACGGTAAACCAGTATCCAGGGACAGTACTGCAAAGCGCGATTAGGGTTTGCGCTTTAGCGATTCGGAAAACCTCGTGAATGGCGTTCATCTTCTTTGCGGGCGGGATCCACCCGATGGCGCTGAAAATGTCCTTCTGGAACAAGTTTTGACTGTAATACGCGATATCGAGTAAGAACCAAGTACTTGTTGTTCCGAGTAAATGCAACCCATGTCGCCAGAGGAATTCTTTAGTGAAAAGCCCGAATTTGTTACCGGGTTTATCGACCACGCTTTCGAGCTTTTGTTGTTCGGGTTTGATCTCCATTTGTAGCACTTTTGACATGTCGATTGCCGCTTGATCGGCGTTTTTCGCTACCAAGGCGGTGTAACGGGCGGTTTCCGGCATCTTCATCCGCCAGTAATAAGTCAAAATCGCCGGAACTGCGCCTACCATCAGAATAATCCGCCATACGTAATCCGCCTCCGGGACCGTTGAACCAATCGGATCAACCTCATAAGTTGGAGCCTTGTAGCGCGCATCGAAAACCGATGACACAAAAATCGCGAATACCCCGCCTCCCAAAATACCGAACCCTTGCATAGCAAATACTGCCGCTATAAACGCTCCACGGGTTTTCTTATTCGAATACTCCGACATAATGGTGGCGGAGAGCGGGTAATCGCCGCCGATCCCGAACCCAAGCCAAAACCTAAAGAAGCAAAGAGTAGACATAACCATTTTCGGATTACTCCCGAAAGACAAACCTGAAGCGATCGAACAAAGACACATGAGCATGAGTGTAATGCCATAAACCTTCTTCCTCCCGAGTCTATCACCAAGCCACCCAAAAAAGAGTTGACCAGCTAGGGTTCCGACAAGGGCAACACCATTCACGGCGGCGGAAACATTAGGAGGTAAACTTCCGGGCTTGGGAGAGCCTGGTTTGTGGTAGTAAATCCGGCCAAGCATCTTCGTCACCAAAGAGATGCAAAAGAGATCGTAAGCATCGGTGAAAAATCCCATTCCGGCGATTACGATTGCGGTGAAGTGATACCATTGGGTTTTTGCACCGTCGAGCACAGTAAGAACTTGTAAATTGGCGGCGGTTTTAGATGCCATCTTAATCCTTCTCTGCAACAAATTAACGATGAAACCTAGATATAATTGATATCTTAATCCATCTTAATAGAGTATTTATAGATACACAATTGATTTATAATTGATATCTATCCCTAGATTTTGTAATTGATACCCGTAATTATCCTAAATTTAAAATTAAATCCCTAGATAGATAATGTTAATATATATTCTCCTAAATTTTAAGGTTAGTTAGATAATTGTTAATACAAATTAATTACCTCCTAAATAATTTTGTCCTTGTTTTTTTAGGACAATTGATTCACTTTCAAAACAATCTTACCTTTATTTTTGTAAAGATGAATTGAATTCAAATTTACAAACATTTCTAGAAACCTACATTTTTCGACAATAAAAACATATGAAAAGTTGATCCCATAATATTGTAAATAACTAACGTTAACAAAAAAAGACGTTATTAATAGTAATTCATAATTATTAACCAAATTTAATAGCAATATAGTTTTTATAAGGGTGTTGTTATATAGACTTCACAACTTTGAAATTGATGTCATTCATATTGTTCCCAAATTTTCGTCTAAATTTTAATTATTAATGTAAGTTAACTACACTCTAAATAATATTATTTTTATATATATATTTTAAGACATCTCTAATCACTTTTTATTACTTAGTCCGTCATTTTTATTATTGACAGAAAATTATGAAGATGGTTACATATGCTCTTAGAGTGGGTGGAGAATTACAGGAGAAAATATAACGAATCCAAGCATGATGAAACCAAAATTATCATTGGAGGGACTTAAACATAATTTATGTTATAATAAAATCGGTAAATTACGTAATTAGTTGTCTTTCTCACAAGATATTTAATATATATGTCATATCTATGACATTTTAAATATGAAAACAATCATATTACAAAAAGACAAATATTGAAATAATAAAACAAATCATATTTAAAAAAATTAAAATAATACAAAAATAATTACAATTATTAGAAATTAATTTTTAAAAGTAAAAAACAAGATTATTAGAAAGTGGTTAAACGTGTCTTAAAACAACAATTAAAAATGAATAATTAGTATAGGGATGTCTTTCTGGTAAACTTAGGTTTTTATTTAGTCATTCCTAATAAAATTTCAATCTCGTTTTTTCCCTCAAACAACCTACCAATTAATGATTACAATAAGGATTTTGATAACAGCCCTAGGCTATGGAAAAAAACAATATAAATTAATTAGTTTTTTGTTTTTAAAAATGATAACCTTATTTAACCCTAAACCCTAAACCCTAAACCCTTAAAAAGTAATTTAAAGGTAACTATGAAATGTATAGAAAGTTAATTATGAAGACATGAGTTATGATTTACATTTTTAAAAAGTGAAATTACTATTTTCATTCTTATTCACATCCTTTAAGGTTGTGGTTCTCTTTAAAATAATAATTAAAACATGACAACAATTTCTCAATAAAATTTTATTCTTATTCACATTAAAACATGAAATTACTTTTTTTTTCTTATTCACATCACTAAATTTTTCTCGAGATTCCGGAACGTTCCACACAATTCATGAAGGCTCAAGACACATGGAGAGATTTAGAAATGTCCTCTTTGCTTTAAAGTCCTAAAATGGTATGGATAGTTCCATAGAAGAATCTTGATAATTGCATATACTTGTATCTTGTAGAGATATCTAGAAAGTTCCAAAGAGTATGTGGAAGTGCCTATAAATAGGTTGTGGTATCATGTGTTGCAAATCACCTCCAAAGTGAGTTATAAAGTTCTCTTGTAAAGCTATCTTAATAAAAACATTCATGTTCCATATCTAGCATTCCCTTGTCGAGTTTCTTTAATCTTTACACTTACCGGGACAATTGTCACACCCCGCCAAGGCGAAACACGAAGTGTGACGGAAAGGGATCGTCATAACACATTGATATGTTAATAGAGAAACACTAACTTTGCAAACAAGTCAACGTGTCACGACGTTCCCCGACACAAGAAAGGACTTGTGCCGTGTAAGGTCGGTATTCACGACAATTAAATAAGAGTTGTAGTAGAAATACGCAGAAGTAAACCCCACAACCCGGGGCAGGTAATACAGGGCATGCAAGCCCGAAAACCAAGATAATCCATATCGAGAGTTTAAATATACGAAATAAATGTTTTAAGTCTTGAAAGAGTTTTAGTCATTCTAAGGCCCGTCTAGCATCCCCTAGGCATCCTTAGTTTGCATTATTGACGTTACCTGAAAATGAACACTCTAAAACGTCAACACAAAGGTTGGTGAGTTCGCAGGTTTTAATGAAAATAAAAGATTTACCGTACATAGCTTTGAGTTGGATCATTTGCAACAATAATAACATGTCACAAGCTCAAATAATATAGTACTTAAACGAACATCTCAGCTTGATAGTAATTCTGTTGTAGCATGTAAAACCGAACCCCAACGGTTCAAATGTGTTGTCCTCCAACGAACTTTAGCCGGCCGGAAACATAAGTTGGGTCAATGTTGTCATAGCATACAAAAATTGTTGTCAACTAGGGTTCACAACCCATAGTTAAATAGCATTCAATTGTCTTCAACTAGGGTTCAAAAGCCCATAGTTGGATTAGCATGCAAACATTGTGTTTTACAAATAACAAATAAGTTTAATATGTTGAAGCCATGTAAACAAGTATGGAGTGTCATTTTCCCCAAAATATGTAAGAAAAAGGGCTACGAAACTCACCTTTGGTTCTTCTCAACACTAAGCTTTGCAATAAGTCTAATACGGGATCTACAATAGATATAAATATATAAGTCGTGTGTATAAGCAATTGATCATCCTAGTGTACTCCTAAGGCTTGTATAGTGCTAAAAACCCTACTGCCACAAATTCATAGTTACTGTTTTTAATAAACCAATTTTGGAGATTTTTAGAATATACTAAAGGTTCAATATAAATTCCCAAAATTTTACCACAGAATGTTGTGTGTGTCTACTACTTTGCATAATTTATCCAGAATAAATAACTGTGGTTAGATATTTTAAAAAAATAGGAGAAAGCTCTACTGTCAGAAAGTTAACTGTTAAAGCGCACCAGAAAGTATAAATTTTATAAAAATAATAAACGAATCCTAAAAATTATGAAAATTTTACATAAAATTCTAAACTCCTCAAATATTCTACAGTAAAAAGTTTGATAAAAAACAAGGACTTTAGATCGGATTTATAAATTAAAATTTTGACTCTAAATCTGCTTAACATGCTGGCAGTTTTGCACACCTCCACGGTAAAATTATTTTGACCGAGTAAATGACCTTCAAAAGTTACAAATATTATATATAATGAAACTAGACTCAGAGGCCTACGTTTTGGACTAAAGAATCGAATAAAAATCCCTTGTATTTACTCCGTAAAGACTCCTCAAACTCGGACCATCCCACTGGTCAGAAAACATTAGTCAAAGCTTTGTTGTTTAAAGATCAAAAACCATGATTTTGTTTTTCAAAAACCTATATATCTTTCACCAAAACATACTTAAACACATTATTGATGATTTTCATCATATTTCAAAAGATTCAAGGGTAGGATAGGTAGGAGATGAGAAGGTGACAAGAGATAGTCCTAAAAATGAGAAGAATAAGATATTTACCTTGATTGGCAATGCTCCACACCAACTTGCAACTTGAAAACTTTATGTTCTTGCTTCTAGGCTTATGAAAACCGAAAATGGGGAGAGGGAGAAGAGGAATTTCGGCCAAAGGGGTTAGGGGAGGCTAAGGTTTGCTAATGGTTTATAAATGGAGGTAAGAATAGGCTTAATAAGGAAACCTAATATGTTATTGACATAAATTAAATATTCTAGTTTAAAAAATAGATTTAATACAATATATATAAATAAATAAATAAATAAATAAATATATATATATATCCGAAAATTTCATATAATAGTATTATTATTATAAAAAAATATTTATTAAGAATTATTAAGGTTTATTAGGAATTATTATAAGTTGGTGAATTGTGGCAAATCTAAACCGAATAACTAAATGTAATTCTAACGTAATGAATCAACCTAATAAAACCTATAATATAATTATTCTAATACTAAATTGGTATTCTAAGGATGTTTAGAAATATATCAAATGTGAACAAGTGACGGGATTTAGGGTTTCGAAATAATACGGTTTGAGCAACTAACCGGGTTTGGTGACGGATGTCACAACAATGGTTGATCTTGGTCGCATGGTGAACATGATGGAGAAGAACACTGGTACATCTACCGGGATCCCAAATAAGGAGAATCGTGATCGGGATAATCAACACCAGGGGGCATGCTATCACAATATGATGATTGATAAAGGTGTGGCATGGTGGTGGTCACGTACACGTAGTCAGTAGGGATGAGCATAATATTTGAAAAATCAATTCAAAACAGAATTAAACGATAACACTATACCAATAATAACTGAATATTATTAAGACCGTTCAGACTTTTAATTTCTAAATAGCCAATTAAATAGGTTTGATTTTGGTTTCTCCTATAAACCAAACAATTCAAAAACCTAATTGAACCATTAATATTAATCAATGGTTTGTTAAATTCCTTTAACTATTGATAAAAAAAGTAAATTTTTGTAGTTTATCGATCTATTTATTATTATTAGTGCCTTGAACTTATTATCAGCTTTTTCAAAATTAACCAATTATTAAGTGTACTAGTTAAATGCCCGTGTAATACACGGGATGGTTTAGAAAATTAATAAATATTAAACACTAATAAACGATATTAAATAATTATAAAACGCGGAAAATGTGAGTTAAAAAATGACAACAAACGGCATCAATTCGAATATCAGCGATGGAAGCACCGCGAAAGGAGAGAGCAGACGTGATTGAAGAAATACCAAACGACGTGGATTAAATTTTTGTACATCTGATCGATCATTATATTTATAATTATAAGCAATAAGGTCAAATATTTATTTTTATAATAAAAAAATTATAATAATTATAATTTTTTTAAATGATAGAACTAAAAATTTAAATAAATATAATAATTTGGTTAAATATGTTATAATAATCGGTACATATTTGTGACACATCCTAATCTAGATATAATGGATAAGTGTTTGAATGTTTAGTTGGTTTCTATTTTTATATTTTGATTATTGTATTTTTTTTTATTTTGATAAAATCCATAATATTTCTTATGAAGATATTAAAAGAATTATCCATGTAAACTATCAATATATATATATATATATAAGACATGCAAATTTTTCAAAAATAATCATTAAATCAATTTTAATTAACCAATCATAACCTTCAATTTCAAAATTATTCAATTGGAAAAAACAATTTTGGAA
This sequence comes from Pulicaria dysenterica, assembly GCA_947179395.2. NCBI lineage: Eukaryota > Viridiplantae > Streptophyta > Magnoliopsida > Asterales > Asteraceae > Pulicaria > Pulicaria dysenterica. The sequence goes on along the minus strand of OX359288.1, from coordinate 75,757,511 downwards.
AGATTAAGCATTATCGTAATTTTAATTTTAAATTAATTGTAAGGGGGCTAAATGAAAATTGTGAGGGTGTTTTAAGAAAATGTATTAAATCAATCTTAATTAACCAATCATAACCTCCAATTTCAAAATTATTCAATTGGAAAAAACAATTTTGGAAAGATTAAGCATTATCGTAATTTCAATTTTAAATTAATTGAAAGGGGGCTAAATGAAAATTGTGAGGGTGTTTTAAGAAAATGTGAGGGTTTTTTTTAAAATTTTATATTAATTTAATTAATTATAAGTTGTTTATAAATACTATTTAATAACTTGTGATATATTTTCTTTAGAGAAAAAATAATTATATATTTAAGACCGTCTCATTTTTATCTACGTTTTGATATAAATTTTATTGTAATATGACACTTTTTTTAAATTGGTATATTCTTAAGCTTTTGGTTCAAAATAAGATGTATCATTAAAAGATTTTATATATATATAAAATTTAAAAATTTAAATTCAGAGATGTAAAGATACATGTTCTTGATGGTCATGAAATTATATTATTAGTGTAGGTAGTTAGCCAAATAAAATAATTTCCTCTGATGATGTGTTTTGCTATGACGATTAACAAAAGTCAAGGATAGTCACTTTCAAAAGTTGGTTTATTCCTCAGGAAACTTATGTTTATCCATGGTCAATTGTATGTTGCCGTTTCACATGTTAAAAGTGAAAAAAGATTAGAAGTTTTAATTTGTGATAACAATGGTAATATTACAAACAAAACAACAAATGTAGTCTATAAAGAAGTGTTTCAAAAAAATTTAGTTATTTTTTTGTTAAGCATTATGACATATGTAAGTTTACAGTGTTATTCCATTTATTGCATTATTTTTATTTGAAAATTTTAATATCTCATATACACTTCCGAAATACCCGTGCGTGCACGGGGCAATAAACTAGTTTTTAATAAAAACCCAATGCAAACTTTTTAAATCAATAGTCTATCGTACTAAGTTTGTATTATTTTATCATTGATTTAATTAATAATTATTTTTAACTAAATTATATTAGTTTGACTCTAAAAAGTCAAAATCAAAATTTTAGAATTAAATGAATTAATGGCTAAGATTAAATCTTTTAGTAAATAAAAGGTCCAGATCATCTAATAATTTTTTTCAAATTAGTTTTTTATATATATTAGAAGATAATTCATCCATAATTCCATATTCATTGGAATACTTTAAAAATTCCTTTTTTGACGAGATTCAACGTTTATATTATACATATGTCAAAGATCGCATGTTCCTTGGAATGATTAAATCATTGCTTATATGTAGTTATTAATGGTGAAACCGCCAAGATTTGGAAGAGTCAATAAACTAGAGGCAATCAAAGAAGGCTAACAATAAAGCTTGTAGAATTTGTCTCATATAACCTAGGGATATTCCATGTTTTTTATGTCGTGCGTCCAACAATAACATTAAAATTATTGATTAATCACCATTAACAGTTAACTCTCTGAGTATCCATTTCAAGTGAATAAGATGACTTACAATAAATGATATTATCTCATTGGTGATGTATAATCCTTCTCTACAATAAAAGATGAAACCCAAATATTAAATCAATAACTAATTGAGTATATATATATATATATATATATATATATATATATATATATATATATATATATATATATATATATATATATATATATATATATATACTACAACTAATATCCCGGCCAACAAACAAGAGATAGATATCAATAATAAAATTTAAATCTCGCATTTTTCTCTCAAACTACCTACCAATTAATGATTAAAATAATAATTAAACATGAACATTGATAAACACATATATGAATAATAGTAAAAAATATGATTTTAATTTTTAAGAATAAGTGAATGACAACCATATCTTACGTAAAAAAACTTGTAAAAGTATGAGTTGTGAGTGTCGTATATTGAATTAAAATTAATCATATTATTGCTACTCTTATGCATGTGGTTATCATTCGTTGAAGAAGAAAGTTGATCCGTACACAACATAAGTGGCTATACACAACAAATCTATGTATCACCAACTTGTAACATATGTATTAATTGCTTGTACCTAGTTGTGTATAGCTAAAAATTATAATGTACAAATCATCTCCCGTTAAAAGAAAGACGTGTAAGTACGTGTAATTCAAGGTATGATTGCGAATTGTAACGACCCTCCTAGTTCGCTAATTTTTTCTCGGGATTCCGAACCGTTACACACAATTCATTAAGGCTCAAGACACATGGAGAGATTTAGAAATGTACTCTTTGCTCTAAAGTCCTAAAAATGGTATGGATAGTTCCATAGAAGAATCTAGATAATTGTATATACTTGTATCTTGTAGAGGTATCTAGAAAGTTCCAAAGAAGAGGTGGAAGTGCCTATAAATAGGCGGTGCTGTCATTTGTTGCAAACCACCTCCAAAGTGAGTTATAAAGTTCTCTTGTAAATCTCTCTTAATAAAATCATTCTTGTTCCATATCTAGCGTTCCCTTGTCGAGTTTCTTGAATCTTTACGCTTACCGACAGAATGGTTTATCTTAGTCGAGACTAAGAGTCGTACGTGATCTTGTAGAGAACAAGTCCGTGACAAGTCGTGTTAGAGCCTGGTTGATTCAAGGTTGTGGTGAACATGATGGAGAAGAATGTGGGTACATCTAGCGGGATCTCAAATAAGGAGAACCGTAGTTGGGATAATCAACATCAGGGCTCAAGAAAAATCGAGGTATATCCAAGGACTTGGTAGCTAGCATAGACAAAAGGGTAGTGGATATAAAGACATCCATTATAGACTTGAATAGTTGAAGAGTCGCACCAACATGTTGAGGGGTTGAGTACGGACTTCACTAACTTGAGAGACGACTTCAAGAGCGCGCTTAATGTGCTTAGCAGTGATTGGAAAAAGGAAATCCATGAGTCCATGACTTAAAAACTACTGTTATGAGTGAGATTTCCAAACTTCGTGGAAAAGTTGAGGAAGTGATCGTCGCTATTCACAAGGAGGTGAAGGTTATGAGTGAGATTTTCAAACTACGGTTATGAGTAAGTTTCTCCCGTTACTTAATTGTATGTGTGAGTTTCTAAAATCAATTTGCACTTACTGCTATGTTGGTATTTTTGTTTATAGTGAAATACCTATCTGATTTTCACATAGCATTCTTAATGTTTGTTTTTGTAACAAATGTTAACAAACATGTAAAAGTATTCAAATGGCCATAATTTTGAGACTAAAGGATTTTCCTACATCTAAATTTATAATACTTAACTTGGTACTTAGTGAAAACGGGTCAAATGAAATAAAATATATGTGTAACAAGATGTGTAGAATGTGCATGGCTCCAATATCCAAGATAAGAAAGTTAAATCAGCTCCCAAAATAGTAGATAATGTGTTCAAAGAATGGAATTAAATAAAGCATGTTGCTTTTGTGTAACTAAATGCATCAAAATTCAAAGCATAGTACCTAAAAGGGAGAATACATAGGTAGATGGTGAGCCTATAGTGAAGTCCTACCTAAATACTTTTTGTTCGCTACTTGTATACACCTAAGAATTTTTTTTATTACCATCTAGGACTTGTCTTAATGGTACATGGGTTTTACAACATCCTCAATGTCTTGGGTTCAAGTATTGGGGATGGCGGTTTCCTTTAAAAAAAATGGTGGAAGTATTATTCCTCATAGTGGTGATCTCCGTAGATAACAGAGGAGGGTTTAATCCCTCATGGTGAGTGGCTTGGGGTTCGCATACTACCCGTATGGATGTCACTGCGGCCCGGCCCACTAAATTTCACTATTCAAAAAAACCTAAACAAGTTTTTGATATATTGAGAAAGGTGTATTGAATTTGTCACTTTTTGTTATTGTATATACCCATCTTTCAAAACTACTATTTAGTATATCCAACTGTCTAAAACTACCGGTTAATGTATTCAACCTGTTATAGTAGGTTAAAATCTTATGTGTCACAGGTTTTAATGACTTGGCAGATTATGTGACAAGTGACATAGATTCTCATATTCTAAAAAAAAATCAAATAAGACTAGTAATTATTCTTAATAATAATAATAATTATTATTATTATTATTATCATTATAATAAGCAACATGAAGAACAAGGGTTTTCTTTGCCATCGAAGGTTGACCAGCACCACCTACGATCGAAGGTTTTCAGTTTGCCAGGTCACCACCACCTTCATCGAGGGTTCGACTTCCGGCAATTACCAAGTCCACCACAGTTTCGAATCCTGGAGAACTGGGTTTCAATCGACGGTGGGCGACTTTAAGAACGTTCGGTAAGACTATTTGTGTTTCAATCGACTTCAAATGACTTCAATAACAGATCTGGGTTTTAATCGAATTCAAGCGACTTCACCGAACAGTAGGTGCGACTTCAAGAACAGATCTGGGTTTCAAACGACTTCAAGCGACTTCATCGAATGGTGGGTTTTAAACAGATATGCGTTTGAATCGACTTCAACAATGGTGGGCGACTTCAACAGTTCTGGGTTTGGATTGGGTTTTTTTTAACAAAAATCCATTGATTTAGGTCTCATCTGTTTGATTATACCCCAAATCTGGATTTTAGGGTTCTTGTTTTTTAGGGTTTTTTGTTAACGAGGCTTCATTGAATTCCTGATCTTGACCTTGTTCGAGGAGATAAGTTCGTGTTTCTTTACATCAGATTTGAATGTTCTTCATGCTTAAAGGAAGAACAACTTAAATGGGTTCTTCATGGTTTTTGATTTGATCAGCTTGAATGCTCTTCATGGTTTGCTTTGTTTTGATTTGATTTGATTTTGTTCAGATGAGTTTTCAACGATTCACTTATCTTAATTAGTTGGGTTTTGAATTTTGTTCAATTCACTTAAGTGCCAGAATTGTATGATGATGTTCTTGAAAGAAGAAATCTTTATCCTGTTAAACATGAAGGTGTTTTAAATATTATGAGGTGGCAATAATTAAGGAGGTGGCAAATGAGGTGGCAATTGTTGGTATTTAAAAAAAGTAAAAATAAAAGAAATTACCGGTTACCTGTTTAGCAGGTAACCGGGTATATTAAAAGGTAGTTATGAAAAGTTGAATACATTAAACGGTAGTTTTGAAATATGAGTATTTACAATAGCAAAAAGTGAAAAATTCGGTACACTTTTAGATACTAAACCCTATTTATAATTATTACAATTGTATAGTATCTGACAGATACTCGTGTCTACTTATGATTAATTTCTTTTTTGTTTATTTAGTCTTAGAATTATATAATTTGTAATTTTCTTTATATGGTTGAAACTATTAAGTTATAAAAAATTTAGTTTAAAATGAAGTTTTGGACACATATGTACATATTTTTACCTACATTTTGTATTTGTTTGCACATATGTGAATATAATTACCAATATATACGATGTTTATTACCTATATAAAAGTTTGCTTCCCCAACAGATCTATAACTATTACCTACACATAAAAATATTTTTACCCACACATATCGCACGGCACGTGTCTCTAACACTTTTCTAGGGCTCATGTCATGTCACTACACATAATCATACAAAAAAATACTAACACTTTTACCCACATATATTTATGTGTTTTAGGCACACATACATGTGTAGGTATAGCATGTTACCTATACATACATATAACATACGTGTAAGTAAAAATCTTTACCTACATGCATAAGCCCACACATGGTTACACTTATTTTATGTGTAGATAAAAATAAATACCTACATATATCAAGGTTATGGGTTCAAGTTCCGGTGTGGATAATGGAGTAGATATTTATGAGTAAGGTTAGAGAGTGTGTGTGTTTGTCGTTCAAAAAAATAAGAGATATATAATTCATTATCGGTTTTTCTCTCCCTTAAACTACCTAACAATTAAAGTTTGAAGGAATAATTAGAACATGGAAAATATAAGCATGGCTACATATAATAGTAAACAATGTTATTTTGATTTTTAAGAATAAGTGAATGACAACCATATCGTATGTAAAAAAACCTGCAAAAATATTATCATTGTTATTTTTTAAAAATTAAAATCTTATTATTATTATTCTTAGACACGTGGTTATCATTATTTGAAGAAAAACACATATGTATGTGTAACTCAAGGTATGATTGTGAATGCATATAATTATCAGCAAAATGGAAGAAAAAAAATAATTTATGAAGACTGTTCAAACTAATTACGTGTATGATGGAAGTTCAAATAATCCAATGAGTTACGTCAGAGAGGAGATCGAAGAACAAGAGATTTCACCATCCGATTTCAGAATCTGAAGAGGGTTTAGTTATTAGCTAGACATGTTATTGACGGTGATTTAAATATATATTTAACTAGTTAAAATTATGTGATATAAAAATTAATATAATTCAAAATTTAAAACTGTAAATATGATTAAATTCATGATCCCTTAAAGTTCTATAGTTTGTTACTTTGTGATATATCTTATTTGAAAACGTGTGTAAATAATCAAGATCTGATCATCATCCTCTGGATCCGATATGTCAACCATATATAAACATAACTAACTGCATGATTATGTTTCTTTTTCTAACACCCCATAATCCAAAGTCATGGGCTAGCCCAATCACTTCGAAATTAACTTAAAACCATGGTGGAAGATATTAATAGCCCATAACTTTGAACTTATAAGATGCCTCAAATCCCTTCATCTTTCCATGTGGGGCAGGTTGTTACAAACTCCCCCTCTTAAACACCTGACGTCCCTGTCAGGCGTCAGACCGACATTCCTAGAAACCATACCCCAGGAGATGCATGAGTTCCACACTCATCACAACCTAAGGGGCAATGGCTCTGATACCACTTGTAACACCGCATAATCCAAAGTCATGGGCTAACCCAATAACTTCGAAATTAACTTAAAAACCATGGTGGAAGGTATCAGTAGCCCATAACTTTGAACTTATAAGGTGTCTCAAATTCCTTTCATCTTTCCATGTGGGACGGGTTGCTACACTTTTTCATATGATTATGGTATTCTTATGTAAGTTTAACTAGATTAAATTTTAAATTTCCGCGTGATACGCAGGTTATTGATAAATTATTAATAATGTTTTTATAATTAGAGACAATAAGAATATGTGTTTATTAGTTGCAATTAAAAAAATTAAAATGATTATAAAGTTTTTTAGAATGATAATTTTAAAATATTGGTGGTAAAAATGATATGTATAAATTAAGACGAGCATATACGATATGTTAGGGTTTTAGATTGCATATAGAGGTAGATGGTGAGGTTTTCAGAGTATACAAGGTAGAAGAAAGTAGGTGTAGTGTGTTTCCGGTGACTGGATACCTAAATGTTGCGAATGCTTCGTGTCGCCGGTAGCGGAAGCTGTGCAGGAAACGGTGGTGGAAAGCACCGGTGGGAAAGCCAAGGTCAGGAGTCCGGTGACTAAGTAGCGGGCGATTCAAGCGGCATTGATGACACAGAATAAATGATGAAACAGTTGAATGATGTAGGCTATCATGAGGTTGATGGTGTTGGGAATCAAAGTATGCATGAGGATGTGAGCATGCCCAGATGAGTAATGGAAAAGGTGGTGTACAAGTTCCAATGTTTGCAGATGGTGTGGGCTTAAATAAAATGATGATGCCTGGAAAGAATGTTGAGGAGCCCAGCCCTGTGGTTAAAAGCCAGCCCATGAGCGAAGGTCCTATTAATGGAAATAGTAACCCACATAATATTACTAATGAAGCTGAAGGAGAGCCCAACCTTTTTAGTGTTGAAATACATTAGTTTAAGGAGCCATTTGATGATGAAGTCTGTGAACTTGGTAGGAAGAAAACTATGAGGATAAGGGATGAGGACTTATTGTACGATAAAACACTATCCACAGAGGAATGGATCAACTGTGCTTTTGATGAAAAACTTAAAGGAAGAAAGAACAGAGCTTCATTTGGGAAGAACAAAAGAAAGCTACCTGCCACAAATGCAAAATCAAAAAAAGGCAAGTCACCATTTGGGAAGGAGGCGACATCAACAGCTACGTCAGAACTCATCGCAACCCAAGAGGCTGAAAGGGTAATGGCTATCATTGCTGACATGGGGATTCAATTTAAGGAGTCTAAGGAAGAGATCAAAAACTTATTACAAAAGGATAATCATGTTGTGGTCCTGAATTAGGTAATTTATGTGTCTGTATGTCCTTTTTTTTAATGATAATATTATCTCATAATATAAATGGTGTGAGACTTGGCCAGAAGGGCTCTCACAAAAGTAGTTAATAAGATGAATCCATGTGTGCTTCTTATCTAAGAAACAAAAATTGTTGAGGGGAGTCTAAAGAAATTTGGGGGTATTTGGAAAAATGACAATGTGATGATGGAATGGTCTAATTTTGATGGTAGATCGGGAGGGTTGCTAACACTATGGGATAAATCAAAATTTGTAGTGTCGGAGACCTTTAGGGTCAATGGCATTCTTTGCTTAAAAGGAACAATGGTAGAGTAGAATTTAGTGTGTGTAATAGGTAACATCTATGCGTACACTGAAAGAATAGGAAAGAGTTATATGAGGAACTAAAAGAATTAAGGAGGAAACACATAGTTGAGTGGATAATTGGGGGTGATTGGAATGAGATTGTGGCTATCGAAGAGAGGTCGTCATGTCAGAATGTTGACGAGGGCATGAAAGAGTTTAAAAGATTTATTGAATCTGAGTGTCGGGTAAATCTCCCTATGGTAGGTTGCAAGTTTACTTGGAGTAATAACCAAAGGATGCTAGTATTAAGCAGGTTAGATCGGGTTTTTTTTATGACGTAATATTAGAGAAGTGCCCAAAGATCAAAGAGTGTATATACCTTTTAGGCTATTTGATTGATGGTCTACCAAGGAGGGCTTTAATGATTGTGTAGTGGAGAGATGGAAGAAAACTGAAGGGCAACAACTTGCTATTAGGCTAAAAAAGGTTAAGTTGGCTCTTCAAAGTAAGTTTAAGTTTACGAAGGACACGTTGTGGGAGAAAGTCAAGAAGGCAGAAAGAAAACTTATAGACCTAGAAGTAGAGAGATATGTGCATCCTGATGATATGGGTCTGTGGAAACGATGGAAAGAAAAGAAAGATGAGTTGTGGAGATGGAGGCATAAAAAATTCGATCAAGCACGAAAGCGATCAAGGTTATTATGGCTCGAAAAAGGTGACTGTAACTCTAGATTTTTTTCATGTTATATCTAACTTTAGATGCAGGAGAAACAGGTTTCGGAACTTAAAGTTAATAAGAAAGGGGATGAAGGAACCAGAGATAATTAAAGAAGAAATTTCCAAACACTTTGAAGATCATTTTGCAAAGAGGAGGTGTCTTCTAAGTGCTGCAGGGCGGGGGTTGAAAAAGCTGTCGACAGTAAGTGTTAATTTGATTGAAAGGGTCTTTGAAAAATCGGAGATTAAATCGGTTGTGTGGAATTGTAATTAGGATAAATCCCCTGGGCCTGACAAGTTTAACTTAGGCTTTTTCAAAAAGAATTTAGAGTTAATTGGGGATGAGTTATGCAAGTTGTTAAACCATTTTCATGATACGGGTTAGCTTCCGGGTAATATTGGTGAATCATTCATTACACTTATCCCAAAATTAAGTTGCCCATAATCCATTAAAGACTATATCGCTTGTTGGAAGCATATATGTTAGATTATGAAAAGTGAGGGTGCAATATGTTATTATTGTAAACTTTATAGCATTTGCCCCACTCATTTCAATCTAAGCTTTGCATTATTCAAGACTTATGTTTTGTGTTCTGTCTACCTCTCGGCTCTCTTTCTAAACCGAACACACACAAACACACACTAACAAGATAATCTTCCAAGCATAGCTTCATCCTTTATACACTAAAGGGACCATCAATTGGTATCATAGCCAAACTTGTTTTTGGCTCGTGATTGTTCGAAAACAACAAGCAAAATCTTGAAGACTTCAAGCTCAAGGTGAAGAACAAGCATTGGGGTTCTACAAAGCATACAACCACATAGTTAGTTCAAGAAAGGTGCGAGTTCAAGTATTTCCCGAAGGTAGAACACATATGAGGTATAATCTATACTTTTTCTTCCATCTCTTCGGGTTTGTTCAAAGGTAGTTACTGTTTTATACGGTTTTGTTGAAGAAATTATAAAACCGAGCGGTGTTTTAAAAGAAAAAAGCTCAAGGTTCATTAAATGCTCGACTCTTTGGCATTTAATTTTCTGGAAATTTATGCATTTATGGTGTTCTTAAAGCTTAAATGCAGTCTTGAAGAAGAAGAAATCAGTTTTGATTAAAAATAATTATTAATTCTTCAAAAACTAAGTGTTGAACAAGGCAACTCAAGTACTACCCATACCAATCAAGGTATAAGTGGGTAGACACCATAAGGGGTAAGGCCTTCAGATCTGATAGTGACACATCAGATCCTATAAGCTGGGTTAGTGGTCCATGCGATTAAAGGGATTACACGGCTTATAGAGTCCTTCAGAGCTGAAATTTACTAAGTGTTACTCTCAGTGCTATCAGCCGCTATAAGATCAATCGCATGCGATTAGAAGGTTCAAAGTGATCTATCAGCTGCAAACATCTGTGCGATTCTAAGTGATTTCATCAATCGCATTAAGTTGGCCGTGCGATTCAAGGTTCCTAGTTGGATATCAAACATTTCAAAGGCAATCGCATTCGAATCAGTTGCTTGTTAAGAATTCGATTGATATTACTAACTGTTTATTTCAAAGTGTTTGGTGCTACAGGGATCAATCGCACTCTATTGGTTACCCTATTGATCACTACTAAAAAGTTACTCTACTCAATTTTCAAGGGATTCTACCAATCGCATAACACCATTCGCATACCTTGAATTCATTGGACAAGTGATAGAACCATTGGGACTTGACTTTTTGAACAAAGAGGACAATCGAACTTAAAACTTAAAAATCTAATTCAAAATTGAATTTAATCTAATTCGGATATAATTCAAAGTTGAATTAAATTAACCTAATTCTATCTAATTCAAAGTTGAATTTAATCTTTATAAGATCTAATTCAAAGTTGAATTAAATTGACTTAGCTCCTCAATCATCACCAAGAAGTTTTCAAAACTGACTTGAAAAGAATATAATTCTCTCTTGTCAGTAAAGTTTTCGAACAATCAATCCATATAACAAGTGAACGATCATTTCTTACTAAAACTCTCACAATGTCAAGTTCAAATGAAATGATGTCCATCGGTACAGATACAAAACCTCCTGTTCTGTTTCGAGGTGAATATAATGTTTGGAAAGGAAGGTTCATGGACTTCCTGGAGCACAATTAGACACACGGAGAAATGATGATCGATTGCATCATGAACAGGAACAAAAAGTTCATCAAAGTTGTTGAGGCTGATCCGAACAACAATCCCGCCATTCTCCGACATGAGAGGGAAAAGACTGCTGATGAGTTCACAGCTCAAGAAAAGGAGATCAAGAAGGCTGAAAGATTGGCTAAGTATTATCTGAAACAAGGACTCTCCTCAGAGATCTACACCTAGATAGATAGCTTAGCCACTGCTAAGGAAATATGGGATAAGATAAAGAAGCAGTTGCTAGGTACTGAGCAAGGAGAGTATATCAAGCGTACCTAACTAGTCAACAACTATCATGACTTCAGTGTTAGAGAAAATGAACTTCTTTCTGAAACCTACGGTAGTTTTTGCAAACTGTAAAATGAGATGAGGTCCAATCAAATCATCAGGACTGACCTATATCTAAACTGTGTTTTTCTAAAGTCACTAGGTCCAGAATGAAAGGAATATGTTAGATTGTACAAGCAAATCAATAAAGACCTTACCACAGTCACTTTCCACAACATATTGGAAGACCTCAATTAATACCAGGATGAAATACTGAAGACTCTCCCTAAACAACCAGCTGCAGATCCTCTGGCCTTGGTAGCAACAGAAAAAATTCCAAGAGAATCTTCGTCAAGATCCATGAAGTTCAAGTAGGTGATTCTCAGTGAATCAGAACCGGATGATGATGATGAAGACTCAGTTGAAGCAGCAATCCATGCCCTCTCAGTTGTTGGTAGAACTTTCAGAAATCGTTTTAACAAAACCAACAACAGACAAAGGTTTACATCTGGCTCTAGAAAACCAGAAAGGCTTGCTCCTGTTGACAAGCCTTGATTTCAAAGAGATGATAGGAAGGAGGAAAAGAAGACTGATTTAAAGTGCTATAACTGTGAGAGATCTGGCCACATGACCAGGAACTGTCCACAAAAGAAGGTCAAGGATGCGGAATACTATAGACAAAAGTACCGCCTGTCAAAGCAAAAGCAGGCTGGGAATGCTCTTATGGTGGAGGAAGACCAGTTCCTGGAGGACACAGACTCCGAGAGTGATCTAGATGGTGAGGATCATGCACAGTTCTGTTTCATGGCTACTGGTGAAACAAGTGATAGGGATGAAGATGGTGGTGATCTCTCCGATGCTTAGGAGGAGATCGTTGAAAGCGGTAAGGTACATTCTGTCTCTAACTCTAACATGGGTTTTAATTTTGAACATATACAAACCATATTAAACCGCATGAAAAAGTTAGAATTTAAGGTGACCAAACTGACAAGGAAAAATCAAGTGTTAAAAGAAGTCATTCATACACAAGACAAAGAAGCACAAGCTACAATTGAACAATTAGAGAAAAACATAAATGAATCTATGGTTCATTTAGCTGTAAAAGAATCTGAATTTCTAGAATTAACTGATAAAACAAACATCATCATACACGATCTCAAAGCAGAACGTATTGGTGCAGAAAAAGATTCAGAAATTCTTAAAAATGATCAGAATATTCTTTGTTTAAAAATTAAAGAACTTGAAGACCTTCTAATCAAAAGAGGGCAAAGTGAACAAACCATGTATCTGTATAAACAAAAGGAACGACCTTTTTCAAGATGGACATTCGACGGACTTGGTTTTGAAAACCCAAATGTTCTGAGTAAAGTATATGCCAAGCAATTATACAATGCAAATCTATTTTGTGAAGGAATAACTCAATGAAAGGTATTTGTTGGTCAAGAGGAAGAACGACTTGAAGAGGATGTCAAACGGACCTTACATCTCAAAACTGAAACTCCCTTCAATTATTCTAACCTCAATGACTCATACTTTACTTACCCATCTCCAACACTGAATTCATCTATCACCACTCCAATCTATACAGATGAGGAACTGTATGCTCCTGAAGTGCCAAAACCCCAATTTCAATACATTCCCCAGAATTGCAGCGAAGGTTTCAAACCTTGCAAGAGTTTTGCTTCACCCATCTGATACAAGGAGATATTTCCAACGTTTTCCACTCCGAAACCACACATGAAACAATCTCAGTTTCTTCCCAATCACCTGAGCTCACTCAATTAGCTCAAGAAAATGCCATCATTCACAAGCGTATCAAAAACATTTTTAATCATTATGAAAAGATCATAGATAACTTGTGCAGGGAAAATACAGCATTAAAAGAACACATCATCCAAGTCAAACAAGAGATGCAGCCTCCTACACCATTCACTTTCTTTCCATACGCAGAACGAATTGAAGATTCTAAGCATGCGTCTACATCTTCCCAAGATGTCCAACCCAAGATAAAATCTGTTAACAAGTCTACTTTGAAAACTTTTAAACAAAAACAGTTTTTCAAACAGACACCCACTTCCACTTCTAGTCACATTTCTCGTATGAACACTGACATTCCTGAATCTTCAAAAGCAGCTGCTAGTCGACCACGACTCCATTATAACGTTTTACATTCTGCTGCAGATGTAAAGAAACTCAGGAGTGAAGAGCGTAAAATAAACATAACTTGGAAGAGAGTCATTCCTAGGTCATCTAGGAAATGTTCAAACACTAAACAAACATGTGAACAAATTTTGATGTTTGATACTGTCTGTAATCACTCAAGTTTGCATGATAAAGTTGCCTCTTCAGTGTTTTGTATTAGTGATGGTTGCCTCCATGGTCATTGTGAATATGATCAATTAAGAAAATAAATTGGAATTAAACCATGTGAGGACTGGACATACTTTTACGCTAATCAAATCTGTGTTCCATTTATAAATTCAAAAGGATATATCATTCATCAGTGGATCACCACTCGTCAGTCACATGCACTCAAACGTTTAAACAAATCAAAACGATTACTGACAATCAAAGAACTGGAAGTCTACAGACAGCAGGGCTACGAAGCATTCAAAAAGGCATGGATTGCTCAAGAAAAACACTTGCATTCCCAAAAACAATCTCGCAAATTACCTTCCAAAAATGCCAAAACTTCCAAACCCAAGCCATCATTCAATCAACGAGTAGTACAACCTACTGCTCCCAAGGCTCTAGTTCAGCAAATGCAGGTTGATGTACAGAGGCCACCGCGAATTCTTAAGAATTCCTTGCAAACATGGATTAGCAAACATAACGCTTCCGCAACTCTACCAAATCCTAACCCTCCGATTCCATCAACGGTCAAACCAACAGTGGTACCGAAACTTCCGTCTAAGCCAACTCATTCTCAATCTATTCCTTCTCGACAAAAGATTAAACCCACATAGGTACCTAAGGATAGATCATCAGAAGTTTCACCACCACAAGTAAAAACAATCACTACTCAACCACTTCTAGGAACTAACAATCAAGGACCCATTTATATATGGGGACCTAAACGTGCTTTATTCTCTTTTTGCAGGCGCCTAACTTGTGGTACATGGACTCCGGTTGTACCAAGTATATGACCGGAAACAAAAGTCTTCTCAAGAATTATGTTCCTAAGTACCCCGGGAATGTACGTTTTGGGAACAACAATGTTGCACCAATAATGGGGTACGTAGACATAGAAAAGAAGCACATCAAGATAAAGAGAGTCTCCTATGTTGAAGGGTTGGGCCATAATCTGTTTAGCATCGGACAGTTCTGTGATAAAGACCTGGAGGTAGTATTTAAGAAGAACAAATGTTCTGTTTTAATTGAAAATGGGGATGAATTACTGGTAGGTGCAAGGAAATCTAACCTGTATTCCATTGATTTGGAAAATTATGACTCCCCTACCTCCGTGTGTTTACTGTCTGAAGCATCATCAGATCTTACTTGGCAATGGCACAGAAAACTCTCTCACCTGAACTTCCAGCATATCAACAGATTAGTCATTGGTGACTTGGTGAGAGGCATTCCCAAGTTAAGATTTAAGAAGGATCATGGTGAAGATTGTGAGAAGGGAAAAATGAAGAAGGCTTCCCACAAATCAAAACAAGTGTTCAGCACTACCAAGCCTTTGGAACTCCTGCACATGGATCTCTATGGTCCTATGAGAATTCAATCTAAATGTGGGAAGAAGTATATTCTAGTCATGGTGGATGACAACTCTAGATATACTTGGGTCAAGTTTCTGCGATCAAAAGATGAAGCCACTCCAATAATCATTTCCTTCATCAAGCAACAGCAGAATAAGCATAGTCAGAGTGTTGTCTCAATCCGTACAGACAATGGAACTGAATTCAAGAACAGTACTCTGAAGAGCTTTTGTGACCTTGTTGGGATCAACCATCAGTTCTCGGCTGCATACACTCCACAACAAAATGGTGTCGTAGAAAGACGGAATAGAACTTTGGTTGAAGCTGCCCGTACCATGCTATCATATTCCGGGCTCCCACCTTCCTTTTGGGCTGACGCAATCAGCACAGCCTACTATACGCAGAATAGCTCTTTTATTAATAAACGATTTAATAAAACTCCATACGAACTGGCCAATGGCATAGTGCCTAATATCAAATACTTTCATGTTTTTGGTAATAGGTGCTTTGTGCTTAATGACAAGGATAATCTAGGAAAATTTGCTCCCAAAGCTGATGAAGCTATTTTCCTAGGTTATTCTACTGAGTCCAAAGCCTACAGAGTTTTTAACAAACGAACAAAGAGCATTGTTGAAAGTATCAACGTAACATTTGATAATGCATTGAATGTTACAGATTTTCCACCCAAATCAACAGAAAATGCTTCTGAACATACCAGTTCAGGACCCTTACTTCAAAATAAAGAATCAAACAATCTGTCCAGTTCAAATACTAATCTTGACTTTATATTTGATTTCTTTAGATCTTGACTTTAGATCTGATAACAGGAACAACACAGCAGTACAAACAAGTGTTACTATAACGGCTCCTACGATCACTGAGACGAATCCATTTGCAGATCTATATGCTGAGGATTCTACATCTATTTCTGTCACACGTCCCCCTGTGACTTCTCAGATTCCTGACCCAGAGAGCCCTCCTATGTTTGATTCAGACCCACATTTCTCCCGTGAAGATGAAGAAGAAGCACGACACTTACAAGATCTCATTCCTTCATCTTATACTTCCCACGAGATAAAGTGGACCAGACATCACTCTGAGGATAACATCATAGGAGACCCTTCAGTTGGCGTTCAAACACGAGCAGCAACAACAAATGAATGTCAATTTTCGGGTTTTCTAAGCATCATTGAACCCACCAAGACTTCTGAAGCATTAGATGATCCGGATTGGGTAATTGCATTGCAGGAAGAACTACACCAATTCGATCATCTCAAAGTCTGGAGATTAGTTCCTCTTCCATATGGCAAATCTATTGTCGGAACTAAGTGGGTATTCAAAAACAAGAGCGATTCGGATGGAGTGGTCATTCGTAATAAAGCTAGGTTGGTTGCTAAAAGCTACAATCAGCAAGAGGGCATTGACTATGATGAAACATTTGCCCCCGTTGCTCGTATTGAAGCTATCAAACTCTTTCTTGCATATGCAGCCTCCTGAAGCTTCCGTGTCTTTCAGATGGATGTGCAAACAACTTTTCTTAACGGTGTTCTTAAAGAAGAAGTTTATGTCTCAAAACCTGAAGGTTTCATCAATTCAAAACATCCAAATCATGTCTATATCTTAGATAAGGCCTTGTAGGGGTTAAAGGAAGCTCCACGTGCATGGTACGATGTCTTATCTGAATATTTGATTGTGAAGGCTAATCCAAAGGAAAGATTGATACCACTCTGTTCACAAAGACTAAGGGTAGGGACAAGATTTTAGTTCAAATATATGTGGATGACATCATTTTTGGGTCTACGAATCCAAAATACAGTGACGAGTTTGCTAAGATCATGGCAAACAGATTTCAAATGAGTATGATGGGGGAGATGTCATTCTTTCTCGGACTCCAGGTGAAGCAGTTAAGTCATGGCAGTTTTATTTGCCAATCCAAGTACATCAAAGACCTTCTTACGAAGTATGATATGATTAACTGCACACCCATATCCACACCCATGGCTGCTAAGGCACAGCTATCGGCAGACCTTGATGGTTCTCCAGTAAATCTGAAAACTTACCGTGGGATGATTGGATCGTTACTGTATCTAACTGCAAGTCATCCAGACATCATGTTCTCTAACTGTCTCTGTGCCAGATATCAGGCGGATCCTAAAGAGTCACATCTTCTGGCAGTTAAGCGGATCTTCAGAAATCTCAAAGGGTCTATGGATCTTGGTCTGTGGTATCCCAAAGATTCAAATATGGATCTCCATGCTTACTCAGATGCTGACTATGCCGGTTGCAAGATTGATAGGAAAAGCACCTCTGGTAGTGCACACTTTCTGGGAGATCGTTTAATCTGTTGGGCCTCAAAGAAGCAAAACTGCGTATCCACATCTACAGCTGAAGCTGAGTATGTTGATGCTGCAATGTGCTGTTCACAAAGTCTCTGGATCCGTACACATTTATCAGACTTTGGACTCAGGTATGACAAAATTCCACTGCTATGTGATTCCCAGTCTGCCATCGCTATCTCCTGCAATCCGGTACACCACTCTAAAACTAAACATATTCATATCCGTTATCACTTCATAAAAGATAACGTAGAGAAAGGTCTTATTGAGCTACAGTATGTTTCAATTGAAAATCAGCTATCTGACTTGTTTAGCAAACCATTAGATGAAAGTCGCTTCACTGAGTTGGTATCCAAGTTAGGCATGCTAAACCGGAAAATATAACAGTATCACTTTTCCTTTCTTTCTTCTTATTTAGAGTAGGTGTTATACTGTTTATTTATGGTGCAGATATCTGATGCAACATTCAAGGGGGAGTCATATTCTGGTTTTACACATGCTACATATGTGTAGGAGGAGAAAATCATACACATACTGCACATGTGTAGGAGGATAAGTAGATATCTGGGAAAATCAATTTTTAAATCTCAAAATCCAGATATTTTGAATTTTCAGAAAATTTCAAAGTGTTGGGTTCTATTTCAAACAATCGCATACTATGCTTCAATCGCATAAGATTTCTTGAAACTCAACAAATTAAGTTTTCTAAGTCTTGGTTCACCCACACTAAAGTACAATCGCATGGATTGTCAATCGCATGGAATTACAAGTTAACTTCACTATGCCTCAATTGCATAGATTGTCAATCGCATGGACTTATAAGTTAATTTCAATATGCCTCAATCACATGCGATGGACCATCTGAACCATGAACCAAGTACCAATCGCATGCCATAGACCATCAGTATACACATGAATCAAGTGTTAATCGCATGTGATTGACAAAATAAGGGAAATCACATGCGATTCAACATGTGTTAGCATTTCTGCTGAACACGGAGGTCAATCGCATGGATCTATAAGCCGGGTGTTTTTACCATGCGATTGCCTCTATAAACCGGATTTTTACCAACGGCCGGTCCAATCAGAGTGTGACACGTGTACCTTTCACCTTTTTAACATCCCATCAGTTTCAAACTTACTCCATACGATTCAAAATTCAAACTCACATGCTCTCTCATTTTTTTGGCTACATGATTTTACGAACTCTCTCGTTACTCTGCCAAAATTTGCAATTTTAGTCTAAAAACACTCGTGATCATATAGGTAACAACTTGTACGGATTACTTTTGAAAATTTTGAGTTAAATAGTGATTTTTGGCCCTAGAACAGCCCTTAGCGATGGACTTTTTCGTGACTTTGTATGGAGTTTTGTGACATAAAATGAACTTGGTTGTTAAAATCAAGTTTGCGATGGGTGTTAGCATCACTTGGGGAACATTTTGGTGCAAAAATATTTCAAAAATCTCGAAAAGTGTTCTTCGTGTTCTTAAGGTGTATGAACTTGAACTTAAAACTTACTTTTTGGTTCTAAAGAGGGTGTTATGATGATTTTTGGCCTATACTCAAGTACTGCAAAGTTGTTTGTTGCTATCTAATTGACATATTAAAAGTATTAAAACAACTTTTTTATACTTAAAAACATCTTGTACACAATGAGGGTTTAAGAGTTGGGGTTTTCTCACATTTTTCAAACCTTATAGTTTTGGTCAAAAGTAGTCAACCTTGACTCATTTACTGAAGTCTGACCATAATTCAATGTTGAATTATGTCTTCATACATATCTCTATATCTTTGACTTAACTGATTTCTTTATCTGTACAGTTAAGATGACACAAGTTGTACTTCAACCGGAGGAGATCATGCCCCAAGCAGAGTTCCTAAACTCTAAGACTCATGATAACAACCACTATGTTGACCTCACCAAACTGAAAAACCCTACCTACCCCATTGTTACTGAAATCTTAAAGATTCATCCTCTACACCACCTCCTGACATATAATCCCTCAACCACTGGCACACATGTCCCTGAGCTATATGTTCAACAATTCTGGAAGACGTGTGATGTACGTACTAATGATAGGGGGAATGAGGTCATCCATGCTGAGGTTGATGAATATACAATCGATATACCTGTTAATAGCCTCAAAACAATCTTCAGACTGCCAAGGGCTGACAGCAGACCTCCGGCAACAGCTTTTAATGAAATCCCGGACGAGGAGACGTGTCTTGTTGCAATCAGGACAATGAGATATGATGAAGAGCTCACTAGAAAGAATAAATTCAAACGCACCAACCTGCATCCCAAGTACAATACTTTTATGACGGTGCTTCAATGGTGTCTCACTCCCAAACACTCTGGGTATGAATTTCCTACTGAGCATCAGCTCAAGATCTTTGTGGCGGCTGCCAATCACCTGCATGTAGATTATGCATTCCTGCTCTTTCAAGATATCAAAGCAATAATGCTGAGGAAAAATTCTCAGAAAAAGAAGGATGCTAATTTCCTTCCGTACCAAAGATTTCTTCTCATGATTGTCCAGTACTTGATGGACCAAAATGCTGACATTCCTCGCATGGCAGGTTTACCTTCTGTGAACTCTAAATTATTTTTATATATAAAACCTGCAACTCCTGCCAATGTACTGTTGGTGATAAAGAAGAAAATAATTCATAATAATATATATAAACGCAGCGGAAAACATCACCAATAGCTGGATCTACGTATTGCCAAAACAATCAAACGAAATATAATAATCGATTACCTTTAACCGCTGGTACGAGATACGATTCGGGATCTTGTTGTGTAACCTTGAAACCTTAGTGTTCAGTGTAGAACACCTCTAATGTAGTCCACACTACACTTCCTTGATCACCAATGGATGCTAGTCCTTTTGTAATGTTTGAATTAATCACCAAGAACAACCCTTTGTTGCTTGGATCATTAAGAACACAAAACCCTCCAATTTTAAAATCAAAATTGAAAACTCTTCATATATGTTAAGGGGGTCACGAAATTTTAAGTGTTTATATAGGAGAAAAATAGTTTGAGATAAATATAAACTCTTTCATGTTTATCTCTTTCTAATATTTATCCTTAATCCCTATTAAGTCTCATGTTTATCCTTAATCTTTATTAAGGATCATGTTTATCCTTAATCTATATTAAGGATCATGTTTATCCTTAATTCAAATTAAGTCTCATGTTTATCCTTAATCTATATTAAGGATCATGTTTATCCTTAATTCAAATTAAAGATTATCTCCTAATTTATAACAAAGTCCATATATTAATTAAGCCCAATAACAATTTATTTATTAAGTCCATACTTAATTAGGCCCAATTAATATTTTGCATTACATAAATAATATAACTACATTAATTATATTATTATTATTAATTGGTATCTCAGTGTATAAGTGTGTGACCCCTTAGGCTCACATGTATCTAGCCATATAATCATATTATGACATGAGCATAATCCATCATGTACATGTTCCTCAATCATTCCCTATATCACTCCTAGACTTATGTGAGCAAAATGACGTTGTTGTGAGCTATAGGGAGAGTGTAGGAATACCTCCTCTGGTTGTGCCAGCACCGGCCATACCTGCCCAGGGAGGAGTAGTACCGGGTGAGGATTTAGAAACTAGGACTCAGCCATCTATGGGAGATGATGAGCGGGTCGAGCAGAGAGAAAATTCTGAAGAGAGGGGTGGAGAAGAAGGTGAAGGTGGAGAAACTAGAGAGGGAGGGGATGCTTATGATCCCACCACTGTTCAAACCATTGTCCAATCTATTTCTCGAACCACCCAAACCATAGCTTTACTTAAAGAACTTGGTTTTGACACATCTGAGTCATCCAGTTCCCAATCTTCTCATGCTGAGTCAGGTTCACAACCAGGTGGTGACCCTTCCTTTGAACCTGTCCAATCACCTTTGGACACCCCTGATAGACCCATTGAACAACCAGCCAACGGTACCCCTTCTTTCATGAAACTCACCGACCCACATACCACCTCCCCTGACTTGACTCACACTGCTCAAACTGAA
This sequence comes from Pulicaria dysenterica, assembly GCA_947179395.2. Taxonomy (NCBI): domain Eukaryota; kingdom Viridiplantae; phylum Streptophyta; class Magnoliopsida; order Asterales; family Asteraceae; genus Pulicaria; species Pulicaria dysenterica. The sequence continues at coordinate 75,735,798 of OX359288.1, read as the reverse complement.
ACTGCCATTCCTCAAGCAGGTGGTCTTGTCATAACTCTAAACCCTCCTACCCAAACTACTGAAATTCCTGCAGCCAGAAATGCCATCATAGCCCCGGACCATGACATTCCAGTCGTTTCTCCAATTACTGACCTATCGGTTGAAACTGGCTCTATCACCCCTGATTCATTAATACATCCAACTCAATATGTTGGGTATGGTCCAGGTAGTGGTGAAGATGAAGATAGTTTTGTGGTTAGGAGTGTGAATGAGAATGAGTAGGTGAGAAAAGAAAAGGAGAGTGCTGAGGGACCCCTAGCCCCAGAAAGCCGGGAAGCCACATCTACTTGTTGGGAAATAATCTAAGTTATTGAGCATGAAAATGAGAACTGTTTGGTAAAGGTTGGTGAAACAGTTTAAAACTGTTTGTTGAAAATATGAAAACAGTTGAGAACTGTTAGTTGGCAAAGTCAAAACTGTTAGAAGACCTTGAAGCTGAAGACTGTTAGAAGACTAAAGAACTGTTGTGTTCATTAAACAGTTTCTGTTGAGCTATATTTGGAAAATCCTATCTTAGAAGATATCTCGAAATACTTTGAAGATTAACAAGATTATCTCAGAAGATAGAAGATTACCTAACTGTCAACAATTCAAGGAGGATCAAGAGTCTATATATACTTCATTAGATGATCAATTGATGACGACGACTTGATCTCATTATTCAAAGCATTTGTTCTTATTGTTATTTATTTTTTCTGAAAGTGTTTTAGCCTCTAAGTTTCTTGTTGAAACCTAAGAACAGTCTGTGTTCTTCGTCTAACAGAATAAGTTAGATTGGGGTGAAGTTTGCTTTTGTAATCATTCTGGTTGGTTAATAAAACTACTGTTTGATTGAATTAATCTTTGTTTAAAACCTTCTTTAATCAATTAAGTGTGATTCCGCAACTTCTTAGTTGATTGTGATCATAGTTAAAGATTAACTTTTATATTACTCTGATTTATTATTTAAAAGTTAGTTCTTGTTATTTGATATAATATATATCCGATCCTGACAAGTGGTATCAGAGCCTTATCATTAAGGTTCCTTTGATCACCAGTTGAAGGTCTTTGCTTTACCTTGCTTTATTTTTCAAACTGTTTTTTTTTTAAATCAATTTGTTTCAATGGATTCGGGAGGTTCTTCTGATAACAGTGGATCAGGGTCCAACATTCGTGTTCCCATGCTCAAACCATCTGATTTTGAGATGTGGAAACTAAGAATTAAACAGCATGTCCAACTAATGGACTATGATGTTTGGCAAATCATTGAAACTGTTCCTACTAATACCATTGAACTGGATGAGAATGGAAAACCAAAGAAGAAACCACCACCAAAGACAGATGCTGAAAAGAAAAGTAGAATGATTGAGATGAAAGCCCTCAGCATCCTTCAGATTGCAATTCCCAATGAGTATCAACATCAATTCAAGAAATTTGATGATGCTCATGAACTTTGGAATGCTCTGGAAAAGAGGTTTGCTGGGAATGCTAGTTCTAAGAGAAACCAAAGAGATCTTCTTAAACAAGCCTATGAGAACTTCACCAGTGGGAAGAATGAGAGTATCACCCAAATCTTTGATAGGTTTTACAAACTGGTGAGTCAACTGGAGAGTGCTAAGGTTAGGCTTGATCAAGATGAGATAAATAGAAAATTTCTTAGGTCTCTAGGTGATGAATGGACTGTGTTTGCTGCACAATGGAGAACCAAGGATTCTCTTGAAGACATAGAGTTAGATGACCTCTATAATAGTTTGATAGTGTTTGAGGGAGAGATAGAGGGAAAAAGAAAAACTGCTATCCCTAGTCATAATGCTGCTCTCCTATCTTCCTCAGGTATGGAATCAAACCATTCATTAACTAACTCTCTTGATAGTGGTGCAGGTACTAGTTCTGGTGTTGGACTAGATATGAATACTCCAGATGCAGTTCTTGAAGCTTTTCTTGCCAGCCATGCTCATTCAACCCTCACCAATGAGGATCTTGAACAAGTGCACCCTGATGATCTTGAGGAAATGGATCTCAAATGGCAGATGGCCATGCTTACCGTTAGAGCCAAGCGATTCATTAAAAGAACTGGAAGGCAAAACATGAACTTCAGAGCTGATGGCAAGGCTGGATTTGACAAATCAAAGGTTAGATGCTTCAAATGTCAACAACTTGGCCACTTTGCAAGAGAATGCAAATCTGGTGGACAAGTTCAGAATCAAGGTCAGAGGCAAACTCAGAACCATACCTCCTCAGCATTGGTCTCACAAGAAGGCCATGGATTTGATTGGAGTGATCAAGCAGAGGAGGCTACCAGCAACAAAGCTTTGATGGCATTGACTGACTCCTCCATCAAGATGGATTCTCCAGAATCTGAGGACATACAGGTATCTTCTAAACTATGTCCTGGTGAATGTAGAGCTATTGTTAAGAGATTTAGAGAGCACAATAAGAAAGTATGTGCTGCTCTAAGTAAAATGGAGGAGAGAAGGTATGAGTATACTGCTGTGATAGAAGATTTTGAAAAGAAAATTAAAGACTATCAGGCTAATGAACTGCAAATGGACTATGATAGAAAATATCATAAGTGGGAGAAAGAGCAGTTTCAAGATGAGATTGATAGTCTGAAAAAGAAGTTGGTGGAAAAAGAAAGCAAGGTGGATGAACTCACAAAGAAATTGGAGGGTGTGGACATTGATCTTGGAATGTTCAGGGCTGCAAACCTTAAGCTTGAGACTCTGCTACAATCTCAAGTGAGAGACAAGGTGAAAACTGGCCTAGGATACAAACAAACCCCACCTCCATACAACCAAAACTACATAACTCCAATGTCTGAGGTAGCTGACAGATATGTTAATGAACCTTTGGAAGATGAACTTAAGTCAGCTGATCCAAAGTTTGAGAGTTATGAAGATGAAGTTGTGTCAGTAGTAAGTGTTGAAGATAATGAGGAAGTTGTGAAGAAGGATGAAGGTATTCCATATGAAAATCACATCTTGTGTGAGCCCATTCCCACAAAATCATCTTTACAACCTGTGGTGTTTGTAAAAGCATCCACTGAACCCCTCACCAATGAGCCAAAATCCTCAAAAACTGTTAACTCTATTAGCAGTTCCACAACTGTTACAAATAGTCCTCATCTTTACACTAACAGTTCCAACAAGAACCCAAACAGTTCTAAGCTAAAAAGCCCAACTGTTAGTACCAAAGCCAAAGGAAAGGAGAAAGTTGGTGAAGTTGTGTATACTAGGAAGAAGAAGAAAGTTGCAAAACCTCAGGCTAAACCCAAATCTAAGAAAAGGCATACTGAAGTGCCTGCATGCACATGTCAAAAACATGGTGTCCAAAAGTTTCCTCAATCTGCAGCTGTTAGAGGAAATCAAAGAAATAGGAACCAATTCTGGTCACAAAGAACTGGTTTACCTATTGTAAAAACCAAAAAGTGCTACATTTGTGGAAGATCTAATCATTTAGTTCAAGACTGTTACTATAACCCACAGATCAATGGCACTCAAAACAAAAGTCCCAAAAGACAGAATAACAGTTCTAAAACTGTTAAGCCAAAACTGGCAAACAGTTCTAAAACTGTTACATCCAAACCAACTAACAGTTCCAAAACTGTTTTAGCAAAACCAAAAACTGCTGGTTTGGCTTGGATGAAAATTCAAAAACAAACTGATTCTGGAGAAGGTAAAACTGTTCTTCAAACTGAAAATCAAAAGGAATCACAAGTTGATTCATCTGTTTTACCAACTCCACCAGCTGTTTGTTCAAAGGTATCCACTGTTAATCACAACAGTTGGAAACCACATGTTCTTACAAAGTATTCATCACACAAATTAGAGAAATCTAAGTTGGATGAAATCAAAAAGAACCAAACTCTGTTTAAGTATTATGACTTGAACGGTGTACCCAAGACCTGCATGGCCTGGGTACTTCCTGCTACTAACTGATTTTATTTGTGCAGAGCATTCATAGGGCCAATCATGGATCTATCTGGCATGTGGATAGTGGATGCTCAAGGCACATGACTGGAAATCCACAATGTTTGAAGGATTTCAAAAGAATCAATGGAGGATTTGTAGCATTTGGAGGAAATCCAAAGGGAGGAAAAATCACAGGTAAAGGAGCTGTTGAGGCAGGTACACTTACATTTAATGATGTTTTCTTTGTTGAACAGCTTAAGTACAATCTGTTAAGTGTATCTCAAATCTGTGACAATGGAAACAAAGTTTTGTTTACAGATTCAGAATGCATTATTCTTTCAAAAGATTTTAAATTAAATGAGAAGGATGTTCTTTTAAGAACACCTAGAAAAGATAATGTATATTGTCTTGATCCACAAAAGATTGCTAAACAGAATGTGTTAAGCTGTTTACTCTCCAAAGCATCTCATGATGAGTCTGCCATTTGGCATAGAAGGATGTGTCACATGAATTTTAAAACCATGAACTTGTTAGCTAAAAACAGTTTGGTAAGAGGTTTGCCCCAAAAAGAGTTCTCATGTGATGATCATTGTGTGGCATGTCTTAAAGGCAAGCAACACAAAACTTCTTATAAGACCAAAGAAGTTTCTTCTATTACTGCACCTTTACAATTGTTACACATGGACCTTTTTGGTCCTACATCTGTGATGAGTATAGGGAAGAAAGCATATTGTTTAGTCATAGTTGATGACTTCACCAGGTTCACATGGGTTCAATTTCTTAGAACAAAGGATGAAACAGCTGAGTTAGTTAAGTCCCTTATTCTTAAAATTGAAAATCAATCTGATTTGAAGGTGAAAGTCATTAGATCTGACAATGGTTCTGAATTTAAGAACTATGAGCTAAACAGTTTTTGTGAAAGTAAAGGTATTGAAAGACAGTTTAGTGCTCCTAGGTCTCCCCAACAGAATGGAGTTGCTGAGAGAAGGAATAGGACTTTGATAGAGGCTGCTAGGTCAATGTTAGCCGATTCTAGACTTCCAATGACATTCTGGGCAGAAGCAGTGAACACTGCCTGCTATGTTCAGAATAGAGTACAAGTAGTCAAGTCCAAAGGGAAAACTCCTTATGAGTTGTTTCTCAAGAGAAAACCTTTAATCAACTTCTTCAAACCGTTTGGTTGTCCGTGCACTATCCTTAATACCAAGTCACAGTTAGGCAAGTTTGAGAGTAAGGCTGAAGAAGGTTTCTTTGTAGGATACTCCACTCAAAGTAAAGCTTATAGAGTTTTTAACAATGTCACTAGAATCATAGAAGAGAGTATGAATATCTCTTTCAATGAAAATAGGATCAATATTGCAGGTAATGGACCTGATTGGTTATTTGATATTGATGCATTGTCTAAATCTCTTTCTTTTGAGTATTCTACTGAAACAGCTACAGGTACCCCAACAACTGTTGGTGAAAGTCATCAAACATCTTCCTCCAGCCCAAACAGTTTTGATACTGTTAGCTCAAAACCAACAACTGTTGGTTCAAACAAAGTTACTGAAGACTTTGTTGTGATTCCTATGCTTCAACAAGAGTTCTCCAACGCTGTTGATCCATTGATGGATGCTGAATCTTTAAAGGACATGGAATCCCATGATCCTCAACATCACACTGACTCTGCTGATCAAGTGTGTGATAACGCTGAAAATTCAAGTGAATGTGAGTTTGATCTGTCTAATCTAGGGGATGAACTGACTGAAGAAAACATTCCTACATCAAGAGTTCACAAGATTCATCCAATATCACAAATAATTGGAAATCCAACCACTCCTATCAGAACAAGAAATATGCTGCAAAATGAAAATAGTGGTATGGATCTTGCCCAATTTGACGTGAATGCTTGCTTTTTGTCTCAAATAGAACCAAAGAAAGCAATTGAGGCATTGAAAGATCCTTCATGGGTAGAGGCAATGCAAGAGGAGCTCTTACAATTTCAAATTCAGCAAGTTTGGAAGTTGGTTGAGCTTCCAAGAGGTAAAAGAGTAATTGGCACCAAGTGGGTGTTCAGAAACAAGAAAGATGAAAGAGGAATTGTTATCAAGAACAAAGCAAGACTGGTTGCACAAGGCTACACACAAGAGGAAGGAATAGACTATGATGATGTTTTTGCACCTGTTGCAAGGATTGAAGCCATTAGGATATTTCTTGCTTTTGCAAGCTTCAAAGGATTTAAGGTGTATCAAATGGATGTCAAGTCTGCTTTTCTATATGGCACTATTGATGAGGAGGTATATGTGTGTCAACCCCCTGGCTTTGAAGACTCAAAGTACCCTGACAAGGTATATAGGTTAGATAAAGCCCTATATGGTCTACATCAAGCTCCTCGAGCTTGGTATGAGACATTGTCATCCTATCTCCTTGAGAATGGTTTTAAGAGAGGCACAATTGACAAAACATTGTTTACAAAGATTGTTAAAACAGAGATTTTGCTTGTTCAAATCTATGTTGATGATATAATCTTTGGATCCACAAATGACAGCTTGTGCAAAGAATTTGAAGTCATTATGCACAAAAGATTTCAGATGAGTTCAATGGGTGAACTCACATTTTTCTTGGGATTACAAGTCAAACAGAAGCCCACTGGTATTTTTCTAAGCCAATCTAAGTATGTCAAGGACATATTGGACAAGTTTGGCTATCAAGATGTGAAGCTGGCAAGTACTCCAATGGAAACACACAAACAGTTGGGAGCAGATCCTGAGGGGGAGGATGTTGATATACACCTCTATCGATCAATGATTGGTTCATTAATGTACTTAACTGCTTCTAGACCTGATATAATGTTTGCTGTTTGTGTTTGTGCCAGGTTCCAATGCAGTCCGAAGATGTCACACCTGTTTGCTGTAAAGAGAATCTTTAGATATCTCAAAGGCCAACCAAAATTGGGACTTTGGTATCCTAAAGATTCACCTTTTGATTTGGTGGCATATTCTGATAGTGACTATGGTGGAGCCAATGTGGACAGAAAATCAACCTCTGGAGGATGTCAATTCTTTGGATCAAGGCTGGTCTCATGGCAATGCAAGAAACAAACAACAGTTTCAACTTCAACAGCTGAGGCTGAATACATTGCTGCATCAAGCTGCTGTTCACAAGTATTATGGATCCAAAATCAGCTTCTGGATTATGGTTTGTCTTTCTTAAATACTCCTATTTATGTTGATAACACCAGTGCTATTAGCATAGTTAATAATCCAGTGAAGCATTCTAAAACCAAGCACATTGAAATCAGATTTCACTTCATAAGAGACTGCAATGAAAAGAGATTAATCCAAGTTATGAAAATTCATACTGATGATCAATTAGCTGATTTGTTCACTAAAGCTTTTGATGTGAGCAGATTCAACTTTTTGATTTCCAACATTGGAATGATTAACTTGGACTAACAGTTGTTCATTATTCCATGTTTTTCACACTAACAGTTTGCAACTGTTAGTTACGTTTTCTAACAACTGTTATCTTTTAAGTATTCAGAGAGGGAAATGCAATTTCACACATCAGTTTTGGACATATCTGCTGACCTGTCTCACAAACAGTTCTTCACACTCGTGACTGTCCTTGTTATGAGCATTTGCTATATGTGAGCCGAAAGTTTGTTTGCCAGTTGCACATGTCTGTTTCAATCAATACTAACAGTTTTTCAACTGTTAGCATATGGCTTCGGCAACTGTTAGACAAAGTCCATGTGCAACTGAGGGGGAGAAATTCGTCAACTAAGGGCGAGAAATAAAGAACAGTTGTAAATCCTAAACAACTGTCAATTCATATAAATGATCAAACAAAAGGGAGTGAACTTTTGAATAACAGTTGTTACATCTTATGAAAACAGTTTCTCAACTGTTAGTTCATTTTTGTCCGTCAACTGTTAAGCTTTTAAAGGGTGCTTTGGTCTTTGCAGGAGTTTGAAAGCCTTTGGATTACGTTCAAAAATCGAAACATATATAAACCATTCTCTCCTCAGAGGTTTCTTTACGCATACTGAACTTCGTTTGAACGCTAAAACCCTAGAATTCTGCTATCAAATCACCATGGCTCCCCTTCCATTCGTCAAGGAACATAACATGCTTGCTTTTCTTTCAAAACCTGATGATCTTCACATGTTTCACGATATGATTGATTATCTCTCATTGTCCGATCTCAACACTGCACTCACCATCAATCCTACTATATACACTTCTTACATTGATCGGTTTTGGAAACATGCTCAACTTCGAACAACTGATGACGTGCAATGGATTGATTCTACCATTGATGAGTTGACCGTCTCAATCTCTGAGGACACCATTCGCCAAATTCTACAACTCAATGATAGTGAGGGTGAGTATTCTGATTCAGTTTCACTAGATTTTTTGCATGCCGAGCTTGTTAAGCTTGGGTATGAGGGTCCTTCAGGGAAGGGTACATTCTATAAGGGACAATTTTGTGCTCACTGGAAGTATTTAATCCATACTCTCCAGCAGTGCATTAGTCCTAAAAGAACAGGATGGAACGAGTTTGGAAGCAACATTGCTTTGGCCTTAATCTGTTTGGCCAACAATCGTTGCTTCAATTTCTCAAAATTAATTTTCAATGGCATGGTAAAACATCTAGGGACCAAGTATGGTCTCTTTTTGATGTATCCTCGATTTGTGCAAGTATTGTTAAACTTTTTGTTGCCAAATCTGAAAACACACAAGAGGGTCATTATTCCCTCTGCTCATGTGGCTTCCACTTTGAGCAAACTGTTGATTAATGGCAAGAGTTTCTCTGGTGCCATAACTCCTCCACTCTCTGAAATGGTGGAGTTTCTGTCAAGAAACAGGACTGCCAGTGTTGAGCATGAAACCCATCGTATTGCTACACCACCAACACTGGAACCCACAGTCCAAGATACTCAAAATTTCCAACCTGCTTCTTTTGAAAGAGCTACAACACAAGCCCCTGCACTAAAAATATTTAGAAAGAAGAGGAAAACTGTTGGTGCTCCTTCCACCACAGTTAGTGAACCCCAAACTGTTAGCCCTGCACAGGAGCATTTACCTGTGCAGAATATCGAAAGGGAACCTTTGGTGCTGTCTCCCAGGCACAATGATGAGGTGATCATTCCTCAAGAGGGTGATCATATGGTCTTTGAGGCTGACACTACTGTTTTATCTGCAAGGGATAAACAGGACAGTGTTAACATAGCTAAGACCTCAACCATGGCAACAGAGACTAGTAAAACAGTTTCTGGTAATCCCCAGAACCAAGAACAGAGGGGTACTGATGGTGATACTCAGGGGAGTAAGCCACCAGTGAAAAATGTCAATGATATGGTCACAGTGGAAACACTAACTGACATTGAGACTAGACTGAAACAACATGCATTGACGGATCCTAACTTTGCACCTTACCTTGCTGCTCATATACACCTAAAGAAAAGGATTGCTCTTCAAAACAAAAGGATAGTTTCTCAAGATGAGAAGATAAAAGAACTGACTGAAAAGTTGGAGAAGGCAACTGAAGTACTCAAGGTAGTAGCAATTCACAATGAGGTGCTAATAAGGCAAGATAAGCAGCTGAACTTTCTTGATGAGAATCTGAAGAAGGCAACTAATGTTCTTCATACTCATGAGATGCTGCTTAAACCCAAATCCTTGGTGAAAACCTCTTCAACTGCTCAAGCTAAAGGAAAAAGAAAATCCAAGCAGGAAGGAGTTAAACAGACAGTTCCACAGGATAAACAAACAGTTGTTGCTACAACTGAACAAACAGTTGCAACCATTGAGCCAACAGTTGCTGCTGAAGTTGTTGAAACAGTTGCTGTAGTTGATGAAACTGTTGTTGAAGATGTGCAAACAGCTGTAGTTGAAGAAGAAAGGTTATCAGCGGTGGATAGAGTAATGATTAACAGAATGGTTATGCAAGGTGATTATCCAACGACTGAAGCTTTCAGATCATGGTCCAAAGTCAAACAAAATTACTTAATTGAAATAGGTGCTCAAATTCTCAACATCAGCACATTTAAAATGGCTCAAAGGATCGATGATGGATGGCTAGAAGGAAAGGTAAAGAAGTTGGAACCACTTCCTCCTAAAGCAGGATTTAAAGGCATTGCTTTTGCTGAGAAACAGAAAGAAGAAAAGAAAGAAGAAAAGATGCCCCCTGTATCATTAAAAGGAAAGGAAGTAATGGTTGATATTCCCAAGCTGAAACTTTCTAAAGAACAGCAAGAAGAACGGGATAGGGAATATGCACAGAGATTGAATGCTGAGCTTGAATTGCAAGAACAATCAGATTTTGAGCTAGCTAAAAAGATAGGTGCTCAAATGACAAAAGAGTTAGAAGAAGAAGAGAAAAAGGAGAAGGAAGCTGCTGGTAAGGGAGTTAAAAGAAAAAGGGTAATAAAAGATAAAACAGTTACAGTTAAGCCAACCAAGAAACTTCCCACTTCAAACAAAGCTGCTGTGGTTCACAAAATTTTGAAAGATAAACTGACAGTAGACGTTCAGCAAGGGATTGACCAATTGGAAAAAGAATTAGGTGAAAAGTCTCATATTGTTGAATGGAAGTTTGAAGAAAAAGCAAATGACAAACATTGCATTACTATTGCAAGGGAAGATGGATCTGTTGAGGTATATGACAATTTTGTACAAATGATGACAAGAATCTCACCAGAAGATGTACAAGAATTGTATACATATGGAATTAAGCACTTTAGTGACCCAAATGAAGGAATCAAGATTTTGATGGAATATCTTACCAGCATTTGCAACCCATTGAAGATTATGCCCAAACTGACAGCAGAGGAAGCTTTTCCCATAAAGGCAGTGAAGGTATATGCAAGATCAAGGACATATTACGTGGTAATGGGAAATACATTGCATGAGTGGTTTGATTTGAACTTCATTGGGCATCACAAGACTAAGCTGGAGTATTTTATTAAAGCTAAATTCCATGGAGACTCAAAACAGAAGGAAGACTTACTGAACAGATTCAAAAGGAGATTAGAAGAAATGTGACTCATTACTTATATTAATTTGTCTATGATCAAACCAACAACTTAAATGTATTATTCAATACTTTAAGTTAGGGGGAGATTGTTGGGAAATAATCTAAGTTATTGAGCATGAAAATGAGAACTGTTTGGTAAAGGTTGGTGAAACAGTTTAAAACTGTTTGTTGAAAATATGAAAACAGTTGAGAACTGTTAGTTGGCAAAGTCAAAACTGTTAGAAGACCTTGAAGCTGAAGACTGTTAGAAGACTAAAGAACTGTTGTGTTCATTAAACAGTTTCTGTTGAGCTATATTTGGAAAATCCTATCTTAGAAGATATCTCGAAATACTTTGAAGATTAACAAGATTATCTCAGAAGATAGAAGATTACCTAACTGTCAACAATTCAAGGAGGATCAAGAGTCTATATATACTTCATTAGATGATCAATTGATGACGACGACTTGATCTCATTATTCAAAGCATTTGTTCTTATTGTTATTTATTTTTTCTGAAAGTGTTTTAGCCTCTAAGTTTCTTGTTGAAACCTAAGAACAGTCTGTGTTCTTCGTCTAACAGAATAAGTTAGATTGGGGTGAAGTTTGCTTTTGTAATCATTCTGGTTGGTTAATAAAACTACTGTTTGATTGAATTAATCTTTGTTTAAAACCTTCTTTAATCAATTAAGTGTGATTCCGCAACTTCTTAGTTGATTGTGATCATAGTTAAAGATTAACTTTTATATTACTCTGATTTATTATTTAAAAGTTAGTTCTTGTTATTTGATATAATATATATCCGATCCTGACACTACTATGGGACCTGACATTGTTGGGTCTCGTATTGAACAAGTCTCGGTTATCCCATCCGTGCAGCTTTCGACCCCACCAAGCTACTACGGTGTCTCTCAACAGGCACCGTCTTCATTGCACAGGGTTATAGCACATACACTAGGTCAACCCCAATCGGGCGTTAGACCTATTGAACACAGAGGACCGCCTCCCTCGTCCTCGACTCCTTTCAATGCACAATTTGATATACCGCGGATCTCTGCCTATCTTGACCAACACAGGTTTACAATTGATGTACTGAGCTTGTACGTCCAACAAGTCTCCTCAACTTCCAGAGGTGATACTTCTCAAGGTGTCATTCGAGGATTGGAAGGAAATCCTGCCGGAGCCAACATCAATGCTACTTCAGTAGGTGGTACTGCCTCTGTGGCTAGTACCTCAATCGGAAGTCTCCATGATTCCGGGTTTGTTACGCGTGCTGAATTAAAGGAAACTATCCAACAAGCCGTGGCACCTCTCCAAAAACAACTCACTGATATAAATCAAAAAGTTGGATAGGATTGAAGCACTCCTTGCTACAAGACCTGCAGCTCCTGAGCCTCAGCCACAACCTAATCCAGCAACCATGTCAGTGGATACTTTGAAGAGCCTTCTGTATGTCAAACTTCTGGAACAAAGGCCCGAATCTGCTCATGATCAAGTCCTTCTGACAACTCTTCGCAACGAACAGCGTCCACAGGGAATCTCCATGGATGATTTTCAAGAGTTTCATGAAGATGTTAACAGCAAGATTGATGGGGTAACCAGGGGGTTCTACACTCACATGGAAAAGTTTACTGAGCGGCTGACTATTCTTGAACAAACTTGTCAGGCTCAGTCACAGAGTAGCAAAAGGAGACAGGATGATCAGGACCCCAATGATCAACCCGAGGGGGAGAAAAGAAGAAGATTATACATATCTTCTCCCTCTGCGGCTACAAAGGCAACTGTACCAGTTACTCCACTAAGTTCTTTACTATCTGCAGGTACAAGTTCTAGCCAGCAGCAGAGATACAAAACAATTGGCCGATGAAGTTTATGAACAACAACACGACAATGTTGACAAGCAGATTGTACTTTATGTACCCAGCAACAATCTGAACCGAGGCCAATAGATCTTGAAGAAGGTGAAATACCTTATGAACAGTCCCATGCCTAGATGTTTGAGCTATTCACAAACTCTGAAGATGAAATGGATGATCTATACGAGTATATGCCCACATCACCAATCAGGCATGAGGGAGAAAGCAGTACTGCTCAAGAAGAAGGGATTCAGTTTGACATCTTCAATGATTTCGATTTAGATCAAACAGAAGGAGCTCAACCAGAGGAGGAACCTGAGGATCCTGAAATCCGTGACATGTTCAAAGACATAGATGAATATGTGAAAGACACTACACGTCCAGCTTCACCCAGAATTGTCCACAGATTTGATGATGTCATCAGTGAAAGAGAACTTGCACTTAAAAGAAAAGAATGGGCAGCAATCTCTAGAAGGGAAGCTAGAAGGAAACCTAAACAGAAGAAAACCACCTTCGACGTGTCCAGGGTTCTCAGTGGAGTTAATATTGAAGTTCATGAAAGCTTCCCTCCTTCTCGTGGTCAATTTCAAGAATCAGCTGCAGACATATTGGAAAGAAATAGACAGAGGGAATCAGCTGAGAAAGTCAGAAGAGAATCAGAATGGCCCTTGCCATCGAACTTTATAGTGCCACCTTCTCCTCCAGTGTATCCTAGAGATCCAGGTCTGGATGCAAACAACATGTTCACTAGAAGTGCAGGCCTGCAACCATTATAGAAAAGATATTATGTCAATACTGCCAACCTTGAAGAAAGAATATCTGATATATTCAGCAGTGAACCAATACATGTTATTCCCCCCGAGTTGCGAAACATGGATGATAAACAAAGAAGAAGATACGAACACATTCTCACTCAATCCATGACAAATCCAGAAGAGATCAAATCAAAGTATCCAATTGTTGAACTCATCAATGTCTAAACTCAAACTACCTTCAAGATAAAGTATGCCATCTTTCACGTCAAAAGAGCAAACAACCTAAACATACTTCCTCACCGAAGCAGATCTTAGGTTTGTTAAAGTTGAATACATTAGCTTTATTTTTTACACCCTCTCTCAGAAAAGAGGAAAGTGGCTAGAAGAAGAATTTGGGAGAGTTGCTTTGATAAAGTATTTAAGAAATATGATGGAATTTATAGAGGAGCATGATCTGCAACTTGGAGCTGAGAACAATTACAGAAAAATCAATCTCTTGAAGCCTAACCAGAGCCATCCAAATTTAGAAAATCTTGAAGAGTTGAATGTGATTGATGAAGAGCATGAAAGCTTCAAGGTGAACGAGGAGTCGTCTCCAAAAACACCAAAGGAGAAAAGATCTTCATCAGACTTGATGACCTAATGTCCTACTCAGACGGCACCTAGAAAATCCTTCATCATAAGATTCATCAGAAGATATGGGATAACCGTGAGGCCTACACTTATGAACAACATGCCCAGGCCTATTGTGCTATAGAACAGATGAAGACTACACTGTCCAACAGAAGGCAAGTTAGGAAGTGGCAAGTGGCTTTTGGGATTCGCAACAAATCAGCCTATGAATAGATTTATTTATTTATTTGTTGTGAATCACTGCACACCTCACTTAGGGGGAGAATGTTAGATTATGAAAAGTGAGGGTGCAATATGTAATTATTGTAAACTTGGGCAAATGCTATAAAAGGCATTTGTCCCACTCATTTCAATCTAAGCTTTGCATTATTCAAGACTTATGTTTTATGTTCTCTCTACCTCTCGGCTTTCTCTCTCTACACCGAACACACACAAACACACACTAACAAGATAATCTTCCAAGCATAGCTTCTTCCTTTATACACTAAAGGGACCATCAATATACAAGGTGGTAACCAAAGTCCTCGCTGGAAGATTAAGCTCTGTTGCAGATGAAAGTTACCGGTGAATATCAATTTACCTTCTCCAAAGGGAGGAAAATCTTGGACTGTGTTATGATAGTGGAGGAAGCTAACATTTCTTGAAGACAAAAATAGAGAAAGGCGCTATGTTGAAATTGGATCTTGAAAAGGCGTATGACTCAGTTGATTTTGACTATCTGGAAGTGATCTTGAAAGAAATGAATTTCAGCTGTAGGTGGGTATCATGAGTTTTTTAAAAGCTTCATCTCTATTTGTCCTCGTTAATGGCTCTCCTACTAGAAGGTTCCCGATGGAGTATAGAGTGAAACAAGGTGACCCGTTATCCCCTCTTTTGTTTAACTTAGCTGCTGAAGGATTGAGTGCATTTATGATGAAAGGAAGAGAGTTGAATCTTTTTTAAGGTCTGCGCATAGAAGGATTTGAACGAATGTCAATATCGCATATTCAGTTCGCGGATGATACCATTTTGATGAATAGTTGGATGGTCAGTTAAAAAATATGTGCCATGTTCTTAAAATATTTTATCTCATGTCAAGACTAAAGCTTAATATTAATAAATGTGTGGTGTATGGGTCAACACAGAAGAGGATTGCCTTATAGGGTTGTGTGATAATCTGGGGTGTCAAATGGGTCCTCTGCCCTGTTCGTATCTGGGATTATCAATCTGGGGTAATCCTAAATCAAAATCCTTCTGGTATCCGGTGTTGAAGAAAGTCGAGAGCAAGCTGGATATGTGGAAGAATAATTTTTTATTAAAATCCGGTAGTTTAATTCTAATTAAATCAGTTTTGAATAACATACCTATGTACTATATGTCGTTATTTCGAATACCGAACGGTGTGCGTAGTGAGCTGGAATAATAGAGAGTTTGTTTTTACAATCTAAAAAGAGCTTTAAAGATTTTTTTACATCTATTTCGCAGAGCTGTATCATCCTATTTTTTATATAGACTTTCTCACATCTTTGTCTATAACACACTTTTATTCTTGATTCTAACTTCATAATCCTAGTATTATAAAAACCGTATATTTAGTTGACCTTGTGTAGCGAGCGATCACTATTCAACCACTGGGTCAACTGGATTAGACACACAAATACAATATTTATACATACACACACATATACATACATACATAAATACACATATGCATATACATACATAACGTATACACGCATACATATATATCTTATACATACATGTATATACACATACATACGTCTATATATAATATACACACACATACACTCATAAAACATCACATATTTAGTAATTACAATAGTAAAAATAAAAGAAATTAAAAAAATAAAATATAAAAATCAAGTAAAAACAATATCAAAATGATATATAAAAAATAATAGTACTAATAATAATAATTGTTTGCACGTAAGAACGCACAGATACATATTGTGTAGTAGATTGGAGTGAAGGAGGATTGGATGTTTAGTCTCTCATTGCGGTGGCTAACCCCGGGCGAGGAAACGGTGTCCATAGCAGGAGTGACATGAGGATCTCGTGGTTTATGAACCTATGGTCATTAGAAAGAGATGAAGAGCGTGATGATGATTATATGGACTCCATGGTCCTTTGTAAGAAGATAGAAGAAGTATGTGTGTATGGAGAGATCTCCATATGTGGGTGTTGAAAGGAAAGGGACAGATCCCTTGAACCTTGATGCCCTCCCCAATATATAGAGAGGTGTCTAGGGTAAGATGAGGTAAGATAGGCCCAAGCCCAATGGGTATACCATATGTTTGGGCCTTAACCAAGGCCCAAGCATATGGTATACCCTTTGTTTGCACGTAAGAACGCACAGGTACATATTGTGCAGTAGATTGGAGGGAAGGAGGATTGGATGTTTAGTCACCCATTGCGGTGGCTAACTCCGGGCGAGGAAACGGTGTCCATAGTGGGGGTGACATGAGGATCCCGTGGTTTATGAACCCATGGTCATTAGAAAGAGACGAAGAGCATGATGATGATTATATGGACTCCATGGTCCTTTGTAAGAAGATAGAGGAAGTATGTGTGTATGGAGAGATCTCCATATGTGGGTGTTGACAGGAAAGAGAGAGATCTCTTGAACCTTGGTGCTCTCCCCAATATAGAGGGAGGTGTCTAGGATAAGATGGGGTAAGATAGGCCCAAGCCCAATAGGTATACCATATGTTTGGGCCTTAATCAAGGCCCAAGCATAGGGTACATCAACAATAATAATGATAATATAAAAAATTTACTTTGATATGAACTACAACGGATATATTATATATTTATAAAAAAAGGACTAGCAATGAGCTAGCAAACAAATAGAGAAAAAAGAAAGTTCAACAAAAATATAAAGAAAAAACACAAAAAAACTCCCCAAACAAACAATCTAAGAGATACAATTTAGGGGATTATTATACCAATTTATACACTTCATTCGTCAATGATTTCAAAAAACACTTCATTATGCTCGACCAAAACAGCGAGAGATTTTGAATCTTCCCTATCATCCCCATCAAAATCAATATCCCTAATTATATATCAGAAGAAAAGAGATTTCACATCATCTTTTCTTATTTAGATTTCTTTCCATCAATTATAACATTTTATTTTACAAATCCTTTCACGTAAGCTAATTTGTGACATCATCAGCCTTGTTCTCTTTTGATTAGGTTGACCGTGAATCCTCTATAGAATGGGTTACCCGAATTAAGAAATAGGGGTCCCTATTCCTCCTCCTATACAAAGGTTTGTTCAATTTTCATATACGCAATTCTTGTAATAAACTACTACAATTCAGTCAATGATGGTCATATGTAAGTGATTGATTAGGTTTGACTGCTTTGCCTTTTATCATCAACATCGTTTCAGCTTCATGAATCTTTATCATCACTGGTTTGTTTCTTCTCTCTTATTGAGATGAGATTTATGGAATTATGGGTTTTGTTCATCGATGTACTTATGAGACTAGTGTTCGATTGTTATAGTTTTATTTTCTAAATTTATCATGAAAATATTCACCAACAAGAAGAAAGATTACTTCTTTTTTTGTTTTCCTTTAGTAAGAAGTTGAGAGTAGCGGTTTCGGTTACAAAGGCTGCATTTCAGTTTTTACAAGGTGTTTTGGTACCAATATGTGTATATATGTATTGTTTTAAGTATGGTGTGTTTGGTAGAAGTAGCTGGTACTCGATGCTGGAAGCTGTATCTTTGTTTGTATATGTGTTTCACAAAGTAGCTGTTAAACTAGAGCTGAATAGTATAAAATGACAAAAATAGATAAAATAAAAATAGGATAAATTGTAAAAAAAACTAGAGAAGGTATTTAAGTAAATAACTAATTTTGTATATAAAAAACTTTCAGCTAATATTAGAAGTTATTTCAGAAAAGTTTTTTGTTTTAGAGTTTTTTGTTTAAAGAAAAAATTTACAGCTTTTCATCCGAGCAATACTTGTAACTTTTCATTGTAAATAGAATGCTACAAACTTCAAAAAACTATATACCGAACACCCGTAATTTGTCTTTCTTATCCGTTCTATATTCAGGACAATATCTATGCAGCGGTAATGAACTAATGATTACAGGCACTTATGATGCAATAAACAAATGCAGTCAAATGGATTAATATGGGGAGTTATCATGCCTCAGCCCTCATGTTTAAAAGTTGATTGAGTTTCTCAATCTTGAGAACAATATTGTGCTCACCAAGTCTGCAACAAGCCTATCTAACCAAATTCATAAATGAAACTTCAAATGTCAAACTTAAATTCAAATTAGTCAAACTAAAATTTATTATTGAATTAAACTAGACTATAATAATATGTTTCTTGAATTTGCAAGATTTCCTCAACTTTGTATCTTACATATATACTTACATCTATCATGATAGTCATGTATTATTGCTTTTTTAACTGAAGAAAAAGAGCTGCACTTGTTTTATGAATGTAATGTGGCAAAACAGGTACTGGAAGGAATTTGTGGATGGTGGAATTTAGATTTTCAAATGCTGAATATTCACCCTCTCAAATGGGCCGAGCTCCTGCAACTAAAAGGGGACATTGATGGGGGTGTAAGTTATACTCTTTCTGTTGGGCCCTGCACTATCTTTAGAGAAAAATCTGATACAAACAAGGAGTCATTATTCTCAGATATTCAGGCGCGGGCGTTTTTTTTTTTGGATAAAAAATAGATCAGGTGTACGTCCCCGTGGGATTGTTTTTAATCTTTAATTTCCTTGTCATTGCGTTGTATCTTTGTACTTTCTAGCTTCTCGCTAGTTTTGTTTAATAAAATTGCAGGTTCTTGGGGGGTGATGGCAATGCCGAAGCTCCCCTTTTGCCCGCCTTGCCTTGCCGTTCAAAAAAAAATGTATTATTGCATTTTTGTTTCTAGGTATTTTTTTTTCTTTGCACCATCTTTTTTTACCATACTATGTGCTTTGCTTCCGGATTTTTTACCTCTTCCCCTTTTGATACTTTTTCTCTATGGTTATCTTTGAATGTTAAAAATCTAACATGTTAATATTATTTCAATAAAATAGTTGTAATTATTTGGGCTAATTAATTTGTTGCAAAATACCCAATACCACTCCCCATAACCCTAAATTTGCCCTACATTGTTGATTTTTTATAGTTATTATTTGTTCTTTTTCAATTTATTTATCGGGTTTGAAGTTTGAATGATAAATATTTTTTTATGAGATATGATTTTCAATATTATACAAATAGTGATGTTTTCTATCTATAGTTATAATTTTAAATGGATTCTTATGAAAATTTGATTAATACCTCTATCTATTTCTTTGGATGCATAGAATGTAAGAAAGCAAGATGCAAATCCAAATGATGGTTTGAGAAAATGTACAATCTTTTATTATGTTCAAATCAGAACCCAACTAATCATCCATGTGAAAACTACTTTCAGTTGATTTTAGAGGTGACAAAATGCAAGATGACAGTTATGTAATGATTCAAAATGGCTAATTTTGTAACTGAAATTAAGATGACCCAACGAACCTATTTGTTAATGTTTCTCTATGTTTGTACTGTTATGTATGTTGACAATTGTTTTATTATATCTAGAGTATTTTCACACTAAAAATATTTATAATTTATATTTATTATCCTTGTGTTTATACACTATAAAATTCCTCGTATTTGCATAAAGTAAGCCATTCTTTGATTTCAAATACATTTAAGACAATGTAACTATGTATATAGCGGAAAGTTCATTTGAGAACCGATTTTAGTGTGAGTATCAAGAGAACCAATCTTAGCCGTTCATTTGATAAGTGAAATTCATAGATATAGAGCGTTGGGGATCAAGTATGGTAGGGTGTATGTAATGAATTTATAGGTAGGTGATGACATTTAAGGAGAGAGAATTGAACGGCTCAGATTGGTTCTCGCAATAATAAAAAAGGTTCTCAAATAAATTTTTTAATATATATAAATAAACACTTGTGAATTTCATGCTTTTACAAAAAAAAAAAAAGTTGAAAGAGGGATGACTAAAAGTTTTTAAGAAAAACAAAAGAATAAGTGGAAAAAAAGAAGAGGGAATATAGAACAAACAAAGAAAGAGAAGTGGGCCGGAACTTCATCCTCAAACAAAAACAAAACAAAAATGACTTGCCATTTCTCTCTAATAAATGTGTATGTATTATAAATTTTATGTATTATGTTTATAGATTAAGACATTCCTATCATTAAAAAATATTATAAATGGTTTTCTTTCCATTTTTTGTGTCTCTTCTATAAGTAGAATTAAAGCTTTTTTATATTCTCTTTCTTTATATTTTTTCCTTAAAAGTACTATGAAACATAATGTCAATACAATCTAAACATATGGCTCTTATTTCTTATCGTGATCATTAAAAGTTATTACATATTTTCATTTTACAACTAAGAATTAAGTAATCAAGTATTATAATATATACTAATATAAATTTTGTCCTTATCTAAAAAGGTCTTCATATTAACCTTACAAAGCAATATAAGAACAATAATGAAGATAGTTGAGATGGTTAAAGCAAATTTCTTTTTGCCTATTTGACAGGTGTTCGAAACTAGCCCCTTACTTATTATTTTTTTCTTTTTGCCTATTTGACAGGTGTTCGAAACTAGCCCCTTACTTATTATTTTTTTCTTTTATTCTAAAGTCTTAACTTAATAAAAATACTTTTTTTATTTCATATTTATTTATTGTCTTTTTAACACAACAACAATAATTATATAAATCCTGTATAAATGGGGGTTGTTTTATTTTAAAGCTTTTCAAAATTATAATTACTTCTATTATTGTTAAACTAATAGTTATTAAAGTTACATAATAATTATTATTATTATTTTTCATTGCTTAAAATTATCATCGAAGTTCATAAAATAACATAACACTTAGATCGCTTGAATATGAACGAGTTGTCGTAAATACACGACATTTCTTTGAACTAAAATTTTGCTACAATTCTAATCTTGGTTTTTTTAATCTTATTAATCTTAGATATTTGTGTTTTAGTGTTAGTTTTTATATTTTATTTAACTTTACTTTTTTTTCCGCCACAACACGCGGGGTATGCTAACTCGTTATAGATAATGAGATGGGTAAATTTTAAAAATTTACACCAAAATCTTCATGTTTCAAATTCAAACAGATTAGGAGGCTAGGAGTAGTCTACACTCTACCATGGCCCAATGGGCCCTTTTAAAGAGTATTATTGCTAATGACTAATATCAACTTGCACAATAGTTAATAATAGTATATAGCTATTTTAGATAAATGTCATGGCTCATCCATCCAAAAAAAGGGAAACCACATTCAATGCATTCTTAATTCGACATGTGTTACTAAATCTTTGTTTATTATATCTTTTGATTCATATACTAAAACGATTTAACAATTTATTATTAATAATAGTACTAGTAGTAATACATTACTATTATATTTTCTTTTTTTAAACTCAAAACACGAGCTTTTGGTGGAAATTTGATACTTGAGCATTTTTTTTTCCTTTTATAACACCTTTTTATGATTTAAATATCATTTTGTTATACTTAAAGTTATTTCGACCCGTTTTCATATGTGGCTGTTAAGTTCTTTTATGTGTATTGCACATGAAGTTATATTTATCTTTTTAACCTTTTTTAATATTAATTAACTAGCTAAGCGACCCTTGTATTAATACGGGATGATATTAGTCAATTTTAAATTTATATAGTTGTAAAGAGTATTAAGATGTATAGTAAAAATAATTACAAAGAATAGACATGAATATAAAATCTCGTAAGAAATAAATAATCATTACAGAATTTTGAAATTCATACATAAGATTATAATTAGATTTTCTTTGAAACCTCTTTATAAACAACATTCATAGTTTTATTATTAGGGTTTCCTTAATCATCGCAAATTAAAACTTTTAACCCCTCTTTACTCTTCACTCAAGAAACCGTCACATATAACTGTCCATGACTGAAAACGTGTCTTTTTAATACTTCTTATAAATACTCTTTTTAAGAAATATAAAGTTACATTACACTTCTAAAAGTTTTAGTATAATATTAATGTGTTTCTCGTGATGGAGCTTTATCCCGACATTGTAAAGTCATAACTATAATATTAGTGTTGATGTTATAATATCAAGTGCTGTAAAGACCTTTTTATTAGCCGATTATAAATTTAAATATTTGACATTGTAAGCTAAATTCATTAAAAGTTAAATAATGATGACATCCATTTAAGTCTACGCAAATTAGATCACATAAAAATAAGATTTTAACATAGAATAGATTATGTTTATACATATGTAAATCGCTTAAGTGTAATTTATTTTTCAATTAAATATAACTAAAAAACATGATGCCACTGAATTTCAAATATCCATGTAATAACTTTTATTTTATGTAGCAAGTTATTAGTTAAAAATAAAAAAACTTAGACAATTAAATTTTTCATATATAATTCCAAGTTGTATGTGTAGTTACAAAACACATTAACATGATAGTTGTTTCACTACCCAGTAACTATGTAAACAATCAAGTTTAAAAAGCTCTAAGTGGTAGTTTTATAAACAACTTTATGCCACTAACCGTTGGTTATAGTATATTTTTAATTCTTTTTATCGACAGACCAATAAATAAGTGATTATATTGATTATATTATGTAAAGGGAATAAATATAAAAGAAGAATAAAATGAACAATAATTACCTACACGTTCCTCTCGATGGATAAAACAACTAAAATATACTGCTTTTTAAAAAACTGATATTCCAATAAAATTTATATCAAAACGTAGATAAAAATAAGCCGATTACAAATATATAATTACTTTTTGTGAAAACAATATATATTAGAAGTTATTAAACATAATTTTTAAACAACTTATAATTAATTACATTAATATACAAATTTCTTAAGAACCCCTCACATATTTCATATACCACACCTAACAATTTATATTTAAACCCTTCCAATTACATATTTCTAACAACTTCTTAGTGATATCATTCATCAACTATATCCTCTGTCCTCAATCTTGAAACTAATATGTGATCTAGTCTACACAATCTTTTAGTACAACTATAACCATTCTTTAAACTAGGTCTAGTCATGGCCTCAATCTGTGCTTCTACCTTTCTCTGCAATAACATGGTCCACCCATCTTTCACGGTCCTATTCATAAAATTAGAAACATTTATAATCGTTCTCTCTCTGGTGAACACCTACTAGTACGGAAAACCTCTTTCCGTCTCTGCTATCCGTCAACTGCCCATACTTGAATTTGTAACCTCCTCGAAGAGAGGTGGTTTGCACTCTGAAATCTTTACACGTGACCCCTAAAACGGGTCGATTCTAGCTTTAACTCTTACTGGTGCCTTTACCACAACCTGTACTACTGCATCCATGTGCTGCTGTTACATAACTTTCATTCTTTCTGTAACTTGCTCAACCACTTGGTTGATATTATCTGGAACGCTTGTTTGTAAGAATTTACTCAACTCTATTACTACTATCACTTTTACTGAATCGTACTCTTAATCTTACAAAATCTTCTGTAACAACTCCATCTACAGGGTTAATCCTAGGTCTATTAGTTTAAATAGAACTTGTATCTGAAACATAAGTATCTCTAGTCTCCGAGGTATACTAGCCTCAGACTACTATAGAAATACATGCTAACTCTTTTCACATACCTAATTCTTTTATTCCTATATCTTTATCATACAATACAATAACATCTTTCTCTATTTCTTATAACAGGGTATGTAATATTATTAATACTATGTCTATCTCATATTCAATTCGTGTCTTCTTCACATACTATATACAGTCATGTATAATCACTTGATTCACAAAGTACTGCCATAACAATCTCAAGCTCAGTTGCATACCATATGTTCTTTACACATACTGGCCAGGTGTTGTAAGGGACATATTATACACGACTGTTCTTGGTGCCGTCATGGAATACCCCGATTCACAAGCTTAGATCATGTATGGCAAAGTTAACTACACAAGCATAAACCTTACTACTCATGCTCAAACTGTAAAACAGATAATAGTTTATAACTTCTTACTAGTGTATGCTCACCAAGGTTACTGCCCTAGGGATAGCTCCACTTTACCTCAAAACCAGGGTTTAAGTTCAGACATCACACTCATGTGTGCCCAAATCTCTCAAACCTTGGCTATGATACCAAGTTGTAACACCACTTTTTCCAAAATAGCTTTTAAAAATCATTAACTACTGATTAGCACTCTAAAACATCAGAGTTTGCGGAAAACAAGCTTACATCACTTTAGTGCTAACGGTTTCATAGAAGTAGTGTTAAAAGTACTATTTTCAAAAGCTTGGAGCTATCCAACTCTGCAAAGCACTGGAGCATTACCCTCGCTGGAAACTGAATACTTGCATGCACAACATACTAAAACATAAGCTTTCGCTTAGTGAGCATACTAGCTAAACAGATAAACACATAAAGCATGAGTGACTCTTCTCAGGATGTCTCACTTCCCATTTATAGTCTTCAAAACAATCAAACTGTTAACTAGTACCGGGGTATGATCATACCTCGCGCGTAACCAAACCCCTAACGCTTTACTTGGGTATAAGGATCTCAATATACCCCTTTCATATTCCTGGATACAAAGTATCCGCTTTTATTTGTACAAGGCTTCTCTAAGCCATGTACCTGCTATATTTTTGCACAAACACATCCTATATCAAAACATAGATATCATACTATTCACTTAGTGGATAATTGAATACTAATCATATCAAATACTATAACATAGTGCTACTGAACCTCGGAACAACAGCCTTTAACTTCACATATCAAACATACAATTGATATACTATTAATTTAGTGCACGTACATATGCTAATCTGATTAAAGGTAAGTACACTCACCTTAGCAGCAGTTAAGGAATATACTCCTCTCACAGAAACGTCAGTCTCTTGTTGCTTGAATATGGATCTAGAACAGCCACAAGATGTGAATCACTTGTATAAATAAGAGTTTGATAACTTTCCTTTGATTTCTTTACTTCCAATTCATCAAGAAAATTGATTGTGTATGTGTTGTACGTACGTATGTGTTTGTGCTTTGCAAGAGAATTGACTACAAAGTCAAAGTAACACTATGTATATCTACAACTTCTAGACAAATACAAATCAACCCTTGGACTAACAAGTTTTATCATTTGGCAATTCTAACCCCTCAACTCCAATAAACACATTCTACACACAAACGCAAATGGCAACTTACCAGTCATGACTAACACTTAACTAAACTAAGAAACTTTCAAAGTTTGGGGCGTTACAGTATTGTATGCTATGTTGAACTTGATTAATGTGTTTGGATATAACGACCGGATATCTCGAGGTTAGTTATTCATTTAATGCAAGTTTGAATTCTCGTTATTGTTTGGAAATTATTTGAACGTTATGAATGTATTAAATGTGTAATTTAGATAAGAACTGAGATTAAGGACTAAAGGTGTAATTATGTGATCTTCGAGGGATTAACTTGTGATTAGTGAGATAGTTAAGGCTCATTAAGACTAAAAACACATCTTGGGCAGCCCTAGAATTCATTCACCGCATATTTGCAAAACAAGAGAGAGGTTGAGAGCATTCATGCGATTTGCAAGAGAGGAGCATTGATCATTTCGTTGAATGACTCATTGATCAAGTAAGTATTTCCACTCTTTGGTTGTGATTTAAGTTGGTTTTGTTGATGATTTCAATAGGATTAGGTATTTAGGTGCTGGAATAAATCAATGTTTGTTGTGCTAGGGTTCTTTGTTCTTGAGGCTTTAATCCATGAATTGGTTTAAGTTTGGTAGTTAAATGTTTAATTTTTGTTTGGAGCTTGATCTAAGAAACATATTAGCATTTTTATCACTTGATTTATGTGTTTAGAGGAGGAAAAACACCAATCGATGGCTGCCCTTGGGTTCTATTTGTCAACAAGGGGGTGGCAAAGGTTATGAAATTCAATTATGAGGGAGGAGGGGGAACTATGATTGCAGCCTAGCCAAATAAGATTTCCTAATCAAAATTCCACGAACTACGATTACTTTGGAGGGATGAATTTCAGTTTGCATGTAAAGTAAAATTAAATACGACTGTATGTAGGGGAAGGAAATACAATTGCATGTGATGTAAAATGAATTGCAATTGCATTTGTAAGGGTGAACTACGATTGTTTGTTGGTGAAGTGGATTTTCAATTGTATTTGAATTGTAATTGTAGTTAAATTGCAATTGTGATTCAATTGCAATTTAAATTGTAATTGTGATTCAATTGCAATTGTGGTTGAATTGTGATTCTAGGGGATTTGATTAAATTGTATTTCGATGTTCGTCAAACAGGTAGTTACTAAGACTCGTTTATTTTTTTTAGGTTGCTCGGTAATCTTATCGGTGACCTTTTCGATTTCGACACTCGGACTTCAGGTGAGTTCATTATTTTCTAAAACCGAGTACGAAGACAAAATCATTTTCGAAAGGCTTAACGAAGTGTAAGATGACTTTTGAAGATGTATATGTGTGCAAATATGTTAAGATGAATACGATGAGTTTATTTAATTATTTATTGATGTTATATGATGAATTCTAAAGATGCCGAAGATGTGATAACGATGATTATTATGATGACTTGCGGGTGGGGGTAGACATACTCCTAAGATGTAGAGATGATACCTAGTAGGGTAGTTTGCCTTCTAGGTTTCTGCTAGCACAACGATGTCTAGTTGTCAGGTTTTCTAGACAACGTTGGCAACACATGGTGTATTAATACACTGGAGTGGTGTTTGACCGACGATGATGAGGTCAACGCGCATAATACCACGTTGGTGGGAGGAGGGAATAGCGATGTGGCACCGTTTGTACTTCCACCTAAACGAATGATGTCGGAGTAGCTATAGCGGACGGACCGCGGGGGTTTGGGTACGAGAGGGAGTTGTGCCCCGATCGGTACCAGACTTTCCGAGCACGCATAGTGAACCTACGCCATTCGGACAAGTGGTTGTTGGGCACGCAGCTGGTGTTTGGGGTAGTGATGATAGCGATGTATGATGTTAGACCCCAACTAAGAGCGATGGATATGGTGTGATTAGCGATGCTTAGAGATGAAAAGATGCTAATGATGTGTTTGATGTAAAAGATGCTAACGATGTGAAATGATGATAAAGGTAGGAAATGATGTACTTAACGATGTTAAAAGACGAAACTTGACCATGTGGGGTAACGATGCTATGCGGGTGGGTCAAGATACGGGTTGGGCTTACGTGTGAATAACTTGACCTATTGAACGATTGTTTTAATAAATGGTTTTGTATACCTATTGCTGACTCACGAGCCGAAAATTTACACTTGTTTCTTGAAATATGTCTCGTACTCGTGCATGTAGCGTAGGAGTTAGAGGCCTGGTGAGTGTGGGAGCTACTGGGTAGAGATGTTCGGATGTTTGAGATTTGAAATATTTTATTTAAACGATTTGACTGTGTGGTAACGTAGTGGTATATTTGGATGATGTTTTGTTAACGGTTTTAACCTTTTAGAGTTTAATGATGATAGTTAATATTTCCGTTGCGATGAATTAAAAAATATTAAGGGTGAATTTTCAAAACCACGACATTACAGTAGGTTTTTTTTTTGTTATTGTCGACAGTGTGTTTCTTTACTTTTTGTAGTTAATTTATATATGTGCATATATATGTATATATGTATACACACACACACACACACACACACATATATATATATATATATATATATATATAGGGGAGAGTTCAAACGAGAACTGTTTTTCGTACGAGAACTGCGAGAACCAATCTCAGCCGTTCCTTGGATATGGGAAGTTCATGGATGGAGAGCGTGGAGATGATCAAGTGTGACAGGGTGCATGTGAGGAATTCATGGGTAGGCAATGACATTAAAGGAGGGGGGATTGGACGGCTTAGATTGGTTCTCGTACGAAAAACCGTTCTCGTTTGAACTTTTGTCTATATATATATATATATATATATATATATATATTTGAAATATCTGAAAACCGGGTTGATCCGTTGGTCGAACTGGTTGATCTGTGACCCGGTGAGAAGACCGGATCAACTATAAAATCGGATTCTAAAACATTGGATGAAACTCGCAACATTTTTTAAATTACTTAACTTCTAATTTAGGGTTACTTAAAAGACCATATCTGAAATTAACTTAATATTATTCTATTTTGAGAATCACCATTTACATATATGATAAAATACTTGATAACTTTTTTTACTTTGTGTTCAAATATGAAATAATAAAATCATCCGTTAAAGAAAAAATTACTGTTTATGCAATTATTTTTTAGTTAATATCCTCTTCATATTAAATTTATTTAAAATAATAGAATTAAAAAGTAAAGTGTAATATTTTACATAGAAGTAGTTATTCTCTCTCTTTTTATTATTATTATTTTTTTAGGTTCAAAAGTCTAGTTTAACTTTAGGGGACATCATTTTCAAATTATAAAAAAAACGAATTATATAACAAAAAACCAAACACCCACGATTTCCTTGAAGCTACTTCTACTTTCCCACGTTATAAAGTTGTCTCAGGCTCTCAGCCCAGCGTAGTCGTTATTTCCAACAAAAGAAGGGACAAATCTGTAAATTAACACCAACCCAAAACAGTAGTTTGCAAGTCACGGTTTGAATGACAAGTAGGATTGTAGGGATGCCTATAGGGCCAAGCTCCCATTTTTGATAGAGTTTTTTTTATTTTTGAACATAAAAAATACACACCATCTAAATCTATTTTTAAATCTAATTCACTGTTCATGTCGGACTTGAACCCACAACCTCTTAAAATGAGCCACCAACTTACAACACCAAATACCGCTGGACACAACTTTGACATTTTTTATAGAGTATACGTAGTATGTTCGAATAAAATACAATTATTAACAATAATATAAAAATAATAAAATTTTAAATTATATTAAAAAAGAATTAAAAAGTGATAAATATAGTAGATACGTCTAGTTATTGTAGACGCGTCTAATTTTTTTAGATGCATCTAAGATGCATTATTGTTTTATAATTTTAAATCAAGATTTCAAAGAATTAGAGGTGTTTTATGTGAAAAGATGTTCACCCTTGAACATAACTTTGTCTTCTAATATATACAAATATTTATTTAGAAAGAAGATTATGTATACGAAGGCATAGTGATCCTGACTTATGAGACTACCAACTCTTTTTAAGGATACATGCGTCAAAAACATTACAAAACCGTTTTTACCAACAAAAAACATCGGTACATCACGTATAGTATGGATTATCCAATAAGTTTTCAAATCCAACCCTCTAAAGATCTAGTTAATTAACACGTTTATAGTGTCTTGTTTCATATTGTGAACAAAAAAGAACCTAAAACATGCTAAACACGTGTTATCATATAAGCTTGCAAGAAACATTTATGTAAAATCAAACGACCTTTTTCGGTCTTTAGATTTCATTTCTTTTTATTAATCATTCTATCAAACAAAATGACAATAAAGTGATACGAAATAAACATAATGATTGATATAAAGAAAGAAACTTCGAATTTACAAAGAGATCAATATACAAACAACATGGGTTCATGTAAGAAATCCAAAGAAATAAAGAAACAAGTTTTTAAGGATATGCGTACGAGGATTCAGTAGGAACAACCATGATAATCATTGACTAGTACGTCGCATCACTAGCTCATTACTAAATACCTAGCACTCTAGCACCTAGATCCAACTTTTCAACTTGTAAAATTATAAACTTCATACTTCTACACTATCTTCAAAACATCTCAACCACTGTAATAATTACAGTCGGGTCGGGTCAATCTTACCAAGAAGTTGTCGTACTACTTTCCGAAGAAGTCAGTAGCTCTTCAAGATACTCTGCCCCCAAATCCTCAAAAACAACCTTATTTTTTTCACAATTTCTAGAACCAACTTGTTTGTTCTTTCTACTCACCGGTTTTTTCCTCAGGGAGTGGCGTTTCTTGAGCGCCACCACCGGCGAACACCCTTCTTCAAACCCATATTTCATTTCCTGTAACGATTCTTTCACTCTCTCCACCGGAAAATTTAACACCGCCGAGGCCCCTCTCACCGAGAATGCCGCCTGATCGTAAGCCATCGCCGCTGCCTCCGCACTATCAAACGTCCCCAACCAGACTCGAATTCCGTGTCTAGTGGAATCCCTTATCTCCGCCGCAAACTTCCCCCACGGCCGCCGTCTCACTCCCCTGTAAGATTTCTCTTTCTGGGGTTTTTCGAATTTCGATTCTGAAGTTACTTCTTCTTCCTTAACAGCTACGGCGGCGGAGGTATTGGATTCCGATGACTGATCGGTGATTGATGCGCCGCCGTTTGCCGCCAGCATATCAAATAAAAGCATGTCTTCGGAATCGTTGAGATTGAAAGGGAGTGAATTGTGATGGAAAAGGAGTTCGTCCCATGAGTATGAGGATTCCGGCGAGTAATCGGAGGTGGGATATTGATAGTAGTCTTGAAGGGAAGAAATGTTAGCCATGGTTGTGAATTGTGATGGACCAAAGAAAACAGAGTCCTGCTGCCTTTATATACCCTTGGAAAATCTAAATCTTCTAGAAAAAAAAATTAATTTAAAAAACTAGGATCGTTTAATATTTGTATAATAACTTTTTGTTTCAAGTAGTAATATTTTTTTGTCACTAGATTTTATTTTAATGAGTTGATTTGTCTACATTTGGTCATTTGAAGAGAAAACTATCATCAATATCGATATTATCAATATATTAGAACTTATTATTCAGGAAACTGTTCAGAAAGATCGTAGTAAAGAAAATAATTCGAGCAATTTACGGACCTCGATGTATTACTTTATTTTAATTATAACAAGAAAGTAACAAAGATTTTCATACGTAATTTAATGCTATTAAGAAATTCTAATCAGCTGTGTTTAATAATAAATAGTACAACTAAACTATTTTATTAGATTAGAAATACTATTTATAAAGAGAAAAACACAACCCTTGCATATATATGTCACGGCAAGCTTAGCCTTGCAAGAGATAGGCCAACCAATACCAAGTGATGTATAAATATATTCAATTAATAACATGGAATATTGTTTAATATCAAAAGAATGTGATTTTATAACGTACTTGATAAGCACTTTTAGACTATTATACTTATTACTAATTAAATTTGAGTTATAACACCACAAACTTACATATCAAACTTTTCAAGCGATTAACAAGCTTTGCCTTGAAAGGCCAACGATATCCCAAGAGAAGACGTTAATTTAGCATGTAGTGAATTAATGACCACCTTCCAACAGCAAAATAACTTAAACTTGGAATAAATGTTCTCCAAAACTACATGGTATTTATAGCCCTAGCCCTAGCATCGCTCATATTATCTAGTGGTGAAACAATCAAACAGATATTATCCCTAGTAATGTTACATGCTAAGCTCTAAAGACTTTATTCATCGGGATAGTGTAAATTTAATAAGAACTTGAAAAGAAAAAAAATCTTGTTGAGAGTATTTTAATTTGGTGTCAGAATTAGTTAAATCGGTTATACGTGACCCCTTATTTGTGGATCATTTATAAACTATCTTAGATAGTGCACTATCATAAAAAACAGATAAATCTTTGTTCTCAAAGCCTTATGAGTTCTAACACGTCCGTATGCGAAATGCTAATATCATTGGCCTAGACCTAATACACTTATTATTACCTTAGGCTAATATGCCGATTTCTCCATTTTCTAAAGCTTAAATATCCATAAAAGGTAAAGTATCTTTAATTACGGTATGCTACAAAACATAATATATGCGCACTCATACCGATGAATAGTAAACTAAGGATCGTATCCATTTATAGAGTTGCAAGCTCTAAACATGGTTTAATTTATATTAGAGGCCTAAGAGATCGAATAGGCTTCATTTCAACCGATCACGAGTGATCATTCTTGATTTTTTCAGGATTCCGTTTTTAAAACAAAGAATTTATGTCATCTAGGATGCTTACAGTAAGCAACTTCTTTTCATTCTTCGAATCAAGTTTTCTCTTGATTTTGATCCTCTTTCGATCATTTTCTCCAAACACTCTTTGTTTTCAGCTTCTATATATGACAAACATGTCCGGAAGTAAACTACCCTTTCTTAATTTAGTCAATTTGACTTCAAATTCCTTAACTGAAAAAGTTGCTTACACTTGTAATCTTAATAAGTTCTGAGCATTGAATTGTATTGACTTGATGATCAACTTGACATCGTTATTCACATATAAGAATTGATAGCATAATCTAAGGATTAAAGGATATTCAAAAGCTACCACAAAGCTTGTGAAACTAAACAAATATATAACTTTTGATAATGTTTACTTATATATCTTTAGGTAGGAAAGACTAAAAAAGTATTTTCACCAATGTAGTATGAGAAAGATGCATCATAAAAAACAAGTGATGAGGATTTTGTAATCTGTTTGTATAAATTGAAACTTCTAGAAGGAGAACTATAAATTTAAATTATGTAAATATTTTATGATTTTTCTACTTATTTAATTTTAACTTATTCACTTTTTTATCAAACCAAAATCAAATTTAAAAAACCTGATCGAAAACTTAAAATTTGTATAATAACTTAAATAATTGATTAAAATTTGTAAATTAACTTAAAACCTAAAATTTGTATATTAACTTAAACAATTGATTAATATTTTTAAATAAACTTAAAACTTTAAATTTGTAAATTAACTTAAACATTTAATTAAGGTATAATTCTAGTAGAACTAAATAACCTAATAAAATTTCTTGATTTTTCACTCAAAGTGTTTGACTAATCTTAAATCTAGAAATTAGATTTTGATTGCCATTCAAAGTAATAAGAAATAAATGACATTTGTTTGATGTAAATTAAAACAGGTCACCAATCTATTTAAAAATGGATAAAATAAAGCCACGTTTATACAATTAAGTTGCTAGATTCGTGGAATACAAGAGGCTTATTTGAATAATCAAAGGGATTCATATTTTATCATGTTGAGGTGGAGGGCTGATTAGATTGGTATTTTCTTTCTAGAGTTCGGTTATGTTTCTTTACCGGTTATAGTAAGAGAATATATTCATTAGAAAAAATTAGTATATGAAAATAAATTATACTTTTTTTGAAAACTTAATTAACTAATTGAGCAAACTGTTTCAAAATACAACATGTTTTTACTAAGCTACCAATGTATACAACAAACTTTAAAAATTTTAAAAAAAATACAATCAACATTAATATATCCTACAATGTATGCAAGTGACATGTTATAACAGGTCACCTACTATTCTTCAACAGGTAACCATGTTTTTTTATTATTATTTTTATCTTTTTAATAAAAATAATTAAAAAAATAAAAAAGAACACAACAATCTTCAAGATCTGCAATTGAAACCCACTTCCATCTTCAAGAAATAACCCCCACCTCCATCTTCATCTCCTTCAACCATGTACAAGCAGTTAGAGTTTTAATCAAATGAGAAAATAATCCACATGCCGTCGACGACCTTCAACACACGACTGCCGCCGTCGTCCCCTTTGCGTTAGGGTTTCTTGTGTCGGCTTCAAACCAACGACCACCTCCACCCACCTCCGCCGTCAAGGGCCTCAAGGGTTTCAGATCTGCTGTTGCCGCATCCTTCAGATTAGGGTTTTCTCCCCGTCGCTGTATTACCAAACACCACCGCCGTCCTCCCCTTTGCAATTAGGGTTTCTTGTGTAGGGTTCACACAACCACCACCGTTCAGATCTGGGGTTTAAACAACCGCCGTCGCCCGCTGCTTCAAACACCACCGTCGTTTGAAGATGCTCGCATCCTTGACCTCACTGAAGATCTGAGTTTATTCGTCAACTTGAGTTTTAAGGTTTG
Organism: Pulicaria dysenterica; assembly: GCA_947179395.2. Lineage (NCBI taxonomy): Eukaryota > Viridiplantae > Streptophyta > Magnoliopsida > Asterales > Asteraceae > Pulicaria > Pulicaria dysenterica. The sequence goes on along the minus strand of OX359288.1, from coordinate 75,701,663 downwards.
TTTTCGAGATCTGATAACCAAAAATCTATTTGTTTTTCAAGATTCACATTCAATCGATTTAGGTTGTTATGATTAGGGTTTTTCAGATTTCAGATGGGTTCTTTATTTCCAGTTGTTGTTCTTCTCAATTTCAGATGCGTTTTTTGTTTCTAGTTGTTGTTCTTTGCATCAATTACTCCAATATTCCAGATCTGTAACTGATTACAGATTATAGATTGTTGTTCTTTGTTTCTAAACAAATAATGTTGTTCTTTGCTTCTAGCTGATAATTTTTTTGTTTCAAGTTGTTAACATTGACGATGAACAAAAATGATAAACACAGATTACAGATTTTTTTGTTATTGAGATGTGTTCTTGCTCTTGAAGGTGTTCTTGAACTTGAAGAACATTTGACGTGAACAAAGATGATATATAATAATTAAAAATTAAAAATTAAGCAAAAATGAAAAAGGTGACCGGTAACCTGTTACACAGGTTAGAAATTGTATACAATGGGGGGATAAAAGAGAGTTGGTTGTATTTTTTTTAAAATTTTAAAGTTGGTTGTATACATTGGTAGCTTAGTGAAAGTTCATTGTATTTTGAAGCAGTTTGCCCTAACTAATTCATATACAACTACATATTTATATATAAGAAAAATCATATTCCTTTAAAATATTCTTATACTTTATTATGCTACTTAATAAGTTATGATATATATGTGTAGTTGATTAATTTTTTTTCTTATTTATATTTTGATACGTGTTTTAATCATATGAGTAAAAAAATAATTATAAAATATTGAGAAATATTCAATATATTTCATACTTGATTCATATTATTAAGTGTTTAAATTTAGCCTTTGGATCAGTTCCCATCAATGATCCACATTAAATTTTAAAATTTTGAACAGAGTGACATTTTGTAATTAATTTGTGATTTTATATTGAATCACATGTAATTGAATATATAGATTTTATGACTATATATTTTATATGACTTTATTAAATCTAGCTCATAAATATTATAAAATTGATATATTAAATTAATTTTTTTTTTAACAACAAACACACACACTCATTAAACTTACTTCTTACACCATTGTAGTTAAAAGTTTTAATATATAATTACCGGGACTTAAAAGACAACTTTTTAAATATTACTTTATAACACCACATACAACTTAGCTACAAATTAATATATAAGATGACTTGTATACAAGATTTACAAGTCATGAGTGATCAATAATTGGGTGATATAGTTAAAAGTTCGTTTGTCTGAAAATAGAAAAAAACGCACGTGATTTAAATGACGCAAGGCGGCGGGTCAGACCAGGACTTTGACGGCTTTTAGTAACCGCCCCTTGTACCAGGTTCTTCTCCCCTATGTTTAACGACAATTATATTAATTTCTGTATTTTATAATTATTACCAACAACTTATCACTTGGTCTTTATCAACCTTTGTAATGATCCTTTAATTCGTACTTAGTTACGAAAATTAATTTTCAAAATATAAAACTATAAGATCATTCATAACATGGTTATATTACTTATTCTTTTTTGTTATTAAAAGATGACGACGATGATATTACTATAATTTTTGTCATTGGCTAGTCAAGAAGGGGTTTAGTCATGCGACTGACTAATGTTGTGCCTTCTTTTTTGCTTTAGAAGTAAAAAGAAAGAAATAATTGGCTACATATGTTTTAGTAATGAATTTATGATGCTGATTTTGCAATCCGTTATGACAGACGTTAAGACATTGTTATGGTTGCTCTAATTGCGTAAACTCTTAATTTTATATTATTTACCATTCTAATTTAAAAAAATCATTTATATATAAACCATAGTATCAATGTTTCACAGTGAGATGGAATTCATGGATAACTACAGAGAAATGACGGGCAACAACACCTAGGGTGATCTTCCTAATTTGGAAAACAAAGGGTTGTCTTGAATCTGAATAGAGCAAAGGTGGTAGATTTTCTCAAACCACTTGTAATGATTTGTTTCGGTATCAATGACGAGCTTGTTTTGTAGTCAGGAGGTCATCCACTATGTGATCTTGTCGTCGCACTACTCGTTGTCCGGATGAAGAGGTCTTAACCTCGTTACCAATTATCTTTCCAACCGGCCAATTAATATTATATATGTGTATCCAAAATTGAAGGTGCCGGTTGTGTTACAGTTAGTCATGATAGTTATTAGTAGGGCTCTTAGTCGGGAGATAGGCATATATGTTAGAAAAGTTGCTGTGACAAGCAATCATAACAGTCATTACTACGTGTGATCTCATAACAAATGACTTCGCCAAACCCATAAGGACATAGACAGTGTTTTTCCTTTTTTGTAACGTTCAATTGTTAACAACAGATAAGGTAAGGTTATATATAGAAACTTAAAGAACCATCCTGGAGATGACACGTGACATATTGTTTAAAGACAAAAATGAAAAAAATTAACGCTGCTTATCGCCCCTCCATCTCCAATCTTTTTTTTAAACCCCACACAACTTTAAAAGATCATAACTCGTTCGTTTTTTTGGAATTTTAGCAAAAAAAAGTATATCGTTAGATTCAATTTTTCGTCCTCTTTCAAACAAGACTAGACTTCATATACTTCTAAAACTTTTTTTTTTGAAAAAGCAAAGTTTGCATCTTAAGCTAGGTTTAATTCTAAAATGAAAAATGCAAAAAATCAAAAAATGCAAAATATGAACATGCAGGTCATGCAGATGCTTCCAAAATGCAAATTATGAAAATGCAAAATGCAAACCAAAATGATTCAATGAGAATGCAGCTGCAAAATTTCAAATCCAAAATGCAAAACCCGTATACAACACTACAATGCAGCCGAAAATGAAAACAAAATTTGCATTTTCAAAAAAAATAATTAGAAAAATATGGGAAGAGTGGTCTTGTTTAAAAGAAGATTAAAAAAACTAAAAGATTGGTATATTATTTTGTTTAAATTCACAAAACTTAAAAAGTTATGACAATTTAAAGATTTGGGAGGTATTTTCTTTTAAACGTGGATTTGTTGGGAGGATTTTTCATGTTTGCCCTTTTACTTGTTAATTAATACATGATAATTACAATTATATCATCTTTAAGTTTTATCTGTTGATTTTGATAATCCAATTATACAGATTAGTTTTTTAGGTTCTTTGGTTGAGTGTAGGTTCTTTATTGATGCTATATATATATATATATATATATATATATATATATATATATATATATATATATATATATATATATATATATATATATATATATATATATATATATATATATATAAAGAAATTACCAATGGAAAAACTAATAATTAAGCATTAAAAAGGCTCATATGATTCAGCTAAATTAGGATAATTATTCGTTGTTTTAGTAATAACTATCGACTCGTGTGTTATGTCTATATATTCAACGTGCTTATTTCATTTCCTTGATAAAGGGCACTTCAATGATACTGTTACGTAAAAATAAAACTCCCACCACATTGTATATGAATGATGTAGTCACTCTTATTATATATCCATACATTTACAAGGAAAAAAACATTTCAGTAATAAATAGCTTTCTGTGGGAATGTGAAGTAAAAGTTGGTTTGGCCGAGCGGTTAAAGAACGTGCGCGTTAGCCGGTAGATCCGGGTTCGACTGCTTCCAATTGCAAGTTTTTTTTTCTTTTGAATATTTTAGCTTTTTTTAACAAATTGTATTTGGCAGCGAATCGATTGTGAAAATTTCCACACCTTATTTCTTTTTTAATTCTTTCTTTAATGTTACATATGCAACTTTTTTTTTTCTATTTTAAATTTATTGTAATTTTATTAATTTAGATGTTTGTCAATAAAAGCTTTTCTTAAATTTATTTTATTGTGAAATGTTTAATATAGTTCATACTTAATTCATAGTTATACGTGACTAAATTTAGCCTCTGAATCAATGACATAAATAGTCCAGATTGCATTTTTAAAATTTTGGGCGGATGGGCATATTCGTAATTCACATGTGCTGCTTTTATAAATCACATTTGATTGCAGATTAAAATTTTAGGACTATATTTTTTACATGAATTTTATTGAACACAGGTCATATTTTATTATTTAGATTTTGCATACGGATAAGTATAGTTATTTTTTATATAACTTATGAAGATACTTTAAAGCAACATTAACTCACTAATAACGAAACAAAAGTTAGAAGAATTTGTATATTTGTAATTTATATGTTTATTGAATAGTAAATTCATTTAAAAATAAAGTTTACGGGAGAAATAAAAATAGACCTAAATTTGAGATTAAATCATTCAAAAAAAGTTTGTGTTAGGCCAAAATAAAGATTAACTTTAAGGGTTAAGTTAAAATATTTTAAAACTATTTACAAAATAATTTTACGTATGTAACCAAAATTAGCTACATTTTGAAAGTCATATAATAAAATTTAGTAGTAAACTAGAAAAAGCAAAAACCTTAATTATTACACCATTTATAAAGGTTTTCACTAACTACTTTACTAATGTCGATAAGAAACTGAAAATAATATCATTATGGCCTCTTTCTTTTAGTTTTTTTTTTTTTTGTTAAAGGTACCTATTGTAAATTTTTTTTAATATATATATAATTGATAAAAATAAAAAAAAGTGGGTAAAATTAAAAAGAGGCTGATACAATGTTGGTAAAATTGATAAAAGTAAAAGAAATTTGATATAGTTAAAAAGAATTGATAGTATATTAGTATAAGTGACAACTCTCCTTTCTTTATATGCTTTATTCTTTTTTTTTTACATTGACAATTTTATGTAAACAACAATTTGTATTATATTTACAAGGATAACTATTTTCAAAATTTGTATATCACTTATCAAAAACTATCTAAGATTCATTTTATTTAAAAAAATAGTAACTGAAAGATATTTTACTACTTTTAAGTAAATTCAACCGATTCAATTGTTTTAAGTTTCATATCTAAAATCAATTTACCATTTTTGTGTAAACTGTTTTTTATCTTTGGCTTTTTAATAAAATATGGTAGATGAATGATCTTATCAAACTCGATTAAAAAGTAATTAATCTCCGAAGCGAAGTGCAGGCAGGCGAATCACTAGTTATATCTAATTCTCCGGAATACTAACTTTATTAATTTCACGTTTAATAAAAGACAACAAATTAATATCTTTTAATATATATAAAAGACTAAATTTAATCAATTTTATTAACCAATTCTATCCGTTCATTTTAGTCAATTTAAATCTCAACCGTTCATTAATATTGAAATCAAAATTTGATTTTGACTTTTATAAGTCAAAGTTGTTTACTTATTAATATTTTTAAAATGATTTTACATAACTTTAAATCTATTACTACTAAAATTACGTACTAATCAAACTAATTATTTTCAAACTAATAATATTCTAATATATTCTAATCTCATTTATTATTAAAAATTAATATATATTAATAATATTTTATTTATATTAGAAGATAATTGTAACAATAATAATCAACCCGCTTCGAAGCTTCTACCGTTGATCTGCGTATTGACGTCGTCTTTCATCATATTTTAAGTTCTCATATTTTTCGTGTTTTATCACTATTTAATATCTTTATATTGATAAATAATATATATTATTTTTGTAAACCAACCCATGTATCACACGGGCATTAAATCTAGTTTTATATAAATGAATATAAAGTTCAAATAATGTTATAAAAATTACATGCATATAAAATAAAAGTAACATCAATAAAATTATGTTCAAAGCTGAACTGCATTAATAAAAAACAGAAAATCACTTGTAATTTCGTTAAAATCCCCGATGTAGTTGACGAGATCTTATCAAAAGTATATGTATCTTTATGACAATTATTTAGTTTGATCAAAATGTATTTCGTATCCAAGTGCTTTTGTGAAAAGAAAAGTAGAATATGGGAATTGTGTGAATGAATTGTTTATGAGAGTGTTATATTTACAGAGATTTTAGAGAGAAAAAAAATACAAAACCCATAGCATGATAGCTTAAAAGGAAAACTAAGGGAAAAAAGGTTAGTTCACACTTCACCCCACCATGAAGTAGTTTTTTTTTTCTTTTTTTTAAGCATTTAAGAGCTTATTTTTGAAAAGATAAATAAATAAAAGTTTAAGTCTGCAACCAATATTTCAAAACCTAGTTTTTAATTGATCCGGTGTAACGAGCGGGTTATGGGTCAACCCAGTTATATATACACTCGCATTTGTTTGTGTTTTCAAATTAGAGCTTTTGTAAGTTTTGTCGATTTTATATTGATATCAGGTATTGACTTATACACCTATTCACATTATCATTATAAGAAAACTAAAAAAAACAAACAAAAACGGATCAATAACGGATTGAAAACAATGGGTAACTGGTTCGATCAAAAACCTAACCGGATCGATACAGGTTAAAAGTTGTCTGTAATTAAACAAAACTAGTAAAGAGTGTTTGAAGAATGTTTAATATAATACATATTTAATACAAGTCTTAAGGGACTAATTTTAGCCTTTATATCATGGCATCAATGGTCCTGATTGCATGTTAAAGGGGCGGATGAACATTTTCGTAATTCACATGTGAGGCTTTTACAAATTATGTGATTGTATACTGAATCATCTATGATTACGTATTAAAATTTTAAAGTTACGTTTTTTACATAAATCTTATTGAACACAAGTCAAGCTTATTTTTTAAAAAGTAAAAAAAAATTTTAACTTCAGAAAATTTCAAAACTAGCACTTATATTATCTCCTATATAATACCACTACCATTCTACCACGTTGTTGTGACACTATACCACCCCTTGTGCTCTAAATATATTTTACACATTATTTTTTTGGAAGCTATAAAATGGTCCAGGTGCGTGCATTGATTATTTGGTGTAGTGATATAGACATCTTGACAACCTAAAAAGTCAAACTCTTGAAGAATTTTTGTGAAAAATACACCCCTCCTACTTCTACACGAAATTTCCTACAATTTGTGACTGCGACACCAAACTATTCACTTTTCAAATTTACCCTCACAGCTTTCTGTTAGAAGTTTGTAGTTTTTTTTTTTATATATTTAATCTATCTCATCTTTAAAATATTAGTGTCTTGGACATCCGTTTTAATCTTAGTGGTTCATATACTTTTTTTCTTCTCATATTATGTCATCATTTTATCCTTTTGTTGTAAAATTGTATAATATTCTAAACGAAGCCAAAACTATGTGATAATAAAACATTTTTCTAGATCTATAAATTGTTATTATCTGTCTATTTTATGAAAACTGTTACTTGAAACGACTTGTTAAGAGGAAAAAAGGTAGTGTCTTCGTTTATATAGTTTATTTTGATTACGGGGAATGAATTTTTATATATTATGAACGCTATCATCATTAAGATCTATCAGTACGATACTTTAGTTTATAATATTTCAATGTGACACGTTTGTTAAATAATAATTTATAATTATTATTAATGTATAGTGTAGGGTCCTTTGTGTAAATACTGTTTATTGTATATTCTGATTGTTGAATGTAATACGTCCTTAACGGGTTTCCGCAATACGTAACATGGTATCAGAGCCAGGTTAATTCTGTGAAAAAAGGAGAAATGTATCGCCAATACAACACACCGGAAGTAAAACACCATTACCAACCATGATTACTTTTAACTTCCCACAAGGTTTAAGAGAAAGTAAGTTACCTTGGTTGAAAGACATGTGAGAGCTTGCACCAGTGTCCATGTAATAGGTGTCTTGATTTTGTGTAGATTGCTGGATAGACATCAAGCAGAAAAGCAAGGCTAGATCTGTGAACTGAGGTTGAGCTGCAGAGGCCGGAGGGGTTGTAGAAGGTGCAGCATATAGTGTAGATGGAGGAGGATAACTCCCATGTGCAGGCGTAGGAGGCGCCGATAAGTGATGAGATCCTCCATACTGATTAGCCGGAGACTGTTGTTGTTGTATGGCATGTTGCAGTTTCTATAGAAGCTGATTGTTGAAAGCTGGTGTACCACCAAAAGTACCTGCAGCACCAGATTTACCTGTAAAAGTAGCAGAAGAACTCCTCCCTAGAAGTACTTTTAGATGGAACCCTACCCGTGTTTTTGTTTCCCTAGTTATTTTTATTTTTCCCTTTCCCATTATTATTAGTAACAGAGGTAGAATAAAGGGTAGAACTGGGGAGTGTCAACAATGGGGTCAGGGTGGTGTTCATGTGACTCATGCAAGAGTAACATATTTTAGGGCTCAAGAAAGGAGGGATCGAAAAGGTTTGGTGTAAGTGATAACATCAACCAGACTTTGGTACGAAGGTGGTAAGTTCTGTAGGATTTGTAAGACAAGATCCTGATCAGATATTATGGAATCAACATTACTAGAGAATCAGCTATATCTTTTTAAGTGTGACAGTAATCAGTAATAGACATAGCACCCTCTTTGGTGTTCCGAAAAATAGTTTGAAGTTGAAGGCTACTGAACAATTTATTATTCTAGAAATGAGCATATAGGCTTCCCAAAAATCTTTCGCAATACAATTATCTTTAGTAATTATATTCAGTAAAGTAGGTTCACAGGTAGAGTAGAACCAAGAATTTAATACAGGAAACAATAGCTTCCCAATCATCATCATTATCACTTTTAGGTTTTGTTTTTCCAGTGATATGACCCATAACCTTTGCCACTTTACACATATTAGTAAAAATACGACGCCACAATTTATAGCGAGACCCGTCAGTTGTTAATTTGAGACTAAACTGAGGGTAATGTAGCAAACAAAAGTTAGGAAGCCGAGGGGGTGGGTGGTGGTGTGGGATCATTGGTGACCATGACTAATAAAAATTGTACTGACGAAAAATAAAGATAACAAGGAAATTAAAAACAGGAACGTGCTCACCTAAATAGTAATCCCGAAGAAGAAAAGATCAACAATCGGAGAAAAGTAGTGGCGATAGTGCAAGAGATCCGGTAATTCTTGACTAAAGAATTAAATAATTCTTGACTAAAGAATTAAATGTCTTTAATTTATGGTCCCAAGAAGAAGCAGCAACCCAATGCAGCTTTATGTAATCGACTGCAGCTTTTTTGAAAAAGAAAAATCAACACTTTATTTAAAAAACAAAAAAAACCAACACCACATGCACTCCAAAAAAAAGGAATATCACCAAAACCACTCAAAAGGTACTCTTTCCCATGTTCTTTTTCTTCGTCCCTCATCTGTTGATCGTTTCGTGTCCTACACTGATGCTGATTGGGCCGGTTACTCTGAAACACGCCGGTACACCTATGGGTTCTGCATTTTTCTGGGTGACAATCTTGTTTCTTGGTCATCCAAGCGACAAAATGTTGTTTCCCGCTCCAGTGCTGAAGCTAAATATCGTGGCATTGCTAATGTCGTTGCCGAGTCTGCCTGGCTTCGCAATCTTCTAGTCGAGTTACGTCTCCCTCTTTCCCGTGCCACGGTTGTGTTTTTGTGATAATATGAGTGCCATGTATTTAGCCAATAACCCTGTACAACACCAGCATACCAAACATGTGAAAATTCACTTACACTTTGTTAGAGAACGTGTTGCTTTGGGGCAAGTACGTGTGTTGCATGTGCCTTCATCTCATCAGTTTACAGATATGTTTATTAAAGGCCTACCTACACAGCTGTTCTTAGATTTCAGATCAAGTCTGAGCATTCGCCTTCCTCCAGCACCGACTTCGCGGAGGGGGGGGGGGTTAAATAATAATTTATAATTGTTATTAATTAATGTGTAGAGCCCTATGTGTAAATAGTGTATATTATATATTCTGATAGTTAAATGAAATACCCCCTTAACGGGTTTCCACAATACGTAACAACGTTAACTAAAACAACTATTTCACTTTGAACACTCTTTGGCCATAGCTCACACGTGATGCATAGTGCAAGAAAATGCACATAGAAATAATCATAAAGAATACATTGTTTATCTATAAAGTAAATATCATTAGATAACGATTTATTGTTTCAAATCTATTAGTATAGGTAAATTACCTTTTTTTCTTTGTCAAATTAGATAACAAAACTTGTTACCTTCTTTGCCGGTTAGAAAATAAATAAACCTCTACTTAATCCTAACTAAACCCTAATTTACTCCTTATTAATCTATCACTAACTAAGCCAATAACAACTAACTTTTTCATCTTTTGTGCACATACAAAGATCATGAGCATCATCGTCGTCATTATCACCATCATCACCAGAGATAAATTCAGCATTAGACTCTGAAGCTCCTCATCTCTCCTCCCTTGTTTCTCTTCCTCCCATTCATTCCTGATTGGTCACAATTTACACTCATGAAGCTTCAACTTTTCTTAGCAAAGATATTGACGGCCATGGCTACCACAAACCTTAAAGGAATCAATAGCGTTAGTATGATCTGAAACTCCTATCCGTTCAAAAATTTTGAAGCCAACAAGTGCCTTAATCTCTCTGACATGTTGTCACCCACACATTCCGACAAATCCTCGCACCCCTCTCCGATGCAAGACCTGCTTCGCCATCCACAACCCTTCCTACCTTGTCGATCTCTCAACCCTAATTTCGATCTATCTCTCTTTTTCCTAAACATTTGACTAATCAGTAACCCAACACTAAGTGTGTGTTTAGAAATAAGATGGTTGATGATGGAGTTGTAATTATAAACATGCAAAACACCATTAGTTGCTAAAGGGTATCGACAAGAAGAACAAAACAGTTATGACGAACCTTTTGTTTTTGTTACTAGATTATAGGCTATTTTAACTTTCTTAGCTTATGCTCCATTCAAGAGCTTAAAGTGTTTCAGAAGAATGGTAAAAGTGCATTTTTTTAATGAAAAACTTCAAGAAGAAACAAATTATGTTTATAATCTTCAGGTTTTGAAAGTCATTGCCATCTGCCTTCCCAACACGCTCCACACTTATAAATCCATACATAAATACAAACAAATTATGCACTCCCCAGTAAAATTCCATAATTATGATCCATATAACAAAAGGGACAATTATGAAAATTGTTTTTATCTATATCTAGTCCTTATGGAAGAAAAATGATATTTTAGGGCACATATGGGAATCAAATGATCCAAGAGATAGATTCTATTGTGATTTTGTTTGGAACACAAACTTTATGAATTAATTTAAATAACATACACCAATGAAGGATATTGTTTGTATATGATATTTTCCTATGTTTGATAAATTCTTATTTTTGTGTTTATATACTTGTTCATGTGTGCATGCATATAGGTATTTGGTTTGGCAATATTATATATAATTCAAGTTGTAGAGGGTGATGGTGTTGGTGTAGTGTGATGATTAAGGTTGCATGCTCATAAAATTTGAGTACATGTATTTTCGATAAGAAAGAAAGAAAGAAGGTGAGTGGTGGTTTCAGTTAGAGATTGTAATCGAGGGGAGACAACGATGGAGTAAGAATTTATATTATAAATCTAGCATGCAATGTGGCATATATATATATATATATATATATATATATATATATATATATATATATATATATATATATATATATATATATATATATATATATATATATATATATATTTATATATATATATTGTAACACCCCAAAGTGGGGCCTAGTTGTAAACAGTTGTACATGTAGCTTTAATAGTTGTACGTTGACTTTAACTTGTGTTTTGTTGCTAATTGTAGTATACATGTTGTTAAATGGTGTCCTGTATGTTAATTGGTGTTTTAAACGTGAAATGGTGTTAATTGGTGCTAATTGGTGTTAAATGTGGATTAAAATGTGGTAATGTGAAAAGTGTCATAAGTTGACCAAGTTGATAAATAGTTGAACGGTTTTAGATAATGGTTCTAAAAATATCTCCGTTAGTTGAAACGAATAACCCTAAGTTGTGTTTTAAGTTGAATAGGAGAACAAAATACCAGTGAGGGGTATTAGACCTTAAGTCGGCCTAATTGTTTCTTTCTTATCTTCTGGGTAAGCTAGAAACACACACAACACATACTAAACACATACACACGTACGTTTGAACACACACACACACAACCCTTGTCAAATTGAAGAAGGAAACTAAGTTAGGGCAAGATTAGAAGCTGGATTCGAGTACTAAATCTGTTCCTGTTGACCTTGTTCATCATCTTTTGTAAGTTTTCATCCTAAATCTAGTTCTTGGGTTTTAATGGTGTAAGGATCCAAATTGATGGATTCCAATGTGCTCTAGTGTTGCTCTTATGTCCAAATGGTGTTAGTGAGTTCATATATATGTTAGAAGTCGAATATAAACACTTGGATACGGATTCAAGTTGGATTTGATGTAAAAAACGAGTAGAACAGCTGCTGTGTTCGAACAGAGCACGAACATACTGTAAATGTTGTTCCTACGGGCGTAGTAGAAGGTTACTACGGCCGTAGGGTGTTGTCCATGTTACTGCGGTCGTAGGAAATGGTTGCTACGGCCGTAGAAGTGTGTCTAAAGGAGATTACCACCTACGGGTGATGGAAGCATGACTACGGGCGTAAGTATATAACCTGCGGCCGTAGTTACCTAAAGGAGACCTACTACGGGCGTAGGGTGTGGTCCCTACGGCCGTAGGATATGGTTTCTTGGGAACACTCTCTGCGGGCGTAGTATATATCTACTACGGCCGTAGGACGTGAAACACATCCTGCGGGCGTAGGAACAAGTTCCTGCGGCCGTATGAGTCTGTTAGAAGCCATGTTGACCTTTTGTTGAGACAGTTGTTAGTGCAGTCAAGTGTGGTGTATGCTAAGTAATGTTTAAATCTGTGTCTGTTTGTGTTAGGTGATTCGGATGACTCTGTGTGCTCTTGAGACAGTTGATACGTGAGACACGAGGTATGCTATGATAAAATTATACACGCATGCCTATTATTGATATGAAAGATATAACTGTTATTATATGCGTGCATGAACTGGATCCTTACTGGATCAGCCATTTGTTTGTAAAGTTATGTCCGGACACTAAACGAAAGAACTACGGAGATCAGTCAGGTAGATGGGTGATAATATATGGCTGGGTTCCCAGGGTCCTTAGGGACTACGAATTGGGGAACTAACGGTACTCGGGAGTATACGCTCGGGGTATGGCTCTGCAGGCCTCCGTTCCTCTATGGAACTGGGTTCCTGGCTTAGGCTGGAACCAGCATGATAGACAAAGTGTACCACGTTGACTGCTCTTCGCTCGCCCACTGGTGCAATTGGTTGCGGCTGATTCCCCGGCTTGGGTTGTTGAGCGGGGCTGGCTCCCCTGCAAGATACGACTCCTGCTGACATGATTGGCGCGCCACAATATGATAGGATAGCCCTGTGTGCTGTTCTGATACATGATAGCCTGCTTACTGATGCTTATGTGTAATTGGTGCTCACTAGCTAGTTGTAGCTAACGGTGCAAGATTTACCTTTTTCGCGTGTTGATGCTAGAGGCCTGGTGAGGCGGGACTACTGGTAGTATTTTGTTGTAAATACCTTTTGGGGAACTCGTTGTTATATATGGATCCGATGGTCGGAAACTAGTTGGTAACGCTTGTAGAATACAAACTTGGCTAATTCTTTTGTTGTAATTAATAGCCGAGTCAGTTAACGTTGTTTTTGTAAATGGCGTTTAATTCTGTTGCACACTTTTGTTAATTGTAGTTTAAAAAGTTTAAATTAACTCTAATTTTAAATTCGTTAGAGGTGGCGTTATATATATATATATATATATATATATATATATATATATATATATATATATATATATATATATATATATATATAAGTATTATTATAAATTATAAATTGTGATTGTAAAGCAATTTGTTATATATAAAAGTTCTAGTAATAAAATTTGGGTAAAAGATATATACAACTAACGATACTAGGTGTTGTTGTATTTATAACTTATTTAAATGAAGGGTGTTTGTAATATTTGACTGTATAGTAATTTAAGTACGATATGATTGTACTAGCTGTATAGATCATTTATTCATTAATTTTAGTATAAAAAGTGATCACAATGCTGATAAACATTATGGAGAAAAAGTCGAGAGTTTACATTATTCTTTTAGCTAAGGATCAACTCATGGAAACAGCTCTTAAAGATTTATATATATATATATATATATATATATATATATATAGGGAGTAGTTCAAACGAGAACTGTTTTTCGTACGAGAACTGCGAGAACCAATATGGACCAATCATTTAATCACATGTCTTAAACATTTTAATTAAATAAAAAGGGTATGTTTGTCTTTTTATTAATTGATCATTAACGGTTTCTTATCTTTATCTTTCTTCCCCCACTTTTCTACGTTGAGAATTCCCGAGGAATCAGCTTTGCTTCTTGGTAAAAAATTTCTTGCTGCTCTAGATACATCTATTACAGACAACATTCATGTTGGAGAACAAGTGTAAAAAGCATTTGTTGTTTATACAGTACAACTTATGAAAGCAATCACAGGTGTTAGCGAAAAGAAAATTAGTAGAAAAGTTTAGAAGTCACCCAAGGGTTGTCCATTGTTGACGTTTCCAATATCCTAATTATATTTATATAAAGTTTGATAATAAAATGATGGTTTATTTTGATTTTGATAATCCCCATACTTAACTTTTGAATTACAGTAGAATTTTCTAACCTCTTGCAAGTGGTATTGAGTTTCAGATTTTCGTTCTTCGTTACCCATAATGGTGCAAAGTCGTTCCTCAAACAATAAAAAAAAGCTTTTAAAAAACCGATTAATGGAAAATCACGACTGAATTTAGTGTATTTTTTTAATATTTTGAGAAATTTTGAAAAGGAAGTTAATCATTGTGTTTAAAATCTTTGTTGTTAGAGGTTAAAACATGCACTATAAGTGTTTGTTGAAATGCCCAAAGGAAAAAAACAATGTACTTGTTTTGATTGTTGAATAGGTTAATTACTTAATTATAATCATTGTTATACTTAATCAATGATTGAAGTGTATTATGAATTTGTTTTTAATTGAAATCATAGGCTTAATATCAGTTTTCATGTTTTTTGTGTTTGCTGGGTTTTTTTCCGGTACAGCTCGACATGTGCACTAGTGCAAAATTTGCACAAGTGCAAAATTTGCACTAGTGCATATCTACATTCGTGCTAAAAAACTAGGTGAATTTGTGCATATGCACAAGTGCAAATTTTGCACATGTGCATATCTACACTTGTGCTAAAAAAACCAGATAAATATGTGCAAAAATTGCACTTGTGCAAAATTTTGCACTAATGCAAATATCGAGCTGTACAGAAAAAAAACCCAGCAAAATTTGCACTTGTGCAAAAGTTGCACTAGTGCAAATTTCTAGCTGTACAGAAAAAAAAACTCAGCAAACAAAAAAAAAATTTTGAAAAAATATATCAAGACCGGTCTCAAATTAAAGAGCATAATTTTCTAGTTAATTTGGTATAATTTTCGTAATTTAACACTTTTCCGTTTGATGTATATATTAGTTTAAAAAATAAGGGGGTAATGTAAAAATGTCCAAACTACCCTTAATTAATTAAGAATAAGTTTGATTAGTTTAAGGTTATCCATTAACAACTCTTTAATCTCAGCCTTCCATCTCTTTGATCAATGGCTGTAATTGGTTCTCGCAGTTCTCGTACGAAAAACGGTTCTCGTTTGAACCGTCCCCTATATATATATATATATATATATATATATATATATATATATATATGTGTGTGTGTGTGTGTGTGTGTGTGTGTGTGTGTGTGTGTGTGTTTCTAGAAGCATCTAAGTTAAATGTTTTCACTCATAAACATTATAAATTATGGGTATGTTGGTTATTTTATCATTTGCTCATTTAAGAGTTTGTGAGTATCCCATATTTTATACAATTAATCAAAATTAAAGATAACAATAATGTAAAAACTAAAAACCAAAGAGCATTGGTCTCCAGCGGTATTGTTGAAGTTTGAAAAATATGCTTCTTGTAGTGAACACTTGGTGTAAAATTAAGTTGATGTGTATAATTAGCTGTTAAAAAAATAGTAATGTAAAAAAGAGTTTAATAATCAATCAAACCTAAAACTGTTGATTTATTCTATTACTAGCTTTATGATTAAAAAAATAAATAAATTAATGTATATCACGACAACGGTCTTTTGGATCTTTTTGTTTGGTGATGCTATCCTAGTTGAAAGTAGCAAGAAAACTACAAACAGATTGATAAGTTGTTGAATATATATGTATATATTCAAAAAGTTTAGGCAATCATATATGTTAATATACTTTAAAGTAAATTACATTTTTTTTTGTCTATGTATAAGTTTATTAGTTTTTATATATTATGTAACTTGGTCATTTCAAGTTGAGAAATGACCAAATATGAAATAAAGTGAGGATTGAAGAGACTGAATTCATAATTTTTCGGAATCCAAATGCCTAATTCATAAATCATAATAAACTATAAGGTTAAAAAAGTAATTTACTCTATATTTTATGAGAAAGTGATATATACATCTAACATCGTGATATTACAAACATGTCACTTATATCATTTAAACACCAAAACTACCTTAATACTCTATTAGAGTGATGTTTGACGGTAACGTTATCTGACTTATTTGATGATAGTTTGTATATATCGTTTCCTCGTATTTTATAACCGTACAAAATGGGTTGATGGAGTTTTTTGTAACATAGTTTGAAGTAGAGTGTAGTATTCAAAGATGGGAGTTGCCTCGTGCGAATTGAAGTCATAATTTAAGCTTCTTTTGCAACTTGACTTGTTATTCTCCACATATTTGGATTCATCGTATGAAGTCCAAACTTGCTTGTTAATTGGTTGGTTCATTTATTATTATATTTTGTTGGACGTATATACTCTTAACACTCTTATAATATTCCAACTTTTGCTTCTAGTGCAATTATTAAGAGGTTACTATTAGACTGATCTTAGTGGCCGTGAAGGGTTGAGTTAGGTAGGGGTGGTTGCAACTTGCAAGTGGCAAGAGTTATTAAGATGTCTATTATTATAATTTACTTATAAACGTAATTTATTTTATGTTTCCGTTTTGTTACAGGGTAAGATTGTATAAAAAAAATATCATTTTTACAAAAGAACAGTAAGTTAAGAAATTCATAAAATTTTATTTTAATTTATAATATCATAAATATAATAAACATATATATTATATTAAAAAATCGATTCGAAAAATAATAAATGTAATACTTTAACTTTTCTTAATATATTTTTTATATATTTATAGCCCTGAATTAATATTTTAAGGACACAAAACTATTCTCCATAAAACACACATTCCCCTTTGATCCTCCTTTGGATGCTCACAACATAAGGCTGTCAATAAGTTGCATTGGATCGGATCGGTTAAAAATCTGATCTGACCCGCTGATCCATTTAATTGGATTTGGATCTGATCAAATAATATTGAGATCCATTTAGTTGGATTTGGATCGGATCAATAATTAATGGATTATTACCCGGAACGACCCATTTAATATTACTAATTTAATTTTATTTATGTAATAAATATATCAAATAACTCTTCTACCCCACCCCACACCACCCACCCCACCCCACCCCACCCCTACCCTACCCCTACCCCACCCCACCCTAACCCTACCCACCCCTTACCCTACCCAACCCATCCTACCCCACCCTACCCCTACCCTACCCTTCCCCACCCCACCCCACCCCACCCCACCCTACCCCCTACACTACCTATCCCACCCCACCCTAACCCTATCCCACCCCACCCTACCCTATCCCACCCTACCCTACCCTTCCCTACCCCCACCCCACCCTACCTCCACCCTAACCCTACCAACCCTACCCCACCCTACCCCCACCCTACCCCACCCCACCCCTACCTACCCTACCCACACTACCCTACCCCACCCCACCCTACCCTACCCTACCCCACCCCACCCTACCCTACACCCCCATCCCACCCTACACCACCCTACCCTACCCCTACCCCACCCTACCCTATCCTACTCTATCCTACCTACCCCACCCTACCCTACCGATGGCGGTGGTGGCGGTGACGGTTGGTGGTGGTGGTCGGCGGCGGTGGTGGCGTTGGTGGTGGTCGACGGCGATGGTCGGCGGTGGTGGTGGCGGTGGTCGGCGGCGGTGGTGGCGGAGGTGGTGGTCGTCGGCGGCGGTGGTGGCGGTGGTCGGCGGCGGTGGTGGCGGAGGTGGTGGTCGTCGGCGGCGGTGGTGGCGGTGGTCGGCGGTGGTAGTGACGGTGATGGCGGTGGCGGTTGGTGGTGGTCGGCGGCGGTGGTGGTTGGTGGTAGTCGGCGGCGGTGGTTACATTGATGTCTGTGAAGGTTGGTAGTGGTCGGCGGCGGTGGTGGTCGGTAGCGATGGTGACGGTGGTCACAGAGGCGGTTGGTGGTGGTCGGCGGCAGTGGTTACGGTGATGGCGGTGGCGGTTGGTGGTGGTCGGCCACGGCGGTGGTGACGGTGGTGGCGGATTTTTTGATATTAAATGGATCGACCCAGACAGATCTTGGATCGATCAATGTAGTGATCTAATTAAATGGATCGGCCTATTGGATCTCTTATTGGATCAATGGATCGGATTTTTTGACCCGTTTGATCATTTAAATGGAGCAGATCGGATCGGATCTAGATCATGATCCGATCCATTGACGGCCCTATCACAACATTAAGACTAGACGTTGTATTCCGCGGGATGGAGCATGAGTCATTCTCACTCTAGAGACCATCATTCCCACCCCCTAAGTTTGAGAGTGATAGCTTTGGCGAGAAGATACTCATGTTAAGTGAGTGTCTTTCTATTTCCTCCTCTCTCTATCACTCTCCTTTCCTCTCTCTCTCTCTCTATATATATATATATATTTTTTTTTTATTTTGTTTTATTAAATAAAGAATAATTAAGGGGGATAGATGTGAGGGTAGTGGATGAAGAAGGATAGAATTAAAAGATGATGTGACGCTAACGTGATAATGGAAAGTTGTGGGATAGATGTAGATAGAATAATAATTGTTTGATTTTGAAACTTTTCAAAAGATAGTATTTTCAAAATATAATTTTTCACCAATACAAATTATTTTTTTTACTTTATAAAAACAATCATTACATTTAATAACAAAAATCTCACTTTTAAATATGTAATGTTGATTTTAAAAAGTTCGTATATTTAAACGTGTAAAAATGATAATGAATGGATATTTAAAAAAAATTACATCTAAAAGTATGAAATTTATAACATAGAAATATATTCAACAAGTAAATATTACCCGCGCTTCGTGGCGGAGTAAAAATAGTAACTCGTCTACTGTAAAATTATATTGTTTTTTTTAAACAATACTTGATTCTAATATATAATGTCAAAGATGATACAACCATCGACCACTCTACAAGAAGTAGAGTGGACTACAAACCTCCTACAAATATACTTCTAAAACATGAAACCTACGAACTAACACCCAGTTATGGGTTAATTTATATTATTCTTTTAGCTACCTCCTCGGGAAACAAAACACACTCGGCCAATTTTAACCGTTTTGCTTTTTTTGCAGCACCCGTGTAACCGATTAAAAAGCAAAAGTTGTGTATCAGTTAGAATTTCTTCTATGATTCTTTTCTTGTTTTTAAAGATTAACTCGTTCCGATTCTTCCAAATACCATAAGCCAACGCTAGCAGCCATACGCCAAATAGTTTGCTGATTGGATGACAATGAGCTTACATTCTTTGCCAAAACCTCAAGTAGATTATCGTTGCCGTTGAAAACCAAACCCCACCATTTACTGAATTCCCTCCACACATTAACCACCAAGTTGCATGTACGTAATGCATGACCCATGGTTTCTGTAGCTTCCATACATCTTGGACAAAGAACAGATGGCACATCTATACCTTTGTCATGTAGTTTCGTTAACACCGGTAATCTATCTTGCTCCGCTCTCCAAGCAAAGATGCTCACTTTCTTTGACAACATGTTTGAACAAAATGTTTCCTTTTGATTCTCTTGCCCGATGATCCTTGAATCTTCCACCAGGTTTTGAATTTCTTTCACCGAGTAGCTGTTTGTCGATCCAAGTTGCCACGACCAGCAATCCTTCTTGTTTTGTTGCAACACGGTTTAAGTCAAATTATTCTTCAGATCTTGTACTTCAATCCCCAACCAACCTCTAGGAACACCAAAAGATTCAAAGTTCCAACCCCAATCTTGACTGACCCAAATGCCCATTTCACCAACCAAAATGTGTTTATTTGAAATTTTGTTAAAATTTTTGGATAATATCTTTTAACATGTAATTACCCAACCAAGTATCTAACAAAAAACGAGTATCTAGCCCATCATTTCTAAGCCTAGCACTGAAATGTTGCATCCAAAAAAAGTTGCATTGAAATTTTTTTTGATGATTTGACATATGTACATGCGAGGGGGAGGGGGGCTAAATAGTATCACCACTATATGTCCCCCTTTAATATCTATATATCCCCCTTGATGTGATGTATGTAAGGGAAAAAGTAACATTGAAAGTTGTAAGTTAATAATTTGACATATATGTATGTGAGAGAGAAGGGAGATATATAGCATCACCCTTTAAATTTAAGCCTACCACCCCATCATTGCTAAGCCTAGCACTCACATACACCTCAAATTTAAATATTTTTCTCTTGTGTTTGAACCATCAACCTCAAAAAAAGAGAAAAACCTTGTACATGCACCTTGTTAGCGTTAGACCAAAACTCGAAAAGCATAATTGAACATAAAACTTATATATATATATATATATATATTTCATTACATAACACATAAACACGTCATTAATTAAATAAAAGGAACAACTTTGACTGTGGAGCAAATTATACAATATATACAATTTGAAGGAAGTTTTTTTTTTCTTTTATGATTTTTGTCTTTTTATGTAACATATTATTATTATTATTATTATTATTATTATTATTATTATTATTATTATTATTATTATATTATTATTATTATTATTATTATAATTATTATTACTATTATTATAAGTAGTAGTAAATAAACATATATTTTATATTTCATCTCTTATTATAAAAACTTATTATTATTATATTAAACAATTTAGTTTAATTTAATAGTTGTTTATATTAATATTAGTGATTGAAGTCAAATATAAAATTTCGAAACCTTCATAAATTATTATTTATAAATTCGTTTAAACGTATTTCATTAAAAATTAAAATAATAATACGATCTTACAGTAGACGAGATACTATTTTTACACGTCACGAAACACGAATATTATTTACTTGTTTAAAGAAAATAGTCATAAATGATGATAACCATGTCACCAAATATTATATGCAATAAACGAACCTCGTATTATTATATTATTATCAAAGATGGTATGATTATAGCGAATCTAAAGATGATATGGTACGGTGGGGACCAGACTAGCAAGCAAGTCGAGAGGGTGATGGTCTACTATATCTATTGGTCTTCTTTGACCTTCAACTGAAAAGACTTCTATTATTTAATTCTAATTCTAAATAAACTTTCTATTTTGTTTTTTTATTATTTTATTTGTATATATCTCATATCCATTCAAAGGTATAACGTGGGCCACCTTGCAGCCGTCTTTCGAAAATTCCTATATTACCCTTGCGGACTACACCAATCAACTACCTTTGTCCTTTTTTTTATGTTATCTATCTAGAATTTAAAATTCCGTAATTAAATCCAAAGTGTCCCCATCATATATAAAAGTTTGGTAAATAAAAGTTAAAACCGAATGCAACGTCATCTTCCCTCTTACTTTTTTAAATCTATCCTAAAGTCAGTATAACTTAACTTAAATTTACTTTTACTTATTATTTATTTTTGTTGTATGTACTAAGAGTGAGAGAAAGAGAACGAGGAAAAGAGAGGAGAGTTCTAGGGTTCACCAATCCGAACTGGTAGCCAACACAAAATATCCGTAAGTATGGGTGCTCTCTCCAATGATGAACCCAAAGTGTTACCTGAAGGGTTCTGATTTGGCCATACGGAAGGCCTTTAATAGTGTCATTTTTCCATCCAATAGTGAAACTGTCGCAAAAAGTCCAACAATAAGTTTTGGCGAGAACACTTTAATAACACATTGTTTCCTACTCGTATTAACCATAGATTAGGGAAGATTTCGGCCATACAAATATCCACTTTTCTTGTAGTGTGTCAAATATCAAAAGTTAAGTCTTTATTGATCATTTCTATATGTTATTCATCTTTTAAAAATTAAAAATATATAGTTTGCTATTGTTTAAATGTAGTTCAAGATACACCCATGCTACAATCCCCACATCTTAATTTAAGTTAGAAACGACTTGCAAATAAATTAAAGTGAAAGGGCATATAATGAAGTACATGAGATGCATGAATGTGTCGACTTCAAAAACGGCAAAAACATAACAATAAAACTTTGGTGGCCCTTTAGAAAATTGTGACATCACTTTTCTAGAAACTTACAAAAAATATCCCTAAGAAATAAACAGTGACAAAATGAGTACCTTCCTGGAAATGGAGTGGCAGGCGTAAGCCTAACCATATAATTACTAATTAGGATTAGCAGTAGGATTAAGACTCATGCAATAATTATACACTCAAAGTGCATGCATCTATGAAGTAATTTGGTACAAAATATTTGTTTAATTATAAGTGATAAGGTGCTTTATAATATCTACCTCCTTTTTGGTTAATTTTGACTTTTTGCAAAGATTGATCCTTAACATAATCAAATGACTTTTGTTTTCACTTCACATTAGCGGATTAGGGGAATGTGACGAACTGGTTTGGAGAGATAGGAATTTGATGGTTCTCTCGTATGTTTTTTTGGTAACAAAAGGGAATTTGCATAATGAATGTTTGATTCGACTTGATTCTTGTGCATGAATCCTAACGTCGTAAAAAGAAACTAAAAAGGAATAAGAACTTGTAGATTTTAAATGTAAAATTTGTATTTGTGAAAGTATAATTCTCCTTGTTGTATCTTATTTTAGCAAAGGGTTATTTTTAATGTCAATATTATCATTGATGCTTGAACCGTTTGTAAACAATTTTTTTCAGATTATTATGCAAATGACGAGTAGACGAGTCATGAAGCCACAAAGAGCAAACAACAATGGTGATGGCGAGGATGTTAGCTTGTGATGTGGAGGTTGGAGATAACGGGGCTCATTCTTTGCCCATTGTGGGTACTCTTAATGACTATAATAATATACAAATATAGTAAATGTTTACTTATTCACAATGTATTAAACTATACTCTACATGTTAATGTGTGTATCCACTTTTCAAAAATATTATTATGTGTATTGAGCTTTAAATTTGTTGTTATTATATGTATTTTGATTTTGATTACATAAAAAACCAAATAAAGTATAAGTTTAATAAATCAACAGAAAGTTTAATACAAACAATGATACATTATTTGAAAGTTTGATACACACAATAACATTTTTGAAAAGTGAATACACACATTAACATTTGGGTTTACTTTAACACAATAACTTTGTGTTAATTATTATTGTATACAATATTTTTTTTGTCAAAAACAATATACACAACTTTCAAAATTTTCACATTGTATGCAAACAACTTTTTTTCCGTGTCTCATTTTTGGCTTTCATCATAAACAGTAAACTTTGCCGCAATTCCATTTGTATACAATAAACTAGCATATAATTGGAGAATTATGAACATTGATTGGATTATTTTCTAAAATAAAACGTTTACATTATAAAATGGCATCTAAGACAAAACTTATTGTATTTTCGTGCAATTACCCATAAAATTTTAATATTTTTTCTATGGCAAATTGTTGAGAAAGATTACTTGAGTATCGATATTTACCTATAAAGGTATAATGCTCGTTTTTCTTTTTAAAAGTGTGCAACAAGGAAATGACAAAACTTTATAAAATCAGGGCAACAACCGGCGCATGTGAAATAAATTAGTTTTCTTTTGATGTTTCACAAAAACTAAACATGTCCACATGGAAGCCTTTCTGCTACAAAACCTGAAAAAGGTAAACAACGGAGAGTATAAGCTAGAAGCCCATTAAGTAACTCCACAAAATACTCAAATGATAATAATTAACATATAAATATACTCTTGCCACATAGTATTACACATTTGTCACATAAGGCCCTCTCGGCAAGACCCACTCGGCCATGAGATCACATAAGCCATCTGATTTGCCACCAGGGTATCACACATGCCACGTAAGCATCACACTTGTAACGCCCATTTTTATTTCTACGATTGTGCAACAAGGTATTTATAAAACTGTATAAAATCAGGCTACAACCGGCACGGTCGAAATAAAATAACAATTTTCCTTTGGTGTTGCACAAACACATAGCATATAGCATGTCCACGTGGAACACTCGTCTGCTACAAACCTGAAAAAGATAAACGGAAAGTATGGGCTAGAAGCCTAGTGAATTACTCCACAAAACACTCAAATGATAATAATTAACACATAAATGTACTCTGTCACCTTACGTCACGTCTTTCATATATCATATCATTCTAGTCATAATATCACATAAATTACAAGACTTGCGAACTTGGTATCACAATGGCACGTGCCACATAGGCACATCAACCATGGATACAATTGCACCATTCTATCAATACCTCACAAGGCTAGTCGCTGTAGGTAGCCTAATACCGCACGAAGCAGTAAGTTACCCCTTATTTGTGACCCCTTCCGGTCACCCAATCTATGCTTCCCCAAGGTCAAATCGAACACATTACGGTGATCACATATATCACATATACATCAGAATCAATAGCTCATAACATGTATAAGTAGACAATCAGTACATTTATTCTTATGATGACACATTTTAATTAATCATGCAATATTACATGTTCACATACTTTAATAAACCAACGACTATTAACCGACAAGTATTCTGAAAACATGTAACTCATAAATTAGTAATTATTCCTCATCATTAATTTATAAAATAGTTCCTAGGATTTAATGTAATCTGAAACATTCAATATTAACCTAGCATGTAACTCCACTACATATTAAAACAACAACAACAATAGTACTCAATCCCGCTACAACGGGGTATGGGGGAGGTATAATATAGACAATCATACCTCTACCCGTAGGTAGAGAGATTGCTTCCTGAAAAAGACCTCAGACATTGTGAAAAAGAAAGTAGAAAAAAAAAAAGAAAATAGTAAGACTAATAAAAAAACAATAGAAAATAAAAAATAATAATAATAAATTCATAAACAAAACCAAAAAGAATAAACTAAAATAAAAATTAGATAAATAATTAAATAAATACAGGTAGCAATTACGAAACCTTCTACCCTCGGCTTTTAATACTTCTTCTCCATAAATGTTTATCTGAGATCATTTTTCAGAGAGAGAAAGCTCTTTTAAATCCACTGTAACTCTATCTTCCCACCTTAGGTGAGGACGACCACGCCTCCACCAAACCTTCAACTAAAATCGATTCCGCTCTCCTAACTGGTGCAGTTGGTTTTCTTCTTTTAACATGGCCAAACCACCGTAGTCTACCATCTCTTAACTTGTTAACAATATACGTCACTTCTAATTCGTTTTTAAACACACCTACCGGAATTTTGTCTAATAAGGTCTTCCTATAAGTCCATGTAAACATCCTCATCTTTGCTACTTTCATCTTATGTGCTTGATCCTTCTTTAGCGGCCAACACTCCGAACCATATAGCATAGCTGGTCTAACAGCTAGTCATCTTTAGCGGCCAACAACTCCACTACATATTACATATTACTTAAACAATCATTCGTATATTCACTAGTCAATAACTGATAACAGTCTGCTCGATATCATCATATTGTTATCATCATGCAATAATCTTCATGTTATGTCGACTACATACAATTATAAGTAATTACCTAAGAGTACATACATACCAATCAATACTCCATACAAGTCAAAACACAGCTTCTAATAAAACACATGGGATAAAGGCACGCCTATACCCCCACTCTCTGGTATGCCCGTGACCAACATGCAACCCCAGACCTTCTAGGGTTATGCACGCTTGTATTATTTGTGGTACGCTCTAGGACACGGTTTGTTCTTGAGGGGCACGCCAATGCCAATCTATATGCAGCAACAACAACTAATATAACTAACTGTTTATCAATTAAAAAACTTCTAATTCGTTTTCAATACATTTCCAATACTTACAAATACCCTTGTAACATAAACTAACTATAATAAATCATCAATAACATCTTTTGATCCTTAATTTCAATATAAACTCAATTAATCATTAATACTAAAAAATAACATAGCATACACTTACACTTCTTAATTTGATTCCCCTCCTTTGACTAATTTGTTAATCACTCTGGTTCAATCTCCAAGCCTTAGCATTAAATCAGAAGCAAAGATATACATGGTTGGCTTGTGTATGTGTTTGAAGAGAAGATACATAGAAAATGGTATAGGCTAGAAACAATAAGAAGAGATAAGAAGAAAATAACAGAAAAAAGACAATTTAAGGAGGCTGACGCCTCTTTGAGGTGGTGGTCTCTTTGGCGGGTATCCCGCTCCCCTTTCTAACTTATAACTCATCCGTACAATGTTTGAAACTCCCAACGAGAATATATTTAGAACCATCACGTAAAACCATTTTATAATTTATAACTTTTATCCACATTTCTCAATCTGAAGTTACTGTTTTTAGAATTCATTTAGTTTACAACCAAATCATTTCTAACACTTTATATTCAATCCTTATCAACTAACTGTATTATACAAGACACTATCATTTGATAATAATTCTATCTTTTAACTTAACTAAATCAATTATATCTCAAAATACAAATATGAAGAACACTTACACCTTTTAAGCCTGATTTACCCAACCAATATTTGTTAATCTGCTTTGTCAATCTCCAATAACAGCTCCATTAATCCAAGTGATCTAAATTTACATATGTTTGAGTGGTGTTCTTGGAAGGAAGAAGAAGACAATGGAAAAAAAAGGGGAGTAGAAGAAAAAGAAAGAAACAAAGAGGAAGGGATAAGTCAAGGAGGCTCACGCCTCTCTTGGGGTGCTGGTCTCTTTGGCCGGTATCCGGCTCTTCTTTTCAACTTACAACTCATTCATACGATAATGAAGTATATTTGGAATCATCACTTAAAACCATTTAATAGTTTATAATTCCTACTCGCTTTTCTTAAACTTTTTATTTCATAACTTATTTAAATAACTTTCATAAATTTGAGATGTTACAAAAGGTGACATTTGATCTTTTAGTCTGAGAAACAAATTCTAAATATCAATTTTTACCAAAAAATGATACGGCAACGGGATTGACTTGTTGACATGCCTATTTATGTGGCAATTCAATCACATTTTATTTATTTATCTTTAACAATTTTCACCTTTTTTATTATTATATCTCAGAATCTATTATTACTAATTAATAATTTACTATGTATTTATCCTTTATAATAACTGACTAATTTATAATTGTTAGTTAAATTCTAATCTTTAATTAGTAATCAAAATTCTATTTTTGATATGCAAGTCTTTTTTGTATTACTATTTCTTAATAAAACTTTACGTGTTTAACAAATATTAATTTACGTTTTAGTTTTTAGTTTTTAAGATTTTTCTAATTTTTAGTCTATAATTTATATTATTCAAGTATTCATCACTACTATTCATTATGTTTATCATGTTCTTAAGTTCTAATCTCAGGTTAAAGAGACAAATACCCATAAGTTTGAAAAAAACGCAATCAAGAACGCATAGATGACATACTTGTTCATCTTCAAGTTAAAAAACTCATTTGAAGAGAGAGAGAAAGAGATCCGAAACTCGAATAACAAGAATTTCATCTTGAAGTTAGAAAATGCGTTAATCATCATGTTCAAATTGGTTTAGAAACTTGAAGAATGAAACATACATATACCCACAGTCTTAAAAATCTAGAACACATGTGAAAACCCCAAAGCCAAGAAACTCTAAATCGATAAAAAAAATTATGTGTTTGTTTAATGACCAAGAAAACCCGAAAGGTTCATCTTGTTCTTTGCCAGGACACACAAACATGCACGGATCTAGGGAGAGAAAGAGAGGAGAGAGTGATTTGTGGTGGTGGTGGTGGTAGTGCCGATTAGCTCATCGATCTCAAGCTTGAAAATAAAGGCTCGATGAACTTGTTTCGTTTGAACTTGTCTATTTCTCTCTCTCTCACTCTCCCTCTCTACCTCTCTCTCACAGAAGGATTTAAATAAGAATTGATTTCGTATGAGAACTACAAAAACCAATCTTAAAGCTTGATTAAAATAAATCAATGACTACTAGTGGTAATGGCTCATTAATGACGGATTAATACGCTTATTAATGAGTATTTAGTAACGCATTCTTGAGAGTATTTTAGAAAAATTAAGTCTCGCTCATTAATAACGGCCTACCGGTAATTCATGATTAGATAAATATATACATGACCAAAATACTCATATTAATGAGTTATTAATGGGTCAATAATTGGTCACTAATAAGCCGACAAAATTATTAGTCATTAATTTATTTGAATCAATGATCAAGATTGGTTCTCACAGTACTCCCAATAAGAATGACTCTCAAATAAAGTTTTCCTTGCATATATATGCAAGATCAAAGGTGAACAAATTCAGACCCTTGAACATTAATCTAATGGTTATAGAAGCTAGATGCATCTACAAATTGAGATGCATCTACTATATTGATCATATTTGCATCCATTAATAAAGTTTATTGTTTTTATGTTATTATGAATCAAAATTAAGGATAACTTTTTGTTATCTTTTTAAATATTTTTTGTGTTACCTTACCTTATCTAATAACAATAAGTTGATTGGTAAATATATTGACAAAAACTATAGCCATAATTTAATGAATATATATTGCCTCAAAGCAGTATCTATCAAAGCTCTTGTTTATATTACGGGCCGCCAAAATTTATGGCCTGCTAGTTAGCAAAACTAAAATTAGGTCGTCGTACTGGGCCAATAAAAGCAAGAAGAAATAAAAACATAGGAAAAATGTTAATTAATAATAAAAAATAGCTTTTATATCCTTTAATCCTTTATATAAAACATGTTAATATAAGTTTTGAACATTTACAGTTTAAAAGACTACTAATGCACGTAGTATATCAATTTAAATAATATATAGTAATATAAAATCGTTTAATAGAATGGTAAGTTTATTAGAAATAAGAAATTCATAGATAAGATCATCATTATATTCATTGCAAAATCTTCTTTTTTTAAAAGCCATAAAATTTTATATAGATAACTTTTTGAAGTTACAACACATGCAGCAAAAGATACAGCACATGTAACGAAATAAATAAGTAGCTCTACAAGACGTTGAGCATTTAAAACCACCCGACCCAGCTAAACGTTGCACATTGTTGCTACAATTTAAAATTACGGAATTGCATAGTAGCCGGAGCAGATAACCAAAATACTCCATATAAGGTGAGCCCCCGCTTTAGATCTTAACTTAATCCATTGAAATGTTGATAACTTGATGTCGAACAACATGAAGTTTGGATTTGGTAATTTCCCGTCGAAGATTAAGTCATTGTGAGACTTCCAAACAAGATATGCCACCGCTCTTGATCACCAACTTCCAAAACTTTAATGAGGGTGCAGACAATGTAGTCTCAGCCGTCGTAGTTAAGTCTTCAAAGGACTCGCCCCTCTAGAATGAATCCCCCACCACTAATGAAATTCTGACCACAGATTGTGTAACATAGAACAACTGAAAATCGCATGTGTAGTGTCTTCACAATGCTCATTACATCTGGGACAAAGTACAGAAGGAATGTATATACCTCTTTTATCTAAATTCACCCGCACCGGAAGCCTTAGACGATCCACCCTCCAACTAAATAAACAGATCTTTTTTGGCAATAAGGATGACCAGAAAGTTTCTGTACCATGTGAGGCGTCACCCAGAACTAAATCCTCGATCAGCTCCCTCATCATTTATACTGAATATGAATTGTTGTTGCTGCTAAGGTTCCAAATCCACTCATCAGTCTTGTCTTTAATTAGTTTCACCGGATGTAACAAAGTGCATAGCTGATTATATTCTTCCGCAACTCTTCCGCTTAAGGTTGATACATCACCGATGTCCCACGCCCAGCAATTGTATCATTCGTTGTTTCATTTGTAAGATTACCTTCTTTATCACAAATAAAAACTTACAAACTATTCCTACTTTTTACTTAGGAAATCGTAACATATATCATTTTTATGAGAAAAAACAGATATTCTAGAAAACAATTAAGCATTTAATAACGATTAATCTTAGTTTATGTTTATCGTCATTCCAAATAAAAAGTTATATGATTGAAAAAAGATATAAATATTTTTTATTTAGATAATAGATATAGAAGGAAATAAAACATTGTCCACTCATAAAAACATGAACTTATGAACCCCAAACAACACCACATCAATCTATGAAACCAAGCAATGCTACTTGCACAAATCATGAACAAAATAAAGGAATATCTAATTTCTTTACGTATTTGAGTAAATCATTGAAAAATGAGTATATGGTCTAACTCGATAGAGGGCAAGACGCTTTGATCAGAAGAAGGGAAGAGATAGTCGCACCACAACGTAATCTTTAAAATAAAGAAGCAAGCGGATCGATTTATTGCAATTTAATTGAATCTGATATTGGCTGATGCTGTCTCCATCCCTGAACCCAAACTTAGTTAAAGTTACAATCTCAAGTCTCAACATGTATGTGTATTTGATGTAAGGAGAAAAATGAAAATAGGCTTAGGTTAACCCAGTCGACACTAACATATTGCCTCATGTTTGGCAACTTAATATAAACAATGGAATATTATTCCCATAAGAGGCATCAATACCACAATAATCTTATCACATGTAAGAATATTAAAAGTAACACACACTAAAGAGACATAAAAAAGGAAATCTTAAATAGTTTAAATGGTGCTTACGATTTATATCTATGATAGTAATTTCCGATTGCAAAATTTTTATATAAATTTGTAGACAGCATGACATTATAAATATATATATATAAAATTGAGAAGCCATTATTATGTATCATTTTCACGGTTTATTATTAAGTTTTTCTAACTTGCGCCTTTTCTATATAATATACATATTTTTGTAATATTTAATTTGTAAAGTAACACAGCTGGTAAGAATTTCACTCTCTATTTTGTAATATTTTTCTAACTTGCGCCTTTTTCTTTCTCTTTTTTTTCTTCCTTTCTATTCTATCTTATTTTTGTTTCATTTATTTTTTTCCTCTATCATAACAATTTATTTACATTTTTTTATTCTAAGGAGAATAGTTTAATTTTCATTTTTTAATGCTACAAAATCCTATTTTGTAAAAGTCAAATTTGTATAATGTTATAAATCCTCAAAAATATCTTTAATATTTTAAAAAATATATATTAATAAAACAATAAATAAACAATTTTGCTAACAAAAAAATTGGTTATATAAATCTTTCTCTGAAACGTGTTTTGTAGCAAATTTGATTTTTAATTAATATTTGAATTATAGTCTTTGTGTAAATCCTTACATATATTTATTTTTTCACTTCTAATATTTTTATGTTGTCTTTATTATACAACTTCTAATCCTTACACGGTGACATCTTCTATAAGACTCACCGCCACTGTATGGAAAAACGCCCAGAAAAAATTGCTACCACTACAAGAAGATCATTTCTGAAAGAATGCATGTGATACAGATTAAAGGGCATTTTCGTTTCTAAAATTTTTCTGACATAAATATGTCCACTGATAAAGAGAATGTAGTGGATGTATACAAAAGAATGATTTATGCTTTGAGTACTAAAATAGCTATAAATTTTAGTATTTGAAATTTAAATAACAACTCAATTGGAATATTTAAAAAAGAGTTAATTGTACAAACGGTCCTTAAACTTAGCTAAAACTGTCATTTTGGTCTTTTCGCTTTAAAAGTGGTACAGATGGTCCTTTATGAACCATTTTGTAGCCAATTTGGTCCTTTCTAACGTTAACTAACAGTCAACTCCGTTAAATGAGAGTAAAATGACATTTTTACCCCTCTGGTTTTATTTTATTCTTTTTATTTATATTTTTACTTATTTTATATATTAATTATGAATTATTAATATATAAATTAAATATAAAGTTTAGGTTTATTAAATGCAGGTCTCTCTCTCCTAAAAACAAAAACACATAATCTCTCCACCTCTCCTTCTCTCACTCTCCTCTCTCAATCTCTTCTCTCTCTCGGTCACACATCCACCGCCACCACCATCCACTGCCACCGCATCCCACCACCACTGCACTTCGACTTTCCCGCCGCCACAAACAAGCCAAATACCACCGTAAACCTGGATCTGCAACCAAACGCCACCACCATCCACCGACCTAAACCCTAGATCTGCAACCAAACGCCACCACTCTCTCCCTCTCTATTTGTAACCGCCATCTCTCTCACTCTCTCCATCTCGATTTGCAACCAATCGCCACAGAGAGATCTTTAAAAACCCTAGATCTACACCTATTTTGTGTGAAAATCCTAGATCTATAGTTAAATAATTTGAAAACCATAGAGATCTTTGAAGATGAGGCGGCGGCGGTGGTTTGATGGTGGCGGTTGTGGGTGAAAACCCTAAACGTACGAACTTTAACCTATTTCTTCTTCTTTTGAAAACCGTAAATGTACGAACTCAAGCTTTCTTCTTCTTTTTGAATTGTTTTTAGAATCTGAAAGTGTGTTTATGTGTATGTGTGCGCCGGCGAAACAGTGGTGGTGGTGGTTGAATGTGTCGAGAGCGAAATAGTGGTGGTGGTTCTTGTTCTTTTTCTTTTCTTTAGTGGTTATGGTACGGTGGTGGTGGATCAGTCCGGTATACGAACTCAAGCACCGTTCTTCATCGTTATCTTTTTCTTCATCGTTATCAGTTGGTGTACAGTGGTGGATGAGGGTATTAGAAAGAGAGAGAGAGAGAGAGAGAGAGAGAGAGGTGTAGGTTGTTGTTGGTGGTTACCGGCGAGAAAACAACCGGTTGGTGGTGTACGGTGGTGGCGGTAGTGAAGGTATGAGAGAGAGAGAGGGTATAAGAGAGAGAGAGTAAGAGAGAGACCTGCATTTAATAAAACTAAACTTTATATTTAATTTATATATTAATAATTCATAATTAATATATAAAATAAGTAAAAATATAAATAAAAAGAATAAAATAAAACAAGAGGGGTAAAAATGTCATTTTACCCTCATTTAACGAAGTTGACTGTTAGTCAACGTTAGAAAGGACCAAATTGGCTACAAAATGATTCATAAAGGACCATTTGTACCACTTTTAAAGCGAAATGACCAAAATGACTGTTTTGGCTAAGTTTAAGGACCGTTTGTACAATTAACTCTTTAAAAAAACCAAAAAAATTAGAACTTTCATCAATATCAAGAAATGCCCATTTGGGATTCTATTATGTTTAGAAACGAGTTGTTTTAGCCCATACTTCGTGGTGGGGTTTAAAACATATATTTAAAAAGGTGTTTATTATAATAGATAAACTAAAAAAAGAAAGAAATTCAATTATCCATGATTTTTTCTGCATATCATGCAATTTAGTTTATAAGAAAATAAAAATGTAAGTCATATGTAAAGTTGTTCTAATTTTACCCATTTCAGTTTCATAAATACATCTATATTAAAAATTAATAGTCTAATAAATTACAAACTAAACCCTACAAATTATATTATAAAGCCGTTTTTATCTCATCCTTTGTAGATTTCATAAATATATAAAAAGTCAATATATAGACATTCTATTTCATCCTCTATAGATTTCATAAATATATTAAATATTATTGACTTAAAATTTACAATTAACATTTCATAGTTTAAAGAATTATAAATAATATAGAAAGCATTGTAAAAGGTAATATTTACAAAACAATTTTTATTCTTATTATAAAAAACTAAAAACTAAAACAAATAAATTGATACGAGTCGAAGTATAAAAAGGGTGAAAAATAATAAACAATAATATTATAAAAACAATACAAAGGAAATAATGTAGCATAACAATATATAAATAATGTAGCATAACAAAATATAGTTATGACAATATGTAGTAAAGTAAATATTCCATAGTAGTAGTAATGATTACACATAATTAAAAATAAATTAGTAATTTGTCTCCAATTAAAAACCTCACGCATTAGAAAACAAAAATAAAAACAAAAAACAAAATTAAAGCATGGTTTGAAAATATGACTTTGGCGCTGCACCGGCTGCATGGAACATGCCTTACCACCCCATCCTAAATTACATTTGGAAATTTTAGTGGACTATTAGATATATAATAGATTTAATTGTATATGCACAATGACAATAATTTTTCCCGACAATTGTGAGTTATTATAATGTTCAACATCGGACGAAAACTGATTTCGTAATTTGCTTAATAAGGATCATGGGTTACTCCTCTATAGCCAATTGTTTTGAGTTGGAATCCCACAAACTTACATGGTATCAAAGTAAAGTTCACCATGGTTATTCAATGGCCATGGACTTCGTGTAATCCATAAGTATTCACATGTTAGCCATTGAAAAAAAGAATGCCCCATATGAGGGGCCGTGTTAAGTATTGTCCCACATTAGACAAAAAGTGACTTCGCAATGTGCTTGATAAGAGCCCTAACTACTCATCTCATAACCAATTATTTTTGAGCTGGAACCTCACAAACTTACATATTGAAATAAAAAATTAATAAAAAGGTGCTTGTCTTTTTAATATATTTTAGGGAAATTAGGGAATACAAGAAAAACTCGGGTGGGATTTGGTTAAAATATTGAGTTTCGAAGAGAGAAATAGAGAAATTAGTGGATATTATTCAAAATTAGAGAGGAAAGAGACGGTTTCAAGATGTAAAGCAAGAAACCAAATACATGAAACACGGATGACACCATCCTCCAATTTGTCACAGCTGAGTTCTCACTCTAACATCACCACCTGTCACCAATCCACCCATGTCTTTTCCACTGTCACCAATGTAACCTCATCTACCAATAAGTCCAACATCTGATAAATGGACAACATCTGACACCTCTTACTCGCTTGCCACCGCTGCGCTATCACCGCTTTAGTGATCACATGTCTCCCCAACAGTGGTGGGTCTTACAGAGGAGAAAGATAGAGGGAGTAGAGAGAGAACTACACAAAGTGAGAGAGAGAGAGAGAAAGAGATAGATATAGAGTAGACGTCTGCGAAGGGTTTGGGGAGGATGGGGAATATAATATTTATCTTCAAATAATGTTTTTCGATGAAAAGACCAAAATATGATATAATAAAGATTAACTATCGTCAATTTAAACGACAAGTTAGATAAAGGATTAACATTGTAACAAATTACCAATCTCAAAGGTTGTCTTGGTAACTTTTTATTTTAAAGTACTAAATGAGTGACTTTTGATAAACTATGAGGACTAAATCGGTAATTCACTATTTTTTTAATAAGTTAATTACACGAATGGTTATTTAAGATATATCCAAGTCACACTCCCTTTATTTTAAAATCTTGCAGAGTCGGTCTTTAATTTGAAAAAAAAGGTGAACACGTATTGTCCTTTTTCTGTTAACTTTAATGGTCCTTTGTCTGTTATATATACTATCTTTTAGAAAAATTATATAATATTAAAAAAACTATATCTCTCCTATAGAAAAAGATTCTGACATTTTGTTTTTATTATTTTTGGTTAAAAAAATATACTTACGCATTCCAAAATATTTTACTTCAATTATTCATATATGAAATCATATTTATTAACATCATTCCCCCAAAATCAAATGGCTCGATCTCATCTTTCATCGTTTTAACCAGGGTCCTTCTAACCATCGTTTTCATGGCAACTCCTTCACACACTACGAAGATATACAAGCTCTAAAAAAGTTCACAAATGGGGTCGATTCCAACTTAGTGAGTTCCGATTCTTTTCCTTCACCGACGATTCCTGTAATTCCCTCTCCGGTGACAAATTTACCTACGGCATAGGATCCGACATCGTAATCTCCGAACTACTGCACCGATTCGATTACCCGGTTCTTTCTTGACTAGCTTGTTTGCAACGACTGTCTCTCAAGCAACTCCCTCGATATTTCGGTCCCTGACTTGCTCCCCGACTCACTTGGAGAGCTTTTTCTTGACAACAATAATCTCTCATTCCAGAAACTCTCAACGGTTTAATAATATTAGGCGTCTAGATCTGCCATTAGGTGACCAGATCCGCTTGACGGATTCTGTGGTTTTTTGTCAGTGGTTGACGGTGGTGAAGATGTTGGCCGGATGGTGTTTCACAATGGGGAAGATGGTGTCCAAATTGTTCCGCGGTAGGATTTTTGTGAATTTTGGAGATTTTTGCAAATTTTGGGTATGACGTGACTTTGATGTCTTCGTAATACCCTAAATTTATAAAAATTAATACAGGAGGTATTGAGTTAAAGTTAAGGGATGAATAAAAGTTCAAAGGAAAATGAATAAAAGTTATTAATTATTATATGGTTAAAATAATGATTTTCAATATATCCTTGTTAGAATTTATAGATATTGTATTGATAGGTTATAAGTCAAATAGGAGAGCAAGTTACTCACTAATTAATTTAAAATTAAAATGCCTCCACCTTTATTTCTTCTTTGGAGATTTCTAGAAGGGAGAAGAACAAGGATGGTAGAAGCAATTTGAGATTATAATATTCAATCAAAGTTACAACCTTCTATTTTGACACAATTAAATCAAGAACAAGAGATAGAAACAAGTAAGTACCTTCTTCTTCTAGTTGTGTTTTTGAGTTTAAAAAGTAAGATGTGATGACTCAAAGTGTATATATTATTTCTTTAGAATCAATGAATGGTTACCAATCTGATTTTTGAAACTCGGAAACTAAAGTGTGTGGATTTAAACAATATATAGTCAATATTTGAGACTAGGGTTCTTAATGGGTTAAAGTGGTTAAATCTTAATAGAAACTTGTTTTGGGTGTTTAAGTGGATTGTGTAAATTAATATTATAAGCTTAGATGCATGCAAAACAAGCATAAGAAAATGTTGAGGCTAAGTCTAGAATGGATATAACGGGCTGGAACATGGATAAAATATAAGCTTAGATGCATGCAAAACAAGCGTTGTGACACAACACGACACAGTCAAAGTCGTGACGCATCCAGCTGTCAGCAAGCCATTTTTCTTTCTTTTTTGTGTGTTGATATTTGGGTTATATTTATAGGTTGAAACATGGATTAAATGCTTCGTTAAAAGATAGTTACACACAAATTAGAGCAGAGGTGAGTACCCCGAGCTCGTACTTGTAGATAGTGATTTGTAAATACTAGTATTATTATCAAAATACGTTTGCAAGAGATATGTTTATTGTATGATAAACATCTATAAAGATGATATTTGAAATATAGATAGCATGTATAGATTAAAAGAATTAATTAGCTATATACCAAGAGTTAAAGGGAAAACTAATATACTATATCAAGTACATAAAAAGTATGGTATGAAGTTCACAAAATATGGTATATTCAAGAAAAAGATACAAACGAAAAATGAAATAAATTTTAATGTACATGGATAAATATGGTTATTGAAAAAGTATGGATAACTAATATATAAACTATTAATGAAGGAATATAATGTTATACAAATAAACAGGTGGTGGTAAAAAACAGTACGGTATTATCCAAGGTTCTAAATAACGTAAGGCGCGGCGTGGCGGCATGGTCAAGCCTCAAGCCTTGGAAGCCATAGCGAGGTCACGGCGTTTCTTGAGGCGTGACTTAAAGCGACAATTTTGTATATAATTTTAATTATAGGCATACAATTATACAAAAAAAACACCTAATTATAGATTTATAACATATTTTAATCCTCTTTTTGTTCGTTTTTGTATATTCTAACTATCCTTATAACCGAATAACTATATATTCAGCTCATATGACTTAATACTTTTATTATGCCTCAAAAAGCAAGGCTCATAACGGGTAAACGCACGCCAAGTTGGGCCTTAGCATACTTCAAGCCTTATGTCCAAGCCTTGGACCTTAGCGTGGCGGCATAGCCAAGCCTCAAGCCTTGGCGAAGTCAAGGCGAGCTTTTTAGAACCATGGTATTATCTGAGTAGTAAGTAACAAAAGGACAAACAAAGTATGTTATGGTTACGAGTCTGTATTATGAAAGCAATGATTTATCAAGCGATAAACAAGGTTATATTAAAGACTAATAATACCTATGATTAATTGTTATAAGTATATGTGATATGATAAATGTTATTGTAACATAGATACATATTAGTTACACTTATACACATATGAAAATATGGAAACAATTATTATATATACACCATTTACACTCATACAGATTTGGATATAGATACAATAATTATATAGATATCAATATAGTTATGGTCACTTATGGATATGCTGTTTTTTTTAGAAAAGCAGGCAATTTATTAATTGAAAATATATCTCTACAAGTAATAGAGATATAATAAGTACAGTGCACCAAATAAACAAAAACCAACAGGGATCTATTCTATGTCATGCAGCTCTCTCTCACTTCTTATCAGCTACGATCAAGTGCAGTTAGAGTAAATGTGCCACTGCCACAGGATTCAATAGCCAATCTTCCCACTTTAGATCTCTTTTTTTCTTAACTTTTCCTTTTAACCAACTAAATATAAAACTTTGTGTTTCAAAAACTATCTCGTCACTGTTCCTATTTTTGCCTTTGAACATAAGATCATTATGCCATTTCCAAATACCATACGTCAAATACGAAACAGCTCCTTCCCATAATACACTTTGCTTCGACGACCACGATGCTTCTCTAGAGTTATAAAGCTCTTTAAGGTCTTCAGCTCCCTTGAAACTCAAGCTCCACCATTTAAAAAACTCTCTCCAGACTTCCAATACATACTTACAGTTAATTAAAGCATGTGATGTATCCTCCAGATTTTGGTAGCATCGATGACAGAGAACTGATGGGATATCCAAGCCCCAATTGCTAAGATTAATTAGGACCGGAAGTCTACCCCTATCAGCCCTCCATCTGAATATATTAATTTTCTTCGTAATCCATTTTAGCCACTTTGTTTCCTGTTGAACTCGCTGCTGCAACTGTAATCTTTTTTCTTCTTCAAGAGTTTCTCTCATCAATTTCACCGAATAAGCCGAACTATCTCTTACTTGCCAGATCCATTTATCTTCTGCAAAAGGATTTAAAGAAAACTGTTCCACCAAGGATTTTAACTCCATGACTTCTGACCCTGGGCGACCACGACAGCTCCCCAAATTTTCCAGATCCCACACCCA
This sequence comes from Pulicaria dysenterica, assembly GCA_947179395.2. NCBI lineage: Eukaryota > Viridiplantae > Streptophyta > Magnoliopsida > Asterales > Asteraceae > Pulicaria > Pulicaria dysenterica. The sequence goes on along the minus strand of OX359288.1, from coordinate 75,662,292 downwards.
ATTGGAGTTACTCCAGACACCCATCTGATCCACTTTCGACTCTTTATCACTAACTTTATTAAAGACTCGAGGAAATAAGACCGACAACTTACCCACCCCCGACCAATCATCTAACCAAAAACGAATACTCAACCCATTCCCCATTTTGATACTCAAGAAGGACCACAATGACACACCCATTGACTCGAACTCATTAATTGACTTGACAATCCCTCCCCAAATAGACGACCGACTCATGACCTCATTTGACTCGAGACCCCCCGACACCCCATATATACTTTTGATCACCCGGACCCAAAGATCTTTATTATTAATTTTGAATTTCCACAGCCATTTACCGAGCAGACATCTGTTAAATGATTTTAAGTCTCCGATATTGAGACCTCCCCTCTTAAAAGAACGAATCGTGTCTTCCCATTTAGCCCAAACCAATTTTTTGCTCACCCCATCCCCACCCCAAAAAAATGAACATCTCACTCTCTCTAGCACACGAAGAATATAAGAAGGAGCACGAAATAAGGAGAAGAAGTACAACGGAATCCCCGATAACACCGACTTGATCAAAGTTAGACTTCCACCAAAAGATAGCATGTTCTTCTTCCACGAAGCTAATTTTTCTTCAAATTTCACAATCACCTTTCTCCAATATATTTTATTCCTCATGTTCACATTTATTGGCACTCCTAAATATTGAACTATCCCATCTCCAACCTTACAACCAATTTTGTTTGCACAAACCGTCACCATAGAATTATCGATTCCTATACCTACCAAACTACTTTTCTTCATGTTGATTTTTAATCCCGAAGCTTCTTGCCAATTTTTTAATAAAGCCATCATACATTTCAAGTTTCGGGCACTCCATTTTCCAAAAAGCATTGTATCATCCGCATATTGAAGATGTGAAACCAACAAATTATCACCACCAATCTTAACACCTTCAAATATGCTTTTCTCGCAAGCTTCTTGAAACATCACATTTAAGCCTTCCACAGCTATCAAAAATATGTATGGTGATAATGGATCACCTTGTCTTACCCCTCTTTCCACTCGAAATTCCTTCGAAGGAGACCCATTAATCAATACATGAACATAGACGAATAACTTGCTTTCATCCACATCATCCATCTTGCACCAAATCCCATTTGAGTCATTACATCAAAGACAAAATCCCACTCCAAGCTGTCGTAGGCCTTTTCGAATCGATTTTGAATAAGAAACTCTTCTTTTTCGTTTTCTTTAGATCTGCAATAACTTCCCCCGCTGTTAAAATCCCATCTAAGATTGATCTCCCCTGAATAAACGCTATCTGCGATTCACTAATTATCCCATTTATCACCTTTTTAATCCTATTAGCTAAAACCTTAGCTAGGATTTTTATAGTAGCACCCGATTAAATTAATAGGTCTGAATTCGTTCCAACACATCGGATTATTACATTTTGGGACCAATGTAATGAACGAAGTTTCGATATACTCCCCTTCTCCCAAAACCAGTTCAGTGCTGCCATCAAATCATCTTTGATCAAATCCCAAAAATGTTTAAAGAACCCGAAGCTAAACCCATCTGGACCTGGAGCTTTGCTACTCCCGCATTCTCTGACTGCTAATTCTACTTCTTTCGCGGTAAATCTTTCTTCCAATTCTCTACTTCAACCCCATTAATCTTTTTGAATTTATTTGATTTGAATAGGACTTTCCTCTCTCCGTAGCTCTTGTAAAAATTCCCAAAGTGCTTCTCTGCCTCTGTCTTAAGTTGGGCGGGGTCACTAATCCATTTACCATCAATGAGAATGCCTTCTAATTTATTCTTTCTCATTCTTCTCTTAACCATCCTATGGAAAAATTTTGTGTTCTCGTCACCTTCTTTCATCCACTTTGTCTTGTATTTCTGTTTCAGCATGTCCTTTTTCGTTTTATCTTTCTCTATCCACTTTTTCCTTAAATCCATCCAGTGTTGCTGCTCCTCCTGAGACAAGTTACCTCCTTCTGCTTTCAATTCCCAATCCCACACTGCTTTTCGTATGTCTTCTATTTCCTCATCCAACTTCCCATATTTATCTTTACTCCATCTTTGAAGCTCTGATCGAACTGTTTTTAATTTCCCCATAAAAGAACAATCTCTCATCTTTGAAGATGTTGGATTTAACCATGCCTTCTTTACAATTTCCCAAACACTCTAAATCCTCCATCCAAGCGTTAAAGAATTTAAATGGTTTTGGTCCAGAATCTATCACTTTATCAATCAAAATTATAGGACAGTGATCAGAAAACTTTCTCTCTAAAACACGACCTTGAACATCCCCCCATTGTTCCACAAACCCTTCTGAAACCAAAAATCTATCAAGTTTACTAAACTTTAAGCCCTTTGTACAAATTCTTGTAAATTTTTTTGCTCTTAGTTGAACATCTACTAATTTATTTTCTTCAATGAATTTATTAAAAATAACCGCATTACTGTTAATGAAATTGGTGTTGAATCTTTCTTCACTTGACCGAACCTCGTTGAAATCACCGAATAAGACATGACCAGTCCCCTCCGAATTTATCAAACGACACAAATCAGCCCAAAGTGCTACTTTTTTCTCATAATCACGTGGTCCGTATACGTTTACAAACATCATTTTTCTTTCTTTTCTAATCCAATCCCCTAATATAGCAACAAACCCATCCCCTTCACAAGCTGACACATTTACAAAAATATCAGAGTCCCAAACCAGTAGCAACCTACCCGCAGATCCCACAGCATCTTTATGAACGAACTTGAAGTTACTTGACCCCCAAAAATCCTCAATAAACTCCTCATATATTGACTCCAATTTTGTTTCTTGAATACCCAAAATCTAAGGAGATTCTTTACTACATAACTCTTTAATCCAGCTTTTTTTTATCTCCCAACCCTAATCCCCTAATATTAATAGATAAGATTTTCATTGAGAAGCCATAACATACGAACCTGGAATTTTCGAATTCATGGAATCGCTGAGTCCCATGTAAAACCCACCTGAGCTCCTATTTCTTTAGTGCTTATCGTTGATTCTGAGTCATCCCTGCTGTCCACACGCACTCCCTTTCCTCCCTGTTTCAGCTTCTTCTTCGTCGCATTCTTTGCCCTCAATTTCGCGATCCTGTGTGTCGATGTCGCTAATCTCTTAATTTCTTGTAAGCTCCGGTTACCTGATCCAAGAGGACCAAAGTTATTTTCCGAGTCAGTCGTCTCCTTCTCTACAATTTTGTCTTCTAATGTTTCTGTATACCCCTCGTATGTATCCTTCACTGTCGAGACCTGTTCTAACTCTTCCTGCTGCGTATTTGTTTTCTCCCCTAGATCTAACTCCATCTCTTTTTCGCTTTGGATTGGGCTTTCCTTATTCACCGAATTGTTAAAAATCATGTCTTCGTGGGCTTCTACATAAAGGCCCATTGATTTCCTTGTAACTAGACATGCACATATACCGGATAATACTATAACCGGTTATAGTATTATCCGGATCGGATTTTTTGGGCAAAAAAAAAACCGGTTTAGTAAAATCCGGTTTCGGCATCGAATACTGATACTATAATATCCGGTTTCGGTTAATGCTATAACCGGTTTTTTAAAAAAACCGGTTTTTTTTTGGGAAAAAAACCGATCTCCGAAGAAGACAGCCCACTGTTTTTTTTTTTGTTTTTTTAATTTTATTTTGTTTTTTTTTAAATACATTTCCTATAATATATACTATAAAAAACATACATGTGAAAGAAAACTCAAAAAAACGGTCAAGAAGTACACCAAACGGCTAGAAAACGGTAATATTTTTGAAAAAAACGGCTAGTAGGATTTTCCGGAAAAAAACCGGTTTTTAAACCGGTTATAAAAAAACTGGTTTTTTAACCGGTAAAAAATCCGGTCGGCTCGAAAAAGTATTATCCGATCATACTATCCGGTTACAAAAAATCCGGACCGGATAAAAAAAAACCGGTTTCCCAAAAAACCGGTGTCGGATATTTTTTCGTATAAATCGGATATTCGGATTTTTTGTGCACCTCTACTTGTAACTGTATATATATGTTGTTATAGTGTTCATACAGATATATATACAGTTACACAGATTCATATACGCATATAGAGTTATTACGAGTACAGTTAAGGTTGTAAAAATACAACTATTATAAATTTACAAATACAGTTATACCAATGTAATTATGGATACGATTGTAAAGTTACAAAATATTTATTACATAGATACGGTGTTGTTGTACATATATAGGAATAATTATGGTACATATATGGTTAATCAATGTTACTATTATGGATGTAGTTAATGAATTGGTCAATCATTATGTGAACACATACGGTATATTTTGAGGGAATAAAGTTATATTTGAATGAAATTATTACTTATAAGTATCTATTTTGAGTTAATTATTGGGATTTCTTGCTCATTATGATTAAATTACATCTTTCGGGTAATGTTAAGTATTGGATCTTGATGAAGCTTTCAGGGGATGTACACGAGTTTGTGTGACTTCTATTACCAATTATGAAAATCCAGTTGTTTCCCCAATAATTTTCTAAATGTTTTCAAATTATTTGTGTATTTGATATATGAAAGAAGTTTAATTTTTATCTCACGCTTCCAAAATTGATTTTAATTAAAAAGGAAAATTAATATAAAATACGGGGTGTTATATCGTTTTGTACGATTTTAGGTGTAGCCGCGGTGTGCGGTGGACGAAGTCAGTGTTAGCTGGAGTTGGTATTTGCTAGAGGTCGGCGTGCACCGGTGGTTATAATGGTCAAGTCACAATAACTAAAGATAGAGGAAGTTAATTTGTGTATGAATGATGGTGTAGTCAACAATCAATATGTCAAAATCATTGTTCATATTATATAATTGTTTAAGAATAAAATGATATTTTAAATGATTGAAAGATAAATAAAATGAATAAGGATTAATGTGCAAAGGGTAAGAGTGTAAATTTAAAATGTTTAACATTTGTTAATAAAACAATCATGTGTGTTCAGCTTTTAAAATTTAAAGACTAATTTTACAAGATTTTCAAATAAAAGACTGAAAATGTGATTTTACATATCTTACAACAATAGAAAGACATGTAGAGAGAGAGAGAGAGAGAGAGAAAGGAGAGAGGACGAGATAGAGTAGAGGTCTTCGAAGGGTTTGGGGAGGATAAGAGAATATTTAATAAATATTTATCTTTAAAAAATGATTTTTAAAAGAAGACAAGATAAAGACTAACATTCTGATAAATTATCGATCTCGAAGACTGTCTAAGAAACTCTTTATTTTAAAGTACTAAATCAGTGATTTTTAGTAATACATAGAAACCAAATTAATAATTCATTCCTTTTTTTTTTAATTTTGAAGGACTTGTCCAACAAAAAGCTACTAGCTTCTTCATATGCACAATCTTACAAGCTTATTTTTTAAGGACAAATTGAATGAAACTACAATGAACTTTAATTTTGTTACCATTATGTAAAACCAACCTTTTAAAAAAAACAAAATTATCAATTTTTATAATTCTTGCATAAATATGCAAATAACATTTTTTATAGATCTTAATAACCATTAAATACAATAAACTTTATCATAATACAAGAATATACCCTCTATATAGGAGAACTACCCCAGTCCCAAATGTCTAGGAGATTTGAGCCACACTTTTCAAGACACCAAACATTTTAAAATGCATATAATTATAGGATTATAACAATTAACGTTATTACATTTTAAAATAAAAAAGTAATTATATATAAAAGTAAACAAAGCAAAATATATTATATTTTCTTACAATTTATTAATCCTTTAAAACAACAAACCAACCATTTTAAAAAACCTTCATAACAATGACGAGCTAGATGGGTAAACCGGTAGAGCGACCTATTCAATGACGTGTACGGTTATCGAAATTCGAAAGAATAGTTATAAGTTATAGCGATGGAAATTCGATCAAACCCAGTCTCGTTATCATAATAATTTTCACTATTATTAGTTCTAGTTTCTTTACTTTTAAATACAAAACAGAAGGCGGTCAACGAAATGTTCCACATGTTTTTCTGTTTGGCCATGACTGATTGACTTCTATAAATTGAAAGCAGAAATGCAGGTGAAATGTTTGACCAGACTCCATAGATGTTTCTTTTGACTTGTATATTGGAGTTTTTTTGACAAAGTGGTGTTTTTTTAAAACATATTTACTAAATAAGTGTAGTTATAAATATATTTACAAAATAGGTGTTCTTTTTGGTTTTTACTGTTTTTTAAATGTTTTTTACTGCTTTTAACTGTTTTGTTAAAACTTTTAACTGTTTTTTTACAGCTTTTTTTATCTGTTTTTTATAACTTTTTTTACTGTTTTTAACTTTTTTTTACTGCTGCTTTTTTACAGCTTATTTTTAAATTGTTTTTTCTTCCCTGTTTTAACTATTTTTTTCTTTTTTTACAGCTTCTTTTAACTGTTTTTTACTGTTTTAACAATTTATCCTTTTTACTGTTTTTAGTGTATCTTCACAGCTTTTTTACTGCTACATTACTGTTTTTTTGCTGTTTTTTGTTGTTTATTTACTGTTTTTATCTATCGTACATTATAATCGAAACAATTGTTTGATGCATTTTATCACAATCATAAGCATTGTTTAAACAATACTAACAATTATAAACTAAAACCAACATCCATCATCACAAGTATAATGTTTTTACGTATTAAACCTACAATGACTTCTTACAAAAATGAAATGACCAAAAAAACATTTTCAAATATCTTTCGAATACGTTGAGCCGATTCCAATCTTTACCTACAAAAAAATCAAAGAAATGAGAGATATAGTCATACCAAATCACAAAAAAAATTATTCGATTATTTGGTATGACTATATCTCTCATTTCTTTGATTTTTTGTAGGTAAAAATTGTAATCGGCTTAACGTATTCGGAAGATATTTGGGAATTTTTTTTTTGGTCTTTTCATTTTTGTTTGAAGTCATTGTTGGTTTAATACTTAAAACACATTATACTTGTGATGATGGATGTTGGTTTTAATTTATCATCGTTAGTATTGTTTAAACAATTCTTATGATTGTGATAAAATGCATTAAACAATTGTTTCGATTATAATATAAGATAGATAAAAAACAGTAAATAAACATCAAAAAACAGTATAAAAAACAGTAATGTAGCAGTAAAAAAAGCTGTGAAGATACACTAAAAAACAGTAAAAAAGATGCTGTAAAAAAACAGTAAAAAATAGTTAAAACAGTAAAAAGCAGTTAAAAGAAGCTGTAAAAAAAAGTAAAAAAAAGCTAAAACAGTGAAAAAAACAGTTAAAACAGTCTAAAAAACAGTATAAAAAGAAGCTGTAAAATAAGCAGTAAAAAAAAAGTTAAAAACAGTAAAAAAAGTTATAAAAAACAGTTAAAAAAAGCTGTAAAAAAACAGTTAAAAGCAGTAAAAAACAATTAAAAAACAGTAAAAACCAAAAAGAACACCTATTTGGTAAATATGTTTATAACTACACCTATTTGGTAAATATGTTTTAAAAAAACACTTCTTTGGCAAAAAACTCTGTATATTGTAAGTACTTTTCTTTTCTTTTTTTTAAATAATAATAATTATCTTTTAATATAGCTTCAAAGTTTTTATCTGGTAGTATCAAAGTTTTTATATGGTTTCTTTTCTTTTTCTAATAATAATTTAAAACACAAATAAACTTTCAATTTTCTCAAAAAGCAATTTTTACCTATTTTGTGTTTTCTTTGGATTTTCGTTTTTTTTTAACTTTTTCCATATATGTTTGACAAAAAAGTAACTTTCAAAATGTGCGAAATTACACATGTAGAGTGGGTTGTGACTTGTGATGGGGAGTTAAAATGTGTTATAAACAATATATTAAAATCCAGGTTTTTACTTGACTTGGTTTTTTTACTAGATTATGGATTGATTGGTTTAACCAGCAGATCAACCTGGCTTTTAGAATTATATTTTATTTGTGTGTGTGTATATATATATATATATATATAAACTTGCAAAGAACTACTAATTTTTCATGAAACTAAATAGTTTATCAAGCAATTAATAAGTTAACGAAATTAAAAACTCTTTTGAGAGGGTTTAGCTAAAATGATAATACTATAGAGAGAGAGCTACGTGAACTTAACTGAAGTTTCTGCTCGAAGAATAGTCATATGTCGGAGATAAACTGTCGTCTCACGCCGGTTGGAAATGACAAAGGACATGAGCCACCGACGATTATTGAGAGGGTTTCATAACTCGTTTATGGGGATTCTGTTGAGTGAGAGTTTCAAAGTGTCGATTGTCAAGGTGACTAAATCGCTGAGCTTTTATGTTCTAATCAAATAATAAACAAAAACTGAAAACGGGTCAAAGCGGGTCATATCAACCTGGGTCAACCGGTTCAACCATAAACCGCAAGCGGGTCACTGCAGGCTAGAAATGATCAAAATCCTGTTGTACATTGATATGGTCTCCTAACCGGATTACGGGTCAACCGGTTGGAACGATTAAATCGACCCGAGTTTAAAAACATTGGTTTTAAATGTTGACTAGAATAATCTTAATGTTGCTTAGGGTTTGTGTGTATATAGGTTTAACAAATTGATTAAAACATAGCAAGTCAAACAATGTTGTTATATTGGAGAGTTATCTTTATCCATCAATTTTAAGAAATATTAAATAGAATTGGTATCGTTTGTTTTGTTAAGATACTTTGTTTCTGCATCTGAACAACATGTTTGAATAATAAAAAAGATTTCAACATCTAAATCCTATTCATATATGATTCTTTATTTTTATAAAAAGTTCACATGTTTTAAATTTAAGTTTATCATATTTTATATTTGTAAAGTTTTTATATAATCAACATCACATCACATATAAGGGGGACTTAATTTGATATTCCAGCCACATATCTTATGAGGCGGTATATCATAGAGGTAAGTCTTCTTATGGCTATGTATACCCTGATGTTCATCAATAAGAAAACAATTGGTTTGCCTTTTAAAAAAATAAAATAAAAAAGACCGAATACTTAGACCATCCACATCCATCACACCCCTCACACAGCCACATCAGCGCCACATCAGCTTTCCACCATTTTCTCATCACATCACACAAACCCCTGCATTCATCACACCCTTCACATCCTTTTTCTTTTTCTTTTCTTTTTCTTTTTTTTAAACAATATATTTAAAACATAATAACTATAAAAAATATTAAATAACAATATAAATTCAAATAATATTTTATAAATTTCAAATTACAAAAATAAAAATAACTACATTAATTTAAATAAAAAATACTAGTTATCGTCGTCGTTCCATCTCGGAAGCCGATTAATGTGCTCGATTAGATCCGATCGAAGGTTGTGATGCATTTCCGCACTTCGTACTTCTCGGACATTAGCCTCAAATTGTTGTTCGCTAATCTCTACGTCGTCTTCATCGTTTGATTGATTAATATTTTCGTCGAATGGACAAATCACTTGTTCTCCGTCTTCCAATATCATATTGTGCAATATGATACAAGCGTACATTGTTGAACGTATTTTATCCGTATGCCACATTCTCGCCGGGTGCATTATCACATGCCACCGTTGTTTAAGCACGCCAAAAGCCCGTTCCACATCTTTCCTTGCCCCTTCTTGCGCGGTAGAAAACCTTACTCGTCTTTGATCTAGAGGTGTTTTGAAGGATTTGACAAAAGTAGCCCAGTCAGGGTATATCCCATCTGCAAGATAGTAGCCGTTTTTGTATTGTACACCGTTTGCTTCAAATGGGCACTGCGGTGCTCGCCCGTTGTATAGATAATTGAATAACGGCGACTGGTTTAGAACATTTATGTCATTGTTGGACCCGGCCATTCCGAAGAATGCATGCCAAATCCAAAGATCATGTGATGCAACCGCCTCTAGCATAAGAGTCGGTTTCTTATGATCACCTCTCATGTACTGCCCTCGCCATGCGTTTGGGCAGTTGTCCCATTCCCAATGCATACAATCTATGCTTCCTAACATGCCAGGAAACCCGTGCCTACTCTCATGTGCGGTATACAAACGCTGAATATCATGGTAAGAAGTTTTGCGTAAGTATCGCTTACCATAAAGAGTTATGATACCTTTGGTGAGGTTTTCTAGGCATAACCTTGCGGTTGAATCCGCCATCTTCAAGTACTCGTCAAATCCGTCAGGGGTCGTCCCATACGCCAATTGCCGAATTGCCGATGTACACTTTTGCAATGGAGATAAACCTATTCTTCCTCTAGCATCGACACCCTGCTGAAAAAATGTATCCCATCCCTCAAGATCTCTGACTATCCGTGTGAATAGTCGTCTGCTCATGCGGAAACGTCGCCTAAACGATTCGTCGTTGTAGTTGCAGTTTTCCGCAAAATAATCTTTTACAAGTTGCTCGTGTGCAGCTTCACGGTCTCTAAATTGATCCAGGCCTCGCCGTCTTGATGATTGAATCGAGCTAACTTCATCATACTCACGCAACACATCCAAAACCGCATTCGACATTCCAATAAACAAATTGGTGCGGGTTTGACGATAAACGGAGAGAAAATCTACCTCCGCTTGAGTAATCTCGATATCTTCGTCATAATAATCCGACGAATCAGATGACATGTTTGTATGTATATAAATGTTTAAAGAGGAGAATATAGATGTTTGAGAGGAGAATGTAGAAAAAATATGTGTGAAAAAATTAAAGAGAAGAGGTTATATTTATAGGAGATAAATGGATTAAATAAAAAAAAATATTTAAAAACCCCCCAATGGCTACCCCAACGGCTCTCCCTCTCCTCTTCACTTCCGCGACCACCCTCACGAGCGCGACCGTGAGCGGCCGCTCACATGGGCCGGCGATGGTGTTCCTCCGCGTGAAGGCCTCTCACGCCCCTCCCTCACACGCCGATGCGGATGGTCTTATTGCATAATGAGACTTTGTTGGCGCCTACTATGTGTACGACGTCAAAGGTTAGAGAGTGTGCGTTCATTATCACATATAATAGAGTGTGAGTACAGCTACACTCAAGGAATTTGAGGTCGTAGGCGATGTGTCATTAAAAGTTTTGAAGGACATCAATAATTTAAGACATAAGTATTGACTATTGATGTTTTTAGCTACATGTTGCCCGAAATTCGAGTACAAAAAAAAAAAAAACAATTGCTATGGTAGATTAATAGTATAATAGAAAGTTTCACACACTATAAACACACACAAGAAATCCACATATAGATCTTTAAACTTTAGAATTGTCTATTGTTATTTCACATGTGTTATTTATACTTACAAGGTGTTTTACATCTTTTAACCCTTGAAGTATATACACTTCGTATCCTTTTATTTTGTAAAATGACACTTCTATGTCCTCAGCCACAAATATTTATTGCAACTTAAATACAATATTTACATCCTAACACAAAAGTGTTTTTTTGACGTTATATAAAATTAAGAGGTTTTTTGACCTAAATGTATCTATTATTCATATAGTGTTTTCAATAAGTTTTCAGATTTCAATGGAAAAAATAACACTCTTTAATTATACGCTTAAGATTTTATTATATGTATCAAATTTTAATTTGTCATTATTGTGTTCATTAAAATTTTATTGTACCATACCTAATTTTATTTCCCTTTTTTATATAACCAAAATATATATAATAGTAATAAATTAAAATTTTGATACAAAACATATAACTTTAGTGTTATTTGTATTTTACTCTCTGACATTTAAAAGAAAAAGAAAAAAATTAGTATTATTTATATTTGAAAAACTGTTGTGAATTTGAGCAAATTGTTTTGTGTAGCGATCGAGTTTTGTTGAGAAGGTTACAAATGTTAATTTGAGCAAAGGAAGGATAGTTATGCCTTATCTGTTGTGTTCTTTCTGTGAAGCTGATTTGATCATTTGCTTTATTCTTGCTCACAAACAAAGGCCATGTGGAATTGGGTGGTTAATTGGTGTAATTTAAAGCTAGCCGGAGCAAGTTTCATCAATTAAACAAGGCCAAATTGCCGAGAAATGTAACTAAAATACCCAATTTTGTCAAAAAAGATAACGCCAATTTTTTTAGGCCAAGAAAGGATTATATATTCTAATTTTTGTCAAAAAAGGTAACCGTTAACCGGAAGTCCAGGTTACCGGTAAAAGTTGTAGTGAGATGGCAATTAAATTCTGATGTAGCTTTCTTATTTGATTTTAAAAACTGATGTGGCTTTTTTATTTGATTTTAGAAAAAGTTTAAATTTAATACATGTAATTTATACATCAATTACCCATCCTCTCTCTCTCTTAACCGTTCTCTCCCCTGATCCCCCCCCCCTCTAAGCCGCCGCCACCACTACACAGACCCACCACCACCGCCACTCCACCGATCCACCACCGCTCTTCGCCACCGTCGCAAACCCTAATTGAGGTGGTTCTCTCAGATCTGCTCTCCGCCACCGTCGCAAACCCTATCTTCGTGTTAGGGTTTACTCAGATCTCTTCGAGATCTCTTTCTCTCTCTTGTGGATGGGGTTTTCTTGTTTGTTCCAGATCTGTTCTCCAGATGTGTTCGTTGTGTTTGCGAAATTTGGGCCATCTCTTTCTCTCTCTCTCTCTCTCTCTCTCTCTCCAGATGTGTTTCTCCAGATGTGTTTGTGAGTTTAGGGTTTTCAGATCTCTTCGAGATCTCTCTCTATGTTCTTCGAGTTTCGTCTCTTTCTCTCTCTCTCTCTCTCTCTCTCTCTCTTTCTGTTCTTCAAGTTTCAGATCTTCCTCTTTCTATGGTTGTGGGTGTTCATGGTGTTCGTGTGTGTGATTATTGTGTTTGTGTGGACGTAGTGATGGTTTACGGTGGTCCGGCGAAGGTTCACGGTGGTCCGGCGATGGTTCACGGTTTTTCTGGGCTGGGCGGCGGTGGCTCTGGAAAATGTTCAAATCTTCAAGAACTGTGACGTAACTTATTAAACTCATACCTAAATTCTTATTAAAAATTAATTAAAAATTCTATCTTTGTTGAACACCATAAAACATCTTCAAGAAAATAATAATAAAATAGTTAATTAATATTTAGAATAATTTATAATTAAATGGTAAGTAATTAATAGTTAATCAATTATTATAAAATGCTAATTTGTAGTTAATAATAAATTAGTTGGTAATCTATTACATAAATGATTAATATTATTTAAAAAAGTAAAAATAAATAATGATGACATGGATGGATTGCCACGTGTACAACTTTTATATCTCATGAAGATGACTGGACGCCACGTATGCAGCCACATCATCAGTAACCTGCTGTCTGGGCGGTCAGCAGGTAGAACAAGTCATTATTCCCTTTTTTTGTCAAAAATTGAAATTGATAATCCTTTTTTGGCCTAAAAAAATTGGCGTTACCTTTTTTGACAAATTTGGGTATTTTAGTTACCTTTCTCGGCAATTTGCCCATTAAACAATTATTGACTAGGCTACATGTGGGTGGCAAATCACATAAGCAAAAGAAGTTCCTTGAAGCACTTGTTGGATGTTTAGTTTACCTTGTTTGAAAATGTCGAAATGAGACGGTGTTTGACGATAAAAGGTCGATCAACGGTTTTTTGGTTTCGGATAAGGTTCAAGTAACGTTATATACATGGATGAAATATAAGGCTCGTTGTAATTCTTTAGTTTGTGTCGTATGATACGTGATATCACTGTTTTTATATATGTATATATATTTTGCGCGATATCCGGGTAGTTTTAGCCAAATATGATTCAAATTGTGTCAAAAAGGTACTCTTTACCTTTGTTTATCTGTTTCAGGCTAAAATATACAAGGCAACATCAAGTGAGGCCCAAAAAGATGAAAAAATCAAGAAAAATGCAAAGTTTGTGAAAGTGAGAGATCGCGACGCGAAATTGTCAAGAGATCGAGGCGCGATGAAGAGGATAAAGGCCGGAGTGATCGGGGTTCAAATCGCGAAGAAGTTGGGATAAGCATCGAGATCGCGGCGCGATTCCTTATATCGCGGCGCGATCCCGCAGGAAATTTCATCTATAAATATTAGCATTCCTATCCGGTTTGGAAACTTCTCAATCACTTTTTTCCGTCATTCAAACCCTAAATACGTACCAGAGGCGATCCAGGACGGCATGGAGCATAATTTTGAGGATTTGAAGCTTGAAGTGAAGATTGAAGGCTTAGCATCATCATCTTTTACGGTTTATTCATTCCATTCTACCATGTTTCTGTTATCTCAGTATTTCCAGAATATTTGAATGAATATGCTAGGCTAAGTTTTCTATTTTCTTCCCTAGAGAAGATGAACCTAATGACAAGTTGATGAATTTATTAAAGTTGTGAGCTTTTTAATCAAGTTTATGTTATGAATATCTTAATCACTTCATAATCCATGTTTTAGAATCTGATTTTGGTTGTTTACAATCTAAGTTTTTGTTAAATTAGATGATCATTCTATTTAAGTTTAACTTGGTTCTTTATTATCTATGATCATTAGATAATCTAGACTAGTGGTTGATTAATCATAGGTTAGACAACTAAATATTGGATCTTTTGCATGTGGTTCAACATATGATGACCTTTGTATGTTGGTTTCATGTTTTGTTTATTAAACAAACTAATGAGATTTAGAGTTTTCATGAATCAAACTTAATTGACTAATTGTACTTGTTAATTAATCTTTTGACCATAAGGATTGTTAATTGGTATAATTATAGGGTTAGATTTTCGGAACAAGAGTCTAATCAATCTAGGAATCGATAGTTGGTCTTTATTGTAATTAGCACACAATCTCTTGAATTTAATCAACTTGAAAAATTGTGAAATCGAATCTAAGGAGTGAAGTCTTCATCATATTGATTTAAATCCAAAAATTTGTTTGGTTTCTTGTTTCTTTGAATTGCTAAAGTATTGTTTAGGTTTGCTAGTGGTAATTGGTTAAGTTGGAAGTGCAAAAATTCACATAAATCCCCACTTTATTGCTTTATTTGCTTTTAGTAGTTTTAACTTAGTTTAATTTAGTTTAATCTCTAAATTAGTATAATTTTATTAAATCATACTCGTTTCCCTTGTGTTCGACACTCGTGCTTACTGATTATACTAAGAAAACCGATTAGGTACACTTGCCTATTCGTGACGTTTTTGGTACAAATTAACACGGATTTATAAATAAAAAACTAGTACATAAAACGTACATCAATACGTGTTGTAATCTTTTTTATTTTTATAAAAACTTGTATTACTTAATTTGTATTATTACCTAACACTTTGTTTGTTTTAAAACAACTGTAGACATTTTCAACGACAAAAGATGATGATTGTTAGTTGTTGGTAGTTGGCATAGTGACATCGTGTGTAGGAGCACCGTAGAACGGTCGCATGCATTTTAATAAATTATTTTTAAACTAGAAGAGGTGATATATTATTGTAATTTTTTTTATATTTATTTTCCTACTCACAAGATTAATATAAGTGTTTAAATCAATAAAGGATGTTAGAAAAAAAGAGTGAACTCTAAATATCATCTTGTAGTAAGTAGAGTAGAATGATATAAGAGGAAAAAAATATAAGTATAAATCATTTTCTTAAACTATTAGTTTGAATCTACTGTATTAAAAAGGATAGATTGAACAAAAGAATGTACCGAATATCTTATTATCTTGCAATATTTCCTTTGATGCAAGTTTAGTAGTGTAAAGTTTTCATATTTTTTTTTCTGCTTTTCCAGAAAAATAATAGAGTTTTTATTTTCCACAAATAGAGTACGTTTTTTACTTTTTTATAATTAATGTATTTTTTTATTTTTAACATCAGAATAATTCGACTAAGATAGTATTTAGGTTAAGTTCACTAAATTAATATATATTATTTTATAAAAAGTCGATGTAGGTACTTTTTTATTTTATTGATCATATAGGTAACCTATGATCTGTTTAAATAAGTAAATAATTGAATTATCTGATTATGATTTTTGCTTTAGCTGGAGTTTTCATCATTGCATCATCATGAAACTTTGATGACATGGTGGTGATGAAGTCTAATAGGATTCCTCTTGGTCTCGGTCATCGTTTGCAGTGAGGTTGAGTTGTTTTTAAATCCGTCAACGACAACCGATATGAGGTTGTTCAGACTCCAATACCACTACCAAGGAATTTTAGTTAGGTCTCTAAGGTTTGGTGGTGATCTAACGGTGAGAATTACGACTAGAGCCAAAACTTTTGTAAAAAAACCAAGTTTTTACTTGTTTTAGTAGCTCACAACAAAGTAAGTTACATATTTAGGTAATAAAAAAAATTAAATTACTTGGATTGATTTTTTTTTAATGTAGATTGATATTCGATTGCCCTAACCCCTACAAAAAAGAGTTAATTTGTAGATGTAATTGTAAAAGCTTCGTTTTTGTAGCCAATCACACACACCCTATAACCTATGGAAGGTGATTCGTACACAATAAAAGTGGTCATACAAATGAAATTATATACATCATCAACTTGTAACATATACATTAATTACTTGTACCTTGTTGTGTATGGCTAAATAAATTTTGTGTACGGATCAACTCTCATAACCTATACATACGTTCACAATAAGAATTAAACACTTAACTTCAAAAAACCTTTTGTTAATGCGAAAGTATTTAATTATTTATAGAACTCTAATCAAACAATCACGATATTTATAAATGACAAAAAAATTTGTATATATGTTACAACATCTCCAAACTCTCTCTTTTGTTTAAGTATGCAAATACTCTTTTGTGATGTTCATTTTGTATTAAAATAAGTAGAATAAAGTATAGTTTACTATCCTAAATCTGGTTAAATGAGTTGATTAATGTTACACTGAAGTATCAAATGTGTATTATAGTACCTTGAATTTGGTAACTTGGTCATTTAAGTACCTGACTCACTAAAACTTGGTCTGAAACTCGGCCAGTTTAGCACCCTAACCAAGTTCGGGTATTAAACTATTTAACTGAACGACTTACCAAGTTCAGAATACTCTACTACACCTTTAATACTTTAGGATAGTATTTATTTTAGTCGGCATAATATAGAGTACTAAATTATAGTTTGGTCAAATTAGTATTACCGTCTCTTTCGATATCTATACTACATTATAAAACATTTAACTTTCTCTCTCTTAAAATTTTTAAGACTACTTAATTTTAAGTAGTACAAGTTTTTATGCTTAAGATACAAACACTTAAAACAATAGTTAACCAATCATTCCCTTAATTATCTCAATTAATTTAAGACAACTATTACTTTAATAAGTCATTAAACATCACAACAACTATTTAATTTATCTAATTTTGACTAAATTACTTGCATCAATACAATTTTAAAGCAATAATATTTTTTTCTCTAATTATTTAATAATGATAATTTTTTATTGTTTTTCGAAAACTAATTTAACAACTAATAAAATGGTTGCTTGTAAAAAAAGTAAAGAAATCAGAAAAAAGAGAAAAACATGGATAGGTGGACTAACATCGCATTTCACATATACCATACCCTAATTTTAGAACCAAACTTGTTGTCGAGCACAAATTAACTATTGTCATCGCCGCCTTATTGTGCGGGTGTAATGCTAGTATATATATATATATATATATATATATATATATATATATATATATATATATATATATAGGGTGAGGTTATATATAGAACCTCTCTTAAACAAAGAATCTAAAGAACTATCCTGGTAATGACAAGTGACACTTTGATTAAGGGTAAAATTGGAAAATAACAAAAAAAGAAAAAATCCAGGCACGCCTCTTCCAGCTCAACAACATTTATAAATAAAAAAACTCCACTCAACTTTAAATGATCATAACTCATTCGTTTTTAAGAATTTTTGCAAAAAAAGTATATCGTTAGATTCAGTTTTTCGTCCTCTTTCAAACATGGCTAGACTTGATGTATTTCTGAAACTTTTTTTTTAAAATGCAAAGTTTGCATTTTAAGCTGGGTTCATTCTAAATACAAAATGCAAAAAAACAAAAAACGTAAAATATAAACATGCATGTCATCTAGATGCTTCCAAAATGCAAAAATTATGAAAATGCAAAATGTAAATCCAACATGATTCAATGAAAATGCAGTCTAAAATGCAAAATTACACATGCAAACCTAAAATGCAAAATCCGTATAGAACACTACATGCTGCCCAAAATGCAAACAAAAATTTCATGTTAAAAAAAATTTAGAAAAATATGGGAAAAGTGATCTTGTTTGAAAGAGGATTAAAAAACTAAAAAATTGGTATAATTTTTTTGTTTAAATCCACAAAACTTAAAAAGTTATGACAATTTAAAGTTTTTATGGGTTTTTTTAAAAAAAATCGTGTGTTGTTGGAGGGGGGATTTTCCATGTTTGCCCTTTTCTTGCTATATTAATACAACATAATTACAGTTTTGTCATCGTTAAATCTCATCTATTAATTTTGATGATCCATGATCCAAATTGGTTATTTTGGTTCTTTGTTTAATATACGGTTCTTTATTGATTTAATTTATATATATATATATATATATATATATATATATATATATATATATATATATATATATATATATATATATATATATATATATATATATATATATATATATATATATATATATATATATGGTTTATTTGAGAACCATTATTATTATGAGAACCGCGAGAATCAATCTTAGCTGTTAATGTAGTAAGTGGAATTCATGGATGAAGAGTGTGGGAATAGAGTATGGCAAGGTGCATGACATCAATTTGGGGTGAGATCGGTTCAGAAACTGGACTGGACCAAAAAAGACCGGACCGGACCGGACCGAAACCCGAAATCTGTAGAAAACTATAACCGAAGACCGGACCGACTAGTTTCGGTCCAGACTGGTCTAGGTATGGTTCAGCTCGGTTTGTTGTTATCGGTCTTTTAGTTGTTTTATACATTGTATCAAACAAAACCGGACCGAAACACGAAATCTATAAAAAACAAGGGTCGAAGACCGGACCCGGTCCGCTACGGTCCGGTTTATCGGTTTTTTTCAGTCTATTAGGTTCCATGCTCATCCCTAAATCAATTCATGAGTGGAAAATCTAATTAAAAAGGGAAAATTTGACGGCTAAAACTGATTCTTACGATTTTCGTAATTAAAATAATTTTTAAATGAACTTCTGTTTAATTGATAATTATAAATATTGCAAAAACTACAAGAACAAACGCATAATTAAATGCCACTTGTTCTGGAAGAAGATATCTAGATTCCTTCTCGATCAAATGCCACGTAGGTCGGATGGAACCTTGGGTATATGATATATTGATATCTATAATTAAAACTGGTGTCATGCGATCGCTATAAAATTATGTAATTAATTTTTTATCTTTATAATATAGACAACGTGATTTGTTTATCCTTTTGTAACAGTAGGAAAACTTCCCATTTTCATTATTTAATGTCGAGTTGTGTTCAATATAGTTCATATGAAAAACAGTCATAAATTTTAATATTTAATCACATGTGATTCAATATAAAATCATATGTGATTCAGTATACAATCACATATGATGGTAAAACAATTAAATGTTAATTACGAAAATGTCACTCCGCCCAAATTTTTAAAATTCAATTTGGACTGTTGATAGGGTAAAATTCAATATAAAATTACATGTCAATTTTTCATATAACTTATTTGGGTAAAATCAAGCAGCTGAAAGATTAATTATTAAATCAATATATAAAACATATAAATAACATGTTTTCGCAGATTTTCTACACTTTATACAACTTGGTATGATTGTGTTTTTAATGTAGGGATTATGTTGATGACTTACTTCAAAAAGTGTAGATATGCTTTGTTTGACTACCACCAAATCTTGAAAGTGTAAAAATTTTATAGGTGACTTTTGTCAATATTTTTTATAAATTTGATACTTACTTTATAAAAGTATACAAGTACTATACTTTTTTCCTTATAAAATTATATACTTTAAGACTTTTTGAAATTATTTATTTATAATATCTTTATGATCAATTTTACGTTTCTTCAATATTTTGTTAAGGTATATGTATATGTTTATAAAAGAGTTTCGTATGTATACAAATTGGGAGTAGAAAAAGGACATAATGAACTGTCTTTATAAACATTAATGACTAGGTAAATAGACACATTTTGTAAGCATTGATGGAAATAATGAAACGTTTGTAAACTTGATGTGTATATTTGGAAAAAAAAATTATATACCATAACAGAAGATGGAGGAAATGTTTTATGTATTCAGCAACTTTAATCCGCAAACATTTTATATTCAAATTTGACTTGAGTTCAAAAATTAAAGATTGAATTATAGTCATCAAAGTATTTAAAAATATTAGCATTAAATATGGTTTCATTACACTAAGGGTAATAACTACAAAAAAAATATATCACTATGAGCTAAAAAAGATGTAAAACACATTTGCAATATTGGTTTATTCTCATTAATTTTTTAAATGTTTGTTTATTAAAATATGTTATATCGTCATTCATTGTATCCTCCTCGCACACGGTCTTCATATACCTTAATCGAGATGGCTGAATCATT
Organism: Pulicaria dysenterica; assembly: GCA_947179395.2. Classification (NCBI taxonomy): domain Eukaryota; kingdom Viridiplantae; phylum Streptophyta; class Magnoliopsida; order Asterales; family Asteraceae; genus Pulicaria; species Pulicaria dysenterica. The sequence goes on along the minus strand of OX359288.1, from coordinate 75,641,711 downwards.
TCGAGTTGTTAGCATTCAAGAAAAGTATGTAATCGATAATAACATTCAACCTTTGGTAATATCAGCATGCATTATGACAAAATGATCTGATGATACTTCCAATGATCGACGAAGATGGCCGGATCCTTTGATTACTTGATTGAAGATAATTTCTCTAGCTAATTACCTAATTCATCCCTTCACTGCTCACCAACATAAAGTAATTAATTCCTTATTGCTGATGACTAATGCTGATAATGGTTATCAGCATTGATAGAACATCCATCCTAAATTGCTAATAATTTTACTCTCAGGCCACTAGTTATACATCTCTTTCATATTTTTCCTTACCCAATGTCATATTAGCGCCACATCATTCTCCCTCCCTTTCCTTCTCCTTACCCAATTTACTAGTTATATATCTCCTTAAAACTCTCCCCACTTTTTATTAATATATTAAAAAATTAAATTAAATATGTGTGATTGTATTTGGTTGAGAGGGGGTAGGGGTGGGGTGGGGAGTGGCTTCTCGTCGAGTCTAGAGACCCGAAGGACCTACTCGATTAGGGTACCCGGCGTTTGCGTTTTGTTGTTCCTTCATCTACCCGAAGCTACTCGATGGGATCGAGTAGTGTATAACGACCGGCCTCATAGCACATATGTGACTGTTGCTATTCTTCCAAACTTGATGTTTAGGAATGCAATTAAAGATAGGCATAAACAACCCGCATAATCAACTACCCTTAAATCTACCAACCCCAACCATCTAATTAATGAACTCTTAGAAGAATTACTACCCAACATAACAAACCAATTCATCTTAATACCACCTACTCGAGAGTAAACACACAACGAGCATCATATTCCCACTACGAAATAAGTTGTCCTTGATAAGATAAGCAATAAGCTATCTTCATGGAAAGAGAAAAACTTATCTTTTGGTGGACGGGTGACCTTATGCAAATCAGTCCTTGGTAGTGTTCCTAATTATTATCGCTCTCTTTTTAAAGCTCCTAAAAAAGTGATTGAATCAATTTAAAGTTTGAGGAGGAAATTCATTTGGGGAACTAATAGAACTTTTTTCAAAAGTAATTGAATTTTTTTAAAAATTAGCAAAAATAGGTGTGTTTTTTTTTTACTTTCAAAAGTAAGGTATTTGGGAATGGGAATCCCGGTTTCTTTACTTTTTTAGAGTCTAGTCACATCACCTGAAACAAAGTTGAATGCTTTTGCAATAAACCGAGAATCCCAAACTCGGTTACTTTAAACCTCTTTCAACCACCACCATTAAATTTCTGACCATCATCAAAAACGAGGCTAAAACCGAGAATCCCATACTCGGTTCCTTTGTCACCTTCACACACTACCATTAACTTTTCTGACTTCGCTGATACCGATGGCTAAAACCGAGATTCCCATTCTCGGTAACTTTATTTGAATTCTTTAGACCGGAAGCCCTTCATTTTATAATTATTATTAATTAGTTAGGTTAGTATTTTTAGGGTTTTGATAATGGTTTAGGTTAGTGGTTTTGGATTTTTGTTAGTGGTTTAATAGTTTTAATAATAAGGAATTCTTTTTAGTTTAAAGTAGATTTATATTGAAATAAATTAAGCTATTAATTATTTTACAACATGCAATATACTTAAGTTAAAAACAAAAAAAATATGTTACAACAAAAAAATTAAGGATGAGAGTTTGGGCAAGTGGTTCTGTTATGACCGGTTTGCTGGCATAATCCACATATTCTTACAATGCGTTCGTTAGGATCACGAACGTCCATCTCGTTACGTATTCTACGTGTGCGTCTCCTACCTCTACCTGTTGAAAGTCTTGATGGGTTGGCTATAATACGCCAACCTGGGTCATTCCAGTAAGCAACGTGAGGAAGGGGTGAAAATTTACCTGACTTTACATGACTTTAACGGGGAAGAGGAAGAGTCTGATGAAGATGAAGGTGCACATTTAGAGCAAGGTACATCACCTTATTTACATGACTTTAGTTAATGGAATACACATGTAGATTCGGAGGCTGATAATTTACCCGTATTTGATGAGGAGGAGGAAATGGATTTTTATGTTGAGTCATCAAATGAAATTCGGATTGGTATGTATTTCTCTAGCAAGCAAGAGTTGATGTATGCCATTAGGAGATGTAATATATCCCGAAATAGAGAGCTTGCGGTTGTTGAAAGCACATCTGTATTGTGGAAAGCTGTTTGCTATACTCAGAACAACAGAAAGAACATTGCAAACCATCTTGATGACACCCCCCCCATGTAAATGGTTTGTACGTGCAATAAAAAGGAAGAAGCAACACCTGTGGCAAATCACAAGATGGGTGGCAGGTCATAATTGCTATGGGACTGTTATTGCTAATAATAACAGAAGTTTGAAGTCCTCAGTTATAGCCTCTCATATCATGTACTCAATTCGTGCAGATATCGCCTATCCGGTCAAGCAAATCCTAACAGATATTAAAAACAACATGAATGTTGATATATCTTACATTAAGGGATGGCGTGCTCGGAAAAAAGCTATAGAAAGCATATTTGGTAGTTGGGAGAGCAACTTTGAGGAGTTACGAAGGTACTTTGGTGCTTTGTTTTCGACTAACCCTCAAACAGTTGTTCAATGGTTGCATCACTCTAGTAGCTCGTCCCATGCTTTTACCTTTAAATACGTTTTCTGGGCTTTCGGACCCGCTATTGAAGCTTTTAAACACTGTATTCCTTTGATTTGTGTGGACGGGACCCATTTAAAGGGTTCCTATAAAGGGAAGCTGCTTACAGCCGTAACAAAGGACTCCAACAATCACATTTTACCACTAGCATATGCCATTGTTGACGAGGAGACTGTGGACAGTTGGTCTTGGTTCTTTGAACACCTAAGGTGGTATGTTGCAAATACCTCTGATAGACAACTTTGTGTCATTTCTATAGACACAATGGGATTATTAATGCAATGAAAAATCTTGACGACTGGAAGGAGCCAATGGCGTATCACCGGTATTGTCTACGTCACGTGAGAAGCAACTTCATGAAGCGGTTCAAGAACTACAGACTGAAGAAACTGTGTTGGGCAATGGGCTGCACAACTCAGAGGCGAAAATATAGGGAATCCCTACAAGAAATGAAAAGGATCGACACTAATGCTTGGAAGTTTTTGAAAGAAATTGGTACGGCTAAATGGTCGCTTTTACATGACAGAAATCATCGTCGTTGGGGAAACCTAACGACTAATATTGCAGAGAGTTTGAACAATGTCTTGCGTGGTGCTAGACTTCTTCCCATCAAGGCTTTAATCGATTTCACATTCAATCAAACTGTGCAACATTTTAGAAAGCACAGGGAAATTGCAATCAACTGTGAGACGCCCCTACCCCCTCGCATGTGGCGTCTTTTTAATCAACGTGACCAATATGCGCAACAACATGACATTACCGAGTTTGACTACACCTCCGGTGTCTACAGAGTGGTGTCAAGGTTACAAACAAATGACGTGGGAGGAAACGACTACACGGTTGAGTATGGTAGATGTGAATGTTCATGTGGGAAGTGGCAAATGCAACGGTTCCCATGTTCACATGGTATTGCTGTTTGCCGTCATAGGGGAGAAAACCCACACACACTTGTCAATAAAGTGTACACAACGAATACCTACAAATGACAATACCGTAGTGACTTTTCACCCCTTCCTCACGTTGCTTACTGGAATGACCCAGGTTGGCGTATTATAGCCAACCCATCAAGACTTTCAACAGGTAGAGGTAGGAGACGCACACGTAGAATACGTAACGAGATGGACGTTCGTGATCCTAACGAACGCATTGTAAGAATATGTGGATTATGCCAGCAAACCGGTCATAACAGAACCACCTGCCCAAACTCTCATCCTTAATTTTTTTTGTTGTAACATATTTTTTTTGTTTTTAACTTAAGTATATTGCATGTTGTAAAATAATTAATAGCTTAATTTATTTCAATATAAATCTACTTTAAACTAAAAAGAATTCCTTATTATTAAAACTATTAAACCACTAACAAAGATCCAAAACCACTAACCTAAACCATTATCAAAACCCTAAAAATACTAACCTAACTAATTAATAATAATTATAAAATGAAGGGCTTCCGGTCTAAAGAATTCAAATAAAGTTACCGAGAATGGGAATCTCGGTTTTAGCCATCGGTATCAGCGAAGTCAGAAAAGTGAATGGTGGTGTGTGAAGGTGACAAAGGAACCGAGTTTGGGATTCTCGGTTTTAGCCTCGTTTTTTATGATGGTCAGAAATTTAATGGTGGTGGTTGAAAGAGTTAAAGTAACCGAGTTTGAGATTCTCGGTTTATTGCAAAAGCATTCAACTTTGTTTCAGGTGATGTGACTAGACTCTAAAAAAGTAAAGAAACCGGGATTCCCATTCCCAAATACCTTACTTTTGAAAGTAAAAAAAAACACACCTATTTTTGCTAATTTTTAAAAAAATTCAATTACTTTTGAAAAAAATTCGAACTAATAATCAAGGTAGGTTAAAGATATGTTAGGTCAATTGGCAAAGAACTATAGGCCATAAAATTTTAGGTGGCTTGGGATTGGTTCACTTTCGGCTATTAATATAACGTTGTTAATCAAATAGTGGTGGCAGATCGAACTTAAATTTTCATCCTTATGGGTTAACGTGATTAAAAGTTACGAGGTGTGATTCTACATCTATGGCAAATGTTAGAAAACGTGGTGTTTGGTTAAACATTGCCAAAGTAGGAGCTGTTGTATCAAAATTGAACCTAGATCTTGATGAGTTTTTTACAAGGGGTGTTGGTAATGGAGTCGAAACACATTGGACTGATCGGTGAATTGGTTCTTTGTCTATAGGTCTCTTTTTCTTGATTTGTTCAGTTTAGAAAGAAACAAATAATGTTCAATCTCTTCGACAATTCTACAAAATTCAAATAGGACCTCGGTTTGGAATTGGTCATGGCTGAATGAAGATGAAGCTTAGCGCCTTTCGGTACAAGTTGCTGCCTTGGATAACCTGATACAACACGTATTACTTTCAAATACAAATGATGCATGGAGATGGGAGGGGGAACCTAGTGGATTGTTCACAGTAAAATCCATGGGAATTATTGTTGATAATATTATTAACTCTCCTTTTGAAGGTCCTACCTTATGGAATGGCTAGCTCCTCGAGTTAATTGCTTTGGGTGGAGGCTGATGTTAAAGTGTATTCCTACTATACTCAATCTAAGTCTTAAAGGAATTCATTTGTCATATGTTGCTTGTCCTATTTTCTCAAGTGATATGGAATCTGTAGAGCATCTCTTCTATTCTTGCACACCAGCAAAGGAAATATGGACATGGTTGTTAGAATGATGTGAATTAAATGGGGGATCGCACAATTTCTTGGAGCAACTTGTTTTCAACATCTTGGATAATGGAAACACAACCAAAAGAAGAAAATTCTCGGGTGCAACAGTTGGATGTGTAAGTATTATGGTTAGTTTGGAAATCACGAAACCTAGTATTTAATGGGAAGAATGGTGTCGATGGTGGAGGACGAAATACAAGCTTCCTTATTTACGTGGATGAAATATAGAGCTAAATTTAAATCCTTAATTTGGTCCATGTGGTGTTATAATCCTATTACCTTTTTTTAATTTCTTATGTGACTTTTGTATCCTCTCCAGCATTTTGCTAGTTTCTATTAATAAAATCTTGGGATCTCCGGGCGAGGATGATGGCCGAGTCAAAGTTCCTTGTCTAGTTTATCCTTTTTTTGTTGTTTCAATTTTTTTAACTTACAACCATATATAACAAACATCACTTATTGTTATTAAACTAATTAATGAATAATATATTTAAACATACCCCAATAAGATAATTACACTCACCTTAAGTTGTGATGGGGATCACAATCATTCATTAACCTTGTTAAGAAAGGTGACTCCCAAAGTACCAATTCCCAACAGTTCCTGAACATATCTATAAATTAAACTGAAATTTGTAGGTTTAATTGTATTAAGTGGAAACGAAATCGAAAAATAAAGATAACAGGTTCATGGAAAAACTGAAAAAAGTAAAGATAGAACTCAGAAAATGGCACAAGGAGAAGGTCGATAAAAAAGAAAATGAGACTGAAGAATGGAGAAAAGAAATAGGGGTACTAGAGTTGAAAGCAGAATCAGTTGGGTTATCCAATGTGGAACATCAACAGTGGATGGATTTAAGGAAAACATGGATGGAAGCAGAAAAAATTAAAAAAAGAGGCGTGGAAACAAAAGGCAAAATGCAAGTGGTTCAAAGAGGGGGACGCAAACACGAAATACTTCCACATGGTGGTGAAGAAAAGAATGAGAAAAAACAACATTGATGGTGTAATTAATGAGGGATGTTGGATAGGTGATCCGGAAGCATTAAAGAAAGAGGCGGTAAACCATTTTGGAAAATTCTTCAAAAGTACAGGAGATAGGAAAGTTAAATTTCATTCAAACAGGTTCAAGAGGCTAGATGGGTTACAAGTCAAGGAGTTTGAAGCAAAATTCTCGACACAGGAAGTGAGAAAAGCTGTTTGGGAATGTGGAAGTAACAAAGCTCCGGGTCTGGATGACTTTAATTTTGGGTTTATAAAACACTTTTGGGAGATGTTAAAAGAGGATTTGATGGCGGCATTGGAAGTTTTTTTTGGGTAAATGGGGGTATTTCGAAAGGATGCAACTCATCTTTTATAACTTTGATACCTAAATGCACTGACCCGATGACGTTTAATGATTTCAGGCCTATTAACCTTATTGGATGTTATTACCAGACCATCTCGAAGGTGCTGGCAAATAGAGTCAAGGAAGTGATGAAAGATCTTATTGGGGAAACACAGACGGCATTCATACAAGGTAGATCGATATTAGATGGAATTTTAAGTGCGGGGGAGATAATAAATTATATAAAAAAGAAAAAGACAAAAAGCTTTTTATTTAAAATAGATTTTGAGAAAGCATATGATAGCCTTAAATGGGACTTTTTGTTTGACATTATGGGACAAATGGGTTTTGGAGCTAGATGGGTGATGTGGGTAAAATCATGTTTAGCTTCTACTCTAATTTGAGTTTTGATTAACGGGTCGGCGTCGGAGGAATTCCAAGTATAAAGAGGGGTGAGACAAGGGGATCCGTTATCACCGTATTTGTTTTTAATTGCGGTGGAAGGATTTAACGTTTTAATTCAGGAGGCATGCGATAAACAAATCTTTCAGGGGGTGTTAGTTGGGGAGAATAGAATTGAAGTATCACATTTGCAATATGCAGATGACACGGTAATGTTTGGAAAATGGAGTAAAAGAAATTTTAAAGCAATGGGTATAATCTTGAAAAATTGGCAGGAGATTTCTGGTCTAAAAATAAATTGGAAGAAAAGCAGCTTATCGGGTTTTGGGGTGGAAAAAGAAGAAATTGGTAAATTTGCTAAATGCTTGGGTTGTAAAAAAGGTGAGGGGGTAATTAATATTTGGGTGTTCCGATTAATGTCAATATGAGCAAAAAGAAATATTGGAATAAAGTGGTGGAGAAATTTGAATCTAGATTGACGACATGGAAACGACATATGTTATCTTTTGGGGGACGAATCACTTTAATAAAATCGGTTCTCACAGGTATCCCGTTGTACTTCTTCTCATTGTTTCGAGCTCCGACAGGTATCATACGTGTTCTTGAGAGGATTAGAAGATCTTTTTTCTGGGGGAGAGATGGGGTTCAAAAGAACATTAGTTGGATTAAATGGGATGAAACAATCAGATCATTTGAGGGGGGGGGGGGGGTTAAATTTGGGGGATTTGAATTGTTTTAATCTTGGGTTGTTGGGGAAATGGTTTTGGAAATTTAGATTGAATAAAGAGTCTGGTTGGGTGAAAATAATTAGTAGTATTTATGGGGAGTCCGGTAGTTTTGAGTCGGTCAATTACAACGGTGGATCGTTATGGGGGGGCATTATTAAAGCTGTGAGAGAAATCGAGTCAGTGGGGTTGTCGTTAGAGTCTTTTTTCAAGGTCAAATTGGGTAATGGTATGAATTCAAGGTTTTGGTTTGATAATTGGGTAGGAGAATTCAGGTTGTCCAAAAGGTTTCCTAGGCTGTTTAGAAGATGTCGCAACAAAGATTTAAGGGTAGGAGATGTCAGGTATAGGTCACAGTCTCAATGGGTATGGGATATTAGTTCGTTTGAGTCGTGTCGTGGTCGAGTTGGGAGGGAAAGTAATGAGTTAAAAAGGTTGTTGAGTCAAGTGTCAGTCAGTCAACAGGTGGAAGACAAATGGGAGTGGAAGATGAACGACGACGGTCATTACTCAGTAAAGGATATGCGTCAAAGACTAGAAGATCGAAAGTTTCAACATCGGCAGGTACAAGAAGCTACGGAGTGGTCAAGGCTAATACCGAAAAAAATAAATGTCTTCATATGGAGAGCTTTCAGAGGTCGACTACCAGTTCTCACCAACTTACGGGATCGCAATATTGATGTTCCATCGGTGCTGTGTCCAAGATGCGATGAGGAACCTGAAGACGTGAACCACACAATAGTCAAGTGCAGCAAGGTGAAACCAATCTGGAGGGATATATATAGTTGGTGGGGTTTAGAATACAAAGAAGATTCAAATTTAAAAGAGATTTGCAGCAGGAAATTAAATACATGGTCACAAAATAAGTGAGTTTTATGGAACGCAACAACGAAAAAAGTGGCGTATGAGATTTGAAAATATAGGAATGGTATAATATTCAAAGGAAGAAACAGCAGATTAGATGGGATAGTGTTTGAAACACAAATGGATATGTTTCAAAGAATCAAAGCAGGGGCAAAGAATAAGAGTTTGGTAACATGGATTGAATGGGTAAATGATCCAGAAGCTATTGCTTCAAAATTTTCGTAAGTTAAATGTGTTTTGTTTGAACAGCTCAAGTATCTATATGTATATGTAGTCATCGAACAACTAGGACTTTGAGATGTATTTGTGCACTGTATGGAAGTTTCTATAACTTATAGAGACTTCCTTTTGTTTTATTATTATAAAGAGTTTGGCTTTTTAAAAAAAAAATATTAATAAAAAATTGAAACAATCACACAATGATTATGATCTTAATATGGTGAATATACTCATATATATATGAGAGAAACAAAGAAAACAAAATGCTTAGAATAGATTAATGCTTAGTTTATTAGGTTTGTCATTAGTTATATATATATATATATATATATATTGTATTTAGTATTTACAAAATTTACGTTGTACTATTACTAATATTAATAGCAATACATATTTTAGTTCTAACAAAATTAGAATTAGTGTCATTAATAATAATTAACTACAAAACAAAACACCATTAGAGTTAAAATTCAAAATTTTTAATATTCAATAAAAACCTCAATATAGTCAATTAATATAAAAACAAAAAATATCATAAATTCTATTTGAATATTTAATTTTGATTATTCTAAGGTATCCCCACGTACGTGCAGGCACTAGCAACTTGCACTTGCTCGTGTCAGGTTTTCACGAAGCTTCAAAGAAATGGCGGCCATATATGGAGGCTCGGCTCGCTTTCAAACGTTTGAATCAGAATTCAACCCACCACATACGACCCATTATTATCAAACATCTTCTTTTCGAATAATCATGTCGATATATATACCAACGAACCACCAATTTATAACGAAGAATCTACGTACTTGTATATGGCGGATGCAAATCAAGAATCTGCAGCCGGAGGTAGTGGCGGCGAACGGGGAACTAGAAGAGAAAACAAGTACAGAGGTATCCGGCGGCGGCCGTGGGGGCGTTACGCAGCGGAGATACGTGACCCCACAAGAAACGGCGCACGTTCATGGCTTGGGACTTTTGATACGGCGGAGGAAGCCGCTAGGGCTTACGACAGAGCTGCCTATGCTTTAAGGGGTCATCAAGCTATTCTTAACTTCCCTAATGACGGCCATTACCGGAGTAATTCCATGGCGGAGTCCCTGTCGACCTCAGCCTCGTCTTCTTCTTCAATGCCGCCGCCATTTCAGGTCAACCCGGCATTCTTGATGAGGTCATCTTCTAGGGAGATTGTGGAAAGAGAGCCGGTGATTGAGTTGGAGTATTTGGATGATAAGCTTTTGGAAGATCTTCTTGACAAACATTCTCCAAACACAAGGAATTAATTACACGATAATTCAAACGGATGGTGTTATCTGTTCAGATTGTCAGATTTTTAAGAGACTAATTACTTCTTTACGGGATTAAAATGTTTTTATTCGATTAGCAAATGTTTAAAAAGGAGAACAAGTTAGTAATATGCATTTTGAGTGATCTTGATCATGTATGTATTTAAAGTGCATGTTGAAAATTTGCATTTATGTTAAGATTGATTTTTTTTAATGTTTGATGGTTCTTTTTTTTTTCTTTCTTTCACATTATTTACACATTTAAATGAAACTAATGGTAATTTGGTTGTTGATGTCTAGATGATATCAAAAGCATGATATTTAGGTCTCTAGTTAAATCATTTTCTTAATTAGGAGCATGCGACATGCATTACTATACATATTAATGAACACAATATATACTTTGATTTATAAAAATGAATTTTTCAAAAAAATCATGAAATATTCATGGATAAATGATGGCACATAAGCGGAAGTCGTAAAATTTTGGATGTTACTACATATGGGTTTAGTTTCTCATGTTTGAGTTAAGTATAACTCGTCATGTTTTCTTACATATACTAGAGTGGATCCCTTATTGTAGTAAAAAATTAGTTCTCTTTGTAGGGTCAACTCTCATATTTTATGAGAAACATGATTAGTCATGTTTGACTCAAAATTATGAGAGAATCATAACCCATTACATATACAATGTACGCTAAAACGACTATTAATTGCATTAACACCCACTCGTATATCATATATAAATAAGAATTAACAAAGAGTTTATTACTAAAATGACATCTTCTAAGTTCACTCTTGAAGTGCTACCTTGCCTCACCAAGCTACTCCTCCCCATCTAATGACGACACATGATTGACAAATTTGATAGTCAAGTTTTAGGTAAAATGTTAAGTAAGGTATATCATATATACTTTTTTAAGGGTGTTATTGTAAGAACAAATATTTAGGTAAGAATAATTTAACAAATCTTAGTTATTCCTTAGATGTTGATTTATTTGATTTCACGGTCATTCACTCGTCTCAACTCATGACCGTCGCAATTCATGGTGTGTTATAAATAAAATGAAGGGCCAATTGCAGAACATGCGATAGAATCAAATGAAGGTTCGGATTAATCTCTCATTCACACAAAAATAATTATTCTCATTTAAACCTCTCATTACTGTTTATTATCCTTTATAATCAATTTACAAAATAACTACCATAAAGTATTTAAATATATAACTATATATGTTGGAGAAATGTTAAGTAGTGTTAGTCAAACCTAATTTAATTGAAGGGATAGTTATCATGTAATTTTACACTTTACTTATCAATCAATAGTTTATGATTTATACATAATGTGATGATAAGACATTCAAGTTACTTGTTGCTAGCATCACACAATATTTTTTCATACATGCTTTACTTTGTATGTATATTAGTTGAAAATATATTTTTATGTAAAAAACTTTTTAATATCATATTTTTATTAAGATATTTATGTATCAAACTTATCTTACTTTTCTATCGTGTATAAGCAAACTTAAATATACTTCTAAAGTACAACAAAATGTATGTTTTTTCGTATGATACACACAACCATATATAAACATGTCTATTAGATGTATAACATATATGATCATAATATATCTATCTTCCTAATGAAGATGTTTGTTGCTTTAATTTACAGCTTTTTAAATGTCTATTACTTGGATTTAAAATGAATTAAATATTAGTTATTTACAATACCAATAATAACTCTTTATTATCACAATTGATGACAAGGTAGACGAACAATTTGATAAATGTGAACATGATATGTTAAAATAAGTGATTTTCAACTTTAAAAACAAACTAAAGAGATTAATAATCCAATTTAAAAAAATTGATAATTGATATTAGATATGTAATCTCAAAAGTACACATTTCTTATGTATATTTTTATTACAAGCCTCCGGTCATTTTCTAGGAAATAGTCGCACTTCCAACAAATTACAACAACCAATTTTTGTTTAGTTAGCTACTTAATAAATTACAGTTTCCTAAAAAATCACTCTATTTTTTTTATCTTCTTACAGGACGATTTTCAAACAAAATAACATGTAGATATAATAAATTCGAACAACCATCTATAATACTATATATATATATATATTAATTAATTAAGTAGGAATGTGATTATTTAAATATCAACCCTGCGTAACGCGTCATGATATACCTTGTATTCATCAAATATAGAAAAATGGCTATGTAAAAATATTTCAGTGAGTATTATACATGAACAACTATATATTAACAATGGACATGAAACAAATAAGATAGCATATCAAATTAATGTTCGTTTATCATTGATGTGAATAGATTTCTACGCATGCAGATCTTTGTCGAACTAGTTTTAAGTCTGACAACAAATAATCACAATGTAATGAATCATGAAGCAATAACTTTTAAAAAACAATCGTTAGTTTTCTGATCACATCAAATAATGATCGTCTAAATATATATAAATGATGATCAAGCAATCAAATTAATGTTCGTTTATCATGCTCTAGCATATATCTGTGGTTTACATGCAACAATAACATGTTTACTAAATACACTCGATATATATTTATATATTAAATACATATAATACCAAGACAAGATATTGAAATGACTATCTTATTAAAGACTAACCAGCCATATGTGTATGCACTACCAACGGAGCAAAAGAGACATTGTGGAGAAATTTAATTTGACGAATGATACAATCAACTTGGATAGTATTTGAATTGTGTATAAGCACTTTTGAATAGTAATTATTCATCCCTAACGATTCGGATTCACAATATTACTTTTGGATAATTAAATGATTCCCCTGTATTGTTTTGTGTAAGACAAATGAATGAACAAGAGAATCTCTCTCACACATACTTTCTCTCTCTATATATATACATATATATATATATATATATATATATATATATATATATATATATATATATATATATATATATATATATATATATATATATATATATATATGGGAGAGTTCAAACGAGAACTGTTTTTCGTACGAGAACTGCGAGAACCAATCTCAGCCGTTCCTTTAATATAGGAAGTTCATGGATGGAGAGCGCGGAGGGGATCAAGTGTGGCAGGGTGCATGTAGGGAATTTATTGGTGCGCAATGACATTAAAGGAGGGGGAATTGGACGGCTCAGATTGGTTCTCGCAGTTCTCGTACGAAAAACAGTTCTTGTTTGAACTTAATATATATATATATATATATATATATATATATATATATATATATATATATATATATATATATATATATAGTTCTTCAATAAAGACAAAACCCAAAAATATATAACTACTGTCGTTTTTGCGGAAAAATATAGGTCACGTCTTTTGGATGCCCCCTTGACTCTCTTTCAGTATTTAGTTAACTAAAACGAGTGTACACTCTACGCCTCCTAAACTCGTATTAGTTTATTATGAAAACTTCTTTTGGTTTTCAGTAAAACATAATTAACTAAAATATATTTCATAACACTAAAATCACCAACATAATACAATAAACAATACTATATATTCAAACAAACAGTCGTCAAATTTGAGCATAATGCACTTTCTAGTGATCTTTGTCCTTGCAAGTTGCAATCAGCTTTTTTGAATTGTCTTCAACAACTCTATAGTGCTTGAAATCATATTTTTCTTCTCTTGTTTCTTCTTATAGGCAAATTAGTCGCACAATATATATATGCGGAAATCAAAACTTATGTATTCCTTTTTTATTCTTTTTTGCATATCATGGTTCTAATTAAGGCCAAAGCTAGAATATAGAAAATTTCAGTATAAAACCTTTTCAATTATAAAAATCTAAGAGTAAAAAGTTAGATATCATAAAGAATTATGTACATTGAGTTAATGACATTCCATACAATTAATAGTGAATGAAGGAATACATACATAGTATACGTAGTCTACTTTTTATGAGTTTTTTTACCAAACAAGTGTATATGAGAAACATATTTATTAGAATGGGGTAGTTTCAAACTTATTTACCAAAGAAGTGTAGTTTACTTTTTAATAAGCTAATTATATAATTAAAACTTATATTATAATTAATTATACCTATTAAATAATTAATCAATTTTTATTTAATTCACCCTCTCTCTCCACAGGCAACCACCGTGCCTCCGGCCGGCGACCACCACAAATCCATCAAATATCAATCATCTTCTTCACTTCTTAAAGCCACCCATAGCTTAAATTACCTCTGCAACCTCCTACCTCATCTGTCCTTCATTTTTTAATGATAATTTACGCAATGTTTGTCTTTGTGTTTGTGAAATTCAAAACTAGCATTTGAAATTTCTACAATTTGTTGGTGATAGCGTCTTCTTAATTGTGTGCTATTCATTAAATACATGTTTGAGCTCTATAACAATTAATTGCGAACTTGTATGAGATACCGGCGACCTGTTCATCTTCTCCACCGGAAACCGCCGCCGAAATTTCTCGGTTTCTCCGCCAGATAACCCAGACAAATCAACATTCATCATATATTTAGATCGAGAATCGGACATGCCTCGAACATAAACTATAGAAAGATAACCCAGTTCTGTTCTACAAATCGATAACCCAAGTCGTTAAGATGGCGGCGATGGTAAATTGGTTGCGATGGAAACCTTGGACATACCAGAGATGACCAGAGTGGCCGGCGCTAGGGTGTCGTCGTCTCCGGTGGTCGGGCAGGGCGGTGCGATGAATGAAGATTGAAGTGGTGGGTAAGACGGCGGTTGAAGCACTTGCGTGGGTAATGGGTGGTGGCCGGAAAAAGGTTGTTGGGAAAAGGGTAGGAAGATAAATTCATAAATTTATTGATTATTGAGGGGTGAGAAATGGGATGGGAAGGTGTGCTGTATTAGAAAGTAATTTGATTAATTATTTAATAAGTATAATTAATTATAATATAAGTTTTAATTATATAATTAGTTTACTAAAAAGAAACTACACTACTTTGGTAAATAAGTTTGAAACTACCCCATTCTAGTAAATATGTTTTTTATATACACTTGTTTGGTAAAAAAACTCACTTTTTATTAGGCTCGATTCCACCCTTATAATAATGGATGAAAACATTATTACACTGCCTCATTTATAGTTATCTATTACTGTCTATTCATTTTCTTATGTTATGTCTATATATTTGAATTTGTAATTGTATTTGCATTATTGACTTAATAATACACATGGTATAAGCCTAATTGGTTGGTCTCCCCTCTCTTAATCCTTACTAGTTCTCCTTCCTCTTCCTTTCTTCTTCTCCATCTGTTCATCGTCCTTACCTCTTCCATAGCTTCCTCTTCCTCCAGCGATGGAACTATTCCACTTAATACTCTCATCCATATGCTTACTATTAAACTATCTTCTACCAATTACTTATTGTAGAAGAACCAAATGTTACCCATCTTATCTTATCAAAACTTACTCCGCTACGTGGATGGATCTGTTGTTGCTCCTCCGGTGCATCTCTCTCAATCTGATGGAAAAATAATCGCTAACCCCGACTATGTTACGTGGATTACTGATGATCAGAAAACAACTATTATTCTGCACGCCTCCTTATCAGAAAAAGTCGTAACTGTGATCGTCGGTCTCTCCACCGCTCGAGAAATCTTGGTTGCATTGGAGGCTGCCTTTTGTAATTCTTCAATAGAACGAGTTCACAATCTTCGCGATCAACTCCGTTACTCTCTTAAAGGATCAAAATCTGTGGCTGAATACGGTCGTATTTTTAAAGGACTATGCGATCAATTATCTGCAATTGGTCATCCAGTTGATGTTGATGATCAACTCCACTGGTTTCTTTGTGGCCTTGGGTCGACATTTGAAACTATCTCTACGGCTGTCCATTCTTCTCGTCCTGCTCCGTCCTTTGCTGATTTGCTTGCCCGTGCGGAGAGTCATGAACTTTTTTTACAGGCTCTTCATGGATCCACTCCACCCACTGTTGCTTTCTCAGCCGACGCATCGCCGTCTACTAGGGGAAGGGGGGGTCGTTTTTCAGCTCGTGGTACAGCCTCCTCCGGTGGACCGGGTCAATTATGCCGTACCAATGGGCATTATGCCTCCGCATGTCCTAACCTTGCGTCCTTTGCTTCTAAGGCGACCCCTACTGACGATGCCTTGGCCTCTGCTTTTCTATACCAATGCCATGTTTCATCTTCTGGTCCTGATTGGTACGTCGATTCCGGTGCCACGGATCACATGACCACCCCTCCTGAGACTGTCTCCAACACCTCTTCCACCCCAGGTACTGCTTCGGTTACCTTTGGTAATGGTCACTGCCTCCCAATATCTCATAAAGGTCATGCTACTCTTCCACCTAACCTATTCTTAAAAGATGTTTTGACTGTCCCTCATCTCACCAAAAACCTTTTGTCTGTTAGTAAACTCACAAAAGATAACCATGTGCATGTTCTCTTATCTCACCCTCATTTTTTTATTCAGGATTGCCAAACAAAGCAGGTACTAGCCCAAGGAAAATGTGATGATGGACTTTATGTTTTACAATCAGGTTGTCAAGCTCTTTTTGCTGCCTCCACGCCACCTAAGGCATCCTTTGAAGTTTGGCATTCCCGGTTGGGTCACGTTTCATTTGATACTATTATTACTCTAAAAAAGTTGGGATGTTTATCTGTAACTTCACTTTTACCTAAACCGGATGTTTGTTTATCATGTCAATTGGCTAAGAGCCAGCGGTTGCCTTTTAATCTTAACCCGAAACGGGCTTTGAATCCTTTAGAACTTGTTCATTGTGATGTATAGGGACCATCCCTGGTTGTGTCTGTTGATAATTATCGGTATTATGTCATTTTTATTGACGATTTCTCTCGCTTTACTTGGCTTTACCCATTAAAACTGAAGTCTGAGGTGTTTAATGCATTGGAGGTTTTCAAGAAGTTCGTTCAAACCCAGTTTTCGTCAAAAATTAAAGTTTTTCAAAGTGACGGAGGGACGGAATTTGTTAATCATAAGGTTAGAACTCTATTTGAGAACAATGGCACTCATCACAGATTGTCTTGCCCGTACACACCGCAACAAAATGGTCAGGCAGAACGAAAACATCGACATGTTGTTGAGACGGGTTTGGCTATGATGTTTAATGCTCGTCAACCATATCTCCTTCACCGACCTCTCCTTGCCACCTTTGCATGGACATCTCTCCACCTACAAATCCTACTGTTGAAAACCCACCATCACCTACGTCTACTACTCCTACAAATCCACCCACTACACATCCTACTTTTGATGACACATCCTCAACTACGCCTACACCGCTACTCCATCTCGAGGATCCTCCACCCACTCCTCCTGTTGCTTCTACCATTGATCCTACCCCTCCTTCACCACCGGCTATGCCCACTCACCCTATGATTACTCGAGCTAAAGCGGGTATTTTTAAACCTCGTCATAGCCGATCTGTCCTACACAACTCACTATGCCACCAACGAACCGAAGGGATTCAAGGACGCCATCAAAGATCCAAAATGGGTTGACGCCATGCATCGTGAGCTTGATGCTCTATATAGAAACAACACTTGGTCCCTCGTTCCCCGTCCAACGGACCGTCACATTGTTGGTTCCAAGTGGATATATCGCACAAAGTTTCACTCTGATGGGACTATTGAACGCCACAAAGCACGT
Organism: Pulicaria dysenterica; assembly: GCA_947179395.2. Classification (NCBI taxonomy): domain Eukaryota; kingdom Viridiplantae; phylum Streptophyta; class Magnoliopsida; order Asterales; family Asteraceae; genus Pulicaria; species Pulicaria dysenterica. The sequence continues at coordinate 75,623,864 of OX359288.1, read as the reverse complement.
CTAGTGGCTCAAGGTTTCAGTCAGACACTGTAACACCCTCCTTACCGGCCTAGTAGGATTAAGGTAATTAAGTTCAATTACTTTAATTAATTGGTTGATTATTTGATTTATGTGTTTAATTAATTTAGTTAATTAAATTGTGTAAAATAATTAAATAATTGTGTTTTGGTGAGTGGATGGTGAGGTGGCCGGTTATGGCCTAATTAGTCATCAACACACATAGTTGTTGTTCATTTGCATGCAAGTATCTATAGTGTGTGTGTGTGTGTGTGTGTTTGTGACATCGGCCGAGAGAACAAGAAAGAAGAAAGAATTGGACTTTGTTGATTTTGATTGTGCATTTGATTACTGAAGTAATTAGCAGCATCTAAGAGGTTAGAATTCAGTATCATATGTTAATTGTTGGTTAATTTCGGATTTAAATGAATTTATGTGTGAAATCCGATTGAATGCTTTGAATGATGAATTTATGATCTTGAATGCATACATGATAGTAATTGATGTTAGTTTGCTCAATTCATGTTTAGAGTTCAATTCTGGAAACTTAGATGAGGTTGCATGTCTAAAATCAGATTGAAAATTGAGATTATATTTGAATTTGAATCAGTCGGATTTGCTAAGTATGAATCAGTCGGATTTGGAATTTGAATGGCTCGGAATTGTTGAAATCCGACTAAAGCCATCGGATTTGATAGGAATCCGAGAGAATTGGACTGTTTGCCTTAGCTTGTACTCGGATTACTCTTTACTCGGATTCCGATTAATGTCGGATTTGGATTTACTCGGAATTCATGATTTTAAGTATGAAATCATACTTGTAAAAATGCCTAACACTTTACTCGGATTTCATGTCGATCGGATTGAATGTTAATCGGATTTTTATTTTTCCTCGGATTGTGCATTTGCCTCGGAATCCGACTAGATTGGAAATACCTTAACAAGGATTTTCCTTTACTCGGAATTCTTATATTTCCTCGGATTGTATAGTTAGTCGGATTGTGACTATAAATGGAAATAGTACGCTCGGATTTAGACAGTTAGTCGGAATTCGATTAAACCAGAATGCCTATACTCGGAATTGAACCTTTACTCGGAATTTGAATGATTAAGAGGAATCCGATTGAAGATCAACTCCTTGATGATTTGAAAGTAAACATGACTTGTACATCAAGTGTGGCCTTTGCTTATAAAAGGATGTATGTAATGCATAAGCTAAGGAGATTGGATGAATTCACAAGATTACAGTAAGTAAAGAGTAATAGTGAATAATGGTATATGGTTTGAATATACATGAGTTGATATGTACTTGTGATTGTATGTACATATGTGTTTGATTATAGTATTGTGCTTATTGTGTTATTGATTAAGCAAATACTGATTGTTAGTTGTTTGTTCAGGTGGAGACAAGACTCAGTAGTAAGAAAAGACCGAGTTACCTGAACTTTTGAAGATATCGGTGAGTGGATATATATCTTGGATGTATAAGATATATCACCTGATTGATTGCTCTTGTTACTGTATATATACATGTTGTTGTGAGATCAGCTTGGCGGTAGTTATTCAGCTGGGCCTATGTGTAGAGATATACAGTATTAGTAATTGTCTTGGTAAACATTTGTTGTAATCAAGAAGTGCTATTATTGTTGTATGTTGTAACTAGGCTATCGGTAAACCTTTGCTTTGACCGGCATTTGGTTGAAGGTCCCGCAAGACCGCCGGTTCTCTTGTTTGTTTGAGCATTGTTTGTTTGGGCTTTATGCCTTGTATGTTTGTGATATCAATTCTCTCACTTAGCTTTGTGCTAATCCCCCACTGTTGAACTCTTTTACAGGATATTCTTGGTATGTTGAAGAAAGAGGTGAAACTGGAATTGTGGACTGATCATAACTCTGATATATGTTTGTTTTTGTAAAGAGCCTGTTTTTTAGTAACACTGTAAATGTATTTTGTAAATCAAACAAGTTAAAGTTGTATTTTCATTATTATATTATATTAGTAATGTGATTTAGCTTCCGCGCGTATTCCAAAGTTGTGTTAGAAAATACGGTGTTACAGACACCCGGTCTTGATTACTCTCATACTTTCAGCCCAGTTGTTAAAGCTTCTACGGTTCGATAATTCTTTCCTTGGCGGTTCTCAATAACTGGCGGTTACATCAACTTGATGTCAACAATGCTTTTCTTCATGGCCATCTTAATGAATGTGTCTATATGGAGCAACCCCCGGACTTTGCTAACCCTCAGTTCCCCACTCATGTTAGCAAGTTAAACAAAGCCTTATACGGGCTCAAACAAGCCCCTAGGGCATGGTTTCATCGATTGAGCAGCTTCCTCGTGGCTAATGGATTTACTAGCAGTCGGGTTGACACGTCTTTATTTGTCTTTAAACGGGATTCATGTGTAATGTACCTATTAGTCTATGTTGATGACTTGATTCTTACCGGCAACCAACATCATGTTCTCGCTGCATTTATTGCTAGATTGAACAACGAATTTGCTATCAAGGATTTAGGGGAGCTTAACTACTTTCTTGGGCTTGAAGTTACTTATAAGTCAGATGGGCTTTTCTTAAACCAATCTAAGTATGCTCGAGAGATTCTCGAACGTGCTAAGATGTTAGATGCTAAACCGGCCCCTACTCCGCTTGCTGCTAATGTTTCGTTTACTACTTCTGGTACACCCTATTCGGATCCAACTCACTATCGGTCTATTGTTGGCGCTCTCCAGTATTTAACTATCACTAGACCCGACATTTCATATGCCGTGAATCAAGTCAGTCAATTTCTTCATGCTCCTACGATCAGTCACTACCAGAAAGTAAAGCAGATTCTTTGATACTTTAAAGGTACTTTAGCATTTGGCCTTCACTTCTCACGCCCCGAAAAGTCCTCCCTCATTGGCTACTCTGATGCCGATTGGGCTCGTAGCCTTGAGACTCGCCGGTCCACATATGGTTATTCGATATTCTGAGGTGATAACTAATGGTGTAAGGCCCAAAGTCTGGTACTCCGGGGCCTACGCTTGTCCTGGAGCCTATGCCTCACTAGTGGGGTAGGACCCCAAACTCGATGCTCCAGAACCTACCACCGTCTAGGAACGGAGTAAGTCCTAGAAGCTCTAAGTGGTTCCAAAGACCCCTGTCCCCTGGAGCTGTAAGCAGGGCCGAAGACCCTCCTGGAGCTGTAAGCAGGGCCGAAGACCCTCCTGGAGCTGAGTATTACCAGGAGAGTCTTCTGCCTCACTATTATAGACATGCAGATCACATATTCCCAAAAGGATGATAGGCACAGCTGTCCTGACACCTAAGTACAGCACAGTCGTCTGATGATCAACACTTGGATAGTCATCCAAGGGCTCAGGTATGATCTTCCCTAATATAAATAAGGAACACACATCACTTACAATCGACATTATTATCATCTCAGGCATACATACCACAAACATAAACTCTCTCTCCATATACACTCCCCTGACTTAAGCTTTGGAGAGGGATACGGGGATCCATCCCCGTCTCCCTCTAACCTTAGGTTTTAATTGTTTCGCAGGAGTGTTCTTCAGTTGGATCTACAAAAACAGCACTCACGCATCCTTCTGAGCATCCAGGAGGAGGAGATGCGCGATCAAATGGCGCCATCCGTGGGACCCGGACAAGAAGTCACGAGAATAACTCCATGAGCTCGTGTTCTTGATTTCCTGCCCAGAGAGTTCATGTTTGCTTCCAGGTCAAGCCTTCCTATTTTATCTATAAACCTACTGTTTTGGTGAAAAATCATGGGTGAGGTATGTTATCTACAAACCATGCTATTTTGTTGTTCACCCTCAAGAATATCCATGTCCATTTATTAATATGAGAGCATGGATCATTATATATGTTGTTTTTCACATGTTCAAAACAATAAAGTGCAACTTGAATATGCATATACACACATGTCCAGAAGAAATGAACACTGTCCGGGCCTAGAAACCATGAAAAATCGTCAATCCAGGCCTTTAAATGTTATTACATTCGTCATCCAGACATGTATAAATTTCTAGATACGCCACTCCAGTACTCTCCCCTGTATTTTGATGTTTTAAATAAATAAAAAAGAAAGGAAAGGGGAAGGACAATAGTACATGACAAGACATGCAACTTTATTAAAGCAAAATTGTACTAAGACAATGAGAGGACACCACACAAACCTACCTTTTCAGCTTTTCAGCTACTTTTTCAGACTATCGGAATTGTAGTGACCAGCCTGTCCTGGAGTGACCGGACCGCCTCCGGACATTTGTCTTCTGAGCGTCCAGGAGGGTAATCATCTGCCTTGGCCTATAGTCACCTGAAGTGACCTGCTTGACATAGACTAACCTTCCTTAGCATGTAATCACCTGCCTTAGCCCGTAGTCACCTAGAGTGACCTTCCCGTCCTGGACTAACATTCCTTGTATGTAATCACCTGCCTTGGCCTATAGTCACCTGAAGTGACCTGCCTACCATAGACTGACCTTTCTTTGCATGCAACCACCTGCCTTGGCCCATAATCACCGGAGTGTCCTAACTGTCCTGTACTGACCTGCTCGCCTCCGGACGATTGTCTTCTGGACCCTGGACGACCAATAGGGTAATCATCTGCTTTGGCCCGTAGTCACCTGGAGTGACCTGCCCGCCGTGGACTAACCTTCCTTAACATGCAGCCACCTGCCTTGGCCCATAATCACCGGAGTGACCTACCTGTCCTGTACTGACCTGCTCGCCTCCGGACGATTATCTTCTGGACCCTGGACGACCAATAGGGTAATCACCTGCTTTGGCCCGTAGTCACCTAGAGTGACCTGCCGCCGTGGACTGACCTTCCTTAACATGCAGCCACCTGCCTTGGCCCATAATCACCGGAGTGACCTACCTGTCCTGTACTGACCTGCTCGCCTCCGGACGTTTGTCTTCTGGACCCTGGACGACCAATAGGGTAATCACCTGCTTTGGCCCGTAGTCTCCTGGAGTGACCTGACCTACCCTGGACTAACCTTCCTCCGTCTGCAGTCACCTAGACCGACCTGCCTTAGTCCTGGAGTAACATACCTTGTCTAGGAGTGACCCACCCTGGACTAAACTGCCCCCGTCTGTAGTTACCTGCCTTGGCCTGTAGTCACCTGTAGTGACCTGCCCTGTCTGGGGATCTCCTGGCCTCCCCTGGAGTCGCCTTCCTGACCTAGAGTCGCTAACCACAAGGCCTGCTTTACTAAAAATTTACTATATACGTAAGTATGGCACACTCGTTTGCAAACATACCTTACTAAAAATTTAGCACTTCTATAAGTCTAATAACATCATCAGGAGAAAATTCTAACGATTACTTTTACATGACTTCACATAGCTAAGACATACATACATACCCTTCTCGGGCCTTTATAGATTAAATCGAGTTCCAAACTTATCATTTATTTGCCACCGTGACATACGTGGATACTGCTCTTCAAAGCATACCAGCTATACACTCATCTCTTTATGGTAGTTTAATGCTACTAACTAGTTACTAGCATTAAACGGGGGGAATGCATATACTATGGGAATCACCATCACGTGCTACTATAACTGCTCCACCTACTGTAGTAACTTATACAAAGCTGCGAACACGAACCATGCCTACACAGGTTGACAACCATAAAATAATTATTTAATTCTTTTAAGTGATATAGGGTACATGTATCAATGTTACATGAAACCTTGGCAATTTCCTTGTGTCCTTCATCAATGCCCCTGCAGACCAGGTGTGCTACGTACATGCTTGAGTAGATCTTCTCTTAAAGTTTAGATACTCATCAACAGACTGATACGACTGGTATCCTTATATATCTAACAGGATTTACTATAAGTTTATTGTTACTTGAGATGCAAACTTCTAAGTTTATTACTACTACTAGTAGTTACTAACATTGAACTGGGGATTAGGACTACGAGACGGTATGACGTCCGTCCCTAGTGATTACATTTCTATGCATTAGTGCAGGTACACCCTCAAGCAAGACAAGGCTCACACGTCTGCAATACAAGACTCATATGCCTGCACGGCTCACATGCCTGCACGGCTCATACGCCTGCACGGCTCGTACACCTGCAAGGTACATACGTCTACAAGGCTCATACACCTGCAATGATCATAGGTTTGCATATATGAGACTAACTTATTGGAGTTCAATAGTGCAAACAAGTTAGTATAATTGAACTGGGGGACTACAGTAGTATAGTACTACTACACTTTATCCAAATGAGTTAGATTTTTGTCGCTTTCGTTCAAGAAAAGATATATCATTGTTCCTTAATTTTTACCGTGATTATTGTTGTTGTATCTAAAAAAACAAAGCAAAGAGATTATGTGTCATGATTATTTACAGGAGTAACTTGAACAGAAGTCGTTGCACGGTACACACCACAAGACCAATCTTATGATTTGATAAATATCCGAAGGACTATACGTGGTTACAGAGGCTAGCAGAACAGGAGAATACCTCCTTCAAGACATGGAAGGGGAAACAATACCCCGACCCGTACTTTCCTTTAGACACAGTTCTAAAGCTCTTATTTTCCTTTAGACACAGTTCTAAAGCTCCAAAGCACGACATCTTACTGGACGCAGTATGATAAGCTACAAATAGAAGGACACCGGTCCTTCTGCATGCGTCCCAATGGGTCGTACTGTGTAGGCAGGGGACACAATGCCCTTGCCAGCCTAGAGTTAACCTACACCTAGAAAACCTAGGCAACTCTTAAGAATTAACTTAAAGAGTATAAATTGCAAAGTCATGACAAACGGATATTGAAGCAATCATATGATATTCATACCAGAACACATGTTCAAAAGCAGGGCACACATACATATGCCTAAATCCATGGCCTACGGGTAAGACATTATCAGGAAGCATTGTTTGCAGAACAAATGCACGATCATTACAGGAAAAAGAACAAAGGCAAGTTCATCAAAAGATTTTGTCGTAAGAAATCACAGGGGCTCAATTCCCTGAAGCTCAACCAAAGAAAGGTCATGCCCACCCCCTATCTAATCTAGATAGGGGAAGTGAGCCTCTTTCACTACTGCACACAAGTCATATCCAACATATGACCGAAAATATGGCACACATATGTGCCTAAACAAAACTGCCACAAAGCAGGGCATCCCCACACAATATTGTTCACAAAGAGCGATAAAAGTTATTATAGAAGAAAAAGTGCTCTAAGGGTATCGACGAGGCCACAACTTCTATAGCGGGAGAAGGATGGTCCAGAGAAACAAAAGTTTGACAGTATACCACAGGATGTTATACTATCAGACTTGGGGGACTTAATGGTGTAAGGCCCCAAGTCTGGTACTCCGGGACCTACGCTTGTCCTGGAGCCTATGCCTCACTAGTGGGGTAGGACCCCAAACTCGATGCTCCGGAACCTACCACCGTCTAGGAAAGGAGTAAGTCCTAGAAGCTCTAAGTGGTTCCAAAGACCCCTGTCCCCTGGAGCTGCAAGTAGGGCCGAAGACCCTCCTGGAGTTGTAAGCATGGCCGAAGACCCTCCTGGAGCTGAGTACTGCCAGGAGAGTCTTCTGTCTCACTATTATAGACATGCAGATCACATATTCCCAAAAGGATGATAGGTACAGCTGTCCTGACACCTAAGTACAGTACAGTCGTCTGATGATCAACACTTGGATAGTCATCCAATGGCTCAGGTATGATCTTCCCTAATATAAATAAGGAACACACATAACTTACAATCGATATTATTATCATCTCAGGCATACATACCACAAACATAAACTCTCTCTCCATATACACTCCCCTGACTTAAGCTTTGGAGAGGGATACGGGGATCCATCCCCGACTCCCTCTAACCTTAGGTTTTAATTGTTTCTCAGGAGTGTTCTTCAGTTGGATATACAAAAACAGCACGCACGCAACCTTCCGAGCATCCAGGAGGAGGAGATGCGCGATCAGTAACCTTGTTTCTTGGAGTGCTAAGAAGCAACCTACGGTCTCTCGTTCCAGTTGTGAGTCTGAATATCGGTCTATGGCCAATACAGCAGCCGAACTCATTTGGATAACACATCTTCTACGATAATTATATGCCTTACCTCCAGATAGTCCAACCATTCTTTGTGACAATCGTAGTGCTCTGTTTCTCACTCAAAATCCAATCTCTCACAAACTGGTTAAGCATATCGAGCTGGATTATCATTTTATTCGTGAACTTGTTTCTTCAAGAAAGCTTCATACTCGCTTCATTCCTACCAAGCTTCAAGTGGCGGACATCTTTACAAAGAGTCATCCCAAACCCCAATTTCAGTTTTTCCGGCGTTTGCTTCGTGTAGGCCCGCCACCATCTCGCTTGTGGGGGGATATTACACTACCTCATTTATAGTTATTTATTATTGTCTATTCATTTTCTTATGTTATGTCTATATATTTGAATCTGTAATTGTATTTGCATTATTGACTTAGTAATACACAAAAGTAAAAAAGGCTTTTGCGAAGACAAAAGTCGTCGCTAAAAGTGAAGATTTTCTTGCGAAAAGTTTATCGTGAGGACATGTTGTTACCTACACTCTTTTTATATATAAAAAAAATTTAAATGTTTTTTACGAGGACCACTACAAGAAAAATAATCTTTTGCGGCGACGACTTTTTGCGGCAACATATGTCGCAGCTAAAACTCCACTAAAAGACAAAAAAAAAGGCCTGACGCGTTGACTTTCAACGCTGAGTTATTGTGGCGCTAAATACTTAAATGTCGTTGCAAAAGGTTTCAGGATATTCTAATATTATTTATATTCGCACGAAAATAAGAGGCGGGGAATTTTCCCTCTAAAATTATCAGTGTCGCCGCAAAAAGTAGTATGTCGCCGCTAATGTGTTCGCTATAAAAAGCTTTAACCTTTATTTGTTGGATTATGTGCAGAGATAGTTAATGGGCATATTGTATCCAATGTTATAAGAGACTAAAGGGTCACACTACTACACACCCAATTCAGAACAGTTGGATTACACCATAAATCTGTGTAGAAATAATTAATCAGTTAGATTAATTATTAAAGAGAAAGACGAAATAATTAATCAGTAGTATTAATTATTAAAAAGAGAGAAATAAATAATTAATCAGTTTGTATTAATTATTAGAAAGGAAATAAATAATAAATAGTTATTTATTATTTAAGGAGAATTAAATATTAAGTTTTAATATTTAACGGACTAAGTTAACTAATAGTTAATTAATTAACTAGAAAAGTCCAAGGGGTCAATATGAGAAGAGATGAAAGTTTAATTAAAACCAGCGGGTTTTTAATTAAACGGGTTTAGGTACAAGTTAATCCCTATATAATATCCTTAAGCCTTAAGGATTAGATACATGTAACAAGGATTGAAACCCTTCAGTGGTATCAGAGCCTCGGCTCTATGATCCATAGTTTCTAGTTTTTTTCTGTTTCTTGGATTAAGGTTTGATTCTTGATCTTCTACTTGCTCTAGGCTATTTCGAAAATCACCAAGGGCAACAAAAACAGTTTGTTTTTGTTATCCAGTTTTAAGAAATTTAATCCTATTAATCAGAAAGTTTAAACAAGTTGGTTTAAATGGTTAAAAAGGATTGTGATTTTTTGGATAAGAACAAGTTTTGGATTAAGATAAATTAAACAGATTGTTTTAATTAATTAAACCTAGTTAATCCAGTTTTTGATTCGTTTAAGTTGTATGATCTTCTACTTCATCTTGTTTCTTCTCCTCTGTTTTTTGAAAACCATAAGGGATAAAAACAAGTTTTCTGTTTTTATCCAGTTCATAAAAGGTTTGATTTTAACCAGTTAGGTTTAAACCATGTTTGTGTTTAAACGGTTAAAAAGGATAAACTTTTATCTAAAACTAGATTTTAACAAGTTTTGAACTTTTGTTTAAAAAGGTTGAAATCAAGTTTTAGGATAATTGATTATTAATAAAAAAAGTTTTGTTGAAATTAATAATTGATAGTTTTTGGTTTTAGAATTAAATCCAGTTTTTAATCAGTATATTAAAACAGTTAGTTTTAATAGGTTAAAAGGATTTAAAATGTATTAATCGGAAAACGGGGACCGAGAGCATCACCGTGTCGGGGGTGACCGTTAGCGACGCAAAGGCCAAATGGGCCTAGCGGTACCAGTTAGCGGCGCTAAGGACCAAAGTGGGCTTCGGCCCAAGGTGGTTCTCGGCCCTATGGGACTTTCGACCCAAGATGGTCTGCGGACCAAGGGGTCCTCGGCCCAAGGGGTTCTCGGCCCGAAGGGTTCTCGGCCCAAAGGGGTTCTCGGCTCAAGGGCTACTCGGCCCAGAAGAAGTTGGCCCAAGATAGTTTTTCCGGATTAATACAAAAGAATTGTTGATTTTAAGTTATAAAATTAATAAGTTAATATATATAAGCTAGTGTTATATATTTTAATTAGTTTAAGTTAAAATATATAGTTTTTATTTATTATGACTAGTTTAGTCGTTTTAAATAAATTCTAAAAGGGATAAAGTTTATATAATGGAGAAACAAATAAGATAGTATTTAATTGACCAAGGTTTTCGGTTTTAAGTTTTTGGAAAACTAGTAATAAAACTCGATGTGAGGATTTTCATTCAAGTTTTGAATGAGATCAAGTTTTAAGTTTTTGTTGAAAAACTATTTTGGTCAAATTAAACTAGAAGATCATAATTCTCATTTTTGGTTAATAGGTATTAATCAAAAGGATAAATGAGAATAGTTTAAACAAATCAGGTTGTGTGCTTAACAGCACAGTTTTTGTTCTTTTATTATAACTGCGTGGTTGACTTTTATATATATAGTGCTCATATATAATTGCGTGGTTGTGATAGCTATAGTTTTGCCGACTTAGGACTCGTTTTTCTTATTCTTCTTTTATTTTGGTTTTTGAGAAGGCCTGCGTGCCAATTACAATCCCTTTCTTATTTGTAATATTGTACTGGTTTGGGGAGGCCTGCGTGCCACTTACAACCCCATTCAATATTGTATTTGTAATAGACTAGTGTTAGTTTAATCCCTCAACCAAGATGGACTCGAAGAAGATAACGACGTAAATGGTGTTCTATATGCGAAGCACAGACACTTCGGGGAGGTGCCAAGGCTAGTGGGAGCAGCATATCAAGAAAGGCGAATCCAAGTCACTTTGTCCTTAGGTTTGACCTTAGGATTAGTTGGCAAAACTATAGGTTTTTATGCATACTCTTATATCTGCGTGGTTGTGTTTCTTTTATTTATTGTTTATCATATATTCTTGTGACACTTATATGATGCTAAATAAAAATGGATTTAATAACAGGCTGTTATTAAACAGTGAAAAACCACACGCTTTATGACAAACTAGAATACGACTACAGGCTGTTAGTCGTGTTAATTAAATTTTTAAAGTTTTTGTCAAGGTTATAAGTTTGGAACTTATAAAGGCCGTTTTTTGTGCACCTAGTTTAGGTACACATATAAATCGTATTTTCTAAACAGTTAGTTTTAAAATGGTTTTTCAAAAACTGAAAAATTAACTTTTAACTTAATTATAAAACCCAAGAAAAATCTTAGATCAGTGTGCTACCCACCTAATGGTACACCCTAACTGTTAAACGGTACTCGGGTGTCGGAAGTGCCCAAACCTTGAGCATCCGGGTTCAAACCATTGCGGGAAGGGGCATGAAAGGTTCTGTGATAATCGGGAGTCCCGGCCAGAATTCATGCTGTCTTAGGTGGTGCGATCTATTTTGGTGATAATCGGGAGTCCCGGCCCAAAAAGCACTAGAGTAGAGTTAAACATACTAGACTGGGTCTAAGTGCTCTACAAGGTTCTAGGAGTCGTATCAGTTAGGTACGATTGGTACAGGGTGTTACCTACCAGAAATAGCATGACTTGGCGGGAAGTGCCAAAACCTTGCGTCAAGTATGTGAAATATGGGTCCTAGGTCTAATATATATTATTTATGGGTTTGATGATATATGATTAGAAAGTTTATTTGCAATTACTAATTAAATGGGGTTTTAATTTATAGATGGCAACCAACGTTACTAGTACCAATAACCTCTCTCTCCGCTCCATTCTTGAGAAGGACAAGCTTGTCGGTCCTAACTTTCTCACATGGGAGAGAAATCTCCGGATCGTGCTTAGGCACGAGAGAAAGTGGTATGTCCTAGAACAACCTCTAGGAAATCCTCCTGCCAACAACGCTAGGGCAGAAGTCAGGGAGGCTTTTCAGAAGCGCTCCAATGATGCCCTGGAAGTTAGCTGCCTCATGCTCGCAACTATGAGTCCAGAGTTGCAGTCGAATATGATGGAGACTCCTGCTTATGACATGATCCACCAGCTGAGGGACATGTTCCAGGAGCAAGCTCGCACTGAGCGTTATGATGCCACCAGGGCATTCAACTCGTGCAAGATGGCTAAGGGGACCTCGGTCAGTAACCACGTCATGAAAATGAAAGGTTACATGGACCACCTAGAGAGACTTGGGCACCCAGTTCCGTTGCAGCTAGCAACGGATACGATACTCAACTCGTTGTCGGATGACTATAAGCCTTTTATAGTCAACTACAACATGAACAACATGGAGAAATCCGAGGCTGAGTTGCACTCAATGCTCAAGACTGCTGAGCAGAGTATCGGGACCAAGTCTAAGGACGTTCTCATGGTGGGTCATGGCGGGCATAAGAAGAGGAAAGGGCGTCACGGAAAGGGAAGGGGCAAGGCCCAGCCCAGCCAGAGTGCACCCAGGGCTAATAACGACAACAAGGGCAAGAAGCAGAAGCCGAACAAAGCTAAAGCCGAGAATCGGTGCTTTAAGTGCGGAGAAGTCGGGCACTGGAAAAAAGATTGCCCGAAGGGTCACGAGGCAGGTGGCAAGGCTGGCACCTCAGGTATCGTGTAGCTTCTTTTGTCACTTTCCATTTGTAAAGGTTTTTACGAGTATTCTAATATCTAGCAATCGTTTATTGCAGGAGGAGATGGAAAGTGATGCGGCCCAGCATGAGGAGATCACACGTGCAGCATGCGGATATTATTAATATTTATATTTCCTAGTTTATCAAACTCTTTAAGTTTATTTGAACAATTTTTATATTGTTGGTTTATGGATACTTTTTGAGTTTATGGAAATTTAATTATTTGGTTATATATCCGTGCACGTGTTCTTATCTTATGAATCAGGATTAGTCCAGTTGTGACTAAAAGAGTGCCAATAAGTCAAGTGTTGACTTGATTGGTGATTCATAATAATCTTATGCTGTGATTTGTTGTAGTTATTATAAATGCCAGCTCCACTTTCTCAAACGCTTAAATAAACAAGTATTGTTTATAAAATTAGATAGTTTTTCTAATTTAACAAGTGTTTAAGTTATGAAAAGTGAATGTTCAAGTTTTGAACAAGTGGAAATAATAGTCATTATTTCCAAGTATAAATAGTTTTTGATAAAACATTTAAGATATTATAAAAGTGATTATGGTAGTTACTATAATCAAGGAAGTTTTATACTAAATGTTTTTAGAAAGAAATTGAAATGTCTTCACAAAGTTTTTGTGCTCATGGCAAGTTTAATGAAACCACTTTCTGTAATTAGAAAGATGGATATATGAGGATCCAAGTTCTTGGTTTCATAGAATAAATTTCTTACAAAAACTAAACTTTAAAACATGTGTTTGGAACACAAGGTTTAATAATAGAAGTCAAAGTTTTGACTGAGGCCTAAAAGGATGTTTTAAAGTAATGCACTTTTTCCATAAAAGACAGTGGGAGCATCTGACAAATGTATCTATCAGAGTTAATAAAAGATTGTTGTTAACCAGCATGATAAATACAAAATCGAACTTTTAGAGTATATAATTATTGGATGTTTTTTAGAAGCTATCTAAAACAGTAAATTCTTGAGAAAGAACTAATCCATGGAATGCATGATTTATTGGGAGGTACTCAATAAAGATATCATTGCAAGATTTCGAGTCAAGTTATGACCTGAAATTGTATACGTTCTAAAATGTTCAGTAAGTCAGCTTAATTAAATATTGTTGGTTTGTTAACGTTAGAAATGATAAAATAGGATGTTCTTTAACATTCTTAGTAATGATATTAGATTAGTGTTTGCATACACAGGGAATCTAATTTCAAGGTTCTTACAAGTAGGTGTAATAAAGTCTTATCATTTCAAATGGATAAATCTAGTAAGATTTAATTAATCTACAAATGTAATTAAAGTTTTAATTACAAGAAAGTTATTTTATAAAATCAGAAACTAAGGAGTTATTTTCCAGTTTTCTCCAAGTTTAAGGAATTTTATGAAAGAAGTAAATCTAGAATTGTTCTTAGGTTGCAAGAACGATTTCTAGTAAAACCAAGAAAGAGTACTTCAGGGTACCAGTCTTGTGTTTTAGGTTTATAATCATATTACTTTTCTTTGTAATCTGTGATAAGTTACAATGCAAAATAATAAGTAATTCAAATAGACACCGTGAATCGAGTCAATGAAATGATAGAAATCATGCACCTTTATTCCAGGGAGGAATATGGGAGGGTGTATAGATTAGTTTCATTGTTCTTCACAATTTTGTATGTTTTTGTTTATCCAGGAATAAACTAGGTTTATTCAAAATATCATCCGTGACTACTTATCGTGGTGGGAACTATGATAGGGCTATAAAGTCATCGTAATTTTGGGGTAGATTCGAAAGTTTGTCGAATATAGCTGCAAAAGGTTTTTGCGGACCAAAATTGACGGATATTCGTTAGGTATACGAATATTGGATTGACCCACTGTGAATAATACTTCGTGGTTTCATGTCAAAAGTATTAATCACATAGGTTATCCTTAAGCCTAAGGTATTTGGTTTGGGATGCGGTAACTACTGTCTTCTTAGCTAGCTCTAACGCCACCTCGTAACAGGGTGGTCATAAGGGGTGTGTCTAGATTCAGTGGGAGCCGTATTTCCAAATGCAAATATGCAAGATGGTAATTGCACCTTCTTTTTAGAAGAGATATTTCCGGGCCCCTTGACTGATAAGAGAAACTGGTAAGTGCACGGCCGTGCCCAAACGAACTGATCTGTTCTTTGTCGTTTATCACGCAATTTCGAAATCAAGTATGTCATGAACAAATTCTTGAGTCTCTGAGTTGACTTCCTCCATGCTCATGCTCAAAATTGAAATATCGCGCTGCAAGGGACAAACCTATATATATGCAAGATATGTATATATAAAAACGTACCCATTCATAAACAGGGAGTTATTGATAATTCAGTTTATAAACAGTTAGTTTATAACATGTCACTTCTAAGCAGGTTGCTTATGAAGTTTTATCACAAGTTACTTTGGGGTATAAGAGTTCTTATGACCTGGTTATCCTAAGTGTCTGGCTAGGGATATCCTTAGGCTAACAATATGCAGTAACTGTTACTTATCTTACACAAGTGGGAGTCTATTGGATTATGTGCAGAGATAGTTAACGGGCATATTGTATCCAATGTTATAAGAGACTAAAGGGTCACACTACTACACACCCAATTCAGAACAGTTGGATTACACCATAAATCTGTGTGGAAATAATTAATCAGTTAGATTAATTATTAAAGAGAAAGACGAAATAATTAATCAGTAGTATTAATTATTGAAAAGAGAGAAATAAATAATTAATCAGTTTGTATTAATTATTAGAAAGGAAATAAATAATAAATAGTTATTTATTATTTAAGGAGAATTAAATATTAAGTTTTAATATTTAACGGACTAAGTTAATTAATAGTTAATTAATTAACTAGTAAAGTCCAAGGGGTCAATATGAGAAGAGATGAAAGTTTAATTAAAACCAGCGGGCTTTTAATTAAACGGGCTTAGGTCCAAGTTAATCCCTATATAATATCCTTAAGCCTTAAGGATTAGATACATGTAACAATGATTAAAACCCTAGCCGCCACTCTCCCCTCTCCCTTGTCGCAACTCCCTCTCTCGGTCGACCTCACCATCGACTGTCGCTCTCTCTCTCTCTCTCGGCTCTCTCTCTATCGTCGAACAAGAAGGACACCGAGAGGGTATCTCTCGGTTTGTTGATCGACGCAAGGACACACACACGTAGGCTCAAACTTTCGAGTTCTTTGAAGCCTTGGTGATACAGGAGCGGTTTAGCAGCCAGTTCAATCGGAGGTGCAGTAGTGGTGGACTACTTTAGCAATCCTGAAGTTTTTCCTGAACAGGTATAATTCTATAACCTTATCTGTGGATTGTTTTGCAAGAAACTATGTGGATCATGTATTAGTTAAAAGATCCTAACCCTTTTGGGGTTTAGAGGGTTGTGTTCAATCCAGTTCCGTTTTTAGGATTGAACCAGTGGAATCAAACCCAGGTTTGACCAGTTTGTGTCATATGGTGGTTTGGTCAGGTTAAAAAAAACCCTTCATTATTTATTATTCCTTAATAAATATTTTATATTAAATTATGATTAAAAATGACCTGTCGCTGTAAAAAGGCTTGTGTCGCCGCAAATTGAGTTACGAGATATAGGGTTTGGTTTGACATGTTCTTTCAGTCCATCCTCCTTTACGTCGCAGATCAACTCCGAGCTCCGCTCTCTAACTCTCCGCCTCCGTTCGAACTCTCCTCCGCCGGCGATCATCGTTCTCTCTCTCTCTCTCTCTCTCTCTCTCTCTCTCTCTCTTATCCATCGCCGTCGTCGACGCCGTCTCTCCTCCGCCCAAGATTGCCGCTCGTGGTGAGCCAGTGCTGCAGTCATTGTTTGCTGCTCCGCCCTCCTCCGCGCTGTCAACCGCCGCTAATCTTCAGGTAAGTCGTATGTTTTTGTTTCGAGTGTATTATGTAGGTTTTGTTTGTTTATATAAGGTTTTTGGTTGATTAGGACAAACCTTATTGCTGCCGTCGTGCTCACTGTCGCCCTTGTCTGCCGGCGCCGGACTACTCCTCCGTCAATCTCCCTCCTGTCGCTCCTACTGAGGTATTCTATTAATTGTTTATTATTGTTAATTAGTTTTAGACTATTATTAGTTTGTGTTAGATTATTATTATTTTTTGTTAATAATTTAAGTTAATTTAATTATTATTTAGGGTTAGTTAGTGTTAGACTAGTGTTAATATTAGATTAATTTAGTTGTTAACTTTAATTCATCATATTTAATTATATTTGGTGTTATAATTTTAGATGCTTGTTAATTATTGTTAGATTAAAATTAATTTATGTTAATAATTTTAGTTATTTAATTGTTAATTAGTGCTAGTGTTAGACTAATGTTTTGTTAATTTCAATTCAACATGTTAGATTATACTTAGTTTTATAAGTGCTTTTTGTCGCCGCAAAAGTTGCCCGGTGTTGTCGCAATAAGTGCTTTTTGTCGACGCAAAATGTATTTATTTTTAATTCTTATTTATTAATTAGAAATATATGTCGCCGCAAAAGGACATAGTGTCGCGGCAAAAGGTCCCCACGTGGCAAGTTGTGGGACTGTTGGAGTTCGCTGCTAAAAGTCAAAACTTTCGTCGCAAAAAAACCTTTTGGGCACGACTTATTTGCGGCGACCTTTTTGCAGCGACGAGTCGATGCTAAAGAGTTTTTGCGTTATAAAATTGGGTTTTTGCGGCGTTTATTGATGCCGCAAAAGCCTTTTTTTTGTAGTGGACATTAGTTGTCGCTAAGCTAAGCTAATTTTTTATTTTTTATTTTTTATTTTTCAATCTAGCTTTTTAGCGAGGACAAATGTTGTCGCAAACTAATGTTTTTATGAAAGAAAATTTATGATTAATGATTTGGCCCATGCATGCATGAACTTTGTAAAGACCCTTTTGACGATATTTATTACTTAAAAGAATATTGTAATTTTCTTCGGCATTTTAAATACTAAAATTTTATCGTTGATCTATAGTGTTATTATACTATCCAACATTTTAAAAGAAATATGAGTAGTAACAATTTTGTTCTTTAGTGAAACAACATATGATAATATACATTTATCTATAATTAAATTATACAAGGTATTTTGGATGGAGTGGTAAATCTTATTATTTGTAATCCATCAACAAAGGTTAAAATCCCATAAGCAAATTTATTATAGTTTCACCTTCTTTTGCTCAAAACTATCAAATGACAGAAATGTCATTGAATTTTATGAAGAATTATATTTCCACATAAAATGTTATTTTCTTTATTTTTTTCCGGTCCATTTATCATTTTCTTTGTTAGTGTAATTTTGTTTTGGGTTAAAGTCACTGAACACAAAATGGTTTCCCCAATGTTCCGATATGGCACATTAAGTTTTTTTTACACATCTGGCCATTTAACTTACCAAAACCGTGTCAATGTGGCCAAAACGTGACCTGCAACCTGCCAGCCCGTTTTTAGCCGGTTTTGGGTCGATTTTTTATCGTTTTTTGTGATTTTTTGTAGAATCTGGTAATTTATCATTATACCTTTCAAATGACACTAAATTCATGAATTTTCGTCAAGTATTGAGGGAGAATTTGGAGCTCAAAGTCTCGATTTTGGTGGGTTTTTTGTTCGAAAACAGGGCAGAAAAAAAGAGTGTTTTTTTGCTCGATTTTTGATCGTTTTACATCATTCTTTTTTTAGATTGTCGTAGATAATCTTTTTACCTTTCAATGGACACCAAAATCATGAAAAACCATCAAGTGTAGGCCAAGTTATTGCTAATTAAAGTCGGCAATGACCCTATTCGACACCCTTACGGTATTTTGATGAATTGACACATTTTACACTCGTTTTTGTTCTGTTTTTTTGTACTACTTGATAGACAACTCGATTACCTTTCCATAGAGTCAAGAATAATTGATTTTCGTTAAGTGTAGAAGGAGAATTTTGGCTTCAAAGTTTGTATTCGAAGTGAAGGATATTGTGGAAGAAGATGACCTGCTATTGCAGGTCAAAATCACCAAAATGGCTATAATAACAGGTTTCTTACAAGTTAAATTGTCATATGTGTAAAAAAAAATATATGTCATATCGGAACATGGGGAAAAGCATCTTTGTCTTTAATGACTTTAACCCTTTTGTTTTTCCTGTTCTCATATTATTTTGGTTTTCATTACTTTATTTTACTTTGACTACTTTTATATGCGTTTTAACTATTGTTTATGCGTTACCGAGTTTTTCTTTTTATTTTTTTTATATATTTTCATGTAATTTTTTTAGATAAATTAATTAAGTAAATAAAAGTGAAATAGTCTTAGATGAATTTTAATACATTTAACGGTTAAAATTGAATTGTAACAAATACTACCCATTTGTTAATTTTTCAATTATAACGGTCGTATTCAAAATGAAATGGATAGTTTGATTGTTTCATAGAAAAATAATATTTGTTTTGCATAACTATATAAGGTATAATATCAGTTTCTTTTATGAAATAACCAGCTCCTTTAATTATTTTATCTTATCTTACTCTTATATAAAGCATTTACCACTTCAAAATTTTAATTTTTAAGTAATTTAAAAGTACTAAATTACCCCTAACCATTATTATGTCAACTATTACGTTTAAGAAAAATATAGCAAACAAAAAAGGAAACTATATTAAATTAAAAACAAATATCCTGAAACTCTTAAACACATACAAATTGTGACAACAAAATTTTTATTTCATAACCTTTCTTTTATAATTTATTACTTTTCTATGTGCGTGTCTGTGTGTTTAAAGTAAACCCTCTTTATTCCAGTAGTGTCTCACGTGCTTCTATTTTTGAAACACGTTACATTTTTCATTATATATATACTAAAATACAATGAAATGCGCACATTATTTAGTTTATGTTACTGATAGTGTCAAATAACTTGTAAAGAAGGTTTAATAATCTTTATAGAAGGGTCCAAATTACATATGATTCGAATTTGGTTAAGTGAGTATTTGAGTTATTTACTTTATAAATTGAATTAGAACTCAAATTAATATTAAAGTGTATTATAATTTGTATTGTCTTCTCCATCCTCTTGATTCATACACGCAACTAAAACTCATCACAACCCCTCTTTATTCGCCGCCACCGCATTACGCGGATACCTCACTAGTAATTATAATAAGTGTGATTATAATATTACTAATAAAGTAATTTGTTGGTATATTGGAGGTTAACAGTTAGACAACCTCATCTCGTTTAGTTGTTTTTCTTTCACATACATATCTATTAGAAATTTAGAATCTCTAGCCTCTAGCATATGTGTTTATCAACTTTATAATGTATTTAAATTTTTGTTCGTATAATAATAAATTAGAATAGTTCTATTAGAGTGTTTTTTTGTCTTTAAATTTTTTTTGATTGTAACGAGTAACAATACTTCTGTTGTATGAATTAAAAAAGTTAAAGCTAATTGATTTGTATATGATCAAATATGAATTGCAAATTTACAATCCTAAATGTTTTAATTTTTAATTTTTATTTTAAAACATTTGTCTTTGAATGTTTATTTTTTGGATTTTATTTACACCAAAGCCCCGTAGCGACATACGGGTATTAATCAACTCATTATAATATAATTAACTTAATGAACTCCGTAGTAATTTCTTGAATAAACGTGTCACTCTATAGTGGCTAGACATTTTTCCTAATAGAGTTTTTGTCATATTTCTTTTTACCTTTCATCTTCTTGTTGCTTTGCTAACTCGCTTCATATGCATCTTCACAGGAGTAGTTTACTAAAAATATGCAACTAGGAGGAGTAAGATTATATTGCTTGATCTAGCCATAAGCACAACCAGCTCATGTTTGTTTTTTACTCTCTTGACTTATTTTTTCTCTTTTTTTCTTCTGTCTTCTAAATAAAAACGAATTCCGTTGATCTATTTATAGCTTGGTTGTGCGTTTTTTATGTAGATATTTCTGATTTTAGTTGTTTGGTCGCAATTTAAAGAGTGCTCATAATGTATACGATGAAATGTGTATGAGAAACTTGGTTAATAGACATCAACTATTGTTTGCTTGTGTATACATTAGTAGTCGCTCTCCACTTCACCGCCACCTCTCCGGATGGATTGGGAAGAATGGCTGATCATATGTGGCTTGTTTTTGGTTTGATTTAATTATGCGTGGTTTCTTTTTAGTTCATTTTGTATTAATTTTGTTTGATTTTTTCTATATGTTCATATGTAATTTCTTATTCACCTAATGTATAATGTTTGCATATATGAACCGAATTATTCTACTAGATTTATTTAATTTTTAATATGTTGAAATAATCAGCTTCAATTTTTTTGATAAAGAGGATTAATCTTTGTAAATATGAGGGTTAAGGCCCAAACAATAGAACCCATAATGAGAATGATCCATTATAAGTTTATAACCTATAATAATATCATGTGATTATTAACTCCTTGTAAGTTGTAACCCATTATGACTTCTTATGATATTACCCATTAAGATCTATTACAGCCTAAGAACATTTCACACGTACGTGAGCCATTAATATCTATTCTAACCTACAATATTACAACTCGTGATCCATTAAATAATTATAAATAGCATGAAAGTTCAATAGCAATGATCTGAACTTTCAATTCTAAACATATTATATAATATAACAATTATTAACATTTATTAGAAAATTATAAACAATATCCTTTCTAATAATGTTTATATATTTAAAGAGGTCATTGTATTAATAATAATGCTTTTAGTTAAGAGTTGTAAAATGGTTACCTAACAAAACTAAAGTCACGGGATTGATTCCACACTTGCTTTATATATTTTTTTACATGTTAGGTATTTTTTTTTTTTTTTTTTTTTTGACGCGCAAATTTCATATTGACAATTTATTAAGAATTGTTATATTGTAAAACTGAGCAACTGTACAAATATATATACTGTAAAAATAGAAAAAGATAGTAACTAACTAGCTAACTATATTGTAACGTAGATTGAAACATCAAGTTACAATGTAAAAGGCGAGTAGGAGATGGTTGTTTTTGAAGTTTCCTTTGTTTTTCTTTTTACCAGTTGTATGCTTTGGCCACCATTCGTAGTGGTTGCATCAGAAGGATTTGTCCTTTAATATTTGTGTAACTTTCATTTAATCCCATGAGGAACTGAATTATCCTTTTCCTGTGGTCCCGTTCACCATTCATATTACCTTTCTCACAGCTACACTTACAAGTACAAGCTAGCATATGGTGCTTCAAGTGCATCTAATTCATCCCATAAACCTTTGAGTTTATAATAATATGACTCTATATTACCTTTCCCTTGCTGTAGTTACACATTTTCATTATGTTACTTCATATAGTCTATGTCCATCAAGTTGAGCATAATGATCATGTAATTCTTTCCAGAGTTTGATGCAGAATTTATGAATGTCAAATTGTTACGTACCTATGGATTCCGACATTGTTTTTAAGATCCAAGAATTATCATGTCATTTGCCCTTTCCCAATGACTTCTAAGTTCATATTCGAGTCCAAGATCTTCAGATTTGCCGTGATGGTTTTGAGTTTTTTCTTGGCGTTTAGGGCAGTTATCATAGACCTTCTCCATGTGCTATAGTTCTCGGATCTAGTTAATTTCTTTGAAATTAGTATTAAACCTGGATGATCATTTTGATGGAAGTAGAGAGGAAGATTTTGTTTTGAAGATAATTGATGTTAGCTGCAGTATTGATGATCTCTTTGTTGAAGCCTTCAAGTGATTTATCGATATAATTTGTGTATATTTGAATCGTCAAGGAAGAATAAAACATATCTTGTTTTGAGTAGATGAACAGATCGATTGGAGCTTGATTGAATGACTGAATTTCAAGAGAGATGAGTAGATTTGTGATTTGAGTTTGAACTTTGAAAGATCTTTAAGGGTCTTTGAGCATGAGTGATTGAAGTATTAGTTCAAGCTTTGATACCATAATAAGAATTTGAGAGAGAATTTCAAGAATGAGAATTGTTATATTACAAAACTGAGCAACTATACAAATATATATTGTAAAAATGGGAAGAGATATTAACTAACTAGCTAACTATATTGTAACCGTCTAACTAACTAATTATTAATTAGTCACATCAAGTTAAAATATAAAAAGCTCTTGATGTGAATGATACATAGCCTATGAGTTTTATTTGGTTTAGATTTGTAGATGATACAGCTGGCTTTGACTTCATTACTTGACTTGTATACACTACAAGAAATCATGGCATTAGGGGCGACGGCATTAGGGGCGACACCCAGTTGTGTCGTCACTATTGCCCTATGTCGCCCCTAATTCCGTCGCGCCTAAAGCCCGGTGAAAATAAGCCCGGTAAACCTTCCCCCCCCTTTTTTTGGTGTCGTCCCTATTGGGCCCGTCGCCCCTAATTGTGTCGAGACTATTGCCCTTCGATTAAAACAAAACCCTTTCCTCCTCCTCCTCCTCTCAGTCAAACTCTCTCGCTCACTTGCTCCAGCCCCCGATCGATCGACGAACGCTGCGTTTGTCATTCTTCTCCACGCCGCCGCCGCCTCTCCGCACTACCACCGCTGCTTCTCCGCACCACCACCGCTGCTTCTCCATGCCACCATCACACCTCCACTGGTCGTAGCCACTGCCATCACCGTTCTTCTCGATTGTGCCGCCGCTGCCGCCTTCTCTGCACCACGTATCGCCGGCCATCTTCCTTCTTTACCTTAAAGTAATGTTTAATTTCAACATCTTATACACTCTACTAATTCTTAGTTTTAATATTTACATTTGATACTCTACTCTATACACTAATTATGTTTAATTCGAAGATGTTTACTTGCTCATTGTTGTTAGAATCTTGCTAATTAGGGTTAATTTTGTGAGTTGTTAGAATCTTCCTATGTGTTGTGTGTGTGAGTTGTTAAATGATTTTACTAACTATGTTACGCTCTGTATTTATTAGAAGCATCAAGGAAATGCATTGGTATTTCTTTCGTCTTAGATTTATTATGATGCATAAGGCCCTTAGTTGGTTTCTACTTCAGAGCGTGTGATTTCATCTGTCTATAAAATTATTAGGAAGGATTAGAAGTGAATGTGTATGTTCTTTCAAAGCTATTCGCCTATGTTTAAACAAAAGAGACCTTTTGGTTTCCTTATTGCATACTGGGGACTCTCTTGTGACGATTTGTTTCTTTTTTCAACAACAGATAATTTGGATGGCAGCATCGATGAACCATAGAAGCCCCATGTCTACTGCACTCTTTGAATCGACCATTTGAGGTTTCATGTTCTTCATCTTCGGTTACCAATTTGTTGTTCTTTATCTTTGATTGTTGTTATTTGCTGATAGCATTTTGGTTGGTTACAATTATAATTTATACCACTTCAAGTAGATTAACTTATTCTTGAAATTAATTAAGAGAAGAGATGTGATCAGCCTTCTGATTCCCTCTGTATAGCTGTGAATTTGTATTATGATATCATTCACGTTGATATATAAAAGTTATCTTTTTTGATACTAGACATGGCTTTGAAGTTGTATATTGTGTTATTCATTGTGTACTTTGTTATGCACAGTTGGATTCTTATAATATCAATGCTAGCGGGTGTAGTTTGGAGACATATCTAGTTGCAGTTTGGTGAACCGCCTCAGCACGCTCGTCACTTGTTAGCCTTTGTGATTTACTGGTATTGATCTATCTTGTCCCTCCCCTAAATGCCTCCATTTTTGCCAAAAAGAAAGTTAGTTGCAAGATCTCTCCGCTTATATATTCTAATTGTATTACTTCCATTACTAATATATATGGATGGATTATTAACCTTTATTAATGTAATTGTCATTGTATATGCTGCTTAAGTTTATTTTTCTTGTTATCAACTGGAATGATCTGTAAAATTTGAACACAAATATTCAATATGGATAAAGAAAAGACCTATTTCCTGCCCAAAAAAGATCTGTTACACTTAATCAAGTTTATTTATCTATTCATTACATCTATGCTACTTTCTGTTTTTGTATGTTATCTTTATTTTTATCATTTAATGTACATGGATCCTTTTTTTAGTGTTGTTTATATATTATCTTTGTTATACTAATTTTTTTAATCTTGGATGTGATATATACATATGCAACACTGTTTGGAAACAAATGATAACAGATCACATTTGTGATCTAAATGTAGTGTCCAATGTTTGATTTAATGGTCTGATGTTTTATGCTTATTAGGTAATTGACGGTTTGTGGATTGTATAAGAGGCTATCAATTGTTTGCCACAGGTCCCAATCATTTGAAGTAAGATTGCAAGAACGATTGTTCATGACTGTATCTATTTTGCCACAGGTCCCAATCGTATTAGTTGTTTAATAACTAATGACTATCTATTTTGTAGCCGGAGATGGAAGATATTCTTAAAAACCTGGCGCTTACAACGGAAATAGTTGAGATATACCGATTGTTAGCGTCCCAAAGTGATAACGGGTCAGAGAATATTGCGGGAAACAAAGACGCCGATGATGATGAAGCGTACTTTGTGTTTGTTATGTTAGACTTTGTTTTTTGTAAAACAATTACTTGAAACAAGTACTTTCTTTTGGATTGTGTATTATGAATTTGTGGGTTTTTATATGATATATATGCAGATTAATTATGTATTTCTAGATATAGGATTATTATTATTGTATATTATAAACAGGTTTTATCTGCATTTGAGTGAAAAAATGTTTTAAAAAAAAGGCAATAGGGGCGACGGTATTAGGGGCGACATAGAGTAATAGGGACGACATGCAACAGGGGCGACAGCAATAGCGGCGACTTTTGAGCAACAGCGACGAGGCAATAGGAGCGACGTAATAGGGGCGACATGTCGCCCCTAAAAGCAATAGGGGCGACTTTTGGGGGCTTTAGGGGCGACATATGTTGCGCCTAATACCTTTGTTTTTTGTAGTGATAGTTGTATGTCTCATCCTTTTTGTTTATTTTTATTTTATCATACCAATTAATTAATTTTACATATATATTTTTCCTCTTTTATAACATAATATATAATGTCTAGGTAAAATTAATTATGTAAAATCCTAAATGTTCATTTTTTTTCCATGTTAGGTTATATGTTTACGCTTCAATAATATATTTTATATTTTATTCACTCAAAATCATGTTATAATACGCTGATAGAGTGATAGTATATAACCCGTTCTTAGAATATTTAAGTCCAATGATTCCTTTTAACCATACTTTCAATATTGAAATCATCTAAGAAGTTTGTTGAGCTACGTACATACAACTATAGTTGTTAAACAAAAAGACATCTAGAAAATCATCTACCTTTTAACCGCATCTAACGAATGATAATAATACTGACGATTTAGTATGTGATGAAATTTAAGTTTTAACACACCAAAACATAGTTTATATACATTTATAGATCATTATTCACTTCACACTCAATTAACATATATAATGTTTGTCCAAACCCCTTTTTTTAAAGTACCCGAAAAATCACACATAATTCTAAGCAACAAACCATAACACGCGTGATCCAAGGAGGAGCCATGCACTCACAACTTGTAACACTCAAGTGCCTTTTCAGCCTCACAATTGTTACCCGTGAATGTGCTAAAGAAGTCTTTATACGTGTATCCCTTATACAACGCCTTCACTGGACCAAGCAAAGGATCTGCTGGCTTTATCAAGATTTCGTTGGAAGGAATCAAAAACGTCCCAATGGTAGTTCGTGACTCCTTTAAATCTGTTACCACTCTGTGGGTAGCACTTGCTAGCTTCCCATTGCTTATAACCTGTTCATTTATAGCCACTTGATGAGTTTTGCTTCGAAAAAGAATAAGATATTATGCAAAATATATAAGGATGAAGATTGTACCCGTAACTGAACTCCCGGAACGATAACAAAAGTATCAGGATTAGGCTCGACTCCGATCCATTGACCGTCTTTAAGAGCTTGAAGTCCATTAACATTACCTTGATGAATCATACTTATAAGGTTAGGGTCACAATGTGCTTGCATTCCAAGAGTCAAGCTCGGATCAGGGCAAGGAACATGATGGTTCACCGAAATCAATTGGTTCTTGCTTATTTCACCTTCCAAGTATCGTGGTTCAAGTCCCAACCCTTCGCATATTAACTCCAACATGGTTAATAGAAACTTCCTCGTTTCAATCGCGTAATCCCCCACAACTTTCCTACAAGTTTTTGATGAAAGAATAGGTAATTATAAGTTGAAAGTCACAACATAATCATGGGGTTAAGTTTTCATGTTGAAATCAAGATTTTGTTACCGGTAAGAGGGAGGGTCTTCTGGCCAAGTATTCACATAATCTTCAAGAGGATGACAACGATGGGTTAGATTATCTCTCCAGTAATGAACCTCTTCGTGTTCATAGTTCAACGTGCTTGTGTAAAGCCTACAACTAGCGTTCAACTCGTTCGAATAGAATCGAGCTTTTAACTCAGGAGGCGACGTGAAAAACTGTTTTAAAATCGCCATTGTTTGATCCATCAAGTCCCTCGAAACTCCATGGTTGATCACCTGTGTTGTACGAGTATCGAACACGTTCTTTTATACTTAAAAAAAATTTGATTGATCGATTTGAATTACTAACCTGAAATATTCCAAAATCTTGGCTTGCTTTTATAATTTCTTGAATTGTTTGAAGTCGTTCAGGTCCATTAATTCTTGAAAGATCGATGATCGGAATGTCTTTAGAAGTCGGAACATTATGAGTTCCGGGCCTTTTTTCCGGTGGAAAAATATAGCTTTCCGGCAAAGATTGAGGTATGCTAGACCAGTTTGATAAGATAATATCCATATATGATTTTTTTGTACAAAATGGTTGAATCAAAAAGACATGTTACTCGTATGTATGTATATATATAATAATGGGCATAATATATATAAACTTCAACTTCATGCTACGCTTGATAATGTGTTTTTTTGTTATGAATAAAAATTGGACCCCAACAAATTAATTAAGTACATTTTGATATGATAATATTGGTGTTGCAATCGACTACTTGGCCGGGAAAGTTGACTTCAATTACATCAGCAAATACGATCATTTTGGTCCATGGCCATTTTTGTCCTCTTTTTCTTATTTTCTATATAACATTAAAAAAAACATTATAAAAATTTGTATATAACAAATAAGTACAATTATAAAAACTAGTTTTCTAGCTCTCATAAATTCTTGTAACATTTGCAGTGGTAACTAATATTAATGTCAGTAGTAAAATCGTCACATACATATCGCTAAATTATAACTAACTAGTTACAGTAATAACTATTATTATTGTTATCACTAACAGTTATATTAGTAATAACTTCTTTTTTATTTTTATTTTTTTGTAAAAATACATTTAATTTTTAAAGTAAATACTAAGTTAATATTTTCAAATAAACTAAAATTTCACTCCATAAAAATTAAAATATAAATTCATCTTGATATTCCATCAAGATAACTAAATTACAATAAAAAGTAGATTAATAATTTTTTAAACTAGATCAAATTTGGTTGCAACTCGAGTGTCGTCAAATGTGTACCACTTCTTCGAAAGATTATGGTGTGTGTATATCATGTAGCTCTCTAGTGTTCTATCATTGTAAACTGAATCTCTCTTTCTAGCCTGCCTTATTCTCTTATGCTTCCTAAGCCTTATTATGCTCCCCATTTGTTGAGGAAAAACAGACAGAAAAGGAGCAAGGGAATGAGGGTGAGAAGGTGCGAGGAACTTGCTTGAAACTTCGCTTGAGCTTACTGCGACTACTGGGGCATTTAGGACAACTCGTTTACTGAGCACAACCCACAACGGTAGCTCAGGACAGTTAAAACAAGACTAGAGCCTCTCCGAGAAAGGGTCAAGAAGGCCCAGGCAAGCCGAGGATCGGTGGGATGCTGTAGCTTTAAGAGATAAGGTCTGAGGCAATCGGAAAGACTTTTTTTAGGAAGGAGGCCCCCTCCCCCTATGTTGTAAAAGGGAAGTGCAGATCTTTCTGCAACACTCTTCCGGCTTGATTACCCCCTAACGCTGTGTTCCACAGTTACATGTGGAAAGAAAATGGAAGGATAGAAAATTAGCGAGAGAAGAGAAAAGAAGAGGAAGGGAAATGTTTTTGTCATTGTGTGTTTCCGAGTTCGAAAGAAAATTAGAGGAGAAGTGAAAGTTGAAGTGTTATTTTGTTTTCCTTCCAAAATCTTCCCTACTTTGGTAGGAAAATCAGGAAAGAAAATAAGAGAAAATTTTCCTTCCAAAATCTTTTCTTTTCTCTCCTAGAAAACTTAGGAACATAACTGAAATTCATTTTCCTTCATAAATCTTTTATTTTCTTCCCTAGTTTTAACTCGAGAACACAGCGTAAGATAAGATGAGGATATAGAAGCGGATTTAGTTGCAGGTAGGAGTGAGTCTACCCTGCAAAGCGGCTTCTCGCTTATCCCCATTTTGGAATAAGATCTGACATCAAGTGCAGGAATTGTTGTCGAAGGGGCGGGGGAGTCTCAGTCCGTGTTCAACGCCTTCTTGACTAGCTCAAAAGGAGGTAGCTGGAGTGTGTAGATGTGAAGCAGGGTCACAGATATTTCAAAACGGATATGGCATGGAAAGACTTTCGTGAGAAG
This sequence comes from Pulicaria dysenterica, assembly GCA_947179395.2. Lineage (NCBI taxonomy): Eukaryota > Viridiplantae > Streptophyta > Magnoliopsida > Asterales > Asteraceae > Pulicaria > Pulicaria dysenterica. Next base: position 75,594,337 of record OX359288.1, on the reverse strand, counting down.
AGATGGTAGGTTTGATACGGATACAGCTGCTTATCACCCACCTTAGAATCAACCAGTTCAACTATATCCGCATTCATTCCCTCATTCAGGACAGATGGAATCAGGTTATGGATCTGTTCAAGTTGGTCGATCAATCCCTCCTTTGTTTTCCCTGCCTCTGGGCACCTTAGAATAGATTTGATTGGAAAGAGGCTGAGGAACGAAGACAGTGGTTTGACTGTTGGGATCTCAATCGACCCGCGTCAGTGAAAAATGGAACTATCGAATCACGGATGACTCCCTTTATCGGGATGAGAGGAATTGCTTAATCGGCATTTCTGTCAATCGGCGTAAGACTCATGCATCCTGGGAGGGTACGACTTCAAGGGATTGACTCGATCGAACGGCCAACCACTTTCCATTTTTGTAGGATATTAAAACCGAAAGACCATTATTAGTGTGTAGTAGATTAGCCCGAGTGCATAATTCGCCAGTAGAGAAGAAATCCCATCAATGGATACGATAGAGGAACGAAAGTGGCAGACGGCAGTGTAGAGCTATAGCTATAAGGAGCGAAGCTCACACACACCAGCTGATGTAAGGTGGGATAAAGTTGCCGATGCGAGTCACGCGCAGAGTTAGACACTTTTTTTGAAGCGTGATGCTGATAAGTCCACTCAATAAGATACAACTTTCGGGGAGAACCTGATATTCTTTTATCAAAAGACATTGCCTCCCCTAATGGACTTTGGAACATATACACGAGCCACTATCTTAAAGACCATCTTTCTTGATCGAAGCCCCATCCAAAGGTATACGCTTTAAAAAAAAGATACACCAATCATGTGCGGGTTGCTTTCAATTTCTACACTATCGAAGATTTATTTTGTATCATTATATTAGTCTTCAATGATCATGTTATGCAAAAATATGCATAATTTTTTGGTCTTTAAACTTTATTTATAACAAAAACGATCATTAATTGTTTTACCTTTTGCTTTTTTTGTTTATGTGGCCATTTGTATTATATTTGATATAGAATCATTGATTCTAGGTTGAGGTTGAACTGCCCGTTAAATCTAACGAATATATATCCATCAGTTTTGATTAATGATGAGCTTGTCATTATATTTTCCTTACTCAATCAAATATTTTTTATATATACGCACATGCGCGATCTTACTCATACATAACGTACACCAGCCATCACCTCCTGTGAACATCTCTAATGACCGCCATCACCGCATGCCGCCATCAATGTATGTGGCCACCTCCACAAGCTGCCACCTCCAGGGAACATCTCGTCAGCCACCCTTTATGATTTGGGTTCATGTTTTTCATTTTAGGTTTAATATGTTGTGTTCTCTTCCTCTCCAGTGATTATTTCAACTTTTGTGACTCCTTCCACTTTGTCTTCTCCTTCTCGCCACTTCAAATACTCTAGCTCCTCCTTCAACCATATTAGGTTAGATCAAACCCCGACGTAATCTTAATATTTTGGGTTCGATTTCTCATTTCGCTAAATAGGTTTTGCTCGTTACAAATCAAAAGATTGATTATATGAACCCATTCTTTTGGTTTTTAAGTTTTAGTCTTATTGATTTCTTGGGTTCTTCAAATTTTAGGTTTGTTATCTAGCTCTAATTCCAAGTTTGGGTTTAGATTTCAATTTGATAACAGATCAAATGGATGAGGATGCATGCTTGAGTTGAATTTTGCGTTGGGATCAGGGGCAGGTCTATGCTTGGTCCAGCGCTGGCACGGGTCTCTGGTCATTTTGCAAACGAAGTGAAAACTTCTAATTTTTTCGATCAGGAGTCACTAGTTAAATTTTTTGGTGCCATTAGTGATTTTACATGCAATCAAAATTTAATGAAAAATGATTTTTTCAATAAAAATAATAAAATATAGTTCAGTATTTGATTTATATCTTTTAAATATTTCAGTTTATCATAAACATATATAATAATTTAATTAACAAGTTTCATATAAATTGTGTTTCTTTTAGATGTTGGCCCTAAAATACCGCAACAACTGAAACCGCATTAATCAAGTTCGATTAACTGAAAATTCGAACAACACTCTCAATTTAGATTAAGGTGGTACCCCCTCCCAAGAGGTTGTGGATTCAAGTCAACAGCGGAGTAGATATTTAGAAGTAGGTTTAGAGATTGTGTGTTTTTGGCTTTTTGCCGTTCTAAAAAAATGATGTCACTGGTTATCAAAAATCCTGGATACGTCCATAGACTTGTGATTTATGTTCTAGTTTTGGGTTTAAGCCATGACCATGACATATAATTCTGCAATGTGTGGTCATTTTGTAATTGTGATTACAGATTCAGATTTTTATTTATTTATGTTTAGTTGTTTTGCAATTTTGGGATGAAGGAATAATCGTGAACATAATGAAGTACACAATAACATCTAAAAGTAATTTAAATGCGTAAGGAAATCTGATGTTTGAATCCAGATATATCATATGTGAAGGCTTGAAGAAAATAAATAACACAATTCTAAAAGTGAAATTATTTTAAGAGGTGAAATAGTTATATTAATGTACGTAACAACCTTCGTTAGAGTTCATGGATTAAAGGGGAAAAAACGCAAAAAGTTTTAGAGTTAAATACCATTTTTGTTATAAATAAAGTTGAGAGACAAAAGTAATCAAAGTACATGATACGAGTTTTAAACTTTTTTTATTATGATAAATTATTTAGATATAATAAGATTTTGTCATACATAACAAAATGTTAATGTAAAAAATATATTACAAGTTTGTAAAGATAAAAATATCATAATTATTATGTATGACTCATTGTTAAATAGTACAAATCATCCATTATTATTATTAAGTTAGTATAATTATTAAAAGAAGACAAAAGGTTAATAATTTAAAAAATATATATATGTTATACAAAATACTATTAATTAATTTGACTTCACTTTTAACATTTGGTAGAGAAAGAGATACGTTACAATAGATTATGACTAATTTAATTGGACGTGATTTGCAAGGAGGGATATATCAGTAGTTGGAATGTCCTAACGAAGATATCAGTACTTGGAAGTTTGTATGTGGTGCATTTGTGACCCATAGAATCTAACAATTTAATATTATTAATTAATTAATTAACATAATTATATGTACTGTTATTTTGATTTATATAAAGACATAAATAGTCGTTATGTTAATTCAGGGTTAATAATGATCAAACTAGTTAAACTTTTAGCTCGAAAACCTCCCCCATATTTCCATTTCCTACAAGAAGGTGGTGATCATGGATCTAAATATTCAAGTACTCAAGTACTTGAATATTCAGGGTCATGACCGTTTGGAAGAAATTATTAATTTGTTGAAGCTTCCAAATGTTCTTTTAACTTCTTTTGATGATTTATATTCTATTGGTAAATCATGGATCTAAATATTCAAGTGCAAGTACTCAAGTAGAATGTTTGAAGGCTTCTCTTTTGTACATAATTGTTAATTGTATGGAAAGTGTGGAAATTGAGAAAGAATTATTTTATTATCTTTTTTTGTAATGTTTTAACTACCGGTTTTTTAGTTGATTCGGTCTACTCATCGGGTCACTGGTCAACCGGTTCGACAGGCGGGTCAACCCGGTTTATAGTTTTCTTTATTTTTTATTTTATATATATGTTATATATATGTGTATACATATATATAAACTACATAAAATAAAAATTACAAATAAAGCTACAATATCATCAATTCAAACACAATAATTAAGTTCAACATACAATAATAAAAAAAACTATAATATTTTAATATTTTAATATTTTAAGACATTAGGAAATTGTACACATTAAGCTCACGATCACTTAGTATATGGATAGGTCGATTAGGGTTAAAAGTCTTCTTTTTACAAAATAGCAAACCGGGTCGGATCTAGACCGGTCCGACTGTTTCAACTGCTAACCCCACTAGGTCACTCCGGGCTGAAAATGGCCAAAAACCCGCCTTATATTGATCCGGTCTAGAGGTCGGGTACTAGTTCAACCGGCCTGATCGACCCGGATCTTAAAACATTGCCTTTTTTTAATATGGCAAAAATGTGACTTCTAAATAGTCATGTTGCTCTTTTATTGTTTGTTTGTCGGATGTTTAAAGAATTGCTTACAACATGTTTACAAGTAAATTTAGGTAATTAATTACGAGTAAATTGTGATGAGAAATGCATTTTATAATTCAAAACCACGTGTTGCATTATTTATGTGGGCATGATGGAAAATATTATAAAATTTATATATAGTATACTTAAATTATTACTATTCACCCCACAAAAATATTTTTTTATCCGGTGATGTACACATCCTAATTAATTTTTTTTATTGTAATTATATATGAATTAAAAATCGATTTATAGAATTATAAATTAAATGGTCCTTCAATAAAATTTGGACCACACTAGCTAATTTACATTTAGATATAATAATATAATGTTTCAATCTAACACTTGGAATGAAAATGATAAGAAAGTAAGTTGAATTTATGGCATTAATTCGTACTTATATAAGCATATATATTTCTAAAAGTATTTTACGAATTAATAGAAATTATTGTACTAATTCGAGTCATATATTTACTTAACTATGAATTGCGTCGGATTTACCATTATTAATAAGAGACTTCATTTTTTATTAAAATACCCCCAATTAATACAATATTAGTTACTCATTAATGAACAATTAATGAGTCACTAACAACCCTTACTCTATATATATATATATATATATATATATATATATATATATATATATATATATATATATATAGGCAAAAGTTCAAACGAGAACTGTTTTTCGTACGAGAACTGTGAGAACCAATCTAAGCCGTCCAATTCATCCTCCTTTAATGCAATGGCCCATCCACGAATTCCTCACATGCACCCTGCCACACTTGATCCCCTCTACGCTCTCCATCCATGGACTTCCCATATCCAAGGAACGGCTGAGATTGGTTCTCGCAGTTCTCGTACGAAAAACAGTTCTCGTTTGAACCCTCCTCTATATGTATGTATATATATATATATATATATATATATATATATATATATATAAGTGATGGGGATTGTAAAAAAAGTTTTAGAAATTAACTTAATGATTTACTTGATTCTTTCTTACAAGTTTTCATATACTATATTTTGTATATATATAAATATATATTCAAAACTATATCTATATTTTGATTTTGATATAATTTATAATTTTAAAAAACAAAGGGGTTAATAAGTTTTAAATTGGAATAGTTGAATCACTTATGAAAGAAAAAAAGGACAGCATATTCATTGTAATTTGTTTGTGTCATGGAAATTGGAAAGGAGGTGGAAGAAAAAAAATATGTCTCGACACGTTTTTATGCGTAATAAGAAAAGTTCAATCGAAGCCCGAACGCATTACTTTAGTTATCACGCTGCTATTTACCTATTATTAACTAGTTTAAATACCCGTATAACATACGAGATGGTTTAGAAAAGTAATAATATTTAACATTAATAAACGATATTAAATACTTATAAACGCGAAAAAAATGAGAGTTTAAATATATGCAGACAGACGGCGACAATTTCAAGACATACGATAGAAGCACCGTGAAAGGAGAGAGCAAACATGATTAAATATGATAATTTGAAGTGTTGTAAGAGATAAATATATTATTTATAAATTAGATAGACAAAAATCAATATTACATCAATATCCTTCTAAACTTGTTAAACTCTTAAACATGTCCTTTAACTTAATCTAATAGTAATTAAATCATTTTAATTTTAATAAACATAATCTCTAAATCAGATTAGAAGTAAATTCTCTTAAATGCCCTTGTTCTATATTTACCCTAAATTAATAAACCCTTGTAATGTCTTTTTCATCGCCGATGGTTTTTCCAATCCCGCTTCCCTTTTCAAGAACTTGTTTATCAAAAAAAACATAATTCATGGCCACACATCGTACTTCTTGAATTCTCCACAGCGGTGGCCACCGCAAAACCTAAGGCAAAACCTTTGTTCAAATTCATAGATAAATTCGAATCAGTTTGTGATATTACCAGCACCTACCATGACTCCTATTCCGGCAAGAATCGAGCAATCTCAAATCAAAAACACCATCTGCCGGGGATGGCGTCAATGAGCCAGTGGTGAAATCTTTAGTATGATAACTGCTCGTTTGGGGAAGATTAGCAGCTTCATTCAATCGTTTTCCCCATTCGAGCCTTCGGTGCTCACATGCTGCACACTCTTCGCTTCTCACTGGTTAAATCGATTGCTGGGAGGAATTTTGAATCTTGAATCCATCGCAGGGAAGGGTCGAAAGGGGAAAACGGAAACGGTTAATTCATGGTTTGGGGTGAAAAATCTGACTTCATACAGGAGGAAGCTTAATCTTTAATCGATCCAAGGGAAAACGATCGCAGGGAAGAGTCTAGGGCACATTCGATGGTTTGGTCTCTAAAGAATAGAGTAATCTCTATGGTTTGGGGTAAAAACTAATCTGATCCCATAAGGGTAATTTTGTAAATGATTAAATAAATGTATTAGATGTTAAAGATTATTAATTTTAAAAAGATTAAATAATAATAAAATAGCTACTTGGATATATATGAGATTTAAGAGGTTTTAGAAGGATATTTACGTAATATCGAAGTTTGTAAGGATATATACGTAATATTAAAAGTTTAGAAGAATATATATACGAAATTATCCCTAAATCTAAAATAGAGTTTTAATTTTGATTATTCAAGTCAAAATTGAGTTTTCAATGTTAACCTAAATTAATAGTTAAGATTTAATTAAGATTAAATAAATGTTAAGATCTTTTAATTACATTGATGTTTTACTTATATTAGAAGATTAAATAAATATTATTACATTAAGAACAATCCAAGATGTTAATTGCGAGATATTAGCCTACATTCTAGTTATTGATTTACATCATTGTTAATAAGTTATACTACAATCATACAAGAATAATTGAATCATAAATAAACACACGTCGGATTAAACAAGCTAATTTTGTTATCTATATCTATATCTATATCTATCTTATATCTATTGGAAGTGGCTGGATGAAAATTGTGAGGGGGTTTTATAAAACATATGGGGGGTTTTAAGAAAATGTGAGGGGGCTTTATAAAAATTGTATACTAATATAATTAATTATAAGTTGTTTATAAATTATGTTTAGTAACTTGTGATATATTTTGTTTAGAGAAAAAATAATTATATATTTACGACCGTCTCATTTTTATCTACGTTTTAGTATAAATTTTATTGTAATGTAATATGACACTTTTTTTAAATTAGTATATTTTAATCACAAAGGTGATATTTCATTTACTGCATTATTTTTATTTAAAAATTTTAATATCTCAAATACACTTCCGAAATACCCGTGCGTGCACGGGTTAATAAACTAGTATTCATATATTAGCCCACATTCTAGTTATTGATTTACATCATTGTTATTTTCGTATTTTTAAATTTAATAATTAAATAATGCTAGTTTATTTATCATTGATTTGATTAATGATTATCTTTATCTTAATTCATATTGTTAATCACATTAGTTTGACTCTAAAAAGTCAAAATCTAAATTTTAGAATTAAAGGAATGAACGGTTACGATTAAATTTTTTATTGAATAGATAGTCCAGATCATCTAATAATTTTTTTCTAATTAGTTTTTTATATATATTAGAATATATGTAGCATATTCAAGGTACATATATAAGGAGTACAGGGAAGTTATTTTTTATAAGATATGAGCATAGAAATTGAAAAATTAAAAAAAATATGTTAAAACAGATAGAACCGAATTAATCAAATTGAAACCATTTTAAAACCAACGGTTTGGTTTTAAAATTTGAAACAACTGATGAGTTTGGTTTGGTTTCGGTTTTAGTCAGAAATCGTCTCATTAAGAAACCGACCCATTAAGATTTAAAATATAAAACATATATTTTAATATTTATAGTTAATAAATAAAAGTTAATAAACCATATTAAATATTTCAAGGTCTAATTACTATAGTCAATAGCTGTTAAAAAATTACTATAGTCAATAACTTTTCATTAACTTTGTTGTTTACCCCTTTTTAGATTGATGTTTATACTATGATTATATGATACAACATATGTGTATATTCTAAATATTTGGGCTAAAAATGATATTTAGTGCTGAAATAGGTTATTAGACATCGAATTCAATGTTGGAAATTAGATATTGTTACTGAAACTTGTATATAATTGTGGAAAAATAATTGCTAGTGCAAGAAGTTATTTATTAATATTAAAAACCAGGTAGTTTCGATTTTAAAACCGAAACCGAACCGTTAATTACTAGAATCCGTCAAAACTGAAATCGATAGAAACTGAAACCATTCGGTTTGAAAATCCTAGAATCGAAATTAACGGATTGAGTTCATTTTGAGATTAAAACCATCCCAAACCACCCCGCCTTTATTATAAACGAGTTAAAATATAACCGCGCGTTGCGGCAGAGTTTTTATCAAATAAAATTTAAAAACTAATTAAACACAAATAATTGAAAATTTAGAAGTTTTTTTATTACATATTTATGGTTGTAAAACCTTAAACTTAACAAATCAACAAACATTCATAAACATGGGAAGATAAGAAAGGAAAATTGATATACTCACATATTTGAGCCAATAGTTGTTATTAGAATCAGGAATTAAGAGTTGATATTGGATCCGATAGTTGTTGGTGAAAATTGCCTAAAAGATTGCGATAATGATTAAATCAGGAATTAAAAAAATTAGATAGAAATAAGAATGTCATATATATGTATATAGGGGAAGGTTCATGCGAGAACCGTTGTTAGTGCGAGAACCGCGAGAACCAATCTCAGCCGTTCCTTGAATATGGGAAGTTAAACGGATGGAGAGCGTGGAGGGATAGAGTGTGGCAGGGTGCATGTGAGGAATTCATGGGTGAACAATGACATTGAAGGAGGGGGAATTGGACGACTCAGATTGGTTCTTGCGGTTCTCGCACTAATAATGGTTCTCGCATGAACTTTTTTCTATGTATATATATATTATATATTACATGTTAAATGTTGTAAAAAAACTAAATATATATAATTAATGATTTTAATATAATAATATTAAAATTCAAATATGAAATTGGGCCCATCTTTGGTTGTTTTAGAAAAAGTTAAATGGAAATCCATAAAGTAAAAGGAAGATTCAAAGTTATTAGGCCATGTGAAGACGCTGAAAAAAAATCAAGATTTTCAAAGAGTCGAACTTTGGTCATCCACCTACATTAATTAAAAATCTATTAAACCATTACGCTACAAACACAATTTGTTAATATCTTAATTTAGTAATCATATAAATATAAAATATAAAGTTACTGTCATTTAATTCCTGAAAAATGTTAATATTTATAATGTTATTTATATAAATGATGAAAACAAATGCTTTTTTATAAAGGCATCATTACATTTGAACATGATTATGTATTTCTTTGATTTTTATTGTCAAGCTAAGGACTTAAAGATATTCCCTTATGTACTTATGTACATAAACATGAATTTTTTTTATCTCGGCTCTTAGATCGTGGCATTGTTATCATTACGTCGAATGATAACATTTATAGGATAAATTTTACAATCAACCGGTACATGTTATCATTATGCTATCATTACTGATATCGAATGTTAACATTTATACGATGATTTTTTACAAAATATATTGTTTCTATATGTATATAAAGATCTTTGACGTTCGCAAGGTATCCCATAGGTAAAACCCTATATCTACACTTCATTGTATATATTCGCCTCATGAATGAACTCACTTCATATAAGTGCCCAAAGGGTGGAAGCAAACATCACATAATATATGCGGGGGTGAGGATCAGTGGCGAATCTAGGATTCAAGTGTACTGGGGTCCAATATAGTTTATGTGAAACTCGGTCCGAAGGATTAATTAATTAGCCAAAATATTTTTTCTGCTATGAATGGGAGCATTGATTGAATCAAGAGAATTCTAATACCAATAAAAACAAATAGCACAAAGTTCTTACATTTGGTCCAAAATAATCTAAATTAAGCCTTGTTTACTTTGAACGAGTTTGTTATTCATTGTCTTTAAAGTTAATTTTTAGCATCCATTATTTCGGAAAAGTTGGTTAAACTAGATTCTTATTTTTAAAGGACTCAACATTATAACCTAGTTAATTTAAACACAAACACAAAATATGATTTAATATAGTCTAATATAAATTACAATCTAATGAAAATTTAAATACACTCGCTTGAAATAAATAATTAGGTGAATAAACAATCACTATTCACTAAGCATAATATTACTAAGCGATAAACTAAAAAAAATCCTAAATAAATAATATCTAACACAATAAATGAAATAGTAGATAGTAATAATAGTCATTTTGACTCTTACTTTTTCTTCTTCCAATGTTACGAAAAGAAGTGTATAACAGTAATAAAATTTGCTTTTTGTATTTTGTCTGCATCTTTCTGTTAATAAAGATCATTATGAAGTTTACCCTGCAAAAGTTTAAGAAACCTCAAGCCCTCAGATCCCTCACACAAACTAAGGGCTTTAAAATAGAAAATCGGTGATTTTAGCATGGAAGTGCAAAGTCGCAGACGACATATGGCCGGCAAATGTTTACAAAGGCTAGTGATGTATGATATTCTTCTTCTTCTTTTTTGCAATACAAGCTACATCTCTGTTCTTGCTGGCAGTTGTTCATAGAGGGTCAAGGCTTCCAGTGTGGGAATCGGGTGTGGGGCTTAATCGACGGAGTAAACGATGGGAACGAAGGTAGGGATTGTCTAAAACTGTTAATGGGTATTCTTTTAACTCTTGTTTAGTCTGTGAAACCTACGGGGTCCATTCTTGTATTTTTAGGGTGTCCAAAAAAATTAATAAATGTATAATTATAAAAAAAGAAAATTTGCAAGGGGGGTCAAGACACCCCACTGCTCATAACGTAGATTCGCCTCTGGTGAGGATCATCTTATGTTTGGGTTAAACATGACCCATCATGTTCTCTTACAAACATGAGAGTTGACCCTACAAAGGGGACTCATTCTTAAGTAATATAAGTGATCCACTCTCATGTTTGTAAGAGAACATGATGAGTCATGTTTGATTCAAACATGAGAGAATCCTCACCCTATATGCGGTAACTCACATCCACACCCCAAGATAAATCCATACATAATTAGTGAATCTATAGAAGATATGAATCTGCAAAAATCAACAAAGCCATATGTTATGTCCAAATTTTACTCATAAATATAAACATCTAAACACTTTATGCCTTTGATATGTTTCTCCATTTCATAAATCCTCGGAACTAATCTTGAAAAGGAGATACTAATTTTCATGATACATCGCCCATAACACAAGCTTAATGACCTACACAATAGTCCAGATGAAGGTAGTGTTACTAGCTACGGACTGAAACCCTCATATGAATTTATATTCATGCATGGTTTATTACCCAAATATGCCTTAATTCTCCCTTAATTGGTTAATATGGATCATGGTTTATCTTTGAACACTTATGCCCCATTTGGTTCATACGAAATGGAAGGAATCTGTGGGATTAATTAGAACTGTTAGGCAGTGTTTGGTATGGATGATTAAGAGATGGAATGGAATAACTCATTCCGACGTAATGAAAAAAATCGTTTAAGTACGCAGGAATGGAATGAACCATTCCTAAGGAATGTGATTCCTTCCATTTCATTCCATGGGGGAGGGGTGGTTTTTCCTCATTCCATCATGGAATGGAATGAAATTTTGGTCATTATTTATTTATATTTTAATATAAAGGCATTTGATCATTATTTATTTATTTTATTTCATTCAAATGTTTATTCACCTCTACCAAACATACTATATTAACTATTCATTTCATTCTGAGAAAGCAATCAAACAAGCGGATGAAATGATAATAAACTATTTCATTCCTTTGATCATTCCATTCGTTTGTCTATTCCATTCATTTATCATTCATTTCCGTCCAACCAAACATACCCTTAATTCCTTCAGGCAGTGTTTGGTATGGGTGATTAGGAAATGAAATGGAATAACTCATTCCGATGGAATGGAAAAAATCTGTTTGTTTAGTACGCAGAAATGGAATGAACCATTTCATAAGGAATGTGATTCCTTCCATTTCATTCCATGGGGAAGAGGTGGTTTTTCCTCATTCCATCATGGAATGGAATGGAATTTAAGAATTAGGTATGTTATATCTATTTTTTAAAACTTAAGTTATATCTATTTTTTAATGCTAGGACATTTTAGTCATTATTTATTTATTTTATTTCATTCTAATGTTTATTTCTCTCTACCAAACATACTACATTAACGATTCATTCCATTCTGAAAAAGTAACCAGACATGCGGATGGAATGGAAATGAACTATTCCATTCCTTTTACCATTCCATTCCCTTGTCTATTCAATTCATTTGTCATTCTTTTCCGTTCAACCAAACATACCCTCACACTTTTGTTTAGTTAAAGTATTGGCTTTTGACAAGAATTGAAGAATCCTTAAAAATCTTTTAGCCTAAGGAATTCCCAATTCCATCCAATTAGCAAAGGTTTTGTCTTAAAACGAATAATATAGTGCCCCTTCGTCATTTTGGACCTCGGATTTCAACCTCAGACTAACTTTGATGGCAGCATTACCCGACATTCATCTCTGACATTTGACTAACCATTGTTGTTTGTTCATCTCCAACTAACCATCATCATTTGTTTAGATTTTGACCTTAGATTATGTTCGTTCTTTGGCTCTTATCTATGATCTCTGACTAGTAATTGACATCGCCAAGTGCCAACCATCTATCGCCATCACCCTCACGTTTGATTTGGTTGTTCGATTTTTGGGATATATGGTTTATATAGATTGAGTTCTTGGGATATGTCCTGCTTGGTTGTTCGATTTTTTCGATTTTTGATTTTATTTTATTTTTTTGGGAATTTTGGTTTATACAAATTGATTTCTTTAAATATTTGGTTTATCCAGATTTATTTGTGGGGTTTTTGGTTTGTAAAGATCGATTTATTCGATTTTTTGGTTTATAACATATCAATGATCAATCTCTTAGGATTTTTGTCAAGATGAACTAGCGGACATTGATTTTTTGGATTTTTATTAAGACTGATTCTTTGATGATGAACAGATTGACTTGATTAATTAATTCTTGGTTAAATTCTAATTCTCGTCTATTAAACAAACACGATATAATTTTGCCAGGCTTTCCAATTCATGATGGTTATTGTTTAACCTCTGTATGATACAATTGTGATCAAATTAAAACCCAAATGGGCATTCCTTAAGCGTCACTGTTGCATGTAAGGGTGAGATCGGTTCAAAAATTGAACCAGACCGAAAAACACTGGACTGGACAAAAACCCGAAATGTATAGAAAACTAGGACCGAAGACCGGACTAACTCGTCCCGGTCCGGACTGGTTTAGGTCCGTCCTGTCCGGTTCGTCGGTTTTTCCGGTATTTTAGTTGTTTTATACATTGTATCGAACAAAACCGGACCAGACCGAAACCCGAAATCTACAAAAAAACAAGGACCGGAGACCGGACCAACTAGACCGGTCTCGGTCAGGCGCGGTCCGGTTCGTCGGCTTTTTTCAGTCTACCGGGCCCCATGCTCACTCCTAGTTGCATGGGGGTCCCTTTGTAAATTGTAACTACTCTTAACATTTCCGCATAAACCAAAGGAACACCATCTCCCATTCTCCCCCATCCCCTTAAAGTGAGAGTGAGGGTTCTGGCCCGTATCAAGTCAGTAAGTCACGCTGAGTCTTTTTATTTATTTTCTTCTTCCCCATTGGACCATTGAGATCTATGTTGGAACCTAGAGAGGGGTGAATAGGTTCTTTTACTTAGTTTACCAATTTTTACACTTATAAAAATTTAGTAAGTTGTGTTATAAAGAATAATCTTGAAATTTATAGCAACACAACTTATATTTGCAAGAATTCAAAGAGAGTAGAGATAGAGAGATATCACCAAGAGTAGATAAGAGATTTATAGTGGTTCATGCAAGTGTTAACAAACTTGCACTACATCCACTCATTGGCCTCACACACTAAGAGTTTGCTCCACTATCTTCTCTCTTTGAAGGTAGAGATAAACCTTTTACACTTCTCTTTTTACACTTGCAAGAATTAATCTTCAAACTTGCAAATAAGGTAAAGATAACCTTTCTTCACTCTAATTCTAAAGGCTAGAGTTGATCCTTACTTCTCTCTAATTCTAAAGGCTAGAGATGATCCTTACTTCACTCTAATTTGGAAGGCTAGAGTTGATCCTTACACTATTACAAAATATATGAATGATGTTGTAATGTTTTAACTTTGATGGCTTTCACTCTTGCTTGGATCTTGATCTTGAAAGATTGAATAATATCAAAGTATATGAGTTTACAAGATCTTGTATGTATTCTCCATATTTCAGATTGCAAGAGCTTAATTAAAATCACAAGATTTTAGTTGGTTTAAATAAGGAAAAAGGTGAAAGTTCAAAAAGTGTCCAGACGGTCCACGGTCGACCTTGGCATCGACCGTCGGCCTGCTGGAACTTTTTGAGCCTTTTCAAATATAAATGTTGGCCTTTTACCAAAACCACACACAACCCATTTTTACCATTAAAATTCACTGAAAAGGAGTCTTAGAAAAGTTGGGTTGGTGCCATACTTCTTATGTTTGAATTTAAACACCAAATAGGAAATTTAGAAGCCAAATGTATAAAGCATGTTGGACTTTTACTTCTTTGAAAGATTCCTTTTACTAAATTTGTTGTTGTATTGTTTCATAAAAAGATTGTGTTTAGTATTTTCCAAAATAAGAAGTCTTGTACTTATTTAACCAAGCTTGTGATTTTTATAAAAAGTTTGTTAATTTTTATAAAAGTTTTTATAAAAATAATTTTATAAAAACATAAACTTGTTTAATTGTAAGCTCATATATTTCGAACTCTTGTTTGTAGATTTCTTCGTCATCGGCTTTGAGAATTTCATCTTCACTTGTTGAGTACGAGTTCGGTTGACTCCAAGAAGAACAAGTTGTGGGCTGTGCAGTGACGGTTGATTCACGGTCGACCGTGGGATCGACCGTGAAGGTTAAATGTTTGCCTTTATCTTGTTTTCTTCTTTTCTTGTTGATTTGAAGTCTTCAATTATTTGTTCTTCACATGATCATTAATTTTAGGTTTGTGAACCTTTAAATAATGTAGCATATGAACATATAAATACATTTGATAAGCAATACTATTACTTGTTCATATTTTTATCATCATCAAAATAAGGAGTGCATTTCTTAATGTGTGACCATGTATGCACTAACAATCTATATTCTGTTTTTTTAAAAGAGAGTGATGGATATGAAGGTTAGAGTGATAGTAGTTGGATAGAGTGAGGAAAAATGATATAAGACTGACATGATAATAGGAAGTTGTGGATGGATTCATGATCTTATTATAGCTTACATATATGATTATTCGGGCTTTTAGTCATATAAATTAAGAAGCTTAAACGTTTAATTAAAAATGCGTAAATATGTTTAGTCTAATAAATAAGAAGCTTAAACATTAGGTCTCTTATTCTACACTTGTTTAGGGGTTATGAAAAATGACAAGATACATTAACGAATTCATTAAACTCGGTTATGTTGTCTTTTAGTATCGCAAGATGATTTCCTATGGCAATATGATTCGGATGCGCATGGTTTTATTATAGCTTACATACAGGGGCAAAGACAAGGGGAGGTTGAATGGTGCTAGACCCCCTCCAACAAGCCCAAAATCCTTAATATTTTAAAACCGTAAGTCCAACACATATTTACTAAACCCCCCTTATTAGAGTTGATTAGTAGCCCAAATTTAACTCAAACTAGAAATGGCAAATGGAAGACTCAAAGTGGTGGTTTTGATTTTCGAAACAATTTTCTCAGCAATGAAAATAATGAAAACAAGGTTTCATAATAACATGAGTGGTGATTATCTTTAAAATAGTTTGGTTGTTTACATTGAGAGAGATTGCTAATACGTACACTATAGACAATATAATAGATGAGGTCAATCCAAATAAACAAAGATACGTCCAACTATAAGCACACGAAAGTATGACATCCTTATCGTTAAACTTTTGGTTTCATTGAAGTTTTATCAAGGGGTAAAGATCCTCTCATGTTGTATTCAAACATGACCCATCATGTTATCTCACAAACATGAGAGAGGGTCCCCTATTATAAACATGTGATTTCAGATTGGTGGTACGAAATGGCAGCGATGATGGTTAAGGGTTTCTCCTCCCCATGTGACTACCATCGCCGGAGAAGACCAAATAAAACATTGTTCCTGATTCCATTGATCTGCTCCACTGTCTATGGTGTGTTTGTGTGTTGCACCGGAGAAGAAACAAACACATCACCATACGAAGTACGAACATGGTCACCACCACCACCACCACCACCACCATTATATCATCAGTTCATCACCACCATCACATTTCAAATTAGGGTTTTTTCTGTCATGGTTCTCTTTATCTCCCTCGCACACCCCTCCCCCTCCCTTCAAATTTGGGGGTGGTAGAAGGTGTTAGTTCTTAGAATTCTTGACGGAGGACGGTTTAAGGGAACATGATAATGAGTGGTGGTAGGTGTGGGTGATGGTAGACAATGGTCAGGGGTGGTGGTTTGTAGGGAAGGTGGTCATATGGGTAGGCGGTGGTAGACAGTGATTAGGGGTAGAAGGTGGTGGTGGTGGTAGTTGAAAGTATATTATTTATTTATTAATATTATTTAATAATATAGTTGATTAATAATTAGTTTTAAATTGAATAAAAGTTATAAAGTGAGTTGATCCTTTAAGATATGCTTAAATAACACCTTAGTCCTTTAGTTGAAAATTTTGCAAAATTAATTCTTAATTTTTTATAGTTGAAAACAGATGACCCTTTGGAGTTTAACTTTAGAATGCCTATTTTACCCCATTGAATATTACATCGATGGTCCTATAGAAAATTAAATAATGAGTCAATTACATGAATTATCCTTGTAGTTGTCATGGAATTTCACTTTTGTCCTTTAATTAACCTATAGAAATTACGAAAATAGTCAGTGTGTTTGTCATTATTTAAAATTTTGGTCCTTTAAACTAACTTCTGTTAAGTAGGTCCGTCAAAGTAAGAGTATTATTGTCATTTTCTATCTTATTCTTGTTACTAAACAGTCTCTTGTCTCTTTCCTACACTTCTTTCTAATTAAATTTAATTATATGATTGTATTATTTAGTAAAATAAAATACACAACTAATATTATAATTATTCTTCACACCAAACAATTAGTCTCAATTCACTCTCTCCGGATCTCGTGAACATAAACACAAATTGAAACCCTAATTAGGAACAAGATGGAAACCCTGATCAAGAATAAGATGAATAGCATAACAAGAACAAATGTAGAACAAAACCTTTGATCGAGGCCTATTAAAATATTTACGAATTGAAACTTGTTCAAAATCAAAAAAATCCGAAACAAAATTGGAGATTGTTTTTTTAAAAATCAAAACTTGTTCATCACAGTTCTTATTTAAATTATGAAATTGCTAGAGATGGGAATAATGTGAATTGCCCTCATAGATTCATTGATCATAGTGGTGTTCTCGATTTAGGGCAGTGGTGTGTATACTCTTTAGATCCTTGAGTTATTACACACAAATAGATCTCACATCCGTTTTAGAGTGCTACATATATTCCCATCCATCAATTTCAGGGTTTTAAGATTGAGAGGGGCGGTGGTGCAACGGTTGTAGAAAAACAAAGAACGGGGAAGTGACAGTGGTTGTTGTCGTGTTGTAAGGCGGTGGTGGTCGTCGTGCTGTAGAAAAAAAAGCGATTTGTGCAATCGCGATGGTGGTGGTAACCACAAATAATGGAAGAAACAAACAACCAGCCGAGAACTATGGCGAGAGATAGCTCCACCTATTTAATCCAAAGCCTCTAACTACAACTTTCATACCTTCCTACCCCTCGATCCTAATACCCCTTCTCCAACAAAACCTATTGGAGATTGCGAGAGATAGCTCACGCAAATCGGTCCACAATTTAACCTCCCACCTCAGAGATGAGTGTACACGCCACCTGGTGCCGTTAATGACAAATAATTTGACCCTCCTAACTGGCTATGTTTGTTGTCTCTTCTTAGTATGGCCAAACCAATCATAACTTAACACTTTTCTTCATGTTAATCAAGCAAAAACTTTGGTCGATGATGAAAATGGATGGGTCAATTCACGATTTTGTAGTTTCAGTTTTGATTTATGAAATAGGTTTGATCTGGCACATAGATACAGTTCATATCTTCGTAGAAATCACTTCGATCTATCCTCTATTTGTAGAAATTAGGTTCAATCTGTACTAAATTTGCAGTATTAAGGTTTGATCTTTTCTCGTTTCATGATCCAGGGTTCAAATAGTATCTGGTTCATGAACAGAATCGAATCAGATTTTGGGTTTTTTGCTTTTGTTTAGTTTTCATTTCTACTCATTTCGCGAATCAAAGCTTTAGATCATTCTTGTAATAAATATCATTTACGCAATCATATTAAGTACATTAATACTCATCAAAGGATGGATAAAATATGTTAACGTCAAATTAACAAAGTCCCGCCCTTTTCGACCGGTACTAAAACTGACTCGTCCTGACCGGTTACCCGACCTGTAGACTAGGCCCGTGCCTAGTCTAGACTTAGGCCCAGGGCGGCAAGCACAAAATATTTATGTCCTGTTCTCGAATTTTTTTTAGAAAGGAAAGGAAAGGATTTGGAAGGAAAACTTTAAAAAATGTGTTCTTGAGTTTCACTTAAGAAAGGAAATGAAAGAAAATGAAGGGATTTAAAAAGAGAATATAGGCTTAATTTGATATAAAAACCATCCTCCCATATTTGAGATGATGACTGAATGATAGGTTTTCCTTTCCTTTCCTTTCTTTTCTATTTTCCGAGAACAGGCCTTAGGGATATGTACTAGGGTACCAGGCTTGTTACATTAAAAAGGAAATATTAAGAGGCCGATGTATGGGGAGACTCACGACTGGAGTCTGGAGAGGGCAACGAGTCGAGTAGGTGAGGAACAATTGAATGAACCAACTCCATCAGACCATCATCAATGCTGTCGTTTTGAGTTCTCAAGGGCATGCTTGCACGAACCGGCAGTCCTAGATAGGGAAGGCTGAAGGCATCGATCAAAACACACACGCATTCAGGTTTGAATTTCTGAGATTGAATTAGTATTCCATCAATCCATCATACATTCGGCAGTCTAGGCATCAAGTTTCTGAATTTGAATTTTAAATACAGTTCGTGACTCGTGAATCAGATTTAATTTAGAACACATTTCTGAAATCCATGGAGTCGTCAGTCGTGAGCATTCAGCCATTCAAGTTTCTAATTCCATCGATTTAGAGGATTAGGAGCCGATAAGGGTGGGGGCAACTCAATGAATCGGATTTTCCTGTGGAGGCAACCAATTTTCCAGCAAGTTCAATGAATTAGATTCAGTTCTACAGCAAGAATCAAGCCACAAACAGCAAAACAGGTTTGTATCTAGTATATGGGTGATAGATTGGTAATTTCTTTCCATGTTATGCCTCTGCTAGTCAAAGCAATAGCAAGTATGTGTCTTGGTCATGTATGATTAATCCTCTCAAAAGTAAAATTCTATTGATAATTCCAGTAAGGCAGTAACCTCAAGTGCACTTTGAGAACTGAATAAATAGATTCAAAAAGCTGAAAAAGTTCTGATTAACTACCTAATTTAAGATTGAGAAAGCAAAAACAAAGAAACCTAATTCTAATAAAGTGAGAAATGGGTAGCTTATTTTGGTACAATTATCAAGAAAGCATTCGTTATTTAAGTGAGACATATATTATACATGCAAGTCTTGACACGACATGAAATTGGTCGACACTAACAAACATGATAACCCGTAGGTGACCTGTTTAACACGATTTTTTTTATAAGAAAAGTTTAAAATCATGTAACTAAAACTATTAACAAATTACAAGTAATAACTAATGAGACATTAATGGAACCCCATGTTTTTAGATACATTATTTGGTACGGAGAACACACTTTAATGATATATGTTATTCCAACTCCTCTTTGAATCTCCTTTTTTCTCCAATATTGAACATTTAAATTTTCAATACCCAGTTTAAACATATAGCCTAAATGATTTTCCCAGTTTCCTTCTAAAACAATAATAATCAGTTTTCTCAAATAACAATAATAAGGTGGAAAAGTGAAAATTTGAGAGGGAGTGAAAAGATAAAACGTGGGAAAGTGAAAATTTGAAAGGGAACATGGTATTAGATGGAGGAATTGAAATTTTATATCAATTGTTTGTATTTTTTTTTTTTTTTTTGAAAAGCATGCAGTAATATTTTCATTTCACCAACTGTACATATGAATACAATCCCATACACAAGACATGTCTGGGAACCATTCACCTACTGGAGTTTGTTAAAACACTAAATCGCACCTTAGACTAAGTTAGACATTTAACACTTTAACAACCCTTTAGATGAAAAACAGAGTACGAATGTGTCTTCGTAGTAGCCCAATGATCAACTTGTAACCCACCACCCGAATCTGTCCATACGCTTTACTTGGTTCCGATATTATTACTTAGGTACTAATACAAAATTTTGATATTAAATTTATTTTTTTAGTTTTTTTATGTCTTAGTTATTATATAGCTATCTATATTAAGCTTTTTTACGTATTTGTTAGTTTTATATATTAAATACTTCTAAATATTTACCTATTTAATTTTAAATGTATCTATTTGAGATGACATTCATTTTCTTGTTAACTTATTTAAACAAAATCTAACCAGGAGTCCATGATTGATTCGATATTGATCCTTATCAACTTTTTTGACCTTTTTTAAACCATTTCACATACATGAACTTTTTTGAACAAAAATAAGCATGTTTGACCAATGTTGACCAATGAGTTGTATTAAGGGTTAAAGTCACTAAATGCTTTCCCCCATGTTCCGATATGGCACATTAACTTTTTTTATACATATAGCCATTTAACTTGTAAAAAACGTGTTATTATAGCCATTTTGGTGATTTTGACCTGCAATAGCAGGTCATCTTCTTCCCCAATCTCCTTCACTTCAAATACAAACTTTGAAGCCAAAATTCTCCTTGTACACTTAACGAAAATCAATGATTCTTGACTCTATGGAAAGGTAATCGAGTTGTCTATCAAGTAGTACAAAAAAAACGAATAAAAACGAGTTTAAAATGTGTCAATTCATCGAAATACCGTAAGGGTGTGGAATAGGTATTTACCGACTTTAATTAGCAATAACTTGGCCTACATTTGATGGTTTTTCATGAATTTGGTGTCTATTGAAAGGTAAAAAGATTATCTACGACAGTCTATAAAAAGAATGATGTAAAACGATCAAGAATCGAGCAAAAAAGCACTCTTTTTTTCTGCCCTGTTTTCGAACAAAAAACCCAAAAAAATCGAGACTTTGAGCTCGAAATTCTCTCTCAATACTTGACGAAAATTCATGAATTTGGTGTCATTTGAAAGGTATAATGATAAATTACAAGATTTTACAAAAAAATCACAAAAAACGATCAAAATTCGACCCAAAAATCGCAAAAAACAGGCTGAAAACGGGCTGGCAGGTTGCAAGTCACGAAATGGCCATATCGACACGGTTTTGGTAAGTTAAATGGCCAGATGTGTAAAAAAAAAAGTTAATGTGTCATATCGGAACATTGAGGAAAGCATGTTTGTGTTCAGTGACTTTAACTCTTGTATTAACTCTATTAAATATAAATGACACATTGACACCTGATGATAATGTATTCACCATCTTAATCCTATTAAAGTCTAATGAAACTCTATGATATGTGATTAGCCACTAATTATTTTTGACCTGCGTTGAATACGATTGACTTTAAATGACACTTTGCAATTTTGTTTGACCATGTTTGACTTGTATTAATAGAGTTTGACTCAAATGATAACCAATTATTTACCTATCTGAACGACTAAACCAACTATGACTTAGATTGGTCAATCTTGACCATGATTCACATATTTGAATTAACTACGTTCTTTATTGACCAATATCGACAATGACCAAGTATGACTCCATATTGATAGGTATGGACTATGTTTCACCTATATGAACTATGCATTACTTACATTGACCAATGTTGACCATGATTTAATAATTTGAGCCATGCATGATTATGATAGACCAATATTGACCTGTTTAAACCAAGTATGACTGTAGTTAACCAATGTGACCAATATTCACCTATTTGATTCAAATTATTATTTTTAAAGACTAATACCGACCATGACTCCCTTATTTGTATTAACTATGTCTTTAATTGACCAAGAAAGTGATGTACATCCATTGTATTAATGTTTAGTAAAATTAATACAAAAAAGTTTCACATGTAACTTTTTCCCGAAAAATAAGTCGATACGAGACCTGACCTGAAGATCAAGTATTTTACCGAAAGACAACTCGATTTTTTTAGAAAAATGGGCCGACATGAAAACACGATCCGAACCGAACACGAAATAAGTGACAAGAACCAAACCGGACACAGAACTAAATTGGGTCACAAATGGGTCAACACGAAAATTGTCGACACGAACCATTTAACATGAACATGACCCGAATTGCTAGGCCTAACAGTGTGTATTTTAGCTGGGAAAGTGGAAGTGAGTAGATGCCTAATTAGTAATTACAGAATTGCTGTGAAAGCTTTATGATTATGCCTTGTGCTTCTCTGTCCATTGAGTATGCTCACAACAAAACTTTGATAAAGTCCTGTATTTTGTCATTGCTTAAATCTGAAACAAGATAGTTTAAACTTATAAGCTCTTTGTTATGTCTTATTATTAGCTACACAGACAAACACAGCTAGGCGCTGTACTTTCTTAGATGGGTCGTAAAATTTAGGGTTAAAGCCATAAAATAACGGTCTACTTTTCCCATTTTCCCATTGTGGCACGTCATGTTTTTTTTTACACATTTGGCCAGTAAACTTATCAAAACCGGTTGACATGCCATTTCGTGACCTGCAACCTTTTCAGCCCGTTTTTTACGATTTTTGGGTCGATTTTTGATCGTTTTGTGTATTTTTTTTGTAGAATATTGTAATTTATCATTATGCCTTTCAAATGACACCAAATTTATGAATTTTCGTCAAGTATTGAGGGAGAATTTCGAGCTCAAAGTTTCGTTTTTTTTTGTTAATGGGTTCGAAAACAGGGCAGAAAAAAAGATGTGTTTTTAGCTTGATTCTTGATCATTTTACATAATTCTTTTTATAGATTGTCGTAGATAATCTTTTTACCTTTCAATGGACACTAAATTCATGAAAAACCATCAAGTGTAGGCCAAGTTATTGCTAATTAAAGTCGATAACGACCCTATTCGACACCCTTACGGTATTTCGATAAATTGACACATTTTAAACTCGTTTTTTTTGTACTACTTGATAGACAACTCGATTACCTTTCCATAGACTCAAGAATTATTAATTTTCATCAAGTATAAATGAAGAATTTCGGGTTTAAAGTTTCGATTTTAAGGTGAAGAAGAAAAGGGGGAAAGGTGACCTGCTATAGCAGGTCAAAAGAACCTAAATGGCCATATCAACCGGTTTTAATAAGTTTACTGGCCAAAAGTGTAAAAAAAAACATGACGTGCCACAATGGGAAAATGGGGAAAATAGACCGTTATTTTATGACTTTAACCCTAAAATTTACAAGCAGGGGGCATAAATATCCCACTTTGCCCCGGGCATCAAAATCAATTTGACCAGCCTTGTGCAGACCTCCCCTTTCTTGGATGAAAATGTATAAGGTAAACTAAATGTTGCTTTTTCCTCCCTTTTTTGTTCTTTTTTTTGGAGGTTTAGTCCAGAAGCGGTGAAGTGGCCTTTCATGAAGGGAATGTTTGGTTGGATTTACAGGTTTCATCGCTTAAAATGTCATTATTTTCATTGGGTGGTGCAGAGGCACCTTTACTCGATATTGTGGCATACGCTGGGTATGGTTTCACAGGATTATGCCTCGCTGTGTTTGGAAAAATCATAATGTCCTACTCTTACTACTTCTTGATTCCTTGAACTTGTTTATGTATGGGCATTTTTTTGGTGAAGACAATGAAGAGAGTCCCTTTCTCACAGGTTAGAAGTTTCTATTCTAGCAGGCATCATTACCTTTTGCTCTTTATTGCTTTAGCCCAGTTCCCTCTCTTCATTTGGCTCGGAAATGTCACTGTTAATTGGCTTTTTTAACTAATGTAAAACACTAGCTCTCCTTTATCTGCATTAATATTTCTGGCTAGTAAAATAGATAACTTTTTGGTTACAGGTATTCTTTTATTTTTCCATATTAAAAATAATATTAAATAGTATTTGGTGTCGTAAGGTGGTGCCCCCTCCTAAGAGGTTGTGGGTTCAAGTCCCGACGTGAGTAGATTTAGGAGTAGGTTAGAGAGTGTTTGTGTTTGCCGTTCAAAAAACAAAAAAAAAATGAAATCTTGAAAATAATTCTACTGGTTGTTATGTAACCTCTTGTTGATTTCTATGTCATGTTTCTTTTATTACAAGGCAAGGCACAAGTAACATGGCCAAAGAGTGAAACTTTTCCTCTTTGGCTCTTTAGTATAGTCGAAAGCTAAGTTCGATCTTTTAGGTAGAGGTGGCAACATGATAAATAATTAATTAATGCGTTAATATGATTACAAAGAACAATTATATTTCCTCCTACTTCATCCTGGTACTAGCTAATGATTGCTATGTGGAATCCATTAATTTTCTTTCCTCATCTCATCTCTTGATTTTAACACTTGTCATGATGAAATGAGTACGCTCATAAGCACGGGATATAAAACCTCTTGATTACAGAAGTTCAAATATTCTAGTAGTAATTTAATATTTTAAATAAAATGATGTAAGGTGGTTGTATGAGTTAAAAAATGCACTTTGAGATGTTTTTCCAACTGTTTCACCCATTGTGCTGATTCAGCCCATTTTATTTTTTGCTAATAATGTATTTTACCCATTTGGGATAAAATATAACTTAAGTTGACTCATTGTCAAGATTGCCACCTCCAAAACTATTATGTTAAATCCCAGTATCCCACTTCTCTAGATATTTCACAGATCAATGGGGGTAGTTTTATATGTTGACCTGCAAGATATAAAATTAAGACAGATCAATATACAAATGAGTGAGTGAGCATTGGATTATGTCAGAGAGTGTCAGGTTTGAGTTGGTACCAAATTCAATATGAATATTGTCATTGGATACTTTTTAGAAGTTGGATTCTTGTGGGGATGAAGATAGTTGACTTGACAAATATATGTGATGCTTTTGGTCATGTGTAATAGGATCTGTCTAAACAGCTGTGATCCATGTAGAATAATTTAAACTTTAAAGGTTCTACATCTCAGTAACATACTTGTGTAGTTGTGTATCTTATTGTATTTATCTACTTATATTTGGCAAGGCAGAAAATAGCACTCTATTGACTTTATAAATCGTTAATCATAGTCGGGTATGTTTTAAACCGAATCATTAATCACCCCTTACTGTTTTATGCTAATTCAATTCATTTAAAACTAGTTTAGTCGTTATTTTTGCAGTACCCAATTACCTTTCCGTAGGATCAAGAATCACTACTTTTTATTAAGTATTCATAGAGAATATTCAGTTCAAAGTGTCAATTTTTTTGGCTATTGCTTAGAAAACAGGGCAGTAAAAAGAGTAGAAAGAACAGATTGTTTGCCCATTCTGTGATAATCATACACGCACAATGACATTCCTACATTTTGGTTTATTTTTGAGCAAATTATGTATGTTAAGGTACCTTAATTGTTCCCATTTGGCTAGATGGGAAATTTTGGAGCTTCTTTGTAGTTAAAAAGTGCTTAAAAGTGAAGATATTAATGATATTTATATTACTTGCCGATGTAGTTTTTAGTGTCTGGTCATGTACTTTTACACACTCATGTATGATTCTACTTGCTCATTTAAAAGTCTAATTTTTAGACAGAATGTTGGAAAGTTAAAGAAAATAGTACATAACCATATATTATTATGATTACACGTTCATGTACCGACACATGGCCGTGTATTTTTACTCTAAATGTTATATAGGGGTGAGCAGGAAAAACCGAAACCGAACCAAAAACCAAAAAAACCGAAAAAACCAAACCGAAAAAACCGAACCAATGTTATATATTATCTTAAACTGATTATTACACGCCCATGTAATATGAAAGTAAATGATCGTGTACTTCTTCAAATTACGCCTATATGATGAGAAATATAATAGGAATAGAAATAACTTTTGGGCATTTTTACCCTAGACTCCTCCAAAGGCGATTTGAACTATTTTAGGCAAGCAATCAAGAGGAAGTGAAAGATTTGAACACCATTCCAACCATCCACAATATGTGTATTTCGCACAGTTCCATCTTTCTTTTTGAGTATGCTATTTTTATTTTGTAAACTTTTGAATCATAGGTCTAAAAATTAATTTGTTTTAGATTTGTTGTTTATTAGTTATTATGAGATAAATTTACTTTGTGTTTGCTTAGATTTTAAAGAACCCTAACTTGTAGCTTGTTGGATCTTAGGTTTTTGATGAATTTATAAACTAGGGTTTTCAACTTTGTTAACTTGGTTGAATATATATGTAGTGTTCATCATGATTCTTACTTTAACTTGATTTGTGAAAAATTCTAGCTTGGATTTCTAATCAAAACTTCATGTCTTCATGTTTAGGATTGTTCATGCCTTGATGTTTCTTAAACACTTATGACAAGTTACAATTTGGAGATTTTAATCTTTTGACATTTGTTAACAACAATCAATATTGACAGATACTTGTTTTGTTTGGCATGAATATTTATTGTTAGTTGAGATTATGATTCTAATTAACACATACATTGATTAGTACAATGTGCTTTGTGTTTATAACTACCAAGTAATTACTAGTACTCATATTTATATATATAACAATTATGAGGACTAATGAACAGTACACATTTGTCCTTTTGCCCATAATTAATAATATATAAAAAAGAAATCAACATAGATTACACACAGTCAGTTTGGTGTGGTGGTAAGATCTTCCTCCTGGAATTATACTCGTGGTCACAAGATCGATTCCTTACATTCACAGTTAGTATTCTTTTTTTTTTTTGCTTGAGTTTACATGTAGCTTGAAACATTTGCGCACCCAGATCATTTTCATTCATTTTCTATCAAAAAATTTTGTTTTATTATATTATATTTAAACAATTAATTTTAAATGTTATTTATTTTTCTCATATAAGTATTTTTTTTTACGAAAAAATGATACATGTAGCTAACATCACCTAAGTTAGGGTGATGTTGCTCTCACATATTATTTAAATTATTAAAACACTTAATACACTTCATTTAAGTGGTATCTGAGAGCAACATCACCTAACTTAAGTAATATTAGCTGCATGTATTATTTTTCCTTTTTTTGGCTTGAGTTTACACATAGGTTCAGACATTTTGCATACCAACATCTTTTTTTTCATTTTCTATTTAAAATTTTGTTTTATTATATTATATTTAAACAATTAAATATAAATGTTATTTATTTTTTTCATATAACTTTTAACATATAATGTTTGATGTAAATATGAATATATATATGTTTTTCTTATTTTATATATATATATATATATATATATATATATATATATATATATATATATATATATATATATATATATATATGTTTGTCTTATTATTTCGACATTTTGATATGAATTTTATCCAAATATTAAATATCTAAGAATACAATTTAGTATCGTAATAGTAGAAAAAGTTATTTCGTATTTATCCAAATATAACACTTTTTGTAATTTTATCATTTTTATAATATTATGATATAAAATTTATTATAGTGCAATATTTATTTAAAAATGTCATTTTCAAGATCATAGTAGTCGGTGACAAACATGTTTAATTTAGATAGTAAAATATCATTTGGGTTTTATTATTTGAAAAACATTCAAGTTTTTATCCTAACTTGGTTAAATTAGTTAAATATCATTTGTGTTATTTATAATAATCAATTTAGGAATACCTTATAATGTTTATGTTGATCGATACTTTGGTATTGGGGGTTAGTATCATAGCTACAGTTGTAGTCTTCTTAACCAAAAAGGCTATGTATCTTGTAATTCTAGTTCTTGTTTCTTCAAAACCATTACACATCTAGATTGTTAGTCCAATCCATAATCAAAGTTAAGAATATTAATATAATGTTTTGATGATAATAATTTTAATATTAAATTTAATATGCTACAATTTTTATAAATTCAACAAATATAATAAGTTTATCAATATCAAAATACTTATTATTTGAATTAAATGATTCGTTTGATCACAAACAAATAAAGAAAGTATGAAAATAAAATAGTAGTCATATGAAATTTCAAAAAGAAAACTAAAGAACTTCATTTTTTAAGTTTCAAATAGATCTTTATTTGCAAAAGATATCAAAAGTTTATAAAACTTCAATCAATAAAAAGTCAAATTTTATAGTTCTTGGTGATTTAAGTATACTATGCAAAGATCTCTCTTGTTGGGAAATTTCCAACAAGATCCACCTATTAGAAATAGAGTCACTCCAAACACTTAGGTTAAAGCATAAACCAATGTGAAAAGTTAGACATCAAATAGACGAAGAATCTTGGTTAATATATGTTGGGAAACCTTTCTAAGCAAGTTTTGAAAAGGTACCAAAGATTTTTTTTTTTAATTTAAAGTATGGACAAAACAACACATAACATTCAAACGAGAAAAAGCAAAGTTTGGACACATCTGGACTGCCCATTATCGACCCAACGTGCGATTGTCGGGTACCCGAATGTGACTTCTTTCCATTGTGCTTTCTCTCTCAGTCTATCCATCTCTGTCTCTTTCTCTCTTTAAAAGCCACATGTATGGCCATTCTTACACACACTTTGTTAGTATAAATTGTGTTCTCTTGATTTGTTAACAAAGTGCAACCTATATAAGAAAAACTAAAGATCAAGAATAAGGGTCAAGAACTTTAAGTGTTCATCTTATATTTATTACTTGTGATTGTGATAGTGAGGGAGATTTGTATACACTTTCACTTATGTGTGAAAGTTATTGAGTGATAATCACTTGTGATAGTGAGAGTGGAATTTCTAAGCACAGTAAAAGGTGGTAACTAAAATGTCTAACACGTAGACAAGCTACTCTAAAACAACAAATGTTTAAGAGGTTCAACATATGGACAAGTTTTCTACACCAAACTAACTCTAAAAACTTGTTTTGCTTAAAAGCTTTGAAGCTTGTTCTTCGAGAGAGATGTTCTAGTGAGTTTGTTTTATATTTTGCATGTTGAGTATACATTGGTATAAATAGAAGCTTCAGGCAAACGGTTGAAAAGAAGTTGGGGACAAGAAGGTACAAAGAAAAATAATATTGTATTTGTAAAGTTAGTGGGTGAAAAGTAAACTTTAATCAAGTATAAAAAAAGTAATGTACTTTTCTGAAAAAGTGCAACCCACGAACAATAAAACTAATATTATGTCCCATACCTTCTGTCTAAGAACTTTAAACTTCTCTTTACATGCTTGTACTTGAAATAAAAGTAATGGTTCTTCATATTTGACTTTACCAAATATGTAGTTGCCAGTCATACTTTAGTTGTTGAACAAATCTTCGGGATCTTCTCTTCGAAAATATCTTTTTCCTTTTCCAGAGGATAAGATCTATCCTTATTGTCTCATTGTTGATTCAAAAAGTGCTATTACTTTTACAAAATAAAGATCCAAGACATAATAGAACAACACATGTTCTGACTTTGACTTTAAACAAAATAAAAAGTTGAATAAAGTAAACAATATACACTTTTTGCAAATTTCGTGACTCAGCTAATCAAAATGTGCTAAACTGCAAAATAGGTTGGCTCAGCCTAAGTGTTGATTGCTCAACAGATAACTAAGGACTTAGCTGATAACAGATGCTAAGCTGATCAAGTGTTAGATTAAAATAGGGTATAAGCTAATCAACCTAGATGATCAGAGTTGTTCAA
Organism: Pulicaria dysenterica; assembly: GCA_947179395.2. Classification (NCBI taxonomy): domain Eukaryota; kingdom Viridiplantae; phylum Streptophyta; class Magnoliopsida; order Asterales; family Asteraceae; genus Pulicaria; species Pulicaria dysenterica. The sequence continues at coordinate 75,564,127 of OX359288.1, read as the reverse complement.
CTGTTCATTCAAAGTGATAACTTTATCAGAAAGAGACTAAGTGTTGAAAATCTTACTTAGCTAATAGAAGTGAGGCACATCACTTAGTTGCTCAACTGATCAAACAAATTGCTCAGCTGATCACACTGGTTGCTAAATTGATGGTCTTCTACACTTATTTTTTTCCTCAGCTGATCTTAGATGTTGTCTTTGGCTGATACAGTACTTAGCAGGTTTTCAACTGATACTTTATACTTAGCACAATTCATGTCAGAATCTAAACAACACATGTGTAAATTTATTCTAAGTTTTATAGATATGTAGTTTTGTTATCATTAAATGATATGTATTTCAATAGACGGATTTGATTATTGGAATGAAGTGATTATCTCCCCAACAAATCACTACTTTCTTAGTGGGAGTTGTAAAAGGTAATCACTACCTTTTTATTGAGATGTGTTATGGTGATCTCTTCCGCCTAAGAGAGACATTGTGATTGAAGATAAACTCTTGGTTGAAGGATAAGCAATGGATGTACGTTAGATTCAACGTCTAATTGAACCACTATACATTTAGGTGTTATCATTCTCTTTCCCAAATCTTTACTTACTTGATTTACACATCTTGCATACCATTACATATATTTCTTCTATCGTGTTAAGTTATATTTTTAAAGCTGCAAGATAATTTTTTAAACGTCTTAGAAACTATTTAACACATCTTTTAGTCTCTTCATAAATGCTTGCTACTCCTAAGGGATTCTCTCTAAGCAGACACTCTTATTTTTTACTTCATTATTCTTGCTTGTTCTCGCTTTTAGTCATAGAGTAGTTTTTATTTTTATATATATTTAATTAAAAATACAAAATCCAATCTTTTAAATACTAAGATTTAACTAATATCAAAGTATTGAAGTTTAACAACAATTTCAAGAGATTGACTACCAGTCTATTACCTAAACTATACTAGAAACGACTAGTAAACTCCATGTTATGTGTTAGGCATCACTTAGGTTACCGTTGTCTTCTATAAATTATAAAACACTAAGTGGTGTGCTCCAAAGTGTGCGTCAATTTTTGGCGTTGTTGCGAGGGTATTAAAAGGTATGGAATGGTTAATAATGTTCGGTCGATTGGAATGTAACCATATCACTACCTATATATTAATTTTAAGGAACCATTCCTTACTAAAGTGGGGTAATGGATTCAAGACTGTGCATCTAGCACGACCACCGCCACCATCCGCCATCACTACCATCAATCGCCAGTGCCACTTTGACCCCTCTGTTAGCGCTATCGCAACCAAATGTAACCCCCTCTGCTATCACTACTACCAATCACCGCCACCATGGACACCATAAACAGTGTTGCCACCATTGATCACTACCAACATCACAGTCACCATCAACTGCCGCCACCACCAAACCCCTACACCCCCATTTAACCCCTATACCTTTTAAGTGTGAACTTTGAGAACATTTTATAGCCTTTTGGGGATCTTTATTTAATGGCTAACATTAAACTTGGTTGAATTGTACTATGTTGAATATCTAATTATTTGATTCAATTAAGGTATATGTTGATTTTATATCCTTTATCTATCTAATTAAATGATTGACCTACAAGTATCTCACAGTTCTCTACCTAAAATGAGTTCTTACCACTTTATATATATATAACTTTTATGACTATATTACGGAATATTCATTTCACTACTCAAATCCTTTGGAGATCTCTAAGGTATGCTTCACGTTACAAAATAATAGCATCTAGATTAAGACATATCTTAAAATTTTGGTGTAATGAAACAAGTAGACTGATAATGCATGTTTCCCTTTCTTCATGCATATGAGGATACCGTATGCGGCGGGTAGAGTGAAAGTTGAAGACCCATTCCCAAGTATATAGCGATATATACTCGGCTTCAGGGTTTAGTTCTAGAATTTTCGAGTTAAAGATTGACCTTCATGCGATGTATTTTGGTTTTTTTGGTTTATTTTGAACTGATTGTTTTTTTGGTAGTCTTAATCTTTGAGGCCAGGATGGAGTAACAAAATCTTGTTTTTCCAAAAAAATATCGATCATTTTAGTGACGTATGCATCAATCTTAATGTTGTATGAGTCGGCTCTTTTTAAGCAAAATGATGAAAAAAAAGAAAGCAAATTTAATTAAGTAGGATTTCGTACGAGTGGCCACGAGAGTTGAAGATAAACATAATATTGCACTAAAAATGCAGTAGTAGTTATATGATTTGTGATATGCTTTTGAAGCCATCCATATTGACTTATGTGATATGGAGAAAGAGAGAATCAATCACCACTCATAATCTTGGAGACCCAATAATCACCCTCCTAAGATTACATGTTACTCAAAAGTTATGCTATAAGATCTACTTTCTATGATTTGGGTTTCTTAACCATACACAAATCAATATTTTACTTTAAAGTCATAAAAGCTAGTCATAAAGGAGGGAGATGGAGAATAAAATATAAGAACTAATTATATTAATGCTTTATCCAAAATAATATTAATAATACTTATATGTAACAAATAAAATTTTTAATGGTATAAACACACGCCATTGAATCTATAAATAAATAGAGCAACGTCTTAAATACATTTTAATACCATTAAGCTAGAGATAAAATAGTATTTTATATGATTTAAATAATAACACAATACAAGTAAGGTATCTAAATCGCATTCTCTTTAGGCATATCAAGTTTTATACTCGGTATATTGTATTACTTAATTTAAAACTGATATTAAAAATTACCTAAATGCATAAATTAACATATTTTAACGATATCCTCCAGCGTTTTTCTAAAATCATTCCAAGTAAATTGTGTTACAAATGTTCCTTCAATTATAATTTTTTAAAACCGGATAAACTTTTTCTATGATTTTTTTTTAAAGGCAATATATTATATAATTAAATACTAGCAAGATGCTAGTCAGTACAACGATCTAAACACGAACATATACACCGCTAAATCTAAAATATCCAACACAATCAGACAAGTCCGGTCAGTCTATCTAAAACTCGCAAACCACAAAGGACATTCACCAAGTGGACTTGAACCTATCCAACCTCGATCTTGACACCGAAAACGAACTCCCCGACCTAACAAACTAACAAAGGTAACACCGTCCAACCAGGTGGTAGAAATGCGATATTTTAGAGCAGATTTAGTGGATTGCCCGAAACATTTGGACACCATGAATCGATCTCAAAGAACAACTATCCAAACCATAATCTCTCGAACAACCAATCTTTCCGCCGAAGCCTCAAACGGGAGCCTTTTGAACATAAACGAACTTGAAAACTCGAACCTTTTGGATGTCTTTTTGAAACTGAGATATACCGGCAAGATGAAAACTCGAACCAACACGAACTAACCCACGAACACTTTCGAAACAGAAATTTGAACAAAAAACGAACTTGAAAACTTTTGAACTTGACACCTGAACACTTAACTGATAAACTCGAATCCTGTCAATAGCTTTTGAACTTGATTCTCGAACACTTGAACCAGCAAGATGTGCAACTCGAACCAACCCACGAAACAAAAACGAACAGCAGGCCAACAAACAGATCTGAAACTTGAACCCAGATACGAAACAAAAACAAACAGCAGCAGAGAAACAAACAACTCGAACTCACTTCAACCAGTAAAATGTGCAACTCGAACTCGGATCTGAAACTCGAACCCATATTTGCAACTCGAACAGAAGACAAACAAACAACTCGAACCCACTTCAGCCAGCAACATGAGCAACGCGAACCCAGATCTGAACTTGCACTCCAGAATCTGAAACAGTCAGAGGACTCTCCAAACTTGAAAGTCACTTCGATCACATGAACTCTCCTTCGGAACTTGAAAACCACGACCTTAATACACGAACCTTGAAACCGACGACCTCGAAATCTCGTCAGGTCCCCTACCGAAAGCCTGAACCACGAAAACTCGAAAAACAGAGTCCTACGAACTGGAAAAAACTCAAAGCTCAACTGGTTGTGAAGAAGAAAGACCACGAAGACGACCAATATCTCGACCAAAACGATCTGAACCCAGATCTGAACCAAAACGATCTGAACCCAGATCTGAAATTGAAACCTCGAACCAAGAACTCTTAGGGTTATGAACAAGAAAGACCACGAAGACTGGAAAAAACAGAGTCCCACGAACCGGAAAAAACTCGAAGCTCAACTGGTTATGAACAAGAAAGACCACGAAGACGACCAATATCTCGACCAAAACGATCTGAACCCAGATCTAAAATTGAAACCTCGAACCAAGAACTCTTGACCGAACTAATACTCTTGACCGGAATCTCGAACTGAAAGGGAAAGGGAAACGAAAGATGTAGACGGAGGTTCTCCGGACAGCCGGCTAACGCCGACGGCCAGAGAAGAGAGAGGCGGCGCCGGTAGGATTTAGGTGGAATCGCTTGAGAGAGAAAAGGGGTTTATATGAAGTTAGTAAAGATAAACTTTTTCTATGATTAATACCTATTACTAGCATAGTACCCGCGTAATGCAGCGATATCAATTAATTTCTACTCGATAACTTATCTGTTTTCAGTATTCACGAATAAGGTGATAATTAATAATTTTTCTTTGGTAACATCTCTATTTTCTTTATTTTTTTATTTTCTTTACATTTTTGTTCTGAATCAACTCTTTTATTTTAAAATAAATGTTGAGAACAATTAAATAAGAAAAAATATTTTAACTTACAAAGTAGTTTAAATTATGAAAATACAGAGTGTAAATTAATAATTTGAAACTATTTAAAATTAAAAGACTAAATAAATAAAACTATTTAGTTTGAAACTATTCATTATATACGACCTATTTAAATTTTTTAAATATATGTTTATAGTTTTTGATTATATATTATTCAGGTCTATAAGTTATATTTATAAATATTTTTTGATAATAAGTTAAAATATATATTACATGATTGAATATTTATTATTTGATTTTTTTAAAATATAAAAGGTTTAGTTATAAAAATGGAATATAATAATCTTATTAAATCTATCTAGTAGTTACTTTATATAATAGTTTCCATTTATTTATATGAAGGATAATTTAATAACTCCAAAATATTTAAATTTAAGATATTCAAAAGGCTTAAATATTTTATAATACTTATATCTTTATAATATTTTGACTAATTAGATTATTGCTCGTATTTTTTTAAACATCGTCGTGCCTTACACATGAGTAAAAGTTTGACCATTATAATATGTATAAATAATAAAGTAAAATAGTAGTAATAATCAAAAAGTTAAAAAATAATAATGTAAAAAAATAGTAATTGTAAAAATGTAAAAAAATAAGAGATATATGGGATAACAGGATTGTAGGACCGCATACGATCTTACGATCTTGCGTACGATCCTACTAATTTTCGATCCTAAGTACGACACGTCACGTTTTTGGTTAGTAGGATCGTACGATCCTACGATCAAGATCGCAATTTTGATAACCATGAGACCGATAGACTTTAATATTTTGGTGATAATTTATAATTATAGATTTAATGCGTTGTATCTAAAAAATTGGTAGACATGTTATGTAAAACTAGCATGGTACCTACACGATACTGCGGTGACAAATAGTTTCTACCCACGTGTCATTTTATAGAATATAAAGGTATGATATTTAGCAAATAATTTCTATCTAATAATATGTTGTTTCATTTCTTTCTCTTTTCTTTCCATCGATTTTTTATTTATTTTTAAATCAAAATTTCAAAAAAATAACAAAACAACATTTTTTCCATTTTTATGGGTGGGGAAGTCTGCACTTATAGAAGAGTGTATTTATTAGTGAGTGTCTAAAGTAATAGAGATAAATAAATATTTTTTAGAGGTAGTTTAGTAATTTTTTATTGCTAAAATTTTAAAAGATTAAAAAAGAAGAACAATATTAACTTTATTATAAGTAGCTTAATACCCCATGTGATTCTTGATGTAGATTTTAAACATTTATGGTGTGAATCTTTATACATATAATAAATCCATATATCTATACATTATGAAAATCGGAAAAAGAGAAAAATTGTTACACCCACAGATTTATGTTAATAGTTAAAATTTATAATTTGACATGAGATCCGATAAATGTCGGTTAATATTGTCCAATAGATTTGTAAAAATAAATCTAGAATTAAGTTTTGTTGAAGAATCGTTTTGAATGACATGAGATTTGCTTGGGGTAACAGTTTTTACTTAAAATCCACGTCCAACTTAAAAATTCACGGTCGAAATTTTGTAGTTAGTCACTTTTAGGAATAAAGAGGGATCACTACAAAAAAGATGTCGTTTATCCATAAATTTTAAAGTGTGAACGTTGGAGTAAAAAATCACATTTATTACTATGGACAAATTATCTAAATTTTCACACTTATAAGTATGAAAAATTTAAAAATAATTCTAGAGTTTCAAAATTATGTGCTTTTAAGTGTGAACTTCTACAATTATCTATTTATTATTAAGTTCACACATTTAAAAGTGTGAACTTTTAAAATCAAATGTAAACGTCTCTAAATGTTGAGTTTTTTTTCGTTTTCTAATAATATTTATTTTTAAATTATTTTTCACAATTATAAGCCTGATAACGCTTAAAATTATGAAGTGTGGATAAATGACATATATTTATGGTGGATGATCAGTGGAAAAAAGTTTTAAGAAATAATTTGGAGATATTTGTGAAATAGAGGGTTTTGATTGGTTTAAAATATTTTAGTCTTTTTTTTTTTTTTTGATAATATGAAACCTATACTTTTATATATATATATTAAAGATGTATCATAGATATAGATCAAAATACACGTAAAAACAATAAATCATCTCTTATTTGTTAGGTATTAGATAATATGTATGTTTTATAGAAAACAATACAAAGATACAATCTCTTTTATATATATATATATATATATATATATATATAGCCATGTAAAAAAAACTTTTAGTTATAAATAAACATGTTTCCTCCACTTAAAAAACATTAATTGAAGAAAATTATTAGTATATATATATATATATATGTTAGCTTAACTTAACGCTGATTATTAAAATTTTGAAATGTATGCATGTAATCCTAATTTCTTTTTTTTAATGAACTTTTGAGGAAAGAATGACAAATCTAATGGGATATAGGAAAAACAAAATAGTATATATGAGCAATATGATTTTGTTGTTAATTTGTTATATTACATCATATAGATTAAGGAAATGTTTTTGATCAATCAAAGTGGCCTAAATTCTAACAAAAATTCAATATTTATTTTGACCAAAATCATTTAAATCACACACACACACACATATATATAGGGTGGAGATCTAGTAAAAAGAAAACTAAGGTAAAAAGGGTAAGAAGAAATCTTGACTATTAGATTTATGAGATCTGACAATTAATAACTAACTTTCTTTTTTTAATTAATTAATTAAAATCGGTTATTTAAAGGTATAATAGTCTTTTGATTATTTAAACACCTCCTAAAATTAAGTAATTTGATTTCCCACCTAAAACAATGATTCAAAATTTGAAAAACGTACTATCAAAGAATAAAGAAATTTGATGCACAACAATAATTCATCAACTATAAATGATGCACAAAATGAAATCGTAAGTTATATATTGATGCAGAACGAATTATGATACATTTAAAGTAGATTCAATAACAAATATAGTCCTTTAAAAAAGATGATGCACAACTAGTTTTCATTTTCATCAATAATAATTGATGAACTAGACACGTAAAAACACTATTAAGAAATCCAAAGAAGCAAAAGTAAAATAAGAGAACCAGATGCACAAGTAGTTTTCGTTGATTAATGATGAACAAAAGTAAAATACATGTAAATTAGATTCATAAACTAGAATACGATGAACAAACAATCACTAAAACAACAATTTATAAAGTTCATCAATACAAATAGATTCATCAACTCTGAAAAATAACTATAAAAGAGCAGACGTAAAACCCAAATGAAAGATTAAATGGAACGCAATGCTACGCATACAGTAAAAGTCGGCAACGCAGGTGGTGACTGGTGACGGATGTAACGACGGGGGCTACGCAAGCAGAGGCGGTGGGGGCGGCAATGTTAAAATTAACACCAACCCACAATCGATTTTGAATGAATGGGATGAATATATATTCAAACGATGTTTGCATGATACATTGATACTTGAATGAATTAAATTTTGAATGAATAAATTAATATATTGTTGAAAAGTTGAATTAACTGCAGGAGAGTTCAACGACGGGAATACATATTCAAACGATGATTTAGTTTACCAAGAATATAGGAAAATAGTTATGCAAACGTGGGTTACAGTTTACAAATAAAAAAATATGTATAATGTCGAATATACCCTCAAATTAAAAACACCAAATGTTATTCACACAATTCTTCTTACTCTTTTTATCTTAAAATTCTTTTTATTTGAACCTGATTATATATATATATATATATATATATATATATATATATGAAAAGTATAAAGCATGGCATCATTGTACTTTATGATTGCAATTATATTTCAACTACAATCCTCTTTAACATATAAATATAAAAGTGGTCCATCATCATTAGCATCACTAACCATGCTTTCATTTCCATAATTATTATTTTTGTGGTAAATCTATAAATAATCGGCCTTTTAGTTTTTAGAGTTAATTTTTATTCATAAAAATTGTTTAGTAGTTAATATGATGTCACACTTTGTATTGACTAGTAGACTGAGTAAAACTACAATATTAAGGAAAAGAACAAACAATAAAGAGGACAATGATATTAAAGTGTATTAAACAAATTTCATTTTTCTTAAAAAATCTATTTGTTTTTTACATAGTCTCATAAATTACAATAGGCCAATAGACGGTTAAAATTGGTTGAGATGATTTGCTAGTAGTTTATTCCTTTAGTTATTTATTATTATATAAATAAATACATAACGTATAAAATATTATAAAGAAAACTAACAAAGAATTACACTTTAATTTATAAAATTATAATTATACACAAGCATTTAAATATATTTGTGTTTAGTTGTAGTTAACCTCTTAAAGCTTATCATTTAACTATAGTCATATATATAAAGTATAATTTATATGGACCAAATTTTAGGTATGATCAAAGGTTCTACTATAGAATTCAAAATTTACATATGAAAGATAGTAAAAGAAGAAAGAAAAGAAATCAAGAACTATAAATAATTAAAGAAATATTAATCTTGTATTTTGAAAGTTATAACCTTTTCAAGTGGAGGGAGATTGAAAATTAGAAATACACACATATGTGTGTGTAGATTTTGGGTCATTTCAACTCCAATGAAATGATAACATAGAATATGATTAATGTAAGCAACATAGGGACACTAAACCAATTTTCTAATCCCATGCTCAAAGTGAGAGGTTGACATTTTAGCATATTTTTAGACAAGTTTGATATTCTAATGACAAATTCGACAAATATCATTTCTATCCTTTTTTAATCATATTTCGTATCTAAGATGTTTGTTTCTTTCATAATTAAGAAAACTTAAATCATATACCTTTAATAATATATAATAACTAATAAAACCTGAGCAACAATATTAAATTGAAAATTTAAACGGTTTATGATTAAGATCTTTAATCTTTTATCTCGTTCATGATCTAAATTAGTTTATGGATAACATCTTGTTTATATTTTCTTGAAGCATAGTTAATTAGTTATGATGTATGACATACGAATCAATGCATTAACATGCATCAAAACTAATAAGTTAACAAATAAATAAATAGATTGAGTAAGAAGGCAATATGTCTTCTTGAATAAAATTTGATGTTACTCACATAATTTTAGTTAAATTTAAGACATTCAGCGGTTAGTCAATTAATATTGAAACTTAGGTACACACTATCTTAATAATAATATTATTTTTCATGTAAGAATTGTAAAGAAATAAAAATGAAGGATATAAACCACACACATTTGACTATTATCCCCTTTCTAAAACAATATACAACTGAAATTCCATTGATAGATAAAATGTAGATGAAGAAATGAAGAATGCCAATTGAGGTGTTTTGTTGGTGTCCTAACTTTTAGTAATAAAAATCATTGGTGAATAGTTTTTTTTTAATGAAAGAGTGTGTAAGAAAGATGATGGGAAAATAGGAAGCATTTTTCCAACTTAAGACATCATATTGTTTGCCATAAGAATGAGACCATCTATAAAAAGCCACTTATAACATCACAAAGATCATAACCATAGAGAACCCAAAAAATTGAACAAAGACACACTCACTTTAGGTGTCCCCATCATTCTTGAAAAAAGTTTAGGAGAATTGGGTCAATTTGTAAATATGGTTCGCTTTCATGTGCCAAAATTCCAAATGGCAACTTTATAGAACTTGAGGGTGATTTCTTAAACTTGATTCAGGAAAGCGGCTCTCTGTTTATAGGCATATTTGAAACTCACCAGCACAAAGATCACTCCTTTCTTTCATAAAGTTCAATTCTTTTACTATCTTTTTCTAAAATTAAGGAAAGTTAATGCTGGGAATTGCGAAAAGATTTGATTTTTCAACTAATTTCATCGATGTCGTTTGATATTAGTTAAATTATTTAAAACTGTTGATCATAAGATCCACAAGAAGGGTTTTTTAGTAACTTGATTGATTCTTGAATTTCAATGACTAGTTTCTTGAATTGTGTAGTTAATCATGTGGAAATTGATGTAGTCAATGCCACCTTTATAAATTTGCTGGTACTTTGGTGAAATTTGCAGAAATTTGCAGAAATTGTGATTTTCTGTTAGGGTTAGGGTTTCAAGAAATTGGGGTAAAGAGAATGGGATTAGAGAGTCTGCTAATTCTCACAGTCGACCCACCGATAAAACGGCGAGCAGGGTTAAGGAGAAAACAGGCAGGGAGAGGTTCATACAGGGGCAGCTAGAGTTTGAAGGAAGAATAAAGAAAAGATTTCTAGGATTTAATTCTGTTTTAAGGGGTGTGTGGGGACATAATTCATTACTTTGGGGGGTGAAATTATAGTAGAAAGTGTTTAGAAAATTGTTGAAAAGATGGGGGTTAGTGCATTACACCAAGCACTCAAGACTCTTTGTCTTAACACAGACTGGAATTATGCTGTTTTTTGGAAACTGAATCCTCAAGCTCAAATGTAAGATCATATCAAAGAACTCTGCTTTGTATCCATTTGTTTATTTCTTGCATATAATCTTGTTTTAGGGGTCTGTTTAGCTATGTCAAAACCAGCTGATTTGTTTGTGGGTTATCCCTGGAATCTAATATACCAATTGCTTTTTAGTATGAAGTTTCTTGTATGTATATATATATATATATATATATATATATATATATATATATATATATATATATATATATATATATATATTATTAGGTTTGGATAAATACTGATTTGTGCTTTAAAGATTATGATACACGTTAGGTTGTTTACTATTGCGTGTGATATGAACTTCTTGTAGGATGTTGACTTGTGAAGATGCTTATTATGACAAAAATGATCCTTCATTGAGCAAACGGCTCGATAAAATGACTGAGAATTTGCCAGAGGAGGGGTTTGCACAAGACCTTCTTGGTCTTGCAGTTGCAAAGATGTCTTATCACCAATATTCTCTTGGGGAAGGGTAATTCAAGACTCCATAATTTTCCAACTTTCACTTGAAATTAGAGGTTGCAATATGGACCTGTTGGGTGGGTTGGGAAACAATCTTTTAAAAAAAAAAATTTAACGTGCCACATATAATTACTAAATTATTTGTGTAAATGATTAATTTTCTGAATAAAACGACTTAGGAGGTATATGCTTTTAAAGTACACTTTGGGTGAGTTTTGAGGCGACCTATTTCCCTTTTAGTTTTTGCTACTTTCGGTTTTTTTATACCCAATTACCTATTGATACATAAGGTAACCTTAATCGACCGATTCTAAGGTAAGTATTCTAAAATGGCCACCTCTACTCGGAATATTTAGTTACTCTTTGTTTAATTGTAAAAGATTTCTAAGTTACCTTTGTTTGGTAGAATCGTTGGTCAAGTTGCGGTTACAAATAAACATATGTGGATTTGCGGGGATCAACTTGTTAATAATTCCGGTTTATCCTATGAGGTAAGAAACAATTATAGAACCAACAATCTCCTATAATATAATGGTCGTTTAATCTTTCTTCTAAGCGGTGGATGCATCATACGTCACCATATGTAATTATGTATTGGAATTTGTTTTTTTCAGGATTATGATGGATGGAAAACTCAGTTTGCTGCTGGTATCAAGGTTTGACTTCTCTCTTCTTCCAAATTAGAGAGTCCAATATGAATTTAATTGCCCGGCTAGAAACTTATAGATATATAATTGGCACCCGAACCGAATGACCATTTTTCCAAATCTTGAAATCAGCTAAATGCCTAAACCATTTAAATTGACTTGATTTGGTGTTAAAGACTGGCATGATGAAATATTATACTTATTTAATTTTTTGAATACTTTTGCTATTCATGATATAGTTTTATTTGTGATATGCAGACCATTGCCATTGTGGGTGTTGTTCCTCATGGAGTAGTACAACTTGGTTCTTTAATTAACGTAAGACGATTACTTCTTTTACATGTACCTAGGGGCTGTTTGTTATAACAGAGTGATTAAGCACTGAATGATTATGTGGTAGCTTTGAATGAATCTGCCTCTGAATGTGACATGTTGTTTGATAAGGGTTTTGAATGAAGAATCTGAATGATGCAAATTACCATTTTAACCTTAATATTGATATATTATATTATAAGATATGATTGTTTAACAAGGCAACATGTAAAATACTTGGTGCTTAATGATTCAGATGTACTTTAAGGTAGAATGATTCAGCAGTGTTCTTCTGTTTCATTCAGCACAGTCTTCATTCAAATGCAGCAATCGAACACGCTGAATGCTGAACTATTCAACATTCAGTGCTGAATGGTTCCAATAAGCAGCAAACAAACAGCCCCCTACTGAAGTAATAATCAGAATCAAATAATTGTGTTTGACGTTATAGATATGTTGGTGAACATTGCAACCACAATCCCTATCAGTATCGTGCCTTTACTTCAATATTTAAATTTTTGCGTTTGTTTAAAATAAACAGATTCCTGAGGATTTGAAGATGGTGAATTACATCCAAGAGATCTTTCTTGAGTTACAAACTTCTTTATTGGGATGTACACCTAGCAATACTAGTTCATATAACGATACCATCACTTCCATAAAATATGGAATTAACACATCATACACAATATCAAATCTTGATCAAACCACAGAATTAGGTATGCCCGCCCCTTCAAATGTCCAAATGCTAAACGAATGTATAGAATCACAAAGTGAAATTGATAGCATGAACACCTTAAAAACCTCTTTTAAGTTTCCTGCTGGATGCGAGTTATATGAAGCACTCGGGCCCGCATTTTATAAGCAAACTGGTTACTACAATTGGGGAAAAGGCGATGAGATGCCGGGAACAAGTAGTAGCAATCTTTTGGCACCAAATTCGGGCTCGGAACATCTTCTAGAAGCAGTTGTGGCGAATGTTTGCCAAAGTGATAGCGAATTTAGTAACTCGGTGAAGTGGGTAGAGCCTCATTTTAATGATATGCAAACTAGTGGGTCGGGTTGTTACTCGTTTGAAAGTTCATTAGGGTTCTCATCAGCAAGTCATAGTAGATGTGGTGAGTCATTAGAGAGGTCACAAGAGCCTGTTAATGTCCCCAAGAAACGGGCTAAACCTGGTGAAAGTAGTCGGCCTCGACCCAGGGATAGACAGCTAATTCAAGATCGCATTAAGGAGCTTCGTGAGCTAGTGCCCAATGGATCCAAGGTAAATTTATATGCATAATATTATTGTTATTTAGACAACTATTTTATAAGTAGTTAATGTGTGAAGTATGATAACAAAAATAATATTATGGTACAGTGCAGCATTGATTCACTTCTTGAAAGAACAATCAAACACATGCTCTTCATGCAGTCTGTTACTAAGCATGCTGACAAAATCGATAAATATGCTGAATCGAAGGTAAGATTTCACTATTTATCCGATACATACAATCAGTTTTGGTTGGGTGAAAGTCTTGTCATGACCAAAATAAATGCTACATTCGATTAGATATATAGCTTAGTATAAATATTTATAAAAAGGGAAAACATAGATATGTCACAACCAATTTAGTTGTATTTTTTTAATCAAGTTGAAAGAATGACAACATTTGTAATACTCGTCTCTTATATAAAGACAACTAATTTTGATAGTAGAAACAAACTCGGCGACCGTATAACAAATTGTTGCTTATAGCTGCAGACTTTATGCTCAAGGCTAACAATGTCGGTAGTTTTTATAATATGTGGATAAAATGCAATTAAGTTGGTTGAATGTTCTTGCAACTATGTTTTTGCAGTTGCTCGGCAGTAAAACCGGCATACGAGGCCCCTCAAGTCATGAGCCGGGTTCAAGTTGGGCAATGGAGGTCGGGAATCACATGAAAGTTTGTCCCGTAACTGTAGAGAATATTGGTACAAGTGGCCAAATGCTTGTGGAGGTACGTATGATCGTGGTACAAATTTGAATAATATTTTTTATAATTTAATTATTCGGCTAGTAGAGAATTTATTTCATTAATGCAGATGATGTGTGAAGAAGGTGTCCATTTTCTTGAGATAGCGGATGCCATAAGGAGCTTGGGTCTCACCATTTTAAAAGGCGTAACAGAACCCGATGGTGATAAAACCTGGATGTGTTTTGTCATTGAGGTATATATCATGTTATAACTCAATGTTTTAAATCACAATTTGGATGTTAAAAAAAGGTGTATAAGTTGTACCCCAACTGCTAAAGATGAAACACCTTATTTATTTGTTTTAAAAAATCTTCTTTTACCCGTTTTAAATATGATTACAAAAAAATATAATACAATCTAACTTCTAATGATGCAATTTAGATCTTATGCGTCAAAAATATGCTTTGGGCAACTTTCGACTCGTGTTTTAAGCTATTGATGATGTTTGCGTGCAGGGACAGAATAACAGAAATGTTCATCGGATGGATATACTGTGGTTGCTTGTGCAAATACTGCAATCAAAAGCAAAGACTTAAATTGATTATGACGATAATATGATATTTGCTAATACTAATTTCAAAAGAATTTTGTCGCGCAACCATCCTGGTAACAAGTTCAGAGGGTTCTTGTCGTCTTTCTTTCTCGTCTCATATTGTAAGTTCTCTCATTTTCTGTACCGCTTTTGAGTTTAGCAAATAAAAAGCGCATTCTTAATGTAACTTGTTTCTTACTGTATGTTGTATAGAGGGCTTGTATCGACAACTAAAAGGTTTGATAAAATTTAGTAAAAGCTTTGAAATTACACGATAACTTGGATTATATGTTTGGTTTGATTTGCTATGTAACGGTTTATTAAACAACCGTAGTCGATGATATTATGAAAGGCAGCCTGCTTAATATATTATGACACATAACTAAACTTGACGTGTAATCAACAAGCACACGAATAACATTATCCAAAAGTTAACGGCCTCGACATGGATAACAACAGGTTAACATGATAATGACCTCAACATATATACCAACAACGGATCATTGTAGCGGCCTCGATCTGCATGCATAACAACGATAGGTCAACAAATAATGTCGTAAAAAATGCACAAGATTGAGAGTTACTATTGTATGGTAGTTAAGCCTATGAACATATGCAACATAAGATCATCATTATGCATTTTAACAATCATGCTGCTACATATATAAGAAATAACATGCATGACATTAATTAGGGTTTCATTGGCCATAGACTTGAATAGTTCTAATAGGGAGTCATTAATTAGGGTTTCATTAGCACATACAACAACCAAGTAACATCTAGATGACAAGTGCAGTAACCGTTTCCCTCATTTACATTATTGTGATTGATGGTGATTGGAATTTAAATAAAAAAGATTTTGATTACTTAAGTGTTAATGGTCACTTAAGTGTCTTAAGGGAGTATTTGGGCCTAAGATTACCTGAGAAGGTATACATATCCTTTTTAGGACATAAAACCCTAGAAACTAACATACCACTGTAGCCGCATCTGTATACCAAGTGATGTGTGTGTGTGTGCATTCTTCTTGATCGAGGAAGAAAGGGGTTTGAACCACCATTCTTGTGCATCGAAACACTAGGAAATCAATCAGGCATTGTTCATTGTTATCTTATCGATTTGCAAACACTAGTTGTGCATCAAATGAGTAACGATTCATAGAGTTTGATCTAATTAATATATGTAAGTATAAATGGGTGAGCCGAGAGGGAGATTCGATCATAGAGGGCTTGATACTTGATGAAAACGAAGTTAATTGGTAAGGGTTTGTTAAAATCATGTTAGAAACTTTATTGCAACAGGAATGAATTAATATGATTAAGTTTTGATAGAAATCGATAAAAATGATTAAGTACCAAAACAATATAGTCGAAATATCAAAATACCAAAATGATGTAATATTGTTTTAATTTGAAATATTTTATTGTTTATAGAGGAAATAGAACACACACGAACCTAGATCCAAAGCCACGATACATTGTTTTGTTTTAAATAGAAAGTCTTCATTTTTTATTGTAAAAAATTGAATATTACCTTAATCGACAATTTTGACATATATGTTACCTTTTTCAGCGATTTGCATAATATAAAAAATTAGTCACGTCATTAATTTACTGGTATATATGTTACTTTTATCGTTAATTTGCCAATCACACTAAAAGGTGTGCCTCAACTCAAGAAATACATACAATAGTATATTAATGATCAAAACAACACTTCATGTATGCACACAGTAAACATTACCTTTTAAAGTTTATAAGCAACTTAGTCATAAAATCATGTCTCAATCAAAGGCAACAGATGAATCTGATGGTAGATTTATTGTGTTTCTTATGTATTGAAAATGACAAGTTTTGTTTGTTGAAATAGAGTTTTCATCTTTTAAACAAATACATATTTTTGTCAACACAACAAATATGTGATTAGAAGGCTATATTATCACTTTATAATAATGAAATCTTAAAAGTGGTATTGTATTAGTATCTCTCTTGTGACAAAAATGAAACAACATTAAATCAATAGAATATTTAAATGTTGATACATGCTTTGCCAAAAAAAGTAATTAACCAGATAATGTGACCAAAAGTAATTAACAAATCCTTATACGATCGCGGATTTAAGATAGATCACTAGCGAAGCTAAGAACTGATAGGCTGCTGTTGTATTGTATTTATCCGTCTTTGTTTTTCAGTTGTTAAACCTGTAATTGGGCAACGTTTCTGCCGCATTTAGGGGTGTAAGTGTGTAACAACTCTACTTTTATCATCCTATCCAATACATCTTGTAATGGATTAGGACCTCTTTGTACTGTTTGGTCACTATATATAAAGATACATTCTACTGCTTTTCAAAAAAAATAAAAACAAAAAATTTCAAATAATGCTTGTTGCCTACTCAACTAGTGGCTAGTATGTAGAGGTGCATATCTTCGGATTTTAATCCGATCTGGATCGGATAAAATCTGGACCGGATTTTTTCGGTTTTTTTGGGACCGGTTTTTCGGATTGTAACCGGATTTTCTTGGACAAAAGTGTAACCGGTTTCGTACGGATTAAAACCGGATTTTCTCGGACAAAAGTGTAACCATCGGATTAAAACCGGATCGGATCGGATAAAACCGGTTAAATCCGACCCGGTTTGAAAAAAATCAGGTTTTATAAAAAATCGGTTCGGATAGTTTTTACACAAAATCGGTTTTTCAGATTTTTTGTGCACCTCTACTAGTATGCACTAGCATGTTAAATAAATTTTGATCGGGTAATTCTTTGATCGAGAACAAGCCCACTTTTGATGGGCGAAGCCCAGCAAATTAACTACCCGGTCCAAAATGTAAGTCGGTTCGGATTTTTCCGGACAAAATCCCACCTCCGTAAACCTGTTGCTTTCTGTAGCCATCAATGGCCGCTAGTAAATCCATGAAACGCTTGTTGCATAATACAGGTATGCATTTCTTCTCTTTCAGCTTTGTTTTTCTTCTAATACGCGAACTACAACTTGTATTTGACAGTCTAATTATGACAGTGTAAACCCTATTCGTCTGCTGCTTCGATTCTTCTTTGAATTGCACATTGTATGAGCCAGCTCCGTAATAATTTTTCGATGATTATACTTATAGTGATAGGTTGCGATTTGTAATGAAATCTGCGGTGGATTTAATTGTTTATTGAGCTAGTGATTGATCCAATTGTGCTTTACTTCCATATAAAATGCCAAAAAGTGCTTGTGTTAGTTTAAAGGAAAGTTGTCAGATACTACCTTCAATGATCAAGAGCAATGAATTTGAATTGGCGAGTTTATATGTGCTCAAGAACAAAAACCTAATTGTGGTAAACTTCTAAAACATATGATTAATTGATTATGACTGTGTTGTTTGTCATGATTAGTAAGTCTTTCTAGAATGTAAAGATGTATCTCATTAATATCATCAAGGATGCTGATTTATAAGGAGACTGGGATCCTTCCTTTTGTTATGTGGAGCAAATTGAGAATTTAGACAAGGGAAGATGTTTAGCAGCCAGCATTAAACTTACCATAAGTTATTGATGCATTCTCTCCTCTAAGAACAACTTTTCATGTTCTGAAAATAAGCGAAGTTGGTAAGCTTGAGAGTGACACTGGTGATTGGTGGTTGCCTTTGCTGCCTTGGATTTAGTTATTTATATAATTTTAATTGACTTATTCTCTGCAGGCGTGTTGCAAAAGAGATTGATTTTGGGGTTGTAATTTTTTGGTTCTTTTGTTTTTGTTTTTATTTTGGTGCTGCAGATTTATGTTTCAAATTGATAAGAAAAAGAGAATCCTATCAACTATCTGTATATGATTCACTACACCGCTATCAATCACAAAGGTCAAAGGTTGAGAAGGCGGAAAATCCTACTATTAAAGATGCAAATGATGCATCTGTTTTACCTACAATATCTCAACAGGGTAACCATACAGAGTCAACTTCTAAGATTAACAAATACAGTTCCGATGAAGATGATACAACCAGTAACAAGTGGAAGCTAGAGCTCGCTTGGCTCACAAAAGCACTTGAACCAGCACTGCAATTGTGTAGGTGGCCTCTGCCCACAGGTTTGTTTACAATTAATCTCTCAGCGTGTGTTGGAGTTTGGTTTTTATCAAATCTGTTATCTTTCCTGCACATCTTAATAACTTTTCCTTTCAACTTTGGAGATCATATATGTTCATGGTTTATTAGACCAAGGTACTCTGTGCATATTTTATTTTTAGTAGCTCAAGAAGTTGTCCTAGATATCATTATAATTCTTACATAGTTACATATCAGTGGGTATGACTCCTTTATATGTTCATTCATTTCATTCTGGGAAAGTCGTGGGATCTGTTATGCACTTGTAAATTCAGTTTGTTCATGAGTTTTTTTATGTTGTCACTCTTTGCTCCTTTTTTCAGTTTTCCAAAAACTCGCAGTTGCTGATTCTGTATTCTATTTTACAGGAAATGCACTTGAAAACAAAATTCCACCTAGTAGTCGGACACTTGCAGAAATCCTTGCAAGCATTCAAAGGAGTAAACTTGGAGTTCAAGATTGGAGCTTAAGTGATCTTACAATAGGTTTATACCTAGTTTACCTCCAGCAAGCATCTAAAAATCCATTTGAAGATGTTAAGGGTGTAAAGATTTCGTCTGACACAGTGGTAGTTACTTGGAATCTTACAATTAAGTGAACTATATGACAACATTTGGGTCGTTGCAGTTTCATGCAATTTTTATGACTTAAAAGATTTAATTTTATGTGTAGGTCCAAGATCTTATATACCATGTAGAACTAGCAAAGGGGGCATATAGGGATAGTGCTGCTGGTCTGGCCAAAAACAGCATGCTTCGAGAAAGTAACATTGTGAAATTTGTGAAGAATTCTAGTATGCTTCGACCAGGATACTACATTGGGGTTGATACGCGCAATAAACTTGTGATTTTTGGGATTCGTGGAACACATACAGTTTCTGACTTGATCACTGACATTGTTTCTTCGAGTGATGTTGAAGTGAATTTTGAAGGCTATTCAACTCATTTTGGCACTGCTGAGGCTGCTCGTTGGTTTCTAACACATGAGTTAGGAACCATTAAGAAGTACCTCGAGAAGCATGAGGTGTTAAATTTCATCCTTTTTATATTCATTGATAATTATTACTTCTATTTTGGGTTTACTTGCCTCATTACAAATCTGTCTACAGGGATTTAGATTAAGGCTCGTGGGCCATTCACTTGGAGGTGCGATTGCTTCAATGTTAGCTATAATGCTTCGCAAGAAGACAAGTGAAGAGTTGGGTTTTAGCCCTGAGATTGTTACAGCGGTTGGATATGGGACACCACCTTGTGTTTCTAGAGAGCTTGCAGACAGCTGTTCTGATTTTGTCACAACCGTCTGTATGCAGGTTGGTTTATATTTTAAGCATTCATGACATGAAATCAAAGCTTACTGAAGTTTGTCAATCGTGATAGGGTTAGTTGCATAAAACAGTTCTGTTTGGGCAACTAATTAATTTTAGGCCACAAAAAACCATTGAAGTTTCATTAGTCATAACATTTGATTTTAGGTAACTCTTCTAATATTACCGTGTTTCAAGCGTCATGTCCCAAAAATCTCTCTTATGAAGATGATATGAATAGGTCGGATCCTTCTTGACCAAGTGGTGCCATGTGTTGACATGAGCATCTTGCTAGGCTTTTCACACCTAGGCTACCATTGATGCTTAAGCAAACTAAATGTATCTCGCTCCACTTTTGCTTTACCTCTCTTCATATATCCTTGGCACCATAGAACCGCTGCATAATTTATTCTCCATTTTCTTCATGATAGAAGTCGGTAAGATAAATCAGATGACCAATAGACTTGCATTGACTAGGGTACAGAAATGGTAAGCTGAAGTCTGTTGCCAAATGACCAAAACTTCTTTTTTTGTCTACCATGTTTTCTTAACTAACGTAGTGTAAGAGAGCCTTCTTTGAAGGTACATTTGACATTTAAAACTAGAACAAATCCAAAAATTTTTTTTAACTCTTCCAACGCCTCTTTCATGATGACTCAAGATTGCCATGATAGAATAGAATGAGTCCATACTCAAAACAGGGCACATAGCTCAGAGAGCAATCGTGAAGATTCTCATTAATGTGAAAAAGAGAGAGAATGAGAGATACCAAGTGTATATATGACCTATACAAGGAATGGACTATTTGTACTAACAGTACCTATACTTATACAAAGATTTTAAATATGCAATTCTAACACTCCCCCTCAAGCTTGAACATATATATCATATGCGCTTGTTATATATATATATATATATATATATATATATATATATATATATATATATATATATATATATATATATATGAGACGGTTCAAACGAGAACTGTTTTTCGTACGAGAACTGCGAGAACCAATCTTAGCCGTTGATTTGATAAAGTGGAATTCATGGATGTGGAGCGTGGGGGGATCAAGTGTGGCAGGGTGCATGTGAGGAATTCATGGTTAGGTGATGACCTTGAGGAGGGGGAATTGGACGGCTCAGATTGGTTCTCGCGGTTCTCGTACGAAAAACAGTTCCCGTTTGAACTTTTGCCTATATATATATATATATATATATATATATATATATATATATATATATATATATATATATATATATATAGGGGAGGGTTCAAACGAGAACTGTTTTTCGTACGAGAATTGCGAGAACCAATCTCAACCGTTCCTTGGATATGGGAAGTTAATGGATAGAGAGCGTGGAGAGGATCAAGTGTGGCAGGGTGCATGTGAGGAATTCATGGGTGGGCAATGACATTAAAAGAGGGAAAATTGGATGGCTCAGATTGGTTCTCGTACGAAAAATAGTTCTCGTTTGAACTTTTGCCTATATATATATATATATATAGGGAGCGGTTCACGACCACGCCTCCTAGCACCTTCAACTACAATTGATTCCGCTCTCCTAACAGGTGCCATTGGTTGTCTCCTTTTAACGTGGCCAAACCACCGCAGTCTACCTTCCCTCAACTTGCTGACAATAGACGTTACTCCTAATTCGTTTCTAAAGACACCGCCGGGATTTTATCCAAAAATTCTTCCCACAAGTCCATCTAACATCCTCATCTCGGCCACTTCCATCTTCTCCGCTTGCGCCTTTTTCAGGGGCCAACACTCGGATCCATCACTATGATCAAAATATAGAAAAATAAGTTTTTTATTTGGGGGTTCAAAAGGTAGTTACTTTGGGTGAGTCATAAAAGCGTCTAAATATATATTTAGAGAACCATTTCCAATCTACCAAAACAGGATCACAATAAATCCTCACCTTTGGAGCCATGATATAAGACTCATCAATAGCACAAGCTATTGATATTCATCACCGCTTTGACTTCTTCTTGTTGGGATCTGTATTTAGCATTGAGTATTCCATGAGGCAGGAATAATTATTTAGAACCAGATTAATTTTTTAATGGCCTATTGGCCTCTTCCTCTCAGCTAGAGCTCTGACAGAATCCATCTCATCTCCACCTGAGTTTTAATTAGTTTTCCTGAGTTTCATCAAGATCTATAGAATACTTTTTCTTGTTTAAGCTTCATATCTCTTGTAAATAGAGGTCATTAAGAATTTGTAAGAATTCAGGTGATTATAAGTTAGGGATTTGATTCGATAATGACTCCCGTAACTCGTGTATAAATAGTTGTACCTCTACATATACGAAAAGATACGTTTTCTGATCCCATTTGTTCTCTGGTTAAACTACAATATCTATGTATGCCAAATAATACTTTTATTGTTCTCAATGCTAATTACATTTCACCCTTTTCTTGACATACAGGATGACATAATCCCAAGACTAAGTGTAGCTACTCTGATGAGACTACGGAATGAAATTCTTAAGACTGATTGGTAAGTGGCATCTCCAAGTAGAGATTTCACTAATAAACTTCACTCGCATGGCAATACTCACACACACACACACAATGTCAACATACACATACATTTTACTGCTTACTACTTTGGAAATGATCATCAAGGCCATCAAACTTACTAAGGTAGCAAAATTTGGTCTCACATGCCCCTTGAGTTTACACATTTGGCAATTCAAAAAAAGTAGTACATGCTTATTAACACAAATGGTAATCCATGAAGGCAAAGAGTAAATTATAAAATTATTATGTGATATTTATGTTTAATCTGGCTTTTGATTTTCTTAGGAAAACCATATTTGAAAAGGAGGACTGGAGAAGTGTTTTGGATTTAGTTACTAATGCAAAGCAGGTTGTGTCTTCTGTTCAAGATGTAGCTAAGAAGCTAGTTGATTATACCAAGCTTGGAAGCCAGACAAAATTTATTGGTAAGCTCTACCTTCCATGCAAGAAATCGTTCTGTTATTTATTTGAGGCTTTGAATAAAATAAATATTTTACAAACACGTGTTCATTAATTTGGAAAGAACACAAGCTAACAATTTTACTAAACGATATGGGTTATAATTTTCTCAGAAAATAGTAGTTTGATTGTATCTAATCTAATCTATCATATGCTACACAGTACATACATATTGACCTATTTTCTAATAATTGGCTTGATGTCAATAATATTTATATCTAATAATCACTAAAACAAAATAAAAAGATGAAAAGCAGAGAACATGTTAAATTGGTTGGACGATGCCGAAAGTGTGCTTTCACCAAATAAAAACCTCTTAAAGCAATTTTCCTGCAATTAGTTATATTATTGTGAAAGAAATTAAATCTGACATCATATTTGACACTAATTCTTCATAGAAGTTGATGCATTTTTTTAGGTCAAGCAAACCTGTTCGACCTGTACAAATGTTTCAGTGGTTCTGGCCTGTTATACATCCCGCATTTTGCCTCCTATAATAATTACACTTATTTGAAAACCGGATTTTATCATTTTCTTGATATCTCAAGCGTTCTTGAATACGTTCTTGACTTCCATTACATCACAATTAACCAAGAGGTTTGACTCGGGTGCTGTTTTAATCTACCCTAACAGATGTTCCTGGTAGAAAAGATTCGATCGCTGTACAAAACAACATCCTTTCGACCTCCACACCAGAAATACCAAATTCTGATGACATTAAAAAAGAAAGGCGAGATTTGACTTGGCCCCAAGAGGAACTATTTATCCCGGGTAGCGTTTATTTTCTGAAAAGGAAGGAAGAAAAACACAATGGCAACAAAGTAAATAAGTTCACTCTTTGGAAGAGAAATACAGGTGAACATTTTCAGAGAATATTATTGTCAAACAACTTGATCGCCGACCACAAGTGTGACAGCCATTACTATGCTCTAAGGGATGTCCTCAAAGGTATTCCCGCGCCTTAAAATTAAAGTCTTCCAATCCAACATGCGTTTTATTTCATTATCTTTTTTTTCTCTTCATTTTATGGGTCTCTGCTCCCACAAAATGAATATATAAACATCTGAAGGTAATTTCATTTTTTACATATTTGTTGTAGTTTAATGTACATAGTTTATAGAATTATTTAGTCATAAAGACTGAAAGGGTAGTTACAGAAATGGGCTGAGATATTAAAAGTGGGTCAAATTTGAAGACCAACCTATGTAAAAGTCAAACTTGGTCAATGTGTGGTTTTGTTAACAACTGTGAACACCTTTTTTTCCTTTACAGTTGAGTTCTAGGAATCAAATCCTGACAATTGCCCTTGAGCCGTGGGTTACTGATTTATTGTCCCCTTGTTGACTGTGGGACCGATAAGATGGTCCTCTAGGATGGGTTATCCCACCCTTGTAAAAGTCAAACCTGGTCAATGTGGTCCTGTTGACACCTGTGAACCCTTTTTGTCATCCCTGTACTTCCACACTATAGCTATAGACTAATACATGAGACAGCTGAAAGAGATGTTGGACTTTTAAAGAAATGTTAGCCAAGATATTCTAAAGCAAGACAGTCATGTCTTTTCTTTCTGGTGAAACACTAGAAAAGTTGAGATGCCCATTCAATAGTTGTATCTCAGGATACCCAAATTTTCTTTTTTTGGGCATATTCATTTGGGGCAAATATTAAATACCTAACACTGTTTGTGCTTAACAGCTTAGGTTTACTGAGTTTCAGAGCCAGTTTTGTCCAATCTTTTTACAACTGTTGAAGCATTAAACACAGTTAAGAAAGGTGTACTATAAATATAATAACTCAATTTTGAGATAAAACGGGCTAGGAAGTTATGATCATAATAATACAAGGCTTGTTAGTTGTAATGTAGTGCAACTTAGCTAGTCAAATTGTTATTATTATTACTTTATGAACAGCATAAGTGATAAAGAAAGTAACAAGTTGTTAGTTGTTACATGTACAAACTTGCAAAAAGACCTTACATGGAAGACTAATGTTTTCTTAGTCTACACTCTAAGTTTAATCAAAATAGAGAGATTCTGTGATCTACTGAACAAAACGACATGTGGTAATGCCTTTTCGTTAAATATCTTGTTATTTATGTGATTACATAGTTAGTAAAGTGAGTAGATCAACCTTTTCCTTTGTAAATTTCTTAATTTAGTGCAGTAATGAAATGCTTTGCTTTAAAAATAAAAAAATAAAAAAAGAATGAGTAAGATCAAATTGGAAAAAGCTTCTGATCGTAAACCTTTAACTCCCAAGTCCCAAGTCCTGAACCCAAAACGTTAACGAGTGTATTTAGGCAAAGAAGAGTGAAGATGTCACCGGTTACTTATGGTTCAAAATGTTTTTTAAGACTTACATTAAGAAATCTACTATATTTTAAATAATTGTTTTTAGTAGTTTTTATTTATCATCTGATTTTTAATTTTTAATCTTTAATTTGTATTTTATATTTTATATTTTCAAAATTTATTGGATATTTTCTTAGTGTTTTTCTTACATCAAATGGTTGATTATCAAGATAGTACACAAAAACCTATTATTTTCAATAATATGGTTGGAGCTTTTTAGTTGATTTAATACCAAGGGTGAATTACTAATTTCGAATCTTCAAATTAAGGGATTAAAGAGGTGTTTGATGACATTATATTAATGGTGTTTTATATATATAGGTGTGGATATGCTTCTTTAAAATTATATTTGCAATATTAAAGGAGTGTTCAAAACCATTCTAATTATGACGTGCAATCATCTTTTATATATATATATATATATATATAAGATTGGTTCTCGCGGTTCTCGTACGAAAAACAGTTCTCGTTTGAACTTTTACCTATATATATATATATATATATATATATATGTGTGTGTGTGTGTGTGTGTGTGTGTGTGTGTGTGTGTGTGTGTGTGTGTGGTTCAACAGTGAATTGCATTCGTGTGGACCGCCATTAATGAGTGACTTGATATTACTAAAATATCATCATAATGCGTCATTGATGAGCCATGAATAAGCGGATTATTGAGCCATTACCATTTATATCTATTAATTTATTTTGATCAAGGGTCAGGATTGTTTCTTACAGTTCTTGCACGAAAACAGTTCTCGTTTGAACAAGGGAGAAGTTTATTTGTAACCATAATTGATGCTCATTAATAGGGGTATTTTGGTCTGTTATATATATTTCCAACCGTTTATCACAAACAATTCTCGTACACAAAACAGTTCTCGTTTAAACTATCCAATACACACACACACACATATATATATATATATATATACATATATATATATATATATATATATATATATATATATATATATATATATATATATATATATATATATATATATATATATATATATATATATATATATATATATATATATATATATATATATATATATATATATATATATATATATATATATATATATATTGGAAAAAGTTCATTTGAGAATCATCTTTATTATGAGTACTGTGAGGACCAATCTGAGTCATCAATGAGCATTAATGATGATTACTAATGGTACTTGAAATAAGAGCGATTCTCAAATGAACCCCCTACACACTTATAACATCATTAATAACTTATTAATAAGAGTATTTTTGGTAATTTATATATGTACCCAATTGGGAATTGCGTCCGGCTGAAACGTCATTTATAAGCAAGACTTGATTATACTAAAATACCCTTCATTAAAACATCATTAATGACTAATTAGTGATTCATTAATGAGTCCTCACAATTATTAGATTGATTTATTTTAATAAAAAACCAAGATTGGTTCTAATAGTTTTCGCATGAAAAACAGTTCGCGTTTGAACCCTCAAACAAAAACACACATATGTATAGGGATATACCAAAGGGCTTCTAGTCTAGCAGTATCAAGATGTTGGAATGTGTTTCTCATCGCCTATGGTCATGGGATCAAGTCCCGTTGTGGACAAAAGATGTAGATTTAGAACTAGATTAATGTGTGCGTGTGTAGTTGTAAAAAAAATATGTATATGATATGTTTAGTCCAAAACTGTTTTTCGTGTGAGAATTGCGAGAACTATTTGTGCATAATTGATGTCTCGTCAAAAGAGTATTTTGGTCATTTTATAAGTTTACCCAACCATGGATTATGTTCCTGTGGATCCTTTTTTAATGAGCGAGACTTGATTTTATCAAATAACCCCTCATTAATACGTCAATGAGTCATTAATGAGTTTTAATATAAGCTACTTATTTATTTTTGATTAAGAGTCAAAATCGGTTTTTGTATTTCTCATATGAATGACATTTTTCGTTTGAATACTTGATATACTATATATTTTCAAAAACACATATTTTCACAATGCTTTATGAGATATAAAACAAATACTCTGTAGTACGGACGTATGGTGTAGAAGTACGTAAACATATTTAAATTGTATTTTGCTGGCTTATACCATGAACGAGTTTTTTTTAATCCCCGCGTTGTGGCGGGATTTTAATAAACATGTAGAACGGTTTTAAATTAGAATATTAGAATATAAACTGAACACAACAATAAAATTTAAAATCAGGTAGAAATACTAAATAAAGGAAAAAAACGATACAATAAATTGACTTGTAAAAACATAAATAAATAACTCTAAAAGGTTGGTAAAGAATATGGCTGTAGAGAATTAAATTAATAATTAAATAGAAAAAATCTTAAAATCATAAAAAAAAGATAACGCAACAACCATAATTTGATGCAAAATAAAAAAAAACTGCAAATTACATATGCTAGGAATCAAACTCAAAACCTACAACTTGCTCCATGCGAGCATTACCAATCCGCCATGAACCACTTTGTGTTTATAATCAGATACTTAAATATATAAATTGACTTATGAAGAAAAAGACAAAAAGTCTACTGTTCATACTTCTTTTATATATATATATATATATATATATATATATATATATATATATATATATATATATATATATATATATATATATAAATAAATAATAAGGATCAAATAAAAAAAGAATTAGGATAAAAAAGAGTATGGAGAATTTTGGGCCTGACACGTGACATATTTATTAAAAAAATAAAAAAGGGTATAATAGGTAAGTTGCATTTTTTATCTCTTCTCCCCTAATAATAGACCCCACGTTTAACCCTCTCTCTATCTTCTTTTTCCACCTCCATCTCCAATACGTCTCCCCAAATCGAGAACCCTAATCGGCCTTAAGGCCTCACCGTTGCCGCCTTGAAGCCTCACCGTCGCCGTCTTGAAGCATGCAGCGTATCCCCTCCGGTGAAGATACCACTGTCGTGAAGCCACCCCTCACGAAAACCCACGATCTGTCGATCTGTTCTTACTTTCCACACATTCAAATACCTAACCCTAATAACCTTTTCAAAAACCTCCGCCTCCCGTAACCCCCTGCAAGCTCGCCGATAACAACTATTGCTCGACGGTTTTTCATATTCGGTGTTTAGAATAGAGCGTCCACCAACTTCTGTGATTTGGCTCTCTGTTCACTAAAAAAGATTAGTGTTCGTCATTTGTTTTTTTCGTATAGAGAATGATTAATCTTTATGATTAATGATCATAAAGTGATTTGTAGTTTTCTTGATGATTCGCTTCATGTTCATAAGACCGATCAATGTTCATCGTTTATTTTTTTCTCTCACAATTGTATATGATTCAAGGTTTTTTTTATGAAAATGATTAATTGAAGTGATCATTTGATTCATGTTCAAGGTCGAATTCATCCTTTTTTGAATGATACTTGGAGTTGAAAGAAAAATAGTTTACTAGATTGATTGAAATTAACAGTGAATCAAATTGTGAATCAAATTTTCTTGATGAAAAGATAATGTGCATCAATTTTTTATTTGAGAAATCATCAAAAGTTTAAAATTATGTACTGTACATCAGTAGATGATTTTTAACTACCATGATATTAGGAGCTGTTAGATGAATATGAGTTCTGCATCAAATTTAATTTCTTAATCAGAGCTAATGTTGGTAATTGATTTGCAAACAAATGATAAATCAATTTTTTTATTAATGTATTTGTTCGATTGAATTTTTCTTGTATGCATCAGATTTGTAATCAATGCTTGAGGTCATGTTGTGTGGGAGTTGGAAGGCTGTTTCTTATTTAATTCCTAATTATTGTGTGATAATGTAATGCGTTTTAGGTGGACATATGTGTGATGATGTTTACTGCCCATGTTTTTGATATGTATGAAAAGATACCTTGTGTTGTGAAAAAAAAATAGTCGCTTTGCACTATAATTGATGATTACATCACATCAATAAATAATTGATGATTCGTGTTATGCATCCGATTTTTAATTCTGGATTAGTGTTTTTAGAGGGAATATGTTTTCAAGACAATTTTTATCATATCCCTCGCATATATATATATATATATATATATATATAGGTTGCGGTTCAAACGAGAACTGTTTTTCGTACGAGAACTGCGAGAACCATTCTGAGCCAATCAAATTAATTGTTGTCTTTTATAATTTTAATAAATTAGAAAGGGCAGTTTAGTCCATGCCCAAATCCTTATCTGCAGTACGTCTCCCATGAGAAACCCACATTGACATAGTTTCTCTCCCGCCGACCATACAATCGGCCACCATTGCCAAGTGATCGCCGCCGTCCACACAAGCGACCACCGCCGTCCACACAAACCGACCACCGCCGTTCATACAATCGACCAATTTCTGAGCCGTTTCTCTCGACGCACCGTACCTTATTTTTTCAATTGTCTTACTTTGGTGGCTGCTACTCGGTATCTAAGCTACGATCCGAGCTTAACTACAGTTGATCTACAAGTCCAAGCTTCAATGTATCTTAATCGCTGCTACTATTGTCGAGATCTAAGATCGAAAGTTCATACACCGGCCTAGTATCGAAGTTTCTCGAAGTTGTGAGATAGAGATGCCAAGATCTGTAAGCTTCTATGTTAACCTGCCTTATCTACAATCATTATTGATTATCTGTGCTACAAAAACGACACCCAAATCATCGCAATCGTCAAGTTGCAGGCTCAATTTGTTTTTTTCTTTTTAATAAAAATCAAGCTTACAAAGTTTCTGGTGGTGGTGTGTCAAACACCAGTTGAGAGCGGTGAGAGTGGAAGCATAATGATGCATAATGTTTTCATCTGGTTCCTGTGTTGTGAACTCACTGTAGATAAAGCATCCAGTCTTCAAAAAAGAACGATTGATGATACTGCAAAATATTGAATAACTCTATTAAATGCAGCAGGTGTTTAAATTTGGTCGAGTGCCAAGCAGGTGTTTAAATTTGGAAGGGATAAGGAAAATGTGGTGTAAGTTTGTGATGAATTGGGTGGACAAGATTGAGTGCCTAGTAGAGGAGTACTATATGCTTGTTTAGTTGTACCAACATGTAACCCATGTGAGTAGATCATGTTTGTAATTTTGAGATGGTTTGGTAATATTAAATATAATTCCCTTGCTGTTAAAAAAGCAGAAGCTTAAAGTTATTTTATCGTGTCATGATGGCAAAACCCATCTGGTAATGTAAGCTTAAAAGTAAAAATAATAATAAATTAAAAGGATGAAGGTATTAATTTAATACAACTATTTTACCTTCTTGTAGTTGAAGTTTGAAATTTTTTATGAATTTGGTTTGTATAATATGATGGGTTTAGTTGTTTGACTGTTTGTATTTTTATTTCCCAATAAAACTCTCATGTGCAAAAATATTTGCACCTGTGTAAAAATATTTGCACATGTGCAAATATTTGCATATTTGCATATGTGAACAAATATTTGCACAAGTACAAAAATATTTGCACATGTGCAAAACAATTTGCACAAGTGCAAAAATATCTGCACTTGTGCAAATATTTGCACATGTGCAAATGCCGAGCTGTAAGAAAAAAAAAACCCAGCAAAAATATAAAAAAAAGTTTTGAAAAAATATAGCAAGATCGGTCTCAAATTAAAGAGTATAATTTTCTCGTTAATTTGGTATAATTTTCGTATTTTAGTACCTTCCCGTTTGATGGATATATTAGTTTAAAAAATATGGGGGTAATGTAAAAATGTCCAAATTACCCTTAATTAATTAAGGATAAGTTTGATTTGTTTAAGGATAAATTTGATTTGTTTAAGGTTATCCATTAACAACTCTTTAATCTCAACCATCAATCTCTTTGATCAATGACTATAATTAGTTCTCGCAGTTCTCGTACGAAAAACGGTTCTCGTTTGAACCGTCCCCTATATATATATATATATATATATATATATATATATATATATATATATATATATATATATATATATATATATATTTACTACTCTATAAAGCATTTAGCTCTTTTTTTAAGACAATTTTTTAAGTTAAGTAGTACAAGTAATATAGCATGCTTTACAATAACTTTGAGCAACAATCTTAACACTTTTAAAATAGTACAACTGTTATTAAATTCAGGACATTAATTGTAATTAATTTTTTGATAGTTTTAAAACATTCATTATGTGTTTAAATTCTGACAGTTTTATATAATTAAAGTATTTAAAGTGTTTAAGATCATTGCTGAAACATATTGTAAATAATTTTATTTGAGTTGTACTATTTTATGTAATCGGTTTCGGTTTTTAAACCGAATTTGAAAACGGTTTCAGTTTTATGTAATTAAAGTATTTATGGTAATCGGTTTCGGTTTTTAAAACGAATTTGAAAATGGTTTCGGCTTTTTCGGTTACGGGGCGATTCAAATTATGGTTAAAACGGTTTATATCCGAATTTTGAACACCCCTATGTCGACAAACGAAACTATTTTATCCCGCCGCATCGCGCGGGTAAAATACTAGTGTATATATATATATATATATATATATATATATATATATATATATATATGGGAGGGTTCAAACGAGAACTGTTTTTCGTACGAGAACTGCGAGAACTAATCTCAGCCGTTCCTTAAATATGGGAATTTCATGGATGGAGAGCGTGGAGGGGATCAAGTGTGGCAGGGTGCATGTGAGGAATTCATGGGTGGGCAATGACATTAAAGGAGGGGGAATTGAACGACTCAGATTGGTTCTCGCAGTTCTCGTACGAAAAACAGTTCTCGTTTGAACTTTTGCCTCTCTCTCTCTCTATACATATATAATATATATATATGTATATATATAATTATCGTTTAAACTAGATTAATTACCCATCTTCTAGTATAAATAAGAGGATAACGTAACAATCTTGCTATTGATTTAAATAAATAAAAAAATTGTTTATAAAATCTATACTAGCCATTTTTGTAAAAGTTAAAATTTAATTTTGATTTTTCTTTGAACAAGATTGGATATATTTTCAACTTTAATGTAAATCAAAATTTTAAAAGAAAATTTTCAAACATGTACGTCTTTCTAATATTTTAAAAATCATAATCGTCATCATGATTTAGAAATACTATATTTACTCTCTATAACAATTCAAAATAGCATATTAAACTTTTATCGTTTAAAATATTTTATAACCATTTTATATGCTTTTTAATTATAAGCAATAAAAACATGACTATATTGCAATTAACTATGACTCTAACGACCCATCGAATATCTGTATAAGAAATACAATAACGGCTCTATGTATCATAATATCATATTTCTGACGTCACATCTGTCCTCCCTTTGTATTGACGTTTCCAATTCTGGTTTAAATGTTCACATTGTCTGTCATTAGTTCTTACAATTTTCAAATCTTTCGCTTTTTATAATTATTTAAGATTTTATATTAATATTTACATTCATTATTTTCAAAATCAACCCATATATCATATAAGTATTTAATATAATGTTTTATAATAATGCCTTTAAAAAAATATTCTATAATAATAATAATAATAATATACTAGCTTCAACACCCATGTGATACAAGAAGGACCTAAACGAATGCATCTTAGAATTAATAAACAATTTCTTAAATGTACAAATAAGAGTCAACATGGAAGGAAAATAAAGAAACACAAAAAACAAAAAAAAAATGGAAAAAAGAAAAAAGATATACCTGTGTGTCTATCAAACCTCGTTGAAAGACACCTTCCAAACTTTTCTCTTTTTCAAAGTGAAAGAGTGGAGGGTGTTATAGATGTATGGTGATGTGTAAGAGCGGATTTAGGATTTTTATGGTAGGTGGATTCATAATATGTCGAAAATAAAATTACTTAAAATTGACGGTTTTGTTCGGGTTTTTCAGTTAATGAGGTCAGATTAACGAAGTTTTAGTTGTTGCTACGGTATTTTAGTGCCAAAATTAAAAACAAAACACAATTATTATGAAACCATGTTAATCAAATTGCTATTTTTAAGGTAAACTAAAATATTTTAAATGTATAAATCGAAGATTGAACTATATTTTATCATTTTTGTAAAAAAATTTCATTTTTCCTTTGGTTTTAGTGGGCATCAAAAAATCACTGGTGGCACCCTAAAATTTGACTGGTGGCAACGACTCGAAAACATTAAAATTTTCCACTGTTTCTGCAAAATTGACCGGTCTTCCGTGCCAATTGAACGTGTTAAACTGACGAAGACAACATGAGACTTTGAATATGGTGGCAACGGTCGAGAAGTTTGAGGTTGGCGATGACCGATGAGTTTTAGGTCATCTCGTTGATAACTAAAGCGTGAAAAATTTTAGAGGACATTATTGGTTTGAGGCATGAAGATTAAGGTTTGTTAATGATATTATGATTTCTTGAAGTTTGATATGTGACAATTTTAAGAGGTTTCATGTGAAAAATAAATGGACTCTTAAATTTGTTATTGTTTTTTGTAAATCCATAATTTATGCTTAAATAAAAGTGTATGATGTTAACTTAATAACGTTGATATGTTGGCATATTTCCCTTCACAACCAGTAGTAAAAGTCACTCTAGACGTTTAATTTTTAAATACATGATAAATAATCTAATAATAATTTGGCAAATTTATGTATGAGAACAAACTAGCTAGTTTGCAAGAGAGAATCCTTGCCAAAGGTTAAAACCTGGTCAAACATTCCTTCATAAAGAGATAATATATATAATTAAGCATGTATACATATACATCCAAAAAACACTAGTTATAGTCTTTTCTAGTTTGGATTACACCTGTGAATGATTAAGATTGCTTTTGATAGCTTTCCATTCTTTTCGCATCAAACACTCCAAAGTACTGGTCAAAAGCATATTTACACCATCTAGCATTAAGCTGTCCACCTTAGCACTAGAGGCCGAAATGCGGACTTGTCAGGATGGAGAATTCTGCAAATCGGGTGCGTGTTTAAGGTCATTTCTTAGTATGGACCAAAACAAAACAGGTTAGGTTGGGTTGACCCATAGACAATTTTATCTAAATTTATTATACTTTTTTGAATAATCAGCGTACTAGTTTTGATTACAGAACCGACGCTATTACTATATTATAGTAAGTACTTGAGTAAAAGAAAGTAAGAGATTGTATGTATTAAATTTTCGAAAGAAAGCTCTCCTAGTAAAACCATTATGGTTGACATCTATTGTTTAGTTATCAACTATTTTGACACATTTTAAACTAAATATTTCTTCATTTGTTACACTTCCCATAAAACTTAACCATGTTAAAGTTCACATCTCTAATGGTGAACAAAATGTATTTTACCCGTGATTCTATATGTACCATCCTACCCAGGCCTTCGAACTTCGAGCTTCCACATATTATAGTTAGAATTTAGTTCGAACACCGAACACATATAGATATATCTTTACTAATTACTACTATATAATGCATTTATGTTTCTCTCTTCTCAAATCATTAAGACTACTTAAATTTAAGTAGTCCAAACAATTATGCATAATGTACAACCTTCAAATTATCAAGACTACCTAATCTCCATATTTTTTTATCTAAATTAATCTAATCCACTCAATTTAAGTGGTCCAAACAATTATTCAAAAAAATTTACTTTAACTTTTTATTATTTAAAATATACTCTTTTACTAACACATTCTCTCATACAAACACAATTATCCACCCACATCAACATAACTTTCAAAATCTTATTCATTTCTCTCTGTTTATTTTATAAATATAAATCTTTTTTCTTATTTTTTAAAGAATTTATTTTTAAAATTAATAAAATAGTTGATACAAATATAAGAAAATTTGAAAAAATGAACATGTTGGTGAAAACTTTTTTGTGACATTGAATTGCGCGAATAATATATTATTACATTCTTAAAAACGACATGTTAGAAAACAGAAACTATTGCTGCCGCAACATTGCGCGGGTGCATTGCTAATAATAATATAAGATATATGTCGTTGCATAGGATTAGGACTAAAACCTTGTAGGGTTATGAAGATCCTAGCGTTCAACTTTAACTTCTTGCATACTTAATCTCATGACATGGGTCTCGTGAATCAACAATTACAAAAGTGTTATTGTCATTTGATTAAAGAGAATAGATTATAACTTAAACTACATACATCAATCCCTATTTTATGGTTTGGACTTTGAAGAATTGCCTCCCATTCAAACTACACTCTTGTTATAGAAATGCATTTGGTAGATTCTTTGGACCATTTTAACTTCTTATGAGTGTTCAATTATTGGTAAGCATACCAACTAATTGTACTTATTAAGTCATCGCCTAGAAAAAGAAAAAAAAAAGAAACTTGTGTAGTTTCTCTCAAATGAAAAATATATGAGTTCTTTTTCTTTGCAATTTAAATAGTAAGATGTCAATTCGTCAAGATCGGCTTTGGATCCTTCAAGAACTGCATATGTAATATTGAAAATGACTTGCATGTGTGATTTTGGGGTTCTTGATATTAAAGATGTTTAATTTGTCTTTTTTAATTAACTACTAATTTACTAAATAAGTAAATATAGTTTTAAAAGGTCATATGTCAATTTACTAAAGAATGATTTCATCAATTTTTTTGAATGACAAACACACACCCATTAAATCTACTCATAATCTATATCATTGTCAACATCAGGATTTAAACCCTCAACCTCTTGGTCTTTTGGGAGACATTACTTCATTACACCAGATACCGCTGGGCTACAAGCCTTTGGTAGGATGATTTCATCAATTGATTACTCTAAATAGAAATGACCTATTTTGAGATGCTATGTGTGTCGGTGTGTGTATTAATGTATATATGTTGGATTAATCTAATAGTTACCATTAGACATGGGCCCCGAGGACCGACCGGACCGGTCCAAGAAAGACCGCCCGAACCGAACCGGTCCAAGACCGGACCGAGACCGAAAATGACGTAAGCGGTCCGAACCGGTCCAGAACCGGTCCAAGATCCGAACCGGTCCAAAACGGTCCAGGACCGGTCCAAGACCGAACCGGTCCAAACTCGGTCCGAACCGGTCCAAGACCGGTCCAATGCCCAACGGTCGAAGTTCAAAATGCAACGGCTCTTTTTTCGGTCCAAACCGGTCCAGAACCGGTCCAAACCGGTCCAGAACCGGTCCAAACCGGTCCGAACCGGTCCAAACCGGTCCGAGTCGGTCCGAACCGGTCCCCAACGGCTAGTTTCCGATTTTTTTTTTTTTTTTTTTTTTTTTTTTTTTTTTCAATTCTTCCTATAAATACCCCCCATTTGGTTGCCATTTTTCTCCTACACCTTCTCTAAACCACTTATTCTCTCATTCTTTCTTCTTTCTCTCAAGATTTGCTTATAATTTGCAATTTTTCCAATTCAAGGATTTGTTTATAATTTGCTTCAAGAATCAAGGATTTGCTTATAATTTTTTGATTTGCTTCAAGAATCAAGATTATAAAAAATGGCGGGTGAAGGACCTAGCAATTTGAAAGCGGGTCGAAGTGATTTCAATATAAATCTCCCGTACGAAGAAGTTCCAAAAACAAATCGAGTTGCGGAAATTTGGAAGGATTTTGTGCAACTCAAACAAAATAACAAAAAATATGCGAAGTGTACGCATTGTGGAGGAATATTATCCGGCTCTAATTCTTCTCTCGCTCGGCATTTAGTAAGTATTCTTTTTTATATTTAAGTTTAGTTTATTTAAATACTAGTTTTTTTATATTTAAGTTTAGTTTATTTAAATACTTATTATATTTGTGAATTTAAAATTATAGGAATTCATGAAATTGAAAATATAGGAATTTATGAAATTGAAAATATTGGTGGACAACTTATTATATTTGTGAATTTAAAATTATAGGAATTTATGAAATTGAAAATATAGGAATTTATGAAATTGAAAATATTGGTGGACAACTTATTATATTTGTGAATTTAAAATTATAGGAATTTATGAAATTGAAAATATAGGAATTCATGAAATTGAAATTATAGGAATTCATGAGCCAAAAACAATTTGATGTAGTTCTAGTTATTCATAACTTAGTTATTCATTCTAATCGTAATACTAGTAGATATAACCCGGAGAGTGGTGTCTAGAATAGTCACGATCGGCTTGTGGTTGTTGGATTTTCCGAAAGGTTTTAAACCGAAAGGATCCTGCCCCCCGACTGACATGCCTGGCCACTCTTTGCTTGGTAGTCAAACGTATTACTTTAGAATCAATAACTATAGTTTAATACTTGAATTAAATACATGAACTTGGTTAAATATAGTTTAGTACTTGAATTAAATACATGACCTTAGTTAAATATAGTTTACATTACTTGAACTTAGTTTATTCTAATATAAACTTTAAAAAATTAGACTAAATGCTTGGTGCGACAAGCCGCTGAGGTTGAGAGTCAAACTCAAGTTGATGGTCAAACATGGCGTTTCGATGCCGCTTTAGCTCAGGAATTAAGCATGCAGTTAACAATACAAGAAGCATTACCATTTGACTTCTTCTCCCGCCCAAGAGTCACAACTTTTATCAAAAAAGCTTTACAACCTCATTATTCCTCTGTAAGTCGAAGAACTCTTAAACGTAGAGCTATGACAAAATGGAAAATAATATATCAAGACTTAAAGGAATTCTTTACTAGATTCGATGGTAGAGTTTCTATAACCACCGATATTTGGACCGCTCCACATACAACCCATTATTCATTTATTTGTGTTACGATACATTGGGTAGACCCTAATACATGGCTTATGCAAAAACGTATTATTGCTTTTGAAAACTTTC
Source organism: Pulicaria dysenterica (assembly GCA_947179395.2). Taxonomy (NCBI): domain Eukaryota; kingdom Viridiplantae; phylum Streptophyta; class Magnoliopsida; order Asterales; family Asteraceae; genus Pulicaria; species Pulicaria dysenterica. The sequence continues at coordinate 75,525,479 of OX359288.1, read as the reverse complement.
CTCACCCGCATGGAGGTGAACAAATTTACGATATTTTATTAAGGATTTTTAACGGTTTTGGAATAAAAGAAAAAATACTTTCAATCACCCTAGATAATGCTAGCAACAATACAAACGCTATGGGACGATTGAAACGGGTTTTAAACCCAATATGTGACGGGGAATTCTTGCATGTACGTTGTTGTTGTCATATTTTCAACCTCGCGGTCCAAAAAGGTTTGGGGGCTATGGAAACTTGTCTTTTGAAATTTAGAAGATTAAATGAGACAATTTTTAAAAGCGGACCAGTCGCGTTCGAAAAATATGAACATTTTTGTAAAACAAAAAGAAGAAGATGTTTGAGACCTCTCATAGATATGCCCGTGAGATGGAACTCGACTTATAAAATGATAGGGCGTTTGATACAAAATAAGGATTTACTTACCGAATATCATCGAGAACACCTACCCCAATTATATGAAGTACTTACGGAAACTGATTGGATTATTTTAGAAGAATTACACATCGGTTTGGGAGTTTTGTATCAAGCCACAATAATGCTATCACAAACATATTTTCCATCATCTCACTCCGCTATGATAGGTGTTTGTGAAATTTTAAGAACATTAAAGGCTTTTGGTTCTTTGGATCAAAGGTGGGATATGATTACCAACGAAATGTGTGAAAGTCTTATAAAATATTTTAAAGAGTTTCCAACAATTTTTTTGATTGCTTCGGCATTAAACCCTCTTGTTAATTTTAAGGGTGTAACGGAATCTTTAACTACAATCGGGGAAGCATTGGGTCAATCTCCAGATGAGATTACGATAAGTATATCCAAATTTGAAAATAGTGTTAAACAATTATATATGATTTATGATAATGAATGTGCACCACGGGGACAACTTGCTTCCACCCCGAGGTCTTCGACTTCACAAGCATCGGCTTCTCGGCCAAACACTACTTTTAGCATTGGATCGTCTTGGCTTCAAAATGTATCTCAATCAAAACGTACACGAGTTCAATCGTCTTTAGACGAACTTTCCATTTATAAAGAAACTGATTACAGTAGTTATATTGGCACCGAAGATTTTACACAATTTGATGTATTAAAATGGTGGCAAGAAAGAGAAAACGTTGGTCAATTTAAGATCCTAGCCCGTATGGCTAGGGACGTACTAACCGTCCAAGCTAGTAGCGTAGCTTCGGAATGTTGTTTTTCTCTTAGTGGCAGGATTTTAAGTGCACGACGGTGTATGTTGAAGGCAGAGTCGGTGCAAATGGCCGTGATGCTTAAGGACTACTATGATTCTATGGAAAGATGTCAAAACGATGCAGATCTCGAAGAAGGCTTAACTAATTTGGAGGAAGCAATTATGGAAGACGATTACAACAGGGACTTCGCATCGGGAACATCAAACACTAACACTGAAGCTGAAACTGAAGAACCCGAACCCGGCGAAGAATACGTTGACGACACTCAAAATAGAATGAACGCGGGTTCATCATCCAACGTCCACTCGAACGAAGTCGCCTATTATGGGCATGTGCCATATACCGACGATAGTTACAACTATTGGAATTTCAATTCCGACTATCCATTTTAGTAGTTGTCTCTTTATATTTTGTGACGTTATTTCTTTCGAACAATATGTATTTTTCGGGTCTCTAACTTGGGGTGATGGCAATGCCGAAGCTCCATTGCTAGAGTTCCCTTTTCTTGTTAAAAAAATAAATTAAGTTTCAACAATATGTAATTTTATTTTGTAATTGTATCGCAATGTTATTTATATGTTTTTATTAACTTGCAATTATATATGTTTATATTTTATAGTTTATAACTTGCATTTTTTTTAAATTAACAAGTCACTTTTTTTTTCAAACAAAAAAAACGAATCGAAAACCGGAAAATTTTAAACCGAAACTAAAAAAAACCCGGAAATATCTAAACCGAACCGGAAAAATACCCGAACGAAAAACGGACCGGTCCAGGACCGAAGTCGGACCGGTCCGGACTTGGACCGGTCCGGAAGTGGTCCAGGACCGCCCGAAGACCGAATTTATCGAAATGGTCTTACGCGAAGACCGGTCCGCCGAGGACCGGACCGGCTCAGGACCGACTAGGTCCGGACCGGACCGGACCGGCTGTGGTCCAGGACCGGTCCAGGACCGATTTTGCCCATGTCTAGTTACCATGTTTACAATTAATTTGAAATGGTCCATAGAATCCTCTAAATGGGCCATACTATGAGAGTTTGTGATTACTATTGAGTCAGATACACTCACATGTGATTAGATTGGTTTGCAATCAAAGTGAGAGACTGACCAGTTTAATAATCGTTGAATCTTGTTAAAAATACACTCTTCAAACTCAATAGTTTCAATTTATGATATTCTAAAGACTATGATCTAATAAAAAGAAGGTATATAAAAATACGTGCTTATATATCTTATATATAATACATCCAATTAAATAATTAGAAGTTACATAACCACAAGAAAGTTAATTAAATCCGTTAATAAATAGCGTAATTTCGTACGTATCTGTATTTACCAACGAATTACCAAAAAAAATAGTCCATCACAAAAAGTCCCTTGATGAATAAAATAACCAAGATTTCATAATCCGGTTGAAATTTTAGCAACAAAAAGTCGTTGATGATTAGATATTACCCATTGATAAATATGGTAAAAAAACACCTGATATCTAGATGGAGAATTTGAAAATTACCAACATAAATTTAACAATCAATTATGTATCTAATAACTCCATATATATATTCACCAATGGGAAGATCTATTGGTAAAAGGTATCACATACATGATACATCTATTATCTATATGAAAAATTCATACATATACAAATCTAGACATACATATGTATCTATGTATCCTAGATTTTTACTTATTTGCTAATTTACTAACAAATCCATATATATATATATATAACACCCACCAACAATGTTTTTAAGGAAATAAAATAAATAGATATCTGAAGCTCTGAAAGCAAAACTATATCAAATTAAAAAAAAAAAGTCTGTATGTTCTCCAGTTCAATTGACAATACACTAATTTGTGATCGTATAATAGACTTTGGTAATATTTTTAATAATTTATCAACAAAAAATATGAGAAAAAACAGGTTGGTAATTAATAATGGCAAGAAATTTCCTTCCAAAATGAGAAAATATTACCAGTGGGCAAAAAAAATTATGTTGCTAAAAAAGCGCCAAAACTCCCTCCAAAATCAACAAAATTAGCAACGGAATTACCAATAGTTGCTATTGGTAAAATGTAAAAATCTATGAAAGTCTTCTTTCCTTGAAAAGATGTCAAATTTATCAATGGATAAAACCTGTTGGTAATGTTATTAACAATTTACCAAGGGAACTTGGAAATTTACACATTGGTAACTTCGGCCATGAAAATTCCAAACAAATAATGAATTACGTCGTAAAACAATTTCATCCAAAATATAAAAATTAGCAACAAGATTACCAATGGATGTCTGTTGTTGAACAATAAAATTGCTAAAGTCATTTCCATTGGTAATCTTGTTAGAAGTACATAAATTTATCAACAAATCTATTATTCGTAGGTAAATTTTCACCGGTACCAACAACTTTTCGAGTAATGTCAGCATGATCAGCTCACAGACTTAGCTTGTGCGCTCGAACTTAGACTAAGGCATGAGCATTCGGCTTAGACCAAGGTGTGCCACTCTATTTATACGTTGATAGGATCTAATGCATGTCTCTTTAGTAAATAAATTTGTACTCCACATCGCGTAGCATGTTTACTAAGTTCAACTAATATTCCTAAGTTAAACTAAAATTACAAACGTATGTTAGGTGTTTAACATGGGCTTTGATTTTTGTCATTTAGATAGGTGACCACTTAATTTTTTTTTTAAATATATAGTTTTGCCTATATGGGTACTTTTGGTACAAAGCTTTTTGAAGTAGGAAGCCTTTTATTTTGAAAATAAAAGCTTCTAGTACGTCTTATTGGGGTGCAAAGTTGTAAGCTTTTATTTTTAAAGAAACAACTTCAAAATAAAAAGGTTAATTGACATAGCATATAAGAGCTTTTTGTTTATAAAATTACATTAATTAATACTCATTATTTAAGTATTTTAGTCATGTCTTATTATGTCATTTTCTAAACTTTTAACAAGTAAAAACTTCCAGCTACTAGATATTTAAACCAAATACACTAGTAGGGCAATTGAATGATCATGGTTTCATACTTTAAGTTTTAGAATATACATTCATCAAAGAACTATTCGACGCTAAAATATATCTAAATTACTTATGTGACAGAAGTAGTCAATGAAGATATAATCTCTAAAGTATTGTAAAGGGTGTTTTTAACGATACTATCTCTTTTATGTCTAAGATATATCATATCGTGTTTTGCTATCAACAAACACATATTAAACCATAGGAAAATTCTATTTCTTAATACTATTTTCTTCTACTGCATCTTCCTATTAACCACAATATGATATGTGTAATTCACTTGTAGTAATTTTGTTTTTTATGTCCTCTATTAATTTTGATACTTATACCAATCTTATGAGTGGAAGAATAATTGAGAATCTTTTATATAAATATATAAAATCATGTGGTCCACTTTTATACACAAGTGAAATCATTAATCACATTTAGAGAATGAAAATGTTAGAATTCAAGATGTCAATATTGTTTTTTAAGTTATTTATATGTAGTCTACCTTTCAAGACTTTAAGTAGCTAGTTGAACACATTTACCGAAGGCTAAGCAAAGTATAAATTAATATACAATCTAATATTTAATATAAATTGTGTTGTAGAAGCTCAAATCAAAATAGAAAGGGATATGAACGTAATATAGAATTTGTCATGTATAATAATTATGATATTAATTTTATTTGGGGTATTCAGCGAGACTAGTTAGATCTGAGGCCGAGACTAGAACTTAAGCTTAAAAATGGAGTTAGAGCTTAAGATTCTATATTTTTCTAAAGAGTGTTCGGTAAAAAAGTTGGAGCTTGAAATTATGAAATTACTTAAAAAGGCATATGATTGGGAGTTGATTTGTACATAAAAGTTTTTTTTCATACATAACAATTGTGACTTTTATGTCCTTAGAATCTTACTATCTTTTACTCTATAGTCCACATATTCAAGGGTGTATGATGTCCAAACAACAACTAATTGTTGTGTATGATAAAAATCTGTTGTGTACAGATCATCTTCCCATATAATTATATAATTAATATATATATATATATATATATATATATATATATATATATATATATATATATACAACTCACACACTTCCATAGACATGTCTGTTGCAATATATGGTTCATATAAACTTACATCGTAAATAATTTACTAATAACCACTTTTATAACAATATCTGTATCACGACTAAGTTAGGGTTTAGATGTGACGTTAGTTATGAGAGCATTATTGTTATTTTAATAAACGATAATCTCAAGCTCAATTAATAAGCGACTTAACATACTTTTATTTTGAAGGATTATAAGAAATTATATTTTTAATAATCCACTTAATATTTTAACAACCCAACAATAATAAAGAACTAAAAATTAAAAAAACTAGAATTTTCATAAAATATCTCATAAGGTTATTACCAAACCTTATTATATACAAATTATTTCCACATAAAAATAGCTACTAATTTATCGCACTAGCAGCTTGTTAGTGGGCAATAAAATCTCGTTATGTTTTGGGAGTGATGGCCGAGTCAAAACACTCCTAGCTAGATATAACATTTTGTCGTTAAAAAAAAAAAACCTCGCAACTCTTTTAAATATCAATAAACACAATCATTTTCCGAATCCTCGAGACTCGATACCTATGATTTTTAATACATTTTTTTAATACATTTTCAGATAGCGTCAACTTACATTATTCTAAGAAAATTCACAAGATCATGTTTCGTGCATAACGCAACGTCTCTTCACATGCAACATTAATATCTTCCCATTTCTCTTTTTCTATTTAGAAAAGTATAGCAATTTGCAAATTAATTTGCAATCCCAACTGTAGCAGAATAATACAGTTCGTACAAGAACTTGACTTTAATATTAGGTTTTCTAGAGCTTAAGTAATGATCACACACGTGTGCGACGACCCCACGTGCAAGTTGAGAGTTACGGCTACTTTGACCAGTCGCTTCTCTTTATATATTTAAATAAATATATGTCTACGTCCCACACGCATAGCTTTGCTTATTTTGTGTTGAGTGAAACTGATTTTAAGCGACAGAAGTGACCTATGACGACGGTCTTGTCTAGCGTTATGTTTTATTATATATATATATATATATATATATATATATATATATCTCATTTTGTTTGTTTTTTTGGAAATTGGATGATCATGATGTCATGTATATAATGATCATATATATCGTGACTATATATATATATATAGAGGAGGGTTCAAACGATAACTGTTTTTCGTACGAGAACTGTGAGAACCAATATCGGTCGTTCCTTGTATATGGGAAGTTCATTGATGGAGAGCGTGGAGGGGATCAAGTGTGGCAGGATACATATGAGGAATTCATGAGTGGACAATGACATTAAAGGAGGGGGAATTGGACGGCTCAGATTGGTTCTTGCAGTTCTCGTACGAAAAACAGTTCTCGTTTGAACTTTTACCTATATATATATATATATATATATATATATATATATATATATATATATATATATATATATATATATATATATATATATATATATATATATATATATATATATAGGGAATTGTTCAAACGAGAACTGTTTTTCGTACGGGAACTGCGAGAACCAATCATAGCCGTTGATTTAATAAGTGGAACTCATATATGTAGAGCGTAGATGGATCAAGTGTGGCAGGGTGCATGTGAGGAATTCATGGGTGGATGATGACATTAAAAGAGGGGGAATTGGATGGCTCAGAGTGGATCTCGTTGTTCTCGTACGAAAAACAGTTCTCGTTTGAACTTTTACCTATATATATATATATATATATATATATATATATATATATATGGGAAGGTTCATTCGAGAACCGTTGATAGCGCGAGAACCAATCTCAGCCATTCCTTGGATATGGGAAGATCATGGATGGAGAGCGTGGATGGATAGAGTGTGACAGGGTGTATGTGAGGAATTCATGGGTGGGCAATGACATTGAAGTAGGGGAAATTGAACGGCTCAGATTGGTTCTCACGCTAACAACGGTTCTTGAATAAACTTCTCTCTCTCTATCTCTCTCTCTCTCTCTCTCTATATATATATATATATATATATATAAATTGCATCAACATAGAACCCTCTGTTAAACAAAGAACCCAAAGAACCAATCTGGACCATTGGATCATCAAAATCAATGGATGAGATTTAACGATGGCAAGAGTGTAATTATCATGTATTAATATAGAAAGAAAAGGGACAAACATGGAAAATCCTCCTCCTAACAACCCACGATTTAAAAAAAAAACCACAAGAACTTTAAATTGTCATAACTTTTAAAGTTTTGTGAATCTAAACAAAAAAATTATACGAATCTTTTAATTTTTTAATCCTTTTTCAAACAAGATCACTCTTCCCATATTTTTCTAAATTTTTTTTTTGAATTTGAAAATTTTGTTTCAATTTTGGGCAGCATATAGTGTTATGTACGGATTTTGCATTTTGAGTTCGAATGTGTGATTTTGCATTTTGGCTGCATTTTCATTGAATCATGTTGGATTTGCATTTTGTATTTTTATAATTTTTGCATTTTGTAAGCATCTAGATGACCTGCATGGTTATATTTTGCGTTTTTCGTTTTTTTGCATTTTACATTTAGGTTTTACGGATTTTGCATTTTGGGTTTGAATGTATATTTTGCATTCTGGGCTGCATTTTTCATTAAATCATTTTTGGGTTTGCATTTTGCATTTAATAATTTTGTATTTTGGAAGCATCTAGATGACCTGTGTGTTTATTTTTTTTTTGCATTTTTTGATTTTTTGCATTTTGCATTTAGAATGAACCTAGCTCAAAATACAAAATTTGCATTTCAAAAAAAGAAAGTTTCAGAAATATATCATGCCCGGTCTTGTTTGAAAGAGGACGAAAAACTGAATCTAATGATATAAATTTTTTGTTAAAATTCTTAAAAACGGACGAGTTATGATCATTTAAAGCAAATGAGTTTTTATAATATCCAGTTGCTGGAGGCTTTAAGCGAAGCGTGAGTTTTTTTTTAATTTTCTATTTTTGCCTCTAAACTATATGTCAAGTGTCATCACCAGCTGGGTTCTTTAGTAACTATATTTAAGGGATGCTCTTTATATAACCTTACCATATATATGTGTGTGATTTTATAAACGGATAAAATATATGGTCAAAGTGGACAGAAAATTGGAAATTTAATGATGATCAAGATATATAACCACCTTTCTTAATTTGTTTAATTTCATGGATATTGATTATAAATGATCAAGCCAATATTGAACATTAATTAATGGCCTTAACTACATGTTAACATATCGATCAAATAGATATGTTAAATGAGTTATGAAAGGTGAGAATAATTAATTAAATCGTTGTGAAATTAACGGATCGAACCATAACTTGTATTAATTAGATAACACGTATCTAGGGTGGCAAACAAGTATACCTTTTATCGAGTAACTCGCGCATATATCTCCAAGCTTGTTGGAGTTGAGCCTTATCGTGTTCGGAAATAAAATTATAGATTTGAAATATATAACGAGCCACCTCAAGCTTATGAGGCAAATTGATTTTAGTATTTTTTTTATATATTATTAAACATATATATAGGTTTTGAAAAAAGTAGTTATAAATATATATTAGCATGATTTACGAACAGCAACCATTGAGGAAATTAGAGAATACCTATTGGCGGAAATGAACAATATTATGTAATGAAATATGAAATTTTATATCAAGGAAATAGTATGATCACAGTAATAGGGTTGTAATTGTTTAACTCAAAATTATATATATAATAATTCATGTTAAGTTTGTCTGCATACCATATGAGCATATTGCGCTAGCTAGCTTAACAAGATAATGCAAAACGTATTCATGAATGATCATAATTTGCAGCAAATTAAAAAAGCCAAACGTACAATTAAAATGCTAACATGTGTTGTTAATTTAAATTTGTTTAAAGATAAAAAGTTGAGTAACATGATAAACTATTTGCATCTAAGACTATTTATTGTCATGTTCTAGAGTTTTAGAAGTGGAAAAGAAAGGATAGGAGTGCACATTCTTTCCTTTCAAATCCTTCAATTTTTAGGGGAAAGTATTTTAAGAGAAAATAAGCATATGTTCCTCCTCCTAATCCCTTCATTTTCTTTCCTTTCATTACTTAAATAGTAATTGAGAACACATTTTTTTTAGTTTCCTTTCGAATCATTTCCTTTCCTTCGGGTAAAAATTCGCGACAAAGGTGTTAATTAGAGGGGGAAATTATAAGAATAGTAACGAAGTTTAAAAATTGTTTCATTAAAGTCAGTCACTCCTTTATTTTACATTGTGAAATTTCTAATAAGTAACATTGATAAAATAGTTTTCAAACTTGGTCACTGTTATGTGAAATTTTTTTTTTAAGAAAATGTTTCATGTTAAATAAGATTCTACTCATCATTATATATAAGAGGAGACCATTGATTGAAAAACCACATAAATATGAAACTAGGTAGATGGATTATGGTGGAACACCCAATAGACATTTCAGTTTCACTTAGGTTTATTTTTGAACGGCTCCTAAATTTACCTCAAATTGTCTTTAACAAGACTTAAATTCATGATATTTGGTTAATGGGCGATCTCTACCCACAAGTTGCGAACCCCACACATCCCTAGTTACCACCACCACCAAGTTCATCACAACTCACCACGACCACCATTAATGCCACTTACCACCACCACCATGTTCATCACAACTCACCATCACTGCCATCGGTCTTGCCACTATCACCCTTGAATCCTCCATCTTCTTCCCCTGTCACGGTCCACTGACGACATATTCTGCTTTGCTTCCAATGATTGACCGATGATTCAACAATGATATGAGTGTATGCTCAATTGATATTTGGTTTCTACTTTTGATTTTCGGTGTATGATCTAATAGTAGTGCTCGGTAAGTAGAGAAAAGAAAAGGGATTAGTGGTGGTTCTCTGAGGTACGCTCATGCAAGAAGCATGTACTTATTCTTGTAGCCATTGGAAAACCGTGTCGGGTGATAAAGAAAAGCTTTGGATTCCCGTCAGTTATGAAGAAAAGGAGTAGGTTTGTGGTGCTTGTTACTAGGGATGGCAACGGGGTCGGGGGTATTAGGGATCGCTCTTCCCATCCCCATCCCCGTTACCCACCCCCAGTCCCTATCCCCGCCCGGGAATTGACTTGCATCCCCATCCCCATCGGGAATCAGAGATTTTCCTCTTCTAATAAATTTGTTTTTCTAAATAGATATACATGAGAATTTTCATACAAAACTAGAATTGCAAATCTAAATATCATTCCAACCGCTTCATATCAAAATATAATCAATCTATTATTTTAATACTTTTGTTAGAGAAGTAATGTTCTTGATAAAAGACATAATATATTTACTAAATCATTGTATCATACACATGAGATTATCAATTAAATAGGTAATTTCTCAAACATATATGTCCATGAAAAACGCTTATAATATTTTCATAGATGATTATACAAAAACTATATTAGCAATTTCATCGTATTAGTTTTTTCGTTATCTATGTTTTATAAATCGTATGAAACAATCATGTATGTTCAAATATAAAATCAATCTTATTAATATGCATATTAATGTAAGAAAGTTAGATTTGAGACAAATACATGTTTATATGAGAAATTTGACTTATATATATATATATAATATGTGTGAGTTCGGGGTCGGGTTCGTGTTCGGGGAACCGAGAGGTATCCCCATCCCCGGTCAGCTCGGGGATTTCCCAGTTAAATCGGGGTTAGAGAACGGGTTCCCCGTCAGATACGAGGTTTTTTTTGCCATCCCTACTTGTTACTCACATGCAGTTTTGAAAAATGGTGGATATATGATGAAAGGGTTGAGTGATTTAGGGATAGATAATATTCCATAAATATTTATATTATAGAAAAAATAATTTTAGTTGAAAAGACTAAAACCTCTTAAAAATAAACTAACGTCAATATTCCATAAATATTCTATTTTTTACTATTTTCTCGTTTCTTCCAACGCTTTCGCAGTTTCGCTGTCGAAGGTCTGTCTTGTGAAACAATCTCTCTATCTACGTATTGCGTACTATTTGCACATCAGTAAATGCCTTTTCCTTCTTATTTCGACTTTGTACACCATTTCAAAAACCTCGAACTCATTTGCAAAGACAAACGGATCAGTGGTGGAAGTTATTGCTAAAAAATACAATGAACTTTGCCAAAATTGTCATTGTATGTAACCAATGTTATTCTGTACCTAAAATTTCAAACAAGTTCCATTTTTGATTCATTGTATGCAATTTACCAACAAATTGTCAACCGGTTTATGATTTTTTTTGTTTTTGATTTTTCTAGGTTAGATTTTTTAGGGTTCTGATTTTATTTATCCGTACATATAAACAACACTAAACTCGTACATAATTACCAATAGATAACACATATCGTCTTACATAATCACCAATCATTAAGATGAACACCGATTTTAGATCTTAGCACAACAAACTTATGTGTTGGCTTTTGAATCCATATCAGATTTATGCACACATCATGGTTGAACACGTCGATCTTAGATTTGAGATCATCAAAGTGCACATGATTTTCATTGATCAGATATACTAGAAATGTCAAATATACTAGACGGAATAGGGCCCTCCAACAACTTAGTATTAATTTGATTCGTCATATCAGTTTTCTACGACATACACCAAGTTCCTCACCTAACATATCAACTTCTAATTAAGGTGCAAGTTGTTCCTTAAGCATCTCAACAAAATGTTCCCAAGTTATTTCTTTTATTTCCTCGACTCCTTACTGTTGCACTAGCAATTCGCACCAATCTTTTGTGGCACCTCGTAAGAAATTTGAAGTAAACACACTTTGCATTCTGCTGGACTGAAACATGTACAAAATGGACCCTTCACCTCAGCCGCTCATTAAGCACTAATTAAGGGATTAATCGTCTCATCAAAACCTAGTGGCTTACAAGCTAAGAAATCCCTATAACTGCATGGTGTGTTAAATCAAATCAGATTTTATATTTATAAGGAATCACCAAAATACCAACTACAACACAAATAGACAAGTGTACCTAATCGTATTGCAATATAGTTTTGGTAAGACCAAGTGTCGAACACTTAGGGAACGAGTATAATTTTAGATTTAAAAGATTTAATTGTTAGTTAGTCTAAAAAACGATTAAATGGGGAATGTGGGAATATATCTAAAAGTACGAGAAACAATTAATAATCAGGCAAAAAAGAAATCATTTCAAAAGTTAGATAAAACTGAGAATTTAGAAAGATAATGATCAAGAAAAAAGTGTCTTCACTTAGATTTGACTACCTTTTATCTATGGTTGGTTTCAAGTTAGTACAATGGATATTATACATCATATACCAATTCCTATATTGCTTAGATAAATTGTTTAGATACTCTAACCCTATAATCATGAAAACATTAATCCTATAGTCATAGGGTCAAGTACTACCACAATTAGTCAATAAATTTGAATCATGCAAGACTTGATCACACATATTAATGCTAACTACGTTGTCACTTAACACTAGAATTTAGTCAATCGCTAGTGGCAATCATGTAATGGTCTTACAAAATCATGACACATACATAGATAGATTGGTCCTTAAACTTATGCAACTCGGTCAATAAACAACGACGGAAACTTTAACACTTATGAATAGTAGATCAAGCAAATAAATATATAACTACTAAAACATCAAATTAATTGAAATACACACAACCCTAAAACAGTGTTAATGGAATTCTACTTCATCTAAAATAGTAACAAATTAAGTATCATTACATCCCACATTGTCATAAACACTAGCGCCGCCACCACCACCACCACCACCACCACCACAAAAGATCACCAAAAAATACTTTAACACTAGTTTTAGGTTGAAATGCATACCTTAATGCTTAAAATTGTTTACTCCTTTTCTTAATTCCACCGATTTTGATTTGGTCTCCAATTTCTTAGCTCTCCCTATCTACTCAATCTTTCCAGACACACACGTATAAAATATTGAATTTAAGAAGTCTAACCAACTATCTTTATACTCACAAGTTTAGTCGAATGGCAATTTAGGTCCCAAGAATTTTTTTTATCTTAACTGAATCACAAACATACACACTCATAAACTTTGAGAATTTTTAACTATAGTCCCTTAACTTCATATATGTTAGGAATTATTAATGGTTCTAATATAAACTAAGTTGTAAACATTAGTGGTGTTATTGTAAATATGTACAAGTTAGGATAATTTATGTAATTAGTATGAATAAAGGTCAAATACGGATGTGCAGAATATGGTTTCTGCCGTTTATCCCTTTGACCCCAACTGCCAACGTTAGGCAGTTGATGTAGAAGTCTGTTAGTTGGTTACCAATTAGAAAACTATGTATAGGTATCATGTATGTACATTTGACATAAGAATCAGATTTGATATTATCCAATTCTCTTGTTCATTCAGACGAATATACATATATATACTGTGATTGTTTGTGGTTGAAACCATGAGTGAATCAAGTCAATTTAAAACATGGTATCAGAGCCAAATGCTCTTACGATCTGTGGGGAATACGAACAGGAGAAGGAGACCGATGCAACAGGCTGTTGATCAAGTCCCGAACCATTTCGGGAATGATAATTGGAATCGAAGAAGGAAGGAGGTCCTGCAAAAGTTGAGCCGATTACACATTACAGGTAGTCGATTCAATTACTTTCCTAATCCGAACTTCTCATCAATTCTTGACGATGAGAAGAGAATGAAGAAGGCCCGTTGTTACGTATGTTATGTAAGAGGGCATACGTATCAAAACTGCCCAAACAGATCGATACTATTCGATCTTAAAAACATCAGTATTAGACGCAGAGAAGAGGGCGAATCAAGCAGTGGTTTGATCGTGCCAAAGCCCACCTGGACTGTAGTAGGGAGTGATGAACGTGGGTGGAACGATATTTGGTATATCACCACCGAATATCCGAGACATATGACTGGGAACAGAGATGTCTTCAAGAAATTCAAGAAGGGAAGGATAGGCTCCGGTGATGGAGTCAAAATCGCTGGATTTGGTGAAATTGAAGTTTCAACAGAGAACAAAGTTTACACTATAAGTGAAGTCTATTTTGTGCCTAAGTGTGCCTTGAACGTTCTAAGTCTAGAACAATTGGCTTCGCAAGGATACAAGGCAGAATTGGTTGGATCGAAGGCTTACTTAAGAAACATATATGAGGAAGGATATGATTCAAATAGCAGTAGTGACTTCGATGTGTTGGTGAACACAGAACATTCAAACAAAGAAAAGATGATGATGAATGATGAACAAATGTTTAAGCAGATCAGAGAAAGGGCTGTAAGTCTTTTATTAACACATTTTAATCACTTTTATACAAATTTCTCGATAAATAGTGTGCCAGAAGAGAAGAAGATGCCATCAAAACATGATTTTGACAGCATGGTCAGTTTCATGAATCTTTTGAATGATCAAAAGATTAAAGAAGGGTGTAAGAAAATAGTGAATAGACACTTAGAGAAACTGATTCAATGGTTCAATAGATTGTTTTTAAATGAGGAAGAAAAATGCTTTCCAATTGTTGTGAATGGAATTGAAATAAATACACTTGATTTCTATTTATTGGTTAAAGAGTTTGGAGGTTTGAAAGTGTGTTACTCGAGAGGAAATGGTACATAGTTGCTTTTGAAATGGGCTTGCCATACACCTGTGGAGAGGATGTAAAGGAATGCTTCGTGAACTATTTGGGAATGTTGGTAGTTTACTCAAGTTTGGCCAGGAAACACTCAAAAGAGGATTTGTCAATTATGGCAAAGGAATGCACAAGTGCAGCACCAGTGGATGTAGTGATTGCGGGTGCAGATTTGAGTGGGGCAGGAGTACTACAAGAATTGAAGAACATACCAAATGATTAAGTGAAGCCCAAAGTTGCAAGTACGACACACTGCAGCAACACTCAAAGAATGGAGGAAAGCATTGATGGCCAAAGTGATGATGACATGGACATTGTGAACATCAACGAATGAATAATCTGCAAGTTTACATTAGAACCATAGAATATGGTTTCTGCCGTTTATCCCTTTGACCCCAACTGCCAACGTTAGGCAGTTGATGTAGAAGTCTGTTAGTTGGTTACCAATTAGAAAACTATATATAGGTATCATGTATGTACATTTGACATAAGAATCAGATTTGATATTATCCAATTCTCTTGTTCATTCATACGAATATACATATATATACTATGATTGTTTGTGGTTGAAACCATGAGTGAATCAAGTCAATTTAAAACAATATAGTCACCAAATTCACATAATAATAAACAATATACTCTTAACACATAGATAAAAAGACAACACTTGAATTTAAAATATTTCTAATATTCACATAAAATAATAAACTTATTTTATGATGTTACACATCATGATTTATATTCTTGACCGCTTGATCTCACTTTTCTTCATCGCAAATCTACAAATGATTCATCTTCATATGCTTGTGACTTCGGATTCATTGAAACATTATCACTTCTTTTGTTCATCTGAGTTACAATTACATGTTTCATCGCAAATCTATATTGTTCATGGATTTACGTTTTTTGTTTAGGTTTTTTAGTTGCTTATATGTAACACCACAATTTCAAGCCAAAATTTTCTTTTATTTTTTTAAACACAACGGAAGACTGGAATATATACTATATTAACAAAATAGTAAACTAATAGAGTTTACTAAAATATATACATATCTAGTGTTAGGTTCACATCCGAACCTTTCAAAAGAGCTAAACAGGGTAAGCATATAATTGCTACATATTTCCATAACATATCGGTGTTACAGGTTTACCAAAAAAATAGGGCTCAACAACCTCTTGTAAAGTATCCCACCAAGCAGCCACAAAACTTCACAGCAACCAAAACTGTACAAACCTGCGGGCAACTAAAAACCGTTAGCTGAAACGCTAAGTGAACAATACATCTCACTGAATAACTATAAATCAGGAATCAAATTGAAACAACACATAGTTGTAGTTATCACTGCACAGTTTCAAACAATTGGGTCTCCACTTTGACCCGCTTCGCCAGGAGGAATGGCGGTGGATCAAACCGCACCCCCATTGGCCGATGGGAGTTACCGTTAGCCCATTAACTCGGTACTTGACCCAAGTAGGTCTGTCAATCAGACAACCTCCGAAATATGAACATGTTCCCAAATTACAAGTTATCAAATACAAATAACTCATAATCTCAAATCACGATATCATACTTTAATTGGAAGCAATACAAAAACTGCTTCAGACTTAAAATCCGGAACTAACGCTTGCAAACCAATTCAATATCAAACCGTTACATGTGTTATAATTATTCAATTCTAACGTATCACTCACCTTTCTTCGGATATGAAAATATCACTTTCCAGAAGGACTTGCGCGTTGTTGGGGACCTAAATATTTAAAAATTTTAACAAACTTTAAAAAAAATCCCCCTCAATATTTAAATGATCATAACTCATTCGTTTTTAAGAATTTTAACAAAAAAAGTATACCGTTAGATTCAGTTTTTCGTCATCTTTCAAACAAGACCAGACTTGATATATTTCTGAAACTTTATTTTTTTTTTTAAATGCAAATTTTTCAAAATTTGCATTTTCACCTGGTTTCATCTGAAATTGCAAAAATGCAAAAAACGAAAGTGCAAAAATCGAATATGTAAGCCATGCATATGCTTCCAAAAATGCAAATTTGGAAACCAATACTGAAAATGCAAACAAGAACTAACTGAAAATGCAGCCCAAAATGCAAAACAAAATTTGCATTTTCATAATTTTTTTTGACAAATATAGGAAGAGTGATGTTGATTGAAAGAGGATTAAAAAACTAAAAGATTGGTATAATTTTTTTGTTTAAATTCACAAAACTTAAAAAGTTATGATAATTTAAAGTTTTGGGGGGTATTTTTTTTTAAATGTGGGTTTGTTAGGGGAGGGGGATTTTCATGTTTGCCCTTTTACATATTAATTAAACAAGATAATTATAATTATGTCATCTTCAATCTCATCCATTGATTTTGTTGATCCAATGGTCCAGATTGGTTATATGGTATATGTTTAAATAATGGTTCTATATTGATCAATTATATATATATATATATATATATATATATATATATATATATATATATATATATATATATATATATATATTCACAGCAAACCACAATTTCCATATTCCTTCTTCTTTTCTTGCGCATAATACAACAACACAACAACCCTTGTCTATACAACTACTACCAACAACATAACATCCCTTAATTAATTATTTGTCATACATATTTATACATACAAGTTCCAGAAGCAATAACAAGAAACCAATTTCATAGTTCAAACAAAAGTTTCACCTTCTACCTCCATTAATGGGGTTTCATGATCCTATCTATAAATCATAAAATTTCTATCAAATAAGGTACCCAAACTTGCTAAAACTCATTTATAAATCCAAATAATCAATCAATTAGCAATTTAAGTCAATTACTCATGAACCCTAAAATAAATCTTCTTGTTCTTGCAAGAGTTCATGAAATTAGAAGAAGGATTTAAAAATACATACCTATATAGTCTTCAATTTACAGCAAATCAACAACAAAACCCAAGTGCTAGCAAGTTGTTAGGGTTCTTGAGAGCATATGAACAAGGAAATGTTTCAAGAATGAAGTGGGTTTACACCCCTGTACGTACAACACACATACATATCATTTGGGGTTATTTTTTTTCTTTATTTAATTTCCATATTTATCTAAGCATTTATCATTTTCTATAAATTCCTAAATAATAATATTAACTACTAGAAATTCAAATAAATCAAAATAAAAGCAATTAAAAATCCAAATAATTACTACGTACCACATACGAAGCTCCGAGTACTACCAGACCCGGATTTGGGATGTTACAAATCTAACCCCCTTAAAGAAGATTCCGTCCTCGGAATCTGATCGCCATCAAATAAGTAAGGATAGCGGGATTTCATTTCATCTTCTCTCTCCCAAGTCAAGTTAGATCCAAGACTATGCTTCCATTTAACAAGCACCAACGGAATACTTTTCTTTCGGGTCTTTTTAAACGATCTGTCTAGGATCTCAACATGTTCTTCTACTAGCTTTTGTGAAGAATCCACACATAATTCTTGGAGAGGGAGAATCTGCTCATCTTCAACTTTACATTTCCTCAGATAACAAACATTAAAAGTATTATGGATACCTGCTAATTCTGGTGGTAAGTCAAGAACCACTGTCTGTTCATTCACAATCTGACTGATTCTGAATGGCCCAATGTATCGCGGAGCAAGCTTACCATGCTTACCAAATCGAATGACACCCTTCCACGGTGAAACTTTCAAGTAAACCATTTCATCAACCTGAAAAGTCACTGGACGCCTTTTTGGTTCCGCGTATTTCTTCTGTCTATCTCTGGCCGCCTGTAGTCGTTCTCGGGCAATCTTGACCTTGTCTACTGTAATCTGTACAATTTCTGGACCTGCAAACTGTTTCTCCCCGGATTCTAACCAACAAGTAGGGGTACGACATTTCCTACCATAGAGCATCTCATAAGGAGGCATCCTGATACTGGAATGGTAAGAGTTATTATACGCGAACTCTATCAAAGGAAGATGAGAATCCTAAGAACCACCAAACTCTAACACGCACGCACGTAACATATCCTCTAAAGTCTGTATAGTGCGCTCGGATTGACCGTCAGTTTGGGGATGATAAGCAGTGCTGAGATTAACCCGAGTCCCTAATTGTTCCTGTAGAGTCTGCCAAAAGCGAGAAATAAACCTGGAATCACGATCAGATACAATGGATAACGGAATCCCATGTCTCGATACTATCTCATTAATATATAAAGATGCCAATTTTGTTAAAGATGCCGTCTCACTAGTAGCCAAGAAGTGGGCACTTTTTGTCAAGCGATCTACTATAACCCACACTATGTCGTTTCCCCTTTGTGTTCTTGGCAGTTTTGTTACAAAATCCATCGTTATACGCTCCCATTTCCAGGCCGGAATATCTAATTGCTGTAGAGTGCCGTAAGGTTTTTGGTGTTCAGCTTTAACCTGAGCACAGATATGACAAGACTCCACATATTTTGCAATATCTACTTTCATCGTAGGCCACCAATACAGCGGTTTCAAATCCTGATACATCTTCGTACTGCCTGGGTGAACCGACATTCTAAATTTGTGTGCTTCTGACATTATTAATTCCCTCAAGTTACCAAAAATTGGGACCCAAATATGAGACTGAAACGTCTTTAATCCTCGAGAATCTTCTGACAACCGCTCTTTTAATTTTAACATCGTCTCTGATTTCAAATTTTCATCTAGCAAAGCTTCCATTTAAGCAGTCTTTAGTCGTGTAATTAAATCCGAAACAATCTCGAATCGAATAAATTTAATCCCCTCAGAAGATGCTTTCCTACTGAGTGCGTCGGCTACAACATTTGCTTTACCAGGCTGATATCGGATCTCACAATCATAGTCTTTAATCAATTCTAACCAACGTCATTGTCGCATGTTCAATTCTTTCTGAGTAAATACATACTGGAGACTCTTATGATCTGAATAAATTACACATCGGGTCCCGTACAAGTAATGCCGCCATAGTTTCAAAGCAAATACAACGGCTGCAAACTCCATGTCATGAATGGGATAATTCCTCTCATGTGGTTTCAGCTGTCTGGAGGCATAAGCAATAACACGGTCTCTCTGCATAAGAACACATTCAAGACCTGCAAGTGAAGCATCACAATAAACAAAAAAATCATCAGAACCCTCAGGTAGGGCTAATACCGGAGCCTTACATAATAATTGCTTCAACTTTTGAAATGCTGAGTTCTGAGATTCAGTCCATTGAAACGGGACATCTTTTCTGGTCAACTTAGTCAATGGTCCTGGAATCTTAGAAAAATCACGAATAAACCGTCTGTAATACCCGGCAAGACCCAGAAAACTCTTTATCTCTGAAGGACACTTTGGCACACCCCCAATTCATAACAGCCTCAACCTTTGCAGGATCAACCTTAACACCTTCAGAGCATATGACATGACCCAAGAAATGAACTTTCCGTAACCAAAATTCACATTTAAAATATTTAGCATAGAGTTGTTTACACTTCAGAGTTTCTAAGACTTGTCTCAAATGATCAGCATGTTCAGATTCAGTCTTAGAATATATCAGAATATTATCAATAAAGACGATTACAAACTTATCCAGAAAAGGACGACATACTCGGTTCATAAGATTCATAAAAATAGCTGGGGCATTTGTCAGACCAAAAGGCATAACAAGAAATTCATAGTGGCCATACCTGGTTCTGAAAGCTGTTTTGGAAACATCCTCCTCAGATACCCGTACCTGGTGATAGCCGGATTGCAAATCAATCTTAGAAAAATAAGAGGCACCCTGTAACTGATCAAACAGGTCGTCGATACGCGGCAGAGGGTATTTGTTCTTCACTGTTCTTTTATTCAATTCTCTGTAATCAATACACATTCTGAATGTGCCGTCTTTCTTTTTCACAAATAACACCGGGGCACCCCATGGTGAAGAACTGGGTCGGATAAATCCCTTATCAAGTAATTCCTGTATCTGAGTCATCATTTCTCGAACTTCTGAAGGTGCTAACCTATTGGGTGATTTTGCGACTGGATTGGCACCAGGAATCAGATCAATCATGTATTCAACTTCACGGATAGGTGGTAATCCAGGTAATTCATCAGGAAACACCTCCGGGTATTCCAAAACCACCCGGATATCTGTAAGTGTCTTTTTCTCCTTTCTCGCGTCAATTACATATGCTAGAAAAGAATCACACCCTTTAGCCAGAGATTTTCTGGCCTTCATAGACGAAATGATAGGAAGATCAGAACCATGCCTCTGCCCGCGAGCCACTACATGTGACCCGTCAGACAAAGGAATTTCAATTATCTTTTTACTACAAGAAATTTTAGCATTTACAGAACTTAACCAGTCCATTCCAATAGCTGCATCAAAGCCTGATATAAGCATTAAAAGAAAGGACACAGGAAAACGAGCACCATCAATTTCAATAAAAATTCCAGTCACTGATGTTGTAACAGGAACAAATTTACCATCCGCCACTTCCACTTCCAATAGAGTGGATAACACAGAAACAGGTAGTTTCATATTATCACAGAATCTCATAGAAATAAAGGAGCGATTATCCCCTGAATCAAATAAGACACATGCAGGTGTAGAACTTATAAAGAAAGTACCAACAATAACATCACCTGCAGTCTGAGCATCATCAACTGTCATCTGGAAGGCACGTGTCTCGGCACGAGGGGGTTCCTTCCTCTTCTGACCTGAACCGGAACGAGAAGCACCAGTCGATTGAGCCTGTTGGTTTTCTGGACACTCATGATACATATGCCCCTCCTTCTGACATTTAAAGCAAACCTTATTCTTCTTTGTGCATTCATTAAACAAATGACCTCGCAACCTGCATTTGGTGCACCGCTGTGTCTGTTTGGTGCAGTGCCCATCATGAGAACTCTTACATTTATCACACCATAAAGACTGAAATCGTGCTCTAGCTGCTGACTGAGGTTGGGTACCTGATCCACTGGCTCCCTTTTTCTTGAATTTAGAGTTAAACCTGAATGTATCTTCTTTCTTAGCAGGCTCTGATTTCTTTATCTCTAATTGGGCTTCTTTCATATCACCTTCAAAAGATCTAGCAAGCTCATACGCTTGTTCCACAGTAGTAGCCATCCCCACATTGTGTCTGAAATTTGGAGGTAATCATTTCACATAATGCTTGATTTTATCCTGCTTAGTAGGTACCCAAACATTTGTAAATTGCAACTTATCCATGAATTCGGTATTGTACTCTTCCACAGATCGGCTTCCTTTACTGATATTCATAAACTCATGTTTTAAACGATATAAATTAAAGGAAGTCAAGTACTTATCTTTGATTCTGTTCTCAAACTGCTCCCAAGTCATTGAGTCAACCACTGTCTTTCCCAAAGTAGCTTTAAGAGTTTTCCACAAGAAAAGGCCCGACCTTTGAGATATCCGATTGCAAAAGTGACTCTTTCACGGGGATCCACATTACATGCACCAAATACGTGATCGATTTCCTGTAGCCAATCCATCAAAACATTAGGATCGTCACTCCCTTAAAATTTAGGAGGTCTGGCATTGTTAAAGTCTTTATATAGTCGATATTTCTTTTTCTCTATAGGAGCTCCTGCAGGATGTAATACCCGTAATTGTTCAAACTCTGCCTCAATCTGTTGTACATAAGCCTCCCACTGAACTGCATAGTCATCCATATTTTGCCGAGGAGAAGGGGGTTGATTGACAGGCTCTTGGTTCAGGTCAATGACCTGTATTCTAGGCATCTAAATTACTAAATAACACAATTGATATAGGGTTAGCGTTATATACATTAACACATACCATAATACAAAAATGTTACATCTAACAAACCTTGCTGATGGGATACTTCACGTATTTGAGCCCGGGTTTGAGACTGAACACTCCACAAAATGTTCAATTCCCTCAAACCAGAGCTCTGATACCAAATTGTAACACCACAATTTCAAGCCAATTTTTTTTTATTTTTTAAAACACAACGGAAGACTGGAATATATACTATATTAACAAAATAGTAAACTAATAGAGTTTACTAAAATATATACATATCTAGTGTTAGGTTCACATCCGAACCTTTCAAAAGAGCTAAACAGAGTAAGCATATAATTGCTACATATTTCCATAACATATCGGTGTTACAAGTTTACCAAAAACATAGGGCTCAACAACCTCTTGTAAAGTATCCCACCAAGCAGCCACAAAACTTCACAGCAACCAAAACTGTACAAACCTGCGGGCAACTAAAACCCGTTAGCTGAAACGCTAAGTGAACAATACATCTCACTTAATAACTATAAATCAGGAATCAAATCGAAACAACACATAGTTGTAGTTATCACTGCACAGTTTCAAACAATTAGGTCTCCACTTTGACCCGCTTCGCCAGGAGGAACGGCGGTGGATCAAACCGCACCCCCATTGGCCGATGGGAGTTACCGTTAGCCCATTAACTCAGTACTTGACCTGAGTAGGCATGTCAATCAGACAACCTCCGAAATATGAACATGTTCCCAAATTACAAGTTATCAAATACAAATAACTCATAATCTCAAATCACGATATCATAATTTAATTGGAAGCAATACAAAAACTGCATCAGACTTAAAATCCGGAACTAACGCTTGCAAACCAATTCAATATTAAACAGTTACCTGGGTTATAATTATTCAATTCTAACGTATCACTCACCTTTCTTCGGATATGAAAATATCACTTTCCGGAAGCACCTATGCATTGTTGGGGACCTAACATCCACAACAAAACCAACAAGTTAGTATATATAATACAATAACAATTAATATGCTTAATATTAATAATTATTGATCCGCTATTGACCTTAAAATCTATTTAATTTATAATAGTCAATTTATACTAAAACAATAAACACAATGAAATGTATGTATACATTTATATTTCTTGGATTGATGGTGAAATGCTATAATCAAAACAAGAGAAGAAAGTACTATTTGTCTTCTTTTGCTTTTACACTTCATACATACATCCATATAAGATACAACATACATCCAAATATATATATTATTTTGCTGCAAGGAACAGTAGCTCAATCAAATGATTCTTTTCTTTTTTTTTGTTTTTCCATCCATACATACATACAACATTACACACACACACACATATATATATATATATATATATATTTTCACAGCAAACCACAATTTCCATATTCCTTCTTCTTTTCTTGCGCAGAATACAACAACACAGCAGCCCTTGTCTATAAATTTTCTATTCTTTTCTTCAATGACTACTACAAACAACATAACATCTCTTAATTAATTATTTGTCATACATATTTATACATACAAGTTACAGAAGCAATAACAAGAAAACAATTTCATAGTTCAAACAAAAGTTTCACCTTCTACCTCCATTAATGGGGTTTCATGATCCTATCTATAAATCATAAAATTTCTATCAAATAAGGTACCCAAACTTGCTAAAACTCATTTATAAATCCAAATAATCAATCAATTAGCAATTTAAGTCAATTACTCATGAACCCTAAAATAAATCTTCTTCTTGTTCTTGCAAGAGTTCATGAAATTAGAAGAAGGATTTAAAAATACATACCTATATAGTCTTCAATTTACAGCAAATCAACAACAAAACCCAAGTGCTAGCAAGTTGTTAGGGTTCTTGAGAGCATATGAACAAGGAAATGTTTCAAGAATGAAGTGGGTTTACACCCTTGTACGTACATCACACATACATATCATTTGGGGTTATTTTTTTTCTTTATTTAATATCCATATTTATCTAAGCATTTATCATTTTCTATAAATTCATAAATAATAATATTAACTACTAGAAATTCAAATAAATCAAAATAAAAGCAATTAAAAATCCAAATAATTACTACTTACCACATACAAAGCTCCGAGTACTACCAGACCTGGATTTGGGATGTTACATTATATTAGTTTGCAGATTTCGTTCAGGTTCTGGTTCACATATTCCCATTCATCATATTTGGTTCTTGGGTGTGAGTACGTTCAACGAAATTGATTTTGTTCATATTCCTTTTTCTTGAGTTCTTGTTTGCAAAATGATTTCAAGCTTACAAACACAAATCGTTTGTTCTTTGAGTTCGATTTTAATTTCAAACATGCTTGTGTTTTTGCTTAATCACTAATTTTGAACAGAAACTATTTATCCAAGAACACGTATTATGTACAAGTTGGTTGCGTATTATTAAAATTTAACAAAGTCCATTGTATTTTCTCTCACTTTGCCCTTAAATATATGTTTTATATTTCGTATTGACTAAACACTTTTTAAGTATTTACATAGGGGCAAAGTCATTAAATAGCTGTCATCTTTCCTCCATGTTCCATTGTGGCACGTCTACCTTTTTTTACACATGTGGTCAATCAAGTGATAAAAAACATGTCAATGTGCCAAAATTCGACGTGCAACTTATCCACCAAGTTTCTTGATCCATTCTTGATCGTGTTCGCTAATTTTTTTTATTTGCAGAACCTTGTAAGTAATCATTTTACCTTTTAAAATACACCAAATTCATTATTTTCTTCAAGTGTAGCCAAGAAATTGTTAATTAATGTTGGTGATGTATCATTCAAGACCATCTTACTGCTTTTTAATAATTTGATTCATTTTAAACTCATTTGTTGTCATTCTTTTTGCACTACTTTATAGATAACTCGATTATTTTTCCATAGGATCAAGAATCATACATTTTCATAATGTATTAATGAGAATTTCGAGATTAAAGTGTCATATTTTTATTCAATTTCAATTAAAACATGACAGAAAAAACTTATTTTTCGCTCAATTCTTACTCGTTTCACATAATTCTTTCTACACATTATAACAGGTAATCTTTTTACCTTTAAAAGGAAATCAAATTTATGAATTTTTATCAATTATGGGGCAAAAACTTGTTAATTAAAGTCAGGTACGATCTATTAAGCACCCTTACGGTATTTTGATTATTTGACTCATATTAGACTCGCTTTTAGTCGGGTTGTTCATATTAAATTATAGACAACTCGATTACCTTTCCATTGACTAGATAATCATTAATTTTCATCAAGTATAAATGGAGAATTTCGAGTTTAAAGTTTCGAATTTAAGGTGAAAAAGATGAGGGGAAAGGTGACCTGCTATATATAGCAGGCCAAAATCAACAAAATTGCATATTAACACGTTTCTAATTACTTGACTGGCCACAAGTGTAAAAAAATAGACGTGTTACAGTGGAATATGAGGGGAAAGATGACAGTTATTTAAAGGTTTTATATAATAGACAATTTAAACATATCTTCTCTCTCTCCACCATCCCCTCTCTCCCGTATTATTAGTGTGACACCCACCACCAAACCCTAAACCATTCTCTACCACTTCCATCCTCTGTCCACCGCGGCCACCGTCAATATCGACAGAGAAGGGTTTTTAGGGGTAGAAAACAAATTTAACATGCACAGCGGAATAAATAAATAAAAACCCTTGCAGTGATCTCATCTAATTCATAAGGGAAACATAAAACTCAAAGAAGTAGATTTAGGGTTATATCTTTATGATGATCAAAACTTGATTCCAGAAAGCTAAAGGTAGAACACCGCTACTGCACCACCTCGAACAAGCTGTTAGACCGCTTGAAGGATTTCACCAACGACCAAAAACAATCCGTGTATGCGTGTGGTGTGTGCACCGATTGCACCCCCTTGGGGTGTTGGGTTCGGCTGTACGAAGGGAGAGGGAGAGGGAGGGATTAGGGTTTTGTCCTTTTTGCAATTAGTTGTCTAATAAAAATGTGATCACTTGTAGGATTAATGAGATATATATAGAGATAATAACCTCATTAAGTCCAAGCCCGTTTAATTAAAGTCCAACTTCAATTAAACTATTAACTTATTACAAAACATACCCTTGGACCTTCTAATTAATTAATAACTATTAATTAACTAGTCCAATTAATATTTAAACTAAATATTAATTACTCCTTTTAAATAATAAATAACTTTTATTATTTTTTCTTTCAATAATTAATTAACTAATTAATTATTTCCACACATAACTTGGTAAAATCCAATTGGTTCTAATTGGTTGTGTAGCAGTGTGATCCTTTAGTGTCTTATAGCATTGGACACGACGACACGTGTTATCTATCTGTGCACGTAATCTAACAGACTCCCGCTTGTGCAAGATAAGTAACACTCCTTGTACACCGTTAGCCTAAGGAGGTTCCCAGCCAGACACTTAGGTTAACCAGGCTATAAGATCTCTTACATCTAGAGATATAATCCACACTTGGATTACACAGGTTTTTCCTTTTGCATCGTGATATTCCGTAATTTGAGTATTATACATGGAGCAGGAATATTATTCTAAATACTCATATTTTCTAAACTCTGATTTCGACACTCTGCAATTACGGTTTACTGAATGAAACCTTTCATTCTACCCGAGCGCGGTCACGCATTTTCAGTAGTCTCAACCGTCGAGGGGCCCTGAAACATCTCTCCCAAAAAAAAGGGGTGCAAATTCCATCTTGACTATTTGCAATTTGAGCACACAGCTTCCGCGCACCTAGACACGCCCCTTATGATCACCCTGTTACGGTGTGACGTTAGGACGCGCTAAAGTACAGAAGTTACCATGCCCTAAACCAAATATGTTGAGTCTAAAGACAACCTATCAAGTTTACTTATGATAGTGCTCGATGAAGTAAACTCTATGCGGATCACTCCCAATATTTATCCTATCTGATAAATATCTACAAATATTTGGTCACATCCTTGTGCTTTTATTCAAACCGAATAAATCATCAAATATTTATAATAGCGTTATCTCCCTAATGTAGCTCCCACTACATTAAGTAGCTACGGGCATTTAGACTATCCATAACTTGATTTGTCATGGATAAGTTAAAACATGCTAAAAATAGAGAACAAGAAACAATTATATAAATACCTCTTATTTCAATCCCATGAAATGTAATTACATAATATAAACAGTCTCAAGTTACATCTATAGTAATAATCAAAAACTTGAACTAGCTGCTATATTCTAAGTACTGCATTCCTATAGAATTCGCATGTTTCTCAGCTTAGCTCTAGCTAGCGGCTTCGTCAACGGGTCAGCTACGTTGTCGTTCGTCGGTATCTTTTGCAGTCTAATATCTCCTCTTCCAATAATCTCGCGGATTAGGTGCTACTTTCTGAGTACATGCCTGGTTCGTTGATGATCTCTTGGCTCTTTAGCTTGCGCCACAGCCACTGAGTTATCACAGAATATATCAATCGGCCTAGAGATACTTGCAACAACTCTAAGATCCAAGATAAAATTCTTCAGCCAGACAACTTCCTTTGCTGAATCATTTGCCGCAATAAACTCTGCCTCTATAGTCGAATCTGCTATTGTATCTTGCTTCTGACTTTTCTAAGATATAGCTCCTCCGTTTATGGTAAAGACAAATCCTGATTGCGACCTAAAGTCGT
The DNA here is from genome assembly GCA_947179395.2 of Pulicaria dysenterica. Classification (NCBI taxonomy): domain Eukaryota; kingdom Viridiplantae; phylum Streptophyta; class Magnoliopsida; order Asterales; family Asteraceae; genus Pulicaria; species Pulicaria dysenterica. The sequence continues at coordinate 75,497,065 of OX359288.1, read as the reverse complement.
TTATGTCGGTTTGGAAACTAGCATCAGTGTAACCAGTTACACTAAACTCATCCATCGAACCTCAAAAAATCAAGAACATGTCTTTTGTCCTTCTCAAATACTTGAGAATGTTCTTGACAACCACCCAATGAGTTTCACCTGAATTTTGTTGATATCTGCTCATGACACTTATAGAATAGGCAACATCGGGCCTAGTACATAACATGACATACATAATTGATCTAATTGCCGAGGCATATGGAATCAATTTCATTCTATCCTGATCTTTACTAGATACATGACATTGAGCCTTGCTCAAAACCGCGCCATATTGTATTGGAATAAATCCTTTCTTGGATTTATCCATCTTGAATCTTTTCACGACTTTTTCGATGTATGTATTTTGACTAAATCCAATAAGCCGCTTAGATCTATTTCTATAGATCTTAATACCAAGTATATAAGCAGCTTCTCCCAAGTCTTTCATTTGGAAACATTTACCTAACCAGGATTTAACTCCTTGTAATACTGGTATATTGTTTCCTATTAGCAGTATGCCATCTACATACAAGACTAGGAAGGTTACCGCGCTCCCACTGAATTTAGTGTAAACACGCGCTTCGAACTCACTTTTGGTAAAACCAAACTCTTTGATGCATTCATCAAAGTGTAAGTTCCAGCTCCTAGATGCTTGCTTTAACCCATAAATGTATTTTAGCAGTTTGCATACTTTATTAGGATTCTTTGGATATGCAAAACCATCCGGTTGTATCATATATACGTCCTCTGTCAACTTCCCGTTAAGGAAGGCGGTTTTGACATCCATTTGTCATATCTCCTCGTCATAATATGTTGATATGGCCATAAGAACTCTAATTGTCTTAAGCATTGCCACTGGTGAAAAAGTTTCATCATAGTCAACACCATGAGTTTGCGTAAAACCTTTTGCTACTAGCCTAGCTTTAAAGGTATGCACATTTCCATTCATGTCGGTCTTCTTCTTGAAGACCCATTTGTACCCAACGGCATTGCTGTGTTGAGGCAAATCTACTAACTCCCAAACTTGGTTGTCATACATGGATTGCATCTCTGCCTTTATGGTTTCTAGCCATTTTTCAGATTCTAAGCCTGAAGCAGCATCTTGGTAGGTAGTAGGTTCTGAAAGATCCCCTTCGTCTTGAGCAACTAGGAATCCAAGATACCTATCTGGCTCATGACAAGTCCTACTAGACTTTCGAAGGTCTTGTGTTTGCACTTCTTCCCCAACCACATACTCGGGTTGAGTTTCAACAATTCTTTGTTGACTTGCAGGTTCGACTATCGGTGGTGGTATTACTTCTTCTTCTTCAATTTCTTGAAGCTCTATTTCATTTATTGGAGTTTCCGAATTTAGAAACTTTTCTTCCAAGAATACCCCTTTACGAGCAACAAAGACTTTGTTTTCGTCTGGGTTATAGAAATAGTATCCCATGGTTTCTTTGGGATAACCCACGAAGATACACTTATCTGATTTGGGATTGAGTTTATCCGTGAATGTTCGCTTAACATACACCTCACATCCCCAAATCTTGAGAAAAGACATTTTAGGCTTTTTCCCCGTCTCGAATGGTGTCTTTTCTACCGATTTTGTCGGAACCCGGTTCAGCATGAACGCCGCTGTCTCGAGTGCATGCCCCCAAAACGACAATGGTAATGAAGTTCGACTCATCATTGATCGTACACCATTCATCTGAGGTGTATACGGAGGTGTGAGTTGTGAAATAATCCCACATTCTTTCAAATGATCATCGAATTCTTGGCTCATATATTTGCCACTACGGTCAGACCGAAGCAACTTTATCTTCTTGTCCAGCTGATTTTGTACTTCACTCTGAAATTGTTTGAACTTGTCAAAACTTTCAGATTTTAGTCTCATAAGATAGACGTAACCGAATCTATTGAAATCGTCAGTAAAAGTAATGAAGTACCGGATCCTCCTCTAGCCTCTGGAGTAAAGGGTTCACACACATCTGTGTGTATTATCCCTAGTAGCTCACTTGCCCTTTCATTCTCACTGTTGAAAGGTTGTTTTGTCATTTTACCAGAAAAACAAGATTCGCAGACATTATATGACTCTAAGTCAAATGGTTCTAGAATTCCATTATCTCGGAATTTCTCTGTGCGTTTCTCATTTATATGTCCTAAATGACAATGCCAGAGGTAAGTCTGATTCAAGTTACTCTTGGATCTTTTACTTATATGATATATGTCTTTGTCGTTGTTATCCATATTTAGCGTATATAGACCATTTTGAGAAATAGATTTAAAAATTGAAAACATCATTTTTGAAACAAGAAATAGTTTTACTATCCAAAACATAATTAAAACCATTGTCTATAAGTAAATCAAATGAAATAACATTTTTGATGAGTCTAGGAACATAATAACAAGGTTCTAGTTCTAAGACCATGCCCGAATACAAGCTAAGACAATATGTCCCTACAGCTTCAGCACCAACCATGGAGCCTTCGCCTACCCACAGGTCCATATCTCCTTGTCTTAGCTTCCTACTTCTCTTGAATCCTTACAAGTGATTGCAAATGTGATGACCACATCCGGTATCTAATATCCATGATTCATAAAAAGTAACAAGACAATCTATCATAAAGATACCTGAGTCATTAGGCGAACCAATGTCTAGCTGATCTATATCGAGTGAGTGCTCGAATGAATCCTTGCTGCCACAGTCTGGGAAACAAATATCTCCAAGCCCTTCTAACCAGTCATCCTCTTGTATAGGGTCTACTTCTGTTGACTCTAGCACCTCTGGATTTAGATCATCGCTAATGCACATAAGAGTCTCGTGCAAGCTTACGACGGTCATATCAAAATCTCCAATGATGTCCATTACCTTGGTCTGATAATTGTCAGATAGAGAACCGAACAAAAGCATAACTAGCTCATGTTGCTTTGATTTTGATCCAAGGATCACATAGCAATCTAAAAGTCTTCTCATATTAATGAGATGATCACTAATTAGCTGGTTTTCTTTCATTTTCTGCGAAAGAATTTCTTCATTAGCAAGAAACGACATACCCGTTCAGTATTCTTGAACCTTTCCTCTAATGCTTGAACAACCTCAAAAGGTGACTTCTCCCGGAGATCATCCGTGAACTCGTATGGAGCTGAGAGAACGAGAATTGACATAATATCATATTCATCATATAGATACTGATAGTAAGCATCATACTCACTATCCTGGACATCTATTCCTGGTCGTCCTAGAGGCAAAGTTTCTATGACATATAGCTTTCTCTGTGCATCTAATATATCCTTAAGATGAATCTTCTAAACGGATAAGTTCGGACCTGAAAGCTTCCACTTGCCAACGATAAGGCTTAGGGATTCTTCGGGTGAATAAAACGGAATAACAGATAATATAGACATCTACAGGTAAAAGAAAAGATAAAACCGATTCAGTAATATTATTATGTGTTCTAATAATTATTACCTTTTAAAAATAACTTATTAGACTAGGATCCATATTTCACATTTCCCGATGCAAGGTTTGGGCACTTTCCACCGGGACAATGCTATTTCTGGTAGGTAAAACCTATACCAATCGTGTCGTGACTGGACACGACTCCTAGATCTACGGGATATTGGCTACAAGAATAGTGCATACTTTAGTCCCTCTAGTGCATTTTGGGCCGGGATTCCCGATTATCACCAAAATAGATCGCACCACCTAAGACAGTGTGAAATCTGGCCGGGAGTCCCGATTATCGTAGAGCCTTTCACACCCTTTCCCGCAATGGTTTGAACCCGATTTTCCAAGGTTTGGTCACTTCCGACACCCGAGTACCGTTTAACAGGAAAGGTGTACCATTATCATTACTTGATTAATTATCTTAGTTTTAACTAACTAGTTAAAACTTCTAGGTTTAATTAATTAATAATTTTATTACTGCATAATAAATTTTAGTCATAACTTGACTAAAAATTATAAACTTTTAAAATTAATAACTTTAATTTTAAACTTTGGGCTTTATGATTTCTATTGGGCTTGACCCAAAATAAAGCCAAAACAACAACTGGGCCAAAACTATTTTGGACCTAAACCCAAGTTACCCACCAAGCACAAACTTGGCCGGGGACTCGGTTTGGATTGGGCTTAGGATATCCGGGCTGAGACCACACATTTACCCTCACCAAGCCGCCACCTACTACCACCCTTCAGCCGCTGCCGACAAGCGACCGCCGTCGTCGCCACCGGCGATGGTGGTGGTTTTGTTTTTTGCCCATTTTGTTGCAAATAATAATAATAAAAATAATAATTAAAAAACTTTTTATCAATTTAAACTAATTGTTATTCATTAAAAATCAAAACTTTGATTTCTAAAAACTTGAATAACCAAAAAGTTTAAAACTTTGATAAAAAATAAACCTAACTAATCATGATAATCAGAAACCTAACTTGTTCTCTATGAGATTAGAAGTGGCTCTGATACTACCGAAGGGTTTTTAGGGGTAGAAAACAGATTTAATATGCACAGCGGAATAAATAATAAAAACCCCCTTTTAGTGATCTCATCTAATTCATAAGGGAAACATAAAACTCAAAGAAGTAGATTTAGAGTTATACCTTTATGATGATCAAAACTTGATTCCAGAAAGCTAAAGGTAGAACACCGCTACTGCACCACCTTGAACAAGCTGCTAGACCGCTTGAAGGATTTCACCAACGGCCAAAAACGATCCGTGTATGCGTGTGGTGTGTGCGCCGATAGCACCCCCTTGGGGTGTTGGGTTCGGCCGTACGAAGGGAGAGGGAGAGGGAGGGATTAGGATTTTGTCCTTTTTGCAATTAGTTGTCTAATAAAAATGTGATCCCTTGTAGGATTAATGAGATATATATAGAGATAATAACCTCATTAAACCCAAGCTCGTTTAACTTTAATTAAACTATTAACTTATTACAAAACATACATTTGGACCTTCTAATTAATAAATAACTATTAATTAACTAGTCCAATTAATATTTAAACTAAATATTACTTACTCATTTTAAATAATAAAAAACTTTTATTATTTTTTCCCTCAATAATTAATTAACTAATTAATTATTTCCACACATAACTTGGTAAAATCCAATTGGTTATAATTGGATGTGTACCAGTGTGATCCTTTAGTGTCTTATAGCATTGGACACGATGACACGTGTTATCTATCTGTGAACATAATCTAACAGACAGCGCCGCTACCCTAGCTCTATCTCGATTTCATCCGATTAATCAGCCGGCCCCCTCAAAGTCGACATCGCCGCCGCCCTAAAATCAACCACTCACTTCTCCCTCACCCAACCGCCGCCTCTCTTATTTATCTAATGGGTCGGAGACGGTGGGCGGCAGTGCTAATGGTGGTTTCTTCAAGGCTCCGGTTATGTTTTCTACAACACCACAAATGATTCATGTCAAACTTGGTAGATGGCAACTAGGATTTTGTAGTCGGGTTTTGTTTGACAGAAGTGGTGGTGTTCTTAAATATGTCGAACTTCATCCACCGTTGTTCATCGGAGAACCCATTCTACCTTCAATCTTCATTCCATCATCACCTATTCTTCTTTTTTTACTTGGTATGCAACTAAGAGAAGTTATACTAATGTTTGCCTTGTGAAATAACTTGATTATTCCTATAGTCATAGGGTCAAGTACTACCACAATTAGTCAATAAATTCCAATCATGCAGGACTTGATCACACATATTAATGCTAACTACGTTGTCACTTAACACTAGAATTTGGTCAATCGCTAGTGACAATCATGTAATGGTCTTACAAAATCATGATACATACATAGATAGATTGGTCCTTAAACCTATGCAACTCGGTCAATAAACAACGACGGAAACTTTAACATTTATGAATAGTAGATCAAGCAAATAAATATATAACTACTAAAACATCAAATTAATTGAAATACACACAACCCTAAAACAGTGTTAATGGAATTCTACTTCATCTAAAATAGTAACAAATTAAGTATCATTACATCCCACATTGTCATAAACACTAGCGCCACCACCCCCACCACCACCACCACAAAAGATCACCAAAAAAATACTTTAACACTAGTTTTAGGTTGAAATGCATACCTTAATGCTTAAAAATGTTTACTCCTTTTCTTAATTCCACCGATTTTGATTTGGTCTCCAATTTCTTAGCTCTCCCTATATACTCAATCTTTCCAGACACACACATATAAAATATTGAATTTAAGAAGTCTAACCAACTATCTTTATACTCACAAGTTTAGTCGAATGGCAATTTAGGTCCCCAAAATTTTTTTTATCTTAACTGAATCACAAACATATACCCACACACTCATAAACTTTGAGAATTTTTAACTATAGTCCCTTAACTTCATATAGTCACCAATTTCACATAATATTAAACAATATACTCTTAACACATAGATAAAAAGACAACACTTGAATTTAAAATATTTCTAATATTCACATAAAATAATAAACTTATTTTAGGATGTTACACATCATGATTTATATTCTTGATTTTCATGAACTTGTAATTAGGGTCTCATTCACATATGCAAACCAAAGGACTAAAGTCCCTTGATCTCACATTTTTCTTCATCGCAAATCTACAAATTGATTCATCTTCATATGCTTGTGACTTCGGATTCATTGAAACATTAGCACTTCTTTTGTTCATCTGAGTTACAATTACATGTTTCATTGCAAATCTATATTGTTCATGGATTTACGTTTTTTGTTTAGGTTTTTTAGTTGCTTATATTAGTTTGCAGATTTCGTTCAGGTTCAGGTTCACATATTCCCATTCATCATATTTGGTTCTTGGGTGTGTGTACGTTCAACGAAATTGATTTTGTTCATATTCCTTTTTCTTGAGTTCTTGTTTGCAAAATGATTTTAAGCATACAAACACAAATCGTTTGTTCTTTAAGTTCGATTTTAATTTCAAACATGCTTGTGTTTTTGCTTAATCACTAATTTTGAACATAAGCTATTTATCCAAGAACACGTATTATGTACAACTTGGTTGCGTATAATTAAAATTTAACAAAGTCCATTGTATTTTCTCTGACTTTGCCCTTAAATATATGTTTTATATTTCGTATCGACTAAACACTTTTTAAGTATTTACATGGGGGCAAAGTCATTAAGTAGCTGTCATCTTTCCACCATGTTCCATTGTGGCACATCTACCTTTTTTTACACATGTGGTCAATCAAGTGAATAAAAACATGTCAATGTGCCAAAATTCAACCTGTAACTTATCCTCCAGGTTTCTCGATCCATTCTTGATCGTGTTCGCTAATTTTTTTTACAGAACCTTGTAAATAATCATTTTACCTTTTAAAATACACCAAATTCATTATTTTCTTCAAGTGTAGCTCAAGAAATTGTTAATTAAAGTTGGTGATGTATCATTCAAGACCATCTTACTTTTTTTTAATGATTAGATTCATTTTAAACTCATTTGTTGTCATTCTTTTTGTACTACTTTATAGATAACTCGATTATCTTTCCATACGATCAAGAATCATAAATTTTTATAATGTATTAATGGAGAATTTCGAGATTAAAGTGTCATATTTTTGTTCAATTTTAATTAAAAACATGACAGAAAAAAACTTATTTTTCGCTCAATTCTTACTCGTTTTACATAATTCTTTTTACAGATTATAACAAGTAATCTTTTTACCTTTAAAAAGACATCAAATTTATGAATTTTTATCAAGTATAGGCCAAATTTTTTTAATTAAAGTCAGGTATGATCTATTAAGCACCCTTACGGTATTTTGATTATTTGACTCATATTAGACTCGCTTTTAGTCGGGTTGTTCATTTTATATTATAGACAACTCGATTACATTTCCATTGAGTCAAAAATCATTAATTTTCATCAAGTATAAATGGAGAATTTCGAGTTTAAAGTTTCGATTTTAAGGTAAAAAAGATGAGAGGAAAGGTGACATGCTATATATAGAAGGTCAAAATCAACAAAATTGCATATTAACACGTTTTTAATTACTTGACTGGCCACAAGTGTAAAAAAATAGACGTGTCACAATGGAACATGAGGAAAAGATGACAGTTATTTAATGATTTTACCTCTATTATCATGGCATGTCACGTGCAATCGTAAGAACATTGATAATATTGTTTTTAAACACGTATGATGTTTCATATTAGCAATATATTTGTGTTAGATATATGTTATTAGTAACGACCATTGCTTTATCTAAATAAGCTAATCATTTTGTAATGTCGTCTGATCTAACTTGAAGAGTTGCGGATTTAAATCTCTCATTCATAAAATTTGGAATGTATTATTATTCTATTAAGAAAAATAGTATAAGTTATGGGTGATCCGACAAGCTTTCGATATGATGAGTTGGTTAAAGGTACGGAAATGAGCACTAATTAATTAATGTTGGATTTGAGGTGGCGTTAGGCTGTGTTCATCCAAAACAAACCCTAATTTATTTCTTAATTGAAAGTTTGGTATTGATTAACAAAGTACTAAATGCCCTTTCGAAGAAAGAGCGAACACACCACCAATAACGACACCTGTTTTTGTACATGAATGAATCTTTAGCTCTCCTTTTCTCTCCTTGGTTCATACATAATTAATAATTACATATTGATATCAAATAGTATGTGATATTCTTACACTTAGTTCCACCGTAATCATATATTGTTCTACATTATGTAGTGTGAAGGCAAGGTCAAACTTCAGAAGCCAAAGATATTGTTTTTTAGGCATAATTTAAAATAACAATTTTCAATATATTTTATAATTTATATATGTGCAACTTATAATTATTTATAAGACATGACTTGATTTGCGTCACACCTAACAATTACCCCTAGGATCATTTCTTATGTCGGTGTTCTGACCATGCCACGTCGCGCTTTTTAGAACACTGACTATAATAAACATATAAACATTTTTACAACTCTTAAAATACATAAAAACTAAATAAATATTTGGTTTAAAAATAAATAATATTCACATCTTTCAAGTAAGTGGTTGAGATTTCAATTTCTATTTGGAAAAAAAGGTATGACTAGAGTTTGTATGAGTATGTTTTTTAAGAAAATATAAATGCGTAAATTAAGTAACTTTTATCATATTATACATATACCCAATTATTAAAATCTTTATATAACTTGAAGCTGCATTTATTAATGAACGTAAGAGTGACAGGTCTCATTTGTTTACATTTGGTGGTTTTCCTTATTTTTTATGCTTGAGCCTTACTTCGCCAGCCGTGCGCCTAATTTTTTTTTCCGGAGGCTCGATTCGCCCTGCCCTTTTCAATTACAAGTTATATATTCTTATTATTATATTAAATTTTAATTAATTACATATATTATTATTTTTCTCTTATACCTTTTAGCACATCATCCTTGATGTATATATAAACATATGTTTGTGAACTGGTCATCTTCATCTATTATCAACATATGATATTATTTGAACAATGTCTTTTTCAAAATCATAGTAATAAAATATATATTTCTAAAGCTATTAACTTATATATATATATATATATATATATATATATATATATATATATATATATATATATATATATATATTTGTTTGTTTTTTAGTTTTTTCCCGTCACAACGCTAACACAACTCAGTTCATAAATACGTAAAGGTGTTCCAAGTTAATTTTTACATATAAGAGACAATAAAAACTCAACACTCGTAAGTTCTAGTGCGGACTTTAGAGTACTGAGTACCCCTTTAATGTGTAAAGTATGAACTTGAATTTCTATTTTTTAGTGTGTTGAATTTAAAATCAGAATGTATAGACATATATATGTTAAGGACTTTATACATTTTTAGGGCTAGTGTTAATTAATGTCTTAAAATGTGGTTTTTAGTTGATCTCGTTATGATACACGGGTCACGTACGATGTGATCGGTTTGGCCAATGAGTCAATCCGGTTATATACTTTTACTAAATTCTCGTACTTATCCAACCTTATTCACATTATATTAAGACAAACGTCAGAATTAATATATAATATAATAAAAAAGAATTAGTAAATAAGAAATATGATATATTAAGTAAAAGTGTAAAGTAGAAAGATTAAATAAGAGGTAATAATAATTTTCATACTTGCATTTAATAAAGTAGTTTTAAAAGAGTAATATATTTAATGTTATACACATTCATTAAATCAATTTAAAGTTGTTTCTAGTTAATATGTTTTAAATACTCTCTCTCTCTTTCATAATCTTTATATTTAGTTTTGTTATGTCATAATCTTTTTTATATCGAAATCTATACATATACGTATATATTTTAGTTTTAGATATCATTTTCTGTTCTAACATTAATGTTTATTTTAATTGAAAAGATTAGGTAAAAGACTCTCTTACATTATTGCTAAAATTTAAATCATTAAATAATACTACCATTATGCCCTTTATTCTTTTCATGTCTTCAAGAACATTCACTAACTATCTTTCTGGCCATTAAAGTGGCCAACAAGTACACATGACAGAAAGCTATTTTTCCATGGAAGTAATGCATAATAATTCTTTAAACTTAAAGAATGTGAAAAATAAAACTAAGAGTAAATGGAGTGGGAGTTTGGGTGTTGAGTGGATGTTGTACAACGTGGAGGCAGTGGCCCGGCCTGTCACATATAGGAATATCAACGGTCGTTTGGGATGGGGATTGGTCCACTGTCCCCGTCTCCGTTTAAGAAAACTATCATTTTTTCCGTTTAAAAAATCGCGAGGATTTAAATGGGAATTCCATCGGGTGACTGGGGAAAATCGTGGAAAACCAGGTATCCCCGTTTATTATAAAACATGTAATTAAATTGATAATTTTATCGCGGAAATACTCGTTAAAGTAAAACTGGTGATTTTTCTCTACGGTGACTATCACCTTTACGATTTTACCATAAGTTTTGGAAAACAATCATACTAAATTATACAACATTATCGAATACAAACATATATGAACTGGAATTAAAGTCTTAAAAAATCTAAATGCGATAAAATATCAATATCAGACAATTCAAATAAAGATAATGATTAAAATTAGGTTGTATGAAAGTGTATAAAGTTTTTATATTTTCCATTTAAAATTAATTTCTTGCACTTATATATAGAATGGATGTTTAGGTGAGTATGAAATAATAAATCATAGCCATCAATTAGATGATGGTCTATTAAATCTAATGGTCGTAATCACCCATCACAATTCATGGTTGAGTTATGAATTAAATGAGGGGGTAGTTGTAAGTTATTCGATCAAATCAAAGAGAGGGCCAAGATTGAGTGTCCAATTTTCATCTAAATATACATTCTTATTTGAACCTCTCAATATATATATATATATATAATATTTTAAATTATAATTGGGACCGGTATCGGGTAATCGTGGTTTTCCCTGTCTCGGTCCCCGTTTATCATCCCCGCCCCCACCCCTTTTATGTCGATTTCAGTTTTTATTACCATCCCTAGTCAAATCACTATTTAAGAATACAAGTATACTTATCTCAGCGTCATATCAATTTAATTTTCTCTTTTATCTTCTTTATCTCACTAACCCTTGGCCATTTTTAATTTTTTTCTTTTTAAAAAGAATTAAATATAAAAAGTTGAAGGAGACATTCTTTATTATCTATATAATCAATTCTCCACCAAAAAATACTATTCATTACAATTTTTAATTTTAGCCCTTAAGTTTATTTATTTTCATTATACACCCTTAACCAATTTTAAATTTTAACCCTTAAATTTATTCTTTTTATTATACATACTTAACTCAAGTAAATCACTATTTATATTAATTTTAACCCTCAATTTTATTTTATTATACACCTTTAAGTTTATATAAATTACATTTGATCTAACACAACTATTAAATTATATTTAATTTAGTTTTTCTCTCCCACTTTAAGTTTAAGAGTTCAATTACTGTTATATATCATTTTAATTTTTCAATTCAACACTTAATAAAATTTCACCTTTTACCCTTCAGTTTGTATATGTTACTTTTGACCTTATAACATTATCAGCTAATGTAACCACATATACGTAATGTAATCAGCAAATGCAGTATATGCATGTCAACCTAAGTTTTTTTCTACGCATTCTCACTTCGAACAACCATCTTATATATTATATTTTGTATAAATTAAATTACTAAGAATATGATTGTTTGAATATCACCCAACGCAACACGTGGACTTGATATATCTTGTTTAATGAAAAATATTAAAATATAAACAGGGAAAGGAGACATTAGATATAGATAGAGAAAACAAGAGATAAGAAGAAAGAGAAAGAGGGAGAGAGAGCTTGAGTGAGAACCAACCCAAATGGATCAACCGAGTGAGGCAAGGGAATGATAGTGCTAAAAAAATGTCTCACGCTCCAACTAGCTCATCATCTGTTGGTTGGATGTGCATGTGGTGGTGGTTTGACGTTAAATTAAAATGTGAGGAGGGGAGGCGTGATGAGAAGAAGGTGAGTTAGTAATGTTTCTTTTTCTTAAAAAAATATTGAACTAGCTTAAAATCTTATATATAAATATGAAACATGGTTAAAATCATTCTTAAATCTTTAGATTGTTAAAAGAGTATATATATATATATATATATATATAAATAATTATAAAAACTAACAAATCCACTGTATATTAATATTGTCAAAGCTACAAAATATCATAGAAAAAACTAAACTAATCTTAGGCTATCTGTTATGGTTAACCTGCAGGCGGCGGGTTTGTAGCGGGTCCCAAAAGGAACACCACCTTGGGTGGTTCGAACTCGGCGGGTAGAAGGCTTCATGGGCTCCTTGACTAGGACGGCACCCCCCACCTCCCACCCCCCACCCCCCACCCCCCCAAAACTAGCCGTTGAACGGCTCTTTTTTTTTCTTTTTTCTTTTTCTATTTTTTATTTTTACAATCTATATATATATTCAACCTTTCTTCTCCATATATTCACTCTTATACATATATCTTCATCTTTTTTTTCTTAAACAAATTTCACAATTTACACTTCATGGATCCCAACCAACAATTCACAACCCCTCTGTCATCCGGAAGATCCCGTTCAAGACTTGCGAGTTCTACACCGTCGGAGAATCCTTTCTTTGTTGGCGTGTCTCAACCGATCCCCCAACCAAACCCGATGTTCGCTCCCCCGCAATTTAAATACACGGGAATGCTTAGTCAACAGCAACAAATTCCGCTATCCCAACTTGGCTACCCGATTCAACAAAATTTTTAATTCTCCCAAGGTGGCTACCCGATTCAACAACATTATCAACAACACCAACAACATCAACTTGTAGATGAAGACGAAGACGACGAAGATGAGTTTGTTTCAAATACCCAACAACAACAACAACAACCCGAGCCGGAACAGCGTCCGCGAAAGCTTTCAGGATCGCGACAACAACAACAACCCGAGCCGAAGAAATTTCCAACGAGAGCAAAAGCAATATCGTGGACACCCGCAGAAGAGTTTACGTTGGTCAAGGCTTGGATTGGCGTTTCCGAGGACCTCGTAGTAGGAAACGTGCAAGGACATGATATATTTATTTATACGTTTTTAATTATTATTGTTACTATTATTATTGTTATTATTGTTAATATTCTTATTATTGTTAAAATATATTTATATATTTATACGTTTTTAAATATATATTTATTTATATGTTTTTAATTTTTTGTATTTTTATATAGGTTCTTTTTGGGAACGTATTTTGAAATCTTTTCAAAACCAACTCGGCAAACCGGAAAATTACCGAGGACCGCATCAAGTTAATGCAAAGTTCAAAGATATAAATGCAAAAGTATCAAAGTTCGCCGTTATCTACGCCAACGTCGAGGGTGGAATACGTAGTGGAATGAGCGATGCGGATGTTTTAAGAACCGCCCACATTCGTTACTGGCTAACAAAATAAGGGGATATCGTTTGGTCACGAAGAATGTTGGGAGTTTCTTAAAGGATATCCCAAATGGAAACTAATACCGCTCATGGGTTCGGATTCTAAACCCCCTCCTTCAAAACGAAGCAAACCATCGGACTCCAATGTTCGATCTACTACGGGGTCTTCCGATGCACGCGCTTCCATAGAGCTCAACGAAGAAGATGACGAACATGATGAAGAGGAGGGTCGGGAAAACGAGATTGAACGACCCGTCGGGAGAGACCGAGCGAAGCGTCCAGCATCGACATCGACGAGAACCGGGTCGAGACATGAGATAACATCATTGTTGAGCAATTTATCGAATATGAACACGCAAAATGAACGATTCTTATCGATGCGTGAAAAACAATTGGAATTAACCCAAAAACAAGTGGAAGTAAGCTAAAAACAAGTGAAAATACAAGCGGTGGACCGGATGGATAAAGATTACTAATTTTACATCTCGCCGGTTAATCATCTTGAGAGAGATGTTTTGGATACAACACTCCAAATAAAGGAGTTAATTCGACAAAAGTACGGTTGGCCACCGTTGAACCGTTAGTTTTTTATATTTAAAATTATGTAGTTTTCTTTTTTTATTATTATCGTACTAGGAACCCTTAAAATTATGTAATTTTCTTTTTTTATTATCGTATTAGGAATTTAAAATTATGTAATTTTTTTTTATTATCGTATTAGGAATTTAAAATTATGTAATTTTCTTTTTTAATATTATTAATGAAAAACTATTTAGTTTATTAATGATTTATTTAATATAAAAATAAAATAAAAAAATGGGGGAAAGTGAAAGGGAAAAGGGAATGTATAACACTTGTAGTGAGTAAGGAAAATGAAAGAGGAGGAAAAATGATGTGACGCTAATGTGGCAGTGAGTAAGGAAAGAGAAAATGAAGAGTATAACGGATAGACTTATATGTCAATTTCAGCTCCCCACCTTGATGCGTATAAGCTTTAGATGTGTTGTACCCATATACAGAAGCTATTAATAGAAGTCAGGAGATCTTTTTGTGTTTTTAATTATAATATAGTAGAATCAAATTGATGATCACCAATAATGATTTAACCGGCAATTTCATTTGTTTGAGTTTGAAATGTGGTAAGTTGTATTGTAGCAATTAAATTTGCATCTTCCACTCAAATCAAAATCTTGACCTCAAATTATACAGCTCTTTAATCTAATAAAGCAATTCTATAAATGGTTCATAATTACAGAGCATTATTATCATACTCACATAGTAAGAATACTATATAATAGATATTTGATAGTGTAGTATTAGGGTTTGTTTGAAAAATGTTTTTGAGTTTTGATATAGATGGGAACGGGATATGAAGTTGAGTAGCCTGTATTAATGTATTATCCGCATAGTGGAAGATTTGGTCTTAAGGATTTTGACATGACTAGAGAGTGATTCCAAAGAAAATTTAGAAAACAAATGGGGTGTGATTGATTGGTGGAGAATTTTTTTTAGCATAGAATGATGAGTAATTTGAAAGGAATTTTAGGAAATATAGGAGTATGATTAGTGGGAAAAAATTTATAAAATAGAATGATGAGTAATTCGAAAGGAATTATAGGAAACAAAGAGATATAATTGATAGAAAAACCATTAAAATAAAATGATTACGTCATAACCCTTTTTTAAAATATATATTAAAGATTCGTTACCATATTCTAATACTTTGAAATAAAACTTTAGTAAGTTAGTTTTAATGATTAATTTATATACATCATAATTTATATTTGTCTCACCTATATATATAGGGTAAGGATCCAATATGAACAGCGCACAACGGTAGAAACACTGCAGCATCTTGTCTATAAATCACCCCATCCAACTTTAAATCATTATATCTTCTCTAAAAAACATGGAGTTCTTTTAAAACTAATCCATCATGCGTTAATTAATCGGTGGATTCTCATTTATGATTCAATGTATCTTGTCTACAAACTACTGTATCTACTATAAAATCACTGCATTTTTTCTAAAAATATTACCTCTCATCTTATATAAATTATTGCATCGTATACATATATATATATATATATATACATATATATATATATATATATATATATATATATATATATATATATATATATATATATATATATATATATATATATTTCATATTGATCTTCCATGTCTATATATGTATCATGTATGCATTAATTCAGCATGTATGTATTAATTAAGCCGCAAATTTTGACTGTATATTACAAATAAGGGAAATGCTATAAACAGCCCTTAGGGATGTGTTTAAAAGCTAATGTATGTATTAATTATGTTTTAAAAAAGGAAGCCAAATATTAAATAATTATAATCACCCAACTTCCTACCCTTTTTCTTGGTAAGAATTATTCTAGCCTATATCTTTAAAATACCTTTTGATTCTTTTTACCAAAACCACCTCTTTACTTATTTGATCGGAAAAAAACGCCTACCAGAATTGCAAAACATCTAAAATGTTTGACTTTTGTCTTGTTGCTTCAAAAGACCTTTTAATTAGTCTTGGTGATGAATTTTGACTTTCCATGCATAAATCACCCAATAGGCCAATATATCATTTATTTCAATTTCTATCTCCTAATAAGCTAAAATTGGTCACCCATATATGTGACCTCAAGATAGAAAACAGAGCATGTGTTTAGTAAGATTTAAAAAATAAAATTATATGTTAACGTACTAAAGGAATTAACAAACCAAAAAAATCCACATGCGATATTCATAACTATAGTCTTTTAATTCAAACGTTTACAAGCCGAAGGAAAAAACTTGTAAAATACGATGGTCTAGTACTTCAAAGTAAACACAGGATTTAGTCCTAAATCTTGTGCCAAACGTTTCTTCTTTTGTGGCATATTGAAAGAGTCATTTTCGTGTCTGACGATATTTTCTTTTTGCTTGCATGTTGGTTTAGTATGCCCAAGTTGGTTGCAAATAGAACATTTATTCCGTGTCTTATTCACCAATTCCTTTCCACCCTTGAGTCGTCTTTTCCTTGGCCGACCTTTTGTTTTCTATTTCGGGGGGCATAAAATCTTGTTTCCATCTCCTGAGGTGTTGTCTACAAGAACAGTTTGGTGATCCATCAAAGACTCACCCATTGATATCTCTTGTGTCGTGCTAGCACTTTGAAACGCATCTAAACACCAACGAAAAGGCAAGTATACCGGTGGTATCTTAAAACATTCCTTGTGGATAAGTGCTCGAAATATGTGACGACAAAGTATTCCCCAAAACTCAAAGTTCTTGCAACTACAAAAAGCTATATTACCATCCCAAAACACCTTGTGATGTTTGTGACTACCTTCTTCAAAATATCTTATAATAAAAGCATCACCTTCAATGTTAACAACCAAATATTGACTTGCTCTTTCAAGTTCTTCTTGAAACTTTCTAAAAGAAAAGGGTGTAAGAACTCTAAAAGCTTGTTCTTCCAGTGGTGATTTTATCTTCAAAGAAACATGTTTAAGTGTAGCCAACATGTTATCATGCACTTGTCCATTTCTTATTTCTTCAACAGCGAGATCCAACTACAACAACGACAAATTACATGTATGGAAATAAATTTATACATTAAAATACAAAATTTATGTAATTATAGAAGACATATAATAAAGATGAACTCAAGTGTACCTGTTTAACGAAGTCTCTCAAACTTGTATGAGAGGAAACAAATTTTTTGATAAATCCATTTATACCCTCTGATCTGCTTGTAGAAGTCATTCCCGCAAAAAAATAGCTACGTAGATAAGCCGGTGCCCAATATTTCCTAATTTCGTACAATCCTTGTACATGATTATTATTTTGCAAATTATACTTCGCAACTATTGATGGCCAGTTATGTTTAAATTCTTCTGCATAAGTCATCCTATAAAGTGTATAAAAATCACGACACCAACTTTGATACTCAGTACGAAAAAGAACTATAAGCCAACAACTAAACTTTGAAGTGATATGCCATATACAAAAGCAATGTTTTGTAGTCGGCATTTCAACTGCAATCGCTTCTGACATCCATGGATCTTGATCTGTTATGATTATTCTACATGTTTTTTCATTATGGCTATAAAATTCTACATAGCAAAAGAAGAAAGAAGATGAAATTAGTAGTAAAACATAAAAGGTAAATGACATATATATTGAAAGTCATACCTTCATCAACCATTTGAATGTATTTGTTGTCTCGTTACGAAGAAGAGCACTTCCAAACAAAACAGTCTTACCATGATTGTTGACACCAACAAAAAGTGCACAAGGCATGTCATACACGTTGACCTTGTAAGTGGTATAAAAGACAACTACATCACCATACTTTTCGTACCATTCAAAACTTTGAGGATGATACCATAACAAATTTTCTAGTCTTCTTTCTTCATCTAAAGTGTATATATATTGAAACTTCACATTTTTTTGCTTTGAGGATTCCATATACTCTAAAAGGTCTACCGCATCATTAGCTCCAAGTGTTCTCCTCACTTTTGTAAATAAATTACAAACATCTTTGTCAAGGAATGAAAGATCACCATGATTCACTTGTTTTTGGAGTTCCATGACTCGAATTATTTGTCGAATAGTAAGTCCGGCATCTTTGTATAATAATATTTGTTGTTCGTCTTGTGGAGTGATAATGCGGTTAACAGGAAGAAAACGCATTTCCTCGTGTGATAGTAATTTGTGATTGTGATCTTTCACAAACTTTGTGACATGCCATTCTTCAGGGAATATATCAAAGCTTCTTTTAAATGTAACACGCATATGAGCTTTGCACTCACATTTTAATGATTCTCTATTTCTTTGACTTTTTGAAACATCAATTACTTTTAATGGTTTTATTCCTTCACGATGACAAACAATATCACGTCTTATTGTCCTATCTCCTTTTTTGTCTGATCGATCCTTACGAACAGTAAAACAATGTTGCTTGGCATAATTTTCATAAAAAACATATGCCTCTTGTAAAGTGCTAAAAGTTTGACCAACGAAAGGTTCATTACTTTCTCTCTCAACAGTAAATACACCATTATATCCCTCATCTGGAGGATTGTTTAAATTTAACATATTTTATAATTCTGTGGAAAATTAATTATAATGATAAAGAACTAACATCAGAATATTGATACATTACAAAACATAAAACAATTAGATAAAAAACCTTCGATTAATTTCCTTTTCCCAGCTTATATTACAAAACATAAAAATCATATATATAAACTTGATACATCAATTGAGAATTAAATAATTGTTGATAGTTTGACTCAAGTACAATTTTCATTGCACTACGTACAAATTTTACTACAATATTTGCTTCAAATTATTTCAAATCCCTTTGACCAACAATCATGTTATGTCATGACTCATGAATAAGAGCAATACATATAAATTATCCAGTATTTTGCTTTATAGAATCCATAAAAATATAAGAATGTGAAAGTGTTTATTACCTTCAAATCTGAAGGTGGAATCTTGTTGATGACTAATGGTTTCTTATCTTCAAATCTGAATGATAAAACCTTGATGTTCTCGAACTTGCAATTCCGGTAGGCATCTTTTTCCGATCAAATAAGTAAGGAGGTGGTTTTGGTAAAAAGAATCAAAACGTATTTTGGAGATATAGGCTGGAATAATTCTTACCGAGAAAAAGGGAAGGAAGTTGGGTGATAATAATTATTTAATATTTGGCTTCCTTTTTTAAAGCATAATTAATACATATACTAGCATAGTACCCGCGCAATGCGGCAGCTAGAAATAATCTACTCGATAACATGTACGATTTAAAAACGTAAACCTATTTTATTCATGGCATTATGATAAATCGAATAATTTTCATTTAGAATATATCCATTTTCTTTCTTCTCCTTTTTTATATCTTTTATTTTCTTTTCTTTATAACTCGATTTTTTATAGTTTTTTAAAATTAATAATAAGCAACAAAAAGAATATTAAATATACTGTAAATTAAACGCTTTGTTTTAATTACACGAGTCATTCAAAAAATTCAGTTCATAAATTTAGGTTACATGTTATAAGGTTTATTATTTTTAGCTATATGTATTTTTTAATACTTAAATTAGAATATGTGTTACTTGATAGAATATTCAAACTATTATTTATATAAATATCATTTTTATATTGTATTTAATATCATATATGTTCAAAATTATTTTACATTAACTTGACTTTTTTAAACATTGTATATTATGGAAGGTTTAGTTAAAGAAATGGTATTTAAGAATATAATTAACTTTATATAATGGTTTTCTTATAGGTTTTAAGTAAGGGGTAAATTAGTAATTTTAAATGACTTAAAAATTAAGAGATTAAGACAATGGTCTAAATGCCATATATATATACTAGCATATTACCCGCGCAATGCGGCGGCGTCAACTAATTTCTACTCAGTAACCTGCTTGTTTTCGGTATTCATCAATACAGTGATAACAAATAATTTTCCTTTGGCAAGTGGCAACATGTCTATTTTCTTTATCTTTTTTCCATTTTCTTTATTATTATTCTATTCTCAATCAACTCTTTTATTATTTTAAAATAAATTTTGAGAACAATTAAATAAGAAAAACGATCTCTACTTATAAAGTAGGTTAAATTACATGACAATACAGAGCGTAAGTTAGTAATTTGAAACTATTAAAAATTAAGAGATTAAGATTATAGAATAAATTAATTTGAAACTATTAGTTATATGAGCTATTTTAAAAAATTAAAATATATGTTTATAAATTCTAATTATATGTTATTCACATTTATAAGCTCTACTTAATTATACATATTTTTTTGTTAAATAAGTTAAAATGTTTATAACATAATTGAATATTTATTATTTGATTTTTTTTAATATGGAAGGTTTAGTTATTATAATGGAATATAAGAATCTTATTAAATGCATCTAGTAGTTACTTTATATAATATTTTTCATTTATATATATGAAGGGTAATTTAGTATATTCAATTTACTTAAAAATTAAGAGTTTTTAGGTTGTAAATGCTTTATATAGGAGTAAGATATATATATATATATATATATATATATATATATATATATATATATATATATATATATATATATATATATATATATATATATATATATATATATAGGGAAGTTCCATCGAGAACCAAAAAAAAAATGCGAGAACTGCGAGAACCGATCTAAACCGTAAAATATCTACCAAACGACAAGATATTAAATTATGAAAATTATACCAAATATGCTCTTTTAATATGACATCCATATTGCTATATCTTGTCGTTTGGTAGATATTTTAGTTTTAAAAAGATGGGGATCGGTTCTCGCAGTTCTCGCATTTTTTTTTGTTCTCGATGGAACCCTCCCCTATATATATATATATATATATATATATATATAGGTAAAAGTTCAAACGAGAACTGCGAGAACCAATCTGAGCCGTCCAATTCCCCCTCCTTTAATGTCATTGCCCACCCATTAATTCCTCACATGCACTCTGCCACATTTGACCCCCTCCATGCTCTCCATCCATGAACTTCTCATATCCAAGGAACGGCTGAGATTGGTTCTCGCAGTTCTCATACGAAAAACAGTTCTCGTTTGAACATTCCCCTATTTATATATATATATATAGGGTAGAGATCCGGTAAAAAAAATGTTAAGGTACTAAATGTAAGGAGAGATCTCAACCATCAGATCTCTCCCAAGTCAACAAAAAAAAGTCTAACAGATCCATTTAAATTCGGATTAAAAAATAAGAAAAAGGGCATAAAGGACAAATCAGATAACAAATAACACGGGAACAGTTAACGCGAAGCCCTAGAACCGCCGGTCGTCTATCACACTCGCCGTCGCCGGCCAAAAGCACAACACAGTCACCGTCGGTCAACTGTTTCGTCGGCCAGATGCACAAAAACATCACCGTCGCCCAGATGCACATAGTCACAAACCCACAACCACCTCGTCGGTTCTCTGTTTCGCAGGCTAGATGCACAAAAATACCTTCGATTCACAGCATCGGATAGTCACAAACCCACGACCACCCCGTCGGTTCTCTGTTTCGCATGCTAGATGCACAAAAAAAACCTTCGATTCACAGCATCGGATGCACAAGAGACGTGTAATATGTGTGAAAGCAGATGAACGGATTCACAGAATCGGATGCACAGATGAACGGCGGCGGCGACGGTAATCTGTGCATCAGCATGATAGATGGAGGGATGGTGGTGAAACCCTAACCTGTGGCGGCGGCGAACCCTAATATGTGCGGTGTCGGCGTAACCCTAAACTGTGGCGGCGGTGTAACCCCTGTGCGAAGATCGAACGGACTGCAATGGGTTTCACGGTTTGGTCGACGGCGAACGGCATGGGGCAAACGACGGCTGGGCTTCTCGTTTCCGGCAGAGAACGGAAGAGTGAGAAACGGGAGACGGGAAGAGTGAGAGACGGGAGAGGGGTAGAGTGAGAGACGTGTATTGAGATTTGAAAAAATGTGGGGAGATAAATATTAAGTATTCCCATATTACCCTTTTTACAGGTTTGCCACGTGTCAAACCCTCGTTTCTCCTTACATTAAGTACCTTAATGTTTTTTTTACTTGAACCTAATTCTATATATATATATATATATATATATATATATATATATATATATATATATATATATATATATTAACGTATGCCCAAATGACTATTTTAACAAATTTAATTTTTAAGTCTATTTTCAAATTAAATATTAAATATACCCTTCGTAAATTTTAGAATACCATCTTCATGTTTCTTATCTTCTTCATGCTCATAATCAATTTTCTATAAATCCTAAATCAAAACCCCAAATTCATTAAATTACATGGAAACCCTTCGATTAAGAGACATGAAAATATCAAGTTCATTTAACAAATTTCCATCATTTTTTTTATAAAAAAAAAAAATACAATGATTAAATCTATTTTCAAAATATCAAGTATACCCTTCATAAACTTTTAGAATATCATCTTCATGTTCATAATCGATATACAAATCCTTAACCAAAACCTAAAATTCATTGAATTACATAAAATTAACCCTTCCGATCCAGAGATATGAAAACTCAATTCTTCGAAAGGGTATTCAAACAAATTCTTCGAATTGTTACTACTGTGGTATGTGTGATTTTTGAAACAGAGAGTCATTTTTTTAAAATTTGTCAATTTTCTATTAAACTATTGAAAGAAAGTTAAAGGTGGCAGGGGTTTGCGGTCCATCTAATCATACAGTTACATCTTTAATTACTTCGATTAGGAATGGATCTAGGATTGAAAGGGTACACCTTAAGGCTTTTGCACCCCTAATATTTTCTTTCATCTTTTTGCTTAAATACTTGGGGTACTCTTGAAATGAGTTGTAGTTTCTTTCGCTTTTACCATTCGTTTTTTACTCACCTTATTATATTGCTAATGTTTTTTGTAATAAAAAAAATTTCTGTCGCTTTGAAAAAAAACTTCCTAATTAATTTATAAATTAAAGAAGAAACACCTGATGGTCCTAGGAATCAAATCTATCAAATGGATCTCTCTTGTGTTGCACATGCGGCATGCCTACTTTTTAATTATTGAAAGGTATAGTCAGTCAAGTATTATATATACGCACTTCTGAATTATTGAAATTAATTCAATCAAGCAGTAATTAAACACACTGGCCTGTACACTTTATATATACATTAATGAAAAACAAGTTTAATTAGAGAATATTATCATCCTAATTTCCTTATTTTAGTGTTATTAAATTTGATCGATAACAAAGTTTTTAACATGTTCATTTTCTTTCTTTTTTTTCATTTTTATTTTTATTTTATCACTTAACTCTTTTATAAAATTTTAAAATAACTATAGTGACATTGAATAATTTCAGTTTGCAACATCTTCATTATTTTTCTTCATTTTTCGTTGTTACTTCTCTTTTATCTATTAACTGTTTTATTAATTTTTAAAGTAACTTTTGGCAATAAAAATAAGAAAAACTAATTTTTATTCATAAACCCTAAACCCTAATTTTTATTCATAGTGATAAAAATAGATGGAATGAGTGTTAGTATTGTGTTTGGATAAGAGAAACTAGTTTCTATCCTATTATAAACTCGTAATATTTCTAGACTATTAAAAAGGGTATGTTTTTTTGTGTGAAGAAAAACAATATGTAAAATTATGGTATTTGATGATTTATATGTCAATTTACAATCTATGGTATATTAAAAAAATTAAACGATAAATCAAAATGTGCAAATGCTTTATATATATATATATATATATATATATATATATATATATATATATATATATATATATATATATATATATATATAGCGGGTTCATATAAGAACTTTTTTCGTACGAGAACCATTGCGGACCAATCATTTTATTTATTGTCATTTATATTTAGTTTTAGAGTTAATTACAAAAATGGTCCCTGTAGTTGTCACTAATTTTCACTTTTGTTTATATAACTTCAAAAATTACGAAAATAGTCATTATTGTTGTCATTTTGTTTCACTTTTGGTCCTTTACATTAATTGGCGTTAAAATCTTCCGCTTAAAGGCCCCATGTGTGTTGCACATGAGGGTAATATGATTATTTTGACTGTTATCCACATTACCAAAGATTACCAACCCTAAATCATTATTTACTCCGTCTCTTCATTTAGCTCTCATAAACACATTTGAAGAGTAGGGTTTGCAGACTCTCCACCCCTGTCATTCTACCACAGCCTT
The DNA here is from genome assembly GCA_947179395.2 of Pulicaria dysenterica. Classification (NCBI taxonomy): domain Eukaryota; kingdom Viridiplantae; phylum Streptophyta; class Magnoliopsida; order Asterales; family Asteraceae; genus Pulicaria; species Pulicaria dysenterica. The sequence goes on along the minus strand of OX359288.1, from coordinate 75,472,353 downwards.
CGGTTCTACCACCGACGCCACCCACCGTGGTCGCTTCAACGCTGCCACCGCCACCCACCGTCGTCGCTTAACTGCCTCCACTGCCACCATGGTTCCCTTCGATCCCGCCACCGCCATAACCACCATCGCTATTTTCGGTTTTAGATCTAAGCACAACATTGGTTTTCGATATATGCACCACCGCCACCGCCGTCGCCACTGTTTGTGTGAGAAGGTGTCGCTATCTCTCATATAGGAAGCACCATCACCGTCATCACCACCATCGCTCAGATATAAACCACCATCACTCAGATCTGAACCATGACGATGTGTGTATCCTTATGTGTGTATTGAGTGACAGATATGGGTTAGAGTTTTTCAAGATTTTTGGTTTTTTGTAGACACTGATAGAAGTTCAAGATTTTCTCAAGCTCTCGCATATAAAGTTGACCAGCCAGAAAGTTAAGATACATAAAGTGCCTTTGTCAAAACACATAAAGAACTGGGACAATGTTAATAAGACAAACTTTGCAACAACTTATGGGATGTTTCTTCAAGCAGGTTACTGAATCATAGAGTGTTTAAATAATGGTTAGTTATAGTAATAGACTTAGGTATGTGTATTGATTGTGATTGAATCTATATTTAGGTTTCTTATGTATATTTTATGTTTACGAATGAATCCAGATTTGATTGTGTGTATATGTTCTGTTTCTGCTACAATCAAGATCCAGGTGTGTATTTGATTGTGATGGAATCCAATTTAGTTTTTTTTAACCGGGAGATGTTTTGTTTTGGATGAACACCATGAAGATTTATATCATGAAATCAACATACTAAAGAATAATATGTATAAAAGTATTACTTAATATTATTAAATTTTTATTTATTATTAGTTAATTTTAATAAAAGGTTAATTAATCATTAATTTAAAAGAAAAGGGTAGAAAGAGTTTAGAGGCGTTTAGAAACAAGAATAATATATGAAAAGACCAAAATATCCTTTAACTAACGGTCAACTTTAACGGAGTTAGCTTAAAGGTCCAAAAGTGAACAAAACAACAACCAAAGTGATTATTTTCCTAATTTTTTAAGTTAAAGAACTAAAGTGAAAATCAGTAACAACCATAAGGTCCATTTATATAATTAACTCGTAGTTCTTAGGAAGAGGGTATCATAGCCATTCTCCCTCACAGCTCAATATCACAAAACCCACGACCTTCTCCTACCATCACCTACAATTTTTTCTCTCTATCACACTCAAGCACACACACAGACATATATACACACACACACACACCCACACACACTGTAACACCCTCTCAAGCGGCTTAGATTAATTAAGGTAATTAATTAATTAATCTGGAATTTTAATTGTTTATGTGAATTATTTGTAAATATGTGTTAATTGATAATTGTTTGTGATATTATTTTGTTTTATTATTTTGGGAAAATAATTATAATAATTATATTCAATTAATTTGAGTTGGTAGGGGGGGGGGGGGGGAGTGTGGCCGGTTTGGTGGGTATAGGCACCCACTCCCTCACCATACCCTATTACTTGTAAAGTTGAACAAGTGAGTGTGTTGTGTGTGTTCTTGGGTGCTCTCGGCCGAGAAGAAGAAGAAGGAAAAAAAAAGAATCAAGCTTCTATTTTTGTTTGCATTTAGTTGATTATTTGATAGCATCTACAGGTTAGATTACTGATTTATAGTTGGTTGTTTGTTAATATATTTGGTTTTGATATATATAATTGAATACCGATTGATTCTTGATGATTTGATGAATTAGGATGTATGCATGTTAGAAATTATGATCTATACATGTTGTTTATATGAGTTGGATGATTTCTGGAAACTTATATAACTTGTATGCATGAAATCAGTAAGATTTAAGTTAGAAATAGATTTTATGCATGAACACATGAATATGTCGGATTTGGAGTATGAATGTATCGGTATTGATGAAATCCGATAGAATATTCTCGGGATGATGATGAATCCGAGCAAATTGATAGGATTGTATTGAATACCGATAAAGATGAACTGTAGCCTTGACATTATTCTCGGATTTGATTCTATCGGGATTGTATGTTTTCTCGGTATTGGACATTCTATCGGGATATGATCAATGCCCTAACACTTTTATCGGAATTGGACATTTTATCGGATTATGCATGTTCTCGGATTGTGTATTTTACCGGATTGTGCTTTTATCGGATTTGGTGTTAATCGGAATTCCCCATTCTCGGAATTGGATATTATCGGGATTTGTCAATCACTCGGAATCCGACTTTGATCAGAAATGGATTTTATCGGAATTTGGGATTTAGGAGTTATTCCTAAAGATCCAACTATGATTTGGTATACATGATAGTTATACATGAATATTTAACATGTAATGTATTAATGCATGTATTATGTATTATAAATCAGTATTATAAATTAAATACTGACTTGTGGTTATCTAATCTCAGGAACTGAGAAGACTCAGTGAACTAGACCACTGAGTGTGCTATAGTGCTGACTGTGGTGAGTGGATTTATATCTATTGATATAAAGGATATGATATCCTATTTGGAATGCTCTTGTTTGGATTGTATATACATGTTATTTGGAGATCAGATTGAGTCTGGGCCTGTTGCTTGGGGATTTACCGTATCAGATCTTGTGGTACATTTGTTGTACACAAGAAGGCTGGTATTGTTATCCATGTTAGCAGGGCTATCGGTAAATCTTGGTTTTGGCTGACCTTGGTTGTAGGTGGTTGCAACACCGCCGGTTCTCCTGGGATTCATGAGCTATTTGGGTTTAGGCATGTTTGCCCTGTGTATGTTTAGATATTTGTTCCCTTACTTAGTTTTGTGCTAATTCCCCACTAGATTGTTTTGCAGATACTCCGCGGTGAGTTTGTAGATAATGAAGACTGGGATTTTGGACAGACCATTACTCTGATGTCAAAGATTTTTGTTAGAGCCTGTTTTGTAACTAATACTGTAGTAGATATTTTGTAAATGATAACCAGTCAAAGTTGTATACCTTTTGGATTTTAAATCTAATTATATGTAATTAGCTTCCGCATGCAGTTTATTGTATGTTTAAAAAGTACAGTGTTACAAATTGGTATCAGAGCCCTGGTTTGAGGAATTGCATGAATGATTTGTGCAATACTCGAACCGAGGCTCTGGTCAGTCCAGTATTCCCAGGGTGGGTAATTAGTAGTGTAGCTTTGAGGGTGGTTAGTGTGTTTATACTAACGGATTATATCTAACAACTGGTGAGATGCTGTGAATAGAACATAAATGGCTGATAACGTGAACCAGACAACTACCCCTGCGTCCCATAGAAGAAACAATCAATCCTCCACTGCAGCAAATGAGCAACACAACAGAGCTGGTAATTCACATAATGGTGAATCTGATCAGCAGGATTATGTACTGCAATTGGAAGACACTCTGCAAAGTTTGAGAGATCGGGTTCAGGAGTTGGAACAGCAGCAACATCAGACTCAGTCCTCTCATCAAACTCTGACCATTCATATGCCTCGAGAGTCAGCTGTATTTACTCAGTCAATACCACCTCCTGTTTACTCTGCTACACCCTTCAATACAGTGTCAACACCATTTAGTTCGTTACCATTCGTTACTATACCACCTGTATCACAACCCCAACAACAGCACCAACCACAACAACAGAACTTTTTCATTCCTTGGTACCCAACGCAAGGAGGCTTTAAACTGAAAGGGCAATACAAGGATTTCATGGGTTGCCAACCACCTGAGTATTCTGGAAGCTCAAATCCAAGTGATACTTTGAATTGGTTAAGGGAGATGGTGAAGGCTTTGGATGCCTGCAATTGTGAGGAATCCGATAGGGTTAGTTTTGCAACTCGGAGGTTGAAGGGTCAAGCTGCAACCTGGTGGGATTCTCTAACTGCTCATCTATCCAGGGAGGTTGTGAATTATGTTACCTGGGATCAATTTCAAGCCAAATTCTGTGAACAGTTCTACAATACCTACGATTTGGCCAAGGTAAAGCGGGAATTTATGGACTTAGCTCAGGATGATAAGATGTCGGTTGATGAGCTGATTGCGAAGTTTAACGAAAAGCTGAGATTTGCTAAGCAGTGGGTACCAGATGAACCATCACAAATAGATCATTTCGTTCAAGCCATGTTGCTTGAGTATCGGGGTAACACCCGGATGGCAACATCGTTGGTACAGGCATTTACTGTTGCTCGGGCTGCAGAAGGTGACGTGAGGGCTCGAGAAAGAATGAATCGTGAGAAAGGGTCGTCTCACAAGTCCGGTGGAAATCAGAGTGGAAACAAAGGCAAGTGGCAGAACAATCAGAACCGGGGTGATAAAAAATCGAAGGGTTTGGGATCATATCAGAACAAGCCTTGGTGTAAACCCTACAATTCTAGTCATACTGGTCCTTGCACATCACAGACGAAACGATGTTTGCGTTGTGGTGGATTTGGCCACGAACCATCAGTCTGTCGGTTTAAAACAAATGTTTGCTAGAATTGTCAAGAAGAGGGTCATAGAGCTGGAGCTTGCACAAAACCGAGGTCAAAGGGGACGGGGCAAGGGGTAGGCAATGTCGGGGGATCGTCTTCTGCAGGTCAGAAGAGAAAGGTTGCACCTTCTGCGGAAGGGAGAGCCTTCAAGACGACTGTTACAGAGGCTGTGGAAGATAGTGATGTGATCACGGGTATGTTTATTGTAAACTCTGTGCCTGCCCGTGTGTTATTTGACTCTGGTGCAAGTAGATCGTTTATATCTATATCTTTGTGTGATAAATTGAAACTGCCTGCTTCTGTGATTACTACTCCTTTAGAAGTAGAGGTAGCAGATGGTAAGATAGTTCCTGTAACTTCTTATGTGACTGGGGTGTCGATAGACATTGATGGTACTAGGTTGCCTGTTGACTGTTTACTGATGCCTATACCGGGGTTTGACGTAGTACTAGGCATGGATTGGTTAAGTCTCCATAGAGCTAGTATCCAGTGCCATAAGAAACTGATTACTATTCCTTTGGCTGACGGGTCGCATGTCGTGGCTCGTGGGGATAGATCTCGATCTTCTTTTTCAATCATCTCGTATATGAAGGCTAGAAAATCTCTAGCCAAAGGGTGTGCGTCTTTTTTGGCTTACGCTGTTGATGTGAAGAAGGAGAAGCGACCTGTTACCAACGTTCGTGTTGTTTCCGAATATCTAGAGGTATTTCCAGACGATCTGCCAGGGTTACCACCCGTTCGGGATGTTGAGTATAAGATAGAATTGGTGTCGGGTACTACACCGATTGCTAAAGCTCCGTATCGTTTGGCTCCTTCGGAAATCCGAGAGATGATGACACAGATTCAAGAGCTACTTGACAAGGGATTTATTCGTCCAAGTTCTTCGCCATGGGGTGCACCAGTTTTGTTTGTAAAGAAAAAGGATGGGACTCTTCGCATGTGTATTGACTACAGAGATTTGAACAAGAGAACCATCAAGAATAAGTATCCGTTGCCTAGAATAGATGATTTATTTGATCAGCTTCAAGGGGCTTCTTACTTTTCAAAGATTGATCTGCGATCAGGTTATCATCAGGTCAGGGTAGCAGAAGAGGATATACCTAAGACTGCTTTTCGTACTCGATATGGTCATTATGAATTCTTAGTGATGCCATTTGGTTTGACAAATGCACCTGCTGTATTCATGGATTTGATGAATCGTGTGTGCAGACCTTTTCTAGATAAGTTTGTTATTGTGTTCATTGACGATATTCTGGTATATTCGAAAACAGAGGATGAGCATGATCAACATTTGAGACAGTTTTGGAGATTCTCAAACAACACAAGTTATATGCCAAGTTTTCGAAGTGCGAATTTTGGTTACATGAAGTTCAATTTTGGGGCATGTCATTTGCCAAGAAGGTATCAAAGTGTATCCATCCAAGATAGAAGCCATGATGAATTGGAGTGCTCCGAAAACACCTACAGAGATAAAGAGTTTTCTTGGATTAGCAGGTTATTACCGTAGATTTATCAAAGATTTTTCTAAGCTCGCTGGTCCGTTGACTAAGTTGACTAGGAAAGATGTTCCTTTTCAGTGGGGTTCATCTCAGGAAGATGATTTTTAGATGTTGAAACAGTTGTTGTGTCAGGCTCCTGTTCTATCCTTGCCTGAGGGTTCAGAAGATTTTGTTGTGTATTGCGATGCTTCTCACGCTGGGTTGGGTTGTGTTTTGATGCAGAGAGGTAAAGTAATTGCGTATGCTTCAAGACAGTTGAAACTGAATGAAAGAAACTACCCAACTCATGATTTAGAACTAACAACTATGGTATTTGCTTTGAAACTGTGGAGACATTATCTGTATGGAACCAAGTGCACGATTTGCACTGATCACAAAAGTCTTCAGTATGTGTTTACGCAGAAAGAACTGAATATGAGACAACGTCGTTGGTTAGAATTGATCAAGGATTACGATTGTGACATTCAGTATCATCCGGGTAAAGCTAATGTAGTTGCAGATGCACTTAGTCGGAAGGGATCTTCGGCTACCGTAAAATTTATGCGATTAGAGATTAAGTCTGATTTAGTGGATCAACTTGTGGCTGCACAGCTTGAAGCTCTGAAAGATGAGAATCTGAAAGATGAACTGATGGTTAAACGACAACATGAATTAACTACCGATTCGTGTGGCTTGAAGGTTTATCATACGCGCGTGTGGGTACCGAAGTTTGGAAATTTGAGGGAATTAATTCTAAATGAGGCTCATAAGTCTAGACTATCGATACATCCGGGTAGTACAAAGATGTACTGTGATTTAAAGACTCGTTATTGGTGGCCGACAATGAAAACATATATTGTTAAATTTGTTGGGACATGTCACATTTGTGCGCAAGTTAAAGCTGAACATTATAAACCGTATGGATCATTGAAACAATTGGATATACCTGAGTGGAAGTGGGATCACATTACGATGGATTTTGTAACTAAACTTCCACGAACTCAAAAAGGTCATGATATGATTTGGGTAATAGTTGACAGATTAACCAAAATTGCACACTTCCTTGCTACTGCTGAAACTGCTCCTTTGAGTAAACTAGCATAACTGTACATAGATGAAATAGTATCAAGACATGGAATTCCATTGTCCATTGTTTCAGATCGGGATTCGAGGTTTGTGTCTAACTTCTGGAACAGACTGCAACAAGAATTGGGATCCAGGGTGAATTTGAGTACAGCTTATCATCCTCAGACAGATGGTCAGTCAGAGAGAACCATTCAAACTTTAGAAGATATGCTTCGGGCATGTGTGTTGGAATTTAGAGGTTATTGGGATTCACATCTACCACTGGTTGAGTTTGCTTACAACAACTCTTACCATTCTAGTATTGGTATGCCCCCATATGAGATGTTATATGGTCGTCCTTGTAGAACTCCAACTTGTTGGTTAGAAGCTGGGGAAAAGCAATTTGCAGGGCCTGATAATGTACAGGTGACAGCTGATAAGGTTGCAATTGCTCGTGAGAAATTAAAAGCAGCCAGGGATAGATAGAAAATGTATGCAGATCCGCGTCGTCGACCGGTGTCTTTTGTTGAGGGAGAAAGGGTTTATTTAAAAGTCTCTCCGTGGAAGGGTGTGATTCGTTTTGGGAAACGCGGGAAGTTGGCTCCCCGTTACATTGGTCCTTTTAGAATCAAACGAGTGGTTAATGATCAGGCTGTTGCATTGGATCTTCCCGATGAATTAGCGGGTATTCATGATACCTTCAATATATGTTATCTGCGCAAACGTAATGTAGAGGACTAGACACAGGTTCTACCAATACAGGATCTTCGTGTGGATATTAACCAGAAACTTATTAAGGAACCAATTGAACTGCTGGATCGTAAGGTAACAACATTGAGAAAGAAACAGATACCCATAGTTTTGGTTAAGTGGAAACATAGTTTGGGTTCAGACTTGACTTGGGAGACTGAAGCAGAGATGAGAAGCCGGTATCCTTCCTTGTTTGAGCGCGATGAGATTCCGGGGACGGAATCTTCTTAAGGGGGGTTGATTTGTAACACCCTCTCGACCGGCTTAGATTGATTAAGATAATTAATTAATTAATCTGGAAATTTAATTGTTTATGTGAATTATTTGTAAATATGTGTTAATTGATAATTGTTTGTGATATTATTTTGTTTTATTATTTTGGGAAAATAATTATAATAATTATATTCAATTAATTTGAGTTGGTAGGGGGGGGGGGGGGAGTGTGGCCGGTTTGGTGGGTATAGGCACCCACTCCCTCACCATACCCTATTACTTGTAAAGTTGAACAAGTGAGTGTGTTGTGTGTGTTCTTGGGTGCTCTCGGCCGAGAAGAAGAAGAAGGAAAAAAAAAGAATCAAGCTTCTATTTTTGTTTGCATTTAGTTGATTATTTGATAGCATCTACAGGTTAGATTACTGATTTATAGTTGGTTGTTTGTTAATATATTTGGTTTTGATATATATAATTGAATACCGATTGATTCTTGATGATTTGATGAATTAGGATGTATGCATGTTAGAAATTATGATCTATACATGTTGTTTATATGAGTTGGATGATTTCTGGAAACTTATATAACTTGTATGCATGAAATCAGTAAGATTTAAGTTAGAAATAGATTTTATGCATGAACACATGAATATGTCGGATTTGGAGTATGAATGTATCGGTATTGATGAAATCCGATAGAATATTCTCGGGATGATGATGAATCCGAGCAAATTGATAGGATTGTATTGAATACCGATAAAGATGAACTGTAGCCTTGACATTATTCTCGGATTTGATTCTATCGGGATTGTATGTTTTCTCGGTATTGGACATTCTATCGGGATATGATAAATGCCCTAACACTTTTATCGGAATTGGACATTTTATCGGATTATGCATGTTCTCGGATTGTGTATTTTACCAGATTGTGCTTTTATCGAATTTGGTGTTAATCGGAATTCCTCATTCTCGGAATTGGATATTATCGGGATTTGTCAATCACTCGGAATCCGACTTTGATCAGAAATGGATTTTATCGGAATTTGGGATTTAGGAGTTATTCCTAAAGATCCAACTATGATTTGGTATACATGATAGTTATACATGAATATTTAACATGTAATGTATTAATGCATGTATTATGTATTATAAATCAGTATTATGAATTAAATACTGACTTGTGGTTATCTAATCTCAAGAACTGAGAAGACTCAGTGAACTAGACCACTGAGTGTGCTACAGTGCTGACTGTGGTGAGTGGATTTATATCTATTGATATACAGGAAATGATATCTTATTTGGAATGCTTTTGTTTGGATTGTATATACATTTTATTTGGAGATCAGATTGAGTCTGGGCCTGTTGCTTGGGGATTTACCGTATCAGATCTTGTGGTACATTTGTTGTACACAAGAACGCTGGTATTGTTATCCATGTTAGCAGGACTATCGGTAAACCTTGGTTTTGGCCGACCTTGGTTGTAGGTGGTTGCAACACCGCCGGTTCTCCTGGGATTCATGAGCTATTTGGGTTTAGGCATGTTTTCCTTGTGTATATTTAGATATTTGTTCCCTTACTTAGCTTTGTGCTAATTCCCTACTAGATTGTTTTGCAGATACTCCGTGGTGAGTTTGTAGATAATGAGGACTAGGATTTTGGACAGACCATTACTCTGATGTCAAAGATTTTTGTTAGAGCCTGTTTTGTAACTAACACTGTAGTCACTACTAGAAAAATCCGGATTTGCGACGGCAAAATCCGTCGCTAATCGCATTTTGCGACGGATTTGCGACCAAATTAAATCGTCGCTAATATGTTCCTCGCTAATCATTAGCGTCGATTTTTTGCGACGGTTTCCGTCAGTTTGCGACGGAATATAGGCGACGCTAAGAGGTCGGAGATTGACGACGGATTAGCGATGGAAATTTAGCGACGGATTACCGACGGCTTTTAGTGACAGATTAGCGACGATTTTTGTCATATGCCTGAAACATGACTTGCCGACGGTTTAGCGACGGTATGTGTAATGACGGATTTGCGACGGACTTGTTACTGACGGATTAGCGACGAAATTCGTAAGCTAATTCAGACAGTTTAGCGACGGTTTCACATCGGATTAGCGACGGTTTTGCCACGGATTAGCGACGGTTTTGCGAATAAAATTTTATTTATTTATTTATTCCCTTATTTAATACATATATACACATATCACTACATTTGTACCAAAATTAGAGATCCAATCACATTCAATATAATTGTAAGTATTTGGAATTTAGATTATCACTCGTAAAGTTCTAATAATGTTTGGAATTTTAGGCTATCATAAAACACTTCACAAGTTATACATTAAACACCAAAACAATATACTAGCACAAATTTCACTAATATTTGAAGTTGATAAACTAACTATCATCATCTTAGTCATCCACTCTTCCTCGTCATAATCATTCCCAGATTGCTGTTTACTTGATTTCCTGAAAATGATAGAATATAATTAATGGATTATGTAATGCATTTAAAATAATGTAAGATACAATTAGTGGTATTAAGCTCGCTTGCTAGTTCAAATTTATGATAAAATTAAGAATACATTGCAAGTACTTGTCCCAGGAGTGTGGAAGGAAAATTGTGTTTGATTTAGCAAAGAAGCAACATATTTCTTTTTTCACTTCTAATGGAGAATTTCAAACATTAACAATATGATCAACATGTCTCACTGGACCATATGACCTGATGATGCATTTATGATGATGCAGTTAATAATTAAAAGAATCAAGGATTTTGAATCAAAATAACCTTAAATAAAAAAAAGTTAAAATTTATTAGGAGAGAGAAATGGTTAAAAATTAAGTGAATGAGATTAATTTAGATAAAAAGAAGGATGGAGATTAAAGATTGACATAATTTTAAGTTCTTAAAAATTGAAAGGAGAGAGAGTGTTAAATGGTTTATATAGTAGTATAGCTAATTTTAGATTACTTTTGGTTTTATAAACTAAATAGAAAATTATAAACATATATTTGATAGCATATACTTACTAAACTCACCTTTGTTTTAGATGATAAACGCACCATTATCTTAACCTATGAATTGTTTTTTTCTTTCTCTCTATTGCTTCTATTTCCCAAATCGATAAAGGTAGACCTATACTGACTTAATTAAACTAATTATGACCACGAATGGTCAATTTTCATCGTGAACACTCTATATTAACCAATTAACACCTCAATTAACCAAAGTTGATGATAACTTACGTTGACGTATATTGGCACTAATTGACGTATATTGGTACGGATTTATGTTTTTGGTTTCAAGTATGAGTGACAATAACCAATGTAACTTGATTCACCCGATTAAACAAAATATGACTTTGGTAGACCAAGATTAAGAATGATTGAACAATTTTAGGCGTATAGTCGAGTCGAGTTGACACAGTGTCAAGCTCGAGCTTGGTTCCAAAACTCAATTAGGAGCGTGTGTTTGACGAGCTAGGCATTGTGGAACTCGAGCTCGGCTCGAAAACATACTCGAGTAGCTCGAGCTCGAATCGGTTCGCATTGAGTCGAATGTTCACGAGCATAAATGAATGAACGAGAACTCTATTCATGTTCGTTTATTTATTTAAACGAATATAAAAAATTGTTCATGTTCGTTCGTTTATTAAACAAACGAACATAAATGAACTTCCCGCCGAACGAGATCACAAACGGCTCATGAACGTTCAATTCGTTTACAACCTCAGCGACAAAGAATCCAAGGGGAGCTTATGTGAATTGTAGGGATTTGGATTTAGGTTCAAATGATAATGCACATTGTAGAAACTAGAAGGGTGTTGAATAGTTTCTATGTCCACTTTTTCGATGAAGTTTATATTTAAGACAAATAAATAAATGCTTGTAAGTAAATGCGAAAATGTAAATATGTGGAAAGTATATAAATATATATACTATCTGTTTTCTTTCTCTCTATTGCTTCTATTCCCCCAATCGACAAAGGTAGACCCTGATTGACTTATTTAAAACAATTATGAGTCTGAATGGTTAATTTTCACCATGAAAATTCTATATTAACCAATTACCACCTTAATTAACCAATGTTTTTGGTTTCAAGGATGAGTGACAATAACCAATGTTACTTGATTCACCCGATTGAATAAAATAGGACTTTGTTAGACCAAAATTTAGAATGATTGACCAATTTTAGAGGTGTAATCGAGTAGAGTCGACACAATGCCTAGCTCGAGCTCGACTCAATTCCAAAACACAATTTGGAGGACGAGCCTCATGATCTAGGCATTATGGAACCGAGGTTGGCTCGAAAAAAATACTTGAGTAGCTCAAGCTCGAATCGGTTCACGTATGAGCGACAATAACCAATGTTAATTGACGTATTTGTCGCAATCTCTCGCAAATTCGAAATCCATCGCAAATCTGTCAGAACTCCATCGCCAATCAGCAACAGATTAGAGATGGGTTTGTCCTTCGCTAATTTGCGACGAATTAGCGACGGATTAGCGACGAATTTGCAACGGAATACCATTGAATTCCTTAATTCGGAGTCCGTCGCAAATCTATTAGAAATCCATCGTTAATCAGCGACGGATTAGAGATGGATTTGCTCTTCGCTAATTTGCGACGGAATGTCCCAAATCCGTTGCAAATCGCGACGGAATACCATTGAATTCCTTAATTCGGAGACCATCGCCAATCTGTTAGAAATCCGTCACTAATCAGCAACGGATTAGAGATGGATTTGCTCTTCGTTAATTTGCGACGGATCAGCGACGGAATGCCACAAATCCGTCGCTACTTAGCGACGCATTTGCGACGGAATACCATTGATCCTTAATAACCATGTTCTATCGCAATCTCTCGCAAATCCCTCACTAATTAGCGAGGGATTAGCGACGATATTCCTTAATTCGTAATCCGTCGTTAATCTGTCACAAATCCGTCGCTAATTAGCAACAATTTAGAGATGGTCGTTTCCGTCGCTAATTTGCGACAGATTTGCGACGGAATCCGATTCCGTAGCAAATCCGTCGCAAATTAGCGAGGGAACAGCGAGGGATTGAACTTAATACTTAATCACTCGATTCAGTCGCAAATCCGTCGCTAATCCGTCGATAATTAGCGACGGATTACATCTGTCGCAATTTTTCGTCGGAAATCTCAGTTTTTCTAGTAGTGAGTGGATATTTTGTAAATGATAACCAGTCAAAGTTGTGTACCTTTTGGATTTTAAATCTAATTATATGTAATTAGCTTCCGCACGCAGTTTATTGTATGTTTAAAAAGTATAGTGTTACGCACACACACTTTCACACACACACACACACACACACACACTCTCTCTCACACACATACACACAACCGTTACATTTCCATGGTTTCCCTTACCATCACCACCACTTCCCGACGGGCCCTTCTCCCACTACATCGGTTACCTTCTACAGGCGGCAATTGTAAAGCAACCTACCATCTCCATCATCATCGAGCTCAAAAACTCAAATCTAAACTAGCTAAACTCGATCTGACTTTTGAGTTGCAATTTGCCCTTCGAGCTTGGATCTGACCTTCGAGCTTCGATCTACCCTTCGAGATCATACCTCCTCTACGAGCTCCAATCTGCTATAACCACCACTGCAGATTACATTAACAACCATAACTCTTACCAACAATATTCCTAAATATCGTTGTGTTCTGCACCTTTTTCTCCGACGTTACTAACCTAGTATCTTCGATTAAGACTCAGTGATGGTGTAGGTAAATTTTTCTTTCAAAAACTTCATCTCTGTTTCTTCTCCCCAATCTTCAGATCTTAAAGGTTATGTTAGGAAGGCGAGAAAAGTTGACCATATATTACATCTCCCATTCTCTTTCTATGAAATGACCCAAACAATCACTACAATGATGTCTCTCAAACTCTTTCTATGATATGACCCATATATTCGCTACTACTAACCAACGATTCGTTAGATGAGCAACTCTATCAAATTCAACCCAATTTATGTGCGATTTTTCAAAATAAATTATTAATAGTGTTTATTTCTCGATACAATGAACTAATAGGGTGTAATTAAAGGACTAATAGTGTGCGATTTCTAAAATAAAGAACTATGTTTGAAACTTTTGACTTAAAAGACTAAATGTAAAGTAATACAAATTATAAAAGGACCAATTGTGTAATTCACTCCAATTAAAATCAATAATATGCACCACTACTTATATTATAAGAAATTCTAATTGTAATATATATATATATAGTGTAGGGATCCGGTAAAAAAAAGTTATGGTAATAAATGTAAGGAGAAATCTGGACCACAGGATTAAGTCAAAATTCAAAAAAAAACAAAAACAAAAACCCGCCATTTTAACCAAATTTTCGGTATTAAAAAAATTAAAAAGGTTAATATGGTAATTTGAAAAATCAGAAATAAAAGGCTGAGTAAAACGTGGGTCCCAGACCACCATGATATTGTATTCACATGTTACAACCCCTGATGCACAACCAAAATCAACACTAAAGAACTGATGCAAACAATACAAACCTTTGATTCATAAGTTACATTTTGATGCATAAAAATACAATCATTTTGATGCACATGCTAGAACCATTTGATGCATGGTTCCTCTACAGAATTGATTTACAAAGAAAAACCGAAAATGATGATGAACAACCAAAATCAAATCTTTGATTCACAAAATATATTTGATGCATAAAGTACAACCATTTAGATGCACAGGTTACAACCATTTAATGCACAAAAAACACCATTTGATTCACAGAATAGAACCTCCTCTGATTCACAGAATGCACAACAAAGAGACAAGAAAACGACTGATGTACAAACCGAAATTGATGATGGATGCACGGTGGTAGGAGGCGGTCGATGAACCTTGACTAGAGCATAATCTTTACGGCGGCGATTTCACAGGGGGTAGCAGCGGAGAAGGAACCCCTTCGGCGTAATGTGCATCGCGACTCGGCGTTGGGATCAGACCAGACATGGCGGAGGGCGAAGGGAGATTCCGACGGTGACGACGCAGTTGCCGCCTCTGTGACGGTCGAGACTCAAATGGTGCAGCGGCGGAAGACAACGTGACTAGGGTTTCGATGGTACCACGTAGGGGACGGCAGCGTTATTAGGTTTCGATGGGGGGAGGCGACGGGACTAGGGTTTATTGAGGGATGCCGGCGTCGCTAGTACTAGACGATCGAAGGCTGCCGGACTCTATTCTAGGGTTCGATTTGAGCGTACAAATTACTTTAGAGAGAAGGTGGAGTATCAGATTTAGAACGTGGGAGAGAATAATATATCATTCCTATTTTAACCTTTTAACAAACTTGCCACGTGTCATGCCCTAATTTCTTCTTACATTAAGTACCTTAACCTTTTTTTATTTGAACCTAATCCTATATATATATATATATATATATATATATGGGAGGATTCAAACGAGAACTATTTTTAATACGAGAACTGCGAGAACCAATATTAGCCGTTGATTTGACAAGTTGAATTCATGGATGAGGAGCGTGGGGGGATCAAGTGTGGCAGGGTGTATATGAAGAATTCATTGGTGGGTGATGACATTAAAGGAAAGGGAATTGGATTGCTCAGATTGGTTCTCATATTTCTCGTACGAAAAACAGTCTGTATTGCATCCTTTGTATTGTATAAATTATGGTTGACGTATTTGAAGAAATTGATCAACCTATATATATCATATATAATGTTACATCATATTTGTTTTTTATCTATCAATCAGTTTTCTTCATATTATTTGCTAATTAACTTTAAAATCTAATTAACTTATAACATTTTCTAATTAAGATGTGTTAAATATAGAGGATAGGTGATAGTATTCAGTCTGTATTTTATCCTTTGTATTGTATAAGGACTGTAATGTAAAATACTTAAAGTGTACTTCATACATATATTTTCGAGGTAATATATACACTATATTAATCCTTAATTGGGCATTTACGCAACAAAAAACTTGGTATAAGAGTTAATTGGGAAATGTTCAAATGAGAATGAGAAATTAAATGAGAATGAGAGACTCAATCTCAGCCGTTCATTTTGTAAGTGGAATTCATGGATGGAAAGCGTGGGTGAATCGAGTGTGGCAGGATGCATGTGAGGAATTCATAGGTGGGCAATCACATTGAAGAAGAGGAATTGAACGGCTGGAATTGAGTATCTTATTCTTAAAAATATTTAGGTTCTTATTTAAACCTACCACATAGTTAATTAATCATAAATTTAATGACTTTTCTAACGTACAAGATACACAATTTAATATAAAATTAATAAATTTGGGGTGTGGAATGGTTTAGAAGAGAACCATATAAATGTAAAGAACAGTTGATTAAAACAATTAATATAGACATTTCGTTTATGTTGATCAACGAAATAGATATAAGAGAAAAATCAATTACTTAGTATTAAATTAATGTGATTTGATCATTAAGAGCACTTTAAATTAAATATAAAAATTAGATTAATATTTATGATTAGCTAGTTCTCTCGCTTCCTGATATATTTGTGGTTTGTTAATTAAAGGGATATGGTACTATCTCTATTTGACAAGTATCCAAATCATCAAATAATTAGAAGGCAAGGGTGTGTTTGATTCATGTTAGCTCTTTTGTCTTTTAAGGGGTTAGAATGGAATCTAAAAAATAAGAATACATGAAGGAAAGTTATTTAATTAAATGGGTTTGGTACTTTGGTTGTGGGCTTAAATATTGCTCTCATTTTTTTATTATAATAATAATTAGAATACATAAAACTGTAGGCCATCCAGGGGACAATTTGCAATTAAATTATGTCCAACAATACCATCCATCCCCTTTCTCTATGGTATTTATAAACATGGTGATCATAATGTTTTCACCATCAAAACAAAAACATACCCCTATAGAACTTCATCAGCAAGAACCTAAACTTTTCATAAAGATTAAATTTTGATGACAGGATCAGGTTCTCCATGTGGTGCCTGCAAGTTCTTGAGAAGAAAATGTGTAAAGGGTTGTGTGTTTGCACCTTATTTCTGCCATGAACAAGGCGCTACACATTTTTCAGCAATTCATAGGGTTTTTGGTGCAAGTAATGTCTCTAAGCTTCTTTCTCATCTGCCTGTTAGCGATCGGTCCGAAGCTGCAGTAACCATAGCATATGAGGCTCAAGCTAGGCTTCAAGACCCCATTTATGGATGTGTTTCACATATTTTTGCATTACAGCAACAGGTTTGTAGTTATATATGGCCAAGTTTCAGTAGTGGAGTTAGAGAAAAAAAAGTAAAATCTATAAAAATTGTGACAGAATTAAACTAACAAGTTGCATGATTGAGTTTTTACTTGGAGAGGATAATTCTTAAATTTTTAGAGGAAAGTTCTTAACATGGATTATATCTGCTCTTTGATGGCATTTTTCATTTAAAAACCCTAATCTTGTACACAATTATTCAATTGAAAGCTCTAATCTTGTAGTACTTGATTACATTGATATTGTTTATATATCTCTTAAAACCCCTAATCCTGGTCTTAAAGTTTACAGTTAAATTAATATCTTGCTGATTAATTTGTAAATCTTTTGTTAACAGGTGGTTAGTTTACAATCACAATTAGCTTCTTTAAAGGAACAAGCAGCTCAAAGGCTACTAAATGTGCCCATGTGTTCTGATAATATGCCCACCAATGTAAGACACCCTTCTAACTATTACCAACAAACAGAAGACATCAAGAATTGGTTTCAACAATCAGAACATTCATGCATTAACATGAAACAGTTCTATCCAAACTCGATGAACGATGTAATGAACTTCAGATCCACAGAGGAAGCCTATGAGAATTCGAATCCGAAAGAAGAAGATGGATCATTTTCAAGCTTTGAAGAAGGTTCAGGTTACTCAATTGATTCTTTAAATATGCAAATAAGCACAAATCATCAGCAGCAATGGGATACTAGAGACCAGGGTGAAGACTTTCAATCAGTTGACTATGGTTATATTCAATATTAGTTTCAAGAGGGAAAATCAAGATCGACTTTGGGATCATACCCTCTCAGCTAGTAATATAAAAGTTCAATTAAATATATATCTTAATGAGTGCATTCATCAAACTGTCAGTTTTGTTTCACTATATATGCTTATCTTTATTAAAAAGATGCCATTTTGTTCTCTGTTATAATTACTCTGTGATTAATTAAACCCTCCTTAACTAATAGTTTTTCTTATATTTTAGGCAGCAAAAGGTATACTTGCAACTAGGGTTTAGATCGACCAGGTTATCCAATGATGCTCCATTGGTTAGGGTTTTAATAAGGCCGCTCAGCTACATTCACAATGGTGTAATCTAAACTAATATGTATTTTGTATATATAACATATATGTAGGGGTGAGCATGGTACTGTACCGGTACCGGTACCGATTTTACCGAATACCGAATTTGATTTAAAGACGGTACTGAATACCGTACCGAGTATTCATATACGGTACCGGTACTGGTACCGAGTACCTATTTTACCTAGTTAATTCGGTACTAGTCCCGAATACCGAGAATACCGATTCCCGAATACCGATTTACCAATATTTCAAGTACCGAATACCGGACCGAAAACTCTAATTCGGTACCGGTACCGGTACCGGTTTCGGTACGGTGCCGGTACGGTTCGGTATTTCCGGTACCCATGCTCACCCCATATGTAGATTTTAGCTACTTGGTGGTTTATATTATAAGATTATAATGGTTCAACAGCATTGATATATGTCATCAATTTGTTAGTTTTCTGGGATTTAGCAATGGATATTGGTGATCTAGCTAGGATTTGGTATGGTTCCAACCTTATGGCGCCAATTATATATATGGAGATGGTGTCACAATGTCACATGTCCTTAATTTTCCCATAATTGTTCTTCGCCAGGTGACGTGGTTACGTGGAGATCGAGGTGATTCTTCTATACGTATGAAATTGATTCATTCACGAAATATGAATAATTCACTAAATTATATGATAATTACAGTGTTTTACTTTATATGAAAAAACCAATTTTGATATCTGTTGTAAAGTTATGATTATGAAATATGAGTTATAACTATTAATTGAAATTGTAAGTTACATATTATATAAACATAAAATGATACACATATAGATAATATAAATCCAAAGGCAAACAAGTATAGGTGAATTAATACTTTTTTCTTATTCTTGTGTTAGAAGCTATATATTCAAATTATTATTATTATTATTATTATTATTATTGTTATTATTATTATTTAGAAAATTTCATATATCTTTCCAAAATTTCTATATTACATATCTATCTTTATAAATTTGTAAATTACATTAATATCATTTCAAAACTTTAAAACTCTCGTATATATATATATAGACACACACACGAGAGTAAATTAAAATCTTTGAATATAAAAAAAATCATCTGTAAACTCATTTATTTATATATTTACTGTCCTACCCTCCCCTAAACACCCTTGTCTTCTAATTCATTCAATTTACTTTCCTTGTAGATGTGTATCCCCATTTTCGAGACTTTTATCCCGTCTTCGAAACAATAAACCCTACTTCCACAATCCAACCCCAACTTCGATCCAGTTTTTGCCCTATTGATCTGATTGCAGTTCTATTTATATCGATTAAAGCTCATTATGTTTTCTGGACTGATCGTGTGCACCTCCATCTTCGATTGATCTCCAGCGAAAATGGAACCCTAATTCTTCAATTGAAGCTTGACGCCTAAGAAAGTTAATTTCAAAGCCATCGATTTGTTATTTATGTATAGAGTCATCTATTTGTTACATTTATACAAAGCCATCCATTGTGCAATTTTTATAGTATGTAAGTAATTTAAGAGTTTGTTAATATGTATTCAAAACTCTTATATTACTTCAAAACAAACAAATACTAAAACTTAGTCATGCAATGGAATTTTCTTTCCATATGTAAGATCTTATTTACAGATGATAGCTAAAGCGTTGTAATTAAAATCTTCAAAAAGTATGGACGTTTCTATGAATAATTTTAAAAGACAAATGACATATTTTTTTTATTATTTCCTTCTAGTTATTTATCTTCCTACTCATAAAATCATTACAGATGTCAAAATCAATATTAATGATGGTAAAATAGAATTAATGTATTCCACATGTTTGGTCCTTTATTGAAACCGTCGTTAACTTTTCTGTGAAACATCCTTCATGTGTCTTGCAAATTAAGGTATTCTAGTCATATCAACCACCAACCTTATTACGAAACTATTTCTATATTTTTAATAGAAATCCCCCTTCACTTGTTTCTACATTTAAGCAAATAAAAAGAAAAAAACACTTCAACTCCCCTTGTCTCTCTACAACACCCGCTACCTCCTTTCTCATCACCACCACCAATGTAGCTCAAACCCACCTCCCTCTTACACTTTCAACCACATGTCACAAGCTTTAATATTAGATCAAATCAAAAGAACGACACACAACAACATAAAAAGCATACACGCCTAAAAAACCCAAAGAAATACAATTCACACATACACGCCTGAAACTCGCCTCTTTTCACACACACACACACACCAAAAATAAACACCTCGGAAACAAAAACACACACCTACCCACTTGAATTTACGCAAAATCTAAACATATGTACCTCCCACTTAAATCTGATAGGAAATCCACATTTTGCCCACTTGAATTTGATTGAAATTAACCCATCCTTTACCCACTTGAGCAACGAAAAACTCATATGACAATGGCAGTTTTTTAGGTGGTGGTTCTGATGGTGGTGGTGGTGTGATGGTGGCGGTTGTTATTCTATTTATATTGATCGGGTGGTGGTTTTGAGAAGGAGAGGGAGAAAGAGGGGGAGAGAGAGCTGGTGATATGATGGAGGTGGATATGTTCGCCATTAGATCTATTCGTTGATGGTGGTGGTGGTTGTAAGGTGCTACGGGGGTGGTGGTTGCCATCAGATCTTTGATGGTGGTAGAGGCACATGATGGAGGGATTTGATGGTGGCAACGGTAAAGGGCTTTGATGGTGGCTGCGGTGGAAAGCTTTGATTGTGGTGATGGTGGAGGGATGTTAATGTAAATTACAAAATCCGTAATGAAATACCAACCAAAATGAATATCAATGTAATTTTGAAAATTATATAATGAAAAGTTAAATTTCAAATTAACCACATAAATGAAATGTGTAATTTACTCGATTTAAATAATTAAAAATAATAAATATAACATTTGTAGTATTACGGGTCAAAAAGGAAACTAAGCATGATGAAAAAAAAATTATATAGGATTTGGGTAGCATGTTTGGAATAACAAAATGGAAAGACATTTATTTAATGGGCCTAAGACAAGGAGACCTCCAAAGTTATTTAAGAAAAGAAAAGGCTGAGCAGCTTGATGGTTTATTATCCGTTATTAAATTAACTAATAATAATCTATCTATAATCTATAAATATTAATAAACTTCTAACTTATTGACACATGTTTATTTTTTAGGCATCATTTTTTTCATTTTTTCGCTCATTTCCAATACATTGTACATCTGCCACGTGTTCTATTTTTATTACACGCATGCTTTTTAGACTGGTTTTAATAGATAAAAAGACCAGTTTTCCTTTGGTCTTATTAAGGGTGGTCTTTTAGACCGGTTTTAATGGATAAAAAGACCAGTTTTCATTTGGTCTTAATAGGGGTGATCTTTTAGACTGGTTTTAATAGATATAAAGACCGGTTTTTCTTTGGTCTTAATAGGGGTGATCTTTTAGACCGGTTTTAATGAATAAAAAGACCGGTTTTCCTTTGGTCTTGATAGGAGTGATCTTTTAGACCGGTTTTAATGGATAAAAAGACCGGTTTTCCTTTTGTTTTAATAAAGGTGGTATTTTAGACCGATTTTAATAGATAAAAAAGCCGGTTTTCCTTTGGTCCTAATAGGGTGGTCTTTTAGACCGGTTTTAATGCATAAAAAAACCGATTTTCCTTTGGTCTTAATAGGGGCGGTCTTATCTATAACATAAAACCGATCTCTATGTAACTTTTGTTTTCCTTTGGTCTTAATAGGAGCGGTCTTATCACTCTGGAGACCGGTATTCATCCCCTCTTTCAATGGAATTATTTATAGACCTGTTATATTAAAACCGATCTCTATGTAACTTTTTAAAAAAAAATACAATAATATATGGCTACTGTGTATGTCATTATTGAATTGATAATATATAAAAATAACAATATAAGACAAAACTAACTTATTATTTCATGAACAACAAAGATATATCTATAAAAAAAGTCTCAAAGATTGAGATACAAAGTTGTTATAAATTAAGATCTCTAAATATAAACTAACATAACAGCTATCTAAACCTTTTGAGAGTGCAACCTTATGTTACAACTAATAATAATAATGCTGAAGACAAGGTTAAATTAATGCTTAGTTTTGCTCAAAATTTTAATTTATGATTTATATCTGATTTTGTATTTCATTTCCTTAGTAATTGTTCTATGTTTTTTTTTTATTATTTATAAGTTATCTATAACCAACCCGTGTAATACACGGGTCTCTAAACTAGTCTAATAATATTATTGTTCATTGTGTTATTATAAATGTTATGTTATACTATATAATCTGAAAAGACAAAGATATTACCATTCGTTTGACCATCGTTAATTTTTTTTAACGGCAACAGTAAAGTTATATTAATAAAAACAACTAGCGAGTAGCTAGAGAAATAAGACGAACAGAATTACAATGAAAAGAAAGGGACAGACATACAACACCAATTGATCCAATCAAGTATGCGTTTTAGTTTTTTTCTTGAGTTGATCCATAAAAATGACATTCCTAGAATTGAGATAAACATTCTATCAACCGAGACCTTATTTTTTGCATGAACCAACTTGTTCCTTGATCTCCAAATTTGCTAAAGATACGTGAGTAAAACAGACTTGAAGACGTGTAGCTTTTTCCCAGAAAAATTGTTTGCTTCCCCCCATAAGAGTAGTGATTCCAACGAGTTTCCAGAGTGGGGGATCTTCCACCATTTTGCTATTTCTTCTAATAGGATTTTTGCAACAAAACAATCAGTGAACAGATGATCTTCTGTCTCCGTGGTCAATGTACAAAAAGGGCATGGCTTCGATTCATTCATGATCCGACGTTTAAAGAGATTATCAAAGGTGGCTAGTCTTCTGTGTTGAATAGCTAATAACAAGTTACATAAAGAATGTTTTTAATTACAATAGTTTATTATACCCACTAATCTTCATATAATATATCGTTATATCCCTTCAATGCTTATATTAACATTTTATTATGCTTTTTTTTATCTAAATTTTCTAACATACAGAACCCATTTACAAACATTAACGATTTATATGTAAACAGAAAAAACTTTATTTGCCAGAATAAAATATTGAAGAAATAGATTATTTGTGTTCGCAACTTAACCTATTATAATAAAAATAAAATTGTCATCAGAAAGTAATATATACAATAATAACTATTTAAAATTTTAAAAAATAAATATATTAGAAGGTAAGTTTAATACTTAGATACATATAAAATCAAGAGTTAATTACTGAAATGGTCCTTGTGATTTAGCCAAAATATCCTTTTTATTCCTTTATTTACAAATTTGATGTGTTTGGTCCTCGAATTTGTCAATTTGTCACGTTGTTGGTCATTTAGCTAACTTTCTATTAGTTTTACAGTTAATTTTGTTTTATTATAAGGTATTTTAGTCTTTTCACAAATAAAAAAAAATTATTTAATATTTTTTAAATACGCTCCCCTCTCCCCCAAGTCTCTCTCTCTCTATTCTCTCTCTCTCTCTCTCTCTATATATATATATATATATATATATATATATATATATATATATATATGGTATTTGATGTAAGGAACTCAAATATGGTCTCAGATTTATAGATGCAATCCCGACTTCAGGACTTCCTCTGTGCAATTTGCGATCTTCAATCAGTGTTAGGGGCCAAAAGGTACATGATTTGATTGCTTTGGATGTAGGGAAGTCGACTATGGCCTCTAGTTTTGCTCAAGATGCCTCGAAAAAATATTTTGGGGGTGGTTTTGTTCCAGACGCATGCTCTAATACAAACCCGTCTAGGGTTTTTTCGAATACTTCCTCGACGCTGCTTTTGGGGGTCATGATTCATTCCATCAGGGTCGGAATGATATGGGTAAGCCTTCTATGGAGTCTTTTGATGGATCAGTTGGTACAAGGGTGGCTGGTTTCGGTGATTCTGCTCGGCAAATGCAGCAGCCGCCGCAAGGGGCTTCTGTGATGCCTGCTGATGCTTCTCACGATGGTTTTGGTTGCAGATCGAGAGGGAGAGAGGGAGAGAGAGAGAGAGTATGTGTGTGAGTGGTGGCGGTGGATGGTGGTGGTGTTTGGTTTCAGATCTAGGGTTTACCTTGACGTTTGGTCTATTTGTGGCGACGGAAGTGTAGTGGCGGCAATGGTGATGATGGATGGTGATTCCGGCAAGCTCAGATGGGTCAGACGACAACTTAAAGCTCGAAAGAAATTCAGATAGTAGAGAGAGATTCAGAGATAGAGAGAGAGAGACGTCTAGGGTTGGTGGTGTTAGATTATGTGCAGAGATAGATAACCCGTGTCATTGTGTCCAATACTATGTGACACTAAAGGATCACACTACTACACACCCGTTTAGAACCTTTTGGATTTTACCATGTCGTGTGTAAGAATAATTAATTAGTTAATTAATTATTGAGAAGGAAAAATAACAATAGTTATTTATTATTTTAAAGGAGGAATTAATATTTAAGTTTAAATATTAATAGGACCAATTAATTAATAATTATTAATTAATTAGAAAGGTCAAAGGGTATTTTATGCAATTAAGTGATAGTTTAATTAAAGTTGAGCTTTAATTAAACGGGCTTGGGCCTTAATGAGACTTATAATATAAATAACCTTTTAAGGCTTAAGGAATCATAAGGATTATTACAAGTTGCAAAAAAGATAACCCTAGCCCCTCTCATTCTCTCCCTCTACGTCGAACTCAAGAAGCCCCGAGGGGTTCTCGGTTTGTGATCGACGACACACACACACGCACGACTTGCGTGTTGAAGTTTGGTGATATCCTCAGGCGGTTTAGCAGCCAGTTCGAGGTGGTGCAGTAGCGGTGTTCTACCTTTAGCCATCTGGATTAAAGTTTCAAGATTGTTGCTGAAAGGTATAACCTTTTAATCCTTATTCTCTGTTTTATTTCCTGTACGAGTTAGATGAGATCACTGGAGGGGGTTTTTTGTTTATCTCCGCTGCGTATGTTTTTATACCCTACAAAACCCTTCAGGTGGGGGATAAGGGAGGGAATTTAAAAAATATTTAATAAAAATTCTTTTATTTGTGAAAAGACTATATACCCCATAATAAGACAAAACTAACTGTAAAACTAACGGAAAGTTAGCTAAAGGACTAACAACGTGACAAATTGACAAATTTAAGGACCAAACACATCAATTTTGTAAATAAAAGACTAAAAAGAATATTTTGACTAAACCCCAAGGACCATTTCAGTAATTACTCTAAAATCAAATATATATATATATATATATATATATATATATATATATATATAAAGTTAGATGAAAGAGTTAATTACATTTTTTGTCCATGTGGTTTACATAAAATTGCACATTTGGTCCTTAGGCTTCATTAATTACGAGATTCATCCTTATAGTTTACATTTTGTTTCAATGTTAGTCCAAATCCACTTAAAAAGACTAAAATGCCCCTCTGTCCTTAATTTATTCTTTTATCTCTTTTAATATTGTTGTTAAATAATTAAATAATACATAATTATTATTAAAAAACTAAAAAATAATTATAAGAAATACCCTCTCACCTACCATTAGTCCAAATACATAATTTTATCTCTAACCCCCTTTCCTCTCTCTTTCTCTCTCCAGTACTTCACACCGCCACCACCTACCATCCTGCCACCTCCGCCTTCTCTCCGGCAAGTATCCTCCTTGCCGGCGTCCAATGAACACCATCTCTCTACCACGTTCAAGATCTATTTTCCCTCTCCTATCTCAATGAATATCACTCTTGATATGTTCCAAATCGATAACCATATATGAACAAGGTTTGAAGAATGGAAACCCTAGGTTGAATTGTAAACCCAAATGAACAAATCAGAAATCATAGATGATGGAAGCCCTTGATCTACTCGTATGTTCCTCGATTGTTTTTCGAGGTGATGTTTATGGTGGCGGTGGTGGAGATGTTTAGGGTTTTTAGATCGAAGATGGTTTAGGTGGTGTCTCAGGGCGATGCTTTAGGTTTGGGTGACCGGTGATGGATGACGGTGGTCTAAGGTGGTGGCCGGTGATGGATTTAGGGGAAAGGGTTAGGT
The DNA here is from genome assembly GCA_947179395.2 of Pulicaria dysenterica. Taxonomy (NCBI): domain Eukaryota; kingdom Viridiplantae; phylum Streptophyta; class Magnoliopsida; order Asterales; family Asteraceae; genus Pulicaria; species Pulicaria dysenterica. The sequence continues at coordinate 75,445,929 of OX359288.1, read as the reverse complement.
ATTTAGGTCTAGGAGACAGCGAAGATGGTGGTGTGTAAACAGGTTGGGTATTTGGGTTAAGTATGTTGTCACCTTCTCCGGCGAAGAGAAGGTGGTGGGTTGCGGTTGTTACAGGGTGAATTGGTGAACCATCCGTGACCTCCATCACCGGAGAAGACCACAACCATCATCATCGCCGGCTACCGCATCGCCACTATCCTCGAACCTCATCACCACCGTCTCTCTCTCTCTCTCTCTCTCTCTTTATTTGTATGTGATTTTGAGTTTTGATAGTGGGTTTCTCATCTGATTGAGATTCTTGGTTCGTATCTGATTTTGATTCTTGATTCTTGGTTCATAACTTATTTTGATTCTTGGCACATATCTGATTTTGGTTCTTATTTCATAGATTCTTGACCACAGATCTGTCTCAGGTTTTAGTTTGTTTTGATTCTTAGGTGTTGGTTCAGATCGATGATTTGTTATGTGTTTTTATTTTGGTTCTTGACGTGGGTGGTCGTGGTGGACGTCAGTGGACTATGGTAGACGGTGGGGAGCCGATGGTAGGTAACAGGAAGTCGGTGGTAGACGGCGGTGACAAGAAGTCAGTGGTAGACGGAGGTATAATTGTTATTAGGTGAATAGGTGGAAATGAGTATAATTGTTAATTAATTCTTATTATACAATAATTAGTCACTTATTATTATTTGATTAATATATTAATAATATTAAAATGAATAAAACTTTAAACCAAAAGAATAAATAAAGGACAGAGGGGTATTTTTGTCTTTTTAAGTGAATTTGGACTAACATTGAAACAAAATATAAATCATAAGAATGAATCTCGATGAATCTCGTAATTAATGAAGACTAAGGACCAAATTTACAATTTTATATAAACCATAGGAACCAAAAATGTAATTAACACTAGATTAAATTTTATATAAGTTTTATTTACAACAATATATGTTAAGAGTTTTTGGAAATCCTAAAGTGATATATTCTGTTTTTGGAAAAATAACATTCCGACCAAGATGTGCTAACTTTATTGGATTTCATAAAATGTCGTTCACATTTAGTCATATATAGCTTGTTTATATTAGTTATATGTTTTTATAAATTATCGTGGTTTATGATCATGCATTAATAGCCGTGAATGAGATATTTTGATTAGAAAGAATTCTATGTTTTTCTATTTTACCTTTTAACTTATTAAATTATAATATGTAAAATCCATTTATATTTCTATCTACTCCTTTTATTACATCTATATTAATTTTGTTTGTACGTAAGAACGCACATGTACATATTATGCAGCAGATCGGAGTGAAGGAGGATTGAATGTTTAGTCTCCCGTTGCGGTGGTTAACCCCGAGCTAGGAAACGGTGTCCATGGCGGGGGTGACATGAAGATCTCGTGGTGTATGAACCCATGGTCATTAGAGATGGAAGGCATCAGTATGATTATGATGATCATATGATTCCTTTGTAAGGAGATAGAGAGAGTATGTGTGTATGGAAAGAACTCCATATGTGGGTGCTGATAGAGGGGGAGAGAGAGAGCCCCTTAAACCTTGGTGTCCTCCCCTATATATAAAGAGGTGTCTAGGGTAATATGGGCCCGAGCCCAATGGGTATACCACATGTTTGGGCCTTACCTAAGGCCCACGCATAGGGTACACCAACAAGTCCCCCTAGTTTGGTGCGACTGTGCCATACATGTCGTGGCAAACTACTTCAATCAAGTGGGTCAAACCAGAGATCCTTTATGACATCCAATCCAATTTGAGACATATCAACAGGTGTTGGAGTATGCCTTGCTGTGATTTGTGCATGCACACATATTGGGTGCTAGTGCTAGTTCAATGTTAGTGTTGCCCTGATAATTTGATCAGGATGGTATCTGACAGATTTCACATTTACGCTATTGTTGAGTGTTCGGATGATGGCTATGCTTGTAGCCCATAACGAGTAGTAGCCAATGACTATACTTATGCCATTTGGGAAGCGCATGACTCCACTTTACCAGGCTGTGTGGCGATTCCCTGCAGTCGTGCTGTAAGTTATGTATTTCATTTTTCAACATGTATGTGGTGACTGATGGATAGTGACCATACTTACACCGTTAGGGGGAATCAATGGTTCCGCCCTACCAGACGGTGTGGTTGTGATGTATGTATGTATGTAATGGGCAATGCCCTAGTTTATATGAAATGAATGGGGAAGTCCCCCATTGTTTTTGTCTTTTGTACAAGTTATTGAAACCTGTTATTGATGATATGTTGGGCAATGCCCAAGTTTATAGTCCAGAGCTAGTGATGGTCGATGACCATAAATGCGCCTTCAGGGGAGTCCATGACTCCGCCTTACTAGACTTTCTGGAGCTAGTGATGGCCAATGACCATACCTACGCCTTCGGGGGAACCGATGACTCCGCCCTACCGGACTGTAGTATATGCGATGTATGATGCCACGCAAGGGTGTAATATATGTAGCATGATATATGTAATAAGAACCTGATTGCAGATGTTAGAGCTTTGATCACAGGCATACGTAAGAGCCTTGTTTTTGTAAACGTAAGAGCCTTGCTTTTGCAGGCGTATGAGCCTTATCTTTGCAGGCGTAAGAGCCTTATCTTTGAGCCGTGCATGCGTATGAGCCGTGCAGGCGTATGAGCCGTGCAGTGCAGGCGTATGCTGTGCAGGCGTATGAGCCGTGCAGGCGTATGAGCCGTGCCGTTCAGGCGTATGAGCCGTGCAGTGCAGGCGTATTCCGTGCAGGCGTATGAGCCGTGCCGTGCAGGCGTATGAGCCGTGCAGGCGTATGAGCCGTGCAGGCGTATGAGCCGTGCAGGCGTATGATCCGTGCCGTGCAGGTGTATGAGCGTGTCGTGCAGGCGTATGAGCCGTGCAGGCGTATGAGCCGTGCACGCGTATGAGACGTGCAGGCGTATGAGCCGTGCAGGCGTATGAGCCGTGCAGGCGTATGAGCCGTGTAGGCGTATGAGTCGTGTCGTGCCGTGCATGCGTATGAGCCGTGCAGGCGTATGAGTCGTGCAGGCGCATGTGCCGTGCAGTCGTATGAGCCGTGCAGGCTTAAGAGCCTTGTCTTCTAGGCGTATGAGCCTTGTCTTCTAGGCGTATGAGCCTTGTCTTGTAGGCTTATGAGCCTTGTCTTGTATGAGGGTGTACCTGCACTAATGCATAGAAATGTAATCACTAGGGACGGACGTCATACCGTCCCGTAGTCCCAATCCCCAGTTCATTGTTAGTAACTACTAGTAGTAGTAATAAACTTTGAAGTTTGCATCTCAAATAACAATAATTATATTCATGCAAAGATGTGAAACTCAAATAGTATTAACTCAAGCATGCACGTAGATTATCTGGTTTGCAGGGGCATCAATGAAGCCGTTAACATGACGATTGTAGGATCCTTAAGGACACAGGGTAATTGGCAGGGCTTCGGGTAGTTTCCCAAGGTAGCATCGATACATGTACCCTGTATCACCTTGTATTTAAGAATTAAATCATTATCTTATGGTTGTCAACCCGTGTAGGTATGGTTCGTGTTTGCAGCTTTATACTAGCTACAGCAGGTAGGGCAGTTGTAGTGGCACGTGATGGCGATTCCCATAGTATACATTCCCCCAGTTTAATGCTAGTAACTAGTTAGTAGCGTTAAACTACCATAAAGATATGACTGCGTAACTGGGTATGCTATGCGGTGCATTATGACATGCAAGTGTAAATAAAAGCGACATATCGCATATGATCCAGGTGTACTTGTAGATAAAAGTTGCCAAGGAATGTTGTGTGAAAACGAAGGTGATGTATTGCGTGGTAGTGTACATGCCTATTATGCGTATTGGTAATATTACATGTTTATAGCCAAAATATGGCATTAACCCCGTATGCCATGGTGGCAAATAAATGATAAGTCTGGCACTCGAGTTAATCTATAAAGGCCCAAGAAGGGTGTGTATGTATGTCTTAGCTATGTAAAGTCATGTACAGGCAATCATTATAACGTTCTCGTGATGATGTTATTAGTCTTATAGCAGCATTAAATAGTAAGGTATCTTTTTTTTTTACTCGTAACGATGAACAAGTGCAATGTGGTGTGATTGCGCATTCCCGTCTAGATCATCAGCAGGATGCGTGAATGCCTTACGCGTTTGACCCAATTGATGAATATACCTGTGAAACAATCGACACCTGGGCCATTGGATCATCATCCAAGTGTCAAGGGTTGAATAAATATAATCATTCTGTTAAGTCTGCTGGATAGAGGTATAAGAAGATCTTTAATTCGTGCGAAAGCCTGATGAAGCCATTTTGGCTTCAGGTCCGCCGTACTTATCATTAAATGCGGATATATATGGTTTAGAGGTCCAGGAAAGGACCGTAGCTCCAGGATATGAGTAAGTTAAATGCTTCGGAGCATGGATAAGATGTAGGGTTCAAGCTCCAGGACAGGGGTGTGTCCTGGAGTATCATACTTAGGGCATTACCCCGTTACAGTGAGATTACAAGGTGTGATTATGCTGAGATGTTCTCGAAGGAGGATGAGCCTTGGTAGAAGACGGCCTTGGCAGGAGACGGCCTTGGCAGGAGACGGCCTTGGCAGGAGACGGTGGTCTCCTACTTACAGTTGACGAGGTCCTTGAAGGAACCGTCTGGATGATGGACAAGTGGCATGATCTCCCATAGGGGACTAGAAAGGTCATACCTCTCTGCTGTAGGCGGGATTTGCTTCCCACCGCTTATGTGAGCCAATCATGAGGAGGTTACGTGTGTTAGTTATTTCAGACGTGGCACGCCTGTCTCAGCCAATAGTGTTTTGACACATGTGGTGATTGTGTCAGGCCTGATGTTGACTCTTTAGAGGCCTAGAGGCCTGGTGTCTTGTGTACAGGTCAGGGCATATAGAGTAATAATTAAATGAATCGATCAAGTATGGTAAACTCGCAATCATCTCGATCTGTGAAAGTGTTGCACACTTCAGGTAATGTTTTGTAACTAATGAGGATTGTTTGCCTTTGCGGACTTTAAGGTACGTCATCAAGTCTCCCAGTCTAGTTTGTCATGACTAGTCATGGTAGGCTAGACTCAGTCCTGTAATGTAGGTTATTTCGTCGTTTGTTGCTGTTCAGCTGTCTTCCATTAGGTGTTATTTGACAGCCAGTAAGGGCGGGTGCCGTGTGCGCATGGTCTGCCATTCAGCATGGATATGGTTATTAGGTGTATGTGTTTTGTACGGGTTCATAATTACCAAATAGGTTGTTAGTGATGGCTAAGTATTGTACGTTTGAGTGACGATATGTCAATTATAGTAATGACTGTGTGGTCTGGCCGTGAAGGAGAGTTCTATGAGTAGCAGAGACGTGAATTTCATACTGTATCACTAGTATGTACACCAAATGTTACCATGCGAGTTTCTCTAACGATAAGGTAAGGCTGTTATATGAGGGTTTCTAAAGTTTCCCTTTTTAGAAAGTTTCCATTTTGGGCAGTTTTTTCGAGATTTTCGAAAATTGAAATTGATGGCACAAAACTGAAATTAACAATACCATATATGGAGTAAACTCAAAGAATCCCCAAAAATACATGATTTGTATCAAGAACGATGAGCAAATGATGCTTAAAAAATGGACAAATTGGGGGAAAAGTGAAATTGAGGCCTTAAATGGTCGAATTTGGGCTCGATTCTTAGGCCAGTTAACTCCCGTTTACTGGTCAAGGGGTTCGTCTCGTCGAGAGCTTTCCGTTGACTGGTTACGGGCCTCGTAACTCCTGAGGAATCTCAAGTTATGGGTTTTCCAAGTTTGGCACTATTGTTACACAAAATTAAGGAATAGTTTGAGCGTGCAGGTCAGGTCACTGTAGGTGACTGCTGGACAACGCAGATCAGGGCAGGTGACTGCAGGTCAGGGCAGGTGACTATAGGTCAGGGTAGGTCACTGCAGGTTACTTCAGGCCAAGGCAGGCTAGGGCCGGTGACTGCAGGTTACTTCAGGCCAAGGCAGGTGACTGCAGGTCAGGGCAGGTCACTGCAAGTTACTCCAGGCTAAGGCAGGTGACTGCAGGGCTAAGGCAGGTCACTCCAGGTGACTGCAGGCCAGGTCAGGTCTGGGCAGGTCTATGCTGGACTAAGGCAGGTCACTCCAGGTGACTGCAGGCCAGGTCAGGTCTGGGCAGGTCGCTCATGGACTAAGGCAGGTCACTCCAGGCCTATGATAATACTTATACATTTACCGGCCTGGTTCAGGCTTTGTATCCATGTGTATCCAGGCCTATGATAATACTTATACATTTACCTAATAACACACATGTATTTTACCAAAGTCATCACAATCTTATCACAAATTCATCTTCTATCCTCTTTCATATGCATTATGTAGATTTTTCTTTCGAGCTTTGGAATCCACATCACAGCCCTTGATCATTTATTCTTATGAAGATTTTTTGCTTTATTTGAACTACCATGTCGTCCCACCAAGTGCCCTAATGTGGCCTCTTCATTGCATAGATCTGCTTTAATCAAAATGGGTTTCTCTTGCTGGCTTCGAAAGTGATCAACCACTTGCAAGTATTCATGGCTTAACCCTTTTCAAAAATCTTGACCTTGATTCATCTCTTCCATTCCAATATTGATGATGCAGACACCTTTAGAATCTTGAATAGCTTCTTCTGATCTCCAATCCAGTGTTTATACATGATCATCATTTACCATTTCATTACGAAGGGGATTTAAACACACCCAAACTGCTGAACCTTTTGCCGAATAAGGGACTTTGACTCGATTTTCTGCACACTCTTTCTTCATATTTACAACTTGGTTTAGTAAATACTGTTTTGATCATCCATTCTTTCCATGAAGTTAGATTCATCAGGTTGCTCCTTGCATTAAGATTTTGTCCCTTGTTGCTGTTTAACGCATGTGATATCGAATAAAGAGATCTATTACCCTTAAAAAAATTTGGTTCTGGCAAAGATGTAACAAATATTGTAACAAGAACTTAGTTTATTTTAGGGTTTAGTATCAAAAAATGTATCAAACTTGTCAATTTTTGCTATTGTATATACCCAACTCTCAAAACTACCATTTAGTATACTGAACTCTTTATAACTACTAAATGATGTATTATGTTACCTCTTGTACAGGTAAGAGGTAATCTTTTTTATTAATTTAATTTTTTACTTTTTTAAAATTCCATATGGGATGACATGTCATTTTTTTATTTATTTCTTTAAATTCCATGAAGAACATCAAGAACAATGAAGAACACCACATGAAGTTTGTATATGAAAAACCCTAAATCGATCAATCAAATATAAGAAGCAGATGATGAAATAGAAATCGAACATACACATAACATATCTGTTTAAAATCGAACATACATATAACAGATCTGTTTGAAATCGAACTTACACATCATCAATCTTTCTTCAAGAACGGAACCCTAAATTGCAAAACTCAGATGAATAAGAAGTCAGAGATGAAAGTGAACCTCAATACTTGAAGATCGAACCCTACAATCGACGGCAACCTGCGTTGGCGATGATGATCTCCGATAGCAAATCTGTGAAGTAGAGCGGTGGTGAAGTCGAGCGGCAAATCTCCAATGGAAGACCTGAGAAGTCAAGTGACGGTGATGGTGCAGTCGACGGTGAAGATGAACTCCAAATGATATATGCGAAGATGAACCCCAAACGATATATGCGAAACCCCAAAGGGCGGATGGATGTCTGCGAAGATGAAGGTATGATAAAGAAATCGTATAAAATTTGATGTCTGCGAAGATGAAGGTATGATAAAGAAATCGTATAAAGTTATTATTATTATTATTATTATTATTATTATTATTTAATGTAATAGAGAAAGCCATGTCACCTATAATCGACACATCAACCAAGACATTTGTCACATCACATGTAACCTACTATTACAGGTTACATTAAATAGTAATTTTTAAAATTAGGTGATATGGATACATTAAATAGTAATTTTTAAAATTAGGTATAAATAATAGCAAAAAGTGATAATTTTGGTACACTTTTTAAAACTAAATCATTTATTTTATTTAGTATAACTATCTCATATTACAAAATTAAAACCAAATAATACACCCAATAATGAAAGGTACAAACAAGATCTGCGTATTAAACCTCCCAGTCGAAACCAATGTAAGATCAGGAAAACAATTATGTTGTGCACAAATTCTTGTAAAATATGGATAATAAAAAATATTAAAATATAGAATATCTTTTTCAAAACCCAAGTTAACTATATATCTAGGGTATATTGTTTCATATTAAACAATTGTAAATTTATAATATACTTAATAATAATGATGTGTTATTTTATTCATTATAAATTTGTTTTGAGATAGAAATAAGCAAACTAATCAATCAAATAAAAATTTTACTAATATGACCCTATACTTGTATGCAATTTTTCATGGAATCTTTTTTCTTGCAATATTAAACTGAGAATCATGTTAAGCGTATCACTAATTAAATAATCAATGCACACGTTGTAAGTTTCTATAATAAAACGCGACATTTTTTAATCATATTAGTTAATGATCAAATTGAATTATTTTTTCTTTTAAAATATATGAAATCATGATGAATAAGTATTTGAGAGATTATTTATATACAACAAAAATTTATTATATATAATAATCATAACACTACAAGAAAACATGACATTTGCGACGATGGCATTTGTGACGACATGGGCTTTTGTGACGACATGTGGTTGGGCGGGCCACATGTCGTCACAAAAGCCCAGTGTCGTCACAAATGCCGTCGTCACAAATGCCATTAAAAACGCGCGTTCTTTTCCCCCCCAAAAATTCACTCGTCGTCGCAGTTGCTCCTCGTCGTCACAATTACCGTCGTCACAATTGCTTAAGAAATAAAAAAACCCTCAACCGGCCCTACTCCTCACTTTGACTCGACTGTATCGATCGATCAACTCTCCCAAACCTGCCGCCGCTGGACGCTGCTGCCTCTGGCTGCTGGACCACGCCGCCGCCGCTTTCGGAACCACGCTGCCGCCACTCTCAGAACCACGCCGCCGCCCCTGCTCCCCGTAACCCTACATTGCGATTCACGACTGAGGTACGTACGCCGCCCTGCTCACTGTAACCCTAATTTTTTTGCTCCGGTGAGTGTGCGTGTTGAGTGTGTGTTCTGTGCGTGTGTGTGTGTGTTGAGTGTGTGTTGTGTGCGTATGTGTGTGTTGAGTGTGTGTTCTGTGTGTGTGTGAGTCGCTTTGTGTGTGTGTGTTTGCTCCATCATGTGTTTGTGTGTGAGTCAGTGTGTGTGTTCCGGTGTGTGTGTTTGTTCCAGTGTGTGTGTGTGTGTGTGAGAGAGAGAGAGTCAGTGTGTGTTTAGTGTGTGTGTGTGTAAGAGTCAGTGTGTGTCTTTGTTTGTTCCTCTGTTTGTGAGTCGGTATGTGTGTGTGTGTTCAAGTGTGTGTGTTTTCAAGCTAGCTTGTGTGTTTCAGTGTGTATAAAGTGTGTGTGTGTGTTTAAGTGTGTGTATAAACTGTGTGTGTGTGTGTGTGTTTTCAAGTTTGTGTAAAGCGTATGTGTGTGTGTAAAGTATGTGTCTGTGTTCATGTGTGTGTATAAAGTGTGTGTGTGCTCAAGTTTGTGCTCCAGTGTGTGTGTTTTTGGTTATATATTGTCAATATTGCTATTAATTTTTATTATTATTGTTAATTGGTTTATATTGTTGTTAATTGTATTATATTGAATGGAAAACTCTTTAAGTTTTTTGTTATTTGCTCTTTTATTAAGATGTTAATTGTTGTGATAGATTGAATTAAATACTTTTTAGTTATTAGTTTAGATAATTGAGTAGTTGTTAATTTGATTGAATAAAATAGTTATTTTGATTCTTGATGAATGTTGTGATAGATTGAATGTTTTAGTTATATAGTTAATTGTTGTGATGAAATAGTTATTTTGATTGAATGTTTTAGTTTAGATATTAAGACGTTAATTGTTGTGATAGATTGAATGTTTTAGTTATACACACACACACACTCAAACACATTGGGTATACACACACTAAACGCATTTGTTTATATATATATATATATATATATATATATATATATATATATATATATAAACAATGAGTTTAGTGTGTGTATACCCAATGTGTTTGAGTGTGTGTGTGTGTGTATATGTAACTGATGTGTTAAAAGCGTACCAGTTTTTTATTTATAAAATCCGTTATTATTTAGTATGACTACAACACAAATAGGCAAGAGGACCTAATCGTATAATAGTATAGAAAATAAGTACGGGTGTCGAACTCAAGGGAACGAGTATGATTTGATAAAATTATATTAATTTAAATACTAAACTAACTAAACTACTAAAAAGCAATAAAAAGGGGGAATTATGGATAAGTGAGCAATCAACCAACTAACACTACCAACAACCCTAGAAAGCACCTAAAACAACCAAAGAAACCAGAGAGCGAATGAGCAAGGAACTTGGAAATCAGATAATATAAAGCTAGCTTTCCCTCCCTAGATTTGATTACACTTATCTCATGGCAATTAGATTTATGGTAATAAGAACTAAAGATACTTAAACATTCATGCATCGATTTCTATAATAGTTAAAACCTTGGTTCGGTTATAACCGTCTAATTACACCCATTAATAACCTTTATGGTCAAAAGCGCGATTAAAAGGGATAATTAGCCAATTAATTCGATTAAGTTAAGCCCTAATCTTAATGCTTGTATGGTCAACAAAACATTAAACTAACATATAAAGTTCATTATATGGACATCACATGCAAAAGACTCTAACTTTAATTGCTCAAAACATAGGATTTGGTCAATCACTATTTCTTAATCATCTATTGGTCCTAGACAATCAAGATTCAAACTTTATGATTCAAGAGGCCTCTCAAAACATAAAATTCAGATTCTAAGCAATCAAAACAGATTCATAAGCATGGATAAACATAGATTAGGCTAAACTAAGAACAAACATGAATTAAGCATCAAAACCATGAATTAAATCAACCATAATTAAAGTTCATCTCCTCTAGGGAGGAAAATCAGAAGTCTAGCCTAGAACAAACATGCTAAAGCTCTGGAAATTATTCAAACAAAGAAACAAGATGAACTAGAATGAATAAAACCGTAAAAGTCGAATGTTTCGGGACTTGATCTTCGATTTTATCTTCAATCCAAGCCCCAATGCTCCAAGCTATGCTCCCATATGCTTCATGGTGTTTATAAGGAGTTTCCAGAGGTTGAAGATGGTGAAAAGTCGGAATAAAAGCTGCCCAACCGAATGGAGATCAAATCAATTTATAAAGCTGTCAAAGGGCCCTTTAGCGACGCTAAGTCACCTTTAGCGACACTAAGTGGTTGCTTTTAGCGACACTAGTGACCATTTAGTGACAGAATTTCTGAAATTTCAAACTTTGATGCTTATCTTCGAATTTTAGCCTTTTTTATCCATTTTTCTTCATCCTTATCACCACTAATCCGATTTTAAACCTAAAAAATAATAATTAAAGATATTAAACATATATAAAACATATTTTCCATATTTTCTATTAAAAATAATTAATATCGCATTAAAAAAATATATATATATATATAAACCGCGATATCAGTAACACCACTTTTCCCAAGGTGTTACGATACTTTCCTTTGACCTAGACTACAACGTTTGTACTGTTCAAGGCATACTGCGAAAAATATGTAACACCACTTTTCCCAAAACAACTTTTAAAAATCATTAACTACTGATTAGCACTTTAAAACATCAGAGTTTACGAAAACAAGCTTACATCACTTTAGTGCTAACGGTTTTATAAAAGTAGTGTTAAAAGTACTCTTTTCAAAAGCTTGGAGCTATCCAACTCTACAAAGCACTAGGCATTACCCTTGCTGGAGACTGGTTACCTGCATGCACAACATACTAAAACGTAAGCTTTTCGCTTAGTAAGCATACTAACTGAACAGATAAACACATAAAGGCATGAGTAACTATTCTGAGGATGTCTCACATCCAAGCTGAACACCTGCAAAACTGTTCAAACTATTAACTGGTCCAGGGTATGATCACACTCGCGCGTAAACAAATCCCTGACATTCTGTTTGGGTATTAGGATCTCAATATACCCCTATCTCTGTACTGAATAATATATCTGAGTGTTATTATACCTTGAAACAATAGTCTTAACTCATTACATAAACATATCACAACACGGATATCATACTGTTCACCTTGTGCATATATGTATATTGATCATACTAAATACTACAACATAGTGTTACTGAATCTCACATAATTAATCACATATCAAGCATACAATTGATATACTAGCCACTTAATGCATATACATATGCTAATCTGATTAAAGGTAAGTACACTCACCTTAGCAGCAATTAAACAGCTATCCTCTATCACCGAAACGTCAACTCTTATTGCCTACAAGCAATAAACAAGACTTCTGTAACCTCTGTACTCAACTTATGAAAGATACTGATCAAACATCAGCACAAACAACTGAACTGAAATCTGGAAGACTGCTTGCGACCACAAGCATTACTCATGCGACCGCAAAGGTCCTTCACTACCTTCTTACGATCGCAAGAGAAGTCCTCTGCGATCGCAGGGATCCTAAACACTGCCTTACGGTCACAAGTAAAATTACTTACGGCCGCAAGGGACAAAACAGTCAAAACACTGAACACAGCCTTGCGATCGCAAGGGATAACCCATGCGGTCGCAAGGACAGTCGGTACAGAAGGCTTCTACTCTGTTCGACGACAGCAATTGCAAATCCGGGTTTTCACCAAGAATACGACTAAAACTCAGATTCAGACTTCCATACTACTGTTCTAACATGTAGTAGCTATTAAAACATCATAATAACTTCAAAAACACTACAAGCATGCTACTAACAAGGATTCAACTCTTGAATCGCTTTCTTGACCTAAATACTCCAAAGAATCAAGAACTCATACCTCAAGCTTATGAAACAATATGGCTGCTGAAATCAAGTGTCAAAGACACTACTTGCTTGATTAAAACTCAACAAAGGCTGTGAACGTGTGTGAGTTTCCTTCTATTCTTGTAAATGGTCCCTTTGACTAAAATAGTCAAATGCATACATATATAATTACACTATCAAACAATGGCAATTTAGCCCCTACACTTAACCACTTTGCACACTTGACAACTTTAGCCCCTTCTAGTTTTCTAAACACATAAACACAAATAAAAGGCAACTTGCTGAACACATATACAACACTTAACAACAAAAGAAACTTTCAAACTTTGAGGTGTTACAACTCTTCCCCACTTGGAACGATTTCGTCCCCGAAATCAACTGTACACATAATAACTTTAACATCATAACACATACTGAATGCTACCGTAGCGCACTAGCGGCAGTCTTACATCTCCTCAACTCTGAATACTATCGCAGCGCACTGATGATAATCTTACATCTCATATCTACCCGCTACTAACGTAGAAGGTCTAGCACATACCAAATATAAAATAACGTAACATATATATAACATACATAAAACATGTATACACCTTGGTGTATCTGATCTCTTTCAGTATCTCCACTGTAACTTTACCAATCTTATTTGTTTGTTACACAAACTCGTAACTTTTCTTTTCAATAAAACTATTAACTGTGCTTCAAATCATACTGAGCATAAATCAAGTATTACATACACAACATAGTATAATTACACCTAAGTGTAATCTAACTTTTTCTCGTATTTCTACTGTATCTTTACTATCTCATCTCTCTACTACACAACTCTCAACTTCCTCTAGAATACAACCACTGGCGGTTTTATACAACTGGATTTCACATCTCTTGTCCTGTTCGGACAACTACTGGTGCATTTGTTACATACTTACAATGATAGTTATACATGTTATACTATCTAAGACATCTTTACTATAGATTCTGGCATATACATTACTCTCTCTATCCTTGAGATAATCCTCAAAGGACCAATAAATGTTGGATTATGTGCAGAGATAGATAACATGTATCATCGTATCCAATTCTATGTGACACTAAAGGATCACACCGCTACACACCCAATTAGAACCTTTTGGATTATAACTATTTGTGTGGAAAAGAATAATTAATTAGTTTAATTAATTATTGAGAAAGAGAAAAATAATAATAGTTAAGTATTATTAAAAGAGAGATGTTAATGTTTAGTTTAAATATTAACGGGACCAGTTAATTAATAGTTATTAATTAACTAGAAAGGTCAAGGGGTAATTTGTGTAATTGATTAATAGTTAAATTAAAGCTGGGCTTTAATTAAACGGGCTTAGGCCTAATAAGGGTTTATTATATATAAACCTTATTAAGCTCTTTAATCACATAAGTCAATTACAAGCCTTAAGAGAAAAACCCTAACACTCTCTCTCTCTACCCTTCTCGGCCGATCTCTCTCTCTCTCTCTCTCTTCGAGAGGTCGACGGCGGCGCAAGGACTCACACACAAGGGTCACGGTTTGATCCGAGGTTTAATCCTTAGGCGGTCTAGCAGCCAGTTCGAGGCGGTGTAGTAGCGGTGGATAGCCTGCAGCTGTCTAGAGGTCAAAGAAAAGTTTTAATCCCTAAAGGTATAACTTTCTAACCCTCTTCTTTTTAGTTCATGTATGAGTTAGATGAGATCACTGGAGGGGGTTTTGATTTCCGCTGTCCATGTTTTCTGATATGTTTTTATACCCTACAAAACCCTTCAGTGGTATCAGAGCCACTTCTAACCTCATAGGGAACTAGGTTGGATTCTTTTTATCATGATGAATAGTTTTTCTTTTATCAAGGTTTGACTTTTTCTTTTGTTTATCTAAGTATTTTAAAAATCAAGTTTTGATTTTTAAATGGATAATAAGAATTAATTATGATAAAAGGATAAGGTTTAAGTTCTAATTTTATATATTTTTTGTTGTTTGCGTTAAGATGGTGGCCGGCGGCGGTTTTACCTCCGTAGCCGGCGGCGGCGTGCGACAGAAACCACGACGGCAGCGGCGTCGATGGCTGGCCTCGGCTGGCTGGTCGGCGTCAACTGGTCAATCGCAACCACCAGTTGGTCGGTAGCGTAAGGTGGTCGGCGTCCAGGTCTCGGCAGCGGCGGCTGCCCTCGGCGGCTAGCGGCTGGCCGTGGTGGAGGTGCGATGTGGGGCGGCCCAGCTGCGGCCTGTACCTGCGGCCCAGGTTCAACCGGCCCATATGTGGTTGGTCCACCAGTTTATTTCTTTTGGCCCAGTTTTGAGGTCCAAGACTGTTTTTTTAGTTTTTTGGGTTTAGGGTAACACTTAACAGGATTAAAACTAAAAATATTATATGAGTTTTATTTTATAAAACTTATATATAAAATATTAATTTTAATCAAGTATTGGTTAGAATTAATTATTTTGGTAATTCTATACGCATAACAATAATTAAATAATTTTATTCTTTTAAACCAGGTGATTTTAACAGTTTGTTAAAGTCAAGTTAATTCGTTGAGATATGATAATTAGAATCAGTTTTGTATGTATTTAGTTTAAATACATGTTTGGGATGTCATAGCCGAGCCCTAGACCTTGTGGATTGTTTAATTTACTGCACTTGTGGTTGTGTTTTGGTTTTATTTATTCTATGATGTGGGGAGGCCTGCGTGCCACTTACAACCCCTATTCCGATATGTAAAAGTACTAGAATTAGCGGACCTGCGTGCCTTTGATTATCTTGTAATTTTTATTATTTCTAGTCTTAAATTATAGAATAGAATAGTATTATTAGAATATTATTTTTTAAGCTGATTCAAGAACCGAGGAGCAGGAAGCAGGATTGGATGCTGGAGCCAGTAGGAGCTTCAGAATGCCATGCCATGTGTGTTGTTTTTCCACTTAGGTTTTGACCGTCGTGTTTTTTCGTGTGGCTCACGAAACCGACATTAGTTAAGGGCAAGGCTAAGGCATAGTTGTTTATGGTTGTTTTATTTCTTTACATATTATATATATGCGTGATTGTGATTAACACGATGAAATAAAACAAGGGTTTTAATAATAGTTAATTATTAAACAGATGTTTTTTAAAAAGAAAACTGGCATTAAAGTTTTTCACATTAAAAACTTGGAAATCCTTTTTAGAAAAATCTTAGATCAGTGTGCTACCCACCTAATGGTACACCCTTGCTGTTAAACGTTACTCGGGTGTCGGAAGTGCCCAAACCTTGGGCATCCGGGTTCAAACCATTGCGGGAAGGGGCATGAAAGATTCTGCGATAATCGGGAGTCCCTGCCAGAATTCATGCTGTCTTAGGTGGTGCGATCTATTTTGGTGATAATCGGGAGTCCCGGCCCAAAATGCACTAGAGGGTCTAAACATGCACGGTTCTCGTAACCGATGTCCCGCGGATCTAGGAGTCGTGTCCAGTTAGGATACGATTGGTATAGTTCTTACCTACCAGAAATAACATTGTCCCGATGGGAAGTGCCCAAACCTTGCATCGGGAAATGTGAAATATGGATCCTAGTATTATAATTTTTGTTAAAAGTTAATAATTATTAGAAGATATAATCAATACTGAATCGGTTTTATCTTTTTTCTTATTCTGTAAATGTCTATTATATCTGTTATTCCGTTTTATTCACTAAGAGAGTCTCTAAGTCTCATCACCGGCAAGTGGAAGCTTTTAGGTCCAAACTTTGTTGTTTGGAAGTTGCATCTGAAAATTTTTTGGATGCACAGGGGAAGCTTCACATCATTGAGACATTGCCTCCAGAGCGACCAGGGGTAGATGCCCAGGATAATGAGTATGACACTTACTATCAGTATCTGGATGATGAGTCTGACGTTATGTCGATTCTCATTCTCACAGCATCATCCGAGTTTACGGATGATCTCCGTGAGAAGTCGTCTTATGAGGTTGTTCAAAGATTGGAGGAAAAGTTCAAGTTTAGTGAACGGATATGTCGTATGCTACTGATGAGGGAAATTCTTTCAGCCAAGATGAAAGAAAGTCAGCCTATTAGCGATCATCTCATTAATATGAGAAGGCTCTTGGATTGCTATGAAAGTTTGGGGTCAAAATCAAAACCACATGAGCTAGTTATGCTCTTGTTCGGTTCCTTGTCAGACTATTACCAGAAAAGAGTAATGTATGTCCTCGGATATTTTGAGATGACTGTCGCAGGGTTGCACGAAATCCTCATGTGCATTAGCGACGAGTTGAACCCGAAGCAGCTAGAGTCACCAGTTGTGGACCCTATGCAGGAGGATGACTGGCTGGAAGAACTTGGAGAAATTTGTTGCCCAGACTGTGGTAGCAAGGATTCATGCGAGCACTCACTCGACATAGATCAGCTGGACATTGGTTCGCCCAAAGATACATGTATCTTTATGATAGATTGTTTTGTTACTTCTTATGAATCATGGGTATTGGATACCGGATGTGGTCATCACATATGCAATCATTTGCAGGGATTCAAGAGAAGTAAGAAGCTGAGACAAGGAGATATGGACCTGCGGGTAGGCGAAGGCTCCATGGTTGGTGCCGAAGCTGTAGGGACATATTGTCTTAGTTTGCCCTCGGGCATGGTCTTAGAACTAGAACCTTGTTATTATGTTCCTAGACTAATTAAAAATGTTATCTCGTTCAATTTGCTGATAGACTGTGGTTTTGCTTATGTTTTTAATGAAAAAGTTATTTCATGTTTTAGAAACAATGTTTTCTTTTTCAAAGCCACTCCAGAAAACGGTCTATATACGCTAAATTTAGATAACAATGACATCTATCATATAAGTAAGAGATCCAAGAGTAACTTGAATCAAACTTACATATGGCATTGTCGTTTAGGACACATAAACAAGAAACGCATAGAGAAGCTCCGAGACGACGGAATTCTAGAATCATTTGACCTGGAGTCATATAATGTTTGCGAATCTTGTTTGTCTGAAAAAAATGACAAAGCAGCCTTTCAACAGTGAGAATGAAAGGGCCAGCGAGTTATTAGGGATTATACACACAGATGTGTGCGGACCCTTTACTCCGGAGGCTAGAGGAGGATACCGGTATTTCATAACCTTTACTGACGACTTCAGTAGGTTCGGTTATGTCTACCTCATGAGACTTAAATCTGAAAGTTTTGATAAGTTCAAACAGTTTCAGAATGAGGTACAAAATCAGCTGGACAAGAAGGTAAAGTCACTTCGGTCGGATCGAGGTGGCGAGTATCTGAGTCAGGAATTCGACGATCATTTGAAGAAATGTGGGATTGTTTCACAACTCACACCTCCGTATACACCTCAGATGAATGGTGTATCAGAAAGGAGGAATCGTACACTGCTTGACATGGTACGATCAATGATGAGTCGAAGTTCACTACCATTGTCGTTTTGGGGACACGCACTCGAGACAGCAACGTTCATGCTGAACCGGGTTCCAACCAAATCGGTTGAAAAGACACCGTTCGAGATATGGACGGGGAAAAAGCCCAAAATGTCTTTTCTCAAGGTTTGGGGATGTGAGGTGTATGTTAAGAGAACATTCACGGATAAACTCAATCCCAAATCAGATAAGTGTATCTTCGTAGGCTATCCCAAGGAAACCATGGGATACTATTTTTATAACCCAGATGTGAACAAAGTTTTTGTTGCTCGTAAAGAGGTATTCTTGGAAGAGAAGTTTCTAAACTCAGAGACTCCAAGAAAAGAAATAGAGCTTCAAGAAATTGAAGAGGAGGAGATTACACCACCACCGATAATTGAACCTGTAGTTCAACAGAGAATTGTTGAACCTCAACCCGAGTCTGTGGTTGAGGAAGAGGTGCAAACACAAGACCTTCGCAGGTCTAGTAGGCCTCGTATTGAGCCAGATAGGTATCTGGGATTCCTAGTTGCTCAAGACGAAGGGGATCTTTTAGAACCCACTACCTACCAAGACGCTGCCTCAGGTTTGGAATCTGAGAAATGGCTAGAAGCCATGAAGGCAGAGATGCAATCCATGTATGACAACCAAGTTTGGGAGTTAGTGGATTTGCCTCAACACAGTAAAGCTGTTGGGTGCAAATGGGTCTTCAAAAGGAAGACGGACATGGATGGAAAGGTGCATACTTTTAAAGCAAGGCTAGTGGCAAAAGGTTTTACGCAAACTCATGGCGTTGACTATGATGAAACTTTTTCCCTAGTGGCAATGCTTAAGACTATTAGGATTCTAATGGCCATATCAGCATATTTTGACTATGAGATATGGCAGATGGATGTCAAAACCACTTTCCTTAACGGGAAACTGACAGAGGATGTATATATGATACAACCGGATGGTTTTGCGGATCCAAAGAACCCTAATAAAGTATGCAAGTTGCTTAAATCCATTTATGGACTAAAGCAATCATCTAAGAGCTGGAACTTACACTTTGATGAGCACATCAAAGAGTTTGGTTTTACCAAAAGTGAGTTCGAGTCGTGTGTTTACACCAAATTCAGTGGGAGCGCGGTAACCTTCCTAGTCTTGTATGTAGACGACATACTGTTAATAGGAAACAATATACCAGTATTACAAGGAGTAAAATCCTGGTTAGGTAAATGTTTCTAGATGAAAGACTTGGGAGAAGCTGCTTATATACTGGGTATAAAGATCTATAGGAATAGATCTAAGCGGCTTATCGGACTTAGTAAAAGTACTTATATTGACAAAGTCGTGAAAAGATTCAAGATGGATGGATTCAAGAAAGGATTTATTCCTATTCAATCTGGCGCGATTTTGAGCAAGGCTCAGTATCCTGTGTCTAGTCAAGATCAGGACAAGATGAAATTGATACCATATGATTCGGCAGTTGGTTCGATTATGTATGCCATGTTATGTACTAGACCCGATGTTGCCTATTCTATCAGTGTTACGAGTAGATATCAGCAAAATCCTGGTGAAACTTATTGGGTAGCCGTCAAGAATATTCTCAAGTATCTGAGAAGGACGAAAGACATATTCCTAGTATATGGAGGTTCGATGGATGAGCTCAGTGTAACTGGTTACACTGATGCTAGTTTCCAGACCGACAGAGACGACTTCAGGTCGCAGTCAGGATTTGTCTTTACCCTAAACGGAGGAGCCATATCTTGGAAGAGTCAGAAGCAAGATACAATAGCAGATTCCACTACAGAGGCAGAGTATATTGCGGCAAGTGATGCGGCAAAGGAAGCTGTCTGGCTGAAGAATTTTATCTCGGATCTTAGAGTTGTTGCCAGTATCTCTAGACCGATCAATATATTATGTGACAACTCAGGGGCTGTAGCGCAAGCTAAAGAGCCTAGAGATCATCAGCGGACAAGGCACGTACTCAGGAAATATCACCTCATCCGAGAGATCATTGGAAGAGATGATATTAGATTGCAAAAGATACCGACGGACGACAACGTTGCTGACCCGTTGACGAAGCCGCTAGCTAGGGCTAAGCATGAGAGGCATGCGAGTTCTATAGGAATGCAGTACTTGGAACATAGCAGCTAGTTCGTGTTATTGATTATTACTATGGATGTAACTTGAAACCTTTTATTATGTATCTACATTTCATGGGATTGAAATAGGAGGTATTTGCATAATGTTTCGTAGTTATCCATTTTTAGCATGTTTAACCTATCCTTGACAAGTCAAGTTATGAATTGTCTAAATGCCCATAGCTACTTAATGTACTGGGAGCTACATTAGGGAGGGAACTCTATTATGGATATTTGATGATTTATTCGGGTATGAATAAAAGCACAAGGTTGTGACCAAATATTCATAGATATTTATCAGGGGATAAATATTGGGGTGATCCGCATCGGGCTTACTTCATGGAGCATTAACATAAGTAAACCTGATAGGTTGTCCTTAGACCTGAGATATTTGGTTTGGGGCATGGTAACTTCTGTACTTTAGCATGTTCTAAAGTCACGCCGTAACAGGGTGATCATAAGGGGCTTGTCTAGGTGCAGCGGAAGCCGTGTGCTCAAATTGCAAATAGTCAAGATGGGATTTGCACCTCTTTTTTAGGAGAGATATTTTCTGAGTTCCTTGACGATTAAGACTACTGAAAATGCGTGGCCGCGCTCGGTTAGAATGATAGTTATTCATTCGGGAAAACCGTAACTGCAGAGTGTCGAAATCAGAGTCGAGAAAATCTGAGTATTAGTTGAGATCCCTGCTCCATGTCAAATACTCACATTACGAAATATCGCGATGCAAAAGGAAAAGCCTAGATAATCCCAGGTGTGGATTATATCTCTAGATATAAGAGATCTCATAGTCTGGTTAACCTAAGTGTCTGGCTAGGGACCTCCTTAGGCCAACGATGTACAAGAAGTGTTACTTATCTTGCACAAGTGGGAGTCTGTTGGATTATGTGCAGAGATAGATAACATGTATCATCGTATCCAATGCTATGTGCCACTAAAGGATCACACCGATGCACACCCAATTAGAACCTTTTGGATTATAACTATTTGTGTGGAAAAGAATAATTAATTAGTTTAATTAATTATTGAGAAAGAGAAAAATAATAATAGTTAATTATTATTAAAAGAGAGATGTTAATGTTTAGTTTAAATATTAACGGGACCAGTTAATTAATAGTTATTAATTAACTAGAAAGGTCAAGGGGTAATTTGTGTAATTGATTATTAGTTTAATTAAAGTTGGACTTTAATTAAACGGGCTTAGGCCTAATAAGGGTTTATTATATATAAACCTTATTAAGCTCTTTAATCACATAAGTCAATTACAAGCCTTAAGAGAAAAAACCTAACACACACTCTCTCTCTACCCTTCTCGGCCGGTCTCTCTCTCTCTTCGAGAGGTCGACGGCTGCGCAAGGAAAGCCGCAGGTGGCGGTGGTCGACGGCGGCGTAAGGACTCACACACACGGGTCACGGTTTGATCCGAGGTTTAATCCTTAGGCGGTCTTGCAGCCAGTTCGAGGCGTTGCAGTAGCCGGGGATAGCCTGCAGCTGTCTAGTGGTCAAAGAAAAGTTTTAATCCCTAAAGGTATAACTTTCTAACCTTCTTCTTTTTAGTTCCTGTATGAGTTAGATGAGATCACTGGAGGGGGTTTTGATTTCCGCCGTGCATGTTTTTTGATATGTTTTTATACCCTACAAAACCCTTCAATAAACTACTGTCCTAGCTTATCTTTATTTCTAAATCTGTTCATCCACATCCACGATGATACTTTTAATAACACATAGCTTCCAATCTGAAGCTCTACTAATAATCCTTTCTTATCACATATCTGTTCTGTTTATCTTGAGCAGCTCTAAGCCGCTCATATAACTGTTGTACTATCTTTTCATTTAATTGCGTGCTGAGTCCTCTCCTTCTGATTGACCTCGTCCCACCAAATAGGAGTTTTATACTTCCCATCTTACATCATCTAGTACCATATATGCTAATACTTAACGTAACTGTGATCATACTGGAACTCTATTAACGTATATACGTATCTTAACTGTCACTAACATCAATTATACATGCTCTGAGCATATCTCTCTGTGTTGATATATTCCTCTTAATCTGTCCAACCCCACAAAGGTGGAATATTGTACTAAGATATAACTTAGTTCCTATTTCTTTCTGAAATTTACTCCGGAACTTAAGGATAACCGAGCATCTCTATCTAAATCTTTATACTGTCATTTTATATCTAACTGCTACTTTTCATAAAATTTCTGATACTCTGCTCTAACTTGTAAACAATTCAAACATTTCTCAACTTTCTTTGCTAAATCACATTTCATTCCTGGCTTCTAACAATTCCTACTCATATCTCAGTACAAATTTGGACACCTAATATTTGAATAGACTATTTCTCTAGATCACCCTCTCTAACTGCTTCATTCTGTACTACTTTAACTTGATCGAGTATCGAAGTGATGTCTAGCATTATTACTTGAGGTATCTGTATCTTTAGGGTAGCTGACTTGATGCTAAAAGCATCTTTACTAAATTAACTTTCCAACTACTACTAGTTTCAAATCCTGAATCAAATAATTGCTTCATACTTGTGGGGAGTCGTTGTAACACTGTACTTTTTAATTAACATAATATAGCGTGCGGAAGCTAATTACATATAATTAATTTAGAACCAAAGTTAAATACAACATTTGTTCATTTCAGATTTACAAAATATGCCACTATAGTGTTAAATTACAAAACAGGCTCTATACAAAATCTTCGACATCAGAGTTATGGTCTGTCCAAAATCCCAGTCTTCATTATCTACAAACTCACCATGGAGTATCTGCAAAACAACCTAGTGGGGAACTAGCACAAAGCTAAGTGAGGGAACGAATATCTAAACATACACAAGGCCAACATGCCTAAAACACAAAGCGCATAAATCCCAAGAGAACCGGCGGTGTTGCAAGCACCTACAACCAAGGTCGACCAAAACCAAGGTTTACCGATAGCCCTGCTAACATGGACAACAGTACTAGCACCCTTGACTACAACAAATGCATATCAAGATCTAATACTGTGTATCCCTAAGCAACAGGCCTAGCCGAAATTCCACGACGCTGATCTCCAAAGGTAACATGTATACATATTCAAAATCAAGACAAACAGTCCAATGAGCAAGTAACAATATGATATCATATCCTGTATATCAATAGATATAAATCCACTCACCACAGGCAGCAAGCTGTAGTACACTCAGTTGACTTATTCACTGAGTCTTCTCAGTTCCTGAGAATAAGTAAACACAAGTTAGTATTTCATTTCATAATACTGATCCAAAATAGATATCATATTTATTCATATATCATATGTTATATCATACATACATCATGTACATCAAATCATAATTTGATTGTTAATCATAATCCTTAAAATCACAAAATCCGATCAATCCCATTCCGAGAAATGAGTGATTCCGATTAACACCAAATCCGATGAAGCTATTGTTCAATTCCGAGCAAAGGCACATTCCGAGAAAAGACACAATCCGAGCTAAGGCTCAATCCGAGAATGTACAAAATCCGATAAAGTTGAATTCCGACAAAAGTGTTAAGGGAAGTATCAATTCCGAGAAATAGGCAATTCCGATATATTATCCAATTCCGAGTAAAGGCACAATCCGAGTAAATGTCCAATTCCGATCAAAAAGGATTCCGAGCAAATGGGAAATGTTAATTCCGATAAAAGAGGTAAGGCAGTCCATAGATAATGTGTCGGATTCTGACCTAATTCCGATCAATTCTATCGGAATTCACCAATTCCGATCAAATCTATCGGAATTCACTAATTCCGACAGATTCATACTTCAATTCCGATCAATTCATGTGTTCTTACCCAAATTTAATTTTTAACACAAATTCCTACTGAATTCAAGCATGTAAGTGTTCTATGTTTCCAGGAATCATTCTAATCACACAAAGAACATATAACAATCATAAAATCTAACATGCATACATCCTAAGTTCACCAATTTACTAAGAATTAATCGGTATTCATATATATATAAAAACCGAATCACATTAACAATCCAAAATCATAAATCAGTGATCTAACCTTGAATTGTTATGAATTCATAAACCTAATTGTATGCAAGACTTGAAGATCAAATGTTGAATTCTTTTCTTCTTTGATTCTCGGCCCAGAGCAATTAAACACACACACACACACACACTTTTGGTTATTTGCATGTAATTGTGAGGATGAGAATGGTGGTGTTGGTGACTAATCACCAAAATCGGCCAACACATCCCCCCCGCTAACTAATAATATATTTAATTTAAAAATTAATTATCTAATAATATTAAACATTTAATAATCAATTAAACATAACATCAAATAATCCACATAATTAAATAAAATCTTAAACTTAACTTAATTCAATACCTTATAATCCTAGGCCGGTTAAGAGGGTGTTACAACTCTACCCCCCTTAAGAAGATTCCGTAAACAAGGATGGGTAACGGCTCCTCATGTCAGCTTCGGTTTCCCGGGTTAAGTCTTCACCCAAACTGTGCTTCCACTTAACTAGAACCATCGGTATTCATTTCTTTCTTAACTTTGTCACTTTACGATTGAGTAGTTCAACTGGTTCCTCGATAAGCTTCTGATTAATATCTACTCGAAGATCCTGTATCGGGAGAACCTGTGTCTGATCCTCTATATTGCACTTGCGTAGATAACTAACATTGAAAGTGACGTGAATACCCGCTAACTCATCAGGTAGATCCAATGCAACTGTCTGATCATTTACAACTCGTCGGATTCTGAAAGGACCAATATAACGGGGAGCCAACTTCCCGCGTTTACCAAATCTGATTACACCCTTCCAAGGAGATACTTTCAAATAAACCATTTCCCCTTCGACAAACGATACTGGTCGACGCCGCGGATCAGCATACATTTTATGTCTATCTCTTGCAGCCTTTAATTTCTCACGAGCAATAACTACCTTATCAGCTGTCATCTGCACAATATCAGGCCCTGCAAATTGCTTTTCCCCAGCTTCTAACCAATAGGTCGGAGTTCTACAAGGATGACCATACAACATCTCATATGGAGGCATGCCAATACTAGCGTGAAAAGAATTGTTGTAAGAAAATTCAACCAACGGCAAATGTGAATCCCATGAACCCCCAAACTCTAACACACATGCTCGAAGCATATCTTCTAAAGTTTGAATGGTTCTTTCTGATTGACCATCCGTCTGCGGATGATAAGCTGTACTCAAATTCACCCTGGATCCCAATTCTTGTTGCAACTTGTTCCAAAAGTTAGATACGAACCTCGAGTGTCGATCCGACACAATAGACAAAGGAACTCCATGTCTAGACACTATCTCATCAATATACAGTTGAGCCAATTTACTCAAAGAAGTAGTTTCGGTAGTAGAGAGAAAGTGTGCACTCTTGGTTAATCTGTCGACTATAACCCAAATCATATCATGACCTCTCTGAGTTCGTGGAAGCTTCGTTACAAAATACATCGTAATATTATCCCATTTCCACTCAGGTATTTCTAACTGTTTTAATGATCCGTACGGCTTCTGATGTTCAGCTTTAACTTGAGCACAAATGTGACACATCTCAATAAACTTAGCTATGTCTGTTTTCATTGTCGGCCACCAATAACGAGTCTTCAAACCATGGTACATTTTCGTGCTACCCGGATGTATTGATAACCTAGATCTGTGAGCCTCATTTAAGATTAATTCTCTCAAGTTACCAAATTTCGGTACCCAAACGCGCGTATGATAAACCTTCAAACCACGCGAATCGGTAGTTAACTCATGCTGTCTTTTGATCATTAATTCATCCTTCAAATTCTCATCTTTCAAAGCTTCAAGCTGTGCAGCCACAAGTTGATCCACTAAATCAGACTTAATCTCTAATCTCATAAATTTTACAGTATCCGAAGATCCTTTCCTGCTGAGTGCATCTGCAACTACATTTGCTTTTCCCGGATGATATTGAATATCGCAGTCATAATCCTTGATCAGTTCTAACCAACGGCGTTGTCTCATATTTAGATCTTTCTGAGTAAACACATATTGAAGACTTTTATGATCTGTGCAGATCGTACATTTCGTTCCATACAAATAATGTCTCCACAGTTTCAGTGAAAATACCACAGCGGCTAACTCTAAATCATGAGTCGGATAGTTTCGTTCATTCGATTTCAACTGTCTCGAAGCATAAGCAATTACCTTACCCCCTCTGCATTAGAACACACCCCAATCCTGCATGTGAAGCATCACAGTACACGACAAAATTCTCTGAACCCTCAGGTAAAGAAAGAACAGGAGCATGACACAGCAATTGTTTTAACGTTTGGAAGGCATCTTCCTGAGCTGAACCCCATTGAAACTGAACATCCTTTCGAGTCAACCTAGTTAACGGACCAGCCAGCTTAGAGAAATCTTTGATAAACCTGCGATAATAACCCGCCAATCCAAGAAAACTTTTTATCTCTGTAGGTGATTTAGGAGCACCCCAATTCATCACAGCTTCGATCTTGGACGGATCTACTTTGATACCTTATTGACAAATTTCATGTCATGCCCCAGAAACTGAACTTCGCGTAACCAAAATTCACATTTCGAAAATTTGGCGTATAACTTGTGTTGTTTAAGAATCTCCAAAACCTGTCTTAAATGTTGATCATGCTCATCCTCATTCTTAGAATACACCAAGATGTCGTCAATAAACACAATGAAAAACTTATCTAGGAAAGGTCGGCATACACGATTCATCAAATCCATAAACACTGCAGGAGCATTTGTCAACCCAAACGGCATCACCAAGAATTCGTAGTGACCATATCGAGTACGGAAAGCAGTCTTAGGTATATCCTCTTCTGCTACTCTGACCTGATGATATCCTGATCTTAAATCAATCTTAGAAAAGTACGAAGCCCCTTGTAGTTGATCAAACAAATCATCGATTCTGGGCAATGGATAGTTATTCTTGATAGTTCTCTTGTTTAGATCTCTGTAATCAATACACATTCTAAAAGTTCCATCATTCTTCTTAACAAATAATACTGGCGCACCCCACGGCGAAGAACTCGGACGAATAAACCCCTTGTCTAGCAATTCTTGGATCTGAGTCATCATCTCTCGTATCTCTGAAGGAGCTAAGTGATACTGATCTTTTGCAATCGGTGAAGTACCAGGAATCAGATCGATCTTATACTTAACATCCCTAACAGGTGGTAATCCCGGTAGATCATCTGGAAACACTTCCGGATACTCTGACACAACCCGAACATCAGTGACCGGCTTCTTTTCCTTCTTCGCATCGATTGCATAAGCCAGAAAAGACACACACCCTTTGGCTAGAGATTTTCTAGCCTTCATGTACGAGATGATTGGAAAATACGAAGAAGATCTATTCCCACGAGCCACGACATGCGACCCGTCAGCCAAAGGAATAGTGATCAGTTTCTTATGGCACTGAATACTAGCTCTATAGTGACTTAACCAATCCATTCCTAGTACTAAATCAAACCCTAGTATAGGCATTAACAAACAGTCTACAGGGAAGCTAGTACCATCAATATCTATTAACACCCCAATCACAGAAGAAGTTACAGGCACTATCTTACCATCAGCTATCTCTACCTCTAATAGTGTAGTAATCACAGAAACAGACAGTTTCAATTTATCACATAGAGATACAGACATGAAAGATCTATTGGCACCAGAGTCAAATAATACGCGAGCTGGCACAGAATTTACAATAAACATACCCGTGATAACATCACTGTTCTCGGTAGCCTCGGTGACAGTCATCTTGAAGGCTCTCCCTTCCGCAGAAGGTGCGGCCTTTCTCTTCTGACCTGCAGAAGACGATCCTACGACTTGAGCTACCCCTTGCCCGTCCCGGTTGCTCTAGGTTTTGTGCAAGCTCCAGCTCTATGACCCTCCTCATGGCAGTTCCAATACACATTTGATTTATACTTACAATATGATAGTTTATGACCCATTCCACCACAACGCAAATACCGTTTAGTCTGCAGTGTACACGGTCCTGTGTGACGAGAGTTGCATGGCTTACACCATGGCTTATTCTGATAAGATCCTGAACTTTTCGATTTCTGATCACCCCGATTCTGGTTGCCCTGCCACTTGCCTTTATTCCCACCTTGATTTCCATTGGACTTGTGAGATGATCCTTTCTCACGATTCATTCTCTCTCGAGCTCTCACATCTCCTTCAGCAGCTCGAGCAAGAGTAAAAGCTTGTACCAACGAAGTTTCCATTCGGGTGTTATTCCGATACTCAGGTAATAATGCTTGAACAAAATGATCTATTTGAGAAGGCTCATCAGGAACCCACTGTTTGGCAACCCTTAACTTCTCATTAAACTTAACAATTAATTCATCCA
The DNA here is from genome assembly GCA_947179395.2 of Pulicaria dysenterica. Taxonomy (NCBI): domain Eukaryota; kingdom Viridiplantae; phylum Streptophyta; class Magnoliopsida; order Asterales; family Asteraceae; genus Pulicaria; species Pulicaria dysenterica. The sequence goes on along the minus strand of OX359288.1, from coordinate 75,417,042 downwards.
CTGACATCTTATCATCCTGAGCCAAATCCAAGAATTCCCGCTTCACCTTAGACAAATCATAAGTATTGCAGAACTGTTCAAAGAATTTGCCCTGGAATTGATCCCAAGTTATAGAGTTCACCACTTCCCTGGATAGATGAGCAGTTAAAGAATCCCACCATGTTGCAGCTTGACCCTTAAGTCTCTTTGTTGCAAATTTTACTCTGTCAGACTCCTCACAGTTACAGGTATCCAATGCTTTGATCGTTTCTCTCAACCAGTTCAAAGTATCTGTAGGGTTGGAACTTCCGGAATATTCGGGTGGCTGGAAATCCATGAAGTCCTTGTACTGACATTTAGGTCTAAAACTTCCCTGACTTGGATACCATGGAATGAAGAAGTTCTGTTAGGGTTGATACTGTTGTTGGGATTGATAGGGCTAAGTTACTGGTGGTATTGACACAAAGGGTAAAGTTCCAAAAGGAGTTGACATGGTGTTAAATGGTGCAGCTGAGTAAACAGGAGGTGGTATAGATTGGGTAAACACAGCTGATTCTCTGGGCATATGGATAGTCTGGGTTGGCTGAGAAGATTGAGTTTGCTGCTGCTGTTCCAACTCTTGAATTCTATCCCTCAGAGTTTGCAAAGTATCCTCTAACTGTAACACATAATCCTGCTGATCAGATTCACCGTTGTGAGAAGTACCAGCCCGATTGTGTTGTTCATTTGCAGCAGTAGAGGATTGATTGTTGTTCCTTCTGGGGGACACATGGTTAGTTGTCTGGTTCACGTTGTCAGCCATTTCTGTTCTAAACACAGCATCTCCCCATTTTTTAGATATAATCCGTTAGTATAAACACTAACCTCCCTCAAAGCTATACTACAAATTACCCACCCTGGGAATACTGGACTGACCAGAGCCTCGGTTCGAGTATTGCACACATAATTCATGCAAATCCTCAAACCAGGGCTCTGATATCAATTTGTAACACTGTACTTTTTAATTAACATAAAATAGCGTGCGGAAGCTAATTACATATAATTAATTTAGAACCAAAGTTAAATACAACATTTGTTCATTTCAGATTTACAAACTATGCCACTATAGTGTTAAATTACAAAACAGGCTCTATACAAAATCTTTGACATCAGAGTTATGGTCTGTCCAAAATCCCAGTCTTCATTATCTACAAACTCACCATGGAGTATCTGCAAAATAACCTAGTGGGGAACTAGCACAAAGCTAAGTGAGGGAACGAATATCTAAACATACACAAGGCCAACATGCCTAAAACACAAAGCTCATAAATCCCAAGAGAACTGGCGGTGTTGCAAGCACCTACAACCAAGGCCGGCCAAAACCAAGGTTTACCGATAGCCCTGCTAACATGGACAACAGTACTAGCACCCTTGAATACAACAAATGCATATCAATATCTAATACTGTCTATCCCTAAGCAACAGGCCCAGCCGAAATTCCACGACGCTAATCTCCAAAGGTAACATGTATACATATTCAAAATCAAGACAAACAGTCCAATGAGCAAGTAACAATAGGATATCATATCCTGTATATCAATAGATATAAATCCACTCACCACAGGCAGCAAGCTGTAGTACACTCAGTTGACTTATTCACTGAGTCTTCTCAGTTCCTGAGAATAAGTAAACAAAAGTTAGTATTTCATTTCATAATACTGATCCAAAATAGATATCATATTTATTCATATATCATATGTTATATCATACATACATCATGTATATCAAATCATAATTTGATTTTTAATCATAATCCTTAAAATCACAAAATCCGATCAATCCAATTCCGAGAAATGAGTGATTCCGATTAACACAAAATCTGATGAAGCTATTGTTCAATTCCGAGCAAAGGCACATTCCGAGAAAAGACACAATCCGAGCTAAGGCTCAATCCGAGAATGTACAAAATCTGATAAAGTTGAATTCCGACAAAAGTGTTAAGGGAAGTATCAATTCCGAGAAATAGGCAATTCCGATATATTATTCAATTCCGAGTAAAGGCACAATCCGAGTAAATGTCCAATTCCGATCAAAAAGGATTCCGAGCAAATGGGAAATGTTAATTCCGATAAAAGAGTTAAGGCAGTCCGTAGATAATGTGTCAGATTCTGACCTAATTCCGATCAATTCTATCGGAATTCACCAATTCCGATCAAATCTATCGGAATTCACGAATTCCGACAGATTCATACTTCAATTCCGATCAATTCATGTGTTCTTGCCCATATTTGATTTTTAACACAAATTCCTACTGATTTCAAGCATATAAGTGTTCTATGTTTCCAAGAATCATTCTAATCACACAAAGAACATATAACAATCATAAAATCTAACATGTATACATCCTAAGTTCACCAATTTACTAAGAATTAATCGGTATTCATATATATATAAAAACCGAATCACATTAACAATCCAAAATCATAAATCAGTGATCTAACCTTGAATTGTTATGAATTCAGAAACCTAATTGTATGCAAGACTTGAAGATCAAATGTTGAATTCTTTTCTTCTTTGATTCTCGGCCGAGAGCAATTAAACACACACACACACTTTTGGTTATTTGCATGTAATTGTGAGGATGAGAATGGTGGTGTTGGTGACTAATCACCAAAATCGGCCAACACATCCCCCCACTAACTAATAATATATTTAATTTAAAAATTAATTATCTAATAATATTAAACATTTAATTATCAATTAAACATAACATCAAATAATCCATATAATTAAATTGAATCTTAAACTTAACTTAATTCATTACCTTATAATCCTAGGCCGGTTAAGAGGGTGTTACAGTCGTATTCTGAGAACTTCCTTGACTCTATCCTCCTTTCTGACCTTCAACTGATTGTACTCTAACCACAACTCCATCCCTGAAAACCATTACACACTCTGAAACTAATCCAACAGATCATCTACTTCTTAAAATTGGGTACTGATTATTGTTTGTAACCTTATAGTGTCCTCTGTAATCTATACACATTCTGAGTAGCAATTTTTCTTTACGACTACCTGTATTAATGTGCCCCACGGTGAACTAATGGATCGGACGAAACCCTTATCTGTTAACTATTACAGTTGAATCATTAACTCTTACTTCTCTGGGGTCAATCTATACAATACCTTAACTCTTTGGTTCTATTCCTAACATTATACTAGTATTGAATTCTACTTATTAAACCCTAGAATTACTGGTAATTCTTTTGGAAATACATCTACGTAGTCACTACTGCTGGTATCTCTTAAATCTACTATGACTGTCTTTTCATACTACACTTTTCCACATAAACTAGACAGACTATACAATTAAGCACCAAGTAGTTTCTGATTTTGCTAACAAGCAACTGAAATACTAACTCACTTACTATTACCTCTGTTCAACAGTTCTTCCCCACTTGGGGTCTAAGCCCGCACTGCTCTCTGACCTCTGAGTACTTAAACTTGCTATTAGCTCAATTAATCAATACTAATAACTGCTCAAAATTCTTTCATCGCGAACATATGCCCAATGAGAACTAGCGATTTCTATCTCTATCACTTTTTTACTTACACTTACTATTCAGAATAGTAATCTCATATACTGTGTCTACCTGCTATCACAACAGGCTCAGTCTTTATTTCTTTAACTATAAACTGGAACATTCTGTCTTTTGACCAGGTCACATCTGCTTTTCTAGTATTGATCCTTGTTATAACAAAACTAGGCTAAAATTTAACTGACTTACTCTCTGTCACTAATAACTTAGGACAATAATGTCCAAACTAATAACCTGATAACACACTTAGGGTAAATGATTTCAAACTTTGGTCACATGCCTCTACTTTTCACACTTCGTATATCTGAGTGGGGGACCTAACCCTCCATGCTGTAGTACAAACGTCGGCTTATTACTTAACACTGTTACCAGCTTAATCTTTCTCTTTGCGTTCACTATTCTCTGCTCTCTCAACTACTTTTCTTTCTTCCATGTAAGACTTATCATCTCATCCACTTCATTACAAATAACTGCCGTTAAACTTCACCCGTATCATTTCTAACATCAGACTATACAACTGTATTTACAAAACTTCTATACCAACTTACTCTGAACAAAACTACACATTCTTAACCATTTCTAGGTGATGTCATTCACCAACTCTATCGTCTAGCATCAGATTCTAAATTCTTTTGTGATCTGTTCTATACAAGCTTCTAGTATGGATATACTCTAAACAATTTTTTGAACTAAGGCCATGTCATAGCCTCAATATGTGCTTTTAACTTTCTCTACAATAACATGGTCCACCAGTCTTTCACTGTCTCAACTAGTAAGTTTAATGCGTACATAACTTCTTTCCCTGACAGACACCCACTAATACGAAAAATCCAATTTCGTCTCTACTAATCATCACTATTCATAATCCATTCTATAATCTTCCCCCCAACGAGGTAGTTCGCATGTTGAACAATCTTTACACATCTATCCCTACAACGGGTTCTTTCTTAGCTTTAACTCTTATTAATGCTTTAACCGTAACCTATACTGCTGTATCCACATATTGTGACAACATAACTTTCTTTCTTTCTAAAACATACTCAACCACTTGGTTGATAATATCTAAAACGCTGCATATATGACTTTACCCTACTTTCTCACTACTATTCTCTTTACTAAACTGATTTCAAGATCTTGCAATCCCTTTGTAACAACTCCCTCTAAAGGGTTTACTCATAGGTCTACTGGTTTAAAATAAGAATTGCATCTGTAAAATAGGTATTTCTGGTCTTCTGAAGTATACTAGCCTCAGGCTGCTTTATCTAACTCGTATCAACTTACCACATACTATAAACGCATGATCAGATATCTTTAACATATACTACCAAACAACTTTCTCTGTTTCTCATAATAAGGTATGTAATATTAATAATACTAGCTTTATCTCATTTTCTGCTCTTGTCTGATTCACACATACTGTACTATCACGTATCACCCCTCACTTGATTCACAAGGTACTGACATGGCAATCTTAAGCTCAACTGCATATCACATGTTCCTTACATACACTGGCCAGGCGTCGTGAGGAACATATTATATGCAATTGTTCTTAATACCATCATGGAATACCCCGATTCACAAGCTTAGGTCACGTATATGGCATAACTAATTACATCTGTTAAACATTCTTCTTTTCTCTGATATCATATAGGCATATTGTCATTTAGCACTTAGCCACATAAATATTACACATGTAAAAACATTGCTACTCATGCTCGATCTATAAACAGATAACAAATCATAAACTTCTACTAACCGTATGCTCAACAAGACTACTACCCCAGGGATAGCTCCTCCTGACCTCAAAACCACGGTTTAAGTTCAGACATCACACTTATGTGTGCCCAAATCCCTTAAACCTTGGCTCTGATACCAAGTTGTAACACCACTTTTCCCAAAACAACTTTTAAAAATCATTAACTACTCATTAGCACTCTAAAACATCAGAGTTTGCGGAAAACAAGCTTACATCACTTTAGTGCTAACGGTTTTATAAAAGTAGTGCTAAAAGTACTCTTTTCAAAAGCTTGGAGCTATCCAACTCTGCAAAGCACTGGGCATTACCCTCGCTGGAGACTGGTTACCTGCATGCACAACATACTAAAACGTAAGCTTTTCGCTTAGTGAGCATACTAACTGAACAGATAAACACATAAAGGCATGAGTAACTGTTCAAACTATTAACTGGTCTAGGGTATGATCACACTCGTGCATAATCAAATCCCTGACACTCTGTTTGGGTATAAGGATCTCAACATACCCCTATCTCTGTACTGAATAATATATATGAGTGCTATTATACCTTGAAACAATAGTCTTAACTCATTACTTTAACATGTCACAACACGGATATCATACTGTTCACCTTGTGCATATATGTATACTGATCATACTAAATACTACAACATAGTGCTACTGAATCTCACATAATTAATCACATATCAAGCATACAATTGATATACTAGCCACTTAATGCATATACATATGCTAATCTGATTAAAGGTAAGTACACTCACTTTAGCATCAATTAAACAGCTATCCTCTATCACCGAAACGTCAACTCTTATTGCCTACAAGAAATAAACAATACTTCTATAACCTCTGTACTCAACTTATAAAAGATATTGATAAAACATCAGCACAAACAACTTAACTGAAATCTGGAAGACTGCTTGCGACCGCAAAGGTCCTTCACTACCTCCTTACGATTGCAAGGGAAGTCCTATGCGATCACATGGGTCCTAAATACTGCCTTACGGTCGCAAGTAAAATTACTTACGGCCACAAGGGACAAAACAACCAAAACACTGAACACAGCCTTGCGATCGCAAGGGATAACCCATGCGGTCGCAAGGACGGTCGGTACAGAAGGCTTCTACTCTGTTCGACGACAGCAACTGAAAATCTGGGTTTTCACCAAGAATACGACTAAAACTCAGATTCAGACTTCCATACTACTGTTATAACATGTAGTAGCTATTAAAACATCATAATAACTTCAAAAACACTACAAGCATGCTACTAACAAGGATTCAACTCTTGAATCCCTTTCTTGACCTAAATACTCCAAAGAATCAAGAAGAACTCATACCTCAAGCTTATGAAACAATATGGCTGCTGAAATCAAGTGTCAAAGACACTACTTGCTTGATCAAAACTCAATGAAGGCTGTGAACGTGTGTGAGTTTCCTTCTGTTCTTGTAAATGGTCCCTTTGACTAAAATAGTCAAATGTATACATATATAATTACACTATCAAACAATGGCAATTTAGCCCCTGCACTTAACCACTTTGCACACTTGACAACTTTAGCCACTTCTAGTTTTAAATCACATAAACATAAATAAAAGGCAACTTGCTAAACACACGTACAACACTTAACAACAAAAGAAACTTTCAAACTTTGGGGTGTTACAAAATATGATCTGGCATAGTACGGGGCGATCAGAACAGGGTGTCATGCATCCCGTTGATGGATCTTCATGGAAGGAATTTGATATAAAGTACCCCAACTTCTCGAGGGAACCCCGAAATGTTCGCCTAGGGCTTGCAGCCGACAGTTTTAATCCATTTGGTAACATGAGTTCCACTCACAGCACATGGCCTGTTGTATTCACAACATACAATCTGCCACCATGGCTATGTATGAAAGAATCCTCGTTCATGTTGTCCTTGTTGATTCCCGGCCCTAAATCACCCGGGAAAGACATGGACGTTTTTCTTAGGCCATTGGTCGAAGAGCTTAAACATTTGTAGAACTCAGGTGTACGAACTAAAGATGCGGCAACAAACACATTCTTTAAAATGAAAGCGGTGCATTTATGGACGATAAATGACTTTCCAGCTCGTAGTAGTCTATCTGGTTGGAGCGGACAAGGGTACAAAGCCTGTCCAACTTGCAATGAAGACACTCTTTCGTGTCGTGTAACAAATAAAATCGCATACGTTGGTCATCGCCGATTCTTAGAACCAAACGATCCATGGAGATTGAGTTTGGAATTTAATGGCCAACCCGAGACAAAAGCCGCTCCGAGACAATTTAGTAATGAAGAAATAAAAGCTCAACTAGATCGTCTACCGACTCTTATACCTGGAAAACATCCTAACTTTGGAAGTGTCAAGAGAAAGCGGGAGGCATTCGAATTGAATTGGTCCAAACGGAGCCTTTTCTTCGAACTCGAGTATTGGTCTTCTATGCAACTGAAACACAACTTAGATGTTATGCATATCGAGAAAAATGTGTGCGACAGTTTGTTAGGTACTCTTCTAATGAATGATAAATCCAAAGACACATCAAACGCACGAGTCGACTTGGAAAATCTAAAGATTCGAAAACAGTTATGGCTGCAAAAAAGGGGTAACAAGTTCTTTAAACCCCATCCAAAATACTCATTCACAGAAGTTAATTTAAAAATCAGTAGTGACGACATGGGGTAATTGTGACGACAGTAATAGTGACGACAAATAAGCAATTGCGGCGAGGCAGTTGTGACGACGCAATTGTGACGACGCGTTGTCACAAAAGGCTTTTGTGACGACATTTGGGGTATTAGTGACGACGCGCGTCGTCACTAAAGCCCTGTTTTCTTGTAGTGTAAGTTCTTTTCTCCTTATTAAATTCTAAATTGTTTTGCTTATTCACAAGTTTAAATGTATTACTATCTACAAAATTGTTGAGTAATGTCCCATATTGGACGAAAGAGTGACTTTGTAATGAGTTTATAAAGATCCTGGGCTACTCCTCTCATAACCAATTGGTTTTGAGTTGGAACCCCATAAACTTACATGGTATCAGAGCAAGGTTCACCCACTCCACGTAAACCATAAGTATCCACGTGTTAGGCGCGAGAAAAAAAATAGAACGCCACATGTGAGGGGGACGTGTTGAGTAATGTCCCACATTAGACGAAAGAGTGACTTTGTAATGAGTTTATAAGGGTCATGGGTTACTCCTCTCATAACCAATTAGTTTTGAGTTGAATCCACAAACTTACAAAAATATCATTTATTATGTATGAGAAAATTTTATTGTATATGAATTATCTCTCAAATACTTTTGTCTTTATTAACCGATATTATAGTGCTAGCAAAAGATAAAGAAATGCATACTTGCTCGTGCAAACTATGTGTTGTCGAATATTATTATGAAAGATGGAATAAGAAATGGATTAATAAATTGGTAATAATTGGGTTGTGTTAGTAAACCAATTATGTGCAGTCAATCAAGGGGGCATGTTGTCGGTTTATTAACTTAAAAAGTTAAGTTTAACAATGGTCAATGGGTTACATTAGGTGAACCTACTTATTAGCTCTTTAAATAACCACACGTACATGGGACCATTTTTTTTATTGTTTCACTTTTACTCTACATAAATAGAAAGATGGTTTAAATATTCTTACGGTGTTATTAAACATATTATAATATCTTATAAATATGTAGGTGATAAATTCTTATTTAAAATCAAGATTTGGTCATATTATCATGTTTGCTTTAAAAACATATATAATTAACATTAGATAATTTTAATTCGTTTAAACATATATAATAACAATGGAAAACTCTTTTTTTTTAACTTAATTTATGTGACACAAAAATACTCTATTTTGACATTTATGTCTTGAAGTACAGAGACTTAAATAACAAATGAAATTTATCTGTTAGTATAAATCAATAAATGTCATACTTTTTACACAGGATCAATGATTGTTTGTGTAAATATTGCTTTCAAAATAAAATATATTCTAACTCTAGTTGCCAATACATAGATGAAGTGTTAAATAAATTTCCCATGAGTTAGGCGGAAAGACAAAAACATCCTGCATCGTGCAAGTTGGATAAATATTCTTCAAAAGTGTGGTTTTAAAAGTAAAAGGGTGTGTGTTTTAAAAACGATAATTTTTTTATAGAATAATCATTAGTTTGTAATTAAGGTTGCTACAATGGTAAAAGACTAAGTGTTATACCTTATATAGAAACTCGACTTATATAGTGAAAGTATTTTAATTTTATATTAGGACAAATTGTTTATTATTTAGGTTGACCTTCCAAGAAAAGTTTGTCTATATTATATTTTGAAATAAGGAAATAACAAATGTTATCAACAAAGCATACACTACCAAAAAATTAAAATTTTATAAGTTATTATTTGAAGTAATATATTTTAACTCTTAACTTATCTATACTATATTATAAAATATTTAAGTATTTTGTTTAAACTCTTAAATTTTAAGTATTTTAAAATACTAAATTGTCTCTCATATAAACTAAATTCAGTAACTATTAAATAAGTTAATAAGATTCTTATATTCCATTTTAATAACTAAACTTTACATATATAAGAAAAACAAAGTCAATACTACTTTTTTGAAAGTTAAATTAAGTCAATACAAATTAACTTAATTATTGAATAATATTTTCATAACCTTTTTTTAAAAAGTATGGATAACAAAAAAGTAAATTAAGTGGAAAAAAATATAGAAAATAGACATGTCCCCAAACGAAAATTATTCGTCATCACTGTATTATTTAAATATCGTACTCCTCACATCTTGAAAATTGACATGTAAAGAAGTAGAAATTATTCGTTACCGCAACATTACACGGATATCATGTTAGTATTTTATAATAAGTAAATACTCATGCTATACTCGTATGTTATTTAAAACCAATTAGACCATCAGCATCCATCACATGTTTCACACAGCCACATCAGCGCCACATAATTCTCCCATCATTTCCTCATCCCATCATACAAACCCCGCATCCATCACATGCTTCACATCATAAAAAAAAAACGCTACTCTCACACCCAACTGTCACAAACCCTCCTCACGCGCACGATGGTGGTCACGAATGTGACCGTGAGCGAGCGATCACAGAGGCCGGCCATGGTGTGGCGCGACCGTAAGCAGTCCTCACGCACCCTCTGCGCGATGGATGCGGCCGGTCTTAATGATGAAACCAATAATAAATGTTAACTCGGGTTATTAACTTAAACTTACTAAAAAAGTAGTATTGTAGATGGAAGGAAGTCAAGGAACAATATATAGTTGGTATGAATATGAAAAGTTTTATCTCTCAAGTTGATATAAAATTATCTCTTTACAATTAATAAATAAAATTCTACTTTCTTAATTAAACTGTTATTTAAAAACAATTCTTGTAAAATTAATGTTGCAATTTCCTCTCATGTAATTTGGTTTAATTAGACATTGATCTCTACTTTACTAATCCTATAAAAGACTGATATCTTTTCAAGTTATCATATTATTATATAACTCACTAGAATTTGTTGTTTAAAAAAAATGTAATTTATTAATTATTAAATGGGAAGTGAATCAAAGTGATCTCTCTTCTATCACTCCTCATCCCCACGTCAACTATTTCACATTACTTCTCTCTTCCATTTTTTAAATCTATCTTTCAAACCATAGATTTTTATTTCACTTTATTAATTAAACAATGTGACTCTTTCTCCTTCCTCGCTCTCTTTTCCCATTTAGAAGAATAAAATGTATTTATTTATAATGGCCAAAGACAGTGTCAAATATTTACAGTTTCTCTTTTACTCTCTCCTACCAGAGCTCTCTCTTTCTTGCATGTCTCTCTTACCTCCCCATTTCAGTAGCCCAACCCCTGCTGCACCTTCAAGGAGTAGCTAGTTGTCTCACTAAACCCACAATGCTACCTATATAGATTGCAAGAGGACCACTCTGCATGCTATTAGTCTATTACACACCATAATAAGAACATTCAAATATGAAAGGTGATTTTTTTTATAATACTATTTTATGATCTAATAATAAGTAAATTTATATTCTTATAAACGTATATAATTTTAATGTGTTATCAAGATAAATATTTTTCTATATGCTTAATAAACTATAGTAATATATTAATTAACTTCCACCGTACCTTATATTTATCCTAGGTTTGGATGATCAATTATATGAAAGTTTAAATTAAGTATAGATCTTATATTTATATGAGTGTGACTACCGGTAAGACCTTTATATATATATATATATATATATATATATATATATGTATGTATGTATGTATGTATGTATATGTATGTATGTATGTATGTATGTATGTATGTATACCATACATTTTGAAGGAAAAGAAGCAAGTGTATCGTAAATAATTTTTAACGCATTTGCGACGCAGCTCAGTTGGTTAACTCCATGTTATATATCCAAGAGGTCTCGATTTCGAATCCTTTCTTACCCATGCCGTTTTTATTTATTTTTCTGTTTGTTTTTTAGCAACTACTGTTTTATATAAAACAGTTTAATACCTGATAATAATTTAAATAACAGTTAAAATATATGCCGTATTTGTTTTTTTGTTTTTGAATTTATTTTTATCTTGATTAAAAATCTGTGTACGCATTAAATGATTTTTTTGTTTTATAATTTTATTTGTATTGTTTTTTTAATTTTACTCCTTTCTTAATTCGAAGTATACATAATGTTATACGTTTTCTGTCTTAACGATTCATTAATTTAAAGGTTATATAGCAACTTTTATATATCTTATTTGTGTTGTTCTTTTAGTATGTTTTTCATATTTTTCTAATTAATTTATTATTAAAATATCCAACAAAAAATTAACGACGTAATTATACACTTTATTTAATAACATTTTTTTTAAACCCCGTGACAACGCACGGACAAATAGTCATACGCTTATATTTATCAAGAATAAAGAACAGACATATAATAAATAGATAAAGTAGCGACAAAGAACATTTGAGGTTTCTAGAAGTAGGTAACACGTTTGCTTTTGTACGAGGTGTCACAAGTTCGAATATGTATCGTTGCATTCTTCTTTGTCCTATAAATTCTTCAGATGCTTTAACCAAAATAAATTAAATGACACATATTTAGTTTTGGTTTTTTAAATATATATTACTGTAATTGTTACTATTATAATTATATTTAATAAAATATTATTGCTATGTAAAGTATGAAACACGAATTTTAGCATGTTAAGTTTTTCGGACACCTAATTGGAATAACTAAAAGTATGGCTTACATTACGTAACATAAAGAAATAATGACAGACAAAATTAGTAGTCACGTCCTATTGGAGCAAGAAAACTAATTTAAAACAACTCAATGAAGAATCTCAAATTATCACATTTCCCTCAAATATTTAAAACCCAACTATATGAGAACCTAAAAGGAGCATATAATTTAACAATACAATAAACATTAGTTGAAAATGGACATAGAAAAAGAAATATTGTTATTGCTACTAACAAAATAGATGTTAATATACTCATCTCAAACATCTAATATTCCAAACTACTTATATCAAAATTGCTCAAGTAAAAAGGCTACTTTTTGTAAATCTTGAAATTGAAAAACAAGAAGGTAGGTTGCTTTACCTTTGAAAGTCAAAATTTAGCTACTTGAAATAAAAAACAAACAACAGATTCAGCAGTAGCATCTGTCTGTAATCAGTTTAATCAATCTAGGGTGTTACGTACATGATTGGTGGAAATTTGTGCTTCTTCTATCATTACAAAATAGGATTTGATTCATTACTCTACTTGCACGGTTTCTTAGCACAAAATAACATGAAAAAAGATGAACGTAACAATAATGGTTTGTGCTAGCTAAAAAGTAAAAACTGGTCAAAAAACTGTTGCATTTAGTAGCATGCCAACATGATTTCAGGAACTGTCATAAATGACTCTTTCTTCCAACTTTAGATGGAAAGTGATATGCAGGTACAACTACTTATACATACAACAAATACATATTTAAATAACTTTATGATAGCTCTTTTCACATGGAAGTTACTTTCTTGAGATTCATGCACACCAATTACATTCTCATGCTAACAACCACGTAAATATCAACAAATGTTGATGTTCCTCTTTTTGATTATACGTTTCGACTACATATACACTCAATATAGCATGTAGTCCACCTTACTATACTTTCCTATTACCATGTATATACAACTTTTTGTTTCAAGTTATCCACCCGGTGCTTCATAGGAATGTTAGTTCATTTTTAGAGTGATGCAAATGAAGTACGTATACATGTTGAAGGCGTTGTAAATTAGATGTTATTTATGCCTTGAACCTCTTTTTGAATGTAAGCGTATGGCTAAACACCGAAGACAACCATGAAGTCTTTCATATTAAGCTTTGTACTATCACTTATGTATAAAACTACTATTTCATCTAAAGTCCATCTTGAGTGCTTTTCATACAATATATGATACTTTATATCATGGCGTAAAGCGCGGGCTCGAACCTCTAGTGACATACAATGTGGAAAAAAAATTCTTTTATCATATTTTTTTAATAATAGAACATATATATATATATATATATATATATATATATATATATATATATATATATATATATAGTGAGAGGTTCAAATGAGAACCTTAAATTAAATGAGAATGGGAGACTCAATCCTAGCCGTCCAATTCCACCTCTTTTAATGTCATTGCCCACCCATGAATTCCTCCCATGCACCCTGCCACACTCTATCCCCTCACGCTCTACATCCATGAATTTCAGTTACAAAATGAACGGCTGAGATTGAGTCTCTCATTCTCAATTAATTTCCCAATCTCATATATATATATATGCTGACGGTAACAAAGGTTATCGGGCCGATGCGGCCGGTTACCGGGAACCTTTTGGTTCCCGGGAAACTACGTTCCCTTTGTAAAGTAGGACTTTTTATAAACTAATTAGAGTTGACATGAAATGGATCACGGAAGAAGACATAAAAGATGAATGAATGATTCAATCCCTTCCCACTTACACGGGTTCTTCTATTGAAGAGGTTCCCCGGGCGTACATAAGAGCGGAACCTAGATAGAACATGGAGCACCGGCCCCGGCCACCGATACAGTGACCATGCTTACCAGCTCTTACCATTGCCGCCTATTGATATAGATGGGAGGTAGGCGGGGCTAGCTTGCTTCTCTTCCCCTAGGCTACCTGCACATCTTATGTGCGAATAAAAGGAAGCGAGCGGCTCTTCGCTTAGTAGACGGCCGTGGTGTAGCAGCTATATTTCGATTTATCCTTTTTTTTCAAGGATTTCATAACTGGACGTTGAACCCATTTCATATGATGGGAGTTGCCGGTGTATCGGGCGCTGCTTTGCTATGTGCTATTCATGGTGCTACCGTAGAAAATACTTTATTTGAAGACGGTGATGGCGCAAATACATTCCGTGCTTTTAACCCAACTCAAGCTGAAGAAACTTATTCAATGGTCACTAATAATCGATTTTTGTCCCATATATATATATATATAGGGCACGGTTCAAACAAGAATCGTTTTCGTACGAGAACTGCGAGAACCAATCTTAGCCGTTGATTTGATAAATGGAATTCATGGATGTAGAGCGTGAGAGGATCAAGTGTGTCAGGGTGCATGTGATGAATTCATGGGTGGGTGATGACATTGAAAGAGGGAAAATTGGACGGCTTATATTGGTTCTCGCGGTTCTCGTACGAAAAACAGTTCTCGTTTGAACTTTTCCCTATATATATATATATATATATATATATATATATATATATAATTAGGTTCAAGTAAAAAAAACCTTAAGGTACTAAATGTAAGGAGAAAGGAGAGGATGCCGGTATTATAGGAAATTTAAACCGTTTCTCTCTCCACTCCACGTATAACCCCAATCCCACATCCCCCACCCTTCCTTTCTATCTGCGAACCCTATAAACATCGGCGCCCAACCCTCCTCTACTTCAATGATTCCGCCGCCGGCATTTCCCCTACAACCTTCGCAACCGCATCCCTCCGTCACTGCATCCCTCTGCCACTGCCTCTCTCCCCTTCGCCGTCCAATATGCAATCGATGGTGTTTGTATACGCTTCAGATCTGCAATCGCCGACCTCCACCGCCATGTGAGAAACCCGTCACTGACCACCACACCCTCCGCCATAAGTGCATCGCTGTGGTTCAAGACATCTCCGTGTAAGCCCCCCTTTAAGTATCTGTCATGTGCATCAGATTCACAAATCTCCGTACGCATCGCCGTCTAAGTCGCTGACCACCATCATCCTCCGTCATATGTGCATCGATGTTGATACACAATCCTGTTGTTATCGCTCCTAGACCACACCGCCACCGCCGATGTTATACCCACCGTCTACCGCCGCCGATGTTCTCGTTGCTGTCGCGATGTGCACAGCCACTGTTCTCGTTTCTGATCTCGATGTTGTTGCGATGCACATCGACGCCGGTGCTGTTATTGATGCTCTCTTTCTTGTAAGTGATCAAGGTGCACCGCCACTGCACCACCACCACCGCCACCGTTCATCCCGTCGTTTGTGCATCCAGTTTAACCTAAGTATGTAGATTTATTATTGTGCATCAAATAGTTGTATGTTGTGCATTAAATATAACATGTGAATCAGTAGGGTGTATTTCTGCAATAAATGGTTGTACTTTATGCATCAAGTGTTTTTTTGTGAATCAAAGGCTTGTATTATATGCATTAGGATGTTGTACTTTATTCATCAGATGGTGGCCCAAGATTTTTGCCGGCGGGAATAGTTATACCCACGTTTTTACTCTTCCTTTTTTTTCTGTTTATTAAATTTACCATATTACCCTTTTATATTGTTTTTAATTCCGAAAATTTGGATAAAATAGTGACTTTTTTGTTTGACTTTTGAATACATCCTGTGGTCCAGATTTCACCTTACATTTAGTACCTTAATTTTTTTTAGTAGATCATATATATATATATATATATATATATATATATATATATATATATATATATATATATATATATATATATATATATATATAAGAGTGTAAAAATTTTAAGCATTATCACGCTTATAAGTGTGAAAAATTGTTTGGAGAATAAAGATTGTTAGAAAAAGAAAAAATTTAACATTTATAGACGTGAACTTTTACTTTTAAAATTCCACGTTTTTACATGTGTGAATTTAGTAAATAGATGATTATAGAAGTTCATACTTAGAAGCGTGGACTTTTGTGTAACACCCTCTTACCCGGCCTAGAATTATAAGGTAATTAATTAAGTTAATATTTGAGATATTATTTAAACTATGTGAATTATTTGTTATTATGATAAATAATTGTGATAATTAAATAATTGTTTATTTAGTTTAGTGAGTGGGTTGTGAGGTGGCCGATGATGGTGATTAGTCACCATCTCCACCCTCATCAACTCTCATTTCATGCAATTAGCCAAAGATGTGTGTGTGTTGTAATTACTCTCGGCCGAGAATTAAAAGGAGAAAAGAATTCAACATTTGATCTTCAATCTTGCATGCAATTAGGTCTCTGAATTCATAACATCATTGAGGTTAGAATACTGGTTTTAAGTTTATTGATTGTTAATTGTATTTGAATTTGAATATTTATATGAATTCCTATTGTTCTTGGTAAATTGTTGAATTTAGGATGTATGCATGTTAGATTTTATTATTGTTATATGTCTTTTATGTGATTAGAATGATTCTGGAAAACATAGAACAATTGCATGCTTGAAATCAGTAGAGAATGGTGTTAGAAATCGAATTTGGGCAAAAACACTTGAATTGATCGGAATTAAGATTTGTTTATGTCGGAATTAGTAAAATCCGATAGATTTAATTGGAATTAGGTGAATACCGACAGATTTGTTCGGAATTGACGAATACCGATAGAATGTCTCGGAATTGGATGAAATCCGACTAAATATCTATGGAATGCCTTAACATTTTTCTCGGAATTACATTTTCTCGGAATTGGACATTATCTCGGATTGTGCCTTATCTCGGATTTTACATATTATCGGATTTTGTATATTCTCGGATTGTATCTTTACTCGGATTGTGACTTTTATCGGATTGTGCATTTTATCGGAATGAGCCTTTGCTCGGATTTTTTCCTTTGCTCGGAATTTGATTCTATCGGGATTGATTCTATCGGAATTGGGTATTATCGGAATTTGGTCCTTTACTCGGAATTCAATTCAATCGGATTTGAACATAGTCGGATTTGATGATTTAAAGATAAACATGAATTTGTATATCTATTTGGGTTTGTGTATGATGAATAAATATGTATATGTGCATATACAAAATATAATATTTATTTTGGATCAGTATTTTGAATTGAATACTGACTTATGTTACCTTAATCTCGGGAATTGAGAAGACTCGGTGAATTTAGTCAACTGAGTGGGATTCATCAGTGCTGACTGTGGTGAGTGGATTTATATCTATTGATATACAGGATATGATATCCTATTTGGAATGCTCTTGTTTGGATTGTATATACACGTTATTTTGGAGATTAGTATGATGTTGGGCCTGTTGCTGGGGGATTTACAGTATCTGATCTTGAAGTACATTTGTGGTACTCAAGGGGGCTGATACTGTTGTCCATATTAGCAGGGCTATCGGTAAACCTTGGTTTTAGCCGACCTTGGTTGTAGGTGCTTGCAACACCGCCGGTTCTCCTGGGATTCATGAGCTATTTGGGTTTAAGCATGTTTGCCTTGTTTATGATTAGATATTGGTTCCCTCACTTAGCTTTGTGCTAATTCCCCACTAGATTGTTTTGCAGATTCTCTTTGGTGAACTTGATGCTTTTGGGCTGGGAATATGGCGGACCAATACTCTGATGCTAAAATATTTGATAGAGCCTGTTTTTGTATTAACACGGAAAAAGTCTTTGTTCATCAAACAAGTTAAATCTTTTGTATCTATTATGTAATTAAGATAATTATATGTAATTAGCTTCCACGTGCAGTAAATTATATGTTTAAAAAGTACAGTGCTACATTTTGTAACCCTAAAATTATTTGTCAAATTTTCCACGCTTAGAAGTGTGAACATTTAGATAGTTTGTCCATGCTAATAATTGTGAATTTTGATTTCAATTTTCACACTTTCAAATGGAAAGATTTGATAGAAATTAGTAACACCCGTTTTTTCCAAGCTTGATCGTAATTCTCCACGGTTTTAAGTGTATTTATATTGATAAAAAATTATAGATTATCAACATCTTTTTTGTAGTGTAAATCTTATATATAAAACTATATGTTTTGCCCACTACGAAACTAAACCCAATAACCTTAGACCACCCGCATCCATCGCGAGATGGGGTGGGTGAGGGTCGCTCACGGAAGTGAGGACCATCGCTGGTCTGCGCGATGGCTCCCTCACGGTCGCGCATGTGGGGTTTGTGTGATGGTGGTCGCTCATGTGAGCGTGAGGTGTGTGAGAGAAATGCAAAAAAAATTTGTGATGTGAAGTATGTGATGGATGCGGGGTTTATGTGATGGGATGAGGGAATAGTGAGGGAATGATGTGGCACTGATGTGGAGCTGATGTGGTTGTGTGAAGGGTGTGATGGATGCGGGTGGTCTTAAAAAATATCTTTTTGAAATCGTTATCATATAGTTTTTATAGTATAGCTAGGTTCACACTTTCAAAGACATGGACTTCGAAGTACTGTAATAAACTAACTTCTAAAAGTCAAACATTACATTTTTCTAAAAGTGGGGAATGACGATTCATGCCGAATTTTATCATTCTATACCTTCCATATAATTTTCTTGTCATTTTACTTATGAAAGTTTTAATTGAAAGAAATAGTAGTGATCACTCTGCATCAAAAAATTAATGTTTCATTAGCATCGTATTAATTATTTATACTTTATTTTTCCTTCCAGATGCTTCAAGTCAGGAAATGCTCATATTTCAAATAATTCAAAAGAGAAATGTTCAATATAGTCAAATTTTAATTCATAGTCCTAAGTGATTGCTAATTTTAGCCTTTGGATCAGCCACATCAATGACATAGATTGAATTTTAAAATTTGGGCGTAGTGGCATTTTCCTAATTTTTTTTTTTTTTTGAAAAGCAACATGTATTCATAATCAAAATTTGTACAGTACAAACAGCACCTTTACACTCCTCACAAGCAGTGAGCCTGCAAACCCAAATATTTTCAAAACATGGGCATGCATTTCAGTTCCAAGCCTGTTACTATCCTAAATGCTAACTTTTAGATTACATTTATAATAATAACACAGGCTCAATTGACCGGAGTCTCTCCTAAATCCGCAGATTAATGACCGACGGCAAAACCATCCAAACATCCCACGATAATCTTGAATCGTTCTTCATTTTTGCCTTGATCCATTGGAATCCCAATCTTTGTATTTCATATATGACCTCACTGACTCTATTTGATCCATTGAATTCCTAATTAACATGTGATTGTATACTGAATCACATATGATTGAATATTAAAAATTTCACAACTATGTTTTTTATATGGACTTTATTAAACACAACTCTAATTTAAAAAATGTAGTTTAAAAAAAATCTCTCTATCATCTCTCCTACGGTAAATCAATGTCAAGAATGGCTTCACGGACTCAGTACCGAATGTGTTGGGATGTTGTCGAATCTTGGTATCGACTGTCATATATCAGTGATACTAAGAGGAGAGATGCTCCACTTTGCATGCTGTTGGTCCCTTGTATGAGAGAGTAACAACAAGCAACAGTGTGTAGAAGGGGGGGGGGGTTGAATACACTTTCTGCGGAAATTGAACAAATCAAAGAAAAGTGTTACACACAGTAAATCAAACCACAATCAATCGAATACTTTTATTAATCAGAAGATGATTACCATGCTTTGAATAAGAAGATGATTACAATGACTATCAAGTAAGCAACTCTTGATATATAATCACCTAATATAAATCTCTCAATTCTCTCAAACTTAGATATCTATAATTAACATATAATTATAGATACCGACGACTCTCTAAACAGGATTTTCACAGATTGAATCAACACATGATTACTTACCAATATCACAACTAATGTGATTAATTCGAACACACGAACTTCTTTGGCAATCTGTGATTAAATCTTGATACTGAATCAAGACTCGTAACACATACGGTGAGGTGAGGTTTGGCTCTGCAACACTTAGTTGTTTTTGTATCAAAATCGTACCTATAAACTTATCAGGGGATAAGTATTTATAATCCTGTTGCTACGGTTCCTAACAAACTAGACTTAGCCTAATTCGCTAACTAACTTTCGGATAAACCGGAATCTTGAATCTTGAATCTTGAATCTTCTTATCTTGAGTCTTCAATCTTCAATCTTGATTCCGGAGTCTTCTTATCCGCGCCGTAGATATAGAGAGAGATAAAGATGAATTTAAAACATATTTAAATTATCTTTAAACTGACTTCTTCACTCGGACTGAGATACTCAGCTTGAAACTCATAAAGCTGAGTTCTTCGAGAACAAATCCTAATTCATACATGAACTAACACGTACATTGATAAAATCATCCTTAGAAGTCTAACTTAGTTGACTAAAACATATTTAGCAACTCTGTCGAGCTGACTCTGCTTTTGAGCTGAGTCACTCAGCTTGAAACACATCAAGCTGATTACTCGATATATACCTTATGTGACATACACAGATTATTAAACATATTAATAAACAAACTAAGGTATAATATAAACTGATCAACATATGCTCAGCTTATATTCAGCTTATACTCAGTCTGAATCACTCTAAGTGTTCAGACTGACTAAGCTTCATAATTCTGTTTAAGTTATATGTAGAACTCATCTTACAAACTTTACTTTGTCTCATCAAATTCAAACTGATGAGATCAAACAGTTCTTAAGTTTGTTTAACAGAATTATGTTTTAAATCTTAAACTTATTAAGATTTTATTATTTGAATTGATCAAATATTTATTGAACATATCAATATTAATTGAACTTACCAATTTAAATTGGAACACACCAATTTTTAGTTAAACACACCAACTAATTATATTAATGAATAAGAACTTATCATTTATTCATTAAGCTGAACTTATCAGACTTATAGCTATGAACACATCATAATACAGTTGAACATATCAAACTTTATATTTGTATTAATAGAACTGATCATAATACAAAAGTTGTTGATCACATAGATCATGCACACATAGTGCTTACAAAAATTAGAACTAATCTAATATTTACAGTAGAACTAATCTACTCAGGATGCAGCTCTTCAAACTCCTTAATCTCCTTATTTATTTCTTCAAGAATTTCTTGCAGATTAGGTATATGTTGAAGTTGATCCTTTTGTGATCTGATTGCTCTGTTGATTCTGTATCTGAACCATGCAGACTGTTCAGTATTTTCTACAAGTTGTCTCAGAGCAAACACCTGAGATACCCCACAAGTATAAATATTAGCATCAGCCTGGAAACATTTTTCACCATTTCTGTCCGAGTACATGAAACCTTTCTGAGGCTTTTCAACATATGTATTCTCTTGAAACTCCATGCCTTCAGGAAGAGCAAGACTGTACATATCTAGATTTGCTAGTCCAGCTGGCTTTGATTGCTTCTTCTTTTCAACTTTATGAAAAGAAGTTAGTAGGGTAGCTATCTCAGACCTGGGTATTAATTGCATCGCATCAGCCCTAGCAAGTAATCTCAGCAGCTCATCTTTAACTTGATTCCGAGCTGTGGACCTTTCCATCTGTTTAATGAGCACTGCTACTTGCTTCCATTCCTCATAACCCAACTTATGAAGTTGATTCAGCTCCAGAGAAGGTGTTTCACCATTCTTTAAGACGAACTCCATGATAATGATCCCTTGAACTGAATTCAACTTGAGTGAATCAATCTGAGAAGAGAAGTACAATTTTTCATAACATTGAGTTATATCTTCTTCCACAGTTTGATCTTGGATAGGAAGTTCCTCTTCTTCTTCCTTGTGCACGATAGGCAGTCTGAGTTTTGTCAATTCCTCATTCTGCTTTCTGATCAGCTCAGCCCAGTTTTGTTCTCTTATCTCTTTTTCTCTAGCTAACACAACTGGAGCATCTGATTGTCTTCCTCTCAGTTCTTCGACCGAGATCCCAAGCTGGACAGCTTCCTCTTGTTCTATTCTTCTGACTGCCAGCAATGAAGCTCTCTCTTGTAATGTCATTTTGTCAGCAAAGTCTTCATCTGAGGCTGATGATTCACTAAGAATCACTCTTCTTCTTTTCTGCAGGAGGGGGTCTGATTCTTCCGAGCTGACTACTACATGTCTCTTTCCTTTAGCCTTTTCAGTCAGCCCAACTTCTATTTCCATTTCTTTCTCCCCCTCAACTTGATCTGCTCCCTTTGCCAATAATAGTAGAGCTTCAGCTTGAACAGACTCAGCTTCAGCTTCTAGAACTTTCTCCCCCTTTTTTTCATCATCAACAGGGGTTGAAGTCCTTTGTTGTCGTAGAGCAGTCACTGCAGATTTTAAATGCTGAACATCTTCCTCTAGATAAGTCAAAATCATTAGCATGTTCTTCTTGTCTTGTTTTCTCTTGAGATGCAGCTTGTCAAACTGACTCTTGAAAAATGTCATCAACTCGTCCAAGTCAGCTTGAGATGGTTGGAATTTGGGTGAATCATCCAAAGGTTGGTGTATACCTTCAAATTCATCTGCACCAGAGTTTGGACCCTGTGACTCATCTTGGTTTGAAGATGAAACATTGACAGGTCGTGCACTAGATTGTGAGAAATGAATAGAACGAATAGGGCTCGATACATGAAGTGTATGGGTTGGTGGTTGGCTTTTGGGTATAGAGGGGGGTGATTGACCCTGGGGACTGGTCATATGTTCAACGTAACCTGAATGTGTCTGTTCAGGCAGAGAAGTAGGCTCTCCCATGGCACGAGTAAGTGTGGGCTGAGTAGACACCACACCCGGTTTAGGCTGTTGGGTTTTAAAGAGCCTTGAGGTTGACACCTTGATAGTAGGCGTCTCCCCCTCAACTCCGGAGGGATCAATGTGATCGCAGCTCCAGTGATGCCTTTAGGAGTGGCACCACCTATGGCAGTTTTACGTTTGTAGGTTCGGATATTCTCCCTAGCAGCAGTGGGCATACTAGGGGTGGCTTCAGATTGGAATTGTAAATGGAATGAAGGTGGAGGAGATGGGTTAGACTGAGTTGGTTCTACTGCAGTCTTATCTCCAAAAGTGGATGGAGAAAAGTGAGAAGAAAGAGAAAGTGGAGAGGTCTTACCAGAGGTGGCTGCAGTGTAAACTGTTTCAGCCTGAGCAGAGTGCTCAGCTTGAACTTCTGTGTCAGCTTGAGAAGCTCCCCCTTGATTTGATTCCTCTGCTAAACTTTCTGATAAAGCTGCCTCAGCAATTTGGAGCATGGGCTCACTCAGACCCTCTTGCTCTGGAAATATGTCGTTGTTGAACATCTTAGAGCTGAGTGTAGGAAACAGGAACGAATCCTGATCAGCTTCAAAGAGCGCTGTCCCCAGCTCGGTTTCAAATGCCAATGACACGTACCTTATGAAAGGTACATGAAGATCCCTTGTGGTCTTCATCACTTGGACCCGGAGCTCGTTGAAGATGAGCTGTGCATAGTCTATGTTTCTCGCAAAGTACATGTTGTACAGCAGCTGCATCTTGAACTCATTGATCTAGTCCAATCCTCCAACCTTGGTACCAAGTGAACGAACCACTGTGGACACCATGAAGCCCCATCCGGTTGGAAAAGTGGCCTTCTTGATCACCCCTTCAGTCTGTGGGTGACCCATTCTAGGTGGGACAGACCTAGCCACTTGCCTTGTGACAGCCGACTCGAACTCATCACATTGAGGGAGTTGAAGAACATCCCTTAGCCGCTGCACTGACAGGACTACTGTTCTAGTAACATTAAGAACAGTTCCTGTTATCTCTCCCCTGTTCTGGTCGTAAGTACAGGTGTACCAGAACTCTAGCAGATGATGAGGAACGATGTGAAGGGGTACGCCACAAAAGGCGAATGCCAGAGGGCATTTACGAATATAAGCCACCCAGGCTTCATAACCTCTGCCTTGTTTTCTCGGAGGAATTGCAAGGCAGGCCCGTTGATTGTTGACTTTCAACAACGGCACTCCATTGTTCCTGAACTGAGCACCTCGAATCATTTGATCACTGAGAACTAACGTGATTCCGTCCATGTTGGTTAATTACACTGAGTAATTGGAAATACGCACTGAGCGGTTCAAAAATTGCACTTAGCAATTTAGGGTATTGAAAACGAACGTATGCACTAAGCAATGGAGGTGTATGCGAAAGGTAGTTTAGAAGGTGAAAAGTCTGAATTGTAAGCGTAAACTTCTCTAATCCGAATAAGATCGGTATATATACCTTTCTGAGGAGAGAGAAAAATTACCGTTAGAAATCCCCCTTTTTATCCGTTACGCCGTAAAATTGTGATGTAACAGTAAGTGGGTAGAACTAATCATCTTCCAACGGATACTAAGGTAATATAATAATATTGACTAACAATAAAATTATATACCCCGATGTATTATACCTATACATAATTTAGTATAATACGCGATTTGAGACTGACTCAAATACGCAGTAGTCATGAGTCACTCACACTTAGTAAATAACACATGAGATTGGACACACCAAGCTGAGTAAACCTATTACTCAGTTTAACTCAGGCACTCAGCTTGATTTAAGCACTCAGCTTGAAATGTGCACTCAGCTTGAGAATGAAACACAGCTTGAAATGTGCACTCAGCTTGAGTAGAGCACACAGCTCATAAGTAATGACACTAAGTCATTTATGTTTAAGACTGACTTAAACATGTAATTTTAGCTACACTAAGTAGGTAAAATATGTTTGGGACTTACCAAACGTGTGAACCAATCACACAGTGTGAGTTAAGCACATAGCTCAGACTCAATGACACGTAGTCATTTATGTTTAAGACTGACTTAAACATGTAATTTTAACTACACTAAGTAGGTAAAATATGTTTGGAACTTACCAAACGTGTGAACCAATCACACAATGTGAGTTAAGCACATAGCTCAGACTCAATGACACTTAGTCATTTTGTTCGAGACTAACTCAAACTAACAGTTCAACCACACTGAGTAGTTGAATTATGTTTGGAACTGACCAAACGTGTGAACTCATTATTCAGTTTGACATATAGATCAGTTTATGAAAAATTATTTATAAATTGTGCACCCAGCTTAAGACACTTAGTCTCAGTCAAACTAAGAACTCAAATTTTAGACACTTAGCTAGGGGTTGAGCATACCCAATTTACTTAGCAGATACAAAAACCTCTTTTCATCAAGGGGCTTAGTAAAGATATCTGCTAATTGGTCATCAGTGGAGATAAATTTAATGTCAACTTTACCTTTTTCCACGATGTCCCTTATAAAGTGATGTCTAATTTCAATATGCTTGGTTCTTGAGTGAAATACTGGATTGTAAGTGATGGCTATTGCACTTTGGTTATCACAGAAGATAGGAGTTTTCTTGAAACTCATCCCAAAGTCCTGAAGCTGATGCTGCATCCACAAGATTTAAGCACAACAGCTCCATGCTGCAACATACTCAGCTTCAGTAGTTGAAGTAGCCACTGAGTTCTGTTTCTTACTAGTCCAGCTTACTAATTTACCTCCAAGCAATTGACATCCTCCAGTGGTTGATTTTCTATCTAACTTGCACCCAGCATAGTCAGCATCAGAAAAACCAACTAACTCAAATCCAGAATCGTTTGGATACCAAAGACCTAGATTTGGTGTACCTTTAAGGTACTTAAAGATCCTTTTCACAACTAAAAGATGTGATTCTTTAGGATCTGCCTGATATCTTGCACAAACACATGTAGCAAACATGATATCAGGTCTACTAGCTGTCAAATAGAGTAATGAACCTATCATTCCTCTATAGGTAGACTGACACACAGGCTTACCATCTGAGTCTTTACTCAGCTTGACACCTGGTGTCATGGGTGTTCTCATGCTTGAACTTGAATCAAAACCATATTTCTTTATCAAATCCAAAACATATTTGCTTTGATTGATGAAAATTCCATCAGGCTTTTGTTGAATTTGTAGGCCTAGGAAATATGTCATCTCACCCATCATACTCATCTTGTACTTTTGTGACATTATTTTGGAGAACCACTCACATAGAGATTCATTGGTTGAACCAAAAATAATATCATCCACATAGATTTGTATAAGAATCACCTGTCTCTTGCTCTTTTTAATAAAGAGTGTCTTATCTATACTACCTCTGGTGAAATTCATGGATAGTAGATAAGTGGACAGTGTATCATACCAAGCTCTTGGAGCTTGTTTAAGACCATACAAAGCCTTGTCCAACTTATAGACATGATGTGGAAACTTTGAACTTACAAATCCAGGAGGTTGTTTCACATAGACTTCCTCCTGAAGTTTTCCATTCATGAAATCACTTTTCACATCCATTTGATAGACTTTGAAGTCTTTATATGCTGCATAAGCCAGGAATAGCCTTATGGCTTCAATTCTAGCAACAGGGGAAAATGTCTCATCATAATCGATTCCTTCCTCTTGCTTATACCCTTGTGCTACCAGCCTGGCTTTGTTCCTAACTATCACTCCATCCTTGTCCATTTTATTTCTATAGACCCACTTAGTGCCTATAATTGAATGATCTTTGGGGGCAGGGACAAGGTTCCAGACCTTATTTCTCTCAAACTCATTTAATTCCTCTTGCATAGCATCAATCAAATCCTCATCTGCTAAGGCTTCCTCAGTCTTCTTTGGTTCCATCTGAGACAGAAAACCAAAGTGAGCAGCATAGTTAGCTGTAGCCTTAGATCTGGTCATGACTTTCTCTTGGATATTTCCAATGATTTGATCTTGAGGATGATCTTTGAGGAATTTAAATGTGGTAGTTGGAGAGTCTGGGTCTGAATCTGAGTGATGTTGAGGACCTTGAGGTGAACTTATCTCCTCAGTCTCAACAGCAGCATTGTCAACAAACTGATTATCACGAAGATTCTCAGTCTGAGTGACTTCAGCTCCAAAAGGATTGACGAACTCATCATCTTTCTCAGCTTGAGAGTCCTTTGAAGCTTGTGATGATTTCATTGATGAACACACATCATCATCACTATCATCTCCTATGACATACATAGGATTTGACAAGTTGATCTCCTTTGGCCTTTCAAGCTCACTCAGACTAACGGAGTCAGGTTGACTTTTCTCAGCTTGATCAATACTGTCTTCATCAAATGAAACATGAATTGATTCTTCAATGGCCTTTCTCCTAGAGTTATATACTCTGTATGATTTGTAGATTGAGGAATAACCAACAAATATTCCAGGATCAGCTTTGGGTTCCAACTTATGGAGCTGATCTCTTTGATTCAGCACATAGCATTTTGAACCAAAGATATGGAAATAACTTATATTGGGCTTTCTAGAATTATACATTTCATATGAAGTCTTTCCATGTCTTTTGACAATGATTGACCTATTCTGAGTATAGCAGGCTGTACTAACAGCTTCATCCCAGAAATAGAGTTTCAATCCTGCCTCACATAGCATTGTCCTTGCAGCCTCAATTAAGGTTTTATTTCTCCTTTCAGCAACTCCATTTTGTTGTGGAGTTCTGACAGATGAGAAATTTTGTAATATTCCTTTTTGTTCACAGAAGCTTAAAAGGGTTGAGTTCCTGAACTCAGTCCCATGATCACTTCTGAGTTGCTTTACAGACAAACCATTCTGCAACTCTTCCCTTTTGATGAAACTTATTATCTCCAGGGCAGCCTCACTTTTGGCTTTTAGGAATATTACCCAGGTGAATCGTGAGAACTCATCTACTATCACCAGAGTGTACTTCTTGCCACTTAGGCTTGAAGTACTTATGGGTCCAAACAGATCCATATGCAACATATGCAATGGGTCTGTTATTGAAAAATTTTGCTTTGATTTAAAGGACCATTTATGGTGTTTCCCTTGTTCACAAGCTTAACACAATTTGTCTTTGACAAATGTGATTTTTGGTAATCCAGAGACTAACTCTTTATTGGACAGCATATTTATATTTTTAAAGTTCAAATGAGACAAACGTTTATGCCATAACCAACTCAGCTCAGGAACATAATGGGAATACAAGCAGGTTTCATTATTGGGATTAGCAGAATTAAGATCAAGTAGATACACATCTCTTTCTCTTTTAGCTATTAATACAGGCTTTCCCTTAGCATTATAAATTGTTCCTGCTTTCTTCCTAAAAGTAACAACATTGTCCTCATCACACAATTGACTGATACTAATCAGGTTGTGTTTGAGGCCTTTGATATATGCAACTCTCTAGAAAGTGACTTTACCAGCTTGCATCTTCCCATAGCCTTTGGTTCTTCCATGGGAGTTGTCACCAAATGTTACTTTAGGACCTTCATCTTCCTGGAAATCACTGAGAAGTCCTTTCCATCTGGTCATGTGCCTTGAACATCCACTATCCAAGTACCATTTACTTGAACCCTGCACATGAAATAAAAACTAAACACATTAGTTTTGCTTGGGAACCCACTTCTTGGTGGGTTCAGATGAGGAGCACTTAGCAGCTTCATCTTGTTGAACTGACTGCTCAGCTTGAGCAGGAACTGAATCCTGTGTAGGCTGATCAGTTTGTTCTTGCTCAGGCCTTGAGATTTCAGCATCACAGTCCTTAGCCTCATGACCTCTACTTCTGCATTTGTAGCATCTCCTTCTTCCAATGATGACAGGAGGTAGAGTGTCTAACAATCCTTGTGAGAATTTACTCTCTGTTTTAGGATTGTATGTGGTGGATAACTTCTCAACTTTCTTTGCAAGCTTATTCACCTGGTGATCACTGACTTTGGACTTACCTTTGTCAGGTCTCTGTTTGTTATCCTGAGAAGATTGACTAACAACCTTCTTCTCTATGACTTTGGACTTACCTTTGTCATGCTTACTGGACTCACCAGTTTCAACAGGTTTGGACTTACCACTGTTGATTTTCTTGGACTTACCAAGATCAACAACTTTGGACTTACCATTGTTGTGATTTGACCTCTGACTTACAGTAGTCTTCCTGTTCTTATAACTTCTCTCCGAGCCAGATAGAGAGTTTTGTATTTTGAAAGGATTTGGATTAAGCCTTTCTATGACTGAAGTTCTTTGAACAGGCTGAGATCTGTCCAACACAGACTTACCATGTTGTTTGGATGTTGAGCACTCATTACCATGATCTTTGGCCTTCACAAACATATTGAATTTTAGGCTTGGATCATGTCGTTTCTATGAGGCTGACTTCTGAGACTTAATCAGTTGTCTATCTTCCTCAGAATCTGTACTTGCTATCTCATCATCAGCTACATAAGCTGCTGTTTGATAGTCACCTCCAAGTACAGCCTTCACCTGTTTAGGTATTTGTTAGTTTATGCACTGTTCAGCAAGCTTTGATGACTTACACCAAGACTCAGTGATCTTTTGAAGTTGATCAGCTTTGTCTTTTGCTTTCTGAAGTTCTTCACTAAGAAGTTTATTAATGTGCCTCTGACATTCAAGGTCACACTGTGATTTCTTACCAACATCAATGAGAGATTTATTTTCCTTAATCTCGTCCTTCAGTTTTGCAATTTCAGCTTTGAGGTCAGTCTGAGACTTAAGGATGGTCTTGAAATCATTCAACAAATAATCAAAAGTAAGACCTTTCTCCTCATCTGTATAAGAGTAGAAATTACTGACCTTGTATATGGAAGCAGGATCCCAATCACTCAGTTTGCTGTTTTCCTCAGCTTCCTTCATGTCAGCTTCAAAGATTGATTCGGACTGACCATAATCAACCTCATCCAATTCTAGCTCTTCGTCTTCTTGAGCCATTAGACATACATTATCATCTGAGGTGGATGATTCTGTATCCCAGGTTTCAGCATATAAACCTTTTCCACTGGGTTTGTCTTCAGGCTTTGATTTCTTGAGCTAAGTGTACTTCTTCTTGTACTTATCAGCTCTATAAGCATTCTTATCAACAACAGATGTTGATTCTACCTTCTTCGATCTGGACTCAGCAGCTATATGTCCCTTTTTCTGACAGTTAAAGCACACAACATTCTTGGGATCAAAGGAACTCTTCCCTTTGCTCCTGTCAGATCTTCCACTTCCCCTTTGAGCTTTTCTCAAACGTCTGGCTAACATGGCCATCTGCTCAGTGATAGTCTGAACATCATCAATGTCACTTGAGTCTGAGTCTGAGTGGTCATCTTGAGATTCTGACTCAGTCTCAGATTCAACAACCATAGCTTTGGAACCTTTCTTCTTCTTCTGTGCAACTAATGCAACTTCTGTTTTGTCCAAAGATTCTTTTAGTTGTTGTTGAGAAGCTCTTTTTTGTTCTATGATCTGTTCATGATTCAGCAAGAACCCATAGATGGACTGTAGGTTATACATGTGTAATGTTCCTCCAGCCCTTAGTGCAGTGGTTACTTCATTGAACCTTTCTGGTAACACATCCAGAAATTTCAGCACGAGCTCAGCTTCATCTCTCTTTACACCCACACTTAGTAGGTCATTTATCAAGCAATGAAACCTTGTGAACAAATCTGCCAAGGTTTCATTCTTCTTTGAAAAGAAGTTTTCATACGATCTATTCAACCGATTCTTCTTTTGCTGCTTGACCAGATCTGTGCCCTCATAAGTGACACTCAGCGTATCCCAGATATCCTTTGCGGTTTGACACACAGTCACAGTGCGCAGGATTTCATTAGTTAGGGAATTCGCTAGAACACTCTTTGCCTTGTCATCCAGATTGAAGAGTTTCCAATCTTCATCAGTCCAGGATGCAACAGGCTTTCTTGTTTCCTTCTCAGATTTTCCAGGAGACGTATCACTGACAGTAGAAGGAATCTTGGGGATTATTTGTCCTTTTGTGATGACTTCCGACATACGGTTGTCAATGGACTTTAGGAAGAGCATGAATCTGAACTTCCACATAGGATAGTCAGATCCATCAAGTATGGGACATCCTTTAGCAAAGATCTGAGGAAAGTTTGATGGAGTATTGCTTGTCAAAATTTCAATCTTTCTCAGAATCTTGAACTATTCAACTGATGAAACCATTCAGCCTGCTCTGATACCAGTTGTTGGTCCCTTGTATGAGAGAGTAACAACAAGCAACAGTGTGTAGAAGGGGGGGTTGAATACACTTTCTGCGGAAATTGAACAAATCAAAGAAAAGTGTTACACACAGTAAATCAAACCACAATCAATCGAATACTTATATTAATCAGAAGATGATTACAATGACTATCAAGTAAGCAACTCTTGATATATAATCACCTAATATAAATCTCTCAATTCTCTCAAACTTAGATATCTCTAATTAACATATAATTATAGATACCGACGACTCTCTAAACAGGATTTTCACAGATTGAATCAACACATGATTACTTACCAATATCACAACTAATGTGATTAATTCGAACACACGAACTTCTTTGGCAATCTGTGATTAAATATTGATACTGAATCAAGACTCGTAACACAGACGGTGAGGTGAGGTTTGGCTCTGCAACACTTAGTTGTTTTTGTATCAAAGTCGTACCTCTAAACTTATCAGGGGATAAGTATTTATAATCCTGTTGCTACGGTTCCTAACAAACTAGACTTAGCCTAATTCGCTAACTAACTTTCGGATAAACCGGAATCTTGAATCTTGAATCTTCTTATCTTGAGTCTTCAATATTCAATCTTGATTCTGGAGTCTTCTTATCCGCGCCGTAGATATAGAGAGAGATAAAGATGAATTTAAAACATATTTAAATTATCTTTAAACTGACTTCTTCACTCGGACTAAGTTACTCAGCTTGAAACTCATCAAGCTGAGTTCTTCGAGAACAAATCCGAATTCATACATGAACTAACACGTATATTGATAAACTCATCCTTAGAAGTCTAACTTAGTTGACTAAAACATATTTAGCAACTCTGTCGAGCTGACTCTGCTTTTGAGCTGAGTCACTCGGCTTGAAACACATCAAGCTGATTACTCGATATATACCTTATGTGACATACATAGATTATTAAACATATTAATAAACAAACTAAGGTATAATATAAACTGATCAACATATGCTCAGCTTATATTCTGCTTATACTCAGTCTGAATCACTCTAAGTGTTCAATCTGACTAAGATTCATAATTCTGTTTAAGTTATATGTAGAACTCATCTTACAAACTTAACTTTTTCTCATCAAATTAAAACTGATGAGATCATTTTCCTAACACATGCTCTAACAATAAAATTACAAGAGTGTAAGTTTCACTCTTTCACCATATAGATGTAATCTTTAAAGTTGTAAGAAATATATGAAAGTTGGATAATTCTCCAATGATTTGAAATACATTAAACGAGAGAATAAATACAATTACAAATACAATGTGGGCCTTGAGCCAATATTGGGCTAACACTATAATACAAACATAATAATAATATACACGTTAATATCCCCCCGCAGTTGGAAGTGTGGAAGCCTGCCGAACATTCAAACTGGAACAAAACTCCAAAAATAAGCGAGACGGGAGACCTTTCGTAAAAATATCCGCATACTGAGAAGTGGATGGAACATGAAGAATACGAACATGTCCGGTAGCAACTCGATCCCGTACAAAATGTAAATCAATCTCGATGTGTTTCGTCCGTTGGTGCTGGACGGGATTAGAGGAGAGATATACGGCGCTAACGTTATCACAATACACAGGGGTTGCTTTAGTAAGCGGAGACCGTAACTCGGTGAATAAATTACGCAGCCAGATAGTTTCAGCAATAGCATTGGCAACAGCCCTATATTCAGCTTCAGCACTCGATCTTGAAATAGTAAGCTGTCGTTTAGAAGACCAGGAAATGAGGTTATCGCAGAGAAACACACAATATCCGGAGGTGGACCGACAAGTGGTAGGGCAACCGCCCCAGTCGGCATCAGAGTAGGTGATAAGACGATCTGTGGTGGAGCAATAAAGTTGAAGGCCGTGAGACAAGGTGCCTTTGAGATACCAAAGAATACGTTTCAATGCTGTAAAGTGCGGCTCCCGTGGAGCATGCATAAAAAGACAAACTTACCGAACCGCATAGGCTAAATCTGATCTAGTGAAAGTAAGATACTGGAGAGCCCCGGCTAGGCTGCGATACAAGGTAGGATCGGTAACTGGAGTTCCATCTGCATCAAGTTTCGATTGAGTGTCGACAGGGGTGGTGCATGGTTTGCAGTTTAACATGTGAGCCCGTTCCAAATTAGACAGCGCATACTTAGCCTTAGATAAAAAACATACCATTCTTGTCCCGAGTAACAGCTATACCAAGAAAATAATTCAGGGGACCCAAATCCGTGGAGGAAGCCGTCAGAATAATGTCATCGACATAAAGAAGAAGATATGCAGTCTGAGTGGCACTCTTAAAGATAAATAGAGAATTATCTGCCCGAGAGTGTGAGAAGCCAATGGTTTTAGCAAAATCTGTAGAACGAGTAAACCACGCTCGAGGAGCCTGTTTCAAACCATATAATGACTTCTTAAGAAGACATACATGATCAGGTCGCGATTTATCCGTGAACCCCGGCGGCTGATACATATAAAAAGTTTCGGATACATTGCCGTTGAGGAATGCATTTTTAACATCGAGCTGGTGAATATGCCAACCCTTAGAAACCGCTAGGCTAAGAACAGTACGGATAGTTGCCAGTTTCACCGCCAGACTGAATGTCTCATCACAATCGATCCCCGGTCGTTGACTTCGTTCATTGGCAACAAGCCTAGCTTTGTACCTGTCAAGAGAATCATCTGCACGAAACTTATGTTTAAAAAGCCACATAGATCGAACAATGTTAGTCCCACTAGGTTTCGGTACAAGTTCCCAAGTACCATTCTTAAGAAGTGCAGTAAACTCATCATTCATTGCAGTAGACCAGTTCGGGTCCTGTAGGGCCTGGGTGTAAGAGGTAGGAACGAGGGAGAGAGTAGAAGTATGAAGGTTTAGACGTTGGATAGGTTTATGAATGCCGAGACGGGCACTGGTAAGCATGGGGTGAGACGATGGTAGAGGGGGTGGGGGTGGTGGTGGGGGTGGGGGTGGAGTAGCAGCGGTAGAAGAGGGTGCGGGAGGTGTGGGCGGGGTGGGTGGGGAGGGTGCGGAAGGAGAAGCGAAAGCAGTGTCGGGTCCCCCCGAAGTGCGATCAGGGGAGAGAAGAAGTTGACGAAAAATAGGGGAAGGGTCATCAAGAAAATCATAAGAGGGAGTGGAGGTGGGGGTCATGGAGCCAAAAGAAAATTTGGTTTTGTCAAAGGTGACTTGACGAGAGATTATGATTTTATTGGTGGAGAGATCGAGACAGCGAAAACCACGATAAAGAGATGGGTAACCGAGGAAAATGCACGGAGAGGTACGGGGAGCAAGTTTGTGGGGCGTGGGTAGAAGGGGATAGCAGAGACACCCGAAGGTCCGGAGGTAGGAGTAAGAGGTAGTGGTACCAAACAGTTTGGTAAGGGGTATATCATTATGGATAGACGAGGAGGGAGTGATATTGAGAAGGTGAAGGGCCTCCACCCAGAAAATAGGAGGAAGACGGGGCTGGAACCGAAGAGTACGAACAACATTATTAATTGTGCGAACCATGCGTTCCGATTTCCCGTTTTGTTGGGAAGTACAAGGACAGGAGAAGCGAAATTGGGTACTAGTGGTGGCAAAAAGATCATGAAAGTATTTGTTGTCAAATTCACCACCATGGTCACATTGAAATGCTTTAATTTCAGTAGCAAATTGAGTTTTCACATTGTTAGTCCCATATAACAAGTGATTCAAGTAATATGTAGGATAGATTGAAGGTTGCATAAGATAACTATGATAAATGTTGAGAGAAACTCAATTTACACCATAGAAACACATAGTTTATTTTATTCAATGTGTGCAAACCTTACACATTACAACATGTCATATCCCTATATATACTCCATGAGTATATTACATAGAAACTCCTATTTCTATACAATATATGAATTTACATTCTCCCCCTTTGTATTGAAATAGGAGTGTACACGCCAGTAACCTAAGTTTTCCTTAGATTATATAAGCAGATTTGGATGTAGCGTCCCACCAAATACATCAGTCTGAAACATTGTTTTATCTTGAACACTTTTGAATTCTTGAAGATATATAGCTCTGTGTTGGGAAGAATCTTCTTTTTGTCTCCCCCTACAATGTAGCTCAGATTGCTCCCATGTCTTCATACGATAAATCTTTACTCCCCCTAGACATGACATAGACTGATGATCTCATCCCCATGAGTAAACACAATGATTTTATCAATAAGCTTCAAACTCCCCCTCAACAACTGAATCAACAATGTAAAACTTCTTGACTTTTTACCTCCCCCTCATGATGATTATAAAACTTTACGAGCATCATGCATAAAAGACATCACCATGAGATTCAGTTGTAACGAACAAGGACGAGGGGTGGGTAAAATCCTACACTTCAAGTCAAAATAATCTTCAAACATTCCCTGACTTGAATAGATACTTGAACCACTCTTGATCGTTGAGGAGTGGTGATGATTTGATCTGAATTCTTGAAGATTAATAAATCTTTGTTGGATGTAGTATGATATTGGAGAATAATGTTGTCAAGTAAGTCTCCCAATACCGTGTAATCAACCTTCACCAAATCACCGCAAGATACAAAGATTTTGAAATACATACGGGTGCAAATGAACTTGGGAACACATAAGAGGGAAGGTGACTTTGATATAATAATCAGTGAGTCGGATTCATCCTTATTCAAGAGCACCAAACGACAGATAATAAGCTAGCAAGCGCGCATGTAAAACAAAATCCTCTCAAAAACCTGAAGTAAATTGATGTTGGTCAATTCTTCAAATAATTTCACCAACAATGAGATCTGGGTTTTCAAATATGACTGATAAAGGATAACCAAGATTCAAAAGAAACAAGGAATGGATGGCCAAAATCTGGTTTTGATACCAAAAATTGGTGACACTGAGAAAGAAGAAACAAAAATCAGTTAAGAAAGAGCCGGATAACTAGACATAAGGGACTAGACGTTCCAAAACACGGTATCAATGACCATCACTCAAGTAATGCCCGAATCTAGAAACATCAGAATGATAACGGAAACTTTGAGAACTCCTGACTCAGCCAAAAAATCCAAACACTTGACTTAGGAATCAAGGTGACATGATAATTCAGTCACAACAACGACGACGGGGGTTCGGGGGCAGCGCCCCTGATAGCGGGGTCCAAGGGGTGGCAACCCCTGGCGGGGTCCAAGGGGCAGAGCCCCTGGCTGGGGTCGAGCTTACACATTACAACATGTCATATCCCTATATATACTCCATGAGTATATTACATAGAAACTCCTATTTCTATACAATATATGAATTTACACACATAAGTACGGAAAAGAGTAAATTTGGAAAATACATCAGATTTGCACCGCAAAGGAAAAACTCACAAGAAATGAGTAAAATGATCAAGAAATAGAACATAGTATTTAATGCCATTAGTACTCAAAACAGGAGATTCCCATAAATCAGAATGAATTATATCAAAAGCAGCATTCATAATAGAATCAGAACGATAAAAAGGAAGTCTAACTTGCTTGCCAGATTGACAAGCTTGACAAATAGTGTGCGCAGACACTTTATTACACTTAATAAGTTTGCGAGAAATTAAATTATTTAAAACACCATCTTCGGGGTGACCGAGTCTGTAATGCCAGAGTGGTGATGTGGACGAGACGAAAGCAAAGCTATGTGCGGGAAAAGGGTAGAGATCTCCAGAGCTATCACTGCGGAGTAGAGTCAGGTGGGTCTTGAGATCCTTCACAGAAAAACCATATGGATGAAATTCGATTGAGCATTTATCGTCTTTAGTAAATTGACGAACATATATTAGGTTTTTGATCATGTGAGGAGTGATAAGAACATTGTTGAAATGCAAGGTACGATAAGGATTAGAAATAGCGGAATGACCCATTTTAGTAACCCGAACAGATGATCCATTTCCCGCAATAATAGATGGTAAAGTACAAGTATTAAAAACGATAGTGAGTTTACCTGCATCCGAAGCGATGTGAGACGTTGCCCCGATGTCTAAATACCATCCTCCGTCATCTGAGTAGATAGAGAGTGCATTAAAGGCTGCTCCGGTGGCTGAGTCGGAAACCAGGTCCATGGCAGTGAAATGAGCTGCTGGGCCGGTTCAACAGAAGCGTATGGGTCTGAGCAGAAACTTGTCCAACATTGTTAGTGGGCCTGGATGCATGTGGGCTGCCAAAAGAAGCTGGCCGCTGATTTGGGCCACTAGGGAAAAACCAATGTGGGGAAAAGCACACCCGTAGCCTGGGTATGCCCAGGGATTAGTCAACAGCGGCGGCTGCATGCTAGGGGAGAGGGGAACATGTCCACCAGCAGTATGCGACGAGGAAGCTGGCCCAGCAGATTGCCTTCGACCTGCTGTTTTTCGCCAATTTTCATTCTTACGAGGCTTCCATGAAAAAGAATTAGAACGAGAGGAGTCCGAGAGAAGTGCATGAGGGGACGATGCATGATCATTATGAGCAACTGAAGAATTACGGGCCTGAAGTTGACGTTGCTCCTCGATTAAGAGCATCGATCTTGCACGAAGAAAAGTCGGGAGTTTTTCTCCATGTCGTATGATACTCGCGAGATGCACGAATTTATTTCCCAAGCCATTGATCATGTACGTAACGAGTGTTTTCTCTTCAACCGGGGCGTCGATGTTTGCTAGCAAGTCGGATATGGTTTTCAATTTTTGACAATACTCGGTAACCGAAGAATTACCGATTGTGATGTTTCTCAATTCTTGATCGAGTTGAAATGCCCGTGCTTCCTTATTGTTGTAACACCCACTTTCCCGGCCTAGTAGGATTAAGATAATTAATCAAGTTTAGATTTGGATTTAAATTAATAATGTGGATTAATTGATTTAAATATGATTAATTGGTTAATTTTTTTAATACTAATTATATTATATTGATAATGGATAGTGAGGTGGCCGGTTTTGGTGGTATTAGTCACCACTTCATCACTTCATTTCAAACTACATGCAAATTAACACTAGGTGTAGTGTGTGTGTGTTCTTGAATTTCTCTCGGCCGTGAATCAAAGAAAAGAAAGAATCAACAAAATGATCTTGATCTTATATGCAATTAGAGTTCTGATTTCAGCTCATTGTAAGGTTAGATTACTAAATTGAATTGATTAGATTAATGTTGTATTCGGTTTTAAATATAGTATGAATTCCGATTGATGCATGCTAATGAATTGATGAGTTAGGTTGTAAGCATGTTAGATTTTATGCTTGTTATATGTTCTTTAAGTGATTAGAATGATTACTGGAAACATAGAACATTAACATGTTAGAAATCAGTGTTGAATTATGTTAGAAACTGAAATCGGGGAAGAACATATGTATTTATCGGATTTGGGGATGAATCTGTCGGAATTAGATGAATTCCGATAGATTTGATCGGTATTGGTGAATTCCGATAGATTTGATCGGATTTATACATTTTACCAGATTTGGACTTTTTACCGGATTTCATGTTTATCGGATTTGGCCTTAACTTTTATCGGAATCTTGGATTATTGGATTTGAATATTTGATCGGAATTCAGTTATCGGATTGTGATTTTATCGGATTGTGACTTCATCGGATTGTGGCTTTATCGGATTCTAACCTTTGCTCGGATTTAGACCTTTACTCGGATTTCCATTCCATCGGATTTGGATATTATCGGATTTGGATATTATCGGATTTGATATGATCCGATTTGGATTCAATCGGATTTAATTATTTGTATATCTTTGGGATTATTGTATGATGAATATGTTTATATGCAATTGTGAACATACATGATTTACATGGTTAGATATGATATCTATTTTGGATCAGTATTATGATTTGAATACTGACTTGGATTACTTCAATCTCAGGAACTGAGATGACTCAGTGAGTTAGTCACTCGAGTGTACCGGAGTTTTGAAGACTTTGGTGAGTGGGTTTATATCTTTTGATATACAGGATTTAATATCCTATTTGGAATGCTCTTGTTTGGATTGTATATACATGTTATTTAGAGATCAACATGATGCTGGGCCTATTGCTTGGGGGTGTACCGTACCAGATCTTGGGGTGCATTTGTTGTACATAAGAAGGCTGGTATTGTTATCACAGTTAGCAGGGCTATCGGTAAACCTTAGTTTTGGCTGACCTTGGTTGTAGGTGCTTGCAACACCGCCGGTTCCCTTGGGATTCATGAGCTATTTGGGTTTAGGCATGTTTGCCTTGTTTATGATTAGATATTGGTTCCCTCACTTAGCTTTGTGCTAATTCCCCACTAGACTGTTTTGCAGATTATCGGAGGTAATCTTGATGCTTTGGACTGGGAATATGGACAGACCAAACTCTGATGTCAAAGTTTTTGTTTAGAGCCTGTTTTGGATTAACACTGTAAAAGTGTTGATGTATAAAACAAGATAATCTTTTGTATCTATTATGTAATTAAGTTAATTATATGTATTTAGCTTCCGCATGCGATTTAACTATATGTTTAAAATGTACAGTGTAACAAGTTGGTATCAGAGCATTGGTTTGAGGATTTGCATAAATAATTTGTGCAATACTCGAGCCAAGGCTCTGGTCAGTCCAGTATTCCCAGGGTGGGTAATTAGTAGAGTAGCTTTGAGGGTAGTTAGTGTGTTTAAACTAATGGATTATATCTAACAACTGGTGAGATGTTGTGTATAGCATAGATAATGGCTGATAACGTGAATCCGACAACTACCCCTATGTCCCCCAGAAGGAACAATCAATCCTCTACTACAGCAAATGAACAGCATAACAGGGCAGGAACTTCTCACAATGGTGAATCTGAGCAACAGGAATATGTGTTGCAGTTAGAAGATACTTTGCAAACTTTAAGGGATAAGGTCCAGGAACTTGAACAGCAACAGCAACAGACACAGTCGTCACAACCGACTCAGACAATCCAGATGCCTCGGGAGTCGGCAGTAATTACTCAATCGATACCACCACCAGTTTACTCAGTTGCATCCTTCAACACGGTGCCAACACCATTTGGGACTTTACCATTTGTGGCTATGCCAACTGTGTCTCAACCTTTCCAACCCCAACAACTGTACCAACCGCAACAGAATTTCTTTGTCCCTTGGTACCCTAATCAGGGAGGTTTTAGATCCAAGGCTCAATTCAAAGATTTTATGGATTGCCAGCCGGCTGAATACTTTGGAAGTTCTAACCCTACCGATACTTTGAACTGGTTGCGGGAAATGGTTAAGGCTTTAGATACTTGCAACTGTGAGGAATCTGACAGGGTTAAATTTGCTACGAAGAGATTGAAAGGCCAAGCTGCAACTTGGTGGAATTCTTTGACGGCTAATTTGTCTAGGGAAGTGATGAATTCAATAACTTGGGATCAATTTCAGTTCAAGTTCTGCGAGCAGTTCTGTAACACTTATGATTTGTCAAAAGTAAAGCGGGAGTTCATGGATTTAGCACAAGATGACAAGATGTCAGTTGATGAGTTGATTGTGAAATTAAATGAGAAGTTAAGATTTGCCAAGCAGTGGGTACCAGATGAACCATCACAGATAGATCACTTTGTTCGAGCTCTGTTGCCTGAGTATCGGGGTAACACCCGAATGGCAACTTCGTTGGTACAAGCTTTTACTCACGCTAGGGCGGCGGAGGGTGATGTGAAAGCTCGGGAGAGGATGAATCGTGAGAAAGGGTCGTCTCACAAATTTGGTGGAAATCAAAGCAGAAACAAAGGTAAAGGGCAGGGAAATCAGATTAGAGGTGATCAGAAGTTGAAGGGTTCGGGTTCGTATCAGAATAAGTCATGGTGTAAACCATGTAACTCTAGCCATACCGGTCCTTGTACAGCTCAGACTAAACGATGTTTACGATGTGGCGGGTTTGGTCATGAACCATCTGATTGTAGGTTCAAAACCAATGTCTGCTGGAATTGTCACGAGGAAGGTCACAGAGCGGGTGCTTGCACAAGGCAGAGGTCAAAGGGGACGGGGCAGGGGGTAGCATCTGTCGGGGGATCGTCTGCAGGTCAGAAGCGGAAAGTCACACCTTCTGCGGAAGGTAGAGCTTTTAAGATGACGGTTACAGAAGCTATAGAAAACAGTGATGTAATCACGGGTATGTTTATCGTGAACTCTATGTCTGCTCGTGTGTTATTTGATTCGGGTGCTAATAGATCTTTCATGTCAATAGTTTTATGTGACAAATTGAAACTACCTGTTACTGTTATTGCTTCTCCTTTAGAAGTAGAGGTAGCTTATGGTAAATTAGTGCCTGTAACTTCTTCTGTAACTGGGGTTTCAATAGATATTGATGGTACTAGTCTGCCTGTAGATTGCTTACTGATGCCTATTCTAGGGTTTGACTTAGTACTAGGCATGGATTGGTTAAGTCACCATAGGGCTAGTATCCAGTGCCACAAGAAACTAATTACTATTCCTTTGGCTGACGGGTCGCATGTCGTGGCTCGTGGGGATATATCTTCTTCTTTTCCAATAATCTCGTTTATGAAAGCTAGAAAATCTCTAGTTAAAGGGTGTGCGTCTTTCCTGGCCTACGCGATTGATGCAAAGAAAGAAAAGAAAGTGGTTACCGATGTTCGGGTTGTGTCAGAGTATCCGGAAGTATTTCCAGATGATCTACCGGGATTGCCTCCTGTTCGGTATGTTGAATACAAGATAGATCTGATTCCTGGTACTTCACCGATTGCGAAAGCTCCGTATCGTTTGGCTCCTTCAGAGATCCGAGAGATGATGACACAGATTCAAGAGTTACTTGATAAGGGGTTTATCCGACCGAGTTCT
Organism: Pulicaria dysenterica; assembly: GCA_947179395.2. NCBI lineage: Eukaryota > Viridiplantae > Streptophyta > Magnoliopsida > Asterales > Asteraceae > Pulicaria > Pulicaria dysenterica. Next base: position 75,374,698 of record OX359288.1, on the reverse strand, counting down.
TCGCCGTGGGGTGCACCAGTTTTGTTTGTTAAAAAGAAGGATGAAACTTTTCGTATGTGTATTGACTACAGAGATCTAAACAAAAGAACCATCAAGAATAAGTATCCGTTGCCCAGAATTGATGATTTGTTTGATCAGTTACAAGGGGCTTCTTATTTCTCGAAGATTGATCTGAGATCGGGTAATCATCAAGTCAGGGTAGCAGAGAAAGATATTCCAAAGACTGCTTTCCGTACTAGGTATGGTCATTACGAGTTTCTAGTAATGCCATTTGGTTTGACGAATGCTCCTGCCATATTTATGGATTTGATGAATCGTGTGTGTAGACCTTTCCTAGACAAGTTTGTCATTGTGTTTATCGATGATATTTTGGTGTATTCAAAGACAGAAGGTGAACATGATCAGCATTTGAGGCAAGTTTTGGAGATTCTTAAACAACATAGGTTATATGCCAAGCTTTCGAAGTGCGAATTTTGGTTACGTAAAGTTCAGTTTTTGGGTCATGTGATTTGTCAAGAAGGTATCAAAGTGGATCCATCCAAGATCGAAGCAGTGATGAACTGGAGTGCTCCAAAAACGCCTACAGAGATAAAGAGTTTTCTGGGATTGGCAGGTTATTACCGCCGGTTTATCAAAGACTTCTCTAAGCTGGCTGGTCCGTTGACTAAGTTAACTCGAAAGGATGTTCCGTTTCTATGGGGTTCAGCTCAAGAAGTTGCTTTTCAGACTCTGAAACAATTGTTGTGTCAAGCGCCTGTTCTTTCGTTTCCTGAGGGTTCCGAAGATTTTGTTGTCTATTGTGATGCCTCTCACGCCGGTTTAGGTTGTGTTCTGATGCAGAGGGGTAAATTGATTGCGTATGCTTCTAGACAGTTGAAACCAAATGAACGAAATTACCCAACTCATGATTTGGAACTAGCTGCCGTGGTATTTGCACTGAAATTGTGGAGGCACTACTTGTATGGAACTAAATGTACGATCTGCACCGACCATAAGAGTTTACAGTATGTGTTTACACAAAAAGAATTAAATATGAGACAACGTCGTTGGTTAGAACTGATCAAAGATTACGACTGCGATATTCAGTATCATCCGGGTAAAGCTAATGTAGTTGCAGATGCACTCAGCCGAAAAGGATCTACGGAGACTGTACAATTTATGTGATTGGAGATTAAGTCTGACTTAGTGGATCAATTGGTAGCTGCACAGCTAGAAGCCTTGAAAGATGAGAACTTAAAGGATGAACTGATGATAAACGTCAGCAAGAGTTAACTACTGATTCGCATGGTTTGAGGATTTATCATACACGTGTTTGGGTACCGAAGTTTGGTAATTTGAGGGAGTTAATACTGATTGAAACTCACAAGTCCAGATTATCAATACATCCGGGTAGCACGAAGATGTACCATGATTTGAAGACTCGATATTGGTGGCCTACGATGAAAACAGATATAGCCAAGTTTGTTGGGATGAGCCACATTTGTGCTCAAGTTAAAGCTGAACATCAGAAACCGTTCGGATCGTTGAAACAGTTAGAGATACCTGAGTGGAAATGGGATCACATAACGATGGATTTTGTAACGAAACTTCCACGAACACAGAAAGGGCGTGATATGATTTGGGTTATTGTTGACAGATTGACCAAGAGTGCACACTTCCTGGCTACAGCTGAAACTGCTTCTTTAAACAAACTGGCTCAATTGTATATAGATGAGATAGTGTCTAGACATGGGGTGCCTCTATCTATTGTTTCAGACAGAGACTCGAGGTTCGTATCTAACTTCTGGAACAGATTGCAACAGGAATTGGGATCCAGGGTAAATTTGAGTACGACATATCACCCGCAAACAGATGGTCAGTCAGAGAGAACTATCCAGACTTTGGAAGATATGCTTCGGGCTTGTGTGTTGGAATTTGGAGGTTCATGGGATACACATTTACCATTAGTGGAATTTGCTTACAACAATTCTTATCACAGTAGCATCGGTATGCCTCTGTATGAAATGATGTATGGTCGTCCTTGCAGAACTCCGACTTGTTGGTTAGAAGCTGGGGAAAAGCAATTCGCGGGGCCTGATATTGTACAAATGACAACTGATAAAGTTGCTATTGCTCGTGAGAAACTGAAAGCTGGAAGGGATAGACAGAAAATGTATGCTGACCCGCGTCGTCGACTAGTATCATTTGTTGAAGGAGAAATGGTTTATTTGAAAGTATCACCTTGGAAGGGTGTTATCAGATTTGGTAAACGCGGGAAGTTAGCTCCTCGTTACATTGGTCCTTTCAAAATTCGAAGAGTTGTTAATGATCAGACTGTTGTTTTAGACTTACCTGATAAGTTAGCGGGTATTCACGACACTTTTAATGTGTGTTATCTTCGCAAGTGCAATGTAGAGGATCAGACTCAGGTTCTACCAATACAAGATATTCGTGTGGATATTAATCAGAAATTGATAGAGGAACCAGTTGAATTATTGGATCGGAAAGTTACAAAGCTGAGAAAGAAACAGATACCTATGGTTTTGGTTAAATGGAAACACAGCTTGGGTTTGGATTTGACTTGGGAAACTGAAGCCGATATGAGGAATCGATATCCTTCCTTGTTCGAGAGCGATCAGATTTCGAGGACGGAATCTTTTTAAGGGGGGAAGATTTGTAACACCCACTTTCCCGGCCTAGTAGGATTAAGGTAATTAATCAAGTTTAGATTTGGATTTAAATTAATAATGTGGATTAATTGATTTAAATATGATTAATTGGTTAATTGTTTTAATACTAGTTATATTATATTGATAATGGATAGTGAGGTGGCCGGTTTTGGTGGTATTAGTCACCACCTCATCACTTCATTTCAAACTACATGCAAATTAACACTAGGTGTAGTGTGTGTGTGTGTTCTTGAATTTCTCTCGGCCGTGAATCAAAGAAAAGAAAGAATCAACAAAGTGATCTTGATCTTATATGCAATTAGAGTTCTGATTTCAGCTCATTGTAAGGTTAGATTACTAAATTGAATTGATTATATTAATGTTGTATTCGGTTTTAAATATAGTATGAATTCCGATTGATGCATGCTAATGAATTGATGAGTTAGGTTGTATGCATGTTAGATTTTATGCTTGTTATATGTTCTTTAAGTGATTAGAATGATTACTGGAAACATAGAACATTAACATGTTAGAAATCAGTGTTGAATTATGTTAGAAACTGAAATCGGAGAAGAACATATGAATTTATCGGATTTGGGGATGAATCTGTCGGAATTAGATGAATTCCGATAGATTTGATCGGTATTGGTGAATTCCGATAGATTTGATCGGATTTGTACATTTTACCGGATTTGGACTTTTTACCGGATTTCATGTTTATCGGATTTGGCCTTAACTCTTTTATCGGAATTTTAGATTATTGGATTTGAATATTTGATCGGAATTCAGTTATCGGATTGTGATTTTATCGGATTGTGACTTCATCGAATTGTGGCTTTATCGGATTCTAACCTTTGCTCGGATTTAGACCTTTACTCGGATTTCCATTCCATCGGATTTGGATATTATCGGATTTGGATAAGATCGGATTTGGATTCAATCGGATTTAATGATTTGTATATCTTTGGGATTATTGTATGATGAATATGTTTATATGCAATTGTTAACATACATGATTTACATGGTTAGATATGATATATATTTTGGATCAGTATTATGATTTGAATACTGACTTGGATTACTTCAATCTCAGGAACTGAGAAGACTCGGTGAGTTAATCACTCGAGTGTACCGGAGTTTTGAAGACTTTGGTGAGTGGGTTTATATCATTTGATATACAGGATTTAATATCCTATTCGGAATGCTCTTGTTTGGATTGTATATACATGTTATTTAGAGATCAGCATGATGCTGGGCCTGTTGCTTGGGGGTGTACCGTACCAGATCTTGGGGTGAATTTGTTGTACATAAGAAGGCTGGTATTGTTATCATTGTTAGCAGAGCTATCGGTAAACCTTGGTTTTGGCCGACCTTGGTTGTAGGTGCTTGCAACACCGCCGGTTCTATTGAGATTCATGAGCTATTTGGGTTTAGGCATGTTTGCCTTGTTTATAATTAGATATTGGTTCCCTCACTTAGCTTTGTGCTAATTCCCCACTAGACTGTTTTGCAGATTATCGGAGGTAATCTTGATGCTTTGGACTGGGAATATGGACAGACCAAACTCTGATGTCAAAGTTTTTGTTTAGAGCTTGTTTTGGATTAACACTGTAAAAGTTTTGATGTATAAAACAAGATAATCTTTTGTATCTATTATGTAATTAAGTTAATTATATGTATTTAGCTTCCGCATGCGATTTAACTATATGTTTAAAAAGTACAGTGTTACAATTGTCACGAAAAAGGTTCTCGAGATTCAACCAAACATCGCAGGCACTTGCATTCTTTTGGAGTATCATCTTCAACAACAATTACGAGATCGTTCCATAAATCCAAAGTTTTACCAAGGAGTCAATCTTCTTCCATTCACTATCTGCGGGTCCCTTTGATGTGACCGTGCCATCTATATATCCCGAAACTCCAAAGCTCACACAATGTGTCTCAAATAACTCGCGCCATGCATCGTAATTGAGTTCCTCAAGGTCGAGAATCAAGGGTACGTATGCCTTGATGTTAGTAATACCGAACGGCTTATCGGAGGAGGAGGATGATTCGCCAACAGGTGCCATGAGAAAAGAGAGGAGGGTGGCAGAATCTGTTTTGCGAAGGAGAGATGAGGGGGCAGTAGGTGATCTGTGGAAAAAATAGAGGAGAAGGCAGTGTGCTGTCGATGGCAGCAATAGGAGGAAAAAGGGAAGTGTCGATTTAGGGTTTAGGGTAATCAGAGAGTGGCTCTGATACCATGAAAGTTGGATAATTCTCCAATGATTTGAAATACATTAAACGAGAGAATAAATACAATTACAAATACAATGCGGGCCTTGGGCCAATATTGGGCTAACACTATAATACAAACATAATAATAATATACACGTTAATAATATATATTTAACACAACTATATAAAACGAATTATGAGGTCGGGAGTTGGGTGGTGGTCATCCTAGGATTTGGAGAAGTATGGGAGTGCATCGGTGTGGATATGGTGTATGGAGGTCTGGAGGTAGGGTGGCCGGGTTGTTGTGCGTATCCTCTCCCATTCTTTAACCTTTGAGCCACTGAGTTATTCTATCTAGAATTTTACATAAGGTGCTAATTGATGTTTGTTTTGAGAGGGGAAGACATATATATATGATTTCCTTTTACTTAGGTTACCTTGTCGAGCCTCGAAGTTTTTGATCCGTTGTTGCTTATTTCTCTTGTATTATGTGTGTTTCAATAAGTGACACGGGCAGGTTCAAAGGTGGATAGTGGATTGGATTGGATTATGAGCTGCATTTGCTGAATGTACTTCCCATCGCTGCTCTTACTGATGTGTGTGCTACCAATACAAAACCGATACATGGCATGAATCTATTAGGGTACATGATCAGCGCTAGGTGCTTCTAAAAGGAGTAATGCAATGATTGTGGAATGGTGCATACGTGCTATATGGGCCTAGAAGATGAGCTATTCACTGAAATTTGGAGTAAAGAAGGGGTTGAAGAATGTAACGTGTAGCTATTGTGTATTTTTTCGTATGTAGTGTTGCTTAGGAATTAGATTTAGTCAGTTCCTGTTTTTGTCTTAAGAAACTGTAAATGTGTACGATATGAGTTTTGATGATATATTTAAGTTTACAGTTCAAAAAATATATAAAAAACGAATTATATTTACTTCAGCGGTCCTCTTGATTTCTTTAATTGTTTAATATAGAATTGAAAATGCAATACTCTTTGTTATGTATAATTACAAAAACATAAATTTTTCCTACGTGCGATCCAACAAATGGATGATAAATATACGACCCAAAGTTCAAGAATTTACTCGTCAAAAAAGTCATGCTTGCTATCACTTTTACAATTCTTCTAATTAAACTCTTCCTTTTAGTAACATATAAATATAAATAATAATATGTTAGCCTTTTACGAGCTATAAACCTTATCTTAAATGAAACGTTCACTCGGGAAACTACTTCAATAATTTGTGGAACCTTTTAATATATAAAAATTACATAAACTATTAATATTCTACAATACTTATATACATACTAGCTTAACACTCAATGTATAAACACGGGGTTACTGAAGTAGATTTTAAATGTTTCTGTATGGTAAAACAATTGTGAAGTAGCTTTTGATAACAACCGATTGTACAATCAGAAAACAGATATGGAAAAGGACAAAGTGAAGCATTCAATTCAAACAAATGATTGGAACAAAAAGGATGACAGAACATATGCAAATGTAGTTAGTGGAAGCAAACAAAAAGTATCTCCAGTCTTTAATGATAAAGGGGCTCCTCTAGTGGTACAGAATCTTTGCTTGGATTTGGCTGCAGACAACCATTTAAAGAGAAGCTTGGTGGTTAAACTAAAGAGTTCAGATATGATAGAAGATTTTACGGCTATAACACAAATCATATGCTCAGATATTGTAGACTGGAAATATCTGGGAGGAGATGAAGCTCTGATCATTTGTAACTCTGTAGAAACCAAGGATAATCTACTAAATCAAAAAGAAGGCGAGTTATACAAGTGGTGTGAGCATGCTTGCACTTGGTCGTCAGAATATCACAACGGAGCAAAACGGCTAACTTGGGTGAAAATCTATGGAGTACCCCTAAATCTGTGGAACGAAGAAAACTTCAAGAAGATAGTTAAACACTGGGGGTCTCCTGTGGCCACAGAAAACTGTAATTGGAAAGATACAAATTCACTAGTTGATGGAAGGGTGCTGATCCTTACAGGGTATGAATATCCCCTCGTCGATAAATTTGTTATAAAAAGTAATGGGTATTCTAGGGAAATTATAGTTAAGGAGGACGGCTGGGTAGACGCTGTTGAAGAGGAGAGTGACTCGGATAAAGTTGAGGACTCAGAGGGTGATAATACATCGGAAGAGTCAACAGATGAGGAAGATTATGTTACGCAATCAGAAGACGGTGAAGATGTAAACCACGGCGAAGTGCTCCGGCCAGTGGAAAAAGTGAACAGCCAACAAATCGATAATCATTCCAATGTACGGGGGTCTGTCGTAGAAACTACCAAAGGTACAAAAGTATCTGAGAAAGAAATTTCGGTCAGTGCTTTGGATACTGAGATTCAAACGAAGAGCAAACAAGATCTGCAAAAAGTACAAGTTGAAATTAATGCTGATAGTACTTTAGAAACAAACCTTTCCGGAGGAAACAAGTGGGTTAAAAAATTAAATGGGGCTCACAAACTGGGCCCAATTGAAGAGGAAGTTTTAGCCCAACAAGAATCAAGTCCTATAAGAAACATTAACTGTGGCCCTTCAGGTTTCTCTCGGCCCAGTCTTGAAGATTTAGACCTGGAAGGAGATAGCTCGGCGTTTCTACGATTACAAAAAGATAAGAACACAGAGAAGTCATCCTGCGACAGAATGGAGGGCTTCAAAGCAAGCGAAGTTAACTGGTGTCAGCAAGATTCGGGAGACGAAGCTAATAGTTTTACATCTTTTGTACCGGACACGGGGGAAAATTCAAAGTCGCATATACCTACTAGATCAAAACAGTCTTCAAGCTTTCAATCCAAAAATTGGAAGGGTCCGGGTAAAATTAGTTTCCACCTTCTCAAAAGAATCGCAAGAGCAAAAGGCAGTTCACAAAAAAAAGACATTTCGAAAAACTCAGCAACAGGGCAAAGGATGGCCAACTCTCTGTCAATTTCAACTTCTTCTGATTTGTCGGTGCAAACTCGCTCTATTGCTGATAAATTAGGTTTTGTGTGGGAAGATGCTCTCAAAACTCATCTTCAATAAATTCAGGTTTGTCTCTGTTTCGTTGCTAACTGTTGACTTATGAAGTTACTTTCTTTGAACATAAGGGGGTTGGGTTCTGTAAGGAAGAAAAATTGGGTTAAGGAACTTGTTTTAAAAGAAAAACCAGTTATTCTTGGATTACAAGAGACTAAAATGGAGGTGATTGATGAAAACACTGTTGAATCGATTTGGGGAAATAGTATCTTTAACTATGCTGTAGTAAGTTCTATAGGGAACGCTGGTGGGCTGTTATTGGTTTGGGACCCGAGAGCTATACAGGAGGTTAGTGCTCATGGTTCAGATTTCTTTTTAACAATTAAAGGAAAATTCAAGGGGAAAGAAAAACCAACAATGATAATCAATGTATATGGGCCTCACAACACGGTGAAAAAAAGAGAATGTTGGGAAAAACTTGGAAACCTGTTAAATTTTTCAGAAAATGATCACATTCTGTTTGGTGACTTTAATGAAGTGAGAAAGAAAGAAGAAAGGTTCAACAGTGAGATTAATCCAACCAATATGAGGGATTTTAATTATTTCATCCTAGAAAACAAGTTGGTGGACCTACAACTAGGAAATAGAAAATTTACAAGGGTCTGTGACAACGGAGTTAAATTTAGTAAATTGGATCGTTTCCTCTGTTCGGAAGGATTCTTGGAATCTTGGGGTCAAATGGCGTGTAAAGTGTTGGATAGGAAAGAGTCAGACCACTGTCCGCTAATATGCTATAATCAGTTTCAAAACTCAGGTCCCAAACCTTTCAAAATTTTTAATGCTTGGTTAGAAAATAAGGAATGTGAGGAAGTAGTAAATCGGGCGTGGGGAAAGGAAACAACATCAAAGTTCCCGGATTGTGCGTTCATGGAGAAACTGAAAAATGTCAAGGAAGCTCTGAAAGTTTGGGCTAAAAACAGGTTCAAAAAGTCTGAAAATGAAATTGATAATTTAAGAAGGCTTGTGACGGAAATGGAGAAAAAGGCGGAGGAGATAGTGATGGACACAGATCAAAAAAACAGTTGGTTGGAGTTGAAAAAAGAACTGATGGAAAAAGAAAAATTAAACGTAGATATGTTAAGACAAAAGGCCAAATTAAAGTGGGATGCGGAGGGAGAGGAAAACACACGTTTTTTTCATGGGGTAATAAAGAAAAGAAGTAGATCAAACAACATTTTGGGTATGTCGATTGATGGTATGTGGCAAGAAGATATCAATCTTTTAAAGTCCAAGGCTGAAGAGCATTTCATGAATTTCTATAAAAGAAATTCTGGTCTCAAGCTAAAACTCCTTGTTAGCAATTTCAAGACACTAAATGATTCAGACAAAGATCTTTTGGAAGACCGGTTCTCAGAAAAAGAGGTTTGTGAGGCAGTCAACTCATGCGGTAGTAACAAAGCGGCTGGTCCAGACGGTTTCAATTTTTTCTTCCTGAAGTTTTTTTGGCAGTTAATCAAATCGGATTTAATGAAGGCTTTGGATTGGTTTTGGGAGCACAATAAGATTTCAAATGGTTGCAATTCCTCTTTCATCACCCTTGTTCCAAAAGTGAAAGACCCACTCTCTTTCAACGATTATAGACCGATCAACTTAATCGGTTGTTTTTATAAAATCCTTTCAAAGCTCCTTTCGTGTAGATTAAAATTGGTGATTAGCAAGTTAATTACGGATGTACAGTCAGCATTCCTAAAAAATAGATCTATCTTGGACGGAATTCTAATTTGTAGTGAAGTAATAGACGAAATCAAAAGAAAGAAAAAGAAAGGTCTCATTCTAAAGTTAGATTTTGAAAAAGCCTACGACTCTTTAGACTGGGAGTTTTTGTTTGAAGTCCTATCCTTCATGGGTTTTGGTTCAAAATGGATTCTTTGGATTAGGAGCTGCTTGGAGTCTGCTCGTGTGTCAGTGTTAGTAAACGGTTCCCCATCCGGGCAGTTCAAAGTGGAAAAAGGAGTTAGGCAGGGTGATCGTCTAGCACCGTATCTGTTCCTAATAGCCGCAGAAGGTCTAAATGTGTTGTTTCAAGATGCTATTGGAAAAAAACTTTTCACTGGAATGGAGATCGGGAAGGACAAGGTGGTGATTTCACATCTACAATACGCTGATGACACCATCATCTTCGGAAATTGGTCTTTAAAAAATGTAAAAATGGTGAGCTATATTCTCAAGTGTTGGGCTCTATGGTCGTGACTTAAGATCAATTGGAGTAAAAGCTGTTTGCTAGGCATCGGTGTACCAATACAGGAGCAGCAACTTTTTGCGAATTCGTTAGGGTGTAAAACAAGTGATTCAAAGCTAAACTATTTAGGTGTACAGATTAACGCCTCAAAAAATAGTAAAGATCAGTGGGCTAAAGTGTTGACAAATTTCGAAAAAAAGCTTAATTCTTGGAAGGCTGGGGCACTTTCATTTGGTGGTCGTTTAACCCTCATAAAAGTCGTGCTTACCAGCTTGCCCATCTACTACTTCTCTGTGTTTCGTGCTCCCAACAGTATCCTTTTAAATTTAGAAAAATTTAGAAGATCTTTCTTTTGGGGTGGGGTTAGGGACAAATCGAAAATGGCTTGGGTAGCATGGAATAAAGTAGTTAAATCTAGAGAAAAGGGTGGGTTAGAGTTGGGCGATCTAAAAGCGTTTAACATGAGTTTATTAGCTAAATGGTGGTGGCGTTTTCTAAATGAAAAAAATTCCTTTTGGGTCAAAATTATATCTAGTATTCATGGGACAAATGGTGGGCTTGTGTTAAATTCTACAAAAAAGGTGTCGGGAATGTGGGGCGGTATAATTAAAGTTGCCAAGGATTTTCAAAAGATTGGGATAAATTTACAATCAAGTTTCATGGTCAAAGTGGGTAATGGGAAGAATACGTTGTTTTGGTCTGATATTTGGGCGGGGGAAACTCCTTTGCTCTCATGTTTTCCTAGAGTCTATAAAAAATTTGGGAACACAACAAGTTTGGTTAGCCATATCGGTGTATGGATTGGAAATGTTTGGAAGTGGAAAGTGGGTAATTTTGAACAGGTAAAAGGAAGAGTCAAATCAGAAATGGAGAGACTTGAGGAGTCCATCAACGCGTTCAGGCTGCAAATGGATAAACAAGATCGTTGGAGGTGGATTCTTTCGGAGGATGGAAACTTCTCGGTTAAAGCTTGCAGAAAAATTATTGAAGACTCTCTCGAAGAACCCCCTGAAACAAAGACGTTTTGGTCAACGTTGGTTCCTAAAAAGATTTGTGTTTTTGCTTGGAGGGTGGATAGAAACAGCTTGCCGGTTAGGAAAGAATTATCGGAAAGAGGTATAGACATTCCCTCAATCCTTTGTCCTTGGTGTGAAGCTCAGAATGAAACGGTGACGCACGCTATATTTGAATGTCAAAAAATTGCTAAAGTGTGGGAAGAGATTCATAACTGGTGGGGTTTGAAGTTCCATGGAGGAGGTTCCTTTGAAGACTTGTCATTCTTGGCTGCTGATTCATTACCTTCAAAAAATACCAAAGTGTGGGAATTAGTAACAAGAACTACGGCGTATTCGATTTGGAGGCTTAGGAATGATAAAATTTTCAGTTTACGGGAGGTAAACCTTTGTTCAGTGCTTTTCCAAGTTAAAATCCTCTTATTTCAATGGCTAAAAGCAAGAGGTAAGAAAGGTAGTTTCATTTCTTGGCTCGATTGGATTACTGCTCCAGAGATTGTGACGGTTAAAGGAGACTAACATCGGCTTCTTCGTTACGTTTTATTCGATAATAGTCTACTGTAGTTAATATGTTCAGGTAAACTTTACTATTTGATAGTTACGGATGTTAGTTTGGTAAATGCTTAAATTGATGAAGCATTTAAAAGGTTAACATTGTAACTGGATTTTCAATTCCCATTCCTCATGGGATAGTATTTGGTTGGAATAAAGATATAAATGCTTTTCAAAAAAAAAAATCTTCATAATACAAAACAATATAACAAAGACTTGAATTGATATGTAACAAACCATCCATGGCCCTCGCCATAAGAAGTTAAAGCATTTAAGTTTAATATCATAAATTATCATCAATTTAAGATAATATAGAAATATTGTTGTTTTATTATAATAGTTGTATAAATTATGTCTTCGCTTAAAAGTAAAAATAGATTGTTTATATACAAAACTAAATATAGAAAATAATTTGTCAGATTATCTTTTAAATCAAATGAAAGGTACTCCAAAAAATTCAAGCACCTAAGGCTAGTCTCTCTTTTCCAAGCTTGGTCTCTCTCTTCCACATAAAAGATTGTTAAAAAAAACTCAGATTATCTTTACCATCCATTACAATGTCAAAATCAACAAATGTAATTTCTCTCTCTTCCTAATTATCTCTTAGTTCTCACCACCCTCATGACCTCATCCATTTTCTCTTCTATGTGTCTAATTATCTCTGAAGATCAGATCAGTCTATTTGTTTTAACTTTGGGTTTCTCATTCAACTATGCCTTCGTATGAGAAGCACCACCATCTTCGTTACACCCACTACCTCCCAGGTCTATAGTGTCGGCACCATCCAAATCTGTTGTGTGGATATTAGGGTTCTTTTTCAAATATGTCTGTCTCTGTTTGTGGGATCCCTACTTTATATGTTGATATTGAGCACCGACGATTCATCCTGTTCAAATAACTGCCGCCACCTTCCTCCTCCTCCGATGCCGTAACACTTAATCGCACTACATGTTTATCATGGATGTCTCGGCGTTTGATTATGAAAGACAATGCTTCATCATTCTCGATTTTAAAGTAAAAGTAGAAGAAAGAGTTAATTAGAGAAGGTTATATATAAGGAGAAAGAGAAGCAGAAATAGTTAGAGAGAAAAGGTTGTAGAAGAAGAAAGAGAAAAGGTTGTTGAGACTTGAGAGGAAGAAAGATTTACCATGAGGAGAAATCAAAGAGAGAAAGCAGCGTAGTAGAGCTAACTCGTGAGAAATTAAGTTCTCGTGCTTTTGCAATTCTCACGATTTTTTAATAAATTTACTAAAAGCCACTAAAAATCTCATGAGAAAAAGCATCTTCACTTTGTAAATTGATAGATATAGTATAATGACATCATTTTTGAAATGATTCAGAAAATAAAATAGTATCACGGATAATGAAAATTCAATATATACTACTAGAAAAAAGTCATTTATCGACATTCTTAGTGACATAGAATTCAACGTCTCAAAATCGTGACAAAAGTAGTGACAGTTTTAGCGATGATCAAGTTTTCCACGTCGTAACTGATGTCGAAATATATAAGATTAGACAACAAAGTCATAAACTATGTTGTTAAATATGTCACTAACATTGTGACTTGTTCAAACGAGTCACTAAGCAAGTCGCAAAATTTTGTGACTTGCTTAAAAAGTTACCAAGCAAGTCGCTAAATTTATGACTTGCTCAACCATGTCCCTAACAAAGTCGCTAATTTTGTGACTTGCTCAAACAAGTCACTGAACATGTCTCCAGTTTTGTGACTTACTCAACCAAGTCGCTAACCAAGTCGTTAACTATAAAATCCAAGAAAAAAATAAACAAGTTAGTAATTTAGTTACGGGCCAATAAAGAAATTAAATATACTAATTGAAGCCCTAATATCTGCTGCCATTATGCTTGAAACAACCGAGAGAGCATGAAGTACCTAAAATCTGAGAATCGAGACCACCATATGTGATCTGAGAATCGAGAGAGTAATTAGGGTTGCATTTGGGGCTGCCGGCGAACACAAGCTAAACGAAGGATGAAGTCGCAGTACTGGTACACGGTTGGACTACAACTAAGGTAATTTGGAGATCGACAAAATCACCTTGCGATTAAGCTTGTTTCTGTTCTGGTTTTAGTTTTCAACCGCAATTAAGGTTCGTTCCTACACATCCTTACGATTTTATTCTAATGCCTAGTTTTCGTTTTCGACTGTTCCTATTTTCCGATTAGTCGATTGTTGCTTCGATTATGTTAATTGTGTTGATTGTGGTGATTCTAACTATTAATATTCGATTTTGTTAATTGTGAGTGATTTAGCCACCATTGGTGTTAAATTTGCTACTAGAACTCTCTAGGTTGTATTTCTTCTTCTATTGATTTTGCTTTGATCATAAACAAATTGTAAGGTAATCTATCGTGCAGCTGATCGTTTTTTGCTTGAGTTGATTTTACCAATTTTAGGTTCATATGCTAGGTTTGAAGACTAGGTTGCTGCTAGTAATTGTAGTTACAGATATACTACATATGCATTCTTAATAAAATAAAATGGAAAACTCAATATGTGCATAGTTACTTATTGGATTGGATTATGTTATCTTAAGTTTTGTTTATGTTTTTTTGAAGAACTTGACATTGTAGTCAGTGTTTTTGCTAAGTTGGATCAATGGAATCGTGCTCAAGTTTCGATACATACGAGGCTTCATTCCAGTAGCTAATCTATATCTATATATAAAAGGCATGCAAATTTTCCAAATTAACCATAAATTGAATCTTAATTAACCAATCACAACCTTCAATTTTAAAATTATTCCATTCTCAAAACAATTTTGGAAAGATTAAAAATGGTGGATATGAGAAATTTGAATTCAATTTTAAATCTATAGGGAGGGGGTTGGATGAAAATTGTGAGGGGGTTTTATAAAAGATATGAGGGGGTATATAAAAATTATATACTAATGTAATTAATTATAAGTTGTTTATAAATTATGTTTAGTAACTTGTAATATATTTTGTTTAGAGAAAAAATAATTATATATTTACGACCGTCTCATTTTTATTTACGTTTTGGTATAAATTTTATTGTAATATGACACTTTTTTGAAATTAATATATTTTTATCACAAAAGTGATATTTCATTTACTGCATTATTTTTATTTGAAAATTCTAATATCTCAAATACACTTTCGAAATACCCGTATGTACACGGGTCAATAAACTAGTATGGTATATGACATGTTACATTCACTTTCTAGAGGTCTTGTGAATTGATTGAAGAATTTAAATAGCTTTTCTTAGGCTGCCCATTTGCAAGTATCCAGGATGAGGACTTGCATGTATAGAATTGGAATTTTGGGAGGTGATCTTTGTTGCTAGTCATTTTGAATTCAAACATGGTGTTTGTGTAGTTCATTAATTTGGCTTCACCTACATTCGTTGCTTAAAATTTTGTTATCTTGTCAATTCGTAGTTATGCTCAACTAATAAAGACTAACCTATATTATATAAAGAAGTCATATAATTAATTAATAAAACTAGAAATGATGATTTTAAATCCTTGTACCCACTTTTAACAACATTTAGATGAAGTTGAAGTTCTTTAAGGTTCAAATTCAGATCCATGTCCAAATATATTACAGCCCTTTGCATTGTTCATAATAGCCGCATCTTTTATAGCTGCAGCATCTACAGCAGCAGATGAACTAGCATCCATCTCAACATCAGAATAAGGTGGTGATTGGCCACATGTCATCAAGAAATAATATGATTATTACTATTTTTGTTGGTGCCTCCACGTTTAAGCCACCATCTCCAAAATAAACCTGCAATATAAATGGTTAGTTTAAGATAATATTTTTAATTGTCATACTACATAAGCATTTTCAGCCAGCCTGCACACAAGAAATTGAGATACTTGTACTTATCATGAACTTATACTAGAAGCAGTCTCTTTACCCTCACGTAAAGGTTTGTTTGTCTACGTCTTAGCTCTCCATTCCTCGCCAAGGTGAGATTGATGTATTGTTGTGTGGTTATTATGAACTTATTGATAAGCATCTTTATCCCAGGATATATTTTAAACTATTAATTTCTAGCTCAAGATGATTTGTGTGATATTTATCTGGATGAACATATTAGTTTAAGATTATGTTTTTAACATGTTAAACTTGTTCATTACATTTGGCTTTTCAATATAGGAATAATACAATGAAAATTTTGGTGAAGCAGACTTACTTGATGCCGAGTCGGGGAATGTATCAAATACGTACTCAAGATGGCATAAAAATGGAAGGGCTTACGGATCGGTGCTTTATGAGTATATGTTTGAAATTGTCAATATTGAAGAGTCATATGTTCATAATGTACCTAATGAGAAACTCGATGATTTACGAGAGAAGGTGGAGCACCAAAAAACTTGAGAATGGACTTCTGAGAGCCGAGTTGGATAATCTAAGATCAACACAAGAAGTACAGTCAAGAAAATTAGATCAAGTCGTTAAATCACAAACTTCGTTGGAGCAAAACTTAAGAACTATCGTTTCCCAAGAAGTACATACATCCGTTGCTCAAGAAGTAAGTAAAGTTGTGGCTCATGAAATGGGAAAAGCTACCCGTCAACTTTTAGATGCAATTCAGGGTCGTTAATAGTTTTTAGTCTAATACTGAAAACATTTAATGTTATACTCTTTAAATTGGATGATGACTTGGTTATTAGTTTGTGTATCTACAACTCTTTTAGATGTTTGGTTTGATAATAGAATATGTTAGATTCTTAGATATATGCTTTAATAATTATTATAAATAGGGATGCTAAAAGGGAATCGCGCGTGTGTGTGTGTGTGTGTGTGTATATATATATGTCAAATTAGTGATTTACATTATGATGTTTGTAGCGACTATTGATAACATAGTGTCATTTTTAGAGATATGGATAGTGATCTTTGAAAAGTAAAGTGGCATATTTAAATATTAGCGTCTTCGTTAAAGGCTTTGATAGCGACTTTTAAGATATTGTCATCATTAGCAACTTTTGTAGCGATATGTTATTAGATACTAACTTATACTATCTTCCCCCACAGCGACTCGTTATTCTGACGTTTATAGCGACGGGTTCTATAAGCGACCACAATAGCGACTCTAGTTTATTGGTCGCTAAAAATAGTAGCGACAGTAGAGAGAACATCGGTCCAAACGTCTCTACTTTTAGAGACATTAGTGTGGAAGTCACTAAATTAGCGACTTCTTATTAGTGACTCCTCACCTTACGTCACTTAGAGTGTCGTTGACTTCAAATATGTCACGAAAGATGTCGCTAATGTGTCGCTAAAAGGCCAATTTTTTGTAGTGTTAGTTTAATCAAATTGGGTCTACAAATTTACATAAATAACTATGAAAAATGTATCTATTAAATGATTTAAATAAATTTTTTATTACAATATTTTAATTTAACAAATTAAATTACCTAAAAAATTAAAACCTTAAAATAATAAGTTTACATAAATACTTTATTGAACAAAATGTTAATTTGTGTCACATGTCAAATTCTGAATGAATAAGAATGATTCAAGACATATATATATATATATATATATATATATATATATATATATATATATATATATATAGGGTAAGGATCCAATAAAAACGGTGCGCAACGGTAGAAACACTGCATCTAGTATAGAAACACTGCATCTTGTCTATAAACCACCGCATTTAACCTTAAATCATTACATTTTATTTAAAAAAACGTGGAGTTCTCTTTAAACTAGTCCATCATGCGTGAATTAATCTATGGATTCTCATACCAACGCATCTCGTCTAAAAACAACTGCATCTAATATAAAATCACTGCATCTTGTTTAAAAACGCCGCATCTTATCTTTAGGCACACAATGATAAGAATAATAATAATTATTTTTTTTTTTTTATTATTTTAATGTTAATAATAATAATAAGATAATATAAACAGCCCACAACATTTGACCAAAGTTTAAAAGTTTGAAAATGCTCTAGTTTGTGGCGTTCGCATGGTGCGAACGATTTGGCCATTCGCATCTGATCTTCCTTTTATATATATATATATATATATCATATTCCTTTTTCAAATATTTATAGTTCAAATCAATCGGTGTTTGAAATAAAATAGCTAAAGGTAATCTTAATTCCTACAATATCTTAATCCGTTTTGTTAATACATGCACTTACGTAACTTATATATATATATATATATGTGTGTGTGTGTGTGTGAAAAAGTACATTCGAAAACCATTCTTAGCGCGAGAACCAATCTGAGCCATCTAATTCCCCCTCTTTCAATGTCATTGCCCACCCATGAATTTCTAACATGCGCCCTGCCACACTCTATCCCTCCACGCTCTCCATCCATGAACTTCCCATATCCAAGGAACGCTTCTCGCATGAACTCTATATGCTAAGGTTTTATATAGAACATTCCTTAAACATAGAACCTAAAGAACAATTCTGAAAATGACTGACATATTGTTTAAGGGCAAAAATGGAAAATTAAAGAAACTCGCCTACACCCTTCCACCAAATTCTAAAAAAAACCCCACTTATTTTGAAGGATCATAACTCGTTCGTTTTTAAGAATTTTAGTAAAAAATTATATCATTGGATTCTATTTGTTGTCATCTTTTAAACAGCACTAGCCTTGATATATTTCTGAAACTTTAGTTTTTTGCAAATGTGAAGTTTGCATTTTAAGTTGAGTTTCATTTTAAATGCAAAATTAGAAAATGCAAAATATGAACATGCAGGTCATGTAGATGCTTCCAAAATGCAAAATTATGAAAATGAAAATGCAATCCCAAAATGATTCAATGAAGATGCAGCTCAAAATAAAAAATTACATATTTAAAACCAAAATGCAAAATCTGTACACAAACACTACAATGCAGCCCAAAATACAAACGACATTTTCATTTAAAAAATTTAGAAAAAATGGAAAGAGTTGTCTTGTTTGAAAGAGAATTAAAAAATTAAAAGATTAGTATAATTTTTATGTTTAAATACACAAAATTTAAAAAGTTATTACAATTTAAAGTTTTTGGGTATTTTTCTTTTAAACGTGGT
Organism: Pulicaria dysenterica; assembly: GCA_947179395.2. Lineage (NCBI taxonomy): Eukaryota > Viridiplantae > Streptophyta > Magnoliopsida > Asterales > Asteraceae > Pulicaria > Pulicaria dysenterica. The sequence goes on along the minus strand of OX359288.1, from coordinate 75,356,003 downwards.
TTGTTGGGGGGGGGGGGGGGGATTTCCATGTTTGCCCTTTTACTTGATAATTAATACATGATAATTACAATTATGTCATCTTTAAATCTCATCCATTGATTTTGATGATCCAATGGTCCAGATTGGTTTTTTAGATTCTTTGTTTATTGCTAGGTTCTTTATTGATGCATTATATATATATATATATATATATATATATATATATATATATATATATATATATATATATATATATATGGTTTGTTGGGGGGGAGGATTTCCATGTTTGCCCTTTTACTTGATAATTAATACATGATAATTACAATTATGTTATCTTTAAATCTCATCAATTGATTTTGATGATCCAATGATACAGATTGGTTTTTTAGATTCTTTGTTTAATGCTAGGTTCTTTATTGATGCATTATATATATATATATATATATATATATATATATATATATATATATATATAATTATATAATATAATTCCCATAATTATATATATAATTACATAATATAATTCTCATGGTCTAACTAATTCCCGTAAGTCATGGCGATTGCACCCGAATGTGATCGTTGACATTGAAGTCGATTAGAAATTCGTAAGGCCACTAATTATACATTTCTTTCCCATTTCTCTTACCCAAAGTCACATCAGCGTCATATTATTTCTCTCCCTTCTCATCTCCTTACCCAATTTACTAGTTATATTTTTCTTTCACTTACCTAACATTTCCCCACTTTTTTTATAATTTCATATTAAACAAAATTATAAAACGTAATTATTTTTTTCATTAATAAATTAAATAAATGACAAGTTTCAAATAAAATTCTAGAAATTTTAAATTTAAATAATAATAACTAAATTACATGAGTTCTACAAATTTAAAATTTTAAAATTACGTAAAAACATTAATAATAATAAAAACAAAAAACTAGTTGTCTCTGTTGTTAGGCATTTGAATACTCCAAATGTGTTCGACCAAATTGGACCGAAGGTTGTTATGAGTCTTCCGGCTTTTTACTTCTCGAACATTTGCAGCCCGTTATTCCTCACTGATAGTTACTTCTATATCATCTGCTACAATGTCGTCGTCATCGAAACTGCAAATCGTATGACCTTCATCTTCGAGAATCATATTGTGTAATATTATGCAAGTGTACATAATACTCCTCAATTTTGCCATCGTCAATGATCGTGCCGGGTAGTAAAGAATGTGTCAACGTTGTTTAAGCACACCAAAAGCACTTTCAACGTCTTTCCTCGCCGATTCTTATGCGGACTTAAATTTTTTCCTTTTGTTGTCTTTTGGGCATGTAAATGATTTGACGAAAGTTGCCCACTCCGGATACATACCATCAGCAAGATAATATCCGTCTTTGTAAGTCGCTCCATTCACCTCAAATGTACACTCGTGTGCTTTGTCTTCGTACACGTCGTTCAATAAAGGCGTTTGATTTAAAACATTGATGTCACTGTTGGAATCGGAAACTCTGAATAATACATGCCAAATCCATAGATCATGAGATGTCACCGCCTCTAGTATAATTGTCGGTCGCTTATTATCACCTCTTATATATTGGCCTCTCCATGCTACAGGGAAATTAGCCCAAGACCAATGCGGCGTACAATCTATGCTACCTAGCATGCCGGGAAAGCCGTGTTTCAATTCATGCACGGCGTACAAACTCTGAGCATCATCATTAGTAGGATTGCGTAAATATTTTTTTTATAGAGATGAATAATACATTTGTAGAAATTGTTTATGCAATCCCGTCATGTCTTGTCCGACATCCTTAGGTACTCGGCAAGAGAATCAGTAGCCGTATTGTATGCCAATTTTTGGATAGCAGAAGTACACTTTTGTAGCTGTGAAAACCCTTACCGGCCTCTAGCATCCCACACCTACTTGAAAAATTCATACTCTTGCTCAAGATCGTGAACTATACGCTCGAATAAATCTTTTCTCATCTGGAAACGTCGCCTAAACATATCATCATCGTATACCGGGGTCTCGCTAAAATAGTCGTGAATGAGCATATCGTGTCCAACTACTCGATTTCTATTTTCCCCGGCCTTCTACTTTGTACACTCGATATTTCCTCATCGTCATCAAAAATTAGTTCTGACACAGATCTAGTAGCTTCTTTCATAATCCTATTATTTCCCTCGTAAAAACCGTTCGTCGAAGTTGATGACTCGTTTGGTGAATCCATAAAAAAATTATGTAGATGTATATGAGTGTGAAATAGGTAGAGAGAATATGTAGATGAGATGAAAATGAGCGTGAAATGTGTTAATATATATAGATGAAAATTATTGAATAAAAAAAAGAAAAATAAATTAAATAAATTACCATTAATTTTTTAAAAAATAGGAACGTTGGAGGGGGTGGGGTGGGGAATTGTGCCTTCTCGATCGAGCTTCAGGACTCGGAAGCCCTACTCGCTGCCCGTACTCGCCCTTGGCGTTTTGGTGTTCTCGATGGTACCCGAGGCTACTCGATCTCATCAAGTAGCCCATAACGAGCGGCCTAAAGCTTGTTTGTGGGATTTGACAAATCTTCCATTTTGTAAATCATTTATAAAGCTTCCTAAGGAATTTTACTTCATCTTCTTCACGTTTTCTGAAACATTCCTCCACCAAAGCGCCACTTTTGTCAACGATTGTTTTCTAGTGACCATCATTCCTTGTCCACACCTATCCTCCGACAAACATCCTCCCATCAAAGAGCCACCATTGAGGTATGTTCTATGTTCATAGTTCACGAAATGACCACTAGCAACGATTGTTCTAAGTCTATGTGCACCACCATCTCTAACTATTCACAAAGGCTAAGGAGCTGTTTGTTTGGTGCTTAATGGAAGCATTTAGCGTTGAATGTTGAATCGTACGTTCATTTAGCGTTGAATATTGAATCGTACGTTCAACATTCCGTACGTTTAATTGTTGTCTCTAAATGAAGACTGTGTTGAATGAAACAGAAGAACGCTGCTTAATCATTCTACCTTAACAGAATCATTAAGCATTAAGTATTTTATCCTAATACTCCTTCCACATGTTGCCTGGTTAAACAATCATATGTTATAATATAATATATCACTAGTAAGGTTAAATGGTAATTATCATCATTCGGATTGTTCATTCAGAATTTTTATCAAACAAAATGTCACATTCAGAGGTACGTAGATTCATTCGGAGCCTTTGATTATTCAGACCACTGAATCATTCAGTGCTTCTGTTTTAACAAAAAGCCCCTTAATCTAGATACATTTTGGTTTTTGGACCTCAGTTCACAAGGCAGACTCCTAATCGGTTTCGTTCTTAGTTCATCTTCATCTATAATTCTAGGTCTTTGTCAACCACCGTCATGAGTTTAAAATCTTGTTTATGGTTTACGAAATCGGTTTGATTTTTTGTTCTTGGCTCACATATTGATCGGTTTCATTGATTTCAATAATCAATTTTTATTGTTTTTTTGTTCTTGGCTCAGTGATTGATTAAGTATGGTTTTTTACTGTTCTGGACAAACATATTGATTTTGGTATCTATGTATAAGTTTGATTTCATGTTTTTGGCTAACCAATCGATTTAGATCACTAACCGATCAATCAATTTTGGTTTCATATTTTTTGTTAGATAACTAATTCCACTCTCAATTTCTTAATTAATTGGTCTTTCAAAATCATTATATGAACCAAACAACACATTATAGTCAGTGGCGGACCCAGGATCTCAAATGACCGGTGGCAACGGTGACATGAGTGGTAGCAATAGCTCGAAAAAATCGAAATTTACACTACGAAATGAAAGCACCGCCTAAAAAAAATCGAAATTTACACTACGAAATTTACACTTAGAAAAAATGACCGGTGGCAGTTGACCCCTCTGGCTAAGCCATGGGTCCGCCACTGATTATAGTAACATTTTTAAAATATAGTTTTAACTCGAAATCATAGTTACTCATGTAAATTATGCTTTAAGGCATATGTTTGAATTAAATACAAGTTTACACATTACCTAAACTATTTACGGGTCAATTTCAAACTCATATAAGCAAAATATTGATCATATCGAAGAGCCCCAAATAAAATGGCCCCCATAATTTCAGATTTTGAGTTTTCACCATGAGTTGTAAGCAGCTTTTGAAGATCCATACTTTATAGCCTTTTCTAGTTCATCTCTAATTAAACTCTATATTCACATATATTGATTGCATAACATAATAAATTTGATCACAAGATCAAAATATATCTAACCTACATCAGTTCCTCATCATTCTCACTGCAAGTTCTTGAAGCTCACCCAAATCACTTTCAGAAAGTTTCTTTTTATAGAACCGGTTATCATCATTTTGATAATATTTGCTCTGGATCTCGTGAATCGACATTCCTTCGATGCTATGATCAATCGACTCCATTGATGAACTTTGTGGTGATGAGTTGTTGTTCATGAAATTTGCAGCATTCATGTAATTCTGATAAGCCATTCCTCCAGCCATGTTTGCTGACCATTGAGTTCCAAGATTTTTCGAATCCATGTACCCTTGTCCCATTTGAGCTCTAACTTGCATCAATTGTGCTTGTAAACATGCAACCTCAAGATTCATCATATCATATTGTAAATAAAAGTAAAGAAAGGATAAATTTTCATGAATGTAATAAATGAAGTGTTTTTTTGTACCACTAGGACCAATTAAACTAGAAAAATATGTAAAGTAATAATTTGTGTATGACTTTACCTCTTAGTCATGATCCCTATAAAGTTGCTGTTATAAAATCTCATATAATTGTTTTTTTTTAAATATCTCATATAATTATTGTCTAAGTCAAATAAAACTTTAATCATTAATAAGAAATAAATTTATCATTCTTGCATGAAAGAAAGTGATTTATCTATAAAAATTGAATACTCTACTTGTTTTTACATCAACTTCAAGAATATTATACCTTACGAAGAAAAAAAAAATCTTGATCACTTCCCATATATGATGGTGAAATTATTTATTATACCTGTTGTTGTAAGGCAAAGATGTGTGCAACACAGCCATAAACAGGATCTTTGATCCTAGCTTGAGCCTCATAAGCAATGGTGACGACCGCCTCGCAGCGGTCAGCCACCGCCACATGCTGCAACAACTTGGAAACATTGCTTGCGCCAAACACCTTGTGGATGGCGGCGAATCGAGCGGGGCCTTGCTCCGAGGCGAAATAAGGTGCAAAGATGCAATCAGGAGTGCATTTTCGTCTGAGAAATTTGCATGCACCACAAGGTGAACCAGTACTGCCTGCGGTGGCTGCAGCCATGGAATGGAAGAGATTAAATTAAGCTTGTGGTGTGAATGGAAGATGAAGATGGGTGCGCACGAGGGGACTAGAAAATGGTGAAAAAATAGGGGTTTTAAAGGTGAGAGAAGGGAGACAAAGAAGGTTTGTATGTAGGGTTGTAAAGAGACAAGTAGTAATGGTTTTATGCAATTTTAGACTTCTTCTTTAATGAAGCTTTAGACTATTCCAACACTATTTAATATGCTTACATACCTTTTGTTTTATTCTCTCCTGATATATAATATTACTTTTTTTTATCAAAGGACTTGTAGTCCAGCGATATCCGGTTATGTAAGGTGGTGTCCTCTCCCAAGAGGTTGTGAGTTCAAGTCCCGGCGTGGACAGTGAAGTAGATATTTAGGAGTAGGTTTAAAGAGTGTGTGTGTTTGCCGCTCACAAAATATATATATATATATATATATATATATATATATATATATATATATATAGGGGATGGTTCATGCGAGAACCGTTGTTAGTGCGAGAACCGCGAGAACCAATCTCTGCCGTTCCTTGGATATGAGAAGTATCATGGATGGAGAGCGTGGAGGGATAGGGTGTGGCAGGGTGCATGTGAGGAATTCATGGGTGAGCAATGACATTGAAGGAGGGGAAATTGGACGGCTTAGATTGGTTTTCGCGGTAATCGCGCTAACAACGGTTCTCGCATGAACTTTTGTCTATATATATATATATATATATATATATATAATTTTACTTTTTGCTTATATGAGTATTAAAATTAATAGTGTAAGTAAGAAAAAAAATTAATATATTTCATATATCATGTTGTGGTAAGTGAGATAAAGAAGTAAAAAGAAATAGTATGATAATATAACATTTTTCTTTACTTATTTATTATGCATCTTAATTAATTTTATAGTGATTTTTTTAAACATCAAAACACATGCACACTGTAACACACTCTTAAATTTGCACTTTATATTCACAATGAGACTGATTAAAATTTATGACTATAAGAAATATTATTCAACATTTTAATACTGCATGCTAAGTTATAAACCTTTTGGTTTTTCAGAGAGATAATATCATAATATATTGTAAGTTTATGAGGTTCTAACTCAAAACCAATTGGTTATGAGAGGAGTAGCCCAGGACACTTATAAAGCAGATTACAAAGTCACGTTTCGTCCGATGTGGGACATTACTCAACACGCCCCCTCACGTGTGGCTTTCTCTTTTTTTCGAGCCTAACACGTGGATACTTGTGGGTTACGTGGAGTCCGGGTGAACTTTGCTCTGATACCATGTAAGTTTATGGGGTTCCAACTCAAAACCAATTGGTTATGAGAGGAGTAGCCCATGACACTTATAAAGCAGATTACAAAGTCACGTTTCGTCCGATATGGGACATTACTCAACATATATATTTTTTTAACATTCTTTTAAAAAGTAATATTAAAATGACATATTGCACAAGAAAATATTTATAATAGTCAACATGTATACTTTCACCAGATGTGATTAAGGATTTGCAGATATAAAAAAAAACTTTAAAGGATACATAATTTCTCGAGTAATGTTAAAAGGAATTAAGTAAAGTGTAGAAAAGGTTAATAGTTAAATAAGCGATATCTTATTTCTATTCAAAATGATAAAAGATTGGTTTGATCGAAGCGTTGACGCTTTTATGTCCAGCTATTTGAACTCAGGTAAATAAATTATGTATCAGGATTAAAACTACAGAAAAGTGTAGTTGATCGTAGAAGTTGAAAGTTATATATTTTATGTATTTATATATGTATTTAATAAAATAGATAGTAGCTGGAAAGTTATATATTTTATTTATTTATACATGTATTTAGTAAAATAGATGTTAACCGGAGTTAAATAGTATATATAAAAATGACAGAAAAATAAATTATAAAAATAAGAGTAATGTAAAATTATTAAAAAGTGTATATAGGTAATTTTGTATATAAAAAACTTACAATTATTTTTTTAACTACAAAAAAAACTACTTATTTTAAACTTTTTGTAAAAAAAACTTTCAATTTTCTCAACAAGAATTATAACTTTTTCTTTTAAAACAAAAACTATCAGCTAATATTAACAATAGAAGAATCAATAGTAAAAATTCATATAAAATGGTTGTTTCATACCTATTTCCTATCATAAAAAAAAACTTGTAGACAATTTTATAGTGAAAATGTGTTTTCTACAAAGGTTTCCTAGCTATGAAACTTATACGTTGGAAATCTATTGGTTTTACATTTTTTTTAAAAGTAGAAAACTTGTTTTACCAACGAAATTTTTTGTTGGAAATCCATTGTAAAGTTTAGTATTGTATTCCAACGAATTTTAATAATACTTTTTACTACGACTTTCTAATAATTAAATAATCCGTTCAAAACCTTTATCATTTTCAATTATCATTTGTTTATATGTGCTATCAAAGTCCAATGGCTATTAGTTAAAATATTATGGTAGTTTATGTAAATTACTCACATATAGTATAAGTAGGAATATACATTTTTCTATGTAAGCTTTTCCAACATATCATCAATACACGGGATATTTTTGTGTTTGGATTCTTTATTTGAAACATGAAACTTGGTTCCTACACTTTGCTTTCTTAGAACTTTTATAATTATAATCTATTTCATTGGAAATTTCACTACAAAAAGCATGTCGATTATCCACACATTTTTATTGATATTAATACATTTAAAATCGTAAAGAATTATAATCAAGCATGGTATAATTGAGTATTACTAATTTCTACCAAATATTTACATTTTAAAATGTGAAAATTGGAGTCAAAAGTCACATTTATTAGTGTGGACAAATTGTCTAAAATTTTACACTTCTAATCGTAGAAAACATGAAAATAATTCTAGAGTTACAAAAGTCCACGCTTTTTAGTGTGAACTTTTATAATCATCTACTTATTAAATTCACACATTTAAAAGCGTTGACTTTTAAAATCAAATATACATATCTATAAATGTTAAGTTTTTTTTTTCTAGCAAATCTTATTTCTAAGCTATTTTTCATAATTATAAGTGTGGCAACGCTTAAATTTTTACACGTTTTTTATGAAGCTAAGTGACATATTTTTTGTAGTGTTTGTTGCTAACTAATGTAGTATGTAGTTCGAAATTTCCAACATAATTTTTTCGATAGACATTTCGTTGATAATACGTTGTTTTTAGTAGTGTTCGAGCATAACCCAAAATGGTTCTGGTCCACTCACCAAGTCTGACTTCAAAGTGTTGGATCCTGCATATAATGCCTAAGTTTCTTAAAAGAAATAAAACCTTCCTCCAAATACTCTCCATCTGTTTGCATCTTCAAGCCTCGCCTACATTACAACTACGTACACAAGCGAGGCCAAACTTTCAAACACATCAAAGAATTGAGTGCCATAATCAAAAGACAACACATTGATCAAGGCATGTGTACATCTGTACGTGAGGCTTTTCTTGGCAAGATAGAAGTAAGTGAAACTATGAAAGGAGGAGGTGCCTGACAATTCAACCAGGAACTTCACATCTTTCTAACTTATTGGTTTTAAACTGTGGTAAGAAATATATAATTGTAAAAAAGATTACTTAGTAAAGCAATATATTGCAGAACAATTGCTAGAGTTGACTTTTAAAGTCAAAGATTAATGCTAAGTTTAAGGTTTGACTCATAAAATCAAGTAGGTATGCTTGATTTGAGTAAAGTAAAATTAAGCGTACAAAATTTATATATGTAAGAGAATGGATTTTAAGTGGTAGAAGTTGACTTAATTCATCAAATGAGAATAAATTATAAACGAACCGAATGGACATGAACGGGTGATTTGTTTGTGTTCGACTGTTCGTTTGTTTAATTTAAGCCGAATAAAAAAGAACGAATCATTTAATTTTAGTCTAACATAAACGAACACAAATGAACAAACACATATATATGAGTAGCAAATGAGAGGTTAAAGAAAGTTTATATATTAAATAGTTAAATACAACCGAGGCTAGCAAATGAGAGGTTAAAGAAACTTTATTAAAGGAATAGAAACATGACTTTTTTGACGTGAGACTTGCAAGCGTGTATATAATATAATACTGGTACGGATAATACCTTGAAATAGTTGTACTCTACATATTAAATGCATGAATAAATAAAATTTAAAAAAAATATTAAAAGAGCATAGGATGTACTTACTTTGAAGTATTATATGATTCGCGTCACATTATCACTGCATTATCATAACCTACTTTATATTTCAGTTATGTTTAAACATTTGTACTACCTATACTTCGCATGCTAGCTTCAAAAAAAAATTATTAAAAAAAATCATCTCTTCTCTCTTCTCTTTTCTCTCTTTCTCTCTTTCACTCTCCTCTCTCTCCTTTGATATTTAAATACCGAGTATTGATCCTTTGTTTTGGTACCACATGGTGGGGGGTGGTGTTCCCCTCGGTACCGAATGACCAACTAAGCATATCGAACGTATGCTTCTTGTACACCATTTGCTCTTAAGGTTATGGATAATAATGAAAAAAATCTTAATCTTAAGAAGAGCAATGGCAACGCAAGTTTTTTAACCAACTTTTCATAAATTTTGTACTTACCTTTTAATTGTGTCTCAATTTTCTATACATAAAACAATATTACCACCTGTAAAAACTAAAATCACATTTTTTATTCTTATCAAAAGCTCTTAGAATGTGGTTATCATTCTCCATAAATAAATACAAATGATTCTATAGCTTTTTTTCAAAATTAATAAATATCTCTTTGTGGATTGTAAAAAAAAAAGTATATATATATATATATATATATATATACACATATATATATAATCATCATTGTTAAGCTTTTAATAAATTAAGTAGTTAAATATGTTTTTTTAAACTTAAACTAATTTAATACTCTGTGTATAAATACATGAATGATTAAAGTTAATTTTAAATATTTCTGTATAATAAAATAACTAATTCTAAAGCTATTTAGGAAAATAAAGAGATATAATTAAAATAAAAAAAATTTAAAAATAGAATGAGGATATTATAATTCTACTTTTTTTTAATATACATTAAAGATCAAAGATAAAGATAAAACATTAAGGATTAAAGATTAAAGAATAAAGAATTAAAGAAAGACTGAAGAAGTAAAGATAAATATTTATGTAGATATTTGATAAAAGAAACAAAAGGAAAATTCAATCACTTGGCAAATCATAGCATTATATTTTGGGGGGTGAGTATCAATTAAAAATAAAAACAAATTTAAGATGGTGTTTCGTTTATGCGTATGAGTTTGAATATAAAGAGGAATAGAAATAAGTATATATGATTAATGACGCTATTAAGTATTTATTTAAAATTGTTCGGTTTGCTAATTCGGTTTGAGTAACAATTACGTATACGGTGATGAATTATCAATATGCATGCTTCCTTTTAAAGAATATGTTATAATGATGATTATTATCAACCATTTGTCATCTTAAAACCCCTTGCCTTTAAATATTATTATTATTTTACTTTTAGACAGAATCTTATGAAGAGATTATCTATATAACTATCAACACTTAATTAAGTTATGTTTTTATTATACACACATTATTATTATTTAAATAATAAAGTAAAGAGTTAATTTTATAGATAATCTTTCAATTATAGTCACAGACTATTTGATATTAAAAATTAATTAATGTTGTAGTAAACTCATAACAATATAAAATCATGTAAGAAGAAATAAAAAGAAAGCGTTAGTAACATATTCTAAATGACGTATATCATACCTGCCGTCTTGGAAATTAAACATCTTACGTTCAGCTTTGACTTCTAATCTAATGAATCATCTTTTCTGTTTGCAAACCGACGGATGAAGTAATAGATGGATACGGAATCGGAAGTGTCGGGATCGCTCTTTAAATACTTATCTTCGTTTCTCACCGGCCTCACTCCCAATCCTATCTCCATCCCGCTCAGGGTATGCATCTTCATTCTTGTTTCCGTCGGATATTGGGGCCATCCTCGTGGATAATCAGAGATTTTTTTCGTTTACAAATCGTTATTTCTAAATAAATATACCCGAGAGTTCTTATACAAAACAAGAATTACAAATCTAACTTAATCCTTCATATCGGTTCATATCAAAATGTAGTCAAATATTTTATAGTTTTGTAAGATAGATAATATTCTTGATAAAACACAATATATTTACTGAATACACACATAATATTATCAATCAAATATATGATTCTCTAACATATATGTTCACAAAAGGCGTTTATGATATTCTCATAGATAATTCTACAAACTATACTAATAATTTCATTGTATTAGTTTTTTCCGTTCTCTATGTTTAATAAATCGTATAAACGATCATGTTTGTTAAAAAAACAGTCTTATTCGTAAGTATATTAATGTAAGAAAAATAAATTGAATAAAAATGCATATTTTTTTTAGAAATGTAACTTTAAAAAATCATATATATGCATATATGTGTGTCTGTGGCGTGTTCGGAAAATCAAAGGTTATGAGAATCATTCTTATTGCGAGGATTACATGAACTAATCTTGACTTTTAATTAGTAAAGAATCAATTGCTACTAAATTTGGTAGCTCGTTAATTACTAATGATAGGCTCATTAATGAGGGGTATTTTGGAAAAATCGGGCCTCATCAATGACTAATCAATGGCTATAATATATATATATATATATATATATATATATATGTATATATATATACACTAGCATCATACCCGCGTAATACGGCGGCGGCGAATAGTTTCTGTTTAGCAACATATCATTTTCAAGAACGTAATGGTATGTTATTTGCACGACTTAATGTCACTAAATAGTTTTTATTCGGCACCAAGTCTGTTTTCTTCTATTACTTTTATTTCCATCAACTTTTTATTAATTTTTAAAAAATATTAATATCAGAAAAAAGATTTCTATTTATGAAATAAAAAGAGAAAAAGTTTATAAGATTTTGAGAATTGTGTTGATGTGGTGAATAATTATGTAGTGTCTTAGTGGAAGAATATTTTTAAATAAATGAAAAGTTAAATTAAATAGGAAAGAGATTGAAATGGTTAAAAAATGGGTGGGTGAGATTAATTTGGATAGAATGGAGGGTCAAGATGTAGCATTGATTGAAATTTAATAACTCTTAAAATGAAGGAGGAGAGAGAAGATTATATTGTTTATATAGTGAGTTAATTACATTTTTTGTTTCTGTGGTTTACCTAAAATTATGGAATTAGTCCCTGGGTCGTAACTTTTACGGGTTTGGTCACTCCCGACCCGTTTTGCTTGCATATTTGGTCCCTCCTCAACTTGAAATGACGAAAATACCCTTATCCTTTTAATTTTTTATTTTCTTTAATTCTTAATCAAATTTTAAATATTATTTAATATTATATCTTATTTTTAAAATAAAATATATCTTTTTTATAACATATCTCTCTCTCTCTTTAATCTACCTATCTCTCTCTCTCTCTCTCTCTCTCTCTGCCGACTTAGAAAACACCACCACCACCATCATCTCCTTCTACTAACACCTCCACCACCGCCACGTTGACACCTACCACCTTCATCTTCACCCCAATTTCTGCCACATTCATCTTTAATCACCACCATTGCCATGTTCGTCTTCACCCCATCACCGCCACCTTATCTTCAACCACAACCACCGCCCTCTTCATGTTCACTCCTGTCACCGCCTCCATCTTCAAACCCTAAATCAAACACCTCCAAACAATTTCTAGAACCTAATCGCACCACCCAAGCCCCAAAGATTGAAGCCTTTTCTTTTAAGAAACCCTAATCGCACCACCGGGAACCCCCAAAATCAAACTGAAAATCGAAGAATCATACTGAAAAAAAGTAAGCCCTAAAACGGGAAATCCTAAAATCTAACTGAAAAAAACAAACGTCTGCAATCCCCAAACGGGAAACCCTACAATCGAAGAATACACACAGGAGATCCAAAACGGGAAACCCTAAAATCGCGACAGATGGATGACGATGGTGGAAATGAGGAGAAGAAACTTTAAAATCGTGAATCCACAACCAGAAACTCAGATCGGAGGTATGTTTCGTGTATGTTTCATCGTTGCCGGAGGTGTGTGTCGTCTTCACCGGTGTTTCATTGGAGGAAGTTCAGTGAGACACATTTGGTGGTTCATGGCGTCGGTGGAGGTGGGGTTCGATGGAGGTGTGCTGCCGGTGTCGGTGGTTCCGCTGGTGGAGGTGGAGGTGGCGGCGGTGGTGGTGGGTTGGATGAACAGAGAGAGAGGGCGTAGAGAGGGACCGAGGGTTACACGTTAGAGACAGAGAGGGGGTGGGTTAGATCTGATTTAACTTGATGTTCTATATTTTAAAAAATATTTAATATTAAAGTATAATATTTAAAATTAATTATAATTGAAGAAAATAAAAAAAGAAATAGAAGAGGGGTAGTTTAGTCATTTCAAGTTAAGGAGGGACCAAATATGCAAGTAAAACGGGTCGGGAGGGACAAACCCGTAAAAATTACGACCCAGGGACCAATTCCGTAATTTTAGGTAAACCACAGGGACCAAAAATATAATTAACTCTTATATAGTAGTATAGATTTGTGTAATTTATTTTATTAATTTTAAAATAAATTCTAAAAAACATTAAAATAAGAAAAAACATTTATATTTAAGAAGTAAGGAGAGAAAGATTAATAAAATTTTGGAAAATTATGTTGATGTGGGTGAATAATTGTGTTTGTGTGAGAGAGTGAGTTAGTGAAGAATATATTTTAAATTAAAAAAAAGTTAAAGTAAATTAGGTGAGTGAAATAGTTAAATATTGAATTGATGAAATTAATTAAGATAAAAAGATGAGTTTGAATTAAATAGTCTTAATAATTTGAAGGTTGTATATTGTGCATAATTGTATGGACTATTTAAATTTAAGTAGCCTTAATAATTTGAGGAGAGATAAACATAAATGTATTATATAATAGTAAAGATATATATAGGAAAAAGTTTATTTGAGAATAATTCTTAGTGCGAGAACCGCGAGAACCAATCTGAGTCGTCCAATTCCCCCTACTTCAAGGTCATTGTCCACCCATGAATTCCTCACATGCACTCTACCACTAACTAACCCTCCACGCTATCCATCCATTAACTTCACATATACAAGAAATGGCTGAGATTGGTTCTCGCGCTAACAATGGTTCTCGAATGAACCTTCCCATATATATATATATATATATATATATATATATATATATATATATATATATATATATAAATTGGGTTCAAGTAAAAAAATTCTTAAGGTACTTAATATAAAAAGAAAGGAGAAGTTGCCATGTGTCCATTTATATTAAAGGGTATAAATGACTTTTTGTTATTTTCTAAATAAAAAAAATCTAAATAAATCTTAAGACTAGCCCCCACGTTCCATACATACCCTATTTGAACCAAATCCTAACCCTAATAATGCAGCCATAACCTCCTTCTTCTCCAATCTGAACAAAGTCGCCGCCGCCGCCGCCTGCTTACTTATCCACCGCAGCCGCCGCAACCGCCGCTGTTTGCTTATTTTCCGCATCGCCACCGACGCAGATCTACTCCCACCGTGTGAAATCGATGCCCCATGAAGTCGAGACATGAAACCTTCTTGTGATGCCGTCGTAGCCTACCACCGTTAGAGATTCGCACCGCCGTTGGTTATTGTTACGCCACCGTCGTTGGTTTTTGATACGACGCCAATGCACAGATCTGACCACCATCGATGGGTTTTTGATGCACACGGATCTGACCACCGTGCCGATACACACGGATCTGACCACAGTGCCGATGCACACAGATCTGATGTCGATGGGTTAGAGATGCACACCGCCGCTTGTTTTGCTACGCCACCGCATCTGCACCACCATCCACGCCGCCGACCACCGTTGCCTGACCACCAATGCCGCTGCCTATTTTGAATCAGTTACACAAGTATGATTATTTTTATTTGTGCATCAAAATGTTGTACCTTATGCATTAAATGTATTATGTGAATCAAGAGTTTGTATTCTGTGCATAAATGGTTGTATTTTTTGTACATTGAATGGTTGTAACTTGTGCATCATATCTGAAATTTTGCTGACGGGAGGGATGAGAGAGAAAATGGTTCCATGTTTATTTGATTGATTTGTCCTTTTTACCCTTTTCCTGTTTTTTTTTAATTCCGAATTTAAAAACTTTTTGTTGACTTTTTCTGTTGACTTGGTAGAGATCCTATGGTTGAGATCTCTTCTTACATTAAGTACCTTAAGAGTTTTTTTACTTGATCCCTACCCTATATATATATATATATATATATATATATATATATATATATATATATATATATCATGTGTGTGTGGAGAAGTTCAATCGAGAACTGTTTTTTGTACGGAAACTGTTTATAACACCGTTAATGACTCGTTAGTAGGAGTATTTTGGCAATTTATATATGTATCCACTGTAGATTGTTTATAGGTGAATAAATTCAGGTATGCTTGATACTTAGCATGTAGTTTATAGCGAGGTGACGAAGACAAAGGTAGCGATGATGGCCATGTTATGTACTTTATGGCACATGCCATGTCGGGAGCTTTGACCGCGTAGAGATGGTGTACGCCTTCTATGGTAGACTCAGGTAGTGTAGTGTTATGGTTTGAAACTAGTTTCATACATTTTGTATAGCCGTGTGATTCGATAAGGGCTGTGTTGGCTATTATTTAGCAACAATATTCAGAATTTGTAATTAATGTAGCATTATTCAATTGTGTGTGTTGATACTGATCAATAGCTTCGTGTTGAGAAGTGAACAAAGCCGTAGAGTATTATTTGAGGTGAGTTACACAAAGTCCTTTCAAAACATAGTTGTCGAAATACATAATTTCAAGTGTGAATGTATGTGTATTATGTGATAAGTAGGGGAGACAACTTTCATTCTATGTTTATTGATATGTAAGTAGGAGAGACTACTCCTAATTTCTTGTGTTTTAGCCATGGATTTTATTCCATATAAGTATGCAATGGTTTTGAGTATATGCTCTTGCAGTACTGTTATCTGCTGTTATGTTTTTATGTTGATGTTCGTTTGCTTACTATAATTTATGCTTACTAGTGTGGTATCTATCTTTTCAGGTACAAGAAGTACTAGTGGAAAGGATTAAATCTTAAAAGCTCCCGCCCGCAACGGACAGCTCCTAGCTTTCGTAGTGTCTTTCCGTAAATGATGGTTATGTTTATAATTACTATACTTTGGTATTTTTAGTGTAAATGAAGTTGTGCTAAGCTTTTGGAAAATAATAATATAAAATATATTTTGATAATTATGTGAAAAAGTTGGGTCACAGAAGTGTTATACTATAATGAAAAACTTCATCTCTTGATTAAACTTCAGAATAGCTCTTTGTGATTCTAAATAAAATTATAAAGACAAAGTTGGTCATTTTTCTTTGTAGTAAACATTATTAAAACCTTATCTAAAGTTAAAGATATTACTGTCATCTTCTAATTATGGGCTTAGAAAGTTAGCCGCTGCAAGCCTGAAACCAAAAGTGGGCTTCAGTCATTTTGTTTGTATGCGAAGGAAAATTAAAGTTTGTACTTTGTAATTTAGTTCGATTTAATAATGTTATAGCTATACTATTTTTGTGTTTTAATTTATAAATATTTTTATCTAAACATTGATTTACTTGTCAACATTGTTCGTTTACATCCTTTTACAAATCATTATAATAAACGTAACGCAACACCATTTTCCAGTTAATTTTTAAAACATTTTTACTACTGGTTAACACCAAAACATCATAGTTTAAACAAATATTGTTTCTATTTTAACATTATAGAAAAGTAGTGTCAAAAGTGTTTTTCTCAATACCCTGAGCTATCCAGCTGATCACTGCGTTGGGGTCTTGTTCTTGTTGAAACTGAACCACCTGCATACACCACAATACCGAAACATAAATTTTTGCTTAATGAGCATACTAGCTAAAATGAAACAACCAAAACGCAAGAGTAAAGTCTTATCATGATGTCTCACATCCAAACTATATAACTTGCAAAATTTATCAAACTTTACTATACAGAAACATAGCTACACCATTTGCTTAGTCATACCCCCTAAGACTGTTCTTGGTACACAACTAGCTGTATACCCTGTGACTGCTCTTGATACAAAGCTACGCCACCTATGTAGCTATGTATCCTGATATTGAACTTGTGCATAACTATATCACCTGCACAGCTATACACCACTGTTGTAACATGGGGTGCTTAGTAACTATATCACTTAACAAAGGTATTACATAACAGTTTATATCATTGATACTTACATATTGTTCATACAAGAGAAGTAGTAAACTCACCTAGTATCCAGTATGTCTTAAAACAATCCAATACTGATGATAAAGCAACGTATACGTCAATGACTAGTATCTACAGTTATCACACCAATAAATTATTAACATACAAGTTAACTGCAAACTAGTTAGAGCAAGGCACACCCGTACTTTGCTCTCAGGTTCGATAGTGACCTCTGCAGAAAAATACCTATAGACACACCCATATCTTACATAGGTACGCTCGTGCTGAGCACACTCGTATCCCAAGAACTAGGGTTTTCCACGGGACACTAGGCACACCCGTACCTCCCTTGGATACGTCTGTATCTCACGAACTACAGCTGCAGTTCACCAACTGTATCAGCTATTTTCCAGCTAGAACAATGTTCTAAGATTTTTCTAAACATGAAATACAATAACAATAAACACTAAACACATGATTCTCACTAAGATTCAACCATTTGAATTATTAACTCACTAAGAACTCCAAATTTAATTAAACAAATCATACCTTGAGTTGCCTAGGATTACTATACAGCCAAACAAATACCAAAACTTCTGATTTCTTGTCTCAAATATGAAAATGAAGTGGGCAGGAGGAGTAATACATGACCATGTAAGAGTGTATGTGTTTAAGTTGGTCATACTACAAGAGCATGTATGTCTACAAGTTTAAGTAAGTGACAAACTGGCCCCTTGACTAATAAATTACATTAATGGTAGATTTAACCCCTCTGGTTTAATCACATGTAGGCAACTTACAATTCACATAGCACGTATTTATTTAATTAGGAAATTCGAACCTCGGAGCGTTACACGTAACACTCAAAAATCTTTAAAAATAAGAGGTTATATATTCTCCTACTTTGTATTCTTTTTTTGGGTTTAGGGTTTAGGGTAACATGTGTCAAAATAAAGAAAGAAAATGAGAAAAGATAATTAGTAAATTTCACATGTAATAGTTTATTGAGTAAGAGGATGAAGTAGGAAGATCTAATAGAAGAAAATATAAATTTTCTTATAAAAATATACAAATAAACAGTATTAGCTATTGTTTAAGAAAAATAATGATGAAGTAACTCATCTACGATCTGTGGGATGAGGGGCAGACCCGAGAACTTTTTTGACTGTGGCACCATATAATGACAAAAACAAAATTAATTAAAATATATTGAGGGTGTTATTCGGGTTATTTTTTGGGTTTTCGATTAATCGAGACAAATTAACGACATTTGTTTTTTTTGGTATTTTAAGGCCAAAAATTAAAATAAAACACTACTTTAAGGTATAAAATCGAATACATGGTTAAAATTTATTAAACTTATAATTTTTTTTTCAGTTTTGAATGAGTTATGGTGGCATCTAAACAATAATTGGTAACTGGTATTTGGATGATTATCTCTTTGAAAAAAATATTGAGGTTCAATTAGCGGTTCTTGGTTTTTCATGACCGATACTTAGAAAGAAATTTGGAATACGAGTTTGATTTTAGATAATATGTTATTTAAAAAAATGTCGTAATAGTTATATACATTACTCCTGACTGGTATTAGGATTATCTCTTTGAAAATGGCGAAGTGTCTACAAGTTAGTCTCTCTCTCTCTCTAAGATGCAATCCAGTTCAAACTATATTTGGGTTAAAAGAAGGAATTTTTATTAAGTGTCCAAGTCTAGATAACTTTAACAAATGTTTAAGAATAATCGTATAAAATCGGTCGCATCTCCAAGTGGGCAAATATTATACATGTCAAAAGATGAAGATTATATACACACAATATTTTCTATATAAATGACCGCATGATTCAGGAAAAATCAAAAACCTTATTCCTTAGGATTTACACATTTTACAATAACAATGTAAGATAATGTTTATGAAAACCAAGTATAGTTTAGGGTTTTTATTACAAATACGAAATAAAGATAAATAAATGATAGATGGATTTCCATAAGGTTGTAATTCCCATTTTAAAATTTGCTACGATTTATGTGAACCATATGCTTGGTAGCTAAACTAGAATTTGAACATGTACTAAAAAAATTCACAATTTAGGGTTTTTAGTACGATTTAGGACTGAACCGTTTCAAACTAATATTCCACTGATCCAAATTTCCTAACAATGGTCCAATCTTTGTTTCGAGTTTTTCTACTTTTGGTCTCCAATTAGGTTTGGTTTTAGATTGGCCTGGTACGGATTTCAATTAGTGCTAAATCCTACCCTTAATAACACACATAAACATACGACGAATACACACACAAATCACACCAACAATGTATATATACACTGATACGCGAATATCAGTCTTAAATTTATAAACTAATCTAACCGTATTTGACCGACACACTAACGGGCAAGCGCACCCGATCGTATAGCAGTAAATCAGGTAAGACCAGGATCGTCTCCACAGGGAACAGTTATGGAATATACTATTATGAAATAAACTAGTTAAACTAAGAATGCTTTAAAGTAAAAAAGGGGGTTTTTGAAAGTAGTAGCTAACCGCTACCAAGGTATGAAAATATTTAATTAAAGCAATAAACTAGAAACAATTTTAAGAAGTTGAAATCAGTTAATAGAGATGTATTTACCAATGAATCACTCTTCCTAGGTTCAATTTGTTATAAACATAAATAATATGATAGGTTTCTAAGGGCGTTCGAACCAACAACCATCAGTCCTACTAATCCGATTACGACTTAATCTTTCAAAAACACACTTAACTCTCGTTGTATGGTGAATTAGACTCAGCCTTTTATCTATGGTATTACTGAATAATCTTAACCCTCATTATCTCAGAAAAGTTATCTATCCTATTGAATGCAAACGTCATTGTCTCAGATCAAGCAAACAATAATCCAGAAGAAAATACACGTCTGTATCTAACAGATTACTCAGCAAAAGTTAAGATCAAAAACTCAAGGTTCATGATTAAGCATAAACAAAACCAATCATATATTTATGATTAAAGATACAAATCAAAACTAGGGTTTGTTCATCATGGTAAATACCAGAAAGGTCTAACTCATAGACAAGTTAAAAAACAAATACAAAGTAAAACCGAAATTGCAAACCATTATAGACCGATGGTTGCAACTCAAGTTAACCCTGCAGATGTTGCGGCCTCTCCTCTCCATCACTGATTACTTCCTAAAACTATCGCATGATTCTCTTCTCGTTGACTGCCGCTTCTGGAATACGTATCTAATTATCTCCTCTGCCGCCGCCGTCTTCTGATATATATATCAACTCCTCACGTAATCTCCTTTTAATTTGTGTATTGGGCTTGTGAGCCCAAATGCACCTCCACCAAATTATTAGCATGACCGACAACCCATGTAATTATTTCTTTCTTTTTTCTCATTTCTGTTCTCGGCCCATATGAATAGAATCACAGCCCAATTGAATAGTATAAACATAATATCATTTCAGCTCGTTTTCTCTAGTTTTCATAGCCTTTTGAATCACCTCGTTTTGAGTTCGTATGAATGAGATACGACCCAAACATTGAAGAGGTGTCAAAGCTGTCACTTCCTCTTTTCTTCACCATCTCTTATCAAATTCTCTTTTTCTCCTCTCAAGAGCCCTAAAATATGTAATACACCAAAGTAAGCCACAATTACCATAATTCATTATAAATATTCATTAAAAGCACGAGATATCGGATATAAATTATATGTGTATTTTAGCCGATATCATACACACACACACCATTTATTTTCAGATTTAGATACATAGACAGACAGACAGACACACACACATAAGCACTAAGAACACATACAAACATCAAAAGGACACTAGATCTAGATCTAAAAAACAAAGGGTTTAGTTAATGAAACCTTCCTATATGTCATACTCTGTCATAGATTGCAATTTTTGAGATATATCAAATCAAACATATACACTTACATAACATCAAAAAGTCAACTCTCTCTACTCTATAAAAGGACGGGGCGAGGATGAACCTAACTAATGGAAGAAGAAATATGGGAAGGAAGGTCAGAGATATGATGACAATGAGTATAGGATAATCCCGGACAATCTGGTGATGGTATAATTGTAGTGAGAGTAAGCATATATGAGAGGGATGAATGTAATAAGAAAGAGAGAGATACAAAAATTTTTATATTCTCTTGGGAAGTGGGAGGATGAGTTTTTAATGAGTTACACATCACTATTTAGTATTTACTGGTAATAAATTAATATTCAAAAGTTTGTTACAGATATTCTAACAATATATGATATTTGTAATAGAATATTAAAAGAAAAAGTTGCTTGTAATAATGGATTTCTTTAGCCGTAGATCCTTAAGGTTGTAGATAAGAATAAAATAATTTCCTTTTGAACAACAAGAATAAAATAAATTAATTTTTAGTTTTAAAAATGATAATTTTATTTTATGTATAAAAGATTAAAAACTAATTAAAAGGTAAGCATGAAATTTATGAAAAGTTAATTTTCATTTTTAAAACATAAAATTACTTTTTTTATTTTTATCTACAACTTTAACCTTAAATCTATAGTTATCATTCTTCTATAATAATCAATATTCAAAAGTATGTTATAAAGTTGCTATTTTATCTTTACCCAAAATACAAATCTCTTGGCGAACCAACAATACAACAAGCTCATGAAAGAACTATCAAGTATCAACTATTTAATACATAGGGAATAAATAGATAATTTAGCAAGTCCCAAAATAATATTTATATATTGTTTTCTTAACGGTGGACGGTGGTTCTACCAGTTTTCCCCAACTCGTAAGCAACCGGTCACTCACCCTTTTCATTCATTTTGATTTTAGTTTTAATTGATTTCTGCTACCGGCTCCGGCGAATGCTGCCGGAGATCTGTCTTTCTTTTGGTGTTCGATCGATGATGAATTTTTCGAGTTCCGTTTGTGATTGCTTATGAATAAACCCTAACGAAGATAATAGAGATTGCTAATTTTTAATGGTTGTGTATTTTTGTACAGAATTTAAACACCGACGATTTCTTCACCAATAGCTATGAATACTCGAAGGTTCTTCTTCTATTTTGTTCTCTATATCTTGATTTAATGTTGTATTTGCTGCATCTGTATGATTTGCTTAGATCAGTAATTTATCGATACGAAACTGATACGATTATAGTTTGCCGATCTGCATATGTGAATGCATACATTAGTAAACATGATTGTACTTGATTCACATTGAAACTCATTAAGCATGCTTTCAATTCTATTCCGGTTGGTTGTAGATTGATTTCTGAAATGAGTTCAGTTACTATTCTGTGTTGTAATGCCTGAGGCACTGCAATTATGCTATACCTACAGAGTAGGCTCACACAAGCTTCCATTACTTTCTTCTTCTTCTTCTTCCTTTTTGGGCATTCTTCTATATTGGAAATGTTTAGAATAATTTGGTATACACTTGTCATTGCTCGAGTTCAGTGGATCTAGGTGTAGCTCTGAATTGGGTAAAGGGGGTTGAGCATATTTTCAAGTGGAGAATACCACTTTTTATCACAGAGCCATGCCCAAGATAAAGTCAATCATCAATCTGACTTAAACATGAGTTCCAGATTGATTATATAGCAAAATGGTCTTGTACAATGTGTGGCACTTGTAGATGGGTGCAATTTATAAACTTTTAAAGGGTGTTGTGCTACGTCGTTGGTTGCATCACTTTTGATGCTATCATTTGCTTGTGGATGGAGATGGTACAACAAAATTGATTTATCTGTAGGTGACATATTACCCTTCTGAACCTGATTCATAGCAGAGTCAGACTTGACATATTTCTAGACTCCTTGAAAAATATGAAAATAAGGAAGGGAAAGCAAGGCATTACTTGAAACCACAAACTTACCATTTGGATTTTGAAGAAGACCGCCTAGGCCTGATATTGGTGCTCTCACTTAAAAGTAGGGTCTGGCAGACTATATTAAGACACGTGAAGATGATATCGGTGATAAGTCATAAGATATGTTTTTGGGCATTGAGGAGAACTTCCAAATCCAATTCAAGAATTGGAGTAATGGACATTTGCACATGTGTGACCACCAAATTGAAAGAGTCTCCCTGTTTGGTGGAATATTAGATACGCTATTATATATGAAAAATCCTCGATGATTTTATACATTATCTAGGGGAGGGGGATCCATCCATTCTAGCTTTTTAAGGTTTTCTATTTCTTGGCATATTATATATGAAGACATTTCTTGTGACTTCCTGCTAGTTACCAGAATTCCAGAAAGATGATCCCTACTTGCAAGTTGCAAGAGCCTAAAAGCATATGCATCATTCTTATCAGTCTACATTGCAAATTGATGTCAACACCACATTACATAATTTTCTGTTTCACATGGCGCACTATAATCTGATGTTTGTATTTACTGTGATAAAAAGTTCATTTCTAAGTTTACTCTTCTACTTGTATGAATTTGATCCTATGCTTTTTTGTTTTGTGAAAATGTTTATTAAAAGTATAATAGTTGTCACCTTAATCAGGATGTCAATACTCGGTATCTTCTTAGCTTGTTAAATAACATTTTTAAAAGCAGGGATGTCCGTGGAAGCAGAACTGCTTTATTTGATGACATTGAAGATGGTGGTATTAGAGCCACTTCTTCTTACTCATCTCATGAAATTGATGAACATGAGAATGATAGAGCAATGGATGGGCTGCAAGATAGAGTTCTTATGCTGAAAAGGGTAAATTCTATTATTTATATATATTTATTAATACACGGATCCTATAGAAATGATAACAATACAAAGAAGACAATAGTTGTCTTTTGAATGGTGTTTAATTGGATTGCAGTCCATATAGTAATCATGGTTTATGCGTGCCAATGAAAACACCAACTCAGGTTTCGTTACGAATTCAAAAGTTCAAGAATTTTCATGTAAAACTAATGTCATTCATCTCAACAGTTGACAGGTGATATCCATGAAGAAGTGGAGGGTCATAACCGTATGTTGGATAGAATGGTATGTATGTCTAAAGTATTAAATTATTATTTTTGCATATCTTTTGAACAATTCATAGTAATCTTTGTTTTCTTTATTAGGGAAACGAGATGGATTCATCAAGAGGTATGCTCTCTGGAACTATGGACAAGTTCAAGACGGTATGCATTTTTCTACACCATTATTCCAATGCCATACTTTATAGTTTTCTCCTTTAGAATTCACCATATAATTACAAAATAGCTTTAACAGTATGATATTTTGAGTAAAATGATCTGGGATGGTGTATGCTCTGAGCGACATTGGACCCGTTTGACTCCATTTGACCTATTCCTATATAAGCTATTTCTTTGTGCTGCACGGTTGACCCGTTAGAGATAAAACATAACCTCCATTTACAAAGGGGTAATCACTTTTGGTCACTAACTATGAGTTATGATACAAACGTCTTTACAGGTTTTCGAGACTAAATCAAGCCGAAGGATGGTTACACTTGTGGGTTCGTTCGTGGTGGGTTTCCTTGTGATATATTATCTCACTAGGTAATTTCAGGTACTTGGTGATTCCAAAATCAACACTTGTGTTTCCAACCGACGTAAAAAAGACCTGCTCTGTGAATGTTGAATGTGGGAAGAACTTGCGTAGAGGATGATGCTTTTTTGTGTGGTCGTTTATGTAAAAAAAGAGGATTTAATAACAACTTAAAAATGTTTTAAATATCGTTTTTTTATGTTAATCGTGTGTTAATCGTATTTTGTACCTCATATTATTTGATTTTTTTCTTTCTTGTTCTTGGTGGTGCCAGTTTGTATTTTGGTTTTTGTAGTTTTCTTTAATCCAGATCTCTTGGTTTTCAGTATTTTTTGTTGTATTCAAGGGAAGAAAAGAACAGCTACCCCCCCCCCCCCCCCCAAAAAAAAAAAAACAAACAAAAACAAAAACAGTTAATTATAATGATGATATAAAAAAAAAAATGCACCAGCCGGGAATCGAACCCGGGTCTGTACCGTGGCAGGGTACTATTCTACCACTAGACCACTGGTGCTTTTGTTTCATGTTTCGGGTTTGATCCTTAAGTATACTCCCGTATCGTTAGCTAATTGATCGTTTGTGGAAAATATATATTGTTTATCGTGATTGTAAAGAACCCGCAACGGGTGCATAATGAGCTCGTTATAGAGCTCCAAAACCATCATTACAAACCATGGTCCATTGGTCCTTGTTCTGGCGGTTGCATAAAGCTCGTGGTGTGTTTGTTATTTGAGGGTTCGTGGTTGGGGTGACAAGGCGAGAGCCTCGTTCTCCATTTTTTTTTTCAACAGCGGGATTTGAGATTGATATTTGTATGCGGGTCTAGTGATAGTAGTGATTTTATTGTTAGTAATGCATCATTGACGATTAGTGATGACAGCTATAATAGTTATCAGTTAGTGTGCTCTAAGTGTGAAGAAATATATATTTGTTTCAAACCATATGATAAGAATAATTACATCACCCTAACACTTTTAAGTGTCTAAATCACATATATACGTACACACATATATGCATGTGCACAAGTGGCCTGGCAACTCGGGTCATATTCATATTAAATGGGTCGTGTCATTTTCGTATCAACTCATTTTTTACGTAGTTTAGTTTTGTGCCCGGTTCGATTCATGTCACTTAACTTCATGTTTCGCATAAACCCAACTTTCCGCGGAATAAATTTGTGTTGTGTTTTCGTGGAAAAATCCAGATGTTGAGATGGTTTCTTGTTGGCTCATTTTCTGGGGAATAATATTTCCTTGTATAAATTATCAAGGATGACCAAAAAAACACATACTTCATACCGAACATGGTTAGACTAAGCCCGAGTTGATCGGAGATGTGGATATAAAATTTTGTTTCATGGCCAATATTGATTTATCATGGTCATTCTTTTGTTTTTATAGGCGAATACAATCGATACTGATCAATTACACTCATACTTGAAACCAAATATGTTAATACATGTTATAGTTTGTTCAAACAATAAGTTATCGTAAAAAATAACTAGAATAATACTTGTGTGTTGTGCGGGTATATTTGGTATTTAACATTTAAGTTGTGATTCTCATTTTGCAAATTATCCCTTTATGCTTGAAGAAACATTTTACACGTTGCAACAGATCGTAAGTATATTGTTTGAGACAACGTTTGTAATTACTTCTATATTATATTTGAATCTAAAAAGCATCTCCGAATTCTTCTTAAATCTTTAATGATCTTTTTTTAATCATAGTGTCTTCACTCTTCACATCAATTTTCACTTTAACCTAAAAAAACATGTTTTTATTACCCTACAAAGCAATAAAAATCCAAGTCCCACACCTTGTGCAAGTTACGACATAAGGTACGGTGACATAGAGCCAACACAGTTAGGTATCCTCCATGTAACCATATTGTCTATAAAAATATAGTCTTTTAACCCATAACTCACACCTGTACGAAAATAAATAAGAAACAAAATTAACTTAAAAAGTGCGGATAATTATACATGTTCTGAATACTAACATGAACTCTAAAAAGCACGGTTCTAAAAAGCTCGTCTTAGCTTTGTCATGACTCCGTCAAGGCTTCAGGCTTGACCATGCAGCCATGACATGGTCTAAGGCTTGGTGTACGCCAAGGTCCAACTTAACATGTCTTTACCTCTTATAAACCGTGTTTTTTAGGCTTGTTAAAGGTATTGAGCCATATGAGCCGAATATAATTTTATATACAAAATTATAATTTACATACAAAATTATTGCTTTAAGTTGCGCTTTGTTAAACGCCATGACCTCGCCATGGCTTCCAATACTTAAGGCTTGACATTGTCATCACGTCACACGTCACGTTATTTAGAATATTGCTAAAAAACAACCTAATATTCAAAAACTCCACACATCATATCTCCTTTTGCAATGTTTAGTAGCTTAATTTCCACTCAATCTTTAGATTGTCTAAAGGTCGGAGCTTACTTGGAAATCTAATCAAACATCCTTACATGGAACAAAATTTAAATCTTAAAGTATTATATTTGACATTGCTCCAATTTATACATCAAATTGGTAATAATACTAATAAAAATCATTGGCTTTACAACCTCTAATATGCTGAACTTTCTAGCTATCCCCTCTCGATGTACCCAATTTACTTATATAGTTTCTATGAAACATATATTTGTTCGCATAAGCCGTTTATATTTCAATACATTATACATACTCGTGATGAGTACGTACGTGTGTTCTTGGCTGGATGTGTAGAAACCGAACTCGAACCAAAGTATGACCCTGTCAGTCAAACCACCAAAATATTATTCGGATTATTACCCATATATGAACCATAACAACCCAATATCCATATTTACCTCACCAAAATCGAGTTAACTTCGTTTTACTTGGATCATGCGTGCTTAGTGAGTATATGTAGTCAAATAATTTTACAATTTATATCTTATATATTTTTCTTTTATAAGTCTTGGTATATAATATTCGATGCAAATATGAATATACATTTATGACCGTTTCATTTTTATCTGCATTTGGATATAAATTTTATAGTAACTCAATCACTTCGAAGAAAGTATGTTTTTAATATTATAATTTAAAAGTCTAATTATTATGTTTTATATTAAAAAATTAGAATAGTTCAATGATAGTTTTTTTTTTTCGTCTTACCTTTTTCCGAGTGTAATGACTAATTGTAAGTTTGTGGGGTTCCAACTCAAAACCAATTGGTTATGAGAGGAGTAGCCCATGACTCTTATAAGCTCATTACAAAGTCACTCTCCGTCCTATGTGGGACATTACTCAACACGCCCCCTCACGTGTGGCGTTCTTTTTTTTTCTCGCGCCTAACACGTGGATACTTATGGGTTACGTGGAGTGGGTGAACCTTGCTCTGATACCATGTAAGTTTGTGGGGTTCCAACTCAAAACCAATTGGTTATGAGAGGAGTAGCCCATGACTCTTATAAGCTCATTACAAAGTCACTCTCCGTCCTATGTGGGACATTACTCAACACTAATGAATATAAATGGTGATGTTGGACGTTATATGAAAATTAAAACTTGAATCGATTCAGATATAAACCAAATGACACACTACTATAATAAATGATAAAAGTTTTCCTACTTTATCTAATTTGTGCTAGAATGTTAGTTTATATATTTTTATTTATTCACTACACAAAGATCTGGGTGCGTTTGTTTAGGTAATCATCTTGTATTTTGATTTAATTTTGTCATCAAATAATTTTGCAAGTTTGTTTCTCTTGAACTTTGTATATTTGGTTGATAATGGACACTATTCTTGTGTCATGGTGATTAAAATCAAATTCTAGATTTATGTTTTGTTAACATCATGTGTTATCTATAATTTTATTCTCATTAATCTTTTAAATAATAGGTAGTTTAGTAATTTCATTGTTTAGTTATAACATTTTACGGTTAGTATAAATGTTAAATTGACCAAAGATAAAGCACTTTTCCTCTTTAAATGTAACACCCTGAAAATTCAGTACAAATCTAAACTTTTTAAAACTCATTTTTAAAACATAATTTAAATAAAAACTTTACTTTAAGCGGAAACAATAAAAGCAGTTAACAATTTAAACTTCAAATATAATATTCAATCACATTTTTAATAAACAGTTATCTTTAAAATCCAAACATTTAGTGTTACATGAGTCAATCTCACGACTTTTATTCTAAAAGTAGGAAATCTAGAAATTACCATAAAATAAAGCCCGAAAACTTCTACCCACAAAAGCCAACAAATAACCTGTGAATACAAAACATTTGCACAACATGTTAGCTATACGAATATAAATAGAGTATCACCAAAACATTTACTTTATAAAAATCAAGTCATCATCTTATCGAAATACCAGTTTGGCAGGATACGTAACATGATTAAATCCACATATAGCACATAAGAATGTGGGTCTATCCATTGAGTCATAGTATCTCCACGTGGTAGCTAGCCACGGTCAACACGTGCCCACATAGGGGATAACCACATGTCCCCGTCAAGGTGGGAGAGCACGAAGCATTCCACCATACAACAGTTGTTAGGAGTGAATGATCCATTTCCCAGGTCCACTCATGTATACACAGGTCCGGTTCGCTCGTCAGCCTCTTGAACCACATGGTCATCTTGGGTACTATCATTCCAACCCACTCCTCGTACCAACTCCGTACCACCCGTGTATCAAGTCCCAATTGCCTAAGCACTTGACCCATACACATCACCCAATGGTATGGAGAACAATGGTACAAAGCACTAGCACAACACGGGTCCGGATCAAAACTCACCCAAAAGGGTAACACATAAACTTACGCCATAAAGTCCAAACAACCATAAGCATTAAGGATTAATATCAAGCAAGTGAGATTCACATGTATCTTAGTCCATGTCTCTAAGCATAATTGCTTAATAACAATATCAATTAAGTGGCATCTCAATGCCCCAATAACACAAGTGTAAACATGGCTCATTAGCTTAACATCATTTGAATCAATTGAAGATTATATATAACTCACTCCTATATGGAGTATCAAATCATAAGAGTTAACAAGTAGTCTTAAATCAATACTAAAGACCTCATTCTAAATGGAGTGTTGGTCTCATTTAAATCTTCCATAAACAATGTTTATCCATCATTGAAGTAGTTACACAATTTCCATATCCTTAAAAACATGAGTTACATAAATTAATTTGCCAACCATGTTTAAAAACACACTTATGACGACTTATTAACTTTCATAAAAAAAAAAGGTGGTAGGGTGTACTCACCTAGAGGGTGTGATGACGATCAGCACCCAACCAAAGGCAATAAGCTCACAAGTAGGTCCAATTCACTCTCATCTCTAAACAAGAGCAAAACCAATCATCACTTATTTAATCTTACTCAAACGAATCACTCAAGTTTCATCTATAGTAGTATAAGGTCTAAACCTTTCATAAGAGTCGTTTCTTAATCGCTTGACAATTCAATAATGTTCAAGGCGAACAACAGATATAAACAAAGTACTAATTGGGATTAAGGACTCTTAATACACAAAAAAAATGATATCAATGCAATCCAAGATACATAATAGGAGTTTAAAGTTGAAACTATTAGAACTTGAACTTTCTTGCATAAAAACATCTCTCAAAATTGACCCTTATGCATTGTACCAATATTTTACCCTTTAAAATATTTGATTTAGCCTCTGATGTCTGAAAGTAACTTAAAGTAGACTCCACGAGATTTCCAATGATATGTAATATGACTTCTAACGATTTTTCTTTGATTTTATATGATTTTTACAAGACTGACAATTTTCACAGCCGGGCTCGCTCCGTGAGACACCCCCTCGTGCCGCGAGAAATTCTCTTTAACCTCAATTCTCACCCAAATGACGTCCTCGCGCCACGAGATACCCCCCCTCGCGCCGCGAGTCATCTGCAGGTCACATTTTGCTTCTTTTCAAGTCTAAAACTCATCTTTTGCAACCCAATTCAAGTTCAATCGTTTGGATAGTTAAAATAACCTCAAAATATGACTAAAACAAGTTCAGAAACATCATAAACAACAATTTATTATAACTTATTAGAATAACCAATTCAACCCTTGTACAAATTACCAATTTGACCCTTTTACTAAGAATTCAACATGCTTCAAACTTGCATTACCAATTACAACATAAATCACTAAAGTCAATTCATGTTATAATATAAAACTTACTTATATATAGTTTACAATATGTCTTGACTTCAATTATGCAACCAATCTTTTCAAGAGCATTATCAATTCAAATTGACCCATTTGACTACCAAAGTCAACAAACCTCAATTATATTTAACCAAATCAAATATCTAAACTTTCAGAGGTTATTTTATTCACTAAAAAAATTCAATATCATCACTATTCACTAACAAGAATTTTACATAAGTATTCACACTAAACCCAATTTAATGGTTTTTAACCCCATTTTAACTGATACAGTTAAACTAAACTTGATCATCTTTTAAATACAACTCAAATACAAAAATCAACTATGAATTGGTTATGAACTTACTTGAATTTATCATCTCACTTTGTGAAACTCTAGTTTCTGCTCCAACCAAAGCGATTGCATTATCAAGACACTCCATTTTTGTCAACAAAACAAACATACATAAAAAATATATCATTATTTACATATAAATTGAAAAGATCATCATGAATATAAGTTAAAACTTACTTGAAGATCAAGTCCACTGCTGTCCACCAATAAATTAAACTCAAATTAAAGCATTGATGATGATTTTGTCATCAAAACACCCCCATTTTGACAAAAGTCAACATAAGACTAGTCTACTTGATTCTTTATCTTTTGAACCCATTTCTTTCTTCTTCGTTCTCAATCTCTTGAACTCTCCAGAAAACACACTCAAGAATGAATATAATCTCTGGAGTTTATGTTTAATAATAGTGATTTACACATTTGGTCCTTCTACTTTCCAATTTGTCACATTTAATCCCTATAGTTTTGTTTTCTTGACATTTCCAGCCCTTGAATTATCACCAATATTTTACTTAATATAATTAGCACATAAAGCCTTCCTTACTAACTTTCCAAGCTTTGGTCACTTGTACTTTGAGATTTATAAATTGTACCCCATAACTAAGAATATTAAATAGGTACAATCATTCTTAAAATAAATTCCCAATTTATCTATAATATATCATCTCCTCAACACATAATTCTTTTTAGATTAATCAAAATACTTATGATCAATAATATTTACATCTTAAAATTTGAAATATTACATTAAATAAAAAAAAGGTAAGGTTCATAGCTCCAAATTTCCAATCTAGTAAAGTATTTTAAAAAGAGTTATGTACATCGAAATATAAGAACTTATATCAATTTTTATAAGTTGTTTAACGAAATAAATATTGTTGATACTAATACAATAAACTACTTGAAAATTACATTATGTGAAATGTGACATGCAATAATAAGTTAAGCAAGTCATCTTGATTTTTTCAATTTGTTTATTTTCATATTTTATTTTATTTTAAATAAAATAAAATATGAAAATATAACAAATTTAAAAATACAAAACATCTAAAACATAATTTAACATGACCACCACTCAGATCTAACATGGTTCAAATCTAACGTGGCCCAAATGTTTGTTCATACCATCACCGCCACCTTCAACCACCATCGCAACCACAAATCTCATAAACCCATAAACGATTTACAAACCCACCCAAATCAAGATGAAGAACAAATTAAAACCCAAGAATCCTTGAACAAATAAACATTGTTTCAGATATGTGGAATAACCTTATATGTTCTGAATTTTGTTTCATTTCAACCCAGATATGTTCAAGATCTGTTCTAATTTTGTTTGATTTCAACTGCCGCTACCTATTTCATCATCAACCTCGGCCACTACCACCTCTCGCGCTTGAACCACCATCACCATCTCCCTCATTCATGTTCAAGAAAATAACCAGCAATATAAAACCCTAAACAACAACCACTAAAAACTCAGAGGCAGATCTGAGTTAGAAATAAAAAAAGAGAGAGAAAAATAGTCGAGAGAGATCTTTTCAGAGGCAACATCGACAATGGTGGTGTAGGCGGCGGAGGGAACATCGACAATAGCGGTGCAATTCATCTTCAAAATTGGTTCTTGGGGTTAGGATTTTCTTTTTTTCATGGTATTCCACATTTGGACATAGTTTTGTTATTTGTGTTTGAAAGTGATGAATAATAGTATGGTCATATTTTAGGGTTTTATTCATAGTTAAATCTAATGAATTTAAGGGGTAGGGGTAATTGAAAAATTGTAGTTTGAAGATGATGAACCCATTGTTGCTCTTGAAAGATGACGATCATGAAAATGAGTTTATTAGGAGAAAGAAGATGAAGATATAATAATAATAATAATAATAATAATAATAATAATAATAATAATAATAAATTGGTAAAAATGAAAATAAAATATTTAAAAAATCAAGGAGACTGGTTTAACCTGCTATTGCAGATCACATTACTGATTACATATAGTATAATTTTTAGATAATTTATTGTATTAATATCAACAAAATTTAGTTTGTTATATAAAATTTTAAAATAGACTTTATTACATTCGATACATAACCCTTTTAAAATTGATGTAATTTTTTAGGTAAATTCTTATGAAATTAGCAAATTGACCAAAATTTTCGTTAAAAAAAGTATTCATGCGCAAAATGAAACTTCAAAATGCCAAAAACCATTGAACTAATCAATCATCACCACGTGACACCTTTTTGTCAACTCGTGTTTGGGATTTTCAACCACTTCAAAATTATTGGTTTTGACCAATCCTAGTGTTACATGTTGCAATTTACCTTCTTATTTTTTTCGTAAAAGAATACGATTCTACACGTGAAGATTTAAGTTTCTTAACCAAGAGATGGTGTCTTGCTTTAAAGTTTCTTAATGTTATAAGATGATTTTGAGCTTAAAGCATTTGATCTCAACGCCTTTCTCAACCACAATCCTAATTAAACCTTTTCTTTAATATATCAACCAAAACAGAAGATTCAAAGAAATAGACATCAAAGGCCTGTATATAGTTTAGGGTTCATTTCTACGGGGGCTTATTAATGTAAATACTGAATACATTGTATGTATTTTAGTTAGATAATGACCCATCTAAGGCCTGTATATAGTTTAGGGTTTATTTCTAAGAATGATTCTCGCATAAACTTATATATATATATATATATATATATATATATATATATATATATATATATATATATATATATATGGTGCAGTTCAAACGAGAACTGTTTTTCGTACGAGAACTGCGAGAACCATTTTCAGCCAATCATTTTATTGTTTAACCTTAAATGTCTTGTTTTAGCTTCAAGGGCACTTTGGTCATATTAAAGTCACGTACTCCCTTGCACCGTCACTTTCAGATTTCAAATTTACACACACCTCTTGAGATCCAAATTCCAAACGCACACTCACGCCTCTTCAGATCTGCTCAAGCGTTTAAATCACCGGTAACCAACCTTCATTCCGGCAACCGCCTATAGCCGACAACCGCTAACAACACCTACCGCTTTTATCTCCACCATCTTCTTTCCGGCAACCGCCTATTGACGGTAACTGCCCATGGCCGTCAAATTCAATGTAAATCAATTTATAGATAAACTTTCCAAACCTCAATCGGGCCACCTGATGCTACAAGGTGCGGCAGAATTTCTCGATTTATAGATAATTTTTGTAGAGCTGCAAATCAATTTGAAGAACTGGATTAAAATGATGAAATCGAGCCCCAATCAGGTATGGATTAACAACAGTTTCTAGATCTGTATAAAATCGAAGAATACCAACAAACGACCTATTTCTCCACCCGTCGCCTACGTTTCTCACCGTCATCGTCCTCCACACAGCTACATACTCTTGTCTCTGCTGTTAACGACTGCCACATGCTCCATCTGCTTGTGTATGGATCAAATTTAATTTAGCACCCACATCCATGAAACTCTTGCCGGATTTATTTTATACCGGAAGGCGACGACAAGCTAATTGTTTTTAACACCCACATGGCCACATCCACGAAACTTGCTGGATTTAATTTGCACCGGAAGGCAACTACGGACCAAAAAACCATGAAGTAATTATGGTCAGTGGGGTATTTATTATTGACATAATTATTTTAACATTATGTCTTTATGTGGTTAGTAGTATTAGTGTATTTCAAGCTTTGTAACATGGTTTTTTTTCCAGCAAATGGTTAGTGATGTATATATTTAAACATTTAGACTCTAAACCATTATTAACTATTTTTTTAAAACAAGATGATTACCGTTTCTTATATATATATTTGTTTCATTAATAAACATACTGAATTGTAGAGTTTCAAATTCTAGCATGAAGAAAATGAGAGCATAATTTTTTGAGAATTTGATATAATTCGAAAAAAATGTTTATTCAAGTGCAAAAATATTTGCATTTGTGCAAATATTTACATATTTGCAGAAGATGTGCAAAAATATTTGTATTTACACTTGTGCAAAAAGATTTGCACTTGTGCAAATTTTGCATATTTGCACAGGTGCAAATATATTTGCACTTCTGCAAAAAGATTTGCACTTGTGCAAATTTTGCATATTTGCACAGGTGCAAATATATTTGCACTTCTGCAAAAAGATTTGCACTTGTGCAAATTTTGCATATTTGCACATGTGTAAATGTCGAGCTGTAGTAAAAAAAAACCAGCAAACACATCAAATTTTTTTTGAAAAAATATAGCAAGACTGGTCTCAAATTAAAGAGCATAATTTTGTCGTTAACTTGGTATAATTTTTGTAATTTAACACATGTCCGTTTCATAGATATAATAGTTTAAAAAATGCGGGGGTAAAGTAAAAATGTCCAAACTACCCTTGATTAATTAAGGATAAGTTTGATTAGTTTAAGGTTATCTATTAACAACTCTTTAATCTCAACCCTCCATCTCTTTGATCAATGGCTGTAATTGGTTCTCGTAGTTCTCGTACGAAAAACGGTTCTCGTTTGAACCGTCCCCTATATATATATATATATATATATATATATATATATATATATATATATATATATATAGGGAAGTTCCATCGAGAACCAAAAAAATGCGAGAACTGCGAGAACCGATCTAAACCGTAAAATATCTACCAAACGACAAGATATTAAATTATGAAAATTATACCAAATATGCTCTTTTAATATGAAATCCATATTGCTATTTTTTTTCAACAAAAAAAATTCGTTTTTGCCGGGTTTTTTTTCGAGCACTATAAGGTATGTTACATATATGTAATCTGTACTAACATATATGTGATCAGTACTATAAGGTATGTTACATATATGTAACGCATTTTTTTTTGTTGAAAAAAATATAGCAATATGGATGTCATATTAAAGAGCATATTTTTGTCGTTAATTTGGTATAATTTTCATAATTTAATATCTTGTCGTTTGGTAGATATTTTAGCTTTAAAAAGATGGGTGTAACAACCGCGTTTAGGACCCGGTCGTTTCGTGGCGGTGGTAAGTTATTTAATTGTTTATATTTGTATATTTAATTGTTATAATTATTTGCTATTTATTTATATATTTATTTGATGATTATTTGGTATTTAATTTGGACCGCGAGATAAGAGGTAAAAATATTAGTTTAATATTTTTATATGATCTTGGTACCATATGATTCGTTTTTACACGAGGGTCCCGGATAATACCTCGTTGTTTGTTAATGACTTGAATAGGACCGCTTTAATTAGGTTCCTGTATATCAGATATCAGTATTTTACACTGTGTGGTGTATATTTATTTCATCAGCCGACCTTAAGTTCTGTTGACCCTTTAGAAGTCAACATTTCATGTTTTTATTACTGTTTGTGCTTGGCTACGTGAGAAAGAAAGAAACCAAGAACAAGAACAGCTTTGATTTAGCCTTTACTTGATTTCTTGCTACTGATTTGCTGCAACTAAAGTAAGTATATGCGATTTTGTTAAGCTATTGTTAATCTCCTGTTGTGTTCTTGCTTTATAAGCCATTAATTGATTTTTATGGTTCAAGATTATGTGGGTTTATGCCCAATCCGAATTTGATTCATATTTCTGCAAGTTTTTGATGTTCTATGTTCTGATTTCGAGTTATATACATGAGTAAAATCTGTGTTTGAGGATTAAAGCTCAAGAACACCATTAATGGGAGTTTTAGGTTTATTTTGAAGAATTAAAGATTTATAAATTGATGTTCTTGTATGTAGTTTGAGGTTAAATACATGTTAGTTGTAGTATACAAGTGTTTTGGAACTGATTTTGGTTGATTGAAATTGCTGCAAATCGATTTGTATGAGCTGTGTATTGCGGAAATCAAACAGAACAAAGAACAGCGACTGTCTGCTGTGCGTGAATTTCCGCGGCGCGGACCTAGGGTCGCGGCGCGTAATTCCCTGTTCCAGCCCAGTACTTCGTCGTTTGTGATCTGTTTTGACTCGTGTTCTTTTGTATGATGTTGTTTATGTTTAGTACCTGTTGTATGGGTGTTTATATGATAATTATAAAGGTCTTTTGTTGATGAAATATGATTAGAAGGGTTTTGAACTATTTATGTTAAAGTGATGATTAACGGCTACTTTAAATTCAAGAAACGGACTTACATGACTTGTATTCATGTTCTACTGTTTCATACATGTTATATATATTATATATGGTGATTTTAAAGTGTTGGACATGTATTTCATGTTATTTTGAGGTATTAAACCAAACGGGTTGAGTTTGACCCTTAGTAAGCTAAATTGTGTTATATGAACTTGAAATGTGTTTTGTTGGTTGCTACACCTTGTTGGTAACATATATGGATATCTTAATTAGTTTTGGAAGTTTTCCATATTGATTATATGAGTTTTGTGTAATGGCTTAGTTTTGAACCATTTACTATTGAACTTGAATTATTGAGTTAATTGGGATTTGATTCACTAATCTAGTTGTGTTGTGTTCTCAGGAAATCTGAAGCCTCAGTGAAATTAGACAACTGGGCTTGAAGTGTGTCGAGGACACAAGTGAGTGGACTTTAATTCACTGGCGGTTTTAGTTGTAACTGTTATGGTTACTTGAATTTTATACGATTAATCATGCGATAGACTGTTTAGTCTGATTTGATTGTTTAACTGGTTATGTGATGATTATTGCGTTTGAGTTCAAAGATATGAGTATCAAGGCATGAAATTGTGCTCATGGTGTTTGTGACAGAGGTTAGCTAAGCGTGGTTTTGGGTTGGGTTAGTTGCTTCTGGTTAGGCAGTTTTAGATCATCTGTTGCATTTGTTGTAGCAGAGGGGGTTTAACTGTGCCAGTTAGCAGATGGCTATCGATAGATCATTGTTATGGCCAACATTGGTCGTAGGCTCGGCAGAGCCGCCGGTCCTTTGATATTTGAGATAAACTGTTCTTGTGATCGTTGTGGTTCTGCTTTAATTGTTTGTGGCTTGATTTCCATTCACTTAGCTTTGTGCTAATTCCCCACCCTAACTCTCTGTTTCAGGTTTTGAGAGCACGGTAGGTTGCAGCTTTTGTGTACAGGGAAAGTTTGACCGTAGCTCTGATATTTTGGGTTTAGAAAGGATGAGCCATACTTTATGAAATGTTTTCTAACACTAAACGAAGTACTGTATGTTTGTACAGTGTTGGTTTTAACTTTTAATGTTATTTCCTTTTTAGATTTATGACGTAATACTTCCGCTGTGATTTAAAAAAAAATATGGCTTGTATTTTGCGGTGTTACAATGGGGATCGGTTCTCGCAGTTCTCGTATTTTTTTTTGTTCTCGATGGAACCCTCCCCTATATATATATATATATAGGCAAAAGTTCAAACGAAAACTGTTTTTCGTACGAGAACTACGAGAACCAATCTGAGCCGTCCAATTCCCCCTCCTTTAATGTCATTGTCCATCCATGAATTCCTCACACGCACCCTGCCACACTTGATCCCCTCCACGCTCTCCATCCATTAACTTCCCATATCCAATTGGTTCTCGCAGTTCTCGTACGAAAAACAGTTCTCGTTTGAACCCTCCCCTATATATATATATATATATATATATAGGGGAGGGTTCATGCGAGAACCGTTGTTAGTGCGAGAACCGCGAGAACCAATCTTAGCCGTTTCATGGATATGAGAAGTTTCATGGATGGTGAGCGTGGAGGGATAGAGTGTGGCAGGGTACATGTGAGGAATTCATGGGTGGGCAATGACATTGAAGGAGGGTGAATTGGACGGCTCAGATTGGTTCTCGCGGTTCTCACACTAAGAGTGGTTCTCGCATGAACTTTTTCCTATATATATATATATATATATTGAAAATTTGTTCTTTGTATCTCTATGTACACACCATGTGCACGTCTTCGTTTTAAATGGAACATCTCTTGTTTTATTTAATTCATAAATAAAAAAACCGTGATGGTACTAAATTGTAAATTACATACATACGAGTTATGAGAAGGCGAAAGAAAACGCAAACGTTTCTTGATTTTTGCCTAATACATATAATACTAGCTAAACGACCCGTGTATCAACACGGGGATGATACTACAATTTTAATTTATACAGATTTAAAAAGTACTAACATGTTAAAGAAAATTAGAAAACATATAGGAATATAAAAGCTCGTAAGATATGATAAACATTACAGAAGTTTCACATTCATACATAATATCATCATTAAATTTTCTGTACTAACTTATGCACTTGTTAAAAGCTATATGAAAGAGTTCTCAGTTATCTGTATGAAAACAGTAGTAAGTAGTCACTTACATGTTTGAGGCGCGGTGTTTACTCTTTTAGATGTTGCTATGTTCAGGGGGCCTTATGAATATTGACAACATAATGTTAGCATTTGCATGCATTTTAAAATTTGATAGGGAATATTACTGCATCATTTTGCTAACTTCACTATCCTCTTCTATGAGGATGTAGCCTGTGTGCAATGTGTCTTATTTTCTCTCTTTAATAAGTATTGATAGTATCTGATTTCATACAGTGAAATTTTAATTAGCTAAGCAACCCGTGTATCAACACGGGATGATATAAGTAAATTTAAATTTATATAGTTTTAAAGAGTAATAACACGTATAGTAAAAATAATTACAAAGCATAGATAGGAAAATAAAATGTCGTAAGAAAATAAGAAATGAATAACCATTACAGAATTTTGAAATCCATACATAAGATTATCATTAAATTTTCTGTAAAACCTCTTTATAAAAAAATTCATGGTTTTATTAGTAGTGTTTCCTTCATCATCGCAAATTAAAACTTTTAACCACTCCTTACTCTTCACTCGAGAAACCGTCACATATAACTGTCCATGAGTGAAAAGGTGTATTTCTAATACTTTTTATAAATACTCTTTTAAGAAATATAAAATTGCATTACACGTCTAAAAGTTTTAAGTATAATAGTAATGTGTTTCTCATGATGGAGCTTTATCCCGACATTGTAAAAACATAACTATAATATTATTGTCGATGTTATAATATAAAGTGCTTTAAAGACATTTTTATTAGCCAATTATATATTTGAATATTTAAAATTGTAAACTAAATTTATTAAAAGTTAAATAATGATGACATCCATCTAAGTATACGCAAATTAGATCAGATAAAAATAAGATTCTAACATAGAATAAATTATGTCTATACATACGTAAATCACTTAAGTGTAATTTATTATTCAATTAAATATAATTAAAAATAGATCTCACTGAAATTTAAATATCCATGTTATAATAACTTTTATTTAATGTATCAAGTTCTTAGTTAAAAAAATAAGAAAACTTAGACAATTAAAATTTTTATATAAAATTCCAAGTTATATGTGTTACAAACTATCATGACAGCTGTTTCACTACTCAGTAATTATGTAGAGTTCTAGCTTCTTTAGGGTTATTTACTCACAAGTAACAATTAATTTTAAAAAGCTCTAAGTGGTAGTGGTAGTGGTAGTTTTGTAAACAAATTTATGCCACTAACCATTAGTTGTAGTATATTTTTAATTCTTTTTATCGAAATACCAATGAATCAGTGGTTATATCGAATATATTATATAGAGTGAATAATTATAAATGACGAATAATATGTCCAATAATTACTTAGATGTTTGATAAAACAATTAAATTATACTAATTTTTTTTAAACTTCATATTCCGATAAAATTTATACCAAAACGTAGATAAAAATGAGACGATTACAAATATATAATTATTTTTTCTCAAAACAAAATATATTTGAAGTTATTAAACATAATTTTAAAACAACTTATAATTAATTATATTAATATACAATTTTCTTAAAACCCCCTCACATATTTCATACTACCCCCTTAACAATTTACATTTAACCCCTTTAATTATATTTAATTATCTAAAAGGAAACTTAAGGAAATTTTGCAATTATGACATCATCACCCTAATATTTCCTATTTTTTTAAATTTTTTTTATTAAAATCAAGTGCTATGATTGGTGGAGAATTTTTAGGAAAGGGAAGAAACCTTTTCTTTTAATAATATTATAAGATTTCTTGTTTTAACTCCGATATATATGTTCGATCTGTTATGCACACGTACTTTTAATATTAAATAATATATCACACCGATTTGATCAAAATAGAACACATGAAGGAGATGTGCAACGTACGTGTGTTTGTACATTTGATTGGCTGCCTAATCGATAATAATATTTCTTTACAAATTTATCTAAACGATTTATAATTTTTTAATGATCCTAAAAATTTGGTAGTACACGTATGTCCCATTTAAGAATCTAAACTCATAACCTTTTAATTAATGGACCTGTCGATCATCTTTGATAAGGTATTTCCTCTAGCTTGTTTATATAACTAGTTTATTGCCCCGTGTATGTACGGTATTTCGAAACTATATTTGAAATATTAAAAATTTCGAATAAAAATAATGCGATAAATGAAATATCACCGAAAACTTACATATGTTATAATTCTTAACAAAGAGGGTATAACTAAATTTTTTGAAACACTTCTTTATAGACTACATTTGTTGTTTTGTTTGTAAAATTATCATTGTTGTCCCAAACCAAAACTTTAAATCTTTTTTACTTCTAACACGTGAAACGAAAACATACAATTGACCATGTGTAAATACAAGTTTCCTGAGGAATAAACCAACTTCTGAAAGTAACTGTCTTTGACTTTTGTTAATCGTAATAGCAAAGTACATATCCACTACTATTCATGGATAACAAAAAATCAAGATATACTAATTTCAAAAAAGTGTCTTTTTTGAAACTACATGTCCACTACTATTAATCGATAATAAAAAATCAAGATATACTAAATTAAAAAAAGTGTCACATTACAATAAAATTTATACCGAAACGTAGATAAAAATGAGACGGTCGTAAACATATAATTATTTTTTCTCTAAACAAAATATATCACAAGTTATTAAACATAATTTATAAACAACTTATAATTAATTACATCAATATAATATTTTTATAAAACCCCCTCACATTTTCTTAAAAACCTCTCATAATTTTCATCAATCCCCCTCTTGATTTAAAACTGAATTTCAAATTATCGATGATTTTTAATCTTTCGAAAATTACTTTTGAGAATTGATTGATTTTGCAATTGAGAGTTTCTATTGGTGGATTAAACTTGATTTAATAGTTATTTTTAGAAAATTTGCATCTCTTTTATATATATATATAGGGGAGGGTTCATGCGAGAACCGTTGTTAGTGCGAGAACCGCGAGAACCAATCTCAGCCGTTTTATATCATGGATGGCGAGCGTGGAGGGATTGGGTGTGGCAGGGTGCATGTGAGGAATTCATGGGTG
Organism: Pulicaria dysenterica; assembly: GCA_947179395.2. Lineage (NCBI taxonomy): Eukaryota > Viridiplantae > Streptophyta > Magnoliopsida > Asterales > Asteraceae > Pulicaria > Pulicaria dysenterica. Next base: position 75,313,002 of record OX359288.1, on the reverse strand, counting down.
GACAATGACATTGAAAGAGGGGGAATTGGACGGCTTAGATTGGTTCTCGCGCTAACAATGGTTCTCGCATGAACTTTTGTCTATATATATATATATATATATATATATATATATATATAGAGAGAGAGAGAGAGAGAGAGAGATACAAACTTATCTTATACTAGACTTGTATCATGTCATATGTTTAAGTGTAAAACTCATTCGTAATAGCTAGCTTATAAATGGAGGGTTTAACCGATGTGGGATCATAATTTTGAATTGTTATAATTTTATTATTGCAAATGAAATAAATTTCAGAAAAAGATGTGTATCTACCTTCAAATTAATAATTTAGGATGAAATATAAAGATGATGATGAGTGGTGACATCTAACCAATAAAACCCCTTTATCCCATACTTCTCTATTGTCTTTACACTAAAACATGCACATTTGTCACTCTCTTCTCTACTTCCCAAACCCCCTCTTTCATACCCTTAGATTTCACCTGTTGTAGGGACCTCCCTACATGTACACCCCTAGGTACCCCTACCCTATGTCCTCTCTTTCTCTCTCTAATGTATATATAGAGTGATAGAGAGAATGAATGAATGATGGTTTAATGTAGCATATTTGGGGAGTTAGAAGCAAGTATGATGAAACTGATACAAAATGTCTTGCTACCATTTAAGGAAAAAGACATCATGAAACTGACTGACAAAACCCTATAACAATTGTTGGGAACTAGCAAAAGGTGCATCCATGTGTTTGAACCACACCCACATGCAACCATCATCAACACACAAAAAGAAGAAAAAAAATAAAAGCACAAAAGAAAAGAAATTGCTTATATAACTCAAACATATCCTTCCATACCTTTCATTTTATCGGTCTTTGATGTACACAAATATAAGAGAATCCTATATGATCAACAGATCAAGTGATTAAGCTTAACATACATATTTCAAATGATGTATGATGGTTTAAAATTTCAATGAAGCTAACATTTCTGCTTTTAGACCATGAATATATATATATATATATATATATATATATATATATATATATATATATATATATATATATATATATATATAATAATTAGTTGACATGTGGGTATGACAAAAATATGCCTTCAAAGACATACCATGGAGAGTGTCTTACTTGTTCTTTTCCATGAAAAAGATATGGCATCAGATCTGATCTCAGTATATACATTTAATAATTCATAGACACTTATGTTTTCTATCCCCCTATTCTAGTGTTTTCATTGACTCAATGCTACTGCACAGCAGACTTTGAGCATTAAATTTAGTATTTTGCATGCAACATTCCGCTCATATATAAACTTCCTTTTTTTTAATAAAAAAAATAAAAACAAAAACAAATTAAGAGAAATTACATATACTGTGTACATCAAAGACTGATGAAATATTATGTTAGCATGTGGAATGAAATATTAAAATATGGAAGTGTTAATCATAATTCAAAGTTGCATATATGTTATCCAAGTGTCATAATTTCCCACACACGTACATCTATATATATTTTCTAACAATTATATATATATATATATATATATAGACAAAAGTTCATGCGAGAACCGTTGTTAGCGCGAGAACCAATCTAAGTCGTCCAATTCCCCCTTCTTCAATGTCATTGCCTACCCATGAATTCCTCACATGTACCATGCCACACTCTATCCCTCCACGCTCTCCATCCATGATACTTCCCATATCTAAGGAACGGCAGAGATTGGTTCTCGCGGTTCTCGCACTAACAACGGTTCTCGCATGAACCCTCCCCTATATATATATATATATATAGAATTGAGTTCAAGTAAAAAGAAAGTTAGGGTAAAAAATGTAAGGAGAAATCTAAGCCTGACATGTGGCAGATCTGATAAAAAGGTAAAGATGGAACTTTAATTAATTTCTTTCTTCTCTATACCTATACACCCCCACGTTATAATATAGAAATATGCTCTTTTTTTCCGCCTCCCCATCCCCTCTCGTACGTACGTTTGAGCCTCCCCCAAAACCTAACGATTCAACAATCTGCAACACCAGTCGCCGCCTATGTGATGTTTGCCGACCACCACAGCCTCTGTGACGTCGCCCAGATCCTGCTAAGATTGTTGTGTGCATCGGCGACATCATCTAGGGTTTCGGTTTTCTCGATAGCCCCGTCGCCGCTAATTGCATAGCCCATCGCCGCTGCCGCTGTTGCTTGCATATCACCGTCTCCGGTTGCTTCAAAATCGGTTGCGTGATGCTTTCTTTCTTTGTAAGTGCTCAAGGGGCATCGCCTACCACCACTGCCGCTGCACCACCACCGCCGCCGCCTAGGGTTTCAGTTTTCTCGAGAGCCGTCACCGTCGCTGTTCACCGCCGCCGCCATTCTCGATAGCCACCACCGGTTGCTCTATGATAAAGTTCATTTTCTGGATTTCTTTGTAAGTGTATTCATCATCTGATCAAGGTTCATCTCTGGTATGTTTCATTTTCTGGAGATCGACGGTGGCTCGTGCATCAAATTGAGTTCATAATATATCCGAGTGTTGTATCAATGATTCATGTTTATAAACCTCCTTATTCGATTCTTTTTCAGTATATGAGTAACTTTTTTTGTTGAATTTTTGATGTAAAAGTTATAGTTGGTATGAAATTTGTAATTTGTTGATATAAAATTAGTTGTGCATCAATCTATTATTGATGATTTTCTTGATGGTGTTAATTTATTATTAATGATTTGTGGTGTGCATCAAATAATCTTGATGTTTTTTAGTTGAATTTTTTAAATTTCATTTGTGCATCCACTGAATTTGTGTATCAGGTGAAGAACAATGTGCATCAAGCTAATTATGGAAAACCTGGAAAATATTCAGAGTAAATAAATTAAAAAATGCTGAAATTTTAAAACTTTAATGGACGATTATACCCCTAACTGCTTTTTAATATTTAAAAGAAAAGGAAAAAAAACCTATTTTTTAGGATCAGATTTTAAAATTTGGATGACTGAGATTGCACCTTACATTTAGTAGCTTTATTTTATTTGTAGTATAACTCTACCCTATATATATATATATATATATATATATATATATATGCACAGCTATCATAATAAATTTTACCCTAAAAGATTATTGCTTGATATTGGACTGGTTCACCTGTACGTTATGGTCGACTGTGACTTGGCGTATGATTATGATCGATCTCACTATTAACACGTCATCCATGCATGCCTTGTACGTACGTGATGGTTATACACACAAAAAAATGGCTTTTTTGCGGTGATAAATGTCGCCACAATAGGTCAAAAATCGCCTATACAACATTTTCGTTGCAAACAACGTCGCAAAAGGTTTGCCACAAAACCTACGTGCCAAATTTTTTTTTTGCGGCGAATGGAGGCGATGTTGTCCGGACTCATATCTTGCCACGTGGACACTTATTGCGGCGACGATTATTTCTTATTTTATAATAAAATATAACTTATTAATAGGCTTTTGCGGCGACAAGTTATACTTTTTGTGGCGAAGGATATTTTTTATTTTATAATAAATAATAATATATGCATAGCCTTTTGCAGCGACACAGTTGAGGTATAGCGGCAAACTATCACTGCAAAAAGACATAATAAATTTTGACAGCATATTTGCTGCATTTTCGTATTCTACCCGGCATTTCCGGGTACTATTTACAAAATCTGCTTTTTTTACTAGATCTCAGCAATAATAATACAATACTACAACACATCAAATGATCTCAAACAACCATTTCATACGAAACAAATGATATTTTCAAAGTTAGCATAAACGTTTTAACATAATGACGTTTTTTTTAACAAGCTAATTATCACTATTATGTTCATCACTAGACTCTTCATCACGAGTCAAACCGGTGTTGGGGTGATGTTCGGAAGTCGAGGGAAGATTGACGCTTATACCTACCTGAAGTAAGGCTAGATAGATTGCCTGTGTGTTATCATCTCAAACACGTAGCTCATCCTGAAACTGAGAACGTTGAGACACAAACATACATAGTATCTTCCTCAGCCTGTGTATACAATCTCTCAGTAGGCCGTAGTTGTGCGCTCAATCATGTAGTAGATAAGATGAAGAACTTAATGTTCTACCTAGACATTCACCCAACACCGACCTCATGATTTCTTTTTCGATCAATGGACGTTGGCTCCCGACTTGAGGGTTAAAAAAACCATACGACGCTATGTAGCTATAAAACAAATATGATTGTTATCAGATATATATATATATATATATATATATATATATATATATATATATATATATATATATATGTTATATATTATATCGTATGTGAAGTATATAAACCATAATAAACAACAAAAGGCCACATCATTAACCAAAATAAATTACAATATATACATCTTACCTGAAGCGAGGGCGACGGAGCAACGACGGCGGAAACAGTGGACTCACGACGAGCGGCTTTGTTGGCAGGAGGAGAGAGAGAACCACGGGAGCTAGAGAATGGCCGAGAGAGAGAATGACGGGTGCAGCGGCTGGAGGAAAGAGAGAGAAAAGCTAGGCGGAGGAAGTCGAGAGAAGCGGAGGAGATGGAATGAGAGAACAGGTCAAAACAAACCCTATAACTCGTAAACACATTTGTGGCGCCACTATTTGCGGCGACAAGATGCTTTTGTGGCGACAACTATTTTTTAATTATAAAACAATAGAAAATAGTTAAATCTGAAAAGGAAAAAAAATCAAAAAAGATTAAAACATTTTGCAGTGAAATATCTTGCGGCGACACTAAATTTTGATGGTGGGAAAGTAAACCGTCTTTTTTCGTGAGAAATAAATATTTAAAAAATATTAAAAGACTTTTTGCGGCGGCGTCTGTCATTGCAAATAACCTATGTTAAAAGTCAATAATTCGTAACTGTTTTTTTGTCTTTTAGTGATGTTATCGCGGACACATCTGTTATCGCAAAAAACCGTCGCCGCAAAATCGTAACTTTCTTTTGTGTGTGTCACGTACAATTAATTAGTTGTAATTAATAATTTTTTATTAGTTTGAGTTCTATTAATTGAGAGATTTAGGTGTTGTTTGTTTTTTCAGAGATAAAATGTCTGATGTTTGTTTCCGTCTATTTTCATGTCTGCAGTAATAGATGTGGACCAATTGTCTGCAGTCTGCACCAAGAAGACTGTTTGTTTTTTAAACTTAAGAAGTTGTCTGAAATAATGTCATGTTATAAAGTAAACTTTTAAATAAACATACGAGAAAATTCATACATTTTAGTACAATTATAAAAAAAACAACTTGAATTTTAAACACTTGATTTGAGCATAACTTGAAGACACTTGTTATATATGTATGTGTGTGTGTTTGTGTGTTTGTGTGTGGGTGGATGAGTGTTTATCCTGTGTATATATTATATATACTTCGACATATATATGTATGTATGATTGTAGGTATGCATATATATATATATATATATATATATATATATATATATATATATATATATATATATATATATGTGTGTGTGTGTGTGTGTGTGTGTGTGTGTGTGTGTATCTTTATGTATGCATATGCATATATATTTGTGTATGTATGTATATGTATGTGTGTGTACAATCGGGTTGACCGGTGGTCGAATAGTAGTCCGTTCATCACATATGATTAATTAAATGTTTGTATTATATAATAATATGATTATAGAGTTAGAACTAATGACAAGAATGTGTAACAAATATACATGTATAAATGTCTATTTAAAACAGAGGATGATAACCTCTGCCGGAAATAGATATAAAAAGATTTGCAAAACTATTTTCTGATTGCAAAAACAAACAGTCTGTTCTTTAAATGTCTGCATGTCTGCAGAATCAGAGCAAAACAGATCTGTTTTAAAAAAACAAATATCACCTTAATGAGACCTCGATCGATCTAGCTAGAGACGACAGACAACGAAACCTTTCCGAACGAGGAAAAATATCGACTACATCGTTGACATTGGCCGATGAAATATATAGAAGAATGAATAAATAAAATACATATCAAATTCTTGATCATTTTTTATGTGGCCTTGATCGAAGGGGGAATTCCAATTCCTATATATAGTTATTAGTAAAAAACAAATCTAAGGAAAATTAATATGAAATGTAGAGTTTTCTTTTAGTTAGTTGTATTTTATTCCTTTTATGTTCTATTTAAACTAGATTTTAACGTTTTAAATTAATTTAATTGGTTATTTACTTTTCTTATTTTTCAAAATACTTATGTGTAATGTATACTAAAGAAAATTAAAAAAATTCTAAGTTGGAGAGAAAATATCAAAGATGAGTATTTTTTTAGTTTGAAAGTAAGAGAAAAAAAGTAGACGAGAGTGATGTAATGCTAATATAAATTTAAAAGGAGAAGAGACCGGGATTTTAATTATCATAGGTATTTCATATTCCTTTCCACTTTCTCGCTCTTCCGTCAAATTAAGACTTGAAACACTTAAATCACTATAATAAACCAATAGTGTAAATTGTTCTTTGACAATACCTTTTTTTTTTTTTTTAATATCGATCGAGCATTGAGATTTCACAAACTATCGGGCATCTAACAAGTGAAGTATATATATATATATATATATATATATATATATATATATATATATATATATATATATATATAGAGAGAGAGAGAGAGAGAGAGAGAGAGAGAGAGAGAGAGAAGTTCTATCGAGAACAAAAAAAAATACGAGAACTGTGAAAACCGATATAAACCGTAAAATATCTACCAAACGACAAGATATTAAATTATGAAAATTATACCAAATATACTCTTTAACATGACATTCATATTGCTATATTTTTTTCAACAAAAAAAATTCGTTTTTGCCGGGTTTTTTTCTATCACTATAAGGTATGTTACATATATGTAATCAGTACTTAACATATTTGTAATCAGTACTATAAGGTATGTTACATATATATAACGAATTTTTTTTGTTGAAAAAAATATAGCAATATGGATGTCATATTAAAGAGCATATTTTTGTCGTTAATTTGATATAATTTTCATAATTTAATATCTTGGCGTTTGGTAGATATTTTAGTTTTTAAAAAGATGGAGATCAGTTCTCGCAGTTCTCGCATTTTTTTTTGTTCTCGATGGAACCCTCCCCTATATATATATATATATATATATATATATATATATATATATATATATATAATCATATATATATATAATCAGGATCAAATAAAAAGAGTTTTAAGGTAAAAAGGGTAAGGAGAATTCTAGGATTGACATGTGTCAAATATGGTTTAAGGGTAATATAGGTATTTCAAAACTCTCAATTTCTCAATCCCTCAAATCTGTCCACGTCTCTCTCCGCTATCCACACATTCAAATACGTAAACCTAAATTCTTTTCAGAAACCTCCGCCCCCCTCGAATAGAAACCCGCTGCAAGTCTGCAACAGTGCAACCTCCGCCACCCACCATTCTTCCCATCTCCAGTCGCAGTCTTCCCATCTCCAGTCGTAGTCTTTGCCGCTCCCATCGCAGCCATCATAGCCATTGCAGCCATCGTGCATCCTCCGCCGCATGTATGGATCACCGGTGGCATCAAGTCAGAACAACGTATTCTTTTGTCGTCGCCTTCGATGGGTTGATATCGCCGAGTACCGAACAAATCACCATCGATGGGTTGCACCACGCTGCACCACGCCGCAGATCCCATTGTTCAGCGTCGTAGTCATGAATCCCGCTGACTGTGTGCATCCTCCACCTTGAAAGGCCTAAATTTTTAGGGTTTGCGGTGATGAATCCCGCCGCCACCTCGAAAACCCTAATTTATAGCGTCACAGTCATGAAACCTGCCGCCGCTGTGCTTCCGAATCAAACCGCCGCCGAGCTGTGCATCATAATCAAACAAAGTATGCATATTTTTAGGGTTTGTTGTGATTTGTTCATCTTTCATTCTGAAATCAAATTTAGTTGTATTGTGCATCATATTTTTGTGAATATTATTCATCAAGTTCTTGGTTCATCAAGATTTACAACTGGTTAAGTTAAGTTGATATGTATCAGTTTTTTTTTATGTAATTTTTTATGTGCATCAAATATGGTGGTTTTTCAAATCTGCTTTGTGCATCATATTTCGTTTTTGTTTCATCGTCGAGACTGATTGAATCTGTTCATCAGTTATGTATTTTTGTTGATTGTGCATCGAATTTTGTATTTGTTAATCTTTGATTCAGGATTGATTCATCATCTATATTCATTAGTTATTATTTTTTTATTGTGCATCAAATCTCATTGATCTATTGACTGTAAAGTTTTTAATTTTGAATCTGTTTATTTTTTGGTTTTTGATTGATGATTACGTGTTTCCAGGAGGTGGTAAAGAATTAAAAGACTATTATACCCTTTAATGTATTTTTTTTATAATTAAATTTAAAAGAAAAAAACCATTTTTATAGGAGCAGATATTGGAAAATGAATGACTGAGATTTCTCCTTACTTTTTGTAGAATAAGATTCTTTTTAGCAGATCCTCTCCCTATATATATATATATATGCATGTTTTATTTAGAGATATTTTCGTTCACTTTGAAGGAAGCATGGCCATTTTGGAAAAAGCCAGAGAATGTGACATGATATGTATAAAGCCCGGCCATTTTCATCTATCGTTGTCCAGTATCATATCGTAGATAGACTTTCGTTTATGTTGTCATCGGACTGATCAACTGTTTCTTTGTTTAATTAGCAGTAAATATGTATTTTATTAGTTATTTACGGGCTTTTAATTATTACAACTTATTAAATGTAAACAATTATTAATTCTTTGCTCATATATAACCTTTTGTCAAATATATATACATCATAACACTAACATGTTTACTAATTATGTACTAACGTAATGTGTACTAATTATATATATCATATAATCTTAATATGTTTATTTAGAAAATCTAAAAAGAATTTTACAACATTCTTCCGATAATCATGCAAAGAATATAAAAAAAATGATAAGTTAAAGTACTGAACAAATTTGAAGGAAGTCACATCGATAATTAAGAAGATTTTAACAACCCATATATATATTTGAGGCCAGGCCATGATGAACATTGATCAGTACTCATTAGTTCTGGATTCATTCAGATGTATATATGGAACAATTAAATAGATTATGTTTAGCACCTAAAACAGTAAAACTTAAATATGTAATATCCTGCATTAATTAATTACTTCTCATAATTAATTGCTGCCAAGCAGAAGGCCGATCATGCAATCTTAATTAGACACGTAACAAACTCGGAATAAATTAACATAAACATATATAATTAAACCCTAGCTAGCTAACTAGAAGATTATCTTAATCAAACTAAATATATATATATAGTACGTACGTACGTTAATTGAGGAATACAAATAAATTAAACGGCAAGTTAATAATGTTCATACGTACTATATATAAATGCATTGATTAAGGTCGTCCAAGTCGAAGTTCCAAATCCAAACCCATCTGATCATCAATCTTTCCATGATCTTTAAGCAAATCCATCTCCATTCTCCTTTTCCAAACCCTACTTTCCTTTTCCTGATCATCAACACAATTACTAAGAAAACTTCCATTAAAGTTTGCAACATCATGACTACACTCTATGTTCATCATATTCTTTCTCATCACATCTCCTAGAAAATTTCGGGCGGAAGAATCATGTGGTATGAATGGGAAAATATTCTCTAATTGTTGCTCTACTTGGTTGTTTACGATTAAAGATGGAGAAGAGAGAGGAAAAAGAGAAGAATGGAAGGTGGTCTTGTAATTAGGTAAGCACAACAAATTGGATGAGTTAGATGCAGGTGGTGATGAGAAAATGTTAGGGTTAGGGTTAGGGTTTGGGTGATGATCAAGAAGAGATGGTGACGATAATCTTAGTCTGGCTCTATCTCTTCTGTGAACATTCATGTGACCACCAAGAGCTTGTGCAGATTTGTACTCTTTCTTGCAAAAGTTGCACATAAAGTTTCTTTGACGCCATGAAATTCCATCATACCCATAATCCCCTTTATCAAACATTAAGTTGTTACTTTCCCATTTGCTTTTGAACTTGTGATCCATTTGAATCTGAAGAAGAAGATGATTGTGTGTGTGTGTGAGAGAGAGAGAGAGAGAGAGGGAGAGGGAGAGAGAGAGAGACAGAGAAAGAGAGAGTTTCAAGGATCTAAAAATCTAATGATCGAAGGTATATATGGATGCAAGTTTAATTTATGGTGAAGGTAAAAGCAAAATGAGGTTGATGTAGGGGTGCAGCTAAATATACCTAAAAAGGAAATAGCTACTTTGGTGGTGTTTGAATGTCCTTTTTGCAAGTGATTAATATATATACCACTTAGAATCATCGATGATAGATCTTGCTAATTATATGATTATATATATTTTCAGACGTAGAACACACATCTAAACACTAAACTCAGCTCTAAATTAACATTTTTAAATACATGTATTTATATCCATTATAAGACTTGAATCTATAACTTTAATTAGTGAGGATCTAATACGAATTAGTAGCTAGCACATGGCTATATATAAGAACTTGTGTAATTATTATATGATTATATTAGGGTTAATTCTAGCTCAGAGATATATCATGAAATTGTATATATGTTAATTTAGTATTTTATAAGCGACTTAATGTATCCAGCCACCATTCGGCTAACTAAAGTAGTGTAAAAATAGTATCGATCACCTATATAGATTTTCCGACACATAACGAGGATTTGCAATTGGTGGTGAAAAACAATTAAAGGGGCTCAACCGTCTTTTGAAAAGGGATGTGACCATATATGTTATTGGTATCCACTATCCAGACGGCAATAGGAGCGATATCCAATTATGTTCACTTGTGATGAGTCATAATTGTATATATGAGTTACAGTCACTTGTAACGGGTCGTAATTTGTATATATGAATTATATTCACTTGCAACATATCATAATTGATATCTATGAATTATATTATTCACTTGTAATGGGTCATAGTTATGAGTTATATTTAATTGTGATGGGTCGATCGTAATTGCTAGATATGAGTTATATTCACTTGTAAATACAGGTTGTAATTGCTAGATATGAGTTATATTCACTTGTAACGGGTCATAATTATTATCCATGAACTATCACTAGTAACGGGTAGTATATTGGTGTCTGCCCACTGACACACGTAGACCGGTATCACTACCGATGAAATGCGCACCTATTGGTCACACGCCAAGTTACAATCCTGACAGCCTGCTACAGGAGGAATGGGTCAAAAGGGTCAAAAATTGGTTTAGACCAAGCTTCACGATCGTGAAGTATGTGTCACGGGTCGTGAAGGGTAACACCCTTACGAGTCATCTCTGGGCGGCCCAACTCATGATGCCTTTGTACTTCTCGATTGACTCGTGACAGCCCGTGAAAAGTCCTGAAGGACAAAATTGAAGTGTCACTTATATTTTATTTGACCATTTGATGGTCCAATCTTATGAGCTTTGGCTGACCCGTGGGACTTTTGGAGGCACTAGAATGTCTTTAAAAGGTCATCTCTTCTTTCATTAGCTACTCTTGCTCCAAAGTGCAATTTAAACATACACACTTCCCTCTTATATTGATAGTGAGAGTAAGTGTTGGGCTGTTCATAAGAGTTTCAAGGCTGCTCCAATGTGATCACAAGGTGGATCTTCCATGTTTGCTAGCACAAGGGGTTTGTATACAAGCTTGGTGTGGACTACATCGTGAAGTTGAGGCCACTTGTCTTAAGTATTCATCCTATCAATCAAGTTCCAGCTGAGTTCAAGCTCTAGGAATACTTTCTATTCCTTGTGCTTTATTTTGAATCGCATGTGTTTCTTGCAAAGTTGCACCACCATTGGAGTGTATATGCTTTTGTTTTGTATGTGCATGTGTTGTTTTTCATTGCTTCCATTGCGTATGGTGCTTGTATATATACTCCAACATAATAATTGGTATATATAAGTTATATTCACTTGTAACGGGTCGTAATTGCTAGATATGAGTTACATTCACATGTAACGGGTCATAATTGGTATCTATGTGTTATATTCACTTGTAACGGGTCGTAATTCACTACTAGAAAATCACTAATTACCGACGAACTTTCCGACGGAAAAAATCCGTCAGAAAGTTTCTAAGGGATTAGCGACGGTTTACAGACGGACCCAGTTTCCGACGGATTTTCGACAGATTTTCGACGGATAACAGTTAGTCGGAAATCCGTCAGAAACCATCGAATTTACTGACGGATCAGCGACATATCTGTGACGAAAGAATGTCGTCGGAAATCCGTCGGAAAATTCTGTCGGAAATCCGTCGCAAAGTTAGTCCGCCAGAAATCCGTCGGAAAATTTCATCGCAAATCCGTTAGAAATCCATCAATCGAAAATCCGTCGGAAATCTGCGAGGAAAGAATGTCGTCGGTAATCCGTCGGAAAATTCTGTCGCAAATCCGTTAGAAATCCATCCATCGCAAATCTGTCGGAAACTTCTGTCGGAAATCCGCCGCAAATCCGTTAGAAATCCATCCATCGCAAATCCGTCGGAAATTTCCGACAGACTTCCAACGGATTTCGGATGGACGATTCTAGTTTTTCTGTTTTTTAAGAGTTATGATCATATTTTGTATATATTTACACATTTTATGATATTACGTGCCGCTATGTTTTATCTATATAAGTATACACGTATAGCGATACATACATGTGTGCATTTTTTTAGTATACAATTTTGAACTTAAGTATATATATTTTAAAATGAATTCATGTACATGTGTATACGTGTGTATATGTATGATTATATACGAAGAAAAATATTAATATAAATAATTTTAAAGAAGCACTGTCGCAAATCTGTCGCAAATCCGTCGGAAATGTCCGACGGATTTCCGACGGACGGTTCTAATTTTCGAAGATTTTCAAAGTTATGATCGTTTTTTGCGATATATTTATACATATTCTCATAAAAGAAGTGTTTTAAATTATAAATATCATATTTCTACTCATGATACGCATATGTATACCACGTGTCACGAGTTTTTGTGTATATGTATAGTAAACGTATAAAGATACATACATGTTCGTGTGTTTTTTAGTATGCAATTTTAAATTTAAGTATATATTTTAAATGTAATACATGTACTTGTGTATATATATGTATATGTACGATTGTATACGAAGAAAACTATCAATATAAATGATTTTAAAGAAGCACCGTCGGAAATCAGTCGCAAATCCGTCGGAAATTTCCGACTGATTTCCGACGGACGGTTCTAAATTCGTATATTTTAAAAGTTATGATCGTTTTTTGCGATATATCTATACATATTCTCATAATAGAAGTGTTTTTTCTTATAAATGTTATCTTTCGACTCATGAAGAAGTGTTCTTACTTATAAATATCATTTTTCGAGTCATGATATGCATATATGTATACCACGTGTCACGAGTTTTTTTGTATATGGATATATAAACGTATAAAGATACATACATGTTCGTGTGTTTATGAGTATGCAACTTTAGATTTAAGTGCATTTTTTAATGTAATACATGTACTTGTGTATATATGCGTATATGTACGATTGTATACGAAGAAAACTATCGATATAAATGATTTTAAAGAAACACTGTCGGAAATCTGTCGGAAATTTCCGACGGATTTCCGATGGACGGTTTTAATTTTCGAAGATTTTCAAAGTTGTGATCGTTTTTTTGCGATATTTTTATACATATTCTCATAAAGAAGTATTTTGCTATATAATTGTCCATTACAAGATTTTATACATGTAGTCGAATACGTATTCGTGCATACTTGTATATATACATGTGGATACGTATACAGACATATACATATGTTTGTATGTACGAGCGCAAGACGTGAAAGATATTGTTGTATATGTTAAAGGAATACATATATGCGTGTATACATGTAACATGTGTATACGTATAGAGACAGACATATACATATGTTTCAGACGGAGTTTTCTAATTTTTTCATAAATTATATTATGATCGGTACCTAATTTCTTCAAAATGTAGGTGTTTATTTATATTAATGTTTTCTAAATGATATTAATGTTTTATAATTTTTTTCAAAGTTTACGTATATAAACAGATATGTGTGTATTATTACACTTGTTGAATTTTGAGATTTTAGTATAGGTATTTTAAATTTATTTTAGTATTTAAAATTCATTTTGTGCTAATTTTTCTTATCAAAAAATTTGAAAAAGTTAAAACTGAAAAGGGGGGAATTGGAAAAACAGAAAAGGGGGGAATTGAAAAAAAAGCTACTTAGTGGGAATTGAAAAAGGTAAACCGATCGTTCATCTCTCCACCCCTAGGGCTCGCCGCTTTGCTGTCTGGTGAGAGCCACCACCGCCGCCTCTCGCCTTCGTTCTCGTCTGTGTACCGCCGCCCCTTCTCGTCGGCGTTAGTTCTTGTCTGTTTACCGACGCTGCTGGTTATCGTGTGTACCGTCGGCATTTGTTCTCGTCTGGTTCTAGCCGCCGCTAGTTCTCTCCCGCTGCTTCTTCACCGCTGGTTCACTGGCTTCTTCACCGAAGGTATATCTCTCTGCCGGCATCCCTCTAAAGTTCCCCTATCGTGAGTTAGTCTGTGTACCAAACTCTGGATTGTTGGTTAAGCACTGTTATATGATTTGTAATTCACTATGTAGGCTAGTTTGCAACTTGTCTCTTTCTTTTTAATATGAATTTATTTGGATGCTGCTGATTTCATGGTTATAGTACATACTTATGCTTCATGCTGCATCTTTGGCCAATGGTAATAGAATTTCATGATATTAATAGATGAGATCTACATAATCTTAGTTTCATTTCTTCATATGTTCCTGAGGGCTACATTTTTAGTTGACTAATATTATCTATTAGGGTAATTGCTGCAAAATAGAATTTTGTTTTCACTAGTAGAAATTTATATGTTGTTTTCTTGTTTTCAAGATTAGTTCACAAGTCACAACCAATTAGTTCACACTAATACGCATGATACAAAGGTCCAAATACTTTGAAAATACATGCCAATAGGTTTACTGTTTTTTATTTTTGCAGGTTTGCGTATTTGTAGAATTTTGTTTTCATCAGTAGAAATTTGTTTGCTGTTTTTTTTAGGTTGTTCACTGTTTGGGTTTGGGGTCAAGAATGAAAGGCAAAACCCGCCCCGAACCCATTCCTATTCTTCACCGCTGGTTCACAGTTGTTTCGCCACCGCTGCTTCTTCACCGAAGGTATATCTCTCCATCTCAATGTACCACACACTCTCTCTCTCTCTCTTCTCTCTTTGAGTATCTCTCTTTGTTTGAGTATTTCTCTGTCTCTATTTGCTTTTTCACAACTGCTGTTGGTTCTTTCTCTGATTTCTCTGTCTCTGTTTGTGGTATTCGTATTTGTTGTTCCATTGGTATTTGCCATATTAGTTTATTATTGGTTATGAATATTGAAAGTGTTTATTAAATCAATATGATTTACTTTGTCTGTAAAGTATCTTGAAATGTGAAGTGTTTATATATTTCTTTTTTTATTGTGTTGTTTATGAACTTGAAATGTCAAGTGTTAAGAAATGTGAATTGTTAAATAATTTGATTGTTGTTGTTTATGAACTTGAATTGAGAAGTGTTAAACATATATTGATTGTTATTGTCTATGAACTTGAAATGTGAAGTGTTAAGAAATTTTTTGTTATGGTTTAATTTAACTTTATCTTCCTTGTTTTCAGAATGGAAGTCAGTTGTTGTCGACTTGCTTCAGCTTGCATACCTTTGGAAGGCTATTTCTAAAGATTTAGTTCCTAATAGTTTTAACCATGACTTGTATAACAGACTTGTTAGTTGTTGCTTTCGTTATTGTACAATTCGGAGTTGTATTTAAGTAGTTAGTTGTTGAGTGTTGTTAAAAAATATGAAATTTGAATTTTGGAATATATTTTAACATTTATTGATGCAAAATTTTTTTAAATTAAACTTAAGTTGAGCAAGCCGAGTGGAGCTCGAGTTTGATACTGTGTCGGCTCGGCTTGATTACATCCCTAGTACATCTTGCTGTTTTTTATTTTATTTTGAATTTTTTTTAAATTCCATCGGAAATCCGTCGGAAACGTATTCCGTTGGAGATCCGTCGGAAACGTCCGTCGGAGATCTGTCGGAAACGTCTGTCGGAGATCCGTCGGAAACGTTCGTCGTAAATCCGTCGGAAACGTCCGTCGTAAATCCATCGGAAAAACCCGTCGCAAATCCGTCGTAAACTTCTGTCGGAATTCCGTCTGGAATTAGGTTAGTCGGAAATCTATCGCAAAATTCCGTCGCAAATCCGTCACAAAAGTCCATCGGTAATCCTTCGGAAATCCGGTCCGTCGGTAATCCGTTGGTAAAATCCGACGGAAATCCGCCGGAAACGGATTAGCGAGGCCCCTTTTACTGGTAGACATATTCCGTCGGTAATCCGTCGGAAACCCTGTTTTCCGACGGATTTCCGACGGATTTTGCCGTCGGAAATCGCCCTGTTTGTTGTAGTGATTGCTATATATGAATTATATTCACTTGTAAACGGGTCTTAATTAGTATATATGAGTTATTATTCGGGGTTGTATTATTTACTTGGACGACTCGTATTAGTTGTTTAATAATTAATGACTTATATTTGTTTTGTAGCCAAAGATTGAAGCTATTCTTAGTAACCGGGTGTTTACAATGGGAATTGTGAAGATATTTCGATTGTTAGCGTCCCAAAGTAATAACGGGCCGGATAATGCGGGAAACGAGGACGCCGATAACGATGATGAAACGCAGTTTATGTTAGATATATTAGACTTTGTTTTGTGTAAAATGACTTGAAACAGGTGTTATATTATCTTTTGAATTTTGTATTAGAAATTTATGAATCATTATATATATAATATATACATATTAATTATATATTTCAAATATAAATAGAAGACTTACCTTTATTTATTTAATTAAAAATTCTAACATTTATTTAGTCAAAATTAAATTTTAATCATTTATTTGTTTAAATTAATTTTTTATTATTTGAATACGTTGCCTGTGCTACGGTAAAACTATTGTCGCATGTAAATTTTAAAAACCCAATTATTGACCAATTATTATAATAAGAATATTAATAACAAAACAATTACTATAAACGTTAGAAATGAAGAAAATTTTATGTTATATATATATATATATATATATATATATATATATATATATATATATAGGGTAGGGATCTAGTAAAAAAAATGTTATGGTACTAAATGTAAGGTGAAATCTGGACCACAGGATCTATTCAAAAGTCAAACAAAAAAGTCTTTATTTTAACCATATTTTCGGAATTAAAAAAAGTACAAAAGGTTAATATGGTAAATTCCAAAAACGAAATTAAAGGAGGAGAAAAAACGTGTCTCTTTCCCGTCAGCCAAAAAATCTCAGTTTAATGCATAAAGTACAACCTCTTTAATGCACAAACCCACCATGATGATTCACAGACTACATCTAATGCACAACTTACAACCATCTAATGCACAAAATCTGTCCATTGATTCACAGACTACATCTAATGCACAACTTACAAACATTTAATGCACAGAATAAAAAATATACATATTTAGGGTAATCTGATGCACAAACATGGATGAACGGCGGCGGCGGGTGGTGATGCAGCGGCGGTGGCGGGCGGCGATGCACAAAACAACGGAAGCACGATCATCAGATGTGGGTTTTCGTAAGGTGGTGGTCGGTAACTTCATAGAGGCGGCAACGGGCTTCATATGAGGCGGTGGAGGTCGGCGATAGCAGATCTGAAACGGAAGACTGCAAATACGACTTAAATATGGATGACGAAGGAGAGGGATCCATTGACCGACGTTGGCGTTGCTCGCGAAGGAGGTTGCAGGGGACGTGACGCCGTGACGGCGACTGTTTTTTGAAATAGATGCAGAAGGTGGTGGTCGCCGATGAATGCGGTTGCAGGGATAGAGGTTGCAGGCGGTGGTGGTCGCCGATGAAGGCCACGAAGGTGGTCGCCGATGGAGATGAGGCGGTGGTTCGATGGAGGCAGGATGATGTTCGATGGAGGAAGGTGGGAGGCGGTTCCTCTAGGGTTAGTGCAGAATGGGATGGTTTGGGATGTGTGGGTGTTATATGTAAATAAGTGGAGAGAGGATTGTTATTTGATGCCCATAATTAAGGCTGGCAATTTGGGTCGGGTTCGTGTTATTGGGTTCGTGTCGTTAGGGTTCGGGTCAGTTTCGTGTCGACCCAATTTCGACCTTTTTATTTTCGTGTCGGGTTCGAGTCGTGTCACTTTTTTTCGTGTCGGGTTCGGGTCGTGTTTCGTGTCAACCCATTTTGGTCTAAAGTTTTTTTTACTTTCGATTATGGTTTTCGAATACGGGTTTCGGGTACGGTTTTTAATTACGGTTTTCGATTATGGGTTTCAAATAAGGTTTTCGATTACGGTTTTCAAATTCGGTTTTCGTCATAAAATTTTCGAATTCCTTGTCTATTTCCAATTTTCTCTACTAACTAGTGATTAAAATATCGAATATCAATACAATTAATAGCTTTAATAAAAAAGTGGTAACTAGTGAAATTATCCAATTTCAAAAAGCAAGTCGTTTTTCTTCTTTACCGTTGTATTCTTAGAAGGAATATCGGGTTGGGTGGGTTCCAAAAAGTCTTACCAAGTTGACAAACGTCAAAGTACCAAAAGTCCAAAACAATATAGTTAAAATAACAAATAGCAAAATGAAGTAATATTGTTTAGATTTAAATCTTTTATTGCTTATTTAAGTTTTTAGCTTTTCAAGGTTTTGTACTTTTGTTTATTGAATTTTATTGTCTAAGATGTCATTCACTCATTTGAATTCACAATCTACTTTTGAAATTTTAATTTTAAGTATTAAAGAAAATTTTATACTTTTTAGTTTTATCCTTATATGGGTCACTTCGGGTTGTCGGGTTGACCCTAACCCAACCCATTTATTTTCGTGTCAACTTCGTGTCGACCTAGTTTTGACCCATTTCGGGTTCGTGTCGGGTTCGTGTCACTTTTTTCGTGTCAGGTTCGGGTCGTGTTTCGTGTCGGGTCAGGAATTGCCAGCCTTACCCATAATACCCTTTAACTAAAAATGACACGTGATACACTCTCCTTTCTTTTTACATTAAGTACCATAATTTTTTTTTACTTAAACCCAATTATATATATATATATATATATATATATATATATATATATATATATATATATGTGTGTGTGTGTGAAAAAGTTCATGCGAGAACCATTCTTAGTGTGAGAACCGCGAGAACCAATCTGAGCCGTCCAATTCCCCCTCTTTCAACGTCATTGTCCACCCATGAATTCCTCACATGCACCCTGCCACACTCTATCCCTCCATGCTCTCCCATCCATGAACTTCTCATATCCAAGGAACGACTGAGATTGGTTCTCGCGGTTCTCGCACTAACAACGGTTCTCGAATGAATCCCCTATATATATATATATATATATATATGAGAAATGATATATCCTCCTAAATTTTGTTCCTACTTATCCTCCTACTCATTTGATCAAGACATGTGTCAAAATCAAGGGAGGAGATGAGGAAAGAGAATTAGTGGAGTACACATGGCATCTTGAAGTGAGTAGGAGGATGAAGTAGGAGGATATATAATTTTTCATATATATATATATATATAAATATATATATATATATATATATATATATATATATATATATATATATATATATATACAATAAGCAGGAATTATGAATAATGCCTATTTTGCCTTTTTATACAAAGCTTTTAGATATCCTTTATATTTTATAAAAGTGGTAGATTCATTGAATTGCAATTCTGACGAAGTGACTAGCACTTAGGTATTTAAACTTTCAGATCCTCCTGTGTTCGATTTCCTCCTTTACTTTTCTTTTTTTCCCCCAACATTTGGGTCAAATATCTCCATTTCTAAAAATTGATTTTTTTGCTTTTGTATTTTGAAACATACCATATGACCGCCATTGTTTGAATCCTTATATTTTATATATTATCATTATCATATAAAAACAATTAATATCACACATTATTTGTTTTTATTTTGTAGATTTTAGGTTATAACATTTCCCTAAATATATATTCTTGACGATCTTATTTTTATCTACAAATTAATCGATATAAACTTTATTGTGAAACGATGTCTGTTTAAGAGGTTTATCCTTTCGATTAATGATATGTTCGTTGTAGTACGAAAAAACTAACCTAAATACATTCGAAACTCAAACCAAATGTCATGAACGCACTACGAATTCTTATGAGTTTTATATACTTTTATTCAAGAGTTATGTTTGGACTTTAGATCATCAAATTTAAAATAGTTTTTTTCGTTTATATAAATGTTTTTTTGTATATTTTAAATTGTGAGTTTAATTTTATTTAAAAAATCAAATCAGGTTAGTAAATATATTTCATCTGTTTCCAACATAAAAGTCATATAGCAAAGTAAGAGTCCTAAAAGAATGACATACGAGTTCCCTTTTGTAGTAAAATGTGAAATCACTTTATTTATGTAAATCGAATTAAACTTTTACTAGATATCACATATATGTGTTAAATCCCTGCCGCAACACGCGGGGTACAAATACCTCGTTAGAATGAAAAGCGTAGTAAAGTGTTTTTGTATACAATTGATATTTCTCTTGTAGTATATGATTTATAAATTGTAACTAATGCAATATTTATACTACATTATAAAATTTTAACAGTTTGAAAATTACTAATATAGACATAAAATAATTTTTACCTCTTTTACTCCCCAATAAACACTTACACTTTCCCATCTCAAAATGTAGAAATTTGTTGCTTTATAAATTTTGTTTTGAAAATGGAAAAAAAAAAGTTGATGAAAGGAAAAGAGAGAATAAAATGGCATGTTATCGGAAATAAACCATTACCAATATATCATACTCCTACATTATATTAAAACATGTTATCAGATAAAAATATTTATTATTATAATATTACGTAAGGAACATGCTAGTTTATTTTTTACTATTATGCCATTTTAGCATAGAAACTATTTGAACTGTAGTCGAGTCATTACAATTTACAAGAGATGGGCTTTTAGGACCGACCGGACCGGTCCAACGAAAACCGAATGAACCGAGCCGGTCCAAGACCATTAGTGAGAGAAACAGTCCGAACCGGTCCAATGACCAAACCGGTCTAAAACGGTCCATGAACCGGTCCGAACCGAGCCGGTCCAAACTCGGTCCAAACCGGTCCAAGTTTCAACGGTCTATTTTAGAAAAAGAACGGCTATAAACCGGTCCGAACCGGTCCAAACCGGTCCGAACGACTAGTTTTCGATTTTTTTTCCATTTTCTCCTATAAATACCCCCCATTTGAAGACATTTTTTCTTGCACCTCTCATTCTTTCATTCTCTCAACCTCTCATTCTCTCATTCTCTCGAGTTTATATTTCAAGAATTCAAGTTTATATTTCAAGGATTTGCTTATATATAAGTGTTCTATATAATATTTCGATTTGCTTCAAGATTATAAAAAATGGCGGGTGAA
Organism: Pulicaria dysenterica; assembly: GCA_947179395.2. NCBI lineage: Eukaryota > Viridiplantae > Streptophyta > Magnoliopsida > Asterales > Asteraceae > Pulicaria > Pulicaria dysenterica. The sequence goes on along the minus strand of OX359288.1, from coordinate 75,291,392 downwards.
GGATATAGCAATTTGAACGCGGGTCGAAGTGATTTCAATATAAATCTCCCGAACGAAGAAGTTCCAAAAACAAATCGAGTTGCGGAAATTTGGAAGGATTTTGTACAACTCAAACAAAATAACAAAAAAAATATGCAAAGTGTACGCATTGTGGAGGAATCTTATCCGGCTCTAATTCTTCTCTCGTTCGGGATTTAGTAAGCATTCTTTTTTATATGTAAGTTTAGTTTATTTAATACTAGTTTTTATATATTTAAGTTTAGTTTATTTAATGCTAGCTTTTTTATATTTAAGCTTAGTTTATTTAATACTAGTTTTTATAAATTTAAGTTTAGTTTATTTAATACTAGTTTTTTTTATATTTATGTTTAGTTTATGCAAAACTAGGTTTTTTATATTTATGGTTAGGGTATGTAATTCTAGTTATTCATAACTTAGTTATTCATTCTAATTGTAATACTAGTAGATATAACCCGGAGAGTGGTGTCTAGAATAGTCACGATCGGCTTGTGGTTGTTGGATTTTCCGAAAGGTTTAAAACCGAAAGGATCCTGCCCCCCGACTGACCTGCCTGGCCACTCTTTGCTTGGTAGTCAAACGTATTACTTTAGAATCAATAACTATAGCTTAATACTTGAATTAAGAACTTGGTTAAATAGTTTAGTATTTGAATTAAATACATGAACTTAGTTAAATATAGTTTAGTACTTGAATTAATTACATGAACTTAGTTAAATATAGTTTAGTAGTTGAATTAAATACATGAACTTGGTTAAATATAGTTTAGTACTTGAATTAAATACATGAATTTAGTTAAATATAGTTTACATTACTTGAACTTAGTTGCTTTTAAAAAAAAAAAAAAAAATTTTACTTGAACTTAGTTTATTCTAATATAAACTTTAAAAAATTAGACTAAATGTTTGGCGCGACAAGCCGCTGCGGTTGAGAGTCAAACTCAACTTGATGGTCAAATATGGCGTTTCGATGCCGCTTTAGCTCAAGAATTAAGCATGCAGTTAATAATACAAGAAACATTACCATTTGACTTCTTCTCCCGCCCAAGAGTCATAACTTTTATCAAAAAGTTTTACAACGTTTCATTATTCCTCTGTAAGTCGAACAACTCTTAAACGTAGAGCTATGGCAAAATGGAAAATAATATATCAAGACTTAAAGGAATTCTTTACTAGATTCGATGGTAGAGTTTCCATAACCACCGACATTTGGACCGCTCCACATACTACACATTATTCATTTATTTGTGTTACGATACATTGGATAAACCCTAAAACATGGCTTATGCAAAAACGTATTATTGCTTTTGAAAACTTTCCTCACCCGCATGGAGGTGAACAAATTTACGATATTTTGTTGAGGATTTTTAACGGTTTTGGAATTAAAGAAAAAATACTTTCAATCACCCTAGATAATGCAAGCAACAATACAAATGCTATGAGACGATTGAAACGAGTTTTAAACCCAATATGTGAAGGGGAATTTTTGCATGTACGTTGTTGTTGTCATATTTTCAACCTTGCGGTCCAAAAATATTTGGAGTCTATGGAAACTATTCTTTTGAAATTTAAAAGATTAAACGAGACAATTTTTAAAAGCGGACCCATCGGGTTCGAAAAATATGAGCATTTTTGTAGAACAAAAAAAAGAAGATGTTTGAGACCTCTCTTAGATATGCCCGTGAGATGGAACTCAACTTATAAAATGATAGGGCGTTTGTTACAAAATAAGGATTTACTTACCGAATATCATCGAGAACGCCTACCTCATTTATATGAAGTACTTATGGAAACTGATTGGAATATTTTAGAAGAATTACACATCGGTTTGGGAGTTTTGTATCAAGCCACGTTGATGCTATCACAAACATATTTTCTAACATCTCACTCCGCTATGATAGGTGTTTGTGAAATTTTGAGAACATTAAAGACTTTTGGTTATTTGGATGAAAGGTGGGATACAATTACCAACGAAATGTGTGAAATTCTTATAAAATGTTTTAAAGAGTTTCCAACAATTTTTTTGATTGCTCGGCATTAAACCCTCTTGTTAATTTTAAGGGTGTAACGGAATCTTTAGCTTCTATCGGGGACGCATTGGGTCAAACTCAAGATGAGATAACGACAAGGATATCAAATTTTGAAAATTGTGTTAAACACTTATATAATATTTATGACAATGAATGTGCACCACGGGGAGAAGTTGCTTCCACTCCAAGGTCTTCGTCTTCTCAAACATCGGCTACTCGGCCAAACAATGCTTTTACAATTGGGACGTCTTGGTTCATAGTATATCTCAATCGAAACGTACACGTGTTCAATCGTCTTTAGACGAACTTTCCATATATAAAGAAGCTGATTACACTAATTATGTAGTCCCCGAAGAGTTTGCACAATTTGATGTATTAAAATGGTGGCAAGAAAGGAAAAAAGTTGGTCAGTTTAAGATCCTAGCATATGGCTAGGGACGTACTAACGGTCCAAGCTAGTAGCGTAGCTTCGGAATGTTGTTTTTCTCTTAGTGGCAGGAATTTAAGCGCACGACGGTGTATGTTGAAGGCCGAGTCGGTGCAAATAGCCGTGATGCTTAAGGACTACTATGATTCTATGGAAAGAAAACAAAACGATGCGGATCCTGAAGAAGGCTTAACTAATTTGGAGGAAGCGGTTTTGGAAGACGATTACAATAGGGACTTCGCATCGGGAACATCAAACACTAAGACCGAAGCCGAAACTGAAGAACCCGAAGCCGGCGAAGAATACGTTGGCGACACTCAAAATAGAATGAACGCAGGTTCATCATCCAACGTCCACTCAAACGAAGTCGCATATTATGGGCTTGGGCCATATACCGACGATAGTTACAACTATTGAAATATCAATTCCGACTATCCATTTTAGTAGTTGTCTCTTTATATTTTGTGACGTTATTTCTTTCGAACAATATGTATTTTTCGGGTCTCTAACTAGGGGTGATGACAATGCCGAAGCTCCATTGCTAGAGTTCCTTTTTTTTGTTAAAAAAATAATTCAAGTTTCAACTATATGTAATTTTATTTCGTAATTGTATCGCAAAGTTATTTAAATGTTTTTATTAACTTGCAATTATATATGTTTATACTTTATAACTTGCAATTTTTTTAAATTAACAAGTCACTTTTTTTTCAAACAAAAAACGAACTGAAAACCGGAAAATTTTAAACCGAAACTAAAAAAAAACCCGGAAATGTCTAAACCGAACCGGAAAATACCCGAACGAAAAACGGACCGGTCCAGGACCGAAGTCGGACTGGTCCAAACTTGGACCGGTCCGGAAGTGGTCTAGGACCGCCCGAAGACTGAATTTATCGAAATGGTCTTACGCAAAGACCGGTCCGCCGAGGACCGGACTAGGTCCGGACCGGACCGGACCGGACCGGCTGTGGTCCAGGACCGATTTTATGCATCTCTAATTTACAACACGTGAAGTGGAAGAGTCTAGTTTTATAGGTGGCCCATAAAGTGAGAAAAACCTATTTAGAGCTTGGTTTCCTAACTAGGAATCTAATTTAAATCTCATTTTAGAGCTCGGTTTTAACAAGCAACTGGGTTAAAAAATTTGTAATTATAAATAATGAATTTTAACAAACCGGATGTATTTGTTTTTTTTTTCTTGTTTTTTTAATATTGCTCAGTCATAAATCACCAACAACAATTAAACCACAACAATTTAATTGCAATAAACTAATTAATATTATACCGAACCATAACAAGTCGAGGAAAATTAAACCAACAACAGTATAATCAGTTAACCATCCATAAAACAAAAGAATTTTTTGGAATAAACCATCTTGTAACCTCTCCTAATAACAACTTGCATATTAATAGCAACATCAGATTACTACAGAAAAGATGCATATGGACTTACCTTGTGAGAAAGTAGATGGGTGCCATCCCAAAAGAAGCTTATTGATTCTGTATTAACTTTCTTTCTCCTGAAATGGAGAAGTAGATTATTCCATATTAATAGAGAGCTCAGAGCACACATTTAGGAACCAAAATAATTGAGTTTTAGCAAGATAAGAACATGAAAATGAGAAAGTATAATCCGAGTAAAACGTAGCAAACTTTCCTCAAGTTCTATTTGGAAGTCTTGATGCAAGTATTCACATATATTAATTGTAAATTGATTACCTTAAACCTTAAAATAACAGTAAATTGGTTATGCAAAATGAAGGGAAATATAGGGGTTTTATGTTCTTGTCTTTGATAAGAACTTACAATACTAGATATACCTTTTTATAAGAAAAAATAACCACATTACCCAGTATAGAAATTTGAGGAAACCCATTTACCTTTGCTCTTACAGAGGCATATGATAGATTATCTGCTTCTCATGTTATGTGAATAGGAGGGAGGTTGAAGAATACCCAGAAAGCCATTCTCGACTCCTTAGCTATGCAACTTTTGCAGCTAGTGAAGGATTGTGAAGACACTGTGAAGCATCTTAAACGAGGAAATCTTGATATTCCTGCTGCTTCTTGTTGACCGACTTGTGTTCACTGTTACCTTGAAGAAGCATATGTAGGAAATACAATTGTACACAAAAAAAAAATTGTAAAACAGAATGAGAGCTACTTAATGACAAGATCATATGGTGGCGTGTATATAATTATATATAAAAAAGGTTATACTGAGTTCTGTATATAACATAATGAACCATTAAGTACACAAATAAGGAATTGAAGCATTTGCACATCAGAATTCATCCTGAATTCCAATAACTTGTGTCCAAAACCTGTTAATAGAGTTAAATGCTGCTTATTTAGCAGATCATTGAGGAATTGGTTCCTATTGATGCCCTCTACATGTCTGAAAAGAATTGAACTTGTTTCCTGCTTGATTCATTCCTCTTGCTACTCCGTAGTATGGGAATTACAGTGGTCACATTGTTTCCTGATAACCAACAAAATATTGATTTCATTATTTGTGGATTTTTTTTCCTTTTCTGAAATATCTACTTACAAAATCTAATAATGGTTAATTTCTTCTTATCTAATTAGCTCCAAGTCCCAAAAGATAGTGTCACTTTAGTCAAAATGGCGATATTACCATAGTTCACAACTTCACATGAGATTTTTCGAGAGATGTGGTCAAATTATATAAAATGGGTCGGGTTGGGCCAACTTACAAACACTTCTCTTATCTCCTATCCTTCAGATTGTAAAGATAACTGATATTATTTTCTGATGATAAACAAGGAGGGGAAACCCTCTATATATACAATGTACAAAACTCTAACCCTAGCCCAAGTACAGCCCATGGGCTATAGCCCAATATACAATTTACACTCCTCAAGTTGGAGCATAGATGTTAATCATGCCCAACTTGTTACAAATGAAATCTATTTGAGTTTTCCGGAGAGGTTTAGTGAGGATATCTGCAATTTGAAAATCAGTCTTGACGTGAATTGGCTGTATGGATGGAGGATTCGCTTGTGTGCCCACCACTCGATCTCTGATAAGATGGCAGTCAACCTCAATGTGTTTCGTCCGCTCATGGAAAACGTGATTCTTTGCTATATGTATGGCTGATTGACTGTCGCAATATAACCGCATCAAGTTATTAGAAACTACTCCGGGCTTTGTGATGAGACGACGAACCCATAACATTTCTGATGTAACGTCTGCCATAACTCTATATTCTGATTCTGCACTGGACCTAGATACTGTGTGTTGTTTCTTACTCTTCCATGATACAAGGTTTCCTCAAACGAAAACACAATATCCAGTAGTAGATCGTCGAGAAATCGGACAACCTGCCCACAGAGAATCCAGATATCTGACCATCTCCTTTTTTTGAAAAAGCACCTACACGACAATGCCCCTGATCAGAATATAAGATGCCAAGACCTGGTGTGGTCTTGAGAAATCTCAATACACGAAGGGCAGCATCCCAGTGTCCAGTGTACGGAGCAGCCATGAATTGGCTTAGGACACTGACAGTGAAGGAAATATCTGAACGTGTGACTGTTAAATAGTCTGTAGCGCTCAGGATCCTTCATCGGATCTCCATCCTCTGGGATGAGCTTCCTCGTGGGAAGCATTGGAGTATCAACAGACTTGCAACCCATCAAGCCACATTCAGTCAACAAATCAAGGACATACTTCCGTTGAGAGAGAAGTATTCCTTGTGGAGAGCGGGATACTTCTATGCCAAGGAAGTATCGTAGACGACCTAAGTCGGTTATCTGAAATTGCGACTGAAGAAACTGCTTGAGTTCGGTAATTCCGACCTCATCATCCCCTGTAAGTATGATGTCATCAACGTAAACTACAACAATAATCCTTTTGCCTTGTTTGTGTCTAAAGAACACAGAATGATCAGATGCACTGTGAACCATCCCAAATTCTCCCATGACACTAGAAAATCGCCCAAACCATGCCCTAGGAGACTGCTTAAGACCATATAAGGAACGGTGTAATCTGCAAACTTTCGAAGCCTCCTCCTCGACAACAAATCCGGGTGGCTGCTCCATATACACCTCCTCCTCAAGGACGTCATTAAGAAAAGCGTTCTTGACATCAAGCTGATGGAGCGGCCAATGATGAATAGCAGCAAGGGCAATACAAATACGGACAGAAGGCATTTTAGCAACTGGAGAGAAGGTTTCATCATAATCAATGCAATATGCCTGAGAATACCCTTTAGCAACTAACCGGGCCTTCAAGCGATGTAGGGATCCATCCGGGTGTAGTTTAACTGTAAAAACCCAACGACACCCAACAATACGTTTGCCCGGAGAAAGTGTTGCAAGATCCCACGTATGATTAGCTCGTAGAGCTCCTATCTCGTCTTCCATAGCCTGTCGCCATCCTGGGTGAGCAAGAGCAGTCGTCACATTCCTGGGAATTGGGTAAGAATCAAGGTTACTGGTATAGGACTATAGGCTTTAGACTTGGATGAGAGGTGAGAATAGGCAATATAGTCCTGTATGGGATAACAAGTGTGGTGTCGAGGTTCTTTGCGAAAGGCAATAGGTATATCGGGAAAGGGTGCTCCAGGAGGATCATAGGTAGGTATATCGGGTATGGGGGAGGTGGTATTGGGAATGGGTGTTTCAGGTAAGGTTGTATCTGTGTCAGGCTCATGTGTGGGAAAAGGAACTGATGATGAACCAGATTCTTGGTTGGGTTGTGAATCAAGCGGCTCTGTTGTTTGATCCTTACGTTTCCGAGCTTATGTGAAAAGTAATGGCGGAGGTGCTGCCGGTAGGCCCGTGGTAGCAGAAGTCGGAGCATCTGAGACCGGAGGAACAGAAGACACAGGAAATGTAGGAATAAGAAGTGATTCTGGTATGTCAAGGTCAGAAAACGGGTCAGAAGTGGAATGAGGATGGTCGAGAAAATAAGGGCATGACTCATGGAAGGTAACATCAACACTAGTAAAATAGCGGTGAAGGGAAGGACTATAACACCGATACCCTTTCTGGACTTGAGAGTAACCAAGGAAGACACAACGAATGGCCCGTGGATCAAGTTTAGTGAGTTATAGACGATGATCATGCACATACGCAACACACCCAAAATTTTTTGGTGCTAGAGGAAATGGAGTCCCCTTAGGGAAAAGAACAGAAAAAGGGGATTTACCATGAAGGACAGGTGTAGGCATACGGTTAATCAGATATGCGGCAGTAAGAATCGCGTCCCCCCAAAATCGTTTAGGGACATAGGATTGAAACATAAGAGTGCGAGCAACGTCCAACAAATGACGGTTCTTGCGTTCAGCAACACCATTTTGTTGGGATGTATATACACATGAAGTTTCATGAACAATACCGTGGGTTTTCAAATATGAAGTGAAATCAGTAGAGAAGTATTCCTTTGCATTATCTGATCGTAAAATTTTAACATATGAGTTAAATTGATTTTGAACATATGAATGAAATTCACGAAAGATGGTAAATACTTCACTACGAGATTTTAACAGATAAACCCAAGTAGCATGAGAATAATCATCAATAAAAGTAATAAAGTACTCAAAACCCAAAGTAGACCGGGTAGGGCAAGGTCCCCATACATCAGAATGCACAAGTTCAAAAAGAAAACTAACATTACTAGACACTCTAAGGGGGTAGGGGCGCCTAGTATGCTTACCAAGCTGACATGGTTCACAATGAAAATTAATTGACGAAAGTGGAAATTCCGGTCTCAGTGGTTTCAGAACTGCTGCAGAAGGATGACCTAGCCGGCAGTGAGCCTCCCTTATACTGGAATCACATATGTTTGCAATAGGAGATAAAGGTAAGGATAAACGGTAGAGACCCCTTGATTCAAAACCTGTGCCAATCAGACGGTTCGTCCCCAGCTCCTGAAAAGTACAATGAGTAGGGAAAAAGGTTACAGAGCAGTTATTTTGTTTTGTAATTTGACTAACAAATCAAAGGCTATTAGGGAATTTAGGAACAAACAAGATAGAGGAGAGGCTTAGGTTTGTCGATTTGCCAATGGATCCAATACCTTGAACAGGGCAGGAAGATCTATCAGCAAGACGAATAGGTGGATGGGAAGTTTTATGTAGGCTAGAGAGAATACCTCGGTTCCCAGTCATGTGATGAGTAGCTCCTGAATCAATAACCCAAGATGAATCAAGACTAGAAAACGTACCTGAACTGGCCGAGTTGACTTGCGGAATAGGAGATGCCGAGTGGGAGGCAAGGAGTTGTTGGAGTCGGTGATAGTCTTCCTCGCTAAGTGAGTAAACTGGAGTTTGATCACTAAGCTCACCAGTCGTGGCGACTCGAGCTTTAGGACGAGGAGGTGGTTGAGATCCAGGAGGACGATTCGGACAATTCCACTCTTTGTGTCCGAATTCTTTGCAATAGTGACACTGAATACCACTTCCACGTCCAATACCCTTCTTTGGAGTCTCATGAGAGCCTCGGCCAGTACCCTTACTAGTAGAAGTATGCATGGCAGATCTATCAGTAGTGTTTGCATCCGTACCATACATTTCCCTTAACATATGATACGTGGATGCAACAAAAGATGTAGCAACGGGTTTGCTCAATAACAAGGGGCGAGCATTAGAGTATTTAGGTGATAGACCGGCAATAAACATCATTACATCCATTTTGTTGTTCCGCTCCTCCTGAATCTTTAAGTCAGTAGTAGGTGGAAACATGGTCCGCAATTCATCCCGAAGCTTTGAAAATCGAGTAAAATAGTCGATGAATGAAGAATCACCTTGGTCGGCTCTACTGTAGGCTTGAACCACAGAGTATGCATGAGACATAGAATCTTTAGCCGAGAAGGATGAGGAAAGATGATCCCACATTTCTTTCACAGTGGGAAAGTTCTGAGCAATGGTAAGTATCTGTGGCGCCATGGTATTCCACAGAGCCATCTGAATTCCACAATCATCAATAGACCATTCTCGAGTGATCGGGTCAGGAGGCGGTTTAGTTAAATGATGTGTCTTATCTACACTTGCGAGACCTTTCTGAACGAACAGGCTCCAAGAGTTCCAGTTACTAGAGTCGAGTTTCACAGGGATACGTAAAACTAAAGCATAGTTAATTATGCCGGGGGCTGATTCAACTTTCTTTTCGTCTTCCATTTGACAATAAGTTGTATCAGCTAAAAAATGAGACAGGCGAGGAAAGTTACAGCAGAGAAGTACCTCGGAAGATTCTGGACAAAGGAAAATGCAAGTGGTGGTCAGAGACAGATTCCGGTAGCGGCAAGTGGCGGCAGCAAGCGGCGGCAGGCGGCTAAAGGAGTTTTCAGATCTGAATAAAGGCACCGGTAACAGAGAGAAGTTTGCAGATCTGAATAAAGAAGTTTTCCGGCGATGGCGGCTAGGATTCCGGTGATGGCGGAAAGGCAGCGGCGCAAAGGCAGCAGTGGCGCCGCAAAGGCAGCGGCTAGGGTTCCGGCGGCGGCTAGGGTTCCGGCTCGTGTTCCGGCGGCGATGGTAGGGTTCCGGCGAGTGGCAGCAGATTCCGGCGACTGACAGGGAGGGAACAGATGCAGTTTAGGGTTGTACCATGAGCTGTGCAGACTTGTACCAAGAGCTGTTAGACTTGTACCATGTAGTGCAGACTTGTACCAAGAGCAATGGATCTGATACCATGTAAAGATAACTGATATTATTTTCTGATGATAAACAAGGAGGGGAAACCCTCTATATATACAATGTACAAAACTCTAACCCTAGCCCAAGTACAGCCCATGGGCTATAGCCCAATATACAATTTACACAGATCTTACAAATAATTAATATATAATCTGTTAATAGAAAGTAAATGACCACAATGATAATCTAAATTCTTGAATGACAAACTACAAGAGTGCGTACATCTGAATGATTTGTGACCCATTTGACTCGCTCAATGCAATTTCTTTTTTAACAAATTTTAAATTTGGACCCATTAGAGGCAAAGTATAACCCGAATCACTTTATCCATGAATAAATCGAGTTGGTGACTCTAGATTTTCTATATTGAGAAACACTGTATCAGAACGTATTTACTAGGAAAAAAGGTGCTCTCTACAACTAAACCATCATCCTGGAGTGAGTATTCAATGCAGAAGATAAAAAGTAACACAAGTAAAACAGACAAGGACTTTATAAACAACAAATAAATATTTTAGAAGACAAGGACTTTAGAAGACAGGAAGATCTTTTCATAAACAACAAATAAATAAAGAACACAAGTAAAACAGACAAGGACTTTATTCTAGAGTCTAGAGTGTTAATTCATTGTAATTAGTATATTGTATTTCCTAATATAGCATTAGGTATATACTCCTTGTATGTCTTTTTCCATGATTGAATGAGAAAATACGTAATTCTCTCAACATGTTTTACATGATATCAGAGCCATCGTGAACCCTAATCTATCTATGTAAATCGAAGATCAAAGTTTCCTGCTTTCGTGTATCCAGAACCAAGGGCTTTAGGGGTTTTGATTTCGCACACCATCTCCGCTGCTATGTGTGATTTCTCCAATTGGTTGTTCAATTTGCTTGGCATGGAACTGCTACTTAGTCAAATTTGCTTTGTGAGCCTATTCAACTGGCAACTACCATTCTAAATTGTAAGTTACTGATTTCAATTGTGGCTTTGTCCGGTTGGGTCCAGTCTCTTGATCTATAACAATCGACATCAAACTAGTGAGTTCAACGTTGTAACAACGTTTTCGACTTTGAGATAATTTTGTGATCTCTGATTCCTCGCAAGTCTGCAATTGTCGCAACAGGGTGTATTATCTGATTTTCAAGTTGTCACAAACCTGCAATTGTCCCAAGCCTGTCAATTATGAGATCTCAATGGGCACGCCATCACAATCATTAATTGTTACCGGAACTCACTCCATCACAGCCAAAAACCTAATGGAACAATCCAAACATGCTAAGTGGGAACAAAATTGATGCTCAACTTTGTAATTTGTTGTGGCAATCTATTGAGACTACCCCCTATTGAGGCGGCAGCCTCTTCTTCTTATCATCTTCTTTTCTAGTTTCTTATTCTTGCTATTTCTTTAGTTCTTCTTCTTCTTTACTCCTTTCCTCCAAACACATATATATTCTTATCATCTTCTTTTCTAGTTTCTTATTCTTGCTATTTCTTTAGTTCTTCTTCTTCTTTACTCCTTTCCTCCAAACACATATATATTCTTATATTAAAGTTTGATAAGAAAATTTGGAGCCTTGATTGATCATTAACAAGGAAGTTAGCGGATATCAATTAGAAGAGATCAAGCCATAAAGATAGTAAGTATTTTGTTCTTGAATTCTTAAAAGGGTCAAGTGGGTTTTTAAGATCAAACCTTGAATTTGGGAGTTTTGATTGATGAAAAATGATGTTATTTGATGTTATAAAGTCCCCTATGATATTCCTAAATGATTTTAAACATTTGGAAATGAGTTTTGGGTGTTTTGGAGGGATTCCCGTAAGAACAAAGTCTGAACTTGCGAAAGTGGAGCTATGATCATAGGCTAACGTCCGTTAGGGAAGAGCTAAACAGCCTTTAGGTAGCTAACGGCCGTTTGGTAGGAGCTAATAGGCGTTAGGTGGCTAACAGCCTTTATCTCAGAGCCAACAACCGTAAGGTAGCTGACAGCCATTAGGTAGCTGACAGCCATAAGGGTGATTTAGTCATGTATCATGATTTATATATAGTTAGAGCTATATATTGATACCTACTGTTATTACAGGTTCGTCGGGAGCTAACAAAGTATATATAGTTGTTCATTGACTACGCTTGGACTTGAGGTGAGTATCTCAACTTGATACTTAGAGATATTGATCATGTATGATTGTACGTAGTCAACCTAATGTAGAAATCATTATGAGATTATGCAAAGATGTTGATATCAAGTAGCCTATTATGAGTTGTTGATTAGTGAATATACAAAGTACACAAGTAACAGTCAGAGTTTGATTATATGAAACATGTAATTGACATATATGGTTATCTTAAATAGAATCCTGGGGTTATGTATAAATGAATGAAAGAGGAATAATCAATAATATATGAATTGTACATGGGCAGAACAGTCGGTTAACAGTCATTGGTTTGCTAAAATCTATGGACATGTAATATTGCATGATTGATTAGAATGTGCCTCGTTACAAGGATACATGTATTGATTGCATGCTTATACATGTTATAAGTTATTGATCCTGATGTTCATGCAATATACGTGATAACTTGCAATGTGTACGATTTGGCCTTGGGGAATCACGGTTGATGATGTTACCGAAAGGGGTCGCAAGTGTTGAGGTAGGGTAGTATACTGCTTCGTGCTTTAATGACTACCCGCAACAACCCTTTTGGGGTGTTGCTAAGATGGTGCAGTACTGTATCCACGGATATCGATGCCAGTGTGGGCAAATGTGTGATACCCCAGCGGTAAATCAGGTATCTTATGTAATATTATGACTGAGATAACATTATATGACAGATGTGATGTATTGTGGCGAAAGTACATTTATATGTTAATTATTATCATTTAAGTATCTGTGGAGTTACTCACTGGGCTTCTAGCTCATACTCCCTAGTTTATCTTTTTCATATTTGTGGCAAACCAGGCTTTTATGTGAACATGCTTTTTGTTTTGTGCAACATTAAAGGAAAACTATTTTGCTTACCTGTGCCAGTTGTTACCCTGATTTTATAAAGTTTTTATTAATCCCTTGTTGCACATTTTTAGAAAAAAAAAGCGTGTTACACGTTGGTACTAACCACGTGTAGGATGCATTTGAAGGAGATAGTGACATGAAAGAGGACAACTAACAAAATAAATTCAAAAGAAGATGAAAGTTTGGACTTGGTTACATGAAAGCAGAAATTGAAGACTTACTGAAGTATGATGACTGGAGAGGAGCTGATGAAGGTGAATCAGATCCTGCTGCTTTATGCGGGCCTTCTACTGGTACTAGTGTGGGAGGGGATTATATCTTTCTTCCTTGGAGGTAAATTTGTAATGAGAATCAAATTTCATGCTAAAAACTAGAAGAAAAAAAGTAATTGGAAACCAAATAGATACCTCACTGAAGTTTAAACAGAAACAACAGGGTATAAAATTGAAAATTGGAAGTCTACCCCAACTAGTTAGTAGTAGAAGGCCCTGCTCTTGTAAACAAATTTAAAGAAGTCACCAACTTTTTATGCAAAATGTTTTTATATTCTCCCACTATGAATCACAGCTTAGCAGCTAAGAAGCATTATTTTGTAGAATAAACAGCATCATTTAAGGAAGCTAACGATCTATCTATAATAGACTATAATACTTGCAACTATAGTTAGCACTTGCCAGGTGCTTCACGTAGATAAGGATACGACGCTATTCCCCACCCCCCAAAAGAATAAAAATTATATAATATTAATAATAATAATAATAATAATAATAATAATAATAATAATAATAACAACAACAACAACAACAAAAACAACAACCTCTCTAGGTTATCATGAGCCCTTATATATACAAAGCATTTGGTAGATCTGTTTTACAGGATCATGCATTAATAAAAATGAAGCATGACATAAGGATGGTGTAAAATTGTGCATGTACTACAGAATAGGTGATGCAATATTCAGCATATTCTATAAAAGTAACGTAAAATATATTCTGAACTATGAGAATCAAACTACCTAGCCAAGAAGTAATATATCTATACTTAGGGAGTGAGAAGAGGTACCTATCAGGTCAAACTATATCATCTAATAAGAAGAAAATGAGAAACAATTTTGGAAAAAGGCAAGTTCCATCAGAAGAAATCATCAAAAGCCCCCTCCCGGTCACTTTCCCAGTGTTCAGATCCTGCACAAAGCAACCATCGAGAAAAAGAAAAAGAAATATATTTGTCACAGTTTCTTTCAAGTTTTCTTGAAACAAAAAACTGACATGTCGCAAGGAATGGTCGGAAGAGATTGTGAAAATGATTTGACACAACTGAAGGATCATAACAAGAAATTTTTCTGGAGAAACTAGACTGACCTGATTGTTTTTCGGATACAGAAAGATCGTGAACAATCATCTGAAAAGCACCAGGACTGAGAGAAGAAACAGTCTCTGCAGTAGTAGAAACGGGAGCTGGAAAAGTGAAATCGGAATCGGTGGATGTAATATCAGAAGAAGTAGATGTAGCATCGCCAAAACCATCTCTAATAATGTATCCTGAAGTTACACTCGAACTCGATGAAGCACACAACATACTTTTTAGCTCTGAAAATTGGTCTGACATGCTGTATATCATCCTGAGGCACACTAGATACATGTGGCATTAGTTTAAATGACATATTAGACATTCAATAAACTTTTGTAGGTGTTTAATATATCTAAATTAATTCATCTCATCCTAACCTCTCTCTTTTTTTCCCATGTCCTTAACCTTGTTTTACTTACAATTATCCTTTAGCTATTCATCTAGTATCTCTCTACTTCACATTTCATAAATCAAAGTACCTCTTTAACACTCACTATCAAAGAGGAAATAAATGGAAAACTGGTTGTATTCAGGTGAAGTGTGGTGTACTAGAAGAGTTGAGAAGATTGCAATTAAGTAAATATTAAACATGATGCTATACACACACACACACACTCTCTCTCTCTCTCTCTCTCTCTAATGTAAAAACTAAGAAAAACCAGAGAGTATTTCTTTAAGATAGATGCTGCAGTAATATTACCTATTCAAGGCATCCTGAAGCTGAAGTACCCTCCTTTCAGTTTCTTCCAACTTTTGACGTTTAATTTCACTTGATTCCAAGGCTTCTGCGTACTTCTTTTCACATTCATCAGCTCTTTGTCTCTCTGATTCTACTAAAGCCTGCATGCAGTAAGGTGGATAATTAGAATTTGAGTAATCTTGGAGACATGATCAGAAAATAACCGAGACTGATTATGCTTTGATTCTAGAATGATTCGTGGAATACATTTCCACTTGATAATCATTTAGACACACTCACTATTTACTTGACATTTTGGACAGGAAGTGTTTCAGGTCAACTCAAGCCGACCTAACCCAATTTGAGATGAACCCAAGAAGTACCCATCTTAACCTCTCAACCAATTCACCCAGCCCTGCCCATTTTGCACCTTTAAATGAAGGGCTACGGTGGAGAGGAGAGACTTTATATAATATAAGACCTTTAAATTTTCCACTTCCGCATTTAAACTTTCGATCTTTTCAGTATCCTCCACAGAAACCGTGGCCTTTTTCCCAATATATAATGCTTCATCAGATGCTTCCATCGAATATACATGTTCCTTATCAAGCATTTGGTCTTCCAATTTTGTCTGCAAGACAAGTAACTTTATGTTCAACAAAACAATCAAGTTTGCAACTGGTAGCGACTAAGTTCAGGAATTTGATTCTAAAGTTGGCCCCAATTATTCAATGTCCTTTGATGTATCACTAAAATGGTTTCATCTATCACAAAACTTCGTTACATGCAATAAGTTTACTCTACTGGGTACATATTAGCCAGTGTTTCATAAGCTTGGAGTTGAAATACCTTGCTTTCAGTTTCTTCCAGCTTTAGACGCATGATATTGATTGATTCCAAGGCTTCAGCATACTTCTTTTCAGATTCATCAGCTCTCTGTCTCTCTGATTCTAATAAAACCTGCAAGCCAATATGTATGCAAGATAGGTAATTCACAGATTGATAATAATGCATGGTTATTTAATCAAAGTAGAATCAAATATCTATTAAACTAACACGATGACAATCTTAATATAATAATTCTACCTTGAGGTTCTTCACTTCTGCGGTTAAACTTTCAACTTTTCCAGTGTCCTCGACAGAAAGTGGTGCATCTTTCACAAGAAATGGAGCTTCGACAGATCCTTCAGTTGCAGACACATGTTCCTTGGCAAGCATTGCTTCATTCAATTCACTCTACATGATAATATAACTTTATATTTGTGATGATACTGATACAATGCTTCCACATGTTGGTTAAAACAATCACAATTACAATCCACGATAAGAGTAATTACTTGAGAGCGAGTATGTTTCACTTGTTTGAGGTTCTTTTATGCATCTAGATTTGATGATTATATATCAATGTGGTTATATTGTCATCTAATGCAACATTGGTTGTGCAGACAAAAGAAAGAAATATGTTTGCATCATGTTCACATGCGAGTTGAGCTTTTAAAGATTAATATTTAATTTCATTTACTATTATGTCATCCTACATTTTGTAAGGGTTTCATAGTAAAGTGAAATGGAAATGGGAACCAATATTTGAACCCTCCCTCTTTGGGGGAATGGAAAATCCCCATCTTTCATGGATATGATTCATTGATTCCCAAGTTAAGAACCCATACCCTCAAACAAAACACCTTCAATCATTTCCATTTCTAATCCCTAAACACTCGATACATACACCCCCTGTTTCTTCTTGTAACTAGCTTGGAGGCTTCATCCTTTCACACAACATTGAAGATAATATTATCTCACTTCTCATGTGCTTTGATATATATTGGGTTCGCCTTCCATCGTATGACACAACTTGTACTTGCAATAAATTTTCTATAGTGTACATATTTGCCATTAAGTTTTGGTATACTAGACAAATGAAATCATAGTCTTGAAGTTGAAGTACCCTTCTTTCTGCTTCTTGAAGTTGAAGTACCCGTTTTTCTGTTTCTTCTAACTTTAAACGCATAACTTCGATTGTTTGTAAAGCTTCTGAGAATTTCTTTTCAAATTCATCAGCTCGTTGTCTCTCTGATTCTAATAAAGCCTGCATGCCAATAAGCTTATGAGATGGGGAACCAGCATGCCAAAAATCTCTCTTTAGAAACATTACCTTGAGATTCTCTATTTCTGCTGTTAAACTATCAATCTTTCCAGTCTCCAGATAACTTGGTACTTTTTGGCCAATAGAAGAAGCTTCAGCTGCAGACTCATATTCCTTGGTAAGCAATCCATCTTCAAATTCAGTCTGCATGAAAACGTAACTTTATTCCCCTTGTAATACGAATACATTAGTTAAATCAATAACAATGAAGATTTACACTACTTAGTAACTTCCTAACAGGTAGCTTTTGTTCAGGAATTTAATGTTAGGTCAAACCCAATTACTCTATGTTCAACATTTCCATTGATAATTGTGTGATCATGTAATAAATGGGTCTATTGAAAACAAAGAAACCAAAGAATTAAAATGGCATGCATTCTATATTTCTATTACTCAATGTCGAGTTACTTCTACGAAACAGATATGGCACCTTGCCGTGATCTTCTCACCTGCTCACGTTGAAATTACCCAAAACGTCTATTTTTATTTTTTATTTTTACAATTCTTGTCAGTAATTTGGTATATAGTTTAGTATTTTACATTACTGCATGTTCACAATAGACGAAGCTTCATCAGATGATTCCGTTGCAGATTCATGTTCCTTGGCAAGCGATGCATCTTCCAATTCCGTCTGCATGATAAGGTAATTTTATATTTCTGACGATACAAACACAATGCCTTTTCATGTTTATTAAACTAACAAAATTACAATCCACACTAGAGTATCAGCCATACATGTAGTAAGTATTCAGGTATTCAAGGTTAAACTTAGGACCAGGTTATTTTTATGAATGGAGTTCCACTGACAATTACATGACCATGAGATGAACTAGTAATGCAGATGATTGAGCTAAAAGAAAATTAACAAATGAACTAAGAGATGTTTAGATCAAACCAAGATTACCTTCAGGTGTTTTACTTCTGGGATTTGACTGCCAATCTTTACAGTGTCCTCCACAGAAACTGGGGAGTCTTTAGAACAGGAAAATTGTACATCAGAAACCTCCATTCCAGACTCACGTTCCTTCACAAGCAATCCATCCTCCGACTCAATCTGCATAAAAAGGCAGCATTATATTTCTGATAATAAGAACATAATGTCTTGTTAAAAAACTAATAATTACAACCCACACTTGCACTAGCAACCAAGCACGTATGATTCAGTTGTTTTATATACCTACATATATTGTTGATACGTATCGAGCAATCGGAAATGCAAAATACAGATAGAAAATAAACCCCAACCACTCCTCAATCGGAAAATGGGTCAGGGAACACTCCCTATCTCGACAGCCAAGGCTACGAGCCAAAATACAAGCCAATATCTAATTTCTGCCTATCTCACAAAGAGAATCACCTCCCTTATTTATAGTTTTAACCTCTAACTAACTACTAATCATATTACAATTATACTCCTTCGATAACTGACTATTAATTTCCTATCACTCGTGATTAGCTAACCATATAATATTTTATTTTTGATGAAAATTGTACGACATACATGAATAAAAATGGAGAATTGGGATATTGTAGTAGCACAACAATTAGGACCACCAAAATGTAGTGGTTCTGATTGGTTTACTCTAACTTGAGACAGCTGAATGTGTATTCAATCAACATTACCTTTTGGTTCTCTTTCAGGGTTAGATTGTCAATATCATCACCGTCCTTCATAGAAACAATGGCTTCTTTCACAATGGATAAAGCTGCATTGGATGCTTCAGTTGCAGACTCACGCTCCTTAGTTAGCAATGTGTCGTTCAATTCAGTCTGCATCATAACATACTTTTATATTTCTGATGATATCAACACAGTGATATTTGTTTTTAGTTAAATAATATTCACAATTATAATCCACATTAGGGGTAATAGCCTTCTGGTACTATTTATGAACTTGAGGTTAAACACAGACCCAATTACGTTATCCGTCCACATTTCCTATAAAACTGCGTAATCATGAAACACCCATGCTTATTATATTTCACTCCAAGTTCTTTGAAATTCTAACTATCTGAAAGAAAGTGTATCTACCAAGTAAATATTTGCCCTACTTTGTGGTGGACTAGACGAAAGTAAAAAGAGGCTTCAAATAGAGGTACCATTCTTTCAGTTTCTTCGAACTTAAGATGCATGTCCAGGGCTTGAGCATGCTTCTTCTCAGATTTTTCAGCTTCTTGTCTCTCTGATTCTAGTGATAACTGCATGCCATTAAGTATATAAGATGAATAAAGAAAAAGATAGAATGATAAAGAGGAAATCACATGCCAAATATCCTAACATTTGAGGTCTAAATGACAAAGAAATCAAACATCTTGCTCCACAGAGAATCAAGATTGATTTCCTTATCACATCTCACTTCTCGTGTGCTTTAATATATTGCTACATTGGTTTCACATATTATACGTCTCATACTCTTTTACAATAAATTTGTTCTACAATAACATATATGTCATTAACTTATGGTGGGGCGAAGAAAGGATTCATAGTCTTAAAGTCGTACTCTTCTTTCAGTTTCTTCGGACTTCATAATTTTGATGGTTTCCATGGCTTCAACATACTTCTTCTCAGATTCATTAGCTCTCTGTCTCTCTGATTCTAGTAGAGCCTGCATGTCCATAATAACATAAAGGGGTTAATTTACAAATCAAGAGATGAGAAGGTAGAAATTCAGATCTAAATTACTAAAACCAATTAAACAGCTTGCTTTAAAGAAATATTATCATGTAGTTCACCAAGAAGGGGACATAGCCATGTCACAACACATCTTATATTCCATCATCACTAAACCAATTGATTTGGTAAAATAGTTGACTTATTTTCAAGACACTGAATGAAAAAGAAAGTGTGGTCCAAATTCAAGTCCTGGCAAGAAAAAAAAATCAGTTAAAGTGCTTTGTAACAAAAATAAAGTTTTTCTAAGAGTACTGTATACAACAATGGATAATAATGAACAGTTGATTAAGACTTGCTCCCTGTCATGTGCGTGTATATATCTTGTACTTGCTTGCAATAATGAGTCCACAGTGCACATATATGCCATAATTTATGGTAGCGTGTAAGAGAATGCTATCATAGTCATGAAGATGAAGTACCTTTCTTTCAGTTTCTTCCAACCTCATAATTTTAATTGTTTCCTGGGCTTCAGCATACTTCTTCTCAGATTCATCAGCTCGTTGTCTCTCTGATTCTAATAAAGTCTGCGCGCCAGTACGTATATAAGAAGGTAATTTAAAGATCAGGAGAAGAAAAAAGAATGGAGAGAAATGAGGAGAGATCTCACGACTTGTACTCTTGTTTTTTATGTCTAAATAGCTAAAAGGAATCAAACTTATTAATCAATAGAGAACACTGCTTTGGAGTTCACAAAATAGCCAAGTTATGACACATTTAATTCTTTTCATATATTCTGTATTTTATAACCAAACATCATAAAAGCTTCACTGATTTGGTGAAATCATTGCCCGATTTTCATAACATTTGCTAATAAATGAGCACACAAGATCAAGGGGATTTCTGATTCAATCTCAATCAGAACCATGTTATTCCTTTACTTAATGTTACAGGCCGCCTCAATGAACCACGTAGGCCACTTCACCTAGTCTTCATATCCAAACTCAACATTTCAATGTTGAGCAATGTTGCAGAACTCGCTAGGCGGGTGCTAGGCGGTAGGCGGGGAGTAGCGAGTACTCGGATTACTCGGGGAGTATTCGGATTGGAACTTTTTATATAAAAATTTAAAAATTATATAAACTACATGTTAATAAAAACTCAAACATAAACATAATTGTTCATAGACCCAAAACATGTGTTTAGAAACATTAATAAAATTGTTCAAGACTTAAAATACTAGTTCAAACATAAACTTCATCTATGTCCTTGTCACGCATCGTCTTGGCCATTTTGTTCAAAGAACAAAACGGCGATAAAAAGCTTCCCTAATGACCTAATCGGATAAAAGAAAGAAAAAAAAAGTTTGACTTTGACCGAGTTTTGACCGAGTCCGAGTATTTTGACCGAGTTACGATTCCACGCCTCGGCTGAGCACCGAGTCCGAGTTACTCGCCGAGTACTCGGCCGAGTAGGCCGAGTTTTACAACACTGATGTTGAGGTTTGCCAAAATGTCTCCCACAGTAGAACCATGCTCAATACTTAAATGACTACCTAACACCCTTATATATCAAGTATGTCACTTATATAAACAACAAGAGCTCTCAAACTGAGATATAAATTGGTTACAACCACCCTGAAGCAATGCATCACTGTAACACATATAAGCTATAAGAAAAAAACCAACATTACCGTCAATCTTTCCACTTCTGAAGTTAAATGGTCGATCTTTTCCATTTCATCAGGTGGTTTTGTTGGCAACTCATGTTCCTTTGCACGCAATGCTTCTTCCAATTCAGTCTGCATGAAAAGATAGCATGCAGTACAAGAATCTGAGGTTACACTCGGTCACCAAATTTTCAATGTATCTACTTGTCTTTTGATCATTTGATGATTATATGACCCTGTGACAAAGAGTTTAGATGACTAAAACTGACTTTTTGTGTACTATTTCATGCTATGAAGATTATGACATCAAATTCTTGTTTGAAATGCATGACAGAAAAAAGAGAAAAAAAAATGTTAGCAAGAAAGATCCAGAAATAATCCACAAAATTTATACAACAACCACCCTTCCCCATCTAGGTAAACATTGCCAAAGATTTTATAGCCATCCATAGAGAGCAAATATGAACCAGTGTAAAGGAAGGAAAGATAATTTCAGAAAAAGAGCAATGCTACCTTCAAACGTATTTGTAGCTCTAAACGCTGTGTGAGCTCTCTCACTTGTTTTTCAAGATTCTGCTTTGCTAGTAGAAGTGCACCGCTATCCCTTGCAGCCTATGTATGTTGAAGATACAGCAAATGATGTAAATGTGGATGCAGCATAAATTTTTGATTGAGGGGATCGGGGGGGGGGGGGGGGGGGGGGGGGGGGGAGGGGAAACTTTACACATAATACTACAGAAGTGCAACAAAATTCTTTGACAACCCAATACACCAAATACCCAGTATTAATGAAAAATATTTCCAGACCAATTCTTCTAGAATGAAAGAAAACTTAGCAATAAGAAAAAGAAACTACAAGCTGACACTGAAATGGATAAAAAAAATAAAAAGAAAGAAAAGTAGAAAACAGACCATTTTTAACCTCCGAAGCTCTCTCCTGGCAACTCTCCCCCTCCATCCGGATTGTGTGATAACTGTTGCCTTCGTGAGTTTCTTATAACGTTTATAATCTCTATGACCACGCCATTTGGCCTACGAGAACTGACTCATATTAGAAAAAACTGATAGTAATTATATTTATAAGAAGTATATGAACACAAGGTACTGACTTCTAATTTAGTAGCTGCCTTGTGTCTCCTCCTGTATCTGAATTCATAACGAGCAGCCATAGCTCTTAGGCCTGTTTGGATGAGGACTACTGCATGCCTGAGTCTGTTGTAGGACGTCCTCAACGTGTATCGTCGAAAATTTGTTTGGATTTTCGTTGAAACAACTCTCTTTCTCATATCTTCGTATACCTTCGAAGCAAGATTCCCTGGTAGAACAAATCCGAGAAACAGTGTTTGATAGACTGGTATTCCATACGATATAAATTTTTAGTATCAAGAATGCAAGATAGACCATGCATTGAGTTTTCTCCATTAGCCCAAAACACGTCTGTAAACCCACCCCCAAACACCTCTCTGAACCTCTGAAATCTAACCTGCAACCAGATAACCACGAAGCTACTACCCTAAGCTGTCGCAACCCCCATCGTCATGGATTGTTAAAGGTTTCCGATTGTTAATAGTTTCTGATATCGCAAGGACAAGAACGGTACCCAGGTTCTTTAGACACCCAACACCATGCCCTTCTATTTAACACCACCGATCTATTTCTCTCCGCCAGGAGTTGGTCGAGCTTTGTGGTGCTTTATGTTCATCCACTTGATTTTTCTGTTTGATTTGGTGCTCAATGATTATTTAGCATGATTTATAAATGTGTTAATAACCTTTTAAGTTAATTTCGGAGTTTCTTCCAAATTATCAGAGTTCAACTTTATAGTCCTACCAGATAATTAACGGGTTATATTTCATAATTAATGACTAGTTCAGATACCAATACCCAATCTCGCATCAAAAGAGTATGGGGGATGGGGGATTGGGTTTCTGTGTAACCACCAACAAGGTGGCCAAGTGGTAACGCGTCACGTCCTCAAAGAGGTCACGAGTTCAAAACTCACTAGATAACATCTTGAGGGTGGCCTGGGAAGGGTAAAGAACGGTCATGGGGATACCCCGGTTAAGCCGCGTACATTTGAGTCAAAGACTCGCCCTACCCTGGTAACCAAACCTCTCCATTTATTTGGTCATTAATGTATTGAACCAACATTTATTTTCTTCAGGCTTCCACGAATATGTAGCAAGAAAAACGTTTCATGCGACTTTATACTGGAAAGACAAACCTCTGCATAAAGTTTGCAAAGCAACGGCAAGATTCGCCATAGCAAGAAAACGCTTTCTAAAGATAAAACTTCTTGTCATTCTCTGAATAACAATGATCGCGGTGTTAAGCTTTTCTGCTCTCCTCGCATCCAATGCAGCCATATGACCAGCTCTAAGAAAAACTTTTGTTTTTCCGATCTACAAATTCATAAACACGCCTTTGCGTAAAGTAAATCAACTAACGCAAATGAATGGCAACTAAAGATTAAAATAAGTAACAAATAAACCATGCTTGTAATTGCAGACTTTCGTATAACATGTACATGTATTTTCATCTGTGATGTGCTCATGAGAATATCATTACAAGTACAAACTCTAAACTTAAGCATCTTAATAAGAAAATAAGAATGGATTAGAATGTATTACCTGATACCCCCGGAGTCCTGCCTTGTCCAGAATCTTTCTACATGCATCCTTTCGGTCATGACTGTTGATACAAGTGATACATAAACAAATCCATCTTTGTTTATTTGTTCTTTTCTAATTAGGTATTAAAAATAAATTACACTCACTTCGCACGCAAAACCTCTGGAACCAGAAGGCCAAAACGACTAACAAAATCAGTGAAACTTTTGTTGGTAGGGTATCCAGCACAGCTAATGCGAATTGCCTCTAGAACCCCCTGCATGAAGAGTAAAAAAGCACTTTAATAAGAGTTAAAGACACTAAAACTGAAGTTCCAATATCGTTACGTGCAATCTACTAACCCCACAACGTAATTGATGAATAATGTTGACATTCTCAAAAATGGCAGGTTTAAGAAGATTGTTTGGCTTCACACATCTAATATAGTGGGGTTGTGTGGAATTCAGAGTCTCCATCAATTGTTGAAGTTGTAGCTGCATCAAATACGAAGAAAACAAATTTATGATCTCATATCAAGGATATTAAACCAACAAATAAATCTTTCTCGTCTTTCTTTAATCTCTTCTTTTTCATCTTTTTGAGGAGCAAAGTTTTTATCTCATAGTGTAGGTCTGTTTGTTTAATTGTAAACTAAACCCATTATGACATAAAGTAGTAATTAACAGAAAACTTACTTTAAAGCGAGAACCAATTGATGAGAACTTGGATGATTTGGTTGCATCCTCACGTAGTGGAGGAAAAAGCCCTGCTACAAAAGAGCACTTGGAAGTACTTAACAAATCTTGATGTTCAGGAACAAGATAATCTTTGTTTTTGTCTAGGAACTGATCAGACTGGTAGTGAACCTGGATATTTATGCAAAACACATGCTTTCAGCCCAAACAGATGTTAGTTGAGGTGATGGTGGCATGGTGCATACACAGACTGAAAAAGCCAGAACAGCTCTAGCCCTAATTGCTGATTCTGGCATAAAAACTCTTCCTTTTTAGAAGGGAATTCCAGTTTTTAACAAGTTCCTGGGGATTCAAGCTATGCTGTGATATAGGCAACCTAACCATTTTCATGGTCATTTACTATACTCCCCCGACCATCAAAAATGTTTACCCAACAAGGATTGAACTTGGGGCTATTTTGAGACTTTCTGCATTAAAGAGTGAGACTCGATTTTCACAGAATACCCTTATTAATGAGCATTAATGGTGGTTACAAATAGTACATGCGGTACTCGCGATAAGAACGCTTCTCAAATAAACTTATCCATATATACATATATATATATATATACACACACACACATAGATATAAATAAGCTTTGAAATGGAACTTAAAAATAAGAACTAGAATTTTTGGCTTGTACTTTTGCCTCAATGAGTGAGATAGCTAGAAAGGATTTGAGCACTGACCTAGAAATAATTGCAACCGTGTATAAAGAAAATGGCAACATTGTATGTATAATTGCATAATGCAACAACAGGGGGGATTTTTTTGTCTGGAGGAATGAGAATTGCAAAATTTAATAGGGACAATTATGTAACTTTTTTATCATAAAAATTGATTCTCCTTAATCTGTGTTTTCTGGCAGTAGGTATGTCTTGGATTCTCTTAAACTATGCTTTATCCTTTCCTAATTACAATTAATTGATTGTTAAATCTTCTTTTCCAAACACTAAATATGAATAATTGCGATTTGAAAACTCATTGATCTAATAATTTGTTTGAAAACGCAATCCAAAACACCCTCTTATTTCATTATTTGTAAATGCAAGAAAAAACAAACCATGTTGCTCCTCTCTTCGAAAGGGGAGGGTTCAAACAAGAACTACGAGAACACTCTTGGCCCTTGATTAAAATAAATCAATGGTTAATAGTGCCAATGGAATACTTGTAAATAAGGAAACAAACACCATTACCACCATTATGGCATTAATGACTCATTAATGAGTAGTATTTTGAGAAATCAAGTTCTCATTAATAACGGTTCATCCGCACGCAATTCACAGTTGGGTATATATACATGACCAAAATACCCCTATTAATGAGTCATTAATGGTGTTACCAATGGTTTTCGCAGTTCTCGCACCAAAATAGTTCTTGTTTGAACTTTTCTCCTATTCGAAATACCCTCAAGGACCAGACTTAGCTAGTATCCCAAAGGATCAAGGAACACCAATAAGAACTGTTGAAATGCTTCTAATTCCTTCTAAACAATCAAATGGACCAGCCAGTGTTAAGAGAGAATTAATCTCTAAACAGGCCTTTTTAGTACTTAATGCACCTGCATCAGGTGAGAGTTACAGTGCATTTATACGGATCATGTCAGTTGTATTACTTTAATAAAGAGGTGAAATGTAAAGAAGTGGCTTGATGAGACACTGGTAGGTCAAAAGTTAATTTCAATGCATAAAATGTACTACAAAACGAAATTATATTATTAGTTAAATAATTTAGTTTTTTATGGTATTTAATACATTAATTATTTACAAAAACGAAAAGTGAACATAACAAGTGTAGGCAGGCGCCGCAGGCCGGTCAACCTGGCCTGTCCGGTGTTGACCCTCATAGAAATACGCTTTTTGACCCAAACCCTTTTTTGAACCATTTCCCCAATCCAACCATGTTGCCAGTTGCCACCTCTAGGCATTAGCAGCATTCTAACCAGAAGATCTTAAAAATGTACGTTACCTCTCCAGCATAATGAGCAATGATGAAATCCGAGCGTGACAATTTAGGCTTGACAAATCGCCGGTGAGTTTTAAATGTTTGATAGAGCTTTTGTGAAAATGTTTCAGGAGTTGACTTGGGAAACATACTGGAAAAAAATCAATCAGTCACCAAGTTCATTCAGCATGACATACAGAGAAATAATGATCAAACTGAACGAGCCTAGAACACACCTAAAATTAAGAACTTTAAAGAACATAAGAACAAATACACACGGTCACGCACGTGCCTTCAGAAATATTATCAACTATGCATAAAAAACATGAATATAAACACACACGCACGCACACCAGCATACACGACAGTCATGTCACCAATCACCATGTATATGGATGACATAATGTTGCTTACCAGGCTTCATCAAGTAGAGCAATAATCCCACCAGGTTTCTGCACATAGTTTACAAACATTAGTCGAATGCATCATCTCTAAGGTTGTCGAGTAGGGATACATAGAAACCATTGTTTAGAAGTACAAAAAAGATAACGCAGAAATACGCTTTGGACTCATGAGTCATCTCTTGTTGCATACATTAGTCAAGAAGCTTTATTTACAATTTTATAAATATCAAAGAGTATAAGTTTATATTTGTATTTTACATACATTAATTATAACAAAGGGTACACATGATAATATGGATTGTCATATTGATTCCCAGGATGATATAAAATTACATGGACAATATTCTACCCTTAGAGAAATCATTGTTTAGGAGTAAAAAAAAGATAACGCAGAAATTTGCTTTGTTGGTTTATGGTTTTGTACTATTATGTTGGCACTAAACTATCAACTCATGTTCTAACTGTGCTTTACCCTCCCCACTCGATTTCTTTTCGCTTCCGTCCAAATTATTTTAATATGCCATGTTGATTTTAAATTTCTACATCTTTTTGGTTTCCAACTTCTTTTTCTTTATTTGGTTTGAGAAAATTATATATTATATACCATGTTCATTTTAAATTTCTATATATCTGTTTGGTTATTTCTTTATTTGGTTAAAAAAAATTATATACATATTGATTTTTTTCTATTATCTTTTTGGTTTAACCAATTTTTTTTCTTTATTTAGTTAAAAAAAATTATATAACATATTGAATTTAAATTTCTAGAACTCTATTATTTTACAAATAACCTTTTTTATGGCAATTATATATATAAATTTATAAACTTTGTTACGATTTTGTTTTGTTTTTTTCTTTTTGGTTCTTTTCTCCCATGCAAGCTTTTTTAGATATGACAAATCACAAATAAACAAACACGATTTAAATCTGTCATGAACTCATGATGGAGAAATTCAATATTTTAAACTTTCTTATAAACTTCGTATTAAAATGATTATGTTTTAAATCACCGCCACAATGTGTGGGTAAACAATCCTAGTTCTTTTTTTTTTTTTTTGAATGGATATTAGTTCATATTGATTCCCAGGATGTTAAACTGAGGCTAACTGGCTAAGGGTTAAACTTCAGTAAAAACAAAAACATGCAGCCATATCGAAACCTTTTACAAGTTTTTCTAATAGTTGTTGGGCTTGTATAAGAAGAATGAGCTGAGGGCATCATTAATCAAAATTGGATGTAGAACCTTTTCAATAAGATCTAGGATGTCCTTGTTGTCTACAAACTCAATGTAGCTCCAATCGATTTCATCTTTGGTGTAGATCTCTTGCTGCATCCTGAATACATGCTGTTTGAAGGGGACAAAAAAGACTTAAAGTAGATCATATATATATATATATATATATACACACACACACACACACACAAACACACACACAAATAATGTATTAACAAATTTGTCAAAAATATTGTATGTCACACCTGATTGAAATGTTGTTGCAGCTTTTCATTAGTGAAGTTAATACAGAACTGTTCAAAGCTGCACAATATTTGAAGAAGTATGATTAGATCATCGCATTTAAGTCAACAAAAAAGAAATTGAATTAGCAATTTTTCCAGGCAGCTATTTACCTATTGGTTTTGAAGCTCTCAAACCCATATATGTCAAGAACACCAATCAGAGAATTTGACTTTGGATCTTGCCCAATTGACACATTAATTTTATCCACCAACCTGTAATATGAAGAATTATGTACCTCCAGATGCTAAAGTAATCAAGCAAATGATTTTGAATAATACCTATACCTATGGAAAATTAAACTGTGTAAAAGCATTCAAGGTGACAATTTAAAAACATTAACTTTTAAATAGGTCATTTGGAATGTTTTTTTGCCTCAAACAGGTCAAATCAAAAAATTTAGCTACAAGGGGACAAGCTGAAACAGGTTGAAAGCCATCCAAAGTCTATAATAATAGCATATAACCTCCAGATTAGATATTGATCTAAAAGTATGCTATTGGAATTATTATTAACATATTGATGTTAAGGGTGGCATATCAGACCAATCTAAGGGTTGAAATTACCAGTCAAACAAGCGAGAATACAAGGTCTTAGCCAAACCATCCCTGCTGAAGGTTGCACCCTCAGGATCAAGACTTCTCTTGATAACTTCTTCTGGAGTAACCATCACACGCTTCACCAATGCATCTTCCAGTGCATGTAGATCACACCTATACATACACATATGCACACATATGAACACATGTATACGTCTGTACATATACATATAAATAATCACCAAAATGGAACAAATAAACAAGCATATTAAATCTGTAAAACACACATTAGCAGCTCTGCAGTCATCTGTAGATGAAATTTGGATTTATCGTCTTTCAGAATTGCTGAATCAATTTCTTCCCCTTTGGAGAATTCAAGATTACCAAGATGGAGAATTGAAGCGACAACTCTAAAAATTGCATCCTGGAAAATAGGTATGTTACTGCCAGCTAATTAACAATCCATTTTTACACAGCAAAACAAAATAATTAACAATCCATTTTGAAAATGTTACGACCTGTTCCTTTTGACTTATTCCAACAATATCCATGGCTCTCCTAGTGGCAAGATAATCATGAGCATCGTTGACACCAACAAGTTCATAGCAATTTGATTGATTAAGATAGTGAAATGACTTAGGATCTCCCAATTTGTATTTCTTGGTTTCCTTGACATTTTATTTACAAAGAAAAGGAGTCAACACTCTTTAAGTATATATGCGGAGTCATGCTTATAGAATATCTAATTCATAAGAAGTACCTCCGGAGGTGCTGCACAAAGGAGATAGAAACAGTGATAGTTGCGTTCAGGATCGGAAATTTGGCAAACACGAGATCTTTCTAGAAGGTATGTCCGAATGGCTGCTCCAGATATTCTTCCATTTTTATCAAACTGAATCTCAACAAATTTTCCAAAACGACTGCAACAAAAAAACACAAGAGGCATCAGGATAATTCAGCCAATGTAATCAATGTTCAACCAGTACCAAGATTCTTATAGCATAACTTTAGAAAACCTTCACCTGGAATTGTTATTTCTAACAGTTTTTGCATTGCCAAATGCTTCAAGAACTGGATTTGACTGCATTCACACCATTTAATCAAGTTGATTACTTAGGTTAGCCTGATCAGTCAAAATGTTGCATTTATACTAGGTCGATGTAAAGTTGCTTCTGAAAAATGAGCTTGATAGTGGCATGTATACTTGGTTCCATCGACCATTTCAAGAGATACATACAAAAAAGAATAGAACTTGTTTTTCCATCTTACTTCTAAAACTTGTTGTTCAACAGTTCGTCCTTCAGTGCCTTTGTGACCTCCAACATATGCAAGATATCGCATAAGCATCTTAGTGGTTTCGGTCTTACCCGCACCACTTTCACCACTGACCAAGATTGAGTTGCTTTTTCCTCCATTAACCATTTCCCTGATTCATTTCAAATAAGCATGTGTACGTGATCATATACTTTTTTCTTTTTATGGCTAACACATTCGCACACACTCACCCTTGCCCCTGTTGGAATTTGAACCCACAACCACTTGGTTGATGGGGCGCATCATATAAAACTTAATTTCGCTAGCCCAATGACATGCTGGTATGTGATCATATAGATGTTTCCTAAAATTAAAAAAAGAATGGAATATTACCTGAAAGCAATTTCTGCAATTGCAAATACATGAGGACTTAGAACCCCAAATTGTGCTCCTTTGTATTTTTCCATCATGTGAGTGTCATACAAATGAGGCAAACTTTGAAATGGGTTAACAGCGATGAGGATATTGCCTGTATAAGTCTGCCACAATGTCAGATAATGATAAAATATTATGACTTAGCACCTCATAGCTACATTAATCTAATGTGTTCTCTCACCAGATTGAATAACAGTATAAAATAAAACTAAAATATAGAGTTGGACAACTTCTTACATAGATTTTGTCTCTTTGATATCTGATAGCGAGGTTATGCAGAACTCCAGGCTCATGCAAATAAGAAAGCTTGGTCATGTCATCAACTCCACCCTCAGGATAGTCCATCTCTTTGGGGTATACTTTTGACAATTTTGTAACAACCTAAAAAGGAAAAGGATATAAAGCTGACAACACGAAAACTTATAACATTATAGGTAAGCCTAAAACTAAGGGCTGTCAAAATTTTAAACTGCTTAGAAGAATTACTGTTCTTTACAGGCTGTTTCGTTCATAGAATTCCTAGGAATTCCATTAAATTGGAATCTGACATTCATTACTTAAGCTGTTTGTTTGGCAAATGGTTCGAATTGGAATTTTTTGAATTCCTTTACGGCTTTACCTGAAGGAATTTAATATTCCAGCAGGTGATGGAAGGAAATTTTAAACCTTCCAATAGAATGTATACACGCATTTGATTTAGCAGGCGGAACCTACCAACTTGAAACTATGACTTCCAGGCTTTTGCCCCCACTTAATGGTGATTGGTGAACAAAACCAAATTGAACTGACTGAGGTTTGAAAAGAAAATATGATTAACTTACTTTCTTCCCATCAGTAGTTCGGATCTCAGCTTCCGTTCCATCTATTTTCAAAACTTCCCCGTCAATCCAAGCCACTGATGGGTTTGCCACCCATACTTGAGAGCCTACGGTAATTTTTTCCGTAGTCTCCTGCCAAAAAAAATAAGCAGCACGATGGGGAATAAGAAGCATCTCAACCAACAAGGAACAATATTAAGTAATGCTATGTAACACACACGTATGTAATAATATACCATCTGAATATCAAATGTGAAGCTCTGTCACAACAGATTCCTTCATCGCTAAAAGATATCTGCCAACGTACATTTAGAATGTCCCCAGTCTGAAATCTGAAGGCAATTCTTTTCACCATGAAAATGCGAGTGCATTAATAAGTTCAAACCATGAAATATATCTAATAAACAACAACATCAACATAAATCAACAACTTCCGTTTATTCGTCCTTCATAACGCCAACAGCGTTTCACAAGTACACATTCCAATACGAATCCTTCCGTCTCTTCCCGAAATTCCACATCAAACATCAAAATCGATCTTCCAAGATTTCAAAATCAAACACAAATGCCTCTTGCAAATTCGTGAAACAACATATAGAAAAGGAAACGTATGTAGTGTTTTGCACCAGGAATGTAGATCTGTTATCGGCAAAAACTGGATATTGAATACCGGGAACGTAGAGAGCGCACGACGACAACTACGACGACGACGACGACGATGATGATGATGATGATTAGTTGGAGAGTAAAACTGGAAATCGCCAATTGGATTGAACCGGTTTGCTTTGTGATGTGGCGCTTGATCTGCAAGACATTGTTGATTGGGAACCCTAGGGTTTCGGAGCCAGTTGAATCAGTGTAGAAATTTGTGGGAGTTCCTTGAGTGGTTGTGGCTCTCTTTGTTCCAGATCCTATGAGTTCGCCCCTTAACGATCCCTACTCGCTCCCATGCAAAAGTTTGTTTGCAGAATTTGTAATACCGTTTTTATAAATACACAGGGAAAATGCAAAAGTCCAATGATATTACATAACTACCGAAGTCCATACAAGACTGGTGTAGTGGTGTAAAAGGTCTAGAAACTAAAAAGAATTAAAGAAAACATTATCACTAGTTTTTAAATAGGAAATTTATGTTATGATGTTATTCTTTTTCTTTTAAACGAAAAAAATATATTAAAAGAAAATAAAAAAACTAGCAAATAAATGTTTCTGTAAGTTACAAAAGTTACAAATACGATAGAAAATAACATTTGGTTTTAAGGGTTTAGGAAAAACAATATAGTAACAAGTTGTTATCTTGTCAGGTAAGACTACTAAACCATCAATGCTAATGATGTTGAGATCGCGAGGAATGAAACAAACCTCCTTTAGTCTATGGGTTTTTTCCCATAAACTCCAACAGAAACAAACTTATGATCCACATCTACTTGAAATCCAGTCAAAAGAGTTTACTTGGATGTCTGAGAAAATCTTTCGCACGCTACACCTTCTACCTTCAAAAACAAGGGAATTTCTTACCTTCCAGATATTATATAAAATGATCCAGAGTACCACGACCCAAACTAAGTTTGATTTAAAATAAATGAGTTATGCTCTTCAAATTTTAACAACTCCTGCATGCCGGAGAAACTAGGAGCGATTAACCCCCACCAGGATGCAACCATAAAGGTTCACTTAAGTCACAGCATGTGAAACACCAATCCAAAATTTCTGTAGAATTATCGCACCAAGGACATAAAACTGAAGGAATATCTACCTTTTGAAAATCAATAACTCATGAACAGGTGACATAAAGATTCCAACTTTCTACGGACCAATTTGTTCCTTTGCTTTCTTGGGCAACATCATCCTCCAAGAACCAAGTTGCTTCAAGAAGATCTCGAAGGTATGTAACTTGAAACTCTCTGATATGATGTAAGTTTCACCGTCACTTGTCTTTAAAATTATGTTTTAACACAACTAAAAGAACCAAATTAGATAACTCTCTCATCTCCCCGTCCGCACTTCTTCTACGCTCTCTAACCAAACTCCATGGTATTCTATTAAATGTTTTTATTACTCATTCTAGTACATACTACATTAAAACATGTGTAAAAAATATATATAAAAAGAAAAGAGTATTTGATAAGTCGTCATTCAACGGGTAAGAAGAATTATTACTTTTATGTATTTTACATCAAATTTGACAACACATGCTCTTTTGACCTTTTGCCTTTAAAAAGCTATATGATTATTTAAACACTTGCGGGTAAGGCTGAAATGCCCAAGGATGTTATCCGTTTTTTGAACCGGATTTAGAAGCATGTTTTGTTATACTTTGAACAAAGAAACGAATTTTTAAGCGACTTAATTATATTGAAGTCTAGTTCGGACCTAAAATAAGGTCGGCATAGCCCAAAAGTGTACATATTTTGAGCCTTGAGCGATGGAAGCTAAGACATATGGGTTCTGCTAAGAAATGGATTTGTTCCGGTTAGGTTCAATGGGGTTTGGTCACTATGATTCGTAATGCAGCCAAGGAGGATCGCGACGCGCTCTCGTGGCCTAAACTCAAAAAAGTTCTAGAATTAGTTCGCGTCCACGTAGAGGGGTGTACATGACACGGAGTTCCCCTACGCCCCTCTTGAAGGTTAAACTTAGAAGAAAATTCTTAAATGATCTTTTTAACTATTCTCAAATTGTAGATTTGATCCTTTGTAATATTTTCCATAAAAAATTTGTTAACCTTGTAAAAAATGATTATATTATTATAGGTGTCTTATAGTACAATTTTTTTTCAAAACTACAATGATTTTCAAGAAAAGTAACAAAACTATGATTTTTTTTGTTTTTCAAAACTACAATAGTTTACTTTTCAAAAGTCGGTAACTATTTAAAGCTGACAAAAGAAACCAACTTCTAAGAAGTCGACTATAGGTCAAATCAATTCTAGCGGTTAAACACTTGAAGTGGGTGGCAATTGAATGTGTGGTGCGTAGGGCGAGTAAATGCGTGTGTCAGAGGGGCAGAGAAAAAGTAACCGACTTTTAAATAGACGGGTATGTTGTCAGGAGTCAGACCCGTGAATGAATGCATAATTGAATGTGCCGTAGGTGGGGCAATTGATAGTCTCTAGAACTCTACAAGAGAAAAGGAAGGTAACGAAGGCAACACACTTCAAACACAAACTCTTCAAGAATTTAAACTTTATGATTAGATTTATCTTCTAATTCCCAAAACAGATTCTAGAACACGGATGAACTAATGATAAATCAAAACTTGATAAAAACATTATTAAAGTATCCAAATCCATGAATTAATCAACATTAATTGGGGTTCATCTTCTCTAGACAGGAAAAACAGAAACTTAGCCAACATATTCATAATAAACATCTGGAATTCAAGAAAGAACAAGAACATGATGAATAGAATGAATAAACCGTAAAAAGCTGAATGTTCTAAGTCTTGATCTTCACTTTAATCTTCAATCTTCAATCTTCAAGCCCAAGCTCCTTAACTCCTATGGAATGAATTAATGGTGTTTTCTGGAGTTTTAGATGTGTAAAAGTCGGAATTGAAGGTTCCCCTCTCGAATGGATTGACAAATAATATATATAAGCTGAAATCCAGCCGTCGCGCCGCGACCACCCTTGTCGTGCCGCGACCGAGGAGATTATCCCGAAGTTCATGCCCGTTTGAAATTCTGTAGGTCCCTTGTATGAGAGAGTAACAACAAGCAACAGTGTGTAGAAGGGGGGGTTGAATACACTTTCTGTGGAAATTGAACAAATCAAAGAAAAGTGTTACACACAGTAAATCAAACCACAATCAATCAAATGCTTTTATTAATCAGAAGATGATTACAATGCTTTGAATAAGAAGATGATTACAATGACTATCAAGTAAGCAACTCTTGATATATAATCACCTAATATAAATCTCTCAATTCTCTCAAACTTAGATATCTATAATTAACATATAATTATAGATACCGACGACTCTCTAAACAGGATTTTCACAGATTGAATCAACATATGATAACTTACCAATATCACAACTGATGTGATTAATTCGAACACACGAACTTCTTTGGCAATCTGTGATTAAATCTTGATACTGAATCAAGACTCGTAACACAAACGACGAGGTGAGGTTTGGCTCTGCAACACATAGTTGTAATCGAATCAGAGTCGTACTGAGTCGTACCTCTAAACTTATCAGGAGATAAGTATTTATAATCCTGTTGCTATGTTTCCTAACAAACTAAGACTCAACTTAATTCGCTAACTAACTTTCGGATAAACCGGAATCTTGAATCTTGAATCTTCTTATCTTGAGTCTTCAATCTTCAATCTTGATTCTGGAGTCTTCTTATCCGCGCCGTAGATATAGAGAAATAAAGATGAATTTAAAACATATTTAAATTATCTTTAAACTGACTTCATTACTCGGACTGAGTTACTCAGCTTGAAACTCATCAAGCTGAGTTCTTCGAGAACAAATCTGAATTCATACATGAATTAACACGTACATTGATAAACTCATCCTTAGAAGTCTAACTTAGTTGACTAAAACATATTTAGCAACTCTGTCGAGCTGACTCTGCTTTTGAGCTGAGTCACTCAGCTTGAAACACATCAAGCTGATTACTCGATATATACCTTATGTGACATACACAGATTATTAAACATATTAATAAACAAACTAAGGTATAATATAAACTGATCAACATATGCTCAGCTTATACTCAGTCTGAATCACTCTAAGTGTTCAGTCTGACTAAGCTTCATAATTCTGTTTAAGTTATATGTAGAACTCATCTTACAAACTTAACTTTGTCTCATCAAATTCAAACTAATGAGATCATTTTCCCAACAAACTCCCCCTATTTGATGATGACAAAACCATCAAACAGTTCTTAAGTTTGTTTAACAGAATTATGTTTTAAATCTTAAACTTATTAAGATTTTATTATTTGAACTGATCAAATATTTATTGAACATATCAATATTATATGAACTTATCAATTTAAATTGGAACACACCAATTTTTAGTTGAACACACCAACTAATTATATTAATGAATAAGAACTTATCATTTATTTATTAAGCTGAACTTATCAGGCTTATAGCTATGAACACATCATAATAAAGTTGAACATATCAAACTTTATATTTGTATTAATAGAACTGATCATAATACAAGAGTTGTTGATTACTTAGATCATGCACACATAGTGCTTACAAAAATATTAGAACTAATCTAATATTTACAATAGAACTAATCTATTTGATGAATTCAGGGTGTTGAAGCTCCCAGTTAATTATTTCTTTAGTTACTTCATATAGTAACTTTTCAGCTTCTTCACTTCCTCTGAATTCTTTGTGATGAACTTTAATTATATTTATTCAGCTTGTATTTCAAAAGCTGATTTGAGTCATTGTTTCCACAGCAAGTTCTTATATGGGCAGCATCCTTAGCTTTCAGATAGCATACTTCATTAAATTTGATGAAGCTAGGCTTGCCTTTCTGATTCTTGAACATAAATCCCTAAATAGGTGCATCAATGAATGTATTTTCTATGAATTCCACACCTTCAGGTATATCAAACAGTTTTTCCCATTGTGAACCAGGAACTGGAACATATCTAAGCTCCTCAGCCCTTTTGATCAACTTTGAGACTTCAGTAAAGATTTCTTGCTTTATTTGGCTTCGTTTGAATTTCTTAAGCATCATCAGAATTCTGTTCCATTCTAGGTAGCCCATCCTGTGAACGTATCTCAGGTCCATCCCCATGGTTGATCCATTTTCAAATTCAAAGTTGAGGATGACAGCTCCATTGACTCTGCTCAAGGTCATGCCTTTGATATCTTCACTGATGTTTCTTCTGAAATAGCATTCTTGTATTTCAGCATCTGAATATAGGATAGGATCAGGTCTTGGACCATTATAGTCAGCTTCAGCTTCAGCTAAAGCTCTCTTTAACTTTTCTTTTTCTTGATCCAGTTGCTCTTTTTCTTTTCTCTTCTTTAATTTAGCTACAGAGATATTGAGCTCATTTGCTTCTTCTTGTTCTAGCATTTCGATCAATTCTCTCGTAGCCTTTTCTTCTTCAGTTTCCTGCTCGGTTTCAGAACCCTCGTCAGCTTCAGACTCAGATTCTGAAATCTTTTGCTTCTTTGATGCAGGTTCATCTTCCCTATCTTCCCTGTTTACTCCCAGCTCCCCCTCAGCCTGAGCTTGCCTCTCTGCTCCTTTGGCTAGAACTAGAAGAGCTTTAGCTTCAGCTCGAACTAGCTCAGCTTCAGTATCAGCTTGAACCTTCTCCCCCTTTTTTTCATCATCAATAGGGTTTAAAGTCCTTTGTTGTTGGAGTGCAGCAACTGCAGAGGCAATCTCTTGAACATCCTTTGTCATCTTCTCAAGCCTTTGATAGATTTGGCGTTTGTGCTTCTTCTGCTTGAGATGGAACAAACCAAACTGAGCAGCAACATATTCTTTCAACTGCTGGATGCCTGAGGAGGCAGTATTAGTGTAAGGAGAGTCTTTGGGTGCATCATCCAAAGGTTGGTGTATACCTTCAAACTCATTTGCACCAGAGTTTGGACCATGTGATTCATCTTTGCTTGAAGATGAAACATTTACAGGTCGTGCAAGAGAGTGTGAGAAATGAATAGAACGAATAGGGCTCGAGACGTGAAGTGTATGGGTTGGTGGTTGGCTGTTGGGTATAGAGGGGGGTGATTGACCCTAGGGATTGGTCATATGTTCAATGTAACCTGAATGTGTCTGTTCAGGCACAGAAGTAGGCTCTCCCATGGCACGAGTAAGTGTGGGCTGAGTAGACACCACACCCAGTTTAGGCTGTTGGGTTTGAATGAGCCGTGAGGTTGACACCTTAAGAGTAGGCGTCTCCCCCTCAACTCCTGCCGGAGGGATCAATGTGATCTCAACTCCAGTGATGCCTTTAGGAGTGGCACCACCTTTGGCAGTTTTTCGTTGGTAGGTTTGGATATTCTCCCTAGCAGCAGTGGGCATACTAGGGGTGGCTTCAGATTTGGATTTTAAATGGAATGAAGGTAGAGGAGATGGGTTAGACTGAGTTGGTTTTACTGCAGTCTTATCTCCAAAAGTGGATGGAGAAAAATGAGAAGAAAGAGAAAGTGGAGAGGTTTTACCTGAAGCAGCTTCTGTATGTGCTGGTTCAGCTTGAGCAGAGAGCTCAGCCTGAACCTCGGTGTCAGCTTGAGAAGCTCTCCCTTGATTCGATCCCTCATCTCCACTTGCAGATGAAACTCCCTCAGCTACCAAGAGCATTGGACCACTTAGACCCTCTTGCTCTGGGAATATGTCATTGTTAAACATCTTTGAACTGAGAGTTGGAACAGGGAACACATCCCATCCAGCTTCATATAAATCCCCCAACTCAGCTTCAAGCACCAAGGACAAATACCTTATGAATGGTACATGGAGGTCCTTGGTGGTCTTCAGTACTTGGACTTTGAGCTCGTTGAATATGAGTTGTGCATAATCGATACGTCTATCAAAGAACATGTTGTATAGCAGCTGCATTTCGAACTCGTTAAATTGGTCCAATCCTCCAACCTTGGTCCCCAGTGAACGTACCACTGTGGAAACCATGAAGCCCCAGCTGGTTGGGAAAGTGGCCTTCTTAATCACCCCTTCAGTTTGAGGGTGACCCATTTGAGGTAGAACTGATCTCGCCACTTGTCTACTCACGGTTGGCTCGAACACATCTTGAACAGGGAGTTGAAGAACATCCCTTAGCCGCTGAACCGTGAGGGCCACTGTTCTATCGCCATTAAGAACAGTGCCGGTTATCTCTCCTCTGTTCTGATTGAAGGTGCATGTAAACCAGAACTCCAACAGGTGTTGGGGAACAATGTTGAGTGATGCGCCACAGAAGAAGAATGCCAGGGGACATTTACGAATATAAGCCACCCAGGCTTCATAACCTCTGGCTTGTTTTCTCAGAGGAATTGCAAGGCAGGCCCGTTGATTGTTGACTTTCAGCAACGGCACTCCATTGTTCCTGAACTGAGCACCTCGAATCATTTGATCACTGAGAACTAACGTGATTCCGTCCATGTTGGTGAATTACACTGAGTAATTGGAAATACGCACTGAGCGGTTCAAAAAATTGCACTTAGCAATTTAGGGTATTGAAACGAACGTATGCACTAAGCAATGGAGGTGTATGCGAAAGGTAGTTTAGAAGGTGAGAAGTCTGAATTGTAAGCATAAACTTCTCTAATCCGAATAAGATCGGTATATATACCTTTCTGAGGAGAGAGAAAAATTACCGTTAGAAATCCCCCTTTTTATCCGTTACGCCGTAAAATTATGATGTAACAGTAAGTGGGTAGAACTAATCATCTTCCAATGGTTACTAAGGTAATATAATAATATTGACTGACAATAAGATTATATACACTGATGTATTATACCTATACACAAGTTAGTATAATACGCGATTTGAGACTGACTCAAATACGCAGTGGTCATGAGTCACTCACACTTAGTAAATAACACATGAGATTGGACACACCAAGCTGAGTAAACCCATTACTCAGTTTAACTCAAGCACTCAGCTTGATTTAAGCACTCAGCTTGAAATGTGCACTCAGCTCGAGAATGAAACTCAGCTTGAAATGTGCACTCAGCTTGAGTAGAGCACACAGCTCATAAGTAATGACACTAAGTCGTTTTCGTCTGAGACGGACTCAAACGAATCTATTAACCACACTGAGTAGTTATAGAGTGTTTGGAACCAACCAAACGTGTGAACCAATCACACAGTCTGAGTTAAGCACATAGCTCAGACTCAATGACACGTAGTCATTTATGTTTAAGACTGACTTAAACATGTAATTTAGCTACACTAAGTAGGTAAAATATATTTGGAACTTACCAAACGTGTGAACCAATCACACAGTGTGAGTTAAGCACATAGCTCAGACTCAATGACACTTAGTCATTTTGTTCGAGACTAACTCAAACTAACATTTCAACCACACTGAGTAGTTGAATTATGTTTGGAACTGACCAAACGTGTGAACTCATTTTTCAGTTTGACATATAGATCAGTTTATGAAAACTTATTCATAAACTGTGCACCCAGCTTAAGACACTTAGTCTCTGTCAAACTGAGAACTCAAATTTTAGACACTTAGCTAGGGGTTGAGCATACCCAATTTACTTAGTAGATACATAAACCTCTTTTCATCAAGGGGCTTAGTAAAGATATCTACTAATTGGTCATCAGTGGAGATAAATTTAATGTCAACTTTACCTTTTTCCACGATGTCCCTTATGAAGTGATGTCTAATTTCAATATGCTTGGTTCTTGAGTGAAATACTGGATTGTAAGTTATGGCTATTGCACTTTGGTTATCACAGAAGATAGGAGTTTTCTTGAAACTCATCCCAATGTCCTGAAGCTGATGCTGCATTCACAAGATTTGAGCACAACAACTCCCTGTTGCAACATACTCAGCTTCAGCAGTTGAAGTAGCCACTGAGTTCTGTTTCTTACTAGTCCAGCTTACCAATTTACCTCCAAGCAATTGACATCCTCCAGTGGTTGATTTTCTATCTAACTTGCACCCAGCATAGTCAGCATCAGAAAAACCAACTAACTCAAATCCAGAGTCCTTTGGATACCAAAGTCCTAGATTTGGTGTACCTTTAAGGTACTGAAAGATTCTTTTCACAGCTTGAAGATGTGATTCTTTAGGATCAGCCTGATATCTTGCACAAACACATGTAGCAAACATGATATCAGGTCTACTAGCTGTCAAATAGAGTAATGAACCTATCATTCCTCTATAGGTAGACTGACACACAGACTTACCATCTGAGTCTTTACTCAGCTTGACAGCTGGTGACATGGGTGTTTTCATGGTTGAACTTGAATCAAAACCATATTTCTTTATCAAATCCAAAACATATTTGCTTTGATTGATGAAAATTCCATCAGGCTTTTGTTGATTTTGTATGCCTAGGAAATATGTCATCTCACCCATCATACTCATCTTGTACTTTTGTGACATTATTTTGGAGAACCACTCACACAGAGATTCATTGGTTGAACCAAAAATAATATCATCCACATAGATTTGTACAAGAATCACCTGTCCCTTGCTCTTTTTAATAAAGAGTGTCTTATCTATACTACCTCTGGTGAAATCCATGGATAGTAGATAAGTGGACAGTATATCATACCAAGCTCTTGGAGCTTGTTTAATACCATACAAAGCCTTGTCCAACTTATAGACATGATGTGGAAACTTTGAACGTACAAAGCCAGGAGGTTGTTTCACATAGACTTCCTCCTGAAGTTTTCCATTTAGGAAAGCACTCTTCACATCCATTTGATAGACTTTGAAGTCTTTATATGCTGCATAAGCCAGGATCAGCCTTATAGCTTCAATTCTAGCAACAGGGGCAAAGGTCTCATCATAATCAATTCCTTCATCTTGCTTATACCCTTGTGCTACCAGCCTGGCTTTGTTCCTAACTATCACTCCATCCTTGTCCATTTTATTTCTATAGACCCACTTAGTGCCTATAATTGAATGATCTTTGGGGGCAGGGACAAGGTTCCAGACCTTATTTCTCTCAAACTCATTTAATTCCTCTTGCATAGCATCAATCCAATCCTCATCTGCTAAGGCTTCCTCAGTCTTCTTTGGTTCCATCTGAGACAGAAAACCAAAGTGAGCAGCATAGTTAGCTGTAGCCTTAGATCTGGTCATGACTTTATCTTAGACATTTCCAATGATTTGATCTTGAGGATGATCTTTGAGGAATTTAAATGTGGTAGTTGGAGAGTCAGGTTCTAAATCTGAGTGATGTTGAGAACCTCGAGGTGAACTTATCTCCTCAGTCTCAACAGCAGCATTGTCAACAAACTGATTATCACTAAGATTCTCAGTCTGAGTGACTTCAGCTCTAAAAGGATTGACGAACTCATCATCTTTCTCAGCTTGAGAATTCTTTGAAGCTTGTGATGATTTCATTGATGAACACACATCATCATCACTATCATATCCTATGACATACATAGGATTTGACATGTTGATTTCCCCTGGCCTTTCAAGCTCACTCAGACTAACGGAGTCAGCTTGAGTTTTCTCAGCTTGATCAATACTGTCTTCATCAAATGAAACATGAATTGATTCTTCAATGGCCTTTCTCCTAGAGTTATATACTCTGTATGATTTGGAGATTGAGGAATAACTAACAAATATTCCAGGATCAGCTTTGGGTTCCAACTTATGGAGCTGATCTCTTTGATTCAGCACATAGCATTTTGAACCAAAGATATGGAAATAACATATATTGGGCTTTCTAGACTTATACATTTCATATGAAGTCTTTCCATGTATTTTCACAATGATTGACCTATTCTGAGTATAGCAGGCTGTACTAACAGCTTCATCCCAGAAATAGAGTTTCAATCCTGCCTCACATAGCATTGTCCTTGCAGCCTCAATTAAGGTTCTATTTCTCCTCTCAGCAACTCCATTTTGTTGTGGAGTTCTGACAGATGAGAAATTTTGTTATATTCCTTTTTGTTCACAGAAGCTTTCAAGGGTTGAGTTCCTGAAGTCAGTCCCATGATCACTTCTTAGTTGCTTTACAGACAAACCTTTCTGCAACTCTTCCCTTTTGATGAAACTTATTATCTCCAGGGCAGCCTCACTTTTGGCTTTTAGGAATATTACCCAGGTGAATCGTGAGAACTCATCTACTATCACCAGAGTGTACTTCTTGCCACTTAGGCTTGGAGTACTTATGGGTCCAAACAGATCCATATGCAACATATGCAATGGGTCTGTTATTGAAAATTTTTGCTTTGATTTAAAGGACCCTTTATGGTATTTTCCTTGTTCACAAGCTGAACACAATTTGTCTTTGACAAATGTGATTTTTGGTAATCCAGATACTAACTCTTTATTGGACAGCATATTTATATTTTTAAAGTTCAAATGAGACAAACGTTTATGCCATAACCAACTCAGCTCAGGAACAGAATGGGAATACAAGAAGGTTTCATTATTGGGATCAGCAGAATTAAGATCAAGTAGATACACATCTCTTTCTCTTTTAGCTATTAATACAGGCTTTCCCTTAGCATTATAAATTGTTCCTGCTTTCTTTCTAAACGTAACAACATTGTCCTCATCACACAATTGACTGATACTAATCAGGTTGTGTTTGAGGCCTTTGACATATGCAACTCTCTGGAAAGTGACTTTACCAGCTTGCATCTTCCTATAGCCTTTGGTTCTTCCATGAGAGTTGTCACCAAATGTTACTTTAGGACCTTCATCTTCCTGGAAATCACTGAGAAGTCCTTTCCATCCGGTCATGTGCCTTGAACATCCACTATCCAAGTACCATTTACTTGAACCCTGCACATGATATAAAAACTAAACACATTAGTTTTGCTTGGGAACCCACTTCTTGGTGGGTTCAAATGAGGAGCACTTAGCAGCTTCATCTTGTTGAACTGACTGCTCAGCTTGAGCAGGAACTGAATCCTGTGTAGGCTGATCAGTTTGTTTTTGCTCAGGCCTTGAGATTTCAGCATCACAGTCCTTAGCCTCATGACCTCTACTTCTGCATTTGTAGCATCTCCTTCTTCCAATGATGACAGGAGGTAGAGTGTCTAACAATCCTTGTGAGAATTTACTTTCAGTTTTAGGATTGTATGTGGTGGATAACTTCTCAACTTTCTTTGCAAGATGATTCACCTGGTGATCACTGACTTTGGACTTACCTTTGCCAGGTCTCTGTTTGTTATCCTGAGAAGATTGACTAACAACCTTCTTCTGCATGACTTTGGACTTACCTTTGTCATGCTTACTGGACTCACCAGTTTCAACAGGTTTGGAATTACCACTGTTGATCTTCTTGGACTTACCAAGATAAAAAACTTTGGACTTACCATTGTTGTGATTTGACCTCTGACTTACAGTGGTCTTCCTGTTCTTATAACTTCT
Source organism: Pulicaria dysenterica (assembly GCA_947179395.2). Classification (NCBI taxonomy): domain Eukaryota; kingdom Viridiplantae; phylum Streptophyta; class Magnoliopsida; order Asterales; family Asteraceae; genus Pulicaria; species Pulicaria dysenterica. The sequence continues at coordinate 75,246,529 of OX359288.1, read as the reverse complement.
CTCCGAGCCAGATAGAGAATTTTGTCTTTTGAAAGGATTTGGATTAAGCCTTTCTATGACTGAAGTTCTTTGAACAGGCTGAGTGCCTAATCTGTCCAACACAGACTTACCATGTTGTTTGGATGTTGAGCACTCATTACCATGATCTTTGGCCTTCACAAACATATTGAATTTTAGGTTTGGATCATGTCTTTTCTCTGAGGCTGACTTCTGAGACTTAATCAGTTGTCTATCTTCCTCAGAATCTGTACTTGCTATCTCATCATCAACTACATAAGCTGCTGTTTGATAGTCACCTCCAAGTACAGCCTTCACCTGTTTAGGTATCTGTTGGTTTATGCATTGTTCAGCAAGCTTTGATGACTTACACCAAGACTCAGTGATCTTTTGAAGTTGATCAGCTTTGTCTTTTGCTTCCTGAAGCTCTTCACTAAGAAGTTTATTAATGTGCCTCTGACATTCAAGGTCACACTGTGCTTTCTTACCAACATCAATGAGAGATTTATTTTCCTTAATCTCGTCTTTAAGTTTAGCTATTTCAGCTTTGAGGTTAGTCTGAGACTTAAGGCTGGTCTTGAAATCATTCAACAAATAATTAAAAGCAAGACCTTTCTCCTCATTTGTATAAGAGTAGAAATTACTGACCTTGTATATGGAAGCAGGATCCCAACCACTCAGTTTGTTGTTTTCCTCAGCTTCCTTCATGTCAGCTTCAAAGATTGATTCAGACTGACCATAATCAACCTCATCCAATTCTAGCTCTTCATCTTCTTCAGCCATTAGACATACATTATCATCTGAGGTGGATGATTCTGTATCCCAGGTTTCAGCATATAAACCTTTTCCACTGGGTTTGTCTTCAGGCTTTGATTTTTTGAGCTGAGTGTACTTCTTCTTGTACTTATCAGCTCTATAAGCATTCTTATCAACAACAGATGTTGATTCTACCTTCTTAGATCTGCATTCAGCAGCTATATGTCCCTTTTTCTGACAGTTGAAGCACACAACATTCTTGGGATCAAAGAAACTCTTCCCTTTGCCCCTGTCAGATCTTCCTCTTCCCCTTTGAGCTTTTCTCAAACGTCTGGCTAACATGGTCATCTGCTCAGTGATAGTCTGAACATCATCAGTATCACTTGAGTCTGAGTCTGAGTGGTCAGCTTGAGATTCTGACTCAATCTCAGATTCAACAACCATAGCTTTTGAACCTTTCTTCTTATTCTGTGCAACTAATGCAACTTCTGTTTTGTCCAAATATTCTTTTAGTTGTTGTTGAGAAGCTCTTTTGTGTTCTATGATCTGTTCATGATTCAGCAAGAACCCATAGATGGACTGTAGGTTATACATGTGTAATGTTCCTCCAGCCCTTAGTGCAGCGGTTACTTCATTGAACCTTTCTGGTAACACATCCAGAAATTTCAGCACGAGCTCAGCTTCATCTCTCTTTACACCCACACTTAGTAGGTCATTTATCAAGCAGTGAAACCTTGTGAACAAATCTGCCAAGGTTTCATTCTTCTTTGAAAAGAAGTTTTCATACGATCTATTCAAGTGATTCTTCTTTTGCTGCTTGACCAGATCTGTGCCCTCATAAGTGACACTCAGCGTATCCCAGATATCCTTTGCGGTTTGACACCCAGTCACAGTGCGCAGGATTTCATTTGTTAGGGAATTCGCTAGAACACTCTTTGCCTTGTCATCCAGATTAAAAAGTTTCCGGTCTTCTTTAGTCCAGGATGCAGTAGGCTTTCTTGTTTCCTTTTCAGTTTTGCCAGGAGACGTATCACTGACAGTAGAAGGAATTTTGGGAATGATTGGTCCTTTTGTGATGACTTCCGACATACGGTTATCAATGGACTTTAGGAATAGCATGGCTCTGAACTTCCACATAGGATAGTCAGATCCATCAAATACGGGACATTTTTTTGCAGACATCTGAGGAAAGTTGGATGGAGTATTGCTTGTTGACATTTTAATCTTTCTCAGAATCTTGAACTATTCAACTGATGAAATCGTTCAGTCTGCTCTGATACCAGTTGTTGGTCCTTTGTATGAGAGAGTAACAACAAGCAACAGTGTGTAGAAGGGGGGGTTGAGTACACTTTCTGCGAAAATTGAACAAATCAAAGAAAAGTGTTACACACTATCAAACCACAATCAATCAAATGCTTTTATTAATTAGAAGATGATTACAATGCTTTGAATAAGAAGATGATTACAATGACTATCAAGTAAGCAACTCTTGATATATAATCACCTAATATAAATCTCTCAATTCTCTCAAACTTAGATATCTATAATTAACATATAATTATAGATACCGACGACTCTCTAAACAGGATTTTCACAGATTGAATCAACACATGATAACTTACCAATATCACAACTGATGTGATTAATTCGAACACACGAACTTCTTTGGCAATCTGTGATTAAATCTTGATACTGAATCAAGACTCGTAACACATTTGATGAGGTGAGGTTTGGCTCTGCAACACTTAGTTTTAATCGAATCAGAGTCATACTGAGTCGTACCTCTAAACTTATCAGGAGATAAGTATTTATAATCCTGTTGCTACGGTTCCTAACAAACTAAGACTCAACTTAATTCGCTAACTAACTTTCGGATAAACCGGAATCTTGAATCTTGAATCTTCTTATCTTGAGTCTTCAATCTTCAATCTTGATTCTAGAGTCTTCTTATCCGCGCCGTAGATATAGAGAGATAAAGATGAATTTAAAACATATTTAAATTATCTTTAAACTGACTTCATTACTCAGACTGAGTTACTCAGCTTGAAACTCATCAAGCTGATTTCTTCGAGAACAAATCTGAATTCATACATGAACTAACACGTACATTGATAAACTCATCCTTAGAAGTCTAACTTAGTTGACTAAAACATATTTAGCAACTCTGTCGAGCTGACTCTGCTTTTGAGCTGAGTCACTCAGCTTGAAACACATCAAGCTGACTACTCGATATATAACTTATGTGACATACACAGATTATTAAACATATTAATAAACAAACTAAGGTATAATATAAACTGATCAACATATGCTCAGCTTATATTCAACTTATACTCAGTCTGAATCACTCTAAGTGTTCAGTCTGACTAAGCTTCATAATTCTGTTTAAGTTATATGTAGAACTCATCTTACAAACTTAACTTTGTCTCATCAAATTCAAACTGATGAGATCATTTTCCCAACAAATTCAAATCATGGATAAGGCTTATCAACATCATCGCGCCCGTCCGCTTTCCCGACGCGGCGTTTCCATTTTTTCAACAATTTTGACTCTTTTTTTGACTTTTTTCTCCGTTTAAGCTCATATTACCTTCCAACTTTGTACTTTTAACCTGAAAACATATATTAAAGTTATAAATAACCTTTTTAATATATTTTGCATATTTTTTCATTAAATTCAACTAAACATCGCCTAAAATAATTAATCTAAATAACGCAATATCACGGCCCATTTTGCAATTATGATTTCTTAGGTTTTCTAGTTATAGTATGTTTTCTCTCTATTATTTTATGTTGTACTTAGATCAATAATAATAATATTCTGCTAATTTTTTCTCTGATGTCAACACGTTGCATGCTGCATGCGTTCATATTAATATTTAGATTCATTCTTATTGTGATTTGAAAGGGTGACGATTCAGATTCGAATGGTTACGACTCAAAGGCCGGAGATCTGCACAAATTCGAGTTTTGGTTTAGAATTGTGTTTCTGGTTCATCATTTGCTTGGGTTTAAGATTTGCTTTTTCTTACTAGGAGCTTTTCATTATTCGAAAGTATGCACGATTTGATTTCCAATCCACGTCCTTAACAAAAAGATCAACGGTAGAGGTGTTTTAGTGTTGGCATACATGGAGCCTGTAGATACGAATGCTTAATTGGCAGAGATATATGCCCCAATACGTGGAAGTTGTGTTCCATCGTCTTCTTATTTCATTGTGAACAGTGGTCTTAAAATATCACTTGGGCTTCCTTCACATAAGGCCCAAAGTCTGAATTTAAGCAAACTTTGGCCTCTGATGTAAATATAACCAGGTTAGTAGGGCAGGCTGGCTTTGGGCTTTTAAAATAAGTTGAATTTGTACATGGGCTTTCTTCAAGCCTAGCATAACTTAAATATGATCCAAGTCATCTAACAACGCAACAGACCCACCTTCCATGGACTTCTTTGTGGATGTTTAACATTAAGGATGAATTGTAGATTTATAGTCTATTTATTTCAAGTTAAAAGGAAGAAAAAAATTCACTACACCTATCTTTAATTTTTAATTTTATAATATATATTAAAATAAAAGAGGTTGTGATTTCAACATTCCACTTTTGAATTCTTTCTCAATAATGATTATCCCTCTTTATTTTCTAAAATGGCTAATGAATGAAGAGTTTCTTACGTCAAAAGTCTTAAGCCGTGAATTTTGATTTGGGTGCGGATTATAAGTAGAAACAAGTTACCCGTCTTTCTAATCGGATCTCATATCATTCAAAAGTATTATTCAACGAAACCATAGTATCTGATTCAACTATTATCGTAAATCAATTGGACAATTTTCACCGACAACTACTGGATCCCATGCCAATTCCTAATTCCACTAACAACTATCGATGCAGAACTATGAATATATCAATTTTCTTTCTATATCTTCCCATTTTTATAAATATTTCTTAATTTATTAATTATCGATATATGAATTTATTATATAATTAAGATTCACATAATACATATATAAAATTTACATAAAAATTTAACCTAGTTATTTATTATTCAAGCACAACGTCACCTCATATGCAACCAAAGGCCACGTGATATCGTCCAAGTTAGGACGCGATTTTTTAAATTGGTATTAGTTCCTTCTTACGAACGCCTATATTTAATTAATAATAATAATATTAATTAAAATTCTCCAATGGCGGACCTAATCAATTGAACTTTCACTTAAATAATTTTCATTTTATAGTTTTATTCAATTAAAATATAATATAATGAAACTAATGGCAGTCCTAAAATTATGTCACAAGGTAAAAAAAAAAATTATGTCACAAGGTAAAAAAAAAATTATGTATTTCATTTACCGGAGTTTTTTTATCATAAATAAATATATATATACAGGAGTCAAATATTTGTATGTTGACGGTGAGAAAAAAATAAGTATAACCCGGTGGTCTACTATCTGTATACGACCTATTCAATTTCAATTCCAAACGCTAATTAGAGACCAGAAATAGTCAAAGTCAAAATTCAAAAATCAAACCATGTGGTCGAAACTCAGAAAGCTTAGCTACCTTATAAATAAGCTTATGCCCTTCATGTAAATCATTCATCACACCCTAAAAATTTTACCCTTTTCATTATATTTGATAATCAACTTAACCCATCTTCTAGCTTTCTTCAGTTTTTTGTTCTTTACATTTGCAGCGACATAAGATGATGAGACGAAAAAACATGAATTTGGTGACAATATTCGCAATGCTTTTATTGGTTTTCTCGAGTTTTAACACCAATGAAGCTTGTAGGCTTTTAGATGGAGGATTTGAAGAGACGTGGATGAAGACGGGGAAGCTTTTATTGTCATCTCTACCCAAAGGTGACGGTAAAGCACCAGGAAACGGTTGTGGTTCAACAGGAAATGGTGGTAGCGGGTGTATTGGTTCTAAGAAGGCTGCAGGTGGTCATGGTGGTGCACGTGCACCACCAGTACCACCTCCAGTACTGTCTCGTCTTACTCGTGCATACCCTCAACACATGGTTGAATTCGGAGTGTCTGGTCAATGATCGTAAATGAAGCGATGCTAATACAGTCATATATATATGGATGCATGCAGATACTATTAACATTTTTGTTTTTGATGAAAAAGAGCAATATATATAGATGATGTAGAGAAACTAGTAACAGGCAGTAAATGTTTGATGGAATAATGTGACATTTGCAAATTAATTATAAAAAATTCTTTGATTAATTATTGATTAATTTATAAAAAAAGTTGACTTGTATTTATTTTTTACTATAATATTGGAGGTGCTACTATCTTCAATTCCTGACTTGATTGCCGTACATGATCAAATCCCATCCATATAAATTGTTTAATGAATCTATAAGTGTGCATACATCTTTTTGTTATTTGCATAATATTCTTTGGGTATTCTTCAAACCAACGTGCAGTACAAGAAAACTAGAAATTGACCGGTAGAAAGTGTTGCTAAAACGTTGCAAAGTAGGCGATAGATGTTTAGAGACGGATTAAAAATGGTTTTGTAAAATTTTTGTACTTTCCTTTTTATTAAAACTCCCAGCGACGAATTAACGATGGCGTCAAGTATGAAAGAATATGCATTACTTCGGATAATCGATCATGAATTAGCGACATAATTAATACTTGTACACATTATTTTATCATAGTTGTTAACTCGTTTGACTCGTGAATCGACTTGTAACTCGAGCTAACCAGTCATATTAATTTTTTTTAATTTGCTATGCCACATCAGTAATATATTCTTAAAAAAACAGAAGAAAAGAAAATTAGATCAAAGAACGATAAGCATTTGAAGAACCGATTCATCATTATCATAAACCATAAACATAATCTGGAATGAACCAACAAAATTGATGAACAAATCAAACATCTTCATCATCTTTAACTTCTCCATTATACACATTCAAAATCGAACAAAATGAAGAACAAATGTGAAAATCTAGTACGTCTGGGTTTGTTCAAATTGATGAAATCTATGTTCCATATCGAACCAAATCTATGGAACAAGAATTATAAGAAAACGAACTAGATCTATTAGAACCCATCCAAACCCTAACGTATGACAAAAGATGTAAATCGCCATCAAGATGAAACTAATGAAATCACCATACAGTACGTACTTATTATTTATTAATCAACTGATCACATGAAACCTAATGAAGAAGCATTGATAAACCCTAAAACCAACAGGTTCGAAGATTTGTTCATAGATTGAGGTTTCTTTGAAGAAGCCATTGATTGAAAATCCATTGATTGCAAACCTTAAAACTGTAACGTCCCTGATTATAATCCACATTCACTTTTGACTACAAAATCAAGTGGTCAGGGAGGTCGATCGGGCGCATGATCCTTTCGGTACATGACCTTTCGAAAAATGCACAACCAAGCCGATGCGACTATTCTACACACCATTTAACTAGGTATATAAACTTGTGAAGTTTTTAATTAATAAATTATATTTCAACCACTAAAACATAGTTCGATAATACATTTCTATAAAAAAGATTTTCACTTCAATTCATCATAAAGTATAAACTTGCGGAAGACTTTAAATAAATGAGTTGTTTCGCTGGAGTTTTTTCCCTTGCCTCTAAATAGAATTAATAATAGTAAGCATAAAGCTTAGCGAAAACACTAAATTACACACCATATCCGATATGCACACACCTTACATATGTCATGATTCAATAACTTTTTCACATACTATTCACATATAGTTATCATAAATAACTTAACTTCTCATATTTCAACCACCGGACTTTCACCGAGTATTCTATATGCTATACACTAAAACTATCGTACTATCAACCAAATAGTCTTACTTCTCGTATCTCAACTATCGGACTCACTCTGAATAGTCTATATGCTATTTTCATTTATTGTTATATCAATAGTTATATAATTTCACAATACAGTACAACTTTTCATATATAACTCGTAATCAAATAATTACATTCAACATATAAAATATGTACATAACAAAAATATGTTGAGTAAGTTAGTGAACTCATATGTTAATAATAATCTCGGTTATAATAAAATCACAATAGTAAAGATCCGCATTGAACACGGGTAACCGCATTTAACCTACAATAGGTATGAACACAAATATACCATCTACAAGTCCTACTCTATAAAATAGTATCCAAATATATCCATAAGAATACTCACAAAATCTTCAGAGTAACGTTAAATGTGTTTAAAATCTATAAGAAAGAATGAACATCGGATGCCTATTTATAGGCCAATCTACCGACAGACCCATGTCGAGGTCTACAATATAATTGCGTCGCAGTATTACTTTATATAAAATAATCTCAATGCTCACTTTTGACAGCTCCAACTCACTCTAGTCGGCCTAGTCACCGCATCAGGGGACAACCTATAACCGCGCCACGGTCTCTACACGTCGCGTTGCGATTCTTTCGCGACTTTTTTTGTTTTTCATCTCAATTTAACAATTAAACTATTGTCACCAACTGCTTCACCAACCAAGATTGAAACCCTAACTTGATAAAAAATATTACTAAAATCAAAACACCAAAGAGACGGCACAATTGAGGTATACAGAAACAAGATCGAGGGAAAAGAAATAAGTAAGAATAATAAATAATAATCATGTAATTTTTATTTATTTTCAAACAAGAAAATCCAAATAAGATGCCAACTCAGCAGCCATGTCACCGGACCCCATGCCACATGAACGGATTATCTAATGTACTAGGTTAAATACAGTAAATGGCAATTATAGAAAGTTCAGTATACTAAATGATAGCTTTCAAAGTTTGGTAACTCGAAATAGGGGGAAGTCGGCGATGGCAAGTCACGTATAGGGGAAATTCGGTGACAACAAATTACGTATAGGGGCAAGTCAGAGATGGCAAGTTGATGTCTTTTGAACTAGAGAGTATATATTTCTCGAGATTGGGGCAAGTCGGTGGAGTAGGAAGACTGAAACTTGAAATTGGTAACCCAAGTACTATAGTAGTCTCCATCACCATTGGGAGTCAAACTGTTTGTAGGACAGTCGAATCTTTAGTTTCTTCCTATCGCCGCCCCTACGGTTTCTTCCGTCTCTTGCGTTTCTTCCAATCTTCCGCCCAAACTCCCAAGGCCCAAAATCACTTATGTTAATTAATTAATTTATGCCCTTAGCTCATTGATGCCCTTGGCCTGTGTACTAGCCACCCTACACTTGGGCGAACCTTACTCTCGGGTTGGGTATTTGTTGTACTAGTATGACAGTAGTGACTCAATACTCTTGGGTTGGGTATTTGGGTATTTAGAATCAAGTTTAGGTGATGTGTGAGTTCTGTTATAGAAAGAAAAAAAAGCTTATGATCAAAGTAATATTTGTTACTAACTAATAGCATAAATCTTCACTATAGCAAATCTCATATTATACAAAAAGTATAAATTGTTGACAGGAACAACATCAAATTGATACCAGGATCGATTCATATATCAATATTCATAATTCTTGATGAGAAGAGATTACATACTTGTAGGGAATTTCACATGATTTGTAGATGATGAAGAAGCCATGATTATTCTTCTTAATCCTCTTCTTGCCCACAATAATTGATGGATTAATTCTTGCTTAGTGTTCTTGAGAATCTCCAATATCTTGGTGCTTCACGTTAGTTTAGAGAGAGAGAATTCTCCAGGGAAATTTCTAGGGCAATAGAGGAGACAAGAATTGATTACCACCAACATATATAGTTAAGTGCAAGGACCAATATTGACCATCACAATAAGTTGGAGGACCTGCATGTTAAAGTGAGATTTAATTAAAGTTATTAATAATGGATTAATAAAACTTATATATAAAGTGATATTAATAGTTTAGGCCACATTATTTAAATAAATCTTACATTCTCCCACTTGGCCGTATAACTATTTATATCAAATAAGTTGGTCATTTATTAATCCACTTAGGATATACTTTGTAAAAACATTGAGGCAAAAAGATACAATCGTACATACCTTTAGAGATATGGGATCCCCATCAATGTTTTTAAAATCGGACCAGACATTAAACCGGTACTTTACTAGTTCAGTGGTTCAACCGGTCGGACCGGTTCAACCAGAATTGATAACCGGAACATATATATATACACACACACATCTATGTTAGAATCATGTATGATATAACTATAATAAATATGAAGCAATACAAATTACAATTAAAATAAGTAATATATTGAACTGTTAATAAAATTTATAATTTAAAGACTTACGAATAATTAATTAATTATAATATAATATTTTTATTTATGCTTTTGCTTGTTGTTGGGAATTGTAAGTATGGGGAATCAAAGAGTTGCAGACTCCTTATCAATCAAAACATCACCTCCATCAAACAAATTTTATAATAAATAAAACTTATATCTTTGTTACACACAGGAACCTCCTTCTTCATTCTTATCCTCCACTTTCTTTTTTCTTTGAAAACTGAAATCATATGACAGCAAAACGCCATCCGTAGCTCCGGTCATCTCTTTACTAAAAAAACTGCAATTTTGAAGCCATCCTTCATAGATTGCGAACCAATACCTTCTTCTCCTTCTTTCAAACTATCTAACATTTGCAATTTGAAAGCTTATTTTCAAAGATTTAAACCGACGACTCAGAAAACCAACAGTCTTTTAAGAAGTTCCGGTTCAACAGGTTCACCGGTCCGGTCCGGTCCGGTCTATAGGTTTTATGATAACCGGCCGGTTTTCTCGAAGGTGGTTTTCCGGTTTGTTTTGAGCCGTACGCATGTTGGGTTTCCGGTCCGGTCCGGTTTTCACAACACTGATCCCCATCAATTATACCTCAAGACTCCACAAAATATAACTTATATTTTTTGTGGTTATCATATCTGCTCTAAAACAATTAGCGTTAACTTAAATTAGTAGAGCAAAATAAATAACATAATGTGAAAGATAGATTTATAAGCGCTTACTTTTAATAATGTGTAGTACTATGTGACATTATGCGAGATTTGTTTTTAGGCCCATTCTCGCTACATGCTCAACAAAAGTCTTAGGCGGTAATCCTTTGGTAAGTGAATCCACTAACATGTCACTTGTATTAATGTACTCCATGGTTATACAGTTTTCTTCCACTCTTTCTCGAACAAATAGATATTTAGTGTCGAGATACAATCCAGCACCAGTCGAGCTGTTGTTATTAGAGAAGCTAACAGCAGCATTATTATCACAGTAAAGCTTTAGTGGTCTTGAAATGGTGTCAACAATTTTAAGCCCGCTAATTAGGTTTCGTAATAACATAGCATGGCATGTGGCATGATATCATGCTACATATTCGGCCATCATAGTTGAGGTAGTGGTAAGCTCTTGTTTACGACTCCTCCAAGATATAGGTCCACCTGAAAGCATGAATATGTATCCTGAAGTTGATTTTTTATCATCTTTGCATTTAGCAAAGTCAGAGTCTGAATATCCCACGACTTCTAGAAGATTTGATCTTCTATAAGTGAGCATGTATTCCTTAGTTCCTTGTAAGTAGCGTAACACCATTTTGGCTGCTTTCCAATGATCTAACCCCGGGTTTGATTGATAACGACCAAGCATACCGGTGATATACGCAATATCAGGTCGGGTACAGACTTGAGCATACATTAAGCTCCCAACAACCGAAGCATATGGAATAAGTTTCATTTGTTCACGCTCGGCTTCTGAGTTGGGGCATTGATAAGAGCCAAATTTGTCACCCTTTACAACAGGGGCAACGGTAGGAGCACAATTCTGCATGTTGTATTTATTGAGAATCCTATTTATGTAGGCCTTTTGAGACAATCCCAAAGTCCCACTTTTCCTGTCTCGATGAATTTCTATGCCAATCACATAAGAGGCCTCACCGAGATCTTTCATATCAAAATTATTTGATAAGAAACGTTTAGTCTCAAACAACATGTCTTTGTTATTGCTAGCAATAATGATGTCATCAACATACAAAACTAATATAGTGTATTTGCTCCCACTGTTCTTGAAGTATATACACTAATCCACTGAGTTCTTTGTGAAGTTAAACCATTTCACAACTTCATCAAATTTTAAGTACCATTGCCGTGAAGCTTGTTTTAGCCCATAAATTGACTTTTTTAATTTACATACGAGATGTTCTTTACCTTTGTCCTTAAACCCTTCGGGTTGGGTCATATAAACATCTTCGTATAAGTCACCATTTAGAAAGGCAGTCTTGACATCCATTTGATGTAGTTCTAAATCAAAATGAGCTACAAGTGCCAAGACAATTCTCAATGATTCCTTCCTCTATACAGGTGAGAAAGTTTCTTTATAGTCAATGCCTTCCTTTTGAGTGAAGCCTTTAGCCACTAATCGAGCTTTGTAACGTTAGACATTTCCTTTTGGGTCTAGTTTAGTTTTAAAGACCCACTTGCAACCTACAGGTTTGGCACCTTTAGGTAATTCTACAAGTTCCCAAACGTCATTTACATGCATAGAATTTAACTCTTCATTCATGGCTTGAATCCATTTATGTGAACAATCACTATTTATGGCTTCATTATATGAGGTTGGATCTTCCATTTGACCTAAGTCACAGTCAACCTCATTCAAGTAGGTGATAAAGTCATCATAATTCACAGGTCGTCTTTGTGACCTTCTTAATGGTTGTTGAGCTTCTTCAACGACTTCATCATTATGTGGAGTTTCGAGATTTAATGGTTCATTTTCCATCGGTACTTCAACATCCTCATATTGGGGTGTTGGTGTTGGTGTTGATGTTGACTCTTGATTAAATATAGGAATCGGCACCAAAATATTTTGTGTTTGATTAGGTGTCGTTTCCTCGTGAAGTTCAAGAGTCTTTGAACCGTCATTCCCACTATTGTTGCCGTTCTCTGGAAACTCGGCGTATCGGGTTTCAACTATTCTAGTGGTACGTGAAGGAGCATAAAACCGGTATCCCTTAGACCTCTCAGGATAACCCACAAAATAACATGATATTGTCTTTGAGTCTAGTTTCTTGATTTGTGGGTTATAGACCTTAGCCTCAGCCGGACAACCGCAAACCCTTAAATAATTCAGAGTGGGTTTACTACCCGTCCAAATTTTATATGGTGTTTTAGGGACGGATATTGAGGGAACACGGTTTAAGATGTGTACGGCTGCTTTTAATGCCTCGGTCCATAGGAATTGTGGAAGACTAGAATTTGCAATCATGCTATGCACCATATCCATAAGGGTGCGATTGCATCTTTCCGCAACTCCATTTTGTTGAGGTGTTCCTGGCATGGTGAATTGATTAACTATGCCATGAGACTTAAAAAACTCAGCAAATGGTCCGGGGCTTTGACCGACATCGGTGTGTCGGCCATAATATTCTCCACCCCTATTCGACCTCACTATTTTTATTTTACAATTAAGTTGGTTTTCAACCTCAACTTTAAAGGTTTTAAACATCTCTAGTGAGTCGGATTTCTCATTAATTAAGTACAAGTAGGTATATCGTGAATAATCGTCAATAAAGGTAATGAAAGATTTATATCCTCCTAAACCAGAAGGGAAAGGTTCACAAATATCCGTATGAATTATTTCAAGCAATCTTGAACTACGGTTCGCACCTTTTTTATTTTTATTGGTCATTTTACCTTTTATGCAATTTACACAAGGATCAAAGTCCAAGAAATCAAGATTCTCAATAATACCGTCTTTAATAAGACGTGTCATCCTTTGTTTAGATATGTGACCTAGACATTTATGCCATAATCGGGATGACTTTTCATTTTCTCTCTTTCTCTTATTATTATTACTACATTCACAAACATTCACATTCACAGGTAACAATGATTCCGAAAATTTATTATCAAGGTTTAGTTTATAGAGGCCACCCTCCAATATACCAAAACCAACAACCAATTTATGACGATATATAACAACATTATCGTCATCGTCATTAAAGTTAAATCTATATCCGTCATATTTAAGTTTAGATACAGATATTAAGTTACGAGTTATAGTAGGTACATATAAAGTGTCTTGAAGGACCATTTCATGTCCTCCATCTAGTAATAACACTACACTACCAACAGTTTCAACTTTGTTGTCATTTCCGTCCCCGACTTTAATGGTCCGTTGGTTGTTTGCTAGTAATTTCCTTGTATGGAATCCCTGTAATGAATTAGTTATATGAATCATTGATCCCGAGTCAATCCACCAAGTATTAGAAGGCACACTAATTGAAAATGATTCATAAATCATGTGATTAGTAAGTGTACATTTCTTTGCCAACCACTCTTTAAATTTCGAGCAGTTGTGTTGAGTGTGACCAAGTTTCTTGCAAAATTTATACTTAGTCTCCTTCTTAGTTCCACTTGTACTAGGCCCAGTTTTCTGAGATTTGTTGGGACCAGAATTGGATTTATTCCCCTTGTTTGAACCCTTTCCGCCATCATTAAACTTCCTCTTGTGGGAATCAGTGGTGGTAACATGAGCAACGTCAGGTTTTTCTACTTTAAGACGTTCCTTTTCTTGAACACACATGGCTATTAGTTCACTCATCTTCCACTTTTCCTTTTGGGTATTATTGTTAATTTTGAATGGCCCAAATTGAGTCGGAAGGGAAGTCATAATAAAGTTAACTAAGAAGCCTTCAGATATTTCCATGTCCATACTTTTAAGTTTGTTGGCCATGTCATTCATAATCAGTATGTGCTCATGGACACCACTTATCCCATCATATTTGGTAGTGAGCATTTTAAGGATAAGTGTACTAGCATGGGCTTTAGAGCTACCCATAAATTGCTCCTCGACCGATTCAAGATATCCTTTAACAGTTTTAGAATCAGGGACTGCTCCACGGATCACCGAGGATATGGAGTTCTTGATGATCAATAAAGACATGCGGTTTGATCGTTCCCATTGATCAAGAAAACATTTTTCCTCAACCGTAGATTCATCAGTTAAAGGAGGGGGAGGATCAATCTTTAATGCAAAGTCTAGTTCCATCACTCCAAGTGCTATTTTAATTTGCTCAATCCATGAGGAATAGTTCATTCCATGAAGGGGTTCAATAGAAGAAAGTAGACTAGTATAACCGACCAAATGGGCTGAAATTTGGGTATCAGTGTAATTAGGCTCTTTAGTAATTAAAATCAAAACAACTAAGAGGTACATAATATGTCAATCAAATATATCATATAAGAACACATAGAAAGTTATTGATAAGTTCATATTTTAATTGCTAACTTAACGTTGGTCAAGTAATGCAATTAAATTATTAGATACCTATTATGCATACATATGAATATATCATGTTTCACCGTTGGGCAATAACATGATAAACATGCAAGTTATGTCAAATTATGTTGTTTAACTGATCCCTTAAATCACCGTTGGGTTCATTAAAAGATTATTTAAACAATTTACAAACTTTTACATCAATTTAAAATATCTTCTCGTTGGATTAGATATCTAAATTGATATAAAACCTTCTGGTTATATACTGATTGTTGAAGGTATTAGAAACAAACCATGTTAAATTAATTACAGAAAACGTGTATATATAATTACTGGAGGATTTGTTTATTTTTCTTGAAATTGATAGACAAAATCAATAAGTCCTCCATTTATGGTTTTAATTCCCTTACATAATAATTAAAAGGAATTTTAAGATTGCAGTGCACGTTTTCTAATCATGATACATTGTTACTGAAAATTATATTTAAGATTGATGAATGATGAATCATCATAACGTGGCAACATAAAGATTATCCATAAATGTATATCACAGAGATCCATAAATCAGGCAAGTTTATTTTCATGATTTCTCTGTCGAAAGGAAAATGGCTTATATATACTGATTATGCAATTTAATATACGCACATGATTTCATAGAATTAATTTGATTACTTTCAAGAATTAATTGCATGAATCACCGCCGAAAATCAATTACACATATTCATTTATTCAATTTAAAGAAAACGATTACAACGAAAAATTATGAAACCATGTGCCGTATTTTCTATCGAGATTTTTTTTCTTCATGCGGCAGTGCGGCACATCAGATAATTAACATCGATTAACATGAATAATATCAAGCGGTTTCATGATATAAATTACGTATAGTTTTAAACCGCTCTGATACCACATGTGTTGACAGAAACAACATCAAATTGATACCATGATCGATTCATATATCAATATTCATAATTCTTGATGAGAAGAGATTACATACTTGTAGGGAATTTCACATGATTTGTAGATGATGAAGAAGCTATGGTTATTCTTCTTAATCCGGCCTCTTCTTGCCCACAATAATTGATGGATTAATTCTTGCTTAGTGTTCTTGAGAATCTCCAATATCTTGGTGTTTCACGTTAGTTTAGAGAGAGAGAATTCTTCAGGGAAATTTCTAGGGCAATAGAGGAGATAAGAATTGATAACCACCAACATATATAGTTAAATGCAGGGACCAATATTAACCATCATAATAAGTTGGAGGACCTGCATGTTAAAGTGGGATTTAATTAAAGTTATTAATAATGGATTAATAAAACTTATATATAAAGTGATATTAATAGTTTAGACCACATTATTTAAATAAATCTTACATAAATTTATTTGGAAGTGAGATTAAAGAATTCTGTGTTAAAACTAATAAAATAAAGTTTATTGGAGCCTCTCAACCATCCCTCTATAATCTCTTATCAAAATGAGACCAACTATTATTATGTAATATTTTTTGATCAGCAAGGAGAGTTAAACCACGGCAGTGCTTCGGTTCGGCTATTACACTAACTGACATAACCCAAAATATTATTAAACATGGCAACAAAAAATTGGCAGCAACAAAAACATACAAAATCCAGGACACAACAATCAAATGACAATTTTAATAACCAAAACAAGATGAAGGAACGAGACACCAATCACTCCATTTATATGAAATGCATCTTCATTAGCCCTGTGTTTAATCCAAAAGAAGGAACAAGCTTGGATTTAGCCGAACACCAATGGTACGCTGCTCGTGATTGAAGGAGAGAAAACTCTTTCATTTATGCATTTCCATATCCACCATAAGAACGTGTATAAGACTCTCATAAATGTCTGCAACGTTTTGCCACAAAAACATAGTGTAACCCCATTTTAGTAAACTTTCGATGTCATCGGGTATACCTCCATCTATATTCCACTAGCGCTTGATGTCCTCCAAGATTCTTCTGCTCATTGAACATTGCATGAAGACATGGTCTTCTGTTTCATTTTCACAATCACGGAGAGAGCAAAACAAAGACAATAGAATTACACCCCTTTTGTGTAGATTGACTTTCGCAGGGAGACGTTTGAGAGCTGTTTTCAATGCGATTAAGCAAACTTTGAGTGGCACCCACCTAGTCCAACTGAACTGAAAATTACCCATTTTTTTTAGACGAAGATCATCTTAAGCAAGCCTCAAAGAAGACACCTAGAAATGCCCCGAAGTTTCCAAAGCCCAATTAGTAGTGTTAGCATCTAAACCTGCTGGCTGTTCCACTTGAAACCAGTCAATTAGGAGTATATTTATTTGTAAACACCTTCAAAATTTTACTATGTAATTAATTACCATTCATTGCTTAACATGCACAAAGAAGAATTGAATCTCAAACCCATTTAGGAGCTTGACAATTTTCAATTCGTTGATTTTGTTATTTTCCACAATGACTAAGAATAAATTAATAATAGAAAATGAATGAGAAAATATAAACATAACTTTACAAGCTAGCTAGCTTTTCTAAGTCATTAAAAATTATATATATAGAATATATTACTTAATAAAATGATTTGCCGTTGCTAACCTAGTATATTGTATATATTAAATAATAATTACATACTATAGTCAACTATTTTTAATTGATATATAGGGTTTGACTTAATATTCTTGTTAGACACAACATTTACTCCCTAGACACGTCCCCGTGTCTAGGACGGAATGTTGGACGATGTAATGGAGATTCGTTTGTGTTTGACGGATTGCGAGGACGGATGGCGTGGCCCATTTTGATTATATATTGTTTAAAATAAAATAATGAAACAATTACTAACTATTTTTTATTAAAAAGTACGTTAACACCTTCTTAAAAGTGAATTGGGTTTATTTAATTTTATGAAATAATTTAAACTAGCTAGTAGATTATAATTAGTTAACTGCAAATTTTTGTTAAGTTCGTATATTTTTTTAATTTTTTAAGCTTCTGTACGGATTTTAGAGTTTTATATTTTATATTTTAGTTAAGAGAGTGTCTAGCCTGTTAAATTTTCTGAAATTAACATGTTAAGTTTAATGAAGGTTTACGTTTGGTTAACAATTATTTAAATGATAAGGTTTTCTTAAAATCCCATGAGATCCTTTAATAGAAGGCTTTGAGATCGAAATGCAAGAACGGTACATACTACTATACTAGTACTATTAATATATATAGTTATGAGAAATATTCAATATGATTCATACTTAATTCATAGTCCTGAGGATCTAATTTTAGCCTTTGGACCAGCTTCATTAATGGTCCAGATTGAATTTAAAATTTTGGGCAGAGTGACATTTTCGTAATTAACGTGTGATGCTTTTACAATCACTATGTGATTGTATACTGAATCACATGTGATTGAATATTATAATTTCAGGACTGTGTTTTTTATATGAACTATATTGAACACAACTCATATAGTTATACTATTACTATTATTATTGAAAATCCTCAACAAAAAAAAAAAAACAACAACACAAATGATTGTGTTTATTAATATTGTTATTAGTATTACTACTACTATTTTTATTTTTACTAAAGGTGATTTGTACACTACAACATTTTGTTACATACATAAAAAATAATCTAGGTGGACAATTATACTTTTGAGCATTTAGATAGATTTAATTGATTATAAGTTTATAAGGATATGAATTTCATGGTTGTTGTATATGAAAAACATTATAATGCATTAATCATCACTCTAATTCTATTGTTATTATTAAAAATTGGGTTTTATTCACAAAAAGGCATTAAATTACCCGCAATTTACATCTAATGTAATTTGACATGCAATATCAGGTTTGCAGATCACCATGCTTTTTAAACTATTTTATCTTTTTCAATATTCTATTGCTACTTTATTATTATTATTGTTATTTAATTAATTAACAGTATGGGTAACAAATTTATATTCATCATGTTATATTCATCATCTACACATGGATAATTTAAGAACCTAGAGGAGGGTAAATATGTTATATACCCACTTTTTAAAGTTTTTACAAGTTCTTGCAAGAAATTAAAGAGATAGAGTTAGAGAGATATCACCAATCACAAATGCTGAACACAATAATATATAGTGGTTCATGCAAGTGTTAACAAACTTGCACTACATTCACTCCTTGGCCTCACCCACCAAGAGTTTGATCCCCTAAATTCTCTCTTTGAAGGCAGAGATAAACCTTTTACACTTCTTTTTTTCACTTACAAGAATTAACACTTCACTCTTACAAGTAAGGTAAAGATAACATTGCTTCACTCTAAT
Source organism: Pulicaria dysenterica (assembly GCA_947179395.2). Lineage (NCBI taxonomy): Eukaryota > Viridiplantae > Streptophyta > Magnoliopsida > Asterales > Asteraceae > Pulicaria > Pulicaria dysenterica. The sequence goes on along the minus strand of OX359288.1, from coordinate 75,227,223 downwards.
TATAATGTTTAGATTTGATCCTCACTTCTCTCTAATTCTATAGGCTAGAGATGATCCTCACACTATTACAAAATGTATGAAATGTTGAAGTAGTGTTTAAGCTTTAAAAGCTTTGACTCTTGCTTGATTCTTGATCTTGAGAGTTGGATGAATTATCAAAGAATATGAGCTCACAAGAAGTAGAGAGTATTCTGTGTTTTTCAGATTGCAAGAGGTGAGTAAAACATAAGTGCTGAGTTGGTTAAAATAAGGAAAAGGTGAGATCTCAAAATCTGTCCAGACTTCCCATGGTCGATCCACGGTCGACCGTGGCTTCGACCATCGACCTGCTGGAAGATTTTGGGATTTGCAAATATGAACGTTGGGCTTTGACCAAAACTATACACAACTCATTTTTACTCTAAAAGTCTACTGAAAAAAAGATTTAGAAAAGGTTGGTTGATCACATACTTCTTATGTTTGAATTTTAATACTAAAATGGAAGTTTGGAAACCAATACACAAAGTATGTTAGAAGTTTACCTCTTCGAGAGATTCCTTTACCAAATAAGGTGTTGTATTATTTCAAAGTAAGATTGTGTTTGGTTTTTACTAAAATGGGAAGTCTTGGATTTATTCAACCAACTTGAATAAGTTTATAAAAATATTTGTCAATTTTTATAAAAGTTTATGTAACACCCTCTTTATCGGCCTAGTATATTTGAGGTAATTAAGTTAATTAATCTTACTGTTTAATTTAATTGAGTGGCATTATCTGATTTTGATTAATTATGTGATTAATTGTTTTATGTTTATAATAATTATAATTGTATTTGTTATAATTATAGATGAATAAATAATTAAGGAGTTAGTGGATGATGATGTGTCCACTTTAGGTTGTTTAATCACCACCTTAGCCACCATACACTCTCATTTGCAATAGAACAAGAAAAGTGTGTGTGTGTTTTGTGCTACCTTCGGCCGAGACCAAACAAAAGGAAAGAAGGGATAAGAAATCGAACAACAACTCTTTATAGTATTTATCTGTATTGAGCATCATTTGGAGGTTAGAACACTCTATTGTTTAAATCCATGAAATGTATGTAATTATTTGGATTATTATGTGAAGACCGATTGAAACATGAATATGATGATTTGATGATCTTAGGTTGTTGCATGCTAGAGTTTGATGTTTAAATATGTTTATATTATGCTTATAATCATTTCTGGAAAGTAAGAGTACATGCATGCTTGATATCAGTTAGAATTAAAGTAAGAAACTGAAAGTATGAATCAATCGGATTCAGGGTGATGAATTAATCGGAATTAGTGTTAAGAATTTACCGGAATGTGTGATTCCGATCCTTATGATCGGATTTGATGAGAAAACCGAGTAAATAAATAGGAATTGGACATAATGCCTGAACTTATATCAAACACTTTGCTCGGAATCACCCTTACTCGGAATGATATTTACACGGGTTTGACCTAAATGGTCTGAATTAGCTATTCTCGGAATTGAGGATATCTCGGAATTTATTAATGCAAGGAATTGATTCTATCGGAATTAGCATTTTCTCGGAATCCATTGTTTTTCGGAATTTGCCTTGGCTGGAATATTAACAACTGTTTGATCGGAATGGTAATTTCCTCGGAATTATGAAAGCTCGGAATTGCCAATTGCCTGGAATTATCCTTTGCATGGAATTGGATAAGGTTTGGTCGGAATTATCCATTTCTCGGAATTGATCAAGGACTTTGCTCGGAATCCTTATTGTATCAGAATGTGATTTGATCGGAATTCCCATGTGTCTATGCTTAGAATTTAACTATGATTTCATCGGAATTGATGTTAATCGGAATTGCTCATTTCTCGGAATTGGATATATATTCAGAATTGGCCTTTCACTCGGAATTTGACTTCGATCGGAAATGGACTTAATCGGATTTTGGGATTTTAGAGTTATTCTCAACAATCAAACTATGATTTGATATACATGATATATATATATATATGAGAATATAACATGTGATGTATGAATACATATGATATTTATTATAAATCAGTACTGAGAATGAAATACTGACTTGTGTTTACTTAATCTCAGGAACTGAGAAGACTCGGTAAGTTAGACAACTGAGTGTGCTACAGCCTTGCCGACTGTGGTGAGTAGATTTATATCTTCGGATATACATGATATGATATCCTATATGACTTTATGCTCTTGTTTGAACTGTATACATGTTGTTTGCTTGGAGATCAGCTTAGCGGCTTTCAGCTGGGCCTGTGTTTAGGGATTAACAGTATTTGATCTTGAGGGTCATTTGTTGCACTCAAGGGTGCCTGTACTGTTGTCCAGGTCAGCAGGGCTATCGGTAAATCTTGGCTTTGGCCGACCTTGGTTGTAGGTGGTTGCAACACCGCCGGTTCTCCTTGGTTGATGAGCTTTGTGTTTAGGCATGCTGGCCTTGTATATGTTTAGATATTTGTTCCCTCACTTAGTTTTGTGCTAATTCCCCACTAGTTTGTTTTGGTTGATGAGCTTTGTGTTTAGGCATGCTGGCCTTGTATATGTTTAGATATTTGTTCCCTCACTTAGTTTTGTGCTAATTCCTCACTAGTTCCTCAATAATGAGTTTCTGGAGATTTAAGGATGGGAATATGGACATACTACTACTCTGATGTCAAACATTTTGTATAGAGCATGTTTTGTAATTAACACCGTAGTGAAAATTTGTAAACTTAAAACATGTTAGTTATTGTATATATCTTATGTTCTTAATGTAAAGATATATGTAATTAGCTTCCGCACGCGTATTAAAGTTAATTTAAAAGTACGGTATTACAGTTTATATAAAAAATAATTTTATAAAAACTTAAACTTGTTTAAATATTTATTTAGTAAGCTCATATAAATTGAATGTATTCATGTAGGTATCTTCGGCGAACTCTTCTTCTTGAGCGATGATGACGTTGATTTTTGACGGTTGGATTTTTGACGATTTGTAAAAAATTAACTTGTAACAAATAAATATAAATATTTATTTGCTTGATTATATATATATATATATATATATATATATATATATATATATATATATATATATATATATATATATATATATATATATATATGTGTGTGTGTGTGTGTGTGTGTGTGTGTGTGTGCGTGCACATATGTTAATGTTAATAGATACATTTATATAACAAATTGTATATTTTTGTGTCAACAAAAGATGATATAAATTTATATTCCTATTTTTCCCAACTGATAAGATATAATTGAAGTTCAGATTTGTTTTCGGACCTCCTTAGCAACATTGTCTTCTAGTTCCACTTCCACTACCACCACCACCACCGCCGCCACAGGCTTCATTTTAGACCATCAGCACCACCGCTACATCTGGAAGACCTTACAATCTAACAAAAGATCTCTAAACCATCGCATGTGCGTGGGAGATATTCAAATGGAACAAAAGAAACTAGAAATCGTATGAGTTTGAACACCCAAATCGATTTCTTCATTGATTAAATCAACAACACGTAAAGATGCCGACTTTCGATTTACGGGTTATAATCTGGTGACGGTCATAAACGGAGTTCAACGATGTCCGGTGACGGTGGTGGAGTTCAACGATGTCCGGTGACGGTAGCTGACAAAGTTCTTGGTAAGGGTGTAGATCTAGCTAGGTTCTCACCTATTCTTGTTCTTCATCTGTTGATTATACGAAATCTTTTGAGAAAACCCAGAAATCTATAAAGAAAACCCAAAAAACCTACAAATCGTATGAACATGAATCTCAAATATGAAAATCTTATTGTTCAAACACCATTTGTGTTCTTCATCTATTCTTGTTCTTCATCGATCGGTCTATATCGATACAACCACCACCACCGCCGCTGCCATCTCCTTCGTCTTTAACCACCACCGCCGCTGCTACCTCTTTCGTATTTAAGTACCACCACAGTTTAAGGTTTTTTTTGGCTCACCTTATTCATTTTAGGATTTTCTTGTAATCAATTAGATAAAGGTTGTTTAACTCTAAAACCCAAATCTATGAGTTCGATTATGTGGCTTGAAGATATATATTTTAAGGTTTGATTTTTGTCCTTGAATATAATTTGGTTCACCATTTCTATTATATGATATTGTATTTTTTAAAGATTAGTTGACTTGAAGATATTGTTCTTGAGGATGATTGTAATCTTGAAGCATGTTCTTGAGGATAACTATAATTATAATGATAATTATTATAAATAAAATGGTAATAAAAATAAAAATAGAAATAAAAAATAAAAAAGTCAAAGATGGCCGGGTAACCTTCAATAGAATATCACATTAGATTAAAGTTATAATAAGGGTAGTTTAATGCATTTTTACGAACAAAATATAGTAGTTTGTTACACATAATATGAAAAGGTGGATACTTTATTAAATGTCAGTGCACTTAACCCCTTAAAATTCAGTTATTGTTGTTTTTGTTGTTGTTGTTGTTATTATTATTACACTATTATTATTATTATTATTATTATTATTATTATTATTATTATTATTATTATTATTATTATTATTATTATTATTATTATTATCATTATCTTTATTATTATTATTATTATTATTATTATTATTATTATTATTATTATTATTATTATTTTCTTGATAAATATCGGAAGAATATATATATATCATTTATCATAGAAACCATTCAACACTTTAACAAATTATATAATATAACATTTTACTAGGATTTGATGTACCATGTGAATATTAACCACCTAAAAACTAATTTTATTTTATAAAACAGTAAGAATTAAAGAGGCATGTCTTAGCTGGACTGGTAAGACTCATTAAGTTTGCCCTATATGTCACGTGTTCGAGTCTTGGAATTGGAGTTTTCCTTTTTTAAGTTCCAAATGCTATTTAATTTACATGAAGGCTACAACGCATTAATTATATGATTAATCGGTATTTTGTTTTTAATATTATAATATTACTATAATTACTTTTATATTTTATTTCTTTCTTTATTTAAATATTTATATGTTATGTTTGGTATATAAAGGATTTTATATTTGTGATAAACTATATAATTAAGGATTAATAATACTACTCTTACTAATTATAAACCATGTAATTAGTGATTACAAATACTACTTTTTTTATTTTTTAATTTGTAATGTAACCCTATTATATTTTTCTAAAGAGATCAAAATATTAAAATTTTTTATATAATAAATAATGTTATGTATATGTTTGTACGAAGTTTAATTTTTTAATAAAAGATTAGAATAATTCTAGGAGAGTTTTGTATTTTTTTTTTGAAATTTTTTTCTAAAACGTTTAATGGTATATTGAGCGTAAAATGAAAAATTAATTCTGAACATTTTAATATAAAAACCAAATGATGTGAATGTACTACGAGTTATTTAAAATAAATTTTCACGATATACAATCTCAAGTATATGTATTTAAACGTTAGTTTTTTTATAGTATTTCCGCTGTAACGTGCGGGGCAAAATCACTAGTTAATTAACAAAACAAAGAATATAACAAAAATAAATCTTGATAGAATATCTACAAAGCAACAGACGGAATTTATAATACTGTTAAATGTAAATTTTTCAATATACAAATCTTTTAACAAAGAAATTCTGCTGTTTTATTCCACCAAACTATCCATTCTTATTTTTCCATCTAAATTTCCTTCACATTTTCCCATCTAAATTTCCACCCTCCACAATTTTCTTCACTCATCACACCGTAAAAACCAATTCTACTAACTATTTTTATTCACATCTTTCACTATCTTTTTTTCTCATAAACTTTTCATCTTATCTTCTCCTACTAGCCATAATGCTTTTAGAACAGCTGTATTTGATATTATAGAGTGGTGTCCTTCCCAAGATATTATTGGTTCAAATCTTGTTACGAAAATAAAGTAAATTTAGAAAAAGTTTTAATGAGTATATATTTGCTGTTAAAAAAAAAATCTTGAATCATATACTGATATGCTAGATGTTTAAATTCCTGATAATTCACCAACATGTCTATCTTCCTGTCTTTAAATTATCCACAAATATTACCTATACTATCAATTTACAAAGTGCATGGGAAAGTAAAATCTCATGAGTTTTTGAAGGACATCTTTTTAATTTTATAAAAACTCACGATAATTTGAAATCTCATGAGATATTCTTCTATTTGATTTCTTTTTTCAAGTTGTTTCGATTCACATTGTTGTTTCTCTTTCTTCTGTAACTCTGTAAGCTCTAAGGTAAAGAAGGATGTTAAGAGAAAAATAGGGTAGAGAGTTAAAGGGGATAGCTAGATGCTAATTTCTTTTGTTTCATCAATTAAGCACTTGAATGAATTAATACATTTAAAAGAATTACGATTCCAAATTAATATAAAGCAAATTGTAGAAAAATCTTGAGTTTCAATACAATTCACAGTAAAATAAAAAATGCATTCTTAGATTAATTATTGTTTACATATGAAAAATGATAGACAAATTCTTTTAAGTCATTCATAAGAATAATAAAGGAAATTTTAATTTTTATAAATGACAATAACAACTTATGTTTCTATAATTAAACTTTTATGAATTTCATACTTATCTTTCGCGTTTTAACTCTCTATACATAAAACATTGTTACCATTTTTAGAAACTAAAATTATATATATTTTTTAATTTTATTCACAGTTTTAACGGGTATAGCCTATGATTATTATTTTTCTTTAGATATTTATTAATAATAATAAATTTGTTAGTTTTATTTTCTTCCCCTTGCTATATGCGAGGGCAATTCAACACTCGTGTAATATCAAATGAAGGTGATTATTATAGATTTTGAATCCATTTGTTGTACAAAATTTAATGTAGTGAGGAATTGATTACGTGAGTAAATGTGGCGGTCTGATGGAGCATTGAAACGTGAGTATTGCAAACACTCTTATTAGTTTATATGTTTCTTCAAGTGACGTCGCAAACAAATGCAAAATAAAATAGGTAAAAGTACAAGTATGTTTTTTTTCTTATATTCTAATATAAATAAAAGAATAATTTCAATAAAATGTATTAAATAATCCTAGTCAATAATTTTAGATAAAATCTTTGATCATCAAATTTTAACCATCTATTTTGAGAAAATATTAAAATCAAAATTTGATTTTCTTGATCAAAGTTAAATTCAATTTTGAATTTAATTAAATCAAAATTATTAGAGATAAGTTCATATATGTATTTCTTAAAGCACATAATATCATATTTGTGTGCGTTAATTTATAAATATTATATTTACTCTTTATTATATTCTAAAATCTAAATAATCATATTTAACCAGATTTTTTATTTTGTTAATTTTAATAGTTATAATACCCCAAATTTGTATGAATTAATAATTGTGGTACTAATTGAAAGTTAAGAAAATTGGCTAGACATTATAAAATTATCTAATGATTTGAGATAAGAGAATTTAAATGTATTTTCTTTGAGGTTTATAAAGTTAAGAAAATTGGCTAAATTATAAAATTATCTAATGTACAACCATTAGATAACTTTATAATTAAATCAAAATGGATGTGAAATGTACAACAAATCATATATTTGTTGAACCTCAATAATAAGCCAAGATCGAAGAATCACTATAACAGATATGTTGATTTTTCACACCTTTTTAGTAATATTATTATATTTTAAAATGTAAGAAATTATAAACAAGTGTGAAAAAATATAACGTGATAAATATTTTTTAAAGTTCACATATAAAAATGTGATAAATATAGTTAAAATATCATATTTATTAATGTGAACAAATAATTAAATTTTTACATTTGTAAGTATAAAAATATTAAAAACATATATCTATACTATATTATAAAGCATTTAGCACTTTTGCTTAAACTCTTAAAAATTAAGTAAGATTCAATTACTAATATACCCCCATTTAAACCTACAAGGAAACAACTAAATAAACTTAATTATATTCTTAATTACCATTATAATAACTAAACATTCCATAATAAATAATGTTTTAATGAGTCAAGTCAACACAAATCAATTTGTAACCTATAAGATATTATAACAAATTAAATAAAAATTAATAAATAGTTAAAACAATAAAGAAATTGAAAGACTAGAAAAAATACAAATATTGCTGATAAAAACTATTTAACATCATCATAGTGCGTGAACATGATACCTCTGTTTTAAATTTACTAAATTGCCCCTCATATAAACTAAATTGAGTAACTATTAGATATAATTAATAAGATTCTTATATTTCATTTTAATAACATGACTTTACATATTTAAGAAAATCAAAGTCAATAGAATTTTTTTGAAAGTCAAAGCGAATACTTATTAACTTAATTATTAAAAAGTATTTTCATAACTTCTTTTTAGATTATGGAGAACAAATAAGTAAGGAAATAGAGATGGGGAGAGAGTGAGAGAGAGAGAGAGAGAGCGAGAGCAAGAGCGATAGAGAGGACGAGAGATAGAGAGAGAGGAATTTGGGGGCAAAGATTCACGAAGGTATACAAGGATAACACTACAAGAAACGTTTTAAGGAAGACTAATGGAAGAAAGAAGGAGACAACATATTTCTTCTATAATTTCCGGGAGGACTGGGAAGTCATTCACCTATGGAGAATGTTCAAGAAATACGGGAGAGTGTCTGACGTTTACGTAGCAAAGAAACGGATGAAAATTGGAAAACGATTTGGTTTCGTGAGATTTGTAAATGAAGGGTCGGAGGAAAATCTGTTCAGAAGTTTGGAAAGCATTTGGATAGGATTTCACAAACTGCAGGTGCATAGAGAAGATAAAGATAGAAGAAGACATGAGCAAAATGGGAGAAGGGAGGAGAAAACAAGAACGATGGGAACTCATGAACCACAATACAAGAAGAATGTTGAAGGGAGAAAAATCTACGCCGAGAAGAACAACATCATAAAAGAAGTCGAAGGGAGACGATATGGAACGTATAGTGAGGTAGTCAAAAGAGGAACAGGTAATCAATCGAACAAGGAAATGTTTAATAGATGGACAATTAAAGGGACGGAGGAATCGTGGAAAGTAGATGTTCCCAGGAATAAATTCTTGGAAAAATGTTTGATAGGCAATGTCGAGAAGATGGAAGATTTGGAAGTTATTAAGAAAGCATGCAAGATAGAAAGTTTGGGTGACTGCGAGATCAAACTACTCGGAGGAAGGAATGTATTGTTGAAGGTAGATTCAGGGCTAACAGCAGATAACTTAGCGAAAAATAAAAACCATGGAATTCATTATTGGTTGAAAAACCTACTCAGGTGGTCAAGAGATTTCTGTTCAAAAGAAAGGATAGTCTGGTTGCGTATACTCGGGGTACCGTTACAGGTCTGGTCGGAGAAGTACTTCAAAAGGGTGGCGGAAAGGTATGGTAAGATAATTCATATGGTAAATTGTGAACTAGAGGATAGCGAATACCTCGACTACGGAAGAGTGATGATTGCAACAGCATTGAAGGAAAAAATAGAAGAAGAAATGGTGGTGAAAGTGGAGGAAGGATACAGTAAAATCAAAGTGGAAGAGGATCAATATATTTCTCCAAAAGCATGGGTCGGGAATTCTAGTATGGAGGAAGATATAGCTTCAAAAGATGGGTATGAATGGGACATGGATAACGAACAGAGCTGGGTTTCGGAGACAAAGTTCAGTAACGGAGATGGCAAAGAATCTGGCAGTGATTCAGAATACTCGGATTTCATCGAAGATACCGGTGACCTGAATAGGGATTCCGGCAAGGAAGAGGAAACCACTTCAACAGACAAAAAGGGAGAAAAAATGATGACAAACAAAATTAATGAAGAGAATTTCGAGGATGAGAGAGATAATAAAAAGGAACAAAATGAGGAGAACGAGGAAAATGGGAGAGAGGAAGTCGGCGGAAATTATGAGAGACAAAAGAAACAAAAGCAGATAAATGAATTAAATAATAAAGCCAGAGGAGCTGGTCTGGAAGTGTAACACCGCAAAAATACAAGCCATATTTTTTTTTAAATCACAGCGGAAGTAATTCGTTATAAAACTAAAAAGGAAATAACATTAAAAGTTAAAACCAACACTGTACAAACATACAGTACTTACTTTAGTGTTACAAAACTTTTCATAAAGTATGGCTCATCATTCTAAAACCCAAAATATCAGAGCTACGGTCAAACTTTCCCTGTACACAAAAGCTGCAACCTACCGTGCCCTCAAAACCTGAAACAGAGAGTTAGGGTGGGGAATTAGCACAAAGCTAAGTGAATGAAAATCAAGCCACAAGCAATTAAAGCAGAACCACAACGATCACAAGAACAGTTTATCTCAAATATCAAAGGACCGGCGGCTCTGCCGAGCCTACGATCAATGCTGGCCATAGCAATGATCTACCGATAGCCATCTGCTAACTGGCACAGTTAAACCCCCTCTGCTACAACAAATGCGACAGAGGATCTAAAACTGCCTAACCAGAAGCAACTGACCCAGCCCAAAACCACGCTTAGCTGACCTCTGCCACAAACATCATGAGCACAATTTCATGCCTTGATACTCATATCTTGGACACAATTTCAAATAATCATCACATAACCAATCAAACAATCATATCAGACTAAACAGTCTATCGCATGATTAATCATATAAAATCCAAGTAACCATAACAGTTACAACTAAAACCACTGGTGCATTAAAGTCCACTCACCTGTGTTTTTCCAACACCACACTCAGTATTCTAATTTCACTGAGCCTTCTCGTTTCCTGAAACACATCATAACTTAGTCAGTAATTGGGATTACATTCAAATTTACAAAAGCGACAACTCTCATTGGCTACAAGCAATAAAATTATAGAATTAACGTCTGAATCACTACGCACGTAATGGAGTCACTACGCACGTAGTGGACTCCACTTCGCACGTATTGAACTTTCAAACTTACGAAGTGGCTAACCCACTTCGCACGCAATGGGCACTGGTACGCACGGAGTGAACCTCACTTCGTGCGACCAAAACTCATTGACTTCATCTTCTTCCATGAGCACTTTGTACGTACTGGAGTCACTACGCACGTAGTGGACTCCACTTCGCACGGCCAAAACACAACATTCAAGAACTTCCTAATCAAAACTCGACATAAACAACAAAACACACCTCTTGCTCGAAAACCAACGTTAACCCTCGCTTTAGAACTCGAAAACAGAATAATAGACTCAAGTTGTGAATGTGTGAAAAATTCTTTTCTCTCTTCTTTTATGCAGCCAACAAAATGAGAACAACAATCAAAAGCTATATATATATAGGTCAAGACTGAACATATTATACTACACAGTGCAAATACTGATATCTGAGATACAGAAACCTAAATAAAGCGGTCCTACTCAAGTCATCAACAAGCAACGAGGTATTATTTGGAACCCTCGTGTAAAACCAAATCATATGATATCAATAACATATAAAAATATTAAACTAATATTTTTACCTCTTACCTCGCGGTCCAATTTAAATACTAAGTAAGCATCAAATAAATATATAAATAAATAGCAATAATTATTAACAATCAAATATACTAATATAAACAATTAAATAACTTACCACCGCTGAAACAACCAGGCCCTAAATGCGGGTGTTACAAATCTCTCCCCCTAAAGAAGATTCCGTCCCCGGAATCTCATCGCGCTCAAATAGGCTAGGGTAGCGGTTCCTCATGTCTGCCTCGGTCTCCCATGTCAAATCTGAACCCAAGCTATGCTTCCATTTAATCAAAACCATAGGAATCTCTTTCCTCCGAAGCTTCGTTGTTTTACGATCAACTATCTCAACTGGTTCTTCTATTAATCGCTTTTTCGAATCAACTTTCAGATCATGTACTGGGAGAATCTGACTTTCATCCTCAACATTACATTTACGTAAGTAACAGACATTAAAAGTATCATGAATATCCGCTAACTCTGGTGGAAGATCAAGAGTAACAGTCTGGTCGTTGACTATCTGTCGTATGCGAAACGGACCAATGTATCGTGGAGCTAGTTTCCCACGTTTCCCAAAGCGAATAACCCTTTTCCACGGAGAAACTTTCAGATAAACCAACTCACCTTCAACAAACGTAACTGGTCTGCGGCGTGGATCTGCGTACATATTTTGTCTGTCTCTGGCAACTTTCAACTTTTCCCGAGCAATAGCAACTTTCTCAGCTGTCATCTGAACAATATCGGGACCCGCAAACTGTTTCTCACCTGCCTCTAACCAACAAGTAGGAGTACGGCAGCGACGACCGTATAACATCTCATAAGGTGGCATACCGAAACTCGAGTGATAAGAATTATTATACGCAAATTCAATCAAAGGCAAGTGTGAATCCCAAGACCCACCATATTCTAACACACAGGCGCGTAACATATCCTCAAGTGTCTGAATAGTACGCTCACTCTGACCGTCTGTCTGAGGATGATAAGCTGTACTCAAATTAACACGCGTCCCCAATGCATGATGTAAACTCCTCCAAAAGTTAGAAACAAATCTGGGATCTCGATCAGAAACAATAGAAAGAGGAATACCGTGCCGTGATACAATCTCATCGATGTACAACTGAGCTAATCTGCTGAGTGAAGCTGTCTCACTGGTGGCAAGAAAATGAGCACTCTTCGTCAAACGGTCAACAATCACCCAAATTTTATCATGTTTCCGCTGGGTACATGGAAGTTTGGATACAAAATCCATCGTGATGTGTTCCCATTTCCACTCTGGTATCTCCAACTGTTTCAAAGACCCGTAAGGTTTCTGGTGCTCTGCTTTGACCTGAGCACAAATATGACACGTTCCCACAAACTTTGCAACATCTGTCTTCATAGTAGGCCACCAATACATCACTTTAAGATCGTTGTACATTTTCGTGCTACCAGGATGAACAGACAATCTTGACTTGTGAGCCTCTGCCAAAATCAAACCCCGAAGCTCTCCAAGCAATGGCACCCACACACGGGACTGATAAGTCTTCAATCCGCGCTAATCATTAATCAAATCATCTTTTCTCTTCATCATAATCTCTAACTTCAGATTTTCATCTTTTAAAGCTTCTAACTGAGCAGATTTAAGCCTATCCACTAAGTCAGAAACGATCTCAACTCGCATAAATCGAATACTATCACCAGCTCCCTTGCGGCTCAAAGCATCTGCTACAACATTTGCTTTCCCCGGGTGATATCGAATCTCACAATCATAATCCTTAATGAGTTCTAACCACCGTCTCTGCCGCATATTAAGTTCTTTCTGGGAAAATACATACTGCAGACTCTTATGATCAGTACAAATAACACATTTCGTACCATATAAGTAATGCCTCCACAGTTTCAACGCAAAGCCTACAGCTGCAAGTTCTAAATCATGGGTTGGATAATTCTTCTCGTGTGGTTTCAATTGCCGTGAAGCATAAGCAATAACCCGATCATGCTGCATTAAAACACAACCCAAACCTGCAAAGGAAGCGTCACAGTACACTACAAATTCATCAGAACCATCAGGTAGTGCAAGAATAGGAGCCTGACATAATAGTTGTTTCAACGTCTGAAAAGCTGTCTCCTGTTCATTATTCCACTTAAATGGCACATCTTTACGGGTTAATTTCGTTATATGACTCGAAATTTTCGAAAAATCTTTAATAAATCTGCGATAATAACCCGCCAATCCCAGAAAACTTTTAATCTCAGATGATGTTTTAGGAGCACTCCAGTTCATAACTGTTTTAAATTTAGCCGGATCGACTTTAACCCCATTTTTACAGATAACATGCCCCAAAAATTGAATCTCCCGCATCCAGAATTCACATTTAGAAAATTTTGCAAAAAGATGCTCTCGTTTTAAAGTTTCTAAAACTTGCCTCAAATGAAGCTCGTGCTCGGACTCAGTTTTAGAATAAACCAAGATATCATCGATAAATACAATCACGAATTTATCCAAAAACGGCCGACAGACCCGATTCATTAAATCCATAAATACAGCAGGGGCGTTTGTTAAACCGAAAGGCATAACTAAAAACTCATAATGACCATATCTGGTACGGAAAGCGGTTTTAGGAACATCAGCTTCAGAAACACGTACCTGGTGATAACCCGAGCGCAGATCAATTTTAGAAAAATAAGAAGCACCCTGCAGCTGATCAAACAAATCATCAATTCTGGGTAAAGGGTATTTATTTTTAACCGTTCTCTTATTCAGTTCCCTGTAGTCAATACACATACGCAAAGTACCGTCTTTCTTTTTCACAAATAAAACCGGTGCACCCCACGGAGAAGAACTAGGACGAATAAAACCCCTGTCTAACAAATCCTGAATCTGTGTCATCATCTCACGGATTTCAGAAGGAGCTAACCTGTAAGGAGCTTTAGCCACTGGGCTCGAACCTGGAATCAAATCAATCCTATATTCTACCTCACGAACCGGAGGCAACCCAGGTAATTCATCGGGAAACACTTCCGGGTATTCCGAAACCACCCGAATATCAGAAACAATCTGTTTCTCCTTTTTAACATCAACCACATGAGCAAGGTAAGATTCACACCCTTTGGCCAGAGATTTTCTAGCCTTCATATACGAGATAATAGGAAAAGCAGGTCTAACCCTCTCCCCGCGAGCCACTACGTATGACCCATCAGGTAAAGGAAATGAAATCAGTTTTCTATGGCATTTTATAACAGCTCGGTTCTGGCTCAACCAATCCATACCCATAACAGCATCAAAACCAACTATAGGCATTAACAGAAAAGAAACAGGAAAGCATGTACCATCAATATCAATTTCAGCCCCAGACACAGCCGTTGTGACTGGAACCGTTTTACCATCAGCTATCTCTACTTCTAATGGAGCAGCAACATTTGAAGTAGGCAATTTCAATTTATCACAGAATGCCACAGAAATAAATGAACGATTGGCACCAGAATCAAATAACACACGTGCAGGTATAGAATTTATGAGAAACATACCCGTGATAACATCATCAGTGGCAGCAGCATCATCTACTGACATCCGGAATGCTCTACCCTCAGCTGAAGGAGGGTTCTTTCTTTTCTGTCCTGAAGCGGACGAAGATCCCACAACCGATCCCGATACCGACCCAGTCCCCGATTTCTTACCCACATGACACTCACCTGCTCTGTGCCCTTCCTTGTGACAATTCCAATAAACACTCCTCGGAAATCTACAATTCTTCAATTCATGCCCAAACTGACCACAACGCATACATCTGGCTGTCTGTAGGGTACAAAGTCCATGATGAAAAGACTTACATTTATTACACCACGGGGCTCTTTGGGTAGACCCACCAGATGCAGGCCTATGATTCTGACTGCTCTGACTCTGACCC
Organism: Pulicaria dysenterica; assembly: GCA_947179395.2. Taxonomy (NCBI): domain Eukaryota; kingdom Viridiplantae; phylum Streptophyta; class Magnoliopsida; order Asterales; family Asteraceae; genus Pulicaria; species Pulicaria dysenterica. Next base: position 75,211,865 of record OX359288.1, on the reverse strand, counting down.
TGTCCTTGACGTTGACTTCCCTGACCTCCTTGAGTTCCCTGCCGATGTTGGGTATTAAAATAATCAAACCGGGATTTCTGTTGAGAAATTCTATCTTTATTCAACTTCTCCTTGGCTTGAGCATCACCCTCGGCTGACTTAGCTAGGGTAAAAGCTTGAGATAAAGTGCTAGCCCACCTGGTAGCACTCCTGTAATCTGGATGCAAAGCTCTCACAAAATGCTGAACTCTTGAAGCTTCGTCCGGAACCCACTGCTGTGCAAATCGTAACTTCTCATTGAATTGCCTAATCAATTCATCCACAGACATATTATCGGTCATCTGCAAATCCATGAACTCCTTCTTGATTCGTTCCATCTCAAAAGTTTCACAGTATTGCTCACAAACCTTTCCCTCAAATTGCTCCCATGTAATACTACTCATCTGCTGCTTTGTAAAATGACCTGTAATCGAATCCCACCATACCATGGCATCTCCTTTGAGTCTTTGAGTAGCATATAATACTCGCACTTTCTCCTCGCATTCCGCAGTATCCAAGGCCTTGGTCATCTCCCTCAACCAATTCAAAGTTTTATTGGGGTCCGTACTACCGCTATACTCTGAAGGTCTACAATCCATGAATTGCTTATATTTATTATGTTGACCAAATCCTGGGTAGGGGTAAGCTCCTGGTGCAGTAAATTGATAGATAATCAGCTGTTGTGTACCCTGTGAAGCAACAGTAGAATATGGAACAGAAAATGGTACTGAAAGTGGTGGTGTTGTTGACACTGTAGCAACAGCTGCTGTTGGAATCGGTGTTTGAGAATTCTGTATCAACCTCTGTTGTTCAAAGTTGTGAACTGTTTCTCGAAGCTCCTGAAGTTCACTTTCAAGTTGAAATATATAATCATTCTGAGTTGTATCTATTTCTCTACCCGAAGTGTTGACTATTACTGGATTCTCTAAAACTGGAATTGTAGAAGTTCCAGCCTGAGCAAGGGTCACCGGAATCTCGGTTGGGATCTCTTGACTTGCCATATCTATTACAATCACATCACCTCCAAACTTATTAGACAACCGTTAGTACACACACACAACAAATCCAAACACTCTAATTCCCCCACAGGAAAGGTTTGACCAACCTCGAGTCAAGATTTGGGAATTGAACACTCTAAACGTGCTCGCACGCCAAACCAGGGCTCTGATACCAAATTGTAACACCGCAAAAATACAAGCCATATATTTTTTTTTTTTAAATCACAGCGGAAGTAATTCGTTATAAAACTAAAAAGGAAATAACATTAAAAGTTAAAACCAACACTGTACAAACATACAGTACTTACTTTAGTGTTACAAAACTTTTCATAAAGTATGGCTCATCATTCTAAAACCCAAAATATCAGAGCTACGGTCAAACTTTCCCTGTACACAAAAGCTGCAACCTACCGTGCCCTCAAAACCTGAAACAGAGAGTTAGGGTGGGGAATTAGCACAAAGCTAAGTGAATGAAAATCAAGCCACAAGCAATTAAAGCAGAACCACAACGATCACAAGAACAGTTTATCTCAAATATCAAAGGACCGGCGGCTCTGCCGAGCCTACGATCAATGCTGGCCATAGCAATGATCTACCGATAGCCATCTACTAACTGGCACAGTTAAACCCCCTCTGCTACAACAAATGCGACAGAGGATCTAAAACTGCCTAACCAGAAGCAACTGACCCAGCCCAAAACCACGCTTAGCTGACCTCTGCCACAAACATCATGAGCACAATTTCATGCCTTGATACTCATATCTTGGACACAATTTCAAATAATCATCACATAACCAATCAAACAATCATATCAGACTAAACAGTCTATCACATGATTAATCATATAAAATCCAAGTAACCATAACAGTTACAACTAAAACCACTGGTGCATTAAAGTCCACTCACCTGTGTTTTTCCAACACCACACTCAGTATTCTAATTTCACTGAGCCTTTTCGTTTCCTGAAACACATCATAACTTAGTCAGTAATTGGGATTACATTCAAATTTACAAAAGCGACAACTCTCATTGGCTACAAGCAATAAAATTACAGAATTAACGTCTGAATCACTACGCACGTAATGGAGTCACTACGCACGTAGTGGACTCCACTTCGCACGTATTGAACTTTCAAACTTACGAAGTGGCTAACCCACTTCGCACGCAATGGGCACTGGTACGCACGGAGTGAACCTCACTTCGTGCGACCAAAACTCATTGACTTCATCTTCTTCCATGAGCACTTCGTACGTACTGGAGTCACTACGCACGTAGTGGTCTCCACTTCGCACGGCCAAAACACAACATTCAAGAACTTCCTAATCAAAACTCGACATAAACAACAAAACACACCTCTTGCTCGAAAACCAACGTTAACCCTCGCTTTAGAACTCGAAAACAGAATAATAGACTCAAGTTGTGAATGTGTGAAAAATTCTTTTCTCTCTTCTCTTATGCAGCCAACAAAATGAGAACAACAATCAAAAGCTATATATATATATAGGTCAAGACTGAACATATTATACTACACAGTGCAAATACTGATATCTGAGATACAGAAACCTAAATAAAGCGGTCCTACTCAAGTCATCAACAAGCAACGAGGTATTATTTGGAACCCTCGTGTAAAACCAAATCATATGATATCAATAACATATAAAAATATTAAAATAATATTTTTACCTCTTACCTCGCGGTCCAATTTAAATACCAAGTAAGCATCAAATAAATATATAAATAAATAGCAATAATTATTAACAATCAAATATACTAATATAAACAATTAAATAACTTACCACCGCCGAAACAACCAGGCCCTAAATGCGGGTGTTACAGGAAGAGTCCGGGCCCAACAAAACAGTACTTGGGCTGATGAATAACGAAGACCAACATGGAAGTACAGGGGGAGCACAAGAGAATTATGGGGCCCAAGATAATAAACAAAATAGCCCATCAAAAAAGAAATTTGCGAAAGAATATAGAGAAGAAGGGGAAACAAGGAAAGAATCGGGGACTAGGTTACAGAAAAATCAAAGAAAAAAGGAGAAGAGGGCGGATAATGACAAAGTAATGGAGCAAGAACAAGTGATGGAAAAATATAGTTCGTGGAAAATGAAAACGATTCCCAGTCAATTAAGAAAGAGCAACAACTTGATTGGCGAATGTTCAGGTTTAAGAAGGGGAAGACCAATTTTGCATCTAATTAAAAAATTGGCAAGGAAAAAGAAGTCATCGCAACAGGATAAAGTTAGTTTCAAAAGTATGGAAAAAGTAGGAGGATCACAAAAGTTAAACAGAAGTAAAGAATCTTACAATGAAGAGTCAACACAGAGGGGATTCCCGAGTACGGGGAGCTCGGAAAAACTTATGGAACACGGGGAATGCATCGGTTTCAAGTGGAGCAACGGGGAGGGAAAGAAGAAGAAAAAGACGGCATAATCAATAATGAGGTAAGTGCGCGTGTGCTTGGATATTAAGATGAAGATAATTTCAATGAATCTTAGGGGGTTGGGGTCCTGTGATAAGAGGGATTGGGTACGACAAATTAGATGTTCAGAAAAACCAGAAATGATAGGAATTCAAGAAACAAAACTAGATAGAATTGATGATCAGACTGTTAAATATTTATGGGGTTCAAAGGAGGTGGATTTCATTTGGAAAAAAGCTTCGGGGTGGTCAGGGGGGTTATTAACTATGTGGGACACTAATGTGTTTACGAAAACAGAAAGTATTGAAGGGGAGGGGTTCGTATTAGTAATAGGCACATGGGAGGGGAAGGAAGGAGTGATGGGATGCATAAACGTATATGGTCCAAGAGGTGACAAAGAGAAAAAAGAACTTTGGATCAGTTTGAGTGAAATAATATACAAGAAGGAAATCAAATGGTGTATGTGGGGGGACTTCAATGAGGTAAGAAGCAGTGAAGAAAGGTTAAACTCAAATCTAAATAGACGGGGAGCTGAGGCATTTAATAATTTCATAGTGGAGACAGGCTTGATAGATATTGCATTAGGAGGGAGAAAGTATACGAGGGTCAGTGACGACGGAAGGAAATTTAGCATATTGGATCGATTTTTGGTGTCGGAAGAATTCTTTAATTGTTGGAAAGGACTTGGATCAAGAGCACTAGATCGTAAACTATCTGATCATTGTCCAGTTGTCATGGAAGAGAAGATACAAAGTTTCGGTCAGATTCCATTCAGATTTTTCGATGTTTGGATGGCTGAAAAAGACTTCGATGAAGTGGTGAAGAATGCATGGAAAATACAGGTGAATTCAGTACTGCCAGACAGAAGATTTCGAGATAAGCTTAAGAACGTCAAAAATGAATTACGAAAATGGAGCAGGGAACGATTTGGGAATATTAACACAGACTTGGAAAAGAAAAACGAGACCGTCGACATGTGGGAAAAAGAGGCAGAACTAGGAGAACTTGAAGAATCGAACTTAGAAAAATGGAAGATGGCTAGAGAAGAATGGTTGGATTTAGATAGGAAAAAAACTAGAATGTTAAAACAAAAGGCGAGAATTCGTTGGGCGGTGGAAGGTGACGAAAATGAAAAGTATTTTCATTCCGTGATCAATAGAAGAAGTAGAACAAATAAACTGAGTGGATTGATGTTAAATGCAAACTGGACAGAAAATCCAGAAGATATAAAGAAAGGTTTCAAGCAATACTTCGAGGAACTATTTCGTGAAAGACAAACAGACAGACCATCGTTTGAAAGTCAGAATTTTAACAAGTTATCAAACCTGGAAGCACAGATTCTGGAAAAAGAATTCTCTGAAGATGAAGTTTGGAACGCGATAAAGAACTGTGGAAGCTCGAAGGCACCGGGGCCAGACGGTTTTAATTTCAAGTTTATAAAGAGGTTTTGGTACTTAATAAAAGATGATCTGATGATGGGTTTGGAATGGTTTTGGGTAAATGATAAGATAAGTGAAGGATGTAATTCTTCATTCATATCTTTGATACCAAAAAGTTTAAATCCGCAAACTTTGAATGAGTTCAGACCTATTAGTTTAGTGGGTGTCTATTACAAAATTATTTCCAAAGTGTTGGCGTTAAGGTTACAATCAGTAATACACAAGATCATTGGGGAAGAACAAAATGCCTTTATAAAAGGAAGGTTCATACTAGATGGGGTGCTAATCGCTAATGAGTCTATAGATTTCATTAAGAAAAGTAAGACAAAGTCTTTTATTTTCAAAGTAGATTACGAGAAGGCGTATGACAGTGTGTGTTGGAAATTCTTGTTTGAAACAATGAGATCGATGGGATTTGGGGACAAATGGATTAGATGGATACAAACGTGTTTGGAATCTTCAAAAGTGTCGGTGTTGGTCAACGGGTCGCCAACTTCAGAGTTCAAAGTCTCTAAAGGGCTTCGACAGGGTGATCCGTTGTCACCATTCTTGTTCGTAATTGTGGCTGAAGCGTTGAATGTAGTTCTAAAAGAAGCGGTGTCTAAAAGAAAGTTTGAAGGAGTTGAAATAGGTAAGAGATCTAAGTTGATGGTGACACACTTACAATATGCTGATGACATAATATTCTTTGGAAAAGGAGATGCAAATAATTTGTTAAATTTATTATTGACTTTGAAGTGCTTTGAGTGGGCTGCGGGGTTAAGAATTAATCTGCAGAAGAGTAAATTAGTCGGTTTAGGAATAGATCAAGAAGAAGTTAAAACATGGGCTGAAGCAATCGGATGTGGGTTAGAAGAAATGCCCTTGAAGTATCTTGGCATGCAAATAGGTGCAAACATGAACAGAACATCAAGTTGGTCAGAGGTGATTGGAAAGGTGTCAAATAAACTGTCAAGATGGAAATCGAAGACTTTATCTGCTGGAGGGAGATTAACACTCGTTAAATCGGTTTTAAGTAGTGTGCCATTGTATACCATGTCGTTGTTTCGTGCCCCTAAATGCGTGATTAATATTCTTGAGAGATTACGGAGAGATTTCTTTTGGGGTAATGGGTCGGGTGGGAAGAAATATATGTGTAGGGTAAAGTGGGAAACTACTTTAAACGGGTTGGGTAAGGGTGGTCTTAACATTGGCTCTTTGTTTGCAGCTAACAACTCTTTACTTTGCAAATGGTGGTGGAGGTTCTCACAAGAAAAAGACGCTTTTTGGGTACGCATTGTGAAGAGCATATACGGCGAAGAAGGCGGCATGGAACGTGGTGAGATCAAAGCAAACAAGGTTGGATCAACATGGATGAACATACTAAAAGCTGTCAGATGCATCAGTGATTCAGGAATTCATTTCGAAGAGTCAATTGGGAGAAAGCTGGGGGACGGAAGTTCGATCAGTTTCTAGAGGGACAGATGGTTAGGTCAATTCAGGCTGTGCGACATGTTTCAGAGATTATTTAGACTTGAAAAAGAGAAGCAAACGACACTGAAGGAAAGAGGAGAGTTCGAGAACAGCAGATGGGTTTGGAAATGGAACTGGTCAAGGGAGATTCGAGGTCGAGAGATCGGAGAGCTGGAGAACTTAATATTAAGGATTGGGAATTGCTGTCCAATTCAAAATAAAAAAGATGGAGGTAAGTGGTGGATAAGCAATGAAGACAACTTCACGGTAAAGGAACTAAGAGGTATGATCGATTCTTTGTTTTTAAGTTCGGATACTAACGCACCAATAACCAAATGGTGTGGAATAATTCCAAAGAAAGTAGAGGTTTTTATGTGGAGATTGAATCACGGTAAAATTCTGGTTAGAGAAAAACTAGACCTGATGGGCATTGATCTGGACTCGACATTATGTCCAAGGTGTAATGACTCGGTAGAAAGCTTGAATCATGCTTTATTTGAATGCGAAGGTGTTAGGAGGATGTGGCAGAATTTTTTTAGTTGGTGGAAATGCCCATTACAGAATGTTACTAACCTGGACCAGTTGCTGAGCTTTGATGGATCTGATGCGTGGACAGGAAACACCAAAACTGTGTGGTCAGCTACTAAGTGGTGTTTCTTATTTCTGATTTGGAAGAATAGGAATTGCAATGCATTTGAAATCAAAAAGAAGAAATTGAATGATGAGTTTGGAACGTTCCAACAACAATGTTACTTTTGGATATCACATCGTTCCCCGGATAGTGTTGGTGATTGCGGGCACTGGTTGACGGATCCCACTAGATCGAGATAAAAATAATCATAGTTAATAGAAAGGGTGGGCTAGTTTGGTTTGGAGGTTGAAAGTGTAATTTGCTGTAGGTGAAGAATATGGATGTTTGTGTCTCACAAACAACTTGATGTAATTGGTGATGTACTTGGTTTTTGAGTAATAAATTTGTTTTGCCTTTCAAAAAAAAAAAAAAGTAAGGAAATGGAAAAAAGATAAAGAAAATAGACATGTCACCAAACAAAAATTATTTGCGGTCATCGTACTTCCTACGTCTTGAAAATGGACACTTTGAAGAGTAGAAATTATTCGTTGCCGCAACATTAAGCGAGTATTATGCTAGTATGTTATAAAAATTCACGTTTGTAAGCGTAAACTTTTCTCAATTTCTATTAATTACTATTTCTACATATTTAAAAGTGTGAACTTTTTAAAATCAATACTATATATTTAAAAGTGTAAGTTTTTTTATTACATTTTGTTTATACTATACTACACATTTTTAAGTGTGTAGTTTTTTAAAATTCTTCACGTTATTAATAAAGTGCGATGAAAACCCATATTTATTGTAGTAAATTGAAAAATCTATATAATTTTCCAAAACATAATCTCATCAGATACAACCTGTTCAAGAGTTTTCATACTAGTTCATATAATACTTCAATAATGGCATGTATCGAATTCGAAGATCTTTTGATAGCCTAAGAATCAATTGTAAAAAGTTCATCAAGTCTACTTAATGATAAAACAGAATGACAAGATCATCCACGATCGTGTTCATTTGGCTAAACGTACATACCCAGATCGACATCAAGCTTCACGATGATTGCGATGACGAAACTGATATATTGTCAAACTTTCTCGTCCCGTGTAAGTACTTTAATTAATAGGCTTTCATTTCGTGAAATCAAACGAAGGGAGACGTGCAAGAAAAATACCATATCGAGACAATATATGAACCTTTCACGTACTAATTAAGAAATACACCTTGTTTGGGCTCAATTAATATTAATTTGAAGGAAAAGAAATAAGAGCACGGAAAGAAGTATGAGTTAGTCATTATTTTGTACGTACACGAGAGTTGGTGAATTATAATTTCATAATGTTCAATCAAGTTAACAAATATTACGTGAAAAGTTGTGAAGAGATAATGCCATAATGGGAAAAGTATATCTGTATATGACTCTCTTCTACTTATTTTAGCATTAAGTTTTTTTTATATTATAATTTTTAATAATAATAATTCTAATTTTACAAGTTGAATAACGAATCTATTAATTTCACATTTTATTCAATATAATTTATGATATATGCATTAAACAATTATTTAATTATTTAGTGAAGACATAAATTTCTTAATATATATTAACATATTTTGTATATCTCGCTTAAAAAATGGTAAGGACTTCTCATGAATATAATAGACGTACTCTTTATTAGATAAAGAATGTTAAACTTAGAGATATTTAAAAACTGACGTAACAAAATTTTAAGTAAAAGAAGTTTGTACGTACGTACACTAGGTTTTCCTTAATGCATCATTCTTTTTGAGTTAGTCATTATTTTGTACGTACACGAGAGTTGGTGATTAGTGATCTTACATCAACAAAGCTTTTCCGTAACATAAGTTAAAGATGATTTAGTGTATGTTGCAAAATCATTGTTAATTAATTATAGATATATACAGGGGCGGAGTTATGATTTTAGTATAGCGGGGCCGGTATTAATTTTCTAACAATACACTTATATATGAACGGCATAAAAAGTTCTATTATCTGTCTAGATAACAAATAATGAGTTCGTTTAAAAACACGAAATTTACATGTTAAAATAACATTTAAGTTTTGCCAAAATCGGTATTTAATGACCAATTTCTCACAATCGCCAGTTCGGTTGTCATGAATTAATGTGTTGCAAGTATAATATTAATTAAAACCATAACTCAAATACTTTATCTTGATAAAACTTCAATAAAACCAAAAAATAACGATAAGAAATCATATTACGTGTGTTTGTAGTTGATGCGACTTTGTTTATTTAAATATAACTCTTTTATTATATTGTCTGTAGATAAATTATTAACAATCTCTCAATATAAAGAATCAAATTATTTTAAAGATAATTATCACTTGTGATATTACGGATCATTGTTTTCATGGTTTTCATTACTGAAAAAGCTTTTTTAAATATTAGAATCGCCACTTCAAGACTTCTCTTTACATTTTTTATTTTAAGAAATACATGGGCTATTAATTTACTATAATTAATATAATATATAATGTTGAAATTAAGCTTACAAAATACTAAGGACTACATGTTCCATCTTAATTTATCAACTATATATCATCAATCACTAACTCTAACGTGCACATCAATTATAATTAATCCATGTTTGCTACCAATGACGAATCTTCATCACTACCTCCTCTCATATATCCTCACCACTTCTTTCTTATCCTCCCAAAGGATTCATGGTGTATAAAGTTTCTGGTTGCAGGTAGCTGTGGGGATAATAGTTAGATAAATTTGGTGGTGCTAATAAAGGAAATAATGGTTGCATAATGGTGGGTTTGCTTCCATTTGTTTATGGTTGCATAATGTCCAAAGAGCGAGTATTATAGAAAATCTTGAACTATGTAGAAATATGTTTACTATACATCCACCGACTTTATGTTCCTTAAACTGCAAGCTTAAATTCAAATAATAATTAACCAGAATATCATTATCAAGATTATCAAGATAAAGATTATAATAAAAGATAAAATATTAAGATATATAACATCGATCTGTTATAAAATATTAGGATATATAAGATCCATCGGTTCAAACCTTTTATCCAAGTCAAAGAAAAATAAATCAAAAGTTATAAGAATTCAAAAGCTTTGAAAATTACGAGAAGAAGAAATCGTCTTTGTATCATCTTATAATTGCGCCTTCGCTAGTCTTCTTGTTAATTTCGTTAGAAGTTAGAAGCACTAATCAATTAAAGCTGAGAGACTTTGCAAGTTTGACTGTTTTCTATAGCAATAGTAATCAATAAAATCTTCCTTGCTTTTTAAATAATATAAATTCAAATGCTGCTTAATTATTTTATATATATATATATATATATATATATATATATATATATATATATATATATATATATATATATATATATATATATATATATATATATACTAGCATTGTACCCGTGCAATACTGCGGAGACGAATAGTTTGTACCCGATAACATACCATTTTTATATAATATAAGAGTATGATAAAATAATTTTTACCCGATAATATGTTATTTCATTTTTTTTCATAAACTATTTCCCTTTTCATTTTATTTTTTTTATTTTTTTCATAAACTATTTTCTTTTTTGTAAACATATTTTTAAAAAAACAATCAAACAATTTTTTTTTAATTTAGAAAGTGTGTAATTATATAATAATGTTTATTGGTGAGTGTGTAAAGTAGGAGATAAAGATGGAGGTTTTTTTTTATAATTTAGAAAATGTGTAATTATATAATAATATTTATTAGTGAGTGTGTAAAGTAGGAGAGAGAGATAGAGGTTATTTGAGGGGTATATTAGTAATTTTCTTTTACTTAATTTTAAGGAGGAGGGAGAGTGTTAAATGTATTATATAGGAGTAAGATATATATATATATATATATATATATATATATATATATATATATATATATATATATATATATATATATATATATATATATAGGCAAAAGTTCAAACGAGAACTGTTTTTCGTACGAGAACTGCGAGAACCAATATAAGCCGTCCAATTCCCTCTCCTTTAATGTCATTGCCCACTCATGAATTCCTCACATACACTCTGCCACACTTGATCCCCTCCACGCTCTCCATCCATGAACTTCTCATATCCAAGGAACGTCCGAGATTGGTTCTTGCAGTTCTCGTACGAAAAACAGTTCTCGTTTGAACCCTCCCCTATATATATATATATGAAAAAGTTCATGTGAGAATCATTCTTAGTGCGAGAATTGCGAGAACCAATCTGAGCCGTCCAATTTCCTCTCTTTTAATGTCATTGCCCACCCATGAATTCCTTACATGCACCTTGCCATACTCTATCTCTCCACGCTCTCCATCCATTGAACCTCTCATATCCAAGAATTCCTTACATGCACCTTGTCATACTTTATCTCTCCACGCTCTCCATCCATTGAACCTCTCATATCCAAGGAACGGCTAAGATTGGTTCTTGCGGTTCTCGCACTAACAACGGTTCTCTAATGAACCTTCCCATATATATATATATATATATATATATATATATATATATATATATATATATATATATATAATATGCATTCATGTTCTCTCCATTAAATTTAATTTGGGGTTTGTGAAAAAATTAAAAACTATAATCTTTGGCTTTTTCACCAACAATATTGTTATTTTCTAATTCTTAATTCAACAAAATCAATTGACCTTGACAGTTTCTTAGCTATGGATACGAATATATGATATATCTGGGCTGTAATTTTAATTTGACCGGCCAACGCGTTGATTGAATTGGTTGATTCATAAAGAGAAACAAGATATATGAAGATATTATATGTGTTATAGATTAATTAATTTGGGGTTAAGGGTAGCTAGCGAATATGATATTCAGTTGCAATTAGTTTATTAAAAACTAAAAGACTTGTTGTTTAGTGTTTTTTTTTGTTGTCGTGAGTGATTGGTTCTAGTTTCATTATAAACACACATAATATGTAGATTTAATTAGTGTGCGAGTTTTGTAATTCAAATAAAAATAAATATATTTAAAACTTAATTATTATATGTTCTTTAGAAGAACAAACATAACTTGTCAAAAAGCTTGGTTATCATAACGTAAACCCAAAATTTAAAGTAGAAAAATAGAGAGTATTTGTCTTGTAGCACTTAATAAAAGAAGGAAACATAGAATTGACAAGCAACTAGCAGAGAACAAAATCGAAAAACTAAAATCACAAAAGGTAATCTCAAAACATTTGACTAATTTGATAGTTTGGAGGGTTGATTATTTAAAATCGGTCATAGTTCCAAACATAAAATCAAGAAACTATCAAATTATGTCCCGCAAATAGCACAACACAGTTGATTATGTTGCATGCATCGCATGTAGAGTAATACATCTTTAGCTTCATTATATTAGGCGTGTACTTTGATAGGGGTGTCTTGATCACAGATTAGTTGACTTAATTAGCCAATATTATGCATTGAAATTGGACTAATTGAGGCGGGCCAAGCACCCTCCATCTCCCCCTTATCTCCGCCTCTGGGTGAATTGAAGTATAGCGAGAATTTTTTTTAGAAAATAACATATATTTTTTAAAAGCATACATGCATACGTACATTGTATCAAAGTTGTCATGTTTTGCTATTGTATGTATTGGACTTAAAAATATTCTATTGTGTGTAACGAACTTTTAATTTGTCACTATTGTGTGTATCAAACTTTCTATTGTATGTAATAAACTTGTAAGTTTTTTACTTTTTTTTATAACCAAATTACATAGAATAGCAACAAATTAGAAGTTTGATACATATAATAGAAACTTTTAAAGTTCGATACCCACAATAGCAAAACATGGTAACTTGAATACATTTTAGTGAACTAAACAATATATATATATATATAAGTTGATTAGTGTGATACCTTGAGTTGCATGCCTAGTTGAGATTAGATTTGCCTATAAATTTTTAAGGGGTTAAAATTGCCAAAAAACCAAACTTAAGAAGTACAGGGACTGGTCTTGTTATTTTACCATGGACTTAAACATATATATATATATATATATATATATATATATATATATATATTGTGTGTGTGTGTGTGTATGTTCCTAATTGACCATTTGGTCAAACACTCATACAAACACACGTACATAGACACTCCTCCTTCTTCTTTTTTCGATTTTGAACCAAGAAAACTCAAGGATTTAGCTGCTGAATTCACTCATTTAGCCATCCCTAAGCTTGAGGTATGATTTGTACTCCTTGTTCTTGAGTTTAGTGAGTAAAAAATGGTTCAAATGGATGAACCAAACTTTAATGCTAATTGTATATGTTTTTTATTGTATTGATTCTTTTTATGTACTGTGTGGGATGTAGGAAAACATCCCTTGTGTGTTTATACTGATTAGAAGTAAAAAATTAAATTAAAAAAGCAACTGTGAGACAACACAGTCGGATGTATATGTTTCTTTTTGTAGTCGTGTACATCAGGCCGTGTAAGTGGTACACGGCCTGTGTAGATATCTAGGGCGGTCACAGGCCATATGAGGTTACATGGTCGTGTACCAGATGACGAACACGACCCGTGTATGGTTTTGGTCAACACAGGCCATGTGGCCATGTGTGGTCGTGTGAGGTATAGAGAACCATCCCATGTAGCTAACATGGCCCGTGTAGGCCCTTTTCCAGACCGGTTTGCTTATTGTGTGACTTTTCCCTATCTTATATGTGTGGGACCTTGGTATACTGATTATCTGACTGTTTAAGCTATTGTTCATATAACTGCTTGTGAGGCCAGTTTACTAAACTCTGATTAATATGTGCAAAATGTGTCATACGTGGCAATGATATAGTGACTGGATGGGGTCACAACTAAAAGGAGGGGGTAACGTACTGCTTCATGCGGTATTAGGCTACCTATGGCGACTGACCTCACGGGGTGTTGCTAAAAATGGTGCAGTATTGTCTCCATGGTTTGATATGATAATTGCATGTGATATGCACGTGTATATATGATTTACAGTTTAACATTCTCACTAAGCTCTTGTAGCTTACATATACTATGTTTATGCTTTTACCAGACGAGATGCCGGCAAGGGCAAGGCCCTAGTTTAACAGTAGAGTGTTTAAAACTTGTGTTGTGGTAACACCTCGTTTGTTTAAACTTGAGACACCAACTGTATATTTGTATGAATTCATTTTTGGGTGATTCAAGTTTCACAATCGCCTACTATTTTAGCTGACTTTGTAAACTTTCTTTTGGAGAAATGATGTTTTATATATTTAGTACTGTTGTGGAAATTGGGGTGTTACATATGTGTGTGTGTGTTTTTTTTTGAAGAGTTTTATATATAGTCAATATATTGAACATTTCTTTTCTTGATTTGCATGCTTGTTTTCATATATATATATATATATATATATATATATATAGGGGCGTCCCATGAATTTTGGAGGCATGGTGCGAAGTGAAAAAATAGACCCCTTATACTACGATATTTATTATATCAAAAACTAAAACAAAAGAAATTAGAAAATAGATTACCCTATATAGTTACATGAATCGTTCTCTTCGTAAATTTATGAATCAACTCTTCGTAATCAATACTCTCCAAGTCCAATATATCGTTCTCAATAGCTATCGTCGCCAATCCATTAAGCCTTTCTTGTGACATTATGTACCGTGAGTAAGACTTTAACAACTTAGGTTTTGAGAAACTTCTTTTTACAAATGCAACGGTTATTGGAATAGTCAACAAAACTCCATATGCAATAATTGTATTGGGAAAACAATCAACTTCTTTCAAGTACTTTAAGACATCGTTAGGTCACATAGTTTCCATGGGTAAAAACGTGTCAAGCAACTTCAACTCCATTTAAAGTTCGTTTGCAACAAGATCTGATCGCCCATCATAACTAAGTGCGGATTCAAGACGACTGACTTAAGATCTTTGTCAACAAATTCTTTCAACATTTGAGGAAACAAAAAACCAAATACTTTTTCATACTCATTGTACTATTCAAATCTGATTTTAAGAAAAGCACAAACTTGATCAACAATATATAAAAAATAATTAACTTTATAATTCTCCTGAGCTAAAAAAATTAAAAGACACCTGATAGCTAGCCTTAGATAACCCTGCTTCATTTCTACGAATCTGACGCCTTTAAGGGAATACCGGATCAATATTCATTTCAATGACATATTCATTAGCATCATTGATAGCCTTAGATAACCATGCTTCTATGAACTATTTGAAGTATTCGATCAACATGTTCGCTACTTTAATATAATATCAAAACATGGATGGCTTTCTAAAATTTTATTTATTGAATTTTGGGCTTTGAAACGTGAAATCACCAACTGTTTTAAAGGTTTCAGCTGCCAATCAGGTCACCGATGAGCTATTGCCGTCTATTTGCTGTTGAGTGTTGGCGTCGAGGATTCTAGGTGCTGTTGGCCTGTTGCCGTCGAGTTGCTGTTGCAATCAGGTCATGGTCACCGGAGAAGGAATCGTCGGCCATTGGGGAAGGAAGCGTCGGCGAGGATAACCGGAGAAGGTAGTCGCCTGTGCCCTGTTGTCCACTGTAGTTCGGAGGAGAGGCGAGACTCGAGAAGCGCCGATTCTGATTTGTGTTAGGGCTTAGGGTTTCTTTTTTCATATTATATGCATATTATTAATTAATAATAAATTTTGGAAATAAATTTTTTTTTTCGGATATTTCGGATATCCGAATATCCGAAAATTTGAAAATATGCTATCCGTATCCGAATCCGAAAATTCGGATATCCGAATTTCGGGTATCCGAAATTTCGGATATCCGAATTTTCGGATACTTTCGGATCGGAATTTTCGGGTTTTCGGATATCGGATCGGATACGGGTACTTTTGAACACCCCTACCTTACGGCACGAGCTGACGACAGCCACGCACCACCTGAATATTCGTGTGATATTCAGATTTTGCGCGTTACTATGGGGTCCTGAAGCACAACGAGATTTTAAATAGCTTCGGCACAAAATAAGAAACGGACTATATAGGGGAGGGTTCAAACGAGAACTGTTTTTTGTACGAGAACTGCGAGAACCAATCTCAGCCGTTCCTTGGATATGGGAAGTTCATGGATGGAGAGCGTGGAGGGGATCAAGTGTGGCAGGGTGCATGTGAGGAATTCATGGGTGGGCAATGACATTAAAAGAGGGGGAATTGGAAGGCTTAAATTGGTTCTCGCAGTTCTTATATATATATATATATATATATATATAGGGGAGGGTTCTTTCGAGAACAGTTGTTAGTGCGAGAACCGCGAGAACCAATCTTAGCCGTTCCTTAGATATGGGAAGTATCATGGATGGAGAGCGTGGAGGGATAGTGTGTGACAGGGTGCATGTGAGGAATTCATGGGTGGACAATGACATTGAAGGAAGGGGAATTGGACGCCTTGGATTGATTCTCGCGGTTCTCGCATGAACTTTTATCTATATATATATATATATATATATATATATATATATATATATATATATATATATATATATATATATATATATATATATATATTTATACAGGGGATGGTTCAAACGAGAACTGTTTTTCGTACGAGAACTGCGAGAACCAATCTCAGCCGTTCCTTGGATATGGGAACTTCATGGATGGAGAGCGTGGAGGGGATCAAGTGTGGCAGAGTGTATGTGAGGAATTCATGGGTGGACAATGACATTAAAGGAGGGGAAATTGGACCGCTTAGATTGGTTCTCACAGTTCTCGTACAAAGAATAGTTCTCGTTTAAACTTTTGCCTATATATATATATATATATATATATATATATATATATATATATATATATATATATATATATATATATATATAAGTGGGTCCCTTTGAAATATGGGCTTCTGTGATTGCACCTCCTACAATCCTTCGAAGACACCCTGAAATAGATTCAACACATGGCGTAGCATTTAATTTTTGAAAGTTAATTATTGTTTTGTTAGGCCAACGTTAGTTTTTCATGTTCAGACCACCGAAGAATTGAGTTAGACTTTTCAAAATACAACTCCTAAGGATGCATGCGATCATTAATACCATGAGCGATCAGTGATCGATAATTTGAACAAATTAAACTCTAATTAATTTGACTTTTTACTAAATTTTAGTCTAATACTGCTAGGGATATGATGTTGACGATTATATTAATGGATAAAACCGAATTATCCAAATGAATAATTTGAATTAGTTAGGCTATTTCTTTTGGATATTTAGATTTTTTTTTTGCATGAGTGTTTAGTTTATACCAAATCGTAACTATTTCTTTCATACTGTCGTACATCTTACACATCTCTAAAAACTTTCTACATCATCCTTCCCGGCCGTACCCTCTAAAAACTTAATTAATATTAACAAATAAACAAATTAACGGTTTATCTATTTTCTGATATGTTGAAATCACAGGAAGCCTGCCTTTTTGCGTTGTTAGACGTTTGTAGTGCGTTGAACTAAGCTCGGATGCCATGACAAGCACTAGATGTTACGTTGTCTACTCCGTCCAGTGCATAGTATTTTCTTATGTGTAATGGTCGTTGCCCTAATCATAGTCATAACAAGAGCTTTTTTTAAATCCTTTTTCAACCTATCAAATGTAAGAGATCAAATATGATATTTGTTTATTTGTGAGTGGAGTGATGACAATTATTGCTATATGGTGTTAGTTTTGAGTTAGTAATACTAAAGTGATCGACAATAATAACAAGTATCACTACGAAAATAATCTTAAGGAAGAGACTTTAAACATATGCGAAAAAGGTAGCAATACATAAGCCTCAAATAAAAAGTTTTGATGGGTGTGCAATATTTAAAATCTTACTCTGTAAATGATCTGACTTAACTGTAGCTTTGAATTTGTCTAACTTTTATTTGTATTAGAAAATACTTTACACATTAATCGGTTATCTTAAAAACGTACATACTAAAAAAAGTGTTGGTTTGTACTTTTCAAAGAAACTAGAGTTGTTTACATTGCGAGCGTGATGGTTTTGTATTATATTATACTTAGTGCGTTATGCTCAATAAAATTTATATAAAAAAATATAGTCCTGAAATGTTAATATTTAATCACATATGATTCAGTATATTATCACATTTGATTGTAAAAACATCACATGTTAATTACGAAAATGTCACTCCGCCCAAATTTTTTAAAATTCAATCTGAACCATTAATGTGGCTGATCCAAAGACTAAATTAGTTCCTTAGGACTATGAATTAAGTATAGACTATATTGAACATTTCTCTATAGTTAGTCTATAAGTCAAACAATTGACCAAACTGATACGCTTAGAAAATTGATCAACAAGTTAGAATGGGAAACCTAGTTTACATTATATATTCTTAGGGATGTCAATGAACCGAGTTATTTGCGAGTTATTTGAGCTCGGATTGTTAAGAGTTCGGATCGTTAAAACCTCGAAACAAGCTAAGCTTAACGAGCTAGAGCTTAGATTAAAGCGCATTTAATAAACGAGCCGAGCTCGAGCTCCAAGCAGTGGGCTCGTTTAGGTTCGCAAGCTTAAACGAGCTTTATATATAATATATTTTTTATATTTTATGTTTAATTTTTAATATTTAATTATATATATCATTTTAATAAAGATATCAAAAAAATACTAGAGTCTAAACAAGCATAGCTTACACAAGCCTAAGCGAACCGAGCCCGAACTTCATAAATCTTGAACGAGCCGAGCTCGAGCTCAACATGTAAAGCATTAAACGAGCCGAGCTTGAACTCGAGCTTAAATAAATATAAACGAACCCGACTCGATAAGTGTCTAGATTGGCTATGCTTGACTTGTTTAAATACCTATATATTCTTCGTAAACAATAACATATAATAACCAATTTACCAATTTGGTTAGATATTGCTAAATTAGTTGGAGCTGAACGATCGAGTTGAATGTGCAATTCCGATGCTAAAGTTAAAATCTAAAACTCCAATCATTTTTAAACGTTACATTTTTATCTCTCACATATGATTAGAAAGTTAAATCCATAGATCAAAAATATATAATTGCATTCTAATAAAATTATAAAAACAAAAAATGTATTTAACTTAAATAATATCTTGTAGGAGATTATAATGAACAGTAAACCCCTGCCTATGTTATATATTTACTAAGCTCAAACAATACTAGAAACCTATGTAGATCAGTTGGGTAAGGTGACATATAATTGTTGGGGCAACCCAGGTTCGTTCCTGCCAACCATTCATTTTTTTTGTGTGCTTTCAACAACGCAGACACTTATTTATTAGTAACTAGACTAAATATACTCGTGTGATTAATGAGCTGGTTTAAAAAATAATTAATATTAATCATTAATAAAAACTTATTAAATAATAATAAAACATAAATTAAATGAGAATATAAAAAAATGACGACGTACGACATCAATACTCTAAGCAACGGTGGAAACATCGACGCGAACAGAAGGGCACACTTGACAGCAAAAACATGGTAGCATGATACGAAGAGACGTGATTGTATTTCTTATATAAATCATCAATCATTACTTTTACAATTAATGTAATAAAGGTAAATGTTATTGATTATAACTAAAAAGGAATTAAAATGATTATAATATATTTTAAAATGATAAAACTAAGAATTTGGTTAAATATGATATATGAAATAGTATAAAGGGTAAATATGATATATGTAAATTAAGATAGGCAAATACGATTTTATATGATTTCATAAGGGCTTATATGAAATTATCTCTAATAAATTTGACACTAAAAAGTTAAATTTATTTTTTTGATTTTAAATGAATGAATAGTCAAGATTAAATATTATTTAAATTAATGGTTCAGATCTTCTAATAATTTTTATCAGTTTAGTCTTTTTTTTATATATATTAGAAGATTTAGATTTTGATAGTAATCAAAATAAAAAATGTAACTTTTAATTTCATATTACTTTCAAATTTTATAATAAACTACTCCTTTTATACTTTTTTTTTCTTAAAAAATTTATAAAGGAAACTTATTACTTTTCTATCTTAAAAATCTCATTAAATCTTTCTTTTACTTTTATTTCATAACTAATTTTATATATCATTCTTATTTGAGTTAATTGTTCAGACTGTCCTTTAACTTAGGGTTTCTGTCATTTTCGTCCTTTAACTTTAAAAGTGGTAAGGAGTGTCCTTTAACTGCCATTTCTATGCCACTTTGGTCCTTATTAACGTTAGCCGTTAACTTTCTTAGTTAAGTCAAGGGTAGTTTGGTCATTTTGCTCTTTTTTCTAACATTTTATCAATTAAAATATTATATAATCTTTTTTATAAAAAATATATATATTTTATTATTTAGGAGGGAGATACTCTCTCTCTCTCTCTTTCTCTGCCTCTCACTCTCAACTAACCACAGCGTATCGTCGCCACCGCCCAACGCCGCCACTACCGCCGTTTCTCTCACTGTACGTACAATACACACACACTCTCTCTCTCTTTCTCTCTCTTTCACTCTCTCTCTCTCTCTTTCTCTCTCTCACTCTCTTTTTCTCTCTCTCTCTCTGTCTCGCTTCTCTCTCTATATTCAAACGAGAATGGCAGCCACCACCGTATTCCTCCACTACCACGATTTTGTGAGGCACTAAAAACTCTAATTGCGAGGCTGCGCGATTTTGGGATCTGCTTTAGTGGCGATAATAATTGGCGGTGGTGGGTTTTTTTGACGATCAAGAAAACCCTATTTCTAAAAAGGATATGCTATGGATTTAGGGTTTGTTGCCAGATTTGTTATGTCCGCGCGTGTGTGTGTTATAAAGATTTGTTGTGTGCGTGGGTGTCTCATGGTGGTTGACGGTGGTGGTGTCCGGTGGGTATGGTTCTTGCTGGTGGTTTTAGAGACGGTTTGAAGGAAAATGGTGGTGCTTAGTCAGAGGTGGTCTCCGGTGGTGATGGCGGTGGTGTCCGATGGATCGTTTACACACACATGAACCCTAATTGCAAATCTGGACACACAGATCAAAGTGGTGGCTGGTGAAGAATTTTGCAGTGTAGACAGGTAGAGATAGTAGAGAATTCAAGCAGATTTTACCGCTAATCTCACATTTCCTTCTTGAATCACCATCTTGTTAAAATTCTAGTCGATGGAGAGCACTAGAAGCAAATAATCTCTGCCATTAATGCAATCTCAGTAGTTCAAGACCACCCATTAATGGAAATCTCAGGTAGAGAGAGTAGAGACGTGTATAGAGAGAAAGAGAGAGAGAGAAGGAGGACGTGTAGAGAGTGTAGGACCGTGGGGGATGGGGTTCTAAACTAAACTAAAACACCCTTACGCTAGGACTGATCTAGGATGAGAAATAGTGCGGAATTTCTATTTCCCAAACCTCCTAAGGATTCTAAGATCTGCTTAGGTGTCCGGCACACAGTATCACACAAAGAAACACACAGAGTAGAAGCAAGAACAACTCCTAAGAACTCACACAGAGATGCTTAAGGCTGCGATTGGATTCGTAATGAACACTAAGTTCGCGATTTAGCAGGCTTAAGGTCAGATAAGGTCAATGTCGTACGATAGAAAGTGATTATGTGTAGTTACCAAAGATTTTCGACGCTAAAGCGGGGTTAAGCTCTATTTATAGAGTAAAATCTTCACTACGCACGTGGTGCAACACACTGCGTACGTAGTCGGTTCAATACGCACGACCTTAAATATTTTAATGTTAATTAATTACCTATTAACTGACTTAATCACCACGTGCGAGTTGAGCTTCACTACGCACGTAGTGGACTCACCACGCACGCAGTGAACACATCACACACGTGATGAACTTTCACACAGACTTAAACTTCCAAACTCACACCAACACATGATTAAGTACTTGTAAGCTTAAGATAATCACATAGAATCACTAAGAATGTATTTTATTGATATGAACTAGGGATTTACAAATATGCACCAACAAACTCCCCCTAAGACCTAGTTCTATCAATAACCATTGCACTAAGCAAAAATTCCACAAAGTAAAATGCACAAAGCAAAATGCACACAGCAGAATGTACTAAGCAAAAATTTGCACAAAGCAAAATTCATACAGCAGAATGTTAAACGAATACTTTTCGTCATGCCCTTACCTGCACTACGCACGATGTGAGCTGTAACTCGTGCTTAGTGGGGTTCCATTTCGCATGTAATGAGTTTCTCATCTGTGAACCTTAATTACTGTTAGTACTGCACTCAGCAATAAACTGTCAGTAACTTCAAGATCACTTATAAACATTTAAGCAAAACACATCAAAGTGAGATGAAGGAAATGTAAACAGAACAAATCACACTAAGAGAAAATAGAACATACTAGAACTCTTTTTGTATTTTTCTAAACAGAAACGAGATAAAAATGCAAACTATTAACAACTTATTTTTGGGAATCTAAATTCAACTATTTAAAAAACTTAAAAATAGAAGACAGAAATGAAAATAACTGAAATGAAATTAACTCAGAATAAATTTGCAAAAGAAATAAATTCCTGAAAATTAAATCTTTTTGTGAGAAGGTTCCAGTATGGAGTCAGTACTAGCTCGTCTATACTCAGTAATCATTCATTTCAGAACCTTGGGCATAAACATATTCTCTTAAACTCTGTCTGTCAACCTATCTTTCTTCAGATAATAACAGATTTTGTTTTAACATTTTCAGATTGTCTAGACTGGATACATGATTAAGACTATCTCTTTCAAAGCCTCACAATATTTTGATTCACTCAGTAGGTTGCACAACTTAATTACCAAAACCAACATGCTTATGTGATATGTTAATTTGTCAACGCATTTTATGCTCTTTGACATGGAGGTCGATTTTTCTCCTCTCTAGACATTTTTCTTGCTGAGCTTTTGTCAATGCATTTTATGCTCTTTGACAGTTTATCATGATAGATCAATGTATCTATATCTTTTGACATTCTCAAATAGGGGTCAATTTTTCACCCTCTTTTACATATAGCTCAATGTCATTTAACACATTAGGCATGGTAACAGGTGTGTGCATCAAACTAAGTCATTCTCAACGGTTATTGACTTATAGACTTAGAATGTCTCGATAGCTTAAATCTTTGATGGATTTCCACATGCGTAACCACTTATCAGCCTAGACTCTCATCATATGTCTTACACGCCATCTGTTTCTTATCTGATTTAACTAAATTTTTCAGACAGTTTTCTCAAGAATGTGTGCATGCCTTCAGTCCTAATTTTACTAGACATACTTTGTATAGAAAACCAGTGTGCCATCACTCTCCATCTAGGTTGGATCAACTTCTTCTTCTTCTTTTTTTTTTTTTTTTTTTGTATTTTCTATGTTTTCTGATTTTTTTGTATTTTCTATGTTTTCTGATTTTTTTGTATTTTCTATGTTTTCTGATTTTTTTTGTATTTTCTATGTTTTCTGAACTATTAACTATCTCCCCCTAAAATACTAAACAAACTAAAAACTAAGAAAATAGAAACGCAGAAGCACACAGGAAATAAACACAAAGACAAAAGAACAATTTAGTCACACAGAAAATAGACACACAGTCACAAATACCTCACACTTGATTATAGCGGTTGACACCCTTCACATAGAAGAAAGAATTAGAAAGCATTAGGAACCCAAGCCCGAATAGTCATGGGTTTCCCGTCTTCTCCAATCACTGGAAGTTTCATCCAAGTTCCAGTCTTCTCAGCAGCATTGCTGAACCTGTCACTCGAATCCTTAGGCATTTGAACACACAGTTTGTTAGTCCACTTAGAAGTCTGATTGAGCGAAGATTTTCTTTTGCTAACAACTTCGGGATTTTTAGATTTTCTTATGGTATCCCCGTTTGTCCTTTGATGCTGAACTGGAAGAGTTGAGTTTTGATTGTTTTTAGTAAACGTTTTATTCTTTTGATAAGTCTCAACTTTCCTGTTACAGCGCTGATGTGGCTGCTGATCACACTCGTAACTGAGGTGACCATGTCTCCTGCACACATAGAAAATCCTGTCTAGATATTGCTTTACAGAACCTTTCGACATACTTTGAGATCGATACCCTAACCCTTGATGTTTGGGTAAGATTTTGACCTCTTGGTATGGACGGGTATCAGGAGACTTTACACCCTCCTTTTCAAATTTCCGAAGGGCATCGTGGATACGATGCATCAACGGATCTTTGACATTAGAACTTGCCAACAGTTCTCTTATTCCTGGTTCAGCCTTTTTAATTTCTTCTTGCTGAACCTCATTCTTCTGAGGCCCACCCACATTCTCGTGTAACTTTAAATCCTCTTTTGGGGTTGATGCAGAAGATTCATCAACATTTGTGAGTAGTGGGTCAGATTCAGAGTGAACATCATCATTCACCAGTTGATTTAACACTGGTGGTGGACATTTAGAGTATAACTTCTTGTTCTTTTCTGAATCAGTACCTTAACCTCTCTGATCGATTATGTACTCAAATAAGTAAGAAGACGTGGAATAACTTTTGAGTTTTTGAATCAGCTCATAATCGACCTTTGAAGTAGCAAGGTCTCGTTTCAGCTTATCAATCTCATTTATGTAAAACACTATAGCATCCTGTTTATTTAACATAGCCACACCTAGTTCATGCACCTGTTTGCCTAAACTTTCATTCTTTTCTTTCAACTGTTTTTCTCTTTCTTTTATCAACAGGTTTTTATCTAACTTAGATGTGAGCTCTGAAATTGTAGACTTTAGGAACACTATCTGTTTTACATAATCATTACAAGAACCACAAGGTAAGCCAAAAGTACATACCTTTTCCTCGGATGATTGACCACAACTGCACACCTTTTGGTTTGACTCATTGGCACGAACTTTCACTGGTGTCTTTTCTGCAGCTGGAACCGAGGCTGGTTCATCATCAATGATGGCAATTGATTCTTCCTCACTTGAGTAACTTTCTGTCTCGGATTGAGAATCTTCATTCAACACATGAACATTTGCCACATTAATATCAGCACCATCATTCCCAAATTGTACGGACCAGTCAATTCCCTCGTCCTTTTGAACAACTGCCATTGCCTTAGCCGGTTTTGGAGTTGATTCAGACTTTATGGTTGAAGAGGAAAATGATCTACTGCCAGGACTGGTTTTGAAAGGATACTTCGGTCCCACACTCTTCGGCTTATCACATTCTCTCGCGAAATGACCTTTTTCACCGCAATTATAGCATGTTACCGCAGACTTATCAAAACCAAGTTTGGTATCCTTTGTAGCTGATATTTGCTTTCCTGTTCTTTTCTCATATGCTCTCGCCCTCCTGACTAAGTTAGCATATGACCAGAGGATATCTTGTCTTTCCATCTCATCATCATCGATCTGGTCATAGTCCTCTTGTGTCAGATGAGCATTACCAATCTTCCCCTTCAGTAGATCATCATAAGAGGAGACTAGCGCACTTAGCATGCTCATATGTGCTGTTACTTCATCCGCACTCCCATACTTGAAATGCTCGGCATTGAATCCAGAAGTAGACACAGTATAGGATGGCCCAGAAGATGAAGCTTCAGATGTAGATCTGCCAGATTCATGTACATTACTCACATAGGCAGATTGTAAGGGGGCATTTGAAGAAGTGGATGACGATACAGGTGTTCCAGAGTAGTAGAGAGAAGGATTTTGTTGATAACCGGACATGGAATCCAAATTTTGTTCCTCCTGCTCTTGCTCTTTCAACTTTGTGATGAAATCATTTAGATCCATCCCGTCAAAACCACCACTGTTCTTCAGTATCATAATATATGGCCGCCAGCTCTTGGGCAAGGCTTTTGCCAAAATTTCCACCTGCTGCTTCTCTGGAACAGTAACACCCAGACTGTCCAGTTCACTAAGAAGATGATTATATCTTGTAATGAGAGAAGGAAGTTTTTCATCTCTAGTAGCCATGAAATGATCTAATTCCTTTCTCAATTGACTTGCTTTCAATTCCTTGAGGGCGTCATTTCCCTCATTTCTCTTCTCTAGTGCTCTCCACAGGCTGTGGGAAGTTTTATATCTTCTGAATTGATGGAAGATCTCATTTGGAATGGCCTGGATTAGTTGAGCATAGGCCTTCTTCTCTGCATCATGACTGCTCTTCTGTTCAACAGTCATTCCATCATAGGGGGTTTCAATATTTCCCTCCCCCTTGGGAACCATATAATCGGTGCTTATTGCTCTCCGAAGTCTACAGTCAAGGCCATCGAGGAATATTTCGAACCTGGGCTTCCACATAGGATAGTCTTCCATGGTTAACAGTTTAGGTACTTTATTGGCACTCCCCATTTCACTGTCTAATAATAAGTTGTTTAAAACTGTTGTCTGTTTTGATGCCATTTCAGTAATCAAGAGCTGAGAACACACAGACTGAAATTAGGATTTGATAGACCACACAGATTCAATACGCACGGAGTGAGAGCTACTACGCTCGAACACGAAGCACTACGTACGGACTGACACGAGGACACACAGATGCTCCTACGTACGAACTGGAACTCTACCACGCACGGATTGAGAACCTAGGACGCACGGAGTGCAGAAGGTACGCACGAAGCAACAAAATAATTTTTTAAAGACAAAGTAAACCACACAGACTCAACTCGCACGAACTGGATACCCCACGCACGCGTTGAGGACCTACTACGCACGGAATGAACACACAGCTTGACGAAGATTCTAGATGATCTACGACACACTACGCACGTACTACGGGCACTACGCACGCACAGGGAATCACTTCGCACGGGTAACACTCAAACGATTAATGTAAAACACAACCCTTTTTAACGAAAAACGACCTATTTTCGACCTAACAACCGATTAAAAACGACGAAAAGGACAAAACACACAGGCCTAATCGACACCTAGATCACGAAACCTAAGGAAAAGTGATCAATCAAAGCACAAGGCTCTAATACCACTTTGTAGGACCGTGGGGGATGGGGTTCTAAACTAAACTAAAACACCCTTACGCTAGGACTGATCTAGGATGAGAAATAGTGCGGAATTTCTATTTCCCAAACCTCCTAAGGATTCTAAGATCTGCTTAGGTATCCGGCACACAGTATTACACAGAGAAACACACAGAGTAGAAGCAAGAACAACTCCTAAGAACTCACACAGAGATGCTTAAGACTGCGATTGGATTCGTAATGAACACTAAGTTCGCGATTTAGCAGGCTTAAGGTCGGATAAGGTCAATGGCGTACGATTGAAAGTGATTATGTGTAGTTACCAAAGATTTTCGACGCTAAAGCGGGGTTAAGCTATATTTATAGAGTAAAATCTTCACTACGCACGTGGTGCAACGCACGGCGTACGTAGTCGGTTCTATACGCACGACCTTAAATATTTTAATGTTAATTAATTACCTATTAACTGACTTAATCACCACGTGCGAGTTGAGCTTCACTACGCACGTAGTGGACTCACCACGCACGCAGTGAACACATCACGCACGTGATGAACTTTCACACAGACTTAAACTTCCAAACTCACATCAACACATGATTAAGTACTTGTAAGCTTAAGATAATCACATAGAATCACTAAGAATGTATTTTATTGATATGAACTAGGGATTTACAAATATGCACCAACAGAGAGAGGGAGAGGATATACGTGTATAGAGAGAGAAGGATTCTACTTTATATTATTATTTATAAAATAAAGAGTTAATTACATTTTTGGTCCCTGTGGTTTACCCAAAATTACGGAATTGATCCCTAGGTCAAAATTTTTACGGGTTTGGTCCCTCCCGACCCGTTTTACTTGCATATTTGGTCCCTCTTCAACTTAAATGGACTAAATTGCCCTTATCATCTCCATTTTCTCATTTTCTTTAATTTTAATCAATTTTAAATATTGAATATTTTTTTTAAACATAAACACATCTTTATTCAGTAAATACACTAAATTGCTTCCATCACTCTCTCTCTCTCCCCTCTACTTCTTGTCGGACTAAAAAAAACTCATATCTTTCATCTTCACCACCACACCGCCACCACCACTATCGTCTTCAGCAGCCGCTGCCACCATCTTCATCTTCATCTTTAACCACTGGTACCACCATCTTCTTCGATCATCGCCACTTTACAACCATCACCAGCACCACTACCTTCCCCATCTTCAACCACCTCCAGCACCTCCTTTAATCACCACCAACACCTCCTTCTTCAAGAAAAACAGCCTTTAATTTAAAACCCAAATCGTACAACTTCAAACAATTTCTAAAACAAAATCAAACAACAAATCAAGCAGTAGTTAATAGATTTTGAAATCAATTTCCAAACCTTAGTTAGAGTTAGTCAAACACAAGATCGATGCAAAACCCCAAATCTGAAAGTGGAGTTAGTCAAACAACGATCGTGATTACTCTCTCGCCGTCGACGTCGCACTTAGGGTTTTGATGGATTGAGCCATTAACGCCGCCGTCTATGTAAACCCTAATCGATTCAAGGGATTCAAGAACAAGATATAAAGCCCTAATCAACTCAAGATATTCAAAAACGAAAACCCTGATTAAAGCAGTAGCGCTGCCGTCGCTTAGGGTTTGGTGGTTTTTTTTTTTTTTGAAGATGAAGAGAGTTGGTGGTGGTGGTTAAAGATGAATGAGACGGTGATGGGTGTGAATATGAAGACGACAGTGGTTGAGTATAACGATGGCGGTGGTGGTAAAGATGAAGATGTCGATGGTGGTGGTTGAGTATAACAATGGCGGTGGTGGTGATGTCTGGTCCTACGAAGAAAGATGGGGAGATAGAGTGAGAGGGAGAGGCAAATTAGAGAGAGAGGGAGAGTGGGAGAGAGAGAGAGGCGGTGGTGGTCATGGGTGGCGGAGATGGCAGTAGTGGGCGGTGAAATGGAATGGCGGTGGTGGTAGTGGGTGGAGAGATAAAGGCAGAGAGAGAAGGATATGGTATTAAATGGCCTTTTTCTTTTTTAAAAATATAATGTGTTATTATTTAATATTTAAATGAATTAAATAATTAAGAAAAGAAAAAAGAAATAGGAATAAGGGTATTTCAGTCAATTCAAGTTGAGGAGGGACCAAATATGCAAACAAAACGGGTCGGGAGGGACCAAACCCGTAAAAATTGCGACCAAGGGACCAATTTCGTAATTTTAGGTAAACCACAGGGACCAAAAATGTAATTAACTCTAAAATAAATTAAAACTTGTAATTTAATAACGGCAAAGTTGTCATTTCACCATTACTTAACAAAGATAACTAACGGATAACGTTAGTAAGGACTGAAATGACAATTAAAGGACGATCTTCGCCACTTTTAAAGTTAAAAGACGAAAATGACAGAAACACCTAAGTTAAACGACCATTTAAACAATTAACTCTTCTTATTTTTAAGCTTACTTTTTATGTTTTTAGTTTGAAAATTAATGGTTCTAAAAGAGTTTATTTCGTAAAAAGCTTTCTTTGATTTAAAGATTAATAATGTTAAATATTATATTATTCGTAATATGAATAGATTAAGCTTGAATATATTTGAATTAGAACCAAATATCTTTATATAAATGTTTTTTTTTTCAAATACTTATGTTTTCACGTTAGCTTTAAATAACATTTGTCCTTATGTTTGCTTCCCGCCGCAACGCCTGGGTCACGTTAGCTCGTTTAACTTAAATTAGGGGCGGACTTACTTTTTACATGGTGGTGGTACGGGATACCAGTTAATTATATCCGCATACTATAGAATATAGATTATGTTTTTTTCGAGATGATGCAACCAATTTCGAATAGCATCACAACTTATTTCAAATTCTAGATACACCAAGACTTAAATATGCTTAATTATTGTCAAACCAGAATTATCAATAAAAATATTTTTATAAAAAAATATAAACTAAAATCCATGTACGTCTTGCGCCAAATATGCACTTTATACGTGCAACTTTACTATCACGTTATAAAAAATTATTGTTTCACTCTCGATCGGCTTTAAATACTAACAACCCAATTGTCGGTATATCACATACTGTGAACATAGAGATTTGTTTTTGTTTTTGTTTTGTTTATTTTACCCTAGCTAGGTATTGTGTCATTTGTCAACTTAGATACACCCACATTCGACCGTGAGCAGTGACAGATCCAAAAAATAAATTTAGTGGTTTTATCATTAAGTTTTGATTTTTTCCGCATTTTACCTGTCAACTATTTTTCAAATGGACAACAAAACTTTGCCACTAATACGGATAATTCTAGAGTAGCGATTAGAAAAATTAATTTTTTAGACCAGAAGATGAGAAGAATACATTTGGGGACATCGTGTAAAAACTTAGATATGGAATTAAATTTTAATCTAGTTTCTTTTGTTATGGATTGTGTAATTGAGTTCACAGCCTTACATTAATTGTTTGTGACTTCACATACAAAATTTAGTTGGTTCTTATATATAATTTTTAAACATTTTATATATAATTATAAGTTTTTTTTGTAAAAAAATTGATGGGATCACTACCACCTACTGTTTAGTGGGTGGATATGCCCTTTCCGTGAGTGTTTGATGTATTTTAAAAATATATTATGCGATTTATTAATCCGATTCAAATAATTAGCTATTGTAAAAAACAAAAATTTGTATACATGGGTTTCTATTGTTACTCTTGTTTGGTTAGATGGAAAGGAATGACAAATGAATGAAATAGACAAAAGAATGGAATGATCAAAGGAATGAAATAGTTCATTACCATTCCATCCGCATATTTGGTTGCTTTCTCGGAATGAAATAAATCATTAATGTAGTATGTTTGGTAAAGAAGAATAAACATTGGAATGTAATAAAATAAATAAACAATGACCAAAATGCTATGTATTAAAAAAATAGACATAGCTTAAATTAAGTAATTTCATATATAAAAATTTATTTTAAATAAACTTTACACGTCTTAAAAATACTGATAAATATCAAAACTATGAGATTATCATTAACACGACATTTTAAAAATGGCAAATTTTTTAATAAAATGATTTTTACATACGACATTTAAAAAAAAGATAAAATATTTTTTAATTATAAATTTTTATTGAAAACCCTACTTTGTTTATCAAATTTTCATATTTTATATATACATTTCTAAATGTATTTTACTTTTAACTAGTTAATAGTTTAATAAAAATATGTAAATCAGTAACTTATTATATAGAAAGATTAATCATAAAAAAACTTAGTTAAGAACGTTACAGAAAATATATTTTTTAAAAAATTTTATAAAAATCTAGAAAATATATACTTATTAATGTTAATAAAAGAAACTTTAAAAAATTAGATTAATTAAAAAGTTCATTTCATTCCATTATGGAATGAGGAAAAAACACCTCTCTTTTATGAAATGAAATTGAAGGAATCACATTACTTGTGTAATGGATCATTACATTCCTTTGTGATAAACAAATATGATTTTTCAATTACGCAGGAATGAATTATTCCATTTCTTCTCTCATTTCTGTATACCAAACACTGCCTTAGCTTTAACCCATTATCCGTTATACGTATACACATGTTTTTGTATAAATTAAATTAAACCTGTAACTTCTGATATTCCCGTAATATTTTTCTATTGCATGTACTTTTATTAATTATCCATGAAACTCCACCACGTATTACACGTACGACACTGCTACGACCACTTCAATTTTCAAACCATGGTTAAAGATTAAATTAAGATATTCAAAGTCAGAGTCTAACCATATGCTTTCTTACTAATTCACCTATAAATAAGAAGCCATTTCATCTTCATAAAATCAAATCTCAACAATATTCCAGTTTTTGTTATTCGTTCTTCTTGTTCTTTTCTGTATTCATAAATTTAAAGCAACTTATCAAGAAACATGAAACTAGAAACCAAAACTTTAGCCATAACCGCATTCTTTGTACTTCTTTTCATGAGCTTCGAACCCATTGGAGCTTGTAGACTTCTTGGTGGTGAATTTGAAGAAACTTGGATGAAGAAAGCAGGAAACAGCCTTGATCTGTTATCGTCACTACGAGGCAGTGTTCCTACACCAGGAAATGGATGCAGTAGTACAGGCAATGGGGGTAACCCTTGTATTGGTTCCAAGAAGGTTGCTGGTCGTCATAATGATAATACTGCTGCTCCACAAAAACCTGTGACCCAAACTTCGACAGATCATTGAATTAGAATGTATTAGCAGCTTGATATATATAAATAATATATATATATATATATATATATATATATATATATATATATATATATATATATATATATAGAATTAGGTTAAGGTTTAATATATAATGGACCCTAGCTCATCCTGCAGGGTCATTCCCATAACGAATGCAGATACGAATAGTATTAGGGTAAAGAAGGTTACAAGAACTCTTAATTAATAATTCATTTTTCAATTCTTTAAATAACTAGCTAATCGTGATTATTTAATGCATATTTAGTTTAATTCTAGATTGTATTATTTTTCAGACAATTGATTGAATGATCGATTCATATGTACGTGGTTCCAGTTTGTCAATAACAATGGTTACAAAAATTTATTTGCATGTAGTGATATTTTAACAAATATAAAGTTTATTTGGGAATCATTTTTATTGCGAGAATCGTGAAAATCAATATGAGCCGTTCAATTCTTCCTCCTTCAAAATGTCATCACCCACCCATGAATACATCACATATACTCTGTCACACTTAATTCCTTCACGCTCTACATCCGTGAATTCCACTTATTTAATCAATGGTTAAGATTAGTTCTCGTGATACTCACACCAAAATGAGAGAACAAATTATAACTATCAATTATATGTTGATTTATTAGATCTAACGGTCGCAATTCAACCGTTACAATTCATGGCCGTCGCAATTCATGGATGTGTAATTAATATTAGAATATCAAGGGTCACCTAAATATATATTCTCATTTAAACACCCCACTATATATATATATATATATATATATATATATATATATATATATATATATATATATATATATATATATATATATATATATATATATATACATATATATATATATACACACACACACACACATATATTGAGATCGCGATTTCTAGATATATATTTTAATGCGATATTTAATTGTTTTTGATTAAAAATCATGGAAATATGTTTTATATATGTTTAATATCTTTAAATATTATTTTCAGGTTTAAATTTCGGATCTATGATGATAAACATGAAGAAAAAGGATAAAAATCGAAGATAAATCCCGAAAATCTGTGTTTTCTGCGCGTAGCTGCGCGATCCATGCCGCAATCGTGGCGCGACCGAGGACTTCGCGGCGCGAAGTCGCTATTTCAGCCATATATATATTTTCGATTATTCATTCGGTTTAGCAGCTTTGGGTTCCGACTTTTGGACCCTAAATCATCAGAAGAAACCATAGAAGAGCAGAGGAAGCTTGGAGTAATTGCTTGGAAGGATTGAAGCTCAAGAGTGAAGATCAAGAGAAGAATCATTCGGCTTTTACGGCTTTTAATGTTCTTTCTCATCATGTTCATCTATGTTCTTAATTTTCAGATCTTATATATGAACATTCTTGGCTAGATCTTCTGTTTTTCTCCCTAGAGGAGATGAAACTCATGTAATGGCTTAGTATAATTCATGGTTTTTGATACTTTATTCATGTTTGTTCTTAGTTTAGCCTAATCTATGTTTATCCATGCTTATGTATCTGTTTTGATTGCTTAGAATCTGATTTTTATGTTTTGAGAGACCACTTGAATCATAAAGTTTGAATCTTGATTGTCTAGGACCAATAGATGATTAAGGAATAGTGATTGACAAATCCTATGTTTTGAGCAATTAAAGTTAGAGTCTTTTGCATGTGATGTCCATATAATGACCTTTATATGTTAGTTTGATGTTTCGTTGATCATACAAGCATTAAGATTAGGGATTAACTTGTTAATCGAATTAATTGCTAATTAAACTATTTAATTGCACTTTTGACCATAAAGGTAATTAATTAGGGTAGTTAGACGATTATGATCGGACCAAGATTGTAATCACTTTAGAAATCGATGCATGAATATTTTGAGTATCTTTAGCTTATCTTGCCATGAGTTTATTGCCATAAAATGAGTTGAGTTGAATCTAGGGAGGGAACATCTTCATTATTATTAATTCTCCGAGTTGTTCGCTTTCTTGTCTGCTTTGCATGCTTTTAGTGTTTTTAGCATGTTTAGTGGTTTGAGTTGGTTGCAAGTTCACACTTTTACAACAAATCCCCCATTTAATTGCTTTCTTTATTTTCAAGTCATTAGTTTAGATTAGTTTTGTTTAATACTTAAATCATTATAATTCTATCAAATCACTCACGTTCCCCTTGAGTTCGACACCCATGCTTACTATTATACTATAAAAACCGATTAGGTACACTTGCCTATATATTCGTGTCGTTTTTGGTACAATTTAACGCGGATTTATAAATAAAAAACTAGTACGTAAAACGCACATCATATATATATATATATATGCAAGTGTGAATTTGCAACCAACTCAAACCACTAAACAAAACAATAATTAACTTTAATGGGGGATTTGTTGTAAAAGTGTGAATCTATTTCCCACTGAGTCATCCAAAACAATAATTAACTTTCCAAATTAAATGCTACGTCATGTGTTGAATCTATTTCAGGGTTTCTTTGAAGGGGTGTAGGAGGTTCGATCATATAGGACCCGTATTTCAAAGGAACCCACTTAGATATATATATATATATATATATATATATATATGAAAAAGTTCATGCGAGAACCATTGTTAGTGCGAGAATTGCGAGAACCAATCTGAGCTGTCCAATTCCCTCTCCTTTAATGTCATTGCCCACCCATGAATTCCTCACATGCACCCTGTCACACTTGATCCCCTCCACGCTCTCCATCCATAAACTTCCCATATTCAAGGAACGGCTGAGATTGGTTCTCACAGTTCTCGTACGAAAAACAGTTCTCGTTTGAACCCTCCCATATATATATATATATCAGTTTGATAAAAACATGACCAAACTCACATTAAAATATGATGCTACAAATATTTTTATTTGTTGGAACACTCTGATAACTTCCTTGTACTTTATGAAGATTTTGGTATGAAACAAAGCAATATCCTCATTGCTTTTTATATACTAGTGACTATAATTATAACATTTACAATAAGATTGTCACTCCTAAAGATCTATAGGCTACATGGTTTTACTAGAGGTGGATTTGCATCATCCAAAGGATAATTATATATTTATATTATTGTCCCTTTGATTTATTTGTTATTTTACACTGTACTTACATGATTTAAATATAGCTATATATTAAATATTTCTACTACTATAAAAGAGTTATTAAAGGTCATTTTCTAACCCATTGTTTACTACTCTCCAGAGGTGTCTAGTAGGCCTTCTTTTGACCATTAAAAAGTGTGTATTCCTCAATTTCCAATTTCTACATTATCTTGATTTTGATAAGCCATTTTATAAATTCAATAATTCGATATTATACATTTCACAGTTACTTATTCTTCTTTTTTTTTATCTTACAACAATCTTTACTTTTCATGTTCTTAATCATTCATGTCTTCATTTTTGTCTCATAGCATTCTTACTTATTATATTTCCTTGTAATGACTTCCTATTGCTAAACATATTTTTCTATATAACATAGTGCACTTTATACATTGTTTCATCATTTATTAATTATCCTTTGGCTTTCTATCACTATAGTATAAATATCACTTCATTTTATATTCTGACTTTTCACTAATACTTTGCTAACACACATCATATTCTGTTTCTAAAATTATACATAGCCATTTCTTAAATTTTTCTCTCTTTTAAATAAACGATTCTTTCTCATATATTGGGCACTAGTCATTATTAACATCCTCATATCGTATCAAGGATTAATTAATTGGTTACTTCTATTCTACAGTGAGAATCTGCCTTCGTTGTGCAATACGGAAAACAGTCTGCCCTTCCTGGTTAATCCTTGGTGTCGCCTAGTAATTACATATACATGCCATAAAGGCAACCCATATACACATATACACATATATATCTGCCCGAAGGCCATTAGTAACAAATCCATATACACATCTTCAACACATAAAATATATATAATTAGAGGTGGGATTTAACAATACTCCAATTCTCTTATAATTGTTATGTTGTCGAAGCTGTATACTAGAATTTAATGTTACACACTTGTAATTTATAGTATTATTTCCATACTTACATTCAAACACATATAACATATCATCGAAAGTGATCTAACATCCTCAATTTGGGCCAGTCGTTTCGTATGTTAGAGTGAGTATTTAAATAATTATTTATATGTTTATTTTGATCGTATGCGTTTATGGTATCAATGAATTAGTTTTTAAATAAGGTTCTCAAATATTACCTCATTAGTTGTTAATTAATTGAGACTGACAGTTTATGTGATAAACTGTATTGTTGGAAAAAATAGACTTATAAAATATATACTCTTTTGTTGACACAAAAATATACAATTTGTTTATATAATTGTATTTACTAACATTAACATATGTGCACACATACATACATATATATATATATATATATATATATATATATATATATATATATATATATATATATATATATATATATATATATATATATATATATTCAAACAAATAAATAAGAATATTTATTTGTATACAAAGTATCTTCTTCAAAATGTCAAGCTTCAATCGTCAAGATTCGCGCTCGGGAAGAAGACATCATCGAATTCACCTACAAGGAAATGTTTGAACTATATGAGCTTACAAAATATAATTAAACAAGTTTAAATTTTAATAAAATTATTTTTATAAAAACTTTTTATAAAATTTGGCAAACTTTTTATAAAATGAAGTCTTGCAACCAATAAAACAAACATCTTCCTAAAATGGTAACAATCCAACCACATCTTGCCTATAAACCTTCCATGTACAAAAGAAGTAAAAGTGGGATGATGATATATGCAAATATCCAACATACCTTGCATGTATCACCACTTAATCCACCACCTTTTGCTTTAAATTCAAATTAATTGTAGATATCATTCTTGGGCTTTTAAAAAGGGGTTTCTACATATATTTACATGTTAAAAATGGATTGTGTGTGTCTTTAGACAAAGTGCAATGTTCTTATTTGTGTCCAAAGTTGTCCAGACGCTGACGGACGATTCCAGGGTCGATCGTGGATCGACTGTGGGACTTCCGGACAAAAACACATTTTGTCTTTCTTTGTCTATTTTAACAAGCTCAAGTCTTCATTTCAAACCACCTATTTCAATCTGAATAACACAGAATAATCTCTATATCTTGTGAACTCATATACTTTAATAATCCTTCCATCTCTCAAGATCAAGAATCAAGCAAGAGCCAAAGCATTCAAAGCTTAAATACTACATCATCAATCTATAAACTTTGTAATAGTGTGAGGATCATCTATAGCCTAGAAAATTAGAGAGAAGTGAGGATCAACTCTAGCCTATCAAATTAGAGTGAAGTGAGGTCATCTTTTCCTTGTCTACAAAAACGAAGTGTAATTCTTGTTAGCTAAAAAAGATAAGTTGTAAAAGGTTTATCTCTACCTTGAAAGAGAGAAGTTTAGTAGAGCAACTCTTGGTAGGTGAAGCCAAGAAGTGGATGTAGAGCAAGGTTGTTAACCCTTGCTTCAACCACTATAAATCATTGTGTTCTTGCTTCTTGAATGATGCTATCTTTCTTCCCTAAACTCTTTAAATTCTTGCGAAGATTGTTAAAAACTTCACAAAGTGGGCATATAACCTATTCACCCCCCTCTAGGTTCTAACATGTATGTTAGGAAGTAGTGTTTTAATACTGCGTATGTGTGTAGATATTTTAATACGTGTGTAAGTATACTCCATCTTAAGTGTGTGTATCAAAGGTATGTTGAGAGAGAGAACTAAGAACAACTTGCAAACTTGAATTCCCCATCTTGACATTTGGTGTTTGTTAATTATAACACATGGTAGAAACATGTTCTTTGTTACTTATTAGTATGATTATAAAGGTTACCATGCTCAAATTTTATGAAGTTACCATATATGGATGAAGTTTTTGTATGAACTTGAAAGTGGGGTTTTATGTGTTTTAGGATTTTAAATTGTTCTAAGTATTCATGAAGCTTAGTAACATGTTTCTTGATGATCCTTGTAATATTTAGCATATGGCTATCGGTAGACCTACGCTTCGGCCGACATTTGGTTGTAGGTTCGGCAGAATCGTCAGTCCTCTGATATTTGTGGTTACCCATTGTTGTAGTGATCGTTGTGGTTCTGCTATTGTTGTTTGTGGCTTGATTTCCACTCACTTAGCTTTGTGCTAATTCCCCACCCTAACTCTCTCTTGCAGGTTTTGGTGAGTACGGTAGGTTGCTGTTGTTTGACTGTACAGGGGAAGTTTGACCGTCGCTCTGATATTATGTTTTGATACGATGATTTATATTTTGTAAACTCTTTTTGTAACATAACACGAGATACTGTAGTTGTTGTACTGTATATAATTTTTGTTTGTGGGTGTTGCTATTTTATTATTTTATATTGCAGCGCTTCTGCCGTAATTTTAAAAATATGGCTTGTGTACATACTATCTCTCCTCTTTATAATAGATATGTAGTCTTTATGAACGTTAGGACATGAAACTTCTTGAAGCATCCAGTATAAAACCGAGCCCTAAACGTGTGCCAACCTCGTACAGGGTCGCTATTTCCTGAGACTTAGTTGTCAAAGAGAAGTATTCTAGCATAAAGCTTAAGAAAAAGATGGTATTTGTTTGTTGTGATCAAATCCCATACCAATCAAACTGTTTAATGAAAATAAAAGTGTGCATACATCTTTTTGGTAGTCATCAACAAACAAACGTACAATCAAGAAAATAAGAAATTGACCGCTAGAAAGCATCGCTAAAATATTGCGAAATAGAAACATATTAGCGATGGATGTTTAGAGACGGATTAGTAATGGTTTTCTAAAAGTTTCATTTTTTAACAAAAATCGCAATGACGATTTAACGACGGCTTCAAGTGTGAAAGAATATGTATTAATTACTTTGGATAATCCATGATTTTGCGACAAAATACTTGTGACTGTTATTTTACCATGTATAGTTGTCAACTCCGGCCTGACTCGAAATTAGGAATGGCAACCGGCCATGTTCAGGGCGGAGATTGTTCCTCCCGTCTCCGTCCTCGTTTAAGAAAACTATCCATGTCCTCGCTTAAAAAATCGTGAGGATTTAAATGATGATCATCGTCGGGTAACCGGGGAAAACCGCTGGGAAACGGGTATCCCCGTTTAAAATAAAACATGTAATTAAATTGGTATTTTTTTCCGCGGAGATACCCGTTAAATTAAAACTGTGTTTTTTCACTGCGGGAAACGTCACCGTTAAGATTTTACTACGAGTTTTAAGAAAATCTACTAAATTATACAACATTATCAAATACAAACATATATGAACCGAAATTAATGTCTTAAAGAAATCTAAATGAATCCAAAATATCAAACCAAACAATTCAAATAAAAACAACAATTAAATTTAGGTTGTATGAAATTGGGTAAAGATTTGTATATTTTCTATTTAAAATTATATATATATATATATATATATATATATATATATAATATTAAATTATAATCGGGTAGTGCGTATCAGGTAATCGGAGCCAGTATCGGGTAATCGGGGCGTGGATCATCAAAACCGTTCCCGTATCCGTCTCAATCCCCGTATAAATAATCGAGTTTTCTCCATCTCCGTCCCCACCCCGTTTGTGTTAGTTTTCGGTTTTACCTGTCGGTTTCGGTTCTTTTTTGCACCACTATTTGAAATCTTAGATTTTTACTTGTGACTCGACTCTCAAAAGTTACAAAACTAGACATTAAATACAAATATATATATATATATATATATATATATATATATATATATATATATATATATATATATATATATATATATATATATATATATATATTGGTCCCGGATGGATACTACAACAACAAATATTTGTAGAAGGGGGGGTTGATAATACACATATTTATACTTTATGTAATTCTTATTGATATGAATCAAGAAATTACATGAACTAGATGCGAAAAATCTAAGTTTAATAAAGGTGGCAACAAATTGTTTAACACACAGATAAAGCTAATCCTAACCAACTAATATTTAGGATGTTCAACACATGAACAAGTTTGTTATACACTAAAAAAATTTGCTAAGTCTTCGGGTCTATCTCAACTTATGAGATATTAGTGTTCAACTCGTGTACTCAACATGTTTCGATGCATGAGTATATATAAGCAACTTGGTGTCTGGTTGGTGGAAAGGAGAATGAGACAAAGGTACTTGGTATAATAATATTATAAAAGATAAAGTTAGTGGGTGAAAAGTAAATACACTTTATACAAGCAATGCTTAAAATGAATGTACTTTTCAGTAAGGTACATCTCACTATCTATTATTATATAATTAAACTACTACTTTTTTCCTTGGAAGTGCAAGTTTCTTTTTCCATGCTTGTACTTTATACAACACCATGATTTCTGAAGATTTGACTTAACCATATCTTCGAGATCTTCTTCTTCTAAAGTATCTTTCACCTTTTCCAGAGGATCAAGATCAATCATTTTTGTCTCTAGCAGATCCAAAAAGTGCTTATACTTTTACAAATACTGATCTAAAGACATAATAGAACAACACATGTTTTTCCTTGGACTTAAGAATATTACAGTGAAAAACAACTAAGTGTTTAAAACATTTCACGACATAGCTGATGAAATGACTCTAAACTGCAAATGTATTTTTGCTGAGCTGATGGATAAATGAAAGACTCAGATATGCATGAGCTAATCAACCTATATGATCAGCTGATCATCCACAGTGATGTGCTTATAGAAAAGACTTAGTAAAATGGAATTTCTTAACTGATAGAAGAAAGGCCTCAGCTAATGCATTTTGATTCCTTAGCTGATACTTTTGACTGCTCAACTGATCAACTTTGTTCCTCATCTGATGGTTGTAGATCATCATCTGATGTTTGTAGTGTTAGATTATGTGTAGAGATAGATAACATGTATCATCGTATCCAATACTATGTGACACTAAAGGATCACACCGCTGCACACCCAAATAGAACCTTTTGGATTTTACCTTTTTGTGTATCACAATAATTAATAGTTTAATTAATTATTGAGAAAAGAGAGAAATAATAAAAGTTATTTATTATTTAAAAGGAGAAGTTAATATTTAGTTTAAATATTAACGAGACCAATTAATTAATAGTTATTAATTAATTAGAAAGGTCGAGGGTATTTTCTGTAATTGATTAATAGTTTAATTAAAGCTGAGCTTTAATTAAACGGGCTTGAGGCCTAATAAGGGTTGAGGCCTAATAAGGGTTTATTATATAAACCTTATTTACCTCTCATTAATCACATAAGTTAATTACAAGAAACAAAAGAAAACCCTAAGGCTCTCTCCCTCTCTTCGGCGGCGGCGCTAAAGCCGAGGACCAACCACCGAGCAACGGTGGTCGGCGGCGACGGTACACACACACGCGGGTCACGGTTATTTGATCTGAGGTTCAATCCTTAGGCGGTCTAGCAGCCAGTTCGAGGCGGTGCAGTAGCGGTGGATAACCTGAAGCTGTCTAGAGGATTAAAGAAAAAGTTTTGGTTTACATCAAGGTATAACTTTCTAACCCTCTTCCTCTTTTAGTTTCTGTACGAGTTAGATGAGATCACTGGAGGGGGTTTTATTCCGCTGTGCATGTTTTTATACCCTACAAAACCCTTCAGTAGTATCAGAGCCACTTCTAACCTCGTAGGAGACTAGGTAGGTTTCTTTTTATTCTGATGAAATATGATTCCCGTTTTTATCCAGAAAAAAGCTTTTTGATCATCCAAGTAAATAGAATTCAAGTTTATGTTTTCTATTGGATTAGATTAATTAGTTTTGGATAAATAGATTGTTAGATTTAAATATTTATTAAATCTATTTTTTTTATATTGTTATTATTTGCGATAATCGAGAACATCACAATGATCGGCGGTGGTCTCAGTCTGGGACGGCAGTCGCCGACTGCCAGTATTCGGCGGTTCACAGTTGGTGTTGGTGGTGGTGACCGGCGGTGTTAGCTGCGATCGGCGGCGATCCACCGTGGTACGCGGCTCGGTTTAGCGACGCGTTAGCGACGCGGTTAGTGGCCCAGTTAGCAGCGCTAACCTTGTGGTGGGCTACGGCCCAGAGAACCACGGCCCAGTAAGCTTGTGGCCCAGCTAGGGTTTAGCGGTTAGGGTTAGCGGCGCTAAAGTTTTTGGGCCTCTGCCCATTTTTTTGTTTCACGGTTCGTTTCCGATAAATGACCCAGTTTAAATATTTGGCCCAGCTCGCGGTTTAGATATTTTGTGGTCAATATTAAATTGAAATACAGTTGTTATTTTAATTAGAGTTTTAAATATTATTTTGAGTTTTTGATTAATTATCAAAGTTTAAAACTTGAAATATATATTTATTGCAAATAAAAGAAAAACAATATAGGGGTTTTAACAGGTTGTTAAAATCAGTAATTTTTCATCAAGATGAATAATTAGAAATCAGTTGTTTTACTTTCATGTATTAGTTTAGTACATATTTGGGATGTCATAGCCGAGCCCTAGACCTTGTGGATTGTTTAATTTCTCGCACTTGTGGTTGTGATTTGTTTTATTATTCTATGGTGTGGGGAGGCCTGCGTGCTACTTACAACTCCTATTCTATATTGTAAAAGTATTAGAATTAGCGGACCTGCGTGCCTTTGATCAATCTTGTAATTTTTTTTATATAATTCCTTCTTAGTTTTTAGAATAGAATAGATTATTAGAATAAATATGAAGCTGATACAAGAACCAAGAACCAAGGAGCAGGAAGCAGGATTGGATGCTGGAGCCAGTGGGAGCTTCAGAACGCCATGCCA
Source organism: Pulicaria dysenterica (assembly GCA_947179395.2). Taxonomy (NCBI): domain Eukaryota; kingdom Viridiplantae; phylum Streptophyta; class Magnoliopsida; order Asterales; family Asteraceae; genus Pulicaria; species Pulicaria dysenterica. The sequence continues at coordinate 75,168,961 of OX359288.1, read as the reverse complement.
TGTGTGTTGTGTTTTTCACTTAGGTTTTGACCGTCGAGTTTTTCGTGTGGCTCACGAAACTGACAATAGTTAAGGGAAAGGCTAAGGCATAGTTATTTGTGATTGTTTTATTTCTTTACATATTTTATATATGTGTGGTTGTGATTAACACGATGAAATAAAACAAGGGTTTTAATAATAGTTAATTATTGAAACAGATGTTTTTTAAAGAAAACTGGCATTAAAGTTTTTCACGTTAAAAACATGGAAATCCTTTTTAGAAAAATCTTAGATCAGTGTGCTACCCACCTAATGGTACACCCTTGCTGTTAAACGGTACTCGGGTGTCGGAAGTGCCCAAACCTTGGGTATCCGGGTTCAAACCATTGCGGGAAGGGGCATGAAAGATTCTGCGATAATCGGGAGTCCCGGCCAGAATTCATGCTGTCTTAGATGGTGCGATCTTTTTGGTGATAATCGGGAGTCCCGACCCAAAATGCACTAGAGGGACTAAACATGCACGGTTCTCATAATCGATGTCCCACGGATCTAGGAGTCGTATCCCGTTAGGATACGATTGGTATAGTTTTTACCTACCAGAAATAGCATTGTCCCGGTGGGAAGTGCCCAAACCTTGCATCGGGAAATGTGAAATATGGATCATAGTCTAATAATTTTTGTTAAAAGGTAATAATTATTGAAGATATAATCAATACCAAATCGGTTTTATCTTTTTCTTTTTTCTGTAGATGTCTATTATATCTGTTATTCCGTTTTATTCACCAAGAGAATCTCTAAGTCTCATCACTAGCAAGTGGAAGCTTTCGGGTCCAAACTTTGCTGTTTGGAAAATGCATCTGAAAAATGTTTTGGATGCACAGGGAAAGCTTCACATCATTGAGACATTGCCTCCAGAGCGACCAGGAGTAGATGCCCAGGATAGTGAGTATGACATTTACTATCAGTATCTGGCTGACGAATCTGATGTTATGTCGATTCTCGTTCTCACCACATCATCCGAGTTTACGGACGATCTCCGTGAGAAGTCATCTTATGAAGTTGTTCATGGACTGGAGCAGAAGTTGAAGTTTAGTGAACGGATATGTCGTATGCTATTGATGAGGGAAATTCTTTCAGCCAAGATGAAAGAAAGTCAGCCTATTAGCGATCATCTCATTAACATGAGAAGGCTCTTAGATTGCTATGAGAGTTTTGGATCAAAATCAAAACCATATGAGCTAGTTATGCTCTTGTTCGGTTCCTTGTCGGACTATTACCAGAAAAGAGTAATGTATGTCCTCGGTGATTTTGATATGACTGTCGCAGGGTTGCACGAAATCCTCATGTGCATTAGCGACGAGTTGAACCCAAAGCAGCTAGAGTCACCAGTTGTGGACCCTATGCAGGAGGATGACTGGCTGGAAGAACTTGGAGAAATTTGTTGCCCAGACTGTGGTAGCAAGGATTCATGCGAGCACTCACTCGACATAGATCAGCTGGACATTGGTTCGCCAAATGATACAGGTATCTTTATGATAGATTGTCTTATTACTTCTTATGAATCATGGGTATTGGATACCGGATGTGGTCATCACATATGCAATCATTTGCAGGGATTCAAGAGAAGTAAGAAACTAAGACAAGGAGATATGGACCTGCGGGTAGGCAAATGCTCCATGGTTGGTGCTGAAGCTGTAGGGACATATTGTCTTAGTTTGCCCTCGGGCATGGTCTTAGAACTAGAACCCTGTTATTATGTTCCAAGACTTATTAAAAATGTTATCTCGTTTGATTTGCTTATATACTGTGGATTTGCTTATGTTTTAAATGAAAAGTCTATTTCTTGTTTCAAAAACGATGTTTTCTATTTTAAAGCTACTCCAGAAAATGGTCTATATACGCTAAATCTAGATAACAATGACATCTATCATATTAGTAAGAGATCCAAGAGTAACTTGAATCAAACTTACCTCTGGGATTGTCGTTTAGGACATATAAACGAGAAACGCATAGAGAAGCTCCGAGATGACGGAATTCTAGAACCATTTGACTTGGAGTCATATGATGTTTGCAAATCTTGTTTGTCTGGTAAAATGACAAAGCAGCCTTTCAACAGTGAGAATGAAAGGGCCAGCGAGTTATTAGGGATTATACACACAGATGTGTGCGGACCCTTTACTCCGGAGGCTAGAGGAGGATACCGGTATTTCATAACCTTTACTGACGACTTCAGTAAGTTCGGTTATGTCTACCTCATGAGACTTAAATCTGAAAGTTTTGACAAGTTCAAACAGTTTCAGAATGAGGTACAAAATCAGCTGGACAAGAAGATAAAGTCGCTTCGGTCGGATCGAGGTGGCGAGTATCTGAGTCAGGAATTCGACGATCATTTGAAGGAATGTGGGATTGTTTCACAACTCACACCTCCGTATACAACTCAGATGAATGGTGTATCAGAAAGGAGGAATCGTACACTGCTTGACATGGTATGATCAATGATGACTCGAAGTTCACTACCATTGCCGTTTTGGGGACACGCACTCGAGACAGCAGCGTTCATGCTGAACCGGGTTCCAACCAAATCGGTTGAAAAGACACCGTTCGAGGTATGGACGGGGAAAAAAGCCCAAAATGTCTTTTCTAAAGGTTTGGGGATGTGAGGTGTATGTTAATAGAACATTCACGGATAAACTCAATCCCAAATCAGATAAGTGTATCTTCGTGAGCTATCCCAAGGAAACCATGGGATACTATTTCTACAACCCAGATGAGAACAAAGTTTTTGTTGCTCGTAAAGGAGTATTCTTGGAGGAGAAGTTTCTAAACTTAGAGACTCCAAGAAAAGAAATAGAGCTTCAAGAAATTGAAGAGGAGGAGATTACACCACCACCGATAGTTGAACCTATAGTTCAACAGAGAATTGTTGAACCTCAACCCGAGTCTGTGGTTGAGGAAGAGGTGCAAACACAAGACCTTCGCTGGTCTAGTAGGCCTCGTATTGAGCCAGATAGGTATCTGGGATTCCTAGTTGCTCAGGACGAAGGGGATCTTTTAGAACCCACAACCTACCAAGACGCTGCCTCAGGTTTAGAATCTGAGAGATGGCTAGAAACCATGAAGGCAGAGATGCAATCCATATATGACAACCAAGTTTGGGAGTTAGTGGATTTGCCTCAACACAGTAAAGCTATTGGGTGCAAATGGGTCTTCAAAAAGAAGACAGACATGGATGGAAAGGTGCATACTTTCAAAGCAAGGCTAGTGGCAAAAGGTTTCACGCAAACTCATGGCGTTGACTATGATGAAACTTTTTCCCCAGTGGCAATGCTTAAGACTATTAGAATTCTAATGGCCATATCAGCATATTTTGACTATGAGATATGGCAGATGGATGTTAAAACCGCTTTCCTTAACGGGAAACTGACAGAGGATGTATATATGATACAACCGGATGGTTTTGCGGATCCAAAGAACCCTAATAAAGTATGCAAGTTGCTTAAATCCATTTATGGACTAAAGCAAGCATCTAGGAGCTGGAACTTACACTTTGATGAGCGCATCAAAGAGTTTGGTTTTACCAAAAGTGAGTTCGAGTTGTGTGTTTACACCAAATTCAGTGGGAGCGCGGTAACCTTCCTTGTCTTGTATGTAGACGACATACTATTAATAGGAAACAATATACCAGTATTACAGGGAGTAAAATCCTGGTTAGGTAAATGTTTCCAGATGAAAGACTTGGGAGAAGCTGCTTATATACTTGGTATAAAGATCTATAGGAATAGGTCTAAGCGGCTTATCGGACTTAGTCAAAGTAGACAAAGTCGTGAAAAGATTCAAGATGGATGAATCCATGAAATGATTTATTCCTATGCAATCTGGCGCGATTTTGAGCAAGGCTCAATGTCCTGTGTCTAGTCAAGATCAGGAAAAGATGAAATTGATACCATATGCCTCAGCAGTTGCTTCGATTATATATGCCATGCTATATACTAGACCCGATGTTGCCTATTCTATCAGTGTCACGAGTAGATATCAGCAATATCCTGGTGATGCTCATTGGGTGGCCGTCAAGAATATTCTCAAGTATCTGAGAAGGACGAAAGACATATTCCTAGTATATGGAGGTCCGATGGATGAGCTCAGTGTAACTGGTTACACTGTTGCTAGTTTCCAGACCAACAGAGACGACTTCAGGTCGCAGTCAGGATTTGTCTTTACCCTAAACGGAGGAGCCATATCTTGGAAGAGTCAGAAGCAAGATACAATAGCAGATTCTACTACAGAGGCAGAGTATATTGCGGCAAGTGATGCAGCAAAGGAAGCTGTCTGGCTGAAGAATTTTATCTCGGATCTTAGAGTTGTTGCCAGTATCTCTAGACCGATCGATATATTCTGTGACAACTCAGGGGCTGTAGCGAAAGCTAAAGAGCCTAGAGATCATCAGCGGACTAGGCACCTACTCAGGAAATATCACCTCATCCGAGAGATCATTGGAAGAGATGATATTAAATTGCAAAAGATACCGACGAACAACAACGTTGCTGACCCGTTGACGAAGTCGCTAGCTAGGGCTAAGCATGAGAGGCATGCGAGTTCTATAGGAATGCAGTACTTGGAACATAGCAGCTAGTTCGTGTTTTTGATTATTACTATGGATGTAACTTGAAACCTTTTATTATGTATTTACATTTCATAGGATTGAAATAGAAGGTATTTGCATAATGTTTCGTAGTTGTCCATTTTTAGCATGTTTAACCTATCCATGACAAGTCAAGTGATGATTTGTCTAAATGTCCGTAGCTACTTAATGTAGTGGGAGCTACATTAGGGAGGTAACGCTATTATGAATATTTGATGATTTATTCGGGTATGAATAAAAGCACAAGGTTGTGACCAAGTATTCATAGATATTTATCAGGGGATAAATATTGGGGTGATCCGCATCAAGTTTACTTCATGGAGCGTTAACATAAGTAAACTTGATAGGTTGTCCTTAGACCTGAGATATTTGGTTTGGGGCGTGGTAACTTCTGTACTTTAGCATGTTCTAACGTCACGCCGTAACAGGGTGATCATAAGGGGCTTGTCTAGGTGCAGCGGAAGCCATGTGCTCAAATTGCAAATAGTCAAGATGGAATTTGCACCTCTTTTTTAGGAGAGATATTTTCTAAGCTCCTCGACGATTAAGACTACTGAAAATGCGTGTCCGCGCTCGGTTAGAATGATAGTTATTCATTCGGGAAAACCGTAACTGCAGAGTGTCGATATCAGAGTCGAGAAAATCTGAGTATTAGATGAGATCCCTGCTCCATGTCAGATACTCACATTACGAAATATAGCGATGTAAAAGGAAAAGCCTAGATAATCCAAGGTGTGGATTATATCTCTAGATGTAAGAGATCTCATAGTCTGGTTAACCTAAGTGTCTGGCTAGGGACCTCATTAGGCCAACGATGTACAAGGAGTGTTACTTATCTTGCACAAGTGGGAGTCTGTTAGATTATGTGCAGAGATAGATAATATGTATCATCGTATCCAATACTATGTGACACTAAAGGATCACACCGCTGCACACCCAAATAGAACCTTTTGGATTTTACCTTTTTGTGTATCACAATAATTAATAGTTTAATTAATTATTGAGAAAAGAGAGAAATAATAAAAGTTATTTATTATTTAAAAGGAGAAGTTAATATTTAGTTTAAATATTAACAAGACCAATTAATTAATAGTTATTAATTAATTAGAAAGGTAGAGGGTATTTTCTGTAATTGATTAATAGTTTAATTAAAGTTGGGCTTTAATTAAACGGGCTTGAGGCCTAATAAGGGTTTATTATATAAACCTTATTTACCTCTCATTAATCACATAAGTTAATTACAAGAAACAAAAGAAAACCCTAAGGCTCTCTCCCTCTCTTCTCTCTTCGGCGGCGGCGCTAAAGCCGAGGACCAACCACCGAGCGACGGTGGTCAGCGGCGACGGTACACACACACGCGGGTCACAGTTATTTAATCCGAGGTTCAATCCTTAGGCGGTCTAGCAGCCAGTTCGAGGCGGTGCAGTAGCGGTGAATAACCTGTAGCTGTCTAGAGGCTTAAAGAAAAAGTTTTGGTTTACATCAAGGTATAACTTTCTAACCCTCTTCCTCTTTTAGTTTCTGTACGAGTTAGATGAGATCACTAGAGGGGGTTTTATTCCGCTGTGCATGTTTTTATACCCTACAAAACCCTTCATGTAGATCCTCAGCTGATGCTTCTATACTTGTCTTTTCTTCTTGGCTGATCTTCTGAAGCCGGTCCATCATTTGATACTTAGAGTTCAGCTGATCCTCAGCCGATCTTTTACACTTAGTAAATTCTTTAAGTCTCATTGAAAAACAACACATGTTTTTCAATAATCTTAGTCCTAAACTGAATATATGCTTTTGTTAACATCAAATCCTATTTTAATTAATAGATAGGTTTGATTATGATTTGATATTGCTATCTCCCCAATAATATATATATATATATATATATATATATATATATATATATATATATATATATATATATACTAATATATAAAGAATTTAACTTTCTCTCTCTTAATAATTTTAAGACTACTTAATTTTAGGTAGTACAAATTTTTATGCTTAAGATACAAAACATTAAAACAATAGTCTAACCAATCATCCCCTTAATTGTCTCATCTAATTTAAAGCAACTATAACTTTAATAAATTATTAAATACCACAACAACTATTTAATTTATCTAATTTTGATTAAATTACTTACATCAATGTAATTTCAAGGCTATAGTATTTTTTTCTCTAATTATTTAGTAGTAATCTTTTTAATTGTTTTTTAAAAGCTATTTTTAACAAGTAATAAAAATGCTTGCTTGTAAGAAAAGTAAAGAAATCAAGAAAAAAGGAGAAAAAACATGAATAGGTTGAATAACACCGTATTACACACATACCATACCTTACTTTTTAAATCAAACATGTTATCGAGCACAAACTATTGTCATCGTCGCCGCATTGCGTGGGTGCAATGCTAGTATACATATATATATACATGCAATATAAGTCGACTATTTAAGCAAATTTAATATACTACATACTAACACATATTGCTATAAATTAAATACATAAAAATCAAACGTTGTTTTAGGTATATAAAGGGTTTAGTTTACAAAGTGTACAAAAGTTGTGCTTTTTTGCTATTGTATATAAACAACTTCAAAAACTACCATTTAATGTATTAAAGTTTGAAAAGCTATCATTTTATGTATTTGTTTGCCTCTTTCGCACGTAACCAATCATTTTTGTAATTTTTAATTAGTTATGCCACATCATTAAAATTTCCACATCAGTCTTATGAAAATATAGAAAACCAGATGGATGAACGATGAACATATGAAGAACCGATTCATGTTTTTCATAAACCATAATTAGAATATGGAATTTAACCAACAAAAATTAATCAACAAATCAAACATCTTTATCATCTTCAACTAGCTTCTTTATTCTGAACAAATCAAAGTCGAATAGATCTTGGTTTGTTTAAATCGATGAAATCAATGTTCCAACCAAATCTGTCGATCTACGAATCATAAGCAAAGATCTGCAAGTACTCATCCAAACCCTAACGTATAGAAAACATGAAATGGCTATTCAAGAAGAAACTAATGAAATCGCCATTCAGTTCATACTTGTTCATCAAAAGAGATGAAATCACCATTGAGAAAGCTCCATAGAAACCCTAACCACATGAAACCGATGAACAAGCAGTTGATTACAAACCATAAAACCAATATGTTCGAAGATTTGTTCATAGACTGAAGTTTCTTCGAAGAAGCCATTGATTGCAACCCTAAAACTAATGAAGAAGTTGTTGATTGCAAACCCTAAAGCCAGTTTTTATCATTGAGCTTTCATCGAGACTAAATTTCACCTTCACGAACTGATTCACCAACCGAAATCCAAACCCTAACTTGATGAAAAAAATAAAAATGTAATCAAAACACCAAATAGACAGCACAATCAAGGTATACTGAAATAAGATAGAGGTAAAAGAAGCAAAATCTAATAATAATAATCTAATTTGTTATTTATTTTCAAACAAGAAATCCAAATAAGATGCTACCTCAACAACCACACCACGGGAACATATGTTACGTCAGCTCGTTACTTGCTACACGAGGTTAATTACATTAAATGATCATTATAGAAAGTTCAGATCACTAATGGTAGTTTTCAAAGGCGACGGTAGAAGATTGGCCTAACTATACAATAGTGTTGGGCCACTTAATATTAAATCATAATTTACATTCTCAAATACTCCCCCATAGTGAGAGTATGAGAAGAGCGGCCGCTCATATTAGAACGAAAATAAAATAAAAAAGAAAAGAACATAGATATACAAAAAAGGGAAACTCTATGACAGCAAGGCGGCAACGGGTTAGTGGCCAAAGGGGGCGACAACAACGGTAGGTGCTACGATTGTAGTGATAGAAGTTATAACTATAGCGGAGGCGGCAAGAGCGCGGTCACGTACGGTTGGAGTTACGACTACTACAGTAAGAAGAGCAGCGGCGACAAGAAGCGCAGCGGAAGCAAGGGATGCGACGGCGGTATGAAGGGATAGAAAACTAATAAAATTCTATTTACAATGTATCATCGGGGCAGGACGAAAGGATAAAGAAAACAAAGAAAGTCACTAGTCAAGAGGGATGATAGTGGGAAGGAAACCGCCACCGGAAGAGAAAGAGAAGATATGGCTAGAAATTTTAGGCTCTGATATCATGTGGAATAATTAAAAACCCGTACCTATTTTTTTATCATTTTGACAACTATTTATAGGGTATGTCTGGCGAAACTAATTAGCTGGGACTGAGGCTGGAGCTAGGGTTGTGGCAGATTAATTTATAATCTCAATCTTAAGCCACAAGCTACTTGAAAAGACTTTTCATTTGAGGGCTTATAAGGGATTATGTTTTTAATAATTACCTCAAGGTTTTAGAACTCGAACGAGACTAGAGGGCTGGAGCTTATGAAAACTAGAATCTCAAGCCCTTATAATCCACCATAAATCCGTTACCGAACACACTCATAGAGTACAAATAGTACAAGAGAAATCTTAACATTAAACCTTAGTATACCATAACCTAACTATACAATAGGATTATACCATTCTATACTAAACCCTAGGAATTCAATCCAAAATGAGACCAACTATTATTAAGTAATTAATTACCATTCATGGCTTAACATGCACGAAGTAGAATTGAAACTGAAACCCATTTTGAAGCTTGAAAATTTTAATAATTTTGTTATTTTCCACAACGACTAAGAATAAATTAATAAAATTAAAATTATTGAAAATGAGAAGTATAAACAAAACTTTACAAGCAAGTTTTTTAAGTCATTAAAAAATGATATATGTTTCTTAATAAAATTGCCTTTGCCGACCTGGCTAGGAGATTACCTATATATATATAATATATGATTAATAGAGAAATGTTTAAGATAATCCATACATAATTTATAGTCATGAATGATTAATCTTAACTTTTGAATCAATCTCATCAATTGTTTTGATTGAATTTTAAAATTTCGGTTGTAATGACATTTTGTAATTAACATATGATTGTATACTAAATCACATGAAATTATAATGTTAATTTTCAAAATTATATTTTTTATATTAACTTTATTAAACGTCAACTAATAGTTAATATTAATAATAATTAGATATGTCATATTAGATGATACATATATATATATATATATATATATATATATATATATATATATGGTTTGACTTAATATTCTTGTTGGACACAACAATTTACTCCCTACACACGTCCCCGTGTCTAGGACGGAATGTTGGACGATGTAATGGAGATTCGTTTGTGTTTGACGGATTGAGAGTGCGGATGGCGTGGCCCCATTTTGAATATATATTGTTTAAAGAAAATGAAACAATTACTAACTAATTTTTATTAAAAACTTAACACCTTCTTAAAAATAAATTGGTTATTTAATTTTATGAAATAAGTTAAATTAGCCAGTAGATTATAATTAATTAATTGCAACTTTTTGTTAAGTTCGTGGATTTTTTTTGAAAAATTTTATAAGCTTCTGTCCGGATTTTAGAGTTTATATTTTTTTAGTTAAGAGGGTGTCTAGCCTGTTTCATTTTCTGAAAGATTATTTTAAATTTGATGAAATATTACGTTTGGTTAAACAATGGACCTTAAATGATAAGGTTTTTTTAAAATCCAATGAAATCCTTTAATAGAAGGATTTTAGATCGAAATGCAAGAAGGGTACCTACTACTACTATTACTATTAATACATTATTATTATTATTATTATTATTATTATTATTATTATTATTATTATTATTATTATTTAAATACTAACATTTAGCAAGACTAATGTTCCTGTTCATCTACAGTGTTCCTTTAATGTATATTTCTAAACTGAAAAATCAAAATCACCTGCTATGGTGGTCCAGCGGTTAAGGCGCTGTAAGCCTTTCTACATTCGCGGTTCACGCTTTCGATACCTGTTTCTGTGTTTATTTTCCTTTGCCGTCTTTTCTTGGATTAAAAATTAAAAAGTACAAGACATCATGACCCTTACCGTGTAGTTTTGGGTAAATGGATCTCTTCATCAGTTAGCAGTTCAACTGATAAGATCTCCTCTGATTTTGTCTCCATTCTCACGCCAAATCATGATTTCAGCAAAACAACCGTCGTCTTCTTCAAAACCCTAACTGCTTTACAACCACACGCAACCTCCAAACATGCTTTCTCTATTATCTCCGCTTCCATGCCTGCATCATTTTCGTTGTTGTTGCCTACGCTTTTATCAAGCCCCATCGCCACAAGCTGTTTGCGTTCCAAGTTTTCATCTCTGCCGCCGCTCTTTTCTGTCTAGGGTTTGCATTCTAAGGTAATCATCTCTGTCCCGTTCTAGGGTTTTGCAATCGCACTTTCGTAAATAATAAAAGGGATTTGGAGGATAAAGGGGTGTATAAACAAAGAATAGTGTATTTGATCTGATATGCCTTCATTATTTTTTTATTAGTTTACTTAGTTAATAATTTTGTTCTAATGTTGTGTTTATGTGTTCTACTTTGCAGGTTGTCCTCAAAAGCGTGAGCAGTTCCAGGTTAGTTTCTTTCTATTTTTTTGAAAGGCAGTTTCTTTCTATTTATGTGTTGATTCTTTACAAAATCGTCGAGTTATATTTTTACTACAGTGAGAGTTGTGTGAACCTTTTGGAGCTTTAAGCTTTTGTTCAGTCGGTCTCTCTTCTAGGGTGATGGTTTCTTATTGTACTTTATTTTCACGTATTTGTCATGCAAAGAGGGAGATCCTTTTAGCTTCAGTTCCGTGAAAGGGTTGTAATCACTTTACTAAAATCTCTCGGTACGACAATTAATCCACTTATGTGCATACGATGATGTTTTATTGTTGTTATTAGTTATTACTCCATTATATGTCACATGATGCTTTTATTGCGTTATTTAAATTGTACCGATGATGTTATAGGTTTTGAGTAAGTCTGAAATTAGTCATATTGAAGAAACAATGAATAAGTTGCAGCAAAAGCCTGATTATATTACTTGAAGTACATGTTGTTAATGGTTTTAAGACTACCAAACCGCAAGGCAATATTCAAGATTGGTAATGATGTTTTTAAACTGCCCTGTTGTAGTTTTTCTTGGGTTAATTAGCTAGGGAGTTGTGATATTGAGGATATTATCAGTTGTATTCTTAGATACTAAATTTTCGGATTATTTCATGAATGTTGTTAGACGGTTGCAACAACACACATACTTCGATCCCTTGAAAGAGTACAATTGAATAAGAGTGTTAAGGTGACAATCAAATCCAAGGCTCGCATCTAACATGCCACCAGTTTCTCCATTGAAGTTATATGGAGCTGTTGTTCTAGGTGACCTTTGATTGCTTACACAATGGTCATCACCTTTTCCTCAAGGTCTGTCTCCCCATATGTATTTACCTATTACATAAACACCTACCTCACACATATTCTTAACGCTAATAGGATGATCTTTTGGTTATTTTGTCTGACGTTGGAGGATTTGATTGTAACTTGCAGAGTTGCAGGTAGCTACAAAATTTGCTAGGAATTGTAAACACTTAGGAATGTTGTACAAAGGAGAAGACAACATGCTGGTATGGTGAGGTAAGTTCATTGCAAGACAACATATGAGGTTAGCATCAGTGATTGTATCATGATAATTAATGAAGATATGTCATTAATTTGGGGTCTTATGAAAATTGGAGCTTGCAAATTCATTTCGTAAGATTATTTTATTACATTTTTAACATGTAAAAGCAAAATTAGGTAAACATGAGCTTTACTAATAAAACGGGAAGCTGCAATTTTTCAACTAACCATGTTGAGATGGTTAGTAATCTTTCTTACCATTAAAAATCAAGTTTCACATACCTTGAGTTAGTCATTTCTCTACATTAAGATATTATTCTTTCGTAAATAATAAAAGAGATTCGGAGGATAAATGAGTGTATAGAAAAAGAATAGTATACTTTAATTTATTATTCTTTTTTCCCTTCATCAAAAGCACAAGAAAGAGATAACCGAAACAACCTGATGCAATGCACGTGCAAATAAAACATAAAATGAAGTTATGGGAATACAACCAAACCTTTAGCTTGCCTTCTTTACAAACAATTGTTTCATTAGGAACATTTTCTCAATGTGCTTCGGTTATGACATTCTTAAAATCACAAAAATCTATTTAGAATTTCTGATCAATATGTTTGGCACGGTTTATATTTTTTTCATGACTACTTTTCCTATAACACCTCATGGGCATTATATACTGATGTATGTTTAGATTTAGTATGAAGTAGCATTTACAACCTTAAAGGCTTTATACATACTGAAGTGCCTGAGCACTAATTACTTACTATATATAGTATATTATAAAATAAAAAGCCTGAGAAGAGATAATTACATTGAACATTTCCTTAAAGTTATAATCATATGTATTATGCACAAGAGCCATCCTTAACTTTTCCATAAACACTAGGAATTGAGGATATATGATGTTATATGGTAAGTCCGTATTGTTAAGGAGATTGATGGCTTATATAAAACTGGTTGAAATTGCACTTAAGGTAAATAAGATGGGCCTTTTGATGACACTGTAAGATTCTTTGACTTACCTCATTATAGCTTCCAAGAGTACAAAGGAGTTTGAGTTGTTCATTCTTCAATGCATGATCCATTAGTCACAAATTTACTTATGATCACGTTTTGGTTTATCCAGATCAAGCTTGATAAAATGCTTAATTGATGGCTTGATGCGATTCTGATGAAGAGGAGCAGGTGCATATAAATGAATGTCATATGTCATTACCTTTAAGCTAATTAATGTTTATGGATGTATTTCTAATCTACATAAAGGTAGCTCCTCATTATGTTAAAGTTAAAGTGTTAACCATGTTACTAACTGCCATTTGCCCTTAATATGTTATTATCATACTATTTATCTTAATTTAAGTTAATTGTTTATGACTTTATGTTTCATATTATCTAACCATTGTCTCAAGAATGATATTTAAACTTTGTTTTAGGTTGACGATTTTCTAATCACAAACTTAAAACCAGGACGCTGCATTTCTTTTACTAAATTGTTTTAGGTGCCCGGCCGTCGCAACGCGCGGGCACCAAAACTTTGTTATTTCTATTTTGAAAGGTTTATTATTATTATTATTATTATTATTATTTTTATTAATGAAAATTCTAAAAAAAAGATCATATCTATTTGATTTTGTTATTACCAGTAATACTATTTTTGTCTTTTTAACTAATAGTGATTTGTACACTATAATATTTTATTATATATAATAAAAAAAACTAGTTAAACAATTTTACTTTTGAACATTTAGATAGATTTAATTGATAATAAGCTTATAAGCATATGATGTCATGGTTGTTGTAAATGAAAAACATTATTATGCATTATCATCACTCTAATTCTATTGTTACTATTAAAAATTAGGTTAAGCGCACCGAAATATAATGAAGTATCACCGCTTTAATACTTTTTTTCAGTTTTCACAAAATTGCATTAAAATACCTGAAATTTACGTTTAATGTAATTTGACCTCCTAACACGCGCGAACCCCTACATATTTTTATATAAATAATTTAGAATACACACGGTGTTTTAAAAGTGGTTTCACCTTAAAAATAGATTGCACGCATAATAGGCAAGTATTACCTATCCGTATATAGTATGGCTCTTTTGGTAAGACCGAGTATCCGTATCGAACTCCTAATAATCAACCTACACTATTATCTAGTCGACAACGATGCGAGAAGTGAAATAAACTAAAGAACCACAACTAAACAACACAAATCAAAGAAATAAAAACAAAGGCACAGGAGCATGCAATAGAAAGGAATTCAAAGCGGGAACATACTCATTCGGATTAGATACACTCTAGTCAAATGTAAATATACATAATCATGTGACGTGACTATATTGACTTATAAAGTATAGAGGATAAAAAGTACACATATTCCAATTAATTAGTAATTCATCTATAGACACAACAAATTACACCAAACAGATAAGCATAACCTCTTGATGCTTAAGTCTTTTAAACTGAAAAATAATACTAAATATCCGATCATAAATGAAGATAAGATATCATGACTCAACCTGTGATGAGACAAACCATAAGCATAACCTGTTGATGATCCAAACAACACACCAACCACACATGAGCGTAACCTCTCATAACATAAGGACATATACTTGGTTTAATATATAAAATCTCAAACCATCATCCACGAACCTCATGTAACGCCACAAATGCACATACCAAGTCTAATCACACCAAGATCCACTAACCTAGTATCAATCTTGACATAATGAAACATGTTTATATATACATAAACTTGAAGATAAGTATTCCACATATAAATTCAACATAACATAAATGTATAAAATACTCACATGAAATGGAAATAGCATCAATACAACCAAATATAATTGTCATTGAATCAAATAATGATATCATCCAAGTCAACAAAGTCAAACCATCATAAATACATAATACAAAAACATGTCTAATCCAAATGAATTAAAGTATTCAATTCATGTTTCCTAAAAACGTACCTAGATCATACATAAAATCGAATTTAACATAATAAAAAAGGAGAGGTTATACCAAACCCGAAAATGGGATGTACAATGAGTTAGATACTCCCTTCTAAGCTTAAATCACCTCCTAATGCATCAAGGATCAAGCACCAATCATTAGAGATGAAAGGAGGAGCTTGAATCACCTCCTAAGGGTGCTATTAATATTTAAAAATGTGTTTCAACCAGATGCATTTGTTTTAATTAGTAACAATGATGGATTCCTCTTGTCTCTTTATGATGGAGATTTTTAAAGAATGAATCTAAACTACTAAGCCAATACAGGTTGCTTATAAAAGATTGTTTCAAAACTCCTTTATAAAATGCTAAAACCATCTAGTTATAGAAGCTTTTTCTAGTTTGATCTTCACTTTTTTGTATGCTATCGTAGGAATACTAGGATCTTTGAGGAAATGGATGCCCCGATTGTAATTCTAGTAAGGAAGTTGCAAAGTCAATCGTTTTCCTTATTAAACAATAGAGGAAAGCTAAATATGAAGCTTTTTTGGTTAAATTGGTGCACAAATCCAATGCTTGAATTCCTAATGTAATTTGTAATCTATTTTACTCTAGCAACTTTCTAGAAAATGTTAAAATGTTATACTTACAAAAAAACAATATAAAATACTAGAATCTAAATAAATCCCAACAATTTAAAAACAATCTGGAACAAATTCAGAGAATCCAGAAATATTATATACTCAAATCAATCTAAAATGAAATATAGAATCTTTAACTGCTGATTTGAAACAATACTTATTCTAGTTATCTCATTGCAATCCATATCTCAATGAAAGCTCCATAATCACCTGAAAGTCAATAAACAACAATTTTAAGAAAACTCATCAAAATATAAAAAAAATTAAGTTTCAAATTATCCATATAAAAAAAACCAACACATTAAGTTTCAAGAACTTATTTTGCTTAATTCTCAAGCTTGATTGGTTTATACAAAACAGTTTGACTTTTACCAAAAGTCATCTCTTTTGCTCAACAGTTTGACTTTTACCAAAAGTCATCTGTTTTGCTTTTCTTCATAATAAATTACTATCTATCAGATCGATCAAATCAATTGACAAACTCATGATTCAACATGAACTTTAGAATTCTAATATCTTAAAGAAATTAGGAAAGAGATGATGTAAAAGTGAGGAACGTACCTAATATTCTAACACGAGGTTCAATAAAAGGGAGTCACGAAAAGGTTTCAAATTGATCTTCATTTTCATCTTAAACCATAGTATCTTTGTCAACAAGGGTTCCATTAAAGCCCTCTCGAGTCAAGTCAATATCCATAACATCATCAAGTTGGAGATTACTAGATACTCCACCTTGCAAATATGTTTCAACATCATCTGTTTGTTCATTCATGTCATAAGAATCTCTAGCGCTTGTCTTGATCATAACTTGCCAACCATTGTCAATAGGATCAACTACGTAAAACACTTGTTGTGCTTGATAAGCTAGTATAAAGGGCTCATTATGTGGCTTTAACCCATTAAAATTGAGTGAAGTAAACCCATTTTCATCTTCTCTTTTCCTCTTACCATTTGAGATCCAATCACAATTAAATAAAACTATTTTTTTTGTCAATACAATATTCTAACTCAATGATATCATTTAAATTCCCATAGTACACAACATCTCCTACTATTGGATTGATAACTCTAGCACTGGAGAAGCTATTTGTCAAGGCCTCGATCATAACTTCACTATTTTGTGTTTTTCTTTTTCTTTCAAGATCTTTTGTGTGGAACCTAAAACCATTTATAATAAATCCCTTATATCTTTTCACCACCTCAGCAGGAGCACTTGCCAAGGCCCTTTGATATTCTGTGATTCTTTGATCCCCTCTACTATATAGAGCTTCAACCTAAGTAAAGGAGATTTGTGAAAGCTATAAGAATAGTTCTAGTAAGTTAGAACTTTAAAATGCTAAAAGACTACCATTTATTGTTACTTGCTTGTTCTTCAAACCAAGATGCAAATGTTTCACTATGAATACGTTAAACCTCATGTTCACGTAATCGTCGATTTTGATACGAGTAATCTTAAGATGTTACCTGATATGTTAAATGATAATAATAGAATTAGTGGTAATAAGCGTTGTGATTTTGTATGTTTATGACAACAAGGGCATGCAAGTTGGCCTTTAGTGCTCCCTCCCGATAAATTTGCATAAGCAGGGAAGTCGCTTATGGTCCATAACAAAGAGGCATGCATCTGGAAGTTACTTTTTGTTGATGCATCATATGTCTCTGTTCCAACATCCCATAATTCCTTCAGCTCATCAACTAAAGGTTCTAAATAGACATCTATATTATTCCGTTGAGCAAATGGACCAGTTATAAGTAAGCATAGAATGAAAAGTGGTTGTTTCATACACATCCATGGCGGGAGATTATATGGCAACAACACAACGTGCTATGTACTATAAGAAACACTCATCGTCCTAAACGGATTAAACTTGTCATTAGCTAAACCAAGTATAACATTGCGTGATTCATTAGCAAATTCAGGATATTGGAAATTAAATGTTTTCCAAGCTGGGGAATTTGCTGGATATCTTAGGCAATCATCTTTAGTGCGACTCTCTTCATGCCATCTCATGGATTCTGCTATTTTTGATGACATGAATAGCCTCTGCAACATAGGTTTTAATGGAAAATAACGTAAAACTTTTGCTACAACCTTTTTACAACTATGAGGTCCAGTTGACTGATCTTCAAGATCATCTTCACTTGGTATATACCTTTGAGGTATGACACATAAAACAATTAAGTATTATTTCTTTTTTCTTTCCAGTATAACATACAATCATTAGGACATGCATCACTTTTCTCATAATAAGACCCAAATCCCTTATAGACTTCTTTATTTCATACAAAGACATAGGTATAAAAGCAAATGGGAATACCTCCCTCAAAAGATTAAGCATCATGGAGAAACCATGGTCATTACATTTGCTAATGCACTTACAATGAAATAGTCTGATTATAAAATACAGTACCTAGAACTTCTTACATCTGGGATATAGTTCTCTGTTTGCGTCTTACAATACTTTATAAAACTTGTTTGCTTCCACATTTGGCAGTTTTGAATTTTCATCTTCTATATCTATATCATCAGCATGTATGTTCTCATGTAAGGTACATAATGTACTCATGTAAGGACAAGCAGATGGTCGAGCACTTGAAACGATATTTTTATAACCTTTGATAAAACCATCACATATCATATGCACTCTAGCATCCTCTCGATTAACCCATGCTTCATTCCCGCATTTAATGCATGGGCATACAATCTGACCACTAAAACACTCATTATAAAGCATATGATCAAGAAAATTTTCCAACCCTTTTTGGTATTCGATAGTCACTCTTGATAAAGACATCCAACTATTATCCATCTTCGCCCCTTGATTATTGAAAACACAAACTTACCTACTAAAAGTAACATTCAGGACATAAACTATAGCATGTGATTTTTTAGTTTTTACTATATGTGATTGTAATCAAAATAATCAATCAAAGTCTTTTGTTTTTACATTATTATCCCTCTTGATAATAAAAAGGACAAACCAATAGTATCAGAGGTTATTTTTTATAAAAAAAAACTATGCACCAGATGATAATTATTTGTGAGTTAGTTAACCTGTAGTATAAAACATGTAATTGAATCTTTAATTGATAAACATATATCACATATCAGTTTTATAACTGAACACACTTTACTAACTAACTTCCCGCAATTTGTTTTAGTTACAATACATGTATCACAAATATCATATTCATTGTTACCTAATGGTGATAATGGCCCAATTCGAAAGAACACTTAATTTTGGTTCATTGTATCGTGTCTAGGTTCTAATATTGAACCAAAAATAGACCCGAAATTAGAGCATCATAATAGAATCGGTAATGTAATGTTATACATAATTTGTGATGCAAAAGAGCAGCAAAAAATAACTAACAAATTTGTGATGTAATCTACACAAGAAATAAATTAAGAAAGTATGCAGAAATTGATAATAAGGAAGCATATTAACACATAGTATGGGATGTAATCAAACCAAAATTGGCGATAGAAATCAATAATAATGGAACCAGAAAGTAAACTAACCTGATTTGGATTTAGGTTGCTTCGTACGATTGTTCGGAGGAGGAGATGCAATGGCGATGGAAGAAGAGGATGACAAAGTGAAGAGGATGGCGACAGCTAAGAGAATGATGTCGGCAAAGAGGATGGCGACATCGACAGCTAAGAGGATGACGATGGCGAAGATGATGGCAACGGCGACGTGGATGGAGACCACGGTGAAGAGAGTCGAGAGAAACAATGGCGTGAGACGTTAACTAAGAATGAAATCGGAATGGAAAAGGGGAGTGGTGTCGGCTCTGTTTTTAGGGGCGCCATTAATTACGATTTAAGAATATTCATTTTCTTGAGTATTATTATAGTTTCAAACTAGATATGTTACTCATAGTTTTCGAATACCAATAACTATGTTAACTTGTTGTGGACGATCTATTAATACAATGAGAATATATACTATTTTTTATATGGATAAATCTATTAATTATATAAAGTAATTAAGGATATAAAATATGTTTCCACTATATATTAGAAATTAAAAAAAATAGATTGAACCAATTCTTGGATATAAGTACTTGTTATATTAAGTACATAACATTTATTAGGACCAATATATCATATTTGTCGCTATGTTTTTTTATATTGAATCCCTTATAAACAAGTACGTGTTAAATAAAACTTAGGGTTTAGTATTTAAACGTGTATCGAATTTGTTATTTTTTTGTTATTGTATATACTCATCTCTAAAAACTACAATTTAATGTAATAAGACTTAAATATCAGATGTCCTAATAGATTCAATTATATTAAAACTCTGCAAATTAATGTCCTATAAAACTTCATCTAAAAGGACCCGAACATCAACTATCCTATTTTATTTTACAATTATAAGACCTTGACAGATAAGTGTCATGTAAAACATTAAGTATTAAGACCATTATGTGATGTGTCATATTAAACTCTATAATATCATGACCCCTATAAATAAGTGTCATATAAAACTTAATCTGAAAGGATCCGAACATCAAATATCCTAATATATTCTACAATTATAAGACCCCAACTAATAAGTGTCATGTAAAATGTTAAATATTAAGACTATTACGTGATGTGTCCTATTAGACTCTATTATTACAAGACCCCTATAAATAAGGGTCATATAAACTTAATCTAACATGACGTAATTATTAAGCGCCCTTTTAATTAGGCTATACTATCATAACTAGACACATAAACTAATGGGTCGTATATATTATATATGTTATTGAAACGCGTATTGAAAAAGCGTTCTATTTAAACGTCTTATAAATCCTTTTTTGTTGTAGTGGAGGTGCATAATAAAAAAACTCATTATGAACGGCACACGTTTAGTAAATGGCGATTGTTATATATTAAAAATATAAATATAAATATAAATATGTTAACTAAAACACCACGGAATATATGTTTCTTAAGTTGCAAGCTTAGATTCAAATATAGTAACTAGCATATCGTTATCAAGATTATCAAGATCAAGAAAATATAAAAAAAAATTATAGATATAACATCGATCTGTTTCAAAACTTCTATCCAAGTCAAAGAAAAAAAATCAAAAGATAAAAGAATTCAACTGCTTTGAAAATTACGATCGAGGAGAAGAAATCGTTTTTGTTTCATCTTTTAATTAATTGGGTCTGGGCTCGTCTTTTAACTTGTTAATTTGGTTAGAAGTTAGAAGCAGTGATCTATTAAAGCTTAGAGAATTTTCAAGTTTGACTATTTTTTATATCAATAGTAACAAATAAAATCTAGCTTCCTTGCTTTTTAAATAAAAAAAATTCAAATGCTACATATATATGCATGCATGTATATATATACATTCATGTTCTCTCAATTAGATTTAATTAGTTTTATTCTATAAACCAAATACTTTAAAAAATATGGTGACTGTATTGTAATATTTATGATGATATGTATCACATAATGGTCTATTAGGAGAGTCTGGGCCGCTTCAAAGTGTTTTGATGTTCTGTGCAAAATATACTACTAATGCCCTTATGTATGAAATTTACTATGCACAAACGAGATATGAAACATATATATATATATATATATATATATATATATATATATATATATATATTATAAACAAAAATGTAACATATATTTAATTAAAAAGTTTAGACCGTTACAAAAAAGTTACAAACTAACTAAAACGATATATACGTGTTATATACTAGTTTAATCAAACAACTAAGCAATCTAGCTACTAACCAATCAAGTAACTAAGCATATAAAACAATTAAGCAAATAACACATTAAACATAAATCACATAATACAAAATAAAACTTATTTTAGAATGATAAAACCTGATTAAGCTTCAAGTCTTTAAAATTCAAAGTTTGTATAATGAATTTTGACCCTTTTAAGTATGTGTACTTTGATTAGTTACACAAGACTGCAACAAAGTTAGATTTCTATACATAGATTTTTTTTTCTTTTAGAATATTAGGGCATATAGATACATGATACATCATTCATAGAAATTTAGAAAAAAAAGCAGATTGATGTATTATAATTATTAATTAGGTAATTAGAATTTAAAATACACAAAATTAAAACAAAATTCAAATAATCTAACTTGATTCATATAATGTGATAATCATTCATATAATCTGATAATCATAACTTGATTTTAACAATAAAATTCAAAACAGAATTCAAATGAGAAAAATTAAATAAAATAACAACTTGATTCATAAACTGATCCACAATCATACAAACTCATAAATCAGATCGACATTCATATGCACTAATCGACATTCATACCACTACTAGAAAAAAGTCATTTGTTGACAGTCTTAGTGACATAGAACTCAACGTCTCAAAATCGTGACAAAAGTAGTGACAATTTTAGCGATGATCAAGTCTTCCACATCGTAACTGATGTCGAAATAAATAAGAATAGACAACAAAGTCATAAAATATGTTGTTAAATATGTCACTAATGTTGTGGCTTGTTCAAATGAGTCACTAAGCAAGTCGCTAAATTTTGTGACTTGCTTAAAAAGTCACCAAGCAAGTCACTAACTTATGACTTGCTCAAACATGTCCCTAACAAAGTCATTAATTTTGTGATTCGCTCAAACAAGTCACCGACCATGTCGCCAATTTTGAACCTTGCTAAAACAAGTCCCTAACCAAGTCGTTAACTATAATACCGGATGGGAAGAATAGTCAAGTTAATACATTTAGTAGACAAGGCATTAAAAAAATTAAATAGTTAGTTCATTTGCTCAAACGGGCCAAGTTTTTTTTAAGCCTATTAACCTACTTGGAGCCCATGAATAAAGAAAGCCCTAATATCAAGTCCTTGCTTGCAATCTACTTGAAACAAAAGAGAGAGAGAGAGCGAGAGAGAGAGAGAGAGAACGAACTCCATCTATAATCTGCGACCACCATCTTTTATCGGCGATCATTTCATGATGTTCTCCAACGAACTCCTCTATAAGTACTCCTATACTCAGCCCCATTCTTCAATCGTGAGACCATCTGTAATCTAAGAATCGAAGAGAGCGATTAAGGTTGCATTCGGGGATACCGCCGAACACAAGCCGAAGGCTTATGTCGGAATAAGCTTGTTTCTGTTATGATTGGTCTGCAATTAAGCTAATTTGGAGACAAAATCACCTTTAATTCTGAGCCGATTAAGCTTATTTATGTTCTGGTTTTCGTTTTCAAAAGGAATTAAGGTTCGTTCCTACATCCTTGCGATTTTCTTCTATTGCCTTAGTCGACTGTTCCTATTTCCTGATTCTGTTTATCATATTACATGCCCTTTTTTTCAATGTTGAGCGATTAGGGTAGCTTTCTAATTCAAGTTTGATTTTTTTATGTCAATAGTGATTAATAAAATCTACCTTCCTTGCTTTTTAAATAAAAAAGATTCAAATGCTACAACTGCATATATATGCATGCATGTATATATATACATTCATGTTCTCTCAATTAGAATATGGTGACTATATTGTAATATTTATGATGATATGTATCGCATAATGGTCTATTAGGAGAGTCAGGGCCGCTTCAAAGTGTTTTGATGTCCTGTACGAAACAGACTACTAATGCCCTTATGTACCAAATTTACTATGCACAAACGAGATATGAGACATATATATATATATATATATATATATATATATATATATATATATATATATATATATATATATATATGTGTGTGTGTGTGTGTGTGTGTGTGTGTGTGTGTGTGTGTGTGTGTGTGTGTGTGTGTGTATAAACAAAAATGTAACATATATTTAATTAAAAAGTTTAGACCGTTACAAAAAAGTTACAAACTAACTAAAACGATATATATGTGTTATATACTGGTTTAATCAAACAACTAAGCAATCTAGCTACTAAGCAATCAAGTAACTAAGCATATAAAACAATTAAGCAAATAACACATTAAACATAAATCACATAATACAAAATAAAGCTTATTTTAGAATGATAAAACCTGATTAAGCTTCAAGCCTTTAAAAGTCAAAGGTTGTATAATGAATTTTGACCCTTTTAAGTATGTGTACTTTGATTAGTTACACAAGACTGCAACAAAGTTAGATTTCTATACATAGATTTTTTTTTCTTTTAGAATATTAGGGCATATAGATACATGATACATCATTCATAGAAATTTAGAAAAAAAAAGCAGATTGATGTATTATAATTATTAATTAGGTAATTAGAATTTAAAATACACAAAATTAAAACAAAATTCAAATAATCTAACTTGATTCATATAATGTGATAATCATTCATATAATCTGATAATCATAACTTGATTTTAACAATAAAATTCAAAACAGAATTCAAATGAGAAAAATT
The DNA here is from genome assembly GCA_947179395.2 of Pulicaria dysenterica. NCBI lineage: Eukaryota > Viridiplantae > Streptophyta > Magnoliopsida > Asterales > Asteraceae > Pulicaria > Pulicaria dysenterica. Next base: position 75,144,811 of record OX359288.1, on the reverse strand, counting down.
AAATAAAATAACAACTTGATTCATAAACTGATCCACAATCATACAAACTCATAAATCAGATCGACATTCATATGCACTAATCGACATTCATACCACTACTAGAAAAAAGTCATTTGTTGACAGTCTTAGTGACATAGAACTCAACGTCTCAAAATCGTGACAAAAGTAGTGACAATTTTAGCGATGATCAAGTCTTCCACATCGTAACTGATGTCGAAATAAATAAGAATAGACAACAAATTCATAAAATATGTTGTTAAATATGTCACTAATGTTGTGGCTTGTTCAAATGAGTCACTAAGCAAGTCGCTAAATTTTGTGACTTGCTTAAAAAGTCACCAAGCAAGTCACTAACTTATGACTTGCTCAAACATGTCCCTAACAAAGTCATTAATTTTGTGATTCGCTCAAACAAGTCACCGACCATGTCGCCAATTTTGAACCTTGCTAAAACAAGTCCCTAACCAAGTCAAGTTAATACATTTAGTAGACAAGGCATTAAAAAAATTAAATAGTTAGTTCATTTGCTCAAACGGGCCAAGTTTTTTTTAAGCCTATTAACCTACTTGGAGCCCATGAATAAAGAAAGCCCTAATATCAAGTCCTTGCTTGCAATCTACTTGAAACAAAAGAGAGAGAGAGAGAGAGAGAGAGAGAGAGAGAGAGAGAGAGAGAGAGAGAGAGAGAACGAACTCCATCTATAATCTGCGACCACCATCTTTTATCGGCGATCATTTCATGATGTTCTCCAACGAACTCCTCTATAAGTACTCCTATACTCAGCCCCATTCTTCAATCGTGAGACCATCTGTAATCTAAGAATCGAAGAGAGCGATTAAGGTTGCATTCGGGGATACCGCCGAACACAAGCCAAACGAAGGCTTATGTCGGAGTAAGCTTCTTTCTGTTATGATTGGACTGCAATTAAGCTAATTTGGAGACAAAATCACCTTTAATTCTGAGCCGATTAAGCTTATTTATGTTCTGGTTTTCGTTTTCAAAAGAAATTAAGGTTCGTTCCTAGATCCTTTCAATTTTCTTCTAATGCCTTAGTCGACTGTTCCTATTTCCTGATTCTGTTTATCATATTACATGCCCTTTTTTTCAATGTTGAGCGATTAGGGTAGCATTCTGATTCAAGTTTGACTGTTTTTTTTATGTCAATAGTGATTAATAAAATCTACCTTCCTTGCTTTTTAAATAAAAAAGATTCAAATGCTACAACTGCATATATATGCATGCATGTATATATATAAATTCATGTTCTCTCAATTAGATTTAATTAGTTTTATTTTATAAACCGAATACTTTAAAAAATATGGTGACTGTATTGTAATATTTATGATGATATGTATCACATAATGGTCTATTAGGATAGTGAGGGCCGCTTCAAAGTGTTTTGATGTCCTATGCGAAACAAACTACTAATGCCCTTATGTACGAAATTTACTATGCACAAACGAGATAAGAAACATATATATATATATATATATATATATATATATATATATATATATATATATACAAAAATATAACATATATTTAATTAAAAAGTTTAGACCGTTGCAAAAAAGTTACTAAATCATAACATATATTTGTCGACAGTCTTAGTGACATAGAACTCAACGTCTCAAAATCATGACAAAAGTAGTGACAATTTTAGCGATGATCAAGTCTTCCACATCGTAACTGATGTCGAAGTAAATAAGAATAGACAACAAAGTCATAAACTATGTTGTTAAATATGTCATTAATGTTGTGGCTTGTTCAAATGAGTCACTAAGCAAGTCGCTAAATTTTGTGACTTGCTTAAAAAGTCACCAAGCAAGTCACTAATTTATGACTTGCTCAAACATGTCCCTAACAAAGTCATTAATTTTGTGATTCGCTCAAACAAGTCACCGACCATGTCGCCAATTTTGTACCTTGCTCAAACAAGTCCCTAACCAAGTCGTTAACTATAATACCGGATGGGAAGAATAGTCAAGTTAATACATTTAGTAGACAAACCATTAAAGAAATTAAATAGTTAGTTCATTTGCTCAAACGGGCCAAGTTTTTTTTAAGCCTTTTATCCTTCTTGGAGCCCATAAATAAAGAAATCGCTAATATCAAGTCCCTGCGTGCAATCTACTTGAAACAAGAGAGAGAGAGAGTGAGATAGAGAGAGAGAGAGAGAGAGAACGAACTCTAGCTATAATCTGCGACCACCATCTTTAATCGGTGTTCATTTCATGAAGTTCTCCAACGAACTCATCTATAAGTACTCCTATACTCAGCCCTATTCTTCAATCGTGAGACCATCTGTAATCTAAGAATCCAAGAGAGCGATTACGGTAGCATTCGGGGCTACCGCCGAACACAAGCCAAACGAAGGTTGATGTCGGTGTAAGCTTGTTTCTGTTATGGTTGGACTGCAATTAAGCTAATTTGGAGACAAAATCACCTTTAATTCAGAGGCGATTAAGCTTATTTATGTTCTGGTTTTCGTTTTCAAAAGCAATTAAGGTTCGTTCCTACATCCTTGCGATTTTCTTCTAATGCCTTAGTCAACTATTCCTATTTCCTAATTCTATTTATCATATTACATGCCCTTTTTTTCAATGTTGAGCGATTAGGGTAGCATTTTGATTCAAGTTTGACTGTTTTTTTATGTCAATAGTGATTAATAAAATCTAGCTTCCTTGCTTTTTAAATAAAAAATGTTCAAATGCTACAACTGCATATATATGCATGCATGTATATATATACATTCATGTTCTCTCAATTAGATTTAGTTTGTTTTATTCTATAAACCGAATATTTTAGAAAATATGGTGACTATATTGTAATATTTATGATGATATGTATCGCATAATGGTCTATTAGGAGAGTCAGGGCCGCTTGAAAGTGTTTTGATGTTCTACGTGAATCAGACTACTAATGCCCTTATGTACGAAAACTACTATGCACACACGAGATATGAAACATATATATATATATCAACAAAAATGTAACATAAAGTTAATTAAAAATTTTAGGCCGTTACAAAAAAGTTACAAACTAACTAAAACGATACATATGTGATATATAGTGGTTTAATCAAGCAACTAAGCAATCTAGCTACTAAGCAACCAAGTAACTAATCATATAAAGCAATTAAGTAAATAAGACATCAAACATAAATCACATAATGCATATAAAGCTTAATGTTAGAAGGATAAAACCTGATTAAGCTTCAAGCCTTCAAAATTCAAAGGTTGTATAATGAGTTTTGACCCTTTTAGGTATTCGTTCTTTGATTAGTTACACAAGACTACAACAAAGTTAGATTTCTATAAGAATACATAGATTTTATCCTTTTATAAAATTAGGGCATGTGGATACATGATACATCATTCATTTAATTTAGAAAAAAAGCAGATTGATGAATGATAATTATTAATTAGGTAATTAGAGTCGCTAGCTTCCCCTATAGCGACTCGTATTGTGACGTTTATAGCGACGAGTTACATATCAGCGACTACAATAGCGACTCTAGTTTATTTGTCGCTAACAAGTAGTAGCAACAGTAGAGAGAACGTCGGTCCAAACGTCTCTACTTTTAGACACATGAGGGAGGAAGTCACTAAATCAACGACTTCTTTTTAGTGACTCCTCACCTTACGTCACTTAGAGTGTCGGTGGCTTCAAATATGTCACGAAAGATGTTACTAATTATGTCGCTAAAAGGCCAATTTTTTGTAGTGTACAAGCAACTGTCTTCAAAAATCATTACTTGATTTTAACAAAAAAATTTAAAACTGTATTTTGTTTACAGGTTTAACATTCATATAATATGATAAAGTGATAATTATATGAGAAAAATATGATAAAATAATATGATAAAGTGATAATCATATACAAAGAGAATAGATTAAAAAATACAAACGAACAAACCTTTAGCTTTAGGGCGATGGCGACCGGAAAGTGTGCCATTGGACCTGCAAGTGGGCGACAGCTGACGTGCGAATGTGCGATGGTACTTCAATGAAAGATGGACGACGGAGATGGGAGAGTAGGAGACGCCAAAGTTATTAATGGGCTTATCGTAATGGGCCTCGGGCCCTTTGTTTGCTTAGCTTAGTTTCCCTAATGTTCCTCTATAAATATTGTTTGGATGTAATCTCTTTCAATAAGCAATTATAATCTCTGATATTCAATATGGTATCAGAGTCATATCCTCTCTAAATTTCCTCATACCTTCAGCCGATCCACCTCTCTCTCCTCTATCTCGAAAATTCCTACTCCTTCTTCTTCCTCTTCGATGGCAGCAAATCCCTATACGGCCTAAAACAGGCTCCTCGTGCATGGTTTCATCGATTTGCTCAACACGCTCTTACCATTGTGTTGACTGCATCTCCCGAGTCTCTCTTCCAGCGTATTATTGCATCTCTTCGGAATGAGTTTGCCATGACTAACCTCGGGGGTCTTAATTATTTTCTGGGAATTTCTGTTACTCGTAATGTTGACGGGTTATTCCTCTCGCAAGCTCAGTATGCCTCGGAAATTCTTGAAAGGGCCAATATGTTTAATTGCAATCCATCCAAAGCTCCGGTTGAAGGGCGCTGATGGGCCTCCAGTTTCGGATCCATCTCTCTATCGCAGTCTTGCGGGTGCATTGCAATATCTTACTTTCACGAGACTTGATATTACATATGTCGTTCAACAGATCTGCTTGTTCATGCATGATCCTCGGGAGCCTCCTCTAACGGCTCTTAAGAAAATTTTAAGGTATATTCGTGGTACTATCGAGTTTGGATTACATTTATATAGATCGTCGGAATCTTCTCTGGTTGCCTATTCGGACGCGGATTGGGGTGGGTGTCCTACCACCCGTCGTTCCACATCCGGATATTGTGTGTTTTTAGGCAACAACTTGCTTTCATGGTCATCCAAGCGCCAACACATTGTGTCTCGTTCTAGTGCTGAAGCAAAATACAGGGGAGTAGCTAACACGGTTGCAGAGATTTCTTGGCTTCGCAATCTTCTTCGTGAGCTTCACACGCCTTTGCCTAAGGCAACCATTGTCTACTGTGACAATATTAGTGCTGTCTACATGTCCTCCAATCCTGTTAATCACCAGCGGACGAAACATGTTGAGATTGATATCCACTTTGTTCGTGATAAAGTGGCAAATGGTCAGATTCGTGTTCTTTTTGTTCCGTCTCAATTTCAGTATGCGGATATCTTCACCAAATGGCTGTCATCGTCTCTCTTTCTTGATTTCCAATCCATTTGAACGTTCGGCCTCTTGCCGCTCCAACTGCGGGGGCGTATTAATGGGCTTATCGTAATGGGCCTCGGACCCTTTGTTTGCTTAACTTAGTTTCCCTAATGTTCCTCTATAAATATTGTTTGGATGTAATCTTTTTCATTAAGCAAATATAATCTCTGATATTCAATAAAAGTATTTTGAAATTTTGGAAATCGAGAGGAGAGTTTACGTGCGATGGTCGAAAGTCGGGGCAAGATTGAACAAAATCAGTATAGCCATTGTGTGTCTCAAAGTCGGTCTTTCGACTTCTAGCCTCGTTCCTTCCCGTTGCCGGCTCGCTGCCCTATCATCGTATACCTCTACACCTTAGCGCCGCTTCGGTTCCTTCTGGTCTCCAACTCCCAAAGCCCAAATGTTTATGTGAAGTCCGTAAATAAATTTTGTTTTCTCTAAAATGAACCTAGGTATATACATATTGGACTATATGTCTCATGTCCCCAGCCCAAATGTTGCCCTGGGCCTGCGTACGGACTGCACGACACTAGGGCTGGCTCGGAGGAGAGTACTTGCCTCTTAAAGGAAAGATAAAGAGTTCTAGTATTGTGAAGGTTTAAATCAGAGTAAATACACCAATCATCCCTGTGGTTTGTACCAAATTTCACCGTTCGTCCCTAGGGTTCATTAACTACACCGGACATCCTCATGGCTTACATTTTGTAACGTCTGTAGTCCCTGGCTCAAATAGAATGACTAAAATACCCTTCTATTTTTAATTTAAACTTTTCTTTTACATTTTATTCCTTTTTTAATTAATAAATAGAGATTACTTAATTTAAATTGCTATTATTATTATATAATAATTAAAAACCCATCCCCCCCACCTTCCCCCCAATCTCTCTCTGCTCTCTCACTCCATCTCTCTCTACGCCACCCCCTGCCACCACCTCTCACCAGGGCACCACCCACAATTTCTCTCTGCTCTCTCACTCCGTTTCTCTCTACGTCACCCCCTGCCACCGCCTCTCGCGAGAACCACCCACACTCTGTCTCAGCTCTCTCACTCGGACTCTCTCTCTCTCGCCGGCCACAACCTCCATCTCCAATGCCATAGAGATGGGTTTTGAGCATCTTCCTTCCCCATCGCCACCATCTCACTCTCTCTCGCTCTCTCACTCTCTCTGTGTGTAGAAACCCTAATCGCAAAAAGAAAATCGGTTATGGTTTTCAGATTTTTTCAGTGTGGTGGCGGTGGTGATCTGTGTGTGTGTATGTTTGTTGTTGTTTGATTTGTTAGGGTTTGTTCAGATTAGGGTTTGTGGTGGTGACCTACAGTGGTTGCTGTGGTGGTGACCTACGATGGTTGCTTTTGGTTTTTTTGATCGACGCTAAGGGATGGAGTCAGATGGTGGTGGTAGTGGTGCCATGGTGGCTGTGGTAGTGACCTACAGTGGCGTACGTAGAGAGAGACGGTGGTAGCGACCACCGGGCACCGGCTGCGAGAGCAGCGACCACCTGCTGCAAGCGAGCATCAGCCACATTCACGTAGCAAGCCGACTCCGGCTTCGAGCAGGGAGCAGCGACTAGCGACCAACGATCTAGGGCTACCGACAGCAAGTTCTACGGCGACATTCAGGTTAGTCTCTTAGTCCATTTATGAAACTTATGAACATATCTGTAGTTTATGTGGTTTATATCTCAACTGAAACATTGAAGTTGATTTGTTGTTGAGTTGTTATCCACTACATTGATTTTCAATTTTCTACTTTTTAATCTAATTACACTTTTGTTGAGTATGAAGCTGATTTAATATATTTGAGATTGAGATGAAGCTTATCTAAGTAACTAAGTTGCAATGTGTTAAGATGAAGATAATTTTGTTGAGATGAAGCTGATTTAATTACCCATTTGCATTAAACGGGGATACCCGCTTCCCCGCGGTTTTCCCCGTTTACCCGACGGGGATCCCCGTTTAAATCCCCGCGGTTTTTTAAGCGGGGACGGGGACAGTTTTTTTAATCGGGGACGGGGGGATCAATCCCCGGCCCGAAACCGGCCCGTTGCCATCCCTAGATGGTTAGGGAAAACTGTTAGTTGTGTAAGTTCAAGCGAAACTATTTAACTATGGTGTTTCTTATTTACTTTGGTTAATTACTATCGAGAGCCTATCTTCGGTCATGAATTGTACTTTTTGCTTCGGCTAGTTTTATATAATATATTTTTGTAAAAGAATAAAAATTTTATAATCTTAGGCTTGTTCACCAACAAATGTTATTTTCTAATTCTTAATTCAACAAAATCGCTTGACTTTGACAGTTTCTTAGCTATGGATATGATATATCTGACCAGGGTGTGTGTATATATATATATATATATATTTCAATTTGACCAACGCGTTGATCGAATTGGTTGATTCATAAAGGAGAGACAAGATCTATTTATATGTTACAGTTATTTATTAATTAATTTGGGGTTGGGTGAACAAGGACAAACATATATAAGTTGTCAAAAAGATTGTGAAATAAAAACAAGTTAACTAAAAGGTTAAAGCCATAAAATAACGGTCTACTTTTTTTATTTTTTCATTGTGGCACGTGATGTTTTATTTTTACACATTTGTCCAGTAAACTTATCAAAACCGGTTAATATGGCCATTTCGTGACCTGCAACTTTTTCAGCCCGTTTTTTGCGATTTTTGGGTCGATTTTTGATCGTTTTGTGTATTTTTTTTTTTTTTGTAGAATCTTGTAATTTATCATTATACCTTTCAAATGACACCAAATTCATGAATTTTCGTCAAGTATTGAGGGAGAATTTCGAACTCAGTTTCGTTTTTTTGTGTTAATGGGTTCGAAAACAGTGCAGAAAAAAAAGATGTGTTTTTAGCTTGATTCTTGATCATTTTACATAATTCTTTTTATAGATTTTCGTAGATAATCTTTTTACCTTTCAATAGACACTAAATTCATAAAAAACCATCAAGTGTAGGCCAAATTATTGCTAATTAAAGTCGATAATGACCTTATTCGACACCCTTACGGTATTTCGATAAATTGACACATTTTAAACTCGTTTTTATTCGTTTTTTTGTACTACTTGATAGACAACTCGATTACCTTTCCATAGACTCAAGAATTATTAATTTTCATCAAGTATAAATGAAGAATTTCGGGTTTAAAGTTTCGATTTTAAGGTGAAGAAGAAAAGGGGGAAAGGTGACCTGCTATAGCAGGTCAAAATAACCTAAATGGCCATATCAACCGGTTTTAATAAGTTTATTGGCCAAAAGTGTAAAAAAAAACATGACGTGCCACAATGGGAAAATGGGGAAAGTAGACCGTTATTTTATGGCTTTAACCCTTAACTAAATAAGGGTGAATTGAAGCATATATAACGAGAAAAAAATATTACATACATATATACGAGTATACGACGTTTACAGCATATATGTTTATTAGAAGTTTTATATATAGTCATTAGTCAATTATATTGAAAACTTCTTATCTCGATTTGCATGCATGTTTTCATATCTATCTATTTCTCATATATAATCGTTCCTCATTTTCTATTATTCTATCGTTAAAGAATCATGTCTTAAACAAAGAACCAAAGAACCGGTCTACACCATTGGATCATCCAAGTCAATAGATTAGATATAAATGTTACATTTTGGAAATTATGTAAAAGTTATATATAATAATTGAATGTGAGAGGGGCAAACATGTAACACCCCCCCCCCCCCCCCAATGCAAAATGCAAAAAAGCGAAAATGCAAAATATTGAAGATGCAGATCATACATTTGCTTCCAAAATGAAAAATGCAAACCCAAAATAATTCAATGAAAATGCAGCACAAAATGCAAATTGCATATTCAAACTCAAAATACAAATTTCATACACAACACTACAATGCTGCCCAATATGCAAATTACATATTCAAAAAAAATTTAGAAAAATATGGGAAGGGTGGTCTTGATTGAAAGATGATTAAAAAACTAGAAGATTTGTATAATTTTTTTTGCTTAAATTCACAAAACTTAAATAGTTATGACAATTTAAAGTTTTGAGAGTTGGGAGATTTCCTTGTTTGCCCTTTTACTTCTTAATTAATATATGATAGTTACAATTTTGTCATCTTTACATCTTATCTATTGATTTTGATAATCCAATTGTCCAGATTTGTTTTTTAAATTCTTTGTTTAAGATATGGTTCTTTATTGATCTTTTAATATATATATATATATGTGTGTGTGTGTGTGTGTGTGTAACTACAAGAAAGCAGGGTTTTAGTGACGACGGATGTCGTCACTAATACCCCCAAATGTCGTCACTATATAGCAATATAGCACATAGCAATATTAATGTAATCAACACATGACCTAGCATATATATATATATATATATATATATATATATATATATATATATATATATATATATATATATATATATATATATAGCAATATAGCACATAGCAATATTTATGTAATTGTTTTTATCTTTTGATAAATATATACATTTTTATTGTTAATTAAATTTTTTTGTTTAAATTTAACAGTTACTAAGTCAAACCGTAGAATTGAGTTAAGAGTATATGTTTTTCAAAATACAACTCATAAATTTGGATGCATGGGAGCAATACCATGAGTGATCAATGATCTTTTGAAAAAAAGTTAAGCTTTATTTAATTGTGCTACAAAAGAAGTAGCAGCATTTTCTATTATTACAAATCAATGAATATATATATATATATATATATATATATATATATATATATATATATATATATATATATATATATATATATATATATATATATATATATATATATTTAGGGTTTCCATCTTAAAAAAGAACACTAATTAAGGACGATTACAAAATGTAATTTTTTAATTACTTCCTTATCTATCTATCAATTATGGGTAAAATTTGCGTAATGACATAAAACTTCTTTCAATATTTCAATATGGTACTTAATGTATTTTTTTTTACTCGTATGACAATTTAACTTGTTAAAAATGTGTTACTATGTCTATTCCGTCATATGTTACCTGTTCAACGGGTAAAAACCCTAATTTAAGGTCTTTCATTACCATTTTTGATCTATAATGCTTTCAAATTAGGAGAATTGTTTATTTTGCAGCTCTTAAAGTGTTGATAATGTCTTCTTCATTCAACTCCAACACAAACTTAAAGCTTTCAGCTGAATGCTTTTGCAAAAACCAATGAAAAGCCGAACATCTTGGACAAGAAAACAATCCTGGTCGGATATTCCTATATGCCCTAATTCTTCGGTATGATTTTGTATGAAATTAGTCACTGAAATTTGTAAAAATTGTCATAATTAGTGAATGAGAATTACAATCAAGATTACACATATTACAAACAATTTTTGAATGACAAGGAAACTAAACTTGTCAGCCAAAATAGAGTTATTAAAGTAAAAAATAAAGAAAAAATAAAGTTTTTGAAAGATGTTTAGATGTGTAAAAAAACTTTAAGTACCATATTGGAATATTAGGACAAAATACCATACCTTAACACTTGAAATGAGTTTAAAATTACGGATTTATGGCTAAGGCGGTTAATTGCAAGTTAAAAAAGAGTTATATTAACACGTTTTTAACAAATTAAATAGTAATATAAGTAAAAATAAAATATATTAAGTACCATATCAGAATATTAAGACAATTTTATATAATTAAGCAAGTTTAACTCATCATTTATCATGAAATCACAGTACTTTTTACTAAATTTTACTTACTTTTATATGTAGTGATTACGCTATATTTTGTTGCTATTGGTAAAGTTTTAGTCTGAATCTACTAAGGATATTTACATTGCATAAAACAGAATTGTCCAGATAAATAATTCGAATTAGACTATTTCTTTAATACATTTTAGTTTTTTTTTACGAGTGTTTAATTTTAAACAAATTATATATATTTTCTTAATTAGTCATATAAATATTAGTTGCTTTGACGGTGTAAAAATCAATGTTTGATCTTTTACACCATCATATATCATCTTACAAATCTCTAAATATCATCCTACTCATACTGTCATTATATCTCTAAAAACTTAATTAAAATTAACAAATTAAAACTAGCTGTTTTTTTATTTTCTGATTTGCTGAAATCATGGGAAGCCTACTGAAAGAGTTCATGGTACGAGAGAGAAAAAATGAGAGAGAAGTGTTGGTGCATATTTGTGAATCCCTAGTTCGTATCAATAAAGTATATTCATGTTTATTAATTCAAATGTGTTTTGATTAATTGTTTGCATGTTTATATATTCTTAGTGATTCTATGTGAATATCTTAAGCTTACAAGTACTTAATCATGTGTTGATGTGAGTTTGGAAGTTTAAGTGTGTGTGAAAGTTCATCACGTGCGTGATGTATTCACTGCGTGCGTGGTGAATTCACTACGTGCGTAGTGAAGGTCAACTCGCACGTGGTGATTGAGTCGGTTAATAGGTAATTAATTAACATTAAAACATTGCAGGTCGTGCGTATTGAACCGACTACGTACGCAGTGCTCTGCACCACGTGCGTAGTGAAGTTTTTACTCTATAAATAGAGCTTAACCCCGCATTAGAGGGGGGAATCGAGAGAGTTCGCGGGTAATCGACTAATTGACAGGTAATCAACCGGGAGCCTTCGTAATCGACCTTATATGACCTTAAGCCTACTAAATCGCAATCTTAGTGATAAATACGAAAACCAAGGGCAGTCTTAAGTATCTCTGTGTGAGTTCTTAGAGTTTGTTTTTGTTTCTACTCTGTGTGTTTCTTAGTGTTACTGTGTGCCGGACACCTAAGCAGATCTTAGAATCCTTAGGAGGTTTGGGAAATAGAATTTCCGCACTATTTCTCATCCTAGATCAGTCCTAGCGTAAGGGTGTTTTAGTTTAGTTTAGAACCCCGTCCCCCCAACGGTCCTACAAAGTGGTATCAGAGCCTTGTGCTTTGATTGATCACTTTTCCTTAGGTTTCGTGATCTAGGTGTCGATTAGGCCTGTGTGTTTTGTCCTTTTCGTCGTGTTTAATCGGTTTTTCGGTCGAAAATAGGTCGTTTTGCGTTAAAAAGGGTCGGTTTTTACGTCAACAGCTTGATTTTTAACCGTGCGTAGTGAGCTTCCAGTGCGTGCGTAGTAAGCTTTGTGCGTGCGAAGTGAGTCGTTAATCCTCTAGAATCTTCGATAGGCTGTGTGCTAGTTCGTACGTAGTGACTCCTCAACTCGTGCGTGGTAAATCCATTACGTGCGTGTTGAGTCTGTGTGATAAATTTTTCCATTAAAAATATCTTAACTACTCCGTGCGTAGTCAGCTCAGTCCGTGCGTACCACAGTCTCAGTTCGTGCGTAGTAAGGTCTGTGTGTCCTCGTGTCAGTCCGTACGTAGTGCTTCGTGTTCGTGCGTAGTAGCTCCAACTCCGTGCGTATTGAATCTGTGTGGTCTATCAAATCCTAATTTCAGTCTGTGTGTTCTCAGCTCTTGTTCATAACGTCACATTAAGATTACTGAAATGGCATCAAAACAGACAACAGTTTTAAACAACTTATTATTAGACAGTGAAATGGGGAGTGCCAATAAAGTACCTAAACTGTTGACCATGGAAGACTATCCTATGTGGAAGCCCAGGTTCGAAATATTCCTTGATGGCCTTGACTGTAGACTTCGGAGAGCAATAAACACCGATTATATGGTTCCTAAGGGGGAGGGAAATATTGAAACCCCCTATGATGGAATGACTGTTGAACAGAAGAGCAGTCATGATGCAGAGAAGAAGGCCTATGCTCAACTAATCCAGGCGATTCCTAATGAGATCTTCCATCAATTCAGAAGATATAGAACTTCCCACAGCCTGTGGAGAGTACTAGAGAAGAGAAATGAGGGAAATGCCGCCTTCAAGGAATTGAAAGCAAGTCAATTGAGAAAGGAATTAGATCATTTCATGGCTACTAGAGATGAAAAAATTCCTTCTCTCATTACAAGATATAATCATCTTCTTAGTGAACTGGACAGTCTGGGTGTTACTGTTCCAGAGAAGCAACAGGTGGAAATTTTGGCAAAAGCCTTGCCCAAGAGCTGGCAGCCATATATTATGATATTGAAGAATAGTGGTGGTTTTGACGGGATGGATCTAAATGATTTCATCACAAAGCTGAAATAGCAAGAGCAGGAGGAACAAAATTTGGATTCCATGTCCAGTTATCAACAAAATCCTTCTCTCTACTACTCTGGAACACCTGTATCGTCATCCACTTCTTCAAATGCTCCCTTACAATCTGCTTATGTGAGTAATGTAAATGATTCTGGCGGATCTACACCTGAAGCCTCATCTTCTGGGCCATCCTATACTGTGTCTACTTCTGGATTCAATGTCGAGCATTTCAAGTATGGGAGCGCAGATGAAGTAAAAGCACATATGAGCATGCTAAGTGCGCTAGTCTCCTCTTATGATGATCTACTGAAGGGGAAGATTGGTAATGCTCATCTTACTCAAGAGGATTATGAGCAGATTGATGACGATGAGATGGAGAGACAAGATATCCTCTAGTCATATGCTAACTTAGTCAGGAGGGCAAGAGCATATGAGAAAAGAACAGGGAAGCAAATATCAGCTACAAAGGATACCACACTCGGTTTTGATAAGTCTGCGGTAACATGCTATAACTGCGGTGAAAAAGGTCATTTCGCGCGAGAATGTGATAAGCCGAAGAGTGTGGGACCGAAGTATCCTTTCAAAACTAGTCCTGGCAGTAGATCATCTTCCTCTTCAACCATAAAGTCTGAATCAACTCCAAAACCAGCTAAGGCAATGGCAGTTGTTCAAAAGGACGAGGGAATTGACTGGTCAGTACAATTTGGGAATGATGGTGCTGATATTAATGTGGCAAATGTTCATGTGTTGAACGAAGATTCTCAATCCGAGACCGAAAGTTACTCAAGTGAGGAAGAATCAATTGCCAGCATTGATGATGAACCAGCCTCGGTTCCAGCTGCAGAAAAGACACCAGTGAAAGTTCGTGCCAATGAGTCAAACCAAAAGGTGTGCAGTTGTGGTCAATCATCCGAGGAAAAGGTTGATGAATCTTCTGCATCAACCCCAAAAGAGGATTTAAAGTTACACGAGAATGTGGGTGAGCCTCAGAAGAATGAGGTTCAGCAAGAAGAAATTAAAAAGGCTGAACCAGGCATAAGAGAACTGTTGGCAAGTTCTAATTTGAAAGATCCGTTGATGCATCGTATCCGCGATGCCCTTCGAAAATTTGAAAAGGAGGGTGTAAAGTCTCCTGATACCCGTCCGTACCAAGAGGTCAAACTATTACCCAAACATCAAGGGTTAGGGTATCGATCTCAAAGGATGTCGAAAGGTTCTGTAAAGCAATATCCAGACAGGATTTGCTATGTGTGCAGGAGACCTGGTCACCTCAGTTACGAGTGTGATCAGCAGCCACATCAGCGCTGTAACAGGAAAGTTAAGACTTTTCAAAAGAATAAAACGTTTACTAAAAACAATCAAAACTCAACTCTTCCAGTTCAGCTCAAAGGACAAACGGGGATACCATAAGAAAATCTAAAAATCCCGAAGTTGTTAGCAAAAGAAAATCTTTGTTCAATCAGACTTCTAAGTGGACTAACAACCTGTGTGTTCAAATGCCTAAGGATTCGAGTGACAGGTTCAGCAATGCTGCTGAGAAGACTGGAACTTGGATGAAACTTCCAGTGATTGGAGAAGACGGGAAACCCATGACTATTCGGGCTTGGGTTCCTAATGCTTTCTAATTCTTTCTTCTATGTGAAGGGTGTCAACCGCTATAATCAAGTGTGAGGTATTTGTGACTGTGTGTCTATTTTCTGTGTGACTAAATTGTTCTTTTGTCTTTGTGTTTATTTCCTGTGTGCTTCTGCGTTTCTATGTTCTTAGGTTTTTAGTTTCTTTAGTATTTTAGGGGGAGATAGTTAATAGTTCAGAAAACTTAGAAAATACAAAAAAAAGATCAGAAAACATAGAAAATTAAAAAAAAAAATCAGAAAACATAGAAAATTAAAAAAAAAATCAGAAAACATAGAAAATACAAAAAAAATCAGAAAACATAGAAAATACAAAAAAAATCAGAAAACATAGAAAATACAAAAAAAAAAATCAGAAAAACAAAAATGAGAAGTTGATCCAACTCAAATGGAGAGTGATGACACACTGGTTCTCAATACAAAGTCGTCTAGTAAAATTAGAACTGAAGGCACATACATACTTTTGAGAAAACTGTCTGAAAATCTAGTTGAATCAGATAAGAAACAGATAGTGTGTAAGACATATAAGGAAAGTCTAGACTGATAACTGGTTATGCATGTGAAAATCAATCATAGATTTAAGCTATCGAGACATTCCAAGTCTATAAGTCAATAACAGTTGAGACTAACTAAGTCTGGTGCACACACCTACTACCATGCCAAATGTGTTAGATGACAATGAGGAAAATGTAAAAGAGGGTGAAAAATTGACCCCAATCTGAGATGTCAAAAGAAATAGATACATTGATCTATCAATGTTGAATTGTCAAAGAGCATAAAATGCAGTGACAAAAACTACATTGATCTATTAGTGTTGAATTGTCAAAGAGCATAAAATGCATTGACAAAAGCTCAGCAAGAAAAATGTCTAGAGAGGTGAAAAATCGACCTCCATGTCAAAGAGCATAAAATGCGTTGACAAATTAACATATCACATAAGCATGGTGGTTTTGGTAATTAAGTTGTGCAACCTACTGAGTGAATCAAAATACTGTGAGACTTTGAAAGAGATAGTCTTAATCATGTATCCAGTCTAGACAATCTGAAAATGTTGAAACAAAATCTGTTATTATCTGAAGAAAGATAGGTTGACAGACAGAGTTTAAGAGAATATGTTTATGCCCAAGGTTCTGAAATGAATGATTACTGAGTATAGACGAGCTAGTACTGACTCCATACTGGAACCTTCTCACAAAAAGATTTAATTTTCAGGAATTTACTTTTGCAAATTTATTCTGAGTTAATTTCATTTCAGTTATTTTCATTTCTGTTTCTTTTATTTTTAAGTCTTTAAATAGTTGAAGTTAGATTCCAAAAATAAGTTGTTAATAGTTTGCATTTTTTATCTCGTTTCTGTTTAGAAAAATACAAAAAGAGTTCTAGTATGTTCTATTTTCTCTTAGTGTGATTTGTTCTGTTTACATTTCCTTCATCTCACTTTAATGTGTTTTGCTTAAATGTTTATAAGTGATCTTGAAGTTACTGACAGTTTATTGCTGAGTGCAGTACTAACAGTAATTAAGGTTCACAGATGAGAAACTCATTACATGCGAGATGGAACCCCACTAAGCACGAGTTACAGCTCACATCGTGCGTAGTGCAGGTAAGGGCATGACGAAAGATATTCGTTATGAATTTTGCTTTGTGCAAATTTTTGCTGTGTGCATTTTGCTTTGTGCATTTTACTTTGTGGAATTTTTGCTTAGTGCAATGGTTATTGATAGAACTAGGTCTTAGGGGGAGTTTATTGGTGCATATTTGTGAATCCCTAGTTCGTATCAATAAAGTATATTCATGTTTATTAATTCAAATGTGTTTTGATTAATTGTTTGCATGTTTATATATTCTTAGTGATTCTATGTGAATATCTTAAGCTTACAAGTACTTAATCATGTGTTGATGTGAGTTTGGAAGTTTAAGTGTGTGTGAAAGTTCATCACGTGCGTGATGTATTCACTGCGTGCGTGGTGAATTCACTACGTGCGTAGTGAAGGTCAACTCGCACGTGGTGATTGAGTCGGTTAATAGGTAATTAATTAACATTAAAACATTGCAGGTCGTGCGTATTGAACCGACTACGTACGCAGTGCTCTGCACCACGTGCGTAGTGAAGTTTTTACTCTATAAATAGAGCTTAACCCCGCATTAGAGGGGGGAATCGAGAGAGTTCGCGGGTAATCGACTAATTGACAGGTAAGCTCCCGGTTACGAAGGCTCCCGGTTGATTACCTGTCAATTAGTCGATTACCCGCGAACTCTCTCGATTCCCCCCTCTAATGCGGGGTTAAGCTCTATTTATAGAGTAAAAACTTCACTACGCACGTGGTGCAGAGCACTGCGTAAGTAGTCGGTTCAATACGCACGACCTGCAATGTTTTAATGTTAATTAATTACCTATTAACCGACTCAATCACCACGTGCGAGTTGACCTTCACTACGCACGTAGTGAATTCACCACGCACGCAGTGAATACATCACGCACGTGATGAACTTTCACACACACTTAAACTTCCAAACTCACATCAACACATGATTAAGTACTTGTAAGCTTAAGATATTCACATAGAATCACTAAGAATATATAAACATGCAAACAATTAATCAAAACACATTTGAATTAATAAACATGAATATACTTTATTGATACGAACTAGGGATTCACAAATATGCACCAACAAACTCCCCCTAAGACCTTAAGCCTTAGTAATCGCGACTTTGACCTCGTAATTCGTAATCTTAGTGATAAATACGAAAACCAAGGGCAGTCTTAAGTATCTCTGTGTGAGTTCTTAGAGTTTGTTTTTGTTTCTACTCTGTGTGTTTCTTAGTGTTACTGTGTGCCGGACACCTAAGCAGATCTTAGAATCCTTAGGAGGTTTGGGAAATAGAATTTCCGCAATATTTCTCATCCTAGATCAGTCCTAGCGTAAGGGTGTTTTAGTTTAGTTTAGAACCCCGTCCCCCCAACGGTCCTACAAGAAGTATGATGTATTGGTTTGTCATTATATTCACAGTACATGTAGGACACTAGTATTTATAGACACTACAAGTACAAACACGGCATAGCATAAGATGACAGTCATGTCACTCTAGACAAACACTCTAACTGAATCTGTTATAGTCTATCATCCCCCCTCAAGCTGAGCGACAGTATTGACGCAAATCTTGGAACATAGATGAAGAAATCTCAGTGCAGGAAGTCCTTTAGTAAATACATCCGCAAGTTGGAGGGCAGTAGAGATATGACGAACTGACAATCTCTGAGTAAGAACCATGTCTTGGATAAAGTGAAGATCAATCTCAATATGCTTCGTCCTCTGATGGAAAACAGGATTAGCCGCGAGATATGTAGCTCCAAGATTATCACACCACAGAGTTGGAGCTGTCTGAAGAGGTAACCGTAGCTCCTGAAGCAGAGACGTTAACCAACAAATTTCAGCAGCCGTATGTGCTAGAGCCCGATATTCAGCCTCCGTACTGGACCTAGCAACTGTATGTTGCTTTCTAGAGCTCCAACTAATCAAATTTCTGCCAAGATAAACACAATACCCAGTAGTGGATCTGCGATCAACAGGGCACCCAGCCCAGTCTGCATCTGAATAGGCATGTAAAACAATATCAGATGACTTCCGAAGAACTAATCCATGAGTAGAAGTGCCTTTCAAATACCGCAAGATGCGTTTGAGTGCTAGTGATGATCAGTCGGACGATGCATAAACTAAGACACTTTACTAACTGCATATGCTATATCAGGCCTTGTTAGCACTAAGTATTGCAAAGCACCAACAGTACTCCGATACAGAACCGAATCCTAATCAGATAAGAAAGTACCAGACGCTGTAGACAATTGACGGCCAGGCGCTACTGGAGTAGACAATGGCTTACAATCATGAAGACCAACCCGTTTGAGAAGGTCAAGAAGATATCTCTCCTGAGACAAATGTAAGCAGGTATGTGAGAATGTAGCCTGTATACCAAGAAAATAGTTAAGTTGACCAAGATCTTTCAGCGCAAAGCGAGAGTGAAGCCACGTAATCAGATGTGTAATGTAGTCAGAAGAACTGCCTGTAATAATGATGTCATCAACATATACCAGAACATAACAAATCCCATCAGGCACCTGACTAACAAAAAGAGATGTATCTAAAACACATCGACTAAAACCATAGTCAACCAAGGCAGATGATAACTTGGCAAACCAAGCCCTGGGTGCCTGTTTAAGACCATAGAGAGCCTTGTGAAGTAAACAAACATGATTAGGATGTGTAGAATCATGATAGCCGGGTGGTTGAGCCATATAAACATCCTCCGATAACTCCCCGTGTAAAAAGGCATTGTTTACATCGACTTGCCTAATATTCTACCCTCGGGAAAAAGCAACATACAAAACCGTACTGACGGTAGTAGGCTTCACAACAGGACTGAATGTCTCCGAATAATCAACACCCTCTGTTTGAGAAAACCCTTTGGCAACTAAACGTGCCTTATAACGCTTAACAAAACCATCCGGATTTCGTTTAATCCGATAAACCCACTTGCATCCGACAATATTAGCACTCGTAGGTAGAGAAACTAATACCCAAGTCTGATTAGATTTCAAGGCAGATAGTTCTAACTCCATCGCATGACACCATTCTGGCCATTTTTTAGCTTGTGCGTAGGAAGTTGGTTCAGAAACTGGAGGAGACGAGGACACAATATGGAGAAGAATATGATCAGGAAATTGCTTGGGTTTGCGAGTGTTGTCACGTGACCTGGTGACCATGGGATGAACAACTGGATCTGAGGATTCAGTAGGAACAGAATCTGATGAAGGAGGGTTGAAAATAGAAGGAGAAGAGGAAGAAGGTATCAGGACGTTTAGCATGAAAGACAACAAAATTAACTCAAGAACTATTTGAATTAATGCAAAAAGAAAGAAACAAAATTTTTTGTTTTAGATTGAAAGAAGAAAGAATGGCACATATCTGATCTTCTGATCTTGAAAGAAATGTTTATCTGATCTTGATCTTTTGTTGGATATCTTTCATAGATCCTTGACTCTTCTTTTCTGCTGATGCTTTGCTTTGTTCTGCTGTTTGATTTTGACTCTTCTTTTTCTGTTTGATCTTCTGCTCTGATACCATGAAAGAGTTCATGGTACGAGAGAGAAAAAATGAGAGAGAAGTGTGATGTATTGGTTTGTCATTATATTCACAGTACATGTAGGACACTAGTATTTATAGACACTACAAGTACAAACACGGCATAGTATAAGATGACAGTCATGTCACTCTAGACAAACACTCTAACTGAATCTGTTATAGTCTATCACCTAACTTTTTCCCTTTTTAGACGTATTTAGTATGTCGAATTAAGTTCGTACAAGAGCTCGTTATACCATAAAGTAGTAGATGTTTCGTTGTCTACGAACTCCGCATATATGGTATTTGGTTATGTATAATGCCGTAATAGTCGTTGCCCTAATCATAGTCATAACAACTTTTTTCAAATCTTTTTCAACTTATCAAAAATAAATAATATTTGTAAGTATATATAGTGATGACAATTATTGTCAGTTTGAGTTAGTAATGCTAAAGTAGCTAATATTAATAGCAATTATTACTACGAAATATCTTAGAAGACATTAAAGACCTGTGAAAGAGGAAGCGAATACATAAAAACCAAATAAGAAGTTGCATGTGATGGGTCTGCAAGACCTAAACCTCACTCTATAGATTATCTAACCTGATTGTAGCTTAATTTGAATTTGACTAATTTATTTTGTATTAATTAGAAAATACTTTACACGTTTATTGATTATCCAAACCATCATACTGAATTATATTTACAGAAAGACATATTAAAAACAAACTAAAAAAGTGTTGGTTTGTACTTTTCGAAGAAACTAGAGTTGTTTACATCGCGAGGGTGATGGTTTTGTATTATATTATTATATATAGTTAAAATTGAAACAATTGACCAAACGGATACCGATCAAGGAACTGATCAACAAGGTAGAAAGGGAAACCTTGTTTACATCATATTCTTTGCAAACAAAAACATTTAATAATCAATTTACCAATTTGGCTAGATTTTGCACAATTAGTTGGAGCTGTACGCGCGAGTTGAATATGCAACTCAAGCTGAAGCTGAAGTTAAATAAAAAACTTCAGTTGTTTTTTAACGTTACTTTTTGGTCTTTCACATATAAAAAGTTATACCCAAATTTCAAATCCATAATTTCAATTCTAATAAATTACAAGGAAAAAAAAATGTTGCAACTTGAATGTCAAGTTATACTGTTTAATATTCTAACTTAGAGCACGAAGTACGAAAACATACTTATTTTCTAGTAAACGCATTCATATACATCGATCAGGAGTATATATAAAAGTATAAACCACTATGACTAGGGAATTAACGATGAGTATTTGACAATTAATAAAATATTAATTCTACGAACCATTCTTTACTAGAAATAATAATCAAAGATTACACGTTCAAATGTTATATCCATTATTTTTAGAGAGGTAAAATGAGATAAAGTGAATTATTAACTATTGTTTAAAACTTGCTTGAATTAATCTCTAACATTACTAGCGAGAATAATATATTAAATAATTTTATCTGTTAAAAATTTTAATTAGAAAATGTACGTATACTATACACTATTATTGACTTCTTAGTAAATATTATTATTTAATATTTAAATAAGGTTAAAACGTTATTAACATATAAGAAAAAGTCAACAATATTTATAATTAAAAAAAACTCAAAACTTAAATTTATTAATCTATATATATATATATATATATATATATATATATATATATATATATATATATATATATATATATATATATATATATATATATATATATATATATATATATATATATATATCTATATATATCTTTTCTCTTAAAATCTTCTTCTTATAATCTTTTAATTATATTAATAAAAGACTATTACTTATTAATTTAATTAGACAGTTTTAACCCTTTATTAAACAAAATTAAAATCATTCTTTTAAGTTATTCATTTATTCAAAATTAAAGCTTGTGTTTGAAGATGATTTAAAATACTATTTAAATTAAATTATGATATGAGATGGTAGTAGATAAATTAAATATTTACTGAAATTTAAAAATAGCATAAATATCACCTTACCCATTTTATTAATGCAACTTTATCATTTATTTAAATAACTATATAATAAATAAATAGTTAGATATAACATTGCTAAAATAAATTGCAAGTTATAATATCTAAACATCGTGATAGTTTATCTATACAATTTATATTGTAATGGTTCAATATGGTCTTAGGTTGAAGTCACTAAATACAAACGTATTTTTCCTCATGTTTTGCGTGATTTTTTTTGTATAATCTTATAAATTATTATTATACCTTTTAAATGACACCAAATTCATGAATTTTCGTCAAGTATTGAGGGAGAATTTTGAGATCAAAGTTTCGTTTTTTGTGTGTTAATTGATTCGAAAAACAGGACAGAAAAAAGGCTGGTTTTTTGCTCGATTATTGATCATTTTACATAATTTTTTTATAGAATACCGTAGATAATCTTTTTACCTTTTAGTGGACACCAAATTCATAAAAAACCATCAAGTGTAGGCCAAACTATTGCTATTTAAAGTTGATAATGACCCTATTCGACACGCATCCTTACGGTATTTTGATGAATTGATACATTTTAAACTCGTTTTTATTCGTTTTATTTGTACTACTTGATAGACAACTCGATTACCTTTTCATAGAGTCAAAAATCACTGCTTTTCGTTAAGTGTACATGGAGAAATTTGGCTTCAAAGTTTCGTTTTCGAAGTAAAGAAAATTGAGGAAGAAGTTGACCTGCTTTTGCAGGTCAAAATCAACAAAATGAGTATAATAACTTGTTTTTTACAAGTTAAATGCCGAGATATGTACAAAAAAGTTAATGCGCCATATAAAAACATGGGGAAAAACATGTTTGTGTTCAATAACTTTAACCCTATGATCTCTTATACTCTAAATAAAGTACTAACATTCATTAATTATTATATTGTACCGAGTATTTATCGTTATCCGTATAATACCCGGAGTATTTCAGTAGTTATATAATAATAATAATAATAATAATAATAATAATAATAATAATAATAATAATAATAATAATAATAATAATAACAATAAATATCATTAGCAAGGCTAATAATTTTCCAATTGTTTCACTCTCGAGTTTGGATATTGGCAACCAAATATTCGGTATATTTCTCTTCTATGAGATTCAGGTTTCAAGTCGTGTTGTAAAAATAAGTGTAACTAAACTAGGTGAGATATGTATGTTTTTGTTTTTCAAAATAATTATTATTTCACTCTCAACTTTGAATATTGGCAACCAAAATTTTGATTTATTATTATTTTTTGAACGGCAAATTTAGTTGTTAGTAAGTTAGTAACACCAAGTTAGAATTAAACTTCATTGCCAAGGTTTGAACCATGTACCTCTTAGAAGGTTTTGCCTCCCCTTCACTCTTAACCACTAGGCTAAAAGATCATTGGTAATTTTCGATTTATTATTCTTCTATGATATTGAGGTTTCAAATCGCCTATTAATTATACTAGCTTGGTGAATACATATATGTATGTATTTGCTGCTCAGAAAAATTATTCTTTCACTCTCGACTTTGAATAGTACAAAAAGCACCTTTAACCCCGGTTTTTTAAGGCATTTAACCCCGGTTAAAAAACCGGGGCTAAAAACCCTTTTACCCCGGTTAAAAAACAGGGTCTGAAGAGGGTTACAAACCAGGGCTAAAATATATTTTCTACCTCGGTTTTTAACTAAAGAACCGGGGCTAAAGATCAATAAAAAAATAAAATAAAATTATATAAAATACTTTTCCTAATTTCCTGCTTATATTTACAAAAAAAATCAACCCAATTAACTACATTACAATATATTAATACTAAATAAACCATTAAAATTAAAAAAAAATATGTTATATATATTAACCTTTTTTTGAACAGCCAAAGGATTGCCTTTTATTCATCACAACAAAACTTTTACACATTGGAGTATCATGACCAACAAAACATCACAACAAAGTTATGTAGCAAAATAGATATATACCAGTATACCACCCACTAGATCACAAAAACCACCATGACCCACTCTGCCTTCATCACCATACATCCATCAGCATACTCATTATGTAGAGCAACACATATGCAGCGACACAATTATCTCAATAGCATCGAGGAGTTGCAGAATTGCAGCATGCTATCAAGACATCCTATTAGCAGCATCAGATAACACATGGCTACACCCTAGAATAACCCATTAGGACATATTGATTCGATCAGCAACACAACAACAACATGATGGAGGCTAAAGCAGCACGGTAGCGACAAAACAACAAAGCAGCAGCAAGCTCCATTACAGATGTGGATATTCATTGACAAGCTTTGAATTCCAATAGTCACTAAAACAAAAACAAAATACAAAGTCTTTTAATTTCTAACTTGTAATAAACTAGCTACCTGTGAATGTTCATTGACATAATAATAGATATGATTTGCTAAATGATACTATCAAGTCAATAGATAAATCAAACACTAACATGGATATCAAATCGGTTGATGGTCATTTCCTACTCAGCAACATCCTTGGCTTATATCAACTGTAGATTTACCCAATGTGAAGGAAGGACCTGAAATCTTTGAAGAAAACAAAGATCGGATGTTTCAATTTTCTCTGTATTAAAAAGCACAACACCATCTTCAACCATAAGCCATAACACTATCTTCAGCCACAACACCAAAACAAAATGAAACTATTTAGCATCAAGTATGAAGGATAAATCATAATATAATAGTAGTGATAATCAAAATAAGATTAATGACCCTTTGATAGTTTAACTAATCAAAACAAGCTTTAAGTCAACTATGTTGACCCATAATGCATAATTCAAGTAAATCCATTACCAAATGCTAGCAGATTGACTCAAACAACCAGGTTCTTTAGCACACTACAGAGACAAAGACTTAAAGTATCCAATGCACACTATAGAGACAAAGACATACATGTAAAGAATAGGATGACATGATTATGCAAAAGTAAGAATTCAAGGTTGTACTTACCTTACAAATTCGATTTCATGGAATGACAAACAAATCCTGTGTACCAATTTGAGCTCCAATTTGGGCGATAAGGATAAATAAGAGAGGGTTCTTTGTCACTATCACCACCGCTCCCAAGATGGAAATTAGATTCCAGAATCAAACTAAAATCTAAAATCATATATAGTTCATAGCAATAAACATAAGAAACAAATGAGAATCATACTTTTAAACAAAACTAAAAAAATAGATATAATCAGAACTCCAAACTTTTTAATCAACATTCACATAACTTAAACATTTAGATACATCACTATACATAGAATATGCTCCTAAACAATAATACCTGATCTTTTTTTTAAGGAAAATAGTGAGTCCAAAATAAACCATTATACATACACGTATTCAAATTTGGTAGCAATTTGAACAAACTTGGCAGCCTTCAAAGTTCAAACAACAATGAACAAACACCACATTCCCTTGATTTTCAACATCGTTTGACTCAAATATAGACTTAATTTGCAGAAAATTTAACCAAACTTGTAGAAACTCGAATTGATTACCTTGGAGGAAAGATTGAGAAGTGGCAGTGGATCGATAAGGGGAAACAGAGATCAAGAAGCTTGAGGGGCTGAGGTTATCAACGCCGACGAGCGGAAGATGCTTGGCCTGAGGTTGATCGTAATCGCCGACTAACAGCGAGACCTTTGATGTAGAAACCTTCGATCAAAAGAATATGTGAGTAAATTTTGGGGGGAAGGGGAATAATTTTTGGTGAAAAGGGATTAAATGTTTGAGTGGCAGAACTTTTTAGGGTTGGGCGGGAGAAGCTTTTAACCCGTTTGTTTAGAATCCTCCTCTCACCATTTTTAGCGCTCATTTAAAATTCATAAAAGATTTTGAAACTTTTAGCCACGGTTATTTAGAAAAAACTGGGGTTAAATGTCTCTCTCACTATTTTCATCATCTTTTCAGTCCCGGTTCCTTAATAAAGAACGGGGTTAAAAGTTTTGAAACTTTTAGTCCCGGTTGTTTAGTAAAAAACCGGAGTTAAATCTCTCTTCCACTATTTTTAGCGCCCTTTTCATACTTTTAGCCCCGTTTCTTTTTGGATTTTACAAAAACCGGGTTTAAAAGGGAGGGACTGAAAGTAGATTTTGTAGTATCAAAGTGTCGGTATATCTTTAGACTATGAGTATAGGATTTTCCTGTTTTTTTTTTTACCATAAGTAAGCCCTGTGTCATTGGTCACCTTAGTTACACATACGTATACTCATGTTTTGAGTTTGTATTTAAAAAAAAATTACCTTTTAATAATCCGATTCGATAAATCAGCTATTGTAAATAACTTAAATTTGTATATATGTGTTTCTATAATTATTACTCTTAGCTTTAACCCATTATACTACACATGTTTTTGTATAGATTAAATTAATTAAACCTGTCACTTCTGATATTCCCTCAAGATTTTTCTATTGCATGTAATTTAATTACCCATAAAATTCCACCACGTATACACGTACGTACGACAGTACTAAGACTTATTCAATTTTCAAACCATGGTTAAATATTAAATTAAGATATTCAAAGTCAAAGTCTAACCATATGGTGTCTTACTTACCTATAAATAACCATTTCGATCATCCTCATAAAATCAAACCTCAACAACATTCAACTTTTTGTTCCTTCATCGTCAACATTTCCTTACATATTCATTCTTTAATTTGGTCTCCGTATTCAATAATTTAAAGCAGTTAATCAAGAAACATGAAACCAGAAACCAAAACTTTAGCCATAACTGCATTCTTTGTATTTCTTTTCATGAGCTTCGAACCCAATGGAGCTTGTAGACTTCTTAATGGTGAATTTGAAGAAATTTGGATGAAGAAAGCAGGAAACTTTAATCTGTTATCGTCACTACGTGGCAGTGTTCCGACACCAGGAAATGGATGCGGTAGTACAGGCAATGGGGGTAACCCTTGTATTGGTTCCAAGAAGGTTGCTGGTCGTCGTTATAATGCTGCTGCTGCTCCACAAACACCTTTGACTCGATCGAACTTCGACTGATCATTGAATTGGAACGTATTAGCTTTAAGATATGATTAAATTAAGGTTTAATATATAATGGACCCTAACACATCCTGGGTCATTATATACATTAAACCTTATTCTTTTTATATCTCTAATAGAATGTAGACGATTAGGGTAAACAAGCTTACAAGAACTGTTAATTTTTTCTTCATTATTTAATTCTTTATTTAACTAGCTATTCGTGCTTCTTTTATGTATATTAATTTAGTTTAATTCTAGCTTGTTTTATTTTTCCGACAATTAATAGAATGATCGATGCATGTGTATGTACGTGGTTCCAGTTTGTCAATTAATGATATTTCTTTTTCTTGTTCGATTTATTTACAATATATGGTTAACAAAATTTATTTGCATGTGATGAGAATTTAACATATATATATATATATATATATATATATATATATATATATATATATATATATATATATATATATATATATATATATATATATATATATAACGTAACAGCAGGTCCCGAAAATGATAAATTTCGTCATTTTTATCATTTTCGTCATTTTCATCGAATTTTTTTTTTCAGAAATATAGGAAAGAGTGGTCTCGTTTAAAAGATGATTAAAAAATGAGTAGATTGTTATAATTTTTTTGCTAAAATTCAAAAAATTGAAATAGTTATGGTCATTTAAAGATTTAAGGGGTAAAAAAATTAAAAAAACGGGGCTTTGACCATAATACACTTCCTTCTAGAATTAAATCTTATAATTTTTTACTTAATTACAATAATGTCATTATAGATCTTGACCATTGATTTGATGAATCTAATGGCTGAGATTAGGACTTTAGGGTCTTTGTTTAAAGGGGGGACTTTGTTGATCCAATTTCTCTCTCTCTCTCTCTCTATATATATATATATATATATATATATATATGGAAGGGATATACTACAATAAAAAAAGCTACTAAATCTAAGAAGAAATCTCAACCACTCATTGTTATAAAAAGTCAAAATAAATCAGTTAACATGGATTATAATCAACCGAACTTTAAGGGGTAAACTAGGAAATGATGAAATATAAAAACACGAAATTTATGGGATTATTATCGTCTAAACTGGCAACTCTCTTAAGTTAAAAAAAAATGATGCACAATACTTGTTCATAACATTTGGAATTTGATGTAAAAACAATGTTACAACTCGACTGATCAATATATGTTTAGGTTTGATGAACACAAATCACTAATACAAAAACACAAGAAAGAAACAACAAACATTCAAAGCAAAATTAAAATTCCCAAACAAATCAATATATGTTTCACGTTTAATGAACACAAAACACTGATACACAAGGACAATCAACGATTGTGCATCGACAAACCTGTGTGCGGTGGGCGGCGGCACAAATAGCCGCCAGAGTTCCGGAGAGTGTCGTAGATCGACCAACACCTTCGACCACCGTAGATCGACCATCTTATCACAGATCCAATATCACCGTCGACCATCTTATCACAGATCGAACAACGACTGTGCATCTGGATCGGCGAGTGTCGAACAGCGACTGTGCATCTTGGAGAGGCGAGCATCGAACAACGATTGTGCATCTAGGAGCGGTGAGCATCGAACGGAGATTGGGCATCGACACAAGTTTTGTCGAAACAATAATCGACTGTGCGAATATGGAAAGGCGGGCGGCGAATGACGAACTGCGACCGGCGACCAGCGAATAGCGAACGGCGAGCGGCAGTATATACGTCGGGAATCAGAATAGTAAGCGGCGCATCTGGTTAGGGTTTGGGGGGAGGCGGTGAAAATGAGACAGAGATAAACGTGGGTATACTCCTACAGGGTATTGAACATGGGAGGAGAAATAAATTGTTTTCCTAAAATACCCCTTAACTATAAATACATGTGTCAGTTGACCTGTAAACGAACCGAATGAACACGAACGAAGCTTGTTCATGTTCGTTCGTTTAATCTTAACCGAACACGAACACGAACAATTAGTCGAACGAGAATTCATGTTTGTGTTCGTTCATTTAAGAAATGAGGATGTTCGTGGTCGTTTGTGTTCATTCATTTAAATACTAAACGAACATAAACGAACACAAACGGACATAAACGAACACAATCGAGCATATACGAACGCAAACGAACAAATATATACATTTGTTTCTTATTTGACTTGAAAATGTTGTAAGTGCATAACTGAAAATCAAGCATCCACAAAGAACAAGAACAGTATGTAATACAATAAATACAAAATCTACAACATTGTGTCAAGAAAAAGAGAACAATGAAACAAGAACACTACATAATCTATTATATGTGTGTTGACGACAATTCGACAACGGAGCGGAGCAGAGAAGACGGCGACGGGGCCTGGTTTGTGAACGGGGATGGCAAGTCGACAATGGAGTAGAGCAGAGAAGACGGCGAGATGGCCAATCGGCGAGATGTTAGGTAAGACGGAGCAGAGCAGAGGGTGAGTCGGCGGAGGTTGATGTTCGGTGAGTTGGCGCCGGTTGGCCGATTGCTATTCATTGGAGTTCCGAGCGACGTGAGTGGCAACGTCGCCATCGTTGCCTCAGTTGTCGGCTGGTAGGTGGAACGCAATCACCGTCACCGATGGAGCCTGGTGGAATAGCTGTCGTTGTGCAGCTTGTGCTTCACTGCTTTGTGTTCTCTCTTGATATTTAGGGTTAACCTAGTATATGATACATCGATATGACCAAAATGTGGGTTGTGGGCTTTTGCAATACTGGATCGAAGGGCTTAAGGGTTTTATATCTTGAAGTTTAGTGTTTAGTTATTTAGTTATTTAGGTTCTTTGAATACAACTTAATTTAAATAAAATATAATTTAAATTACTTAATTAGAAATTATAAAGTATAAATATGTATTATATATATATATATATATATATATATATATATATATATATATATATATATATATATATATATATAAACGAACGAACATAAATAAACGAACGTAAATGAACGAACATAAACGAACAGTTCACAAACATAAACGAACGGATAAACGAACAGTTCACGAACATAAATAAACGAACTAGAGCATTGTTCGTGTTTGTTAGTTTAACTAAACGAACGAAAAATTGTGTTCATGTTCGTTCGTTTAATAAACAAACGAACATAAACGAACTTCCCGCCGAACAATTTCACGAACGGTTCATGAACGTTCGGTTCGTTTACAGCCCTACGTGTCAGTGTTATATTTCTCCCTACCATTTGTACTTTAACTTTCTTTTTACTTGAACCTGATTATATATATATATATGTATTTCACAACAACAACAATTCAATCTCGCTATAGCGGGGTATGGGAGAGGTGGGATGTAGACAATCGTACCTCTACGCGTAGGTAGAGAGATTGTTTCCTAGAAAAGACCTCCGGCAACGTAGAACAAAAAACAATAATAACATAGGAAAAATGGAAAACAAGAAAATAAGGTGTTAAAAAAAACATAAAATAGAAAATTCCCTTATAATTGGGGCACTAGTACCACCTATAAAGAAAGGCAATAAAAACCAAAATCAATACAAACATTTGGTTCAATATCTTAGATAGATATTCATTTGAAAAGGCAACGTCGAACCATACTGTAACACCCTACCGCCCCGCAGTGCGTCGACGCATCGACCACCCGGCAGCCGACATGGTGATGTTAGGTCTGCAGCCCAATACACCCCATCCCTTCCCTCTGATCATTATCCAGAGTAGGTTGTTGCCATGGTTTGAACCCATGATATTTTATACCACTCTTTCTAGAGTGATATCACCAATTGAGCTGCAGCTCAATTGGTGATATCACTCTAGAAAGAGTGGTATAAAAGGTCATGGGTTCAAACCATGGAAACAACCTACTCTAGATAATGATCAGAGGGAAGGGTTGGGGTGTATTGGGCTGCAGACCTAACATCGCCATTTCGGTTGCCGGGTGGTCGATGCGTCGACGCACTGCGGGGCGGTGGGGTGTTACAAAAAAGTGCAGCTCAATTGGTGATATCACTCTGGAAGGAGTGGTATAAAAGGTCATGGGTTCAAACCCTGGAAACAACCTACTCTGGATAATGATCTGAGGGAAGGGTTGGGGTGTATTGGGCTGCAGACCTAACATCGCCATGTCGGCTGCCGGGTGTTCGATGCATCGACGCTCCGCGGGGCGGTGGGATCTTACACATACCCATAACCCTATGCTGCAAAGTGTAAACTCTATTCTACCTAATCGTGGATCCTAATCTTCCTTATTCATGAGGTCATATCGGAGATAATGTCCATAGAGAGAGATAGCTCCGGCAAACCCGCTCTAATTCTATCTTTCCACCTTAGAAAAGGGCGACCACGCCTCTTGCTACCATCCACTATAATTTGTGTTGTTGGTAGCCTTCTTTTAACGTGACCGAACCACCTCAGTACCCCTTCTCTTAACTTGTAGACAATGGATGTTACTATTAATTCGTTTCTAAAAACACTAACCGGATTCTATCTCACAACGTCTTCCCACACATCAATCTAAGCATCCTCATCTCCGACACTTCTAACTTCTCCGGTTGCGCCTTTTTTAAGGGACAACACTCTGATCCATATAACATGGCACGTCTTACAGCTAGTCTGTAGAATTTCCCTTTAAGCCTAAGCGGCACTTTCTTGACGCATAGCACTCCTGACGTAGCTATCCACTTCTGCTACCCCGCCTGAATACGGTTGGAAACATCCTCATCTATCCTCCCCATTTTATGTAATATGGATCCTAAATACCTGAAAGACTCCTGGGGTCTTAAAGCGTGTTCCTCTAAGCAGATATCTTGGCTCCCATCGATTTCCGTATTGCTAAATTGACAGACAATATACTCGGTCTTACCTTTACTTAACCTTAGTCCCGAGTCCTCTAACGCTACCCTCCACTGTTCTAAGCTTCTGTTTATCCCCTCTTTCGAATCAGAAACCAAGACAATGTCATTTGTGAAAATCATACACCATGGGATGTCTCCCTGGATCCCTCCCGTTAGCTGGTCGAGAATAATTGCAAAGATGAAGGGACTAAGTGCAGACCCTTGGTGGAGGCCGCGTAATACTGGAAAAACTCGCTTATATCTCCTACCGGTGTGTTACACAAGACAAAACACCCTTATACATGTCTTTCAAGACCCTGATATATCTCCTTGGGATATTTCTATTGCTTAAAGTTCTCCAAATAAGCTCCTTAGGAACACTATCATATGCTTTCCCTATGCTTTTCTATGAGACTTCTAATCAAATGAACTGCTTCTATCAACGACTTCCCTGATATAAACCCGAATTGATTTTCAGATACTTTTGTTTCTCGTTGTAATCTGTTTTCTATCACCCTCTCCCACATATTCATAGTAAAGAGTTTAATACCGCGATATTTCCACAAATTTGGGCATCTCCCTTGTTCTTAAAATTTGAGATAACCACACTCTTAGAAACTTGTTTATATATGACTACTAGATTACATGTCTATGTAATACACATATTAGTTTAAAAATTAATAAAATATGTATCAAACCTTAATAAAATATGTTTATTTCAACGACACAAAACCATCACTAATTTCTGACTAAATGACCACATTTATTTGACTGAATTAACTTAAAAACCACAAAAGTTTCGATGACCCACCACAAAAGTGTCGATGACCCTTTTGCGACACTATTTGCTCTGATGGGAAAATGTAGCTTCTTCGTGACAATTTACCAATAAAAACATTAAACTCATAAATTAAATTATATTTTAGATTTTGTCGAAAATGTAACACCGGGTTTCACGAGCTTAAAATCAGGAATAATATAAACTTTGTAAGTATATTTATCAATGGCGTGCAGCGGAAACTAAACACTGGTTATAAAATATAAAGTGTTGTTATCCGACTTGGCGAATATTAACATCAAAACCAAGTTTCAAAACGAACCGGTATTACCGTATTATAAACCGACCATCAGGTCACAGACAAATAAGTAAAACAAAGTGTTCCATAAGATCAAAGTACAATTATCCACAAGCGCCCGCCTCACCAAGCTGCCTAATCTTTACCTGTAAAAATGGTAAATCATGAACCGGTTAGCTCTACTAGCTAGTGAGTACAGGTTGCACATAAGCATCAATAAGCATGCTAACACAAAACAGGAACAACACACAATGCTATCCTATCACCTCGTGTTACGTCAACTGTCGGTAAGAGTCATATCTCGCAGGGTAATCAGTCCTGCTCAATGACCCTAACCTGGGATATCAGCAACAACCATCCGCACTGGTGGGGGAGCGAAGAGCAGTCTACCCAGTGCGTTACGGAGTCAAATCAACTCAACCAGTTCCGGTTTGCACCGAGAACCCCATTTCATAACCAGTTCCAGCTTACGCCGAGAACCCCATTACATAACCAGTTCCGACTTACACCGGGAACCCCATCTTCGTCAAGGAACGGTGGCCTGCAGAGCCGTCACCAAGCGTATACACTCGGGTGCCGTTAATCCCCCACTTCCAAACCCTATTGGGCCCCCAGGGACCAGCCTACGCGGCTGATCTTAACCAATCCCAGGAAGTGTGGTACAGTCCCGCAATTGTCAGGACATATAATCAATAACAGATAACTGATCCAATTAGGATCCGATTACATACGCAATACAATAATCTAACATAGGTGATCCAATCAGGATCCAATTACATGCATATAGAATATCACATTAGCTTCTGCTCATACTTGATGAGCAGAATATAAGATTACACTTTAAGCATAGCATACAGTCATCACATAAGTCAACACTACACGGGTCTATCTCGTATCACTTCACTTATCTATCGTCACTACCATTAAATCATCGTACACGTCATCATCTAACATGTCAATTCATAACATACCTCGAGCGCGCACATGTATCACACACAACAGTTAGCCCTACTTACCGAGTCTCATGGGATAACCGGTACTCACCTGGAGTCCTCACTAGGCAGATACGCAACTCGAGTCTTCCGGTTCCTCAAGTATACCTAACACATCATATACACGGCTTGGTTATCACTTACACATAGCACCCTTAGGTCGAAACGCAAGTTAAACAAGTTGTCAGGGCTGTACCACTGCTTGCGATCGCAAGGGTAATCTCTTTTTCCTGCAAGCATGGTTCCAGGGTTGGTTACGATCGTAAGTTATGTACCTACGCTCGCAAACATCATTTCCTTCGCCCGTAGACTGTAACATCACCAAAAACATATCCTTACGGTAGCAAGGGCCTTACCCTGCGATCGTAAGGATCACAGACAACCCATGCGACCGCATGCACATGCCATGCGACCGCATGGACCCCCCATGCGACCGCATGCACATGACATGCGACCGCATGGATAACAGAAACCTCATTCGACCGCATGCACATGCCATGTGACCGCATGGATAACAGAAACCCCATTCGACCGCATGCACCAGCCATGTGACAGCATGGACCCCAGTTACAGTGTTCTTCGACTCTGTTCGCGTACGGCTTCTGGAAATCACATTTTAACCACTTTATTCGATCAAAACTTGATTCTAATTGTTCATACACTTTACTAGACATGTAGGGAAGCTTATGAACACATTTTGACACAAAAAGAATCACAAGAACAACATTTACACCATTAAAATGGTGTATCTTCTTTCAAAACTCAAAAACTAAGTTCATACACAAGAACTCTTACCAAATCAGCTAATCAAGCACAATAGGAACAGATTATCCCCTTGAATCAGCTGTTGAATCACAAATTAGCAACTCCCCTTTGATTTCTTCCAAAGCTCCAAGAGTAGAGATTATGTTTGTTTGTGTCGTATGTTATGTGTGTGTATTTAGTGTGTGTCAACAGGGGATAAGGGAGAACAAGGAACTGACTCTAGGGTCATTTAAATTAAACATGGGTATTTTGTTCCCCTTTTCAACTTACAACTTAACACACGTGTACCCGTTTCAACTAACGGGGATATCTATGGAATCATTATGTGAAACCGTTTACCACTTTATCACTTTTACTCGTTAACCCTAACTTTCACATAACACCTAATATATCCACTCTAACTAACTAAAACGTTAAACAACCATTAAAATACTTATTTAAAGTAAAGGTACAAGCACTTGAGCAGAAGTACAACTAGGCATTACTAGGCCCATTTTCAGGATGTTACAAATCTACCACTTTTAAAGAGGATTCCGTCCTCGGAATCTAATCATGATCACTCACCCAATCACTCACTGCCACAATTATCCTGCACTAGGCCACAACCACAATTAACCTGAAAACGACTAACAAAAACTCTATTAATTTCGACTAACTGTAACACTACACTTCGCACAAAAAGTACACACTACATTTACATACACTTCACTTAACCACAAAAGAACTCTCTACTACTATTTCAGAGTTTACACAACACTTTCGACTAGTTAGGGCACTCCGAGGAGTCATGCCAATACTGACTACACTTATCACAAAACTTACCCAAACATTATCTAGAATAATGCCCTGGGAGTCCACACAAGTAACACACTCTATCCTTATACTTGCACTCCTCGGCATGACTCTTTCCGCAGATCTCGCACGTAACTCGTGTTGGTCCCTTGGTGAGAATAACAACAAGCAACAGTGTGTAGAAGGGGGGGTTGAATACACTTTCTGCGGACATTGAACAAATCAAATAAAAGTGTTACACACAGTAAATCAAACCACAACTAGTCGAATGCTTTTATTAATATGAAGATCATTACAATGCTTTGAATAAGAAGATGATCACATTAATTATCAAGTAAGCAACTCTTGATATATAATCACCTAATATAAATCTCTCAATCTCTCAAACTTAGCTATCTATAATAAACTTATGATTATTGATACTGACGACTCTCTAAACAGGATTTTTCACACATTGAATCAACTAATGATTACTTACCAATATCACAACTGATGTGATAATTCGAACACACGAATGATCTGGCAATCTGTGAGTTTCTTGATCACGTTGAACTGACAAACAGTGATTCAAGAATCGTAACACATACGGTGAGGTGAGGTTTTCGGCTCTGTAATCAGAATCGTAGTCGTACCTCTAAACTTATCTAGAGATAAGTATTTATAATCCTGTTGCTACGGTTCCTAACAAACTGGACTAATCCTAATTTGCTAACTAACTATCGGATAACTCGGAATCTTGAATCTTGAATCTTCTTATCTTGAGTCTTCAATCTTCAATCTTGATTCTGGAGTCTTCATATCCGCGCCGTAGATATAGAGAGTTAAAACAGAATTTAAAACACATTTAAATTCTGTTGGACTGACTTCTTTAGTTAGGCTGAGTTACTCAGCTTGAAACTCATCAAGCTGAGTTCTTCGGGAACAAACCCGAATTCAAACATGAACTAACACGTATAATTATTAACTCATCCTTAGAAGTCCAAAGAGTTAAGTAAAACAAATTTAGTAACTCTGTCGAGCTGACTCTGCTTCTAAGCTAAGTCACTCAGCTTGAAACACATCAAGCTGAATACTCGATATATACCTTATGTGACATACAAAGATTATCAAACACATTAATAATTTAACTAAGGTATCATATAAACTGATTGAACACATGCTCAGTTTACATTCAGCTTATACTCAGTCTGAAACACTATAAGTGTTCAGTCTGACTAAGCTTCATAATTATGTTTAAGTTATACGTAGAACTCATCTTATAAACTTAACTTTGTCTCATCAAATCTAAACTGATGAGATCATTTTCCCAACAAACTCCCCCTATTTGATGATGACAAAACCATCAAACAGTTCTTAAGTTTGTTTAACAGAATTATGTTTTAAATCTCAAACTTGTTAAGATTTTATTATTTGAACTGATCAAATATTTATTGAACATATCAATTTTAATTGAACTTATCAATTTAAACTGGAACACACCAACTTTTAGTTGAACACACCAACTAATTACATAAATGAATAAGAACTTATCTGTTATTCATTTTTGCTGAACTTATCAGACTTATGAATAGGAACACATCACAACATAGTTGAACATATCAAACTTTATACTTGTATTAATTGAACTAATCATAATACAAAAGTTTTTGATCACTTAGATCATGCACACATAGTGCTTACAAAAATATTAGAACTAATCTAATATTTACAAAATTAGAACTAATCTATTCTATCTGATGAACTCAGGATGTAGAAGCTCCCAGATGATGATCTCTTTATTGATCTCATCTAACAGTCTTTCAGCTTCATCGTTTCCCTGAAGTTCCTTCTGTTGTACTCTAATGAGTTTATTTAGCTTATACTTTATTAGCTGATTTGACTCCTCATTACCACAACAGTTTCTTATTCTCAAGGCATCCTCAACTTTTAGATAGCAAATCTCATTTAGCTTAATAAAACTGGGATTACCTGCCTGATCCTTAAACATGAAACGTTGAATAGGAGTGTTGATGCTTTGATTTTCTTTGAATTCTACTCCTACAGGCATGTTAAACAAATTCTCCCACTGCAGACCAGGAACTGGGACATACCTCAGTTCTTCAGCTCGAGCAATCAACTTGGAGACTTCAGATAGAATTTCTTGTTTGATCTGATTTCTTTTAAATTTCTTGAGCAGCATCATTATCCTTTGCCATTCAATGTAGCCCATCCTGTGAACGTATCTCAGGTCCATTCCCATTGTTGATTTGTCACTAAGCTGAAAAGTGAGAATGACAGCTCCATTTGCTCTGCTTAAGGTCATTCCTCTAATCTCTTTGTTGTAGCTCCTTCTGAAGTAACATTCCTGCAGTTCTGCATCTGAGTATGGAATTAGATCAGGTCTTGGACCAGTGTATGTAGCTTCAGCTTGAGCCAAAGATTTTCTTTCTTTTTCTTTTTCTTGGTCCTCTATCTCTTCCTCCTTTCTCTTTCTTAGCTTAGCTACAGAGATCCCAAGCTCATTTGCTTCTTCTTGCTCAAGCATCTCTATTAACTCTCTTGTAGCTTTTTCTTCTTCTGTCTCTTCCTCAGACTCAGAAACACTATCAGCTTTAAGTTCATATTCTTCTACCTTTTGTCTCTTAGCTGTAGGTTCCTCTCTGTTTATTTCTAACTCTCCCTCAGTCTGAGTCTTCCTCTCTGCTCCTTTAGCTAGAACTAGAAGAGCTTCAGCTTCAGCTCAAACTAGCTCAGCTTCAGTATCAGCTTGAACCTTCTCCCCCTTTTTGTCATCATCAATAGGGTTTGAAGTCCTTTTTTGTTGGAGTGCAGCCACTGCAGAGGCAATCTTTTTAACATCCTCTGTCAGCTTCGCAAGCCTCTGATAGATTTGACGTTTATGCTTCTTCTACTTTAGGTGGAACAGACCAAATTGAGCAGCAATGTAGTCCTTCAGCTGCTGGATGCCTGAGGAGGCAGTTTCATTTTCAGGAGAGTCTTTGGGTGTATCATCCAAAGGTTGGTGTTTACCTTCAAATTCATTTTCACTAGAGTCTTGACCCTATGAATCACCCTGGTTTGAGGATGAAACATTGGCAGATCGTGCAAGAGGGTGTGAGAAGTGAAGAGAAGTTATTGGGCTCGAGATGTGAAGTGTATGGGTTGGTGGTTGGCTAATTGGCTTAGAGGGGGGTGATTGGGGGGATTGGGGGGATTGGTCAGATTTTCAATGTTACCTGAGTGTGTCTGCTCAGGCACGGTAACAGGCTCTCCCATGGCTCGAGTAAGTGTGGGCTGAGTAGACACCATACCCGGGTAAGGCTGTTGGGTCGTAATGAGCCTCCAGGTTGACACCTTAAGAGAAGGCGTCTCCCCCTCAACTCCTGCCTGTGGAGGGATCAGTGTGATCTCAGCTCCAGTGATGCCTTTAGATGTGGCACCACCAATGGCAATTTTTCGGTGGTATGTTAGGATATTCTCCCTAGCAGCAGTGGGCATACTAGGGGTGGCTTCAGATTGGGATTTATGATGAAAAG
This sequence comes from Pulicaria dysenterica, assembly GCA_947179395.2. Classification (NCBI taxonomy): domain Eukaryota; kingdom Viridiplantae; phylum Streptophyta; class Magnoliopsida; order Asterales; family Asteraceae; genus Pulicaria; species Pulicaria dysenterica. The sequence continues at coordinate 75,105,630 of OX359288.1, read as the reverse complement.
AAGGTGAAGGAGATGTGTTAGACTGAGTTGGGTTTACTGCAGTCTTATCTCCAAATGTAGATGGAGAAAAGTGAGAAGAGAGTGAGAGATGAGAGGTTTTACCTGAAGCAGCTTCTGAATGAGCTGGTTCAGCTTGAGCAGAGTGCTCAGTTTCAACCTCCGTGTCAGCTTGAGAAGCTCCCCCTTGATTCGATCCCTCAGTTTCACTCTCAGAAGACGAAGCCTCAGCAATTAATAGCATGGGATCACTCAGTCCCTCTTGCTCTGGGAATATGTCGTTGTTGAACATCTTGGGGCTGAGTGTTGGCACCAGCGACAACTCCTGATTGGCTTCGTAGAGTGCTGTCCCTAGCTCAAATTCAAATGCTAAGGACAGGTACCTTATGAAAGGTACATGAAGGTCTCTTGTGGCCTTCATCACAGGGACCTTGAGCTCAATGAAGATGAGCGGTGCAAAATCAATATTTCTTCCAAAGAACAAGTTGTACAGCAACTGCATCTCGAACTCATTGATCTGGTCCAGTCCTCCAACCTTGGTACCAAGTGAACGAATCACAGTGGACACCATAAAACCCCATCCGGTTGGGAAAGTGGCCTTCTTGATCACCCCTTCAGTTTGAGGGTGACCCATCTGTGGCAGAACAGACCTCGCCACTTGTCTCGTCACAGCAGGCTCGAATTCGTCATGTTATGTAATATAATAATATTGACTTACAATAAGATTATATACACTGATGTATTATACCTATACACAATTTAGTATAATACGCGATTTGAGACGGACCCAAATACGCACTGGTCATGAATTAATCACACTTAGTAAATAACACATGAGTTTGGACACACCAAGCTGAGTAAACATATTACTCAGTTTAACTCAAGCACTCAGCTTGATTCAAGCACTCAGCTTGAAATGTGCACTCAGCTTGAGAATGAAACTCAGCTTGAGTAAAGCACATAGCTCATGGGTAATGACACCAAGTCATTTTCGTCTGAGACTGACTCAAACGAACCTTTTAACCACACTGAGTAGTCAAAGAATGGTTGGAACCAACCAAACGTGTGAACCAATCACACAGTTTGAGTTAAGCACTTAGCTCAGACTCAGTGACACTTAGTCATATATGTTTGAGACTGACTCAAACTGTATCATAACTACACTAAGTAGGGGAAATGTGTTTGGAACTCACCAAACAAAAGAACTCATTGTTCAGCTTGATAAGATTAAGTTTATGAAAACTTATTCATAAACTGTGCACTCAGCTTAAGACACTTAGTCTTTGTCAAACTGAAAACTCGGATTCTAGACACTTAGCTAGGGGTTGAGCATACCCAAGTTACTTAGCAGATACATAAACCTCTTCTCATCAAGTAGTTTAGTAAAGATATCTGCTAGTTGGTCATCAGTGGAAATAAATTTAATGTCAACTTTACCTTTTTTCACGATGTCCCTGATGAAGTGATGTCTAATTTCAATGTGCTTGGTTCTTGAGTGGAAGACTGGATTGTAAGTGATGGCTATAGCGCTTTGGTTATCATAGAAGATAGGAGTTTTCTTGAAACTCATGCCAAAGTCCCGAAGGTGATGCTGCATCCATAGGATTTGAGCACAACAGCTACCTGCTGCAACATATTCAGCTTCAGCAGTTGAAGTAGCCACTGAGTTCTTTTTCTTACTAGTCCAGCTGACTAACTTCCCTCCAAGCATTTGACATCCTTCAGTAGTTTATTTTCTGTCTAACTTGCACCCAGCATAGTCAGCATCAGAAAAACCAACTAACTCAAATCCAGAGTCCTTTGGATACCAAAGACCTAGATTTGGTGTACCTTTAAGGTACCTAAAGATCCTTTTCACAGCTTGAAGATGTGATTCTTTAGGATCTGCCTGATATCTTGCACAAACACATGTAGCAAACATAATATCAGGTCTACTAGCTGTCAAATAGAGCAATGAACCTATCATTCCACTATAGGTAGACTGACACACAAACTTTCCATCTGAGTCTTTACTCCGCTTGACAGCTGGTGACATGGGTGTTTTCATGGTTGAACTTGAATCAAAACCATATTTCTTTATCAAATCAAGAACATACTTGCTTTGATTGATGAATATTCCATCAGGCTTTTGTTGAATTTGCAGACCTAGGAAATATGTCATCTCACCCATCATACTCATCTTGTACTTTTGTGACATTATTTTGGAGAACCACTCACATAGAGATTCATTGGTAGAACCAAAAATGATGTCATCTACATAGATTTGTACAAGAATCACCTGTCCTTTACTTTTTTTAATAAAGAGTGTCTTATCTATACTACCTCTGGTGAAATCCATGGATAGTAGATAAGTAGACAGTGTATCATACCAAGCTCTTGGAGCTTGTTTAAGACCATACAAAGCCTTGTCTAACTTATAGACATAATGTGGAAACTTTGAACTTACAAAGCCAGGAGGTTGTTTCACATAGACTTTCTCCTGAAGTTTTCCATTTAAGAAAGCACTCTTCACATCCATTTGATAGACTTTGAAGTTTTTATATGCTGCATAAGCCAGGAACAGCCTTATGGCTTCAATTCTAGCAACAGGGGCAAAGGTTTCATCATAATCGATTCCTTCCTCTTGCTTATACCCTTGTGCTACCAGCCTGGCTTTGTTCCTCACTATCACTCCATCCTTGTCCATTTTATTTCTATAGACCCACTTAGTGCCTATAATTGAATGATCTTTGGGGGCAGGGACAAGGTTCCAGACCTTATTTCTCTCGAACTCATTTAATTCCTCTTGCATAGCTTCAATCCAATCCTCATCCTCTAAGGCTTCCTCAGTCTTCTTTGGTTCCATTTGAGATAGAAAACCAAAGTATGCAGCATAATTAGCTGTAGCCTTGGATCTGTTCATGACCTTTTCTTGGATATTTCCAATAATTTGATCTTGAGGATGATCTTTGAGGAATTTAAATGTTGTAGTTGGAGAGTCTGGTTCTGAATCTGAGTGATGTTGAGAACGCTGAGGTGAACACACATCCTCAGTCTCAACAGCAGCATTGTCAACAAACTGATGATCACTGAGATTCTTAGCTTGAGTGACTTCAGCTCCAAAGGGGTTGACGAACTCATCATCCTTCTCAGCCTGAGAATCCCTTGGAGTTTGTGATGATTTCTTTGATGAACACACATCATCATCACTATCATCTCCTATGACATACATAGGATTTGATAAGTTGGTTTTCTTAGTCCTTTCAAGCTCACTCAGACTGACCAAGTCAGCTTGACTCTTATCAGCTTGATCAAAACAGTCTTCATCAAAAGGGACATGAATTGATTCTTCTATTGCCTTTCTCCTTGTATTATATATTCTATAAGACTTGGAGATTGAGGAATAACCAACGAATATTCCAAGACCAGCTTTAGGTTCCAACTTATGGAGCTGATCTCTTTGATTCAGCACATAGCATTTTGAACCAAAGATATGGAAATAACCTATATTGGGCTTTCTAGACTTATACATCTCATAAGATGTATTTCCATGTCTTTTGACAATGATTGATCTATTCTGGGTATAGCAGGCTGTACTAACAGCTTCATCCTAGAAATAGAGTTTCAATCCTGCCTCACATAGCATTGTTCTAGCAGCCTCAATTAGGGTTCTATTTCTCCTTTCAGCAACTCCATTCTGTTGTGGGGTTCTGACAGATGAGAAATTTTGTAATATTTCATTTTGTTCACAGAAGCTTTCAAGGGTAGAGTTCCTGAACTCAGTCCCATGATTACTTCTTAGTTGCTTTGCAGACAAACCTTTTTGCAACTCTTCCTGTTTGATAAAACTGATTATCTCCAGGGCAGCCTCACTTTTAGCTTTAAGGAATATTACCCAGGTGAATCGTGAGAACTCATCTACTATCACCAGTGTGTACTTCTTGCCACTCAGGCTTAGAGTACTTATGGGTCCAAACAGATCCATATGCAACATATGCAGTGGGTCTGTTATTGAAAAATTTTGCTTTGACTTAAAAGACCCTTTATGGTGTTTCCCTTGTTCACAAGCTGAGACAATTTGTCTTTGACAAATGTGATCTTTGGTAATCCATAGACTAACTCTTTATTGGACAGCATATTTATATTTTTAAAATTTAGATGAGATAAACGTTTATGCCATAACCAACTCAGCTTAGGAACAGAATGGGAATACAAGCAGGTTTCAGTACAGGGATCAGCTAAATTTAGATCAAGTAGATACACATCTCTTTCTCTTTTAGCTATTAATACAGGCTTTCCCTTAGCATTATAGATTGTTCCTGCTATCTTTCTAAAAGTAACAACATTATCTTCATCACACAATTGACTGATACTAATCAGGTTGTGTTTGAGACCTTTGACATAGGCAACTCTCTGGAATGTAACTTTGCCAGCTTTCATCTTTCCATAGCCTTTACTTCTTCCATGTGAGTTGTCTCCAAATGTTACTTTAGGACCTTCATCTTCTTGGAAATCACTAAGAAATCCTTTCCACCCAGTCATGTGTCTTGAGCATCCACTATCCAAGTACCATTTACTTGAACCCTGCACATGAGATGAAAAATAAACACATTAGTTTTGTTTAGGGACCCATTTCTTGGTGGGTTCAGATGAGGAGCACTTAGCATCTCCATCTTGTTGAACTGACTGTTCAGCTTGAGCAGGAGCCGAGTCCTGTGTAGGCTGATCAGCTTGTTCTTGTTCAGGCCTTGAGATTTCTGCATCACATTCCTTAGCCTCATGACCTCTACTTCTGCACTTGTAGCATCTCCTTCTTCCAATGATTACAGGAGGTAGAGTGTCCAATAATCCTTGTGAGAACTTACTCTCAGTTTTAGGATTATATGTTGTGGATAACTTTTCAACTTTCTTAGCAAGTTGATTCACCTGATGATCACTGACTTTGGACTTACCTTTGTCAGATCTCTGTTTGTTATCCTTTTGATGAGAATATTGACTAACAACCTTCTGTTCCATGACTTTGGACTTACCTTTGTCATGACTGCTAGACTCACCAGTTTCAACAGGTTTGGACTTACCACTGTTGATATTCTTGGACTTACCAAGATCCACAACTTTGCACTCATTTTCATGGTCTTTAGCTTTCACAAACATATTGAATTTCAAGCTTGGATCATGTCTTTTCTCTGAGGCTGACTTCTAAGACTTAATCAGCTGTCTATCTTCCTCAGAATCTGTACTTGCTATCTCATCATCAGCTACATAAGCTGCTGTTTGATAGTCACCACCAAGTACAGCCTTTACCTGTTTAGGTATCTGTTGGTTTATGCACTTTTCAGCAAACTTTGATGACTTACACCAAGACTCAGTAACCTTTTGAAGTTGGTCAGCTTTGTCTTTAGCTTCCTGAAGTTCTTCACTTAGAAGTTTATTATTGTGTCTTTGACATTCAAGATCACATTGTGCTTTCTTACCAACATCCATGAGAGACTTATTTTCCTTAATCTCATTCTTGAGTTTAGTTATCTCCTCTTTGAGATCATTTTGAGACTTAAGGACGGTTTTGAAATCATTCAGCAGATAATCAAAAGCAAGACCCTTTTCCTCATCAGTATAAGAGTTGAAAATACTGACCTTATACATGGAAGCAGGATACCAGTCACTAAGCTTGCTGTTTTCCTCAGCTTCCTTCATGTCAGCTTCAAAAGTTGACTCGAACAAACCATAATCAACCTCATTTATCTCCAAATCTTCATCTTCTTGAGCCATCAGACATACATCATCATCTGAGGTAGATGATTCTCTATCCCAGGTTTCAACAATTAGTCATTTTGCACTGGGTTTGTCTTCAGGCTTTCCTTTCTTGAGCTGAGTATATTTCTTCTTGTATTTATCAGCTCTGTAAGCATTCTTATCAACAACTGATGTTGATTCTACCTTCTTTAATCTGCACTCAGCAGCAATGTGTCCCTTCTTCTAACAGTTGAAGAACACAACATTCTTGGGATCAAAGAAACTCTTTCCTTTGCCCCTGTCAGATCTTCCTCTTCCCCTTTGAGCTCTTCTCAAACGTGTGGCTAACATTGCCATTTGCTCAGTGATATTCTGAACATCATCAGTATCACTTGAGTCTGAGTCTGAGTGGTCAGCTTGAGATTCTGACTCAGTCTCAGATTCAACAACCAGTGTCTTGGAACTTTTCTTCTTTGTCTGTGCAACCAATGCAACTTCATTCTTATCCAAAGACTCCTTGAGTTGTTGTTGAGAAGTTCTCTTGTGTTCAGTGATCTGTTCATGATTTAGCAAGAACCCATAAATGGACTGTAGGTTGTACACGTGCAGTGTTCCTCTAGCCCTCAGTGCTGTAGTTACATCGTTAAATATCTCTTGTAACATATCCAGAAATTTCAGCACAAGTTCAGCATCATCTTTATTTACACCCACACTTAGTAGGTCATTTATCAAGCAGTGAAACCTTGTGAACAAATCTGACGAGGTTTCATTCTTCTTTGAAAAGAAGTTTTCATAAGATCTATTCAAATGACTTCTTTTATGTTGCTTGACCAGATCCGTGCCCTCATAAGTAACACTCAGTGTGTCCCAAATATCTTTTGCGGTTTGACACCCAGTCACAGTGCGCAAGATTTCGTTGGTCAGGGCATTTGCCAGAACACTTTTTGTCTTGTCATCCAGATTGAAGAGTTTCCAATCTTCATCAGTCCAATATGCAATAGGCTTTCTTGTTTCCTTTTCAGATCTTCCATGAGACGTATCACTGACAGTAGCAGGAATCTTGGGGATTATAGGTCCTTTTGTGACAACATCCGACATACGGTTGTCAATGGACTTGAGGAACAGCATGGCTCTGAACTTCCACATAGGATAGTCAGACCCATCAAATATGGGACAGCCTTTGGCAGACATCTGTGGAAAGTTTGATGAATTGTTGCTTGTAGACATTGTAAACTTTCTCAGAATCTTGAACTTTCAACTAATGAAATCGTTCAGCCTGCTCTGATACCAGTTGTTGGTCCCTTGGTGAGAATAACAACAAGCAACAATGTGTAGAAGGGGGGGTTGAATACACTTTCTGCGGAAATTGAACAAATCAAATAAAAGTGTTACACACAGTAAATCAAACCATAACTAGTCGAATGCTTTTATTAATATGAAGATGATTACAATGCTTTGAATAAGAAGATGATCACATTAATTATCAAGTAAGCAACTCTTGATATATAATCACCTAATATAAATCTCTCAATCTCTCAAACTTAGCTATCTATAATCAACTTATGATTATAGATACTGACGACTCTCTAAACAGAATTTTTCACAGATTGAATCAACTAATGATTAGTTACCAATATCACAACTGATGTGATAATTCGAACACACGAATGATCTGGCAATCTGTGAGTTTCTTGATCACGTTAAACTGACAAACAGTGATTCAAGAATCGTAACACATACGGTGAGGTAAGGTTTTCTGCTCTGTAATCAGAATCGTAGTCGTACCTCTAAACTTATCAGGAGATAAGTATTTATAATCCTGTTGCTACGGTTCCTAACAAACTGGACTAATCCTAATTTGCTAACTAACTATCGGATAACTCGGAATCTTGAATCTTGAATCTTCTTATCTTGAGTCTTCAATCTTCAATCTTGATTCTGGAGTCTTCTTATCCGCGCCGTAGATATAGAGAGTTAAAACAGAATTTAAAACACATTTAAATTCTCTTGGACTGATTTCTTTAGTCAGGCTGAGTTACTGAGCTTGAAACTCATCAAGCTGAGTTCTTCGGGAACAAACCCGAATTCAAACATGAACTAACACGTATAATTATTAACTCATCCTTAGAAGTCCAAATAGTTTAAATATAACCAATTTAGTAACTCTGTCGAGCTGACTCTGCTTCTAAGCTGAGTCACTCAGCTTGAAACACATCAAGCTGAATACTCGATATATACCTTATGTGACATACAAATATTATCAAACACATTAATAATTTAACTAAGGTATAATATAAACTGATCGAACACATGCTCAGTTTATATTTAGCTTATACTCAGTCTGAAACACTATAAGTGTTCAGTCTGACTAAGCTTCATAATTCTGTTTAAGTTATACGTAGAACTCATCTTACAAACTTAACTTTGTCTCATCAAATCTAAACTGATGAGATCATTTTCCCAACAACTCGACACCTAGATCCTCCGGCCCAGCCTGAGTCTTCGCCTTCTGGACTTCCTCACTTTGTTCCTCTTTTGTTGTACGAAACTCTTCTCGTATAACACTCCTTATCTCGTTTTTCATTTCATCTTTCTTCTCATTTCTTATGGCTGCTACAATTGGAGCCATATTTTTCTTAAAACATTTATCAAATTGATCTAACATAACTTCCCGAAGGTAACGCGTAGGCACAGCCCCACGTCTACTTCCATAAACGGAAATATAGTCCTGGACTTCTCCTATAGTGATTAAATCCAAGGTCTCTTCATGGTTCTCATTTCCAGCTTGTCTATCCACGTTTCTAACCATCTTACTGTAATCAAAAGAACTCTTAGTCAGTATAAACACAAAACATCATTAACATCTTTTCACTATTCACCAATTCAATCTAATCACAATTGCACATTCTCAACTGTCCACATTGACACACATCATTTCTTAATACACTAATTAAGACTAGTTTTACTATCGCTAAACTACTCTTTCACATCTCTAAAAATATCACTTTATTTCTATTATCGCATTCACGCTCATTTAACACAATTGTCATATATCCTTGACTAACTTTTTTAAATTAAATTCTTACACTTACTCAACACGAACAATGCATTTCTGTCGTTTGCATCGAGCTAAAACACTTGTCTCAAGAAACAACGGAATCTTTATCACCCCTACTGAATTGGATTCCTCGACAATATCATTGCTGAATTAATCCACTCCAGTTCCGACATCGAAATCTCACAAGAAAACACAAATGCAACAAAGGTAAGAAACAACCTCGCTAAAGCCAAGAATAACTCACAAAACACTAACCACGGTTACAACTGCTTGACTATCAACAATTTACACTCTTAAACGAGTTAGTCAATACAAAAACAAACATTTACAGTTCACCAAAAATCTACAAACACGAAGTAACCAAAACTATACACTCCGTCTCTTTAGCTTCCTCTGTTAATGTCTACAACGCTCACCCTTTTGCACGGGAAGAGCTCTCTTTCTTTTGCCCTGACGCAGATCCTCCAGTTCCTGCATCCTATCTCATCGGGCAATCACTAATTTGGTGCCCCAACTTGTGGCACCTAAAACACACATTTCCTTTGAACTCACATTCCGCAGTTGTGTGACCAATCTGTCCACACCTCAAACACCTGGTAGTAGCTTTGGGGCAAGAACCAATGTGATACGCACGACACTGAGAACACCAGGAACCATCAAACTTGGGCTTCTTATACGATTTTGATTCTCCGCCTACTAAAAACTGCTCTTTTACAGGACCAGATTTAGAGGATTTCCGCAATTTCCTCTTCTGACCCTTAACTGACTTGTCTCCCTTACACTGGAGGCGATCTCCCTCAATTTGTCGAGCTATTTCAAAAGCCCGATCCAAACTAGACACAGCTCTATAATGCGCTCTATACTCCACTGGTATCATTCCAACAAACTTGCGAATCTTTACACTTTTATCTGCTACTAGGTGAGGGATAAACATCACCTTATCAGTAAAAGCATGAATTAAATCTTCCACTGGTTTATCTCCTTTCTGGAGATCATTGAACTCCCGTTCCATCTTTTCTAAATCGTAATCGGTGCAGTATTTCTTCGTCACGCGTTCAGAAAACTGCTCCCACGTCATCGCAACAATCATTTCTCTGTTCACTGAATCTTTCACGGGGTCCACCAAAACATGGCATCACCCTTCAACATGCGTACCGCATACTTGACACGGTACTCTGGTTCACAATCACAAGACTCAAAAGCTTGATCCGTCTCTCGAAGTCATCGTATGGTATTCGAAGGATTATCACTACCCTCGAACTCTTTGGGTCCACAAGAAAGGAACTTCTTGTAGGAACAGTGCTCAGGACTCTTGCTCTTGACGGCTTCCAACAATATATCCTCTTCAATCGGAGTTCTTCTTCAAGGTACAGAACATACTCCTGCAATTCTGGAATCGGCCTTGGGCCTTGAGTATCACGCTGAGAAGATTCCTTCTCAGTTTCAACATGAGTACGAGATGCCTCATCTTCCACTTGCTTACGAGCATTCACACTATCAGCTCGCTGCTCAGACATTCTGACTTACTCACTATACACATGAGAACCACACTTAGCACATCACTTATCCGACATATATTAACACGGGGCGTTAGTCTACAACATATCACAATTACATAACACTCACACTCAACCCCAATTACCCCAATAGGAACACTTAACGATGGTCGGGTCCTAGTTTGAGATTGCATACTCTTCCAAGTATCCAATTCCCTCAAACTTAGGCTCTGATACCTATTTGTAACACAGGTTTCACGAGCTTAAAATCAGGAATAATTTAAACTTTGTAAGTATATTTATCAATGGCATGCAGCGGAAACTAAACACTGGTTATAAAATATAAAGTGTTGTTATCCGACTTGGCGAATATTAACATCAAAACCAAGTTTCAAAACGAACCGGTATTACCGTACTATAAACCGACCATCGGGTCACAGACAAATAAGTAAAACAAAGTGTTTTATAAGAGCAAAGTACAATTACCCACAAGTGCCCGTTTCACCAGGCTGCCTAATCTTTACCTGTAAAAAGGGTAAATCATGACCGGTTAGCTACACTAGCTATTGAGTACATGCTGCACATAAGCATCAATAAGCATGCTAACACAAAACAGGAACAGCACACAATGCTATCCTATCACCTCGTGTTGCGTCAACGTGTCGGTAAGAGTCATATCTCGCAGGGTAATCAATCCTGCTCAACGACCCTAACCGGGGATATCAGCAACAACCATCTGCACTAGTGGGGGAGCGAAGAGCAGTCTACCCAGTGCGTTACGGAGTCAAATCAACTCAACCAGTTCCGGTTTGTACCGAGAACCCCATTTCATAACCAGTTCCGGCTTCCGCCGAGAACCCCATTACATAACCAGTTCCGGCTTACACCGGGAACCCCATCTTCGTCAAGGAACGGCGGCCTGCAGAGCCGTCACCAAGCGTATACACTCGGGTGCCGTTAATCCCCCACTTCCAAACCCTATTGGGCCCCCAGGGACCAGCCTACGAGGCTGATCTTAACCAATCCCATTAGGATCCGATTACAGACATATAATCAATAACAGATAACTGATCCAATTAGGATCCGATTACATGCGCAATACAATAATCTAACATAGGTGATCCAATCAGGATCCAATTACATGCATATACAATATCACATTAGCTTCTGCTCATATTTGATGAGCAGTTTATAAGATTACACTTTAAGCATAGCATACAGTCATCACATAAGTCAACACTACACGGGTCTATCTCGTATCACTTCACTTATCTATCGTCACTACCATTAAATCATTGTACACGTCATCATCTAACATGTCAATTCATAACATACCTCGAGCGCGCACATGTATCACACTCAACAGTTAGCCCTACTTACTGAGTCTCATGTGAAAACCGGTACTCACCTGGAGTCCTCACTAGGCAGATACGCCACTCGAGTCTTCCGGTTCCTCAAGTATACCTAACACATCATATACACGGCTTGGTTATCACTTACACATAACACCCTTAGGTCGAAACGCAAGTTAAACAAGCTGTCAGGGCTGGACCACTGCTTACGATCGCAAGGGTAATCTCTTTTTCCTGCAAGCATGGTTCCAGGGTTGGTTACGATCGTAAGTTATGTACCTACGCTCGCAAACCTCATTTCCTTCGCCCGTAGACGGTAACATCACCAAAAACATATCCTTACGGTCACAAGGGCCTTACCCTGCGATCGCAAGGATCACAGACAACCCATGCGACCGCATGCACATTCCATGCGACCGCATAGACCCCACATGCGACCGCATGGATAACAGAAACCCCATGCGACTGCATGCACATGCTATGCGACCGCATTGATCCCCCATGTGACCGCATGATCCCTAGTACCGTGTTCTTCGACTCTGTTCGCGTACAACTTCCGGAAATCTCATTTTAACCACTTTAATCGATCAAAACTTGATTTTAACTATTCATACACTTTACTAGACATCTAGGGAAGCTTATGAACACATTTTGACATAAAAGGAATCACAAGAACAACATTTACACCATTAAAATGGTGTATCTTCTTTCAAAACTCAAAAACTAAGTTCATTCACAAGAACTTTTACCAAATCAGCTAATCAAGCACAATAGGAACAGATTATCCCCTTGAATCAGTTGTTGAATCACAAATTAGCAACTCCCCTTTGATTTCTTCCAAAGCTCCAAGAGTAGAGAGTATGTATGTATGTGTCGTATGTTTGTGTGTGTATTTAGTGTGTGTCAACAGGGGATAAGGGAGAAAAAGGAACCGACTCTAGGGTCATTTAAATTAAACATGGGTATTTTGTTCCCCTTTTTAACTTACAACTTAACACACGTGTACCAGTTTCAACTAACGGGGATATCTACGGAATTATTACGTGAAACCATTTAACACTTTATCACTTTTACTCGTTAACCCTAACTTTCACATAACACCTAATATATCCACTTTAACTAACTAAAACAAAAAATAACCATTAAAATACTTATTTAAAGTAAAGGTACAACCACTTTAGCACGAAGTACATCTAGGCACTACTAGGCCCATTTTCAGGATGTTACAGGAAAATCATCGAAAATTCTAATGATATAATGACATTATGATTAAAATAATTTTGAAATTAATAAATAAATTAAATACTTGTATTTAATAATTTACTTTGGATTTCGTCAAAAAAATGTAATAAATTCCGACGATAAGTATGTTTTATCAAAATATAATTTAAAAACCCTAAAATAAATGTACTACTTTATAACTTATAATGAGGTTGAAGCTATCCGCTCATTGGGGCGGAAAATAAAAATTGAAGATAAATAAATATAGAACTAACTTCCTAGCTTGGAGTTGAATTTTTATTTTAAGGAATTTGCAGTGCATATTAGATCCAACTTATAATTTTGAAAAATACATTATATTATCGATATCGTATTGCAAAAAATTTATATCAAAACATTGATAAATTAAATTACTTTTATATATATATATATATATATATATATATATATATATATATATATATATATATATGTGTGTGTGTGTGTGTGTGTGTGTGTGTGTTAGAAGCTATGTTTATCCAACTAAATGTAATCTTTTAGAATGATTTTGAAAAATACATTTTTAACAAAATCAAATTACAATAAAATATTGAAATATAGATATTTTGAAATGGTCACAAATATATATTTATTTTTATATTGAATATTATATGTTAGAAATAAATATTATATTAGAAACAAATATATATTAGAAATAAATATTTACTTTTATATTGAAATAAATATATATTAGAAATAAATATATATTATGTTAGTGCATACATGGTCACACATTAAAAAATGCACTCCTTATTTTGTTGATGATAAAAATATGAACAAGTAATATTATTGCTTATCAAATTTATTCATATGTTCATATGCTACATTCTTTAAAGTTTCACAAACCTAAAATTAATGGTCAAGTGAAGAACAAATAATTGAAGACTTCAATTCAACAAGAAAAGAAGAAAACAATATAAAAGCAAAACATTCAACCTTAACGGTCGATCCCACGGTCGACAGTGAATCAACCGTCACTGCTCAGGTCACAACTCTTAAATGTTGTTCTTCTTCAAGTCAACCGAACTCGTACTCAACAAGTGAAGATGACATCTTCAAAGCCGATGACGAAGATATCTACAAACAAGAGTTCGAATTATATGAGCTTACAAATAAAATAATTAAATAAGTTTAAGTTTTTATAAAATTATTTTTATAAAAACTTTTATAAAAATGGACAAATTTTTTATAAACTTATTGGTGTTGGTTGATTAAATCTAAGAGCTTACCATTTTAGCAAATACCAAACACAATCCTACTTTGAAACAATACACAACCATATTTGGAAAATGAATCTCCCAAAGAGGTAAAATTCCAACATACTTTGTGTATTGGTTTTCCAAACTTCCATTTTTGTGTTTGAATTCAAACTTTAGAAGTATGGGATCAACCAACCTTTTGAACATCTACTTTTTAGTTGATTTTTATGGTAAAAATGAGTTGAGTGTGGTTTTAAATAAAGTCCAACGTCTATATTGCAAAGAAAAAGAAAGTCCAGGTGACTGACGGTTTTAGCCACTGTCGACCGTGGTTCGACCGTGGGATGTCTGGACAACTTTTGGCCTTGAACTTTTTTCTTTATTTAAACCAAATTAAACCTCATTCATTAATAACCTCCTGCACAGCAAAAACACAGAATACATATTCTTATCTTGTGAGCTCATATTCTTTGATAATTCATCTATCATTCAAGATCAAGAATCAAGCAAGAGCAAAGCCTTCAAAGCTTAAACACTACAGCATCTTTCTGCATATTTTGTAATAGTGTAAGGATCAACTCTAGCCTTTCTAATTAGAGTGAAGTAAGGATCATCTCTAGCCTTTAGAATTAGAGAGAAGTGAGGATCAACTCTAGCCTTTAGAATTAGAGTGAAGCAAAATTATCTTTACCTTACTTGCAAGTTTGAAGTGTTAATTCTTGCAAGTGAAAAAGAGAAGTTTAAAAGGTTTATCTCTACCTTCAAAGAGAGAAGCTAGTGGGGCAAACTCTTGGTGGGTGAGGCCAAGAAGTGGATGTAGTGCAAGTTTGTTAACACTTGCATGAACCACTATAAATCACTTGTCTACTCTTGGTGATATCTCTCTATCTCTACTCTCTTTAAATTCCTATATTAGTTGTGTTGCTATAAATTTCAAGATTATTCTTTATAACACAACTTACTAATTTTTATAAGTGTAAAAATTGGTAAATTAAGTAAAAAAACCTATTCACCCCCCTCTAGGTTCCAACATGTTAGAAATAAATATATATTAAAAATAAATATATATTAAAAGTTATGTTTATCCAACTAAATGTAATCTTTTAGAATGATTTCAAAAAGGGTTTAGTTTCAAATAAACCCTTAAACTTGTCACTTTTTGCTATTGTGTATATCCATATTTCATAACTAACTTTCCTAAAACTGCCATTATGTGTATTTGGTTACCTACTCATCAGGTAACCAGTCATTTTTCTGTTTTTATTTTTTTTTATTTTTTTCATGCCATGTCATTATTTGGGTTGCCACATCATATTATGAAGAACATTCATATGGAATCAGATTATGAAGAACATTCATACGAAATCAAAATCTGTGAAGAACAAAGAAGCAATCACAGATCCGGAACCCATTTGTGAATCAAAATCAAAACACATACAATATTGAATCAACAAAACCAAAAGATATGGCAAACAACAGATCTAGTAATCAAATGAATGAAATCCCCTAATATAAACATAAACAACATCCATCGTATGAACCAACAGATCTGGAATACGATGAACCCTAGATCTGATAATCAAATAGAAGAAGTATAAGATGAAATCGAACCCCAAATTGAACCCTAACTCGTACTTACTTGGAAGTAGATGAAGATGAAGAACAGTCTATTACGATTAACCCTAACTCGAACTTATTTAGACCTCAGAAGATGCAAGATGAAGGCGGTGGTGGTGATCGAACTTAACTCGCCAGAAGATTCTTCTCGCCGTCCTTCTTCTCTTCCTTTGGTGCCATTGAATTCAAGGAGTAATTCGAGGTTTAAGGAGCTTCTAGGGTTTGTAATGCAGATCTATGAAACCATCGATAAAATAGAGGATTAATTAGGAGAAGAAAGAACACATCAAAATCGATGAACCCTAAACCATCGATGCAGATGAATCGATACCCTGCAAATCTAAACCTTGTCTTCATTTTATAATTATTATTAAAAATAAATATTCATTTATTTGAAATTTTTTTATATTTAAAAATTCATGTCACATGCCATATCATCCTCCACGTCTTTAAAACCTGTGACACATCACCTTCCAACCTAATATAGCCACTGGCGGATCCAGTGTGTAAGGGTTGGGGTCCTGCGCCCCCAATAACTTTTAAATAAAATTGCCCCATTGTGTAAAAAAAAGAGATAAATGTTAAACTTTAACCTAGTGTCCCCTTCCATTTTAATTGAGGCCCCCATTCGATGAGCTGTAACTTGAGACTTTAGATATTTAATTGTGTTAAACTTTAACCTAGTGTGTTAGTTTGAGCTGTAACGTGAGACAATTAATACCAAAGGATTTATAACCCAGCGATATTTGATGTTGTAAGGTGATGTCTCCTCCTAAGAGTTTGTGGGTTCAAATCCCGGCGTGGACAATGATATAAATTTAGAAGTAGGTTTAGAGGGTGTGTGTTTTTTGTTCAAAACAAAAACATGAGACAATTAATTGTGTGAATCAAATAATTTTATTGATGTTAAAAATAAAGTTTTAGTGTTTTAGTTTGGAGCCCCCAACTCTCCAAGAGATAAAGTTATAATTTTAAGGCTTCTCGTGAATTTATTCTTCACTTCACCAAAAAGTTTTCTTTTTTTATATTTAGATTGGTGTTTAGTAATATGAATAGATTATTAAAAGAGATTTGAATTTTGGTTATGTGGTAGTTTGTTTTTTATTTGTCTTGTACTTCTTTTTCTCAACCTTTGAGACTTATCATTTATCTAATTGTTGTCTTAAAACGAAGGATTGTTATTTGCGAATCTGATATTTACTAGACAAAACCAACCCGACTCGACCAAAATTTCAATATCCGATGATTCACTTCTTTTACAGTTGTTTATTGTGCCCCCAATGATCCAAATTCCTGGATCCGCCACTGGCTATAGCAGGTTGAATACATCATTTGGTTATTACAGAAAGTTGAGTATATTAAATGGTAGTTTTAAAAGTTGAGTATACACAATAGCAAAAAGTAACAAGTTTGATACACTTTTTGATACTAAACCTTTTCAAAAAGTACATTTTTAACAAAATCAAATTACAATAAAATTTATATTGAAATATAGATATTTTGAAATGGTCAGAAATATAATTATTTTTATATTGAATATTATATGTTAAAAATTTTAAATACCAAAAGGTTATCAAAAAATATAATAAAAAATAATACATCTAATATAATAATATCCAAAAGAGATAATTAATTACATTTAATGGAACAAAATTGGCTAAATAAAGAACTTTAGTGTATCAACTACAATGTCGTGTGAAATGATAGTTGAAAAAAAAAACAAAAGCGTTGCATTCTACAAGAATCGAACTCAAGTTTTGCGGTTTGAAAGTTATCGGTTTTGCCAATGCGTCAAACCCATTATTTTGTTTATAAATTGCAGGTTGATGTATATAATGCGGCATAGGAAAGTTACTTTATTCAACAGCAACTCCCCTACAAATTGATATATATATATATATATATATATATATATATATATATATATATACGGTTCAAACGAGAACTGTTTTTCGTACGAGAACTGCAAGAACCAATCTCAGCCGTTACTTGAATATGGGAAGTTCATGGATGGAGAGTGTGGAGGAGATCAAGTGTGACAGGGTGTATGTGAGGAATTCATGGGTGGGCAATGACATTAAAGGAGGGTGAATTGGACGACTCAGATTGGTTCTCGCAGTTCTCGTACGAAAAACAGTTCTCATTTGAACTTTTGCCTATATATATATATATATATATATATATATATATATATATATATATATATATATATATATATATTATGTATTATAATTTTTACTAGAAAATCCTTAGAAATTTCAACCATATAGCGACAGTTTGTAAAAGGTAACTAACAAACCATCTAAATAAATTTAATATATGATATATAATAATTAAATAAGTCTTTTATCAGAAAATTGTTTGAATTTTCATAAAATACCGACTTTTTTTAAATAATTTAGAAAAAAATAAAATAAACTTAATACTTTATATTTTATAATTTACTATAGTTTTCGTGAAAAAAATGTCGTAAATTCCGACAGTATAGCGACGTTTTGTCTAAAATTATTGTAGAAACACTTAAATAAATTTAATACTTTATATATTATAATGCATTAAAACTTTTGTTAGAAAATCGTAGGAAATTTCGACCAGATAACGAGATTTATAAAAGGTAACTAACAAACCAATTAAATCAATATTATGTTTAATATAAATTTAAGAGTTAATTGATCAAATAGTCCTTTAACTTAACTACTTCTGTCGTTTTATTCTTTTAACTTTAAAAGTGGTAAGATCGTCCTATATGAACCATTTTGTAGCGGGTTTGTCCTTTATAACGTTGCCTGTTAGTCAACCTATGTTAAAATAAGATAAAATGACAATTATACCCTTATATATATATATATATTATTTATTCATTAAATTTATTCTTATTAATATTTATTATATGTTTACCACTATTTTTAAAATTTAAAATTTAAAATTTAAAATATTTTATATCTCTTTCTCTGTCCCATATCTCTCATCTCTTTTCCCCTCTCTCAACAGATCTCTCTCTCTCTTTCCTAAATTTGTCTCTCTCATTGTTACCACCACCTCCGGCCAACCATCAGCATCCAGACTTCATAATCATCATCTTCAAACATACACACACTCTTTCAAACAAAAAACACACCTAACTCTTTAGATCTAAAGAACAATCTTATATTCTTATTAAAAGAAAAGGCTGCTTACATCATCTTTTGGCTTCTCTAAAAAATCTCCACCAATCATAATCATTTATTTTGAAAAAAAAATTAAAAAAATAGAAATTTAATGAGTTATAACGTCACGATTGCCATGAAAGGCTTAAGTCTTCGATCAATGGAAACAAAAATGGAAACAAAAACGAAAACAGGAAACTTTCATCATTTCCTTAAAAAAAATCTAGGGCTAATGTCGACTTCTTCTGTAGCCGCTTCCTCGCTTCCGCCATTCAAGCTCTCCTCCATCCAAGGCAAACACGAAGACGACTTCTTCTCTGCAACAATCTCCATCGCAGGTCTAGGGCTTTTCTCGACTTCTTCTTCTGTAGCCGCTTCCGCCATTCAAGCTCTCCTCCATCCAAGGCAAACAAACCGTGGGATCAGGCAAGTTGAATTCGGTTTTTTATAATAGCAATTTTAATTTTTAAAGATGCCTTTTACATTGAATAAGAATATGTATTTGGTTAGTAAAACTGATAAACAAAAGTATCAGAATTATCAAAATTGATGTTAATGAGTTGAACTGGAAAGCATCCGAGTTTTGGCAATGGTTAATAACAATACACTAAGCTATTACAGCAAAAACTAATTTCACTTACATAAATTACCACGACCGGTGCTACTATAATCAATCAATAAATTCATGACTTAGTACAATTGATGAGTACACGAAAACCATTTAGTTTAGATTTAATTAGAAAGCAAAACATGACAAAATCATCTTTAATACTTGCTTGAATGACTATCATATTCTACCATATGCTGTCAGTCAATGAATTGTAGTAACAGGGGTTTACATATTGTTATAAAGCTATAAGTATATAACATGTTCTAGAAGGAGTTGCACATACCAGAAACTACAGTGGCTATTTTGTGATTTTTAAAATTCTAAAAAAAAGACATGGTGTTGGGATTTAAACTTATAACATATGGTTTGTGTTCTTCCTTCGAAATTAACATTCTTTTTATGATATTTTTGTTGTCGTGAATTATGTTTTTGTGATGTCAGAATAAAAAAGAAAGATTTGTGGGTTTGGACTAATTGATTGGTGTTCATATCTTCAAATTAATATATTTTTCAGATTACAGAAAATGAGAACATATATTATAAAAACATATACAATATCTTTACACTCAACTTACTTATATTGCTGATTAATGAATAGCAAGTTCGTATTATAGTTCATAAAAGTTAGAAACGAAAGTAAATGCTATCGAATGATAAAGAAAATGGTACATATTGGTAACTTATATTTGAATTTTCCAGGAAATTTTGCAAAAAATACTGGCAAGCTTTTTATGTTGAAGATACTTACTCTACACAATAAAATTATTGGAAGAACAATGGAGAGTAAATCTACTATCATTGTGATGAAATAATCCCTTTGATTTCTTGAGTGAACTATTGAAGTATCTTTCTTCTTTGATGAAGTATCTTTCTTCTTTGATGAAGTATCATTGGTAATGTGATCTGGAAATGCAAACTAAATTGGTTCGTTTATAATTTTTGATTCTGCGAGAGGTGATTACAGAACGTATACCTTTCTAATTGAACGTATACCTTTATAATTTTTGGACTTGCGAATTGTACATATACAAGCTTTATAATCGGTACTTGAGCAAATCAGTTTGCATACTAATTATACATCAGTTTATTAGAGGTTTAGTTTGATATCCACTAATCTGAATCATGCATAAATGCTGTTTGATTAATTAGGGAGATACTTCAATTTAGTTAATATTGGATGGAGGCAACTGATTTGGAATTACAATTATTTGATGTTAAATACAAAATTAGAGTGGTTAATTAATATTATATGAAAATTAGAGTGGTTAATTACTTGTGCATACACAACACTAGAGTGGTTAATTGATGTAATATACGAAAATGTGCATCAAATTGATCATATGAAAATTAGAGTGGTTAATACTTAGCTGGATGCGAATATAACATAAAAACTACACGTAATACTGTAATTCTTATATGTTTGGCTGACCCTGTTGTTCACATTTGGTTTTATAGACTTCACTGTCGATCTTCCTTTGAAACCGAAAGAGCAACAGAAGCTGTTTGTAAAGGTATCATTTCATTGCTGTTTTGATTTGTTGTTTTTGTGGGTTACCCTTTCACTTGAGTCTGGTAAATTTATTCGTTAAAATCCTCAGACATCAATAGATCTAAGCATGTTCAGTGTCTTAATTTAGTGGATGCAAAAGAGCAAAGAGAGCATCCATTGTGTTCCGCCATAGGAGAGCTCTTTTTTTTAGGTGGTTAATTATGCATAACCATATATTATATAAACAACAAGAATATTACAAAGCAGCACAACAATGCGACGAATGACCCTTCTATCAATAACTTAATATATTATATAAATTTCATATATACATGAAATGATGTATAGACCATCAAACCATGTGGATGTCAAAGTATTCAAATATAACATAAGGGTCAATCACATTCGGTCATTCTTTGAGAGGCTTAGAATACCACTACCAAAAACATACCACTGCAACTTCATCACTTCAACATTGTTGGAATTCCTTCTAGCAGCCCTAATATCATCTTGCTCTTACCCATAACCTGTCTTACTGGGATGCCTTTGCCTGTAACAAGGAAGTAAAAGAGTGTCACAGCCTACATGTTTACTGATTACTAAAATGCATGTCCATAGTGATGATATTGCACAGTTGTAATGAAATATTATGATGAAAAATTGATTTCAAATTCTTATATGTTTGGCTGACGTTGTTGTTCACATTTGGTTTTATAGACTTCACTATCGATCTTACTTTGGAACCAATTGAGCAACGGAAGCTGTTTATAAAGTTATCATTTCATTGCTGCTTTGATTTGTTGTTTTTGTGGGTTATGTTTGTGATTGATCTGATGATATTAGATGTTTGTGATTACTAAAATAAAATAAACTCTTTAAGGCCAGTAGATCACATGGTAATTTTCAGTGTTTCCATGATGCTTTTCAACTTACAAAGAGACATGCAAAAAAGGAAAACTTCCCTTCATAAGCTCAAGTTCAATGACTCCTCCTTCAGTTTGTTCTTTTACTACTATGTAACTTCTTTGTTTTCCCGGTTCCTTCTACGTTCAAACTTAGAGTCTGTAAATTTATTAATCTAAGTTTGAAGACTGGTAAAGCCCAAGAAACAATGTGCATGATTTGTTACTCTATCCACTTCATTTAAACAATCAACACATTCAAGAGGGTCACAACAGTTTTTGCAAGAAATCTATCTCAATAACAGACAATCAAATGCTAACTAAATCACCAACCTAATAATGCAAACATAAGAAAAAAGCTTTTCGAAATTAACCTGACATTGATATTTCATCTTCTTCTAATTCTCATTTTTCCTTTCTACAGTTTTCATCTATGACTATATTCTTCGGTGTTTAAGCATTGCTACAATCACATTACTTAAACAGTCCAATATCACCCTAACACTTGAAATCAATTTTAAACACGGGGATGGTAAAAAATCACTTTTAAACTTTTTAGGCACATATGTTTTTGGTCAGATCTATTGCAATAAAATCTAGAAGCATCCCTGTTTTTTTATCTGTAAGTCTTAAAGCTTACAGTTTTATGTTCTTGATGTTAATGTTTACAAGTTTTCTAATTAAACTGAATTGGAGTATCTTAGTAATTTGCATCACTTCAATATATATTATACTATGCATCATGGCATGAGAATTAGATATATATTAGTACTCTGCAATGAAGTGATTATTAGTCACTTTATGGTTGTTGAAGTTGATGACTTCTACATGTATTTACCTGTTTTATATAACAGTTTTTGATGCTATTTAGTTAGTATCCTTCTGATATGGCTCAAGATATCAATGATTAATAGCATGTTTTTTGCAATCAAGTAGTTCTTGGATCTTTTTTTACTATTTTTACAGTTAAATGGTGTTTGATAAATGAATTGCAGCCTGGTGTTGTACATGGTAATATACAGCTGATGATCTGGCTTTGGTGTCATATGGTGGTGTTGTGCAAATTAATTCTGAAATTAGATCCTATGCTGTGGCATCTGTGGCACCAAATGTTGATGTTGATTAACTTGTCTTGGTAGTTGCTGTCATCAAAGCAGATAGTGGTTGGCCAGAAAAATCCAATTATGGCCTGGGAATACTGTTCTCGACAGATTGTAGTGGTTGTGCAGAATAGTGTCTGGTGTTTGTTAATAAATGTTGGTTTACAACAGTTTTGGAAGTATCTAAGTAGGGGTATCATATTACAACAGAAGAAAACTTATTTTTGTGACACATTGCTATTTTTTGGAGTCAAGTTTAGAATCAAATGTAGCTGTAAATTTTTTATTGTTCATTGGTGTTTGGAAGGGAAGCACCGTCATATCAGAAGTACAGAAATCAATCTGTTTGGTGCTGGTTATTGGTCATGAGTTGCGGGTCTTGGATAATTAGGAGGGTTATTTGCTGCTGCTGCTCAGTTTTGAATGGGTTACATATGGTTTTGGTTTATTATTCATGGAAATTGGATGGTAATGTATACTGTTCCATTAAAATACAGATGTTTATTAGGGCATGCTGTCAAATTTTTGTTACTGTTCGCGTGACCTTAGAAGTTGAGTGTGGGCTTGATTTGAAATTACATGGGTTGTTTCTAATGCACTGTTCATGGGTATTTCTTGGGACAAAATGGCTATTACAAGATCAAGGCCAGATGCAAGGTGAGAAGATGGACTGGAAAGATGAAGAAGGTCAAAAGAAGAATAGAACAGTTGTAAAAGACCATATTCTTATTTTTTTTCGTTGTAGAGTTAGAAATGTCAAAGTAGGGAATTGGTGCACTTGGTATAGTCTTTTTTGTATTTATTTTGTATACCAAGTGTTATGGTTTAGAGTTGTGAGTTTGATGTTGACTTTGTTCTCGAAGCATGTTTTAGGAAGCCAATTAAATTAGTGCTCTTGGTGGGTATGCCCACTTAAAAGTGTGTAAATACTTTTAATTTTTTTAATAAATTTTGCCGTGTACCGACTCCTTACCCAAAAAATTCTAACACATCTCATATGTCTGATTCATGAATATCTGTGATTGAATTACCTAAAATCTAGATTAAGAAATAAAAAATTATAGATGAGTGTTTGAAGATTCATATTTTGTTCCTTTTTATCTCTATTTTCCTACTCCGTCTTAGTAAAATTCGTTGATTTTGAGTGTAATTCATTTAGTAAACGCCACATAGCGAGTTCACAAATCAACTGTGAAAGATATCTTATTATATCAGAAAGTGAATTTTTGTATAGAGTGTTAACCGAGTTTAATAATCGTTTATTGGATTTGAGGTCTTGATAAAAATCAAAGCTCATTTGGGCTTAACTGAAAGTTATTCTCTGTTTTCAATTGCATAAAATTACTCTTTTGCTTAATTGAAGCTTTATGAGGTAAAATGATGATGAATTTTATGAAGATTTTGTTGGATGAATGACAAGGGCATTCATTTCATTTTTTAAAATTGCTACAAGTACAAAAGTTATTTCCTATGAAACTGGTAATGCTTTTTTCTTGGCAGGACATTACAAGATGTCAATCGCGAGTTTGATTCACTAAATACGAACTATAAAGATTTGGTATGTTAAACTGTGCACTATTCATAAAGATATAAGTAATTTCCTTGTGTAGACCTGTTAAAATGTTAAGTTTCAGCACTAAAGCCATATAAATGTTACATACATACTGATGTGAGTACCAAGCAAAATTTTAACTCAGGTTATATAGTGTTTATTATTATTTATTAAGTAAATCATGGTTATTAATTGAAATAAGTAATTTATTGTGACGTGTCATTTTTCCAACATTAGATGATTCTAATATGTGAATGTTACTCCTACTTAGCGTTTTCAACCATCTCCGTCATTCTAACCCTCTACATTATTACATGTGCATCCACGCCACAATAAGTATTTTGAGCTTTCTAACCATAGTTATTTTCTAATTTTGATTACATTTATAATTTAATGATGTCATTGCATTAGAACTTTAACGATTATCAAATATGATAAACATATATTTACTAATATTTATAACCCAACGGAATTAGTCTATAGATAAATATCACAACACAATAACGATGAAAACATAATCAATAGCATTATAATTTATTAATATATTAGTTTATAATGCTCCTTTAATCCCAAACAACTTATACTAACCAAGACTAAAAACTATGTACCAATAGACGAATAACATTATCTCAAGCACTAAAAAATGTACGTATGAACTAAAAAAAATAATTAAAAGCTAATTATGTATCAATTGTAAAACAACCTAGCCTAATATACATAAAAAAAATAGAGTACCATTGTCGACCCAAGATGCATCCTTCAAAAAAAGTAAAGGTTTCGATTCTTCTTATGATTTGTCTGGTGTTTGAATTCTTTCCAGTTGCCACAAATCTTGACATTCATATTTTGTTGGCTCCTCAGCATCAACCTTTCATCAATAACCACTTTCAACTTCATCATTGTTGTATTATCTCCATATCTAATAGATGCCCGTTTTCACTCATGGACGGTTTCTCGATAGAAGAATAAGGAGAGGTTAAAAGTTTTAATTTACGATGATGAAGACAATCCTACTAATAAAACCATGAATGTTGTTTATAAAGAGGTTCTACAGAAAATCTAATGATAATCTTATGTAGGAATTTCAAAATTCTGTAATGTTTATCATTTATTACGAGATTTTATATTCCTATCCATGCTTTGTAATTTTTTAACGTGTTAGTACTTTTTCAAACTATATAAATTTTAAATTATCTTATATAATCCCCGTGTTGATACACGGGTCGCTTAGCTAGTAAAAAAAAAGAACGATTGCTCATAGATCTGTTAAAAAAAATACACATCTTCAAACATACACATCACAGATCTGTAAAAAATGTGTGTATGCCTGATGTGCAATGAGTGCTCAGATCTACGATTATGGAGGAGGTGGTGGTGGCTATGGTGGCGGCGGCGGTTGTATCAAGGGTTTTGATTACTTTGTGCTCACTGCTCAGATTCAATTACGAAGGAGGATGTGACAACTACGGTGGCAGCGGCAATGGATGAAAATGATAACAGGGTTTCGGTTTAGATTTGGTGTTTCGGTGGCGATGGTGCACAAACAATGCCAGAGGTGGTTCTACAAATGGATAGATAGAAGAGAGAATGAGAGTGTGGTGGAGGTGGTTGCCGAAGATGAAGGTGGCGGAGTGGTCACCGAAGTTAAGACAGCAGAGGTGGGGCTTGTGTTCTTGTTCCTAGGGTTTGAAGACGGAGTGTTTATGGGTGCATGTGTTTGTGTGTATAGAGAGGGTGAGGAAATGTAATAGATATGTATATGTTTTATTAAAAATAAAATTAAAAATTATTTTAATTAATTAAAAATTAAAAAAAAGTAAAAAGACATATGTACTTAACAGAAAAAGTTATAGGCCGACGTAAATTAGGACCAAACCGGCCACAAAATAGTTTATAAAGGACGGTTCTCATCACATTTTAAGTTAAAGAACTAAAATGACAGAAATGATTAAGTTAAAGAACTATTTGAACGATCACGTCTAAATTTAATTTTCAACGAAATACATACGTTTTTTATAAAATAAATTAGAAAACAATGGAATAAAATTAATACTTTATAAATATAATGATTTTGTTATAACTAGTGACTGTTTGAAAAAAGTAACTAAGAAAATAATTAAATAAATCAAATATTTGATGTAGAATAACTAAATAATTTTTTATCACAACATTTTCTGAATTTGACGTTTCATATAAAATAAACTCAAAATCATATAAACAAATTTGATAATTTATATTTTATAATCCATTACATTTTTGCTTGATAATCGTTAGAAATCTCACCATATCAGAATCAGAATAACTTTTAAAAGGTAATTAAGAAAACGACTCAATATGTTTAACTTTAGATATATAAGAATTAAAAAAAATTTGTCACAAAAATGTTTGAATTTTCAATAAAATAAAGATGTTTTTTATACAGTTATATAGGAAACAACAAAATAAATTTAAGAATTTAGTTTCCAAAAACAAATCAAAATTGTCATATTTTACTATTATAATAGCAACTTTTAAACCTATTATAGAAGGTTATAATAGGTCATTTGCTTAAAATTAATTAAAAAATAAAATAAATTTATTTTTAATAATAATAATAATAATAATAATAATAATAATAATAATAATAATAATAATAAGGGATTGTCGGTGGTTTGCTTTCTAGATCTACAATGGATCGATGGCTTCTACAAGTGAATGTCGATGGTTTAGGTTCCAAATTTGCAATGGATGGATGGTTTCTAGATTTGCAATGGGTACATGAGTTCATCATCATCATCATTGGTTCTAGATCTTCGATGGTTCAATCTAGTCTTGTTCATCATCATCGATATAAGGTAAGTTATATATGTTCATCGATGGTTCAATCGAGGCTTATTTTATATGATTACAAGTTACCTCTAAGCAGGTAAATCGATACACTTAACGTTGTATTTCAAAATTAGATATATTAAATGGTACTATGATTTAGTTAGCAAAATACGCTGATTACTTCAAAATAATATAAATGTAAGTTAAATGGATCATAGATTTAAATTTTTTACTTATAACCTAACCTACTTATTGTTTTAGGTTTGTTTACTTGTAACCTTGCGTATCGACTAAAACACCAACGCTACACAAGTGAGGTGAGGTATAGGGTTTTAATATGCTAACTTTAATTCTAGACTTAGGGGTGTAGATGAGTCGAACATTTATCAAGTAACTCGAGCTCGAGCTCAGCTCATTCGAGTCGAACTTTATCAAGCTAGAGTTCGAGTTCGAGCCCAAAAATTGAGCTCGAATTATATAATGGGTCAAGCTCGAGCTTCAAAAAGATCGGCTTTTATCGAACTTTTTGAGCTTCAAGTAATTAGGGAAATCATTAATTTCATATTTTAATGTATATTTTGATTAATTTGGTTTTTGAAATTACTTTTGTAATATTATTTCGATCTTTTCAAGCCGAGCTCGAGCTTCAACTATGAAAACTCGTCAAGCTATCGAGCCGAACTCGAGCTTAACATAATATACTCGAGCCAAGCTCCAGCTATATCGAGCTCGAAATCGATTCAACTCGTTCACACTCCTAATTCTAGTTAGAAAACAAATATACTTAATATATAAAATATTGAAACGCGGTCTTAAAACAAGATACAATAATGCATAACTTTTTAATTAAAAGCATTTTTTATGAAAGTTGGTGTATTTCTTAAAAATTATAAACTACTTGCTAAATTTTAGAGATTTCTTACTAAAATCCTTGGAATCTTTTAATGAAGACCCTAGACGAATTCCCGAAGTTGTATAATTCCAAACCCTTAGGGTGCATTTGGTACAGAGAAAAAATTGCAGAGAATGGAATTGTAGAGAATGAGAATTGAATCTTGTGTTTAGTTGCACAGAGATTTTAATAGAGGAATATAACAGGGAATTATTTCTCTTGTTTGGTAAGAAAGAGATTTCATCACGTAATTGTATCAAATTTCTAAGTAAAAATAATTTATTTTAAAAGTTAGACTCACGATGCCATGATGCATATCGTTGGATAATCCATAAATGTGACAACCGTCACCAATCATAAAAAGGTTTATCCTATATACTTTAAGTTTAACTTCGATAAGATCTCGATGATTTAGAATTACCTTTCGTAGCTTAAGTACATAAATAAAAGTCCTAGTTATTGCAAAAAAAAAAAAAAAAAATTTCAATGTCTCACCTAAAAATCCTATTACATGTATAAATGTCCATTATAATTATAAATAAGTAGCAAGTACATTTTTATGTACATTATAAATAAAATGTAATGTAATAATAAACATATTAAAGATGTTTATCTTACATTATATTTATAATAATAATAATAATTATAAGATTAAAATAATAAGAAAGTCAACACCGTCATTTTTACCTTCTTCTACACAACCACCACCATCATCACCCTCACCACCTCTCACACCACCCCCTAACCTCGGCCGTACCCCCCCCCCCCCCCCTCTTCCCTTCTTTTTCTTTTTCTCTATAAATACAATACAACTCCATTCATCTTTATCCCATCCATCACTTGCTAAAATTTTCTCTTTTCTCTCTAACTTGTATCTTCAAGTATCCATAAGAAGATCAAAGGAAGCCAATTCTTTTCTTCAAGTAAGAAAGTTCTCTTGAAGGTATAATCACCAACCCTTGGTACTAACTTTGGTACATTTGTTATTTCTTGCAAAATCCACCATCTTCATCATCTTTTTCTCTTATCATCTTCTTGATTATACAAGAAGATGAACTCATAAACACATGCATGTAAATATCCTATTAAAGGATTTTATCCTACCATTTGATGTATGGATTTTATCCTACCAAATATTGTATGGCAAGAAGCATGCATGTGGTTATTCTTATAAAAACATGCATGTACTTTATCCTACCATTTGATGTATGGATTTATCCTACCAAATGTTGTATGGCAAGAAACATGCATGTGATTATCTATACTCATCTCAATAAAAAAGATTGGCAAAAATGATGGATAAGAATCAAAGATTGCAAATGCACAATACTTATATATATATATATATATATATATATATGTAACACCGTATTTTCTAAAACACAACTTTATAATACGCGCGGAAGCTAATAACATAATTACATATATATTATACGGTAAATACAATTTTTCTGGTTAACTTTACAAAACTACAACAGTGTTACTACAAAATCAGGCTCTTTACAATTACAAAATAGATATCAGAGTTAGATCAGTCCATAATTCCAGTTTCACCTCTATCTTCAACATACCAGGAATATCCTGTAAAAGAGTTCAACAGTGGGGGGTTAGCACAAAGCTAGTGAGAGAATAGATATAAAAAATATACAAGGCATCAAGCCCAAACCAACATTGCTCAAACAACAAGAGAACCGGCGGTCTTGCAGGACCTTCAACCAAATGTCGGCCAAAGCATAGGTTTACCGATAGCCTAGTTACAACAGACAACAATACTAGCAACTCTTGATTACAACAAATGCTATCAAGACGAATGCTAGTACTGTATATCCCTAAACCAAGGCCCAGCTGAAAAACAACCGCCAAGCTGATCTCCCAAACAACATGTATATATACAGTTAACAAGAGAATACATCTCAAAGAGCAACAATCAGGTGATATATCTTATACATCCAAGATATATATCCACTCACCGATATCTTCAAAAGTTCAGGTAACTCAGTCTCTACTTATCTACTGAGTTTTGTCTCCACCTGAACAAACAACTAATAATCAGTATTTGCTTAATCAACACACAATAAGCACAATACTTAACATGTACATAAATCAACAAGTACATACATCCACATATCACATGTACCAATAATCTACAAGTACAGATCAACTAATGTATATTCAAACAATATACTGTAATTCACTATTACTCTTTACTTACGGTAATCTTGTGAATTCATTCAACTCCTTAGCTTAGGTAATTCGAACATTCCTTTCGTAAGCCAAGGCAAATACTTGAGGTATAAACTCATGCTCATATTCAAATCATCAAATCTGATCAATGGTCTATTTCAACACAACCAATTGAATTCCGAGTAACATCAAATCCTAGTGAATAGGCGGAATCCGAGTAATCAGGCGGAATCCGGATAAATGGTCACAATCCGAGTACAAGGCGGAATCCGGGTAACTTCACAATCCGTTTAAAGCATCAAATCCGATCAACATGAAATCCGAGAAAATAATCGGAATCCGAGTAAATGGGAAATCCGATTACAAGCTAAGGCAAACAGTCAGATTCTATCGGATTCCTATCAATTCTGATAACTTTAATCGGATTTCAACAATCCGAGTCATTCAAACTCCAAATCCGACTGATTCATAACTTCATCTCCATTATTGATTTCTAATTTAAATCACTACTGATTTTAAGCATGCAAGTTATATATGTTTCCAGAAATCATTCTAAACATATAATTAACATCCTAACATCATAATCTAACATTCATGCAACCTAGAATCATCAATTCATCATATACTTGCATTTAATCGGATTCTCACATAAAATTCATATAAATCCGAAATCAAACAACAAACAACAAACAACATAATGGTATAGAATTTCTAACCTCTTGATGATTCAAAATACTTCAGTTAACAAATTAAGAATGCAAGATTGAAGTTTGATTCTCTTTTTCTTTCTTTTGCTCCTCTCGGCCGAACACACACAACACACACACAAATAACCTCTTTGTTTACTACAACAAGTAAAAGAAGAGTATGGAGGAGGAGTGGGTATGCCACCAACCGGCCTTACCTCCCCCATACACACTCCAACTATTAATTTATTATTAATATGTATTTTCCTTAAATAGTTAAAAGAAAACATAATATCTCATAATAAATCAATTATCACTTCTACAAATAATTTACAACAACAATTAAAACAATTAATTCACATAACGATTAAATTAATACACATAGCAAATTAATTTCCAGATAAATTAATTAATTACCTTAATTAATCTAGGCCGGTAAGGAGGGTGTTACAATATATATATATATATATATATATATATATATATATATATATATATATATATATATATATATATATATTATCATGCATGCAAGTATCTACCTATTATATGTATAAAAGTTCTTGATAATTTCAAAACTACGTATATTTATATATATATATATATATATATATTTACGATTTATGCATGTATGTGTGTATGATTTTAAAAACTATAAAATATGCTATTATGTAGTAATATATAAATAAAAGATATACTTTTATTATATATATATATATTTATGCCTTCTTATAAAAGAAAATAACTCTATAAGGTATTCATACATTATTAAAGTTAGTCTTAAATACATATAATAATGTGAGTGTCCTTATTTTCTTTAAAAATTATTATATATATATATATAAATATATATATATATATATATATATATATATATATATATATATATATATATATATATATATATATATTATGCATTTAAGTATACCTTAACACAAGTTTTACATAAATGACATATATATATATATATATATATATATATATATATATATATGAGTGTTGCATGTTTTCAAAAATCGACTATGTATAGATATATTTTCGTATATATTACCTATATGTATAAGATAAAAATAAATAGAGATTAAAGATAACGACTATAAGCGAGTATTTAAAATATTTTCACATTATAAGAGTGAGATTATAAAGACTTTAAGATACTTCAAACATTAACATAATACCTTTAAAAAGAGTTTACTCTAAAAAGGACCTTACGGTGGACATTTAACATAATAGGAAAAAGGTGTCGACGAATTTAAAGAACTAGTAGGACTCTCTATTACTTACCAAGCTTCAACGCAAGGTGAGTGTTCACAAACCCTTTTTAAATATGTTTACTCAAATATTTGGGGTGAAAGCATGATTATATAAATGTTTTATTTATTGCCATCATAAATATCTAAAATACGCGCAATGGTAGTATTATACTTGTTGATGTACTTGAGTTCTTAATACATTATCCATTAACATCCACTAAAGGGGTCTATGGTACTTGTAGGTAGCGTTATTTGGGGTCGACATCCCCCACTTATGGTTGACGAACTATAGGTGTACTTTACCATCTTCCAACGTCATATAATTCGGGCGTTGGGTTAAAAAAAATATAACAGAGCAGTATGTCGATAGGATTGGAAATGGCTCAAGCTTAGTAAAACATCCCTTGTATACTAAAAAACCACACGTATAAATTGGGCAATAAACTGTGGTTGGATTAACGTATCCATCCTTACAAAAATTTCGTTGGGTTCAAAGCCCCAACATTACACTTTATTACTATTGCATTAAAACTTCATTTTATGCATATAAACCTCTGTCCTCACCAACTCTCGTAGTTGACCTCTCTTTTATTCATGCCTTTCAGGTAACCTTCGCTAGGTCTTAGAGCACATTAGAGCATATCATGTGTGGACTTCATGAAACGAATTTCCAATCGGCTACTATTATTTTTTTTACATCAAAGACAATATTCCATTTCAGTACTGTATTTGGATGATTGTCATTTGATTTTATTTTAAATTATCTGTTATGGTTGGAAATTTTCTGTTACCTTGTGCTATGAGACCTTTTGCTGTGACACCTCGTGTTTCCGCTTTAGCGGGGTGTGACAATAAAATAAAGAACATACATGTTCCTCATTGTTCTGTTTTATATATATATATATACATTTTTGTCTTTTCTTGTTACTGTATTTCTTACTTTTTGAGTAATCGTCAGTCTAGAGAGGAAGGAAGAACAGCAAAACAAAGAACATAACTTATTACAAACAACTCCTAATGACATATATGAAGGACAGAAGCAGCATTCAATCAATTCAATATTCAAGACAAAGAGTATACCTTCAAGATATTCTTCACATTACAGAGGCTATACTAAATGTACCATATGCAACTATTATTTGATAATAGAGTTATGGTTGCTTCTGTTATTTGACAAAGAGTATAATCTCATAAATGCTTCTGCAACTATTATTTGATAACAGGTTTAGTGAAAGATAGAGTTATGGTTGCTTCATCTTCCGTCAATCTGATCGGTCCAACAACAGTAATATGCGGTTCAAACTCTGGCCGCCGAACTCTAATCGGAGACCAACCATGAATTTATTCACGCTCTCCGTCACATCTTCCGGTGGAAGAGCCCACACCGAGTACACATCCGTCTTCCGCTGTTGTACTGCTTCACCGACATTAGCATCCATAGAAATCGAAACGAGGAAGAGAGATAAACCCAGGACACTAAGCACAGAGAGAAACTTAATCAGAAGAAGGCGAAATCTCAGAGAAAGATACATACGTACGACGGCGATAGGAAAACGTACGACGACGACGGGAAGCGTGGAGGTTGACGGCGACGACGACGGCGATGGGAAGCGTGGAGGTCGACGGCGACGGGACCATGTTTCGCCAGTAGAGGCAAGGATCGATACGATGGGGAAAAGCGACGATAAGGAAGGAGCAAAGATAACGAGGCGACGATGAAAGCCTTTTCTCCGTGTTTTTTTTAATTCATTGGAGAATTGATATGGGTTTTCTCCTCATTTCTCTCCTAATTATGGGGAAATAAAAACAGGAAAAGGAAATTATTTAATTCTCTTTTTATAATTCTCATATACAACTAAACATGAGATTTCATTTCCAATTCCATTTCTCTACCCTAACTCTTCCTACCAGACACACCCTTAAAAAAATCTTGTCAATTTCCCTCACCAATTTTATCCACATCTTGTATAAGATTTTGATTCCTATATAATCGACTAATCAAAAAAATCCTTTCCTTAATTAACATTAAATCCCTAGCTCCTCGCCCATTTGTTTGGGAACCTTCGATCACAACAATACGCCACTGACTAGAGTCACCGCCAACGCAACCTTGTAAATGTAAGTTATTATAAAAGCATGTTCCTTACTAATCAATGATTTTTTTTTGTCATCATGGTACGTAGTAAAGATAGAGAATGTGAAGTTCTAAGAAGCACTAATGGTACCCATAGTTTAGGTAGAGGTACTAAGGGTGCAGGAGAAGGACACATGGTACAAGTAGCGGTAGCTACAATTCACAAAGATCCGAAGGAGTATCAATGCCTAGTACTTATGTTCCACGGTTTCTCAAGGACGATATGGATTCTGATGATGGTGATGACTTCAGCATAGAGTGACCACAGGGTCCTCAGTCACCACAGACTATGCATGTTTCGCATGCCATCGAGCAGATCCTACTTCTTCCACCGAACCGGGAGTGGATTGTAGTTTAAACAAATAAGTACATGCACATTTTGAAATTTTAACTTCTATAAAACATATTTGATAGTCAAATACTAATTAGGTTTAAGTTTTTTTTATTATGTAGGTTTGTTAGCATCAATCCTCGTAGAGAGATTACTCGCATAATATTGAACATGTGGTATGTCGACATCATGGAAATACATCCCACGCGAGTCTCGCACAATACTTTTTGATCGTTTTAAGGTTTTAAATTATTTGTAGTTGACTATAAGTTTAAAAAACTACACATATTTTTAAAAAAAATCATTAACAATGATATCTGTTTGTGTAGCAAATTTTCAATAGGACAATGAAGTAGATGTCAGTGTTCTAAGAGCATGGGAAAAGATAATGAAAGCTTGAATTAAGGATACAATACACGAAGAGAGACAAAATGCAATGACAAAGGCAAAATAAGTAGCCTTGGATGTCGAGGCGGATATGTCTGTCATCATTCCCTATTAGGAGAAACATTGGGTGCAAATGGTTGAGAAGGTAGGTAAAGCCTATGAATGGGTAGTCAATTTATTTAGTCTTACTTATAGTCTTTTCGATTAATTTTACCCTAATATAAGTATCTTAAAATTTTGTTTTCACTTTTAATAAAGTTTTAAAATTTTGTTGAACATGTTTCATGGTCTATCGACATCATGGAAATACATCCCACACGAGTCTTGCACAACACTTATCGTTTTAAAGTTTTGAATTATTCGTAGTTGACTATAAGTTTCAAAAAACTACACATAATTTTTTTTAAAAATCATTAACAATGATAATTGTATGTGTCGCAATTTTTCAATAGGATAGTGAAGTAGATTTCAGTGTTTTAAGAGCATAATGGGAAAAGATAATTAAAGCACGAATTAAGGATACAATAAACAAAGAGAGAGAAAAAGCAATGACATAGGCAAAAAAGGTAGGCTTCGATGTCGAGGCGGATATGTCTGTCATCATTCCTTATTAAGAGGAACATTTAGTGCAAATGGTTGAGAAGGTAGGTAAAGCCTATGAATGGGTATTCAATTTATTTAGTCTTACTTATAGTGTTTTCGATTACATTTACCCTAATATAAAGTATCTTAAAATTTTGTTTTGACAGTTAATAAAGTTGTAATGCCCCAAGGCAGTAAAAGTTGACGTTTTTCTAGTAGAGAATAGTTGTTTAATTGCTGCTAAGGTGAGTGTACTTACCGTTAATTAGATTAGCATACGTGTGTATATTAAGTACATGATCCGTGGTTGTTTATGTGATAATATTACTGTGTACATAGATGGGGTATATTGGGATCCTTATACCCAAGTAAGAGTCAGGGGTTGCTTATACTTTGTATAGTATACTCCGGAACCAGATAACAGATTTGGAACAGTTTTGTAGATTTCAGACCAGGATGTGAGACATCCTAAAGAGATTTAGCTTTGTTTATTATTTCATTAGTATACTCACTAAGCGTTAGGTTATGTTCAGTGTTTTATGCTTGCAGGTGCGTCAGGTTCCGGCAAGGAGAAGACCCCAGCGACTGGTTAAGCTGGATAGCTCCTGGTTTTGTTCTAGAAATGTTTTAAACACTACTTTGGAAAATAGTTTAGCACCTATGTGAATAGTACTAGCGTTTTGTAAAACTTAAGTCCTTTTTGGGGTGCTAATAGTTATAAAATATGTAAAATAGCTTTTTGAGAAAAGTGGTGTTACACCTTGGTATCAGAGCCAAGGTTTGAGGGATTTGGGCACACATGAGTGTGATGTCTGA
Source organism: Pulicaria dysenterica (assembly GCA_947179395.2). Taxonomy (NCBI): domain Eukaryota; kingdom Viridiplantae; phylum Streptophyta; class Magnoliopsida; order Asterales; family Asteraceae; genus Pulicaria; species Pulicaria dysenterica. The sequence goes on along the minus strand of OX359288.1, from coordinate 75,069,067 downwards.
ACTTAAACCGTGATTTTGAGGTCAAGAGGAGCTATCCCTGGGGCAGTAACCTTAGTGAGTATATTTAGTAGTACAGATTGAGCATGAGTAGTAATGTTATGCATGTGTAGTTAGTTTTGCCATACGTGACCTAAGCTTGTGAATCTGGGTGTTTTATGACAGCAACAAGAACAATTGTGTATAATATGTTTCTTACAGCACCCGGTCAGTGTATGTAAAGAACATGTGATATACAATCAAGCTTGGAATTGTCATGGTGATACCTTGTGGATCAAGTGAGGGGTAATACGTAACAGTACAGTATATGTGAATAGTGCAAGAACAGAATATTAGATAGATGTAGTATTAACAATATTACATATCTTAATGGTGAAACAGAGAAAGTTGTTATTGTATTGTATGTTAAAGCTTTATGAATTTCAGAATGGAGTACGTACAAGGGGTCGTTGCCGATCCAATACAGCAGTCTGGGGCTAGTAGACCTCAGGAGAGCAGAGACACTTATGTTTCAGACGCAATCACCGTACAGACCAGCGGATCTACGGGTAACCCTTTTGGGGAAGTTGGTACGGAGGAAGTGCAAGATCCAGTGAATAGTACGATCAAAGAAACGGTGGCAACAGAGTTGGGAAAGGCCTTACAAGCCAACGTTCCATTTATAATCAACCAAGTGGTCGAACAAGTGTCAGGAAGAATGGAAGTTTTACATCAACAACGTGTAGATGCCGCAGTATAGGCTGCAACACCTAACTTTCTAGCAAGAGTTGAACCGAACCAGGGATGCACGTATAGAGAATTCTCAGCTTGTGGAACGCCAGTTTTTTAAGGGATGACAGAACCCATTGTTAGTAATCGATGGTTATCATATACAGAGGGATCTTTTCGTATTAGTGGATGTTCACCCACGAAATGCCGCCGTATGAGTTTGGAGGTTCTTGGGATTCGTATTTACCGCTGGTTGAGTTTGCTTACAACAATTCTTACCACTCCAGCATCGGAATGCCGCCGTATGAGATGTTATATGGGCGACCGTGCAGAACTCCTACTTGTTGGTTAGAGGCAGGAGAGAAACAGTTTGCTGGACCAAATATTGTTCAGATCACAGCAGATAAGGTAGCAGTGGCTCGAGAAAAGTTGAAAGTTGCAAGATATCGACAAAATATGTATGCAGATCCGCGTCGTCGACCAGTGACTTTTGTTGAGGGAGAACGAGTCTACTTAAAGGTTTCACCATGGAAGGGCGTGATACGCTTTGGAAAACGTGGAAAGTTGGCTCCTCGATATATTGGTCCATTCAGAATTTGAAAAGTAATGAATAATCAGACTGTGGTTTTGGATATTCCTGTTGAATTAGCTGGTATCCATGATACATTCAATGTCTGTTATCTGAGAAAGTTTAATGTAGAAGATCAGACACAAGTGTTGCCAATACAAGATCTACGGGTAGATTCCAACAAGAGGCTGATTGAGGAACCTGTTGAGTTGCTGGATCGTAAAGTAACGAAGTTGAGAAATAAGCAGATACCAATGGTATTGGTGAAGTGGAAGCACAGCTTGGGTTCAGACTTGACTTGGGAGACCGAAGCTGATATGAGGAGTCGTTACCCTACCTTGTTTTAGCGCGATCAGATTCCGAGGACGGAATCTTCTTAAGGGGGGAAGATTTGTAACACCCTCCTTACCGGCCTAGATTATTTAAGGTAATTAATTAATTAATTAATTTGGAAATTTAATTGTTTATGTGTATTATTGTAGAAATGTGTTATTTGATAATTATTTGTGATATTATAATGTTTTAATTATTTAAGGTAAATAATTATAATATTTAATATTGAGTGGGTATGGGGGGTGTAGCCGGTTGGTGGGTATATCCACCCACTCTTCCTCCATACTCCTTTGCTTGTGTTAGTTATCAAAGTGTTTGTGTGTGTTTTGTGAGTCTCGGCCGAGAGCAAAGAAAAACAAAAGAAGAAATTCAAATTTGTTGATCTTGATTGTGAATCTGTTTAATTGAAGTGTTAACATCATCAATAGGTTAGAAATTCTGAATCATTGTGTTAAATTGATGTTTAATTTCGGTTTTGATTATGTATATAGGAAATCCGATTGAATGCTTGATTTGATGAATTTATGATCTAGGTTGTATGCATGTTAGAATTGATTGTTAGTTATGATCAAACATGTTTGGAAATCAATTCTGGAAACCTGGATGATGTTGCATGCTTAAAATCATATTAGAATTGAAGTTATGAATGATTTTGATTTAGTCGGAATTCAAGTAATGAAGCACTCGGGATTCAAGTGATGAGTCTGTCGGATTTGGTGATTCCGACCAATTTACTCGGAATTTGACTTAGAATCCGAGTAAACTTCATTGTATGCCTTAACTTTTTAGTCGGATTTGATGTAGTCGGATTTGGAATCACTCGGAATTGGACATTACTCGGAATTCATGATTTAAGTATGAAATCAGACTGTGATATGCCTTAACACTTTCGATCGGAATCCGACTCTTAGTCGGAATGTGACTTTACTCGGAATGTATGAGTTAGTCGGAATTGCCTTTACTCGGAATTGAGCCTTAGCTCGGATTCGGTTCTGTTCGAATTGACGTTACTCGGAATTTGGGAATTCAATCGGAATTGGTTTGATCGGAATTGATCCTCACTCAGAATTTGAGATTTGGTCGGAATTCTAATATTACCTTGTTCGGAATTTGAATTGTTATGAGGAATCCGATTAAAGATCAACTCTTTGATGATTTGAAGATGAACATGAATTGTACATTCAGTATGGCCTTGGCTTAACAATGGAATGTATGTATTGTCTAAGCTAAGGAGATGGATGAATTCACATAATTACAGATTGTTAAAGGGTAATAGTGAATTACGGTATATTGATGTGAATATACATGAATTTAATATGTACTTGTGATTTTATGTGCATATGTGGTTGATTATAGTATTATGCTTATTGTGTATTGATTAAACAAATACTGATTGTTTGTTGTTTGTTCACGTGGAGACAAAACTCAGTAGATAAGTAAAGACTGAGTTTCCTGACTGTTGAAGATATCGGTGAGTAGATAAATATCTTGGATGTATAAGATATAACTCCTGATTGGTTGCTCTTTGAGATGTTATCTCTTGTTTACTGTATATATACATGTTGTTGTGGAGATCAGCTTGGCGGTTGTTTTTTAGCTGGGCCTTTGTTTAGGGATATACAGTAATAGTAATCGTCTTGATAAGCATTTGTTGTAATCAATATGTGCTAGTACTGTTATCTGTGATAACTGGGCTATCGGTAAACCTATGCTTTGGCCGGCATTTGGTTGAAGGTCCCGCAAGACCGCCGGTTCTCTTGTTGCTTGAGCTTGGTTGTTTGGGCTTTATGCCTTGTATGTTTTTTATATATATTCTCTCACTTAGCTTTGTGCTAATCCCCCACTGTTGAACTCTTTTACAGGATATTCCTGGTATGTGGAAGATAGAGGTGAAACTGGAACTGTGGACTGATCATAACTCTGATATCTGTTTGTTTTTGTAAAGAGCTTGTTTTTTGGAGTAACACTGTAAATGTGTTTTGTAAATCAAACAAGTTAAAGTTGTATTTTCATTATTATATTATTATAGTATGTAATTAAGCTTCCACGCGTAATGCAAAGTTGTGTTAGAAAATACGGTGTTACAATTAATGGTATCAGAGCCCTAGTTTGAGGATTTACATTGTGGAGTTGTACAATACTCGAACCGAGGCTCTGATCAGTCCAATATTTCTAGGGTGGGTAATTAGTAAGATAGCTGTTGAGAATATGATATGGTACTAACAGATTATAATCTGACAACTGGTGAGATGTTGTGTAGAATAGATTATGGCTGACAATAACGAGAACCTAGTACTTACCCCTTCGTCCACAAGAAGGCAGCATAACAATGTGTCCTCTAATACTGCCAATGAACAACACAGAGCTGGTACCTCACACAACGGGGAGTCTGATAATCAAGACTATGTGTTACAGCTGGAAGATACTTTACAGACTCAGAGAGATCGGATTCAAGAGCTTGAACAGCAATTAAACCAAACCCAATCTTCACAACCAACCTCTACTGTTCAGATACCTCATGTAACAGCCACTTTTACACAACCTTTACCGCCACCTGTTTACACAACTCCTATGAGTACGGTGTCAACTCCTTACGGATCGTTTCCTTTTATCCCTATACCACAAGGAGTGTCTACCCAACATCAAATACCACAACAAAACTTCTTCATCCCATGGTTTCCATAACAAGAAGTTAGGAATAAATGTCAATTCAAAGATTTTGTGGCGTGTGGAGCACCCGAGTATGCAGGAAGTTCAAATCCTAATGTAACTTTGAATTAGTTGAAAGAGACTGTGAAAGCTTTGGAAGCTTGTAACTGTGAGAAAACTGAATGGGTTAAGTTTGCAACGAGACTTCTGAAGGATCAAGCTTTGACATGGTGGGATTCACTGACCACACACCTGCCGAGGGAGGTTGTTAATGCCATCACCTGGGAGCAATTCCAGGATAAATTCTGTGAGCAGTTCTGCAATACGTTCGACATAGCAAAGATTCAACGAGAGTTCCTAGATTTGGCACAGACAAGTGATATGTCTGTGGACGAGTTGATCAACAAGTTTCAAGTGACTCTCAGATTTGCAAAACAGTGGGTGACCGAAGAACATTCTCAGGTTCAACACTTTGTGAAAGCTTTGTTACCAGAATATCGGGGTAACACTCGTCTGGCGACATCGCTTGTCCAGACATTCACATTAGCAAGAGCTGCAGAGTCTGATGCTAAAGATTGGGAGAAGTTGAACCGAGGGTCTTTCAGTAAGTTTGGTGGAGGTTCCAGTGGGAATCAAGGTAAAGGTAAAGGGCAGAGTCATCATGGAAAGTCCGACCAGAGGTCCAAGGGATCAGGATCTTTTCAGAATAAGCCATGGTGCCAGAGTTGCAAATCTCGTCACACTGGGCAGTGCACGCTACAAACTCGCAAATGTTTGAGGTGTGGTGTGTTTGGTCATGATATAGGTGTTTGTAGGTTTAACACCTTTGTTTGCTGGAATTGTAAAGAAGAGGGACATCGAGCTTGAAATTGTCCAAGGTTGAAGACCGCGGGGACCGGGGCAGGGGTAAGTAACACTGGGGGATCGTCTTCTGCAGGCAGAAGAGGAAAACTGTACCTTCTGCGGAAGGCAGAGCTTTCAAAATGACTGTCAAGGAAGCTACTGGCAGTGATGATGTAATTACCGGTATGTTCATAGTTAACTCTATGCCTGCACGTGTTTTGTTTGACTCTGGTGCAAATAAATCATTTATATCTATGACTTTATGTGATAAATTGAAATTACCTGCTTCTGTGAGCACTACTCCTTTAGACGTAGAAGTAGCTGATGGTAATGTAGTACATGTAACAACTTCTGTGACTGGAGTTCAAATTAGTATTGATGGTACTAGTTTCCCTGTAGACTGTTTGGTGATGCCTATACCTGGATTTGATTTAGTATTAGGCATGGATTGGTTAAGTCACCATAGGGCTAGTATCCAATGTGATAAGAAACTGATAACTATTCCTCTGGTTGACGGGTCGCATGTCGTGGCTCGTTGGGATAGATCTACATCTTCTCTTCCGATTATCTCGTATATGAAGGCTAGAAAATCTTTAGCCAAAGGGTGTGCGTCCTTTCTAGCCTATGATATTGATGTGAAGAAAGAAAAGCGGCCTGTTACCGATGTTCGTGTGGTTTCGGAGTATCCGTAGGTATTTCCAGACGGATTTTCCAGGATTGCCACCAGTGCGTGATGTCGAGTATAAGATTGATCTAATACCTGGTAGTACACCTATTGCGAAAGCTCCTTACCGATTAGCTCCTTCAGAGATCAGAGAGATGATGACTCAGATACATGAACTGTTAGATAAGGGGTTTATTCGTCCAAGCTCTTCGCCTTGGGGTGCACCGGTGTTGTTTGTTAAAAAAAAGACGGGACTCTGCGTATGTGTATTGATTACAGGGATTTGAATAAGAGGACTGTCAAGAACAAGTATCCGTTGCCAAGAATAAATGATTTGTTCGATCAACTTCGGGGAGATTCGTACTTCTCGAAGATTGATTTGAGGTCGGGATACCATCAGGTTAGGGTGGCCGAAGAGGATATACCGAAGACAGCCTTTCGTACGCGGTATGGTCACTATGAGTTTCTTGTTATGCCGTTCGGTCTGACTAACGCTCCTGCAGTGTTTATGGATCTGATGAATCGGGTGTGTCGACCATTCCTGGATAAGTTTGTCATCGTGTTTATCGATGATATCCTAGTGTATTCTAAAACAGAGGATGAGCATGATCGACATCTGCGACAAGTTTTGGAGACTTTAAAGCAAAGCAAACTGTATGCCAAGTTGTCCAAGTGTGAATTTTGGTTGCGTGAAGTCAAGTTTCTGGGTCATGTGATCTGTGAAGATGGTGTCAAAGATAGAAGTTGTAATGAGTTGGAACGCTCCTAAGACACCGACAGAGATCAAAAGTTTTCTTGGATTAGCAGGTTATTACAGGAGTTTTATTAAAGACTTTTCGAAGCTTGTGGGTCCGTTAACCAAGCTGACTAGAAAGGATGTTCAGTTCCAATGGGGTGAGGCTCAAGAGAATGCTTTTCAGACTTTGAAGCAACTTCTGTGTCAAGCTCCTGTTCTTGCGTTGCCTGAAGGATCTGAAGATTTCGTGGTTTATTGTGATGCTTCACATGCTGGGTTAGGATGTGTACTGATGCAAAGAGGTAAAGTTATAGCTTATACTTCCAGACAGTTGAAACCCAACGAGAAGAACTATCCGACTCATGATTTGGAGTTAGCAGCAGTAGTGTTTGCTTTGAAGTTATGGAGACATTATTTGTATGGTACAAAGTGCACGATTTGCACTGATCACAAGAGTCTGCAGTATGTATTCACACTGAAGGAATTGAACATGAGACTGCGCCAATGGTTAGAGCTGATTAAAGATTATGATTGTGACATTCAGTATCATCCGGGAAAAGCTAACGTGGTTGTTGATGCACTTAGCAAGAAAGGTTCTGCAGATATAGTAAAGTTTATGCGGTTAGAGATCAAATCAGATTTGATCGATCAGTTTATGGCTGCACAATTGGAAGCACTGAAGGCAGAAAACTTGAAAGATGAACTGATGGTAAAAAGACAGCATGAGTTGACAACTGATTCTCGTGGTTTGAGGATGTATCAGAATCGTGTTTGGGTGTCGAAGTTTGGTAATTTGCGGGAATTGATTTTGACTGAAGCTCATAAATCCAGAATGTCTGTTCATCCTGGTAGCACTAAGATGTATCAAAGTATGAAGACTTTTTATTGGTAGCCTACTATGAAGTTAGATGTTGCACGATTTGTGGAGTCATGTCATATTTTTGCACAAGTGAAAGCTGAGCACCAGAAGCCGTATGGATCTTTGAGACAGTTAGCAATACCCGAGTGGAAGTGGGATCACATTACAATGGATTTTGTAATAAAACTTCCAAGGACTCAGAAGGGAAAAGATATGATTTGGGTTATTGTTGATAGATTAACCAAGAGTGCACACTTTCTTGCTACTGCTGAGGCTGCAAACTTGAGTAAGTTAGCCAAGTTGTATATCGATGAGATAGTATCTAGACATGGAGTTCCATTGTCTATTGTGTCAGATATGGATTCGAGGTTTGTGTCGAATTTCTACAACAAACTACAGTAAGAGTTGGGATCTAGGGTTAATCTGAGTATAACTTACCACCCACAGACAGATGGCCAATCAGAGAGAACGATACAGACTTTAGAAGATATGCTTCGGGCATGTGTGTTAGAGTTTGGAGGTTCTTGGGATTCGCATTTACCGCTGGTTGAGTTTGCTTACAACAATTCTTACCACTCCAGCATCGGAATGCCGCCGTATGAGATGTTATATGGGCGACCGTGCAGAACTCCTACTTGTTGGTTAGAGGCAGGAGAGAAACAGTTTGCTGGACCAAATATTGTTCAGATCACAGCAGATAAGGTAGCAGTGGCTCGAGAAAAGTTGAAAGTTGCAAGATATCGACAAAATATGTATGCAGATCCGCGTCGTCGACCAGTGACTTTTGTTGAGGGGGAACGAGTCTACTTAAAGGTTTCACCATGGAAGGGCGTGATACGCTTTGGGAAACGTGGAAAGGTGGCTCCTCGATATATTGGTCCGTTCAAAATTCGAAAAGTAATGAATGATCAGACTGTGGTTTTGGATATTCCTGTTGAATTAGCTGGTATCCATGATACATTCAACGTCTGTTATCTGAGAAAGTTTAATGTAGAAGATCAGACACAAGTGTTGCCAATACAAGATCTACGGGTAGATTCCAACAAGAGGCTGATTGAGGAACCTGTTGAGTTGCTGGATCGTAAAGTAACGAAGTTGAGAAATAAGCAGATACCAATGGTATTGGTGAAGTGGAAGCACAGCTTGGGTTCAGACTTGACTTGGGAGACCGAAGCTGATATGAGGAGTCGTTACCCTACCTTGTTTTAGCGCGATCAGATTCCGAGGACGGAATCTTCTAAAGGGGGAAAGATTTGTAACACCCTCCTTACCGGCCTAGATTATTTAAGGTAATTAATTAATTAATTAATTTGGAAATTTAATTGTTTATGTGTATTATTGTAGAAATGTGTTATTTGATAATTATTTGTGATATTATAATGTTTTAATTATTTAAGGTAAATAATTATAATATTTAATATTGAGTAGGTATGGGGGGTGTAGCCGGTTAGTGGGTATATCCACCCACTCTTCCTCCATACTCCTTTGCTTGTGTTAGTTATCAAAGTGTTTGTGTGTGTTTTGTGAGTCTCGGTCGAGAGCAAAGAAAAACAAAAGAAGAAATTCAAATTTGTTGATCTTGATTGTGAATCTGTTTAATTGAAGTGTTAACATCATCAAGAGGTTAGAAATTCTGAATCATTGTGTTAAATTGATGTTTAATTTCGGTTTTGATTATGTATATAGGAAATCCGATTGAATGCTTGATTTGATGAATTTATGATCTAGGTTGTATGCATGTTAGAATTGATTGTTAGTTATGATCAAACATGTTTAGAAATCAATTCTGGAAACCTGGATGATGTTGCATGCTTAAAATCATATTAGAATTGAAGTTATGAATGATTTTGATTTATTCGGAATTCAAGTTATGAAGCACTCGGGATTCAAGTGATGAGTCTGTCGGCTTTGGTGATTCCGACCAATTTACTCGGAATTGGACTTAGAATCCGAGTAAACTTCATTGTATGCCTTAACTTTTTAGTCGGATTTGATGTAGTCGGATTTGGATTCACTCGGAATTGGACATTACTCGGAATACATGATTTAAGTATGAAATCAGACTGTGATATGCCTTAACACTTTCGATCGGAATCCGACTCTTAGTCGGAATGTGACTTTACTCGGAATGTATGAGTTAGTCGGAATTGCCTTTACTCGGAATTGAGCCTTAGCTCGGATTCGGTTCTGTCGGAATTGACTTTACTCGGAATTTGGGAATTCAATCGGAATTGGTTTGATCGGAATTGATCCACACTCGGAATTTGAGATTTGGTCGGAATTCTAATATTACCTTGTTCGGAATTTGAATTGTTATGAGGAATCCGATTAAAGATCAACTCTTTGATGATTTGAAGATGAACATGAATTGTACATTCAGTATGGCCTTGGCTTAAGAATTGAATGTATGTATTGTCTAAGCTAAGGAGATGGATGAATTCACATAATTACAGATTGTGAAAGGTTAATAGTGAATTACGGTATATTGATGTGAATATACATGAATTTAATATGTACTTGTGATTTTATGTGCATATGTGGTTGATTATAGTATTATGCTTATTGTATATTGATTAAGCAAATACTGATTGTTAGTTGTTTGTTCAGGTGGAGACAAAACTCAGTAGATAAGTAAAGACTGAGTTTCCTGACTGTTGAAGATATCGGTAAGTGGATAAATATCTTGGATGTATAAGATATAACTCCTGATTGGTTGCTCTTTGAGATGTTATCTCTTGTTTACTGTATCTATACATGTTGTTGTGGAGATCAGCTTGGCGGTTGTTTTTTAGCTGGGCCTTTGTTTAGGGATATACAGTAATAGTAATCGTCTTGATAAGCATTTGTTGTAATCAAGATGTGCTAGTACTGTTATCTGTGATAACTGGGCTATCGGTAAACCTATGCTTTGGCCGGCATTTGGTTGAAGGTCCCGCAAGACCGCCGGTTCTCTTGTTGCTTGAGCTTGGTTGTTTGGGCTTTATGCCTTGTATGTTTTTTATATCTATTCTCTCACTTAGCTTTGTGCTAATCCCCCACTGTTGAACTCTTTTACAGGATATTCCTGGTATGTGGAAGATAGAGGTGAAACTGGAACTGTGGACTGATCATAACTCTGATATCTGTTTGTTTTTGTAAAGAGCTTGTTTTTTTTAGTAACACTGTAAATGTGTTTTGTAAATTAAACAAGTTAAAGTTGTATTTACATTATTATATTATTATAGTATGTAATTAAGCTTCCACGCGTAATGCAAAGTTGTGTTAGAAAATACGGTGTTACAATTAATGGTATCAGAGCCCTAGTTTGAGGATTTACATTGTGGAGTTGTACAATACTCGAACCGAGGCTCTGATCAGTCCAATATTTCTAGGGTGGGTAATTAGTAAGATAGCTGTTGAGAATATGATATGGTACTAACAGATTATAATCTGACAACTGGTGAGATGTTGTGTAGAATAGATTATGGCTGACAATAACGAGAACCTAGTACTTACCCCTTCGTCCACAAGAAGGCAGCATAACAATGTGTCCTCTAATACTGCCAATGAACAACACAGAGCTGGTACCTCACACAACGGGGAGTCTGATAATCAAGACTATGTGTTACAGCTGGAAGATACTTTACAGACTCAGAGAGATCGGATTCAAGAGCTTGAACAGCAATTAAACCAAACCCAATCTTCACAACCAACCTCTACTGTTCAGATACCTCATGTAACAGCCACTTTTACACAACCTTTACCGCCACCTGTTTACACAACTCCTATGAGTACGGTGTCAACTCCTTACGGATCGTTTCCTTTTATCCCTATACCACAAGGAGTGTCTACCCAACATCAAATACCACAACAAAACTTCTTCATCCCATGGTTTCCATAACAAGAAGTTAGGAATAAATGTCAATTCAAAGATTTTGTGGCGTGTGGAGCACCCGAGTATGCAGGAAGTTCAAATCCTAATGTAACTTTGAATTAGTTGAAAGAGACTGTGAAAGCTTTGGAAGCTTGTAACTGTGAGAAAACTGAATGGGTTAAGTTTGCAACGAGACTTCTGAAGGATCAAGCTTTGACATGGTGGGATTCACTGACCACACACCTGCCGAGGGAGGTTGTTAATGCCATCACCTGGGAGCAATTCCAGGATAAATTCTGTGAGCAGTTCTGCAATACGTTCGACATAGCAAAGATTCAACGAGAGTTCCTAGATTTGGCACAGACAAGTGATATGTCTGTGGACGAGTTGATCAACAAGTTTCAAGTGACTCTCAGATTTGCAAAACAGTGGGTGACCGAAGAACATTCTCAGGTTCAACACTTTGTGAAAGCTTTGTTACCAGAATATCGGGGTAACACTCGTCTGGCGACATCGCTTGTCCAGACATTCACATTAGCAAGAGCTGCAGAGTCTGATGCTAAAGATTGGGAGAAGTTGAACCGAGGGTCTTTCAGTAAGTTTGGTGGAGGTTCCAGTGGGAATCAAGGTAAAGGTAAAGGGCAGAGTCATCATGGAAAGTCCGACCAGAGGTCCAAGGGATCAGGATCTTTTCAGAATAAGCCATGGTGCCAGAGTTGCAAATCTCGTCACACTGGGCAGTGCACGCTACAAACTCGCAAATGTTTGAGGTGTGGTGTGTTTGGTCATGATATAGGTGTTTGTAGGTTTAACACCTTTGTTTGCTGGAATTGTAAAGAAGAGGGACATCGAGCTTGAAATTGTCCAAGGTTGAAGACCGCGGGGACCGGGGCAGGGGTAAGTAACACTGGGGGATCGTCTTCTGCAGGCAGAAGAGGAAAACTGTACCTTCTGCGGAAGGCAGAGCTTTCAAAATGACTGTCAAGGAAGCTACTGGCAGTGATGATGTAATTACCGGTATGTTCATAGTTAACTCTATGCCTGCACGTGTTTTGTTTGACTCTGGTGCAAATAAATCATTTATATCTATGACTTTATGTGATAAATTGAAATTACCTGCTTCTGTGAGCACTACTCCTTTAGACGTAGAAGTAGCTGATGGTAATGTAGTACATGTAACAACTTCTGTGACTGGAGTTCAAATTAGTATTGATGGTACTAGTTTCCCTGTAGACTGTTTGGTGATGCCTATACCTGGATTTGATTTAGTATTAGGCATGGATTGGTTAAGTCACCATAGGGCTAGTATCCAATGTGATAAGAAACTGATAACTATTCCTCTGGTTGACGGGTCGCATGTCGTGGCTCGTTGGGATAGATCTACATCTTCTCTTCCGATTATCTCGTATATGAAGGCTAGAAAATCTTTAGCCAAAGGGTGTGCGTCCTTTCTAGCCTATGATATTGATGTGAAGAAAGAAAAGCGGCCTGTTACCGATGTTCGTGTGGTTTCGGAGTATCCGGAGGTATTTCCAGACGGATTTTCCAGGATTGCCACCAGTGCGTGATGTCGAGTATAAGATTGATCTAATACCTGGTAGTACACCTATTGCGAAAGCTCCTTACCGATTAGCTCCTTCAGAGATCAGAGAGATGATGACTCAGATACAGGAACTGTTAGATAAGGGGTTTATTCGTCCAAGCTCTTCGCCTTGGGGTGCACCGGTGTTGTTTGTTAAAAAAAAAAGACGGGACTCTGCGTATGTGTATTGATTACAGGGATTTGAATAAGAGGACTGTCAAGAACAAGTATCCGTTGCCAAGAATAAATGATTTGTTCGATCAACTTCGGGGAGATTCGTACTTCTCGAAGATTGATTTGAGGTCGGGATACCATCAGGTTAGGGTGGCCGAAGAGGATATACCGAAGACAGCCTTTCGTACGCGGTATGGTCACTATGAGTTTCTTGTTATGCCGTTCGGTCTGACTAACGCTCCTGCAGTGTTTATGGATCTGATGAATCGGGTGTGTCGACCATTCCTGGATAAGTTTGTCATCGTGTTTATCGATGATATCCTAGTGTATTCTAAAACAGAGGATGAGCATGATCGACATCTGCGACAAGTTTTGGAGACTTTAAAGCAAAGCAAACTGTATGCCAAGTTGTCCAAGTGTGAATTTTGGTTACGTGAAGTCAAGTTTCTGGGTCATGTGATCTGTGAAGATGGTGTCAAAGTAGATTCGTCAAAGATAGAAGCTGTAATGAGTTGGAACGCTCCTAAGACACCGACAGAGATCAAAAGTTTTCTTGGATTAGCAGTTTATTACAGGAGTTTTATTAAAGACTTTTCGAAGCTTGTGGGTCCGTTAACCAAGCTGACTAGAAAGGATGTTTAGTTCCAATGGGGTGAGGCTCGGGAGAATGCTTTTCAGACTTTGAAGCAACTTCTGTGATTGTGAATCTGTTTAATTGAAGTGTTAACATCATCAAAGGTTAGAAATTCTGAATCATTGTGCTAAATTGATGTTTAATTTCGGTTTTGATTATGTATATAGGAAATCCGATTGAATGCTTGATTTGATGAATTTATGATCTAGGTTGTATGCATGTTAGAATTGATTGTTAGTTATGATCAAACATGTTTAGAAATCAATTCTGTTAACCTGGATGATGTTGCATGCTTAAAATCAGATTAGAATTGAAGTTATGAATGATTTTGATTTAGTCGGAATTCAAGTTATGAAGCACTCGGGATTCAAGTGATGAGTCTGTCGGATTTGGTGATTCCGACCAATTAACTCGGAATTGGACTTAGAATCCGAGTAAACTTCATTGTATGCCTTAACTTTTTAATCGGATTTGATGTAGCCGGATTTGGATTCACTCGGAATTGGACATTACTCGGAATTCATGATTTAAGTATGAAATCAGACTGTGATATGCCATAACACTTTCGATCGGAATCTGACTCTTAGTCGGAATGTGACTTTACTCGGAATGTATGGGTTAGTCGGAATTGCCTTTACTCGGAATTGAGCCTTAGCTCGGATTTGGTTCTGTCGGAATTGTCTTTACTCGGAATTTGGGAATTCAATCGGAATTGGTTTGATCGAAATTGATCCTCACTCGGAATTCGAGATTTGGTCGGAATTCTAATATTACCTTGTTCGGAATTTGAATTGTTATGAGGAATCCGATTAAAGATCAACTCTTTGATGATTTGAAAATGAACATGAATTGTACATTCAGTATGGCCTTGGCTTAAGAATGGAATGTATGTATTGTCTAAGCTAAGGAGATGGATGAATTCACAGAATTACAGATTGTAAAAGGGTAATAGTTAATTACGGTATATTGATGTGAATATACATGAATTTAATATGTACTTGTGATTTTATGTGCATATGTGGTTGATTATAGTATTATGCTTATTGTGTATTGATTAAGCAAATACTGATTGTTAGTTGTTTGTTCAGGTGGAGACAAAACTCAGTAGATAAGTAAAGACTGAGTTGCCTTACTGTTGAAGATATCGGTGAGTGGATAAATATCTTGGATGTATAAGATATAACTCCTGATTGGTTGCTCTTTGAGATGTTATCTCTTGTTTACTGTATATATACATGTTGTTGTGGATATAAGCTTGGCGGTTGTTTTTTCAGCTGGGCCTTTGTTTAGGGATATACAGTAATAGTAATCGTCTTAATAAGCATTTGTTGTAATTAAGAGGTGCTAGTACTGTTATCTGTGATAACTGGGCTATCGGTAAACCTATGCTTTGGCCGGCATTTGGTTGAAGGTCCCGCAAGACTGCCGGTTCTCTTGTTGCTTGAGCTTGGTTGTTTGGGCTTTATGCCTTGTATGTTTTTTATATCTATTCTCTCACTTAACTTTGTGCTAATCCCCCACTGTTGAACTCTTTTACAGGATATTCCTGGTATGTGGAAGATAGATGTGAAACTGGAACTGTGGACTGATCATAACTCTGATATCTGTTTGTTTTTGTAAAGAGCCTGTTTTTTTTTGTAACACTGTAAATGTGTTTTGTAAATCAAACAAGTTAAAGTTGTATTTTCATTATTATATTATTATAGTATGTAATTAAGCTTCCGCGCGTATTCCAAAGTTGTGTTAGAAAATACGGTGTTACAATTAATTAACTGGTACATTAAATATTAAACTTAATATTTAATTTCCCTTTAAATAATAAATAACTATTTATTATTTATTTCCTTTTAATAATTAATCCAACTGATTAATTATTTATTTCTCCCTTAAATAATTAATTAGACTGATTAATTATTTGCACACGAAAATACTGGTAAATTTCAAACTGTTCTAATTGGGTGTGTAGCAGTGTGACCCTTTAGTCTCTTATAACATTGTATACAATGTACCCATTACTTATCTCTGCACATAATCCAACAGTTGATATAACAAGGAAGCCGCCACAGATTCAAGAGATACCAGTGGTTTGTGAGTACCCAGATGTCATTTCAGATGAGTTACCAGGAGTCCCACCACCTCAACAAGTAGAATTCAGAATTGATGTAATTCCAGGAGAAGAGCCGAAAGTGAAAGCCCCGTACAGACTAGCTCCACCAGAAATGCAAGAGTTGATGACTTCAAGAGCTGACAGATAGAGGTTTCATCAGACCCAGTAGTTCACCATAGGGCGTACCAATTTTGTTTGTAAAAAAAAGAATGGCACGTTCAGAATGTGTATCGATTACAGAGAACTCAACAAGGTCACGATCAAGAACAAGTATCCGCTTCCCAGAATAGATGATTTGTTTGCTCAGCTACAGGGCGCTTCTTGGTTCTCCAAGATAGATTTACGGTCAGGGTATCATCAGTTAAAGATCCGAGATGAGGATATATCCAAGACAGCTTTCAGAACGCGGTATTGTCACTTTGAGTTTGTTGTGATGACGTTCGGTCTTACGAATGCTCCAGCAGCGTTTATGGATTTGATGAATCGAGTTTTCCGTCCGATGCTTGACAAGTCAGTGATAGTATTCATCGACGACATTCTTATTTATTCTAAGACTCCAGAAGAGCATAATATCCACCTCAGAGAAGTGTTAGAAACCTTACGCAGGGAGAAACTCTATGCAAAACTCTCTAAGTGTGAGTTTTGGCTTCGGGAAGTGCAGTTCATGGGACACCTCATCAGTCAGGAAGGAATCAAAGTAGATCCTACAAAAGTGGAAGCCGTGATGAAGTGGGAGCCACCTCAGAATCCTACAGAAATAAGAAGTTTTCTTGGATTAGCAGGGTTTTATAGACGATTCATACAAGACTTCTCTAAGACAGTCGTACCCCTGACTCAATTAACGAAGAAGAGTACAGAGTTTAGATGGGGTGAGGAACAACAGAAAGGATTTGATATGCTAAAGCACAAGTTGTGTAATGCTCCAGTCCTTTCGTTACCTAATGGAGTGGAAGATATGGTAGTTTACTGTGATGCTTCATACAGAGGGTTGGGTTGTGTTTTGATGCAGAGGGGGAAGGTCATTGCTTATGCTTCCCGTCAGTTAAAGATACTTGAGAACAACTACCCAACTCATGATTTAGAATTTGCAGCGGTTGTCATTGCTCTAAAGATATGGCGACACTATTTACATGGCGTCAACTGTACTATTTAATCAGATCACAAGAGTCTCAAGTATTTTCTAGAACAGAAAAATCTGAATGTGCGACAGAGGTGATGGCTAGAGTTATTAAAAGATTATGATTGTGAAATCCTGTACCATCGGGGTAAAGCTAATGTGGTGGCAGATGCGTTGAGCAGAAAATCAGGTATTATACAAAAAAAGGACATCGAGTGTCGATGTCAGTGATCACCCCGATACTGGATCAGATTAAAGCAGCACAGATCGAAGTAGTTAAAGAAGATAATAAAAAAAAGGAACGTGTGAAGGGTCAGGTGTCAAAGCTAGTAAGAGATAGTCGAAATCTTTTGACTTGCTATGATCGTGTTTGGGTACCGAGTTTTGGAGGTGTGCGACAAGTCCTATTGGAAAAAGCACATTTCTCCCAGCTTTCTATTCACCCAGGGGCTACAAAGATGTATAAAGATGTTTGACTTGTTTACAAGTCAAATCAGAGCATCAGAAGCCACATGGGAAGTTGCAACCGCTTTATATTCCTGTATGGAAATGGAAACACGTTACTATGGATTTGATTACCAAACTACCTTAAACTCCTAGGGGTTTTGATGCTATTTGGGTAGTAGTTGATAGACTTACGAAGAGTGTGCACTTCATTGCAATAAAAGAGATAGTGTCCAGACACGGAGTTCCGGTTACGATTGTTTCAGACAGAGATACTCGGTTTACTTCCAGGTTCTGGAGTAAGTTTCATGAGGACTTGGGAACGAAACTACACGTGAGTACAACATTTCACCCACAAACAGATGATCAAAGTGAGAGAACCATACAGACATTGGAAGATATGCTTAGAGCTTGTATCATCCTCTTCAGCGGCAGTTGGGATACATTTCTACCGTTAGCAGAGTTCTCGTATAACAACAGTTACCATTCCAGCATTGGCATGCTGCCGTATGAAATGCTCTATGGCAGAAAATGTAGAACTCCGGTGTGTTGGGGTGAAGTCGGTTAGAAAGAACTAGGTAGTACCGAGATAGTACAACAAACTACCGAGTGTATACAGCAGATCCGGGAACGATTGAAAGCAACTCAAGATAGACAGAAAAGCTACGCAGACAAGAGGAGGTCGCCGCTAGAGTTCCAAGCGGGAGATTATGTTTTGTTAAAAGTGTCACCATGGAAAGGAGTAATCCGGTTCAGAAAGAGGGGAAAGCTAGGGCCTCGGTTTATAGGTCCTTTTAAAATTATCGCGAGGGTTGGGAGAGTAGCGTATAGATTAGAACTTCCAGAAGAGATGTCTCAGATCCACAACACTTTCCACGTGTCCCACCTTCGTAAGTGTTTAGCGGATGAGTCAGCCATCGTACCTGTACAAGATGTGACGATTGATGAAAAGCTCAGTTATGTAGAACAAGCATTTGCTATCTTAGAGAGGAAAGTAAAGAATCTGCGTAACAAACAGATAGGTCTTGTGAAAGTTCAGTGGCAACACCGAAAAGGGTCAGATTATACTTGAGAACCAGAAAGTGATATGAGACATAATTACCCTCAGTTGTTTGCACAGTAGATTTCGGGGACAAAATCGTCCCAAGTGGGGAAGAGTTGTAACGCCCCAAGGTAGTAAAAGTTGACGTTTTTCTAGTAGAGAATAGTTGTTTAATTGCTGCTAAGGTGAGTGTACTTACCTTTAATCAGATTAGCATACATGTGTATATTAAGTGCATGATCTGTGGTTGTTTATGTGATAATATTACTGGGTACAGAGATGGGGTATATTGAGATCCTTATACCCAAGTAGGAGTCAGGGTTGCTTATACTTTGTATAGTATACTCCGGGACCAGATAACAGATTTGGAATAGTTTTGTAGATTTCAGATCAGGATGTGAGACATCCTAAAGAGATCTAGCTCTCATGCTTTGTTTATTATTTCATTAGTATACTCACTAAGCATTAGCTTATGTTCAGTGTTTTATGCTTGCAGGTGCGTCAGGTTCCGGAAAGGGGAAGGCCCCAGCGACTGGTTAAGCTGGATAGCTCCTGGTTTTGTTCTAGAAATGTTTTAAACACTACTTTGGAAAATAGTTTAGCACCTATGTGAATAGTAGTAGCGTTTTGTAAAACTTAAATCCTTTTTGGGGTGCTAATAGTTATAAAATATGTAAAATAGCTTTTCGAGAAAAGTGGTGTTACAAAAGTGGAAAACCCTTAAACGGAAAAAAAATTTGTCATAAGTTAACACGAAAAACAAGGAGACCTTGGTGGATAGGTCAATAGGGAAGCATACTATAGGGCTAGTGAGCTTTCTTGATACTAAAATGAGACGAATATATATTATTCTAGCTTTAGATTTTTAAATGTTAGCAACTGTTACCATGTCTTGTAACTTATATATTTTTAATTACCATTTTATACATTGATTGTAGGAAAAAGAAATTGGTCAAACCTTGTAATGGAGTAACCAGTTTATGAACTTTCATATTACAAAAAGTTCGTGAGAAGCGGTTGCTACAGGGGTCGGGGAGCCGTAATTTGTTAGCTCGAAGGCGAAAAGAGCATGGGTATAATTCATTATGTTCTTGTAGTTTTTGTCATTTATTATACTAATCATCTCGAAAATCTAATATATATATATATATATATATATATATATATATATATATATATATATATATATATATATATATATATATATATATATATATATATATTATTTTCAATTGATAGGACTATCTCAAGAATATGACCGAGAAGTATGGGTCAAGATCATGCATCTCCTCCGACTGGAAATATTGATGTTTGGGGACGAGTTGAAAAAAGGACAAAAAATACAAAAGGATTCATTGGAGTTGGGGGGGGGGGGGGTTCAAGGTCACATGGTGACGAGTCAATCGAGTACTCGTCATGCTTCGTCTTTTGTACTATCAGGTACAGCATCTGCTAATGAGGTTAGTTTGTATATTTTTTTCTAATTCATATGTCAACGTTAATAATTATCACTTGCCGCATCTATATATAACTTTGAATTAGTATCCACCCACAAAATTTATTAATTATATGCAAGAATTTGCATGTATGTTTTCTTATTATGTGTATATTTTACTTTTATTATATATTATTGGTAGCATCAAGAAATCAAGTCCTCTATATCTTCATTAGATGAAATGTAACTAAAGAATGTATTGTGAAACATGTAATAAACTCTATAGTCCAAAACTATAATAATGAGTCATATATTTGGTGGTTTTCTTTTTAGTCATTTTAATGAGTTATATTGTTTATATATCATATTTGGTTGTGATATGTTTTTATAATATGTAGGTACACTTATTGAAAAAACAATGGAAGAACAACAACAAGATGCAAAAGCACGAAAAAACGTGCTTCGATAAGAAATAGATGCTTCGTAAATGAGATGAAGAACGTGAGGCAGAGATGCGTAAATGAGCTGAAGAACGTGGAGCCGAGTTACAAGCAATTCAAGTAGCTTTGAAATTGACTCAAGAAGCGGCAAAAAAATAAATGGACGATAGGTTAACTTCATTCGAGTGACGTTTCCTCTCCTGTGACCACACCTCCTGTTTAGGACATGTTGCGACATTTTATTTAGGGTTTATTGAATTGAATACATTATAATATTGATACTTATATATATATATATATATATATATATATATATATATATATATATATATATATATATATATAATTTATGATGAATGTGTTATTTTGTCAATGAAACAGGTACTTAATTCTATATTAAGCGAGTCATTGGAAACCGCGCGTTGCTGCTGGAAACAAAAACTTAAGTGGAACCCACGCGTATTCACGATTGAGAAAAAGTATAAAAGATTAAAATAACCCTATTAATGAGGATTAATAGTGATTACAAATGGTACCCGTAATAAGAATGGTTCTTAAATAAACTTTTAACTAGAAGCATTGTTTTTAGTGACGATCCACCCGAACAAATTCACGATTAGGAAAAATATATAAATAATCAATATACCCTATTAATTAGGATTAATAATGATTACAAATAATACTCGTAATAAGAATTTTTCTCAAATGAACTTCTCCCTCTATACATATATAAAATTAATCTTCCAATATAACAATAATAACTAAAAGGGAAAGTTTGATATGAATAAGCTAGGTAAAAGGGAAAGGCGAAGCTTAGCATATAAATCTGTACTAGAACATCTGAGGTTTCACCCTAACGGCCTAACCAATCGGCTGATAGAACATTTTGTTTATTTTTACAACACTTAATATATGTACATTTATAAGATTTTATTAGCCAATAGGGTTTAGCCCATTTAGTAAAGTGTTTCCCTTCTTCGCAAGAGGTTGGTGGATCAAATCCTGCTGCATGCAGTGGATTGGGGGTTTTCTCTTAGGGGTTTCCTCCATGGAGTGAAGGTGTGGTGTTCGAACCTTGGTTAAAGCCAAATAACGAGGTGCGGTTGAAAACCCGCCACCAAGCAATTTGAACCAACACTGGAGAGGCGGAGAAGTGTCCCCATTTGCCGGTCAAAAACAATTTATAAGATTTTACTGTTTATATTCGTAGAAAATATAAGTAAATATAATACGGTATTAATAAAAAAATATACTAAATCGTCGGAAAATTTATATTGTAACAAAAAAAAAAGAATTACATTTTGTAAAAATTTCTCGATAAACAATTGGTAAAAATAAATTTAAATAAAGTGATTATACAAACATTGGTAAATCGTCGATAATTGTATCGGTTGCGTCTTCATCGGTAAAATTGCATGGGTGATTTGATAGTCAAACTGCGTCGCAAAATATCGTTGGTAATTTGTCAGTTATAGTGCGTTGGTAACTCATTAGTAAAATTACATCGGTGTTTCGTCGGTAATATTACGTCAACAATTCGCCATTAAAAATTTGTCGGTATAAATTGATTTTTATTAAAAATATAAAATTAAATATAGTCGGTAATTCATCAGTACAAATAATATACTCGTTGCTAGTTTCCGTCATAATAGTGTCAGTAATACATTTTCCCTTATTTTTAATATCATTAATAAGTATTATTATTGTTATTTATTGTTGGTAAGTATACTAATATTTGTTTTCCATAAATATAGCAACGATGTTTTCGTCAGTAAGATTTGAAAAATCGTTGGTAAAATTGGTGGAAAAATTAGCAACGGTGATATTTTAAACCAAATTTTTTGGTCGGAAATTCGTTAGAATTGCCTTTTATCGTGTTGGTAATTGACAGATTTCTTGTAGTGAATTTCTTTGTAATATTCTATTAATAACATTACAAAAATCAAATAATTACATTCATCCAAAATTTTCAGAGTATTTAATATTCAAAATAGCGGAATCTAAACACTACTTTTTTTATCATAAACCTTTTAAGAAAAGCGCAACAGTCATGCTCATTAGAGCTTTTCGCTTGTCCTTGTCGGAGGAACCTGAAAAGAAGATAATCACAACGGATAAGTACAAAGCTTAGTGAAAAACACCACCCTCATATCTCATGATCCCCAACACAACATCACATAAAAAGCACAAAACGCTCCCTCGGCCACAATGTCCACAAACATCATTTACAATGGTCCACTAGACCTTGATGCTCACCGGCATCATATTAATAGCCCTTTCGGTTATTAGTCCACAACACATGATAATTCATTCACATACGTAACAAACATCTACAAAACACACATATGTACAAGTCACGTCATGAGGAAGGAGCTACTGTAAACTCGCCTGGTTCGTAGTCTAAGTAATATATATATATATATATATATATATATATATATATATATATATATATATATATATATATATATATATATATATATATATATATATAATATGCAAGAGTTAAAATACGCCAAATCCACTGTTCGTAAGTGTGTTTTTTTAGCTTGCGCTACTTCTATATTAAATACATACTTTATGCATTATTACAAGCTATGTTAGATAGAGGAGATGGTAAGACTCACATCCTCTATTGATGAGGTCATCAGGTCTAGGGGTGTACGTTCGGATGGATCGGTTTGATCCGATCCGATTAAGTAAATCCAATTGGATTTTGGTTTTGAAAAGTGTGATCTGATCCATCCAGACAATCTTAAGAACCGAACCAAACCATCCAAATTACAATTCGGTTGGATCGGTTTTTACAATTCGGTTATCATTGTTAAATAAATACATGTTATATTTTAAAAACTAGACTCGATACATATACTATTAAGATTATAATATAGTTGTTCAAGTTAGAAATACTAGTGGGACTAGTGACTTTATAAATATATAATTAAAAATAATAAGTTGTAAATTAACATAGACATGATACGTATGGAATTACTTTGTTCCACTAGTATTATATAATATATATATATGTATATATATATATATATATATATATATATATATATATATATATATATATATATATATATATATATATATATATATTCTTATTCGGTTTGTTCGGTTTATTCGGTTTAAATTATAGTAAACAGAACCAAACCAGAATCCATAGTAGTTATTCGGTTTTGATCCAATCCGATCCAAAAATCCGATATATCTGAACCAAATAGTCCGATCCAAAATTTTCGGTTCGATAATTCGGTATTATCCGATGAGTGAACACCCCTAATCAGGTCAAATCTGCGCTCCTTCTCTTCTCTATTTTTTCTCCCTTCTTTTTGCTCTTTTCCAATTAACCTTTCTTTCTTCCTTTTTTCTCTTTCTACCGTTACGGTCCCTCTTTTTTGCTATTTTCCAATTAACCTTCCTTTTTTTTCCTCTTTCTACCCTTTCGGTTCCTTTTTTTTCTCTTTATTTTCTTTCTAATTTTTGTTTTTTTTATTATTAACAATTTAGTATCTTTTATTTTAGTAAGATGAACCAAAGTTATAAGAGATGAGGAATTCATAATTAACTTTCCATATATGTCATTGTTACTTTTTAATTAATTTTCAACTTTCTATACGTGAAACAAGATTATCATTTTTAAAAATTGAAATTAATTTATTTTTATTTTTATCTACAACCTTACGATCTGTGGTTATCAAAATCCTTTATTGTAAGTCAATATTTTCTTTTCCAATTTTTCCTTTTTAAGAAGCTATTTTGTGAGACTCAAAACTTTAAATACTATAATCCTCTAAAATTCCTTTCGAGACATAAATTCTTTGTATAAAAGTGCTCATACAAATTAATGAAACAAAAGATAAACAATTTTTCTAACAAAAAAATTTGATTACTCAAATCTTTTTAGAAAAAAAATTCTCTTAATTATAATAAGATGCCATGTAAAGTCTACTAATTCGTTTTTCAAACTCCTTTAATTTTTGACTCATATTTATCTTTTGAATAGAAGAATATATCGCCTATTTTTTTAGAAACTCATTTTATAAATTAGCTTGATATTTTTATGCTATGCATCCTTTGAAATGTTCTTTAAGTAGCAACCCATCTGTATTTTAATTAATCTCATATTTGTTTAATTTTCTTTCATTTATTAACGAAAGCATTAACTTTTATTTCATCTTATCTTTAAAAGTTTCCTCCATTTATTCTCATAAGTGACGTAATTTATTTTGTTCAATGTGGATGACTAGAAATGAATTGTTTTTGGATAGTATTCACATTAGTAAAAACAAACAAATATATTATAGATAAACAATTATGAAAGTTAATTTTAATCAAACTAAATACGCAACGAAGCGCCGTTTAACTACAGTTCACACGACGAGTATCCAAAATTTAATCAATTACATGCAAGAAATTTACATTTCTAAGATTTGAGATCCACGAATCACAATTCAACCAATTTGCAATATATAAGACTCCCCAAATGATTTTCAATTCCACACCGGCCTCTTCTAAATTACAATTCGGGACTCCCCGAATAATCTTTTAATTAATATTAATTAATAAAAAACTATTATTTATCAATTTAATTAAACAGTCTTTATTCGTCATTACGTCAAAATTTTCATCTGTTCAAAGTTAAAACTCGATTTTGACTATTCATCAAAAGATTATTTAGATTCAGTTCTAGTATCAATTAGGGTATGAAATAAATAATATATTTTACTTAAATTTAAATATAGCATAAATATATAACATGGTATTTATTTATTTTGTTATCTATAATTAAGTTAAAGAATGTATAATAAAGTATTGAAAAAGAAGTAACAATTTATATTATTTTAACTGGATTATTTGTATAATTCATATTGTAATCTTTAAAGATTATAGATTATAATAGAAATAAACATTAACATTTATTTATTATTATATTGTGTATTAAATTGTATTAATAATAATAATAATAATAACAACAACAACAATAATAATAATAATAATAATAATAATAATAATTAATTCTCATTAGCAGGATTAATGATGTTTTAATTGTTGTTTCACTTCTGAGTTTGGATATTGACAACCTATTGTCGGCTTATTTTTTCTAAGAGATTGAAGGTTTCAGTCTTATAATGAACATAAGTGTAAATCAGCTAACTGTATATATTTGCTGTTAAAAGAAATGTTGTTTCACTCAAGACTTTGGATATTGGCAACCAGAATGTCCGTAACTTTCGACTGTGAGCATTAGAATTTGTTTTTGTTTTTCTTTCTTTGACCCTAGCTAGACAGTGTGTTACGGGTCACCGTAGTTACCAGGGCCGGTCCGGAGATTTTGGAGGCCCTGTACAATTTAACAAAAAATAGGCCTTATAATTGTTTAAACATTATAAAGCCAATTTGTACAAACAAATTACTACAAGTCTACAACATTATATATTTATATGTTTTGATTTGTTACATATATCATTTACTTATTATGAGCAACTAATCAAATAACCTTAACATATATCATTTACTTATATAAGACGATTAAAATACAGATTCATCAAAAAACCTTAATTCAGAAACCTTTATCAAATAACCTATAAACGGAGAACTAAACCTTAATGACTTAATCAAATAACCTTAATTCAGAAACGGAAACATCTAATTGTAATAAAATATAACTTATAAACAGAGAACAAAATCTGAAATTTAATAGTTACCTCACTAATCGATTATGTTGATCCTTCAATTACTGTTGAATGTTGAACTTATAAAGCAAATTTGTACAGACAAACCTGAATCGTGGCTTATAAACATTAAACAGAGAACAAAATCGAAAAAAAAAAAGTGTTGAACTGTTACCTCACGCCCTCACGGCGATGGTGTTGCACTGTTGCAGACCGGCGATGCAGCGATGGTGTTGTACACTGTACAGTATAGATCAGATTCGATAATACAAAGAGCAGATTCGAGAAGAGAGCCAAGAACACGAGCAATAATGAAATTTTGAAGAATAGAGCAAACCTGAATTGTCGAACATATTTCAACCGAATCGAGCCTTTCATCTTCGGATTAGTGGAGTATCGAGATGAAATCATGAAAATCTTGAAAATCGAAGTCTCGGAGACTCCAACAGTTGTCTGCCGCTCTCTCTCTCTCTCTCTCTCTCTCTCTCACAATGTCGACGTTTCAGATGGAAGTCGCTGGAAGAAGCGGCGTAACCTAAACTACGGCAGATCATGAGACCAACTTGGGCCCAAGTGGAAGTTCCGATATGGGCTTAAATGCTTAATCCTATTACTCATCAATGATATATATATGGACTTTAGATGAAAAAGGGGCCCTAAACTTTTTTGGGCCCTGTGCCCATGCACATTGTGAACTCCCCATGGGCCGGCCCTGGTAGTTACACACACCTACATTCGACTGTAAATTTAAGAATTAGTTGAGATCGTGTTGTAGAAATAGATTATGCATTGTAATATAACAGAATCATATAATCAACTATGATAAATAACTTAAATTTGCACATGGTTTTTTTATTATTAAGTTTATCGATCTTTAACCCATTATACGTACGCGCGTATACACGTGTTTTTGTATAAATTAAATCAAACCTGTCATCACGCATACACGTACGACACTACGACCTATTCAATTTTCAAACCATGGTTAAAGATTAAACTAAGATATTCAAAGTCAGAGTCTAACCATAATACCATATGGTTTCTTACTTACCTATAAATAACCTGCCATTTCATCCTCATAAAATCAAACCTGAACAATTTTCAACTTTTTGTTCCTTTATCGTCAAAATTTTCTTACATTCATTCTTTTGTTCTTTGTATTCATTAATTTAAGCAACTTATCAAGAAAACATGAAACCAGAAACCAAAACTTTAGCCATAACTGCATTCTGTGTACTTCTTTTCATGAGATTCGAACCCATTGGAGCTTGTAGACTTCTTGATGGTGAATTTGAAGAAACTTGGAAGAAGAAAGCAGGAAATCTTAATCTGTTATCGTCACTACGTGGCAGTGTTCCAACACCAGGAAATGGATGCAGTAGTACAGGCAATGGGGGTAACCGTTGTATTGGTTCCAAGAAGCTTGCTGGTCGTCGTCATAATAATAATGCTGCAGCTGCTCTACAAGCACCTTTGACTCGAACTTAGACTGATCATTGAATTGGAATGTATTAGCTTGAGATATGATTAGATTAAGGTTTAATATATAATGGACCCTTGCCCATCCGGGTCATCATATACACTAAACCTTAATCTAATTATATCGATCTCTAATAGAATGAAAACGCATTAGGATTAACAAGCTTACAAGAAATCTTAATTTTGTATTAATTAATTTTTTCATTCTTTGATATTATTAGCTATTCCTGATTAAATTAATGTATATTTTAGTTTAATTCTGGCTTGTATTATTTTTCAGACAATTGATAGAATGATTGGTATATATATGTAAGTGGTTCCACTTAATTTGTCAATAACAATGGTTCCAATTATTATTATTATTATTATTATTTGTTTACTCGTAAAGTGAACAAGTGTAAGGTTGTCTTTGTGGGAATGTTTGATTGAAGGGTAAGACCTACAAAACAAAGGAAACACTACGTTAGAGAGCTTACAGGGGCCAGGCCCTGTAAGCCGCTCCGACGCTCAAGTTAGTCATAGCAATGGTGAAGAGCGTAGGGGAATAATGTTTAGGCTGTGAGAGGTGTGTACCTTAATAGGAGATAATCATCTCCTATTTATAGTCAAGGTGGTACTGGAAAGGACCGTCCAGATGAAGGACACGTAGCGTAATCTTCTGTGAGGAAGCAAAAAGGTTGTATCTTTTTGCTTTGAGTGGGATTTGCTCCCCATTACGGTTGTCAGCCAATCATGGGTGATTGGGTAGTTGGTAGTACTTTTTACTGTTTGAGGCATTGCCTCTACACTGTGAGATTTGCTCTCCATTACCGATGTCAGCCAATCGTGGGCAACTTGCGTGTGTCAGAGGTTTCAGACATGGCACGCATATCGCATCCGTTGGCATTATGACACGTGGCCTGGAGATGTTAGGCCTGTGGTAGTTATGTTGCAAGGGACCAGGCCTGACCTGCAACTGCCTTTGAACTAGGCCAGGCCTGGATGCGGAAAAGGTGTTATCTACATGCCCTTTGGTATTTACTGGGCCTGGAGGTGGGTACGTCATCAAGTCCCCCAGTCTAGTCTGTTATGACTAGTCATAGCAGGCTAGACTCTTTACGGAATGAAGGATTATGCTGTTAGTATTTGCTAGCTGCCCTGCAGGATATAAATTTACGTACAGCTGTTAAGGCGCGTGACTGTTGCGCGTGGTCTGGGATACAGCGGTTTTGATGATTTGCAACGGCTAGTCATGTTACACACTACCCAAAGCGCGTTCTCTGACATACGGCGGTTTTGATGGTTGTGACGTCATGATTGACAGCGACCCTTAACGTTATGTAATGTCAGTTTTGCGACTTTCAAATTTCCCGCCTCTTAATGCGATTAATTTACCCGACCCTCTGGTGACCCAGTTCGGGTCAATCTGTTACCTATAAACGTATTAGACGGGTTCCCATTATTCTTACGCATTTCAAAAAACTCAGACCACTGTTCATCTTCCTCTTCTTAGGGTTTGCTACCAGTGTCCGAAGCTTTCTCACTAAGGTACCCCTCTGAACCTTTCTTTTCTTCTTTCTTTTATATTTAAGATGAGCAACGTGGGGTATCCCGTTCTTGAAGTCGCTCCAGATGTGACTGCTAAAAGGTTCTCTTCATTTATGCGTGACCATCCATGGCTAGCGAAATTCCATCCCTCTATTCCTGAGTCTCATGATAGGGCTGATGCGCCCCCGCAAGGTCGCACTGCATTCTATATGGCGTACGCGAAGGAAGGAAATTTACGGATTCCTCTTAGTCGATTTTTTCTCAAATCTCTTCGTCACTACGGTATTGGCTTTTCTCAATTGCATCCTCTCGGGTTAGCGAGGCTTACCGCTTTCGAGGCTGCGAGTCTTAGTGTAAACTCTAGAGACAGTCCTACTATCTTTCGTTCTTTCTTTAGCCTTTCATGTGATGGTTCGTGGTATACATTTGAGAAGAGGAAGCAACAGGCTAAGAAGTTTGTTCTTAAAAGCAAGGATAAGGGGCTAAAGGACTGGAAGAAGCATTGGGTGTGGATCGACGTTACTACTGACGTGTTTCCTGAGGGTTTTGAGAGCCTGCTTGTCTGGAGAGGAGGGGATGAAGTGTCTGCTAGGGTTAACAAGGAGCCGGCCCTGTCTGGGAATAGGAAAATGGTTTTTGATCGCCTGGCAGGACTTACTCTGAATCTGCGTCCTTTCCAGGAGGGCTTTCTGGTGATACTTGGCCTAAGCCAACACTGGCCTGCTACTCGCAGACCCAAAATTCTCAGTCGTGGGCAGGGTAATTCCTGCAATGTTCTTTTGTTTATTCTGATTGGCAACCTGATGCTAATCTTCATTTGTTTTTTGCAGCAATGGGTGTCCTGGAGTAAATGCAAGCTGCCGATGAATCTGTCATCAAGATTATTCCAATGACGGAGAAGGAGGAAGACATTGCTCTGCAGGCGGAGACTGAGACTGCTGCCGCTACTGCCGCTGTTGCTGCCTCCGTGAATACCCCTGTTGGTGCAACAGGGGACCAGGCTGACGAGGAGGCCAGCGAGGAGGAGCATTTGAACGAACTACGCAGGAGGGAGCTGCGTGCTAAGCGTCGTGCTGATGCAGTCGCTGGCGTCGGTCGTTCGGAAGAACGAGGCACTCCTGACCCTGGTATGTTGGATGTTAACTTTGATTTCTCTAAATTGATGCACTTGAAACTTCATATTGTCAATGCTTTGGTGCAGATGACGTTGAGATAGTAGAGCCTGCTTTTATCGTTCCCCCAGAGACTGCTGCACGGGGAAGTTCTGCTGGGGGTCTTGCTGACCCGCAGGAGGGGGGTTTTCAGACCGCGGATCCTGAGGGTACAGGGCCTCGGGTTACTGTTACAAGCGACCCTGTTGTCCCTGGTGATACTCGTGGATCAAAAAGGAAAGGCAAGCAGCCTGCTGATGGGGACAGGGCTGCGAAGAGGTCTTCTTCAGCTACCCCGGAGA
Organism: Pulicaria dysenterica; assembly: GCA_947179395.2. Taxonomy (NCBI): domain Eukaryota; kingdom Viridiplantae; phylum Streptophyta; class Magnoliopsida; order Asterales; family Asteraceae; genus Pulicaria; species Pulicaria dysenterica. The sequence continues at coordinate 75,038,745 of OX359288.1, read as the reverse complement.
CGCCTCGGTCACTTCGGGTGACTCCTAGTTTTACAAGGTCGGACGCGGAACGCCTTGTCGCTGAGCTTTCTGCCCGATGTGAGTGCCTATACTTGTGTTTTGCTGACTATATGTTTTCAGGGTTGTTCTTAATTATTCTTTTTCCAGCTAACTGTGTGCAGGCCGCTCTTGAGCCTCAGGAGGGAGATCATTGGTCCCCCCGGTTCTCTCTTCCTCCCACCTTCGATGGGACAGATAGTGCTGAGCGCCGCCAATTTTTTGATGGGTTGCTACCCGCCGAAGCACTGAACCAGGCCTCCGAGGCTTCTTTATTGGAAACCCTGGATGGTGCTGATGAGAGTATATTTCGCATGCTCGTCAGTTTTGCAGACACCAGGCGGCGTTTGATTAATAATGCTTTGTCATCTGTGAAAGAGTTATTAAACCGCAATGAGTCGGAGGGACGCCTGCGGAGGGAGCGCCTGGCCGCCCAGAATGTGACGAAAATGGCGGAGGATGTTAAGCTTCGTGCCCAGACTTTAGCAAGTGAGGTGGAGACTCTGAAGCTCCATCTTCAGGAGGCTAACCATAGGCTATCAAAGGTCGAGGCTTTGGAGAATCAGCTCCAGGTTGTCACGTTGAAATTACAGGAGGCTGAGGGGGTGGCCCTGAGTAAGGAAGCAGAAATTACCCACCTGAGGCAGGATTCCCTTGTGGTGGGCCTGGAGAGGGATTCCCTGGCCGCTCGCCTGGAAGATCTGCAGGAGTCATACAAGAGCCTTGGCGAGGCTTTCGAAAGCTCCCAGGGTAACTTCTCATCTCTTGTGCAGGGTATCCCCTCACTTGTCAATAAACTACGTGCCTCCAGGCAGTATGGCGAGCCTTATGGAGCTTTATACGATATTGTCGTACGTCTAGGGAGGCATCAAGCCGCTTCTCAGCTGAAGGCTGCAGCTCCTGAGCTTCCGGACCACCTGGTGTCTCCTTTTTTGAACCCAGGCACTTTCCAGGCTCTGAAGGATGGGAGTGACAAACTTTCCGATATGCAGTTCCCCTTCCTTCAGCAGATTGCTGGTATGATAAATAGCACCTGGGAAGACATTGACAGGGTGGATCCTAATGCATCTACTTCTAGTTAGCTGTATTTTATTTTTTCTTTGGTGTATCCCTGAGGGGAAGTTCTTGTAAATACAACGATGTGTAATGAAATGGGGGTAATCCCCCAGTTTAGCTTTTGTGTTGTTTGCGTTGAATGCTTATTTTTATCTGCATGTGTGGGTAATACCCAAGTTTATAGTCCAGAGCTAGCGATGGTCAATGGTCATGTCTGCGCCTTCAGGAGAGTTTATAACTCTGCCTTACTAGACTTTCCGGAGCTAGTGATGGCCAATGACCATACCTGTGCCTTCGGGAGAGCCAATGACTCCGCCCTACCGGCGCATGGTCTTTGTGACTACTGACCTAGGCCCTGCGTGAAGACCGCAGGCTCCACTATGCATTTCTTGAATGATATCTTTGGCCTGAGCTGGACTTACACACCGTAGCAGGGGTCCCAAAGATGATTTTCTATACAGGTGACCATCTTTCAGCCTGTACATGGGTGCTTTCATTCGCAAGGCCCTTGCCTGGGTTTTATCTGCTGGTAAGAGACCTGTCATCATGTATGCCTTAAATGGGGTCATCCAGGATTCCTCTTCGTCTATCTGACTGACTTCTGCCTTAGCCGTAATGGACTTATCTTTCAAGACCTCTACTAGCACCTCTTTGGTTAGGTGTTCGAAAGTGAAGGTGGCCAATTTACTGAGGGCATCTGCACGTTTATTCTGTGATCGTCTAACTTGAGAGATCGAACAAGTTGCGATGTTTTTTAGCTCTTGCTGTGTTTGTGCTTCGTAAGCTTTCATCGATTCTTCCTTCGCTTCGAAACTTCCATTAACTTGGTTTGCCACCAACTGTGAATCCACATACACCTGTAAGTGAGAAACTTTGAGTTTGGAAGCTAACCTGAGCCCTGCCAGTAATGCCTCGTATTCTGCTTCATTGTTCGAGGCTGTGAAGTCGAAACGTAGGGCATATGTGTGTTCTGTTCCTTCTGGACTTATGAGTATCAGGCCTGCCCCCGAGCCTTCGGAGCTAGCCGCGCCATCTGTATAAAGGGTCCAGGTGCGGTGGCTAGGTAGTTCTTTCACGGGAGTGGGGGCTGTGGTTTGGCCCGGTGCTTCTGGCTCTGTTTCAGCCACGAAATCTGCTAGCACTTGGCCCTTGATAGCTGTTCTTGGTGCAAACTCTATTTCATGCTCACCGATTTCAATGGCCCATTTGGCCAGTCTTCCTGAGTTTTCAGGTTTTGCCAGCACCTGGCGTAATGGTTTGTCAGTGAGGACCCGGATGTGATGTGCTTGAAAGTATCGTCGGAGGCGTCTAGTAGTGTGAACCAGGGCGTACGCTAGCTTTTCGATTGTTGGATAGTTAACCTCTGGGCCCTGAAGGGCCTTACTGACGAAGTACACTGGTACCTGGGTTGTTCCCCTTGTGGCCATTAAGGCCGATGCTATTGATTCGTGGGAACTAGCCAAGTAGAGAGTTAGAGTTTCCCCTAGCTTAGGGGTGGTGAGAGTAGGTAATCTGGCCAAACATTTCTTAATTTCCTGGAAGGCTTGCTCAGCCTCGGGCGTCCAGGAGAAGTCGCTTTTCTTGATACAGCCTTTTAGCGTCTGAAAGAAGGGTATTGACCTCTCCGCTGAGTTTCTTACAAATCTTCCCAGAGCCGCCAGCTTTCCGTTCAAGCTCTGCACCTGCTTCATGGTGGTTGGGCTTTTGAGTGCCATTATTGTCTGCACTCGTTTGCGATTAACTTCTATACCACCTGGAGTTACAATATGCCCAAGGAATTTTCCTTCTTCCATGCTGAAGGAGCATTTCGAGGGGTTTAGCTTCATGTTTATGGAGCGCAGGGTAGTGAAGGTTTCCTGGATATCTGTCAGAAGCGACTTTTCGGCGGTGCTTTTGATCACCATATCGTCCACATAGATTTCCAAGTTTCTGCCTATCTGTTCAGCGAATGCTTTATCCACTAGCCTCTGATAAGTGGCCCCCGCATTTTTTTATCTGAAGGGCATCTTGGTGTAACAGAAGATGCCCATGTCAGTGTGAAACGCAGTTCTGTCTTCATCTCTTTCCGCCATCTGAATCTGATGGTATCCTTTGTAAGCGTCCAGGAAACATTTGTAGCGGAAACCGGCCACAGACTCAACTTTCCAGTCTATCTCGGGCAACGGATAGTTATCTTTTGGGCAGGCTTTGTTAAGATCCGTGAAATCAACACACATGCGCCAGGACCCATCATGCTTCTTGACCATGACCGGGTTAGCCACCCAGGTCTGGTACTTGACTTTTCTCATGATTCCTGCTTCCACCAACCTTCTTACCTCCTCACAGACTGCTTTGCTTCGTTCCGGGGCCAGGCCTCTCTTCTTTTGTCTCACCGGTCGCAAGCTAGGGTTGACCTGCAGGCGATGCTCGGCCAGGTATTTCGGGACGCCGGTCATGTCCGCTGGTTTCCAGGCAAAGACATCGGTGTTTCTTTTTAACAAACTAATCAGCTCGCCCCTAATTTCGAGGCTGAGCGCGTCACCAATCTGAACTGGTTGCTCAGGGTAGTTCGCGTTGATTATAATTCTGTCGTCAGCGCTCTGGGGCTGGCTGTAGACGGGTTGAGGCTTGGGCTGCTCTTGTACCTGTGCACATTCAATTGTCTTGGGTCTTATGCTCAGTACCGTTGCTATACCGCCGGGAGTTGGGAATTTGACCATGGAGTGTATTGTTGATGGGACGGCCTGGAAGCTTGACAAGGCGGGTCTTCCGAGCAGGGCATTGTATCTGGAGGGTGCTCGAACCACCGCAAATTCTAGGTTTACCTCTCGGTAACAAGGGTATCTTCCCAACCCTACCACCAGCGGGACGTATCCGATAGGCCATACTACCTCGCATGCGAACCCTGTTAAGGGATTGGATGCAGGCTTTAGCTGTTTCTTGATTCGGTCTGGCAGTTGCTGAAAACAATGATCATATAAGATTTCCGTGGAGCTCCCCCCGTCCACGTATATCCTGGATACTTCAAAGTTATCCAGTCTTCCTGTGATCACGATGGGGTCAACAGATTCTGGATGATAGGTGGAGGGAGGGAAGGTGATTTCTGTTTTCTGCCACTCGAGCAGGTTGTCCTAGCGTGGTCACTTACCATGATTACCCCTGGCCTGGATCATGTGGATCCGGCCTTCTGGTGGTGGGGGTGGGGGTGTTCTAGTCTGGTTCCCCTGTGAACGGTTCTTATTGCCTTTAGCCCCTTGGGCCAGGTGATCCAGCTTCCCGGCTCTGATGGCAGATTCTATCTCCTTTTTTAGCTCCTTACAATCATTGGTATCGTGCCCGTTATCTTCATGAAACTTGCAATATTTTTTCGTATCTTTGGTCCGTCGAGACATGGGAGGAGGTATGCGGAAAGAGTTGCTAACACGCTCAGTTTGTAGGATCTCTGAAGGAGTTTTAGAGAGTGAAGCTACTAACCTGGAGGCGTCTTCCACTAACTTGGAGTATGGCTTATTGTGGGCTGCGTAGCTAGGCGGATCATACCTCCCCCTTCTGGTGCCCCTGTCTCTCCAGGCCTTTCCGCCCGAGCCCTCATGGCTGACTTTCTTGGACGGAGATACTCCCTCCATTTGTGCATTGACCTTTTTTCCTCTGGCGAAGGCATATGCTATGTCGATACATTCTTGAAAAGTCTGCGGAATTTTCCTTGATAACTCTTCTGTTAGGGCCCCTTTCCGGAGGCCAAAAATAAAGCCCGAAATCCTTTGAGACTCCCCCAGGCCCTTGATCTGGGAACTTTCTTTAGTATATCTTACGATATAGTCTTCTAGCGTCTCCCCTGCATTTTGTCTGATCATATGGGCCTCTAGGTGAGTTCTATTATGTTTCTTCTGTTGCATGAAGTGAGATGAGAATCTAGACCTTAGGTCTTCTATTCCTGTTACTGAGCCTTTTGGTAATGAATTGAACCATTCCCTGGCCGTCCCTTTTAGCGTCATAGGGAACATATGGCAGGCCACGGGGTCCACCCACTTTTGGGTTTTCATTGCTCCTTCAAAGAGACTCTGATGGTCATCAGGGTCATCTTCCCCATCGTAGGTACCCACATTGCTAGGAATCTTGAGTCCTACGGGGAGGTTAAAGGTGGATATCCAAGGGACGAAGGGAGAATTGGCTGCGATGGCCTGCATCCCCAGATGTGTGGGTGGTCGCAGGCCTGACATTCCTCCGGTGCTGACGAATTGCATTATCATGGGCAGGGCCTGCATTACTTGCGCCCAGTCCATCTGTGTCCCAGGCGACTAATGTACTTGGCTTCCCATAAAGCCACTGGTGTTTCTCATGTCTACCTGATAAGGGTTGGGTCTCTGGAGGCTGGCTTGTAGTGCGAAGGGTGGTACCCCCTGGGGTTGGTAAAACGGCGTCCCAAGTGGCATGGGATATTGAGGGGGAGGATAATGAGTGAAAGGAGTGAAATGGTTTACCACTGGGGTAGGATTTGCCAGGTAAGGACTACTGTTCTGGCCTCCTTGCAAGCTTGTGGATCCGAAGTACTGAGCCAACGTTGCTAAGGCTGTCGAGACCTCAGTACTGACCGTTGAGCCCGAGACCAATGTGTTTGGAGTGGGCGGTACTGCTACAGATGTGCTACTTACGGGTGGAGCGGCTTCAGTCCGTGCGCCTCCACTCTGCAACATTTGCAATAAGTTAACGGGTTGCATAACATGGTTTCCCCCAGCGACATTTTGTTGTGCGGGGGTTTCGGGTGTTCCCATCCATGAGAACCATGGCGGGGTAGCACTGAAGGGAGCTGCCCCACCATGGCTGGTGCTTGGCGGTGGGCTCCGGGGAGTGCCGGGTCGGCTAGAAACGATGGAGAAAGCTGGAGTTTCAGAAGAGGTAGTCAGAACTGGGTCAAGTTGTGGTGTTCTGGAGGACGGACCAGCAGAAGAGACTAGCTTTTCCATTTTTTGAACAAAAGCGGGCAATGTCTTCGAAGTTCTAGGTTATCGTGAGTGAAAGAACGTGGAAAACGTATTCAAGAACTCGGTCCCACGGATGGCGCCATTTGTTTACTCGTAAAGTGAACAAGTGTAAGGTTGTCTTTGTGGGAATGTTTGATTGAAGGGTAAGACCTACAAAACAAAGGAAACACTACGTTAGAGAGCTTACAGGGGTCAGGCCCTGTAAGCCGCTCCGACGCTCAAGTTAGCCATAGCAATGGTGAAGAGCTTAGGGGAATAATGTTTAGGCTGTGAGAGGTGTGTACCTTAATAGGAGATAATCATCTCCTATTTATAGTCAAGGTAGTACTGGAAAGGACCGTCCAGATGAAGGACACGTAGCGTAATCTTCTGTGAGGAAGCAAAAAGGTTGTATCTTTTTGCTTTGAGTGGGATTTGCTCCCCATTACGGTTGTCAGCCAATCATGGGTGATTGGGTAGTTGGTAGTACTTTTTACTGTTTGAGGCATTGCCTCTACACTGTGAGATTTGCTCTCCATTACCGATGTCAGCCAATCGTGGGCAACTTGCGTGTGTCAGAGGTTTCAGACATGGCACGCATATCGCATCCGTTGGCGTTATGACACGTGGCCTGGAGATGTTAGGCATGTGGTAGTTATGTTGCAAGGGACCAGGCCTGACCTGCAACTGCCTTTGAACTAGGCCAGGCCTGGATGCGAAAAAGGTGTTATCTACATGCCCTTTGGTATTTACTGGGCCTGGAGGTGGGTACGTCATCATTATTATTATTATTATTATTATTATTATTATTATTATTATTATTATTATTATTATTATTATTATTATTATTATTATTATTATTATTATTATTATTATTATTATTATTATTATTATTATTATTATTATTATTATTATTATTATCATATATATATATATATATATATGTATATATATATATATATATATATGTATGTGTGTGTATGAGAGGGCTCATATAATACTCGAATTTTTATTTAGTATACATATGTGTGTTTATATGTGTATTATGTGTTAAATTATCAATATTATTATTGTTACATTAATGAAAGTATCTTTAGTAGTTTGTATATATAAGAATTTATTTCAAACAAAATCCAGAAGCCAAAAGCGCAATTGATAAAAATTGAGGGGCTGAAAATGACAATCTAAAACACACTTTAATTGACTCAATTAAGGATAAAAAAAACCCTTATGTTCTACTGTTAAAAAAACCCTTATGTTCTAGAGAGAGAGAGAGAGAGAGAGAGAGAGAGAGAGAGAGAGGTTGGAGAAGGTTTGCAAGAAGAGAAGGAAGAAAATTAAGGAAGATTCTTGTTACATATGTGGATTAAAGTTAAAAATAGAAGATTTTCGTGTTGATTTCACTACTATAGGTGTGATTTGGGTCAATTCCAAGGTTGAGTAGGTCAATCTCTTGAGGCCAAGTAAGTTTTAACCTAAATCTTGTATTAATTTTAATAGTAAGTAATGTTTTGACGACTTATTGTTAATACACATCATGACAATGAATTCTTTTATTTGTTATAAAAGAGAGTTTTTACAGAAGTATTCACCAATTGTTGGTGTTTATGTTAATTAGGAATTACCAAATGAGTTAAGAATTGGTAAAAGAATTGAAGTGTAAGTGGGGTTTTCTATGAAATTATGTTGGATAATTGTTTTGAGTTTGTTTTATGACCTAAAAGAATTATTAATTACTGCATTTGAGTTTGGTTGTATAGACAGTAGTGATCTGAAATTTGAATATCTTTTAAGGTATTCGCTTAATGGGTCAATTTTAGGTGGAAGTGTGTAAGTAGGACTTGAATCATTATAGTAATGTTAATGATGATATTAGAGTGCTTTGTGGTTTTTGAGTCTTTTATCTACCGCATACGGAATTTTGTTGTAAGTCTTTGAATTTTTGTTGAAATCTGCACATAAAACAAGCATCTGGTTGCTACTGCGAAGAATAAGGGCCGCGGCGTGAAGCCGATTTGTCTGCTTAGTGCAAAATTCCCGTGAATTTCCTCCTACGCGAGGTACCCTGCTTCGCGGCTTGAGCTACCCTGAACACCCCCAAGAACTTCATTTTCACTTCGACCTTGTAATTGATAGGGGTTTGTAACTAATGATAATTAGTTGATAATTAAAGTCTTTCAAGACCCGAAAAAGTGTTTTAAATATAAAACTAAGCTAATACTCTACAAAGAGCTTATATTGATTTATTCTATTACACTTTAGGACCATCAATCAAGTGATTAAGCTTGAGTAATAGATAGAAGTGATCCTCATCACTTCATCAGGTGAGTATACCATGTGGATACCCTTCGGTTTTATATTCACTAAGTCATCATACTTGTTTCTTTATAAACATGAATGGCGTCAACATATATGGTTTTAAAGGATTATCATGCTAATATTGAAGTGATATGTTAATGCATATAATTGTTAACATTGAAGAACATGGTATACAAGTTGTAGATTCTTGCAAGTTGTAAACTTGATATGTATAACTTGCTTGCGTTTATGAACATGACTTTATGATCCGGATCCGTGTTTGAAACTAAATGCTTTGTATCATTGTTTCTATACCATTAGATGACGTGTATGGGTCAAGTGGCTTCGGCAATTGAGACTTGATACATGGGTGGTATGGAATTGATACAAGGAGTTGAATGGAATCATAAGTAGCCATTATGACATTGTGGTTCAATGAATTGACGATCCACCAAACCGTGTATACACGAGTGGACTTGAGAAAAAGATCATTCATTCGTAACAACCATTGTATGGTGGATGCTTCGTGCGCTCCCACCTTAACGGGTGATATGGACATACCCCCCACGTTGACTTGTTGACTATGATTGGCCACCATGGAAGATCCAAGGTTTAGTAGACTTGTCATCCACATCTTATGTGCTAGTATTGTGATATCATGTGATTTAAATGTGATTGATGACTTGTATCAAATTATTCAACTGTTTTTGGTACACCCACTAACTTTAAGCTAATGATTTATTTGTTAAATGTTTTGTATCCGCAAGTAGATAGTGTACATGGCCTTAAATATGGGTAAAGGACTTATAGCTATGGTATGTCATTGAAGACATGTGTGGGAAATGTCTTTTGTGATATCATTTGTTCATATGTTTATTAATGGTCAAGGATACAAGTACCAAGTAACACCACATATTTTTGTTAAGTCTTCAAGCTTCTGCTAGTTTTGTAAACAATATAAGTATCATTTTGTAAACAACACAAGTAACTGATATATGGATTTATTAGTTTTAAAAGTTTAAATTTGTAATGAATATTTGGGTGTTACAGTTGTATCGACCGCATTTAGGGGGTTTTATAAATATGTAAACAACACAAGTAATTGATATATCGATTTATTACAATTTTCTTATGTGAGTTGAGTGGTGATTCAGGTGCTTAGATTGGATGGGTAATTTATTCTTTATCTTGTTTTCGGTTCCCGTCACTCGTGAATTTATTAGGGTTCAGTATCGTATAGGTTGCTTGGTAAACATTGACGGTTCCTTCGGCTTCGATTTTTGGACCTCCAGGTGAGTGCATCAGGTTTTTTAAAACCGAATGCCAAGACAAAAATTATATTTATAAATACTTACGAATAACGGAATTTAATTACTCAATACGTAAAAACGAATATATATTTATATATATGTGATGTATACGTGATTATGTGATCTATACGATTTATGATTTACATGAACATGATATGATTATTATGGATATGATACATGATGGTTTGTTTTATGGATATGATTTATGATGAACGGTTATGAACATTCATTGTGCAGTTGTTTCGCATGATTAGTTAATAAACGAATATTACAAACGGATATTATGATTGAATGTTTGATTCCTTAGATGGCGGGGGGTAGTTCCTGTTTATGACACTATACGAGCCTAGTAGGTAGTTGATGCCTTCTAGGATAAAAGTGCTAGCCAGACGGGTCAGCGGGTGTTCTAGAGGGCTTTGGTGGCAAGTGGTGTGGGTCCTTACCAGCTCGTACTAGAGTGATGTGTGACTATGGTTTGGGTCATATGCAGAACATCACGAGTGTGTGAGGATGAGATGGACGGTTGCCTTCGTTTTTATTTGCACAATAAACGACAACTCGAAGTACCTATACGGTTATGCCTCACGCAGTCGGAGTAGAGAAAGCGGACGGGTTCTTAGGGGTTGATAACTATTGATTAAAAAAGATCAATAATGATAAAATGGTTGATATGAATTACTTACAAAAGATATGATTATGATATTTAATGGCTTATTACGTTTGATTCAGTTTGAATGATTATTTGATTGATACGGTTTATAATAATAATGTGATAGGATGTACTTGATGATTTGGTGTTATATGATTGCATGTTTAGGTTTTGGGTCAAGTACACAAACAGGGCGGATTAGGTATTTGATATAATATCTAACTATGATTTTAATCGGTGTTTTAATATGATGTTTTATATTCTAAGCTTATTGTTGACTCACAAGACGTTAGCTAACACTTGCTCTTTTGAAATGGTGTCTGGTACTCGTGTAGGTGCTTGGAGCTGCTAGGTGAGACGGGAAGCTTTCTGGGTAGTTAGAAGGGTTGTAGTAGATCGTTACTAACTTGTATTAAATATGAAATGATTTTATAAGATAGTAATGTCGTGTTTTCTCTTAACGGTTTTAACGGTTGTGACCGTTATGGTACTAAATATGATTTCCGCTGTGACTATTTGAATTAATTAAAAAAAGTTAATCACAATTTTTGAGAAAACCTGGCGTTATAACAGTTCAAATAAGAACTGTTTTTTGTACGAGAACTGTGAGAATCAATCTTAGTCTTTGATTAAAATTATCAATGGCTAAGAAATTTTAGCGGGTTATTAATGATTCATTAATTATGCAGTACTGGTTGATTTTTTTTGAAGAATCAAGCCTCGCAAATAAATGAAGACTCACCGGGACGCAATTCACAATCGAATAAATATATAAGTGATCAAAATACTCCTATTATATGAGTGACTAATGATGTTACAAACATTTCTTAGAGTTTCATAAGAAAATTAATTTTCGATTAAACTTTTTCATATATAACATAGGAAGTTAAAATAAAAATAAATATTTTTCAAAAGTCCTCAGGACCCAAGAAGCATTTGATACTACTAGACCAATGCATTAGTAAATGTTCCGGTTATAATTTTGTCTATTTTTTCTATAGAACTTACATAATCACATAAATTTATTAACTAATAATTGTATATAAACGATGGAGTTGCAATCACAAATTCTAATTGTCGATTTACTTTAATGTATCTTCACATCAACAAGCACTACAAAATCCTTTCAAACCCTTAAATTTATAAGGGATTTTAGAATATAGACGGGGTTAAAGGTTTTACTTTTAAAAGCCATGCTCTATTAGACGTCCGAATAACACTAATACTACTACTATTATTTAGGGTAAAATATGATTTAACTTCTAAACTTTATGTTGAAAAATGGTTTAACCCCTAATCCTTAAACTTGTTAAAATCAATTGTTTTAACCATTTTGACTTGCTATACTAGGTTACTTACCTTATAAAAATTAGGTTAAATATGATTTAACCCCTAAACTTTTTTAATGAATATTATGATTCTTAAACTTTTTATAGTATTTGATCAAATACTTAATCTTGCCTAATTTAATTGTTTTCATCCCTAATCTAATCAAATACCACTTTCTACTTGCTAAACCCACTTTCATTCTTTTACGATTGAAAAAACTCTTCCTCCCCTAGTCTTTTACATCACCACGGGAGAGACACGACATAAAAAACCCGAGTGACGCCATTGATTCCAGCAACTGAAAAACTCTTGTGCATCGCGAAGAATAGAGAATCAACAACCAACTTGTGATTCTAGCAACTAGCCATCGATTCCAGCACAGCAAGTTATCAATTGATTACACCAACTAGGCGAGTTATTTGAATTTTTTATTTCTATGTTTTGAATTTTATATGAATAAAAATCTTTTTATCAAACCTGTAAGATTTAGCATTCAAGGAATTAGAGCCTTGAAAGTTGGAGGTGGTGAACACCGTACATGACAATTATGGAACTCAACATATATTTGTAAGTGTGTAATAAATAAACCAATTAGTATACATATGTTAATATGTTTTCGCTGTTTTCTTTTCACCAATACATGATATATGATATAGTAATTAGTAATATATGCTTAATTAAGTTTTCTAAGTGATTTTTTTACAACTTAACGGAAATGTCATATTTACAAGAAATCATTTGTTTTTGAATGTTGAAAATCTCATAGTTTTACATTAAATGTATGTTTGTTAGGGTAAATAAAAGTTTAAGGATTAAATTATTTATGGGTTGATTTTTAGAGATTAAAATGTTTATGAGATAAGAATAAGGATTAAAGTGATTTTTAAAAGTGAAACCTGGTATAGCAGGTCAAGTGGTTAAAACAATTGATTGTAACAAGTTTGAGGATTAAAACATTCATTAAAAGAATTTAGGGGTGAAACTATTTTTTAACACAAAGTTTAGGGATTAAATCATATTTTACCCTACTATTTATTATGAAAATACTCAACATTTGCTAATTACATATATTATTAAAATAGATAGATTTTTCCTCCTATTATTATAATTGTTTGAAAGTGTATTTATTACTATTAATTACTAAAAATTTATGTCACGATAATGTTTTTTCAATAAAAGTCAAACTTTTATAATTACACCTCACCTACAATAGCATTTTACATATCAATATTTGTAACAAAATTAATAGTAACTATTTTAAATATCATTAAAAAGATTTTTTTTTTTTAAAAGACTAAATGTTTTCATCTTAGGCTGAGACAAGAGTTTGATATTGGGCTGTCAATTTCCATAAATTTTAGTGGCCTTAATGTAACTTCAAGAGTTCAAGGTATCAAGATCATTTGAACAAGCCTTTCGTTTCATTATTATTTTATTAATATAACTAATTTAGAAATCCGTGTATTACACGAGTTAGTTATAAATAACTTGTAAATAATAAAAAAAACACATAGAACAATTACTAAAGAAATGAAATACAAAATCAGATATATATCATAAATTGGAAATTTGATCAAAAGTAAGAATTATTAGAACCTTATCTTCAACACATTATTATTAGTCATAACATAAGGCTGCAATCTCAAAATATTTAGATAGTTGTTATGTTGGTTTATATTTAGAGTGAAGTAAACCGGTCTTTATGTAGAATTTGATTAGGGTCGCGTATGATAAAAGTCGGTCTATATGTGATTGGAGACCGGTTTATAAACGGTCTTTATGTTATAGATAAGATCACCACTATTAAGACAAATGAAAAACTGGTCTTTTTATCCATTAAAACCAGTCTAAAAGACCACCCGTATTAAGACTACAGAAACACCGTTCTTTTTATCTATTAAAACATGTCTAAAAGACCACCCCTATTAAAACCAAAGGAAAACCGGTCTTTTATCTATTAAAACCGGTCTAAAAGACCACCCCTATTAAGACTAAAGGAAAACCTGTTTTTTATTTATTAAAACCAGTCTAAAAGGCATGCGTGTAATAATAAATGGGACACGTGGCAGATGTACAGTTTGTTGAAAATGAACGAAAAAAATACCCATGCTTCGTATGCTCAAAAAAATACCCTCTCTCCTCTCTCCTCTTTTTCTCTCTTTCTCTCTCCTCCCTCTCTCCTCTCCACTCTCGGCATCATCGGCATTTATCCACCGAAGAAGCATGCTCTCGATCGGTACCACCCCATGGGGGGTGGTGTTTCCTTCGGTACCAACAGTCCACGTCTGCATACCGAGCAGATGCCGAAGCCCACTCCGCATGCTCTTAGATATTTTTATTAATATTTAAATATTAACGAACCTTATGATTTATGAAGGCAACGCTCGTGATTTAAATCCTCTTATTGCATACACTAACTTTAATCCAACATTTGCAAAATATATGTTATTACAATTATGTTAAAACAATTAACCATATTTGTGATTTGTTTTTCTATTCTAATTTTTAATGTATAAGATCGACGTATTTAGGGAGAAAATTATTTAATAACCGTTCTTATTACGAATATCAAGAGTATCATTTGTAATCATCATTAATTCTTACTAAGTACATGTAAAACGCTTTCAAAAATTAAGAAAAATGGTAAAATTACCGTTATTTTTTTTTTCTCAAAATAACTTACTTTTACATTATATTAAAAACTAATGCAAAAAGTGATAAATATAATAGATGTATCTAATTTTTATAGATACATCTAGTTTTTGTAGCCGTTAAATTAGAATTTCAATGGTCTAAATACGTTCTCTCCGTTCTCCATGAAGTAGTGTTCTCCCTTGATACCATTTGTCAATTCGTATTACTTTTTATAAAGGGATTTCGACTTTAAAATGTACGTGCAACTAATTTACTTATTAATTTTTACATACATGGTCAAGAGAGACGTCAACGAAGTAGGCAAGTAGCATATATTAAAGAGAGATCAAGTAAATTACTAAATTAAGATTACTACACATTTAGCATATACAATGTGCACACACGTACACACACACAACACACACACACACACACACACACACATATATATATATATATATATATATATATATATATATATATATATATATATATATATAGGGGATGGTTCATGCGAGAACCGTTGTTAGTGCGAGAACCGCGAGAACCAATCTCAACCGTTCCTTGGATATGGGAAGTATCATGGATGGAGAGCGTGGAGGGATAGGGTGTGGCAGAGTGCATGTGAGAAATTCATGGGTGGACAATGACATTGAAGGAGGGGGAATTGGACGACTTAGATTGATTATTGCGGTTCTCGCGCTAACAACGGTTCTCACATGAACTTTTGTCTATATATATATATATAATGTAGTTACTTTTTGCAACGTGGCAACGGTAATTCAGAGAAACAAAGTACTTAGCTAGGTTCACACTTTGTTTATGACATGTGATGCTTGGATAAACGTTTCGATTTCAATTTCTTATTTTTGCATGGGTTCACACTTCATTACACGTAAATTAAGCACAATGCTATTCTAAATAGTTTCCTTATGAAAAATGGGGGGGGGGGGGGGGGGGGGGGGGGGGGGGGTGTGTACAAATAATAAACATAAATAGTTCAACTTTGTGGATTTTTTAGTCCGAAGAGGAAAATGAGGCTTTAAAACTACACACATAAGCAACAATTCACTTATATAATGACATTGTTGGAAGCTAAGTATAAATCAAGTTTTAATTATCTGTACTCTATAAGATATTGATCTTAACTGTTATCAATATCAATCTATTAAATCGTTCTTGTGTCAATCTGTGAGTGTAAGTTGGATTCCAACTTAAGTTTTGAGAAACTTATTTCCGCAGATGTCGCCGATACTATAATAGTCATTGTTATAGAATAGTGAACAAGACTCTATATACAACAATCATGTATACATAAACAAATGAAAGTTGAAACATTAAATAATTATTATATATCTATCTGATTTGTGATGTAGATCGAACGTTATATTTTCGAATTTTCCTTGATTGTCTTGACTTCGACGCCTCATATTTTCTTCTCGATTGCCGAATGATGATAAGTTTTCCTAATATGTGTTTTTTGGGATTAGAAAAGAATTATTTTAAATATGTGGCTTCCTAATATTTCATTATATTAACTGGCTTTGAGAATTATAACCTTATATTTATATATTATATGTATATTAAAAGTTTGGCCTCTTTTAAATGTGAGTTTGTACGATCACAGTTTTTGCACTTCCTCAAAAGATTCCGAGAAACCAAGCCTAACCAATAATGGCCTCACCAATAGTGGTTCAATCGAGGAGGAACATGACTTTTAACAGTTTAGCTAGGTACGGACGTACGGTGGATAACAAAGAGAAGAACAATCTATATATATATATATATATATATATATATATATATATATATATATATATATATATATATATATATATATATAGGAGACGGTTCAAACGAGAACTGTCCTTCGTACGATAACGATACGTTTTGGGCCTTAGATTAAACCCATCAATGGCTAAGATTTGCATGGCAGGATTGTAATTAATTCAAAAATTCCACAAATCTGGGACTGAAACAAATAACACGCTTCATTAATTGAGGGGTATTGTAGACATTTGGCTCCACACAAAATTCAGCGGTTTTTTCTTCCCCCGATATACGCAACCATATCTCACAAAATTCAAAAAACCCTCTCATTAATTAATTTCATTTTCTCTCTCTGCTCTCCGTCTTCCCCACGATCGTCGCCATTACCGTCTCCTCAAAAGCTTCAAGTAATCGTCATTGCTGCTCAAATCAACTGCATCAAAACATCAGAAAACCAAAAACTGAGTAAGTTTCGTCTCCTTGCACTGATAATATCCTCGAAAATATTTGAAAAACACTTCAAAAAGAACTAGAAAAATAAACAAACATTTGTTTCAAATCAAAACTAAAATCTAAAAAACAACTTAACATTACTGAAATAAAACAACCAAAACCTTATGATAAGCATAAAATTTTGAAAAAACCATTTCAAAAACTTTAAAAAAACCCTAACATTACTTTCGAGTATGGATTTGAATTAGAACTATCATTTCAATCGATGTTCTGTGGGCGATTCTACGTTTGAGCAAGTTTGATTTGAATTTTATTCAATAAAACATGATGCATTGGATTAGAAACACACCTAGTCCGACATTCTGTATATTAAATTATGTTAACTTACTGTAAATTGTTGCTGTTTTACAGATCTTACACTACAAAAACAAAATCCATGGATTCAGGTACAAAATAAAAACCATAAAAATGTTATTATAAAACATTTTAGTTTCACTATATTTCCTGTTTGTTAACATGTGCAATTTTTGTTTTGTTTTTATATATGCAGAATTGTTTCTCTGTTTCTAAAATTATGCACAAAATTTTGTTTCTATTTTCTTTTACAGTTTTGCACCTGTGCAAATTGTGAAAACAGTTAGATTTTGTTATTGTATATGAACAAATGAACATATATTTGAACATGTATAATTGTCCAACACATTTACTTAACTGATATTGTAAAATATACTTGACCAAATATTAGATTCTTGTTTTTGTAAATGCATATATGTGAATATGTTTCTATGTTTGTTAACAGTTTTGCACATGTGCAAATTTTTTAGTTTTTATATATGGACAAATATGCATCACTTAGAATCTTTGTAAAAAACAAATTTGTTATTTATAAACATATGCACTTGTGTAAAACACATTTAGCTGTTTTGTTTTTGTATATTCACAAATGTGTGTACATCTATCTTCTTGTTAAACATATATAAGAGATACATAACTAATATGCACTTGTGCAAACAGTTAGATTTTGTTATTAAATAGAAACAAATGAGCATATATATGAACATGTACACTTGTCCAACACATTTACTTAACTGATTTTCTATATATATGTGTACAAACATCAGATTATTGTTTTTGTATATGCATATATTTGACTATGTTACTCTGATTGTTAACATTTTTGCACCTGTGCAAAATTTTCAATTATATATAAACATATGCACTTGTGCAAAAACAGTTAGTTTTTGTTATTGTATAGACACAAATGAGCATATGTTTCAATATGTACACTTGTCCAACAGATGTACACTGTGCAAAAACATTAGATTCTTTATGTTTGTATATAAAACAATATTACTCTGGTTGTAAACAGTTTTAGTGTTATAAACATGTACTCTTGTCCCAAAAAACATATTAACAATTAGAAACCTATAAAAAAATCTTATTATCTAATATAGGTAAAAGAAGAAGTGGAAGAAATCAAAAACTAAACAAGTTTTCAAATACGGAACATGATCCAATTCAAATTGAAGAAGAACAAGGTATACAAATAAACCATACAAAAATTGTAATATGTTCTTTTTTTGCACTTGTGCATATACAGAAAGCTCAACATATAATAGGATTGTCATCACAAAATAGTTAACTGTTTTTAGTCTGTTTTGTTATATCCACATATGTGAGTTTGTTTCTCTGGTTCAACCAACTTAAACTCTCCTACTTTAATAGGAAAATCAACTTCTTCAACTTCTTCTGAAAGTAGCCCAGAAAAACAACTACAGATAACAAAAGCCGAACAAGCAAAGCTTAAAGGTCCAATTATAATGAAAAGTTTTTCTCTAATGAAACATTTTCATGATAAACAAAAGAAGAGAAAGAGAAAAGAAATACAAAAGGGAGAGACATCTTCAACAACAAAAAAGGATAAACAAAAGAAGAAGTTGAAGAAAAAAGGTAACACCACATTCCATTTCAGTTTATATATATATAATTATTACTTAATTTATGTTAATATTATTAAACAATCCAATTATCAAAAACATTTACAAATTGTTTACAGTCAAGGAACCTGTAGAAAGTTCATCAAGTGAATCAAGCTCGTCGGATGGAAGTGAAAGTTTGAATGAAGGTATCTATTTGTTAACTTTCAACAATTTCATTTAATGTTCTTTATATAAAGTATACACTTGTACATGTTTAATAAAATATATATAATACATTCTGAACTATTTCATGCAGAAGAAGAGGTGCTGGCAGTACTTCAAAGAAGTATAGAGAAGAAAAGACAAGCAAAGAAAAAAGGTAATTCATACAATTTGAACAAAAGTTGATAGATAAAATTTGCACATGTGCATGTGTTAATTCACATGCACCTGTGCAAAACAAATTGTTTATGAACTTTTTTAATACATTAATGAAAAATAAAATAATCATCATTGATTTATTTGTAACAGGTAGAGGTGTTGCTATAAAAGAAACAGGTTTGGAAATAGTTTCTGTTGAAGAGAAGAAACAAAATCTAAAAGCAAGGAAGGAAGTTGAGAAAAAGAAATCCAAACGTAAATAAAAACTTTCCATAAAACCAACACACGTGCAAGTTTGTACATAATTGCATCTAGAACAAAACACTGATTATAAACAAAATAAACAAAATGCATCATCTGCTATTCTGTTAACATAATGCACAGAAATTGCACTTGTGCATTTTTTGTGCATAAGTGCAAACTTATAAAACTATAAAACACTACAACTTCTGCTTTTCTTTTTAATAATTTAAAATTTGCAACTGTTCATTTAGTGCACAAATTGCTATGTTAACAAAAAACACCTCATCATCTCATTGATATGTTTAAAACATATTAACAAATTGCACTCAGAAAAAGTTTTGCACAAGTGCACATATAACACATTATTTTCACATGTTAGTTTTGCAAAAGTATTATAATAACTATTTTCCCTTCTTTATACATGATAGTGTCTGAGATTGAAACTAAGAAGAGAGGAAGAAAGAAAAATCAAGAAAAAGATGTGAAAGAGGGATCATCAAAGAAAAGAAGGGTGTCTGTGAAGGCTGTAAAGCCAAGTAAGAAGAATAAATTTCCGTCAATCAGAACAAGGGCTTCCCCGAAAACACTCTGTTTAGCTGTCAATAACTTAACAAAAGAGCAACAACAGGTGGTTGAAGAGATGGGGTTTGGCAAGCTATTGACGATGAGGCTAGAAGGTGTTACTGCAAAGATTGGCCACTATGTCGTTGATAATTTTGATGAGGAGAATATGATTTTAAAGCTGGCAACAAAGAAACATCAAGATTACAAAACAACTAGTCTTTGAGATGCTAGGACTACCAGAGGGGAAAAAAGATATTACAAACTTCTCAAGAAAAATTCCGTTGATAAAGAAACATATGATTGGAGATCAGAATATCCAGTGAAAATGACTCCTTCGGATTGTGTAAAAAGCATAATTAGGGAACTGCGAGAAACAATGTCAATTCCGAGGACAAAGGAATCGAAATTAGAAAAAATGTGAAGCTAAACCCTAAAAACGAAGATAAAGTATAAATTAGGGAACCGAACAAACCAGAAGTAAAAAGCACAATGTGAAATATGCCGATGGCGACGGAGACGGCAATGTAGGCAGACGGCGACGGAAGAGGACGACGGTAGATGGAAGAGGACGACGGTAGAAGGTAGACGGAAGAGAACGACAGTAGACGCCGACATAATGAAGGAGATGGGTAAAAAAACGGGGGACGGTGAATAGGTCTCAATTAATGAGACTGGTGGGGGCACAATTTTTGGCCTGACGTTTTTACCCCTTCTCCAAAAACATGAACGTTAAAAAACATCAACTTAAATGATTGGCCAGAAACAGTTCTCGCAGTTCTCGTACGAATGGCAGTTCTCGTTTGAACCGCGGCCTATATATATATTAAAAGAAAATCAAATATGAGAAAGAATCCATAAATAAAATTTAATTAACCAATCAAAACCTTTTATTTTTTTAATTTTGATCAAAATTTTTAATTTTGACTTCCATTATTAGAATAGTTCTTGAAAGAGTATATGAAACAAATTATAAGGGAGCTACATGAAAATATGTAGGTGGTGTTTTATAAATTATATATTTATATTTAAGAAATGTATTTAATTATATATATTTAGAGTTTTTCTTTTATAACTTTTAATATATTATGATTGGTATAAATAATTATATATTTATAATTGTCTCATTTTTATCTACGTTTTGATGTAAATTTTACCATAATAGCACAAAACTAAAAAAAAATACTTTTTTATTAGTAAACAGTATATTTTATAACCATTAAAAAAGGGAGTTACTATCTTTAATTTTATATTTGAAATGTAATGACACTTAATCTTTTTCTAAATGAGAATATGTATATTTTTGCTTATCTTCTTTATAAAACTATAAACCGGTGAACATATTTATGGCTAATTTTTATGTTATAAATCACTAAATCATTAATCTTTTTTATGAGGTATTTTTGACTTAGAGTATATGAAAATATATATCTACAACATATTAGTGAGGTATAGTACCTTCAATGAGATAGTTTATGTTTGTGAATATCTAAATCAATTATCTTTTTCATTGACATAATCATACAACGTTAAACTCTTGTGAGGTATTGCTAATCACACTATTTAAATTAATTAACCGCCAGTGCTTTACATGTCAAAAAAGAAGATTATGAGCATAACATCCGAATTTTGAGACGATATTATCATAAGTTAATGAAGTGATTTGTGTATTTATTTAATTTATAATTCAGATTTTATATAATAACAATGAAAAATTTTAACTCAATTATTTTTTAAAATAATCTATAAGATTTTGAAATTATTAATGTAGTATACAAAGAAGTACTACTGAAAATATGAAAGCCCCGTCTTAATTCAATTTTTAAATATTCGATATATATGTTTTTTATTAGTTATTATTTCTATGAATATGATTCTGTTTGTTTATATTATGTTATATATTTTATTTATGCTTTATTACATGTTAAATGTTTTATTTATTACATGTTATATATTTTTTTATTAGTTATTATTCGTTTAATTTATAATTCAAATTTTATGTAATAACAATGAGAAATTTTAATTCAATTATTTTTTTAAAAATAATCTATAAGATTTTGAAATTAAGAAGTATTAATTATTTATATTTATATTTTTGACTCATATTTTTACCATGTTTTTAATAATATTTTATAAAAATAATTAAGACTAACCGTATATCACGTGTGCGTCTAACAAATGAAGAGGTTGAGCATATAAATGATTACATGATATCAATGGACATCTTTTTGATCTAAATTATTTTTTAAGAGATTATAATTTTGTTCTAACAAATGAAGAGGTTGAACACATAAATGATTACATGGTATCAATATTAAACATTATGAAGGTATTATATTCCGGATTAGATAATATATGTTAATGACTTAAGGTGAACTTTCATATCATGTTTAAGAATATTGTACACACCAAATATACTTAATTCCCTCAAGGTTTCATCTTAGTGACGTTAATAGTAGCCTGACAAATAAAATTATGAATGTAGTATACAAAAAAGTACTACTGAAAATATGAAAGCCCTGTTTTAATTCAACTTTTGAACATTCGATAAATATATTTTTTTATTAGTTATTATTTCTATGAATATGATTTTGTTTGTTTATATTATGTTATATATTTTATTTATGATTAATTACATGTTAAATGTTTTTGTATAGTGAAGACAGACTAGTCATATCACTGTCAATTTGAAACCAATAGTGTAAAAGCTAAATAGCAATCTTAAATATGTTTAGAACCTTAAACCTTTCACCACATCACTCTCGAACGGCAATCACATGCATATAGCTAAGATTTGAAACCAAAAAGATTACAAAAGCTAAACACTAAATTATCTACACACAACCGAAATTGGTCGGGATAGACTTGATGACAAAAGGCAATAAATTATACCTTCAATTTGCGACCTTGGTGGCTTGGTGCTTACTGCTGAGGTCGTGAGAAGAATTCAACTGGCACACTTGCACAGAGGTATTTGAATTTCAACTTCTTTGGCATGAGGTTGAGGTATGTGACATTGCACGAGAAGAAGTGTAGAAGTTAAGGGTTAAAGGTTCCAATTTCAAAAATAGGAATGAACTTTTGTTCTTTGGTGTTGAAATTGCATAAAGTGATGAAAGACCAAAATTTGAAGAAAAAAAGAGTATAATTATTATTTTTATTTTTATTTTGAAACACAAATTAATATATATATATATATATATATATATATATATATATATATATATATATATATATATAGAAAAAAGTTCATGTGAGAATCGCGAGAACCAATCTGAGCCGTCCAATTCCCCCTCTTTCAATGTCATTGCCCACCCATGAATTCCTCACATGCACTCTGTCACACTCTATCCCTCCACGCTCACAATCCATGAAACTTCCCATATCCAAGGAATGGTCGAGATTGGTTCTCGCGGTTCTCGCACTAACAACGGGTCTCGCATGAACCCTCCCCTATATATATATAGGGAAAAGTTCAAACGAGAACTGTTTTTCGTACGAGAACTGCGAGAACCAATCCGAGTCGTCCAATTCTCCCTCCTTTAATGTCATTGCCCACCCATGAATTCCTCACATGCACCCTGCCACACTTGATCCCCTCCTTTAATGGAACTATTGGTTTTAGTAATGGTTTGGTCACCCCACTGTTCTTTTAGACCTACTTTGATTCAGGTTGGTTTTGTTTAATGTCAAGATCTACCAACTCTAGTAGAAAGTGATGGATTTGGCCAAAGCAGTTCCCCATGATAGAAGATAAAAGTGTTAATAAAACAAGTTAACTAATATTAATTAATAAATACTTAATTATTAAAATCTGTGTTAAAACTAATTAATATAAAAAGAAATTGATAAATTTGATAGTGATTATCAAGTGGTAGATTGAAGGATTGCATAAGATAACTATGATAAAGTTAAGAAAATCTCAATTTCAACTTAAAGAACACATAGTTTATTTCTATTGAATGTGTCAATCCTTAGCATACAACACACAAGTCATATGCTTATATACCTCTTGGATATATTTATAATACACACCCTTACACAATATAATAACTCCGATTTTATTATAATAATTCAACTCTAACAAAATAAATACATAAAAATGATGGTTTATAGTCCATGGTTCTAAAAGCCTCACATTGGCTTTGTCATAGCTCCGTCAAGACTTGAGGCTTGATCATGCCGTCACGACATAGTCAAAGGCTTGGACGTAAAGCTTGGTGTATGCTAAGGTCCTACTTGATTGGTCTTAAATTGTTATAAGTCGTGTTTTTTTAGGCGTGTTAAAGGTATGTGCCATATGAGTCAAATGTATATTGTTATTCGGTTATAAGAATTGTTGAATATACTGAAAACAAAAAAAGGTTGATGAACTACGTTATAAACATATAATTATGTGCTTTTAATTTGTTTTTTTTTTTGTATAACTTTATATACATAATTAGAATTTATATACAAAATTTCCACTTTCAATCGCGCCTTGTAAAACGCATGATCTCGCTATAGTTTCCAAGGCTTGAGATTTTACATTTCCACTATGTCATGCCTCACGTTTTTTATAACCTTTGTTTAGTAATCTTATATGAAGGAGGGATCAAAACTACAAGAAGATAAGGTTAGAATAAACTTCAACATGTGGAATTTACCATCCATAAACATAGATTACACCCTAAAGAACTAACAAGTAGAAATTAGCAAAGCAAGTTGATAAGTGTCCCAACCCTACTTCAATGAAGTTCTTTACAACTTGGTGTCTATAGCTTGAGCTTGATATCTAGCTATATTTACATATTTAATCTAACTTTCTAGTTTTAAGATTGTATAACCAAATTATCCAATTCTAACTAAAACAATAATCTTTAAGTTTAAAACTTAAAACTAGTTCTTTACCTCTTATAGAATCACTATAAAAGTATATATAGATATCATTTCTTAACGATTATTCATTTAGGTGTCATCCAACATGATAGGAGCTTCACTTCTCTTCTGCTTTCTTCTTCCCTTACTGTTCATCTTCTTCAAAAAATTTCAGACCATCTTTTCTGCACCAAAATCTGATGATGATGCTAATTTGGCACCCAGATCGTACCCCTTAATCGGACACTATCTCTCGATCCACCTCAATCGCGACCGCCTTGTCCAGTGGACGTCCGACGTAGTTCGCCGTTCCCCCAACTTTACCTTCGTAATCCACCGTCCGTTCGGCGCCGAACGCGTCATCACCGCCAACGCCGCTATCGTCCAGCATATACTCATGACAAAATTTTCAACATACCCAAAAGGTGATTTGTTCCGTGAATTCCTCTACGATCTTCTCGGAGATGGAATCTTTAACGCTGATGGTGATGGATGGAAGATCCAGAGACAGCTTTCCAGCCATGAATTTACTAAAAACTCACTTCGGCATTTCGTCGAACATGTTGTGGACTCCGAGCTTAACGAACGTTTGCTTCCCATTTTATCCTCCGCTGCTGCTAACGATACTGTTCTTGATCTTCAGGACATTTTACAGAGATTTACGTTTGATAATATCTGCAGAATCACTTTTGGGTATGACCCGGGTTATTTAACGCCTTCGTTACCACAAGCTAAATTTGCTGTAGCGTTTGAAGAAGCTGTTCGTATCAGCACCTTCAGATTCAGCTCTGTTTCTCCATTGTTATGGAAAATCAAAAAGTTTTTAAACATTGGAGAAGAAAAACAACTCAAGAAAGCAGTATCAGAAATCCGTCAATTCGCCACGAAAATCGTACGCGAAAAGAAACGAGAACTAAGTCAAGTAACCAACAAATCGTCGATTCAATCCGTTGATTTGTTGTCACGTTTCATAAGCTCCGGTCATTCAGACGAAAAATTCTTAACAGATATTGTACTCAGCTTCATAATCGCCGGCAGAGACACAACCTCCGCTGCATTGACATGGTTTTTCTGGTTACTTTTCAAAAATCCGGCGATTGAAAATGAACTTGTTAAAGAAATCAAAGAGAAATTAGATTCCTCTGTTTACGATGAAATTAAGGATATGGTTTACACTCATGCTTGTTTATGCGAAACCATGAGGTTCTACCCACCGGTTCCGGTGGACTCAAAGATGGCGAACGCCGACGACGTTTTGCCGGACGGGACTGTGGTGAAGAAAGGTATGTTGGTGATTTACCATGCTTATGCAATGGGGAGGATTGAGAAGTTGTGGGGCGGAGATTGGTCGGAATTCAGGCCGGAGCGGTGGTTAGAGACGGATGAGACGACGGAGAAGGTGAGGTTTAAGGCGAGGGATCCGTATATGTATCCGGTGTTTCAGGCGGGTCCGAGGATTTGTTTAGGGAAGGATATGGCGTTTTTGCAGATGAAGAGGGTGGTGGCGGGTGTTTTACGGCGGTTTAAGGTGGTTCCGGTTGTAGACGGTGGCGGTGAACCGGTTTTGGCGACGGGTTTGACGTTGAAAATGAAAGATGGGTTCCCTGTGAAGATAAAGAAACGAGATTAAGATTAAATTAATTAATGACAATTTCAATAATAATTTATTGAAAAAAATTAAGTAGATAAGAAAACATTACATAAAAGATAAAATGTAAATTGTAGCTATAAGATTTGCTAAGTCATTAATTAATTAGACGGTATAAAATTATTGTCTAATATGGGTTAAACCACCCTTACTATTAACCGGTACGTAAACTAAAAATAATAATAAAATTAAAGATTAATATTTTTAAATTTAACTAAGATGAAATAAAATAATTAAAGCTTCATTAAAATTAAGATACTACAATAGTTCGTAAAATTCTATACAATAAAAATAAAAGCTAGATTACTGGATTTTTAAATATTATCAATCTTGGTTGTGAATTGAAAATCGCCAAATGTGCTTCACGAGATCACTCGATATTATTGTGTGTATTTTATCATGTACATAGCTCACGAACGTTCGATACTTGTGAATGAATCTCTCACTAATAGAACGACTTCAGTTGTTGCTTTCAATTTCTACACTATCATCCTTAAAGGGTTATTAAGTATCATTGGTCTTTAATAATCATGTTATGTATAATTATACGGGTTTACATGATTATACTCAATCTGTCAATGGTGTGTTCTCATGTCGTATTTTATATTTATTTTCAACGACCTTGAAGAACACCAAAAACATGCTCGATATCCTTTCTTGAACGTCTTTCTCTTGGCGTCTTTTGAAAACGGAAAACTCTTCACAAATATAACCCACTCAAGATAAAATGCCTTCGGCAAATAGGGATGTAAACGAGCCGACCCGAGCCGAGTCAGACACTTATCGAGCCGAGCTCGTTTAGGACTTTTTAAGCTCGAGCTCGAGCTCGGCTCGTTTAGATCTTATGATGTTGAGCTCGAGCTCGGCTCGTTTAATATGTATGAAGCTCGGGCTCGGCTCGTTTAGGCTCGTTTAAGCTATGCTCGTTTAGGCTCGGGTAATATTTTGATATTTTTATTAAAATGATATATATAATTATTAAAAGTTAAACATATGAAATATAAATTATATTATACATGGAGCTCGTTTAGGCTCGTATAAGCTCGCGAGCCCACTCTTTGGAGCTCGAGCTCGGCTCGTTTATTAAATGAGCTTTAATCTAGGTTCGAGCTCGTTAAGGCTCGACTCGTTTCGATCTTTTAACGATCCGAGCTCGAATAGCTCGCGAGTATATCGGCTCGTTTACATCCCTATCGGCAAATTAATACCCTTGTTTGTACGTTGATCCATTAACCTGAAATGAAGCATCAGGAGTGGTGTCGTTAAACAACGGTGATTGGTTCCAGACGTTGATATCATGGTTCGATTCCAAAATACCAAAATAAGCATGTTAAATCCACAAATCATAAGACGCAACTGTTTCAAGCATGATGGTAGGATAAACATGAGCACCTCTTATAAATTGACATTTTCATGCATTAGGACACATATGTCACGCCCAATGCATGTAATGCTCCAATATAGATCGAATACACATTTACAAAAATTGTCTAAACAGTCACGAATAGTCTGTTCAACCATCTATAGATACTCATCGAAAGCGTCATGATCAAAGCCGTACACCAATTGGCATATGACAACTATGGTTTTTTATGAATAGTAAAACCAAGGTGTCCCACATAATCTATTTATTGCTTAACGTATTTAAAGTGATCCGGAATAGGTGCTTCAAAGTAAGTAGAGATACCTTCAACGATTCAGAGAAATAATTCTAGGCTCATCCGATTATCTCCGTTTAAAATTAGTAGTAGTGTATGTAGGAGTTTAAGAAAAATAATTTCGTATCAAACGATCCCCTACACCATCTCAATATCTATAAATGTATTATTGGTTATGTGTTTCTCTTTATTTTGAATTTTCTTCCTCCTCTTCTAATAAATAGAATGCTTCAAATTGTTTGAGAGAGATTTACAAATATGAAAGTAAATATATTGTTTTGAATGTGTATATATTTTGTTGTTTGGAGAAGGTAAATATATTGTTTTCAAATTGATTTAGCCATTGTGGTTGTGTGTGTATTCCGTATGGAACTTATGTATATAGATATATACTAGTCGTTTGGTTATTTGAAAATAAAGAAAAGGTATAACGAGACTCTCATCTTTCTTAAGACCATCCGTAGCGCACCCTGTGAACCCACTGAACCCTGCTGTCACACCTGCGTCATATCAGCTTTTCTCTCTCATACCCTCTTCCTACCCTCAAGTGGAGTACCACACCCCATCTAACCCCAACATTTTTCACTTTTTTTAATTCTTTTTTTAAATACATTTAATAATATAACAAAATAACATACTTTTATATTGATTAAAAATTAAAATAATACAAATAATAATAAAAAAAAATCCTAACATTACTAAACATTAAAAATAAAAAAATAACATAACATTCAATATTAAATATAAAATAATAAAACATCTAAAAAACTAGTTATCCTCGTTGTTGTCGTTTCGTTTGCGCCAAAGATGTTCGATCAAATCCACTCGTAGGTTAGCATGGATCTTCCAAAAGCAATCTACATAATAAATAATAATAATAAATAATAATAATAATAATAATAATAATAATAATAATAATAATAATAATAATAATAATAATAATAATAGATAAATAGATAAAAATAATAGTAATAATAAATGATAAATAATAAATAAATTGTATATAATAATATATATTAATAAATAGTTAAGTGTAAAAAGTAAAAAAAAGAAAAAGAAAAAGGTTGCGGTTCAGCGGGTGTGAGAAACCGGAGGAGAAGCCGCAGGGTTGAACCCCCTTGGGGCGTAGCGGTGTTTGCCCCAAACCACTAGGCAACCGCAAGCAACCTACAAGGGCGCTACGGATGGTCTAATAGTTTAAAAAAAGATTGTACACATGAAAATAAGATAATTTATAGTGAAATAATGGTAAACAGGTAGTACTTGATTGTCTTCTCGCTTCTTTTTTTTCCTTCTCTTTGTTAATCAACACTTGTTTCTCGTAGTTTTCGCATTTTTTTTTTTGTTCTCGATGTAACTTCCCTCTCTCTCTCTCTCTCTCTCTCTCTCTCTATATATATATATATATATATATATATATATATATATATATATATATATATATAGGGGATAGTTCATGCGAGAACCGTTCTTAGTGCGAGAACCGCGAGAATCAATCTCGGCCGTTCCTTGAATATAGAAAGTTTCATGTATGGTGAGCGTGGAGGGATAGAGTGTGGCAGGGGGTATGAGAGGATTTCTCGCGGTTCTCACACAAATAATGGTTCTCGCATGAACTTTTGTCTCTCTCTCTCTCTCTCTCTCTCTCTCTCTTTATATATATATATAAAATAGGGGAGGGTTCAAACGATATATATATATATATATATATATATATATATATATATATATATATATATATATATATATATATATATATATATATAAAATAGGGGAGGGTTAAAACGAGAACTGTTTTTCGTACGAGAACTGCGAGAACCAATCTCAGTCGTTCCTTGGATATGGGAAGTTCATGGATGGAGAGCATGGAGGGGATCAAGTGTGGCAGGGTGCATGTGAGGAATTCATGGGTGGGCAATGACATTAAAGGAGGGGGAATTGGACGGCTCAGATTGGTTCTCGTAGTTTTTCGTACGAAAAACAGTTCTCGTTGAACTTTTGCCTATATATATATATATATATATATATATATATATATATATATATATAAAATAAAAAAATAACTATATATTTCCCCCCACCGACCCAAGTAGAGCTATGTATTATGCTAGCTTTTATCAAAAAATAAAATAAAATAAAGGAGCTCTTTTAATTTGACGTCCAACAACAAGCTCTATAAACCCAGATTTTCAGATCACTAGTTATATCTTTCTTTCTTATTTTTATTACCTATTTCTTATTTTTATTATCTATTGTCATATCAACGACACATTATTTCCTCTCCATTTATTCTCTTTATCCAATTTACTAGTTATACATCTCCTTAAAACTCTCCCCATTTTTTATTAATATATTAAAGAATTAAATGTGTGTGTGTGTGAGATTGTGATTGGTTGAGAGTGGGGTGGGAGGTTGGGGAGTGGAGGAGCTTCTCGTTGAGCCTGGAGACCCGAAGACGTTACTTGATAACCTTACCCGAGCCCTGCGTTTTGGTGTTCCTTGCAAAACCCGAAGGTACTCAACACCTTCAAGTAAAGCGTAACGCACAATGGCGAACCCACGTATTGTTTAGAGGGGTGTGTGGAACCCACTTAAAAATGTATTATTATTTATTATTATTATATATATAATATTCATGTGGACTACTGCAAAAAACAAAGATGGACCCCTCCTTTTGACACCGTAGTTCAAGAATGAGGAAGAGTTTTTAAAATCCATCCACTTCTCATAATAAGTGATAACCGATAAAGTCTCAATCTTTTATCAGGTCTTTTTTTTATAAATCTTTCATACTTATTTAAGACAAAAAAGGGAGCGACACGACAACCTATTAAAGTCAACACCTGTATGTCTATATTACTTCATTCTTCTCTTGTACTAATTATTATAATATGTGTATTTATATGTATTTAGATGACAGAAAATCTCATTGGTATTTTAATATCTATTCTTATTAAAGATATTTTTTTTGAAAGGCTAGTATGTATATATTAACTCCAGTTGAGAACAAAATAGGACAATCAACAGTTTACAGAGGACTTACACAAGGTATACCGATTCACAAGTAGTGTAGTTAGAATACCCCAGTATATCCCCCCAAAAACCTATTTCAGTATTTGAATTAATTATCACTGTGACGACTGACCGACCCTTATATCCCACTCAATTACCAACTTTGGTGTATTGATTTTGGCAAGGTAATCCAATGGCTCCAAGATAGATCCCGACCAATTTTTGCGCGCGACTTTAACCATTGAAAGAGCTTCAATTTTAAGTCGAAGAACAGAAGTTCCGCATTGAAAGATACCTTCGAAAAAACCATTTCATTACGGTTCTTCCATTTGAGATACGCAGCAACCCTTGTAACCAGGTCCCAAATCTTCCTTGAGCTAATACTAAAACCGTTGACTCCTGATGTGTAAAGATCTGCGAACGAATTACCACCAGCAAAAATCCCACCTATTGTGAATTAGTCTCCAGAGAAAGTGAAGCTCCGTGCAAGAAAATAATGCGTGATCCACTATCTCTACTTGTAATAGACATCTGGGCAAATGATAGATGGTAGATCTATACCTCTGCTGTCCAAGTTTACCAACACCGGGAGCCTCTTACGATCAGCGTTCCAACTGAAAATACATATCTTTTTTGGTATGAGATGAGACCTGAAAGTTTGCTATTGAATCTGAGATACGTGTACTGAGCCTTTGTCGAACAGGTTCCTCATCATTCTGGCCGAGTAGTTGTTGTCGTTGCTAAATGATGAGAGACCAAATTCTAACATCCATTTTATCTTTTTGAATTGTCATCGAATGTAGCAGTGGAACAAGTCTATCGTACTCCTCCCACACCCGTCCTCTGAGTGTGGTTGACTGCCCTAGGTCCTAGACCCAAGTATCATTCACCCAACGACCCATTTCTCCGATTGATTTGTAATGAGAGATTATGCATCTTTTGTGAAGTCTTTAAAATTCCTCTGCTAAACATATGGATCTCTTCCACCTGTCAAGCCAGAAACTAGTATGCAAGCCATCTCCCAAATTTATAGTTTGAAATTCGTTTAAATTGATCCCACGAGAATAAAGCTCCCTTCCCGCCCTTATGATCCCCTCCCATATGCCTACATCGGCCCCCGCAGTGCCCGTACTTAAACCCCACGACACCCTGCATATACTTTTGATGACATTAACCCACAAAGCCCCTTTTTCCGACCAAAAACGCCACCACCATTTACCCAAAAGACTAAGGTTAAATGATGACAGATCCCCCAAGTCCAACCCCCCCCCCCCCCCCCCCCCCTTCTCTTTTAGATAATATTTCAATCCATTTAACCCAAACAATCTTAGATAATTTACAGGATATTAAGTCTTGTCGGGATTAAGTGTAAGAACTTTATGCAATTTATTTAGATTATATGTTTTTTGGTTGGTAGTTATAATGTTCTATACGATACAATCCGACCCGTAACCAAATATCTATTTTGACCAGTTATCTATTTTTTTGACTGACTCGCCTTGTCACATAGTAGACCCCAGTATGTTAGGATCCTGGATCCCCCACTCGTAACGAATAGCCTTAGTGAACCAATGGGGTTTCTTTCTTTAAATAATTGTACACTTTTTTTTCTTAAAAAATTCGGACTGCCTTGAATTTCTTTAAAATTCAGATTATTTTCTCTTTAAACCTATTATTTGTTCATGTAATCTAACATCCTTGACAAAGGTCGCATTAATAAAACCACGAAGTAGTAATTAAAGTTTTTCTAAAAAAATAACGAAGTAGTAATTAAAGTCGTATACTACAAGGCATGTGACGGTTAACCTTAAATACGGTATGATTTTTTTATTTTGAAAGACAAAGACTTATATTAAAGGTCTCAAAGGTTGAGACAAATAATACAAACATGTTTGTATAAACAATCGAATTGAACATATACAAAACATATGCAAGCAGAAGCTTGCCCATCTATCTAAAAAGATCACGCAGAGCAAAGTTTAATGGACGTACTTGTATTATACTTGTATAAATACGGTATGATATTAAGACGTACTTGTATTATATTGTGTGGTTATATGTTTAAATTAATACTAATTATCATCCTTTATGAGACAATCTTTTTTCTTATTTACAGTAAATAAAATACTAATATAAATAAAATTTTAAAAAATCATCGTCACTAACTTAGATAACTATTAAACCTGAACTGTTTATTTTGTTAAAATTTAGAATCAAATTATGACCTTTCTTTAGTCAAAATGTATTAGTACGAATTTTATATAGTTAAGTCCTTTTTAAACATCAAAATATCTTATTTGCTTATCTTAATTTATAAATATATTTACTTTTTATAATATTTAAAAAATTATATTAAACCAAATTTCCAATCTTATCCTTTTAAAATATTTATAATTGTTTTAAATTCTCTTGAATTATAACCAATAAATTAAGTATTGACCATATTGCCTCTAATTGTAACCATAATAATCGATGATACGTAGAAGATGGTTTTTCAGAGTTGTAATCTTATTATGTTATAATACTACGTACTTGTTGTCACAACTGCTCCCCTCCTCGCGTAAACGCTTCCACTGCTGATTTTGTTGTTGATGTTTGTCGTCATTTTTAAATTCCCAATTATTTTAATGTTTTATAAATATCCAGGGTATGTATTTTATTAATGTTTAACACTTATAGTTTTTCATATAATTTAATTTATAATGCGATAAGAATTTGATTCGTAATTTTAGAAGAATTAGATTCAATATTTATACAATATTTTAAATGATAGATAAGTAAATAAAAATTCAAAATTAAAGTTTGGTTTCAATGTAAAAGAATGATTGGGATTGATTTGATCAAAACAGAGTAGGCAGTTTTATAGAACTGATACAAATTATTCTCTTACACATATTTAGAGATTAAATATGATAATTATCAAATTTTAATGTTAGCGGTTACATAGAATGTAATTGTCCATTTGGATGATGAATAGTATACATCAAAAGAATGTTAATCTAGACAGGTCATTTAGTAAACACTTGACATGATATTCGTTAAATTAAGAAATAACACTTCCTTTACCACGTTGAAATCAAATGTTAATATTACCACGTCAGTTTAAAACACTTGGCAAGTTCAATCTTGATGTTCTAAGGGGGTGTTTGGTTCGCGGATTTGGGGGGATTTGGGAGGAATTGGATTTCAAATCCTATGAAATGAGATGTTTGGTATGCAAAAAGGAGGTGGGATTTCAATTCCCAGGATTCTTTGAAATCCTATGGATGAGGGATTTCCAAATCCTCCCACCCCCCCTAGTATTTTGAAATCCACAGGTGAAGCATTTGCTCCGGCAACACTCCGGCGACTATTCCGGCTAACCCAAGTCGACGATAAACCTTCGCCATCGTCAACCCTTCAACGCCGCCATCATCCCTTCGTCTTCACCAACGACAGAAACCCGCCGTCATCCCTTCGTCTTCACCAACGCCGCCTCATCCCTTCGTCTTCACCAACGACTGAAACCCTAGCCGCCAACGACATCGTCGCCCGTCTGCCTTCGTCTTCACCAACGACTGAAACCCTAGCCACCACAGAAACCCTAATCGACTCTGCAACCTTCGTCTTTACCAACGACAAAAACCCTAATCTTCGTCGCCCGTGTTCCGTCGCCCATCGCCCATCGCCCATCGCCGTTCCTTCGACAGAAATGCTAATCGACTCTGAAACCTTAGACCTTCGTCTTCGTCTTCGTCGTTCCAGAAACCCTAGTCGCCGTCATCTTCTTCGCAGTCGCCAACGGTTAGGGTTTGCGAAGGCGGTGAGGTGGTGGCCGGCGTTCGTAGAGAAAGGCGGCGGCGAGGTGATGCTTGGCGTTCGCAAAGAAGGGCGGCGGTGAGGTGGTGGCCGGCAGTGAAGTGGTGGCCGGCGATTTGGTGATGGTGTTGTTGGGTTTATGTTGTGAGGTGAACCAAACAAAGGATTGGGATTTAAAATCCCACCAAATGAATTCCTTCTAATTGCAATTCCTTTCCATAAATCTCATTCCCCTCAAAATCAAAGAATGAACCAAACACCCCCTAAGTATTAAAATCAAATGCTTGTTTTTCTTTAAAACACTTGGCAAGTTCAATCTTGATGTTCTAAGTATTAAAATCAAATGCTTGTTTTTCTTTCTTTAATCCTATCAGCCTTTAGCTAGGTTTTCAAGTTAGGTTTCTACTTAATGCATCAAGTTTAAGACTAAATTTTCTTTTTGGTCAAAAAGAAACTGCGTCTTTTGACGTATATGCTCTATATATACCATTAAGTTTCCTACTCACCTATAGTTACAATCAAGAAAATTTATACCTGAAAAATTATATCTTTTTTACTATTTATTTCTACTTAGTCTTCTTACTCATCACTAGATATCATGTCGAATCCATTAATTCTCTTTTTGCACATCCTCTATTGATTTTGACACTTGTGAATAGGAGGATAAGTAGATGAATAAAAGAGGAAGATATATCATTTTTATTTATATTACGAGTTCGCATTTGGCCCGTTTAGACTGAACCGATCTCGGATAGGTGCCGAACCCGGACCGCTTAACATCACGCAAGCCGGTCATCGGTTCTAAAAATGGCTTAATTTGGTTCCGGTTCTGGGAAAAGAACCGGTACCGACTCGGAAGATTTTTTGAGGAAGCAAAACAATTCCATAATTTCATAACTTAATTTATACTCTTTTATCACTAAAACTAGACTAAATGCCCGTGTGATACACGGGTTGGTTTAAAAGATAATAAATATTAAACATTAATAAAACATATTGAATAATAATAAAACACAAATTAAATGAGAAGTTAAAAAATGACGATGTATCGCATCAATACTCTAATCAGCGGTGGAAACATCGACACGAGCGAGAGGCAGACTTGACGGCAGAAACATAGTAACATGATACGAAGAGACATATTTGTATTTCTTATAATTAAAGGTAATAAAGGTAAAGATAATAAATATTTAACATTAATAAAACGTATTGAATAATAATAAAACACAAATTAAATGAGAAGTTAAAAAATGACGACGTATAACATCAACACTCTAATCAGCTGTTGAAACATCGACACGAGCGAGAGGCAGACTTGACGGCAGAAACATGGT
Source organism: Pulicaria dysenterica (assembly GCA_947179395.2). Taxonomy (NCBI): domain Eukaryota; kingdom Viridiplantae; phylum Streptophyta; class Magnoliopsida; order Asterales; family Asteraceae; genus Pulicaria; species Pulicaria dysenterica. Next base: position 75,002,859 of record OX359288.1, on the reverse strand, counting down.
AACATGATACGAAGAGACGTATTTATATTTCTCATAATTAAACGTAAAAATGTAAACGTTATTGGTTATAATTAAAAAGGGATTAAAATGATTATAAAATAAAAAATAATGATAAAATTAAGAATTTTGTTGAATATGATATTTTAATATATTATAAAGGGTATATATGATATTTATAAATTAAGATGGGCAAAGACGATTTTATATAACTTAATAAGAGTATATAAAATATTATCTTTAATAAACTTGACTCTAAAAAATCAAAACTGATTTTTTTATTTTATATGAATAAATAGTCAAAATTAAATATTTTATAAATTATTATTTCGGATCGTTTAATAAATTTTATAAAATTAATGTTATATTTATCTATCTTCTATATCTATATATAAAAGACATGCAAAATTTCCTAAAATAACCATAAATTGAAACTCAATCAACCAATATGTGAGAGGTTTTTAAGAAAATGTGAGGGAGTTTTATAAAAATTGTATATTAATATAATTGATTATATGGTGTTTATAAATTATGTTTAGTAACTTGTGATACATTTTGTTTAACGAACAAATAATTATATATTTACGATCGTCTCATTTTTATCTACGTTTTGGTATAAATTTTATTGTAATATGACACTTTTTAAAAATTAGTATATTCTTAATTTTTTGTTATCCATTAATAGTAGTACTCCAAAAAATTTAGTTATTGTTTATTGTTAAAATTTTTGACATATATAAATTTTTTGGTGATATTTTATTATTTTTATCTGAAAATTTTAATATTTTTAAAAAACATTTGAAACACTTTTACACTTATTTTACTATACCTTTTATAATTTCATCCCATCAAATTTAATATTTTTTTTAAACATCCCCGTGTTTTTACACGTTATAATAAACTAAACTAGTATATATATATTAGAAGATTTAGATTTTGAGCAAATACAAATAGATATCAAGTACCTCCAAAAAGTATACATTCGACTATTGCAGCAAAAATGTTAATAACTTCACTTCTTTATTGCTTTCTTCCTCCTCTACTATTCATCTTCTACGTACTGTTTCCGAGCATATTGTCTGCACGCAAATCTGGTGCAGAATCAACAGCACCCAAGTCATATCCCGTCATCGGAAATTATCTCTCAATCTACACCAATCGCCACCGATTTCCCCAATGGACGTCCGATATTATCCACAGCAACCCCACTTTGACCTTCTTGCTAGACTATCCGTTCGGTGTAAGCCGTGTCGTCACCGGCAACCCCGCCATAATCCAGCACATTCTCAAGACAAACTTTTCAACATACCCAAAAGGTGATATCTTTCGTAACGTGCTCTTCGATTTGCTCGGAAATGGAATATTTAACGTCGATGGGGATGAATGGAAATTTCAGAGACAGCTTTCCATTCATGAATTCAACGCAAAGTCACTTCGTCATTTCGTGGAACATGTGGTGGACTCCGAGCTCAATGAACGTTTGGTTCCCGTTTTATCCACCGCTGCTGCTAACGATGCTGTTCTTGATCTCCAAGACATTCTTCAGAGATTCGCATTTGATAGTATTTGTAAAATTTCTTTTGGGTATGATCCTGCCTGCCTTACTCCGTCATTACCAACATCTAAATTTGCAGTTGCTTTTGAGGATGCTGTCAGTATTACCCAAGACAGATTTCGTACAGTTACGCCTCTGTTTTGGAAGATCAAAAGGTTTTTAAATATCGGGTCAGAAAGACGACTTAAAGAAGCAGTATCCGAAATCCATGAGTTCGCCAGGAAAATCTTGAACGAAAAGAAACAAGAACTGACCCAGAAATCGTCAATCCAATCTGTTGATTTGTTATCACGACTCATAACCTCCGGCCATTCCGATGAAAAGTTTGTAATAGATATGGTAATCAGCTTCATACTCGCCGGCAGAGACACAACCTCCGCGGCGTTGACATGGTTTTTCTGGTTACTTTCTAAAAATCCGGCCATTGAAAGTGAACTTGTTAAAGAAATCAAAGAGAAATCAGATTCTTCTCTTTACGATGAAGTTAAAGATATGGTTTATACTCATGCTTGTTTGTGTGAAACCATGAGATTCTACCCACCGGTGCCGGTGGATTCAAAGATGGCGAACACCGATGACGTTTTGCCGGATGGAACTGTGGTGAAGAAAGGTATGTTGGTGACTTACCATCCGTACGCTATGGGGAGGGCGGAGAAAATTTGGGGCGGAGATTTCATGGAGTTCCGGCCAGAGCGGTGGTTGAAGAAGGATGAGATAACGGAGAAGGTGAGGTTGGCAGCGCCGGATCCGTTTATGTATCCCGTGTTTCAGGCGGGTCCGAGGGTTTGTATAGGGAAGGATATGGCGTTTTTGCAAATGAAGAGGGTGGTAGCGGGTGTTTTACGGCAGTTTAAGGTGGTTCCGGTGGTGGATGATGGCGAAAAGCCTGTTATGGTGTCAGCTCTGACTGCGAAGATGAAAGGTGGGTTTCCGGTGAAGATCAAGGAACGAAAATGACCTGTAAATATCAAAAGAATAAATTATAACATTGGTGTTTGTACAAAATTTTAATTTAATTTTCGTCAATGTTTTTTAAAATTCGGTTAAACACGAAATAATATTCAAAGTTTTATTTGTTTTACGATTTACTTCTCAAAGTTTTTTTAACATGAAGGTAAATTGGTGATTTTGTTCTCCACTCTTGTTACCATTAAAAACTAAATAACCAAATATAAATCATAATGGTTACCAATGTAACGAAGTGTAAACCATAATAATCATCAATTTAATAATGAAAACTGAAAGACGAAAATTGAAATTATGTGTAAACCTCATGAACGAATTTATAATTATAAGATTAAGATCTTTGATTTGGATGCTATTTTTAAATCAATTTTCGTGTTTAAAAGAATGAGATGTAATTCATACATAATAAAAATTGTTTATATAAACATTTAACAGCGCATAGTATAACATAATACATAACTTGTTGTTTATGAAAAAAAATTATTGTGTAGGAATAATCTTCTTCATAAGAAGGTTAAAATGATTCATGTAATTGATATCATATAATTTAGGTGTTACGGCAACACTCAGAAATTTAAATTACAACAAGAAAATTAATTTTTTTTGCGACGACAACTTTTACGAGGACTTTACATTTACGACTACATATAGGAGCGAAAACATATAACAAAATCGAAATATAAAAAAGTCGTCTCTGATGATGTTTGGAAAATCGCCCCCAATTAGGTAGCCCGAGAACGAAATAAAAAAAAGTTGAAGGGTATGTTCGGTATGGAGCGTTTTGAAGCTTATTAGAGCTAGTAGCTTTTTGCTTTAAAAGAAAAATCTAGAAGTAATGTTCAGTAGAAAAGCTTGAAGTTTTTTTTAAACAAAAAAACTTTAAAACAAAAAACTTCACAAGAGTTAATGTTGTAACAACATAATCGCCAAAAAAATGTTTTCAAGTGCTAAAGCTCATATATCTTGATCAACATAAACTCCGTCTTGAGTAAAATGACGTGAAACATCCCTTCGTAAATCTCTTGAATTCTATATAAACAAAAAAATAAAATACAAGTATGTGTTCAAAAGCGATAAACTAACTAGAAAGATTAGTTTTGTATATTTACCTCGATCACTCTTGGTTTTTTATGGCGGATGAAAGCAGGGTCGACGATGAAGCAATGGTGGAATGATCAGGTCCGACTCCCGCCACTCCAAAATTACGAAGGGTCTGCTCACAAATGCGAAAGGGCTGGGAAAATTTATTTAACATAAAAAATTAACAGATTTACGTAAGTGCTGGGAAACTTGATTTTCTAAAAGATTAATAGGTTTTCTAATGATTAAATATTATTTAATTTTTTATTTAGCAAAAGAAATATTAAAGATGACTTGGTAACTTGTTATAGCAAGTTAATTACATGGGATTGGAACAAAAACAAAAGTTGAGCGGTTTTTGGTATACAAAAAAGTTTAAGTGACTTTAGTGAAACAAAATTGAAAGTTGGTTACTAATCTATAGAGTTTTCCCTAAGTAATTAAGGATAATTTGAGTAGTTTAAGGTTATCCATTTACAACTCTTTAATCTAGACCCTCCATCTCTTTGATCAATGGCTATAATTGGTTTTCACACTTCTCATCCGAAAAACGATTCCCGTTTGAATCGTCCCCTAACATTATACATACATATATATATATATATATATATATATATATATATATATATATATATATATATATATATATATATATAGTTCAAACGAGAAATGTTTTTCGTACGAGAACTGCGTGAACCAATCTGAGCCGTCTAATTCCCCTTCCTTTAATGTCATTGCCAACCCATGAATTCCTCACATACACCCTGCCACACTCTCTCCCTCCACGCTCTCCATCCGTTTAACTTCCCATATCCATGGAACGGCTAAGATTGGTTCTCGCGGTTCTCGCACTAACAACGGCTCTCGCATGAACCCTCCCATATATATATATATATATATATATATATATATATATATATATATATATATATATATATATATATATATATATATATATATATATATATAGGGGAAGGTTCAAATGAGATTGATAAATTAATTGAGAATGTGAGACTCAATCTCAGTCGTTCATTTTGTAAGTTGAATTCATAGATGGAAAGCGTGGGGGAATCAAGTGTGGCAGGGTGCATGTGAGGAATTCATGGGTGGGCAATGACATATAAAGAGGGGGAAATGGAAGACTGAGATTGAGTCTCCCATTCTCAATTAATTTAAGGTTCTTATTTGAACCTCCCACTATATATATATATGTAAAAGTTCAAACGAGAACTGTTTTTCGTCCCCGAGAACCAATCTGAGCCGTTCAATTCTTCTTCTTTCAATGTCATTGCCCACCCATGAATTCCTCACATACACCATGCCACACTTAATCCCTCCACGCTCCACATCCATGAATTCCACTTTATCAAATCAACGGCTAAGATTGTTTCTCGCAGTTCTCGTATGTGTTGGTGTACCCTATGTGTGGGCCTTAGGTAAGGCCCAAACATGTGGTATACCCATTGGGCTTGGGCCCATCTTACCCTAGACACCTCCCTATATATTGGGGAGGGCACCAAGGTTCAAGGGCTCTCCTCTTTTCCTGTCAACACTCCCTATGGAGCTCTACCCCATATGCATACACATGCTCCCATCTTCTTACATATCATGAGGATCATCATCCTTATGATCCTTACTCTTCATCTCCTTCTAAAGCCAATGGGTTCATAAACCACGAGATCCTCATGTCACCCCCGCTATGGACACCGTTTCCTAGCTCGGGGTTAACCACCGCAACGGGAGACTAAACATCCAATCCTCCTTCACTCCGATCTGCTGCACAATATGTACCTGTGCGTTCTTACGTGCAAACAAATGGCGCCATCCGTGGGACCTGGACAATAATTCACGAGAAGAACTCCATGAGTTCGTGTTCTTGGTTTCTTGCCCAAAGGTTCATGTTTCCTTTATCAAAATTTAAGGTCAGGTCTTCCAATTTTATTTATGAACTTAATGTTTGGATGAACAATCATAAATGAGGTTTGTCTTCTACAAACCATGATGTTTTGTTGTTCACCCCTCATAAAGGTTCATGTCTATTTACTAATATGCGAGCATGGATCATTATATATGCTTCTTTTCACATGTTCCAAGCAATAAAGCACAACTTGAATATGAATAAACACATATTCCAGGCCTCAGAATCGCCACTCCAGGCCTCTAGATTCACCATTCCAGGCCTAGAAAAATATTTATTCTGATGTTAATATATGTATTATGATGTTTTAAATAAAAAAGGAAAAGAAAAGGGGGGACAAGAGTACAATAAAGGACATGACAACTTTATTAAAGCAAGACATGACAACTCACTAGCACATGACAAGACATGACACCTTTATTAAAGTGAAATTGTACTAGACCAATGAGAGGGAAACACGCAACCTACTTTTGCTTTTTCAGAAGGCATTCTCCTTGACAGCCCCTACACCCGGAAACCAAGCCTGAACCAGGCCGATATATGTACAAATACTAACAACATTAGTAATAGGCCTGATGTCACCGGTGCTGACCTGCCTTAGTCCAAGGGCGACCTGGCCTGTAGTCACCTGCCCTAGTCCAGCAGCGACCTGCCCAGGCCTGACCTGGCCTGCAGTCACCTGGAGTGACCTGCCTTAATCCAGCATATACCTGCCCAGACTTGACCTGGCCTGCAGTCACCTGCCCTAGTCCAGCAGTGACCTGCCTAGATCTGACCTGACCTGCAGTCACCTGGAGTGGCCTGCCTTAGTCCAGCATAGACCTTCCCTGACCTGCCCAGACCTCACCTGGCCTGCAGTCACCTAGAGTGACCTGCCTTAGTCCAAGGGCGACCTGGCCTGTAGTCACCTGGAGTCACCTGCCTTAGTCCAGCATAGACCTTACCTGACCTGACATGGCCTGCAGTCACCTAGAGTGACATGCCTTAGCCCTGCAGTCACCTGCCTTGGCCTGGAGTAACTTGCGAGTGACCTGCCCTGACTTGCAGTCACCTGCCCTAGCTTGCATTGGCCTGGAGTAACCAGTAGTGACCTGCCCAGACTTGATCTGGCCTGTAGTCACCTGGAGTGACCTGCCTTAGCCTTGCAGTAACCTGCCCTGGCCTGTAGTCACCTGGAGTGACTTGCCTTGGCCTAGCAATCACCTGCCCTGACCTTCAGTCATCTGCAGTGACCTTCCCTGACAGGAGGTCACCTGGGGTGACCTGGCTTGACCTGTAGTCACCTTGAGTGACATGTGGTCACCTCCCATGCCCTGGAGCCGCCTGCCTAGCCTAGAGCTTCTAACCACGAGGCCTGCACGCTCAAACTGTTCCTTAATTTTGCGTAACAATATTGTCGAACTTGAAAACCCCATAACTTGAGATTCCTCAGGAGTTACGAGGCCCATAACCAGTCAACGGAAAGCTCTCGACGAAACGAACCCCAAATTCGACCAGTTAAGGGCTCAATTTCACTTTTCCCCCAATTTGTCCATTTTTTAAGCATCATTTGCTCATCGTTCTTGATACAAATCATGTATTTTGGGGATTCTTTGAATTTACTTCATATCTGATATTGTTAATTGCAGTATTTTGCCATCAATTTCAATTTTTGAAAATCTCGAAAAAACTGCCCAAAATGGAATCTTTCCAAAAAAGAAAACTTTAGAAACCCTCATACAAGGTACAATACTTAAGTATGGCACATGCCTTACCCTACCATAGGAGAAATTCACGTGGGAACATATGATATACAAGCCAGTGATACAGTATGAAACTCACGTGTTTGCTACCTATAGAACTTACTCCTTCATGGTCAGGTTACACATTAATTATCATATGTTCGTTACTCAAACATACAACACTTAGCCATCACTAACAACTTATTTGGTGATTATGAACCCGTACAAAACACGTACACCTAATAACCATATCCATGCTGAATGGCAGACCATGCGCACACGGCTCGCGCCCTTGTCAAATAACATCTAATGGAAGACAGTTGAACAACAACAAACGACGAAATAGCCTACATTCCATGGCTGAGTCTAGCCTACCATGACTAGTCATGACAAACTAGACTGGGGGACTTGATGACGTACATTAACGTCCGCAAAGGCAAACAATCCTCATTAGTTACAAAACATTACCTGAAGTGTGCAACACTTTCACAGATTGAGATGATTGCCTTTACATGACTTTATATAGCTAAGACATACATACACACCCTTCTTGGGCCTTTATAGATTAACTCGAGTGCCAGACTTATCATTTATTTGCCACCATGGCATACGGGGTTAATGCCATATTCTGGCTATAAACATGTAATATTACCAATACGCATAATAGGCATGTACACTACCACGCAATACATCACCTTCGTTTTCACATAAGATTCCTTGGCAGTTGTTATTTATAAGTACGCCCGAATCATATGCGATACGTCGCTTTTATTTACACTTGCCTGTCATAATGTACTGCATAGCATAACCAGTTACGCACTCATGTCTTTATGGTAGTTAACGCTACTAACTAGTCACTAGCATTAAACTGGGGGAATGCATACTCTGGGAATCACCATCACGTGCTACTACGACTGCCTCACCTACTGTAGCTTAAATAAAGCTGCGAGCGAACCATACATACACGGGTTGACAACTATAATCTAATGATTTAATTCTTAAGTACAAGGCGATACAGGGTACACGTATCGACGTTACCCTAGTATCGGAAAACTAACCGAAGCCCTAGCAATTACCCTATGTCCTTAATGGTTCTACAGTCATCACGTATAAACGGCTTCTTAAAGCCTGGATGTTCATTGTTACATGAGCATAATTATGTATCTACCAGGATTTACTATAAGTTTATTGTTTTTTGAGATACAAACTTCTAACTTCTAATTACATTTCTATGCATTAGTGCAGGTACACCCTCATGCAAGACAAGGCTCATACGCCTCCAAGAAAAGGCTCTTAAGCCTGCAAGACAAGGCTCATACGCCTGCACACGGATCATACGCCTGCACGGCTCATACGCCTGCACACGGATCATACGCCTGCACGGCTCATACGCCTGCACACGGATCATACGCCTGCACGCCTCATACGCCTGCACGGATCATACGCCCGCATGGCTCATACGACACGACTCATACGCCTGCACGGCTCATACGCCTGCATGGATCGTACGCCTGCACGGCTCATATGCCCGCACGGCTCATACGCCCGCACGGCTCATACGCACGCACGGCTCATACGCACGCACGGCTCCTACGCCTGCAAAAACAAGGCTCTTACGCTTGGATGTGATCAAAGCTCTAACATCTGCAATCAGGTTCTTATTACATATATCATGCTACATATATTACACCCTTGCGTGTCATCATACATCACATGTACTACAGTCCGGTAGGGTCATTGGCCATCACTAGCTCTGGAAAGTCTAGTAAGGAGGAGTCATGGACTTCCCTGAAAGCGCATGTATGGTCATCGACTATCACTAGCTCTGGACTATAAACTTGGGCATTGCCTAACATGTCATTAATAAAAAGTTTCAATAACTTGTACACAAGACAAAAACAATGGGGGACTTCCCCTATTCATTTCATATAAACTAGGGCATTGCCCATTACATACATACATACATACATACATACATACATACATACATACATATATACATCATAACCACACCGTCTGGTAGGGCGGAACCATTGATTCCCCCTAACGGTGTAAGTATGGTCACTATCCATCAGTCACCACATACATGTTGAAAAATGAAATACATAACTTACAGCACGACTGCAGGGTATCACCACACAGCCTGGTAAAGTGGAGCCATGCGCTTCCCAAATGGCATAAGTATAGTCATTGGCTACTACTCGTTATGGGCGACAAGCATAGCCATCATCCGAACACTCAACAATAGCGTAAATGTGAAATCTGTCAGATACCATCCTGATCAAATTATCAGGGCAACACTAACATTGAACTAGCACTAGCACCCAATATGTGTGCATGCACAAATCACAGCAAGGCACACTCCAACACCTGTTGATATGTCTCAAATTGGATTGGATGTCATAAAGGATCTCTGGTTTGACCCACTTGATTGAAGTAGTTTGCCACGACATGTATGGCACAGTCGCACCAAACTAGGGGGACTTGTTGGTGTACCCTATGCGTGGGCCTTAGGTAAGGCCCAAACATGTGGTATACCCATTGGGCTTAGGGCCATCTTACCCTAGACAGCTCCCTATATATTGGGAAGGGCACCAAGGTTCAAGGGCTCTCCTATTTTCCGGTCAACACTCCCTATGGAGCTCTACCCCATATGCATACACATGCTCCCATCTTCTTACATATCATGAGGATCATCATCCTTATGATCCTTACTCTTCATCTCCTTCTAAAGCCAATGGGTTCATAAACCACGAGATCCTCATGTCACCCCCGCTATGGACACCGTTTCCTAGCTCGGGGTTAACCACCGCAACGGGAGACTAAACATCCAATCCTCCTTCACTCCGATCTGCTGCACAATATGTACCTGTGCGTTCTTACGTGCAAACAGTATGAAAAACAGTTCTCGTTTGAACTCTCTCCTATATATATATATATAGACAAAAGTTCATGTGATAACCATTGTTAATGATAGAACCGCGAGAACCAATCTGAGCCGTCCAATCCCCCCTATTTCAATGTCATTGCCCACCCATGAATTCCTCACATGCACCCTGCCACACTCTATCCCTCCACGCTCTCCATCCATGATACTTCCTATATCCAAGGAACGGCTGAGATTGGTTCTCGCACTAACAACGGTTCTCGCATGAACTCTTCCCTATATATATATATATATATATATATATATATATATATATATATATATATATATATATATATATATATATATATATATATATATATATCAATTATTGAATAGAAAAGAGAGAAAAAGGAAATTAAAAAATGCGTTGAAAATAACAAAGCAACGTTTAAAATTAATATGTTTATTGGCCTTCAATGTCTTAAGAACACAATCATACCAGTTAAACTTCTTGTATAAATCAAGAAAATCACCCTTAATTTTATCTTACTATAACTAAACACAAATATTATTATTAAACTTGAGACTAAATGCAAAAATTATTAGTGTTAGTTTTATTATTGGATTACTAAAATATAACACGATGTATTGTTGAAGAAATTGTATTTTTTTTAGAAAACTTTATATTGCATATGCATTTGGGTTTTTTTTAAACAAAGATATATTATAAATAAATCACAGAAGCTATAAGGATTAAAAGTCTAAAATCCAATTTACTAATTTTATTTTATTATATTTTAATACTTTTAAGAAATATCCTTTTTTTTTATTTTTATCCAGAACCTTATATATGTTTTTAGAGTTAATAAACAAGAACAATTTTTCAAAGAGTATTAGAAAAAAATCCTGAAAAAGAACTAAAACAAAATTTTCACCTCCTAAATAAAAATTAGAAGAGATACAACTATATATTTCTTTTCAGTTATTATAATGTGTGCGTAATCTATGTGCGGGTAAATACCATAAGCCGTAAGTTTAGCGGTTGGGAATAGATGCGCGAATCAAAACATGATACATGTCATTTAGGAGTCATGAGTTGAATAATTTTTGGTTTACATATTGATGGAACGGGTTGATAGAAACCTTCTAATTAAAGCATAATTACTCCAAAAAAAACGACATAAACAACTAAATTCTTACAAAGCGCTACCACATATGAACTTTATTTCAATTCGTCACATTATATTTATATATACCACTTACTATACATCACATATATCACACACTTAAAACCACAAAATGCCTTACACAATAACAAATCCAGAAACATAAACAAAACATACATAATTTATTTATTATTGTAATAGTTTGAATAATTAGTGATTAAGTTTAGCCAATAGTAGGAGTTCGAAGGACAACCCCATTAGAGTCCACCCACACCCACACACGATCGCATCGGAAGTCCCTGGGTGTCGGAGTTCCGTCCAATAACACAATAGCATCCACCAATGGATTCTCTCTCTCAATTATCGTCGCTGCTGTTTCTCCTGCAGTGCTCACCAGCTCTGGCCATGAACTCTTTCCTGTAAGAAATATCCAAAACAAACTTATTTAATGATCTTCCAACACTATATTTTTATAAAGTTGGATATCCATATATAAACTAATGCGTTAATCTTGATAGATAGAAACTATATATCTACATTTTTACAGGAGTTTTTTGGTTTAAGCTATGTCTCTCTTACAGAAAGCCAGTATCTTACAAAATAGTGCATAAGATGATGGTTAGTTTTTATAGCTACAATGATAATCTAAATGTGTAGAATAAGAATTTAAGTTGTTACATGCATCCACAAACTTTGAACAATTTTTAAGAACTTATTTCATTCATCTGATACAAGATGAAAATGAAATGGTAAGAGAAATTAGGAGGAGAAAATGGACTACTATACCTTGGCAGTCAGACATTGTTGGATGAGATTTGAAGCTAATGTTGGATGCTGGGAGGGTATAAATAGGTTTTAAAGGTTTAAGCAAAGGGAAACGTGGAGTTGTACATTCTGCATTAAGGGTTGTACTTTTATATTTGAGGTTTTCAACAGTTCTCATATTTTGGGTTGGCAAATTAAAAAGTCATAAGTGCCACTTTTGTTGACTATTCAAAGTTGAAAATCAAGACCTCCCACCATTTTTATTGACTCTATTATATTAGGGCGTGTCAAACTGTCAATAATAATCTTACCATTGAGTTACATTAGTTCATCATAAATTTCTAATGATAGTATTAAGTCTAGAGGGATCGATGTACTAAAGGTGTACGTAAACTAACAATCTAACATAGTAAATATAACACATTTTATATTTTATTCAAAAAGACTTTTGATTTCGATAAACAAAAGATACAGTTGTGTAGCTAGATATCTTTTAATATAAAGAAAACATTAACATTTATCGATTTAATTAATAATTTCTTAACTTTTTGTTTTGTAGAAATTAAGTTCTAACCAAGTAACTATTGATTAATTTAGTTAAAATCGAAAGAATTTAGTTTATCAAAATATATTTAACCAATTTGTCATGTGATAATATTAATTTGGATAATTTTAATTTGTTGATAATGTGTGTATTTTGCTCATCTAAAGTCATAAGTCATGAGTTTAAATTTGGGTTAATATGTATCTAACTTATTGTGTTTTCTTATTATGTGTATTGTTATTTAAAAGTTTCTATTGAGTGTATCAAACTATTAATATGTTGATATTGTATTTATTTTGGTTACATAAGAAAGAAAAATATGTATAAGTTTAGTACATACAATAGAAACTTTAATATACAAGATAGTAACAAATTAAATGTTCGATACATATAATAGAAACTTTTATATTTTAAAAAATAACAAATTAAGATTGATTGTACGTATATGCATTAACAGACTTTGGACAACTTTCAAAATTTGGTTACTCTTAAACTTATTTGAAAGGAGAAAATGAAATACAAAATGCATACGATAATAATAGGGATTCTGTGGTTGTACATTATGCAGTAACGCTTATACTTTCCAATTTTGAGTTATTCAAATTCAACAGTTCCTATTTGGGTTGGCAACGTGAAATGTCAAAACTACCACTTTTGTTGACTTTCTAAATTTGAAAACCGAGACCACTCACCATTTTAATCGGCTCTATATTGGGACATGTTAATCATAAGATTCTACTTATAGTAGTAATTTAGAGGATCTATGTATATATTATCAGAAATAGCATAGTATATGCGTAATGCGGCGACAATGAATAGTTTCTACTTTATATGTCATCTTTTAAGACGTACGAACATGATATTCATATAATACGGTGACAACGAATAATTTTTATCTGGTAGCATGTCTATCTTATTTTTTTTTTTGTTTCATTTATTTTTCCGTAATATAGTAAAATAATGGATAATTATTCTATTTTATTTTGATTATTTGAGCTATATAAAATTTTCTAGTATACGTTATTAAGATACATGAATTCTACTTTTACACATTTTCTAATAATAATTAAAAATTTATTAAATAATAGTATAATAAAAATGAAAGGTTTGGTTATAATAATATTTTTTAATAATTAAATTCATTTGTATTGACTTGACCTTTTAGATTTTTTTATTTTTTTATTCTTCTCAATATGAAAATTCGGTTATTAAAATGGAATATAAAAATCTTATTAATCATATCTAATAGTTACTACATTTAGTTTATATGAGAGGTTATCTAGTAATTTTAAAGTATTTAAAATTTAGGAGTTTAAACAAAATGCTTAAATACTTTATAATATAGTATCGATTATATATTTCTTTACCTTTTCTTTCTACTTATTCTTTTACTTATTTGATTAAGATAAGTGTCAAAATTAGTTAATGATATGACGAAAATAATTAGAGTGTACATGTAAAACATTAAGTATGTAAAATGATGAACTAGCACTAGTACAAAAAAGACATTTAGGCCCGGTTATTTAAGACATTCAGACCCGATTTTGATAGGGGGCCTGAAAGGGAGGGAGTCTGAAAGTAAGATGTTTTAGGCCTGATTAAAAATCGGGTTTGAATGTTTAGCTTTAAGCCCAGTTTTATACTTAAAAACAGGGTATGTATGCTTCCTAATTACGTGGTACAAATATTCACTTTTAAGCTCTGTTCTTTACTTAATTAACCGGGTCTGAATGTTTATTTAATTTTTTTCCCGCTATTTCTACTATCATTGGCCAACAATATTCAACCCATTAACTTGACAATTATATCATACCAAAGCTACTCACTAACAATATAAACTAATATTTGTACACTTCTAACTGGAATCTCAATTCATCCCTACATATCATCATACGTATACGCCACAAAATATAAATCAAAGATAAGAAATAAAACTTGAACATTTCGAATTCATATAATCACCCCTAATGAATGAAGAAGGTGGTAGAGAACACTTTCCGTGTATCAAGCCATCAGGCGCATCTTGCTAGTTTTGGATGAATGAGTAGATTGATCTCTAAATTTTATATCTTATATGAGCAAGCAGATACAATATTTAGTACCAATATAATAACATAAGTTAATTACAATGGTCACTTATTTGCTAAGAGTAACCTCACCATCTTCATCGAAGTTCAATTCATGGATGCCTTCATCATTGAGCCAGAAGTTGATATTGATTTAGTCCCATATGACCTACCATATTCAATCTGAAGAAAGTAAATAAATAGATATATAAGATAGGTATGATTGTAAAAGTAATATATTACATATCATAAATTAAATAAAAGATTATATTAATTCACACATGATAAAGCAAGTCCTTCTATATAACAGCAATTAAATATTGAATTTAATTAAGCTCGAGAAAAAAAATATCTAACCTGGACTAGGACCAAGAGAATGTTGAACTCATTCATCACATCACTAAATTTTTATAATGAGATGAACCCAGAAATTTCTATCAGTTGACTTGAAATTGTATGGTTAAGCAAACAACAGCCAAACATAAGATATGAAATTGTTTGCACCATGCTCAACAAATTCCCTAGTTAAGCAAGTGAAATTGTAAACCATGTTCCTAATTGTAAGCCATGGGTTAATCGAAGTTATACAAAGATATGCTACAAAGTATTCCATAGTTCATAAATTGAAGTAAACTTATACAAAGTGTTGAAAAAGACCTTGACCTTGGGGTTTATTTAGAGCAACACAATAGGAATAAAAATAAACACATATTAGTCTAATGCAACAATGACTCTTAGCCAATTCATGGGGTCTTTACTCTTTAGAGCATCTCCAACCATACTTCATCCCTTCAAAATGAAGAGTATTTCTACTTCAATCATACTTCAAACCACATTTCATATTTAAAATGTGGAAAAACTCTCTTCAAATATGAAGAGTGGAATTTCACTCTTCATTAATGGACCCCACTAAAATAATTTTACTTTCTATTTGAATAATTTTCATTGTATCTATTATTTGAAATATTATCTTTTATTTTAACAAGTATTTATTAAAATATATTAATTAAATATATGAGTCCCACTTTTGAAGTATTAAATAGAGAGTAAGGTTGTAGTTGGAAGATTGTTTAGAGTGGATGGTCCCATAAAAAATAGAGATAGAGAGTCAGTTATAAATTGTAAGGTTGGAGATGCTCTTAGATTATCAACAATAGTCAGCTACCTTCTGATCCATCATCAAACAAAGTCTAAAGTGTGGACCAAAGCTTAGGCATATTATCAAACACTTCATGTGCATTAATCAAAATGATTTATGAAGTCGAATCACAACTAACAGAGACTAAAAGTTCTATAACATTATAATTATAAATTAGAAGATTCTTGACTCAGATCATCATAAGATCAAGAAAAGCGATAAGGGGTACCTTAGGATTTGTAGAAAGAGCATTTTCAAGGCTTTAACACATGAATACGGGCAATACAACGACAATAAAGTAAATGTACCACTTGTAGTAAAATCCGTACCTCCTTTAGATAGAGCCCCCATAACTCCTCTCTTATTTAGGTTTACTTTAGTAGGTAAACGACAGTGGACAATTCTCCATGCATTCAAACACATGTTGAGAGGGACCCAATTGCACCAATTAAACTGCACGTTAGCAACCTTTTTGAGATAAAAGTAGTCGAAGGCTCTCCTTAAAGATACCACCGAAAACTGCCCTGATGATTCTAAAGCCCATGTAACTTTTCCAGCTGACATATTAGATTGTTGTTGCACTTGAAACCAGTCATTTAACTGTATATTAACTTTGTCAAAAGCTTTAAAAACCTTAACAATATTTCTCCAAGTCCCTAGAATTTTACCACAGGAACTCACTTCTATTAAACCCCCATTCTCTCCATGAATCGCTTGAATAACATTCTTCCATAAACCATCATGTTCTCTTTTGAATCTCCATATCCATTTAGACAAAAGAGCTAAATTAAAGGCTTTAAGGCTACCCACCCCGAGACCACCATTCGACTTGTTCTTTAAAATCACGCTCCAAGAAATCCAAGAAATCTTTTTCCCCCCTTCTCTAGAACCCCAGAAAAACTTAGATCAATAAGATTCTAATTGATTTAAAATTTTATCAGGTTCTTTAAAAAGATAGAAGAAGTAAATGCCATGGCTGCCAAGACCGAATTTAACAAAGTAAGTCTCTTACCACTAGATAAAGTTTTTGTTTTCCATATGAAGAATTTTGATAAAAATTTATTAACAATTGGGGCCCAAACTTCACATTTGTTCTATAACACCACTTTTCTAAAATAGCTTTTAAAATTCGTTTGCTACTGATTAGCAGTCTAAAACATCAGAGTTTGTGGAAAACAAGCTTACATCACTTGAGTGCTAACAATTTCATAAAAAGTAGTGTTAAAAGTACTCTTTTCAAAAGCTTGGAGCTATCCAACTCTTCAAAGCATTGGGGCCTTACCCTCACTGGAATCTGGTTACCTGCATGCACAACATACTACAACGTAAGCTTTCGCTTAGTCAGGATACTACAGAATATAGCTAAACATAGAGCAAGAGTAAACTCTTCTCAGGATCTTTTCACATCCCAGCTGTAATCTGCAAAATAGTCAAACTGTTAACTTGTCTCGGGGTATGATCACACCTCACGCGTAGCCAAACCCCTGACGCTTTACTTGGGTATAAGGATCTCAATATACCCTTCTGCTTTCTCCCTAAATACCCAGCTACGATTACTCGTAAGTAGATATTCGCTTATCTTGGTATAGAGCTACTCATAGCTAGATACCATTTTTCCTTATGCAAAGTATCCGCTTTTTCTTTGTACAAGGCTTCTCTAAGCCAGGTACCTGCTATACTTGTACACATACATATCACATATCACAACACAAATATCATACTATTCACTTTGTACATAAATGTATACTAATCATATCAAATACTATAACATAGTGCTACTGAACCTCTGAACAGTAGCCTTTTACTTCACATATCAAACATACAATTGATATACTATTCACTTAGTGCACGTACATATACTAATCTGATTAAAGGTAAGTACACTCACCTTAGCAGCAGTTAAACAGCTATTCTACATCACCGAAACGTCAACTCTTATTGCCTACAAGAAATAAACAATACTACATTAACTTCTATTCACTGCTGTGGACAATACTGACTAAACATCAATCAACAAACAATTCACTGAACTCTGAACAACTAAACTGAATTCTGGAAGACTGCTTGCGACCGCAAGGGTCCTTATGCTTGCAAGGAGGGTTCTAAGATTTCTTACGACCGCGGGCTAAGTGCTTGCGATAGTAAGCTTGATTCCTTCGTCCATAGATGGTAATCCCACAAAACACACCCTTACGGTCGCAAGCAACCTTGCTTACGGCCGCAAGGGACAAAACAACTAAAACACTGAAACACTACCTTACGGTCGCAATGGATAACCCTTACGGCCGCAAGGACAGTTGGTACAGCAGACTACTCTGCTCTGTTCGCGAACAGCAGCCGAACCTCACCTTTTTACACCCAAATCTTGATCAAACTCAAATTCAATCAAACACACAAGTTCTATAACATTACTGCTAACTCTTCTACAAGAAACTTGACACAAAACAACACAAAACACATCAAACCAATCTAGAAACATAGATTCAACCCATGAATCCATTTCTTGACCTAACAACTCAAAGAACTCGAAAAGAATTCATACCTCTTGCTTCTGAATCACTAAATGACTGAAATCGTCTATAAACTTCTTGCTTTCTTGATCAAAATCAGAACATTCACTTGTGGATGTGTGTGTTCGTGAGTGTGTTTTTGATTCCTGGTGGTTTGACTACTAATGAGTCAAAGAAGACTCATAAAAATCTATAACTTTCAAACAAATGCAATTCAGCCCCTACACTTCTTTAACTTAATGAAATGACAAAACTAACCCCTCAACTTTACACAAACACATAAAGGCAACTTGCTAAACATATCTAACATTTAACACATCACTTGATATAAACTCATATCTAGGAACTTACGAATTTTGGGGCGTTACATGTTCAATGAACCCCCAATAGGAAAGCTCGGATAATTGAAAGGAAACATTCCGGCCTTGCAATTATATTTGTTTGCAAGTTAAAGGACTTATTCCTTATCAACACCCAATCCCAACAAACTATTTTTGTTTATATTAATCTTCAAACCCGAG
Organism: Pulicaria dysenterica; assembly: GCA_947179395.2. Lineage (NCBI taxonomy): Eukaryota > Viridiplantae > Streptophyta > Magnoliopsida > Asterales > Asteraceae > Pulicaria > Pulicaria dysenterica. The sequence goes on along the minus strand of OX359288.1, from coordinate 74,984,043 downwards.
AAAAAATAAAAACACCGCAAGATACGAATAATATTTGCAAGATTAGAAGTTGACCAGTCACCAATCACAATAGTGTCGTCGGCATATTGCATGTGAGAGATAAACAGCCCTTGGTTTGGAAGATGGAAACCTTGAAACACGCCTTTATCACACGCTTCTTTCATTGTCATGTTGAAAGATTTTACTACAATTAATAATAGAAATGGTGCCAACGGATCTCCCTATCGCAACCCCTTTCCCATATGAAATTCCGAAGCTGGAGAACCATTAATTAAAACATAAATCGAGGTAGATGATAAACAACCTTGTATCCAGCTCCTCCATTTACATCTGAACCTCATTTGTTGCATAACTCCAAAAAGTCTTAGTTCACCGAGTCAAACGCCTTTTCAAAATCGATTTTAAAAATCAATAATTTCCTAATCGATTTTTTAGCCCAAGCCATTACTTCACTACTATCAAAGACAAGTCGAGAATACTCCTACTTTTAATGAAAGCAAATTGTTCTTGACCAATGACCGATCCGATCACCATTTTCAATCTATTAGCTATTTTGCCACCGTTTTGTACAAACAATTAAAAAGACTGATTGACCGGTAATCCTTTAATGATATCGAAGGAAGCGATGGTTGCCGACAGAATTTGTGGCAGTGGTTGCCGGCGGAATCTTTGGCGGTGGCGGGATTTCTTGTGGTGTGTGTGTGTTTGTGTGTTCTTTTGGGAATAGATAAAAGAGAGAACTTGTTTCGGGTGTCTAGGGTTTTGACCAGTGGTGTGTGAGAAGAGAGAACACAGATTTTTAGAATATTAAATATTAAAAAAATCAATATAAATGTTAAATCAATTAAGAATTAAAGAAAATAAAAAATATAACAGAATTAAGGCAGATTCATCCATTCAAGTTTGAAAAAGACCAAAAATGTTATGAATTCGGATTGGAAAAGATTGGATCTGTAAGTTTTCGAATCTAAAAATCAAAACCATTAAAATTAACAAACCATAAAAACCAAAAAATGTAATTAACTCTTCAAATTAACTCTTCGAATAGAGTAATAACTAATAAACATAGTTTAAAATACATCAAAAGCCCCACCTACAACTCCTCATCATCACCATCCAGGAAGTTCGTAATTTTAATGAGAAAATCCAGAAAAATAGACATCTTACTAATGAGGAGAGTTATTGTTAGAATAAATTGTTAGGATCGAGACACCTAATACCAGCGTTAGAATAATGTGGAAACAGAAAATAAACGAACACGAGATATAACGTGGTTCGGTCCAAACACAACCTACATCCACGAGCAGGAACAGAGACTTCTTTATTATGACTCCAGAGATATTTTGATGTACATATGACTTAATCCCTAGCCTTGGTATTTATAGGTAACAAACTATAATCCTAGTCTATCTCAAATAACATAAGATAAACATGAAATACTAAAAAAAACCTCGGCCGAAGATGTGATAAACTCTACTTGAAATACGATCACAAGATAATAACAATCTTTGAATTTCAAAAACTCCACGTGTGCCATTATCCATTAATGAATTCAAAACCATGCATGATTTAGTTAATTCAATTCCATGCACTCAATATAAGGAATTAACTCCATGCAAATGCCGTCCACGTCATCTTCCGAATATAAAACCGTTTATCGCCGAGCAACCATACGAAACCGCTAATCAAATCACACCCAACAATCTCCCCTTTGACTTGAGTACCCTTCAACAGTCAACCGAGATAAGACAATCTCCCATGACCCTAGTCCTCAACCGTCAACCGTCAACACCAAAGAACCGTCTCTCATCGGCCAACCTCCCCCAAGGGACTACCTCCTTGTACGAGCCACGAAGTCCGACACCGCGTCGCGCGACTTAACCGGAGACCAACTCCACCCGTGTCGTCTCGACTTCGTCAGGTCAATTTTCCACTCCAAGTTCGGTACAGCCGTCGTTCCAGTCGCAGAACTGCCCTCCAGAACGTAAATACCACGTCGCAGTCTGCCATGCATTATCACTCGAGCATCCCGAGAAACCTTCAGTCCATCCCCTTTACCAGAATATTTATATCCATTCCTTGCCAAAGTACCAAGAGAAATCAGATTCTTCCGAAGATCCGGGACATACCAGCAATTAAACCGCTTGACCGCTCCATCATGCAACTTAATCTGCACCGTACCACTACCTTTGACACTCAGAATCCCATCATCCCCCAGCTTCACCTTACCGTTCCACTTCTTAAAGGAAGTAAACAGATCACGTGAGAACGCCATGTGATGAGATGCACCCGTATCAAATATCCAGGTATCTGCAGGACTACTATCCGTGCATACAGTCAAAGCATCGCCTATGTCTTCATCTTCCTGAACCACATTACCATCTCCATTCCTCTTAGGACAGTCTCTCCTGATGTGACCAAACTCCTTACAGTAATAACACATTACCTTTCTCGTGGATTTTGTTTTCGAACGCGACTCCCCCAGTCCACCCATTCCACCATGTGCCCTTCCCCTACTCACGTATAAACCTGAACCGGACTCCCCCTCATTACAAGAAACCCTAAGCTTGAGTTCCTTCGACAACAGGGCATCCTTTACTTCAGCAACAGAAATTGTTGACCTACCATACATCATGGTATCAACAAAGTTCTCATACGAATGCGGTAGTAAACACATCAAAATCAGGGCAAGATCTTCATCGTCAATTTTAACACCCACAGCCTTCAAATCAAGGGTAATACGGTTAAAATTATCCAGATGATCTTTTACCTGGGTACCTTCTGATATCCGGAGGGTATACAACCTCTGCTTCTGATAAAGCCTATTCGTGAGGGTACTTTTCTGATACTTCTCACACAGCTTCTCCCACAGACCTGCAACCGTTGTTTCATCCACCACCTCCCTCAATACCTCATCAGCCAAACACAGCAAAATCGCCGAATACGCTTTTGCTAGAACGTCTCTCTTAACATCCTCCTTCATCTCTTTCGGAAGTTTATCTTCTCCTTCTAACGCCACCGCGCAACCCTGCTGAACCAGAAGAGCCTTCATCTTTACCTTCCACAGCGTGAAATCGTTTGAGCCATTGAATTTCTCCAAATCAAACTTCAAAGATGACATCTTCACAATCAACAAATACGCGAGCCCGGTGAACAGAACCGTGGCTCTGATACCACTTGTTAGGATCGAGACACCTAATACCAGCGTTAGAATAATGCGGAAACAGAAAATAAACGAACACGAGATATAACGTGGTTCGGTCCAAACACGACCTACATCCACGGGCAGGAACAGAGACTTCTTTATTATGACTCCAGAGATATTTTGATGTACATATGACTTAATCCCTAGCCTTGGTATTTATAGGCAACAAACTATAATCCTAGTCTATCTCAAATAACATATGATAAACATGAAATACTCAAAAAAAACATCGGCCGAAGATGTGATAAACTCTACTTGAAATACGATCACAAGATAATAACAATCTTTGAATTTCAAAACTCCACGTGTGCCATTATCCATTAATGAATTCAAAACCATGCATGATTTAGTTAATTCAATTCCATGCACTCAATATAAGGAATTAACTCCATGCAAATGCCGTCCACGTCATCTTCCGAATATAAAACCGTTTATCGCCGAGCAACCATACGAAACCGCTAATCAAGTCACACCCAACATAAATGGAAGAACAAATCCTAACAATCAAGTAGATATTTATCTATTAGATTTAACGGTCACAATTTATCTTTTGCAATTCATAGCTGTCACAGTTAATGGTTGGATGGTGAATAAAATGAAGGGTCAAATATAGACCACCCGGTCAAATCAAATGAAAGGTCGGATTAAGTATTTCATTCTCACATAAATATACATTCTTATTTAAACCTCTCACTTTTACTAATTTATCCATGCACTAAACATTTATTATCCTAAAAACAACACTTAATACCTAAAATAGTACAAAATCAAGAAAAAGAATATAACAGAGATACATCATTTATTAGCTATGAAACTGAAGAGGGCCCTTGGCTCTTGAGTGAGGTGAGGTTAGCCAATTTTAGGAGTTCTGATGACAAAACCATCAGAGTTCACCCACACCCACACGCGGTTGCACCGAAAGTCCTTTGTGGTCGGTGTTCCATCCAATAACACGATCGCGTGCACATGTGGATTCTCTTTCTCAATCTCAGCCGCCGCCATTTCCCCTGTCATCTTAACTAACTCCGGCCATGATCTTTTCCCTGATTCAGTTATCCCAAAACAAACATGTTTAGTTCATCTTCTAAGACACCAACTTCTGATCAAAAGTTGTAAAAAGCTCATTCTTTTGTGCACTTTTTGTAAGTAAATAACATCTGTTATGATTTTAATAACACAAAACCGCGATCAAATAGACAAAAAAGAGTGAGAGTGGACTACCTTTGCAGTATGCCATTCTTGGATAAGCATTGAAGAACATGGATAACGAGGGATATATATAGATAGATAGATAGATAGATGTGTAATGATCTGATCATACTATGAATCAAAAGTCTAAACTTTTCGCGTACAAAGTCAAAATCGCCACTTTTGTTGACTTTCTTGAAACTGAGACAAATTGCTGTTTTACTGACTTTCTAAATTGAGACATTTTTCATTTTCCAAGAAAATCTATATTGAGTTTGAGTACAATTTGCTAATCATATGTTTCTAGTTAATCAAAATCTCAATTTCAATCATAAGCTATTTTAAAGAGATTCTATTGTGTTTTTAATAATCTCTGTTATTTTATTCCAACATCTGGACAAGACTAAAGAGCTGGAGATTATGAAAACAAGAATCTCAAACACCATAATCTTGGTAATCCCGTTGCCGGACACTCCCAAATAGATTCTTGATTTAAAACATTGAATTGATAGTTTTTTCGTTGACACTGTCATATGCACATATGCATATCATTCTATAATGAAAGAAGCCCGACACTAAGATATGGAGAACACTCCATGAAAACAAATATATAGATCATCTTTGAGAGAATATACAAACTAAAACAACTTTTTATCGTATAAACAGCGGCAACGGATCAAGAACAAGGTTTTTATCAACAGCTTTCACAGGTTCTTCTTGATGAAAAAAGTAAAGATCTTTTTATGAACAAGATCTTCGCATCAAGAATCATAAGCAAGATGACAATTCATCCATGTCCATCTCAGCATGCATCTGAAACATCAATTAACGCGTTATGGTTGAGTTTCTGGGGTGATTGAAACATAAAATTCAAGATTTCTGTGAAAAATGAGATTTGAGGTCTATTTTCTAGTAATTTCATCAGTCAGAGGGAGGAGTACGGTTCAAAGCATGAATTTTGAGACTAAGCTGTATACAAATGAATGATAAAACTGGGAAAAAAACAAAAAACTGAATCATGATAGCATGTAAATATGAACTAAGAGCGAACATATGGTGTCTCGATCTTCTGATATGATCATAAAGATTCAAGAAAAAGAATAAGATATTGATGGATAACCGGCATGTATAAACTTATACAGGGAGGCTCCAAGAATCTGACTCGGGTATCCATTAATCAACATCTACCAAATTTATGCATAATAATTATCTATTTCGATACCAAAAAAATTATGCTACAAAAATGCCAGGCACTATTATTCACATACCTTAAATTTTGTTGAAAAATGTGGCTTCAAGCAACACTTTGGCATCTTCTATCGAATCTAATGCTCCTCAAGTCATGTAGGTGATGAGCTATTTCTTGAATAAATTCTAATCCCCCTTTACTTTGGAGTGTATTACAAGCATGCTCAATGAAATCTCGATCAGCCTCAAGGGCTTCCAACCTCTCGTTAAGATCAGAAATTTCATTCTCAAGGGAACCCACATCATTTTCATTATGACTTGACAAACCATTATTACCGGATGATTTACCATTAGAAAATTGGTGAAACTTCTTCTCTAACTCTGATAAAGACTGTAAAATGTATTTCTTTTCATCCTCAAGGTCTAAAACAGGATGATTATTCGTTCGTATGTTAGTAGATTTTGAGTCAGATGAAGAACTAACATTGGTTTTCCCGTTTCCCATATGAATATCTTTGTGATTTTCGGTTTCAAGAGCTGAAGCATCCCCTGTGATCAACTCATCATCATATCGGCTTCTGAAATATTCCAGCTCAGCTTCCAAATCTTGGATTTCTTTATCTTTCTCAGCAATGAGATCATTAGCCTTATCCAAAGCTTCCATATCATACTCTGCTTGCTCATCCATCATTCTCAAATACTGCAACGCCTCCATATGAAGGGAGGCTTTCTCTTCCTGCAGTCTTGTAATCATGGCCATTGCCTCATCAGCAGCTATAGCAGCAGCGTTTCTTTCTTCTTCTAATTCCCTGTTTAATAAACGCAGCCGTTCTTGATCACGCTCCACCTGTCGTTTTAGCCTCTCCACATCACTTTCACCCTCAATTTCACCCACACTGTGTGCACCAGGAGATTCATATCCTTCATGCTTATCTGAAGAAGTAGACACCTCACGCTCATTAATCAAAAGCAAATCTTGATGATTAGAACCCCTGATTTCACCCACACTGTGTGCACCAGGAGATTCATAGCCTTCATGTTTATCTGAAGAGCTAGACGCCTCACGCTCATTAATCAGAAGCAAATCTTGATTAGAACCCTTTGATGGTGGTGATAAGCTTGTTTCCTTACTTACTTCTAGAGGCCCTTTTTCTTTTACATCATTGGATGTCAAAGTAGGAGGACTCTTCATACTCCCATTATGATGCCCGTTTAGAAATGAAGGCTCGGGGTTAGAGATACTACGGGAATGTTCTGCTTCATGTATAAACAGATAATCATTATCAAACCCACCACTTTCATCATCAATCTCATAAAAAGAGTCTTCAGATTCAGTATCTGAATTCAAGTTAAGATCAATACAGCCTGAATCAGATACGGCGTCCATGTCAGCATCCATGTGGATATTAATATTTTCCACATGGCAAGGTGTCGAGTTCCCTGAAACCTTAACCCGGGCCTTTTTGAAATTATTCCGGCGACGAAACCGGCCACGGTTACGGCCAGTAGCTCGTGGTAGTGGGGGTTTCATGGTCACTTTAGACACCCCTAATCTTACTTGACTTCTTGGTTTCGGTTTCCATTGTCTGTTACAACAAGAACACTCGCCTGTACTTGAAGGTGCACGAACAAGATTCTTATTCAGATAACTTTCCGGGCACCCTTTTATCCCCATTTTATTATTAGATTGGTTTTGGTTATGAATTGACATGAAACAATCATCACACATTTCCCTCACATCAGCAAGCTTATCATGAAGATCACAAGATATCAACGAAGAAACCTCGGCTCTGTGCTTATTGCAGAAAAGACTCAGATAAGATCCTGGTTTTTGGTTACCAAAAACATGGTCAAGCCTCAAGCAAAACATACAAGGGGTTTGTAATTCACAGTGATGAGCGAATTTGGTGAGGATAAAGCCCAATGCAGCATCAATGAACATTAGAAATATCAAGAACCATTCGCAGGCAGCCATTGATAAGTGATACATGAATCCATTTGAGGCAGCCATAAAGAAACCAAACCTTTACCCCCAAATTGGTATGTTATTGATTGAACACATCAAGAGTAGTTTTCTTCATAATTTGTGTATCTCAATAGCTCAAAACTGCCTCAATGAGATCAATCAATCAAATACCATAAAGGAGTCAAGGCTGCAGAGATTATAAACAAAATACACAAATCATTACAAACCAATAATCGAATCTAAGCCCTTAAACCTCGTACGGAAAAACCGAAAGTAGCCCTAATTCAGATTGAGCAGTTAATGATTGTTGGCAATCAAATTACATGTATAGAATTCGTAAAAGTTGCTGTCTTTAAATGACAGAAGGGTGGGAATTGGTTAGAGAGAGGGATTGTAAGAAGAAGAATGGATACCTGGAAAATGGCGGTTGAGGAAGAAGACAAGACAATCGGAGGAGATCAAAGGGACGGCAGGCGGAAGGTGAAATAGGATTTATGGCGTGAATTTGATTGTTGGAGAGACATGATGTGTGTGTGTGTGTGTTGTGCGTGTTTTTTTCTTGATCAATGCATGTATGTAGTTTTAATACCATCCATCATCACCAATTGTGGATCAAATATCTTTTCAGTCTGTCTGCTCCCTAATTTCAACATCATCGCTGTATATTTTCTGTCTTGTCTTTAGATGTATCATCATACCATACCTTTGGTTAAATATCATTTCAGACGTAGGGGTGTAATCGAGTCGAGCCGACATAGTGTCAAGCTTGAGCTCGACTTGGTTTCAAAGTTTGAGACTCAACTTGAGCTCGGTCGAGTTTTAATTTTCAAGCTCGAGCTCGACTCGAGTAAGTCATCAATACTCTTGAGCTCGGCTCGGATCGACTCGATTAAAAATAATTTAATAAAAGTTTGTAGCAAAAAATATTAAAATACATTCCGGAATTCAAATTTCACATTTTCGAACAACTATTAGCAGCTAGCTACTAAAGAAATAAAAGTAAATGGTTTATATGTAAAAGGGTAAATTGGTAATATAGTACAAGCTCGATTAGGCTCGCTAGCCTGGCGAGCTGAGTATTTCAGAGCTTGAACTCGGCTCGAAACCGTACTCAGGTAGCTCGAGGTCGACTCAGTTCATCTCGAGTCGATTTCGGTTATTTTTCAAGTCGATCTCGAGTAGCTCGCGAGCTGTCTCGACTCTATTACACCCTTATTCAGATACTTTTACATAAATAACAATATAATTTTATACCCTTCGCACCCTCTACACCATCATATCAGCATTTTCCTATCATCACTCAATCCATTAAATATCATACTCACAAACACTTTATAATTTAAGCAAAATTCACACTCGCTATACCACCACTTTAGTTTTTTTCTCCCGCCACTTAATCTCACAACGATCACTTTTTATCGTATCAAATTCTGAACTCTACGTACCTACCAACAAATAAAAAAGGAAGTGAAACATATATACGAGACTATTGGGCCGGCCGGCCCAATACGTGCCCACCTTTCACTCCACACTACATTATTATCCACCACTTGATTATAGATTATCACCACTTCTTACCACTTAAGTAGTGTCACCACATACCCCTTTTTATCCCCCACTCTCTTTTCTCTGAAAACAAGTCCGAGTGGTCACCTCACAAGGTTGGAGAAACCACTAAAAGCATCTAACTAGTCATCCCTGAATCAAAATGAATATTACTAATACCGTAATACGTTATGACTGTGGTTCAAATTTATTTTTATCGATAATAATCGTTGAAGATTGCTAACTATAATCATTTTTACTCCCAAGTTTTGTTAGTTGTATTTAGGCGACAACGTGTGGTTAATAATTTATTTTCTTTACTAAAATGCATATCAAATCATAGATTATATGTTTCTTAAAAAGTTTGTGTAAACTTGTCAAGTTTAACTAACTCTTAACTAAAATGCTATAACATTAAATATTACCTTTTCCCTACATGTCACAATCAACATTAATTATCTTAATTAACTTATTGATTATTGATTAATAATGCATGTGTATATTTAGAAAATCTTAAAATCACATCAAAAGTTTTTTGAGTGTGGTTTGGTTTGGTTTGCCATCAAAGTTACATGTGTTTGGATATTAGTTTCTCGGATCATTAGTTCATTACCACAAAGTTTTAAAAGTTGAATAACTAATTACAAGAAAATAATTGAAATTAATTTTTAATATTTTACATTATATTTTCAAAAAGAAAAATGTTTATTTCTTACTAAATCGGTATATTTCATCCTCTTATGACTAAATAATAATATTAGTAATCCGCTAATTTTTTATTCTAATCTTTTGTCTTTATTTTGATAACTTGTATAAACATATATAACCACTCTTTCGAAAAAAATCTAACAGATTAGATTTTTTTTATTTAGGAGAGTTTAGTTTGAATTGTTTTTTCTCTAATATATGAAAATATACCTAACTAGAGTCTGAAATTATGATACATGATCAATAAAATTCTTTTTTTAATTTCAAATCTTCAACTAAAAGATTTTGGGTAAATTAAAACTCTGATTTGTGTGGTCTACTTATTTTTTTTACTTTTAGCTCCTACGTTATATTAATTACGTGATAGTTCTCTTGTAATTTTGATTACTGCACAGTTGTGATATTCGTACACCCTTCTCGAGCACTTTAAATATGTGTACAACAAGCAGATTTCAGAAGAGTATTTGGCTTTACCATTACTTAAGAATACACAACTACCATACGACAATTAGTGTATGGCAAACGCTTAGGATGACTATTTACATATGACTGAAAAACTGCACCAGATTATTTAGATAACTTTTGTAAATATATTTATGGGAGTTGTGTTCAATATAGTCCATATAAAAAACGTAGTCCTAAATTTTAATATTTAATCACTTGTGATTCAATATAAAATCACATGTGATTCACTATACAATCACATGTGATGGTAAAATCATTATATGTTAATTACGAAAATGTCACTCCGTCCAAATTTTTAAAATTCAATCTGGACCATTGATGGGGCTGATCCAAGGACTAAGATTAGTCTCTTAAAACTATGCAATAAGTATTGACTATATTAAACATTTCTCGACATACACCCACTGTTTCTAATCTATGCCAAACAAAAGTTGGGTCCATTTGGGCTTTTAAAACAAAACTTTGGGTCAAGCTGGATTTTAGAAAGAAAAAGAAAAACTTAATGGGTCGGTCGGGTTTGATAAAAAACAAACAACGGGTCAAACGGGTGAGAGAGAGTTGCCGGCGATTGTGTGTATCGAACCCTGGTTGCGATTGACGGCGATTGAGTTGCTCTCTGACGGCGATTGTTGTTCTTGTTCCCCAATATCGACGATCGTTTCCCTCTGTTAAGACTTCAACAACAATCGGTCGATCTTTTTTTGAGGTTAGTAAAATATATGTGCTTATTTTGTTGTTCTTGTTGTTCAATATCAACTGAAATAGAGATTTTGCAAAGTGTAGATTGTTGCCCAATATATGCTTATTCATGATACTGTTTCATGAATCATGATTGGTGTGTAACCTTCAGTTTGTATGTCTTAAAACAATGAACATCCAAGAATTACTTTATTTTGTTGAAAAGAGGAATTAGGATTACATTCAGTTTGTAATAATCTAATACCCCATGAAATCCAATTCGCCTCGCTCAAAAATTGACGAACGTTTTCTCCTTCACTTCTGCTAATACCCAAGGACCAGTACGCTGTCAATCGAATTCGAAACCCTCCATGAATCGAATCTTCAATGTTACCACTGTAAGCTTCTACTGTTCTTCCATTGCCACTTTCTATGTCGTTTTAACTTGTTGATTCTTAGTTAACAATTTCTTCTTTTGATACAATACTCGAGTGAAGAAGAAGAAGAAGCTAGGAGGTTTCAGATGCTATGCAGTTGATGCAAAGGGTAACAGTGGCTCCATTTCTCAAACCCTAAAAATTAAAGGGGTTAAAGATATCATAGCTGTGGCCTCTGGCAAAGGCGGTGTGGGCAAATCAACTACCGCTGGTAATATTTCCAATCTGTTAAATTTTTTGTTGAATTTTGGTTAATATTGTGACTTCAGCTTTACAGCACATCCATCCCTCCATTATTATCAAATCTTGTTCTTCAAATTGATAAAATTATGACTTAAAGCATTTTGACTTTTTATTTGCAGTCAATTTGGCTGTTTCACTAGCCACTAAGTGCCAACTTAGTGTTGGATTGCTTGATGCTGATGTATATGGACCATCAATCCCTACAATGATGAACCTACATGGGAAGCCTGAAGTAAGTGAAGGTGATATTTTGATGTTCTTATTGAATGACAGATACCGTTTAGATGTTAAGGGATCATTGCAAGCTTCAGATGTTAAGTCAGATATTGTTATAAATGTTAGTTGTATAATTGTACAGACTGATTCGGCTGATGAATTACATTCCTAAATCTGTATGCCAAAATCTTGAAATCTGATTTGATTGGATCTTTTTTTTATTTTGCTTCTAATCACTTTCAGGCAATAAAATGATTCCAATTGAAAACCATGGAGTGAAGTGTATATCAATGGGATCTCTTGTTGAGAAAGATGCTCCAATTGTTTGGAGGGGTCCTATGGTACGTGATTAGTATAATATTAGCATGTTCTCTCATTAGTTTTTCATTTGAAGAATAGAAATTTATTTTAAAGAGTGTTAGAATGGAAACATTAGAGGTGGCAAATGGGTCAAAAGTGTCACCTCTAAATGTTTATATTTATCGTGCTTCTGATATAAAAGTTGTTTGTAGGTCATGAAAGCTCTTGAGCAAATGACGAGAGGAGTTGAGTGGGGCGAGTTAGATATTCTTGTGGTGGATATGCCACCTGGCACCGGTGATGCTCAGATTTCTATGTCACAGAGGTTGCAATTATCAGGTATATGAAGAAATAGAGGCTTTAGTCTAACTTTTAGTATATATTTTTAGCTATAGAAACTTGATAACAAATTAAATGTTTTCTTTTTTTAATGTACAATATGTTTCTTTTGCTGTCTAAATATTGTTTTTGGAGGTCTATATCGTTATATCATTGTTAAATGGCAGGAGCGTTGATTGTATCAACTCCTCAAGATGTTGCATTAATGGATGCTCGAAGAGGAGTCAAAATGTTCTCCAAAGTTTCAGTTCCTGTATGATTACAAGCGATTTTTTTCAATTTCTTTTTTAGCTAATTTTACTAAATTTAAGTACCAACTACTTGTTCTATGAATTAGACCAAAATGAGAAGTAAATTTTTTTTTTTTTATAAATTAATTTGCAGATATTGGGGCTCATAGAGAACATGAGCTACTTCCAATGTCCACACTGTAGCAAACCTTCCTACATTTTTGGAAAAGGTGGAGCACGTAAAACTGCCGATGAAATGGGATTGAGATTTGTTGGTGAAGTACGTTTTTACCCTTTGACTGTTCTTGTGTTGACCAATCTTTTTTTACCCATAAATTGTTTATGATTCGTTATGGTTCTAGATACCGTTGGAGGAAGAGATTAGAAGTGGGTCTGATGAAGGCGTGCCTGTAGTTGTGTCTAATCCAGATTCTGCTGTTTCAAAAGCATATGGTGATGTTGCTCACAAAATCATAAGCAGACTTCAAGAATTAGGAGCTGACCAACATTTTAAACCTGAAATAACCTTGTAAAATCATCATTTCTATGACAACTAAAATGTCTTGCAGTTACTTATTGTCACGTGTTGCTTTGTTTCTTAATAAACCCTGCAGTTTTAAATTTTGATATTGTTAGCTCAGTCTAACTTTAATGTTAAACAAAGAGAATGAGAGATTATACGCGAGATTGATGAAAATGTCCGAAAACTCTTTCAAGAAATGTTTTACAGTTATAGTTTGCTATATTTATAGGGATGCTATGGATTTTATATATTCTCAACATTTTTATAGATCTATCTTCAATGTCTACCTTCTATAAAACTTCTAAGGGTGCTTTTGGTTCAAATGAATGTTTACGAATTGATTTTAATTCCTTAGGAATTGAAATAAAAATAAAGGAACGGATATGATAATTCAATAAGGTCTAAATTTAAATTTTCAGGTACAAAAACCACATGCAATGACTCCCAAAGTGGGGATCGTGACTACAAGGGATATAGCAACAAAACAGAAAGTAAAGAGTAGAGTATACATCTAATGAGGGCTGGAACACGAAACCGAGCTCCTTTACCGAAAGTCCACACCAAGTTGGTATAATCCCCTTATGCTAGTAAGCCATCAATGTGATCTTCGCCTTGAAAGCATGCTTCTGAAACAGCAAGTTCAAGATCTCTCTTGTGTACCACACCACACCAACTTGACACTCAAGAACAATCACACCCAATGTGAGTGTTTTGAGAGAGAGAGAGAGAGAGATGAATTGCATGCCAATAATCTGCCCAAAATTGACTCAAAAGAGTCCCAAGTCCGGCCATAATTGCATATCATATGATTGAACCATCAAATGGTCCAATTACAAGCAAAATGACACTTCAGCTCTCCTTCACGGTCCATACTGACTGTGAGGGGTCGTGAAGCAGTACGCCTTCACGGCCCATGAAGAAGTTTCATGGTCGTGAAGCCCTATGCCTTCACAACCCATGAAGCCAACTTCATGGTCATGAAGCAACTAGCCTTCACAACTCATGAATCAAAATTCTTCATGGTCATTGCTTCTCTCTCTTTTCAAGCGTGCTGTCGGGATCAATCCTTCATGGTCATGAAACACCATTTCACGTGTGACCCACTAGGCCCGTGCTTCGTCGTTAATGATACACGCGTGCGTGTGGCAGTGGACAGACACCAACAGATTCACCTACACAGCTACACCACCCAGCAACCATTGCCACCTCCTCACAACCATCACCATCACCGGTTGAAGAACCACAATCACCGGATTTGAACAAACCCTGATCACGAACCACAGAAGATGAAGGTGAAATGAACCACCATCGCCATCGCCATCCACAATTGCCAGTTTTGGAATCGAAGTCACAGAAGATGAAGACGGTGAGATGAAACGTGATAGTTCTGAAATCGCACCGAATATAAAATCTAAGTCGCGGGTGAGGTGCAAAATTGAACCACAATCACCGGATCTGAGACGCGATGGAGTCGTTGGTGAGGTGCGATGGTGATGATGATAAACTGATGAAGAGTTGTGTATGTGGTGATAATAGACTGTGGATATGAATAACAATCTTTCATATTTTGGAAGGAATTTAATTCCTTCGATTGGTGGAATGTTTGAATTCCATAGCAATTAAATTCATTCACTTTTGGAAGTCAAACATGACGAGGGAGGGAATGTAATCCTCATTCATTTAAACCTTGTGGAAAATGATAATAAGAGAACAAGAATGTTGGCTAAATCAACTCCTAATAGGGAAATATTGTTGACGTTTTAGGGGATGCACTTTAACAAGAAAATAAGAATATAAGCATTGCCATAGTCTTTTGATAACAAGAGAACAAGAATGTAAGCATTGCCGTAGTTGTTAAAGCTCCTACGTGTGTAAAACTGCATCAAAAATTAAAAACAGAACTACAAAACTCATGTTTTAATCAGATCAAGGTAAAGACCTAGCTAACACTAGACAAGAACATCTTACAACATTCATAAGCAAATATCTAGCCGTTTAGAAATCATAATTGCCCAAGAGCATTTCTGTCACTTTAATACCCGTATCCGCCACCATACACAGGTCCACCATAGTCAGCAGCAGGAGGAGCATGGGTGGCAGGTGCCGGTTGAGATGGGTAAGCAGGGTAGGAGTTATAGCCCTGGCTAGGTGGTGGAGCGGTTGAATTCTGGGCGGCAGTTGCAGCTTCGGCAACAAAATTCTGAACCATCACAAAGAAGAATTTTAGTGCTATGTTTTCTATCCAAGTTGAAAGCGTGTTTTCTATGCATAAAGCCTTTTAAACAGGATTATTCAAAATATCAGATCATGATTAAACTAATTGACACCACGAATTGTTTAGGGAATACCTGAATCAACTGTTGAGCTGTTTGGACTTGTGAAGCAGAGCCGTTTATCTCCACAGTCATTTCATCAGGAACACCCCTTGTTTCTTGTATTGCAATGGTTGCACCACTAGCTCGTCGAATATAACTGATATTAGTGCCCGAGGTACCAATTACAGCATCAGCATATGAAAGAGGGATTTGCATGTTCTGCGAGACCTACATATATACACCATATTTTTCAATTAATATAAACTTCTAAAATCAAGAAGCAACAAAATTTTAAAACTGTTTAAAACTAAATTTTTTAGGAGCTGATTCAAACCAGAGTTGGAAAAATGGAAATGTTGCACGGTAAAAGTAATAGGTCAAAATGGATAAAACTTGTAACAATGGTGGTTCATAATCGGTCATAGGTCAAACAGATCAGATCAACTTGAGAGGCAGCCAACTTTTATGAGAGGTTGATTTGGGTAATATAATTTTTAAAGAGTCAAAGGTGTGAAATCAAAAAAATTTAGCTACAAAACTAAAGTGGTGAAAAGTTGTCCAATATTCAAAGAAAACAAAAGGATCCCGACACATACAACCTTCTTGGCTTCTTACTGTTCTATTCATATACTAAAGTTATTATTGAAATTATTAAGTTTTTGTAATCATATTTATCAAACTAGTTACTTAACAAAAGCAACTTTTAGAACAGACAATGTAGTGTTTTGGGTCAGTGCCAGCAGTCACCCAAACTGATCAGGCCCTGCCTTTTTGCCACATCTAGCATATATACACCTTTCGCGAGATTATTCTTACAGAAGATAGTGTTTTTTAGTATATATTTTTGCTTAATTTATTACACATGAATATGCCATAAAGAAGCATCACATGCTTAGGTTTGTATTTATTTCTTATCAAAGAAATCAAGCAAAATAACCAGAATCTGGACATAGTCATCATTTTTTAAAATTATAACTTAAAAAACCAATCAATGCTTTCTTGGAAAGAGAGCACATCACACACGTTAATACGTTATGTAGTAGAAAGCCTAAAAAGAATCATACTAGAAACACAAATAATTGAGAAAGATTTACCTTTGTGACTATGGACTGTTGTGACTGCGCGTTCGGTGTCTGAGGTGTTCCCATAGACTGATCCCTACCATAAGAAGGTGGGCCCTGGCGAGGCTGTTTATCCATTGGCGGTGGAGGCATGTCTACTCGTGGATAGTAGCTGTCAAATTGGTGTTGAGGTGGCATATAGTGGTTTGGCCCAAAACCAGCATTCATCGGGAAACCTTGAGGAGATATTCCCCATGGTTGGGGAGGGGGCATCTCCTGATTTGGGCGATTATTCTGCATTTGCATCTATGAGTATAAAAAAAGGTTAATAATCACAGCAAAACACGAGCATTTTCTATTTAATAGGGTCAAAATATCAGACTTGAGGCGAGAGCCTAAGAGGTAAGAAGTAATCATATAAACACTTTATCAAAATATATTTCAAATCATGGGAGTGTTCGGATTTTCGTTCTGGAACTTTTTATCTAATTATAGTGACCTATAAAGTTGCAATAAGTAGTTTTTAAGTGGGTGGATGGAAAATTCTCCTTCTGATTGTTTTTAAGTCAGATGATTGCTCGATTTATAATTTAAAAAAAAAACTACTTAATGCTCCTTTTGAACATAATTGAGAGACTTTTATTCCCATTTAACCATCTCTATATCATTTTATCTTTTAAAATTATATATTAATCAGAATTTGCCAAACATTTAAACATCTGATTGTGTTATTACAACTTCAAACAGCATACGTACGTACAAATACTATTTATCAGCCACCTATTTATTACAATTGATAATCTGATTCTGATTATTCAGCTTCACATAATCACTTCAAAAGGCACATCCAAAGATCCAATGTTTAACGATCACTGACTTCAATCAAGTGATATAGTCTAATTGTGATGCTTATTCTTCAAGTCATGATATACTTTCAAGACACACGTTTAAACACCCTCCCTTGTATATGAAGAGGAATCTAAAGAATTAAAATCATGATTAGAACACTGGACAAGGGAACTTACTTGCATCTCAAATATCCCAATAACACTACGGTCAACTAAAAACTTTCTTAGATGAGTTGCAATCAGCTCTAAAGCCTTGTGCACACCTGAAGGCTCCCCTTGTATCTCAACAACACTATCATCAGGTAAAGCAAAAACCGGTAGGTTTTCTGCAGAATCACATCAACATAACCGCATTAATAATTCAATATCACATGAAAGAACAAACACACAAAAAAAAAGACAAATAAAGAAAATTATCTCATACAATTAGCGGTGATGATTTCGACCCACTGAACTGTAAATGGGTCAATTTTGCAATGTTTCGTCTCTAGCAGGTAAAAAACGTACAATTTTTTTAAGTTCCTAAGAAAAACCCATCAAATCCGTTAAAAGGGGTCAAACGAGTCGAAAGTAGTCCGAAATGGGTTTTCATGCATAAAACGTCCAATCGTGTTAAAAATATATGATTATCAGAACAGTACTTATTTGTAATCGGGCAAAAACTTTCAGGGTTAACCCGACCCGACCCATACCCCCGAAAGCACTCCTTTTCCCTATCGTCCCACCAGCTCATTTTTCCACTTTTTACCAAAATGAAGAAATCAAGAATTATTCTAACAAACCTCCTATAACCCGAATTTTACAATTTGAAGAATCCTGAATAGTCTTTATGGTAGCACCCTGCTTCCCAATCAAGCTTCCACCCTGTGAACCCGCCACAAGTAGCTTTGAGCAGATAGAGGCAGGTGGGCCATGAGTAGAATCACTGTCGGCATCGATGATTCGTTGATGAACCTTCAGCAAACCATCCATTGCAGGAGGAATAGGAACATCGGGTTCTTCCTTTGCAGATATCAAAACCTGCAAAAAAAGCATACTCATATATTAAGTAACAACATAATATCACAAAAACTTTGACAATTAAGATTAAATTGAGCAAAATCACGAGACTGTGAACTCATAACTTAGTAATCATCCATCCATCCATCATTTCATCAAGTAAAAACATTATTAGGCTTACATTAGGATTTCAATTATACGCAAGATATGTTTAGGTAAAGAGATGTGACAATAACAAGCAGATAGCAGCAACTAAAACGGCAGTACAGAATAACAATACCTGTGTGAAATATTATATATATACAGGGGAGGGTTCATGCGAGAACCGTTGTTAGTGCGAGAACCAATCTCGGCCGTTCCTTGGATATGGGAAGTTTCATGGATGGTGAGCGTGGAGGGATAGAGTGTGACAGGGTTCATGTGAGGAATTCATGGGTGGGCAATGACATTGAAGGAGGGGGAATTGGACGGCTCAGATTGGTTCTCGCGGTTCTCGCACTAAAAATGGTTCTCGCATGAACTTTTTCCTATATATATATATTGAATCTGATCCTATTGCCACTTTGCACAACTACACCTAAATGAAGCTTTTCCTTTGTATTATATAGCAAAGATCTAGTCTGGTGTGTATGATGTAAAATATGAAGTGCTGCATGGTTAAACAAATAATTGTTTTTCCCCTTCACTTTTCATGTTAATCGTGTATCTTGTTGCATTAATTTAATTAATTCTTGTATTATTAAAGTCTGGCCAATCTTTTATTAAGTTTATTAAATTAAATATTATACATTTGGACATTTTACCTTAATCATAAAGTAGAGAACATCAAAGAATTCTACCAAAGTTAAGAACATTACGACATAAGATGTTGTATCTTCACTTATATAGAACATTATGACATATTACATTTTTATCTTTATTTAGTTTTTTAGTTTTTATAATTTTTTTCATTTCTACTGTAGATGGCAACCTACTTTCTTGTTGTTTGACTAGCAACATGTGGCAAGACATCAATCCATCCAGTTCTGAAGTTACCAGGTTACGTACATGCTTTTTGATAATGATAATGATGCCATTGCCAACCAAGGTACTTCTGAACTGCAGTCTGGATTCTGGATTCTTGGGCTCTTCTAATTGGAAATACTTTTGACAATTGATATGTTGCCAAGATAATTCAGAAAACCTGCACACATTCATCTAAGTTATTGGGATAACATACATTTATCTCGATTTAAGATTTATATGTTGATATTTTCTGTGATTTCACTTGTTATGTTCTCATTATTGTTACATTTTAAATTTATATTATATCTCAGTTTCTTATAATTGATAATTATATGTGCATTTGTTAAGATACATTCTTTTAACCAAACGGATATTCGATTCTCATTTTAGTAGTTTTATTTGTTCCTCATATATCCATAAGACATGCTAATAACCACCACTGATGAAAGGACCCATGCTTCAAAACTAGTCTATCTTGTCAAATCCCAGTAGCAAAGACAGCACCATAGAATAATAAAAATGATCAAAAGAATAATGTAGATACCTAATAACACCAAAGATCTACATAACTCTGTTACCTTATATTCTAAACATCCTTAACCACAATAGAAATTATATTTCAGAACTGAGATACCAATAAATTAATAATAATTAATGATACTATATTGAAATATTTAATGGGAAACTTACAGTTCTTTCGTTAGTACCAGGAGGACCATCAAGAATTTTAATGCGAGCCCGTGTTTCTTCACAAGTTTTCTTTATGTATTCTCCCTTACGACCAATGATGCCACCAACTTTTTGCACAGGAACCAGCATCCTAAAAACATTCTCTCCAGGCCACCCAGGCCATTTCTTTTCAACAACACCTTCAGCAGCACCTTCTGCAGCAGCACCACCCTCATCCACAGCAGCACCGCCTTGTTCTTGTTCTTGCTCTTGTTCTTGTTCTTGTTCTTGTTCTTGTTCTTGTTCTTGTTTTTGTTCTTGTTCTTGTTCTTGAGTTGCTACGCCATTACCCTGTTCTTCCTCATTTTCAACTTGCGTTTCGAGTGGAAGAGAGTTCTCAGTCATTAACTCGCTCTCATGTTCATTAATGTTATCCTCTGCCATTTTCTAAAAACTGAAACAAATAAATCAGTTGATTCATTTATCCAAACCCAAAAGCAACACCTTCAAATTATCAAAGGAAAACCATACGAACATGAAGGCAAAACCTAGATTATGAGAGTTAAATTTGCACAAGTGGAAACAAACAATTCATCAGTATACCCTTTAAGAACATATGGGCAAACCATAAACAGTTAGCTTATTCAAGTATTTCAGTCCAAAAACAAGCTTAACCATTAACTTACAAAGAAGTAGTCTCAGTTTGGCATAGGCAAATGCACAAAAATTGATGGGACTCTATACTTTTTTATTAATAAAACTGTAAAAGAATTCACATCCATGGAAGATCATAAACCACTTTAAATGTTATACAAAATGGAAAAAGAAAAGGAGGAAGGCTAGGTAAATAACTATTACTAGCCCACTTGAGCACCTTCTATAACTGAAAAATCCCAAAAATTAAAACCCTAAAAATGGGTGATTACTGATTAGTCGATGAATCTTCTTCAATGTGATTACATGTACAAGCATAAAACCGTAGAAAGAAAACAAGTTATCAATATCAACAACAGACTAATGGCGTCGCAGCTTAAATTCAATAAACGAGACCAATTGACGGAAAGATTTCACAGAAATGAGGGAAACAAATCGAAGAAACTAACAGGGTAGAACATGAATGCTTTATCTATCCATACAATATTCAACAACCACACGTAAAACGTTAGTAGCAGAATCAGATTACTTACAAAAATTTAAGATAAGGCCGATTACGGATGATTTCGCAATTGAATGAGCGGGAGAGAAAGAGACGGCTGATGGCTGCGCGATTGTGTGGTGTTACTTTTATCCTTGTCCTGTGAAGGGGAGAATAGGTATTCAATTCATCTTCGGATAATTACACCGCAACACCCTTAAAATTTGTTTCTGTCAATTCCACCCCTCGTATTTTGCATATCCAAACTTGACTCAAGATTGGTTTATGTATGTGTATTTTAATTTTGTTAAAAAAGGAAAACATCATAAGGTGGATTAGGTTTAACTAGGAATATGTTATCCAGACTCTAGTATTGTGTTTGTTAAGTAGTACTTCATCTTTAAAACAAATATAGAAGAAGAATAGTAGATAGAAAAAGGTGAGCTATAAGTAGAATTACTGTCTGCATCGATGTTTTTTTTATTAAAGTGTCTTTGGTTTAGCGATATCAAAATATAAGTAAGGTGTCTTTTCTTTCTATAATTTGAGGGTTCAAGTCATGTTTTGGAGATGGTGTAATTTAAGTCGGTTGTCGGTAAGTATGTTTGTTCAGGACCGGAGCTAGGATTTTGTTATAGCGGGGGTCGGTCTTACTTTATCTAATCATACATATTTATATGAAAGACATAAAAAAGTTCCAATATTTGTCTAAATAAATAGATAATGAAAGTTCGTTTAAAAACAAGAAACTCGCGTTTTAAATAACACTTAAGCTTTGCCAAGATCGGTCTTCAGTGACCAAAGTTTTTTCACAATTGTCAGTTTGGTTGTCATGAATTAATATGTTATAAGTATAATATTAACTAAAACAATAACTCAAAAGCTTTATCTTGATAAAACCTTAATGAAACCCAAAAATAACGATAAGAAATCCTACTTCGTGTGTTTGTAGTTGGAAGCGACTTTGTTTATTTGAATAAAACTCGTCTATTATATTGTCTGTAAAGAAAGTATCAACAATCTCTCTCAATGTAAAAAACAAAATTGTTTTAGAGATAATCATCAATCATGCTTTTACAAAACCTTGTTTTCATAGTTTCATTGCTAAAAAGACTCTTTAAAATATTAGAATTGTCACTTCGAGCCTACTCTTCACCTTTTCTGTTTTAGAAATACTTTGGCTATTATTTAACTATTATTAGAGCGGTTAATATATATATATATATATATATATATATATATATGTGTGTGTTGGACTTAGTCTTATATATATTAAGGATTTCTGGCTCATTGGAGGGGGCCGAGCACACTTCAGCCCCCCTTGTCTCCGCCCCTGGTTTGTTGTTAAGTAAACAACATATTTTTTTAGATGAACATGCACTTATAGAAATGCTTGAATTTAATTGTTAATGTGGGTTATTTGTGTGACTTATACTAAGGTAAAGGGGTGTTTGTGTAAGCTGTAAAGTTTGTTACTTGTTGCCTGTTGTGGTTTTTACCTTCAGCTTCATGATATTCATCTCTTCATTTCCTTTGTAGTTTCTTTCTTCTTGAGCTCCAATAGACAATTAATGGAGAATTGAGTGTTTATTCATTTTTGGTTTTATGATCAATCGTTTAGTGAATTGAATTATGTTAGTGTTTTCGTTTCAAACCACAACACTTAATATATCATTTTCAAATAAATATAAGAAATTTAAATTCGTCTATTATCATGTTATATAACATGATTAAATTTGTTGAAACCGTGAATGATAAAATGTATGTTCCAATGCATAGAAATTCCGTGTGTTCTGTTTCCTCGTCGATTATAACTTCTATATAAAACGTTTGAGTATGTTGCTTTAAAAAGTCGTTTTAAGAAAAATAACAGATATTGTAAGAGAGAGAGAAAGAGAGATTGATTGGATAAATAGATAATAGGATACATAAAACCTGTTATCTTACTGTTTTATGTTTCTTGTTAATAGGAAATTATTACGAACATTGTAAGCTATTACATCAAAAAACATCAATGGCCTAAATTAGGTTCTTCGTAGTTTTTACTTTTCATACATACATGAAACGTGCACATAGATCGGGCATACTAGGAAGTTTCCTCCACCCTGTTGCCGGTCTCTTATTCCTAAAATTACTAGAAGTGTCCAAATGTGTATTTAACTACTATGTATATATACATGACAAGCTGGAAGCATCATGTGTTTCATTCTGTTCATTTACAATTCTCTATGTATAATTGACTTAATCATGTAATTTTATTACTAAAGTCTTACAAATGATAAATTTTGTTTTCCATTTTAGTTATATTAACAACCGGTACCCATTGCTTTGGCAACTTGGTAAAATAAAATAATTGAAAATTTGAAAAATGAGATTATTCAGAAATACACGTTAAAGACGCAATATGTTTTTCAGTCATTCGGGATCGTTTAGAGGCTTATAACAAAATCTATCATGACTTTATAACTCACCATCTCGCCCACCTCCTTGTAGTGGAATCGCTCACCACCTCGATCGTTCACCACTTTATTGCATCTGTAATATGCTTATTACTTTGCTAGAGTTGTGTTCAATAAAGTGCATGTAAAAAACATATTTCTAAAATTTTAATATTCAATCACAGGTGATTCAGTATACAATTACATATGATTTGTAAAAGCATCACATGTGAATTACGAAAATATTCCGCCGCCCAAAATTTTAAAATGCAATATGGGACCATTGATATTATTGATCCAAAGACTAAAAATAGTCCTTAGGACTATGAATTAAGTATGGACTATATTTAACATTCTTCTACTTTGCTAACCACTTCTTAATGAAAATTTTGGATAAATTTGCTTGAAGTTTAGTTGGTCTCATGTATTTTGAAATGTTTATAAGTAATAATCATAAAGAATACCCAGTTAGGAAATTATAATAGTTTAAAGTTAAATAGTAAATTGGTCGTTCTTTCACCATGAAGAACTAGCTAGTATCTCTATCTTATCTCCACACACATGTATCACACTTTGGACACCATATGGGAAGATCGAGCAGCAACAATCAAGAATCATGATTTCCATAAGTCCATAACTAAGATTCAAGCTTCATAGTTTGTTCTAAACCTTATAAAGGAAGAATCGTTTTCAAGTATATATGTTGTTTCCTCTTCCCTTGTGTTATTGAGCTCTAGCCATGAGTAATGAGTTGAGACTCATTAAGTATACATAACACTATTGGGAGGTAATGATGGAGTTGTAATATGATTAGATGAGGATCGATATCTCAACTTTTATTTTATAAACGTATAATCAATGAGTGTCAAAACCCTTTGAATAGATCAAGTGGGTTGATTTAGCCAAATATGTGGACATGTAGTTCTTGATGTTTGTATTGTAATTTTGATACTAAATAGTGTTAAAATACTTTTAGGAACCTTTGTGAATGATGGAATATGATTACAAATCGAATTTATATGGTTAAATCCATATATGAAGAATAATTGTTTCACAGACACAGACCTGAATTTTAGTGATTATGGGCGTGCTCTGGGAGGAACCTGGCGATGTGAGGGTTATTGGAACGTAGGCGTGTCCTAGGGTGAACACGGGCGTGTATGAAATTTTTGTGTAACATGGGCATGTTGTTTTGGTGGATAGGTCGTATTGGGCGACTGCACTACGACCCAAACTTTGAAAAATGATATAAAATCAATTGTAACTTCATTTTAGGAGTATGACCAATTATGTTTATAATAAGAGATTCTAGCTTAATAATATTATGAATGCATGGGTTGATTTCGAAATAATTTTGGTCGAATTCCTAGTTTAGTGACAAGAGGTCACAATAGACACTAAACGTAGTGTGTGACATGTTTAATAATTGATTTTGTATATTGAGCCTATGTTTAAGTGAATACAAGTTATCTAACCTTAAATGATGATATTATAGGTACTATATGAGTGGATTAACATACTCTAATGTAGATAAATGGTTGTGTTATGATTGCTATCCGACCAGAAGGTGACTGCGAAGTAATCATTAATGATGTTACAATAAAACTTAAATAAGTTTATATGTACGTAACTGGAATGAATGTAAAGTTTAATGTGGCCTAGACATGAATGCCTAAATGAAATGACTAGTGTTTATTAAGATATATATATATATATATATATATATATATATATATATATATATATATATATATATATATATATATATATATATATATATATATATAAAATAGTTCTCGTGTTAAATTCGTGAACATGTTAATAACATGCTTGCATGGTCTGATCTTGATATGCGGACTTTTGATTGTTATTTGGTCCAAGCCCATTGTAGACTAGATACATAGTCATTATTCGAAGTCGGGCATTGGCAGATATGACTGATCTGATGGTCCATGACCGGACAGAAGGGCCTATTATGGTCTAGGGTTGTGCAGGATCTATCATTCTTCGTGTGTGAGGGGCATAACTGAACATTGGACCTCATAACGGTGTATGGTGGACCACCAACTGCTTACCCACCTCATGATCTAGTGTGACGGTTCCTCCACCTAGGACTAGTGATCATGACTAGCTACCCTACTAGAGATAGTCTCAGTTGAACATGCTCCACACCACAATGTGTTAGAATAACCTTGTCTTCTATGCCTGAATGTGATATATAGAGTATATCATATACATGTGTTAATGTGTTAGTTTGTACTCACTAGCTTGCAAGCTAACCCCTCCATGAATCATGATTATATCTCCCTATAAGAATGATTACAGGCTTAATAGACTGAGATCACTTTAGGAAAATCTACCAAGAAACACTTATTTATAAAAGGCATAATGATCAACGACATTGTTACATTTTTCATCATTTCTTTTATCTTAATTTCAAAATTTTTTATGGGAACTCACCCAAAATTTTCTTTAAAAATATATTTTAAATATTGAAATTTCACAACCATGTTAAATGTTTGTTCTTGTTGTGTATGAACGAATTTTGTTGTGCACGAATCAACTCTCATTTTTAGTTGTTGTTGGATACATTTCGGGAACTACAATACAATAAGTTGTTTACACTACATCATGACTGGTCTCATTTGGAAGAAGTTCTACCTTTGATCTATTTCATTGTAACTATTCTATTTCTAAAGAAGACTTTGCACACCTTTTGTTCAATTTCACGGTATTCTCTAACTAGAATCACACTAAATTGAAATAATAAATATGCAATTGGCAAATACTCTATTGCCTTTGCCAATAAGAAAAAAAAGTACAAAAGATCGAGTATAAAACAAAATGTAGGACCGTGGGGGACGGGGGTTCTAATACTAAACACACCCTAATGCTAGGACTGATCTAGGATGAGAAATATCGCGGAATTATATTTCCCAAACCTCCTAAGGATACTAGGATCTACTTAGGTGTCCGGCACACAGTGACTCACACAGAAAGGTAGAAGACAAACACACAGTACTCACACAGAGATGCTTAAGGCTGCCTTGTAATTCGGTTTTAACACTAAGTTCGCGAGTTTCAAGGGCAAGATTACGTTATCGAAGGCTTAAGGTCGCAAAGATCGAGTTTCGTGGCTAACTCTTTACGAATATGCGAATTAAGACTATTTATAGGCCCAGACTAGTCTCTACGTGCGAAGTGCCAGTCACTACGCACGTAGTGACCTCAATTCGCACGAAGTGAAATTGTTATTTAAACCATGTTGACCAACATCCTCACCACGTGCGAAGTGGTACTCACTACGCACGTAGTGAGGTCATTTCGTGCGTGGTGAACCTGATCACCAAAGTGGTGATTTTTCCACGCAGACTTAAACTTCCAAACTCATACCAACACATGGTTAAGTCCTTGTAAGCTTAAGATAATCACATAGAATCACTAAAAATATATAAACATGCAAACCATTAATCAAAACACATTTAATTAACACCACATGAATATACTTTATTGATACGAACTAGGGATTCATAAAATATGCACCAACATACTCCCCCTAAGACCTAGTTCTATCAATAACCATTTCACTAAGTAAACATTCACAAAGTAAAGTTCACTAAGCAAAAAATTCACACAGTAAAATGCACACAGCAGAATGCACACAGCAGAATGCAAAACGAATACCTTTCGTCATGCCCTTACCTGCACTACGCACGATGTGAGCTATAACTCGTATTTAGTGAAGTTCCATTTTGCATGTAATGAGTTTCTCATCTGTGAACCTGAATACTGTTAGTACTGCACTTAGCAATAAACTGTCAGTAACTTCAAGATCACTTATAAACATTTAAGCAAAACACATCAAAGTGAGATGAAGGAAATGTAAACAGAACAAACTCCCCCTAATCAAAACACTAAGAATAATTAAGAACATACTAGAACTCTTTTTGTATTTTTCTGATAATAAAGAAAATAAATACGAATGTAAACTATGAACTAATTAAATCCTAAAGAACAGAAATAAAAATACTAAGAAAATTGCAGGAATAAAATTACTGAAATTAAATCTTTTTGTGAGAAGGTTCCAAGATGGAATCAGTACCAGCACATCTATACTTAGTAGTCATTCATTTCAGAACCTTGGGCACAAACATATTCTCTCAAACTCTGTCTATCAACCTAACTTTCCTCAGATAATGACAGATTTTGTTTCAACATTTTCAGATTATCTAGAACTGAGTACATGGTTAAGACTATCTCCTTTAAAATCTCACAGTGTTTTGACATACTCTGTTGAATGCACAACTTGATTACCCAGCCACCATGCTTATGTGCTTTGTGATTTTGTCAACGCATTTTATGCTCTTTGACATGGAGGTCAATTTTTCACCTCTCTAGACATTTTTCTTGCTGAGCTTTTGTCAATGCATTTTATGCTCTTTGACAATTCAACACTAATAAATCAATGTAGCTTTTGTCACTGCATTTTATGCTCTTTGACAATTCAGCATTGATAGATCAATGTATCTATTTCTTTTGACATCTCAGATTGGGGTCAATTTTTCACCCTCTTTTACATTTTGCTCATTGTCATCTAAGCACATTTGGCATGGTAACAGGTGTGTGCACCAGACTAAGTTAGTCTCAACTGTTATTGATTTGTAGACTTGGAATGTCTCGATAGTATGAATCTATGATTGATTTTCACATGCATAACCATTTATCAGTCTAGACTTTCCTTATATGTCTTACACACTATCTGTTTCTTATCTGATTCAATTAGATTTTCAGACAGTTTTCTCAAGAATATGTACATGCCTTCAGTCCTAATTTTACTAGACGTACTTTGTATTGAAAGCCAGTGTACCATCATTTTCCATTTGAGTTGAATCAACTTCTCATTTTTGTTTTTCTGATTTTTTTGTATTTTCTGAGTTTTCTGAATTTTTTTTTGTATTTTCTGAGTTTTCTGATTTTTTTTTGTATTTTCTGAGTTTTCTAATTTTTTTTTTGTATTTTCTAAGTTTTCTGAACTATTAACTATCTCCCCCTAAAATACTAAACAATCTAAAAAACTAAGAAAATAAAAACGCAGAAGCACACAGGAAATAAACACAAAGACAAACGAACAATTTAGTCACACAGAAAATAGACACACAGTCACAAATACCTCACACTTGATGCTAACGGTTGACACCCTTCACATAGAAGAATGAATTAGAGAGCGTTAGGAACCCAAGCCCGAATAGTCATGGGTTTCCCGTCTTCTCCAACCACTGGAAGTTTCATCCATGTTCCAGTCTTGATGATCCTGTCACTTGATTCCTTGGACATTTGAACACACAGTTTGTTAGTCCACTTAGGAATCCTTTGATGCTGAACAGGAAGAGTTGAGTTTTGATGGTTTTTAAGAAACGTTTTATTTTCTTGCAAAATCTCAACTTTCTTGTTACAGCTTTGATGTGTCTTCTGATCACACTTGTAACTGAGGTGACCAGGTCTCCTGCACACATAGCAGACCCTTTCTGGGTATTGCTTCACAGAGCCTTTTGTTACCTTTTGAGGCCGATACCCTAACCCTTGATGTTTGGGTAGTTGTTTGACCTCTTGGTATGGACGGGTATCAGGAGACTTTACACCCTCCTTTTCAAATTTCCGAAGAGCATCGTGGATACGATGCATCAACGGACCTTTCACATTAGAACTAGCCAACAGTTCTCTTATGCCTGGTTCAGCCTTTTTGATTTCTTCTTGCTGAACCTCATTCTTCTGAGGCTTACCCACATCCTCATGTAACGTTAAATCCTCATTTGAGGTTGATGCAGAAGATTCATCAACCTTTGTGAGTAGTGGGTCAGCTTCAGAATGGACATCATCGTTCACCAGTTGATTTAACACTGGTGGTGGACATTTTGAATATACGTTTTTGTCCTTTTCTGAATCGGTACCTTGACCTCTCTGATCGATTATGTACTCAAAAAGATAAGAAGACGTGGAATAGCTTTTGAGTTTTTGACTCAGAGTCTCATAATCGACCTTTGAGGTAGCAAGGTCCCGTTTCAGCTTATCGATTTCGTTTATGTAAAACACGATAGCATCTTGTTTATTTAACAGAGCCACACCTAGTTCATTAACCTGTTTACCTAGACTTTCATTCTTTTCTTTTAATTGATTTTCTCTTCCTTTGATCAACAGGTTATTATCTAACTTAGATGTGAGATCTGAAATAGTAGACTTTAAGAACACTATCTGTTTTACATATTCATCACACGAACCACAAGGTAATCCAAAGGTACATACCTGATCTGCAGACGGTTGACCACAACTGCACACCTTTTGATTTGACTCTTTGGCACGGACATTCACTGGTGTCTCTTCTGCAGCTGGTATCGAGGCTGGTTCATCATCATTGCTGGCACTTGATTCTTCTTCACTTGAATAGCTTTCGGTCTCGGATGAAGAATCTTCGTTCAACACATGAACGTTCGCCAAGTTGATGTCAGCATCAGCATTCCCGAACTGTACAAACCAATCCACTCCCTCATCTCTTTGAACAACCGCCATAGCCTTAGTCGGTGTTGGAGTTGCTTCAGATTTTATGGTTGTGGAGGTAGATGATCTGCTGCCAGAACCAGTTTTGAATGGATACCTCGGTCCCGAATTCTTCGGCTTTTCACATTCACGCGCGAAGTGACCCTTTTCACCACAGTTATAGCAGGTCACAGCAGATTTATCAAAGCCGAGTTTGGTATCCTTGGTTGCTGATATTGACTTTCCCGTTCTTCGCTCATAAGCTTTTGCCCTTCTCACTAAGTTGGCATACGACCAGAGGATATCCTGTCTCTCCATCTCATCCTCGTCGATCTGGTCATAGTCCTCTTGAGTCATATGAGCATTACCAATCTTCCCCTTCAGTAGATCATCATAAGAGGAGACTAGTGCACTTAGCATGCTCATATGTGTCTTAACCTCATCTGTACTCCCATACTTGAAGTGTTCGACATTGAGTCCGGAGGAAGATGCAGTATAAGATGGCCCAGAGGATGAAGCATCAGAGGTAGATCTGCCCGATTCATTCACGTTGGTCACATAGGCAGACTGTAGGGGGGCATGTGAAGAGGTGGATGACGAGACAGGTGTTCCGGAGTAGTAGAGTGAGGGGTTTTGTTGATAACTAGACATAGAATCCAGATTTAGTTCCTCCTGCTCCTGCTCCTTCAACTTGGTGATGAAGTCATTAAGGTCCATCCCGTCAAAGCCGTTACCATTCTTCAGAATCATGATGAATGGCCTCCAACTCTTTGGCAAGGCTTTCGCCAAGATCTCTACTTGCTGCTTTTCTGGAACAGTGACACCCAGACTGTCCAGTTCACTAAGAAGGTGGTTGTATCTTGTAATAAGGGAAAGAATCTTCTCATCTCTTGTAGCAATGAAATGGTCTAATTCCTTCCTTAATTGACTTGCTTTTAGTTCCTTCAGAGCAGTGTTTCCCTCGTTCCTCTTCTCAAGGGCTCTCCATAGACTGTAAGAAGTTCGATATCTTCTAAACTGGTGGAAGATCTCGTTGGGAATTGCCTGAATTAGTTGAGCATATGCCTTCTTTTCGGCATTGTAATTGGTCTGCTGTTCGACAGTCATCTTGTCGTAAGGGGTTTCAATGTTTCCCTCCCCTTTCGGAACCATATACTCAACGTTCATGGCTCGTCGCAATCTACAGTCAACCCCATCCAAAAATATCTCAAATCTGGGCTTCCACATAGGATAGTCCTCCATGATTAGCAGTTTCGGTACTTTGTTGGCGTTACCCATTTCAGTTTCAAGAAGAAGGTTGTTTAAGGCAGTGGTTTGTTTAGAAGCCATTTAGATTGACTTTGAGAACCAAGGCAGCAAGCACACAGAGAAAAATTTTTTTTTGAGAGACCACACAGAAAGCACGGATTAAAGTTTGATTAGAAAGATCACACAGGACAGCACAGAAATGCACAACGCACGAAGACCGGAAAAAAAAATTTATACTCTTTTTTTTTTTTTTTTTTTTTAGACGCACACAGCAACTACGCACGCACCACAATCACTTCGTGCGGACTGCGAGCACCACGCACGCAGTGAGGACACACCACGCACGGATTGGCGAACAGTCACTACGCACGCACGTATGGCAGTACGCGCGGACTGCAGGACCACTTCGCACGAGGCACACAGACAGCAATCGAAGGATCTAGAACACACACAGACAGTTCGTGCGAACTGGTCCCACTACGCACCGAGTGGAAGTCCACTTCGCACGGACGGAATTCAAGAAACTAATCGCTAAAATTTTGACCTTTTAAACGCAAAAGACCCTAATTTTGACCTATTGATCGATTAAAACCGACAAAAGAGGGCACACACAGGCCTAAGGGGACACCTAGATCAACAAATCCTAAGGAAAAGTGATCAATCAAAGCACAAGGCTCTGATACCACTTTGTAGGACCGTGGGGGACGGGGGTTCTAATACTAAACACACCCTAATGCTAGGACTGATCTAGGATGAGAAATATCGCGGAATTATATTTCCCAAACCTCCTAAGGATACTAGGATCTACTTAGGTGTCCGGCACACAGTGACTCACACAGAAAGGTAGAAGACAAACACACAGTACTCACACAGAGATGCTTAAGGCTGCCTTGTAATTCGGTTTTAACACTAAGTTCGCGAGTTTCAAGGGCAAGATTACGTTATCGAAGGCTTAAGGTCGCAAAGATCGAGTTTCGTGGCTAACTCTTTACGAATATGCGAATTAAGACTATTTATAGGCCCAGACTAGTCTCTACGTGCGAAGTGCCAGTCACTACGCACGTAGTGACCTCAATTCGCACGAAGTGAAATTGTTATTTAAACCATGTTGACCAACATCCTCACCACGTGCGAAGTGGTACTCACTACGCACGTAGTGAGGTCATTTCGTGCGTGGTGAACCTGATCACCAAAGTGGTGATTTTTCCACGCAGACTTAAACTTCCAAACTCATACCAACACATGGTTAAGTCCTTGTAAGCTTAAGATAATCACATAGAATCACTAAAAATATATAAACATGCAAACCATTAATCAAAACACATTTAATTAACACCACATGAATATACTTTATTGATACGAACTAGGGATTCATAAAATATGCACCAACACAAAAAATTGAAATATGAAAGAGTAAAATATAGGTGACAAATATTCGAATTTGACATGATTTGCTTAAAATAATTTCAACGTTTATTTCTAAGACATGACACTCATGACATACGGAGTAGTGTGTAATGATGAAGTTGACCAGTCTTACTAAATGGGTGTTTGTTATAATTTATGAAGGGCTTATTTTTCTGGCTTATTTTTATAAGTTCATTTTTTCTGGCTTATTTTTCAAATGTTCGGCTTATTTTCTTCTTGTAATTCATAATAAGCTCAAAAGTCATAAAATAAGCCAAAAAAACTAGCTTATAAAAAATAGGTCCAAAAAATAAGCCATAAATAAGCTAAAACAAATACCCCCTAAATTTTCACCGGAGCCAAAATGTCTTCTCTCTTACAAATTGATAATTTTTGTGTGTAAAAACGGATGTATGAGCATCGTATTTATAGTAGTGAAAGAGTTTATTAATGAAACTAATTTTTAATGGTATATCTTAGAGTTGTTGCGAATGGTAATCAAGTTATGATTTGTGATTGTTTTCCAAAAATAGAACGCATGATTCAATGGTTTTAAGATTTTTCTATGCCACCACTAGGATGTGGGAGCTAAACTCATGAAAAGGATCATAGCATGATTTTAATTTTTAAGCTCCTTCTTTATAAACTCTTCTTAAGTTTTATTCACCCATTTATTATCCCCTTTTAATCAATTCTCAAAATAAAATTACTATTCATTTCAAAATTTTAATTTTAACCCTTAAATTTATTTTACAATTTACCCTTGACTTTATATAAGTTAAATTTGATCAAAAATACTATTATTTACAAATCAAATGACCTTTGACAACTTATTTCACAATTTACCCTTAATTTTATTTGATCAAATACTATTATTTACAAATCAAATGGCCTATGACTTAGCGTTATCAAGATGTTTTAAGGTATCTCTCTCACTTTGAACTTAAGGGTTCAATTCCAGTTATAATCATTTTGACTTTTTCAATTTTAACCCTTAATAAAATTTTACTTTTTACCTTTCATTTTGTATAAGTTACATTTAAACAATGATCATATATATTATATTATATAAGAATTAAATTATTAAAAATATGATTATTTGATTATCACATGATGTAACACGTGGGCTTAAGATACCTAGTGTAGTTCAAATTTCATACCATTTTTCCCACTTCAAACCAAATAAACAATTTGACGGTTAATATCTTCATGTTAATAACTTTATTTTATTTTATACTCATCAAAACTTGTTTTAGTGATCAACTCTCCCCAAAGCAGGTAGCCAGGTAGGTGAGAAGGGCAGCCTCTTAAAGAAAAATGTAAACTCGCAAAAAAGTATCCATAAATAGTACAAATGGATCGAGGAAAATGATAGTGACACTATGTTGTGAATAGTAATAAAAAAATTAGTTTTTAAAAAGAGTTTAGGTTACTAAAAGAGTAAATTACACATTTGGTCCCTAAACTATGTCACTTATTTCACTCTGAGTCCCTGAACTACGTTTATTACACTGTGAGTCCCTGAACTACGTACTTTGTCACACTGATAGTCCCTTATCACTTGAAAAGACAATTCTACCCTTTCTTTTAAATTTATTATATTATTTTAAGTTTTACTTGTTTAAATATTAGTAATTTATATTAAAATAACATAATACATGTTAATTATATGATAAATACACAATTAATGTGTTCATCACCATCCCCACTCAACCACCACCATCTACCACCCAACCACCACCGGAAAACGCCTTTCACCACCCAATCGCCGCCGGAAACTTCAAACAACCACCTGTCAACCATCACCAAAACTTAAACAACCACCACCATTTACCACCACCCAACCATCCCTGTATTATAACCCACCACCGTGACCACCGTTCACTACCAGCCACTTCCTACCACCACTTATCACCGTCCCTGACCACTCTGTTCTACCACAACCAGTAACCATCGTCCCCCGTAAAGAACCCCTACTAACCACCTGAATCCCTGCCTCCGATGAAAACTACCCAATCACCAAAATCACTACCAAAATCAAGACCAAAATCGAAACCATATAAGACTTACACATCTAAGATTGGTCAAACCAGGACCAAAATCGAAACCATCAGAATAAAAAAAAACCTCAACTGAAATCGAAACCCAGAATAAAAAAAAACCCTAAAACCATCAGAATCGAAAAAACCCTAAACTGAAATCGAAACCAATACACCCATCATAAATCGAACACTTACACATCTGACGGTGGTTTAAGATCAATGGACTTCTCCAGAAATGGCCGTCGCAGGGGAGGAGAAACCCCTTGTCGGCGGAAATGGTGGCGATGAGAGTGAGGCAGGGAGAGACGGTGAGAGTGAGGCAAACCCTACTCCACGGCGAGAAAACCCTAGTCCACGGCGAGAAAACCCTAGTCAACGGTGGTGGTGTGTTCTCTGGCGAGAGAGGCGGCGGAGTGTTCTCCGGCGAGAAAGGCGGTCGTGTAGAAGAACGAGAGGCGGTGGAGCAAGAACAATACACAGGTCTTGGTATGTATATATATTAATTAATTAATTTTATAATATATAATACTATTTGTAAAACCATTTAATATAAAGAAGAATAATTAAAAATAGAACAAGGGCATTATTGTAAGTTCAAGTAAAAAGGTAAGGGTAATTTAGACATTTTATCTGGACAAGGGACCATCAGTGTGATAAAGTACGTAGTTCAGGGACTTACAGTGTAATAAACGTAGTTCAGGGACTCAGAGTAAAATAAGTGACATAGTTCAGGGACCAAATGTGTAATTTACTCTTACTAAAATGTATATAACTTATTATGTTTTGCTATTGTGTGTATCAGATTTTAAAAGTTTTTATTGTATGTATTAAACTTTTAATTTTTTGTTATTGTATGTATTTTAGTTAAAAAATAAAAAAATATATAAGTTTAGTACATAAAATAGAAACTTTAATACCCTTAAGCGACAAATTAGATGATCAATACACAAAATGAAAAATTTTAAAATCCGATACACAATAAGAACACGTATTAAATTAGATACATTTTAATGAAGTAAACAAAAAATAACGATTACAATCGAAAATTCTAAATTCTCTAACTTAGCCGGGTTTTGTTATGGATTTGTTTAAATTTTCTTCTAGAATCTTCAAAATTCATATTTGGAATTAATACAAATTTTCTACCAAGTTTTGTGATTCGATATTGCAAATCAAATCTCCGATATATGAATTTATATTAATTTT
This sequence comes from Pulicaria dysenterica, assembly GCA_947179395.2. NCBI lineage: Eukaryota > Viridiplantae > Streptophyta > Magnoliopsida > Asterales > Asteraceae > Pulicaria > Pulicaria dysenterica. The sequence continues at coordinate 74,947,908 of OX359288.1, read as the reverse complement.
CATATATAGTTTCTGTAATTAACTAATCATTTCTACACGTATAAACACCAAGACTATCATTTGATTTTGACTAAAGTAATCATCTCATAGTTCCAAAAATGCGTTCCTCACATAGTCTCCTCGTACAAATTGCGAAGTTTGTAAATCGGATCGGAGGTCTTATACGCTCAAGTTTTGGTAAACTTTTAGACTAAGACCATCCGTAGCGCACCCTGTAAACCCACTAAATCCTACTGTCACATATGCGTCACATCAGTTTTTCTCTCTCATACCCTCTTCCTACCCTCAAGTGGATGATCGGTATGGGTCACGTTCGAGGATGATCGGTATGGGTCACGTTCGAGGCGTGAGTAAAAAAAGGTTTCTGCTCTCTTCCAAAAGCAATCTACATAATAAATAATAATAATAATAATAATAATAATAATAATAATAATAATAAATATATAATAATAGTAATAATTAAAATATAAAAAAGGAAAAAAATTGGCTTTTAAATTATCCGCTACAGTTTTCAATTTCTATCAATTGGCTTTTAAATTAAATTTTTTTTTAATTTGAACCATGGTAAAAAAGAAAAAATTGGATTTATTGAGCGGGTGTTGTGGTTTCAAGAAACCGTGAAGGAACCAGGAGGTTCAAACCCGCTAGGGGCGTAGGGGTATGTCAAGGAACCCTTGAGGTAGCCGCTGGCCTACCCGCCAGGCGCTACGGATGGTCTAATAGGTTAGCTCTAGCAGTTCACACTATTTCAACCGTTGTATATATGAATATATGATAAGAAATAACTGATGAAATTATTTTAAGGAAACTGTGTAACAAGTCACGAGCCCCTTCACATTTATTTTACTATATTAAGTCTTCCGCTTCTACTCTGTTCTTTTATCTTTATAATTAGTTTTAGTTTATTAAAATTCAAAATTTTAAAATTGAACTCCACGGAAAAGAATATTGAAAAAAGCACGAGGCTTTTCAACTTTAAATAGGTTGGTCCAATAATACAAAAAAGCAAATTGAGATACCAATGTTCGGTTTCGAGCTTGAGATTTAAGCATGGCATATAGGCTTTGCATTAGGTATATTTGTTTGACTCTTGGCTAAAATGGGCATTTGTGTAAACAAAGTGTATATGTTTTTCTACATTTTTAAATCCATTTTAATATCAAAAAGTTTAAACCTAAAGGTATATGCGTATATCAATTTGCCTTAAGAAAGTAACAAAAAAAATTTAAAAATTGACATAATCATTATAACGAAACCTTTAGTTAACACGTTAAAAACATAGAGGATTCCTCTTCAGATTTTTCGAAGGAGTCGAGTCTTTTAGTTTAGATGTATATGGTCTAGCCAGTATTCTCACCATCCAACATATCTTAAAAAAAATTGTAGTTTTTTTAAATGTCTACATAATTGTTTATGATGGATTTTATATCAAACCATTCTCTCAAATACTCAAAAAACCTCAACTAAATCAATAGTTTACATTTAACATTCAGAATCTTTTCATATACATCTTCATGGAGAATTATAATTTAATATATTGTTTTTTTAGTATAAAAAAGGACTGTGAATGGCCAATATACTAATCACATCCCATATTGACTATACAAATTCATGTGAATGAGAGTGAGTGATAGTGTAGCATCAAATACTAATAATGACTTCTCACATTTATGGATACTTGGAAAAAATATTTGGGATTGAATTGAATGGTTCACATGAGGTGTTTATCAAGATATGAGTAGTTTTTGGAATCTATTAATCGTCCTTTCTTCTCCTTTTTTCTATTTCAATTAAAGCATCTACTTGAGAGTTGACCTTATGGATGTTTCCTTTCTTTATATATCATCAAAAGGATGCATTTAAGGATTTCCAAACGCTCATTAACCATTCTTTCATATACAAGTTCTTTCTCAAAAACAATAAGCTTCATGTGATGTATCGATGTTCTTCTAAATGATCATATGTTGAGAGGAATGTTGTCTGGCTCAAAATCTTTCATAAATCAATACTCATATGAGTTTGAATGATTTCGGACCAGGCTTCATTCCCCTCAACTCTTTTTTCTTTTGGCTTATATGCAATCTAATCCCTGCTTACACGAGGCAAAGGTTTGTATTCCTATTTTTACTATATTTCTCTTCATAAACTCATACCTTTTTTTGTACTTTTGTGGAGTGAATATCAACTTCAATTCAAAAACACTAGTTGATGATGTTAAGATTGTTTTAGATATCAATGCAGAACAAGCTTATCGAGCATAAAGTGTACAGTGAATGAAATCCTAATCAGTCATGTGTATATGAAACTGGATGATTTTGAAGATTTGAAAGGTGACGACACTTGACCAAATTGTTTGAAATGTTCGTTGACTTGGAATTATTTCTTAATTTAATTCTAATAATGGAGCTAGACAGACAAAAAGTAAGCAAGTCATCGATGATTAATAATCGACCCTTCAACCATCTACGCAACAAACCCTCAATCTCTTCCGAAGGTTAGTGTAACCAAACTTTAGATGTGAGATTTGTTCATTACTATAAAAGGCTGTCAAATATGTATAGAACTTGTGTATGTATACAATAGTAAAGCAATGAAGTTATACATCTTCTTTTTAGAATCTTCATTTTTTTGGGCAAAGAGTTAAACTAATGGGTTTGAAAACCCTACTTTTGGATCATAAGACAAGTCCTCGGTTCAAATACCCTGATTTGGGCTAAAGAAACTGTCCAACTTTTGAGCTATTGAATTCTTGAAAACGTTATTAAATTTTAACTACCAAGATCATGTTTCTTCGTGGAAACTGGAAACTACGTGTTGATAGGGTTTAGAAGAAGCTAATACTCTAGAAATATGAAGCTGAGCCTAGTATTTGGGTTCGGCTCCTCAACTTCCGGGTTGGTATCGTTTCTGTTTCATTTGAAGTTAATGATGTTAATCGGTGTCTGATTGGATCAACTGCTCACCTCTAAACATATCGGTGATTTGTAATTTTGTACACAAGTAAAATTATTTGACACTATTGAGTAATGTGCTTTATAAGGGAAATGGGCTACTGTGCTCGTTGTTAATTGGTTTTGAGTCGGAACCCCACAAACTTCCATAAGGTTTATCCGTTGCTGGCCAAACAACCCCACACATTTCATGTAACACATAACTATCCACGTGTTAGACGCTAAGAGCTTTTGAACGAATGTGACTATGTAATATGTATAATATGAAATCTGAGGTACTCCGGTCATTGTCACTTGGTTTTGAGATCCACAAACTTACACACGCCAAAATAAACTTGTTGAATGTTGATACATTAATTAATAATATTATACTATGATATGTATATATTAATTCCTGTATAAATAACTATGCACTACAATATAGAACTGGAAAGATTATCTTATTTCACAATATATATAATATAAGTAACAAGTATTAACTCTTTACCAAATACTGTACAGAAGTATAGCCAAGTCTAGCTTTAGGAATTCTAACGGGACGTGTTTGGGGCGGGGATTGGTTCCCCATCTCCGTCTTCGTTCAAGAAAACTGTTCTCGTCCCGCTTAAAAAATCATGAGAACTAAACAGGAATCTCTGTCGGGTAATCGGGGAAAATCGCAGGGAAACGGGTATCCTGTTTAATATGAACATGGATTAAACGGGTAAATTTTACTGCGGAGATACCCGTTAAAATAATACTGTGTTTTTTCACCATGGGGAGTGTCACTATTAAAATTTTGCCACGAGTTTTAGAAAATAATTATACTAAATTCCACAACATTATCGAATACAAACATATTTGAATTGAAATTGAAGTCTTAAAAAGTCTAAATTCATCTAAAATATTAAAACTAAACAATCCAAATAAAGACAACGTTTAAAATTAGGTTATGTGAAAGTGTATAAATATTTGTATATTTTATATTTAAAATTAATTTTATGTATATATATATATATATATATATATAGTTAATATTAAATTTAATCGAGTATCGGATAATCTGGGCCGGGTATAGGGTAATTGGGGTGAGGATCATCAAACCCGTCTTCGTTCCCATTAAAAATAATCAGGTTTTCCCGGCCCCCGAACCCACCCTGTTTATATCGGTTTTCAATTTTCCCCATCGGTTTTGGTTTTTTTCCCATACCTGACTAGCTTAGAGACTAGAGTTTAAATCTCATTCTATCTTTTTTTTGTTTAGTTCACTAAAATGTATTCAAGTTGTCATGTTTTGTTATTGTGTGTATCGAACTTTAAAGTTTCTATTGTGTGTATCAAACTTTTAATTTTTTGCTATTATATGTATTTTGGTTACATAAAAAAGTAAAAGCTTACAAATATATACAATACAAAGTTTAATATACACAGTAACGACAAATTAAAAGTTTATACACACAATAGAAAGTTTTCAAGCCCAATACATATAATAGCAAAACATAAAAACTTAAATACATTTTTGTAAATTAAACCGTTTTTTTACCTTATAAAATGGACTGCTTTACTTCCTTTTGTCCATATGCGTATTTTATTTAATTTTCTAGTAGTGTTTTAATGTTCCATTTTTTCATATAAAATTGTTGTATATTTTTTTTTCTTCTCTTAGTATTCCGTTGGTTTCTAACTTTACGATTTATTTATTTATTTTGTTACAAATACTTCTTTAATTTGTTTTTCTATAAGACTAATAGTTATTTTCTAGCATACATATTGTATGGCTAATAGTCATTTTCTATAGTTATTTTTTCCTTTTTTAACAATAATAGCTTATATATTTTGTTGTGACATGAAAAAGCCTCGTAATTATTTATATTAGTGTTTAGCGATAAAAGTTGTGGTTGAAATAATATAAATTTAAAATAGCTAGAATAATAATTTTATCTCGCAACATCCATAGCCTTCGGGTTATATTATAGCCTTTTGTGTTTGTTTTGTGTGAGGGAGTTCTTGGTACAATTCATTTGGTTAGAAGTATCTTCTGCTTTTTATTTTATTATTTCTTGTGTTTGTGATGTGTGTTGAAGATTTCTTTCTTTCTTTCTTTTTTTTTCTTCATCTTTGTGTGTATTGTTGACCGTGAATGAAAATAAATAAAGCTTCAATCGTAAAACCGACATGTGTTTTTATTCTTTTATTTTAAAAGTAGATTAGATTTTTATTTAAGTATTAATATTAATATTAATAGAAAGATATTTAATAATTATAAAATGAGACTTTAAAAGAGTGATAATAGATGACTTTAATACTCAGACTAGCAGTGAAAGCGTTTACGTAAAATTAAAAGTTGACGTCACAGTAGAAATGTGGTATTATTATGTAAAAAGGCATTATTGTATTTCTTATACAGATTATTCATTTCTATTGTTACAATTTGGGAATAAAGTATAATTTATACTTGTTAAAAAATAAAATTACTATAAAATACTTTAAATTGATAAAATATAAATTTTGATTAAATTTGATATATTGGTAATGTATAAAGCATTAATTTGATATCTATAAATTAAGGTGTCATACTCATAAAAGAATATCTTTCATTTTTAATAAATAAACAGTAGTTTAACTTGCGAGAGTTAGTTTAATAGCCAGTATATAAATATGGATGAATGTTAATATAAATTTTAAATATATATATTAGGGAATGCTCAACTGAGAATGAGAATTTAATTAAGAATAAGATACTCAATCTCAGCCGTTCATTTTGTAAATGGAATTCATGAATGAAGTGCGTGGAGAGATAGAGTGTGGCAGGGTGTATGTGAGGAATCGTGAGCTGGGATTAGTCTCCCATTCTCATTTAATTTAAGGTTCTCATTTGAACCTCCCAATATATATATATATATATATATATATATATATATATATATATATATATATATATATATATATATATACATACTAGCATATTACCCGCGCAATGCGGCGGCGTCAACTAATTTCTACTCATCAATACATTGATAACAAATAATTTTCCTTTGGCAAGTGGCAACATGTCTATTTTCTTTATTATTATTCTATTCTCAATCAACTCTTTTATTATTTTAAAATAAATTTTGAGAACAATTAAATAAGAAAAACGATCTCTACTTTATAAAGTAAGTTAAATTACATGACAATACAGAGCGTAAGTTAGTAATTTGAAACTATTAAAAATTAAGAGAGTAAGATTATAGAATAAATTAATTTGAAACTATTAGTTATATGAGCTATTTTAAAAAATTAAAAAATATTTTTATAAATTCTAATTATATGTTATTCACGTTTATAAGCTCTACTTAATTATATACATTTTTTTGATAAATAAGTTAAAATGTTTATAACATAATTGAATATTTATTATTTGATTTTTTTTAAGTATAGAAGGTTTAGTTATTAAAATGGAATATAAGAATCTTATTAAATGCATCTAGTAGTTACTTTATATAATAGTTTCCATTTAGATATATGAAGGGTAATTTAGTATATTCAACTTACTTAAAAATTAAGAGTTTTTAGGTTGTAAATGTTTTATATAGGAGTAAGATATATATATATATATATATATTATGAAATTTTAAACATATAAATTCATATATTGATAACAAATCAAAAAATATTCAAAAAATAAAAATGAAATAATAACATCATAACCTATAACATTTTAATATATATTAAAAATGAAAAATATAGATGATAACCACAGGTCTTAAAATTTAAATTTTATTTGTAATAAAAAGTATTGTTGTAACAGCCGCGTTTAGGGCCCGGTCGTTTCGTGGCGGTGGTAAGTTATTTAATAGTTTAGATTTGTATATTTAATTGTTATAATTATTTGCTATTTATTTATATATTTATTTGATGATTATTTGGTATTTAATTTGGACCGCGAGATAAGAGGTAAAAATATTAGTTTAATATTTTTATATGATCTTGGTACCATATGATTCGTTTTTACACGAGGGTCCCGGATAATACCTCGTTGTTTGTTAATGACTTGAATAGGACCGCTTTAATTAGGTTCCTGTATATCAGATATCAGTATTTTACACTGTGTGGTGTATATTTATTTCATCAGCCGACCTTAAGTTTGTTGACCATTTAGAAGTCAACATTTCATGTTTTTATTTCTGTTTGTGCTTGGCTACGTGAGAAAGAAAGAAACCAAGAACAAGAACAGGAACAGCTTTGATTTAGCCTTTACTTGATTTCTTGCTACTGATTTGCTGCAACTAAAGTAAGTATATGCAATTTTGTTAAGCTATTGTTAATCTCGTGTTGCGTTCTTGCTTTATAAGCCATTAATTGATTTTTAGGGTTCAAGATTATGTGGGTTTATGCCCAATCCGAATTTGATTCATGTTTCTGCAAGTTTTTGATGTTCTATGTTCTGATTTCGAGTTATATACATGAGTAAAATCCGTGTTTGAGAATTAAAGCTCAAGAGCACCATTAATGGGAGTTTTAGGTTTATTTTGAAGAATTAAAGATTTATAAATTGATGTTCTTGTATGTAGTTTGAGGTTAAATACATGTTAGTTGTAGTATACAAGTGTTTTGGAACTGATTTTGGTTGATTGAAATTGCTGCAAATCGATTTGTATGAGCTGTGTATTGCTGGAAATCGAACAGAACCAAGAACAGCGACTGTCTGCTGTGCATGAATTTCCGCGACGCGGAACTAGTGTTGCGGCGCGTAATTCCCTGTTCCAGCCCAGTACTTCGTCGTTTGTGATCTGTTTTGACTCGTGTTCTTTTGTATGCTGTTGTTTATGTTTAGTACCTGTTGTATGGGTGTTTATATGATAATTATAAAGGTCTTTTGTTGATGAAATATGATTAGAAGGGTTTTGAACTATTTATGTAACGCCACCCCTAACGAGCTTAAAATTTGAGTTAAATTAAACTTTTTAAACATCGATTATCAAAAGTGTTGCAGCGGAATCAAACACCATTTACAAAAACTACAAAATTGACTCGGCTAATTAATTACAACAAAAAAGTTAGCCAAGTTCAAAGCTACAAGCGTTACCAACTAGTTCCGACCACCGGATCCATACATATAACAACGTGTTCCCCAAAAGGTATATACAACAAAAGCTACCATCGGTACCCGCCTCACCAGGCCTCTATCATCAACCTGCGAAAAAGGTAAATCTTGCACCGTTAGCTACAACTAGCTAGTGAGCACCAATTACACATAAGCAACAATAAGCAGGCTATCATGTATCAGAACAGCACACAAGGCTATCCTATCACATTGTGACGTGACAAACGTGTCAGCAGTAGTCGTATGTTGCAGGGGAGCTAACCCCGCTCAACAACCCAAAAGCATTCCACATAGTACGCCATTTATCTATCATGTTGGTTCCCATCTATCAAGGAACCTTACTCCTTAGAGGAACGGCGGCCTGCAGGACCATTACCCAAGCGTATACTACTTGAGTACCGTTAATGCCCGGGTACTAACTCCCGTCTACCCGAGAACCCAGCCAAGTATTGACACCCGTCTACCTGACTGACCTCCGTGTTCTCCAATTCAGTGTCCGGACAAAACTTCATAAACAACTAGTTGATCCAATATGGATCCAGTTCATGCGCGCATATAATCACAACAATATCTTTCATATCAACAATAATAATACTAAGCATGCTTGTACAACTTTATCATAACATACCTCCATTTCCACGTATCAATACACCAATCATGTGTCAACATGTACTACAGATAACTTACCTACTGAAACTCATGGGAAACCGGTACTCACCTCGAAACTACAAGAGGCAGATATGAAATCGGGAATCCCAAGAGCACACAGAATCGTCTGAGTCACCTAACACCAATAAACACAGATAAACACCCCTTAGTATACACTACAACAGACTGCACTAACAACAGTCTCAACAAAAGGTCAGCATGGCTTCTGACAGCCTCCTACGGCCGCAGGAACATGTTCCTACGCCCGCAGAACAACATTCCAACATGTACTACGGTTTACAACTAGGCCCCATTTTGGGGTGTTACAAATCTACCCCCCTTAAGAAGATTCCGTCCTCGGAATCTGATCTGTCACGGGCCGCTTTGAGCTTTTCCCGCGCAATCTTCACTTTATCTGCCGTAATCTGAACAATTTCAGGTCCGGCAAACTGCTTTTCACCGGGTTCTAACCAACATGTGGGAGTACGACAACGCCTCCCATACAACATTTCATAAGGTGGCATCCCAATACTGGAGTGGTACGAGTTATTATAAGCGAACTCGACCAACGGCAAGTGAGAATCCCACGCACCACCAAATTCGAGAATACATGCGCGAAGCATGTCCTCCAACGTCTGGATAGTTCTTTCCGACTGGCCATCTGTCTGCGGATGATACGCCGTGCTCAGATGGACACGTGTACCAAGTTCATGTTGCAAGCTCTGCCAAAAGTGTGAAGTAAATCTCGCATCACGATCCGACACAATCGAACATGGCAAACCATGTCGTGACACCACTTCATCTACATACAGCTTTGCTAACTTTTCTAGCGGAGTAGACTCGCTGATAGCTAGAAAATGAGCGCTCTTGGTCAATCTATCGACAATGACCCAAATAGCATCATGACCCCTAAGGGTCTTCGGCAACTTAGTCACAAAATCCATCGTAATGTGATCCCACTTCCACTCAGGGATCTCTAGTTGCTGCAAACTGCCATAAGGCTTCTGATGTTCTGCCTTAACTTGCGCGCAGATCTGACATTTTTCCACAAAAGAAGCAATATCTCGCTTCAAAGTAGGCCACCAGTACAATGCCTTTAAGTCATGATACATCTTTGTGCTGCCCGGATGAACCGACAGCCTAGATTTGTGAGCTTCCTGCAGTATCAGCTCACGATTATCACCATGAAGAGGTACCCACACGCGAGACTGAAACGTCTTTAGTCCGCGAGTATCATCAACAAGTTGATCTTTCAGCTTTTTCATCGTTTCTGCTTTTAGGTTTTCATCTTGTAACACTACTTGCTGCGCTTCCTTCAATCGAGCAATGATATCGGGAACCACAGTAAGTTTCATAAATCTAGCATCTACAGTAGAGCTCTTGCGACTTAATGCATCCGCCACCACATTGGCCTTACCAGGATAGTAGCGAATCTCACAATCGTAGTCTTTGATCAACTCGAGCCATCTACGCTGTCTCATGTTGAGCTCTTTCTGCGTGAATACATATTGCAGGCTCTTGTGATCCGTACAGACCACACACTTGGTACCATAGAGATAGTGCCTCCACAATTTCAACGCGAACACCACCGCTGCCAACTCAAGATCATGAGTCGGATAGTTGCCTTCATGAGGTTTCAATTGCCTTGAGGCGTAGGCAATCACTTTATCTCGCTGCATCAACACACACCCCAATCCAGAATACGAGGCATCACAGTAAACAATGAAGTCGTCAGATCCCTCTGGCAAGGAAAGTATTGGAGCCTCGCACAATAGCCGTTTCAAATATTGAAACGCCTGTTCTTGAGCTTCCGCCCAAACGAATGCAACATCTTTGCGAGTTAATTTAGTCAGAGGACCCGCAAGCTTAGAAAAGTCGCGGATAAACCGCCGATAGTAACCAGCTAGGCCAAGAAAACTTCTAACTTCAGAAGGAGTTCGGGGAACTCCCCAATTCATAACCGCTTCGACTTTTGCCGGATCAACTTTCACGCCATCGCTGCAGATCACGTGACCGAGAAAATGAACTTCTCGTAGCCAGAACTCACACTTTGAGAATTTAGCGTAAAGCTTCTCCCGTTTAAGAGTTTCAAGAACCTCTCGCAAATGCAACTCGTGTTCAGCTTCAGTCTTTGAGTAGATGAGAATATCATCAATAAACACAATCACCGATTTATCAAGAAATGGACGACAAACCCGATTCATCAGGTCCATGAAAACAGCAGGAGTATTGGTTAAACCAAAAGGCATCACCAAAAACTCGTAATGACCATAACGAGTACGGAAAGCCGTCTTTGGGACGTCTTCGTTAGCAACTAACACTTGGTGGTATCCAGACCGCAGATCAATCTTTGAGAAGCACGTCGCTCCCTGCAGTTGATCAAACAAATCATCTATCCGCGGCAGAGGATATTTGTTCTTTACCGTTCGCTTATTCAGCTCCCGATAATCAATGCACATTCTCATCGTCCCGTCTTTCTTTTTCACAAACAGTACCGGAGCACCCCAAGGAGAAGAACTCGGGCGAATAAAGCCTTTGTCAAGCAACTCCTGAATCTGTGTCATCATCTCGCGAACCTCGGAAGGAGCAAGACGATATGGAGCTTTAGCCACAGGGGTAGCCCCCGGAACAAGATCAATTCTATACTCAACATCTCTGACTGGCGGTAACCCAGGCAACTCATCAGGAAATACCTCTGGATAATCGGTCACCACCGGAATATCACGAACAACACGTTTCTCCAGTTTAGCATCAATCACATGTGCTAAATAGCAATCGCAGCCTTTCAAAACCGACTTTCTTGCTTTCAACAGAGAAATGATAAGAATATCTAACTTTCGTCTCTCTCCACGAGCCACAGCATATGACCCGTCAGGTAAAGGAACTTTAATCAACTTCTTGGAACAGAAAATCTCAGCGTTCAACTTACTAAGCCAATCCATCCCAATCACAACATCGAATCCCGCAATCGGCATTAAAAGAAAAAAAACAGGAAAACTACTCCCGTCGATATCAATAACCGCTTGAGGGACACTATCTACAACAGGAACTACTTTACCACTAGCAGTCTCTACTCTTACAGGCTCAGACAACACAGATACATGCATTTGCAGTTTATCACAGAAAGAGACAGACACAAATGAATATGTAGCTCCAGAATCAAACAGTACACATGCTGGGGTAGAGTTAATAAGAAAAGTACCCGTAATCACGTCCCCAGCACCCTTCGCCTCCTCTTTCGTCATCTGAAACGCCCGCCCTTTAGCACGGGGAGCGTTGTCTTTCTTCTGCCCTGAGGCAGATCCTCCAGTTCCAGCGTCTGACTTTGACCGACAATCTGTAATCCGGTGCCCTGGCTTGTGGCACTTGTAACAGACGTTCTCCTTAAACTCGCACTCATTCACCGAGTGCCCTTTCTGACCACACCTAAAACAACGAGTAGTGGCCTTCGAACAATCACCAGCATGGTAGGTGCGACACAGAGAGCACCAAGAACCCTCAAACTTAGCCTTCTTCGAAGAATCAGGCTTTCCCCCAATCGACGACTGCCCCTTGGAAGTAACAGATTTTGAGAACTGCTGAAACTTCCTTTTCTGACCCTCAACAACATGATCCCCTTTTCCCTGGCGTCTATCCCCATCAATCTGTCGGGCTATCTCAAACGCCCGATCCAAAGTAGCCGCAGCTCTAACATGAGCGCGATAATCAAGTGGCAACATGTTTACAAACTTCCGCATCTTGGCTTTCTCATCAGTCACCAAATGCGGTATGAATCTAACCTTATCCGTAAAAGCATGAATAAGGTCCTCAACAGGCTTATCCCCCTTACGGAGACCATTAAACTCGTTCTCCAGTCGCTCCAGATCATAATCTGTACAATACTTCGCTTTTAATTTCTCAGAAAACTGCTCCCAAGTCAGAGCATCAATCACCTCTGGCCTCAACGTATCTTTAACTGTATCCCACCAATCCAGTGCTGACCCTTTTAACCTCTGAACAACATATCTGACGCGAAGCTCACGTTCACATTCACAAGCTTCGAACACCTGATCCGTCTCACGTAACCAACGAATAGTCTCAGAGGGATTATCACTACCCTCATAAACCTTCGGCCCGCAAGACAAGAACTTCTTGTAAGAGCACTTCTTTGGCTTCTTCGCTGCCAAAGCATTTTGCAACAACTCCCTCGTCAATCGGAGCTCCTCCTCTAACAGTCTAACATATGCCGCCTGCTCTTGATCATGTCTTGGCGGTTCCACATTATGCTGAGAAACCTCGTCCTCAGCTTCCCGTCGTTCACTTGAGGCCTCGTCCTCCATTCGTTTGAGAGCCTCTTCTGTCGTAGCTCTACGCTCAGCCATTTCTACTCAACTAAATATTTACACGTAGACCACAGTTAGTACACCATTTATTCACCACGTACAAATACTACAGTTAATCTATCACATAGGACAGCCACATAACACTCAACTCAACTCCAATTACCCCGATAGGAACACTTAACGATGGTCGGGCCCGAGCTTGAGATTGAATACTTCTACGAGTACCCAATTCCTCAAACTTAGGCTCTGATACCTACTTGTAACGCCACCCCTAACGAGCTTATAATTTGAGTTAAATTAAACTTTTTAAACATCGATTATCAAAAGTGTTGCAGCGGAATCAAACACCATTTACAAAAACTACAAAATTGACTCGGCTAATTAATTACAACAAAAAAGTTAGCCAAGTTCAAAGCTACAAGCGTTACCAACTAGTTCCGACCACCGGATCCATACATATAACAACGTGTTCCCCAAAAGGTATATACAACAAAAGCTACCATCGGTACCCGCCTCACCAGGCCTCTATCATCAACCTGCGAAAAAGGTAAATCTTGCACCGTTAGCTACAACTAGCTAGTGAGCACCAATTACACATAAGCAACAATAAGCAGGCTATCATGTATCAGAACAGCACACAAGGCTATCCTATCACATTGTGACGTGACAAACGTGTCAGCAGTAGTCGTATGTTGCAGGGGAGCTAACCCCGCTCAACAACCCAAAAGCATTCCACATAGTACGCCATTTATCTATCATGTTGGTTCCCATCTATCAAGGAACCTTACTCCTTAGAGGAACGGCGGCCTGCAGGACCATTACCCAAGCGTATACTACTTGAGTACCGTTAATGCCCGGGTACTAACTCCCGTCTACCCGAGAACCCAGCCAAGTATTGACACCCGTCTACCTGACTGACCTCCGTGTTCTCCAATTCAGTGTCCGGACAAAACTTCATAAACAACTAGTTGATCCAATATGGATCCAGTTCATGCGCGCATATAATCACAACAATATCTTTCATATCAACAATAATAATACTAAGCATGCTTGTACAACTTTATCATAACATACCTCCATTTCCACGTATCAATACACCAATCATGTGTCAACATGTACTACAGATAACTTACCTACTGAAACTCATGGGAAACCGGTACTCACCTCGAAACTACAAGAGGCAGATATGAAATCGGGAATCCCAAGAGCACACAGAATCGTCTGAGTCACCTAACACCAATAAACACAGATAAACACCCCTTAGTATACACTACAACAGACTGCACTAACAACAGTCTCAACAAAAGGTCAGCATGGCTTCTGACAGCCTCCTACGGCCGCAGGAACATGTTCCTACGCCCGCAGAACAACATTCCAACATGTACTACGGTTTACAACTAGGCCCCATTTTGGGGTGTTACAATTTATGCTAAAGTGATGATTAACGGCTACTTTAAATTCGAGAAACGGACTTATATGACTTGTATTCATGTTCTACTGTTTCATACATGTTATATATATTATATATGGTGATTTTAAAGTGTTGGACATGTATTTCATGTTATTTTGAGGTATTAAACCAAACGGGTTGAGTTTGACCCTTAGTAAGCTAAATTGTGTTATATGAACTTTAAATGTGTTTTGTTGGTTGCTACACCTTGTTGGTAACATATATGGATATCTTAATTAGTTTTGGAAGTTTTTCATATAGATTATATGAGTTTTGTGTAATGGCTTAGTTTTGAACCATTTACTATTGAACTTGAATTATTGAGTTAATTGGGATTTGATTCACTAATCTAGTTGTGTTGTGTTCTCAGGAAATCTGAAGCCTTAGTGAAATTAGACAACTGGGTTTGGAGTGTGTCGAGGACACAGGTGAGTGGACTTTAATTCACTGGTGGTTTTAGTTGTAACCGTTATGGTTACTTGAATTTTATACGATTAATCATGTGATAGACAGTTTAGTCTGATTTGATTGTTTGACTGGTTATGTGATGTTTATTGCGTTTGAGTTCAAGATATGAGTATCAAGGCATGAAATTGTGCTCATGATGTTTGTGACAGAGGTCAGCTAAGCGTGGTTTTGGGCTGGGTCAGTTGCTTCTGGTTAGGCAAAACCTCTGTTGCATTTGTTGTAGCAGAGGGGGTTTAACTGTGCCAGTTAGCAGATGACTATCGGTAGATCATTGCTATGGCCAGCATTGGTCGTAGGCTCGGCAGAGCCGCCGGTCCTTTGATATTTGAGATAAACTGTTCTTGTGATCGTTGTGGTTCTGCTTTAATTGTTTGTGGCTTGATTTCCATTGACTTAGCTTTGTGCTAATTCCCCACCCTAACTCTCTGTTTCAGGTTTTGAGAGCACGGTAGGTTGCAGTTTTTGTGTACAGGGAAAGTTTGACCGTAGCTCTGATATTTTGGATTTAGAAAGGACGAGCCATACTTTATGAAATATTTTGTAACACTAAACGAAGTACTGTATGTTTGTACAGTGTTGGTTTTAACTTTTAATGTTATTTCCTTTTTAGATTTATGACGTAATACTTCCGCTGTGATTTAAAAAAAATGGCTTGTATTTTGTGGTGTTACAATTGTAAATTTTAATTTTACATACAAGTGATTGTAAATATTAATTTGTTATCAAAAAGAGTATAATGACATGTCAAAGACTCAAGGTTGTCAGGTCAATATTCTCTTTTTATATAGTTATTTCTTGGCGCATAAAAATCTCATTACCTTTATTGATAAATTTTTATATATATATGTTACCTTTCTTGACAACTTTTCCATATTTATTACAACACAATTTTATAATTGTATATTGATCTTAGCGCAAACTGCACCATAATAAAACGAACTTTTGCTAAGCTACAAATATATACAACGAACAATTTTTTTTGAAAAAACATACAACCAACTTACAAATCTCTCCCAATTTATACAAAAGCTAACCTGGAGTAAAGGTAACCGTTTTTTTTAATTTCTTTTTGTATTTTATAATTTCAGATTCAAGAGTTCTTCAAGATGTTCTTTGTGTTCTTCAATCTTCATGTGTGAACCAAGAACAAAACCAAATCTGTCAACCAAATCTAAACCCAGAATGAAACAACAACAAAACTCATACAAATTTTGTAAACCAAATCTATAACTAAATCTGTAAACCAAATCAAAATGGGCATTGTTCAAATCTTAAAATAACCCTAATCATATATCTGAATATGAAATCAAAGAAACCAAATCATATGTCAAGATGTTGTTCGATCAAACCTAAATCTTGCAACACAAACATCTATTGCATACAAGAAACCATAATTAAAACTCAGAAATCAAAACTCACTAATTTTGTGTAACACCGCGCTTTTGAAAACCAGATTTTTCTTTTTAATAATAGTAATTCAAGAATCCAAGCTGTGTGGATTCGTTTGTAAACTTAACTTAAACCAAACCTGATTTTTCAAAACTTACATAAGCAGCGAAATATTTAAAAGTGGCTATAATTACAAGCAAAATTAGCCACGACCTACAAAAGAACTGTTGGTGTTACTGAAATTGTCCACCGACCACCATAAACAAATATATACAAACATAACATTAAGATAAGTGTTCCTCCAAAAGCATAAGTAATAATCAGCAGGTACCCAAGCTCACGCGCTTAAGTATCACCTGCAATTATGGGAATAGTTTCTGTTAGCTATTTCAAGCTAGTGAGCATAAGATAGCATAATCAGTAATATAAACATATTATATATCATTAACATATCAAACAGTGCTATCCTAACATCTCGCGATGAGCTGGCACAGCCAGAAGGAAGCATAATCTTGTAGGGTAGCAAACCCGGCTCAAAACTCCTAACTAGGGAAACCATACACATCAACAGCGCGGGTGGGTGAGCGGGTAGCGGTCCACCGTTGCATTATGAAGCCATCGACTCCATAGGGTACAACAGGAAACTGACCCTCTTTTATCGCACGAGTAACATTGGGTTAGCCAAACCCTAAATACCTATACAGGTACCGTTGACGCTATCATCGACCAACATGCCTCAAAGCATCCCAGACCGCATGCTGGCCTCGATCAAGGACTATAAATAGCCCCCATATCTCGGATCCGATCACAAACACATAACTGACCCATTCCGGGCCTCATAGCGCGCATATCATAACCATATAATATCCATGGTTCAATTCATACATGCTTCTTGCATAAACATAATCATATCATAGTCATGATTCAATTCTTGCATATTTCATATACATTACATATCATGGCATTATTTGTACATACTAATAATATGTAATACAGTTATATTAATTCTTATGTTATCTGACACTCACTTGAGAGACTATAACAAGCAGATGTAATTTTTGGGCCCGTCTTGTTCTTCGGGTTCACATATAATAGAATACTTATGTTTAGTTACTTCACACAAGTATAATCACTAAAATACTAATATGAATCCTCTAATGATGCCCTTATTCTAATTATAACACTAAACGAGCTTCCCGTACTTCAGTACACGAAAAATAGCAAAATTGTTGATGTTGCTGAAAAAAAGCCTTCTGTGGCCGTAGGAAAAATCCTCTGCAGCCGTAGGGAAAACCTTCTGCGGCCGTAGGAAGCCATTTGCAGATAGTGTTCGTTTTTCAGCCCCTGTTCAATCCATTTTCATCCCAAACTTAAATCCAACATTCCCAACTCAATTTCCAGTATTTCCATATCATCTAAGGCATCATAATAAGTCTAGAAACATATATTTAACAATCTATAATCAAGAATTGAAAGCATTGAAGGGTTTTGATCTGACCAAACCACCCTAAGACACAAACTGGTCTAACCATGGGTTTGATTCTACTGGTTCAATCTTAAAGCGGAAACAGATTGAACACAACCCCTAAACCCTAAAAGGGTTAGGATCTTACTAATGATCTATACTGTTTCATATCAACAATCAAGATAAAAGGTTAGAAACAATTACCTCTTGATCTTGGGATTGCTAAAGTTAGTCCACAGCTACTGCATCACCAACGAACTCCTGCTAGACCGTGACTGGAATTACCCGGAAAAATAACACACCAAAACTTTGTGTGTTTGTGGTGATCGACGCAAAAAGTCAAAACCCCCTTCGGGTTCTTTTCGAAATCGACGCAAGGAGGGAGTGAGGAAGGTGTAACACTGTACTTTTAATTAACATAAAATAGCGTGCGGAAGCTTAATTACATATTATTAGATTAAAATCAAAAGATAACTACAACTTTGACTGGTTATCATTTACATAAAATACCATCACAGTGTTGCAACCACCTACAACCAGATGCCGGCCAAAGCATAGGTTTACCAATAGCCCTGCTAACATGGATAACAATATCAGCACCCTCGAATACAACAAATGCATCTCAAGATAAGATACTGTAAATCCCCAAGCAACAGGCCCAGCCTACAAAACTGTCACGGCTGACCTCCTAATTAACATGTATACATATCCAAATGAGCATATAATCAATCAAGATGTTACATCATGTATGTTAGTGCATACATGGTCACACATTAAGAAATACATTCTTATTTTGATGATGATAAAAATATGAACAAGTAATATTATTGCTTATCAAATTTATTCATATGTTCATATGTTACATTCTTTAAAGGTTAGCAAACCTAAAATTAAGATGATCAAGTGAAGGACAAATAATTGAAGACTTCAAATCAACAAGCAAATAAGAAAATAAGATAAAAGCAAACATTCAACTTTCACGGTCGATTCCACGGTCGACCGTGAATCAACCGTCGCCGCACAAACGTCATCTCTTAACATCGTCTTTCTTGGTGTCAACCGATCTCATACTCGACAATTGAAGATGGAATCTTTAAAGGCGATTAATAAATATAAGAGTTCACAAATAATTTTGACAAAAGAATATTTTATCAAATCTTTTGTAAATATGTCACACATATAGTTTATAAAAGTAATTCCAAACTTTTATTTAATTTGTCTTGTAAGACAAATTATAATAAAACAAATTATTTCTTATTGTGGCAAAAACTAAACATGATTTAGCATTGAATTGCCACAAGACTAAAATTAGAAAAGCATCTTCTATATGTGGTAAATATCCAACATCATTTTTGCAAATCCTTCCAACCTTCCAAATTTGCATAAAGAATTCAAACTCTTTTGATAGGTCAACTTGGGACTTTTCTAAATGCTTTTTCTAATGATTTTTTATGGCAAAAAATGTTTGAGTATGGTTTTATATAAAGTGCAACGTTCATATTTTGAACTTTCA
This sequence comes from Pulicaria dysenterica, assembly GCA_947179395.2. Taxonomy (NCBI): domain Eukaryota; kingdom Viridiplantae; phylum Streptophyta; class Magnoliopsida; order Asterales; family Asteraceae; genus Pulicaria; species Pulicaria dysenterica. The sequence goes on along the minus strand of OX359288.1, from coordinate 74,928,637 downwards.
AAAAGCTGTCCAGACCTGCGACGGAAGATGCACGGTCGACCGTGGCTTCTTCCATGGGGCATCCGGACAAAATTTCCTTTTGTTATTCCTTGGTTATTTAAACAAACTAATGTCTTCATTTCAAACCAACTCTTGACATCTGAAAAATATAGAAAATATACAAGATCTTGTGAGCTTATATTCCACACAAAAAGACCATCTTCAAGATCAAGATCAGGAGAAAAAGTGCAAAGTCTTCAAGAGCAAATCTTCATCTCTATATATTATGTTATTTGTATAAGTGTGTAAGGATCAACTCTAGCCTTTCAAATTAGAGTGAAGTAAGGATCAACTCTAGCCTTTCAAATTAGAATGAAGTGAGGATCATCTCTAGCCTATAAAATTAGAGAGAAGTAAGGATTAACTCTAGCCAACATAATTAGAGTGAAGATAGGCTTATCTTAGCCTTGTTTGCAAGAGAGAAGATTATTTCTTGTAAGCTAAAAAGAGAAGTGTAAAAGGTTTATCTCTACCTTCAAAGAGAGAAGCTAGTGGAGCAAACTCTTGGTGGGTGAGGCCAAGGAGTGGATGTAGTGCAAGTTTGTTAACACTTCCATGAACCACTATAAATCTATTGTCTACTCTTGGTGATATCTCTCTATCTCTACTCTCTTTAAATTATTATATTAGTTGTGTTGCTATAAATTTCAAGATTATTCTTTATAACACAACTTACTAATTTGTATAAGTGTAAAAATTGGTAAACTAAGTATAAGAACCTATTCACCCCCCTATAGGTTCCAACAATTGGTATCAGAGCAAGTTGCTCTAAAATTTTTGTAAAAATTGTTTTGAAATACAACTTGCTTTGTAAATTTCTGAGAAAACAATTTATTACAAAAAATATTGAGTTAGATCCATGGACTTAGAAGAAAACCTAAGATTGGGGGTTTATATGACCACTTTACCCATGTTTATTGATTATACATTTTTAGGTTGGAAAACCTACATGTTGACTTTCTTAAGATCAATAGATTATGACATGGGTGATTTTATTGAAAGTGATTTTGATGAAAATGAATCACTAAATAAACAAACATTGATATTTATTCATAAATCTCTTAAGGAAAGTAAATATGAATATATGTGTTCTTACACCTGTGCCAAGAGATTATGGAATGATATAGGTAAACTTGAGGAGCTTGAAGCAAGAAGAAATAAAGAAAAAGAGACATCAAGAGAACTTGCTTGCTTCATGGCTTTTGAAGAAAATGAGGTATCATTCATGAGTGATTCTAGTAGTAAAGATTACTCACATAATCTTTATGATGAGCTAAAAGATAAATATGATATGTTACTTGATATTAATTCAAAACTCATTAGCAAGACCAATGATTTAAAAAATGTTGAAAATGATAATCTTAAATTCAAAGCTCTTAATGAAATTTTGGTCAAGGAAATAAATGAGTTCAGAGAATCCAATATTATGTCACAAAGTTGCTCTACTTGTCTGGATTTTAAAGAAAAGAATATTAGAGTCCAACAATCATCAAGTGACAATGAAGGTCTTGGGTTTTCAATTGAAACAAGTAACATATCAACAAATCTATTAGAAACAATCAAATGTGTGAGAAAAGGCAAAAGAGAAAATCCAGGTACCTCACGGTCGATGCACGGCGGATGCCGTGCATCTTCCGTCAGCTCACTGGAATTTTCAAAAACTTGAAAAATACAATATTGTCTTTAGTTCTTTCACTTATATGCCTAAAGTTGTAAGTGATAAACAAATGATAAAGTCTTATACTTCAATTTCAAGGTATGAACTTGGTTTTAAGAAACCTAAATCAAATGTAATTCAAAGATCAAGACGTTCTCATAAAACTATTGATTCTATGAACACTTTGTATTATAAAGGTTTCAAGATAACACCAAGGTGGATCAAAGTAGGTGTTTTTGATACTAACAATCCCGGACCCATGAAAAGATGGGTACCACACATATGAAATATGTTTGAGTTGTAGGTTGCAATTGAGGTTGAATATCATTCTAGATGCAACTTGAAGTTTTGTGTGGATGAAAGACTTGGATGATAAATCATCAAGAATAATGCTTTTGATCAACACTAGTGAAACACAATCAAGATAAGTTTCTCTTTCACTTCTCAAGACTTTATATGTTGACATCTATGTGTTGAAAGTGCCATGAGAACTTATGTGAAACTACTTGACATGTTTAAATGTGTTTATTGTATCTAGTGCTTTACATAAACTTGGTTTGCTATAAAAATAAATCAAGGGTAGCAAAAGCATTAACAAAAGACATAGAAATACTTATCAAATACTTAAATGTCTTTCAAAGCTCAATTCATACTCAAGTCAAATACTTTTTGATTGAGTTACAAAGTCGAACTGTGTGGCGTTAAAATGACATATTACTTGTGCCCATATTACTTGGTGTTGTGATTTAAATAATAACTTGAAGCTCTTCCATATAGATGCATGACAAATATCAAACTATCTTGAAAATCATTAAATGACAAGATTATTCTTTATAACACAACTTACTAATTTTTATAAGTGCAAAAATTGGTAAACTAAGTAAAAGAACCTATTCACCCCCCTCTAGGTTCCAACACTGTACAATCAGGATATAAATCCACTCACCACAGTCAGAAAGGCTGTAACACACTCAGTGGACTAATTCACTGAGTCTTCTCAGTTCCTGAGATTAAGTGAACACAAGTCAGTATTTAATTCACAATACTGATACATAATAATAACATATTTATTCATACATCACATGTACATACTCATATCACTGATATGCATAAAAATTCAGTACATAATATCTGATTTGTTAAGGAACCCTTAAGAATCCCAAATTCCGGATGTATCATAGGGAATTGTCATAATTCCGGGTGGTTTCCACATTTCCGAATAAACAAGGGCAAATCCATACGGAATTACATCAATTCCGAATAGTATTGGGCTTCCTTATCAATTCCGAATATTAGGGCAATTCCGAATGAGTTTATTTCCGAATAAAATCCAATTCCGAGCTAAGGCCAATTCCGACTAAACGAAATTCCGAGTATTAGCACATGTTGAATTCCGGAAAATGAGATTCCGAATAAGCAATTCCGATCAAAATAGAATTCCGAGTAAAGACACATTCCGATCAATCATAATTCCGAATAAAAGTTCAATTCCGAGTGACGTAATTCCGATCGAATGAAATTCCGTATAAAGTGTTAGGGCATTATCATTCGGAAATCAATATATGCGGAATTCATCAATTCCGAGTATTTTGTCCGGAATTCATATATTTCGGTTACATTTTATGCGGAATTCTTCAATTCCGATTGATTCAAACCCCTAATTCCGAATAAATCATAACTTTGAACAAGTTCAATTCTAATCTGTTTTATAAGCATGCATTGTTATACAAGTTTCCAGAATCTATAATAAACACATAAGAATCATAATTCAACAACAACTTCTAACATGCAATCATCTTAAGTTCTTAAACATCATGCGGAAATCAATTTAAATATTCAAAACCGAATACAATCAACAATTAACAATTATGAATCAGTATTCTAACCTTATGGATCAGTTCTTCTGTTAACAATTAAGCATGCAAGAAGAAAATCAAATTGTTAAATGGTTCTTTGCTTTCTCCTCTTCTCGGCCGAACACAAGCACACACACACACACTTTGTTTTATGTTTGAAAGAAATGGGAAATGGTGGTGATGTGTTGGTGATTAAGCACACACACATACACACACAAAGACACCTCATAACCCACTCATCTCTAATTTAATTTAATTCATCATTTTCTAATAAATAATAAATCATATTATTATCACACTTAGTTATCAATTAATACATATTGAAAATTAATTCACATAATCAAATATAAATCCCAAGATTAATTTAATTAATTACCTTATTAAATCTAGGCCGGTTGAGAGGGTGTTACAAATCTACCCCCTTAAGAAGATTCCGTCCTTGGAATTTCTTCGCGCTCAAACAAAGAAGGGTAACGGCTTCTCATATCTGCTCCAGTCTCTCAAGTCAAATCAGAACCTAGACTGTGCTTCCATTTGACCAAAACCATCGGTATCTGTTTCTTCCTCAGTTATGTAACCTTTCGATCCAGCAGTTCAACTGGTTCCTCAATGAGTCTTTGATTCATATCCACACGAAGATCTTGTAATGGTAGAACCTATGTCTGATCCTCTACATTGCACTTGCGCAAATAACAAACATTGAAAGTTTCGTGAATACCCGCCAACTCATCAGGAAGATCCAAGGCAACGGTCTGATCATTAACTACTCGTTTGATTCTGAAAGGACCGATGTAACGGGGAGCCAACTTCCCGCGTTTACCATAACGAATTACCCCTTTCCACGGAGAGACTTTTAAGTAGACCATTTCCCCCTCGACAAACGACACCAGTCGACGACGCGGATCAACATACATTTTCTGTCTATCCCTTGCAGCTTTTAGTTTATCCCGAGCAATAACAACCTTATCAGCTGTCATCTGTACAATATCAGGTCCTGCAAATTGCTTTTCCTCAGCCTCTAACCAACAAGTTAGAATTCTACAAGGAGGACCGTACAACATTTCATACGGTGGCATACCAATGCTGGAATGATAGGAATTGTTGTACGTAAACTCAACCAAAGGCAAATGTGAATCCCACGAACCCCCAAACTCTAACACACATGCTCGAAGCATATCTTCTAAAGTCGGAATGGTCCTCTCTGACTGACCATCTGTCTATGGATGATAAGCTGTACTCAAATTTACTCTGGATCCCAATTCCTGTTGTAGTCTATTCCAGAAGTTAGACACAAACCTCGAATCTCGATCTGAAACAATATATAACGGAACTCCATGTCTTGATACTATTTCATCAATATACAGTTGCGCCAACTTACTCAAGGAAGCAGTTTCAGCAGTAGCAAGAAAATGTGCACTCTTGGTTAATCTGTCAACTATTACCCAAATCATATCATGACACTTCTGAGTTCGTGGAAGTTTCGTTACAAAATCCATCGTAATGTGATCCCACTTCCACTCAGGTATTTCCAACTGTTTCAAAGATCCATATGGTTTCTGATGTTCAGCTTTAACTTTCACACAGATGTGACAAGTTTCAACAAATCTAGCAATATCCGTTTTCATTGTTGGCTACCAATAACGAGTCTTTAAATCATGGTACATCTTTGTACTGCCCGGATGTATCGACAATCAAGACTTATAAGCCTCATTTAGATTTAATTCCCTCAAGTTTTCAAATTTCGGTACCCAGACGCGTGTATGATAAACCCTCAAACCACGCGAGTCGGTAGTTAATTCATGTTGTCTTTTAACCATCAATTCATCCTTCAGATTTTCATCTTTCAAAGATTCAAGCTGAGCAGTCAAAAGTTGATCCACCAAATCAGACTTGATTTCTAGTCGCATAAATTTCACAGTATCTGAAGATCCCTTTCGACTGAGTGCATCTGCAACAACATTGGCTTTTCCCGGATGATACTGTATGTCACAATCATAATCCTTGATCAGTTCTAACCAATTATGTTGCCTCATATTTAATTCCTTCTGAGTAAATACATACTATAGGCTTTTGTGATCAGTGCAAATCGTGCACTTGGTTCCATATAAATAGTGTCTCCACAGTTTCAAAGCAAATACTACTGCTGCTAACTCCAAATCATGAGTCGGGTAATTTCTTTCATTTGGTTTCAACTGTCTCGAAGCATACGCAATTATCTTACTCCTCTGCATCAGAACACAACCTAACCCAGCATGCGAGGCATCGCAGTACACAACGAAATCTTCTGAACCCTCTGGTAATGAAAGAACAGGAGTTTGACACAACAACTGTTTCAGAGTCTGAAAAGCATCTTCTTGAGTTGAACCCCACTGAAATGGAACATCTTTTCGAGTCAATTTAGTCAATGGACCAGCAAGCTTAGAAAAATCTTTAATAAACCTGCGATAATAACCCGCCAATCCAAGAAAACTCTTTATCTATGTTGGTGTTTTCGGAGCACTCCAATTCATTACAGCTTCAATCTTGGATGGATCTACTTTGATACCATCTTGACAAATTACATGACCTAGAAATTGAACTTCACGCAACCAAAATTCGCATTTTGAAAGCTTGGCATATAACTTGTGTTGCTTTAAAATTTCAAGTACCTGTCTTAAATGTTGGTCATTTCATCTTCTGTCTTCGAATACACCAAGATGTCGTCAATAAACACAATAACAAACTTATCTAAGAAAGGTCTGCAGACGCGATTCATCAAATCCATAAACACTGCAGGAGCATTTGTTAAACCAAATGGCATCACTAGGAATTCATAATGACCATATCGAGTACGGAAAGCAGTCTTTGGTATATCTTCCTCTGCTACTCTGACTTGGTGATACCCTGATCTCAGATCAATCTTTGAAAAGTATGAAGCCCCTTGTAATTGATCAAACAAATCATCGATTATGGTCAATGGATACTTATTCTTGATGGTTCTCTTATTCAAATCCCTGTAATCAATACACATACGGAGAGTCCCATCTTTCTTCTTTACAAACAATACCGGTGCACCCCACGGCGAAGAACTCGGGCGGATAAATCCCTTGTCTAGCAGTTCCTGGATCTGAGTCATCATCTCCCGGATATCTGAAGGAGCTAAACGATACGGAGCTTTCGTGATCGGTGTAGTTCCCGGTACCAGATCAATCTTATACTCAACGTCCCGTACAGGTGGCAATCCCGGTAAATCATCTGGGAAAACCTCTGGGTATTCTGACACTACACGAACATCGGTAACCGACCTCTTTTCCTTCTTCAAATCAATGGCATAAGATAAAAATGACGCACACCATTTGGCTAAAGATTTTCTAGCCTTCATATACAAGATGATTGGAAAGGAAGAAGAAGATCTATCCCCACGGGCCACGACATGCGACCCGTCAGCCAAAGGAATAATAATCAGTTTCTTGTGACACTGGATACCAGCTCTATGGTGATTTAGCCAATCCATGCCTAGCTCTAAACCAAACCCTGGTATAGGCATCAACAAACAGTCTGCAGGCAAACTAGTACCATCAATGTCTATTGACACCCCAGTCATACAAGAAGTTACATGAACTATCTTACCATATGCTATCTCTACTTCTAAAGGAGTAGTAATCACAGAAAAAGGTAGTTTCAACTTATCACACAGAGATACAGACATAAAGGATCTATTTGCACCAGAATCAAATAACACACGGTCAGGCACAGAGTTTACCATAAACATACTCGTGATTACATCACTGTTCTCGACGGCTTCAATAACCGTCATCTTGAAGGCTCTCCTTTCCGCAGAAGGTGCAGCCTTACGCTTCTGACCTGCAGAAGATGATCCCCCGACATGAGCTACCCCCTGCCCCGTACCCGTTGATCTTTGTTTAGTGCAGGCTCCAGATCTGTGACCTTCCTCATGACAATTCCAGCAAACATTTGCCTTATACCGACAATCAGATGGCTCATGACCAAACTCCCCACATCTTACACATCGTTTAGTCTGAGGTGTGCAAGGGCCAGTGTGGCGAGACTTACCAGGTCCACACCAAGGTTTATTCTGATAAGATCCCGAACCTCTAGATTTCTGATCCCCACGATTCTGATTTCCCTGCCACTTGCCTTTATTACCACTCTGTTTTCCTCAAGACTTGTGAGATAACCCCTTCTCACGATTCATTCTTTCTCGAGCACTCACATCACCCTCAGCAGCTCGAACAAAGTGATCTATCTGAGAAGGCTCATCAGAAACCCACTGTTTTGCAAATCTCAACTTTTCATTAAACTTTGAAATTAACTCATCAACCGACATTTTGTCATCCTGCACTAGATCCAAAAACTCTCGCTTTACTTTAGATAGATCATGCGTATGCTGATCCTCGTCGTCGACGAGTATCGTTTGTTGAAGGGGAAATGGTTTATTTGAAAGTATCTCCTTGGAAGGGTGTAATCAGATTTGGTAAACGCGGGAAGTTGGCTCCCCGTTACATTGGTCCTTTCAGAATCAAACGAGTTGTTAATGATCAGACAGTTGCATTAGACCAACCTAATGAATTAGCGGGTATTCACGACACTTTCAATGTATGTTATTTGCGCAAATGTAACGTAAAGGATCAGACTCAGATTCTTCCGATAAAAGATCTTCGAGTGGATACTAATCAGAGACTTATTGAGAAACCAATTGAACTGTTGGATCGAAAGGTTACTAAATTGAGAAAGAAGCAGATACTGATGGTTTTGGTCAAATGGAAGCACAGTTTGGGTTCAGACTTGACTTGGGAAACCGAAGCTGACATGAGAAACCGATACACTTCTTTGTTTGAGCACGATGAGATTCCGAGGACGGAATCTTCTTAAGGGGTAGATTTGTAACACCCTCTTAACCGGCCTAGAATTATGAGGTAATTAATTAAGTTAATCTTTGGATTTAATTTGATTATGTGAATTATTTGTGATAATTATATGTTTATTATTATTTAGACATTATTTAAATTAAATATTAATATATGGGGTTAGTGGATGTGTTGGCCGAATTTGGTGAGTTTAGTCACCAACCTCACCACCCCATCTTCATTACATGCAAATTAACAAAAGTGTGAAGTGTGTGTTTGTGTTATTGTGCTCTCGGCCGAAGATCACCATAGAAGAAACATTTTCATTTGCATCAATTGATCATCGAATTCTGATATAATCACATTCACAAGGTTAGATTAATGATAAAGTTGTTAATTGTTTACTTTATTCGATTTTATGGAATGATTAAGAATTCCGATTGATTGTTGATGATTAATGGATGTTTATAAATTGAATGCATGTTAAATTTTATGAACTATATATGTTGTTTATATGTTTAGAATGATTTCTGGAAACTTGGAACTCTTGCATGTTTAAAATCAGTAAGATTTGAGTTAGAAATCGAAATGGGCAAGAACATATGAATGTATCGGAATTAAGTATGAATTAGGCGGAATTGACGAATTCCGATAAAATATTCTCGGAATGGGTGATGAATCCGAGCAAATTGATAGGATTGTATTAAATACCGATAAAAGATGAACTGTTGGCCTTAACATATTTCTCGGCTTTGATTTTATCGGAATTGTCTATTTTCTCGGAATTGGACATTCTCTCGGAATATGATAAATGTCCTAACACTTTTATCGCAATGTGCCTTTTATCGGAATGTGCCTTTTCTCGGGATATGCCTTTTTCTCGGAATTCTAGTTTATTGGAATTGATGTTTATCGGAATTGCTTATTTTCTCGGAATTGGACAATTCACTCAGAATCCTGATTCAACCGGAATTGATACAAACTGAATGGAATGCCTTTGCTTGATTGGAATTTCAAGATGGATTCGGAATTATGACAATTCCGTATAATATATTTGGGATTTGGGATTCTTAAGTTTCCTTTGACAAATTCAGATATTATGTACTAAATTTAAATGTATATCTGTGATATGAGTATATACATGTGATGTATGAATAAATGTGTTCTTTATTATGAATCAGTATTATGAATTGAATACTGACTTGTGTTCACTTAATCTCAGGAACTGAGAAGACTCAGTGATATAGATTTCTGAGTGTGTCACAACAGTGCAGACTGTGGTGACTGGACCTATATCTTCGGATATACAAGATATGATATCCTAATTGTTATGATGCTCTTGTTTGAATTGTATACATATTATGGTGGAGATCAGCGTGGGGGATTTTCGGCTGGGCCTGGTTTAGGGATATATAGTATTAGCACAATGCTTGATTTGCATTTGTTGTAGTTAAGAGTGCTAATATTTTTGTCCATGAAACCGAGCCATCGGTAAACCTTGGTTTTGGCCGACCTTGGTTGTAGGTGCTTGCAACACCGCCGGTTCTCCTATTGATGAGCTTATGTTTTGGGCATGTTTGCCTTGTACAGGTGCTTAGATATTTGTTCCCTCACTTAGCTTTGTGCTAATTCCCCACTAGATTGTTTTGCAGATATCCCGTGGTGAGTTCTGATGATGATGACTGGGAATCTGGACAGACCAAGAACTCTGATGTCCAAAATTTTGTGTAGAGCCTCTTTTGGAAAATTAACACTGTAGTTGTTTTGTATATGAACTTTGATCAAATGTTTTTCACTTATTATGTATAGCAGAAGTAATTAGCTTCAGCATACTTTATAATATATGTTTAAAAAGTATAGTGTTATAGTTCATTTCCGAATAAAATCCAATTCCGAGCTAATGCCAATTCCGACTAAACGAAACTGCGAGTATTAGCACATGTTGAATTTCGGATAAATGAGATTCCGAATAAGCAATTCCGATCAAAATAGAATTCCGAGTAAAGACACATTCCGATCAATCATAATTCCGAATAAAAGTTCAATTCCGAGTGACGTAATTCCGATCGAATGAAATTCCGTATAAAGTGTTAGGGCATTATCATTCGGAAATCAATATATGCGGAATTCATCAATTCCGAGTATTTTGTCCGGAATTCATATATTCCGGTTACATTTTATGCGGAATTCTTCAATTCCGATTGATTCAAACCCCTAATTCCGAATAAATCATAACTTTGAACAATTTCAATTCTAATCTGTTTTATAAGCATGCATTGTTATACAAGTTTCCAGAATCTATAATAAACACATAAGAATCATAATTCAACAACAACTTCTAACATGCAATCATCTTAAGTTCTTAAACATCATGCGGAAATCAATTTAAATATTCAAAACCGAATACAATCAACGATTAACAATTATGAATCAGTATTATAACCTTATGGATCAGTTCTTCTGTTAACAATTAAGCATGCAAGAAGAAAATCAAATTGTTAAATGGTTCTTTGTTTTCTCCTCTTCTCGGCCGAACACAAGCACACACACACACACACACTTTGTTTAATGTTTGAAAGAAATGGGAAATGGTGGTGATGTGTTGGTTATTAAGCACACACACATACACACACAAAGACACCTCATAACCCACTCATCTCTAATTTAATTTAATTCATCATTTTCTAATAAATAATAAATCATATTATTATCACACTTAGTTATCAATTAATACATATTGAAAATTAATTCACATAATCAAATATAAATTCCAAGATTAATTTAATTAATTACCTTATTAAATCTAGGCCGGTTGAGATGGTGTTACAGGAGACTAGGGTTTTTCCTTGTTGCAAATTTGAATCTCTTATGGATAATTAGCTTTTTCTAGGTTTAAATACTTAAACCTTATCCAAGCCCAAGCCCGTTCAATTAAATCTCATGTCTTTAATTGAACTTTCATTCATTGCACTTTGACCCCCTGGATTTTACTAGTTAATTAATTAACTATTAATTAACTGGTCCGTTAAATATTAAAACTTAATATTTAATTCCCTTTAAATAATAAATAACTATTTATTATTTATTTCTCTCAAATAATCAATTCAACTGATTAATTATTTCCACACGAAATATTGGTAAATTCCAAACTGTTCTAATTGGGTGTGTAGCAGTGTGACCCTTTAGTCTCTTATAACATTGGACACAATATACCAATTAATTATCTCTGCACATAATCTAACAGGCATAGGATCAAATTCTTTATTTTTGACCCATTTGATGATTATTATGGAACAAGCTCAAAATCATCACTTTAATTACAAAATTTGGTTCCTAAATGTTTGTAAATAATGTAGGAACATATTAGAACTCATAGAATCAACTATTGATGGCTAATTTGTATTTAGCCATTATATATATATAACAATTTTCAGGATTGATTTGATACTATGAATAGTAATTTTTTATCTTTATATTAAATATTATATGTTGCAGCCTTATCACTAAATGCCTTTGTAGCGCAATTGTTTAGTGGGTTATTGGAAATCTTGCCAGAATACTGAATGGTTTAGTGTTCGAACCATCAATACCGTTGTAATTTAATTTTTAGTTTTTGTTTCTTAATGGTAGACATACACATTCTCATTTGTTCTATATCCTCAAATTCACTTAAACCTACGAATTCAAAGAGGGGGCTATTTTGACACCGATAGATTAAAGACTTTAAGTTAATATTTATTTTTCTCTAATAACTTTTAATATGTTTTGTTCTTTGTAATGATGGATATTCTTCTTATTCTTATTTTTATTTATATTTTTATATCGGTAATTCAAGTAAACCACGAGGATTAAAAATGTAATTTTAAATCAAGTAAACCACATAAACTAAAAATGTAATTTATTTAAGGGTTTAGTTCACCAAACTGTATTCAACTTGTCACGTTTTGTTTTTGTGTGTATCGAACTTTAAAAGTTTCTGTTGTGTGTATAAACATTTAATGTATTGCTATTATATGTATTTTGGATACATAAAAAATATAAAAAAATGTATAAGTTTAGTACATACAATATAAAGTTTAATACACACAATATCGACAAATTAAATGTTCGATACATACAATAGATAATTTTAAAGGCTGATACACACAATAACAAAACTTGACAAGTTTGATACACTTTAATGAACTAAACCCTTTATTTAACTCACATTTGTGTTCTAATATTAGTATACATTTATATATATTTTTACCAAATTTTTTTCACCGCAGCGCGCGAGTAGCATAAAACTCGTTTTAACCTAAAACTCAAGAACTCAAGAACAGGGAGCTTAGGAACTTACAAAGGAAGGAAGGAGATGATGATTCTGAGATTTAAGAACAGATTTAAACTTGTATTTGTAGTAGATTATGAAGCTTGTTGAATTCTCTTTTTATTTTTTCCTTCAATGTTTCAAGAACAAAGGCATAAGTGTGTGTGTGTGTGTGTGTGTGGTGTCGTGTCTGTGTATGTGTAGAAGAGAGGAGACCGACTTTGGTCTCAAATATTATCCATATGGGGTATTTTGTTCCCCTTTTCAACTTACAACTTAATACCCACTTGCCCGTTTCAACTAACGGGGATATATTTGGAATCTTTATTCAAAACCGTTTAATATTATATTAAACTTATTTATTTTCGTTAATATTTTAACATCATGATTTCTAAATTATTTTCATAATAATTTCATATTATGTCTAATATTCATTAATAAGCTCGAGATTAGAACGTACCGAGAGTATAAACGACTAGGCCCGTTTGAGGATGTTACATTTTGTCTCACAAACATCATATGAAACCATAACCTGAAAAGTTTTGATTCATATGCTCGACTAGGTTACTAAAAACCATAATCAAAACTCAGATTCTGCAAGACAAACATCGTATGAAACTAAAACCAAATCTGGAAAGTTAAAACACGTGAATCAAAACTCAGATTTACAAAAACCTAGATGGAGATGAACATATCTATAGCCCTGCATTTACTGAAATACCAGATCAAAGATTTGAACAAGAAGACAAACACATGGTGCTGGGGCGGCGATTCAGAACAAGAATCAAACCAAAAACCCTAATGGAAGTCGAAGCAGCGACGGTGGTGGTTTAAAGGCAGCGGTGTTGAAAGTCGATTAAGAACCATAGCAAATCAAGAACAAGAATCTAACCAAAAACCCATGGAAGTCGAAGCAGCAACGGCGGTGGTGGAAGTCAATAAGAACCCTAGCGAATAAGTAACCTAGCGAATCAAGAACAAGAATCGAACCAAAAACCCTGATGGAAGTCGAAGCAGCGGCGGTTTGAAGACGATCTCAATTTGGTGGTGGCGGTGGCGGCTATTTCTTGAAGGAGGTGATGCTTGTTTCTTGAGCAAGGGGTGATTTTTGTTTTGCATAGTCTTGGGATTTTCGTTTTGCAGATGCAGATCTAGAACCCATATGCATTTGTTCTTGTTTTTTTATTAAGATAATTAAAAAAAATAAAAAAACCAAGGTCACCGGTTGATAGAGAGAAGTAATAGGTCACTTGTATATAATGTAGGAGTAATTGAAGTTGATAGTATTATTTAAAAAAAAAGTTGGTTGTATACAATAGTAGCTTAGCCAAAATTCTTTGTATTTTGAAGCACTTTGCCCTTGATCTTATCATAAGTTTTAGAGATTACAGTAATTGACCATGTGGTTTGTGTTTAGTTTCACATTTTAATTCTTTACCTTCAAAATGATTCTTTTGGTCATCGTGGTTTGTAAATCATTTCACATTCATCGTGGTTTGTAATTCATTTCACATATAATCCTTTAGACTAACATCCTTTTAAGATTGTGTTTTAAAAAAAAGTACTTTTCCATCTTATGCTTGTTACTGAACAACCACCTAGGTTCCTGTTCTTAATCAACCTTTTAATTATACTTTAACCAAATTAAGATTTTAATTATTTTTAGACAAGCTTAAATATCCCTAGTTATATCAAACCCATAATCAAGTTTTCAAATTACTTATTAGAGTGTTGTTTGATATGTTTTTACATGTTCTTGGATAAGAAATATAAAAATTATTTGATTAATACGAGAAGAGTTTAAACATAAACATTACTCAAAATTGAAATTAAATCGATTATGGAAACACATAGAAATCAATTTCAGATATAAATCGTATATGGATTTAGAGCTTTAACTGTAGTAACAAATCAATTTATGGGCTATAAAGATTTGGGTTTAAATTCTTCTGGGCCTTGTACTTCATTAGTGATTTAGTGGTAATAAGTCGAACTGGAAATGTTGGTATGGTGGTGATGGTGTGACCCTTTCACCACTGATCTAGGGTTTTTTTCTCTCTCTTCCCCTATAGGTTACATCTGGAAACATTGGTGATAACGCGTGATAGTGTAACAACATTAATGAAAAATCTAGCGCAGTTCATCGCCTTAAACATAGAGGAGATGGTGGTCGCCGAAGTTGAAGTGTTTAGATTCAAACTAAAGCAATTGAAATACCAACCCCAAGATAAGTTGCAACGAGAGTCGGTGTGGCTATCATCTCCTCTACAAATTTATTGTTACAATTAGGGCAAAATAATCAAACCATCATAGCAATAAGAGAAGTATATATGTGTATGTGAGTGAGTGAGAGAGAGAGAGAGAGAGAGAGAGAGAATTCGACTGAGGTTTGAGGGGTTAGAGATAGAGAGGGATCTATTGATTGATGAACACGGTGAGACCATCAGCTTCCATCTCGAAGTTTCCTAAAGTTTCATACTGTCACATCAGCATCCACATCATTTCCCACTTCCAATCATCTCTAACCCACAAGCTCCCACATCCAACCCACACCATCCACATATATTATTAATTATAAAATATATATTAATGAGGAGAGAGAAAGGAGTAAAGGGGAAAAAAGGAAAAAGACGTGAACTAGAAGCTGGTTGGAGAACCCGGGCTGATTTGGAACCAGTCGGGACCAGCTTTGCGGTGATGGTATTTGGTGTTAGATCGGGTTCAACCAGCTCTGGTTGAAGTAGCGATTCACACAGTTTGGTTGGGGAGGGGAATGACCGAGGCTTAAAAAGAAATCTCATCAGGTAACATAAATAAGAAGGAAGTGGACTAAAATATCCTTCTTTTAATGACAAAACTTAGCAAATGTTAGTTTAAATAACTGAGTTTGTAACAAAATATAAAACACAATAACCATTAATATTTTTCTAAAGGACGGATTGTTATTAATATTATTTTAGAATATTATAATTAAAAATATGTATAGGCCACCGAAGGAGTTTATGTGTGATTAGATCTTTAAAGTTTTCCTTGGTAGTGTTCACACATTGAAGATAAACTAAAAAAGAAAATGAAAGTTAGTTTAAATATTATAATTAGTTTATTAGTCCATGGACTTGGACAACAAATTAAAGAGTGAGGTTGTATCCGCCGGTGGTTCTTTCACCGCGGAGTCAATTTCAAACAAGTCGCGTCGCTACCTTAACTTCAACGAAACCGCGTTCCTCGACAATCTAAGGTTTAGTCAAGTATTTTGTGATATACTCGTAGTAACAACATTAATTATTAAAAAAGATATAAGTATAGTTTATTATATAAAATTTGATATAAAGATATGAAATTCTTCCATTTAGAAATATGTCTCATATATTAATGTTAAATATTAATTACTATGACAAATTATGGCATTGACCCTTTAGGTTTATACTTATTTCATATTCGATCCTTAAAATGCGAAATTACGTTGATGGTCATTTAAGCGGATATTTTTTTCATTAATGGTCCTTTAAGTTAACGGATGTTCTGTTAACATTGACTTGCATTGTGATAAAAGTGTCATTTTGTTTTTTTTAATCAAAAAGAAAAAAAAACAAGTCATATGTCTAATAAAAAACCTAAACCCCCTGTATCTCTCTCTCACTCTCCTCTCCCTTCAACCCATTTTGACACACCCATGAGATATCCAACTGACCATAATTCTGGTCACTGAATGATATCCCACCGACTACCACATCTTTATCTTCAACCACCAACACGGGCAACCACATCTCAACCACCACCGCCCTCCTCATCTTCAACGACCATCTTATCTATCTTCACAATGTCACACACTCACCCAAAACCCTCCACCGCACCAACATCGCTCCCCCACCGCCTCTTCTCAACGAAGAAATCAAGAAGAAGAAAAGGATGCCGGTTCTTGAGATGAACAAAAAAGGAAATGAAACCAATAATCGCAATCCCACAATTGAATATTCATATCAATGTTCTTCCTCTTATTATCACAGCCGAAATAGTGAGTTCTTCCGATTGCATATCACTACTACTCATCCCCACCTCCACATCGTCTCTCACTTCCACCACCTACGAATCATCATAAAGGCGTCGACTCAAACCACTTCATATCTCACACTGACAACAACAAAACACTAGACGATCCATGGCAATAGACTTTTAGAAAAAAGACTTTGTGTGTTGTAAGAGAGAGAGTAGACGATAGAGAGGGGAGAAGAGAGAGAGAAAATCTGTTTAGGGGTGACAATGCACTTAAGACCATGGGAAGTTTTGAGTAAATTACACGAATGGTCCCTGTAGTTTGACACTTATTTCACCGTTCGTCCCTAGGCTTCATTAATTACATCAGAGGTCCCCAAGGTTTAGGTTTTGTAACAATGGTAGTCCCTCACTCACCTAAAATGACTAAAATACCCCTAACTTCTTTTTTTAATTATTTTCTTGATTTTATAATTATTTTAAAAGTAGTTTTAAATAATTTTCTTGATTTTATAATTATTTAGAAATACTTTTAAACTTACTAAAACAGCACACCAACCTAAACCTCACGCCATCTGCACCTCACCGCTCATCTGCAACTCACCGCCACCCTAACTCCGTCGGCCTCCACTCCGCCGCCCCAAACTCCGCCGTCTCTCTCTATCTCTTCGTCGTCTCTCTCTATCTTCTTCACTCTCTCTCTCTCTGGGTGGTCTTTGAAGAGGAACCGCCGCCGCAAGGAGTGTGACAACCTCCGACTACCAATATTCCGACGGAGACGAGTGGAAATCTTGTTATATGAACCAATACTCGTCGATTTAGTCTCGATAAACTCAAACTCAAACTCAAATTTTGTTATCTGAACCTATATTCTTGCAGCCTTTGAAGTTGGATTTTGGAGTGAAGAAACATCATCAGATGTTGAATTCGACTTCAGACGGAGGAGTTTGGTAGGGGAGATCGACGACGGTGGAGTTTGGTAGGGGAGATCGACAGCGGTGGAGTTTGGTAGGGGAGATCGACAGCGGTGGAGTTTCGTAGGGAGATCGACGGAGGATTTGGGTAACTCATCATTAATTTTAGGGTTTTGGGTTTAAATCTGATTTTTAGGTTTGATCTGTACATGTTTGTGTTCGACGGAGGAGTTTGGCAGGGGAGATCGACGGCGGTGTCAAGGGAGATCGACGGCGGTGGTTTGACGACCTTAAAGACAGAGAGAGAGAGAGATCAACGGCAGGGGACGGTGGTGGTGTTTTGTGTGTGTATATATATTATAGAGAGAGCAGAGGGTGGAGTCGGAGGTGGAAAGTGGCTGAAGGTGGAGGTGGAGGTGGAGGTTGACGGTGGCGGCGGGCAGCCGTGTGAGGTCGATGAAGGTGTGGCCGGCAGTGTAGAGGGAGAGCATATGGAGGAGACGGTGTGTATATGTATATTATATTGTTTTAATAAGTTTTAAAAGTATATAAAAATAATTTAAAATCAAGAAAATAATTAAAAACTACTTTTAAAATAATTATAAAATCAAGAAAATAATTAAAAAAAGAAGTTAGGGGTAATTTAGTCATTTTAGGGGAGTGAGGGACTACCAGTGTTACAAAACCTAAACCTTGGGGACGTCTGGTGTAATTAATGAACCCTAGGGACGAACGGTGAAATAAGTGTCAAACCACAGGGACGATTCGTGTAATTTACTTGGAAGTTTTTTATTTAAAATATTAAAAGAAAAGAGAAATGACTATTTTACAGTTGTATGAGATAAAGTTAACGATACAAATTAACTAAATGTTAAATAAAGGGGCAACGGTGCAATAGGTTTCCGTTTAATGCACTGTCAGCGTAATTCCACATCTTAAAGAACTAAATATAGAATTTGGGCTTACCTAAATAAGTTGCGACGTAATTAACTATTAAATAAAGTAATGTTTAGAAAGATAATAGGCTCTGATAGTATAACACTATATCAATAGGTGTTTATTTTAACTTATTAAGGATTTTATGTATGAAATAAATTTATAAGTCTATTATTGGATTTATTCTTAATAAAAAGTTGCATGTCAAAAAATAAACTTGTTAAAAATAAATTAAAGACTTATAGTTTTGTAAAGCATAAAATTCTTAATAACTCAAAATAAATACTGCCAAATTACAATTAAGAATCTCATGCTGAATAATAGCTTAAAAACTCCATTATGTACATAAAGAACTCCTGCACCAAATATAAGCACGCAAAGATATGTATAATATATGTTTTTTTTAATATTTCTTAATTTTTATAATTAAAAGGTGTTTTTCTATAATACAATATGGCATTTCTGACGTGTGTGATAAAAAAAAGTCTAATAGAAGCATCCTAATTAACAGGTGTGTAAGTTTGTGGTTTTATTTTTATTTTTTTATTATTTTAACAACAAACACAAATCCATTAAATCTATCTTAAATATATTCTATTGTTATAATGAGACTTAAATCTATAATCATTTGAAAGAAGACACTGAGATACCACTCTATAATACTAGATATCAATAGGTTACAATTCTTTTATGTATGAATTTGTGGTTAAAAATATGGTTTTGATTATGATATAATGGGAAACTGGGAATTTTTTAACCCAATTAATGATAACACGTCTCTATATATAATGTATTATACTTCAATGATAATAGATTTATCTTAAATATAATAAAAAAAACTTGGCTAGGAAACCGTGTGTTGAAAGTTAGATCGTACAAACTAATGTCAATTTTCATAACCTCATACATAGCATAGTTCAAAATTTTCTGCGTTTAAACCGTTAGTAGCTTTTAATATTGTTTTTAATACAATAATTTTAATAATATATACAAAATTAAAAAGTCAAAGAAAGAAGCGTTAATACAATCATCAAAACCAACTACAGTTTTACATGTTAAAATTTTTTTTTCTAGCTTTTCAAAAAGAAAATATTCATCTTTTTTTAAAAAAGACAAAGCCAATCATATAAATATATAAAAGACAGAAAATATTTTTGTTCTTTTATGAGTAAAATTTTTTTTGTCTTTTAGTTAAGATATTATTATTATTATTGTTACTATTATTATTATTAGATATGATTATTATTATTATGATTATATTAATAATAATAATAATAATAATATTATTATTATTATTATTATTATTATAATTATAATAATTATTATTAAATAGACATACATTTTATACTTTATCTAATTTTTGTCTTTTTGTGCTAGAAAAGATTATATTTTTTACTAAAAAAAAACAGAGGTTGTAACGTCAAAAATGTCGTTTGTTCTATAACGATATATTTATATCCTGACCTAATGATCAAATTATAATATGATACATACCTACATAAAATCCATCACAAAAATTAAGTTTAATAGTTAATTAAAAAAACTTAAACTTTAATGCTTAAACAATTCAAGAATAAAGGTAATGGTTATTATAAAAAGTTTAGGAGTTTAATCGAATAAAGTTTAAACTATTTTTAACCTTAATCAAAACTCTTAAATAATAATAATAATAATAATAATAATAATAATAATAATAATATTTTTAATAGACATATATTTTATACTTGATTTCTTATTATTAAAACCTATTAATTCCCGACGCGAAGCGCGGGTAAGCTACCACTAGTCTCATACATTTACAGGGAAAAAAGTTTGTCGCCTTCTTTATTCTAAGTAACCACATTATAAATATAAACTTCCAAAAAGTTTAGACGGAGTGGTAAGGGACTCCGTTTTTGTATCTAAGGTATGGGTTTCGAAGCTTGCCTCCTCCAACTTTTTGTCTTTTTAATTTTTCTAACGTATGGTATTTTATTGGGCCAACTTTTTGTCTATTTAACTTTTCTAACACACGGTTTTTAAGAGCTGATTTTCTATCATTTAATTGTTTTAAGTTTCATATCTAAGATCAATTTACCATTTTGCGTAAATGGTTTAAAATTATTTTCTTTAGATTTTTTAGTAACAAATGGAAGATGAAAATCAAATCAAAGTCGATTAAAAAGTAATTAATCCTCGACGCGGAGCGTGAGTAGGTTAACCACTAGGAAGAAAAATCTTCATGTAAAGAATAATAGTTCTATAGAAAAAAGCATTAAAGATAGTTTAATTATTTCATAAAATGATTATTTAACTACATATATAAAAACTAGATTTTTTAAATTGTTTTGAGCTTCCATATGTTTCTTCACAAGCATTCAAATGAGACCTTTAATTTTAACAATAAGCAAGTTTCTTTAGAGGTTATATTCTTATGTTTGTAAAAGAATATGACTAATATTATATAAGATTTTAGGTATGACTAGTTACATATGTATCAATCAATAAAAAGTACCAAACAATTAGTAAGAAGAAAAACGTATCCGTGAGTTATAGTTTTCCATCAAAAGTATCTAAAATTTCATATCTTCAAAACTCCAACATCATTTCACTCATTATTCGACATCGTGCATCATTAATTACCAAAAAATTTCGTCCCACATTTCAGATCATGTATACCATCTCGGACTCGAACCGAAAGCGCATTAGATATCCTTACAGTCTTTTAACAATTATACGATTTTCTATTTTATCACGCTCTCAATGTACAAAAACCGATGTTCTAAAGAGCGCACCATGACACAAGTGTTAGACACACGTTTTCCCGCTAAATAAAATGTTAATTTAAGACATGTCATTCACAAAAACAATTTTCTCAATTAAACTTTTTCCAATTAAATTCGCGATCGTAAATATTGAACTTTCATAATTTGTATTTCGTAATTTATATATATTACTTTGATCCATATTTATGCAACTACTTGTAAATTGTAATACTTAATTACAAATCGTGTGTATTTTTTTTATAAAATATATAAAAAATTATCGTCTTAAATCACGTCTTAAAAAACTTCATAACTACACCGTGACTCCTAAGGCTTAAGGTTGGACTATTCTATCTAGCCACTTCTTATATTACTTAGAACCATAACAAAAACACATATTTCCTTTCGTTTGATTAATTAGATAAGTATTTTACTTGTAAAATTTGCTTAATTAAACATATAAACGAAAAATATGTAATAATGCAAAAAATGCAAATCCAACTTTTAATAATAAAATAAAAATTATCTATCAACTTAATTGCTTCTGGATGGCATAAAAAGTCAATCAGCGCATCCAATCCACTTATTTATAATATATATCCACATGGAAACATTACAAGAAGAAATGTTATAAAACTAATTCATATAAAAATATATATATATTTTATTAACTTATAATATAGTTTTACGAGTGTTATGTAAGTTTATGAGATTTTAACTCAAAACCAATTAGTTATAAAAAAATTAATTATAACACTTATTAAACAGAATATAAAATCATTTTAAGTCCCGTATAAAACATTACTCAAGGTGTGACGTCCTTTTCATGATTTACTTCGTTTTCAGTGTCTAAGAATTCCACACTCAACTAATTTGTCAAAACTCAAAACAGTAGGAGACGTGACAGTATAAAAAAAATAAGTTTCACATGAGTTTTGGACTTTGGAGATTCCCAACTCACCACGACACTAATTTCATCACGTGTTAAAACAATTCTTTTTAACTATAACAATTATCGGATTTAGCAACTCATTTATATAGGACTAACAAAATAAAGGACTGGTCACTTAGATAACAATTAGAAACCTGTGGATAAACCAAATCAACTTATAACATCTGCTTAAAACTAAACCTAGAAAATTGATAAGCAGATTGTCTCGTTTGTTTTGCAGAATTTAAAGGATTGAAATTGATTTAAAATCAAATTTCGTGTTATATTGTGTTTGATAAACTTGTTTTTAAATAGAATCTCATTTTTTAAAATGTTTACATCATTCATAATTGAAAGCCAGTAAGACTCAAACCTTGATCTCCCCCGTAAAAGATAAGTGATTAGTGATTACTAATAGACTCCTTGGTCTAAATGACATAACTTTATAATCCCGATGGAAGCTCAAGTTTTTCTACTAATTCGAGTCTCGCCACCTCAACCATGCATCAAGCTCAACTTTACTTATGAACAAAAAAAGAAAATTTGGATTGGACCTATACATAAAAAATTGGTATAAAATAACATTCTACATATATAGTAAGTTAAAAGGTAAGTGGTGCTGCATATTCAGTCTGCCCTTACTAACTTTATAGTAATTTCTTTGCTCATTTTATATGTTAATATTAAAGTAGAATTGACACCTTAGTCTAGATGATCTAAACCTACACCTATTGTGAAACTTGTATGAAGATATTCATCCCTAACCATTGCAAAACATCAATTCACTACCATTTGTAACTTAGAGTTCACCTAACTGCAATTACACATGCATGTGTTTATCTAACTATATCAGTTAACACCTATCTTAATTGTTCATATTATAATCTTTTTGTACATAACCACCAATATATTTAGCATCAATAATTAATCATGAATAAGCAATTTATACATTACATAGTTTTTTTCATGACAGAAATCCCATTTACTAGGATTATTTGCGAAGGCATATAAAACACACAATCAAATAAACAAAAATCACGTGGAAGTTATTAGGTATCAATGAGTTTAAACTTGAAAACGCCAAAAACAATGTCATCACTCACTACAGAGATCTATTCTAAGCGAATACAACAAAATATACATAGCTAGCATAGCTAACATCAAAACAAGAAAAGAAAAGAACTCTATGTTTATATCCTAGCTAGCTTCGTAAAAGGTAAAATCGATGAAAATGGTAATATAAATACTAATATATATCGATCGATAAAGGTAATATGTTATTTTGTAGCTAATAAATGAATATAAATATTGTTTTCTTATTAAAAAAATGACATGCTGATATGATAACCTTGAATTTTGCCACGTTAATTATAAACTTATAATAGCATTTGAATAAAAATTAAAATTTACAATTCTTTTTGTTAAATTAAAATCCTTTTTAATAATTATATTCATAACTAATGAAATATGAATTGTTACATAGTGAGGTAAGAGATTAGAAAAGGTGGAGTGACTTATGGTGGTCTCTATCATGGTGTGGTTATCGATTTCTATATTGTTCTTATCGTGATGTGATGGAGCTAATAATATGATGGTTAAGAAAGTAACTAGAAGGTGATGCCAAATAGGGGGACCTCACTCTTTCTTTCTATATATAACATTGAATTGTGTGGTGGGGAATTATGCACGTCTTTAAATTCGGTAAAATAAAAAGTAATAATTACTAAATAGATGGGTGGGTTGAATGGTAGGAATGAAGAACTGACGTAACATTGTGGTGGATATAGACGGGGTGATCAAAATATCACAAAACCGAACTTAAAACCGAAAAACTGTACTGAAATTTAGGTTAAAAATTTACATTTATAACGCGTTTTGACGAAAAAAAAGTCTTTTAAACCCATTTGGTGTAATAACTTTGTAGTTATGCTTCAAGTTTTCTCTTATTTTGTAGTTTTCATATCCGCATTCAATACTTTCGATTTGACATTGATAAGTATATGATAAAATATGACAAAAATAATTGATAGACGCCATAATTAACTTAAATTAGAAAAAGGCATGAAATATATAACTTGATATTATTTATATTAAAGGAACCGGCCCTTTAGGTTTATACCACAAATCTAGTGACGGTATTTTTTAGTGACCAAAACATTTCATTAACTAAAATTCACTTTCTAGTGACGGTATTTTTTAAGTAAGAATAGACATTAGTGATTGTTAACTAGCCCGTGATGTTTTTTGTTACGTGAGAGGAATCTAAAAGGACGTTATTCACAAAACGAGAGGTGTTATATCTTTCTAGTGTTTCTTTCTACTTATCCTCTTATCACAAGATTAACACAAATATTAAAATTAATGGAGGAAACAAAAAAAGAAAATTAGTGGATTGTACATGTCATTTTATAGTGGGCAAGAAAGATAAAGAAAAATAGTAAAAAAATAAATTATTTTTCTCACAAAATCTAATGTATTACCAGATAAAGAATTCCATTGTGAGTTACTTGATTTGCATTCTGGAGTAATTGCAGGGTATGAAGTCGTCATTGACACAAAAAACGACAACGTCATCACTAGATTTAACCAACCAATGACGGACTCAGCCGTCGTTAGTGACTAGCAATAATAAAGTTATGCCATTAAAAGAAGAGTTTTAATTATATGGGTCTAATTATCAAATGGGTGTTTTTTTACTACTGTTGTTAAACGACCACTGTTTTTTGCTATTATTTTTAATTGTTTTTACTGCTATTTTTAGAGGTTTTTACGGGGTGGTGGTGGGGAGGGGGATGGGGTTAGTAATTTTTTTGCAAACAATCTTTGTGAGCTAGATAGTTAGTTTTAGGAACCGAAACCGAATAGAAGACAGTGGGTATCCGAACAAGTTTATATTCCCAATAAAACAATAAACAATTATAGAAACAAGTCAACAATATATGAATAAGTCAGTAGCAGAAATTAAACAGATCTTCGATGAGAATCTCGTAGATACAAAAGGCCGATAGGCTTAAAGTCGGTATTGTATATTAATTTCAGTGTCTTCATGTTCAACTCTTGATCGTTACAGGCTTGCAAACTCTCGATGTCGAAACTCAAAAAAAAATTGGGGGCTCCTGGACGTAAGTTATATACTTTTGAGGAATTTAAATTTTCTAATAACTTTTGTTCTTTCATATATATATATATATATAGCAAAAGTTCATGCGAGAACCGTTGTTAGCGCGAGAACCAATCTAAGCCGTCAAATTCCCCCTCCTTCAATGTCATTGCCCACCCATGAATTCCTCACATGCACCCTGCCACACCCAATCACTCCACACTCTTCATCCATGATACTTCCCATATCCAAGGAACGGCTGAGATTGGTTCTCGCGGTTCTCACACTAACAACGGTTCTCGCATGAACCCTCCCCTATATATATATATATATATATATATATATATATATATATATATATATATATATATATATATATATATATATATATATATATATATATATATATATATATATATATATATATATATATATGTGTGTGTGTGTGTGTGTGTGTGTGTGTGTGTGCAAAAGTTCAAACGAGAACTGTTTTTTCATACGAGAACTGCGGAAACTGTTTTTAACGTCATTAATGACTCATTAATTTACGTCTGGGTGAGCCGTCATTAATCTATGAGACTTGATTTTCCCGAATATCAAATTTTAAAATCCACGTGGTTCAGGGCGGGTACCTATGGATATCAAATTTTAAATCCAAATCCACCACATGTTCAACGGGTACCGTAGTTTTTGGGGTTTTCGGATTACGGGTTTACGGATATCGCGACTTTTTCTGTTTCAGTTCATGTATGCTAATCAGCTTTCGGTTTTCTTAACACCCCTACTATTTTTAACTGCTTTATACAACTTTTTTTACTTTTATTTTAACTGTTTTTACTGCTATTTCAACTTTTTACAAGGGGTGTCGGAAAAAACCGAACCCGAATAAACCCAACAGAAAAAACTGAATTCGGGTTATGTAGTTCGGTCTATTCGGTCATCGGGTTTCCTGTTCGGGTAATTTGGATAACCCAAAAGTAATTTGGTTTGGATAGCGGGTATAAAATTCGGGTTTCGGGTATTTCCAAATAACATTTTTACTTTTTAAAAAATTTTATTTTGTATATTATCTCTTGAAGTAGTTATAAGAAGATAACAATAATAGTTAATAAATTAGTCATTACGAATCTTTTTATCATAAATATTAATTAATTACATATTTAAGGATTCACTTTTTACCTTCCTTTGATCTATGTTGCTTACAAAAACCAAATATGATGTTTACAAAAATTTAAACTAATAGATCCTAATTCTAAAGCAAACATATTGTTGAATAGAAATTTGACAAACGTAGTACAAATACCCACTTAATGAAACATTTACATTTGCCAAGTAACTTCGTTTGTTTGATATTTACAAAAACCAAATTAGTTATTTTTATTAGGATGTTATATGAAGACTCATGATCACTTTATATACATAATTATATTTATTAAATACTTGTATTTCTCCATTGTTCTATTAACATAACACAATTGAATAACTCAAAAAATGAAATGCAAAAATTCGTATTTGGCTAAACCCGAATAAAGATTTATAAGAACCCAACCTGAATAACCCGAAACCAAATAAACCGAATTCTTATGCCGTTCGGTTTACGGTTATTTTTTAAAAATAAAGTACCCGAACAACCCAAACCGAATAATCCGAAAACTGAATAAAATAACCGAACAACACCCCTAGTTTTTACAACTTTTTTATGCTATCTTGAACTGTTTTTTACTACTTTTTTAACTTTTTACTGCATCTTTAGTATTTTTTTAACTATTTTTTAATTATATCTTATATCATAATCATAACAATTTTTTAAACGTTGCTAACAGTAATAAATTAAAACCGACATCATCACACTTATTTGCACCAACTTCATTGTCACTCATTATTTCATTACTTGCAAGTTGCAATGACAAATTGAGACATTACATAGAAATTCTCATTCTGAATTAATATAACAATATTCATCTATAAAAAACAACCACAATATTAATCAAACACAACTACAAAATCGATCAAACACAGGTCAGCAAGTCCTAAATTTTATCACAAATAAGTGAATAACACACATAACATCTATCAATAACACACACATGTTACAACAACAAATTAGGAATTTTTCACAAATTGATCAAAAACAACACCAAAATTAATCAAACATAGCCACAAAATTGATTACAAAGCCACTAAATCCTATAGGAAGAGATGATGAACAACAAAATTAATCAAACACATACACACAACCACAAAATTGATCAAACAAGGCCACTAAATCCTAGAGGAAGAGATGATGAACAACAAATGAAAAAAATTGATAAAATATGCCATGAACAAATCAAACTTATAGGAAGAGATGATGAATAACAAATCAAACTTACAACCACAATAAAACAGTCAAATCGGACTTGAATAACAAATTAACCATAGAATAATAGATATAATTGCAAAGAACAGTCACTAAAAAAACGTATCAAAACAGAAAGGTGAGCGGCACCAAGGTGACCGGTGACGTCGAGGCGATAATTGACTATGATGAGCGGCGAGGTAACCGGCGGTGGGAGGGGAAGAGTTTGTGCCGTTGTCCGTTACAACGCAAAGAGAGAGGGTATTTTGTTAACTGAATGTGAGGGATGGTAGGGTAAAAACAATGGTAAAAAACTACACCAATTTAATAATTATGCTTGAAAATATACTTTTTAAATAAGTAAGTTTTAAAACTACACCTATTTATGAAAAATGCTTAAAGAAAATGAAAACTCGCAACTTGCAAAGCTAGTAATTGAAATATGAAGAAAAATCAAAAGAGTCGATTTGTTGACAACATAGAACCAATAGTCGCTAATGATCCTGGCCGGGTCCTGGTTGCTAGGGTGGGCTACAACCTTTTATATATAGACCATACTATATATAATCAATGTATAATACTATCAGGAAAAGACAAACTTGGGTAGATGATTGACAACACATCCTAACTTTAAATGTACCTATGCCCTTGTACGGCCTTTTAATTTTGGTTATAATAAGGTAATATCTTATATTATATATACGGTTGTGTCTTGTTGGTTTAAATAAGAATATATATTTAGATGAAAATAAATAATTTAATAGTCCATATTTGACTCTTAAATTGAATGCATGCTTTTCAAAAAAAAAAAAAAAATTTAATAGTTTTTGATTTGATATAATTTAATGGTCTATATTTGACCCTTCTAATATTCATTATCCAACAATAATTTGTGACGGTTATGAATTACAACAGGTGAAATCTTACATTAGATTTAATAAATCAACATCTGATTGATTGATATATATGAAAAAGTTTAACCAAAAAATGCTTTTCATTTGAAAATTATGAGAACTGTGTGTAATGTCATTAATAGATGAATTTTGGTCATTTATATAATTACTCAACCGAGAATTGCAGCCGGATGAACCGTCAATAAATTGCGAGAGTTGATTTTCCCGAAATACTCATCATTAATACATTGTTAATGAGTAATTAAAGAGTCATTAATGAATCATTAATGAGCCGTCAAAAAGTCTTAGTCATTGATTAATTTTAGTCAAGGCTAAGATTGGTTCCTTCGCTGTTTCTCGTACGAAAAACAGTTATCATTTGAATCTTCCCCTATATATATGTTTAATCGAGAACTATTATCCGTATGAGAACTACACGAACTGTTTGTAACACCATTAATGACTCATTAATATAAGTATTTTAGTCATTTATATATTTACTTAACAGTAAATTACGTCAGGGTAAACCGACATTAATTTGAGAGACTTGATTTTCCAAAAAATGTCTCTCGTTAAGGTTTCATCAATGTATTATTAGAACTGTACCCGCGCAATGCTGCGACGGTAAATAGTTTCTGTTTTGCAACATGTCATTCATAAGGATGTAATGATATGTTATTCGCGTAATTTAATGTCACGAGAAAATTTCAGCAACATGTCCGTTTCTTTCTTCAATTTTTTTATATTTATATCAACTATTTTATTAATTTTAAAAATTAATTCTAAAAAATATCAAAAAAATGAAAAAAAAAAGATTTATATTTATGAAATAAGAAGAGAGAAGTTAATAAGATGTTGAAAATTATATTGATGTGGGTGAATAATTGTGTTTGTGTAAGAGAGTGTGTTAGTAGGAGAATATATTTTAAATAAATAAAAGTTAAAGTTTATTAGGAGAGAGAAATGGTTAAAAATTGAGTTGATTATATTAATTTAGATAAAAAGAAATGTGAATATTAGATATTGAAATAATTTTAAGAAGTTCTTAAAAGTTAAAAGGAGAGAGAGTGTTAAATGATTTATATAATAGTATAGATTAATGAGCAATTACTAATTCATTATTAAGTTGTTATTTTTACTAACCATTGATTTATTTTTATTGAAAACTAAGACTAGAATACGCGATACTCGTAATAAAAATAATGTTTAAATTTACCTTCCCTTATACGCACGTATGTAATGAGAATAAGCAAAATTCATATATAATATGGATTTTAAAATTTTACAATTAGATGACGTTAAAATAAGACAATTTAAGTTATGGGTGTTGAATTGTTGTCCCTCTCGCCCTTACTCAATCATCGAGGCTGGTTCTCGTTTTGCCAACTATATATGTAGGGTAATTACTTGATTTATGTTTAGATGTTATAAATATATTACATACAAAACAGACAACCTCAACAAGAACAACGGTATTCAATCACGTTATAGTGGAGTATGGGAGAGGTAGAGATATAGATAATTATACAAAATATACATCTGTTTAACGAATTCTTGATTTCGGTATTGTAATTGGGAGAAGATTATTTTAATTGCAAGCTTTATTTATTAAAAAATATATATGTTTCACTTGTAACATAACTTTAAAAAAGTTATACTTTATATTGATAAAATCAATTATAAGTAGAATAATCGTCGTCGGGATCATTAATAAGTGCAGAGTGCAAACCGTATCATTTACTTACTATCTAGTATTTGTAAATTGTAGACGGGCGAGACTGAACAACATCTTTTTGTCAACTGCCCAACTTCTCGACAACTTCTTGTAGGAATCGGGAACTGGTGGCAGGTAGAAACTATTTCAATAACTAATATTCGTAACTTATTTAATTTGGGCTCCGATTTGCAGTTTAAAGGGGACAATCTGACTAGATTTCAAGAAGTGGACTACTTATACTTATGGCTGATTTGGAATTTTCGAAATGGGATTCTTTTTCGGAACAATAAAAGACTCTCGAAGGGTATTTCTCCCTAGCCTGGTCCAATCTCAATCATACTTTTGGTTAAAACATAGGGAGAAAGGGCGTAACGTAGTTAGTTGGATTGAATGGTGTTGTAATCCTTTGAACTCATAGTTTTGCCTTCATGTTGTACTCTAGCACCTTGCTGGGTTACCTGGTTTCATTAATAATATTCGGGCTGCAAGGGGGGTGATGAAAATGCTGAAGCTCTTTTCTTATAGTCCTTTATTATTGTTAAAAAAAATAAGGAATAAAAGGTGTATATATGAAAAATTATAAATATAAAATCAATTATTATCAATTTTTTACATAAAACTATTAACTTCTTACTGTAATAAAAAAACACCAATCTGAAATCGAAAATAATAATCCGACTGTGTTCCACCACACTTCATTGACCATATAATCCAGTTCATATTGTCAAACGAAAGATTCGGTTTTATTCTCTTTTTTTTATGTATAATTTAAGAAAGCAATATTAATTAATGAACACCCGCCTTATATATCAAATATATATATTCATCTATTTTAATTTTCTTATAAATAAAAGTTTAACATTAATAATCGAATTCATTCAATGAGAATATCATTTGAAGTAAATGTATAGAAAAATTGGCTAATAAACCTTTAACTTAATAAATTATGTAAATTATTTTATTACTGTTATTTTGTTTTGATTATTATCAAAATAAAATTTGTATAATTTTTTTTAAACAGCCAAGAAGCATTACATTCATCCCAATCACTAGTTTAAATACACACCAATGTCATCATACTAACTCAATGAATCACATAATTAGAACCTAAAACTTCTTATATTATATCTCACTCATTCGCCACAAACTAACAACGGAAGCAACATCAGTAATGACATGACAGCAACACATCATCTAGGTAACAAAATCCGAATAACAATATCTCCACATACACCATCCAAGGCAGCAACAGTATCGGCATAACAGCAACCCGTAGGAACAATGTCATATCTAAAACGTCCGAAGCAGCAGCAGTGTATACTTACCGCTTCACCCACAGCTCCAATATGAGATACTATAGCATGTTCCGTCCTCACGGCACATCAACGTAGGGCCCACACCCCGCCATATGAGTCGCCTGAGACATAAGTGTCACTGTACCCCACTGTGTATCCTAGCTACTCTCAGCACTAATGTAGAACTCGCATGGGTACCTCTTCCAACCTGCAAATAAAAACACAAAATCTGGGGCTTGAAGGAAGGATTTGCCAAGCACTAGAAGGATGGCTCGCAAACCAAAGAGGATTGAAGTGTCCCCCTTATCACACTAAGATAACAAATCAAGTGCAAACCTCCTGCACCACCAACACAGCCCCAGCTAGCCTATAGTCATGGCTAATAATATTTGTATAATTAATTTGTTTTTTTTAAATATTCTTTATTTTGAAAGGTTTAGTTATAAAAATGGTATATAAGATTGTCATTAACTCTATCAAATACTTACTTTATTTAATTATTTTCATTTAGTTTAATATTAAGGGTAAATTAGTAAATTCAAGTTACTTAAAATTGAGAGATTACAAAAAACATAAATGTTTTATAAGATAGTATAGATAGATTATCTTTCTAGCTTAATATCAATTTCGATTATATGATAATTTTATCTTTTTGCCTTTTTATATACGTATGTATAAAAATATCTCTTGTAATTTAAAACATCGTAATCACACATAATTTATATCTTAATAAATATGAACATTTATTTGGAGCTAGTAAATAATATTTTTTTTGTCTATATGACAAAATATATTATACAAAAAAGAGGGTAGTAGATATTAGCTATATGCTAGGTAAATAAGGTGGTTAGAACTTGGAACTTAAAACACATTTCCTTTGTAGATGGACATATAGGCTCGAAACTTATAGTACCCTCCAAGTATATTTTGTTTCTAATGTAACGGTACACTCTTTATTTTCGGAAGAATTTCATATACATTCTTTTAAACTTCATTAATTATATATATATTTTTACAAAAATTTATTATTACGTGTATACCTTTAAAAACTTTACACTCTCAAATATGGTCCGTATACTTCATTTAATAGAAATTAAATCATTTAAAAATTAAAAAACATAATCAAGTAAAATCCCCTAATTACCTTTCTTCCTTCTTAATCTCTTCCTTCTTCACCAACATCCTCCACCATCAAAGCAGATTTCAAAGTCGTACATACTTCTTTTAGCTTTGAGAGATTTCATCATCAATATACCTGTAATATAATTGAGCTAACCTTAAAAAACAACAAGCTTAATCTGGATCTGACAATTATGGTTGTGCTAGAAAATGTCTTAGTTAGGTTTTCTGGAAAGGCCGGCGATTTCATGTTAGGCCTCGTAACCGCCTCTGTTTCGCGCAGTGTTCTAAAAGGCGCGTTATGGCGTCACCAGGGCGTGAGGCGTGGCTCCGCCATTAAAAAGTAGCCCTAAGCATGAGTGTTAGGCGTGGTGTGCGTCAAGGCTTACCAATTTGCGCCTTTACGCGTCAAATGGCGAGTTTTTTAGAGCGTGACGAGCAAAAAAAAAATTCAAAAAAAAAAAAATTGGAATTTTTTATTATAAATTTTGCAATCTCATGCATTGAGCTACTATAAATTTGTATTTTCTAAGTTGTATATGTTACTTTGTTTCTCATTTGTGCAACTTTGTGTATTTTGTATATTAATAGTGATAAATTGGATATATATAATTATAAATTATATACAAAATAGTCGTCATAAGTGACACCTTAAAAAACGTCATGACTTTGTCATGGCTCATAAAGCTTGAGGCTTGACCTCACCGTCAAGCCACGCCTAACGTTATTTAGAACTTTGGTTTCGCGTCAATACCTTATTAATCTCGGGTTTCATGAAGAACTTGTTGATCTGTAATCGTTGGTTCCGGAAGCGGAGTACTGGTTTGCAGTCTGATTCCATTCTACACACGTAATATTATTTACACAAGTTTTAATTTGGAAGGAAAGTTCGTATAAAACCCTTACGATCTGCTAGAACACGAAAAGAGGGGATAAATAGTGTGGAACTTATGATGATGCTTGTCTTGGGGAGTAAGATATCTTCCTTGCATAACAATTAATCTATTACCAATTATATATACTAATATTTACTAGGGAATGAACAGTAACTCCCCTAGTAAATATTATATATCTGGTAGAAAGAAATATTTCTTGAATGTTGATTTTGCGTGCTGGTTAGAGTTTTGCTTTCCAACTCCTACGCCACACGTTCGATACATGCTGCTTCCGTTTTCTTCATTTTTATGTAATGGATATTCAATGGCCGCGCGTATGTGTGCCAATCTGCCACTTCATTCCTTGTTGCCACGTTTATATGTCCCAATCTGCCATTTCATTCATTATTTATTATTATTATTATTATTATTATTATTATTATTATTATTATATGGAGCATTCTATCAAGCCTGAAGTCTTAAAAGTATGGTCAAGCCTTAAGTCTAAAAAGTATGATGAAGCCTCGACATTTCATATGACATGACTTAAAACGATGATTTTGTTTAGTAATACGGTTATACAAACCAAAATAAAAAAACACATAATTGTATATTTATAACATAATTTATCAATCTTTTTTTTCGTTTGGGTATATTCAACCATCCTTATACCTGAATAACTACACGTATTCGGCTCATATGGCTAAATTCTTTTTAACACGACTAAAAAACACAAGTTTAAACATTTGTGCAATAAGTTGGGTGACCTAAGTTTAACTTTACCATTCTCAACATATTCTTTATATTTTATATTTCGTATTTATGATAAATGTATGTGATATTTTATACATAAAACACACGAGTTCACTAATTGTTAGAGAATAACATGAATTTCAGGCATTATAATTATGGGACCAAATAACACTTGGAGAAATTATTTTTAGTTAAGGTTTTATTCTGAACTGTTGCCTTTTTATTTTAGCTTCCTTTATTACCGAAAACTCTGATGTATAAAGATAAAATCATTGCGTTCTTTCTATTATAATCTCGGGTGTCACAATATATGCTAAAAGTGTAGAAGAAAAATTATCTTTTATATAATTAATGTTATAATTAATAATTTATATCAAAATGTAAATATAAGATATACCACAAATATATACCCATTTTTATAAGAAAGGATAAATTGTAAAGAAAAATTACAATAAACTTTGTTTTAATAAAATTGTATATAGTGAACTTTTATTTTAAAAACAATACAATCAATTAACCAAATGATATAAATATACTATGAACGTTATTAAAATTACAATAAAAAATATAAATCATGTTTACTATATATAACACAAGAATTAGTTTCTACAATAGCAGAACATATGTTATGATTCAAACCCCGCTGCAACGCGCGGGGTACTAAAACCTAGTTATTAATATTAATTAGGGGTAAAGATGCAAGAAGGGAAGTTAAAGAGATTTTACTTGTAAATTAGATGGAATATTTTTTTTTTAAATTTTCAATGATTTAATTACTATTAACTAAAGTATAAGGATATATTTGAGAATTTAGAGTCTTTAGAAGGTTATATATGTAATACATTGTCGTGAGAATATATTTGAAATTAAAAAAGATTGTAAGGATATGTAGAAAGTTCTCTCTTAATTCTTGAACAAAGATTTTTTTCATTTCCTATTTTACACTTTTAAATACGATTCTAATATTTCTTTTTTTGGCTTCAAAATTCTATTTTATTTTACTTACAGTGAATTGCATCATTGGTTTTTAGTATATAGTCGTATATATAAAAAAAAATACTACAAATTTAGTTCTTATTTTTGAAAACCCGCACACTCGTGATCCTTTGTTTATTAACAAAAGTTAAATTTTTTAGACTATTCTACCCTCTACACAATTAGTCCTTATTCATTTTCTTCAATTTAAATTATTTAAAATCATTTAATAATTAGATAATGAGGATTAATTAATGTTTTCAGCTAATAAAATTTTATTGGTTATGTTAGATCCGAACCAAGAACAAATGTTACACCTAGTCACTAAGATAATCCCATTGTGAACCACTATCCGGCCACCATCTTCCCCACCGCAAACCACAACCATCATCCAGCTGCCACCATTTTCCCTACTGTGACCATGAAAAAAACATTGATCTCTTTTAGGAATGCTACATTCGGCCACCATATTCTCCATCATTAACTATGGTGAAATTCTATGCGAAATTATGTGCACAACCAGATAAAAGCAAACCCTAAATCCTCCATATACGCAGACTAGACATCTCAGCCACCTCTGTTGCCGGTTGTTTGGATGGTAGGGATGGTACTCAAAAGTAGGGGTGTTCATTAATTGGTTCAACCCGAAAATCCAACCGATCCATAAAAATCTGGATTACTTGGTTACGGCTTAATTGGATTTGGATTGGATTTGTGGATAGACCCGAGGGTAATTTAAAAACATGATCTTATAGGATTTTTCTAAGAAAGACTTATATAACCTTACTAGTTTAATACCCCGTGTATAAACACGGGGATGATTAAAATAAATTTTAATGTTTCTTGCATTAAGTTAGTAAAATAATCGTAAATCATACATAAAGTACCACAATAATGAATGTCATGATATTGTTTTTAATTATGTAACTCTTGAACAATATGCAAGTCTTAAGGTTTTTAACGTAAAAACAACGAATTCAAATACATTTAAGAAAATGAATGTACATAATTGGTGAAAAATATTTAAATAATATAATAACATTATAATCATACTCCTTTAATAAAAAATAAAATTAAAGATAAATTTATTTTAAATTTAATTAGTTAAATGGTCCAATTTGTTATTTGAAATGTTATCCTTTGATTTAAATTTTAATCTCGTTTAACGTACAAATATTCTAAAAACAGAAATAAAATTATTATTATTATTATTATTATTATTATTATTATTATTATTATT
Organism: Pulicaria dysenterica; assembly: GCA_947179395.2. Lineage (NCBI taxonomy): Eukaryota > Viridiplantae > Streptophyta > Magnoliopsida > Asterales > Asteraceae > Pulicaria > Pulicaria dysenterica. The sequence continues at coordinate 74,892,106 of OX359288.1, read as the reverse complement.
ATATATTAAATTTTAATCTTGATCGTATTTTATTCTTGTTTAAATTTAAATCTTGTATTTTTGAAAAATATTCTAAAATTAAAATTATGACATCATATACTATTCTTTTAATATAAATTAAAGATTAAATATTAAAGAAAGAAAAGATTAAAGAAAGATTTGAAAATTTCATGTGATAGTTTGACTCTAAAAAATCAAAATTGATTTTTTGATTTTAAGTAAATGAATGTTCAAGATTAAATATTTTATTAAATAAGGGTCTAGATCGTTTAATAAAATTCATCTAATTAATCTTTTATATATATTAGAAGATAAGCTTTTATAAAAATACTAAAAACATGATCACATGATCTTAAAATATTTTCTAAGAATGATGTAACCATATAAGATATTATAAAAACAAAAAAAATTCATATATTTTGTCTTGGTTGTTAACAATGCAATATTTAAAAGTTAAAAACCTTCTTTTGCTTTTTTCCGTTTTTATCTACTACTGCTACTATTACTTTCAAATACATAATCAAATAAGGTTATATCACACATTTTATCAGATTTTTAAAAAGTTGAATAAACAAAGAAATTCATCCTTTCCTATAAAATAAAGTTAGCTTATATATTTTGTTTGTAATATAAAAAACAACCAACTTTTAGTCGATAGTTATGTATATTAACATTATTAGTGAAACTTAAGGTTAAAATTACGAGACTTCTAAATTATTATATAGACTCTTTTAAAAAAAATACCCAATTCACGATTTTTTTTGAATCTACTGAATGTTGTTTTTTCCTTTTTTGATATCATAAGATATCAAAGATATCTTTTACAGTTGATTTGTGAACTCACTACCTCGCGATTACTAAATGAATTGCACATAAAATCAACGAATTTTACTAAGGCAAAGTAGGAAATTAGAGATAAAAAGTGTAACACCATAATTTAGGGCCTAGTAGTAACTTGTTGTACCCTATGTTTGTATAGTTGTACGTTGATTTTAACCAAGTTGTTTAAGTTGTTTTGTTGATAAATTGTTGTTATTTGTTGGTACATGTGGTTATGTGGCTTAAGTTGGAAATGTGTCGTTAATAGATAGAGTTGGTTAATAATTGAACGGTTTCAGTTAGTGATTCCGAAAATATCTCCGCTAGTTGAAACGGATAAACTTAAGTCGTGTTTTAAGTTGAATAGGATAACGAAATACCCTCGTGGGGTATTAAACCCACTTGGGTCAGTTTAAGGGAGTTCTTATCCCCTGACCACACTAAAAACACACACAAATACGCACACACACACGCATATCACGTACGTATCAAACACACATACACTCATTCTCTTGGAGATTTGAAGAAGAAATTAAAAGAAGAAGCTAAATCAAGGGATTCATAAGTTGAATTCAAGTCCAGCTGTGCTATACTTATTCTTGATTGTAAGTGTTTTGAGCCTTGAAACTTAGTTTGTGAATTTTGGTAGAAAGAGACCTAATTGATAGGTCTAAATGTGTTTTGGTATTGATTTTGTGTCAAATATGTGTTAGTAAGTTCATATATATGTTAGAGATGAAGCAAAAACACTTGAATACGGATTCAAGTTGAATTTGGATGTAAAAAAGTGATTTGCAGCTGCTGTGTTCGAACAGAGCAAGAACCCACTGTATCGGGGGTCCTTGCGATCGCATGGATGGGCCTTGCGATCGCAAGCAGGTTCCATAAGCCTTGCGATCGCATGGTGTCCCTTTGCGATCGCATGGGTGTTTTTTGTGATACTTGCGGTTGCATGCACAGGTCTTGCGATCGTAAGGGTGTCGTTGTCATGGTTTACCGTCTACGGACGAAGGAAATGTAACTTGCGATTGTAGGTACATAACTTGCGAACGTAAGCCCCCAAGATACCACCCTTGCGGTCGTATGGTTATGCCATGCTATCGTAAGCTGGGGTGGTTTGGGTAGGGCCTTTGCAATCGCATGGATATGCCTTGCGATCGCATGGATATGCCTTGCGATCCCATGGATGTGCCTTGCGATCCCATGGATGTGCCTTGCGATCGCATGGATGTGCCTTGCGATCGCATGGTGTTGCCTTGCGATCGCATGGTGTATTGTTATGCTGGCAGCTTTGTTGTCTTGTGTTTTAAGCCTTGTTAATTGTCGTTGTTTGGTGTCTAAGCCTGAACCTAATGTGTTAGGTGATTCGGACGACTCCGTGTGCTCCTGAGATTCCCGAATTCATATATGCCTCCTGTAATCTCGAGGTGAGTACCGGTTTCCCATGAGTCTCGGTAAGTAGCGTTGTCTGTTGTTTATTGATGTATGTTGACGATGTTTCACACGTGCGTATATGAGGTATGTTATGCCATGTTGTTGTATACTGTTGCCATGCTAAGTTGCTTTACACGTTGGTTATGAATCGCATGCGTATAGTTGAACCTGTAACGGGTTGTTGTTGTGTGTTGTATTGGTCCGGACTGTTGATGGCATGGTTAAGGTCAGCTTTCTTCCCGAAGGCCGGATCCCTTTGTTGGAATAACGGGGATTAACGGTACTCGGTGTGCAGCACGCCGGGGTGGTCTTGCAAACCGCCGCTCCTTAACATGAGTTGGGATCTTAGCTTTCGTTGAGATCCGTGTTGATAAGCTTCGAGCTTTGTAACGCGTTTGGTGGACTCCTCTTCGCTCCCCCACCATTGCGGATAGTTGTTGCTGATGGTCCCCAGTTTGAGTCGTTGAGCGGGGCTTCCCACCCTGCGAGATATGATTCCTACTAACTCGTTGGCGCGACGCTATGTGTTAGGATAGCCTTATGTGTTTTCCCGTAGTTGGGATAACCGGCTTGTTGATACTTATGTGTAAATCTGTGCTCACTAGCTAGTTGTAGCTAACGGTGCCTGAATTTCCCTTTTTGCAGGTGCGTAGTGGTCGGTATTTGTGAGGCGGGGACTTGTTGGTAGTTGTTGTACATACTTTTTGCGGAACACTGCTCGTTGTATATATTTGTAATCCGATGGTCGGTAGTTTGTCGGTTAGTTGGTAACACCTGGATGTTGAACTTGGCGTAATTTTGTTGTATTATAACTGCCGAGTCAGTTAACACTTAATATTTTGTTAATGGCGTTTACTTCCGCTTTGCGTTTGTTTTAAAAAGCTTAAATTTTCTCTAATTTTAAGCGCGTAAAAACCGATGTTACAAAAATGAACAAATTATGAATCTTCAAACACTTATATATAATTTTCGTTTCTTAATCTAGCTTTTAGATAATTCAATCACAGAATTTCATGAATCAGACAAATGAGATGTATTAGAATAGTGGAATTAAAATGAAGCTTACAAAAGGATCTACTAATTTTTCTTTCTTTCCTGTTTAGTAATATAATTGAGCATTGAAAATTTTATTTTAAAACATAGGGATTTATTATAATTGTATTTTCCCCGTTAGCATATGAATGATAAGATTGACGTGAATAGCTAAATGACGTAAATTCAATTTATTTATATTCTATTCAGAAATGACAAAAAATATATATAGAATTGCATGCCAAACCAAGAACAAATGGTGTGATTGTAAATATTGAACAAACTTATAATTTGAAATTAAACATACCATTAGATATATGATTTAGAGGAATTCGTGAACTTCTTCAATCACTTTCAATTGATATTGAACTGTTATGAACAGAGTTGTCATATGTGAAATGAATCACCCTTGATTTTTTCCTTTCTTTTGAATTCCTTCCCAATGAAGGTCGTTTTGGATCCGACGAAGAATGTTGTTTATTCTCCATAGTTAATAGTTATCAAAAAGAAGAATAATATATTAAATTAGCATATGTGAATCGTTTTCATGAAATTTAAATATAACATTTTACCTAAAGAATAATAATAAAATTGTGCACTTTGATTGATAATGACAAATGACAAATGATTATTAAAGATCAACTATTTATATCATCATCTATTTTTTAACAAATTTTAGAAAAATGTTTTCCTACCATTACAACATACAGTTTTTAAATAATTTCTTAATCCTTTAAACTTAACAAATTTACTTAATAATAGGAACATTTAAAAGGGATGAATTTTGTTATAGTTCAAATGGTTGAATTTTCAATTAAATTCAAATTCAAATGGTTGTTATATTATCCATGTATATCTCATCGCATACTTCCTTTTCCTTTTTGTTTATATTTTCAAACTTAATCTATCAATTATTATTTCATTTAAATCACATTTTAAAATTTTTTAAATCTAATTCTAAAAGTAACGTCCTTACCTAACAAAGTGGAGTAATTTTAAACCAATTAGATACACGTCAATTAGAAATATGTATTCAATTCAAATTTAAATATATATATTATTATCTTATCCACGATTAATTCAAATATATATTATTATCTTATCCAAGATTAACAAACACATAGAAGTTTGTTATAAATTTTTTTTCCTTAAGGGATTTGATGAAATGTGACGTAATAGCTAATATATTTTTGATTTTCTTTAATTTTTTTTTAAATTAAGGGCTATGATTGGTGGAGATTTTTTAGGGAAAGGGTTGATGATGTAAGTAACCCTTTTTCTTTTAATAGTTTTATTTTTAATAGTTGCTTATATATATGATTCTTTAATTTTTTTTATATTGATTGATGTACCTTTGTCTGTTTTAAATGTTATATATTTTTATATAAATTTATCTTAAATAAAACAAAATTTAAAAAAAAATCATTTTAATACTTTTTATCGAAAGACCGAGGAATCAGTTATTATATCGACTATGATACGTAGATAGAATAAATATAAAAAAGATATAAATTGTTTTATGAATAACCTACCTACTACTATTAATGGATAACAAACAACTAAAAATATACCAATTTAAAAAAAGTGTCATATTACAATAAAATTTATACCAAAACGTAGATAAAAATGAGACGGTCGCAAATATATAATTATTATTTCTCTAAACAAATTATATAATAAGTTATTAAACATATTTTATAAACAACCTATAATTAATTATATTAATATACAAGTTTTATAAAACCCTCTCACATTTTCATAAAAGCCCCTAACATATTTTATAAAACCCCTTAGAAGTTTCACAATACCCCCTTCCAAGGATTTTTGACATTTTTGACATTATCATAAGACATTTTTTGATTTTTTTACATTTTTTTTAAAATTAAGGATTGTGATTGATGAAGAATTTTTAGGAAGAGAGAGAAACTCTTTTCTTTTAATTAGAATATAAGATTTGATGCGATCTCGAATTACAGACAATGAAACCTAGTATGATAACATTTATGATGAAGCTTACTGTGCAATGAATAATAACTTCCTCGATAACTAATTTGTTTTTGAGTTGACATTTTTATCAAAGTTTGCTTTAGCGTAGTGGTAAAGGACGTGACAAACATACATTGGGTTAAGGATTCGACCCTTTCAATTTCAAATTTTCAACATTTATTTTTGGGTGATTGTTTTCATGGAAGTGAGCGGAACGACGAAACACAAAGATGAGTATGTTGGCAGCTTCGTCCATTTCGTCTAACATTTTTTTAACAACATTTCAATTAACTATTATATTATTTATAATTAAATTATTATATTAAAATACTTAACTAAATCTTTTGTTTAATTTTCTTTAATAAGTTTAAAAATAATATTTAGTGTAAATATGAATATATATTTATGACCATCTTATTTTCATATATATTTTAATATATAAATATCATAATATGATGTTTATCTACGTATGTAATTTTTTAAAATTTTAATACTTAAAACAATACATTTTATAGATAAATATCATGTTACGATTATAGGAATAAAATGTGAGTAAGTTGCATAAAGTCATAAATAATAATTTGTATTCCTTTTAATTTGTATATTTTTAAATAAGAAAAAAAAACCAGTTTTATTAGAGTTCCGTCGGTTTCTTTTGTGAAAATCTTTGTTTGATCCTAAATTATAATAATACTAGATATTATGTTGGAAAAAGACAAAAAATATAAAACTTGAATCGATTCTATTTAAAATATATGACGTGAATGCAAAAGAATTATATTGATTTTTATATTTAGTACATATTGCTTTGTTTCCCGTTGCAATACGCAATAGATTCACTCAGGGGCGGAGACAAGGGGGGTTTGAAGGGTGCTTGGCCCCCTCCAATGAGCTCAACATCCTTAGTATTTTATAAGTCTAAATCCAACATATATATTAACCCCCCTAATTGTAATTATAGTCTAAGTATTTCTCAAAATGAAAAAGGTGTAGAGAAAACTTGAAGTTGTAATTTTAATATCCGAAGGAGCTTTCTCAACAATAAAAACTATGTTTCGTAATAACATAAGTGATGATTATCTTGAAACAGTTTGATTCTTTACATTGAGATATTGCTGATACTTTCTCTACATACAATATAATAGATAAGGTCTATTTTAGATAAACAAAGAAGCGTTCAACTACAAACAAACAAAGTATGATTTTTTATCATTTTTTTTGGTTTCATTGAAGTTTTATCAAAATAAAGTATTCGAGTTATTTTTTTAATTAATATTATGCTTGTAGCACATTAATTAATGACAATCGAACTAACGAATTTGAGAAAACTATGGTCATTGAAGACCGATTTTGACAAAACTTAAGTGTTGTTTTAACATGTGAATTTCTTGTTTTTAAACAACATTCCATTGTGTGTTTATCTAGATAGATAATGAAACTTTTTTATGTCATTAATATATATGTGTATCGTCAAATAAATGAAGGCCGGCCCCCACTATACTAAAATCCTAGCTCCGCCCCTGGATTCACTCGTAATTTTATATAGCTTGGTTTTATATTATTGTAACAATTTGTATAATCAAAACGTGTTATCGATAATATTTAATTAATTTAGTACATTGGTTGTACTAATAATATCTCCTTTTTTATTATAACAATTTTAATATAGTCAAAGTCCGTAATTCATGATTAAGTTTAGTAAAATAATGAGCGATTAAAGAATTTACCTTCTTATAAATTATCCTTGTTGCATTGGTCAATCTAGCTCTTCTTTCCTTCTTATGACTTCGAAAGATTACTTCTTGAATTCACTTGATTTGTTCACCTTATTTAGTTCTTTGACTTTAGTTGACTTAATGAATCTAATATTCCAATTGAATCCACTTTTCCTTTTGTGTAGTTCATTTCTTGTTGATTTAGGGTCGTTTGTTTTTTGAAAAACGTTTTAATATATCTTAATCTGAATCAATAAGAGGTATTAAGATGTAAGAGCTGTTTGTTTTTTATTTCCATTAAGATTTGAAAAACTCTTAAAACCTCTTAATGAATAAGAGATAAAATTACCTCTTATTACATATTAACAACATATATGTTTTATTTTACTATAACAATCAAGACTCATTTTTTCACTAATTGACGTCAACATCTACTCATCCAATACTCTACATACATGGACACCTTTAATGATCGCCATCGGCCGCCGCATGCCGTCACGAATCTCTCTTTTATATATTTTGATTTTAATTTCCAATATTATTATGGTTTAATATTTGTTATTAAAATATTTTACTTTATAATTAGAAAAGTTCAAATTTAGTAATATATGTAACAATTGAATATAAAATATTATAAAACGGATAATTACAACCATTCAGATATTTTAAAAAACAAACAACATATATGAATAAGCATTCAGACGTCAGAATCACCTCTTAATATTCAGACATGTTATTCAGATTCAGACTCAGAACCTCTTAATAAACAAACGACACCTTAGTTGATCTTTTTCGTAAAAAAGATGGTAGTGATTATATCATTAAAATTGTAACATCAAAAATTAAAAATATTATCAATAATATTATTCATGAATTTTATATATTTATGTAAAAAGTTTATATCTAGAAAGACATTTTTTACTCTTAGTACGTTACCATCAAAATCCATGAAACCAAGTCCTTCAATCAAATTTTATTAATGTGACATAATATTACTATCAATTTTGGTAACATCCTCTTAAATAAAACATTTTAAATTTTTAAATTTTCCTCTTCAAAGTTTAGTTACAAATTCAGTATTAAAACAAATTAATGTCCATTGTTAAACTTGGCAATCGGCACTTCTGTGAGATATAAAAAAAATGAAAAATAGTATTTATAGAAAGAAGATGATTCATACATAATCTTTATTTGTCAATAAAGATAAAAAGTGTATGTTTAGGCCATTATACCCTTGAAGTTATATTAATTAGGAAAAATTCAAACAAGAACTATAATTAGTACGAGAACTGTTTGTAAAATCATTAATGAGTCATTAATATGGGTATTTTGTTTATTTATAATTTACCAACTGTAAATTACGTCCAGATGACGGATGAATGAATCATTATTTATAGATCAAATGGTTTTCTCAAAATAACATTCATTAACGAGTTTTTAATATCTCATTAATAAACCATAAAAATTTATAAGTTATTGATTTATTTTAATAGATTTTCAAAATTAATTCTCACATATGTTTCTTAAACCTTCACATAATTATTAGGCTGGACGCATTCATCCAGTTGGATGGAGCATGACCATTATCACACCCGTCGCCCCTCTCCTTTTACTCTAAGTGATAGATATGAGATGGTTTAAAGTCACTATGAATTACCCATTCTCTATCTCATCATCTCTCTCCTCTCTACGAATTTACTCTTTTTTTTTTAAAGAAACAGAAAATGATAAGGGGGACGAATATGAGCGTTGTTCCCCTTTTTCTTGTTTTTGATTTGTATCATGGTTGGCTAACGCCTTGCTAGTTTATAATAAAATTGGATTTTGAATGGGCGAGGATGATGGCGGAGCCGAAGCTCTCTTTCGTTTGGATGTTTGTTGCCGGTAAAAAAAATTCAGAATGGATACTCATAGTGTTACGTGTAACATAGCAGCGTTATGTACCAATCACATCATAAAGTCAAATCACTGTTGTGAATAATCAAAGATTTTAAATTGGTTTCATATTTGACCATACCCAACACGCTATAGAAACCAGCGTGTGAAGTGTGAACACACATCTGCATGCCGCCACCGTTTTTTTACTAATTTCTCCCCCAACATTATTATAATGCCACTTTCCACATAGCTTAATTGGTATTTGTTTTTAACATTACTATAAGGTTTTTTTGGTAATTAAATACTTGTTAAATCATAAAAAGTAACTTATTAGAAAATTTTAAATACCCATATTTCATTCTCATATTTATTATATTTAGAATCTATTAATTTTCTTTGTTAACATTTTAATATTTATATTTTTATCTAATGAGTAAGAGGATAATTAAAAAATACTATAAAAGAATATGTAATGGAGATAATTCTTCGATATAAGATAAGATATAAAATTATCGAACTTAATATACAAGCTGGTGAAACGTTCATTTTTCGTGGATGAAATAATTTCTTTCGTGAAAGAATGTTCACCTCCCAATAACCTTTCATATTATTCATTGACATGGGTGGTACTCATCGACATGACATGAAACAAAATAAAAAATTAAACAGGATTGAGTTGACACGTATAACAAATATGTTTAATTTGGGTTGACTTGTATAGTATTTATAATAGTTGAGTCAGGTTAGGGTCATACTTAATTTTGTGGGTAACAAGCAAACCTGTTTAATATTTAGATAGATTTTATCCTTTTCATATATAAACCAAGTTTTAATATAATTACATTCATATTCCCATGATCCTAATACTTTTAGTTTATAAAAAATTAAACAAGAAAACTCCCGATGATAAATTTATGATTTTTTGTCGCTTAAATAATTTTTAATCTGCTGACCTTCCAACTCGTTGACCCGTTTACAACTCATCAACCCTCAATTCCACTAACCTGCAAATGAGTCGTCAACTAGCTAAGCTGTATAATTAAACGAGTTACGTGAATCTCACATATACAGCTAGTATTTTAAATCTTGATACGGATAAATAAATTAGTCGGATATAGATCATATATTTCTAACATATCAACTCATAAACTCGTAACAAGTCAACCCAAACACAACCCAATCAAAATATGAACATCAACTATGTTTAGTGAAAAGTGAAAACCAAATAATTAAGTTTTTTTCAAATAATTAAGTTTTTTTCTGAGGACTTCAACAAAGTCAACATTGACATGTTTCCAGAAACAATACACTGGTAAAAATGGAAAGAATTTAGTTAATATCTATTGGAATAATGATTAAAAATATATATTTTATTATGGCGAAAAGGAAGTTTAGAAAAACATCCGGACCGTTAATTATGATGCATAATGAACAAATAAGAAAATGACATTTATTATCTCTTTTGTAAAACATGTTTGTATCTGAAATGTTCGTTAGCATGTGTTTAACTTTATATATTTTGTTATTTTATGTATTGAATTTAAAAACTTCTATTATGTGCATTAACCTTTTAATTTGTAGTTATTCTATGATTTTAGTTAAATTAAAAGTAAAAAAGTTTAAATTTGGAACATATAATAAGAAGCTTAATATAAACAATAGCTACAAATTAAAAGTTTACTACATACAACAAAAATTATAATATTTGATACATACAATAGCTAAAGATGTAAGTTTGAATTCCGAAACTTTTTATCTTTTTTAAACTTGATATACACTCAAGACCTGTCCCGAGCTTTCTGATGTAAAGGGTGAAATAGCAAAAAATTAAAAATAAATAAATGATGTCCCATTAAATTACTATAATATACAAAAACTTTTTTTTACTCAAAAACAAAATATTCAACTATTGTAAATCTTGAGTGGAAGCGATATAAACAAATTAAAACACTATAATTTAATATAAAATCTGATTACCCAAAAGCATATATATATATATATATATATATATATATATATATATATAGGGGAGGGTTCAAACGAGAACTGTTTTTCGTACGAGAACTGTGAGAACCAATCTCAGCCGTTCATTGGATATGGGAAGTTCATGGATGGAGAGCGTGGAGGGGATCAAGTGTGGCAGGGTGCATGTGAGGAATTCATGGATGGACAATGACATTAAAGAAGGGGGGAATTGGACGGCTCAGATTGGTTCTCGCAGTTCTCGTACGAAAAACAGTTCTCGTTTGAACTTTTACCTATATATATATATATATATATATAGTTTGCAACTATACAATCAACATAATTTACCTAAAAGAAGGTTATAACTATTTGCCTACGTTGTTCAAGATTTAGTTCACACGTAATGATGTAGATGAGCTTCCTACTAGCCCGACGCAGCAACCTTGAAAAAATCCCGAACACTTGGATTATTTGATTTGGTTGAATTCCTTAAAACCGAAATGTCAGTTTTTGTGTCTTGAAGTGAACGCAAAGAGAAGGAAGAGCATGTTTCTTTTCTAACTAAAATTAGTGTAACCCAATAACCTTAACCAAATACCCGTATTTATAGATTTATATTTGAATAATGCTGTAAATCTAATAATATAATTGGTTAAGAATGCTCTTATGTTTGGTCAAATATGATTTATTATGTTCTCTTACAAACATGAGAGTGGATCCTATAAAGATGACTCATAATTGACTAAAATAAGAGACTCACTTTCATATTTGTGAGCGAATACAATAAGTAATGTTTAACTCAAACATAAGAGGATCTTAACCTTAATATAATATACTTTACATTTATTCAAACCCATTTAAACTAAGTGAATAAGAAAACCATATAAATAATCAAGATAAGTAATTATCCTGATCATTTCAAAACCAAAATATTAATTAATATACTTAAAAAAAGTCAGCCGTGTTAATATATAAATATTATATGTTTATTTCCTCTTAAGTTAATACGCATAATTAATAACTTGTATGGATAAGTAAGCAGTAAAATAAATGCCATTAATTTACTAAGTTTTATTATAAAAAGAAAAAAAAAAACTCTATACTATAGAATAACATCTCCCTTAATATCTCCAACCTTGGTTGCTAATATAGCTCGATTTACATTACTTATAGATGTAGCCCTTAAGTATTCTATTACATTGTTGTTTCATCAATTAGTTGTTGTAAGCAAAAACTTTACAAACTCCCACTTGTGCAAATAAACTATCCAAAGATTATGACACGAAACTAAGGACATCATAGTCGGACACTTAGGTTATACAAGAGTACAAGACCACAAGAACTTTTTATATCGATGTAATAGATTTATTTTAAAGGCAGCTCAGGTGATTAGATTATAATCAAAATTCTAATTCAACTCAATTACTCACAAATTATGTGACTATTCGACTTTGACTGGCCTCTAAAACTATAAAGAACAGATCAGTTTGTTTTGGCATGTAATTACCTCAATCTTAGTATGATATATCACTTTTCTAACATTGGTTGCTAAACATAGCTCCATTTATATGGCTGATACTCCTCATATCAAAATTCAAAAATAAGGTTATTTGGGTTCCCGTATAAATCAGTTTATGCTTATGCTTATATAACTAAAAGCATACTATTATACTTAAGCACTAATGTATGTATGTCAATATGTGTTGTCAATCTCTACATGTCTACTTTTAAACATCAGGTCTCAAGAAACAATATACCATCATATATAGTAAGTATAAAAACTAAAATTAACAAAATTACACACTTCATCATAGATAAAACTCATAAAGTTAGCTACAAAATTTGAGTAAAATTCTGACCAAAAATGGACTTTAAGAGGCATTAGTCATTGTTAACAAATTTGAATTACCAACTTTAAATCAAACTGAATTCTTAAGACTAATTATATTAATATAACAGACAAATTACTCAAGAAAAATGGTAAGGAAGAGTGAAATAATTCATTTGCAGAAACACTCAAAGAAAATTATTAAGGAAGAACAACAAACTTGCATTCTTTTAGTCTTGAATTTAGTTGTTTATTGGCTCTTGCTTGATCTTTAACAAATGTGAAACATGGCGAAAGCTAGAGGTCGAGTAAATTATGAATGGTGAGTCCTGATGATTATATTGTCTATCATTTATAAACTGTTAGTCTCGATGATGCCAATAGTCAGTATTCGGGATCAAGCTTACATATAAAAAAACGATATTCATATAATTTCGTTTGTAAAGAAGATAACTGGTTAAACAAATATTTGATTTTTATAAAAAATGTGAATTGAAGTAGCTATAACATGAAAAAAGACTTTTTACGCGCAATATTATTTTATCATATATAACAATTATGATATTTAATTATATAAACTCGCCAACTATGAATATTTGATCCAACAAATTAACACTTTTTATTATGTATCATCTCCCTATCATTAATTAATTAGCAGATGGAGCATAAATATATAGTACTATACTATAGCCTATCCATTGGAAAATATATATTTAGCAACCATTGTTGACAAAACACAGGGGTCCAATTGAGAAACAAAATAAGATCAACAGTTGACCTTTTTAGAGCAAATAAAACTTTTGTGGCTAATTTAATAATGCTGAAAAGGAAAAGGACTAAAATTAAAAATGACTCATTCTTGTCTCCATTAATGAAGGCATTTCCCATTGGAGTATATATACACGTCGGACCCTAACCTACATGTCACTCATATTTGATTGATTTCTCTACTCACCCACCGATGGCGATCAACACTCTACAGCGCCGTAATGGCCATCACTTCAACGACGGTATGGCCACCGGAGCACCGGCACCAGCACCGGCACAGTCACCGTCAGCAGCGCCATCGTCAAATAAGCCACTAAAGGAATTTCGTTATCGTGGCGTCCGTAAGAGGCCGTGGGGACGCTACGCGGCGGAGATTCGAGATCCGTGGACGAAAACGCGGCGGTGGCTTGGCACATTCGATTCGGCGGAGGACGCCGCCAGAGCCTACGACGAAGCCGCCTTCAGACTCCGCGGTTCGAAGGCGAAGGTGAACTTCCACGCCGCCGCCTTTTCGCAGCTCGTAGTAGAGAGGAAAGGCGTTTCCGGTGATTTTCCGGCGAGCGTTGTAAATTTAGTCGGCGAGCGTTCGATATACGCCGGTTATGAAAAGCAACAAGTAGGTATGGTGTTAGGTGAACAGGATCGGAAATCGGAGGCGGCGAAGAAGCCTTTTCTGTTTGATCTGAACCAGCCGGCGACGTTCTTTTAGCCACCGTGACGGTTGTTATGGTCATCGAATTGTGTTGAAAAAGGTAGTTCTTCCGCGTAATTACTTCCTAAAGAAGGTTTGTAACTTTTCATTTGATTGATGTAATATAGTTTAATAAATATTGATTAATTAATAGATATATATTTAATAGTTTCTTTCTATTTTTTTAATAACAAATGAGTTGTTGGAATATATAATTTAAAAAGAAAAAAAAATCAAATAACCAATCTTAGTAATTCTTTTATGTTTACAACATCTTTGAATATTTCTAATTTATGATGTAAAAGGGTGATTTTATCAAAGTGTGTTTTTAATTATAAAAATTGCTAAATCAAAAGGTTAGATTATTGAATTACTAAGTTGCACGGAAACGGATACGGAACGGATACTGGAAACGGCAAAACTCAAAAATTCTAGATACGGATACGGCAGAGATACGACAAATATAAAATATAAATGAATATATATATACTAAAGAAATTTCAAAATAGATATATATATATATATATATATATATATATATATATATATATATATATATATAGGGGAGGGTTCATGCGAGAACCGTTGTTAGTGCGAGAACCGCGAGAACCAATCTCGGCCGTTCCTTGGATATGGGAAGTTTCATGGATGGTGAGCGTGAAGGGATAGAGTGTGGCAGGGTGCATGTGAGGAATTCATGGGTGGGCAATGACATTGAAAGAGGGGGAATTGGACGGCTCAGATTGGTTCTCGCGGTTCTCGCACTAAGAATGGTTCTCGCATGAACTTTTTTCTATATATATATATATATATATATATTAATGTAGTGTAAATAATTTTAATAATATGATTAACTAATATTTAAAAAAGTAAAAAAATGAAAAGCCTGCAACTTAACCCTTACCCATGCTTGTCTCCTTGGAAACTCAACCCATAACCCTACAAGTCTCCTTGGAACTTAACACATCTTGAAAACTCAACCCACTCTTCTTTTTTTAAATCTATACGATTGAGACTACACTTCTCTCGTTGCTCTCAGTTTCTCTCAATCCCCTCTTTTCCGGCGAGTGTGTGGCTCCTTTCCAGCGAGTGTGTGAAGCGTTTCCGGCGAGTCTGTGAAGCGTGAAGTGTTGCTGTCGACATGGTTCACTGTCGACGAGAGGAGGAGACGACGAAGGTTCCCTGTCGACGTGAAGGGCTGCGTTCGTAGCCAAAAATTGTAGGAAACTTCAACGAAACTTCGTGGGAAACGTTTCTAAGGTTCGCGAAACGTTTCCTCGCGTATCGATCACGTATCCGTTTCTGGAGGTATCCGATACGGGAACGGCACTACAATTGACGTTTCGGTGTATCATAGTTGAATTATTAAATAGTTTATTACATTAAAATGTAAAGAACTTTGTATCAGTTATTATTTTAACAAACTTTGTTTGTTAATAGATAATTTTTATCAAAACTACAAAACAAAGGTCTTAAAGATTGAGAAAACTAAATACAATCGAAACTTAAACAAAAATATTAGCAAGACATGAATAGCGTTTTTTCATATCTAATTTGGCTTCAGTACATCTACAGTGAACCAAAACGCTCTAATTTGAATTCGAGAAAAGAAATCATCTTGTTTTTTGCTCTCTACTTCACTTTCAGTCAAATAAAAGATACGAATCATTCATAAAAAATTAAGCTTTCTAATAAAGTGTCATTAACTTACATGACATGCATTAACATTTTTAGTGGTTTTGTTGTTTTTAAGTTTAAAATATAATAAATTTTTTAAAAAAAAATTGGAAGACTTTTATTTTTCATCATTTGTGACAAATTTCTAAAATTAGAAACCTAACCGCCATTCCCGTAATTTCCTCTCAACCACCTACTTCCCTATCAAAATCCCTTCCTTCCAAACCATCACCACCATAATTTCACAATTTACCGTTTTTACTTTAAAAAAAGTTTAAAAAATAAAAAATGGGAAATTACGCCGCCGTCCTGGCCCTCTTCTGCACAATTTCGTCAATCGTCGGTCCGGTCACTTGCCGTGGCGACTCCACCACCTCCGCCGCCGCCGCAGCGGCTGCCGCTTCCGCCGCCTCACCCTCCCCCGATGCATCACCCGCCGACGGAGGCGGTGACGAATCGTTCGTGGTACAAGGCAAAGTTTACTGCGATCCTTGCCGGATTCAATTTCCGACCAAAATCAGCTACCCTGTTCCGAACACGAAAGTCGTCCTCCATTGCCGTGAGCGGGAATCCGGCGCCGAAACCTCGAAGGTGGAAGGACTCAGCGACGCTAATGGAATGTATAGCCTGAATGCCACCGGCGATCATGAGGAGGAGATCTGTGATGTTCGGGTGACGGAGAGCCCCGATAGCAAGTGCCCGGAGGTTATGGATGATGAGAGCAGTGCTAGGGTTTCGTTGACGGATAAAAATGGAGTTAGAGGCAAGACTCGTATGGCGAATCCGATTGGATTTATGGTTAAAGAAATTGATCCTCGTTGCAAGGAGATACTTGAAGAGATTGGTATCATGGGTATTTAAATTAAGTGTAAATTTTTATTGGTTATTTTTAATCTTGAATTGTTTAATTGTATAGAAAATTTAACTGATATTTCTTTTAAGAAAATTGTTTTTTATAACTTTTTAAATCTTTGAAAATGTATATGATGGTTGTTTGGTTTGGACATATAACAAATGGTATTAAAGCATTTGATTATGACTGATTCATACCCAATTGCAATAATCGCTAGATAGCATATGGTGCACATTCGAACAATGGCGATGGATAAAGGTATGTGGAACTTCATAGCCAAATGACTGTGCAATAGTCGATGGTGGAAAAGAACTAAGAAGTTGTAACGAAAATCGAACGACTCATGGTGGATATGGTGCAAAATGGATCAAGAAAATACGCAAATAACGGTCCAATCTCTTTCTTTCCCCGTCAAGAAACATCAACAATGAACATTCCCTAGATTTCGAGTGTTGATTTTTAGAAAATCATACACATAGATAGATAATTAGTCATAGTGACTCCTAAACACGAGGGTAATGTACAAGAACCGGATCAAATCAAAACCGGAAAAGAAGATGCTAGAACTAAGAATCAAATTGTATAGTATTGGTTTAGAACATGTTTGATTGTTTGCTCTAAGCCTAACTCTAGGCTACATGTTTTTAGGCAAATGATTTGATCTAGAAAAGACCGATAATTCAGATAATGTTCAAGCTAGAAGTATCAGTGTCCACCTCTTTTCGTGTCAAATCATTTCAGACTAAATTTACTTTCATGCCGGCTTCGGTTTTTCTCGCTTAAATTATGATCATTTGAGCGTCGGATTTCGTGTGAGCAACTTTGTTTAAACAATTAACACGTTATTTTGACAAGGAATTTGAATTTTCAAGGTGGGGTTCACGTCATTTTCCGGTAAACAAAACTTGCATATAGAATTGACTTTTGCTAAACTAATTCTCACAACAACATTTAGAGATCACATATCATTGAAGAAAAATATACGATTGCAAACTACATTATTATGCAAAATCAAATGTCACAAGTTTATAAATTGTAAAATGTTTCAATAAATGGAATAGAATATGTTGAAACTGTTTTCGTGTAAATATGTTTTCTTGAGGTAGAGCTAGCCAAATTGGTGCCGTTGCATGGGTGAGCTTGTACCCTATGTTCCGTTACCGGTAGCTTTTGATCGAGCTTAAAGCGACTTTACTATTTACCACTCCGTATAATCGGACTTTATATTAGGGGTGTGCATCAGACGGTTTTAAAATCAAACTAAATCCAATATGCTAATTTCGGTTTTAGGATTTTCAAACCTAATGGTTTCGGTTTCTATCGGTTTCGGTTTGGTGGGTTCTAGTCATTAAGGTTCAGTTTCGGTTTTAAAGCCGATTCCCCTTAATTATCAACATTAACATATCATTTTCTGCACCAACCTTCATATCTCCAGCATTATAAATAAATTTCAGTAACAATATCTAATTTCTAGCATTAAATTCAAAGTCTAATAACATATTTCATCACTAGAGAAGAGTGTCCTACATAGGGTTGTTCACTAGTCGTGCAACAAACAAGCTACACTCGAGCTCAAACTCGTTTACCTCGAGTTCAAGCCTTATGATCTTCAAGATCGAGTCAAGCTCAAATAATGACTACTCTATTAGTTTCACGAGCCAAGCTTTAAAATACTAAATAATATTCAGCTCAGCATGTTTCAAATTTAGGTCATTTAATTATCTAAATCCAAACGAGCTATTCGAGATGGACAAGCTAAACTAGCCTATGAAGACGTACGTACTTATGTTTAAAACTTCAAATAAATGTTAGTAAGATTTTATAACTTCATAGCTAAACATACACAAAATTATGTATTACACTTTCAATTGCAATAGATTTACATAGTTGAACATTTGCTTGTTATGTCTTTTCTAGATTCCTTATATTTAAAGGAATATATATTAAGTATAATATTAAAAAAATTAAACTATTCAAAATTTATTATATATCATAGATAGAACATCTATGAAAATGAAATTTAACTCTTAGTATAATCATATCAACATTTGTCCTTCAAAGTCTTGAACACCACGTTAAACACATTTTTCCAACAGGACTATCTCAATGAATGCTAAATCGCCAAAATCATGCTTCACATAATCGCTAACTTGATCTACAAAATACAAACTAACGCAACCTAATTTGTATCCACATTTAGAAGCTAAATTTTTAGATATTTTCAAATGGAGGCTCTCAATAGGGTGTATGTTTGGATGGATCGGTTCGATTAGATCCAATTAAGTAAATCCAAATGGGTTTCAGTTTTGAGAAGTGAGATCCGATTAATTCAAACATTCTTAAGATCTGAACCAAACCATTCATATTACAATTCGGTTGGATCATTTTTTACAATTCGGTTTTCGGCTTTACATAAATACATGTTTAAGGAGTTGATATATTTTAAATCCGATACATATACTACTAAGATTAAAATATAGTTGTCAAAGTTATAATAATTAGTGATACTACTGGCTTTGGCATAAATATATAAATAAAAATGATACGTTGTAAATAAAAATAGACATGACATGTATGAATTACTTTGTTTCACAAGTGATATATATATATATATATATACTCTTATTTGTTTTATTAAGTTTAAATTATAGTAAGCAGAACCAAACCGAAATCCATGGTAATTATTCGGTTTTGATCCGATTTGATTTAAACATAACAATAATACGAATCCCGTAGTCCGATCCAATGTTTTCGGTTTTATCCGATTAGTGAACACCCTACCTCTCATGCTCGATGTCACCGCTCCCTTTTATTCATACATGCTACTTCTCAATGAAAACTATGGTAAAATAGAAAACTAACGCCACGTTTCTAAGCACATAACCGTAATATTCGATGTAGCCAGATTTGTCATATTCAGAGATAACTAAAATAACACATGTTTTGCATAGTGTTCTTGGTGGTATGTCTATTAGTTACTTGATAATTAGTGTTCTTCAAGCGATATCAAATCTTTTGAGTACAAGAAGTGATCACATAGAACCACATTCACCCACCGCCACGTCGCTTTTTTCTCCTGCCACTTAATCAACCACTTAGCATCGTAGCGGTCACTTCTGACCATACTAATTATGGGACCCACATATTACTCAACTAACCAATCAAAATTTAATACAAAAAATAAGTGGCCCACCCCATACCAACCACATGTGGTGAATACCAGACCTTACCTCCCACCACATCTTAAGGGAGTGATACCACACCCACCCCTCAAGTGGTCACCCCACCACACTCATCCACCACCCTCCACTCCTTATAATCTTAGAAGAAAGATTCTCTTATTCTATATATGCACCAACTCTGTAAGTTCACTAAGGAGAGTGAGAAACCAAAAAGTGACTACAAAAACAGAAATGGTTTCTTTGTATTTATATTCAGAAGTATATAAACTCTTATTACAAAGGCTACCAGCACCACCCTAAAGATCTTGAATCATGAAGGAGTGATGATATTATCAATTGGTACCTTGATAATGATATATTCACTAACTCCTACTAAAAGACATACCTGAACAACCCAAATGCCAATCAAACAAAAAGGGAATCCAAAAGAGGAACTTTATTGTATGTGTTTGGAGATTCAGAAGGTAATGACAAAGGGTGGTTATGTTCACCTTCATAAGTGACGATAAGCATTCCGATATCATCCAAACATCTCTCCACATGTTTTCTTGCCGGACAACCTCTCATGCTGCTGCATCTATAATATCCCCTGTACTCGGCATAAAGAAAAAGCAACAATTTAACATACATCTTTCTTAAAATCATCTCTATGTTGTGAATCTTTAAACGGAACAAGTAAATCAAGAATATTCGATCTCTATATAAGGTAAATCAAGAAAATTCAATGACAAAAATAAATACTAGAAAGAGACTGTGCTGAATGTAGTCTGTTCTTGGTCATTACTTGAGTGTGAAATATTTCAACATTTCATCAATCCACAACATTTTGAAGACTTCATTGTGTTGGATAGTTCAATATCTAGATTACTTATTTACCTATCTTTGTTAAGTAAAGAGTTAATTACTGGAATGGTCCCTGCGGTTTGCACAAAGTCACTAATTTGGTCCCTTAGCTTAAAAAAGTACTAGGATAGTCCCTGCTGTAGCAAATAAGTCCTATAGATTGTCCCTGAAACTAACTTCCGTTAAATCCAAATGTTAACCTCCTTTTTAGGAGGGGCATTTCAGTCTTTTTGCATTACAGAGATCATTTCGGTAATTAACCACAGGGACCATTTCAGTAATTAACTCTTAAGTAAATTTAAGCTATATATGATTCCTCTATGATCCTCGTCGAAAAAGGGCATTTTAGATATTTAAGAGACAGACAAGTGTATGTGTACCTAGGATGAGGAGAACCCTTGATGGGCTTTTGGCCATACTTCCTCCAAGAATACTCATCTGGCGGTATATCCGCAAGCTTATTACTGACAGCAGGAACTTTGACTGATCTCTTAACTCTGTGTCTTCTACCCACCCAAACAAAAATATACACTTTAGTATATCTTAAAAGCAACTAACAACTGGTGGTAATTTAGACTCCTTTACTTGTGAATAATTTAAGTCAATCTTTAACATGTCAGACAGGTAAAAGATCAAAACTTTAGCTTAGAAAATCAAAAGTAATACTTCAAATAGGTTTAATCAAGGTTAAAAGTGGTATTTTTAATACATAAATTTCAGTCGAAACAAAAAAGTAACCGTTTTGGTTCAATCTAGTTTTGACCTGTTGTCCAGCCCGCCCGTTTTACACCTCCAATAATAACATCAGTAGATATAATTCAAAATTATTATGAGCAATTAGATATAAATTCAAAACCTCTTCTTGGAACAGTGGCATCTACCACCAGAGCTCCCATCATTACCAGGACACCTCTTTTTGTGTTGGTATGAATCCAACCGTGATGACCCGATTAAACTTAAGGATCTCCCACTGAGATCATCCACACTCCCTTCAATACTCAAAGAAGAAACAAAAGACCTACTGGATGACATTGAAGTGGAATTATTATTGAAATTCAAGTTAAAAGCACCAGTGTTCATCTCAGACTGCTGTTTGATTTGCTGCTTTTGCTGGTGTTGGATGAATTGGTAATTAGAAAAGCTCAAAAGGGTATTTTGGGGGATTTGGATCATGTTTCCTAAAGAAAGATTGCTTTTTGCAGCATTTGAACTGATTTCTTGGAAGGGTTTTGGTAGGGATTGGTGATCTTTCTCAAGAAGTAAGTTTTGTGGGATTAGGGTTTTAAATTTCTTGAATTTTCTCACCCTGGAATGACTTAAATCATTATCAAGAAGAGATACAACTCTTTTGAATCCATTGACAACATCTCCTGTTAATTCAGTTAGGTTTTTATGGTGAACATGATCATGGGGTTGAGCTAGTAGACTGATAAATCTATAGAAGCTTCCTACAGCAGCTTTATTAGCTACTTCAACCTGCTCCATATCTAAGAACTTTAGTTCAGAAAAGAACCCAGAATCCAAATTACAAGATCAAACACTCAAAACTTATAAAAGTTACAATCTTGATGAGTCATGACAGAGTTTAGTAGGGAATTCAAGAACAAATCAATCAAGCCAAAGGGTTTCTCATGAACTACATAAAGATCAAATATGGGTGAAGATTATAGCAAAATCAATAAAAAGAAACAGAACCCAATATGAATATAGGAATAAGAACTGATTCAGCAAGAAAAAATAGATGATTAAATAGGTATTTAAGGGGGTGTCAAAACCCTAGAACAAGATACTTTGAAACTTCAAGGGAAAATAAAAACAAGGAAATATAGAAGATTGGAATTTTTAGCAAGAAATGGACTAAGCAGAGAAGCAGAGAAGCGAAAACTGCAGTTTAAGTGACCAATGGCAAAGGTGGATCCCATAGAATGCTGATGCATGTAATGATCCAACAAATCAAAAATGGATGCCACATACATTCCCATAAAATATATTTTTCATCAAATACTAAAATAATTTTGTGGATAAAAAATCCATAAAATATTCCTGATAATAGTGATATTTGTGCTTAAATCAATTACTATTTAGTGTAAAAATAGATCAAAATTTGTATTTGTTTGCACTTTATTTTTTACTAATTAAATAACTATGTATGAAATCTATTAATTATTTTTTTATTTTCTAGTTAGTAAAAATACAAATAAAAAAATTTAGTACGAAGATATAATAATATTTAAAATTTTTTTTTAAGAGAATTGAACTTAAGCATGTTGAGTTTGACAACTAAGAACAAATTTTCAGGAAGAAAAAAAATACGTTTTATTTTAATACTCTCCTTATTAATTCTCTTTTTTCCTTGCGACTGTAATTTATTAAGAGATTTTTAAACCAAAATCAAAGTAATTAATTTGAATGATCGTTATCAATTGAAAAAATAAAATAATTTAAAAAATGAAAACATAATAAAGATAAGAAAAGTATACGTTTACTATTATATAAAGAACAATGATAACAACAGCCCTTAAGGCTGTGGTTAAGAGTAGGGGTGAGCATGTGTACCGGAAATACCGAACCGTACCGGAACCGGTACCGAATTATAGTTTTCGGTCTGGTATTCGGTACTTGAATTATTGCTAAATCGGTATTCGGGACTCGGTATTCTCGGTATTCGGGACTAGTACCGAACTAACTAGTTAAAATAGGTACTCGGTACCGGTACCGGTACTGTATATGAATAATCCGGTACGGTATTCGATACCATCTTTAAATTAAATTCGGTATTCGGTAAAATTGGTACCGGTACCGGTCGGTATCGGTACAGTACCATGCTCACCCCTAGTTAAGAGTATAAAAGGTAATTTCACTTTTCAAAACTAATAATCATAACTCAAGTTACATAATCAACTTTTCATGTTTATAAAATATTCACATTAATCATCTTTTAAATAATATTCAAACTTTTTATTCATAACACACGGTTACCATTTTTAAAACTTAGAATTTTATTTTTTTTACTCTTAACCACAACCCTAAGGGCTCTGGTTATCATTTTTCTTATATAAAACAACTAGATTAAATGTTTGTGTGATACAAGGACTGATTAAAAAAATAATAAATATTAATCATCTATAAAAATATATTTAATAATTATAGAACACGAAAAATATGAGAATTTAATAAATGATGAAAGACGGTGTCAATACGGAGACCAACAGTAGAAGCTTCGACACTAGTGTATCATTATTGTTACAATTATAAGAAGATATATAATTAAGAAAATTATTTATTGTACGTTAATTTAAATTTTCATATATATAATCATATAACTTCAAAAGTTAATTTACCATAACAAATTATATTAAATTAAACTAAAATATAATAAATACGAAGATAATTAATTTGATTTGTAATTTTAGTAGGATTGGATTTAGATATGTATAATAATTTAATAATTTATAATATAAATAAGTAAAAAACGTTGACTTATAAAATTCCAAATCAAATTTTAATTTCAATATTAATGGATTGTTGAGATTTAAATTGATTAAAATGAACGGATAAGATTGTTTAATAAAGATAATTAAAATTACTCTTTTATATATATTATTAGAAGATAGAATATTAAACTATTTTTGTAATACTAAATTTTAAGTTAAATAATACAATATTTAATGCATATTTTACAATACCTTAAAGCATTGAATTTTAAATTATTTGGGTCGAACTTGATATGTAATAATTCATACAAAATAAGTTACAAAATACTTAAACTAAAAATTAGTAATGGTCAAGATTTTAATTACTGACATAATTTAATATAGTTTGTATTATATTAAATTTTAAATGGTTCTTTTACTTATGTTTAATAATCTTATATATAAGTAATTTTTTTATTAAATTCCAAACTAAAAAATTCACTAAATCGTATATAATAGATATATTTGTAAAGTATCAAAACAATAGGCTAAACCATAAATTTCTTACTAACAACTAACTTTGCCGTTAAAAAAACCCATAAATTTCTTATATGCACATATACATGTAATAGTTTAATAGTTTTTATATTATCAAATTTACATATGAAATTAAGTTTAATTAATAAAATAAGTTGACATTCCAACTATTATTAAACTAAGTCGTCATTTCAAACTTACATGTTCAATTAATTTTAAATTTGTATATAGTCCATAATTTATTGATAACCACACTTTTCTCTGTTTAAATTGGTTCAAAAGAGACATAATAAATTAATATTTTATAAAAATAAACATATTGTGTCCCCTTAACATCGCGCTAGTAAATTACTTTTATAAGCATCACATTATTGTTATGGTGGTAACGAGCTAGGATTTAACAAACCATTAACGAGATCGTTGCAATAGGTTCACTACTTTCACAAACTCATCATTACGATTTCGCGAGCTCATTATAGAGCAGTTACGGATGCCCTTACGGAGGCTTTTACGATATCGTTATAAATTCACTTGTTCCATTAAAAAACTAACTATAAGATATGATTTTTCACATTGAAAATGAGATATGAAATTAAAATGCTATGATTTAATAACTTGTACCATGATGCCGACTGGCAGTTGGGAATCATTAGGTTGATTGATATTTGATAGAATGTCTATGAAGGATGGAAGGATTTCAAAGGATATGTATATTTACTTTTTTATATGTTAAAGTCACCACCCATTTAATAATGTGCTAGTTTATAAGTATGTTTTTGCTTATGTTTGAAACCCCTATCAACTAAAACCAAAAGCTAGAGTTTTTATTTTTACCAAAGTATTTGATAAGCTAGCTATTGATGTAACTTTAGATATAAAATGATGTAAACAAAAAAAGCTTGGATAGAAAACATAATCAACCAAATTTAGCTATTTTGAAGAAAAAACCTATTTTTAGGGGTATGTTTGGTGAAATTGGCTGGGTCTGGGGATGAGGTTGGAGCTGGGGCTAGGGCTGTGGCTTATTAATTGATAATCCCAAGCACAAGTCATAAGCTACTTGAAAATACTTTTATTTTTAGGGCTTATAGGGGATTATGGGGGCTTATGTTTTTAATAATCCCCTTACCCAAACGATCAATAATCCCCTATAAGCCCGTCGCCAAACATACTCTACTTTATCTCCGCAAAGTGTCGCTGGTAGCACGCGCATTCCTGACGGAAACACCCCTGCCCTTCGGCCCCGCTAATTAGAGATGGGCAAAATCGGTCCTGGACCACAGCCGGTCCGGTCCGGTCCGGACCTAGTCGGTCCTCGGCGGACCGGTCTTCGCGTAAGACCATTTCGATAAATTCGGTCTTCGGGCGGTCCTAGACCACTTCCGGACCGGTCCAAGTCCGGACCAGTCCGACTTCGGTCCTGGACCGGTCCGTTTTTCGTTCGGGTATTTTCCGGTTCGGTTTAGATATTTCCGGGTTTTTTTTAGTTTCGGTTTAAAATTTTCCAGTTTTCGGTTTGGACCGGGTTTTTTTTAGTTTCGGTTTAGACATTTCCGGGTTTAAAATTTTCGGGAAAAAAATAATTTGAAAAACTAGCCGTTCGGACCGGTTTTTTACCGTTTTTTTCAAAAAAAAAGCCGTTGAACTCTTGGACCGGTTTGGACCTTCGTTGGACCGGTTCGGTCTTGGACCGGTCTGGTCTTGGACCGGTCTTGGACCGTTTTGGACCGGTTCAGGTTCTGGACCGGTTCGGACCGTTTCTCTCACTTTCGGTCTTGGACCGGTCTTGGACCGGCTCGACTCGTGCGGTCTTCTTAGGACCGGTCCGGTCGGTCCTCAGGGCCCATGTCTACCGCTAATGAACAAAACACGGCCACTTCACCCCACTCCACACCTTGCTGATCTCTCTCTCTCTCTCTCTAATATGACACAGTATGATGGTGTTAGCAAGAGATACCAACTCCTTACTGGATAGCACAACTAGCAACTCAAAAATCATGCAACAAAATTTGCACACACAAGATTCTACACAACATATGGTGATCGTGATGGATGACACGGAGTAATGACTTGAAAATCATGCAACGAAACTTGCACGTAAAGATTCCATACGTATAATGCATTTCATGCGTATGGATAAAGGATGGTCCCTTGACCCAGGCTTTTGCTTATGCCCTTATCTATTGATGTCCCTTTTGATCAAAGAATAAGCCTTTTTCAAAGTCTATTCAGTTTAATTGAAAAAGGCATGTGACATCCGTCACCAAAATTTTCAGTTGGTTCTAAATCTTACGTATTGAACTTTAAACTTCTACTTGTATATATATATGTTAGGATAATTTTGGCATTATAGTATAATAGTGGTTTAGAATTATCATAGGAATTAGGTTTAGTCTATGTTGTATTAAGGTTTAGTTAGATATCCTCTTAAATAATTTCACTAGAAAGCCACATTTTTGCCAACTTATATTGTTTTAATAATAATGATAATATATATCTATAATTATTTTAAAATTTTCGGAATTATATATATGTATACCTATAGATAAGTTTTTTTTTAAAATCTTAGATTAGATTAATTGGTATTTGAAATTTAAACTAAAATCCTAATCCTTATCCCATCTATATATAAACCTAATCAAACCCTAATCCTATTTATCTCACAAATCGGCTCTCTCTCTCCCCTCATTGCCGATCCCTCACTTCCACGACTCCTTCACGTCGACTTCATCATCCCCATTCTCCTTTGTCGATTTTGGCATCAAGAGGGCATAAAGCTTCATTTTTTCTATAGTTCTTCATCTTGGGATTTAAGGTAAGCATATGTATTCATGTATCTTGTGCCTTTCATTCTGTTCTAGTCCACTCTTGATCTGAAATCATGAAAAAAGCATGTCTATAATCCATCTAGGATGTTCAAAAACGTTTATATGAGAAGGATTGAGACTTTTATGGATTAAAGTTATGATTTTTATTGAAAAGATGAAGTTTTTTTGAAAACAGTTTCTAGAACAGAATTAGGGCTTGTTTGGTAAGCTATAACCGAATCAATTTCTGGTATTTTTCGTCGGTTTTTGGGTTTATAACGTAGAGCTTCGAGTCTAGTTTTATAAAAACTAAGGTTTGTAAATTTTGAAGGTCGTTTGGTCGGTCAAATGGATTTTACCGTTTAGGTGCGCAAACTGACAGTATATTCGGTGGATTTAGGGTCAAAAGTTTCGATTTTTAAATCGGATCAAGCCTTCGAATTTTCGATTGAAATTTTTTCAGTAGCTATTTCGATGAGTTTAGGGTTTTCTGGAAAAATTTCATAATTTTTGGTTATCGTTTAATATTTTTATAAAATTCAAACTTTTTGTTGCGCTGGTGCAGTTAGTTTTCTGTCAGTGTTGAGTTCTCGAAATTTTTTTAAAATAGGTAATCGAGTTATTAAATTTTGGAAAAATTCCAGAAATTGGTCAAAGAATTAAAATTTCTGTATTTAAATTCTGGGATTTTATTTTGGTCGTTTGTGTTGTTTTAAAATTGTTTAAAGTCAGTTTATTAAAATCAGTAACGTGCACGTGGCATAGGATCATATAGGATCACTTCACATGTCTTTAGGCTACATTAGAAAGTTTAAACACTTAAGCATGAGACTTATGTGCATTATACTTGTTGTAGATCCCGTACCCGTTCTTTGCAAGGTTAATTCCGTTTGAGACTAAGGTGAGTACTCGTGGCCCCTTTTTATTATATTTTTCGGGGGAAAATGACACTCAAACTCTCTTTTAAACTTTTATGCCGTGATAACTATTTCTTATTTCTTTTGGACAACTTACGTGACGTATATGCATAGAACACTTGTTGTTGGTTGATGACTATTGATTTCTATATTCCTATGAGCCAACGGTTTATGCTCCAGCTGGGTATGCGATAATAACTGCTTGGATAACTATGGTTGATTCCTATTGATTCCTATTGAACCTGGTGGATTGGATGTTGGTACAACGTCTACACGCTTTACATGCTATACGTGCACATATTGTCCTACTTAAACACTTTACACGGCAACTATACTATTTTCTTAAACCTACGAGCTCACCAACATTATGTTGACGTTTTCGAGTGTCTATTTTCAGGTAATACGAATAACAATGCTTGAGGAAGTTAGGTGTCTAGTAGGTGGACCTTAGCTGGACTTATCAAGTGCTTGCACGATTAAACACATGTACTTTGGGATTTAATATTTGGATCTATGCTACTTTCGATTATTTGGACATGTTGTCCCGTGAACTTGACCCGGGTTGTGGGTTTTACTATTTGTGTTTAATTCTCTTGACTATGTTTGCCGTGAATATCGACCTAACGCGGCACAAGTCCCCTCTTGTGTCGGGGAACGTCGTGACACGTTGGATTACTGCATTTAGAAATTTCTCTATTAACTTAACAATGTGTTATGACGATCCTCTCCGTCACGCCTCGCGTTTCCGCCTTGGCGGGGTGTGACAGATTGGTATCAGAGCCATTGGTTATAGAGAATTAGGTGGATTGACCTAGACTATAACCTAAGTACCCCATATAGTTGCATAATAGGAACTATGTGTGCATTCAATCTCACGCAAATCATACGCTTCGGCTTACCTGTAGACGCCAAAATCGTTTATTTTGATCCAAATTGAAATTTAATTTTGACTTTACTTGGTCAAATTATAACTTAATTTTAACTTTAAATCAAAAAAAAAATTTATTTAAATTTAATTTTAATATGAGATAAAGTATAAATAAAGTATTATTTAAATTTCAAAAAAAAAAAAAAAAAAAAACTTAAGTTCAAACAATATTTGTATGATATGCAAAATTATAATTTTTGTTCCTGTTTCAAATATCAAGTTGATAATTTACATATATTTTGTTAAGAAAATTTCCTTTATGAATTATTTTTAAATATTGCTACTTATTCATCGTTTTCTTTGTTTTTATGAAACAATTTTTTTTTCTCATGTATTTTTTTTAATATAATAAAATATTAACTTTCATCAATTTAATTAGAAATTCCTATTATACTATATATCAAATTGCAACATGTTTTGCCAATTTATCATTAGAATTTAAGAGGTATTTCAGTAATTTAAGTTTATATCGTGATATATTCTTCAAGCGAGTTTTTCAAGTTCTTCTACTATTGCAACATCTTCCCACTAATCCAAAGACTCACACTTGATTTATATCGTTCATAAACTTGAGATAATTTGATTTTAAATGACGGCTAAAATTTATATAAATTCTTTAAATTTTTAAGAAATACGCATATTCCATTTTTCTTTCATATAAAATAATCATATATTTAACTAAGTCAATATAAAATTTAAATTCTAATTATAGCTACCCGTGTGTTTACATGGGCATTAAAACTAGTTGTATTATATTTTGTTTTTACTAGTAGTTACTTCTTTGGTGAATTATTTCTTTTCTCGGCGTGAATCCTTTAAAACTTGATACATGAATAGAAGGCTATGATCGGATTACTAACTACATCGTGTATTTATACCTAGTGTTATACAACACGCTTTACTTGATTACACATTTCTATACAAAATCAAGCATATGTGGAAGCCTCTTGTATGTGGCAAAAGTATTAACCTATAAGTAAAGTGGTGTTATTTTCAAGAATTACTTTCGAGTTGGAATGTCATATGTTGATACAATGCCTTATTCCTATGAAATACAATACATACTATTTGTATACCCCTACGGGTGAACCAGAGAAGCTTTAAATTATTTTGTGACACCCCTTGTTGGGCATGCCAGTCATACGTGAATCCCTTGAATGACTACTTGTTCATATTTCCATGTTATATGTGGTATATTAGGTAGAGGGAAGGGTTTTTGTGAATGTTTATAATGCGTGTGGTTACAATCATATAGACTTAGAATTCCGATCTAGCTTTATTGCATGTTCTTGTTTGATTGTTGCGTTAGAGTAGGGTTGGTAATTCGAATGACTATATGGTTCCGTATCATGCATACTAAGTGTTCATAACTACCTAACCCTATAGGAAGTAGTGTAGTAATTTATGATAGTAGGTCTACGGACCAGCATGAGTTGTTGGGTCGGGATGAACAATGGTGCTTTAAGGGAAGTTGTGATAAGTATGGATGCATTGCGTCTGATCACCGCCATGCACACATACCTAGCACAAGGACGCTTAAAGTATTATGAAGCATCTTGTGAAACAAGCTAAGGTTGTAGGTAGGAATAGGTTGCCAGTCAGACTCAATTAATCGATCAAACCAAGTCAAGTGTAATGAACAACTATAACCATATAACGATGTCGGACATCAATTATATCACTTACACACATGTTAAGCAAACTAAGTAGATTACTCTTACATCTTTATAAGAATACCATATGTCTTAGTACTCAGTTTTGAAAACCTGATGAACTCACATGGTGTCCCAAAAGCTAGAAGTAACCCAAGAATCCAAGTAAGAATAAAATCACAACAATCTATAACATATTATTAATCACATGGTCATTATACGGGCCATTAATTCCAAACCCAACGTAATTGCCAAACACTGGTTGTGCTTTTGCGAGACCTTCTCTAATTTAAAGAGCCACTCCCTTCTTCATAGCCTCTATCAAACGACTTTACTAATTATCATAAAACTTAAAGACCTCTACGAGGATATCCTATTCTATTTTATTCTCATAAGTATCCGATATTACTATTATGCTTATCTACGAGACCGAATTCATTATGATATTACAACGACTCGGTAGAACTAAATAACCACCATATACTCTCAAAGACTTTTGTCAATAATCGCCCATAACACACCAAAAAAAAAATTTATTACTAATGAGCTCATGCACACCCACCTCACTCATTGATTTCATATTTAATTTATAAAATTAAAATATAGTAAAATAATAAATACCGTATCTCAAACTTTAAAACCGCAATATTTAAAGATAGAAATATAAACAAAATTACTAGTAAAAAAAATAATAAATAAAACAAATCTACATCAAGCTTATTCACCACATGTAATTTTCTCAAACGCCCACATGATTAAGAATATTCTCTTGAAGACTACCATAAAGCATATCATGGTACATCAGAAAATTTAAAAGAATTACTAATTAATCCTTATAATTCTATGTGATCATAGTGTACATTTTTTTTTCTGCGCATAACTCCTAGCGTACATACTGACAACATTCTTCACTACAACGCATAGTCGATTATATTCAATCAAATTTCAACATGAGTTTTTGCTAAACATTGATGGTTTACATTAATCAGTATCATAAAACTACCAAATGACCCAATTTCCTCTTAAATTGATTTTAATATCACAAATAAACATGAGAATGTACTACGCGTATAGCTTTTAGAAATCTCAACAATATTAGTCCCGTGGTGGACAACTCCAGACCACATTTGATTTTTCGTAGTTTACAAGAAGTCACCAAACATTGAAGACCTCCAATTATAAAATCCTAGTTAAATATACTTTCAAATAGAAATATCATATCTTCAATTTGTACAACAAGTTACAAATACTCATATACTCTTGAGATCATAATTTCATCCATGAAGGACATTAGTACCCACACCAGCAATAGTACTCAAAGACTTATAAAACGTTATATAGTTCAAACTCATACCTAGTAGGCTCAAGAGACTGACTCATAACTTTAGAACTCGATCTCTTGTTCTTCTTTCCTAGTCAATCTGATTACAATGCACACACGCTCCACTATTTTGAACACTGCTTAACTCCTAAAGTCCATCTTTTTCTCCTTCTGTCCTTCTTTTCTTTCCGTTATAATTATATATAAGACAACTAGTAAATCTCGAACATGTTCAACGAACATTGATGCTTAATAATACAATCTCAGCAGGTTTATCAAAAACTTCTTATAATTTTACTTGCTTATTAAATCTTTATTTGGTTGTTATCCATCTTCTACGAAAAAAATAATCATAATGTCACAATTTACCTTCAATTGAAAAGATTTATTCCTTAGAATCTAATCTACCATTTCAACTAAAATTCTACAAAATTATACACTTTAGTTATAACTAGACATGAATCTTTATATATCTTATTAGCAACATCACACCATTGTCTCGCGTACCCATACAACAGTCAATATCTCTCTTTCATGATTAAGGCTAACTCAACTAATCCTCGGGGGAAAGTAGACCACAATTAATCACTAAATTTAAACAAAAAAAACTAATAACGCATTCGCAAGTAATGGTTTTACCATTAAGACTCCAAATCTAACTTCTTTTTCATCCTTTTCTTAAATATTTCATTTGGAATTCCGTTCATTCTTAGGATTCAATCTGATTACTCATCCAACTTTTATAATAATGAACATAATAGCATGTTCCACATGCATCATTTCATATGCTTTCCAACGTAAATAGTCTTGCTATCTCTAGCAGACCAGTGAGTTTCGTCTGTTCATCTCTAAGATCACTAATGTAATATTCTATACTTACAGTCACAATTACTTAAATCACTCTCCAGAAATTTGTATAGGAATCGTTTCTAATCAACAGTTTTTGTATGATTTAACCGTTAAGTGTCATTGACACTATCTTGAATAAATATCAATCGAACTGAAATTGATCTATTACAACTATTAATGCATAGGTTTCTCTGTCACTAGAGCACTACCTAACCCCAGAAAAAAAGACTTGTATAGCTTTATTTAGCAACCAAATGCCTCACTGATTTTGTATTTACCTGCTGCGATCAAAACAACATCAGTCCCTTGCAGTATTTTCAATCGGGATATCCATAGCTAAAGAAAAAAAAATCTCAACAGCTTGAAACATACTCCTTAGGCGCACCTTCATCATCAGATAGACTTAGTAAAAAAAAAATTACACGAGATTTCACAGGTCCATCTCCATCATCACTACCAGATCAGTGATGTTTTGAACCATCAAACGTTACTAATCATTCTTCCTTGCTATCCTTGTAGCTATAGAATTCATTTTCCATTTCTTTTCCACCTTAAGGTTCATTCTTGACACCAGCATCATCAACGACATCACGAATAGAATCCTTTTGGATTAACCTAATACCAAGCTAGTTAGTATACTCGTGAACATCTACCACCAACCAGGACATCCATCGTACCATAATCTTAGGGGATTACACCGATTTCTAAAGTGGTTGTATGAAGCTTTCTTATACCACTAAAACTAAACCATTCTAATATCATGACATAATCTACTCACGTCCCTCAAATCTGTTTCGGAATCATTTTGTGCTAACAGTTAAAAAAAAAGTATGACAACCATCAAAACAATTTCCAAGAAACACAGTTACCTAACTTAAGGTAAGCACTTACCGAAAGATGTAGAACTACCAATCATAAATAAACAAGTAAGCAAATAATCAATTCAAAGACTCATTCCCATCCTGACCACACTTAAAGTTTAGTACATTCCTTTTCGAGTCAATCTAGTCATAAGCCTAATTGTCAGCCCGAACACTTGGTTCACTTTAATAGCCGTACAAGCTGAATTTCGTGACGAAATTCTCTCAAGTTGGGGATACTGTGACATCCGTCACCAAAATTTTCAGTTGGTTCTAAATCTTACGTATTGAACTTTAAACTTCTACTTGTATATATATATGTTAGGATAATTTTGGCATTATAGTATAATAGTGGTTTAGAATTATCATAGGAATTAGGTTTAGTCTATGTTGTATTAAGGTTTAGTTAGATATCCTCTTAAATAATTTCACTAGAAAGCCACATTTTTGCCAACTTATATTGTTTTAATAATAATGATAATATATATCTATAATTATTTTAAAATTTTCGGAATTATATATATGTATACCTATAGATAAGTTTTTTTTTAAAATCTTAGATTAGATAAATTGGTATTTGAAATTTAAACTAAAATCCTAATCCTTATCCCATCTATATATAAACCTAATCAAACCCTAATCCTATTTATCTCACAAATCGGCTCTCTCTCTCCCCTCATTGCCGATCCCTCACTTCCACGACTCCTTCACGTCGACTTCATCATCCCCATTCTCCTTTGTCGATTTTGGCATCAAGAGGGCATAAAGCTTCATTTTTTCTATAGTTCTTCATCTTGGGATTTAAGGTAAGCATATGTATTCATGTATCTTGTGCCTTTCATTCTGTTCTAGTCCACTCTTGATCTGAAATCATGAAAAAAGCATGTCTATAATCCATCTAGGATGTTCAAAAACGTTTATATGAGAAGGATTGAGACTTTTATGGATTAAAGTTATGATTTTTATTGAAAAGATGAAGTTTTTTTGAAAACAGTTTCTAGAACAGAATTAGGGCTTGTTTGGTAAGCTATAACCGAATCAATTTCTGGTATTTTTCGTCGGTTTTTGGGTTTATAACGTAGAGCTTCGAGTCTAGTTTTATAAAAACTAAGGTTTGTAAATTTTGAAGGTCGTTTGGTCGGTCAAATGGATTTTACCGTTTAGGTGCGCAAACTGACAGTATATTCGGTGGATTTAGGGTCAAAAGTTTCGATTTTTAAATCGGATCAAGCCTTCGAATTTTCGATTGAAATTTTTTCAGTAGCTATTTCGATGAGTTTAGGGTTTTCTGGAAAAATTTCATAATTTTTGGTTATCGTTTAATATTTTTATAAAATTCAAACTTTTTGTTGCGCTGGTGCAGTTAGTTTTCTGTCAGTGTTGAGTTCTCGAAATTTTTTTAAAATAGGTAATCGAGTTATTAAATTTTGGAAAAATTCCAGAAATTGGTCAAAGCATTAAAATTTCTGTATTTAAATTCTGGGATTTTATTTTGGTCGTTTGTGTTGTTTTAAAATTGTTTAAAGTCAGTTTATTAAAATCAGTAACGTGCACGTGGCATAGGATCATATAGGATCACTTCACATGTCTTTAGGCTACATTAGAAAGTTTAAACACTTAAGCATGAGACTTATGTGCATTATACTTGTTGTAGATCCCGTACCCGTTCTTTGCAAGGTTAATTCCGTTTGAGACTAAGGTGAGTACTCGTGGCCCCTTTTTATTATATTTTTCGGGGGAAAATGACACTCAAACTCTCTTTTAAACTTTTATGCCGTGATAACTATTTCTTATTTCTTTTGGACAACTTACGTGACGTATATGCATAGAACACTTGTTGTTGGTTGATGACTATTGATTTCTATATTCCTATGAGCCAACGGTTTATGCTCCAGCTGGGTATGCGATAATAACTGCTTGGATAACTATGGTTGATTCCTATTGATTCCTATTGAACCTGGTGGATTGGATGTTGGTACAACGTCTACACGCTTTACATGCTATACGTGCACATATTGTCCTACTTAAACACTTTACACGGCAACTATACTATTTTCTTAAACCTACGAGCTCACCAACATTATGTTGATGTTTTCGAGTGTCTATTTTCAGGTAATACGAATAACAATGCTTGAGGAAGTTAGGTGTCTAGTAGGTGGACCTTAGCTGGACTTATCAAGTGCTTGCACGATTAAACACATGTACTTTGGGATTTAATATTTGGATCTATGCTACTTTCGATTATTTGGACATGTTGTCCCGTGAACTTGACCCGGGTTGTGGGTTTTACTATTTGTGTTTAATTCTCTTGACTATGTTTGCCGTGAATATCGACCTAACGCGGCACAAGTCCCCTCTTGTGTCGGGGAACGTCGTGACACGTTGGATTACTGCATTTAGAAATTTCTCTATTAACTTAACAATGTGTTATGACGATCCTCTCCGTCACGCCTCGCGTTTCCGCCTTGGCGGGGTGTGACAAGGCAAGATGCTTTTATTATATAAGAAGCAAACAAAAGATTAGCACTTTGTTGCTTAAGTCATGGTTCCTATAGATATGGGATCTTTAAACTAAAACTCATTTACTTATGAACCTGAATATTGTTCAAACATGTCAAATGAAAAGAATAGCTAAAAGCAGAAATTTCGAATGTGTAGCACGGTTCAAATAGATCGAAAGTCGTCTAAAGTCATTAACAAAATGGTTTTTCTTCAAATATTTAGATTAATATCGTAAGATAATATTTTTGCGCTCTTATAGTGGTAATAATTTAAAATAACTTTTCGAAAATGGACAAAGAAGTGTTTCTAGTCAAACACACCAGTACACCACATGCTAGGAATGACCCGTTACAACTTGAACCCGAGGTCATCTTGCCACCTTGTAGTACACCCCTCCAAAAAAATTCTTGAAAGACACTTTGTGAAATACTTTAGGCACTTTGGGGTATAAATATCCAAAAGGCACCTAAATTCTACCTAGACTATGCAAGAAAAGTATAAAATGGTCAACAAAAACTTCCCATTAAATAAGATTCTCAGATTTTTGCAATACAAGCACAGGAACCCAAGAAAAATGTTAAATATTTTCAATACTTCAACCCAAAGTACCTACCAGATTCATACAACTGAAAAAGTGCAAGAAAATAAATATTTGTTAATTTATAGAAAAGGGGTTTTGTGAAAACCTCTGAGAAATTCAGAAAACCATCAAATGGCTTAGAAAGTGAACACCTGGGAAATATCCACAGAAGGCCCAAGTTATTGCTTCCTTCCCCTTCCTCTTTTGGCAGGCTGTGCTGTTTGTTCTTTTCCATTGACTTCTGTTATATCAGCTGTGGAAGAATAAAATTTTTGACAGATTTTTATCAGCATAAGCTATAACTTATAAGAACATGCATAATGAATATTTGTATTTGCATAAATTTTACAAAAATAAAAACAAACAAAAAGTGAACATGATGGTTCAAGTTTACAGAAAAAACAGCTTTAACAATATGTTGATTTCCCGTATTTTGAATTTTGGACAGATCCAGAAAAAAGATCTCAGAATCACAATTAACGAATATAAGGTTTCATTTACACATCAGTCTTGACCGATGCCATTTTCAGATAATAAGCCTAGACGTTGCATCAATCAAGATATCCAGATAGCATGTTTTGATTAGGGTTAACAGCGTTGGCATTTCTCAATATGGGCTTTGTTTCTATTATGGGTGGCAAAATGGGTGGGTCAAGTAACAAGTCAACATGAGTGCATCGAAACAGACAGCTGAAAGGGTCAGATTGACGGACCCACAAACAATTCTGTCATGTTGATATATTTAGTAACTATTACTTCGTTCGAAATGATTATAGAAATTAATTTATTACAATAATAATGTGAAATTTTGCATTAAACAAGGTAGGAGGTTGTATGCAGTTAAACTACATTATGGGTTTCAAACTCTTACGACGAATTTGACCAGTTTCTTTTCTGGCTAAACTTTTAAGCTATTTAATCCGTTTGAAGTAGAAACACAACCAGAATCGATCTATTTATACGTATATGGGTCAAAACTCTGCCATCTCTTGTTTTTATACACCAACGTGCCTTATGCTGTTTTATTTCTCATCATACCTCATGTTGCAATATGCTTAAATGAGTTCTAATTACCAACAGAGATCAATATGAACAGAAACTGCAATGGGGAAATAGTTAAAGAGAGGGTAATACTTTCAGGACCCCGAGCCATGAGGGTAAAGAATATGTTGTTGAGCTTCTCCATCTTCTTAGCATCTTGTGCTTGGTCGGTCTTAAACTTGAGACACTAAAACAAATTGATAAAAGAAAATCAATTACAAGTAGTTGCACATCAATGATAGTAAATATGGCAATTTCGACCCTTTTATTACAGGGTCATCTAACAGGTAAAATAAGAAAATAGCTTTACAGGAAAAGGGTTGAACAGGTGAAAGTAACCCAAAGTGTATTTTTTAAGTTTTAATGCATAACGCCTCTTAAAATCATTCCATTCAAAATAATTAGATTATCGTTGAAATAGTTGCATTTCAGTATCATGGTTGGCATTATTTACAACATTTAGACTTCGGACATATATATCGCAACCAGTTTCTGCATGAAAGATGATTTCCACTACAATCTCACCTTCTTAGAAGGTTCGCCTGACCAAAATACAGAAAATTGCTCCTCCCTACTGATGTTGAAAAAATGCTAGGTACTAAAGCAGTTAAAGGTGGCTGTTTGTTTGTTTTTGCCTAATATGTTTAGTTTGGTCATAAAAGCCTAATATAGAAATTTAAAAGATACTTAATATAAACCAGATGAAAATATTTTCAACATTAACCTTCATTATCAGTATGTAATCTCATGATATACTCCTGTAGAGTGTCATGTGCTGTTAGGAAATCAAGTCCATAGCTTCAAAGATAAATGAAAATTTAAAGAGGATATTAGACTTCTCTTCACTTTCTGGTTAAAATGGAAAATATAATTGGAAAATATGTTTAGAAGAGCTTTGTCAAATGATCCGTCTCTTAGATAGAAGGCTTTAAAATATTCGGAAGAAATACATGTCTTGGTGGTTGAAAAAGTTAGGAATGAAAGTAAAAATCTTGTTTGCCTAGTTAAAACAAAGTGGAACTTGACTGATGCTTGAGAGTGCTTACAAGTTTTAAACCCACAAAGAAGATTGGGACACTGCTAAGAGTTGGTTACTTCACTTTGCAAATTTCTGTTCATTATATGTCACTAGCAACATGTACTTTCATGAAGTCTTTGTTTTTTTATTCTTTTTGAAGTCTTTGGTATTGAGCAATGATCCAGGATAAAAAAGGCAATAATAAGTAGAGATAAGGTAAACTTGATAGCACTAACAAGCATCAGTTGAAGTCAACTTCATTTCAACATCAAGACAAATAAGACTTTTACTTAGAATTTTAACTTTTTTTGACACGTGCTTTAAAACCCTGGAGCCTAGCAAGAGAAGTACTCACATACTTCAGAGCCAACCGAATTCTAACCACGGAGTCATCTACTTTTTTTGAATCTTCATTCACAACAAGGGTTAAGATGGGGGCATGACATCTCATATGCAAATGTTCACCATTCGTCACACTTTTATTCCAAGTATTTTTAGGCTTCTATGTAAGATAAAGATTGTTTGAACTAGCATGGTCGACAGTAACCTTGAGAACCTTGCCAAAACCCTAATCCAACAAGATCTATGCTTTCCGATAATCTCTCTATAATGACTAGAAACTGAAAAGGAGTTTGTTATCCTCTTATGCATAGCTTATAATGCTAACATAGTTAAATTCTTAAGTTGCATTTTCCTTCGAAATTTCAATGTTTATACAAACTTAGTGATCATACCCATATATATCTCTTAATATCTTACCACGATGTTTATAAATGAAGCTCGTAGACCATGTAAAACAATTATCTCAACAAAAGTCTAAAAAAGGAATCACATTCTTCAAAAAATGCCATATTTTTGTCTGCTTTTTCAATACCAAATTTTGTGCATAATAAAAAAATAAACTACATCACTTATTCCGATGACCATATCCTTCTTCCAAGGATCAATGTCAAGAACCTCAAACAATAGCAACCTATTATAGCTCATCGCTAATGTTCAATGCTTTCAACCCAGAAAATATCTTAGGAAAAACAATACAAAGTAAACTGTCTGCAACTTAATTTCTACTCCCAATTTTTTCAATTCAGAAATTCCAAATATAGAGGGCCATAATTTGACTTCAGATTTGAGAAGTAACACTCATCATTTATAACACTTAATGATTTAACATAACTTTATAAAATGTGAAGGAAAATATCAAAGTCTCAAAAATTATTAGAGTGGTCGCACATTGAAACCAACTTCAACCATGCATACTTCCTAGATTTTATATTTTGAACACATCTTTCTATCGGACATTCGGACCAACAAATTAACAACCTCTTCACTGTAAAATTTCATTTATGCGTAAGCATAACAATCTAAATATTTCTTTTCACTGTTGTATTTAACAGAAAATGTTGATTCGACTAAAGTTCAGCTATTCTTTGAACATTTTTGGGTACCTTCTTCAATTGAATGATTTTACAAACTTAACAACTTTTACATGGTATCTAAAACCATCATATTAATCAAAAACTTTAATGAACTATAAGCTCAGCTGTTGAGACTTCTATACCTTTCTATTTTTCAAAATTAGACACCGCCTATTTCTCTCTATCAGTGCTATTTTTCATAGCCATGTGTAAGTCTCTTTGTTTTACTCTAAGCTTCTCTATAAGGCTTCATTGCTTCTGTTGTCGACCTCCCTTGCATGAAACTGAACTGTTTTCTATCACACTCGTTTCACGGCACATCCTAGTCTCAATCACTTTTCCCGTAACTTCATAGGTGGCTAAGTAGTTTTATGCCTCTGTACTTTCCGCAGATTCAAGCAGCGCCCTTGTTCTTATATAGGAAGAACCACACTATGTCTCCATTTTTGTCCTTAAGATCACGTTGAAGAGGTTCGTCAGCCACCTCAACCACCTCACGCCCATCTTTCTTAAGTCAAATCTACCTCCTCGTAAATCCTCAAAGTGCAGCCATTGCTGGGGGAGCAAAGATTGGCACTAGAAGTCTCATCGTTGTTACTCAAAAAACACCTCATGTCATCATTAAATAAGGATCAAAAATAGTTTCCCCATCTACTCCTAATATCCTCATATTTCACTATGACTCTACCATT
Source organism: Pulicaria dysenterica (assembly GCA_947179395.2). Lineage (NCBI taxonomy): Eukaryota > Viridiplantae > Streptophyta > Magnoliopsida > Asterales > Asteraceae > Pulicaria > Pulicaria dysenterica. The sequence goes on along the minus strand of OX359288.1, from coordinate 74,850,903 downwards.
GCCGTCACAAATTACATTACCTAAATTGTGTCTCCTTCTTCCCTAGCTTTTGCCAGTCTGTAAATATCTAATTCTCCTCTATAGTATCCAATCTCTTATATAATCCTCGGATGCCTTATCCTTGGCTTGGACCACTACCTTCTTTGCTTCCCTTTTGGCTTCCTTGTATCTTTCCCTTGCTCTAGTTCTATCCACCTCTCCCAAATCCCTCGACAAGGAGAACTCCCATAAACGAGCTTGTTTAACCCTAAATTTAGCTTGAACTTCTTAACTAAACCACCACGATTCCCCTAGGGTCCTCAAGGAACCTCCTAAAGTATCCTTAGCCGTTACCCTAATGGTATGGGCCATACTATTCCAAGCCTGATCTGCATCACTCGCGATGAAGCTTTCAGCCTCTATATTGAGCTTCTCTCTAAAGGTCAAAGATGCTTCTCCCTTCAGGTTTTCCATAGTATTATCAATTTTACCTCTATATAACCCTATTTGTCCCCTTGTTTAAACAGTGTGTCTAAGACTAAGAATCTATGTTGAGAAGCACATGACTCACCCCGGAGAACCTATATATCTACAAGCCCTAAAGTGCCCTTTTCTCACTAGAAAATAGTCTATTTGGGTGTTATGTCATCCACTATGGGAAGTAATTAAATGCTCGCCCCTCTTCTCAAAAAATAAATGTTGCCGCTACTAAGTCCCTCTTTTAAGACCACTTTGATTAACATAATCCTATCATTGTACCTCCTTAAATATGCTATGTCCACTTTTTTCTTTTTTAGAATATCTACCAACTCTAGAGACTTTTCGATCAAGTACCTACATTACAGCTTTCTAGTGTAATCTTACACCTAGTCGGCTAGTCTCGCATCTAGAAGATTTCCCAAGGCTCCTAGACTCGCTCGACACTCGGTTCAAAGGACACGACCTCAGGTAACCATGGTTTCGTTGAAGTTCAATTCTGACTAAAGAGCTAAGCAAATAACATTGCTTATTTTTCCTTTTTTTTTTTTTTACTTTAGAGGCTATTTTAGCGTAATTGTTCAAACAAAATTTAAGAATTAAAGGATTAATTAGAACCACTATTATCTATTAGTTTTTGCAAATTGGTTTGGATTATATATACTTTTATTATGTAAAGTTTGTTTCTTTTGTTTATGTTACTTTGAATTTGTATGTCTCAGTTTTCTACTTTCTTAGACAAGTTGTTCAATTATTTGTCTATGCTAATATTTTTAGCTTTTTATGATGTTATTAAATATTTTGTTGATCTTATCATTAATTATATGTAATGATCAGTAAATTCAGTTGACTTCTAGATATACACATGTCAAAATCCTATGAACGAATCTATTATAAATTCTATTAAGAATATAGATTTTCTATAGATAGTTGGACTGGAACTAACGAAGACTTAATACCAATATTATTCTTTTTTAGTATTAGTATCCTATAACAATAAAAATGGGGCGTAGCCAAGCGGTAAGGCAACATGTTTTGGTCCCGCTATTCGGAGGTTCGAATCCTTCCGTCTTTTATTCCCGATTTTCTTAATTTTGCTTAGCTAGGTAAGAAATATTTAATTAAACACATAAGCACTTATAAGCTACGACTATTTGGATGAGAAACATGTTAGCTTGTTGCAATGTCGCCTTATTTTAGGTGACTAAATTTATTTCTTAGTTTACTAAAGTTTAAAACTCTACCCTTAGGTGAGATAAGTTGTCTTTGGCAATCTGATTATCTGTTGTAAGCATAGGCTGCATAGCAATCCCAAACACCCCATGCATATCACTACTACAGCTAAGAAGTAACATGTGTGATACCCTGACTGAAAAGTGTAGCTTTTATGGAGAGGAAAGCAATAAACTTAAGCCACAATTCACACATCAAGATAATTCTCAAAATCATCAAAAACATAATGTAACAAAAACTACTCCAAAAGATATAAATGCAGTAAACACATACAAGAATAATTGTTTGCAGTATAATCAATACATAAAAATATTAAAAATAGGATATAAATCAAAATGAAAATACCTCTTTGTCATCCGTGACCTTGAGGACCAATTTACCATCAGAATGTCTGTATTTCATCACATAACGAGTCTGTCATCCAAATTTTTGGGTGAATTATAATCAGATAAATGCAGATAACCATGATATAGATCCAAAATACATATAATCAAATAGAAAACTGAAGTAGAATATTGTACACTTTGAGGACTAGCGCGGAACAACTGAATTGATCTTTCGACAAAGTCGTCCCATGATATTATGTAAACCATTATTCTGATTCGGATAACTTACGTGGACGGAGTAATCTAGAACTCCCGGCCACCGTCGTCGGCGGCGATCAAACTACTGAAACTAGTCCTGACAGATTCAGAAATATTCTATCGAGGGTTTTCCAATAGTCTCCTCCAACAGTAATTGGGTGTCCGGGTGTTATTAATTCTTGCGGTGATTAGTTTTTCCTAAATGATTTTTTGTAATTATGCAATTTTTTTAAAACATATTTTATATGGTATCATTAAACAAATATATACTATCTTATAAATTATTTAGAACTTTTGTCTTAATTTTCTAATTTTAAGTAATTTAAAATTTATCCTTGATATTAAACTAAATAAAATTATCAAATAAAGTAATTATTTAATGGAGTTTTGTACCATTTTAATAACTAAACACTACATAATAAAGATTATTTAAAAATTCAAATCAATGTTAATTATCTTAAAATTAAAAAAAAATCAATAATTAAATTTTTCATATTAAATATTCTTTCATATAATAAACTTTTTAATTTAAGTATTAAAATTACGTATAATTAAAAGTATTAAATCTAAATAACATATAACCCTAAATTTATAATAATTACTGTAAGTAGTAGTAGTAAGAATAACAATAACAATAAGTAGCCTTCTAACCTTCTATTATGTCCATAAGCGCCCAAGTCTTTAATACAACTTATGTCATCAATCGTTTATATGGAATTCACTGTAAATGTGATGAGCGATCTAAATGCGATGAGCAGTTTATTTACGTAATAAGATATGATTCAGGATGTGTTTTACGGACTTAAAACTACTTTTTTGTTTCATTAAATCTTTAGTATGAAAGAAACATGCTTATAGTGATCACCATTACAACACATGCTTAACATAATGATGAAATATAGAAGAGGTCATATAAAAGATGTTTATCATGTTACCAAATAACCCAAGTAAAATAAAAAGTCCTTTTATGACCATGATGGTATCTCCTAAGTGAGATAAATAAAAATTTATGATAATACTTTCATTACCTGCCCTTATTACAATCATATAGTTTTCTGCAAGGTTCTAAAAAACGTAAGGCGTGGCGTGGCGGCGAGGTCAAGCCTCAAGCTTTACGAGCTATGGCGAAGCCATGGCGTTTTTTAAGGCGTCACTTAAGGCGGCAATTTTGTATATATTTTATAATAATATATGTCCAATCTATCATTATTAATATACAATTTACACAAATTTACACAAATGAGGAGCAAAGTAACTTATACAAATTAAAAACTACAAATTTATAGAAGTTCAATACACGCGATCGTAAAATGTATATAAAAAAGACCATTTTTTTAAAAAAAAATTAATTTATGCGCGCCACGCTTTAAAAAACTCGCCATTTGGCGCGCCTTATCACGCCTTATCGCGCCTTATCCCGCCTTGTCGTACGCCACGCCTAACCCCACCGCCAAGGGCTGTTTCTTAACAGCGGCCTCGCGCCTCGCGCCTCGCGCCTTGGCGCCGCCATGGCGCGTTTTTTAGAACCTTGGTTTTCTGTAATCATTTATAAAACAGTACTTAGTTTTAAATAAAAATATAAATATAGATGAAAAAGTGGTTATGCTTCAACCAACCTATATAAAGTTACAAATTCTAACCCATTAATAATTCTCTTATAGCCTTGTAAAACCCTACTAAAAAGTAAAAACTTGAGGTAGAAAGACTAGGAAAAAAAAAGTCAAAATTCACCAGATTTAACAACACATCCAAAGAGTATTTGAACAACAAAACTCAAACAGTCAAAGTTATAATCAAATATCACTTTATGATCTCATAAACTACAAAGAGTACAACCAAATTCCCGCAGCCTGTCCCCATTCATATCCGCCATTCATGAAGTTTGTGGGGCGGGTACAATGGCTACAGTAGGAGCCTTTTTGGCATATGATATTTCCATGACAAATTCTTGTGCAGATGAGCCGATTTTTGTTGCTATTGTTTCCGGGTGAGCTTGCAGCCATAGCTCCATCAGATTACGCAGCTGCAGTGTGGGCACCACCGGCTGACCCATGCATCTAAGCTCGACCTGCACACATCATATAAATTTTGACCATCACTTGTTTATACTGAGGTGATGGTGTCATTTTGAGTAATTATAATCTCACAAAACCATGTGTAACTAACAGGCAGATTGTAAGAGATGGTGTTTGGATGTGTTTTTTGTCATTTGGAGTTTTAATGATAGGATAGCTAGTTGCTTGAGTGTTTGACAAAGTATAATTCTTTAAGAAGTTGCTACTTAAGATGACCAAGAATGATATTCTTGTAAAAGGAGATAAATTTAAGTTTAAATGAAGGGGAAATTATGTAATTTTTGATCCTTTGCTATTTTGTATTTTTGCAGCTAGTTGATACTAATTATTGAGTTTATCCAAACATAAAGAACCAACTGCTGCAATAACCAGGCAAACAATTTCAAGCTGCAAATCCAAACACCCCAGAAAGACTAAAAAAGATGAATTCCAGACCATTTTTATTATAATAACAAGAAAGATTACGAATTCTTCCAGTAAAAAAGTGTTGCAGTTAACTAATTCTGCTCGTTTTTTAAACCTCATAAACTCTTTCCTTCACTTCACAACATATAAACAAAGTCACAAAGCAACAATATTTGATTAAAGTACCTCATGTTCACTTGGAAGTTTCAATTTGTTCATCACCAGCTTTTGGATAATTGAAATCGGTACATTTCCATCACTGTGATCATATCATATAAAACCAACAGTCAGAAGGGACATCTATAACTTTATGTCTACATCTAATAAAAGCGTCTCAAATTATATAAAGTGTTAGAGAATCAATATTGGTAAGAAGATAAAGAAGAAGAAAAAAGAGACGTTCAAGAAGACAATCATTTGATGAAGATAGTCCCTTTGCACCACAAATACAAGAACCATGAAACAAGATAGAGGACCTTCCTCTAAAGACAGTTTAGGTATGCATACCCTAAATGTTTTGTTTATATATATATATATAGGGGAGGGTTCAAACGAGAACTGTTTTTAGTAAGAGAACTACGAGAACCAATCTCAGCCATTCCTTGGATATGGGAAGTTCATGGATGGAGAGCGTGGAGGGGATCAAGTGTGGCAGGGTGCATGTGAGGAATTCATGGGTGGGCAATGACATTAAAGGAGGGGGAATTGGACGGCTGAGATTGGTTCTCGCAGTTCTCATACGAAAAACAGTTCTCGTTTAAACTTTTACCTATATATATATATATATATATATATATATATATATATATATATATATATATGTATCTTTACTTTGTAAAATTTCAAAAAAGAAAAAAAAACTATTTGTAATAGTAAATATCTACATAATATTTTTGTAACATTAGCGCATACCCTTATAATAACTGAGGATCCATCATTTAACGAATAAGAACCACGATGAATTGAAGAGACACATGAGGTAAAAATTTATGCTATAATAAACACAGGGAGCTACTCTGAAGAGTAAAGACCAGATTGTTTAATGAACTAAACCTCTAGGTTATCCTTAGCAAGTACCCAACACTTACAAAAGTCTGAGGGAAATGATCAATTAAACACTTCCTCATATCAAAGACACCAAAATGAGTGGGTCATATGGGTTGGATAACGGGTCAAAATTAGGTACTTATGTACAGCTCGAAACAGGCCGGATGAGTTTAAATTTATTTTAAAATAAGTGCTAATCATGATCACATAAACTATATTATTATTACAAAAGTAAACTAACCTTTTTCTTCAATCAAGTGATTTGGGAGATTTTTATCATTTGAATTCATTTTCGACGATTTTAACATGTCTTACCGGTTTGACCTGTGCCTTTTTATTTAAATCATTTACCCATTTTACCCATCACATATAAAACACCCTGCTGGCTTATGGCTGATTGCCTCTCTACTTATTATGGATGAAACAGAATACGTGTACACACATATGTCTGTATTCTATATGCATACCAGAAGATGACTAACTCATGTTTACTAACCAACTTCTGGATCATATCCTTTGTGCATATTAGAAATTAAATTTTTATAACACAAGAAATGCCATAGTATATGTCAGCTTATTCATTTAGATAGCAATGTGAGGCTTGAGTTGGTATAGTGGACACTTCATATAAAAGTAAATAATGAAAAAAGTTAAGGATTTGGAAGTTGCAAGATTGTTGAAAGAACCAAAGGAGGATGTACTGGTGATTTGTAGCTACACATGTTATTCTTATCATGTGGAAAATTACACTATAGAGTATTTAATCAGAAACTGATGCAAAGCTATCTGAAAAACTATAGCAGGAAATAAATCTATACACAAAATCAAACATGTAGCTTGATGGCATTTTAACTCATCTGCTACCTGGTAATATCTTGAAGTGCATACTTCAAGCCACCCTTTCACTCTGTCCATCTTTAAATTCTTAACAAATGTCATTGTGTTCTAGAAAAAAAATTTCCTTTTTAGTGTTAACAGCAGCCGTATCAGATTACTCGAGCCATTTGATAAAAATTCATCGTATACAGGAAAATCTTTTTCTTTTTTTGTTAGAAATTTAACGGGCAAAAAGGTTTGTAAAAATATATTCATTAGTATTTAGAAGATGACAAGACCCAAGAAAGTTTATGTTGGGTGTGACTTGACTAGCGGGTTGGTATTTGAGACTAGAATGGTTATTTGGCGATTAACGGTTTGAATTCGGAAAACGACGTGGAACGATATGTGCATGGAATTAGTTTGCATGGAAATCAAATTACGTGAATGGCAATATTATTCATGGATGCAGGATTAATTAGTGCCACGTGGAGGAAGATTTGCGCATATCGTGAGTTGTTTGAAATTCAAGAAGTGGATTGTGTTTATTCTATCAAATTATCTTGTATTTAATTTGATATGTTAGTTACGGTCGATTAGAATATTGGTGTTTATCATGATTATTTGAGTTACCAATTAGATTAGGATTCTAGTTTGTTGTCTATAAATACCAAGGCTAGGGGTTAAGTCATATGTACATCGAAATATCTCTGGAGTCATAATAAAGAAGTCTCTGTTCCTGTCCGTGGACGTAGGTCGTGTTTGGACCGAACCACGTTAAATCTCGTGTTCGTTTATTTTATGTTTTCCGCATTATTCTAACGCTGATTTTAGGTGTCTCGATCCTAACAAGTGGTATCAGAGCCATGGTTCTGTTCACCGGGCTCGCGTATTTGTTGATTGTGAAGATGTCATCTTTCAAGTTTGATTTGGAGAAATTCAATGGCTCAAACGATTTCACGTTGTGGAAGGTAAAGATGAAGGCTCTTCTGGTTCAGCAGGGTTACGCGGTGGCGTAAGAAGGAGAAGATAAACTTCCGAAGGAGATGAATGAGGATGTTAAGAGAGACGTTCTAGCAAAAGCGTATTTAGCGATTTTGCTATGTTTGGCTGATGAGGTATTGAGGGAGGTGGTGGATGAAACAACGGCTGTAGGTTTGTGGGAGAAGCTGTGTGAGAAGTATCAAAAGATTACCCTCACGAATAGGCTTTATCAGAAGCAAAGGTTGTATACCCTCCGGATGTCAGAAGGTACCCAGGTAAAAGATCATCTGCATAATTTTAACCGTATTACCCTTGATTTGAAGACAGTGGGTGTTAAAATTGATGATGAAGATCTTGCCCTGATTTTGATGTGTTCACTACCGCATTCGTATGAGAATTTTGTTGATACCATGATGTATGGTAGGTCAACAATTTCTGTTGCTGAAGTAAAGGATGCCTTGCTGTCGAAGGAACTCAAGCTTAGGGTATCTTGTAATGAGAGGGAGTCCGATTCAGGTCTATACGTGGGTAGGGGAAGGGCACATGGTGGAATGGGTGGACTGGGGGAGTCGCGTTCGAAAACAAAATCCACGAGAAAGGTAATGTGTTATTACTGTAAGGAGTTTGGTCACATCAGAAGAGACTGTCCTAAAAGGGGAGATGGTAATGTGGTTCAGGAAGATGACGACATAGGAGATGCTTTGACTGTATGCACGGATAGTAGTCCTGCAGATACCTGGATATTCGATACGGGTGCATCTCATCACATGGCGTTCTCACGTGATCTGTTTACTTCCTTTAAGAAGTGAAACGATAAGGTGAAGCCGGGGGACGATGGGATTCGGTGTGTTAAAGGTAGTGGTACGGTGCAGATTAGGTTGCATGATGGAAAGGTCAAGCGGTTTAATTGCTGGTATGTTCCGGATCTTCGGAAGAATCTGATTTCTCTTGGTACTTTGGCCAGGAATGGATATGAATATTCTGGTAAAGGGGGTGGACTAAAGGTTTCTCGGGATGCTCGAGTGATAATGCAGGGCAGGTTGCGACGTGGTATTTACGTTCTGGAGGGCAGTTCTGCGGGTGGAACGGCGACTGTACCGAACTTGGAGCGGAAAATTGACCTGACGAAGTCGAGACAACACGGGTGGAGTTGGTCTCCGGTTAAGTCGCGCGACGCGGTGTCGGACTTCGTGGCTCGGACAAGGAGGTAGTCCATTCGGGGAGGCTAGCAGATGAGAGACGGTTCTTTGGTGATGATGGTTGACGGTTGAGGACTCGGGTCATGAGAGATTGTCGGATCTCGGTTGACTGGTTGAAGGGTACTCAAGTCAAGGGGGAGATTGTTGGGTGTGACTTGACTAGCGGGTTGGTATTTGAGACTAGAATGGTTATTCGGCGATTAACGGTTTGAATTCAGAAAACGACGTGGAACGATATGTGCATGGAATTAGTTTGCATGGAAATTAAATTACGTGAATGGCAATATTATTCATGGATGCAGGATTAATTAGTGCCACATGGAGGAAGATTTGCGCATATCGTGAGTTGTTTGAAATTCAAGAAGTGGATTGTGTTTATCCTATCAAATTATCTTGTATTTAAATTGATATGTTAGTTACGGCCGATTAGAATATTGGTGTTTATCATGATTATTTGAGTTACCAATTAGATTAGGATTCTAGTTTGTTGTCTATAAATACCAAGGCTAGGGGTTAAGTCATATGTACATCGAAATATCTCTGGAGTCATAATAAAGAAGTCTCTGTTCCTGTCCGTGGACGTAGGTTGTGTTTGGACCGAACCACGTTAAATCTCGTGTTCGTTTATTTTCTGTTTTCCGCATTATTCTAACGTTGGTTTTAGGTGTCTCGATCCTAACAGTTTATTGGACGAAAATAACTAAGAACAAAAGAAAATGGTTAGCCAACTTTCAAGGTGTCAGCCGTCTCTCCAAGAACCCTAGAAGCTAATAATCTCATCACTAAATAATTTCTCATTCCCTCTAATAATTGGGATAATCAACTATATATATTAGGAATAAATTGATCCTTGTTACTTAACCTTAGTTATTGAAACTCCCACCACCGAACCCTAATTGCCCAACAGTAAGAAGCAATAATGAAGTGTGGTAAATCTATTCATGTCCTGTTGATTCCAGTTTTTCTTATTTTTACTTTATTTCTTGTTTGTACTTCATTTTGTAAGTTTATAATTGTTTCCATTTTTGAAACGGAATATTTATGGAATCTCCATGACCATGTATGTAGGAGTAGAATCAGTGATTTTCTAGTTACATTTTTGTTGAAGTTAGACCAAAAAAGTACAGAACAAAACAATATTAAGATGAATAGCTTTCTGATATGTGTGAGTGTCTAATCAATTAATCACTATGCTTGGAATTTACGAGAGAAAAGGAACGAGGCTAAAAAGAACTCACTTTAATTTCACATAACGTCCTTCTATCTGGCGCAAGGGTTCCCCTTCCCTGAAAAGCATTAAATGAAAAATCAACAATTTGAAATTACAAACAAACATTTACATATCACTAAATTTAAGATAGTCTAAAGGTGGCAAAATGGGCAGAGCAGGCAGGTTTTGTAACTGATCAACATGAGTTTAGAACAAAGGAGTAATTTTTGGTTATGGGCCGAATCCCGTCAGGTTGGGTTGACCCTAAAACACTTTTTTTCCCAAAATATTATATAACTAAATATGACTACAGCATAATTTTCAATAAAAATCTAACTTTTTAATGTAAAATAATTTGGGAGGTTTTATACTTTTGGACTCCTTCCAACCGTATGATCCATTTGACCCATTTCCGTTTATGCCAGTTTTTTTAAGTTCACCCATTTGAACCATTAGAGATAAAAGATAACCCAAAATGGCCCTTCATATGTAAATGGGTCAGGTGCCACCTCTAACTGTTTAAAACTGAAATGGAGTCCTCACTGTTCTACAAATGGCACCAACTGAAACCAAATAGGATATGTTCTTTTCTCCCGGCCTATATTGTTGGCAGCGGCATCCACCATAGCTTGGGTAATAGTAACACCTGAGTCCCCTAACACGCCTGCTTTCCTTTTGCGATTCCTCCTTAACTTTGTAGGTTTTAATGATTCAGTAACATCATCTTTATAATCTTGAACTTTTGATCTCTGAAATAAGTCTTTCCCTTTAGATTTCCGCACATTTCCATCACTTTTTAGGGTATATGATAGCTCTGATTTGCCAACAGATTCCTGAGAAGTAAGTTTTGAAGATTTACTCCTGTTTGCTGCTTCCACAAGATCATCTAAAGGTTTCCAGTCAGCTTTATCTTCCCATGGTTCACCACCAGGATGGTTATATGGTTCGGCAGTCGAAGAATTCTGCATGTTAAGTATTATCCCTTGTTAAAGACATTAATAGGATTTATTCAAGGAGTAAATAAACTGTGTCCAAGTCCAAAAAGGGACAGTGATTTTGGTATAATTAGACATGGTAATTTCAACCCATTTACCTATAACGGGCCCATAATATGGGTTTCAAACAGGCCTAAACTCCCCTAAATGCTTAATGATTCAACCTCCTGAACTGTTTTATTAGATAAGACCGGATATTTATAAGTGGTGACAGACTGACAGGTCAACCCAACCCTTTAGACGAACTCTAACAGGACAAGTGGGTCAAAATTTTCCCCAGTGTTTTAAAATGCTTACAACCTCCTAAATCCTTAATTGAAAAAAAGATTAGATAAATATTGTAATAGTAAAGTTCTTTGTATTCATATTTAATACATTATTTATTTATTAACGACCCCGCAGGCTTTGACGTACGCTTGAAACTACCAGTTTTGAGTCTTTTGACCCAAACCCATTTGACCCACTTTGCCACCATAACCCGCCCTCTTTGCCACCCATAAAAATTCAAATTTGTGGGTTTTGTTTACCTGCTTTGATTTGTGGTTGACCCTGTTTGAAGTCTCGAGTGAACTGGAACTTTCTTGGAAATCGTCCACGAAGTCTTCCTCTTTCTTGATTGGCTTCTCAACAGAAAAACTTGAACCCCGTGATTTCTTCCTTGAGGTAACTCTTGACCTTTTTCCAGTCATTGTGGTATGTGTTGATACTCTTGGAGTGTCTACTACAAGTGATGAAAGTGATCTCTCTTTTCGTCTTAATGGTAAAGTAACTGAAGCGATAACTTCAGGGGCCTTCACTCTTCTCCGTTTGTACGGGAAAATTTTGGCCCTCACATCTTGCAAATTATGGTCTGGTCTGTTTCATGAGTTACAAAGAATAGAGATAACTGCTTTATAAATGACTTAAACAGATTTAACATTGTTAAATATAAGAATATGATTAAAAAAAACTAATGACACTATGCCAAATGCACTTCACTAATTTTGCAGCTACTTTTAACATTTTTTGGTAAAACTTATTGCGGTTATTGCATATATAGATGACTAACTTTGGTTTCATTTCTTTTTTGGGTAACCGTCATAATTTGTCACTCTAATTCAAACTTTAACAAAATGATAAAAGCTCTCAAATTTTCAAAATCTTCGATTAAGGTAATCCATACAGGTCAAAACAATGATGTGCAGATGGTTGTTTTGCAGCTTTGTACATTAGAGATTGCATACTTTAATAACTTTCCAGGGTATAAAAAAAAGTAAGAGTATAACAGGGATGCGTTGTCTACGTAGAAAATATTGTTTAACATGCAAACATACTACAAAAAGTTCCACCACATAAACCTATTCTTAATAGATTCACTAATTTAAGTTCAGACAGTAATAAAAACGATCATTAAGATTGCACATGATTAAGGGTAGAATCATAAATAGTGATTTTCATTTGGCATAATCCATTGATTATCTTAACTGAATCGCATATATAACTCATTCTAGAATCTGTTATACTTTCTTCGAATAAAATGCCAGTATATATATATATATATATGAGTTGTATTCAATATAGTCCATCTTTTTTGTATAGTCCTGAGGGACAAATCTCAGCCACACGATCAACAAAACATTTTCCGGCGATCCCACCGTCGGATCATCATGATTTTTGGTGAGGGTGATCGGTTTTGATTCCTCTACAAGACTATGGAGCTTGATCATCCTCACGATCCTCCATTAACGAGAAATCGAGCAAACTCCGGCCACCACGGCCGGAGTTAATGGTGGTGACGCACATGGTTCAACTCGGTTTGATGAGAGGAGTCCAGATCTGGTCTCGGGTTCGTCGTTCGATGCTTCAAAAAAAGATCCGGCGTTTTATTTCTCAGATCCGGCGCCTACGAGGCTAAATTCGCCGGCTGCCGGACTTGTTTAGGGTGGGGATGGTGGTGGTTCAATTCGGTTTGATGAGAGGAGTTCAGATCTGGTCTCAGATTTGTCGTTTGATGCTTCAAAAAAAGATCTGGTCGTCGGTGGTGGTGGTGGTGGCCGACAGTGTGCAATCACATGTGATTGTGCTTCAATCACATGTGATTGTGCTTCAATCACATGTGATTGTGTAGCCGGAGGTGAGGGTCGGTGGTGGTGGTTGACGGTGTGCAATCACATGTGATTGTGGCTTCAATCACATGTGATTGCGGCGGCCGGAGGTGGTGGTCGGCGGCTGTGGTGGTGTCCGGAGGTGATGGTCGATGGTGGTGGTTGGCGGTGTGCAATCACATGTGATTGTGGCTTCAATCACATGTGATTGGGTGGCCGGAGGTGATGGTCGGTGTTGGTGGTTGGCGGTGTGCAATCACATGTGATTGCGGCGGCCGGAGGTGGTGGTCGACGGCTGTGGTGGTGGACGGAGGTGGTGGTCGGTGGTGGTGGTTGGCGGTAATCACATGTGATTGTGCTTCAATCACATGTGATTGGGGTGGCCGGAGGTGGTGGTCGGCGGCAGTGGTGGTGTCCCGAGGTGCTGTTGGGCATTTGCCTTTTTTTTTTAATCCTGTGGCTGAAATTTGTCCCTCAGGACTACACAAAAACTTTGGACTATATTGAACATTTCACATATATATATATATATATATATCATTCAGCTCATTGCTTCAGCTTTCATATGGTCAACAAAACACTAAATTGCTACATATATTATACCATCTATACATGTAGATTGCTCATGAGATAACTATTGAACTATTTCTACTTAATAAAAAAAATGCAATAATAAAACACCAATAGAAACTAAGAAGCTACTTTGAAAAGACAAACGCCCGCTAAAGAATACCCGTATGAAGCAGGGAAGAACACTATTTATCCTAATAATAGATCAATTATAGTTTGACAGGTCAATTATATTTCAAAGGTTTGCAAACTCCTTCAATTTGATTTGTGGCCTAGGCAATTAGCGGCAACGCCCACTAACTATATAACATGACTACATCAGACATTAAAACCAAAGGCCAAGGTTATTTATGGAAGCACAACAACCAGACTTCTTCAAATTTCATATAGTACTCCTAATTTGAAGTTTATGTGTGTTTTTAGAAGTGATTATTGTTACTTGAAGAATCAGTATCATAATTAGGTAGCCAGCATCTCAAAGGTAGTGATGGTTAGTTAACTTTTAAATGTATCTCAATAAGTCAATATTCAAATTTCTTACAGCAACTCATTGCCTGATTATCTCACATCCATAGCATGCACATAAAAATGCATATTCATAGACTTCTTTCACACAGATTTTGTGGACATATACCCATCTTACAGAATGTAATCAACACAAAAGTTCCACTTTATTTCAACTATGTGTATCTAAATAGTATTTTTCCTATATGCATTCCCACATGCCAAGCATCACACACACACACACAGAGGGAGGGAGGGAGGGAGGGAGGAGAAACCTCAACTTCTCCAAGGGTACGCATCCTAGATCAATATTGCAAATTGGACAACATTCAAGTTCTTCATCAGAGATCTTCTTACGAATACATTTCCTGCAGACTGCATGATGTCAAAGAGTCAAATGTTATAGCAACTTCTTAGAATTGGAATAGACTGATAGAAATCCGAAATTTTTTGTTTAGTTTGTATGCTGTTAACATAAAAGCAACAACAATAAAGTAGGGTTTCTTGTAACCTAGCCATCCATTTTAAGTGCCCTCATGCCTGGACAATAAGGAAGCATCAAGCAATCATCTCTGTTTTTCAACAAAGTTAATTGAAAAAGACAGCATTTTTGTCACTAATTACATTGGCTTGTACGATTTGAACAATGGAGGCCAATTAGAAGATGAAAGATCATGTATAAGCTATACAGCAAATCAGCAATACAACAACTGATGCCACATAATTTTGGGACAATTAATACTAAAAAATGTACATCACAAACTTAGGGAAATTAAAGATCTTGCCTTTTTCTTCAACCTCTGCCTTTAATAAAAACAGGATAATGAAACTGTGCAGAAACTCTTAAATAGTCAACACAAGTTTCCCCAGCAACATACACAAAACAAAACTTAATGATCAATCAGACCATAATATACAAGAAAATGGATCTTTTCTGCATCAATTCAGTTAGCAATTTTAAGTTTATTCTGTCTCTGATTAAGCCTGCTTAGAATCACGGATGAAAACACATATAACATTTAGGAAATTATACCAAGAAAACCATGAAAGAGCTCAATTAAGATCTCATACATGCGAAAACTCACAAAATAGACACTTAGGTGGTGATCGAAGATTATGAACAGTACTCACACGTATGAAGACATTCAGGGATAGTTGTTGCATCTCTGAATAGCCTGTTGCAGATAGGGCATGTCATGCATGCCGCCAGCTCATTCCTTCGTACTTTGACCACCTGATTAGTCGACATCTTCTGCACCCAACACCTAGCAATTCATCAAACACCTGGCGTCCCTCTTCGTACACACACACGAAAAATCACGTAGTACCAAAAACGAGATGCATGTATTTGGGGAAACACATGGAACTTACGTAGGTGGGTAATTTACCTGCATTGAAGAAGAGAAACGAAACAGTAAGAAATTAAACAGCTGGAAACCACTAAATATATGCAATAAAGACGATATAAACAGAGAAACAAACGCATCGTTATGGATGCGGAAAAGACGACATACCTTCGATCTGCCGAAATGGGACTACGGGATTCCGAGATTGAGAATCTGGGTATGGATGATCTTGAAGAAATAACATGAGTTGGTGATGTAATTGGACAAAAGGCGTTGCTACATCGTCTGTCTTCAAATCGAAATCCCGAGTTTTAGAGAGAGAAAGTGTAGAGAGAGAGAGAGAGAGAGTAGCAGGGAGGCTCCGTAAGTCTGTATTCCGTAAAACCGTAAGGGCATCCACAGTCCATACAACCCTCTATGAGTTTAATGGATTGCCACATCAGCATTTCACTATCTATACAACTCAAACCTTTAAACTTCACACTCCATTAAACTCCACATAGTTTAATGGATTTCCACATCAGCATTATATAAATATATATATATATATATACACATATAATTTTATAAAATATTTATAGAGCTACAAAATACTTAAATAATAAATATGAATTTAAACGTTCATTAAATAAAAAGTACGAGAATAAAAATACATCTTAAAAATTACGAAATCTAGAAAATAAAATACTTAAACACCTAATAATAAAAAAGATGACAATAAAAGTAAAAATAATTAAACATGCGTTCTAAAAAGGACGATACCTATAGATTATATTTTATTTTGATCTCTTCACAACGATTCCTCCAAATGTCTCGTCCCTCCTCCGACATAGTGCTAGGATCCATGTAAAAAATTTAAAAAAAATAAATAAAAAGTGTATATATATATTTATTACGAAATTTAAAAAAAATAAATACATTAAAATCAATTATTTAAAAAAAAGTGTATTAAAATATACATAATATTAGAAAAATAAATAAAAAGTAGATAATATATATATATATATATATATATATATATATATATATATATATATATATATATATATATATATATATAAAATAGGTGGGGTCCACTATTAATTAAATAAAAAAAACAAAAAAAGCCACTTTCTCCCCATACAACCGTTCCATCCCCATACAACCCCACTTTCATACAACCCCCTCCACAATCCATACAACCCCCATACAACCCTCATACAACTCCTATAATCTCCCCATTGTTGATGCTCTAAATGGCTAAATGCAAAACAGCATGGATCGAACGGGTTTTTTTAGATGTTATATATCTCATCTTTTATTTTAATTTGTCTTTTTATTCACAAAATTCGTATAACTGTTAAAATTAATAATAACTATTTAAAAAAATTAATTGATTACATATATTATCGAGGATAAAGTAGAAATATATATATATACTAGTATTGTACCCGCGCAATGCAGCGGTGATGAATAGTTTTTTTTCTAACATGTCACTTTCTTGAATGAGTAATAATATTTTATTCGCGAATGTCACAACAAAGTTTTCTTCGACAACATGTCCATTTTTTAGAATTTTCTTTTATTTTCATCAACTATTTTACTAATTTTAAAAATAAATTCGAAAACACATTGAAATATGTAAAAACTTTATGAAATAAGAAGAGATAAGTTAATAATACTTTAGAAATTGTGTTGATATAGGTGGATAATTGTGTTTGTGTGATATTATATATTAAATGAATACAAAATTAAAGTAATTTAAGAGAGTGTGGAATGGTTAAATATTGAGTGAATAAGATTAATTTAAATAGAATGGAAAGTTTAAGATGTTGTTTTGATTGAATTTTAAGAACTCTTAAAATTAAAGAAATGAGAAAATTTTAAATGATTTATATAGTATAATAGATATTAATTTTTTTTATTACACCACTATTTAGGTGAAGATATATCAATTTTTTTGTGTATTACTCCACTATTTAGTCACTTCACCTTTTACTAATAGCTTTCATTAAATTCTACAAAGCTTAATAATTATGTTAGTGAAATTTTATTTTAGTTACTTATAATTATTTTGTATTTATCATGATCTTATAAATGTAACTAATATACTAATTTAATATGACATAATAAAAAGTACGAATTACAAATTTTTGTAATATAGGGAGTTCATTTGATAGAGCTTGGCCATTCAAGTCGAATCTTACCAAGCTCGAATTTAGTTCGAGCCTAAAAAACAAGCTCAAATTACGAGTCGAGCTTGAGTTCTTTTAAGCCTTGTATAATGTATGTATATTTATATGTGTAATACGTATACATTAGTGACTACTTTTAAAATACATTAAAAATAAGTACTTAACGAAACCAATCAGTGCAATCTACATTCAGTACATTCTATCTATAAAAAGTAAATACTAAAAATCACTAATTTCGAACTTTATTTATAATTTGATAAATTTGGTTTTTGAATTTACTTTTTTAATATTTCAAGCTTTTCAAGCCGATTTGAGCCGAATTCGAGCTAATAATGTACCTTGTTAATTGTTGAGCCAAGCTCAATCTTCAACTATGAAAGTTCGTTGAGTTACCAAGCCAAGTTCGAGCTCAACATAAAGTTCTCGAGCTGAGCTTGAGCCTTGTCAAACTCGAGCTCAATTTGACTTGTTTACACCTCTAGTTAGAGGTGTAACTCCCTTCTCTTTTACATGTTTAATCCATATTGAATCCAATTTGTTATTGAAATCACATAACACTAACATAATGGTTGTTTCATTCGGTATGATCATCCTTACACTCTCTATTCAACTCATTATGGATGTTAAATGTAACACCGTAAAACACAAGCCTTTTTTTTTTAATCACAGCGGAAGTATTGCAATAGAAAATAGTAAGAAAATAGCAACACCCACAAACTTAAAACTCATACTGTATCACAACACAGTATATCGTTTCGTGTTACAAAAGAGTTATGAAACATGGCTCGTCATTTCAAAATATAATATCAGAGCGACGGTCAAACTTCCCCTGTACGAACAAACACCTACCGAAGCTCATCAAAACCTGCAACAGATAGTTAGGGTAGGGAATTAGCACAAAGCTAAGTGAATGAAATTCAAGCCACAAACAACAATAGCATAATCACAACAAATATCACAGAAACAAGACACACAAGGACTACTCAAGAGCGGGGCACTACGTATCATCAGAGGCACGACGGCTCTGCAGAGCCTGCAACCCATATGCCGGCCAAAGCATAGGTTTACCGATGACTGCCTGCTAACTGGCACAGTTAAACCCCCTTTGCTGCAACGAATATAATAGGGGATGAACAACCGTACAACCAGAAGCAACTCAGTTCAGCCCGTCACAAATCGGCTAACCTCTCTCAAAGACAGCATGCCCACAGTAATCTTCACCGCGCACATATCTTGGACTCAATTGCAATCAATAAACAACCAATCAAACAATCACAATTTCCAATCACCGCACAATAATAGTGTCAATCACCATACAATCACAGTTTCAATCTTCGTGCCATCATCATACCAATCTCCGAACAATCATATCAGATTAAACAATCTATCGCATGATTAAATATATGAATCCAGATAATCATCATAATCATAACTAATACCACCAATGAGTCAAAGTCCACTCACCTCGTATCCACACCACAGTCCACTCAGTTACTAATTACTGAGTCTTTGAAACTCCTGAGAACATAAAATCAACTGAATCAGTTCTCAATTCGTAAATATATTCATAAATATATTTATATCAATTATTATATTATCATCATAATATAATCGCATAATCGGTCTCATCTAACATCACAATCTATCCTTATGCATACTAACATATTCTCACAATTTGATCCAAGTATGCATATACGTTAATCATAATCGATAGGATTCATTTATAAATTAAATAGCTTCATCGATCTTGTTTACGTAACTAAATAAATAATCCTCGTCGATCTAACCCATATAAATACATAAATAGTTTTTATCGATCTTAATGCATAACTTCATGGATTTGTTATTATACCACACATATCGCATGTATACACAAACCACATGCAATCGATAACTACATATATAAATATATCCTATCGCATACACACACACCTCACATACACACCATCGCACAACACACTATCTCATATACCATAAATTAATTCCAACACTTGCTACACATATACTATCGCATATATATATATATATAAAACATTTATCGCACACACACACACACACACATATATATATATATACCAACACTCAAGATTATCCAACACTTACACTATAAAAATACAAGTTCTATAACATCTAACACTTACACTAAAAATCAAGGTCTATAGCATGGATCTATAGCATACCTTTAGAAAACAAGGATGGTAACATGGCAAGTGACATGGCATATCAATTTAAAATATAATTCAAAATAAAACTAAAATTTATTTTTCATAATAATAAAAAAATAATAATAGTAATGAATCTATGTCAAAACAAGAAGCCCATGTTCCAATACAACCGTACTTGATTTCAAGAAGGGTTAAGGTCATAAAATAGCAACCTACTTTTTCAAAATTATCTATGTAGGTAACTTACTTTTTTATTACCTAAATATGTAATGTACTTTCTGATGAGTTGTTAAAATAGGTAACTTACTTTTTTATTACCTAAACAGGTAACGTACTTTATGATGACTTGTTAAAATAGGTAATCATTTTGAATATAAAATGTAAACATCTTATGTCATGGTCTTTTTGTGAAATGTATCTTGTTTTTGGGTTAATATATATGTCATAATCCCAATAAAATACAGATTATGTATCAAATAAGATGTTGTCAATACACAACTAAATAAACAAAAATGATGTCTAAATTGTTTCATCAAGAATGTTGTCCAAAAAATCAACAAAAGGCCGCCAAACACACGTGAAATGCTGCATAAATGCCGCCAAAATACATAATCTGTATTTTATTGGCATTATGACACATATATTAACCCTAAAACAAGGTACATTCTACAAAAAAAAAAAACCATGACATAAGATGTTTACATGTTGTATTCAAAGTGATTACCTATTTTAACAAGTTATCACAAAGTACGTTACCTATTTAGTTAATAAAAAAGTAAGTAACCTGTTTTAACAACTTAGTAGAAAGTACATTACCTACTTAGGTAATAAAAAAGTAAGTTACATACATAGATAATTTTGAAAAAGTAGATTGCTATTTTATAGTCTTAACCCTTTCAAGAAACTTGTACCTGATTTCAAGCTTACTACTTGATTTGCATTTTGTTATCTACACATAGTTTGAAACCAGATTTACGTTCTTGATTCTTCATCGATTTCAACCCTTCAAAATTTGCCAACAATTTTTTAAGGTTAGTCGAAGATTTTATTCCGATCTTTGTTAATATTTCAAGATTTTTGTCACGATTCTGGTTTTGATTTGGTATCTATGGTTTCGTCTTCGTAAAAAAAAGATCTTCTTTCGACTTCCATCTCCACAGATCTCCAGTGATTACAAAGGGTTTTCATTCTGTTTTTCATCTTGATGTTCTTCATCTTCATCCTCAAGTTCTTAAAAAACGTGTTTCGATTTAGGGTTCTGATTATGAATCTGGTTGATTGGGTAAGATTGCATCTCTTACTCCATTTTCGATCTCCCCTGCTCCATTTGAATCTGGTCGATCCATCGATTTCTACGACCCAGGTTTGGGATTTAGTTCATCTTCAAAGGTATGCATTTTTTGTTTTGATTTCGTTTCTGGGTTCTAGTTCAAAGGGTTATTTAAGTTTTGATTCCATTTCATAAGACCAGATCTGTAATCGATTTTCTATTCCAAGTTCTAGGGATCTTATATGAACCGATTTTAGGTTTCTTAATTTTGTTTACGTCTTTCGTTTTCAACGAGATATGGGTTTCTGACTTCTTGTTTGGTTTGATTTTTAGATTTTAAACCTCCGATTTATTGTGTGAATATCTTTTAGTGTTAGTAGATAGAGAATCATTGATGTGAACACATTTAAATCTTTGCTCATGTGTATAATCTTCATGTTTTTCTAGATTTCAAGTTCATCATCATGATAGACAAAAAATAATTATCTATGGCAGCATATGTGGAATTAAGTGGTATAAAAAATAAAGCAAAAATGATAAAATGACTGGTAACCTGATTGAAAGGTAAAAGAATATATTAATTGGTAATATTTGAAAGTTTGATACATTAATTGGTAATATTTGAAAGTTCAATACACACAATAACAAAAGGTGTCAACTTGAATACATTTTCGTTAACCAAACCCTTTAATAAATGGTAATTTAACCAGCCATCATCAATCATACTTAAAAATTCCAAGCAATTATCGTTATGTTTAAATTTTTTATACTTATCATCAAAGACCTTCAATTGTGGCCCATAGGGTTATCTTTTGTATTTTCCATTTTGTGTTATTATATAAATTTAGTGGATTTAGATTCAAATTTATAATTATTTTAAGAAAAAATGATGAGAAATACAAATGATTAGTTACAGACTAAAAGAAACATTCCTGACCTTCGATGATAACAAGCTATCTCTAGACTTCTTGTTGCTTGATATACTTGCATGGTTTTGAAGATTTACAAATCACATTTGGTTAAGGAATGTATATTTCACGGGGAAGATGGGTAAAACCCCGATCTTATCATTAAGGAATTTTGTAAAAAGAAAATATACCTTATATTACCCCCTAAATCCTATGCATCACATACATCTCGCCTTTACCACCATCTCACACAGTCACACTGCGCCACCTGCCCACCACTCGTTGCCGCCCTCATCCACAACCGGTATTATAGGCACCACCAACACCATCTTTGCAACCACCACATACCATCATGTTACCACTGACCACTGTTACGACCACCACAGACCATTGTTGCGACCACCATCAACAACTATCAGTGTATCACTACCACGGATCACACTAGGTGCCCGCTAACACCATTGTTATCGTCAGCACCAACCATTACCACACTAACTAGAATTCAAAGTAAACTAATTTCCAAACAAAGGAAGAAATTCATCAAAAGTTGTTTCCATAATATCATATTGTGAAACAAAGATAATTAAACTTATTGGTAATTAACAACAAAAGGTTATTAACAACAAATTTAATGATTTTTAGTAGGTTGGGCAAGTGTATTTGTATTGCTCTTCTTGCCTTCTTTGCATAGGTTCCAGGATTAGAAACCGGCTCTACTTCTATTTTTCAAAATAAGTCAAGAAAGCATGTGTATCATTGAACAAAAAAGAATAAACTACATGTTTTTTAGACAAAGTATATGAGCAACAAACATAATTAACTCAAATGCAAACAACACTAATAGTTAACTACCAAGAGCTTTGAAGCCTGTAACAAACTAATAC
This sequence comes from Pulicaria dysenterica, assembly GCA_947179395.2. Taxonomy (NCBI): domain Eukaryota; kingdom Viridiplantae; phylum Streptophyta; class Magnoliopsida; order Asterales; family Asteraceae; genus Pulicaria; species Pulicaria dysenterica. The sequence continues at coordinate 74,827,994 of OX359288.1, read as the reverse complement.
AATTGAAGCCACTATCAACACAAATAAGCCTCTAATTAGAAAGATAATAATGTCGGTTGTCGAGATCTTTGAAGCCTTTAACAACCGATAGTAATAAAAAATTTAACAAAAAAATTACACTTGTACAGATACTAATGTGAACTATTGAGAGCTTGGATGTGGCTAGATAGATGGCTAGATGTGATGGAGCAAATCGATTTAGCATGTAAATGTATTGATTGAGTTTGACACACAAAATTAGCGACTTGATCGAGTAGACTCGCCTATCGCCTATCGTGGATGTTGGAGACTTGTTGTTGGATCAGTTATATACATAAAGTGAGCAAGAGGTCAATGCACAAGATCTAGCACCAATTTTGGTGGGGTGAGCGTTTGTGGTTATAATAGAAAATTTTGAGGTATGTATATTACAAATATATACCCTTACGAAAACCCTAATTCTACAAGTTTGGTTTAGAGTTATTACTGTTTGATCGTTTTTTGTCTATGAGTTTAGTTCGGTTTTTTTCATTGCTTTTAAAACTTGAAACCCAACCAAACTAGCTACAATATCCAGTTTTTAAATTTTTGAAAACCAAACTAGGGGTTCCTGTATTGGTCGGTTTTGTTTCTTTGGTTTCTGGTTTCGTTTATGTTTTTCTAGCTTACCCCTACCCGCCACCACAATTGCTCACCTGCCATCGCTACACCATTAATTACTTCCACCTCAATCACCGAAGGTGGTGACGAAGGTGACGGGTGGCGATGAAGGCGGGTGATGGTTGTTGTGGTAGTGTAGGGAGGCAATGATAGTCGATGATGGTGGTAGTGTGCGTGGGCGGTGAATTGGCGATGTGATGTTGCTAATTGTAACAATAGTGATAATAATAATAATGATAATAATAATTTCAATTAATTTACTTTTTGATATTTTATAACGTCTTATTTTGACCTGAAAAGAAATAAAAGGTATTTTAGACCTTTCAAATAATTACATCTTAATTCCTTTGACATATTTACAAACCTAACACATAAAATGGCATAGGAATTTAATTCAATTCCATTTTTACAACCAAATGTAAAATGATATGATTCCTTTGTAATTCAATTTCTTTTGACATATTTTAATCTATTCCGACGTATTCTACTAACCAAACGCACTCGTAAAATTGGAACTAAGTACAAGTATAATAGAAGCAAAAAAATAGTAATAACATAGATTAATGGATCGTTAAAGGCTAAATACACATTCAAATTCAACAGATATCAAGAATACATCATAAAAGTTCTTAATGTAAAGATCAAATTGGAGCCCTCTGTCAATGTACGTAGCACACAACACAATGGTCCAAATCAGTTGATAGCTATCCATACTTTGATCAAATCAAAGTTCTATAGCATGAATTCTTCATTCTTCTCTCTCTCTCTCTCTCTCTCTCTCTCTCTCTCTCTCTCTCTCTCTCTCTCTCTCTAATATGAGAGTTCTCTCACTAAAACTCGTGTACACACTAAACCTTTGATTGTCATGAAGTAGAATTGATTATGAGACACCCAAAAAATGTCACTAGAAAGGCTAAAAATAATACATAGTTGTGCGTTTTATAACTACATGCTTAATGGAGCACCATTAGTGCACCCTTAAATACAAGCACGACCATGCATAATTATAACTCCCCGACCATCTCTTCCCGTGTAGAACAAAATTTTTAAAATTTCAAATTTCGCTTCCGGATTTTCACGTACATGCGTGACAGTGTTTTTACAATCGTAATGCATTTATGATTGAAGTAACTAGATAGTGATCAAGGATGAGCGGTTTTCCAAATCCGATACAGTTTCACTAATGTGATTAGGATATATAGCCTATGTTAGTTAATGTGCTCTATTCCAGCCACAATCGGGTTCAAAACAAGAGGTCATGTTCTCATCGATCCAAGCTGCATCGTTCTTTTGGATTAAACAACGTTCAAATGGTTTAAATCTAAGGCATAGATGGGCAGATTGGTGTAACTATCCTTTAGATTGTTTTTAATATTGTTTCTCCTTCCTATCTGGTGTATTTTAGCATCTTGCTAATTCTGGTTAATAAAATTTAGCGAGTTTTATGGGGGGTGATGACAATACCGAAACTTCACATGTTGCTCGCTTTTTCTTGCTGTTCAAAAAAAAAGCTCCTTGTGCATTGGGCCGTACACTTTCATCAATTCATAATCATAGAGGGGGCCTATAAAAGCATACATCTCTCCCATCAAAGCATGTTATTATATCTATTAGTGCAATGTCGCCGATATTGTTTGTAATGATTTCATGATAGCAATCATAATACGAGTAAATTACAAGTTTTGTCCATGTGGTTGCTTAAAAATTTACTTTTCGTCCTTTAATTTTTAAAATTACATTGACAGTCACTTTGGTTTGCATTTCATTACAGATTTGGTCCTTTATACTAACAGACGTTAGCTTTTTTGTTAGACGTCCCTCATGTGCAAGAGAAACAAGGGTACTTTAGTCATTTCAATCAATATCGTTATTAATAAACTAAAGGAAAAAAAAATCATTTATTTTTTATCTCTTCGTTACATGTTCTCATCTCATAATCAACATAAAATCAGGTTTAAAGCCAAATCATTTTGATGATTTTAGGCTTTGCACGATTTCCAAATTCATGATTTTAATCGATTAACTTTAATATTAACTGACTTTGTTTTAGTATCAATCAAGAGCAAAGAAAAATAACTAAATTGGTTTTCAATATTAACCAAGGACAAAGAAAAAGTTCACGATCAACCGAGAAGGCTAGAAGAATTAACAAAATGAACTATAATCTCAGACCTTGAAATCTGAGATAAACACAACCAAAATCGTAATGTAAGCCCTTGAAATCTAAAGGGAACACAACCAAAATCATCCCCATAAATCAAAATGGTAAACCATTTGTTCAAATTTTGAAGCATAGACTGATTTGGATCTTCTTAAAGTTTTGAAGCACATACCGATTCAGATCTTGTTCGAGTTTTGAAGCACGGACCTTCCATCTCCACCATCAGAACCAACCATCGCCACCATCTGAATCCGACCATCACCGTTTGATTTGTTCGAGTTTTGAAGCATAGACCAATTTGGATCTTATTAAAGCTTTGAAGCACAGATTGACCACATGTTTGTTTTTTTGGAACCAACCACCGGAATCCAATCACCACTACCATCGCAATCCAACCAAGTGTGTATGTTTGTTCGAGTTTTGAATCAAAAATCGATTGCATGAGTTCATCACTTTCAGATTTATATCTTGTTTGACTTGTAAGTCGTTACTCGAAAAGTCTCAAATTTGGGTTCTAATGTTCTTGTGCTTACATTCTTGATTATAATCAGATGGTGATGGTGGCAATGGATGATCCGTGCTTCAAAACTCGAACAAGACCCGAATCTAAAGTGAAAGGTGGAGATAAATTGTTGGTAGTGGTGGTTTGACAACGGGCTAGAGTTAGTTATGGCCGCCATCAGATCCGTTCGTTGACAACATAAGGTAGGGGTGGAGTGCTTTGATAGTGGTGGTGGTGGAGTCAACAATATAGGTTGGCGGTGGCGGAGTGCTTTAATGGTCGTGGTGGTGGAGTGCTATTGGCCGTAAAGCATACGGAGAAAGTGAAATAGGGTTGGCTGTGTCTTCTTTCTCCTTTTGTATTCGAATAAAGAAATGGGTTGAAATGACCAATATACCCTTATTTGTATGACACATGAGGGCCCGTTAACGGAAAAACTAACGTCAATTAGCATAAATGACTAAATCTGGAACAAAATGCAAACAATAGTTACCGCTAATGTAATTTTAAAAATTAAAGAACGAAAAGTAAATTTTTAAGCAATCACATAAACAACCTTTGTAATTTACTTTTATAATAATTAAATTATGAGATTGTAATTTTCTAAGTCCTAGTCAATATGGATATAATTAAATTTATTATAGTACATATTGTTAGAATATAAAACTAGTTGATCACAAAACTATAAACGATTAGTCACAAATAATCGCAAAGTATTTTTTTAATTACTCAAATAGATAATATATGCATGTAACCTATTAAAGTAATTACTAGATTCTAATTAAAATTATCATGACATAAGAGTATACGGTCGATCAAACTCTATCAGAATCGTTAGAAAAAAATGTGATCATATCATCAAGATTCGGTGATTATCCAAGAGCAAAACTTTGATCAAAAAATAAAATTTTCACGTAAATAATTTAACACAAAATAAATCATCTATTTTAAATAATAAAAAGTAAATTATTCAAATCATTTAATAATCTTAATCCTATCAATTTTAGGTCCTACATAGACCTCGTCACCTACGCATTTGTTGACAAGACCCGGCCGTCACGGGTCGAGTGCGAAGTGTGAACAACTGAACACCACTATAAAAATCGGCCCAAAGCTGTATATGATTACAAATTTACAAAATATTCTTAATGTGAAATAACCAATTTAAAGTTTAAACGCTTATATAATTACAAGATATCCAAACTAATTATTTTACTTACGATACAAAACTAAAAGGTTTAAATGTTTAAGAAATAATGAGAGTTAATTTAAAATTGTTAGTATTTTGTAATAACTAGTATAAATTTTAGTATAAAAACACGTGTAATCAGAATTAGCTATATAAAAGTATTATTTTATATTTGGTTTATTAAATATATGATTTTTCTTATAAATCAAATAAAAGCCAAATTTGAGACTATATTAAAAATTAAAGATTTTTTATATTAATTTTAGTAGACATGAATAAGTAAATGATGACAACTTTGGAAATGATGTAAAATTTAGTTATAGTAAAATTTAGTTATTATATAATAAACCTAGATCAAAACAAAAATTTTGGGTGTGTATAATATTTTATTATAAACGTATCCTAAGATTTAATTGATGTATTTCTAAATTAATGTACTGAATAAAATTTAACAAAAGTTAAGTTGATTCAAAGTCAAAATTAAGTTTCATTAAGTTTTAGTTATGACCAAATGAATTGATAGAATTAGTTTTGACAAAATTAATGGTTAATATTCTCTAATTAAATTGACAAGTTTTAGTTTTTTATTAATATTAAAAATTTTACTTAATATATGATTGTTTTGTATGAATAAATAAATCGTCTAATATGAATAAATAAATATATAACTGTTTTGTATAAATAAATAAATCGTCTAATATGAATCTTTCCAAAAAATTTTAATAAAAATCATATTAATTTTATTTGACATAGAAAAGTATGTCATGAAAATATTAGGAATGATGTAAATTTTTTTACAAGAAGATTTCTAGTATATATATAATAAAGCAATAAACATAGATAAAGACAAAAACTTTGAATGTGTATAATATTTTATTATCGACATAGCCTATAAATTTAGATTTTCCTAACTTAATGTAGTAGATAAAAAATTTGAATTAGAAAAATAATATAACGTAAAAATAAATTGATTTAAAGTCAAAATTAAGTTTCAGACTTGACTACTTAAAGTTAAAATTGAGTTTTAATTTTGTATGAAATGAATAATTATGATTTAATTTTATTTAATGAAATAGTACAATTCTGTAATTATATTGATGAAAATTAATCTTTTATTTGTAGTAAAAGATTATAATCACTATTTTAAAAGACGAATTATCAGAAAGTTATAGAGTATCGTTTACGTGTTTCTTGTACAGAATAAGTATAATTGTATTATAGACTAGGTTTAAAATAGAGTTAATTACAAAAATGGTCCATGTGGTTTGCGCTGAATTTCACATTTAGTTATTTAAACTTAAAAATTACACTGATATTCCTTATGATTAATATTTTATTTCACTTTTAGTTCTTTAGACTAACTAGTGTTAAAGTTGACCGTTAGTCAAAGAGTATTCTGGTCTTATCTTATTCATGTTACCAAACAACCATTATCTTTTTCCTACCTAACTTTCTAATTTAACTTTATAATTACATTTAATTATATTAAATATATTATTTAGTAAACTAAAATACACAATTGTTGTTTGTAGGTTGGAGGTGATCAGTTGGACGGAATACTTTTCTAATTGTTAATCGAAGATTGTGGTTCGTTTCCTTTCTTAATTTTATTGGGAATTTTTTGTTTCCTGATTTGTTGCGCTGGATATTAGTTTGTAGTTTTCAGTTGTTTTCCAATTTGGTTGGTTAAATGTTAATGCAAGTGTGTGTGGATTTACTGTTTGATGATGATCCTTTACAAGGCATGATGAATCTAAGAACTTATCTTGTTTAGGACTCAAATATTCTATACGAGTACAGGACATGATATGCTGCCCATCAGGATTAAATTGGTATCACAACCTTTAAGTTTTTCTTCATTAGCTACAACACCTAAGAGTAGACGGAGTGGGCATGAAATCCGCGTGAAAAACCCCCTACCGCGCCGTGGTAGACGGTGAAACCACACCATGGTGGCGTAGTGTCTTCCTTTGCGTGGTATAATCCGCGCGGTGGTAGTAGCGTGGAAGAGCTTCTCTTGCATTTCTTATCCTCAATTTTATGATGCTGAGAAAAGAAGAAATAAGCTGTAAAAAAATAAAAACAGAGAAAGAAAGAAGGGAGAAGGGAAGAAGAAGGCAAAACGCAAAAAGAAGAAGAAAGGGCGGCTGTAGCCTCTTTTTAACCCTAATATCTATGTAAATATGATAAATTTTTTCTAAAAGCATCTCAAAGTTTATTATATTTACACTTTTTACCCCCTTTAAATTTAACTTGTTTTACTTTTGCTTATCAATTAATATATCTTACAAAATACAAACTTTAATTAGTTGATGCTTTTATAAAACACATTATTTATTTAGTATTATTAGATATAAAATTAATGTATAAGGTGGGTCCCAAAATTGATGTGGTGGAGAGTGACCACTACGGGTATATGTGGTGAGCTAAGTGATGACAGTAAAAAGCTGACGTGGCGGTGTGGTGGGTGTGGTGGAAGGTAACCACTCCCACCACTCTAAGAGCAACTCCAACCTTCACCTTTATAATTCACACTCTATCTCTATTTATGGTGGGACCATCCACTCTAAACAAAATTCCAACTCCAACCATACACTCTATTCATCCCTCCAAAACTAGTGGGACCCATATTCTACTAATAATAAATATTATTTTTAAATACAATAACTATAATTTATATATATTAATAGGTATTATACATATAATGTTATAAAAGTTAAAGAAAAAGTAAATAATTTATGTGGGGTCCATTGATAGAGGGTTTATCCTCTCACTTCAAATATAGAGGGAGTTTTTGTTCCCTCCACATATGAAGGGAGTTATAGAGGTTGATTGGATTAGTTTTTCTCTTCAAAATGGTGGGATAGAGGTTGGTTGGAGTTGCTCTTAACCAGCTTTGGGTGGCGGAGTAAACCTTAAGTGGATCATTCGATTTTGGCAAACACCCACTGAGCGACTCAGACGCAGTAAACCCTAATTCTTTTTTGCCCAAATCAGATCCCGTAACCTTACCAGAAGTGCTAATCGGCTGTAGATCCGAGTTCTCCATGACAAGGCGAGCACTACGAGTAGTAACACCAACCTTAACATCATCGATAACCTGAGATCTCCTCCCTAACGGTGCCATAACCTTCGAGTTCACAGGAACAGAGTGGTGTGACGATGGTGGTGTGGAGGGCGGTGGTTAGAGTGAGAAGATTTAGGGTTTGACGACGGTGGTGTGGAGGCGGTGGTAGGATCTGGTTTTGCTACAGCGGTGGTAGGATCTGGATTTGCTACAGCGGCAATCTTCATCAAGATCGACGGCAGTACGATGGTGGTGCTCCGGCAATGGTGGTGCTCCGGCAGGATTGTAAAGGTTTTGGTGAGAGAGAGATATGAAGAGATGTGTGAGTATTTGAACAATAAAAGGAGCAAAATCTTGTTTGGTTACAAGATTAAAAGAAATTTTTTTCAAAAGTATGTTTGATAATATGATAATGTAATAATATGTTTGGTTACAAGGATAAGTTGGAAAATGACCAATATACCCTTTGACTAACAGTAAAAGATAACTGTAGTTAGGCTAAATGACTAAAAATGAAACAAAATGTCAACTATAATGACTACCAGTGTAATTTTCGATTTTAAAGTACTAAATGTAAAATAAGCGCAAACCACAGGGACCATCTTTGTAATTAACTCTTTAAAATATGTGTGTTAAGGAGTAGTCACACTTTTTACCATATTTAGTTTTTTCCCACTCACCATTTAGTAATGTAACAGTCATTTTCTATTACTACTTATAACATCTAATTATAAAACTCGTCTAATTAAAAATCAAGGTTAAAATAAAAGAAAAAAAATAAAGTAAGACTGAGAGGAGTGATTACTTCTCATGACACCACACGTTAACTTTTTTCTCCTACCACTCAGCCCCATAGTAGTCTATCACATCAAGTATTAGGACCCACTACAAATCAAAACCAAACAAAAATATGAGATTGTGAGAGTGTTGGCCTCAACTGGAGCCACCACACTGGCTTCTTTGGCGTGAAAGCTACCATCAATTGATTCCCACCACAGCGCCATGGATTGGGAAGGCCGCCTTCTACTACGCGGTGGTGCATCACTACAAAGCTAAAACCTACCCACTCCGACCTCTCTAAAGTGCAAACTTAGAAATTGAGTATGGGCCACCATTTTAAACACCGCGTAGAAAAAGCAATTGTGAAGAACTATATAACTCTTCAATTGGAAAGCAACAACATTATTTGTAGCGTGTAGAATTATCCTCTACAAATTTGTCCTAAGTATGCTTGGCACATACCTCTTCTCTATTTACAAGGCTCCGAAAAAGATATTAAATTGTCTATAGACGTACCGTAAAGATTTTTTTTGGGATGGGAACCTTAACAAAAAGAATAAGATGGCTTGGTTTAGTTGGAAACAAGTATTGGTTAAAAAAGAATTGGGGGGTCTTGATGTGGGGAGTCTAAAACACTTAAACACGACACTCTTAGCCAAGTGGTGGTGGAGATTAAAACTCGACGATGGTTCTATCTGGAAGGGAGTGGTTCTCTCGCTTCATGGTTTCAGAAGAAAACTACATATTGACCCTCAAAATTCAAAAAAGAATGGTGTTTGAGCCTCAATTGTCAATATACAATCACATCTCCAGGTTTCCAACATAAATCTTGTGGATAAGTTTACTACAGAGCTTGAAAACAATCAGGAACAAAACCATACTCGCTGGTCATGGGAGTTAGAACCATCGGGTATGTTCTCAGTCAGCTCGCTAAGACGTTATATTGATGATCAATCCCTTCCGGCTAATCCCTTTAGCAACACTATATGGATAAATTCGGTCCCAAGTAAAGTCAACATCTTGGTTTGGCGTCTCCATCATCTTAGGCTTCCCACTCGTTAGAGTCTACTAAACAAAAGAATCCTCTTAGACAATAGTAGATGTAGCTTCCGTGGAGCAAGCTTTGAAAAGGAGCAACACTTTTTTTCCAATGTGTTTTGGAAAAAACTTTGCTAAAGTTCATTATAACTTGGTGAAACCTAGAGACGGAAATTCCAACATCTATAAATTCGTTACTCACTTGAGGGATTACCTTGGGTCTCAAAGGTTCATTCCTAGAAGGGGAAAATTACCATTTTTGCCAACATACTATTAACCTTTTTCCAATTTTACCAACATTCTTTTTATTTTATCAATTACACCATTACACTTTCAATATTTTTTCAATTTTACCAACATTCTTTTTATTTTATCAATTACACCATTACACATTCAATATTTTTCCAACAAACACAAGGTTTACCTACTAAGGTTGACAATTTGGCTCGGGTTCGTGTTATTGGGTTCGTGTTGTTCGAGTTCGGGTCAGTTTCTTGTCGACCCAATTTCGACCTATTTATTTTCGTGTCAGGTTCGGGTCGTGTCACTTTTTTCGTGTCGGGTTCGGGTCGTGTTTCGTGTCAGCCCATTTCGTTCAAAAGTATTTGACTAGTATTTTTTTTGATTTTCGATTATGGTTTTCGAATACGGGTTTCGGGTACGGTTATCAATTACGGTTTTCGATTATGGGTTTCAAATACGGTTTTGGATTAAACATAATATAAACCATAAATGAAAAGAAATTCTTAAAATTATATGAAAATGAAGAAAAAAAACTTTGCAGTAATATTTAAAAAAAACAAACTATGCAATTTAGAATTACGGAAATCACGTACTAAAGTAAATTTACAAAGGTGTATAGTTAAGGCTCTTATTTACAATATATAAATTTCTTATATTAACTTTAAAAAAAAAACAAACTATGCAATTTAGAATTATGGAAATCACGTACTAAAGTAAATTTGCAAAGGTTTATAGTTAAGGCTCTTATTTACGATATATAAATTTCTTATATTAACTTTTGTAGCTTGATGTTTATCTAATTGTTAACTAGTCAAATACTTTTTACCGAAATCGGTTGACACAAAACACGACCCAAACCCGACACGAAAAAAGTGACACGACCCGAACCTGACACGAAAATAAATAGGTCGAAACTGGGTCGACACGAACCCAATAACACGAACCCGACCCAAGTTGCCAACCTTACCGCTTAGTAGGTAAACCTTGTGCTTATTGGAAAAATATTGAAAGTGTAATGGTGTAATTGATAAAATAAAAAGAATGTTGGTAAAATTAGAAAAATATTGAAAGTGTAATGGTGTAATTGATAAAATAAAAAGAATGTTGGTAAAATTGGAAAAAAATGAATAGTATGTTGACAAAAATGGTAATTTTCCCTTCCTAGAAGCCTTTTCTGCCTTGATCATCTCCTTCTGCTGGATTGTATGGTGTCACAGAAATGCTAAGATCTTCGAGGAAAAGGAGACTGTGATGGTTATTCTAGTTGGGAAAATGCAAAGCAACTCCTTCTTTTAGTACAATACAACTAGGTGTCAAGCCCGTGTGAACACGGGCCTACAGTCTAGTGTTTATATATTTTGTACTTCTCTTCCAGGATTGTAATAAGGAGGGTTTTTTAGATAAGTTCGATAGGAGATAGTTAGATTAGGCAAAAGATCAATCCACATTTTTAGAGTATACAGGCTTACAAATCCATCGTCTAACGTTTTGCAAATGGCGTTGGAATAGTCTTTATTTAATATAAGTAATATGTTAATTTATATTTGTGAAGTTGTAAAAAATAAGCATGTAATATTGTTCTCTTGGGGGTATTGGCTGTTTTGACATACCAATCGTTTGTGTTTAAGAGCGTTGGTATGTCAAAACAGCCAATACCCCCAAGAGAAAGAGAAGTATTTAATTTAATTAAGTGTTAGAGTGCCAAAACAGAAAGAGAAATATTAACTACCTTCTGTATCAGGATAGACAATCTTGCTGTGTGTGTACAATTTCGTGGCATCAATGAGTGATTCACTCATGTAGAGTTGATTCATGTTAAAGACAGAAGCTTTCACGCCCGTGTAAACACGGACCAATATATAAGATTTTTGATATATGATTTTATATCCTCTCATGCGAATCAAATCAACTTAATCAAGGTTTTGTCCGGTTTTTTTGAAGGCAAACAGAGCTTCAAGTAACAAAATAATTTAGGAGTGGAAATTGCTGACCGTATAAGGTTTGCGTTGAAATGCTTGACCTGTTAGTGTAAAACATAATCTAGATAAAAGATTTGCAAGTCAATGCGATAGAATTGCAAAGTTCACTATTCTTAATCTTTAAGAAAACTACAAGAGCAACAAATGACCACCAAGAGGCATATGATGTTCCATTCAGCAAGTCTGATTTAAGTAAATCATCTACAGAATCTACTGTTTTCACAGCTTGGTTTACATGTTCATCATGTAACGAATCAAAAAGGGTTCTCGGGTGTAGCCCGTTCAACTTATTATTAACAATGTTCAAATCTATCCCATCGGCTTCTTGAGGTAAAAGAAATTGTATATCTTGTGATGGTAACTCAGAGGAATAAGAACCCTTTGTCTGGTTTCCATCAGTCGGCTTACTCTCGATGTCTAACTTTTGGCTCCTTCCCATGTAGTGTGGGAGAACCGTGTGCTGTTGTGGCATCAACAGTGGTATTGTTTGTTCGTTCGGTGCTTTGCTTCTCTGGATAAATTAATAAATGTATCAGCGAAAGAAACCAACCTCGAAATAACCAAAAAACCAAATAAGTGTGTGTATATATATATATATATATTAGCATGGTTCCAACATTGAACGAAGTGTCTTGCTACATCTCGACATGGAGATGCCCACAGTGCACAGCGAACATCATGCCATGGTATCCAAGGATATTTTCTGCGGTCTAATTCATCCGTCATAGTGTCCACCCAAGAATTCGGTTCAGATTCCCTAAAAAATTATAATTGACAATATATGATAATCTTTTCTTCTTTTGGGATACGAGGGCGTTTTCATGTTTATTGTGAAAGAGATAATCAGCTGCCTTCTTCTCCTCTTTTAGCAATGGTTTATTCATAAAATGCTATAGTTTCTGTACATAATTCGAAGCCATCAAATCCTAGTGTTTACTCTTACTTGTCTTATGTTTTTGTTTACAATATTTATTCTATATATATCTTAATAAGATCACATGATCAACTTTATAACCATTTTGGATTACATAGAGAAAAGAGGATTCACCGGGGTTATAATAGTCTTTTCCAAACCATATGTAACGAGGGTGATCACCGACTTTGTGTTCAATTGTGTCATAACGACGAAAACATAAATCTAATCCCCCTAGAAAGCAGATTTGGTGATCAATAACTACAATTTTTTCATGGCGTGACCTACATTGTATGAAGTTATGAACAAAATGAGACACAGGAATGAATGTACAATTGTAAATGTATTTGTATTCTGTAATATGGATAAGAAATATGAATATGGTAAAATATATACCACAAGTAGATGTCCGCTGCAAAGTGGTCAGGATAGAGCAAAAATTTCACATTCTCATGAATGTTAAGAAGTCTTTTCTGGCTGTATAAACTATTGATTTTCAAAGCAATTGAAGTTCAAATGTTTACTATGGTGTGTATAAAACTTTTAAATTGTTGCTATGTATGTACTTTGGTTTCATAAAAAGGAAAAATGTATAAGTTTAGTACATACAACAGAGGGTTTAATACACATAATAGGGACAAATTAAATGTTAGATACACACAATAAATTTTTAAAATGTTTGATACACAATAGCAGAATGGTGAAAAGTTGAATACACTTAGAAGAACATTACCCAAAACTATAACCATTTTACCTTCACGCCTTCCTTCGCTTTAGCTTCAAACAGTGCATCAAGACGAAATTGCACCATCTGCATGAAATGGACGTTTTAAATATAACTCTGCGCAGAGCCACCATCCAGTAACATAGATTTGCATGAAAGGTTCTATCAATATTCAGTTTTTAATGTTTGGATAAACTGATTCTGGGTGATCACCGACTTTGTGTTCAATTGTGTCATAACGACCAAAACATAAATCTAATCCCCCTAGAAAGCAGATTTGGTGATCAACAACTACAATTTTTTCATGGCGTGACTTGCATTGTATGAAGTTATGAACAAAATGTGACACAGGAATGAATGTACAATTGTAAATGTAATTTTATTCTGTAATATAGATAAGAAATATGAATATGGTAAAATATATACCACAAGTAGATGTCCGCTGCAAAGTGGTCAGGATAGAGCAAAAATTTCACATTCTCATGAATGTTAAGAAGTCTTTTCTGGCTGTATAAACTATTGATTTTCAAAGCAATTGAAGTTCAAATGTTTTCTATGGTGTGTATAAAACTTTTAAATTGTTGTTATGTATGTACTTTGGTTACATAAAAAGGAAAAATGTATAAGTTTAGTACATACAATAGAGGGTTTAATACACATAATAGGAGCAAATTCAATGTTAGATACCACAATAAATTTTTAAAAAAGTTCGATACACAATAGCAGAATGGTGAAAAGTTGAATACACTTAGAAGAACATTACCCAAAACTATAACCATTTTACCTTCACGCCTTCCTTCGCTTTAGCTTCAAACAGTGCATCAAGACGAAATTGCACCATCTGCATGTAATGGACGTTTTAAATATAACTCTGGGCAGAGCCACCATCCAGTAACATAGATCTGCATGAAAGGTTCTATCAATATTCAGTTTTTAATGTTTGGATAAACTGATTCTGCTTCTAGTTATTTGAATAATTATTCTTACACGAGTTGCAACAAAATTAAATAAATTATATTACTTATTTACCTCTTTAATAATATAATTTGAAGACTTCCCTTCCATTCACATATTGTCAAGTCTTTTCACAGAGATGTTAGTTTGGTCCCTTTAATTTATTAAATATTTGAATAACCAGTATTTGCCGAACACTCAAACACCTAACTATCTAATTATTACAACTTTGAACAACAGAATCACACCCTTACGCTATTTGTTATAGAAAAAATCATATTAAAGTGTGATTATCTTTACACCAAAGTTCAATTTGTGCAGTCATTATATAACTATTCTAATCTGGTAAGTATAATATGCATTTCTTTTCAATTAATGTAACTAACTGGATTCCAAGCTCTGTTTTTTATATACATGATTTTTCTCATGAACTTTTCTTGCAGCTTCGATGTGGGACAAAAGTTTCAATTCTTATTTTTATAACATTATTTCTAATTGTATGTCACATCAATTAGCACCCACCCTAATTAGCTTGAATTTCATACATGTACTAATATGAAATATTTCATGGCTCGTACATGTAAGATACACGAACATTCAAATTTAAGCATTATCATGTTTTTATCTAATAGAACTGACCATTCAGCTAGTGCCTATAAATAGTTGGAGAATTCAAGTAGGTTATAGCAGATGAGCTAGTATTTGAAGTGGAGTTGTTGCATTTAAATAATCAATAAAAGGTCATATATTTTGACCCAATTATCTTTAGTGATTAATCTTCATAAATTCAGTCTTTGCAATCCGTGTCATAAACATAGTCTTTGCAATCCCTTATTAACCTATTTGAGATCTAATCATAATCCTTGATTTGGATGTCTAGCAACACCTTAGTAGAAATAGACTTTTAGTTGACAAATATTAACTCATTTCTTGCCTTCCAAAATAGATATAATGTGGCCCATGGTGTGGGGCTTTCCAAACGGTATACCTCGACAGCCTCAAATCATAACAATTGAACACCTCTTTACTGTCCGTTAAGCTCATCCTATCCATTACCCACCATTCTAATAACATCTTTTAAACTTTACATGAAACCCGCAATTAACTAAAACAATGTCTCTATTAATAGACCGCAAGAAGGAACGACGACCAAATGATGACCTGCTTGAGGAGCCGGAAGAACATACAGAGGATGAACTATCGACCTTCGTTGAACCAACACCCACGTTAGGTTTAGAACCAAAAGCCGTTTGGGGACCTTCACTTCTCCAAAGAGAAGATATTAAACCAATATTATTTCTAATTTTATGCCACATCAATTAGTAACACTCCCTAATTAACTTGAATTTCAAAATTAGGCTTCATCAATTAGTAACACTCCCTAAATATAATAAATATGTTTAAAACACTAATATTTTAAATCAAAAATAATGCAAGCAACATGAATGTAACACCCTGTAAATGGGCTTAGCAGTGTAGTGTTGTACCGTATGCTTTGGTACTTGTACTATGACTTTAAGTGAATTTTAATTAAAGTATTTTAAGTGACTAATGCGTGTTAAGTGTTAATTATGTGATTATGTGAAAAGTGTTTAAAGTGTTTAAAAGTGAAGTCGTGTTATACGGTTTCGCGTAATGATTCCGTAGATATCCCCGTTAGTTAAAACGGGATGACGTGTGTTAAGTTGTAAGTTAGAAAGGGGAACAAAATACCCCGTGTTTTAATTAAAAACCCCAAGGTCGGCTATGTGAAGCCTTATCCCTGGGTTTTGACAAAAACACACACAATTCACACACACAAACATACGAACACACACACATACTCAAGCCTTGGTGATTTTGAAGAAGGAATAAAGGATTAAGCTGTGATTTGTGATTTCCGTATCAAATCTGTACCCTAGCTACTGTTCTTCTCCTTCCTTGTAAGTGATTTTTGCCATGAAACCTAGTTTTTGTGTTCTTGATAAGAATACACCATATGGTGGTGTATTATTGGGTTCTAAGTGTTGTTTATTATCTCAAATGTGTTTGTAAGTGTTTATGAATGTCAAACAATGTATACAAACGATTGAATCTGGTTTCAATCGAGTTTTTGGTGTTAAAAATGGGATTTACAGTTGCTGTGCGAAACAGAGTCGGGGGTCTGCTGTAACAAGAGTCCTTGCGGTCGCAAGGCATGTGCTTGCGATCGTAAGGGGGTGGCAATGGTCCTTGCGGCCGCAAGTAATGGTACTTGCGACCGTAAGGGCATGTTTTATGGTGTTTACCGCTTACGAGCGAAGGAAATGAGGTTTGCGACCGTAGGTACATAACTTGCGATCGTAACCAACCCTAGAATCATGTTTGCGATCAAAAGTGGCATCTCTTGCTATCGGAAGCACGGGTTTGGGGGAAAAGAACCTTTGCGATCGCATGGGGTACCGTTACGATCGCATGACTGTTATGAGAGGTCCTTTGTGATCGCATGGGTAGTGCATGCGATCGCAAGTAAGGGTCCAGTCTCAACAGCTTTTGTAACTTGTGTTTTAACCTGTGTGTTCTACGTGTATGTGATAATCAAGCCTGAACCTAATGTGTTAGGTGATTCGGACGACTCCATGTGCTCTTGGGATTCCCGAATTCATACCTGCCTCCTGTGATATCGAGGTGAGTACCGGTTTCCCATGAGACTCCGTAAGTAGGGCTATTGTATGCCTGTGATATGTGCCATGTGTATGTATAGTGACACAGTGATATAGTGACACAGTGATATAGTGGCACAGTGATATAGTGATATATGTTATACAGTGATATAAATTGTGATATGTGATACGCATGCGTACTGTGGACCCTATGGGTCAAACGTGTTTATGATTCCAGTCCGGGGGTTGAGGTCAGTTTGCTAACGCGGTTGGATCCTTGAGGGTTTTTTGGGATCAACGGTTCTCGATGGAGTTTTCCGGGTTAAAGGTTCTGCAGGCCGCCGTTCCTCGACATACAGTGAGGATCTTGGACTATGATCAGATCCGAACGGAGTCCTAGTGGCTCAAACGTGATGGTGGGCTGCTCTTCGATCCCCCACCGATGCGGTTGGTTGTGACTGATTCCCCAGCTCGGATCGTTGAACCAGGCTAGCTACCTCGCAAGATATGATCCCGCACATATCGGCACACCGCTACGTGATAGCTTAGCTCTGTGTGCCATATTGTGACGTGATAGCATGCTTATTGGTGCTTATATGATATCTGTACTCACTAGCTAGTGTAGCTAATGTTTCGTGATATTTCCATTTTCGCAAGTTAGTGATCAGATGGCCTGGAGAGGCGGGTTGCTATGAGTAGTGTTATTGTATATATATTTTGGAACACTTGTTTGTTAACTCTGATACTTTGTGACGATGGTCGGTGCGTATGGTAACACTGGCTTGATTTATGAGACTTGGCTTAATTCGTTGTTCTTAATCGTCAAGTCGATAAACAATACTTAGAATGTAAATAGTTGTTTGTTCCGCTGCAAACCTTTGGTGTAAATAAGATTAAAAAGTTTTAATTTCCGCTAATTTTAAGCTTGTGAAACCCGGTGTTACAATGAAGCGGCCCGACCGGTTAACCGGGAACCAGACATGCCTACGGTTCAAAACTGACCGGAGCCGATTATGTGAAACCGGAAAAACCGGTTGAACCGGACGTACGACCTAACCGGAAACAGATTACCCATTTCCAATCGTGAGTTTTTATGGGGCAAGGCCTTACTAATTGGATTCCAAGCTCCGTTTTTTATATACATGATTTTTCTCTTGAACTTTTCCTGCTGCTCCGATGTGGGACAAAAGTTTCAATTCTTATTTTTCTAACATTATTTCTAATTGTATGTCACATCAATTAGCACCCACCCTAATTAGCTTTAATTTCATACATGTACTAATATGAAATATTTCATGGCTCGTACATGTAAGATACACGAACATTCAAATTTAAGCATTATCATGTTTTTATCTAATATAACTGACCATTTAGCTAGTGCCTAAAAATAATTGGAGAATTCAAGTAGGTTATAGCAGAGGAGTTAGTGTTTGAAGTGGAGTTGTTGCATTTAAATAATCAATAAAAGGTCATATATTTTGACCCAATTATCGTTAGTGATGAATCTTCATAAATTCAGTCTTTGCAATCCGTGTCATAAACATAGTCTTTGCAATCCCTTATTAACCTATTTGAGATCTAATCATAATCCATGATTTGGATGTCTAGCAACACCTTAGTAGAAATATAATTTTAGTTGACAAATATTAACTCATTTTTTGCCTTCCAGAATAGATATAATGTGGCCCGTGGTGTGGGGCTTTCCAAACGGTATACCTTGACAGCCTCAAATCATAAAAATTTAACACTTCTTTAATGTCCGTTAAGCTCATCCTATCCATTACCCACCATCCTAATAACATCTTTTAAACTTTACATGAAACCCGCAATTAACTAAAACAATGTCTCTATTAATAGATCGCAAGAAGGAAAGACATAGTCTTTGCAATCTCTTATTAACCTATTTGAGATCTAATCATAATCCATGATTTGGATGTCTAGCAACACCTTAGTAGAAATAGACTTTTAATTGACAAATATTAACTCATTTTTTGCCTTCCAGAATAGATATAATGTGGCCCGTGGTGTGAGGCTTTCCAAACGGTATACCTCGACAACCTCAAATCATAACAATTTAACACCTCTTTAATGTCCGTTAAGCTCATCCTATCACCTAATAACATCTTTTAAACTTTACATGAAATCCGCATTTAACTAAAACAATGTCTCTATTAATAAACCGCAAGAAGGAAATACGACCAAATGATGATTATAAATATTAGATAGTCATTTACCGAGAATTATAAGAAATTTGTATATAATAAATATGTTCAAAACACCAGTATTTTAAATCATAAATAATGAAAGCAATATGAAGCCTTTGATAATCTTCATAAACGACTAAAGAGTTAGATGTAACGCTGATCAGCTGGAAACAACGTTTTTAAAACCGGACTGGCCCGACCGGTTAACCGGGAACCGGACATGCCTACGGTTCAAAACTGAAAGGAATAATTAAAAATCGCCCGGTTATGTGAAAACCAGAAAACCGGTTGAACCGGACTTACGACCAAACCGAAAACAGATTACCCATTTCTAATCATGAGTTTTTATAGGGCAAGGCCTTACTAATTGGCTTCCAAGATCCCTTTTTATATACATGATTTTCCTCATGAAGTTTTACTGCAGTTCCGATGTGGGATACATGACCATTCGTTGAATTAGTGCCACATCACCATTTCTACAATTTGCAATTGCTCATATTTGCATATTTACCAATCAATAAGCATTGACACCTAGGATACAATCAATAGGCATTGACACCTAGGATACAATCAAATCATAACAATTTAATACCTCTTTAATGTCCGTTAAGCTCATCCTATCCATTACCTACCATCCTAATAACATCTTTTAAACTTTACATGAAACCCGCAATTAACTAAAACAATGTCTCTATTAATAGACCGCAAGAAGGAAAGACGACCAAATGATGATTATAAATATTAGATAGTCATTTACCGAGAATTATAAGAAATTTGTATATAATAAATATGTTTAAAACACCAGTATTTTAAATCATAAATAATGCAAGCAATATGAAGCCTTTGATAATCTTCATAAACGACTAAAGAGTTAGATGTAACGCCGATCAGCTGGAAACAACATTTTTAAAACCGGACTGGCCCGACCGGTTAACCGGGAACCGGACATGCCTACGGTTCAAAACTGAAAGGAAATCTGGATAAAAAAACCGCTCGGTTATGTGAAAACCAGAAAAACCGGTTGAACCGGACTTACGACCAAACCGGAAACAGATTACCCATTTCTAATCATGAGTTTTTATGGGCAAGGCCTTACTAATTGGCTTCCAAGATCCCTTTTTATATACATGATTTTTCTCATGGAGTTTTACTGCAGTTCCGATGTGGGGCACATGACCATTCGTTGAATTAGTGCCATATCACCATTTCTACAATTTGCAATTGCTCATACTTGCATTTTTACCAATCAATAGACATTGACACCTAGGATACAATCAAGTCTAAGTTATATAGGATATAGATAGGAAAGCATCATGAAAGCTCTTGTGGTAAAACTGGTATACTAATCATGGTTGATTTTCTTTTGTAAACTTGCTAGTTGTTTCAATAAAAGGCTAGCTCTAAAACAAAAAACTTTAACTAGTTGAAAGTTTTGTATATACAAAATTACTTAAATACTATCTTTAATTATTTTACACTTTCTCTTATTTTTATGGTTTGTTTTTTTATCAGTTTACACTATTCAACTTTAAATATCAGCTATTAGCTATCAAATATTAACTACAACTATATGCCAAAGCACTTCAAGTTGATATAAATGATAGAAAGGATTATGGTTTTAGGATGAAGATAGAGAAGTGATAATATAATTTAGTATTATCTATTGATATTAACATTTTGTTATCTACCTATTCATAATTAAATTTTAAAATACATACTTGCTTTGAATATAATCTAAGAAACCTTATTTCCCGAACCATAATCCATCATGTAATTAATATAACCATTTAGAACTTATTAATCATTTGAAGACTTACTAATTAAACGGTCTTCAAATCATGTAGTTGACAACTTGACATGATTGATGATTAAATATTTTAAAGGGGTTAATTTATTAGGATAACGTAACTTGCTTTCATTTTTATAATATTCTATTTAAGTAAGAACATATGTATATTTATTTATTATATGAGACATATTTTGGATTTGCTTTCTATCACTTTATACGAATTAATTATATACAATGTAAAATGATCATGTACGTGTTCACATTATCAACTAATTAATGGATGTCATATCATCATTTAATTTACCAGCTTTAAATATATATAATTGTAAAGAGGGAAATGATAATTGAACTCTTCTCCATACGTTAGAATTCTAAGATGTGATATCTTCCAGGAATTAAATAGCCTAATTAATTTATTCGATGCACTAAAGACTTTCTTATAGCAAATTTCAAGAACGTCTATCATATCATAGACAACTCTATTTGACTCACGTATGAAATTGTATATAAGATATGCTACGTTTTATAATTTTCTCATTTTGTCAAAGTAATTGAAATCTTCTAAGTCCAACAAAGTCATTTTCTTACCTCCATGATTTACAGGCTTATCCACGATTATCGTAAGAGACTAATTTTAATCGAATTTGATTAGATTATTCATCTACTGAAGTTTTACAAAATAATTTTAAGCCACTTACGCAAAAATGGTAAATTGAATTTAGATATAAAACTTAAAATAATTAAATCGATTTTTTAAAAAGTAATTTAGCCTCGATGTATCTTGAAACAACACGAAATATTTAAACAATAAGAGTCTATTTCATTACGAACAAATGTGACTTGGATTCTGTGTAATGGAAAGTACTCGTATAATAATATAACTACACAAATTTAACATACAAAATAAAATCCACATCTTGAGATGGGTTAAAGTTGCATAATAGCATGAAAGTTGTCTCAATGTTCCAATAGGGTACTTAAAGTATTTTTTTACTCATATGACCATTAAACTTGTAAGAAACGTGCTAATATGCCCATTTTTTAACCCGTAACCGGCTTAGCCGGTAATCCATGATTTTAAACTTATTTTCAAGAGTCAGGATAAGGTAGCAATCTTGTCATATTGGTCCAATATGGTACTTAAAGTTTTTTCTCGTTTGTACACATCTAAACATCTTCCAAAAACTTCATTTTTCCTCAATTTTTAACTTTAATAACTCTATCTTTTCTTTGTACATGACAAGTTCAGTTTTCTTGTCATCCAAAAATCGTTTGTAGTCTGTGTAATAGCTCCACCGAAATTTGTGAAAATACTCCTAATTAGTCAACGAGAATTACAATCAAGATTACAAGACTACAAACAACTTTTGGATGACAAGGAAACTGAACTTGTCATCTACAAAGAAAAGATAGAGTTATTAAAGTAAAAAATGGAGAAAAAATAGAGTTTTTGGAAGATGTTAGATGTGTACAAACGAAAAAAAAACTTTAAGTACAATATTGGAACAATATGACAAGATTCCTACCTTATCCTGACTCTTGAAAATAAATTTAAAATCATGGATTACCGGCTAAGCCGGTTACGGGTTAGAAAATGGGCATATTAGCACGTTTCTTACAAGTTTAATGGTCATATGAGTAAAAAAATACTTTAAGTACCATATTGGAACATTGAGATAAGTTTCATACTATTACGCAACTTTAACGCTCTTGAGATCTATTATATCCAACATCTAAGATGCTCATTCTATTTGAAAACCTACATAATTAATTTAAAAAACGTTCTATCTAGAAGAAAATATATATATATATATATATATATATATATATATATATATCTTATATAAATGTTACACATATATCATTTACATATCTAAATTTTCTTATCATGATAAATTATATGATTAGTTGATCTACATGAAAATATATTAATAAAAAATTTTATTTGCCAGTCTGTAAAACATAATTAATAACACACATTTAAGAATATTTTTTGCCCAAAAATGTAGAAGTTGCAACGTAAAAAATTCTGGTTGTTCTATAACGATGTATTTACATCTTCACCTAACGATCAAACTATAATATAATACATACCTACATAAAATCCATTATAAAAAAATATAAGTTTATTGGTTAATAAAAACAAAGTTAAACTTTAATACCTAAACAATTTAAGAATAAAGGTTAATGGTTACATCAAAATAGGCGTAAGCTATAACGTCAAAATATTATAAAAAGTTCAAGAGTTCAATCGAATTATCGAAATAGAATATAAACTATTTTTTACCTTAATCAAAACTCTTAAATAAATAAATATATTAATTCTTGTTTACATAAAGTTATAAAACACATATATATGAAATTACATGAAGCAAAATAAAATAAAATAAAACGTAGACACGATGTTTAAAGAAAATAAAAGATAAAAAGGGTTAAAAAGAATACAAAGATTATAATGAAGTTTAAAAAAAGTTAAAACACTCTAATCCACGTTTTAAAGAAAATGTGAGTTAAAATAGATCAAACGAGTTATAAATAATACAAAGACAAAATAAGACAAAACAGGAAAAAAATAGGGGAAAAATTACAGTAGTAAGGTTTGAACCAAGGTCTCCTAGGTAACAAACCTACGTCCTACCACTCGGCCGAAGCCCATGTTTGTTTATTCTATGTCTAATTTGTATATAATAAACTTGTTTTGTTTTCCTTGAAATTGTTAGGTGTAACGCCACCTCTAACGAGCTTAAAATTAGAGTTAATTTAAACTTTTTAAACTATAATTAACAAAAGCGTGCAGCGGAACTAAACGCCATTTATAAAACCAACGTTAACTGACTCGGCTGTTTAATTACACCAAAAATTAAACCAAGTTCGTATTCTACAAGCGTTACCTACTAATTTCCGACCACCGGATCCATATACAACAACATGTTCACCCAAAAGGTATTTACAACAAAATACTACCAACAGTCCCGCCTCACCAAGCCTCTAGCATCAACCTGCGAAAAAGATAAATCTTGCACCGTTAGCTACAACTAGCTAGTGAGCACCAATTACACATAAGCAACAATAAGCAGGCTATCATGTATCAGAACAGCACACAGGGCTATCCTATCATATTGTGGCGCGCCAATCCCGTCAGCAGGAGTCGTATATCGCAGGGGAGCCAACCCCGCTCAACAACCCAAGCTGGGGAATCAACTGCAACCGTTTGCACCAATCTGTCTATCATGCTGGTTTCAACCGAAGCGAAGAACCCAGTTCCATAGAGGAACGGCGGCCTGCAGAGCCACACCCAGGCGTATACTCGTAGTCCCTAAGGACCCTGGGAACCCAGCCAGATACTAACACCCACCTACCTGACTGACCTCCGTTTTTCACCAATTCAGTGTCCGGACAAAATTTCATAAACAAGTAGCTGATCCAATAAGGATCCAATTCATGCGCGCATATAATCACAACAATATCTTTCGTATCAACAATAAGCATACTTGTACAACTCTATCAGGATATACCTCGTATCTTACATATCAATACACCAATCACGTGTCAACATGTATCACAGATAACTTACCTACTGAGACTCATGGGAAATTGGTACTCACCTCGCGATTACAGGAGGCAGAAATGGAATCGAGAATCCCAGGAATCCCCAGAGTTGTCCGAATCACCTAACACCTTAGGTTCAGGCTTAGACACCAATCAACGACATTTAACGAGGCTTAAAACACAAGACTACAAAGCTGTCAGCTTAAAACCACTGCTTGCGATCGCAAGGCATTGCCATGCGACCGCAAGGGTCACTAAAATACCCTTCTTGCGAACGTAAGGACACTGCCATGCGACCGCAAGGGTCATACTACAAAACCCATCACTACGGCCGTAGTAATATATTACTACGCCCGTAGGAGTCGTTTCAAACGTTCCTGCGGCCGTAGGTTATATACCTACGCTCGAAGGCTTCATTCCATCACCCGTAGGTGGTAAATCACCAAAACACACTACTACGACCGTAGGACCCTTTGCCTACGCCCGTAGTAACTTTCAAAATCCTTTGCGACCGCATGAATTTCCCATGCGACCGCATAAACTAAAAATACAGTGAACACAACTCTGTTTTTCCGACAGCAGCTGTTCTTCGAGTTTTTGTACTAAAAATCGATCTAAACACCATTTTAATTGTTTATATACTTCCTTTGACACATATGGAAGCTCACTAACATATTTTAAACACAAAAACTACAACAAAACATCATCTAGACCTTTAATTTGTCACACCCACATCAAAGCTTCAAGAACTAAGTTTATTGAATCAAAAAAACATACTTACAAGATGATTTGAAGATGGAAACACAAAATCAAAAGGCTGGAATCACTTGTAGCTTAGTCCTCTTCTTGATTTTCTTTCAACAAAACTTAAAGCTTTGTGTGTGTGTTTGTTTGGAACGTACGTATGTATGTTTGTATAGTATGTGTGTGTGTTTTGGCTTAACACATGGGATAAGGAAGACACAAAACTAGCCGACTTAAGGCCTAATGCCCCTCACGGGTATCTCGTTCTCCTATTCAACTTATTACTCGACTTAGGTTTATCCGTTTCAACTAACGGAGATATTTTTGGAACCATTATCCAAAACCGTTCAACTAATTATCTATCTGGTCAACTTATGACACTCTTCATAATACCACATTTTAATCCACATTTAACACCAGTTAACACCATTTAACACCAATTAGCACCAATTCACGTTTAAACACCAATTAACATATATAACACCATTTAACAACATTTATACTACAGTTACCAACAAGACACCAATTAAAGTCAACGTACAACTATTAAGGCTACACGTACAACAGTTTACAACTAGGCCCAATTTTGGGGTGTTACAAATCTACCCCACTTAAAAAGATTCCGTCCTCGAAATCTGATCGTCTACAAACAACTGAGGGTATCGAGCTTTCATATCATCTTCCGTCTCCCAGGTCATATTCGAACCCAGGTTATGCTTCCATTTGACTAACACCAGTTTAATCATCTTTCTGCGCAACTTCTTGGTTTTAGAACCAAGTATCTCAACAGGTTCTTCAACTAAATGCTTTGAAGCGTCAACCTTCAATTCTTGTAGAGGCAGAATCTGGTTCTCCTCCACCTTACATTTACGCAGATAACATACGTTGAACGTGTTGTGAATTCCAGAAAGCTCTGGAGGCAACTCTAGCGTAACAGTTTGGTCATTAACCACGCGAAGGATCCGAAATGGACCAATGTAACGTGGACTCAACTTGCCCTTTCTACCAAAACGAATCACACCCTTCCAGGGGGAGACTTTCAGGAACACCCGATCGCCCTCTTGGAATGCAACTGGTTTGCGTTTAGGGTCACCGTATACTTTCTGTCTATCACGGGCCGCTTTAAGCTTTTCCCGTGCAATCTTCACTTTATCTGCCGTAATCTGCACAATTTCAGGTCCGGCAAACTGCTTTTCACCGGGCTCTAACCAACATGTGGGAGTACGACACCGCTTCCCATACAGCATCTCATAAGGTGGCATCCCAATACTGGAGTGGTACGAGTTATTATAAGCAAACTCGACCAACGGCAAGTGAGAATCACACGCACCACCAAATTCGAGAACACATGCGCGAAGCATGTCCTCCAACGTCTGGATCGTTCTTTCCGACTGGCCATCTGTTTGTGGATGATACGCCGTGCTCAGATGAACACGGGTACCCAGTTCGTGCTGTAAACTCTGCCAAAAATGTGAAGCAAATCTCGCATCATGATCAGACACAATCGAACATGGCAAACCATGTCGTGACACCACTTCATCTACATACAACTTTGCTAACTTTTCCAGCGGAGTAGACTCGTTGATAGCTAGAAAATGAGCGCTCTTAGTCAAACGGTCGACAATGACCCAAATAGCATCATGACCCATGAGGGTCTTCGGCAACTTTGTTTCAAAATCCATCGTAATGTGATCCTACTTCCACTCAGGGATCTCAAGTTGCTGCAGACTGCCATAAGGCTTCTGATTTTCTGTCTTAACTTGCGCGCAGATCTGACATTTTTCTACAAAAGAAGCAATGTCTCGTTTCAAAGTAGGCCACCAATATAATGCCTTTAAGTCATGATACATCTTTGTGCTGCCCGGATGAACCGACAACCTAGATTTGTGAGTTTCCTACAGTATCAGCTCACGATTTCCACCATGAAGCGACACCCATACGCGAGACTGAAAAGTCTTAAGTCCGCAAGTATCATCAACAA
Source organism: Pulicaria dysenterica (assembly GCA_947179395.2). Classification (NCBI taxonomy): domain Eukaryota; kingdom Viridiplantae; phylum Streptophyta; class Magnoliopsida; order Asterales; family Asteraceae; genus Pulicaria; species Pulicaria dysenterica. The sequence continues at coordinate 74,800,917 of OX359288.1, read as the reverse complement.
GTTGATCTTTCAGCTTTTTCATCGTTTCTGATTTCAGGTTATTATCCTGCAACGCCACTTGCTGTGCTTCTTTCAACTGGGCAATGATATCAGGAACCACAGTAAGCTTCATGAACTTAGCATCTACTGTAGAGCTCTTGCGACTCAAAGCATCCGCCACCAAGTTGGCCTTACCAGGATGGTAGCGAATTTCACAATCATAGTCTTTTATCAACTCGAGCCATCTGCGTTGTCTCATGTTGAGCTCTTTCTACGTGAACACATATTGTAGGCTCTTGTGATCCGTACATACCACACATTTGGTGCCATAGAGATAGTGTCTCCACAACTTCAATGCGAATACCACCGCTGCCAACTCAAGATCATGAGTCGGGTAGTTGCCTTCATGAGGTTTCAATTGCCTTGAAGCGTAGGCAATCACTTTATCTCGCTGCATCAACACACACCCCAATCCAGAATACGAAGCATCACTATAAACAACGAAGTCTTCAGATCCCTCTGGCAAGGAAAGTATTGGAGCTTCGCACAGTAGCCGTTTCAAAGACTGAAACGCTTGTTCTTGAGCTTCCGCCCAAACGAACGCAACATCTTTGCGAGTTAGTTTAGTCAAAGTACCCGCAAGTTTAGAAAAGTCGTGGATAAACCGCCGATAGTAACCAGCTAAGCCGAGAAAACTTCTAACTTCAGAAGGAGTTCGATGAAATCCCCAATTCATAACCGCTTCGACTTTCGCCGGATAAACTTTCACGCCATCACTGCAGATCACGTGACCGAGGAAATGGAGTTCTCGCAACCAGAACTCACACTTGGAGAACTTAGCGTAAAGCTTCTCCCGTTTGAGAGTTTCGAGAACCTCTCGCAAATGCGACTCGTGTTCAGCTTCAGTCTTAGAGTAGATGAGAATATCGTAATAAATACAATCACCGATTTATCAAGGAAAGGATGACAAACTCGATTCATCAGGTCCATGAAAACAGCAGGAGCATTGGTTAAACCGAAAGGCATCACCAAAAACTCATAATGACCATAACGAGTACGAAAAGCCGTCTTTGGAACGTCTTCGTTGGCAACTAACACTTGGTGATATCCAGACCGCAGATCAATCTTTGAAAAGCACGTCGCTCCCTGCAGTTGGTCAAACAAATCATCTATCCTCGGCAGAGGATACTTGTTCTTTACCGTTCGCTTATTCAGCTCCCGGTAATCAATACTCATTCTCATTTTCCATCTTTCTTTTTCACGAATAGCACCGGAGCATCCCACGGAGAAGAACTCGGGCGAATAAAACCTTTGTCAAGTAACTCCTGAATATGCGTCATCATCTCGCGAACCTCTAAAGGAGCAAGACGATATGGAGCTTTAGCCACAGGGGTAGCCCCCGGAACAAGATCAATTCGATACTCGACGTCTCTGACTGGCGGTAACCCAGGCAACTCGTCAGGAAATACCTCTGGATAATCGGTCACCACCGGAATATCACGAATGACACGTTTCTCCAATTTAGCATCAATCACATGTGCTAGATAACAATCGCAACCTTTCAAAACTGACTTTCGAGTTTTCATCAGAGAAATGATAGGAATATCTGACTTTCGCCTTTCGCCTTTCGCCACGAGCCACCGCATATGACCCGTCAGATAAAGGAACTCTGATCAACTTCTTGGAACAGAAAATCTCAGCGTTCAGCTTGCTAAGCCAATCCATCCCAACCACAACATCGAATCCCGCAATCGGCATTAGGAGAAGAGAAACAGGAAAACTACTCCCGTCGATATCAATAACCGCTTGAGGGATACTATCTACAACTGAAACTACTTTGCCACTAGCAGTCTCTACTCTTACGGGCTCAGACAACACAGATACAGGCATTTGCAGTTTATCACAGAAAGATACATACACAAAAGAATATGTAGCTCCAGAATCAAACAATATGCATGCTGGGGTAGAGTTTATAAGAAAAGTACCAGTAATCACGTCCCCAGCACCCTTCGCCTCCTCCCTCGTCATCTAGAACGCCCGCCCTTTAGCACGGGGAGCGTTATCTTTCTTCTGCCCTGAGGCAGATCCTCCAGCTCCAGTATCCGCCTTCGACCTGCAGTCAGAAATCCTGTGCCCTTGCTTGTGGCACTTGTAGCAGACATTTTCTTTAAACTCGCACTCATTCACCGAGTGCCCTTTTTTACCACACCTAAAACAATGGGTAGTGGCCTTTGAACAATCACCGGCATGGTAGGTACGACACAGAGAGCACCACAAACCATCAAATTTAGCCTTCTTCGAAGAATCAGGCTTACCCCCAATCGACGACTGCCCTTTTGAAGTACCCGACTTTACAAACTGCTGGAACTTTCTTTTCTGACCCTCAGCAGTGTGATCCCCTTTACCCTGACGTCTATCCCCATCAACTTGTCGGGCTATCTCAAACGCCCGATCCATGGTAGCCGTAACTCTCACGTGAGCGCTATAATCGAGTGGCAACATGTTCACAAACTTCCGCATCTTGGCCTTCTCGTCAGTCGCCAAATGCGGTATAAATCTCACCTTATCCGTAAAAGTGTGGATAAGGTCTTCTACTGGCTTGTCCCCCTTACGGAGACTGTTAAACTCGTTCTCCATTCTCTCCAAGTCATAATCGGTACAGTACTTCGCTTTCAACTTTTCAAAAAACTGTCCCCAAGTCAGAGCAGCGATTACCTCCGGGCTCAACGTATCTTTCACTGTATCCCACCAATCCAAAGCACGCCCTTTCAGCAGTCGAGTAGCGTACTTAACACGGATTTCAGGCTCACAATCACATGACTCGAAGACTTGATCCGTCTCACGTAACCAACGTATAGTCTCAGAGGGATTATCACTACCCTCATAAACTTTCGGTCCGCAAGACATAAACTTATTGTAGGAACATTTCTCTGGCTTCTTTCCTGCCAAAGCGTTTTGTAACAGCTCCCTCGTCAGTCGGAGCTCCTCTTCTAACAGTCTAACATATGCCGCCTGATCTTGATCGTGTCTTGGCGGCTCCACATCATGCTGAGAAGTTTCGTCCTCAGCTTCCCGACGTACACTTGAGGCCTCGTCCTCCATTTGTTGAGAGCCTCTTCGGTTGTAGCTCTACGCTCAGCCATTCTAATCAACAGAGTCGGCCCTGAGCATGGGCCACCGGGGCAGCCGCCCAGGGCACATAGAGAAACTCTAGTTAGAAAGAGGAAGTGAAGAACTATACACAGAGAAACAATAATATACTCAAAAGATCTTAGAATCACACCCATATCTCCTAAATCTGCTTTTCAGATTGCCTCGATAATTGAACTATATATCAATTTCCTTTAGATTTATTATTTTAAGTGATGAAGTCTAATTACGAATTCAAAGTAATATATTTAAAGAATTGTAATATGTAAAAGCAAGATACTTTAAATTTAACAAATTTATACTCTTTCAGTTTTATATTTTTATAATTTAATTTTTAACCGTAAATTATTTAGAGAGTAATTATTAATCATAAGTTGCTTTAAGAGTGTCATATATTTAAACAAATTACTAACTCGGTATTCAATTTTTATATTTTAAATGAATTTTATTATTTTGTTTTTAAATTTTTTAATAATTCTAAGGGCCTCGTTTTTTTTTTCGCCCAGGGCCCAAAATATGTTTGGACCGGCCCTGCTAATCAACTTGCTATTTAAACGTAGACCACAATTAGTACACCATTTATTCGACAGTTATTATCACTACATTTAATCTATCACATAGGACAACCACATAACGCTCAACTCAACCCCAATTACCCCGATAGGAACAATTAACGATGGTCGGGCCTGAGCTTGAGATTGAATACTTCAACGAGTACCCAATTCCTCAAACTTAGGCTCTGATACCTACTTGTAACGCCACCTCTAACGAGCTTAAAATTAGAGTTAATTTAAACTTTTTAAACTATAATTAACAAAAGCGTGCAGCGGAACTAAACGCCATTTATAAAAGCAACGTTAACTGACTCGACTGTTTAATTACACCAAAAATTAAACCAAGTTCGTATTCTACAAGCGTTACCTACTAATTTCCGACCACCGGATCCATATACAACAACGTGTTCCCCCAAAAGGCATTTACAACAAAATACTACCAACAGTCCCGCCTCACCAGGCCTCTAGCATCAACCTGCGAAAAAGATAAATCTTGCACCGTTAGCTACAACTAGCTAGTGAGCACCAATTACACATAAGCAACAATAATCAGGCTAGCATGTATCATAACAGCACGCAGGGCTATCCTATCATATTGTGGCGCGCCAATCCCGTCAGCAGGAGTCGTATATCGCAGGGGAGCCAACCCCGCTCAACAACCCAAGCTGGGGAATCAACCGCAACCGTTTGCACCAATCTGTCTATCATGCTGGTTCCAGCCGAAGCGAATAACCCAGTTCCATAGAGGAACGGCGGCCTGCAGAGCCACACCCAGGCGTATACTCGTAGTCCCTAAGGACCCTGGGAACCCAGCCAGATACTAACACCCACCTACCTGACTGACCTCCGTTTTTCACCAATTCAGTGTCCGGACAAAATTTCATAAACAAGTAGCTGATCCAATAAGGATCCAATTCATGCGCGCATATAATCACAACAATATCTTTCGTATCAACAATAAGCATACTTGTACAACTCTATCAGGATATACCTCGTATCTTACATATCAATACACCAATCACGTGTCAACATGTATCACAGATAACTTACCTACTGAGACTCATGGGAAATTGGTACTCACCTCGCGATTACAGGAGGCAGAAATGGAATCGAGAATCCCAGGAATCCCCAGAGTTGTCCGAATCACCTAACACCTTAGGTTCAGGCTTAGACACCAATCAACGACATTTAACGAGGCTTAAAACACAAGACTACAAAGCTGTCAGCTTAAAACCACTGCTTGCGATCGCAAGGCATTGCCATGCGACCGCAAGGGTCACTAAAATACCCTTCTTGCGACCGTAAGGACACTGCCATGCGACCGCAAGGGTCATACTACAAAACCCATCACTACGGCCGTAGTAATATATTACTACGCCCGTAGGAGTCGTTTCAAACGTTCCTGCGGCCGTAGGTTATATACCTACGCTCGAAGGCTTCATTCCATCACCCGTAGGTGGTAAATCACCAAAACACACTACTACGACCGTAGGACCCTTTGCCTACGCCCGTAGTAACTTTCAAAATCCTTTGCGACCGCATGAATTTCCCATGCGACCGCATAAACTAAAAATACAGTGAACACAACTCTGTTTTTCCGACAGCAGCTGTTCTTCGAGTTTTTGTACTAAAAATCGATCTAAACACCATTTTAATTGTTTATATACTTCCTTTGACACATATGGAAGCTCACTAACATATTTTAAACACAAAAACTACAACAAAACATCATCTAGACCTTTAATTTGTCACACCCACATCAAAGCTTCAAGAACTAAGTTTATTGAATCAAAAAAACATACTTACAAGATGATTTGAAGATGGAAACACAAAATCAAAAGGCTGGAATCACTTGTAGCTTAGTCCTCTTCTTGATTTTCTTTCAACAAAACTTAAAGCTTTGTGTGTGTGTTTGTTTGGAACGTACGTATGTATGTTTGTATAGTATGTGTGTGTGTTTTGGCTTAACACATGGGATAAGGAAGACACAAAACTAGCCGACTTAAGGCCTAATGCCCCTCACGGGTATCTCGTTCTCCTATTCAACTTATTACTCGACTTAGGTTTATCCGTTTCAACTAACGGAGATATTTTTGGAACCATTATCCAAAACCGTTCAACTAATTATCTATCTGGTCAACTTATGACACTCTTCATAATACCACATTTTAATCCACATTTAACACCAGTTAACACCATTTAACACCAATTAGCACCAATTCACGTTTAAACACCAATTAACATATATAACACCAATTGTTCTTCTACTGTTGTTGAATTTGGTTGCGTTTGATTCAATTTGGGCAAAGATATATGTTCAATTTTTTTTTTGCATTTCCTGATTTACCCTTAATTGGCAGTTACAAAGAGTTAGTTTTGGATATTTTTTGTTGACATTTTATCTAAATCGTGTGGTTCACATTTCTCCTTACTTTTTGTACCATAACTAATTTTGTAGTATATCTCTACCCTATATATATATATATATATATATATATTTATATATATATATATATATGGAGAAGTTTAAATGAGAACTGTTTTTCGTACGAGAACTGTTTGTAACGTCATTAATGACTCATTTATATGGCTATTTTGGTAATTTATATACTTACCCAACTGTAAATTGCGTCCGGGTGAGCCGTCATTAATTTACGAGGCTTGATTTTCCCAAAATAGTCATCATTAATGTGTCATTAATAAACCATTAATGGGTCATTAATGAAGCATTAATGAGGCGCCAAAATATCTTAGCCATTCATTAATATTAATCAAGGGCTAAGATTGGTTCTCGCAGTTCTTGTACGAAAAACAGTTCTCGATTGAGCCGTCCCATATATATATATATATATATATATATATATATATATATATATATCTTACTCTCTTATAAAACATTTACAACTTTCAAAACTCTTAATTCTAAGTAAATAGAAAGTACTAAACTACCTTTAAATCAAAGCAAATGAAAATTGTTAAATTAAGTAACTATTAGATGGATTTAATGAGATTCATATATAATATTTTAGTGAACAAACCTTTCGTAATAAGAAAATATTTAAAAAAAACATCAAGTCAATGCGAATTAAGTTAATATTTAAATATTTTATCAAACAATAAATAGCTGAACTTAATTATTAAGAAAATATGTATAGACAGACTCATAAATTTGAATAACCTATAACATAAATTCATGTATATTTATATAATTTAAATGACTTAATAATTAAAAATAACAAGTTGTTGAGTAAACTATTCGTCGTCACCGTATTGACGCGGGTATCATGCTAGTATATGTATATATATATGTATATGTATATATATATATATATATATATATATATATATATATATATATATATATATATATATATATATATATATAAGTCACTAAGGAATGATCGACATACAAGAAAAGAAAATTACCTCTACTATAATCACATGTTATGAAAATTATTATTCTAACTCCTTAAGGAAAGAAGTTAAAATTTTGATTACTCGACATGCTTATAGAATATATATGTATTAGATAACATTGGTGATTTGTCGATTCTTTCACATATTATACAATAATTTTGTATTTATCTTACAAGTTAGTAAATACAATTTTTTTTAACGGCAAACATACACACCCTTTAAAACGTACTCCTAAATCTACATACATTTATCGTGAAAGAATAATTTTTTTAATGAAAGATTCACCTACAATGACAATAATATAAGACAAAAGTATTTTAAAATTGAGTTTAATTTAAAATTACCTAATTATATGTCATTTCATTTACAACTTACAAATTTCCGATATATATATATATATATATATATATATATATATATATATATATATATATATATATATATATATATATATATATATGTGTGTGTGTGTGTGTGTGTGTGTGTGTGTGTGTGTGTGTGTGTGTGTGTGTGAGGTTATATATAGAACTTGCCTTAAACATAGAAACTAAATAACTATTTTGGTGATAGCACGTGACATAATGATTAGGGACAAAACTGAAAAAAATAAAAACAAAATAACAACTCACGTGCCACCCTCTAGGAAGACATTTTACCTTTATAAAAAAAACTCACTCAACTTTAAATTATCATAACTAATTCGTTTTTAAGAATTTTAGGAAAAAAATTATATCATTATATTTATTTTTTCGTCCTGTTTCATACAAGGCTATGCTTGATATATTTCTGAAACTTTTTTTTTAAATGCAAAAAAGTTTGGTTATATAAACATGCAGATATATGAATACACAGCGAAAATACAAAAGTTTGGTTAATCTGCATATTCAAACTGCATTTCCAACTGTACATATTTGTAATTTCAAAATCTTCATTTCCAAAATCTGCATTTTTAAATTTTGCAATTTGGGTTGCATTTCAAAAAAAAATTTAAAAAAAAATTTAGAAAAATATGAGAAGAGTGGTCATGATTGAAAAAATGATTTAAAAACTAGAAAATTAGTATAATTTTTTGCTTAAATTTACAAAACTTAAATAGTTATGACAAATTAAAATTTTGAGTGGTAATTTTTTTAAGTTCAAATGGGAGGAAAATGTGAGATGTAGCATGTGTTGGTTTTTGGGGTGAAGGATTTTCCATGTTTACTCTTTTATTTCTTAATTAATATGTGATGATTATAATTTTACCACAAATTAATATGAGCCATTGATCAAATTAATATAAAGTCGCAGAATTGTTCTTTAGATTTTATGGTTAAGGGGAGGTTATATATATATATATATATATATATATATATATATATATATATATATATATATATATATATATATATATATATGATAAATTACCTATTTTTCAATTCCTTAAATGAGTCCTTAATTATAAAACACATGTATCTAATCTAGTAGGGAAAATGATATTTGTTGTCACACTCACACACTTATTTAATAAATGATAACTTTTATTTGTTATTTTAGTATTTGCTTATTAAAAAATTATTAAAGTATGACGGTACCTAACTTATCTTTTAATCTTCTAATATAAATAATAGACTTTCATGAATTTATATATAAAATCCTAGCAATTCTTTTCTAAAATCAAACCACGATCGTTTATTTTGATTAAAATTGAAACTTAATATTGACTTTAGTTAGTCAAACTTATAACACAATTTTGACTATAAATCAACAACAATAATAAAATTCAATTTTAATATGAGATAAAGTAAGATAAATGAAGTATTACTTAAATTATAAAAAAAATAAAATTAAACTTAAATTCAAATAATACACGTAGGATATGTTTTTAATAACCTTTTCTTCCTTTTTTTTAAATATCAAATTACAAATCTACATATACTTTTGTTAAGAAAAATTCTTCTATTATTTATTTTTAAATTTTGTTAATTAATCATATTTTATTTATTTTATGAGACAAGCTCTTCTATTATATTTTTTTAAATAACAAAATACTAACTTTTATCATTTAATTTGAAATTTCTATTATATTTTATATTGTTCATAAACTTTACATAATTTAAAAATAATGAAGGCTGAAATTAATATAATTTTTTTTAAAATTTTAAGAAATACTCAAATTACGCTAATTTTTTTCACATAAAACAATGATATATTTAACTAAACGAATATAAGATTATAGTTCTAATTAGGGTTTAGTTCATAAAAGTGTATCCAACTTTACACGTTTTGCTATTGTATGTACTGGACTTTCAAACTTACCATTTGATGTATTGAACTTTCAAACCATTACTATTTTGTGTACCATACCTGCTATGGCAGGTTCCAAGCTGATGTGCACATGTTTTGCATATATGGATGGTGACTTGGCACATGACTTGTATTTTCATGATTTAAAATAAAGAAAAAAAATATCATTATTTTATCATTATATTTAAATAATAATAATAATAATAATAACAACAATAAGGTGTTTGGGTTTGATGATGAAGACTTCATCTTCATCATTTGCTTCCATCGATTCGTTCTTCATCTGAGGCCTAAACTTGATGAAGACTTGTAATTATTATTATTATTATTATTATCAATAACAAGAACATCATCTTCATATGAGTCCTAAAATTGGAGCCCTTAATCCGTTCCTGGTGATGCTATTCCCAGTTGGGTTACGAGCACCACCTGCGATTTAGGGTTACGAGCACCACCATCGACTTGCTGCCAGCATCATCTATTCCTGTACCACATGCGACTTCGGATCTGCACCAATCTAGGGTTTCGATTTCTAGGGTTTCGATTAATCTGTATCAATCGGGCTTGGATCTGCAGCAATCGATAAATATCTAACAATCGATAGGGAGATGAATCTGTAGCAATCGATTTCATCTGGGGTTTTGATTTCATCCGTGGTCTCAAAACACAAATGTGGATTGGAATATGTTCTTCGATGAGTACAAGATAGGCGATTTAGGGTTCATTTTCATCTGTAAGTGATCCATCATATACTTCTGATCCATTTCATCGATCTTCTTTACGAACCGATTTAGGCTTCTTGGACCTGTTGATGGCTTCGATTTAAGTTCATGATTTCATATGAGTTGAGATTTCATTTGAGATTGTTAATTCCCATTTATTGTTTTTGGTTTGATGGCTTCTGTTTTGTTGATTATTCAAATATGTCTCATCGTGTAAGTTTGGAGATCTAATTTCAGATCGGTTTAAGTTTTTTTGCTCATTTGATAACATCTCAGTTCTGATTAAGATGATGATCTTATGAAGATGATGAACGTGCCATGCTTTTTTCTTCATTAAAGGATGAAGATGATGAATGTTCTTCATGATATACACACTTGGCAACAATAATGATGAGGTGGAAATATTATATTATTAAAAAGAATTAAAAAATAAAAAAAATTACCGGTTACCTGTTATATAGGTAACCGGATACATTAATATATAACTTTTTGAAACTTTGATACATCAAATGGTAAGTTTGAAAGCCTAATACATACAATAGCAAAAGGTGTATAGTTGAATACACTTTTATGAACTAAACCCTTCTAATTATAGTTACCCGTGTTGAAACGGGCATTAAATTAGTATATTAATAGAAGTATATATCCTTTGAACGGGGAGGGTTCAAACGAGAACTGTTTTTCGTACGAGAACTGCGAGAACCAACCTCAGCCGTTCCTTGGATATGGGAAGTTTATGGATGGAGAGCGTGGAGGGGATCAAGTGTGGCAGGGTGCATGTGAGGAATTAATGGGTGGACAATGACATTAAAGTAAGAGAAATTTGACGGCTTAGATTGGTTTTCGCAGTTCTCGTACGAAAAACAGTTCTCGTTTGAACTTTTGCCTTCTTTTAACAAACCTACCTAGTAGCTAAATCACTGTTCTTAAAATCCCGAATGAACAATAACATTAATACCCTTGAATCTTGATCCAATTCATTTTCAATCCTAAAAGTTTAAATTTGAAAAAGAGTAAAACAATAAACTTCCAAAATTAAACTACTGGGTGGAAGGAATTGGATGGTTGTACTTAGAGTGGACGGAGTGGCCGACGAAATCGGCGTGAAAAACCCCTTACCGCGCCGTGGTAGTCGGTGAAACCACACCATGGCGGCGTTGTTTTTCTTTGGCGTGGTAAAATCCGCGGGGTGATAGTGGCGTGGAGGAGTTATTATTGTATCTTTATACTTTATTTTATGTCAAGAGAAAAGAAGGAAGAAGAAGATAAAATGTAGAAAAGAAAAAATAACGCAGAAGAAAGTATGGAGAAGAAGGTTACTGGGAAGAAGAAACGCCAACAGGAAGAATAAGGATGAGGCTGAAGTTTCAACCTAAAATATTTTATTTAAATATCCTATGAAAATTTCAAAAACATCCTTAAAGCTTATTATTCTTGACAATTTTACCCCCTTTAAATTTGATTTTTTTTTTTTTTTTTTGCTAATCAACTAATATAACATACAAAATACAAACTTTAATTAATTAAAGCTTTTATAAAATAAATTAATTATTGAGTAATATCAAATATAAAATTAATATATAAGGTGAGTCCCAAAATTTGATGTGATGGAGAGTAACCACTACAGGTTCATGTGGTGAGCTGAGTGATAGAAGTGAAAAGCTGATGTGACGGTGTGGTGAAAGGTAACCACTCCCACCTCTCTTAGCTTGGACCCATGATTCACATTTACCACGCATGCATTTATTACTCTTGATATTGACAGCGCAGCCGCCATGGATGATAATTTCTGGGGTAGGTAGGCCAACATGGAAGCAGCTTGATAATATTATATAAGCTGCGAGAAATAATTATAAAAAGAAAGAAAAAGAAAAAGCCTCACCTAGCTCCTTCTTTCGTGGATGCTGCCTGGATATGGCTGGATGATGAAGACGTACGTACGTTAACATATGATGCAATTGGCGTGAGGTCAGTACTTTTTAACGGTTTCCATTTTGCGAATTAATGAATGAAACCCTAATTAACAACGATCGATATCTCAATCTATCATCCAATCATAACTTAATTAGATCATGTACGTTGAAACCAGTGGCCGGTTTAATTTGCACCTGGGTTTTGAGTTTTCATTATATATTAATTAATTTCTTTCTGGGTTCGTTTTTCTTGATCATTTAATTAATTTATAATATGCTTTGATTATTCCATGTCTTGATCTTTAATCAGTCTGGTAATTTCGACATCAAATCAACTAATTAACCTCAGTTGGTAAATTCATATATAGATTTATCTGCAGACTCTTATTTCCTTCAATTTCTGAAAACTGTCTTAATTAGTTATCCAAACAAAATTCAAAAAAAGAAAAAATACTAAAAACTAAAATCGAAATAGAAAATGAAAACTTTGCATAATTTAGTTAGAAAATGAAAACTTATCTCCACTGCTTTTTATTATAAACTAGAAGATGAAAACTATAAAACTGTTTATAATATAATTAAAAGTTTATTGTATTAATGTTATTTTGAATAAAAAATGAGAGTAATTTTGTCAAAGATGAAAAAAAAAAGACTTTTAAGAAGGTAAAAAGTTGACAATTTTAGAGACGGATGGAGTATAATTCTTCAAGACTACTCAAGAAAATATATATACCTCAAAAAAAGCAACAATTTTATACAGTTAGCCTATACGACTGTCCGCTATCATCAGAGGCCAGGAAGATGACGGATCTTCACGTCTTATGGGAACACCAACCCCTCATAAGCGATTCTACACCAATTATATTTATATATTGTTCACATAGTAGATAGAAAAATGCTACGTCAATGATGATGTGGAATTGTGACATGGACAATAGATGAATCGTGATTGGTAGAAAGATGAGAAACTGTCCAATTGAATTCAAATATAAATTATTTGGGAGGAGGCTAGATGAAAATATTAAGGGGTTTTATGAAACTTTTTATGAAAAAATGATGGAGTTTTATAAAAAATATTTATTAATGTAATTACTTATAGATGTTTATAGATTATCTTTAATAACTTTTGATATATTTTGTTTAGAAAAAAAATCGTTATATATTTGTGACCGCCTCATTTTTTTCTACGTTTTGGTATAAATTTTGTTGTAATATGACACTTTTTTAGAATCAGTATATTCTTATTTTTTTAATTATCTATTAAAGCTAAGATTCTCTCATGGTCAAATATGATCATGTTCTCTTACAAAAATTATAGTGAGACATATAAAAAGACAAATTCTTGACTTAAAATAAGGGACTCACTTTCATGTTTGTGAGAGAACATGATAAGTCGTTTTTTACAACATGAGAGGATCAATAAAAAATCTCCCTTATACAAAGAATTTAAGGAATTATTATTAACCATCAAATCTACCAGGTTTATATTTATATATATATATATATATATATACACTTGGCATGCATCTGTATACATAAAAAGGACATTTTGAAATAATCAAAATCCACTACCCTGATATGTCTTGTTCAACCGTTCTAACGTGACAATGATGATTTTTCATTTATTAGTTACATAAATATTGTTTTTATAATAATAGTGAACACCATAAATGTATTAATATTACCCTAAATTTTAGATCTGAAATATAATTTTATATTTGTTAAAGTATGTATAAAAAGTATTAAATATAAAAAAATTATTTATGTATCTGGGCAACGCACAGGTATAGCAATAGTTTTTTTTTTGAGGGGGGGGGGAGTGAGTGGACCCCACTAACTTCAAAAAAATTACTAGTATGTTAGGCTTAAGTTTAAGTTATACGCCATTAAATTTAAAGATTGGAACCCATTAAATTAAAAGTCTTCTATCATTTGTTTACAATTTTATGTAATAATTTGTCTAAATTTTTAAATCTTATGTACAGTCAATCTTTTTTGTAGCTAGTAACTAGTAAAGTTGTAGAGTTTTCGTTTTTGTGATTTTAATTATTTTTAAATGACTAGTGTTATACAATTATGTAACTATAGACTTACGAGTTGCGATTATTGTTATTAGGGTCAGATCCGGTAAAAAGAAAATTAAGATAAAAAGAGTAAGGAGAAATCTCAGCCACTAGATTTATCAGATCTGATATTTGATAACTAACTTTTTTTAAAATATTAATTAATTAAAATTAGTTAGTTAAGGGTATATTAGTCTTTTGATTTACGATGTCCTGAAATCACGTAAATATATCTCAAACCAAATTCAAAAATCGATGTAATCATTCAATTTCAAGTTCAAAATTTACGGCAGAAAATTGATAGCAAAACTAACATGAACTGATAATTAACTTATCCGATGCACAAACTGAAAATTGATAGATAACTTTGAGTAAATTCAATACACATATAATAAAATTTGATGCATAACTTTCAACAATTCTCATGCAAAATCTTGATGCACAACACAAAAATGATGTACATATAATCTCCACAGTATGAACATTCACCATACATATTCTTTTTGATGAATATATATAATCACAACATAGCGATGAACCTTGACCAGCATATATATTCTTCACGGTAGCGATTGATGCACAAACAGTGGATTGATCTTACATGGATTGTTTTCCTTAATATGCATTTCAGTTTCCCAGATCCATAAACCACCGTGTCCTATAAATATTGTCACCAGCGAAACCACGGGTAAACCACCGCGCCTCTGTTCTTGTACCCTTCGCCGGAGGTAAAAAGAACGATATGGTGGCTTGGCAAGCAGTTGTGATCAGAGACGACATCACAGAGAGGAACGGCGGCGACGCTTCACAGGGGCGGCGACTTCACACGGGTGGTGATTTCACAGGGCCGGCTGCTTCATAAATGGGTTTCGCGACAAATAACATGAAGGAGGCGGATGGGGAAGACCACAGAGATGAACGATTCAATTTTGTCGTGAAAAAAATCAGGAGAGGCGACGATTTCACAGGGGCGGTGGTTTAGGGTTAACATGTGAATGAGGAACCGAGATTTTACAGGGGGATATGATATTTTGTAGAAGGTCCCACGTGCAGATAAAAATCAGGAGAGAGAATAAATCAAATACCATTACTACCCTTTAACTAACAGTGCCATGTGTCAAACCCATACTTCTCCTTACCCTTTTTACCTTAATACTCTTTTTATTTGATCTCAATTCATTGTTATTATGTGTTATCTTTATATTTTAAAAAGTATTTGCAAAGTATGCAAACTTGTTATAAATCATGTTAAATTTTTTAATAGTAATTATATATGTTTGAAGTTTCAATATCAATAAGGACTCGATTTGTAAAAAAACAAAGAGTACAAAATTGACACATCAACCAAATCGACTAACCCTCTGATGATACAACGTTAATGAATTGAAGCCCAATAAAATTATATTATAGATTCGTCACTACGGCACTCCTCTCCAAACTACAACTTATTTTCCCTTATTTGGTGAACTCTCTCTCTCTTTCTCGTCTGCTTGAAAAGAAAGATGAAAGAAGGAAATTGTATGCATTGATATAACTAGAAGGAAATTGTATGCATTGATATACTCACGGGTCTTTTTCCGACAGGCCATTTCCGTTGGTAATCCTGTTGGTAAACTTAATTACCAACGGAATTAACCTATTTACCAACGGATTTCGCCCGTTGGTAATAGCAGTTTTTCTAATAGCGGATGGATGGTAGTGAATAGTTAAACTTATTAGGCCATAAAAATACTAGTAAACAAACTCAACGATAAATTAAAAAAAAATTCTAAGTATTGTATTATCAAATAATTTTATTTAAATGAATAAAAGTATTGTATTGAGTGATTGTATAATATCTAAGGACCAACTCTGCCTAAAACATGCATCAAAATCAACCCTTTAAGTAGTTAATTGGTAATTGCCTATAAACTAAGTTACAAAAGCTTTACTCGGTTTATTATGGCTTCGAAGGTCATGTAGTTGTGAACGAATATATTAATGGAGTAATTATCCAAGATGGCCGATTCAAGTTCAGATATTGACTTGGCGGACCATTAAACCCTTTTTGGGGTCAAATCAATAATTTAATTATATGCAAATGTGTTAATATTTTGAATAGCAAATTCCTGCCTGTTTCCTTTAGCCTTGTTATAGTCTAGTGTTGATATAACTAATAAAAAATGTAATATTGAAGGGATACCTAGTGTTATATATATGTATACAAGTTCCTTGCAGTTTCCTAAAGCTTGGTATATTCCATGAGCCCTTCATGTATAAGAGGAGTTATTGGGATTCAAATTAGTATCAGAATTCTCTCGTCTCTTGTTTTTTTTTTAAGGTGCTAAGGCTTGTTTTGCCTTTGTTTTTAGTTACTAGATTTGTAAAGAAAATTTCAGAAAATAGCTAAAGAGATCTAGTCATAATGTGAGATTGGAGTGATGCTATATAACATAAACACCATGACACTTATCAAAGCCCCAAGAAGATGGCAACTAGCCTACTTTTCGAGCACTAGAGCTTCTAAAAAACGAATCCATTCACGGATTTCTGAGATGGTAGCGGGGGCTCTTGACTATGTTCTTAAGAGGGTTTTGAAAGCTACTAATTTTGATGAATATGGTGATGGATTCTGGAGAGTTGATCGGGATGAGATCTGTTTTTTGGAGAAAAGCAAAGAATTGGAGATCCTTCACAAGTTAAATGATGAGGAGGGCTTTAGGTTGATCACATACAAGCTGGTTCTATGAAATAACTGATGGTTGATCTAAACGGAGTAATAGATCTGCATGTGAGACAATGAGTTCAACCACTCTTATATTCACTTATAAAACACTTAAATCATGGACATGCAGAAACTGAAACGAAGTTGTCCTGTCTCAAGATGAAGAATGGTGCAAGTTCGTTTCAGTTTCTCCATGTCCACGATCTAATTGTTTTATGAGTGAATATAAAAGTGGTTGAACTCATTGTTTCACAAGCAGATCTACTACTCCCTTTAGATCAACGATCAATATTGTTTCATATATTTGTAACCTAATTCGTGATGGCACATGTCAAATTTTGTTTACGTGTTAGTATTTAAAAATAAACGAGTATGGTTCCAAGAGCTTGTATGTCGACGTTCATACTAGCATCTAACCTGTCATTAATAGAAAAACCGACATCTTTAAAGTTATTAGACCAGAAATATCATGTTTTATATTATGAAGATTGTTAAGCCAAATTCTTGCAACTTTTGTCAAACTCTTTGTTTATTGCTTTATAATATTGTCAAGGATAAAGCTATTAGAAAATGTGACTATTTGACAGGAAAACAAGATATAAGAGAGTTTGACTTTATTTCTCTCTCACACAAGTTCATGTATCATCTTGGTATGTTGTCCTTGTCATTCTTAAAACTTCTTCCATGGAAAGTAAAAAGACTTTCTATAAATTCTCTCAAATATTCATTAATATTTTTCTTAAAAAATGTCATATTAATCAAATAGAATATACTAATCTAGTTTGTATAGATCACAAAGTCAAACAAATATTGTATCCATGATACAACTCATAACAATGATATGCAATATTAAATACAAAGAGTTATCACTTTCTTTTAATTTTATTTCATGCTAATATTCTAATAACACTCTCATTTAGCTTACCATTCAGTAATACGAGATCACTTACTACCATACAAAGTTTTGAGACACAGATACATAACTATCATATAGCCAAGCCAACCAATCAAAAAGTAAAACATAAAACATGAAAACACTCACCACGCCTCCCCATCTTCGTGATAAACACCACCACGAGGTGATGGTGTGGTTCGCCTCCTTCACCATGTCCCTCCCATTTCATTCACTACTGATCTCTTATGCTTTATAATTTTAGCGGATAGACCAAGAAATTAAAAAAGCCAAAAAAGAGCCAATACAATCACTTATATTGTTAACAATAATTATATGCCTATATATTTTATTTTCACTCACAAAAAAACATACTTCTAAACTTAATTTAACTGGTATCTACGTTTAACTTACATCCAATAAAAAAAATTACAAAACTGCATTGATAATAAATTTTAGATTCATCCCCTTTTCTGTGCTTTAACAAAAAGTTCATGGTTAGGAATATATCTTTTGTTTAAATTCATGGGCGGACCCAGGATTTCTGTGGACCGGTGACACCATAAAATGGTAAAAATAAAACGAATTAAGATTATGGGTGTTGTTCGGGTTTTCTCGGGTTTTCGGTTAATCAGGTTGGGTTAATGACGTTTCAGTTGTTTTCTGGTATTTTAAGGCTAAAATCTAAAATAAAACACAATTTATATGAAACCCTATTAGTTCTCGTTCAAGATGAATCATTTCCACGCAATCAAAGTCATATCGATACATTTTCTTATAAATTGTTATGTGGAGTCGAAGATTCTTCACCACTACTACAAGTGCCCTTTTATTAATTAAAATACTTTTCAATGTCCTTACGCAAATACCTAACAATCAACTAACAATTCAAATATTATAAATTAGGACAAGTAAACAAGTTACAATCAATCAACTAACAATTCAAATTTAATTATATGGGCAACCAAAGGTAGAAAGCCTCCCTCACTTGGCCCATTTCTTCTTTTATTAGTGCATAGCCAAAGAAAATTATATTAGTCTATTTTAAGTTAATTAATATCAACTATCTAACCCAATTGTAATATTATATTATTTTAAAGGTATAAAATCAAATACAAAATTACAATTTATTAAACTTATATATATATATATATATATATATATATATATATATATATATATATATATATAGGAAAAAGTTCATGCGAGAACCATTCTTAGTGCGAGAACCGCGAGAACCAATCTGAGCAGTCCAATTCCCCTTCTTTCAATGTAATTGCACACCCATGAATTCCTCACATGCACCCTGCCACACTCTATCTTTCCACGCTCTCCATCCATGAACTTCTCATATACAAGGAACGCCTGAGATTAGTTCTCGCGGTTCTCACACTAACAACGGTTCTTGAATAAACCCTCCCCTATATATTTATATATATATATATATTAATTGATTAGTTTATGGTGATATCTAAAAATGATTTGTAGCACTCCGAAAATTAAACGGTAGCACTATCTAAAAAAATCGAATTTAACACTACGTACGAAAAAATAACCGGTGTTCCGTGAACCCCTAGACATAAGGGGAGGGTCCGTGTCTTCATATATCTATTAAATCCATAAATATTTACGAATTTAAATAAGAAATTAAATCTTTCCGGTCTTTAATTAGAATTAAAAATTATTTCCGGATTTGAATCAGGAATTAAATCTATCCGGTCTTTAATTAGAATTAAAAAGACAAACCTTATTCCCTAAAAGATTTTCTACTTTCTTGTACCATATTCTCATATACATACTTCGTACTTCTTTCCGCTTATATCTGTATTATATAAATTTTAGCTCCATCATACATGTTATGATATCTGTAAAATGATATGCCCTATAACTTTTAAAAGAAATAGACTTTTACGTTTTTATAAACTCATGTCCATTGTCACGTGTGATTGATAGAAATTACAAAAAAATTAAAATATAATCATCTTAAAATACTAATATTAATTTTAAATTGTTAAAAGTATTAAAAGTAGAGAGAGACAAAGAGAAGAATGGTTCATGATTGCAACATTTTGTCATTATTTTAAGACGTTTTACACTTGTTTAATTTATATATTCTATACAACAAATATTATGTGGTCCATACACACACGACGTTCTCTAGACTTACCTAACCAATTCTTGAATAAAGAGTAGAGTTTCGTGGAAACGAGTTTCGATTAAAACATGCAAATATTTTAAATAAAAAACTTTTCATGGATTGCCTTCATTAATTTGGCACCACGTTATTTGTCCATTTTTCTGCATTTACATTAACATTTAACATTGTATATATATATATAAATAATTAGAGTAAATTTTATATAAAATGATGATCTAAGAGACGATTGAAACGCTGTAACCGATTAAATGTATTTTTGGTAAATTATAATTACTCGGTTAATAAATTTATTTTTGGATTAAGTGAAATAAATTGTTGACTCAAAGTACGTTCGTTTTCACTGGGGACCAAATAACGCTTCGTATGTGATCGATTTACTCTTAAAAGAACACCCACTTTATCCAGTGAGTTAGAGGTAGAATTAGAGTCTAACTAGAGTTAGAAGGCAACTTTTGTGTTTGACTAAGAGGGTGTATTGTAGTTGCGTTTAAATTTTGATTGTTTGATTATTCTGAATTAAAGTTGTAAATAATTAGTTTAGAGTATTTGGTTTGTGTTTTCAGACATTGATTAAGGTTTATAAAAAAATGGTCTATGTGGTTATCATAAATTTTCATTTTTTACTTTTAACTTTAAAAATTACAAAAATAATCACTGTGGTTATCATTTTATTCCGGTTTTGGTCATTTAGCCTAACTGTCGTTATCTTCTGCCGTTAAAAGCCCTTATGTACCTTGCACATGAGGGAATTTTGGAATTTTTGACATGCATCCATGTTACCAAACAAAGTCAGCTTCTAACTTTGCCATCGCCACCGCACCACCATCATGGAACTCTGTCGCGTCACCGCCACTGCAATCGTTATTATCTCCGTACGATGAAACCCCACCATAACCACCACCACCATCATCACAGATCATGTCTCTGACCCTACACCTACCTCTTGCACCACGTTTTATTGAAGCCTCTTGCCATCACCATAAGCACCACCATCGTCATTGGCTTCAAATTTATGCATCACCACCGTCATTGCCTTCTAATCTAAGCATCACCAATGACATTGTATAAAGAATATGATAATACTTCCGTTGTATCGATATGGTTTTATTGAAGTATAATTGTGGTAACAAAACCTCAGATGTTACATGTAGTAAAAGTATTGTCCGAGAACACAAAACTTACCAAAAAGAAAAGATATCGACGACCAACCTAATGCCCGACCAACTGGCCTAGATCGGGACCCGTCGGTCATGTCTCGTTCTTCATATATTCAAGAAATTCGGTTTCGTTCCGGGCCGGTCTAAACCCAAACTAATCCAAGTATAACCGGGTTTTCATCTAGTTCATGGAAGGCTTTTTTCTGTTTTAAATTCATCACCCTAACTACCATATTTATTTGGTTTCAGATGTTTTGACTTGTGATGTAAAGCAAGTACTACTCATATTTGTTTAGTTTGTTCTTTTTGTTTTAAAATGATCACATGTAATATTTATACTTATTTGGTTTGTGAGTTCTAAATAGTTGGTTTGTGATGTTTTTTATGTGTTCTTTTGGTTTGAATCCATGATATAAGAGCACAAGTGACGGTAGCATGTTGAAAGACAACAAAGATATAAGAATAGATTTGAAAAACAAAACCACAAAGTAGATCTGAACGTTGTAGTCATAGGCCGATGGAGACATAAGGATCCGGGAATGTGACAAACCTGGTGACAGAAACCAAGTGCGATGACGGCGTGATTGAAAGACCCGAGACGCTGGTGACGGAAACCTGGTGACAACGTGACCGACATTTAGGTGGTTTTTCGGTGAAAATTTCTGATGGTGGAGAAAGAGGGTTTGAGAAGATATGAGAGAGATAGAGAGTTATTAATGAAATGAGAGAAAGAATGTAAAAAATACTTTTCAAAATTTCTCAATTTCAATGACAGGCATTTGGTTATATTAGATACTTACTTTTACTTTTCTAGATGCAATAAGATTTTTTTAAAGCTTTGAAGGGTATTTTTGTGGGTTATGCTGAAAATTCAAAAACTTACCGCATTTTGGATTTGGATTCAAATGTAATTATTGAATCAAGGGATGTAGAATTCTTTGAGAACAAATTTCGTCATAACTTAACAAATATGAATGATGTAGTATCTCATACCCCACAAAATGTCAATACCCCTACACCAGATATGGGTGATTCTAGTAAGAGGAATCTGTGTGAATATTCTGATGCCCCCAGAAAGAGCTAGGAAAGATAAGAGCTTGGGTCAAGATTTTATCAACTCTCAAGCTATTATTTTTCTAGTTGAAGGTGATAGGAATAACAATGTATTAAATAAAATTCCTATTCTACTTAATGTAGACGATGTACCAAAAACTTACAATGAGGCTATAACCTCAAGGAATTCTGTCTTTTGGAAAGAGGCGATAAATGATGAAATGGATTCCCTTATATCTAATAATACATGGAACTTTCGGATTTACCACCTGGTTCAAAAGCAATTGGTTATAGATGGGTGTTTAGAGTTAAATATAACACAGATGGATCTCTTCAAACTTTTAAGGCAAGATTGGTAATCCAAGGTTTTAGTCAAAGACAAGGAATGGATTATTTTGATACATATGCACCGGTTGCTAAAATAACTTCTATAAGAATACTCTTTGCTCTCGCTTCAATATATGATTTACCAATACATCAGATGGATGTGAAAACAGCTTTTTTGAATGGAGATTTAAATGAAGAGGTTTACATGAAACAACCTGAAGGTTTTGTGCTACCCGGAAATGAAAATAAAGTATGTAAACTAAAGAAATCTTTATATGGGTTAAAACAGGCACCAAAACAATGGCATGAAAAATTTGATTCGGCAATTCTTTCAAATGGTTTCACCCACAATACGGGAGATAGGTGTATTTATTCTAAGTTTACTCAAAGTTATGGTGTTATATTATGCCTATACGTTGATGATATTTTAATAATAGGAACCAATATGTTAGGTATCAACAAAACTAAGAAATTTTTAGTTTCATGCTTTAAGATGAAAGATTTAAATGAAGTTGATACTATATTGGGTATTAAGGTGATTAGGCATAATGAGGGTTTTGCGTTAAGTCAATGTCATTATATTGATAAAATTCTTGATAAGTTTGATCACTTAAATTTTAAAGAAGCTAATACCCCTTATGAAACATCATGCAAGTTGAGTATAAATGATGGAAGAGCTATTGCTCAACTTGAATATGCGAGTGCTATTGGATGTTTGATGTATGCTATGCATTTGTACAAGACCTGATATTGCATTTGCGGTATGCAAGCTTTCAAGATTTACTAGTAATCCAAGTAGTGATCATTGGAAAGGAATTTCAAGGGTTCTTGGTTATCTTAAAAGGACTAAAAAATTTGCTTTATATTATCGTAGATTTCCTTCTGTAATGGAAGGCTATAGTGATGCTAGCTGGATATCTAGTGGAAGCGATAATAAATTCACAAGTGGCTGGATTTTTATGCTTGGTGGTGGTGCAGTTTCTTGGGCTTCAAAGAAACAAACATGTATTACTCATTCCACCATGGAGGCTGAATTTATGGCTTTAGCAGGAGCAGGTAAGGAGGCTGAATGGCTAAGAAATATATTGCTTGACATAGAGTTGTGGCCACAACCGATGCCTGCCATTTCCTTATACTGTGATAGTGAGGCGACTCTGTCTAGAGCATATAATAAGATCTATAATGGAAAATCTAGGCACATTGGCCTAAGACATTCTTATATTAAACAGTTAATATCTAATGGGATAATAACTGTAGTTTATGTACGTTCCTGTAAGAATTTAGCGGATCCATTCACTAAAGGTCTTCCTAGGGATATATTTAGTTGAACTGCTAAAGAGATGGGTTTACAACCCATTGAATAGATTAGTAACAATGGAAACCCAACCTTTACTTAGACTAAAATTTATTTAAAGGTTTAATGTGGTAATAATAAGTTGTTGTAATCTGATTTAAATATTAGTCTTGTAATTAGATTAGTAATTAAATGTTTTGAGGGTGAGTTTTATGCTCTTAATGAAGTACTCTTTGAAATTAGAAGGATCTTCACCTATATGGACATAAGAAGTGGTGCCGCTTTAGCAAAAAATTATTATTTTTTGAAGATGTCCATGAAACCAGGATGAGCACATGGCCATATTAGTGTTGCCTTTGCTATGAACATTGTATAACAGATTGTGTGTGTTACTTCTCCGGGTTTAATAACTGAAGTCATGGCTCAAATGCTGGAAGCCGCCACTAACTTCGTTAAGCTGTTTGAGAAGTATACACTATGTCGTGGTTCAAAGTGAAAGCTACCATGATTTATGCATAGTTTGTTGAGTATTCTTGATAAAGCCTAAGTGGGGGATTGTTAAACCATTTTGGTTCTATGTAGTCTTTATCATTTACGTTGTAGTTGAAAGTTTGACCCACATAGGAATGGAGATGGTAATGACATAAGTTTATTGATTTCAATGTACTCAAATATATAAATTGTGTTTGGAAGGAATCTTGGTGACTAGTGTATATATTATACCAAAGAATTAGTATATTGTATTTTAAAATAAATCTGCATTATTTATTTTTTGTTTATTTATAAAATACGAATTTTA
The DNA here is from genome assembly GCA_947179395.2 of Pulicaria dysenterica. Lineage (NCBI taxonomy): Eukaryota > Viridiplantae > Streptophyta > Magnoliopsida > Asterales > Asteraceae > Pulicaria > Pulicaria dysenterica. The sequence goes on along the minus strand of OX359288.1, from coordinate 74,776,449 downwards.
TTAAATGTGGCAGTTTATTTGGATAAAACCAAATGTCAGCTTTATTGGTATTAACCACCGGATATATTGGTGTATATATACAAGTCTTTGGGATAAGATTCGTTGTCCTTTTTTCCTTTGCAAATCTTTTCCATTAGTACAAATCTTTCCATCAATGTTCATTGAGAGATACTGTAGGATTTGTTGACTATAGATATTTGATTCAAGGAGATCCTGGGAGGATCATAGTGTAACACTGTTCTCACTAACACTATTATGAATATACGCGGAAGCTTAATTAACAAAATATAATATAATATAATATTTGATCAAACACAACTACACAGATTTGCTTTACAAATCATTTACAGTGTTACTACAAAACAGGCTCTTTACAAAAATATCATATATCAGAGTTAGATCAGTCCCAAAATTCCAGTTTAGCTCTTTAATCCATCTACCTGGATTCTCCTGAAAAGAAATCAACAGTGGGGAATTAGCACAAAGCTAAGTGAGAAAAATAGATACCACAAACATACAAGGCATCAAGCCCAAACCAACAATGCTCAAACAAACAAGAGAACCGGCGGTGTTGCAACACCTACAACCAAATGCCGGCCAAAGCATAGGTTTACCGATAGCCCAGTTACAACAGACAACAATAATAGTACTTCTTGATTACAACAAATGCTTATCAAGACAAATACTAATATTGTATATCTTTAAACATAGGCCCAGCTGAATAACAACCGCCAAGCTGATCTCATAACAACAAGTATATATACAGAAAAGAGCAACAATCAGGTGATATATCTTATACATCCAAGATATATATTCACTCACCGATATCTTCAATGCTCAGGGAACTCAGTTTTGCTTACTACTGAGTCTTGCTACCACCTGAACAAACAACCAACAATCAGTATTTGCTTAATCATCAAACAATAAGCAAAATACTAAAATCAAACATATATGTACAATTAACAACAAGTACATATCGCATCTCATGTATATACTACCAATATACCACAATTCACAATTACCCTTTACTTCTCGTAATTCAGTGAATTCATCCAACTCCTTAGCTTAGGCATTTCATACATCATTTCATAAGCAAAGGCTACAAGTTCATGTTTATCTTCATATCATCAATAGATTGATTTTTCATAATATAATGTTGACATCCAATGCGATTAATCACAATACGATTGATTTTTAATGCAATTCATCTAATGCGAATCGCATGCGATTGATACAATGTAAATCGAATGCGATTCAAATCCGAAAGGAATTCTAAGTCAAATCCAATACGATCCAATCGAACGCGATTCAAATCCCACGCGATTCAAGTCAAATGCGATCCAATGCGATTCAAACCATATACAATTTCGTCATACAAATCAAATGCGATTCGGACTATATGCGATCCAAATCAAATATAATCCACATCAAATGCGATCCAAAGAGTTAGGAAAATATTCAATCCACTACCATCCAATGAGATTTCAATACAATCAAATGCGATTCAGAATCCATGCTATCCAATATCATGTGCGATTCAAATTCAGCATAGGATTTTCTAAGTATAAATATTCAACGCAATTTGATTTCAAAACAATCCATGCTATTCGAACCCAAAGAAGTCAGATTTTATCAAATTCCGATTGCTTCATTCCCCAATTCCGATTCACTCATAATTTCATTCAAAAAAATCAATTTCAATCCAGATTAACACCAATCTTACATGCAAGTTCCAAAATCATTCAAAACATATAAATGACATATAAACATACTTAATCTAACATGCATTCATTTATATGCTTCATAAGTTTATCACGTTTCAATCGAGAATATCATGCAACTTCAAAAACCGTATTCAAATAACAATTAACAAACAATGATCAAATAGTCTAACCTTGTGAAGCTTGATTACTTTGAAATCTATTATCAAACAAGACTTGAAGATCAAAATCGGATTTTCTTTTTTTTCTTCTTCAGCCGAGAGCAAAGAACACACACACTATGTTTTGTCAATTTGCATGTAAGAATGAAAGTAGAGTGAAGGTGTGGTAACTAACATCGGCCAACACACATGCATGTAAACCTAGCAATGAAACATGTGGAAAATCTAAGAGTAGGGTGGTGACTAACCACCCCACCTCGGCCAACACCCACCGCCCCACTAACCAACAATTTTATCATTTAATTAATAATTATACACATTAATCAATTAATTCACTATTTAAATTAATTAAATCACATAATTAATTTAAATCCCAACTTAAACTTAATTAATTACCTTAATTAATCTAGGCCGAGAAAGAGGGTGTTACACATAGCCTATAACCCAACAACAAAATAGTGGGGGCTATTTATCCTTAAGGACATTGTTTTACACGTCTTTGAATCTATAATTTTTTCTCCTCTTATTCTGTCAGTATACTACTAATTTCTTTAGCCTGTATTTCCTAACATATCGTTCATTTAACCATGTTATCAAGATGGCATAGGCAAATATATTCAATATTTTCTTTAAAAATAGTAACAAAAAGACATGACATTCAACTTTACAAGAAATGAATCAAGATGCGAGTCTAGGACGAAAGTGCAATTCTCATAAACACAAATACTCCACATCAAATACAAAGTTTACATGAATAATATTACACATAAGTCCATCACAATTGGCAAATTGTCATTTCATGTAAGAAAGTTAATTTAAAGCGATAAACCGGACTCCTCATCCTCTTCAAGGCTACCGGTGTAGACAAAGTAAAGGGTCCAGATCAAACCGAACACGCCAAAAAGGATCCACCCAAGCAAGTTGTTGCTTAGACCAAAGGGTAGCCCGGTCCCTTCTGTGCTCATTCTCTCGTCCACTAGAGCCATGGCTGCTGGGCTCGACATGGTTGCAGCCACCGCTGCAGCCATCAATGATGATGCACCCATTCTCAACTTTGGTGCAACCTCTTCCGATGTGACCGCGGGCTTACCCTCCATGGAACACCTCACTTTCCCCATCTTGCTAATTGATGGCAAACCTTATCAAGATTAACAACTTCTCATAAGTTATTGCAATCTTCATCCAATTCTTTCATAATATATTAAACAAATATGAATTTAAAATGGGTTTTGAGAATAATTTCAATTAGTTTTAGTGAGTGTTTGAGTATGCTTGTATGGTAAATATTGCTGCTATAACTTACAGTAACTAATTTCTGAGTATTTGCCAGAAACTGGTTATGATTTTCTATGTATTTTTAGGATGAAAATTAGCAAACTTTTGAAAATAATGCTACAGAATAAATGTAAAAATTAACTATATTCTTTTTTAGTCAACTGATTTTGATCCTTTAACTATAATAACCTATTTTTTAAGCATATCCAAACACCCCTAGTAACTAGTAATGCCTCAAACTGCTTAAAATTAAGCTCCAAAACAGTTTCTGATTTTCTAATTACTTGTGATGATATGATTAAATTTGCAATAAAACTAATTATTAAATATATACTAAAAGTGTCTGATTCTGATTATTAAAAACATACCGATAACTGGAGAACCGCGGGTAGCGATGGAAGGCTTTTGGAGAAGAGAGAAGGATGGTGAGGAGGTAGAAATGGAAGCAGAAATGGATGCCATCTTCTTCTTTGACAATTGATTTGCAGGAACTTGAAGATTCAACAATGGAGGTTGCAGTTCAAAGTTGTGTGGTTCAGTTTGTGTGTTTTTATATAAATTTTAATGATTTTGATTGGTTCATTAAAGTTTTATTCAGTGCTACCACAAAATTAGGATTACATGGATTGCACCTCATCTTTACTCCACCACTCCCTTTGCTCCACGTGTCATGGCATCCCTACAACCATAGTGAAATGCTTGGTTTTTATATAGTGATCAGTACTAGTGTTTACCAACGGATATTCGCAAGCAGATATATCTGAAATATGTGTGTATTTTTTTAGTTATTTAAATATTTGGTTTTGATTATTTTAGGATCTATTTAGATAAAATTAAAAAATTGTTGTATTTAAAATGTACTAAATTAGATTTTTTGAGATTAATATATTAAAGTTGTCCAATTTAATATTTAATGTAATATATATGACCTTTACTAAAATATATCCTTTCATCTTTTATATTATTATTATTGTTATTGTTATTCACCTATGTTCTTTAATCAAGAACATCATAACACCAAAATTTCAACATTATTCGTCTTCAAGATATCCATCTCTATCTTCTTTTTCGTTCACATTCATAATATTATTATTATTATTATTATTATTATTATTATTATTATTATTATTTAATAATAATAATAATAATAATGTAGAATAATTCATCTCTTGTTTTTTTCCCTATCCATTTTCATCTTCAAGATATGAAGAACAACCCAAGAATCATGGATGAACCAAAATCACCATTCTGTAAAATTGGTTGGGGCTTTTATTCCCCATAAGAAGTCGGCCACCATGAGACCCACCACCATCACCACCACCCACATAACCACCAATTGACTGCGATTTTAGGATTTTTCGACAAGAGATTTGACAAATCAGGTCTGAGAGAAGGATTAGATCTACCAATAAACTTTGGATCTTGTTTCCCCACATATTCACGAGTGTTTTAAGATCTATCCCGACCACTAGAACCATCCACGGCCGGAAATCGCACCTGGTGCGTCGGCTGTGATGGTAAACTCAAGAAAAAGGGGAGGCGGTGGTTAAAGGTTCATCAATTTGATTCGAGTTCATAAGCATACATATATTCTCATCGTTTTGAGTTGCTTAAGGTTCAATGCTTTCGGTTCTAGTAGGTTCATTGAATTTCTTGAAGAAAGAGGGAGGCGGTGGTTATATAGGGAGATTGTGGCGACGACCGTGGTGGTTGACGACGAAGAAGTTAGCAAAGCAGTGGTGGTGATTAGAGGTGAAGATGGGGATAGTGGTGGCTAAAGGTGAAGCAGGTTGTAAAGGTTGTGGTGTTTGAAGGTGAGATAGATGGTGGAATTGGTGGTGTTTGAATGTTCGAAGATGGAGAAAGAAATTCTCTACAATATGAAAAAGATAATAATAATAATAATAATAATAATAATAATAATAATAATAATAATAATAATAATAATAATAATAATAATAATAATAATAATAATAAATATAATAATAATAATAATAATAATAATAATAATAATAATAATGATGATGATGATGATGATGATGATGATGATGATAATAATAATAAACATATGACAATAAATAATTAAAAATAGAATAAAATAATAAAAATTAATCGTGACCGGATAATTCTCTATTGAAGGTCGTATTGCATTAAATGTTAAATTCGGTAATTAATTCATATTAATCTCAAGAAAATTTAGTTTAATACACATTATATTAAAGTGAGTGTACGTAGTTAATAACATTTCAGTGTAGTTTACACTTATTTAAATGTCACTCACATATTCAATTTTTACAAGATTTGACATGATAACTTATATAATAGTGATATGAGTTAAATACATGGAAATGTAACAAAGTATCCTCATTTTAATATTCTATGTAAAAAAGAAAAATAACTTTAGAAAAACGTATTAATATATTCGGATTTCATGTTTAAAGCAATGTGCCTTAAAAACATAGGTTAGCTTGTCACTTTGACTAATAAAGGGTTAAGTATATGAAAGTGTAACAAATTATCCGAATTTTAATATTTTATGTAATAAAGGAAAAAAAGCTTTTATATTATCATTTTTATTATTTTACTACCATTTATTAATACTGCTATTAGGCTAGGAGTTATACCCATTTTTTTTTCTTTTTCTTAACCAATGTCACATCAACGTCACATCATTCTTCTTCTCTTTACCCAAATTAAGTGTTATACCTTTTCTTCAAACTCTTTTTTTTTTAATTTTTATATTAATAAATAAAAGGGTTAAAGTCACTAAAGACAAACATGCTTTCCCCCATGTTTCGATATGGCACATTAATTTTTTTACACATATGGCATAACTTGTAAAAAACATATTATTATAGTCATTTTGGTGATTTTGACCTGCAATAGCAGATCATCTTCTTCCCCAATTTTCTTCATTTCAAAAAAAAACTTTGGAGCCAAAATTCTCCATGTAAACTTAATGAAAATCAATGATTCTTGACTCTATGGAAAAGTAATCGAGTTATCTATCAAGTAGTACAAAAAAAAAGAACAAAAACGAGTTTAAAATGTGTCAATTCATCAAAATACCGTAAGGGTGTCGAATAGGGTCATTATCGACTTTAATTAGCAATAACTTGGCCTACACTTGATGATTTTTCATGAATTTGGCGTCCATTGAAAGGTAAAAAGATTATCTATGACAATCTATAAAAAGAATGATGTAAAATGATCAAAAATCGACCAAAAAACGAGTCTTTTTTCTGCCCTATTTTCGAACAAAACCCCCCAAAAAAGTCGAGACTTTGAGCTCGAAATTCTCCCTCTACACTTGACAAAAATTCATGATGTTTGAGTCATTTGAAAGGTATAATGATAATTTACAAGTTTCTACAAAGAAAATCACACAAAACGATCAAAAATCGACCAAAAAATCGCAAAAAACGGGTTGAAACCGACTTGGTAGGTTGCAGGTCGCGAAATGGGTATATCGAGACGGTTTTTGTAAGTTAAATGGCCAGATGTGTAAAAAAAAAGTTAATGTGCCTATCGAAACATCGGGAAGACGGTTTTTGTAAGTTAAATGGCCAGATGTGTAAAAAAAAGTTAATATGCCTATCGAAACATTGAGAAAAGCATGTTTGTGTTCAGTGACAAGTGTGAGTGTGTGATTGATTGGTTGAGACTTGAGAGGGGGGTAGGGGGTGGGGGTTGTGAGCTTCTTGAGAGTATAGAGACCCGAAGAGGTTACCCGAGGAGGCTACCCAAAACTCACGTAATGGTGTTCCCAAGCTTACCCAAGGGTACCCAATGCAATCGGGTAACCCATAATGCTTGGTCTTACTATTATTCATTTTCTCTACCTCGTGATGAACAACAAATGAAAACTCGTTGAAAATCGAATCTAGAAAATGCATGAACAACATGAAATCGCAAAACGAAAATGAAATACTCATAAGATCCTAAGATATTTAAAACATAACCGCAAAATGAAAGTAACACTAAATCAGAACCTTAAATCCCAAAACGACAATCTGTAACCAAACCCATCTTTAGAAATTCAAAACCCTTGAGTTGATAATGAAGATGAAGAGTATAAAATCATAAGTAAACCCTACTCCGATGAAAACCCTTAGTCAATATAGTAAATGAAGAAATCAAAACCAAACCCTATTTATATTAGATCCGGTCGATAAAAAACAACGATGAACATGAGATCAACGTTATCCTTCGTGGTACCCACCCCTTGTTTTCACTTTCCTCAAAAGCCCACATGAAATAACGACTCATTCAAAGTTTCAATTTCAATCTTAGATCTCGGCACATCGGTATCCGATTCCCAATTTGCAATTTCTCCCATAAGAAATCAGTACTTACTCTCGCAATCCAGATTGATCTTCATCTCGATTTCAACTTTTGAGTTCATCCTTAAAGCAAGCATTGACAATTTCATTATGAAGCACGAAAGCAGGAGCTAAGTATAAAAAAAACAAGCTTAACCTCACATCAGCTACACATTTGATTACGAAAATAAGCTATATAAGTCATCTTGTTAGCATTTTTCTCAAAGTCATTTGACGTAACAAGAACAAAGAAACAAGTATTTCACAAACTTTTGTGTTTAGTAAAAAGCAAAATCAATAATAAATTTGTTATAGATCGTATACTTCAACTTACAATTTTTCATTTTGCTAAAAATCACATTTTATTTGAATTTAAAGTTGTAAACTCACAAACTATTATTTGTATTTGGGTTCTACATTTTAATAATACTTTTTCTCAAGAATTTTTTTTTTGTAAAATAAAATTTGATTTCATTAGTGAATCTGCACTATATCTTCTTACATTAAACTTAGAAAAAAAAAAACAAATAAGTTTTGTCAAATAAAATTGTAGTGAAATTCTTGCAAGTCTGATAAATTTTGTTATTTCTATAAGTTTTGTACATTTCAAATTTTGTCCATAAAACTATGAAAGCATTCTCCAGATGGTATTAAATTGCATATCAAACCCATTATCTGTAGTACAGGATATAAGCCTAGTTTGTTAAACCAAAATGAACATCTTAAAATCGAACAAAAAATCAAAAACCAAATTATAAATAAAGTCAAATAATTCGATTTTAATTTTTTTAAAACTAGAGTTGTGTTCAATAAAGTTTATATAAAACATACTTCCTAAATTTTAATATGTGATCACATGTGATTCAGTATACTATCACATGCGTTTTGTAAAAGTATCACATGTGAATTACGAAAATAACTCTCCACTCAAAATTTTAAATGCAATTTGGACCATTGTTGTCGTTTAATCACTTAAAACTATAAATTAAATATAAACTATATTAAATATATTTTTTTAATCTGTTAGGCTATCCGTTATATTCCCCCTCTTCCCTTTCCTTACCCACTGCCACATCAGCGTCACATCATTTTTTCTCCCTTTCCATTTTTCTTTACCACTACACCCGTTATACTCTCCCTTTTTCATTTTTCTTTCCTTTTCACTTAAAAAAAAAAAACTAAAATCTGATTGATAGATGTGGGGGTGTGGGGGTGGGGGGTTGGGTTTGTTTCAGCGAGTTCCAGAACTCGGAAGACATGGAACCCGGGCGAGTTCAACCACCCGAGGTGGTGTTCCTCGCGAGCTCGGAAGCCTACTCGCGTGTAGCGAACCCAGTATAACGGACAACCTTAGATTTGATTTCTATTTTATCTAAAAACCCAACCAAACAAGCCCTTAAAACACCCCTTTCATTTCAAGTTTCAATCCATTCATGTTTATCCATGACTTACGCCATTTAATAGCCGTCTTTATAACATCAAATAAATTATAAATATGTTTCTTTCTTCACACCGTCATTTCTCAAGTGTTAACAGAAGATGGAGATTCCTTCTTTCTCCACGGCCTCACGGCGATGCTGGCTTCATTCCTCAGGTTTATCTATCGTTAATTTTACAATCTGTTCCGTATTATGAATTATGTATATGTGTGTATTTGTGTTTAGGACTAATATGTGACTTTGTTCGAACTATTGGGTTCATAGCGGACCAGAATGAGGCATTCGTTGCTATTCATCAACAAATATGATAAAGAGTCTGGAAATATCAATTTCTGCATTGATTTGTGCCTGATTTGCAGCTTATATATGTATTAATATACTTGTAATGATAAATTGTTTTAATTTGAAGAGTCCATGTTTCATTTGTGTATGTGTGTATGTATGTATTCTTTGTTAGGCTTAATACAAAACTGTTATGGAACTCTTGCATTTGTAGCTGCTTAGAGTGATATTGTTCAAATCCTATAATACTCTGATTTAGAAACCTTAAACCAATATTAATTTGTGTTTGATTGATGTTGCTTCTGGTTGACATCCTTGATTTGTTGTTGGAATATGCTATTTATATATTTGCAGTGTTTGATTTATACAATGTGTGTTTTAATTTGAAGATCAAATTTTGAAGTTTGCCATAGATGATTCACACTGCTGATTGTTCCTAAAATGTTAAATCATACTTCAATCGTGATTTAGGTAATAACTTGGGAAAGCGTATTTATTTGGGTGTAATTATTATAAATAGGGATCTATTTAGTAATGCTTAGGAATAAATCATGGATCTTCGATTTAAGTGGAGGGTGTGTCGTATATGCAATTGCAGAAGGCTATATATTGTTGTTTCATGGCTGCTCTTGAGTGGGTTTGTGTCAATTGAGCACTCTCCTCAGGACTCCACCTCCTCATAAGACGGCTGAAGGTCAAACTAAATAAACGCCTTATATCTATAGTCTATAAACATCAAGTAATATATCTAAGGTATTGACTATTCGCATGGATGGCTACTCACACTTAAGGACTAAATCCGGAGGGAGGCTTCTAGAGTTTTCTCTGAATGATGTCATTTGCATATTTGAATAGCTTGGCTGTATCATTTTGTTTTGTCATTAGACTAGTTTGGCTATAAGCTAAAACTTGCACAAACAACATAATATATATCCCTAATCCCCCTGACATGCCAGCTAATATTGAGTGGTACTAAAGCTGTAGATATGGTGCTGCTCAAGAAAGTTGGTGTCTCTCAATGCTATCAAGGCTCTGCACTCATGTTTGCTAACAGGAGCAGATCTCAGCCTTCACAAAGTCAAAGTATATTCTTAAGGCGTAAGAAATACCCTGTTCAGGTCCACCGTTACTTCGATTTATCTTCCTTCACATTTTCTTATGTTATCCCCTTAGGGGTGAGTTTATTTGAGAAGGCTTAGATATCAGTTAATGAGTTTGTTTGAGTTTAAAAAATCAGTTCACATTTGAACACTTTCAATATCAACCCTTCATTTACTAATCTAAGGGCACAGAAGTGTTCTTTTGTTCCCAAATGAACTTTCACCATTCCACTTTTTCTGTATTCCTTGAATCCTTGTGCATTTGTCTTATAGATTAATTATATATTTTCAGGTGTTATGCAGCCACAAGAACGAAATTCCGATAGTAGAGGCTCGGTGTGTCATCTTTAAAAGTACTTCTTAATCTATATGATTACAGTGTCTTTTTTTTTAAGTTATGTCAATTACTATGTGTTAGAAGTGGCAATTTCAACTGATATACTTATTAACGGGTCGATTTAGGTTGTGTTTTGATAGGAAATGAATACTTTATATTCTTGAGGGGGAAAATAGTAACATTTCAGAGTTAGTAAATAAATAGAGGATAGGGTTTCGTTTTAGGCAGGCAACTTTGATATTGCGTATTAGTCTTTTAGCTTTGGCTAGAGATTGGCTCTCGATGTTGCATCGTGAGAGAGGGTTTTTGTAACACCGTGTTTCGTGAGCTTAAAATTAGGAATAATTTTAAACTTTTTAGGTAAACTTATCAAAGACGTGCAGCGGAAACCAAACACGGATTAAAATTATTAAAGTGTTACTATCCGACTTGGCAAACATAAACGTTAAAACCAAGTCTCAAAACGAACCGGTATTACCATACTATAAACCGACCATCGGATCATAGATATAAATAACAGCAGAGTGTTCCAGAAGATTTAAATACAATTACCCACAAGCACCCGTCTCACCAGGCTGCCTAATCATTACCTGTAAAAAGGGTAAATCATGAACCGGTTAGCTACACTAGCTAGTGAGTACAGATTACACATAAGTATCAATAAGCATGCAGTCGAAAACCAGGAAAGCACACAAGGCTATCCTATCACATTGTGGCGCACCAATCATACCAGCAGGAGTCGTATATTGCAGGGTAGCGAGCCCCGCTCAACTATCCTAGCTGGGAAATCAGCTACAACCAATTGCACCAGTGGGAAAGCGAATAGCAGTCCACGTGGTACACTCTGTCTATCATACTGGTTCCTGCCTAAGCAAGGATCCCCGTTAAATTAAGGAACGGTGGTCTGCAGAACCTTACCCAGGTGTATACTCCTGAGTACCGTTAGTCCCCAACGTATAGCCCCAATGGACCATAGGAACCCAGCCAGATATTATCACCCGTCTACCTGACTGACCTTACTCTAGGTGGTAACTGTTTGTACAGTCCCGAGTGTCCGGACATAATAACAAATACAAATAGCTGATCCAGTAAGGATCCCGTTAACGCGCGCATATAACACACCAATTAATATCTTTCATACTGATAAACAAACATGCGGGTACAACTCTATCATAGCATATATTTACTACATGATTTCTATCATAATTACTCTCTTACTTTTACTGCATTTCTACTCGTCATAAACATGGGATATCACATCATAACATACCTTTGCATACATATTTAAGATCACCAATACACGTTTAAAACAAACAATGGTTAGCACCACTTACTGAGCCTCATGGGAAACCGGTACTCACCTTAAGTTCACGATTAGCTAACATAACGATCAACGCCTTCCGGTTCTTCAAGAACGCCTAACATATCTCACAACACTGGGTTATCGCTTAACATTCAAAAGACTTCGTTAAAATACGCGTCACAATTCTAACAACATTGGACAGGGTCCTACGGCCGCTGAAGATAAGGCCTACGGCCGCAGAAGACCAAACAACACTACTACGGCCATAGAGAACATCCCCTACACCCGCAGAAGTAGTTCTTTGGGTTCCTAAGGTCGTAGGTTATGTACCCACGCCCGTAGGCTTCGTTCCATCACCTGTAGGTGGTAAACTACATAAAACACACTCCTACGGCCGCATAAACCTTTTCCTACGGCCACAGAAGGCTTAATTTCAATAATCCTGAAAAACACCCTCCTACGGCCGTAGGAACATTCTCCTACGGGGGTAGGGACTAAATTTCTACAAATCTGAAAAACACCCCCCTACGGGGGTAGGAACTTTTTCCCTACGGGGGTAGTAACTTTTCCCTACGGGGGTAAGAACTTTTTCCTACGAGGGTAGGAAGGGTCTGCACAGCAGACTTCGTCCCTGTTCGCGTACAGCTGCCGTTCTTCACGTTTTTGGACACCAATTCGACTAAAACTCAATTCCAATTGTTTATACACTTCATTTAACATCTATAGAAGTTGACTAACATGTTTTGTACATAAAACCCACATGAAAACACCATCTAAACCTTCAATTTAGTCCATTACCATCATAAACTCCAATAACAAGGTTTTTGACTAATAAAACTTACCAAGAAGATGATATGGAGCAGATTCTAAACTTGGATGCTTGCTGGAATTAGAAGCTATATGTTTCCCTTCTTGATTTCTCCCTTCAATCCTTCTTCCAAGATCAAGCAAGTGTGGGTGTGTGTGTTTCTTCTCACGTACGTATGTATTCGTATGTGTGTTTGTGGGTGTTAACTGACAAGTCTTAAAAGACTTAGGCCGACCTTGGTTGGCTAATACCCCCTCTTGGGTATTTTGTTCTCCTATTTAACTTATTACTCGACTTAGGTTTATACGTTTCAATTAACGGAGATATTTTTGGAACCATTATCCAAAACCGTTCAACTATTTGTCTACTTGGTCAACTTATGACACTTTTTATATTACTACATTTTTATCCACATTTAACACCAGTTAACACCATTTAACACCAATTCACGTTTAAAACACCAATTAACATTTAAGACACCATTTAACAACATGTTTACTACATTTAACAACAAAACACCACTTAAAGTCAAAGTACATCTATTAAAGCTACATGTACAACTGTTTACAACTAGGCCCCATTTTGGGGTGTTACAAATCTACCCCCCTTAAGAAGATTCCGTCCTCGGAATCTGATCGTCTACAAACAAGTGAGGGTATCTAACTTTCATGTCGTCTTCCGTCTCCCAGGTCATATTCGAACCCAGGTTATGCTTCCATTTAACTAACACCAGTTTGATCATCTTTCAACGCAACTTCTTGGTTTTAGAACCAAGTATCTCAACAGGTTCTTCGACTAGGCGCTTTGAAGCGTCAACCTTCAATTCTTGCAGAGGCAGAATCTGGTCCTCCTCCACCTTGCACTTACACATATAACACACGTTGAACGTGTTGTGAATTCCAGATAGCTCTTGAGGCAACTCTAGCATAACGGTCTGATCATTTACCTTGCAAACGATCCGGAATGGACCAATGTATCTCGGACTCAACTTCCCCTTTCTACCAAAACGAATAACACCTTTCCAAGGAGAAACTTTCAGGAACACCCGATCGCCCTCCTGGAATGCAACTGGTCTGCGTTTAGGATCTGCATATACTTTCTGTCTGTCACGGGCTACTTTGAGCTTCTCCTGTGCTATCTTCACTTTATCTGCTGTAATCTGCACAATTTCAGGTCTGGCAACTGCTTTTTACCGTGCTCTAACCAACATGTGGGAGTACGACAACGCCTCCCATACAACTATGATGTTGCAAAATACAGCAACCGCACTTGACATTAAACTAACAACACAATTCTCTATTCATTTTCTAACTGCGAGGTTACAGTACACAACATGTACACATATCTTACTTATACACGTCTCACTTGACTACAAGAAACTACATGCGACTATCTCAAGGTTACACGATACTTCAATCTTACCTACTTAATCAAAACTTTACTATCCTTTCGAAACTTACACAACACTTCGCACTAGTTAGGACACTCCGAAAAGTCGTGCTCATACTGTCTACACTCATAACAGTATTTACCTAACCACTCTCTAGCATGACCCCTTTCCACATATCTCGCACGCAACTCTATGTCGAGATCCTCCAGTTTCGGTTTGCATTTTTCATTTTCTTGTTTTCCTCATTTAGTTCTTCTCCCAATGCGTCGAATTCTTCTCGAATAGTGTCTCTTATTTCTTTCTTAATAAACTACTCAGGTTTCACTTAATATTATTCCGACTACATTTTCACAGTTCTCTTCTTAATTATTTCTACCTTTACTTTAATTAAAATTCATTTATCTTAATCGTTTACTTTAATATGTCATGTTTACACTTACTGCCTTTGACTTCCATAATCCGTACTAACTACCAAAAGTAAGGAAACTAATCACATCAACAACAACAACTTAAGAGAACACAACTATTAACTGTAATAGTTTCACTATTTAGTATTTGTCCACTTATTACCAAATTCAATCTTAGTACAATAAACAACTTTAACTAATCGTGGTATTACGTATTCCTTCTTAATTTATCTTTCATATTTAACAACAAGATAATACGAATACCATTTTCTTATCATCTTCACGAATTTAGGTGGAAGTATATCTAAACTCGTCAATATCAATAATAACTTCAATAACACATTCAACAACTGATACTACTTAATATTAACAAACCTTACTTTAAACGAGTCAGTATACATAGAACAAATACTTGCTACATCTTACAAACCACCAATTTACAACATTACAAACAAAATTTCTGACTCGCGAACTTACTAACACAGTTACAACAAAACTACTAAAGAAAACACTTATAACTACTCCTCCAGCTAACTTCCCTTGTCATAAGAAACGCCTATATTTTCTGGCTAAACGACGTTCCACTAGCTTTCACACTTTTTACCCACGGTACAATCAACAACTTCATGTCCCGGTTTACGGCACCAGTAGCACACACCTCGTTTAAACTTGCACATTCTCGCCACGTGTCCTAATTCTCCGCACTTATAACATCTAACAGTGGCTTCAGTACAATCATCGACATGATAAGCATGGCATCCTGGACACCAAGAACCATCAAACTTCGGCTTCTTAAAGGAACTAGATTTCTCAACCGCAGAGGGCTGTCCTTTTGAAGGACCAGGTTTAGAGGGAGACCGAGACTTCCTTTTCTTACTTTCATTTTCATGAATTCGTTTATAGTGAAGACACTCTTCTTCGATCTGCAGTGCTAGCTGAAAGGCTTGTTTCAGACTAGTAGCGGTTTTAACACAGACACGATGTCCGATCGGCAACATGCTTGCAAATTTCTGTATCTTAGCATCTTCATTTGGCAGCAACCGTCGAACAAACTCCATTTTATCTTTAAAAGCACAGATCAAATCTCTTATGGATTGCCTCCCTTTTTGGAGCTTATTAATTTCCCGCTCCATATACTCTTCATCAAAATCAGTGCAATATTTTATCATCAACTTCTCGCGAAATTGTTCCCAAGTCAAAGTACTCAACACTTTCTTATTGACAGAGGCTTCCACAGCATTCCACCATGAGGTGGCCTTGTCCTTCAACATGTGTATCGCGTACTCCACGCGATATTTCGGTGCACAGTTGCATAACTCAAAAATCCGCTCCATCTCTCGAAGCCAGCGAGTAGCAACAGAAGGGTCATCACTACCGTTAAAACTAGGAGGTTCACAGGAAAGAAAATCCTGGAAAGCATCATACTTAAAATCTTCCCTCTCTATCGAATGAAACAACATTTCTTTGGTCACTCGCAGCTCCACTTCCAAACGTCGAACATAAGCCTCTCTCTCTTGATTATACCTCAGTTCTTCAGAATGGTGACTAGAAGCTACATCTTCTACCTCAATACGGAGACGAGCCATCTCATCCCTTACTTGCCCGACATTATGTTCAACACTAGCTTGCTGACTCGACATGTTAATCTACTACTGTTAAAGGAACAAGTATGTAACACGCGACTTATTCTCAATCTATCAACATCACCAGTTAGTTCACAACACATAACAATCATACAATACTTATTCTCAACCCCAATCATCCCGCAAGGAACACTTAACGATGGTCGGGCCCGAGTTTGAGATCGAATACTTTTACAAGTGCCCGATTCCCTCAAACTTAGGCTCTGATACCTAATTGTATCACCGGGTTTCGCGAGCTTAAAATTAGGAATAATTTTAAACTTTTTAGGTAAACTTATCAAAGACGTGCAGCGGAAACCAAACACGGATTAAAATTATTAAAGTGTTACTATCCGACATGGCAAACATAAACGTTAAAACCAAGTCTCAAAACGAACCGGTATTACCATACTATAAACCGACCATCGGATCACAGATATAAATAACAGCAGAGTGTTCCAGAAGATTTAAATACAATTACCCACAAGCACCCGTCTCACCAGACTGCCTAATCATTACCTGTAAAAAGGGTAAATCGTGAACCGGTTAGCTACACTAGCTAGTGAGTACAGATTACACATAAGTATCAATAAGCATGCAGTCGAAAACCAGGAAAGCACACAAGGCTATCCTATCACATTGTGGCGCACCAATCATACCAGCAGGAGTCGTATATTGCAGGGTAGCGAGCCCCGCTCAACTATCCTAGCTGGGAAATCAGCTACAACCAATTGCACCAGTGGGAAAGCGAATAGCAGTCCACGTGGTACACTCTGTCTATCATACTGGTTCCTGCCTAAGCAAGGATCCCCGTTAAATTAAGGAACGGTGGTCTGCAGAACCTTACCCAGGTGTATACTCCTGAGTACCGTTAGTCCCCAACGTATAGCCCCAATGGACCATAGGAACCCAGCCAGATATTATCACCCGTCTACCTGACTGACCTTACTCTAGGTGGTAACTGTTTGTACAGTCCCGAGTGTCCGGACATAATAACAAATACAAATAGCTGATCCAGTAAGGATCCCGTTAATGCGCGTATATAACACACCAATTAATATCTTTCATACTGATAAACAAACATGCGGGTACAACTCTATCATAGCATATATTTACTACATGATTTCTATCATAATTACTCTCTTACTTTTACTGCATTTCTACTCGTCATAAACATGGGATATCACATCATAACATACCTTTGCATACATATTTAAGATCACCAATACACGTTTAAAACAAACAATGGTTAGCACCACTTACTGAGCCTCATGGGAAACCGGTACTCACCTTAAGTTCACGATTAGCTAACATAACGATCAACGCCTTCCGGTTCTTCAAGAACGCCTAACATATCACACAACACTGGGTTATCGCTTAACATTCAAAAGACTTCGTTAAAATACGCGTCACAATTCTAACAACATTGGACAGGGTCCTACGGCCGCAGAAGACCAAACAACACTACTACGGCCATAGAGAACATCCCCTACACCCGCAGAAGTAGTTCTTTGGGTTCCTAAGGTCGTAGGTTATGTACCCACGCTCGTAGGCTTCGTTCCATCACCCGTAGCTGGTAAACTACATAAAACACACTCCTACGGCCGCAGAAACCTTTTCCTACGGCCACGGAAGGCTTAATTTCAATAATCCTGAAAAACACCCTCCTACGGCCGTAGGAACATTCTCATACGGGGGTAGGAACTTTTTCCCTACGGGGGTAGGAACTTTTTCCTACGGGGGTAGGAAGGGTCTGCACAGCAGACTTCGTCCCTGTTCGCGTACAGCTGCCGTTCTTCACGTTTTTGGACACCAATTCGACTAAAACTCAATTCCAATTGTTTATACACTTCATTTAACATCTATAGAAGTTGACTAACATGTTTTGTACATAAAACCCATATGAAAACACCATCTAAACCTTCAATTTAGTCCATTACCATCATAAACTCCAATAACAAGGTTTTTGACTAATAAAACTTACCAAGAAGATGATATGGAGCAGATTCTAAACTTGGATGCTTGCTGGAATTAGAAGCTATATGTTTCCCTTCTTGATTTCTCCCTTCAATCCTTCTTCCAAGATCAAGCAAGTGTGGGTGTGTGCGTTTCTTCTCACGTACGTATGTATTCGTATGTGTGTTTGTGGGTGTTAACTGATAAGTCTTAAAAGACTTAGGCCGACCTTGGTTGGCTAATACCCCCTCTTGGGTATTTTGTTCTCCTATTCAACTTATTACTCGACTTAGGTTTATCCGTTTCAATTAACGGAGATATTTTTGGAACCATTATCCCAAACCGTTCAACTATTTGTCTACTTGGTCAACTTATGACACTTTTTATAGTACTACATTTTTATCCACATTTAACACCAGTTAACACCATTTAACACCAATTCACGTTTAAAACACCAATTAACATTTAAGACACCATTTAACAACATGTTTACTACATTTAACAACAAAACACCACTTAAAGTCAAAGTACAACTATTAAAGCTACATGTACAACTGTTTACAACTAGGCCCCATTTTGGGGTGTTACAGTTTTACCCTGGGCAATCATTCGATTGTGAATGATTGATTGTTATCTTTGTTATCTCAATTTCAGTTCAGTAATACAAATTCGAGTTCTTCATCTTCTAATTTCTGCATTTGAATCTATATTGCTGCTGTGAGAGTTTCAATCTTCATCATTGGTCCGACCTGCCCTAAGACCTGCCGTTTTGCCATTACCGATCACCTGCCATTGCTTCATCGATCGTTGGTTTGTTTCATTTCGTTGTGTGCTATCGCTTTGGGTTTTATCGCTGGGTTTTTCGTCGCTATCGCTGTAACACGTCGGGTCGTGGGTTTCAATTTCACCTGCCGTTTTGCTGCTGGATTTCAATTTCGCGTATGTCTATTCCAATTGAACAACGATTCCAAATTCAGGTCACGTTATTCATCTGCCGTTCGTTTTCTGTTGGGGGAATTTGAGAATCGCTTTGCAGCTCCTTGCCATTTCCGATTCAATTTCAGGTCACGTCTGTAGCCATCGCTCTGTTCAACTTCTGATTCACAGTCTGTTTCACTATCGATTTGGAAGATTTTTGTTGCTTTGAGTACTTGGTTCTTCTTGTTGATTTCCATGGACACTCGATCTCTTCATGCTCGATTGTATATTCATGATGAGCAGATTCCAACAATTCCAATTTGATGTTTCTGATTTAAAAAAAGGGTGGGAAGCAGATCGAATTGAACAAAGGGAATTTCGTAAAGTTATGTTGGAGTGGATAAAACAACAGGACCCTCATTTTGTTTGGCAGGGAGATCGAGGTCCCGAGAATGTTTCCGATTCTGATGGGGGTGTGAAGAGTTCTGCTAGTGATGGTGGCAATCGTGTCTCTATTTGTGGTGAGTCTTGTAAGCTTCATGTAGGGGAAGCCAGTGCTAATGTATCTTCAAAGAGCATCAATTGTCAGGAAGGAAATAGAGAAGTGATGTTGAAAGTTGATTATCCATTGATGGAATCGACAAAAATGATAGGTGAGGAAGAAAACTCAGATGTTGATCATCACGGGACGCATAGGGTGGTGATGGTGCACCCTAAACAAACAATTGGATTGGCAAAATCTACTCCATCAGTTATGGTATGTAAACGGATTTCCCAACTCAATTTTTTGAGTCATCAACTCAGAGTTACACCCAAACTGTTAATCTCTAACAAGCATCTCATTGATGAGTATAAAGAGTCAGATTTTTGGAGTGCATATAAGCTATTTGGTGAAAGTCTTAGGCTGAATTTGTCGAGTAAAACAGAGCATGCTAATTTTTTGGGGGTTTTCCATGTTGTATGGGGCCTTAAACATCGCAGACCACCTGATTATTCTCATCATTCGGATCAGACCCGGATTTGGTAGCTACTGATGACGGCTGAAGCGCCCTTTGTTTGGGTTAGAAATGGAATTGAATACCATATGTTCATGGTTGATGGGTTTTCTTCAGTTGTGGGGCAGTTTTATGAAATGGTTTACAAGGATTTGATTCAAGTTGTTGGGATAGTTGACAACATCCTAGTGCAGAATTGTGACACTAAGCGAGCACACCATGTTTGTATTCAGTTTTCTAAACTGAAATCTTATGTTCGCCTTAAAATAGATGGTCAAAATCACAAGGACATATTCGAGATCAGTTTCTTAGGTTCTTCATCTTCTAATTTCTGCATTTGAATCTATATTGCTGCTGTGAGAGTTTCAATCTTCATCATGTTTTATTTAAAAACAGGTCATATGGGGGGAAAATCAAAATATTTAGTTAAAAGGGAGCAGGTGAAATGGGTTGAAAGTCGTCCAAAGTCTACCTTTAATGCTTGCAACTTCCTAACCATTTTCTTGAAAGATTTAGATTTTTATTGTTATGACTTATGATATTATTTTTTGTAATCTTAAATAGTGCATTAATCATTTATAAAATGGACAAACCCATTTTGACCCGTACTAACGAACCTTTTTTGACGTGTTATCGGAGGCTATATTCTTATATTCATTCATATTTTAGGTTATGTAACTGGCTATTTACATAAAAATTTTAGCCCAGAAAAAATTGTCAAAGTTTGGAAATTTTCAGTTGAAGGTAACCAACTTTCAAAAAATCTGATTTAAGGTATTTGACCCAATAGCTAGTCAAAATGCTGAGTGGCAGAGTGGCAGCTAATATGTTGGTGACTTTTGAGCATGTCAAATTTTTATCTTTTTATGTTTCCTTCTGACATGGTGCATGAGAACCATCTTAGGTGACTGTGTTGAATAAGATTTTAAATTAAAAATGGTATTACTCTTATAGTTTGAACCCTAGTTTAGACCTTAAACCTTTTTTTAATGGTTTAATGCGCAAGTTCTAATTGACAATGGTTTTAATCTCATTACCAACGTTTTGCCCTTTTTTGGCTGGAAACTGGGTTGACTTGTCAATAAGTCAATTTTTAGTTATAACTATAATACCGTAAACCATTTCTTATATCCATCATCATCATCATTGGCTAACAACCCCTGTCAACTTCTCCACCAAGTCCACCACCATCTTACTGCCACTGATTCCAGCAACCTTCTCCCAAAACAATCAGCACCAATCGAACATATACCAACACACATACAAAAACACACCCACCAGTGCAACACCCATATCTAACCAACACCAGCCACACACCAAGAACAGAACACCCAAATCTAACCTAATCGAACTCACACCAACAAACACAAACAGTTAACCCAAACACATGCAACGGCAAATGTAAGCACACATAAATCAAAACCGTAGAAATTGAATCAGAAAAAGGTTGTCAGAGATTGTTCATATAGTTCTACATAACATCTAAACCTGTAAACACGCACACATTGACAACCCACATACACACACCAAACACTAGCAGGTTTGGGAAGGGAAACCAAATTCTTATCAGACACACACCAAACACTAACAGGTCTCAGGAGGGTTAAGGGTAGCCTAAATCATATCAAACACACCAAACACTGGCACATCTGGGAAGTGAAAGCAGATCAACAAACGTTTATCCCTAGAGAGAATGGCAGTGGTTGTGGTTTGCAGATCGGTTGACGAGAGTTTGTCGATGGTGGCAGTGGCATTGTTCGCGATGAAGGAGAGAAAGAGAGAGCGAGAGAAGGTTTGTTTAGGAGGCACCCCGGGTGGTTGTTTGGATATATGTTTACCTATTAAAATTGGTAAAACGGCCATTTTAACCGGTTTCCAAACTTTGGGGTAAAACCATTAAAACGAAGTTTAAAGGTGAAACCTAAAATAAGGTTCAAACTTTGAGGTTTATTTTGTTTTAATCCTTAAAGTTTTCTGAAACTTTGATGGTTTTTGTGGCCTAAATTATGTTGCTTACTTGACACAGAAATCAGAACCAAGCTGGTTACCTTTTTCATGCATTTAACCCTTATGCACATACCCATGTACATGACTGCATGCTTGATGCAAGGGGTTCCTGTTATATCTGTTATGGACATTATGGTTGTATTTTTGGTATATTTGTGTGGGGAAAAATTTAACTTACTTTTTCTTAAACCTAGATCTTAAATTGCTCTCCATTTCACCAGGTCCATGGATGAAATATATGATGCTTTGGCTGAACGTCTGGTGCCAACTGCAGCTTCTGGAACAAATACCAGTTTGACGTAAGTATAGGCCTTGTGATATCGAACAATGAAGCTATTTTAGGGTAATGGAATGTTCTTAATTACATTGAAATATGTAGTGAAAATTTTAAATTTACCTTATTATAATCATGGTCATTGGCTAGAACCATGTTCATGATAAGAGGGTTCGAATTTGATCTCTAGAAATCCGATCATGGGTTTCTGTTTTTGACAACCCTTGCATCGAATTCATGCGTGCTAGTATCCATCACACAAGTTGCAAAATATATAAAATGTATTTAAGGCTTTTAGGAAATATAAGTGTAATTTACTAGGAGAAGATGATAATCATTGTAGGCATACATACAAACATATATATAGCCATCGATGATAGCCAAGAAACCGACAATAGTTAAATTTTTCGGGTGGTTACCTACGGTTGCCTACAGCCGAAGTGGGTTGTGTGTGTGCACACTTTATACACATACTAATTAATTGCATGTACTAATATAATAAGTCTTTAATAAACTATAAACTATAATAATGATATTTAAGTTCCTAACAATGCGCCCCTTAAATATCATATCATTTAATCTTCATGACTTTCTTCGATATTCAAAGTATGATGACAAGTTCATCACCTTCCTTGCTGCTAACACCGATGTCTCCATCCGAATAGTATTCTACGATGCTTGGATCTTTCTCTTCACTATCCTGAGCTTGGATTTGGTCTTTCTCCCGAGCCTCTGCAATGTTTTGATCACACTGATGACTGATCCATGCCAGGTTTCACCACCTTCTAAGGTTCCATTGCCAGAAAAGAACCTGTTGTTACACCACCAATGTCTTTTTCTTCAACACTCGGTATTTTGCCATATCTCTTCAATCTAAACTCGTAGTATTCTTGAGGAATCATTAGATATTGATCAAACAATTCACTTAATGCTTGTCCGTAACACTTTGGATATCCAAAACTCATAGCCATTTCACTCCATTCGTTTCCCTTTGAAATTGCCTCATGCTCCTGATTTCATAATAAGCTTATAGAAATCGAATACACAAATGTTTAGGCCTCCGATTTTTGGTGGTAGTGTAAAAACCTCTCCATTGTTTATTTTTATGAAACCAACCTATTGCGTTCTCAAACTTTTCTTTGAATAACCCCTCGTTCTTGACTTCTTGTAGCATATTCGATCACAATTCACTAAAACCATAAATGAGATGAAATCATCAAATGTTTTAACAATCAAAGGTACCTTTTTTCCTTCAGTTTTCAATTCATCCTCTAATGTACTTGTTTCGATTAAACTTGATGATTGGTTGATTTCAGTATTGATCATCTAAGTAGACTCGGACCATCTTCTTGAATTTGTCTTTCAATACACATGTGAGTGATTTCACATTTTGAATTCTTAACCTTGATTTCAAAACCTTGCAAGATTAGTTGCTTCAAACTTAAGACATTTATATTGATCCCGGGGGCATATGAGACATATGGTATAGAAAACTTTGTTTCATCCGCTTCTAATTCAATTTCTCCAACCCCATGTATTGCTATTGAATCGAGATGTTGATCTTCTTTGTTGATAGAGTAACCTTCTTTTAAAAGTACAAATAAACCTCGGTTTGGTGTCATGTGTTTGGAAATCCTTGTATTCACATACATACCAAAACGAATTCCAAGTGCCCTTGTTTGTTCCTTCAACTAAATAATCTCCATTTATGATTGTGTGGTCAACATTTGTTCAAGTGTATGGATGTAGAGGGCCGATTTCGTGATCAAGCATGCTACCGATGTTCGAATTTTTGTTATCTCTTTCTTGCACGGATTTAGGAAAGGGGAGTTGTTTCATGGGACGTTCCCATGCGAAGTGGCCTATTTCAAAACAACGATAACCTGATTGCGTCCCGTATGGCTTCCCTTTGATCATGCCTTGAACTTTCTCAATCAAACCATGGGCTCTGATACCATGTTCGAATTCATGCATGCTAGTATCCATCACACAAGTTGCAAAATATATAAAATGTATTCAATGTAGGAAATATAAGTGTTATTTACTAGGGAGAAGATGATAATCATTGTAGGCATGCATACGAACATATATATAGCCATCAATGATAGCCAAGAAACTGACAATAGTTAGTTTTTCGGGTGGTTAACTACGGTTGCCTACAACTGACGTGGGTAGTGTGTGTGTGTGTGTACACATTTTATTTACATACTAATTAATTACAGTACTAATATAATAAGTCTTTAATAAACTATAAACTATAAACTATAAATGATAATGATATTTAAGTTCCTAACAAAGAGAGTTAGCAATTAAACCCAGTTATAAATGAGTTGATTTGGGTTGTGTTTCAGTGACGGGTCAGAAGTCATCTGAAGTGTATCCAAATGCAAAAAACCTGCAAGTCACTTTATTAAAGAAGTTAAATGATTGTCATCAACATATTTTTAGATTAATCATTTATGATGTTAACAAGAAGTGGGTAAAGAAAGTGTTGGGGCTGCCCAAGACTCTAACCCTGTTTTTATAAACCACCTAACCTGCCTGAGCTGCGAGATTTGTTGTCAGCTTAGCTAGTAGTGTTCTGGCCTTTCCAACTATGCAGTGAAAGGAAACTCCCTTATCTTTTTTCTATTTTCCTTCTATGAACAGCAAAAACAAACACGCCCTACTCTGCACCTTTTTTCTATAAGGGATTTGAACCCATGACTACTTGGTTAGGGAGCACATTAGTTACACCTGGATACTGCTGGGCAAAGGCCTATTGGTTAAAGGATATTCCCTTGTATGTATTATGTTTGACAGCATTTTTCAGGTGCTGTAGCCTGCAGCTTTCTATCTACACACCTACATCTGATTGGTCTTGATTGCTTTACGGTCTTGCTCAGATTAATTGAAGCATTGGTTTCACTTTTATAGTTAATATATATTCCCTTTGTGGATTAACCGAGACCATGTACGTGTTGACGAATTTAAGTATAATAATATGAATGTGGTTCATTATATCTTTGATAAACTTGATAAGTCAATATGCATAGAGGTGGAGGTTTTGACCTGTTTACTTGTGAATTGGTTGATTCGGGTTATGGTTTATCTTTAAGGGATCAAATAGGTAAAACAAAAGATAACTAATGGTCTAACTTTTCGAAAGTTTCCCTAAGTGTATCTTTGTAGCATAAAACTTCCTATATCATTTTTATTCAAATAATTTTGATTGTTACTGTACTAATATATTTTGTCACAGTAATTAGTTGTTTATATAATATCTTGGACGAAAAGACCACCCAATTCATTTGGTACCTGTTACCCTACTTGCAAGGCCCACCCTAGTGAATTATCTGTCACCAAACTTTCTGCTCTTTTTTCTTTTTCATTCAGGCATATTGTGGGCTTAGCTGGCCCTCCTGGTGCTGGAAAGACCACCATTGCTTCAGAGATTGCTAAGCGTGTAAACAAGTTATGGCCACAAAGATCATGTTCATTTGATTCTCAGGTTGAACCTCAAGAAATTGCAGTTGTACTTCCCATGGATGGTTTTCATCTTTATCGTCATCAGCTTGATTCAATGGAGGTTCACCTTTCAATCTCTCCACTACACTTTATAATTTTCTATTTTAAATGTTAACACACCTTAACATGCATAGTGCAACTCTTAAACTATTAAATCAGGGAGAGCAGCTTAAAAAAAAAAAGTTTACTTAATTTAAATTGTACTGGTGCTGTTCAACAGATCTCAATATGAATTGATGTAACTAGGAAAATGTTGCTTAGAGGAGTAAGTATAAGGCATACAATTGATGTGAGTACATCTATAGTAATTAGGGGGTGTTTGGATTTGCGTCAAACTAGCTTATTTTTGCAACCTATAGTCACACACTGTGTTTTACCACATGCAAACTGATTTTACGTTGGTCAAATAAAAATTGATTTGTGTATTGAAACTAGCTTATTTTTAAGATGATTCACCTCCATCTTACAACTTAGGCCGCGTACATCTGAGTCAAAGACCCGCCCTCCCCGGGTAAACTGAACAGGGAAAACCTTATCCGTTTTTTTACCTCCATCTTACAACTCCGTGTATCTTTTTATCATAAAAATGTTGTTTTTGGTTTTTTAATTTTTATATGTATCAATTACTCCAATAATGAGAATTTGTCTAACACTCCAATAGTTAATTATCTGATTATCACAACTTCATACAACAAAAGTAGATAGAAGCACCAACTCCTGCAACAACATATTCACTTTTTAAACATCCCCTTAGGCCCTTAGTACTTTTTTATCATTAGCATTCCATGGTCACTTATAAGTCTTTATTGTTATTTTATTTAGGATCCAAAGGAGGCCCGTGCAAGAAGAGGAGGTGAGCTTCTTCACTTATATTACACCTGTTTTCAAATGTTTCATTCATCTGATAGAAACCATTTTCTTATGTTGCCAAATCAGCACCATGGACGTTTAATCCTGATTTACTCTTGAAATGTTTGAAGACCCTGAGGGAGCAGGTAATAGTTTGTGTCTTGGCAGTTGGCTATGTCAACTTCACTTCTTTCTATCACCTAAATTTAAAGGTGCTAAGTTAGACAAGCCAAACCAGGTTAGGACTGAAACAGGTCATTAAGTCACATTACGGCGGATTGAAGGGGGTCGAGTTAAGTTGGGTTTACCCACAATTTTTTTTATAAAAAGTAACACGCTAGTTATGATTACAAGAACAATATTATCGCAAAATCATCCAATCTTTTGATAGATCTGAGTTGTCCATGGGACTGGTCGACGGGGAACCCCTAGAATGGGTTACCTAAAAAGAAAGTATTAAAAATAGACTTTTGTTGACTTCCATCCCATTTGACCCGTTCCCTCCCCTTCTAATCTTTTTAATATGACCTGTTTTAGATAAACCACAACCCCAATTGATTCATTAATTTGTAAAAGGGGTCAAAAATGCCACATCTAACTATTATGTACATATTTGTTATTGTTCATATATATGATATTGGTTTTAATATGTTTGCTATTCAGGGGTCGGTTTATGCTCCATCATTTGACCATGGTGTTGGAGACCCAGTAGAAGATGATGTCTTCATAAATGTTCAGTATGTATTTATTTCTGCAAGATTATACTTTGTCTTATTTCTGTAATTGATCAATCAAAGATGATACATGCGCTTAAAAAGATTCCTTTTACACTCTTTTCATTCATACTATTTTCATGTATGAGTTATGTAAAATTTGGAACATGAAGTTTGTGAAAGTTTGCAAAGTGGTTATTGCATTTAGGTAACCATACTTCTAAATGGAACATGCATTACTGTACTATTTGCAGGCACAAAGTTGTTATAGTGGAAGGCAATTATTTGCTTCTAGAAGAAGGTACTTGGAAAGAAATATCATCAATGTTCGACGAAAAATGGTAAATCTGGTATATCTAAATGCTAATTTTTGCAGACTTTTTTTGGTGGAGTTGGAAATTTAGGCCCATCTGGATTAATGAGTCAAGTTGGATTATCCTTTGTCTATAACAGGTCAAACAAGTCGACTTACTTTTTTTGTTTAGCTAAAATGATAACGAGGTGAATAGATAAAGTCAAAAGGCATCCAAACTCCAAAATGTATACTCGAACCACAATGCATAAATCATCTTACAGTGTTCTACTTTTCCAAAATCAAGTTATCATTGTAACAATATAGTTGTTCTAAGTCATATTCAAGACATTAATTATATGTGAAGTTCAAGAAATGAAGAGATTCAAAAGTGTTGTGACTGTGATACGAATCAAATTGATAATCAAGAATTGGATAGAATACACCCGTAATCGGATGCTTGAAAGTACAAAAGGGGGCCTGATATTCGAGACTCGGGGGATCTCCAAAACAAAGAAATAACAAAAATACTTAGAACTCTCCTCCTCCACATGTTGACCGGCCCTAATATAGCCAAACCCTAAACCCTAAAATAAGGAAACTAACTCGATAAATTAGGAAAAGATAATTAATTCAAATAATAAACCTAAATAGATAATCCTAAATAAATAATAATAATTAACCCAAATCCTGGACCGTATCAGACTGATCCCCACCCTTTTGTACGACCAGTATTAAGTTTACCCCTTTGTACCAGTGACCAAACGTACCCATTTTGCCTCTAGTTCTGCAGAACTTTATAGAAAAATTTTATTTGTCATGTTGAACTATACTAGATTAGTTTAAAGGTCGCATTATATTTACCAATCCCCCTTTTCTTCAACCAAATAGACAGTGTTTTGCTGTCACATAGTATTCTCTTGTAAACGGATAGACGGAGGGTGTTCTCTGTTTAGGTTACCCTGGGGCACGTAGTTTTTGGTTCAGATGTACACACCAATCTACCCATAGCCGTTTCCAAAGCATCCCAGACCATCGTTGATTGAAACCCCCGTGGGACTAGAACTTTTGACCTCCCCTATGGGGTGCAATTGTACTACCCGGTAGGCCATTAGGTGGTGGTAACACAATGTTCTCTTATAAGATTGGTTAAATACAACATGGATCCAGAAAAATACATGTATAGTTCTATAAATTACTTTACTATGTTACATCTTCTATGTATTTTAGCCAGAAGTGTGCTGAATGGTTACAATAATAATCACGTGGTTTCAATTATTTTCAAGGTTTGTTGATGTTGACATTGACATAGCAATGGAACGTGTTTTGAAGAGACATATATCAACTGGTAACCACCTTTTATTCATGATTCACATGCTTGCACATGAAAGATTATTATTCATAGTTATAAAAAAAGATCATTGGTTTCCCTCTTTTTGTTAGGTAACACCCCAGAGCTGGCCAAGCATCGGGTAAGCTACTAACCAGGGTTGGTATTTCATCTCTAAGAGGTCAAACTGTAAAATCAAATAATTTACCTAAAATGGGTCAATGGGATCAAGTAGGTCAGACGGGTTGAAAGTCGCAAAGTTTGACTTTATGTAATTATATTTGACACGCTAATTGTTTATAAAATATTTTATTATGTTTATTTACTTGAACCAAATTTACATGCAGATTGGATACAATGACAGGCCAAATGCAGAACTTGTTTGCAAGTCAAAGAAAAATGCAGATTTGATAATCAAGTCCATTAATCTTTGAAGATCCAACCAACCATTTGTGTTGCACATAAAGCATCCGAAACGCAAATTAAGAATGGAAATTACAAACTACATGAAATGAGGAGAGACAGTTTGATGGCAAGATGAATATGAGAAGCAAAAGGTCAGTTTGGATATTCTGTTTGAATTTGGTGCAAAATAATTAGAAAATGAATTGGCAGACTGCATGTTCTTAATGAAAGTATTCTGTTTCTAAATTTCTGGGGGTTGATTGGGCTGGGAGGACTATAATTTTTCACATATGTTTACAGCCTTCAAACTACCGGATTGTATTGATTTCCAGTGACGAGTGCCTCTTAAAATCACTGTTATAATAGTCCCTATTTATTGATTATCAATTTGGATGTGGACTTGCGACATCATGGAACCTATTCAACATGCTTGACCCCTTTTATCATCAGGTTCAAGTTTTTCAAAATTTTCCCAATTTAACCTGTTGGCTTTAAGATAAGAGCTCATACCAACCACTTTTCACACAAAGTGAAAGTGGTCGATGTTAGGTGCACATGGCTAAACCTAATTTTCGGTCATGTAAATTTACCAAAGCAATATTGGACGTGAGATGGTGGAGGCCGAATTCCAAATTGTATAAAGACTAAAGAGGTAAAGATAATTCTGGAAATATAGTATTTTTCTTGTTCATAAAAGTTTGTCTTTTTACCCACAAGACAATGATACGTAGAATTCAATAATTCTTTTTTTCCATCTTATCTCTTGATTTTGGCATTTTATCTTGTGAGTAAGATGATTAATAGAAATACAAAATAAGAAGATATAGAACTTCTCTCAAAGATTTTAACTTTTGAAGATTTTGATAAAGATGACCCAACTTTCAAAGAGAAAATGTATCGAGGGTAGTGTGATCTGTTAACTTACTAATTAAATGAATTTTTTTGAAGAGTGAACTATTCCTTAATCGCGGGATCCCGTAAGATAAAAGGGGCAACGCCCCCTAAACGAAAAACGAGGGTCCTTATGGATCCTTTAAGTTAATGCCTAGCAATATCACAATTGGAATACTTTCAAGCTATAGGTTCTTTGATGTATGTTATGACTAGCATAAGACCTTACATTGCTTATGCCGTTGGGATGTTGAATCAGTACACTAGTAATCCTAGTGCTCAACATTGGCAAGCAATACAACGAGTATTTAAGTATATGAACCATGGATTATGGTTTGTGTTATCTTGGATATCCTTCGGTTTTAAAGGATATTCGGATGCAAGTTGGATATCTAATGTAGAGGATCATACTTCTACGAGTGGTTGTGTATTCTTGCTCAAAGGTGGTGCCATTTCTTGGGCATCTAAGAAGCAAACTTGCATTACAAACCCAACGATGGAATATGAGTTTGTTATGTCAACCGTGACCGGTAGAAAGCTGACTAGCTTAGAGATTTGATTTATGAGGTTTGAAAAAACCGATTGCACCACATTCTATCCGTTGTGATATTGCGGCTACTTTGGCTAAGGCTTATAGCCAAGTGTATAATGGAAAGTCTAGACACTTAGGTGTTAGACATAGTATGATTAGAGAATTGATCATGAATGGTGTTATCTCGGTGGAGTTTGTAAAATCGCAACAAAATTTGGCGGACCATCTTACTAAAAGTTTGGCACAGGACTTAGTGCATGAGTAAGTGATAGGGATGGGATAAAAGTCCATTTAATTCTACAATAGCGAGACCTAATTCCCTTCTAATACAACATTAGAAACTAAATTTAATGCGGAAAGCTCATACTTATAGCTTGGAACACATTATGAATCATCCCAAGTATATGTTTGGTTTTGTAGTAGATAAGGGCATAAGGCTGAGGATTAACTTCTTAATAATTTCTTTGAGAAAGTGTATTGTAGGTACATGATGTAAATGAATTACCTATGTGATTGTGAAGTGTAGCCACGTTTCAGAAGGTTGTGGACTCGGTATACAATCATAAGAGGATTTGGACACATGGGTTAAAAACTGTGTCAGATTATTTTGACTAGATGGGAATTGTAAACTTGTATGTATTTCATCTTAATGTATCCAAATGGGTTGACGGGTTTAATCCTTAGAACACCCTGATTCTCAAATATTTGGAATGTGTAAAGTACTAATATGAAAATTCAATCGATTCGGCATTTTCATTTATGTGCAAGTTTTAGTGCGTTTGAATTAATTTTGTATAACTTCATAGTTACACTAAAATGGGGGAGGATTGTTGGTGATTTTGTTGTCACCAGTTCATGTAGTGTAATGAACGAGGGTCCCGTAAGATAAAGGGGCAACGCCCCTGACGGGTTCTAGGGGTAGCACCCCAACCCGAAATCTATTTTAGTAGAGGGACAGTAATGGAAATCCTTGATTTTTAGGGGTTTTCATTATAATTATAAATTTTGTAACTCCCGTTGTGGTCAGTTTTTAAATGAAAACCGAACAAAGATGAAACAAGAACCCAGTTTTCATACACACTAAAAATCTCTCCGGTCTCTTCATCAATTTCCGAGCCAAGAAATTGATTGTTCTTCTATAATCATCCCGGTTCGGATTTCGTGTAACCCAGGAATATTAGGGTCGAAATATCGAATTTGGAAAGTGATATACATGATTGTAGAAGCAATCCAGATAACTTGTTTTAACATTTTATGCGATTTGTCTATTTTGTAAATACGGGTATTCATTGGACCCAACTCGTTTTAGATTTATTAAGCCCAAGCTAACTCAATTAGCTTCGAGATTATAATGTTGAACAACCTTAGCTTGTTATATATATATATATATATATATATATATAGAATTGGATTCAAGTAAAAAAAATATTAAGGTACTTAATGTAAGGAGAAACTAGAACGTGACACGTGCCAAATATATCAAAAGGGTAAAATAGGAATAGGTTATATTCTCTTTCCACGTTCTCTCTCCCACGATTTCTCATACGTACATTCAAGACGATTTCTCATATGTACATTCAAGAGTTCTGTGATAAACCTCCATCGTTCTATAGAGCCCTAGATTCAAACCTACTGTCGTCGCCCAGCCGAAGCACCACCGTCGCCCTTCGGAGCACCACCGTCTCCACCAGCCGAAGCACCACCGTCTCCACCAGCCGAAGCACGACCGTCGCCCTTCGCCGCCACAGATTAGGGGTTTCGCCGCTGTTCTCGATTAGGATTCCGCCGCTATCGTCCCTGTTCGCCGCCGCCACGACAGATTAGGGCTTCGTCCCAAATCTAAAGATCGCTATCGTCGCTGTTCGCCGCCACCACAACAGATTAGGGTTTCGTCCCAGATCTGAAGATTTGCTGATGATCCGTACGCTGGATGCACGCCGACGATGGTGGCTTTTTGCGTTGCCGTCCGCTGTGGCTTTTGCGTTGACGTCGCCTCCTCTGGATCTTCGATTTTTGTTGTGCATCATCCATGGATTCAAGCCATTACTACCGGTCCTTCATCTGTTGTGAACACTTAGATTTTAGGGTCGTGCATCAGGTACTGTATTCATCAATTTGTGTATGTATCATTCTTTAAAATTTATTTGTTCATCATTTTGGGTTTTTCTGTAAATCAACTTTGTAGAACGAAGCTTGCATCAAATGTTAGTTTATTTGTACATCAAAATGATTATACCCTTTATGCATCAAATGTATTGTGTGAATCAAGATTTGTATTGTGTGCATCATGGTTTGTGAATCTGTGAATCAAAGTGGCCTGAAAATTTGGCCGATGGTTTGTAAATCTGTGAATCAAAGTGGCCTGAAAATTTGGCTGACGGGAACAATCTCAGACCCATATTTACTCACCTTTTTATTTCTGATTTATGAAATTACCATATTAACCTTTTTAATTTTTTTTAATTCCGAGATTTTGGTTAAAATGGTGGTTTTTTTGTTTGACTTTTGACTTGATCCTGTGGTCCAGATTTCACCTTACATTTAGTACCTTAATTTTTTTTAGCAGATCTCTACCCTCTCTCTCTCTCTCTCTCTCTCTCTCTCTCTATATATATATATATATATATATATATATATTATATATATATATATATATATATATTATTGAGCTTGTTTAGGACTGGGTTTAAGCTCGTCCATTAAGTAATAAAACTTGATGTTGTATACTATTGTTGAGCTCGTTTAGGCTTGGGTGCCTCGTGTAATATATTGATTGGATTTAGTTAAGTTATTTAGATGGATATGAGAGCATACATAGTGATGATTACCCTGAATGACTATTCTTAGTGATAATTGTTATGTCTGGATCTACCTTCTCTTTTTTCACTTTAAACAAGAAAAATGTTATGCCCTTTATCGGTTTAATAAGCGGCTCGGCGATGCAA
Source organism: Pulicaria dysenterica (assembly GCA_947179395.2). Classification (NCBI taxonomy): domain Eukaryota; kingdom Viridiplantae; phylum Streptophyta; class Magnoliopsida; order Asterales; family Asteraceae; genus Pulicaria; species Pulicaria dysenterica. The sequence continues at coordinate 74,742,668 of OX359288.1, read as the reverse complement.
GAACAATGATCCCTTAACGGGACGATGCATCACGGGCTCGCAATAAGCATGTCATGAGCTCCACTATCGGTGTTGTGACTTGTGAGCGTATGAGCATGACTTCACAGTGGGACCAAAAATGTGTGTCGGATGATATTTAGTAATTAGATATATGTTTATATCGTGAATAATAGGGAAGTATATTATGAATGGGAGCTGATCCTCACACAACAAATTTTAGTCATGCACAACAATGTTATGCAGCATCAACATGTACTATGTGTAGTAACTGCTTGTATATTGTTGTGCATGACTAAAATTTGTTGTGTGAGGATCACCTCCCATTATGAATAATGTTTATAGACAATGACTATTAGGCATCACGTTGCATAGGGACCCCCACAAAGGATTTGATGTTTGTCATGTAGTGAGGTGGTTGTCCCGTCATCCATCTAAGTTATGACTCAAAGACATCTTTGTTACCACCTGTCCTTGATTATTTCTTCGAGGGGGATTCTATTTCGACAGGTGATTCTATATTTATATTTGAAATATCTAAGGTTTTTTTTGGATATCAGTAATGATATGTATTAAAAACTGTAATTGATGTAACATGTCTGATATGTATAGTAACACATATTTGAACACTTTTAAAATCTAAATTGATGTTATTATGTGAGTGTATGACATGTATTAAAAACTGTAATTGATTAACGTAACATGTATAGTATGTTAGAGGTCCTAGAGGAATTTTCCTTGTGAGTTTTTATTTTTCTTTCTATTTTGTCTTTCAAGTAAAAAAAAGATGGTTTAAAATCTAGATTAATAGGGTGTCACGAGTATTGGATTATTGTCATGTGAGATAATTTGCAACAATAATCATTGTATTAACACACTGAACCATTATTATAAAATATGTGGGGCACATCGGATACACTTATGTATCATCATGATCGTTTAAAGCCTACTTTAATATAAGTACTGCTCTAATTAATGCCAAGACGTTAAAATAATTTTTTTTATAATAGAAATTACTTTTAAATCTGCACCTTTTATTTATAACGGGATTAGAGCTAATAACTTTGAAAAATTAAAATTTAAATAACCTAGGTACTCTGAACTACAAACTCTTTGATACGTAAAAGTAAATCGAAATAGGGAATCATCAAAATAGTGAATCATCATTCAACTCTCTCGTATGTGTATGTATGAGAGAGACACAGAGAATAATACGAGATTATGTGTCGAGTTTTATCTTCTTGGGACTCTCTGAGTACAATTTGCAATGTTAAAGTATATCCATCATCACTACATCATCTCAATCTTTCTACTAGAAAACGTCTTGTAGAAATCTGTGGAGGAGTCGATAAGAGCACCCGTAATGGGTACTCTTTAATGCCTATAACGAGCGAAAACAATGCCAACTCGCCCTTTTTTCCATTGCAATATATATACATTTGTGTGATATTAATAGCATCTTTGTGGTGGTAACGAACTTGAGTTAGTTATGCTGACGTGTGTGTCAAGTGTTGACGGTTATGGGTATTATCACTGTAACTGTTTAATTATGAGCTAGTTTTGCTGACATCACGACTAGTAATTATAACAGTTGTGGTTGTTTACCATTGCGGATGCTCTAAAGGAAAGGGAGAGGATAGAATTTGGTGAATTATAGTTAATCCTTTTTTCAAGGAAGCATATTCAAAATTTAAACACTGGCTTATTCTCAAAGTTTCAAATAGAAAAAAAAACCTTAATTAGTTATTTTTAGACGATTATCCTATGTAATAGTTGGGAAGGTTAATGTTTCGAATCTAGGATGTTTCAATTAAGGAATGACTATGAGATTGTTTCGAAAATAGTTACGGATAACATCTGTTATATTGCATATATATCCGAGTCAAAGATATGGTATTCCAGAAGAAACTTGAACACAAAACCACCACCCTCCCCTTTATTTTAGATAATAAGCACTTTAATTGGTAAACGTCAATTGATTAACTAAGTATATTGGTTGGTAACTTGATATATATCACATAAATATATATCATGACGTCTTTAAAAGAGAAATGAGAGATGTAGAGGATTGGAGAGAGAGGTAGAGTATGTTTGGTTCAAAGGGAATAAGAAAATAACATGTTTAGAAACAACTATAATAGGCAAAGGTTGTTAAGGTAACACTGATTAGCAAAAAGATTAAAATACTCTATGACTAACCGTCAAATTTAATCATAGTTGGCATAAAAGATAAAAAATAAAACAAAGCTACTATCATTATTTTCATAATTTTTATAGCTACAAAATTAAAAGTAAAATTTAATATCAACCGCAAGGAACATTTACATAATCAACTCTAAAAAGATACTTATATCATTCAGTTAGCCATTTTTTAAAAGCCGATTAATGTCTGTTTGTTAAATTTAGATCTCACAATTCACACTATCAACATGTCATAGTATTATTTATTTATTTATAATTTGCTTTCCAATCTCAACCTATTCATCATTAAAAATAAAAATTATTAATTGTAATCTTGAATGGTTTATTGTTAATTTAGCAATTTGTTAAAATTGTCCATTGTAAACTTTACTATACTAGTAAAGCCTTAAATATTTAGGAATGGAAAAAGTAACCTTCCATTAATATTAAAAACATTGTTAGATTCACAATTCTATTCTTGAATTGTCAATTTTAGCTTTTCAAAAGTAAACCGAAACCGAATAAGTTACTATCGAATTCGATTAAGTACCATCAAAGCGAAGCACGCTTACAGAACTCTTATCTTACATATCGTTTTCAATTCCGAATTCGTCACTATATATTAAAATTATAATAATTAAATAATGCTATTCATTGCATTTAGTTGTATGAAAAGGCATTTATTGTCTCTTTTTTTCTTGGCACTCATGGATACCTATAAATATATATAAGCGTGTATATAAGGTGGGGCTGGGTGTGATAGCTGTACCAGCATGTACTACATGCATTATCATATATACGTCCAAAAATCATTGAATAGCATCTCTGGATTGGGCCCATCGTAACTGGACCGACAGAGACATAAAGAGAACATCGTGGGCCCATTTTCATTTTAAGCCCAATCCTTTGCACGTGTGTGCCACTACAATTATTATCATCAAAAATTCCATTTGTTCATGCTTTTTATTATTACTGTTGAATTTATGAGACTCGTCGTTCTTTCAAGCCGATTAAATTTGTGACTCTTTAAACTCATCGTTTCTATAGCAATGCAAGAGCATCTCACATTGGTGAGGCAAGAGGGATTCTTCCTCCTTATAAGGAAGACGGATCTTACTACTACATCAACGCATTTTGAAAACTATGAGGGACAACTCAAAGCAGACAATATTATTAGTCGGTTCCTAAGTTGAGATCCTAGCAATTTCTTTGTCTTTTTACCTATTCAATAAACAATAGATGTAATGTATTAATTTTTTTTATTTTAAATTTTGATTTTCACACTTGCTTTTGTTCAAATGAATAGAAAAATATAATATAAAAAGATATATAACATTACTATTATTATTGATATCAACAAAGAATCTAAGATAACGTTTTTTATTTCTACATTACATTAAAAAAATTATTAATCAAGATATCCCGTTATGGTGAAACAAAGTTTGGTTGAATTCTAGCCAATTAAAGATAGAGTCGATTTTAATAAGTAAACGTATTTTTGACTTAACGGTATCGTATTTTTTTTAGCGCAAACATACGAACACACACAACCATTAAACTTACTCTTAAATATACTTTATTGTTTATTACGAGACTTGACCCCTTAACCTTTTGAGAAGAGACATCTTTCACCAACACTTAATCACCGGGCTACAAGCCCTTTAATGCTCAGCAGTATCATATGTGTTGGTGCAATCCTTCCGACAAATTTATAAAATATATTTAAATGTTTTGATGATCACAAATTTATAATATTCAAGTCAATAAATTATAATACATAATTTAAATTTCCGATAGGCAAAATAATAAACAACGTTTTAAATCGAAAACACATATGCATTCACTTGTTAAAACGATTTTATAATAAACAAGTTTAAAACTTTATAAATCTAATGTCGGGTTTAAAGTTTAAATAAAATGAATACATTATGATTTATAAAGTTACATGAACTTCAAAGAATTGCTTGTTAACATTTTTATATGATCTTATTTGAGATATCCAAATATATATATGTTATACAAAGGTTGAACAAGAAAGTTAAATAATATATTTTTAAGCATACATTCAGACGTATAAATTGATTTTATAATAACAAAGTTTTAACGTCTATAAAATCAAATGATAAGTTATTAAAATAAAGAAAGTAATTATATTTGATTTTATGTGCTTACAAAATAAATAAATAAATAAATAAGTTTATGTTTTTATAAAATAAGTTTTATAAAAACTTTTATATATATTGATAAACATTTATAAAAACATAAAGAATCTTTTATTTAAAACAAAAGACAAAATACTCTTGTTTGAAATTCAAATCTTGCAAAGTCCAAGATGTCACAAAGCTCAAGACTATACAAAGCACAAGACATCACAAAGCTCAAAAGATTCCAACTTTTGCAAAACTCAAGACAATGCTGATGACCCACGGAAGAAGCCACGGTCGACCGTGCATCTTCCGTGGGGTCAAAATCAGCATTGTCATTTGTTATTTAATCAACACTCAAGTCTTTGTTTAAATACTCGTGCACTCTAAATAAATACTTACATAAGATTTATAAATATCAAATTATATCATTTATATAACCAAAGTGATTTATTCAAATTTATATAAATGTTTATAAAAGTCTAGAACAAGAAATATAAATCTTAAAGTGTTTAATATCATTCTTGCATTTATATATTTATAGAAAGATGATTTTAATATTTATAAATGATTATATAAGATTATATATGTTGTGTGTGTTTTATATAAATGATGGAAGTGTTTATTCAAATTAAGATGAGTTGGCCACCACATGCATCTATGACATAAAGCATGAAATCTTACATGCTTTATGATTGATTAAACAAGTCTCCATATTGGTATGTGATGACATGTTTGACACTTTGTGAAGGCTTTATTTTTTATCTAGTTAAAAAAATAGGCTTTAATTCAAGATTCCAACAGATATGAAGCTAGAAGACAAGAGAGAAAGTGGGCTGGACTTCGACGGTCAATGTCAAGGTCGACCGTGGCTTCCGCCGTGGGACAGCTGATCAGCACACCTTTTTCTATTTAATGCATGCTCAAGCCTTTCATCAAACAACCTTTGACACTTTAAAAAAAGTCTCTTGCACATCAAAATACACCTTTTCAACTCTAGAAAATAACTTGATCATTGCTCTCAAATATTATCATCATGATTTGAAGATCAAGTTACAATTTCAAGTATTCAAGCAAGAGAAGAAGTATTCAAGCAAGAAAGAATTATTCAAGCCAAAGAAGATACTTCAAGAAAACATCATTCATATTCAATCTTAAATTTGTAATAGAAGTTTTTGTAATAGGTGATCATTTCCTTGAATAGTGAGAAGAAGAGGTGATCACTACCTTATTAGTGAGACGAGACGTAGAGGTGATCACTTCCTTGAATAGTGAGACGTAGAGGTGATCACTTCCTTGAATAGTGAGACGTAGAGGTGATCACTTCCTTGAATAGTGAGACGTAGAGGTGATCACTACCTTATTAGTGAGAAGTGTTGTATCGGTGATCTCTTCCGCTAAAGAGAGAAGTTTTTAGTGAAGACAACTCTTGGATCGAAGGCCAAGGAGTGGACGTAGGTTGAAGTTAGTTTCAACCGAACCACTATACATACGGTGTCATAATCTCTATCCCTTATCTTTTATTACTTGCATTTTAATTAGCGTATTATTAATCAATAGTTAAGATTTGTTCTCGCAGTGCTCGCAATAAGAACAGTTTCAAATAAATCTATATGTCAAAATTCATGAATTTTATTTTACATGTTTTTATACCATGTACAACCGAAGGAAGTTATAGTATTATATAATACTGAGTTGTGTTCAATATAGTCCATATAAAAAACATAGTCCTTATATTATAATATTCAATCACATGTGATTCAGTATACAATCACATGTGATTGTAAAAGCATCACATGTTAATTACGAAAATGCCACTTCGCCCAAGTTTTTAAAATTCAATCTGGACCATTGATGAGGCTGATCCAAAGGCTAAAATTAGTCCCTTAGTACTATGAAAAAGTATAAACTATATTGAATATTTCTCATATAATACTATAATGTATATCTGATTATTTTTTAATAATTAAGACACACAAATCCTCTTAATCTATCATCTTTTTTATAACGTAATTTAAACTTTTAATCTCAATAAGAATGAAACATCTTAAATACACTGTAATGCCGTTAAGTCAAAGGCCTTACAGTAAATCTATATTTTTTAGGTAACTTATTTTATATATAATAGAAAAAGAAATAGTTTGAATTATAAGTTATTAAAAAAAGTAAAAATGTAGATAGTAATAATTATTGTTATTAATAAATAAAGAATGAAATATAGCAAAAGAAGAAAAGGAAAAAATGAACAAAATACATAAAAGGGAAAAAAACGCTCAGTGAGTAAAAGTGAGAAAAAAAATTTAAAAATGTATCAAAGATGGTTTGAATTTTAGACCTTTTAGCAGGGGTGTTCATTAATTGGTTTCACACGAAAATTCACCCGATCCATATAAGTTTGGATTGATTGGTTATGGCTTAATTGGATTTGGATCGGTTATTTGTATACATCCGAATATTTAATTGGATTATGGTTTGGATTTGGACTTTAAGCTTTTCTTTTGGGACCCGACCGAATACCCGAATAAACAAAGAGATTGCATTTTATTTTATATAAATATATATTATTATATAATTGCCTTAAAAATTTATTTCATTTGAGTTTCTTTATGAACTACCGAATATGATATCAATCCCTCCATGCTCACCATCCATGAAACTTCCCATATCCAAGGAACGGTTGAGATTGGTTCTCGCGGTTCTCGAACTAATAACGGTTCTCGAATGAACATTCCTCTATATATATATATATATATATATATAGTAGGAGGTTCAAATGAGAACCCTAAATAAATTGAGAATGTGAAACTCAATCCTAGCCGTCTAATTCCCCCTCCTTCAATGTCATTGCCCACCCATGAATTCCTCACATGCACCCTGCCACACTCAATTCTCTCACGCTCTCCATCAATGCATTCCACTTACAAAATGAATGGCCGAGATTGAGTCTCTCATTCTCATTTAATTTCTCATTCTCATTTGAACCCTCCCATATATATATATATATATATATATATATATATATATATATATATATATATATATATATATATATATATATATATATATGTTGGATTATGTGTAGAGATAATTAATAGGCATATTGTATCCAATGTTATAAGAGACTAAAGGGTCACACTGCTACACACCCAATTCAGAACAGTTGGATTTCACCATTAAACTGTGTGGAAATAATTAATCAGGTTGGATTAATTATTAAAGAGAAAGAAGAAATAACTAATCGGTTAGGTTAATTATTAAAGAGATAAACGAATAATTAATCAGTAGTATTAATTATTGAAAAGAGATAAATAAATAATTAATCAGTTTGTATTAATTATTAGAAGAGGATTAAATAATAAATAGTTATTTATTATTTAAAGGAAATTAAATATTAAGTTTTAATATTTAAACGGACCAGTTAATTAATAGTTAATTAATTAACTAGAAAAGTCCAGGGGGTCAAAATGAGAAGAGATGAAAGTTTAATTAAAACCAGTTGGGCTTTTAATTAAACGGGCTTAGGTCCAATTTAATCCTTATATAATATCCTTATGCCTAAGGATTAAGTGATATGAGACAAGGATTAACCTAGCCACCAAGACAACTCTCTCCCTCTCATTCTCGTCGACCTCTCTCCTCGTCGACTCTCTCCTTCTCGCCGATTTCTCTCTCGGTCTCTCTCTCGTCGAACACAAACCGAAGAACACTAGGTGGTCTTTCGGTTTTGGTAGTTTGCGAAGTATACACACAGAGTTTCGAGGTATTTGAAGCTCGGGTGATCCAGGAGCGGTCTAGCAGCCAGTTCAATCGGAGGTGCAGTAGTGGTGGACTATCTTTAGCAATCCTAAAGTTTTCTGATCAACTATATTGTTATAACCTTATCTGTGGATTGTTATACAAGAAACTATGTTGATCATTTAAAGTTATTAAAGATCCTAACCCTTTTGGGGTTTAGAGGGTTGTGTTCAATCCAGTTCCGCTTTTAGGATTGAACCAGTAGAATCAAACCCAGGTTTGACCAGTTTGAGTCATAAGGTGGTTTGGTCAGGTTCAAAAATCCTTCAATATATATATATATATATATATATATATATATATATATATATATATATATATATATATATATAGGAAGAAGTTCCATTGAGAACCATTTTTAGTGCGAGAACCGCGAGAACCAATCTGAGCCGTTCAATTCCCACTCTTTCAATGTCATTGCCCACCCATGAATTACTCACATACACCCTGCCACACTTGATCCCCCCACGCTCTCCATCCATGAATTCCACTTATCAAATCAACGGCTAAGATTGGTTCTCGCGGTTCTCGCACTAAAATCGGTTCTCAATGGAACCCTCCCATATATATATATATATATATATATATATATATATATATATATATATATATATATATATATATATATATATATATATATATATATATATATATATATATATATATATATATATATATATATATATATATGGGAGGGTTCATGCGAGAACCGTTGTTAGTGCGAGAACCAATCTCAGTCGTTCCTTGGATATGGGAAGTATTATGGATGGAGAGCGTGGAGGGATAGAGTGTGGCAGGGTGTATGTGAGAAATTCATGGGTGGGCAATGACATTGAAAGATGGGGAATTGGACGGCTTAGATTCACTATATATATATATATATATATATATATATATATATATATATATATATATATACTATAAACTTAAAAAACGATGAATAAGTTACAAGTTTAAGGGCACACAATTTTGCATCCTTTACTTTGTATCTTTTTCGTAAAATGTATAAAGAGAACAACCTATCTTTCGGTCAATCTAGTCTTTCGATCATGTGCTATGCCGAGATTGATTTTTACTGTATCAAAGAGAAATTATCGATCAGACAAAAAGCTCTAGCTAGGACCGGTTCATCTCTACACATAATCAAGTTTTTGGTATCCGAAGCTGCTTCCTAAACCAATATGTATATCCTTAAGATCCATATACGTTACACATGCATCCTTGAATGACCTTAACTTGTGAGGACATGATATATAGGTGTAAATAATATATGAGAGTTCATATGTTAATTAATATCTAGCATTAATCTAGAATATTATGCCCTTGGACCCCAAATTTTTGTTAATTAGGTATTTTATGTCTAAAAATAAAACATCATTGTTAATCTTCCATAATACGGTACACCCATTTCTGTAATAGACACCACCCGTCCTCATGAATTCTATTATCATTTGCAACGTTCATAAGCATTATATTCAATTTTTTTAAGGAATGAACAGGTCAAACAGCTTGAAACGAAGAGGTTAAAGGCTCAAAGCTGGTCAAAAATTGTTCTAACAACTGAAAAATCTAAAAGTTGTGGTGGAACCTAGAGGGGGGTGGGTGAATAGGTTCTTTTACTTAGTTTACCAATTTTTACACTTATAAAAATTAGTAAGTTGTGTTATAAAGAATAATCTTGAAATTTATAGCACACAACTAATATAGGAATTTAAAGAGAGTAGAGATAGAGAGATATCACCAAGAGTAGACAAGAGATTTATAGTGGTTCATGCAAGTGTTAACAAACTTGCACTACATCCACTCCTTGGCCTCACCCACCAAGAGTTTGCTCCACTAGCCTTCTCTCTTTGAAGGTAGAGATAAACCTTTTACACTTCTCTTTTTCACTTGCAAGAATTAACACTTCAAACTTGCAAGTAAGGTAAAGATAACTTTGCTTCACTCTAATTCTAAAGGCTAGAGTTGATCCTCACTTCTCTCTAATTCTAAAGGCTAGAGATGATCCTTACTTCACTCTAATTAGAAAGGCTAGAGTTGATCCTTACACTATTACAAAATATGTAGAAAGATGATGTAGTGTTTAAGCTTTGAAAGCTTTGCTCTTGCTTGATTCTTGATCTTGAATGATAGATGAATTATCAAAGAATATGATCTCACAAGATAAGAATATGTATTCTGTGTTTTTGCTGTGCAAGAGGTTAGTAATGAATGAGGTTTAAGTTGGTTTAAATAAAGAAAAAAGTTCAAGGCCAAAAATCAACTAAATAATGAATGAGGTTTTAGTTGATTTTTGCTGTGCACCTGGACTTTCTTGTTCTTTGCAATATAGACGTTGGACTTTATTTAAAACCATACTCAACTCATTTTTACCATAAAAATCAACTAAAAAGTAGATGTTCAAAAGGTTCGTTGATCCCATACTTCTAAAGTTTGAATTCAAACACAAAAATGGAAGTTTGGAAACCAATACACAAATTATGTTGGTATTTTACCTCTTTGGGAGATTCCTTTTCCAAATATGGTTGTGTATTGTTTCAAAGTAGAATTGTGTTTGGTATTTGCTAAAACGGTAAGCTCTTAGATTTAATCAACCAACACCAATAAGTTTATAAAAAATTTGTCCATTTTTATAAAAGTTTTTATAAAAATAATTTTATAAAAACTTAAACTTATTTAATTATTTTATTTGTAAGCTCATATAATTCGAACTCTTGTTTGTAGATATCTTCGTCATCGGCTTTGAAGATGCCATCTTCACTTGTTGAGTACGAGTTCGGTTGACTTGAAGAAGAACAACATTTAAGAGTTGTGACCTGAGCAGTGACAGTTGAGTCACAGTCGACCGTGGGATCGACCGTGAAGGTTGAATGTTTTGCTTTTATCTTGTTTTCTTCTTTTCTTGTTGAATTGAAGTCTTCAATTATTTGTTCTTCACTTGACCATTAATTTTAGGTTTGTGAACCTTTAAAGAATGTAGCATATGAACATATGAATAAATTTGATAAGCAATAATATTACTTGTTCATATTTTTATCATCATCAAAATAAGGAGTGCATTTTTTAATGTGTGGTCATGTATGCACTAACAAGTTGTATGCTTTGAATGAGATATGTCGATCCTCTTTGTTCGCCGTTGTGACAACGAAGAAAGATAGTTAATAAAATGAAAGAGAGGTTAGAATGGAGATGAAAAAATTGTTACAAGTTTAATAAGATAAGATAGGATTAAAGATTACATATAGAAGATTTTGTCTAAGACGCAATATCTTGTTTATTTCCTACTTTTGGCAAGAATTTGATAACTGTTATATTTTAAAGGTTAGGTTTTTTTTAACAACAAAGAAAGTATCCTAGGCAAAGAGCTTCGGCTTGGGCATCACTCGCGCCTAGAGAACTTAGTATTATTAGAAGTTTTTAGCAAGTTGCTAGACGAGTACAACCAAGGTTACAATACAACAACTCAACAAAGCCCGATAAGACCACGAGAAACAAATAAATCAAGATTAAAGACACCAAAACTTCTATGTGCCTGGACCCAAAGCTGAATTAGGACTAGAGCACCATACATCTGTATTTATCTTCCAATTACGCTGCCTATTTTGAATCCAAAATACCGAGTTTCTTTGGATTTTAGGGAACATATCCTCTTGTTTTATTTTAGCCACTTCAACTTGATTAGCATGATAAATGTTGTTCCTCCAATTCCATATGGACCGTAAGGTCACTACACATACAGCATCAAAACCCATTTGAACTTTTTCCAAATCTGCACTTGATGATAAAGAATTTTTGAGAGATGCTAAAGATGTTGGTCTAACACTTTTCTTGCCCCACCATGCCCAAATCTTTCTCCAAAGATTATCAATAGCCTTACAAGCAAAAAAACAATGGTTGACATCTTCTTCATACTCATCACAGAATACACATCTATCATCAAGACACACCATACCTCTCTTAATGATCACAGACTTGAGGGGAATGGCCTCATTGATCAACCTCCACACAAATATACTTATTTTTAGTGGAACCAAAGTGGACCACATGAAATTCTGTTTTGCTACTATCATCCCATCAATAGAAGATCTATAAACAATCATTGTAAAATTTTTAACAGAGAAGGTACCTTTTAAATCCCATAGCCATTTCCATGTATCTGAACCTTCTTCTTTATATTCTGCTTGACAAAGAAAGGCGTTTAGATTCTGAAACTCTTCTAGTGTTCTACCATGCAAACTTGATCTCCAACTCCATGAACCCTGCCAGTGACCATTTATATTCTGCCAACGCTCTTTAAACGTCACTTCGGGGTTACTTTCAGCCGCTAACAGTAGAGGAAAACGAAACATTAGAGTTGTCCCAAGCCCCACCGAAGAGTCCTTCCAAAAACTAGAATCAACCATTTGCAATATGTTTAGAAAAGGAGTCACAGAAATTCAAGTCCCCTACTGAAATACCTTTACATGAACAAACAATCGAATCCCATACTCCTTTACCAAGATTGGATGTTATTCTATCAAACCCTCCTGCCACACCATAAATTTCTAAAATGACTTCCTTCCGGATGCATTGATCCTCCATCAAGAACCTCTTATACGTATACAATGTGTAAAAGAGTCATTAAATCGATACATATGGATAAAATAATTATATACATTTTATTATATATAACATAAAGTGTATAAAAAAATCATGGTATACTTAAATATTTGGTTAAGAAAAATTGCTAATCAGTTTATAAGGATAAAAAAGTCATAATTATAATATGTGACAAAAAATAATATATACTAATCATGTCCCTTATTATTTAAAGTTTGTACAAAGACATCTCGTTATTTTTATAAAGTTATTAACGTAACTAGTACATAGTTTTATATAAAATATTATTTAGTGTATATTTAACACACATAGATTTAGTACACACTACGATCCACAATGTATATACATGTTAAAAGTTAACAACTATAATTGTCTTTTTTTTCTACAATAAACTAACACATATTCTAAATTCTACATTTTTGTTTAAACGAGACTTATGTATTGTTTGTTTGTTGCTGAAAGGTTTCAATCAGTGTTGAATCGCTCAGTATTCAGTTTGATTGTTATATCTAAATGAAAACTGTGCTAAATGAAACAGAAAAGCACTGCTGAATCATTCCATCTTAAAGTATATTTTTAATCATTAAACACTAAGTATCTAACTTTGATACCCCTTTCATTCACACGTTGTCTTGTTAAATAATCATATCTTATAATATAGTAAATCACTATTAAGATTTAAATAGTAATTTGCATCATTCAGATTGTTTGTTCAGAACTCTTATCAACATGTCACAATCATATGTAGTTTCATACAGAGTCTTTAAATTATTCACACCATAGAAGCATTCGATACTTAATCATGTGTTTTAACAAACAACCCCTTAAACCATTAGGCCATTAGTAGCACTCCACTCAACCCAAATGTCACAATAGCTGCCACAACAGCTTTTCTTACTTATTCCTTCCTAACCCAAATAAACCCAAACCCCAAGTAACACTCGACCCAATCAACCCAAATATTTTTTTCTCTCCTTACCCTTTCTATAAAACCAGAAAAAAAATCTGGTAATGCTCTCGATTTGGCGGACCCGAAGTGGAGGATTTGGGGGGGTAACCCGAAACCCCCATAGGGGTGTTCCTTTGTGAACCCGAAGGACCCCGAAGCCAACCCGTCCATCCCTCCCGAACCGCTACACATGGCCTTAGACTTAAGAAAAGAGAAACATCTCACACCCTTTAGTACATTCACCTTCCCTAATAACACACTATTGTTGAAATGCTGGTTACTTTATTTTATTTTATTAAAATAAAAAAGATATATTCTCTTAATATTTATTTATACTTTATCTTAATACCCAACCGTAAGATAACATGTTGAATTCATTAATTCTCTTTCTTCATCATCTCCATCGATTTTAATATTTTTATTGATCTTGTAATAATAAGTTTGAGAAAATAGTATGAATATATATCGTCTCTCTTATAAAAACATCTATTTTTCTACTTTGTCTTTTTACTTCATATTTCTATCTACTCAATTATTAATATTTGTAATACACTAATTCACTTTACTTATTTTATTTCTTTATTTTATTACTTATTTTAATCAAATAAATATAAAAGTAAGTAAAAATATTAAGTAAATAGATATAAAACCTCTACGTAATTTATTTATTTTGTGGTGCAAACCCCAAAAATATAGATTTGGAAATCCCCTTAGATATAGAATTTTTCTTTAAAAGTAAGCATTTTCATTCGAGTGGGACACGGTAATTAGGCCTCACACATGGGGAGTGTCTTAATCCCCGACAAATACGTGGGGCCAGCCTCACATGGTTAATACTTCCTACTTTTAGGGTGCGTGATCCGACGACCACAATTTAATAGCGTGAATTGATCTGAACCGTTACCCGGCAGGACCATGGTATTCCATACACCTTTGTCTATCCTATGTTCCCTTCTTTCTACGCAGCTGACCAAACGTGCTGCATATTTGACCGACATCTTTACCTGTCTTATCGAACACCATGTTTCCTTTACTGGCAACTTATACATACGCTCCTTACGCGCGTGGTACTCAACACCCTCTTTTTGTACCTAAAAATGATAATCATTTTAATTTTGTTCATACTTATTTTATTACTCATTTTATCAAAACATATATTAAAATTAAATTAGATGATCAGAAAAAAAAAATTAGTATAATACACATGTCAGATGAGTTAAAGAACAAAGTAGAAACAAAAAATAAAAAAATATTTAATTTCTATTTTAGACCAATGATTTTTAGATTTTGAGTTTATTTCATATTTGACTTATATTTGTGTTTTTATAAATAATATATAAGACACGGTTATTAGTCACGGTTAATTATTTATTAGTCGTTTGTCACATTTTATATTAATATTATTAATATTATTGAAGATGGACATATTGAATCTTGATTTGTCGATTCTTCGATATTTTAATTCTTGAATTCATTTACATGGATTTTAAAATTTTAAGTTTCAACTCTTTGTTAAGCTAGTCAATCAAGTCGGTTTCAATCTAGTGCTCTACATGGCAAAGAAAGATTTTATTCCTACAATTGAACCGAAGTACATTGTATCATGACGATTTTATAAATAATTTCTCGTCGTCTATTAAAAAAGGATAATAAATATTAAGAATAACAGTTGTTGGAGATAGCTTTTACTTCAAAGAACAAATTGTATTTTCTTGGAGGCACTTGCATGAAAACGTACTTAATCATTGCCTTCTTTGAGCTACTAGACATCGTTTGTGAAATGGATTCTACATTCTTGTGGAACCTAAAGTTGTCAGCCGCATATTATATCACTAATTACAGTTAATTGAAATGAGTTCAGACTCTCTTATGTTTGGTCAAACATGATTTATCATGTTTTCTCATAAATATAAAAACGAACCCTATAAAGGGGACTAACTATTGACTAAAGTAAGAGACCTACTCTTATGTTTGTAAGAGAGAATATAATCAATCATGTTTGACTCAAACATAAAAAAATCTTAACCTAACTGAAATATGGATCAAGCATTAAGAAATAGAATACTTATTCAAATGCTTCATGTTAATACAAGATTCATAACTATGTTGGTTCTCTTTTCTAAGATTGTAAAATAGTTACTCGGTATGAAACTACTATTATCTTTTATGGTAAATAGTTGTTAATAACTTAATTATGATTCATTTAAATCATAATTTAAAAAAAAAAGAGGTTTCATATTCTCCTATAAAGTTCTCATATTTATCATTCTATTTATAAATTAATACATTATCAAAATTAAGAGAAAAGATTAAGAAACATAATAAGTGAATTTCATATGTTATTGTTAAATGAGTAGAAAGATTAAGTAAAAAGAAAAATAACGTTATATTATAAAAATTGCTTATATGCGATTATTTTTAGTCCCCCATGTTACATGTAATTAATTTTTATTCTTGAACCTTGCAATAGTCTTTTTTACAAGGAAGCTTTTTTATTTATATTTTTCTTTATAAATTTTGGAAGGATATTATCGCGTGGCAAGAGTGTGCAAGTGGGCATGAATATTCTTGGTCATGAAATCCATGCACAAAGAGAATAACTCACCTACATCATGTCCCCAACTCTAAACTTTGTATATATAAACATCATCCTCCACAGCTATCTTACAACTCACAACCCAATTCAATACTTGATCTCTCAAATAACATCGTCGGAAAATCAAGAAACTCGCCGGAGATCCACTACTCTAATTCAAAACAGCCTCACAGATTCACGTATACATATATACATGGATAAAAACAGAGGCACTTTGAATCTTTTTGAGAATGCTGATCTTGCAACCGAACTCAGATTAGGTTTGCCGGGAACCGATGACCAGATGCCGGAGTTCAAAACCAGTCTTTCCGGCAACAAAAGAAGTTCATCGGAAATGGGATCAAGCACCTGCACAGATGAAATTGAATCAAGATTCTCACCACCCATCAAGTAAGTTACAAATCCAGTGCAATACCCAATGATAATTAAATTTCATATTTTCATGAGAACCCACATGTAAAGATTGAAACTTACGTGAAATATTGATTGAATGGTTTTCAGGGAACAAGTTGTGGGGTGGCCGCCGGTGAGATCTTACCGGAAAAACGTACTTCAGGTGAAGAAAACGGAATCGGAGATGGGTTGTTCAGGGATGTATGTGAAAGTAAGCATGGATGGAGCTCCATATTTGAGGAAACTAGACCTTAAAATGTACAAAAGCTATCAAGAACTCATGAAGGGATTACAAGAAATGTTTAAGTGCAATATTGGGTTGTACTCTGAGAGTGAAGGGTACAATGGATCACAGCATGCACCAACTTATGAAGACAAAGATGGAGATTGGATGCTTGTTGGAGATGTACCATGGGATATGTTTATAAATTCTTGTAAAAGACTTAGAATTATGAAGAGTTCTGAAGCAAGAGGTCTGGGTAATTCTTAATATATGAATGAAACCCTAATTAAATATGTATTCACAAAGCTTTTTATAAAGTTTATACGTACAGAAAGAGGGTATCAGGATCATTATTAAGAATTAATACTCATCAGGAAACAAGATCTTGGAGGTTTTGGGATTTATAGGAAGTTAATTAGAGAATTACTTATATACATATTTGTTTGTGTTCGATCTGGTCCATGTAATTACAATGATCATGAGACATTTTTTTTATATTTCTATCTGATGGAAGTAAATATAATACAATTGTAATTTTCTTTTAATGATCTCTTTGTGTTTGTTTTAGTTTTAAAACCTAAGTTTGCAATTATATTCACTTAATTGTGCTAATTCATATGGAAAATAATATTATATATGTGATCTTAAATCCTCCTACTTCATTCTTATATCAATTGTATCTTTAAATAATGAAACGTAAAATTAGAAACAATTAATTCTCTTACCTAGCTTAATTATATCCAAACTCTTTGATGCACATATAATCTTTACCGTCTCGATCTTGTCATTCTGACAACAAATATACATGAACAATTTCATAAAGTATGTGTTTGAATAGTAAAAAATATCAGTAGTTTAGCTAATCCAAAATTGATAGTAGCTCACTACAATTAAAAGTTGCTACCAAAAGTTTAGTACTAGTATATCAAATTAAAAGAGTTAGACAATATCATATTAATCATGTGAAGGCATGTTGTTTTGTTAATCATTGAAACTTTTCTTAACTTGCTCCATCACCACTAGGGATGACAATTGTCCCCCGAACCAATAATCATCCACCCGATCCGATCCATCTGTGGTGGATATTGACAAAGTTAAATATGTGAATTTTGGATATGGAGTGTATATATGGATGCTTATTGGATCGGATATGAATAACGACTTTTTCCATCCATGGATGAATCCATTAACCCGAATTAAATTTGATATAATTATAATTTTATATAATTAAGTATCATTTCATATATGGATTTTAATTTTAAAACTTATATATAAATATATTAATAACGATATATATAATTATGTAAGTTAAATTCACACTCTCTTCTATAATAGTTCTGTACAGTTATATTGATTATATACATGTAAGTGTCAAAGTAAAAGAAACTATGATGTATATCTTCTTTTAAAAGAAAATATGTATTTATATCAATAAAGATAATAAATTATATATACAAATATGGTATTTTTGGGGGGCAAAAGTTCTTTTGACATCCAATGGACATTTATTTACCCGTTTAATCCAGTGGATATAGATACGGACGGATGAAATTATTTCAAATGAATATGGATATAGATATGGATGATAAAAAATTAAATGGATATTATAAATTATGACGTCACTTGATCCATATCCGATCTATTATCATCCCTAATCACAACCTTCCTTCCTACCTCATTTAATCAATTTGGTTTCTAACTCTAGCATAATCTAGCTAGTAATTAATTAACTGTCTTCAATTCTAAGACCATCCGCATCCAAGGGAAATGGGATGGCACGGGCTTTCCATGGGTTTCAACCCAAACCATCACCCCTCTCTCGGGCTCTCTCGGGCTCACCCTCTCGCTCGGCTTCACCTTTTTCTTTTTTTCTTTTTTTTGCCTTTTTCCTTTTTAATAAATGATATGGGATGGTGTGAGATGGCTCAAGATGGATGCAGATGTTTGTGGGATGATGTGGGATGAGAATAGAAAAATAATATGGCTCTGACGTGGTAGTGAAATGGCATGAGTTACCTCAAGATGGATGTGGATGGTCTAATAACATTGACTTGTGTGACTAGTAATGGATTTTTAGTAGACAGTATTAATAGATATGAATGAGGTATATAGATTGCTTTGTACGTGATTCTACAATGGCTTTTCACTGTCAAAACTTAAAAATCAACAACTGAAACTTTATTTTGATAAAACAATTGCACTATACATGAAGTATATAAGACTAAAAAAAATTCTAAATAGTATTCACTTATAAAATAACTTATTGATTTTCGTTGCGAAAATTCTCCTTTTGAGGAGTTTAATCTAATTTTTTGTTGGTGATTTTAATGTTATCGAATCGTTTTAGTGTAACAAAGTTTACACATTATCAGCAGAGTTCAACATTTATATTAAACAAGTTAGAAGGTGCGGATTTCAGTTGTATAAAAAGAATTTGTTCCCGTACACCAAAAATGGAAGGGGACAAGGGGGTTTGCACCTTAATTGGCGGAAATTAAGAAAGATCCGGATTTTTCTATAATCTCCCGTAATTGCCATTTCTTTTCTGGTCTTATATTTTTGAATTATCAGAGTGTTTGTGACGATAAGAATTCAAATTCTCTTAAATCATCAAGTTTATGTGACTTTAATCATGTGCCAGATTCATAATTAATTCTGTAGGAATATTCGCATAATTTAAATTTCTTGGTAACCCAGACATTGAGAGGCGAAATATCATATTCAGTGACTGTTATACACGATCCAATAAGAAATCTACATTAATTTTGAGTCCATAAACCTACTCCGTTTCTATCTAATTTTCCAACATAATTTTTGTCAAAAGTTTCACTTAATTTTCTTCACTAAATGGACGTTCTTCGATTTTCTTCATGAATATTAGGTTAGGATATAGTAGCTTTTGCATGCCATACAGATAGTTTTATATGTATGAATTGTATGGATCTGCGAAGCAAATTGACACTTTTGGAAAGCCTCCAACCTCTCTTCCTATCTTGATTCAAAAACTTTCACTGATTAATTTAAATGTAAACATTGGTTAATTGTATGATTTAGTCAAAGTCAGTTTACTAGCCTTTGATTATATATATATATATATATATATATATATATATATATATATATATATATATGGTAAGGTTACACATAGAACTTTACTTAAACATAAAACCTAAAGAACCACTTTAGGTGATGACACGTGGCATCCCCCTCCCTTCCAACAAACTTTTAAAAAAAAACCCCTCAATCTTTAAATGATCATAATTCATTCGTTTTTAAGAATTTTAACAAAAAAAAGGATATCGTTAGATTCAGTTCTTCGTCCTCTTTCAAACAAGATCAGGCTTGATTATATATTTCTGAAACTTTATTTTTTTTTTAAAATGCAAATTTTTCAAAATTTGCATTTTTACCTGGGTTTCATCTGAAAATGCAAAAACCGAAAATGCAAAAATCGAAGATGCATGTTATGCATATGTTTCCAAAAATGCAAATTTTGAAACCAATACTGAAAATGCAAACAAGAACTAACTGAAAATGCAACCCAAAATGCAAAACAAAATTTGCATTTTCATAAAAAAATTTGAAAAATATGGCAAGAGTGGTCTTGATTGTAAGAGGATTAAAAAACTAAAATATTGGTATAATTTTTTTTTTTAAATTCACAAAACTTAAAAAGTTATGACAATTTAAATTTTTTGAGGGTATTTTTTAATTAAAAACGTGGGTTTGTTGGGAGGTAATTACAATTATGCCATCCTTAATCTCAACCATTGATTTTGATGATTCAATGGTCCAGATTGGTTCTATGGTTCTATGTTTAAATAATGGTTATATATTGATCCATTTTATATATATATATATATAAATATATATATATATATATATATATATATATATATATATATATATATATATATATATATATATATATATATATAGGGTGAGGTTCAATAGAAACCCTCCCTTAAACAAAAACCACAAAGTCTCAATCTCAACCACTCATCTAAAAGGGCAAAATGGGAAAATGAAATCTAAGGGCTCAAAACTCACGTTCACCTTCCAGCCCTCAAAACCCATATTTTTTTATATTTTTTACCTCTCAAATCTTTAAATGACCATAACTATTTCAATTTTTTGAATTTGAGCAAAAAACTTATACCAATCTTCTCATTTTTTAATCATCTTTCAAACGAGACCACTCTTCCTATATTTCTGAAGAAAAAAAATTTACAAAAATGACGAAAATGATAAAAAAAAATTATCATTTCCGTGCCCTCTTGTATATATATAAAGAGCAAGTGACGAAAATGATAAAAATCTCGTCATTTTTATCATTTTCGGACCTGCTGTTTAAGTGTATATAAGGGGATACGAAAATGATGAAAATGACGAAATTTTTATCATTTTCGTACCCCCTTGTATACATATAAGAGCAGGTGACGAAAATGATAAAAATTTCGTCATTTTTATCATTTTCGAACCTGCTGTTTAAGTGGTATATAAGGGGATACGAAAATGATGAAAATTATGAAATTTTTATCATTTTCGTGCCCCCTTGTATAACATATAAGAGCAGGTGACGAAAATTATAAATATTTCGTCATTTTCATCATTTTCATATCCCTTTATATACCACTTAAAAAGCAGGTCCGAAAATGATAAAAATTTTGTCATTTTTATCATTTTCATATCCCCTTATATACCACTTAAACAGCAGGTCCGAAAATGATAAAAAATTTGTCATTTTTATCATTTTCGGACCTACTGTTTTAGTGGTATATAAGAGGATACGAAAATGATAAAAATGACAATTTTTTTATCATTTTCGTCACCTGCTCATAGATGTTATACAAGGGGCACGAAAAATGATAAAATTTTTGTTATTTTAATCATTTTCGTGTCCTCTTATATATCATGTAACAGCAGGTGACGAAAATGATAAATTTCGTCATTTTCATCATTTCGTCGAATTTTTTTTTTTTCAGAAATATAGGAAGAGTGGTCTCGTTTGAAAGAGAATTAAAAAATGAGAAGATTGGTATAATTTTTTTGCTCAAATTCAAAAAAATGAAATAGTTATGTTCATTTAAAGATCAAAAGGGTAAAAAAAAATTAAAAAAATGGGCTTTGACCATAATACCCCTCTTTCTCTAATTAAATCTTATAATTGTTTAGTTATTTACAATAATGTCATTGTAGATCTTAACCATTGATTTGATCGATCTAACGGCCAGGAATTGGACTTTGGGGTTTTTGTTTAAGGGGGGGGGGGGGGTTTCTATTGATCCAATATATATATATATAGAAATAGCATCAATAAAGAACCTAGCCTTAAACAAAGAACCTAAAGAACTAATCTGGATAATTGGATTATCCACATCAATGGATGAGATTTAACGATGGCATAATTGTAATTATCATATAATTAATAAGTAAAAGGGCAAACATGGAAAATCCCTCTCCAACAAACCCACCTTTTTTAAAAAAAAAAATACCCCATAAAACTTTAAATTGTCATAACTTTTTAAGTTTTGTGAATTTAAACAAAAAAATTATACCAATCTTTTAGTTTTTTAATCATCTTTCAAACAATATCACTCTTCCTATATTTTTCTAATTTTTTTTTGAAAATGCAAATTTTGTTTGCATTTTGCGTTGTATGTAGTGTTGTGTACGGATTTTGCATTTTGAGTTTGAATATGTGATTTTGCATTTTGAGCTGCATTTCATTGAATCATTTTGAGTTTTCATTTTGCATTTTGAAAGCATTTGCATGACCTGCATGTTCATATTTTACACTTTTCGATTTTTTGCATTTTGCATTTTAGAATTGAACCCAGCTCAAAATGCAAACTTTGTTTTTTCAAAACAAAAAAAGTTTCAGAAATATATCAAGTCTGGTCTTGTTTGAAAGTGGACGAAAAACCGAATCTAACGATATACTTTTTTTGCTAAAATTCTTAAAAACAAACGAGTTATGGTCATTTAAAGTTAAATGGGTTTTTTTTTTAAATGTTGGTGGCTGGTGATAAGCAGCGTGAGTTGTTTTTTCTTTTTTTTCTTCCATTTTTGCCCCTAAACAGTATGCCACGTGTCATCTCCATGATGGTTCTTTAGGTTCTATGTTTAAAAGAGGTTCTATATATAACATTACCCTATATATATATATATATATATATATATATATATATATATATATATGCGAGAACCGTTGTTAGTGCGAGAACCAATCTCAGTCGTTCCTTGGATATGGGAAGTTTTATGGATGGTGAGTGTGGAGGGATAGAGTGTGGCAGGGTGCATGTGAGAAATTCATGGGTGGGCATTACATTGAAGGAGAGGGAATTGGACGGCTCAGATTGGTTCGATTGGTTCTCGCACTAAGAATGGTTCTCGCATGAACTTTTATATATATATATAGAGAGAGAGAGAGAAGTTCCATCGAGAACCAAAAAAAATGCGAGAACTGCGAGAACCGATTTAAACCGTAAAATATCTACCAAACGCCAAGATATTAAATTATAAAAATTATACCAAATATGCTCTTTAACATGACATTCATATTGCTATATTTTTTTCAACAAAAAAAATTCGCTTTTTGCTAGGTTTTTTTTTCTATCACTATAAGGTATGTTACATATATGTAATCAGTACTTAACATATTTGTAATCAGTACTATAAGGTATGTTACATATATGTAATGAATTTTTTTTTGTTGAAAAAAATATAGCAATATAAATGTCATATTAAAGAGCATATTTTTGTCGTTAATTTGGTATAATTTTCATAATTTAATATCTTTCCGTTTGGTAGATATTTTAATTTTAAAAAAATGGGGATCAGTTCTCGCAGTTCTCTCATTTTTTTTTGGTTCTCGATGGAACCCTCCCCTATATATATATATATATATATATATAGGGGAGGGTTCATGCGAGAACCGTTGTTAGTGCAAGAACCGCGAGAACCAATCTTAGCCGTTCCTTGGATATGGGAAGTATCATGGATGGAGAGCGTGGAGGGATAGGGTGTGGCAGGGTGCATGTGAGGAATTCATGGGTGGGCAATGACATTGAAGGAGGGGGAATTAGACGGCTTAGATTGGTTCTCGCGGTTCTCGCGCTAACAACGGTTCTCGCATGAACTTTTGTCTATATATATATATATAAAACCAATGTCTACATTTAAATTAATTTTAGTGTCTAGATGAAAAGTACCAAAGGGTTGTCCACACATGACATATTCGAACCACAATGGAGTTATGGAGCGACATGTGCTCTCCTTGTAGGGTACACGTACATTGAGATTCTTTAAGCTTTATTCAAAGGCACTTGTTCCGTTGTTCAAAGTAACCTGCCTCCTGCCAATCGGAACTCGTCATTTCTAAATGATCTCAAAGCGATCTCTTGATATTCAACGAGTTCCCACGTTAGAAGAGAAATCGGAGATTAGCAAGCAAGGAATTTGAAAGAAAGTTATGTTGTATGATTTAAACTTCGTACTTGTGATCCCCTACCATCATTAGACATCATACATGCAGAAAGAATGTGATACTACCTTAGTAAAAACTCGATTAGTTTATTCCTTGGTCATTGAAAAGGAAGAAAATAGGTGATCATTAGTAACAAGTTGTGAAAAAGGATCTGGTGCCTTGTTTCAAGAAAATATATAGGTGAATTATATAACCATACATTTACAAGGAAAAAAGTTTTAAAGAATAAATAATTTTCTGTGAGAATTTGAACTAAAATCTAGGCTGGCTCGGTGGCTAAAGAAGTTGACGGTGTTTCCGTTGATAGGGGTTCGATTCTCACCAACTATAGGCTTTTAATTCTTTTTATTAGGTTTTTTTAACAATTTTTTATTTCAATGAGGCGAGGCTTACTTTTTCTTTTAATTCTTTTTTTAATGTTACCCGTCTAACTTTTCTTTATTGAGACTTCTATATTCATTTATGCTAATTTATTAATGCAAGTGTTTGTCAATAAAAATTTTCTTAAAGACATGTTATTATTTGTATTTTGCATATCGGTAAATTTTATAACTTATGAAAATATTTTAAAATATAGCATTAACTCACTAATAACTTTTAAGAGTAGAATCATTTAAAAATAAATTTTAAGGGTTAAATAAAATTGGACCTAAATTTGAGATTAAATAATTGAAAATTAAGTTTGTGTTAGGCCAAAATAAATATAAACTTCGAGGGTTAAATTAAAATATTTTAAAACTATTTAAAAAAAATAAATTTACGTATTTAACGAAATTAGGCTAAACTTTAAGAGTCGTATTAGAATTTTAGTGTTAAACAAAAAAAAGAACAAAAAGTTTAATTATTATACCATTTACAAACGGTTTTGACTAACGTAAATGGTTTTGACTAACTATTTTACAAATGTCGATCAAGAAGTTGTATATAATACCATTATTGCTTCATTTTTTTAGTTTTTTTTAAGAGACTCACTACAATTTTTTTTTAAAATGTAAATGTGCAATTGATAACAACAAAAGAAAATGGGTAAAATTAGAAAAAAGGTTGATAGAAAGTTGGCAAAATTAATAAAGATAGAAAAAAGTTGATAAAATTAAAGAAGAGGTGATAGTATATTAGTAAAAATGACAATTCTTCTTTTTTTATACGACTTAGTCTTATTTTTTTTTCCTTCTGTAATTTTATATAAACAATATTTTGTACTATATTTGCGAGGATAACTACTTGGATAATAAAATTAACAAAATATATCACTGTTGTATTTAATCGCTTATCATAAGTTATCTAAAGGTAATTTTATTTAAAAATAATAACAGAAAGATATTTTACGGTTTTCCTACAAACTTTATATTAGTTATACGTTCTAACTACTAACTTAACATATGATTTTACCTAATTGTCTTTAATTCGAAAAAATCAATATTTTATTTATAAAATCTGATATCTTCCTTTTACTTTGTTATTACTATTATCATTTTTTGCATGATTTTTATTATCATTGTTATTATTGTCCATTGAAATTTGTGCCCGTAAATTTATTTATACATTTTATTATAATGAATATAATTAGATTTTATAAGACCCGCCGCAACGCGCGGGAAACAAAATCCTAGTTTGTTAACATTTACCAATATAAATCTCTTGTGTAAATGTTGTAGTATCTCTCTTGCCCTTGTATCTTTAGTCTTTACTCATTGCATTTATCAAGTCATTACTAATTATTACTCTGCAACTTAGATAAGTATTCAAACTAATACATTGCCAATCTTCAAAGAGATTTTTAAACGTGGTCAGACAACTCAAAACAAACATATTCACCCTCCTGGCAGCCTCTTACAGTTAATAACTTGGAAAAGGGAGGTTTTTTATTTTCTTGAAAATTTTCTGGAAAACACATGTTTTGAACTCAATTTCTTTTTCTTTTTGTGGGAAAATTTTCTAGCAAACAAAGGAAGTTTTCTACAGCTAAACGCCTCTTTTATTTTTCGGGTTTGATTATAAGTTTATCATGTGTTTTTCTTAAGACCACGCGTTGTGGTCGACCCGAAGGCCATCGGGTAACGGCGAGTACCCAAGGAACACCAAAACTTGATTTTGGGTAAGCATTTCGAGTAGGAGAACCGGGTTGCAGAACTCGATGGAAACTTTCACACCCCCCCCCCCCCCCCCCCCAAACAACCAATCACACTTCAACACATATTTTTTTATTTTAATATATTAATAAAAAAAATGGGGATAGTTTTAAGGTAAGATAAAACTTCATAATTGGGTAAGGAGAAAGGTAAGGGATGGGAAATGATGTGGCGCTGATGTGGTATCGGGTAAGGGTTACCTTAAGGTAACCCATAACGCATAGCCTAAGCAATATGGTTTTTCATCTTTGATATGGCCTTCTTCTTATAAGCGATGTATTTATTTTGTATTTGTGATTTTTTCCTGGTGCCGATGGTGATACTGATGGTGATCAGTGGGTGAATGTGGTTGATGGTGGTCGGTAGCAGTCACGACCTCCCTTATTTGCACTTCGTGGGTTATTACCACAGTCTGGACCCGGTAATGCTGACCCATTTTACCTGGTCATAACATAAAAGAATTTTTAGAGCGACCCATTTGGACTCTTTCTTTTACTCACCTGTTACCCAAATAAACCCAGCAGCTGAAAATTTGGCACAAACTGACCCGTTTTCTGTAGCCCGGATTGCCAGGTCATTCGTGTTGATGCTACCTCGTTGACTCAATCAGTCAATCATTAGTTATTGTAATCAAAGGTCGTGATATTTGATGAGCTTTTGCAAGGGAAGCCACTGATCGAGCATTGTTCATACTTCATAGGACATGTTTCCTGAAGGTTATCCCTGTTTGCAAGTAAATTGCAGACATTGAAACTAACAAGATAATGACAATGGTAATAACCAGCAGAAGATTTAAGCTTGACAATTTGAATTCTACTTTTGTTTCAGTGGAAATCGGTGGAAGTAACTCTTTAGTCTTTAAGATTGGAATTAGATTTCTTGCTAGTTTTAATGTTTGACTGAGTTGCAAGATTATATGTATTCTCATCAAGAAAGATAAGATGATGTTATCCTAATTATATGCATCAAATGGGCTCCATGCACTAACTAGAGGTGGCAAAATCAGTGGCTCGTGTCAATTGGGTAACGGGTCAAAACAGGTTCGTTGCCGTATTCTAGTGCCTGTCGAAACAGGTCTGGTTGTGTTGATCCATAAACATTTTTAGACATGTATAAATGATTAGTATCTTAATTATGATTGCAAAAACAATATAACTACACTAATACTCCCAAGTGGCCAAGTCTTTGAATAAAATGATTTAGGATATTTAATTTATTAGGCTGACTTGTTAAACCCATTATGGCATTATAAAAATACCTCAAGTTTAACAAAATATGAAAAAGCAGCAACAGTGAAAGATGGTTTCAAAGTTCAACCTGACCGTTTGTAACATTATGATCCTTGGACTCTGCAAGTATGTCAGAAATAAACTTTATCAAAGAGCAGAGTCCACCCAAGAAGTTGTGATCAATAACACCTTTACCTTCTGTAACATGTGCAAAATCGATAATCTTGACTTCTGCGTTTGAACTTGCACCTATTAAAATCTGCCCCTTGTCAAAAATGAAAAGTAAAGAACAAGCATAAAAGTGGTAGATTGTTTGATCTTCAAACCATGCCTTTAGTTCCAACAATTGAGCCAAAATCCCATTAGCCCCACCATAAACAACAGATGCTAAATAACAATCTGGGTCAGAGTTAGATGCATAGTCCGTCCCTGCAGACGGGTTAGAAGAAACAAATTCCCTAAGAAGTACTCTAACATCATCTGGGCCTGTTTTACGTATAAAATCTCTATCTGGCTTATAAAACCTTGATTCATCGTTAATATAGACTTGCAGCCCGGATATCCTGAATCCCAATGGAATACTTGTAGTTTCTCTGTCCTTTTTCAAGCATTT
This sequence comes from Pulicaria dysenterica, assembly GCA_947179395.2. Lineage (NCBI taxonomy): Eukaryota > Viridiplantae > Streptophyta > Magnoliopsida > Asterales > Asteraceae > Pulicaria > Pulicaria dysenterica. Next base: position 74,714,328 of record OX359288.1, on the reverse strand, counting down.
TTGAATGTATGCCTCAGGGGCTTCCGGGCCCCACGTTGTGGCACCTATTTTTATGTCCATTACACAGGGGTTTACATGGCCTAAGGTAAGATCTTTCAACACAATGTGAGTGTGATCAGATCCTGTAGACGCTTTCATGACTTTTGTGCCATAATAAATAGGGAAGAATTTGCGAATGTGTTGTGGAATTTCATTATTGGAAGAGAACGATTCATAAAATTCCACTTCTTCAAACCCGCGTTTATCGCTCTGGAGAGGCTTGTAAAAACGACCCGAATCATCAATTAGTGGGCCAAGCTTCCCAAGCCCAGCTTCGTGTCCAGCAACCTGATGATCTGGGATCTTAAGCATGTCTCTATCACACAGAATTTCAAATGACACTGACCTTAACAGCCTGCATTGAAAAAGTAGCTGAATGTTAAACAAAATGAGGGTTGCAACACTTATGGGAATGCCCACAACACAAGAGAATGGAAACATATGCTTGATAATTAGTGGAGATGCAAATTAAGAATATCAGATTCTGTTCATATTTTAATTAATTCACACCTTGAATAGAGTAATCATCAGAAATCCAAAGCATTTCTTAAGTAAAAACATAGACGAATGAATTGTTATAATCTACTAGTCACTTATAGTTTTGTAATTCTTTAAGCCTTGAAGAAATACAGGTTTACCCTGCATAACTTCATCTGAAAATATTCTTTAAAGTTTAAGCATGTGCTTCCTATAAAAAATATCAATAACCAAATCGTTCAAAGAAAAAAGAAAATTCATCAAGAGGTCCCATATTAAAGAATTGTAGAGATATATAGAAACATCTAGTCATCTGGAACGATTAAGGCAGCCTCTTCTTGGAGCTTAAATTCCAATTATTTATTTTAAAAAACTGCAAAAGGCTGATATGCATCACATTGAGAAGTTAACTTGATGCAATAAGTGCAATTGACGTGTGTATTAAGTAATAAAACTGTACAACAGAGTACAGACTATGTCAAAATTCTCACCTCCACCTCTCAGTAATGAATTCAAAGAAAAAATGAGCTATGTTTCATGCTTCTATCCAACATCTTCAGAAAACATATACAGAACAAACTTATATTTTACAACTGAAATACTCAAACTTACTTCATGATTACATATACGTATGTTGCAAGGATACGAGTGTGGAGATCCTAGTGCTTTTCAAAATATTAACATATGTATAAAACCAATATAAGATGCGAAATATATTTGTAGTTTATACTCTATGCAGAGAACATATCAATTAGCCCTATCTCCAATTTCTACTTGGTGAAACCATAATATTTTAGATCAGAGGACAAGTTATCTGTAACTCATACATCAGATCTAAGATCCACTTTCAGTCTTCTATCATATCTCAAGGACTTGCAACTCATGCAGTTCATCTATTCATTTTGGCATAAAACCGTTTCACTGTTCATCGTCAGAGATCCAGATTCCAGTACAGTACTCAAACCGATAGCTATAAGACCATAATCATATTCATTCAGACATAACGTCGAACACGTAATGTACATAACAGTTTTCTCGAATCAATTACTCAAACTATAATTTAACAATAACAGATACACAGAGAACAAAAGGAAGAGAATACATCGAAGTAAAGGCAAACACGGTCTTTTTTTGCAAGTAAAATGTGGCACCAAATTGTGTTCATTCTTCATGCATGAACTAAATCCCTTTCATTGCTATTTTCAACCAAATTAACTACAAATTATACATATGATGGATTGATTGCAGCATAAAAGTAGGGAAAAATACAGATTATTTTACCTGAAGAGTACCGTATAATTTTATTGTATGGTGGAGAGATAATGTCAACTGATTTAGGTTAGCAGTTGCGTCGTATGTTCGTTATCCAGTTTTCAAGGACTTTGATTGAGAAGGAGATAGAGGTTTTTTTTTTCTTTTCTTTTTCTTATATCAGCTGTATACAAAAGAGTTTCTGTACGATTATCACTCTAAATAGATTCAAACTATATCAAAAAGCTTCTTTTTGACGAGTAAGAAAAAGCGAGAAAATAATATGAACAAATAGAAAATGTTAGGGGTGTGTATGACTAGGATTTGTATCAAAAAATGATATGTTGCAATTCATTCGTTATAATTCATGGCTATTACAATTTATGATTGGCTAATGAATCAAATGAAAACACAAGTGTAGATCATCCAATCAAATCATATGAATGGTCAGGATTAGGGATAGCAATGGATCGGATATGAACGGGTGATGTCATATCCACATCCATATCCGTTTAATTTTACATCATCCATATCCATTTAAAATAATTTTATCCGTCCATATCTATATCCATCGGATTAAACGGGTAAATGGACATCTATTGGATGTCAAAAAAACCTTTGCTCCAAATAAAATACCATACTTTTATAGATATAATTTATTATCTTTATTGATATAGATACATATATTCTTTCAAAAACGTATATGAATCATAGTTTCTTTCACTTTGACACTTACATGTATTCAATCGATACAACTATACAAAACTATTATAGAAGAGAGTTTGAATTTAACCTACATAATTATATATATCTTTATTAATATATTTATATATAAGTTTTAAAATTAAAATACATATATGAAATTATACTTAATTTTATATATATATATATATATATATATATATATATATATATATATATATATATATATATATATATATTATAGCTATATCAAATTTAATTCGGGTTAATGGATTCATCCATGGATGAAAAATCGTTATCCATATCCAATCCAATAAACATCCATATCCAGAATTCACCCATTTAACTTCGTCCATATCCATCACAGATGGAATCGGATCGGGTGACAATTGTCATCCCTATCAGGATTTAGTCTCTCATTCTCACCTAAATATCTATTTTCACATGAAACTCCCACTGTAAGCTTCTTTCTTTTTTAAATTTAGTTCTTCTGAAATACTATAAACGAGTTATGGCTTTACCCGCGCATTGCTACGATATTTAGAGGAAATAAACATTAAAATTAATATTTAAACATACATATTATTTAAAAATTTGTAAAATAATTTAAATATTTAGTATTAAAATGTGTCATTTCATAACCATTTAGTACTAAAAAAATCCTTACAATTGAAGAATGGTATTAATGAATAAAAATCTTTTACATAACTATTCGGATTGTTGTTAAATAAAAAGTTGAACTTAAAACATAAATGTTTTATTAAATTAATGTGCGTGTCAAGTTGTCAGCAACAACAAAAAAGGAAGCAAGAGTTGAACTATGTACATGTTGCCTAAAAGCGACTGTCCTTACCACTCAAGCTAAAAAATAACTTGTGTAATATTTAGCTTTTGAATATATAATATTAGCAGAAGAAGTTATTGTTCGTTTCTCTGCTAAATATTATTATATACGATGTATGATGGATAAAAATATAAGCTTCAAAACTAGTTTTAACAAGTTTATAATGGGTCAAAATGAGTGTTTATAATAGGTCAAAATGAGTACTTGGAAAAGGGTGGGTGTTCAATATTCTATCAAATTCTTCATTAGGGAACATATTCCAATTAAACTATCTTCTATTTATGTTTGGTCCTGGATGAAGGCAAACAAATCATATGACTATGGGACTAATCATTTAGTCCTTTAACTATATATCTCTCACCTTGTTATTGAGTTTTTATAACCGATAAAAGAAAGAGATTTAAAAAAAGTTAGAAAAATTGTATTTTCGAGTTTTATTTAATAAAAGAAAGGAGAAAAAAGTGAGCGATTTCAAGGAGGATTTAGTCTAAATTTAACTCAATTCTTATCATTTTAAATATGAGACGATTTAAAAGAAAATAATTCTTTTTCCTTTTCTTTTTCTCTCCTTAAACTCAAAATTTTATTTCATTATTAACAACTTTGAACACCATAGGAACCATAATCATAATATATAGATTATATATAGAAAATGTTTTCACAATTCTTATCATACTGGATAAATATTAAAAAAAATAATGCATATAATTAACATCATCTAATTTAGATGATCATTTTTTAATTTATTATTTAGATAAAAGATATTAAAATTATTGAACTGATATAAAATTACATAATGTTAGTTGTATATTAAAAATCATATTTTTATTTATCATTTAGAATGGTAACCCGTCTAAAATAGGGATCCACTTTGACCCACCACTCCACCAGATACGTTACTTGGCATAGCTATAATAGTATAATGCATTGATATTAAAGTAGAGATCCGGACATAAAACTATCACAAACATTTCATAGAGAAAACCAAAATCATCCCACAACTAACCAACACGAACATGTGAGATGAGCACAAGAACTAGATCAATGACAAATTTATATGAACTAATTTTAATCGCGTTTGTTGAGCTGAAGGGAAGTTAATAAGGTGTCAAGTTGTTCCCGAACATGGAATCTGAGCGCATATTAGCGTTTTGATCATGAAAAGATCCCATTCGCGAATCTAATACTGATAACTGAGATTTTACCCAAGTCGGATTGCTCCTCCCTTCTACCCATAAAGCTTCACCCGTATCTTTGTGCTTGAAATCTGGATAGTTCGGGCTTCTCTGTGAGCCAAGGACAAGAAGAACCTTAGTTTCAACTTCATATGAAGCATTTGTATATACTTAAAAATGGGTTGATTCGAGATATGTTTATTCTTTAACGGGTCAAATGCAACTACTAGCTTCAAACATTACATTACAGGCCGAGAGCAAAAGGCAACCAAAACGTATTTTTATCTAACACGACATCCTAAATCATTCTATATTAAAAATCCATATTTTATTAAAATAATATAAAAATATGTAATCGTATTCGGCATCTGACCATCTATAAATTTATTTGCTGGATATAAGTGCCCTAGTCAAACTGACCCGTCCAAGCTATTTTGCAACCATGACCAAAAGTAACTCAATATGACCCGAACTCATTTGACCAATTGCCTGAACTCATTTGACCAATATGACCCAAACTCATTTGACCTATCCCGCTAGTGATAACTATTCATGTATGAATAAACAAATTGTGATATTAAGTCCCATATCCGTACCTTGTTCTTCCTATTATCCCACCATTCAACAGGATTAGCAAAGAAAGCTTGCCATAGTTCCTCCACAGATCCTGTACCATTTGCTGCATAATTCTTCTGCTTTTTACCTGCACCAAAACAATGTTTGATTACTTCCTCTGAATGAAACAGAACAACACTGAAGAACGCTACTGAATCATTATACTTTCACATGTTTGCCTTGTGAAACAATCATATCTTATCTTATAATATAATATATCACTATTAAGGTTGAAATGGTAATTTTCATCATTCAGATTTTCCATTCAGAACCTTTATCAAACAACATGTCACATTCAGATGCAGATTCATTCACGAGCCTTTGAATTATTCAGACTATAGAATTATTCAGTGCTTAACATTCTGTCTTAACAAACAGCCCCTAAGTCTATCAACTCATTGCATCTTAAAATATATATGTAACATCTGATTGGGCAAAATGATCGATTAAAATATTTGACTAATGACTACTAGAAGTATCTGAAATACCCCTCGAATAGCTTCAAAGCCTAAAAATTTTGTCGCCCAAAAAAGCAACTTTATTAGTTATATAACTATTTTGTTATAACCTCTAATGAAGACTAGGTCGATGTAGCAGATTTGACACAACTACCTAAAAAAAAGGGTCTATCTATTTCCTTTTCATCCTCTAACAAAAGGCAACTTATATTGAAATTTTAATAAAAAGGGAATAGTAAGTAATTGCCTGTTGTCATAGGGCTCGAGTTTGAATTATAGTTGTAGTTGAAGTCTCCATCATTAGATGTTGCTGAAGGTGAGCTCCTCTCAACAAAATTCAGCTGTTGGACAACCACCTGCCAGCATTAGAAGAGTATTTAAAAACAGTATTCATATAGTCGGTTGAAAAAGAAGAGACAAAAGTTAAGAAAGAACGAAAAAGATTATGTAAACTACAAGGTAACCTTATAGTATGTTTGCTGTTTCCCATCATCACTATCGACTGTATCTGAAACAAGACGACCCGATACGTATATTTGTTGTCCTTTTTCCACATGCTGAGAAGCAATATGTGCCATCTCATCCCAAAACGTCAAACTTATCCTGGAAATTAACATAAATGTTCATACGAAGATTTAGAACATAAGTAGAAGGGGCAGTTTCAACACATTTATGTGAAAATGAGTCAATTTAGATTATATTTTAGCGCTAGCAGATCAAAAAAATAAATTACAAAATTATGCTGAAAAGGATATTGGTCAAATAGTTTAAAGGAATTATCCATTGCATAGTTAAAATGTGTTTACAAATTACACCCTCCTAAATTGCTTTATGTAGAGTCTGATGCATTGATTTAATATTAGTTTTTGACTTTTTGTATTCATATTAAGTAGGTATGGATTCATAGTATGAAAGCAGTTATATATAGAACTTTTGTCTATATAGGGGAGGGTTCATGCGAGAACCGTTGTTAGTGCGAGAACCGCGAGAACCAATCTCAGCCGTTCCTTGGATATGGGAAGTATCATGGATGGAGAGCGTGGAGGGATAGGGTGTGGCAGGGTGCATGTGAGGAATTCATGGGTGGGCAATGACATTAAAGGAGGGGGAATTGGACGGCTTAGATTGGTTCTCGCGGTTCTCGCGCTAACAACGGTTCTCGCATGAACTTTTCTCTCTCTCTCTCTCTCTCTCTCTCTCTCTCTCTCTCTATATATATATATATATATATATATATATATATATATATATATATATATATATATATAGGGGAGGGTTCCATTGAGAACCGATTTTAGTGCGAGAACCGCGAGAACCAATCTTAGCCGTTGATTTGATAAGTGGAATTCATGGGTGGAGAGCGTGGGGGGATCAAGTGTGGCAGGGTGTATGTGAGGAATTTATGGGTGGGCAATGACATTGAAAGAGGGGGAATTGGACGGCTCAGATTGGTTCTCGCAGTTCTCGCAATAAAAATGATTCTCAATGGAACTTCTTCCTATATATATATATATATATATATATATATATATATATATATATAGAACTAATAAATAAAAAGATAAGTAGTTGCAACAAAAAGGGCCACAGTCAATGGTGTTTGGCAAATTCTGATTATTAAAATAATCAGTAGATAAAGTGACGAAGATTAACATCTTCTGAAAGAAAGAAAAACAAAGAAACAACTCAGTTGCCTGTAGTTTGATAATATTGATTTGGGTCCAAATATTTCCTGTTTTGTGCTTAATGGACATTCTGCAGTTTTAGACATTTGAAGTTTTGAACTATAGTCAACCAAACACCTCGAAAACCATCATTGCGTTCTTGAGTATAAGAAAAAGAGGAAAGGGAAGGGATTCCTTTCCTTCCAAACCTTACCACTCTTAAAAGTAAAAAACTTAAGGTAAATTTGGCTTACACTTTCCTTCAAATTCTTCTATTACTTCTCATTTCCTTTGTTAATTGAAACTCAAGAACGCCTCTTTTTTTAGAACCCTCCAAATCCCGCCATTTCTCTAAAAAAAACTCTAGAGTATGATTGATCAAATATTGCAAATTTCAAGATCAGAAGAGTATATGTCAGGAAAGAATACACTAAAGTCCCTGTTATCAAAACTGAGGATTCAGAATACTTGTAACCTCAAAGAAAGTTTAACTTTTCATGCTATAATGAAACTCTTATAACATCAAACGTCCAAAAACTCGCATAGTGCAAGAAAAAGAATACTTACAACATTTTAAACATGATATACTAGTTTTTGATTAACTACAAGAAGTTATTATGGTGTTGAGAACAGTTTATAGTTCAATACTCACCTGGTTAGGGTCATCTAGAATTGAAGGATCAACAACCTAAGGCATGGTACTTAAGTTCCTACATTCAATCTGTACTGTAAGCTTGTGGAATTCAAACTCAAAACCAATTGGCAATGTGTGAAGTAAGAGGGACTCTTATTATATACATTGCAAACTCACACTTGTCCAACATGGGATAAATGGATAATATTCAACACAACTCCTCATGTGGCTATTCTGTGCATAACTGATTGTTGGAGTGTGTGTGGTCAAACGCATGGACCCGACTCTCATACCATGTAAGTTTAAGTGTTTCAACTCAAAAGATAATGAGTGAAGTAACCCATGCCGCTCATCACACAATACTCAACATGATTTTAACCATTTCCCAGGATCATCTAACATATTTTATAAATTCAACAAATCTTAAGTCTTATCCGGTTATCCTCAAAACGTCTACACAAAATCTAAAACCACAATTAAACCCCACAAAAGAAATCACTTTAAGCCCTAATTTCAAACATTTGCATCCATACAACATAATTCAAAATTGAGAACATGACTAATTATATAATGAGTTAATCGTTAGCCGGTGAATTTACCAGGTAGTATCGGTGGACGATTTTTTTACGGCAAGGCGACACCAGGCGAGGACCTTACCGGAGCTAAGTTGCTTGAACTCAACCGGAGTACCAACGATTCCGATTAGTTGAATGGAGTTACACAACTCTTTCTTCCATGGAACTTCGGTGGGTCTAGGGTACTGATGACCATTTCCCATTAAACCCTTCTCGTATTCATAGAGACCATTGTTGCTGTTGTAATCGAATGATGACTTAACACGACTACCATGGGTACTAATTGATAATCTGCTGTTATACTTCTGGTCTAAGGATGACGATGCTGTTGTAGAAGATATAAAGATACGAGAAGTAGGTGTTGTATGGTTAAGGGTATTGGGTAGAGGTTTACTGGGAATCAATTGAAGCTTGTTTGTTAAAAATTTTTGGTGTATTATCGCCATTTTTGCACTCTTCTTGGTTCTTATAGATAAGAATTGCGACTTCTGCACAAACTATTCAGTGGTCTTATAAGATTCTACCTCGCCGGAGAGCGCGGCGGGAGGTATACGGTTGTACGCCATTACGGCACAGACACGTGGCGCCGCAAATGAAAATGAAAACTCAAATTCTCAAAATGGGCCGTAGCCCGCACAGGAGGAACTTGCAAAATGGGCCGGCCCTGCCTAGAACCGATTAGAAACAAACACACATGTCCTGTTTTCCTACTTCTGGAGTGTTCTTCGATATTGGTTATTTCGAATTCGGCTGGCTCTTTTTTGAAGCTACGTTCGTCCTCCTTAACAAAAATAGAAATGAAATAGAAAGTATGCGTATATATATAACCCTTTCAGCAAAAAACCCAGGTCCCAGCCGCTAAGTTGAGAATCAGAATCCATCAAGATGTACATAACCACGACACTGAAATCAGCTTCCTTCCTTCAACTACACCAACCCGACACTCACCATTCCCTCTTCCCTCTTAAGTCATCAAACTTTCTCCCTTTTTCTCTCAGATCGTCCCTTAATCCTCCAATGGCAACTCTTTCAGTCGCTTCATCCACTCTCGGACTCTCTGAAACCTTCTCTAAACTCAAACAAGATGGAAAAGTAAGTAATTTTCGCCCCTCTTTTGCTTGATTTTTGGTCAATTTAGTTGATTTCTATCACTGGATTCTGCTATATGTTCACCATTGCTGATTACTGTCTGTAATGTGGCAATGAATCGGGGTTTGTTTCTATATAAATTACTCAATTCCTCCCTTATTTTAAACAAAGATTAGGTTTGATATTGCATCAAGTTCATTTTTCTGCTTTGTAAGTGGTTAGGTTTTTATTTGAGAATTTGGGGTTTATATATTCTATTTTAGGTTTTATCACTTTCGGTATGTATGTTAGTCATTTTATCATTTATTGTCCAAAGATGCTTAGGTTTTGCATCTTGCAAGCGAATAGAGGCTGTTTAGGGCCAGGATGATGACTTACGTAGAACTCACATTTTGCTCAACTATTTACATATTAAAAGTCAAAATGAATGAATTAGTTTTTGCAATGACAACTTTCAAAAAGACTAACGCGTAGATTCTTCCGTGTAATAACCTTTGAATTAGGAGGCTAAGTACAATGATTTTACATTTATGCTAACCTGAATATGTCTGACTTCGATCTTGAAAGTTTAAATACATTAGTTTTTCGAATGAAATCTTTGAGCAATGCCATTGTTTTTGGAAATTTTGGGCCTGCAACTACTACTATAGCATTCGCATAATTAAAGGTGGTGGAGCGTTGGGTATTGGGTTAATATTGGTAATTTTTAAGTGGGTTCAGGTTAGGTTGACTCGAAAAACATTAATCTGAAGCCTTTTGATCTATTCTTGAACAATGTCTCAAACGAGTGAGAATGCCCGCGCGTTGCTGCGGGTTGCAATGTGTACATAGGTAAAAGTACCAAGATACAGCATGTTAGCTAATAGACACATCATGTTGGAAATAGAACATCATGTCTATTAGCTAACATGCGAGCTCCTTTGTGAGACTGCGTTGGTGATTGAAAAGCATACTTATAAATAGAAATAGTATTAAAAAGCAAGTGATGAGAGCAACACATATAAATGGAGTCCAAATACAACAACAAAGTGTCACAAACTTGCAGTATTCTGCTTCTTCTTCTCTCAATCGTTATTGATACTTTACAGTAGGATCATGGGCTAAAAGTGGGTAAATTACTCACAAAATGGGTGTTTAAATCCTAACTTTCTATTTTTCACGGTCAACTCTACCATATCAATAAATGATCACCAATTTCAGGCATTAGGGAGTTGTATCATAAGCTTTGCAAATAATATATACCAGCCAACTCAATATACTTACTAGTTCGGATTTTCACATACTTAAAACACTTGTAGAATGAGCTCAATAAATTTTTACTTCCTTAATAAACCCAATTACTCTAATTTTACTTTAAAAGGGTCAAAATTTTCTGCAAATGAAACCCAAAAGAGAGATTTAAATTAAACTATAATTTTCCCAAATAATTACAGCTTTTATCAAAGATTTCAATTAGTTGTACAATATATACCATTTCAATCTTAAATGTGATGTACAAAAGAATAATCAAAGATTAGTTACAAACTGTTAAAGATCAAAAAGTACTAGGATACTTTGGCGAGTAACACACCCACTACACATGCTAAGCTTATACCAATGTGAATCTCTCAAACATTCAAAGAACACAAAGGATAAAAAAGAAATGAGATTGAGAAACAGTAACTACAAAAACCATAAATAGCCAAAAGATCGATTTAGACAACTTATTTCTGATCAAGAAAATCATATTGTGGGAGTACCTCGGAAACCATGCAAACCGGCCACCGCTGCTATTTTTTATTTAGCAAGTAGAAATTCAACAGGAAATGAGTGAAAATAGGGATGCAAATGGTGTTTTGGACACGTGTGAGATAGGGACAAAGCTGAAAAAAGAAAAAAGAACAACTGCAGGTCATTTAAAAAAGAAAAAAAGAGAGTAAAGAAAGAAGATTCGAACTCTGGTCAAGTAGCTTAAAAACCAAGGGACTAACCAACAGACCAGAAGTTTGAATGTGTCTTCTTTCACATAGTAAATATAAATAAGAAAGCTAAGAAATACTGTTCATCAATCCTGCCAAATGTTAGATACTATAATATGTTACAAAACTTATGTTATTGCAGTAATAATGTAACTTTTTTTAAAATAATTAGGAAGTTTTATGTATTAAGTATACATTTCGGAGAGCTCCACCCCTTGGACCTACTTCACACGTTTCCTGTTACTGTTTGAGATAAAACATGACCTGAATCAACCCAATTATAAGGAAATGAGTCTATAGTGTCTTACACATTGTTCTCTCTTCCAAAGGTAGCATTCATACCATATATCACAGCTGGTGACCCGGACCTATCAACAACAGCAGAAGCATTGAAAGTGCTTGACACTTGTGGATCAGATATAATTGAATTGGGTGTTCCATATTCTGATCCCTTGGCTGATGGACCAGTCATCCAGGTTACATAGCGTGAAATTTAACTTAATGTTAACATGTTACTAATTTTTCTAAAACTGATTTTATTACTCATATATATATATTTTTTTCTAATTCTTCGTGTAGGCTGCAGCCACACGAGCACTGGCAAGAGGGACCAATTTAGATGCAATTCTCAACATGTTGAATGAGGTACTGAAATATGGTTATATGCTTGGAGAATATGGCATACATTCTTGAAACTAGAGGTGGCACTTTCAACCCATTTTGTTATTTTGGGGTTAAATGAGTAAAGCTAAATGAAATTAGCTAAAATGTAACGAATCAAAGAGTTGAACAATTTAGAATTTTCCCAAAGTATTCAAGTGTATACGACCTCTTAAATTACTATTCAAAAAACTTAAATATTTGCTTTTAATAATAATAGTTTGTGTATGCATCCGATATATGAATTCTAAATGAAACTAAAAAAATGGACAAAATCAGTGTTTACAGGTCAACGCAACGTGTTTTGACCTATCATAAACTTTTACCCTTTCTGACCATTTATCCCATTTGTTGCCTATGTTCTTGAAGTAGGAGAGTAAATGAAGCATGACAGTTGTTTTTTTTTTTGGGTTAAAGTCACTAAAGACAAACATGCTTTCCCCCATGTTCCGATATGACACATTAATTTTTTTTTACACATATGGCCATTTAACTTGTAAAAAACGTGTTATTATAGCCATTTTGGTGATTTTGACCTGCAATAGCAGGTCATCTTCTTCTCTAATTTCCTTCATTTCGAAAACAAACTTTGGAGCCAAATTTCTCCATGTACACTTAACGAAAATCAATTATTCTTGATTCTATGGAAAGGTAATCGAGTTGTCTATCAAGTAGTACAAAAAAAAAACGAACAAAAACGAGTTTGAAATGTGTCAATTCATCGAAATACCGTAAGGGTGTCGAATAGGGTCATTATCGACTTTAATTAACAATAACTTGGCCTACACTTGATGGTTTTTCATGAATTTGGTGTCCATTGAAAGGTAAAAAGATTATCTACGACAATCTATAAAAAGAATGATGTAAAATGATCAAGAATCGAGCAAAAAACGACTCTTCTTTTTTTCTGCCCTGTTTTCGAACAAAAAACCCAAAAAAGTCGAGACTTTGAGCTCGACATTCTTCCTATATACTTGACGAAAATTCATGATTTTGGTGTCATTTGAAAGGTATAATGATAATTTACAAGTTTCTACAATAAAAATCACGCAAAACGATAAAAAATCGACCAAAAAATCGCAAAAAACGGGCTGAAACCGACTTGGCAGGTTGCAGGTCGCGAAATGGGTATATCGAGACGGTTTTTGTAAGTTAAATGGCCAGATGTGTAAAAAAAAGTTAATGTGTTATATCGGAACATTGGGAAAACCATGTTTGTGTTCAGTGACTTTAACCCTTTTTTTTCAATATAATTATATAATCAGTCTTCTTTCTAGATTGGTGTACTTTTTTCATAATCAGGGCATTGTTTTTCCCCAAGAAGCTGTTATATAATATCTTCTATCCTTAACTCTAAATAGGTGGTACCACAGTTATCCTGTCCAATTGCTTTGTTCACTTATTACAACCCAATTCTTAAGCGTGGAGTCGAGAAGTTCATGATTACTGTCAAAGAAGTTGGAGTGCATGGTAACGTAGATTCTACTTAATACCAGTTCTATAGAGATAAGGATCAATGATTTTTTGCTGATTTCACCTGTTAAACTAGAGAGGGTTATTTCAACCCGTGTATGTGGAAAAAGGTCAACTTGGGTAATTTTTATTGATAATGGGTCAAATGAGTAAAGTAAGGAAATATGTTGAACAGTTTACAAGTTGCCCAAAGTTTATGTAAGTGTTCACACTCTTGTAAATTGCTTTATTCAATAAAATGGGATCAGTAAATTGATAAATAGTCTTTGTAAACGTGTTTTATCATATCATTAATTTATAAAATTTAAAAGAAGTCAGTCCGTTTTGACTCGTCCTTTAACAGAATGGACCCGTTACTCAATACTCTCCTATTGTCTCCAAGTCAAACATTTGGACTTTGATTAATAAAACTCCTTGACGTATAAAATCATATCGCTTCACCAATGGTACTTGACTTGATTGTAAATAGTCTTCTCTATGTATATTCTACCATGACAGTTTTTACTTTTGTTATGTTATGAAATCATATTTTAAGTGTGTTTATGTTTATTATTAGGACTCGTGGTGCCAGATGTCCCTCTAGAGGAAACTGAAATCTTACGAAAGGAAGCGTCCAAGCATAAGATCGAATTGGTAGGTTTATTTCTTGTCAGCAATCTATGTTGCATACCACTAAATGTTATGAGTATTAAATCTTCACCAAATAAAGTTAATGTTTTTGCTTTCCATAAGTACATCAGTATTTTGTTTTACACTTTTACTTTTAGTTTATTTGCAGAAAAAATGTCGAAACGGTTTATTTATAGTTAAAATTTGTCTTCTCAATATTAGAGGTGGCTAAATTGGTGTGTCGGTCATGTTGGAAATGCTTACTTCATTGTTACAACTTACAAGTGGAAATGGTTACTTTATTTTATGACCCATGTTTCTTTTATCTACTAATCTTGTTACTATCTTAGGTACTACTTACAACACCCACTACTCCAAGAGAACGAATGAAAGCAATCGTTGAAGCTACTGACGGATTTCTGTACCTTGTAAGGTTCCTCAACTTTCATCAACTGATTATCCTTCGTTTTAACCTATATGTCGTTTACGTATGTTTCAATGATGACAAAATAGGGTCTCTCTTTTGGGTAATGGAGTGTTTGGATGTGAATCTAAGGTGCAATTTTGTCTTTAAGTCGCGGTAGTTAATTTTCAGTGTTTGATAGTTTTCTTAGGTAGGTAAAACTAATTGAATTTGAAGAAGCAGGTGAGCAATAGCTGTTAGAAAATTGGTTACGATGTTTCTTCTTTGAAGTCACAATAATTATTTTAAAAGTGCCCATCCAAACACCACTGAAATCAATGTAATTTATTCTTTATGGTGATGACAGAATGGGCAATCAAGTACTTTAAGACTAAGAATTACCACAAAATGTAATGTTTCAAATTTCTGGAATACAATGGATATTACTCTGACATAGACTTCCTGCAGTTCCTGCTACAAAATTATAAAGAATTGAATACACACACCTACACATATATATAAGAATTCAAGGTCTTTTTTGATAACTTTGACTCATTTATATGGTGTATAAAATATAAAATAGGTGAGTTCAATTGGAGTAACAGGTGCTCGTGCTTCAGTAAGCGAAAAGGTTCAATCTCTCCTGCAGGAAATCAAAGCGGTTTGTTCTGATACCTATCAACTGTTTCTTATACATATTTCTTGAGAACAAAAATATTGGGTGGTTCGACGATATGTTTTATGACAGGAATCAAGTAAACCTGTGGCTGTTGGCTTTGGCATTTCGAAACCTGAGCATGTGAAACTGGTATGCGTCAGTTATTGTCTGACTGCTTATGTTCTATACATCTGTTCCATGAAAAGGTCAAATGTTTAACCCAATATCAACTTATCAAGGTTGAAACAAATGTTTGATTATCAAACAAAAGTCTTAAATACTCTTAACCAATTTTTTTTCTTAAATAGGTGATAGGATAGGCAGGTCATTGTAACACCGCTTTTTTTAAGGGCTTAATTTTCATAAGCTTATCAAGGGCTTATTTTTCGGGCTTATTTTTCATAAGCTCGTTTTTTCCGGCTTATTTTTCACAACTTCGGCTTATTTTCTTCTAGTTACTCATAATAAGCTCAAAAGTCAGAAAATAAGCCAAACAAACCCAACTTATTAAAAATAAGCCCGAAAAATAAGCCCAAAATGAGCTAAAACTAACACCCCCTTCACTGCGGAAGCGAATAAAGACAATTACAAACCTATTCACAAGTAATCAAACTGACACAAAGACAAGCAACCAAAAACTGGTGTTACATAGTTTACAATTGGCTCGACAGACTCAAAATATCAGAGTGCAGTTCAAACATTCCAAAGAAAGCAAACACAACTCCCATCTAACAGTAAATCTTACCACAACTTGCAATAAAGGGGTTTAATGTGGGGGATTAGCACAAAGCTAAGTAAATGGAAGTTTAACCAACGAAAAACATCAGTTACAACAAGTAACGATAAACAGCAACAACAAATAACTGTCATCTAACAATTATCATCAGATCATGTAATCAGGGATATCTAGAGGACCGGCGGTTCTGCAGAATCTGCAACCAATGCTGGCCTAGCAAAGGTTTACCGATAACCTATTTGTCATTCTCACACAGTAAAATCAGTTAAGTTGCAACAAATGCATCAAAAGATCTAGTACTGATTAGCCAATGACAAATAAGCCCAGCCAAAAGCCTTGTCATAGCTGACCTCCATCAAAACAGCCCAGCCATCATAGATGTCCCCAATTACAAAGCATGTATACAGATCATATCATATTCACATAATACAATTCAATAATTGACTATCATATGCAAAGATAATCAAATTATCATACTAAGCATTCTGTCTATATATCATGTATATAAAGAATTGCAACCGTAACCGTTACAACTAGTACAACCCGTGAGTTAAAAGTCCACTCACCTAAGTCCTTTAAATCAAAGCCCCGTGATCTTATATTTCTGAGTTTTCAACTCCCCTGAGAACACAACACAAACAAATCAGTAACTCAAATCACAATTAACTCCAAAAGTCAAGTTAATTCACTAACGGGTCAAAGCTTAACCGTTATACCTAACATGTATAACCAACAAGAAATACACTCAAAATCATTTAAAATATCTTTATATATGATATTAAACACGTAGCAATTAACGAGACATTCATAAGATTCATCTATCTTTGTTTCATACTTTAAAGGAATGAATTATCCTTAATATATACAATTATTGCATCCACATGCTAACTATCTCGTTCAACTCATGAAATACTTACATCATCATTTAGAATCTCTATATATTTCATAAGTAGAGAAGGTTTATGCGAGAACCGTTAGTGCGAGAACCGCGAGAACCAATCTCAGCCGTTCCTTAGATATGGGAAGTATCATGGATGGAGAGCGTGGAGGGATAGGGTGTGGCAGGGTGCATATGAGGAATTCATGGGTGGGCAATGACATTGAAGGAGGGAGAATTGGACGGCTTAGATTGGTTCTCGCGGTTCTCGCGCTAACAACGGTTCTCGCATGAACTTTTGTCTGTCATAAGTAACATGTAGCAATCAACAAAACACGTTCAAAGTACATATTTATCCATTTAGCTCGCAAACGGGTCAAAACCAACCCGTTATGCTTAATACATATACCCCACTTGAAATGCATGGCAAACGATCTAGGATCAATTTATAGGTGATAGGAAACATGTAGCAAGCGATGAAACACGAACACAATTCATCCAAATTAATTTCTACTATATATTATATTTGGAAGGTGCCGATTTGGAAACAATATATTTGGAAATCTCAATTACTTTCCTATTTCCGCTTCAATTTCTGATCTCGTTATTTTTAGTAACGTTTTTGCTGCTCTCGATTTGATCTGTTCAACATCACGTTTTGAAATCAAATTCTGCTATCGACAGTCCGTTTTGCACCTGCTAATTGCTATTTGCTTTCGTTTTTAATTCTGTTTTGTGAGTTTTTGTCTTCCAATTCTGCACTTCACCTTCCAGCACTAGTCTCTGTTCATAGCATATATGATTGCTTGTTCCACTTTGCCTTCTGCCGGCTCTGCAATTCGTCGGTCTTTGTCTTTGTTTACTGTCGATTGAGTGTCCAATTGACTTCCATGGAAACTCGATCTATTCATTCTCGCTTAGATTTCCAGGAGGAGCAGCTTCGACAACTCCAATGTGATATGTCTGAAATTAAATCATCCCTGAAGACCTTGGAAGTTGATCGAATTGAAGAAAGGGAGTTTCGTAAGGTTATGTTGGGATGGCTGAAGCAACAACGCACGAGTTCTAATTCTGATTTGAGTCAGGGAAAGGGGTTTGATGGTGAATTGATTGACAAAAAGGCCTCGAGTATTTGTTTCGGAACCTGTAATGGTGGAAGTGATGATTATGGTGGTAACGTTGGGTGAGGAAGACATTCCAGTGGTAACTTTGCTGAACATCACTTCTCATAAAGAAACAGGTGACTTGTTGGATGTTGATTATCCAGTGATGGAATCCACAGCAATGATGAGTGAGGATGGAAATCCAGATGCTGATTATCAAGGGATGTATAGAGTGGTGGTGGTGACGCCTAAGCCTTCATTTGGATTGGAAACACATACTCCATCGATTTTGAACAAAAAAGTCATTTTGACTTGGCAGCTACGGATAAATGCTGAAGTTTTCACTGTTTGGGTCAGCGATGAAATTGAAGATCATATATTCATAATTGATGGGTTTTATTTAGTTGTGAGACAGCTTTATGAAGGGGTCTCCAACAGTCAAACTCAAGTTATTATTAAGATGGACTATTGTTGGTTTGAGGACATTCGAGTTCCTGATTTACCTCCATCAAAACCACCAGATCATTGGACTGGTTTGGAAGCAAGTCTTGAGGACAAGACTTTTTCGAAGGCGGCAGTAATGATAGGGAATGGATAGTTAGTTCTAGAAGGGGTATTATAGTAATATGATTAGTAGTTAGTTAGAGAGAATGCTATAAATAAGTGAAGGGAGTCTCTTTGTTAGTCAGGCAGAAAATAGATGGTTTTGTATCAGGCTCATAGCTTTGGCTATTGAGAGAGGGGAGTTCCCTGGATCAATCTTCCATTGTTGGTTGATTGAGGTTTATCGTACTTGTTCTATTTCAGTTCATATCCTTGTTAATTTCAGTGTTGTTCAGTATATTGTTATCATCAGTTCATATCTGCCATTTATATTTTACGTTCTCTATCGGCAGGTCTAGGGCAGGTCGGACCAATGATAGAGAACGTAAAATATAAATGCAGATATGAACTGATGATAACAATATACTGAAGAACACTGAAATTAACAAGGATATGAACTGAAATAGAACAAGTAAGATAAACCTCAATCAACCAACAATGGAAGATTGATCCAGGGAACTTCCCTTTCTCAATAGCCAAAGCTATGAGCCTGATACAAAACCATCTATTTTATGTCTGACTAACAAATAGACCCCCTCACTTATTTATAGCATTCTCTCTAACTAACTACTAATCATATTACTATAATACCCCTTCTAGAACTAACTATCCATTCCCTATCAAAACATGTAGCAAGCGATGAAACATGAACACAATTCATCCAAATTAATTTCTCATCTTCAAGTAAGCATTTAACACCAACATGTTCATAACCGGTTCAGCACTTCCATAAATGAGATTCATCATCCAAACTACCTCAAACATATCAATCAAGTCATATTATAACTAATATGCAGGCCAAGAACTATACACCAAGCAATCACGGCAGAAAACAAAGCGCGAAAACTGCCCAACAGCTCGACGCGGCCGCGTAAGGACTTGACGCGCCTGTGTCATTTCAGCAACAGCAACTGATCTTTCTGTTCGTTTCCAGCAGCCTTTATAACCCACAAAATATCGACTTGTAAAATACAAATAAGTGAAATAACATGAAACTTAACATCAAAACACATTAAGAATCATCAAATCATCCATTCCCAAATTCAAGCTTCATGACAAATCTCCATTAATGGGAGTTCTTGGCTGGAATCATGGAAAACACAGCAAGGCCTCACGAATTTGATATCAAATCAGTACATACGAGTCATAAAAACATGCCAAAACATCAAACCAACTTCAATTTGTCAAACCCATTTATGCAGAAGCCCTAGATTGTCAAGTAGGGGTTTTCTTCAAAATCACTTCAAGAACTAACAAGAATCAAATCAAAGATTCATAAACTTACTTTTATATTGTAGCGAATCAATAATTTCACCAAGGATTGAGGGTTGATCTTGTTCTTGAAGAAAAGAATGAAAAAGATATACACAAGGGTAAGAAAGAACTTCAACAGGAAGTCACAAGGCTAAAAGTCGGTCCTGTAGTTATTTAATATACACACACAGTATCCCACACTGTTATCTGACATACAGGGTCGTTAATAAAGTGGTCCTATTCAATTATTTTCCAAACAACGAGGTATTATTTGGGACCCTCGTGTAAAAACGAATCATATGGTGTAACTAACATATAAAATATTAAAACTAATATTTTCACCTCTTACCTCGCGATCTAATTAATTATCAAATGAACATCAATAAATAGATAGCAACAATTAAACAACTAATAAAAAATAATAAATAAATATTTTACCATCATCGCGTAATTACCAGGTCCGGTAGGAGGACATTACAGTCATGGGTCAAAATGAGTAGATTCATAGGTCGGGATCAAAAGCAATCGTGTTGGGTGGATCTCGAAATAAATTCATTATTTATAGCATAAATAATTAATAGTTTTAATATGATTTCTAAAACTTTTATCAAAGATAATGATCCATTTTCTAGAATAAACCTTTTTGTGAGATTGTAAAAACATAAGTATGCAATATCATATAGGATGAGACTTCCCAAAAAGCAAGTGATGTAATTTCAGTAACTATAACAGAAACTAGACTGGCCATTGCACTTTTAAATCGCGAATCTATTCCGTCTATGAAAAGTAGTACAAATTCGAGCTGCAGCACTCGTTGTTTTGGGTTATTGCAGGTGGCTGGATGGGGAGCCGATGGGGTGATTGTGGGTAGTGCTATGGTCAAGATATTAGGTGAAGCAAAGACCCCCGAGGAAGGGCTTAAGCAACTAGCCGAATTCACAAAATCTCTTAAATCCGTGTTGCCTTGATAAACACAAGGTCAAATCAATATCATTCTGTTCTTGGTTTCAGTCGCAGTTGCTCAAATCTCTACTTAAATCTATACAATTTTGGTCACAGGTTTTATTTCGGAATTCGGGAGTTTGGTGTTTTGGACCGCCTGTAAACACTTGGATTTCAAATCATAATTTTCTAATGTCTGTCTGTTTAGGAATGTCGAAAGACATTAGTAATGCATGCTGTTTTGGAACGAATGATAGTAATGCTCTGAATGTTAAACATTAGGTTAGCATTATCTTCTAATACAAGTGAAAGATTTAACATGAACTTAGGCAATGTTTGTTATGAAGGAATAGGTGTGGGAATGGAAACACTCATTTCATTCTTTTACTAATAACATGTTTGTTTACTACTAGGGAATGAAATGAAGCATTACAAAGTAATGTCATTCCTTCTATTTCATTCCTTCCTCAACTCTCTTTCTTTGTTCATTCCGTTGGTAATGAGATATAAAATGACCAACATGCCCTTTCTCCCGTTCATAAATGACGTATTACTCTTGTATATAATTTTTTATATGGTTTTGCTCATAGTCACATAGACCGCGGAACGCTCTGGTACGGGAACACGGATCGGGAATACCCTTCGCTAATTTCTAAAATTCGATACGAAGGAGGGTAGACTCATTCCAGATCGCTTTGGTACGATGTATCATATAACATGACACTCAATAAATAATAATATTAATTTTCTATATCTTTTATAAATCTGCAAATCACAACCAAGTTACCAAATTAAAACTATATCAATATTTATACTTTCAAAATATGATTTATACTTAATACAAAAAATCTCAAATAAAAATCTTGTAAACATACCTAAAGGAAAACAACTTAAAAACATTCGGCGAGTTAAAAAGATAATAACAAAAAAGAATAGGGGAGGAGGAGGACGATGTCAATATATGAAATTGAAAAAAAAGTAAACATATTAATAGATGTTGGAATGAGAATTTAATCATCATTAATGATAGAGAAGAGATAAATCAGATGCTAGGTATACAGAATCGAGGAGTCAAGTGCGAAAAAATGATTCTTTATTTTTCACGCTCTATCAAATTGAAGAACGACACTGAACTAGAGAGTCAGCTGTTAAATTGACGTACTTGTAGCATATTAATCGTTCAATATCGCGTTCCAATTGCCGAATTGAAGATCAATTGAATCGATTTGACCATCAATTTGGACCGGCGTTGACCATCGTTTTGAGTCGCGCATTGATAGGCGACTGGAACGCGTTCGTACCGCGTTTGAGAACGTTCGATCCAGTTCGAAGATCGCAGATGATGCAGCGATTTATGTGACTATGGTTTTACTATTATTAGGTTGACATTATTTATTAATGACTCTCGTAGTTTTGATATTTATCAAAAAAAATTAAATGTGTAAAATGTATTTAAAATAAATATTTATATATTACATTATTTAAATTTAAGTTATATATATATATATATTTAATTCAGGGGCATTTTGGTCATTGTTTATTTATTTTATTCCATTCCAATGTGTATTTTTCTTTACCAAACATACTGCAGTAATAATTCATTCCATTTCGAGAAGCAACAAAACATGCAGATGGAATGGTAATGAACTATTCCATTCCTTTGCCCATTACATTCCTTTGTCCATTCCATTCCTTTGTTATTCCTTTTATTAAAATTGGAATTTTATTTTTGACTTTTTTAACTCAATATTTAGACTTTTCTAAGTCAAAAGTTATTAGAGAAATTTCATGTATGTCCTTTTTATTATGGCTGAACACATTTACCCTTTAACCTAATCTAAATCTACACCATTTTTGGCTATGATAGGACTTGAACCCACAATCTTGTGGGATTTCTAAACACCACATATCGCTAGGTTATAAGTCATTTGGTCATATATCTCCTTAAACCTTGAAATATCACATTTATCCATCCTAATTTACAAATGTCATGTTAACCTTTTATAACATTTTAAAATATCATATTTAATCAAATAATTAATAATATTATTTTAAAATATTTTAAATTACTTTTAATTATAACCAAAAAATATTTAACATTGTTGTCTTAAGTACACGAGTGAAAGGATAACAATTTACAGACATCTAATCTAGTTATATTATAAATATATAACAATTTACAGGAAGATAAATGATGGCACACCTCATGATCTCCTGTTCGCAACAGAAGGTACACGAGTGAAAGGATGACCCTAGTCCTGGAGGTTATATCACCATGATAGGGGATTCAACCTCCTGGACACAAGAGGACATAATCCGATGTGCAAACACATTGGTCACATGTTGGGAATGGCTTGAAGATCCTCGAGATCTTTAAGGAAGTCCGACCTTTATGGTGCTGCAAAAAGAAGCATGTCCTCATATTATTATCCTGGGTATGGCCAACCTAGAGTTTAGGTAAGTGTTATAAGTCTCTCATTGGATGAAGTCAAACAATACCCCTAATAGAGCTAAAACTTTAGGAAGAACAAGCCACTCCTATAAATAGAGGTATTCTCCCTTAGACATGATGTATGTAACAATAACTTAATTAAACACGGTATTCCCCTTTTCCTTCCATATGACTAATTTGATTGTTGAAGTGGTCTCAAAAAACTTTCCGGAGCCCTCCTCTAACAAAGGTGTTATCATTTTGCAGCGACAGGTATTTAAAAGTTCAAGAGCAGACCCCACACTCGTGTATTCGCTCATATGTATGATCAATAAATATTATATTTTTTATCCTGTAGCTAAATATTTTATATTTACATTATAATTATACATATATACATTTGTTAGCGGGTGTATGTCGTTTTGAGCATTTTAGTGTCGTTTGACACTATTCATAAGGGGGAAATAATCCTCTGAGGTTGAGTTGATGATGACTATTGAATATTGATACATCACTTGCATAGTTGCATGGCCCATATATTATTTCTTTTCTACACTTTGTCAGCCTTTATCTAATATGAAGCAACTAACTTTCAACTAATTAATTTTACATATTGTTTTGTTTCATTATTAAAAAGGCTGGAATTATTACAAATAATGATATATGTCTAAATGATTTACTGTGTAATCTATTAAATCTTGGTTGAAAGACAAGCATTAAACAGAGTTGAATTTTATTTAAAAGATAAAAAACACAATTTGTTACCTCCAATATTAATTCTTATATAAAACGAGTTACGAGTTATCTGCGCATTTCAGCGAAAATTAAATACAAAAGTGAGAGAAATTATATAAAGAATTTGTAGTACACATTAGATTCAACTTAGGAATTTGAGAATTACATTTTACTATCATTTTCATATTAAAAAAATTATATCAAAACATAAATAAAAATTAAAATGTTACTCCGTATTATATATAGTGAGATAGAAAGAGAAAAAGAGAGAGAGAGAGAGAGAGAGAGAGAGAGTCTAAGCGTCGTGATTAGAGAAAGAACGTGAATAACAAGGAAGAAAGTAATTTAACTTTACTTGTTACTTGACATTCGTAGAAGAGATAAGAAAAATTGTGAATGTCAAATTTATTCTTTTTTTAATTGATAACATGTGATAGTTTTAGATTACCGGCCTCTCACACCTCTAAATTTTTTTTCCTATTATTTGATTTAACCTTACATATATAATATAGTTTATATAGAAATACAAATAAAATGATATAATGTTAAAAACTATTGAATAAAACCAAATAAAATGAGAAATTATTACGTTTTATAGAGAAATGTTCAATATAGTTCATACTTAATGCATAGTCCCAATGGACTAATCTTAGCCTTTGGATCAGTCCCATTAATGGTCCAGATTGAATTTTGAAAATTTGTGCAGAGTGGTATTTCCGTAATTAACATGTAATGATTTTACAATCACATGTGATTGAATATTAAATTTTAGGACTATGTTTTTTATATGAACTATATTGAACATAACTCACGTTTTATATAATAAAATTACATTTTATTAAAAAAACGGCACAAGACCTAAAAGGGGAAGATTCTAAATTGAAAAATATAAGAGGCATAATTTATGTTTGATTTGAAAGAAATACAAAAAACAAAAAAAACAAAAAATGTTTCACAATTGAGGGTCGGACTCTTGACCACCTACGTCCAAAACTTAATTCTATGCCACCCACTCAAATCATCATTTGGTTCTTTTTGTTGCCTTTAAAGTGTGTGTGCATATATATATATATATATATATATATATATATATATATATATATATATATATATATATATATATATATATATATATATATATATATATATATTTGACCATTCCTGATAAATGATATATATATTTATGTACTTTTACTCCAGCAATATTAATTCTTACATAAAATTTATATATTTTTCTACCGCCGCGAAGCGCGGACAAAATAATACTAGTTTATTTACATATAATAGAGAGTTGATTAAACAATTGTACTGCACGTGGAATGGTAGGCTCTATTTTCCTTAAGCTACAACACTCCAAGTTCAAGTATTAGTAGATGGTCGGACACTACTCTAAACATTCTACTCTATTAATATACTAAAAGACATCATCATTTGGTAGTAATTAATTACCATAGCAATTAAATGTGACTAATCATTAGTAGATTATTAAGCATTTATAATAATTAATTGTTGATACCCCACTGTAACATCCCAAATTCGGGCCTAGTCGTTTAGTGAGTTTCCAAATAATTGTCTACGTGTTTATTTTAAAAGTATGCTTTTATGGTATCGTTGAATTCATTTTTAAACGATGATTCCAAATATTATTTTATTAGTAATTAATTGTTCGAGATTGGTCGGTTATGTAACAAACTGTATATTCGAACGTACCGTTTTAAATACTGAAATACGTATGTGAGTAGTAAGGGGCCGAAAATTGAAGTGTTAAATATAACTTCATGAGTAAGTTATGTGTATGTTAAGTGTGTGTTTTCTAAGGTGTGTTTTGAGAGAGTAGGTTACTTAATTTTTCATCTTGATTCTTAGTGTTGAATAATTACAAATCAAGGTAGTATGATATTCTTGGTTACTAAATAACATGATTTCAAGTTGTTACCATGCTAAAATTTAGTAAGAACCACCATGATTGTGTTCTTGAATAAACTTGAAAAGTTAGTTTCTTGATTTGTTGATTTTAAGAGTATTTATGTATTCTTGATGTTAAGAAGCATGTTTTATATGAATTCCATGAGTTTATGAATTAAATCATGATTTAAAGTGTGTTTATGAAAATTGAGAGTATGAAAATGGTGAAGCTTGCTTGTATGTTTATTCAAGTGTTCATATGTTCTTGATATGAATTTATGAAGATTTGAAGAAGATGATATAGAAATAAAAGAATTAATGTAAATAAATTGTTAAAAAGAATTTAATATTAAAAAGTGATAATGAGTTAAAGGAATAAATAAGTTTTATCTTGACTTATTGACATGCTTAGATTGTATAAAAATGTATATTATATGTTGTGTAAGGATGATGGAAGAAAGAAGCATGGATAGATTTTTATCTAAGTATACGAGTCTATAGATTTTGTTTTGTGTGTGGAAATATGCTATAGATCCATGCTATAGTCCTTGTTTTCTAAAGGTATGCTATAGATCCATATTTTAGTCCTTGTTTTCTAAAGGTATGTTATAGATCCATGATATAGACCTTGTTTTCTAAAGGTATGCTATAGATCCATGCTATAGACCTTGATTTTTAGTGTAAGTGTTAGATGCTATAAACCATGATTTTTAGAGTAAGTGTTTGATGCTATAGACCTTGTATTTTTATAGTGTAAGTGTTGGATAATCTTGAGTGTTGATATATATATATATATATATATATATATATATATATATATATATATATATATAGAGAGAGAGAGAGAGAGGGTGAAGATCAAGTAAAAATAATTTTTTGGTAAAAAGAATAATATGAAATTCTGACCATTGATCTTATTTGATCAGGAAGTTATTGAAGCATCTTTTGTTTAAAAATTAATTAAATTGTCAATGACGATGGCGGCATAATAGTCTTTATATCAATGTCCCACGTTCGCTTCTAAGTTTTAATTTCACGATATCAAGCTTTTTAATTTATTCAAAATCTAAAATTGATCTAATCAAAATCAAAGGATAATTCTTACCAAAATCTGATGCACAGCTTTTTCCTTTTTTAAACCGCCCAAGATTATATTAAGAAAGCACATTTCAGTAGTTTTACACTTACATAGCCCCACACTCTCAAAACTAAGGTACAATACATAATGCATAATTTACACATTACCAATACCCATTGAATTTACCTCTAGATATTTATCATCACTTCAAATTGTCTGCACACACTGAAACTTCTGCAAGCCTTCTTGATGTTGGTTTTAGTGCCACCAACCACACATTAATTTCTCATTCAACCATAAATTCAATCAAACTACTGCAGAGCTTTTTCTTTATGCATAGCCAATTGATGCACACAAGAAAAATTCAATCAAACAAATCCACTAATAAAAAAAATTGAATTATCACTCGTTTGCATATCAATTACAAACATTAGCTCTGAACAAGAAATTAAATTTGATGCAAAACTCAAATTCATCAAACAGCTCCTAATATTATGGTAGTTAAAAATTCATGTACTGATGTACAATACATAATTTTGAACCTTTGATGATCTCTCAAATAAAAATTGATGCACGTTATATTTTCATCAAGAAAAATTGATTCACAATTTGATTCACTGTTGGTTTCATCAATAATAACTGGTAAACCATCCCTTCCAACTCCAAGTATCATTCAAAAAAGGAATATTTGACGTTGAACATGAATCAGATCACTTCAATTAAAAATAGAAATAAAAGAGTATGATAGTAATTTAAGACATCACTTTATTTTTATTTCAAAATTCTCACTGGAAAAACTATAGAGCCAAAAACAAGTTACTGATAAAAGTTGATGCTTTTGTCTGATAGAAAACCAACGAACACTGCACGATCTCTCCCATTAGATTAACCAAATCTGATGCACAGTTAATTTATGGTACATTACACAAGATCAATATTTTGGATTGATGCACAACTTAATTTTGATGCACTAGCTATTGATAAATTAAACAAGATACAGAAACAAAACTCAAACTCAGATTCATAGATTTTTTATGCACGTTCTATATTATTCATAAGCCAAAATATAAAACATTCAAAACAAACAAAGTGGTTTGAGGTTTCATACAAAAATTACAATTCAGCCAGTTAATTGTGATTATCAAAGATGAAAACAAAGATGAATTTTTTATTCATCAAAAGACACACAAATCCTTTTCTTATCCAACATTGACTTCAAATGATGCATCATATTATGAACTCTTGATTCAGACTAAAAAAATACATGGTTAAAAGAAATTGATGCATAAAGAATTTTCTCCCACAAATAAGAACCTTTGTTGATTTACACCATCATCATGATCGTCATTATCAAAACTAAATCCAAAAAAACTACCGTTAAATCCCAAACTAATCTTCAACTTTATCGACTAAATGTACTAAAAAAAACAAACCTAATATAAGATGATACATGAAAAAAATGATGAACAAAACCCAAGAGATTTAAAGACGAAGGCAGGCAGGCACTCAGAGAGTAGCCGGCAGCCTTTAGTGAACCAAACATACGATGAATTCCGTTGTGAGATATTCTTCAGCAAGCCAAAGACATAAAACACGATGGCAACAAATGAAAAATAGACAGAGAGATCTGAGGAGATAAACCCGCTGCAAAAATTGCATTCGCCGATCTGAAAGATTGAAGGAAAAACCGACGGTTCTGATATTAGCGTCGGTGGCTACTAATGTTGAAAGAAAAACTGAGAGATCTCACCATGGAAGCATCGGATCTTTGCCAGCCACCATGAGAGAGACGCATATGCGATTTCTCGTCGGATGAAAAATTCCACGGCCGCCACACACCCCACGTACTCCACGGATTACCGCCGCAAATCTCACAGTCTCTATGAAACTCCGTCGCATCTATAAACTCCAATTTTGGATCGACGCTTTCGCTTTACAATGTTCATGGGTTTCCTTGAAACTAACAGAAAGAAAGAAATCGTGCATATGATGATACGAGAGAGAGCCAGATTCAATTTACTAAAAAAAATCAATTACGTAAATAAGCAAAATACATTAAACATTCGCGAAAACAAGCTAAGAAAAGTCAAATTACGAAAATAAGCATCAGTTTCGCCCCCAAAGCACTCAGTTTCGCCCCTAGCTTCGCCCTCCAATCATACGACGACACGTGTACTCAGTTTCGCCCCTTAAAGCCCAGTTTCGCCCCCAAGGATATCAGTTTCGCCCTTAGTGGGCCCCACAGCCCAATTTCGCCCCTCCTCACCAGTTTCGCCCCCCTGATGAGCCCCGCAAACCCAGTTTCGCCCCTAGACTTTATTTTTGCACCTCAAGCCTCAGTTTCTCCCCTGTATGCCTCACATGTCTGACACACTCTTAAATTTTTTAATTTTACCCCCTTTTATTTACTTAAAACTTTTTAAAGTAGCTAATTTTATAAAATTTAATCTTACTCCTATATAATACATTTTCACCATAAAAACTTTTAAATTTTAATTAATCTCCATCTCTCTCATATTTTACACACTCACCAATAAATATTATTATATATTAAAAATTATTTTATCATACTCATATATTATTTTATCATACTCCTATATTTTTTAATTAATCTCCATCTCTCTCATATTTCATACTATTTTATTTTTTTTAAACATATTTCTAAAAAAACAATCAAACAATTTTTTTAATTATATAATAATGTTTATTGGTGAGTGTGTAAAGTAGGTTAGAGAGATGGAGATTAATTAAAAATTAAGAGTTTTTAGAGTGAAAATGTATTATATAGGAGTAAGATATATAGTCTAAATTTTATAAAATTAGTTAAAGACTATTTTAAAAAAATGAAGGAAATAAAAGGGGATAAAATTAAAAAATATAAGGGTGGGCCAGACATGTGGGGCCTACAGGGGGAGAAACTGAGGCTCTAGAGGCGAAACTGGACTTGTGGGGGCGAAACTGGACTTGTGGGGCCCACCAGGAGGCGAAACTGATTGTAAGGGGGCGAAACTGGACTTGTGGGGCCCACCAGGGGCGAAACTGAAGAAGGCTAGGGGCGAAACTGAGCTTGGGGGCGAAACTGAGGACACGTGGCGGGGAATGATTGGAGGGTGAAGCTAGGGGTGAAACTGAGGGGTTTGGGGGCGAAACTGATGCTTATTTTCGTAATTTGACTTTTTGTAGCTTATTTTGGCTTATACTTAATGTATTGTGCTTATTTGCGCGAAATCCTCAAAAAACAACTAAAAATTAGGGAGGAGAGAGAGTCATCCATTGGATTTCCAAATCTACCCTTTTCCAATTAGAGACACGTGTCAATACAGGATCACCTCTTACAATATTTACATTAATTTAGTTTTTACTTGATCTTAATCCTATATATATATATATATATATATATATATATATATATATATATATATATATATGCGATAGTATATGTGTAGCAAGTGTTGGAATTAATTTATGGTATATGCGATAGTGTGTTGTGCGATGGCGTGTATGTGAGGTGTGTATGTATGCGATAGTATATATTTATATATGTAGTTATCGATTGTATGTGGTTTGTGTATACATGCGATAGGTGTGGTATAATAACAAATCCATGAAGTTATATATCAAGATCGATAAAAACAATTTATATATTTATATGGGTTAGATCGACGAGGATTATTTATTTAGTTACGTAAACAAGATCATTGCTTTGCCGGCAGTGGTCGTAAGCTATCGGTAGATCATTGTTTTGCCGGCAGTGGTCGTAAGCTCGGCAGAGCCGCCGGTCCTTTGTGGGTTCCGATGTTACCCGATTGTGAGGCATTTGGGATGGTTGGTTCTTGTGAACAATGTGGTTCTGCTAATTGTTGTTTGTGGCTTAAATTCCATTCACTTAGCTTTGTGCTAATTCCCCACCTTAACTCTCTGTTGCAAGTTTTTGAGCGTTCGGTAGGTTGCTGTTGTTGTTGTACCGGGAAAGTTTGACCGTCGCTCTGATATTATGGTTTTTGAGAAATGATGAGCCATCTTTGTGAAATATTTTGTAACACGAAACGATATACTGTGTTGTAAAACAGTATGGGTTTTAAGTTCGTGGGTGTTACTATTTCCTTACTATTTTCAGATGCAATACTTCCGCTGTGACTTAAAAAAAATTTGGCTTGAGTTTTACGGTGTTATAAGTTTGGTATCAGAGCCCTGGTTTGGTATGCGAGCACAATTAGAGTGTTCAATTCCTAAATCTTGGCTCGTGGTTGGTCAAACGTTTCCTGTGGGGGAATTAGAGTGTTTGGATTTTCTATGTGTGTTGTGATTAGCATGTGTGTACTAACGGTTTACCTAATAAGTGTTGAGATGTTGTGAGTATTACAGATATGGCTGACAAAGAGGTCCCGACTGAGACTCCTATGACCCTAGTAAGAATTGGAACTTCATCAGCAAGTAATATGGAAATATCTAATTATTTCATGGATTCGGGTGCTAAAACTAAATCGGATCAATGTGAATATATCCATAAACTGGAATATGAGATACAGGAACTTCGAGATACTGTTAGTAGTTTGGAATAGCCGAAATTTATGCGGATTGAAAAACTCAGATACATTCGAATTTTACTCCTTCGACTATAATTCCATCACAAGTGATACATGAGCCATTATACTATCCATTTATAACTCAGGGAGTTTATCCTTATCCATACATGAGATTTACACCACTTTACGATTATAGGCCAGTTTTGGATTATTAATCGTCTGAATACCGTGGTATCCCAAATCTTAATATAACTTTGAACTATTTGCGAGAAATGGAGAAAGTTTTGGAGGCATGTAACCTTAAGAGTAAATTGAGAATACAATATGCGATTCAAATGCTAGAGGATGAAGTCAAGGATAAAGATAAGAGAAACCGAGATAAGACTTCTCAACGGAAGTCAAGCTTTGAACATTATAGTATTCAACGGAGGTAGAGAGGGTAAAGCAGCCAGGAATATGTAAAAAATTTTTTGATGGTGTTGCAAGTATAAGTCTATTCATAACAAGCCTTGCACACCCCAAACTGTACATTGTGTTCGATGTGGAATGTTTGGTCATGAGTTAAAGAATTGTACATTCTGTCACAGTGTTTGTTGGAATTGCAAGAAAGAAGGTCATCGGGCAAATGATTGTTTAGTTGACAAGAAAATTTGGTTAGAGCGGGAGATGTCAGGAAATATTCGTCAGCAGTTGGACAGAAGAGAAAGAATCCTCTTTCACTTGAGGGTATAGCATATCAAATATCAACAGATAATGCTACTACTAATGAAGATGATATAATGGGTATGCTTATTTAAGCCTTATACTTATACGCATGATTATTTGATGATAGAGTTGATTACTCTAGTGTTTATGTGGCAATATGTGATGATTTGAGCATAACTACTTCTGATGTGATTGTTTCACTAGAAGTATAGATAACTGATGATAACCGTTTGTTAGTTCACTTTGTTGATGCTTGTATCTGAGATTGATATCATGTTGAGTATGATAGTTGAGCCAGTTTAGAGCGAGTATTAAATACCATGAGAAATTGTTTTCTGAATAAATGAATTACATGCTGCATGATGTAATATGTGTGGATAAATGCTAAAACACTGTTGGTTTTATCTTGACTTTTGAAGATTTGTCTTCTCATTTTGGATAAGTATGTATTTGTATTTGGATTGGGAAAGAGGAGCAATTTGTTTCTGATGTATGAGGAATCTAGAATACCCAGAGTTGTGTTCGAAGAAGATGTGATTGATTTCGGTACTAAGTGTAGTCTTTACGAATTTTTGATATGCTATCTGGTGTGATTAATGCTCCTGCAATATTGATGGATTTGATGAATCGGGTTTGTCGACCGTTTCTAGATGAGTTAGTAATCATGTTTATCGAGGATGTATCTTGAATTATTCTAAAACTGTGTCTGAACAGGGAGTTCACTTGAGACAAGTTCTAGAGATTCTGAATCGAGATCAACTTTATGCAAAATATTCAAATGTGAATTCTGGTTACGAGAAGTACATTCTGAGACATGTGTTTTATATTGACGGAGTTAAAGTTGATCCTGCGAAAGTAAAGATTGTGATGAAGTGAAACACTCTGAGATTAAAAAATTTCTTGGGATTAGCAAGTTATTATTGCAGATTTACTAAAGATTTCGTGATTTCGTGAGAATACTGATTCGTTGCCAAAACTAAATTCTTTAGGATGTGTTAATTTGATGGAATATTGAACAAGAGAAAGCGTTTCAGACTCTGAAGCTGTTGTTGTGTCAGACTCCTATCTTAACACCAACTTATGGATTTGATAATTTAGTAGTGTATTACGATGTTATGTTTGCAGATTTGAATTGTGTTGATGCAGCAGAATCGAGTAGTTGCTCATGCTTTGAGATGGATGAACCTCATGAAAAGAATTATCCAATTCACAATTTGAAACTTGCGATTGGCGTATTTGCGTTAAAACTATGAAGATGTCATTTACACGATACGAGGTTGCGAGTTGTACTGATTATGAGAACTTATAATGTGTGTTTACACAGAAAGAGTTGGATATGTGGCAGAGATAGGGGATAGAAATTATCAAAGATTATTATTGTGAAATTCCTTATCAATCTGGGGAAGTTAGGGTAATAGCCTATGCTTTAAAATTGTAAGGGAGTTAATGGAAATATTTGGATTATGTGAATTGAAATTGTCCTTGACTTAGTGGATGAATTGAGATTTGCTTAATTGAAAAACTTGAAGGATGAAGATTTGAAGCCAGAGACTATGAGTAAGTTATGTGTATGTTAAGTGTGTGTTTTCTAAGGTGTGTTTTGAGAGAGAAAGTTACTACAACTTGATACTTGATTTTTCATCTTGATTCTAAGTGTTGAATAATTACAAATCAAGGTAGTATGATATTCTTGGTTACTAAATAACATGATTTCAAGTTGTTACCATGCTAAAATTTAGTAAGAACCACCATGATTGTGTTCTTGAATAAACTTGAAAAGTTAGTTTCTTGATTTGTTGATTTTAAGAGTATTTATGTATTCTTGATGTTAAGAAGCATGTTTTATATGAATTCCATGAGTTTATGAATTAAATCATGATTTAAAGTGTGTTTATGAAAATTGAGAGTATGAAAATGGTGAAGCTTGCTTGTATGTTTATTCAAGTGTTCATATGTTCTTGATATGAATTTATGAAGATTTGAAGAAGATGATATAGAAATAAAAGAATTAATGTAAATAAGATTGTTAAAAAGAATTTAATATTACAAAGTGATGATGAGTTTATGGAATGAATAAGTTTTATCTTGACTTATTGACATGCTTAGATTGTATAAAAATGTATATTATATGTTGTGTAAGGATGATGGAAGAAAGAAGCATGGATAGATTTTTAGCTAAGTATATGAGTCTATAGATTTTGTTTTGTGTGTGGAAGTATGCTATAGATCAATGCTATGTCCTTATTTTCTAAAGGTATGCTATAGATCCATGCTATAGTCCTTGTTTTCTAAAGGTATGCTATAGACTTTGTTTTCTAAAAGTATGCTATAGATCTATGCTATAAACCTTGATTTTTAGTGTAAGTGTTGGATGCTATAGACCATGATTTTTAGTGTAAGTGTTGGATGCTATAGACCTTGTATTTTTATAGTGTAAGTGTTGGATAATCTTGAGTGTTAGTATATATATATATACTAGCATATTACCCGCGCAATGCGGCGGCGTCAACTAATTTATACTCGGTAACCTGCTTGTTTTCGGTATTCATCAATCCAGTGATAACAAATAATTTTTCTTTGGCAAGTGGCAACATGTCTATTTTATTTTTTTCCATTTTCTTTATCACTCTATTCTCAATCAACTCTTTTATTATTTTAAAATAAATTTTGAGAACAATTAAATAAGAAAAACGATCTCTACTTATAAAGTAGGTTAAACATGACAATACAGAGCGTAAGTTAGTAATTTGAAACTATTAAAAATTAAAAGATTAAGATTATAGAATAAATTAATTTGAAACTATTAGTTATATGAGCTATTTTAAAAAATTAAAATATATGTTTATAAATTCTAATTATATGTTATTCACGTTTATGAGCTCTACTTAATTATACATATTTTTTTTGATAAATAAGTTAAAATGTTTATAACATAATTGAATATTTATTATTTGATTTTTTTAAGTATGAAAGGTTTAGTTATAAAAATGGAATATAAGAATCTTATTAAATGCATTTAGTAGTTACTTTATATAATAGTTTCCATTTATTTATATGAAGGGTAATTTAGTACATTCAACTTACTTAAAAATTAAGAGTTTTTAGGTTGTAAATACTTTATATAGGAGTAAGATATATGTGTGTGTGTGTGTGATAAATGTTATATATATATATATATATATATATATATATATATATATATATATAGGGTAAGGATACACATAGAACCCTTCTTAAACATAGAACCCTTAGAACCACCTTAGAGATTGACACGTGTCCTCCCTCTCTTTTCCAACAAACTTTTAAAAAAAAACCCCTCAATCTTTAAATGATCATAACTAATTCGTTTTTAAGAATTTTAACAAAAAAAGTATATCGTTAGATTCAGTTTTTCGTCCTCTTTCAAACAAGACCAGGCTTGATATATTTCTGAAACTTTATTTTTTTTTTTTGAAAATGCAAATTTTTCAAAATTTTCATTTTCACCTGGGTTTCATTTGAAAATGCAAAAATGCAAAAACCGAAAATGCAAAAATCGAAGATGCAAGTTATGCATATGCTTCCAAAAATGCAAATTTTGAAACCAATACTGAAAATGCAAACAAGAACTAATTGAAAATGCAACCCAAAATGCAAAACAAATTTGCATTTTCATAAAAAAATTTTGAAAAATATGGCAAGAGTGG
The DNA here is from genome assembly GCA_947179395.2 of Pulicaria dysenterica. Lineage (NCBI taxonomy): Eukaryota > Viridiplantae > Streptophyta > Magnoliopsida > Asterales > Asteraceae > Pulicaria > Pulicaria dysenterica. The sequence goes on along the minus strand of OX359288.1, from coordinate 74,678,463 downwards.
TCTTGATTGAAAGAGGATTAAAAAACTAAAATATTGGTATAATTTTTTTTTAAAAATTCACAAAACTTAAAAAGTTATGACAATTTAAAGTTTTGGGGGGTATTTTTTATTAAAAACGTGGGTTTGTTGGGAGATAATTACAATTATGCCATCCTTAATCTCAACCATTGATTTTGATGATCCAATGGTCCAGATTGGTTCTATGGATATATGTTTAAATAATTGTTCTATATTGATCAATTTTCTATATATATATATATATATATATATATATATATATATATATATATATATATATATATGCGATAGTATATGTGTAGCAAGTGTTGGAATTAATTTATGGTATATGCAATAGTGTGTTGTGCGATGGTGTGTATGTGAGGTGTGTGTGTATGCGATAGGATATATTTATATATGTAGTTATCGATTGCATGTGGTTTGTGTATACATGCGATAGGTGGTATAATAACAAATCCATGAAGTTATGTATCAAGATCGATAAAAACTATTTATGTATTTATATGGGTTAGATCGACGAGGATTATTTATTTAGTTACGTAAACAAGATCGATGAAGCTATTTAATTTATAAATGAATCCTATCGATTATGATTAAAGTATATGCATACTTGGATCAAATTGTGAGAATATGTTAGTATGAGATTGTGATTTTAGATGAGACCGATTATGCGATTATATTATGATGATAATATAATAATTGATATAAATATATTTATGAATATATTTATGAATTGAGTGTAACGCCACCGTTTCACAAGCTTAATTTATAAAATAGAATTAAGCGTTTAACCAAAGTTATATTTACAAAACACAGCGGAAGCTAAAATTTTGTTATTTACACAAACTGTATCAAGGTTTAAACAACATAACCCAGCGGTGTTACTAATATCGGCCGAGCATTAATCAACATTAGAGTAAACAAAAGCGAGAGAAATAAGTATTCCCCAAAATTACCAATGAAATAACCATAGCATGGCAACCCGTTCTCACCAACAACTATTTACCTGCAATTAGAAAGGAGTACATGGAGGGGTTAGCTATAAATAGCTAGTGAGTAACGAATAAACATATGCATCATAACAAAGATGTTATAGCATGCAGAAGATATCACAGAATAACAAATAATTCTACCCTAGCAGCTAGCGATGTTCCGGTGTCCAGGAGGAGTCACATCTTGCAGGGTTATAAGCCCAACTCAATGATCCAAACTGGGGGAAACCGAAAACATCAGTTATATCGCGCTGGTGGGGGAGCGGGTAGCAGCCTACCATTGCATTAACGAGCGGGGAAGTCTGGTGAGAGCCCCTTTAACGAGCGGGGAAATCTGGTGAGAGACCCTAGCTGAGGCACGTAGGTTCTGCAGAACCCCGATTTGCGGCCGCAAATCACCGTACCCCAGACAACATCAAAGTGCCGGCACGAACACGTATTGGCCGACTCTGGCCGCATCATAACATAGTTGGCCTACTCAAGCCATAACATACACATTGGCCTACAAAAAGCCATTATACCAGCATATACCGAGTTTATAACATGATTGGCCTACTCAAGCCTAACATAAGTGCATTGCAACGTATACCATAGCAAATTAACAACACATAAACCATAACTTACCTTAAACATGGTTATAACATGTTTATCACGAAACCTAAGGTTAACCGGTACTCACCTTAATAGCTACAGTAGACAAACGTAGTGCTCAGTATCTTCTGGTTCCTCAGAAGTGCCTAACACATCATTCACAAGCCTGTTAACACCTTAACACTTATCACATAACACGAACTACAAGTTATCCACACTGGACAGGGGTCCTACGGCCGCAGAAGATAAAGCCTACGGCCGCAGAAGACCAATCAACATTACTACGAACGTAGAGGCAACCCACTACGCCCGTAGTACTCCTTTTCACAAAACCAATCCCTTTGGCCATAGGAACCTATCCCTACGCCCAAATGAGTTGTTCAATAATGATCTACGACCGTAGGTTAAGTACCTACACCCGTAGTCCTCGTTCCTTCGTCCGTAGACGGTAAATCACACAAAAACACATCCTACGGCCGCAGTAACCCTGCCTACGGCCGCAGGACAAACATCAGGCCTCCTACGGCCGTAGGTTTTACCCCCTACGCCCGTAGGAAGGTCACGAACAGCAGACCTTCATCCCTGTTCGTGAAACAGCCCTGCAACTTCGATTTTAATCATCAAAACTCGATCACAAACCAGATTCAAATGCTTCTACATGTTATTTATGACCAATACAACCTTGCTAACATAAACCTAACTAAAAACAACCATTATAATCCATTTTGAACCCTCAAAATGGATCATCTTGCACTTGACTCAAGAACAAGAAATCAAAACATAATACTTACAAATAGAGGATGATTACAGCTGATTGATACCCGAGTTCGTGACTGATTTCAGAAACTAAGCACTTCTCTCTTGATTTCTCTTCCAAAGCTCCAAAGATTCCAAGTGTGTGTGAAGTTGGTTACGTATGTATGTATGTGTGTCTAGTGTGTTTGAAGGTTCCCAGAGGATAAGAAGCCTCAAACCGACTTTGGTTGTTAATTAAATCAAACACGGTATTTTGTTCCCCTTTTTCAACTTACAACTAATCACCCGTTCACCCATTTCAACTAACGAGGATATATTTGGAACCATTATCTAAAACCGGTTACTAACTTACCAATTTTACATACTATTATAATTATTTTTTATAACACCTTTTTATCACGTATAAACTAACAATTAACACATTTAGCAACAAAACACATTGATTAAAATCAATGTACAAGTATATAAACATATAGTACAACTAGGCCCTATTTTAGGATGTTACATTGAGAACTGATTCAGTTGATTTTATGTTCTCAGGAGTTTCAAAGGCTCAGTAATTAGTAACCAATAATATCATACTACGAGGTGAGTGGACTTTGACTCACTGGTGGTTGTTAGTTGTAACTGTTTTGGTTACTTGAATTTGTGTACTGTTCAGCATGCGATAGACTATTTGTCTTATATGATTGTTTGATTGTTTGATCGATTGTTGGATTGGATGGTGGATGATGGATTGCGAGAAAGTGTTTGATATGAGGCATTTGTGATGGTTGGTTCTTGTGAACAATGTGGTTCTGCTAATTGTTGCTTGTGGCTTAAATTCCATTCACTTAGTTTTGTGCTAATTCCCCACTCTAACTCTCTGTTGCAAGTTTTTGAGGGTTCGGTAGGTTGCTGTTGTTGTTGTACAGGGAAAGTTTGACCGTCGTTCTGATATTATGGTTTTTGAGAAACGATGAGCCATCTTTGAGAAATATTTTTTAACACGAAACGATATACTGTGTTGTGAAACAGTATGGGTTTTAAGTTCGTGGGTGTTAGTATTTCCTTATTATTTTCTGATGCAATACTTCTGTTGTGATTTAAAAAAAAATTGTGACTTGAGTTTTACGGTGTTACACCAACTTTATTGAGTTTTTAATCAAGCCATTGTGGTTTGGAAAAGTATTTACAAATTGTGATAGTTTTAACTAAACTCTTGGTATTTTGTAATTTTTGTCAAATACTTTTTATGATATTTTTTCATAACTACATAACAATCTTTTTTTTATTGGTGTATATATTCACTCTCCTTTTTATGTCCTTATTTAATTTGTCTTATTTTTTGAAATTTAGCTATGAAGATTTATGAAATTCAACTACAATTTTTTTTCCCGAACAGTTTTAATTTTCTTAGCTAGTTTCTCTTATTTTTTAAATTTAGTTATGAATATTTATGTTTTTTAACTCAAACTTATGCATTTCATTCTAATAGAAATAGTATAATACCAATATTGAAGAATAAACATCCATTAACCAGATAGACACAAATGAAGAATTAAACTTACTATTATTATAATTTCAAAAAAAGTGAAGGCTAAGCGCAATTACGAAAACTTGAAAGTGGGTTAACCCAAAAAAGTGCAATTACTATTGGGTATGTATATTTTTAACGAGCTTAACAAAAGTTGATGATGTGTTAATTTTACAAAAAAGTGGGTTAACCCGAAACACGATAAGAAATATTACGACGTTAGGTTTACAGTTATATTTGATGAATGCTAACAATAAATATTAGTTTTGTCATGAACTTGTATTTTTATTTAGGGGATATTATATGAAAAAAAATCTTTAGTTAAACTATTTTCACAATAAGAAATGCTACAACGTTTAAGAATTTAAATAATTATAGAAAAAAATATCGTAAATATTTGTTCCTTGACTATATAAAAAGGAGTAAGTTTTGAAATATAAAATAATGCATCTTAATATATAACGATTATAAAATGATGAAATTTATGTTAAACTGTTTATTTAATAGGATGTTATTTATTACACTGAAACTTGAAAAAATTAATGAATAGAGTAAGCCGTAAGGTGTATTTGAAAATATCCCTTATTCAATTGTGATTTGAGTTTCTATGTGATGCGGAATTTATTTCGATATTTGCAGCAACCTATTTTAATTAACTAATAATCATTTCTCTTAATTGAAATTATGGAAATAATCTATATAAATATTAAGTAAAAGTGTTAACTTAGCGGAAAGAATCACTTCCCTTTCTTATTGAAACAACTATTGTCTTTCCTTTGTATATATATCTAATATATTCGAAGTAAATGTGTTAAAACAAGTTGTTTTTATGTGCGTAGGTATTAAAGAATTTGCTTGATATTTTTGGAGGGGTATATAAGTAATTTCAAATCATTTATATTTTAAGAAATTAGACATAAGATATTAATGCTTTATGATATATATATATATATATATATATATATATATATATATATATATATATATATATATATATATATATATATATATATATATATAGGAGAGGGTTCAAACGAGAACTGTTTTTCGTACGAGAACTGCTAGAACCAATCTCGGCCGTTCCTTGGATATGGGAAATTCATGGATAGAGAGAGTGGAGGAGATCAAGTGTGGCAGGGTGCATGTGAGGAATTTATGGGTGGACAATGACATTAAAAGATGGGGAATTGGACGGCTCAGATTGGTTCTCGCAGTTCTCGTACGAAAAACAGTTCTCGTTTGAACTTTTGTGTATATATATATAGTAAGACATAGGCTTAGGAAATGACCAAAATGATCTTGCTAAAAGACAAACAAACGGTGGAAGTTCACATCTAACAGACAAAAGAAACATCTAAATAAGAAATTGAAATCTTAGGGAAATGTGTAGTAATTTTTCATGTTAAAGAACCAAACCAATAACTTTAATTAAACCACATTGATCATTTTAGTAATTTACTCTTTATTCTAAGTCACAAGGCCCTATGTTAAAAAAAATATAATCCTTTGTTAATTAAAAAAACTTATTGTAGAAGGTACTTAGCAAAATGCCTATTAAATTGAATTCCTCTACAAAGTTTAAAGGGCAAATGGCCGAGAAAGGTAACATATATATGAAAATTTGCTAATAAAAGTAAAGTGTAATTTTTTATGCCGATAAAGGATTATAAATTTTAATTTGTTATAAAAAAAGGATTGTAATTTTCAATTTTGCATAAAAAGTTATAATAAATTTCAATTTGTTATTAAAAAGAGTATCATAACATGCTAAAAATTGGTCAAGATTTCCCTTTTTTGTTAAAATCAAAATTTATGATCCTTTATTGGCCACAAAAATTTGATATTACCTTTATTGACAAATTTCGATATTTAGGTTACCTTTCTTGGTAATTTGCCCACGTTTAAATAACAATTTAAAATTCCAAATTACCGAGATAATTAACTACCTCTACTGCCTATTTAGATTCATCGGTTCTTGTACATCTACGGTATCTTTCTTCTTGGTTTAGTTTGTTTATTTTTGTTCAATTTGTTTAATTCTTTTTCTGAATTAAATTGTTTATCTGATGCATAGTATTCACATGAATATTGTTTAGTTCTTGTCTAGGTTGAACTAATCTGGTTTGTTTTTCTCTTAGTATGAAAATGATTAATCTTGGTTAGAATATGAGTGTTAATCATCGGGGTAATATGGATTATTAATGTTAACTTGAAAATCGTTGAAAGGATATAATTTTTGGGGGTTTTGGTTATGTAAATTTAGGGTTTTTTTTGTTATGGTTTTGTAATTTTTAGTTTTATGACCTCAGGTTTTATTTTTGTTCATCATCTTATTGTTTTGATTTGTTTTAAATATATGTTTGATGATTAAGTTTGTTGTTTATCATCTCAAATTAAATTCGGTTGTCAATAATTTATTTTGTTTAAACTAATCATCTTAGAATTTGGATTTAATTTCATTTCGTTTACTGATAAATTACTTTATGTTTTGTTATTTATTAATAATCCTCTACAATTAAATATATATTGTTTGGTAAAGAACCAAATCTGTACTGAAATACAAATCACAGTGACTGTCAGTGTAATTTTAAAAAATAAAGGACAAAAAGAAAAGTTTTGTATAAACCACAAGAACGAAATATGTAATTTACTCATACTAAAGCTTAAAATTATCTAGTTATCATTATATGATTCTTGTAGCATAAGTATGCATATTTATTTATGTGTATATACTAAGAGTCTAAGACTATGTTTGATTAGAGCATCTCCAATCACATTTCATCCATATGTAAAAGGTCTTCAACCACTTTTCATCTCTCTCTTCAAATATGAAAAGTGTGAAAATACTCTTCAAATATGAAGAGTCAAATTTGACTTTTCAAAGGTAGAACCGATGTTTTCATCCAATAAATATTTGACAAGTAGGCTATAAAGTGGGTTTTATTAGTTTTAAAGAGTTTAAAATAGAGAATATGGTTGGAGCTGGAAGTTTGTTTAGAGTAGATGGTTCTACCGATAATAAAGATAGAGAGTGATTTATAAAGTGTAAGATTGGAGATGCTCTTAGGAGGATTCAAAATCTAAATGAATCCATTTATTTGTATTGCAATTACTTGTGTATTTTGATTGATTGAGATTTGTCATTTGTATTGTTTTTACCACTTTAATATTGCATGTTAATTTTGATCTAGATGTTAATCGCCGTGTTGACTTTTATTTGAGTCAAGCAATAGTTGAGATTTGTGTTCAATAACTACCGTTTCCTGAGTTCGATATTCAGCTAAATTAATCTATACTACATACGTAGGTACACTACCCATATGTGTTGTGTTACTTCTTTTTTAAAATTACACGTGTGCACAATGAAAATCATAACACGCAAAAGCACATCATTCAATAACAATAACAGTATTAATATTTAAAAAATCAAGATGACCTACATAACGTGTTATTGCAGGCCATGTTGCACAATATAATTTTCGAGTAGTTTATTGTATTAATATCAACAAAGTTTAGTTTATTACACAAAATATTAAAATAGGCATTCTTCATTAAATTTCAATACACATAACCCATTTTTAAATCAAATAGTCTGTAGATGTTCATATTCAACTTGAAACTAATAAGCCTTAATATGACTTGATTTTGCATATATAATAATTTCAATCACACATCATTCGTTTGAAACTTTCTAATTTGTCTTTAAAAAGTACACTTAATTAACAACTTAAGCAACTTAAAACATACTAAGAATTTAACACTAGCTACAAAAACTTTTCGACCCAATCAAAAGCAGCTTCGAATTGGAGCATTTTCAACTAAATGGGTCGTCTTCTTCAACACTCTTGAGGGCTTTCTTGGCAATTTTGTATTTTCCTGCAAATTTGTTTTCGCTCCTTATAACATATCTCTCTATGAAAAACTTGATTCCAGTTCTAAGGGTTTCATATTCAGGGGAACCGGCTACACGTTTGAATATATTCCACACCAAATTATCAGCATACTCAAAAACAGCCTCGAAAAACATCCTGAAATGCATGATTTTCCTGGAAGTGAGTTGTGTTGTGTCGTGTAGATCCGCCTTTTTTAAAACTGCTAGAGAGAGTGTAAAAGTGGAAACCATTTCTGCTACGAGTTTTGCTAGGTGCATCGATCTCAACAGCTGCATTGATTCTAGCTCGCTGTAATGATCCCATATGCAGTACTGACAAAGAAAACAAACATATACATACATTTATATATACGTCTTCTTAGAGAAGAAAAATTCAAAATAACTGCATTTTCAAATTCTTGATTTCCAATTTCAAAGAATTGATATAGATATTAACACAAAATAAAAATAAATACCTGTAATGTGAACTTGTGGTTCTTATCATGACTGCATAACTTTGAAGCCAGAACACAATAATACTTGTTGAATACTTTCTCCTGCAAACAGCACTCCACAAGGACTCTCATGATCTCTCTATCCTACAATATCATGAGAAAGCAACATCGAAAGATTATCGTATACTTAAAAAAGCACGATTTTCACAATATTTCAAATATTGTTTATAGGTTTTAATAAATTGAAACAATAACAATAAGTCATAATAACACACAAAATATTCTAACATGTTGATATTAAGAAAAAGAGCGATAAATACCTGCTTTCCTTGCAAATCCAACCTCAAAAGTTTCTCAAACGCATCAATATAATCTTCGCTACTCATAATAATACAAAAAATTGCCCTTCTTGCATCTGTATTCATCCTTTGCCCAGCAGCAAGCTGAAGCATTTTCTGAGCCTCTGAGCTCTCTCTATCAATCTTTCTGGCAACATTTTCAACATTATCTGCACCACCAGATGATATCATGTCTCCTGATAACCACCATTGACCTTTCTTCTCAGGGTCAAGAAGCTTGCTCCATTTCAATCCCCGAATTAAAATACTTTCTACCCTCAACTGTAAGCATAACGTAGTAAAAAAAGAGGGATTTTTTTCAGATTACAACCGTTCTTTAAGAGTGAATTACATATATAGTCCCTGTTGTATGTTATATTATTATGGACATCATTCCTCGTCAAACTTATTTACAAAATGACCACATACCCGTATCTTCTTAAAACTATTTGTTTCTTTTTGAAATTTTAAATTCATTATAACCCAAACTCACAAACTCAAGAGCACCAAGAACATTCAAGAATACAGACAAAAACGATTTTACTTTGGACAGGAGATCAAAATTGCAAGCAAACAGTGAAAGTAGGGACCATTTTCGTAAATAGTTTCAGGGAGGGTCGATATCCATTATTCTGACGTAACACCAGGACTATTAATGTAACCACTCTTGTTTCAATGGTCTATAAGAAAATGGTAACCTATAACGACCTTCTGAAGCCATTTCTTGATGCGTGTATGCTGTAAGGTATCCTCTTTAGCCTTCTTTTTGTTGTTCTTAATGTCAAATATGGTTTCAAGCATGAACTCCATCTACCACACATGAAGCAAACATATAATACAAAAATAAATATGAATCAATGAAATCCATACTCTTCTTTATTTCTATAAACTATGAAGTATGAACCAGGGATCAATGCATACTCTTTTACTTCTCGTGTTTTCCTGGCTATCTCCGGATGCAGCCTTTACTTCTGTCACCTTGTTCTGGATGCTAACAATAAAAATTTTCATGGTAGCCGGATCATCACTCCTCAATCTCATCCCAGAACCTATTGAGGTAAGTGTGTAAATAACGATAAACTAATATACTTCAAAATTTAACAACTCAAAACAATTCAGTTGATAGTAAATAATGCACATGACTTCCTACACAAATTTATTATTGACACGAGTTATTTGTAACAGAAGGAAAAATCGAGACAGAAAGTGTTGCCATCTTTCCAATGGAAACAAATAAAACATTGTGGTATCGAGAATCTTACAATTAAGAACTGTCAAGATAGTGGAAACATCAACCTCGGTCAACCGTGCGCTCAGCATCATCATGAAATCATATATTAAATCACTGAAAGGCATTATAACATTGTTAAAGAAGACCCAAAAAAGCAGCAGTGTGCCAGTTTCAATAAATACAGAATGTTTTACACTCAGAATATGAAGTTTAAGATGAAAGTGAATAACCTTGAGCAAACTCCAAATATGTACAAATAAGAGAAGAGAAGAGTCAAATTCCGCAAGGAAAGATTGTCTTCCTTCCGGTACTCCTCCTAATATAAACATAAAAACATTATAAGGCTAAATTTAAAAAGAACTTAAGAAGATACTCGAAATACAAAAACTATAAACGCCGACAAACCTCAAAACACTTTGCAAGTGAAGCAAGCAGCTTCGCACCAAAGTCCATTCCAACCAAGCAAGCCAAACCAGAAACTAAAGCTGCAAAAACAGCAGCATACCTGCAAAGGTACACATGTAATTTAGTCAAAGGAATACCAAACAGAAACGATGAAAACCAACAAGACCATGGTGTATAATAGCTGTACTCAACTGCTCATTACCACGGGGTCCACCCGAACATGATGTCAAAATTTCTTCACTGATAATTTGAGCACCATCACTGCGGCTAATAGACTGCAAGAAAAATAATAACCGTATTGTATATAAACTATATTATAAATAAAGCGTTTGATTAGGACATCCAATACTATGTTTCATCTTGTCCATTTATTTTAGGTTGTTGAATGCTACTTTGATCATGATCAAGTTATATATGGAAATTGAGAGGGATAGTTGTCATTTTATACCCATTTTATAGAGAAAGAAAGGGAATTATCTGCCTCGTTGAGTGGGTATAGTTGTAGTACTAATAGAAAATGATACAGATATATAAAGAAATATATAAAATTAGAAAGCCTACCTGGAAAATTGTGGACAATTCCCCTGTAATTCCTTCCACATTGGATTCACTCAGCCTGTTTAAGAGACCTGAAATCAGACAAGATTTATCACTGTTCTAGAAAAGGGGGGGGGGGGGGGGGGGGGGGGGTCGCCAAGGCGTGAGGCGTGGCTTGGCCGTTAAGAAACGGCCTTAGGCGTGAGGGTTGGGCGTGGCACACGCCAAGGCTTGCCAAATGGCGGTTTTTTTAAGCCATGGCATGCAGAAAATCATTTTTTTAATTGGACTTTTTTTGTACACGTTTTGTGATCGCGTGCGTTGAACTTCTATAAATTTGTAATTTGCATATCTTATTTTGCTACTCATTTGTGCAACTTTGTGCAATTTATATATTAATAATGATAAATAGGATAGACATAGTTATAAAATGTATACAAAATTGCCGCCTTAAGTCACGCTTTAATCTCGCCACCACGCCTTGCCTTACACGATTTAGAACCATGAGATTTGTACAAGAAATCATTAGCTTAAAGCCTTTAATGCAACATCCATGAGTCAATGTGAGACCAGTATCAATTAAAAACCCTAGTTTGTGTACCGCGCACGCGTTTTCGAACTTGAGAATGTTCTTCTGGTTCGTTTCTTGACATTGATCTCAGCTGAGGTGGCACATATTTTGCACGTTTTTCCGTTACGACCACTTCAACAGGAATATTCTCATGCTCAGTTTCAGGTTCTCCAACCACATCTTCACATTTAATATCAGCATCCACCTTTGGTTCTGAGTTCTTCTTACGTTTCTTCCTTGAAATGTTTTTTCTAGAAGCTTCTTCCATGTCCGCATTTTCTTCCGTCTCCAAAGAATCAAATACAGACGAAATTCCTTCAAATAACATGTTAAGCTCATCATCATCTCCACCTAATTTTCCTTTTTTCACTTTAAGTTTTTTTGCAAGTTTTCTTTCCAAAGCAAGATCCTCCTTTGCAGAAGTGACACCAGTATGTGTTTCCATTTCCAAATACTTTTCAAATTTTGTTTTCTTTTTTCTCATTGGTTCTAAAGACGCATTTATTTGATCATCATTTCTTGATGATACACTCTTTTTATGTTTCTTATGTAAAGCACTAGTGTTTCTAGAAGCTTCTCCCACTTCTTCCTCTAAACCTTCAAATAACATATCCGAGTCATCATCTACACGGTGTAACTTTTTATCCTTCACCTTGAGTTTCTTGGCATGTTTTCTTTCTAATCTTAAGTCCTCTTCCACAGAGGCACTATCTTTACGAGTTTCCATGTCGATATGCTCCTCGACTTCACTTTTTGACTTCTCTTCAACATTCTGTTTTCTCTTCACATGTCTAGACTCTGTCAAAACGCTAAGTTCTGAAGTTTCTGTTGGTTTCTTAGAATCTGCTGTTATAGATTCTTTCTCTTTCGCAACTTGAGTATTCTTCTGCACATTTGCTACCTTCAGATTGTTCTTTGTCTTTTTCATTTTCTGAAATTGTTATAAATCGAAAACAAAAATATCATGTTGGTATAAAATCCAAATCGATATTTCACATTCTGATCAAATAGGTCAGTAAAAAAAAGATCAAGCAAGAATCTTCCATACATGATGTTGAACCCATGAGTCAAACTTTTTCTTATGTTTTTCTAGCCGAGCTTCTTTGCGTCTCTCTTTACGAGATTTATTTCCCGACTCCTTACCTGCAGCTCACAAAATAGAACCATGGTTTTTGAAAAAATTTCAAACAAATCAGCATGTGACAAGCTATAAAAGGGAAAAAAATCTTACCCATTTTTAACTTGGAAGCGTTCTACTGTCGTATTACCAAACTGCTCCAACTAAAAAAAGTAAACACATGTTAGTTATGTGATACGAATCAAATTGATAATCAAGAATTGGATAGAATACACCCGTAATCGGATGCTTGAAAGTACAAAAGGGGCCTGATATTCGAGACTCAGGGGATCTCCAAAATAAAGAAATAACAAAAATACTTAGAACTCTCCTCCCCCACATGTTGGCCGGCCCTAATATATATAGCCAAACCCTAAACCCTAAAATAAGGAAACTAACTCGATAAATTAGGAAACTAAATAATTACTAACTAAATAAATAATCCTAACAACTAATTCAAATACCCTACCCACTATTGTGGTTTATATCATTACCCCGCCCTAAAAAAACACCTTGTCCTCAAGGTGTTGCTGCTTGACACTTTCCGGGATCCCAAACTTTCCTTTGAGAATAGTGAAGCCAAGACAAAAGCTCTTCTACCATGCAAGTACTATATTGCCCATTGTGTAGTTCCAAGTCAATCCCGTAAAATTTCACTCGAGGCCCAAAGTGAAAAACAATGGATCCTGTCGCACAGCCAGTTGGAATAGGGAAGACCTGCGATTCAAAATATAGCCCGGAAAATCCTGACGGTTGCAGCCCGGACCGGAGAGATCTGTGCGACGGAAGTTGAGTGGCCTGGGTGATGGGAGGCGGCAGTTTGGTAGGCTGGGTGACTGGCGATGGTTGAGTGGGATGGTCGGCAAGCGGCGATGGTTAGGCGGCCGGTGGCGGCAGTTTGGTAGGCTGGGCAGCAGGCGGCGGTGGTGTAGGTTTCTTAGCGATGTTCAACAAGATCGCCATCATCTCCTCGTGTTTCTGTCTGAATTCTTTTCTCATTGCCTCTATTGTCTTCTCAATTCGGTCAAACCTCTCACTTGCATCAATCTTGAATTGAGCCAAGTCAGCATCCACATCAGCCACTTTCTTGGACATCATGAAAAAGAATCTTTTTTTCCCAGATTAACAGTAGTCGCCGATTAACAGTTGCGGCGGCGTGAACAGTACTTCCGGCATGAAAAGTGTTTCCGACATGAATAGTGAAATCGTTTTTTTTTGTTCAGACTCGATATGGCTCTGATACCAATTTGATACGGATCAAAATGATAATCAAGAATTGGATAGAATACACCCGTAATCGGATGCTTGAAAGTACAAAAGGGGCCTGATATTCAAGACTCAGGGGATCTCCAAAATAAAGAAATAACAAAAATACTTAGAACTCTCCTCCCCCACATGTTGGCCGGCCCTAATATATATAGCCAAACCCTAAACCCTAAAATAAGAAAACTAACTCGATAAATTAGGAAACTAAATAATTACTAACTAAATAAATAATCCTAACAACTAATTCAAATACCCTACCCACTATTGTGGTTTATATCATTATGCTATTTAAGAAACCAAGCAACTTCAGTCTAGACCTATAAATGCTACCAGAGAAAACAAGAAAATCAGTCGGTAAACACATAACTTATTTAACTTTACGGGAATCTCTAACTATTTTACGCCGTTTGTGCAATGAAGTGATCTCTAATACTACGGTCCTCTTTGTTTCACCGTAATGTGAAGGAATGTAATGGATTTCAAATCCAATTCCATTATATTTTGTGTTTGGTAAACTTTTTGAAATGTAATTCAATTCCTTTGGAATTCAAATATTCCTTCAAGTAATGTAATTCAATTCCTTTAGTATATTGGATGGAATTTAATTCAATTTCCTAAATATTGTTAACAAAAGACAATATTACCCTTAATTTGATCCTAATCGGCTAATCTCACCCTAACCTACCCTACACCACACTAACCCCACCCCCACCCCACCCCCACCCTACCTTACCCCTACACCACCTCCTACACCACCTCACCCACCACCAACCCCTACCCCACCCCACGCCACCCCACACATACCCCTACCGTCACCCCATCCACCCTTTCGCTAACCCCACCCTACCCTACCCCTACCCCCACCACCCTACCCCCAGTCCCACCCCACCCTACCCTCAGTAGGATCCCTAGTGAAATGATCTCATACCACTGCCTTTTCTTTTTTATTATTTTTTCTTTTGTCTTGTGTGTTTTGCTCATTTACATGCTCATTTTGTTTTTGCGTTGATGGAGGATTGGCACTAGCACTTTCAGCCACAGGAGTAGGATTACTAGAAGTCTCAAAGGTAAGATTATCCACATCTACATTCTCCATTTATCTATTATATTAAACAAGTAAAGACCAAGTTCAAGCAAGAGTTTATACTTTTTATTCAACTACTTAAGTAGATTCAAGCCCCAAATGTACAAAAACACAGCCATCAGTAAAGTTTATTTGTTCAACTTAAATAATGAATTGGCAATTTTTAATTAAGTTTATTTAGTCTAGACTCTAGAGGTGGTAATTGAACGCAGCCATCAGTTAAGTAGAGATCACTAGCATCAGCCATCAGTAAAGTAGTAAACTACTAATCTGCCTACTATATCACAAATTTCATGCTTAATCTGTTTATGGAAGTTTAAATCAGAACCCTTAATATACAAAAAACACATGGCTTCAGTTGAAGTGTAGAGAATGAGAAGCTTTAAACTGATTTTTGAATGGTCAAAAGGAGAAACAAAATTTCACCAATCGATCTCTAGACCTTCTTGTATCACTTTAATAGTTAAAAAACAGACAATTAAAAGCAGAATGAGAGGCTAAAACTAGATGTCAATAAACTATAAACTAACGAAATCAATAAACAGACAATTAACATATGGCTACAGTTAAAATCGAACCTTAATCCTAGTATCTTCCGATTTCAGCGAGCTGGTGACGTGATTGTGTCCGTTGATGCCTCAGTCAAAACGTGATGGAAGATTTGAAGCTGCCGAGATGAAGAGGACGGAGTGGCGGAATAACGTCGTTGATGCCGCAGGCTCACTGCCGAGTTCCGACCGCCGTGAGTGGCGGAGTAACGTCCCAGTTGTTGCCTCAGTCGTCAGCTGGTACGCCGTCGCCGATGGAGCCTGGTGGAGTGGCTGCCGTGCTTTGTTTGAAATTTGGGTTAACGTGGTATAGTAGTGAAAGGATATCAGATACCTGTGGGCTTTTGCAATACTGGATCAAAGTATCAAACTATCAAAGGGCTTAAGGCTGCCTGACAGGCTGGTGGATCCACTTAAAAATATTAGTAAATATATTAATTTTTTAAAAGAAAAAAATGCGGGTTGGTGGGTATCCGCAAGTAGGGGTGGCAATTATCGATACGACACGAAACACGACACAAACCCGACAGACAAATAAACGGGTTTGGGTGGAGCATAAACGGGTTCGGATCATTTTCGGGTTGACCCGCCAACCCGTATCAATAAACTGATCGTGTTCGGGTTGGCTTGTGGGTTTGCGGGTTGACCCGCCAATCCATATATATTTTTGATATTTTTAATTTTTCTATTTATCTTATATATTTCATATTTCCTATTTGGTTATTAGGCTTTTATCTTATTATTTAGTCATCCTAAACCTACTAAGAAACAAATCTATTCTCTCCTTTTTTTTCATTCGTCATTTTGAATCTACTAAAAGTTGACCTCATCACTTATAGCTTAATTATTCTTAGAATCGTCAAGTCTTTGTATTTGGATTAAACTATTTAGGTAGGGTTGAACTTTATTTCGTAATTTGCATTTAAATTTTGTATTTTGACAAACAAGGGACAAAATTAGTAAAACTAGACTCGATGACTCGCCAACCCGTTTATGACCCGCAAACCCGTTTATGACCCGCCGACCCGTGAATGACCCGCGAACCCACCAACTCGTATATTTAAACAGGTTACGCGAGTCGTGTCGTGTTTCAACTTATATGGGTCGTGTCACACATCTTTACACGAATAATTATACGGGTCGTGTTCGTGTCACGACCCACCGATCCGCCTACCAGCGACCCGCCAACCCGAACACAACATGATTGTCACCCTTACCCGCGAGAGTTAAACCCAAACCAACCCGTCAGCGGCGGGTATTTTTGGGTTATTTTGGATATCAGGTTTCTCAGTTCACGGCTTTTTCGGTTCCGGATCAATTGGTTCGATTTAATAGTTTTTCAGTTTTTTTGAACACCCTATAAATCTATTCTCAAAATGAAAGAGTGTAAGGTTTAAGATTTGAGGGGATGGATGGCAATATAATCTAACGCTTTCTACTAAGTTGATCTCCCAAATATATGTGATCACTAATAACCATGAAATTAAAACATAACAATACATCTTGAAATCCTGACTAATAGATTTTTTTTCAACTTTGATTACAAAGCTTTACTACCCCTAATTTAACCACTAAGCTTATAGTGCCAATAATTTGTAATCATTATCTAAATAATACTTATCTATTAGAAGATGATCGATAAACATAATAGATACGGGTCTTATGAGAATATGTCTTTTATTTAATTGTTTATTCAAAATTGTAACACTCTGAAATAGGGCTAGTCGTGTATAGTTGTATCTTGTGTTTAAATAGTTGTACATTGACTTTAGTCAAAGTGTTTTACTTGCTAACTTGTGTTGTTTCTTGGTATAATGTGGTTATGTGAATAATGTTGGAAATAGGTAGAGTTGGTATAATATTAGATGGTTCTAAATAATGATTCCAAAATATCTCCGTTAGTTGAAACGAGTAAACGAGGGTTAAGTTGTAAGTTGAATAAGGGAACGAAATACCCGCTTTTTATAATTTAGTCACCTAAGTCGGTCTCCCCTTCTTCTCTTTGGTTTTGTCGGACAAACAAAACACACACAACATACATACATACGAGAGAACACACACACACAAACTCTTGACACATTGAAGAAGAGAAATCAAGGGAGAGCATCTAGCTTCTGATTTGAGTAGTTAATTCCAAATTCAGTTGTTGTTATTGTGTCATCTCCTGTGTTTTTGGTTGTAAAACCTAGTTTTGAGGTTTTGAAAGAGAAGAGCTAAATTGAAGATTTGAATTGGACAACTAATGTTGATATGATGTAAAACACATGTTAGTAAAACACATGTTAGTAAGTTCATAGGGATGTCAAAGATGATGTTCAAACACTTGAAGCTGGATTCATGTTGTCTAAAGTGGTTAGAAATCAACCGACTGTGTTTGCGGGCGCAAGCAAGCACAGTGGTGTCCTTGCGGCCGTAAGCATGGGTCTTGCGGGCGCAAGTGTTGTGTTAGTGGTTTACCGTCTAAGGACGAAAGAAAAATACTTGCGGGTGTAAGCACCCAAAGAACCCTACTTGCGGGCACAAGGAGAACCCTTGCGGCCGTAAGGTATTTTTGATAAGGGTCTTGCGGGCGTAAGCATTGTAAATCGGTTACCTGATTCAAAATATATAGTATGATATGCCCATCAGGTTGCTTGATTTAAATATATAGTAGTACTATGTTCTTTAAGTTCAAAACAAAAGAATCAGGGAAAAGGTAGAATATTAAGCTAAAGAATGGTCTGTCTTTCTACTAACAGATAGAGATAGAGATATGACTGTCCATATGTTACCGGATAAAAAATGATTTTAATTAAAATTAAAGTAGGAAAGTGCAAAAGAGAAATATGTGACTGCATAGGATAAAATTGAGCAGGCACAACTCCAACAAATATTGGTGCCTCTACAATCATACAAATAATATGAATTTCTAAAGTTACATATATTATCCCAAACTTCTACATCAAATCCCTTTAACAACTCAACTTCTACATGTTTCTATCAATTTTTATATTAATGTTGAGCCACCCAAATTTATATATCACCAACCCACATCACTAATTCACAGCTTTCGTCCCATATATTTTTTTTGTTTTTTTTAATAAATAAAAAGAACAGGAGGAGGAGTCAAAAGCTGGCTGGAAAATGGTAAGAGCATGGGCTATTCTGATCTATCCCGAACTTTAGAAGCGTTGGTGTACAATGGTAACAACGAATGAGACCCGTGTTTCCTCCTTCCGAAGCATCTCCAGTATATCAACAATACAAATGCTATGAATCCAATTTGTATCGCCCATCTACAATATTAAAACTAATATCATAAAATATCTAATATTTCATAAAAAAGAGGTTGCAACAATTTCCTAAGAAT
Organism: Pulicaria dysenterica; assembly: GCA_947179395.2. NCBI lineage: Eukaryota > Viridiplantae > Streptophyta > Magnoliopsida > Asterales > Asteraceae > Pulicaria > Pulicaria dysenterica. The sequence goes on along the minus strand of OX359288.1, from coordinate 74,659,818 downwards.
GAATGAAGTGTAAAAACTGGAACATTAGTGATCAGATATGTTCATTGACTGCAATGTATTTGCCAGAATTAAACAGACACTTTTCGTATCAAATTTACAGTTAAAAGTCTGCCTGTTTGACCACAACAGTAAAACGTCTAAGAGCACTTGTAGTCATGATTGACTATCACATCAGGCATGACTGGCTCATGACTGAAACACCCTGCGACACTGATACCAACATGAGGTTTTCCATGTCCAGGTTACCCAAGAAGGGTGAGTCTGTGACTCAGATGTAACCGGGATATCCCCATGACCGTTTCCTTACCCTTCCCTGGCCACCCTCAAGATGTTTACCTAGTGAGGTTTGAACCCGTGACCTCTTTGAGGAAGGGACACCTTACCACTAGGCCACTTTGATGGTGGTTAAATCTAGATAATTGGAACGAATGTTTTAATTTTTGAGGACGGGTTAAATCTAAATAGTCCACAAGAATGTTTTAATTTTTAATTCAAGGAAATTCTAGATAATTGGCAATTAATCAAACATTCAAACCTATAATACTCATGGTAATATGGTATCTGAAATTTTTCATAAAGTTTCAGTCTAGAAAATTAAACCAAATTTTCTGATAAATATCAACTGGAAGGCTGCAATTTCAAAGGGAGTAGTCATTATTTACTAGAAAATTCAGAAAATAAGTACAGTTGCAGTTATAAAAAGTCATTTTGATCACAAATGTCAGATCTTGAATATACCTGTCTAAATCAAGAATGGGGCTGTAAACAAGTGTTTCCCAAGTGGCCACGATTCCATGCCAAACGGGGTTGTAATACAGAGACTCGGGAGACCAAAACATCCGAGTGTAAGTCTCCAAGAAGATAAAAAGTATCCACGCCCCAATCTCAATCAAGATGAATTTTATTATAAAACGCCCTACAATCACCATTACTAGCGAAAACGCCACCAACCAATTGAATAATCTGTGATTATATTCCTTTATAAATATCGATTTTGACCTTCCCATCATCTGCATTTTATTCACAAAATTACATTTTTTTAAAATTATAATTTCGTAATTGCAATTGAAAACTATTATTATGCCAACCTTCATCATGCGTTGCTCATATATGGATTTAGAAGGCCCAACACACTCTTTTTCAAAGCTTCGGTTGCAGTGAAGGAAGCCCGCATTAAATTTGGCCATGGAAGGCAGTCTGAGCACTTGAAGCTGGTCCATTTTGTCCTCACACGTTGTATAAAGTGCCTCGCACAATTTTGACGACTGATATTGGTTCGCCATCACAAAGTTCTTAAACATCTGCCAACAAAAATTATTATTATTAAGTAAATTATAAACTTTGAAAGCAAGCAATTCGATCTACTTATCTTTTACATAAACTTTGAAAAAACAACCCATTTTCAAGTCTTTTTCCACTTTTAAGTTGGAAATTGTTACCTTGTCAATATCTTCATCAAGTATTTCAACTGATTTCTTGGCATGATGACGGCCAAAATGTTGTTCATCAAAAGCTTTCATAGATTCAGCTCTTGAAGCTTCATGGATGGCTTGTAAGGATTCCTCAGAAATTGGTAAAACCACTTTTGTCATGCTATCTTCATATAACTTCACACATCTCTCCAGAATTTTCTTGTTAAATACCTCCACTAGAGACCCTGTTGATGGAATCTCCCCTTTGTTTAAAGCTTCCAAAATCTGAAAACATTTTTCCCAAATAATATTTCAAAATTTTCTAATAAAAAGAAATTTTGAATCTCTTTATAAAAATGCAATCTTTAGGGTTATAAAAATGCACCTTTTCAAGAAAAGATACAAACTCGTTTCCGTTAAGTGCTTTTCCTTGTACAATCTTTGGACGGATAACAGATGCAACAACTTCTTTCAACTGTTCTCTTTTTTTCACATAGTTCTGATCAAGATCCCCGTCTTTCAAGTCACAAAGCTTTGTTCTTTGGAGATGTGGCTGCCCAAATAAAAATAAAAATATTAGAAAATGTGGAAAACAGGAAATGGAATTTTGGATTTAAAACTGTACTTGTGGTAAGCTGAAAGCAGTGCTGTTGTCACCCATGATAGCTAGGGAGTCTCGAATCTGGTTGACCTGATCAATATTTTTGTCACCTGAAAAACAAGATAATGAATAAGTCCCTCTTCAACCAAATGCAATGATTTTTTTCATATGGGATTCCCAAAGTATAAGCAAAGTTCCCATTTTTAAGAAATAATCATCTAAAATTAGGGACTGTTTGGATGTGTAATTTGAACTGAATAATAGTGAAGTCAAGATTATCAGTTGGGTGTTTGGATGTATGAAAAGTAAGAAAGCTAACCCTCGGAGTTTGGAACGTGTCTTAGAGCTTCATCTACCATTTCTTTTACAGACTTCCCTTCTGTAACAACCCAAAACGATGTCAAACATCAATGGAATAATAATCCAAAAAACAAGAAATATAAATATATTTTTTGAACTTACGTAAAAAGTCACGTTGTATAAGCCACAGGAGTTTTGCCGGTTCAAATGCCACATCTTGTCCCTGCAAACTTCTTGCAGTTTTTAGGGAATGAAAGAATATACACTTGGAGAAAATATTGAATTTGTTCAAATGTTACCTTTACTCTGTTCATTGACAAGAAGAAACAAAAAAATAAAATAATTAATAATCAGTTTTGCGCATGTATAGGGGCTAAAAATGCATAATCTTTGAGATTATACGATCATTAAAGAAACAGTGTGTCCACTTCAAATGAAAACTAACCTTCCATAGAACTCTTCGGCAAGCTCAACAGCAAATGATAATCGAGATATATCAGCTTCACGTATCTGAAAATGACAAAAGAAACAAATTTCTAACAATTGCAATATTATGGTTATAAAAACAATATTAGTAGCATAATAATCTAAATCTAAATCCTTGAATAAAATGATTTAAGAGATTGTAGGCATTAGAAATAAGACTTTGGGCAACTTTCAACTCAGTCGACCCATTTGACACATTCCCTTTTTAGTTAATCGTTTTTATTTGAGATAACACAAGACCCAAATTTACCCATTCATAAGCAAATGAGTCGAAATTGCCACCTTTAAAAATTACCATGTTGAATGATTTAAGAGGGGAAACTAACCGTCTCTGGCAAATTGTAGATAAGGACGGAACTCAAAACTGTTGCAAGAGCAAATATCCTGCAAATTTTACGATCCAAAATTATAAATTACTCTCCCTGTCCCATTTTTATTGTCCACTTTTGACTTTTTAAAGTCTTTTCTTTCAAGTTTGACCTTAAATATTTTTGTTTAAGTTATATAATACTTGATGAAAATTATATTAATGAAAATACATTTTAAACACAATGCATTCATATATTTTGTATCAAATATTATATAACACAAACAAAAATGTTTAAGGTCAAAGTTGAAAAAGAAAGACTTCAAAAAGTTAAAAGTGGACAATAAAAATGGAACGGAGAGAGTACAAGAAAAAGACAAAAGGAAAATGACAAAACTTGTATAACACCTGTCGTCATAGACATTTGATTTCCCTATACTTTCAAATCCCTCTGTGTCGAGATAGAAGACAGACGTTTTCACTCCATTAATATCCATTTCAACCGGTGTTCCCCATACCCATATTCCTATAAACCATAAAATAAACTGTAAGCAACACCAAAATATATTCTCAACAAGTTTTTCAAAGTTGTATTAAAAAATATTACATTTACACTTGAACACAAAATATTGTACATGTGATTACTTGATATAGTTACGAAACCAATAAAATGACTTATAATAACCAAAATCATAATCTATTATTTGTTGATTAATGATGAATTTGTAAAGATATAAGCACAAACATTATATAATACACGATAATATATACCTTTCGTTTTAGTGTCACGCATGTGACCAACACCAAAACCTACAAAGTATCAAATTTCAGAGCATTAAATTTTGTCAAACAAATCAAATTATGTGCAGTTACAAGAACAAACTTGTAAAGATGACCTGCCTTCATAACAAGAAAGTGAGAGAAGCTGATTAAGCAGAAAAGATTTTCCAGATCGATAAGGACCAATAACCTATCAACACATCATTATAAGCCGACTTAAAAAGTGTACCAAAATTTTTTTAATGAAAAGAATTATAAAATATGCAACTATAAAATATAAAGCTCACAGCAACTGCTGCAATAGGATTTGTTATTCTCCGAATAGCCTCCAGTCCTTCATTAGAAAGACGAAGTTTTGTATGACCAGGATCAGGTTCTATGATTGGAAACCTGTATGAATATAAAAGTAGTCCTCATAAAATAAACTTTGATTCTGAATTTGTAGTTCGGTATAATTGTATTTGAAGTTAAGGATGAATAGACAATACAGGAATATCTTTAATTCAATCAAATGATTAACGGATTCTGCTTCTTGAATTCAAAATATTTGTTCTTAGTGTGGAAAATAAACGAACCCCGTTAGTTAAAGATCATAAATTTCTCATTTTGATAACTAGAAACTTATCAACACCGCCCCCACCCCCTCCTTTACCCCCTCTTATAGATTTTCTAGCTTTGGCACCGGCCTAAAGCAAATAGAAACCATAGTAGGCTAGTACTATTGACCTACAATCATGTAACTAACTCAAGTCCGTTATCATTTAATGATTATTCGGTCTCTTAATCATAATATAAAGTAACATGCGAATTTGTCATAGGTCAATGCATCACAAAGCCCATTTCACATCCCATAAATAGAATTAACTTTATCGCGTTGAGCCGATGACATACAAACTTATACAACTATTTGTTGATCAATGTAAATTTCATATAAAAAACAAGTACCTATGATGTAACTCATGCACTTTAAGACACCCAAGTTCACAAAAGTAAGGCATTTCATATCAATTTAGCAAATAAATTCAAAAGGATCAGAGCTGCACTTTGACTTTGGGTGTCAAACCTAGAACTCTAACATGCAATACATATACATATAAGTTATATTTTGAGAACTTAACACATTGCGTTATTCGATTTGCAGGGTATGATTATAACCTTTTTGGTTCAACAATTTCATCAAGAAACAACTCAAATCCATAAGAAGCGGAAGCTTAAATTAACCCATTGGAGAACCAAAGATAAACTAAATCTTATATGCATTGACCCACATCTGGGAATAATACCAAATTCATGCAATATTCGATTCCCAGATTCAAATATAAATACTGAAGAAGTTGTAGACTACTCACGCTTGATTGAAATCATTAATAGCTAACACCCCAGAAGGGGTTAAGTATAAGATGATAAAAAAGTAAGCAATCCGCCACAAATTCTTCGACATTGATCTAATCCGAATGAGAATGTTATCTTCCAAATGCCATATAAGTAAATCGAGAAAGCGTTCCCCCAAACAGAGCAATTGAATAATCAAACGTGTTCGGAACGCAATGAGGAGAGAAAGGGAACAAGAGAAGGATCTCAAAAACCTAAATTCGTGAAAGATTGCGAAGAGAGTTTCGTGTTTGAGGTGAAGTAAGATCTGGGTTTTTGGGAATGATGATGGGATTTGCAGGGAAAGGGGAAGAATTTAAAAAAGATTGTCTTTCTTTACTTTCATGAAAATCGGATTTCAGACCCTGTTCAAGTGCAAAGAAAGACAAAGGGGAAGAGAAATATGGAGTGATTTTTGTGTAGCTTGACGAATGGTTTGGGGATCATACAATTGATGCGTAACGTTTGAAAAGTCTGTAACAATCCAGATCTTATTCTGTTTCTAACATATAATTATATAAACGATTTATATTAATAAAGTTAAAACATAGATAAGATGTAATATAGGTGTTAACTAAAACTAACATGAAAGTATAGAACAGAAGTATCCGAAATAAAATACATAAAATCAAATCTATTGGAACTTGATATATGAACATTTTTGTTTGAAGAAATTTTAGTGGTTCCAAACTATTTGTTTCTAAATCTAAATAATTTTTTTTTTTTAAAGGAGTTTTTCCCGGTTAGGGCTCCTCCCGGGGTGCCGAGCCTTTTGACTCAGATGTACGCGGTCTAACCGGTTTTACCCGTGGCCGTTTCCGAAGCAACCCCGTGGCCATCCCTAATTGAAACCTAGTGGGACTTGAACCCTTGACCTCCCCTATGGGGAGCAAGTTTCTTACCCACTAGGCCATTAGGAGATGGTTAGACCGGTTTCTAAATCTAAATATGTTTATGTTTAATTTCTTCTTACTACAAATATAATATTTAATATCATTAAAGTTTGACTAGAAAGAGATGATAAACGAAGAGCGATGTTGAAACAAAAAGCAAGAGTTAAACGGGTTGTAAAAAGCACTGAAAAGCAACGATAAAATATTGAGAATGTAAAAACAAATTAAAATGTCTAGGGGGCATGAAAAGAAGAACCTACAGAAGTTAAATAGGAAGTGAAGAACACTTTAGGACCTTGTTCTTGGAGCCTACGGAGGAGAGACCGGCCTTCTCAAGTAACAAGCTCAAGAAACTCTTGAGCGAGGAATCAAAGTGGTTGGAAGCTCCTTTCTTCGAGGACGAAATTTGAAAGGCAATAAAAGTATCTAAGGCGCTGGAACCGAAAAGGATTACTTTGGTTTTGGGAGGAGGGACTATAAAGCCCCAAATTATAAAACCTACACTAATGTTAAAAACCACATATGATAACATTCACATATGTAATTATATCAAAAGCGGAAGCGTACACTGTTCTAAAACTTTTTCTAGCAAAAGATACACATATGTAAAATCACAGTTTGGTACCAAAATTCGACATGTTACAAACAGACATTACGTGTTTCCAAAAAACCGTTATAAAAACGGTGGTCAAACAGGAGCTTTGCTCACAATCTTGCTACCTGCAAAACATCACACATAGTATATGATAAAGATACGAGAGCTCAGTGAATTTACCAGACTGTTAATCACATAAACACATGCATATATTGAAAACTTGAAGGCAATGGGGTTTGGGCAAAAGTGAAGTTAAAACTTGAAGGTAATGGGGTTTAGGCAAAATGAAGGAAGTGGATTGAAGTATATTTAAGGTCGTCTAAAGTTTTGGTGTTGATAAACGGGTCACCCATTCAGGAATTCAATGTGTCAAGGAGCTTAAAGCAAATAATCATATTCTGCCATTTTTCATTTTCGTTGGCAGCAAAAGGTTAAACCTAGCAAGGGCGAATCTATGTTATAGCGAAGTAGGTCCCATGACCTACCTAACCTTATAAAAAATTTAGTGTTATATAGAAAATAATTAGGATATACTTTAAAAAATGAAGAGGACCTACCTTAATTATGTTATTGACAAGGTAATAGCGAGTTAAAAATCTTCTTGCGCAAAAAGCCCAACTTAAAAAATAATCCTAATACCTCAACTCAACTTAGATCTAACCTAATATGCAAGGAGAATGGGAAAGCTTACGTTAATTAGTTCAAGGTTTCATGAATCAACTTTAATATAACCATTGCATATATGTTAAATTTTATTCTAATCATCCGACCCGACAAAAATATTAAATATTTTAAAAACTTTTATGGGATTGGCTTAGTTAAGGAACCACGTTATTTTCTATTCTAGATTCATCGCTGAAACCTAGTCATGAAAGTGGCATTGAAGAAAGAAAAAATCAAAGAATTGTTAATTGACGAAGGTGAGAAAATAACAATCTCACATCTATAGTACACAAATATCACATGATAATCTTCAACGATTAGAGCCTAAGAAACATGAAGGGTCTTCTAAGCATTTTAGATTACCGGTGGGTGCAGATTTGGGAAGGGTCGATAACTAGAAATCAGCATGTGAAAGTTCAAAACAAGTTATCTAATTGGAAGGCAAAATCTTATCAAAGTAGTTCTCTCTAGTCTACCTCCTATTTCTTTTCCTTGTTTTGAGCTCCTAAAGCGTTACTTAAATTTCTAGAAAGTGCCTTTTGGTGAAAATAAAAAATATATACATTAAGTGGATAGGTAAAAGTGAGGGTTTACTTTTTTTAAGAAGAGGGGGTTTTGTTGGGAAATTAGCTAAGGCATTAAGACTGTTGAAGATGCAAAGTTAAAACTGTTAATGGACTTTGTGAAAAACAGTTCAAAACTGTTAGAAGTATATTGACAAACAGTTTGGAACTGTTAGTTGAAATTGTGAAGACAGTTGTAACCAACAGTTGCTGTGAACTTTAAAGCTGTTATATAGAGTTCAGAACTGTTAGTACAAACTACTACAACTGTTTGAAGACCTTGAAGCTGAAGACTATTAGAAGGATAAAGAACTGTTGTGTTCATTAAACAGTTTCTGTTGAGCTATATTTGGAAAATCCTATCTTAGAAGATATCTCGAAATACTTTGAAGATTATCAAGATTATCTCAGAAGATAGAAGATTACCTAACTGTCAACAATTCAAGGAGGATCAAGAGTCTATATATACTTCATTAGATGATTAATTTAGAACGACGACGATTTGATCTCATTATTCAAAGCATTTGTTCTTATTGTTATTTATTTTTCTGAAAGTGTTTAGCCTCTAAGTTTCTTGTTGAAACCTAAGAACAGTCTGTGTTCTTCGTCTAACAGAATAAGTTAGATTGGGGGTGAAGTTTGCTTTTGTAATCATTCTGGTTGGTTAATAAAACTACTGTTTGATTGAATTAATCTTTGTTTAAAACCTTCTTTAATCAATTAAGTGTGATTCCGCAACTTCTTAATTGATTGTGATCATAGTTAAAGATTAACTTTTATATTACTCTGATTTATTATTTAAAAGTTAGTTCTTGTTATTTGATATAATATATATCCGATCCTGACAGGTTTAAACATCGGTAGTCTCAAGGCTGCAAACTTTGGATTACTAGAAAAATGGTGGTGGAGATATGTAAACCGGGGGAGGGGGTTGTGGGAAAAGGTAATAAGAAGCATGCAAACCCAATTTGAGGTTTTGACGAGGACTCCGGAGGCATAAGGGGAAGGAAAACAACTTGGTCAAAGATAATAGATTTGACAAAAGATTTTCAAGCATTGGGTATATTTCAAAAAATCTTTCAGGAAATCTTTAAAAAACGAGACCTCTGTTTTGTTTGGGAAAGATGATTGGGTGGGAAGTTTAGTCCACAAATTTTTTTTTGGGAGATTGTTTAGACTAGAAACCAACAAAGAGGCGAAAGTAAAAGATATGGGAAAGCAACAAAACGAGATTTGTAGATGAGTTTGGACTTGGAGGAGAGCACCGAAGATGAAGTGAATTAGGAGAGACTAAGAAGTGGATGCACAACTAACAAATGTCTGTTTGTCCATAGACCAACAAGACAAAGGCAAATGGTGGCTTAATGGGAAAAAATAAAACTAGATGCTCATTTTTATTTATTTTTTTGAAGAGCAAAGAGGTAAGCTATGGAGAGAGCTTCGACATAGCCATCACCCTCCTAAAGTAAACCATTGAATTTTATCACCAAATAAAACACCAATCTAGCAAGATGCTAGATATATATAGTTTACAATATAGTCAAAAACCAAGGAAGCCACCTGCTTCAAAAAAAAAGCCAACAAAAATGTTAAATTCTACATGGGTTTGCCACAATGCTCCCAGCTCAATTGCAGCCTATGACCTATGTTGCTGATCCAGAATTTTGAAAGATTTTAGGATTCAGCGAATACATCCTCGTTTTTCTTTCCTTCAATCAAGACCAAATCAGCGTGCAAAATATCGTTTCTCTATCTCCAAAACCGCCATAGGGTCACAGCACAGATGCTCATTTTTATTAAAATATATGATTTAGATTTGATAATTTATCTAAATCAATAGTATTATTATCTAATAAATTTTATTCAAGTTATCTATTTATTAATATTAATTAAATATAAAGATAAAAGATATACATATATACAACACACGTGAGATTGATCTTATAAACTTAAAAAAGATATTTATTTTTGATTATCTGAATGTAATAAAAAATATTACATTAAAAGGAATAATTAATTGATGATTAAACTGTTTTTTTAGAATATGATTAGAATGAGTTTTTTTTATAACCCGTACGATGCGTCAGATAAAAGTAAATTAATACATTAGTTTCTTATATTTATCTTATTTAATTTTTGTTTTAAAAATTGTTATCAATATTATTACACAAAAGTCGTTCAAACTATTTGTAACATAAAAACCACATAATTTTTAATTGATTAAAACGTAATAGCATTGTCAAAGCGAGCATCATTAGGTGAGCATGAAAAACCGAAACCAAATAAAAAACAGGAGAAAGCAAAAAGATCAAGCAAATACTAAAATCAACGGTTTTGGTTTTTAAAATTATAAAAACCGGACCGAACCCAATTAAAGGAACTAAAACGTTTGAAACCAAACCGAAGTGAACCGTTAGGGTTAAGGGGCATACTTGTACATTTACATATCAATTTAACATAACTCAAAATAGCCTTACCTCTAGTATTCTGGTCTTGCCCCTACCCTTTGTTTTCACTTTTCTCCCAAAAATCCCAAACACTTGAATCTTGAAGATCAAATCGACATATCAATCTTGAATCGGCAGACCAAATCACCTAATTGACTCTTAAATCCTGATTCTTTGAAGATTGAAGCTTGAAGATCTCGATGGAAGTTTGAAGCTAAAAATCTCGAGTTCTCGACAGAGCAAATCGACCATCTTGGTTTTTTTGATTGATGTAAGGACTTTAACTTCTAGTTTTGATCTTTTAACTTCATTTTTGTTCGAGTGGTTTGAGCTCATAAACTAGATTTCTAGTTTTCTCATGGCCGTACTTAAATGTCCGTTGTAACACCGTGTTTCACGAGCTTAAAATTAGCGCCAATTTAAACCTTTTAAACTTATTTATCAAAGGCTTGCAGCGGATATATTCACCATTTACAAAAGTATCAGATTGTTATCTGACTATTTAACATTTCAAATAACAGGTGTTACTACAATTAACAACCGACCATCGGATCACATGCAAATAAATAACAATTAGTATTCCACGAAATATACATACTACAATTACCCACGAGTAACTCAAGCTCGCCAGGCCATCAGTCACTAACCTGTGAAAAAGGGAAATCTTGCACCGTTAGCTACAACTAGCTAGTGAGCACCAATTTACACATAAGCACCAATAAGCATGTTATCACATCATAATAAGGCACACAGAGCTAAGCATGTCAGCGGGATCATATCTTGCAATGTAGCTAGCCTGACTCAACGATCCAAGCTGGGGAATCAGTCAAAACCATCCGTATCGGTGGGGGAGCGAATAGCAGCCCACCATCACGTTTACCAGTTCCGGTTTGCACCGAGAACCCCATTTCACAACCACTTCCTACTTTCGCCGCGAACCCCATTACATAACCAGTTCCGGCTTATGCCGAGAACCCCATCTTCGTCAAGGAACGGTTGCCTGCAGAGCCGTTACCAAGCGTATACACTCGGATGCCGTTAATCCCCTACATCCAGACCCTATTGGGCCCCCATGGACCAGCCTACGCGACTGAACTTAACCAATCCCAGGAACTGTGGTACAGTCCCCCAATTGTCCGGACATAACATAATAACACATAACCGATCCAATAAGGATCCAATTGCATGCACAATTTAATACTCTAACACAACTGATCCAATCAGGATCCAATTACACGCGCAATACAATAATCTAACATGGATGATCCAATCAGGATCCAATTACATGCGCATATACATTATCACATTAGCTTCTGCTCATACTTGATGAGCAGAATACAAATTACACTTTAAACATAGCATACAGTTGTCACATAAGTCATAACCTTACTTGGGTCTATCTCGTATCACTTCACTTATCTATCGCCACTACCATAATTACATTACACGTGTTATAACACAACACGTCACTTCACCACTTACCTCGCACGTGCATACGTCACTATCACAATAGCACGTTTCAATACACAACAGCTAGCCCTACTTACTGAGTCTCATGGGAAAACCGGTACTCACCTGGAGTCCTCACTATGCAGATACGCCACTCGTGTCTTCCGGTTCCTCAAGTACCTAACACGACGCATATACACGAGGTTATCACTTAACACTTAACTCTTCGTTTAAAACACGCGTCACAAATCTTTCAACACAGGACAGGGTCCTACGGCCGCAGAGTCCCTTTTCTAATGAACAAGGTCCTACGGCCGCAGAGACTTCTCCCTACGCCCGCAGAAGTCGTTCTTTGGGTTCCTACAGCCGTAGGTTATGTACCCACGCCCGTAGGCTTCGTTCCTTCACCCGTAGGTGGTAAACTACATAAAACATCCTCCTACGGCCGCATGAACCACTTACTACGGCCTCAGAAGGCTTAATTTCAACAAATCTGAAAAACACCCCCTACGGCCGCAAAAACATTTCCCTACAGCCGCAGGACAAAATGTCCCCTACGGCCGCAGAAACATATCCCTACGGCCGCAGGAAGTTCCTGCACAGCAGACCTTCGTCTCTGTTTGCGAAACAGGCCTGTAACACACTTTTTTTTACCTTTAATTCGACCAAAACTTAACTTTAATCACTCATACACTTTACTTGACATCCATAGACACTTACAAACACACTTGACACAATTATAAACACATAGAACACCACTTTAATCCATCAAAATGGTCATCTCCTTCACAAGTGCAAAACTAGGCTTGGAGCTCAAGAACACTTACAAAGAAGATGAAGTAGTAGCAGATTGAACACCGAAATCAGCTATTAAGCTCACCAAAATCACTTCCCTTTGATTTCTCCCTCAAAAGCTCCAAAGAACCAAGGTGTGTGTGTGTGTCATAAGATTGTGTGTGTTTTAGTGTGTGTCTTGGGTGAAGGCAGGGGATAAGATCCCAAACAACCGACTTAGGTTGCTTATTTTACAACACGGGGTATTTTGTTCCCCTTTCCAACTTACAACTTGTCACCCGCTATCCCGTTTTAACTAACGGGGATATCTACGGAATCATAACGCGAAACCGCTTAACACTTTATCACTTTTAAACGCGTTTGACACTTTTCACATAATCACATTAATTAATGCATAACACACGTTAATAACTTAAAACACACTAATTTAAGTCACTTAAAACCATTGTACAACTATTTAAGCACGAGGTACAAGCCTACACAACTAGGCCCAATTTCAGGATGTTACACCCGTGTAACACACGGGATAGTTTATAAAAAGTAATAAATATTAAACACTAATAAACGGTGTTAAATATTTATAAAACGCGAAAAAATGTGATAAAAATAACGACAGACGACGTCAATCCCAAGATGGCATGATCATCCATAAGTGAGTCCAGTTTATTATATTAGATAAATATAATTATTTTAAATCTAAACTTATTTCTAATTTTAATAACGTATATGTCTAAAATTTCGTAAATTAATTCAATTTCTAGATATATATATATATATATATATATATATATATATATATATATATATATATTAATTAATATTAAAGAAAAGATAGTTTTTTTTATATTTATCATTGATTTAGTTAAGGGTTATCTTTATCTAATTCATATTAGTTTGACTCTAAAAAGTCAAAATTAAAATTTTAGAATTAAAAGAATTAACGGCTAGGATTAAATATTTTACTAAATAAAGGGTTCACATCATCCAATAACTTTTTTCAAATTACTCTTTTATATTTATTAGAAGATTGCATACATACATATAAAAACCGATATTTTTACAGTTGTTGGCTTGTTGCCTTTGTAGACTTGTAGAGTTGTAGTTATAAAAACTGATTTTTTGTGTTAATGGCCCAATTCATATAGCATATATATATATATATATATATATATATATATATATATATATATATATATATATGTTAGCTATGTTTTTTGAATGGAGGCTATGTTTAATGGTTTTTTGGGCTTGCAGTCCATTTTATGGTTATGAACCTTATGAATGTGATAGCCCAATTTATATAGGTGATAGCCCGATTCATATAGCAGCACATAGAGGTGCACAAAAAAACCGAATATCCGATTTATACGAAAAAATATCCGAAACCGGATTTTCTAAAAACCGGTTTTTTTTTATCCGGACCGGATTTTTCAAAACCGGATAGTATGACCGGTTTGTAGGATTTTGGGCCGACCGGTTTTTTTACCGGATAAAAAACCGGTTTTTTTGAAACCGGTTTTTATCCGGTTTTTTATCCGGTTTTTTACTACTAGCCGTTAGGTTCGAAAAGTAGCCGTTTTCTAGCCGTTTGGGGTGTTTCTTGACCGTTTTTTTCTTATTTTTTTACCATTTTGCCACCCAAAACACTTATATATAGTGTGGGTATGTTGTGGGATTAAATCACAACTTACATCTTCCAAATTCTCTCCAAATTCTCTACTTTTATTCACCAAAGCTCACTTTCTTGAGATTGATATCATGGCCGGTAGTAGTAGCATGCCGAATACGGGAGAATCTTCCGTCGGAGGAAACCCCGATGTGGTGAGGATTCTCGAGCATAATAGAAATAAAGAAATTTGGGAACATTTCGACTTGTGCGAGATGTCCAACGGTTCAAAAAGGGCTCGGTGCAAACTTTGTCACAAGTTTCTAGCACCCGAAGGCAACTCTACTTTGAGGGCTCATATTTCCAAGTCATGCAAGGCGCTAAGAGCAACATCCGATGCAACTCAAGCCAACATGACGAATCAAGGTGGTGTTTTCATTTACGACAACGACAAATTACGAGACGCTTTTACGAGGTTCGTGATTACAAAAGCTTTGCCGTTTGACCACTTTGATGATAAAGATTTCACCGAAACCATCCAAACACTAATGCAACCGCGTTACACCGCTGTAAGTCGTACTACCCTTAGGCGTGATGCAATAAAAATGTGGCGTGCGGCTAGAGAAAAAATGATTTTAGGATTCCAAGAACACCGTTATGGTGTGTCACTTACATGTGACGTTTGGAGTTCTCCACATAACACCGGACATTCTTTTCTAGCCGTCACGGCCCATTGGCTAGACCAAGATAGTTGGCAAATGATGAAACGTACAATCGCGTTTGAGTTATTTGGTGAACCACACACCGGCGCAAATTTATTTGCGCTTTTAAAAAGGGTGATTTGTGTTTATAACATACAAAACAAAGTTTATTCTATGTCTTTTGATAATGCGTCAAATAACACAAACGCGGTTCCACGATTAAAGATACTACTTTCACCAATTTTAGACGGTGTGTTTTTTCACACTCGTTGTGCTGCACACATCATCAATCTTTCCGTTCAAGCCGGTTTGGAGGTTATTGACTCCAAAAGAAAAGAATTCAAAGAAATGATAAAATCGATTTTTTGCTCCAACAACAAACGGTTGAATAATTATAAACGTTTTTGCAAGTCGGTTAATTGTAAAGCTTTGGGTCCAAATTTGGATTGTCCAACTCGTTGGAACTCCACTTGGATGATGATGCACTCCGCCTTAAGGCAAAGAGATACGTTGCAAACTTTTCACAAAAACTTGTTTGATAAAGGTCTTGTAGCACAAGAGTATCCGAATGACGGTTGGGAAATGATTTCAAAACTACACGATTTACTTGAGGTTTTTAAAGACGCAACAACTTGTTTATCCGGCGTTTATTATCCCACTAGTCCGTTGGTGCTTAACCAATTGTTTTTGATGGCTAGCAAAATTGGTGACTTTGAGTTTGAAGGTGAAGAATTGAAACTCGTTGGGGCAAAAATGAAAGAAAAACTTTTAAAATATTTTAAGGAAATTCCCCCGGTATTTACTTGTGCCGCCGCTTTAAACCCTTGTTTAAACGTTGGTGGAGTTGAAACATTAATCGAACAAATTGCATTTTCTTTTAACCTTACCGAAGATGATCCCGCTTTTATAACTAACCAAACCAATTATTTCAATAAATGTTTTCGAGATATGTTTGAGATCTATTTGGGTAAATACGGGACATCTAGTGCCATTCATGATCAAATGAGAGCGGAATCTAGTAGACGCCAAAGTAATGCGGGTTTGTCACTTTTTAACACAATTATGAACTCTCAATCCAAGAGAGCACGTGGTTCCACCCCAAGTAGTGAGTTAGGGAATTACATGTCAACCAATTTTATAGCAAAATATACATATGAGGATTTTCAAACTTTTGATATTTTGGCTTGGTGGAAGGAAAGGGAATCACAATTTCCGGTTCTAGCCGCCATGGCCCGTGATCTACTAACCGTCCAAGCTTCTACGGTAGCTTCGGAATCTGCTTTTTCTGTGAGTGGCAGGGTCGTATCCGCAAGAAGATCACGGTTGAGTCCCGAATCTGTGGAAGTGTGTATTTGTTTAAAAGATTACTTGGATGGTGCGGCTAGAAGACAACACGTGACCACACTAGAAGACCCAATTGACGTCGACTTGGAATCAAACATACACAATGAAGAAGTGGAACTTGGAATATCGTCTCCCGATGAAGAAGAAGAAGAAGCGTGAACGGGTTGCTATGTAGGGGTGATGGCGATGCCGAAGCTCCTCCCTGGCTTCCCACTTTTAATTCGAAGTTTGAATGGTTTTAAGTTAGATGTTTGTAGTTTGAATATTTTTAATTAGGAAGTTTGTAATTTTAACATTGTACTTTTTAAGTATTTAAATTAATCAAAATTTGAGTTTTCTTTCACATGTATGTTTTTTTATAGTATATATTATAGGAAATGTATTTAAAAAAAAAAAACAAAAAAAAAAAAAAAAAAAAAAAAAAAAACAGTGGGCTACATAAAAAATACGCGGACCGGATTTTTTGCCCCGAATAAAAACCGGTTTTTTATAAAAACCGGTTATAGTATAAACCGAAACCGGATAAAATAGTATCGGAATTCGATATCAAAACCGGTTAATACTAAACCGGTTTTTTTCGTAACCGGTTTTTTTTTTGTCCGAAAAATCCGATCCGGTTTTTACTATAACCGGATATAGTAAAAACCGGTATTTGTTCACCTCTAGCAGCACATATTATGATTTATTTATTAAAATTTTGGTTATAGCCCAATTCATATCCAACCCATTTCCTTAAAACCAAACTCAAAACCGAAAACAAAACACCAAAATCTGAAAACTGAACAAAAAACCAAAAACCAAAACGATTCAAAATCGATTAGTTTTGGTTTTTCAAAAACCGAAATTTTCAGTTTGGTTTCGGGTTTTTAGGCAAAAAACCGAACCATGCTCACCTTTATCATCTAATGTGTTTTCTTAAAAGAAGTATCTAACTTAATAGTAACATAATAACTCTATTAAAAAGATGTGTTTAAAAAGTTTGTTAAAAAAAATTAAATTACCATATATGTCAAATTTTGGATTTAGATTACTAAGAAAAGAATTATTTAAAAAACTCTCCAAAGTTTAAAGTATTAAAAAATCATTTACTATCATGTAATAAATCCAATTGTTACCCATTTACCTCAAACCAAATCCATCTAATTAACCCTTTCCACTTACTAACACTCACTCCTACACGCCTATGCTAATGATGGTTCTATAATTTATTTTTTGATTTTTCCCACTTCTCTCTCTCGACCCAAATTTAGGATGTTACATCTTCCCCATCCACCCTCAAGACTTGATACACAACATCCACTCTAATGCCACCACCGGAAGCTCCACTATCACACTGTTCGAGTGGGAGTAATATATCATGAAATAAATGAATTTCTGAAATCCATTTATTTCATAAATCATATGAGAGTAATATATCATGGAATAAATGAATGTTTGCCAAACTAATCCTCAATTTATCATCATATAATGGCAAGTTTGTTGTAAATTGATATATAAGAGAATTCCTTATGTACAAATTTTGTCCAATTTACAACTTTTAACCTAATTGATAACCTAAGATAGTGTGAAAATGTGAAATCATCATTTATCTCCAAACTCTATCTCTCTTTTTTTTTCTTAAAAGCCACCGACCAACATGAAATCATAAGGTTTCTTCCTTTCTATCGATTTTTGATGTCCAAGAAGGAGGTTTTGGGAGTTGTTACAAGTGTTAGGAGATTATACATCATATTTAGTGGAAGTTCGACTGATATATCATTTATTCGACTAGCTTCAACACTTTAACCAACTAACTGAACTTTCTTAACATTAAAGATTGTTTTTTAATGTCCTTTAGTGACTTCAACACTCGTTTGTGTAAGCGATCACTTTAAGAGGTAAATTCTAACACACCTTTTCCGATATGTTTTCACCTTGATAAACATAAAATATGAAAGGGCCAACAACAAACAACTACATCACACAAAGTTGGGCTACGACAAAGGCCGACATAGGTAGCTGTCGATGATAACTTTTGATGTATGAATACGTAGCTGACCAAGTTAGCTAGTTACAATGACCTACAAAGGTGCCCGACAACAAAGAACAACAACAACCTATGAATGTGACTAGTGACGGTGGTCGATAACAAAAGCATCATTAATGAATCTACATTTTCATATGGTGAACTCTACAAGGAAAGTTAATGGCTCAGGTGTTACTAGATTGAGAGGTATGGACACACCATCAATTTTATGCCTATTGTGTGACGACTAGGGCTGTAAACGAACAGAACGTTCATGAACCGTTCGTGAAATTGTTCGGCGGGAAGTTCATTTATGTTCGTTTGTTTAATAAACAAACGAAGATGAACAAGATTTTTCGTTCGTTTAATTAAACGAACGAATACGAACGGAGCTCTCGTTCGTTCATTTATGTTTGTGAACGTTCATTTATCCGTTCGTGAACTGATCGTTTATGTTCATTTATTTATGTTCGTTCGTTCGTTTATTCACGTTCGTTTATATATATATATATATATATATATATATATATATATATATTATTTATAATTTTGTAACTAAGTACTTTCAACTATAATTTATTTAAATTATATTTAAAGTCTAAATAACTAGCAGGAAGGAAAAAAGAAGGGTTTGAGAATGTTATAGAAAACCCTAGCCCCCTTTGTTTAGTCGACCTCTTTGGCTCTTTCCTCCCTTCAGCCGCCGATCCCTTCAGGTCATCTGTCTTCATCAACCTCTAGGTCTTCTCTCGTCGCCGTCGAGCTCCAGCCCACCCATCTACACATAAGTATTCAAGGGTTTCCCTTTTCTCTGGCCCTCTAGCTCTCTTTCTCTCTTCGCAGCTCCAGACCTGCAGCCGCCTATCACCGTCGTACCATAGCTGCCTATCACCACCTCTGCCGATCTTTACCGCCTCGCGAATCTTGATCCATAAGTTTTGTTGTTATAAATCTGTTTCCAGATTTGATGTACTAGTTTGGTATATATATGTTTTCTATGTATAATCATTCTTTTTTCTGTTTTGTGTGGTTGTTTAATGTTCAACAGATGTCTCATGGTCTCGTGGAAGCTTGGATTGGGAAACAAATGGGAAAAAGAAGCAGGCTTAGTCAAACACTTTGAAGAACCATGTTGATTTGTATTTTAATTTAATATTTGAACATGTGTTTTGCTACTTGATGAATTGTATTGAAACATGAATGTTCGTTTTAAGTTTTGTACTTCTGTTCATTTTGGTGTTCGTGTTTGTTTATGCTCATTTATGTTCATTTGTGTTCGTTTAACATTTAAATGAACGAACACGAACATCCTCATTTCTTAAACGAATGGACACGAACAAGAATTCTCGTTCGGTTAACCGTTCGTGTTCAGTTAAAATTAAACGAACGAACATGAACATGCCTCGTTCGTGTTCGTTCGGTTCGTCTACAGGCCTAGTACTGACGACTCCTGAAAAATATAGATTGCATACTAGTAAGGTGTCAGATTTCCCATAGGAAAAACTACCATTTTTGTCAAGATACTATCAATTTTTTCTCATTTTTATCAACTTTTTTTTTACTTTTACCAAATTTACCAACATATTATCAACCTTTTTTTAATTTTACCAACTTTCTTTTATTATTACCATTTATACTAATACATTTTAACTTTTTTTTTACAATAAACGCACCCTATACTTAACTATGTATATTGCAAAGTAGTTCACATCATCTAAGGTATTTATTAATTCGTTTAGAATTTAGGTGACCAAAAACTTAACTATTTTTATTGATATAAAACTTTATAGGTAAATTGTGTTTTTATCAGACAATAGTTCATATGTCATCTAAAGAAGCTAGTAAAAAAACTCCATTAATTGAATTGCTAATTGTAGCTTTTTAGTTTATTATATGATAAAGACTGTGTGACTATTTATGTAAATATTTATAAGTATAACCTTTTAAGTCAAGATTTACTATTTAAAAAAGTTAACTATAAATAGTGATATGTTATAACTAACAACTCATATGTTTGCATTGATTATTACGATTTTGACATGGCGATCTTGAATTTGATTTACTAATTTTTTTACAATAACAAAGATAATAATTGGATGATTAGGTGGCAAGTTGCAAGGGAACCGATTAGGTCACAGATGGAGGAGGTGGTGGTGGTGACCAAAGATTATGGCGGTGGTGGACTGGTGGTGGTGTAATAAGAGATTTAGGTCAAATGATTGAGGTTTTTATGTTGATTCAAGATTGAGTGAAAGGAGAGAGTGAGACTTGATGATTGTTGAGAGAGAGAGAGAGAGAGAGAGAGAGAGAGAGGACAGAGCCATGTCATATATTCACCCCGATGTGCCAATAGGCCCGCAAATGTATACTTGTTTGTGATGTTAGGTGTTTTCTTTAAACCCAACAATGATCTTCCTATTACATCAAATTTAGTTTCTACTTTCTAGTATAAGGTACGATATATGTATAATTGTATATCACGCACGGACACACATATATAAGAAAGTTTCCTATAAAGTTCCAATCTAAGTACTCCCTGTTCAGGCCTTTTGACTCGTTACAAACTAGTCGACCGCTCGACTACCACCTGGGAGTTTTGCAACATTGATTAATTAAGTAAAACCTTATCATATAATAAAGGTAAATTTGTCATTTTATCTTCACGGAGATGACGAATGAATTCCGTTAGAAAGGACCAAACTTGCAATAGAATAGTTTGTAAGGGATCAACTATGCAACTTTTGTAATTAAAGGACTTAACTCACAATTCTTAGATAGTTAAAGAACAATTTAGTCAATTAACTTTTAGACTTTGGAATGCATTTATTGTATTTTTTATGAAATATTTATATAATTGGTAAAGTTCAGAAAAATTGGTAAAATTAGAAAAGATTGAAGTATGTTGGCAAAATTGGTAAAAATAAAAAGAGTTGGTAGAATTAGGAAAAAATTAATAGTATATTGGCAAACATGGCAATTTTTCCTTTCCTATGCTATTTGGTCAAAAACTTGTTCATGGTGGGATCTAGAAGATGAGGATTTTGTGGATGTTAAACATCTTATATACTTTAAAGACGATTGATAATGGAAAAAAGATACGAAAAAAAATCTAGGAACCAATGGTTTGGGCGTATTTGGAAATGCCGAAATGAAGTCATATTCGGAGGCAAAAGCAGACAGTATCGGACTTGTTCTCGGACTTCCAATGGAAAACCTTTTTGTGGGTTAAACTTAAAGCAAGACTTAAAGCCAAATTGCCGAAAGAATAGATTGATCATGCTGGAAATCAGATCCGAAATCCTTGTCAAAGGATAAAAAGTTCACTAGAAAGTAGAATTGTTGATAATTGTAAATTTTGTAAAGTATGGTAGTTCGGTTTTGTACATGTATTGGTTCGAAATACCAAAGGGCTTAGCGATATCTGGTGTTTAAGGTGGTGCCTCCTCCTAAGAGGTTGTGGGTTCAAGTCCCAGCATGGACAGTGGTGTATATTTAGGAGTAGATTTAGAAGGGTGTGTGTGTTTGTCGTTCAAAAAAAAATAATAATAATAATTGGTTCGAAATATTTGTAGTATAGATCTCTTGCCTGTCCAAAAAGGGAAGTAATAATGGTTGAAAGAATCCAAATTTTTTTTAATCATAAACAAAATGTCTGGTAAACAGTAAACTAGGTCATCAAGCTCAATTGAACCCAAATTTATCAAGTTCAAGTTTAAAAATCAAAGCCGAGTTTAAGGAGTCAAATCCGAGCTTAAAAAACCCCAACTAAAATGCTTATAGAGTTTTCAGATACTAATGAAAATAGTTTTAACACATAATTTCAAGCTAATATAATTTTTAATCTGAACTCAAGTTTGCATCATGAAGCAGAAGCTTACAATTTCATGTCCTACACCTTCTAATCAACAATCATGAATTCATGACCAAAATGAACTCTAGACAAAATCATGTACGGCTTCGCCTCTCTTAACAGATTAAACGGCTTTTCTCTACCTACATTTATTAGTTCCATATCGCCCATTCAAGTCTATATTATTTTTTTAAAATAAATAGTCTGGAATAAGCAACAGGAAATTATTAAATAAAAAACTTAGTTCCCTCACAAGTAATCAGATAAACAACCCCAAAAACCTTTAAAACAACTGTAACAAAACCTAAAAATAAGCAATCAATGTAAATGTATGTTTCATCTCTTCCACTCAACCTGTGTAATTAAAAGCATGTATTATGAACATTGTACCTCAAATTTGCAACAAACCACCATGAGTGAACCTTTAATGCATCTTTGATAGCCAATTAATACTTAAATTGCAAAAATCATGTAAACTCCTGCACAGAAAAATAAATATTCATCAATATGTCATAACAATATATCCTTTTAAAACAAAGGGAACATATATCGTGAACGATATGCTATTCGACTTGTCATCTTATATGCATTAAAGAGTGTATAAGATACTCTTCTTGTACACAGTCAGCATAATCAAATTATAACAGAGTTAACATAAAATAACCAGCAATACTCTCTGGCGTGCTTTTACAACTTCCCAATTTTTTCATATATCAATTGAATAACATTCACAATCACATCATGATTTTCTTTTCTTATTTTCCAATAATGTGTAGATGGGAGTCAAAAAGGTAAACTGTAAACAAAGATGATAACCTATGCTTTCTGTAATTATGTAATTAGCAAAGAAACAACTTGTTAACAGTCTCATTCCTAGATATCTTGCACATTAATTGTGATACTTTACGATAAAGGTGACAACTTCACACCATGTACTAATGAATTGGTTCATTTAATTTGTGTTTAATCTCATACATGTCCAGTAAAAAGGTAAGCTAAGGGAAAGACCCGGAGTCTATTTTTAATGCACAAAACCCTCTGAATCGTTTTATTCAATGTAGACTGCTATAGTAATGATATCGTTTTTGTACTTATAATTATCACACTAATAATCTATAATAAAGAATTAAAAATGTACAAAAGAAAAGTGTTAGTGGGTCAACCCAGCCCGACATGTTATCAAACTAAAAAAATTCAATTTTGACCCATACTAAAACATGACCCGTTACCCAATCCCGACTCCCTCATAATTCCAGGTGGATTTTACAAGATGGTTGAAGGCTTGAAGCAACTTTTCAGATTTTGGGACCACACGGAAAAAGAAGTAAATGTAGGCATTTGCACTCTATAACATATTAAGAGATTAACTAGTACAAGCTAAACTGAACTGGGAAACCTTCCCCAAGTCAATTTCATGATATCCAATTGAACCCCTATTAAAGATGTAAGAAGCCTATGACCTAACAACCTATTGGACCGGGTCCAGTATCTTAATAGTTTTCTAAAAACACAATGTCAAGAACTTTAAATATCAGCTCATACGAGGTGAACTTCCCTACTTTTATCACGTATATGTAAAGGCAATATCAGCATTTGCACATGGAGAATCACAGTGGTGCACAAGATCATTCCATCAATCTGTTCAAATATTTCAGATATCACAAATATGGTGTTGGGGATCTGCTGAAAGGGAATCAGTTTGCATACTCTCAAACAATTACACATGTATATAACTCATAATGTCTTATCTAATAATAGCTAACATGTCTATGACAAGAAAGTAAATTTTTTAACAAATCGATGCGAAAATGACAACGCCTTTACACACACTTTTCTATTTGTCATATTTAACCACACACAACATGACACCATCTACAGAAGATTTTTTCATACCTTCCAACAAAAGATTTTCTAGATACTAAAAAAGCACAATAAATATGACATAGAAAAGAACAAAAGATAACCTACTCGTAATCATGTTTTTTCATGTGCTATGTAGTCGGGTCTGGCAATTTGGGTAATGGATCATAACGAGTTTGAGTTCAAACAAGAAATATTTTATTCTTCGGTATTGGTTGACCTGAAACACTTCTGTCCAATTTTTTTAACTTCTTATAGATTCAAATGATCATAGAAGGTGTGCTTTTTTCTATATTAGCAACTTTTAAAATGAAATCAGAGGAGGTTTATTGCATTAATAGTATACTTTGGGCACTTTCAGTGAGAGCTTGACCCATTTCCTTTCAAGTATATTACTATATTTTCTTGAGCACTGAGTTAGAGATGAAACATAAATCAAACTGAGTCACTCATAAGTAAATGGATAGAAAGTGCACCTCTACCCATTTCTGAAGAATTTTTACTATAGTACATCATATGTAGCTCTAAGACCAGGTGCAATAGCTTACTAGAATCTTCTTTTACACAAAATCACCACTTAGTTAACAATAATGTGTTGGCAATGACTCTCAGCATGCCAGCCTCATCATCAATGCAAGAATTAAACATCACATAGTCAATCTTGCGAGATAGAACAATAGGAGAGTTATGTGGTAATAAGCAGGTAGTCAACCTTCTAAGATTTACACCGTTTGATTAGATTAAAAAGCAGTCCATAACAAACAGTCACATTTTGTCTTACTGACTGAATCATAAATTACTGTAGAGATCCACACTTATTAGTTACCAATAGGTCCATGACAAGGAAACGAAAGATGATTAGATAGTGATACATAAGTAGTCACATAATATGTCATAGTGTCCTCTCCAATGCAAAAACTAGGTTTTGCAATATCCAAACGTCATATTTGCATGTATACAAGTGCATTATAATATTAAGCAAGACAAGAAGTTGTAATGTATTGTCAAAACTATATTGTATGACCAATCTAAGGTACATGCAAGAAAATGACATTGGGATGTGATAGTCTTTCTGTTTACCAAAGAAGAAAAAATTCAAAAAATGCATAAAAAATCTTCTTACTTGTGCCTATGCATATTCTTATGCATCACCATCACAGTGAAAATAAGTAACATTGCTACAACTACTCCTCATTATAAGTTCTGAAAACCATGGAATGGAACACACACCCATCACCAAGATAAATTAGCTTCATCAGAAAACTGCATTCTCAATTACAAGGCTTCATAGTTACCCAAGGTTTTAATACCATGTCCATTATCAACTTCACTTTGAAGAATCTTCCAGTATACAATGTGCATACCAACTTCAATCCCGAAGCAAATTATGTGTTATCAACCTTACTCATATGTCTTCTTCTATTATGTTTCTACTTACACAAAAGAACTTCATGTGTAGTTTACTTGTTAGATTTCGCATGTTACAAACCCCCAGAAACTCAAAAATGCACAAAAGAGTTCGTGATCAAGAGAGCCAGGTACAGTGGATATTTCTCAGAAGAAACGGTGAATTTCATGAAGAAGGTTTTTGACAAGTCGGGAATCGGTGACTCAACCTACTTATCAGAGATCTACCTGACTAATGCTACCGTCCCATCCATGAAAGAAGCAAGACGAGAAATGGAGATGACGGTGTTTGGGTCAATAGACATGTTATTGGCGAAAACAGGTGTAAGAAGTGAGGATATTGGGATACTGGTTGTCAACTGTTGTATTTATAACACAATGCCATCTCTTTCTAGCATGATAGTGAATCGATATAAGCTTAAAGAAGGTATCATCAGCTACAATCTTGTTGGGATGGGATGCAGTGCAGGACTCATGGCAATAGGCCTTGCAAAACAGCTCCTCAAGGTCATCATTCACACGATAACCTCTCATCACCTATGTTGCATGCTATCGTTCTAAACAATGTTATAACTAATTTCCTCAATAATTACAGCATAATTTTAATGATGTTTTGCCCAACTAGTTTCTATGAATTCCGTGGTCATGTAGTGTGGATTGAAGGCTAGAATATATGAGCATTTGCCGCTGTGTGTGTATGTGTGTGTGTGTCTGTGTCTGTGTCTGTGTCTGTTTCAGTGTTGTTTGATCGTGCCTTCTAAGTTTTTATACTCCATGATTTGAAAATCAACAAGACGTGCAGAAACAATTAATAAAAATTACTGAATTTCACAGGTGCATCATGATTCGTACGCATTGGTGATGAGTGCAGAGAGTATTACCGAGAACTGCTACCTCGGAGACGATCGTTCCAAATTCCTCACCAACTGTCTATTCCGCGTCGGCGGCTCGGCGATCCTCCTCTCAAACCGCCGTTTCGATCGTCGAAATTGCAAATACGAACTCCTCCACACCGTCCACACAAACGAATCAAGTTACGACAATTCATACAACTGCATCTTTCAAGAAGAAGACAACGCCGGGAAAACAGGGATCACCGTTACCAAACACCTGTTCAAAGCCGCATCCACCGTCGTCAAATCAAACGTCACCGACCTTAGTAAGCTAATTCTTCCAATATCGGAAAAACTCCAGTACCTAACAAATAACATCGCAAGAAAACTCCGTCCAAAGGCGAAAATCAAATCGTACATACCAAATTACAGCATCGCCGTCGAACACTTCCTCCCGCACGTCGGCGGGAAGCCTGTGCTTGATGAATTACAGAGGACCCTAGGGTTTGATGAGACCGCCATGGAATCTTCTA
Organism: Pulicaria dysenterica; assembly: GCA_947179395.2. Classification (NCBI taxonomy): domain Eukaryota; kingdom Viridiplantae; phylum Streptophyta; class Magnoliopsida; order Asterales; family Asteraceae; genus Pulicaria; species Pulicaria dysenterica. The sequence continues at coordinate 74,633,017 of OX359288.1, read as the reverse complement.
GAATGACGTTGTACAGGTTCGGCAACACCTCCAGCAGCTCCATTTGGTACGAGCTGGCGTACGCAGAGGCAAAGGGAAGGGTCAGAAAAGGAAACCGGATATGGCAGATTGCATTCGGGTCGGGTTTCAAGTGTAGCAGTGTTGTGTGGCGTGCAACCAGGACCGTTGATTATGATGAGATGAATCCTTGGACGGCTGAGATTGATGGGTTCCCGGTTGACGTGTATTATGATGATGGACCAATGCCCTATTTTGGAACTTCAAAATAAAAAACATTAAGGTATATTATTTTATGAATAAATATAGGAAAAGAAGTGTGCTGTTGAGTATTGACATCTAAGTTATATGTTATCTATTTAATGAATGATGAATCTCTCATTTAAGTATTTATTTGTAAAAGACGTATATAAGTGTGATAATATCTAAATTATATATATATATATATATATATATATATATATATATATATATATATACTGTTTTTCGTACGAGAACTGCGAGAACCAATCTTAGCCGTTTATTTGATCAAATGGAATTCATGGATGTGTAGCGTGGGGGGATCAAGTGTGACAGGGTGCATGTGATGAATTCATGGGTGGACAATGACATTGAAGGAGGGGGAATCGAACGGCTCAGATTGGTTCTCGCGGTTCTCATACGAAAAACAGTTCTCGTTTGAACTTTTACATATATATATATATTTTTTTTTTTTTTTGAACGGCATATATATATATATATATATATATATATATATAGACAAGGGTTAATACAAAGGTCTTTATTTGCGAAAAGGGCAAGAAGAGATTCTGACCATTAGATCTGTTAATCAATGGTTTTAAATGGGTGTGGCATATTTGTAAATATCTAAAGATTTATTGGTATTAATTAATGATAAAAAGGGTATTATAGTAAAAATACACACCTCTATCTCCACACTATCTCTCTCCTATCCTATAATCCCGTATATTACAAATCTAATACCCCATGTCTCACATTCATTTTCTCAAAACAAAAAAAAGACCTAGGGTTTGCTCTGCTGCAGCGCCGTTGCTGCCTCCACGCCACCATCGCCGCCCCCACGCTACAATCACCATCGTCGGCGACTTCAATCCCGGTTCTCTACCCCGTCAACCACCGCAAAAGCTGTCATCTCCGATATGCTCTTCAAGAGCCGTTTCCAGCACCAATCGTAGTTTTGATCCGCCACCAGAAGCACCATCGCCGAGTGAGACGTAATCTATTTGGGTTTATAGTTGTTCACCACCGCATCTGGTGGTTTTTTTTGTTACGATCCGTAACCACAAACACCACGATTAGATCTGGCCACCGCCGGCGCCTCATAACCGCAAGCCACCATCAAATCTGGCCACCGCCGACGCATGTCATCGCCATCACGAGAAGAACCCCAAACATCACGAACTCCATTTTCCCCCTCTCGTTGCCGGCTCCGCCATTACGAAAAGAACCAAATACGGCGCTGGTAACCCACTCGTTCCTCTTTTTCGTCTGCTCGCTGCCGGCTCCTCCCCTTGACGCTGACCTTAAACAGGAATGACTACTGCCATAGCGGCGCTTTGCCAGGCGAACCAACTACTCTCCCTCTCATTCCTTGCTTCAAGGGCAAGTTAATTCTTTTGCTGTGTTACTTTTTCACAGTAACATATTATTTTGCATTTGATTTTTCTTGTGCCATTAACACTGAATTGTTTCTGTAGTGTTTGGTTTAATGTTGTTAGTTGTGTCTGAATCGGGATTGTAGTTGGATATGAATCAAGTATCTCTTGCTTCACTTTTTTCCCAGATTGATGAGATGTGGATTCTGTTTTTGTTAATGCATTTATGTGTTAAATATTGAACAAAAAATTTGGACTAGAAAATTAGGTTTTGTTTATTAATGAAAAAAATCTTTGATTAAATATAGTTTTTTTAAGATGTGTTTAATAGTGAATTTAGATTTTTGTGTGTTTATTATTGAATAAATCTGGTTTTGTTTATCAATGAATAAATTTTTTCTTATTGTGTTTTGCTTTCTACCTATGCTTTTTTTATTTTGAATACAAGTTGGAGTTTTGTTATACACTGTTGATCACCATTTAGTTTTATTATACAAATGGGTTTTTGAATCTAAGTCTGGTGAATAACAGGAAGAAATTGGCCGTGTGCAGTATTGAATATCGTTCATTATCAAACTAGCATATTATTCGATCTATTCAATATTGAATGTTGTAAAATTTTCTTAAAACCGCTATAATTTTGACTGTGTTCATTATCGAACACATATTTAAACAAGAAGCAGTTGTAAAATCGTTGTATTCATTAATAAACACAATACACCTAAAGAAAATTTATATGTTGTATTCAACAATGTACACCGTATTTAATAATAAAATTGAAGTAAATTCTATAAATTTGGGAAAAAATTAATTAAAAAAATAAAAAATTAATAAGGAGAGATAATTTAAAAAAAATCCTGGATAAAATAAGAAGAAAAAATAGGGGTTGGTTAATTAAAATTAAATTAAAAAACTAAAGAAATTAGTAAAAGATCTTATTACCCTTTTGAATTAAAAAATAGGGTTTAGTTCATATTAGTGTATCCAACTTTACACCTTTTGCTATTGTATGTACTGAACTTTCAAACTTACCATTTGATGTATCCAACTTTCAAAAAGTTGCCAAATGATGTATCCGGTTACCTATACAATAGGTAACCGGTAATTTTTTTATTTTTTATTTATTTTTAATATTATTACAATTTCCACCTCATTATTGTTGCCACCTCACTATTTCTTCAAGAACATTCATAAACTCTAAGATGAAGATGATAATCCTATGATGTTAAAAACCCAGATCATGGAAACCAAGAAGATGAAATCGAACCAAGAAGAGAATCATAAACATTAACAATCAGTATATATTATATCCTAATATGAAGATACACATATCTGAAACATAAACCCAAGAATCAAGATACAGAGATCTGAAACATAAACCCAAGAAGATGAAATCAAGAACCTTTAAGAATCAAGAATCAAGAACCTTTAAGAATCAAGAATCAAGAACCTTTAAGAATCAAGAATCATTTACATATGAAGATTCACAGATCTGGAACTGAAACTGAAGAATCAAGATTGTATAGCAGAGCTGAAATCGTATGAAACTGAAATTAAAGCTAAACCCTAACCCAAATCTCAAACCCAAAATGGCAATCAGAACAAAACCCCAAAATGAAACTGAAATTAAAACTCAAACCCAAATGGTTACCTTTGAAGATGAAGCACCCAAATCGAAGCACTCAAACTGAAATTAAAACTCACGGTGGTGGTGGTGGATGAACCCTAACTTCACGGTGGTGGTGGTGGATAAAGCCACGATTTCAGTCGGTTATCTTTGAAGATGAAGCACCCAAAATCGATGGATCTGAACAAAACCGGTGGTGGTGGTGGATGAAGCCACGATTTCAGTCGGTTACCTTTGAAGAGGAAGCACCCAAAATCGGTTACCTTTGAAGAGGAAGCACCCAAAATCGGTTACCTTTGAAGACGAAGCACCCAAAATCGGAACAAAACCTTCGATCGGTTACCTTTGTTAAGGTCTTCAGTCGGCCGGATCTTGTTAAGGTCTTCACGGTGGTGGTAAAGGATGAACCCTAACTTCACGGTGGTGGTGGTGGATGAAACCCTAACTTCACGGTGGTGGTGGTGGTGCTAGAAGTCGACGGTGGTGGTGGTGCCGGACGATGGTGGTGGTAGCAGATCACACCATGGCTGATGAAGATGGATGAATATGAACCCTAAACCTCCTTCTTCTTCTTATTATTATTAGAATTATTTTTAAAAAATGAAAAAACACATCAGCTGCCAACTCAACCCATACTCAACACATGTCATTGCCACATCACTTTAACCTGTGCCACATCATCATCTTACCTGCTATAGTAGGTTAGATACACAAAATGATAATTTTTTGCAAGTTAGATACATCAAATGGTAAGTTTAAAAGTTCAGTACATACAATAGCAAAAGGTGTAAAGTTAGATACACTAATATGAACTAAACCCTAAAAAATATATAATAAAAAACTAGTGGCCCAAAACGCTTCTCGCACTTTTCGCAAATAAAACCCTTTTCGCATGAACCCTCCCATATATATATATATATATATTATATATATATATATATATATATATATATATATATATATATTATGTAGTGATTATATATGGTTTTATGAGGAAGTTTGTATGGTTTTATAACATATTTGTTGAATCTAAGTAAATAAATTACTGCTAGAAAATGTTAATAATGATTGATAATAGTAATCCTTTGCAAAAAGTTTATAATCAACTTCATAAATATCATAATAATATAATATATAAATTTGACTTGCAGGTTGAGAGAAAAACTTGGATCTTAGTATAAATGATCGAGTATGAATTACATCATTGATGGAAATTTGTTCATTGTTTATTTCTATTCTCTAGCCATTGTCATGTCTTATACTTAGAGAAAAAAAAAATTTATATATAACACAATTATATATTATTCTTACTATTTTGTTCGGATCTAATGATATATTTAAGATATTCTTGATACTTCAAAATGTCTCATTAAAATATGATGTATAATACGTGTTTAAGAATATAGAGTTTGCATCAATATTCTTTTTGATTGTAGATACAACAAAAGGACATTTTTTTAGTAGGATATAGTAGAGTTGTTGATCGAATCGACTTTTAAGTTGTTCGAATTGAGTTGTTCTGGTTTAACAATTTTCTGTCCTGATTTAAAAATCGATTTGAAGTCATATTACTACTAACAGAACTGATTTGAATTCAAATAACCGAACTCGGTTTAAAACTTTGAATTTGAATAAAACCAAATTTAACTAAGTGAGTATATTTGTTTCTAATTTTTTACACTTAAACCAAATTTAATCAAAAGACTTTGCGATGATATAATATTTTAAATATTTAATCTAAGTTTGAACTTTTACGGATGAGTTAGGAAAAATTTATATGGTTTTTCATAAGTCATATAAATACCAAAAAACTGTTTATGAATCTAGATAAGAAAAACAAGAGACAAAAATAGAGTAACACTCACGCACACACATATATATATATATATAGTCAATATCAACTTTCAAATGGAGTCGCAAAACCGATTAAAAAACCAAACAAACCAATTAAAACCAAATTATTAAATTTTTATTTGATTCAAATTTCATATTTTATGAATCACCTTGAAATACTTAACACCCCTAGGCAATAGTATGAGGTTTCAATGTTGAAAGTCCCTTATTCTTATCATTCTTATGATAGCGAGATCAATTTTAAAAATTATTGTTTTATTTATTTGTTTTTAACCGAACTTACCCTGTTTTTTAAAAGACCGGTAATGCTATTTACTTGAGTTGGTGAACTAACAAAGCAATTATTTTTAAGAACTCACATCACATCTGTTAGCAATTTATATCATTTTACAACTGTTGTTTTCTCTTCCCATCTATATATTCTTTTTATCATTTTGATTCTATATTTTACCTCTCACACTTTTACTATATAAAAAATAATAACTAACATCAAAACTTAATTCATAAGATATTTACACTTCCTCACAATTTTTTTTGAAACAACAAAAACGCTACTCACTCTCACCTCACGGGGGTAGAATACATACAGACTGTTTAAAAGGATAGTTTAATTAACTATATTAGGGGAGATTTATTGTGAGAATAGATATTTAGGTGAGAATTGAAGAATAAATCATAATAATCAATTATATGTTGATATAATCTAACAGCCACAATTAACTCATTGCAATTCATAGTCGTCGTGATTCATGGTCGAAAATTGAATAAAATAAACTGTCAAATGTAGATCATTCAATTAGATCAAATGAAATTTCAGGGTTAAGTATCTCATTCTCACATAAATATCCACACATTCTAAATCAAAGTATTGTATACACTAAAGATGCCAAAATATGTACACGGATTTTGATCAAGCCAAATATTACCAAAATGAAAAGGCAAACAAACACACAAGTTTATGCATATGTACTTTAACACAAAAACTTATACATACTTTGCATCACAAATACAACAAAAATGTCAAGGTTTCTACTAAGAAGGGTTTGCAACATAACCGTTGTGCCTACCTCACATTCTAAAATAGAATATGCAACTACAACTCGATAAGCCGTATGATGTCACGTTGCCAAATTATAAAAAACGTTCAAAACATTGGAGGTTATTTAGGTCTGCTCGAAATGAACTTTTAATTTAGTCAAACTCGAGTAGTTTCTTTCAATTACACCTTAATTTTACTTGATAATGTTTTAATGACACATCATACTTTTAAATGGTGATCATTCAAGAGAGAGTGTTGAGAGGATAGATATGAAACGAATGTTGATAACTCTTTAATGTATGTTAGATATATACACAAGTATAGTTAATACATTATCTTCTTGAAAGTTACTTTAAGTTGTTCATGTAAGTAAACATTCTTATACCTATCTAACTCTCCACATCATTTCATAAAAACCATTAAAATTATGTGTGCATTATGTTAAACAACGGCTTAACTATTTTAAGTCATACACGAGTTTCTAAATCAAAACCACTAAATTAACTTGAAAAAAGCATGTGTGCGCTCGAAGCATTTACGATAAATGTTTTCATATTTAAAAAACACTTAAATAAGTAATTGATGAAATAACTAACATCTTTTGTTTAAAATGTTTTTGAGTATATATCTTTATCCCCAATTAATTTGCATTTTTAGAATTATTTATTTAATTGGACTAGCATACAATTCATCTAATAATGGGCCGGGTCGCTTTTATTTCAAATAAAGGGTCCAATATCTTTATGAAAGAAGAGGGAGAGTGAAATTTTTGAAAACTCGATTTGGCCGCCAAATCTGCAAAAGCAAACAAATTATACCATCGGAACTCATAAATTGTGATACCCAGAATCCCCACACGCATTTAATCTTCTTCTTGTCGCTGTTTTTTCTGTCTTTCAATATTATCAGGTTTGTGTTTATCGCGATTAATCGATTATATTCGCTTTTTGAAGTATTTCAAATCTGACAATTTAAAGAAATGATCGACTTCTTGTGATAAAATTCGATCTTTAAGGAGAATTCAGCTATAACTACTGATTTTTTCTGTTAATTAGATGAATATATTGATATATTTGTTTTGGGTTATATCTACCATTGCTAAGTTATTAAGTGTTGTTGATCTGTTTGGAGCAAAACGAGTAATGGTTAGATCTACGTTGAATTTTCCACTACTATTGTTTTGCATGTTGTACTTTAAGCTGTATAATAGGGATTACGGTCATGAATTGGATGTGTAGGTCGGAAAATGGCGGGAAAAGGTGGGAAGGGTTTGTTGGCCGGAAAAACAACGGCGGCGGCGGCGGCAGCAGCTAATAAGGAGAAAGATAAGAAGAGACCTGTTTCCCGTTCATCTCGAGCTGGTCTTCAGGTGATTTTTTTTTCTCTTCACAAGAAAGCATTTTCTTCACAGATTAGGATTTTTATACTTTTTTATAAATTTGATGAAAAAATTAAATCTTTTTTTGTTGGTTAAACATTTTACCTAACAACTGTATTATTGCTACAACAAGATTACAGTTTCCATAAAATCCCCCCTTTTGATTCACTATTACTTGTTCATATTTTGTTTTTGGTGTGGGTTAGAGGAGCTTCTTATGTAGGCCTTTGCAATTTGAAGTTTAAACTGATGAATGTCACAACTCCAACATTGCTAGAATTCACTCATCAGGACATTTTACCTCATATATCACATTTTTGAAAAAAGATCAAATTTTGACTAGTACTTTTTAGTTTGACTTATAGAGAGTTTAAGTGTTATTTGGATATCCATTTGTTAATAGGCTGATGCATTACATAGTGTAAAGAAAAAAAAAGTAACCCATCCTTTAGGAGCCTCCACCTACCGGTCCCACATCTAACATGAACGAGGTAAATCACGCAATCCAGTGTTAAAAAACATGTGTCAGAGGTTGATCTGTCGACATCTATGGTTAAGATTATTTTGATTTAGAACTTCAGTATCGACTTTCTTTACTTAAGATTACATGCATTTAGTTAAGATTTCATTTTGCCACATTTAATTTCTATAACTTTGTTATACTAAGGCAAATCTTGGATTATTTTGATTCAGTTTCCAGTGGGGAGAATCCACCGCCATCTCAAGGCAAGAACATCTGCCAATGGGCGTGTAGGAGCAACTGCTGCGGTTTACTCAGCTGCAATACTGGAATACCTAACAGCCGAGGTCCTTGAGTTGGCTGGCAATGCTAGCAAAGATTTAAAAGTCAAAAGGATCACCCCACGTCACTTGCAGCTTGCTATTCGTGGTGATGAAGAACTCGACACACTGATCAAAGGTACGATTGCTGGTGGTGGTGTCATCCCTCACATTCACAAGTCTCTTATCAACAAAACCACAAAGGAATGAGCCAATCTCACCACTGTCTCTTAACTAGACTTGTTTATTGTCATAGATGTTAACTTCATGAATGTTAATTTAAACTTGGTTTGACCGTTGACTTGTTAGGTTTGACTGAAGTGTGTGATTGTATCAAGGATTTATGTAGATTGTAGGATTGAACATGAGATGACATCTTAATTAGTCTTTGAATTGGTAACTTCTGGTTACATTAATATCATGAAGTTGTAGGTTTGGTGCTTTTCTAATTTCTGTACATGTTGTAGAATTGTTATTGCTTAGACCATGCGTATCGGGAGGTCTTCTGGCAGTGGTTGGAAACCTTCTACTGTCAAACACCATCACATAGGGGCCGTTTGGGCCGGTTCCAACCTTGGCTAGCCCCCTCTAACAAGCTCAGGTTACCTTTTTTTTCTTTCTTTTTCCCCTTCACTCTCTTCCCTCTTATTATATATATATTATTATTAAATAATATATGGGGGTTGGTGTGGTTGGATGTGGGGTTTATGGGTTAAAAGTGGAAGATGATGTGGATGTCGATGCAATAATGGGTTGAGAGGGTTGGATGTTGATGGTCTTAGACTATTTCACTCTTGAAGTTGACCATCAAACTTGGATGTTGTCAAACATGGGAAATAGAAAAATAAGCTTTAAAGAAAACATGTTATATGGGTTAAGCAAGTTAAATGGAGCTTAAAGTGTATCAAGAGGTGTATGGGAGTTGTTTGTTCAAGTGTTGTGTCTCCTTATTGTGTGCGTGTGTGTGTTTGTTTGCTTTTGTTTTAAAATTTAGATGGGTAATCTCAAAGACTTGCTTGATACCTACTTATCAAGCTTATTTGGAGAGTTGGATTCATGTTTTGTTCTAATTTGATCCTCTTGTCATGTTGATTGCTTCTATTTTCTATCCATCAACACATTGATCTTTTGTAGTGAAATTGTGCTCAATATATTTTAGTGGAGTTTAGTTTATATATGACATTAGTCATTGTTTAGAGTAGCTATTGTAAATACTCAAAGGGTATATATACAAGTTTGTATACACTAAAATCATTAAGCAATTATAATTCACATTAAAATGTTATTCTCGGTTCTCTTTTTATTGTCAAACCTAAAACCGAGTTCATCATTGTTGATTGTTTTGTTTATGGATTAATACTTGATATAACACAGCCATACATTTTTTATTATAAAAGTGGTAAATGCAAATAAGCAGTAGGATTAATAGTACCAATTTTTGGTCTAGTTTTCGATTTTATATATTGGTCTTCGTTTATCTTTTGGTGATGCATGCTTTATATAACAAAATAAAAGTTTATTATATTTTCATATACTTTTTTTAAATGATATATGTCTCGCGGTAAGTGAAGGAGAAAAGAACCAAAAATCTTGTTAAATTTAACCAACTTACTTCTCATCTAAAGGTTAAAGCATTCCCAAAATGATGTTCAACAGTATTTGTCACGAACATGCTATGATGCTAGCCATGGAAAATTAGTTAGAACAAAAACAAATAAGCTATACTAATAGAAACATTACAAGAAGAGAAAAAGATATGTGTTGTTAGCAATATCTAATTTAGGTGTTATACTCGTTTAATTATATACCTTTATAACAAATAAATATTAAAATAACGAAAATAACCTTCATTAATAAGATATGTGCGTGGTGGTTCAAAGAAAAAAAAGAAGGTATGTGTATGTGGTATCAACTAAGTTAGATACCGATAGCAACATATGTCTTATGTCATCTTCTATCTTAATAAAACACAGTTAATTAATCCTATTTTTGACGTAAAAAAGGCTTACGTGTCCTCTTATTACGCATTCAATTCCCCCAAATTTGACAATATATTTAAGTCAAATAAGACGGTTACCTTAATTCAACCGTAAAATTAAATCAAAAAAACTTCCCCTGACAACCGCTATTTACGCAACAGCACACTCCTCTCAAAATCACGACGGTTAATTTAGCCTTCATGTATTTCCCCAAAATCAGAAACAAGCAGAATCGGTATGATATAAATAAATGTAAATCTACAATTTTCGTTCACTCTTTAACAATTATCGTACGTCTTCCATCAAATAAAATTTTGGGTCACTCAAAACTTTTAGCTTCTTACAACAATCATTTACGATGCAATTTTGGTTCATCAAATAAAATTTGTTATCTACAAATTTTGGTGTTTATTTCATTTCATCGAATCATTTACGATGCAATTTTCTGATGTCTTTTCTATTTATCTGGGTTTTTGAATTCACCGGTCATTACAATTTACCGTCACTGTAGTCCTTCATGTGGCCATGTGCGCGGGTTATATTCTACTTGCAAGATCATTTTGTAAAATCAACAAATGTTGCAGGTCTTCACTTTACTTATTGTTTTAAAGAATACCGGCCAGTATATATGATCATACTTATTTTGGTCGTGGGTAAGTATATTGTTAATGGTGACAAAAAATCTTGTTTTTGACATCAATTCTATTAGCAATAAACTCAATTATTTTGAAACTCAATTAAATAATGTCTTATTTACGCTAAAAAACAAACAAACTTATTAATAACGTCTGTGGACTTACAAACGTTTCTTTAAAATAAAACCTTAATTTAAAAAACAAACAATTAAAGCCATATATCTTTAAAATCATTTCTATTAACATAGCATATTCAATTCCGAAACCATTTTATTCTAAAATTTAAATATCTAATTATGAAATGAACTCTTAAGAGATTGAATATATAAAGATTATTGGATGATGTGTTATAGCACCTGAAACAATTACAGCTCTTTAAATTTAATATCAAAAATGATATATCCTCCTACTTCATCCTCCTACTCACCACAACATGACATGTGTACTCCACTGATTCTCTCTCTTCATCTCATCCACTGATTTTGACACTTGTATTGATTATGTGAGTAGGAGGATAAGTAGGATGATAAAGTAGGAGGATATATCATTTCTCATTTAATATATGTTTAAAAGAATCATTAGTGCTACTTATAATGTACCCTGTTGTTTTCAACAGCAACAAAAATTCAAAGAAACCAAGACCAAGCATGCTAGAAATTATATTGCCTCAAGTAATCAAGATATTTAATCGCTTTTAAAAAAAAAATCAAGATATTTAATTTAAGATATATAGTAATCAAGATTAAATAATTGATAAACAATACAAATAATATTGTGTATAAGACAGATTTAAAAAAATGGGATTCAATACATACTAAAATTATATCGTAACTAATAAGTAATAACATCTATTTAGAGTCTGAATACTCAATTCATAGTTTTCTTTTCATAATCATAACCATAGGACGATAAGTTGCAAAGGGTACGTATTATCTTCTCACAAGAAGAATCATTACAATACCAAAACCACACCATTCCAATAAAAAAACTTAAAAATTCTCAAACAATGGTTTAATTATTAAAGTTGTTGTTCAATTTTGATTTAACAATCAAAGTTTTTCTAAATGATTTTAACATAAAGTTTTGAATTTTTTATGATATAAACGTCAAAGTTATTTCAAATGGTTTAAACATTTAAGTTTTGTTAAAAAGACTGATTAATCACTTAATTTTTGTATGGTTTCAACTTTACCCTCTCTACTAGATTATACATTTTAGTTTTAATTAAAAACTTAACAAAACTTAGAAGGTTAAACCATTTTAAAACAAAATTTTAAAGATTAAATCATTTAAAAAATATTTAAGATTAAAACAAAAAAGGTGTAACTTTGAAGATTAAATCATAACAAATTAAAAAAAAAACCGTTTGAAAAAAAAAACTTTGATTATTAAACTGAAACTGAACTAAAACTTTGATATTTAAATCATTATTTACACAAAAAAACATATATTTATATGTTAAGAATGTTGTATGTATTATAGTTTTGCCTTATCATATTTTAAGAAACACAATTTAAGTAATAGCCTGAGAGAATGTACATTTATGGCAACAAAAAACATAATAGATAATTGGTTCAACAAGATCAAAAGATTACTATGTCATAAATATTTTTCTATAATTACATTAACATTGAACAACTTATAACAATGTACGTTGTGTTATATGTTAAAGTTTCAAATGTATACCCGTGTAATCACGGGTCCATAATCTAGTTATAAATAACTGTAACTTGCAAAATGAAATTATATCATTAAATTTAGACCGTTGTTCATTTTTTTCTGATTTAAATACCACTTTAGTCTCCTACACTTACAAAAATTCATACATATTGATATACATTTTCACAAATGGATCAAAATAAGAGTAAACAATTAACACAAAAGCCCGAGTCACAACCAACTAGTGTAATACCCGAGCGGTGCTCGGGTGCTCGGGTGTCCAGGTACGTAATTTGAAATACATGTTTATAATATATATAAACTAACAAATACAAACTTTTCGAACTATCAAAGACATATGAAAATTCACTGTTAAACATGAATACTTAAACTTAAAAAATAGACAAAGTTTGGTTATCAAAATAAATATAAAACATGCTAACAATATATAAAAAACTTATGCTAAGAGCATGAAAAAAAATAGAAAGTTGACATCCAAAAATTGTACATAAGGAACATCCAAGATAAATAAAAGTTATGTCATTATTAAATATAATACTAACATAACATCCTATATCTAATTTTAGCCGCCTCCAAGATTCAAATATAATCTCTGACAAATTTGTAGCAACCAAAATGTTCACTGAAAAAAAAACGATTATAAGAATTATATTATGGCATTAAATATGTATAAGACATATTAAAGAAATCAAAGTCTAACTTACATAAATTTAGATGAATAAGTTTAACCCGAGATGCATATTGGTATTAAACATTTTTTTTAATATAAAAATTCAATAAAAATATTTACAAAATTAATGTTCATTATATTAACTAATTATATACAAAACTATACTATGGAGAGCATAAAAAACACTATATGTTAAATGGTGAATTGTATGTTGTTGGTCTTACTCATTTTAAGTTATTACGAGAAAAAATGAAAGGACGAATTCGCTGTCTAACATTTTTTATGAACATAAAGTAGGAGGTTAGAGGCCCAATAACTAAAAAGCAAAACTTAATTGAGTGTACAACCTCCAATATTTTAGACAGTCATAATAGTTGTTTTATTTTAATAAAAAAATTTCATCTATATTATAACTTATTATACCATATCTTCACAAAACCCAAATGAATATACACATGGCTTAAGAACTTAAATAAAAAAAAATATATTCATCTATAGTATAACTTATTAAACCATATATTCGCATAACCCAAACCCACTTATGTACACATGGCCAAAGAAATGGAATTACTAAAAACCTTTATCTAACCATATATTTACATGACCCAATTGAGTATAAAAAGCTCATTATCAATCCAATTCTTAACCCTAAGAAACCTCCTATATAAGTCACCTTATCTGAACATACTTCCACCAAAAAACCCTATCTGCTCATCAAACATAACCAGCCGACATCTCCAGTTGATCCCACCGTATAAAAACCCTCATTGCAGCGACATCGTCGCAGCCATGGCTTCTTCCACCGCCTACAACAGCCACTAGATCTCCTTCAACCCCACCGTATCAAAAGCCTAATCTATTCATAAAAACCCTAATATGCTTATTGTCATCTACCTCACATCATCTTCCACCGCATCAAAGAGCATCTCCCACCTGACGGTTCGGCATCTTCACCCCCATCGTACCATCGAACGGCGGCGACCACCCCTAACCGTCGACCGTAGGCCGTCTGCACTTTAGCACCGTAAATCGCCGTCTCTACCGCCGACCGTAGGCCATCAGATATATCTCGCCTTATCGCACCTTCGCCGGCCACCACCAAGCGCTATCGCATGGCCACCAGAGCAGTAGGTATCGCACTCAAAAGCTCCTGCTTTGCCTCCATCTACAACGACTACAGTGGCTACGACCCTAGTGACGACTTCACAGATCCAACCTTCTTAGATGGTATCGTGAACTTTATTTTATTGCATGTAGTATTTTGTAGCAGATCTATGTTTTAGCTCGTGTCCAATCGTATATTCTCACATATTTTGTTTGTAGGGGTGATTTAGTTTAACAGATTTAGCATTCTTCGTCTCTGTATGTTATGAATGTTTTAAGAGCTACTGTTTGCGTCTGACTATTAACAGTCTTTTGGCTCTGATTTTACTTTAGAATCTTAATTTATGGCTTGAAATCAGTACTAATCGATCTTAAATCTAGGGTTGTAGTTTTGTGGACATCGATTATGGACCCCATGAAAGGCAGTCGAGCAAAGAATTAGTGGTTTTTCTGGTTGATGCTTCGCCAATAATATTCAGCAGCATGCATATAAATAACAAATTAATGGGATTCCTTTGGATTACAACATTATGAAAAAGGCCAAAATTATGGTGAGTTTAAGTTTATGAAAAAGGACACATTCTGGTTCGGTTATATGAATCATTTTTATGAAAAAGGTCAACATTATGGTGATTTTAAGTTTATAAAAAAGGCGAACAGTTGCAATTCATAACAAAATGTTTTGTTCTGTTTTTTGTTTGTTTTGATTAGTTTCATTTTATGCATATAGTTGTTGACTATATTTAGTGTTTCTTATGGTTGCCAAACAATTGGATATGTGATACTTTAGTTTTGGTGCCGTGTTAAGTTGTGTCAAAAAACTCTTCTGAGTGGCTTAGGGTTGGTATGTGGTATCTGTTTCTTGATGTAGCTTATTCTGTAGTTATTTAGCTATAGATGCTCTTAATCCGTGTTGTTCACTGATTGATGTCTTATACCTAGAAGAATATCACAATTGTTGCCTTAAATCTTTTCTTAAAATGGTTCTTTATTCATATAAGAGTTTTCTTATGGCTTGAAATTAGTTTATTGACTTTGCTTTCATGATGATCAGGTCAGGCCCTCACAGTTTGACGCTCATGGGTTATTGGCATCAAGACTGCAAGCTCACTGCCACATGTGGGGAGTTCAGGTACTAAGCTTTGTAACCGTGTGCCCAAGCTTTTTTATAAATATATTTTTTAAAACTATTGCTATGGTTGTGTAAATGGGCCTTATGATTGCAACCCTCAGTGTTGTGTTTTGTGGGTCTGTTGTCGGTGGGAATATTTGTTTAAGATATCTGCCTGTTTCTTTTAACCATCATGTTGGTGCAACCACGCCATTTTTCAAGGCATTGTTTGCGTATATGATGACCTTCAAGAGAGAAGCTTGGGTTACTTATGGTGCTTTTGTTCTTGTCGTTACTGGTGTTGTAATTGCCAGTGGGTATTGCTTTTGTTCACTGTACTTTTTCATTTATTATATTGTCTGAGTAAATCAGTGTTAAATTATCTGATTTTTGTTCTTGGAATCGATCTAGTCTTATTTATTTGATCAAACTTAGTATAGATTGTTGCTCTTTGAATCAATATAATCTTAATCTTTTTGATTAAATTAGGTCTAGATTATGTGTTTATTAATCTTTTAGTTGATTTAATCTTTATCTGTGTCTGATTACCATCATTCTTTATTGAGCACCTGAGCATGGAATATTTACCTTCATTTGTGGCTTAGAAGCCTGAGGGCTTAGTAGCCTAGTTTTTTATATGTTTTACATCATATTATATTTATTAAATTTTCATTAAATTGTATTCTTATTCAAAGTTGGAAATATCTCTCTTTTAAAACCTTTTCAAAGACTTGACCTTACACTAAAAGTGTCTGGAACCTTGTCCTTAGTCAAGATTCCATATCTTCATTAAACATATCATGTATTAAAGATATAAACAACAAAAACAGTATGAATGATGGCCATAAACTATGCAGTATACTAATAGCCACATGAAGACATGAAAACACAGAATAGCTGAAAACTCCCTAAGCCTAAAAACTGACCTGTGTTTCTTTTTATGTGCTGCCCAATGCTGTACTCTTATGTAGTACCTTGTGAAACAAAAAAGTACTAATTTACCAAACAATTGATAATGGAAAGAAATAGGATCAATAATAAGTATTTAATGTATGTATAGATAAATTATTATTTGTTTGCTTTTATGCAAGAAATAGGATCAATAAGTAGTTAATGCATATATAGATTCATATAACACTCAAGAGTATTAATTCATTATTGTCCCTTGTTGCAGGTTAAAGCGGATCATTCCCACAAGAAATTGCAAGAAACATCTAATTGGCTTGGCCTCCACCGTAAGAAACATCTAATCTACTATTTTCATGCATCTTTTATTGATTAAACTGTTTTTTGGTGGCTTAGAAGCCTGTAGGGCTTAGTAGCCTAGTCTGTGGGTGGCTTAGAAGCCTGTAGGGCTTATTAGTAGCCTAGTTTTATACTTATTTGTTAATCATTTTTTTCTATTTCATTCTGCGTTTTGTAGTATTTTTCAAAGTTAACATTAACAGTGAAATATTTTGAAATATTTTGTTTGGCCATGACAACTTTAGCTTCGATTTTATCATCTTGCAGGTTTTTAACAGAGACATTCTGTGGGTGTGTTGGTCTTCTCTTCAGCCATAATTCAGATCTGCTTCAAATATGGTGTGCTTGATTTTCTGAAAAGGTATAAGTCGAATGAGTGTAGGTATATATAGAATCAGGGAAAAATGGCTGTTAATTAACCATAAACCCACTGCCTACAAACATGGGTCATTATTATAGCAGTTAATTTTAATATCTTTATTATACCCACGTTCTCTTTGTTGCTGCACAGATTGAACTCTACAAATTCATAGAGAGAGTTTTAATTAATTAAATAACCATCTGATATTATACCCACCTTTTTTTGTTTAAATAAATAGATATTTGTTTGTTAATAGTGTTATGGACGTTTTGTAATGCATCCTGGATAATTTTTTCCAGGATGAGTCAACTATTCTTCCTCGTCATCTGAAGCTATGTGTATTACTTCATCCCACTTCCATGCTTCTAGGTTTAGACGCCTCTTCTTCTGTATTTCAATAACGTTTAAAAAACTGTTTCAAATTTGGTATAGAAAATAAGGAAAAAATTTATTTGCATACTCGCCTGCATGTATTCTTTTTTGTGAGCATCTGCATAATGTTCAAACAATGACTTGCAAGACCATTCTGGGTATTTGATGTTCACCTCTGGCATGCTTTGTTTCTTCTCCAAAACCTGTGTATGTGTATGTGTATGTAGAATTACAAACAGTAAAATCATAGTCGTTAAATATTCTTTGAAAGCTCTGATATGGGTTGGCTTTTGTAGGTATCAGATTGGAAGATCATTTTTTAAGGTATCCATTACAAATAAAAAACATGTGTAAGTCATCAAAACTGCATACTCACCTGATGATTTTCAGCAATGGAGCCATTTTCTCCATCTTCATTTTTACCATCGTATTTCAGATTTTCAGTAGTTGAATAGACAAAAGTGCTTTTTTTGTCAGCCATTCTTCTGTTGTCTTGAAATATGTTTTTCTTTGATTTTCTAGAAATGTATAAATCGAAAAAAGAGTCTCTATTTATAGAATCAGGGAAAAGTGACGGTTAATTAACCATAACCCCACTACTATTGTAGTTAATTTTAACATCTGAACTCCTCACGTTTTTGTAACTTGACCATGTACCCACGTTTTTTTGGTGCTGCAGATTTAATTCCTCAAATCCACAGAGTTGCCCACGTGTTTTGGTTGCAACATAGTTAGAGTGAGTAATTAATTAAATAGGTATATTATACCCATGTCTTTTTCTTTAATTAAATAGTTATTAGATTGTTAAGAGTGTTCTGGATTTTTTTGTAATGTACTGTGGACATTTTTTCCAGATTTTGTCGGTGCTTGGTTGTTGGTTAATCTTTTAGTTTAATTGTTAAATCAGCTTAAGGTGTTTTTGGACATTTCGTAGTTTATTCTGGACATTTTTTCGAAGATTGTGGTTTAATTAATTGTTTAGTCAAAAAGCAATTTTATTAGCTGTTTAATAATCGTGGTTGTTTTTTAGTGAAAATAAATCTGTCATGTTTTTTTTCCATGTTTTTTTCAGTTTAATAAAAGGTGAATATTCTGGGTAGTTTTTTACCCACGTTTTTTTGGTTTTGCAGTTGTAGTTTGTCAGGTCAAATGTATGAATGGTTTAGATTATGTTTAGAATTTTGATCTAACGGCTGTCAAAAATAGGGAGTTTAGAGGGCTCAGATTAAATTAGTGAAAGATCTGATGGTCCAGATTAAAAGTTAATCATTGGCAGTTACACTCACCTGACACCATATATAGATAGAATAACTGCTGATGAGTGATAACATACAGAATGCCGTTGCATGAGAAATTGCAAAATCACGAGCTTGCCAATAATAGATAGCAAGGGTTGTCGATATGTTTGACGAAGTGAGTAAGAGGAAAGCGAAAAAAAAGTCTATCATTTTATGGAGTAGATTCACATATTAACCGAATTTGAGAAGAAATATCTCAATTGTTTTCAAGCCAAGGAAGGAATTGACTACTCGGTTGGTGTATTTCCATTTATTCGATGTGATAGGTTCAATCAACAATCAAGTTGAAGCAAAAATAAGTCTATGCATAAATTTGATAAATAAATATTTTAATTATTTATTTATTTTAAACTCAAGAACTCATAGGCTTCGTGGGTCTGGGTACCGTATATGGGTGTCAACATGTATCTTTCCTAAGAAGTTTTTTTTTATTAGTCTAGTTATGTTGAGTTTGTTTCGTTATAATCTTTGTGTTAGAGGCTGCTTGCTGCTTCTATTTGTTTTTTTATTTTTTAATAGCCGAATACATCACACATTAATCTAGTTCTAAATCTATATCTTTTGTTCACAGTTTGAATCCATAACCACATATTAAAGGGAAACACCTTTTAACATCTTATACTGCTAGGCTACAAGCAGAGGCGGATCCAGAAAAATATACTAGAGGTTGCACAAAGATCAAAGATTACACACATTTTTTGCTATGGGTAGCACTCTTATTTAAAAAAAAAAATAAAAAAAAAATTAACACTACTTAGAAAGTTAAAGGATTACCTGGACTAGGGGTGAGCATGGTACCGGACCGGTACCGACCGGTACCGGTACCGATTTTACCGAATACCGAATTTGATTTAAAGATGGTACCGAATACCGTACCGAATTATTCATATACGGTACCGGTACCGGTACCGGTACCGAGTACCTATTTTAACTAGTTAGTTCGGTACTAGTCCCGAATACCGAGAATACCGAGTCCCGAATACCGATTTAGCAATATTTCAAGTACTGAATACCGGACCGAAAACTCTAATTCGGTACTGGTACCGGTACCGGTTCCGGTACGGTACCGGTACGGTTCGGTATTTGCGGTACCCATGCTCACCCCTAACTAGAGGTGAACAAATACCGGTTTTTACTATATCCGGTTATAGTAAAAACCGGATCGGATTTTTCGGACAAAAAAAAAACCGGTTACGAAAAAAACCGGTTTAGTATTAACCGGTTTTGATATCGAATTCCGATACTATTTTATCCGGTTTCGGTTTATACTATAACCGGTTTTTATAAAAACCGGTTTTTATTCTAGGCAAAAAATCCGGTCCGCGTATGTTTTATGTAGCCCACTGTTTTTTTTTTTTTTGTTTTTTTTTTTAAATACATTTCCTATAATATATACTATAAAAAAACATACATGTGAAAGAAAACTCAAATTTTGATTAATTTAAATACTTAAAAAGTACAATATTAAAATTACAAACTTTCTAATTAAAAATATTCAAACTACAAACATCTAAATATTGTAATAAAAATACTTAAAACCATTCAAACTTCGAATTAAAAGTGGGAAGCTAGGGAGGAGCTTCGGCATCGCCATCACCCCTACATAGCAACCCGTTCACGCTTCTTCTTCTTCTTCTTCTTCTTCATCGGGAGACGATATTCCAAGTTCCACTTCTTCATTGTGTATGTTTGATTCCAAGTCGACGTCAATTGGGTCTTCTAGTGTGGTCACGTGTTGTCTTCTAGCCGCACCATCCAAGTAATCTTTTAAACAAATACACACTTCCACAGATTCGGGACTCAACCGTGATCTTCTTGCGGATACGACCCTGCCACTCACAGAAAAAGCAGATTCCGATGCTACCGTAGAAGCTTGGACGGTTAGTAGATCACGGGCCATGGCGGCTAGAACCGGAAATTGTGATTCCCTTTCCTTCCACCAAGCCAAAATATCAAAAGTTTGAAAATCCTCATATGTATATTTTGCTATAAAATTGGTTGACATGTAATTCCCCAACTCACTACTTGGGGTGGAACCACGTGCTCTCTTGGATTGAGAGTTCATAATTGTGTTAAAAAGTGACAAACCCGCATTACTTTGGCGTCTACTAGATTCCCCTCTCATTTGATCATGAATGGCACTAGATGTCCCGTATTTACCCAAATAGATCTCAAACATATCTCGAAAACATTTATTGAAATAATTGGTTTGGTTAGTTATAAAAGCGGGATCATCTTCGGTAAGGTTAAAAGAAAATGCAATTTGTTCGATTAATGTTTCAACTCCACCAACGTTTAAACAAGGGTTTAAAGCGGCGGCACAAGTAAATACCGGGGGAATTTCCTTAAAATATTTTAAAAGTTTTTCTTTCATTTTTGCCCCAACGAGTTTCAATTCTTCACCTTCAAACTCAAAGTCACCAATTTTGCTAGCCATAAAAAACAATTGGTTAAGCACCAACGGACTAGTGGGATAATAAACGCCGGATAAACAAGTTGTTGCGTCTTTAAAAACCTCAAGTAAATCGTGTAGTTTTGAAATCATTTCCCAACCGTCATTCGGATACTCTTGTGCTACAAGACCTTTATCAAACAAGTTTTTGTGAAAAGTTTGCAACGTATCTCTTTGCCTTAAGGCGGAGTGCATCATCATCCAAGTGGAGTTCCAACGAGTTGGACAATCCAAATTTGGACCCAAAGCTTTACAATTAACCGACTTGCAAAAACGTTTATAATTATTCAACCGTTTGTTGTTGGAGCAAAAAATCGATTTTATCATTTCTTTGAATTCTCTTCTTTTGGAGTCAATAACCTCCAAACCGGCTTGAACGGAAAGATTGATGATGTGTGCAGCACAACGAGTGTGAAAAAACACACCGTCTAAAATTGGTGAAAGTAGTATCTTTAATCGTGGAACCGCGTTTGTGTTATTTGACGCATTATCAAAAGACATAGAATAAACTTTGTTTTGTATGTTATAAACACAAATCACCCTTTTTAAAAGCGCAAATAAATTTGCGCCGGTGTGTGGTTCACCAAATAACTCAAACGCGATTGTACGTTTCATCATTTGCCAACTATCTTGGTCTAGCCAATGGGCCGTGACGGCTAGAAAAGAATGTCCGGTGTTATGTGGAGAACTCCAAACGTCACATGTAAGTGACACACCATAACGGTGTTCTTGGAATCCTAAAATCATTTTTTCTCTAGCCGCACGCCACATTTTTATTGCATCACGCCTAAGGGTAGTACGACTTACAGCGGTGTAACGCGGTTGCATTAGTGTTTGGATGGTTTCGGTGAAATCTTTATCATCAAAGTGGTCAAACGGCAAAGCTTTTGTAATCACGAACCTCGTAAAAGCGTCTCGTAATTTGTCGTTGTCGTAAATGAAAACACCACCTTGATTCGTCATGTTGGCTTGAGTTGCATCGGATGTTGCTCTTAGCGCCTTGCATGACTTGGAAATATGAGCCCTCAAAGTAGAGTTGCCTTCGGGTGCTAGAAACTTGTGACAAAGTTTGCACCGAGCCCTTTTTGAACCGTTGGACATCTCGCACAAGTCGAAATGTTCCCAAATTTCTTTATTTCTATTATGCTCGAGAATCCTCACCACATCGGGGTTTCCTCCGACGGAAGATTCTCCCGTATTCGGCATGCTACTACTACCGGCCATGATATCAATCTCAAGAAAGTGTATGAAAGTGAGCTTTGGTGAATAAAAGTAGAGAATTTGGAGAGAATTTGGAAGATGTAAGTTGTGATTTAATCCCACAAACATACCCACACTATATATAAGTGTCTTGGGTGGCAAAATGGTAAAAAAATAAGAAAAAAACGGTCAAGAAACACCCCAAACGGCTAGAAAACGGCTACTTTTTTGAACCTAACGGCTAGTAGTAAAAAACCGGATAAAAAACCGGATAAAAACCGGTTTCAAAAAAACCGGTTTTTTATCCGGTAAAAAAACCGGTCGGCCCAAAATCCTACAAACCGGTCATACTATCCGGTTTTGAAAAATCCGGTCCGGATAAAAAAAAACCGGTTTTTAGAAAATCCGGTTTCGGATATTTTTTCGTATAAATCGAATATTCGGTTTTTTTATGCACCTCTACCCCTAACCTGGACTATCTCAAACTACTTATAAAGACTATAAGCCCTTTAGTTACTTCTATTTGGTTTGTTTTGCATGTTTTCATTTTGTTTCTTTCGGGCTAGCTCTTCTCTTTTTGGGCCTTGCAGATAGAGAGGTTTGGACTTTGGAATTTGGATGATTGGATCCTTGTATTATATAAATATATCCTCCTCGAGTCTTCGGTCTATATTTCAACTTTTTTTTAATTTTTTTTATTATTATCACTATTATTATTATGCTTTGCTTTATACATTAAATAAAAATTGATGGGACAGTTTTGCCTTTGTTCTTGTATAAAAAAATATATTTACTTGTACTTTAAATTCTTACTCCATCATGCTACCTAATTAATAATTGATATGTAGAACTTAATAATTTTCTTTACCCATCTTATATCTTGATTTTGCTATTTTTCATGATCAAATAAGTAAAAGAATAAGTATAAACCTTTTTTCTTATATTTATGTTTAAATTATAAGAGGTTTTATATTTTCCTATTACATATTTCTAATTATTTTTCTACTCGGTTAATTAAGAAAAATATCAAAATTATATGATGATATAATAAAAAAATTAGTAAGTTATACATAACGATCATTAAAAAAAAGGTAAAAAGATGATGAAAAAATGAAAATTTTCTTCAATTAATTAATGAATTTGTAAGTAGAAAAATTGCTTGGTCAGAAGTGATGTGTTAGTTTGAAGGGACCACATAAACTATATACAAATCACGCGCGACAACCACGGACATCTACTTAAAATTTTCAGTATTTGCAGTCCTTATTCATCCCTCCTCTCTCTCTCATTCGAATTTAATTCTGATATTGATTAATTTTATAAAATTTAATTAAATCCAATGGTGTATATATATGGAAGGGTTTACGATAACTGTTTTTCATACAAGAATTACGAGAAACAATATTAACATTTGGGTAAAATAAATCAATTTATTATTATTTTGGAAAAATCAAGTCTTGCACATTAATGACTGTTTACTTGGTCGAATTTATGCTTTAAAATAATATATAAATCACCAAAATATCGCTATTAATGAGTCATCAATAATGTTACAAATAATTCTTACAACTTTCATTTGAAAACAGTTTACTTTTAAACTTTTCCATATATATATATATATATATATATATATATATATATATATATATATATATATATATATATATATAGAGAGAGAGAGAGAGAGAGAGAGAGAGATGAAGGTTCATGCGAGAAGCATTTTTATTACGAAAAGTGCGAGAAGTAATCTGGACTATACGATAATTAAATCAACGATTGATATTGAATGTGGTATTTTAGTAAATAATCCTAAACTATTTGGTAATTAATATATTGATATAGGGATAAAAAAGTCATTTGATTAAAAAAATAAAAGGAAACATTAACATTTCCCCTTTCATCATCGACCCCTGTGTTCTCTCTTTCTTCTCTATTATAACCACCAGCCCCCATCTTCTCAAAAATAAGAAAACCCTAATTCTAAACTCTTAAAAAGTTTATTGATGTTTTTGATAATTGTTGGGCGTGGATATGTTCACTAATGAAACTATATATATATAACGAAAACTTTGTTAATCGTAGGTTGTGTTCAGTGTTGAACACCGTATTAGTAATAAAATAAAAGTAATTCTAAAAATTTGGAAAAAATTAATTTGAGAGAGAAAAATCAATTTAAGAGATGAGAAAAAATTTGTAAATCATGAATGTGTTCACTAGTGAAGACTATACAAAAAAGTTGTAAATCATGTGTTGTGTTCATCAGTGAATACTGTATTATAATAAAATAAAAATTTTGAAAATCTGGAAAAATTTAATTAGAGAGAGAAAAAATTAATTAGAGAGATAAAAAACTAATTAGATGGATGAGAGAGAAAGATTTTGTTTACTAATTTGCCCTTTTGAATTAAATAAAATTATTAATTATGATTAATATGAACCACAAGATTTAAATTCAATTTATGGCCGAAATCGCTTCTCGCATTTCTCGCATTAAAAAGGCTTCTCGCATGAACCCTCCCATATATATATATATATATATATATATATATATATATATATATATATATAAATTGGATCAATAAAGAACCATCTGTTAAATAAAGAACCTAAAGAATCAATCTGGACCTTTGGATCATCAATATCAATGGATAGGATTGATCGATGGAAAAACTGTAATTATTATGTATTAATTTAGGATGAATAGGGCAAAAATGTAATTATCTCTCTCCCACATCCACGATTTAAAAAAAAACCCCTCAAAAACTTTAAATTGTCATAACTTTTTAAGTTTTGTGATTTTAATCATAAAAATTATACCATTCTTTTAGTTTTTTTAATCCTCTTTCAGACAAGATCACTCTTCCTATACTTTTCTAAAAAAAAATTGAAAATTAAATTTTTTTTTTGCATTTTGGAGCTGTACAGGGAAACACTCTTTTTTTTTTTTTTGCATTTTGGCAGCTCGTCGCTAAGAGCTGAATGTCGTCGCTAATGAGTTGAATGTCGTCGCTAATGAGCTGAATGTCGTCGCAAAAGGTTCGTCTCAAAAGTTAAATCAGTCGTCGCAAATAAGCAAAGTCGTCGCTAATGACCTTGCAGTCGTCGCAAATGGTTTGTCTCAGATCATAAATTTTGCGTTTTTCGTTTTTTGCATTTTGCATTTTATACGAATTTACGTTCTGCATTCTACATGTTTTTTGCATTCTGCATGTTTTTTGCTTTCTTCATTCTTCTTTCTTCATTTTGCATGTTTTTTGCATTTTGCATTCTTTATGTTTTTTGCATTTCTGCATTCTGCATGTTTTTTGCATTCTGCATTCTTCATTCTGAATGTTTTTTGCATTTTGCATTATGCATGTTTTTGCATTCTGCATGTTCTGTACAGATTTTGCATTTTGCATTTAAGTTTGAATGAACCCAGCTCAAAATGCAAATTACAGATTTCGCATTTTGCATTTAGGCTTGAATGAATTAAGCATCTAAGAATTTTGCATTTTGGGCTTGAATGAACCCAGCTCAAAATGCAAACTACGGATTTTGCATTTTGAGTTTGAATGAACCCACCTCAAAATGCAAACTTTGCATTTCAAAAAAAAAAAAAAGTTTCAGAAATATATCAAGTCCGATCTTGTTTGAAAGAGGACGAAAAACTGAATCTAATTGTATAATTTTTTTTTGTTAAAATTGTTAAAAACGAACGAGTTATGATCATTTAAAGTAAGTGGGGTTTTTTTTTAAAGTTTGTTGAGGGGTTTTGCTTGGGGCTGTGTAGGCGTCGATGAATTTTTTTTTTTAATTTCCTTTTTTGCCCCTAAACAATGTGCCACATGTCATCACCACGGAGGTTCTTTGTTTAACCACACCCTATATATATATATATATATATATATATATATATATATATATATAGGGTAAGGTTATACTACAAATAAAATAAAGCTACTAAATGTAAGGTGGAATCTCAGCCATCCAAATTTTAAAATCTGATCCTATAAAATAGGTTTTTTTTCCTTTTCTTTTAAATATAAAAAAAGCAGTTAGGGGTATAATCGTCCATTAAAGTTTTAAAGTTTCAGCATTTTTTAATTTATTTACTCCGAATATTTTCCAGGTTTTCCATAATTAGCTTGATGCACATTATTCTTCACCGGATACACAAATTCAGCGGATGCACAAATGAAATTTAAAAAATTCAACTAAAAAACATCAAGATTATTTGATGCACACCACAAATCATTAATAATAAATTAACACCATCAAGAAAATCATCAATAATAGATTGATGCACAACTAATTTTATATCAACAATTTACAAATTTCATACCAACTATAACTTTTACATCAAAAATTCAACAAAAAAAGTTACTCATATACTGGAAAAGAATCGAATAAGGAGGTTTATAAACATGAATCATTGATACAACACTCGGATATATTATGAATTCAATTTGATGCACAAGCCACCGTCGATCTCTAGAAAATGAAACATACCAGAGATGAACCTTGATCAGATGATGAATACACTTACAAAGA
Organism: Pulicaria dysenterica; assembly: GCA_947179395.2. Lineage (NCBI taxonomy): Eukaryota > Viridiplantae > Streptophyta > Magnoliopsida > Asterales > Asteraceae > Pulicaria > Pulicaria dysenterica. The sequence goes on along the minus strand of OX359288.1, from coordinate 74,606,086 downwards.
AATCCAGAAAATGAACTTTATCATAGAGCAACCGGTGGTGGCTATCGAGAATGGCGGCGGCGGTGAACAGCGACGGTGACGCCTCTCGAGAAAACTAAAACCCTAGGCGGCGGCGGTGGTGCAGCGGCCGTGGTGGTAGGCGATGCACCTTGAGCACTTACAAAGAAAGAGAGCATCACGCAACCGATTTTGAAGCAACCGACGACGGTGATATGCAAGCAACAACGGCGGTGGCGATGGGCTATGCAATCAGCGGCGACGGGGCTATCGAGAAAACCGAAACCCTAGATGGTGCCGCCGATGCACACAACAACCTTAGCAGGATCTGGGCGACGTCACAGAGGCGGTGGTGGTCGGCAAACATCACATAGGCGGCGACTGGTGTTGCAGATTGTTGAATCGTTAGGGTTTGGGGAAGGCTCAAACGTACGTACGAGAGGGGATGGGGAGGCGAAAAAAAGAGAGCATATTTCTAGATTATAACGTGGGGGTGTATAGGTATAGAGGAGACAGAAATTAATTAAAGTTCCATCTTTACCCTTTTATCAGATCTGCCACATGTTAGGCTTAGATTTCTTCTTACATTTTTTACCCTAACTTTCTTTTTACTTGAACCCAATATATATATATATATATATATATATATATATATATATATATATATATATATATATATATATATAGTTAATAGCTTGAAAAATTACAAATTCAATACAATAGATGTAATCTGCTTATAGCGTGTGCAATGACTATCTTAAATTTCGATTTGAGTTGGTTTTATTTCATGCGTTTTAACAATCAACCAATTGTTTACACACACACACACACACACACACACACACACACACACATATATATATATATATATATATATATATATATATATATATATATATATATATATATATATATATATATATATATATATATATATAAAAGAAATGCAAAATTTTCAAAAATAACCATAAATTGAGTATTAATTAACCAATCATATTCAATTTCAAAATTATTCAATTTCAAAAACAATTTTAGAAAGATTAATAGCCATCGAATTCCAAATCTAAATCAATTGGGAGGGCCTGAATGAAAATTATGAGGGGTTTTATAAAAAAGTGAGGAGGTTTTATAAAAATTGTATATTAATATAATTAATTATACGGTGTTTATACATTATGTTTAGTAACTTGTGATACATTTTGTTTAGAGAAAAAATAATTATATATTTATTATCGTCTCATTTTTATCTACGTTTTGTATAAATTTTATTGTAATATGACACTTTTTAAAAATTAGTATATTCTTAATTTTTTGTTATCCATTAATAGTAGTACTTCAAAAAAAATTAGTTATTATTTTTTGTTAAAATTCTGACATATGTAAATGTTTGGTGATATTTTATTATTTTTATCTGAAAATTTTAATATCTAAAAACATTTCTGAAACACTTTTACACTTATTTTACTATACCTTTTATAATTTCATACCATCAAATTTTATACTTTTTTTAAACATCTCCGTGTTTTTACACGGGGTAATAAACTAGTTATATATTAAATGAAAAACTTAATAACAATTAAAAAACCCATGTAGAAAACCATATCATAAGTCGTATCTAGGGATGGCAACGGGGTCGGGGGTATCGGGGATTGCTTTTCCCATCCCCATCCCCGCTTTCCACCCCCAGTCCCCATCCCCGTCCCCATCCCCCACGGGGAATTGATTAGCATTCCCATCCCTGTCCCCGTCGGGTATCAAGGATCCCCGCGGGGAATCGGGGATTTTGATACAAAACTTAAATTACGAATCTAACTTAACATTTCAAATCGGTACACATCAAAATGTAATCATTCATTTTAATAGTTTCGTAAGATAAATAATTTTATTGATAAAAGACATAACATATTTACTAAATCGTTCTATTAATACACATAATATTATCAATCAAATAGATGATTTCTCATACATATATATGTCAATGAAAGACGCTGATAATACTTTAAAAAAATTCTAGAAAAATTATACTAGTAATTTCATCCTATTAGTTTTTTTTCCGTTCTATATGTTCAATAGATCGTACAAAACTATCATTTATATTCGAAAAAAAACAATCTTATTGATATGTATACTATGTAAGAAAGTTAAGTTTAAATATATTTATATGAGAAATTTAACTTTAAATGTGCGGGTTCGGGGTCGGGTACGGGGTCGGGGAACCGAAGGGTATCCCCATCCCCGCCCCCATCCCCGTTTCTAAATTCGGGGATTCCCCATCCCCGTCCCCATCCCCGGTCAACTCGGGGATTCCCCGGTCAAATCGGGGTCGGAGAACGAGTTTCCCATCGGGTGCGGGGTTTTTTTGCCATCCTAGTCATATCGTATAGGTGAAATTGGATAGCCTAAATTCGTCACCTTTCCAGTCTCTCTCTTTCTTCTATGACCATCCAACATACCATTGACATCACGCTACATTATCATCTCCACCTACACCATCATCGCCACCACCATCCTACCCCATAACTATCTCCCCTTCATCACTATAACCGTCATTGACATTGCACTTCAATGCCGTTGCAAATGTTTGTGTGTGTATGTGTTAATATTCCAAATTTTGGTTTGGGTACATAGATATGGCTTTTTTGGTTTTTTCTTTTTCATATTTAGGTTATGTAAAAGTTCAAAAAACATATTCTGGTTAATTGATTTTAGGGTTGATTAGGGTTTTGATTGAACTTACTTTAATTTTCTTTTTTTTTAACAGCTACTTTGATTTTCTTTTAACTGTCAAAGTTTTACGAAGTGATCTGTTTTTAATATCATATGGGTGGAGTGGTCACGCCTACAATTTTTAATCACAATGTCATGTCAACATCACACTCGCATCATATAAATCACCATTCAACCAATGATATGGTCACGTACCACTAAACCAAAATTAAGGATCCATCTACCACACAACCAATAATCAAATTGTAAAAAACAAAAATTATACTTTTCGTCACCTCGACCTCCTTCGCGTTATCAGCACTACGCCACACTAGTGCCACATCATAATTGTGTGACAAGGTGTATCTTGCACTCCATATGCTCTTATTAAGTGATATTAAAAGAATTATTTCTCTAGTTTTTTATAAATGTGTATTGTTTCTCTTAATTCATTTAAAAACAAAATAAAAACAAAGACAATATCCAAAAATAATATTTTCTTTCCTTCAAGATGATTCTTATGAACCCGGAGAAAGACCCGAACCCACACTCAGATTCATAAATCATTTTATCCCAAATTGTAAAAACTAAAGATTGTCATATATTCATTTTGAATGGTAAACTTACATACTCTTACTAATTCACAGCAAAACTTGAATTCACCATTTTTTAAGAGTGAACACTACTCCACAACACTAGATACTTCCAGACTGCAAACCCTTTGGTAAGTAACCTTTTACTATCCAGACCAACATCAATCAAAAATTTAAAAAGATAGATTAGAAGAGGAAGATGTTTTCATAAAAGCGCAACAAAGTTTCCGCATATATCAGTATGACACCTAAACTATTTTCTAATACATAAGATTATTAACGTTTCAGTTCATGTACTAATAAGGTATATTGGTAACCGATTCAAGCAAGTTACGTGTATTTGACAACTTTTACTTACGACTTACCGTCTCCGGTTTTGACGCTCTCTTTTACTTGAAGTTAGTGTTCTTTGTAGAAATTTTATTGTTTTTTCGACCATTCAAGAAAACAAATTCTATTGACTTAAAAGTTAATAACACCACTATTTCTGGTGGATTATTGTTAAATTCTCACAACTCTCCATTATTTCCAGTGAGTTTATTTGCAAAAATAGTATTTTTAAACTTATACCAAACCATTTACATCCCATAACCACCTAAGCCTAAACACAATTTTTTGACAAGTTTTTGCAGTATACGATAAGAATTATGCAACTTTAAGTCTTTAAGTATCATGTTAGTATATGGGAAAAACGTTGTCACACTTCTTTAACTTTAACCTAAAAATAATAAATAAGAGGTGAAAATAGAAGAAAATTAGCTATAAACAAAAGAAGCAATAGATGCATGTCTCGAAACAAAAAACCAGATGCATAATATATGTATCAGTTGCATGCAGCTATAGTAGCAGATGCATTTATGCATCGAATGACATAGACGTATCTTCTTGCATTGATAAAATTCGAAATAGATGAATGTAGGGCTGTAAACGAACCGAACGTTCAAGAACCGTTCGTGAAATTGTTTGGCGGGAAGTTCGTTTATGTTCGTTTGTTTATTAAATGAATGAACATAAACAAGATTTTCCGTTCATTTAATTAAACGAACGAACAAGAACAGAGCTCTCGTTCGTTCATTTATGTTCGTAAACGTTCATTTATGTTCGTTTAAGTTCGTTCATATTTTATATAAATATATACATTTATATTATATGTGTGTTTAGATATAGTGTTTAATAATGTTGGAATTGTATTATAGTGTGTTTTCCTTCGTTTAAGTTTATTTATCATTTAAATGAACGTACAAAAATGTACACGAACTAACCACTCATTTAAACAATCGAGCACACATGCTCGTTTTGTATCGTTCGTGTTCATTTATTTATTCGGCTAAAGTTAAACGAACAAACACGAACACAGAAATCCGTTCGTGTTCATTTATTTGTTTGGCTAAAGTTAAATGAACGAACATGAACAAGCCCCGTTCGTGTTCGTTCGGTTCGTTTATAGCCCTAGATGCATGTCTCCACGTAACATATTAGTATCCACGTGTTAGACGCGAAAAAAAACACCACACATGAGTGGGTTGTTGAGTAATGTCTTACATCGGACGAAAAGTGACTTTGTAATCTGCTTTATAAGGGTCATGTGCTACTTCATAGTTAATTGGTTTTGTGTTGAAACCTCACAAACTTACAATAGTTTAAAATTGATCACATCCGGAGTTAGTGAGTCAAACTAGACAATCGTGTGTTTGACAAACGAAAACCCAAAACAAAAGTAACACTTTTATCTCATCAACTCGGTAAGATAATTTCCTAAAAACTCTTGGGTAAATCACACTATTTTTAAGGAGTATTTTTGTTATTGGGCTCGGGCCCAAGTTTAACACTACTACATTTTAAAGTCTTAACACTCTAACATAATAATACATTATGCAACTAGACATGGTCTAACTTCTTTTATAATAACTATAACAATATCTAGATCCACAAAGACGGGATACGGAAAGAAGGTAAGATGTTAACAATCATATCTTTATCTACAGGTTTAAAAACCGTTTCCCGAACATTACTTCATCTATAAGAAATTATTACAATTTGCTATTTTATGTACTTTTTGTATGTATGGTTTTTCAAAACTTACTTTTTATATGTATCAACTAACTGAAAGGTATAACTTTCTAAGGGTAATGTACCTGGAAGATGGAAAAAATAGTAAGGTACAAGTAGTTATGCATAACAGAGGCATGTGATGAATGGCAGAAGAGTTGTACCCATTTGAGAAGGCAAAGACCCCATATCTATCCTTTATTTGTGAATTGTAGCTTTGTCTTCTAATTTTGTTTTGTGAATTAATTATCTGAACTTGTGGGGTATCAAGAATTAATTTCTCAGTTTTATAAGAAGAGTACAATTTGAAGATAGGGCCCAATTTAAGCCCATTATTGCAACTAATATTTACAGACGTAGGGCCCAATACTTGATGAGACTAAACAGTAAACACTAATAAAAAATCTATTGATTTAGAACCGGTTTATTTTCAATTGTAAGTCGGATTTATATGTAAGTTTGTTTTGACTTAGATAATTATAAATACTTACAATTATAAGGAAAGAAGAACATTAACTTTTTTGCCTTTTTCTATAAAGTGCTAATTATAAATAAAGTGCTTATTATATCATATGTGTTGTAAATATTGAAACAAGAAGTATGTTTAGCCTCGTGGTTAAGTGCATTTAAGATGGGTTTAACAGCAAGCATTCGAGCTTGTAGGTTTCCTTTTTAATTTTATTTTTTTGTTGCAATTACCCACGAGCTGTCTCCCTTTTAATTAATTTTTTTATGTTGTTTTTTTTGTTGCTTTTTCACATAAGACTATAGCAATCCTATTAATTTAATATTTACATTATGACTATTATATTAACATATTTATATATTATCTATTTTATTATATAACTTTTCACAAATAATATTCTATGTAAACAGCATCAATAATACATAATTCTGTCTGAGCAACATTATATTGGATGTAATATGAAATTTATTAATTTAAATCGATTGAAATCTAAACCAACTTCGTGAATACAGTTTGAAATAAACATATTTTTTTGTTTATCTTTATTTTTGTTCCCACCACAACATATAGGTACATAAACTCGTTAACCCTAAAATCAAAGGGCTTTTACAGGACTAGACTAAACCCAAAAGAGATCTTTGAAACCTTTTTCAGTCTAAAACTAGATTATAGGAATTAATCTACAATATTTAAAAAAAATTAAGTTGACCAAACTATATCAAACCTAGAATTTGGACAAGACTAGAACAAACCAAATAGCGAATTAATTTGTAATAATAAAAATGATAATGATAACTGTTATTTTAATAATAATAATAATAATAATAATATTTATTATTATTATTATTATTGTTATTATTATTATATTTCAATATTAGTGTTAATGTTTTTTGAAACGTTCTTGATGTATTTTATAAGGTTTGTCATATCAAAAGAGAAAATGAGAGTTATTTGTATGCGATATAAGTTTAAGTAAAAGTTATTATATTTCTGTAAGAAATGTTTAATATAGTTCATATTTAATTTATAGTTCTAAGGGACTATTTTTAGGTTTTGGTCAAACCCATTAATGGCCCAGATAGAATTTTAAAATTTGGAGCACAGTGACATTTTCATAATTAACATGTGATGCTTTTACAATCAACTGAATCACATGTGATTCAATATTAAAATTACAAGACTATGTTTTTTATATGAACTTTACGAACACAACTCATATATCTGTATAGTTCGCCGATGTGAAGATTCTCCATTTTCTTTTCATTTACATACTTATAAGTAGGGGTGTAAATGCGTCAAGCTTTTATCGAGTAACTCGAGCTCGAACTCGAGTCCGGCTCGTTCAAGTGGAACTTTATCGATCTTGAGTTCAAGTTTGAGCCCAAAAAACGAGCTCGATTTATATAACTAGCCGAGCTCGAGTTTCTAAGAGCTCGGCTCGAGTCCTTATCGAGCTTTTCGAGTCTTGTATAGTACATCAAGAGTAAGACTTCTTAATTTTCAATCAATAATACATCCTAACCATTCATTTAATCTAGATTAATCACATCCATCCAAGTATTAACCTTCTAAACTAGATTAAAAATTACTAATAAATGAAGCCAATTTTCTATTTGATATGCACATTATTCTAAAAGTATATGCAAATATATTTTAAATTTGTTATGCACATTTAAAGTTATGGACTATAAAACCCCCATTTCTTCATATTTCAATATATAATTCATTTAATTTCATGCTTAAAAAAATTAAATTTTATAACTTTTTAAAAATTTTAAAACAAATTATCATCTTAGACAATCAATATAATAATTACTAAAGACGATTAAAAAAGTTTTTGATAAGATTATATGTACAACCCCAATTTTAATGTAAGCATATAATATGGTTATTTAATCTATGTTTTTCGGAGACAGAGAGAAGGATTCGTATATGTAACAAAATCCAAACAATAGGGATTTCAGTATAAGAAATAAAATTCAAGACTATGAATGTAAATGTTACAAATCAAAGGGAGTAAACAATTTTTATCCAAGTTTTTAAGAGCAAAAACTTATTATCTTTGAATTTCAACATCTAAAAGTCGTTTATTTGTACGATCTCATATTACTTTAAGTTAGTATGTATAAATAATATTACTACACTATTAAATTTATAGTTTTATAATGTGATGAAATAGTAGCACCTATATCATTTCAAATTCGTTGTAACATTACTATTATCGTCAGACACCATTTGTAACCGTCATTATTTCAACCGTCTTTTCCATTGGTAGCCACTACAAAAAAACTCGTCACCATACAATCTCACAATCTCCTCTTTTTTAACACCGTCGCATTGCGCGGACACCTGACTAGTGTATATTTATATATGTATATATATATATATATATATATATATATATATATATATATATATATATATATATATATATATATATATAGGGTAAGGTTATATAAAGAACCTCCCTTAAACATAGAACCTAAAGAACCTCCTCTGGTGATGACACGTGGCACATTGTTGAGGGGCAAAAAAGGAAAATAAAAAAAATTACAAATCAACGTCGCCTCCAGCCCCCCTCCAGCAACCCCCAAGATTTAAAAAAAAAAAACCCCCACTTACTTTAAATTATCATAACTCGTTCGTTTTTAAGAATTTTAACAAAAAAATTATATCATTAGATTCAATTTTTCGTTCTCTTTCAAACAAGACCAGGCTCGATATGTTTCTGAAACTTTTTTTTTGAAATTACAAAGTTTGCATTTTGAGCTGAGTTTCATACTAAATGCAAAATGCAAAAAAACATGCAGAAACACAGAAACGCTACATGTTGCCAAAATGCAAAATTTGTATACAGAAACACTACATGCTGCCAAAATGCAAAATCTGTACACAAAAACACTACAGCTGCCAAAATGCAAATTCTGTACATATAAACACTACATGCTACTAAAATGCAAAATCTGTACACAGTTACAGCTACCAAAAATATAAAATCTGTACACAGAAACATAACATGCTGCCAAAATGGAAAATCTGTACACAAAAACACTACCATTGCCAAAATGCAAAATTTGTACACAAACACTACATGCTGCCAAAATGCAAAATCTGTACACAGAAACACAACATGCTGCCAAAATGCAAAATCTGTACACAGTTACAGCTGCCAAAATGCAAAATCTGTACACATAAACACTACAGCTGCCAAAATGCAAAATTTGTAAACAAAAAACAACATGCTGCCAAAATGCAAAATCTGTACACAGAAACACTACAGCTGCCAAAATGCAAAATATGTACAAAGAAACACTACAGCTGCCAAAATGCAAAATCTGTATACAGAAACACTACATGCTGCCAAAATGCAAAATCTGATCTGAGACGAACCTTTTGCGACGACTGCAAGGTCATTAGCGACGACTTTGCTTATTTGCGACTATAGATTTAACTTCATCGTCGCTAATTTCTGATCTGAGACGAACCTTTTGCGACGACATTCAGCTCATTAGCGACGAACCTTTGTAGTAATTGATATTTGGTGATATTATTTGTTTTATTATTTTAAGTAAATAATAATAATAATTTATGATTGGATTGGTATGGGGTGTGGCCGGTTTGGTGGTATAGGCACCAACTGACCACCATACCTTATTACTTGTAAGGTTATACAAAGTGTGGGTGTGTGTTTTGTTGCTCTCGGCCGAGAAGGAGAAAAAGAGAAAGAAAGAAAGAATTCAACATTTGGTTTTCCATCTTGCATGCTTAAATTGATAACCGAGAATCACTATCAAGGTTAGATTACTGAAATGTAATTGTTAATTATTGTTAGTATTCGGTTTGTATATGTATATGAATTCCGATTAAAGCTTGAGATATGATTTGATGAATTAGGATGAATGCATGATAGAATTTATGATCTATACATGTTATTTATATGTTTAGAATGGTTATTGGAAACATATATAATTTGCATGCTTAAAATCAGTAGGGATTTAAGTTAGAAATCAAGGATGGGGATGAACACTTGAATCTGTCGGATTTGAGGTATGAATGAGTCGGAATCCAATTGAACTTTACTCGGAATTGATGAAATCCGACTAAACACTAGCAACTCTTTTATCGGACTTGGATTGTGTCGGAATCCGACTAAATTATCAGTGATGCCTTAACTATTTACTCGGAATTGTACTTTTACTCGGAATCCGACTAAAATTTGTGGAATGCCTTAACACTTTACTCGGAATCCTATTTACTCGGAATTGTACTTTTACTCGGAATCCTATTCTCTCGGAATTGGACTTTTACTCGGAATCCGCCTTGCTCGGATTTGGAATATGATTCTATCATAATTGGTCATATACTCGGAATCCGACTAGAATCAGATTTGAATACAGTCGGAATTGATGATTTGAAGATAAACATGAATTGTATATCTGTTTGGGGTTTATGTATGATGAATATATGTATATGTGTATATACATGAGAATCATGAATAAATATGATATTTATTATTGGATCAATATTATGAATTAAATACTGACTTGGGTTATTTCAATCTCAGGAATTGAGAAGACTCGGTGAATTTAGTCATCTGAGTGTGCCAAGGTTTTGAAGACTTTGGTGAGTGGATTTATATCTTCGGATATACAGGATATGATATCCTATTTGGAATGCTCTTGTTTGGATTGTATATACATGTTAATTTGGAGATCAGTTTGATGCTGGGCCTGTTGCTTGGGGGATTTACAGTATCTGATCTTGATGTACCATTGTGGTACTCAAGGGGGCTGATATTGTGGTCCATTTTAGCAAGGCTATCGGTAAACCTTGGCTTTGGCCGACCTTGGTTGTAGGTGCTTGCAACACCGCCGGCTCTCCTGGGATTCATGAGCTATTTGGGTTTAGGCATATTTGCCTTGTGTATGTTTAGATATTTGTTCCCTCACTTAGCTTTATGCTAATTTCCTACTAGATTGTTTTGCAGATACTCCGTGGTGAGTTTGTAGATAATGAAGACTGGGATTTTGCACCGACCATTACTCTGATGTCAAAGATTTTGTTAGAGCCTGTTTTGTAACTAACACTGTAGTGGATATTTTGTAAATGATAACCAGTCAAAGTTGTATATCTTTTGGATTTTAAATCTAATTATATGTAATTAGCTTCCGCACGCAGATTATTGTTAATTAAAAAGTACAGTGTTACATGTGGTGAGTTTGGTCATGATATAGGTGCTTGTAGGTTCAGCACCTTTGTTTGCTGGAATTGCAAAGAAGAGGGACATCGAGCTGGAAATTGTCCAAGGTTGAAGACCGCGGGGACTGGGGCAGAGGTAAGTAACACTGGGGGATCGTCTTCTGCAGGTCAGAAGAGGAAAACTGTACCTTCTGCAGAAGGCAGGGCTTTTAAAATGACTGCCAAGGAAGCTACTGGCAGTGATGATGTGATTACCGGTATGTTCATAAAGAATTCTATGTCTGCACGTGTTTTGTTTGATTCTAGTGCAAATAGATCGTTTATATCTATGACTTTGTGTGATAAATAGAAATTACATGCTTCTGTGAACACTACTCCTTTAGAGGTAGAATTAGCTGATGGTAATGTAGTACCTGTAACCACTTCTGTGACTGGAGTTCAGATTAGTATTGATGGTACTAGTTTCCCTGTAGACTGTTTGGTGATGCCTATACCTGGATTTGATTTAGTATTAGGCATGGATTGGTTGAGTCACCATAGGGCTAGTATCCAATGTCATAAGAAACTGATAACTATTCCTCTGGCTGACGGGTCGCATGTCGTGGCTCGTGGGGATAGATCTCCATCTTCTCTTCCGATTATCTCATTTATGAAGGCTAGAAAATCTTTAGCCAAAGGGTGTGCGTCCTTTCTAGCCTATGCTATTGATGTGAAGAAAGAAAAGCGGCCTGTTACCGATGTTCGTGTTGTTTCGGAGTATCCGGAGGTATTTCCAGATGATTTGCCAGGGTTGCCGCCAGTGCGTGATGTCTAGTAGAAGATTGATCTGATACCTGGTAATACGCCTATTGCGAAGGCTCCGTATCGATTAACTCCTTCAGAGATCAGAGAGATGATGACTCAGATACAAGAACTGTTAGACAAGGGGTTTATTCGTCCAAGCTCTTCGCATTGGGGTGCACTGGTGTTGTTTGTTAAAAAGAAAGACGGGACTCTGCGTATGTGTATTGATTACAGGGATTTGAATAAGAGGACTGTCAAGAATAAGTATCCGTTGCCAAGGATAGATGATTTGTTTGATCAACGTCAAGGAGCTTCGTACTTCTCGAAGATTGATTTGAGGTCGGGATACCATCAGGTGAGAGTAGCTGAAGAGGATATACCGAAGACAGCCTTTCGTACGCGGTATGGTCACTATGAGTTTCTTGTTTTGCCGTTCGGTCTGACTAACGCTCCTGCAGTGTTCATGGATTTGATGAATCGGGTGTGTCGATCATTCTTGGATAAGTTCGTTATCGTGTTTATTGATGATATCCTGGTGTATTCTAAAACAGAGGATGAACATGATCAGCATCTGCGACAAGTTTTGGAGACTTTAAGGCAACACAAACTGTATGCCAAGTTGTCAAAGTGTGAGTTCTGGTTGCGAGAAGTCAAATTTCTGGGTCATGTGATTTGTGAAGACGGTGTTAAAGTGGATCCGTCAAAGATAGAAGCTGTAATGAATTGGAACGCTCCAAAGACACCGACAGAGATCAAAAGTTTTCTTGGATTAGCAGGTTATTACAGGCGTTTCATTAAAGACTTTCCGAAGCTTGCGGGTCCGTTAACCAAGTTGACTAGAAAGGATGTTCAGTTCCAATGGGGTGAGGCTCAGGAGAATGCTTTTCATACTTTAAAGCAACTTCTGTGTCAAGCTCCTGTTCTTGCGTTGCCGGATGGATCTGAGGATTTTGTGGTATACTGTGATGTTTCACATGCTGGGTTAGGATGTGTATTGATGCAAAGAGGTAAAGTTATAGCTTATGCTTCCAGACAGTTGAAACCCAATGAGAAGAATTATCCGACTCATGATTTGGAGTTAGCAGCAGTAGTGTTTGCTTTGAAGTTATGGAGACATTATCTGTATGGTACAAAGTGCACGATTTGCACTGATCACAAGAGTCTGCAGTATGTATTTACTCAGAAGGAATTAAATATGACACAGCGCCGTTGGTTAGAGCTAATCAAAGATTATGACTGCGATATCCAGTATCATCAGGGGAAAGCTAATGTGGTTGCTGATGCGCTTAGTAGAAAGGGTTCTGCAGATACAGTAAAGTTTATGCGGTTAGAGATCAAATCAGATTTGATAGATCAGTTATTGGCTGCACAATTGGAACCATTGAAAGAAAGTAACTTGAAAGATGAGTTAATGGTGAAAAGACAGCATGAGTTGACAACTGATTCACGTGGTTTGAGAAAGTACCAGAATCGTGTTTGGGTACCGAAGTTTGGTAATTTGCAAGAATTGATATTGACTGAAGCTCATAAATCCAGAATTTCTGTTCATCCGGGTAGCATTAAGATGTACCAAAGTATGAAAACTTTTTATTGGTGGCCTACTATGAAATTGGATGTTGCTAAATTTGTTGGGTCATGTCATATTTGTGCACAAGTGAAAGCTGAACATCAGAAGCCGTATGGATCCTTGAAACAGCTAACAATACCGGAATGGAAGTGGGATCATATCACGATGGATTTTGTAACAAAACTTCCGCGGACTCAGAAAGGAAACGATATGATATGGGTTATTGTAGATAGATTAACCAAGAGTGCTCATTTCCTTGCTACTGCTGAAACTGCAACCTTGAGTAAGTTAGCGAAGTTGTATATTGATGAGATAGTATCTAGACATGGAGTTCCTTTATCTATTGTTTCAGATCGGGATTCGAGGTTTGTGTCGAACTTTTGGAACAGACTGCATCAGGAAATGGGGTCTAGAGTTAATCTGAGTACATCCTATCATCCGCAAACAGATGGCCAATCAGAGAGAACAATACAAACTTCAGAAGATATGCTTCGGGCATGTGTGTTAGAGTTTGGGGGTTCTTGGGATTCGCATCTACCGTTGGTTGAGTTTGCTTACAACAATTCCTACCACTCGAGTATTGGGATGCCGCCGTATGAAATGTTATATGGGCGACCGTGCAGAACTCCTTCTTGTTGGTTAGAGGCAGGAGAGAAACAATTTGTTGGGCCAGATATTGTACAGATTACAGCCGATAAAGTAGCTGTTGCTCGAGAAAAGTTGAAAGCTGCAAGAGATCGGCAAAAGATGTATGCAGATCCGCGTCGTCGACCAGTGTCTTTTGTTGAGGGTGAACGAGTTTATCTCAAAGTCTCGCCATGGAAGGGTGTAATTAGATTTGGTAAAAGAGGAAAGTTGGCTACTTGTTATATCGGTCCGTTCAGAATTCGTCGAGTGGTGAATGATAAAACAGTTGCCTTGGATCTTCCTGATGAGTTGGCAGGTATACATGATACATTCAATGTTTGTTATCTGAGGAAGTGTAATGTAGAATATCAGATACAAGTGTTGCCAATACAAGATCTTCGTGTAGATACCAACAAGAGGCTTATTGAGGAACCTGTCGAATTGCTTGATCGTAAGGTAACTAAGCTGAGAAATAAACAGATACCCATGGTTTTGGTTAAGTGGAAATATAGTTTAGGTTCAGACTTGACTTGGGAGGCTGAAGCAGAGATGAGAAGTCGTTACCCTTCGTTGTTTGAGCGCGATGAGATTCCGAGGACGGAATCTTCTTAAGGGGGGAAGATTTGTAACACCCTTCTTACCGGTCTAGATTAATTAAGGTAATTAATTAATTAATCTGGAAATTTAATTGTTTATGTGTATTATTGTAGAAATGTGTTAGTTGATTATAATTTGTGATATTATTTTGTTTTAATTATTTAAGGTAAATAATTATAAGATTTTAATATTTGAGTGGGTATGGGGGGTGTGGCCGGTTGGTGGGTATATCCACCCACTCCTCCTCCATTCTTCTTTACTTGTGATATTATACAAAGATTAAGTGTGTGCTCTTGTGTGTATTTTCGGCCGAGAAGGAGAAAAGAAAAGAGAGAATCAAGAACAACTCATTTGATCTTTGTACTTGCATGCATAAATTGTTAACTGAAGATTTTGAAATCAAGGTTAGATTACGGAATCATTTTGTTGATTGTTGTTTAAATTCGGTTTTGATATATATATATATATATATATATATATATATATATGAATACCGATTGATTCTTGATGATTTGATGAATTAGGATGTATGCATGTTAGACATTATGATCTATACATGTTGTTTATATGAGTTGGATGATTTCTGGAAACTTAAATGATGTTGCAGGCTTAAAATCAGATTAGAAATTGAAGTTATGTATGAGTATGAATCTGTCGGAATACATGATTATGAAGTTATCGGAATTCAAGTATGAATATATCGGAATTGGTGAATACCGATAATTTCTATCGGAATTGGTTGAAATCCGAGAAATTGAACTGTTTGCCTTAGCTTTTGTCGGAATTGATGTAATACCGAGAAGAATGATCGGATTTGATGAATACCCAAACACTTTTATCGGATTGTGCATATTCTCGGATTGTGGATTTTATCGGATTGTGTCTTTCTCGGATTGTAACTTTTATCGGATTTGGTTTTATCGGATTTAACCTTAGCTCGGATTTGGTTTTATCGGATTTAACCTTAGCTCGGATTTGGTTTTATCGGAATTCTAACTTTCCTTTACTCGGAATTTGAATGTTATGAGGAATCCGATTAAAGATCAACTCTTTGATGATTTGAAGATAAACATGAACTTGTACATCAAGTGTGACCTTGGCTTATGAAAGGAGTGTATGTATTGCCTAAGCTAAGGAGTTGAAAGAATTCACAGAATTACAGTATGTAAAGAGTAATAGTGAATGATGGTATATTATTTGAATATACATGAATTTAATATGTACTTGTGATTGTATGTGCATATGTGGTTGATTATAGTATTGTGCTTATTGTGTATTGATTAAGCAAATACTGATTGTTAGTTGTTTGTTCAGGTGGAGATAAAACTCAGCAGATAAGTAAAGACTGAGTTGCCTGACTGTTGAAGATATCGGTGAGTGGATAAATATCTTGGATGTATAAGATATAACTCCTGATTGGTTGCTCTTTGAGATGTTATCTCTTGTTTAATGTATATATACATGTTGTTGTGGAGATCAGCCTGACGGTTGTTTTTTAGCTGGGCCTATGTTTAGGGATATAAAGTAATAGTAATCGTCTTGATAAGCATTTGTTGTAATCAAGAGGTGCTAGTACTGTTATCTGTGATAACTGGGCTATCGGTAAACCTATGCTTTGGCCGGCATTTGGTTGAAGGTCCCGCAAAACCGCCGGTTCTCTTGTTGCTTGAGCTTGGTTGTTTGGGCTTTATGCCTTGTATGTTTTTGATATATATTCTCTCACTTAGCTTTGTGCTAATCCCCCACTGTTGAACTCTTTTACAGGTTATTCCTGGTATGTGGATAAATGGATGTAAAGCTGGAATTTTGGACTGATCATACTCTGATATTAAAAGTGTTTTTGTACAGAGTCTGTTTTTGTAGTAACACTGTTGTAGTTTGTAAAATGACACTTTTTTAAAATTTTATTGTAAAATGACACTTTTTTAAAATTAGTATATTCTTAATTTTTTGTTATCAATTAATAGTAGTAGGTATTCCTAAATGAAAAATGATTACATCAGATACAAAACTTTGGGTTAAGTTTCAAAGAAGACAATTTCCTCTAATGTTGTGTTTTGCTATGACGATTAACAAAAGTCAAGTACAGTCACTTTCAGAAGTCGGTTTATTCCTCAGGAAACCTGTGTTTACACATGGTCAATTATATGTTGCCGTTGCACGTGTTAGAAGTAAAAAAAGATTAAAAGTTTTCGGTGATATTTCATTTATTGCATTATTTTTATTTGAAAATTTTAATATCTCAAATACACTTCCGAAATTCCCGTGCGTGTACGGGTCAATAAACTAGTTATTATAAAATGACGACATAAAAATCCACTTAATTATTGATGGAAATATCGACGCGAAACAATTTCATAATACAAAGTGACATGATTATATTTATTATTAATATCATTGATCACTTATAAGAAAACTAGACTAAATGTCCGTTTGATACACGAGTTGGTTTAAAAGATCATAAATATTAAATATTAAATATTTATAAAAAATATATTAAATAATAATAAGACGTGAATTAAATGAGATTTAAAAATGATAACATAGCATCAACACTATGACAAATAGTGGAAACATCGACGCGAGTGTGAGGGCAAAGTTGATGGCAGCAACGTAGTATAATGATTGTTACAATTAAGTGTAATAAAGTTAGAGTTTATTGGTTATAATTAAAAAAATTAAAATGATTATAAAATAATTTTGAATGATAAGACTAAGAATTTGGTTAATTATAATATTTTAGAATATTAGAAATGATAAATTGATATTTATAAATTAAGATGGACAAATACGATATTTTATGATTTAATAACTATAATTATCTAATAAGTTTAATTGAAATTAGTCTTTTATTTATGTTAGAGATTATTATTATTATTATTATTATTATAACTAAAATTATTGTTATTGAAATTATTATTAAATAAGAGATAAAAAAGGATTAAACCATAATTTATAAAAATAAAACAAATTATGGAATTCGGCTATGTTCTTTCCAACAAATACGGAGTGGTATATTATTTTAATTTTAGTAACTATGGTTTAAACGTATGGTAGTTAACTATTACTAATTTTGAAATTTAAATTTTAAATGTTTTATATTTATCATTAATTTAATTAAAGGTTATCTTTATTTTATTTTACATTAGTTTGACTTTAAAAAGTTAAAATCAAAATTTTAGAATTAAAAGAATTAATGGCTATGATTAAATCTTTTATGAAATAAAGGGTCTAGATCATCTAATAATTTTTTCAAGTTAGTCTTTTATATATATATTAGAAGATTAGAAGATTTAGTTCAATTTCTTTTTTAATAACTTTCCTTGACATCTATGCTATTTAATTTTTTCTCTTTTATATTAGAACTGAAAAGTACCTTCTATTAATTTTAATCCTATGTTTTACTTTTTAAAACTTGCTAAACGTTTTATTCTTGACTCTTGTTAATTCTTTTCAATTTCTTAAAAATATTACATGATTATGACTTTATATTACATTGTATTCCAATAATTGTTTTGTTTCTTTATGATGAGTCATATTTAATGGAAAGGCTTAGCTTGAAAACTATACGGTGCTATTATTTGAATTTAAGTTTTAAGATATTTATATTAAATAATGTGATTTTAAAATTTGTAGTAATATTAAAATGCATTTCTTAGTGTATAATATAGATTGTTATAATTTTTTATTAAAGACTTGGTTTTTAATTATAGCATAGAAACTAATAATTTGTAAATTTTTATACCATTTTCTCTTTCATTTTGGAGATGATAAAGTTATCACTTAAACTTTATTTTTAGTTTGTTTTTATTTTCTAGTTTAATAAATATTTTTTTCAATTTCTTCATATATATTTCGATTCTAAATGTTTAAAACTTTTTCCCACTTTATTTAAAAGTTTATGTTTGAATATTAATATTTATTATTAGTTTATTCTTATTTTTTATTTTTCGCATAATAATAAGAGATTTGAATTAGAGGATTTAAAGTTAAAATTGAGCTTTTTACCATTCGAAGTTAATATTGAGTTTCAATCTTAATAAATAAATGGTTAAGATTTAATTTTAACTAAACTAAAGTTGAGATTCTCTAAATGGGGGGATACATTCACATACTCACTTGGTTTTTCTAAATTTTGTTACAAGTATTCAACTTTAAGTATCGATATCTCATTCACACATATTTTATTTTGGATACATTATATATCGCTTTGTAGCACTCATAACGGAGAATACAACCCATTAAGAACATGATATATGCATTAAAAAAACCCATTTAAATGTGTTTGAAGTTAACATAACAATACGTATATATGCATTTAAATGTGTTTGAAGTTAGTAAAAGAACATGATATTTACCAAACATTCTAACATTTAATAAAAAACTTTAAAATATGTGAATTGTGAAAACTATTACTATTCTCTAGGTTGAAATATAAAAAAGAAGAAAATGAAGTATACATCACATGGCGTAAATATAACAAGTATGAAAATGAGTAAGTAACTGCCCTAGTACCCCTTATGGTCCAACACTTATTATATATGTACCGCAGCTCCTTTATTGCATGGGGTTGAAATCAAGTGATTGATACTTGATAGGTTTGCCTAAAACAACAAACACAATAACTTTTTTAAAATACGGAATAATTAATATTCATATGTTTTATCAATCTACTATCTTTTATATTTAAGGTTTAGTTCATAAAAGTGTATTCAACTTTACACCTTTTGCTATTGTATGTACTGAACTTTCAAACTTATTATTTGATGTATTAAACTTTTTAAACTTAACTTTTTTATGTATTTAACCTGCTATAGCAGGTTAAATGATGATGTGACACATGTTTTGCTTACATGATTGATGATATGGCAAGTGATATGGAATTTCATATTCTAAAATAATACAAAATTAAATTAAGTTTTATTTTTAATAATAATTATTATTACTAATAACAAGAAAATCATAAAGGCTGGGTGAAATCGAAGGACCTTCAAGTGCTTCATCGATTGTTCATAAAGGCTGGGTGAAATCGAAGGACCTTCAAGTGCTTCATCGATTGTTCATAAACATGAAGATTAGTTCAGATCGAGAGGCTTCAGAGCTGTGCGATTTCAGATTTCAGATTTGAATGCGACTTCAGAGCTGTGCGACTCAAATCTGTTCTACATCTTCATATTCATCTTCGATTCAAGCTTCAGATCGATTTCAATGCTTAGGGTTAGGGTTCATAATCGATTCAAGTTAAGGGATTAGGCTGGTTCTTCGTTTGAATGCTCATAATCGATTTCAACAGCCAATTTCAACAGCCGATTCATTCCAGATCTTCATAATCGATTTCGGGCTTCTTGAATGTTGGGTTTCTTCATCGTGTCTTCATCATCGTGGCTTCATCGTGTCTTCAAGATATGGGAATAAAATCGCCGGTTGAGTTCTTCATTGCCGACTGAAAGTTTGTGTTTCTTCATCGCCGAATAAAATCGTGGCTTCACTGTGTTTCCGATTTGCTTCATCTGGTAAGTTTGTGTTTCTTCATTTAGGGTTCTTGATTCTTGGATTTCATTTTTACCAACGATTTTGGGTTCATCTTCATCTGTGTTTTTGATTTTGATTTAGGGTTTTTGATTTCAATTTGTTGATTTGTCTGATTAGGATGAAACCCAAAATCATAATCGATCTGTTGAGTTCATCTGTTTGTGGATTTGTTTGAGTTCTTAATCGATCTGTTGAGTTCATGTGTTGAGTTCATAAATTTGTTGAGTTCATTTTTTTGATTTGTTTGTGGATTCTGGGTTTCAAAACCCACATGAAGATCTGCACCTTGAAGATTCTTGTAAGAAGATGAAGGTGTATTGAAGATGAAGATGGAGATGGATGAAGATCTGATGTGGCAATTTAGTGGTATAAAAAATAAATAAAAAATCATGAAATTACCTGCTACCTGCTTAGTAGGTTAAGGGATACATAAAAAAGTCAAGTTTGAAAAGTTTGATACATCAAATGGTAAATTTGAAAGATCAGTACATACAATAGCAAAATGTGTAAAGTTGGATACACTTTTATGAACTAAACTCTTATATTTATCCATAAATTTAAGCGTATAATGACTTAAATAACTATTTTTTTAATTATATACGATATAATGTTGTATACAAATCATAATCTAAAATAATATAAAAATTCAACCTCTGGAGAGTAGTACAAGCTGCAATGCAGTAGGTGCATGCAAATATTTGAGAGAAAATGTTAGGTTGAATTTTAATGAAGTACGTCATATTTTGATTGATATGTAACTGTCCATCAATCGGTTAAAATATTAAAGGCTTGGTGGGGGCGTTACTCTATAAAGAAATGGAATTTTAGGAGGAACATATTGGAATTTTGACAAATTATGAATGGCGACTTAATTGTTGCAATGGTGCCAAACAATGTAAAGGTGATGTTGATAGTATTTCTTGTTTCATTATATCTATTGTGGGTGTAGTTTAAGACACATATTATAATAAATATATTTTTAGATTACTAGAAATATTATAATTATAATCTTATAGATTAAGGTGGACTTATGTATCCTAATTAAGTAAGTTCTTGGGTAAAATGTATATCATGTTTATTGTGTAGACTTGCTTTCTCCTTATCACATGAGTTTTCAATGATCTTAAATGCATGCAGAGAGTTATGGTAGTAGACATAGTTGGGTAGTTGAGGTATGTTTGACAAAAGTAGCTAATAAGTAGTAATTGTTAATTGAAAGTCGGTAACTGGAGTTAGAAATTGAAACTTTTAGTTGTATATGTGTATGTGTTTGACAGAGTGAATGTAAAATTTTTAAAAAAATAAGAGAAGGTTTTGTAGAATGATTAAGTGTGTATTTTGTTAACTTTGTATAAAAAAACTTCAAATGATTTTTCAAAACCTACTTTAAAAAGCTTTTAAATTTAAAGTTTTTTGGTTAACAAAAAGCATACAACTCTTCTATCTAAACAAAGCTTGTAATGTTTTCATTCAAAAAAAGATCAACTAATTTCTAAAAGCTATATACCAAACAATAAAAAAGCACATAAACCGTCAATAATATAACTATTTATAGCTTTTCGCAATTTAATAAGTTACTAACTTTTTTTAACGATGAATACCGATTTTTTTTAATGTTAATTAAACTAATTATACGTTAGTTATAACATTGAAACAATGTAGTTAAATATTCATGTGTAAGAGTATGATGAAAAGTCACAATTCATTGGCTTTCCCAACATAACATGTTACCCAGTTTGTCCTTGTTACCCAAATCATGATATTAATGGAATGGCCTACCACATAAGATTTTAAAACTAGTCATAAGAGATGGGCTCAGTCAATGGGCTTTTTCATCCCTAGTCTACTAATTATTTCATTTCTCAGGCATTCCTTGTACTTGTGTCTACAAAGGTACTCTTTTTTGTTTCACCTTATTGTAATTATAGTACTTAACATCTTTGACTAAATAATTCCTAAAATTCAATGTATTTCAACTATTCTAAACTGGTGAATTGTCACTTATGATGCTACAACTATGCAAGTAATTAAGTTGTTTAATAGTTTTATATATTATGTTGCTCCTCATTTTCTATATAAATTATTCGTTTAACTCTAATCAAACAAATAAAATAGCTAGAATACGAATGTATATGTTTGTGTTTATTTATTTAGAAGATTAGCTTTGTTCATATTCGTTTGTTTTAATGTTAAGCAAACGTGAACGATATGAACGAACAAAAATGAATACTCACAAACATTCTTAAGCGTAAAAAGCGTTTATAATTACAGAGAAACAAGTGTTCCCGAACACTAATGAACAAACACATATATATAAGTTTTGTATTTGATAATGAATAAATTTAACAAAAGAATTAAGAATATACCCATTTTAGATGATCTAAATGTTATCGAGTTTTTTTATATACGGCAAACACACACACCCACACCCACTGAACCTACTCCTAATCTACACCATTGTCTACACCGGGACTTGAACTACAACGTATTGGGAGGAAGCATTACTCCATAACACTAGATACCATTAAGCTACAAACACTTTAATGTTATCGAGTTAATATATTGTCCTCCACTTAAGTCATTATACATTTTGAGAACTTCGAGGTTTATTATTTTTATTCTTTCAAAACAATAATGATGTTTATATGTATGTTATATTCAATCACTATGTATTACACCCATTTTAGAAATTACAAACAAGATCTAAGTTTTAATTATATAACTTTTATATAATAATTTGTATAAGAACATTATTGTAAGTTTGACAAAGACTTTATATGATCTACCTAATGAAATCATGATTTCTAGACTAAATTGAGTCACTATAAATGGAGTGTCCCAAACCATGTCTTGGCATCTTTATACCATTCCATATGATCAAAGACCTACCACATGAAAAGCATGTTCCATAGTCATTGCATGATTTGCATATATATATATATATATATATATATATATATATATATATATATATATATATATATATATATATATATATATATATATATATATATATATATATATATATATATATATAACTGCGAAAACCAATCTTAACTGTTGATTTGATAAAGTGGGATTCATGGATGTGGAGCGTGCGGGGATCAAGTGTGACAGGGTGCATGTGATGAATTCATGGGTGGACAATGACATTAAAGGATGGGAAATTTGACGAATCAAATTGGTTCTCGCGGTTCTCATACGAAAAAGTTCTCGTTTGAACTTTTACATATATATATATATATATATATATATAAAATTCTTTTCGTCAAGTCTTATAAACAAATATATAGATAATCCTTTATGCATGATAACCCTACATAAGTACTGATTGTAGCTTTGTTGACAATCGGATACTAGTGTAATGATGTTATCTATGTTGTATGGTATGTGTACATGCATGATTTATGATTAAAAAAACATTTAATTGTTGTGCATACATATATAAGAGACTTCTGTGGTTGAAAAATTTTATAGTCAAAGAAGGTATAATAACATGATTGTCATTTTAGGGACACTTTCACATCTCACATAAATGTAACAAAGATCACATGCTTGAGATTGATAGAAGTGGCTAACATGCTACTTGACGAATTAAGGATTGCTCCTCTACGACAAAAAAAACATGATTTGTAATTTCAAATCTTCACATGTTATGTTATGTAGCTTTATTTATACTGCTATAACACCTTAATTTGGAAAACTAACAATTAAAAATTAAAACCATCTCTAAAAACATACACATGAGATTATACTAAAGCGGACGCATATAAAGTTTTAAGATAAGTTCTGACAAAAGATACACACATATGTACACTCAGAGTTTGGTACTAAAAGCTAAGTATGTTACAAAGAGGCGTTAAAATGTTATTCTCAAAAGACTAATCCACAACTGTGGTCAAGCATTGCCCCTGTCTTTGCTATCTGTAAAACATAACACACAGTATCTGATAAGCTACAAGTGCTTAGTGAGTTTACCAGACTATCAATCATATAGACACATGTATTTAATCACATATAGATAACACACGCGTACCAGGAATATGCTAGACTCTTGTTCTAGACCCAGGGCAACAACTGAGCTACAATATTGTACTAATCTGAGTTACTACTGCACATAGCAGCATACTATAAACACATATAATTGCCACACAATTGTATTCTACTGCAATAACACACAATTTGCAGATATGAGTAATAGTATAGAAGACTCACCTTATAAGCGATTTACTGATATAACACTGTATACGAGTTGAGCACAAACGATCAATCATGATCCTATATAAATAATACAACACTTTATCAATAACATCTTCTAAATGCACATATGATTGCTGAGCAGGGGCAAGGTACGTTCGTGCTCTGCTGCAGGCACGCCCGTGCCATTCTTCTAGGTACGGCCAAAGGCCCTGTAGGCATGGGCGTACCCAGGACACGCCCGTACCTTATATAGGTACGCTCGTGCCGTGTAACGTCTGTACCCAAGAACTAGGGCTTGCCACGGTCTACTAGTCAGGCCCGTGCCTCCATAGGGACGGCCGTGCCTCTGAACTTACAACATCTGTTTCACAACTGCTTCTTGTTTAATCTGATCAAAACCATAATACCCAATTCTTAAATGTACAGAAACGATGCAAGGGTGTTTTCCTACACCCAACATAGCTCATAACATCAAAATACCAACAAATAACAATACAAACTCAATTCTACAAAACAAATTATACCTTGATAAAATCTCTGTTTCTTGATCAAAGTTCCGCAAAGAAAAGTTGGGTAGATGTAACTTACGTAGGTATGGTTTTGTGTAGATGCAAAGATGAGTCAAGAGATGATCTATGACTTTTTGAAAGTCAAAATTCTATCAACAAGTATTGCTATATTGCAAAATCAGCCCCTCTACTTCATAAGTTCAGGATTTTACAAGTTAGGCCCCTATATTTTATATCAACACATCTAATATTAATAAACACATAATTAGGGGTACTCGAACCTGAGTGTTACAGCTGTCATGGTTTAAAAGGAAGAATATTTTTATAATGAGTGATACAATGATACATGTTTGATATAAAACCAATTCAGTTGGAGTAATTCTGCTAGTCATGACGAGCACAATTGGCTCCGTCATGTTTGTTGTTCTCTCGTCACTTATTACGGTGGCTTTGTTACTTGCTCGACATCCAATACCTCACTGTCGTGGTGACGAGCTCTTATTGCTCGTCTTCCACTTTTTCTTCTTTTTTCAAAAAAATATATCAAAATCCAAATTCAAGACTAAGTGACATAAGGAAAAGAAAAGGAAGAAAGTGTGCGTGTCTTTTATGTTTAATATATGCACATGTTTACAAATTAATAATATAAATTACATTTTCTATATCTAAAATTCAAAATTCACATTTTAATGTCTTAAACTTTTAAAACCTGCTATATAATATTTAGAGAACAAACTTGTTATTTAATTAAAAGAGAAAAACATAGCAATATAGTATTAAAAACATGATAGTTCTATAAATAACAATCAATTTTGTAATTTAGAAAGTTCAAGTATCATAATTAAATTTTCAAATTTAACCCAATAAAAAAAAGTAAGAAAAATGATACATCATTGTATTTGTTCTTCCTACAATCTTACTTCATCTTTCTATTTATAAGTTATTAATTTTTTTTTCATATTATCCTTTGATTTCTACACTTATTTTGATAAGTAAGTAGAATGATAAGTAATAGTAAAAATATAATATGATTTTTTATAAATAATTATTATACTTTTTCTAAAATTACTCATTGTAAAGCCGCTGGATCACATCTTATGCTTCCTTCAAATATCATTTTCAGTCCTCCACTTACAGAGAGATTCCAACAGTGACCGTTATGCAATGGTCCAAGATGCCCCACTCACACACCTTTTTCTTTTTATAAATCATTAACATTATTATTATTTTAAAAACCAAACATTAAATTCGATTACTAACCCAAGTAAAAAAGAAAATAAAAATATTGTAAACGTACTGAACTCTAAAATTAAAAAAAATAAAAATACAAAAGAGCGGGAAAATTAAAAAACTAAACGGACCGATCGGTGCCCGCTTATTCTAAATTTTTAAAAACCAATCTTCTTCGTGGCGCGAAGAACGTAGTTTTCCCGGCAAAGTCACCGAGATCTCGGATTGCATCGCTCACCAAATCCTTGAATATCAGCCGTTCGATGTACAGTACTGCCTCAGACACCTCGACTGGCGGATCATCCCAGCCATTGTTTCCGGCGAGGTCTCTTTTCAGTACATTACAGACCGGATCCAACAAGTTATCATCCGTTTCTGATTCGCGGATCTTCTGGAATTCGGAACAGATCTGCTTCAAAGATTTGCCTGATTCTGTTATCGAAATTGCTTTCCAAGGCGGTAAATCTCTGTTCCGATTGAGGATTTCAACGACGATGTCAAACACTAGCTTCCTTCGGAGTTTTGCGCCTTTTGATGTGTCGTTTCCGTTGAGATATTGTTGCTTCTCCAGGAAAAGGAAGACGTCAGAGTCATCCGGTAGATATTTTGATGCTTGGAGTATTTCCGAGATGTATGTTAAATCAAAATCGTCGGAGATGAACTCGTCGTTATTTGTTGATGTTGCCGGAGAAATAATTGAGCTCCAGATACCATCTTCAAGATCAACGGTAAGATCTGTCGAGTAATAAACAACACAAAATTAGAATTAGCTATTGTGTAAACAACAAATGCGAAATCAGCCTTATCGAAGTTGATAAATTACCATTACTGATTTTGAAAAAAATATAAAAACTGATCAGTCTCTGTCAAAAATTTAAGAACTGACATCGATAACAGTTACTCCGACGATCATTCAATGAAATATTTTGACTTAACAACGCCGTCGTCGTCAAGAGTGCCGACGATAGCCCCCTGTGAGGCAGCTCTGGTCACGTGACAGCAACCACCGGCACATGTTAAGTTTTGTACGTATTAGTCTGCTAAGATAAGCCTATGGTATTTACTATCTAGTGTACTAATTCCTGTGATCTCATTTTTTATAAAACTAAAAAAATAATAGTCTAATAGAAATCGTTGATTTGTGGTGTAATCTAGCAAATCAAATCGCGCCACGTTGCTTGATAAAACCACTGGAGTGGGGAAAGCAAGGGGTTGTTGGGACACGAGTCCACATGGCAACGTCATGTGAACGCAATGAAGATTTGTTTTCTGAGCATTTGAGTGTGTGTGTTTGATTATGTGCGTACCTTTGAAATCAATGCAGCGTTTCATGACGGGTGACGGAGATGATGATTCATCCTTATCAAACGCCGAGTCAAGAACAGAAACCGGACTCGGTAAGACTGAGTTGGAACTCATTTGTGACTCATTGATGCTGTTCATCTCGGCTATACTATGAAGCAGCTTGTCACATCTCGCTAACAGAGTTTTTCCTTCTCTGTATACCTCCATTTTCGATCTCTGTTAATCAGTGAAAGATTAAATACAATGCAACAATTAGTTAATTAGTAGATAAACAATTTATCAGGTTTTTTATTATGAAATTTTCTTGTACCTCCGGATCGGAATGAGAAGTTGTGCTACCGGAGCTTTCAGAAAACGATGATGATTCATCCTCTGCGAGGAAGTTTCTGGAAACCTTCTCTTTTGGTGAATAAACCATTTCCGTCGATCTCTTACTTCTCGGAGATCGATTTGTGACGGAATTCTGATCGTATCCTGATTTTTTTGGTGTAAACTTGGGAGAATTAATCGGTGAATTTCTTCGTGAATCAGAAGATTCATTTAATCTCCTACGCGTTTCGATGCTCAACGGTTTTCTCTTTACAATCGTATTAGAATTCTTCGAGTTAGTTTCAATTCTTGACGCTGCCGGAGAGTTTCTACCTCTCACCGGACTTCTCCCGCTCCGATCAAGTACTCCACGTTCCTTTCTTGGACTGACCGACGGTGAAATTTCGCCGGTATATCTATTCCCTCTTCCGAAATCGTTATCAAATCTTCGGTTTGACGAAGGGGGTCGCCACGGCTTCATGAGGACTATGTTCGGATCATTAGATAAAATGCTCTGATCGTAAACGAAGTTTCGTTGGCTGTCTCTGTTTAGAGGCTTTTTAGAATGTAAAAGTCCTTTAAGCTGCAATGCTTCAAGAATATGCTTCAACGATTC
This sequence comes from Pulicaria dysenterica, assembly GCA_947179395.2. Taxonomy (NCBI): domain Eukaryota; kingdom Viridiplantae; phylum Streptophyta; class Magnoliopsida; order Asterales; family Asteraceae; genus Pulicaria; species Pulicaria dysenterica. Next base: position 74,577,801 of record OX359288.1, on the reverse strand, counting down.
TAGATCTTTGGACTGTTCATCCATTCCTCTCAACTTCATGATCTTCTCGGTATCTCCATACACCGGCACCGCCGTCTGCTTTGGCTCTGGGAAAAAATCCGCTGAATCAAAAAAGCTTCTCCGCTGCTGAGGAGACTTCCATTGAGATGTTTTAGCAGCTTCATTCTTCTGATTTCTAATTGAATACTTCATAGACTCCATAACTCTGCCATTCTGAGCATTCCTATTGCTCGCCATTTCTCGAACACTGTTGTTGGGCAGATTCGGTTCCATGGATTGTCTGTTTGTTTGAATTGCCTCTTTCGCCTGAACATTGTTGCTGTCTGTGAACTTTGAATTAAACAAATCTCTTGAAACCCTGGATTCCGATGCCGATCGTCGGAGCTGCGGTTTCGTCACGGTGTCTGGACTGGGAGAAGGATCGATAGTTGGTAACTGCTCGAGTCCCATCAGTCTCGCGATCACGCTGGGCGAGCGTCGTTGCTTGTCGAAGCTTTCATCAATGGAGTTGGTTCCGTTGTCGGGTCGGATCTCTCTTGGACACAGACTCCCTTTAGAGTCAACTATTGCCCTGCTGTCAAGCGACAACCTCGGCATTTCTTTACAGAATTTCCATGAAGTCTTCATTGATCCCTCTTTCAGCTCAAATATTGGAAGCGGTAGTGGTGATCTCGGCGGCGTTGCGGTCGGTTGCACGTTTGAATTCGTCATCGGTGATGGTTGGAAACGGTTTGGACTCTCAGGTACAGTCACCACTGGCTCTGCCGGCGCTGGCTTCTCGATTTCTCTGGTTGCTGTTGACTGGACGGACTTAACCGACTCTGGTGACGCAGTCACCGCCTGCAAACAAATGTAAGAGAACTTTTTAATGGAGTTTTTATAAAATTATTTATTAAAATGCGGTAGTTTTAAAATTATATATCAATATATGGTGTATTTTTCTAAACAATTTAAAGAGTAAATTACACATTTAACATAATGTCTTATCCTTATTTTATAAATTATTTTTCTTATTTTTTAATACATTTTAATATTTAAAAAAATTTGAAGTTCATCGATCTTTTAACTCAACAATAACTTATAATTCATAACCATAACGCTCTCTCTCCGGCGACCACCCTCCGACGACCCCTTCTCATCACCATCATATGGAGATGACCTAGATCATTCAAGATCTCCTTACACCGGCCACCAACCACCACCTTGGCAGCGGCTTGCCATCTCCACCACCACAGTGGAGATGCTCGAAACATGTAATCAAGGACTCAAGGCAATATAAGTGCGAAAATAATTTTTCTTTAATTGTAGAAAATTCAGAGGAGAACAAAACCTGAAACGTACTACACAATTTCTTTCAAGGTTTTAAAATCAGAACTATTAATCAAATGGCTAATACAGATCTCTAAAATCACACATACTACACATTTTCTTTCAAAGACTATACAGAAATATATATATTGGAGGATGATGAAACTAAGAAAGTTTAATAATTTGGTGTATAAGTGTTTGAAGGATTGTTAATTAAGCAGATAAAAGCTGTTCTACTTTCCAATGTCGAACTGTCAAAGGAGTAATACTATAAATAAAGAATGCTTTGATCGGAGAAGAGGAAATCAATTTGTGGTTTGTTCATCTTAATCTCCCATCACATGGGTTTCGATCTGTAAATGGGTTCAGATGAAGCTGAAGTGCGTGTGTGCGCCGGAAAAAGGAGCAGATGGTGGGTTGTGGGGTTGAAGTGCGTGTCGCCGGAAAACTGGAAAAATGAGCCTGTGTCTCGCCGGAAAAGGATATCATCGATGGATGGAAGCAGAAATGTGTTGCCGGTAAAATGTAGAAGACAGGGGTTTTTGATAAAAATATATATTCTCCTTTATTAAGAATCAATTACAAATTACAATCTGAGTAACTAATTAATATCAGGTATAATAACTAATGTAAGTTATAAAATTAACCAATTAAGAGGAAATCAGAACTTACGGTGGACGGAGGAAGGCGTTTAGGGGAGTAACTGCGCTTTCCGGCAAGAATTTGCTGGCGATCGAAAATGTGAAGGAAACCAGACATGCATCCAATCTGTTTCTCAATCTGTTTTTCAAGATTCTGGTCCTGCATCAACCCCGTCATCATTCTCCGACGAGATTCCGATGCCGGTCAGGTAATCTCTCTTCTCTTAAGAAACACACACACACTCTCTCTCTCTCTCTCACATACACACACACAAACTCTTTAATAAATCTTAACTTTACTACCTTACATTGATGTAGAGAACTTCATTGACACATTACTTTTTCTTTCATGCTTCTCTCTCATCTTGTGTTTCTGGGTTATTTTTTGCTTTATCTGTAACTCCCGCTTTCTGCTCATTTAAAGGGAGAACAAAGTGAAGGGTGAGAAGGTGGTGGGGTAGCCTAAATATGCAGATTTGTTTATCACATAAAAATATAAAATATATTTTTCTAATCTCTTGATTATCCCTCCCTCTTACTAGTTGACACTTTGATTAAAGAACTCTAAATCTATTAGAATAAATCTTATATTTGTACTTCATTTGTCTCTTTATATTGGATCCATAATCTTTGGTTAGTGATAATATGAAATGATGTAGAAAGATAAAATAAAAATAGCTTAAAGATAATGTGTTTAAATTTTTATTAAGTATTAATAAAGAATTAAAGCAAACACAACGATGAAATGAACTCGTATGAAGTATGTGTACGGGTGAGGGTTCATGCGAGAACCGTTGTTAATGCGAGAACCGCGAGAACCAATCTCGGCCGTTCCGTAGATATGGGAAGTTTCATGGATGGTGAGCGTGGAGAGATAGAGTGTGGCAGAGTGCATGTGAGGAATTCATGGGTGGGCAATGACATTGAAAGAGGGGAATTGGACGGCTCAGATTGGTTCTCGCGGTTCTCGCACTAACAATGGTTCTCGCATGAACTTTTTCCTATGTGTACATATACGAAAGTCGAGAACAAGATGATAAAATATGAAATTGTGAATGCTCAATGATTTAGGGTTTGTATATCAGTATTTATACCTAAATGATGTTTATAGAGTACACCATATACTAGAGTTAATTATAACTATCTTATTTCTTCCGATTAAGTCCTTTAACTACAAAAGTAACCAAGATGGTCCTTAAACATTCATTTTTCGGTTTGAATAGTACTTTCGTTAGTTGACCGTAAGTCAACTCTGTTAAGTGAGGGGTACTTTGGTCCTTTGACTGTTTTTTCTATTTTTTATTGAATAAACAATATTTAATTATTTATAAATATATAATATTATTAAAAATTAATATTTATTCAACTCTCTCTCTCTTTATATCCACATATACCCACACAAACATTCTCTCTCTACCCTTTAGTCTCCGTTCATCTTCCCTCCACCGCCCCCACCATCTTGAGCGCCGCCGCCGCCGTCGTCCCCACCCACCACCGTCGTCCCATATACACACAATCTCTCTCTCTCTCTCACTCTCATATGTTAGTCTTCCACCATTAATATCAACTGCAATATTATCGTCAATGTCATCTTCATATTCTTTGCAAAAATGCAAACAAAAAAAATCTGTGAAGTTGCGTTGCGTATTGATGACGAGTTCTTGAAATTTATAGCTTTCATGGTGTAAGATTTTGTGTGAAGAATGGAATCGGAAAAGGGAAGAACAAAGATGGAGATATATACAGAAAAAATATGATCTTTGAGATCTGTTCTGTTCGCACAAGATGCTTCCCTGCAAGTTGTGGCTCTGGACTCCGGAGTCTGGACCTTTGTCCTCTGGTAGTGAAAACCCTAGATCTTTGTGCAACCAAAACCCAAGATCTGTGTGTGAAAATCCAGATGAAGAAGATGAAGGCGTTTGTGTAGAAAGAGAAACCATCGACGGTACCACATCGACCACCACGTCGCCCTAGCTTTTGTTCTTCGAACCCTAGCTTCTGCTTTGGTGTTTGTGCCCAGATCAGTTTGGGCTTCAACCCTATCTTCTGTTCTTCGAACATTCCTTGATTTCTTCTTTTTGGGCTTCAATACCCTAGCTTCCGTTCTTCGAACATCAGATTTGTTTGTGGTGGTGTCCGGTGGTGGTGGTAGGTGGTGGTTCGGATTACGATAAGAGTAGGGAGAGGGAGATAAGAGAGTGAGATATAATAAATAGTTGAAGTGTGAGATATAATGTAACACCCTCTCAACCGGTTTAGACTAAAGAGATAATTAATTAAGTTATTCTTGGGATTTAACTTGATTATGTGAATTATTTGTCTATATGTATTAATTGATAATTAATTGTGATAATAATTTGTTTTATTATTATTAGATAAATAATTAAAATTAATTTAATTAATAGAAATCATGATTTAGTGGGGTATGATGTAACACCGTACTTTTAAAATAACTTTAATACGCGGGCGGAAGCTAATTACATATAATTACATTTAAAACCCAAAGTTAAATACAAACTTTCACTGGTTTATAGTTACAAAATCGCCACTACGGTGTTAATTACAAAACAGGCTTTAACAAAATTCTTGGACATCAGAGTAGTGATCTGTCCATATTCCCAGTCTTCTGTATTCACAAGCTCACTCAGGAGTATCTGCAAAACAAACTGGAGGGGAATTAGCACAAAACTAAGTGAGGGAACCACATCTAAGCACATACAGAACAATCTTTCATAACACATATAGCTCATCAAGTCAAAGAGAACCGGCGGTGATGCAACAACCCAAAACCAAGATCGGCCACCAAAATCAAGGTTCACAGTTGCAATCACCCTTAACCAAGGTCGGCCACCAAAACCAAGGTTTACCGATAGCTCTGCTACTTGGATAACAATACCAGCACCCTTGAATGCAACAAATGCAACTCAAGATCTGATACGGTAAATCCCTAAGCAAAAGCCCAGCCGCCCAGCTAAAGCTGATCTCTCATCCAAACACATATACAGTTATTCATAACACAATAACTATCAGACTATCATATCCTGCATATCCGAAGATATCAATCCACTCACCACAGTCTGCACTGTAGAATCTCACTCAGTTGACTAAATTCACTGAGTCTTCTCCGATCCTGAGATTGAAGTAACCCAAGTCAGTATTCAATTCATAATACTGATTCAATAATAAATATCATATTTATTCATGTTCTCATATATATACATTTATACATATATTCAACATACATAAACCCCAAACAGATATACAAATCATGTTTATCTTTAAATCATCAAATCCGATAATGTCCAAATCCGATTATTTCAAATCCGAGCAAAGGCGGATTCCGAGTAAGAGTCCAATTCCGATAAAATCACAATCCGATAAGGGCACAATCCGATTAAATGTTTAAATCCGATAATCCAAGATTCCGATAAAATCACAATCCGATAAGGGCACAATCCGATTAAATGTTTAAATCCGATAATCCAAGATTCCGATAAAAGAGTTAGGGCCAAATCCGATAAACATGAAATCCGGTAAAAAGTCACAATCCGGTAAAGGTACAATCCGATAAAGAGTTAGGGCCAAATCCGAGTAACTTCTATCGGATTCCGATACTTCTATCGGATTCCGAGTCATTCAACCACAAATCCGACAGAATCATAGCTTCATGCATAAATCTATTTCTAACTTTAATCTTACTGATTTCATGCCTACAAGTTATATATGTTTCCAGAAATCATTCTAAACATATAATGAACATATTCTATCATCACAATCTAACATACATTCATCCTATGATCATCAAATCATCAAAACAATCGGTATTCATATATATATATATCAAACCCGAATGCATATAACATATAACAACTATAAATCAGTAATCTAACCTTGATAGTGATATGAAATCAGAAACCTAATTACATGCAAGACTAGAAGATTAATTGATGAATGCTTCTTCTTTCTTTCTTTCTTATTCGGCCGAGAGCAACAAGAACACACCCACACACACTCTTAGTTCAACTTCACAAGTAAAGAGGTATGGGCTTGGGTTGCTTACTCATATACTCCACCATACCCCATTATTTTATTTTAATTATCATTTTCTAACTAAAAATAATAAAAACAATAAAACAAATAATACAACCAATTAATAAATATCCCATAATAGCAAGTAATACCCAAGATAATATAACTCCCAAGATTAATTAACTTAATTACCTTAATTAACCTAGGCCGGCAAAGAGGGTGTTACATATGAGGTGTCACCTTACGGTGACACTTAATCACCAAAACAAACAACATTATCATTACATGCAAATAGCAAACCTTTGTGAGTGTGTGTGTGTTTTGATTAGTCTCGGCCGATAGAGGATAGAACAAGAAAATCATCTTCAATTCAAGTTGTTAATTTATGATTTGGAATTTTGTAACATCTGAATTATTGAGGTTAGATTACTGAATCATAATTGCAAATTGTTGTTTAATTTCGGTTTTATAGAATGTTTATGAATTCCGATTGATTCTTAATAATTTGATGGTTACAGGATGATTGCATGTTAGAAAATTATATGAATTTATGTTCATTACATGATTATATGATCTCTGGAAACATATTTCATCTTGCATGATTAAAATCCGATGAGAATTTAAGTTAGAATCGATTTTATACATGAATATATGAATTATTCGGAATTAGAGTTTGAATCAACCGGAATTGGAGAATTCTGCATAAAATGTAATCGGAATATGTGAATTCCGGACATAATACTCGGAATGTGATGAATTCCGCATATATTGATTTATGAAATGCTAAATGCCTTAACATTTTATTCGGAATGGGAGTTATCGGAATTGATAAATGTTCGGAATTGGACAATTGCCCTTACTCGGAAATTGTATGATCGGAATTTCATATATTCGGAATTATGAATATGCCTTTACTTGGAATTCAATTTTATCGGAATGTGCCTTTGCTCGGAATTGATCTTTATTCGGAATAGGCATATGCTCGGAATTTAACTATGATTTCATCGGAATTAATGTATTCGGAATTGGACATTTCTCTCGGAATTAAACTATGTTCGGAATTGGACTTATTCGGAATTTCCTAAACATTCGGAATCCTGACTTATCCGGAATTGAAGTAAAATCATATGAAGTGCCTTTGTTTATTCGGAATGGAGGCATTGTTTTCGGAATCATGAGAATTCCTGATGTTTATTCGGATTTTGAGATTTTAAGGAGTTCCTTAACAATCAGATTATGATTTGATATATGTGGTATATATATGAGTATATACATGTGATGTATGAATACATTTGTTATTCATTATGAATCAGTATTGTGAATAAAATATTTACTTGTGTTCACTTAATCTCAGGAACTGAAAAGACTCAGTAAATTAGTCAACTGGGTGTGATCCATCAGTGTAGACTGTGGTGAGTGGATTTATATCCGGATTGTACAGGATATAACATCTTGACTGATTATGTGCTCATTTGGATATGTATACATGTTATTTTTGGAGGTCAGTCGTAACAGTTTTATAGGCTGGGCTTGTTGCTTGGGAATTTACAGTATCTGATTTTGAGATGCATTTGTTGTACTCGAGGGTGCTAATACTGTTGTCCATGTTAGCAGGGCTATCGGTAAACCTATGCTTTGGCTGACATTTGGTTGTAGGTGGTTGCAACACCGCCGGTCCTCTTGGATTTGAGCTTGATTACTTGTTGGGCTGTTAGCCTTGTACTTTGTTGAGATATTTGTTCCCTCACTTAGCTTTGTGCTAATTCCCCACTAGATTGTTTTGCAGATCCTCCGAAGTGAGTTTCTTGATGATGATGATGACTGGGATTTTGGACAGACCACAAACTCTGATGTCAAGTTTTTGAAAAGAGTCTGATTTTGTAATTAACACTGTAGTGGCATATTTTATAAATCCAAATCAGACAAAGCTTGTATCTATCTTTGATTTTGTTATTATAATATGTAATTAAGCTTCCGCACGCTATTTTATGTTAATTAAAAAGTACAGTGTCGCCTGAGTGTAAGGCCATGAGTAGCGCTCTTCCAGAATGCTTCAGGTAGCTACAAAATTGAATCCATCAAAACCGACAAAACTGAACCCATAAAACCGAAACCATTTCCAAACTAACGATCTGGTTTTAAAATTTGAAAAAAAGATGGGTTCGGTTAGGTTTCGGTTTTAACGAGAAACCGCCCGGTTAAGAAACCGAACAAATAATATTCTATATATTTTTTCATTTTATAGTAATTAAATAGAAGTCGGTCTATTAAAATTTTAATATCAAATATACATGATAGTTATCAAAGATACTTAAAAGAACGTTGAGGTGGGGTTAAAGCAAGTGAATTAGACACATATTTGACTAATGGGATGGAGAATGATATTTTGTATTGAAATATGTTATTAGACATTAAATTTAATGTAGAAAATTAAAAAATTTACTGAACTTTGTATATAACATATACTAACGTTGAAAACGAAGTGGGTTCAGTTTTAAAACCGAAACCAAACCGTTATTGGCTAGAACGCATCAAAACCGAAGCCGATAGAATCCGAAATCATTGGGTTTGGAAATCCTAAACCAAAATTAGAGGATTGGGTCCAGTTTGAACATAAAACCACCCCATGCACACCTTTACCTAAAATTACTCACACTTCTCTTTTTCTCCCTCTCCTATCTTACATTTTTCTCTTTATCTCTTCTCTTCCCTTAGTCTACCCTTTCTCTCACTTGCAACATTTGTATGCAGAAAATAATGCAAAATTTCGTATCACTAAGTGGTGCCGGAGTGGTATGCAATTGTGGTACTTCATGCCACATAGGTAATACCGGTTACATACTTATAGCACTTCACTTACTAGCGATTTATTAATTGTGGTTGTCACCCTCCAAAAAAAACTCAAAGCTAAATGCATTTTCTTCTTTAGGGTAAAAAAAAAAAAGAGAAATAGAAAATTACGTTAATTGGGAAAGAAAATAAGATGTGAGTTCCAAAGGAAGGAAAAAGGGTAAGGAATCGACAAGAATAACGATGGAGTTGATAGAAACAAAAGCAAAAGCTTTCCCAAACAACCATCCATCGTCTTCAATCGCCTGTCTCTCTCTAAATGGATGCAATTTAATTAACTATAATTGTGTGTATATTATGTGTAAATATATAATACACTTCGTTTTAATTTTTAAATATACATAATTTAATGTTACCAAAATGTTATCAACTTTCGATATACATATTTTAATATTAGAATTTACAGTAAATGTCAAAAATTGTATTTTTATCGTGAAAGTAAAACTCATATTTTGGTCATGTGGACTTTTGAGTCTTACATGTATAATATTTTGTAAATTTGGTGGCAACAATGTTAAATTAAACAATAACAATAAATTTTAGACTATTTAAAAAAACTGATTTAATTTGATGTCATATAAGAAAAATCTTGTATACCCTTTTTTTTTTACCCTTAACAATAGTTTAAATACTAAATATAATATAAATATGTTTATATAGTTATAATAAAAGCGAAAAGAAAAGCTAATAAAGCTCTTTAAACAAAAGAAAAGAGAAAGAAAGTATATATCTAGAAAAATAAAATACATACAAGGCACCGGTGGTGCCTTAAGAATGAGAACGTCTAATCTAGACAATTTTGAGTTTACTTTAAATAAATAATCAAGAATTATATGAAATTGTAGAAATATCTATGTTGTTTTTCTAACATTTTACTCTAGCTCTTGGCTAGTATTTTGTGTTTTTATTGTAGTTACACGTTAAGAAATGATTCATGTGATGTATTAAACATTTACATTTGACATTGACTTTGTGGAAGATTATAATTGATAAAGTTGATTGACATGTTTAAAATGAGTAAGAACTTATCTTATTGATAGGGAAATAAAGGCTTAACATTTCGTAAGCCTTAAATGGGAGGCCAACAATTATTTTTATCGTTGTTTTAGTTTGATGTTGAAGTTAACAGATTAGATGTTAACAAAATGAATCTTTTGATCAAAGATCAAAATTACAATTGTTACATGTTTTCAGTAATATATTAAACACATATCATATATAAAAACTGAATAAATAGGATTGACTTCAACTGGGTTGAGGCATGGTCACAGTAATAGTCTTATCTACCTACTTATGTAATGTGTATTTCAATTTGTAGAACTTCCAATATTCTATACATCTAGTCAAATTTAAAAGAGTAATTATTTATAACTTAAAAAAAATGATAATTCAATCTAACCAGCTTTAACCCTTATTGAAAATTTCAATATTATCCGCTTTGATTTATTACACAACTTGTCATTACATGTATTTATATGATATGGTTGCAACTTAGCGTTACTCATAGAGGTGCTTGTTGGGAGTTTTAGGTGATAAGAAATGAGAATAGTAATGATTAATAAATTATTACCCATTAATGGGTAATGAAACATTCCCTTGTAAATTAGGGAGAATGAATTCAGGGTAATGACTTAGACATGTGTGCCCCCACAAATCACCGACACCATCACTGACCACCACCACTATCGCTGCCACCACTAACTAGCGCCACCACTGACTGTCATCGTCATCATCGCCACCGCCGCCACTGACAGTAACCACGACACCATCATAACACGTCAACAATCAACACCACCACCAATATCGCTACCACCACCACTAACTACCACCGTCGTCGCAACCACTACACCATCCTAACATTTAAAAATCCCCATCGCCACCACCGCGACTCCTACAATCTCTACCACCATCATAGACCGCTACTGCTATCACCGCTACCACTATACTTTACTACCATCATAGATCGTTGACGCCGTTGCCGAGCCGGCATTTACCTCCCATCACCACCTTTACTAGAACCACTTGCTGCAACCACCGTCGTCATCAACTACCACCTGCCGCCACTAATTGACATTAATCATTGCCTCAACCAGCATTCACCCACTATCAGCACTAACAATTGTTGTCACTATCATCAACCACTAACACCATTACTACCGACTACGGTCACCGCCATTAACATATACACAACATGCACATATGCATATACGTACATTTATATATATAATGGTTACATATATTAACTAAACAATATCAATGGTAATAATAATACTGAGGAATACTTATTGCATTTCTTTGTATTTTCTTATACTTTATCATTCTCATTACCTTCTAATTAACTAAGCGGTCCTTAAATTCTATTATCTCAAGTTTCTACCTACTAAACGATTACATATGTAATCTATTAATTTTTTATTCATCTTATCTTTTAATTTTTAGTATTTTTCTTAATCTTATAAATAGGATACAATATATATAAATATAAAATATAAAATATAAAACCTCTCTTATAACCTATGCAAGATAAGAAGTATTGCAATCTTTGAAACACATCCAACAATGCTATCACATTAACATTAATATATTGTTTTAAAGTAACAAGATTGATAAGATGTAAGGGAGTTTGGTTGAGTGGACTAAAAAAACATGACTAAGTCTAAAACCTCACTCTATACTAAGTGATGTCAGTGACGTCCAGTCAAAGTCAAACACACATTTTAGATGTCAGAAATGGGATGGGATGCGATGCTTACTTCATTATCTGGCCCACTAATTTTTTATACTTAAATGCAAAAAGATATGCATATCGCTTTTCCAATTAAAAAATAATTTATACATTTCTACTATTTATTATATTTTATCTTTATTCACTATAAAAAAAGATGTGTAATGAACTAATTATTTTTCTCATCTTTTTATTAATTTTAAAATATTATAAGTAAGAAAATATTTGGAAAAAAATAATAAGAAACAACATATCATCTCTCTTTTCAATTACCTTACCCTTCTTTACTCTTTAGTACAATAATTATTCTTATTATGCATGTACTAGTTTAAATGTAAAGCATATCTAGCATCAATTTTTCAAAATTTGTTTCTTTGATGAGAAATCTGTTAGAAATGTGAAGAACCTTGAATTTAAGAGCTTTAAAATTATGTTATTTAAACTTAATGGTGATAAAGACTAAAATAAAACTTCATGTTTTATAGTAAAAAGTGATAACTTTTTTAGATGGATATAAAAGAAAACAACAAAATGACCAACTTAACTCGAAAATTGGTTACCCACATTTGCTAAATTGGTTCGTCTGAGTATTGAAGTACCTTCACGAAATTGTTTATTTTGTAGTGTTGGTTCTTAAAGTGAGAATCATGTATTCTACTCTTGTCATGTAACATTGGCTACATTGGAAGATTTTAGATAATGCATGGTGGGGTGTGGTGAGTCTCAATTTGGGGTCTCTTGGGGTTGGAGTTAGGTCTAAATGGCTACCACCTTTTAAGCCTTTTTATCATCATTTCTTACATTTTGCTTGGGTGTTTGGAAAATTAGAAATGACAAATTTATTAGTTTGCGGTTTAACGACTCAAACCCTTTTGGTTTGGTTCAAATCAACTCTTTTTTGTGGACAACTTCAAGGCGAAGACTAGAGTGGAAGTTGAATTGGTATTTGGTTCAGTTGATAATCAACTACGAAAAAATGTCTTGTAATTAATGCATCTTATGAGGCTAACATTTGTCATTTCTACTTTTTTTTTTCTTCTAAATTTGGTAGTATATCTCTAGCATCTTGCTAGAGTTTTCAATTTAATAAAATTGTCACAATAAATAAAAACCAACGTCATATTAAAAGGTACTTAATAATAATATGAACTATAATATAATGTATTACGAAATAATAATATGAATGCTATAATATTGATGCAGAGTTTTTAAATGAAGTCCATAATATATGTTTCTCATGGTACTTTCTAATTTCTTTAAAACACTAAAAATGATTACACGAATAAACAAAGTTGGAAAATCAAACAAATGCAATGTCTAACTATCCAACAAGCAACTCTCCTCACAAAGTCTAAGTTGCACAAATACAATATACTATTCAAAAAATCAACTTACGCCTCAAGACATCATTCGAAAAAAAAGTATAAATTTTCGTCGAGAGGGTCAATAAGACTTAACAAACAAAAACAACAAAAAATACTAAAACATGTATCAACCATAATGATCAACCTTTAATCAAGCATAGACAACCCTTAACTATCTTTATTAGATTAAAACATGTGACCTATAGTCCCAATCTCTATACCTTATTTTGGATTCATGTGCTCGGCAATCACATGTGCACTTGGGGGCACTACTCTAACAATCACACATATTCTAAGTCCCTTGCTACCGCTACTCTGACTATATATGACGCCAAATATCTCACTGTGTCGTTTAGGTAAATTTGGTAACGGTACTTCAACCTATAAGTAACTTCCCGCACCTACTTGATGCGTTTGCACAAAATATTACAAATCTAAACATTTAGACTTTATATCATTCCACCATACCGACACAATAGATGTTTGAATTCTATGTGCCACACAAGTTGTCTAGAAAACTAGAACCTAAAGGTCAAAACCATTAGAACAAATAGGCATCAATCGAAACAACTTTAAGGACATGTGAGAACTATCCTTACCCCACAACTCAATTATGCTTGAATACAAACTAACAATCATATTAGCATGCAATTATAAAAACCTTCGTCCTTTTTATCTAATCATTAAACAAGCAATTTGAGAAGATTCCACCATCAATTGTACATATACCTAAAATCTCTTTTTCTGTTTGTACTTAATTTTGAAAAAATTACCACCTGCAGTTCAATTATTATCCAAATGCAACCTTCACTAATTCACCGAGATCCCTAATCATGAAACAACAAAACTAGGTCAATACGGATACGACTATAAATAATTTAAAAAAGTATATTTGGCACTCTATGGCTTTCCGACTAGTATACAAGTTGGCGATTTCATTCCTACATAAGTGTGGCTTTTGCAAGTCCCCCACTACAATATCCAAATGATCTTTGAGAACTCCCCTCGTCAAAGTCACACATCCCTAATTACATATACACACCAAGTTTATGGATGGAGAACTCCACATCTGCAGCAACAACAACATCATCTAATCTCAATGAAGCAATTCAATACTGGTCGTTCTTTTGGATTAATTCTCGAAAGCGATTAAGGAGGAACCTAATGTGGTCTAATTGGATGATTGACTCATTGGGGTGTTTTTGATAGTATTTGATCTGCTTTCTGGTTTTTTAATTAGACTTGTAACATCTTTCATGATCTTGAACAATGTTTGGATGGTGTTGCTCACACTAGCTACTTGCTAATATGTTCCTTTTATTTTAATAAAATTAGCTGCTGCCTTTGAAAAAAAAGTTTTGATCTAAAAAAATTCATAAAACATACCTGATATATATTGGTTTTGATCTAAAAAGTTCATAAAACATACCTTGAATCAAGAGGAATGCAACTCTTCAAGAGTTGATACTAAAACCTCCAACTAAAAAAGTCCTTCAAGTTCTCCAACACCCAACTTACATTATGATCATAACAATACTACAAAATTCCATAGTATTTAACACTAAAAAAACCTAGGATTTTACAACTATATATTCTTTCCTTAAAATTTCATTCAATTTCATCAAAAAAAAAAAAAAATGGATAACGCTCTTTATATCTTCTTCCGTATCCCAAGTCATATATACAATGTGCTTTTGCTTTCAGCTCACTTCGATCTATTATATCAAATACACCATTTTATATTCTTTTAATGATATTTTTCACTTGTTATGGTTTAAAAAAATCTCACTAGTGATTGTGCCCCATAATTTAGTACCATCAAGTTCCCATGGTCCTAACTAGTGGGCATAGCATGAATAACTAACACCTCCCAAATCCAGTCTGCCACATTCCATCGTATTTTTTAATCTCACACTTTGCACAATATATTTTAAACTAAATTAATTCATTTGCGAGAAAATGATGTGTGGAGTAAAAAATATTTATCTTAGGTGCTTTCATACTCAAAAACACTATATTAATAAATAGTAAAATAACTAACATGCCCCTAATATTAATTCTTAATTTGAGAGTCCATATATAAATATAAAAATAACTAAGATATTTAATGTTAGAAATATACATAGCCTATCCCCTTGATTTATATTTTCTTAAGAAGAAAAAAAACATCTTGAATTACATTGTTACTGTAACACCCGGTAAATTGGCCTAGCTGTGTAGTGTTGTACCATGTGTTTTGGTACTTGTACCGTGACTTTAAATGAATTGAATTAAGTGTTTCGTGTGACTAACGTGTATTGTGTTAATTAGTGTGATTATGTGAAAAGTGTTGAACGTGTCTAAAAGTGGTAAAGTGTTATACGGTTTCGCGTAATGATTCAGTAGATATCCCCGTTGGTTAAAACGGGATGACGTGTGTTAAGTTGTAGGTTAGAAAGGGGAACAAAATACCCCGTGTTTTAAAATAAGCAACCAAAGTCGGTTCCTTATTGTTCTTATCCCCTGACTTTGGCAAAACACATACTAAAACACATACATACATACGAGAGCTTACACACACACATTCTCTCAAGTTTTGAGGAGAAATCAAGATCCAAACTGTTGCAAGTGATTTCTGTACCCGGTTCAAGTGTTAATCTGCTGTGTATCTTCTTCCTTGTAAGTGATTTTGCCATGAAATCTAGTTTTTGTGTTCTTGGTAAGAATACACCATTTGGTGGTAAATAATTGTGTTCTAAGTGTTGTTAGTTGTGTCAAATGTGTTCTTAGGTGTCAATGGATGTCAAATAGTGTATACAAACGATAGGATCTGGTTTCAATCGAGTTTTTGGTGTCAAAAACGTGTTTTTACGGAGCTGTGCGTAAACAGGGACGAAGGCCTGCTGTGCAGGTACTTCCTACGGGCGCAGGAGATCGTCTCTGCGGCCGTAGGAGGCCTTTTGTGTTTTCTGCGGCCGTAGGCAGGGCTCTGCGGCCGTAAGATGTGTTTTTGTGTGGTTTACCGTCTACGGACGATGGAACAAGGTCTACGGGCGTAGGTACATAACTTACGGTCGTAGGTCATCAAGGAACAGCTCCCGCGGGCGTAGGAATAGGTTCCTGCGGCCGTAGGGCATGTTTCATTGGAAAGAACCTCTGCGGGCGCAGGGAATTATCCCTACGGCCGTAGGAAGGGTTTGAGATGTGTTCTGCGGCCGTAGGACATGTCCTCTGCGGCCGTAGGAGCCAGTCCAGTGCTGACAGTTTGTGTAACTTGTGTTTTGACCTATGTGTGCTATGTGTTTGTGATAACCAAGCCTGAACCTAATCTGTTAGGTGATTCGGACGACTTCGTGTGCTCTTAGAATTCCCGAATACATATCTGCCTCCTGTGATATCGAGGTGAGTACCGGTTTCCCATGAGACTCAGTAAGTAGGGCTATTGTGTGCCTGTGATATGTGACATGTGTAACGTGATATAGTGATACAGTGATATAGTGATATATGTGATACCATGTGATATAGATTGTGATATGTGATACGCATGCGTACTGTGGACCCTATGGGTCAAACGTGTTTATGATTCCTGTCCGGACAGACGCAGTGGTTGAGGTCAGTTTGCTAACGCGGCTGGATCCTTGAGTGTTTTTCGGGATCAACGATACTCGATGGAGTTTTCTGGGTTAAAGGTTCTGCAGGCCGCCGTTCCTCGACATACAGTGAGGATCTTGGTCTATGATCAGATCCAAACGGAGTCCTAGTGACTCAAACGTGATGGTGGGCTGCTTTTCGCTCCCCCACCGATGCGGTTGGTTGTGACTGATTCCCCAGCTCGGATCGTTGAGCCAGGCTAGCTACCTCGCAAGATATGATCCCGCTGACATGTCGGCGCACCGCTATGTGATAGCTTAGCTTTGTGTGCCATATTGTGACGTGATAGCATGCTTATTGGTGCTTATGTGATACATGTACTCACTAGCTAATGTAGCTAATGTTTCGTGATATTTCCCTTTTCGCAGGTTAGTGATCAGATGGCCTGGCGAGGCGGGTTGCTTTGGGTAGTGTTATTGTAAATATCTTTTGAAACACTTGTTTGTTAACTCTGATACTTTGTGATGATGGTCGGTGCATAGTGGTAACACTGACTTAATTTTTGAGACTTGGCTTGATTCGTTGTTCTTGATCGCCAAGTCGATAAACAGTACTTAGTATGTAAACAGTGGTTTGTTCTGCTGCAAACCTTTTGTGTAAATAAGTTTAAAAGTTTTAATTTACGCTAATTTTAAGCTTGTGGAACCCGGTGTTACAGTTACCCCTGAACATCCTTTCCTTTTATCTTGTTATATGTATAAGATCGAGTTGTTGTATAGATAAAAGCTAGGGGCTTTTCAGACAAAGGTTTAATTTGGCCGTGAGTTCACAAATAACAAAGATAGTAATCACCACATATAGTCGCGCGTCGGGTTGGCTCTTTTTTCTCGAGTCACGATAATCCCATTCCATCATGTTAGGCTTATACGACCACTCCTCCGGAAGGACTTCAAGTGAGTAGCGGGTGCCTCGGCTTCGGTCGGGAACACAGTCATCCCAAATGGGTTGGAGAGGAAAACGAAACATACTTGATACAGGTGTAGATACATATCCTAGCATGTGGCCTTTTGGGTGGAATACTCCATGCAAGAAACAAACCGTAAGCAAGTGAGGTAAATCAGACAATATCGTGCTAGGAGATTTGGGTTAACGAACTCAAAATGCATCGAGGCTTTGTGAGTTGTTAACGTGTCTATCTTCCAATACGTTGACGTAACACTCAACTAACACCTTTCTTCCACTGAAAAGATTTACTCTTTACTGAACTAAAATTTTTATAAAATAATTTATCATACACTTGAATTAAAAATTTATTTAGATGGGAAAAAATATAAATAACTTTACCCGTGCATGATAATAATAATCCCCATGATACTAAGCAAAAATATATAGATAATACTAAAGTATGAAAAGGTATAGAAATAATCAAGGTAATCTTTTATAAGCAAACACTTTTACAATATTAATAGTGATTACTATTATTGTTGTTATCATTATGAAACTACTTCTATAAACTCATTGTTCTTACAAATCTTTTTATAGTGAATAATTAAGATTATTAAAAACACATATAAGGTTTTCTTTTTTTCCCTTCAATAAAATGTGGTTTTGAGTAACATGTGAGATGATGAGAGAGATGTGCCCCAAGTTCCATACAATGAACCTGCAGAATTAGCCTTCCAATCAAAACTTTAATTTAAGGTAAATTTTAAAATTTAGAATAAAAAAACTAGAAAAAAAGATGATTGGGTTAAAATGGATATGGGAATGCTAAACCAATGATGAAGGGGTTGGATTCTGATTCCTGCTTCTGTACATCATGTGGGTTTAAGCACTTGGACCACTTTGGAGACCGTAACCCCACACACACATACACACATATAATTTTATATAAGAATAATACATGTATATTAATACAATTTAAAAAATATTTTATGTTTTTTCTAATCTGTTAATTTTAAATAATTTAAAAGTATTAACTCTTAATATTAAACTAAATAAAATTATTAAATAAAATAACTATTTAAAAGTATTAACGATAATTTAATATACTATTTTACTAACAAACATTCCAATATAAAGAATATCTAAAAAATCAAATTAATACAAATTAACTTAATTATTAAAAAAATAATAATTAGACATTTTATATTAATTATTCTTTCATATAAATCATAATAAATATTTTAACTTAACTATTAAAAATTACGTATAAATAGAATTATTACATTTAAATAACAGATAACCTACATTTATAGAGTTTATTGATTTTTAATGAGTAATATAATTAAAATATCATAGTATTATAATGTTAACATTTTTGTTAGATCTTCTGCGTACGGCAGGTACTATTTCGGTATCCACCATCTAGTTCTCACTAAGAGGAATATTTTGATCATTTATATATTTACCTAACCGTAAATTAGGTTAAATGAGTAAGTCTAGATATGAGATTGATGTTGTTTATCATTGTTTTGTTTTTAGTGTCTCTTTTATATTTTCTAGTATTGTATTACTGATTTCTAGTAATAAAAAATTATGTACATATATATGAGAAGGTTAAAGCTAATAATTTTGTCGTCTTATTAATGCCTAATGATTGAATCATTAGTAACTCACGAATTGACGAATGACTCATTAATAAGGGATGTTTTAGGAAAATTAAGTTAATTTAATAACGACTTATCCATTTGAATGTAAGCCACGGTTGAGTAATATATAAATAACCAAAATATCACTCTTAGTGAGCAATAAGTGGTGGTTACAAATAGTACATGTGGTACTCACAATTCACGGTTGGGTATTTTGGTCTTTTATCTATTTTTTCAACTATAAATTGCATCCGAATGAACTGTTATTAAAGAGCGAGACTTTATTTGTCCAAAATACCTCTCATTAATGCATGAACCATTAATGTGACATTAATAAGCCATTATTTTTATTAACCATTTATTATCTTAATCAATGACCAAGATTAGTTTTTAAGATACTCGCAATAAAAATGATTTTCTAATAAACACTCTGTATAATAAACTTTGGCAATTGATGTCTAGACATAGATAATGAAGCAACCTAAGAAACCTTACCTCTAAAACCTAATATAATTTAAAAGTTTACCTTTTTATGTTACTTGAAATAAAAAATAAGCTTAATTATGTTAATTGCTCTGTTTTTACTAATGTTTACCGTATATTCTTGTGAAGGGCAATTCCTCAAAAAGCCTTACTCGTACGTTTCAAAAACAAAGTTCAAAACTAAAACAAATGTGATTAACATTTTCTTCTGCAATTAACTTTTATCCTATGTGTAATATATGAATATTAAATAGTTTTGCACATGATAAATGGCATCTAGCTAGAGTATATTGGCATGTTTTAACTTTAGGTAGATCTTTGCACTTTTGGCCACGTGAAATCAGTCTTCTCTTCTTCTACATCTAATGAAACAAAAGTAATAGACCTCTACACAAAATTCTTTTAGCCCCCAATCATATCACAAATTGGAATATTGCATCAAACCTACTACAATTCCCAAATACTACCCTATATATAAAATATTTTTTATCTAAACAAATGGATAAATGAAAGATAAAATGTAAAATTTGTTTATACAATTAAATAAACGCATGATTTTATGGCTTGTTTAAACTTTAAACAATACATAATATATGTTTGATAGAAACTGTTATAGTCTAGGGTGTCTTCTTTAAGAAACTAAAACGAACCTAAGAATATGTTTTGTGATAAATATTTACGTATTTATATTTGATGAATAACATTTTGAAATCAATCTTCTTACAATTTTTTAAAGAAAAAGAAATAAGCCATTTTAATTATTCTTCATCATTATTCAAGTTCTTTTCTCCTGCAACATATATGTAATAATCATAATTCTAACTCTTATCATTGAAGCAATGTTTTTAATCTAGAACCTTAACCTGATTAAATACTGTTAGACCGGTATTAACGTCCATAATCAAGACATAAATAGTAAGCCAAATTCATGAAGGAATTTATAATTATCCTCAATGATGATCCTGGTTTAAACACTTGAATATGCTGCAACAAATATGTGATGATGAGGGTGAATAGTTACCAATAATTTAAGTGTAACAGCAACAAGATCACAAGAAATTGCATTAAGATTACCGGTTAGTAAAAGTGAAAAACAAAAGTCACAATGAAATCGTTTAGAACTTGAAGACCTTAAAAACAAGGTTATTTATTTTTCATTGCACATAAAACTGCTTAGTTGTATATAGCTTGAACAAGAGGTTATAAGCTCGTGCGTTACGACGGTTGTTATTTATTTAATTTGATAGGTTTTGAGAATAAAAGATGAATGATAAAATATATGTTTATTTACTACATAACTTGTAAGTATTCTTTGCTAATAATAATAATAATAGAAATAATAATAATAATAGTAATAATAACAATAATAATAATAATAATAATAATAACTAAAAGACAAAAAAAATTGCTAAAGAAAAAAGAATTTCCCTCTACATGTATATATTTATATAATGTCCGAAAATTTGAAAGATAAAAGTTCTACTCACTTACCCATTATTATAGTTTATAGTTTGTAACTTTGTATATATACAATATGAGACCTTAATTCTTCTTTTTTTTTAAAAATAAAATTTGTATTAATAAACAGTCTTAAAGTTAGGACTAATGTAACATCCCGATTTATAAAACTAATATTTAAATCTAAAACCACATACGATAATATTTATATCTATATTTACATAAAAACGGAAGTGTACAAGGTTTAACACTGGTTTGTCAAAATATACACACATAGTTTGGTACCAAAATAAGCTTGTCATTTTACAAAGAGGCGATAAAGTGTTTTCAAAAGAATTTTATAGAAACCGTGGTCAAACAGGAGCTTTGTCCTTGTTCTTGTCATTCCTGCAAAACATTATAAAATAGCATCTGATAACCTACGAGAGCTTATTGAGTTTACTAGACTGTCACATATAAACACATGTATAAAATCTTATATAGATAACACACGTATATCAAAAACTGAAGGGTTTTGAACCTGACCAAACCACCATATGACTCAAACAGGTCAAACCTGAGTTTGATTCCACTGGTTCAATCCTAAAAGCGGAACTGGATTGAACACAACCCTCTAAACCCCAAAAAGGGTTAGGATCTTTAAACTTTACAGATGATCAACATAGTTTCTTACAAAAACAATCCATAGATAAGGTTACAAGAAATATACCTGAACAAAACCTTTAGGATTGCTAAAGATAGTCCACCACTACTGCACCTCCGATTGAACTGGCTGCTAGACCGCTCCTGGATCACCAAGGCTTCAAATCTCGAAAGCCTTGTGTGTGTGTGTCCTTGCTTGCGTCGATCTCGAAACCGAGAAACACCACTTGGTGTTTCTTCCTTGTTCGATGAAGAGAGAGAGACCGAGAGAGAGAGAGTTCGGCCGAGAGAGAGTGTGCGACGAGGAGAGAGATCGAGAGTGTGAGAGAGTTGTGGTGGCTAGGGTTAATCCCTTAATGTCTCATATCTAATCCTTAAGGCTTAAGGATATTATATAGGGATTAACTTGGACCTAATCCCATTTAATTAAAAAGCCCGCTGGTTTTAATTAAACTTTCAATCTCTTCACTTTGACCCCCTGGACTTTACTAGTTAATTAATTAACTTAGTCCGTTAAATATTAAAGACTTAATATTTAATTCTCCTTAAATAATAAATAACTATTTATTATTTATATCCTTTCTAATAACTAATCCAAACTGGGTAATTATTTATATCTCTCAATAATTAATACTACTGATTAATTATTCGTTTATCTCTTTAATAATTAATCTAACTGATTAATTATTTCTTCTTCTCTTTAATAATTAATCTAACTGATTAATTATTTCCACACAGATTTATGGTGAATTCCAACTGTTCTGAATTGGGTGTGTAGCAGTGTGACCCTTTAGTCTCTTATAACATTGGATACAATATGCCCGTTAATTATCTCTGCACATAATCCAACAGACTCCCACTTGTGCAAGATAAGTAACAGTTACTGCACATTGTTAGCCTAAGGAGGTCCCTAGCCAGACACTTAGGGTAACCAGGTTATAAGAACTCTTATACCCCAAAGTAACTTGTGATAAAACTTCATAAGCAACTTGCTTAGAAGTAACCTGTTATAAACTAACTGTTTATAAACTAAACTATCATAAACTCCCTGTTTATGAATGGGTACGTTTTATATATACAAACTTGCATATATATAGGTTTGTCTCTTGCAGCGCGATATTTCAATTTTGAACATGAGCATGGAAAAAAGTCAACTCAGAGACTCAAGAATTTATTCATGACATACTTGATTTCGAAACTGCGTGATAAACGACAAAGAACAGATCAGTTCGTTTGGGCACGGCCGTGCACTTACCAGTTTCTCTAATCAGTCAAGGGGCCCGGAAATATCTCTCCTAAAAAGGAGGTGCAATTACCATCTTGCATATTTGCATTTGGCAACACGGCTCCCACTGAATCTAGACACGCCCCTTATGACCACCCTGTTACGGCGTGGCGTTAGAACGCGCTAAGAAGACAACAATTACCGCATCCCAAACCAAATACCTCAGGCTTGAGGATAACCTATGTGATAAATACTTTTGACACGAATCCACGAAGTATTTTTCACGGTGGGTCAATCCAATATTCGTAACCCTAACGAATATCCGTAAATTTTGGTCCGCAAAAACCTTTTGCAGCTATATTCGATATACTTTCGAATCTACCCCAAAATTACGATGACTTTATAACCCTATCATAGTTCCCACCACGATAAGTAGTCACGGATAATGTTTTGAATAAACCTAGTTTATTCCTGGATAAACCAAAACATACAAAATTGTGAAGAACAATGAAACTAATCTATACACCCTCCTATATTCCTCCCTGTAATAAAGGTGCATGATTTCTACCATTTCATTGACTCGATTCACGGTGTTTATCTGAATTACTTATTATTTTACATTGTAACTTATCACGGATTACAAAGAAAATAATATGGTTATAGACCATAAAACACAAGACTAGTACTTTGAAGTACTCCTTCTTGGTTTTGCTAGAAATCATTCTTGCAACCTAAGAATACTTCTAGGCTTACTTATTTTATAAAATTCCTTAAACTTGGAGAACTGGAAATAACTCCTTGTTTCTAATTTATAAAACAACCTCCCTGTAATTAAAAACTTTAATTACATTTGTAGATGTATTAAATCTTACTAGATTTATGTCCCTTTGAAATGATAAATCCTCTTACACCTACTTGTAAGAAACTTGAAACTAGATTCCTTGTGTATACCAACACTAATCTAATTCCATTACTAAGAATGTTAAAGAACATCCTATTTTATCATTTCTAACGTTAACCAACCAACAACATTATTAAGCTGACTCACTGAACATTTTAGAACGTATATAATTTTAAGTCATAGCTTGACTCAAAAATCTTGCAATGATATCTTTATCGATTACCTCTCAATAAATCATGCATCCCTCGGATTAGTTCTTTCTCAAGAACTTACTGTTTTAGATAACTTCTAAAAACATTCGATAATTATATACTCTAAAGGTTCAAACTTGTATTTATCATACTGGTTGAAAAACAACCTTTTATTAACTCTGATAAATACATTAGCAGGTGCTCCCACTATATTTTATGAAAAAGTGCATTCTTTAAGACATCCTTTTTAGGTCTTAGTCAAAAATTTGACTACTATGCCTAAAACTTGTGTTCTAAACACATGTTTTAAAGAAAACTTAGTTTTTGCAAGAAATTTGTTTTATGAAACCAATAACTTGGATCTCCCATATATCCATCTTTCCAATTAGGGAAATTGGTTTCATTAAACTTACCATGATCACAAGTATGAAATACTCATAATGATATTTTTAAATTTCTTTTAAAAACATTTAGTATAAAATTCCCTTGACTATAAAAAACTATTATAATCACTTTTATACTTTCTTAAATGTTTTATCAAAAACTACTTGTACCCAGAAATAATGACTATTATTTCCATATGTTCAAGACTTTGAACATTCACTTTTCATAAAATCTTAAATACTTGTTGAATTTAGAAAAACTATCTAATCTTATAAACAAAACTTGTTTATTCAAGTATTTGAAAAAGTGGAGCTAGCATTTATATAACTACAACAAATCATAGCATAAGATTATTATGAATCACTAATCAAGTCAAAGCTTTGACTTATTAGCACTCTTTTAGTCACAACTGGACTAATCATGATTCATATAATAAGAACACGTGCACGGATATATAACCAAATAATTAAATTTTCATAAACTTAAAAAGTATCCATAAACAATATAAAATTGTTCAAATAAACTTAAAAGGTTTAATTAACTAGGAAATATAAAAATTCATAATATTCGCATGTTGCACGTAGGATCTCTTTATGCTGGGCCGTATCACTTTTCATCTCCTCCTGCAATAAATGATTGCAAGATATTAGAATACTCGTAAAACTTTACAACTAGGAAAGTGACAAAGAAGCTAATCACGCAGTACCTGAGGAGCCAGACTTGCCTCCTGCCTCGTGACCTTTCGGACAATCTCGTTTCCAATGTCCGGCCTTGCCGCACCTGAAGCACCGATTCTCGGTCCTTGCCTTGTTTGGCTTTGGCTTCTTGCCCTTGTTGTCGTTACTAGCTCTGGGTGCATTCTGGCTGGCCTGGGCCTTGCCCTTTTCCCTTTCCGTTGCTCCCCTTCCTCTTCTTACGTCCACCATGTCCCACCATAAGAATATCCTTAGACTTGGTCCCAATACTCTGCTCAGCAGTCTTGAGCATTGAGTGCAACTCAGCCACGGATTTCTCCAGGTTGTTCATGTTGTAGTTGACTATAAAAGGCTTATAGTCATCTGAAAACGAGTTGAGTATCGTATCCGTTGCTAGCTGCAACGGTACTGGGTGCCCAAGTCTCTCTAGGTGGTCCATGTAACCTTTCATTTTCATGACATGGTCACTGACCGAGTGTAACACCACTTTTCTCAGAAAATCTATTAAACATATTATACAACTGTTAACACCCAAAAAGGATCGGAGTTTTACAAAAGACTGTTACTATATACATTGGTACTAAACTGGTTTACTAAAGTAGTGTTTTCAAAACATTTTTAACATAAAGAAAGCCAGGAGCTATCCAGCCTAAGAAGCCGCTGGGGCCTTCCCCTTGCCTGAGCCTGACGCGCCTGTTAACAGAAAACACTAAACGTAAGCTAACACTTAGTGAGTATACTACTAAAATAGTAACCAAAGTAATGGAAACATCTTCTCTCTTGGATGTCTCACATCCAAGTAAATAGTCTGTAATTCTATTCCAACTGTTAACTGGTCCCGGAGGATACTATGTAAAGTAATAGTAACCCTGGACACTTTCTTGGATATAAGGATCTCAATATACCCAATTTCTGCATCTGAAGCAATGGTACTACAATAATTTTCACAATCATGCAATATAATATATGCACGTATGCTAATATGAGTAAAGGTAAGTACACTCACCTCCGCAGCAGTTAAGAACTACGCTCCTATCGGAAAAGTGTCAGTTCTTATTGCCTACAAAGAATAAATAATAACTGAATTAACTTCTGAACACTACGCACGAGCTGAATCACACTTCGCACGAGATGAATCACACTTCGCACGAAGTGAACTCTCATACGCACGAAGTGGCTCACACTTCGTACGACCAAAACTCACCGACTTCATCTCTTACATTGAGCACTTC
The DNA here is from genome assembly GCA_947179395.2 of Pulicaria dysenterica. Lineage (NCBI taxonomy): Eukaryota > Viridiplantae > Streptophyta > Magnoliopsida > Asterales > Asteraceae > Pulicaria > Pulicaria dysenterica. Next base: position 74,551,512 of record OX359288.1, on the reverse strand, counting down.
GTACGAAATGAAGTCACTACGCACGAAATGGGCTTCACTTCGCACGACTAAAACTCATCGACTTCATCTCTTACATTGAGCACTTCGTACGAAATGAAGTCACTACGTACGAAATGGGCTTCACTTCGCACGACTAAAACTCATCATGTTCAAACACTCAAATCCTGAACAACTCGAATTTAATCAACGACTGAGTTTTTAAAACATTCCGATGACTTCCTAACACATATCTTGACATGGAACAACACCAACACTAAAACTAACACCAAAAACTCAAAGATTACCTTATGAATCCCTTTCTTGACTCAAAACTCTCATAAAAATTGTATGCGTACGGGAAGGTGTGTTTGCATGCAGCTTTGACTACCTTGAAGTCAATTCAAGCTTCAAATATATGTACAACTTTCAAAAATTGCCACAAAGACCCCTAGACTTCTCAAGTTTTCTGAAATGGCAACCTTAGCCCCTCTACTTTGCAACTCAATATTACATAAAGGCAACTAGCTAAACACATAAACACTTAACACATATATATATAAAATTAAGTTAAATACTTAACAGGAAATCTTTCAGACCTTGGGGCGTTACAACTCTTCCCCACTTGGGACGATTTCGTCCTCGAAATCTACTGTGCAAACAACTGAGGGTAATTCTGTCTCATGTCACTCTCTGGCTCCCAAGTATAATCTGAACCCCTTCGGTGTCTCCATTGGACTTTCACAAGACTTATCTGTTTGTTACGCAGATTCTTCACTTTTCTCTCCAGAATAGCTACTGGTTGCTCTACATAACTAAGCTTTTTATCAATCGTCACATCTTGAAGAGGAACGATAGCAGACTCGTCTGCTAAACATTTACGAAGGTGGGACACATGGAAGGTATTGTGAATTTGCGACATTTCTTCTGGAAGTTCTAGCCTGTATGCTACCTTCCCAACCCTCGCAATTATCTTAAAAGGACCAATAAACCTAGGTCCTAACTTGCCCCTCTTTCGGAATCTGATCACCCCTTTCCATGGTGATACCTTTAACAATACATAATCTCCAACCTGGAACTCTAGTGGTGACCGTCGCTTATCCGCATAACTTTTCTGTCTATCCTGGGCTGCTTTCAGTCGTTCGCGTATCTGTTGTATGTACTCGGTGGTTTGCTGTACTATCTCTGTACTGCCTAGTTCTCTCTGACCAATTTCACCCCAGCAAACAGGAGTTCTACATTTTCGGCCGTATAACATCTCATACGGCGGCATGCCAATACTTGAATGAAAACTGTTGTTATACGAGAACTCTGTTAATGGTAAGTAGGTATCCCAACTACCACCAAAGTCGATGATACAAGCTCTGAGCATATCCTCCAATGTCTGTATAGTTCTTTCGCTTTGGCCATCAGTTTGTGGATGAAATGTTGTACTCAGATGTAGTTTCGTCCCCATGTCTTCATGAAACTTATTCCAGAATCTAGAGGTAAATCGAGTATCTCTGTCTGAAACAATCGTAACTGGGACTCCATGTCTGGACACTATCTATTTCATATACACATCGGCCATTTTCTCTGAAGAATAAGCCTCTTTTATTGCAATAAAGTGCGCACTCTTCGTGAGTCTATCAACTACTACCCATATAACATCAAACCCCTTAGAAGTCCTAGGTAGTTTGGTAATCAGATCCATAGTAATGTGTTCCCACTTCCATACAGGAATGTCAAGCGGTTGCAATTTTCCATGCGGTTTCTGATGTTCTGCTTTGACTGGTAAACAAGTTAAACATCTCTCTACATATCTTGCTATATCTCGTTTCATTCCTGGCCACCAGTAATTCATCTTCATATCTCTATACATCTTTGTAGCCCCTGGGTGAATAGAAAGCTGCGAGCGATGTGCTTCTTCCAAGAGAACTTGTCGCACACCCCCGTAGCTAGGTACCCAAATTCGATCATAGCAACCCAAGAGATCCCGACTATCTTTTACTAACTTGGACACTTGTCCTTTCACACGTTCCTTTTTCTGATTACTTTCCTTAACCGCTTCAATCTGTGCTGCTTTAATCTGATCTAATATCGGATTGATTACTGACATCTGTACTTGTTGCATTTGTATATGTATGCTGCCTGACTTTCTGCTCAATGCGTCTGCCACCACATTTGCTTTGCCCAGATGATACAAAATTTCACAATCGTAATCCTTCAATAATTCTAACCATCGCCTCTGTCGCATATTCAAATTCTTTTGTTCTAGAAAATACTTAAGACTCTTGTGATCTGAATAAATAGTACACTTGACACCATACAAATAGTGTCGCCATATCTTTAGGGCAAAAACAACTGCTGCTAATTCTAAATCATGAGTCGGGTAGTTGTTCTCGTGTATCTTTAACTGACGGGAAGCATAAGTAATGACTTTCCCTTTCTGCATCAAAACACAGCGTCACAGTAAACTACCATATCTTCTACCCCATCGGGTAACGAAAGAACCGGAGCATTACACAACCTGTGCTTTAATATATCAAATGCTTTTTGTTGTTCTTCACCCCAATGGAACTCTACATTCTTCTTGGTTAACTGAGTTAAAGGTACTGCTATTTTGGAGAAGTCTTGAATAAATCGCCTATAATATCCTGCTAACCAAAGAAAGCTTCTGATTTCTGTAGGATTCTGAGGTGACTCCCATTTCATCACAGCTTCTACTTTTGCAGAATCCACTTTAATTCCCTCTTGATTAATGAGATGACCCAGGAACTGCACTTCTTGAAGCCAAAACTCACACTTAGAGAATTTCGCATACAGCTTCTCCTTGCGTAAGATTTCTAACACTTCTCTAAGGTGAACACTATGCTCCTCTACAGTCTTAGAATAAATAAGAATGTCATCGATGAATACTATCACTGACTTGTCGAGCATCGGTCGGCAAACTCTATTCATCAAATCCATAAATGCTGCTGGAGCATTCGTAAGACCAAACGGCATCACAACAAATTCGAAGTGCACATACCGTGTTCTAAACGCTGTCTTGGCTACATCCTCTTCTTGTATCTTTGACTGGTGGTACCCTGACCTCAAATCTATCTTGGAGAACCAGGAAGCACCCTGTAACTGATCAAACAGGTCGTCTATTCTAGGAAGCGGATATTTGTTCTTGATCGTGACCTTGTTGAGTTCTCTGTAGTCTATACACATTCTGAACGTACCATCCTTTTTCTTAACAAACAAAATTGGTGCAACCCATGGTGAACTACTAGGCCTGATGAAACCCTTATCTGTCAACTCTTGTAGTTGAGTCATCAACTCTTGCATTTCTGGTGGTGCTAGTCTGTACGGAGCTTTCGCTTTCGGCTCTGCTCCGGGAATTATGTCAATTCTGAATTCTACTTGTCGAGTTGGTGGGACTCCTGGTAATTCATCTGGAAAGACATCTGGGTACTCACAAACTACTGGTATCTCTGGGATTTGTGGCGGCTTTCTTGTCACATCTACATCTTCCACATATGCTACGAATGCGGAACACCCATGTTTCAAGTACTTCTTTGCTTTTGCTAGAGAACAAACTGAAAGACTGACTCTCTTACTGTCACCTTGAATAATCAACTCTTCCCCACTTGGGGTTTGTACCCGCACCGTTTTCTGATCGCAGAAAATCTGAGCTTGATGAAAACCCAGCCAATCCATACCAACGACTACTTGGAATTCTTTCATAGCAATAGAAATAAGGTCAATAGGGAATTTATGGTCACATATCTCTATCACACTACCCTTAAATACACTAGTTACAATCGTTCTCCTATCGTCTGCTATTTCTACTTCCAGGGGAAATTCTAACTTAACAGGTGTCATATTAAACTGAGCACAAAACGATATAGCAGCAAAAGATCTACTAGCACCGGAATCAAACAATACTAAAGCAGGCATATTATTAACAACAAAAGTACCTGCTACCACATCAGGTTCAACTTTGGCCTCCTCAGCTGTAAGCTGGAAAGCTCTGCCTTTTGGTCGGGGTTGTTCCTGCTTCACATGTCTACCCTCATTACCACGGGCTGGGGGTAGGGGATTCACTGGTCTTCTCTCTACTACTGGAAGCTGAGGGCATTGAGCTTTAAAGTGCCCCGGTTGATAATAGTTGTGACATACCAACAAAGGAGTCTTGCAGTCTTTGGCAACATGGCCTTGTTTCCCACACTTGTAACAGCCCGGCATACCAAACTTACATTCTCCAGAATGGTTCCTCCCACACTTAGTACATTTAGGTGGAGGAGCTATACCTCCCCGCTGTGGTACTATTGTTGGTTTCTTGTTCTGTATGTTGACTTGTTCAATCTTCCTCTTTCCACTGACCACTCCTTGCCTGAGTAACTCCTGCTCCCTTTTCCAAGCTAAATCCATCATTTCATCAACCGTGGTACAAGTAGAGGTTGCTAAAACTTCTCTGATATCATTCCTCAAAATAGAAATATATCGCTGCATCTTCATCGACTCCGTAGCTACATACTCTGGACAAAATCGAGCCATCTCTAGGAACTTCTTCGTCATGTCGTCTACGGATTCTGTAGTCTGCTTCATGGTTAAGAATTCCTCGTTTATCTTATCTATACGTGCCTTCGGAGTAAACTGCTTCTCAAACAACTCTCTGAATTGCGCCCATGTCATAGCTTCCATCTGGGCTACCCCCTTCCTCTGTAACAGGGTTGTCCACCAATCTTTCGCTGCCCCGCGTAGCAAATTTGAAGCATAGGTAACCTGTTTTGTTGGTAAACACCCACTTGTACGGAAAGCTCCCTCCGTATCTGATAACCATCTGTTACTAACTATAGGGTCTGTTACCCCTTCAAAAACTGGTGTTCCACAAGCAGCGAACTCTCTGTATGTGCATCCCTGACTTGGTTCAACTCTTGCTGGCAGATTTATAGTCGCAACCTGTATCGCCGCATCTACACGCTCTTGTAGTAAAACCTCCATCCTCCCAGAAACTTGTTCAACCACTTGATTGATTACGAAAGGGACATTGGCTTGTAAAGCCTTTCCCAACTCTGTTGCCACCGTCTCTTTGATCACACTGTTCACTGGATCTTGTACTTCCTCTGTACCGGCTACCCAGGAAGGGTTACCCGTAGATCTCCCTGTCTGTATGGGAATTGCATCTGAAACATAGGTACCTCTATTCTCCTGAGGTGTACTAACCCCAGACTGTTGGGTTGGATCCGCAATGACCCCTTGAACGTACTCCATAACAACTTTCTCTGTTTCACAAGTAGGTATGTAATATTGTTAATACTACATCTATCTAATATTCTGTTCTGGTACTATTCACATGTACTATACTGTCACATAATACCCCTCCCTTGATTCACAAGGTACCACTTATGGCAATTCCAAGCTCGATTGTATATCACATGTTTATTACATATACTGGCCAGGTGTTGTAAGAAACACATTATATACAATTGTTCTTGTTGTCGTCATAGAACACCCCGATTCACAAGCTTAGGTCACGTATGGCAAAACTAACTACGCATACAAAAATATCGCTACTCACGCTCAAACTGTAAAACAATTAGCTAATCATAAACTTTCTACTGAATATACTCACTAAGGTTACTGCCCCAGGAATAGCTCCTCTTGACTTCAAAACCACGGTTTAAGTTTAAACATCACACTCGTGTGTGTTCAAATCCCTCAAACCTTGGCTCTGATACCAAGTTGTAACACCACTTTTCTCAGAAAATCTATTAAACATATTATACAACTGTTAACACCCAAAAAGGATCGGAGTTTTACAAAAGACTGTTACTATATACATTGGTACTAAACTGGTTTACTAAAGTAGTGTTTTCAAAACATTTTTAACATAAAGAAAGCCAGGAGCTATCCAGCCTAAGAAGCCGCTGGGGCCTTCCCCTTGCCTGAGCCTGACGCGCCTGTTAACAGAAAACACTAAACGTAAGCTAACACTTAGTGAGTATACTACTAAAATAGTAACCAAAGTAATGGAAACATCTTCTCTCTTGGATGTCTCACATCCAAGTAAATAGTCTGTAATTCTATTCCAACTGTTAACTGGTCCCGGAGAATACTATGTAAAGTAATAGTAACCCCGGACACTTTCTTGGGTATAAGGATCTCAATATACCCAATTTCTGCATCTGAAGCAATGGTACTACAATAATATTCACAATCATGCAATATAATATATGCACGTATGCTAATCTGAGTAAAGGTAAGTACACTCACCTCCGCAGCAGTTAAGAACTACGCTCCTATCGGAAAAGTGTCAGTTCTTATTGCCTACAAAGAATAAATAATAACTGAATTAACTTCTGAACACTACGCACGAGCTGAATCACACTTCGCACGAGATGAATCACACTTCGCACGAAGTGAACTCTCATACGCACGAAGTGGCTCACACTTCGTACGACCAAAAATCACCGACTTCATCTCTTACATTGAGCACTTCGTACGAAATGAAGTCACTACGCACGAAATGGGCTTCACTTCGCACGACTAAAACTCATCGACTTCATCTCTTACATTGAGCACTTCGTACGAAATGAAGTCACTACGTACGAAATGGGCTTCACTTCGCACGACTAAAACTCATCATGTTCAAACACTCAAATCCTGAACAACTCGAATTTAATCAACGACTGAGTTTTTAAAACATTCCGATGACTTCCTAACACATATCTTGACATGGAACAACACCAACACCAAAACTAACACCAAAAACTCAAAGATTACCTTATGAATCCCTTTCTTGACTCAAAACTCTCATAAAAATTGTATGCGTACGTGAAGGTGTGTTTGCATGCAGCTTTGACTACCTTGAAGTCAATTCAAGCTTCAAATATATGTACAACTTTCAAAAATTGCCACAAAGACCCCTAGACTTCTCAAGTTTTCTGAAATGGCAACCTTAGCCCCTCTACTTTGCATCTCAATATTACATAAAGGCAACTAGCTAAACACATACACACTTAACACATATATATAAAATTAAGTTAAATACTTAACAGGAAATCTTTCAGACCTTGGGGCGTTACACCGAGGTCCCCTTAGCCATCTTGCACGAGTTAAATGCCCTAGTGGCATCATAACGCTCTGTGCGGGCTTGCTCCTGGAACATGTCCCTCAGCTGGCGGATCATGTCATAAGCAAGAGTCTCCATCATGCTCGACTGCAACTCTGGACTCATAGTTGCGAGCATTGAGGCAGCTAACATCCAAGGTGTCATTGGAGCGCTTCTGAAAAGCCTCCCTGACCTCTGTCCTAGCTTTGTTGGCAGGGGGATTTCCTAGAGGTTGTTCTAGGACATACCACTTTCTCTCGTGCCTCAGCACGATCCAGAGATTTCTCTCCCAAGTGAGAAAGTTGGACCTGGTGAGCTTATCCTTCTCAAGGATAGGCGGAGTGAGAGGTTATTAGTACTGGTAACGTTGGTTGCCATCTACAAATTAAAACCCGGTTTAATTAGTAATTGCAAATAAACTTTCCAACATATATCATTAAACCCATAAATAATATATATTAGACCTATGACCCATATTTCACATACTTGACGCAAGTTTTGGGCACTTCCCGTCAAGTCATGCTATTTCTGGTAGGTAACACCCTGTACCAATCGTACCTAACTGATACGACTCCTAGAACCTCGTAGAGCACTTAGACCCAGTCTAGTATGTTTAACTCTACTCTAGTGCTTTTTGGGCCGGGACTCCCGATTATCACCAAAATAGATCGCACCACCTAAGACAGCATGAATTCTGGCCGGGACTCCCGATTATCGCAGAATCTTTCATGCCCTTTCCTGCAATGGTTTGAACCCGGATGCCCAAGGTTTGGGCACTTCCGACACCCGAGTACCGTTTAACAGTCAAGGTGTACCATTAGGTGGGTAGCACACTGATCTAAGATTTTTCTTGGGTTTTAATTAAGTTTAATGAAAAAACTTAATTTTCCAGTTTTTGAAAAACCATTTTAAAACTAACTGTTTCAAAAATACGATTTATATGTGTACCTAAACTAGGTGCACAAAACGGCCTTTATAAGTTCCAAACTTATAACCTTGACAAAACTTTAAATTTATAAAAAATTTAATTAGCACGACTAACAGCCTGTAGTCGTATTCTAGTTTGTCATAAAGCGCGTGGTTTTTCACTGTTTAATAAAAGTCTGTTATTAAATCCCTTTTTATTTAGCATCATATAAGTGTCGCAAGAATATATGATAAACAGTAAATAAAAGAAATACAACCACGCAGATATAAGAGCAAGCATATAAAACCCTATAGTTTTGCCAACTAATCCTAAGGTCAAACCTAAGGATGAAATGACTTGGATTCGCCTTTCCTGATGTGTTGCTCCCACTAGCCTTGACACCTCCCCGAAGTATCCGTGCTACGCATATAGAACACCATTTACTTTGCCACCTTCTTGGAGTCCATCTTGGTCAAGGGTTAAACTATTACTAGTCTATTACAAATACAATATTGAATGGGGTTGTAAGTGGCACGCAGGCCTCCCCTAACCAGTACAAAATTACAATTAAGAAAAGGATTGTAATTGGCACGCAGGTCTTCCCAAAAACCAAAAATAAAAAGAAGAATAAGAAAAACGAGTCCTAAGTCGGCAAAACTATAGCTATCACAACCATGCAATTATATATAAGCACTATATATATAAAAGTCAACCACGCAGTTATAATAAAAGTAAACAATAAACTGTGCTGTTAATCACACAACCTGATTTGTCTAAAACTCTCTCATTTATCCTTTTGATTAATACCTATTAATCAAAAAGAGAGTTATGATCTTCTAATTTATTTGACCAATATAATTTTTCAATAATCCTTTGAAAAACTTGGCCTTATTCAAAACTTGAATGAAAGCCTCTACGTCGAGTTCTTTTACCAGTTTTTCCAAAAAACTTAAAACCGACAACTTTTGTCAAATAATACTATCTTATTTGTTTCTCCATTATATAAACTTTATCCCCTTTTAGAATTTATTTAAAATGACTAAACTAGTCATAATAAATAAAAACTAAAAATATATATTTTAACTTAAACTAATTAAAATATATAACACTAGCTTATATATTATCTTATTAATTTTAAAACTTAAAATTAATAATACTTTTTGTATTAATCCGGAAATACAATCTGGGCCAACATCTCTCGTCAACCCGAGAAACCTATTTGGACCGAAAAAACAAAAACTGGGCCGAGGCTCACTTGGGTCGAATACCCATTGGACCGAGATCCTTCCTTGGGCCGAGAACCCACCTTGGGCCGAAGTCCCTTGGGTCAAGAACCCCTTGGGTCGAAAAACTACCTTGGGCCGCAGACCATCTCGAGCCAAAACCCTTTGGGCCGTGATATACTGGGTCGAAGTCACTTGGGCCGAAGCCCACTCAGACCCTTAGAGCCGCTAACCAGCATCGTGAGGCCCATCTGGCCATCGCGCCGCTAACGGTCACGCCCAAACACGGTGTTTTTCTCGGTTCGTGTTTTCCGATTAATACAGCATTCTAAATTCCTTTTAACCTATGAAAACTAACTATTTTAATATACTGATTAAAAAACTGGATTTAATTCAAAAACCAAAAAATTATTAATTATTAATATTAACAAACTTGTTTTATTAATAACTAATTATCCTAAAACTTGATTTCAACCCTTTTAAACAAAAGTTCAAAACTTGTTAAAATCTAGTTTTAGATAAAAGGTTTATCCTTTTTAACCGTTTAAACGCAATCCTGGTTTAAACCTAACTGGTTAAAATCAAACCTTTTTACTATCTGGATAAAAACAGAAAAAACTTATTTTTATCCCTTATGGTTTTCGAAAACTTGTGGAAAAAGAAACAAGATGAAGTAGATCATTTAACCATTAAACTAACCATCAATGGATTAACTATGTTTAATTAATTAAAACAAACTGTTTAATTTATCTTAATCCTAAACTTGTTCTTATCCAAAAAACACAATCCTTTTTAACCGTTTAAACTAACTGTTTAAACTTTCTGATTAATAGGATTAAACTGGATAACAAAAACAAAACTGTTTTGTTGCCCTTGGTGATTTTCGAAATAGGCTAGAGCAAGTAGAAGATCAAGAATCAAACCTTAACCCAAAAACAGATAAAACTAGAAACTATGGATCATAGAGCCGAGGCTCTGATACCACTGAAGGGTTTTGAACCTGACCAAACCACCATATGACTCAAACTGGTCAAACCTGGGTTTGATTCCACTGGTTCAATCCTAAAAGCGGAACTGACCCTCTAAACCCCAAAAAGGGTTAGGATCTTTAAACTTTACAGATGATCAACATAGTTTCTTACAAAAACAATCCATAGATAAGGTTACAAGAAATATACCTGAACAAAACCTTTAGGATTGCTAAAGATAGTCCACCACTACTGCACCTCCGATTGAACTGGCTGCTAGACCGCTCCTGGATCACCAAGGCTTCAAATCTCGAAAGCCTTGTGTGTGTGTGTCCTTGCTTGCGTCGATCTCGAAACCGAGAAACACCACTTGGTGTTTCTTCCTTGTTCGACGAAGAGAGAGAGACCGCGAGAGAGAGAGTTCAGCCGAGAGAGAGTGTGCGACGAGGAGAGAGATCGAGAGTGTGAGAGAGTTGTGGTGGCTAGGGTTAATCCCTTAATGTCTCATATATAATCCTTAAGGCTTAAGGATATTATTTAGGGATTAACTTGGACCTAAACCCGTTTAATTAAAAAGCCCGCTGGTTTTAATTAAACTTTCAATCTCTTCACTTTGACCCCCTGGACTTTACTAGTTAATTAATTAATTAATTATTAATTAACTTAGTCCGTTAAATATTAAAGACTTAATATTTAATTCTCCTTAAATAATAAATAACTATTTATTATTTATTTCCTTTCTAATAATTAATCCAAACTGGATAATTATTTATATCTCTCAATAATTAATACTACTGATTAATTATTCGTTTATCTCTTTAATAATTAATCTAACAGATTAATTATTTCCACACAGATTTATGGTGAAATCCAACTGTTCTGAATTGGGTGTGTAGCAGTGTGACCCTTTAGTCTCTTATAACATTAGATACAATATGCCCGTTAATTATCTCTGCACATAATCCAACAAAAACATGCTAGCGTCTGGTTCTAGACCTAGGACAGTAAACGAGTCACAGTACTGTACTAAATCTGAGTCTCTACTTCACAAAGCTGTATGTTAATCAACACATATGGATGATACATGATTGTATTATATTGTAATAACACACATGCTGCAGATATGAGCAATAGTCTAGAAGACTCACCTCCTAACTGGTCTAAACAATTAACATTGTATATCACTTGGTAAGTATATAAACACGATCCTATACACATAAAACAACGACATATGACCAATAACAGATTCTTTTATGAAAATAGGCCTACAAGAGTCGTGTAAAGCTACACGAGATGTGTACCCTGTACACTACACGACCACACATGGCCACCTGGCCTGTGTTGATCAACACACTACATGTGCCGTATGCCCGTATACCACGTATCCTACACAACAATGTATGCCTACATGGCCTGTCACCGCCTAAGGTATCTACACGGGCCGTGTAATGATACACGTGTCGTACACACCTACACGTCCTGGGTTATACGACCTGCTAAAAGCTACACAGCCGTGTACCCTTTGAATTGCAGACAGTGTTATGCACAACGCTGTATATCGGTCTTTTTCAACCATTTATCACTTCTACTCTATTTAAAACTACAAAGGGGTGTTTTCCTACACCCCAAACAGTCCACAACATCAAAACAAATAACAAGAAACATTAATTACAAATTCTTACTAGATTCAACCTTATTGAACCATTTTGACCCATATAAACTTGAATTCCATACAAACCAATAATACCTTGCAGCTATATGTATATGAATATGATGATTTCAGATGATAAAATTGCTGTTGTCTTTATCAAAATCGCATAAAGTAGGAGAGGGCAGCAGGCATGTACGTGGATGTATGTGTCTTGATAAAATAGCAATACTAGTCCCCCAACTAAATAACTTTCATTTGTGACAGTTTTGACCCTTCTAGTTTTATAAACACATTTAATCTCCTCAATACACATATAAAACTTAATATTAAATTAAGGGTAATCGAACCTTAAGTGTTTTTTTTTCAAAGGCTGGAATACTTATATTACTATAAAATAGGACTTACAAATAAAGTGGGAGAAGACCCCCCCAAAAAAAAAAAATGAACAGTGAGACCCTAACCAAAAAACATACTACTCCGAGTTGGAGTAGTAGACACCAAAAAAGAAATGTCCATTATTAAACAATCAGCGATGCTCCAAGAGCCAATGGATTGGATAACCAATTTCCCTAGCGAACCTTAAGTTTTATAACTAACAAGAAATTAACAAATGCAAAAGTTTCAAACTACAACCAAAGTACCACCAATAGAAATGTAGCCATGAAGACTAAGGTAGAAAACTATGAACATCCTGATCAAAACCATTTGCCATATATTACTATAGATAATGCCAAACCCATTTAAAGTTCAAGTCTTGAAATATCCCACACCCTTTTAATGAAGAAGACCAGAACACAATCCTCTGACTGGGCAATAACGCCATCCCTTAAAATTAGATCAGCCTGATATATATATAAACAAGATCCATCTTCTTGCATGAATCTGAACCAATAAGACTTCCAAAGCATTTAAAGGGATCTGTTGCATCCTCTTAACCCTGTTGAACTTCATTAATTAAATATCAATCACTGTATGATCTTGTAGTCTCATTTATTTAGCCTCGATTGTTAAAATATGTTGATGACCGTTTTGCCTACAGGCCTTAATGAACATAATTACAACATACTTTAAATCTATATATGTGCTCTTAGTGTAAACAAAGTTTAATAACGTGACCATTTTGTAAAGGTTACACGTACATATGTTCATTAATATTTTAGTTTATGTACTAGTATAGTACTTCTGGTAACCGGTGTAGCTTGTTACACATCTCGGGTGACTTTCCATTTCCATTTATCTTCGTCGGTGAAACTGTTTCCGTCGAGCAATACTCTACAACTGTTTTTCGTCGAATTTAACCTTTTTATAATTTACTTCTATAAACATTAAATGAGTATGTGAGTAAATTTTTATGTAATTTGTCCAAAAATCTTTTACTTTCATAAACATTAAATGACGGTGTTTCCTATTAATAATTCACATAGTAGACGATCTTAAACTTTCATATATATGATTTGAGTTCCTGTTTTGGAGCTGTCCATATCGATCAAATTCTTCATTTCTTTATTTATTTTTTATTTTTTTGGAACATGCATGTACGTAGTTATTATTTATTAAATGACTTATAACCGGAAGATATCTAGTGTTTTTTGTATGACAAAGTTTAAGCCTTGTAATGAAAAAACGGTATTAAACTATGTTTATGTTCTTTAAAAAATACGTAGATATTATTTTGTAAATAAATATGTAAAAAAGACTTGTGTACTTATAATTCTATCATTTTGCTAGTTTTTCTTTATTTTATTTATGGAGATAGATCGAAGGGTAGGATGATGATAATGGCGAAGCTCTCGGTTCCTTTGGCTGTTAAAAAATAAATAAATAAGTAAAAAAAGATTGAAAAAAAAAAACAGAGGAGGGCTAAGTTCCATTATGCTTGGGAAGTGTGGCAAAGCTGCCAAAAGCAAAATGGGGTTCTTTTTGGGGTTCATGCCGCCCTCACATGGTTTCCATATTTTATGATTTTTCAATATATATATCTTCTTAAAATAATTATATTAAATATATTAGATTTCAATTACTTAAGTGTAGAACATTGTTTTAAATTATTATTATGTACTATTTCCTCATAAATTGTATCACTGAATCAATTCAACAGACCTCTTAATTTTAAAAGAAAATTTTTCATTGAACACCCTCTAAGCAAAAAAAGAAAAACAGAAAAAAAGAGCTCCGGTAAAACTTATTAGAGCATGGGGAATACCTGAAGCATGGATGCGGCATGCTGATGTGGCGGCGAAGCACCGCAGCAAACACCACCCCGCCCTGGGCGGTACCGAGCCCAAGCATGGATTCTCGGCATCCCATCGCCGAGAGTGAGAGGAGAGAGAGAGAAGTGAGAGAAAGAGAGTAAAGAGGAGAGAGGAGAGAGAAAAGAAGAGAGAGGGTATTTTTTAAAATAAAATTTTTTTGAAGCGTGAAGCATTGGTAGTACGGGTATTTAAGTATAGTTGAAACATAGGTGATGTGGCACTGATGTGGAGGTGAAGCATGCCATGCTTCAAGCGTGTACTCCGGATGCTCTTAAATTCAAGTAAATTTAGTCATTGCCAATTTACTTTCTGGAATTAAAATTCATACGTTCTAGTTATATTTTAAGTTGGGTGACAGATTTTTTATAGTTTTGAAATTCGATTTGAAACTTAATGTAAATTTTTGAATGGAGTCTAAAACTGATTCATAAATCAGACAAACCAGTTTTAATCTGATTATTTTAATTAGGTTCGGTTCGAATTTCGACTTTCATGAATCACATCCAAAATTCCAAAACATGCTTAGTTTTAACTCTCACTGTCCACCGATAAAATTCTATTTAAAATTTTAGAAAAATAAAAATAAGATGAGGGGAGGGGAGGGGAGAACAAATTTGTAACTTGGACCAAAGAGTAACACCGAATTAATAACCAAACTAACCACAAAATCTTTGAGAACATCATCTTTGAATTCAAAACGAGTAATGACATCATATCAACATTATAATACCTTAAGCACTTGAATACCTTAGGGCAGCACTTGAATACCTTAGAGCATGGGGAGTACATGCCCCATGCTTTCCATGCTTCAGCTCCACATCACCGCCACATCAGCTCCACATCAGCAAACCCCATCCATGCTTCAGGCATGCTTCAATGCCAGTACTACTCACGCTTCGCACGCTTCAAACTTTTTTTATTTTTAAATTAATTATATTTTTTTAATTATTATTTATTAATATTATTATACGAAATTAAAAATTAAATTATATAATAAAAATAAAATAAGATAAATAACTTTTTTTCATTAAATAAAAAAAGTACATAAATAAAATTACAACATAAATAAAAAAACAAGATTACATGAGACTAATAAATATAAAAAAGAGACGTAATTTATTCATCGTTCTCGTCGTCGGATACTAGAGTGCTGATATGCTCAACTAAATCGGAACGTAGATTATTATGCGTTTCACGACAATGTATTTCACGAAGAGTCGTGTTTGCAATTTCGGCCATATCTGGATAGTGATCCGGCGGTGGTACATCAGATTCATCAAATGTACAAATAGCGTGATTCTCGTCTTCTAATATCATGTTGTGTAATATCACACACGCGTACATGATATTGCGTATCTTTCTCGTTGACCACGGTCGTGCCGGATTTTGCAATATTTGCCAACGCGCTTTTAGAACACCGAATGCTCTTTCAACGTCCTTCCTTGCCGACTCTTGAGCTTTTTTGAATTTTATACGCTTTTCGTCTTGTGGATATTGAAATGATTTGACAAACGGCGCCCATTCTGGGTATATTCCATCCGCAAGATAATACCCGTATTTGTATGTAACCCCGTTCACTACGAATGGACACAAAGGAGCTTTACCATTTAATACGTCGTTGAATAATGGAGATTGATTAAGAACATTAATATCGTTGTTCGAACCGGCGACCCCGAAGAACGCGTGCCAAATCCATAAATCTTGAGACGCGACCGCCTCGAGTATAAGTGTCGGATGCTCGTGATCACCTCTCATATATTGTCCACGCCATGCTACCGGACAATTAGACCAAGACCAGTGCGTGCAGTGGATACTTCCTAACATCCCCGGGAATCCATGCTTGGACTCGTAATGCGCGTATAATTGTTGAATGTCGAAAAACGTAGGACGCCGTAAATACTCCTTGCCATAAACTTTAACCACAGTCGAACAAAAATTTTGCAACACTTCACGTGAGGTACGCTCCGACATATGTAAGTACTCGTCAAGTCCGTCGGGTGAGGTTCCGTAAGCTAATTGACGTATTGCGGATGTACACTTTTGTAATGGAGTAAAACCCTTCCGCGCACGTGCATCCCATTTTTGTATAAAATAATCGTTGGCAATTTGCAAATCATCCACAATACGTAAAAATAAATCTTTAGACATACGAAAACGTCTCCTAAACGAACCTGCATCGTAAACAGAATCCTCGTTAAAGTAGTCATTCATGAGCCGGGTATGTGCCTCCTCACGTCGCCTAAAAACAACTTTTCTTGCACCACTCGACGTTTCCTCTTCATCTATCTGATTTTTTATATGTAAAGCCGCTCGCGCAAACGTTTCATATATCATCTTGTATCGCATGTTTGGTTCCTCGTCGTTAGCAGATGAAGAAGATGAAGTTGAAGAAATAGAGCTTGAAGACATATTTTGTGTGTTTAGTAAAAAAAAGAGAGGTTTTATAGAGAGAAAAGATGAAATGGAATGAAGTTTGATTGTTTTGAAGTAAAATGGTATATATATATATATATATATATATATATATATATATATATATATATATATATATATATATATATAATTTAAGTAAAATTTTTTTTTTTTGAATATTAACAGTCATATGACCGTTTGATACCCTCGAAAAAGGCGCAAGGCCTTCGGCGATCAAATGCCGAGAACCCATGCTTGGGCTCGGTACCGCCCATGGCGGGGTGGTGTTTGCTGCGGTGCTTCGCCGCCATGTCAGCATGCCGCTGCCATGCTTGGACCACTCCCCATGCTCTTAGAAGAAGTTGGAACACATATTCATCAAACGAGATTTAGTAGTAAATTAGCAACTATCTCTTGGATGTCTTAGATCATTTTGCAATAGATTCTAGGCCTTACTATGTTATATATAGTCTTTTGGTCATTTTGGGCGTATTGCAGAGTCTTTTTGTTTAGTCGTTTTCTCTATTTACACCCCGCAGATGTTGATCTTAGGAGGTCTTTTGTTTCTTTTGATGTTTGGTTTCCTTGTAATCAATAAGTGTATAACATGCTTTAAAAACTATATATATATTTGAAGATCAATTTTGATGTTTGAGCATTTTGTAAATCTAAATTGATCCGATGTGATGTGATATATATATATATATATATATATATATATATATATATATATATATATATATAAGTGTATAACATGCTTTAAAAACTATAGTTGATTTATATGACATGTATGATATTTAGGAATGTGAGGGCCGAGATAATAGCACCTTAATGTAATTAAAAGTAACATATAAATGTCCATGAAAGTTATTTACGTGCTTTATATGTACTATAAAATAATATAACATGAAATAACTTGTTTTTGAATTAATTACTACGTACAATTTTATATGCTTCATCTTAGCCTTTAATTAACTTATCTAACAGTTTAAAAAGGTTTTCACAATTGTTAAAAATATAAGTTTTCATTTGTACCACTCTAAAATAGTGTCTACTCTTCTAACTAGTGTTTTTAGTTGTCTCCTCTTAAAGTGTCTTAACTAGCACAATATTCATTCTGCAAGTTTGTTGGTAATAACCGTCCGTTGCTTCTACTTTAGCCCTGAAATAACAACAACAACCACAACAACTACTACTTTTAAAAAAATATAAGCTACTAAAAGTTCTAAAAACTACTCCAAGTATAAGCTACTAAAAGCTCTAAAAAACTGCTCCAAGCAGCTTTTATAAGTCTTGGAGCTTTTGGTAAACCATTTTTTACCTAAATAACCAACATTTAATTTTGTTTCTTATTTAAATAATTTTATTTTGTGTCCTTTTATGTATGTCATTGTATATTTTAAACTATAACTACAACAACAAGTATTTTGTCAAACACATTCATACAAAATAAAAACTCTTCACGACCAATTAAATCAAACATACCCATAATCATCCAAAAAAAGTGCAATGTTGGATTGACTTAATTCATCTCCTGTTTCTTGATTTGATTTTGGCTATTACTTGCATTGTAAATTAACCGAGAGCGTTCGTTTACTTGTTTATGTATAGCCAAACAAGAGAAATCAAGCAAATGGTTGTGTTTTTTGCCGTGCTCATAAGTTTAGCCGAATAAACAAACATATTACAAACATACAAACAAACAAATTTCTTTGTTTTGCTTCGTTAGTTATGAAGATATATTCATTCTTCTTCATATATGTCTATTGAATGAATTGAGAATTAGAAACATTACAATCAAATCCAAAGTAAATGACATAAACAAACATACTTAACATTTACACACACATGAAAATAACCGAACATTCGCAGACGTACGCTAAAAACAGTATGTTATTTACACTAAAAGAAGAGAGATGTTTATAGGTTTGGGACCAGAGAGGCCAGTCCTGACTTGCTTTTTTCTTATGTAGTGCATGCATGCAACCAAAGAGTGAAAATTGTTGCTGAAGAATAAACAAGATCCTACTAGATTGCTTCCAACACCAATTCCTCTTTGTGTACTATCTTACTTCTCCATTTCCATACTACCCAAGAGAGAACCAAACGAATAGCTTCAAAAAGAGATTTTTCTTTTTGGCCGCTCATACTTCCACGGAGGAAGTTTATTTATCCACTTAATTTGGTTGCCTTTTTACTAAATTGCCCTTCTTTTATTTTGTGAATATATCCTGCATATTTTGCCAATATTATAGCCACGATCAACTCTTGATTGCTTTCATTTAGAAACGGAATTATTAAAGAGTGTACGAGACTTTTATTTCACTAAAGGATATGGGGTATCTATTGGAGATTCAAGAAAAGACAAATATGTCACTTTGCAATGTGATCGAAGCGGTTCATATCGAGATAGATTGTACGGAGATAAAAGAAAAAGGAACACCGGATCTCGTTTGATCAAATGCCCCTTCCAAATTGTAGGTAAGAAAGGAACCGATGGTGTTTGGGTACTTAAGGCAAAAAAAACTTATCTCACAACCATGAGCCATCTAATGATATTTCTGGGCATCCATCATTCCGTCAATTTGCAACTTCTATGATTGCTAAACTTTTGACTGAACCGGATACGTTTTTTGAGCCTATAATTCGAAGACCAAAGGAAAGACCTCCAAAATCATAAAAGAAGAAAGGAATAACTTCTACAACAAGAGAGCCTTCAAGATTTGAGCTTGTGGAATAATAAAAAACACACAATCATTCAAGTTCTACTCCCGTCTTCCAAACCAACAATGAAGTTGCCGAGAACATTAATTATGTAACTCATGAAACCAATTTACTTGATCTAAATGCATATCCAACTTCTATGTAATGATGATATATTACATTGGAGTAGGGTAAATGTCTCCTTGTAGTTAAACAATTTCTATAATTTTGACTTGAAGTTGTATTTGCTTGAAACTTTTATTGGGCAAATATCAATTAAACGCATTAGCTGTTTATAAGATTTGCTCTAGTTTAGTATATATGTAATATTTTATCATACTAATGTGTCTACAGTCTTTCTTAAATAAATAAATAAAATTGTTAGTGTAAAGAAATGGTATTAGATGAAAAAACAAGTTCCAGTGCATGTTGAGAAAATTTGGTTTGCGTGGATGAACCAAAAAACTTAAGATGATAAATAAATTAAAAAAGAAAAAAACATACATAATGGAAAAAAATTGATTTAATAAGTGAAGGGATCCCACATGGCCATCTCTCCTTTAATTACCAATTTACCATATATAAAGAAAAAAAACCGTAATATGAGGAAAATCACAAAATAAAAGAAGGGTAATTTAGTAAAATGACAACCAAATTCAGTGGATGAATAAACTTCCTCTGTGGAAGTATCACCAGCCTTTCTTTTTGTCGATTTAATAATTTGGGCCTAAAAACTTGCCAAAAGACAAGAATTTCCGGAAGGAAGCAAACTGAATCAAAGACAGAGTTAACAAACTGAAAGTCTTTCTATAAATAGATTGTATCTTGTTACATTCAAGCAACAAATATGGATGAGATTTTCCTCCTTTTTTGAACGGGTAGTTTAACGAATATATGATATCGCAATTCTTCAATACTTTTATAACATCAATGTCTTGAATTGATTATTTGACCCTTATATGAGTATCACGAAATAGATAGTAGAATCCACTCCAATACTTTTAAGTTTTAATCCTCATTCTTTATTGAATCTGACATCCAAATCGCAAAGCTCTTTGCATATTTGAATTTGTTATGTTTTTGTAATCTTGAACATATTAGTATGTAATAATCGGAATGTTTGTTACAAGTTTATTAATATTAACAACAGTATATTACTATATATTTTGTTTTAAAAGATACAAATATTACTTAAATATGAAACCAAACCAAACTAAACCGGTTTTTGGTGATATAGTTCATTTGATTTTATTACTAGTGGTCCGGTTTGGTTAATATATATTAAAGCCAAGGGTTGTTTGATCTCAATTTTTTACATTGAACCGGAATCCTTTAAACGGTAGTGTATATATAATTTGATTTCTGTAAATGATTTATAATCATGCTAAAAATGGTTGATTATATGCCAAGAGCCATCAAACTTAGTTATACAAGGGCTTAACGAGTAGTTACAAATAGTTATGAGATGGGTCAAAACTAGAATGTTTGGCTGAGTCACTCAACTAATTAACCAAAATCAGTCAAACAAACACTGAATCGAGCTTTCAACAGGCAACTAGCACTTCACTTAGTGTAGATACAAAGTCAACCGAGTGTGCGTGGGAGCATGTTGATCAGCTTCATCAGTTTTGAGAAAATCTGATACGTATATATTTTGTATTTTCATCACCAGCGGTGTTGCATTTTGGACCCCACAAGAGGCTCTGCCTCTAGGTCCCCACAGGAAGCGCTAAGACGTGAAAAAAATTTAGATTTTCGAAGTGTTGACTGCCACCGCTCAAATTTGATGGCGGTTCTAGTGAATAATAGGCACCAACGTAAACTAAACTAGATTTTAAAATAATATTAAAACAATAAATTATGGTTAAATATCCGCTTTATATTAATAACATATACCTTATTGTTTATCTTAAAAACCACCATTCATTGTATTTTTTATCTACTTTTTGTATGTATATCATGAATGTCCTACATTATAATGTTTCATACTCATTAAAGGTTTAGGTTTGTATATGAGTATAACTTGGTCTTGTTATCTATTTAACAATCAAAACTTCAATTAAATAGAGATATAAACGAACTAAAAAAGATATATTTTCTATTATATTTCTTATTTCATCTTTTTACTTACAATAAAATTACATATAAAATACACTAGTTTTCTTTTTCTTTTTATCTTTTTTGTTACTTTTGATACTTATATTCATTTTAAAATAGAAGTATCAATAAGAATAAATAATATGTATATTATATAAACTTTAAACCGAACTTCAGGCTGTTTACGCGCGAATAATTTTTTATTTAGGGATCTAGTTACTACTACCCATCTAATATTCGCCCAAGTTGGTACCTTTTGTAAGTATATAATTAATTATTTATAAGCAAAATAATTTGACCGTTGTTATATTAAAAAATTAATATAGGTTTAATCATACACATCGGTTTTAGCATTTTACATTCCTTTTGCCCTTTATTTATTTATATTTTGTGGACACATGTCTCGAAATAATAAGTGAAATACATGCATCGATTTCATTAAATCTTTTTGAGTCACTTACGATAAAAGTAATGTATCCGTTAGTTATCCATGTTTTTATGACACTAATCCACGGGTCATTTTTATTTAATCACTTATTAATTACGTAACATGTTTTTATTTCGTTCTGTTACTTGAAGCCTTTGTATATTTAAAATAATTTTTTGTCATGTTTATTTATACCTTTTTTTTGTTAGAGTTATTTTGGAAATAGAGATTAAGACTGCTTTTATTTGGAGAAAATTTTCTGTTTTCGTTTTTTATATATTTTTCTGTGATTAAATGATTGAAGTTTTTATTTTTGAAAAACATATTTAGATAAAATGCTGGAGTTTTCTTAGAAAAGTAGGGGAGTTTGAAAAAATGGAGGACTTTGAAAAGATATGAAAAAGTGGGGGAATTTTATGTTTTTCAGATATTAAACACAACTTTTAATTAATATTATCAACAATGAAAATATTACATGTAATATTATCTTCTCCATATTGACTTTGTGATCTAATATCATCTATATATAATCATGATCAATTGATTTCATCAGGACTTAAAAGTATAGATAAAAAAATGGAAGGAATACATCAGTGTGGTTCAATTGCATTTGTTTATTAGGACTCAAAAGTATAATCTTGATCAATTGATTTAATTAGCACTCAGTTGATTTGAATCTACTATGTTCATTAGGGGCTGTTGTGTTAGGGGGAGGGTTCAAACGGGAACTGTTTTTCGTACGAGAACTACGAGAACCAATCTCAGCCGTTCCTTGGATATGAGAAGTTCATGGATGGAGAGCGTGGAGGGGATCAAGTGTGGCAGGGTGCATGTGAGGAATTTATGGGTGGACAATGACATTAAAAGAGGGGGAATTGGACGGCTCAGATTGGTTCTCGCAGTTCTCGTAGGAAAAACAGTTCTCGTTTGAACTTTTGCCGTTGTGTTAGATATTATATTGTATTTGCCTCAAGTTGTTGCAGCTTCTTTATTCTTTGAAAATATAGAAGAAATGGACAGAATACTTCAATATCTATCCAGTATGGGATGGTCTTTTGAGTATTTAACAAAAGCTTTTTTAGAAATTTTGAGATGGTTAACTAGGTGTTCAACTATGGTGTTCCACCTTTGGAGGAGGAGGCGGAAGTGGGATCAAGATGATAAATTGATTTCAGTTATTGGCTAAATTTATTAGAAGAATATTAATTTTATTTTCTTTTTGTCTTTACCTTTTAAATTATGGGTTGTATAAAAATGTTGTATGGTGATAAATGTCTTAATCTTTCAAACATTTACTATATCTTAGCTTTTAAAAAGAAAATTAAAAAAAATAAAGAGGTGAAAGGATTATATATTAATATGTCGTCTGGATGCTCTTCTAAATTTCGGCAAACTCTCTTTAGATGCTATGGTGTCATATGTTCTAAGGAGGAGATTGGAAATGGGATGGTGATGCTAAATTGGATTAGGCTGTTCGCTAACTTTGCTAAAGGATTATTACACACGTCTTTGTTTCTTGATCTTTTTATTTTAGTTATTGTACCTTTTATAGAACGTTGTAAGGTCATACATGTCTCAATCTTTGAGAATAGTATTAATAATATTTCTTTGCTTTAAAAAATAATAATAAAGTTATCGAACTTAAATTCAATAAATGAAGACTTGTCAAGCTAGAATTATGTCCCTTTATTTATTTGAGGATAGTGATGGCTTTTTTTCACTATCATAGATTTTTGGATCAAATATACGTTTGTGTGGTTGTATGTTAGCTATTTGCAAATATTTTGATACCAGTTTAATTATTTTTCTAATATGAACAACTTTCATGGTAGATGGATATCATAATGTTATTTTACCTTTGTAAACTCAAGCTCTTTCCATAAACTAAATACTCAAAAGACATTTTGTCCATCACTTATAAATTATAACATATATATAACCAAACAAATAATGTATTATTATTATTACTTTTATTAAAAAAGAAAGCAAGTAATTCATTACCTTCATCTAGCTACTCATTTTTTTTTAACTTAATCGCTACATACAAAAGATTTTACAACCAAGCTAAAAGGAAATTGACTATCCCAAGTATAAACAAACTCAAGCCTCTCTTCAGGAAGTATCCAACGACCATTTTTAACCAGACACAATTCATTTTCTCTTGAAATAATGTAAGGATTGAGTAGATCGCGCGATTGAAACCCTTTACAATCTAATTTTACATTCCAAAAAATACAAGGGGTTAAGTTATAAAGTGTCACTTTCCATTCTTGTGGTGTATCCGTCGGTTCTTGATGAATCCTTAGTGTGATTCCGTCATCACCACGAGCTTCTAGCAATTAAGTACACACAATATATATATCAATAAACCTATATACATGATCAAAGTGCAAAATATGTTATATAAGTATACCTTTGCATATGATCAAGACGAAGACAAGTAAACAAAGGTGTTTCATGATGGTTGTCATTGGGTGGTGCTATGTATTCTACTTGACAGTTAGTCTATGATTAAAACAACTGGTTATAACTCATGAATATATACGCATAAACCACATCGTACTTTAGGAATTTTTTCAGTTTTGGGTAATAAATTAATTCTTTTTTACTGTTTCGTATAAATTAATATCGGTTTTATTAAATTGAATTAGAAGTTTTACGGTTCCAAATAGATGAATATTTTGATTTTTGAATGAATTAAATGCTTTAAATTCAATATTGCGTTGTAAATTAAAAAAAAAAATAGATTTATTTTAAATTCAAAACTAGCACATGCATACCTAATAATTAACTAAGAAAACAAACCACATGACCACATCTATATTAATGTATTTGAATGTTATTTGTAGGGAAGACTGTATTTATCGAAGTTTACATATCTATTGGTTATAAGTTTTATTTTGTTTGATATCCGGTTTTAAAAAATTAACAATCTTTGTTTCAGTACTTTCAAGATCGGTAGAAATTTAGTTCATTTAAATTCTGTATTTTGCTCAACCTAGTTATTTGTTACATTTGGGCCTTTAAACTTGAAATTCATCTCTAAAGCCTCAATTCTAAATTTAAAATCATTATTTAAGTTGCTTTATTTCTCTTTATTGGTATAAATCCACTCGGTGAATAGTTAATAAGCGGAGAATTATTCTAATGTAGACAAAGATATGTGTTGTGCTATCATTTCCTCATAAGTTGACAAACTCGGAGAATATGTAAAAGATAGTCTTTTGTTTTCCATCACTTTGGCATATTACATCTAGGATAAAGTTTTGGCCATAGAAGATGTCGGGTTTTCTAGATAACTTTGATGGCAAGTGGTGTGCGGGGCATTTCGTTGTCTGTGTACTAGACTAATGTGATCGTGTGGTTGTATTCATATGTAGAGCATCACAATGGTATAAGAAGGGATGGACGGTTGACCTTTATTTGTACTTACACTCTAACGCTCAGTTCTCGAGGTTTTTAAGGAAGGAAAGGATAGGAGAAGAAAGTGAAAGGAAAGAAAGGAAAAGAAAAGAAATGATATAGTTGTGTTCTTGAGTTGTAAGGAAAAGGAAAGAAAGGAAGGAATAACATTTTCCTTCCAAATCATCTCATTTTTTGGAGGATCGTGTTTTAACCAAATAACCCCTCCTTCCCCCTCCCTTTCCTTCCCTTTTCTTTCTTAAAGAAACTTGAGAACACATAACATTGATAGTTTTCTTCCCTTCCCCTCCTTTTCCTTCCATAAAATAACTCGAGAACACGGTATAAACGACAACGTGAGATACTTGTACCTTACATACTCAAAGTAGCGAAAGAAGGGTCTAAGGTATACTTATGTATGGATCAAGTGTAGCTACCCAATTAATACACGGGTTGTCTGGCCTGTGAGTGGTAAACTGAGTTTCTTTGCGGATTTAAATTCTGTAATAGGAATACTTTATGATTAACATTATGCTACACATATAATTTTGAAATGATTATGAATATAAACATGGTGTGAGTATTTCATATACATGATTTGAAATAATGGATACTTGAACCGAATTTGTGTTATATGACTTGTGGGATCTCGGGTCAGGTTGAATATATGATGTGTTATATGTTGTTATTTAATTATTGTCATATCATATTCAATTATAAGTTTACATGATTTTGGCTATCTAACTCGTAATAACTCACAAGACGTAAGCTGATACTTGTTTCTTTGTCATGTGTCATATACTCATGCAGAGAGCATAGGAGTTTTGTGTTGTGAGAGGGTTGTTTTCTACTGTAGTTTAACCTAGATAGTTAGGCACCACTTGGACATATGTTAATGGATTTTTGAATTGAACGTTGTAAAGTTATTATAGATTCGATTCACGGTAGTGACACTGTGATTTTGGTGGTTTGATACCCTCCGTTTGGCATTTAGCATTTATTATGCATATTGTTTTTAGACTTCCACATTTATTAGTTAATAAATTATTAAGAGTTTTTTATAATGATGAATTTTGGAAATCACAATATTACATCGGTACTTTCGGGTTCGGTCTAGTTCTAGTACGCAACTCAACTATACTCAACTTTGTCTCACTGGCTCACGTCTTGCTTCAGGAGACCAAGCGAGAAAGTTACAGGAGGTTTCTAATTCTCTGATTACTCCGATCCAAGCAACGTATCATGAGATTCGTGGTACTTGGAGCTTAAAACGCATCACATCATGTAAGGTCATGAATTACTTATGAACCTTACATCTCTAATGTCGATGACCAATGTAGGATTTCGTAAGGTGTTACAAGAATGTGTTTAGATTATTAGTTTCAGTAAATTTATTAACTGTTCATTTAATGGGTTGCAATTCTATCCATAGAAAAAAAAGGTAAAAGACTACATTTCAGATGTAACATTGTTCATAATGTAATTTTCCGATATAAATAATAGACTAATTAGAATACACTCTATTAAACAATCTTATCATCGATTTAGATACAATCTTGTAATTATCAAATATAAACTATTGATTTTGATAAAAATTAAAATTCAATTTTTATCTTTTTAGGTCAACAATCTCTGATAGAGATAAGATAGACACGTAGAAGTTTAATGCTAGGCAATTTTGATTACGAAAGTTTGAAAGTTAAAATAATAAAACTTTATAAACTATTAAACCGGGTTGAAACAATAATAAATTTTGAAGGTTCACGTATGTTAATTATCCTACTTCGACTATTGCATGTGACCAAATATAATAATCTAAATTAAAATTGATGAACCTACAAATATATATATATATTCAAACCAACAAGTCTTATCTGCATTTCACAATCTGATTTAATGCAAAAATACAGCCCAAAATGCAAATTACATATTCAAACCAAAAATACAAATTTCATTCACAACACTTTTCAATATCATAAGAAACAGCTGAAAACAATAATCAAAATGCACTTTTTAATGAAATTTGCATGTTTATTAATCTGTACAATCTGAAATGAAACCTAGATGAAATGCAAACAAACTAAAAAGCTAACTAGAAATGAAACCCATATGAAATGCAAACAAACTACAATCTGAAAATGTAAAGCAAGTTAAGTACAATCTGAAATGAAACCCAGATGAAATGCAAACAAACTAAATAACTAACTGGAAATGAAACCCAGATGAAATACAAACAAACTACAATCTGAAAAAGCAAAGCAACTATATTTTCATATCGAAAATGCAAATTAAGCAATAACATCTTCACAATCATATGCAAATGCAAATTCTGAAACAATGCAAAGCAACAAACAACAGTCTGAAAATGCAAAGCAACAATATTTTCACATAACTGGAAATGCAAAAATAATTATCCATCACTGAAAATGCAAAATTTACATACACATCACTACATCAGTTAAATGTTTTTGTCATTAAAAATGCTAAATTGCACACCTCAGATTAAAAAATGTAAAAATCTCAAAATTCATTCAAAGAACTGGAATTACATAATCAAACCATATTCATCTTAAAATGCAAAACCTGATGTATACTTTGGCCAACGGTGAGTTTCACAACACTTTTCAAATCATAAGAAACAGTTGAAAACAATAATCAAAATGCACTTTTTAATTAAATTTGCATGTTTATTAATCTGTACAATCTGAAATGAAACCTAGATTAAATGCAAACTAACTAAAAATGAAACCCATATTAAATGCATACAAACTACAATTTGAAAATGTAAAACAAGTTAAGTACAATCTGAAATGAAACCCCAGATGAAATGCAAACAAACTAAATAACTAACTGGAAATGAAACCCAGTTGAAATACAAACAAACTACAATCTGAAAATGTAAAGCAACTATATTTTCATATCGAAAATGCAAATTAAGCAATAACATCTTCACAATCATATGCAAATGCAAATTCTGAAACAATGCAAAGCAACTATATTTTCATATCAAAAATGCAAATTAAGCAATAACATCTTCACAATCATATGCAAATGCAAATTCTGAAACAATGCAAAGCAACAAACAACAATCTGAAAATGCAAAGCAACAATATTTTCACATTACTGGAAATGCAAAAGCAATTATCCATTACTGAAATGCAAAATTTACATACACAACACTACAATGCAAAATTTACATACACAACACTACATCAGTTAAATGCTTTTGTCATAAAAAATGCTAAATTGCACAACCTCAGATTAAAAAAAGTAAAAATCTCAAAACTCATTCAAAGAACTAGAATTACATAACCAAACCATATTCATCTTAAAATGCAAAACTTGATGTATACTTTGGCCGGCGGTGACTTTCAGATCATGATCTCTGTTGCTTTATTTGGCTTTTTCCGTGACGAAAATGATGAAAATGACGAAATTTATCATTTTCAGGACCTGCTGTTACGTGATATATAAGAGGCACGAAAATGATGAAAATTTCGAAATTTATCATTTTCGGTTGCCCCTTATATATCACGTAAAAGCAACAGCAGGTGACGAAAATGATGAATTTCGTCATTTTCATCATTTTCGTCGAATTTTTTTTCCAGAAATAGAGGAAGAGTGGTCTCGTTTGAAAGATGATCAAAAAAATGAGAAGATTGGTATAACTTTTTTGCTCAAACTCAAAAATAGTTATGGTCATTTAAAGATTTAAGGGTAAAAAAATTTTAAAAAAATGGGCTTTGACTTGGGACTTTGAGATCTTTGTTTAAGGAGGGATCTATATTGATCCAATTATATATATATATATATATATATATATATATATATATATATATATATATATATATATATTAGGGTTTATATATATTAAGTTCTAATTTAAATAAAAGACTAACATTTATCAATTTAATTAGATAATCCTAACACTTAATTTAAATTTTGACTTTAAATCAATTTTATCTGCGTTAAACTATTTCTTTAATTCAAACAGAGAAATGAATATAAAATAATACTTTTCACGTAAATAATTATTATTACCCGTATGATTACGGGAGCATTTAGTCTAATATAAGACTATTAGAATATTTGAATCAAGAATGACGAAATTAGTTTGTTACTTATAAAATATAGCCCTAATTTCTGAAACCGCCGCCGCACTCTCTTCTCCGGCCGTCGACGTTTTGCCGGCGATCGGCAGAACTCCCTCCTTCTTCATCTTTCATCGTTTTCGTTTTCCTTTCCTTGTTCGTCATTCTGTACAACTGGTCGCGATGCTTCACAAGTTCGGGTCTTGGTCGAGATTTCAGATCGAGTTTTCAGATTGGTCCTGTGTTCGAGTTTTCAGTTCGAGTTCTCAGATCGAGTCTTTAAATCGGATTGTTCACAAGTTCCGGTCTTTGGCCGAGTTCAAGATCTTTCAGTTCTCAAGTTGCGTTTCCAGATTGGGTTCCAGTTCGAGTTTTTTGGTCGTGTTGTTAGTTCACAAGTTCACAAGTTCGAGTCTACAGGTCGAGTTTCCAGATCGAGTTTTCAGTTCACAGATCGAGTTTACAGGTCGAGATTTTTAGTCTTTGGTCGTGTTTTTAGTTCACAAGTTCGAGTTTACAGATCGAGTTTTCAGTTCACAAGTTCGACTTTTCCGATCATGTTTTCTTTTCACAAGTACGACGGTTCCGTTCGTGTTTTCAGTTCACAATTTCGAGTTTCCAGTTCGAGAAGTCCAGCTCACAAGTTCGAGTTTTCAGTTCACAAATTCGTATTACAGATCTGGGTTCAAGTTATTTTGCTGGTTGAAGTGGGTTCGAATTGTTTGTTTGTCTGCTGCTCGAATTGCAGATCTGGGTTCGATGTTTGTTTTTGTTTCGTGGGTTGGTTTGAGTTTCACATCTTGCTGGTTAAAGTGTTCGAGTTTCAAGTTCAAAAGTTGCTGCAGGATTTGAGTTTTCAGTTGAAGTGTTCGAGTGTCAAGTTCAAAAGTTGTTGAAAGGATTCGAATTTTCAAGTTTGTTTTTTCTGTTCAAATATCTGTTTCAAAAGTGTTGTGGGTTGGTTCGTGTTAGTAGACTTCAGTTTCAATAGGCCGTACAAAAGGTTCGAGTTTTCAAGTTCGTTTATGTTCAAAAGGTTCCCGTTTGAGGCTTCTCTCGAAAGATTCGTTGTTCGAGAGATTATGGTTCGGATACTTGTTCTTTGAGGTCGGTTCATGGTGTCCAAATGTTTCAGGCAGTCCACTAAATCTGCTCTAAAATATCGCATTTTCACCATCTGGTTGGACGGTGTTGCCTTTGTTAGTTTGTTAGGTCGGGGAGTTTGATTTTTGGTGTCAAGATTGAGATTGGATAGGTTCAAGTCCACTAGGTGACTGTCCTTTGTGGTTTGCGAGTTTTAGATAGAGTGACTGGACTTGTCTGATTGTGTTTGGACATTTTTAGGTTTAGCGGTGTAGGTGTTCGTGTTTAAATTTCTTTGTTTGATCGTTGAATCGTTCTACTGACTAGCATCTTGCTAGTTTTTAGTTATATAATATATTGCTTTTCAAAAAAAAAATATAACCATTGTTTATTTTGCAAATTACTATTTAAATATGTAAAATGTAGAATATTTTTCAAAACCAACAAGAAAATTACTTGGATAACAAAAGTTTTTTAATTAGAAATTTTTCTGAAAATGGTCCAATTAAGTTTATAAAATACATACAATATGTTGATCCACTTTATATAGATATTATTTTATGATTATTAGTAATAAAATAATGTTATGTACGTGAACCAAACGAATCATTAAAATTATTATTTGCAAACCTTATATATATGAATTTATACAGGGATTGTTTAACAAGTCCTCGCACATTGCGAGGGGAAGAATTAAACTAACAATTTTATTATTACCAATTTCTCATTAAAAAAATATTGTTAATTATATATAATATGTATCACTTTTCTTAATTATAATAGTTACGTAATTTATCCTTTAAACATATTTTAATTAAGGTGAAATTAGTCACGTTATTGGATGAGATTGAAGAATATTTAATTCTTATTTTAACAGAAAGAAAAACTTTTTATTTGAGAAATAAATACTTCTCTCTCTTTAAGTTTTAACACAATTTCTCTAGGAATCTCGAATAACTCAGCCAATAGTTAGTCAACGATATTTTATTTAAAATATCCTGATAAATTGCAAATTTTGTTTGTAAATTAATAGTTATGGTAATTTGTTATGGTAATGCAACTTATGAACACTATTACATATCATCATTATCTGTAATATTTATGTATATATTAGTTTGAAAAAATCAAACAATATATTAAACATAATTTGTTTGTACTAGAAATCAATTAAAAAAATTAAGTCGTAAATTGTACATATAAATACCATATGACTCGTGTTGTGTTTACCATATAAAAAAACATAACGGATCCATTACCACAATTGCAAGAAACTGACTAAAGCGGATTTAAATAAAAGTAAACACATAAATAATTTTATTATTATGGAGTAAAGTAGATTGTACGAAATCCATGCCTTTAATACGAGAATAGAAAAAAAAGAGAGAAAAAAAAAAACAGTTAATGTGAGAAGTGTAAAATTGAAGCTACCTAATTCATATTTTAATTTTGGTAACGGTCAATTTCATTTATTGATATAGTTTTTTGTTAAATAAAATAAAAAATAAAACAAGTTGACATATTTTATAGCCTCGTTGCTTCAATTACATAAAAGGCTCGGATCCTCATTACTAAGTAAAAAAATTTTAGTATATTATACGAATTAGGTTTTTATTTTTAGAAAGGATAACTGTGTCATTTTAAAAAAATTGACATCAAAATGCGATTATGGATCCAAGAATGAATCTATTATAGATATGTTTGACGAAAATAGCTGATAATTGTAGCTGAAATCTAGTAGCTGGTAGCTGGAGCTGTATATTTTAGTTATATAGATATTTGGCAAATTAGTTGGTAACTGAAGGTGAGTAATGTAACATGATAAAAGGGACAAATTATAAAAATAGGAAGAATTATAAAACAATTAAGGAGATATTAATGTACTTTGGTATATAAAAAGTTTTAGCTAGTTTTATAAACTACTTCAAGAAGCCTTTTGTTTTGAAGTTTTTTGTTTTAAAAAAAACTTTCAGCTTTTTCATCCGAAATGACTTTGTAGATTTTTCTTTCAAAACAAATAGTTTCCAGCTCCTAAAAGCTTCATACCTAACATATGTTGTTTTAGTTTAGTTTCAATTCAATTCATTTTTTCAACGGGTTTTAAATCTACCTCAAATTTGTTTACGAAATGACTTGAATGCATAAATATAGATCATGCAATACGAAACCTAAATTATCTCAATACCATTAGGCTATAAGACTTGGAGGTTTAGAAATAACTTATTAACCTTGGATGAAACTTAAATCGTTTTTTAAAGCAGCAAAACACATAGTAACTTACTCCTAAAACAACAACTTTTATGTCCATAGCTGAATTTGAACCTATGACCATATGTCGTGGGAAACACTTTTCAACAACTTGATATTGTAAGCTACAAACTCTTTGGTAAATGACAATGTATTAACAAAGTCATATGAGACTCCATTTTGATCATCCGACTAGCAACCCGTGCTTTGCACTTCAGAGGAACCTAGGGTATCATGT
This sequence comes from Pulicaria dysenterica, assembly GCA_947179395.2. Lineage (NCBI taxonomy): Eukaryota > Viridiplantae > Streptophyta > Magnoliopsida > Asterales > Asteraceae > Pulicaria > Pulicaria dysenterica. Next base: position 74,518,757 of record OX359288.1, on the reverse strand, counting down.
ACGCTTGAATGTCGTAATTCATGACACGAAAAATATAGATTTGTATTTAAGCACTAACACGAAACCTCTTCGTATAAACTCTTACATCGAGCATCAGTTTTTAACTTTAGTGTTTTGTAGATCACGAATCCTCTAAATCAAGAAACATCTTCGATTAACATATCTCCATAGATATTAGCTACCGTGATTTCTTCTCACAATCGGTCATAATCTTGAACAATGAACGTTTCAACCGGTGTGCATAACGGGTTCATTGATCATCGCCTATGATTTCAACTTAACTAGCAACATTTCAACAAGTTTTTGCAGCAACTGAACAAATTTTTATCGATTAATATTGTTTCCACCGTGATATAGATTGTAGCGCTGATATTATACATGTGGGATTATGTGGTATATTGAGATTAAGAGTGTATTCAGGGGCGGACCCATGTACAAGGGGGGGGGGGGGCACGGGACACCGGTATTTTGACGGTTCGTAGTGTTAATTTTCGACTTTTTGAGGCGGTGCTACCGGTAAATTTTCGGGGTGCACCGGAGATGCCACCAAAATCAAAGGAAAAATGAAAGTTTTCTAAAAAAAATGATAAAAAATAGTTTAATCTTTCAATTTATACCTTTAAAATAACATTTTAGTTAACAGGTCTTTATATAAATTGTGTTTTGTTTTAAAATTTGGCCTTAAAATACCAGAAAAACAGCCGAAACCTCGTTAATCCGACCCGATTAACCGGAAACCCGGAAAAAAAAACCGAACCAGACCATCAAACTTATTTAATTTTATTCTCGCATTATATGGTGCTACCGGTCCCCAGAAATCCTGGGTCCGCCACTGAGTGTATTTCCGTAATTGTGTTATATATTTGTAGCATTAATTTGATTATTTAATATATAGAAAATCTGATGTGTCACAATAAATGTCAGAGATGGATTGTGAGAAACCGTCAAATTCAATTTGAATTAGGAGGGTGTTGAATGAAAATTCTGAGGGTGTTTAATGAAACATTTGAGGGGATTTTATGAAAATTGTATTTTAATATAATTAATTACAAGTTGTTTAGAAATTATGTTTAATAACTTGTGATATATTTTGTTTAGAGAAAAATTAATTATATATTTGCGACCGTCTCATTTTTATCTACATTTTGGTATAAATTTTATCTTATTATGACATATTTTTAATAATTAGTATATTCTTAGTTTTTGTGTACATCAATTGCGTGAATTGCATTGATTGGTAGATAATGGGGAAAACAGTTACATTACATTTAAATTCAATATAACTAGATGGTTCAGATGTAAATTGTGAGGAGGTTGTATGTAATATGGGAGGGTTTTATGAAAATTGTATATTAGTGTAATTAATTATAGGTTGTTTGTAAATTATATTTAATAACTTGTGATATATTTTATTTAGAGAAAAAATAATTATTATATTTGTAATCATTTAATTTTTATCTACATTTTGATATAAATTTTATCGTAATATGACTCTAAAAAAATAGAATATTATAATTGTTTTATCCATCGAGAGCAGCAGATAGGTAATTGTTGAATATTTAGTTTTTATTACTACTCAAATACCATATTACAACGATAAAAAAACAGGAGACCCAATTTTCACTATACTATTCAAACTTGCATCTATACACCTATTCTGCAAGACATAGAATAAGAAATATAAAATTGACACCACACTCAAACACAAACAATTTAAACCTCTATTTACTTCTTTTTAAAATCGATCTTCGGTCCAAACACCACGTATTCCATTCTAGATTACCATTTATGAATTTGGATTTAATCCATAAAAAAGTCCTCCATTTGAACTCTATAAAAAATATTTGACGCCCTCCAACTCTTATCTTGAATATATTGTTACGACGATACCTTATAAGATTATAAGATATAAGAAATATCAACTTGCAGCTCTCATAATCTGTCTAGACTCTTTTCTCCAATTGAAAAAGGGCCTAAATGCGTTTTGATTTTTCTAGGCCCGTACTAGCCCAGTAACTAATTTCCCTTTTAGTTAATTTTATATAATGATAATTATGCAAGCTTGTAGACATTGTATAGCTTATAACAAAAATATAAATTTTAATTATAGAAATCTCTTTATATATATATTTTATAAATATTAATCATGTATTTACATTGTATAATTAGTATACGTAATATCTACTAAATTATATATTGAATATCTAAGTGTTAAAAATGATTAGTTATAGACGTTTTTTCTATATATATATCGGATTTAAAATTATGTATAAAACATGTACTTAATACTGTAGATTTATAATGACTTTGATCATTGATATAGACAAAAGTATATATACATTAGAAAAACTGTCCCAGACGACGAACGGGTATATAACACTGGTGTACAATTTTATGTATTTGGATAAAGAACTTATGGATTTTATGTTCTTTATGCACCATTATATGATATGTAAACTTTAAATATTTCTATTTTACGAACGGGTATAACTCAGCTTAATGACCTTTTTACTCATCTTTTAAATTTGTAAAATAGGTACGAAAAATTTACACACGTACATATATATATGTATTAGCAAAACTAACACACAGATACATGCATATATATGTATTAGCAAAATTGACCCGGCCAACGGACGGGTATAGCACTAGTTATTATTGTTTGTGTGTAACTGTATTATTCTGTATACGTGTGTCGTATGGTATGATGAATAGCCCATGTATTAGTTGAGCCATGGCCCATTGAAATTTGTAACAAACTCGTTATTAATAATAATAATTGAGGTCTTGAGGATTACGGGAAAACATTAGCCCAACAATGATTTCATGTGTGTTCCTTTGATCAAAGTTCTCAGTTAACACTTGATATTAATCATGTGTATGCGTGTATTTAAAAAAAAAATAGAGTAAAGATTGTGAATTCGTTCAAATTTAATGACAAGTTCAATTGCGCAATAGAGCTAATCACTTACTTATTAATTACTTATTAACTTATTATTGTTTACTTAATAGTTTAACCAATAATAGAGCTATCCGATATCTGAATTTTCGCATTTGGATTCGGATAGTATTTTTTTGAAATTACAGATATTTCGGATATACAATATCCTAATAGTATTTTTATTTTTTATTTTTATATTGCTTATATATTTAATTTTCTTAACAAATATAGTTTTATATACATGCATTTTTTGTTTTAAAGAATACTTGAGCTATTATTGGTGATTAAAGTTTAAAATTGGTTATTTAGTAATTATATATTTTTTTAAAATTAGATAAAAAAATATCCTTTTCTTTTCAAATTATCGGATATTTCGGATATCCGGTTTTCAACACCCGCCGCAGAAGAGAGTAGTGAAGTAGCTCAAGAGAGGTTAGAGACCTCGCGTGTCTACGTCAATAGTAAGGAGACAAGAGAGGTTATATATGCAACTAACATAATCTAAGTTAGATGTAATTAATTTTATACATCACATGTAGAATTAAATTAATAAAGATGATTTGAATACCCATATTTAAGTTAGGTGTATTATTCGGTTATTTTATTTAAGTTTTCAGGTTACAGACTTACAGGGTATTTCATTTTCATAAAATAACCGATAATCAAACCGAATAAGAAATAAGATTGTTTGGGTTTCTAATTTGGTTAGGATAGGTTCTTAATTGAGTACAACTATATAAGAGTTACTTGGGTTTTGTTACGGGCTTCTTTTGGGTTGCGCCTTTTGTTGTAGTTGGGCTCATGGGCTACGTGGTTGTTACGTGTTACATTAATTAATGTGGATTTTCTTCTCCAAGTTTAAACATTTTCATTTCAATGTTCAATTAAGTAGAATTTCAGTACATAATATTATTTTTCCTCTTTTCTATATTATTTTCTTCTCAATGTAGAAACAAAACTGTGGATTATCACTTTGTACACTATTAGGGTAATATCATTTTTTCCCTGCGTCTCACTAACCCCCAATTTATCCCCCTTAATTATTCTTCATTATTTCTAAAATAAATGTAGAGGCAAGAGAGAGGAGAGAGATGGAGAAAAAGAGAAAAAAAGTGGAGGAGAGAGCGTGAGTGGAAACCAGACAAAATGGATCAGCGAATAAAAGGGCAGGGGACGGTGTTATGGAAGTCGACTAGCTCCAACCAGCACATTCATTAATTGGTTAGATGCTCATTGTCTAAATAAATTTTTAGTATATAATAATAGTTTTCCTATATTGATAATATACAGTTACCATTAAAACCAAGAACTGTTTTCAAGTCTTCGATACTTATGTTTTGTAAGGTGTAGCGTTTAAGGTATAATTCGTTTTTTTGTTAATCAAAAGTAAAGTTAAATAGATGTAGCTGTATAAAATTTTCAATTTTAATTGTTGGTATATATAGGTTCTACTTTGATTTTAACTTTTATTACAATGCTTATAAACATTAATTGAAAAGGTGAAAGAAAAGAGCAATTTAAATCCATATAACTAATTTTTTATAAGGCAAATACCACAACCAAATTATTTTTAAAAGTCATAAACTTTAATTCTTGATTAAGATTCTTTTATGTTTGGTAAAACATGTTTTATTATATTCTTTCATAAACATGAAAGTAAACCTTATAAAAGGAATCTATTCTTAACTAATACGAGAGACTCACTTTTATATTTGTAAATAAACCATAATAAATTATATTTAATCCAAAAATAAGAGGATTTAAACCCTTTTATTCTATCTCCCCCACCTTTAAGATGTTACCCAAAACCCAATTTTTACAATACCACTACTCGACCCATCTCCCACAAATCCATAAAGGTAATGCTATGATTAATCTTCTAATATAGTTTATACCTTATATATAGAGATACAAAAATGTTAAATTAATACATATTACAAAATATAATTTTTCATATGTAGTTCGTGTCATGCCGAATTATACGAATAATCACTATAAATGGTCTGTCTAAAAGCAATATGCGTATAATCATATATAATTTTTTTAACAACACTTAATCAGGTATCCAAGTATGCCCGAGACCTGAACATCTCGCATGCTACCTGACCCAAATTAAATACGGCTTGTCCAATTAACCCGAATTAGACACCTGATAACCGAATAACCTGATGCTTATTACCTGACTTCGTTTTTACCGGTTCTTTTTGTTCGGGTTTGTTTTTTTCTTCCAATAAGTGTAAACGAGTCGAGCTTTTATCATGTAACTCGAGCTTAACTCGTTTGAGTCAAACTTTATCGAATTCGAGTTCGATCCCAAAAAACGAGTTTGAATTATATAACGAGTCGAGCTTTTCAAGCTTTGTATAATATATGTATAGAGTTAATTACAAAAATGGTCCTTGTGGTTGTCACGAAATTTCACTTTTAATCCTTTAACTTTAAAAATTACAAAAACAGTCACCGTGGTTGTCATTTTGTTTCATTTTCAGTCCTTTAGACTAACTACTGTTAACTTTGACCGTTAGTCAAAGGGCATTTTAGTCTTTTTCTACCTTATCATGGTTACCAAACAAACTTGACCTATAGGTGAGGATTAAGTAAAAGGTATATTAACGTAAAAATGGTAAGAGACAATAAAAAATCATTTTTATTGATTAAAACTAGTTGTTCATCGATTTTTTTTTGATAAATCTAACATATTCATCACTTTTTACACAGCAAAAGAGATTTTCAAATACAGATTTTGAAACCAGATTTTTGGAATAATTTGGTGATGAACAAAATGGTTTCATCTAAAAAGTGATGTATATGTTGGATTCATCAAAAAGAAATCGATGAAGAACTAGTTTTAATCAATAAAGATGATGAACTAACAATTATCAGTTGATGTATATACTGAAAAACTATCACTAATCATCCCTCTTACACTTTTTACTTTAATTTACTTTTTATTTGATGTCATCCCCTTGACCTATTAAGGTGATTACCAAACATGTTTTTTCAATGTTTACTTTTTAACCTTTTATTACCAAACACTCACCTTCTCTTTAACCATTTTATCACCAAACACATACATACTCACTCTTTCTAATCACTTTTATCACCTACTCGATTCTTCCATCATACATTGAGTTCATTCTCTCCTAGTCTCCTCAAGCCACCACCACTAACCTCTCCTCCGCCGGCTCCACTACCCTCTCCTCCGCAGGCGCCGCTACCACCTTCCCATCCGCCGGACGCCACCACCGCCGTCTTCCTCTTCCCTTTTATCGCCTGGGTGAAAACGGATGATCAAACCGAGAAGGAATGACAAGGTTTATCACATGGCCGGTGTCACAACTTCCGCCATCGCCGTCCCTGGTGTCGCAACTGCCGCCTTCGCAACCCCTGGTGTCACAATCGCCATCGTCGCACCCATCTCTCTCTAAGCAAATTACTCTATCTCGATAAGGTTTTTCAGATCTGCAAATCTCCCCCCCCCCTCTCTCTCCTCCTTGTTGTTCTTCGTCTTCTCGGAATTCGTTATGTGTTTTGTTCTTGAATGTGTTTTACAGATCTGCAAATCGCCATCAATGAATACTTGAATGGGTTTTGTTCTTTCTTTCTGATTTAGGGTTTTTCATTATGTGTCCAGATTCGAGTTGTTTGATGGTGTTGTTAGGTGTTTCTGATTTAGGGTATTTCATCTTGTTTCTGATTTAGGGATTTTCATCAGGATAACATTCCAAAAGATTTTAATTGTGGATGTTTATTTTGGAGCTTCTTGTTTCCGATTTAGGGATTTTCATCATGATAACATCCAAAAGATTTTAGCAGTGGATGTTTATTTTGGAGCTGGAATATTGGGAAATGGTGGTGGTAGTGAAATTGCATGTGAACAGATTTCTTGTTTATCTTGTAATAAAGAAGGTAGAACACCATGATATGAATCTTAAGAAAAGAAGACCAAGAAGGAAAAACACCAAAAGAGAAGAAAAATAATACTAAAAACACAATTAAAGTTTAAAACAATTTTTTAAAAGATAACGATTATTTAATATGTTTGTATTCCTTAACATTATTAGTCTATTTGTTAATTTTGATAAAAGGTTGATTTTACTTGAAGAATAGTTAATATTTAAATTCTATATTTTATTTTACTAAATTATATATTTAATATGCAATTAGAAAGTTAATTAAGAACAAAAGAAAAGGAAATTGGAACAAAAGAAAAAAGAAAAGGAAATAGACAAGATGATGTTTGGTAATAAGGATAAGGTGGAAAAAGACTAAAATGTCCTTTAACTAACAGTCAAAGTTAACAGCAGTTAGTTTAAAGGACTGAAAGTGAAACAAAATGATAATCACAGTGACTGTTTTTGTAATTTTTAAAGACAATTTCTGTAATTAACTCTATATGTATATTTATAAATGTAAAATGTATACACAAGAGCGTAATGTTGAAATACATTAAAAATAAGTATTTGTTGAAACAAATCTACATTCTATGCGTACTTATAAAACGTAATTACTAAAAATCATTAATTTCAAACTGTCTATATTTTGATTAATTTGGTTTTTGAAATCATTTTTTTAAATATAATTTCGAGTTTTCGGAGTCAAGCTCGAGCTAATAATATACCTTGTCAAGTCGAGTTCAGGCTTTCAACTTTGAATGCTAGCTGAGCTATCGAACCGAGTTTGAATTTAACATAAAAACTCGAGCCCAGTTTAGCTCGAGCTCGACCAAACCCTTTACCCCTATTTAATAGCAACCCTAATTTAAGTGATATTGGAGAACGATTGTTAGCTACATTTACGGAAAAGATGTCAACATTTTCACAGTAAAAATGTAACTACAGCAATGAACGATCACAGTCGCAAAATCAACGCTACCTTACTCCAAATTGGTATGGCGAGATCGGATTTCATCGGGATTTTGGCCCAAAATTGATGTTAATTTGAAAACCACCATCTCAAACAACACAAACATTGCCCCTTCGTATACACTCCCCATCGGAAGCACCGACGGTCTTCTTCCTTCCTCCTCCACACCATCATCCGCCATCGTCTGAGCTGCTACATACGCCACCATGCTCGCATACTTCACCGAAGATCCAGATTCCGGCTGTGCGGTCACAACTAGCACGCGACCACCGTTCGATTTAGCGACACCGCATATTGCGTCAACGGTCGAGAAACCTCCTGGTCCGGCAGACGCGATAAGGAGGTCGGAGGAGGAGATCGGAGGCGTAGTCATGTCGCCGACGCAGTGGGCGGAAAGTCCTAGATGTGCGAGCCTCATACATAGCGCTTTCATCATCAATCCTTCCCTGCCTACACCGTAAACGAAGACTTTTCCTCCGCGGGCGGCGGCGGAAGCTATTTCGTCGACGGTGATCTGTAAGGGAGATGGAGTAGATGTAGATTTGGTGAAGACGGAGCTGATTTGATTGCAAATACTGGTTGCGAGAGATGACATCGAATCGCTACTTGATTCCTCCATTAACGAATGCTAACGAGAAAGGTTGAAATATATTTGTTGGTTCACAACTTCACATTACACGAATGGATAAAGATAAAGACAACCACAGTCCACAGGTATAAAAAAGAGAGTTAATTGTTCAAATGGTCCTTTAATTTAGGGTTTCTGTCATTTTCGTCCTTTAACTTTAAAGTGGTCGAATCATCCTTAAACTGTCATTTTCATGCCGTTTTGGTCCTTTTTAACGTTAGCCGTTAGTTTGGTCAGCTAAATCAAGGGCATTTCAGTTATTTTACCCTTCTTTTTAATTTCTAATTATAAAAAACAATATATTTATTATTTTTAAAAAAATAAAAATTAAATATTATATCAACCTCGCACTTTCTCTATTCTCTAGACACACACACACACACACTTCCCCCCCCTCTCTCTCTCTCTCTCTCTCACACACTCTCTTCTTCCCCTTTCAAGAACCATCACCCCCACCCTCCACCACCGTTCACTGCTGCCACCACCGCCGCCCTCTGCCACAACCACCGTAACCACCACCACTGCCGTCGTAACACCGTAACCACCACCACTGCGACCATAGCACCGTAACCACCTCCACCGTCCGTTGCTGCCACCCTCTGAAAACCCTAGATCTATACTCACTGCGACCTCCATCGTCCTCCGCCATAACCACCACCTCCATCGCACCATAGATCTCCCTCTCTCACCGCTCATATGATTTTGGTGTTGTACATTTAACATCCATCTTCTTCACCTTTTTCTTCTTCTTCACAGGATGATGATCATCTTGCAGTTGCTTCTTGTTGAGGATTATTGGTAGTGGTTTTTCACCCTAGAACTGCCACCGCCGTGGTGGGTTTTCACCCTAGATCTGCCACTGAAAACCCTAATTTTTACGGTCGTGGTGGCTCCAATGAACAGAGTGTGTGTGTGTTGATCCGCCACTGAAAACCCTAGACCCGCCACTGTTAAAGTCGTGGTGGTTCCGATGAACAGAGTGTGTTTGTGTTGATCGGAAGTAGTGGTTGTGGTGGTGGTGGGTTGTGGTGGTGGTGGATGGAAAACTATACTGATTGAAAATGAAGTTATTGTCTTTAATCTTTTGCTAAAACATCATCATAAATTCTGTTTTTGCTAGAAGACAATTAAGTTATTGCTAGAACACAACATCAAAAATTCTGATTGAAAATGAAGTTATTGTCTTTAATCTTTTGGAAAACTCTTGTCGTGGAAGTGGTTGCTGGTGGTGGTGGGTTGTGGTGGTGGGTGGTGGTTTATAGTTGACAGTAGGAGAGAGAAAGAAAAAGATGACTTTGACTCTAAGAGATGACTTGGAACTTTTGACAGAGTTGACTTTGACTATTAATTATTAATTAATTTATAAAATGAGTAAAAAAATATAAAACAATAAAATATAAATACAAGGGTAAAATGGTTATTTTACCTATTTTAACGGAAAAAACTAACGGCTGACGTTAATAAGGACCAAAATGGCATGAAAATGGCAGTTTAAGGATGATTCGTACCACTTTTAAAGTTAAAGGACGAAAATGGCAGAAACCCCTAAGTTAAAGGACCATTTGGACAATTAACTCTAAAAAAGACGACTAATGAAAGAAAAGAAAATTAAAAGGCAAAAAAAAAAATGATTTTGATTTGTATGTTTTTTGAGTTGGAAATAAATAAAATAAAGAGTTAATTACACAAATAGTTTCTGTGGTTTACCAAATTTTTCGTGAATGATCTTTAAACTTTAAAAATTACACCACAGTCTCCGTGCTTGTCAATTTGTTTCAATGTTGGTCAAAATTTAACACTTCCGTCTAAATTGACGTTATCCCCTATATTTGTGGGGGATTTTTGTCTTTTTACCCCTAAATTAATTAAAATCAATAAAATAAAACTACTGGTGGATCTCACACTCTCTCTCTTTCTTCTCTCTCTCAAGCCTCCACCGTAAAAACACCACAATGAAACCTCATTCATCTCAACCACCACCTCCTTCATACGAAGTCTTCAACCACCATGAAACATCATTCATCTCTCTCTCTCTCTCTCTCTCTATCTCTCTCTCTCTCTTCATCTCAACCCTTCACTTTTATTTATTTCAACACCACCACCACCACCGGCGGTTTCTACCACCACTGCCGGTATCTACCACCACCAACCATCGATTTCTTCAATTCATAACCACTACTAGCACCGTTTACGAAAATCGACTACCATAACCCACAAAACACCACCACTGTTACAGATCTGAATGAACAAGAACAAGAAATCCATGATCCAAAACAAGAACTCTAACAAATCCCATAAGAAGAACAAGATCTGAATGAAACCTAATGAACAAGAAGAACAAGATCTGAATGAAACCGATGAAGAACGAGATCTGAATGAAGAACACGATCTGAATCGATGAAGAACGAAATCTGAAACCAAAAAATGAAACACACATACCTCAAGAACAAGATCTGAATATGGAGGTGGTCACCGATATCGCATGACAAACCCTAATTTGAAATCGTATGAGAAACCCCTAACTTGAAGGGGGGAGAGAGAGAGATCCGAGTCTAGCATGTATTGGTGAAGGGGAGGCGACGGTGGTAGGTAGAGAAGAAGAAGAGGAGGCGTCGGTGGTAGGTAGAAATGAAGGAGAGGCGGCGGTAGGTGGCGGCCTCTATTTGTCCTCGATGGCGATCTGTGTGTGTAGTATAGAGAGAGAGATAACAGTGTTAAGAAAGGAGGGGAGGAGGAGGGTGGTGGTCTGCGGCGGAGGAGAGGAGGGGTGGTGGAGATGAAAGAAGGTGGTGGTTTACTGCTGAAATTAGGGAAGAGGGAGTTTGTTGCAGATGGAGAGAGAGTGCAGGAAGAAAGAAGGAGTGTAGGACCCACTAGTATCTTTAATTTAATAATTTTAATTATTCAGGAGGTAAAAAGACAATAATACCCCTTCAAAAATAGGAGTTAACGTTGATTTGGACGACTCAGTTAAAAATGGACTAGCATTGATACAAATTGATAACCATAGGGACTGTGGGTGTAAATTTTGAAGTTTACAGACCACCCACGAGAAATTTGGTATACCTTAGAGACCATTTGTGTAATTAACTCTAAAATAAAATTGGAGAGAAAATATAAGCATATTTTATAGTCACCTATAAAAAATCATAAAAAAATTCATTTTCTTTTCTTCTAATTCTCTCACTATTAGGAGGAAAGTTTAGAAGAGAGTTAATCAAACTTTCCTTTCAAATTCTTTCCCTTCTTTTCTTAAAATAATTATGGAACACATTTTTTTTAATTCTTTTGGAATCTCTTCTTTATTAAAACTCGTGAACACAGTGTTAAAATATAACTAAGAATTAATACTATCAATTTGGGTCGGGTTTGGTAAATTTCCTGTCAAGTTTGTGCTTTATTTTTTTTCGTCGGGTTCGTGTCGACCCATTTAGACCAAATGTGATTGACGAGATTTTTTTCCAGTTTTCGAGTATGATTTTCAAATATGGTTTTCCGATAACAATTTAGTTAGTATATTTTTTGTTTTAAGGTCATGAGAAGTACCTTTAAGCATAACATGGACATGCTGATTTGGTAGTTGATACGGAAGAGAACCCCGTCACAACCGTTTTGGTACCGAAGCATGGGATGTTTCTCGATATTTCACTACCGAAAGAGAGAGGAGAGCGAGGGAGAAAGAGAGAATAGAGGAGAAAGGGAGAGAAATTATTAGAAAAAAACCATTGAAATATATGAACATGAGTAATTTTTGCGTTTAAGCATCGATAAGTAAGAAGATGATACTACTAATGTGACACTAATATCCCAGGTAAAATGTAAAGCATGAGATTGGATTATTCCCATGCTCTAATGTCAATAGTTTAATCTTTTGAAATAGGTCCCATATAAATTAATGAAATGAAAGATAAACAAGTTTTCTAACAAAAAATTTAGTTAAATCTTTTTTAGAAACTCATTTGAAGATAGTTAAATGTGGATGACTAGAGAAGAAATTTAGAGGGTATATACATTAAAAAAAACACCAAATTTATACTGAAAATTATTATAGAGAAAACTATTTTTAAAAATAATTTAATTAGATTAGATATACAATCAAACATACACATTATACTCAACTATTCAGATAAGCAACAACACTTGCTTTCAACAGTACTTAGAATATCGGCATCTAGCCTCGGCTCCAAACACAAAATTTGTTACTATCTAGAAATCTTACTCTTTATGTATCTGAGTGAAGGTATGTGATTTCCGTGCTTTGTTACTAATTCTCTTTATCTTAAATTAACCACTATATCTATCTCGTCAAAATCTTAAAATTTCTCTTTATTATAGTTCTTATCCATACTCCAATTCATAAACTTATAAAACTTCTTAATTAATCATCTTTATACTCTAGTAACTAAGCATTAAGGCTTATTGGTTCATTCATTTATATCCTTTTTATTATTTCTACTCGATCTTTGATTTACTATTATCTTTTTGCCATACATATTTTCTACTATTACAAGTTCTTAACCATCCACAACGGCTGGTCTAGTCTTAACTTATTATATATTACCCTAGGGACTGTTTGTTTGTTGCTTAATGGAACCATTCAGCGCTGAATGCTGAACCGTTCAACATTCAGCATGTTTGATTATTGTCTCTGAATGAAGACTGTGCTGAATGAATCAGAAGAACGCTGTTGAATCATTCTACCTTAAAGTGCATTCTGAATCATTAAGTACTAAGTATTTTACCCTAATACTCCTTCTTTCAGATGATGCATTGTTAAACAATCATATCTTATAATATAATAATATAACTATTAATATTAAAATGGTAATTTGCGTCATTTAGATTGTTCATTTAGAACCTTTATAAAACAGCACTCACATTCAGAGACATATTCATTCAGACCACAGAATCATTCAGTGCTTAATCATTCTGCATTAACAAACAGTCCCTTAAACAACTATAATTTTTAAAATATTTACTTTTTGTTGTGCTAGTGTTAGATTCAATCCATGACTTTTACTATTGTTGTTCGTAATTTAACAATATTCAACATAACTTAGATATTCTCTTATTGTCTGGTACATTATGTTTCTAAATTTTGCTCAAGCTTCACTTATAAATTAGTAACAATAGAAAGATCTTTATCACCCGATCTAGTTTTAATACCAATTTTAATTATACATTACTTTCTTATCTTGTACTGTTCTCTCTCACTTTTACTTAAAATCGCAAAAGACTTGAAAGAATGGAAGATGTGGCCTGTGGGTATAAATTTTAATAACTCCTTAAGAAAGTCTTTAGGAGACGGAAAATCAATGGCATTTCGGGAAGATAATTGGGTGGATTACATGCTTTGATGTGAACGAGAAATCATGCTACATCGAGTAAAAAAAACTTTGGGAAGGATTTTTTTCATTGGTGGGGTGTGGTTAATTGCGATTTATACCCGAAGACGGCAGCTCAAGGTGGAGGCGTACTGCGTACAAGGACGACTGACACTACGCAAGTAACAATCTGGGCAATTCTTTATCTGATCTGGAAACAAAGGAACGACGTAGTGTTCAATAAATATAAGAGGAAGCTTGTAAATTTTCTTTTTAATGTACAAATGCAGGCTTATGTATGGATGACACGGCGGAGGAAGACAAGAGTAGTTATGTTTTTTTTTAGAACAGTGGAAAGGAAAACTAGCCAAGGAGCTTAAACATTACTATTACCCCCTTCTCCCGACTAGAAACCCAAATTATTATTAATAATAAGTTCTAGCAAGATTCTAGACAAATTACAAACATGATTAAAGTAAAGAGACAGGGTTACAATTCTACATAAACTAATATAATGACTTACAATTAGATTTAAATTTTGACCAAGTGAAAAGATACACTTAACTTGCAACAATCACTAATAACGCCAAGAATCTTTATTTATTAAATACCACATAATTCCCACTCTTCCAATTAAACCATGAAATTGTTCCCATCACCGCTTCTAAAAAGCATTTTTCCCCCAAAATCCTTGATCCAATAAGTTAAATACCATTTGTTCTAATGAAGAATGTTGGGCCAGCTTGATACCAACACCATGTATACATCCACTGCCGAAAAAGATGATTCACCGACTCCATATTGGTTCGTGTAATGGACAATTTTATGGCACACTTGTGATTCCCCTAGATCTCACATTAGACCTTGTGGGAATTCTTTTTTAAAAACAAACTTCAAACCAAAAAAATTACACGAAGGGGTAACTAATCATTCCAGAAACATAGACTTACGAAAGGGGATTGTCAATAATCAGCCGCATAGATATAACAAAGAATTTATCAGAGGTCTCCAAGGATTCATGTGTTGATACATCCCTAGTAAATAGCTCTTTGGGATTCAAGATCAACTTCTGAAGGATCTCTCACATCTTAGAGATATTCACCCAAGCTCCAACTTTTCTATCATTTGCAAGAATATTAGAATCCCTACCCAAAACCCCGTGATTGGCTTTAATCACTTTGATCCGCAAAGCATCTTGATTATTCATCCATCTCCACCACCATTTTAAAAGTAAAGTAAAGCGATGTTCATTGAGCGTAGAGAGCGGACTCCCAATCCACCTAAATTTCATGGAGCAATTGTTCTTTGCCATTCCACCCAACATATTTTAGTATTGCCATTATCATTAGACCCCTAAAGAAATTTCCATCTATTTTTTCAAGAGCATCTATTACACTTAACGGGGATTTGAATAATGAGCGAAAAATATGGATGGTGGAATCATTTTGGCCATGGTACTGGGAAATGGAATCCTAAAATGTCACCTCATATCTCTGCAAAGTAGGCTAAAGGTATTTATGGGAATACTCTCAAGTACCGATTTACATAGTGTGACCCTACCCCCAAAGCAAGGTTCTTGGCTTTTCAACTAGATAGCCTAGAATTAACCTTGTCTATAACTAGTTTCCAAAATCTTATCAACCCCATGTTTGCTCCTACCATTATACCAGGGAGTGAAAACGTAAGTTTGGCATTGTCATATTTAAGGAAATAATAAAGCCATCGAATCTCATCTTCATGTACACCTATACCAAATACTTTGCTTTTAGCAAAGTGTACGCTAAATGAAAGCACCTAAATATTCTCTGTGAGATCGGTAGCATTTGATAAGGGTCCACTTACCTACAAATTAACATCATCAGCCAATAATAAGTGAGATATATAAGACCCATTGTTAGGAAGTTTAACCCTCGAAAAACACCACGATTAGTAGCTTCCAGCATGGCAATATGCAAGCCTTTCATGGCAAATATGAATAAAAAAGAGAGAGCGGTTCTCCTTGTCTAACTCCCCGAAATAAAGAAAATTCTTTAGTTGGCTAACCATTTACAAGAATCCCCGAAATAAAGAAAATTCTTTAGTTGGCTAACCATTTACAAGTATAGAAGATTTAGCCGATTTTAGACAACCCTTAATCCAAAGACACCATTTCAATCCAAAGTTCATTTGTTGTAGTTTAGAATCAAGATAACTTAAACAGAGGCAAATAAACGCTTTTTCAAAATCAATCTTAAAGAGAAGAGTTTGCTTCTTGGATCTTTTTATCCAACTACAAATCTCATTTAACATTAACGAACCGTCAAGAATCCGTTTACCTTCGATGTATATTGATTGTTCATTACTAACCGCCTTCTCCACCACCTTTTTAGGTCTTAGAATCGGCACTTTAACAATAATCTTATAGATACAACCTATTAGGCTAATAGGTCCATAATCCCTAAGTGATAACTAATCCAAGCGAAAAGTAAGAAGGGGTCAAAATAAGGAACCAATCGAAATATTTTATAAAGAAAGCTGATATGTACATAACAGTTTTTAGCTATATATAACAAATTATAAACAGTTAATACACATTGTATAGATTAATAGTGTATAAAGTTATTGTGTAGTGTTAGTTTGTTGGGTACGGCCGTTTTATAAACTCGCAGGAAAACGTTAATGTATTAGGTAGGATCTAGTCATCTTGTAACACCCAGATTTGCATCTTGCAATTTTCAAGGGTCCCATGTAATGTGTTACTTTATTTTGGTAATATATATATATATATATATTGGTTGCTTTCCAAAAAAATAAAAATAAAAATACACTCTGTTTCAAGGGTCCCACGCAACTGCACCAGCATCAGCATTTGCACCCGCGTGTACTACCAAAATTTTCATCCTCTGCAACATAAGTACAAATCGCACCAAAATAAACCCTCATCTCCATCCTAATTACTGTAGTTTCTTCACAATTTCCTGTTGTTAACTTCACTAAACTTTTGCTTCATTTGGAAATTCCACTGAACTGGTAAGCCTCTGTACTATCCTTCTTATCTCCAATCGTACTAACCCCAATTGAATGTTCCAGTTGAGTTCAAAATAGAGTTTTGATTCAATTCCCATCGTGGGTTTGGTTTATCTTAACAAATCATGGCTTCTTCGATGCTATATGGAGCTCAACATCTCGCATTAGCCCCAAAAGGGTTAGGGTTTACTAGCTCAGATTTACACGGTAGGAATTTCCCCAAATTCAATTTGGTTGGTAGAAACTGTTACAATTTTCGATCTAGAACCCTAGTTGCACCAAAATGTAGTGTCTCTGTACCAAGACCTGCTTCACAGCCTAGGTTCATACAACACAAAAAAGAGGCATTTTGGTTCTATAGGTTTCTGTCGATTGTTTATGATCATGTGATAAACCCTGGTCACTGGACTGAAGATATGCGAGATGATGCACTCGAACCTGCTGATCTTAATAGCCGTGATTTGATAGTGGTGGATGTTGGTGGTGGCACAGGGTTCACTACTTTGGGTATTGTAGAGCATGTTGATGCTCAAAATGTGACCATTTTGGATCAATCACCTCATCAGCTTGCAAAAGCTAAGGAAAAGAAGCCATTGAAGGAATGCAAGATTATAGAGGGAGATGCAGAGGATCTTCCTTTTAAAACCGATTATGCTGATAGATATGTGTCGGCTGGAAGGTATAGCTTCTCACAAGTTCATTTTACATGTGTTGATTGCCATGATTGAAAGTCTAATTAGTTTCATTTAATGTGCATTTTTCCAATTGAAGTAATTTGGTTTGATTAGGAGATGTTAAAAGTTTTTAATGTTTTGATGTGTTTTCTGATAGTGATCATTGTGAATTGAATTAACAGCATCAGAACAGATTATACTTATCTTTTTTGAGTATTTTGAAGTCACATTGATTAAATCTGGAGAATCAGATAGTCATCCCTGGTTTTAAACAATTAACTATCTGATCTTGATTCTTTGCATGATAGTAGTACAACTTCTTGCTTGCTTCTTTAAATCTGATATATATAATCCGTAAACCATAATCAGAATCACTTTTACCCACAAATGTAAAACTTCCAAAGACTCTGTAAGACATATGATTAGCCATGGGCCTCACAGGGTAATCAACATATGAACATCTATTTTCATTCTTATGCATCTATAGATAAAGAGAATTAAAGTTCATGGTTGAACGAGGGTTCAATTTACTTAAACGGGTTATGACCATGTCTTTCCAGCATTGAGTACTGGCCCGACCCACAAAGAGGCATTAAAGAAGCATACAGGGTTCTGAAGAAAGGAGGGAAGGCTTGCTTAATTGGTCCTGTTCATCCAACATTTTGGTTGTCTCGTTTCTTTGCAGACATGTGGATGCTGTTTCCAAAGGAGGAAGAGTATATTGAATGGTTTGAAAAGGCGGGATTTGAAGATGTCCAGATTAAAAGAATTGGCCCAAAATGGTATCGTGGTGTTCGTCGCCATGGTCTCATCATGGGATGCTCTGTCACTGGTGTCAAAACAGCATCTGGGGATTCTCCATTGCAGGTTATTTCTTCTTTTTCATTAAACATATCATTATTATTATTATTACACATTAAAGTTTATGGATCTATGCATTATAAATAACATTCATTTAGTCAGAGGTTAAAACCGAAAACATGCAACATTCATGTCATTATAATGATTCCTTCTTAGGGGTTTTTGGATTTGTGTTTCCAAAGTTATTATTTTGCCATAAAGAATCTTAATTAGATAGTTAGCTGTTTAAAAGCTACTGATAGGTGTTTTGTAACATTTATCTTGATAAGTAAATTTGATAAATAGTTTTCTAAAGACAATTCATAAGTTGATTATCCAAATCTACTTATATGGACCTTTAAAGAATATGATAATACTGAAATCATAACCATTTCATTCAAATACTCGAAACCAATTCTTGTCATGCTAAATTATATCAGTAAGTTTAAATGCACATCCAAACACACATTAATCTATTTGTGTAGATGAATCTCACTTAGTTGGTTTGAAGGTATTCCATTTTTAATAAGTCATATTTCTTCTATGAAATTTGCAATATCTAATAAACACTGGTAATAGTGAAAAAGGAATATTACATAATTGCATATATATTTCTTAAAAAGGTAGATGCTTTCTAATAACAAACAACAAATAAAAGGCGATGTTGCAATCTTCGTGAAATATCCAAGAAACGGAAAGTGTTACAGCTGTCACTTGTTCGAGCTAGTATTATATATTGGTTCGTCCAATTTCCATTTTACCTATTTTAGAAAAATTTTACATGTTGCAATTTTCATTGAACATAATTGCAATCTACACAAGCTTTTAAATTGATTATATTATAAGAACTGAAACATTTTGACCCGCCTTAAATTTACCAGTTTCGACCCATTACCTAATGTGTTTGCTTCTCATCATAAATTGAGTAGAATCATTGCTGTCAGAGTTCGTTATCTTTGCAAACATAATATTTGTTGCAGCTCGGTCCTAAAGTAGAGGATGTAGAGAAGCCAGTGAACCCGTTTGTATTTCTCATTCGATTCCTTCTTGGCGCGATGGCTGGAGTCTACTATGTACTGGTTCCTGTTTACATGTGGCTCAAGGATCAAATTGTGCCAAAAGGCCAACCAATATGAGATATTAAGAGTCTCTGTATGTGCAGAAGTGTTTGGTCAATAATTATGATGGAACTTACTGTATGCAATGTTATTTGGTCATTATGTACGACTTTGATGTTGCAGAAGTGTGTAGTTAATAATTATTATGGAAATTTCTGTTTATTATGTACGACTTTGGTATTTAAGTACTTGTGAAATCTTGCAGTTAAGGGTAAATGCTGGTTGTTTACGAATTTCTGTTTATTATTTTTCTTAATTTCTTGTTTTTACCATAGTACACACTGTATTAAAGCGAACATTTTTGACTTGTTCACTAAGTGAAAAGTTGTTGGTTTTTGGATCGAGTAAACTAGTCCAGACCGAGCCTGGTAATTATCGAGCCGGGTTTATTTGTTGTTTTAATAAGGTGTAGCCAAACAGTGTCTGGAATACTGCTGGCCTATAAAGTTATGGGTTTAAGTCTTGTTATGGATAACAAATGTAATTGATATTCTTTGGCACCTCAAAGTGACAACAAATCTCAACTTAATATTTGATAGCAATGGTAGCACTTATGTTCATGTATAGAATAATTATTTTTGATTTTATTATCATTGCCATAATAAATAAAGTTTATAGAATAGCGTGGGCCAAGAATAACAACATAAGATTAATGGGCTAGTTTTAAATATATCGGCTATTACACTCCTGCAGTTTCAGCGTGAGGAGTACGAATGGTTAAACTGTTCCGAAAATCTGAAAACAATGTTGTCGATATATATTTAAATAGCCGCCGAAGAAAGAAACAAGAGAGAGGTTATTTAGTGCTCTAATACGACGTTTCAGAGATAATTATTCCCCATAATAATCTTATTATCATTACCACAATAAATAAGATAGCCGCTGAAGAAAGAAACGAGAGAGAGGTTATTTAGGGCTTTGATACGACGTATCAGAGATAGTTATTCTCCATAATAATCTTATTATCATTACCACAATAAATAAGCTTTACAAAGTACACAAGTCAAGAATAACAAAATAAAATAATTTAACTAGTTATAAATATATCGGATATTATTGGTAGCGCTCAGCAGATTTGCTATTAGTTGAAAAGCAAATAGGAGAAAAATTGTCAAAATAAGCTAAAGAAACATATCTCTATTTTAAATTTCCCTTGAAACGGAATCCTATAAGTACAACATTTGATAAAGATATACAACATCTATTATAATATTTTCGCTTAAAACAACATGAAAGTAATTTTATATACAACAATAATGTATTATGTTTAATTAATACTCTATCTTTTCATAATTGGCTAATTAAAGATTAATGTTGCTAGCAACACTTAGACTTGTGAATAAATGTATTCACACCTCATGTAAATAATTGAAAAGCGAATTTACGTATCATTTCGTTTAATTGCGTTGTGAATACAACAACATTTGGATATTAACAACATAGATAATTTTCCTTTCATAATTACACGCACTTTATGATTTTATCTAAATTTTTTATTGTTATGCATTAATATCATCAATTATATTCTAGCTTATTATTTCTATTATTTTTTTTTTGTTTTAATATATCATATGGTGATTGGTGGTTTTAATATCTGCCCGCTCATATTATGCCTCAACCACCCATTTTCAAAGCCTCAATCCTTGGCATTTTCAGGAAATTGTGAGTCAAATATCATATCATACAACAATGAGAGGCCAGCTATGCTCGAAGCTTCAAGATTGAATCGATAATGCATTCTGATTTCTGCGGCATATTTACACGTACGTACGGGACCTTATAATACATCTGTAAGTTTGTTTCTACAAAGTTTTGTTTAATCAAATCAACATTTGTACTGATTGATACATACGCTAATAGATATGCTTTGTGCTTGATGATTACAAACCCTGGTACGTAGTACGTACGAGGCATTGTACCTTGTTGATAGTAAAACCCAGTTGTACGTTGAATCTCTTAATTGTATAACCGTAACAAATTACAGGTTTAGTAATCTTTAGTTTAAGAAGTGTTTAGATTAGTTTATTTGCTCATGTTTAAGTTCATTGGTTTATTAGGTTATAAAGTATATGTGTGTTAATTTGAGGGACTTTAGTTGTATTAGATAAACGGGTCTGATATTGAGGAGTCTAGAGTCGTTAAAAATACTACACTAAATGTTGTTTTCCAACACTGAACTCCTACTCCTAACATGGCTCTAAGTCGAAGGGCAGATCGAGCCTTGAAACCTCACTGAAAATAGTTAAGTAAACAGTGTTGGATTTGACTACTGCCAAAGCTAACAACGCTTTAGCTAGCTCATATCATAAGCGAACCCTTATCGATAGAAACCAGCGGCGAATTTAGAATAAAAAATCACATGGTTCCCTAATTAAGTTAAACTGATCGAGTCAAGTATACTTGAGTCGGGTCGGATCATTGTAACTAAAATATAAAAATATACTTAGCGGAGATATAATTAAAGTTAAATTTGAATCTGGATTATCTTAAATAAAAATTGGTGGAATTACTGGATTATATTAGCATCTAAATAATCATAATTCAGTAAGGATTATTAAATCGGTTATCCTGTTACAAACCCACTTCCAATAGGATGTTTGGGGATTATATTACTTTAATTTTGTGTTGGTAAACCGACTAGTGTTTAATGTGATATCAAATGTTACCATGGAACCCAATGCTTTATTCAATATTAAGGCTTGCTATATATAGTAAAAAAAGTACAACGGAAATAAGAGAGGAAAACATCTAACCTCCTAACAAACAAAACAAAATAACAGGATTTATCCCGAATTGTCCAGAATTGGAATTTAAGATTCTTAATCACAAGTCGTGTTTGGTTCACAGAATTCCAAGAATTGGATTTTGAATTCCCCCACATCCCAAGTTTATGGAATTATAATTCCATCACGAAACCAATGGAATATTAAAACATTTATGGGGAATTCAGTTTTTACGCTCCCCATACGCTATTACGCTTCACGACTGCCGACACTTCCAACCGCCACCACCGTCACTACCACCGTCGCCGACCACCAACCGCCACCGCCACCACCTTCAACCCGCCGCTGACCATCACCAAACGCCACCGCCACCACCGTCACCGCCACAACCGACCACCACAAACCGCCTCCGCCGTCACCACCGACGCCGACAACCACCAACCACCACCGGTACCACTGTCACCCCTCCACCGACCTTCACCAACCGCCACCGCCACCGCCACCGCCACCACCGTCACCACCAGTGCTGCCAACCACCACCAACCGCCACCGCCACCGCCACCGCCACCACCACTGTCATCGCCGCTTACCACCACCACCAACCGCTACCGCCACCACCGTCATCACCGCCGCAGCCGACCACCAACCGCCACCGCCACCACCGCCGCCGACCACAACCAACCGCCACCGCCAAAGCCATTGCCATCGCCATCGCCACCACCACCACCATCACCAGCGACGCCGACCACAATCAACTGCTACAGCCACCACCAACCACCACCACCACCGACCACCACCAAACGCAACCGCCACCACCAACTGCCACCGCAACCACCGTCACCGCCACCGCTACCACATCCACTACCACCACCGCCACCGCCACCACTGCCCGCCGACCACCACCAACTGCCACCGTCACCAACTCCACTATCACTGCCGCCGCCGACCACTACCAACTGCCATCACCACCACCGTTATCACCGCCACCGACCACCAACCGCCGCCGCAACCACCGTCATTACCGCTGCCGACGACCACCAACCGCCACCCTAACCACTGCCGCCGACCACCACCAACCGCCACCACCTCCACCATCACCGACGCCACTGACCACCAACCGCCACCGCCACCGCCACCAGTGCCGTCGACTACCACCAACCGCCACTGTCACTGCCTCTACAACCACTGTCACCACCGCACCGACCACCACCAACCGCCACCGCCACCACCAACTGTCGCCGTCACTGCCAACGCCAACACCTTCACCACCGCCACCGTCATGGCCACCGCTACCACCACCAACCGCCGTCATCGACATCGTCACCGTCACCATCACCAATCACCGCCTCTAACACCATCACAACCATCGTCGCTGCCGCCATTGTTGTCACCACCGCCGTTACCAGCGTCACCGCCACCGTCGAGCATCACCTACCACCGCTACTGCCATCCCGTCCGCCACGCCACCACCGGCACCGTCCGTTACTGCTCCACTTCCGTTACCGTCATATCATCTGCAACCCGATGTGGGTGGTGGGTAGGGTGGGGTGGGTAAGAAGAGGGTAGGGTGGGTATAGGGTCGGGTATGGATAGGGTGGGGTGGGGTAGTGTGGAGTAGGTAGTTAGGAGGTAGGGTAGGTAAGGTGTGGGTGGGATGTGGTGGGTAGGTAGGGGTAGGTGTAGGGGTAGGGTGGGGATGGGGATAGGTGGGGTGGGATAGGGTAGGGTATGGGGTGGGGGTAGGGTGCGGGTGGGTCGGTAAAGGGTAGGGCATAGGGTTCTTCATTTTTGTTAATTCCATTCCAATTCTTTTGCTAAAACTTAAAATTTGAAATTTCATTCAATTCCGCGAAGCAAACACATGAAGAAACCAATTCCATTAGAATCCTTCCAATTCCAATTCCAATTCCAATTCCGGTCTATTCCATTTCGTGAACCAAACGGGGCCTAAGAATAACATTTATTTGAAAAACAAATAACACGGACAACAAACTTTGAATTATTCTTTAACACCATCTCTTAATTTAAAGGTTTGTCAATCCAAGCTTTCCTCTCAAATACATGAACTGATATGTTTCAAGAGACTATGTGAGCACATCTGCAACCTGTTCTTGTAAGGAGCACGACTGCAACTCAATTTATCCTCCTTCAACTAAGTTACGAATGAAATGGAATTTAATATCAATGTGCTTGCTATGACCATGATATGCCTAATTTTCCGAAAGAAACACAACCGATACATTGTCACATAAAATTTGAGTTGCCCCCTCTTGCTCATGACTCAACTCGAGCAAGATTTTTCTCATCCAAGTAGCTTGAGATGCCGTCGTTGTAGCTACAACATATTCCGCTTCTCTGGTGAACAAAGCAACAATTTCTTGCTTTTTAGAACTTGATGCTACCTCTGACGTACCAATCAAAAAAATATGTGCTGAAGTACTCTTCCTATCGTCAACTGAACTGGCCCAATCGCTATCCATGTATCCAACCAATTTTATCCGTCTTTGCATACCATAAACCCAGATTTATAGTTTCTGCGATATACCTCAAAATCCGTTTAGCATCACCCATATGGTACACTTATGGTTTGTGCATGTACCTTGAAATCACCCCAATAACAAATGCTATCTCGGGACACGAATGTGTGAGATAGATTACTCCCCTAACTGGACTTCTAAATATGAATTCATCTGCAGCGTCCCCTCCATCTTCAGCTTGTAATTTTTCATTTGCATTCATCGGAGTAGACACCGATTTACATTGTTCCATATTGAACCTTTTCAATAAATCTCGAGCATACTTGTGTTATGACTAAAAAAATCCATGTTAAAATTTGAGTTACTTCCGAACCAAGGAAGTAATTTAAAACTCCAATGTCGGTCATTTGAAACTCGCTAACCATCTTGTGTTTGAATTCAGCCAACAACCTATTTGAAGAGGTAACATACACTATATCATCAACATACAAGCAAATTATAACAATTTCACTTGGACCGGATATATAGAGTAGGCTCATTTGACTTCTTTTGTATCCATGTTGCATGAGATATCCATCAATTCGGCTACACCAAGCCAGGGGGCTTGCTTCAACCCGTAAAGAGATTTGTGTAACTTAAACACCTTCTCTTCCTTCCCTTTTATCTCAAAACCAGGGGTTGAGCTACATAAACCTCCTCGATTTGATCGGCCTTCCAACCCTTTTAATCAGCCAATGCCAAAACGATTCTTATCTTTTCAAATTGAGCAACCAAGGATAACTTTTCTTCATAGTCTATTCCACTTTGTTGAGAGTTCCCCTTGGCAACGATGCGATCTTTGTGTTTTTTGAACACTTCCATCTGCATGAAACTTGAGCTTAAAAACCCATTTAAGACGGATAGCTTTCTTACCGGGTGGAAGATTTGTCTAAGACCATGTTTTGTGGTGCTCCAAAGCTGCAATTTCTTCCTTCATGACATTCTTTCATTCGGTGATCTTGAGTGCATCCTGGTAAGAACCTAGTTCAATAACGGAGAGACCAAATTGGCAAGCTATATAATCTCAAATAGGTGAGGTACTATCATAGATATGAATGAGATCACTAACTCGTGAAGCTGGTTCATTTGTATCCATATCACTTGATTCTTCAGTTTGCCCATGACTAGCCTCTCCTTCACGTGGACTTGTTGAGGAGGAGCCGCTGAACTACTACTGCTTGAAGCATGGACCTGATTAGTTTGAGGATCATTGACTTATTCATCGGGAAACACCATGCCTTTCACAAAGGTGACTTCATGCATCTGGACTGTTACTGGTCTTTATAGTTTCATTCCATGTTCCCTGTTCATAAAAGACATCATGCTTGTTATAATTTGTTTCTTAACAGGGTCAAACAATCGATAAGCTTTCGAGTTGGGTGAATACCCAACCAAAATGATTTTTTTGATCTAGCATCAAACTGTTTTCGCACCGGAGAGGAAACAAGAGCATAAGCTATACAACCAAAGACCTTTAAATGACTTACCAATGGTTTGTTCCCGTACCACATTACGTATGTCATTTTACCAACAAGGGCTGTGATCTGCGATAATGAGATAAGATAAACTATTGTGGCAACAAATTCTCCCCAACATTTGTTTGACAACCCTTTAGCTTAAAGGATACATCTTGCCTTTTCAAAAACAGTTCAATTTTTCCTTTTGGTGATCCCATTTTACTCTGGTGTGTACGGTGCTGTTAAATCACGATTTATGCCATGCTCTGGTAAAGTTCGTAAAACATGTTCCTAATAAACTCCCCACCTTAATCCGTATCTAGGTCTCGATTAAGTACCCACTTTCCTTTTCAACCTTTATCTTGAATTTCATAAACAAGTTCAAACATTCTGATTTCTTGTTTAAAAAATACATCTAACTCATACGAGTATAATCATCAGTTAACAAGAAGAAATAAGAGTTATCTCCCACGGGTTTAGTTTGCAAGGGACCAACCAAATTTGCAAGAACCAATTGAAGAGATGAACTTGTTTTTGAGGTACGAGTAGCAAATAATCTCATGGTATGTTTCCCTAGATTAAAACTTTCACATTGATTGATGATATTAGTTAATGGAAGACTAGTTACCATATTATTTTTACTAAGTTGTTGTAATGCTTGCTCATGTAGGTGACCATATCGATTGTGCCACAAAGAAGAATCAGAGGCATCAACAACCAAGGTAGTGTCAACTTGATTTAATATAGCAAAAGAAAAAGTATTATTTGCATCCATAGGGACCATACATGTTACCTTTCTATTTGACTTTTGGGTGATAGTGTATGCATTATCATCAAAAAGTAGTTTATACCCATTTTTCATTAATTGCCCAACATTCAAAAAGTTGTATCCTAAAGCAGGGGCATAATTCACATCATGTAGTACTTTTGTCTACCTATTACGCATTAGAAGCTTGACTACTCTCTTTTTTTCAACCCGAATTCCTTTTCCATTTACCCAATCGTACACCAACTTTCTTCTTTTCATCCGAATCCTTGAAGATACATCGATGACTTGTCATATGATTAGAACATCCCCTATCTACAAACCAAACTTTGAGTTTTCATTATCCTTACTTGAAATAGTGAGGAACACGTCCCGTTCATCTTCACGGTGGGCCATGTAAAGCCTGCACTTATCTTCATCGTCATTTCGATCAACAATAGTGTTTGCTTGTGGTTCTAACCAACATTCCGATCTTACATGACCAAACTTTTTTCATTTGTAGCACTGTACACCACTATTTCCCTGTCCACCGAATCTGCCTCGTCCTCTACCACGACCACCTCGTGCATAAGAACGTGCTCTTCCTCTATCAAATGAGTGATCTCCTTCATTAGATTGAAAAAATTTCTCTTCTTCAACAACCTCCATACTTCGATTAAGGACTTCGTGTGATCGGAAAGAACCCATAAGTTGATCAAAAGTAAGTGTGGACAAATCTTTCCATTCTTCTATAGCGGTGGCTACATGATCCCATTTGGTAGGTAAGCTCCTCCAACACCTTTTCTACAACTCGCTGATCGGAAACCTCTTCACCCTATGCCCTCTTCTGATTAACAATACGCATAACCCTTGAAAAGAAATCAACAATTGCTTCATTATCTTTCATTTGAAGAGTCTCAAGCTCTCTCCTCAAGCCTTGTAATTTCACCGTCTTCACTTTCGAGTTTCTTTGGTACTCTGTCTGCAGAACGTCCCATGCATTCTTGGCGGTTGTAGCAACAGAAATTTGAGACAAAATGTTGACATGAATAACATGCTGGATGAGTGCTAGAGCATGAGCATCCTTTTTCTAATTTTCTCGTAGCCCAGCAGCGTTGTTGTCTTCTACGGAGAAGCCCCTGGAAATGAGCTCCCGTAGTTCTTGTGATCGCAACACCGTCTTAACCCGAATGCTCCAAAACTCGTATCCATATCCCTTGAACACTTGAAGAAATACTTGACTCTTAGTTGCGGACGCCATGACTCTTAACACACTTTTGATTGAACTCTCTTCTCTCACAAATCTTGCAACCTGGTTCCGATACCACAATGTTAATTGTGATATCAAATGGTACGAGAGAACCCCATGATTTTTCAATATTAAGAGTGTTATATATAGCAGAAAAAGTACAACATAAATAAGAGAGTAAAACGTCTAACCTCTTAACAAAGAAAACAAAAGAACCATACTACTACTAGGAACTAGGAATTACATTTATTTGAAAAATAAAAAACACTTGCATCAAACTTTGAATTATTCTTAACAAATAGCATATATAGAAGTAAAGTAGTTTTAAATTGGTATTTAAGTAAAAGGGCTTAAAAACAGTGGTATCTAGTTATTAGGTGTTTGCCTGTTGTGAATTTAAGTTTCATAGTGAACAAAATATGATATTTGGAGTTAAGGGAACAAACTCATCTCTCTCCTGCCGTGACTCCTTAAAGGAGGTTGAGGGTTTCATTTTTTGACTGTTGTGCTCCCCCAAAAATTGTTGGTATTTTGTTAACAACCAAATAATCAAAGAACAATAATCATACATGAAATATATTGCATCCTTTTTTTATAAATTTCAAAGTATGCATACACATATATATACTTCGACCCATAACTATGTGTGAGAAACGTCACACCTGTTCAAACCATTGTGATCATACAGAATTAACTAACAAATAACTAACTACAAATATACCAACTTATATTATAACCGATCATTTGTCCTCTATAACCTTGTCTGATTCAGATCTGATTATTTATTCCAACAAATTCCTCCTTTAAATTCAGACCTATTGCATCCTTCATTCCTATTTTTTGTTTTCATATATTAAATAATTAAGCTGGAAGTGCCTTTGTGAAAATGTCGGCTACTTGATCACGACTGGGTACATAATTTATCTGGACTTCCTTATTCTATATTTGTTCTCAAATGAAATAGAAATGCACAGTAATATGTTTACTTCTCTCATGATGTACCGGGTTCTTTGCCAGCTCAATTCCTGATCAATTATCAACTTAATCTCTGTGGGTTCATATCGTTTATTCTTCAATTCTTGCAGCAAATTCCTTAGCCAAATTGTGTGACAAACAATCCAAGGGGTTGCTACATATACAACTTCACAAGTCGATATGCTACTTTAGGTTGTTTCTTTGAAACCCATGTGAAAGTTGTTTCTCCCATGAAGAACACATAGCCAGAGGTGCCCTTTCGATTATATACATCACTATGTCAATCGCTATCTGAATATCCTATATGTATTCTACTGATCTCGAGTAGAATAATCCAAGTGATACAGTTCTCTTTACATATCTCATGATTCTTTTCGAGGCTTTCTAATGTACATACTTTGGATTTTCCATGTAACGACTTATTATCCCAACACTGTATGAAAGATCGGTTCTTGTACATGTTAAGTATCGTAAACTCCTAACCGAACTTCGATACAGATTATCTGTAGCCTCCCTCAAACTTTGAAAGTTTGGTCCCCAATTCCATAGGTGTTGCTATTGGATTACACTTTTCCATCTTACTTTTCTTTATAGTTTCTTTCGTGAGTGCTTTTTGGGATACAAATATCCCATAATGTGTCTACCTTACTTCCAAACCAAGGAAGTACTTCATAAGGCCCACAAGTGTCACACTCAGGATGGTCGACCAAGACTGCCTCCTTAGCTGCCGAAAATGAAAGGCTTCAAGTAAAGTAAATGAGTTACGAAACCGAGTGCCATCTTCCGTACAAGCATAGCTTTTATAGCTACCTGTGAAAGAAGGACCAACGATGATCCTATCCTAAAGGAGAAGAAGGAGTAGGAGCAAGAGACTGGTTATGGCCTTGATAGGGCTCCTTCCCAACACTTCTTGATGTCGAATTCCAAAAACCAGCGAGAGGTTCCTCACTCTTCTTTGATCCGTTATCAGCTATTTAAAATTCACGATGTCATTGATTCTTTATAATGGGCAATCATGATCTCGTTGTTGCTCACAAAAAGGAGATCATCTATATACAAGGCTGCTAGCAACAGTTTGTCTTTAAATTGTTTTACATATAAAGCATGCTCATATGGACATTGTACATACCTCAATCCTTTTAGGAATGTATCAATACAAGAATTCCAGGACTAAGACGCATGTTTCAAGCTATATAAGACTTCATTTAACTTTAGAACTTCGAACTTTTCTTCGTCCTTTGCCTAACCAAAGGGGTTGTTCTATATAAACTTCTTTAGCAATAACATCATTCAAGAATGCTAACTTGACGTTCATTTGATATATATTTCATCGCTTTTGTGCAGCAAACGTAATCTAATTGTTTTCATTATTGCAACCGGAGCGAAAATCTCGTCATAATCGATAATTGCCTTTTTTTGATACGCATTTGCAACAAGCCTTGCTTTGTACCATTGAACTTTACCTTCAACATTAGTTTATTTCTTATATACCCATTTTACACCTATGGGTTTGTACCCTTTTGGTAATTTGACCAAATTCCAAGTTTAATTTCTCTCAATTGTATTTATTTCTTCGTCCATTGCCTCCTTCCAATTTTCTTCTCTTACTACTTCAAAAGTTATGTTTTCAGCATCTGCTAAAAGACAAATCATGTGCATTTCAGTAGTAGATTCTATAAATCTTGTAAGCTCCTCATTCTTAGTTGTATTGGTTCATCATCATTTTCAGTATCGATTGTATCCAACGGTAGATCATTAAAGTCTGTTAGAATACTATTATTTGGAATATTTGTCTATGATGTGTGTAGTTGAGTGTTAACTTGAGATTTAGCAACACAATAATTACTCCAATCCCAAGCATTTTCCTCATGCACGGTAATATCTCTACTTTATTAAAATCCTTTTTTAATAGGATCATACAATGTGAATGAAGGCTTAGATTCCTCATCATATCCAATAAACACCAAAACCTTGCTTTTATCATCAAGTTTTATTTATTATTTTTTAACATTGAATGAGCCATATTCATAATAGTTCCGTTCTTTCATTCTGCTATTATGTTCTGCTGGGGTGAGTGTAGGATTTTCATGAATCTGTTTGCTTTTTGCTTTTCAGCTAGACTTTGAACTTCTGAAAAGATTCAAATGCTTCTGACTTCGTCTTCAAAAAATAAACCCACCACTTTTTGGAAAAATCATCAATAAATGTGATGAAATATCTTTATTTCCAAAAGATACCGGAGAGATCGGTCCACAGAGATCGTAGTGGATTAATCTCAACCATTTCTTTGTCTCGTAATTTGATTTTCCCGAAAATTAACTTCTTGTTTGCTTACCGAAAACACAATTGTCACAAAAATAACCAGAATAATCAAGATTAGGTAGATCATGTACATGTTTTTTCTCGTCAACTCTCTACTAAAATGAAGATGACCAAATCTTAAATGCCATAATGATTCTCCTTCTAGGGATCAAAGATGCAACCTTTGTAGAAGCAAAAACTCTCCTGCATGGCCATAGTTTTGTCCAAACTATTGATTCTTTTCAAGTCATCATATAAAGCCAAAAAAGGTTGTCTTAAATGGACGAATGTTTATCCATCAAGTCACTCATCAAACATGTTGCGGCTATGCTAAGTTTAAATGTGCGATTCTTACACATTTTAACTATTGCAACCGATATTCCTTATTTGTTTTCCAAGTGAAGGTTATTATCTTTCATCACTACCGAGTACCCTTTCTCCATAAGTTGCCCGAGACTCAAGATATTACTCTTCATGGCAGGAACATAATATACATCTTCGACCCTGCTTTCCTTTCCGTTATGAAAGAATCGTATTTGTTCGCGTCATTTAACTTTGATCTTTGATGCATCTCCAAAAGATACATGCACGTGTACACTTTCTATCAATTCAAAGAAACAAATTTCTTTGTCCACTCATGTGGTTACTAGCACCAAAGTCAAGATACCATTCCGTATCAATTTTAGAGGTTGGTTCTTCAAGTGCCATTAACAATACCTCCACTTTATAAACGGTTTCTTCTTCTATAACCAGATTCGTGTTTTCTTCAGTTTTCCTCTCTTCTTTGATTTGCAATCTCTTGCAATAACTGTTTTCTCTTCCACGACCTCTTCTGCTACCCCAAAAACATGGAGAGACTTATTCTTGCTCTTCCAATTCAGGAAGATTGATTTCAAACTTCAGGCAAACGATTGGCTCCAAGGGACTATAGACGAAGAGCAATTAGCCAAAGAGGTGCCTCCTAGGTGGAAAGATGGATTAAGAAAGATGCGTATGTTCTATCTTTTAAAAGAATTTTAAAAAAACATTTATAAGTTTAAGCTTTAAAAAAACCTAGTCTCATAAGCTAAACCAATTAGTTATTTTCTTTTTTTTTTCTTTGGGCTTTTCAAAAAAAAAAAATTAGTTATTTTCTTCATTGCCAGTTTTAACTAGTTGTGTGTGATGTCATATGCAACTGGTAGATTGTTGGAAGACTATCCACTGATACAACAAGTTAGAATAATTAATGTCAATAATTAATGCATAATTAAGCTTATTAGCTCACACACAAGAATAACTATACTCCAAATATATCTAAAAGATTGTATTACTTCAATAGACCTCCAAATTAACGATTGGATTAATTCCAATATACAGTACGTAGACTATAATTATTAATTATATAGCTAGTAATTAATGATCATTTGTCTTTCACCTACAATAACAGTATTTCGTTTGGATAATAATAATACACAATATTGGTAAATCTTTGTTTTTACACATCATCTAGGTTATTATGGCAAATCTGCCTAATCTTTGTTTTCTGAAAAGTGGCATGCATACATGATTTTAGAATTAAATTAATGAAAACATGGATTAAGATATTGATATACAGTATAAAATCCTACTAATTAGGTGAATCTTATAATGCACCGCTGCATGTAATGTTTTCGAACCAACATATAAACAACCTATATATGTACAGCATATATATATATTGAAAAAGACGACTTATATACATTAAAATCAAACAAAAAATAAAATAAATAATTCAAATATTGTACGTTAATCAAATCCACTCTTGTATATAGCTGATGAGGAATGGTGTATCAGGTACTTGAATCAACTTCTTCACAACCCAATCAATAGGCCACGATAACGCTGCAGTTGCTATACAAATTCCCCACTGCACCCAATTCAATTTCTTTGTATCTGCAACATCTCCTACCAACTCCACCATCACAACCTGAAGAATAACAGTCACCCCAATTATTCCAATAAATACCCCGCAGCTCTTGTGAACACCTTCAAATACATTCTTCTTCTCCAGCTTCCTCGAGTTGAATAGGTTGAACACTTGGTAGAGAACAAAAGTATTGAAGATAATGGTGTTATTCACTGCCTTAGTTACCTTAAAGAATGATTCGCCTCTGAACTGGAAGGTCAACAGAACGACTATCGGATAGACAGATTGTGCTAACAGGTTCCTCCACATTACATTTGTTATAAGGGGCTCATCTCTATCCACAGGCGGCTGGTGCATGAGTTCTTCATTAGTTGGAGGTGATTCCGTGGTGAGTGCTATGGAACCTGAGACATTTACGATGATGTTGACCCATATTAGCTGGACTGGTATTAGGAGAATACTTCTAGCAGAAGCGGCTTTAACAAAGTTGATGACAAGAGCAGCGATATGGGCAGCGAGCTGAAACTGAATAAACTTTTGGATGTTGTTATGCACATATCGTCCCCATTTTACCACCATGACAACAGCACGGATATCGTCATTTAGAATGACAATATCTGATTTTTCCTTCGCCACCTCGGCCCCTTGAATCCCCATCGAAAGTCCGATATCTGCTTCTTTCAAAACAGGTACATCATCTGAACCACGTCCTGTGACTGCAACCACATGACCTTTCCTTTTCAAGCACTGCACCATTTGAAGCTTGTCAGAGGGAGATGCTCTCGCCATTACTTTGATAGTATCAAGTTTTTGCATTCTTTCGTCATCTGTGTAATTACGAAATTCTTCACCTTCTATTACTTCTCCTAATTGGCTGACTTGTTCACCGGCAAGTATCCCGCATGCTGTGGCTATGGCTTTAGCTGTGAAAACATTATCTCCGGTTATCATCTTAATCTCTACTCCTGCAGACCTGCAAGTGTCAGTTGCCTCCTTTGCTCCTTGTCTACACGGGTTCTTGATCCCGACTATACCTAGCAAAGTTAACCCTTCTTCATTTAGTGCTAATGTGTCGGAAGTACCATCTTCTTTATGAGCAAAAGCGATACACCTGAGGCTTCTTGCAGCCATTCCCTGGACTATTTTCTCAAGTTGTGTCTTCTCTTCATGATTTATCGACTTTACAAGACCGTTTTTCTGGTAATAGTTTGAACACATCGATAGTACCATCTCGGGTGCTCCTTTCCAGTGGACATGTATGGTGTTATCTTCTTTCATCATAACAGAAACCCCACTTCTTTTCTTCTCGGAATTGAAGGTTTCAACATGAAGAATAGTGGACTCTTGTTTCACTCTCTCTATATCCATACCCAAATTCCTGACACCCTATGAAAGAATTGCTTTCTCGGTTGGACTACTGGAGATTAATGTATACTCTGGCGCATTTTCTGGACCTGATTTGTAAACGCTTCCGCTAGAATTTAGACCGACCCCTTGATGATAAAGTTGAAGGACTCTTGTTTCTATGATACTCGGAAGATCACCGCCTTTAATAAGATTAAGCCCAATCCAAAATTCATCAACTTTCATTGAATCGATCAACGTCAAAACCCCAGTTTTGTTAGTGCATATGACATCGACAGAAGCCATGGTGCTACAGGCAGACAACTTCCTGACCATAACATGGTCAGCCATCATTCTCGTAATTGAACAAGCAACATTAAGGGTTCTAGCTAGCGGCAGGCCTTCAGCGATCGCCAGCACGAAATTTACAAAAGAGTTGAGTAAGTCATTTGAATTCGTGCAGTGCCTCCCATTCTTATCTTTTCTAGATCCAGTGCCATAGCGGATAGATGAAATCACAAGATCAAGCAAAATACCTGCAAGACCAAGCTTTGCAATTACAAATGCTACTTTGTCGAGATTAGATCTTCTTGGTGTTTTATCAGAATCATCTGCTGCCGATCTCATCATCAACTCTCCCAAAGAGGTGTTCATCCCGACTGATGTCACAAGCATTTTTCCATCACCGTAAGCCACTTTTGAACCCGAGAACAAAAAGGGGTTCTGGATATCAATTTTAATATCACGAATATCTCCTGTTATGCTCGGTTCGTCAACAAGCAAGAAATTCCAATCTATGTACAACCCATCAGCTGGAATTTGATCTCCTGCACCAAGAAACGCGACATCTCCAACCACCAAACTGGAAATGGGAATCTTTTGTCTCATGCCTTCTCTTATAACATCTGTCTCTACATTAGTACTGTTCATGTTTGAAAAACAGCCAAAGTGTCTTTCTTGTCTCAAGTTACCGACCACAGATACAGTAATAACTAGAAATACAGCCAGAAGCGTAGCACCACCTTCATGCCACCCTTCTTTAGCTCCGTTTTCTTTGATACCGAAGCCTAAAGAAAGCGCGCCACATGTTAACAGTAGGACAACGGTGGGGTCCTTAAAAGCCTCCACCAGCAAGTAAACGAACCCTTTCAGGGGCGGCTTTTTGTAAGTGTTGCGACCAAATTCAGTTTCCCTTTTCTGGATATCATGGGTGTATATAATACCTCTTTCAAGAGTGGTCTTAAGCGATTCTGCTACGCCCTTGACATCGTTGAGCTTGTGAAGGAGCTCCAGGTCTTTGTTTTTGACCAAATTGTTGAGATCAGAGCGATCAATGGTCGTGAATTGTGGACCAGATTCATCGATATTAGTAGCTTGCGGGATGATTTGAAGAGAGGCAAATGATTGCGTTTTTACGTTTCCAGAAATCGGGTTTCGACCTAGTTTTCGGTTCACTTTGGCCGTGGATGACAAAGTGTTAGCGAAGTGAATGTAAAAGAAAGATCGACGCCATCTTTTCTTGGCTACTGTACTCCGTACACTATTCAACAAAGCGCCGGCGTCGCATCCTAATGTGATTTCATTAACCATTTTTGGAATTCGAGAGACAAAAGAGGAGAGGGGATATTTTCTATCCGATTAATTTCTGAACATGGAGTGACCAGATTGAAAATCTTGCGGTTTTCTTATAGTTTTCCAGTGTCACCAAGGTGAGGTGAGAAGAAAGGTCCTTGGGCCGTATTTATTGTTTTCTAGTGATAGGTTGGCAATTGGAAAATTTGTTTATGAAAATCTCCTACTATCTAGATTAGTCATTTAATCTTTAGCCCCCTTGAACTTTAAACTCAAGTCACTAATATAATAAAATAGTATTTTCAATTCAAGTCTGCAGTACATCTAATTTCACAATTCATTTAACATCTAGTTACTGGAACTTCACAATTTATTTGTTGTAAATTGTGTTAATTATGATAGAATTTGTAAATAACTCTTTAAAAGTTCTAAACTAAAGCTAAATAACCCGATTATCGAACAAGTTTGATCCGAGCCGTTTAACCTGAATATACTTTCATTTGTTATATTAGTCGTTTAGCCAATCTTGTATTAAAGTTGCCTCCCGTAAAAAAAATTTGGATCGGCCACAAGGGAACTTAATTTTATATATATATTTTCAGTAAGAAGTCTACCAAGGGATATATATATATATATATATATATATATATATATATATATATATATATATATATATATATATATACATATATATATATATATATATATATATAAGGGATTGTTCTAACGAGAACCATTTTTCGTACGAGAACTGCGAGAACCATTCATAGCCGTTGATTTGATAAGTGGAATCTATTGATGTAGAGCGTGGGGGGATAAAGTGTAGCAGAGTGCATGTGAGGAATTCATGAGAGAGTGATGATCGACATTAAAGAAGGGAATTTGGACGGCTCTGATTAGTTCTTGCAGTTCTCGTACGAAAAACAGTTTTCGTTTAAACTTTTGCCTATATATATATAAATCTTGAATCACCCTCAAATTACGAAAAGAACCCTATAAAAATAACGATTTTTTAGATTTTATCATATACTTTTTTTACAATTCTTTTCTATTTTTGTTTTTCATTTCGTGTTTAAGACTCTCTTGCGTAAATGGGGATGTGAGACGCTGAGCTTTGTGGATGACGGTTATACCCTCGTGAAGAGAAGAAAATGACTTAAATAACCTTGACGTGAAAATAATGTCTTTTAATTTTGATATTTATGTTGATCCGGTAAGTAAAAAAATATTATAGAAAGAAATAATAACCCTCACTATAAAAAGATTGCATCTTTGTTTAAAAAACTATTCTTAACTTTTACTTTTTCCTATACAGCTAACTTAATTTATTTAATAAATTATATTAGGTTCTTTTATATACTAAGTGGTAAAAAATAATAACATATATGATATATAAACAACCTTTGATATTTTGCTATAAAATAAGGGGGTAAAATGTAATATTCAAAAATTAAAGAGTAGCAAATAGCAAAATGCGTAAGGGTAATACTAATACGGTTTGCTGTGGGATCAGTATGAGAGAGAAAGTCTTACTCGCATATGCGAAATATCTCCGTGATTCCCCACCCACCCCCCCCCCCCCCCCCTCTCTCTCTCTCTCTCTCTCTCTTTGTATTCTATTTTATTATAATTTTTAATTTCATTAATCTTTGATAAGAACCTCAACAAGTATATGATAATTTAAACTCAGGTTGATATGTTGCGCAGGTCCTTTATATTTTTATTATTAATAAGTCTTTAATTATTCAAAGCAAATGAAATTTTAGATCCCGTTGTTATGGTTTATGATCTGTTTCTTTCGGTACGCGTACCTCATAAAGCAATTTAGCAACACTACAAAAAAAAACACCATTTGCGGCGACATTTGTCGACGCTAAAAGCCAAAATAACGCCGCTAAACATATCTTGCGGCGACATGTCGCCGCAAAAAGGTCGCCGCAAATACTTCGTCCCAAATAACATTTTGCGACGTCAATTTTTACTTTTTGCGACGACACTCAACGGGACCACCTTCCGCCACGTGGATACTTTTTTGCGGCGATATATATTTTTTTGCGGCGACATATATAATTTAAAAATAAATTAAAATAAAATCTTTTTGCGGCGACACATTTGTTTTTTGCGGCGACGTATAATTTTAATTATTAAATATATAATTTCTTTTTTAAGGACGTTTTGCGGCGACATGTGTACTTTTTGCGACGTCAGTGTCGCCGCAAAAAGGCAAAAATAAAATCAGCAGCTTTTGCTGCATTTTGCGTTTTCCACCCGTTTTTAACCGGGCAATATTCAGAAAACCTGCTGTTCAGAACTCAACAACAAGTATAACAATACGATTTAACAAACAAGTATCTAATCGTAATAACAAACGAAGTAGAACACACGATAGTTTGAAAGTTAACAAAAACGTTTTTAAACAATCACAAGTACTCGCCTAACAAACATATAATCTAATCCTCATCACTAGACTCTTCAATATCAGCCAAGTCGGTGGTTGGTTGACGTCCGGATCTTGAGGAAATATTAGTATTTATACCTGCCGCCTGTAATATATCATAGAGATCGGATGTACGTTGAGATTGAGACTGTAGCTGCTGCCGGACATCCCCTAACATGTTATCTACCTCGGCCTGTGAATATAATCTCTCCGTAGGCTGGGATTGAGCGGTAGATTGTGCAGCAGATACGGATGAAGAACTTAATGTTCTTCCAACCCCACGAACGTGTCCTCGACGTTCACCCAACACCGCCCTCAAAATATCTTCTTCGCTCATAGGGTTCTCACTCCCGACTTGATTGTCTCTCATGAAAACCATACGGCGCTGTGTATAAATAAGATAAAATCAGATTTTATAAATAATTTTAATGAAGTATAAATAATTACTTACATGATTTTCTTCAACATCCGAGGATGTAAAGACACCATTGCGTGAATGGTTTGTCATATATTGTTCGATCAAGCTTGGGGGTTGTTGTGTTTCCGGGTCACGCTATAAACAAATGAAACGGGTCAATAATTATATACTTAATAACGATTAATATATCACACAAACGGGTCGGGTCAATCATTATATCAATCAAACGGCTCGACCATTATATACTAAATAAATATTAATATATCACACAAACAGGTCGGGTCAATCATTATTTCAATCAAAATTAAGAATTAGAGATAAATAGACTTACGTTCTCGAAGCGATACTGACAGTATGATCTCCGACCATGCAAGCTTTGATGTACTTGCTGCGCCCTAACTTGCGTGTTCGCAATAGAGCGTTGAACGGTTTTATCCCCAATATAATAGTCGACGTACAAATCCCAATCCCTTTGATCCATGTTGGGAGGAGGATCTCGACGCAGTTGGTGTGCCTGCGAGACCCCCCCTCTTTTCTCAAACCATTTTTTTTTGAACTTGAATTTTTGGTCTCTATACATTGCCCCAGCCATTTTGTCGATTCCCACCGAAATCGACCCACCTCTTATATTATCTTCTATATGGGGCAGCAAGTCAAAGTACGTCTGTAAATTATAAGATAAAGTTAGTTTATTGTACAATTTTTACAAATATACAATATATAAAAAAAAAACTTAAGTGGAACCTGAAGAGACGGAATGATCGGTTCTTTAAGTTCTTTGGGGACTTTTTCCCATGACGGGAAGTAATATGGGATAGAATCCCTCACTAAAGTCCCCAGGTAGCTGGTAAAGTAATCAGCATTGTCCCCGATTGCTCTCCACGTTTTATTAAATCTTACATCGTCAAAGTCAATTGGCAAAGGCCTTTTGCCATTCTTCTTCTATAGCTTTCTCAGCTCAACGTTCCGGGCTACTCCACGCCCTTTTTTTCCATCACCGCCACAACCACCGGAAGGTGGTTGCCTATTAGGATTAGGTGGATCACCTCCACAGTCTCCACCGTGGCCACGAGCAACACAAGCCATCTGAAAAAAAAAATAGAAATATACGAACAAGCCACAAGTATTAATGTTAATTTATAAATAACAATTATATAAATCAAGCCACCCGGTAACAATTATAACAATTATATAAATCAAAGTAGTATGTTTCTACAAATAACAATTACAATTTTAGATCAATCAGATTCATCACTACTACAAAGATGTGGTTCACATTCGTCTTCGGAATCGGAATCTTCATTATCATAGTCATCAATGTCATCAGCATTATCATCAGCATTATTAGTATGTTCTGGTAAATGAACATGTTCAACTTCTGTTGGTTGACCTATACTTAAACTCGTATAAGTCAAATGATCCAAATCAGCACACAATGATAGATCTGATGAATTGATGTCATGTATAACATCTCCGTCGTCTTCAGCAATGATATCCCGGTCCCAGATCTTCCTATGATTTACCTCATGAACCACCTTCCAATAATTTTGGCTTGATTCACCTCTTTGACGGCCTTTTGACGGGTCATCAAGGTAAAAGACTTGATGTGCTTGGGTTGCAAGAATGTATTGGTCTTCTACAAACCATTCAGTCTGAGTAGAAATACTGGTTATGTTATTCTTAGTGACACAACGTTGTTGATTATTAGTTTTAAACCATTTACATCGAAACAACACAACTCTGTAATCACTAATATATGTTAGCTCCAGAATTTCTTCCAGCAGACCATAATACTTTGTTTCATCTGGTCCGGTTGTTGAAACACCACTATTTTGTGTTGTACGGCCTAAATCTCGACTATTAACCACAAACCTCACACCATTTATAATGCACGCGGTGTAGGTGTTTGCACTCAACGGTCCGTTTGCAAGAGCAAATAACTCGTCACTACATTGAGATTTATTCGCAGCTCGTACATAATTGATCTATGAAAAACAAAAAATTATATGTGATTGAGTAATAATTGTTATTTATTCAAGGTATTCAAATAGCAGTCCCAATATGGGACAACCCGAAATTAATTTCTAAATCAATTTCGAGCGGGCATTCTAAGCTAAATGATTACCACCATTATTATTATACTAAGATTAAAGATTAACACTAACATTGAATATTAACACTAATTAAAGATTAACAATTGATAACAATAAGCTAACATCATTAACAATAAATAATAATCTAACATTGATCTAATTTCTAACATTATTAGTGTACTAACAATGATTAAAGATTAAAAGTAATTAGCACTAATCTATCATTATTGACAATAGATAATAATCAAACATTATCAAATAAACTATAACATCATCATCATATAAACTATTTAACACATTATTAGTATACTAACAATACTTAAACATTAACACTAATTAACAATAATCTAAAATTATAACACTAAATATAATCTAACATAATGAATTTAAATTAACAACTAGA
Organism: Pulicaria dysenterica; assembly: GCA_947179395.2. Taxonomy (NCBI): domain Eukaryota; kingdom Viridiplantae; phylum Streptophyta; class Magnoliopsida; order Asterales; family Asteraceae; genus Pulicaria; species Pulicaria dysenterica. The sequence continues at coordinate 74,477,239 of OX359288.1, read as the reverse complement.
TTAATCAATTATTTAACACATTATTAGTATACTAACAATACTTAAACATTAATACTAATTAACAATAATATAAAATTATAACATAAAATATTATCTAACATAATGAATGTAAATTAATCTAACACTAATTAATCTAATATTAATTAACAATATTATCTAACACTAATTAATCTAACATTAATTAACAATAGCCTTAGATTAATAAATTAATACCACTAATTAACAATTAAATAATTTAAATTACTAACAAAAAATAATAATAATCAAAACACAAACTAATAATAACCTAAACTAATTAACATTAATATATAACATTAATATATAAATAAATAAAAAATACCTCAATGGGGAGGAGGAGGTCGACGGAGGCGGTGGAAAGATTCTGACCGGCGGCGGCGGCGGCAGAAGGTGGTCGACGGCGGCAGCTAATAGAGGAGGAGGAGATAACTTGTAACAAACAAAACACAAACATATAAGAATCTAAAAACAAAAACCCTAGATTTATAAACAAAAAAAGGGGATTTTTACCTCAAATACGAGTCGCCGGCGCCGGAGGAGGAGGCCGAACAGCGGAGGAAGAAGGGTGGTGAGAGGCGGCGGCGATTTCGACGGTGAGAGGGAGCGGGGGCGAGAGGCGTTCGACGAGAGTGAGAGAGAGCTCCGGGCTCGGCGGTTTCCACGGCTGAGAGAGGCTCCGGCCGGCGGTGGTTTCGAGAGAGAGAGAGCTTCGGGAGAGAGAGAGACGGGAGCAAGTAAATGGCAGAAAGAAAGCTGAAAAACCCTATATCTCGTAAATTTTTTGCGGCGACGCCTTTAGCGGCGACATGTGGCCTTTAGCGGCGACATATATATTTTATTAATAAAGAAAATCGAAATTCGTTTTAATTAAATAAATAAAATAAGAAAATCCTTTTGCGGCGACGATTTTGCGGCGACGATGCACTTTTTGCGGCGACGATGAATATTTTAGGGGGGAACTAATCCCGCCATGGTTTTCGGTGGGAAAAAAAAGAGGGAAAGCCTTTTAGCGGCGCTACGTGTCGCCGCTAAAACCTTTTTGCGGCGACATCTTTAAAACAGATGGTAGTGGGCCCAAATTTTGTCGTTTAGCGGGTTTTTAGCGGCGACATATGTCGCCGCAAAAAGTTCACGTGGCAAAAACGTATTTTTCTTGTAGTGCAATAGGTTTTCAAATCCGATAATCGTGTGGTTAATCCCTAGGTTCTCTTTGTTGGATATATTAATCGGTTTTGGTTGATGGGTCAGTCAACAAAGCCACGTTGCATGGACCGATTCTCATGCAAATTAAATTGAAGAAGTGATTTAATTATGTTACTGCTGCACGTGGATAATTTTAGGAGAATTAGTTTTTACTTTTATTATTTATACTAGCTAAGCGACCCGTGTATCAACACGGGGATGATACTAAAAATTTTAAATTTATGTAGTTTTGAAAATTACTAACACGTTAAAAAAATTAGAAAACATATATAAGAATATAAAATCTCGTAAGAAATGATAAACATTAACTTTAACAAATGTAAAATATATCCGTGCGTAAGAGTAGAGTAGAATTATAAATATGACGTAATCATCATTGAATTTGAGAATTATAAATATACTCGTGCGTTGCTCGGGTATGTAATAAAGTTTTATATTTAATACTTTTTATACGTACTCTAACAAATGTAAAATTATATTTCGGATCTAAAAAATTTAGGGCAATATTAATAAATTTATCGTGTTCACTATTATTAATAAAAGTAATATTTATGTAATTAAGAAAAATTATTATTATCTCATGTTAGTGAATTTTTGTTATTTCAAAAATGTCCTATTATGTATACGGATGTATGCCATGTATCAATTATACACACATGTATACATATACATATACATATACATATATATATATATATTTTACTTACATTACCCTAACCAATCATTCCCTTGATTATCTCAACTAATTTAAGACAATTATTACTTTAATAAAACATTAAACACCACAAAAATTATTTAATTTATCTTATTATGGCTAATTTACTTACATTAATACAATTTTAAGGCTATAATATCTTTTTATCTAATTATTTAATAATAATATTTTTTGTTGTTTTTCAAAAACTATTTTAACAACTAATAAAATGGTTGATTGTAAAAGATAGAAAATAATGGATATGTTGACTACTTAACTAACATCGTATTTCACATATCATCCTACTTTTTAAATCCAACATGTTATTAAGCACAAATTATTGTCATCGCCGCCGCATTGCGCGAGTGCTATGCTAGTATATATATATATATATACACACACACACACATATAAGCCCTTGATGAGTAGATGTGATTGTTTATAATAATTTCTTAAATTCTTTGTATCATGTTGTCAAAAATTATTTATCATATTCTTTGACAAATATGAAAGTGGATTTCTTATTTTAACTTTTAAGTCAATAATTAGTCTTTTTGTAGGTCTCACTATAATTTTTGTGAGAGAAAATAGTCATGTTTGACCATAGCATGAGAGGATCTTAGCCGTAATAGATAACAAAAAATTAAGAATATACTGATTATAAAAAAATGTCATATTACAACACAATTTATATCAGAACGTAGATAAAAATGAGACGGTCACAAATATATAACTATTTTTTTTCTAAACAAAATATATGAAAAGTTATTAAACATAATCTTTAAACATCTATAAATAATTATATTAAAAATACAATTTTTATAAAAACCCTCATATTTTCATAAAAGCCCCTTAAATGTTTTATAAAACCCCTCAATATTTTCATCTTGCCCCCTCCAATTGATATAAGGATTTTTGTCAAATATGACGTAATCATCAACATTTTTTTCAATTTTTTTTTAAAATAAAAGGTTTTGATTGGTGGAGAAATTTTAGGAAGAGAGAAAACCCCTTTTCTTTTAATTATATTATAAGATATCATGTATCTCGTTCATTTAGAGGTTGGCAGTAGTCCTTTTTCTCCTGCAGTGTTTATAAATATTAGCAAGTTCAGTTTCATATATATAGTCGTGAGTCTGTGTGGTGCTTGATTAAGGCTTGATAACCATCACTCTTTACCTAAGATCAAGTAATTTGCTTTTCATACGTAATGAAACATTAATTGTTATTATGCTATTCTGCAAGATTAATGTGTAGGTTTTAATGTTCTATTGTTCTTGTAGATCTGTTATGTCAATATGTAGGTTTCTCACGTAACATTATTATTATGCTATTCTGCAAGATTAATGACACAAGTTTATGAGAATCTTGAATTAAATTATTGAAATACGATTACTAGCTAGCTGTCACATGGAAACACTAAATTGCAGTTGTATCGTTGCTAAAAGATTTATACTAACATATGTTTTTTGTTTAGATATGTGAGTGATGGAACAACATGGCTAAACGAAGATTTTGGTAAAATGATGAAAGCTAGGCAAATGGGAGGTAACAAAACTGGATACAAGTAGAATTTTAGTACATCAAACTACAAAGGTATGTTTGTATATTTAACTTATTTCGGAATCCTTTTTTATTCTAGAGATGACAAATTAGTTGGATCAAACACATCGAATGGGGGTGGGTTGGGGTGACCCAAATTATATTGGCCAAAATTTCATTTTTTATTAATATATGTGTGTAAAATATGTGGAGAAACTATATTATTTCAACAATAATCTGTCTTTTGAAATAAGGATTTATGAGTTTTATAGATTGAAAACAAAGTTGAGACGCTTTTAGTTTATCTTATGGTCTCATGGTTTAAAACATGACTTGTGTAGTGTGAAAATATATGCAGTCAAATATTAGTTATTGGTCAAATTTTTAGCACTATGTACTTTGATTACAAATTACTAATTTGAGTAAAATTCTTGATTGATGTTATGTTGTGCAGGTTTGAGTGTAGAAGAAGTAAAGAACTTCAATTCATACTCTTTATGTTTAGCTAAACCTCAAGACTATGTGTTTGGTTGCAATTAAAATTTATGTTAGCGTGATTTTCTATAGTTGGTGATCACTTTCTATATTTTTGGGTTGAGACTCTGCTTCCTGTTGTCTAATTTTGAGGTGTTCCTAGCAGTCGCAATTAAACTCTTAACCTTCTTACCAACATAGTTTCACTTCATATACTCAACACATTTGGGATGTCAGGTGATTATGATTATGGGGATATGTGTGTTCACAAATTGTTCAAATTTTATGCATGATGTATGATGTAGAGCGTGGGGATATCACATAAATTATTTATATAAAAACGGCGTGGGAATAAAGTGTGGCAGGGTGCATGTGAGGAATTCATGAGAGATTGATGACATTAAAGAAAGGGAATTTGGACGGCTCATATTGGTTCTTGCAGTTCTCGTACGAAAAAAAGTTTTTTGTTTTTTTAAATTTTTTTTCTATTTTTGTTTTTCATTTTGTGAGTTGGTGAATCTAGTTCAAGCGATATTCTCAAAACAATAAATTCTGAAACAATTGTTAAAGACAATAAGTAAAGAAACTCATAAAAGTATATGAAAGTTGATTTAGATTCGCTTCTTGAAGACCCGGTACGACGATTGTAATAACTTTACTATATATATGTAGGTTGGTTTATTTGAGAATCGTTTTTAGTGCGAGTACCGGGAGAACCAATTACAGCTGTTTCCTGGATGTGGGAAGTTCATAGATGGAGAACGTGGATTGATAGAGTATGACAGAGTGCATATAAGGAATTCATGTGTGGGCAATGAGATTGAAGTAGAAGGATATTGGACGGCTCGAATTGGTTCTCGCGATACTCGCACTAATTATGGTTGTCAAATGAACTTCTTCCTAGATATATAATCTTTCGTCTTTATTTATAATACTTTTGATTTACATGTTACCCGACGTCCCAACCCATAACTAAAAAAATATATTTGTCTCGTTGTCTAATTTTTTGACTGACTCATCTTGTCATTTAATAAACTCCAATATATTTGAATTCTAGATTCACCACTGTTTTCGGTACATGGAATGAGGTAATTTCCAAAATAATTTACTTTAAATTAATAAGCTAATTTATTCCTTTCTTTTCCTTCAAAAACTTCAAAAACATAGTAAAAAAATAATTTAACTTTTTAAAAGAATCATAACTCAAACTCATGTTTTATTATAAAAAAAATCCATATAATTAATTACTATTCAAACATTTCTTATATAACATATAATTACTATTTAAAAAAAATTAAAATCATATTTTGTTACCCGAGACACTAAAAGAGTCGGATCCATAGAAGCAACTAGGATTTTCTACCCGTACGTTACAACGGGGATTTATAAATTTGTATTCAAAGAAATATTGATTGAAGTCCAAATACAAATTTTTTGCGTTTAGAATGATTCATGTTACTTAATATTATATACGTTATTTAGTTATACTCAAATAGGTATAAAATCATACATAACTCAAAATACATGGATAATTTTCTCGATGAGATATTTTGATTTCAGAAGAGAATAAACATCTGCTATTACCTTGTACGAACTATGTTTTTAAAAAAGCAAAAGGTTACAATAGAAAATGTTTTTAATAAAAAAATTATATCTTGTATAACTATCTTAATTCTTACACTAATTACTTCTTTTTAGAATATATTAAAGTTAAGTGTTATTATGAAAAGTTAGTGCGGGTGTTATAAAATAAAATTCAAATAAATGTAAGAAAAAAACAGAAAGGAGAAAATATGATTTATTCAATTATGCGCATCTAAAGATATATTACGGAATAGTTTATCGTATGTAGGTAATGGGGAAAAGGATTCATTCAAATAAATGTAAGAAAAAAACAGAAAGGAGAAAATATCATTTATTCAATTTTGCGCATCTAAAGATATATTACGGAATGGTTATCGTATATTCGTTTGTAGGTTACGACGAAAAAAATTCCTTCGTAAATGTTTAAGTATATATAATTAGAAAAATCCGGATAGGCTCCCAGCGTTCCTCACCAAGTCTGACCCCTTGGTTTAGGCATTTGACCCTGTTTTGTTTTTTTGTTTTTTTTAGGCAAAGCTTTATGTTTTTTTAAACTAAAACCTCAGCCCCACAAACTAAACACGTAAGAAACCTAAACCTACCAAGTATGGTTCTTTTTATTGTTGCTTTATAATGTGAAGATGATTATGGAAATATGAGATAGTATGTACTTAATTAAAGAATTGAAATTAAACGAGTGTTATAAGTTGGTATCCCTTCCAAGAGGTTATGGATTTAAGTTTCGGCGTGGACAGTGGAGTAGATTTAGAAGTATGTTTAAAGAGTGTGTGTTTGTTGTTAAAAAAAAATGTATCTCACTTTGACCGGGTAGTTTGTATGGGCGGACCCACCCTTTGTATGGCTGTAGCATAAGATACTAGCAAATTTTATCTGTATATTTAAATTTTGATTGTTTTAAAACTATGCTACCATTGCGTATTATAAATTTTGATTTTTTTCAAAATAGTGCTATCACCTATTTCTAATCCTAGGTGTCACCTAATAGTTTGGAGAGTTAGAGCATGGTTGTTACTAATAGGAGATTAGGAGGGAACGTGAGCTATTATTTCTCTTCATTTAATTGAAGATGTAGTGGCTACTGTTTATTTTATTTCATTGAATGAGATTGCACTTTTCCTTTTTAAAAACTTTATTATCTCTCTGCTTACTTTATTCCATTAAACCATAAACACTATAGAAAAAGGGCTGATATCTAGCATAGTATACATGCATTCGGTTATATTTTCATCAACCGACATCTTATATATATATATATATATATATATATATATATATATATAGAGAGAGAGAGAGAGAGGAGGGTTCATGCGAGAACCGCGAGAACCAATCTCAGTTGTTCCTTGGATATGGGAAGTATCATGGATGGAGAGCGTGGAGGGATAGGGTGTGGCAGGGTGCATGTGAGGAATTCATGGGTGGGCAATGACATTGAAGGAGGGAGAATTGGACGACTTAGATTGGTTCTCGCGGTTCTCGCGCTAACAACGGTTCTCGCATGAACTTTTGTCTATATATATATATATATATATATATATATATATATATATATATATATATATATATAGGGTATGGTTAAACAAAGAACCTTCCTTAAACATAGAACTTAAAGAACCCCCTGGTGATGACACGTGGCACATTGTTTGGGGGCAAAAATGGAAAATTGAAAAAAAAATACTTTAAATGATCATAACTCGTTAGTTTTTAACAATTTTAACAAAAAAATTATACCGTTAGATTCAGTTTTTCATCCTCTTTCAAACAAGACCGGGTTTGATATATGAAACTTTTTTTTTTCAAAATGCAAAATTTGCATTTAGAGTTGTGTTCATATTAAATGCAAAATGCAAAAAATCATGCAGAATGAAGAATACAGAATGCAAAAAACATGCAGAAATGCAAAAACATTAAAACTATGATAACAAATGCAAAGAAAACAATTAAAATGTAAGTTAAGGAAATCGAACCCGACCCATGTGTTTATATTCACACATAACCAACCACCAAGCTAAAGCCTTTGTTTAGCAAAAACTTGACATGTCATATATATAAAACTAATATTTACGAGGTTACTGTTGATAGTATATATAATAAAAAATCATATTAAAATTATTATATTTCTTTCTTTCTTTTAAAATTTAACTTTTTTTTTTAAAATAATCAAAGAAATATATAATATGTTAGTGTTAGATGAATACTTCATGTCTAATGGTTTTGTCATGTTTAGCATTAATGATGTTTTATAATTTGCTAAAATGGATATCACAGGGTGATAGGGGTTTATTGGAGGGAGATAGCAAGAGCAAGACCAAGGAAGAAAAAAGACAATCTTCTCTTTTCTTTTGACGATTAAGTTAGTGCGTTTCTTTTTTTATTGTGGAAAATTTCGTAAATATCTTTATAAAGTTTCTTAATTACGTATATATCCTTGTAAAATTTATAATTACATGTGTATCCTTCCAAAACATATAAACTCACATATATATCCAAACTCTTAATTAGTAATAATTATTCTATTTAATATTTAAAAAACACAATAGATAATAATAAATTACTAAAACATCCTTATTGCTTTCCTTCTCATAATCAAACTTCAAACTATATCACAATGGGGCATAGAAACATAGGGTGGAATACAAGGATTACTTCAAGGAACCAATGGAAATCACAACCAACGACATCCTTCTTGTTCTTTAATCATCCAGAAGCTTGGCAAATCCATCACTTATGGAAGGTTTTTAGAAGATATGGAGATTTGGCAGGCATATATATGGCGAAGAGACGTCTTAGAAATGTAAGTAAGTTCGGGTTCACAAGATTTCGAAATGTGCAAGACCCGAAGAGGATGGAGAGGTATCTGAACTCAATCAGAATCGGAACTGAGAAGATCAACTTTTTTGTGGCTATGAACAAACAGGTAAACTATGATAAACAACCAACTATTCAGAAGGAAGGGAGTGGAAGACAACTAAATACGAATGTGTTTGTTACGAAAGGGAGGACCTACAGTCAAGTAGTCAGTGAGAGGGGCGAAAAAAGGACGGGTTTAGATAGCAAGGAAGGGGAAATGTCGAAAAATATGGGAGGCAGAGAAGTAATTTCGGAATGGATTCCCATTAAGGAGAACATGGACTTTTTGAACACATGTGTGATAGGGAGAGTGGAAAAACTGGAAAATATATCAGCTACAAAGGCAGCATGTATGACTGAAGCATTAGAAGAAAGCAGGGTGTATCACTTGGGAGGAAACTACGTGATGATCAAATTCCCGTCGTCAAAAGTGAAGGAAAACATCTTGGGGAATAAGAATCACGGATTACATCACTGGGTGAAAGAAATAAGGAATTGGTCACCGGGTTTTCAATCGTCGGAAAGGTCGGTTTGGTTAAAAGTTAGAGGAGTCCCCCTGCATGCATGGAGTGAAGAGGTGTTTGAAAAGATAGCCAAAACATGGGGACGACCTTTGGATTATGCGAACTGCTCCATTAAAGACTGCAAGGACCTACTGGCTGGTAGAGTGCTTGTAAACACGTCCATTAGATCCAGGATAGGGGAACCGAAATTGATCAAGGTAGGAGAGATCTTTTACAGGATAAGTGTAGAGGAAGATGTTGGGGCTCTAGAAGAAATTTGGAGGGAGGATGATGGCTGGTTTGAAGATGAACAAGAGTGCTTAAAATCTCCAATTTGGATGGATGTAGAGGACAGTGATCCTGAGGAAAGCGGTGAAGAAAGTGGTGAAGAATCAGATGACTCTTGCTCCGTTGAATTGGTAAAAGACACTTTTGAAGATCAGCCGGAATTTGTTACAGCGGCGAACGGAAAAAATGGTGTTTGCAGGAACACGGTGGAAGGGCAAGGGGTGCTGTAACATCCCAAATCTGGTTCTGGTAGTACTCAGAGCTTCGTATGTGGTACGTAGTGTTTACTTGGATTTTAATTGGTTTTATTTTGATTAATTTTAATTTCTAGTGGTTAATATTAGTGTTAGAAATTTAGATATACATATATAAATATATATATTTATATATTTAAAAGAATATTTAAATAAAGCATGGCTTATGAGAAAAAAAAAAAAGATTACCTCAAATATCTTATGCAGTGTATCGATACAGAAGGTATAGACCTCCAGACTTCATTTTGTTTTTTTACCTCTCTTTGATGATACCCAAAGTTGCTCTCTAGAAGCCTAAATCACTTGTTATTATTTGGATTTTATTGATGAGTTACTGTCATTTGAAGGCTAAGTAGGTATGTAATTTGAATCTCTATTGTGTTTTCATGAATTCTTGCAAGAACAAGAAGAGGGTTATTTTAGGGTTTATGAGTAATTGATCTAAATTGCAAATTGATTGGTTTCTTGAGTTTACACATGTTTATTAGCAAATTTGACAATGAATGGATACATTATTGATAGAAATTTAGTGATTTGGTGTTAGGAGCATGAAACCCTCATTCATGGAGGTAGAAGATGAAGCTTTTGTTTGAACCATGAAATTATCTCTTGCTACTGTTTTTGTACACTGTATGTATATAAATAAGTATGATAAATTAAACAAGGGTGGTTGTTGTTTTGCTGCTAGCCATCGAAGCAGAAATGAAAAAAAAACACAAGGGATGCAGTTTGTTTTGTTGTTTGATGTTCTGCGCAGAAAACAAAAAAAAAAGAGAAAGAAAGAAAGTGGAAAATGGCAATTCTAAAGTGCTTATTGCTACTGCCATGCGATAGGAAATATATATATATTTGTATGTATGTATGGTATATGTGATGTCATGTTGTATGTATGTATGTAAAAAGTAAAAATAGGAATGGAGATTGCTTTTGGTTCTTTGGTGGAACCTCCTGTAGTGCATATATATAAATATATATATAGTGTGTTTGGTGTGTGTAGGTAATTTGTATTTTCTTTTATTGCTTTGGACATAGCATCAGGTCATCAACACAAGAAATATATATACTCCTTATTGTTTTGGCATATAGTGACTATTATTAATAAAGCAATAAGTTACATATAGATGATAACTTATAAGGTATATTATGCTCTTGTAAATTGGTATTTTAATTATATTGAGCCGTGCTTGACTATTAAAGTCAAAGGTAGTATTTATGTGTTATATATTAATTATGATTATGTTTTGAATTGTTTAGCATCTTTGAGTGTTATTGTGATAATATACTAACTTGTTGGTTTTGTTGTGGATGTTAGGTCCCCAACAATGCGCAGATGCCTCTGGAAAGTGATATTTTCATATTCGAAGAAAGGTGAGTGATACGTTATAATTGAATAATTATAACCCAGGTAACGGTTTAATATTTAATTGGTTTACAAGCATTAGTTCCAGACTTAAAGTCTGAGGCAGTTTTTATATTGCTTCCAATTAAAGTATGATTATTGAAATTTGAGATTATGAGTTATATGTTTTTAATAACTTGTAATATGGGAACATGTTCATATTTCGGAGGTTGTCTGATTGACAGGCCTACTCGGGTCAAGTACCGAGTTAATGGGCTAACGGTAACTCCCATAGGCCAATGGGGTGCGGTCTGATCCACCGCCGTTCCTCCTGGCGAAGCGGGTCAAAATGGAGACCCAAGTGTTTGAAACTGTGCAGTGATAACTGCAACTATGTGTTGTTTCGATTTGATTCCTGATTTATATTTATTCAGTGTGATGTGTTGTTCACTTAGCTTTACAGCTAACGGGTTTTAGTTACCCGCAGGTTTGTACAGTTTTGGTTGCTGTGAATTTTGTGGCTGCTTGGTGGGATACTTTACAAGAGGTTGTTGAGCCCTGTTTTGGTAAACCTGTAACACCAATTTTGTTTTGGAAATATGTAGTAGAATTGTAATCTCTTTCAATCAGTCTTATGCAACAATTTATATGCACACTTTATTAAACTCTTTTGAAAGGTTCGGTTGTGAACCTAACAATAGATATGTATATATTTTAGTAAACTCTGTTAGTTTACTATTTTGTTGAATTAGTATATATTAAGTCTTCCGTTGTGTTTAAAAAAAAAATTTGGCTCGAAATTGTGGTGTTACAGGTGCAAAGGAAAAAGAAACATAATCATAGTGGTACTAGTTCCAACGAAAATTCGCAAAACCCAAGTAAGGATTTGACGCCACCTAGATCGAAGGAACAAGAGGGGGAGAGGAAGAGTCAAACAGAGGCGGCAGAGATACATGAAGAGATAATTGGGCCAAGTTATCTAAAAGGTGTGGATATCAAGGCCCAAGGACAGATAAAGCTAAATAAGGCCCATCCTGGAGGAACGGAACAAAATATACTCAATTCAGACCCACAGGAGCAGCCCAGTAACAAGCACAATAAAGGACAAGTCGGAGAACCAGAAAACTAAAAGCCCAAATAGAGATGGTCTACAACAGAAAAAAAATCCGCACCTGGCAGAACAGATCCACGAGAAAGAAGAAAAAGGAAAAAGTTCATTGAATAGGGAAGATTTTAAAATCGCTAAATTAAGAGGAAATGGGAGAATAAGCATGAGAATTATAAAGAACCTTGCGAGGACCAAACACTTGAGAGCAGGTCGAAAAGTCGGAGGAAATAGAGAGAGAAAGAGTAAATCTTCTTCTGGTAACTGTAGGTCACAATCAGCCTCACAGAGGTTGGTGACGAATGAACTCGACAGCATCAGCAGTAAGAGGAATTTGGAGGAATTCGGAGCAGACATCGGGCTGGATTGGGGAGAAGGACATGGAAAGCAGTCGGCGAAGGAGAAAGCCACACAGAGCTGATTCTCAGTCCGCCCTTAGGTTCGATTTTGTTTTCTTGATTTTTTAATGAATATTTTATCTCTGAACATTAGAGGCCTGGGTAAAAGGAAAAAGAGGATTTGTGTTAGAGAACTTTGCAAAATTCATAGTCCAGGGATGATGGGGTTGCAGGAAACAAAACTAGAAATTCTGAATTTTAATGTTATATCAGAAATCTGGGGGGTGGATGATGTTGATTTTGTGTTTAAAAACTCTGTGGGACAATCGGGGGGTTTACTTCTGATCTGGGATGTCTCAATGTTTAAGAAACAATCAGTAATAGAAGGAGAAACATTTATTGGTGTCATTGGCGAGTGGGTGGGTCTCGAAAGGAGGGTGGGTTGTATCAATGTATATGGCCAGCGGGAACCTACGAAAAGAAGTGATCTGTGGACCCAATTGGGGCAAGTTTGTGGTAATAGTGATATAACTTGGTGTATCTTCGGAGATTTTAACGAAGTGAGATTTAAAGAGGAACGTTTCAATTCTGAGTTTAATGAGAACAGTGCAAGAGCTTTTAATAGCTTCATTCAAAATGGGAATTGGTGGGATGTTCCATTGTGTGGGAGAAAGTTTACGAGGGTTAGCGACGACGGAATGAAATTTAGTATACTAGACCGTTTCTTGATCTCGGAAAGAGCTACGGTGGGGAAAAATTTTAGGGTAATGCCTTTGGAGGGCAAATTTTCAGACCATTGCCCTCTGTTGTTACAAGAAAAGGCAGTCGACTACGGGTGCAGACCATTCAGATGTTTTGATCACTGGCTTATGGAAAAGGACTTCGATGATATTGTTAAAAGGGCTTGGCAAAAAAGTGTTTATGCAGGAACTCCGGATAGAGTGTTCATGGCTAAATTAAAGAATGTGAAAGAAGAGTTAAAAGTTTGGAGCAGAGAAAGATTTAAAAATATAGAAGAGGAGATCAAAAAACTTAAGGAAGAAGCTACATCTTGGGAAGCAGCAGCAGAAAGTAGACGTTTATCAGACACGGAGATAACCCGCTGGAGGAATTGTCGCAAAAATTGGTTTGAGAAAGAGGAGATTAAATTGGAGTCTTTGAAACAAAGAGCAAGAGTCAAATGGAATATTGAAGGGGATGAAAATACTAGATATTTTCATTCTATTGTCCGAAAAAGAGAAAAGAAGAACATGCTCCAAGGCCTTATGGTGGAAAACGATTGGATAGAGGATCAGGTACAGGTTAAAAATGAGGTCAAGAGGTTCTTCGAATTGAAATTCAAAGAGGAGAAGGAAATAAGACCAAAGCTACACAGTCGGTTCATTCAAAAAATTTCGGCTGAAGAACAACAGATCCTAGAAAATCCGTTCTCGGATGAAGAAATTTGGGAAGCCGTGAAATCCTGTGGGAGTACGAATGTAACACTGTACTTTTTTTTTAAAAACACACTGCGGAAGCGATTTTGGAAAATACAACAAACATGTTTACAGAAGTAAATAAGAAACATACTGCCAACAACTGACAGTATATCAAAATGGTGTTACATAGATTAATCGAATGACTCATCCTAAAATATATCAGAGTGGCGGTCAATCAATCTAAAACAAACAATAACTCCCAGCTCAACAACTGCACTTACTGAAACCTGCAAAATGGAGTTTATGGTGGGGGATTAGCGCAACGCTAAGTGAATGAAAATCAAGCCACAAGCAATTAAAGCTGAACCACAACGATCACAAGAACAGTTTATCACAAATATCAAAGGACCGGCGGCTCTGCCGAGCCTACGACCAATGCTGGCCATAGCAATGATCTACCGATAGCCATCTGCTAACTGGCACAGTTAAACCCCCTCTGCTACAACAAATGCAACAGAGGATATAAAACGGCCTAACCAGAAGCAACTGACCCAGCCCAAAACCACGCTTAGCTGACCTCTGCCACAAATATCATGAGCACAATTTCATGCCTTGATACTCATATCTTGGACACAATTTCAATAATCATCACATAACCAATCAAACAATCAAATCAGACTAAACAGTCTATCGCATGATTAATTGTATAAAATTCAAGTAACCATAACAGTTACAACTAAAACCACCGGTGCATTAAAGTCCACTCACCTGTGTCCTCGACACCCACCAAACTCAGTTATCTAATTTCACTGAGGCTTCGGATTCCCTGAGAACACAATACAACCGAATTAGTGAATCTAATCTCAATTAATTCAATAATTCAAGTAGCTACACAAATGGGTCAAAACTAAGCCATTACACAAAACTCATATAATCAATATGGAAAACTTCCAAAACCAAGTTATTATACAACAAGTCATAATATACTCAATATGACCAAACCATAATAACCATCATAAATCATATGTTCAACTAACATATAACCTATTTCCATTATATATAACATGTAGAAACCAACCATACATGTAAATGATTTCCCGGAATCATTTTCAAGAATTAAAGTACGCAATCAACACATATAATTCCACATATAACATCCATCATCAAATCAACTCATTTATATATAATCCATAAGCTTCAAGTAACAAATAACCAACAACAACAACTCATAGAAGCTTAAGGTCAAATACTAAACACAATCTTTTTTTACATATGTCAAATACACATCCGAAATTGACATAGCTACTGTAAATCGATCTTTAGGCCATCCTACAGCTCGAATTAGCTTCTGGAATCTAAAGACAAATTAAACTACACATCTCCAGCTTTCCAACGATATAAAATACGCCTTCTAACGATACTCCATTGATTTTTAGCGATTTTTACAAAACAACCCAGAAATTGTAAAAAAACTCCGAACAGCACACATTTCAAGCATAAAAATCAACTAGTAACATTTCTAAAACATGTATAAACTTCATATAACATTTATACAACATCAACCACACATTTTAAATATCAAATCATGATTTTCTAAAAATCATCATCTTCATCATCTTCACCACCTTCATCAAGAACCTCCATTAATGGAGTTTTCATCTTTCAAGAGTTAAACATAGCAATATCATCAAACTATGCTTCAAATCCATAAATATCTTCATATATAACATATACAAACATATATAACAACTCAAATCAACATAATCATGATTCTCCATTAAACCCATAAAAATCAAGAACATGTTTTCTTGCCAAAACAAGTCAAGAACAACTTAAAATCATGATCAATTACTAAAACTAACCTTATTATGTAAGCAAATCCAACATAAATGCAAGTCTTCAAGGATGGATCGTTGGCTCTTTGAGAGAAAATGAAGAACAAGAATATGAAAGCAAAATGAGAGTAATAAACTCTCTCAGTGGATAATAATGAGCCTAGTGCTCAATAATTGCACAACACACAGTACACTTATCCCACTTCTAGCATACAGTTAATTAATTAAGCAGCCCTACTTAATTAATTAAATATCAACGAGGTATTATCTAACACCTTCATGTAAAAGCGAATACAATGGTACAAATACCATATCAAACAGATAATATAAATATTATCACCTTAACTACGCAGTATAATTATTAATTCTAATAATTATCTACAAATAATAATTAAATACACAAACAAATACCAACATCTTACCACCAATACGAAACTACTAGACCGTATTTGAGGATGTTACAATTCTCCTCCCCTTAAGAAGAATCCGTCCCCGGAATCTCATCACGAACAAACAAATGAGGATAACGTCTCTTCATGTCCACCTCAGTCTCCCTAGTCAAATTAGAACCCAAACTGTGCTTCCATTTAACCAACACCAAAGAAATCTGTTTCTTACGAAGCTTAGTAACTTTCCGATCTAAAAGTTCAACAGATTCTTCCACTAATCTCTTCTTCAAATCAACTTTCAAATCATAAATCGGAATTAGTTGACTTTCATCATTCACATTACATTTTCGCAAATAAAACACATTAAAAGTATCATGGATACCCGCTAACTCTGGAGGAAGATCAAGAATAACCGTCTGATCATTAAGTATCTGTCGAATACGAAATGGACCAATGTATCGAGACGCTAACTTCCCGCGTTTCCCAAATCGAATAACCTCTTTCCACGGTGAAACTTTCAGATAAACCATTTCACTCTCAACAAAAGAAACTGGTCGACGACGGGAATCAGCATACATTTTCTGTCTATCTCTTGCAACTTTCAACTTTTCTCGGGCAATAGCAACTTTGTCAGCCGTCATCTGAACAATATCGGGACCCGCAAACTGTTTTTCACCCGCCTCTAACCAACAAGTAGGAGTACGGCAGCGACGACCATATAACATCTCATAAGGTGACATACCGATACTCAAATGGTATGAATTGTTATAAGCAAATTCAATCAAAGGCAAGTGTGAATCCCAAGAACCACCATATTCCAACACACATGCACGTAACATATCCTCAAGGGTCTGAATGGTTCTTTCTGACTGACCATCTGTCTAAGGATGAAAAGTTGTACTCAAGTTAACACGCGTTCCCAATTCTCGTTGCAAACCGTTCCAGAATTTAGAAACAAACCTGGAATCTCTATCATAAACAATCGATAAAGGAATACCATGTTGAGATACAATATCATCAATATACATCTGAGCCAATTTATCCAACGGAGTTTTCTCACTGGCTGCAAGAAAATGAGCACTCTTCGTTAAACGATCAACAATCACCCAAATCATATCATGATTCCGCTGAGTACGTGGAAGTTTAGTCACAAAATCCATCGTGATATGTTCCCATTTCCACTCGGGTATCTTTAACTGTCTCATAGATCCATAAGGTTTCTGGTGCTCTGCTTTAACCTGTGCACAAATATGGCAAGATTCTACCAACTGTGCAATATCTTTCTTCATCGTAGGCCACCAATACAACACTTTCAGATCGTTATACATTTTAGTGCTACCTGGATGTACAGACAATCTGGACTTGTGAGCCTCTAATAAAATCAATTTCCGAAGCTCCCCAAATAATGGTACCCAAACACGAGAATGATAAATCTTCAATCCTCGCGAATCATCAATCAAGTCATCCTTCTTCTTTATCATAATCTCTGATTTCAAATTTTCATCATTCAAAGCCTCCAACTGAGCAACTTTCAATTGATCCACTAATTCAGAAACTATTTCCACTCGCATAAAATGAATACTGATATTTGCTCCTTTAAGACTCAATGCATCAGCTACTACATTAGCCTTCCCGGGATGATAACGAATCTCGCAATCATAATCTTTAATCAATTCCAACCACCTTCTCTGACGCATATTCAATTCTTTCTGCGAAAACACATACTGTAGGCACTTATGATCAGTACAAATAACACATTTTGTACCATACAAGTAATGTCTCCACAGTTTCAACGCAAAAACCATTGCTGCAAGCTCTAAATCATGGGTCGGATATCTCTTCTCATGAGGTTTCAACTGCCGAGAAGCATAAGCAATAACCCGATCACGGTGCATTAACACACAACCCAAACCCGCAAACGAAGCATCACAATACACTATAAAATCATCAGCTCCATTAGGTAATGCAAGAATAGGAGCCTGACACAAAAGTTGTTTCAACGTCTGAAACGCAACTTCCTGTTCACATTCCATCGAAATGGTACATCTTTACGAGTTAACTTAGTTATCGGACTCGCAACTTTCGAAAAATCTTTAATAAATCTGCGATAATATCCCGCTAACCCCAGAAAACTTTTAATTTCAGAAGGAGATTTAGGAGCATTCCAATTCATAACCGCCTCAATTTTAGATGGATCCACTTTAACCCCCATCTTTACAACAACATGCCCCAGAAAATGAACTTCTCGCAACCAAAATTCACATTTCGCCAATTTAGCAAAAAGTTGCTTCCGTTTTAAAGTTTCCAAAACTTGTCTCAAGTGGACTTCATGATCAGACACCGTTTTACAATAAACCAAGATATCATCGATAAATAAAATCACGAATTTATCCAAAACTGCCCGACAAGCCCGGTTCATTACATCCATGAAAATAGCAGGAGCGTTAGTTAAACCGAATGGCATAACTAAGAATTCATAATGACCATACCGGGTACGAAATGCAGTTTTAGGAATATCATCATCCGAAACACGTACCTGGTGACAGCCCGACCTCAAATCAATCTTAGAAAAATAAGACGCACCCTACAACTGATAAAACAAATCATCAATCCTGGGTAAATGATATCTATTTTTAACCGTCCTCTTATTTAACTCTCGGTAGTCGATACACATCCGCAAAGTACCATCTTTCTTTTTCACAAACAATACTGGAGCACCCCACGGTGAAGAACTAGGACCAATAAAACCCCTATCCAACATATCTTGAATCTGAGTCATCATCTCTCGAATTTCAGAAATAGCTAATCTGTACGGCGACTTAGCCACTGGACTAGAACCCGGAATCAAATCAATCTTGAATTCCACCTCACGCACCGAAGGCAATCCCGGTAACTCATCAGAAAATACATCCGAGTATTCAGAAACCACCCGAATATCATAAACTACTCTCTTTTCTTTTCTAGCATCAATAACATAAGCAAGAAAAGACTCACATCCCTTGACTAGAGATTTTCTAGCCTTCAAGAACGAGATAACAGGAAAAGTAGATTTAGCCCTATCACCCCGAGTCACTACTTGTAACCCATCAGATAAAGGAAAAGAAATCAACTTTAAATAACATTTAATGCTAGCTCTATTCTAGCTCAACCCATCCATGCCCAAAACCACATCAAATCCAGATACAGGCATAACAAGAAAAGATACAGGAAAACAACTACCATCAATATCAATTTCAGCTCCAGACACAGCTATTGTGACTGTAACTACATAACTATCAGCTACCTCCACCACAAGTGGAGCAGAAACAACAGTAGCATGCAATTTCAACTTATCACAAAAAAACCACATAAACAATATAGCAATTTGTTCTATTATCATATACTATACACAGGTATAATGTTTATAAGAAAACAAACATACCCGTGATGACATCCTCTGTGGAAGTAGCATCATCCACATTCATACGAACAACTCTATCCTCTGATGTATAAGGGTTCTTTCTCTTCTGACCCACTTTCGACGATGATCCCCCGACCTCCCTTGCCCTTACCCATGACCACTCTCTCTTGCCAACTCGGCATTTAACTACTCGGTGACCCTCATTCTTTGTCACGCCACTGTGAATTTTTACTATCCACAATCCGTTTATAGTTACACATTTGTTTAAATCCCATGTAATGATAAGGATCTGTTCCACTGAGTAATCCTCTGTTGTTTCAAACTATGAATAACATCTCTAAACTCCTGTAATTCACACCTCCAATTTATGTATATAATCACTCTAATCTATTTCATTTTCAATACCTGTAATTCCAATATGATTAGAAATTCACAAAGTTATCAGTTACCGAGTTCCAGCTATCGTCAAGGCAAAATGTGTTTCTATTAACCCAGCAAAAGAAATTCCAGCTCTAACAGGGGTCAATGGGGCATCAGTCGGGTTCTCATTGTCTGCCATATCTATTTCAATCACAACATCTCACCAATTTGTTAGATAAATCCGTTAGTACATAACATACTAACCTCTAATATTCAACAATTTCTATTCCCTCTAATTCCCAGACCCGAGGATTGTTTGACTACACTCGAGCCAAGATTTGGGAATTGCACATCCAACCATGCACACATTACCAAATCAAGGCTCTGATACCAAATTGTAACACCGTACTTTTTTTTTTAAACACACTGCGGAAGCGATTTTGGAAAATACAACAAACATGTTTACAGAAGTAAATAAGAAACATACTGCCAACAACCGACAGTATATCAAAATGGTGTTACATAGATTAATCGAATGGCTCATCCTAAAATATATCAGAGTGGCGGTCAATCAATCTAAAACAAACAATAACTCCCAGCTCAACAACTGCACTTACTGAAACCTGCAAAATGGAGTTTATGGTGGGGGATTAGCGCAACGCTAAGTGAATGAAAATCAAGCCACAAGCAATTAAAGCTGAACCACAACGATCACAAGAACAGTTTATCACAAATATCAAAGGACCGGTGGCTCTGCCGAGCCTACGACCAATGCTGGCCATAGCAATGATCTACCGATAGTCATCTGCTAACTGACACAGTTAAACCCCCTCTGCTACAACAAATGCAACAGAGGATATAAAACTGCCTAACCAGAAGCAACTGACCCAGCCCAAAACCACGCTTAGCTGACCTCTGCCACAAATATCATGAGCACAATTTCATGCCTTGATACTCATATCTTGGACACAATTTCAATAATCATCACATAACCAATCAAACAATCAAATCAGACTAAACAGTCTATCGCATGATTAATTGTATAAAATTCAAGTAACCATAACAGTTACAACTAAAACCACCGGTGCATTAAAGTCCACTCACCTGTGTCCTCGACACACACCAAACTCAGTTATCTAATTTCACTGAGGCTTCGGATTCCCTGAGAACACAATACAACCGAATTAGTGAATCTAATCTCAATTAATTCAATAATTCAAGTAGCTACACAAATGGGTCAAAACTAAGCCATTACACAAAACTCATATAATCAATATGGAAAACTTCCAAAACCAAGTTATTATACAACAAGTCATAATATACTCAATATGACCAAACCATAATAACCATCATAAATCATATGTTCAACTAACATATAACCTATTTCCATTATATATAACATGTAGAAACCAACCATACATGTAAATGATTTCCCGGAATCATTTTCAAGAATTAAAGTACGCAATCAACACATATAATTCCACATATAACATCCATCATCAAATCAACTCATTTATATATAATCCATAAGCTTCAAGTAACAAATAACCAACAACAACAACTCATAGAAGCTTAAGGTCAAATACTAAACACAATCTTTTTTTACATATGTCAAATACACATCCGAAATTGACATAGCTACTGTAAATCGATCTTTAGGCCATCCTACAGCTCGAATTAGCTTCTGGAATCTAAAGACAAATTAAACTACACATCTCCAGCTTTCCAACGATATAAAATACGCCTTCTAACGATACTCCATTGATTTTTAGCGATTTTTACAAAACAACCCAGAAATTGTAAAAAAACTCCGAACAGCACACATTTCAAGCATAAAAATCAACTAGTAACATTTCTAAAACATGTATAAACTTCATATACATTTATACAACATCAACCACACATTTTAAATATCAAATCATGATTTTCTAAAAATCATCATCTTCATCATCTTCACCACCTTCATCAAGAACCTCCATTAATGGAGTTTTCATCTTTCAAGAATTAAACATAGCAATATCATCAAACTATGCTTCAAATTCATAAATAACTTCATATATAACATATACAAACATATATAACAACTCAAAGCAACATAATCATGATTCTCCATTAAACTCATAAAAATCAAGAACATGTTTTCTTGCCAAAACAAGTCAAGAACAACTTAAAATCATGATCAATTACTAAAACTAACCTTATTATGTAAGCAAATCCAACATAAATGCAAGTCTTCAAGGATGGATCGTTGGCTCTTTGAGAGAAAATGAAGAACAAGAATATGAAAGCAAAATGAGAGTAATAAACTATCTCAGTGGATAATAATGAGCCTAGTGCTCAATAATTGCACAACACACAGTACACTTATCCCACTTCTAGCATACAGTTAATTAATTAAGCAGCCCTACTTAATTAATTAAATATCAACGAGGTATTATCTAACACCCTCATGTAAAAGCGAATACAATGGTACAAATACCATATCAAACAGATAATATAAATATTATCACCTTAACTACGCAGTATAATTATTAATTCTAATAGTTATCTACAAATAACAATTAAATACACAAACAAATACCAACATCTTACCACCAATACGAAACTACTAGACCGTATTTGAGGATGTTACAACGAAGGCGCCAGGACCGGACGGATTTAATTTTAAATTCGTTAAGAGGGTTTGGCCGATCATTAAAGAGGATTTGATTAAGAGTATCCGGTGGTTTTGGTTCACGTCAAAGATTAGTCATGGTTGTAATGCTTCTTTCGTCACACTTATACCGAAAGTGGTAAACCCAACAGGTCTGAGTGACTTTAGACCCATTAGTCTAATTGGTGTGTATTACAAGACCATTGCAAAAATATTGGCGGAGAGGTTGAAGAGAGTAATTCCGAACCTGATATATAATATACAAACAGCTTTCATCTCGGGAAGAAATATTTTGGATGGAGCGTTGATCGCAAATGAGACGGTTAATTTCATCAAAAAAACAAAGGATGCGGAGTATGATTTTTAAGATTGATTTTGACAAGGCGTATGATAATGTTAATTGGGGCTTCCTACTACAAACTATGGAGTCTATGGGCTTTGGGGTTAAATGGAGAAAATGGATAAAAGCATGCCTATACTCGGCCTCGGTCTCTGTTTTGGTAAACGGATCTCCAACGGGAAAATTTTGTATGGAAAAAGGATTGAGGCAAGGTGACCCGCTAGCTCCGTTCCTCTTCCTTTTAGTGGCAGAAGGCTTTAATACGCTTATGAAGGAATCAATAGATAAAGGGAAATTCATTGGAATCGAAATTGGAAGAAGAGAGAAAGTGAAGTTGTCACATCTTCAGTACGCAGATGACGTGATCATTTTTGGTAAATGGGAACTGGGAAACCTAAAAAATCTAATGCAAATCTTGAAATGCTTTCAGCGTTTGTCAGGCCTAAAAATAAATCTTGTTAAAAGTTCGCTTTATGGAGTGGGAGTTAATAATACTGAGGTGGAAGTGTGGGCTCGATCTATTGGGTGCAAAGCCGGAAATCTTCCGTTTAATTATTTGGGGGTACCGGTTGGAGCCGTTATGAGTAGGGTGGAGAATTGGAAGTGTGTGATGGATAAAGTACATTTGAAGCTGTCGCATAGAAGAGCAAGTATGGTGTCGTTTGGCGGTCGACTTACATTGGTAAAATCAATCCTTGGTAGTTTACCGTTGTATTTCTTTTCCTTGTTTCGTGCCCCAAAGAGTGTGATTCATTCCCTAGAGCGTGTGAGGAAAAATTTCTTTTGGGTAAAGGGAGGATATGTGGGTTCTGGTAATTTTATTAATTGGGTCAAATGGGATCAAACTTTAAACACGTTTGGGAACGGGGGGTTAAATATTGGTGGCCTTTTTGCGTCTAATTTGGGCTTATTAGGGAAGTGGTGGTGGAGGTGGTATAATGAAGAAGACACTTTGTGAGTTTGTGGCGTAGAGTTATTAAATGTTTATATGGGGAATTGGGGTTGGGGGTGGGGGTGGGGGTGGGGGTGGGGGGGGGGGGGGTAGGTGAAGGCAGTTTTAGGTGGAAAAATTCGGTTTAGGGTAACATCATCAAGGTGGGGTCAATTCTAGAGGGGAAAGGGTTTAGATTTTCTGATTCCTTCAAAAAATCATTAGGTGATGGGTTATCTATCAAGTTCTGGAAAGATAGATGGATTGGGGAGGGTTCTTTAGAATTGAGGTTTCCTAGGCTATATCGTTTAGAATTGAATCAAGAAGGTTTAGTAGGGGAGAAAGGGGAGTGGAGAGATGGTGTTTGGGATTAGGTTTGGAGTTGGAGAAGGGGCCCGAGAGGTAGGGAGATTGGGGAATTAGAGGAATTGGATCGGTTGTTGAAGGAAATTAAGCCGGTTAGGGAAGCTAGGGATAAAGTGGTATGGTCCATGTCGGGAGATGGGATTTTCTCGGTTAAAGTTTTGAGGAGCAACATAGATGAGGTAGCTCTCTCAGCTTCATCGAGTTCCATAGAAACTTGGTGGAATAAATTAGTACCTAGGAAAGTGAACATATTTATATGGAGGGCTAGATTGGGGAGACTACCAGTTCGGGCTTTTTTGGATTCTTTGCAGATGGACCTACCTTCAATTCTGTGTCCTACTTGTGAAGATGAGATCGAATCGGTGGATCACGCGCTGTGTAGCTGCAGGAGAACACAAGAGATTCTTGGGGCTGTTTTAAAATGGTGGAATAAAGATTTGGTGCAATTCAATTCTTTTCTTGATCTCGTGGCAGCAGATGGGTCGGAGTGGCAAGCTTCAGTGTGGATCGCCTTATATTTGATCTGGTCCAAAAGAAATCAGATAGTGTTCCGTCAATGCAGTAATCCATGGAGTGATTTTTTCTTTGAAATCCAGTATAAGAGCTTTTTTTGGATCGATGGTAGACTGAAGAAGAAAAAACTGGACTGGTCTTCATGGTTAGTTTGTCCAGTTAACTCGTCGAGATGCAGATAGGAATGTAGGCTGTTTTTTTGTTTTGCGCTGCTGTGTTTTTTTGGTTCCATATCTGCTTCCATCAGCCTGTTTAGTCTTGTAGGGCTGTATGGTTTCTAGCTTTTATTGTTGCCCATGTGTAGCAATTTGCACCTTGTGTGTTGTACGGTATAAGTTCTTAAGTAATGGTAATGCTTTGCTTTTCAAAAAAAAAACTTCAAACTATCCATTTTCACCGGTTATCATCATCGGCACAGACTTGCCACTTTATATTCTTTTTCTCCTACAAATCTACAATTGACCAAATCTTTTGTTCTCCTAATGGACGGTGAATATTCCTTGCATCTCCTACAATTATTTGTCAATTCCTCCACTGTTGACCATAACATTCTTCTTCTTTTTTAAACACCTAATTTAGTGATAGAGATAAAAACATAAATTTAGATGAATACTTGACGTCTAGTGGTTTTGTCATGTTTAGCATTAATGATCATTAATTATGTTTTATAATTTGCTAAAATATTTATAATAAAAAAAATTAAAACTTGCGTTATTTTCGACATTAAAAAAGGTTTTAATTTTTTTCGTAAAAGTAGTGTAACACTAAAATTTGGCTATTATTTATATAATATATTTTCTTTAAAGAAACAAGTTTGACATACATTACAAGCTAATAATAAATTGTTTAAACCCCGATCCAACGGACGGATGAGTAATAACTTGTTTACTTCATTTAGCAAATTACTAACAAATGCGACTGAAACAAATTAACAGATCACTAACAAATTCACAAATCATGAATCCCCATCTACCGGTCAAAACAAAGTAAAGATGCAAAAAGGCAAATAAACAGAAAACAAGGATTAAAGAAAATAAGGAACTTAAACACCTGAGTTTGAGATTCTAGTTGTATAGGAAGAACAACAAGATTGAGAGCCGAATATCGTTTATTGTGAACCGTGAAACTAGAAGCCCTGAAAATAAAATATAAACATAGTTTGAGATTCCGATTTGCATTTGCGAATATGGAAGATCAACAAGTTTTATTGTAAATTTATAGGAAGAACAACACTCCCAAATTAGAAGTTTGGAACTATGTGTGATTTACGATGGTTCTATGAATACCGATTTTGAAATTAAGCACTGATTTGGATGAACATGTGATGAATTACTTAAGTACCGGTTATTTATCTCCTCTCTCTTACTCAAATGTCATATAAGTGTCATATCACTTTTTTTCTTCTTTTCCCTCTCTTACTCCAAGCCCAAACACAGATTAACCTAAACAACCAAATATTTTTCTTCTCCAACTCTTTCGTACATAGCAAAAAAAAAAAAAAAAAAAAAAAAAAAAAAGAGTATGCGGGTGAGGTTGGGTTAGGGAAACCAACCCCTTAACCCGAAGGGGAGGTAGTGGTACGCAAAGTGTTCAAGACAACAGCTACTAATGACCTTATTTGCTTGAATGTTTTGCGGCGAGGATGAAGTGGACCTATCACTTTCCTTTTCCATTCATAATGGGGTGCTACTATTTGGCCTTCCTGTTCTCACATACCATAAACATCAAATCACTCATTTACAAATTTTAATACATATCATTCCCTCACATATGTCACATCAAGAAGGATCAACTAGACTATCAAAGGGGATAAATAGAATTACCCTGTGTTTTCTGATTCCAAGAAGACCACGCCGCGCCGCCTGTCGCCAAACTTCTTTGGGCCCTCCTCAAGTTTTCATTGGGCTTCCTCCGTTTTCTCTATTGAGCTTAAGCCGCTTAACATATGTAACTAGATTGTGCATTTTTGCTAGTTGGCTCCTAAATATTTTAGGCCCTGATGGGAGTGATGGCCCAGGCTTACTTTTTCTTAAGTATTTAGAAATAATGTTCATTTGGTATGAAATCCTTTAAATTAATTTGCTGAAAACGATACAAATCACCAAAGCCCACACCAATTTGGCAATCATTAACGAATATAGTTTGTATGCTTCTTGTAGGACGCTTAAATTTAGATCCAAGTTAAAGAAGTGTGAAGTCTGATCAAACATACAAGCAAAACAATCTGTGTGTATGACACACAACTAGACAAAACACAAACAAAAGGAACAAGCTCATCAAGAGCGGTCGAACGAATAATAGACCTGAAATCGTACTCCATCGAATGGTTGCTCGAAACTGTAACGAAACCCTAACATGCCAACAAAAGAGAGAAGAAATTGATACGTCAAGAAGAATTTTATTAGACAGTTACAACAAAAAGACGAAGTGGATGTTCTAAAACAACTATGTAATCACATAATCTCCCACACCCAAGATCACCAATGTTCGAGCCTCTAATTTAGGATCTTGTACCTCCGATCCAACCATGGCTACCGACATGCAATGATTAACAAGCATATTGGCAGATTCTTAATCTCGATTTACAAAATATTCTAAGGCCGATTAGGCCGATTTAGTGTAACGTCCCAAGTTTATTTTTTAAAAAGAAAATCTAGTAAATGATCAAATGAGTTCAAAAGCAAACATTGATATTCACCTGCCAAACACACTAGACTTACGGTAGGAAATAAATATCCTTAAATTTTATCAGAGTTAAATAAATATCGATCGTGGAAGATTAACCGTCACACTGAAGCCTTTCCCTTATCCACCCGAGACGGTCTCGAAACATTAAACAAACACGGGTTAAACACAAAGCTTAGTGAGCAAACTACACCCATACATTACATCATATATTTATCCAAGTATAATATGCACACCGCTCAGTTATGTCACACAGGCGAGGTAGCCATCTGCTAAATTAGCCATCCGCTCAAGTGCCACACACAAGCAGGGTGGCCATCTGTCAATCGAGGCATCTGCTCAAGTGCCACACAGGTGGGGTGGCCGTCTCCCAATCGAGCCATTTGCTCAGGTACATCACATCGCACATGAACATATATCATAATATAAGATATAAGTTAGTAACAACTCATCTAATCAATAATACAACATAATTATGGTAATTCAACGAAAGTCGTAATGTCACACAAATCTGTATGCTTAAGGTTCATGTGTGCAATTTGATCCATCGTATCTTCAAAGAGACTAGCTAGTAAGTGTGATTGTATGCTTAAGGTTCATCATTCATGTGTAAGATTTTCTGCCAGATTCTTGGTTTTTAAAACATTTGGGGGACATGGGTACGGTAGGGAAGAAAAAAAATTAAGGTTTGTTAGCATATCAAAACGATATTAAAATTAAAAATTTCAAAACGTGATCAAGATGAATGAATCTTATTCTAGTTGCACGTTAGATAAGAATCTCTCGTAAAATTAAATCAACAACTTTTATTTATTTGCTCCAAGGACACAATGCAAAATTTTCTGAAAGTAAAAACCAAATTTTCATCCTTCATAACACCATATCAACTTATCCATCTTAAAAATCCTCAAAAGCTTTTTATTGCATTTTATTGTCATTAACAAAAGTCTTTAAATTTTATAAGGGAGTCACTGTTTTATATTAAAATATATTTACAAATTATTAATTGAATTTTAAATAATATAATTGGGGGTGGAGCCAACGTTTAACTTTTGTGGCCATGTAGTTGCTCTCACCTGCAAGTCCGTGAGGATGGACTTTCTATATCCGTCAAAACACTCTCAATCCCATCAAACATATTTCTTTTTTCCTTCAGTTTGTCCGTTACAAACTACATTGCGGGGGCGGCTAGTCTAATAAAACTATATATATATATATATTCTTTTATTTATTTCATAATTATAATTCAAGTTGATCTGTTAATATTTTAATAATTAACGTCTTAAGCTGATAAAATTATAGTTTATTGTTACTATCAATATCCTAATTACTAATACTAACTAATATGTGTTAATTGGTTTATTTTTCAAACCATATGTTTTTCCAATCCGATTTCATATATAATTTAACGGATGGTAAAGTTTACCATAATATATCAAACTTATTACATTTTGTTACTGTGTTTATCGATATTTAAAAGTTTTTATTGCATGAATCAAACTTAAATTTGTTGATATTATATGTACTTTGGTTATACAAAATGTATGTATATGTGTGTGTGTGTTTAGTACAAAAATAAAAAAGTGTAATACACACAATAGCGAAAAGTTAAATGTTCGATACATACAATAAAAAAATTTAAAGTCTAATACGCACAATAAGAACACGAGACAAGTTAATTACATTTTAGTAAAATAAACTCATGACTTCAATTTAAATAGTTTTAAAACAACATCATACACGATCATACTAATGTTGCATCTCTTTGATATTAACGTATCATTTATCCTCTGAACACCATGAGAAATAAAACCAGCAGCATCCGATTGGTGTTATGGGATAAGGTGGGTGTGGATGGGTTGGAGTGGGTGTTGTTTTTGTTTTGTGTTTTGCATCTGTGGCTATTATGTGTTTCTTAACAGGTACAGAAGGGTTGAGCATGGCTGGTGAGGCTTTTTGGCTGCAGGAACTACTAACATCTTTATATTATTTAGGTGCTTTGTTTTTCAGGTTATCGTGGAATACCTGCTATGATGGATCCTGGGAGGTTAGGGTTGAATGTGGAGTCTCGGAGGTGAGTTGTGTTTTTGCCACTGATTTTCTTCTTGTTTAGTCTCTATAAAGATAGTTTTCGCTTTGTGAAGTCTTGAGGGGGGTAAGGAATTCATTATCATCTTTTCATTAGGTATCCCTTTGAGCTTCTGAATCTTTCCTGTGTGTGAGGGGGTGTCGTTTTGTTTTGTGTGGCTTAGGGAGTTTCATTATTTCCCATGTGACTACTTTCAATTACCCCTTTGAGCCCCAGAGTCACTTCGGTCACCTGTTACTTATCCCCTTGTTGTGCTTTTCTCATAAGTAACTCTTGACCTTTTTGCATGTTTGTGTAGTCTTATAGTTCTATCTTTCCTGTGCTTTTATCCAGGTGTAGAAAGTGCGTGGACAGTCCTATTGAGCTTTTGCATGTTTGTTTCTCTTTGGTCGTGTGTCTACTATTGATTGTGATGCTGTTGAGTTTCGCTCCTACTGAAAGAATATCCCAATATCATGATGTTTGCTGTCATATCTGTTCAGGCTGCTTATAGTGTCAAAGTGAAGCTGAATTTGTCTTGTGAATGATGTCTTCTGAATGTTGCTGGGCTGTCTCCTAGTGATGCGTTCAGGGCTGTGTTTTGCGTGATGCTACTGTGTGTCATGCTGTTCCGGGCAGGGCATTGGTATAGGTGCGTCGTCACTTTAATGGTAAGGAAGCTAAGTCGAAAGATTATCTGCTGTGCATTTTGAGTTTAAGAACCTTGTATGAGTTCCAGTGGTGTATATTTGGTTGCAAAGTTCCTGTAGTGTGTTAGTCTTATGTTTCATCATGAGTGTGGTGTTTTGAGTATCATTGTAATGGATGTTGTGATTACCATCTTGATCATTTATATAAGTCTATGCCGTTCAAAAAAAAAGGTAAAAAATATAAAAATCAAAACAAACTACTAAAAGATATGTTATGAAGCAAAGTAACTTGATAAAACACTTTTCTAACTTCGTTATTATTCTGTTAATTTTCTGATTTTCTCCTATTATTATCTATTGAACTGATGGTAAATTTGAGGGGTTGTAAAATTGGGGCTCGATTTGTTAACCTGTTTTTTTTTTTTACTAGTATAATAAATAGCTAATAAGACAAATAATCATATCGATGTTTAATATATAAAAATATTCTAGTAGAAAATAACAATACTACTTCAAAGAGAGACGATAAGTAATGATATTAATTTTATATAGTAACGAAAGAAAGTTAACAAAAAATAAGAAAATTACAAAACTGGCCTTACGTTTGTTTGATATTTTTTTTAGCTTGTTACTATAATTAAGAATTCAAAGATAGTATATTCTTGTTTTATATAAAAAGAACAAAGTCTTGTAGATCAAATTATATTAAACTGTATTCATAATTATAGAGATATATAAATACTAATTATAGAAACTATATTGTAGATTTTATTGAATGAGCAGTGATCAGAGTCTGACAAGATAATATAATGTTTATTATATATTAAAATATAACTAGTTGATACAGTTTAAGGTTTTATTTAGATATGAAAAATGGACTATTTACTTTTATTTATCATCCTACTTTTTCCTCTTACTTCTTCATTCTATTTACTACAACATGATATGTGTACTCCACTAATTCTTTTTATTCATGTTCTCTATTGAATTTGACACTTGCATTGATCTTGTGAGTAGGAGAATAAGTAAAAGAATAAAGTAGGAGGATATATCATCTCTCATCTGAAAAATATAGAACATAAAAGAAATACCAATAAAAGCCTATTAAGAAACACGATTACCAAAGGAAAATTTTATTTTTTTTCCATTATTTTCTTTTACTTTATCTTTCTGTTAGCAAGATTACATATGTAATTCATTAATTTTTTATTTCATATCCCTTATTAATTTTTTTACTTGGTTGAATTCTATTCAAAACTATGAGAAAATTACGTGTATGGGTAAATACTTTTTTTTACGATAAAGATCATACATACCCTAAATCATACACATTTATTATTATTTTTATTTTTTTTGGTTTTACAGAGAGAGTGAGGAGAGAGAAAAATATTTGGGTTGTTTAGGTTGGGTGTTAATTGGGTTTTGGATTGAAAAGGAAAAATTAAGAAAAACTAATATGACATTTAAGTTTGTTTGGGTTAATATTCGGGGTACGCATGGCCTTTCTGCTGGACCAAAGACTCTTTAGAGATGGATAGGTATACACATGGGCAGACCTATATGTTAAATTACAAGGTCCAAAGGTTAGCAAATAGGCGTATTAAATGAAGAGTATTACTTGTAACCCGAAGTGCGTGTTCTAAGACACCAATGTCACAAAGGTTAACCAAGTTTCTAACAGTCATTAAGAGGGTTATAACTCTATAAAACAATCTAGGAAACATTTTATATTGAATAACTTGAATCAAACGTACATAAATAAAAACAATACATTCATATAAGTTTGTCATGGACATGGGAATGAACTAAACTTATGCAAGGTGCTTGTTACGATTGAGGAACTCGAGCATGATTTCATTCACCTTTTCAGGGAACTGCTCTTGAACAAAATGACACCCGTTCGGCACATATACTGCTTCGTTGTTAGGCACATACTTTTTAACTGTCCCATTTCGTACGTATTCATCAATTCCAGGAACCTTAATCACATAATCATCCTCAGGCAAGATCGCCAATGTTGGAACTTCTATTTTAGGATCTTGTGCCTCTGATCCAACCATGGCCATAGATCTGAAACGATTAACAAGCATATACTCAGATTCTTTCTAATGGCAAGGCTCGCTTACCCGAATATTCTAAATTTCTAACTATACAAGCATAAAACAGAATGTAAGGTCAAACTCTTTACCGATAGGGAACTTGAAGTGCCGTTCGAAATCCATTCTTCTCGTATAAAGTTCCATATGTTTCAATATCCTCCTCTGTGAGCCAAGAGGGCAGAGGAGCCGAATCATCGACCAAATCCAGTATCTCTTGATTTTCACTCGCTATCGGCATATCACATTCACAAAACATGATGTAAATCTTTCTGACCACAGTTTTAATATCAAAACGACCAAAATCAGCTTCAGCTCTCCCAGGTTCCTGTTAATTATTCCAGATATTTGAATTAAGGACCAAGCTATAAATTGCTAATTCAATACAAATCTCCTAGTTCTCAGATATGAACAGAATCCATAGTTTTATAGACATGAATATATGTATATATTGTTTCATACCGCCCATCTTTTAACGTAGAAGCCCTCTGGGAAAACGAAATGTTGCGTGAAGGCACCTGGAGGCATAAATGGGACGTTAATTGTTACAACTCCCGCCACTCTCTCAGGGTGGAGAAGGGCGAGTGGAAAGGCGATCCATGCTCCAAAATCTTTACCAACCACGAATACCTGGAAATTAATGTTTAAACAAATACTATTAATCAATGCGCAAACTGAATTCACAGAAACTTTAATACAAATTCTCAAGTAGTAATAGGAGATGCCGGTACTCGATGTTAAGTAGTTGACTCAATTTGATTCTGTTTCAGTTCGATGAATATGAACCTACTCATCAAACGTTACAATCTACTGCATCACACTATTTCCAGCAAATTTTGACATAAAATAAAACTATAATAATATACTGTTATATATATCTAATCCAATTAATTTGAAATAATTAGGAGTTTAGACCGATCTGGAGCACCAGTTGTCGGTGAATTTTGACAGCATAAGCTTGGAATCAACTGAATGTATGTTAATTTGACATTAGAATCAACAATTTCTTTAGGGAATAACCGTAACTGAAATCGAAACAAACACACAAACCTTAGAAATGTTGAGAGAATCAAGGATGCAGACAGTGTCATTGAGGAGGTCAGAGAAGGTGGCCTTTTCAGGTTCTGCAGGTGCATCGGAGAGTCCGTATCCTCTGGAATCAGGTGCGATGGCTCTGAACCCGGCGTTTGCAAGCGCAATCATCTGGTGGCGCCAACTGTACCATATCTCCGGGAATCCGTGAAGGAAGATCACCGCAGGTGCAGACTCCGACCCGATCTCGGCAACATGAAGCTTTAGCCCGTTAACTTCAACAAATTTGTGTGTTATCTGATCCATCTTCGAGAGAGTTGTAAGTGTGTGTAATGTGATTGTGTATTAGTGTGTGTGTGTGTTGTTAGCAGAGTAGGAGATGGTGGGTTTATATACGAAGAAAGGGAAGGCACCGGCTCACCAATGATCCCCACCCAGGTGTTTTTTAATTCAGCCATCGGGAAGGGAAAAGGAAGGGCTTTGTGAACGCTTCATTCAGATTATTATCAAAACGAGTTGAAATTAAAAAATTCGATAAGTTGGTCAAAATGAGTCTTATTCTAGATGAATTTGAAAAAGGCATCTTTGGTCACAATTAAATCCGTCAATGATTTTGTAAATTGTATGTTTTTCACATACGATTTCATAATTTAAAGAAATTATTATTATTTTTGTTAGAAAAATATATA
Organism: Pulicaria dysenterica; assembly: GCA_947179395.2. Lineage (NCBI taxonomy): Eukaryota > Viridiplantae > Streptophyta > Magnoliopsida > Asterales > Asteraceae > Pulicaria > Pulicaria dysenterica. The sequence continues at coordinate 74,443,604 of OX359288.1, read as the reverse complement.
TTCTTATTTTTTTCTACTTAATCATTCTACTTATCACAAAATATCATTTGAAATACACTAATTCTCTTTCTCATTCTTACTATTAATTTTAACACTTATATTGATTTGATGAGTATGATATATCATCTAGTAATTTATAATGATTAACACCATCAAGCACAATCAGAGTGGTCCTTGGTTCGTTGTTTTTTTACCGTCTCTAAAGTTCTCTTGGTTATCATAAGCAAACTTAAGTCACTTAGATCCAATTTTTTTTACTTGCGTCAAAATAATTTAATGGATCGGATAATGCCGTATCCACATCCATATCCTTTTAAATTTTCATCGTCCATATCCATATTCATATCAATTTAAAATAATTTCATCCATCCATATCCATATCCATTGGATTAAAACGGGTAAATGGACATCCGTTGGATATCGAAAGTCCTAAAGAAAGTAATATAGTTATATGTATAATTCACGATTTTTGTTGCACATGTACATAGTTTCTTAAAAAACAAATAGAAACGAAAACATAACTATATATCTGCATTCAATGAGCATAGTTTGTAGCTAATCCCAAAATATTGATCCAAAAAAGGTACAAACCAAAACATTACTTAATATAATTACAAATCTACATTCAAAACATAGAGAATGGTTTAAAACTAATCCCAAAACATTGATCTTCCGGCTGACTCCTTCCTTAATTTGATACTTTCAAGGTAGTAATTTAATAGTTGTTGCATTCAGATCACACAAAAACCTCAAAAGTGGCGGGTCATGTAATGATCATTGTCTTCATACTAAGAAGAAAGTGTGTGTGTGTGTGTGTGTGTGTGTGTATATATATATATATATATATATATATATATATACTACCAAGGTGCCCGCGCATTGCGGCGGCGTTTAAAAAGAGACGATAGTGAGATTGTATGATGACGAGTTTTTTTGTGGTGGGTAGCAATGGAAAGGACGATTGAAATAATGACGGTTATAAATGGTGTCTGACGATAATAAATAATGTTACAACAAATTTGAAGTAATATAGGTGCTACTATTTCATCATGTTATAAAACTTTAAATTTAATAATGTAGTAATATTATGTATACACATTAACTTAAAGTAATATGAGATCGTACAAATAAATGACTTTTAGATGTTGAAATTCAAAGATAATAAGTTTTTCCTCTTAAAAACTTGGATAAAAGCTTGTTTAGTCCCTTTACTTTGTAACAATTACATTCATAGTCTTGAATTTCATTTCTTATATTGAAATCTCTATTGTTTAGATTTTGTTTCATATACAATCCCCTCTCTGTCTCCGATAAACATAGATTAAATTATCACTTTATATGTTTACATTAAAATTGGTGTTGTACATATAATATTATCAAAAACTTTTCTAAATCGTATTTAGTAATTCTTATATTGATTATGTAAGATAATAATTTGTTTTAAAAGTTATAATAAGTATGAAATTTAATTTTTTTAAGCATGAAATTAATTGGATTATATATTGAAATATGAAGAAATGGGGGTTTTATAGTCGATAACTATAAATGTGCATAACAAATTTAAAATATATTTGCATATACTTTTAGAATAATGTGTATACCAAATAGAAAATTAGCTTCATTTATTAGAAAATTTAATTTAGTTGAGAAGGTTAATACTAATTGGATAGATGTGATTAATCTAGATCAAATGGATGGTTAGGATTTATTATTGATTGAAAATTAAGAAGTCTTAAAATTTATGATGAGAGAAAATGTTATATAGTTTATATAGTAGTATATATATATATATATATATATATATATATATATATATATATATATATATATATATATATATATATATATATAATGATTAGTTTCTAAGTAATTCAAGTATGGGAAATGATAAGAAAAAGTTAACTCATCATCACCCTACTGGATGTGGAAAGAACTTTTTTTCTCACACGAAATATCGTAGATTTGTATCTAATTTATGATTTTTATTGACATAAATACATAGTACTAATAAAAAAAGATACAAATAAAAAAATATAACTTAATATAACTACAATCAAAGCAAAAAAACATACTTTGTAATTATATAATATTATAACTTCGAATATATATAAATATATATATATATTAAATATTATATTTATAAATAAATATTGAAAATATAGTAGATATATAGATTATAAACTTAATTATATAAAAATTTAGTTTAAGAAACTTTTCATTTCGGGTTGATGGATTCATCCATGGATGGATTATCGTCATCCATATCCGCTCCATTAAACATCCATATCCACTCCACATCCAATATCCACCCATTTACCTTCATCCATATCCACCTCCGATGGATCGGGTCGGATGGATGATCATCGGATCGGATGACCATTGCCATCCCTAGTTGTAGTACTCCACATTTACATAATTTAGGTTAGTCGAAACCCTAATTTTGTTTGTGTATTATGGATAAACGAGCTCCTTTAACGAGATCAGCTGTGTCATTAAACGAGCTCGAGATCTATTACTTAATGAGTTGATCTCAAGCCAGGGGCGTCTCGTGAATTCTATGGGCTCTGTGCACATAAGAAATATGGGCCCTTTTTATAAACACGCATATGGGCGGACTTATGTTTTCTTTTTCGGATTTTTAGTGAATCGGGTCGGGTTGACGAGGTTTCAAATGTTGTTTTGATATCTTAGGGCCAAAATCTATAACAAAAACACAATTTAGATAAAGCTCTGTTACTTAAATTGTTGCTTTTAAGATAAACTAAAATATTTTAAAGGTATTAATCAAATATTAAAATATATCTTATCATATTTTTTTAAATTTCATTTTTATTAGATTTTGTTGTCATCAAAAAATCATCAGAGGCACTTAAAAACTTGACTGGTAAAACTGGCTCGAAAATGTTGAAATTTTCCACCTTGTCTACAAATTTGCCTAGTGCGTGCCAGCCTCAATCTTAATGAACTTTTTTTTGTCATTATATGGTGTCAACAGTCAACAAAACCCTCGGTCCATCACTTCACACACACACACATATACATATGTAAAGATATAATGATACTATAATACTTGTTATATCAATAACTAAAAACACAATTATGCTAGTATTAATGGTTTGTTTTACATAGTTACATGAATCATGTAATTCTTTCAGCATTATTGAAAGCAAAGTTCTGAATCAATTTTATTAATTAATACTCCCAAGGATATGATTCCCAGTAGCTATCATTGTCAATCTATTAAGTTTTTCTTCTGATATTGTGCACTATAAGTATGACTTCAACATTTAAGTTTTGAGAAACTTGTTTATGTAGATATCAACATTATTGTAATAGTCAACAAGACTATATATGCAATAATTGCATTGAGAAAACAATCGTCTTGTTTAGGATACTTTATAGCAACATTAGTTTGATAGTTTCACCGGGTTAAAACGTGTCAAACAGCTTTAACTCCATTAAAGTTCATTTGCATCAAGTTCAACATTGACTAAAACTTTGATTTAAGATCTTGATCATTAGATCCATAATATCTAATTATAGGCTTACAAAATAATTATTTAAATATGAACTTCCTATTATTTCTATTTTACTAACTAATCATAACGTTATATCATATATAATATATTATATAAAAACTTGGGCCCCCTCTAAACTATGAGCCATGTGCGGTCGCACCTCCTGCACTGCCTCAAAGACACCTCTATCTCAAGCCGAGCTTGAGCTCGTTTAGGCTTGTCGAAACTCGAGCAATCATGATCCGATCCCGAGCTTTTACACATGTATAACGACCCGAGCTCGAGCTAAATTTTACATGCTCGAACGAGCTCGAGCACAAGCTTCTGTCACTATAAAAAAGTCTAGCTAGATTAACATCAAGATCGACTCGGCTCGGCTCTTGTACATTTCTAGGCTAGATTTGTTGACCTGTTTTTTCTACTAATGTAATAAATTGCTAATAAGACAATTAATCGTATCATGGTTTAATATATAAAAATATGTGAATAAAAAAGAGAGACAATAAGTAATAATATTAATCTTATAAAGTTGTGTTTAACAAAGTTCATATAAAAAATATTTTTAAAGTTTTAATATTCAATCACATGTGATTTGTAAAAGCATCACATGTAAATTACGAAAATATAGCTCTGTCCAAATTTTTTAAAATTCAATCTGAATCATTGATGTAGATTATTTAATGGCTAAAATTACTCACTCAAAACTATACATGAAGTATGAATAATAGCGGAAGAAAGTTAACAATAAATAAGAAAATTACAAAACTGGCCTTACATTTGTGGGATATTTTTTTAGCTTGTCACCATAATTAGGAATTCAACGATAGTATATTCTTATATAAAAAGATCTAAGTCTTATAGATCATATTATTTTAAGTGTTTTCATAATTATATAGATATATAAATACTGACTACAGAAACTATTATCATTGTAGACTTTATTGAATGAGTAGTGATCAATAATAAAATGTGTATTATATATTAAAAATATAACTAGTTGATACACTTTGAGCTTTTTTTGAGATATGAAAAATTGACTATTAATTTGTATTAGCCAGTTAGCCACTATTAGTGTGTTTGACAAAATATATGAAAAATATAGAACATAAAAAGGAAATACCAATAAAAGTCTAATAAGAAACACGATTACCAAAGAAAATTTACCAATAAAAGCCTAATAAGAAATACGATTACCATTTTTTCTGTTATTTTATTTTACTTTATCTTTTGTCTATAACAACATGACATGTATAATTTATGAATTTATTTCACACCCCTTATTAATTTTGACACTTGGTTAAAGTTTTGAATCTTCAAAACTATGAGAAAATTGCCAGTATAGGTAAATACCTTTTATACGATTAAAATCATACACATTTATTTCAGAGGAGACTTCAACTCATAAGCCGTATAATTAAGTAGACCTATAATGAGACAGATATGTTCGTACATAAGCAGACCAATATGTTAAGATACAGGGTCCAAAGGTAAGCAACTAGACGTATTAAATGAAGAGAATTACTTGTAACCCAAAGTGCATGTTATAAGATTAAACAAGTTTCAAACAGTCATTAAGAGGGTTATAACTCTATAAAACACTCGGGAAACATTTTTTATTAAATAACTTGAATCAAACATGCATTAATAAAAAAAAATACATTCATTTAAGTTTGTCATGGGAATGGACTAAACTTATGCAAGGTGCTTGTTACGATTGAGGAACTCGAGCATGATATCATTCACCTTTTCAGGGAACTGCTCTTGAACAAAATGACATCCGTTCGGCACATATACAGCTTCGTTGTTGGGCACATACTTTTTAACTGTGCCATTTCGTACGTATTCATCAATTCCAGGAACCTTAATCACATAATCATCCTCAGGCAAGATCGCCAATGTTGGAACTTCTATTTTAGGATCTTGTGCCTCCGATCCAACCATGGCCATAGATCTGAAACGATTAACAAGCATATACTCAGATTCTTTCTAATGGCAAGGCTCGCATTCTAACTATACAAGCATAAAACAGAATTTAAGGTCAAACTCTTTACCGATAGGGAACTTGAAGTGCAGTTCGAAATCCATTCTTCTCGTATAAAGTTCCATATGTTTCAATATCCTCCTCTGTGAGCCAAGAGGGCAGAGGAGCCGAATCATCGACCAAATCTAGTATCTCTTGATTTTCACTCGCTATCGGCATATCACATTCACAAAACATGATGTAAATCTTTCTCACCACAGTTTTAATATCAAAACGACCAAAATCAGCTTCAGCTCTTCCAGGTTCCTGTTAATTATTCCAGATAATTGAATTGAAGGAGCAAGTTATAAATTGATAATTCATTACAAATCTCCTAGTTCTCACATATGAAGAATCCATAATTTTATAGACATATATATGTATATATTGTTTCATACCGCCCATCTTTTAACGTAGAAGCCCTCTGGGAAAACAAAATGATGCGTGAAGGCGCCTGGAGGCATAAATGGGACGTTAATTGTTACAACTCCCGCCACTCTCTCAGGGTGGAGAAGGGCGAGTGGAAAGGCGATCCATGCTCCAAAATCTTTACCGACCACGAATACCTGGAAATTAATGTTTAAACAAATACGATCACTCAATGCACTAAGTAATATCACTGAAACTTTAATAAAATTTCTCAAGTAGTAATAGGATATTCAGGTACTCAACGTTTTTTCCCCAAAAGTAGTTGACTCAGTTTGAATTTGTTTCGGTTCTATGAATATGAACCGACTCATCAAATTATCCAATCTACTGCGTCAGACTAGTTCCCAGATTTTATCATGAATTATTATCCAGCAGCTTTTGACATAAAACTATGATAATATATACTGATAGTTATCCAATCCAATTAATTTGAAATAATTAGGACTTCAGATCGATCTGGAGCACCAGTTGTTCGTGAATTTTGACAGCATAAGTTTGGAATTCAACTGAATCTATGTTAATTTGACATTAGAATCAACAATTTCTTTAGGGAATAACCGTAGCTGAAATCGAAACAAACACACAAACCTTAGAAATGTTGAGAGAATCAAGGATGGAGACAGTATCACTGAGGAGGTCAGAGAAAGTGGCCTTCTCTGGTTCTGCAGGTGCATCGGAGAGTCCGTATCCTCTGGAATCAGGTGCGATGGCTCTGAACCCGGCGTTTGCAAGTGCAATCATCTGGTGGCGCCAACTGTACCATATCTCCGGGAAACCGTGAAGGAAGATCACCGCCGGCGCAGACTCCGACCCGATCTCGGCTACATGAAGCTTTAGCCCGTTAACTTCAACAAATTTGTGTGTTATCTGATCCATCTTCGAGAGAGTTGTAAGTGTGTGTAATGTAATTGTGTATTAATGTGTGTGTTGTTAGCAGAGTAGCAGATGGTGGGTTTATATACGAAGAAAGCGAAGGCACCGCCTCACCAATGACCCCCACCCAGGTGTTTTTTAATTCAGCCATCAGGAATGTACGCATCAAATTATCAAAACGAGTTGAAATTAAAAATTCAACTAAGTTGGTCAAAATCATTCTTATTCTAGATGCACTTGAAAAAGGCATCTTTGGTCACCAATTCAATCCGTCAATGATATTGTAAATCTTTTTTTTTTTGAAAGGCAATAGCTATATATTAAAAAACTTATGATGTACATCAATGTTTCTAGGAGCCCCTCCATAAGGCATGAAAGGAACAACTACCACGCTACTGTTATTGTGGAAATTGTCATCCCAAAGAAGCAATTACTACTATAACAGCCCAAATAAATCACAAAATAAAACAATAAATATGTTTATCACTCCAGCTTGTGTAACAGAGCTGGCATGGCTACCCAATGATCCCACTTCGGCTTTTTCTTAGTCTTCACTCTTCCGCTTATCCATTGAAAAGATAATAACTGAATCTCGAAAGGTACGTCTTCCCAGCTGTTTAGTCCTTGAAAAACCAACTTGTTTCTGTTGCTCCAAATGCAGTAGGCTGCTATTCGTATTACCACGTTCCAAATGTGGATGTTTCCTTTAATCCCACCGTTCCTAGCCGATGTATCCATCTCCTGAAATGAATTGGTATTACGATGCGCTAATCCCCACCAAGAAAAGATGGCTTTCCAGACCTTTTCGATGACTTCACAGTTGAAGATTGCGTGTTGTGCAGACTCGACATCATTGTTACAACGTGGACACAGAACCGAAGGTAAGTCAATGCCTTTTTCGATCAACTTTGTTCTAACAGGTATTCTATTTCTTTCTAATCTCCAGATGAATATATTGACCTTTTTTGGAGAAAATTTGGACCAGTAAGTTCTCGCGAAGCTTGCAGCAGGTTGAAGTAGTTTGTCTTCCAGAAACATTCTTGTTGCTTTCACTGAGAATCTGTTTTCTTCTTGACCACACCAACTCCAACTATCCTCTTTATTTTGTTGTATTGTAACTGAGTCCAATAGTTGAGTCAGAATCCTCATCTCCTCACTTACTCGACCAATCCATAAATCTGATTTCATAATTTAAAGAAATTATTATTACTGTTATATGAAAAATGATATAATCTTCTGTTATTAATTTCTACTTAATCATTTTACTTACCACAAGATACCAAGAAAATCATTTAGAGTATACTAATTTTCTTTCTTCTCATCCTCTGTTGATTTTGACAGTTATCTTGATATGATGAACATGATGATAAGTTAAAGAAAACAATAGGAGGATATATCACCTAGCTTATAATAAGGATTAACAACATCAAACACAATCAAATTGGTCCTTGGTTCGTTTTTTTTACCCTCTTTAAAGCCCTCTTAATTACTTAAGCAAACTAAAGTCACTTAGATGCAATTTCTTTTCACTCGAGTCAAAAGAATTTGTTAGATCAACAAGTGTGTTAATAATAGATCTTGATGGATTAGGCATTGGTAGTTTTTAAAGCTAAAATGCTGACTTTTTTAGCAAGATGAAGGTGGTGGTTCTCATTTAACCAGTCCCTATGATTAGTTATAAAGCGGATTCATGAGCATGACGGTAATCTTGTCATTAGTGGTAGTCCGAAGGCCTATGGAGCATTGAATGTGAGCGGGAATGTTTCCTTATCTCATTAATCACCAAAATGTGAACATAAATACAATACAAAGCAGGCCATGGGCCGTATAACACAAACTGGGCTAAGCAAGAAATACAACAAATATAAATACATAAATGTACACATTAACATCCCCCCGCAGTTTGAACGGTATCCGGCTTGCGAACGTTTAAACTGGAGCAAAATTCTGTAAATAGCTTGGATGGGAGCCCTTTAGTGAAGATATCCGCATATTGTGATGACGATGGAACATGAAGAACGCGGACATGACCCATAGCAACCTTATCGCGCACAAAATGAAGATCAATCTCGATATGTTTGGTGCGTTGGTGCTGCACCGGATTTGACGATAAGTACACAGCGCTGACGTTATCGCAATAGACAAGAGTTGCTTTGGGTAGAGGTGACCGAAGCTTAGAGAATAAGTTGCGCAGCCACACTGTTTCGGCAACGGCATTGGCGACAGCCCGGTATTCCGCTTCGGCACTTGATATGGAGATAGTAGGTTGGCGCTTAGAAGACCAAGAGAGAATATTATCGCCCAAAAATACGCAATACCCAGATGTCGATCGGCGAGTAGACGGGCATCCACCCCGGTCAGCGTCAGAATAAGCAATTAAGCGATCGGTGGTGGAGCGATGAATCTGTAACCCGTGATTGAGAGTGCCTTTGACATAGCGAATAATTCTTTTGAGCGCTGAGAAATGTTGCTCTCGGGGATCGTGCATTAACAAACAGACTTGCTGAACTACATACGCAAGGTCAGGCCGGGTGAAAGTGAGATACTGAAGTGCCCCGGCCAGGCTGCGATATAGAGTGGGATCGGCAACCGAGGGACCATCAGGGCCAAGTTTAGATAGAGTATATCCACCGGAGTGAGACACGGCTTGCAATTAGACATTTTGGCCCGATCAAGAATTGCCTGAGCATATTTAGATTGAGACAAGAACATACCATTTTTATCGCGAGAAGCAGCAATCCCAAGAAAATAATTAAGTGGTCCCAAGTCGGTCATAGAGAACTCCCTGCTAAGTTGATCAATGATACGCGACAAAAGTGTAGCAGAGGAGGCTGTCAGAAGAATATCATCCACATAGAGAAGTAAATATGCCATCTGATTATCCCGGTGATAAATGAATAAAGAAGAATCGGCCCGGGAGCGTTGAAAACCAATTGTGGTTGCAAAGTCAGCAAAGCGATGAAACCATGCCCGGGGAGCCTGTTTTAGACTATATAAAGATTTCTTCAGAAGACATACATGATCCGGATGAGTCGAATCCTTAAACCCGGGTGGTTGATGCATATAAACTGTTTCAGACAGGTGCCCATTTAGAAATGCATTTTTAACATCAAGCTGGTGAATATTCCAATCACGAGAAACGGCCAAGCTGAGAATTGTCCGGATGGTAGTAGGTTTAACTACCGGACTGAAGGTCTCATCACAGTCAATACCGGGTCACTGACTTCTGCCATTAGCAACTAATCGTGCTTTGTACCTGTCAAGAGAACCAACTGCACGAAATTTATGTTTAAAAAGCCACATAGATCTAACAATATTAACTCCCTCGGGCCTCGGAACAAGTACCCACGTACCTTTTTTAATAAGTGCACTAAACTCGTCAGTCATAGCGGTGAACCAGTTCGGGTCCTTCAGGGCCTGAGCGGGAGAGACAGGTATCGGTGAGAGGGTGGATGTGTGAAGATTAAGACGGGTGACAGGTTTGTGAATACCAAGACGGGAGCGAGTGAGCATAGGGTGAGAGGGTGGAGGTGGGGGTGGAGGTGGTGGAGGGGAAGGAGGGTCGGCGGCAGGGGGGGAGGGGGGGTCGTGTGGAGAGGGAGTGGTAGCGGAAGCAGTGGGAGATCCCCCCGTAGTTGTGTCGGGGGTGAGAAGGAGTTTGCGAAAGAGAGAGGACGGGTCGAGATCGTGGTCGAGAAAGTCATAGGAAGGAGAGGAGGAAGGAGAGAAAGAGCCGAAAGGGAAAATGGTTTCGTCAAAGTTAACATGGCGGGAAATAATAATTTTGTTGGTGGAGAGATCGAAGCATCGAAAGCCATGATGGTGAGCAGGGTAGCCGAGAAAGATGCAAGGTGTGGTGCGTGGGGCGAGTTTATGAGGGGTGTGAAGGAGTGGGTAACAGAGACAACCGAAGACTTTGAGGTGAGAGTAGGAGGGGGTGGTACCGAAGAGTTTGGAGAATGGTATGTCATTGTTAATGGTGGTAGATGGAAGGATGTTGAGGAGATGAACAACCATGTGGAGAGCTTCTACCCAGAAAGTAGGGGGAAGACGAGCATGAAAAAGAAGGGTGCAAACGATATTATTAATGGTGCGGATCATACGCTCGGATTTGCCGTTTTGAGGCGAAGTACGAGGACATGAAAAACGAAATTGGGTACCCGTAGTAGCAAAAAAATCATGAAATTGTTTGTTATCGAATTCACCACCATTATCACATTGAAAGGCTTTAATAGGTTTTGAGAATTGAGTTTGAACATATGTGTGGAAATGCATAAACTTATCAAACACATCAGACTTTTTACGTAACGGATAAACCCAAAGAAAGTGAGAAAAATGATCAAGAAAAAGCACATAATATTTAATGCCACTAGTACTAGTAATAGGGGATTCCCACAAATCCGAATGAATAATATCAAAAGAAGCAGTAACAGTAGTAGTAGAACGATAAAAAGGTAATCTAGTGTTTTTGCCTAATTGACAAGCACGACAAAGAGTGTTCGTAGACACTTTATTACATGTAATAAGATGCTTAGAAACTAAATTATTTAAGACTCCGTCTCCGGGATGACCAAGGCAAGAATGCCATAGAGGAGAAGTCAAAGTAGCAAACGCAAATGAACTTGTGGGAAACGGATAGAGGTCTCCGGAGCTGTCACTGAGGAGGAGAGTCTGCCTGGTCTTGAGATCCTTCACAGAGAAACCAGAGGGATCAAATTCGATAGAACATTTATTATCACGAGTGAATTGACGCACAGACACAAGATTTTTAATCATATGCGGTGTGACAAGAACATTATGCAAATGCAAGGGACGATAAGGATTAGGTATGAGGGAGTGACCCATATTAGTAGCCCGAACATGCGATCCATTACCCACAATGATAGATGGTAACGTGCAAGAATTAAAAAGAGTATCGAGTTTACCTGAGTCCGAGGCTATGTGAGACGTTGCCCCGGTGTCCATGTACCAAGCACCATCATCTGAATCAATGGAGAGGGCATTGAAGGCTTGCTCGGGAGGCTGAGTCGGAAACCAAGTCCATGGAGGAGTAGTGTAGTCCGGTGCGGTGGAAGTGGCGTGCACCTGAGGAGGAGTCCCTGAACCGGAATTAGAGAGGCTGCCCAATTTGTTGAAGGGAAGGGCAACCGAGGAGGATGAATGGTCGTGATGCACGGCTGGAGTGTTTCGGGACTGATTTAAACGTTGCTCCTCTACCAATAACATAGATCGAGCACGAAGAAAAGTGGGTAACTTTTCACCATGTCGGATGATGCTTGCAAGATGCTCAAACTTGTTGCCTAAACCGTTTATCATATAGGTAACGAGTGTCTTTTCTTCAACCGGTGAATCAATATTTGCCAACAAATCAGAAATTGCTTTTAAACGCTGACAATACTCGGTAACCGAGGAGTTTCCAATCGATATATTACGCAATTCATGATCAAGTTGAAAAGCCTTAGCATCTTTATTATCACGGAATAGGTTTTCCAAACTAAGCCACACGTCTCTTGCAGTAACATCCTTCTATAAAATCATTTGCAATAAAGATTTAGTGATAGTACCATATATCCAAAGTTTGACGAGAGAATTGAGCTTCTTCCATTCGGTGTCGGTTGGACCTTTAGGGGTTGAGATGCCATCGATATGTCCGGAAACACCAAAACTCATACAATGAGTTTCAAATAGTTCACGCCAAGCATCATAATTCAATTCCTCGAGATCAAGAACCAATGGAAATGTAGGCCTTTATGTTTGTAATGCCGAAGGGCTTATCAGAGAGAGTAGAGTCACGATTGTCAGCCATTACGCAAGAGAGAGAGAGAGCGTACGGCAGAAGGGAAAAAAAACGTGACAGGGAAGAGGAGGGCAGAAAGTCGACTCACGGCAGAGAGAGGGAGATCGACGTGAGGAGGTAGGGTTTGGTAATCAGAGGAGGCTCTGATACCATGTGAGCGGGAATGTTTCCTTATCTCATTAATCACCAAAATGTGAACATAAATACAATACAAAGCAGGCCATGGGCCGTATAACACAAACTGGGCTAAGCAAGAAATACAACAAATATAAATACATAAATGTACACATTAACATTGAAAAGGCTCATTTTAAATGGTTTATCAACATACTTAGGTCATAAGGTATATTCACTCGTAAGCAGGGTTAAGGTGACGTGGCGATCCCTAGAAATGACACTGCCCCCACCAATGTCGGCCCACCATTGTCGGCCATCGACTAATAACCTATAGATTGCAATCTCGCTAATAATGTTGTGTCTTTGTCTTTCACTCTCCTTAGCTTTCTCTATCTCTTATGTAAAAAATTTGGGATACAGATTAAATGGATAGAAATAGAGATATTTTTAAGTTAGAAAGATAGATGGACTGATCGATATGACGTTGACGTAGTAAGAAAGATAAGGGGAGTGAGAGATGTATAAGTGATCTTAGGTTGAAAAGTTCATTTTCAAAATTCTGCTCAACACAAAAAAATTTAAACAACAAAATAACTTGGAAAGAAAGAGACTTTTATTAATAAATCATCGATCGTTGTTTTAAATAAGTTTATCTAAACACCATCTACATAATATTGAACTTCAATTATTTCTATACAATCCCTTCATATTTACAAAGTGAATAAACATATATCCGTGGATGTAAATAAGCTGAGTCGAGCGCGAAAATTATACTTACCAAGTGGCTTGTTTAAGAATTGTAGGCTAGAGCTCGAGCTCTAATCAATTTAAGATATATGAAACTCGAGGTCTTTTAATATATATGATGCTCGGCTCGTTTAGTAGTATTATTTTAAATTTTATTAAAAGAATTTATATGTAAAACTAAAATAATCAAGTAAATTTATATGTAAAACTAGGTTTGCAAAGTTAAACGAGTCTACTTTTTAAGATCCGAGCTCGGGCTCGTTTACTAAACGAGCTTTAGTCTATGCTCAAGCTCATTAAAGTTCAACCCGTTTTGAGTTTTTCACGATCCTAGCTAGGATCGCTCGCGAGCAACTCGATTCATTTACATACCTACACATCATACCACATTATATCCTACAAAGAACTAGCTAGAAGTAAACCACCAATGCATTGTGATGATGGGAGCTTGGACATGCATCATAATCTATGATTTCAAGTACCTATTTTTATATATAATATTAAATCACTTGGGAAATTTAAAAAAGTATAGTACATAACCAATTAAATGGAACAAGAGTATAGAATAAGGTGTGTAAGGTCTCTAGACTGGGTGTATAAATTATCACCCTTTAATGATTTATGTAAATGAACTAAAATGTGATGTGATGCTTGTTGTGATTGAAGAATGTAAGCATGAACTAATTCACGTGATCGGGGAATTACTTGTAAACAAAATGAGACCATGATTGGCACGCATACTGTTTATTTGTTAGGCACATACTTATTCACCTTTACCCAATTTCTCTATACAAAATTCTGTCTACTTCTTCTAACTCCTTAAAAATTCCAACGATCTTTTACTTATTTATCTCCTCAAGGATCCAAACAATTCAAATTTCACCACACCAAAATCCAGACGTAACTTAGTGGGATATTCGAGTTCAACCTTGTAATTTTCGAATAATTCGTTCCGGTTAGACATTTCCCCGCCAACCTATCAAGCATTTCCATTATTTTCTTTGCTGCAATTTAGTTATACAAGAATGCTCTAACAACAATATTCGGATCAACAACAACAATAATAAGCTCTTAGATGGAAAACAAGTCGGAAATTTAGCTTATAAAAATAATAAGCCCTTAATAAGATAAACAAACACCTCCTAAGATGGGCAATCCCACTATGTTAGAGCTTAAATTTTAGGATAGTTCACTTGATCTACTTATTTCAAACGCCTTCTTGGTTTGGAATGAACAATGAAGTTTCTTCCATAAAGTTTGGTTATAAACAATTAAACTTATGTTACAACCTTATTTTAACGTATAATATTTATCTTAGTCAAACGGTATCAACATCATCAACGTTTAGGACACAAGTTAATTAGCAACAATTTATATTTATATTTAAAAAAAGTGAATGATAAATTGCATCCTTATTACATATAAGAATGAACTTTATAATGTTACGAATGTATATGATATATCTAGAAAATTGTATTAAATAAGAAAAAGTGGTGGAACTTAAGTACCAATACCACAAAAAATTTAATGTAAATGCAGCCTCCCGGATCTTTGTTACATGATATGAGACCAAGGGTTAAACTTGTGTACTCATAGCACGAAAATGCAAACATGTGCAAGGTCCAAGTTCAACTTGCTAGAATACACATTTGAATTTTTTAGTAACATATAATCTATTTATTCTTATTTTTCTTTTTCTTTTTTAACAATTATTATTAGGGTTAAAGTTGCGTAATAGCATGAAACTTGTCTTAATATTCCATCATGGTACTTAAAGTATTTTTTTACTCATATGACAATTAAACTTGTAAGAAACGTGCTAATATGCCCATTTTTTAACCCGTAACGGGCTTAGCCGGTAATCCATGATTTTAAACTTATTTTCAAGAGTCAGGATAAGGTAGGAATCTTGTCATATTGTTCTAATATGGTACTTAAAGTTTTTTTTTGTTTGTACACATCTAACATCTTCCAAAAACTTTATTTTTTCTCCATTTTTTACTTTAATAACTCTATATTTTCTTTGTAGATGGCAAGTTTAGTTTCCTTGTCATCCAAAAGTTGTTTGTAGTCTTGTAATCTTGATTGTAATTCTCATTGACTAATTAAGTATTTTCACAAATTTCGGTGGAGCTATTATACAGACTACAAACGATTTTTGGATGACAAGAAAACTGAACTTGTCATGTACAAAGAAAAGATAGAGTTATTAAAGCCAAAATGGAGGAAAAATGAAGTTTTTGGAAGATGTTTAGATAAAACGAAAAAAAACTTTAAGTACCATATTGGAACAATATGACAAAATTCCTACCTTATCCCAACTCTTGAAAATAAGTTTAAAATAATGGATTACCGGCTAAGCCGGTTATGGGTTAAAAAATGGGCATATTAGCACGTTTCTTACAAGTTTAATGGTCATATGAGTAAAAAAATATTTTAAGTACAATATTGGAACATTAAGACAAGTTTCATGCTATTATACAACTTTAACCCTTATTATTATTTTTTTCCATTTCTTCTTTTTCATTCTGTTTTCTTATATCCTCTTTTCTTTATCAGCAACAATTATTTATTTTTTTCCTTACTTTAATAATAACATAAAGTTCCATGTTTCTCTTTTAGTTAAAAATTGTTTCTTTCTTTATATTATTGTTTATGTAAATCAAATTACTTTTCCTTTTTGTTTTTTAAATATTTTGTCTAATGATTGTAGTTTCAAATTTTATATATCTTTTTTTAGTATCTTTGTTTTTAATTAGAGATGAACATTTAATCTTTTGTTATTTTAAATAAAGCTATATAGTAGAATTATTTATTTGTTTAAGTCACACCTTTTATGTTGAACTATAATATTCTTATTATGACATAATACATTACTTTTAGTTAGAATAGCTTATATACTATTACTTTCTTCGTTTTAGAAATATTGTCTATTTTTTATCTTTTATCTTTTTGGTTTTATTTTTTACTTTTAACCTTGAATATTTTTTATTTATGTTTATTTTGTAACTTCAAACTTAAAAGTATATTATGCAGCACGTCTATGTGTTTTTGCATATCTATACTATAGACTTATTTAGTTTATAAACTAACAAGGATTAATTCAAATATAATAAGGGTTTATCTATTTAAACCCCCTTCAAAATCTGAATTAACCCCCTCATTATTACCCCTAAATTTTCTATAAATAAATGTTATTATTACCTATTAACTCTCTTGTCTCCTAAATTAATAATATTTAACTAACAAACTTATGTTCCCAAGAATACATTCTCTCTACTTATTTAATTTACCATCACAACACAACATAAGTCCATAACTCTCTCTCTCTCTGCATTCCCTCTCTACCCCTCTCTCTATTCCGACCGCCGGAAAGTGACACCGACAGCCGGACAACGAGCACCGACCACCGACCACCGACCACCTTCGGCCTCTCTCTCAACGCCCGTCTCATCTCTACTCTCTCTCTCCTCTGGTTGTTCTCTCTCTTCCTTTCTCTACTCCGGACAGAGACACCGACCGCCGGACAACGAGCACCGATCGCCGGACAGAGAGCACAGATCACCGTCCACCTCGCAACGCCTCCGGCCTCTTTCTCAACGCCCGTCTCCTCTCTACTCTCTCTCCTCTGGTTGTTCTCTCTCTTCCTTTCTCTGCTCCGACCGCCTGCTAACTCTCTCTACTCTTCATCACTGGATGTCAGCTTCGTGTTTCTGTACGTTACCAGACCTTCGCCAGAAGTAGATGATCGGAGTGTTGTTTTCATTACTAAATTTTGAAGAGAGAGAAAAAAACCCCACTCTCTCTCTCACTCTACAATCCTTCACTCTCTCTCCGAAGTAGATCTAAGCTTGTGTTTTGTGTGGGTATACAACGAACCGGTGACGGATCTGTGTGGCCGGAGTATTTTTTTTTCTGTTTTATGTGGCCAGAGTGTTTGTGGGTGCATCGAAGGTGGTCGGAGTTATGGTGTCTATCGACGGTGGCCGGAGTTACGGTGTTAATCGATGGTGTGCATCGACGGACGAAGTTATAATTTAAAAAAAAATTGGGTTAAAAAAATGGGTGACCTCAGATTACACATTTCGATGTTTCAGTATTTTGAATTTTGGGTTTTCATTATGATGGGAACCGTGTAATATTTATGGTATTAAAAAACAAACTTAATTTTTATTGGAGGGTGACTATGTAAAAAGGACCAATAAAAAAGAACTTTACCAATAAAATCATTATTAGGGGGTATAACAAGAATGTAAGGGGTCTAAATAGGATGAACCTATAATAATTATGCGCAACTAATAATTACAATCAGATATTATCACATTTGAGATTAGATTTTAAACCCGCAACCAATTGCGGCATTCAACCTTGTTATAACCAATTAACACTTATTTCAAAACATTGTTTTAAAGCGGTTATGTAAAGCGGTTTTTGTAAGTACTTGGTTGGAATTTTTTTTTATCTTTTGATGGTATTGTCACCTTATATAAAGTGGTTCTTGGAAGTATTTTATACTTCATGACTTTCTTTTAAGCTCCAATAAAAGTGATTGATGCAATTGAGAAGTGTTAGAACTTAAAGTTGTGTCCATTTATATTTTAGTGAAATTTAATTTACATATGATATTAGTCATAGTTTAGGGTAGTTATTGTAAATACCCAAGGGGTATAAATACAAGTTTGTAAGCCCTAATTCAATAAGCAATTCATTATTCACATTTCTATGCTCTCGGTTCTGTTCTTATCGAGAAACCTATAAACCGAGACATCATTTTGACGATTGCTTCAATATTCGATTGATACTTGATACCACGGGTCCTACAATTGGTATCAGAGCCAAATAGTGATTAAAAGGTTACGTTTTGATCTTTTCTTCGCTTTGGCTTGGTCGACTAAAAGATTTCTGCCGTAGTGCTTCATAGGGCGTAGTTTCCTATTGATATTGGGTGTTTGATTCGAATTGTCTGTTGGGATTATTAAGTTTGGTGTTTATTTCAAGTTTGGGATTGAAAAAGGGTGTTTTGATTGTGTTGTTTGGAGAACAAGAACGATTTCCAGGTTTGAATCATCGATCCAGGGTTCGTATCAAATTTCAAGCCATTTGCATCTCAAGCCATTTGCATTTCAAGCCATTTGGTGCTTCAAGCCATTTGGTGTTTCAAGCAGTTTAGTATTTCAAGTCATTTGGTACTTCAAGCCATTTGGTGTTTCAAGTCATTTGGTGCTTCAAGCCGTTGGTACTTCAAGCCATTTGATATTTGAAGCCATTTGGTACTTCAAGCCATTTGGTGTTTCAAGCCATTTGGTACTTCAAGCCATTTGGTGTTTCAAGTCATTTGGTGCTTCAAGCAGATTTGTATTTCAAGCCATTTGGTGTTTAAAGCCATTTGGTACTTCAAGCCATTTGGTGTTTCAAGCCATTTGGTACTTCAAGCCATTTGGTGTTTCAAGCCATTTGGTACTTCAAGCCATTTGGTGTTTCAAGCCATTTGGTACTTCAAGCCGTTTGCTCTTCAAGCAGTTTACCTTTCAAGCCGTTTGCCCTCCAAGCCATTCACCTAGCCATTCAATTCAAGCAATTCATTCTTAACGTACATATGTTCTCGGCCGTTTCTCTCTTACGCATACATATCATTCAACCGAGTTCATCATTTTGATAATTGTTTCGACTATTGTTTGATACTTGATACAATTGGGTCCTACAATTGGTATCAGAGCCAAAGAGTGAATCAAAGGTAATCTTTTTTATTTGTTTGACTCGACATAAGGTCTGTTTAGTCGTCTAGGGTTTGGTAGTCGTAGATTGTCATAGGGCTTGCATTCATCTTGATTTTTGATGTTTGATTCAAATTGATAGTTGCATTTGATAAGTTTGGTGTTTATTTGGAGATTGGGATTGAAAAAACTTGATTTGGTTGTGTTTACAATCTTCAAGATCGACTTGCAGGATTAAAATCGTCGTTGTTTATCGTATCATCCATTCAAGCCATTTGCATTTCAAGCCATTTAATGCTTTAAGCCATTTGGTACTTCAAGCCATTTGGTGTTTCAAGCCATTTGGTGCTTCAACGTTTGCCTATCAAGCCGTTTGGTTGTCAAGCCATTCTCCACGCTACTTACTCAAGCCATTCTCCACGCCATTCGACACTCCAAGCCATTCACCCACGTCACTCTTCAAGCCATTCACCCAAGCCATTGTTCAAGCCATTAAATAATGCCATTTAACATTTACCTTTACTTTTCACTCAAAGATCCCTTGTCAAGTATCAACCATGTTTTGTGTCAAAGATGAAGAAATTAATGGATTACAGATGACGTTAGAAGAACTCAGTAAAAGTATCCATCTTCATGTAGATTCTGCGCAAAAGCATAAAAAGAAAGCACGTAAATTGGAAAAAGAAAATGCCAAACTTGTTTTGGAAATTTCTGAGTTGAGTAAAAAAATCTAGATTTCAGACTAGAAGTATCATGATTTAGAGATTAAAGAAGATGTCAAGATAAGGAATCTTGAGCAACAATTGTTGGATATTCAAAGTAAGTCTACTTTAGAAAAAATGAATTTTGAGACCGAGAGAAATCAATTTGTGCTTAAAATTCAGAAATTTGAACAGGATTTACAAAATTGTGTAGAAGAAAAGGTCGCGACATCTTCTGATTCAGAAAAAGTTCGAAAGTTTAAGTCTTCCAAAGGGAAAGAAGTCAAGGTGGTTCATGTAACAGTCCATGCAGGTGAATCATCAAAAAGTGTTACGCATTTGAAAACCACTCATTCTAAGGATGATCATACTGCACTCAAGTCTTACGCGGAGAAATTTATAAACAAAGTCTAACTTCGGAGAAAGCTTTGGAACGAAAGTAAAGATAATTCAAAAGATATGAAAGAATGTCGTCTTCCGCAAAACAATAATGCTTATGTTTCTCGTGCTACTCCTCACAGTGTTGATCGTCCATTAGTGTGTGTTAGTCAAACAAGATCCTTCTCGAATGCTAACACGAATGCACGTCTTCCCACTTTGCCTGAGCTTAAATATCCATTTGTGGTTCGCTCCGTTAAACATCTCTTAAGACTTTCTAAGGAGAAAATTTGCATCAATCCACATCACTTTTCCCCGGTTCTCTACCATAAGAAGATATATGTTCGAAAAATCAAGGGGGAGTAAGGTAATGAAAATGTTTCAAGTCATTGTTGAAGATCAAGAGTTATTCGAGGGGGAGTATATTTCTGTTTGAAGATCAACGATCATTCTCCGTTTATGCTCAAGATCAAATGTTCCAGCGAAGATGATAATCTTAGTTTATTATGCTTAATTGTAAAATGGACACAAAGGGGGAGAATGTTAGAACTTAAAGTTCTGTCCTTTTATATTTTAGTGAAATTTAATTTACATATGACATTAGTCATAGTCTAGGGTAGTTATTGTAAATACCCAAGGGGTATAAATACAAGTTTGTAAGCCCTAATTCAATAAGCAATTCATTATTCACGTACGTATGTTCTCGGCCGTTTCTCTCTTACGCATACATATCATTCAACCGAGTTCATCATTTTGATAATTGTTTCGACTATTGTTTGATACTTGATACAATTGGGTCCTACAATTGGTATCAGAGCCAAAGAGTGAATCAAAGGTAATCTTTTTGATTTGTTTGACTCGACATAAGGTCTGTTTAGTCGTCTAGGGTTTGGTAGTCGTAGATTGTCATAGGGCTTGCATTTATCTTGATTTTTGATGTTTGATTCAAATTGTCTATTGGGATTATTAAGTTTAGTGTTTATTTCAAGTTTGGGATTGAAAAAGGGTGTTTTGATTGTGTTGTTTGGAGAACAAGAACGATTTCCAGGTTTGAATCATCGATCCAGGGTTCGTATCAAATTTCAAGCCATTTGCATCTCAAGCCATTTGCATTTCAATCCATTTGGTGCTTCAAGCCATTTGGTGTTTCAATCATTTGGTGCTTCAAGCCATTTGGTGTTTCAAGTCATTTGGTGCTTCAAGCCGTTGGTACTTCAAGCCATTTGATATTTGAAGCCATTTGGTACTTCAAGCCATTTGGTGTTTCAAGCCATTTGGTACTTCAAGCCATTTGGTGTTTCAAGTCATTTGGTGCTTCAAGCATATTTGTATTTCAAGCCATTTGGTGTTTAAAGCCATTTGGTACTTCAAGCCATTTGGTGTTTCAATCCATTTGATGTTTCAAGCCATTTGGTACTTCAAGCCGTTTGCTCTTCAAGCAGTTTACCTTTCAAGCCGTTTGCCCTCCAAGCCATTCACCTAGCCATTCAATTCAAGCAATTCATTCTTAACGTACGTATGTTCTCGGCCGTTTCTCTCTTACGCATACATATCATTTAACCGAGTTCATCATTTTGATAATTGCTTCGACTATTGTTTGATACTTGATACAATTGGGTCCTACAAGAAGATTAGGAGAAGATTTCTTTGGGGTGAATCAAATACCAGGAAATCAAAAATTCGTTGGGTGCATTAGCAAAAGATAACACACCTAAAAAATTAGGGGGTCTTGGTATATATTGGTTCAATACAATCTATTAACACTTCAGTTTTAATTAAATGGTGGTGGATGTTAAAGGGTGAGGATCATGCTTTATGGACTAATGTAATTAAAGCTATACATGGTGTTAATGGTAGAGACGTTATGTCGATAACTAATCCTACTTGACCACGCGACTATGGCTAAACATTGCAAAAGCATGTAATAATCTTCACAAGAGTAGTTAATTAGAATGGCAATAGCACTCATTTTTTTAATATGATCGTTGGTCGGGAACAACTCCGGCCACTTAAATTTATTTTTCCGTACTTATTCATGTTGGAATCTAATAAACTTTGTACTATTGCCATGTGTTTTGTTCGAAATGATATTGGAAGTTTGGGTTGGTTATGGTCTTGGTCAAATAGGAATGATGCAATGACATTATCAACTCAGATTTTGGTTTTGGAAAATCTACCTCAACATGTAATTTTAGTAGATAATGAGGATGCATGAAGATGGAAAGGTGACCCAAGTGGTTTTTTTTCGGTGAAATCTTTAGAATATATCATTGATCATTTGACAAACACATCAAATTCTAATCGTAGATTTTGGAACAAAAGGCTACCTTCACGGGTCAATTGCTTCATTTAACGCTTGTTTTTAAACCGTATCTACACTAGATCGAATTTGAGTTCAAGAGGTATTATACTTCCTTATGATGGATGTCTAGGACTGTCAATGGGTTGGATCGGATCGGATCGGTTAAAGATCTGACCTGACCCGTTGACCCATTTAATTGGATTTGGATTTGGATTTGATCCATTAGCATGGTGATCCATTTAGTTGGATTTGGATCGGATCAATAATTAATGGATCATGACCCGGAGCGACCCATTTAATATTATATATTTAATATTACTAATTTATTTTAAATTTATGTAATAAATATATAAAATAATTCTCCCACCCCCCACCCCACCCCACCAACATTAATTTGCTATCATTTGCTGGTTACGTATTGCCATTGATTTCTATTTAGTTGTATATCTTCTGTATTACACCAAATTGTAACAAATTAACCACCCTTATTGATCTGTAGATTAGCAATTTACTTGGCATAACCAGTAGCTTTTTGTATTAAAATTGTACAAATCCATAGGCTTTTGAATTGCCATTGACTTTTCAAAAGATCAATCAGAAGCTATTTTGTAAATTTTGTACATAATATTAATGTGTCATCATGGAAGAAAAAGAGATCCAAGATTTCCATACACAACATCTAAGATCCCTCAAAGCAGAAGCTTTTATGCATAACACTTGCAGTAGAAACAAGCTATACTTAACTCTAGTAAAAATGATACACAAAACTAATGATAGATCACCTTGTGACTTGTGTCTTGTGATTGGGTTCTTTACGGTACTGTTAAATGAGAAAGATTGAGCAAGAATGATTACCCGAAATCCCGATGTCGTTCAAGAGTCTGTAGGCCGGTAGAAAATCTAATTTATTAACGGTGGTACATCTTTGAGAGTTTGAGGTCGATTAGGTCTTACAGGTCAAAGTTATATTTATTAAATATATATATAATTTATTAATTAGTAAATGTAAATGGATCGACCTAGATGGATCTTGGATCGACCCATGTAGTGATTTAATTAAATGGATCGACCTATTGGATTTCTTGTTGGGTCAATGGATCAGATTTTTTGACCCGTTGGATCATTTAATTGGAGCAGATCGGATCAGATCTAGATCATGATCCGACCCATTGACGGGCCTAGATGGATGCCCTTTATGTAAAGGAGAAGTGGAGAAAGAGGAACATCTTTTTTGTTCTTGCCCATTGGTGAAAATTGTTTGGAAATGGTTATTGGATTGGTGTGGTATAAATGAACGTCAACTTACTACAATTGATAGCAAAATGTTTTCGAGACCAAATTGGGAGCTTAATTGTGGCTTGTCTAGAAAACTCGCAATAATGTAGTCTTTAATAGATGACGGTTTTTGACTCAATTGCTGTAATTGAAATTCAAGTCATTCTCTTTACATGAGTAAAGTATAGCTCTAAATGTAAATTGTTATTATGGTTGATGCGGTGTTGTAATCCCCCTATTTTCTTTTAGTACTTTGTATTTGTAACTTTATATCTAGTATCTTGCTAAAAGTTTATTAATATATTTGAGATCTCTAGGATGGAGTGATTGCCATGACGAAGTTCATGCCTAAGGTTCTCTTTTTGCCTATAAAAACATTGTTTAAAACGTAAAAATATAATCTTACTCGAACACTATTAAGATCATCAAGCATTTTTAATGCAAATTAATATATTAAATAACATTCTATTCATATTTCAAGATAGGCGATTGATAACCGCCCACTACTAACATGTCAAAATTGGTCATGTGATGTTATGAGAATATGATATGTCTTGTAAATTGTATTCTCTTAGAAAAGTGGTAAACCCTAGACCTTGGACCGGATACCATTAACAACAACCTTTAATATATATCAAAGTTAGCAGGGCCGTTCCAACCATTTTATGGGCCCTGGACGAAAACTTAAAAGGGGGCCCCTAAACTAAACCTTTTTTTCACATAATAATATAATCTATATATAGCGTATATATTACTAAAAAAGTTGATGATAATAGAAAAACTTACTATTTGATGTCATCAACAAGGTTATTAATCTCGATTCTTGAATCTTGACTCTCACATCTTCAAAGCTTTGTTGAAACTGCAACTACAAAAAAAAACATCATAGAAATTTGCTTCTTTGAGATTTTCGAGATACGAATTCATTAATAACTATATGAAGATCGATGTTATTTAATATATCCTTTTCCACACTTAACATAGCCAAACCATTTAACCTTTCTTGTGACATTGTTGACCTTAAGTAATTTTTTAATAATTTCAACTTTGAGAAACTTCTTTCAGCTGAAGCAACCGTTACGGGTACAGTTAGTAACAATCTATACGCAATACACACATTTGGATAACAATCCGCATCTTTAACAAACTTTAAAATTTCAAACGCGGGCATCAAAGTGTTTGGCAAAGTGATTTTTAGTACTTTTAATTCGGAAAATAAATCATCAACATCCACATCCGACACATTGTTATGAGAAAAAGAAGTTGCAAAGTTAATACATTTTTTTCTTAATTCAACATCATCCAATGACTTCAAATTTGATGAGTTGTATAAAAAGCCAAATATATTATCAAATGTTTTTAATTGTTCAAATCTAGAACTTAATGATGCAATTGCCATATCGACAACAACCAAAAAATACTCTATTTTAAAAGTGTCTTCCGGTGATTGCATTTGATCTTCATTATTAGTCTCATCAAATTGCTTTTTTCTAAAAACTCGGCGTCTTATTGGAAATGTAGGCTCTACATCCATATCATGAGCAATTGTTTTGGCAATAGTCATACTTGAAACAAACCCTTCATTTCTATACTTTTCAAAATATATCATTAAACTTTCTATATGATTGATAATATCATCAATGCTAATAGATTTAGATTGTAATTTTTTACTCACCATGTTAATAGCAAATAAAATATCATACCAAATAACCATACCTAGTAAAAATTCAAAATTCTCTAAAGCAATCACTAAACTTTCCCCTTCACTTTTTGATTTTGCATCTTCACATGACTCACATAATTCTAATAAAGCTAAATTTATTTGAGGAGCTTGAAATCTAATTGTTTTAACACTATTTATTCTACTCTCCCATCGAGTATTAGATAGAGATTTAACACTTAAATTCGGAACATTGTCACATAAAATTTTCCATCTCTTTGGAGAACTATAAAATAAAACATATACACGTTGTATAACACTAAAAAATGAAATAGTCTTAACACAAGAATGTGCCATGTCACTAAGTGTAAGATTAAGACTATGACAAACACATGACATATATAATGCCCTCGGATTGATTTCAAGTACACGATTTTGAACACCTTTGTAATTCACGCTATCATTAGTATCATTCAAGTTCTTATCACTTTCATTCAAATTAACTTCATTTTCATTCACATGAACTTCATTCTCATTTTCATTCAAACTAGAAGAACTTGGTTTTTTAACAAATTTATCCATTGAACCTCGTAGCGATTTTTTTTCCTTTTCAATTTCCTCCCTTCTCTTTCTTTTTTGGCTACCCGATAAATATTTTTTAGGAGGCATGACTTAGGCTAACACACTACACACAGTAATTAACAGTAAAGCAGTCAATGATTAAAAAAATTAAAGTCTATGAAATAAGAATTAATACACCTGATTGAAGCCTTGAAGGAGGATTTGCCCCAATTCACCAAATGCCAAATGCCAATTCAGTATTCTCAATTTGGTATTCTATAATTCAAAAACAAATTAACAACTGAGTAACTGAGATTATAAAGAGAAAGATGATGAAATAAAGATTAACAGATAACTGACTTTTTACTATTAGAATATACTTCATACTTACAAAGTAATTGGGGCAGAACCGCAGAAAACTCAATTCGTAGGGTAGGGTTCAAGTGTTCTGTGTTCAATTTCTGATTTCTTGATATTTGATATTTCTATTTTTGATTGCTCGATGGTAGAGAGAACACTGTATGTCTGGAATTTTGGATGTCGATGAAAAAGAAAGACTGTAACAGAGAGATTGAGAGAAGTAGAGCTGTAGAGATTAGAGAGGAACTGAGGTCGATGACTCGATGAGGAACAGATGTTTCGTCGATTCCGTTTCTCCACGACGTCGATTCCATTTCTCCACTCTGATTCTCATGCGCGTTCCGTAACTTCCGTAGTTCCGTTGCCCTTTCGTTTGTCGAGAGCGTGCCGTATGTTGTTGCCGTTCTCTAGTTTCGTTCTTGACCTGTTGTTACTTATTTGGGCTCGCTAAAGTGGGCTTCTTTTATTTTCCTGGGCTCACTAACACGTACATACAAACCAGACTACTACTACAAGATGGGCCCTGAAAATTGGGGGGCCCTGGGCGGCTGCCCTTGTGGCCCAGGCCCAGGGTCGGCTCTGAAAGTTAGTAATGAGATATATTTTAAATAAAAAAAAATGTCTATGAAAAAAATAATCTTTTAACAGATTTCACGTGATTTTCCCAATATCCGATAAGGCTCCTCGATTAACTCCCATCGTTTTTTTAACAGATGACCGTTCTTATAAAAAGATGCGAGGACTGATGATCAATCTCCGGCTCGAACCTTGCACCTTGCTATCCCTAATCAAAGTTACATTAACAAACAACTAAAAAATTAAAATGTAAACACATGCAAAGTCCGAGTTCAACTTGCTGAATGAAACGTGGGAAGTTTTTCCAATATAATTAAGATGTTAATTAAAGGGTTAATTAAAAGATATTGGTTTACCAAGAAATATTCTCCATCTGCTTAATTAGAGTCTAGAGATGCTTGCATATGCAGATATGCTTGTTTTTTTATAAATTGTTTCTAGAACAAAATCATGTTTGACCCATTTTGATTTCTTGTTTTCAACTTCATTGTAATTGTAACTCGCTTCGATCGATGCGTTCACAAAAACCTTTTTTTTAATATTATTATTATTATATTACTTCTATTCTGATGGCTGAATTTAATTGATAAGATAATAGAGAAAGAGAAAGCGATCTTCTCATTCTTGTCTGTATGTACACACTAGACACTAATCTATATAAAAACCAGCACCTCGTAAGAACTAAAAATACAAAAATACAAAAAAAAAAAAACCATTTTTCTACTACAATAAAAAACACATCTTCAACGCCAATGGCCGGTTAATAAAAAGTTTACTTTTATTTTAAACGATTATGTTTAAATATTAGTTCTTATATTTTTAATTTTTATTTTCACTGCTTCAATCCGTGAATAATAGTAACTTGTCACTCTTAACTCTTAATACTTATAAACTTACTTGTAAAAAACTTCTTTTTATTGATATTTTACTGACAAAAAGGTGATACCACTACGAGATCCCAAAAACTTGTCAAGATCTTGAAATCTTGATGTCCCTTTCACAATTCAAGTGGTTATATAATACTAAGAGATGATATGATATGTCTTTATATTAATTCTTCTTATTTATTATGTTACTTATAACAAGAGCAAATTTACTTAGTTTCTAGAAACCACCTGATATTTGAAATTTTAATTAGGATTTAACAATTTTTTATAGGAACTACCTTAAATGTGTACTAGGAACCACCTTTTTTTTTAAACTCAAATACCATTACCAACCAAACCAGTACATACAAACAGGTGCAAATTACTGCACCGTAGACAAAACAGCCAACACAACAACTAACCAAAGACATACAAGAACTAAATCGAAACAAACGAACAAATATCTCTAAAAGTAAGGCAAAAGGGCCTTCGAATTTGATAACCACGTAGCCTATTCCAGCTTCTTCTACCCCAATCTACCAGCGATCCAACGAAAACAGTATACTTGAAACTCGAAGAAGACTTCATTAATGCTTTTACTCACCTGCTGGAACATCTGGTTCCTGCGCGACCAGATCAGATACAATATAATGTTTTGGGCCAATCAACCACCTTACATTTATACTTACAAACCATCTTAAATTTTAAGCATCAATATAATGTTTTAGGCCTATCAACCAACCATCTAATTAGTTTAAGGACCAATGTGATTTTTAGGTTCTAGATTCGCTGCTAACTTACAAAATCAACATAATTATCAACATCAATAGAGTTTATAAAGAAAAAAAGTAATTGGTTCCAGATTTTATCTTTTGATAAATAGAATGATAAAATACAAAAAATAATAAAAAGATATATTATATTTCTATACTATTTAAGAAGTTTGTATAGAAAAAAAAAATACATTATTGACATAGGTGATTATTATTAATAAAAACAGTGTCCTGATTAGAGGTGCACAAACACCGGATAATACTATAACCGGATCGGATAAAATCCGGACCGGATTTTTTCGGTTTTTTTTTTACCGGATTTTCGGATTGTAATCGGATTTTTTCTGAAAAAAGTGTAACCGGTTTCGTGCGGATTAAAACCGGATTTTCTCGGACTAAAGTGTAACCGGTTTAACCGGTTTCGGATCGGATTAAAACCGGATCGGATCGGATAAAACCGGTTAAATCCGCTCCGGTTTTATAAAAAACCGGTTTCGGATAGTTTTTACACAAAATCGGATATTCGGATTTTTTGTGCATCTCTAGTCCTAATAACCACTTGATTAAGATTGATATTTTAATGGTTTTCCTTTCATTATTTAATTAACCACTTACATCCCATTATGAAGATTATCGACTTAGGGATGGCAATGGCCCGGTATTAGCCCCACTTGTTTCCTTTTATTAGTTAACCATGATATTTTAATAATTGTCCCTTTCATTAATAAACATTTCCCCTTTTTCTTTTGAAAAGCTTTCGATTTTTAATAGAATGCACACAAGAAAATATACAGGTCACCTTGACGGCGGGAGCCTCTAAATATGAGGCAATTATAATTTAATTATCCAAATGAAAACTATAAAAAACTTATAAAACTCCCAATTAATAATGCGATTCTTACATCTATTCTTGAACCAATAGAGAGCTAGACTTTGAATCTTGGAGAAGAGGCCATGCTTCAAATAAGTTTCCGTCGTGAAGTCTTGAGTATGAAGGAGATTGTTTCTCTATTTCCACACCCCAAATTAGAATGAAGCAGATCCCTTCAAAGATCCTCAAGAAAGCTTTGTACCTAGCGATTTTGAGAAGGCCGATAACTCTCCAAAAGAAGTGAATTGAACAAAGGGGAACTTTATCCAGCTAAAAACTTTTATCCAAATTGGCAATACATTTGGGCACGAGAAAAGAATGTAAGTAAGCGACTCATTTTCAATTATGCAAAGAGGGAAGAAGATGTCATCTTAAAAGTATTCTACAAACATGTTTCCTTTAATGTTATTCTCTACACGCTAATTTACAAACATCTTATTATAAGTAGTTGAATCAGGTTTAATTAATTTATAAAAGAACATAAATAATAATAATTATCATTCAATAGTAACTTTCATATATATAGTTTGTGATATAAATATAAAATAGACGTAGGTATATGACTCGTCACCTTTTATTAATTAACACCCGTATCATTACGCGGGGTCTCTCCACGCCATGATTTGTTACTGGGGATGGCAATGGCTTGCGATTAGCCCCTGTCCGTATTTTAAAACACCGTGAGTGTTACCACTTTAGAAACCCTAGAGATTTAATAGGAAATGAGGAATCTAATATTCTTGTTTTAATTAAACGGATAATTTTCTCTTTGATGATAAACGTTAAACTTAAACATATTTTTTTACCATAGAGGTCCCCACACTGTATATATTTCAACACGAGTTTCAAAAAATTGTACTAAAATTCTACGAATGTGAATAAATCTCAAAAAGAGAAATGATACATTTTCTATTTTTATTTATATTTATCCTCATATTTATTTGATTAAAATAAGTGCTAGAGGATGATATGAAGAAAAAAAAATATATTATACTTATCAAACATTAAATACTTAAAACAATAATGTAAACAATATATCATTTCTCATCCCAAATTTAATGATCTAAAATACACATGCATTCAATATATAAAATTTAGTGGAGCTTTTATTTGCTTATTTAGCAAAGTTTGAGTTTTATTTTGGAAAGAAAATAAAGGATTTGAAAGAAAGTATGAAGGAATTAAAAAGATTCGGCTTTTGAGCGTTTTTTTAGGGATGTAAACGAGCCGAGCTACTCGCGAGCTATTCGAGCTCGGATCGTTAAAAGCTCGAAACGAGCCGAGCCTTAACGAGCTCGAGCTCGAGTCTAGATTAAAGCTCTTTTAATAAACGAGCCGAGCTCGAGCTCCAAAAAGTAGGCTCGCGAGCTTATACGAGCGTAAACGAGCTCTTTATATAATATATTTTTTTATATTATATATTAAATTTTTAATCATTATATATATGATAAAAAATATATCAAAATAATACGCGAGCTTAAACGAGCCTGGCTTAAACGAGCCTACAAGAGCCGAGCCCGAGCTTCACAAATATTAAACGAGCCGAGCTCGAGCTCAACATCGTAAGCTTTAAACGAGCCGAGCTCGAGCTCGAGCTTAAAAAAGCCTAAACGAGCCCGGCTCGATAAGGGTCTGGCTCTGCTCGGCTCGTTTACATCCCTACTTTTTGGTATGAAATTATCATTAACTTTATCTGCTAACTTTTCTCTTAAAAGTGATGGAAAGGATGGAAAAATTTTATGATTTTTTATTAGTACCTAAATTATCCCTAATAACAACTAATAATTTTAGAAAATAAGGTTATTATTGAAATATTTTTCTTTCTTACAAACTCTAGAACACAAAATAAAAACAATACTCACTCTTTTTTTTTCTTTAAAATCTGCGAACGCGAATTACAAAAACTATGTTCATTTTTTTCTTCTTTGCTTAATTTTTTTCTCTTCGTATTTAAAACTTGAAAACACTGCGTAAATAGAGTATGTAATTTTGTCAAGGAATGTGGTACTTAATGTAAAGAAAATGGTGGTCTCGGTCTTGGTTGGATCAAGGCCTTGAATGGTAAAAAGGGTTATGATGTACGTATGCACAACAATTAGGACAGTTTAATCCCTACCAACCCACTAACTATTAATCTTATTAACAAATTCATGTGTATAATGATCCAAACAACAACTTTTTCTCGTGTATGGTAAACAAATTATTATGTAAAAATCATCACCCTTGTAAAATCTAAATCTATTTCATTGTGAAAGCTAGTGTTTGTTTCTCTTCATGGATATAAAGAGGTAGTTGATGGATCCTTTACATCTAAAAAAAAATGGAGTATGGCAGTCCATTGTATCGGTTAAGCAATCGATTTTGGAGTTTAACTTAGAAATTTGTTGGTTATTTCAAGTGCATGAAGTTGAAGGAGGGGTAACTCGGTAAGGTGGATATGAGCTCTCTGAAAATCTAAGATTTCTTTCGGTTGCTTCCTAGAGATGTGCTATAGAAGAAGATATATCTCCATGTAGCTTTAGGGGTCTTCATTTTCTTTAGATGAAAGTGATTCCAAGCAAAATAAACATATTTATGTGGAAATTTCAACATGATAGGTTACCTATGCTTCTTAATTTATCATGATCGAAGAGGAATTCAATTGGTTTCGAAAGATTGTATTTTCTACAATATTGTTCCTGAGAGTGAATTGCGTCTGTTTTGTAAGACCAAATTTTTTTAAACCTTTAGTAATTATTAACAAAATATATATTTTATTTAATGTGCATACAAAAATCTAATAAAAAAATGTATAATATGCACATTTTCAAAGTTTATTAATTTTAGAAAGAGTTTGCAGATGGAAGCTGAACTGTCAATCATGTACTGGAGTCTTCCCTCTTATCGTAACCTACAAAAATGTAAAACAATGAAATAAGTACAAGGCTTAGTGAGCACATAATATAAACCATCAATGAGATGTAAGCACATTCTAATATCATCATATATGTGGTCCAAACCACTGGAAGTCACATCGACTTCTAAGATCACATCGATCTCTGGATGCTACATCAGCATCCTGCTAGTTCTCTTAGCCACGTGTGCCACTCAGGCTTCAATATATCAACAACTTAATCATCATTATCATCAATATCAATATCATCGTCACATAGTTCAGGTAACACATATTACACATACAAATCATTTAATAGTAGAGATCATACACTCAGCTCAGTAGTTACTTTGATGCAACAATATTCCAAATATAGATTTATAACCACTGATCCAATCGTCTACTTCCTACGGATTTATTTCAATATATATAATTTATTAATATAAATATAACACAGCTGAACATCATAGAACTAAAAACCACTAGGCACGCCCATAACTATCTGCAGGTACGCACGTGTCTTTCACTCAGGTACGGTTGTGCCTCACTCAGGTATGACTGTGCCTTCTCTTCAGGCACGCCCGTACCTTAGCCCTCAAAGCACGGGGGTACTATCGGAGCTAGGGTTTGCCACGAGGATAGGCACGCCCGTACCATCTTGGGTACGCTCGTGCCTACCACATATCAGCAACAGTAACTCGGTCGGTTCGACTGTTTTCCGACCACAACGTCAAATTTGATTCTAGATATCTTTAAGACTTCCATAAGATCCAATAACACCACAATCAGTATAAATAACACCCAAATGACCTTATTTCTCATCTTTTTTTTATCAAAAACTAAGATTTGACCCATTTGCATAATAATTCTACAATTAAAGCACTACATAACATTCCAAACCAGAAACTACACTTAATTACTTAAATCATCTCCATGTTGATTTTTAAGCCAAATTTCACAATCACTGACAACATAAGAAAGAGATTTACTATTTTTAGTGCCAATATAACCAAGAACACATACCTTAAGATGGAATTCAAGTTTAAATCTTAAATTTGTTCACAATCTGTTTAAATCACAGATTCCTCTTCTTCTTTTTTCCTTTTCTCGTATCTTCCAGAGAGTCACCCACCACCATCCTTCAATTATTGTTGACTTATTTGACTCAAACTCTTTTAATAAATTACTATTTATAATATATACAATTCTCAAGCTTTTAACATAAGTCATATTTACTGTTTATTAATGGGGTTTTCTAACCTGCGCACTATTATATATATAATATAAACTCTTTTAAGCACTCAAACATGTAACCTCGAGAGGAGGAGTTCAAATCCTGCTGATTGCATTCTTTTTGTTTTTTTTTTTGTTTGAAGACTACAAGTTAACTTATTTTTTGTGGACTGCAGATTAATTTTTTATTCTTTATGTTATATACTTTTTGAGAATTACAGGTTGAACTTTATTTTCATACAAATGTTATAAATAGCTTTTTAATATGGATTATAATTTTCTAACAAATAAAGTTTAATAATCTCAACTTCAAAAACTATAAATATTGGTACAAATTATATAACTTAAAATGAGATGATTTTCGAAGAACTAATCCATGAGTCAAGGTACCATGCAGATATCTCAAAATCCGTTTCACAGCTATCCAGTGACAATCAGTCGGTTGATGCATAAACTGGGATACTTTGCTAACTGCATACGCTATATCTGGCCTAGTGAGCACCAAATATTGCAAGGCCCCAACTGTACTCCGATATAAAACAGGATCAGACAATGGCACACCAGAATGCTTAGACAACTGTCTTCCTGGAGATACTGGTGTAGATAATGACTTGCAATCCGTAAGACCAGTACGTGTGAGAAGATCCCGAAGATACCTCTCCTGACTCAAATGTAAACATGAATAAGTGAATGTAGCCTGAATACCCAGAAAGTAACTAAGCTGTCCAAGATCTTTTAAGGCAAACCGAGAATGAAGCCATGCGATCAAACTAGTAACATAGTCTGAGGAGCCACCGGTGATGATAATATCAACATAAACTAAGACATAACAAATCCCATCAAACGTCTGGCTAACAAATAAAGATGTATCTGATACACACTGACTGAAACCATAATCAAGCAATGCAGATGATAGCTTGGCAAACCAAGCT
Source organism: Pulicaria dysenterica (assembly GCA_947179395.2). Taxonomy (NCBI): domain Eukaryota; kingdom Viridiplantae; phylum Streptophyta; class Magnoliopsida; order Asterales; family Asteraceae; genus Pulicaria; species Pulicaria dysenterica. The sequence goes on along the minus strand of OX359288.1, from coordinate 74,409,029 downwards.
CTCGGAGCATGTTTAAGGCCATAAAGAGCCTTACGCAGAAGACAAACATGATTAGGATACACAGGATCATGATAACCAGGAGGTTGAACCATATACACATCCTCAGACAATTCACCATGCAACAAGGCATTGTTGACATCAACCTGCCTAATATTCCACCCCCTCGAAAAGGCAACAGATAATACAGTACTGATAGTAGTCGGTTTCACAACAGGACTAAATGTTTCTGAATAGTCAACACCTTTTTTTGTGAAAAACCCTTAGCAACTAAACGGGCTTTATAGCGACTAACTGTGCCATCTGGATTGCGTTTGATCCGATAAACCCATTTACAACCAACAATATTGACATTGGGAGGTGGAGAAACTAATACCCAGGTTTGATTGGATTGCAAGGCAGATAGTTCTGACTCCATCGCATCACACCATTCTGGCCATTTCTTAGTTTGAGAACACGAGGTGGGTTCAGAAGATGGAGGAGAAGAAGATACAGTGTGAAGAAGAATATGATCAGGAAACTGCTTAGGTTTTCGGGTATGGTCACGAGACCGTGTAACCATTGGATGAACAACAGAAGTTGAAGGTGGAATGGTATGAGGAGACGAAGTAGAGTGAAATGAATCAGGTTGAGACGAATTAGATTGAGATGAATGTGATTGAGAAAATGAAAATGAAGACGAATCAGAATGAGACGATGAGGAGGCAGATGACGGAAACACAGAAGCAGCAGGTGAAGGAATTGAAACCGAGGGAGTTGAGGATGAGGATAAGGAAGGAAATGTGCTTTCATGAAAAATAACATGACGACTTGTGTAAGTTTTGGATGTGAGAGGTTCAAAACACAAATATCCTTTATGATTGGAAGCATATCCAAGAAACAGACAGGAGACTGACTTAGATGAAAGTTTATCATCCCGAAGATGGACAAGGTAGGGATAGCACAGACACCCAAAAGTTCGGAGAAAACTATAATCTGGAGGAATATGAAACAAAAGCTGATATGGAGACATATGACCCAGTGTGGGTGACGACAACCTATTTATGAGATAGGCGGATGTGGAGAAGGCATCTGACCAAAAATACTTGGGCAAGTTAGCTTGAGACAAAAGAGCTAACGCAGCTTCAGAGAGATGTCGATTTTTAAGTTCAGCAACACCATTATGTTGTGGTGTGTACGGACACGAAATTCGATAGGTGATTCCACACTCGGATAAGTAATCAGCCATATGTCCTTTGATAAGCTCAGGAGCACCATCGCATTGAAATTTTTTGATTTGACTAGATAGAAGTTGTTCCACATGGCATTTAAAATGACAAAACGCCTCAAACACTTAAGAACGAACAGTGAGAGGATACAACCAAACAAAACGACTGTAGTAATCAATAAAAGTAACAAAATAGCGAAAACCAGTTCTAGAAACAACTGGTGCAGGTCCCCAAATATCACAATGAATAATATGCAACGGAGAACGAGAATGTGTGACATTGATTTCAAAAGGCAAACGAGTAATTTTTGAAACATTACAGGCATTACATGGAGAAGAAACAACATTTTTATTGAAAAGTGAGAGTTTTCTCAACACATAAGACCCTGGATGACCTAATCGATTGTGCCACAAACAAGACGAAAGTTTCTCAGAAGAAGCAGACAGGCCGTAGATGTTGTAGGCACTAAAAGGAATGTGATGAAGATGTTGACCTGCCAAAGTCTGGATAGAAAAACCAAATGGTGAGAATGAAACAACACACGAATTATCTCGCACTAATTGAGAAATAGACAATAAATTTTTCTTGAGTTATGGAACAAGAAGCATATGTTTTAAATGTAAAACACAGTGTGGAAGAATAAGCTTAAAATGACCAATATGAGTGATGGATACAGCCATACCATTACCAATGATAACCCGTTCGTTCTTGGTGTATTGTTTAGCATCCGAAACAAGGCTTAGATCAAATGTCATATGAGCCGTGGCACCGGAGTCGGGAATCCAAGAGTCAACTGTATCACATATATCCGAAAGAGAACCATGTTTAAAATTTGCAGCTAATGCATGAGGAGGAGCCCAATACTTGTTTGATCCTTTGGCTCCAAGAGAGGCCCAATTAGCAAAGTGCTCAGGCCCAAAACCACTATCTGGACCAAAAAACTGTTGTGACATAGTGGATCCATTATACATGTAATTATTTGGTTTATTTATAGATTTTAATATATAACATTTAATGTAAATACGAATATATAATATATTTTTTATAACTCTCATTTTTTTTTTAATTTAATATAATGTTCCATGATTTTATACTTGATTATTAGTTATATTAAAAAACTAATGTATTTTATTGCCGTTCTCTCATCTCAAACAAGAAATGAAGATTCAAAATTTTATTATTATGGTTTTTGATAAGAAATCATGATACTTTAGAGTTAGTCTTTTCTTTGTCTACTATAATAAAACCCATTTTTAATGCTAATTCATTAAAAAATTCACTTTTATTTTAAATAATTGTGTTTGAATTTTATTCTTATTTTATTTTTTTCTATAATGCATGGGTAATAATAATTCGTTACGCTTAAGTGTTAAGACTCACAAACTATATATTCCATAAAAATCTTCTTTTTATCAATAATTTACTTACAAAAAATGATATCTGAAAAATTGAAATCAGAAGTTGTTAAAAATCTTTACTAACACAAATCTTTATTTCCAAACTAAAACTAGAACAAATAACTACAGAACTCTCGAGAAGAAGAACTCGTAACTATCGTATAAGAAAGAGAGAGAACAGAGCGAGATTAACTATTATGAACTCTAATCTATTTTCTTAACCATTTTATATAGCCAACTATTTTCAAATGGCACCATCATGTTTACAACTCTTTTAAGACTTGGAACTCCAACAAACTTTACACTTCTAGCCCTCCAACTTTCCTCTTCCCAAATTCGTGTTATCTTCATAAACCAACCTACATAACAAATAAACCAGTTACAACTAAAATATATTCCGTGTTATGATTGTTACTTTAACAAGTTTAGATCTACAAATGATAACAACCCACAAGACGGAAACCACAACAAGACCAAATCTGTTTAAACGCGTTTAGGCTTTAGATTGTTTCTCTCAACATCCCCCCTCAATCTAAAGCCTGAAACACATCGAGCAAACTTAATATTCACATCAACCTTGTAGCAAATGTAGCATCTTATGAATCTATTCAAAAGGTGATATATATTATAGAAACACTTGATCAAGATTGATATTTTGATGAATTTCACTTTTATTAAATAACCACTTAGAACCTTATCCACTAGCTAGTGCCATTAATCAGCCTTAATGAAGTCACTTTAGTCTTTTAGGATTTGTCAAATAAATATCACACCATTCATTAATCTTTTTGATACTTGATCTTGTCCATTCATGTATATTTCATTATATATGGACATTATCCATATATAACTACCATCAATCGACCTTTATAACTTCCCTTTAACTAGCCTTTTCAGTTACTCAAATAATTCACCCCTTTCACTAATGAAATTTGATACATCTAAATATTAAACAAGAAAAATGTATAAATGTGAATGAAAAATTAAGTGAGAATGGGAGACTTAATCTTAGCCGTTCATTTTGTAAGTGGAATTCATGGATGGAGATCGTGAGTGTATAGAGTGTGGCAGAGTGCATGTGAGGAATTCATGACGAATGGGCAATGACATTAAAGAAGGGGGAATTGGACACCTAGTTTGAGTCTCCCATTCTTATATAATTTAAGGTTCTCATTTGAACCTCCCACTATTAAAGAAATTAAAAATACTGTAGTTGTTTCCGCTTAAAAATTGAGGTGATTTAATGTGGAATGGGGAATCAGGTATCTAAATTTAATAAAAACGGTCTAGCCAACACTACAAAAAATATGTCATTTATCCACGCTTCATAAAAAGCGTGTAAAAATTTTAAGCGTTGTTACACTTACAATTGTGAAAAATAGTAGATTTGCTAGAAAAAGAAAAAACTTAACATTGATAGACGCATACATTTGATTTTAAAAGTCCACGCTTTTAAATGTGTAAATTTAGTAATAAATAGATGATTATAAAAGTTCACACTATAAAGTGTGGACTTTTGTAACCTTTAGAATAATTTTTAAATTTTCCACGCTTAGAAGTGTGAAATTTTAGATAACTTTTCCACACTAATAAATGTGATTTTTTACTCTAATTTTCACACTTTCAAATGTAAAGATTTGGTAGAAATTAGTAACACCCAATTATTCCACGCTTGATCGTTATTCTCTACGGTTTTAAGTGTATTATTATTGATAAAAAAGTGTGGATAATCGACATGTTCTTTGTAGTGCAAGTCCATCATCTCCCGAATTTTCACTCGTTTTGGGTATCTAATGAGACACACACTGGAAGTCAAGACAAATATAAACACAGCTACAATCAACTGTGTTCACTGAAGAGGAATTCATAGCCTACATATTCTACACAGCAACAGCCTAACTTACTGTGATCAACTATAACTTTAAGTTAGTTAGTTACTTACTTTTATGTTAGCTTGTACTCTCTTAGCTAGCTGCTTTGTATCTTCCTTTATATAAACTCATCTTGTAGCTCTCTATTCTCTCAAGTAATGAATTACGATCATTCCCTCAATCTACTCTTTCATTTACTTTTAGTATCACTTTTGGAAAACAATATGTAGATGTTTCTCAGTACTGCCGTTTTAACATCAAAGCGCCCAAAATCAGATTCAGCTCGATCTGGTTCCTTATGAAAATGTCAATAAAAGTTATCACGAATATCTGTGAGTTTTGCATGGCTTGAAATCCTAGTTCCAGTAGCTATCAATAATATCTCAAGTTTTTTTAACATATGTGAATATGCTGTCACGTTGTGTACCTGCCATATTCAAATATAGAAGCCTTCCGGGATATCAATCAAGATAATGATGCTTGTAGGCAACTGGAGGCATAAATGCCATGTTCAGTGTTAAGCCATACATATAAAATCTGCAATCGAATGCAATTGCTTTGTGGCCAGCATTTGCGACCCCGTTCATCTGGTGGTAAGCATAATTGTTACACTGGATCCCCACAAATTTATTTTCGTATAAACATATCTTTTCTATTTTATCTAGCATATTATTTTCTTATGAAATTATAAAAATAGCCCAACCCATTTCAACAAAGATTACAAATTTTGACATTTCAAACCGCCCCCTTTTCAACCAAAAGATGGGTACTTATTTATCCAGCTTAAAAGATTTCTTAAATTCGTTGCTCTCATTTCTCATTGAAGTGTGAATGAATCAATGTAGTTTTTTCTTTTTTGAACAACAAACTATGTTAGTATTCTGGGTCCGCAGTGACATCCATATAGGACAGTATGGGAGCTTCAGGCCACTCACCATAAGGGAGTAAAACTATCCTCCATTGTTTCCTGGAAACCCCCAAAATAAAGCTCGAACTTGAGACCTCACAGTGGGGTAGAACCGGCTCCATACCACTAGGACAAGTTATAGTTAGTTCTTTTTAGTAATATGACTGTTCTTTAGGAAATTCTGACAGTAAGAAGATGCATTCAGTTCAACCATTGATTTAGCAGACGAAGTATTCTTCAAATTATGGACATGCGTATTGCTGGTTCGTACACTTCTGATGTACCCACGAAAGCTGCAATTCTTGCAATGAAGTGCCTTGCGTGAGGATTCAAGTACATGCTGACTAATGAGGATCGAGATAGTCAGTCAAAGTTAGGAATACCTTAAAAAATTGCTAAAAAGCCTTAAGACAATGATAAAAAAGAAATTGTTAAATTTCTCTCATGTTTAGTTAAACATTGTTCATCATGTTCTCTTACGTAAAAGTGATACCTATAAAAAAACCAATTATTAACTTAATATAAGAGATCCACTCTTATGATGTGATACAACTTTGAAATTTTTGCTGGTAGTGTAGTGGTTGAACTTTGATGGAGAGATTATAGAAGCCTTGTCCAGTCAAAAATCTATAATTTTGGATAGAATAACATAGAGTAAAATCACAATTAATGCTAACAATTTCTGGCTCGACACGAAACAAGACTCAAACCGAACATGAAAAAAGTGACACAAACCAGAAATGGGTCAAAAGCAGGTCGATATGAAAATAAATGGTCGGGTTAGTGTCAACCAATCAACCCGAAAGTGACCAGTATAAGAGTAAAACTATAAAATTATAAAAATTTCTTTAATACTTATAATTTAAATTAAAATTCAAATAAATGAGTGACATGTTAGGCAATAAAACCGATAAACAAAAGTACAAAACTTTTAAAACTTAAAAACTTTAATAAACAATAAAAGATTTAAAGCTAAAAACAAAATTACATCAATTTGCTATTTGTTATTTTGACTATATGGTTTTAATACTTTCACATTTGTCTACTTGGTATGAAGTACTTTAATATTTTGAATTGACTCTGTATTTAATGATGTATTATTTTAGTTTTATTTTTGTTTATTTTAAAGCGGATAATATTTATTTATTTTGGTTGTTTAATAACATTATTTGTTTGTACTGTAGAAGCATAGTAGATTATATATTCTTAATGTATTCATTTATATAAGTTGAATTAAAAAATAAAGTCAAAATTCATATCAAATGGAAACAAACAACGTATCCAAAGTTCAAATATAATCAAAACAGATATTGAAGTTGAAATATAAATGAAAATTATTTTCAAAATTCATATCGAGGCGAACAATCAATTAAAAAAATTGAAAATGAAAATAAAAATTTCCGGAATACATTTTGGGGAAATAGGTCGACAGAGACACGACCTAAACCGATACAAATAAAGTGACATGACTCGAACTTGACACGGAAAAACGACCCAAACCAGACACAAAAGTAAATAGATCAAAAATAGATTAACAAGAAATTGACACAAAAACAAACAACACGAAACTAGAGGTGCACAAAAAAACCGAATATCCGATTTATACGAAAAAATATCCGAAACCGGATTTTGTAGAAACCGGTTTTTTTTTATCCGGATCGGATTTTCCAAAACCGGATAGTATAACCGGTTATAAAGATTTTGGGCCGACCGGATTTTTTACCGGATAAAAAACCGGTTTTTTTTAAACCGGTTTTTATCCGGTTTTTTATCCGGTTTTTTACTACTAGCCGTTAGGTTCAAAAAGTAGCCGTTTTCTAGCCGTTTGGGGTGTTTCTTGACCGTTTTTTTCTTATTTTTTTACCATTTTGCCACCCAAAACACTTATATATAGTGTGGGTATGTTGTGGGATTAAATCACAACTTACATCTTCCAAATTCTCTCCAAATTCTCTACTTTTATTCACCAAAGCTCACTTTCATTCACTTTCTTGAGATTGATGTGGCGTGAGGCTAGAGAAAAAATGATTTTAGGATTCCAAGAACACCGTTATGGTGTGTCACTTACATGTGACGTTTGGAGTTCTCCACATAACACCGGACATTCTTTTCTAGCCGTCAAGGCACATTGGCTAGACCAAGATAGTTGGCAAATGATGAAACGTACAATCGCGTTTGAGTTATTTGGTGAACCACACACCGGCGCAAATTTATTTGCGCTTTTAAAAATGGTGATTTGTGTTTATAACATACAAAACAAAGTTTATTCTATGTCGTTTGATAATGCGTCAAATAACACAAACGCGGTTCCACGATTAAAAATACTACTTTCACCAATTTTAGACGGTGTGTTTTTTCACACTCGTTGTGTTGCACACATCATCAATCTTTCCGTTCAAGCCGGTTTGGAGGTTATTGACTCCAAAAGAAAAGATTTCAAAGAAATGATAAAATCGATTTTTTGCTCCAACAACAAACGGTTGAATAATTATAAACGTTTTTGCAAGTCGGTTAATTGTAAAGCTTTGGGTCCAAATTTGGATTGTCCAACTCGTTGGAACTCCACTTGGATGATGATGCACTCCGCCTTAAGGCAAAGAGATACGTTGCAAACTTTTCACAAAAACTTGTTTGATAAAGGTCTAGTAGCACAAGAGTATCCGAATGAGGGTTGGGAAATTATTTCAAAACTCCACGATTTACTTGGGGTTTTTAAAGACGCAACAACTTGTTTATCCGGCGTTTATTATCCCACTAGTCCGTTGGTGCTTAACCAATTGTTTTTTATGGCTAACAAAATTGGTGACTTTGAGTTTGAAGGTGAAGAATTGAAAATAGTTTAAGGCAAAAATGAAAGAAAAACTTTTAAAATATTTTAAACGTTGGTGGAGTTGAAACATTAATCGAACAAATTGCATTTTCTTTTAACCTTACCGAAGATGATCCCGCTTTTATAACTAACCAAACCAATTATTTCAATAAATGTTTTCGAGATATGTTTGAGATCTATTTGGGTAAATACGGGACATCTAGTGCCATTCATGATCAAATGAGAGCGGAATCTAGTAGACGCCAAAGTAATGCGGGTTTGTCACTTTTTAACACAATTATGAACTCTCAATCCAAGAGAGCACGTGGTTCCACCCCAAGTAGTGAGTTGGGGAATTACATGTCAACCAATTTTATAGCAAACTATACATATGAGGATTTTCAAACTTTTGATATTTTGGCTTGGTGGAAGGAAAGGGAATCACAATTTCCGGTTCTAGCCGCCATGGCCCGTGATCTACTAACCGTCCAAGCTTCTACGGTAGCTTCGGAATCTGCTTTTTCTGTGAGTGGCAGGGTCGTATCCGCAAGAAGATCACGGTTGAGTCCCGAATCTGTGGAAGTGTGTATTTGTTTAAAAGATTACTTGGATGGTGCGGCTAGAAGACAACACGTGACCACACTAGAAGACCCAATAGACGTCGACTTGGAATCAAACATACACAATGAAGAAGTGGAACTTGGAATATCGTCTCCCGATGAAGATGGCGAAGAAGAAGATGCGTGAACGGGTTTCTATGTAGTAGGGGTGATGGCGATGCCGAAGCTCCTCCCTAGTTTCCCTCTTTTAATTCGAAGTTTGAATGGTTTTAAGTATTTTTATTAGAATGTTTAGACGTTTGTAATTTGAATATGTTTAATTAGGAAATTGTTATTTTAATATTGTACTTTTTAAGTATTTAAATTAATCAAAATTTGAGTTTTCTTTCACATGTATGTTTTTTTATAGTATATATTATAGGAAATGAATTTAAAAAAAAAAACAAAAAAAATAAAAAAAAAATATATATCGGAGATCGGTTTTTTTGGGAAGAAAAAAAACCGGTTTTTTAAAAAAACCGGTTATAGTAATATTCGTGTCCGGTTTTAATAGTATAATATGTTGGGGCCATAACCGGTTTTTATCCGACCGGTTTTAACCGAAACCGGTTTTTTTTTTTATAAAAAATCCGATCCGGATAATACTATAGCCGGTTATAGTATTATCCGGTCAATGTGCACGTCTACACGAAACCAATAAACCGAAACTTGCCCAAATTACCTACTTTAAATTTACAGTACAACACTACAACTAGACGCATAAGAGAAAAGAGGCCCATTAATACAAAACGTTTGCTTTCTCGAGTTTGGGCTCCACGCATAAGGCCCAAATTCTCAAATTCTTTTAGATTACCAAAATCTATAAGTCTATATAATATTCCAAAGTCCAAACTTTATTCCTTCTTTTTCTTTATTCTTTCCTCGGCTCACTTAGCAGTTAGCAACTTAGCAACACAAGGTCACAAGGCCCAAGATTGAATTGTAATAATTTTCTTTTAAGCAGCCACTAGTGACTAGCCTATTTATAAATTCACACATTAACAGCCTCATTGTTTTTGCTTCTTAAGAACTTGTCGACCTTTGTTTTTGTTGGGCTCATTATCTCTCTTGCGAAATTACTATAACCCAAGAAAAAGAAGAAAGCAATCCAATTTAATTCGGTGCATCAGTTCCTATTGTCCTTGAAGCCCTAAAATACATTTTACAACAAATTAAGTTAATAATTAATCTAATCTCCACAAAAAGAGTTATTTACCCGGGTGAATACTGCGTCCGAGATCATTTGGATCCGAACCAACCCTTCCCCAAGGATCGGCTCGCAGACAATAATCATCTGTCTTGGCTGCCCGAGTAAGAGGTTGGGTTTAAATTCAAGACTATTTTTCACAAAGTCTCCCTTACCAGGCTCACAAAGCATTTACGGTGGGGAAACATACTACCTCCAAAGTATTTATCTAAGGTAGAACCCATGAACTTTACGTGGACATGTCCCTAACCATTAGACCACCTTATATATTGGTAATATATGACGAATTATATATTAGAACGTAGAATATTTTCAACATAGTTGCTAATTGATTACGAGTATGTATAACAAAAATCTTGTAGATATAGCTATTATTATTTGTATAGAGATGTTAGGCTAAATAGATGTAGATGTAAATTAACTTAAAAGATAAAAATAAAACACTTAAAATAATAATAAGCCTAACTAACAAAAAAAAATTGAGTAGTGAACTTTTTTTTTGTTAGAAAACAGGGATTAGAATAACAATCAACTTGGATAATTTCTTAAATCGTGTTAACACATTTTTCATAATCTGTAAATCGACTCTATGTCTAGGGTATCACAATTTTAAATGTGGCATAATCCAAGTGATAGTTTTGAATTAAAGGTCTAAAACAAATAAAAACATTTAATACATCTGCTTTGAATTGTGTTAACTGAGAATAAATTTTCGGCAAAGTAATGATGCAAAATTGTTCTTGTATCTTCTGCAGTGCCAAATACGAGTTTTTAATGAAGAAGAAGATAGCGGTTATGAACGGTTAATTTTCGTGGAGCGATGTCTCTTGGCACTAGAGACGTTGTCCCCGGACCCCCGTATTCTCAATATTAACTTAACGTATTTTGCACTCCACACCTTCCAGATTCGAATTATAGATAAGTCTAATTTCGGCTAGTCTCACAATAATTCTAATTTACCAAATATCTAAATGACTTGATGACACTAAAATGACCAATATACTTTAGGCAATTTTATATGTTAAAAGCTTATTCAAATTACCTTTTTCTTAAAGTCTAGCTTTTTAATTATATATTAGTTGAACTTTATTTCCAAATACAATGTAATTAAAGACAAGGAGTCGCAATTTCTGATATGAACCTGCCTCGAATAAACATAAACGGGTTGCTGCATATAACCTATTCGTTAATGAACAGACCTTTAGCTTTTTTTCTGAGCTTCTAATAAAGTAATTGTTTGATTGAGTTTATGGGTTTAGTCTTATAATAAAAATTTTATAAGGAAGAAAGTATTCGTATTTATTTAATAGAAGCTTATTTTGAGGTTTTATCACCCTTTTCTTTTTTTTAAAAGCATCAATTATATTAGGATAAAAAGGAGGACTCTACAAGTAGTAGAAATCCACCAATGTACAATACATATCTCCATTCTCCTCACTTAACTTGCAGTAAGGAAAACTACAACTAAAAAACTTCATTTGCTATATTATATTTTTTTCGTCTATTACTAATTGAGATGCCTTTTTAATGTCATTTCTTTTTTAAAATATTAGTTTTTGGGTTTAGGGTTTAAGATTTCAATATTCAAAGACTCTGTTTTTTACAAATAATTAAAATAGGTGTTTTTTAATAAATATACACAACTAATTATCTAAAAGTGTCAATAGTTAAAATTCTATAACCTAAAAAGAAAAGGAAAAAAAAGAAGGAACGAACAACTTGGACCGAAAACGAATCTAACTTTAGTCAAACAAATCAATAAACACGAACCGATAAGCTAATGGATAAGTGAATGGATTTTTGTATTCGTGTTCGTTTGTTTAACTTTACCCGAACAAATAAAAGAACATGAACGAACTTTTACGTTCGACTGTTTAAAAGACTTGTTAGTTCGAGTACATTTTTGGAATTTCATTCAAATAATAAACGAATGAACATACACTATAATGCAAATCTAACATTATTAAATATCATATATATATATATATATATATATATATATATATATATATATATATATATATATATATATATATATATATATATATATAAACTACAAACATATAAACGAACAAATAACTGAACACTCACGAACATAAATGAACAATCAAAAACCCTGTTCATATTCATTCATTTAATTAAATAGAAAGAAAAATTTGATTGCTAGACAAATGAGTAAAAAATGAAATTCCACTTAATAGACTTTATGCTGTGTTCCCGAGTTAAAATTATGGGAGAAAAGAAAAGATTTAGGAAGAAAAATGAATATAAATTGTGTTTCCAAGTTTTGTAGGGAAAAAAAGAAAAGATTTTAGATTTTCTTATTTTCTTTCCTTATTTTCCTTTCAAAGTAGATTTTGAAAGGAAACAAAAAACACTTCAATTTTCACTTCTCCTCTAATTTCTTTCAAACTCGGAAACATGCAATAACAAGAACTTTTTCCATTCTCTTCTTTTTTCTCTTCTCCGCCGATTTTCTATCCTTTCATTTTCTTTCCACGTATAACTTTGTGACTCTGAGAACAGAGCGTTAGGTTTGTTTATGTTCTAACAAACAATCACAATAGAAAAGCCAGTAGCCGCCGATAAACGAAGAAATGCCGACCATTGCTCCCCGCGCGAACTTTAACTACCTTCGATCGCTCAATTTGTCTGCGAAAAATGAAAACGACCCATATGAGCCGGCCCAAATGATTCTCTCGTCCTCGGTTCAAGAATCCGTAATCTTGGGCATCCGTATACAAATCATGTGAGTCGAATATCATACAGTGCAAGGATCGGTTGTTCCATCAGCGTGTCCGACAAATGTGCGCCGCTGTGGTGAAAACCTTTCATTGGGAGAAAAGTGCGAAGAACCAGAAATGACGGATTGTTTGGAAGCTTCAAGATTGAATTTTCATAGATTCGTAAAATTAAGTATTTTTTTTAGCATTTCAAGATGCTCAAATTGTAGTAAAAGATTTTGAAATGAACTGAATTTTAGTAGTACCTTTGTTGTATCCAAATTTCACAAGGTCACCTAACTTAAACTTACCTTCACACTTTGGCAAAATTGCTCTTAACTTAAACTTATCTACATGATCTGTAAGAACAGTACATGATCTGTAATATGAGGGCAATAGGGCATTTGGATGTAGAGAGTTCATAGTTTTCATGAATTCAGAATAGTAAAATTAAATATAAGACAATGATCAAAATAACTGTGTGAAGCCCATGTAGATCTTCATTACTGTTCTTACAGATCATGTACTAGTATTATGCAGACAAATATATTGGTTGTGCATGATAAAAACAACACAGAGAACAATCATAGGCATAAAAGACCTATCCAAACATATAGATATATAGATATAGCATGAATAAAGAAAATGAAACTTTGGATAATATCTCCTTTGATTCTCATGTATTCCCTTTTCCAAAAGAACATAAAATCTTACATACCTCATACCACCTTTAAGGTTAGATTTGATGTTCCACTAGTTTTGCGGAAAGCTGAATTACAAACAAATTATTCTATTTAATAACAAATAATAAAATACATTTTATGGTTAAAAAACTTAAATTTATGCCCAAAAAAGATAATGGAAGAAAAAAGAATCATTGAAAATGTTTTCCAAAACTAGATGCATGTAGTGAACAAGGATCAAACCTTGACCTATAGAACTACAACCAACTAAGATGGGTCATCTTGGTGATTACTGCTAGCTCCAATAATTTTTAAAAAGAATAAAAAAGTTGAATAAATGCAAGTGCCCACAGTACCCCCCCTTCATTCACAACCACTGCCTTAATCTTGGTGATTATTTGATTTCTTCAATATTGCAACTTAATTATTATCTTTCCTCAATCTCAACAGCTAGATTCAACTATATCCATAAGGGTTAAAACTTACCTCAGAGTGCATACTTTGGATTTGGAGTAACACTAAGGTGGATGACCACGTGGTGTGGTGGGGGAGGCATACGGTGCTCATTGCAGTGCGATTTCCTGCGTTGTGTTTTTGGTTATATCTTTTTCTATAAATTTTGATTGATCGGTTGTATACCGTGTGAATGTAATACTGATATGGCGGAATGGTAGAACGTGGTCACGTGACCATATTAGATACTCTTTCATTTAGCATGGCTCTGACTGCAGTATGTGTACATACCCTTCTTAATTGTCTTTTGGGATTTGATTATATCTTTCCACAGGCTGGAAATCATAACTCAGGCAATTGTGGAAATTGAAGTTAATTCTAGTCAATAGTCAATCACAGGTCATACATAAGTATTTCTAAGCACATGCCTTGGATTTTGTTAATAGTTGCACAGCTAATTTCAACTTTTCATTACTGTCAGTGGGTTGATTTTTGGCCCGTCAACACTTTCTACATTATTTATGGTGTTAACAAGTTCACTTGGTCCATGGAGATGGCCCATGGGTACGTAATAAATGGTTACTGATCAGTCCTATTGACGATATATGTAATAATTATAACATCAAGCATAGTTGAACTTCAGATGTTCTAAACTTTCGTGATCCGTAAGGACAAATGATTCACACATAGGATAAAAAACACGGCTACTAATTGGTTTTGAGTTTGAACCTTACAAACTTACACCTTACTAGAAATCATAGTGAATTCCTGGCTTGATTCTTCGTGTAAAATAGATATCTTTTGATGCTTGCTTATTAAGGTTGTCGTTGCTAATTAACGGGTCCCAAAAATATTGGTCATAGTTGGTACAGACATAATAATTTTTTTAGTACACCAACATACAATAAAGAAATGTTTATTAAAATAAACACTACATGTGAGAAGTTGAAGAGTTACATGTGCTACCACATTCAACATGCTCAGTACGTCTGCCCATGATGCTAGATTTATGCGAGTTTTTCTTGCATTAATGAGTAGTACCATATTCTTGGAATAGGTAGAGGAGACTTTTCATTCTGCTTCTAGCAGTCAGGGAGACCCAGGATTTTTTGGGACTGGTGGCAAAATATAACGGTAAAAATAAGATCAATTAAGATTACGGGTGTTGTCCGGGGTTTTTTTTCGGGTTTCCGGTTAATCAAGTCGGGTTAAATTCGTTTCAGTTGTTTTTCCGGTATATTATGGCTAAAATCTAAAACAAAACACAATTTATATGAAGCTTTATTAATTAAATTGTTATTTTTAAAGTAAACTAGAGCATTTTAAAAGTATAAATCAAATATGAACTATAATTTATCATTTTGTTATAATAAAAGCTCATTTTTCGTTGAGTTTTTGTGGCATGAAAAAATCACTGGTAGCACCCAAAAATTTGACCTATAGCACCCGCTCAAAAAAAGTCAAATATTTCCACTACGCACGCAAAATTGACCGGTGGCACGTGCCACCGCGCGCTGGAACCTATATAGGTCCGCCCCTGCTAGCAGTGGGTTATCGTGATTAGGATTTTCTATGATAGGCGCTTTCATTGTCAAATACTTAAATGAGCAAATAATGAAATTACTAATATACCCCTCATGGGAAGCATCTAAGATAGGTGATACCAAATGACTTATAGATACTCGGTATCTGGTGTTTCTAGTGTCCACAAGGTTGTGGGTTCAAGTCACGTAGTAAACAAATGATGTAGAATTAGCTTTAGGTTTAGGGAGTGTATGTGTTTAATTAGCCGTTCAAAAAGATAAATAAATTAAGATAGGTGTTACTAGAAAAGCATATATCCTATCCCGTTGCGTGTATATTAGCCTCTTTATCCAACTCGTTCATAAGCCATGGTTTTCTTTACAAAAAGAGATGTGGTTCAATGGAAATACATCTGATCTGCTTGCATCTAGATAACCACTCTTTATGGTTTTCTTTTCCTTCATGTGCACTCTTCCCCTACCCCTTTTTGTGGTCTGGTGACACATATTTTCCATGGTGAGCAAGAGTTCTATTATAATTTTACAGTTCTGAAAAACAAGGACAAGATAATTACTGAGAATAAAAAAGAGAAAAGACCATCTGACATGCCTCTTGTTTCTTCAGAGCATCAAAAGTCTCAGTTTTGTACTACTCGTTGTTAGCACTATATGGAAGGACATGTTATCTTGACTATGTCATAACAGGTATATTAAATGAAACTGGCATCTGAGTTGGACTGAAAAAGAAAAGAGAAGTGTAGTGGTAATTTCACTATGAGAAATTTATTCTGATAATGATGCAAAACTGAAAACAACATTAATTATGTACTAATTAGTTGATTTAGTCTTCCTTTTGTTTTATCTAATGTATATTAGACCATTTTCGAGCTGCACAAAGTTTTAGAATTTAGATGAAATCAAGTCACTCGTTTGGTAAGATGACCTATTCGTATGTGGCTGGAAAGCCTCGAAAGAGGCTGAGGTTCAATCATCTTTGGCTAAATATATTGGATGGTCAGGAAGAGTATAGCAAATGGCCACAAAATTAGTCAGACCATGTACATCAAACCATAGCTTGACTCCTTAAGAACCAACTAAAATTGGAATTTCTAAAGGAAAAGATATGATTACTTCCAAGTTCCACATTTCCAGATCAATGCATGTCCATTTTGTTTTGAATATACTCATGCAAACTATGTTCATTAAGCATGATAATTATGTTGATTACATGCGGCTCTGCTATCAGTTTTTCTCAAATTATGCCTCTTAAGACACTGAAAGGTCAGTAAAGAGAAATTTCCTAACATTTTGAGTGTTTCTTGCATGCTTGGCTCATGCATTATGAGTCACGCCCACTCCCCCAAGTCGGTTTTTTTTTTTTTTTTTTGTTTTGAAAAGTCCCAAGTCTTTTACAGTTTAACTTATTTAATTTTTCTTTCCACAGCACAAACTAGAAGATTGTAGGATAAAGTTACTAGAAAAGTGAGGAGATTTGATATCCCATTTCTGTAGAAAGTCTAGAGCTAGTGTTTCTACAAGTATACCTGCGGACTTCAATTTTCTGATCTTAAGTAGTTGTGTTGATTTGTTTCCTTGTAACATATTTAGACAAATTAAAACGAATTGGTATATGGCTAGAGTTCGGTTAACCAAAAACACCAAAGTTACTAACTTTATGGATAACTGGTGTGTTAGATATATTTGTTATATGATTTATATGAATTTAAATAATAATTTAGTGATTTAAGATGGTTTTTGAATTAAAAATACTCTCGTGGATTTTTATGGCCCGTATATCCTATACTACATTATAAAGCATTTAACTTTCTCTCTCTTAAAAATTTTAAGACTACTTGATTTAAGTAGTACAAATTTTTTTGCTTAAGATACAAACATTTAAAGCAATAGCCTAACCAATCATCCCCATAATTATCTCAACTAATTTAAGACAATTATTACTTTAATAAATCGTTAAACATCACAATGGCTAAATTACTTATATAAATACAATTTTAAGGCTATAATATCTTTTTCTCTAATTATTCAATAATAATATTATTAATTGTTTTTCAAAAACTATTTTAACAACTAATAAAATGGTTGATTGTAGAAAAAAGATAAGAAATCAGAAAAAGGAGAAATTACATGAATGGTTGATTGTTTGTCAAACATATTGTCGAACACAAACTATTGTAATCGCCGCCGCATTGCGCGGGTGCAATGCTAGTAATAACTTATTTAAACACCATGAATTAAAAAAATATAAAGAAAATTCAAGAATTCTATGGAGTTGTTATAATTATTAGAAAACATAAAATGTTTCTTTTAATATGATAATATACATTTATATAATTTCAGAGTCAAGAATGAAAACAGGTAGTTAGAAACCTTAATTAAAGTTGAAAGTAAATATTTTAAAATTTTAGCGTGTTGCCTTAACTTTAGAAATAGATAAATAGAAAAAGTTAATATGCAAATATATGGGTGACAATCGTATCGTGTTAAAGTTGTCCTGTTGCGTGTTTATGGGTTGGCGTGTTAGAAACACATGATCTGAACCCGATCCGTTTATTTATTCGTATCAGGATTTCAAACACTAGCATGTATATGTGAGACCCGAGTAACCTATTTAATTTTATGTGTTGGTGTGTTGGTAGGTTATTTGCAAGTTGGTGAGTTATTAGAGGGTTAGCGGGTTGTATGCGGGTTAGCAGGTTCTACGCGGGTTAACGAGTTGGACGATCAATAGGTTTAAAAGTTAAATAAGTTGTCAAAAAGTTATACTTTTTAACATTATGAGCTTTCTTGTTTTTTATTTTCAAAAACTAAAACTATCAAGAATATGAATGATCTGATTCTATATGATAACTATATCAAAACTTAGTTTATATATGAAAATGGACAAACCCATATAAATATTAAACGGATTCACGTGTCGATCGACTTGTGAAATTTATACATGACCCAAACCAATCAAATTTTGTGTCATGTCAAGAACTGTTACCCATAGTCAAATACCATTCAATATAGAAAAACAAGGTACGAAGACCCGCGCGTTGCTGTGGGAAATAAAATAAAATAATAATAATAAATAAAATGTAAAAACTAACTAAACACATATAATTAATATAAAACACATTAATATAAGATTAAATTCATATTAAATGGAATAACTTTTTTAAGAGTTTGACATTGATTATATACTTTTATGTTTATAAACTATGGTTATTCAGTATTGTATGTTAGATTCTATGACTTGATATGTAGTGCAAAATTTGAATATACTATGGTTTTAAAATTTGACATTTAATTGATTGCAACTATTAGGATTCTTACATCAATAAAAGTTAAAGTCGATGATAAATCACTAATTTGTAGCTATGTTATTTCATAACATTAATAAAATACTTGAAATAAGTTTGCCTTAAATAAATAAAGTAAAACTTCGTCTTAATAATAAAAATCAAAATAGAGTTACATCTTTTTATAAAAAAGTTCATTTGAAATTTTAGTGCTTAAATTAGTTTTTACTATTAAACATTCAAAGGAGAAACACCATTACAAATTTGAAAAAACTATAAAGTATTCTATTTTTTATCTAAAAACATAAGAATTAAAATTTTAAATCAAAATAATCATAACATCATTTGATAAAATAGAAGAATGAATGGTTAGTGAAAGAAAAGCGTGTGAGGTGGGTTTTGAACCAAAGCCTTTCAACCCTTGTTAGACATACCTTGTCACTCCACCCAAGCGTCATTAGCTGACCAACTTCAGCGATAAAGTATATGATATCTAATTAGAATGTTACTGTATATTATAATGAATTGTGTTAAATAAAGTTTATATAAAAATATAGTCGTAAAAGTTTAATATTCAATCACATGTGATTCAGTGTACAATCACATGTGATTGAAAAAATATCATATGTTAATTACGAAAAATAACACTCCGTCCAAAATTTAAAAATTCAATCTGGATCATTGATGGGGCTGATCCAAAGGTTAAGATTAGTCCCTCAGAATTATGAATTAAGTATGAACTATATTGAACAATTCTCATATTATAATATTGATATGATTATAACCGTTGTTTTGTTTGTTTGCTTTTGTTTGTTTGTTCTTTTGTTTCTTTGTCTATTTGTTTTTTATTGGAAAAACAAGATTTTCATTGATAACAGGTCATAAAGATGGGTTAGGATCCTCTCATGTTTGAATCAAACATGACCCATCATGTTTTCTTACAAACAAGAGAGTGAGTCCCTTATACTAGTCAAGAATGGGTCCCACTTATAGGGCCCACTCTCATGTTTGTGAGAGAACATGATTGTTC
This sequence comes from Pulicaria dysenterica, assembly GCA_947179395.2. Lineage (NCBI taxonomy): Eukaryota > Viridiplantae > Streptophyta > Magnoliopsida > Asterales > Asteraceae > Pulicaria > Pulicaria dysenterica. The sequence continues at coordinate 74,389,320 of OX359288.1, read as the reverse complement.
ATGTTAGACTCAAACATGAGAGGATCTTAACCCCTCAAAGATCGAGACAAGCAAGAACAAAAATTTAAATAGACTTTGGAACTTTATACAAAAAGAATACAAACCCGCTAACATGTCATTTTTTAGAATACATCCGTATGACATTTGTCGAATAATTTTTACCAGGTAACATATCGTTTTATTCTTTTTCATTAAGTTTTTTCTTTACTTTTTTAAGACAAATATTCCTAAATATAACCATTCTCCATCCATAATGGAGATGTATATGTATTACAAACAGTATAAGAAAAAAATTCCAGATTCAAAAGAGCGATTGGGTTAGAATAAAGTATAGGATTTCTAATCATCTATTCATCATGTTATCATACAATGAAAAAGAACATATATACTTAAATTGAAATAAAATAAATAGAGGATATAGAATCTTAAATAAAAGTAATAAAACAACTATTTTCTTCGTTTTTTGAACAAATCCACAAAAATGAAAAGTTGGCAATCAAAATTCAAATTAATCGAACATTCGAACTGATGTAACCAGCCAGTTGGAATTAAGTTCCAGTTGTATGCTAATATTAATGAATCTTTCAATCAAGTGGGATTTTTAGATTTTAAATTTGCAGGAGATGACTTTTCTAAGTCTAGTTCCTAAGAATCACTCAGTAATTATCTTCTTAGTGTGGTATGGTTTGGTTTGATCCGGTCCAAACCTGTATTTTCTTTGTCGTGTTAATGGAAAGGTTTCGTATTAAGGGAAAGCAATATAATAATGTTTGAATAATTGAATTAATCCATATAGCAAAAATCAAATAATCAGTTATGTTGGATAAAGTAGATTAACTGATTTATAAAAAGAAAAATGATAACTATAAAATAATCAGTTTGAAATTTTTTTATCAAAGCGCTTACTACTAAGACAAAAGGAATTTCTTGTAGTCAAGGTACTACATCTTTCTTATATATTAAGTAGTTTAACTCGCTCATAAGTCGAATTATTTCAAAGATATTGTCTTATATCAACGGAAAAGGAAACAACAAACTAGTTTCTCAAATGTTTGTTTTGCTTTCTCCAATGTCTAGATCGACAATGTTAACCACAACCCTTAGGAGTGTGGATACAAGTAATAAAATATGGTATTAATTTTTAAAATTAATAACCGTGTGTCATATATGGAAATTTTGAATACTAAGTAAAAGATGATTCAGGAGTATTTTTTTGTAAACATGGAAGGCTAATTATGAAATATGAGTTATGATTATTATTTTTAGAAATTTTAAACATATTTATTACTCTTATCCATAGCACTAAGGGCTATGGTTAGCATTCTTCTGTATAGAATTTGATTTTTAAAAAATAAACCCTAAATACTTTAAACTAGTTAATTACAATTTCAAATCCAGAGTATCAGTTTTGTTTCAGAACGCAATATGAATTTTCCTAGTCTCTATAGTAAATTTCTGGATTGACAACAACATAATCCAATCTTACCTAAATCAGGTACGTAAAAGGGACGATATAAACAATCGTATATATATATATATATATATATATATATATATATATATATATATATATATATATATATATATATATATATATATATATATATCCATAAACTTTCATCAGTTTCATGAAGAATCAGATGTAAACTAATATGACACAATCTGGTTCTTGATTTCTGGTATTTAAAAAAATATATGCAGGTTTAGTTTGAAATTACCAATAAGTTACAAAAGTCTTCGTCAAGAGAGAATATATAATCAATATCATATGGAAAGTGTTTTTTTTCCTAACAGTACAACACACTCTCTGAATCTATTTTTAAATCTACTTTTTTCACTATATAAGACTTGAACACTCAATTTTATATAATTTCTAAAACAACATATACCGCAACACTATAACTCTATAAACTTAATATCTAGAGTTAATTTCAAAATTCGTCCTTAAACAATCCCAAAAATGCAGATTTGGTCCTTTAAAGATCGAAAGTACAATTTCATAACTTCCGTTTAATTTGGTGCAATTTCAGTCCTTTTCTTAACTTTCGATCTTTAAAGGACTGAATCTGTATTTTTGGGATAGTTTAAGGACGAATTTTGCAATTAACTCTAATATCTATTTGGTTATATAAGCGTCACCGAAACCGATTAGTTAATATCAATCAATTAAAAATAGAAACCGAACCATGGGTTTTCAAACGATTTCGGCTTTAATGTTTAGTTTTATCAGTTTTCCGATTATACAAGCTCTTTAATGATATACCTAAGTGTTGCTTACAATATTTTGCATAACTATAGTGTTTGTCTTGGTTACGATGGAACTCTTTTGATTAGTCTATAAGTGTGGCCTTGCAAAAAAGGTCCAATATGCTAGCTAGCTGCTAATGCTATATATCTACTGGACTACAAGTCTACCACCATATCAAATTACTTTAAGTTAAAGTAACCAAAAAACCAAATTCGTCCATAATGTTCTAGTTACCGTTACAACTAAATCAAGACAAGTTCTTAAATTAAGAAAAAAGATTGGAAAAAAATATTAAGTTGATTTTACATTTAATTATGGATAAATTACATAAAGATACGATTAACTATCTTAATTATTATTGTACACAATCAATTTTCATAATTCTCTCACTGTAGGCAAACAACTTTTTTGTATATAATATTTAGCTACTATTTTATATAATGAAATTTTCACAATTTTCATATTATACAACAACTTGCATACAATGAGAGGATTATAAAAGTTGATTATATTGTTTAAAAAAAAAAGTTGGTGATAACTAAGAAAAAGTTAATTGTGTTTTTTTGCAATTTATCTTTAATCATTAAATGAATAGGAAGATAAATAGGATAATAAAGTAAAAGAAAATTAATTTTTTTTAAAAAAGAGGGTTTATTAATTAAAGAATGATTTGTAAACAAAAAGAATTTATCAAATATACAATAAAAGTTATGCGTTTAGACTTTAGACAATAATAATTATAAACAGTGGTGTTCAAAAATACCAAAAAACCGAGAAACCGACCTGTCCAGCATGAACCAGAATCGAAAAAACGATACCGTAAAGCCCGTAACCCGAAAATTAGGGTACCCGTTGAACATGAGGCGGATTCCGATTTCAAAATTCCAACTATGGATACCCGTCTCCCTTCGGGTACCCGCCCGTCCTATGAACACTTCTAATTATATAAGTATATACATTTGTAGGGAAAAAATATTGTCGTTTCTTAGGGCAAAATTTTTGTCGTTTATTGCAATTGGGGGGCTTATGTGGTGTTCTGCAGCGCAATTGGTAGGCTGCAATTTTTGTTGTTTATTGCAATTGGGTTTATTAATTTAAAAATTATGTTTATTGTAATTTTGGGTTATTTACAAGAAAGTTTTTGTAATATTTTTTTGTGTGTTATTAGGAAGTTAGGGAAAAAAATTATTATTAGGAAGTGAAGATAGGTTGTTGTATTATCTCAATTATTCAACATTACTTCGTATTTATTTACATCTTTGAATTTAAAGAAAATCTAAAATTAAAGATTTAAGTTATTTAACTACTATTTCATCACTAATGTCAATTTAAATAATCATTAAGCTAATCGCTGAATTGTTTTTCATATATCAAACAAAATATATAAGCTAACATTGTTTAATAGAAAAATGATAAAAAGTTAGTGTTTATCTAACTTTTTCAAAATTTAGGGTAAAACGTTTGATTTTTTTATTTCTATATAATTTAATGGGGTCAAATATATAAAAAATAATAGTTTTAGTAAGTTTAAAAAAGTAAAAAATTGGACTCCAATACATTGACTTGCAGTCTCGTTTAAACCATGCACAATCTCGGTTTCAAAACGAGTCTTTCTCTGTTTTTTTTCTCTCCGCCACTTGACGAGGAGTGCAACATTGTAGGAACTAGAGTAGAACAATATAAAAATGTACCTAAAAAAGATATTTTTAAACCTACCGTAACACGCGGGCATAATTCACCTAGTTCTAAACATATTGATAAATAATAGTTTATATTTTTTAATTATACAAATCATATTTATTTAGGGTGATGATTTGTACACAGCAGATTTTTGCCATACACAACAATTATTTGTTGTTTGGACCATTATACCCTTGAACATGTGAACTAGAATAAAAGATAGTGATATTCTAGGGACATAAAAGTCACAATTGTTGTGTATGATAAAAACTTGTTGTGTACAAATCAACTCTCATTCCTTTATCTATGTGTGTAATTCTTTATTTTATTTTTTCGAAATCATGGAGTCTCGAGAATATAAGCACGTAGACTGGGGACCTTGACTTAGAGGGTGAAGTGAATTGAATCCGTGATAGTCCAAGTCCAAGTCCAAGTCCAAGATATACACTTTCCTTATTTCTCCTGTATTTTTTCTTCTTTACGTTAACTATAGTGCTTGGAAGTTTTTTCACTCTATAAAATATTTTTTTCCAATTGGGAATATCTTCCCCTTAATTTTCCAATTTTTAAGCATTTATCAATATCAACCCAAAAGCCCTATACTAGAAGCAGACGTGTAAACAAACGTTAGCATTCACTTTCTACAATCTAAGAGAACAAAAGACTTGCTAATTCAAAAAAGACTTACAAGTGAAAGCGAATAATATTTTAAAAAACTACATAATACTTTTAGTTCAAATAAATTAAGTGTCTAGTGATGACTATATACTCAATCTCTTTTGATTAGACGACTTCTAACAATAACTAATAGTCGAGGCAACGTTTGTAAGATTTTTAATATTTTCTTCTTACACTTATGCTGCTTAAAGCAATCTTTTTTGTAGTCCTATTTATCTTTTGAAACAATAGATTAGCCCTCTTCTTATATACATAAATAGGTTGTCGTTAATGATAACGAACGGTTGCTTTGTACCCATTATGCAATTAGCCATTACTTCTCTTATCTTGGTAGGATCATATTTGTATAAGGTAATCAGTGGGTACGGCCAATTTATACCATATCTACACCGGTTAACTATAATTAAGCATCTGCATTCTTTAATTGTTTACGCTTCAAGCAGTTAGCCAGGTGTCATCTATATGTGAATGTAGTGCACGCCCCAACTTTAGCCAACCATATCTTGCAGTGAACATATCAAACTTTTGCCTTGCCATCAGGGAACAAATTCCTCGTGTCTTAGATGCTCATTAAAATACTTGTTTTCGATAGAGTCAGGGGCTGTTTGTTTGCTGCCTAATGGAACCATTCAAAGCTGGATGTTGGATTGTTCAACATTCAACATGTTTGATTACCACCTTTTAAAGAAGGTTGTGCTAAATGATATAGAAAAACAATGCTGAATCATTTTGCCTTAAAGTACATTCTGAATCATTAAGCACCACGTATTTCACCCTAATACTCCTTCTTTCACACTATCACGTCATATCTTATAGTATAATATATCACTTTTAAGGTTGAAATGGTAATTTGTATCATTCAGATTGTTAATTCAGAACCATTATCAAACAGCATGTCACATTCAAAGGCAACCTCATACTGAGCCTTTGAATTATTAAGACTATAGTATCATTCGGTGCTTAATCATTAGGTTTTAACAAACAGTCCCTCAATCTTCTTCCAAACGAAACAAACCTTAGGAAATACATAGTTTTTCTTAATCATACATTTGCTAGAGATGAAAGCGGGTTAAAAGGACAAATTAAAAAAAAACAAGAAAAGGCCTCAAGTAGGAAACCATAGCTGATCTACCATATCTAGAAGTAAAGAACAAAACCTACAAACAGAACACTATAAAAAGTGTGGATAATAGGCTCAACATCGATCCACATCTTAGACAAAGAAGATTGCGTAACCACCCCCTCTTAGGTCGTACAATCCATAAGAAAATATCAACTTTTAGGGGAGATATATTGTTCTTGCCTGACCAAAAATAAGGAGAACCCATTTCCAATGTTTTGTCATCTACCATTCTTCTCCATCTCCATGACCGAAAATCGCTAGAATCGCCAATCAACCACTTGGGTTCTTTGTCCGTCCGTTGATTGCTACAACACTACCTAGAAGAGTTGAAATTTCGTCTACCTCTCCCTTGCGTCCCTACCTCTTGGCTCTCTACGCCACTTCTCAGCCTCAAAATGTAGGATCTCAATTTTATGAAGTATCAATAGTAATTGAAACAAATTAAACAATGATAATGATCTTAATGCAATATAGTATGAGAGAATACATCAGAAACACACACACTTTCAAGAGTAACTGAAATGCTTAAAGAAGTTATTAGGGTAAACCACATTATTTATATAGCCAACTAGGTATCAACTAAATCTACTTTATACTTATACTAGTAAGAAATACAACTATAAGCAAACTTTAAAAGATAAAAATAAAAGGTACACAATTTATGTTCTAACACAAACCACCCACCACTCTCTTTCTATCCCTTCTCATACACACTAATATATTTTTTAATTTCCAAGTTATAAATATGCTTAACATGGTCTTTTCAAAATCTAACCGATCTCCCTTCCCCACACTTTTATCAAAGAATGAAGTGAACCTCAACCCTAATTCTTTCCAACCTTAAGACCATCCGTAGCGCCAGCGGTTTGGGGGTGTGGGTTTCCTGCGGTTCCGGCCGAACACCGCTACGCCTCTTGGGGCTTTAACCCTACGGTTCCACCTCTGGTTTCCCAAAACCGCTCCAACCCTCTTCTATTTCCTTTTTTAAGCCTCCAACCCTTCTAGATTTATTATTAATTATTTTTTATTTTTTTTCCAATTAACTCACTATAAATACCACACACACATTATTCATTTTTCACACAAACTTTCTTATCTTTTCTCTCTATTTTAAACACTCTTTTATATCGATACACAACAAACGGAACAACAACGCACGGTAATTGTTCGACAAGTAAAGAATGCGTAGATCCATGCAAACGAAACGAAAACAACGAGGATAACTAGTTTTTTAAATCTTTTATTATTTTATATTTAATATTGAATGTTATGTTATTTTTTTATTTTTAATGTTTAGTAATGTTAGGATTTTTTTTATTATTATTTGTATTGTTTTAATTTTTAATCAATATAAAAATATTTTATTTTGTTATATTATTAAATGTATTTAAAAAGATTAAAAAAAAGTGGAAAAGGTTGGGGTTAGATGGGGTGTGGTACTCCACTTAAGGGTAGGAAGAGGGTAGGAGAGAGAAAAGTTGATATGACGCAGATTTGACAACAGGATTTAGTGGGTTCACAAGGTGTGCTACGGATGGTCTAATAATACTACCCTAAACCGACCTAGATTGATAACTCCTTTGATTGTAATATACTAAACCACCATCCTCTCCAAAGATACTTTGGACTAACTTTACTGGTAAACTCCCTCATTTTTTAAAAACCTCCATCACTACTTTGTGAGGAGACATAAAATAATAAAAATAAATATGGTGAGGAGACATAAAATAATTAAAATATAATGAAAGTATAAATTTATCCGCTTTCGCATGTTAAGAGCTTATAAAAGCTTTACAAATTGTTATTAAAATATGGTTTAATTCTTAAATTCTATATTTTAAAAAATAGGATGAAATACGGTTTAATCATTAAAGTTATACTTACTTTTCGGTTTAACCATTAAAGTTTTTTTAATATAATACAACCATAAAGTTTAATTTAATTATTATTTTAACCCTTGAACCTACTATTACAGGTTAAAATGTAAACAAACACCCCCCCTCCCATTTTTTATTATTACATATTAAATTAACCAAACAACCCAACTCTCTACTACTACAAGCAATGTTACCCATCCTTCCCTTTGATCCGTTCTCTCTTTCTGATATGGTGAAGCTAGGAAGCAGGGGTGTCTTTAAAAGAGTGCAGGAGGTGCGGCCGCACAGGGCCCACGATTTTAGGGGGGCCACTTATATATATATATATACTAGTAGGGTACCCGCGCAATGCGGCGATGGCGAATAAAGAGGGCCGATGGTAAATACTTGTGGTGACAAGACACAAGAGTGAATGGTTACCAATGGTGCTTGAATAATTACAATAGATTTTAAATAATTTATATAGTACTATTGATCAAATTTAAAATAATGTGAAATGGTACAAATATTACGAATAGTATATGCTGAACTTGAAGGCGATAAGTACTTAAAATAATATACTCTTTTGTTTAGCCAAAAGTAGAATATTAGTGTAGATTAATACTAAAAAATTTGAAATGTGTATTTTTTAAAAACAAATTACAATTCATCATATTGAAGACTTTAATTAAACAGAATATGATATATAGCTTGAAGCATCCATATGTGCATATATCCTGCAAGAAAAGTAGACTGATTATAACATATATATAATAGGAAAAGGATGTCTAACAAACACATATAGATATGATTAAACATTACCAAATGATCTCGTACTGCTCGTGCGAGAGGTCTCGGAAGATGAGAACTCCATGGATCGTACAATTTTAGTTTTAACTCTTTGCCCATGCTCATGATTGATTTAGTTTTAGTTTAGGAAAATATATTAATATTCGTGTAATATAAACCATAAAATATTTATTAAGTAGCTTACGAAAAATCCTTTAATAACAATTCTAAATATGTAGAACGATGTGCATTCCACGGTTCACTCAACCTTTTCAGTTGTCCTTGTATGATTTTTCCTACATCTATTAAAAAATTACCATGTAAGATTAAGTTAAAAGTATATATGTTTTCTTAAGTTTTAAATGAAAATTAAAAGAAATATAATATACCTTTAAACATTTTTACTTTCACACCAGTAAGAAACTCAAATGAATAAAATTTTGGATAATACTATTCTTCAACGGTGTTAGCTTTGTTTTTTTGTAAAACCATGGAGAGGGTAAGTTTCATACCTCGGGAAGTCATCACACCCAATTCCATAGAATTGAAAAGACTCTATTGAAAACAGACTGCCTTCTAAGTTCATTGTCTCGTAAATTTGCATCAATCCGGAAGGAACAACCGTCACAATTTTGTCTCTCTATTATAATATATATTTATTGATTAGTTTGAAAATATTGTATATAATAAGTTAGGATAGCTCTCAAAAAATGTCTAATTACTTACGTTCTTATCAAGTAAAACCAAATACAATTGATTTCCTCGAACATCCTTGAAGACATATTGAACCCTCACGGCTTTGATTTTGAACCAACAATTACGTAGTTGAAATTCAGAAAAAACTTCATATGAATACGGATCCATCCACTTAAAAAGCATTCAAATGGTGACTTTAATACAAGTAACCAAATTATAAAGTCTTAAAACAAATACGTTAATGCCTAAATTTGATGGTATATAATTGTTTTAAATTTGATTGGGTTGTATCGCATTTAATGCAGCAGCCATTAACATATTGTGAGTAATATTAATATTTAAGTATGTTAAAGAAAAAACAACATAAACCAAAGCAAAATTGATTTGCATTAGCGCAAAACAAAATATTATTCTCCAAATTCACTCAAGAGTCTTGAAGAAATAAATATTGATAATATTTATTACAATAGGAAATAAGCTAATAAAAGTTATAGCCGCCTTCTTCAAATTCATCTATCAATTTGTAAATCATGTTACATCTAAACACCAAGATTTGGTTCCTTTTTTGTCTTTTCACATTTTTCATAGTTAAAGTTTCGTCACCAAACATTAATAACATCATTCCACTCCCACTTTAATAGATTTTCTTCTCTTTTTTTCTTTTTGCTAATCTGAACAATATAGAATATTAAACATTAGAATACTTTGTATTAGTACCATAAACCATTTCTAAATTAGGTGTGGCATTTATGAGTTACTAATTACTAAGAGTTATAATGCATATAACCAATTAGAATACGATTGTATTTAGTTCACAATATGGAATTAATAAGATTAGAAATTCACAATATGGAATTAATAAGATTAGAAATAGGCCAGTGAATCCTAATTACAAAAAAGTTTGGATAACCTCATGTGGCGATTTTTACCGTAAAATTATATTTAAGACAAACAATATTACAATAATGAAACAAATCATATTTAAGAAAGACAATATTAAAATAATTTCAATAGCTAATATACTATTAGGCCATTGCATTTAAACTATATTATTATATTTATAGATTTTGTTTTATATTAAAGTGTATATATTTTTTGGTTTAGTTCCTAAAAGTACATCGAAGTTGACACATTTTGCTATTGTATATATTCATCTTTCAATACTCCCATTTAATACACCGAACTCTTCAAAACTACCGTTTAATACATCTTAACATGTGATAGCAGGTTAAGGGTGATGTGGATCCGGTTTTGATGATGTGGCATGTGTTTTGAGTGATGATGTGTAATTTTCTATTTTACAATAACTAAAAATATAATAATAATAATAATAATAATAATAATAATAATAATAAAACAAGATCTGCTTGGTGAAGTCCCGCCTTCAACCTCATCGATGGATTTGAGAACCACCACCCACTGCCTTTGTTCAAGATCTGCTTGGTGACGTCGATGAAACCCATATCAAGATCTGCTTCGTTCAAGATCTGCTATGTTTAAGATCTGGTTGAATATCTCCGGCCGCCTTCACTACCGCCTTCACCACCACCATCGTTCCAGATTCCAGATTAAATCGACAGATTCCGGACGCCTTCAACACCACCTTCACCACCACCTTCACCACCGCCATCGTTCGAGATTCCAGATTCAAAACGACAGATTCCGGCCGCCTTCACCACCGTCTTCACCACCGCCATCGTTACAGATTCCATATTCAAATCGACAGATTCCGGCCGCCTTCAACTCCGAGTAAGTTCCAGATTTGATTAGGGTTACAAGATTCCATTTAGGGTTTTGTTTACAAAACTGTTAATATGCGATTTAGGGTTCTGTTAATATGCGACTTAGGGTTTTGTTTACAGATCTGTTAATATGCGATTTAGGGTTTCATCTTCATCGACGATGGTTTTGTTTACAGATCTGTTCATCGAATCATGGTTCATGTTTCTGGGTTTCATCTAATAATATGCGATGGTCTTGTTCACAGATCTGTTAATATGCGATGGTTTTGTTCATCGATTTAGGGTATTGATTGTTTTTGTTTCTGGGTTTCATTTGCTCGTTTCATGCTCTTTATGTTTCCGGGTTTCATGTTCTTGGTTACAAGATTCGATTTCATTTGCTAAACATTGCGTTTTCTTTTGCTAAACATTCGATTTCATGTTTTTGGGTTTCAAGTTTCTGTTAATATGAAGATGTTCTTGAAGGAAGAACACCAATATGAAGGTGTTCTTAATTGTATGATGTGGCAAAATTTTATGAGATGGCATGATGAGGTGGAATAAAAAAAAGTAAAAATAAAAAAATTTACCGGTTACCTGCTGAGCACGTAATCGGGTGTACTAAATGGTAGTTTTTAAGAGTTGAGTGTATTAAATGGGAGTAATGAAAGATGAGTATACACAATAGCAAAAGGTGACAACTTCGATGTACTTTTAGGAACTAAACCCTATATTTTTTACAAAATAAAAATAGGCAACATACAAAATTAATCTTCTTACAATAAAATTGATTCATAAATATTTTGTAGACAGCTGTAATGTTTCATTTCAACTTTTTATTATTGTATTTTGTTGCTTTTGTTGTAATCTAACTAATTACTTCATATATTTATGTTTGATTTTTATATCATACTTTATCATTATTTGCACGTCCAGGTAGTTTGCATAGTTATTTGATTAACAACTTTCTTATATAGCAGTTTCAAAAGAATAAATTATGAACAACTACTAATTAAAACAACATATCAATGGAGCATGTTAGGTACACAATAAAACATTTCTACTTTTCTAGTAACTACTTTAGTTGATCAGTAGATATATATGGGCTATTGAGAAATTTATTTTTCTTATATGTATTTATGTTACAAACTATAGATATAATAAGTATAGATAAAAAAGATAAAGTGACAAATTGTGGCGCACTTAACAAAATGGCATATATTGACTTCCAAACTTGCTAAAACTTCAAACATATTTTCAAACAGCTTGATGGTTGAGAAAAATTCACTGCACGTTATAAGAAATTTTTAAAAATTTGGAGTTGTTTCTAGAAATTTGACATAAAAAGTCAAAAAAGTTTCACGTTGCACTCAATTCTATAATTGGCCATTTTACAACTTGTTTTTAAATGGTCTGATGTAGCTAGCAACTTAGCAACTTTTCCCAATGGTATTTGCAATAATGCTACTTAGATACTTAAGAGTATATGTAGTGGTTATTGTCACACATATAAACTTAGAAGCAAAACCCAGTAAAGATACTAATTTAGATCAATGTATTACATGTGGGATATCATTTCTGGCAACAGTCATCGGAAGATGGACCTCATTTACAGGAGCAGCGTCTTGAGGTGTTCAAAGAAGTGATATCTTCCATCATAGGAGTGACTTCAATCATAGGAGTGTCTTCAATCTCTTCATGAATGTTGAAATTTTGAAGCATTCCATAGTATTATTGAGGCTCATTTGAGAGTTCATATTGCTTTAAGAGTGAAAAAGACACAAAAGAAGAAGAACAATGAGTAAATAAACAACAGAATTATTAAACAACACTTTAGTAAGATAAAGGTTGTGTTTACCGTAGCTTTTGCACTTAAAATTATTTTTTTTAACCCAGAGAACAATGTTGATATATTTTTATAGCAAATGAGAGTGCTGTTTATATCATGAAATGGCGTATACCTTATTTACGGAAAGAATATCAATGTATAACTCCATTTTACATAAAAGAAGAAAGTGTATATGGAGTTAGTTTCTTTAAAAATTAAATTGACCCTCTCCGTAATTTTAATGTCACAATTTTGGTAGTTGCTTCAATTAACAATTATAAAAAAGGAATATGATTTGAAAAAGGTAACTAACACAAAATTGATTTCCAGAAAGATAGTATTTGAAAAAGGAAACTAACACAATTTACGTCCATCCACCTGTGCTTTCCCTCCCACCACCTACAGGCTTTAATATTAATATTACTCATAAAAATATTGTAGAACACTAAACAAACTCAAAAAAATGCTATAGAACACAAAAAGATGCTTTAATATTGCATAAAGATAATGCTGTAGTATTAAAAAACACTCAAAAAAATGTACTATCACAAAGCAGTAAAACAACATCCAAACACTATAAGAAAAGCAGGTAGGCTATCCAAGAATCTAGCATGTTCAGACAGATTTAGAATACATGCAATCAGACATTAGGCATCAACTCATCAAGATCATCAAATAACTAAAACAAAAGTAATACAAATACAACAAAGATATTATAGATCGTAGATTAGTAAAGATACCTTGAATGAAGGCTTTCACATGGTTATCCGAGGCCACTGCAGGATCTCTTGGCGATCTAGAATCCACCCTAAAAGCTTAGAAGTAAGGCTCATCAACTTATGCATAATTTGCTTTCCGGATAGCAAGAACTTTGGCTACTTCCTTTGAACATTTAAGATCTTGATGCACATCGGAGGAATTTAATGCCAGTTGCTGGAGAAATGAAACCATTTCAACTGGTTTGAATTCTTCTCTCAAGTATTTAATCTGCGACACTATAAAAACCTCTCCCAATTTAGGGAAAATTACTTAATTATGCAACTATGTTTCATACTTATACCAATTTATGCAACTATGTTTCATACTTATACCAATTATGCAACTATCTCTACTTTTAACTAATTTATGCAAATATGTTTCATTTTCATACCAATTTATGCAAATCATGACTTGAACAAAAGGTTTCAGATGGATCTTTGTTCTACTTCATGCTTTATAAATCAAAGTGATATCTGCTTGAAACAAACAAATCAAAGTGCTATCTACTGGTTTATCTCATTTATGGTAAACAACTCAGCAACAACAAATTTAATGTGGGACAACCGCTTAGGACTGTAAACCTAGTGTTTGCTTATAAACAAAATACCTAGCTGTTTAAAAAAAAAGCAATAGCAAATTCAAAACAGACCACAATGCAAACTTACAAGATCAAAGATATAGTTAGTTAATGGGTAAAAAGAAACACTTAATAGAAGATCAAAACAAATCAAAATACAAACATAGAAGTGCAAAACTTTAGTTAATCCACAACAAATAGAAGTCAACTGAAAAAACATTCAAATCAACAAACAGATGGTTGAATCAGGAAATCCCCTGCCATACGATGGAGCAAAAATGCAAAAATGAAGTAAAGATACAGACTTTTCTTCAAGTAAAAACCTTAACTCAGATAGCTTTGCAATGATATGTGATATATATTAGACAAATTATAGCAACATAAAAGTAATAGATAAATTTCAGTAACATCAAATACTCATTGTTTCTTGGGGAAGAATGGAGGCAGACGAAGGAGGCGACGAAACTGTGGTTGTAACCCTATACGGGATGAGTTGAGAGCAGCCATCAAGACACCTAAGGAGAAGGGGTTACGAGGGGCTGGAGGCGGGCGACACAGGGGCGATGGGAAGAAATCCCTAAGGCGAAGGGGCCGCGAGGGGGAGGAGGCGGGCCGCGAGGGGGAGGAGGCAGGCGGCGAGAGTGGAGGACGTGATGGAAACCCGATGTAGCGGCGATGGGAGAACATAATGAAGCGGCTGTCTTTTTTCTCTTTTCATGAAATGAAGAAGGAGGTGTGGAGACCGAAATTGTGAAACTTAAGGATACGAAAGAGTTACCACTTTGATGGTTGAGATTATTACATTTGAAATGAAGGGTTGAGATTGAATGATGATTGAAAATTAAGAACTCTTAATTTGTTTTAGGAGAGAGATTGTTGTTTGTTTAATATAGTAGTATAGATGTGTGTGTGTGTGTGTGAAAGTTCTTTTGAGAATCATTTTTATTACGAGTACCGCGAGAACCATTCTTGGACCTTGATTAATTTAAATCAATAGTCAATAAAAATGACGGCTCACTAATGAGTCATTAGTGTCTCATCAATGACGCATTAATAACTCACTAATGATGCATTAATCAGGGTTATTTTGGAAAATCAAGTCTCGTTCTTCAATGACGGCTCACGTGAATGCAATTAACGGTTTGGAAAATTATAAAAGACCAAAATATCCCTATTAATGAGCATTAATGGTAGTTACAAATGGTACTCTCGGTAGTGGCAATAAAAACGGTTCTCAAATGATGCCCAAAGTTTAAAAAATAAAATTTTAGAAAGCCCAGGTTTTGATTAATAATATTAAAGAAGTGAACATGTTGATCAAATACTTCAAGGAGTTCGGAGAAAGAGGGTTGTCTAAGGCTATTGATGATGCTAAGAAACTTGCTATTGAAATGAATATTGATCCGATATTCCCTCAAAGATGTTAGGTTCGTATAAAAATAATCTGATGAGAACCAAAGTGATCAAGATGTCTTATTTTCAGCTCAAGAGAGTAATATATTTAATTATTTTCTATATCTTGTTAATCAAGCTAGTGCTTCTCTTAAAACTAGATTTGAACAGTACAAAGAGTGTCGAAAAGTATTTGGTTTTTTGTTTCCTAAAAAGTTAAAGGAATTTGATGACAAAGAATTTAAGTCATTATGTAATCGTCTTGAATCCGCACTTAAGTATCTTGACACATTTCTATCCTGGGAAACTACCCAACCTCAAGATGTCTTAAAATACTTGAAAGAAGTTGACTGTTTTCCAATGTAATTATTACATATAAAGTCTTGTTGACTATTATAATAATGTAGCATCTGCGGAAAGAAGTTTTTCAGAATTTAAAATGTTGAAATCTTACTTACGGTCCAAATTTCACAAGAATGACTTGATAGATTGTCAATGATAGCTGTTTTGTTACATTTCTTTTGTTTTAGTTTTTGATATAATAAATATCTTAGGAGGTAAAAGTTCAAATGAGAATTGTTTTTCGTATGAGAATTACGAGAACCAATCTAAGCTGTCTAACTCTCCCTCCTTTAATGTCATCACCTACTCATGAATTCTCGTACGAAAAAAGTTCTCGTTTGAACTCTCCTCTGTATGTGTGTGTAAGGGGCCCATCTTTTTACTTCGCACAGGGCCTTCAAAATTCACGAGACGCCCCAGCTAGAAAGGTGAACCAAGTGAAGAAGGTGGTAGATGAAGAAGGCCGGCGAAGGACTGCCTCCGCCACCAAATGCCTCACCACAAGTGAAGAACGGCCACCACATTTCAGGCGATGTGTGTGTGTGTTTTCAGATCCGTCACCACCACCACCACCAATTTCCGTTGTTTTCTAAATCCTCGCCGTCGTCTACCACTTCTTCATCTTCTACACCGATCTCTTTCTTCTAAATCTCATCAAAATCAATTTCTTCTGGTTTTTTGTTACCACAATCAACGGTGTTTGATACGTTCTTGTTGTTTTCACCATCAAAGATCTCCAGCGATTGAGGCTTGAGGTGTATTTCAACAGCGGATGCTAAACCCATTTTTAATAATTTCTTGATGTGTAGATTGAAACGAGAGAGTAATCAAGGATTTTATTGTTTAGTAATTTCTCTCTCTCTGTTTTTGTGCTTTGAATCCCACACATAGATTTTTTATTTTTCATGAATCGATGAAGGCAAACACACACATATTCAATCGATGAAGCCACGGATGATATAGATTGCATGATCTGAACATGTTTTTGTTTTTGTTGGATAATCTGAACATGGATATGTTTTTGTTGGATGATATTCAATTGATGAAGCTAGATTCAATATTTGAACATGCATATGTTTTTGTTGTTTAATGAACATGAATTGAAAAAAATTAAAAATTAATAAAAAAAATGCATTTAACCTGCTAAAGAGGTTAAAGGTAAATAAAATTATTATATCGTAAAAAAATATAACTTAAAGGCTTAAACGAAAAACAAACAAAACTTTATGGTTTATATGATTTAAAAAATAACTTTGATGTTTAAACCGAAAAATAAATAAAACTTTGATAATTAAACCATATTTCACACTAAAAAATAATGTAACTATTATATATTTTTATAACGTTTTAACCTTTAAACTTATTATAACTGATATCTTGATTAACATGATTTTAACCTCAAACTTGTTTGGTAAATATAAAGTTTAATCTCAAAACTTTACATTTGAAAATAGTTTAACACTTAAATATTTTAATTCAGTTAAACGGTTTTAAAGTGTTATTTTGAGCATTAAATAATATTCGATGTTAAAAATATTTCGAAGTTAAACCATTTTAAGTTACGAAGTTAATGGATTAATTTTTTTTAAACTACAAATACACATACTCACTAAACCTACTTCTAATCTACTCCATGGTCCACGTCAGGACTTGAACCCACAACCTATTAAGAGAATGGGAGGGGACATTTCTCGATAACATCAAATACCGCTAAGCTACAAGTCATTTGGTAGTTAGTGAAATAATTAATCGCCTAACCCATATATAACTCTAATCAAAATTATTAAAGGAGACGGAGATTTTTCAACTTATGAAAAGATGGAGTCTTTAAAGTACGATCCAACATTATCTATTACGCTTAATCGATCTAGTCACCATGCTTTGATTTCCGAGCCTATCCAGAGTTTAATGAAGATCATATCGATGATATTCATCAAGACCAGAGTTAATTAATAATTAATAGTTGTAAAAGGATTGGAAAGTTCAGATCACGATCATCACGTTTCAAAAGACCAAAAATTATATAAGACGACTTGCTTAATTAATTATTTGTTACATACGATTTCATTTAATAACGAGTCAAGGAGAACGTTATTTATATAACTTAATAATTTGTTAATTATCATCCTAATGGTTTATTGCCTTATTGGATGGTTGATTTGCCTCTCATATGAAAGGTGAATGGATCAAATATTTGAGACATGTTAGATCGCGTATATCGAATCCAAAGACTAACACATCCGAAAAACACAAATTCAGAAAATTCATTTAAACAAAAATGAATGAATTTAACATTATTATAAAACAACTTATAATAATCAAACCTATATATGTAACCTAATAACCAACCGAACAAACTGATGTCAAACGAGAGTACGAAAACATGTGGCATGCTTACTTTTGACATGTAAATATCTAAAGAACCTTTGTAGGTACCAAATATCAAGTATCAAGCATAAACGGGAAGCAATCACACAATGATAATTAGTATCAAGCATAAACGGGAAGCAATCTCACAATGATAATTTTGGTATAATGTATGCGTGCGTATGAACAGAGAAAACCAAGAACACGGTGTTTAAATATTGACTGCTTCTCTTGACTTAGGTCAAGAACTTAGACATATATACTATTGGGTATTTACACAATATATCCTTACACTATGACTAATGTCATATGTAATAATAAACTTAACTAAAATGTATTGAACACAATTCTATGATCTAACATTCTCCCCCTTTGTGTTCAATTTACAATTAAGCATAATAACAAAAATAATCTATTTAAGCATCAAGCAATCTCCTTTCACTGAATATGCAGAGAATCTTTTTCTTTCGGCATTCAGCAACAGTAGAAGATTGTTCTTTGAAGTTTTTCGTCTTTAAGAGATTTTCAAAGACTTGTCCTCGGTGATCAGGTTGTTTATCAGAGTTTGCAGTAGAAGCATCGGACATATCAGAATTTACAACCACGATCATATCTTTTGTCTTCACGGGAGCACTTGATTAAAAGCATTAAAACAAAGTTTTCAATTTTGGAGAAGTAATTCTGCTGTTCTAGCATTTTCTGAGATTTCTTCAAACAAAATTTTACTTCCCTAATGCTTAGCTCTTGATATTTTGAATGATTTTAAAATAATTGCTCCCCCTCAATTTTGTAAACGAATGTCTTATTTTCTTTGAAACTTTGTCAGTTGTTCTTGTTTTGTATTTTCAGGAAAGAAGGATTTCATCTTCTCAAAATGTAAGAAACAACTGATATTCATAGACACCTATAATTGATGTATCAGCTCCCCCTCGATTTGATATCCTTATCAACATATGAATTATCATATCTTCGGCTTCACACTTTTGATGAGCTTTGACTTCTTATCGAATAAATTTGAACTTATCTTCATCTTCAGCTCAGGTACAATTCAACCGATTCTCTCTTGTAATTTCTAAAAATCAAGTGAATTATCTTCCTCAAACTTGATTCTCCCCCTCATGATGGTCAGGATCCATCATGATCATCATGCATTTGTAAACTGCATTTAGCTTGATTTTTGCATGACTCTATTAAAATGATGTGACAATGAACGCATCCGTTGTAACACCGGATCACTTAGATTTCCCGTTAACACGTCAGTTTAAATAAACTAAGTGACCTACTTTCAGCGTTGGCATGATGTTAGCACTGGTAGGATTTTCATCTATCATTGTAAATATCATAAGATATTACTCAAGATGTTCCGGCACTGTCACAAAAATAGGCAATAATTTCATAAGTGTCCTATAAGAAAAATGATATAACAACCTTAATTTTGTATTAATAAGTGTGAAAGTTAGGTATAACTAGAACCCAATATTACTTTGTTGTGATGTGAACCCAACTAGGATAGAAATGGTCATCTAATCTGAATTAATCATATGGTATGGTACATTGACGGTGGATATGACGGAGTTGAATGAGTTAATATCATATATGAAGTGGAGATGAACGATGATTATTCACCCATAGATAAATCGATTACTACGAAATTAAATCTTCTTAGATTGATTTTGTATATAATTAGTTTATAAATCTATATATTTACTATATTCTTAACATTTATATTTAAATATAATATTGAAAATATATATTTAGAAATATAATATTAATAATTACAAAGTATGTTTTTTTAGTTATATTAAGTTATTTGATTTGTATCTTTTCTAAATGAAAATATATATTTACGTCAACAAATTTCATAAAATTATATGTAAATCTATGGAATTTTTATTGAGAAACAGAGTTATTTCCATATTCAGTGGATATACATTTACTCATATAATCCGATGGATATAAATATGGACACATGAAATAATTTTAACTGAATATAAATATGATAGTAATATAGATATGAAAAACTAAATTAATATGACATTATCCGATCCAAATCGTATCTATTATCATCCCCAAACCCAACTACAGTTAGATCTACACGGTCCATACCAAAGCATGTTACATCGAAAACTTTTTAAACCTAAAGGATGGTCAAGTTAGAGGCCGGACACCAGAGGTTCTTTTCGCATCACTAATATAATTTTACTTTTGTCCAATTCTATTTTTATGATTGTTTCCTAAGTTCTATGAATAAGAATAGTTTTATATCTGTTGAAGTTAAGTAATATAACGTTTTAGTTACTAAATGTATATAACTTTTCTTTCTTTGATTGTTTTATCTTTCATCACGTTATAATATCATACAATTTACAGAGAAAAAAACCTTGACCAATTAATATTGACTAGTATCATACCCGTGCATAGTTATGATAGTAAATAGTTTATGTAGTGTAACATCTCACTTTAAAAAATATAATGATATGTTATTCGTGTAATTAAGTGTCACGGAAAAGTTTTCTTTTATCAACATTTCCATTTTTTTAATCTTTTTTTCATCAACTATTTTATTAATTTTTAAAATAAATTATAAAAGTCATTATAATAAGAAAAAAGATTTATACTTAAGAAATAAGGAAAGATTATTTAATAAGATTTTAGAAATTATGTTAATGTGGGTGGATAATTGTGTTTGTGTGAGAATATGTGTGTTAGATAGAGAATATATTTTAAATAAATATAAAGATTAAAGTAATTTAGGAGCGAGAAAACTAGTAAAATGGTTAAATATTGATTAGATAAGATTAATTTATATAGAATGAAAATTCAATATTTTGTTTTGAACGAATTTTAAGAATTCTAAAGTTAAAATGAGAGAAAATGTTAAACGGTTTTATTAGTGCAATCAAAAGATTAATATTTAATAAATCTGGTTTTGATGATGCAATTTTAAATAATATTATTAAAATGAAAAACATACATATCCAAGTTAATATGAAATTAGTAAGTTTGGAAAAATAATAATATATATCTGTTGATGAAAGATCAAAGTATAAAAATATAGATTTGTATGTTTCATAAAAAGTAACTTGTGGGTTGTAATAAAAAATGACAATATGATTTTAAAAGAATACATTTTAAAATTGTCATTTTTATAAAAATAAAGGTTCACTTATAAAAATTATTCCATACTGCGTCAAATGATATATGTATATGGAATAAAAATTTTATAATCTTTTGCCAACATATCTACATAGACATAAATTTATAAGTTGGCAAAAGTGAAAATATGTATTTTAGAATACAAAATAAATATCCTTAAAGATATAAATTTATAAGTTGGCAAAAGTGAAAATATGTATTTTAGAATACAAGATAAATATCCTTAAGAGGTATTATTATATTATGTTTACAAATGATTGGTGAAGGAATATCTTGGGAGATCTTGCAAAGTACATGCAAGTACATAGGTGTCACCCTCTAAAAATAACATGTGTTTAATCCTTTCAAAAGTCAGTCCAAACACACAGTGTAACGATATTTACTTTGGTATTTATTTATTCTAAAATACCAGTTTAAAAGAGGAAGTCGTAAAACATAGAAAACATTCTTAAACGACTCGAGATGGTGACATCTGTGGCCACGGTCGAGCACCACGGTCGACCGTGGGCATCGACCATCCGGCCAGCAGATGTCCCCACCTCTCCTCTCTCTTCCTCTATATATACCAACCCACATACACACAAATTTCACCTTTTGCCATCTGAAAAATTCTCTCCTCTACACACATTCATATCTTGATCTTTCATTTTCAAATATATACTTTTGAGTGTGTTGATTCTTGAAGTTGTGTTCTTCATTTGTAAAAGTTATACAACACTTCAAGATCAAACAAAAGGGAAGCAAGAAAAATACATTGAGTGATATACACTTTGAGTGAATCGATTTTTTTCTCTTGTATTGAGAGATTATTGTACATACACCATTGTTGGTGTTTTTGTTGTTCTTAGTGAGGTGTTCTTGAGTGAAGAACACTTCGAGTGTTTTGGTGGGTTTGACTATTCCCAACTTGGTTTTTGGGTTAGTGTTCTTGAAGTTCTTGGTGAAGAACTTGGTGATTCTTCTTGGTGAAGAAGATAATGTTCTTGGTAAAGAACAAGGTGTTGGATCTAGTGTAGATCTTTGGTGGTTATCATCTACCCGTAAAAGTGATTGTACTACGGTGATCTCTTCCGGGTTAAGAGATTGTTGCAAGTGTTGCTAGTGAAAACCTTGACGGAGGTCAAGTCGTGGATGTAGGTTGGAGTTCAACCGAACCACGTAAAAATCTGGGTGTCTTCCTTCTAAACCCTTAACTCTTTAATTTCTGCACTTGCATTTGCATATTTATTTTTCGCAAGACTATTTACATTTCTTGCATTTTATATTCCTGCACTTTATTTCTTATTTCTCTTATTTATTTATTTCTGTCATTTAAATTTCCGTCTTTTTATATATATTAATATATATATTTATCTGGTACACCCATCAAGATTAATATATATATATATATATATATATATATATTTATATATATATATATATATATATATATATATATATATATATATATATATATATATATCTGGTACACTCATCAAGATATATATATATATATAAGCACTACTATATATATTTATATAATTTACGCATTTTTATACTTCCGCTTATTTACATTCAAGTCACATATATTTACTATCTTGTATCTACTAATAAATTGTTTCTCTTGTGTCCCATATTTAATTATTTATTTAAATAAAAAAAGTGGTCTTAGAAACTATTCAACCCCCCCCCCCTTCTAGTTTCTACAGGTTTATATAGTACTATAAACTAGTGTTATTTTGGACCAAGGTTGAGGAGTCCATGTGTAATGTAGAGTGTAAGAGTAGCGACCTCCACGACCACGATCGCGACCACGACCGCGGCCACGACCACAGTAGCCACCACGCCCACACCCTATCGCCGGAAAAAGAATAATCCATGTGTAATGTGGAGTGTAAGAGTAGCGACCTCCACGGCCACGACCACGACCACGGCTATGACCACGGTAGCCACCACGACCACCCCCTGTCGCCGCAAAAAGAATAATTCCGAGAGGGTTGCGGCAATGCAGAAACAGCAGGAGGGTCCGGTTTCTGAGTTACCAAAGCGTGGGGGCAGTGGATTCTTGCTTTGAACGACGGGTTTCTTCAAGGGCAAGCTGGGAACATGCTTTAATAAACGTCGGCAGAGGATCGGTTTGTTAAATAAAGGTAGCCAAGGTGTCATATTCTTTTGAAAGACCAGCCACAAATTGAAGAACCATCTTTTGATCGGAGATAGAATGTCCGACATTAGCCAATTGATCGGGCAGATTTTTAATGCGATTGCAGTATTCGGTAGAATTAGAGAAGACCTACATACGTGTATTGTTCAATTGTTCTTCGAGATAAACCGCATGAGTAGTACGGTTGTCCTGAAAAATCTCGGCCAAGCGATTCCACAAGACCTAGGCAGAAGCACCGGGTTTCATAATGGTTTGCAGCAGATCGGGAGATATAGTAGCAAGAATCCATTGTTTAACAATTGCATCAAGTCTGGGCCATGTTGCTTTATCGATATCGGCTGGTGCAGGAAGCTTTGGATCGATGTGATCGAGTACATCATACGCACATGCATGAATATAGAAGAGTTCAACCCAGTCAGCGTACCGATCATCGAGTTGGGTAAAGGTGAGGGGAATGGAGTTTTTGATGTTGTTTACGCCAAAGGCAGGGTGAAAACCTGGTTTCGTGGTGGTTGTATCATCGCCGGCCATGGTGAGCAAGAGAAACAAAAGGAGAAGATAAGAAGATTAGGGTCGGCCGTATTCAAGGATGAAGAAGAAGAGCCGATATATGTTGCTCTGATACCATGTTAAATGGTGTCAAATCCTCATCTCTTCCATTCCATGTAATTGATATATATAAGTACAAAAGAAACTTTCTTATAAATGAGGAAAGGATCATGGAAAAGATAATTACAAAATATTAGAATATATCTACAATATATTCGACTAACAACTAAGACATTTACAAACCAAAGTTGTACCTTGCTGAAAAGGTTAGTGCGCTCACATTTCACATGATAAGTCCTTTGTTCGACTCACCCAGTGCTTTAATCCCTTTATTTTTCTTTTTGTTCCTGATTTTTTACAAAGAACCCCAAATAATTTGTTCTTTCAACCCAACTCTTCATTTTAGAATAATTTCTAAAATAACTCTAATATCACAATACATTGTTTATTTCTGTAATGCTAAATAAAACTTTATTAATATATATTTTTTGAAAAGTAACTCTTTTAATTGTTTTGGAATGATAGATCTTCTAATATATATAAAAGACTAATTAGGTTAAATGTTTTTGATCTTTCATTTAGTAAAATATTTAATCTTAGCCGTTCATTCTTATAATTTTAAAATTTTGATTTTGACTTTTTAGAGTCAAACTAATGTGACTAATTAATATGAATTAAGATAAAGATAACTAAATTATAATATTTAAAATAACAATTAAATAATTGTTTAAACCTATGTATTTACTCGTGTGTTGATAACCCTTAATCACGTTAGGGTTAAGATAACCTTTAATATTTTGATTTTGATTTTAATATTTATGATAACTCATAATTTTTAAAATTTCATTTTATAGCTTATAATTGTAACGATAATAATCGGCGACTTGTACAAAAATGTATTTCATATTATGATATCATGTTTTTGCAATCACGTAAGTTTTCTTGCTTCGACGCTTCCATCACTGGTTTTGGTGTTGACATCTTTTGTCTTCGTTTTTTTAAACTCTAGATCTTTCGCGTTTTACAATATTCAATATTTTTATTAATTTTTATTATTTATTAATTTTTAAACAAACTCATGTAACACACAGGTATCTAACCTTAACCAATGTGAATTATTATATTAGTGTCTTGTAATTATATAATATTTTCTATTAATTGTAATATTTGTCTTTTTTGAAGGGTAAATTGCATGAAAATGCAATGAACTTTGTCTTAGTTATCATTGTATACAACCATTTAAATTTTTTAAAAACAATACAATTAACTTTCATAATCCTTTCATTCTATGCAAATAACTTTTTTATGTGTCTTATCATTGTATACAATGAACTTTGTCATAACTTCATTAGTATACAACAAGTTGTAAACAATGTGAGGATTATGAAAGTTGTTTGTATTATTTTTAAGAAAATTAAGTTGATTGTATATAATAGAAACTAAGACAAAGTTGATTGTGTTTTATTGAAATTTGCCCTTTTTTAAATAACTCCTGTATCACTCGGGAATTACTCTAGTTTAACATTTATATAAGAATATAGATTTATTTCTAGATAGAAATTCGAATAAATAATTAGAGAAGTATCGTTTGACATTAACCTAAAATCTTCACAACTAAAAAATTGATTTACAACTAATTAATTGTATAGTAAATGACATAAATAATAAACAAGATTCTTAAACAATAATTAGATTTTACAATTGTTTTATAAAAGGAATAAAATTTAAACAATAATTAGATTGTGTGATATTCTTAATTCTCGATCCACACCTTTTGATTGAAGCCTAATTTAGCTTTCACGAAGCCATTTGAGTTTTAATCATTCCCTGCCCTGCAATTTGTCACCTGCCTCCACCCGCACTTCAAAACCCATGTGCTCGAAATCCACTCTCCTCGTTCACTCACTATCACCTTAATTGTTATTTGTCTGCAACCTATATGTGTAGGAAATATAATCCTCAAATTAACGAATATCTCCCACCAATAGGTAATCCTTTTTTTTTTAACGGCTCCTAAATCTACACCAGTTTACTCTTAACGAATATCTCTCACCTATAGGTAATCCAAGTAACGAGTTGAACCCCTTCAAAATTTCCCAATTTACTCACAAAAGCATATGAAAAGTCAATACCCATCGAATCAAACAATACTCACTATTGTCCCCAAGTACTTCTTCTGTTATGATCTCACATCGGCCAAAAGTAAATTAGGTTGGTGGCTTATAAGTCCAGGTGTCCCTTCCCCCTACAAACTAGCTTTTTGAGGTGAGTTTTACATTTGAATTTATGGCATGATATGAACCTAGTATGGAATGGGTTCGTATCACCTTCCCTCTTGATCCAACCTCCACCTTTCTCTAAGCCAACCTCCAATTTTTTACCCTCAAACTCCCTATGTTCAGCTTAGGGCTGGCAATCCTAGACACGACCTGAAACTCAAAATCTCATAATTTTCATAAAAAAATTACTTTTCGTATGAACTC
Source organism: Pulicaria dysenterica (assembly GCA_947179395.2). NCBI lineage: Eukaryota > Viridiplantae > Streptophyta > Magnoliopsida > Asterales > Asteraceae > Pulicaria > Pulicaria dysenterica. The sequence goes on along the minus strand of OX359288.1, from coordinate 74,362,933 downwards.
TTCCTTATATACATATATGAAGGTTAAACCGATAACTGTTTTCTGAACACGATTCATGGTTGGGTAAAAATATACATGACCAAAATACCCCTATTAATGGTTAGGTAATATTGGTCATTTATATATTTACCTAAGTACCTAACCATGAATCACGTTCGGACGGACCTTCATTACCGAGCGAAGCTTAATGTCAGTAATAAGCCTTTATCCCTAATAATTATTAATTTGTTAATCAACGGCCAAGATTATTATCGAAGTTCTCACATAAAAAATATTTATCGTTTAAACTATAAATATAGAAAATGGTTTAAATGAGAAACGTTTTTTATATAAAAATCAATATTGGATCTTGATTAAAATATTAAATTAAATGTTAAGTTTGTGAGGGGCTGAAATTAAACTTGGATTTGACTTGATATTTTTAGATATATATTTTATAATAAATTGTATCATTGTTCATTAGGATATAGACAAATTTCAAGTATCGTGTTTTGCTAAAAATCTTGCAAGCTTAGTCTGATTGTTAAAATTTTGCACACAAAAACATCATAAATCTTTTAGTCGTTAACTTTAATATAGTTTTTGTTGAAAATTTTCAAATGGCAATTTGAGTATATGCAAAATCAGCATTTATGGTTTTAAATATTACATGAAATTTATACTAATGTTACAATTGCTTAAGATAATGTTGATGTTTTTATTGATATTTTGGGTTTTTTTAGCGGATATGAACATAATGAACTATAAAAATAAAAGCAAAATTAACTTAGGCCCCGTTTGGTTCGCTAGAATTTGTCAGAATTGGCTGGAACTGAAATTGACAATTACTAAATCCTACTCATGTTTGGTTCAAAGAATTATAGGAATTGGAAATCTTGAAATCTCCCCAATTCCCAAGTTTATGGATTTATCAATTCCTTTACTAAATCAATGGAATTGGTCGGAATTGGCCGCTGACCACTACCAACAGCCACAGCCACCGCACCACTATCACCGCCGCCGCCGACCACCACCAGCCGCCACCGACACCACCGTCACCACCGCCGCCGACCACCACCAGCCGCCACCGACACCACCGCCGCCGACCACCACCAACCGCCACCACCATCACCATCGACGCCGACCCCCACCAACCGCCACCGCCGTCACCACCGTCGCCGACCATCACCAACCGCCACCGCCACCCCCGTCACTACATCTGCCGACCACCACCACCCCCCGTCACCACCGCCACCAACCACCACCGCCACCGACCACCACCAACGGCCACCGCCACCACAGCTACCACCGCCGCCGACCACCACCAACCGCCACCGCCGTCACCAGCGCCGCCGACCACCACCAACCGCCACCAGCGCCGCCGACCACCCCCAACCGTCACCGACATCCCCGTCACCACTGCCGCCGACCCCCACCAACCGCTACCGCAAACACCGTTACCACCTCCGCCGACCATCACCAACTGCCACTGTCACCACCGCCGACCACCACCAGCCGCCACCGACATCCCCGTCGACCACCACCAACCGCCATCGCCGATATCGTCACCATCACCAACCGCCACCACCAACACCATCACGACCGTCGTCGCTGGCGCAATTTCCGCCAACACCGCCGTTACCAGGGTCACCGCCACCGCCGAGCATTCGTTACTGTACCACCACCGCTACCGCCATAATGTTCGTAACCCGACATGGGTGATGGGTAGGGTGGGGTAGGTAGGTAGGTAGGGGGTTGGATGGGTGATGGCAGGGTAGGGTGGAGTCGGTAGGTAGGGGGTAGGGTAGGGGTAAAGTATTGGTAGGGTAGGGTGGGTAGGTAGGGGTGGTGTAGGGATAGGGTGCGAATAGGATGAGGTGAGGTGGGGTGGGGTAGGGTGGGGTAGGGTATGGGTAGGTGGAGTAGGTAGGGGTAGGGTATGGGGTGGGGTAGGGGTGGGTGGGTAGGTAAAGGGTAGGGCATCGGGTTCTTCATTTTTGTTAATTCTATTCCAATTTCTTTGCAAACCAAACAAAACTTGAAATTTGAATTTCATTCAATTTCGCTAACTAAACACGTGAAGGAACCAATTCTATTGAAATCCTTCCAATTCTAATTACTTCCAATTTCAATTCCTTGAACGAATTCAATTCTGGTCAATTCCATTCCGCGAACCAAACGGGACCTTAGGGTGAAACATGAGGAATTTTTAACTCCATAAAATTCTGCTCTTTTTGTGAAACATGCCCAAGATAGGAAGCCCATATTTTTTATGAATGTTTCTTTGCTAAAATACTTGTCATTGAAATAGCAAACTCGTGAAATGTTCCTTTACCTGGATACATGTTTGAATCCTTATTTTCATGGGGGAGCAAATAACTTCAAGAGAGAAAAGCTACAGTCAGTAATCCTTATATTTCTTTGGATAATATGGAAGATTATAAATGAGATGATCTTTGAAAAAAAGGACTCGCTTAACAGAGCATTTTTTATACTTCATGGTTTATCATTTTTTTACCGACACTATAAAAAAAATAAGTCATAGAGTGAATTGGTGTTCTTGGATTTGTACTCCATTTTATTTTTCTTAATTGTAATGTAGTACCTTTTTGATAGCTACTTACTAGTGTTCAATGAAATTTTTTTACCATTAAAAAAAAAGACTTAGGGTGAAAGTTATACTCACCTTTCTATCCCAACATCCTAATTAGTAATTACCATATCAACTCTTTCTCTATTTATCCCCTATTATTGAAACTTTTAGTTATCTTTCTATCCTATCACTTTACTAACTTTATTTTATTTTAAATTAGAATTTTATACAAATAATTACCATTAAGATAGCTTGTTAATTAAATAAATATTAAACTACAGATACAATAAAAATTAGAACCCCTAAATAAAAAAGTAAACTACAACTACTAGATTACTTCAAAAAATTAATAAAGATACGAGTGGTCTATGTTGAGTATGTTGGTATTTATGTGTTCCACGAGCTCGAGTTAGAATTGAAAATTATAAAATGACAAGTTGACAACCGAAGGGTATGGATAGAAACTTCTAAATGATAAAACAAATTAAAAAAAAAAAACAATTCAGCAAGTGTTTTTATGCAAATTACAAACAGAAACGCTAAAAGCTACCTTTAACAATATATTTATTTGAAGCTTTTTTTCTAATATAAAAGCTTTTAACTTTGCATCTAAAAGTTGTTAAAAGTTTTTATTTACTAACTAGGATTTGTCAGTGATACGTATGGTGGGTTTACTTCACTATGAGATCTCGAGTTCAAACTTTAGTATAAAATTTTTCAAGAAACAATGAATAAAGATTTTAGTCCATTAAACAAAACATAAGTAAGAAACATGTCAAACCTAGTTAATTACAATTCAATTACAATGAGACAAAATAACGTTCGGTGGTTGGTTTGCCTTTGGAAAATTAAAACATGTTCCGAGTCTTTTCTAGTTGTTACAATCGAGAGTATAAAACTTAAAACTAAGACTTCCTGGTTTTGTGTCTGTGTACGTACGTTATTAGTTTAAATTTTAAAATGTTAAACAAGATAAATAAAATATAAATATTTTTTAATTACTTTTTCTGTAAACAATATTTTAATAGTTTTAAAGTAGCTATATACTACTATTTTATATTAATATTTATAGTTCTATTTAGAAGATAAAGACAAGTATAGAAATGAAAGACAAGACCAAAACAAATAATTAGTATATTTAATATGTTGTCATTTACTAAGTATGAGAACGAAAGAAATATATTAGTAGAAGAAAATAAAATTTTCAATTCCAATAACGTGAAAAAATTGTATAGAGTATACAATCAAAATATTAATTTAAACATGCCTTTGACTAGCAATCAGTTGGAATTTTTTTTTTTCTATATAGGGGTGGAGCCGTGGAGGAGTTGTGATTTTCTACTTAACATCCTGATGTCTATTGGTATTACTATATGGGTTTTCTTTTCCCGTATACCACATATGTTAAATTATTTAATACAATCTCTAATGTAGGTCATACATTCACAAATATCATTTTAAATGGGTAAATTTAGATTATAAGGATAATTCAAATAGAATAATAACATGATATCTACATTAGTTTACATTAATTTTTCTCTTTTTACCTTTTCTTTTCTATCTAGCCTAAAAAGCTCTCATAATAGTCATATGTTTATATCACTATTTCACTAATATATTTTCATTATAAAGATATAAGAGAGAATGAGAGAGATAGGGAATATGCTCATCTTGTTAAATCAAGTTTAGGATTTCTACTTTACAACCAAAATAGGAAAGTTTCCAAGTATAGAAGGGAATAAATCTTCATTCAGAATTGATTCTTTTGCTGGCTCTTTTGAATGAATAACCCTTCTTCTCCAATGCCATATAGTCTTGCTTTGAATTTAAATTGATGTGCATTAGAGATTGAGATAAAACAGGAAGTTCATCCAAAGATCCAGCGACCGACTATCGTACACTCCTTTTCCGCTTCAAGTGCAAAATTTTAGGGAAAGGTTCTTAAGGTATCCGTTTGGGCTACCCAAGGATCAAGCAAAAATCTAGTGGTCTTGCCATTACCTACTGATTTAGCTAGAGAAAGAATTAATAGATGGAATCCCCAACTTTTAGTGGGCTTTTACTATGTTATTCTAAGTCGATGTCTTGTTTTTGGGAAATGATTTGCACACAACAAACATTTACTATACACAACAATCATGACATTTTTGCCCTTATGAAGTTGTGAACTTTTTTTTATCATCCACATGTTTTTAAATTTTAAGGATATTAGTGTCCAATCACATATATATTTTTGTGTATGGCAAATATTTGTTGTGTGCAAATCATCTTCCCTTGTTTTTGGGAGGCCTGGTTGAGCTCAAACCTCCCAAGAGATCATGGAAGTGCGAGATAATTAAATGCCATAGCGCCGATAGTACAGCTAGAAAGCGGTATCTCCACTTACCCAATAAAGCTAAATTTGAAGCTACTAATGTAGAGACCCATTTTTTTAAAAGAAATAACATTTATTGTGATTAAACTTCAAATGCTTGATTACATATCATTTAACAAAATATCAAGTTAAACTTTAATTACAAAAGATATTTGTATCATCATCAGAATTTAACTACCAAGCTAGTACTGTTTCAAAAGACATAATGGTAATTAACAAAATTAAGAGTTGTCCATAAATCTTTAGACGATCGGAGCCTTTCTTTTGACTTTACCAAATGTACCTGAAAATATTTAAATAAATAACTAATAATCGAAAGCTTAGTGAGCATACTTAACTACTAAACTGCACAAGTAAATAAGTTGATCCAACTGCAACATTACGGGTGGATCCAATAACGAATATTGGATCTCTTCTACAAGTTTGGCTCCAAGACAACTGCTTTAATGCTCAAAGAGCGCTATCGGGTTTGGATCAATGCATAACACATACATATATCTACACTAAGAAGGTAAGTACACTCACCTCAGTAGCTAGCTAACAGATGAAGTACTTCACGTATGATAATTTATCAGTATACTGCTACAAACAACACAGTGTTCTTCATAATTTTCTTCAATTTTGACATGGATGCTCCTAATAATGTATCCCTAACACTAGTAACAACCTATATGGTTGTTTTTGAGCATCTAATCAAGAAATTACATACTAATCATACCATAAACACACTTTTAGCTACAAAATGGATCTAATTAAGAGTTACTTGCATGTTCTTGTACTAATATACCTCAATTGCAACTTTAATCCTCACTACTTATAACACCACTTTTCTAAATTAGTTTTTAAAACTCAGTTACTACTGATTAGCACTCTAAAATAACAGGGTTTGCAGAAAACAAGCTTACATCCCTGTAGTGCTAACAGTTTCACAAAGTAGTGTTAAAAATACTCTTTTTGAAAGCTTAGAGCTATCCAACAATGCAGAGCATTGGGGCCTTACCCTCGCTGGAGCCTGGAACCTGGTTCACCTGCATGCACAACATACTGAAACATAAGTTTTCGCTTAGTGAGCATACTAACTAAACTGAATATAAACATATATAGCTTAATCAAACTCTTTTCCAGGATGTCTCACATCCAAGCTGAACACCTGCAAAACTGTTCAAACTGTTAACTGGTCCTGGGGTAGAACCACACCTCGGTGTAATCAAACCCCTGACACTTTACTTGGATATAAGGATCTCAATATACCCTATCTCTGTACTGGATACTATAACATGGTGCTATTGTACCTTTAAACAATGGTCTCGTCATAGTGTTATTATTAAACAATAGTCTCAACTCATTATATAATCATATCACATATCATAACACTCATATCATGCTATTTACTTGTGCATCTACGCATACTAATCATGATAAGGGTGAGTACACTCACCTTAGCATCAATCACATGTTAAGCAGCACTAAAACAGTCTTATCAGTGTGCATATGTCATCTCTTATTGCCTACAAGCAATTAACAAATGCTACATTAACCTCTCTATTCTGCAGAGTACTGAAAACTGTTCTTGTAACACATTACATTGCTACAATCGACCACAGGGATCTTCCTTGCGCCCGTAAGGGTTTCTCCTCAACTATCATCGCTTACGGCCGTAAGGACTCATCCTTATGCCCGCAAGTGGAGTTCTTTTGATCTCCTTCGTCCTTAGACAGTAACTTAAAAACACCATCCTTGCGCCCACAAGACCCAACCCTTACGGCCGCAAGGGACACAATCACCTTAATTTTTTCTACTTGATTGCACCCGCAAGGGATACCCCTTACGGCCGCAAGCAAGATCGGCATAGAAGACAGCATCCCTGTTCTCGAACAGAACCTGCATATCTTTTCTTCACATAATCGACTAAAACTCAACTTCAAACACAATGCACCTTCTTCAAAACTGTTCTAACACAATTCTTGACTCAAAATAACATCTACTATTAGATTCAATCGTCAAACAAGCTTACTTCCTTCACATAAACAAAACTAGGTTTCCAACTCAAAATACTTACTTGAATATGGATCTAGAACAGCCACAAGATGTGAATCACTTGTAGAAATCATGGTCTTACAGCTTTCCCTTGAATCTCTTCTTCAAAACTAGAGAGTAAGTGTATGTGTTTGTTCTAGTATACAAATGAAGACTTTGACTAACAAAGTCAAAGCTGATCCAACTCATATAACAACTTTCACAAAATGACCCAAAGGCCCCTACACTATAGCTTCTATACATTGGCACTTTCAGTCCCTCAATCACTAATAAACACATACTACACATAAACACAAATGGCAACTTGCTAATCATGACTAACATTTAACATTCAAATTAAGAAACTTTCAAACTTTGGGTTATTACACTAATCTGTTGCATGCAAGTTGAAATCAGATTGCAAATGATGGCTCCTACTTTCTCAAGCCTCTTTCTTCAATTTGCAAATTACAATGACTAGAAATTTCTAATTTTTGTACATATATATTCATAACTTTACTATATTTTCACGTTTAGTCCCTCAACTTAATTTCTGCTTTATAATTGACAAATCTAGTCCCTTAACTTCATTTGAACATAAAAACACAATAATAATAATTTAATTTAATTTCTATAAAACAATGAACTGAATAAGAGCATCTCCAACCTTACTCTCTATACTTGATTCTCTATCTCTATTTTTTGTGGACCCATCCACTATAAACAATTTCTCAACTCCAACATTACTCTATATTTAATACTTCAAAAGTGGGATCTATATATTTAATTGATATATTTTAATACATTAATAGATACAATAAAGAAAATTAAATAGAAAGTAAACTTATATTATGTTGGGTCCATGGATAAAGAATCAATATTCACACTTCATATTTGAGGATGATTTTTCAATACTTCATATTTGAAGTGTGGTTTGTGGTTGGGATGAAGTATGATTGGAGATGCTGTAATGACATTTCTAACGTAGAAGTATTACAACTAAAGACCCAACTCATAGACCTCCCCGTTTTTTGCGGTTGATAACTTGCTTCTACTTCACCCAATTGATTTTCTTGTTGACTGCCGATTCTTACCAAAAAAATCTTCTTCAATGGATTCCAATTTCCAAAAGAACCACTCTGAAAAAAACATGTACCAAAAATATCTTCTTCAATGTAGTTTTTCAAATTCTCGTATATATCTTTGCATGTACGTGCAATCGCTCTCTGAAAAAAACATGTTATCTTCTAATTTTAATAAAAGAACCACATATATAGATAAATCTAGTACACGTGGGAGCTTTAAATAAGAACCTTAAATTAATTGAGAATAGGAGACTCAATCCTAGCCGTCCAATTCCCCTCCTTCAATGTCATTGTCCACCCATGAATTCCTCACATGCATCCTGCCACACTCGATTCCCCTACGCTCTCCATCCATTAATTCCACTTACAAAATGAACGACTAAGATTTAGTCTCTCATTCTCAATTAATTTCTCTTTCTCATTTGAACATTCCCCTCTATTACACAAGCATATTCATTGATTTTAATAAAAATAATTATGATTAAATATGAATAATTTATTTTGATAAAAATTAAAATTAAATTTTTAGTTTTTCGTTATTCCGCTATAACTTTGATTTGAATCAAAATTAGTTTAAAGAATTCCATATATATCATTTTTAACTCTTAAAATTTTATATTTGTTCACTCTATTTTACAAATATCACATTTACCTTTATAAGATTTCACAATACTATATTTGATCAGATTCTTAGTTTTGTCATTTTAGTACATTTTAAAGTCTTTTTTAATTATGACCAATAAATACTCGATCTTATGACCCCTAATAGTGACTAACAATTATCGATAACTTATACAAAAAGTACAATCACATCTCTTCATTTATGATACCACGTTTCTAGCATCACGTCTACCTTTCCCCACATCGACACTTGCACCTACAGTCTGAGGATTAATGTCGTTTGTCGTCATTTTTTAAGTTCCTATTTCTTTCGTGTTTTATAAAAATACAATTAATATTTTTATTAATACTTAATACGTATAATTTATTTAACCAAACTTATACATCACACAAATATTTAATCAAAATTTTTACTATATATAATAATTTTTTTACAAATATTCTCAATTCTCAATTGCTAATACACGTGGAAAGGCAGTATTAATAAAATCATAGTTGACGAAAGACGACTAACTCCCTCACAAAAACTAACAAAGAGAATACAAAACAAAACATTAAAACGTACGTACGTACGAAGCAAATAATGAATTGGATTCCCAATTACATTAATATTTATTCCTTTTAATTAAAATATGTGCGAATGTGGCCCTTGTCGCCTTTTTTTTATGCCATATTACCAACCCAACTATTAATAACTCTATTCAAATTTCCCACACCTATCGATCCCCACGTTCGTTTTCTTTAAGTAAATAAAAGTGCTAACGTCACCAAACCATACGTCATATGATAGGCTTCATCTTTGAACGATGTACGTGACTGAAAGCTAATAGATACAACCCAAAGCCAGGCCATGAGTATCACTCTTCCCAATCCAAATCAATTCAAATGTTTCGTTATCTGTCATATCAGCTTTTTTTTTATTTATTCCTTCTTAACCTAAATCAACATAAAACCCAATAGCACTCATAAGTTATACCAATCAACCCAAATAATCCAAATATTCTCTCACAAAACCAAAAAAAATGCTTGGGTTAATTGGTTTGATGAACCTGAAGTGGTGGATGTGGGAGGGGAACCCGAAAACCCCGTAGGAGTGTTCCCAAAGGAACCCACTAAACCCGAAGTCTTGAAGGGAACCCGAATGGGAAGCCGAATCCGCTACGCATGGCCTTATGCCATGAAATTAAATCTTCATGTCCCAGAAAAGTCTGTGTATGTACGTAGTGGCCGTAAAGTTCATATTCACAAAGGAGATGAGATGAAGTTGCTACAAAAGGCTTTTATTACTTTATTATTGCAATTCTTTTTTTTCTTTCACAAGCTAGCTAGCGTGCATCGTCATTTATTGCGTTCATTACGCTAAGCATATGACCCAGCCAAATACAAGTGTGGAAGCCACAAATAAAAAGCGGCGTGAAAGCTGCTGTCGCTCCAAAATAATGGGAGAAATGCCACCAAATTACCAGGGAAATTATAAACCTGCGTCAAAAATAATACTTTAAATACCACTATCTATTAAAAAAAAAGTAACATACATATATATTAGGTTGTACAAACTTATGTATAACATCTTAAAAAATATTTCAACATGTTTCCGACGACTTTTGATAGATCTTATTTTACATGAATTTATTTACTCTAGCAAGTTTCATCGAGTGACGTAAAAAATATATATTCTTTAAGGATTTACTTCTTCAAAATGTTTTAAACTATACCCCAGATGTTAATGTATGTATCTACTTTCAAAAAATGTTAATGTATCAAACTTTCAAAATATGTGTCATTGTATGTATTAAGCTTTCTATTGTGTGTATCAAACTTTCCACCAAACTTACACCCATTTTGCTTTTTTATGTAATCAAATAATGAGTTGTGTTCAATATAGTCCATATAAAAAACATATTTCTAAATTTTAATATTTAATCACATGTGATTCAATATAAAATCACATGTGATTCAGTATACAATCGCATGTGATGGTAAAATCATTACATGTTAATTACAAAAATGCAACTCCGCCCAAATTTTTAAAATTCAATCTGGACCATTGATGGGGCTGATCCAAGGGCTAAGATTAGTCCCTTGGGACTATACAATAAGTATGGACTATATTGAACATTTCTCATCAAATAATAACAAATTATAATTTCAATGCACACAATAATATTTATAGAAGGTTAATACAAGCATTAACATTTGGAATATAACTTAACACATTTTAAAGAAATAAACCTTTTTTTTAAGTAACTCACTTATTTTCGCGAATATGAATCAAGAGTGGTGGACTAAGATGCAAAGTTTGAATAGGCTACGTTTTGTAGATTTCTTGTTAACAAGAGTTCCTCCATTTAATAATTTAAAATAGTAAAATAAATGTAGATTTTTTTTCTTGGGCAGGAAGTTTTAGAAAATTATGCTTAATTTGGTTTTTAATGCTACAGAATGTTAACATCTGTCTATCCATCGTAATGATGGTTTGTTGGTTGTTAGTGTTACCGACATCATACAATGGGAAGGCGGTTGTATTGACCCGGCCCAGGCTATGCCGCCGTCCTGCAGAATCATCACCGGCCAGGCACAAAGATCAGCAGCTTCATTTTAATACTCGATCAATTTTCCCTTATAGACTGGGTAATACCTTATATCAGGGCTGGCCTCATAAGATACTGAGGTCAAAATTTTAGCCACATGTAATAATGTATATACTCAACTATGAAATTTTATAAAAATTATTATAAATTTTAAGAAAAAATGTATAAATTAATAAAATAAGAACAATGCAGTCATTTATGTGAAAGAGCAAATTGGTGCTTTAATCAACCACCTTTAACTATAGTAGAAAAACAGGCCATCCACTTTACATACTTGTACAATTAGTCAGCAATGACTTGAGTTTTAATGCTGGAAAGTGAAATGCTGTGCTAATATGTTTATCTTTTCAAATTGTTAGAAATTGAACATATTTAATTAGATATATATCAAAATAATATAACGTAACCTTTAAGGAATTTCAATGTCAAATGTTCAATTCGATTAAAATTACCAAAACCTAGATTCATACGGAATTACTTGCACAACATTGCATTTTCCATTTCTAATACAATACATTTGAAAATGATATCGTGTGTGTGTGTGTGTATATATATATATATATATATATATATATACAGAGAAAGAGAAAGAAAGAGAGAGATGGATAGATATTATAAGAGCAAGTTCCTTGCAATTTCCCGGGCATATAAAGTCTAAATAATATACTTTCTAATAAGATTATAAATAGGATGCAGGTTGTGAACATTCAGAATGACAATCTTTCCTCCAATCTACCTGAACTGAGCATCATTTTGCCTCTCTTTTTAGCCTTTTGGTAACTGAATTCCAAAAAATGGTTGATGAAATCATTTCACAATGTGACATTGGATCTATGTTGTATAACATACGCACAATAACACTTACAAAAGCACAGAAAAGATGGCGACTAGCTTATTTTTCTATTTACTTCTCAAACACTATGTTAACCATTGCAAAATTTTCAAAGAAACCACCGAGATACCCGTTTTCTGAAATAGTAGCAGCGCCTTCATACACCGCTCTTAAAATCATCCCACAAGTCACCAGTTCCGGTGACCATAGTCAACGCTTCTCAGACGTTGACCATCTTGACCTCGCCAATTTGGTCAAAAGCAAAGATCTCGAGCTCCTTCACAGGTTTAACGGAGTCTCGGGTTTAGCCAAATCTCTTAACACTTCCATCCAACATGGAATCATCACCCATGATATAGAGAAACGGAAACTCACATTTGGTTCCAACACTTACAAAAAACCACCCCCGAAAGGGTTCTTTTATTTTGTGGTGGAGGCTTTTAAGGACACTACCATTCTCATACTGTTAGCATGTGCCGCCCTTTCTTTAGGCTTCGGTATCAAAGAAGAGGGAGGTAAAGAAGGTTGGTATGAGGGCGGTAGTATCTTTGTGGCGGTTTTTCTAGTAATTGCTGTATCTGCAGTTAGTAACTTCAGACAAGAAAGACAGTTTGACCGTTTGTCAAAAATAAGCAATAATATAAAGATAGATGTAATAAGAGAAGGCAGGAGGCAAAAGATTTCTATATTTGATGTGGTGGTTGGAGATGTAGTAGTTCTTAATATTGGAGATCAAATTCCAGCTGATGGATTGTTCATTGATGGGCATTCTATGCTAGTTGATGAGTCAAGCATGACGGGTGAGAGTGATCATATAGAGGTTAATGCCATTAGGCATCCTTTTTTATTATCAGGTTCAAAAGTGGCTGATGGGCATGGTCAAATGCTCGTAATCTCAGTCGGGATGAACACCGCTTGGGGGAAGATGATGAGCTCCATAACAGGCGATTCCAATGAGCAAACACCGCTACAAGCTCGTCTCAATAAACTGACTTCCTCAATCGGTAAAGTTGGTCTTGCGGTTGCTTTTCTTGTCCTCGCGGTTATGTTAATACGATATTTCACCGGGAACACAGAAGACGAGAATGGAAACCGTGAGTACAACGGGAAAAGCACAGATACAAATGAAATACTCAACTCAGTGACACGTATTTTCGCGGCGGCAGTAACAATTGTCGTGGTGGCGATTCCGGAAGGGCTGCCACTAGCAGTCACACTCACACTTGCTTATTCTATGAAGAGAATGATGGCTGATCAAGCCATGGTTAGGAAGTTGTCGTCCTGTGAGACTATGGGTTCAGCCACTGTTATATGCACTGATAAGACAGGGACTTTAACCATGAACCTGATGAAAGTTACAAAATTTTGGCTAGGCCTTGATCTCATTGAAGACAACTCTTCAAGTGAAATAAACCCAAAAGTCCTTGAACTTTACCATCAAGGAGTCGGTTTAAACACTACCGGTAGCGTTTACAATTCCATTTCAGGAACTGGAACCACACCGGAATATTCTGGCAGTCCAACCGAAAAGGCAATACTCTCGTGGGCTGTCACAAATTTAGGTATGGATATGGAGAAACTGAAACAAGAGTCCACTATTCTTCATGTTGAAACCTTCAATTCCGAGAAGAAACGAAGTGGGGTTTCTGTTAAGAAGAAAGAAGATAACACCATACATGTGCACTGGAAAGGAGCAGCCGAGATGGTACTAGCAATGTGTTCAAATTATTACCAGAAAAACGGTCTTGTAAAGTCGATAAATCGTGAAGAGAAGATACAACTTGAGAAAATAATCCAAGGAATGGCAGCAAGTAGCCTCAGGTGCATCGCTTTTGCTCATAAAGAAGATGGTAATTATGACAAAACACTAAATGAAGAAGGGTTGACTTTGTTAGGTATAGTTGGGATCAAGGACCCGTGTAGACCAGGGGCAAAAGAGGCAATTGATGCTTGCAGGTCTGCTGGGGTGGAGATAAAGATGATAACTGGAGACAATGTCTTCACAGCTAAAGCCATAGCCGCAGAATGCGGAATACTTGAAGCTGGTCAAGAAGTAAGCAAAGGAGAAGTAATAGAAGGCGAAGAATTTCGTAATTACACAGATGATGAAAGAATGGAAAAACTTGAAACTATCAAAGTAATGGCAAGATCATCACCATTTGACAAGCTTTTAATGGTCCAGTGCTTGAAAAAGAAAGGTCATGTGGTTGCAGTCACGGGTGATGGAACAAATGATGCACCGGCTCTAAAAGAAGCAGATATTGGACTTTCCATGGGGATTCAAGGAACCGAGGTAGCTAAAGAAAGCTCAGATATCGTCATTTTAGATGACGATTTCGCTTCTGTTGCGATTGTGTTGAGGTGGGGTCGGTGTGTGTATAACAACATACAAAAGTTCATTCAATTTCAACTTACTGTGAATGTTGCAGCTCTTGTGATCAACTTCGTTGCAGCCGTTTCTGCTGGTGAAGTTCCTTTAACAGCGGTTCAGCTATTGTGGGTGAACCTAATTATGGACACTTTAGGTGCTCTAGCACTTGCTACAGAACGTCCCACTAAAGAACTCATGCAAAAGCCGCCTGTAGGTCGAGTTGCACCACTTATAACAAATGTCATGTGGAGAAACTTATTGGCACAATCTGTGTACCAAATAAGCGTTTTATTGACTTTCCAGTTCAGAGGTAAATCAATCTTTAATGTGGATGAGAGAGTGAAGAATACTATTATCTTCAATACTTTTGTTTTCTGCCAAGTGTTCAATGAATTCAACGCAAGGAAGCTGGAGAAGAGGAATGTATTTGAAGGTCTTCACAAGAACAGATTATTTATTGGAATTATTGGGGTCACCGTTATTCTTCAGGTTGTAATGGTGGAGTTCCTAAAGAACTTTGCAGATACAGAAAAATTGAACTGGGAGCAGTGGGGAATTTGTATAGCAATTGCAGCCTTATCGTGGCCTATTGGATGGATTGTGAAGTTGATACCTGTACCAGAGAGACCATTTCTAAGCTATATTAGAGACTGGTTTAAAATTATCGTTCTTTATAAGTATAGGGTTATTTAGCAACATGTCCACACCCAAGGAACAAATTTTTTATTGTTATATGATGTAATTATTTGTCATATTTATGTTTAATTTCAATAATTATGTAATATATATTAAATTATTTGTCATATATGTTTTTAGCAGCACCTATCTTACGTGTTTCCACACTCACAAACACTTTAAATGAGGGGTATGTTAGTCATTTCATCATTTACTCATTTAAGTGATTGTGAGTGTGGAAGCACCTACTATAGGTGCTTAGCTGCACACATATTTTTCTCATTAATTATATTAACGATCACCTCATGGCTTACCGGGCAAGGCATGGCTAGAGGTTTTTAGCAGTGTTCTAAAAGGCGCGCCATGGCGACGGCAAGGCGTGAGGCGTGGCTCCGCCGTTAAGAAATGGCCCTAGGCGTGAGTGCTAGGCCTGGCGCACGCCAAAGCTTGCCAAGGCGCGCCTTTGCGTGCCAAATGGTGAGTTTTTTAAAACGTGGCGTAGAAAAAATAATTTAAAAAAAAAATACACTTTTTTTATATATTTTGCAATTGCGTGTATAGAACTTATATAAATTTGTATTTTATAATTTGCATATGTTATTTTGCTTATCATTTCTTTAACTTTGTGTATTTATTATACTAGTATTTTACCCGCGCGATACGGCGGGGTAAAATAGTTTCATTTGTCGACATAGGGGTGTTCAAAATTCGGATATAAACCGTTTTAACCGTAATCCGAACCACTCCGTAACCGAAAAAGCCGAAACCGTTTTCAAATTCGGTTTTCGGTTCGGTTTAAAAAACGAAACCGATTACCATAAACGGTTTTCGGTTCGGTTACGATTTTAGGAATTTTCAAACCAAATAAACCGAATTATATATTATCTATACTACATTATAAAGCATTTAGCTTTCTCTCTCTTAAAAATTTTAAGACTACTTAATTTTAAGTAGTACAATTTTTTTTTGCTTAAGATACAAACACCTAAAGCAATAGTCTAACCAATCATTCCCTTGATTATCTCAACTAATTTAAAGCAATTATTACTTTAATAGATCATTAAACATCACAAAAATTATTTAATTTATCTCATTATGGCTAAATTACTTACATCAATACAACTTTAAGGCTATAATATATTTTTCTCTAATTATTCAATAATAATATTTTTTAGTTATTTTTCAAAAACTATTTTAACAACTAATAAAATGGTTGATTGTAAAAATTAAAGTAAAGAAATCAGAAAAGGTAGAAAATACATGGATAGGTTGACTAACATCGCATTTCACATACCATGCCCTACTTTCTGGTCGGCCGAACCAACAGGGAGAGGGGAAGAGAGTTTTTTGGTGACTTGTTTCTTAAGCTATCTCATTAACTTATGAGGTAAAATTAAGTTAAATCTATTTTAAATACCATTTTATTTAAAATAGACCAAGCCCAGATTTAGCCCATATGAAATTTGGTTCAAATAAAAAGTGAATTAATGTAAAATGTGTAAGAGGCATTCGCAAGATGAAATGTGGCAAAAACTATAATAGGGAAAATTAGACTTTTTATATCGTTTATGATGCATTTAAAAAAATTCAATTAGTCAAACTAATCCATATTAAGTTGGTAATTATTCCCGTCTGTTTTTATCCTTTTCTCCAATATTTCTTTCTGATTTTCATAAGCACTCTCTAGTTTCTTTATATTGGTTTAATTCTGTTTCATGTCTACTTACAAATTGATTTAAGAATATGTACAGTGTTCATCATTTTAATCGAACAAAATAATATATTCATCGATTTTTGAATATATGATAATCCATCAATTATTTACTACGCAATCATCAATTTTTGAAATAAATTATGAAGTTGGGCATCCTTCAATTTTTGAAATATATGATAATTCACCAATTATTTAATATGCAGTCATCATTTTTTAAAATAAATGAAGTTCCGCATTTTTCAATATTATTGTATATTAAATTAATAACATAAATGAAGTGCGCGTACCTTTTCTTTCCGATGAATCATTTCCTTCTGATAAAACAGTCTTCTATTTAACTAATCGTATGAATTCCGTTTTCCAAACAATCGTGAGTGCTAGAGGCTACGTAGCATATTTCTCGGTATTTGAGTAACTGAATTGATCATTTTATTCCAATTTTGCCCTCGCGTCTCAATTAAACCGTCCTTTCATGTCATTAATTTTGACCGACGGAAATTGACTTTTTTATGGCAATCCGACGGTTAGATTGTCTCTTACCCTTTTTACATTTTCACACCTTTTACAATAACGACACTCTATATATACATATTATCCCAAAAAACATATTTTACCCCGCCGAATCGCACGGGTATAACACTATATATATATAGGGGAGGGTTCATGCGAGAACCGTTGTTAGTGCGAGAACCAATCTCATCCGTTCCTTAGATATGGGAAGTATCATGGATGGAGAGCGTGGAGGGATAGGGTGTGGCAGGGTGCATGTGAGGAATTCATGGATGGGCAATGACATTGAAGGAGGGAGAATTGGACGGCTTAGATTGGTTCTCGTGGTTCTCGCGCTAACAACGGTTATCGCATGAACTTTTGTCTATATATATATATATAGGAAAAAGTTCATGTGAGAACCATTCTTAGTGCGAGAACCGCGAGAACCAATCTGAGCCGTTCAATTCCCCCTCTTTCAATGTCATTGCCCACCCATGAATTCCTCACATGCACCCTGCCACACTCTATCCCTCCACGCTCACCATCCATGAAACTTCCCATATCCAAGAAACGGCCGAGATTGGTTCTCGCGGTTCTCGCATGAACCCTCCCCTGTATATATATATATATGTATATATATATATAGTGGGAGGTTCAAAAGAGACCAGGAAATAAAAAAAGTACGGGAGACCAAATCTAAGCCGTTGATCTCATCACCGTTAGTGCTGCCACTTAATGTTGGCCTCCCCAGTTAATGCTGCCAGTTATATTTCATGACTGAATTGATGCTGCAAAATGTTAATACTGCTACTTAATGCTGCCCCTCCTCAGTTAATGCTATATATATATATATATATATATATATATATATATAGGAAAAAGTTAATGCGAGAACCATTCTTAGTGTGAGAACCGCGAGTACCAATCTGAGCCGTCCAATTCCCCCTCTTTCAATGTCATTGCCCACCCATGAATTCCTCACATGCACCCTGACACACTCTATCCCTTCACGCTCACCATCCATGAAACTTCCCATATCCAAGGAACGGCCGAGATTGGTTCTCGCACTAACAACGGTTCTCGCATGAACTCTCCCCTATATATATATATAGGGGAGGGTTCCATTGAGAACCGACTTTAGTGCGAGAACCGCGAGAACCAATCTTAGCCGTTGATTTGATAAGTGGAATTCATGGATGGAGAGCGTGGGGGATCGAGTGTGGTAGGGTGTATGTGAGGAATTCATGGGTGGGCAATGACATTGAAAGAGGGGGAATTGGACGGCTCAGATTGGTTATCGCGGTTCTCGCACTAAAAATGGTTCTCAATGGAACTTCTTCCTATATATATATATATATATATATATATATATATATATATATATATATATAGTGGGAGGTTCAAAATAGACCGGGAAATAAAAAAAGTACGAGAGACCAAATCTGAACCGGATCTCAACACCG
Source organism: Pulicaria dysenterica (assembly GCA_947179395.2). Classification (NCBI taxonomy): domain Eukaryota; kingdom Viridiplantae; phylum Streptophyta; class Magnoliopsida; order Asterales; family Asteraceae; genus Pulicaria; species Pulicaria dysenterica. Next base: position 74,344,127 of record OX359288.1, on the reverse strand, counting down.
TTAGTGTTGCCAGTTAATGCTGTCCTCCCCAGTTAATGCTGCCAGTTATATTTCCGCTTTAATGAATAATAACTGTGTTATATTTGTACAATTCTAAGTTGGTTCAAACCAGTTTAGTTGTGAATCAGGACATTTTAAGTATGAATTATGACCTGTAAAACCCAACAGTGGTATCATAGTCTCGGCTCAGTTTATCACAGTGTTTTACCCGCGCAATGCGGTGGGGTAAAATATGTTTTTTGGGATAATATGTAACTTTTGAAGTAAAATTAAAAGAAGAAGAGTGTGATTATCGATAATATGTGTTGTCTATATTAAAACCATTTTAAAAGGACTAAATTTAAGATAAGTAATCAAGATATACTTTAAGAAATCTTTTTTTTTAACAAAATTTATGTTGAATATAATATTATTTAAATCACAATAAAAATTTAATACCTTAAAGAAATATTTATTAATTTTTGAAAACTATTTTAATTAAGTAGTACAATTACTAAAAGATTACTTACAATACCTTAAAGTAATAAATTATTGAACTAAACTTGAGTTCAATTTAATATGCAATAAATCATAATAATTGGTTACAATAATTTGAAATTAATGTAATTAATTAGTTTGTTTTGTAACTTACAATTAATTAATTTTCATAACTTCAATGTTTGAAAATGTTGCTTTAATGTATTGTAATATATGCAAAATGTGTTGTACTACTTAACTTAAAAAAGTCTTAAAAATAATAGGCTAAATGGTTTATAAAGTAGTAAAGATTAATAATGATAAATTTAATATATATAAATATAAAATATACACAAAATCGCCGCCTTAAGTCACACCTTAAGAAATGACATGGCTTCGCCATGGCTCGTAAAGCTTGAGACTTGACCTCGCCGCCACGCCACGCCTTACGTTATCTAGAACCATGGTTTTTAGTAATAAATGTGTTGCCTTTCAAAAAAAAGGAGGCACAACCGGGAAAAACTCCTTTTATAAAAGGATAAATGAATTATATTAATCACTCCTTTGACTAAAAGGAAATCCTGGTCCATCACTGGGGATATGATAGGTTAGTTTCTAAATACGAAAGGAGGTGATTTCTACACAACACTCTATGATTTGCGCAACACAAATACTTTTATCAGACAATATTAGCTTCACAGAATCACAATTCAAGCACTTTTTTTGTCTTTTCATATGGTATTAAAGTAAACTTGTCCAAAGAAAAATGTTTGTGGTGTGCAAATCACTTTCATAGGCATAAAGGTCTTTTCCCGTATTTTCATAGTATGTCACTATGTCTCAATTCTTAGGTTATGCGATCATGCATTTTAGTTATTAAATTTTTTAAGGAAAAAATTAAATAAATAAAGGCTTGACCTATGCAATTATCAAACATTATATAGCAAATGAGCTAAGCACTGTGTAAGAGTGTAAACTGAATCTAGAAGCAAAATTTCAGATACACATGATCATCAGGGATATCCCATATAATGGAACCATCCATCTTGAGGGTTGAAACAGTACTTGAAGTTGAGGAAAAAAGCAGACCAGCAAATTGGAGACAAAGTGAAAAACTTTAAGTGTCTAATTAAAGGTATCAATAACCATCACAGAATGTAAGTGTTCACTTGACATGGTTGACTAGTAGACGTTGAGGGAATGCAATGACAATATCAGTTTGCAAGTAAAGCACCGTTCTCTGAGTTTATGCTTGCACCATTATAGCTTTTTTTTTTGTAATTTCAAAAAATATGTGGTTCTCGTGTGAACATCAACTTTCTTGTTTTGTACATACGAAAATTTCAATGTCTTGATTTAAATTTATGTTGTATAATTTTAAAGGTTTATGTTTACAACTATTACAACACTAATAATTGATTGTGCCTACTTTTGTGAGGGAAATCCGGAGTTATTAACCTGAAATGTGTGGAACTTGTCTGCGCCTTCTTCAGCTACTAGCCCGTTTCAGAAAGAAAACTGCAAAAAAGAGAGCAAATAAGCATTGAACATGTTCAGCGTGCCAGAGAGCAAAAGGTTTCCTTTATGCAGTTTTTATACTTGCCTCTCAACTTGAGGTCCAGTTTGCAAAGCTTATTAGGTTCAAAGTAATACTAATAATCATCATAACAATAAAATCTCTGTTTCCAAGATATAACTAAGGCCAAACCGCTAAAAGGATAACTATGAAAAAATATTTGCATCTTACATAGAATTAAGTTTAGTGATGCAGAGCAGAAACAGGACACTATATAAGTGCAAAACAACTTAAACAAACCTCAGTAATCATCACACATTGAGAATCCTTTTTATATTCATGGAATGGTTGATGAACAATCACATCACAAGAGCAGAAATGGAGGAACAAAATAGAGACGTATATAACTTTAACCATGCAACATCAACTATGACAAGCTAAAACTTGGCATTCAAAAGAAATAGAATACCTCAGAGGTACCAAGTCGCATGGAAAGAATTACAAATCTAAGTGTTAATTCAAAACTAAGTGTCAGAACATTATGTCATGTGAAACAATAGAGTAACTCCCTTAACTTACTCACAGTTGGAATTTTGCAAGTATTAAAAGAATTATCAAGTACTTGTACCATTGCAAGACCAGAAGATTATCAAATGTGAAATTGTGGTCGACACGGACTGCTATACAAATTACAGCCACATACAACGACGCAAGCATGGTATGGTATCACAATTAACAACAGCTCCAAATAGAGTTAAGTCACAATACACCACTCAAGTTCTTCGGTTAATGAGCTACATTACAGAACACATTCACGTTCAGAGATACAGTAAACAGGTACTTCAGTTAATGAGCTACATAACAGAACACATTCACGTTCAGAGATACAGTAAACAGAACCATGTTCTTTGGAAAACAATTTTCAATTTAGCACTTCAGGTAGCTTTTTAAGTTTGAAATACTTCCAGGATCTCATGAAAATTGCGTGACTTGATGAGTTTTTACTTCATGAACGTTCTAAAGTCATGATCACCTCATCGTTAGGAAGAGTTTATGATATGGAATACCGTCCACAAGATCCATCTTTTGTTGCAATAAAACTTTAAATTTGGCACAGACACACACACAAATACATATATCTGTAGTAATCAATTCATATCCCTTGTCCTCGAAAGAAAGCTACGGTAGAATTCAAATCACGTATTATAGAACTCCCTACCTGGAACTGAGATAAGGCTTCCTTTATGCCTGTGTAATTTTATGAAATTAGGGCTAATTAAGATTGGATATGAAGTAAACACGCGTGGTTATACTGATGATCTAAACTTCTACTGTGTAAGTATAAGATCGGTAGCTGATATACCTTTCTGTCACCTCATGCTTGGCGATGGGAAGATCGAATTGCATAGCGATCGTCAACTGGAGAGAAGGCTTGGGAGAATTCAGATTCAGATGAACAATATGATAAACCTATTTGGGGTCGGCTGCATCGCATTGGAGATTCGCCATCCTCGCTATTTGGTGAGTCACGAGAACAAGAAGCATAAGATATAGATTCGTTTGCGATCGGGGCCGTAAAGTGAACTGGCGTAGCATCCAACTTACCCTATGTGATATTTATGATTAGGGAAATAAAAATTATATAAAAAAGAATAATTCTTATTTTAGATCTTATAATTAGCGGTAAGGATTTAATCTAAATTTTCCGATTTTTATTACTTAACATTTCTGATTAGCTAACAGGGATATTATTGAAATTTTCGGTTTATAGATTCAACTACCTATTACCAACTAATTATCCGGTTAGGGCTGGGCATGGGCATGGGCATGGGCGAGGGGACGGCCACTCAAGGCCCAAAAATTCTAGGAGCTCATTTTTATTAATATATGTATGTGTATATATTTATTTAAAATAAAATAAACTCTGCAGTAGTGTAATCATGAAGAAGAAAAAATATATAAAAGAAACAAAAAAATACATTGAAAACAACAAAACAGCATTCAAAATTCATATGTGGCCCTTATTGTTCACTATTCTTCCTCGTTGTAGCTACTCCTAAAAACGCAATCAAACATTCGGTTAAGCTTTTTCTATAATCAAGAAGTTCTCCCATAAAGTCGGTTTCTTACTGTAATGACGTCAATACGGTAACATTTTGCTTCTTGTCTTCCACGGCAACACCCTTCACCGGTTTTGCTTACACAACTTCTTTTGTAGAAGTTTCAACATTTTGGGCCTCTAGGAAGGACGGCGATGAACTACTGGCGTTGTTGTTGCGGGTTTCTTTCGCCACCGACGGATCAAAGAAATATTAAATCTTTCAAAATAATAAAATAGCCAGCAGGGGAGAACTGACAAGAATGACTTGGGGAGATTTTTGTAAAGCTTACTTATTTAATTTATTATATTTTAATACTTTTAACGAGGTCCCCTTTTTTTTATTTTTTCCCTGGGCCTCGCATATGATTGGACCGGCCCTGTATCCGGTTGTTTCTTTCTCCAACATAAAACGCCGATCTTTCTCTCAAACTAGCAAACACTCCCTCTCCCCCTTTCTCTCAAACTAGAAAATGACGAGCTTGTCCTCTTCTAGCGTTGTCGGAACCGACCATAGATCTCCCTTCGTCGCTAGACTGTGACCCATACACAACTAATGTGTTGCTTCGGATCTAGATGCACCTTCAACAACCTTGTCACCGATGAATTTTGATGACAGAGAAACCAACTAGGATTTAAATCACCAACGTATGAGGACCCCACAGTGGGCATAATAGAATAGAGACCGGAGATGGATGACCGACCGGAGATAGAGAAGAAACTATAGTGAAGAAGCTAACCAGACGAAAGGTTGAACAAAGGTATTATGGTCGCCGATGAATTTTGATAAGGGAGAACTGATATAGATTCCTTATTATGAAGAGAGATTTGGAAGATCTTAACAGGTAGGTGGGTTTTGTGTTCTAAATTTTAATGTATAATCATTTCAATAGATCTATACAAGTTGTAAATACATATATATACAAGGTTATACCCATGGTTGTTCAAGTTTTGAAAATTGGGGTTTTTATTTGTATAGTTCTATACAAGTTCAAGAACAACTTTTATGGTTGTATATTCATTTTAGTTTTTGGTTTGGATTTACCATTTTGATATGTTTATGCATTTCTAGTATATGCATTTTGACTATATACATTTTGATTATCATCTTCGTCTGTGTTGCATTTTGGTAATGATGTTTAGTGGGTTGTATTTGGTTATCATCCTCGTTTAGATTCATTTTGAAATGATTACTTTTAATTACATCAGTGCATTTTGTTTCTTGCTTACATATTTTATACGTATGCGTTTTAATTATTTCGCGAGTAGTATGTCAATAGTTGTTGTAAGTTTAAAGAGGACGGAAAAATGAATCTATTGGTATACGTTTTTTATAAAATTTCTTAAACATGATGAAGATATGTTTAATTGTAAATTTGATGGGTTTTAAAAAAAGATCTGGGGTTTGTGAGGGTCGGCACATGAATTGTTTCATTTAGTGGCTTTTATATATATATTACTCTCTTTAAAATTGCCGCATGTAATCCTCTCAGGGTATTATTTATGTTCTTCATATAAGAATTGTTTTTTATAGATCCTTATTCTTGATTAAGATGGAAATTGTTGATGTTTATTTATTTGAAAAGAGTAAAAGTTTGAGAGTATTGTTTTTTGTAAAATAAAAAATAAAAATTAGACATGTTCTATAGACAAAGTACATTTTAAACATATATAGTGCATCTTAAAAAACAATCATATAAACTCAAAAATTTTGTCTTAGAGCATCCAGACTCATCACTATTATAACTGTCATCACTAACTGTCACGTCAGTATCACTAACAATCCCAAGTCATAACATGCAGATGTAAAAACATTTAATGAAATGATTTATAAAATAGAAGCATATAATTATAAAGTGACATTCATGGTTATTAACTATAATTAAATTAATGAATATTGTCAACAAAGGAATGTATATAAACCCAAAATCAAGGCACACAACCCTAGGTTTGTTACTATAGCCGTATTTGGTAGGTGAACCATCTATGTGTGTGATGAGTGCACTATTCAAAGAACCACGGAAAGGAAAGAGTGGATCATCATCGTTTTGCATCAAATCATTAGGAATCAACCAAACAATGATCTCTAAACTTTTGTGGTCAATTAGATACCATTTTCATATTTATTTTTTTGGTGGAGAATTGTGGGGGTTTGAATCTGTTTTTGTTGTTTGTAGTTATGAACAAGAAACTAAGAGGTAATGAGTGATTTGAGGGCACAAAACTCGATAGAAACTAAATTAATTGATAAGGTTTTATTTAAATATCACTAGGAATCCTTAGAAACAAGAATTAATTGATTTGGTTAACATTCGAGTGAGATTGGATTTTGTTGGAAACGACAGTAATCGTAAATGCTATTGAAATTGAAAACAAAACGGGGAGGTGAATCGTAAATTGTAAATGTTAGTGAACTAAATCATAATTCACCAATAATAAATAGTGGTCTAATCAAGTCGCAAATTGAAAACTAAGGCTAAATCATGGATCGAAAACATGTGATAATGTGTGGAATTACATATTGTGGGTTGGGTCCCTTAGGGGATGGATTCCCTATGTTGGGAAAATGATCTCGTCAGTTAAGATTTGATGAGACAAAGTTAAGTTTGTAAGATGTGTTCTACATATAACTTAAACAGAATTATGAAGCCTAGTCAGACTGAACACTTATAGTGATTCAGACTGAGTATAGGCTGAATATAAGCTGAGCATATGTTCGACCAGCTTAGACTATATCTTAGTAAGATTATCAATATGCTTGATAAGCTGTATGCGTAAACTAAGATATATATTGAATTTCAGCTTGATGAGTTTCAAGCTGAGCGACTCAGCGTGAATACTGAGTCAGCTCAATAGAGTTGCTAAATATGTTTTAGTTAATTCTTTAGACTTCTAAGGATGAGTTAATAATTATACATGTTAGTTCATGTTTGTTTTCGAGTGTGTTCTCGAAGAAATCAACTTGATGAGTTTCAAGCTGAGTAACTCAGCCTGACTAAAGAAGTCAGTTTAAAAGAATTTAAATGTGTTTTAAATTCTGTTTTAACTCTCTATATCTACGGAAAGGATAAGAAGACGTCAGAATCAATATTGAAGATTGAAGACTCAAGATAAGAAGATTCAAGATTCCGAGTTATCCGATAGTTAGTTAGCAAATTAGGATTAGTCCAATTTGTTAGGAACCGTAGCAACAGGATTATAAATACTTATCTCCTGATAAGTTTAGAGGTACGACTCAGAGACGATTACGACTACGTGTTGCAGAGCCAAACCTCACCTCACCGTATGTGTTACGAATCTTGATTATTGTTTGTCAGTTCAACGTGATCAAGAAACTCACAGATTGCCAAGCTGTTCGTGTGTTCGAATAATCACATTATTTGTGATATTGGTAAGTTATCAATCTGTGTAAATCTTGTTTAGAGAGTCGTCAGTATCTATAATCATAAGTTGATTATAGATAGCTAAGTTTAAGAGATTGAGAGATTTATATTAGGTGGCTATATATCAAGAGTTGCTTACTTGATAGTTATTGTAATCATCTTCTTATCCAAAGCATTGTAATCATCTTCTTAATAAAAGCATTCGATTGATTGTGGTTTGATTTACTGTGTGTAACACTTTTATTTGATTTGTTCAATTTCCGCAGAAAGTGTATTCAACCCCCCTTCTACACACATGTTGCTTGTTGTTATTCTCATACAAGGGACAAACAACTGGTATCAGAGCAGGCTGAACAATTTCATAAGTTGAAAGTTCAAGATTATGAGAAAGTTTACAATGTCTACAAGCAACAATTCTTCAAACTTTCCACAGATGTCTGCCAAAGGTTGTCCCATATTTGATGGTTCTGACTATTCTATGTGGAAGTTCAGAGCCATGTTATTCCTCAAGTCCATTGACATTCGTATGTTCGATGTCATTACAAAAGGACCCATCATCCCCAAGATTTCTGCTACTGTTTGTGATACGTCTCCTGGCAGAACTGAAAAGGATACAAGAAAGCCTATTGCATCTTGGACTGATGAAGATTGGAAACTCTTCAATCTGGATGATAAGGCTAAAAGTGTTCTAGCAAATGTCCTGACTAATGAAATCTTGTGCACTGTGACTGGGTGTCAATCTGCAAAAGATATCTGGGATACACTGAGTGTTACCTATGAGGGCACAGATCTGGTCAAGCAGCAGAAGAAGAATCATTTGAATAGATCCTACGAAAACTTCTTCTCAAAGAAGAATGAAACCTTGTTTGATTTGTTCACAAGGTTTCACTGCTTGATAAATGACCCACTAAGTGTAGGTGTAAAGAAAGATGAAGCTGAACTTGTGCTGAAATTTCTGGATGTGTTACCAGAGAGGTTTAACGATGTAACTACAGCACTGAGGGCTGGAGGAACACTGCATGTGTACAACCTACAGTCCATATATGGGTTCTTGCTAAATCATGAACAGGTCACTGAACACAAGAGAGCTTCTCAACAACAACTCAAGGAGTCTTTGGATAAGAATGAAGTTGCATTGGTTGCACAGAAAAAGAAGAAAAGTTCCAAGACACTAGTTGTTGAATCTGAGACTGAGTCAGAATCTCAAGCTGACCACTCAGACTCAGACTCAAGTGATACTGATAATGTTCAGAATATCACTGAGCAAATGGCAATGTTAGCCATACGTTTGAGAAGAGCTCAAAGGGGAAGTGGAAGATCTGACATGGGCAAAGGGAAGAGTTCCTTTGATCCCAAGAATGTTGTGTGCTTCAACTGTCAGAAGAAGGGACATATTACTGCTGAGTGCAGATCAAAGAAGGTGGAATCAACATCAGTTGTTGATAAGAATGCTTATAGAGCTGATAAATACAAGAAGAAATATACTCAGCTCAAGAAAGGAAAGCCAGAAGATAAACCCAGTGCAAAAGGGTTATATGCTGAAACCTGGGATACAGAATCATCCACCTCAGATGATGATGTATGTCTTATGGCTCAAGAAGATGAAGAGTTAGAATTAGACGAGGTTGATTATGGTCAGTCCGAATCAATCTTTGAAGCTGACATGAAGGAAGCTGAGGAAAACAGCAAGCTCAGTTATTGGGATCCTGCTTCCATGTATAAGGTCAGTAATTTCTACTCTTACACTGATGAAGAAAAGGGTCTTGCTTTTGATTATCTGCTGAATGATTTCAAGACCAGCCTTAAGTTTCAAAATGACCTCAAAGCTGAGATAGCTAAACTGAAAGATGAGATTAAGGAAAATCAATCTCTCATTGATGATGATAAGAAAGCACAATGTGATCTTGAATGTCAAAGACACATCAACAAACTTCTAAGTGAAGAACTTCAGGAAGCTAAAGACAAAGCTGACCAACTTCAAAAGGTCACTGAGTCTTGGTGTAAGTCATCAAAGCTTGCTGAAAAGTGCATAAACCAACAAATTCCTAAACAGGTAAAGGCTGTACTTGGAGGTGACTATCAAACAACAGCTTATGTAGTTGATGATGAGATAGCAAGTACAGACTCTGAGGAGGATAGACTACTAATCGAGTCTCAGAAGTCAGCTTCAGAGAAGAAACATGGTCAAAACCTTAAATACAATATGTTTGTAAAAGCTAAAGATCATGGAGAAGAGTGCTCAACATCCAAACAGCATGGTAAGTCTGTGCTGGACAGATTAGACACTCAGCCTATTCAAAGAACTTCAGTCAGAGAAAGGCTTAATCCAAACCCTTTCAAAAGACAACATTCTCTTTCTGGCTCGGAGAGAAGTTACAAGAATAGGAAGACTACTGTAAGTCAGAGGTCAAATCACAACAATGGTAAGTCCAAAGTTATAGATCTTGGTAAGTCCAAGAAGATCAACAGTGGTAAGTCCAAACCTGTTGAAACTGGTGAGTCCAGTCACCATGGCAAAGGTAAGTCCAAAGTCATGGAAAAGAAGGTTGTTAGTCAAACTTCTAATCAAAAGGATGACAAACAAAGACCTGACAAAGGTAAGTCCAAAGTCAGTGATCATCATGTGAATCAACTTGCAAAGAAAGTTGAAAAGTTATCCACCACATATAATCCTAAAACTGAGAGCAAGTTCTCACAAGGATTATTAGACACTCTACCTCCTGTAATCATTGGAAGAAGGAGATGCTACATGTGTAGAAGTAGAGGTCATGAGGCTAAGGACTGTGATGCAGAAATCTCAAGGCCTGAACAAGAACAAGCTGATCAGCCTACACAGGACTTAGCTCCTGCTCAAGCTGACCAGTCAGTTCAACCAGATGAAGATGCTAAGTGCTCCTCATCCGAACCCACCAAGAAGTGGGTTCCCAAACAAAACTAATGTGTTTATTTTTCATATCATGTGTCGGGTTCAAATAAATGGTAGTTGAACAATGGATGCTCAAGGCACATGACTGGGTGGAAAGGACTTCTTAGTGATTTCCAAGAAGATAAAGGTCCTAAAGTAACATTTGGTGACAACTCCAATGGAAGAACTAAAGGCTATGGGAAGATGCAAGCTGGCAAGGTTACTTTCCAGAGGGTTGCATATGTCAAAGGCCTCAAACACAACCTGATTAGTATCAGTCAATTGTGTGATGAAGATAATGTTGTTACTTTTAGGAAGAAAGCAGGAACAATTTATAATGCTAAGGGAAAGCCTGTATTAATAGCTAAAAGAGAAAGAGATGTGTATCTACTTGATCTAAATTCTGCTGATCCCTATAATGAAACCTGCTTATATTCCCATTATGTTCCAAACTGAGTTGGTTATGGCATAAACGTTTATCTCATCTAAACTTCAAATATATAAATATGCTATCTAATAAAGAGTTAGTCTCTGGATTACCAAAGATCACATTTGTCAAAGATAAATTGTGCTCAGCTTGTGAACAAGGGAAACATCATAAAGGGTCCTTTAAATCAAAGCAAAGTTTTTCAATAACAGACCCACTGCATATGTTGCATATGGATTTGTTTGGACCCATAAGTACTCCAAGCCTAAGTGACAAGAACTACACACTGGTGATAGTAGATGAGTTCTCAAGATTCACCTGGGTAATATTCCTTAAACCCAAAAGTGAGGCTGCCCTGGAGATAATCAGTTTTATCAAACAGGAAGAGTTGCAGAAAGGTTTGTCTGGCAAGCAACTCAGAAGTGATCATGGGACTGAGTTCAGAAACTCAACTCTTGAAAACTTCTGTGAACAAAAAGGGATATTACAAAATTTCTCATCTGTCAGAACTCCACAACAAAATGGGGTTGCTGAAAGGAGAAATAGAACCTTGATTGAGGCTGCTAGAACAATGCTATGTGAGGCAGGATTGAAACTCTATTTCTGGGATGAAGTTGTCAGTATAGCCTGTTATACTCAGAATAGGTCAATCATTGTCAAAAGACATGGAAAGACATCATATGAGATGTATAAGTCTAGAAAGCCCAATATAGGTTATTTTCATATCTTTGGTTCAAAATGTTATGTGCTGAATCAAAGAGATCAGCTCCATAAGTTGGAACCTAAAGCTGATCTTGGAATATTAATTGGTTATTCCTCAATCTCCAAGTCTTATAGGATATATAATACAAGGAGAAAGGCCATAGAAGAGTCAATTCATGTCTCTTTTGATGAAGACTGTTTTGATCGAGCTGATAAGAGTCAAGCTGACTTGGTTAGTCTGAGTGAGCTTGAAAGGCCTAAGGAAACCAATTTATCAAATCCTATGTATTTCATGGGAAATGATAGTGATGATGATGTGTGTCCATCACATGCTCAAATGGATTCTCAAGCTGATAAGGATGATGAGTTCGTCAATCCATTTGGAGCTGAAGTCACTCAGACTGAGAATCTCAGTGATCATCAGTTTATTGACAATGCTGCTGTTGAGACTGAGGTAGGGGTGAGCATGGTACTGTACCGGTACCGACCGGTACGGGTACCCATTTTACCGAATACCGAATTTGATTTAAGGACAGTACCGAATACTGTACCAAGTATTCATATACAGTACCGGTACCGGTACCGAGTACTTATTTTACCTAGTTAATTCGGTACTAGTCCCGAATACCGAGAATACCGAGTCCCGAATACCGATTTACCAATATTTCAAGTACCGAATACCGGACCAAAACTCTAATTCGGTACCGGTACCGGTACCGGTTTCGGTACGGTGCCGGTACGGTTTTGTATTTCCAGTACCCATGCTCACCCCTAGACTGAGGATGTGTGTTCACCTCAGAGTTCTCAACATCACTCAGATTCAGAACCAGACTCTCCAACTACAACGTTTAAATTCCTCAAGATCAAATTATTGGAAATGTCCAAGAAAAGGTCATGTCCAGATCTAAGGCTACAGCTAACTATGCTGCTCATTTTGGTTTCCTATCTCAAATGGAACAAAAGAAGACTGAAGAAGCCTTAGAGGATGAGGATTGGATTGATGCTATGCAAGAGGAACTGAATGAATTTGAGAGAAACAAAGTCTGGAAACTTGTCCCTGCCCCCAAAAATCATTCTATTATAGGGACTAAGTGGGTCTATAGAAATAAAATGGACAAGTATGGAGTGATAATTAGGAACAAAGCCAGGCTGGTAGCACAAGGGTATAAGCAAGAGGAAGGAATTGATTATGATGAGACCTTTGCTCCTGTTGCTAGAATTGAAGCCATAAGGCTGTTCCTGGCTTATGCAGCATACAAAGACTTCAAAGTCTATCAAATGGATGTGAAGAGTGCTTTCCTAAATGGAAAACTTCAGGAGGAAGTCTATGTGAAACAACCTCCTGGCTTTGTTAGTTCAAAGTTTCCACATCATGTCTATAAGTTGGATAAGGCTTTGTATGGTCTTAAACAAGCTCCAAGAGCTTGGTATGATACTCTGTCCACTTATCTACTATCAATGGATTTCACCAGAGGTAGTATAGATAAGACACTCTTTATTAAAATGAGTAAAGGACATGTGATTCTTGTACAAATCTATGTGGATGACATTATCTTTGGTTCTACCAATGAATCCCTGTGTGAGTGGTTTTCTGAAATAATGTCACAAAAGTACAAGATGAGTATGATGGGTGAGATGACATATTTCCTAGGTCTACAAATTCAACAAAAGCCTGATGGAATATTCATCAATCAAAGCAAGTATGTTCTTGATTTGATAAAGAAATATGGTTTTGATTCAAGTTTAACCATGAGAACACCCATGTCACCAGCTGTCAAGCTGAGTAAAGACTCAGATGGTAAGTCTGTGTGTCAGTCTACCTATAGAGGAATGATAGGTTCATTACTCTATTTGACAGCTAGTAGACCTGATATCATGTTTGCTGCATGTGTTTGTGCAAGATATCAAGCAGATCCTAAAGAATCACATCTTCAAGCTATGAAAAGGATCTTTGGGTACCTTAAAGGTACACCAAATCTAGGTCTTTGGTATCCAAAGGACTCTGGATTTGAGTTAGTTGGTTTTTCAGATGCTGACTATGCTGGGTGCAAGTTGGACAGAAAATCAACAACTGGAGGATGTCAATTGCTTGGAGGGAAGCTAGTAAGCTGGACTAGTAAGAAACAGAACTCAGTGGCTACTTCAACTGCTGAAGCTGAATATGTGGCAGCAGGAAGCTGTTGTGCTCAAATCCTTTGGATGCATCATCAGCTTCAAGACTTTGGCATGAGTTTTAAGAAAACTCCTATCTTCTGTGATAACCAAAGTGCAATAGCCATCACTTACAATCCAGTCTTCCATTCAAGAACCAAGCACATTGAAATTAGACATCACTTCATAAGGGACATCGTGGAAAAAGGTAAAGTTGACATTAAATTCATCTCCACTGATGACCAGATAGCATATATTTTTACTAAACCACTTGACGAAAAGAGGTTTATGTATCTGCTAAGTGAATTGGGTATGCCCAACCCCTAGCTAAGTGTCTAGAATTTGAGTTTTTCAGTTTGACAAAGACTAAGTGTCTTAAGCTGAGTGCACAGTTTATAAATAAGTTTTCATAAACTGTATAACAAGTCAAGCTGAATGATGAGTTCACATGTTTGGTCAGTTCCAAACTTTCTTTAACTACTCAGTGTAGTTAACATGTCCGTTTGAGTCAGTTTCAAACGTAAATGACTATGTGTCATTGAGTCTGAGCTATGTGCTTAACTCAAGCTGTGTGATTGGTTCACACGTTTGGTAAGTTCCAAACATATTTCAACTACTCAGTGTAGTTGAAAATAAGTTTGAGTCAGTCTCAAACATGTCTAAAATTGAGCTGAGTGCTCAAAATCGAGCTAAGTGCTCAAAATCGAGCTAAGTGCTCAAAATTGAGCTGAGTGCTCAAACTCAAGCTGAGTACTAATCTCAAGCTGAGTGCTTGAATCAAGTTGTGTGCTTGACATAGACTGAGTAATATGTTTACTCAGCTTGGTGTGTCCAATATATGAATTAGTTACTTAGTGTTTTTAATTCATAGGTCAAAGCGTATTTGAGTATGTTTCAATTCGCATCGTATATCAATTGTGTATTGACATATTTAAATAGTGTTTATAATCTTATTATGAGTTAATAATATTACTCTACACTTGTATCCGTTGGAAGATGATGTGTTTCTACCCTCTTACTGTTACATCAAGCCGTAATTTACCCGGTGTAACGGATAAAAAGGGATTCTAACGGTAACTTTTCTCTCTCCTAAGAAAGGTATATATATCGATCATAACCGGTTTAGAGAAGTTTACGCTTACAACTCTGACTTCTCATCTTCTAATATACCTTTCGCAAACACCTCTATTGCTCAGTGCAATCTTTCGTTCATCTTCTAAACCCTAACTTGCTAAGTGCAGTTTTTAACGCGCTCAGTGCGATCTTTATTTTTCTCGGTGCAACTTCAACATATTACTTTGTGTGATTATACGATGGACGGAACCATTCTTATTCTTGGTGATCGAATGGTCAGGGGAGCTGCGTTCAAAAATAATGGTATGTCGTTGATTAAGGTCAACAATCAACGTGCTTGTCTAGCTATTCCGGAATGAAAAAGGAACAGAGGTTATGAAGTCTGGGTGGACTACATACGCAAATGCCCGCTGGCATTCCTCTTCAATGAAGCACCACTCCACATAGTTCCTCAACATCTGTTGGAGTTCTGGTACACTTGCTCCGTCAACCAGAATAGGGGAGAGATTATAGGCACTGTTCTGAATGGGAATAAAACAGTGGTCATCACTGTGCAGCGGCTCAGGGAGGCTCTTCAACTCCCTGCCAATGATGTGTTCGAGGCTGCTGTAACAAGACAAGTAGCGAGGTCAGTCCTACCCCAAATGGGTCACCCACAGACTGAGGGTGTAATAAAGAAAGCTACTTTTCCAACCGGATGGGGCTTCATGGTGTCCACAGTGATCCGTTCACTTGGAACCAAGGTTGGAGGCTTGGATCAAGTCAATGAGTTCGAGATGCAGCTGCTCTACAACATGTATCATGCCAGAAATCTGGACTATGCACAGCTCATCTTCAACGAGCTCAAGACCCAAGTGTTGAAAACACCAAGGGATCTACATGTACCATTCATCAGGTACTTGTCCTTGGTGATTGAAGCTGAGTTGGGAGACCAACTATATGAAGCTGTACAGGATTTGTTCCCTGCTCCAGTACTCAGCTCGAAAATGTTCAACAATGACATCTTCCCAGAGCAAGCAGGTCTGAGTGCACCTATGCTTCTAATTGCTGAGGCAGCTTCTTCAGAAAGTGTAGAAGAGGGATCAAGTCAAGGGAGAGCTTCTCAAGCTGACACAGAGGTTCAAGATGAGTACTCTGCTCAAGCTGAACCAGCAACTATTGAAGCTGCTTCTGGTAAGACCTCTCCACTTTCTCTCTTCTCATTTTTCTCCATCCACTTTTAGAGACAAGACTACAGTAAACCCAACTTAGTCTAACCCATATCCTCCACCTTCTTTCCATTTACAATCCCACTCTGAAGCCACCCCTGGTATGCCCACTACTGCTAGGGAGAATATCTGAACCTACACACGTAAAACTGCCATAGGTGGTGCCACTCCTAAAGGCATTACTGGAGATGAGATCACATTGATCCCTCCACCGGCAGGAGTTGAGGGGGAGACGCCTTCTCTCAAGGTGTCAACCTCGAGGCTCATTACAACCCAAAAGCCTTACCCGGGTGTGGTGTCTACTCAGCCCACACTCTCCAGTGCTATGGGAGAGCTTGTTATCGTGCCTAAGCAGACACACTTAGGTAACATTGAATATATGACCAATCTCCAGGGTCAATCACCCCCCTCCAAACCAATAAGCCAACCACCAACCCATACACTTCACATTTTGAGCCCCATTACTTCTCTTCACTTCTCACACCCTATCGCACGACCTGTCAATGTTTCATCTTCAAACCAAGGTGATTCACAGGGTCCAAACTCTGGTGCAAATGAATTTGAAGGTAAACACCAACCTTTGGATGATGCACCCAAAGACTCTCCTCACACTAATACTGCCTCCTCAGGCATCCAGCAGCTGAAAGAGTATATTGCTGCTCAGTTTGGTTTATTCCATCTCAAGCAGAAGAAACATAAACTCCAAATCTATCAGAGGCTTGAGAAACTGACAAAGGATGTTCAAGAGATTGCCTCTGCAGTTGCTGCTCTCCAACAACAAAACACTTCAACCCCTATTGATGATGACAAAAAGGGGGAAAAGGTTCAAGCTGATACTGAGGCTGAGCTAGTTCGAGCTGAAGCTGAAGCTCTACTAGTACTAGCTAAAGGAGCAGAGAGGAAGACTCAGACTGAGGGGGAGTTAGAAACAAATAAAGAGGAACCTGCAGCTAAGAGACAAAAGGTAGAAGAATCTGAAGCTGACAGTGTTTCTGAAGCTGAGGAAGAAACAGAAGAGGATAAAGCCACAAGGCTTATGATTAAAATACTCGAACGGGAGGAAGCCAATGAGTTGGGCATTTCTCTTGAAGAGCTGAGAAAGAGAAAAGAGAAGGAAGTGAAAGACCAAGAAAAATAAAAATTGAGAAAAGTCTTAGCTCAAGCTGAGGCTACATACACTGGTCCGAGACCTGATACTATCCCATATAGACGATGACATTCAAGAGTGCTATTTCAGAAGGAGCACCAGCAAGGAGATCAAAGGCATGACCTTGAGCAGAATAAATGGAGCCATCATCCTCAACTTTGAATTCGAAGATAAATCTACATTGGGGATGGATCTGAGATATGTTCACAGGATGGGCTACATAGAATGGCAAAGAATATTAATGATGCTCAAGAAGTTCAAGAAAAGCCAAATCAAGCAAGAGATCTTTGCTAAAGTTTCCAAGCTGATTAATAGAGCTGAGGAATTGAGATATGTTCCAGTTCCTGGTCTGCAGTGGGAGAGCTTATTCGAAATACCTGAAGGTGTAGAGTTTAAAGAAAACCAAGGTATTGATACACATATTCAAGGATTCATGTTTAAGGATCAGGCAGGCAATCCCAGCTTTATCAAGCCGAATGAAATATGTTATCTAAAAGCTAGGGATGTCATACATATAAGAAGTTGCTGTGGTGATACCACAAATCATTTTTTAAAGTATAAGTTGAATAAAATCATCAGAGTGCAACAAAGAGAACTCAGAGGGGATGCAGAAGCTGAAAGCCTCCTAGAAGAAATCAACAGAGAAATCATTCTTTGGGAGGTTCTACATCCTGAGTTCAAAAGATGAATAGATTAGTCCTATTGTAAATATTAGATTAGTTCTAGTATTTTTTTTTGTAAGCACTTAGTGTGCATGATCTAAGTGATCAACATTTTGTTTTATGATATGTTCAATTAATACAAGTATAAAGTTTGATATGTTCAACTGTGTTGTGATGTGTTCATATTTATAAGTCTGATAAGTTCAGCTTAAATGATTAATTGATAAGTTCTTATTCATTAATGTAATTGGTTGGTGTGTTCAACTAAAAGTTGGTTTGTTCCACATATAATTGATAAGTTCAATTAAAATTGATATGTTCAATTAATATTTGATTAGTTCAAATATAAAAATCTTGACAATTTAAGATTTAAAATATAATTCTGTTAAACAAACTTATTAATAGTTTGTTGGGAAAATGATCTCATCAGTTAAGATTTGATGAGACAAAGTTAAGTTTGTAAGATGTGTTCTACATATAACTTAAACAGAATTATGAAGCTTAGTCAGACTGAACACTTATAGTGATTCAGACTGAGTATAGGCTGAATATAAGTTGAGCATATGTTCGACCAACTTAGACTATATCTTAGTAAGATTATCAATATGCTTAATAAGCTGTGTGCGTAAACTAAGATATATATTGAGTTTCAGCTTGATGAGTTTCAAGCTGAGCGACTCAGCGTGAATACTGAGTCAGCTCAATAGAGTTGCTAAATATGTTTTAGTTAATTCTTTAGACTTCTAAGGATGAGTTAATAATTATACATGTTAGTTCATGTTTGTTTTCGAGTGTGTTCTCGAAGAAATCAGCTTGATGAGTTTCAAGCTGAGTAACTCAGCCTGACTAAAGAAGTCAGTTTAAAAGAATTTAAATGTGTTTTAAATTCTGTTTTAACTCTCTATATCTACGGAAAGGATAAGAAGACGTCAGAATCAAGATTGAAGATTGAAGACTCAAGATAAGAAGATTCAAGATTCCGAGTTATCCGATAGTTAGTTAGCAAATTAGGATTAGTCCAATTTGTTAGGAACCGTAGCAACAGGATTATAAATACTTATCTCCTGATAAGTTTAGAGGTACGACTCAGAGACGATTACGACTACGTGTTGCAGAGCCAAACCTCACCTCACCGTATGTGTTACGAATCTTAATTACTGTTTGTCAGTTCAACGTGATCAAGAAACTCACAGATTGCCAAGTTGTTCGTGTGTTCAAATAATCACATTAGTTGTGATATTGGTAAGTTATAAATCTGTGTAAATCCTGTTTAGAGAGTCATCAGTATCTATAATCATAAGTTGATTATAGATAGCTAAGTTTGAGAGATTGAGAGATTTATATTAGGTGGTTATATATCAAGAGTTGCTTACTTGATAGTTATTGTAATCATCTTATTATTCAAAGCATTGTAATCATCTTTTTAATAAAAGCATTCGATTGATTGTGGTTTGATTTACAGTGTGTAACACTTTTATTTGATTTGTTCAATTTCCGCAAAAAGTGTATTCAACCCCCCTTCTACACACCTGTTGCTTATTGTTATTCTCATACAAGGGACCAACACCCTAGTGTTTGTGGATCGCAATTTGGAACCATGAAGCCAATACCGAAAACAAATCGATTCGTAAATCAAGTTGTATACCTCAATATAAAAATGGACCTTAGTGTCAATTGTAAAATGACCCCTTATACCGATCGTAAAACGGAATCGTAAACTATGATCCTAAACCATGATCATGATCTAGGATCGTGAAACTCTAAACTGCATTTGTGGATTGGAAACCTCAATTGACTAGTGAATTCGTAAACCGAATTAAAGTGTGGTGTCTGATTTGGGAATTAGGGTGGAATGGTGAATCGACAAACTTGGAAAACTAAGTGAATCACAAATACAATTTAGCTCACGGCTAGAACACAATTGCAAACGAGTACTTACGTGAATCGTAAACCTGGGTGTTAAGCTTGGTGGACTTCATAGTATACTAGTGTGACTAGGGCATGTATATTATGATGTATAATACTGTGCAATACCTAACTTGTAGGGTGATTTTTAGTAATCTTATAATTTTCGGGTATTCTTGCTATTTTGTTGATATTGCTGATCATGCTAATGTGTGGTGAGTTATACTAACTTGTCATTATTCTAGTGTGAAATGCGCTTGTTATTATTACGTGCAAGTGTAACTCTTGTGTTGATGATGTAATTTGAAGGGTTTGTGTAAATGGAGTGAAAACACAACTCAGACACAAAAGACGTAGAACCCTTGGGGTATCTTGGGTAGTCATTTGTGATCCAAAAGAGTGAAATCGTGGTTAGTGCACTGCTTCGGTGTAATGTGATTTGATTTTGTGATTCATTTGTATGTGTGATAACCTGTACATGCCTAGGGTGGAGTGCAAGTGTGTTTGTTAGCTAAGCCTTATGCTTAATGTTGTATGTTTGATATTTTTTCAAGATAGGACCGACAAGCTCTCACGTAGTGAAAAGAGCTTATGGACAAAGAATATTTTCCACATTATTATTTTCAAAATAGTTTGATGTTTTTGTTACTAGACTTTTAAAACTTGATGTTTAAATGTTGTACATATGTTGTGTAGTCTGGGTGTGGGCCTCGTCAAAATTTTTCTGTAAATGATTTGGTTACTTTTACTCTAATTGTATGATTAAAAAAATCTGGGACATTACATTACTAACAACCACGTAAACACCAATTTCTTATTCAAAAAGTGAAAAAAAAAAACCGTTCAAATCGCAAAATTAGATAACGAACCAGATGACTCGTTACCGGCTTCACGAGTGACCTCATAACGAGCCTTCGACAAACCAAGCACAACGGGGGTGTCGACCCTTACGCCTTGTGGTGAAATATGTGGAGCCTATAACGAGGCTTGTTCTAGACGATTACAAATCTAATATAATATATACTTTGTTAAATATAATCTTAACCTACAATGGAAGCTTAACAATAACTCTAAATATTAGATTTTTATCCGGTGAGATTGGCCGACTGAAATCTTAAAATCCTATTTAGATATGTGTTACATTTCTTATGGATTATAATTCATATCAATTTCTTATTGTATGCTAATTTTATAATAATTCAAACTATAATAACATTATCTAGATCTCAAGGTGTTTTTTGTTTTCTAAAGAAAAGAAAGAAAATTTCTACCCACTGTGTATGACAACTAGAGATGTAAACGAGTCGAATTGAGCCTAACTTTACACTAATTGAGTCAAACTCGTTTACAATTACAGAAGTTCAAGCTCGACTCGCTAAAGCTTGTTTAAATTATATATGTTTTTTTAATAATAGTCTAAATTATACGAGTATTCAATTAAAAACAACTTGAATTTGAATTTTTATATTTTTTTCATATTTAATGATAAAAAATAATTTAACGATTTAAAAATATATAATATAATTATATAAGTATCAAATAAAATATATAAAAATATATTATATCAAAGTTCGCAAACTTAAATGAGCCAACACACAAGGCTTAAGCTCGTTTCATAAATGAACCTTAATCTAAGCTCGAGTTTGTTTATTACTGACTTGTTTTGATTTTTAATGATCCAAACTCGAGTAGCTTACAAGTATTTTGACTTGTTTACATCCCTAATAGCAATATAAGAGGGAAATTATACTTATCTTTTGTGTAACAGCAAGAATTAAAAAATTTCTTTTTCTATCTTTAGAAAAAAAAGTTGGGTAGAATTAATTCTATGTAAGAAAAGACATAACTTTTGCGTCTCTCAATACACTAAAAGCCTTATACCTGCCTCCTTTAAACACTTAACAAAAAGGAAGGGATCAACCACATTTGTAGCCGTAGAAAACACACTAGTGCAAATAACCCGTTTGATGATTGATCTAAATCATTTTCAAATTATAAAGTCGTGTATCACCGAAAATTCTATCAAACCTGAATAATCTTAACTTTTATTTAGTTTGTAAAGCAGAATCCTGACCAAATTGGACAAATTAAAACATTTTTAGGTCGGTTTGTTATATTTTCCTTATTTTAGTTTTCGGTTTCACCAGAGTCGTTTCAGAACCGATTAAAAACACCAGTTCGGTCCTCGATTCTTAAATTGAGACATTTTTGTGTTCCGGGTTCGGTTCGGATTGATTAAGAAGTCATAACATATCCGATCAAAGTTAAAAATATTGATTAAAAAACTGATAGTTATCCAAGAACAATCCTTTTGAAAAAATTACTTGTAAATACTGTGTTTACACCTATCACACACGAGTACACAACCAATGTTAGTGAACGGATCGATTAGGGTTCCTAATTTACCATCTAATCACCTAAAGATGAAATAATTGGAGGTTTACTGTGTGGTTCTTCCCCAATTCGAATCAATTTCACCGTCATATTAAATGGGAAAGCAATTACAGTTTCATGTATGACTATTCTGATATTCTCCATTTATAGGTTTCTGTATACATTCTGGTCCCCAGAGAGAGCTCGAATCATTGTTTGCGGACGCTCACATCTGACATCTCCATTACCGATCATCATCGCCATCGCCATCGCCATCGCCATCGCCATCGCCATCAACGCCTCCATACAACTCGGGTCCGGTCATTTTTCTATTAGATCTTCTCCGATCAGGTAATTCTTCGTATAGCCGTTGACGACATTACCTAAGTATGGTCGATTTCGTGTTTGCTCAATTATCGGTAGGATTTCGGTTGCCGAAGCTGTATCTAATCGTCTTTCTCTTTTTTTCAATTAAGTTGGGTTTGTTGGTGAAGATCAGGTTTAGTTATGTGGCTATTGGCTGCTAATGTCATCCTAAATTTGATTTCATCGTATAGTCTGTTAGTTCATGCTTACCAGCAGTTGAATTGTAAGTTGTCTAGTTATTGAATTGTTTAGTAAATGCCATGGATACTGATAAAGCGTGAGTTCAAAACCATAACTTGCGACTGTTGATGTCAGAGGTATGGCCATCGATTTTTTTTATTCGATTCAAAATTTATCTGGTTAAAAATCGAATCGAGGGCTTGTATTTTTTGTCTAATGCCTGCTGAATATAACGGTTTATCATGGCAAGTTTGATCTTTTGTTGCTTATCTTTCAAGTTTTCTTCTTTGTGAAGGTTTGAACAACACCTGCAACTGAACCCCTTATGAGTTGGAAAGCTAATTCTTATAACACTGATCAGTAATATTTTCCAAAACAGCAAAGTACATGACTCTCTTGCTGGTTGTGGGATGCATAAGTTCGAGTAATTTTGTTGCTATTAGATCTCATTTAGTTCAAGATGTGAACTCTTTTGGCATGAACTGCAGTTCTAAAAAAATGTATTAGTTTGCCTCGAAAAAAAGATTATTCATTTTAGACAATGAATTACTCCCTCAATAAAGATGCTCAATTTGAATCTTAGCATTCTTATGAGTTAGGCATGGATGTGCATACGATGTTGTCACATTTCTCATTAAATGGTTTATCTTAATCACGGAAAAAATACTCTCTTATTGCCCACCCCTTCCCTTATTTCCTTACTTTTTTTTAAATATGTTACATTTTCTTCACCGCAAATGAAAAATGAAGGCCTCACCCTAACAGCATGAGTTTTGTAGAAAATTCAAAGTAGCCAAGTAGGACCCCCATGAAATTTTTATGGTATTTGGTAACAATGAGTTGTGGAAGATTTGATAGATATACTTTCCCCTGCTCTATTATCCACGCACACATATCCACACCCCAATATTATTGCTCACATATAAATACCGTATATGAGATTCTTAAGCATGGGAAGGCCCCTTGCACATACCTATCCATAAATTGTTTATGTGAACGTGAATATGTTGAGATATTTGTCATTTTTCCATGTAGATAAAGCTAGGATTACTGACAGATACAGGTTTTTTGTTTCTCAATCACACTCCTGTGTGTGTGTATGCATATTGCTACTAGTTTATCTCATCCTTCTTTAACAAGATGATGTAAATAATTTGATCTGGGCTACATTCAAAGTTAGCACACTTGGAATTGCATGCTCTTGCAGATAATTTTATGGAAGCATAGCAATAACGCGATATATATTCATATAAAAGCAATGGGGCCTGAAAATCCTAACCGTGCAAATAGTTACCAAGGGCCTGCTGCTACTCCCTTTGCAGCTCCTCAAAGCAACATGCCTGTTACTTCATCTCGTCCCTTGGTTGGATCAGAGGCCTCTGCTTTTAGGCCAAACTCAGTCCCTGCGATGCCAAGTACAACCCCGTTTTCTTCTCCTGGGCCTGCAATTGGGCCTGGGACTCCTGGTTTTAGGCCCATTCAACCAGGTAGGCCTGCTCCTTCATATGTCCCACCAACTACAGGACCTCCCCAGCGTTTCTCAGCTCCACAGTTTCCTGCAAAATCTCAAGCATCTCTTCCACAAACTTCCAATGTGGGCCAGCCTGTATTACCACCAACAATGAGACCTCCTCCCAGCCATGTTCCACCAATGTCCACTTCTCTAAATCATCAACCCCATATACCACCGGTACCAATGGGATCTCCACCTCAAAGCTTGTACAGTGTTCCTTCTAGGTCAAGCATGCAGCCACCGGCGCCCTCAACTGGACCGCCCTACCCTGGTTCTGTCCAGGCCTCCCCACCATCTACTTTACCTGGCTATCCAGGTATGCAGAGTAGCTCAGTAACTCCAACTCCACCGCCTCCGCCAATTGCTTATCAAGGAGGTTATGTCCCACCTCAGCCCACCACATCTGTTCCTTTTTCTTCTCACCAAGGTGGTTATGTACAAGCTCCACCAGTTGCATCATCATCAGGAATGTATGTTGGAGGCTCAGCACCTCCTACAGGAGTTATGTCAGGTTTGGTAGAAGACTTCAGCTCACTTTCTCTAGGTTCTGCTCCTGGTACTTTTGATGTTGGGCTTGATACTAAAGTTTTGCCACGACCACTGGATGGGGATGTAGAACCAAGTTCTTTCGCTGGGATGTATCCCATGAATTGTGATTCTAGATATCTACGACTTACGACTAGTGCTATACCAAATTCTCAGTCTCTGGTTTCAAGGTGGCAGTTGCCTCTTGGAGCAGTTGTTTGTCCATTGGCAGAAGCTCCTGAAGGGGTGAGTTTTTATTATATAATAAGAGCAAGTGATAGATGTTACATGTGCTATCTAATAAAACGATTATTTACTTCTGAGCTGTTTATTGTTCAGGAGGAAGTACCAATAGTTAATTTTGCCACGACGGGAATTGTTCGTTGTAGAAGATGTCGTACATATGTGAACCCATATGTGACGTTTACAGATGGTGGAAGAAAGTGGAGGTGCAATATATGTGCTTTGCTTAATGATGGTAATACTTTGAAGTACTTGTGCCCCGTCATGGACTGTTTCTTAAAATTGGTTACTATTGGTTGAAACAATTTACTGGCAATATGTTGTCGCTTAGTGTTTTTCTTTTTTTAAATTCCGATCATGCCTTTTTTTAGATTGAAATTTGCAGCAAGGCCTTGTTCATAAGGTATATGGCAATTTACTAAAACCAGATATATGTTTTGAGTTCCGAACTTGTTTTTATTCATGCGGTTGGATTCCATTTCACCACTAGCTATTTTAGGGTGATTTTATCTGCTTTTGAACATTGCAGCTAGATTACATTCTAAAGTTTGACATATATACCCACTTCTAGCTCAAGTGAGTACAATTGTTTGTCAATTGTAATTAATGTTCTGAGCTCACAACTATCTCTAATAATTAGTTCATTCGTTCTTTTTATTTTCTGTCACTTTTATATAAAACAAGGCTAGTCTGGTCTTTTGATGTAGAATGAAACTCTGTGCAATGGTTCTAATTATGAAAGTCATCTTTCTTCTTTCTAGAGGCTTTATTTGATATTCTTTGGTTGTTCCTACTGCTTTTAAGTGTTTGATAATCCAATAAATCTGTCATTGTGTCAATGTCATTCACTCTTGATATATGCTTGTTGTGCCAAAAATTATTATTTTTTATATCTAATATCACAAACAATTTCAGTTATTCAGAATGCATTACCGCTCACTTAACACACTTGCAATCGTGTATATGTTAATAACATTAAGATTGTTCTTAAAGCTGTTTCATCATGAGTCATTGATTCTTCTCTGTTGTATGTGGAACTCTTGTTATAACCATGAAATTCATGCCAAGTAATATCTATCCATACTGTTCAGTGCAAAATGATTATTTCGCTCATTTGGACGCCACTGGAAAAAGAGTTGATCTTGATCAACATCCCGAGCTTACAAAGGGTTCTGTTGAATTCGTTGCTCCAGCTGAATATATGGTCCGGCCTCCAATGCCACCACTATACTTCTTTTTGATTGATGTATCAATATCTGCAGTTAAAAGTGGAATGCTTGAGGTAAACTTCTCATTTGGTTATATTCTTGGGAACTCATACCTGCATTTTGTACATTGTTCTTGTATTGTACATGTCATATTAGAATAAATTGCTATAGCTGCTTTTTTTCTTGTGAAAAGTTGCAAATCTTATGTCACCAGATAATATACTTCAATTTATTTGTTCACATAAAATCTGTTGATCAAGTTCTATGTATTTTTCCATTATGAACTTGGTTTACAGCTTGATTGGCTAGTGTTCATTTAAGTGCGGTTGAGTTTAATTTCTCTTTGCTTACTTATGTTTAGGTGGTGGCACAAACTATAAAATCTTCTTTGGATAGATTGCCGGGCAATCCCAGAACGCAAATCGGGTTCATAACGTTTGACAGCACAATTCATTTTTACAATATGAAGGCAAGTGCTTTAGAGTTTACATGGACATATACTTTATTCCTTATTATTACTGTATGTTAACTGATGTTGAACCATCCGTTTGGTTTTTTTCTTTGGCAGTCATCATTGACTCAGCCACAAATGATGGTCGTATCAGATTTGGATGATATTTTTGCTCCACTGCCAGATGATCTCCTAGTTAACTTGTCAGAATCCAGAGCTGTGGTGGATGCATTTTTGGATAGCTTGCCTACTTTGTTTCAGGACAACGTTAATGTGGAATCTGCTTTTGGACCGGCTCTTAAAGCAGCTTTTATGGTTATGGTAAATTTCTTTCATCCTGTACCCTTTAGAATCTGGATGGGTGAGTGCGACTTAATATCTACCATTACAGACTTGCTTGTATCTTGTAATATGCATTATTTCTTACTTCTTAGTCTATTTGTCAATTCTTAATGTCGCTTATATTTCAACTCATTTACTTATGAATGGTTGCTTTTTGCTTTTATGTCTAACTAGTTAAACTGGTAATATAAAACTATACAGCTGAAAAGGAAACATGTCAAATATGTATATGACTGTTATGTTCAATCGCACACAAGCACAGCACAGGTACAGCAGTTAAATCGCAGGTTGTAGAATGCAATAAAACAGTAAGAAACAGAGAAGAAAACAGAGATTTACGTGGTTCAGCTGATTAGACTACCAGCCTACATCCACGGGCTAACTAGGAGAATTTTTATTTAGGTGCTACAAGAATTTACAAGTACATTAGGGTCCTATTTATAGAGTTACAGCTGATCAACAGCTTATCTACTGGAACCGAGATAAGCATGACTATTTAATCTTATCCAAACTCTAATTAGCTATTAAGATAAATATGAGTTTAGATAAACTCTATCTATATCTGCTAATTAAATAGATTAAATCTGCCAGCAAGAGATAAGATTAGGATAAACCTGCAATCCCTAAACTTTAGGGGCTTTCCTAATCATAGTTGTGAAAAGCGCGCCTGAGGCGCGCCTAAGGCGCTGAAGCGCAGAAGCTCAAAGGGCTGGGCTTTTTTGAGGTCGAAGCGAGGCACATCACCAAGGCGCACCGAGGCGCACCAAGGCGCCGAGGCTCTGAGGCGCTTCCGAGGCGCGCTTCATGAATGTTGCCCAATTTTGAATTTTTTTTATACATTGACCTGTGCAAATTCTACTTCTTTTTGCAGTTTTGTGAACATTTTTTGGCAAGATATAATATTTACTTGAATCAAGCCTTATGTTCAAGAAAAACATGCACTTGTTTCTACTTTTCTGTTTTAGCCATGATTTACTTTGACCGTTTGACCGACCTTGTTTCTGCTCCGGAGTTAAATTATATACCTAGCTCTACTTATTTTGTTTTCTTTATTATTTGTGTAGTTGATTGTTTTCTTGATTGTGGTAATCTAAGTTATTATACCCTTGTAATCTGTTTTTTTTTTCATTATGGGGGTAATCTGGACAACAACTAGTATTTGATTAGGTTTGTTGACTTTTATGACATTAGTTGGTATTTAACTTAGAAAATGAACTCTTTTGAAGTTTAATTTTGAGCAAGAATTTTATGATATCATGATATAATATAAAATAGTATATTATTTCATATTTCAAGTTCTGTTAAGTTTTTGGAGTTTGATTATATTACTATATACCTATATTAAAATTTATTTGCATATCATGCGCCTCGCCTTCATGAAGCCCGCGCTTTTCCTGCGCTTCGCGCCTCAAGGCTCCAAGACACTTTGCGCCTCGGTGCGCTTTGAGCCTTTGATAACTTTGTTCCTAATCTCAATCAAAAAATTTGTTGACAGTTTCTCTTTCATCCAAATCGGCCAGAAGCCTACATCTTTAACAATGACCACCTAAATAGTTTTATTAAAAAAACATTAGTTTTTCACTGTAATAATATAGTTGTTGAATCATATATAACTCATTAAATGGTTATGTGTCTGTGATATGGACTAAAAGGTGTCACGGGTCAACCCAAGCCGGTCTTACCCGTATACACTTATGTTAAAGATTACCCCTTTGATCCAATACTCCCCCCTCCCAACTCCCCACCTTTATATTCTGCCTAATAGTCGTGTGTGGTGCAATACTGTAATGTGCATTGCCTTTTGTAATGGTGTTTGCCAATTGTTACTTTCACTTGTATTATGTCAGCCACCTGGACCGATTAATTGTTTACTGCGTAACACTTCCACTTTATTAAGTAGTTATTTTGCTACATGCAGAGCCAACTTGGAGGGAAATTGTTAATTTTCCAAAGTACTCTTCCCTCACTTGGTGTTGGTCGTTTGAGGTTACGAGGAGACGATCTTCGTGTTTATGGAACAGATAAGGAGCATGCTTTAAGAATACCGGAAGATCCATTTTATAAACAGATGGCTGCTGATTTCACCAAATTCCAAGTTGCAGTGAATATATATGCATTCAGTGACAAGTATACCGATATAGCGTCACTAGGTATGAAGATTCCACTTGCTGTTGATTGAAATTATATAGCATATAGGTGGCAATTTTGACCCATTCACCTATGAAGGAATACGTTTGGGCTATCTTTTATGTGTAACAGGTCATATGGTTGAAGTTAAAAATCTAATAGAAAATAAACAGGTGAAATAGCCGGAATGGGTCACAGGTTGAAAGTTGTCTAAAGTTAGGCAGATTGTAATACTATTTAGCACATAAATTTCTTATATATCTAAAAATAGGGGATGAAAGTTTTGGCCGATGAACCCAACCCAAACTCATAAAGTTACCTACTTTAACCCGTTACTAATGCCACCAATTTATCCTTGTTGGAGGTTGATGCTTAAGGTGACTGGATTTCTGTGGCTTTTTATTTCTATATTTACTGGATCTTTTTCTTCCACTGAGTAGGTGATATTCATGTCCCATTTGTTACATGAAACGAGTTTTGAGTACTATTTTTATTTTACATGCTAGTAAAGTGGGAGAACAAAGTGCACTTTTATATTGTAGGTGTAACACCATCTGTATGGGTTTTTGGTAAGTGTGAAAGTTATGTCTGTGTGCTACATCCCGAAGTAGTTCTAAAAGCTTCTCAGTTGTCGGATGTTTTGTTCCAATATTGTTGTTTCTGTTTAGCTTACTGTTATATGTTTTGCATCTTTAGAGGTTTGAAAATTCTGTATTGTTTTATGTTCAGGTACGCTGGCAAAATACACTGGTGGCCAGGTATATTATTATCCAAGCTTTCATTCTACCATTCACAAAGACAAGTTGAGACATGAGTTGGCTAGAGACCTCACTAGAGAAACTGCCTGGGAAGCTGTAATGCGCATCAGATGTGGGAAAGGTTGGTTTAGCAATAAGAGTATATGCTACTTCCAAATTGTTACTTCTAGCAAGGTTGGAATGCATAAAGAAAATTTAGTGCCTTTTTCTCTTAAAGAACTGATTTTTAAAACAAAATTCTTTCTCCAGGAGTCCGCTTCACCTCGTATCATGGGAACTTTATGTTAAGATCTACAGATCTATTAGCACTTCCTGCTGTTGACTGCGATAAAGCTTATGCAATGCAGTTTGCTCTTGAAGAGACATTGCTCACAACTCAGATTGTGTATTTCCAAGTGGCTTTACTGTATCCTTTAGTTTTTTTCTTAATTAGTCTTCTCCAAATGAACTTCTCCTATAGATGAAGCCCCCCCCCCCCCCCCCCTTCTTTCTCCCGCTACATGGAAAAGGGTCAATACCGGATTATACTTTATTGGTAAAGGGTTAAGCAGGTAAACTTTATAAAAGATATAGCTGAAAAGGTAATGGGTTGAACGGTTTAAAGGTCACCCAAAATATTCACAACATTCTGAGTTGCTGTATTCGATATTACTGCATCATCATCTTACTAATAGTTTTTTATATCAGATTTATATATTTTTTTATGAAACAAAAAAATTATGGACATAGAAGTGCTGGCGGGTTAGCCTAACTCAGTAATTAACTGGACATGGTCATGTCGCTGCATATAGTTTATATTATTCTAGCTCTTGATATTGGACATCATTTTTCCGTTTGTATCTTCGAAATTCAGTTTCATGATGAACAGTATATTTTATTAGCACTTTACAATATCTTAAAAACCCAGGCTTAACTCTTTCGTGATCCGCCTTCTCTTGCATGAAACTAAAATTGAGTGCCGAACATTCCACATGTTGGTTTATTAGCTTGATTTCATCATTGGATATTTGCTTTACATGTATGCTGGTGATAATTTCTAGATTATTTTGCCATTTGTTTCGACAATACCTTGTATGTGATATTGCTCTTCTTTTTGTTTGCGTGGGATGCTTGTACATCTACTTTTGACATTGGTTAATACATGTATGAATACTTAACAACCAATAGATACACCGCATCCTGTGGTGAAAGGCGTATTAGAGTACACACCGCTGCAGCATCAGTGGTTGCAGATTTAGGAGAGATGTACCGCCAGGCAGATACTGGTGCTGTTGTTTCTCTGCTTGGTAGATTAGGTATGAGAGTCTCTCCCTCTCTCTCTCTCCCCCCCCCCCCCTCGCCCGGCCGCGCGTGCCCAAAAGAAGCTGAAGGAAACTGAAAATTTGATAAAAATGATGTTATTTATGTCTGATGATGAGCTTTGCTATTTTCTGCAGCAATTGAAAAATCTTTATCATATAAGTTAGAAGAAGCACGTAACGCTATTCAACTGAGAATCGTAAAAGCGCTGAAAGAATATCGAAAACTATATGCGGTGCAGCATCGTGTAGGAGGCAGGATGATCTACCCAGAGTCACTGAAATATTTGCCTTTATATGGATTGTCACTGTGTAAATCGACAGCACTTCGTGGCGGGTATGCTGATGCACAGCTCGATGAACGTTGTGCTGCAGGTTTCACCATGATGGCTTTACCTGTTAAAAAAATGTTAAAGCTCTTGTATCCTAGCTTGTTACGAGTCGATGAGTATCTTGTGAAGGTAAGTTTTTGCTCACATATTTAAGCGGTTTTTATTTCAAGTTTTGAGTTGACGAGTATCATGTTTAAATTGACACTATGTAACATAATTTTTTATTTGCAGACATCTGCTCCAATTGATGAATTTAACACAGTTTGTACAAGGCTGCCACTTTTTGCAGAGAGCTTAGACTCTCGAGGAATTTATATATTAGATGATGGTTTTCGTATTGTTGTGTGGTTTGGAAGCATGCTTTCACCCAATTTAGCCAGGAATCTAGTGGAGGAGGATTCAGCTACAGAATTTTCAAGGGTATGCTCCCTCCTTTTACCCATCTGTGGTTTTATCTATCATTCAGTGTTGGTTTTCTGTTTTTGCTAATTGCTGAGACTTACTACTATTGATTATGTTCTTTTAGAATCAGGTTTGTCTAAGTGAACGTGAGAATGAAATGTCTAGAAGGCTGATGGCGATACTAAAGAAACTTAGAGAGGCTGATGCATCGTATTATCAACTATGTCATCTTGTGAGACAAGGCGAACAGCCTCGTGAAGGCTTCTTTTTACTCTTAAATTTGGTTGAGGACCAGGTTGGTGGCATGAGTGGTTATGCTGATTGGATACTTCAGATACATCGACAAGTACAGCAATAAGGCAGGTAATTTGGTACTTCCTTTTTTTATTTATTTTGTTGTTGAAGATTACTTTTTATGAGTATGAATAGGTGGTTAATGAGCTTTCTTAATAGTTAAAACTGACAGTTATGCGGTGTAGTGTATACTAGTATTAGAAAAATGTCGGGTTGGCTGGCTGGGAACATGTGAAAACAGTTCGGCTCTTTTTGCATGTGTCAAAGTAGGTGGGGTTGGGTTGACATGAAAGTCTTTTTGTCTTTTTTTCGTTGAAACTTTTATATAGCAGATATGAGTGCGAAATGATATTGTTCCAGTAGTAATTTTGTTTTCTGGATGAAGTGATTTAGGAGGTTTATGCATTAAAGATACACTTTCGGTGGCACTTTGCCCATTTTCTTTTTAGCTGTATTCTTGTTCTACCCATTTGACCCGAAATAGCAAATTACCTAATCCACCCATCTATAAGTAAATGGAACAAATTGCTAATTCTACAATACATCAAAATTATTATGTGGCAACCAGTAAGCTTACCATCAAAATTTAAACCCTTTGTTTTCTTGAAAAAACTGAAGTGTAATTTGTGGATTTATTATTTATATCAATTTATATTATCTCACATGTTCTTATGTGAATTGACAATAACTACCAAAGTTATCACCAAATCACCAAATTATTATTTGTCAGGCCCTTTAGCTGCATGATTTCAAAATGATTATTGCTACTACAAGAGTCATAATTACTAATCAGATTGTCACTTTGTCAGTTCGAAATATTTCCTAATCAATTTTTTTATAACAACTCTTTACCTGCCTTTGAAAAGGTGATTATTTAGCCCTAAACGAATATAAGAAGAATAGAATCGCAATCAATCTTGTTCAACACTGGAAAACAGATTTTTTTGAAGCTGCAATACTCACTTTTGTAATACATCCATTGAATCGTGCGAGTTGATGTACCTCTTGGTTTGTGATCACTCTTTAGGCTTCAAGAACAGTGAAAAAAAGGATTGGTGATAACTTTGGTAGTTGCAACAAATTTATCTATTTTAAAGTGACAATTTCATCGAATTTATATATGAATGATTGGATTTGGGTAGACTCGTATAACAAAATTTTAAGGTGAATGTTTAATGCTTACATCTTCCTATATTGTTCTAACTAGGGGCAATAAGATAGTTTTTGTAACCATATTAAACATATTAGTTATTTTGTGAATAAATGTAGACAAAAATGTTTATTGTTCAACACAATCGATTTTGACCCTTTCTAAAAATAGCTTCTTTTCCCGTTAACCAACCCATCCTTTTGCCTCCTCTACATTTCCTTTTCTTAAACTCTAAGCCGTATCTATTACAATAACACAATCACTGTTGAATCAATATATACTTGTCCTAGCAGGTGAATACCGTCTTCCAGATTTTCCCTTACCACTGGCGTCAATTATGTGCTACTGGTTCATTACTCACATATGCTTTAAGTTCACGAGAAGATGATTTTTCTACGGGAAGTTGGTAATTTTATTTCTGACGATAAGACGTGTTATCAATTGGTTTCTTGAACAAAGGTTTCGAACCACAACAGGTGGGAGCCAATGTAAAACCATGTTTAGTTGATTGATAAATTGTTATAGAAGATGAAGCGAGGACATTTTGTTTCGGAGGGTGGTGTTAAGTTTAATAGACAAAACGTTGTTCTTGTTTGGGCGGATAAATTTTGTGTAATTCGTTTTTATTGTCATAAATTTCTGGTTTGACTTGTTCTAGATTACATATCAGATCTTGTAGATGTTTTCTCAAGTCGATGGCGGCGATGTGACAGAGGTCAAGAGTGAAGCAAATATGAGAGAACTAGCAGTCATGAGGTGTAATTTTTAGAGCTACATGCTTAATAAAATGAGGTTATGCCATACATTATAGACAAATTACACTTGTAGAAATGGGAAGGTAGTTTTTAAATATCATCGATGAGTAGGAGAGTATACAAAATGACAACAAAACCGAGTATATTACGGTATTGCTAGACTTTTTTGTATAGCTTGTTAAAATGATATTTCTTTTTTAAAAAAGGAAAAAAGAAAAGAAAAGAAAAGGTGAGGGGTGAGGACTGAGGAGTAGAGGTGCATATCTTCGGATTTTAATCCGATCCGGATCGGATAAAATCCGAACCGGATTTTTTCGGTTTTTTTGGGACCGGATTTTCGGATTGTAACCGGATTTTCTCAGACAGAGGTGTAACCGGTTTCGTACGGATTAAAACCGGATTTTCTCGGACAAAAGTGTAACTGGTTTAACCGGTTTCGGATCGGATTAAAACCGGATCGGATCGGATAAAACCGGTTAAATCCGCTCCGGTTTGAAAAAAACCGGTTTTATAAAAAATCGGTTCGGATAGTTTTTGCACAAAATCGGATATTCGGATTTTTTGTACACCTCTACTGAGGAGTGAGGACTTTCGAATGAATTGGAACAAGGTTTTGTCTTCTTGGCCACAACATCTATGGTTCTTGAGCCCACTTCTCTTCCATCTTTTATACACATGATCTTGTTGGTTCCTTGTTTGATATTTGGTTTAAAAGAATTCTTGGATCGTGTTGCTGCTTTTTCACATGGACATTTGTTGGTTATTGGGCTTGTTACTTGACATTGTAACATTGTATTTGTTTTGATGGCTCATGTTAGACTTGTAATTTGGGTGGGACACGAGTTATCTGGTTTGTGTTCGTATCAATTATTGTGTCGATTCATTTTCACCAATTTATTTTTGTGTGAGGTTCCAGTCGTGTAATTTTTTTCATGTTGTGTTTTGTGTCAACTTATTTCGCTATGTATTTGGGGAATTCTTTTTTTCAATTTTTGTATATGATTTTCATTTTTTATTTTTCTAATACCTTGTTTAATTTTGAATATGATTTTCGTTTAGAATTTAACTTCAAACCGAAATAAAATTATCAATGGTTATGATTGACTAATAAAATTAATCCATGTTAGTCTCTTTATTTATAACTAGATTAAATGTTCGTGTGATACATGAGTTGATTAAAAAGGATTATAAATAAAAATATTAAAAAATTATAATACACGAAAGAAATGAGATAAAAAAGGCTACAGACGGCGTCTAACACGAAGCAGTGAAGCTGACAAAGCTAGAGGCAAATGTGACGACATAAACGTGTTATGTATGATACGATGTGATGTGATTGTATTTCTTGTACAAAACATTTATTATCAATATTATTGTTACAATCAAGGGCAATACGGTCAAGTCTTATATGTTATAATTAAAATAATATAAAATGTTGATAAAATATTTTAAAATAATAAAACTAAAAATTTAGTTAAATATGATATTTTAAAAATGTTATAAAGGATAAATATTATATCTGTAAATTATGATGGACAAATATGATATTTGAAAGTTTAAGATTAGCATAAACGAAATTATTTCTAATTTTTTTATTTAAATTAAAGTCAAAATTGAATCCAATTTTGACCAAGAAAAGTCAAAATTGGTTTTCAACTTTTATTAAAATGGATATTTAAGGTTGTAAAAATAAAATTGGTTTATTGAATGTAGGGCTACGATCTTACAATAAATTTAATTCTTATTATTCTTTTATTTATATTAGAAGATATAGTCTAATAATAGATTTATTCCTAAATTAATGTAGTGGAAAAAATATGTGAATTAAAGAAATAATTTAATGCAAATCAAGTTGATTTAAAGTCATAATCGAGTTTCGATTTTGACCAAATTAATGAATAGTTAGGATTTTTATATTGATAAAATGAAAAATCAGGATTTTCTAATTAAGTTGAGAAAGGTTAGTAGAAGGATATATTAATTTTCTTTATTCATATTAAAAAGATTTATTAAAACTACAATTTTTTTTGTAAATAAGCAATTTAATTATAAAAGAAAAAAATTCTACAAACATCAAAAACTAAAAGCTATTAATAAAGTGATTTTGTTTAAAATGATATTTTGCTTGGTTAAGTATTTTTAAGTTTTAAAAATAACGGTTAAGGGGATTTGATTTGGGTTGTTCGAACAGAAATCCATCGATTTATGTCTCATCCATCGAATTCCAGATCTTGTTTGATGAGGTAAGTTCATGTTTCTTACATCTGTTTCGACGAGGTAAGTTCATGTTTCTTCATGGTGTTCTTCTGATGTTTTTCTCGGTTGTGTTTTGAAAATCAGTATTCAGATCTGAGATATTTCGTTATGTTACGAAGATCGAAGTTTAAATTTGATTTCATAACATTTCTTTCGTTTCATTTCAGATCTACAATCTAATGTTTAGGGTTGATTGAATGTTCTTCATGCTTAAAGGAAGAAAAACTTGATTGTTCTTCATGGTTTGATTTGTTTTGATCTGATTTTGTTCAAATGGGTTTTCAATGATTTACTTATTTCAAGTTCAGTTTTGATTTTGTTCAATTCACTTGAGTGCTAGAATCGATTTTTTTTGAAGATGATGATCTTCTTGAAAGAACACATATTCATGTTCATATTGTTGAAGATGAAGATGTTTTAAATATTATGATGTGACAATAGTTAATGAGGTGGCAATTGTTGACATTTAAAAAAAGTGAAAATAAAAGAAATTACCAGTTACCTGTTTAGTAGGTAACCTGGTACATTATTTGGTAGTTTTTGAGACTTTGATACACTAAATGGTAGTTTTGAAAATTAAGTATATACAATAGTAAAAAGTGACAAATTCGATACACTTTTTTATACTAAACCCTATAATAATTATATACTTTAAAAGATATTAATGCGAGGAGGAATGTTACAAGGATCTTTAGAAATTCAAATATATATAAAGATTTAATACCTTATAAAGTAAGGATGATTAAGCAAATTGCATGCAAGATAATATTATTAATTAAATAATACTTTACACCTACTCTTATAGTATATAAGTATATACAAAACGTCATTATCGTACTTACTGCTGCATAATCCATCTTGAGAAATATAATTATAAACAGGAGAGAGAGAGAGACAGAGAGATTTCTTTAAGAAAAACAATTACATCTATTCCTTAATGCTTGCACATGTTGAAGTATGTTTATGTGTAGATAGGTGGAGAGAACAGTTGCCTTGCAGAAAATATTAGTCATCATCGCTAGCGTCAATCGATATAAACGCATTGTTGTCGACCAATTTCAATTCTTGATCTATTGAATCACATATATTCTAGATGCCGATCAATCAAATTTCTTGTTTTTTCATTGCGAGTGTTGCCGGCCACCTCGTCATTCTGTAAAAACCCAACATTATGTTGTAAGAATCATATACGTATGACAAAAAACTAAAAGAAGGATTATAACAAATTAAAGGTACCTAATACAGTAAAACTGTATATATGTTTTCAAGTTTTGAAGATCATAAGATGTATAGAATCGTAAGACGCACAAACAGGTGAAGATACCACACATGATCTAATCTTTTCTTATCAATTTAGAAAAAAAAAAGTTAGATCATGCTGGCAGCTTCATCAGTTATTGCTTCACGTTAAGTTACAGTATACCAACCATCCTTGTTGAGAGAGAGAGATATGTGAATTATGCAATAGATCGAGATGCAAAGTGAGTATATATAGAGATCAAATGGAATAGAACTATTGAAGTGATATGTTAAATCGATCAGAAAAGGAACAGAAACAGACGATACTTCCAATGATAAGCTTCCATGTAAGTGATAATTGTATTACTTTATGTTCACTTTTGGGGTTTTGTTGGTATATACTATATAGGGAACTTATTTAAAAGAGTTAATTACATTTTTGGTCCCTGTGGTTTACACAAAATTGCATATTTGGTCCTTAAGGTTAATTAATTACGGATTTAGTCCTTGTGGATTACCATTTGTTTCAATCTTGGTCCTTGACACACTTGAAAAGACAAAAGTGCCCTTACCTTTTTTTTTTTACTTATTTTTTTAATTCTGAAATCATTTAGAAATACATCTTTAATTATTATTATTACTATTATTAAATAAAAAAAAACACAAAATATAGGAAACAGATACCCATTCACTGATCCCTCTCTCTCCCCCTCTCTCTCTCTCTCTCTCTTTCTTTGCACCGCCACCGGCTTACCACTACCTCCTCTCCGGCCGGCCACCACCAGATACGATTTCTAACTCGCCATTTCCGACCACCTGATTCTTTGTCTCTTCCTTTGATTCCCTACCCCCTGCCAAAAGAGCTCCTGACTCAAGAACAACAATCGAGAAATGAAACTGAAATGAACAAAATCCATGGATTTGGAATAGAAAATGGTTTTGTAGATGGTTCGTGTAATCGCAGTTGATGATAATATCGGTGTTCGTATGATTCGATTTTAGGGTTTCGTAGATTCATCTTCCTGGTTCGATTCGAGGGGTTCGTAGATTTCAGGGTTTCTGATGGTTCTAACTTAAATTCCGTTTTGGTGGTTTTGGTTTTGATTATGATATTTTGTGGGGTTCCAGCGGACTGGTGAGCAGTGGTTGATGCTGGCAAATGGAGGTAAGGAGAGTAGATCTTGAGTAAAGATATCATGGTGGACGGAGGGTTTTTGTCGGAGGGGTCGCCGGAAAATTTTTGCGGGAAAGAGAGTGTGAGAGAGAGAGGACGAGTCAGTGAGAGAGACGATGAGAGAGGGGCCGCTGGAAGAGTAGATCTAGGGTTCAGCGGCGGTGGTGTTACAGTAGATCTAGGGTTCGGTTAGGATGTAGATGGTGCTGGTGGCTGGTGGCTGTAGGTGGCGGTGACGGTGGCGGTCCTAAAACCACCTTCAATTCTTCAAAAATCACCCACAAATCTTCCTTCAATGGCATACGGTATAGAGAGATAGAGGATGGAGAGAGAGAGGGTTTCAGATGGCGCTGATAGGGGAGGGTTTCAGATGCCGCTGATAGGTCGGTGGTCGGTGGTCGGAGATGACACTGGTGGTGCTACGGTAGAGAGAGAGAGATAGAGAGAAAGAGGGGGTTGAGAGAGAGGGTTTACGTTTAGGAATTAGAGGGTGGGGGAGGTAGGGTATTTTGTTTTTATTTATTTTTTAATAATTTATTATTATTATTATTATTTATGGAATAAAGAAAAAAGAATAAATTAAGGGAAGAGGGGTATTTTAGTCTTTTTAAGTGGGTCAGGGACCAACATTGAAACAAATGGTAATGCACAAGGACTAAATCCGTAATTAACGAAGCCTAAGGACCAAATGTGCAATTTTGTGTAAACCACAGGGACCAAAAATGCAATTAACTCTATTTAAAAATTTCAAAATTTTATGTTAAAAAATAATTTAAGTATAAAGATAAAAGGAAAAAAGAAAAATTAACTCGCGCGTATGTTTTTCCCAGATGCATCATTTTAGAGTTAATACTGATTTGGTCCCTGTGGTTTGCATATTTCTACTGATTTGGTCCCTAACTATAAAAAACTACATGGATGGTCCCTACTATAGCAAAGTTGTTGCATGGTTGGTCCATCTTCAACTTAAAATGACCTATATGCCCTTACCCTTTTAATTTTTCATTTTCTTTAATTCTTAATCAAAATTTATATATTATTTTTATTTATTTCTTTTTTAAAAATAATTAATATATCAGAATTATATCTCTCTATAACCTCTCTCTCTCTCTCTCTCTCTCTCGGGTTACATAATAGACCACCACCACCACCACAACCTTTTCATTGCACCACCACTACCACAACCTTTTCTATCACCACCACATAGCCACCGTCTTAGGGTTTTCTTCGGGCACCACCTCCTTTGTCGCCATCATGCAGCCACAACCACAACCACCTAGAAAACCTTAGTCCCAACCCAAAATCTGTAAAACAACCACCTCCACCACCGGTTTTTGCCGCCGTTCGCCGCTCCTCCTCCGCCTCTCATCTCTAGTCCCATCTAGATATATGAAAATCCCACCACCCATTTAATTATTCACAACACTAAAGTTCAGATCAACAGGAATCATGCTAATAAATGGATTAGGCATCGAACTAAGTTTATCAGCACCACCAACATCTATTTTCGAACTCACCTTAGACTGTTTAAATGATCGAGCAGCACCAACAGATCTGTTAATATCAGAATTTGATCGACCAGACTCATCAGATGCATATGGAGAATCAATACAATCAGCAAACTGGTCCTCAAATTCTTTAACCTCTTTAACCACATCGAAACCCACATTATCTGATTTTTTGACCCCAATTTTGAAATTGTAAGTCGTTTTAAGCCTAACCGCCGGCGAGACAGCCGTCGACTAACATTCCGACGGGAACTAGACACAGACTTGCAACCTGAACCACCACTATTCCCATCATCAACACTGAAATCAAATTTCGAAGGTTTGAGATCATCAGCCATCGCACCTAGAATCGAATTTCTATGATCTTCAAACTTAGAATTAGGTATAAAAAAACTCATCAGATGTAGGATCCGACTTCAAACCTTTACTAACATCATCATTGCGACCTTCCTGATACTTGGTATCAGCTCGAACAAAGTCCAAATCCTTTATATTGGGTATCCACCCCTTGAACGACTCCGAAGTAGAAAACCCTAGATAATCTTTGCCCAAATCAGCCCCTGTAACTTTATCAGAAGTACCAAGTGACTTTAGATCTATATTCCCCTGACCTCGACGAGAACTTCGAGTAGTAACACCACCCCTAACACTGCCGGAGGCCAGAGATCACCCTTGAGGCGACGCAGACAAACGTGAAAACCCTAAATCGCCAGAATCATTTTTAACTAGATCTGCTATTTAATCATTTTTAAAAAAAATAAATATTAAATAATATATAAATTTTGATAAAGAATTAAAGAAAATAAAAAATTAAATGGGTAAGGGCAAATTGGTCATTTTTAGTTGAAGAGGGACCAACCATGCAACAACTTTGCTACAGTAGGGACCATCCATGTAGTTTTTCATAGTTAGGGACCAAACCAGTAGAAATGTGCAAAACACATGGACCAAATCAGTAATTAACTCATCATTTTATTATTCTTAGAGGTTACGAAAAAGGGGTGTGTTTGGTTTTAGAAAAATATACTAATTTTTTAGAAAAAAATTTCATGGAAAATGAAAATTTTAAAAATCTGTATGTTTGATACTTTTTTCTAAAATTTTCCACAAGAAAAGGAGTTTTAACTTTTCAATTTCCTGAAAAATTGAAAAGTTAAAACTCCTTTTAGAAAAATTTTAAAAATCTGTTGCGTTTGGTTGCGGAAAATTGTTTTCAGTTTTTTTAGAAAATTTTTCTAGAAAATGGATGGAGTTTTAATTTTCAATTTTCTATAAAAAATTTAGAAAACGCGTTTGGTAAAAATGATGGAGTTTTCATTTTCTGTTTTAGAAAATTAGAAAACAGATTTAGAAAAAAGTGGAAAAGAAAGGATATGGACTTTTCCAATTTTCCAGGAAATTAGAAAAGTGAAAACCCCTTCTTTTCTGGAAAATTATAAAAAAATATATCAACAAAACAAGTTTTCATGATTTTTCATTTTCTTAGAAAATTTTTCTAGAAAAATGGAGCATTTTTCTACAACCAAACAGAAAAGTCAATTTTCCAGAAAATTGGAAAATGAAAACTCCTTTTTATTTGAAAATTTGAAATAAAAATATTAACCAAACATATTTTTAAAATTTTCAATGTTTATGAAATTTTTTTCTAGAAAATTAGTATGTTTTTGTAAAACCAAACACACCCATATTTTCTCTCTTTTCCACTTTTTAGAAAATTATTCTAAGAAAATTGAAAATAATTTTCCGTAACCAAACGCAACCTAAGCTTTTATTGAGTTGAAATTGGTTAAAATGTGCCGTAAAGCATGATATTCCAAACATCTCTCGTATAATTTAATTTAAGTCTTCTTTGATCTA
This sequence comes from Pulicaria dysenterica, assembly GCA_947179395.2. Taxonomy (NCBI): domain Eukaryota; kingdom Viridiplantae; phylum Streptophyta; class Magnoliopsida; order Asterales; family Asteraceae; genus Pulicaria; species Pulicaria dysenterica. The sequence goes on along the minus strand of OX359288.1, from coordinate 74,302,142 downwards.
AAATATACTGTCTCATCAACACAATTCTCAAGATTCTATTATCTTTCTCTTAATTTTATAAAAAAAGAATTCTACTTTCGTATATTAATTACTTTTAAAATTAATAAAAGAGGTGATGAAAAAAAAAACGAAATATAAAAGAAACGGACATGTTACTGAGCATAAACTATTTAGTTATTTAGTGACACATATTGAATCGTGCAAAAAACATATTATTATTTTATTCTTAAAAACGACATATTTTAAAATAAAAACTATTCATCATAATCACATTGTGTGAATATGATGCTAGTGTGTGTACGTATGTATATAGATAATTGGATCGGGAATATATTAAAATGAATCACCACCTAACATATTCATCTTTCGCTTTCTAATGTTTCTAATCGAAGATCTACTTACGTGTTGTGTCTATGAGAGATATAGGCTAGAAGTTGATTCTAGTATGTGATGGATCATGGATGCCTTGTAAGTGGTAATCATACAAACAACTTGTGACAAGTATCCCTTTAAAATAACAAAAAGCTTCAACATGATTGAGTTAACTAATTGAGTTAAAGGTTGTGCCGGCTATCTAATATCTAAAGTTTTAACCACTTCTAGCCAATTGAAAAATGAAAACTGACATGATATATTTTTATATATGAAAAGTTCAATTAAAAATATTTTTTATATAAAAATTGCAAAAACTACTTGTAACGCTATCAATGACTAACTAATAGCCTAATAGGGTGTACTGGTCATTAATATATTTACTTAACCGTTAATTGCATCCGGATGAACCGTCATCATACTACACTTTTTATGATTCATTCTCACTTTTGTAAAATTGAAATATCCACAAAGTACAAAAGTGTCAAATTATTAAAGTTATACTAAAAACCAAGGATTTCGTTCTTTTTAATTCGACACCGATATTATTATCCTTTTCGGATAATAACTAGTAGTTTTATTTTTACGCAAGTGCAAAATGCACGTGTGCATCTTTTTAAAACCTAGGTGCGGATAGATGTAGTTGTACATCTTCTTAACTATATATATATATATATATATATATATATATATATATATATATATATATATATATATAACATTCTTTATTTGCAAAACAAAAGATATAATTAAATGATGGAACTCCATGAACATATAAGTTTCTTGGATGAGATGGTAAAGACACACTTGACTTTTAACTCCAAGGTTTGGGGTTCGAAACTCAGTAATTGTTATAGTTTACATTCTTTGTTGTTTTTTTTTAGGTAAATGTACTATCCTTCTCTCCAACATTTTTTTGTAAGTTGAGTTCAACATAAAAATTACTAGGAATGATGAATAGTGACATTTTTGTATTTATCTACAAAACAAAAGATATAATTAAATGATAGAACTCCATGTACAGATAAGTTTCTTGGATGAGATGGTAAATACACTTGACTTTTAACTCCAAGGTTTGGGGTTTGAAACCGTTTTAGTTCACATTCTTTGTTGTTTTTTAGGTAAATGTACTATCCTTCTCTCCAACATTTTTTGTAAGTTGAGTTTAACATAAATTAGTCCATTATACTAATTATTTTATTTTAACATAAATTAATATACATTGATACATAAAACAAATATTTACTTTGGACTTCTTTTTTTATAAACTTTAATTAATATACTTCTTTAACGGATTTTAATTTTTATAATTTTTTTTAATTTTATATTTGAGAGTTAAAAAATATTAGCAAATCTCGCCTCTTGCAGACTAGCAAATGAGTTTTACTTTTAAATAAAACATTATAATATTGTTATGAGAGTTCTTTTTCGTTAAAACAGTTTACGATCATTAGGAGTATAATGTTTTTGAGAATTAAAAAATGTTTGCAAATACGTCCGAGTGACAAGAAAGTAGCAAATTAATTTGTTGATGCCGTGCTTGGATGTCAATGATTCAACAATCTCATGTTATTTAGTTATTTTTTCTTTTTCTTGCATTTCTACTACAATCCCACGCCTCAAGCATACTAGCAAATATGTTTGTTGAAACATTTTATGATTGTAAGAAGTAATGATATTTTTTTATGTAATATGAAAAATAAAACCTGAATCGCTTAGCGTATTGCAATCTTTAAATGTTTTAATTTTTCGTTTTATTTTAAAACATTTGTGTTGAAATGTTAGTTTTATGTTTTGTTCATTTCAAATTCCCGCCACAACGCACATGTAGTAATTAACTCGTTATCCTCTATAATTCCAACTTTTTTTCGACTTTTTTCCCATATGTATGAATTATATATATAAATACACATATTTAATTAGGTGTTGTAAATCAGTTTTTGACTCTTTAAAATGCACATATGCCTCTTTTTCGCTGCTAGGATGCATATGTGCATTTTTCACAGATGAAAAAAATATGCAAATGTGCATATTTCGTACTTGTTTGTAAAAAACCAATTAAAGAACGACATTATTGTGAAAAAGTATTAAAATATGTTTTTATAATAGAAGGAACAAATTTAATTTTTGGTATAATTTGTGTAATCTAAAACATTTATATATCTAAGATATTTAAATTTTGATAAACGATGCCGGGATAAATGTAACAATAACCAAAATATCAGTTGTCTATTAGCATAAAGCCCGGTTCACTATGGATATGTTCAAAAACCCTCCTAATTATTTTGATCAATGTATATTTTAAATTAATAGCATGGATAAACGAATATGCAGGTGTTAAAAAATATGCATCAGTTTTTATGTAATTTATGTTACACCAATGTTTAGGGCTGTCGGTTCAAGGGCAGATCTATAACAATTTTATTAAAGCATCAACTCAACATTTGACTTTTTAATATGTATTTTTTTCTGTTCTCTACTCTATTTTGACTCTGTAAATTTGATATTTTGTGTCTTGTTTTAGTGACTAGCTGTATACATGTTTTTGTTTAGTTAATCATTGATTATGTGGTTTGTCATTTTTGTTTTAGTATGATTTATTTTGGTTTACTTTTGATACTAAATTAGTAAATTTGTTGTGACTCGTGAAAAAATCTTTGAAGATATCCTTAACTAAAGTCAATTTGTTGGATTTATTTAAGGGTAATGATTCTTCCACTGTGTTTAATAACCCATCCACGGAACTTTTATATGTTTTGACTACTTTACCCCTCATTTTTAATTCTGCACCATAACCCATTGAGTAGAGAGAAAGTGCTTTACTTACCCCATCATCCTAAACTCCGTTCTTTTTCACAAAATAAAAATCTCAAAAATCGATTATCATCTAATTTTGCACAGAATATGGATCGATGCCTTATTCCTCCACCGATTTTCTATCGTTTCACTGCCACCATCTGATTTCTAGATTGGTTACCTTCAAAGGGTTCTCTTTTCGAAAGCCTTCGTCGATGTCAGCGCACCAGAAACGGAGGAGACGACCGACGTATTCGGCGGCGAACTAGAAACGGCGGAGATTGTGGTCGTATAGGCGGTGACCTAGAACCAACTTGAGTTTTCTGGGTGTTGGATACGCTTCAAAGCTCAAGGATCCAAAGACTCACTCATCGTCTTCAACGCTGCCAGCCACTCGCCGTCTTCTCGCCATCGCCGGCCTCCGCCAGCTTTTCCACCTCCGGACTACCCATCGGCGACCATGTAAGCTCCAAAAGCCCCAAAAAAAATCATTTTGTTCTGGATTCTCAACAGTAGAGGAGAGTTTTTGATCGACTTTTTCTTTTTTCATATTGTGTTGTCTAAAACAGTCTAACGTATTCTAATTATCTTCCGACACCCTTCTTCAAAATAATTTACGAACCAGCAACGATGGTGGTTGAGTTCCCGCCGGCAACGATCGAGCGTTAGAGTTAGGAGGTGGTTTCCGAGAAGCTTTGACCATCTCAGACGATGTGTTTGGGTGAGCAGAGTCAAGAGGAGGAGAGGTTCATGTTCGACAAAGGAGATGGCGTTGGTTGGGTGTGCAGGCGTTGTTGAAGGCGGTGGCCGGTGGTCGTCAAAAGAGGCGGCGATGGTTGGTGCGTAGGAGGCTTTGATGGTTGGATGAGCGAAGACGGCAGTGGTTGCTGGTTGAACCGGCGAGGTAGTCGTCTTGCCGGAGGCTGGAGCTACAGTTGTATTCATGTAAAAATATAAAGGGTATAAAGGTCAAACCACCCTCTTTTCAGTGGATGGATAAAAATACTCCGTGGATATATCAGCTCCCTTTATTTAACTAGTGGATATCATCCAACGTGTTTTGACTGGAATTTTATTTGATTTGTTACCTAAATTATGCTACTATCTAGAAATGATGTATAAAATATGCTTGATCCGTCACTAATGTTGCTACATTGAATCTTGCATCATATCTATTTTCAAATTTCATAACGTTTGTACATCAAATTACTTCCATAGTCTTACGCCTCATATTCGTTTAAAGTCTTCACAAATCAACTTTGTTTGATGAAGGTTGAAATTTTAATGTAACGAATTGAATGCCTTATCTATATCTATATCTATATATAAAAGGCATGCAAAATTTTCAAAAATAACCATAAATTGAATCTTCATTAACTAATCACAACCTTCAATTTCAAAATTATTTCATTTTCAAAACAATTTTGGAAAGATTAAAAATCGTGGATAGGAGAAATTTAAATTAATTTTAAATCTATTGGGAAGGGGTTGGATGCAAATTGTGAGGGGGTTTTATAAAAGATATGAGGGGGTTTTAAGAAAATATGAGGGGGGTTTTATAAAAATTGTATTCTAATGTAATTAATTATAAGTTGTTTATAAATTATGTTTAGTAACTTGTGATATATTTTGTTTAGAGAAAAAATAATTATATATCTATGACCGTCTTATTTTTATCTACATTTTGGTATACATTTTATTGTAATATGACACTTTTTTGAAATTAGTATATTCTCATCACAAAGGTGATATTTCATTTACTGCATTATTTTCATTTGAAAATTTTAATATCTCAAATACACTTTCGAAATACCCGTACGTGTACGGGTCAATAAACTAGTAAAAAGAGATGTAACATAAGTTAGCAATGCCTAATTTTATTATACTCTAGACTACCATCTATATCTATATCTATATATAAAAGACATGCAAATTTTTCAAAAATAATCATTAAATCAATCTTAATTAACCAATAGGAACCCTCAATTGCAAAATTAAATCATTATCAAAAACAATTTTAGCAAGATTCGAAATTTTAAATTAATTGCAAAATTCTCGATTCAATTTTAAATCAATTGGAGGGGGTTTGATGAAAATTGTGAGAGGAAATTTATAAAACATGTGATGGACTTTTAAGAAAATACGAGAGGGTTATATAAAAATTGTAAATTAATGTAATTAATTATGGGCTATTTATAAATTATGTTTAATAGCTTGTGATATAATTTGTTTAGATAAAAAATAATTATATATTTACGACCGTCTCATTTTTATCTACGTTTTGGTGTAAATTTTATTGTAAAATGACACATTTTTAAAATTAGTATATTCTTAATTTTTTGTTATTCATTAATAGTAGTGGGTATTCTTAAATGAAAATGATTTTATCAGATATAAAACTTTTTGTTATGTTTTAAAGAAGACAATTTCCTATAATGTTGTGTTTTGCTATGACGATTAACAAAAGTCAAGTACATCACTTTCAGAATTCGGTTTATTCCTCAGGAAACCTGTGTTTACACATAGTCAATTATATGTTGCCGTTGTACGTGTTAGAATTCGGTGATATTTCATTTATTGCATTATTGTCAATAAACTAGTATTATAATAAAAGATATGATGGTCCACATCTTGATCTCTATCTCATTAACTGTGGTTGACATGATTTACGTGTTTTTTTATTAACCATAACTCATTGTCTGGACCATTACAAGTCGGGATTATCCCCTCCCCCAATCTGACACCCAGATATACATACACAACATCAGTGAGATTGTAATATTGTATACATTTGAAATTTTCTAACAAAGTATCGAAATGTGAAATTTTAGATAATTCGTATGTACTAATAAATGTTATTTTTACTATAGTTTTCACACTTTCAAATATAGAGATTTGATGGAAGTATGTAACGTCTAATTTATCCACGCTTGATTGTAATTTTCTATAGCTTTAAGCGTATTATATATTGATAAAAAGATGTCACTACAAAAAAAGATGTCGATTATCCATATTTTTTTATCAATATCAATTTTTGTGGAAAAACAATTAATTGTGAAAAAATTGGGTGAACAAATTATCTATATTTTTACACTTCTAAGCGTTAAAATACTAAAGTTACAAAAATCGACGTTATTATGGGTGAACTTCTCTAATTATTTACTTATTACTAAATTTACACATATAAAAGTGTGAACTTTAAAAATCAAATCTACACAATATAGTGTTTTTTCTAACAATCTCTATATAGTTAAACTATACTTTCACAATTCTATGCATGACAAATTCTAAAAATTTTACACGTATTTTATGAAGCGTAGAAAAATGATATAATATTTGTTGTAGTGAGGGCGTAGTTAACATCTTTTTTGTAGTGGATTAGGCTAGTACAAGTATATAAATCGAATATGGGATGCACACTTGCACCTATATACAAAAAGAATCGATAAAAATCAACGTTCCGCACAAATAATTGAGAGATAGCACGAACTAACCCATACTACATATATAGTAGGTCCGCCTACAAGTATAGACTATAGTTAATGTTTGTTTCCTCTTATCACTGAGCTTTAGATTAAAGGTTTTTTCTTCTTACTTTCGAATGATTTAGTGTTTCATCTCTTTTCTGTATCTATATATTTTCCCCTTTTAATATCAATAATAACTATACCCTTTTTTCTAGGTTTTGGGCATATGAGACCATTAGATGCATGGTAGACATCATAACAGTTTTCACCGTAAGAGCAAGATATTGTTGTTCTATTTCGAAGGTAGATATTATACGGGCTCATTTGGTACATCTTCGAATGATCATCTTTTAACCTTTCATAATATTTTAAACCCTTTTTATAGCATTGTGCATGACAAACTTTTATGGAGAAACAAGACGCAAATAGGCAAATAAATGAAAGTGACGTTTTATGATTAAAAAAATGCATTCTTTTAGTGTAAGTTTCGTTCGTTGTGTTTATTTAATTGTTTCTATCAAGCTCGATCTAGAAGGTTATACACGTGTCCGATTTTGTTTGTTTAATCTAGATTTGAGCATAAAAAAAGATGGTATATTAAGCTTATGACTAACAAATGTTTATGGGTAATCAACAAAATTATCGATGCGTTTAGTCGTTTAGATACCTAGATGTTTTTTGTTTTTTTAATATAAATTTTTTGATCTTGTTTTCATTTTCAATTCACTAAACCTTATTTTTAGATGACAAAAATAATATATTATAATTAGTTTACGTGTTGAAATAAGAAGACATATGGATGCACGGCAAACCTAATCATCATGCTTGTAGTTGCGTGATTTGTACACTATACCCATAAAGTACATGGTCTCTGTTGTATGTGAGATGATATATACTTCTACTTTATCCTTTTACTTGTATTTTTACTTATAAGATCAATACAAGTGTTAAAATTAATGAAAGAGGTAAAGAAAGAGAATTGGTGGAGTACCATATTGTATTGTGGTGAGTAGGAAGATAAAGTAGGAGAAAAAAGTAGAATGATAAATCATTTTTACTCTTGTATTAGAGGATTCACAACAACGCAATAATGAGCTCATTATTGCCACCCAAATAACTATCACTTGGCAAAAAACGTGTCACACTCACAGCCATTGCCGACCGTAGAAACTCATCTTGAATGGTAAAATAGATGGAAGTTAAATTACTTAAAAAGTTTAAAGTTATGTTTAATAGAGTTATTTTTAATAAAGTTAATTAAAAAAACATAGTTTTGAAATTTTAATATACGATTGTAAGTGATTCAGTATACAATCACATGTAACTGTAAAAACATCATATGTTAATTACGAAAATGTCACTTCGCCGAAAATTCTAAAATTCAATCTGGACCATTGATGAGGCTGATTTAAAGGCTAAATTAAGTCCTTCGAGACTATGAATTAAGTTTGGACTATATTGAACATTCCTCATGTTCAATAATAATTTTTATTATGGTTTTAAGTAGATTTCAAAATTATTGATTAAACCATTATTTTGAATTGGACGGTGTTACAAATGATATCAGGATAATTGGCTTTTGGATTGGTTTCTGGTTATGTTAGATTAATGAGAATGTAAGGTGTCTTAGTGAGGGGGAAGGAGGTTGTAACGATCCATTCCAAATCAAAAGATAAATAAAGTTAAGGCATAGTATAAATTTAAATTTTGCTTTAAATTGTAGGGTGTTACACCGACGGTTCATTATTGCCTCGTTATGAGGAGTCTCAACTCTTAAGAAGACGGTAACAAGTCATGCACCTTGCTTGTGAACAGGGGCGGATCCACATAGGACCTCCGGGTGGCGGTGATCCCACCATTTTTTTTGAAAAATCAATTATATATATAAAATGTTTACAAATTTTATATGAGAATCAACTAAATTTTGGATATGAACCCACAAATTCATTGGTGTGAGGTTGTAAACCCACAAATCCAATGACAAATTTATGTTTCAATGAAAAAATAGCTGACAGACGAAATACAGGAAATACTCGAGATCAGTAGCGAACCCCCTAAAAAAATTCTTGGATCCGCCACTGCTTGTGAATGCATTTTTTTTCTTTTAATGCACACCAACGACCACAATTAAGGTTGTTTTGATGTGTCAGTTAGTGATGTAATGATATATGTTATCACTTATGACTGTTAATGATAAGTTAATAATGACGATTAGCAACAGTAATAACGTATGTTATTTTATAAACACGGATGCACTTGTAGTTGTCAAGCTATGATATCTTATGTGTGTGTTATTTTATCATGGTTTTTCATTTTTAAAAAATAATAAGATTGTATTACGTAGGCTAAACGTATAATCATATCATTTATGATATCTTTATTCGCTTTATAGAAGCCACTCTATATCACAAAAAACACTTTGAACAAACTTTGTGAAAAAATATGAAATTATCAATATCATTAGTACAACTTTATTACAATCCCATAAGAATTCCATTTATGACATGGATAACATATGTTTACTTAGTGAACTGCAAAAACTAATTATTTCCTTATTAAGACAAATTAATGGCAATTGGCAAATAAATATAAGTGATTATTAATAACTTAATAATTAGAAGTATTTTAGGAAAATTAAGCCACACTCGTTAGTAATAGTTAACGTAAATTACGGTTGGTAAATATATATTGATGAAAATATCCTTATTTATTAGTCATTAATTACATTATAAATCGTTCTTGAACGGATAAAAGTTCTCATTTAAATATATATATATATATATATATATATATATATATATATATATATATATATATATATATATATATATATATATATATATATATATATATAGGCAAAAGTTCAAACGAGAACTGTTTTTCGTACGAGAACTGCGAGAACCAATCTGAGCCGTCCGATTCCCCCTCCTTTAATGTCATTGCCCTTCCATGAATTCCTCACATGCACCCTGCCACACTTGATCCCCTCCACGCTCTCCATCCATGAACTTCCCATATACAAGGATCGGCCTAGATTGGTTTTCGCAGTTCTCGTACGAAAAACAATTCTCGTTTGAACCCTCCCTTATATATATGGGAAGGTTTAAATGAGAATGAGAAATTAAATGAGAATGAGAGACTCAATCTCAGCCGTTCATTTTGTAAGTGGAATTCATTGATGGAGAGCGTGGAGGGATAGAGAGTGACAGGGTGCATGCGAGGAATTCATGAGTGTGCAATGACATTGAAAGAGGAAGAATTCAACGGCTGGGTTTGAGTCTCTCATTCTCAATAAATTTAAGGTTCTCATTTGAACCTTCCAATATATATATATATATATATATATATATATAACTTAATTACATTTTTGGTCCCTGTGATTTTTACGATTTAAGTCCCTAACTTTTCAATTTTACAGATTTCGTCATCAAATGACCAACAACTTATGATATTGGTCTCGTAAAAACATGCAACTACAGGGACCAAAAATGTAGTTAAACTAGATATATTATAAGGGAGAATTCGTTTGAAAATTATTTTTATTATTAGCACGAGAACCAATCTTAGCTTTTAATTAAAATAAATCATGACTAATATAAATGACGACTCTTTAATATTTCATTAATGGCTTATTAATGATGCACTAATGAGGGTAATTTGTAAAAATCAAGTATTACTCTTTAATGACAACTCACCCCGACACATATTACGGTTGAAAAATATATAAAAGACCAAAATACGCTATTAATGAACATTAATATTGGTTATAAATGGTACTCGCCGTTCTCGCTATAAGAACGATTCTCAAATAAATTTCCTCTTATACACACACACATGATAATAATCTTAGAACCATTCATATTGCGAGAACCGTAAGAATTAATCTTGGCCATTAATTAAATTAAATCAATTGCAGATTTATGAGCCTTCATTATTAAGGGTATTTTGAAAAATGAAGCCTCATTAAATAATCACACATCCATAATTTAGTTGATAAATATATACATGATCAAAACGCCACTAATAATGGGTCATTAGTGAGCATTACTGATGGTTAAAAATAGCTCTCGTGATTTTGACATTAAGGCCACTAGTTATACCTTCCTTTCCCATTTTCCTTACACAATGTCATATCAGCGCCATATCATTCCCCATTCATTTCCCTTTTCCTTACCCAATTGACTAGTTATAACTTTCTTTCCCTTACACAAACTTTTCCTGTTTTTTTTATTTTTATATTAAAGAATTAAATGTGTGTGTGTGTGTATGTGATTGGTTGAGAGGGGGGTGGAAGGGTGGGGGTACATTCTTCTCGATCGAGCCTCGAGACTTGCTTAACCTACACGTAATGGTGTTCCTTGGGAAACCCGATACTCATAACGCAAGGCCTAAGAACAATACTCAAATAAACTTCTTCACATGTATATATATGTGTGTGTATAATTTTGTCGAAGATTAGTTTTACTGCAAGAACTTGTCATTAGATTCATAGTCAAGCATCTCATTTAGATAATTTTATTTATAATATATCCTCGTAAACCTTATTAATTTATTGATTTTTTTAAAAAACTCTAAACTCTTTTATATATCCAAATCCAGAATTTATTATAATTTAATCATTTAAAATCCCCCAAAATTACATCAATATTCTACTCGATTTCAATGAGAACTTCATTGATGCTTAGCGTTTACATAGAAGAAAACAAGTAGATAAGATTTTCTAATTTTTAAATGATTTAATTTTAATTAAATTATATGTATTTGTATATATAATAGATTTTGGAACGTTTTACAAAGATATTGATATAATTTTAAGTTTGTAATAATATATATACACATAATTAAAAAGGTTTACATTAATACATGTATGAAAATTTTTCTTAAATGGTGTTTCAATATTGAGTGAATTACATAATAAATAAAATAAAAACATGCGAATCAGAATTGTCTGTCAGTTTAATCAAGTAGACAAGTACAATAGGAAGTTAGGAACATATTCTTTGGTGGGAAAAAACAGAAGTAAAGTCGATATTTGGGGGTGAGAATAAACAAATTTCCGGATTACTACACGTACCTCTAATAATACGTATGTAGTATATATGTACGTTTTTTACTTCCTTAAAAAGAAAAATAAGAGTGTGATGTGAGTATGTGCCTTGAAATTGAAAACATGTAATTGATAATGAGTTAAAAGATGTATATGGTTTATAAGACTTAAAATTAAAATGTAAGTTGAAAAATGTTTAATAAGACTACAAAATGTTTTGTTTTTCTTCTTATGACGAGCTCATTATCTACCCAATAACCATCGGCATGAGTGATCATCATCTACTACGACTTGCTTGACGTCAACATGTCATGGTGGGTGCTCGTTGTCACAACGACGAGCTATCCACCTCGTCACTTGAATTTTTTATATTTTTAATCTACTTTCATTATTTTACAAACCGTTTATATAGAAAATTGAAAATAAAAATAAAAATAAGTTATGTTCTGAAGGTTGAAGATGTTAGTTATGCACTTATTACTAAGCTTGTTATCTATAAGATTAAGTTAGAAAAACTAGCATAATGAACAATCATTATTACGTGTGTTCTAAGTTTAATATCATAGGTGTACTTAATTAACATAAAGAAGATGTCTACTTTTATTGAACCATAATTGGTTGCATCAAATTTAAAAACTAACAAATTTAATATAACCATAGGTGATTAATGAGGATAAATGAGAACATAATGCTATTTTCTAAGCATCTAAACTACAAGTTGTCGAAACTCTTGTTCTTGTCTTTCTTATTTGTTGCTCAAATCTTTAATAATTATTTTTAACATATTTATTTGTTTTCTTCAAAAATTTTATAAACTTTGGCCACATAAATATGCTTGTATCACTAATATATTTTAGTAGGGTAATTACATGAAAATGCAATAAACTTTGTCTTAGTTATGATTATATACAACTAATTTTATTTTTTTTAAATAATACAATTAACTTTTATAATTCTCCAATTGTATGCAAGTTAGTGTATATTATGAAAATTATGAAAAAATCTGTTGTAAACATGAATGATAACTAAATATTAGACACTGAAAAAGTTGTTTCATACAACAAAAGATAATAAAAGTTGATATTATTTTTAAGAATTTAAAAGTTTGTATTTTCATGTATTTTGTCCTTTAGAGCATTATTATTTTTATGTTTTCTTTTTCTTTTTTGGATATAACTTTTTCCCATCATTGGTGTTATGACAACTACTACCATAAATCAAAAAGGGCAAAGCATATTGGTGAGTTATATAGAATTAGTAAGTGGTATTTAATTAGGCTTTGCAAGAATCTTGAATCTCAAGTGACTTTGCTTAATTCCCACTTAATAAAGCATACCCAATTAGTGGTTTCAGATATCTTGATCATAATTTACATATATTAATGAACTAAAATAATTGAGATTTTGTTTTCAACCAATAGGTAATTTATAATTAATGATTAGTACTCCTTATTACTATTTGGATAACTTATAAATATATACATAGTGAATCTTATGTTAAATGCAGATAGCGATCCCGAAATCTAAACCGGTCACAACATCAAATTAACAAGTATTTTTTTAACTCTCAAACAATTTTTTTTAGTAAATGAAATGACTAATTAGAAATTATATATTTAGTTCAGTGATATGCATGTATGTAAGATGTTATATTTAACTATTTCTTTCTGTTCTCAATATGTGTAGTTATGTAATATTTTATCACTCAGTTTTTTGATGTTATACTGTTACACTCCTGTTAACTAACATCACTAATCATCACTCCTACCAGTCAAGTCATCCACCACGAATGTGGTGTAGTGTCACTGTGCCTACCACGAAGTGGTGGAGTTCATCACTGTCTCACGGTGATAAACATTAGGAACCATTTTAATGTGGAAAAATGTCTTAATACGAAAAGCATAAGATGTGTGTGTATTTGCACTAATTAAAAGCTAATCTTTTAAGCTTTTAGCATCAATATTAAGTGTGATTCTATCAATATTTCAATATAATAATTAATAGAGTAAGTTGGAAATATTGTCCTTGGTGGTTTATAACTTATACTAGATTTATCTTGAAATATATATGTAAAAATTAGAGGTGAATACCCTTTTAGACTACCATGTAAAGTTTATCTTATACAAACACGAAAGAAGTTAAAGCAAATAATAAGAGAGTAAGGGATAACAAACAAAAATAGTGGATGTAGCGGTTTGGTTTGATGTTAACAAATCCAACCTACATCCACTACTTTACCTTTAACCAAGAGTTTGTCTTGCACAAACGTAAAATATATTAAGGGGCTGTTTGGTTGGATGGAATCCATGGGAATTGGTGGGAATTGGATTTTAATTCCAACCAAATCATATGTTTGGTTTAACAAAGGAAGGGAAATAGATTTTAGAAAATGGATTTTAATTCCCACAGCTAATGGATTTTGAAATCCTTCCACTACCCTATGGATTTTGAAATCCTTCCTTCTCCTCCCTTTTTCTCTTCACCGACCATACCTTCTCCTCCCTTTTTCTCTTCACCGACCATAAACACCACCCATTTTAGGTGGCCGGCGGCGACCTTCTCCTTCCTTTTTCTCTTCAACGGCGACCTTCTCCTTCAACGGCGACCTTCTCCTTCCTTTTTCTCTTCAACGGCGACCTTCTCCTTCCTTCCTTTCTCCTTCCTTCAACGGAGACCTTCAATGGCGACGTTTAACGACCTCTGGCTAGTGTTTCCTTTCTCCTTCCTTCAACGGAGACCTTCAACGACGACGACCTCTGGCTAGGGTTTCGACTTCGATGGCGACTCTTAACGACCAACGGCGACCTCTGGCTAGGGTTTCAACGGTGGCGGCGATTTAGGGTTTTGACAGTGGCGGCGATTTAGGGTTTAGACGGTGGCGGCGATTTACGGTTTAGATGGTGGCGGCGACGTAGGGTTTAGACGTTGGCAGAGTATCGACGGTGGTGGGTGGGCGGCGGCGGCGGCGGCGACGGCAGTAGGTGGTGGTGAAGGTGGCGATGGTGGTTTGTGGTGGTGAAGTGAATTCCATTTCTTGATACTACCAAACACAAGAATGAAGGATTTAGATTCAAATTCCAAATCCTTCAAAATCCAATTCCTTCCTACAATCCAATTCCTTCAAAAAAGAATCCATCCAACCAAACAGCCTCTAAGCAAATAATAAGACAGTAAGGGATAACAAACAATGACACTGGATATAAGGGTTTAGTTTGATGTTAACAAATTCAATCTACATCTACTACTTCGCCTTCAACCAAGAGTTTGTATTCTCTATCAACGTCTCTCTTGAATAAAAGATATTATTTGTACGTCTTACTAGCAAGGTAGTGATCACCTATTCTTCTCACTAATCAAGATAATGATCACTCCTACATTGTCTCACTAATTACAAGGTAGTAATCATATACTGCAATATTTGATAGTGATCATATTGGAATTGATTATAATTGATTATTAATTTATCCTAATTTAGGACAGTTTGTTACGTCCTTGTTTGGATAGTATTTGTTTCCTTTCATTGGCCTATTAGCTTGGTTTGTAATTGGTATATATTTACCATCTTTTCAATGGAACAACATATCTGATGATACCAAAACTATTATGGTATCAGAGCAGGACAGAAACCTTACCCACAAAATTGAGTGAACACCCCAAAACCAAGCACAATGTCCGACAAGACTGAGAAGAAAAATGAAGAAGAAGCAATCGATGCCAACTCACCTTTTTATATCCATGCTTCAGATTATCCAAAACAGATGCACGTCAATGACGTGTTGACAGATTCGAATTACAGTGATTGGGCACAGGAGATGACCAACTTCTTATTTGCCAAGAATAAGATGGGATTCGTTGATGGATCCATTCAAAAACCAACAAAAGAATCGCATAAATACATGTTATGGATGCGGTGTGACGCCATGATCAAGGGTTGGTTGACCACGGCGATGGAAAAAGACATCCGGGTCAGCGTGAAATACGCTAACACAGCTGCGGAGATGTGGAAAGATTTGCACGAAAGATTTGGAAAAGAAAGCGCTCCCAGGGCTTACGAGCTCAAACGATCTCTCAGCACCACTCGCCAAAACGGTGCATCTGTGTCAGCCTATTACACGAAATTACGTGTTCTGTGGGACGAAATCCAATCGGTTCTGCCTCACCCGAGCTGTTCCTGTGATGGCTGCAGTTGCGGGATCGGCAAGAGGCTCGTTGAACTGAAGGAGAAAGAATGGCTCTATGAATTCTTGATGGGACTCGATAACGAGTTCTCGGTAATAAAAACTAAGATTTTGGCTATGAAACCCACACCGACGCTCGGAACAGCATATCACCTCGTTGCAGAAGACGAACAACAACGATCCATCTCTGGAATCAAGCTACCCCCTGGCGAAACAGCAGCCTTCCAGGCTTTTCTTCTAGGAAAACGTGACAACTCTGCAACGAATTCTAACAAGAGCTCCAAGAAAAATGAGAAGGGTGGAGCTCTGGACAAACCAGAACATTATACCCATTGTGGTAAGGACGGGCACAACCGAGATGGTTGCTTCAAAAGGATTGGCTATCCTGAGTGGTGGCCAGGGAAGGAACGAAAAGACAACAAGAAACCGAAGGCGGCGTGTGTGGAAACCGCTCAAATTCCGATGCCGGGAATTACAGAGGAACAATATCAACTTTTTCTGAAGCACTTCTCGGCAGGAACTGAACTGGGAAAGCACGAGACACCACCGATCGCCAACATGGCAGGTATTTATGAACGAAACACTTAGGTGGTTGACTCGGGAGCCACCGAACACATAACTTATCAAGGGAATCTCCTTGATAATGTCATGACAGGAGCAAGTGAGACGCCAGTCACCATCCCAAATGGTGATGCCATCCCGGTCCAAGGAAAAGGACGAGTAACCCTACCCGGTGGAACTGAAATAACCGGAGTCCTTCACGTCCCAACTTTTCATTACAATTTATTGTCAGTCAGAAGATTGACCAAGAATTTGCAATGTTCAGTAACTTTCTTTCCGGATTTTTTTGTAATGCAGGGCTTGGAGTCGAGGAACTTGATTGGAGCGGGTAGGTGCGATGATGACGGGCTATATCGAATGGGGGAAGTGAATCTAGCCAGGAAGGTGATGATGACAACAACTTGTACTTGGCATAGACGTTTAGGGCATGCATCTGATGAAAACCTTGGCATTATTGGTTTTCTTAATAAGAATGAAGTTATTTCAAAGAATGAATTTTGTGATTCTTGTACAAAGGCCAAACATACTAGACTCCCTTTTCCCACCAGCTTCATTAAAACTAAAAATCCTTTTGACCTCATCCATTGTGACATATGGGGCAAGTATAGAACCCATTCCACATGCCAAGCCAGCTACTTCTTGACTATTGTAGATGATTTTAGTAGGGCTACGTGGGTCTACTTAATCAGACACAAAAACGAAGCCAGTGCATGTTTAATCAAATTTTATAAAATGGTAAAAACTCAATTTGAAAGATCAATTAAGAAGATACGATGTGATAACGGGGGGGGGGGGAGTTCACTTCGAACAACATGCTGAGCTTCTATGCTGATCAGGGAATCATTTTGGAGACCACTTGCCCACACACCCCCCAACAAAATGGGGTGGTTGAGCGAAAACACCGACACTTGCTCGAAACTGCACGAGCACTTCGGTTCCAAGCAAATTTGCCTATTAAGTTGTGGGGAGAGTGCATCTTGACTGCCGCCTATATCATCAATAGGCTGCCCTCAAGGGTCTTGAAAAACAGTTCTCCATATGAGGTTGTTTTGGGAGAGAAACCTGATTACAATACAATGAGGGTCTTCGGTTGTTTAAGTTATTATCGAAACACAAACACGATGGGCGACAAATTTGAACCAAGAGGGAAGCCGGGGGTGTTCATCGGGTACCCTGAAGGTACCAAGGGATATAAATTATATGACATGGAGTCAAGAAAAATAATCGTCTCGCTAGACGTACGATTTTTCGAAAATATTTTTCCATTCTCTCACACCCAACAAGTTGAGCATGAGGAGGAAGAAGCCATTTTTAAATACCCACAGTTACATGCACCCATGCAGCAACCTTCCAACATGCATAATGACATGCCCTCATCTGCAGACCCCATGCACCTACAAGACCATATAGAAATCCATGCAGATTCCAACTTTGAGGGACCACAAATCACAGAAGAAGACTTGTCCTTGGAAAAAGAAACACAAGGTAACGAGGTCCTTGACCAGACCTCTTCTGACATTGATGTTCCTAACATCGATAACCAGGAAACCCATGATGATACCACACAGGTTCCTCCCACAGTCCCAGAGAAAAGAAACAGGTCGGTTCCAAAGCGACTGCAAGGATATGAAGTTAATCTTCCCCCATCGCTCCAGCACCCATCACCCGACTCCGATCAAGACACCTCGACGGTACATTCCTTAGCTAATTATGTTTCTTATGAAAATTTTTCTCATGCTCATAAAGTGTTTTTATCGGCCATCTCATCCAATGATGAGCCCAAGACTTTTAAACAAGCTTCCCATAATGCAGATTGGGTTGATGCCATGAGACGAGAAATCAAGGCTTTGGAAGAGAATGAGACGTGGACACTTGAAGAATTACCAAAAGACAAGAAGGCAATCGACTCAAAGTGGGTGTATAAAATCAAATACAAACCAAATGGTGAAATAAAACGATACAAGGCTCGTCTTGTTGCCAAGGGTTACACACAAATGGAGGGCATCGACTTCCATGAAACTTTTGCACCGGTCGCCAAGCTCGTGACTGTCCGTACCCTTCTTGCCATAGCCACCAAACATAATTGGTTAGTTCACCAACTGGACGTGAACAATGCGTTCTTGCACGGCGACCTTGACGAGGAGGTGTATATGAAACTACCCCAAGGATTCATAAGTGAACAAGGCAACAAAGTGTGTCGGTTACGTAAATCGTTATATGGTTTAAAACAAGCCTCACGTAACTGGTATCACAAATTTACCAAGGCTTTGCTTTCTCTTGGTTACACACAATCCAAGGCTGACCACTCACTCTTTCTTTTTCGTCAAGGAGATATCTTCATCGCAGCCCTAATCTATGTTGATGATGTGATTATTGTCGGGAATAATGCTGTCAAGATACAAGAAACAAAGACCAATCTGGACAAGAACTTCAGCATCAAGGACCTAGGCACCCTAAAATATTTTCTGGGAATAGAGGTAGCTCGAACAGCCGAAGGAATGGTACTAAGTCAGAGAAAATATACACTTGATATTCTTGACGATTGTGGCCTCACAGGTTGCCGACCGAGTCAGCTCCCTTTTGAACAGAACTTAAAACTCGAGCATGATGCCAAGGAACCAGAAGTCGATGCAAGTCTATACCGAAGATTAATAGGTCGTTTACTCTACCTTCAAGCCACTCGACCCGACATTGCATACTCCGTGAACATTCTCAGTCAATTTGTCTCCGACCCGAGACAAAATCATATGGATGCCGCCAATAAGGTGTTGCGTTATTTAAAATCGACACCTGGACAAGGGATATTGTTACCAAGAGTAGGAGGCACGGAGTTAGTCACGTATTGCGATTCGGATTGGCTGGGATGCCCGTATAGCCGCCGCTCTCGTACCGGATACTTACTTACATTTGGTGGTGCTCCTATTTCTTGGAAATCAAAGAAGCAGTCTGTCGTATCACGATCTTCCACTGAAGCAGAATATCGAGCCATGGCCACAACCGTTAGTGAGGTATTGTGGGTCCGTTGGCTGCTAACAGAACTGGGTGCACCACCTGCAGGCCCCACCACTTTGTACTGTGACAATCAAGCGGCCCGACACATTGCCAACAACCCCGTTTTTCATGAACGAACTAAACACGTTGAGATGGATTGTTATTTCGTACGGGAACGTGTTGAGTCAGGAGAAATCAAGCCCACTCTTATTAACACCAAAGCTCAAATTGCGGATCTTTTTACCAAACCTCTCGCAGCTCACCAGATGAAGCATCTTCTTGGCAAGTTGGGCATTCGCGATCTCCATACTCCAACTTGAGGGGGAGTATTGGAATTGATTATAATTGATTATTAATTTATCCTAATTTAGGACAGTTTGTTACGTCCTTGTTTGGATAGTATTTGTTTCCTTTCATTGGCCTATTAGCTTGGTTTGTAATTGGTATATATATACCATCTTTTCAATGGAACAACATATCTGATGATACCAAAACTATTAGATCACCTTAACAAAACGTCTCACTAACTTATGGTAGTCATCAGCAACAGCTCACAATACACAATACAATACAATAATGAAAGACTTACCACAAATGAGAGTGTGGCTTTTATAAAAATAAGAACAAAAGTGGGAAAAAGAACTCTCAAGGACCGACCGTGAGCACTCTAATATATACAAATCACTTTTTGATTATTAAAATTTGAACGTTTTATATCGTAAAAAATAACACTTTGACTCTAAAACAGAATTGGAATGTAACACCCCGAATTATGAAAAGCATTATTTTGAATCTAAAAGTACTTCTTTATAATAGAGAATTGAAGATGTCTTATTTGGGCCAAATTAGCAAAGATAAGAGATGTGATCGAAATTTGTGAAAGAGTATTTTAGTCATCATATAGATAGAGAATTAAGGTATTAAGTATTAAGGGATGATCATTTAAATTAAAATTAGTGATGATAAGAGAAAAGGGGACAAATGAGAAAGTTTTCATATTTGATGGTACGTTAAATGGATAAGGGGTATTAATAACCACTTAGTGTAAACTCAATATATAAAGGAAGACTACACCTAACACACACACTAAGTGTGTGATCTGGAGTATTGTATGTGTGTGTGGGTTTACAGAGAGTAGAGAGAGAGAAAGTGAGATTAAATGAGAAGTATGCCTTGATTATGCAAGATTAAGAAAATTTTAGTGTATCTTTTCATCAAAAACAAGATTTGGAAGCATCCTAACATCAAGAACAGATCTGGAGTTACACACATTTAGTGTGTGTTCTTGGTGAGAGAGAAAGCTAGAGAGAGAAAGTGCAAAATCAAGAGATTTCTTCAAAATTAAGCTTTGCATGTTGATGAATTGGATCAAAAAATACATATCAAGTGTTAATTCAAACAAATCAAGTGCCAAACTACTGAATCAAGGTAAGAAACTCTTAACTTTATGTGTTGTTGAGTTTTTAGAGAGAAAGTGTGTTTAATGAATGATTAAGTGATAATAACACTAGAGTTTTTACAAAGAGATACATATAAAACCAGTTGACTATTTATATGTCTTCTCATGAGTTTCACAATTGGACATGGTTTTTAAAACCGGACCGGTCATTGAACCGGACGTCATAATGGTTCATCGGTGCAACTGGTCCAACCGGTTGAACCGTAATTAAAAACCGGATGATATACTTATTAATTTGAATACTATAAAAGTACCTAAATACAAAAAAATATGTAATTAAACATTTTAACTTACATAAAATAACAATCTTTAACATTTATTATTTATAACTTTATATATACATTACTCTTCAACAATTTTATGCTTTACTATTAATCAACTAATCTAAAGATACGTATAAGCTAAAACATTAGTTATTGAATTAAAATACTGCAGTTTAAAAAATACTAAGAAAAAAGAATCACAGTGAATTAGACAATTGTTTATTATTACTTGATAGACTTATGGACTCTTAAGTCTAAAGGAAGAAAACAAAAGAAAACCATATCCCACATCTCTAGCTGAGGGAAAACAAGGACATCTCCATATATATATATATATATATATATATATATATATATATATATATACACACACCAAATTGCTTCTAAGAAACAAACCGAAGGATGTCCTTGCCTATATTTAGGTATTCCATCATCTTTTGATTTTAGTTAAAAATCTTTAGTAATGGCCAGATCGATGCGGATTGCTCCGGTTTAGCCGTTTAATTCTGGTTTTAGTGAAACCGTCCGGTTCACAATTGCCCGGTTTAGTCGGCTACCTTTGAACCAGATTTAATCACGGCTCACGGTTGAACCAGTTCAACCGGCCGGTCCGGTCCGGTTATCAGAACAGTGCAATTGGGTCAAACAAGATGAAACCGTGATATTTGGCCTATGTGAAAAATCCGAATTAATTTTTTATTTTATTAAAATAAATTCGGTTTTTTGGCGGTTAACATGGTTAATCAGTTAACTAACTGTTTACTGATTATTGTGTATATATATGTGTCCTACGTTCTAGGCAAAACAGAAAAGAAGAACACCCCTTAATTGATTGTTTACCCTCAAGGCAGACGCATACCCGCGCAATTTGATGTAGGTATTGTTTCACAAACATATTTTAGGCAGTTGATCATCATTATTCTGTAAATATTTTTTCATTCATTAACGAAGTTTGATAATACAACCGAATTAGAATGCACAAATTTTACACTTTATCAACAAAAGGAGATACGATGAGCTTATAGCTCAGGTTTTGAATAACTTAGATACTAACATATTCAACACTTAATAAGCCAGAATTTCTAGAACTAGACACACTGGGCTATCATTGAAAGAGGCAATATTTTAATGTTCATATGTAGATTTGTTTTCAATTACTATATTTTGTTGATTAAATCTTTGCAGATCTTTTAGGTATAATTGCTCAAATACTAAAATTATAAACTTTATTTTTTAAGTCTAATTTATATAAAATGTTCACCAAATAAAACATAAAATAGAAACCCGCATTTATGCGGGCTTATAACCTAGTTATTAGATATAAGTGGATGACTTAATTAGAAACAATGAAAAAGATAAAAGTTGGATATTGAGAATTGAATTTTGCATACTTTAAATAGAGTAATGAGGAATGAGTTATCAAATATTATACAAGAGATTGAGTATCCGAGAAATGTTTATATTTATATATTTATTATAATAGAAATTGTATGTATAATAATATCTAAAACATAAATTTATGTGAAAGTGAAAGTGGAGAGAAACATATATATTTATTCTTATAATTAAGGAGTGGAATACATAGAGAGAAATTTAATTATTATTATATTCAAGATGGATAAACTATAGAGAGAAATAAACAACTAATAATATATGGTTTAAGAGGATGAGAATATAGTGAGAGAGATACAATTATTAATATATGATCTAAGAGAAAGAGAAAATAGAAAAAGATGTATAATTAATAATATAATTAAAGAGAATAAGTTATGTAGAGAAAAATGGATAAAACATTTAAGCCAACAAAGAGAGCGAGATACAAGAGTTATAGTTAAAGGAGAATAATTTAAGAGGATAGTTTTTAATAAAGATTCCTATTAGAGTATCCACATTAAGAGTAAAGAGAAATATGTATATATGCATCCTTATTAGACACATAGAAGAGTAAAAGAGATATTATGAATAAGAATACTAAAGAGAAATACAAACCGGTTTAGTTAAGAGATGAAGAATTAAACAGAAAGAGTGTAAATATATAGAGACACGCACATTTTTATAACCAAAGAATCAATTAAAGAGTAAGATGATATCTAGAAT
The DNA here is from genome assembly GCA_947179395.2 of Pulicaria dysenterica. Classification (NCBI taxonomy): domain Eukaryota; kingdom Viridiplantae; phylum Streptophyta; class Magnoliopsida; order Asterales; family Asteraceae; genus Pulicaria; species Pulicaria dysenterica. The sequence continues at coordinate 74,278,912 of OX359288.1, read as the reverse complement.
AGTGGATATTGTATGATATACAATCATTGTGATGATTTTATGTAATCGATATGATTATATGTGATTTGACGAAATAAGAGATATTGATGAAATTATTGATATCAACAGAAGTATTATATATTAATACGGTTAACGTATATTAATCTGAGCAGATGGCTCAATGTATCCAGGAGACATAGAGAAGCCTGAGTGGCAAAAGAGTTCACCTGAGTGGCCAGAGAATTATCCTGAGTGGCAATGAATAACTTGAGTGGCCATAAGTAGCCTGGGTGGCATTTAATAACAGAGTCGTAATAAAAATAGCCTGAGTGGCATTTAATGGCCTTTATGACATATCCGCGTGTAATGAGATGCGTATATGTGATGATTTATATCTTGAGTATCTAGTAGGGTTGCTCACTGAGCTTTATAGCTCACTCCTTTTTATTGTTGATCTTTTTACAGGTGTTGTTTCAGGCTAGGCTCAAGGTGGACAAACTCATGTGGTTTGTGCAACTTATGAGTTAGATAAGTGTTTTATAAAAGTGACATAACCAGTTATAGCCTTTTTTATTTAAAAATAAATTGAAAAACATTTATTGTATAATAAATATTTTGTTGCACACTTAAAAATAGTGTGCAGGGGTAGGAAGCACTGAAGACATGATTTCAGATAGGGTGTCTTGGAGAAGGAGGATCAGGATTCAGGGGTAGGAAGCACTCTTTCTGATAGTTCCCATTTTTTTATAGATAGAGTTAGATCGGATCTACATGAGTTTTCTCTTTCTGAAGACATGATCTCAGATAGGGTGTCTTGGAGAAGGAGGATCAGGATTCAAGGATAGGAAGCACTAAGGAGGCAGCCTGCAGCATAGGGCCTAGCGAATAGAATCAATCTTGTTTTATCATATTTATTTGTCTTTCCCCTTTCCATATCTACATGTTGATAGTTCCCATTTTTTTTGTTAGTAATTATATATAATACGTATGTTATTTTCATATTTTGACCCTAACTATTTTCTTTCTTTGTACTTTGTCTAGCGTACCTTGTTTTAGCCTTACCCCACCCCCCCCCCCCTTTTATTTATTATTATTATTTTTTTTATTTTATTTTTATTTTTTTAGTATTATTATTGTTATTATTTATTTTAATTTTATTTTCTGAGAGTTTTATACTACTCACGGCCGGAGGTCCTCTCCAGGAAGCAATCTCTCCACCTACAGGTAGGGGTAAGATTGTCTACATTTTCACCTCCCCCATACCCCGCTCTAGTGGGATTGGGTACGGTTGTTGTTGTTGTTGCACACTTAAAAAAAAGTTTGGGCGTTACATGGAAACCTCCATTTTCTATCCAAAAAGTTTTCATACATCTAAGGCAATTGGATAAAAATTGAAATGTTGGAAGCTTAGTTTTATAAGAAGAAAAGCATACGAGTTCTTTTTCGAAAATAACCAACCTTTACTTCAAAGTGTGCAATTACTATTTCAATGTTGAGATCAAGTTAAACATTGCCATTTATGAAAGATACATCTTTTTTTAACAACACCAAGTCCGAGAAAGATTAAAAATGTGTTGTTGACCTGTATATTTATAAAATTATTTCTTATTCTATAAAAAAATTTAAGTGTTATTAAAGTTTCTAATAAAAATTTATTTGAAACTTCCATGCAGCATACAGGTTGATTTGAAGTCATTTGTGATCAAATTAATGCGAATTAATATAATAATTTAAAATTTAATAATTAAAAATATTATCATATAATAAATATATTAACTATTAAAAATTACGTATAACTAGAAGAACTATATCTAAATAATATATAACCACATTTTTAAATATTCCTAGATCTTTTAAATGCGTAATATGATTTTAATAGTACAGAATTGTAATGTCAAGAATGTTGTTAAATTTTACCATTCATATAAAACTTTATTGACTCGTTATAATTTAGATAAGAAACAACCTCAACCTTGATCTAATGATCCATAGTTGATATTTTTTATTTAAATATTCCTAGATCTTTTAAATGCGTAATATGATTTTAATAGTACATAATTGTAATATCAAGAATGTTGTTAGATTTTACCATTCATATAAAATTTTATTGACTCTTTATAATTTAGATAAGAAACAACCTCAACCTTAATCTAATGATCCATAGTTGATATTTTTTATTTACACCATTTGTATATTCATACAATAATATATATATATATATATATATATATATATATATATATATATAGGCAAAAGTTCAAACGAGAAATGTTTTCGTACGAGAACTGCGAGAACCAATCTGAGCCGTCCAATTCCCCCTCCTTTAATGTCATTGCCCACCCATGAATTCCTCACACGCACCCTGCCATACTTGATCCCCTCCACGCTCTCCATCCATGAACTTCCCATATCCAAGGAACGGCTGAGATTGGTTATCGCGGTTCTCGTACGAAAAGCAGTTCTCGCTTGAACTCTCCCATATATATATATATATATATATATATATATATATATATATATATATATATATATATATATATATATATATATATATATATATATATATATATACGTTTAGTCATAAGCATAATAATTTATGCACGTCTTTTATTTATAGTAAGATGAAGCAAAATAAAAGGGATTAATTATAAAACTAAAAACTCTTGATTGTGTTATATATTTCTAATACTTTCCTTAGAGTACGAAGCACCCAAATTTTTATAATAAAAAATACAATAATGTTACCACTTTTGTTAATATGTATTGAAAAATACATCACAACTCATGATTAATTTTTTTTTAGGGGGTGCTACTATTTTTTGTTTTTTTATAAAGCAAATGGAATTGGTATATATATAGCTTTAAACTGTACATTCACTGTTGACCCAAAAGAATTACAACACGACCATTGTTTGTCTACTTTATTTACAGTAAATCAAGGTACTGATCGGGATACGTGCTACTATTTAAATTCCTTCCCCAGTTCCCTAACACAATTAAATCATTCAATTACCGCAATTGAGTTTATGACTAAAGCAGGGACCTTAAAAAAAAATATTTACCAATATAAGGTCCTTTTAAAAATATTTACTAAAATAGGGTAGTAGTTAAAATATTTATCAAAATAAGATTTTTTTAATTTTTTTTTCAACTTCCAGCTTTTATTATCCTTTTTACTAATATTTTTTACCTTCAACTTTTGTTACTTTTTTACTAAATTTTTTAACCTTCAGTTTTTTTTACTTCTAGTTTTTTTTTTACTTTTTTACCAATTTTATTTTACATGAACTATACAACTATTTAGAACATGAAATTCTAAGATCTTAAAATAAAACAACAAATCACACATACAATATCTATTACAAACCAAAAAAAATCACATGTTTGTTACAAATTAAAACTTCAACAATTGTTTGTTACAAATAAAAGAGAACAAAAACATCAAAATTAGCTTGAACAAGTCATAAATCTCATACCTGCAAAAAAGAAAGAATGAAGAAAATAAGATGATAGTAAAAACAAACATAAAAATTAATTTGTGTTTGTATTCACTTGGCTTGGACGGACATCGTTTTCGATTATGACCTCTTTGCCTACAATTTTCACATAGATTAGCATTTCTTCCTTCTTTAATGTCCATTCCATTTTTTAATCTTGTCCATTCCATTCTTTAATGTCCATTCCATAGATTAGCATTTTTAATGTCCATTCCCTTTTTTAATCTTGTTAGTGCAATGAGGAATTGATGGTATTATCCTGCATATTTTGATTATGATACAATTCTTAATCATCTCCTATGAATGTAACGTAAAGATAAACATATATAATTAATAATAAAACCGAAAACCCACTTTGGAATTAAATAATCTGAATCATCAATCATGATTAATATACTACAAGAGAAAAAAATTACAGTGTGATTACTAACCTTGCCTTCCTCCAATGAGCTTAACTTGGACACCTTTGTCAACAAACTTTGCTAAATCTAGAATTGTCTCCTTCAGATATAATAATGATATTTTCAAGATCAATTCTTTTGTTTACTATGTGAGTCTGTTTGTGAGGGCCGTGAGAGAGAGATTACCATTGCAAAGTATTTAAAACAATCAACTCTCAGAAAATATTTAAGCGTATAGTGAACTCTGAAGTTCACCTCTGAACTTAACCTGCAAGCATCAAGACATAATAATGCTTTGTAAGTTGTTGTAATTGATTGGCTTGGAGTCAATTATAAGTTTTAAGAAGATTATCTGTGACAACTTAAAATGCAAATTCGGTGTTTGATGAAATGCATCAATTGTTTGCAGCATGTGCTTTTGATATAATGCCTTGATTTGTTCTAATTGTTAAAGCTTTTTTATGTTTATTAGTTTCTTTGAACTCTGAATATTAAGGGGATCCTGTGAATGAAAGGCAATTAGGATCAACAATTACGATGATGAATATAGGAACATATGTGCCTGTTGCTTGAAAAAGCTAGAAAGGAATGTTTATAAAATATCGTGCAAATGGAGTATGACTATAATTATATCTCTGTATTACATTTTTAGTGCAAACAATTCACTAATCATGGTGTTGTCTTCATCAGAAACACCTTCAAGGTTATTTGATAGAACATGAGTATTAAGTTACTGTTATCAACTATGTAGGCTGCCATTTCATAAATCAGATACAAGATAAAAAAATGTAACTAATGCATCAACAAAATCTGGAAAAAGTAATAAATTTATCTATAAGAAGATAAGGAATTAAGGATTACTTACAGGATGGCCGGCGGCGGTGGAAATGTGGCCGGAGTTCAGTGGAGGGCGACTGGCGGCAGTCGTAGGGAACGGAGGCAGCCGGGCACAGTCGCAGGTCTCGTAGGCGGTAGTTGTTGGGGAAGGTGGCCGGCGGTTCACCACCTTAGCGGTTGTCGTAGCAGGTGACAAGGTTGCAGGTCGCCGGTCGTCTCGTAGGCGGCAGTCGAGAGAGTCGAGAGAGCAGGTCGACAGAAATTAGGGCTCCAAAGTGAGTCCCGTGCTTTTTCAAAATAATATTCAAAGTTAAATAAAAAAGGACCATATTTTAGTAAATATTTTAAATAGACCCCTATATTGGTAAATATTTTTTTTTCAGATCCCTATTTTAGTCAAAAAATCCACTTTTATTGATGTCACACGTATACTCACATATGTTACATAAAGACTATCTAAACAAGGAGATCAATAGAATTACTTTTTTTATTGTGTGCGAATTAGTTTTTAAAAATAAAAAGAGCTGTCTATAATTGATAACCCTTTTATTCATTTCCAAGAAGTAGGGGAGAAACTACACATGTATTTACCCTTTTTAGAAATCATATTTACTTGACTTTGCTAGTCTATTATTTAAAGAGACAAAAATTTGATATGTGTACCATAAAATAAAAAATTAGAAATTAAAACAACATAATATAAAACTATTTTATGCCATTCTAAAACAAGAAAAGTTTGCAACAAGAAGAGCCAAGGTACCATACGGCTACTGGAAAAAGCATCAGATTTTATTGGAAGGACCATCCTGATTTTGATATATAACTATTTTTATCACCGGCCGGCTTTAAGACTAAATTTAAAATTATGGTTTATTTTAAAGTTATTAATTTGCAAAGAAACTACGAATTGAAAATATTAACTGAAAAGTATAACGTCATTATAAATTAGACATGCATGATCCTTCCAAAAAGGAAATTAATTGGTGGTGGGTTAATTACAAAGATCCGCTCGAATAACATATTAAAGAGTTAAATCTGTCGCCTGAAAAATAAATGAAAAAAAAGGCTACATATAAATTCTGTACTGTAATTACTGATAAATAAAGAAAATATATAAACTTATATTTAATTATTAATATAGACGTGTTATTCATATGATAAGATCGATGGTTACACGACCAGTTAGTTTGAGCTAGACATTTTCAATATATATATATAAAGTAATTATAAACATTAATTAATTAAATGGACTAACAATGAATGAACTTATAACAAGAAAATATTATAAACTAAACGTAAAAGTAGATTTACCTATATATGGAAGTGTTTTTGTTGTAGTTTCTTGATCTGAGTCGCCATGTATATTTCTATTCTGGAATCAAGGAAGGAGTGAAGCTGTCCGCATGACCTAATTAACTAGCAAGCAGCTAGCTAGGGTTTTCTTTCTTGTATTATGAAAACAACGAAACACTAGTAATTAGATCATGCTGGCAGCTTCACTATTTACTTAAACCCCACTGCCATGCATATATATATATCCATGGAGCTTGTAAATTTCTTCATCACAAGTACGTATGTGTGAAGAACATCCATAGATCAAGAAACAATGAACTGATAGGTAATGAAGGAACAGAGGAAGTACTATATATATATATATATTATATTATATATATTATAGTTTGAATTTATATTGGGGTGGTGGTGGTGATCAGATGGTGATGGTGGTTGATGAACTAGGGTTTATTTATAAATGAATTAATGGTAGGTTAGATTGTATTGTGTAAGTGTAACCTAGAGTAGAGATGTAGAGAGACAGGAACAAAAGTATAAAAGCCCGCCACCCCCCATCTAATGTAAACAGTGAAATAAAGACACGTACTTTTAAGAGTGAATCATGTGACCAGCAGCTGCAGCTGGAAATAACAGCTCATAACCTATGCTTTTATACTTCCCTCACCTCCCTACCTAGGGTTTCTATTGCAACTCTCTCTCTCTCTCTCTCTCTAATTATATATATATATATATATATATATATATATATATATATATATATATATATATATATATATATATATATATATATATATATTACACATACATATTAGCATCTAAAATTCTCAAATTTTGTGGTTAAAAATTACTTATTATGTTCGGGTAATTCTATATGACCCCTCTCAATAATCTATATAAGTCTATTGATGTGACATATGTAAGTGTAAAAGTTATGTTAAAAATAGTAATTAAATTATATGACATGTTTGTATGTGAGAGGGGGGGCCAACTAGTACCACCCTTATGTTCTTTTACAATATGAGAGTATCTTCTTTATTTTTAAGTAAAAAATGGGTCATTTTATAGGTCTCATTATCATGTTTATGAGAAAACATGATGGGTCATATTTAACCACAACATAGAATCTTAACCACATGTACACATAGTAGGTGGGGTTGATGGCCGAGCCAAAACTCCTTTCCTATTGTGCCTCTTTTGTTTGTTGTTTAAAGAAAATATATACATAATAGCATGTTACCTATACAATGTTACAATAATGATATTTTCTACCCGATACCGTTTTATTAAAATTTTAAGATATAGTATTTTGCGAAATATATACGATTTTATTAGTTAAGGAAGTTAGGCTAAATAGATTTTATTAGTAAGTGTGTAATTTTAAGAGAAAAATGAATGTTATTTAAGAGGTATAATGATAATAATTTTTTATTGCTAAAATTTAGAGAAATTATATAACTAAAAGAGAAAGAGTTAAAGTACCATAAGTACTAGCATTGCACCCACGGTAATGCGGCGACAATGACAATAGTTTGTGTTTAACAGCATGTTTGATTTGAAAAGTAGAGTATGGTATGTGTGAAATGAGATGTTAGTCAACCTATCCATGTCGTTTCTCTCTTTTCTGATTTATTTATATATTTTACAATCAACCATTTTATTAGTTGTTAAACTAATTTTTGAAAAACAATTAAAAATATTATTATTGAATAATTAAAGAAAAAGATATTATAGTCTTAAAATTGTATTGATGTAAGTAATTTAGCCATAATTAGATAAATTAAATAATTTTTGTAATGTTTAATGATTTATTTAAGTGATAGTTGACTTAAATTAGTTGAGATAATTAAGGGAATAATTGGTTAGGCTATTGCTTTAAGTGTTTGTTTCTTAAGCAAAAAAAAATTATACTACTTAAAATTAAGTAGTTTTAAAATTTTAAAAAGAAAGAAAGTCAAATGCTTTATAATGTAGTATAGATAATTAATATATACAATTTTTTTAAATATAAATATATATATATAACACGCAATATTATAATTTATCATACAAAATAATTACTTATAATTTGTGTCCTGAAAAACTTTATCGATTAAGTTTATATATATATTTATGATTATAATTGTCTAAATAAATATTTGTTTTATATATTACAAATTATTGTTGTGTCTCCTTCTTTTTGAAAGGCAAAAGGAGTTCCATTTCAAAATTAATCTCTAAGCATACAATTGCCAAAAGAAAAAAAAACAGCACTGTCTTCTAGCCGATGACAGATGCAAATGATTCAATCCTACATTTAAAGTCTAGAACAACAATCTAACCGGTTAGAGATCCAATGTGACTAGAACTCTATTCTTCGTGCTCTTTTGGAATTGTGTCTCCTCCATTCAATTTTAGATTGGTGTTTTATATACGACTAGCTTTAGTGTTTTTATTTTAAACGAACAACTAGCATTAAGTTAAAATCAAAAGACAAGATAAAAAAATTTAATAAATTCTATATATTATTATATCGTGGTCACATCTTACATAGTATGATTGATTCTTTCTTTGACATCTAAAACAATGATTCATCTACAAAGGATACGTGGGATTATTTAGAATCTAAATACATGGTGAAAAGTGGAACGAATTTCCTGTTAGTAATTTTAGTAATTACAAGATGGTCAATTCTAGACCTATTATGGAACAATATAACGAATTACTTCATTTATTTGGGCAATTTGAACAACATGACATATTGATGGATGTATCAATCTCTGTTTCGATCAATGTGCCATTTCAAAACTACCCCTTCTTGGAAAAGCTTTAAACATACATTGAACCACCAAAAATCATGACAAGAAGGTAAAACGCAAGTCTCATGATCATGAGAAATATTGGTCAAAGAAATAGCCAAACATGACATGTTAAAAATGTGACAAAAATGAATATCTCAAGAAAGATCGTCATGTTGGTAAAGGCAAGAATACTAATGGTTCAAGTAAGAGTGGTTCGGGTCAACGATCTAAGAAACAATCCTCGAATCAAGATCAGAATTTATCTAATGATTTTAAAGGATTGTCATGTGCATGTTGATGATGATGACTTGGCATGGTGGATTGACTCGGGTGCCACAACCCGCCCATGTATGCAAGGATAAAAGATGGTTCAAGACACATAAGCGGTGGATGATGGGTCCATGTTGCATATGGAAAATGCGTCAAGTTAATTAGTCAGTGGTTGTGCTAGTGTGGTTTTATAATTCATTTTTGGAAAGACAATCACTTTGTTTAATGTCTTGCATGTAACTTATATTCGTAACACCTTGTTGTCGGGTATTGTACCTAATACATGTGATTACAAACAAATTCAAAGGTGGAATATTTATTGGGTTTAGATATTTATGTACTAAAGCTAGGATGTTTAGATCTCGTATCCTTAAAATTAATATTTATGCTTGCTTGATATGACATGTTCTGATGTGATTGAAGTTACCTTGTGGCATGTTAGATTAGGACATGTTTTTATACGAGAGAGAAAGAAATGTCAAACGAAGGATTGATTCCAGCCTTCGATTTTAATTCTGGAAAATGAAAGACGTGTGTTAACTAAAATCACTAGGCAACATTTTCAAAATGTAAATCGTTCTTCTGTTTTGTTAGAACTGATTCATAGTGATTTATGTGATTTGCACGCAACTCCCTCTTTAGTTAACAAGAAATATTTTGTTACATATATTGATGATGGTTCTACATTTTGCTATGTGTATATGCTACATTCTAAAGAAACAAACTCTGAAATTGTTACCTTAGCCGTTGCGCGTAAAGAAGTAGAATGGTTAAGAAATGTAACTCATGTGATCCTTACAGCCTAAACCAATTTCACCCATATCTACAGGTGTGATACTGCTGCTATCTTGGCTAAGGCAAATAGTCAATGTGTAAAATGGGGAGTCTAGAAACTTATGTGTTATATATAGCAGGGTTAATTTGGGAGTTAATAATGTGTGGGGTGATTTATGTTGAATATGTTTGAAAACAAGCAAGCTTCATTGATCATTTGACAAAAGGATTAGCTTGAGACTTGGTGCACAAGTCTGATATTAGGATGGTGTTAAAGTCCACCGCGGTTCTCTAAATTTGAGATACGAAATTTCTTCTAATACAATATCAGAATTTAATTCAATATGGAAAGCTCAAAATAAGAGACTGAGCACAAAAGGACATCCTAAGGTTTGTGCTCAGAACTGCAAGTTGAGAGACTAAAGTTGAACTTCTTAATGATTCTTTTGTAAAAGTGCATGTACACAATTTATGAGAATCACCTATATGAATGTGGATATTTTGCCGCTTCGAGAAACTTGGCCTTTGCTTCCCATACATTCATGAATGGACAAGACACATGACCGATAAAGTGTGAAGTGTAGTAAGTGTTTGAAAACGTATGTGTATATTATCTTCAGGTATTTAAATGGGTTGAACGATCAAATTCTTAGAACACCCTAATTCTCGAATATTTCGAATGTGTAATATACTAAGATGAAAATTCATTCGTCTCGATATTTTCATTTATACATGAGTTTTATTTGTGTTTGTTGTTTATCGTGTGTTTTAGTATTAAACTAAAATGCAGGAGGAATGTTAACTATTTTAGTATATTGTAAAGATTTCTAGACTAAAAATGATGGTTCGGAGGGTGCAGCCCCTATTGGCGTTGTTGTAACCAACTACGACAGTTATTTGCGTTTGTTCAGAACTCATCTCTTTTATAGTTTTCCAATAGAAAACCTGGTCTAAATCAATGGAATTGCTGGGTGGCAAACTCGGACGAATTCTTAAAAAAGCATTGATTCTTTCTATTTATTTATTTATTAAGAGGGAGGCTATTAATATGGTTTAGATCCTGGGTGGGTGGGCTTTGTTTCTTTGGGTTGGTGATATGAGGGGGAGTGGGTAGATGTATGGCCGCCGCCTAATTTATTTTTTTATCTTTTTTGTCTTGGAGTAATAAGGTAGGCACTATGATCAATTGCACACACAAGTTCACTTTACTTTCTTATGCATCAGTTATACTCTAGGAAGGAGATTTTAGTTTGGTGCGGAGTTGCACGGTTGTTTAGCCAAGGTAGTTATAAGGTTGGATTGTCCCTTTGATTCGTGATTATTCGATCGGATCCTTTGATACACCTTAGAGTGTTTCGTTCTTCTTTATTAGTAAGTTATTATGTTTCCTTTCAGGGAGGGTTTTTGGGTATTCGGGATGGAGGCATAAGGGGGTGAGGGTAGTATATAACCGTTGCTCAATTTGTTCGTATTGGTGTAAATGGGTAGACACAAACTCTTATTTGCACACACAAATACACATCGCATTCTTCACAATTGTGGCGGTTATATATTAGGGTGAAGTTATTTCTTTTGGTGCGGAGTGCACGGTTTTTAGCCAAGGTAACTATAAGGATGGATTGTCCCCTTTGATCCGTGCTCATTTGATCGGATCCTTGGTAATCCTCAGAGTCTTTCTTATTTTCCAAGTGATTTTTTTGTGGGTGGTTTTGGGTCTGTGAGTTAGAGTTATAAGGGGGCGTGGGTAGATTATAAATGTTACTAAAATTTATTTGGCGTGGTGTCATTGGTTGGACACAATATAATAAGCACACGTGAGTACACTTTGCTTACTCTATATTGGTGACAGTTCTATATAAGTTGGGGCTATTCTATTGGTGCGGAGTTGCACGGTTGTTTCGCCTTGGGAGTTATAAGGATGACTTTCCCTTGATATGTGATTCTTCGATTAGATCTTTTGTTCAAGCCTCAGAGTTTATTCTATTCTATTTTCTTTGGTATGTGTCTTGATCTTGTATGACATAGGTTAAAACAAGTGATTTCATTAAGGATTCTTGAAGATAATAGAGGCTAATGGTTTCAAGAATGTTGTTACTTCTTTTTTCTCAAAGAAGTTTATGTATTCTTGAAGATGGAAAAGGTTAAAGGATGCATAACATCGGCAGTTTTATTTTCATATTGAAGCTATGCAATTACATGCAGGGTCGTCTTAAGGGCCGGGCTACCCGGGCAAACGCCCAGGGCCGATGGCTAGTTGGGGCCCACGGTTAGTATAATCTCTTATATATATATATATATATATATATATATATATATATATATATATATATATATATATATATATATATATATGTAACAAAGTTTATTAGGCTCGAGTGTACATACTGATAACGAAATAGACTCAATTTCTTAGGCCCAAAATCTAAAACACAAATTTAGACTAGAAATAGCAATTGGCTCGAAAATCTCGGACCCATTGCAATCATATAAGGGGAAAAAGAAAAGTGAAATCAATGTCGGTCCAAACTATATGGCTATGAATAACAAGTCGAAGCATCAGGGAGAGAGCAGAGAAGATTGGTCTCATTATTTGTGATTAGATCGTTGGCCCTTATTGATTATTGATTAATTAATTTGTTTTAGAAAATTAAAATCACTTACTTGAGTCACTTGTTAATTGGTTACTTTAAATCACTTGATATAAACTATCAAGTTTTTTGGAGTTACTTATTTGAAATCTTGAAACACTTAAAAAATATTTTAATAGTCTTGATAATCGGTTGATTAGTTTAGTAGTTATTTAGTTTATTACTTAAAGGGTTACTTGAATGACTTGATATCAAATTAATTGATGTGTTTACTTGAATAGTTGAATAACTTGATATCAAGTTAATCGGTTTGTTTATTTAAATACCTGAATCATTTTATAGTTAATTAATAAATCATTTTTTACACAATGCATTTATCGTAAAGTAAAAAAAAAGTAGAATTTGAAAACCTAAAACTAGGGCTATCCCGTGAACCGTTCATTAAAGGGTTCGGCGGGAAGTTCGTTTAGGTTTGTTTGTTTAATAAATGAATGAACATGAACAAGAATGTTAGTTTGTTTAATTAAACAAACATACACGAACAGAGCTCTCGTTCATTCACTTATGTTAGTGAATGTTTGGTTATATGTTCGTTTATGTATATAAATAATTAAATATTACATATGTATATACACATGTATGTATATAAATAGTATATTTGTGTGTGTGTTTATATGTAGTGTTTATTTGTGTTAATTAATATTATATTTGCATTATAGTGTGTGTTTTTATCATTTACGTTTGTTTATCAATTAAATTAAATGAACAAGCACAAATGTTTACGAACTAACCAATCTTCTAAACAGGTAAATCAAAAGTTCGTTCATTTATTTTTCTTGTTAAGTTAAAGTTAAACCAACAAACATGAACACATATTTTCGTTCGTTTTCTGTTCGTGTTTATTTATTTGTTCGGCTAAGTTTAAACAAACGAAATGAAGAATCCCCATTCGTGTGCATTCAGTTCGTTTACAACCCTACCTAAAACGATCTCAAAGAGGTCGATGGATAAATTACTAAAACATTTGAATACCTAAACAATTCTAAGTCTATTATTCGGTGTTTTTATATATTTTAGTTTGTCTTTGTATATTTTAGTATTTTTAGAGGCCCGTTTTTTGGTTTTGTCCCGGGTCCCGAAAATATTTGAGACGACCCTGATTAGATGGTTTTTTTGGAAGATTTTTTTTTGAAAAGCTGTTTATCATTCATATACTTAAAGAAACAAATGGACAAATACAACCCCAAACAAAAAGAGGGGCTATGAGACTCCAAGTTGGAGACCAAACAAAATACCCCATACAAACAGTTATGTTGAAACAGGGGTAACCAACGGGTTCGAAACCCATTTCGCCCAACAAAATGATTGTTTCTTACATCTATTTTTAAACCAAAGAAGTGACAAATGTTGGACCTCCGAGAATATATCCTCTTGTAGTATCGATTCCTTCGCCGAGTCTTCTGCATAAAGGACTTTGTTTCTCCATTTCCACACTTCCCAAAAGAAAATGTACCCAATTCCTTCAAAAACAAGCCTGACAAATGAAGCCTTTGGGCCAAGGGTCTTTGAGTAGTTAAAAAACTCGGGGATAGAAGCGAATTGAGCAAAAGGTAAATTCATCCAACCAAATATTTTTTTCCAAACTGGAACCACTTTCGGGCAATGAAAGAAAAGGTGATTAAGTGATTCTTCCAAGTGAGGGCAGAGTAGGCAGGCGGGTTCAGCCACCCCGATTCCTTTCAAGATGAGATTTTGTCTACTCGGAAGGGCGTTTAAGTGAGCTCTCCAAAAACATATATTAACCTTGGAAGGGAGCCAAGGATGCCATATATCTTTCGTGTTGATAGAAGAGAAAGGCAACAGTTTGGAGCGTAGCAAGGAGACTAAATTTTGCACCGTGAAGCGCCCATCTGGTGAGAGAGACCAAGACCACGTATCATTACATTGAGGATCCAATTTAATTAGACTAAGGGCATCTGTTATGAAAGCTAACTCCTGTAGCGCTCTTCCTTTTGGAAGAATTGGAGATCATAGAGTGCCAAGTTGTCAATTTTTCAATGCTCTTCATGACTTTGCGATCTTTATTTATAGGGATTGGATTTGGATGAGTGTGGGATTTGTTTAGACTCTTTATTTCTTGGTAGATATTTGTTGTTTTTATTTGTTTTTTAGAACTAATATACTCTTTTTGGTCTCAACCTTTGAGGCCCCGGTAAATATATATCTTGCTTTTCAAAATAAGATTATACAATTAACCATACCATATTATTTAGAAATGAAGTGATCGAATAAAGGTATGAAAATGTGATATAAAAGTATTAAACACATACGATAAGATATATTCCTGTAGCAGTATTTATTATGAGTGTTATACTCACAAATACTATTAGTGAACTAATATTAATAATTTTAATACTTATATAAATATTAGCAAGCATGACAGCATGTATCATAAATAATGCTAGCTATTAACATCATTTTCATTAAAGCATTAGGAAGTTATATATGCATGCGCAAGTGTGAAATTAGGAACCATGTAAATCTCTTGGTTGGGCGTTGTCTGTGATTTTTAATTACATATAAAGATGGATAAAAAGCTGATACAGATTAAACAAGAGAGTAAATGTTCAACTGTAAATCATGAGTGAGATAGAGTGTAGGTATGTAAACATAGGCTGTGTATATGTAAGTATAGTGTGGTCCTCTTTTTTTATTTTTGATAAATTTGCTTTCCCAAGTGTCCTCTTTGTTTTACTTTACAGATCAACTGTCAAGGAGATAACCCTTTATCCATATATTAAATATTATATAGGGTAAAATATGTTTTAATCCCTAAACTTTATATTTAAAAATGGTTTAACCACTAAACTTTTTAAATGAATGATTTAATCCCTACATTTTTTTTATGAATGTTTTAACTCCTAAAGTTGTTATAATTCATTATTTTAGCCACTTGACCTTCTACAGTAAGTTACCAAACTTCTAAAGAGCATTTTAATCACTAAGTTTGGGGGTGTAATCGAATCAATCTGAACCAAACCTAGTCAAACTCTAACTCTACACTGCCTCTAAAACTTAAGCCGGTGAAGATTGAAGAACCGATTGGTTAGTGGTAATTAACCGTTATTCAACAATCTACAAAGCCACAAATCACCATCTCATGGATAGCCAAAGAAACTAGAAAACAAAAATAGAGATAGAGGAAGTCGAAGATGTGCAATCATCAAACTAGTGCAACTATAAGAGTTAGAGTTTGACTAGGTTTGGTTCGGCTTAATTCGATTACATCACAAGCTTAGTGATTAAAATGCTCTTTAAAAGCTTGGTAACTTGCTGTAGAAGGTCAAGTTGCTAAAACGATGAATTGTAACAAGTTTAAGGGTTAAAACATTCATTAAAAAAGTTTAGGGATTAAATCGTTCATTTAAAAAGTTTAGGTGTTAAACCATTTTCAAATCTAAAGTTTAGGGATTAAAACATATTTTACCCTATTATATATACCAGAATTAATCTTTTTATCTACGGATAAGGATATAATTATTTATACTTTAACTTTTATATATTCTGTTATAGTGAGTTGTATACTTTGTTGTTATACAAATACAATAACAGCTTGTGTATTATATATTCAAACTATAAAATACTACAATCTTTCACATAGTTTGGTTATATTTTATTTAGAAAGTTAGATCTGCCCATGCGAACAAACAATAAAGCTACAACGGTTATTGCTATCGGATCTAATACGATTTTGTTATGTATAAATCACTTCTGTTACCGCCTTTAATATATTATCACACAGAAAAATATGAGTCTGCCAGAAAAAGGAAATTAAAAGAATTAAAAGGGAATCTTTGTTTTTTTTTTGTTTATTCACATTGATCTTGGTTTGCTAAAATGATATAAAAGCACCAGCCCACATGCAGGAGTAGCATGGTCCAGCCTCCAGCCCACAGCCCTGACCTAAATTGTTTCCATTTCCAACACTCACCAGTCACCAACATCATCACAATACAGCAAACTTTAACGCTGTGTTCTTTGGTTATTTTTCTAGAACAAAAGGGAGAGGAATGGAAGAAAAACTTGTGTGTTTTGAAGGTATTTTAAGAAAGAAAATCGACGAGAAAGAAAGATAATTGATTTTAAAAATTATCTTTTTATATAGGAAAATGATAACCACAGCCTTCAGAGTTGTGGATAAAAATAAATAAAATAAGATTTTAAGTTTTAAACATAGTAGTCTTGTGTTATGAATGAAAAGTTTGAATATTATTTAAAAGGTGATTAATATGGATTTTTTGTAATCATAGAAGGTTAATATGTAACATGAATTATGATTATTAATGTTAGAAATTAAAGTTGTCATTTATACTCTCGTCCATAGCTCTAAGGACCGTGATTATCATTGCGCTTTTAGATATGACATGATTTAAAAGAAAGAAGGTTTTTCTTTATTTTCTCTCTTTTCCTTCCAATCTAATAACATAACTAAATAATTGCATCCGTATTATCTAATATATAATATTAATTACTTATGAGTGTAAAAAACTGTAACGTCTCCATTTATAAAACTGATATTTAAGTCTAAAACAACATATGATAATAATTCACATCCGTATTTACATCAAAAGCGGAAGCGTACAAAGTTTAACACTGGTTTGTCAAAAGATACACTTATACACACATAGTTTGGTACAAAAAACTTGTCATATACAAAGAGGTGTTAAAGTGTTTCCAAAAGACTTTTATAAAAACCATGGTCAAACAGGAGTTTTGCCCTTGTCCTTGTCATGTCCTACAAAACATTATAAAATAGTATCTAATAAGCTACGAGAGCTTAGCGAGTTTACCAGACTACCAATCATATAAGCACATGTATAAGATCACATATATATCACACGTATATCGAGAACATGCTAGCCTCTGGTTCTAGACCCAGGCCAGCAAACTGAGTCACAGTACTGTACTAATTATGAGCCTCTACTACACAGAGCAGCATGTTAATCAACACATATAAATAATACATTATTGTATTCTGTTGTAATAACACACATGTTGTAGATATGAATAGTAGTCTAGAAGACTCACTTTGTAACTGGTTAAGCAACTAACATTATATAGCACTTGATAAGGTATTCAAACACGATCTTACACATATAATATAATAACATATGATCAATAGCACATTCTTGTAACACCACTTTTCTTAAAAAGCTACTGTACATATTTTTATAACTATTAGCACCCAAAAGATCGAAGTTTTACAAAATACTGTTACTATATACAACGGTGCTAATCTATTTTTCAAAAGTAGTGTTTAAAAGCGTTTCTAAAACAAAACCAGGAGCTATCCAGCCCATCAGGCCACTGGGGCCTTCCCCTTGCCAGAACCTGACGCACCTGCATGCAGAAAATACTGAACATAAGCTAACGCTTAGTGAGTATACTACTGAAATAGTTTAGCATGAAAGCGAATTCTCTTTTGGATGTCTCACATCCCGACTTATAATCTGCGAATCTATTCCAAATCTGTTAACTGGTCCCGGAGTGTACTATACAAAGTATAAGTAACCCCTGACACTTACTTGGGTATAAGGATCTCAATATACCCTATCTCTGTCCACCATAATATTGTCACATAATCAATCACAGATCATGCACATAATATTCACACGTATGCTAACCTGATTAAAGGTAAGTACACTCACCTTAGCAGCAGTTAAGAATTACACTACTATCACAAAAGCTTCAATCCTTTATTGTCTACAAACAATAAACAAGTACTTTATTAACTTCTAAACGCTGCTGCAATGATTCTGACTGACTAACAAAAGCTCAGCTAAAACCACCTCCTACGGCCGCAGAGGAATAGCCCTACGCCCGCAGGAGTTTCTCTCACTACGGCCGCAGGGATCCATCCCTACTCCAGTAGCGGGTATTCTAACCTTCCTACGGTCGTAGGCTATGTGCACTACGCCCGTAGGCTCATTTCCTTCGTCCTTAGACGGTATCTCATGAAAATACTGTAAAACACCTTCCTACGGCCGCAGAGAACCTATCCTACGGCCGCAGAAACCTAAACAACCAAAAATCCCAAAACATGTCCCTACGCCCGCAGAGAATAATCCCTACGGTCGCAGGAACAGTCGGTACAGCAGACTCATCTGCTCTGTTCGAAAACAGCAGCCGAATCTCAACTTTTAACACCCAAAACTTGGTTAAACTCAGATTCAAACATACCAAAGACTTCTATAATATTTCTACTAACTTTCTTGCATAAAACAAGACACAAACAACACAAGAACATACTAAATCAATCTATTTTCATGGATTCAACCTATGAATCCATTTCTTTATCTAGTAACTCAAAAGAACTTAAAGAAATCCATACCTCTTGCTATTACTTCACTAATAAACACGAATTCAGCTATTCTTCTCTTGATTTCTTGATCAAACCAGAATCAAATATGTGTCTTGTGTGTGTATACGTGAGTGTTTTGGGTTTCCTGGAGTTTGACTACAAATGAGTCAAAGAAGACTCATATAAATCCATATCTTTCAAACAATTACAATTCAACCCTTGAACTTCATTAATTTTCTGAATTGGCAAAACTAGCCCTTCTAATTTGTAATCTCATAAACACATATTATGTAAAGGCAACTAGCTAAACATATAAACACTTAATATATTAAAATTAAGTTAAACACATAACATGAAATCTTTCAAACCTTGGGGCGTTACAATTCTGATATGAAAATAGGCCTACACGGGCCGTGTACCATGCATACTACACGACCACACATGGCCACATGACCTGTGTTGACCAAACCCCTACACGGGCCGTGTTCCCCATATACTACACGACCATGTATGCCTACATGGCATGTCACCGGCTCACCGCCCTAGGTATGTACACGGGCCGTGTACTTGGACACCAGTCGTGTTACCTCTACACGACCTGGGCTACACGGCCTGCTAAAAACTACACGGACGTGTACCCTTCGAACTACAAACAGTGTTCTGCACAAATGTTGTATCTCTGTCTCTTTCAACCATTTATCACTTTTACTCGACTTTTAGCTACAAACGGGTGTTTTCCTACACCCCAAACAGTCCATAACAACAAAACAATCAACAAGAAACATCAAATACGAAATCCTACTATGATTCAACCTTATTGAATCACTTTGACCCACTTAGAACACTTATGTCAATTAAAAAACATACCTTGATTGCTTGAGATATGATATGATGCTAAAAAGATGATGATCTTGTTGTGTTTCGAGTCCAAAATTGAAAGGAAAGAATGGCGCTAGAACCTTCATGTATGTATGTATGTGTGGTTTGGAAGACTTCAAACGAATAATTACAAGTATAGCCTAATTACACAACTGGACCTTGGAGTTTTTAAGTTTGGTTTAAGACAGTTTTGACCCCGCAACTCTTAATAATACATCTAATCACATATAAGCCACTCTATACACATATAACACTTAAATATCTAATAACATATAATTAGGGATAATCAAATCTTGGGTGTTAAAAAAAGGGGAGGAGAGTAAATATCAATCATCAAGAATCCAAGTTTGGATTTGGGGATTTGATGAAATAGCTTATGTTGCCCATCAAGTCATGGTATATTGATATTATACTCCAAAAATCATAAATCATTTTGGAAAATGTATGGATATTGTTTCTCAAGTCATGAAATACCTTATGTTGGCCATCAAGTCATTTTATACGAGGTTATTGCTATTTCAAATGACACATGTCATCATTTCATGTGGAATGTGATTAAGGCATATCATATGATAGCCCGACCTAATTATATAAATGAGTTAGGGTCGATTAGGGTCAAGTATTAGGGTTATCAAAGCTAATGGTTCTCCGTTGCCACCACCAGACTATGGTTGGTCGGCATCACATTCCTTCTTATCGATGTCCCCCTTGAGTGAGAACCTTCTTTCTTTTCTTAACTCTATCATCATCATGTCCAAGAAACATTGTAAATATAAATACATTACTTTTCTTTATCTTGCCAACACCGTCTAGCTTATGCCACTACAATTTCCTACCATCAACCGCCCTTTCATTGTAATTTCACTCCAGTGTGAGCATCCAACCTTCTACCACCTCACAAGGCTAACTATTAAATATAGAATGTGATTAGGGTTTAATATGAGGCCGTGCAACTTAATTGTATAGATGAGCTAAGTCAATTAGGGTTAACTATTAGAATTTCGCTTATATAATTGTACTCTATAAATAGTAGTTGTAGTATGTAGAGGCAATTAAACAAGCTGGTTAAAGATAGCTATAAAATCCAAAGCTTTATAGAGCAAAACCTGTAAACCAAACCTGGTGAAGAGTCGGATGGAAACAGTCGTCATTGAAGGACGTTAAGTCCAATTTATTGAGTTTTAGAGACTAGTTTACCCTTTTGATCTCGGTGTTGCTACAAACACTTAGCAATATAGTCATGCTAAAGCATTATCAATCAAATCAGTATTACATTTCTTATAAGAAAAATAATATGTTTTCTATTCAAATGTTTTACTGGTTTTGTAAAAGTACTGGTGATCATGCCTGTCACACATTACCCAAATACGTCGGGTACTAATTTCATCATAAATTTTTTTAAGACTTGCTTACTTTATCAATTTCAAATAAAGAAAAGAAAAAAGAAAACACCATGCACTCTACACCCGTGCTACTCATTACACCAAACCACCACCTGTCACAACGGCTCCAAATCATTTACTCAAAAAAGGAGTTATACTAGCCCTTGTAACAAGGCTCAACAATGCATGGGAACCGAAGTTCGTTTAAGATTTCAACCAAAAATAAATTCACACATACTTGGTACATGCATAGTGCGTTATGGCATCAAGTATATGAACAAGTTTTTAACCAAGGGACGTAAGCGAGCTAAAGCTGACCTCGAACATGGTACTTATTAATCCGGACTTGTTTAGGATTCTTTAGGCTCGAGCTCAGCTCGTTTAAGCTATATGAAGCTCGGCTCGACTCGGTTCATTTAGACTAGAGGTATTATTTTAAATTATAATTAAATATAATGTGTGTGTGTGTAAATATATACACAGACATATATAACAAATAAAAAATCAATTAAATTTATATATGAAGCCGTTAGGACTCAGCTCATTTTAAGCTTTTAAAATTCGAGTTCAAGTAGTTTAGCTCATTTACATTCCTAGTTTTTACCCTACGAATATACCTACAAAACATCTTTTCATGCCAAAAATATCACCCAAATTTCTTAAGGGTGGTTAGTGGATTTTGAGGCCATATACAAATTGAGAAAAATGGATTCCCAGAATATAAATTTATATATATAAGCAAAATTCATTTGTACTTTAATATTTGTTATACTAATAACTTATATTTAACATAGTTACGTAAATCATGATATTCTACTAGCATTCTTAGAATCAAAGTTGTGGAGTTGGCGATCAATACTTTCTAATATATATTGAACATCAATAATGACAAATGCATAAAATAACCATCCAAGATCAAATGGTAAAACATGAAACAGAAGAGGCCTTAATTGAAAGTATCAAATTTTCTACTATGAGATTTGCAGACTAACAAATCATATGTTGTGTGTATTCTTACAAATGGAACAAATAATGACAACTAAAACACAGTACAGCTACTATATATCCCCCAGGCCAAAAATAGGGGCAAATTACAGTCCCAACTCATCCCTCTCCCTTGCACAACTATACAAATCCAAATTATATCATCTACCCATTTTTTAATTTAACCCCACCTCCCCTTCTATGTACACTACTTCTTGATAAAATCAAAAAACCAAGAAACGTTACGAGTCTCCCAACAAAGCACCGTATGCCCACGATTTCAACTTCCGTGTCATTCTTTTCATAATTCCGGGCCAGCCCTTTCATGTCAGGAGGTTAGCATATCTTTTTCTGAAAGACAAAAGTTTTCTTCATCGCCTTAAGAACAACTACATCACCCCCTTTTAATAGAATTTCTCAAAGTTTCATCTGGTAATGTCCATGAAATCAAATGACCACCCGAATCACCGCTCAAAAGCTGTTTCAAGTCACTTGTCAGGTGAAGGGCAGTGACCGAGTGTTTGTGACCCCTAAGCACCTTGCGTAGAACCAAGGAGTACTCAGGCACCTGACCACCAAGCCCTAACCCAAATGTCTGGGTCTGGGTCTGTGTTTGGGTCTGGACACCTTCACTCGAGTTATGGACCATTTGCCATACCTTAACCGCACCACTCTGATGGCCTGAGACATACCAGTTGGTTTCTTGCCAATCAGAGAAGGTACAAGTGGTCACTGACACAATGAAATCAGATGGAAGTTGTGAAGTATTAACAACTGATAAACAGTCACCGTTTATACTCCAAACTGCAAGCATAATCCCAGCAGCAGTCACGATTTCACCTGTTAATTCGTTCATATATATAGCTGAGACTGGAGACGAGAACACGGGAAGCTGCCTAATGAAAACCAATGAGCTAAGATCCCATAAGACCACAGTGCGGTCATCTGAACCGCTAATAATGATCATGTATGGCTGGCAGATATGAAGACATGTGATTTTAGCCGTGTGAGCCGAGAGTGATTTTTCCAATTGCAAGGTTCGTGGTGCACGGAACCCACTGTAGCTACCAACCCTCCAAACACAAACCAACCCATCATCTGCACCTGTGACTAGAACTTGACCATCATGGCTAGCACTTGCACACTGGATCTGGTTGCCACCATGGAGGTTTTCATGGGTAGAAAGGAGCTTATCTTGATCATAGCTCATATATCTCAGACTACGATCAGGGAAACCCCATGCAACATAAGTTGCATAGGCTCGGGGTTTTAAAAGATTGTTGGGACCCACCATCAGAATCTTGTCATTTGAAGTAACAATTTGTGCGATGGAAGATGCACTTTTACGAATCTCGTGTGGAACCAGAAAACTAGAGTATTTGAGTGGATTAATTGGAGATTTTTTATCTTTCTTTCTCTTGGGATGGGCCCTTTGAAAGAGCTGCTTAGGTGTTTGGCCAAAGTGATTAATTTGAGCTAAAATGGAAGCCTTCATAGCAGGATCTGTAACTGCGTCTATGTCCACATTTCCCTCGTATGTGTAATGGTAGAAAACGTTCACAGCTTCCTCAGCCGCCTGTCAAAATGAGAGTTACAGAAATGAGAACAAATACATTTTGCAGTAGGCAAGTATTATTCAAAGCCTGTTATCATGCAATTTAAGGGTATGCTAGGATGTTTGTCAAACCGATTATTGTAATATCTAAACACTATCAGTTTTTAATGTTTGGACAAATCTTTTTTCTCATTCTCTGATTATTTTGGACAAATTCTTTGACAATTTCAAAAGATGCATCCAAACATTCCAATTTGACTCTAATGCTTCAATTCGATAAGATTAATTTCGAAATGAAGATAAAAACACACCCTATCAGAGAATTGGAACCGTAAAGAACATTAATACTCACCTTCCCACGTTGTTTATAACCAAAAATGAGGTCTATCCAGTGATGCAGATTCTCTGACACGTAATCGGATTCAAGAGCTTCCCTATGCTTTCTGATGAACTCTCTAGCACTACCTTTGGCCCAAGGAGGTAAAGCAACACCTCCCACCTGGAGAACCATCCAATGATGCAACATGTTGGAAAAATTCGGTAGCAAATATTCCTAAACTGGGTGAATATGGGTTGTATATCTAATATCTCCGATGGGCCATATATTTAAAAAGATATATAAAGAAAACAAAGAAACACTTGGCTCAAAATAGAACTCATAGAAGGGGTTGTACCACAAGTTGTCACATGTACTCTCAATATAATATATACTGAATCAGAAAAGAGAGATCAAGAAAATAACATCAATATACCTTCTCTCCTGATTGTTTCTCTCCTAGATCAAGATCGAATCTGTTTTCCAAGAACTCTGGCAAATAAAAGAATTCTGGAATGAGTTCCTTAACATCCGATGTGTTGCCTCTTCCAGCAGCACTTGACCATGTATCTCGAACACTATTGAAAAGACGGTCAGCATGGTCAAACTGACCACCCTGCAGCTTTTGATTCTCTGTACTGAAAGGTGGCAACCGTAAAAGATAGAAAAGAACAATTCCAGCACTGGAATAATGAGAACCGTAATGAAATTTCGGAATCTCTGGGTCATCCCAGCTTTCAAACCTGCCAAAAAGCAGAAAAGATTTGTACAAAAAGTTAAAAATATAATAACCACAAACCAAACTTCCCAGCTATCTGAAAGAAAATTACAAATAAAAGGTACCCAAAAAGGCAAGTCAAGTACCAGTCAAAATGGGTTGATACAAAACAGTTCTCATGAAAAGGAAATTATATATAATTAGTGTGTAATGTGTGACTACCAGAAACCATATTATTTCAATAATCTAACTCCTTGATTAAACTGATCTAGAAGATTTTACACATTAAAACTACATGTTCAACCTGTTTGACACCTATTTGACATGTTTCCTTTAAGCTAACACTTATAATTTTACCCATTAGAGATAAAAACAAAGCCGAATCTATCAGTTAAAATGCCACCTCTATTACATAATAAATAAATCTAACCTTTTCTTAAACTCATCTTCTCCCTCTTCTGTTTGACATCCCATGGGTTTGTCAAGTTTACGGAAAGACTTTTCATCATTTAAATCCAGATTTTCACTCTCATAATCTGCCAAAACCCAAGGGAAGACTGGATACTGTGTAAGATCACTGTAACCACGACCTGCAAGCGTGTTCAGATGCATCAGGTATTGGAAATTACTAATTTCTCCATTTTGCCACCTCTTGGAGAACGATTTAGCCATAATCTTAAAAGCACTTTCTTGTTTCACTGATCCTGAAATCGTGGTGTCCAACCTGTTGAAAGGTAGAAAAAGAAAATTAGCTTATGTATAGGTGGATTAGGGTTTATCTCTAAACATGACATACGAGTAAAATCATAAAAATTACGCCTAAAAGACTTGCATAAAACCTCATAAATCATTTTCCAAAAATTAGACTATAATTCAAGAATAATATAACTTCCGATTTGAATTGTGATAAACGACATACATGCTGTTTCTAGGAAGATTCATGGCCAACAAATTCTTAAAAACCTCCTCACGCTCCTTTTTATGGAAAACCAGAAGATCATTGCATCCATCCATACTGAATATCTCAACAGCAACAGGACGTAACTGGTAATCCCGCTTCAAAATTTCATGAACACTATTAAGCTTCCACATTCTCCACAAATGAGGTATATTGCCACTGTTAGTCACTTTTTCCTTCCCCCATGCACCACCACTGTAGGCCCAAGCCCTTCCCCCGCTATGTGGTTTTACAGTCATACCCCACGATGATGTCAACCTCGATTGTGAGTCCATACTCGTAGAGAAATCTTTTGTTACACCTAAAGCTTGATCAATAACCGAAAGTTCATCTTCGCATTCCTTCTCACAGATGCAACCTGATTCATCTATGTAGAAATTCTCTATCACATATAAACAAAGTTCACCAATAAGAAAGATCCCGTCATGCTTATCTAGACCCACGACACGTTCACAATTATATCTGAATTTTATTTTCTCAGCAGGTAAAAGATAAGGCCTGATCAAATACTCCCCGTTGTTACTTAATTCCTTGTCCATTTTATCCTCCATCGCCTTTGTTTCATCAAATCTTGTTGAAGAAGATTTCTTTGGAGAACTTAAAATGGATTTTTCTTGAATGCTTTCTGATAATGGTACAGTTGCTGAGCTGGACTTCATACTATATTCAGCTGCAGAATGAAGACTTTCATCATTAACACTACTATCCCTATCATTATTCCATCCAACTTTCACACCATCTGATTCCTGAAAGATTGATTCATCAAACATTTCATCATCAAAGGATTCCTGCTTCGCGTCATTCGACAAAGCATTGGCGAAAGGATCAGGGTCTGAATCGGAATCACTAACATCATTTTCGATCTTCTCCTTCTCATCTTCAAATTTCCCGCTTAAAATGTGCTGGACTGTGTCAACTTTAAGTTTGCAACGCTCGAGCTTCTTGCGCATTCTGTACGGGCCTTCAATGGGGCAAAGTTGCCATTCGGGCTCATCACTCGAAATTGATTTTGGCAATGAGAATATACCTTGCTCATGTATAAGTTGTTGAAGATGTGTCTGCCACTCACTTTCAGCATGAAGTACCCATCCATACTTATCTTGACGAACGACTCTTAATTCAGTTGACATCGCATCACGAACCAACTCCAATGCAATTCTCCTTTCATTCACTTGCTCCCAATGTCTTTGGTCTAATTTCATTGAATCCCGTGATTTTCTACCGATTTCTTTCTTGCGACGACCATCCATGCCTTTTATTCGAACACCCGGGAACTTAACGGACCCCGCAACATACTGGACCCACATAATGGCAGCACATTGTTCCAAAGTTCTATTGACAATTAGTTCAGACATGTAAAGCCAATCGAAAAAGGTGGAGAGACTTCCTGTAAGAAGAAGGTCAAATCCACCATGTAGAACATCCAAGACCGGACCTTGGTTC
Organism: Pulicaria dysenterica; assembly: GCA_947179395.2. Taxonomy (NCBI): domain Eukaryota; kingdom Viridiplantae; phylum Streptophyta; class Magnoliopsida; order Asterales; family Asteraceae; genus Pulicaria; species Pulicaria dysenterica. The sequence goes on along the minus strand of OX359288.1, from coordinate 74,251,900 downwards.
GGTTTTGAGACAAGCAGGTCCTCAAGTGCAGCTCGACGGTGTACAAGGAGATGCTTGAGGATGTCCAAAGCTAAGTTTCGTGCATTGGGTCTCTGATCATGTAAAAGTGAGATCAAGTTTATACAAAGACAGCAAGTCAGATCGGTATCGGGATTGCTCGGGCAAAATATTATCCGGCTGTGAGCCACCAATAACTGTAAGACCGCGCATATGTCTATCACCCCGTCTTCTTGTGAACCGTTACTAAACAATCTCTTTCTTGGCTCGATTTGTAACCCCAATCGTGCAAGAAACTCATCTTCCCCAACTGATAGCAAAAATGAAGGAAGGAAACAGTACATGATAACACGATTCGTATTTTTAAAAATTGAGTGTATATAAGCATCAATTTGCTTAGCTCCTCTTCCAATAGACAAAATCCCTTTACCAATAGGAAGTGCTTGTTCGATTCTACCGTCTTTATTTGCCAGCTGTAACATAGACAACAAGAACTCGAGTGTTTTCAGTACAGCAGCCGGCTGAGGAAACGCCCCCATATATACACGATCCACTATCATATAACACAACGCTTCCAGATTCAACGACCATCGGGTCTTATCAAGTTTCTTCTCGTCTTCCTCGTCATCACGCAAGAGTCTTCTTTCTAGAAAGTTCATGAGCCTAGTAAGACACAAACCCTGGAAAACCAATATAGATTCAGAATCAACATACAACGGAACAGTCTCCAAAATGGTTTCAATAACGGGTGTTGCTTTAATCTGCTCAGTTACAAAATCAGCAAGAACTTCCGCAATGAAATCCAGAACAGCAGTTGCACCTACAGAACATGGACCGCCACCATAACCGGAATCATCTACATCAAGCAGCAGCTTTGGATTAACACTAGAGAAGGTATTTGTAAGATTTGGTATTAGGGAAGCAGGATTCAAGTCAGGAGTTGACTCGAATTCGGTCAAAGATTCAATGGAAGGAGATGCTGTTGATCCCAGCCAAGACGGCAAACCAAGAGCCTGTGATGGAGAGGGGGGTACTGACTGAAACCGGGAATTTGATCTCTCAGATAAAACTGGAGAATCGTATATGCTTAAAGATGGAGAACCTGGAGAACCCGTAGGGTGAACATTAACTGGAGCGATTTTGAGATCATGGAAATTGAACTGTTTGCTGTCAGATGGCTGGTCAACTTCTTCGGTTGACTTATGTGACTCCAGTGGCGACAAGGCATTTTTAGTCTCGGTTTTATTTGCATCAATATTGTCGGTGGCAATGGGGACATCTTCAGAACTTGCACTTCCCTGCACTGGAGGGAAGCTTCCAAGGCTTATGGAGGTCTTTACAGACTCATCTTGATCATGAGGCAAACTAGAAAACGTGTTCTGAGAACTACTAGTATCTTCACCATCATTTATGTTTTTGTCTTCTGCCTTTATTGAAAACTCTTTTGCCATCAGCACTACATGAGCAGACCTAAAAACAAAGTTTGAACAAGCTAAAAAATTAGCAAACAAAACAACAACATAATCTTCCCTCTACATATGGCAAATTCAACCCGTTCACATAAAGAAGCCGGTCGGTTTTGGTTTATAGTTCATCTCTAACAGGTCAGATGGTTAAAATAAAAGGTGACAAGGAAATGGATCATACAGGTCGAAAATCACCCCAAGTGTTTCCAAACTAGAGGCACCATTTCCAACCCATCTACTAATGAACGATTGAACGGGTAAATGTAGGTATATTTATAATCTCAGACGTGTCAAAAATAAAAAATTAGCTTAACCAAGATGGGGGTTGAAGATTCTCGAAGTGTGTTTTTAATGAATATAACCCCCTAAATCAATTTAAACAAAGATTCAGATAATTATTGTACTAATATTGTTTTCGTTATCATATTTAAAAATTAATTACTGATATAAATTTTAAAAAATGGACCACAAAAAGTGTTGTCAGTTCAACCCAAACTGCCGCGTAGCAAAAATTGACACATTACCCAATATGCCCATAGTTCCACCTCCAGTTGAAATGGTTATGACCTTTATAACATTTTAAATAGAAAGATTATAACAATTATAGGGTTAATGTTGGTTAAAACAGACCAACTTTACACTTTAATAGGTTTAGTCCCTTGATTTTTTAATGGTTCAATCCCTCAGTTTTTAGGTTAATGTTGGTTTAATCCCTTATTTTTTTACAACAGTTAATCCCTTAATATTAACTTCATTTAAACATATATATCAAACTTGGTTTTTAGATTAAGATCCCTTTAATTAGGTTAGTTGACATTTTACTTGTATTAATTAAGAAAAGAAACAAAAACATGATTATGTGACATAAAGAAGCTAACTTGAATTAGGTTAAATGCATGTATTCTTATCTTCTTTGTGAGCCACGTACATCACGTAATGCCAAATCAGTAAAGTGTTACCTGTACTACTGTTGAGTCATTGTAGCAAATATTTGTTATGATTCAAATAGTCAGAAGAATTAAGGGATTAAACCAATACAAGGATACACGTAAGTTGGTTTCAGCGAAAACTAACCCTATATGTTCGAATAAGTTAAAAAAACCAAGGAAGTAAAGCAATAAAAATCAAAGTTAGATGATTATATCACTAAAAAAAAGTTAAGAAACCAAACCAATATTACCCAAAACCTTAGGGGATTAAACCAATAAAAAGATGAAAGCTGGGTGATTTAAACCAACATTAACCGTTACTTTTATGAAGTAAAAAAACAATTTTTAATTTTATGAAGTAAAAATACAATTTTTACTTTTATGAAGTGATAAAACAATTTTTACTTTTATGAAGTAAAAAAACAATTTTTATAATCATGTTTCTCAAGAAAAAAAACTGTTGTCCGGTCAACCCAACCAGTCCCATTCTGATTTACACAAGAAAAAAACTTGATTTGACTGATTAATCGACTGTCCAGCCCGACCCATGCATTTTGCCACCTCTAACCTTTCAGAGTATGAATAGCCAAAAAAAGAGAAAGTTAGACCTGATGCAGGAGAAATAAAGATCCACACAGCTCTCAATAAACTCAGCTCGTCTGCATACAGCAGAAAAGGGAGGACACATTTTGGCAAGGTCAACCATGAACCTAAGAACCGATGCTGTAGCTGCAGGAGCCGAAGCCTCGCCACCCATAAGACGGGCGGCATAAGTTTTGTGCATCAAAGCTTCCCCCTGAAGGTCCCCCGTCATTTCTGTATTTCCGTCGACAAGTTCCGCCACAACCCCGCCACCGGCTTGAGTCTGGATAGACAACCTATCAAATGTCGACTTTGCCATTGCAATTACAGAGTCCAAAAGTTCTACAAACTTCAATTCGACATTGTTTCCATCATTTGGCATAAGGGCATGAAAATCCAGCATTCGAACTTCCGGTAATCTTGGATAAACAGGCTTCCCAAATATTAAACAGAACAGAACATAATATATATCTGGAGAATCATGGAAACTTGGGAGCACCCTCATTAATCCTTGATAGCCTCCACTTGTTCTAAACTTGAGAGCAAAGGTAGGAGATGATGTAAGACAAACACCAAGGAGAGTCATGATCCATCTCATACTTGTGGGATGCACGCCTTCATCAAGAAAATAAGTTATTAATTTGGATGAAACAATCTTATGCCATTGCTCAAGAAGATCTTCTGATGTGATGGTGACTAAAAGGTCGATTAGCATCTCAAGCAGCATATTCCTAACAATAATATGCTTGCCCATTGGTTCTCTTGTTATTTGAATCCGTGAGGTCAGGTCTGGGGGGTCAAAAGTCATAATCACAAACCGAACTACAAGTTCCAGTTCCGAAATGACAAAACCGTCCTCCAAGATAACTCCTAGAAGAACAACTAACTTTTCTAGTACGGGAACCTCAACATCACCTCTTTGGAGGGTTACAAGCAGATGTTGAACAAGGTTTATTCTACGCAAAATGGTAAGATTATGATTCCTGTACCAATGCATCGAAACAAGATTCTCAAGAAACCCAAGAAGAGCAATTTGTATGGGAATTTCAGCTGCTACCCAAACAGTCCAGTCCAGTAATACATGCTCGACCATATCTGCATTTGAAAGAACGATGCAATTTGATGTTTCGGTAGGTATGTCATTATCGAGTTCTGAGATATGGCTAAAAGCGTCTTTTTGCATAGAAAAATCATCCATATCCTCATGAGAACTTGCTGAAGAAACTTCATCACGGTATTTGGACAGATTAAGCTCATCAAAGGTGGCTTCATTCACGGTTGTTGCAGGTGAGATATTATTTTGAATTTCTTCGAACTTTTTAGGTTCAGGAAAAGAAGCCTCACAAGCAGCAATTTGGAAAAAGATCTCAAGGGAACGCATATCAAACATGGACATTCTTGAGTGTAGAAAGAGAGCTAGCAAGTGATAGCCTCTAAATGCTTGCATATCTCTAAGATTTTGTGGATTTTGATTAAGCGCACAAGCAAGCAAAGTCAATGCCATATGCAACATGTCACTGGTTTCTGCAACTTCAATAAGGGCCAAGACAACAGCTATTCCACCAATAGGACGCACGGTTTCACCAATTGTACAATGCTTACACACATGAACATCACCATGAAGACGTCCAAAGCGTGGTATACCTGCAGAAGAAGTATTAATTATAAACTTTATAAACAGTGGACACACACATATTCATATATACATACAGACAGACATACATATATATACATGTGTGTATGATTCATAACAGACCTCCAATGGGAGAAGCGGCCGCTGACAATGGATCAACTAAATTGAGCATTGACAAAGTTCCAGATGCTGGAAAGGCTTCTGTAGATGTTCCATCAAATGCAAATATAAGTTTCCTTCCTGAGAGTTGTAAAGAGAGGTTCCCTAATCTTTCAAAATCCCAAACCATTCCACTACGATCCGTCCTAGAGTTTCCTTGCTTATTACCACTCTCACCCCTCTGATTATTAGAAGTCAATGCCAAATCTGTTTCTAGGGAATCTAAAATGGCCATACTACCCCCACGACAAGCCTGGTTAGGAACAAATTGCAAAAGATTCGTGTCTTGAAAAAGACCCCTATACCCTCTACCAAGGATATACATAAAATAAATGGAACCCGGTGTCAATACTTCTTCGAACAGATAGCAAGATCGGAGGGTCCATGACATGTCACTCACCCTTGGACAAGTTACTGGTGTCCCAATCGTTACCTGCAGAGACTTGCCTGCCGGAGAGGGGGAATATCCTAGTCTTCCCGTGTGTCTAAGCTTCCCGTTAAGATAAACATATGCAACACTTGCTTGGAATAATCCTGCCAAAGCATTCGGTTTGCTATGCACCACTGCAAGATGATGCCACTGGTCTTCATTTATGTCTAACCCTAAACATGTCAAAGAAGAGGAATTGCTGGTTGCAAGGGTCAACGTTCCATCATCTTGAAGACGAATTTCAGCGTAGAATGTATCACCTCCGTCAGTAGCACCAACCGAGAATATGCGTAGAACTTGCGGGCCCGTGGTGGACGTATTCTTTTTAGAAAAAACTGATTTGGAAGATTCTGTATCTTTCGTGTTTGATTTCAAGAAATTCCGATATTGAAACCAACAAACAAATGAATAGCCTGCAGCAGGGGGCCATGATCTCTCTCCCAATGACACATGTATGGATGCGTATCCGATTTTTCTCATATCCATCTCTACAAAGGGTGCAAGAGCCACGTTTTCTGAAGTCATGTCTTGCATAATAACTATCTTTTCCATCATATCAACAAGAATATGACCAGGATTCTTCTGTCTCACTTGCAGAAGACATCTTATAATGGTTCTAAGTTCTGATGCTGATAACCTGAAACCACAAACAAACAGACTAATGTTTACAAAAACTAAGTACTCCCTTTAATCCACAATTACAGTCCGCTTAAAAAGATTGCAGATATCGAAGATACATGAGATTCTAAGCTGAAAACTTGCGCGTAATAGCATAATGTGTTATTAACCTATGCGATACTTGCATGGGAACTAACTTTGGTCCGATAACAATTTCAAGTAACCCACTTATATTAGGCCAAAAAACATCAAAGTTCCAACATCTCAATTAAAGGCAATTACCTAAGATAACCAGTTTCAAGTTTCATAGTAAAGGAAAAAAAATAACACAAGGTCAAAAACTACTGACACTTTAGCTGACAGCTGTCATAAGCAATTTGACCTAATGCAGCATCAGATTACCTACAAGTTATAACCTTCAAAGTTGATTATCATTAATCAAATTTGAGAAACTTTGGTTGTTATTTCTCTGGAGTAAGTTTGTTACCTAAAATAGAAATTGGACCAAGGTTCAAATAGGACGCTTTGATGATAAAATATGATAAGAACCCTTGGTGTGTTTTGAGGAATAATATTTCAGGAAAAGATGAACTACAGAAAAAAAATTCAAGACATGAATAATTTTAACCTATAAGCCCCGAGTACTTCTACAATCTTTAACGCATGGACAAGTAGAGAGGATGAACCCGAAAGGAAGGGATATATTGTCTCCAGAAGAAGTTCCACACACCCTGAACAAAGAAACACATGACATAAATAAGATATAAGTGACTTCCAAGTAAGGTGGCGATTCTTATAATATGAAAGATTATAATGATATATATAATATTAAAATATTAAATGGGTCAAACAGGTCAAAAGTCTCCTAAAGTGAATGCTTGCTTAATAAAACCTCTTGATTTGTTTTTTCAAAAGATTAGAATATTATTGAAATATAGTTTCTAAACTACATTTGGCACACTAACTATTAAAAGATAAATTATAAGTATATGTAACTGTTTCAAGTCAACAGTCTATCAGAGTTGTGATTCAGAACTAAAAATTGTCTGTTTAGAACCAGACCCGTTTCAACCACCCCCCCCCCCCCCACAAAAAACCCCACTTTTCTTTTCCAACATGCCACCTTTACTTCTACGATTGCATGCCATATATGTAAAGGGAGTAGTTTACCGGCAGTTGTTAGGTTTTCTTGATTAAAAGGACCCGCACGAGCCAGCTCTTCAATAAGTTTCAGCAACTCCAGCTGCAGTTTTGGAGTAAAGTGCAACAATGATCGAATCAGAACCCTCAATGCACCAGCATTATATATTCGTTCCTTATCTGGAAGGAAAGTTCCTGAAGGAGTAATTATAGGAAAGCTAGTAGTAGACAAGTTTCCAACAACATTTGTTTCTGGGGTCGAAAAAGGCGGAAGTATAATCTCGAGTGCAAGTTCAAGGAGCAACTGCATTATTTGCCTTTCACACTCCACACAAATCAAGCCAGACTCAGATAAAAGATCATAGAAAGTGGGTGAAGATAGAATCGTGTTTAATCTTTCCCTATTAACAGCATTATTGCACACCGCGGCTGTTGTTACACGCAATAAGTATGTGAAACCTCTCATGCAAACGGTTAAAAGAGGCGGTTCGATCTGCCCTTTATCTCCCTGAAAACTATGAAGTGTTGTTAAGAGAAGGGAAAACCCAGTAGCTTCACCAAATACTCTCTGAGCAGAAGTATTAGCTCCTAAGACTCGCCATATAGCTCCAAAAACGTCACATTTTGCATCATCTCGAAGGACATATTGAGATCCCAAAGCACTGGTAACCATACCACTTTTGGAAACTTCAACCAGCATGCTCAGTTCCTCGGAATGAACCTGATGAATATAGAATTGTGGCTCAACTTCTGAACTTAAGTTTCAATGATAAAAACATAAAAAAGCACATAAATGTATGTCAAAACATGAGACTTGTATCTAGTTAATTACACGTTGATGAGATAAAAAAAAAGTGAAGTCATGCCGCAATACTTAATTTTAGAGTGATATCGAACTATGGTTTTCAAATGAGGTATTTATTCAACTTGTGACTTGACATAGATTAGATCTTACGCAAAAGTTACTAATGGTAAATATTTGCAATTAGTATTAGTTAATAGTATACAAAGGCAACCACTTTGTCCAATTTCTTTTCAGGCAAACAACCATGTTGCACCTAAAGGACCTCCAAACTTTCAGAATTATGATTTGAGGCACTCTTCAACCTTTATAGCAGGTAACTGGTTTCTAAGCGCACAGTCAGCACCAGTTCAGAGCCATACCAAAATGGAAAAAAAGTCAACATGGTTTTTAGAAATGTTTGAAAGTTTTGATGAGTTGTATTAAAATAAAAGTTTTTTAACTGAGGGCTTCTATCAGATAGTACAAAAAAATGTTCAATTGGTTATTTCTGGGCCAAAAGTAAAAGTCTGTAACCGGAAATATTATATCAGACTAGTGTTGGTTACCTTATATGCCATTAAAACTTAATAGCAGAGGCATTCAGACAGACTAAGTTTTTTCATCAAATTTGGATGCTGAACAGGATACATACGGACAGTTCATAAAATATTAAAAAACTAAGAATGATTAAAAAAGCTTTCAAACAAAACAATTAAGAAAGATAAAGTTTGGCCAACCTGTGCAGAATCTTCAATAATTAAACATGATAACACACGAAGAACACCAGGACGGTGAATATCAGACACCAAGAAAGGAAGAGCGGTGGCTACACCATGAGCAGAACGAAAAGTCACTTGATTCTGTTCTGCTTTCTTCAGTAAGTAAAACAAACAATCCCACGCAACCACAACCGTGCCTTCGGCTTCAAAAAGAGAAAACTTTCCTGAACTAGAATCCAACAATTTCGGAGATGAAATAATTGCATCTTTACTGTCTAAATGTTTCTTGAAACTGCTCGAGTTTGAGTTTGACTTCCTTTCTAAATCATCACTGTTACCATTATCCTGCTCGGGACCCAATAAAAATTTGTGCTGCTTGAGATCATCCAACAGAACTTCCAACACACCAACTTCACGCAAGACCTTTTTGTATTGCTGATCGAATGACAATAACTTTATAAAGAATGATAAGATAGTGTGCTTCAATTCAGATGTTATTTGTTGTTGTAATAAGCAGCAAAGTGCAAGTAATTCTTGTTCAGGTATGCAGTTAACAACAGTCACTGCATATTCAAGAATCTTAAGGATAATTTCTTGTAATGAAGGTGGGAAACCGCCCATATTAAGGATCAATAAGGGCACGGTCCGCAATTGCTGACACAACATGTAATTTTCAAGATGACTCGAGAAAATCTTGAACATTCTATTTAGTACTTCTGCCTGCAGATCTGTACTATCTGCTTTGAGAAAAATGTCCTGCAACACTTGGATGGCATCAATATCTTTAACTTTATAATTGTCTTTTTCCCATCCATCAATTGGGAACCGGTCAGAAGATGATGTTTGACTCCTGCGGTTACCCTTTGACCCAGTCGACCCAGTATCTGTTGGACCTGTTTGAGATAAATTCACCAGAACATCTAGCAACCTAGACAGAGTGGGTGAGAGACCCTGTGAGGTCTCTACATTATCCTCCAACGCTGACTCACTCGTTTCAAAGTCGTGATCTTTTGAAAGAACTAATGCGAACTGAACAAGGTACTGGTACCCATGAGCGTTACGAATATCCTCCCTGAGCCTGATCTCACCAGCCTCTACACACCAATTGTTTTCAGTGGGCATTATGACAACTTTAAACGGTAGAAACCAACAACTATCATTAAAGGGAGCAATTTGAAAGCAAACATTTAAGTACTAAAGAAAATGAGTGGAGGTAGCCAACAGGGCAGGTTGGATAACAGGTCAAAACAGGGCATTCTTTGTTGTGGATTGAAACAGGTAGAGTCCGGTTGGGTTGACCAAAGACTCTTTTTGCACAAACTTATTTATATTTGAAAAGGGTGACATATATGATCACAAATGCTATATTATTCCTACTCCACTGATAATCTAACTACGAAAATAAAATGATTTAGGAAGCTTTATTCATTAAAAATGCAAATTGGGAGACTTTTCAGCCTGTTTAACCATTCAAACCATTTAACCTTTTTCCTTTGAAGCAATTTTTTTTTATTTTGCCTGTTCAATAATTTTTTTAAAACAAATTGATATCAAAAGTAATTCAACGCTGCCACCTCTATAAATGGGTGAAAAGGGAAGGCATATTACTACACAAGTCACAAGGCTGGGAGAATGCATGTATCAGAAGCCAGTATATTGAAAACCACATAAGAGGAGTTATTTTCAGCACTGAACTAATTACTTATAGTAATATAATTATAATATTAACAATAATTCTTAATGTTTATGCCTGGAGGAACATGGGAAGCTGCTGACCAGGTCTATATGACAATTCTATGCATTCAAGCAGCAAGTCCACAATGCTCATTGTATATGCAGGGTCTCCAGTTTCTGGCTTGAAGTCCTTCACAGCGATTAGCAGTACTTTCATCTGCAAATATATGATAATCACATCTGTCAAACTTAAAGTAGTCGAAAGAGGATGCATATGCTCAAAAGTCTTTTAAGATAATGGAAATCTATTTATGAGGATGAGTTGATTAGTTATCATGATCCAAAGGATTCAGTGAAATGTGAGGTGTCGAATGCCTGTACAATTAAAAAGAGAAAACTACTATTTCATTGATGCAAGACTGCCATTAAAAGTTCTGATATAACTGTCTTATGACTAAAGCTGGAAAACTAGATATAGGGGCAATTCCAACTTGTTTACATGAAAATGGGTCAATTGGGTTATACTTTATTGACAAAAGTTAAAACTTGAAACACAATAAAATTAAAAAAAATAAGTAAACGGTTCGAACAGTTTAAAAGTCATTCCAAAGTATACTCAAGTGTTTTCAAAACCTCTTAAATTGCTTTTCCCAAAAACTGAAATTATAGTTCTAACTAATCATATTTGATAATACTAATTGTTTATGAAATTTAGAAAAGATGAATAAAAAGGGTAACAGAATAGGAGATCAATCTTTAAATATGTCTGAAGGGGAAAAAATCAACATTAGTCAAGGGGATAGAATGTGATCATTACCAACTGATGCTTCCTTATGTACTTGGCAGTGCTCCCATTGTCATTAGCCATGAGAAGACCAAGTATCTGGATAATAAGATGATAATAAAACTAAAGATAAATATATGACGGAATATAATCATAATAACAGCCATATTCATATGTCTCGGCATATAATTGTGTACAATAAGTTCAAAGTTTCACCTGCATTGCATGTCTATGGAGCTGAATACTGTGCAAGGGAGCAAGACCTTCCTTGTATCTTGAAAATAAAATCAAAGATCCATTAGCAACCATCTCAAAGAGTAACTGAAGTGATTTGTCTTCAATTAAACTTTGTGCAGCTGCTGGATGACTTGATAATGCCTTCATAATATGCACGACGCTCCCCTCTACCTTCAATGACAAAATAATATATAAGTATTCACTGATAAAATTTAATCTACTTAAGCAATTAATATACTGGGTTCCTAAATAGGTTAATAGTACATAAGACATCTATGATAAGTTTATAAATATATGTGGTAGCACATAGTATACCTCAAGCCGTCTATCTGGACCTGTGTTCGTGTTATCCATGGCTTCTGGCTCCTCTTCAAAGGAAGGAACCTTTGGCCTTGTATTCCTTCCATCAGGACCCAAAAGGGCATTAAGAATATGAATGAGACAAGATAAGATCCCAGAATCAAGGAGAGATTGTTTATCGATAGGCTGCCAACAATATATATACATCTGTTATCTCAGATAACTAATATAACAGACAAATATGACTTCAGCTTTTTTAGGTGTCAAAACATAAAAATTTATGGTCCAAAGTTCATGTTATAGAAGTAATAAAGAATACCAACCGTTAACGAAAAATTTTAACCAAACATAGGTTAAGAACGTACCCCGGAGACAAGGTATTCCACTGCCTGCAAAAGATTTGAACCAGGCTGTATTCCATCCTACACAAACACAAACATACAGGTATCTATTACTGCGAATTGAACACATCCATAACTCATTCAAGAGATACAGAGAGAGATCTGAAGGCAAACCTCTGTGGACTCAGAAAAATATTCTATCAAACTTTCGATCTCCAACAATCGTGATTTGCTGCTCAATCTTAACTTTTCAATATCGGTTACAAATGCTCTACCGACGACAAAAGAAAATATGTGTGTCTCTACTAACCTGAAAATCAGTAATAAATGTCAAGATTAGAAAATAATGAGAGCAATAGCTCTAAGTTCCAACTGTATCCAAATGAATATGGCAATTCTGCATATAGGTTGTAGTCTTACAATCTGAATTCAAATACCAACTCTAAATAATTTTAGTTTTCCCAATATCAACACCATTCATCAATTAGCATGAGAAAGTCTAAGTATAAATCATCCTACCAACTTCAGAGAAACAAAACCAAACTGCTATCAATATTATTTATATTTTGTTTTAGACAACAAGAATCCTATTTCAAAAGTATAATGCTGTAGAAATTAACTTATTTGAGATATCAGCTTGGAATTATTTTGCTATATAAACATTAAAAGGTGAGGTAAGATGAACTGAATAATGAAGTAAAATAGATTATCTGTGTGCGCTTATAAACGAGAAACAATCAAAAGTTATATACACTAAAGGTTAAGTAAGGTGAAGTTGTTGTTGTCATACATGGTAATCAATTGTGCTACATTAGAGTGTTGCTTTACAAATCTACAAAAGATGTCAACTGTCATATTCAAGGCCTTTTCTTTCTCCTGCAAAATAGAAAACAATTCATAAGCATGTGTCAACAGTTTTTACAAATAATTAATAAGCTAAATTATATGTTTAACCTTCTCTGAGATTGATGAACGGAACTCTTCCCAGTGTCTCTTAAAGTCCAATTCCAGTTCATATTTGTCTCTGAGATATGAGGTAATAAAAGTGAATCACGGGCTTTTTAAAATATGTAATATTTATTGAACATCAAAACATTAGATAAAGATGATAATAAACTTTTTAACATTGTGAATGGAATGGTTATAGTGGGAATTAAAAGGGTGTTTGAAAGAGAATCTCATCGTTCGTATGTGTTTTCTACTCCAAGAAGGTAACAGCTCAAAGTTGTTAGGAGGACCTATGTCTTTTATCGATTTTTGATCTTATGTAGAACCATTTACTAATGACATTAAAATGCAGTGCTCCTTTCATTAGCTATGTTTACATACAAGTGTGCCCTTTACAAGTTGGCCTAGCAACTTGTGAATGGAATGGTTAATATGTATTCTGTTCAAACTTACATATGATATGAACGCTTAAGAGGTTACGAAAAGACACTTTTCAATTGCGTACTTGAAAATGTTGTATCTAGTTGTCGAAAATCTTTTTTTGAAGAAGTTTATAACTTTAAACAGTAATAATAACTCATTAAACACTCTTAAGTCAAATACAGACGCTTCATTTGGAAATAGAGGATAACAACTTCAGTTAAAGAAAAAACTTACCAAATGACTTCTTTTACATCAGAGTTCATCTCTATTTATTACCAAATTTGCACAAACATTACTTATATAGCAAAATTCCAAAATCAAGATCTTGAAAGCCCAACTTATTGAGAGAAAACAAACTTTCAAAGTTGCTTTATAAGTTTATACTTATCTATGAAAAAGCTACATATATTATAATTGGACCATTCTGGAGGCAAAGCTGAACCTAAGGCGATAGATTGAGATCTATAGTAACCATACTTAAGTAGCATAAATTTCTTGAAAACAGAACACGACTAAAATTCACTTTTCTACAAACATGTAAAGAAGATGGTCCTTGGAGTAGAGATGTAAGGTGGATCTTCTTGTAATTATAAAAATCAATTGTTCAATTTAATCAAATCAATTCTTCTTAGGGATATCAACTACGTCTGAAACATCCAGACTTTACATACCAATCCATTCAAAATCAGATCTTAATGAACTATTTTGTTTTAAGTAACATCAATCTTTTCAGATCCTAGTAATAAGAAGTTGATAAAAAGAACTCAATAACTTAAAGCTAATGTAAATCTCTTAAACCCTCAATCATTCCAATCGGAATACTTCCTGCAAACACTTTAAATTCAGTAAATCTTAAGCCCTGCTACTTTAAGTTCTTGACAAGTTAATCAACATCATCTTTTTAACAAAAGCAAAAAGAAACAACCCAAATGACTACACGATCAGCCATGACCAATCTGCATATCAATATCTTTGAAACAAGAAACATAAAAGAACCCTGACCTTGAAGAAGATGAAGAGAAGTAATTCTGTGTTGAAGAAGTTGCATTGTTATTATCATTGTAGTAAGGTGATGGAGAGGCAGATGATGGTGGAGATGATGCAGTAGAGGCAGGCGCTGTTGTCAACCCGACCTTTTCTTTGAAGTCTTTAAGCAATGATACCCATTTCATCGTTTTAATCACCTCTCATCCGCCGGAAAAAGAAACAACCGCCGCTCAATTTAACGGCAAACCGGATCCGATTACAATCCTTAAGTTAGGAGGATCTCCGAGCTGAAATAACCCCCAAAAATCCTCCGTTTCTCAAAATACGATGGGGGGAGAATACAAAGTCAGCTGATCGGACGAAGTCAATTTAGGGTTTCGATTTGGAACAAGAAAAATAGATTAAAAAAAGAAAAAAGATCTAAGATGAAAATCTTGAACGAAAAATGCTGATCTGTCTGTATCTTCAAATTACAATGCCTTGATTTTCTCCTGTTTTTGAGATTTCTTTTTTAATTTTGTGCCCTAGCAAAGCACTCGATGTCTGATTGTTGCTGGACGGCAACTCGTCGTTTGTTTCTCGCTCTGCAATTTTCTCTTTCTCTCTCTGAAACTTTCTTTCTTTTTCTTTGTCAAAGAAACTGCTAAACCCTTTCGCTTTTTTTCTTCTTCGTCTTCTTTCTTAATATTTTTCAAAATTAATAAATCTAATTTAGCCCTTGTATTATGTAATAATGACAATTTTGTCCTTCTACTATCATCTCATGTTTGAGTATTTCATACCCGTTTGCCAAATTTGTCAATGATTCATTATTTATTGCAAACTAAATTGCTCAAATTCGTAATCGAGTCAACAATTGACAATAGAATATTATGTCATACATAATTCAAAATTAGGAGCTCAACGAGTTTATACGTTTTGACATATAGGTTTTATATTATCTAAATAAATTTTTTTAATCAGAGATTTTTGTGTTTAATTTAACTTACATAATTTTATATTAACCAAATTAAAACTCTATATTATGTACTAGGTTGTGTGTAAATGACAAGTTCTTGTGTCTCCATCTTTAGCAAAGCAAAAAGAAGAATCTTCTTTTCAAATAATATAAAACCTATATGTCAAAACGTATTCATAGAGAGAGACGTTCACAAATAGTGGTTGAATGAACAAATTCTTCTTCATGGGCAAACTTCGAGTTGCTGCTAGTTACATAACAATAGCAAACGTTAATGAATTTGTGTATATGATCGTAAATAAGCTTTCTCAAAATGGCATTTTGTTTTTTATAGCTTTTTGACATAAGCCTGTCATTGATGTATGTGATTGTCATAACATATTATCTCTTGAATTTTTTTACATGCAAGTTGGCTTCAGACTTTATGTCCCTAGCAACCTCAAAAATGTGTCTTTGCTTATTTCGATGACTCTGTTTTTCTGTGCGGTATAAGCACGAGATGCTTCACAAATGACATCCTGTTTTCAGTGAAATTATTGCATTATTTCACCATTGTCACTTATTAATCTCTTGATTTCGTTTCTAAATTTTTACCATGTTGTAAAAGTTCACTAAACATCCACTATAACACCCCATTTTTATAAAGGAATATATATATATATATATATATATATATATATATATATATATATATATGTGTGTGTGTGTGTGTGTGTGTGTGTATGTATGTGTAACACCACTTTTTCCAAAATAGCTTCTAAGACTATGTTACTTAAAATTAGCACTTTTAAAAGAACAGGGTTTGCGGAAAACAAGCTTTCAACACTTCAGTGCTAACAGTCTCACAAAAGTAGTGTTAAAAGTACTCTATTTAAAAGCTTGGAGCTATCCAACTCTGCAAAGTACATTGGGGCCTTACCCTTGCTGGAAACTGGTTACCTGCATGCACAACATATTTAAAACGTAAGATTTCGCTTAGTGAGCATACTAACTGAACAGATAAACACATAAAGGTATGAGTAACTCTTCTGGGGATGTTTCACATCCAAGCTGAACACCTGCAACACTATTCAAACTATTAACTGGTCCAGGGTATGATCACACCTCGCGCGTAATCAAATCCCTGACACTGTTTGGGTATAAGGATCTCAATATACCCCTATCTCTGTATTGAATAATATATCTGAGTGCTATTAAACCTTGAAACAATAGTCTTAACTCATTACATAAACATATCATAACACAGATATCATACTATTCTTTACGTTGTGCATATATGTTTACTGATCATACTAAATACTACAACATAGTACTACTGAATCTCACATAATTAACCACATATCAAGCATACAATTGATATACTAGTCACTTAATGCATATGCATATGCTAATCTGATTAAAGGTAAGTACACTCACCTTAGCAGCAGTTAAGAAATATACTCCTCTCACAGAAGCGTCAATCTCTTATTGCCTACAAGCAATAAACGTGTGCTACATTAACTTATATACGCTCTATGGCAACTTAAACTGAACATCAAGCAACAAAAAACTTGACCTGGTTATGGCCCTCCCTACGGCCGTAGGGGTTCAGTCCTACGCCCATAGTAGTGTTTCTAGGCTTCCTACGGTCGTAGGCTAGTTTCCTTCGTCTTTAGACGGTAAATCAAAAAACAATGTCCTACGCCCGTAGGAACCCCTACCTACGGCCGTAGGAAACAAAACAACTAGTAACTCTTGACACCTTCCTACGCCCGTAGAGAATAATCCCTACGGTCGTAGGAACAGTCGGAACAGCAGACTCATCTGCTCTGTTCGACGACAGCAACTAGGTCTCAACTTTAAGCACCCAAATCTTGATCCAACTCAAATTCAATCATACACACAAGTACTATAACATTACTACTAACTCTTCTACAAGAAACTTGACACAAAACAACATTAAATCACATTAAATCAAGCTACTACCATGGATTCAACTCTTGAATCCCTTTCTTGACCCAAATACTCAAAAGAATCAAGAAGAACTCATACCTCAATCTTGTACTTCACTATAGAAAACGAATTCAGCTAAAAACTCCTTGATTTCTTGCTCAAATCAAAATCAACTTGTGTCTAGTGTGTGTAAACGTGAGTGTATATGTTCCTGGTGGTTTGACTACACATGAGTCAAATATGGTTCATATAAATCCAACTTTCAAACAATGGCAAAACAGGCCCTAGACTAAATCACTTTGCACACTTGACAATTTTAGCCCTTCTAGTTTTAAATCACATAAAAAGGGCAACTTGCTAAATACACAAAACACTTAACACATTATTTGATATAAACTCACATTTAGGAACTTACGAACTTTGGGGTGTTACAATGTGTGTGTGAGTTTCACAATAAGTGTACTTATCATTTAGACCATAACCTTATGATTTGGCCCTCCACTAAGAACTACAAATCAATTCACCACTTTCAAGGAAATACATTTCCAAACACTTGTCAGATACTCCCAGTGCACGAACTGAAAATTGATTAGAATAAGAGATTAGTAGAAGAGCCTATTGAATTATTGGATCATGAAGTGACAAAGCTTCGCAAGAAGCAGATTCCGATGGTACTAGTCAAATGGAAGCACGGTTTGGGTTCTGATTTAACCTGGGAACTGAAGCAGATATGAGAAGTCGATACCCTCAGTTGTTCGATCGCGATGAGATTGCGAGGACGGAATCCTCTTAAGAGGGATAGATCTGTAACATCCCTAAATCTGGGCCCAGTAGTTTCGCGTGTTTGTGTGAGTACCTAAATTATTGTTTTTAGGTTTATCAATGTTGCATGCATTTATGATATATATGGATTCGTTTTTAAATAAAAGTTCTAAATATTACCTCGTTAATTGTTAATTATTTGAGAGTAATGGTTTATGTGATAAACTGTATGTTCGAAAGCAGTGTTTTTATACTGCGTGTTCGTGTGTATTATTTTAATGAGTGGGCCAACTTTAGTATACTTAAAGAAACTTCATATGTAAGTTTAGTATACTAAGTGTGTGTATCCTAAGGTATGTTTGAGAGAACCTACACAAGAACTTGCTTAGTTGAATCCTTCATCTTGAAAGTTTGTGTTTGGTAATTCTAACACAAGGTAGTATGATGTCCTTGGTTACTAATTAATATGATACAAGTAGTTATCATGCCAAAATTTTGTATAATCACCATGTTCATGATCTTGAGAAACTTGATTTTTCATCTTTATGAATTTAGTGTTTTAAAAATAGTTTTAATTTGTTCATGGGAGTTGTTAGTTTGATACATAAGGAAGTTGGAATTTGTGATTATTTAAAAGAGTTTTAAAGAGAATTTTAAGAGTTGTATTCCTCAAAAATTGAGGTGGTTGTTCATATTATTGTTTGAAGATTGGTGATTTAAAGATTAAGTTTGAATATTATAATGAAGAAGATGGTAATAAGGTGTTATATATTGGGAGAACCAATTATATCCAACTTGTTTGTTGGGAAAATAGGAATATAATTTATATCCTCTTTTGTTAATTCAAAAATATACAATATGTCTATATAATTGTATCCATTAACATAAACATATATGCATATATACATCTATATATATATAGTCAAGCAAATAAATAGTTATATTTATTTGTTACAAAGTTTGTTTATATAAATCGTCAAAATCCAAATCGTCCAAGATAAAGCGCCATCAACATTCAAGATGAAGTCTTCACCGAAGATGCCTACAAGAATATATTCAATTGATATGAGCATAAAAATAAAATAATTAAAATAAGGTTAAGTTTTTATAAAATTAATTTTTTTATAAAAACTCTTATAAAAATGACAAAGATTTTATAAAACTCATTTGTGTTGGTTGATTAAATCTAAGACTTCCCATTTTAAGTAAATAACAAACACAATTCTACTTTGAAACAATACACCACCACAATTAGCAAAGGAATCTCCCAAAGGGGTAAAATTCCAACATGCTTTGTGTATTGGTTTCCAAACTTCCATTTTTGTGTTTAAATTCAAACATTAGAAGTATGGGATCAACCAACCTTTTGAACATCTACTTTTCAGGTGATTTTTATGGTAAAAATGAGTTGAGTGTGGTTTTAAATAAAGTATAACGTCTCTATTGCAAAGAACAAGAAAGTCCAGGCAACTGACGGTCGAAGCCACGGTCGACCATGGTTCGACCGTGAAGGGTCTGGACAGTTTTGAGACTTGGACCTTTTTTCTTATTTAAACCAACTAAATCCTTATTCATTACTCATCTCTTGCAAACACAAAACAGTTAGAATACTCTCTAATACTTGAGCTCATATCTTTGAATATTATTTCATCTTTCAAGTTCAAGATTCAAGCAAGAGTCAAAGCCATCAAAGCTTAAACACTACTCCATACTTTCATATTATTTGTAATAGTGTAAGGATCAACTCTATCCTACCAAATTAGAGTGAAGTGAGGATTAACTCTAGCCTTGAGAATTAGAGTGAAGAAAGGTTATCTTTACCTTATTTGCAAGTTTGAAGATTAATTCTTGCAAGTATAAAAAGAGAAGTGTAAAAGGTTTATCTCTACCTTCAAAGAGAGAAGCTAGTGGATCAAATTCTTGGTGGGTGAGGCCAAGGAGTGGATGTAGTGCAAGTTTGTTAACACTTGCATGAACCACTATAAATCATTGTGTTCAACTTGTGATTGGTGATATCTCTCTAACTCTATATCTTTTATTTTCTTGCAAGATCTTATAAAAAAATTCAAAAATTGGACATATAACCTATTCACCCCCCCTCTAGGTTCTAACATTGTTGACATGCTTCCATGCAAATTTTACATATATATATATATATATATATATATATATATATATATATATATATATATATATATATATAGAGAGAGAGAGAGAGAGAGAGAGAAAGAGAGAGAGTTATGATCAAATAAGTCATAAGATGTGTTTTGATGTAAGATGTGTAAGATGTAACAAGAAATCGACACGTGTCCATATCTGACCAAGGGTGTTTTAGGTATTCTATCTAATTATAATTCATTAACCCTTAAATCATGCTACCTACATTAATATTTGAATTAATTTCCAATCTCACATTCTCTCTCTATCTCAAGGGTATTCACCACCACCACCATCACCGTCGTTTGTCCCCTGCGACTGTAAAACCACCACCATCGTCGTCAAAGGGTATCCACCACCATCGCCATCAAACCCTAAAACCACTGCCACTCCCATGCTCTTTCTTCCTCAGACTCACAATTACCGACAATGGAGTTAAGTTTCTTGGATTTCAGCCTAAAATTTCTTCATCAGTTTTTGGATTGCACCTGATTTCTTCATCAGCTGATTTCAGCCTAAAATTTCTTGGATTGTAGTTGATTTTTAGGGTTCCACAGGTTTTTCTTCATCAGTTTTTTTATTTTCAGAATAATAGATTATTTCATCATTTTATTGTTAGTTTTATTTTTAAGGTTATTCATTCATCATGTTCAGAAGTTTAAACTTGGTAATTTTGTATGTATGAGTTGTTTCATCATTTTTAATATGTATTGGTTTCAAGATTGTGCATCATTTTATTATAAAGCATGGGGTATTCATCATTTTCTTTTTACCAGCTTCTTTTTACATATCAGGTGATGAATTTATTAAATTGTTCATCTCTTTTTGTTTTACTGGATGATGAATTTATCAAATTGTTCAGGTGATGAATTTATCAAATTATTCATCAGTTTTTGAATCTGCTTTATGTTTAGAATCAGCTTTTGGTGTATCAATTTTTTCAATGAACTGGTTTGGATTATACATTAAGGACGTTAGCATGTTTTTAGGGGATGATTGAATGATGAAAAAGTAAAAAATACCCTTAACTTCTATTTATATTAATTTATTTTAAGAAATGAAAATCTTCTATAAATTGTAGATCTGATGATAAATGGACGATTCAGATCGCATCTTACACATCTTATAAGATTTTACATCTTACAAGAACCTCACACTCTCTCTCTCTCTCTCTCTCTTTATATATATATATATATATATATATATATATATATATATATATATATAGGGGAATGTTCATGCGAGAAGTTATTTTATTGCGAGAAGTGCGAGAAACATTTACAACCATCAGATTTAAATGATCAAGATCTTATTCAAAAGGGTATTAACGTCTTATTTATCATTATTGCAATTAATTCATTATTAACTTAAATATGGTAATTCTATATTTTCTCTTTTGGATATGTGATAATTTTAGAAACTCAAATTTTTTTATTTTATATTTAATTGAAATTTAATTAGAATATCTTTAAATATTCATGCGGAATTTTTTTTAAACAAAACCATATTAACGTTCTATAATGTTTTTAGTTATATATTTTAAGTGTTCACTAATGAATAATATTTAAATAAGATTTTTTAAATATAACCACTTTAGATATTTTTGTAAGTTCATGCTTGAACTGTTTTAAGAAGTATAAAATCTCACATTTACAATATATTTAATTCACCACTTTTAACCTTTTTTTATGAGTTTTTGTAAAAAAGAATTTCTTAATTCCACCACTTTATATCTTTTTTATAAGTTCATTCTTGAACGGTTTTAAGAAGCACACAATCTTACATTTACAATATATTCGATTCATCACTTTTAACTTTTTCATATGAGTTTATTAGTGAACTCATCAAAAAACACTAAATCTCCAACATGTTCATGAATGAACAGTACATATCTAAAAAATGTGGAATAAACAAAATATGTATTTTTATAATGTTAATAAGTAAATAACAAACTCAACAAAAAAATTAATAAGTCTTCAAGTGAACTTAATTATAAAAAAAGCATAACAAAAATGGATTTCTTGGTAAAAACAAGAAAAAAGAAGAATACGTAGTTATAATTAAGAACTCAATTTTCATCATAAACAAAAAAAAACTCAACAGCTTGTTTGGTGATACATATAAGTGATCGCTTGGTGATAGTGACCGACGAAGGTCCGGCGACGGCTTTGTCATCGACCACATACTTCCTCGATCCTCACTGCCATCCGCATCTCCGCCGCCCTATATATACCAAATATGTTGTAACCTTACACCCTACTTGACCGAAAAGATCTCGAGTCGGAGTGGAGGTCGGCGGCTGTCTTGACTTGATAAGATCTGAAGTAAACAGCTGCATCGCTGGGATGAGTGAAGGCGGTGACCGGCAGTGGAGGGCGGCGACCATCAACGCTCCAGATTAACGATGATTAAAGGTGGTGGTGGCGACATCAGTTCGCTCAAACAATATACGGTGGTCATGGAAATAAACTTGAACGATGGTGGGGCTTGGCGGTTGTCGACCTTCATTGATCGGGGTGGTTTTTTGGAGGTTGGGGGCGAGAACGGCGACTTATTTTCTTCCATGGAGGTGGAGACGTATATTAAAGATAGAATGGAAATGGGTGCCGTGACTTCTGAGGTTATGGGAATTAATTAAGGTAAAGATTATGAATTCATGCCACAAAGACTTTTTTAACCTTTAGAAGTTTTAATTAATCACCTTTAAATTCTTAATAATTATCAAAAAGGCATAAACACTATTAACCATTGATTAACTCATCCAATGGTTCATAATGCTTCTCGCATTTCTAGCAATAATATAGCTTCTCACATGAACCTCCCTAAACATATATATATATATATATATATATATATATATATATATATATATATATATATATATATATATATATATATATATATATATATATATTATGTTGATCGAATTGTGAGGTTCGAATGGAAGAAATTAACTCTAAATAAAGCATGTTCGAATGTGGTGTATGTAGTTCGAATGGACGTTTCATGTGTGTAGGTTCGGATGGAATAGGATTTGAATGGGGTGGTGTGTGTGTTCGTGTGCATGGTCTGATCGAAAGTCTGTGAAGTATGTGTGTTGGTTCGAATGTGGAGCCCGATCGAAAGGAAGCGAGGAATTCGAATGGAGGGGTTTGAATGGATGATTCGAATCATGGATGGACCGCTCGAAAAAGAATAAGTTCGATTGTAATGATGGTTTGAATGGTTGGATGTGTGTATAGTTTGAATTGTTAGTGGACCAATCGATGCGGCGCGTCCAGGCTGATTCTCGATGCATCCGCATGTTTTTTATATTTTCGACTCTCGTTTGCTACTATTTCGTGATGCATGCTATGTGTAGCTGTTATACATGATATTAGCATGATTTTAGTAATTAACATTGATATAATTATATTTGTTGGTACAATTATGAACTGAGAACTAATTTGGGTGTTATCGTGTTCTCAAGGACTACAAAGGCTTAGATTTAGACAACTGAGTGGATTGCAGTTTGGATACGAGGTGAGTGGACTTTAACTCACTAGTGATATTAGTTGTAACTGTTATGGTTACCTGGATTAGCATGATTGATGCTTTGATAAAGTGTTTAGTCTGATATTGTTGTTTGACTGGATATTTGATGATTGTGCAATCGAGTCCAAGATAAGTGTATCAAGGGATGAACTTGGGCACTAGATGTTTGTGGCACAGGTCAGCTAAGCGTGTGTATTGGGCTGGGTTGGTTTGCTTCTGGTTGTGCAGTTCTAGAACTTATGTTGCATTTGTTGTAGCAGAAGGGGTTTAACTGTGCCAATTAGCAGATGGTTATTGGTAGATCAATGTTTTGGTCGTAGGTTCAGCGAGACCGCTGGTCCTCTGATTGTGTGGTTACCTGATTCTGTTGTAATCGTTGTGGTTCAGCTATTGCTGCTTGTGGTTTGATTTTCTTTCACGTATCTTTGTGCTAATTCCCCACCCTAACTCTCTGTTGCAGGTTTTTGGAGAGCACGGTAGGTTTTCTCTACCTCGTACGTGCACTTTCGTGCAAGTGAAGTCGATTGTATCTCACCCTATTTCCCATGGATCTTTGTGTAATATCCAGATACTAATGCCTTATCTTATAGTGCCAAGGTGAGCTTTTGCTTTAGCTCATACGTTGTACGAACATTTCATCAATGAAACCAATCTAGTTCTTCGAAAAACAAAGTTTCTCATATCTTCGATCCAGTCGCCATGCTTGTTGTCATTAAGGGGTCATTGACATGTATTTGTTTTGGATATCCAAAGAAATAAATTAGTCTCTTAAGACTATGAATTAAGTGTAGACTATATTGAACATTCTAAAAGAGATTTTTTTTATTAAAACCTTGAAATAGAAGGAACAATTGGGTTAGGATTTCTTCGTGAAGGAACCGTCACGTTATGGGCGAATGATGAATTTATAGGCCAGTTGTGAAATGCAACAATTTATTATGCAGATGAAGAAAACCATTTATAAATGACGGGAACAATAAAACTAATATAAATTAGGAAAATAATAAGGGGTTAGGTTATTTTTAATAAGACAAAAAAGGAACATCTTTAAGGAAAAATGTGTTTTCACATTCTAAAAAATAGGTTTAAAGACTTTTTGTTATGCAAAAACAAATTGGTACAAGTTGCTTGGTAGAAACATTAGACTTGATCTTGCAATTTACTCTTAGAATTAGCCCTCTCTTAAAATAATCATATGAACTTTATTTTTTTTTCTCATTATACTGTTTATAAGAGTTGTGTTCAATAGAGTAAATATAAAAAACATAGTCATGAAATTTTAATATGCAATTACAGGTGATTCAGTATATGATCACATGTGATTTATAAAAACACCACATATAAATTACGAAAATGCCCTCCACCCAAAATTTAAAAATACAATATGGATATTGATGTCATGATCCTAAGGCTAAAGAACTATAAATTAAGTATGAACTATATTGAACATTATTCGAATATGTATTACAAAGGAGTTTAGGGGTATATTTATTGACAATAATAAATTCAATAACTTTCCATAAATGAAGATTGTATGAGAGAAAGTTTAATGAAATCATTGACTTTTATTTTAAGATGTGAGTGTATTAAGGATATTTCAAGTTACTTAAAAAATAAGAGTTTATGCATTTGGTCTAAATATTCTATAATATAGTATAGATAAAAGACTAGTAATCAAACTTATTATATCATCATAGTTATATAGTATAGATAAAAGACTAGTTTGAATCAAACTTATTATATCATCATAGTTCTTCATTTAACAAATCAACTTTGATTGTACAACTTTGACTATCCATTTTGGTATTTCTTTTTAGTTATAGTATCTTATTGCTCCGAATTATATAAATAATAATTAAAGGTTTATACAGAAAAGAAATCACGTATCTTCGTATCACGATATCACGTTTATATTGTCACGTATGTTCTCCTCCTCGTGTTGACACTTGAACCGTCGGTCTAGGTGTTGATACCGTTTGTCATAATCTTTTAAAATTCTCATATTTTGCATTTTATAACTATTCATTATTTTTATAATAATATTTATCCGTTTTTAATCTTACCATATCACGAATATTTAATTTAGTAGTATATATTTGACAGTGTTAATTTTCAAATATAATAACAAATCGTTAGTAAGTTGGTTAAGTTTTAATAGTTTGGTTAGAATCAATATTGCGAGTCAAATCTTGTTAAACGTAATGGTTTTTAGAAGCTACATTCTAGGGCCAAAAATGGAAACATGCAATTACAACAAATTAATTTGGTTTCTTAGAAGCCTGCAATAATTTTAATAGGGTACTTAATAGTTAATAGTTAATACATATTTTTTAGAACAACAACAAGTCAACAAATGAGTTTTATATAAAGATGTTGCAATAAATTTTATGTCACTTTTGTGCATTATCAAATGCTATTTTTACGAAATGATTTTCAGCTACCGTAGAACGTTTTATATAAGATTAATTAAGTAGGATGATAATCACAATTTGTAGGGTCGTAATTAAATAAAAAAAAGTAATTTTCGCTTTTCAAAAATGCATGGCAATCATCATAATTAACTTTATATATTTCCATAGTTATCTTATAATTAATTTTTTACTATCCATACATGAAATAAGATTATCACTTTTAAAAACTAAAATTTAATTTATTATGTTATTATTCATATTCCTTAAGGCTGTGGTTATCAAAGTTATAAAGTAAAAAGTGTTTTACTAAGCAAAATATAAGATGATTCATTTTTTATACCTGGTAATTTCTAATACGAGACCTTAACCACTTAACTGTAACAATAATCAAATTATCTATAAACTCGGAATTAATTGTTTTTATATATTTAATTTTAAATGCTAATCTAAAATCGGTGGGATAACAATGGATGTAGATATTCGATCCATGACAGGGATGGTGAGCCTTGATGGATGAAGATTGATTGTTGGGAGTCGAAGGTTTTATTAAAATTTAAAATAATTAAAAAAAATGGGTGGAAGAGAATTAAAAATGTGTCGTTTAAAATAATCAATGTGTCTTTGCTCATTTAATGTGGGTTTGGTACTTGGTAACGTGTGTTTGTTCAAGATTTTAGGGATTAGTTTTGGAATTGATTGTCAGCAAGTTAATTTGTAGATTTTGGTTGTTAATAATAATGTTTGAGATTTCGTATATCTTTTTATAAAATCTTCTTGTATCATACAACTTATAACTTATAAGATTAATATAAATGTCAAAATAAATAAAGATAATATTAGAAAGAAATAAAACTTTTAATAAATGTTAGATGAATTTTGGAATTTATAGTCAACAAATTAATGAGTAAAAATAAATTTTAAAAATTGGGTTATACTCTGATTCTTTAAATGGTCAAAGGGATTTTTTTTAAAGCTCTAGATATTAGAGTGAGCCAATAACTAACATACATCAAAGTAGGTTAAATTCACAAAGGATTACAACACCAATTATTCTACAAAAATAGTTTATCAATGTTACTCCTATGTCTGATCCAAAATAAGAAATCACTTGCAACCGACTCGTCAATTGGCAACAAGGAGAACCCGATGTTGATTTGATCACCTTGTCATTTCTCAAATCCCAGATTAGCCATAAGTAGTTGTAAATAAAAGAAAATTGTATTTGGAGAGGGGCAGTGAGGGCACGATCACCCTGTCAACTAATCACACATAGTGAAAATTTTCAAGAATTTTTAAATTGTGCCTCTGGTCAAATTCTTGAGTGCCTCAAGTCAAGTTTTTCAAAGCAAAAACTCAATATTCGATATTTTGATAAGTTTATTTTCTCATTCTCTATGTATTTTAACATTGTCATTTAGACATTTTGTGTTCTTGATATAGTTGATGTAACACCGGTTTTCACGCGCTTAAAATTAAGAAAAATTTTAAGCTTTTTTTAAATTTATATAACAAAAGCCAGCAGCGGAAGTAAACGTCATTACAAAATATAATAAGTGTTAACTGACTCGGCAGTTAATTACAACAAAAATATGCCAAGTTCAACTGTTTGGCGTTACCAACTAACCGACACTACCGACCATCGGATCACAAATATGTACAACGAGCAGTGTTCCGCAAAAGCTATATACAACAAACTACCACCAAGTCCCGCCTCACCAGGCCAACTACTTCGCATCTGCAAAAAGGTAAATTTAGGCACCGTTAGCTACAACTAGCTAGTGAGTACAGATTTACACATAAGCATCAATAAGCAGGTTATCCCAACTACGGGACAACACATAAGGCTATCCTAACATACAGTGTCGCGCCAACGAGTCAGTAGGAATCATATCTCGCAGGGAAGGGAACCCCGCTCAACGATTCAAACTGGGGACCATCAGCAACAACTATCCGCAATGGTGGGGGAGCGAAGAGCAGTCCACCAAACGCGTTACGAAGCTCGAAGCTCAACATCTTGGATCTCAACTGAAGTTAAGATCCCAACTCACGTTAAGGAGCGGCGGTTTGCAAGACCACCC
Organism: Pulicaria dysenterica; assembly: GCA_947179395.2. Classification (NCBI taxonomy): domain Eukaryota; kingdom Viridiplantae; phylum Streptophyta; class Magnoliopsida; order Asterales; family Asteraceae; genus Pulicaria; species Pulicaria dysenterica. The sequence continues at coordinate 74,223,917 of OX359288.1, read as the reverse complement.
CGGCGTGCTGCACACCGGGTACCGTTGATCCCCGTTATTCCATCAAAGGGATCCAGCCTTCGGGAAGAAAGCTGACCTTAACCATGCCAACATCAGTCCGGACTAGTACCACATATACAACTACTACCCGTAATGGGTTCAACTATACGCATGCGATTCACAACCAACTTATAAAGCAACTTAGCATGGCAACAATACTCAACAACAACATGTATAACATACCTCATACGCATGTGTGCGACATCGTCAACATATATCAATAAACAACAGACAACGCTACTTACCGAGACTCATGGGAAAACCGGTACTCACCTCGAGATTATAAGAGGCAGATATGAATTCGGGAATCCTAGGAGCACACGGAGTCGTCCGAATCACCTAACACATAAGGTTCAAGCTTAGACACCAAACAACGACAACCAACAAGGCTTAAACCACAATACAACAAAACTGCCAGCAAAAACCCCTGCTTGCGCGGCAAGGGGTCCACTTGCGACCGCAAGGGTCATTCCAACACACCACTTGCGACCGCAAGGGTTTACCTTGCGACCGCAAGGGTCCTACCCAGACCACACCAGCTTGCGACCGCAAGGTTTAACCAAACGACCGCAAGGGTGGTATCTTGGGGGCTTACGATCGCAAGTTATATACCTACGATCGCAAGTATCATCTCATCGTCCTTAGACGGTAAACCATGACAACAACACACTTGCGACCGCAAGACCCATGCATGCGACCGCAAGGGACAACACCACAAATGCTTGTGACCGCAAGACACCTGCTTGCGACCGTAAGGACCAAAATTACAGTGAGCTCAGCTCTGTTCGAGAACAGAACCTGCAACTCGACACTTTTGACCTCTCTATCGACTGAAATCACGTTTTAAGCATTCCTACATGTCTTTTAACATCACCACAATCCTACTACATGATTCTTGACTCAAAACCAACATCAAAACCCACTTGAATCCGATCAAATGGGTCATCTTCTTTACAAAACCGAAAACTAGGTTTTAAGCTTAAAATCACTTACAAGGTAGCAAGAAGATGACACAAAGGTCTTTAATCCAGCAGCTAGGACTCACAATCAAATTGCTTTCTCTTCAAATCTTCAAATCACCAAGTGTGTGTGTTTTGGTTTGTACGTATGCAAGTATGCGTATGGTGTGTTTGTGTGTTTTGGTCAAAACAGGGGATAAGGACCCCCCCTAAACCGACTTTAGTGGTTTAATACCCCACGAGGGTATTTTGTTCTCCTATTCAACTTAATACTCGACTTAGGTTTATCCGTTTTAACTAACGGAGATATTTTCGGAATCATTATCGGAAACCGTTCAACAAATTACCGACTCTATCTATTAACAACACATTTCCAACTTTACCCACATAACCACGTGTACCAACAAATAACAACAATTAACAATAAGAACAACTTAGACAACTTGGTTAACGTCAACGTACAACTTAACTAACACAAGGTACAACATATTACTACTAGGCCCTAAATTAGGGTGTTACAGTTGACTAGTTGAATATGTATTTTTGTTATAGTTCATTAGTGATTATGTGTCTGAGGTTTGTCATTTGTGCCTTAGTATGATCACATTTGTTGACATCTATAATAACTTGGTAAATTTGTGAACACAAAAAAACTTCATAAATTCTTAAACTAAACTCAAAATGTTGGATTAGTTTTGAATACTTGACAAATTTCACCCGACCAATTTTTACCTAAATATACTTGATTCATTACCTAGCGGTGTTACCATTTTTAATAAAGGCCTTCTTTATAATAAAAATTCCTAAACCTGTCACTACTATAATTTGTTAGATACTTAGATGCACTTTAGCACATGGTGGACTCAATTTTGATTAAATGTACTACTAAATTTCTTCATCTAAGTGTATTAACCCGTCTTCTCTTCTATAAATATTGTTTACACGAGCTTTAGTAAGCCGATCCTGTTAACATCCTATCGCATGATGCCACTATGCTTGTTGTGAAGCCATCTCCGACTCCTTGAACAAGGGGATCGATAAAAGAGCATGAACTAATCTATAAACCGATGGACTTCTCTTAGAGATGAAATTGGTTAGCTGCTCCCTTATAATATCGATTCATTGACCGGAATAGAAGGTGTTATTTAATTCTCTCACTTGTTGGAACCTCATGAACTTGCTAGCTCAAGCTAAAATGTGTACAATTTACATTTTAACATTAAAAGGCACGTGCCATAATTTGTTGTGACAATGATAAATTTTAGGTGTCATATAAGGCTTGTGATAATTATGGTAATGTTGATGATGAAGATAGTCGTTATATGTGAGTGTTATTGAATATATCTGATATATGCGTTTTTATACATGTTTTACATGTTAGAATACCCCGTACTTAGCCCAAATACAAGGTGAATACTTCTAAAATGGATCTAATATGTTTAACATTCACCATGCAGGTTACAAGGAGCTTTAAGCAAGATAAATGGGCAAAACAAGGAAAGAATTGAAGAAAATAGAAGAATAGTGAAAAAATGATCTCTACGGCCGTAGGGATTATATCCTACGGCCGTAGGAATCCATCTTCTAGAATCCATCATTGCCTGCCAGATCTTGCGTGTCCCGGACAAATGGTTTAACGTTGCGTGTGTAGAAAATCCAGTCATGATTTCCTACGGCCGTAGTAGCTTATTCCTACGGCCGTAGGAAGCCCACTTACAGCAGATTAAATTCAGAATTCTGCCATTTTGCAAAGAGTTACCATTTTCACCTCCACTCCGGAAAAACACTTCCATAGACCCTCTCTAAATATCCTAACACTCCAGGGGACTTCTCTTGGTGATTCTAAGGAGGAGAGCTTGGATCTTGAAGGCTTGGAACAACATTTGGAGCTTGGATTCATTAGTTATATCATTGCTAGCTTGGGTATACTCTTTCCATTTATTAAATCAATCATGTACCCATGTGTTCCAGATGTTGTAATGTTACTATTTTTGTATATGGATAACTAAACTCATTTCACTTGGGCCAAGATGATTCTTGGCTAAGTTATGGCAATATATTTGACTTTTATGATGACTTGATTCATATCTGCATGTTTAATCTTGAATACAAATGTGTTTTATCAACTTAGTATGTTTAATCTAACCATGTTCATGTGTGATAATGTTTATATGATAACTCATTCATGTTTTAACATATGAATATTCAAGAATGATGGTTGATTTTATTAATTCCATGTTGAGTTTGTTATTAGAAATGATACATCTTGCATGGTTGTCATTAGATGTCATTTTTGGAATATGATTTGAATCATTTCAGGTTCATCCATTATTGGTTATGTTAATCATATGTTGGTTTTATGCATGCCTTATGATTGTAGATGAAAATCTTGTTATTTGGTGTATTTATGGGTTAAACATGCTACTAATGATTAAAGGATTAACAAAGATGTTTGTTGGTATGTTTAGATGGTGAAATGAACTCACATGTATGCCTTTGTTATGCTTGTCTTAGTGTTCAATGTGCATATCACATGATTCATGTTTTAAGAAGTGTTGGCTATACTAGAAATGGTAGGTTTAACATGTTCATATCTTTAGAAATCATGTGACTAAACATTAAGAATCCCTTAATTGTGAGGTTTGAGTTTAGATGAGTTTATGACCCCCATTGTACCAGTTTACATGTGTTTATGATCTGATGATTAAAGTCTAGATTGTAATTTGTTGTTGAATGCCTTTATGTTAGATTTGAATGTTCTGTCGGATGGGTCCCTACGGCCGTAGGAAGAAATCCCTACAACCGTAGGACTATCCAGACTGCTACGACCGTAGTAGATACTTACTACGGCCGTAGGAGCCATTTTCACCACCAGTGTGCTGTTTTTGCTTGTTTTAACTAATTTAACTGCTTTGACACCTTTTTGGGTTCTGAGGACTACTGGACAAATCATTTGAAAAGATGTTTGTCTTTGTAGTCTGATTTGGACGCGATCCGGTGGATCTGTAGTTGAATTCTGATATGCCGTTACTTGCTTAATTATGTTTAAGTGTTGAATCTGAGTCTTGATAACTCGAGTGAATATTTGTGCATGATAATATGGTTTTGTCAAGTATTAGAACAGCATGCTATGCACTTAAACTATTCAAGTCTTCATATTATGTTTTGTATTGTGTCATTGCCATGACTAGTCTCGATGATTCGAAAGCCTGAGTGAATCTGTTATCCTGTCTGTTTGCCTTCAGTGTTAATCTGTTTTAGTTGCTGTTTTTCCTGATTAATTTAGTTCATTCTGTCACTTGCTTATTTTAATCCTGCTGATCAAACAACAATGAGACTTAAGTATTGGTAGCTTCCTGTCCTGGTGGAACGACATCCGGTCTTACTGAGTCTATACTACTATTGACCAGGTTATACTTTCCTGAGTCGTGTGTAGTATCTGCTTAGTAACATCGTTTTTATAAATTTAAAACGAGGTTGTGTCCCAAGATTTTATAACCAGAAAAACAAGCAGTCCTTGTGAACACCAAGTTTTTGGCGCCGCTACCGGGGACAGGAAATTCTAAGAAATAGTTTAATTGTCGATTTGATCTTGTTACTTGTTACTTAAATTAGGTGTGCCTGATTAGGTAGTCACTTGTTTTTTTTCTACCTCTTTCTCGCACCCTCTGTCAGTTTGTTCTATTCTGAACAAATTGAGCCTTTTCAAGAACCGGAGCGTGAGTTTCGACGACGCCGACGCCTTCAACGCCAACGTCAAAGAGAACGTTTACTAAACATGGCGGAAGAACAACCACCACCACCTAGAACACTTAATGATTATGTTCGTCCGGATATTAACAATATCCAGAACACCATCATTCAACCTAGGGTGGCAGCGAACAATTTTGAAATCAAACCAAATGTAATTCAAATGGTTCAAAATTCTGTTCAATTTCATGGATTACTCGACGAGGATGCTAACGCTCACATCCGCAGTTTTCTCGAAATCTGCGATACGTTTAAAATCAATGGTGTTACTGATGACGCCATTCGTTTGCGTTTATTCCCGTTTTCCTTAAAAGACAAAGCCAAGCTGTGGCTTAATTCTCTCCAGGTAAATTCCATCACTACATGGAATGATCTTGTTGCCAAATTCTTAGCTAAATACTACCCGCCGGCCAAAACGGCCAAACTGCGTAATGATATCTCATCGTTTCAGCAGACTGACGGGGAAGGTCTTTATGATGCCTGGGTGAGATACAAGGATCTCATGAGGAGATGTCCTTCACACGGATATGAGCTATGGAATCAAATTTTCATATTTTATAATGGCTTATCCGTTGTCACTCGGCAGATGATAGATGCTGCCGCAGGAGGTGCGTTGGGTAGCAAGAACCCACAAGCGTGCTATGATCTTATCGAAGATATGGCAACCAACAGCTACCAATGGAACCCCTCCACGAGACTGAAACCGCCAAAGAACGGTGGAGTGTTCAATGTAGACGCTTTATCTGATCTTTCTGCTCAGGTAGAGAAGTTGACAAAGAAAATGGATCAGATGTGTGCTCCTAAACAAGCTACTTGTAATTTCTGCTCAGGACCACATCCTAGTGATCAATGCCAGGAGGAAACTCCTGCTCACGAGGAGGTTGATTTTGTCTCTAATCAACCAAGGTCTCAGTATAATCCCAATGCACCTAGCTACAATCATGCATGGAGGGATCACCCGAACTTCAGTTATCATAACCAAAACACTAAACCCCCTCCAGGGATTCCATACCCACAGAGACCACGTCAGCCTCAGCAGTTCGATCGTCAGCCTCAACAGTTTAATCGACAACCGCAACCATATGAGCAACCACGTCAGTATAACACTCAACCACCGCCTCCAAATCAATCTTCATCATCATCTTCAGTATCTTCCAATCTGGAGGATCTTGTGAAACAATATCTGTCACAATCCGAGTTGCGATTCAACCAAACAGATGTTAGACTCAATCAAACGGAAGCAACTCTGAGAAATCAACAAGCTTCATTGCAAAATCTAGAAAATCAAGTTGGCCAGATATCTAAGCTCTTGTCAGAGCGACCATCGAGAGGTCTCCCAAGCAATACGGATGCAAATCCGAGAGCACACGTAAAGGCAATCACTTTGCGTAGTGGGACGACCACGGTACCACCACTATTTCCCTCTCAATCCAAAGAAACCGAAAAACAGGTCCAATCGAAGGATTCTGACGAGGCGCATAACAGGCTAGACCCAGCAAGTACCGCGCAAGTCGAACCTCCGGTCAAAATATTTCAGCCTACCATTCCTTTCCCTCAGAGATTAAGGAAAGAGAAAACGGAGGAACAATATGGTAAGTTCCTAGAGCTATTCAAACAGCTCCATGTGAACATTCCATTTGTTGAGGCACTCGCACAGATGCCTAAATATGCCAAATTTCTTAAGGATTTGCTCAGCAACAAGAAGAAATTGGAGGACCTGTCGTTGGTGACTTTAAACGAGGAGTGCTCAGCCATTCTTCAAAATAAGTTGCCAGCAAAGAAAACCGATCCTGGGAGCTTTACAATCCCATGTCTGATTGGTAATCTCACTGTAAACAACGCTCTAGCTGATCTAGGTGCCAGCATCAACTTGATGCCATACTATGTATTTTCTAGACTGGGCCTAGGAGAACCAAAACCGACTCGTATGTCACTTCAGCTAGCTTATCGTTCAGTCAAATATCCACGAGGGATAGTCGAAAACATCTTGGTCAAGGTTGACAAATTTGTGTTTACTGCAGATTTTGTCATCCTAGATATGGACGAGGACAAAAACGTCCCACTCATTCTTGGTCGTCCATTCCTAGCCACTGCTCGAGCATTAATTGACGTTTGCAACGGAAAGCTTACGCTTCGAGTAGATAAGGATGAAGTGACTTTTGACATCCAAAAGTCAATGAAACACCCAACTAGCCAAGATGACACTCTTTATTTCGTTGATATCTTTCATCGTCATCCCGTGGATCGCATTATTCCAACTCTAGAGAAGGATGCGTTTGACACGCAAATCCTAGATGAGGATGTCTTGGATGTAGAGCAGGTAAAGCTTGTCTCCGATGAGCTAACCAACACTATTCCACCTGATGAGACACCTATCTCAGATGTTTTCGAGGTCCTTGAAAAATCCGAGAGCTCAGCTTCTCGACCATCTATTGTGGACCCGCCTTCTCTTGAACTCAAAGAACTTCCTTCTCATCTTGAATATGCATTCTTGGAGGAAGATTCGAAGCTGCCTGTGATAATAGCTTCTAACCTTACTGTTGAAGAGAAAAGTAAGCTATTACGGGTTCTGAAAAATCACAAAACTGCCCTTGCATGGAAAATCTCTGATATCAAGGGGATTAGTCCATCCTTCTGCACACATAAGATTCTCATGGAGGATAATTATAAGCCGTGTGTACAGCATCAGAGACGTTTAAATCCCAAGATGCAAGAGGTAGTTAAGAAAGAAGTTATAAAGCTGCTGGATGCTGGTTTGATCTACCCTATCTCCGATAGTCCGTGGGTCAGTCCCGTCCAGGTTGTTCCAAAAAAAGGAGGAATGACCGTAATTATGAATGATAAAAACGAGTTAGTCCCAACTCGTACGGTCACGGGGTGGCGTGTGTGCATTGATTATCGCAAACTCAATGATGCCACACGTAAGGATCACTTCCCCCTTCCTTTCATCGACCAAATGTTGGAGCGTTTGGCTGGAAACACCTTTTATTGCTTCCTTGATGGATTCTCCGGATACTTTCAGATCCCTATCCAACCGGAGGACCAAGAGAAGACAACTTTTACATACCCTTATGGTACTTTTGCCTACCGGCGTATGCCTTTCGGGTTATGTAACGCTCCTGCAACATTTCAGCGATGCATGACGGCTATATTTCATGACATGATTGAGGATTGTGTCGAGGTATTCATGGATGACTTTTCAGTCTTCGGTAACTCCTTTGAGACATGTCTTCATAATTTAGACAAGATGCTGTCTCGCTGTGAAGAAACTAACCTTGTGCTTAACTGGGAAAAATGCCATTTTATGGTACGCGAAGGTATAGTTTTGGGTCACAAAATCTCAAATGAGGGAATCGAGGTTGCCAAAGCTAAAATAGATGTTATTGCAAAGCTACCTCCACCCTCCAATGCTAAAGGTAGGGGTGTGCACGGTTCGGTTTGGTTCGGTTTTGGGGTAAAACCGAAACCAAACCGAAAATTTCGGTTTTTGGAAAAGCCAAAACCAAAACCATTCGGTTTTTCGGTTTTCGGTTTTCGGTTTTATGTTCGGTTTTTGGTTCGGTTTTCGGTTTTTGGCTCGGTTTTTAGTTTTTTTTTTTTTTTTTTTTTTTTTTGAAATAGGCTGCTGCAAATCATTAACTTAGGCTGCTCATAGTCTTCTGTTTGGGCTGCTACAAAACACAATATAGAATGATATATACAAGATTTTATCCGAAAACATTGAAACAAAATAATTAATAAAGTGTCCAACATGAAACACATTTAACCCATCATAGAAATGTGTTGAACACATGAAGAGTTGAAAACATAAATAACAAAGTTTGATTCTTAGTTGCCTTAAAAGTTAAAAATAAATTTAAGTAAGTGTAATGGTTCGGTTCGGTTCGGTTTCCTACAATCGGTTCGGTTTTTTATGTTCGGTTTTTAAGTTCGGTTCGGTTCGGTTTTTGTGGGCGGTTTTAGAAGCAGGAACTGAACCAAACCGAAATTTTCGGTTTTTAAAATATTGAAAACCAAAACCAAAACCAAAACCATTGGTTCGGTTTTTTCGGTTTGGTTTTTTCGGTTTTGGTTCGGTTTTCGGTTTTTATGCTCACCCCTAGCTAAAGGCATTAGAAGTTTTCTCGGACACGCAGGATTTTACCGGCGCTTCATAAAAGATTTTTCGAAAATCACTCGGCCGTTAACCCATCTCCTTGAGAAAGACACTCCTTTCATCTTTTCTCCTGAGTGCGATCACGCATTTAACTTCTTGAAGGACAAATTGACAAATGCTCCCATCCTGACGAGCCCAGAATGGTCGCAACCATTTGAGCTTATGTGCGATGCCAGTGATTTCGCTGTTGGCGCTGTATTGGGCCAACGGATAAATAATCACTTTCAGCCGATCTACTACGCCAGCAAGACACTGACTGACGCTCAAGAAAACTATACAGTTACTGAGAAGGAGTTGTTAGCAGTAGTCTTTGCATTCGACAAATTCAGATCTTATCTGGTGTTATCAAAAACAGTGGTCTACACTGACCACTCTGCTCTCCGTTATCTCTTCGCAAAGCAAGATGCGAAGCCCCGTCTTATTCGGTGGATTTTGCTCTTGCAATAATTTGACATCGAGATCAAAGACAAAAGAGGAGCAGAAAATCTGGCTACAGACCATCTCTCTCGCCTAGAAAATCCAAATCTTGAGGTGCTAACTGAGTCCGGCATAAAAGATAACTTTCCGGATGAATTTTTATTCGCCGTGACTAGCACTGAGGAGATCCCCTGGTACGCTGACATAGCAAATTATCTAGCAGCAGGGGTGATGATAAAAGGTCTTACACACCAACAGAGGAGAAAGTTTATCTCCGAGCTGAAATACTATTTCTGGGAGGATCCTTATCTTTTTCGGGTAGGAGCCGACCAAATAATCCGTAGATGTGTGAGTACTTCTGAAGCTGTTGACATCCTTCAGCACTGCCATGCAGGCCCAACAGGAGGCCATCACGGACCTAGCTACACCGCTAGAAAGGTTCTGGATGCAGGTTTTTTCTGGCCTACCCTGTTCAAGGATGCTCATTTGTTCGTAAAATCATGCGACTCATGCCAGAAATCTGGAAATATCTTATCTCGAAATGAGATGCCCCAAAATCCAATCCAAGTCTGTGAAATATTTGACATTTGGGGAATAGATTTCATGGGTCCTTTTCCTGGTTCACACGGAAACAAATATATCCTTGTGGCAGTCGATTATCTGTCAAAATGGGCTGAGGCGCAAGCCTTGCCTACAAACGACGCAAGGGTAGTTTGTAAATTTTTGAAAATGTTATTTTCACGATTCGGTACCCCCAGAGCACTCATAAGCGATAGGGGTACTCATTTCTGCAATGCACAGTTAGAGAAAGTACTTAAACGTTATGGTGTTACTCATCGATTCTCTACTGCATATCATCCGCAAACCAGCGGACAAGTCGAAGTTACCAACCGCGGTCTTAAACGAATTCTGGAAAGAACCGTTGGTAACAGCCCAAAAGATTGGGCTGAGAAATTAGACGACGCACTCTGGGCGTTCCGCACTGCTTACAAGACACCTATCGGTACTACACCGTATAGGTTGGTTTATGGGAAAGCCTGTCGTCTTCCTGTTGAACTTGAGCACAAAGCTTACTGGGCTTTGAAAGCCGCAAATTTTGACTCAAAGAGTTCAGCAGAAAATAGGTTGTTCCAGCTAAGTGAGCTTGATGAACTACGGTTCCAAGCTTACGATAATTCCAGAATGTACAAAGAAAGGACGAAAGCTTTCCATGACTCCCGCCTGAAGGACAAACAATTCTAGGCGGGAGATCGTGTGCTTCTATATAATTCTCGTCTTCGTCTTTTCCCTGGCAAGTTGAAGTCCAGATGGACAGGCCCCTATGTTGTCCATACTGTTTACCCACACGGGGCTGTTGACATCACAAACTCCGAGGGAGTAACTTTTAAGGTCAACGGCCACCGACTCAAGAATTACATTGGTATCCCGCATTCTCCAGAGGAACCCAGAGAGGTTCTGAAGCTTCACCCCGCCGAACCTTAGCGGGGTGAGTTGGGTCTTTTACCGGCAGACCTTAAAGAACTGGATATGCTTTCCTCCGCTTCTCTTTCCCTCCTTTCTTGCCTTTTTCTGCGTTCATCACTGCCCTCTGATATTCTGTGCGATATTGTCATGAGACATGAGAAACACGTGAGGAGAGACCAAAACTATGCCAAATTTCATCGAGGCACTTCCATCTATGCGGCAAAAAGGCGTGCCAAATATGTAGGGAAATGTTGGAAATGCGGTGCTCTGTTGCATGAGGGCGCTTGTAGGAATTTGCCGACGATATCTCAGTCAGAGTGTGCCAGTGCTCTTCGAGAAGACCCCGTTAAGCTAAAAGCCGAGGAGGTCTTACGTCCTAAAAGTAATGTTGGTGCAATGATTGATGAGTTGGTAAGTCTCCGGCTAAGCAAACTCGAGCCTAAACCCCATTAGAATCCCTAGGTCATGCCTATGTTCGTATCGTATAGCTCCTCGTGTTCTCTCATTTCAATTCTCATTCAGTCTGGAGAGACAGGAAAACACTCCGCATTTCAACGCGTTAAAGTGTTCGCTTACACACCGTACTAATAGTGTGTTACTTGTACATATTGTCTATTTGTCGGATGCCCACTTTCCGGGTTTCCTTTTCCGTTTCCGTTAATAATTCAGCTAATCTAGTTGTGTGCTTTCAATTCTGTACTACTAGCACGTTCCCCGTACATTCTCCAGAGGCCTATAGAGAGTAGCGTTTACCAAAAAGTTGTTTAAACTGAAAATCTGATGCAAAATGGGTTTTTGTCAAAATTCATCTCTACGGCCGTAGTGCAAAATTACTACGGTCGTAGGACCTTTCTGAGCTCTCTGCGGTCGTAGTGCATACCTTCTACGGCCGTAGGAACATTCCTATAAAAATCCCCATTCCAGATTTCATTCGCACGTTCTCTCTCTCCTACGCTCTCTCTCTAAAAAACCGACCCCGACGACCACCGAAGCTTCTCCGTCCATATCTCACTCATTTCCCGGCCATTTTTCGAAAACAAGGTATTAAAATGCTCCCCTCACTCTTGCGTTCAATATGTAGTACATTGATTCCATTATAGTTGCCCATATGTCGATCGATAGAACAAAACCCTAGCCACCCGTTTTCTGATGTTCGTAACGTTCCTACGGCCGTAGTAGTTATACCCTACGGCCGTAGTGATTCTAATTAAGGTTTTGCTATAAACTGCTTGCTACGGCCGTAGTACAGTTATGCTACGGCCGTACCATGTATCTTTTAGGGTTTTGTTTGGTTTGCTTGCTACGACCGTAGTAATATCATGGTACGGCCGTAGGACCCCATTTTTAACCATTTTTCAAATTTGTTCATCCTTTGGACAATTTCAATACTCGGGGACCCACAGCATACCAAAGCAAACACGTATCGATCGATAGGATGTATAGCCATCGTGCACACGTCTTACTTTGATTTCTGATCATTTCAGCTATGCCTCCTCGACGTGTGCGCAGACAGGCTTCACCAGAGCCGCGGATAGACCCTCGCCAGTTCCCACATTTAGTCGATCCTGACAGAGTTCCGGTCGAGCGGCCAGCTGATGCCGCACTTCCTCCTTTTCTCCGCTTCGACCGTGAGGAGGATCGTGCTGATAGAGATATCCTGATGGGGCGCGCTGACAGTCACGGATATGAGCCCATCAGATATCTAGTTTGGGATGATTTGGCCACTCTTCATATCAGGGGCCGTGCTCAGACCACATGTGGCCCTCATTGGCAGAGGCTTTTCAGTCTTCAGGGGGCGGTCTACCATGAGCTTGCATTGGAGTTTTTCTCTACCATTCACTTGGTTACCCCGCTGCTGGATTATGAGCGGGAGGACGCCCTGACATTCCGCCTACTAGGGGCGGAGAGGCGGCTTTCATTGCGGCAGTTTGCCGTTTATATGGGTTTATTTACGCACGAGGAGTTGGACACTCCGGCGTTTGCCGAGGGCATCACTTATTGGCCCGAGGGTGTGAGCGAGATTTCTTTCTGGGAAGAGGTTGGCACTGGCGCCTACAACACCGCCATCGTGCCGAAGAGCACGAAGCTCCGGGATCCTCTGCACCGCATTCTGCATCGGGCGATCGTCCACAGCATGACCGCTCGCAGCGCGTCCTCTGGTTCTGTTACTTTCACTGACTTGTTTTATCTATATACGATGGTTCACCAGAGGCCCTGCCAGCTCGCTCTGTGCCTGGCCCGTTTTCTATTCCAGGTACGTACCACCCGTGTATCGCAGGCTATCTATGGAGGGGGGTACGTTACTATCTTAGCCGAGGCTATGGGCCTCCTGACTGCCGAGATTACTGATGATCTCGTTCGCTCCGTTCGAGCCGCTCCGATAGATTTAGGGGTCCTGCAGCGTATGAAAGTCGCTGCTAGGATCCAGAACCGTATGAGATTGATCAACCCTGATGGGTCAATTTGGGAGCCTCCTAGAGTGGTAGAGGAGGAGGCAGCAGGTGGTGGAGAGGCAGCAGGAGCAGGAGCAGAGGAAGTAGCTGCTAGAGATGCCCCAGAGCACGGACACCATGAGTTTACTATTGAGGATCTCTTTGGGTCGACACCACCTCTCCGACAGCAGCCAGCCCAGGTTTACACGAGAGATTATAGGGCTCGGATTGGGAGGTTGGAGAGGTCAGTTTCTGAGCTGGTTGAGATGCAGCGGGAATCCAGAGAGATCCAGAGAGTTGAGTATGCACATGCCGAGGCTCATCGACAGTATATGATCAGCATGGTGCAGCTCATTGCGGCAGACACTATGACATCTTCACAGCAGTTGCCACAGCCGCCAGCTTATCCGCAGAGGCTCCGGGACTTCACTGATGGAGCCGGGCCTTCGCAGCCGTCTCCGCGATAGTTATTTTTGTGGGGATAGTTTGTGTAGTAGTTTCCTTTGTATGTATTTCTAGATTAGCTCGGCTGTACGCTTTTGGTTGTTTGTAGTACATGCCACTTTTTGTTGTGTTTGATGTTCTTGTACTTATATTGTCTATCTGTATGACATCATAACACTTGTACATAGTTCTGCTTTGTTTTTTATTGTAGTTCGTTTCCTTTTTGCTTGCCATAGCTTGTGATGTTTTTTGTCCCTCTCTATGTTTCACTTTTGGTTGAGTTGTTGTTTTGCAAGAATATTCGTGATATCTTGGCAGCTCAGCTTAAGTGTGGGGAGGAAGCCAACGCCTTCGGAGTTTAATAAATGCAGACGCATAATTGCTGTTCAGGGAGTTCTTAAAGCTCTTTTCTCGCACTTTATTGCTTATTATTAGTACATTGGGGACAATGTACACTTTTAAGTATGGGGAGGGATTAATATAACATGCCTGCTATTCTGTGTCCTGTCGAAAACTCTTGTATGCTAACTATGCTTTAAACCGTAGAATTGATTTAGGCGTAAATTTTTCGCAAAATTATATAATTTTGGACATGTTTAGATCCTCTCGCATGATAAACTTTAAACAAGTAACATTTCAGCTTTTATGAAAACGATTTTGCACAAATTCTAGAGTTTTAACAAGTGTTTGACTTCAATTGCACAAGCCACACCTGATATGCATTCCTGAGCATTTGAGCCACTACACTTCATTTCTTACATGATTAGCTCATGGAATTGCCCACTTATATGCTGATTGTTGCTTTGATTGTAGAACTTGCTTACTAGTATGCATGTCGAGATCATGAACTAAACTGTTGCAGTTAAGTGATAGAAGCACTAGGAAACCCCATTTCAGCCTATATACTTTTATTTTTAGCCAATTTCTATATTTTTACCCCTAGTTATCCACTTTGAGCCTAAGCCTTTCATTTCATTACCCATGTTTATCCTGTTTTAGTCTATTTTATTTTTATGTTTCCAGAGTCAGTTGACCCGTTTTCTCGCTGCTTAGTTCCGTTGTATTTTGTTCGTCAGTTGTTCATACATCGATTAGTGGGATATGAAAAATACATATATCCCTTGGTTTGTTCCGTTTCATGCTGTATACAGCTGAGTTTTCTGAGAAAATCAAAAAAAAAAATTAGAAAAAGAGAAAATTGAGAAATTCAGTTACTTGACATGCTTTCCTTGGCTATTTTTGATCCTTTCATACATTGAGTAGTAATTCTTTGTCGGTATTACCTGGTTGTTAGCCATCATTCAGAGAATTCTGATTCTATTTCTACTTGATGAACTGTACTCTCGCCAAAAATAGTGTGATATTCTGTATTCCTTCAATAATAGCAGCTTTGACGATTTTGAACTTGATTTCTGGATTCTATTTTAGCCACTTTTATATATTCCCATTCCTACCCTTAGCCCTAGCCACGTTACAACCCGACAAAGTCTTCTTGATAATTGCATATGATTATGTTGATTGGTGGAGATGTGATACGTGATCAAGCTTATACGAGTCTTTGCTTCAATCTAGCACACGAGCACTTATATACTTAACCCAAATACACATTGAGTGCTAGAGTGATCTCCGGTGAGGTATAAAGTCAGATACTTGTCACAACTCATTGTATGCGTGTTGAATCTGCCTTTCTTTATCTCAATACATGAAAGCAACTCTTAACTCTACGTTTAAAATGTTTGTCATGCTTTTAGATCTCTTCTATGTCGGATTGATACATGTTTGCACTAATGTGCTGCCTTTAGAAATTCTTTGGTTTTAGCTATTGCATTAGAGTTTGCTTGAGGACAAGCAAAGCTTAAGTGTGGGGACTTTGATATATGCGTTTTTATACATGTTTTACATGTTAGAATACCCCGTACTTAGCCCAAATACAAGGTGAATACTTCTAAAATTGATCTAATATGTTTAACATTCACCATGCAGGTTACAAGGAGCTTTAAGCAAGATAAATGGGCAAAACAAGGAAAGAATTGAAGAAAATAGAAGAATAGTGAAAAAATGATCTCTACGGCCGTAGGGATTATATCCTACGGCCGTAGGAATCCATCTTCTAGAATCCATCATTGCCTGCCAGATCTTGCGTGTCCCGGACAAATGGTTTAACGTTGCGTGTGTAGAAAATCCAGTCATGATTTCCTACGGCCGTAGTAGCTTATTCCTACGGCCGTAGGAAGCCCACTTACAGCAGATTAAATTCAGAATTCTGCCATTTTGCAAAGAGTTACCATTTTCACCTCCACTCCGGAAAAACACTTCCATAGACCCTCTCTAAATATCCTAACACTCCAGGGGACTTCGCTTGGTGATTCTAAGGAGGAGAGCTTGGATCTTGAAGGCTTGGAACAACATTTGGAGCTTGGATTCATTAGTTATATCATTGCTAGCTTGGGTATACTCTTTCCATTTATTAAATCAATCATGTACCCATGTGTTCCAGATGTTGTAATGTTACTATTTTTGTATATGGATAACTAAACTCATTTCACTTGGGCCAAGATGATTCTTGGCTAAGTTATGGCAATATATTTGACTTTTATGATGACTTGATTCATATCTGCATGTTTAATCTTGAATACAAATGTGTTTTATCAACTTAGTATGTTTAATCTAACCATGTTCATGTGTGATAATGTTTATATGATAACTCATTCATGTTTTAACATATGAATATTCAAGAATGATGGTTGATTTTATTAATTCCATGTTGAGTTTGTTATTAGAAATGATACATCTTGCATGGTTGTCATTAGATGTCATTTTTGGAATATGATTTGAATCATTTCAGGTTCATCCATTATTGGTTATGTTAATCATATGTTGGTTTTATGCATGCCTTATGATTGTAGATGAAAATCTTGTTATTTGGTGTATTTATGGGTTAAACATGCTACTAATGATTAAAGGATTCACAAAGATGTTTGTTGGTATGTTTAGATGGTGAAATGAACTCACATGTATGCCTTTGTTATGCTTGTCTTAGTGTTCAATGTGCATATCACATGATTCATGTTTTAAGAAGTGTTGGCTATACTAGAAATGGTAGGTTTAACATGTTCATATCTTTAGAAATCATGTGACTAAACATTAAGAATCCCTTAATTGTGAGGTTTGAGTTTAGATGAGTTTATGACCCCATTGTACCAGTTTACATGTGTTTATGATCTGATGATTAAAGTCTAGATTGTAATTTGTTGTTGAATGCCTTTATATTAGATTTGAATGTTCTGTCGGATGGGTCCCTACGGCCGTAGGAAGAAATCCCTACAACCGTAGGACTATCCAGACTGCTACGACCGTAGTAGATACTTACTACGGCCGTAGGAGCCATTTTCACCACCAGTGTGCTGTTTTTGCTTGTTTTAACTAATTTAACTGCTTTGACACCTTTTTGGGTTCTGAGGACTACTGGACAAATCATTTGAAAAGATGTTTGTCTTTGTAGTCTGATTTGGACGCGATCCGGTGGATCTGTAGTTGAATTCTGATATGCCGTTACTTGCTTAATTATGTTTAAGTGTTGAATCTGAGTCTTGATAACTCGAGTGAATATTTGTGCATGATAATATGGTTTTGTCAAGTATTAGAACAGCATGCTATGCACTTAAACTATTCAAGTCTTCATATTATGTTTTGTATTGTGTCATTGCCATGACTAGTCTCGATGATTCGAAAGCCTGAGTGAATCTGTTATCCTGTCTGTTTGCCTTCAGTGTTAATCTGTTTTAGTTGCTGTTTTTCCTGATTAATTTAGTTCATTCTGTCACTTGCTTATTTTAATCCTACTGATCAAACAACAATGAGACTTAAGTATTGGTAGCTTCCTGTCCTGGTGGAACGATATCCGGTCTTACCGAGTCTATACTACTATTGACCAGGTTATACTTGCCTGAGTCGTGTGTAGTATCTGCTTAGTAACATCGTTTTTATAAATTTAAAACGAGGTTGTGTCCCAAGATTTTATAACCAGAAAAACAAGCAGTCCTTGTGAACACCAATATCAACTTTGGCTTAGATTTAAACTCATGTACTTACTTAACATATTTTTTGTTTATTATGGCTTAGATTTAAACTCATAGCCACTAGGTTACGGAAGAGCATTACATGAATGCCAATATAAGTCCTATTAGTATTATAGATATGATATCTTGGCTAGTATATTTCATACACCGATAACAACTAAAAAACCAAAGTATGAAATCATAGTTAAAGCACTATAGCTAGAATACTTAGATATAACTTTGGTATCTTGGTTCTAGTATTTAAGATACTTAATGCATATATACCTATGGGATAAAAGAATCAAAACAAACTTGTTTATTTAGATGTTTGGTTGATTTAAAAAATAATAAACATTAAACTTAATCAAAATATATTAAAAAAATTATAAATCATAAAACAAATATGAATTTTAAAAAATGATTAATAATAAGAATTTAAAAATAAAAAATTCTGATAGTAAAAAATGTTTATATACTACACGGTTTAGAATCTTATGGACTCTCAATTAAGAAATAACTAGTCAACCAAATGTCTATGATACTTTTGTAGCCTAAGTAGTTATCAAATTTAGTATCATTTTTTCAATAGTGGAATAATCGATACTTGCATATCTCAAATTTGGAAAAGTGAATTTTAAATAAACTATGATAATATTTGAATTACTTGATTATCACTGTTAAATTGAGTCGATGTTTTGTTCAAGCAGATCAAACTTTGATATTTTTAAACTTAAAATACAAGGCGATTGAATTTATCAAGTTTTAAAGTCAAATTTGATTTTAATTTTGACCAAATAAATGTGTATGATCGTTCAATTAAAAAATGTTGTTAATTTTTACTAAATAAATGGTTATAATTGTCTAATTAAGTTAATTAATGATATTATTTTGTTAATGTTTTTTAGAGATAAGACGGTTAGTAAACAATAATGTTTTATATTTATTATAGATGTTTATATTTTTTGAAATAAATGATAATTTTGATGCTTGAGCACTGACAAGTCTACGAATTTTTAGCAACAAAACAACATTCTTATATATAGATGGTAACACGACATAAGTAATGAATCAAATAGTATTCACGTTAGAACGGTTCATGTCAAACTTGTCCAGTAGCCATATTAATCTAACAAATCTGACTTTAGTTTAAATTATCTAAATTTTTTTTCACCAATCACAAAATACTTTGTCAAGTTATTATCAAATGCTAACAAAACTATATCTAAGTTTCAAAGTTCTAACAAAATAAAACATTTAGTCTTTAGACGTATAAGTAGTCTAATCATCTCCCTTAAGTTTTAGACATAAATAAATTAGAACATAAATGACAAAAGAAGCATACATAGTCACTAGTCACATACTCAGCTATTAACTAAACCGAGAACATAAAATGTCAAAATGATAGTATTGAAATAGATCAAAGAAAGAAAAACAAACTTGTCGAAAGGTCGAATGTCGCGGAATGAAATCGATTGCAAGTTCCAATACACTTTTGGGGTTTGCCCTTGATTTGTTTCTTCGAATCGACAATGTTAGTGCTGAAATAGAGCGGTGAATATCCTTAAATTGACTTCACTAGGTTACTTTGATTATTTGTAAAAAAATAAAAAATAAAAAAACTGGAAAAGTAATATGCTAGCTAACAAGCCATCAATTATTTTAAATAGTTGAAGTTAATCGTATATAATAATAACCAGATTAAATGATTGTGTGATTCATATATGGTTTAAAAACTTATATAAATTAAACATTAACAAAAATATATTAAATAATCATAAAACACGAAAGAAAAGAGAATGTAAAGTAATGGCGGTAGACGATCTCAACATCTAGACTAGCAGCGGAAGTGTTAATGCGAGGGGGAGGACAAAGTGGCAAACGAGATGACAAAAATATGGTATCATGATACGAAACTGTGCTTCTTGTACATACTATTAATAATTATTATATAATAACTTTTATTTATGTTAGTCTTTCATTTATACTAGTAGATTTGCATGCATTTTGGAGATAAAATTTCATATATATCATTGCAAACCTTGTAAATTACGTATATATCCTTATAACACTCAAAATTACATTACTAAACTTATAAACTCTCTAACATCTCTTATATCTCCAAATACACAATTTAATTTAATTAATTATTTGTATTACCCTCAAATTACATAAAGATCTAACTCGATTCTACTAAGAACATTACGGTAATGTCTAACATGTATATGAAAAAGAAAGAAGAAATACTTTTTCTAATCTTTAAACGACTTGATCTTAGTTACATCATGTATTTAGATAGGGGTCGAGCTAGGATTTTATTATAGGGGGTCTAATTTTAGTAGAAAATAGTAATAGTAATAGTAATAGTAATTATTATATCTAATCTACATTATAAACAATTTAGGCCTTTCTGTTTAAACTCTTAAATTTTAAGTGTTTTGAAATTACCAAACTACCCCTCATATAAAGAAAATGAAAACTATTAAATGAAGTAAATATTAAATAGAGTTAAAATTATTCTTATAATCCATTTATTAACAAAACATTCCATATTAAAAAAAATCAACTCAATACAAATTAACTTTATTATTAAAATATAATTTCTAAGTCAAGCCTTTCATTTTAAATATTCTATCATATACTAAACATTTTAACTTATAAACTTGAATATCCTATAACTGGAATGTATAAACATTTTATATTAGTCATATATTAAGATAAAATAAAATAATTATCTACTATTTACTTTATTTATAAACATTTATTCCATGTATTTCATACTAATTACCTGGACTTTTTTTTATTATTTTATTATTTTCAAAATTAATAAAGTAGTTTAAGGAGAGTAGAAAAATAAAGAAAATGAAACAAATATTAAGAAAATAAACATCTAACATTGTTACCAAAAGAAAAATATTCGTTGTCACTTTATTACGAGAACACCTTACCTCTACGTCTTAAAAGCGGACATGATATCGAGTAGAAATTATTTGTTACCGCCGCATTGCGCGGGTAACATGCTAGTAGACATAAATATACAAATGTCATATACAAAATGCATTGTTCTTAATTAAGATAAATAAATTAACGACGAAAGTTAAATTAATTTCAAGAAACATATTTATTAAAATAATACTTATTGTAACAAGTAGCAACAATTTATCTGATTTGTAAAATTGGGTTGTACCTTTGTTAGGATGAGGAATGATTACAAATTTATGGACTTGTTCTAATAGTATATATGAAAATTGGACTAATTAGGGGTTTAGCACCATTCAACTCCCTTTTGTCTTCGTCACTGTATTTAGATATATATGAAAATTTAAAAAATTTAGAAAATATTGATATAACTCTAAGTTTTATAAAAGTATATACGTGATTAAGAAGATTTGCAGGAATATAAACTTGTTAAATTATTCATCTCTAGTTCTCAATAGAACTAATTTTAAAAACCATTAACAACTAAAATATCGCCGGACATGAAAAATCTTAAGACTAATTAATATTTAATTTTAATGAATATTAGGTTATCCTCACAAGGAGAATAAAGTATAAAAATAAGTAGTTTGACCACCAACACCAAAAGAAAAGTTGCTATCCGAATCTTGGGCAGGCGGGTGTTGTCTTTCCCATTTGTCAAACGTGATTTGCGGTGTTTAATTGTTGATTTTTTAGTTTTTTTAGATTATTTGAAAAAATCAAATAAAGAGTTAGAATTAAATTTCTTATTTTCATTTAATCTTATTTGAATCTCATATTACCTACTAAAGACAAGTTTATAGTCTTTTAAAAGAGGTAAAAGAAGATTTAAATTTTTTTGTAACCTTTTACGTTTTTTATGAACAAAACGATTCGATCGATACTTTTACAATCTTGTAACCTTACATGATGCTATATCATTTCCCCTTTAATTCATCACATAATTTACATAAATATCAAATGTGATTTTACATATGTATTTAGATGAATGGTCCAAAAAGGTATGAGCAATTACTCTTGAAATTTATAGTTAAACATTGCTTGGATATACCTACAAGGCTATAAAGGGCAGGAATATATTAAGAGGGTTTTAAAATGAAAAAGCTAAGAAGTAATTTGAGTCTTTGATTAAAGTAGATTTAAAATAAATATAGTTGATAACAATTTTGTAACTAGAATGTAGTTTAAATCTTAAGGGTATGAAAAAAAATAGTTACGCAGTCGAGTGGTATCCACTTTCCTAGAAAGAAGAGACTCACACCCCCCAAAAATTTAATCTATATTATCTTTTATATATATATATATATATATATATATATATATATATATATATAAAAGTTCATGCGAGAACCGTTGTTAGCGCGAGAACTAATCTAAGCCGTCCAATTCTCCCTCCTTCAATGTCATTGCCCACTCATGAATTCCTCACATGCACCCTACCACACCCTATCCCTCCACGCTCTCCATCCATTGTACTTCCCATATCCAAGGAACAGTTAAGATTGGTTCTCGCGGTTCTCGCACTAACAACGGTTCTTGCATGAACCCTCCCCTATATATATATATATATATATATATATATATATATATATTTACATAGTGGTGTACCAATTTTGCATTGCGAGATGTTACTGTGGTACACGTATTTTATATTGTGGTGCATGTAATATTTTTATTTATTTGTTGTACATCTTTGTCACTACGTTGCATGTCTTTACATCGCATTGCACATTTCTTATACCGTGTTACACAAATTTTATAACACAGTTGATGCGGATTGATAATCAAGCGACCACAAAGTCACGAGAATTCAAGAATGCCAAAAAGATAATCATCCGTAGGTTTAGAATAACAAATAAAACTCCCTTCTCAAAAGAAAAATTCCAACACTTATAGGTAACAAAAACCAAAAAACTACTAAATACTAGAAACGAGGATTTGAACAGGAATATAATTTCCTAAACAAACCTATAACTAAACTTGCAAAGAAAAGGAAACAAATAAACTTTTCTTAATTAATGTTGGATGCTCCAGCATCAACATCGTTGCTCAATGGTGGTAAGATGGTCAAGAAAGTGTTCAAGGGAGCCAGCTACTCTGCGATGTGGGTTACCTGGAGTTGGCGAAACTCGATTCTGCATGCAGGCGAAGAAGAGAGGAAAAAGCTGTTGGTAAGGAATCTTTCCAGTTCGGTAACATCCACCACATACTCTGTTGAAGAATGAAAGAATGAGCATGTGAAAGATGAAATGAGAGAGAGGAAAGTGAGAGTAATTTCTGATATCTCATTACCTCAGAACAATTACAAATATATAAGAGAAGATACAGGGGAAAGCTACTAACAACCTACTAACGAACTGTTATAATAGAAAGATGATGTGTCACCACATTAACAAACTAATAACTAATGTATATACACCAATATACTCATGGATTTCGAATCATATTTATAACGGAGACATTCCGTGAGATATTTGGGTGAAACACTCTTGGCATATAAGGGTAATGTGTTATGTTATTATAGTGGTTTTAGTGTTCTCCTTCTTGGAGTGTTTTCCTTTGTACAAATCACTTTTTTATTTTCCTTTGTAAAAAACATCGTTGAACAAAAGTTTGGTTAGTTCATACACAATTATCAATTTACCATTGTATGATAAACGCATGGAGATGGTAAATAAGTTAACAAAATAATTAGATATTGCATAACAAAATTATTACATTTATATATAGTGAGGTGATATATCTTTCTACTAAATTTTCATACTAAAATCAAAAGGTGAGAAAAAATAATTAATATATTCCAAAATAAATCTGATATCCAAAGGAATCCAAACTAGATTGGCATCTTGTCCACTTTGTAAGATGGCGGAAGAAAATCAAACACATCTACTGTTGGGCTGTCAAAAGGTTCGGCCAGTATGGAGGAAACTATTTGCCTGGATCAACATTCCTCCAAGGTTCTTTAATAACATAAATGATCTGGTGTTGTTTTGAGAATCATTGTGAGTCAAAGGTGCTAGCCTAAAAAAGGAATTTCTAAGCCTTAGCCTTGTTTTGTTTTGGGGTGTGTGAAAATGGAGAAAGAAGGTAATTTATGTAGAAGATTCGGAGGTGGCATCAATATTGCAAGATGTCTTTTTCCAAATATAACACTTCTCGAGGTTATGGTTCCAAAACATATTACGAAGAATAGAGTGGTCGCGTACTCGCGTTGGGCCTATAACTCGTTAGATTGTTGTTTTAGACTTTAAATGTAAGATCTGATCCTTTGCAGTTGTCTCCGGCTTAAAGAGAGGGCTGGTTTTTTTTCTTTTTATTAGCTGTATACTACTGGTTATTCAGTGAAATGAAACTCTTTTTGCTTTTAAAAAAAGATTTCATATATTATATTGTGACGGTAAAATGATGGAATAAAAATAAACAGTAAAATAATATATTGTTTTAATTATATATTTGATATTATCACCTTGCAAGGTATTTTATTTTTAGAAAAATATCAGCTTTATCAATACAAGGGTTTGTAGCCAATGGAATTTGTTCCTACTAGTTAGAACATGTGATTACTAGAGAAATCACTTTTTTTTTTTGTTATTAATCTATGTTTTTTCCCTGCGCGTGCATATTATTTATAAAAAATATTACCATGAATAATTCTCATGTATGGAAATAACTTGGGAAAATTTAAAACATGTGGTGAAATAAAAAAATAAGATAATAAAAAATAAATTTGTACAATATGTTGAATTTTATACTTTAATTAAACATTCTTTTTATAATATATGTTAATCATATATATTTTTATTATTTTAAAACAATAGTATTCATGTGCAATATAAACAGAGCCAACTGAGAGGTCAATTGCTCCATACTAAGGCCCATCATACAACACTCAAAAAGTGAGTAAATACTCTTTCCCCTCTGACGCTTTCCATCAAACAATAGGTTATACATACCTATCATTTTTTAATTTTTTTTTCTTATTAAGTTAGATCGCTTCTATTTGCACTTCACTTATAATCTAAATTGACCTATTTGATTCGATATTTGTGAGTATATGACTTATATTAAAAATTTTAATTAAATGATTTGACATGTGTGATATTTGAGAGAAGGAAAGCCGGATAGTAACACCCGCTAAGTTAACATCACTATCATGTATTTTTCTCTATCTTTTTAGCTCATGACATACTCGGATTTTAACTCATTTACACTTATCTTGTTTTTATATTAAACTTGTATTTGTATAAGAGTGTGTGTTAGAGAGAGAAAGAGGGAGGGGGGAGGGAGGAGGAGGGTAGGGCTAGCAAGAATGATGTTACGACTAGCGGAGCTTAATTCAGCTAGACATCTAATATAATATTAAAAATATATCGAAGGCTCTTATATTGTTTGAATTTTTATTTTTTCAAATCAAGTTGCTCTTATAATTTGTTGTTTCAAACAATCAAACGTATGCCCAAACTAACTCTTAAAAATTTGTTGTAATTATAAAATTTAAATATAAAAATTATTTACTATAAATATTCAGTTGTAAGAGATAAAAATAATTGGCATATTTGGCTACAGCCGTTACGAAATAACCTTACTTTTTTTAAATGATCCGTTTTGGTAAGGATATGTTTTTGGTAATTTTATGTTCTTTTCATGTGTTAGTAATTTAAGCAACAACTTTTATTTAAACCGATTTAACCGATTATCTTATGCATTCATTACCAAATTAACATATCAAAACACATTATCATTATCAATAAATCAATAATGAAATAGAAAAATATAATAAAAAATAGGAGATTTTAATTAAAAGGTGATTAATGTGGATTTTTTTGTAAACATGGAAGATTAACTATGTAATATAAGTTATGATTGTATGTTTTAAAAAGTAAAATTACTTTTTATACTCTTAACTATTATGTTTTTTATGTCCTTACTGAATTTTAACAATATGAAGGATTCGTAATAAAAGCCTCACTGTGCTTTTGTTGTTGAAGATTCTCTCAAAAACTAAACCTACCCGCTTTCTCATCTCTTTCAGACTTACTACTGACACCCCAACACATAGTGTTGTCATAGTTTAGTGCTGAATAAACACGCAGTGTTGAGGCACTAGCTTTAGCAATGATGCACATATATTAAAGAGTGTAACTTAAAATATTGAAATTCAACTTAAAAGAGAACTGATTAGTAGAGCTAATCAGCTTCAACATTAATGAAATTTTCTCAAATTTCATACATATCCCATCTATAGTTTCGTTTGCTGCTCCTGTTGCCCAGTAAAGGCGCTGTCACTAGGACCAGTGAGGGGGGCGAGACCTTCTCGATCATATCATTTTGAGTACAAGACTTCAGCTAAGATTTAAAAAAGTTTGTAATCCGAGCACCTTACCCCTTCCTACGTTTAACAAAATAATATGCATTACACTAAAATAACTAAACATTGCAAATATCACAAATTTATAACACTGAGCACATCTTTAAATTATTTTGAGATATTTCGTTATGTGTTATTGAACTACAATATTTTATGATGAAGAGTTTAAAATGTAAAAAGTGATTCATATAATGTACCTGTGTAATTACTTTCAAAATTGTTGTATAGTCTTCAACTTCATGAGTATGGTTTTAACCAAGGTTATAAACTTATAATTTATCTTAGGATTTGTTTGGTTGAAATAGATAGTATTTGGATGAAAGATGGTAGCTGAAAACTAGTTGCTACAGTTGAATTTTTTATTTGTATACATGTGTTTTACAGAGTGGTTGAATGTTAGAGCTGAAAAGTGTAAATGGCAAAAACCTAAATGGAAAAAAAAACCATTAAGGTTATTTATGTAAAATTTACATATGAAAAGCTTCATAAAGCTCCTAAAAACAACTACAAACAACCTTTTATTTTGATGTTTTTTCTTTCAAAACAAAAGAGCTTATAGTTGTCTTAGAGCCCGAGCTTTTTGTTAACCCAACGTAACGAGTGGGTTACTGATCAACTTGTTCAACCACCAGGTCCACCCGATTTTTAGTTTTTTTTCAAGTTTATAAAATTACGACCCACCATTGTTTCTTTTGCATACCACTCTTTAAGTAAAGAGTATCACAATTGATTTCTAGCAAAGCTAGAGTAATGCTTCATTGCTTCCTTTCCTTGCATCATAACCGGATAAAGTTTGTGTAAGGAGTTAACAGTCACGTCCGTATGCATTTGTCAATTAACATATCCGATTGATGGATGTTGAAGCTTGGAATGGTAGGTTTTATATGTATTAAATATACCATCGCTCTCTCCACTCATGATCAATACTTGGGACGTAGGTCAACTGGTTTGACTGGAGACCCAACTGGTTCAATACAAATAAAAAAAGGATATAAACCTGGTCATAGTTAAACAGCTCTTCCTAACAGTTCACGATTTAACAAGCCGGTCAACCCGGATTTTAAAAATTAATACAATGCATCTAGCTTTACTTCACGTATGAAAAGGACAACTAAGTCTATAACAACATGAACCACATGAGTTGTCTTGGGTTGAAGTAGAAAAAATTGGAATTAAGATGGATTAAAGTTGAAAGAAATAAAAGTTGAAGGAGTAATATTGAAAATAGAGGAAAATAAATGATGCAATCGTGCATGCCTGATTCCTACCACGAATCACGATCCATAGATAGTATCTATTCACGTAGTCACGTACATCAAACAAATTAATTAAATTAAACACAACTAAGATTTTTTGGATTTATTAATTCAGCATGTTGATTCGATCATCAAGGTTTCAATACGCTTACCATCGTCTCATGGAATTTTTATAAAAAATCAAAGAAAATTATTCTAAATTTATTGCGTTCGAAACATTAAACTTAAGTTTCGTAAGTTATTTGACTTGAATCGTGGTCAAGTAATTTTATGAGCAATTTGTTATGCCAAGCCTACAAAACCCAAATTGATACCACACATACGCCATTGAATGACATTGTGACTTCGTAGATACAGATATTGGATTGCTAATATAACCGCTAATGCTACTCCATAAAAATAGATTTCTTATACACATAAGTTAACTACTTAATATATAACCAACCCCTTGAACATAAATATATAATTTCTTTTGCCTGTGGATTCATCACCTTCCACCAACTCCAATTGAAATACCCCTTTGCACTTTGCAGCATAAAAAAAAACCTTTGGTTGGCAGCCTATTCAACATATCCCAAGCATATATATTAGACCATCATCATCCATCAAATGATTTACACAGCCACATCAGCGTCACATCATTCTTCCACCATTCCCTCATCATATCACACAAACCCCTACATCCATCACATGCTTCACATAAAAAAAAAGAAAAAAAAAGAAGAAACAAAGCACTCACGAGCGTGACCCAGGCCGCGTGCGCGACCGTGAGCCACCCCTCACGAAGGAGGACGATAGTTTTCGCGATGGTGAAGACCTGTAAAGACCTCTCACGAGCTCCATCTCGTGATGGATGCTCTAGGCCTTAGCCTTAATTAATTGGGACACACTTATTTCAAATCAGACATTAGCTACAAATGAATTTTCAACTTTTCGTACTATTTAGGTATATTTTCTACACATGAAAAAATATTGTGTTATTTTATAAAAAAATTATACGTTTAAAAAGGTGAAAATCATAAGTAAACTATCATATTTACTTGTGTGAATAATTTATTTAAATATTTACATACCTATGAAAATGTTAAAAATTATTTCTATGTTATAAAAAGTTATCTTTTAATATCTATTAGTCTCCGATAATTATTTTATACTTTTAGAAATGTGAATTTTTTTTAAAATTGATCTTACAAATTTATTAGTGAAAGGTTTTTAGTTAAATAGAACAGACAAGACTATGTATATAAACATTAACATATATCCGGGATCTCAATTCTCATATACATAAAGTGGTTATTTTCTTGGACACATATAGAGGGCCGGCAATGTCCAAAACTAAAGATAAAGTTGTGAATAAAGGTTAAAATTGTTTTTTCATAAAGATATAATTAGAATTATCCAAAGGGTTTGTAGTTTAACGGTATAAAGTGTTGGAAGATGTTTTTCTTGGCTTATGATCATGAGTTTAAGTCTTGTTGTGGATATAATGTGTAGATTTAGGCGTAGATTATTGTGTGCGGTGTTATGTTGTTCAAAAAATTCTTTAGGAGAAGATGTGTTTTAGAAAGTCTGCGAAAAAAAGATAAAAGATGTAGTTTTTCGTTTTTCAAAATAAGCAAAAATAAGACAAAATAAGATATTAAGTCTGTGAAAAAGAAAAATACATTTATTAGAAACATTTGCGAGTATGTAAATATTTCTTTAAAAAACCAAACAAGCTTATTAGAAGTTGTTTCAAAAAATAAACATTAGCAAACGCCATTTCTTATAGCAATGTCTTATACATATTCGGCAACAAAAGATCTTAACTCAGTCTTACCATTTTTAGTGGATATTGTAAACATCTCATATAAACTTTTTTAGTTTTTTCGTGCTTAGACCATTAGCATCCATAATGGAGTTACCATTTCAAATCTACTGTCACATTAGCATCCATATCATCCCCACCTTCAACTCTGTCTAACTCTCAAATCCCCACATCCAACCCTCTTCAACCCATACTCATTATTTAATTCAAAAATAATTTAAATTGAGGAGAGAGAAAGGATAAAGGAAGAAAAAAGAAAAAAAAAGGAAAAAATGATACCCGCTACGACCTACGAGTTCCTCACTAGGAGGCTTCCCCAACCAATGTCAACCCCCCTTGAGGCGATGGTATTCTACGCTAGTTCATGCCCCACCAGCGCTGGTCTCATGACCAATGTGCATGGTCTTATCATGTTAAAAATATAAGTTAGCAAGTCAATGAATTTTTTTCAAAAGTGACAAGATCACATAAAATTTAGTTTTTTTGGTTCGGTTAAACTTTAAAGATAATGTTCTGAACTTTACTGTATTCCTACTTGTGGTTTAGTTTTGTACTTAGTTCCAACTTTATATAATTTTCGGTATTCGATATTCGTGATTGGTTGGTTGAAAAATAATTTTTTGTTAAACTTTGAATGGTAATAACTATCTCATACGAACTTGGATGTAGCTAATTCTTCTTTCAAGTGTTCGGTGTTGTGTTAATTTCATCTTTGAAATAAAAACTTATTGTTTTATTGCACTTAAAATATGATTTTCATAGCCTTAAACATAGGCAATTGGACTATTTAAGCTTATCCAGACTTAGATATTTTTTAGCTTCTGCATATTGAGCATAATTTTTGTTAAACTTTGAACATTTATAATTATCTCATACAAACTCAGATTTGACTGATTTTTCTTCTGTGTGTTCTTTGTTATGTTAACTTCGTCCTAGAATTAAAACAAATGTTTTACTGCATTTAAAGATGCTTTTCATAGTGTCAAACATGGTTGGTTATTTTAGCATATCCATCCTTCAAAAATATTCAATTTTTTCCAGATTATGTAGAGTTTTTGTTAACTTTGAACCGTCCTAACTCCTAACCATCTCATCAATGAGCCGCCATTTTTTATTAGCCATTGATTTAAATTAATCAAAAACCAAGACTGGTTCTCATGGCACTCCCAATAAGAATGGTTCTCAAATAAACCATCCCCTGTGTATAGGGGACGGTTCAAACGAGAACCATTTTTCGTACGAGAACTGCGAGAACCAACTATTGTCATTGATCAAAGAGATGGAGGGTTGAGATTAAAGAGTTGTTAATGGATAACCTTAAACTAATCAAACGTATCCTTAATTAATGAAGGGTAGTTTGGACATTTTGACATTACCCCACATTTTTAAACTAATATATACATTAAACGGAGAGGTCTTAAAAAAATTGTACTTGCTGGTTTTTTTTTCCTGCTACAGATCGACATGTGCACTAGTGCAAATTTGCATTAGTGCATATGCACAAATTCACCTGGTTATTTCAGCACAGATGTAGATATGCACTAGTGCAAATTTTACAAAATTTGCACTAGTGCATTTGTCGAGCTGGTGCTGAAAAATAAAACCCATCAAACGTGACTTTTTTTTTTTCCAAAAAAATATAGCAAAATTGGTCTCAAATTAAAGAGCGTAATTTTGTCGTTAATTTGGTATATTTTTCGTAACTTAACACCTTTTCGTTTGATGGATATATTAGTTTTAAAAAAGTGGGGAAATATACAAATGTCCATACCACCCTTTCCTGTTTAAATAATTAAAAAAGACAAGACATTAAATGATTGGTCAAAAATGGTTCTCGCAGTTCTTATACGAAAAACAATTCTCGTTTAAACCGCATATATATATATATATATATATAGATATAGATATATATATAGATATAGATATAGATATAGATATACATACATGTAAGCAAACATAAACTAACGGATAAACAATGTTCACGAATATAAATAAACGAACGGTGTCTTTGTTCGTGTTCATTCATTTAACTAAATGATCACATGTTTTTGTTTGCGCTCGTTTTTTATTAATAAACGAACATGAACGAACTTTCCGCTAAATGATTCGTCGAACGTTTAATTTGTTTACCCTATCAAAGATATTTTAGATTACATTTTCTCAAGTATGGCATACTGTAGTTCCCGATAATAATACAACATTTACACTGTGTTTCTGAGTAAAATCAAAGGAGAAAGAGAAAAGTTTTATAAAGAAAAATGTTTTTTAGTTGTGTTTCCATGTTTTTTAGGAGAGAAAAGAAAGTATTTTGAAATGAAAATCATCCACTTTTTAATGAAAATCATCTTTTTTTTTTCCTGATTTTTCTCTTAAAGTAGGAAATATTTTGAAAAGAAACCAAAAAATACTTACATTTCTCCTTTTCTTTTCTATTTTTTTTCCTTTTCTTTTCTCCTGTTAAGTGTTAATATTCTATTTTTTCTTTTCTTTTCTTTCTCCAATTACCAAAATATTTTTCTTTCTTTCCTTTTCTTTTCTTCTGTTAATGTTCTATTTTTTTTATTTTCTTTCCAAATATAACTTAGAAACACAGTGTTATACGAGTACTATTCTAAAAACTATTAATAGAGTATTAGACCATAGGTATAGCTTCAACCACCCCTTATTGGGTTCCCTGAGTATGTGGGTTTGATAGGGAACATCAAACTAACCCTATATGGCTATATTATCCGCCCTCTCGTTCCAGCTCTCACAACCTCAAGGTCTCTCCCATCTCTCTTTCTCTCTACTCTTTGTTCTTTAATTCATATAAAAAATAAAAAGAGGTAAGTAATAGATTGACACTCTGTTCTTGAGTTTTAAGAAAATAATTTGAAAAAAAAAAATAGAAAAGTTATCTTCTCGAGTTTCATATAAAGAAAGAAAATGGAGAAAAGGAAGGGATAAGGAGTGAGAGTTTAAGTTGTATATTTTATTTGTGTTTGTGTTTGTTAAAGTAGCTGGTAACTAAAGTTTAATAATATAAAATGATAAATTATAAAAATAAAAGAAATTATTAAAAACAATTATATAAAGTGTTTTGATAATTTTATATATAAAAGATTTTCATATAGTTTTAAAAACTATTTTGAATGTCCTTTTATTTTGATAACTTTTTATTCATAAAGAAATAAGTTACAACTTTTTTATCCAACTTCTTTGGTGTTTGGAAGGTATAAGTTTTAAAAAAATTACTCTTCGGAAGATTTCTTTCACCCGGGAACAGGTAAGGGAAGGAAAAGCAAGATAATGTCATACCGATGGCCAGGATACAGGTTAACGGTAATATCTCGTGTAGACGAAGATCAGCAGGGATTGACTAGGGCAATGGGTGAGAGGGAGATAACCCAGATGTATCCTCGAAGCAAAGTGAGAATAAAGACGTGATGAACTGATACCACTCATCAAAACAGAATTCTCAAATTGGAGAAAGGAACGGGGCCTAAACAATCAATTGAGTTATCAATGTAAGTAAACACAATTCCCAGCTCGCTTATTTCAGTAATCAAGCCGTGGTTTCACCTAAACTGCTACTGCTTCTCCAATTATTGACCTGTTAAGAGAATTATTTGATCACCTGTTGTTCAAAGTGTCAGGTTTTTCTGGGAGTGCAGACAAGCTGTTTGATGATAGTCCTGGACCAAATTGGGCTGGTAAAACTAGGTACACTGGGGTTTTTTGTATGCTGAATGGGGTCGTAAAGACCCATGATTATATGACTTTTAATGGTTCTTTGTATGATATTTGTTGTCACAAGTCTCCAAAACTATCTAAACCTCCTTAGTCCTAATTATACTATATCCTACAAACTAGTCCAACTCTTTCATGTCAGGTGCTACCCCCTTAAATATCCTCTGCTACTACATCTTCAGCAGCTCTCATGATCCTTGTTTCAGCCCTTCTTAACAATTTTGCTACCGCTAATTACAACCAAAAGAAACCACCTAAACGCCCAGAGAACAATAACGTCCGTGCCTTACTAGTAAACTATAGTTAATCTTCCCTTGTTTAGGCAGTTTTGTCACATGAGATTAATTTTGGAGAGGGATGGAGATGGAAACACCTTTGGGTATGAAGGAGCTGATGTATGTGTTCCTCTTGGGTTCAGAACAAGTGAGGCAATGCATGATTCCATGGTGGCTGAGAACTAATGAAGATGCCACCTGGAAGTCAATTGCATGAGTTCAGGCTTTAGACAAACCTGTTCTTTATGGGGCCAGACGGCCAGTTAGTGACGGACCTAGAGTTCTTGATCAGTGTAGCATATTAAATTTACAGTCTTCTTTCGCTACATGACTAGGTTGTTTATTCATACATGACTAGGTTGTTTATTCATACAGGACTACCAAAATAGGCAGGTTTGGTCATGTTAGGTAACATGTTGAAACTATAGTTGTTAACTCGTGACTCGAAATCCTAAAATAGTGATTCGTGACTTGACTCGAAACTTGAGTCGTAAGAGTCACGATACTAAAGCTATATACAAAACATATATAATATCATGTATAAACATAATATAAGTTGACCATCTAAGCACATTTACCATACAAGTCAAAGACACCTTATTTAACGATATAATAGGGTCAATAATGGTTTAATCATCAAAGTTTTAATTAAAATTTTTTTAAACGATTTTACCATAAGTTTTGAATTTGTCACGACTTAAACCTCAAAGTTTTTTTCAAATGATTTAAATCTTGAAGTTTTGTTAAGAAAACGGATAAATTTCTTAAGTTTTGTATGTTTTTGATGTTACCCTCTACATTTGATTATACATGTTAGTTTTATTAAAAACTTAACAAAACTCAAGGGGTTAAACCATTTTTTAACAACAATTCAAGGGTTTAAATCATTTGAAAAAAACTTGGAGGTTTAATAAAAAAAAAGGTGTAACTTCGAGGATTAAATCATAACAAATTCAAACTTTATGGTAAATCTGTTTAAAAAATAGACTAAAACTTTTATGGTCAAACCATTATTGACCCTATAATATATGTTAAAAAGTAATCGCAATTATTATAAAAGTAAACGGGGGTATTTATTTTGAACTGATATTAATCTTTAAAATGAGGACTCCTGGTATACTGCAACATTTATCAGCATAGCCGGGAGTTAAAAAAAGAGTATATATGTATCGAGATATACAATTGGGTGCAGTTAATGTATTTATTATGCATTTAAAATCAAGGCCTTGTGAGTCTCAAGAGAAAGAGCAATAAATGACACTATCAAACCTTTAATCAGCATATAAATAGAGAGGCAGACAGGAAAGGAATTGATGATGATGTTAATCTCCAACTAACCTATGAACCCTTCATTGAAGATCAATCAACAAAAGAAGAATATGAAAAATTGGAGTTTGGCTTCATTTTGTGACTCGTTCCGAGTTGACTTGAGTCCCTCAAAGACTATCACTCACTACTGAGTTAGTCATCCAACCGAATCATCTTGTTACTAGTGAGATTTAACTTGACTCGTCTGAGTTAAATTGTGACTTTTATGAGTTTAACAACTATTCAACAAATCAAATCAAACTAATAACATTCAACTAAACCATTAGATATAACTTTAGAAAGCTAGAAATTTGTTCAACAAACAAAACGAATCGTACCTAAGTAAATCATCAACATGTTTCAATGAGTTAACTAATCAATCATGAATCAACAAGTTTCATTATATGATAAATTTAATAATCTAAAAGCTATAACTAATAATCAAACAAATACAAAAGATTAGACTTGAGATTTGGGCTATCAAGTATCAACGAGGTTTTTCAGATAATCAATCAACTAAACTATCCATAAGACTGAACAAACTAGTCTTGCACATTACAAAGGCTGCCACTTAGCCAATTGTCAAACGCGTACTTAATAAACTAATTTAGACTTTGGGCTTGGTCTATTCACTATTTGGCAAGGGAAAAGTGGGTTTAAACAACATATATTGACGATTCGGCTTAATTTCGTGTAGTATTAAGCAACAATTTAAACCAACCAGGTTTAATTCTTTTAATTCAATTGGGTCAAAGTGTCAAACAACTAAAATTGGATTCGTTAATCATTCTTTGAGGTCGCTTTTGGAAATTTGAGTGGTTGCACAATTTTTTAGTCGCGGGTAGTATCTATATAAAACAAAAGATTTCTATGAAATTTACGACTAAGTACGAGAAATTGGCTGTTCAAAAAAAAAAAGTACGAGAAGTTGAGGGGTTGCCTGGACTACCCCCGGGACACCCCCTAGGTTCAGCCGTGGGGATAGTATTGATAGAGAAGATGCTATGGATAGCCTTCTAGATAAACAATCCAGTAGGCCTAGGTCATAGGTAAGCAATCAATAAGGGATAGGAAACTATTACAAAGAGAAATATGTAGCATAGGAGGGAGTTATGAGAGAAGTATTTAGTTAGTTCACTAAATAGCTTGGGCTGGAAGGTTGTTTACCCTGGATCTTCTCTGAGTTAGGGCAGGAGAGTATTCATTTGTGATGGGGTGATGATTTGTGCATAACAACCTTTTGCCATACACACAAAAAGCGGTTATTTGGACCATTGTACCCTTGAATTTGTGGATGAGAATAAAAGATAATGGGTTGGTAGGGACATAAAAGTTCTAATTATTGTGTATGGCAAAAAGTTGTTGTGCACAAATCATCACTCTTTATAATGTGTGGTTTCTCGTTGTTCTTGTAATCTATCATTCCAAATATTATATATATATATATATATATATATATATATATATATATATATATACACTAATCCAAATCCTATTTTCCTTGATTACTTGTTTTATTCTTTCACATGTTATCTCACAACAACAACAACAACAACAATACCCAATCCCGCTAAAGCGGGGTATGGGGGAGGTGGATGTAGACAATCATACCCCTACCCATGGGTAGAGAGATTGCTTCCTGAGAGACCTCCGGCAGCGAAGACAATAAAAAGCGTAGACCAAAAAAAAAAAAAATAAAAAATAATAAAAAATAAATAAAAAAAATAGAAAAATAGAAAAAAATAAAAATACAAGTATAATAAAATATAATATAGTTATAACAGTAATAATACATATAACACAAAAATAAAAAAAATCAAAAAGAAAGGAAGCGTAGACCAAAAAATAAAATACAAGTATAATAAAATATAATATAGTTATAACAGTAATAATACATATAAAATAAAATAAAAAAATCAAAAAGGGAGAAGGGGGGGGGGGGTAAATTTCCCACAACTGGGGGACACCCAACGCTAAAAAAGCTAGTCAAACCTAAATCGAGGAAAGTACTTAAAAAGCCAAAGCAAGGTCGTACCCTAATCCTAAACCCTATGTTGCTAAGAAAACATTACCTATTCCTGTATCCTAATCTTCCTACTTCATAAGGGCCTATCTGAGATCATGTCCACAGAGAGAGAAAGCTCATGCAAATCCGCTCTTACTCTATCTTCCCACCTCAGGAAAGGGTGACCACGCCTTCTAGTTCCATCCACTAAAATCGACTCTGCTCTCTGGACAGGTGCTGAAGGTTCCCTCCTTTTAACGTGTCCGTTTTGATTTTTTTATTTTATCTTTCACACCTCAGGAATCTATCTTTCACATGTTATCTGATATCTATTATTTTACATTAAGCCAAGGTGTTGTATTGTGACTATATTGTGGTGTGTTCTGTTTCTTGCAGAATTCTATTGTGTCTGCTTCTGTTTTGTGCTAATCTATATATCTGCCTTGAAGTTAAAATTATCAGGCCTTGATGCAACTAAGTTCACAATGTTGCAAACTCTAAGCCCGTAACTTATATGATGTTTCACTTGAGACAAAGATATAGGAATATAGGATTTAGGGTGTGTAAGATTCTGCTGTTTGGAAAAAAAAAAGAAAAAGAAAAAGAAAAACAAGAAGCATATCTAATATGATCTGGAATGAATTGGCATACCATGTCATTTCAGATGCTTGAAATCATAAAATGCTCCCATTTGGTGCTTATATGCTGAATATACCTCTGTATAGTTTGAGGATAGTTTTAAGAAGCAAGATATAAATATATAAACCTTACATCTTGTGAGACAGAAAATACAAAATAGAATATTTACATGCCCTGAATTTAGAAATGGTGGCAGTAAGAGATGCAGTATTTTTATTTGTTTTATATCTTCACTGAACCTTTTGGCAGATGCATATAGGTGAGTTGTTAATTTGTTTAATGCAAAACTCAATATAATATGTCGCTGCAACTGGCTAGATAAGGAATGTGTTCCAACACCTAATATCATATAATTTATAAGAATTATTTATTAAATTCTCAGCTGCCAAATCAGGGTAAGAAACAACAGATTCTCAACATCTGAACTGAAAATACCAAAAAAATGCTAATCAGGAAAATTTATACAATAGAAAGAGGTATGTGTAGAATTTAGGAGGAATCGATTGATCTTATTGATACCTCAAACGAAATACAAAGAACGATAATAAATAGAGTTAGATCCTCCATAATCGGAACTAACTAAACAAGAGATAAGCACCGAAACTAGATAAGGACTAAAAGATAAAAAAAAGCTAATATTTAAAAATTAAATCTCTATCTTCGGAATTCCACACTCCCCCTCAAGCTGGGTTGTGAATATCGAACATACACAGCTTGCTTCTGAGATCTTCAAAACTTGTCCTTGGAAGAGCTTTGGTAAGGATATCAGCTGTTTGACATTTGCTAGGAGTAAACATCAGCTCTACCACTTTGTTCTCTATCTTTTCTGAAATGAAGTGGCGATCTATCTCAACATGTTTTGTCCTATCATGATGCACAGGATTCTTCGAGATGCTGATAGCTGCTTGGTTGTCGCAAAATACCTTGATCGGTGCCTCATTATACATCCCAAGTTCACCAAGTAGTCTTTGTATCCACATTCCTTCACATATACCGTGCGCCAAAGCCCTGAACTCAGCTTCAACACTGCTTCGAGATACTACTGATTGCTTCTTACTTCTCCAAGTCACGAGATTACCCCAAACAAAAGAACAGTAGCCTGAAGTGGACCTGGAATCTGACCTATCTCCTGCCCAATCAGCATCTGTGAATATCTCAACACTCCGTTTATCATTCTTACCATAAAGAATCCCTCTTCCGGGTGTCATTTTGAGATACCTTAAAATTCTGTTCACCGCCTCCATATGTTCTTCTGTTGGATTGTTCATGAATTGACTTGCAACACTAACAGCAAACCCAGTATCAGGCCTTGTGTGTGATAGATAGATCAGACGACCGACCAGTCTTTGATATCTCCCCCTGTCAACAGGAACACTATTTCCAGCACTCCCAATTTTCTTCGTAGTGTCCATAGGAGTATCTGTAGGTTTACATCCAAGCATGCCAGTCTCTTTAAGTAAGTCAATAACATACTTACGTTGAGAGACAAACATTCCACTCTTTGATCTCGCCACCTCCATACCAAGGAAGTATCTTAGTTCACCCAGATCCTTGATTTCAAAATCCTTTGAGAGTAATTCTTTTATTCTAACTAGTTCATCATCATAATCACCAGTTAGTATGATATCATCCACATACACTATCAAAACAACAATCTTTTTGTCTGGTGAGCACTTCACAAACAAAGTATGATCAGCTTGACACTGAGTGTAACCATGCCCTTTAACTGAACGCATAAACCTCTCGAACCATGCGCGGGGAGATTGTTTTAACCCATACAAGGATTTTCTAAGTTTACATACCTTGTTGTGGTTTGATGAACTTTCCAGACCTGGTGGAATCTCTATGTAAACTTCTTCTTCGAGATCCCCATTCAAAAATGCATTCTTTACATCCAATTGATGCAAGGGCCAATCTTTATTAGCTGCAATTGAGAGTAAGACCCTGATAGTGTTGAGTTTTGCCACCGGTGCAAACGTTTCTTGATAATCTATTCCATAGGATTGAGTGAATCCTTTGGCAACCAGTCGAGCCTTCAGTCTATCGACACTTCCATCAGCTTTGTGTTTGACAGTAAATACCCATTTAGCACCAACTGTTTTCTTTCCATCTGGAAGATCAGAGATCACCCAAGTGCCATTCTTCTCCAAGGCTTGTATCTCTTCATCTACTGCCTTCTTCCACGCGGGATCATTTAGGGCCTGTTGAATAGAGTTAGGTACCTGCACACTATCAAGAGAAGAAACAAATGTCTAGTATCTAGGTGATAGCTTGTCATATGATATGTATTTGGAGATTGGATGATTGGTACAAGATCTAACACCCTTCCTCAATGCAATAGGTATATCCAAATCAGCTTCATCCTCCGAATGACCAATAGTTTCCTCACCGGTATGGATGAGATCAGTTTCTGAACTTAGTTCAGATTCTTGGTCAATGCTGGGAGGCTGTCTGGACTCTTTCTCTTTGTCGGATCTGGGTTTTCTAGAATAAACTTGGAATTCTTTGTTTTGAGGAGGAGGATGAGGTTCTTTGGCAGGTGACTCGGGTGACTCAGGTGAAATTTCTGGTGGTGAAGTCTGTGCAGATGACAATGGGAAATCTGGGTCAATATCAAGGTAACTATTTACCACTCGGGTGACTCAACAATTTTACGATACAGTGCTGTATCCTCTGACCAGTCATGTACTTCGAACAGATCAAGTTGCTGCCATAACGATGACAGTTTGTTGAAGTATTGAGTGACTGTCATGTCTCCCTGATGTAGATCGTGCAGGCTGGCTTCAATTTCGAATAGCTCTGAGGTATTTTCAGTGCTTGAATACATTTCTCTTGCTGCATCCCATATTTCTTTCGCTGTTCCATAAAGCAGGAAATTCTCTCCAATGTCGTTGTTCATCGAGTTGATGAGCCAAGACATCACCATTTGATTTTCTGCCTTCCAGTTTCTGAATTTGGGATCTGTCTTCTGAGGGATTGCGACTTCTCCAGTGATGTAGTCATCTTTACCCTTTCCGCAGATGTACATCATCACCGATTGTGACCATTGAAGATAATTGTGGCCATTTAACTTGTGACCAGTGATTAGAGCGGAGGTGATTTCAGATCCTCCATGATTACCACCGGTTTGTGGTTGTTCCATATCCTCCTTTCCTGAAGCGAGGCCGTGTTTCACCATAGGATCTCGGTTTTCAGAGCTGGCTCTGATACCATGTAGAATTTAGGAGGAATCGATTGATCTTATTGATACCTCAAACGAAATACAAAGAACGATAATAAATAGAGTCAGATCCTCCATAATCGGAACTAACTAAACAAGAGATAAGCACCGAAACTAGATAAGGACTAAAAGATAAAAAAAAGCTAATATTTAAAAATTAAATCTCTATCTTCGGAATTCCACAGTATGGATGTACTGTTGATTAACTGTGAGAAGTATAGGGTTTTTTCATGTTCTCTTTTGATGTAGGAAACAAAATTTTGCTATAAAATTAAGAAACCAAATAAGATGGTTGAAAACCTTAGGTTGCGTTTTGTTACAGAAAATTGTTTTCAGTTTTCTTAGAATTTTTTTTTTAGAAAATGGATGGAGTTTTCATTTTCAATTTTTTGTGAAAAATTTAGAAAACGTGTTTGGTAAAAACGATGGAATTTTTATTTTCTATTTTAGAAAATTAGAAAACATGTTTGGATATGTTTTTCCAACCACTTTTCATTTTCCAGTTTTTGTAATTTGAAATAATACAATCTTTAATTCTTTAATATATAGTAAAAGAAAAATGTTATGATATCATCGGTTCTCTTATCGAAAAATACAGTTCATATATAATACAAACTTGAACAAACATACAAATTTGCAACATACAATGCTGTACATAATAACATATTATAGTATACATATATGTGTGTATAAATAAATATATACATATATCACACATTATAACACATAAATATGTACAGCACATGCGATTTTGTATATAAATATGTATAATTTTACGTGGGAAGAAACTAGAAAAGGAGGAAAATTTTAGAAAACAACAATTCCATGGTTAATTTTCCCGAGAAATTCAGAAAAGTGAGAATTTACTTTTCTTAAAAAAATGTAGGAAATATTTCTTACCAAACAGTTTTTAAGTTTTTCTATTTTCTCTGAAAACTTTTCTGGAAAACAGGTATATTTTTCAGTAACCAAACAGGGCCTTAATCACTCTTTTCAAAATGAATTTGTTTGTTTCGATATGATGTCCAAATGCAGAAGATCAAATGGATTTCATTAATTAATTTTTGAATCCGACCATGTTACAGCCGACACAATATATATATATATATACTCACCGAAGGGAGACTTAATATAACCGTTAACATCCCAACTATTACGACCCCTGTTTAAACATCACATTTCTCCAAATATTAATACATATTTATAATAACTATAAGTCTAGGATACTAATTTAACACACACCCGTAGACTATTGTAAAACTCCA
The DNA here is from genome assembly GCA_947179395.2 of Pulicaria dysenterica. Lineage (NCBI taxonomy): Eukaryota > Viridiplantae > Streptophyta > Magnoliopsida > Asterales > Asteraceae > Pulicaria > Pulicaria dysenterica. The sequence goes on along the minus strand of OX359288.1, from coordinate 74,182,350 downwards.
AGTCTTGCTTCTAATTTGTTTAAGTCACCACTGTTGAGAGCTTTTGTTAATACGTCTGCAATAATGCAATTTGATCGCTGGTTCTACAGAATCGCACTTCAACTTCACCAGAACTAACTAGTTTCACATATGAAATGATATTTAATCCTTATGTGCTTACTCTTTCTATGATACACCAGGTTTTTGCTTATAGCAATTGTTGATTTGTTGTCACAGTAGATTAGTGCAGGCTTTCTTTGAGGATGCTTGAGTTCATCTAAAATACCACACAACCATAAGGCTTGACAGCCCACCAAGGTTGTACACATATAATTAGCCTCAGCCGATGATAGAGCTATCACCTTTTGTTTTTCTGATAGCCATGACATAACCTGATTTGCTCCTCTGGCTGTCATCTACGCTTTCATCAAAATCACTATCTCCAAAAGCAGCATACTCAGAATTAGGGGACTTTTCATAGCGAATTTCGTAATCGGAAGTTCCCTTTATATAACGCCGAATTCTCATTCCTTCTTTTAGTGACTGTGCTTAGGCGTTTCCATAAAATGACTTATATGACTTACCGTATATGTAATATCTGGTCTTTTTTGAGAGATTGAAATACCATGTTCATCTTGTTTTACTTCAATTCCCATAAGTAGTGAAGCTTTCTTAAACCCGTCATCTCAAATTTGGATTTCATCGAGCTTTTGAATTCTAAATCATCCTTGGACTATTTCCTGTGAAGATAAGATCATCCACATATAGACATACAAAGAGTAATTCACTTTCACATTCTTTGATGACAATGTGTGTTCTTATGGACATTTTTGAAACCAATGCTATAAGAAATAGCCATCTATACAGCTATACCTAGCACTTGGTGCTTGTTTAAGGCCGTATAGAGCTTTATTCAACCTACAAACCTTATGTTCACCCTTCTTTGATTAGCCTTAGGGCTGTTCGATGTGCACCTTTTTTTTAAGATCTCCATTCAAGAAAGCAGATTTGACATCCATTTGATGGATGATCCATTAATTCGGGGCTGACAATGAATGATTAAAGAAATGGTTTCTAATCTGATAACTGGGGCGAAAACTTCATTATAATCAATCCCCGTTTTTTGTTTATATCCCTTAACCACTAAAACATGCCTTAAATTTCTCAATTTTGCCGGGTTCTTTGAGTTTAGTTTTATAAACCCATTTTACCCCTATAGACTTATGACTAGGAGGGAGTCTCACTAGATCCTAAATTTTATATTTGTTAATAGACTTAATTTCCTGATTCATGGCCTGTATCCATTGATCATATTTCTTTGCCTCTTCAAAATCGGTTGAAACAACGTTACAAAGAGGGCAAAATCTGCCATCTCATCTATACGATTCGTCTAATGGTATATATCCCTTAAACTTCTTAATCTTACTAGTGAATTAGGAGAGTTAGATGAAGATGACGAGGTGAGCGAAACTGGTGAAGTAGTATTTGAATATACGACATCACTATTTTGTATATGACGATGCTCCGTATCTTCCTCATCATTAATAATGGCTTGATCATCAACCTTATCTTCTTCCCAATTCCAACTTTTATTTTCATTAAATATCACATCTCTTGCAATAACGATCTTGTTTATTGGATTATATAATCTATATGCATTTGGATTACCACTAAAACCCACAAGAATACATTTTTGCGATCTGTTCTCAAGTTTTCCATGATTTTCAGGTGGTATATGGGAATATGCTATGCTGCCAAACACTCTCGGATGTGAGATTATGGGCTTGACTCCGTTCCATGCTTCTTTTGGAGTATTATCTTCTAAACTCCTGAGTAGTAGAACAATTTGAAATAAATACCGCTGTTGCCACCCCTTCAGCCCGGAATCTATCAGGTAAGCTTTTACCTTCTAACAAGCAATTTCCATAATAATACGATTTTTTCTCTTGGAGACCCTATTTTGCTGAGGGGTGTATCAAACATTTTTTTATGTCAAATCCCATTATTACTTAAAAAATCTTCAAAGGCTTAGAGAGGTAACTTCCCCAGATCGTAATGCTTTTAAGGAGAGATCCTTCTATTCTTCAACACTGGCCTTGAATATCTTGAATTGTTCAAACACCTATGACTTTTTTTTAAGGAAATGCACCCAAGTTTTCCTACTATTATCATCTATGAAAGAAAGTATGTATTTACCTCCACCTATTAACATGGTGCACATCGGACCACACGCATCCGTGTGAACTATATCAGGTGGTTTTGATGCTCTCCATGCTTGACCATGAGGAAAAGGACTTCTTGTGTGTTAACTCTCACAAAATTCATCACCATGGTTAATACTTGGTAGCCCATGTACCATTCTTCTCTTATACATAAGTTCCTATGAACCATAACTAAGATGTCCAAACCTTCGCTTCCCGTTCTCTGATTTTTATATCATTGTTCTGTAGAACGAGGCCCAAAAAACTTTTATCAAACTTTATAGGGAACACCATGTTCCCAATCCAGTCATATCCATAATTCGAAAAAGAGTACTTTCTTTGTCTGATTGTCTCTAATCGTATATGTACGATTCTTAAAATGGATGCCAAATTTGTTTAACAACAGTCCAACACTAAGTAAATTGTGCCTTAGTGCTGGTACATAAAACACATTTGTGATTTTCTTAATTCCTTTGTTAGTCAACACCCTAATGTCCCTATAGCGTTGAACCGTATGCTTCCTTTCCTCTTCGGTTCATACTTCCCTATGGTTGATTTTATATAACTTAACAAACAATTGTTGTCCTCGGTCATATGATTACTACATGCACTGGCTAGATACCTTACTTGTTCCAAAACTTCCGCTTGAGTTTCAAACTTTCAGTTTTCATGAACATAATGTCATCTTCTCTTTTTCATTTCATGCATAAATGTGGCATCCTTATTCTCATCGGCCTATCTTTTTTGACAAAATTTTCGAGTATGGCCAAACTTTGGACATAGTAACATTGAAAATGAGATTAAGGTTCACCTCTCCACTTTCCATTCGAGTATCTGTCGTTCTGATCTTCCTGCTAAGTTAAATCAGTTGACTCTCTTCCACGTACCTTCTCTTGGTGGTTATCATTCAGACCTTGTTTAAAGGAATCTTGAGATTGAAAGGCTCGTTCAGTTTTTGAGGTGTGCCGAACTGGGTCATCCTTAACTCATGAGATTAAAGTGTCCCGATTAAGTTTTCCGGTGATAAAGTAGAGAGATCCTTTGATTCTTTTATTGCTACTACAATACATTCAAATCTTTTTGTGACTTCTGAAAAGTTTTTCAACAATCCTTTTATCTTCAATAACCTCCCCATTAAGTCTCATTTTATTTTTGATGACAATTACTCGATTATAGAGTTCTTCCACACTTTCAATTTCCTCTCAAAAATTGTTTCATCGACTGCCTGACTGCTTGATAAATGAGAACTAAGGCCTTCTTGTCTTTCTCTTTCAAACCATTAGTTTCCGTTACCTTTTGCCTTTTGTGATGATGGTGACCCTGTCATTGTAGGTTCTCCTACATCATTTTCTATGAAATATCGAAGATCCTGAGATTCAAACATTACTATCATGTGTATGCTCTAATGATAGTTTTTGCCATTTACTTTTGGAAGTTGGGGTTGTATGGTATTGTTAGTGCTTGACACCATTGATGAAATTCTTTTCTGTTTGAAAGCCTTGCAGAATGAAGATTCAATTCCAGGTATACCATCAAATGGATTTCATTTATTAATTTATGAATATGATCAAATCTTAAGTCAGACATAGGGTGTATTTGGCAACGGGCTTATGGGGGGATTATGAGGGCTTGAGATTATAGTTTTTATAAGCTCCATCCCTTAAGCCTCGTTCGGGTGTTCAGATCTTGAGGGGATTATTAAAAACATAATCCCTCATAATCCCCTAAAATAAAAGCCTTTCCAAGTAGCTTATGACTTGGACTTGGGATTATCAATTAATCAGCCCCAGCCTTAGTCTCAGCTCCAAACCACAGCCCCAACTAGTTTCGCCAAACACACCCATAATATATACACACACTGAAAGGAGACGGTTAATAAAACCGTTAACATCCCAACCATTACGACCCCTATTTAAACAACCCTTCGAATATTATATATCCTTGTAAACTCCCTTAATTACGTATATATCTTTCCAAACTTCAATATTACGTATATATCCTCCCAAAACTTCTAAACTCTCAAATATATCCTTATACCCAATCTATTAATTTTTAAATAATATAAAAATTAAAAAACACAATCCCTAATCTAGTTTAGTGATAAAATCCCCTAAATACCCTTAGCCATTCTTTACTATCTTCCATCTTCCTTTTACCTATCTTCCATCTTCCTTCATGATAGAATAAGCTAACAAGGGGAAGAATATTCATCCTGCAGCAAAGTGAAGCCAAAGAGAACCCATTTTCATTCCCAGTTTTAAAAAATGCAACCAAAATTGATAAAAGTTAATTGTAATATTCAACAAATATAATCCAGCTTCATTGAATTGAAGTGACGATTGAAAATTATAAGTCTAGGATACTAATTTAACACAATATGCTTTATTCCTAGCTTATCAACAATGACAAGTCGAGGAAGATGATGATGAAAAGAAGTTATAGATGGAATGCAAGCTCTAGAAGTTAAAGGTTGTTACAGATCCTTGGTTTGACAAATTATGAAATTTTCTACTTTAATTCAGAATATTGATATGAAAATTTGAAGATATTAATGTATGATTTATTCTAAAGGCATACGTAAACAAAGCACATGTATTACACAATTTTTTCTTTCCATTGCCGTGACTCCATTCTGTTGTTCCAACTCATCTGCAGATTTTTGTTAGTACTTTGTTGTGTTGTTTGTAATTCGAAGTTAAAATTTACTATAGGTTATGTACTCTTTCAACATGTATGCTGTCCTGCTGATGCTTTGTTATTTTAATATCAATAAATATTGAAAATGGATCGAAAAGATTTATAAAATTTTCTTTTATAAAATTTCTGAAGTATATTATCTGTCAGGCCACCTCGTTAAAAGCTTGTGCCTTGGTAGATTTTAAATGGACTCCGCCAACAACAAGCTTCTTTGTCAATGTTGGACACATTCTATTGAAGTTTGTCTTCATCTCTCCTTTTTGGATGTTTCTTCCCTTTGTCCTTTAAGATAAGGTCCAGCTATGCTTTTGTTTTGATTCTTAGGCTTACAAGAACTGAAATCTGGCAGCACCATTATAGGATATATTAATCAGTTTGGTTTCATGGATTGGGTTTTGGTAAAAGAAAGTCATTGTATGCTAGGCACAACAAAATCTTTAAATACATGGTATATTGTCAATTCCTCTGTAGCATTATGTTATTTTGGTGGTTGGCATTCGTTTTTGATTATCTTCAGGTAATTTTCTTCTATTTACTCTAAAATAGAAGCTTAACTTACCTTATTGGACAGCATTCTCACAATCTTGCCTTTTCTTGAACATTTTAATTGAAAAGATTTTGCATCATTACCTTATTTCATCATTTTAATTGAAAAGATTTTTCATCATTTTAATTAAATACATTGATTCTTCCTTATGCCTTCAAAGTCTTTCTAGTTACTCACTTCTCCAATATAGTTTGGAACTTTAAATGGATGGTTCCATTCTGATCTATTGCATTAAAATTACCATTAGCATTTATAAATTGCTTGATTGACTTTTAATCTCTTTTGAATCGTACTTGACGGGCTGGTAGGTTTGGTCCCCAACCTGTGAAGTTGGTAGTTTTGACCAATTTACCTATGAATTTGTGGTTTTTGGTTATTTATTACTGCAAATGGATCAAACAAATAAAAACTCGGGTCAAACGGGTTGGTAGTTACCTGAAGTGTTTTTAATATATATAACCTCCAGAATCACTTTACTAAAAGGCTCAAGACTATTAGTCTATTACTATAAGGATAGAGTTCTTATAATTAAATTTTCACAATGATTGTTCATAATTTTCTTAAAAAAAGCAAAAAACAGAAATCTGTTTGTGGGGTCAATACGACCTGACCTGCAAACCCGAACCCGTTACTCAATCTGACTGACTTGCCAATTGTACCACCTCCACCTCCCTTATGAGATTTTCTGGCTCTGCATCTGCATTTTCTCATTGGCTTAAAATAGTTTGATTATGTAATGGTTGTTCATTTTGATCATTATCCAATTTCACACATATGTTGTCAGATGCAATAGCCTTAGTCTACATGATTTGTCTTTTCTGACACTAGTTTTCTTATTTCTTCTTCATTTTTGCAAATATTCTTCATTAATAGAAAGACTTGTGGAACTATATCCAGAGCTAAAACATACTGCCTCATGTGTTTTTCTATTCAACTTCCTACACAATCCACACTAAAATTCATGAACTTTTAGAAAATTGATTATGAGTTCATGCAATGGAAATCTTCATTGAAATCAAAAAAGCAGTCTTAATGACGACAGGCTTTATTCTACACATTCAAACACATTTTAATATCTTGCGGCAGGCATTTATGAATGTGATGAAGCGCGAATTTTGGGAGTTAAAGTTTTATGGCCCAGAATTCATAAGTGGATTTGGACATCTATTGACACAGACTTCTTTAAAGAATTGGTCCCTCAAGTGGTCTCAAGATGCTAATCGATAATAGCAGGTAAAAGCTTTTTGTTATCTGTGAGTAGTAGTAGAACCCTACATGCGACTCTGGTCAGTAGACTAGATTTTGTTTCATATAATCTCCATGCATTTCTTCTACTTTTGACTGCTCAGATTCTTCTCCTTTTCTCAACTCATGATTGATGTCACTTAGGAATTGCACTATGTTAGATTTCTAGGACTGTAGTTTTGTTTTACATATTAAAAGGATGCTGATGCATATCTTTCCTAGTTTGGAAGTTATTTGATTTTTAATTACAACACATACAGAATAGGTAATTACTGGACTAGATGTTTTCCTAGAAAGATTCTGCTTATTACTAGTAGTTTATACTGTTCTTGGGGGAGACAGACTACCTCTCGAAAGTCGACCAACCCCACTTTCTTTTGTAATTAGCTATTTTCGTTCAATAAATATATTTGTGTTTTTAACATAATGGTGTATGGGTTGGATGGATCATGATCTAATGATTTAGATCATGATTTGAAAGGCAAGGACATTCTTACCAAAGAACTTGTACTTTACAACCATAATTAATGTAAACATGCTTGCATTATATTAAGTTCTTAAAAGATAAAACCTAAAGTCCTAAATTTTTATGAAGATAAACAATATGAGCCTGCAGTCCTTGAGGATGTTTGGATAATTTTACATTTACATCAGTAATTAATTCTTTAAGAAACTTCTTATCTGCTTCTCTAAACCCGAATAACATACTGTTCCTAAATTATCTGATTATCATAACCACAGACCACTATATCTAAACCCTTAAAAACTTGTAGTAGTAAACTTCAAGTCTCAGTGGTCAGTTTAAATGCACATATGTGATGACTAGAAGATAAACCAGGATGACATTTAATTTCCACTCACTGCACTCTGCTACATGTCATTTTCCCATCTTTTTTGGTGGGTACTCTTGTGTTATATTCCTCTTTAACTTTTCTTTACACAACATGCATGTAAGTAAATCAAAATTCAAGTTCTTAAAGTTGTGAAATTTGCAAAAAAAGAGCAATTCCCTGCAGGGGCAAAAGAGAAAAGCATTTGGTAATTATTGGGATTGGAAGGCAGGAAAAAGAAAGAAAAGAAAAGGTTGGAGGTGTGGAGATGAGATTCCATCTTGAAGAATGAAATGAAGTGCAAGTTTGTTGTTACATAAAGAAAGAATAGAAGAGGTACATAGAACTTTTGGTTTGTCTGGTTGAGATACAGTCTTTTATTGTAGGCAAATAGTATGTAATGTACCTTAAACATGCAATACTTTCTAAAAGCAAGCTAGTTTGCATCTCCCATGGACATGAAACCCACCTCCTCCTTTCTTTTATAACTTAACTTAGGACCACTATTCCACCCTCAATATGCTCATCTTTTAGACCAATTTCCTCTCTCTTGGATCTTGATTCAGCCTGAAATTAAACCCGACCACATGTGATTGTAAAAGCCCATATTTTGTAACTAATAGATAATGAGTTACTGTGAGGTATGTGGTAAAATTGGCTGGTCGGGTAATCAATCAAAATGGCTTTGAGTCAAATGAGCAATTTTCCGATACCAGTCATCTGCATCCCGTAAGTTGACACTTTCAGTCATGTTTTATTTTAAACTCTTATCTCTGAGAAAAGTACAACTACGTCTAGGCACGGTACAACATGTTGATGCATGGATTCATAGTTTATAGACCCCTTGTACGTATAGTATTACATAAGTAAACTTGAAATACAAAAAAAGTTCTTTGAAATACGCCAGGTTGTGTAAATAATACTAAAATAAAAACTATAAAACAAAAATATACGAAACTATAAAGTTTAAAAAACAAATTTCTGAAATAAACAACTTTTGTATCATTAGTTTTATTTCTATATGATTAAATCGCTTAGCGGCTGAGATATTAATTAAGTGAGTAATTAGAATCTCATCGGTTGAAACTTTAAAATAGTGAAAACTAATCAGGTTTATATTACCCTATACATAATGGTGACCTAATAATTCACATATTAATTCATAATTTTCAGGTTTAGCAAAAAGAAAAAGCACACATTTTCTTATTAAATATAATGAAAATTGTAAGTAACACAATCTTCTTCATAGTAGACATGTCTTTATTAGAATATATAGTTCGTAATATCTTTAGAAAAAAATTAATATTAGAAGTTAATTTTTTTAGCAGTGGTCACTTGATTGTTTGTCCAATTGTTAATTTTTTAATTTTGTTTCAATCTTATGGGAAAGAGATGTGATATAAAGACATGTAAGTAAACTACCAAAAACAGGTATGAAATCAATTTCAACTAAATAACAAACTAAATGTTGTAAATGAAATTGCATACCTTATAAACAACCAAAAGATTTAATGTATATTCAATACTTTAACTTAAGTTTTTACCAAAAAAATAGTCTAATAAGAGTACTTTGAGTATAGCAATAGACAGTTTAAATTTCAAAAGTTGTATTAAAATGGGTGAATTACTATAATCTTAGATCAAGCCTATTAGCAATTTATAAAATCTGAATCCAGCTACATTAATTAGCCTATTTGAGCAGCATTTCAATCATACAAATTAATCCACAAATATACAGACTATGAACATATTAATATTATTTCTAATTGTGTTGGTTTAAGAAGATGTAAATATATTATTTCAATTAATTGATTAGAATTTGTTGTAGTGGGTTTTAAGTAGCATATATAAAAGTTGGAATCATTTTCAACAATAAGAAGAGGCTAAATTGACAATATGGAAGCTTAATTTAACTACATTTTAACTAGAAACTATTCCTTTTTTCTTGAATCTAACATCCAATGTTTGTTTTTTCCTTCCAAAAACATCTTACATCCAACAATATTACATTATAAGTATAAGTAAATGTGGTTTACTACACTTGGAGACCAATTAATCTCGCTTTCCAAAATACACACATAAAAAAATGAAAGAAAGAAAAGAAAAAGAGTTATTTAGTTCCCAATATTCTACGAGTTCGATCAATGACCCATTCTGATATTATATGACTAATAAGAATATAGGGTTTTAAGGAATGTTTGTGAAGATAAAAAAGAGACTTGCGGTTTTAAGAAATGTAGTATTGTATTTATAGTAGGTTTGAAGAATTTTTTAAAAGGAGAATTCTAACCGCAACCTTTAGGGATGTGAATAAGAGTAATAAATATGTTTATAATTCCTAAAAATAAGAATCATAACTCATGTTTCATAATTAACATTCCATGTTTACAAAAAAATCTACATGAGTCATCTTTTAAATAGTATTTAAAATTTTCATATATAAGATACGGTTACTATTTTTAAAAATTAATACCATATTTAATTACTCATATCCACAACCCTAAGAGCTTTGGTTAACATTTTTCTTTTTAAAAAATATATATTTGTTACACTACAAATACTTTTAAGGACAAACCTTTTAGAGGGTACATAATATCGTCCCTAAAAGTTGTCAAAACAAAATGAAATATATAAAGAAAAATCATCGTCATGCCGTGACTGAGACCATGGTGAGAAGCTCACATGACTTGTAGGGTGGTATCTTGCCGTGACCAAGGCATCACACTGTTTTGTTTAACTCTCTAACAAGAAATTCGGATCAGACATGCAAGTAAGTTGACACATTTCATGTCTTAATTAGAACTCTTGATGCATGAAATTTAATGTTTTATTTCTGAAGAGCGTATAACTGTGTCTAGGCATGGTACGACACGTTGATGCTGATGCATGAATTGATAATTCATACAAGACGTACGTACGTTTAATTTCATGAAGAATGATTCGTGGGTCATCATAACGCTGGGCACTGAAGTTGCACGGAATTTAAGAAAGAATTATCCCGAGAAATTAAGAACTTTGTTAGTATAAATAAAAAAACTTTGATGAAAGTTTTGAGCAGGCCGTTGACCTTTTTGGTAAATTCTCGCCTTCAATCAATCTCACAGGCCGGACCACCACTTAGTTAGTTCCTTTACATGCTCACGCTTACCACTGGTTTTTTTTACACTTACTCCCAGCTCCCTCCCTTAGACTTTACAAAAGCCAGCCTATCTTACTTTATATATCTCCATGTATACCATTTTTCATTTTCATCTTCCTTAATTTCACTTGTACATTTTATAGTTAAGTCGCTTGTTTAATCTTATATATTCACAAAGGGTGACTAATATAATTTCGGTCTGAATCTCAAACATCCGATGTCTGTTTACTAACTGAAGTGAAACAAGACCGAAGCTCATGTCTTGTTCGGTCTTCGGGACGGCCTTTTAATGATACGAGGTTCAAAAAAGTGAAGTTCTACTTTTATATAAACTATTACACTTTTTAGGTTTGTGGTTGATCGATTATGATATGATAGAACTCCATTTAAAAACCATTCTTAGTGCGAGAACCGCAAGAATCAATCTGAGTCGTCCAATTTTCCCTACTTCAATGTCATTGCCCACCTATGAATTCCTCACATGCACCCTGCCACACTATCCCTGCACACTCTCATCCATGAACTTCCCATATCCAATGAACGACTTAGATTGGTTCTCGCGGTTCTCGCGCAAACAACGGTTCTCGAATGAACCCTCCCCATGATATATATATATATATATATATATATATATATATATATATATATATATATATATATATATATATATATATATATATATATATATATCATGGGGAGGGTTCATTTGATAACCATTTTTACTGTGAGAACAACGAGAATTAATCCGAGCCATCCAATTTTCCTTCCTTCAATCACTCATCCATGAATTCATCACATGCATCCTGTCACACTTGATTCCCCCATGCTCTACATCCGTGAATTCCACTTATTAAATCAATGACTAAGATTGGTTCTCGTAGTACTGATGTGTAAAATCAGGTTATATATTTTTAAGTCCAATTAACACCCAATCTAAACTATCACACTATAGACAATGATAACCTAATCGTACGATAGTATAACTAAGGTAAGTAAAAGGGTATCGTCTCCACATGGGACACTTAAGCTGACTACTAAAATTAAAACAAACTTAATTAAACTAAAAGAATTTGATCTGAAAGGGTTTTGTTGTTTAAACTAATCAACCTAAACATAGATCTGATTGAGGGAACACTTAAGCTGACTACTAAAATTAAAACAAACTTAATCAAACTAAAAGAATTTGATCTGAAAGGGTTTTGTTGTTAAACTAATCAACCTAAACATAGATTTGATTGATTAAAAAGATTAAAACTTTAAATAACTAAATGAACTTTGAATGAATTCTAATCAGTGGGAAAAGACATTCACTATGATTGTCTCCCCCTAAACATAGATCTGATTAATTAAGTCCCAAATTAATGAAATTCTTTAGAAATCGATTAACTAACTTCGTTCAATTTCTCTTAATTTTAAAACATGGATCATATGATTTTCATCTCTAAACCTATGCAATAGCACACTTCAAATTATCATGCAATCATGGGATTGGATTTTTCGTCTCCCCTAATCCTAGAAATTTCGTTACAAGAATTAGTCTTTCAAGTGATTAACTAGGTTAATAAAGATCGATTTCAACCTATATCTCTAGTGAGTTGCCTACTAGGTCACAATAGTGAAAAGTAGAAGAGACTACATAATCAAGACACTTTTACCATCAAAAAACACATGCAATCGATAAATTAATCAACCAAAGATTAAAGCTAAAAACTTGAAAGGTTCTTTAATTGAACAAACATGACAATTGTTCAAGAAAACCATATCAATCCATAAGATAAAATGAGATTTAGTCTAGGTTTGTCAAATCATAATGAATACAATGATCTAGCACATAGATACTAGAATGAACCAACATTACATAGAGATCCAGAAAAGTTTGCATCTTGAATGAACTAAGAGATCAAAACAAGGAACCAAACTGAATTGATGTTGATGATGGCCTTAGATCTTCTACTTGAATGATTGGAAGTGAAAGAAAGCTTGAAACAAGTCTCCTATACTTCAACAATAAGCTCCAAATAAGAATTTTTCAAAAGGTTCCATGAAAGAATGAGAAAAACTCAATTTATAGAAGTTGGAACCCGGCAAGCTTCATGGGGCGTAGAGTAGATAATACTTATCTGAAATTCAAATTTCAAAAAGTCAAAGGTGGTCAAAATGGTCTTTGCGGTGCGAAGAATGATGCTCACGGTGCGAGGCTTCAAGGTGAAATTTCCAAAGATTTGTAGCGGCGCGAAGAATCCCTTCTCACTTCAAACACACTTTCGCGGCGCGTAGCCTCCATGCTTGCGGGGCGAAGGGCCTTCTCTGTTTTCTGATTTTTCGTCTTTTTCAGCTCATTTCTTCACTTTTGAGAATTCTTGCATCCAACACCTAAAAATCACAAAGTAAACACTATAAGTGCAAACGTCTATTCTTTTAGAGTGTTTTTTAAACAAAAACCAAGATATTTGAAAGGCAAGAATGAGTAGATTATAGAATGAACTTTTGGCATATTGAATAGAATACACACACTTAAAGGTGTGATTTCAACAATATCAGGTACTCGCACTAAAATCGGTTCACAAATGAACTTTTCCATATATATATATATATATATATATATGTATATGTGTGTGTGTGTGTGTATTTGTATAACATATATATCTCATTTTTTTCCAAGTATTCTATGTCAAGTTGAAATTATATGTAAAAAATAAATATCGTCTGCATATCTATATTCTAAAAGATAATTATTCATTTCTATCTGTAACGCCCCAATTTTCAAAAGACTAATATATATATATATATATATATATATATATATATATATATATATATATATATATATATATATATAACATCATTTTATAACAAAATCATGATTACAATGATCCGCAGAAGCAGTTTCTCGTTTAGATCTTAATGTTTAAACTGATTATCCAGATTTTAGTATTAAAAAATGTTCAATCTAGAACTATTCATGTTCATCCCTTAATAATAATAATAATAATAATAATAATAATAATAATAATAATAATAATAATAATAATAATAATAATAATAATAATAATAATAATAATAATAATAATACTGATAATGATAATGATACTACTACTACTATTAATAATAATAATAATAATAATAATAATAATAATAATAATAATAATAATAATAATAATAATAATAATAAGGTTTTAAAATTTGATGTGGAATCATATTTGACATTTTTTAGACATAAGTAATTCAAAAATAATAAAACCACTAGTAACCTGATCAGTAATAGGCAAACCATTATATTAAATAGTAACTTTTGAGAGTTTAATACATTAAATAGTAAATTTGAAAATTTGATATATACAATAACTTAATTTTGTCAACAATGGTTTAGTTTGGTTCAAGTTTCTTAGATTAATAATATTGAGCTTAATTAGTTTTATTACCTAACAGAAAACCCAACTAATTAAAAACCTTAAAAGTCACATTATACAAATCGACATATAGGACCGTATCAAATGGATAAAATAACTCTGATATGTGTTCCTCACTTCAAATCGAGTACCTTGTGGTAAATCCCATTGCAAATGAAAACATATTCACCTAATTTTGGGGTGGGTTAATTTCAAATTTATTCACGTGTTCATGTTGACTCCAAATTCATGTGTTTGGGTCGATAAAAAACCCTAAATTTGATTCCAGAAATTTGGTCGGTTTCAATTTTATTAATGTGTACATTTCTATTTTCAATTTTATTTGTTGATTTTGTCGGTTTCATATTTGTTTTTGGATTTCAGCTATGTTTGTAGACATGAAACCTTGTTCATGTGTTCATGGTTTTTCTTGAAAAACAAAAGAAATTTTATAAGAACTTTCTTGAGACAAAAAAAGATTCTAGTTATGTGTTTATGTTTATTTTGGAATTTATTGTTGGTTTGCTTTAGAAAAACTACACATTATAAGAAATCAAGAAGATATGATGCTGATGATGGTAACCTCCTATCACTTGTATACAATGATACAGATATAAAAGTTGATTATAGTTTTTTTAGTACATCTTTTATGATAATTTTAATAAAATATATTTATTATTGAACACTTTGCTCTTAAATTTATTCAATTAAAAATTTAAAAGATTTGATTGCAAATATAGGTTTTATAGAGTCTAAATAAATGTTATCTAATTTATAAAGTTTTGAAATGATATAGATGTAATTTTAATTTAAAATAAATAAAAAAAATGATTTTAAGTTTTATAGATATATCTAATTAAGTAAATATAAAGTTTTATAAGAAGGTTGATAAAATTATTCAACCGATCTATTTTGCAAGCGAAAAGAAAAAATTCTATTACAAAAATAAGAACTCTCAATAAAGTTGTATTCAATAAAGTCTATCTAAAAACATGATTTTGAAATTTTACTAATCAATCATAGGTGATTCAGTATACAATCACATGTGATTTCAAAAACATCATATGTTAATTACGAAAATACCACTCCGTCCAAAAGTTTAAAATTCAATCCAGACCTTTGATGTGCTTATATACAAAGGCTAAAATTAGTCACTGAAGACTATAAAATAAATTTGGACTGTATTGAACATTTCTCACTCTTAATAAATACAAAACGAAAACTTTTGATAAAAACATTCAAAAGCGGATCGACATTTCATATCTAATTTTTTTTATGATTTATATTTGAAAAAATCAAATATAACGATTGTGACTAAATTAAAAGAAAATTCGAATTTTAAACTCACAAGTTAAAAATGAAGGTCAACTTCAAGAAAATTCCCAACTAAAAAGAAAAAAAAAACGAGCATTAAAAATATGTGAAAATATAAAACGACTGCTTTGATCACTTGTACTTAAAGCTTTAACAGTTGCTCCACGCTTCCGTGGCAGTTGTATCGAACCCATGGCCTACTGGGATCTCTATACTCGCCGTGTACGTTACCATACTCCTCACGCTCACGTTAGCGTCGACCCCACCACCATGGTGGCCATCCTCTTGATCACCGGTCAACCCAAGAAAATCTCTAGTCAAACGGTCCGTCTTCTGCCAAGTGGCTGTATTTCCTGAAGTCAGACCCATGTTGTCGTGTTGGTTGTACTCCGGCGAGATCATGGCGGCCGTTGTCACGTGGGCCAACTCCCCCATATCCAAACCATTCATTCTCGACCCCACGTGGTCTCCCACCGCACCCACCGTCGCCGCCTTCTGTAGGAGCGCGGTGGCGGAAAGGTGAGCCGGCGGTTGATGACTGCTATTGCTGACGTGGATATTGTGAAATGTCGGCGGTGGCGGGCGTGAAGTTATCATCATCATCATCTCCTTGTGGGATTCCTGGTAAAACGGCGGAAGTAGGTGGTGGTAATCGGTTTCGGGTTTGACTCGGGTCGGGTTAGGGTTTTGGGTGTGGACCCAAGTAGGGTTTAGAGAGGGGTGGAAAGAGAAAAGTGAGGAGGGGGTGTTTTGTGAGTTTTGTTGAATGTTGAAGGGGGGTTGTGTGATATTGTTGATAATTGAAGGGTGGTGGTTGTTAGTTAATGAAATTGCAGCCGCTGCAGCTGCAGCTGAGAGTCTGGCAGTTTCTTCAGCCAAGGCATCACAGAAGGCTCTGTGGGTAATGAAGCTATCTTTCCTACACACCATAAATGTACGTAGTAAAGAAATATTAGCAACTTGTACTTTATGCAATTTAAATTGTACGTTATTTAGTTTCATTTTATTTGGGTATCCAAAGTATACTTGTACATGAAAAAAGGTTACTTCATGCAAACACTTATATTTGTCTAGTCAAGTTATCATATTTATTTCAATGTATATAAGAGTAAACTTTAATATACAAATTAATCACCTCTCATATATCAATATAAATATATATCTATTAAAATCTAAAATTAAAAGTAAATGGTACGATCACACACGATAATCTTACTATACCCTATATCAGTATCATAATTTTATCACACAAACCATCACATAGCATATGATTATGTAGCCAAACTTACCATTTTAAATTCTAAGACGCACTATATACCCACCCTTTAAGCCGTAGTGTGCACCATGCATATATGTCTCGGTTCACCACGTCGTTATGGAGTGGGCGGTCTCCCTGTCACGATGAAGTCATCACCGCACCACTCAACCATAACCTCCTTATTGCTTAGTCTTGTATCAATGTAAGCTTGGCTATAAATTATTAATTTATGGTGAAAATTATAAACATTTATTTAAATAGGAGAATGTATGCAATATTCTAATCTATTTTTAAATACACATCTTAAGTTTGTAGTTGACTAAAACTCATGACTACGAAAAACACTTTTTCAACATCTTGCTACCGTTAAACTACAAACTCTTTGATAATTATAACAAATGCATCTTGTAGTAATCAAAGTATAAAATTTGATAATAAATTGATTATAATTTTTCATGGACTTGTGAACTCAAAAGGGATTTTAGCTTACACTTTTTCAAGGGAAAAGAAGGAAATTTCATCATTGTAATGCTACTAACTTCCATAAATAACAAGCATATGTTTGTCCATTTCTATGATTTTTAAGGACAACAATTTTGAGACATTTTATCCATCATATACAAATTGACATATTTTAAACATAAACACCTGTACTATTCTACAACATATGAAAGATCTTAGACAACTTTAAAATTTTTTGCAGCAAAACTACGAGAATAAACATAATTAATAGGTATTTTTATCTTTAATTTTTCTAATCTTTTAACAAAACTATAAGACGGTTATAATTAAAAATCGTAACATAAATTTGACAATATTTTAGGTTTAATCAATACTTGTATCATTATACTCTACATTAATTTCTAAAAGGATATTGGATCAACCAAATTTTTTAAAAGTTGTTTACACAAAATTACAGATACGGTGAGTCGATCTTGAAGCAATCGTAACGTTCAACGTAGACTCATATGGTGATTCTTAAAGCAACTAACTATATCATAATAAAAATTACATAAGTTAATTTGAGGGAAACTTAGGATGTCCAAACTTATGATCTCTATGCTATTAAGTAAATATGCATAAAATTAAACAAGTTTAGCTAAATTATCATATATATATTTTATATTTATAGATGTAATGTGCCTGAATATATATATATATTTGTACTGCAAGAATTGAATCTTAAATGATGAAGTTTGCAGGTGAGGAATAATTCAAGGATATTGAGTATACTAGTACTGCATACACATATATATAGCTTTCAGCAGCAACACAATGTCATCAAAACCAACAGAATAAACAGTGGGAGTAATAATCAGTGTGTCCATTTCAATTCTGCCAATTTGTCTTTAATGCATTTATAAACCTACCTTCAATTTTGTCTAGTTATCAATATATTCCATGCAAACCCTTTGCCCTTTGCCATTTTGATGCACATATATGCGACTAGTAACAAGCAGAGAAACATATATACGAGTCAAACTATTTAAGTGCCATTTTTATAATCTACATGTAGTCATGTACTCCATTCAACTTTCACACGTGTGCAAGAATTCACTAAATAATTGTCATTAATTTCTTCATGAAAATAGTGATTTTAAATATTGATTAGCATATACTAACAAAGAGCTAATTAGCAGCAAATTATAAACAAATCAAAGAAACATATATAATTTACATTGGAGACCTAGCTAGGACCACATATATAACGCATGGATTACAACGTACCATGTGTTTGCAAATGACCATTGTTGAAGGAAAACAGTTGAATTTAGTCTTACATCTGAATATTTTTTAGTTATATATAGGATTATACTGATTCCTCAAGGGACCAGTGACCCATTTTAAAGCAATCCTACCTTCATAATTTTATGCGACGGGAGCAAGCTCATCAGTGCCCCCGTTAATATATCAATCATTTCCATGATCGAATTTAAAAATAAAATAAAATAAAATAATAATATAAGCTTCTTTCTCTGGTAGCTAGGATTTTGCATGAAATTTTGTTTGCTTATGAGAAGATCGAGCAAATATATATGATGGTTTAGATGAAAGAAACTTCACCGACAACCAGAATATTAATATATATTGAGAAAAGATAGGACCATGCATGCATGTATGATATATATAAAACTCATTTATATATAGAGTTCATGATAACTTGGAAAAGTGATGGCATGCATCTTGATATGCATAGATTACGTGTCTAATTGAGTTTATATGTAAGTATATATTTGTAACCAAATTAATTAACCATGCATCATCTAATGATAAAGATTAGATGTTACAGATTTAAAAAAAAAAAAAAAAGAAGAAAAATTAATTAATTACCTGGAGAAGAGAGTACCACAGTCACATCTATACTCTCTAGTGCCACAAGTTTTAGAGTGAGCCTTCCAATCAGATTGAACTGCATAGATCTTAGAACACTTGTCACACTTCCACTTTTTCTCACCATGTTTTCTGCAAAAGTGTTTCTTGATCCCAGTGAGATCCCCAAGAGCCCTAGAAGGATGGTGGTGCACACAACTAGGTTCAGGGCACACATAAGCCCTTTTCTTGATTTCATCTTTGCTGTTTCTTTGCTTCAGTTTCCATGGCAAGTTATGACCTCTTCTATGAAGTTGCAAATTTTGATCTCTTTGAAATCCTTTGTTGCAAATCTCACACACAAATCTGTTTGTTGCCATCAAAGTTTTGGGTGATAATGCTATCACTTCTGCATCTGGGTCTTTTTTTATATAAAAAACCATAAAAGAAAAACAAGAAGCCAATCAAAATCATCAAAATACTAGTATTTTTCTTTTTATAATAAATCAAAGTACAATTAGCTTTTTTGGTTATTGATATGCTTGATCACTTGCATCAGGCCGGGTCTTCTTTTTGTAAAATTAAATAGGCTAAATTTAGAAACTGATTATATATAAAATCTCCCTTCAGGGTCAAAATTAATTATATAGTTTATGACTATCTACTATAACTCTTGAAACACCTTTATTATAATTTAACAATATATTAATGATCACACTCTACTGTATACTCGCTAGGGGCTAGTAGTGGCAGTCGCTGGTAGCCTCGTATGCAACTTTTGTAACTAGAAAATAGTATAAAATCTTAAAATTAATAACTTTTGCCAAAAATTACAATCAATTTTGTAAATTTTGTATTTTCTTTCATTTATTAGTTAAAATATGGAGCATCAAGATGATGAGAATTAATTTATACCTGGGTGTCCTGGGAGGTTTCTCTTTTTCTTGATCTTTTGTTGACTGGGGTAGAGTTGGTGATCATGCTCTTGAACTTGATTTGAAACTGAAGAAAGTGTGATTGATGGAGTAAATTCATGATGAATCTTGCTTGTGATTGCTGAAGAAAGAGTGCTGGTTGCAGCTTCTTCAGATAAAGATAAAGATGTTGAGTTTTTATTACTAGTAGTAGTATAATATGATGGAGAAAACATCATTTTTTAATTAGGGTTTCTTTGAGGTTTCAAGATAAGGAAAGAAGAAGAAGAAGCCAAGAGATGAAGAATCAAAGTGAAGAAAACAAAACAATAGGAACAAACCCACTCCTTGCTTTTAAGCAAGTAACTTTCTTTTTACTCTCTGCTAGCTAGCTCAACAAGTGACTAAATTTTGGAAAAAAAGCAAAAGACATTGGGGAAATTATTCTTGAATAATAGGAGTCACTATCTATGCTCGTACCCCTTTTATTAGCTACCTCATGTGTCTTGCTTATTCTCTTTCTGTCACCATTTGCATGCAAATAAAATTTATACAGATCAACCCTGAAATTCAGTGATCACTAGAATAAAAATATCATAATCATAATATAAAATAGGTCAAATTGCCGAAAAATGTAACTAAAATATCCAAATTTGCCAATAAAAAAACGTACTTTTTTCTGGCCGAGAAAGGATTATGAATTTCGATTTCTAACAAAAAAGTAAGTGGTAACCGGAAGTCCAGGTTGCTGCTCAAAACTTAACTGAGGTGGCAACCATATTTGTGAGGTGGCATTTTTATTTTATTTGAAGTGGGTAACCATATTTGTAAGGTTGTCAGGTATAGGAATGGCAACGGGGCGGGTTTTGGTCGCCCCGACCCCGAACCCGAAATGAAAACCCGTTCCCGTCCCCGCCCCGTTCCCCGTCGGGGATTATTTCGGGGCACCCCGTCGGGGCGTATATCAAACCCATCCCCGAACCCGAAAAATCTCCGAACCCGACCCCGAACCCGAAAAAACTTAATTAATGTAAAACTTAAAAGAACATAAGTATTATAATTTAACAAAAAACTTCATCATTTTAGAAACTTCTTTATTAATATATATACAACCATTATCTTTATATATTCATATACATTATTATTTATATAAATATATAAAGCATATATGTATATAAATATATAAAAAATATATATATATATATATAAACATATATCGGGGCGGGGCGGGGATAGTGTGCCCCGGCCCCGAACCCGAACCCAAAAAATCCCCGGAAAAAAACCCCGAACCCAACCCTAACCCGAAAATATCATCCCCGACCCGACCCCGAAACTAGCCGGGTTCGGTTTTCCCCGTCGGGTTCGGGTTGTTTTGCCATCCCTATCAGGTAACGTCCATTCTTATCTCTCTCTGAAGTGTTCTCTCACTCTCCCTCTCTCTAAAAATGGTTCCACCGCCACCCCACAGATCCACCACCACCACTCATGGATCCACCACCGGCACCACCACTCCAGATCTACGCCACCGTCGCTCCAACGCCACCGTCGCTCCATTTCTGTTATTAACCATCGCACCACCGCCACCATCGCTGAACTGCAGCATCGCTTCATTACCATCGCACCACCGCCACTATTGTGTTCCCGCCACCATCGCTTCACTGCACCCTCGCTGTCCACCGTCGCTTTACTGCACCGTCAACAACAGATCTGTGCGGCACCGGTGGTCATGACTTACGGTTTTTCAGATTTGGGTTCCACCACCACCGTCTCTTTATCTCTCCAGATCTGTTCTTCAAAGTTCAGATTTGTTATTCGAGGTTCAGATCTATTCTTGAGTTATGTTCGTAGATTAGGGCTCAAGATCTGTGTGTTTGAATGTGAAGATATAAGTTTTTTGTCCAGATAATTTGTTTGAGGGCTCAAGATCTGTGTGTTTGTTTGTTGGTGTTTGAGGGCTCAAGGCGGAGGTTGTTCACGACGGAGGACGGTGGTCAACGCCGGAAGACGGTGGTCAACAACGGATGATCTTCATATCCTCATGAACATTAACATATTAACTTTATAAACATAGAACACATAAGTTGTATTAAAAAATTAAAAAAAATGTAAAAATATTAAAAGTTGACTGGATAAAGATGTAAATTTATAAGCACAAAACACGTCAGTATAAAACATGACATGACATTGTCTGGACTGCCACACGTATATTGCCACATCACTAATAACCCGCTGACTAGGTGGTTAGCAGGTTAAAGAGGTTATCATACCATTTTTTTGTTAAATATTGAAATTTATAATCAATTCTCAGCCAAAAAAAACGAGCATTATCTTTATTGGCAAATTTGGATATTTTAGTTATCATCTTCGGCAATTTGCCCAATATTAAACTATAAATTAAGGTTCACAGATTAAAGAAAAGTCTAGTCATGTTTGAGAAGTTATAGAGGTATGTGAAAACTTAAATATATCTTAAATAAGCTGAATTTCTAAAATATACCTTCCACAAAAGCTTAAGTTGTATTTACCACGAGAAAATTTTCTGTTTTTCGGTTTTTGTGAAAGATGGTGCAACTTTCAGTTAAAAAAATAAAAAATATGTGTAGGTGAAGGGATTGAGTTTTCATTTTTTAGGAAAAAAATAGAATACGTTTTTTGGTGGATATGTTTTCTTGAAAAGGTTGTTTGAAAAAGTAGGAGATTTTGGAAAAATGGAGGAGTTTGGGAAAATATATATGAAAAAGTGAGTCTTTTGTTTTCTTGAAAAAATGTGTAAGTGAAAATGTTTTCTAAATTTTCTCAAGAACATATCTGAACCTCGAATAACATATATGAACTTTGAAGAACAGGTTTGGAGAGATAAAGAGCCGGTGGTGGTGGAACCCAGATCTGAAAACCTTAAGTCATAACCACCGCAGCCGACAGATCTGTTCTTGACGATGCAGTGAAGCGATGGTGGCGGGAACACAATAGTGGCGGTGGTGCGATGGTAGTAAAGAGATGGTGTAGTGAAGCGATGGTGGCGGTGGTGCGGTGGTGCAATGGTCAATAAAAGAAATGGAGCGTCGGTGGCGTTGGAGCGACGGTGGAGAGATAGTGGAGCGACGGTGGTGTAGATCTGGAGTGGTGGTGACGGTGGTGGATCCGTGAGTGGTGGTGGTGGATATGTGGAGTGGTGGTGGATCTGTGGGGTAGCGGTTGAACCATTTTTAGAGAGAGATGGGGGGAGAGAGAGAGAGAGCACTTCAGAGAGAGAGATAAGAACGGACACTTAAGAGAGAGATAAGAACGGACGTTACCTGACAACCTCACAAATATGGTTATCCACTTCAAATTAAATAAAAATGCCACCTCACGAATATGGTTACCCACTTCAAATTAAAAAAATGCCACCTCACAAATATGGTTGTCACCTCAGTTATGTTTTAAGCAGCAACATAGACTTCCGGTTACCACTTACCTTTTTTGTTAGAATTCGAAATTCATAATCCTTTCTCGGCCAGAGAAAATGGACGTTACCTTTATTGGCAAATTTGGATATTTTAGTTACTTTTCTCGGTAATTTGTCCTTTAATCTTTATTGAGTGTTTACATTTCAATAATTCAATTCCTTACTTATTGTGTGTTTTGTTTGGTCAATTGATCATGAGATAGCTAATTGGTATTTGCATATTAGTTTATTTACTAGTTTGTTTAGTATAATTATTTAATCAGTATTGGCATATTAATTTTAGGAGAGGGTAAGGTTGAGTTTGGGGTAGGGGTAGTGTACATGTAGGGTAGGGTGTAGGCTGGGGTATGGTACCCGGGGGTGGGGGTAGTATGATTTATTTTAGTTTATACATATTGATTTAATTTATTCTTAGTTAGATTCCAATTTTAGTCTTTATGAACCAAACGATATCTTATGTCATGAAATCCAATTCCGTGGTGAATTTCAATTCATTTATACCTATTTCGCGAACCAAACGGACTCTAAAGGCCTATCCAAAGAAAGCGAGATTGATTATTTTGTTAGTATTGTATCAATTGAAGAGAGTTAAGGGACGCCAATTGATGAAGTGCTTATAAAACTGGTAGAAAACACGTTGAACTCTTTAAGGTGGGGTCTCTCTCAATGATTTTAGCCTCAAAGCAAAATATGAAGATTCATGCAATCTTTTGGCTTGGGATAACTTCACCAAAATATATCTAACTTCATCTAAATTCTCATTGTATGTGTCAAGCTTTTAAAAATGTTATTGTATGTAATCAATATTTGGAGTTTTGAATTACGTGCATGAAACATATTATAGCAGGTTGCATGATGACATGACAACAGTTTTGCTGCCCGTGACACGTGAGTTCAAATTTAATTTGATAAAAAATAAAAGACAGCCATAAAAAGGACCATGTTACAACCTTCATACAATATGTAAAATATGTTAGTAATAGTAATGGCTTTTTATCCATACTAGCTTCTTAGGTAGTGCACGTTGGCAGTAAGACGTATTCATAGAATTTTACAAAAATGTTACTAAAAGTTCAAATATAATGTCATCCTTTAACGCGTCAATAAAATATGCATAGTAAGCAATGCTTTCTCTGTAATTTATACTATTTTAGTTGCCTATGTTTTCAATAATACAATTTTAAATTTAGACAAAGTGAAGTTATTGTATATTAAGAAGACTTTGGAGGCCTTTTAGATAACCTCCTTTTAATTGTTCCTCTATTATAAAACACCCAAACTCCTAAAAAAAAGAGTTTGATTTGAATCATTCTAAAAGGAGAGGATAATAGCTAACAAAGCATAAGTAAATCAAAAGAATGTTGAATGTTAGAGTAAAAAAGCCTAAAAGCTAAAGGGCTATCCCCTACATTAGATTGAACTTTGTGAGGACCCCATCAAACCTTTTTCTTTTTACCCCACAAATCCAACTTAAATTTTCTGTTTTTCTCCAATTCCTGTATACAACTATACATCAATAATTTAATTGGATTGTCAATGGACCCTTTTTAGTCTGGGTCAAGCAAATGTAGTAGTGTGCATCATGTATGTCATGACTAAATTAAATTATAGACGTATATGTTATTACTACGAGCTTTGACTAATGAAAATATCATAGTCACAAATATCATGTTCATAGTGTTTATCATATACTCAATAATAACTAATGAATCGTAATATACTCTTATCAATGAATCGATGAATCATCGTACTTAGTTTTAACACTCCCTCCTAAGAATTAACTTTAATTATTTATGCTATTTTACCTAATAAATTAACAAACCATCCTATTAGTGAAATCAAATGGCTAAACCAAAGCAAACTTTTTAAACATTAGCTAAATTGAATGTTTGTATTACAAGTAACTTACTTATAATTCCTACAACTTATTATTTGATGGAGCAATTATAGTCTGGCTAATAGTTTTAAGCTATTATGATGAGTTATATGAATTCTATGGTGAAACATCTTGTTATTTAGAATCATGACAATTTATAAAATCATAATAAAAAAAGTTTTTATAGATTAAATTATCTTTGATAACTCAAGCGTGCAATTATTTATATTATTTGTTTGGATCAAATATCTAAACTCTTGAGTAGCATGTTTTGATAAAAACAAACCACCTACTTTTAAAAATTGTCCAAACCAAAATTGATTTTAGTTGGATTAGTTCGGATCTTGAGATAGTGTCACGGGTTTGGATCCGTAATCTAAGAAAGCTTGTATACTATCAACAACATTTCATTTTCTTTAAGATTATCCATGATTCCATATTTCCATGTCTATATCTTTTAGATAGTTGATATTTCTGGTTTGCAAATTAATGTTATGTTCGGGAGTACCTGAAAAGTCTATTATTCAATAGCGTTGGATAATTTTTGGATCGTGCTTAAAATCACTTTCTTGAATCAAATATACGACTCTTGGAAGAGTATCACACATTTTAACCGGAAATAATGCAGAAATTATCTATTCAGTCACATATATCAAATAATTGTTGATTCATTTTATTCACTTCGAGGACATTTAACATAATCAGTCACGCGTTTCACAATAGAAGCAACTACTGAACATAGGGGCATATATTGAGGAAACTGCAGGTAAGGTATAACGCGTAGTCTTAAGGTAAGGGGAAGCTGCAGATAAGTGCAAAAAGGGCTTTATATTTTTCTACTTAGTAGATCAAAGCATGAGTTAAAATTTAAAAATGAGATTATAAAAGAGATTTAGTAAATTTTTACATGTTATCATTTAATGAATATAAGTATGAAGTAAGAAGATTTAGTAAGAGAAAATATTTATTTTTTCAAAATACAGAATTTATATATATATATATATATATAGACAAAAGTTCATGCGAGAACCGTTGTTAGCGCGAGAACCGCGAGAACCAATCTAAGCCGTCCAATTCCCCCTCCTTCAATGTCATTGGTTCTCGCGGTTCTCGCATGAACCTCCCATATATATATATATATATATATATATATATATATATATATATATATATATATATATATATATATATATATATATATATTGACAACCATTCACAATATTTTGATTGAAGAAATGGTGATCTAAATATAAATATACCACAATTAACTTGCAAGATTGAGATAGTCACATAGAATGGGTTTAAGTTACTATACACAATGAACGTATACCTAATATTTTATTACGGTATACGATTTTTTTGTATATATTCATTAATGTTTACAAAATGGTTTCGTATATGTAGAAATTTGAAAAAATAGGACATAATAAAATATTTTTGTAAATATTATGATATAATGTCAAATTTTGTGAACACTAATGAGCGAAACATGTATATAAACTTATTCTAAATACTTTATCAAAAAAAAATTCATACATCATAATAAATTATTAAAAAAATAATTTTCATGTTCAACAACGTTAAGTCCTTATAAAATAGTTGTATCAAGGTTGTTATTTTAATACATATGACCAGTTTAAAAAAATTATAAGAACACAAATATATCTTAGAAACTAGGCTTTACGTACACGGATTCCTTTATCAATTCCCAAAATTTTAACTTTTAAAATATCAACTCGACATAAGAATTGTTTTAGCATTATGGCATGTCATATTTTTTTTACACATTTGGCCAGCTAACTTATAAAAAACGTGTTAATGTGCCCATAATGGTTATTTTGACCCGCTATAGCAGGTCACTTTTCCCCCTTTTCTTCTTCACCTTAAAATCGAAACTTTAAACCCGAAATTCTTTATTTATACATGATGAAAATTAATAATTTTTGAGTCTATGGAAAGGTAATCGAGTTGTCTATAATATAATACAAAAAACCCGACTAAAAACGAGTCTAATATGAGTCAAATAATCAAAATACCGTAAGGGTGCTTAATGGGTAATACCCGACTTTAATTAACAATTCTTGACCTATATTTGATGAAAATTCATGAATTTCATATCTTTTGAAAGGTAAAAAGATTATCTGTAATAATTTGTAAAAAGAATTATGTAAAACGAGTAAGAGTTGAGCGAAAAATGAGTTTTTTTCTGCTATGTTTTTAAACTAAAGTCGAAGAACATTCCGACACTTTAATCTCAAAATTCTCCATAAATACATTATGAAAATTTATGATTCTTGATCCTATGGAAAGGTAATCAAGTTATCTATAAAGTACTACAAAAAACGGGCAACAACAAGTTTAAAGTGAATCAATTCTTTAAAAAACACTAAGATGGTTTTGAATGATACATAACCAACTTTAATTAGCAAATTCTTGGCCTACACTTGATGAAAATTCATGAATTTAGTGTTCTTTTAAAGGTAAAATGATTATTTACAAGGTTATGCAAAAAGAATTAGCGAAAACGATCAAGAATTAGCGAAATCGATCGAGAAACCTGCTGAAAAAGTTGCAGGTCGTTTTTTATGCACATTAACACGTTTTTAATGACTTGACTGACCACATGTATAAAATAACATGACGTGCCACAATGGTAAAATGAATAAAGTAGACAACTATTTAATGACTTTAACCCATATATATATATTTGAAAAGCAATATATTATATAAATAAAAACTAGCAAGATGCTAGTCAGTCTCACGATTCAACGAACAAACAAGGAAATTTAAACACGAACACATACACCGCTAACCCTAAAAATACCCAACACAACAGACAAATCCAGTTAACCTATCTAAAATTCACAAACTACAAAGGACAGTCACTGGTGGACTGAACCTATCCAAACTCCATCTTAACAACGAAAATGAACACCCCAAACTAACAAACTAACAAGATATATATTATTATTATAAAATTCACGATACAATAATAGTTATATATTATTGTAAGAAGTTGTCATTGTTTATTCTAGTTACGATCAATTTTGTGTTGTGAACAAACAAAAGCTAAAAGAGTTTTGTTCATTATTTTTTTTAAAAATCTTTAATCTCTAGTATATATATATATATTAAAAAAGGAATTATAATGTTATCGTTTTATTTTTAATTAAAATTTTTCACTGATTTTCTTTTTTTTAATGGTTTTTAAATGAGTTGTTTCCTCAAATGTTATTTTAGGTGATTTAGTTTGTTGGCATTTAAATATCTTAACAAAAACATTTATTTAAATCATTTAGATTACGTTTGGTTCGCAGAATGTTTCTGATGAAATTGGAATATGTGAAGGAACTGGAATCTGTCAGGAATTGGAATTTGAATCTATGATCTATTTGGTTGGCAAAAAATGAAATTGAAATTTGGTTTCAGTAATGTAAAATGACAGAATTGCTCTTCTTGTTTTTTACTTATATTTTGTTTGTTTTATAACTTTTATGTAAAAATGTATTATAAAAATAATAAAAATATTAAATTTACATTATATTAATTAAGCATTCATAGCAAGAAATTATGAAAATCATGCTAATAAACATCATAAGTTAAAATCATTACAATTTAACGATCATTAGTCCAAAATTATTGCCTTCTCAAATCATCAGTTTCACATTGTAAGTCGGACAAATTCAACATTGTGGAGGGAGGTAGATTGAGAGAGAAGGAAGACTCATCTAAGGCTGAGGTGGTGGAAGGCGGCGACGAAATGGAAAAATGTGGCGACTGTGAGTGATGAAGAAGATGTTGTGCGGAGGGTTTAGAGGCGATGAAAGAGGAATGTTATGGCAGAGGGTTTGGAGGCGGCGACAAAGGAAGACTTTGGCTGAAAGTTAGGAGGCGGCGGAGAAAGGCTAAGGTGAGGGTCTGGAGACGGCGATAGAGAAAGGCTATGGCGGAGGTTCTAGAGGCGGCGGTGGAGGAAGGCTACGCCGGAGGGTCTAGAGGCGGTAGAAGGTCTGAAGGCGGTGACGAGGGAAGCTGCAGTGGATTGTCTAGAGGCGGTGATGGAGGAAGGTAGCAGCGGCAGTGTAGAGGCGACGATGGAGGAAAGCTGCAGAAGAGGGTTTGGAGGCGGTGATAGAGGAAGGCTAAGGTGAAGGGTCCAGAGGCGGAGGACGAAGCCGTCGGTATTTGGAGGGTAGAGTCGTCTACATGTTATGTCAATGGAATAAAACAGATATATTATGCCTACATAGATGTTTAAGGATAACAAGGTAATAATATTCTACATTTCTTCATCCTAATGATTTTAAATCCCCCATTCCAGATGGAATTCACTTTCTCTCATTTGGTGGATTATAGTTCCTCTAGATTCTCTCATTAAAGTGAACCAAACACAGGAATTCTTGGGAATTGAGTTTCAATTCTTTCAGAATCTTAAGATTTCCTGCCAACCAAACGCTACCTTATTGTATAAATCTACCTATATGTTTTAGTTATTATGTAAATACGGATACCAATTTGATTAAATTATAAAAAAACAAATTTGATTATAAAGAAGTTATACAAAAGATTGATGATGATGTTAAGTATAAATTTCTGATTTTTGATAAATTTACTCCTATTTAAAAGATTGTATATTTCTATGTATGTTTTACAATATATGTTAGTACCATTTAACAAACATAATATCGATTTCTTATGTGAACATTTAAGAAAACCTTACTTGGGATTTGTCGGTCCGAATAACTAGACCTACACTCGACCTAAAAAGTGATATTTTAGTTGGGTTATTCGAATGACAAACTTGTCACCTGATATTCCTTATTTGATTAACCCGACAATGATGTTTATTCGAGTTTAGGTATTTTTGTTAGCCTTAGCTTGATGGAGAGCACTAAATCAACTTCAGTAACATCAGTTCGGCGTTGATCCGCTTCAAGTTCATCACTCAACTTCTGTGTTCAACTTTAGAAATGATCACTCACTTTTAACATTCATCAGTGTGCTAACATATTCTTTTTGGTTTCGTAACATTTTCCCGATCCTAGGGGGAGTAGGGGGACAACCTCCCATGATCCTTATCAGCCGACTGACACGATGTTTTTTATAAAATTTAACTAAATTATGGTATTACTCTTATTACCATGTATAATTTTGTCTATTGGGTTGAATATACAGTTTAACCAATTAAGTATCTGTTAGTCTTAGATTGAGTACGTAACAAAAAATGGTTGTAGAAAGGGAGGTTGAATACAAACTCAAGTTTTTTAAAATTAATTGCACATACTAATACTTTTAATTTAATTCTTATTTAAATGAATCAAGAATTACATGTACGAAGAAACGAAAATTTCTAACACAATAAAAGGTGGCAGCTAAGGTGTATAACACATAGACAAGCTTCTCTAAAACAACTAATGTTTAAGAAGTTCAACACATGGACACGTTTTTTTACACTTATGCAAATTCTAAAACTTGTTCTTGCTTAAAAACTTTGAAGCTTGTTCTTCTAAAGAGATTTTCAATGAGTGTAAAGTGGTGAGTATTCATGCTGTAGATGCATATCTATTTATAGAAGTCTTGATATCAGGTCAGAAGAAGTATTAAGTGATGAAGTGGCATAAAAAAGACATTAATATAATTATAAAGTAAATGGAGGAAAAAATAGTATTACTTTACTCAAGTATGAATAAAGTAATTGTAATTTTCGGTGAAAGATCATCCATTCAAATAATATAACAATATTATTTATCTTATCTTTTTACCTCGAAACTCTAACTTTCTCTTTTTCATGTTAGTACTTTCATCAACAACCATCATTCTTCATATTTGACTTTACCAAATATGTAGTTGCAAGCCATGCTTTAGTCTTTGAGCAAAACTTCGAGACTTTTTCATTGGAGGTAACTTAAACCTTTTCCAGAGGTCAAGTTCTATCCTTGTTGTCCCTTGGTGGTACAAAAAGTGTAAATACTTTTACAAAAGAAAGATCAAAGGCATAATAGAATAACGCATGTTTAGCTTTTGACTTAATAGAAAATTACATTATGAACCGAGTACATGGATAAACCTTTAGGGCACAGCTACGACTTAGCTGAACAAAATGTACTAAACTGACTTACTATTTTGTCTCGGTTGAAATATTGAAACATTCAGTATATTATTGCCGACTTAACTGACGATAAAGATCGATCATGGAAAGTTCAGATGATTAACATCTTTATATAAACAAACCTTTATCTCATCATTTTGGATGAATATCTCATATTAGTTCGTAGTGCTGAAGAAGCATACTTAGTTTAAAGGTTTTGGATATTCAACTGAGTCAAGAATTGCTTAGCTGATCATACTGATGATTCAGCTGATGTTTGGAATCATTTAGCTGAAAGTCTTCAGATATTCAGCAAATGGTCTTCTACACTTGTATTCATGTCACATGGTCTTTTGGTGTTGTTTTAACTGATACTTAGTACTTTTAGCAAGTCTTTGTCACTACTCTATTGTTGTAACATTCAATTTAGAATTTAAACAACTCTCAGACTTACTGAAGGTCCGGTTTTGTTATTATTAAATCCTATGTATTTCAATAGACGGATTTAAGTATTGGGCTGAAATTATTATCTTCCTAACAATATCTAACATATCTTTTGAATTATAGTTTTAAGTATTATACTTCTATGCATAATAGAAATATATTTCAATTTTCTTCAATATTATGTGACTTGATGCCACTTTAAAGTATGATGCATTTTATTTAAAAATAAGAAATCACATAAACTTCAGTTTACTATATATATGGCGTGCATTCAACCAGGGCTGTCTTAAAGGGCTCGCTACCCGGGTACCCATACATTGCAACGGTAATGAACAATTTCTACTCGATGATATGTCCGTTTTCAAGACTTAGGGGGTATGGAATTCATGTAATACAATGATAATGAATAATTTTTATTGCTAACATGTCTACATTCTTTATCTTTTTTCTATTTCTATTTTTAAAATAAATTTTGAAAACAATAAAATTAGAAAAAAGGCTCTACCTATAATTG
Organism: Pulicaria dysenterica; assembly: GCA_947179395.2. NCBI lineage: Eukaryota > Viridiplantae > Streptophyta > Magnoliopsida > Asterales > Asteraceae > Pulicaria > Pulicaria dysenterica. The sequence continues at coordinate 74,150,157 of OX359288.1, read as the reverse complement.
CATGAAAATAAAGGGTGTAAATTAGTAATTTGAAACTACTTGATATTAAAATATTTAGAAAATAAACTAAAATAACGGATAATTATCTTATTTTATTTTGATTATTTGAGGTATTAACTTTTTAATGCTTATAGATTTAGGCAGAGGTTATTTAAGTTTATATGTTCTACTTATACACATTTCTAATAAATGAGTCAAAGTATTTAGTATATGATAGTATATTTATCACTTTGGTGGTCAATTGTATAGTCCGCTTTCCCCGAGAGGTCAAAGGATCAAATCCCGTATCTAGGGTTAGCGAGGAGGTTGCTTCCGGATACGATCACGGGTAACACTGTTTAGATCACATACATTAGGCAAAATAACTCACACCCTGGGAAAACCCTAACAGGGACAATCCCTTTAGAATAAAAAGTTATGAAAAATATTTTTTTAATAATTAAGTTAATGTTTATTGACTTTTCCTTTCAAAAAAATTGTATTGACTTGATTTATTAATTTGGAAGGTTTAGTTATTAAAATAGAATATAAGAATCTTATTAACTACATGTAATAGTTACTCCATTTATTAGCTTCATTTAATTTATATGAGGGGTAATTAAGTTATATTAAAATACTTAAAATTTAAGAGTTTAAGCAAAAAGTTTAAATACTTTTTAATATAGTATAGATATATGTGTATATATATATATCCTATATGTATATATATATATATATATATATATATATATATATCATATATGTATATATGTTTATATATTATATATGTATATGGAATCAAGTTTATTGAGGAAAATGTACACACAAATAAGAAAAAAGACCTAATTTCTTAGGCCCAAAATCTAAAGCATAAACTTAGAAATTGAAATAGCAACGGCTTCGAAATCTCGGACCTATAGCAACTGCATAGGGGGGGGGGGGGGGTAAGAACGAAAAGAGAAATCAATGTCCAGGGGAAAGTAGAGATTACTGGTCTTATCGTTGGTTACTTGTTCTCCTTTTGTCCTTGTCGACTATTAGTTAATTAATTTGTTTTATTTACCTAAAATCACTTACTTACTTGAGTCACTTGTTAATTGGTTACTTTAAATCACTTGATATCAACTATCAAGTTTGTTGGTTTCACTTGATAATCACTTAATTAGTTTAGCAGTTATTTAGTTTATTAGTTACACATGTTGCTTGAATAATTTGATATCAAGTTAATTTGTGATATACTTGAATAGTTAAATCAGTTGATATCAAGTTAATCTGTTTGTTTAATTGAATACCTGAATCACTTTGTAATTAATTAATAAATAATGTTTTCCAATATCATTTATCCTATAATCAAAAAAGAAAGAAAAGAGAAGAATTATAAAAAACTACAACGATCTCAAAGATTGTTAATAGATTAATTTATAAAAAATTGAAAACCTAAACAAATGTAAGTTTATTATTCATCGTTTTTATATACTGTACTTTGTTTTAGTATATATTAGTTTATTAGGGGCTCAAATTTTACTTTGATCCAGGCCCCAAAAATATTTTAGAAGGCCCTACATTCAACTCATTTTTTCTAAGAGTTATCTACATTAAAATATGGAAAATTATGAATTTGTTTGTTAATAAGATGTCACCGATCCACCGCAGTCTATGTGCATCCAAGCAGCATGTGGGGAGCTGGTTGGTGCGTGAGACATGTGAGCACCATTGCCCCCACCCCCTTCACTATAAGTGAGTGTTATTAGCTGCTTGATACTCACTCTAAGTGAGTGATTTTCTCTAACTTATTCTCTCTATCTCTCTCCACTCTCTATATCTATAATTTTTTAGAAAAAAAAATATAGAATGGTTGAGGGGAGTGGATGTGGGGTTAATAGGATGAAGGAGGATAAAAAAAATGATGTGGTGCTGATATGGCAATGAGAAGTAGGGGGTGGATGCTCATGGTCTAAGAGGTTCAGGATAATGATATATAGAGACACACACATACACACACGCACACACACACACACATAAGTTCATTTGAGAACCATTTTATTGTGAGTATCGCGAAAACCAATCTTAGCTGTCCAATTTTCCTCCTTCAATTTTATCACTCACCCATGATTTTATCTCATGCACCTTGCCACAATATGTCCTCTCAAGCTCTCCATCTCAGAATTCCACTTACCAAATGAATTGCTAAGATTGGTTTCTGCTGTACTCACAAAAACACGGATTTCAAATATATATATATATATATATATATATATATATATATATATATATATATATATATATATATATATATATATATATATATATATATATATATTATGGGTGTGTGTGGGGGAGGGGACGGTTTAAATGAGAATGGTTTTTCGTACGAGAACTGTGAAAACCAATTATAGCCATTGATAAAAAAAGATAGAGTGCCCAGATTAAAAAATTGTTAATTGGTAACCTTAAACGAATCAAAATGTATCCTTAAATAATTAAGGGCAATTTGGACATTTTTACATTATTCCACTTTTTTAAACTAATAATCCATCAAACGAAAAGTGTTAAATTATGAAAATTATATCAAATTAATGAAAAATTTATGCTATTGAATTTGATATTGATCTTGCTATATCTTCTCGAAAAAAATATTGTATTTCCTGGGTTTTTCCAGCACATGTCTCAACATATCAACATGTGCATACTAATAAGTTTTTTTAAAATACAGGTCTCGAAAGGTGCAGATGTGCATATATGCACATGGACAAATATATGCACATGTGTATGACAGATTCACCTAGTTTTTTCAACACAAATGTAGATATGCATATGTGCAGATAAATGCACGTGTATAGGCACATTTGCATATATCGAGACCCGTGTTAAACAAACCCAACAAATGCAAAACTTTTTTCCGAAAAAATATAGCAAGAGCGGTCTTAATTTAAGAATTTGTATAATTTTTGTAATTTAACACTTTTAATTTGATAGATATATTAGTTTATAAAAGTGGGGGTAATGTAAAAAATTTCAAACCGTCCTTTTGATTTAAAGTTAAATAAAAGAGACAAGAAATTAAATGATTGATTCATATTGGTTATTATAGTTATTGTATGAAGAACATTTCTCGTTTGAATCGCTCTATATAATATATGTATATAACTCTATCCTTAAACGACAAATGAATTAAGTAATTGAATTATAACATACATGGAAATTAGAAGTATTATAATTGTGCATAGATCATCATAAATAGTAATTAACAACTTTCATAACTAATTGTAACGTTCTTTTTCTAACCTATGAGTGATTGACTATCACATAACTAATAGCCCTAATAATAATTGTTAGAGTGGACGGAGTGGCCGACGAAATCGGCGTGAAAAACCCCTTACCGCACCGTGGTAGTCGGTGAAACCACACCATGGCGGCGTTGTTTTTCTTTGGCGTGGTAAAATCCGCGGAGTGATAGTGGCGTGGAGGAGTTATTATTGTATCTTTATACTTTATTTTATGTCAAGAGAAAAGAAGGAAGAAGAAGATAAAATGTAGAAAAGAAAAAATAACGCAGAAGAAAGTATGGAGAAGAAGGGTACTGGGAAGAAGAAACGCCAACAGGAAGAATAAGGATGAGACTGAAGTTTCAACCTAAAATATTTTATTTAAATATCCTATGAAAATTTCAAAAACATCCTTAAAGCTTATTATTCTTGACAATTTTACCCCCTTTAAATTTGATTTGTTTTTTTTTTTTGCTAATCAACTAATATAACATACAAAATACAAACTTTAATTAATTAAAGCTTTTATAAAATAAATTAATTATTGAGTAATATCAAATATAAAATTAATATATAAGGTGGGTCCCAAAATTTGATGTGATGGAGAGTAACCACTACAGGTCCATGTGGTGAGCTGAGTGATAGGAGTGAAAAGCTGATGTGGCGGTGTGGTGGAAGGTAACCACTCCCACCTCTCTTATGACTATCATTAACAACCGCTACATCATCACTTTTTTTTATGATTGTTTGAAAAAATAAAAAGAAATAAAAACTTGATAACCTCCCGTTTAGCTTGTTATTGTGATAACAAGCCATTAACAGGCTTTCCCTAAGGCCTTGTACTCGGCTCGGAGAGGCGCGAGCTCGCGAGGAACACCATTACGGGTATCCTCTACTCGGCGGGTGCGCACTCCTCCGGGTTGTGAGACTTGCACGTAAACACAAACCCAACCCCCTACCCCCCCCCCCCCCTCAACGGTAACTTTTTAACGACGGCTATATATATATATATATATATATATATATATATATATATATATATTCTTTTATTTTTCTTTTTTACTCACCTCTCCTATATATATCATATATTTCTCAACCATTGTTTATACTTCTCTCATATTTTCTTCATATTTTAAACAAAAACCTTCATGGATCCAAACCAAAATTTCACAACCCCTCCGTCATCCGGGAGAAACCGATCAAGAATTCTGAGTTCTACAACGCCGTAGTTTAATAATGATTTATTGAATATAAAAAATAAAAATAAAAAATGGGGGAAAGGGAAAAGGGGGAGTACAACGGGTGTAGTGGGTAAGAGAAAGGGAAGGGAGGAAAAATGATGTGACGATGATGTGACAGTGGGTAAGGAAAAGAAAGAGAGAGAGTATAACGGATAGCCTAATAGATGACGAGCAAATTTCATGCATTTTTCACCTTGTTATGGAACTCATTACTAGTCAGTACACATATAAGAAAAAAAGTACGTAGGTAGCATGCATATATGTACTTAAGTTTTACATGAGTCATGTGATCGAAAGTCGAAAGATATATATGAATCATATATAATCATTATTTAAAGCAAAGAAACACTGATTGATTGATAGATAGAGGCCGGGTTTATAATAAGGAATCTGAATTGCTTTCTTGTTTACAATAATTTCATCAAGATTTATTTCATCTCTCATCTTATTATATATTCTTCTGCAATTATTCTGATGCATATATGGCCGGTATCCCCATTACACAGTAAAAGTTGATCTTATACTCATCATACTCACATATGCTTCAATCCCCACCACACCAGAATTTTATTTTCGAAGCTGCCTTCTTTGCCTCTGCTTTTTCTCATATATTCCAAACCAAAACCTAAAGCCAAATAGTGACCAAAAAGTAGTCTTGTCTTTTAATAATACTTAAACTCCACACATTATATATGTGTGCTCATTTCAGCACATTAAGTACTAAGAGAATACTTAATTTTACCGATAGAATGTTAGAGCAGATAACCGGATTTCTTATACAATCGTGTGAATCACTTTCTAAATTCGATATTTCGACCGTATATGCCTGGTATCACGAAATCCAAATTGGGATAATTGTAAAAACAACAATATTGATTTTGGCAGAAATCAAGATCAAAATCAGAGAGATTATATGTGATTTCGAATTCTGTGCGTTTCAAATTTGAAATCCGTAATCTACTAATAACTAGAAAACGGAAGTTACAATCTTTTAAATTTTACAATGAGAATCCTTTAAAACCAACGGGACCCCGTTTTGCGTTCAGGGGTTGTTGCTCCCTAAATATTACCGGACCGACTTAGACTAATACAAGTGTGTACTTCACACTCTCCATACTTGTTTTAGAACAAAGTTCAATCTTCTTGATTAAACACACGTATAAAATCCATTACACTAAATGAAACCGGTAACGCTAAAATCACCAACATAAAATGAGCGACAATCTATAAATTTAATCTAAAGCTAGTTGCATCAAGAAGGTGATAAATGGGTCAGGTCTAGCTAGGATTCTAAATAATAATAAACCCATGCATTATCTCAAGATTACCCGATGTGCGGCTTTGAATGTCTTATTAAAGTCACGAGTTTAATTTTTCTTGTTTAAACTTCTTGGGCAGCTATGAAAAGTATCAAGAACGACCATGTAAATAGTTAAGACACTACAAGAAAAATAGTTTTTTGCCACGTAAACTTTTCGGTACTTGATGGGTCCGTTGTATGTCGTCGCAAAAAGTCAAACATGTCGTCGCAAAAAACTTTTGGGTACGAAGCTTTAGCGGTGACTTTTTTGCGGCGACATGTCGCCGCTAAAAACCTATCGCGGCGACATTTGGAGTTTTAGCGGCGAATTATAACGCCGCAAAAAGCATTTTTTTTGTAGTGAGACCGTTTATATGGGAGCATATATAGACTCTCTCACGAAAACCTACTAAAAAAATTACCCTTTTTAGGAATATAAAAAATAAACATATGCTTTTGTTAATCTCATTTACTTTAATTACTTGAGAATTAATAACCGCTTTAATCTTTATTCCTATATATTTCTAATTTTTTATAGTAATTATAATTTAAAATGACAATTTTATTTTGGTCTATCGGCAAGTTTTCAATTAGATATATATTTCATTACTTTCTTGTATAATTAGGGTTTAGGGTTTAGGGTTTAGGGTTAAGGGCTTAGGGCTTACAATTTTACGGTTGAATATGCCTTCGACGACGTCTGTAATCTTAGTATCATCAAAGTAGTGAAAACTATCTAATTGAAAATGTTTTTATAATGTTTACTATTATGTTTAATAACTTTGGATTATATGTTAAATCTCATATTTAAAATTTGTTAAACTTTAGGTTCAAATATGTTAAATAGTGTATTATTTAAAATAGCAAATACTGGAAAGTAAAAACCAAAAGAAAATAGACACCCAAACGTACATTTAGCACAATAAAATCTAGCGCCGTCATTTTTAACCAAATATGTTTCTACATTTTATATTGAAAAGGCTCTATTCTAAAAAACTTATTCACATGAAACTAAAAACATTTTTTCGCAACCATACACACCCTAACACATGCAAAGCATAAATTAGGATGAAATACAAGTAGAGTACGTACTGTACGTGTACATGTGTCTAACTCGGTATATAAAACCTTCAAAAGCAAAAAAAAAAAACTAAGATACAACAGGATCACATGTCTATATCGATCCAACCAAAATATTAACCCGATCTTTTAACACTTTCCGACTCTCCTATGGAACAGTATGTACGTACTAGCTAGCATTATCAGGCAATCAATAGCGAAGGAGCCAACATGTTAGCAGATGCGGTCATTTTTTGGAAGCTCCATGTGTATTTCATGATTAACAATCTCCAAATTATAAATGAATTTGTGTAAATGACAAAAAAAAGGGCATAAATCTAAAAAGGAAAAAGAGGAGGAATTGTAAAATTACAAAAAAATATGGGTTTTTGTTATAACTTTATGTGCAAAAATATATCATCCAAATTTTATAAACGTTACCTCAAAAAAAATTTAGTTTTAACGATATTTATTTAAAGAAAAGTTTTTAGCTATGCATCCTAAGAAAGCTTGTAGGTTTTCTCTAAATTATGAACATTGTGTTATTTATAACTATTCAGCAAGTTTTTAACTCAAATTAACATAAACAAACAACATTGGTAACCTTAGTGGTTTATGTTTAGAGAACCTTAATGTAATATAAACAAAACAACATTGGTATTTGCATTATTCTTTTTGAAAAATGTTCAACTTTTTGAAGTATACAATGAAAATTTTAAGAATTAGCATAACATTTCGTGTATAAATATGAAAGAAAAATGTAAACGTTTTTTATATTAAAGAATACTAACATACCTAGTAAAACAATATATTGTAAACCATACACAGAGATATAAAATCTCTTAAAAAAGAGTTAAATTTTTTATAAGTTATAAATTCATACATAACATCCTCATCAAATTTTATGTAAAACCTTTTATTAATCATATATAATTTTTTTAATTTAATCCATTTAGTAAGCGTGTTTATATAAATAACCACAAAAGTATGTAGATGTGTCTAGTAAATTATTTGAATAAATGTTTTTGTTTTAGATATTTTTATGTTTTGTATTATCAAATTAAATCGCCTAAAAATGTCATTTGAGAAAACAACTCGTTCATAAACCATTTGAGAAAATAAAGGAACGATTTGAAAGAAATTTACAAAATATAATAATAACATCGTAACACATTTTATTTTAATATATATTGAAAATTAAAAATCTTAGAAACTCTTAAAAATAGAATTACTATATCTATGATTGGCATACTCATATATACCAATCTCTCCTAAGGTTTTCAAGGATGTTTTCATTAGTTTACCTAAACTCACGATTTATTAATTTGGTTAAACTTCATGGTAAATATAGAGAGAATTACAAAAATGGTCCATGTGGTAGTCGTAGAATTTCACTTTTGGTTTTTTAATTAACTTCCAAAATTACAAAAATAGCCACTGTTGTTGATGATTTGTTTCACTTTTACTCATTTACTCAAACAGACGTTAAAAGAGGACGTTAAGGTCACACATGTGTTGTTCACGTGAGGGTAGTTTGGTAAATGCCCTCTCCCTCTCTCTTTGTCCCTGTCATTGAACTAGTCACCTAGTCTATATAAATGAATATAATATATCTCGTGTCTATTGTTCAACGTATTAATAACGAACAAATATTATACCTACGACAATGTAATCGATTTTCAAAATTGGAGATGGCGAGGTCTAATCCTATTAATCCTCATCCTCATCATATTCTGTTTCTAAACCATAATCATGTTCTTCAAATTCAAAACCCTCATTATTCTCAACTGATTTACCTTTATCTATATTTTGTTCTACATCATCTCCAAAAGGGTTAAACCCATTACTAAACATTTCATTCCTAAAAAATTCAGTAAAGTGTGAAGGATCAACCTCCATTTCCCTCTCCTCAAAGTTTTCCAAATTTGACACATTTACATTATAAAGATCATCATTTACATTCACTTGCTCATCTGTTTCATTTTCTTGATTACCTATGTCATTTTCAATGTTTTCTTCATTAGGTTTTCACTCAAGCATTAACTTTCTTTTAGAAGGCCTTTTCATGGTCATTTTCCATTTACCCTTTTCACTAGTCTCATCTATTATCTCCTCAATTGTAACATGTGTAGTCTTTGGTGAGGTAAAATATGTTTCAACATTACTAAACATATGTTCAATATAAACGGATATTAATCTGTTCTTCACTGTGTACTTACTAAGATGAAGAACATCCATATCAGACCCCAATGCATGAAGCCCATAATCTAACCCTAAATCTGGAACTAGAAAATGGTAAATCCATGGCCCTTTTTCTTTGTAACCCAACTCTTCTCTTATGTAATGCAACTCATGTATAGAAAAAACATCTATATCTATAACATCAACGAAATTTACCTTCTCATTCACATACCTCCTCCCTGTTTTTTTGGTAAACATACTTCCATGATGTATTTTGAAAGAAAATAAGGATGAACCATGAGCAGCGTTGTTAAGAAATAGAGGATTTCAGAGTAACTTAAAGAACAAAGATGATGAAAAATGAAAAAAGCAAGAAGAAATAGAGAATCAGACTTACGATATACTTCATCCAAATCATAAATCGCACCCGTATCTCGAATCTGCCAAGTAGTTTGCACCATTTCTAGGGTTCACTTTTGTTGAGATGAAGAATTTGAAGGATCAGTGGTGTGGTGTCGAAGAAGGAAAAGGAAGAAAGAGAAATTGAGAGGGAAGGGGTAACTAACATGTAATTCAATGACAGGGACAAAGAGAGAGGGAGAGGGCATTTACCAAACTACCCTCACGTGAATAGCACATGTGTGACCTTAACGTCCTCTTTTAACGTCCGTTTGAGTAAAGGACTAAAAGTGAAACAAATCATCAACCACATTGACTGTTATTGTAATTTTGGAAGTTAAAGGACCATACGACAACCACAGGGACCATTTTTGTAATTCTCTCGTAAATATATACGAGTTGTGTTTAATAAAGTCCATGTAATAAATATAGTATTTTAATATACAATCACAAGTAATTCAGTATACAATCACATGTAATTTGTAAAAGCATCACATGTGAATTACGAAAATTCTTATCGGCCCAAAATTTTAAAATGCAATCTGGACTATTGATGTCATTGATTCAAAGACTAAAATTAGTCATTTAGGACTATTAATTAAGTATGAACTATATTGAACATTCTTCGAATGTATATATCATGAGAATTCATTATTATCAATTTACATAGTGTTTTTATTCTTTCACATATTTTGATACTTTGGTCTTAGTACTTGTAAGAATAGGAAAAAGTTTATGTAAGAATCATTTTATTCCGAGAATCAATCTTTAACCGTTTAATTCTTCTCTTTCAATTTTATCACCTACACATGAATCTATCACATGCACATTGTCACACTCTATTTCCCACACTCTCCATCCATGGATTTCACTTACAAAAGAAATGACTAAAATTAGTTCTTATAATAATAATGGTTCTCAAATAAATCCCCCTTATAAAAATATTTACCTTGCACTATGTACATGTGAATTTGATCTCTTGTTTGAGAGTGAGGAATCCAATGTTGTTTGTGTGTAGCTTTAGACTGTTTGATTTAATTTCTTTAACTTTTCTTATGGTTTGTTTAATACTTGAGTGATTCAAATTACTCAATAATTAAATATAACAAACCTTTGTTTACCAAAAATACTCATTTCCTTACATGTAATGATAGTTGACAACATGTCGACATATTTAGGTCATAAGAATTTGTCATTTGAATTAAAGACAAATCGTTGGCAAAACTCCATGGTCTACCAAAGGTATTTCAATTCATTCGTCATACGAATCATAGCGACCTAACTGGCTAACTATCAGACAACATCTTTTTCCCCACAACATCAAACAAAGAAAACATATGATTTTTAGTTCAACTTTCATTCATTAATTTTACCAGAAATGTGCATAAATGTTGGGCACTATGAAGGATGTGTCAAATCTAGCTAATTTCTGCTTATTGGCATTTATATATATTTTTAGTCCCTTTTTCCCAGATATATAAATAATATAAGGCCTAAATCATGCCTAAGGTGCAATTATTTTTTAAATAAAATATATATTACAATGGAATCGTTTAATCTTAAAAAGGATCTTCTATTATTTTGCACGTAAGGTTTTATGAGATATGATAATAGGCTATGATTCTTAAAAGAGAAATAACTTTTATAAGAAAATGTTTTTATTTTACTTTTTATCATACTCATCACATTAGCTATCTTTCACTATTTACAACCTAACAACCTTGTGAACACTATCCGCAAAAATAAATTCTACGTACGGATCCAACTAAAGCCCTCCATCAAATTAAAAAAAAATATGGAGAGACAATCAATTTTAAATTACAAAAAAAGTTAAGAGAAATAGACACACTTTTCTCTCCCACTATTCTATCACCACACACCTTCTCCTCCGTCGATGTTTTTCACACCACTTCCTTCGGTTTCTTAGGTTGTACTTAGGGATGTAATCGAGCCGAGCTAGACCCTTATCGAGCCGGGCTTGTTTAAGCTTTTTTTCAGCTCGAGCTCGAGCTCGGCTCGTTTAGAGCTTTTGATGTTGAGCTCGAGCTCGGCTCGTTTAATATTTATGAAGCTCGGGCTTTGCTCAGTTAGGCTTGTTTAAGCTAGGCTCGTTTGGACTCGCGCATTATTTTGATATATTTTTTAAAATCATATGTATAATTATTAAACATTCAACATATAAAATATAAAATATATTATATATAGAGCTCGTTTAGGCTCGTTTAAGCTCGCGAGCCCACTCTTTGGAGCTCGAGCTCGGCTCGTTTATTAAAAAAACTTTAATTTAGGCTCGAGTTAAAGCTCGAGCTCGTTAAGGCTCGGCTCGTTTCGAGCTTTTAACGATCCGAGCTCAAATAGCTCGCGAGTAGCTCGGCTCATTTACATTCCTAGTTGTATTCATCCTTCTAGCTGGATGGTGCGCCACTTAGATTGTAGCCTAGTGGTAAGCACTAAATGTTTTGATGTGATGCCCCATTGACCAAAAGTAATATGTTCTACTCATGTTAAGAGCAAAATGATGTAGATTTAGAAGCCGTTCAAAAAAAATCTAGTTGGATGGTACGTGACCCCATGCCACACAATTACTCACTCCTCATTCACCGTGAGTGACATAATAGTTGGTTCCACTCACGCTCAATTCTCCTCTTTTTCTCTTCTTCTCTATTATCTCTTAATTCTTTTTTATTTTTTTAAAAATAGAGAATGATTGAAAAAGATTGGATGTATCGACTAGTGGGATGAAGAGGAATAGAAGAAAAAAATAATATTACATTAATACAGCAAAAGATATAAGAAGGATGAATGCTTATGTGGAAGTATGCAACACGACTAAGTATTTGGTTTTCTTTTTTCTTTTTTCTTGTTTTTTAAGCAAAACTCGCAAGAGGTATCGACAAAAGAGGTCCATAGCATATAGCAATTACGTATAGAGTTATTTGGATTTATTACTGCAATCACTTTTGCATTTTGCACACGCATAATGAAGGGATTTAATTTCTTGAATTTTGTATTTTATTTTCAGTTTAATCTCCAATTTTATTATAACATTTTATATTATGAGACATGTATTGATTGATTATTTTTTACTCTTTTATTTTTATTTTACATATTTTGTTAATCTTTCAACAGGTTAAAGATGTCTACAGAATAACTATTATGTTAATATGACTGACAAATCATATGTGACGACTAAAATGCTTCAGTCACCTTTTATATATAGATTCACTTCTGTATAAAAATATCATACAGTAACAATAATCCTCATGTGTCTCTTACAAAAGTGTAAGATGGTTTTTCATATTTATTTAATATAAAATAGTTAAAAACAATTAAAAAGTATGTATATGCTTGTGTATGTGTGATGATATAGCTAGTGATGATGAAACAACAGGAGCGGAGCTAAGCATGCATGAGGGGTTCCATTGAACTCACTAAACAAAAAAATTATGTACAATTTAATACAAAATCTAGTATAAATTATGTAAAATTTTAGTTAGGAGCACATTGAATTTGTTTTACAAATGTTATCAATCTTAACTTTGAACCCACTAAAGAAAATTTTTAATTCCGCTCCTGTGAAACAAGCCTTAATAAGTTGTCTCGTGTGCCTCTCACACAAGATTAAAAAGATTTTTCTTCTGTTTTTGCTAAAATTAAAGAACTATTATAGTTTAAATACTTTGATTTTTCTCACTCAAAAGTGTTTCGATTCGACATCTTCATATCCATTATGGTTTGTAGATTTAAATCAATTTATTATATTCGATCTATTGCTTGAAGATATTCTTTAGGTGTTTATCCCTCAAGAACAAATAACTAAAAAAACTAAAAATATATAGAAAAGTATTAAGAACATATTGTTAGAAATATGCCCATTAATGCACGTACGCCATATGGACCGCTGCTGATGATGTATGGGCCTATTGGGTCATACATCGGGGTCTAACCTGACAACAACTTAAGTTAAGGGACCAAATATGGCAAAAGACAAAAGTTAACATCGCAGGCCGCGTTAGCGCCGCTAACTTTAAGGGTTAGCGCCGCTAAGTCCTAAAGGTTAGCGCCGCTACGTCTGCATGTACTTTGTGTCATATCACTGACAGGCCGCGTTAGCGCCGCTAACTATTTATAGTTAGCGCCGCTAACTCCAGGTTAGCGCCACTAACCCTGCCAGTGTCATTTGTCAAATTCACCTCCTAAACTAGCCAATGCATGTGGATATGGTTATCTCGAGGCTTGGCCGGTTGAAGGGGTATTAGTGGAATCTGGAGCCAGGAGAGAGCAAGAGAGTTCATTTTGTTTTGGCTCTCTCATTCTTTTTCTCTCTAATATACATATGGTGTTCACAAGGACTGCTTGTTTTTCTGGTTATAAAAACTTGGGACACAACCTCGTTTTAAATTTATAAAAACGATGTTACTAAGCAGATACTACACACGACTCAGGCAAGTATAACCTGGTCAATAGTAGTATAGACTCGGTAAGACCGGATGTCGTTCCACCAGGACAGGAAGCTACCAATACTTAAGTCTCATTGTTGTTTGATCAGCAGGATTAATTAAAGTAAGTAACCAAATTAACTAAATTAAACAGGAAATACAACAACTAAAACAGATTAACACTGAAGGCAAATAGACAGGATAACAGATTCACTCAGGCTTTCGAATCATCGAGACTAGTCATGGCAATGACACAATACAAAACATAATATGGAGACTTGAATAGTTTAAGTGCATAGCATGCTGTTCTAATACTTGACAAAACCATATTATCATGCATAAATCATCACTCGAGTTATCAAGACTCAGACTTAGCAATTAAACATAATCAGGCAAGCAACGGCAAATAAGGATTTAACTACAGATCCACCAGATCACGTCCAAATCACACTACAAAGACATACATCTTTTCAAATGACATATCCAGTAGTCCTCAGAACCCAAAAAGGTGTTAGAGTGGTTAAATTAGTTAAAACAATCAAAAACAGCACACTGGTGGTGAAAATGGCTCCTACGGCCGTAGTAATTATCTACTACGGTCGTAGCAGCCTGGATAGTCCTACGGTTGTAGGGATTTCTTCCTACGGCCGTAGGGACCCATCCGACAGAACATTCAAATCTAACATAAAGGCATTCAACAACAAATTACAATCTAGACTTTAATCTCAGATCATAAACACATGTAAACTGGTACAATGGGGGTCATAAACTCATCTAGACTCAAACCTCACAATTAAGGGATTCTTAATGTTTAGTCACATGATTTCTAAAGATATGAACATGTTAAACCTACCATTTCTAGTATAGCCAACACTTCTTAAAACATGAATCATGTGATATGCACATTGAACACTAAGACAAGCATAACAAAGGCATACATGTGAGTTCATTTCACCATCTAAACATACCAACAAACATCTTTGTGAATCCTTTAATCATTAGTAGCATGTTTAACCCATAAATACACCAAATAACAAGATTTTCATCTATAATCATAAGGCATGCATAAAACCAACATATGATTAACATAACCAATAATGGATGAACCTGAAATGATTCAAATCATATTCCAAAAATGACATCTAATGACAACCATGCAAGATGTATCATTTCTAATAACAAACTCAACATGGAATTAATAAAATCAACCATCATTCTTGAATATTCATATGTTAAAACATGAATGAGTTATCATATACACATTATCACACATGAACATGGTTAGATTAAACATACTAAGTTGATAAAACACATTTGTATTCAAGATTAAACATGCATATATGAATCAAGTCATCATAAAAGTCAAATATATTGCCATAACTTAGCCAAGAATCATCTTGGCCCAAGTGAAATGAGTTTAGTTATCCATATACAAAAATAGTAACATTACAACATCTGGAACACATGGGTACATGATTGATATAATAAATGGAAAGAGTATACCCAAGCTAGCAATGATATAACTAATGAATCCAAGCTCCAAATGTTGTTCCAAGCCTTCAAGATCCAAGCTCTCCTCCTTAGAATCACCAAGAGAAGTCCCCTGGAGTGTTAGGATAATTAGAGAGGGTCTATGGAAGTGTTTTTCCGGAGTGGAGGTGAAAAATGGTAACCCTTTGCAAAATGGCAGAATTCTGAATTTAATCTGCTGTAAGTGGGATTCCTACGGCCGTAGGAATAAGCTACTACGGCCGTAGGAAATCATGACTAAATTTTCTACACACGCAACGTTAAACCATTTGTCCGGGACACGCAAGATCTGGCAGGCAATGATGGATTCTAGAAGAGGGCTTCCTACGGCCGTAGAGAGCATTTTTTTCACTATTATTCTATTTTCTTCAATTCTTTCCTTGTTTTGCCCATTTATCTTGCTTAAAGCTCCTTGTAACCTGCATGGTGAATGTTAAACATATTAGAACCATTTTAGAAGTATTCACCTTGTATTTGGGCTAAGTACGGGGTATTCTAACATGTAAAACATGAATAAAAACGCATATATCAAAGTCCCCACACTTAAGCTTTGCTTGTCCTCAAGCAAACTCTAATGCAATAGCTAAAACCAAAGAATTTCTAAAGGCAGCACATTAGTGCAAACATGTATCATTCCGACATAGAAGAGATCTAAAAGCATGACAAACATTTTAAACGTAGAGTTAAGAGTTGCTTTCATGTATTGAGATAAAGAAAGGCAGATTCAACACGCATACAATGAATTGTGACAAGTATCTGACTTTATACCTCACCGGAGATCACTCTAGCACTCAATGTGTATTTGGGTTAAGTATATAAGTGCTCGTGTGCTAGATTGAAGCAAAGACTCGTATAAGCTTGATCACGTATCACATCTCCACCAATCAACATAATCATATGCAATTATCAAGAAGACTTTGTCGGGTTGTAACGTGGCTAGGGCTAAGGGTAGGAATGGGAATATATAAAAGTGGCTAAAATAGAATCCAGAAATCAAGTTCAAAATCGTCAAAGCTGCTATTATTGAAGGAATACAGAATATCACACTATTTTTGGCGAGAGCACAGTTCATCAAGTAGAAATGGAATCAGAATTCTCTGAATGATGGCTAACAACCAGGTAATACCGAAAAAGAATTACTACTCAATGTATGACAGACTCAAAAATAGCCAAGGAAAGCATGTCAAGTAACTGAATTTCTCAATTTTCTGTTTTTCTAATTTTTTTGGATTTTCTCAGAAAACTCAGCTGTATACAACATGAAACGGAACAAACAAGGGATATATGTATTTTTCATATCCCACTAATCGATGTATGAACAACTGACGAACAAAATACAACGGAACTAAGCAGCGAGAAAACGGGTCAACTGACTCTGGAAACATAAAAATAAAATAGACTAAAACAGGATAAACATGGGTAATGAAATGAAAAGCTTATGCTCAAAGTGGATAACTAGGGGTAAATATATAGAAATTGGCTAAAAATAAAAGTATATAGGCTGAAATGGGGTTTCCTAGTGCTTCTATCACTTAACTGCAACAGTTTAGTTCATGATCTCGACATGCATACTAGTAAGCAAGTTCTACAATCAAAGCAACAATCAGCATATAAGTGGGCAATTCCATGAGCTAATCATGTAAGAAATGAAGTGTAGTGGCTCAAATGCTCAGGAATGCATATCAGGTGTGGCTTGTGCAATTGAAGTCAAACACTTGTTAAAACTCAAGCATTCGTGCAAAATCGTTTTCATAAAAGCTGAAATGTTACTTGTTTAAAGTTTATCATGCGAGAAGATCTAAACATGTCCAAAATGATATAATTTTGCGAAAAATTTACGCCTAAATCAATTCTACGGTTTAAAGCATAGTTAGCATACAAGAGTTTTCAACAGGACACATAATAGCAGGCATGTTATAAAAATCCCTCCCCACACTTAAAAGTGTACATTGTCCCCAATGTACTAATAATAAGCAATAAAGTGCGAGAAAAGAGCTTTAAGAACTCCCTGAACAGCAATTGTGCGTCTGCATTTATTAAACTCCAAAGGCGTTGGCTTCCTCCCCACACTTAAGCTGAGCTGCCAAGATATCACGAATATTCTTGCAAAACAACAACTCAACCAAAAGTGAAACATAGAGAGGGACAAAAGCATCACAAGCTATGGCAAGCAAAAAGGAAACGAACTACAATAAATACAAAGCCGAAATAATGTACAAGTGCTTTGATGTCATACAGATATGCAAAAGTAAGTACAGAACATCAAACACATCAAAAAGTGGCATGTACTACAAACAACCAAAAGCGTACAGCCAAACTAATCTAGAAATACATACAAAGAAAACTACTACACAAACTATCCCCACAAAAATAACTATCGCGGAGGCGGCTGCGAAGGCACGGCTCCATCAGTGAAGTCCCGGAGCCTCTGCGGATAAGCTGGCGGCTGTGGCAACTGCTGTGAAGATGTCATAGTGTCGGCCGCAATGAGCTGCACCATGCTGATCATATACTGTCGATGAGCCTCGGCATGTGCATACTCAACTCTCTGGATCTCCCTGGATTCCCGCTGCATCTCAACCAGCTCAGAAACTGACCTCTCCAACCTCCCAATCCGAGCCCAATAATCTCTCGTGTAAACCTGGGCTGGCTGTCGGAGAGGTGGTGTCGACCCAAAGAGATCCTTAATAGTAAACTCATGGTGTCCGCTCTCTGGGGCACCTCCAGCAGCTACTTCCTCTGCTCCTGCTCCTGCTCCTCCACCACCTGCTGCCTCCTCCTCTACCACTCTAGGAGGCTCCCAAATTGACCCATCAGGGTTGATCAATCTCATACGGTTCTGGATCCTAGCAGCGACTTTCATACGCTGCAGGACCCCTAAATCTATCGGAGCGGCTCGAGCGGAGCGAACGAGATCATCAGTAATCTCGGCAGTCAGGAGGCCCATAGCCTCGGCTAAGATAGTAACGTACCCCCCTCCATAGATAGCCTGCGATACACGGGTGGTACGTACCTGAAATAGAAAACGGGCCAGGCACAGAGCGAGCTGGCAGGGCCTCTGGTGAACCATCGTATATAGATAAAACAAGTCAGTGAAAGTAACAGAACCAGAGGACGCGCTGCGAGCGGTCATGCTGTGGACGATCGCCCGATGCAGAATGCGGTGCAGAGGATCCCGGAGCTTCGTGCTCTTCGGCACGATGGCGGTGTTGTAGGCGCCAGTGCCAACCTCGTCCCAAAAGGAAATCCCGCTCACACCCTCGGGCCAATCAGTGATGCCCTCGGCAAACGCCGGAGTGTCCAACTCCTCGTGCGTAAATAAACCCATATAAACGGCAAACTGCCGCAATGAAAGCCGCCTCTCCGCCCCTAGTAGGCGGAATGTCAGGGCGTCCTCCCGCTCATAATCCAGCAGCGGGGTAACCAAGTGAATGGTGGAGAAAAACTCCAATGCAAGCTCATGGTAGACCGCCCCCTGAAGACTGAAAAGCCTCTGCCAATGAGGGCCACATGTGGTCTGAGCACGGCCCCTGATATGAAGAGTGGCCAAATCATCCCAAACCAGATACCTGATGGGCTGCTCATTTTGTTTTGGCTCTCTCATTCTTTTTCTCTCTAATATACATATGGTGTTCACAAGGACTGCTTGTTTTTCTGGTTATAAAAACTTGGGACACAACCTCGTTTTAAATTTATAAAAACGATGTTACTAAGCAGATACTACACACGACTCAGGCAAGTATAACCTGGTCAATAGTAGTATAGACTCGGTAAGACCGGATGTCGTTCCACCAGGACAGGAAGCTACCAATACTTAAGTCTCATTGTTGTTTGATCAGCAGGATTAATTAAAGTAAGTAACCAAATTAACTAAATTAAACAGGAAATACAATAACTAAAACAGATTAACACTGAAGGCAAACAGACAGGATAACAGATTCACTCAGGCTTTCGAATCATCGAGACTAGTCATGGCAATGACACAATACAAAACATAATATGGAGACTTGAATAGTTTAAGTGCATAGCATGCTGTTCTAATACTTGACAAAACCATATTATCATGTATAAATCATCACTCGAGTTATCAAGACTCAGACTTAGCAATTAAACATAATCAGGCAAGCAACGACAAATAAGGATTTAACTACAGATCCACCAGATCACGTCCAAATCACACTACAAAGACATACATCTTTTCAAATGACATATCCAGTAGTCCTCAGAACCCAAAAAGGTGTTAGAGTGGTTAAATTAGTTAAAACAATCAAAAACAGCACACTGGTGGTGAAAATGGCTCCTACGGCCGTAGTAATTATCTACTACGGTCGTAGCAGCCTGGATAGTCCTACGGTTGTAGGGATTTCTTCCTACGGCCGTAGGGACCCATCCGACAGAACATTCAAATCTAACATAAAGGCATTCAACAACAAATTACAATCTAGACTTTAATCTCAGATCATAAACACATGTAAACTGGTACAATGGGGGTCATAAACTCATCTAGACTCAAACCTCACAATTAAGGGATTCTTAATGTTTAGTCACATGATTTCTAAAGATATGAACATGTTAAACCTACCATTTCTAGTATAGCCAACACTTCTTAAAACATGAATCATGTGATATGCACATTGAACACTAAGACAAGCATAACAAAGGCATACATGTGAGTTCATTTCACCATCTAAACATACCAACAAACATCTTTGTGAATCCTTTAATCATTAGTAGCATGTTTAACCCATAAATACACCAAATAACAAGATTTTCATCTATAATCATAAGGCATGCATAAAACCAACATATGATTAACATAACCAATAATGGATGAACCTGAAATGATTCAAATCATATTCCAAAAATGACATCTAATGACAACCATGCAAGATGTATCATTTCTAATAACAAACTCAACATGGAATTAATAAAATCAACCATCATTCTTGAATATTCATATGTTAAAACATGAATGAGTTATCATATACACATTATCACACATGAACATGGTTAGATTAAACATACTAAGTTGATAAAACACATTTGTATTCAAGATTAAACATGCATATATGAATCAAGTCATCATAAAAGTCAAATATATTGCCATAACTTAGCCAAGAATCATCTTGGCCCAAGTGAAATGAGTTTAGTTATCCATATACAAAAATAGTAACATTACAACATCTGGAACACATGGGTACATGATTGATATAATAAATGGAAAGAGTATACCCAAGCTAGCAATGATATAACTAATGAATCCAAGCTCCAAATGTTGTTCCAAGCCTTCAAGATCCAAGCTCTCCTCCTTAGAATCACCAAGAGAAGTCCCCTGGAGTGTTAGGATAATTAGAGAGGGTCTATGGAAGTGTTTTTCCGGAGTGGAGGTGAAAAATGGTAACCCTTTGCAAAATGGCAGAATTCTGAATTTAATCTGCTGTAAGTGGGATTCCTACGGCCGTAGGAATAAGCTACTACGGCCGTAGGAAATCATGACTAAATTTTCTACACACGCAACGTTAAACCATTTGTCCGGGACACGCAAGATCTGGCAGGCAATGATGGATTCTAGAAGAGGGCTTCCTACGGCCGTAGAGAGCATTTTTTTCACTATTATTCTATTTTCTTCAATTCTTTCCTTGTTTTGCCCATTTATCTTGCTTAAAGCTCCTTGTAACCTGCATGGTGAATGTTAAACATATTAGAACCATTTTAGAAGTATTCACCTTGTATTTGGGCTAAGTACGGGGTATTCTAACATGTAAAACATGTATAAAAACGCATATATCAACATACACACTCTTTGGTGCTACTAAGACCAAGAGAGGGTTATTCAAGAGAGATCTCCAGAGTTGGTCTCGTGAGAAGCTGTTCCAGAAGTGGTATTCAAAGGTGAAGTACCATGGAGGCTTGCTAGCTCTTGTGGTTAGACGTGTTCCCGGGGTACTACCCACTAGTCGATCCACATTTCGTTCTTGAAGTATCAACACCACGAGACAATCAGATTACTGGAGCTAAGGAGAAAGGTATAACACCTCTTTCCTTTCTTTGTTGCATTTCTTGAACATAGAGTTTGGTCCATTTGTGGGATTTCGGTTTTTATGCTTTATATGCTTGTACATTGGGCTATTTTTGTTGTACCTTGCTTCCGCTGTGTGCCCACGAAATCCCAACACATATATCATTGTATTCTTGTACAATTTCACCCATCTTTTGAACTTAGTTTAATTTGTAAGAACTTTACACCATAAATCATGTTAAATCCTCTCTTAGTGTTAGGTTACCTATTGCTCTTCTTAAGGGCCAATTGTTCACAGTTATTCTAAGAGACTCTACTTTATGTAAGCGAGTTATATTGGTTGATGTCATGAACTAAAGGAGGTCCTTACTCAAACACTTAGGATATATCATGTTATAACCATTCTAATACCCCAAGTGATAACATTAAAATAAAATTTTGCTTCATTTCATGAGTAATACCATTAAATATGTAAGTTTGTCGGGTTTTAACTCAAAATTGATAGAGTCGAATAACATAGACTTTTAATTAAGCACATTACAAAGTCACAATCACTAATGTGAGACGATTCTCAACACCCCCCCCCCCCCCCCCCCCTTTCAACGTGGAGGTATGTGGTTGTTTGGCAAACCATGGCTAGATAGTATAGTTTTAATACCATGTCATAACTAATTACAATAAGCGGAGTAACACAGTAGTAAGCATATTACAAAGCGACACTAGTCTTAGTGTGAAGCAATACTCAACATAATATACAAAATTTAAGAGTGTATATATATCCCTCTTCAACAAAAGAGATGCAACCCTACCGAGATATAAGAAATCAAAAGGCATCCAACTATTTGATACAAAATGAAAAGTCCCAATCGTGTTTTAAATCTGAAAATCTATGGTAATAATAATAGTGAATTTTACATATTGCTCAGTTATTATAACATAACATAGAACTACATAATAACCAAGCAAATAACTCAATAACCACATATATAAAGAAGTAAACATAAGGTTGCAGTTAGTTACATTACAGTGACTTCAATCACCAATTACTTTGAAAAATCAACCATAATATGTCAAAACATGAATAAACTAGATAATGCTAATTAAAATCATACTAAAAATATCTGTTCGATCAGTGGGTTTAACAAAACCTCTCCGCCACGCTCCACCCTGCTCTCAGCTTAAAAATGGCACGACATCTGCTGCCGTACAGCTGAATGATAGCAACTTACCGTAACATTTACACATCTGAATGTTAAGATTATATCGGAAAGATGGAAGATTTGAACCCTTCAAATCTTAAATCTTATCTGATTATGGGCCTAAATGCCCCCAACATATGTATGTATAATTGGGCTAAGAATATCAGGTAGGTCTTTGGGCCTCAAACTTCAAGTAACTTCTTAACATTTACCCAAGACAAGACTCTCCAACCCCAACCCCCCCCCCCCAATAAATGACAAACAAACTCATGCCTGATGCCTAGATGGTTAAAGTTACAGAAACAACAAGCTCATAGCAATCATACAGTTAAAATGGTCTTTTAGAACCTTATACAAAATTGTCAAGAAAGGTACACATATGATGGTATCTAGTCTGATCTTTTGCACCTTATAATCAACCCATCTGGGTAATTTGGATTTTTTTTCTGATGATTAAACTATATAGTTATAAAGTATACCGAAAGTCCAAAACTAGACTAGTGACCTTCAAGAACTGCTGTGCCCAGTTGCACCGGTTCAGTATCTTCAAGACAATCTACATTATAAGCCAGAAAATAAGTTTACTATGAACAAGCTAGCGATTTCTAAGTTGACAATCATTGAAGAGCAAATAAACGGTAACCTTGGGGTATTATCAGAACAAGAAACTTCATTTCAGTCCAAGAAATGCTTCCAATCTGATGATCAAGAAAGAGTTATATATGAGAGAATCAAATGCACAAAACTTTATAACAACCGGTAAAACAAGAATGATTTCTAGATAGACTTCTGAAAGACCAGTGGAGATGATGATGTCTTCTCCTGAGAATGACAAGAAAATGTGGAATTATGATCTTATAGACACTACTGGTAATGGGTCGATTTGAGTTATGTTTCAGGTCAAACGGGTCAAATGAAAAGGATCAAATGGCTCAAAATAGACCAAAGTGTATTTTAAACACATAAAAGCTCTTGAATCTTTTTTTTACACTAATTATCATACAAAAGGGACTGACTTTTTGATGAGAGAATGTTGCGGTTCAAATCGACCAAATCCGCTGTGAGAAACTGCCTGTTTTGACCCGTTATAATTATACGACATATAAAGAATATGATATAGATGATAACCAACCAAACCAGCATCCTAAATCTGTCAAAGATCATTGCATCTTCAATCATCATCTGATGTACCTAACTACAAAGATCAAAAAACAACATCTGCATGTAACAATGGAAGATCAAGCAAATGGTTATTCATATGTTAAAGTCTGTTAGCGGTTACGAGACAGCTTCCTACTTTGGGCTTGAACCCAGGACATCAAACTTATCAGCCAAGAAATTCACATCATCAACAGATTGTTCATCAGATCTTTCACTAAACAACTCTTCCCAGAATTCATCATCAAGTTCTTTCTCCCCGCCCTCAAACTCAAACTTGTTTCGTTCTTCCTCTTGATTTCTTTTAGATCTACCACAACCTTGAATTTCTAAAGCAAGTGCCTCGAGTTCTGACACTTGAAACATGGAAAAATCCATGTATTCCTCAGGTTCAGATTTAATAAGCTTTGACACACCACCCGTTTGGCTTGACTCACATCTTTCAACCCCATCGAGCAATCTACGTTGGTTCATGATCACATCTTGAAGTTCCTTTCTTTTACCATATTGTACTAATTTCTGGACAAAATCAGGATTTTGCATAGCTTTTGCCAAGAAAGTCATCATTTTTTGCTGCTTTTTCTCTGTTCCTTGTAACCTTAGGTCCATTGCCTGAAGCTGGGCTCTGGTGTTTTGCTGTTGTTGTCTAAGCTTCACTAACTCCATCATAAGAACCTGCTTTTCATGTTTTAGATCGCCAACTTCATCCAAACAAGGAGCTCCAATTTCAGTAGCAGGAGTTGAAGTGTGTTGTGGAGATAAAGCTTGAGAAGGTGCTCTTCTTCTCTTGATGTTCTTCAAAGCATGCCTTTGGCCTCTCACAAACGATTCGTTTGCGAATTCCCATGTATCAGGATCTATCTTTCTAAATCCCTGAATTCAGAAACCCAAGCCCTGAAGCTAACAATTTACAACAAGATAAAATAAAACAATATGAACAAGTTTCCACATAAAGGAGAAATTATGTGTTGCAGCACCTCACTTAGCTGCTAATACTCTTGCAGATCACTTAAATGAAGAATATTTTTGTCCTTTAAATGTTTTACTCATTTAAGTGCTTGTGAGTAAGAAGGTGCTGCTAAAAGCATAGATCATTTCCCTTAGTGAAAAACATAAACTTAAGAGCAGTGGTGGATTCAGGAACTTAGATAGGGCAAGCACAGTAATAACCATTTGGATCCTATCTTTCTAGAGTGATATATTCTTGATTGCTTCCATCATATGTCATCCATGCACACACACACACACACACACACACACATATTTATATATTAAAGGCCAAGGAGGAGTAGAGAAAAGGGAACTTACATAAGTATTGAGTTGCCTAATAAAGCTAGAGAAATTACTGTGCTTAAAGTATCTTGGAAGGAGATTAGTAGAGAAAGCATGTGGATCCAATACAACAAAGCTTTGACCCCCTCTGCTCCAACAAACAATGTGATCAATAGTTTGGTCATCCACCATATCATAGATTTTTGTCAAGAAAGGTGGAGGTCCAGCATCATAAAGACCCTCAATCGGCTGTGGAACTTGTACCGTCAATGGCTGTTTTACCTGTGTACCGCCACCACTACGACCGCCACTTGATGGGTACTCCTCCTTAACAACTGAGTAAATCGGATCCATAATTTATCCTCTAAATCAATAATTTTTTTTCAACAGTGAGAGGAATCACAAATCAAAAATCTTTTCTTTGAAATCTAAAATAGGTTCATCAACTTAGCAGCAAAACACAGGAAAAGAAAAGATGCGAGTTTGCAACATGAGAATAAAACCAAACAAGTAAGAGCAAGATAAATCACAAATCTACAGTCTTTTTCTTATGGGTTCATCAAATTTTGCAGAATAACCAAGAGAAAAGATCAGTGAGGCAAAAGATCGAACAGCTGGTGAACGTAAAAATCGAATCCAGCTTAAATTTAAATTTTTGACAGCAATTTGTGTTAAAAACAGGTGTTAAAAAAGGAATCTAAAGAGGATAAAATGACATTTGGGGAAAGATTAAGACAACCGCCAGATTCATTGCTGGCGCAGAGGTACCTCCTTTTGGAAAGTTTTAGTTCACCAAATTAGAAAGATTCTGTTTATATGTCGATTTGGGGGAGAAATACAAAAGAAAATGCAAAGAGTTATAAGTTTCAGGGTAAGCGAGGAAGACGAAGGTTCTCGATACTCCTTATGCGAACCTTCTCTTCCTCGTTATATATTATTTTAAAAAGAAAAATTAGATCTTTTATTAAATTTTGTACAAATTATTATTGAATAGAAACAGATTGTGGGGCTTTATTCTATGTCAATGATGATGGTGCCACCATTTTGTTTTATTTGTTCTTCAACATTTTAAGTGTCGGAGTGGAGTGATTTTTTATTCACCAAAAGTATAACATATATCGTCTTAGCAGTATCTATATTAAGAATATTAATACTTATAATTTCTTTAAATAAAAAATATCTTAGTTATTTTATCTTATATTTATTTTAAGTATTTATGAATTTAAAATAATTAACATACTTAAAGTGTAATTAATAAAGGTGTAAGAATTAGGGTTAATGTTGCGTAATGAGGATCTGTTTAGTTATTTAACATACTTCAAGTTTAGTTATTTAACTACAATTTTGTTACACTCATACTCATTTCTAACCAGATATGTTTGCTTGGTCTGTTAAGTCCCCTTATATACACTAGACATGAGGGTATTTTTGTCATTTAAGCTTTGCGTTAATATTTAATTGGATTTTTAGTTTCAAATATTATTTAACTTTTTTTAATTAGAAAACCAAAACTCCTTCTGTCGAAATAGCAAGTTCCACCACCACTGCCGCCCTTGCACCTACCCACTACTCTTGCACCACCATAACACCTATCATCAAACCACATATCAAATATGGAGAGACAAGAAGTCAAGAATTCAAAAGAAGATGAAGATTTGAAGTATTGGGTAGACAATATTTATATATGACCACCATGAATCACCATCAACACACACTTGTTTTCTTGGATATGGCAACCAAGAACTCATCTCCTCAAGACCATCGGCCCATTACTAAACTAATTAATAAAGGTGTAAGAATTAAGGTTAATGTTGCGTAATGAGGATCTGTTTAGTTATTTAACATACTTCAAGTTTAGTTATTTAACTACAATTTTGTTACACTCATACTCATTTCTAACCGGGTCTGTTTGCTTGGTCTGTTAAGTCCCCTTATATACACTAGACATGAGGGTATTTTTGTCATTTAAGCTTTGCGTTAATATTTAATTAGATTTTTAGTTTCAAATATTATTTAACTTTTTTTAATTAGAAAACCAAAACTCCTTCCGTCGAAATAGCAAGTTCCACCACCACTGCCGCCCTTGCACCTACCCACTACTCTTGCACCACCATAACACCTATCATCAAACCACATATCAAATATGGAGAGACAAGAAGTCAAGAATTCAAAAGAAGATGAAGATTTGAAGTATTGGGTAGACAATATGTATATATGACCACCATGAATCACCATCAACACACACTTGTTTTCTTGGATATGGCAACCAATAACTCATCTCCTCAAGACCATCGGCCCATTACTAAACTAACCAGCACTTTTTATAGTTTCAAAAGTAGATCTGGTCTTTAAGGATCTCCATGGCCAGTAATTAGAGGCGGTTGTCGTTCTTGGTCGTAAATATGATGGATAGGAGAGGAGAGTGTGATGGAGCCTACGGGAGAGAGTGAGATTGTGAAAGAATAAGGGAAGAGAGAGAGAGAGAGAGAGAGAGAGAGAGAGAGATTTAATAAAAGGAAAAAAATATTAGGTTAGGAGATGGGGAGCCGGGGAGGTAAAAAGATGGATGGCGGTGGAGACAGAAAGAGCGTGAGAGTGAGAGAGTGTTCGCCTAGAGAGAGTGAGAAACTGAGGGATAGAGGAGATAAAGGAGAGCGGATTATTTAAAAAAAGTTCAATAATATTTAAAACTGAAAAATTAATTAAGAATTAATGAGAGGATAAAAAGAAAAACCTCATGTATATTGCACATGAGAGACTTTTAACGGATCAAACAAATATATTCCGTTAAAAAAAGACTATGAGTGCAATAAAATAATAGTTAAAAATACTAAATTACAATTTTTTTGAAATGATAAATAAAATTACGATTTATGACTAGTTAAATAAACGTATAAGGAATTAACTCTTTTATTTATTTGAACAAAGTGGATTTGGCAGACGCTAGCAGTTTCTTTTTATTTGTTTTATGATTTTACCTTTTTATTTTATCGTTATTATATATTTTATTTTATTTTTGAAAAGCAAGAAATATATTAACTTGGGCCTCAAAGGTTAAGACCAAAAAGAGTACATTAGATATAAAAAGCAAAAAATACAACATAAATCTACCAAGAGATATAAAGAGTTTAAACGAATCCCACACTCATCCAAATCCAATGCCTATACATGAAGATCGCAAAGTCATGAAAAGCATTGAAAAGTTGCCAACTTGAGCCACTCTATGATGTCCAATTCTTCCAAGTAAAGCATCTAATTGCATAGCTTCAATACGAAAATAAAACTGCCGAGATTATGCATCCTTTAACCTTTTCCATCTTCAAGAATATGTAATCTTCTTTGAGAAAAAGAAGCAACTTAAAAAATCCTTAATGAAATCACTTGCTTCAACGGTTCAACCTATGCCATACAAAATCAAGACACATATCATAGAAAGGAGAAAAGAAAAAACTATGAGGCTCGAACAAATCAAAAGATCTGATTGAAGAATCACAGATTAAGGAAAAGTCATCTTTATAATTAATTATATATTTTATTTGTTTTTCACTCATAGATTTCAACTTACTACATTCGCTATAAACATAAATCTATGTTTTTGATCACTTTACATTTATTTACAATTTAAACATAACAAATTTACATTTATAAGATATTTATCTAAAAAATATGTTTTTTTAATGGTAACTCATTGTTATTAGCATTTAAATATAAAATTTGTTGTAATATTATTTCCAAAAATAACATTTTGTTTGGTGAACATTATAGTATGCTAAAATTTATACTTAAATGTAGTTAAAATAAATGACTTGTAAATATATATTCAGATTTAAATGAAATATTAATATTACAACCTACAGTATAAATACAACGGTACAACCAATATATACTAATTTTTTTTAATGTTATGGCAAAGTGGTATTACATGATTTCAAATCTTTCTAGGTTGAGAGCAAAAATACAATAAACTACGTCTAAATTGTCATTGTATACAATCATCTTTATTTTGAAACTAAAATACTATTAACTTACAATTTTGCTTCATTATATAAAATTTACTTTCACCAACATGTTGTTATGATTTTTTTTTGTTTTTTATCTTAATTTTTCTAGGCTAAATCATGAATGTTCTTGATGGAAGAACCCCCAATATGAAGAATAAACCACATATGTGAAGAACACAACCCATTTGAAAGACCTTGATGTCATGAAGAACACAAACCGTAGGTGTGGAACAAACCCTAATTGGTCATGGTGATACGACAGACATGGTTCGCACAGACCATGGAAGACTAAAATTCAAACCCCTAAATCGATTGTTTTGAAGGGAATGCACCCTAATAATTGAAAGTTTGATTCCCCTAATAGTGGCGATTGCAATTTCAATTTACAAGATTGATGCCAGTTCTTTGTATTTACGACCTTTAACCTTCACAAATTGACGAGACCTTCATTTATGTCTACTTCAATTCCTCGTCCTTGTCCATGTTAGGGTTCTTCAAAATAGGTTTCTGTTCTTGGTTTGCTTTTATGGGTGCAATCGTCTGTTCTTGTCAACAATTGTTGATAATCAATGTTAGGGTTCTTCAACATAGGTTTATGTACTTTGTTGGATTTCATTATTTGCTTTAACATATTTGAGATTTTGCATATCTTGATTGAGTAGATTTTGATTGTTAAAAGGTTTCATTTAATCCCTTTTCAGATGCTTTAGTAATTCTTGTTTGATTCATGTTTAAGATTTCGGTGCAACATATGTTTCACCAGATATGTTTGATTTAAATTTTTTTTTTTTGAACATATAAAGAACACCAAGAACATATGGATTCTCTAATTAAAATTTCAAAATATAAGAATAAAATTGGTAACTTGTTACCAATTGCATATAATGAACCAAATTTGTAAGTTTATTATATTTTTATGTACCAAATAAAGTTAATTGTATACAATGATAATATAGACACAGTTTGTTGTATTTTCATATATTAATCCATTTATTTTATAGTTTAACTTTATGTACATAGATGAAAGTCTATAATGATTTGTTTTCCTTTCCTTTTTCTGATATAATAAACTTTGGAATTTATATGTCTTAACATAAAATAATTAGAATAGTTCTCATATTATCTTGGGCAATCTGCTTCAAAATACAATGAACT
Organism: Pulicaria dysenterica; assembly: GCA_947179395.2. Classification (NCBI taxonomy): domain Eukaryota; kingdom Viridiplantae; phylum Streptophyta; class Magnoliopsida; order Asterales; family Asteraceae; genus Pulicaria; species Pulicaria dysenterica. Next base: position 74,119,959 of record OX359288.1, on the reverse strand, counting down.
TTTACTAAGCTACCAATGTATGCAACGAACTTTAAAATTTAAAAAAAAAATACAACCAACCCTCTTTTATGTTTCATTGTATGCAACTGACCTTTTATAGCAGGTCATTTTTCAAAAAGCAATCGGTTATCTTCATTTATGTATTTTAAATAATTTTAATAAATTTAAAATATTTATTCATGAAGAACACAAGCAGCAGTAACTTGTTGAGTTTCTTTAAACCTACATATGTTTACACAAACACTCCCAAAATCTCAGGTTTACTTCTCAAACCCACAAATTGTCTAGGACATTTTGAATCCACACACAAAAACCCTCAAAATCTCAGAGTTAGTTCTCAAACCCACATCTGTTTCTCCGACCGGCGACTTTTTTTATCACAATCGCCGTTGCTATTGCAACAAACCACCACCGCCACTGCCGCCATCGTGATTAGGGTTCTTGCGTCGAACCACCACAGCCGTCCTGATCAAAGCACCACCGCTGTCTTCTCCTCTTCAAAGCACCGACGCCGTCGGGCTTAGGGTTTCACACACAAACACCGCCGTCGTGTTCATGGTACCCTTTCGATTAAGGTTTTTTGTTCGTGGGTGTTCAAATCGATTTCAGATTTGAAACTTTCTGGGCTTTGATCATGGTACCCTCTCATCACCGCCGTCGTACACACAAACACCATCGCTGCCGCCTTCGCCTTCGTCGCCTGCTTCAAGGAACCATCATATCATTGCAGCCTTCAAGGTCAGAGATTAGGGTTTTCACATCTGATGCCTAATCTGCAATCATAGCCTTCATGTTATGTTTGATTCAGACTTGATCTGGTTATGATATGGTTATGTTTATTTCAGATCTGATGCCTTATCTAATTTGGTTTCTTTGATTTGGTTTCTTTGAACACCTTGAAAGTTTGTATACTAATCTTGAAGGTGTAACAATGTTTATGAAGTATAATGTTTATCTTCAAGTTTTAGTTTAATTTCTTTTCTGATTCAAATCGATTGTTAGGGTTTATAGAGTATAATGTTTATGGGGATTGAATGTTCTTGAGTGTATAGGGATTGAATGTTCTTGAGTTTATTATTTGAGTGTTCTTGAGTTCATCTTTAATGGGGATTGAGTGTTCTTGAGTTAATAGATGAACACAATATTTAAAAAATAAAAAAATGGTTAAAATAAGAAAATGACCTACAACCTGATGTGTAGGTTGTCACTTGCATACAATGGGAGATAAATGAGAGTTGGTTGTATTTTTTTTAAAATTTTAAAGTTCGTTGCATATATTGGTAGCTTAATGAAAGTTCGTTGTATTTTGGAGCAGTTTGCCCTATTATATCTTCTTTTTTTATCGTGTTCCTTGTAAAGGTTAATAAGGCTGGATGTTATGTTAAATGTAATATAAAAAATATACATCTTGAATCGATTTAAATTAAAACACAACGATATAAATGTACGAAAAATCTCATAAATCAAATTTTACTAGATTTTAACTCTCAAATGTTTAACTTTTTCGATTTTACCCTTAATTTTTGTTTCTAGTCGCGGAAAGCAACGCTACATCCTGAATTTTGTTAAACGTATTGATTGGATGTTGTAATTTATAAGTTGATTAATTGAACTTTTGGGTGTTTTCATTTTGCTACGAGTTTCTAAGTTTATTTTTTCCTTTTTTTTTTTTTTAAAGCTACGGATGCCTTGGGTGGAATTGGGTAGTAACCTTTTGGTTTTGGTGGATGTAGGGGTAAGTATAGTGTCAGATTAGTATTGGTACCGTTACTAATTTTACCGAGTATTGAACTTTGTTTAAAAATGGTACTGAACACCATACTGAGTATTCGTGTACGGTACCGGTACCAGGTACCTATTTATCTAATTGGTTACTAGTCCCGAATACCGAGTCCCGAGTACTGATTTAGCAAAATTTAAGTACCGAATGCCGGACCGAAATGTCTAACTAAGTATTGGTACTAGTTTCGGTTCGAACTGGTATGGTTGTATAATTATTGGTACCCACATTCATCCCTAGCTAGGTGGATGTATTTGTATATTTACACAAGCTAAAAATCTATATCAATTTAATCTTTCTTGTTTGTGTCTATTTAAAATTATTTCATCTGTTCATATATACCCATTAGATTAAACTGGTAAATAGACATATAAATGTAATTTCTCAAGAAAAGATACAAATGAAAACATAACGAAAATAACTAAAATCAAAGCATAAATAATAGTTTGTAATTATATAAATCTTTAAAATTATGTTTATATATAAGTTTAAAAATATTCAATTAATGTATAGATTAATATACATAATTATATAAAATTAATAATTTAAGAAAAAAATATATTTTGGTTAACATAAAACTTTCCAAACTATCTTAAATGGAGTAAGAAATATTTATATATTATTCTTTCCAGACTATCTTTTTATGAAGGAAAACCCATAAAAATATTATCATGAAGTGAAGAAACAAATTTATAATGGTATTGCTACGTTAATATAGAATCATGACGTTGATAATTTGTTACAAACATATTTATTATGTCTTACGTCTTTATAAAAAACTTTCTTGGTATATGTAATATAAAATTTTAATTATTTGTTTGATTTTGTGTCATTTTACACTTATTTTAGCTCCGCTTGTAACTCCAGTCAGTTTTATTAAACATCACGATCCTAATATCAATAATATGTATCTTAAAATATTATCACTTCGGTACTTCCAAGAATAAGTTTGTTTTATGACATAGAATCATTTATGTTAATATTTTAAAGCTTAAAAAGGAACTTGTAATACTGTGATTAGATTATATCACTTATACTGGATAAATCATATCTAAGGTTTATATGATTTACATACTATAGCTTGAAGAATGTTTAATTTAGTTTATTATTAAGTTTTAATTAATTTTAAGGGATTAATTTTAGTCTTTAGATCAATAGCATCAATGGTTCAAATTGCATTTAGAATTTTGGACGGAGAGGTAATTTTGTAAATAACATGTAATGCTTAAAAAAATCACATGTGATTGTATACTGATCACCTATGATTTCATTTTAAAATTTTAGAACTATATTTTTTACATAAATTTTATTAAACACATCTCACTATACTTATATATTTTAATAAATAGAATCAAAAGATTAAAACCCTCAAAAGTTTGGGTATATAAAAAGATTAAATGGTCATGATAATAAAAAGGCTAGTGCTAAAATATATATGGTTTTATATATTTTAATAAATTAGTATAATTTAGTTAATAGGAAGAAATACAAGTTTTTAACTAAAATTTATTGACGATTGGGAGTGATTGGCTAGAATGAAACATATTTTATGGAAATATATTGGCGACGTATGTAGTGGGGGGCCATCGGCCATGAATTGAAGTGGCATGATCATGACACATGAACACTATGATCGTCTTATTGGATCTAGGGTTGACAATATATCCTTATCCATGGATTTCTATTATCCACTCGTTTTGTATATAATATTTATTTGTTATACATAACAAAAAATACATATTTAAACTATAATATTTATAAAAATACGATCACAAAAAAAAAATAATAATAAGTTTTTAAAAACATAAAGTTATAATGATTGTGTATGATATAATAGTGTTTGTGGAAATTATACCTCCTGTTAAATAACTACATCTTTTTTTCATCAACATTTGTCAAACATGGTTTATAATAGTAATAGTAACAACAACAACAACAACAACAACAACAACAACAATAATAATAATAATAATAATAGTAATTATTATTATTATTATTATAATTATTAACAATAATAAAATAATAACAACAATAATAATAATAGCAACAATAATAATAATAACAAAAATAATAGTAACAATAACAACAATAATAATAATAGTAACAAAAACAAGTGTGTCCTCTCTGTGATGAACATGAAGAGGATTTGGAGCATGCTTTCTGGAGCTGTCTCAAGGTGCAGAAGATGTGGGGGCTAGTTCAAATATGGTGGTCAAAACAGGATTTTGTCTCTTTGGCATTTTCGGAAATCATTTCACTAGAATTGTCGGTATGGCAAACGTGTCTATGGTGCTTTATGTATTTTATTTGGTCTCATCGCAATAATGTGGTATTCCGGAGTTCAAAAGCGGATCTAGCGGACCTGTTTTTCGAGTTCCAAATCAAAGCTTTTTACTGGATCGTGGGAAGAAAAGGGCTGCATACATCGCATTGGATGGAATGGCTTTCGTGTCCACAGGGATTAAAATTCAAGACTTAATCAGTGTTGGATCTGGGCTGCTGCTGATTGCTTTCTTTTGAGATGGTTCGGTTGCTGCTCTCATTTGATCTTTTAGTTTTGTGTTGGTATTTTTCTAAAGTGCAGAATGGTGCACTTTCTTTTACTGGGTATGGCTCTAGATGTGTGAAAGCTTTGGGCTAATTATTTAGGCCCACTTGTTTTTGTTTTGCTTTTTCGGCCATGGCTTAGTTGCCATGAGAAATCTGTGTAAAGCTTTGGTTTTTGAGGTAATGGTAATGGTATTTAGCTTTTAAAAAAAAAACAATAATAATAACAACAACAACAACAACAACAACAACAACAACAACAACAACAACAACAACAACAACAACAATAATAATGATGATGATAATCAAATAATTTTACCATTGTGTTAGTTTTAGATGAACACACAATAACAAATATTTGTAGAAATGGAGTTTTGAATACAAACTTAAACTATTTAAATTTACGGGCAAAATGCGCGAAAATACAACAAACTATGCCTATATTGCCATTGTATACAACTAACTTCATTTTCTATCAAAAAAATACAAACAACTTACAAATTTGTGTCATTGTATGCAAGTGGTAACCTGATTATCAAGTTACATGTTTTTTCACTTGAATTTTGAATTTTTTTTATTATGATATTTATGTTCTTGGTGGTGTTCTTCATATGTTCTTCATTTCTTTGAAACATTACAGATGAAACATTACAGATGAAGTTCTAAATAGTCCATTACATCCAATTCCAAACTCTAACATTGCTATGAAGCCTGATTGTCCATTAGATCCTCTATTAACGTGAAATCGTGCTAAAAGAATAAAAAACCTAATTAGGGTTCAGGCGCCATTTTCAGGAATTAAGAGGCGAAACGAAGGTGTTAAGGGTGGAGTTGGACATCATTCAACTAGTTTTGATGAGAGGAACACGCCTATTGTCTCAGTTTCTTCATTAGAGGTCTCGAAAAAAGATTTTGGTACCAAAAACCCCCTGTCGAGTTCGACTATGCCAGGTCAGCCGTTTTTGTTCAATTCTTCTCATCCAGAGGGTGTTAGGGATCAAGAACAGGTTCATAAGGGTCGTGATGATATTCCCCAGGGTCCTATCACATCAAACCACGCGAATTTTGATGGATTAGGGGTCGATTTTGGGCCTGTTTCGTCTATCACTCACAACCGCCGCAAGGGGCATGTGCGACGGTCGTAACTGGTTTAAAGTGGTGGTGGGACTAATGGTGGTCAGTTTCATGTTCCTAACATCTCTATGGGTCCAATTAATGCAACAAACATGTTCATGGGGGTTGATTCAAGGGCTTTCTTACAAGGATTAAAATAACAATGATGATTTGGTGTTTGAGGTTGCGATGGTGACTGCTAAGATCGAATTTTTGATGATTCCTCCATTGAGATCCGAGTTTCTTGCATAAAACTATTTTTTAAAATTTAAATTCATTAAATAATAGTTTTAACCGGTTGGTAACTTACAATATCAGGTAAAGTGCATACAATGACACAAATTTGTAAGTTGTTTGTATTATTTGATAAAAGATAAAGTTGGTTGTATACAAGGTAATATATGCATAGTTTGTTGTATTTTCAATCATTTTGCCCTAAATTTGATGCACAAATAATTACTTTCAATATAATTCTTATTGATTTAAATCAAGAATTACCTTTACATGAAAGCCAAAAATTCAAAATAAAAGAAGTTAAAACATAAACTAGCTAGCTTCTCGAAGACAACTAATGTCTAAGAGGTTCAACATATTAATAAATTTCTACACTATGTTAATTCTATTAACTTGTTTCGCTTCAAACGTCGAGCTTATTATTCAAGTAATATTCTAATGTATGTTCGGCAAATAGTAACTTGGAGTAGACATGGGCCCTGAGGACCGACCGGACCGGTCCAAGAAAGACCGCCCGAACCGAACCGGTCCAAGACCGGACCGAGACCGAAAATGACGTAAGCGGTCCGAACCGGTCCAGAACCGGTCCAAGATCCGAATCGGTCCAAAACGGTCCAAGACCGAACCGGTCCAAACTCGGTCCGAACCGGTCCAAGACCGGTCCAATGCCCAACGGTCGAAGTTCAAAATGCAACGGCTCTTTTTTCGGTCCAAACCGGTCCAGAACCGGTCCAAACCGATCCGAGCCGGTCCGAACCGGTCCCCAACGGCTAGTTTCCGATTTTTTTTTTTTTCAATTCTTTCTATAAATACCCCCCATTTGGTTGCCATTTTTCTCCTACACCTTCTCTAAACCACTTATTCTCTCATTCTTTCTTCTTTCTCTCAAGATTTGCTTATAATTTGCAATTTTTCCAATTCAAGGATTTGTTTATAATTTGCTTCAAGAATCAAGGATTTGCTTATAATTTTTTAATTTGCTTCAAGAATCAAGATTATAAAAAATGGCGGGTGAAGGATCTAGCAATTTGAACGCGGGTCGAAGTGATTTCAATATAAATCTCCCGTACGAAGAAGTTCCAAAAACAAATCGAGTTGCGGAAATTTGGAAGGATTTTGTGCAACTCAAACAAAATAACAAAAAATATGCGAAGTGTACGCATTGTGGAGGAATATTATCCGGCTCTAATTCTTCTCTCGCTCGGCATTTAGTAAGTATTCTTTTTTATATTTAAGTTTAGTTTATTTAAATACTAGTTTTTTTATATTTAAGTTTAGTTTATTTAAATACTAGTTTTTTTATATTTAAGTTTAGTTTATTTAAATACTTATTATATTTGTGAATTTAAAATTATAGGAATTCATGAAATTGAAAATATAGGAATTTATGAAATTGAAAATATTGGTGGACAACTTATTATATTTGTGAATTTAAAATTATAGGAATTTATGAAATTGAAAATATAGGAATTCATGAAATTGAAATTATAGGAATTCATGAGCCTAAAACAATTTGATATAGTTCTAGTTATTCATAACTTAGTTATTCATTCTAATCGTAATACTAGTAGATATAACCCGGAGAGTGGTGTCTAGAATAGTCACGATCGGCTTGTGGTTGTTGGATTTTCCGAAAGGTTTTAAACCGAAAGGATCCTGCCCCCCGACTGACCTACCTGGCCACTCTTTGCTTGGTAGTCAAACGTATTACTTTAGAATCAATAACTATAGTTTAATACTTGAATTAAATACATGAACTTGGTTAAATATAGTTTAGTACTTGAATTAAATACATGACCTTAGTTAAATATAGTTTACATTACTTGAACTTAGTTTATTCTAATATAAACTTTAAAAAATTAGACTAAATGCTTGGTGCGACAAGCCGCTGAGGTTGAGAGTCAAACTCAAGTTGATGGTCAAACATGGCGTTTCGATGCCGCTTTAGCTCAGGAATTAAGCATGCAGTTAACAATACAAGAAGCATTACCATTTGACTTCTTCTCCCGCCCAAGAGTCACAACTTTTATCAAAAAAGCTTTACAACCTCATTATTCCTCTGTAAGTCGAAGAACTCTTAAACGTAGAGCTATGACAAAATGGAAAATAATATATCAAGACTTAAAGGAATTCTTTACTAGATTCGATGGTAGAGTTTCTATAACCACCGATATTTGGACCGCTCCACATACAACCCATTATTTATTTATTTGTGTTACGATACATTGGGTAGACCCTAATACATGGCTTATGCAAAAACGTATTATTGCTTTTGAAAACTTTCCTCACCCGCATGGAGGTGAACAAATTTACGATATTTTATTAAGGATTTTTAACGGTTTTGGAATAAAAGAAAAAATACTTTCAATCACCCTAGATAATGCTAGCAACAATACAAACGCTATGGGACGATTGAAACGGGTTTTAAACCCAATATGTGACGGGGAATTTTTGCATGTACGTTGTTGTTGTCATATTTTCAACCTCGCGGTCCAAAAAGGTTTGGGGGCTATGGAAACTTGTCTTTTGAAATTTAGAAGATTAAATGAGACAATTTTTAAAAGCGGACCAGTCGCGCTCGAAAAATATGAACATTTTTGTAAAACAAAAAGAAGAAGATGTTTGAGACCTCTCATAGATATGCCCGTGAGATGGAACTCGACTTATAAAATGATAGGGCGTTTGATACAAAATAAGGATTTACTTACCGAATATCATCGAGAACACCTACCCCAATTATATGAAGTACTTACGGAAACTGATTGGATTATTTTAGAAGAATTACACATCGGTTTGGGAGTTTTGTATCAAGCCACAATAATGCTATCACAAACATATTTTCCATCATCTCACTCCGCTATGATAGGTGTTTGTGAAATTTTAAGAACATTAAAGGCTTTTGGTTCTTTGGATCAAAGGTGGGATATGATTACCAACGAAATGTGTGAAAGTCTTATAAAATATTTTAAAGAGTTTCCAACAATTTTTTTGATTGCTTCGGCATTAAACCCTCTTGTTAATTTTAAGGGTGTAACGGAATCTTTAACTACAATCGGGGAAGCATTGGGTCAATCTCCAGATGAGATTACGATAAGTATATCCAAATTTGAAAATAGTGTTAAACAATTATATATGATTTATGATAATGAATGTGCACCACGGGGACAACTTGCTTCCACCCCGAGGTCTTCGACTTCACAAGCATCGGCTTCTCGGCCAAACACTACTTTTAGCATTGGATCGTCTTGGCTTCAAAATGTATCTCAATCAAAACGTACACGAGTTCAATCGTCTTTAGACGAACTTTCCATTTATAAAGAAACTGATTACAGTAGTTATATTGGCACCGAAGATTTTACACAATTTGATGTATTAAAATGGTGGCAAGAAAGAGAAAACATTGGTCAATTTAAGATCCTAGCCCGTATGGCTAGGGACGTACTAACCGTCCAAGCTAGTAGCGTAGCTTCGGAATGTTGTTTTTCTCTTAGTGGCAGGATTTTAAGTGCACGACGGTGTATGTTGAAGGCCGAGTCGGTGCAAATGGCCGTGATGCTTAAGGACTACTATGATTCTATGGAAAGATGTCAAAACGATGCAGATCTCGAAGAAGGCTTAACTAATTTGGAGGAAGCGATTATGGAAGACGATTACAACAGGGACTTCGCATCGGGAACATCAAACACTAACACTGAAGCTGAAACTGAAGAACCCGAACCCGGCGAAGAATACGTTGACGACACTCAAAATAGAATGAACGCGGGTTCATCATCCAACGTCCACTCGAACGAAGTCGCCTATTATGGGCATGTGCCATATACCGACGATAGTTACAACTATTGGAATTTCAATTCCGACTATCCATTTTAGTAGTTGTCTCTTTATATTTTGTGACGTTATTTCTTTCGAACAATATGTATTTTTCGGGTCTCTAACTTGGGGTGATGGCAATGCCGAAGCTCCATTGCTAGAGTTCCCTTTTCTTGTTAAAAAAATAAATTAAGTTTCAACAATATGTAATTTTATTTTGTAATTGTATCGCAATGTTATTTATATGTTTTTATTAACTTGCAATTATATATGTTTATATTTTATAGTTTATAACTTGCAATTTTTTTAAATTAACAAGTCACTTTTTTTTTCAAACAAAAAAACGAATCGAAAACCGGAAAATTTTAAACCGAAACTAAAAAAAACCCGGAAATATCTAAACCGAACCGGAAAAATACCCGAACGAAAAACGGACCGGTCCAGGACCGAAGTCGGACCGGTCCGGACTTGGACCGGTCCGGAAGTGGTCTAGGACCGCCCGAAGACCGAATTTATCGAAATGGTCTTACGCGAAGACCGGTCCGCCGAGGACCGGACCGGCTCAGGACCGACTAGGTCCGGACCGGACCGGACCGGCTGTGGTCCAGGACCGGTCCAGGACCGATTTTGCCCATGTCTAACTTGGAGCAACATGTGTATATATAAAGGAGTATGGCACCAAAGGTTGATGGAGGTAATAAAAGTAAGATAACATATGAAAATAATATTATAATAATAAAGTTAGTAATTGAAAATGGTAATATTATTTTAATATAATAATATTATTTACCATTCATTTTTGCTTCATAAAGAGAGACTTCCATTTCTATGTTTGGTACTTATATTAAGTGACGTATCTTTAGAGATTTTACTTTCCTAAACATGTTGTCGTTCATGTTTTAGTATCTGATCAGATTTTAAGATATTCTTTCGAAGGTAAATTAACATTTTCCGCATATTAAAGTCTATCTTTTTTTGTCTCATTTCGCAGAAAAGTGCATTTACTTTTACAAATAAAAGATCTAAGGGCTAAGGCTATAATGAAAAACACATGTTCAGGCTTTTGACTTAAAAACTTTTAAATGAGAAATGGAGTAAACTGACAAATAATACAAGTCAAAGTCACGACTCAGCTAATTAAATGTACTACGATCAAAAAATGTCTCAGCCTAAGTTTGCGATACTCAGCACATTAAGAAGGTATTGATCACCTGATAACATATTGCTCATGTGATCAAATTGTGCTCAGCCTTACAAAGACAAACATATCAACTTTTATGATCAGCTGACCAAATAGTTTAACTGATTATCTAGACTGATTAGCTTATCAAATATAACTAAGGTTGAAAGATATACTTCGCTGATGATTTGGGGCACTCGGCTGGTCTTTATGTTTCTCAGCTCATAGTTTTGGTCACTCAATTGATAAGGCAAAACAACATCACCTGATGGTCTTCTACTTAGTCTTTTCCTCAGCTGATCTTAGAAGAAAGCTTTAGTTGATCTATTACGTACTTAGCTTATCTCAATTGTTACTTGTATACTTAACAAATTACAAGTCAATATCTTAATAACACATGTTAATATGAAATTCTTAGTCTTACTGAAATTCCGGTTTGTTATCATCAAATCCTATTTATTTCAATAGAAAAATTTGATTATAAGTTAAAATGGTTATCTTCCTAACATACTGTATAGATCATTAAATTAAAGAACTCAAAAACACCGAATATATATGGTGCAACAATATGTACATGAAATATGAATGTAATAAAACAATCAAGTAAGAGACGTAACCAATTAAAATCACGTAATTCATGAACAGTAGTTTTGTATTGTTAATCATTATTTTGTTCTAGTTCATAAGATAGGGAATATATTGATTTCTTCAAAATTATTAATTACGTGATTTTTGAATTCAAAAAATTATGTTATGTAAAATGATACATATATTAATTTTTTTATTTTTGTAAGAGACCATGCTTATTCCATATCATTAATTATTTATTGGTTATTCCGCACTTTTACACTGTGTCAACTATCAACGTTGTTTAAGGACACCAATGTTTATTCCTTATCTTTCCTTGTTGATTCTTACTATTCCTGGAACTTTCTTCTTACCGGTCGTGCCGTAATTGTGATATGAAGATTGCTGCTCGATCTCTATAGGCGAAGGTGAAGTTGACGACAAAGATGAAGACTTATGAAGCAAAAGAAGAAGATAGTTCTATCTTTTAATCGAAATATGTATGTTGGTTAAATTCGGAAAAAGAGATTACTTTATGAGAAAATTTGTTTATAAATTATGAGATTTACATAGTCTGAATTGAAAAATAAAATAAAATTATCGATTTAACTAATAAAGGGAGGAGAAACTGTGAAGTTGGGTTACGAGTGAAGGTGCTTGATGGGGGGGGGGGGGGGGTCCGGGCTAAGTTGAGTGGGTAGTGTAACCAATAACATCATCATGCAACACCAGCATCCAACTGTATGGGATATATTTGCCGTAGTTTTTTTTAACGGCAAAGTTAGTTGTTAGTAAGTTAGTAAACCCCAAGTTAGAATTAAACTCCAATGACAAGGTTTGAACCCTGGACCTCCTAGAAGGCTTTGTCTCCCCCTCACTCTTAACCACTAGGCTAAGAGATCATTGGTATTTACCGTAGTTGTAATACCCATTCCTAAAATTCATTGGCCTTATCTCACTTAGCATTTAAAAGAGTTGTGTTGGGATTATTATAATTGTTAACTTGGTGATAGAAAGGTGTTGGGCTTAAGAATTAAGATAGCTCTATGGATTATGGGCTTAAGGCCTAAGGGGGAGGGTCTAAGTACCTTTTAGGGCACCGCCCCCAAGAGGGGGATTTATTTCAATATTCATCGTCAGAGAGAGAGAGAGAGAGAGTGTGTGTGTGTATAGAAGGGGGGTGTTTGTTGTTTCCGAGAGAAGGAAAAACAAGAACACAATTAAATCTTCATCAAATTGCTACAAATCGATCGGGAAACTTAAGGTATGTGATTCTCGCACCTTAATAACAATTATCTTCTGCTAAAACAGAACGAATCACTAGATAGTGGGCCTGTTTTGTTGAGTTACAGCCGAGAGCTAAAATGGGTCTTAGACCAGCTAGAAATCGTTGAATATCGAATTAAATGAGTAGGAAGCATGTTAATGATGCTAGAAACCTACATCATTTGATATTTTACAAATTGGTTAAGGTTAGATTTAGAGTTGATAAGTTGCTGATGACTGTTGCGTCAGAACTAAACCGAGGACAGAAGAGAGGTGTAAGAACCTCTCAATTTGGTGTTTAATTGATTATGATGGTCGAATATTATTGATTGGATGTTAGGAATCATCTCTAAGATGAAATTTATGTTTCGGTTGAAGTTTACGAATTGAACTCAAGAACAGGAAGAAGAGCCGAATTCGGTTGACGACCGAATTTGGAGGAAGTTGATTCTCTAAGTGTTGACCGAATTCGGTTGGTGACCGAATTCGGTAGTAAAGGGACAATATTTTAATTATTAACCGGGTTTAAGAATTAACCAAAATTTCTAAGTGTTGACCGAATTCGGAGGATAACCAAATTCGGTCAAAGACCAAAGATTTCCGTAAGTGATGACCGAATTCAGTGGGCAACCAAATTCGGTAGTGGATCGAGTTTGGACCAAGTGTTGACCGAATTCGGTGGGTGACAGAATTCAATGGTGTTCCTCGAATTTTTTTAAGGGGCTGACTTGATCCGTAGACGACCAAAATTGATGGAGAACCGAATTAAGTAGCGATGACCGACTTTCATAAGTATCAACCGAATTTCAACCTAGTGTATTCTACAACCATGACATAATCCTAGGAATACCTATGGTGGGGATAGTACTCATTTTAACTTAATACGATACTTGTGTAGGTTTCTGCTGTTGGACTCATTGACTATACGACTCTATGACTTCTGAAATTATGCTTGCTGATCAGGTGAGTTTCACTAACTTATATCTTATGTTGTGATGCATGTTCATATGTGATACAATGTTGACGATTGGTAGCTGACCACCGGCCTGTGTGTCATTTAGAGCAGCTAGGCTCATATTGGCTTATGACCACCCCACCAATGTGGCATATGTGATGCGTATTATCTGTGATGTGTTATCCGATATAATTTATGAGTGTTGTGTGCTCACTAAGATTTGTGCTTAACCCGTGTTGTTGATTTTGTTTTTCAGGACCGTTTCGTGTGAACAAGAGGAAGGCTCACGCGTGACAGCTACTCTTCCGCAATAGAATTTTAAGAACTCTGATTTCCTAAACACTGATAATTTAACAGTTCAATGCTTTTAATACCATAAGTTCTGTGTGTTGGTTAGGTTACTAATGAACATATTTACTTGATTTATTTAAGTAAATCCTTGAGTTTGATTGGAGTACAAAAGAGTTTGGGGCTTTACAGTACTCTCTTGTAATTATGTAATCGATGTAGAATTGTACGGTGATAGGAATGAATTTTATTAAAAGGAGAATCTGAGTATCATTGTGACAGTGTGCTTAATTCACACTCGGTAGGCCTAAGAGTGACAATTTTTGACTTGGCATGAAATATGAACCGATACGGAAAAGCGACACACAGGTGAAATGGGTCGAAAGCAGGTAAACATGAAAATAAGGGGGTTGGGTTAGGGTCAACCCGAAAGAGACTTGCATGACCCTTTTAAGGGTAATGTTATAAAATTATCAAAATTTTCTCTAATACTTCAAATATTGATTTTTAAAAAGGAGATTGTGAATTCAAATGAGAAAATGATTTCTTAGGTAATAAATCTGACAAAAAAGTATAAAACCTTTAAAAGTTAAATTAAAATTAAGATAAGCAATAAAAGATATAAAGTTAAAACAATATTACATTATTTTAGTATTGTTATTCTAACTATATGGTTTTGGTATTTTAATATTTAATTACTTATTAGGTGGTACTTTTGTATTTCTTTTATTGGCTTCATAATTGTATTTGGTGATGTGTTATTTTAATTTTATTTTGATTGTTTGATAAATTATTATTGGCAATTGTTAGAAGTGTTCTATAGATCATATTTTTTGAGTATTAATTTATATACGTTGAATAAAAAAATCAAAATTCGAATCAAACGAAAATCATATACCAAGATTATAAAAATACTCCCAGATACAATTTGGCCGAAATGGGTCGGCATGAAATACGATCCAAAAGTAGCATGACCTAAACCTAACACGAAATAAGCGGGTCAACATACACGAAACCAATAAAATCCGATAACCTAATCCGATCCGAATTACCATACTTAGGTAGGCCGAGCATGACATATATAATTGCTATTTTGTTTACGGTTTATTTTACCAAAATGTATTCCAACTTGTCATGTGTTATTATTATATGTATAACATTTTAAAAGTTTCTATTGTGTGTATCAAACTTCTAATTTGTTGCTTTTGTATGCATTTTGGATACATAAAAAAGAAAAAATGTCTAAGTTTAATATATATACAATAGAAAGTTTAATACACACAATTGCGATAAATTAAGTGTTCGATACATATAAGAGAACATTTTAAAGTCCGATACACACAATAACAAAAAATGACAAGTTTCATACACTTTGATAAACTAAACTCTTTTATTTATTTACTAGCTAAACGACCCGTGTATCAACACGGGCTGATATAAGTCAATTTAAAATTTATATAGTTTTAAAGAGTATTAAGACGTATAGTAAAAATAATTACAAAACATAGATATGAATATAAACTCTCGTAAGAAATGAATAATCATTACAGAATTTTGAAATTCATACATAAGATTATCATTAGATTTTCTTTAAAACCTCTGTATAAACAACATTCATAGTTTTATTAGTAGGGTTTTCTTAATTATCGCAAGTTAAAACTGTTAACCTCTCTTTACTCTTCACTCAAGAAACTGTCACATATAATGTCCATTAGTGAAAACGTGTCTTTTTAGTACTTCTTATAAATACTCTTTTTAAGAAATATAAAGTTACATTACACGTCTAAAAGTTTTAGTATAATATTAATGTGTTTCTCGTGATGGAGCTTTATCCCGATATTGTAAAACCATAACTATAATATTATTGTTGATGTTGTTTATAAGCGACCCGTGTATCAACCCGGGGATGATATAAGACAATTTTAAATTTATATAGTTTTAAAAATATTAAACATTATAGAAGTTTGATATACATAAGATTATCATAATACTTTCTGTAGATACTCTTTATAAACAACATTCATGGTTTTATTAGTAATTTAACGCACACACAAACTAAGCTATTTAATTTGAAATGGGCTAATGGCATATCTAACTTGGGTATTTTTCATACTTTTATAATTGTTGCCCCAATTCACGATTTTTTTTAATCTACTGAATTTTGTTTTTTCCTTTTTTGATATCATAAGATATCGAAGATATCTTTTACAGTTGATTTGTGAACTCACTACCTCGCGTTTACTAAATGAATTGCACACAAAATCAACGAATTTTACTAAGGCAGAGTAGGAAATTAGAGATAAAAAGGAACAAATTATGAATCTTCAAACTCATATATAATTTCTTTTCTTAATCTAGCTTTTAGGTAATTCAATCACAGAATTTTCATGAATCAGACAAATGAGATGTGTTAGAATAGTGGAATTAAAATGAAGCTTACGAAATGATCTACTAATTTTTCTTTCTTTCCTGTTTAGTAACATAATTGAGCATTGAAAATTTTATTTTAAAACTTAGGGCATATTATTAAAGATCACCTATTTATATCATCATCTATTTTTTTTAAAATTAAAAAAATATTTCCCACCATTACAACATACAATTTTTAAATAATTTCTTTATCCTTTAAACTTTTCAAATTTACTTAATAATAGGAACAATTAAAAGGGATGAATTTTGTTATAGTTCAAATGGTTGAATTTTCAATTAAATTCATATTCAAATGGTTGTTATATTATCCATGTATATCTCATCGTCTACTTCCTTTTCCTTTTTGTTTATATTATCAAACTTAATCTATCAATTATTATTCCATTTAAATCACATTTTAAACATTTTTAAATCTAATTCTAAAAGTAACTTCCTTACCTAACAAAGTGGAGTAATTTTAAACCAATTAAATACACGTCAATTAGAAATATGTATTCAATTCAAATTTAAATATATATATTATTATGTTATCCACGATTAATTCAAATATATATTGTTATCTTATCCAAGATTAACAAACACATGAAGTTTGTTATATAAAATTTCTCTTAAGAGATTTGATGGAATGTGACGTAATAACTAATACATTTTTTATTTTCTTTAAATTTTTTTAATCAAAAGCTATGATTGGTGGAGATTTTTTAGGGAAAGAGTAGATGATGCAAGTAACCCTTTTTTTAATAGTTTTATTTTTAATAGTTGATTATATATATGATTCTTTAATTTTTTATATTGATTGATGCACATTTGTTTGTTTTAAATGTTATCTATTTTTATATAAATTTATCATAAATAAAACAAAACTTAAAAAAAATTTATTACTTTTTATCGAAAGACCGAGGAATCAGTTATTATATCGACTATTATACGTAGATAGAATAAATATAAAAAAGATATAAATTGTTTTATGAATAACTTACCCACTACTATTAATGGATAACAAGCAATTAAAAATATACTACTTTAAAAAAAGTGTCATATTACAATAAAATTTATACCAAAACGTAGATAAAAATGAGACGGTCGCAAATATATAATTATTATTTCTCTAAAAAAATTATATAATAATTTATTAAACATATTTTATAAACAACCTATAATTAATTATATTAATATACAATTTTTATAAAACCCCCTCACATTTTCATAAAAACCCTTAACATATTTTATAAAACCCCCTTAGAATTTTCACAATGCCCCCCTTCCAAGACTTAAGGATTTTTGGCATTTTTGACATCATCATCTCGATTTTTTAAAATTTTTTTTTAAAATCAAGAGTTGTGATTGGTGGAGATTTTTTTGGAAGAGAGAGAAACACTTTTCTTTTAATATATACTAGCATAGCACCCGCGCAATGTGACGGCAATGACAATAGTTTGTGTTTGGTAACATGTTTGATTTAAAAAGTAAGATATGGTATGTGAAATGGATGTTAGTCAACATATCCATGTATTTTTTTACCCTTTCCGATTTCTTTACTTTGTTTTTTTACAATCAATCATTTTATTAGTTGTTAAAATAGTTTTTAAAAAACAACTAAAAATATTATTATTGAATAATTAGAAAAAAAGATATTATAGTCTTAAAATTGTATTGATGTAAGTAATTTAGCCATAATGAGATAAATTAAATAATTTTTATGATGTTTAATGATTTATTAAAGTAATAATTGCCTTAAATTAGTTGACATAATCAAGGGAATGATTGGTTAGACTATTGCTTTAAGTACTTGTATCTTAAGCAAAAAAAATTTACTACTTAAAATTAAGTAGTCTTAAATTAAGAGAGAGAAAGTTAAATGCTTTATATATTAGTATAGATAATTGCTTTAAATTAGTTGAGATAATCAAGGGAATGATTGGTTAGACTATTGCTTTAAGTATTTGTATCTTAAGCAAAAAAATTTGTACTACTTAAAATTAAGTAGTCTTAAAAATTTTAAGAGAGAGAAAGTTAAATGCTTTATATATTAGTATAGATTAAAGATTAAAGATAAGCTTTATAATTGATTTTTCATTATTAACCTTTTATTCCTTATTTCAAGTAAATCTTAATTAGTAATTAATGATTATCAGTTATCCTTGTTAACATTTTAACTACTAGGTATCTAATATTTTTTTTTAATATTTTTTCGTATCTTATTATTATAAATTATAAATAAGTTACATATATGATTTAATATCTTATAAGTTTTCTTTGTGTTCTTTAGCACCATCACGGGCCCACCGTGTACACCATCCTTCATATACTATATATGGTTGCTCCTACACAATTTCCAAACACAAATCTTAAAGTGGCAATTTGCAAAATAATAAATTTGCACAGCATCCTTTTTGCGCTATATAATACCAAGTTGACAACTTGACACCTTAATATATAACCAAGTTGACAACTTGACCCCTAACGTTAACCACCACCAACCCCCCCCCCCCCCCCCCCCCCCCCCCCCTCCTCCCTCCCTCCCCTCCCCTCTCTCTCTCTCTCTCACTTCAATTTTCAATGCTCTTTTATATATGTCAATTGTCAAAGAGAGTATATGCTTCCCAAGTGTATCTATGTCGTCTCTCCTCTTTTCTCTATGGTATTTGAATTAAAATCTTTTAATATAAATAAAAAATTAACTTTAATAAATTCTATTAAATAATTTTAACAGTTAGATTTAAATAAAAATTTTAATTATTAAATCTTAACTATCTATTTTAATAAAAAATAAAATTCAATTTTGTCTTTTTTTCAAATTAGATTCAATTTTTTTATTCAGATAAAACTTCTTTGATATAATTTCATATTTGTTATTCTTATATGCTAAAATATCATATTTGCTTATCTTAATTTTTAAATATCAAATTTACCCTCTATAATATTTAAAAATATTATATTTAATCAAATTTTTAGTTTTATTATTTTAATATATTATATAATCATTTTAAATTATAAATAATAAACATTAATTCTTATTCCTTCTAATTAATCTATCTAGTGGGTAGTGGACATTAGGACATGAGTCATTTTGCATGTCATATCCTAAAAGATAATATTGTTCTACATAATGTAGTTTAGCTTAAAACATTATTAGATACACACAAAACACACACACACACACACACACACACACACACACACACACATATATATATATATATATATATATATATATATATATATATATATATATATATATATATTAGAGGAGTTCATGGATGGTTAACCGAGTGTACAGTTAACCGAAAATCGTTAACCAATAATCGGTGACCCGTTTTTTTGATTTGGTTTTTCCGGTTAACTGATTAACCATTTTAACTACTAAATATATTTCTAAAACAAAAAGTTTTCCTAGTTATCTGATTAAACATTTTCCCCTAATAACACTATCGATATCCATATATATATTATAAAGAAAATCAATGTTGTGAAAGTTTTCTTAAATAAAATTCCAATTAACCAATAAAACCCTTCCATTTTTCTAATTTTAAGCATCTTATTTAGAAAGATTCAATTTCTATGATTTGGTTGGATCTTTTAACTCATTTACATAACACAAGAATCTTTTTAACTCGTATATAATTTTGTCGTTATTTTAATACTTTTAAATTATAATTTATAACATTTATTCTTTTTGGTTTACACACGTATCATTATTATGAATATAATACGTTATAAATTAATTCAACAAATGTGTTATGTTTTTAGAATATATATTATATTATAATATGTTTAGTTACATAACATGAATATTTTTCATATTTATTATCATGCAAAAACACTTTAATAAAACATAGTTAATACGTTTATACTTTATTAATAAAAAAAGTCACAAACTATGTAGTGTGTGTAATATATTATAATTAATTAAGAATAGAAAACATGTATATTATAAAAAATTATTATTATTATTATTATTACAATATATATGAAATTAATTTTAAATTATAATACCAAAATATTTTACTTTAACATATTATAAGATCCTACTATATGTTCATTATAATGAAAATAATTATTGTTAATCATATCATCTTCTAATAAATAAAAGACTAATTTTATCAATTTAATTTGAAGATCCTAACTTTTAATTTATTTAAAATCAAATCCTAACCATTCATTTGGTCTAAAATTAAACCTAAATTTTGACTTTAAATAGTGAAAATTAAAACTCAATCAAATTTAAAAATTAAAACACAAATTTAACTCTAGGTCAAGAAATATACAAATTAAATCCAATATGTGATAAAATTGAAGGTAAAAGAAGTAATATTTAAAGGGTTTAGTAGGGTTTTTTACTTCAGATTGTAAGCTTTCAAATCTGAGTTCTTGTTCGATTTTTGTTACCCAGATTCGAATTTTTTAGGATTCTTGTTTGATTGTTCATGTTTTAGGTTTGAATCTATTTGATTTTCGTTACCCAGATTTGTATTAAATGGGTTTCCAATGAATGTTAGAAGATGAAGTTTGTTCTTGATGATGAAGATGTTCTTGAATGTTAGATGAAGTTGTTCTTCATGTTCTATTTTGTTGAAGTAAAAATCAGATGACAATAATTAATGATGTGAAACATGAGGTGGAATTTGTTGTAATAATAAAAAATAAAAAATTAAAGAAATTACCGGTTACATGTTTAGTAGGTAACCGGGTATATCAAATGGTAGTTCTTAGAAAGTTGGATACACTAAATAATAGTTTCAAAAGTTAAGTATACACAATAGCAGAAAATAACAAGTTCGGTATACTTTCGGAAACTAAACCCTTATTTAAATTCAAAAAATAATATTCAAAGTAATTCATCTCACTTAATTAAGTCTTTTAATGCTACATAAAATTACTTTATAAAAGACCAAATACTACTTAATGTAAAGGAGATTCATAAACCAAATACTTACATAAAGTTATTTTATCTATTCCTTATATCCTATATTTTTTTTAGGGTTTAGTTCACCAAAATATATCCAAGTTGTCATGTTTTGCTATTTATGTATAGAACTTAAAAAATTTCTGTTGTGTATATGAAACTTTTGATATGTCGCTATTGTGTATATTAACTTTCTATTGTATGTACTAAACTTGTACATTTTTTCCTATTTTATATAACCACAATACATACAATGGCAATAAACTAAAAGTTTGATACACACAATAGAAACTTTTAAATTTCGATACACACAATAGCAAAACGTGACAACTTGGATATATTTTAGATAACTAAACCCTTTCTTATATATATATATATATATATATATATATATGTGTGTGTGTGTGTGTGTGTGTGTGTAACACCCGCGTATAGGACCCGATTATTTTGAGGCGGTGGTAAGTGTTTATATTTTTTTATATTTAACTGTTTATTTAATTGATTATTTAATTGCCATTTATTTGATGATTACTTGAATTTTATGTGTTAGTTGTACAATATATGATTCTTTTTATACGACGGTCCCAAATAATACCTCGTTGTTTGTTAATTAATTGTGTAGGACCGCTTTATTAACGTTCTCGTATGTCTGATAACTGTATTATATACTGTGTGAGTATATATTTGAAATAAAGAACCGACCCTTACTGTTTCTTCACTGGGAAGTTTGTTGTGTGTGTGTATGTGCTTCCTTCAAGTTCTTCAAGAGAAATCTATATTCCAGCCCTACTCTTTGGTTTAATTACTGATTTGCTGCATTATACAAGTAAGTTTATAAATATTTGAGGTTTTGACCCGTTTGCGAATTACATTGATATAGATGTACCTTGAACATGTTTTGTTGATAGTTACATGTTTTATATTATATATATATATATATATATATATATATATATATATATATATATGGATATCCTAGATGGTTTTGGATGTATTTCATGTTAGTTGTATATGTTTGGTGTAACGGGTAAGTTTTAACCCGTTTGCGCATTAACTTGATTTTTTGAGTTAATTGGGGTTTGACTTACTAATTTGTTTATGCTGTGTTCTCAGGGGTCCCAAAGAATCAGTGATATAAGACAACTAAGCGTGGATTTTAGAGGACACATGTGAGTGGACTTTTAACTCACGGACTGTATTACTTGTAACGGTTATGGTTACAATGTGTTATATTTCTTTATACTTTGATATATTGTTTAGACTGGTGATTAATCATCTGCTTTTGTGTTAATTAACCGTTGATCTGATATGTGCACATGATGCTGGAGGTCAGCTTTGACTTGGTGTGTGGGCCGGGCTTATTTGTCATCGGCTAATCAGTACTAGATCTTTTGATGCATTTGTTGCAACTTAAGGGATTTTACTGTGTGAAAATGACAAATAGGCTATCGGTAAACCTTTGCTGGGCCAGCATTGGTTGCAGGTTCTGCAGAACCGCCAGTCCTCTGTGTTGCTTGCTTATTGATGTTGTTATATCATTACTTGTTGTAGCTGGTGCTTTTCGTTTGTTAAACTTCCATTCACTTAGCTTTGAGCTAATCTCCCACATTAAACTCCATTTTTGCAGGTCTTGGTAAGTTCTGTTGTTAGCTGAGAGTTGTGGTTGCTTTTAAGAATGTTTGAACATCACTCTGATATTATTTTGATTCGAAGAGCCTTTTTGTAAACATGTGACACTGGCTTTCGAGATACTGATCTTTTGTGTCAGTTGTTTATTATTATTTTATCTTATCTATGTGAACAAGTTTGTGTTTGCCTTTATTTGCTTCCGTAGTAAAATCTTTTTAAAAAAAATAGCAGTGTTACCGTATGTGCGTAATTAATATTAATAAACCACTAACTTGATCAATTTAATTAAAGAATCATAATTTTTTAGTCAAAATTAACATCGTAATTTAATTTACTAATCGTAACTATTAATTTAGTCAAAATAAAACTCAATTTTGACTTTAAATTAATTTAATTTGCATCACTTTCAAGTTAATGTAACAAGTATTCAAATTTAATAAGTTACAATTATCCACCACTAAGATCGAAGATTATTTAATGTTTATGAAATAGATTAACAAAGAAGTGACTAAATAAATTCAAGAACACCTCCAGTTCACTAATTTAACCCGTCAAATATATAAAATATATTTAAATATTAATAAAGTTCACATTAATTAATTTTTTTATACTTTTTCTTACGTTAAAATTAACATTATTTTTTATTGGGTTACCCGTATATTATACGGTTATTTAAATTAGTTTTTAATCAAAGATAATCTTTTAACGGAATTTAATCGAAGATTCATTTTTATTTTAACCGTGATTCGTTAGTATCTACAACGTGTTTATTTTTCCTTTGAATCCATAAATTACATGACATTAATCCTAATTTTATTATCTTCCCAACTAGACTCGTACCACTACAATTATTTTTTGCATTCGCTTATAAATACCTCATAACATACATAGTATGTAACTTCAAGTTCTGAAGAACATGTAAATTTAAAGATGAATAAACTAAATATGCTTATAGATGTTATTTGATCTAGAAACAAAGATAGAACCATGATTTTACCTTAAAGTGCAGCGAAGCGCATGCTTGCTTTGCTCGTTGGTAACTATTGTACTTATATTATTCAATTTCCCGTAGCCCACTTAGAGTATTCTAACATAATAATGTCAATAGAACATATCGAATTGTATCTTTTAAAAATCTGACCTAGCTCAAAAACCCAAATAACTGGACATAGACTTGATACTTTATCAATTTGATCTTGATCTGACCTAAGATCCATGTATCAAACAGTCTCACACAGTTGCTAGATCTTGATGCAATACAATCCATTTAATAATGTTTGTTTTATAATATATTTAACATTATTTATTTATCACAGATCTTCACCTAAGATGACTAAGATCCAAAATAGTGTATGGTGGTGGTGGTGGACGGTTGCGAGTGGTGATGGTTGTGGATAATGTGTGGCTTTGGCAGCGAGGGAGTCGGCAAGTGGTGATGGTGGGTGACGGAAATGGTATAGTGGTTGTTAAAATGAAAATTTAGCTGTTTAATATAAAACTGGTCTATTCAGATGAATAGTGATCGGCAAACACTGTAATCCAAGTAAATTGTTTGACTTATCAGATCACTTATTGGGTCCATGGATCTAACACCCATGCCTTAACAGCATCTCAGTCAATATTTAACATCGTTTTGATGCTTCGTTTGTTACCCGAGAAAAACTCCAAATACGTTACTATCCAGGTTCCTTAAAAAAATATAAAATATAACAAAAAGTTACTTTATTTAAAAAAAATACTAATGAAATTTCTTAAGCACTGTCACAACTCGTCCTTATGCACCAGGGTCTCATCATTTGCTTGTGCCAATGGAACCACAACAGCACTTAAATTATCAGTACTACCCCTCTCTAATGCAGTCTTCACAATGCAGTATGCCAATGAATATGAGGGTAAAAAAGGAATTCTATCATATGGGGTTCCATTTTCTTGAATATCTACATCTTCAATAAGTTGACAAACATTTTCACTAGTCAAACTCTCAAAAACCCCATCACTTGCAATCACCAAATATCGATCTTTAGCAGTCATGTTACACCATCCTTCCAGTTCTGGTTCAGCAATCACGCCGTACCTATTTAAGATAAAAAAACGTCATTGAAAAACATGATTAGATTCATTCATTACTGAACCCGGAAAAACTTTTCAAAAACTGGAATCCTACGATCCGTTCATTATTGAATAACATTTTTACAATTTTGGATGACTTTTAAGGGTTCACCTTTTCAGAGAAACATCACCAATGGCTCGAGACACGGCTAGTATGCCATTGACCCGTGGCACATCCCAATCAAGAACGAAACCACCAGCTCCTTCTACTCGGGCTCTTTCATCATCTCTATCTGGATGATGATCATGAGTCAATTCCTGAGCAAACCCTGCAGATATAAATTATTCAAACCGGTTCAGTAGTTCACTTCAATATTCTGACCAGAAATTTCAAAGATTTCATGATTTCATCTATAGCATATGATTACCTGCACACAAGATGACTTTGGAATCGCCAACATTTGCAACCAGAAATTCTTCATCATTCAACAAAAGAACAACACTGGCCGTTGATCCAGCAGTATAACCTTTCTTAAATGCTTCCTACAAGTTCAGTAAGAAAATACAGAAAATAAGACTGGTTTCAAGAAAATCTTGAAGCACGTAATAGTTAGGTAATATACTTACGGATGAAAATTTCTGATCAATATTGCGGATTGCACCCACTAATGCTTCTTCTAAGATGTCATGCAAAGTTTTATTGTCAATGGAGAGTAAACGTCCATGAGAACTACACGAAAATTAAAGAAACACGTTGTGCAACAATAAATCTTAGAGCGAGAAATTTTGACTCGTTTACTTATGAATGGGTTGATTTGGTTATTTTTCTTTCTAACGGGTCAAATGGTTTAAATACTTGAATTTGATATTGCTGATTCGGATACAGGTCGAAAGTTGCCTAAAGTGTATTCCTAATGCATAAAACAAACAACCAAGTATATCATTATTTTCCAAAATATTATATTATTGTTGAGATAATAATCTAATATCATTCATCCAACAAGCACTTTATGCAGCTTACCATTCTGCTGCAGTGATTGAATCATGGTGATCATGAACAATTGATGCTTTCATGCAAGCACCGGCAATAACATGAACAAGAAAGAAATCTAGCAAATGTCGTTTAGCCATTTCACTAGCTTCGATACCTCCATGACCATCAAATACTGCAAGTAAATCAACCTTAGCATCGTTCGTTTCATCTTTTCCTGCAAATATGTCATTGTGGCCTTTTTTTAATCACTAATTAATTATTATATAAACTCGTACAATAATATCTATTTGGACAAGACATAAAAACCATTTATAGACGATAGAATTAAATAATGAAAGTGCGTTAGACAGAAATTGTAGATTAATGTTCTTAATACTTTTCAATCTTCTCCCAACCAAAGAATCTTTTTGAGATTTTAGAGAAATAAACTTGACTCATTAAAGTCAAAATGGCAACTGATATGTCAAAAGAAGCATGAGATGGCATTGATGCTAAAAATGTAGAAGTCAACCTACTAATCTCAAAATTCAGATTAACTTTCTCATTCTTAAATCTCATAATGATTGCTACAGTTTACAGATTCATGAAACTTCTAATTCTTTCTCCACAATCAAACAAATTCTAATCAAATTTAGTGATGCTCAAAACATGAAAGTCAAATTTATTACATTCAAAATTTTAGGTTCAGACGATTTCACCCAATTCCTAGCTCAAAATTCATTCCTTCTTCTCGCATACTTCATACAGATTTACGTGATTCTTAACCTTTTATCCCTTAATCAAACAGTTGTAATCAATTCGAAATTTAAAACCAAGATATTTGACACATGAAAGTCAAAATAGCAACAAACAAGTCAAAGAAACATGAAATCTAAACCTTCTTACCCATTAAAGGTAATCGAATACCAAGATCGCAGACGACACGATCCTCTTGGTATTTCCTGTGCCCTTGAATGCTCGCAAATTCACAAGCTTTCGTTGAATTTCTCAAAGATTCAATCATGAAAGCCCAGTCAGAAGCACAGTCTAAAGACTGAAGAACAGCAGGAGCACCACCGTCATTGTAAGCAATCATACACGAAGATGAAGAAGAGTTCGCCAAAATCACTGCGCATAATATCAATACTGTACAAACAAGTAATATCGGGGATACTAAAGTCACAATCTTGTATCTTCCCATAGTCAATTTGAGACTTATATTAACCGCATCCCGAGCAACTCAAAAAAGGGGCAAGAAATTCCAAATTCAGTTTACATAGAAGGGTTAACTTTTGTAGCAAGTAAACTATCCGAGGTTTTGAATTTTGACCCTGCAGTTGTGCAAATGACAAAATTATATTTTATTCGGATAATATTTTTTAGTATATAATTATATGTTATTGTAAAAGCATCTTATGTTAATTACAAAAATGTCATTCCGTCCAAAATTTTAAAATTCAATACAAGACCATTGATGGGGCTGATTCAAAAGCTAAAATTAGTCTCGTAAAACTATGAATTAAGTGTAGACTATATTGAATATTTCTCTCAATTTCCATAAAAGGTAAGAAGGAGCTATTACTAGGTATACCCGTCATCCCATTATTGATAAATGGATAATGTTCGGGTTGGTTTACGAGTTGACCAGTCTATCAGACAAGTTAATCCCACAATCAGTATTTATTAAGATGTTGTACATGTTCTTTCCCAAAAGTAATATTAGTAACAAACCACTTTTTATGTTTTGAATTTTAATGTGATTTATTTTATTTTTTTGTAAAAGAAATAAATTCGTTTATATCCTTACAAACTTTACTAATTACATATATATTTTTATAAAACTCAAAATTACATCAATATCTTTTTAAAACCTCTAACTCTCTTACATATCTAAATACTTAATTTACTTATATAGTTATATGTTCAGCTACGGGCTTACTGGGGATTATAGGGGCTTACGATACTAGTTTTCATACTCTCTAGTCTTCTAGCCTTGTTCAGATATTAAAATCTTTAGGGGATTACTAAATCTCGCATAATCCCCAAAATAAAAGTCTTGTCAGGTAGCTTATGGATTGAGCTTGGGATTTCAATTAATCAGGCCCAGTCCCAGCTATTTTCGCTGACACACCCATAATTGAAACTAGGAATATAATGAGCAGAGCTACTCGTAAGCTACTCGAGCTAAGAACGTTAAAAACTCGAAACTAGCTAAGCCCGAGCCTTGTATATTGGGCTCGTTTAAGCTCGCTAGAGCTTAAAGGAGCTTTGATATAAAATTTATTTTTTTTTCTTTTTACTTATTATTTATATAACAGTATTATATATGTTATATCATTAAATATGAGAAAGTTCAAAATTCAAATTGCTTTATCATTAAATTTTCAAAAAAAATAAAAAATGATAAAAATTTAAAATTCAAATTCTTTTTATTTATTATTTATATACTTTAAACTATTTTATAAAAAAACAAAAAATAAATAAACAAGCTTTAGCTAGCCTATCACGAGCTTCGTAAAACACTTCGAGCTTCTGCATTTTTAAAAGAGTCAGACTCGATGTGTATAAACCCCCGTCTCTTTTATCCACTTTTCTCTCTTTTGCGGTGAAAAAAATAATGTACTTTAATTCACATCCCAACTCTTTATCTCCAAAAAGAAGAGATGTAGGGGAAGAAGAATCCAAAGAAATACAAGACAACATATGTTGATGCACAAACTTAAATGTTTACAATGTTCATCCGATGTTACATTTGCAACATACACAAAACTACAAAATCTCTCTCTATCTTTCACCCATTTTGTGTAACATTGCATCTAAACTTCCTAACTTCTTCAATAATTTAGGGTTCTTGGCTGTTTACACGGCTTCGAAGTTCAAGCATTTCTTGATGGTTCGGATCAAAGGACAGGGCGGCTCGACAGTCTCTCATGGCACCCGAAACATCCCCAATATGTTCATGAAACGCTGCCCGTAAATGCAATAAATGTAAGTCTGCTTTGAATGCAATTGCCCTTGATAGCTCGGCTATCGCTTCTTTCTCCTTGTGATTGTCCATCAAGACTGAATTTTGACCACAACCCAGATCAGATCACAAGAATATAAAACAATCTTTTTAGCAGTTTTAAGGACTGCAATTGCAGAGAGTTGATTTGGGTTAATGTTTTAGCAGATAAAACATAACCCAAATCAACCCGTTCATTAGTAAACAGGTCGATACGACCACCTATACATAACAGCCAATGACCAAGACATAACTGAAGCTAACTAACCTGCAGCTCGATATCTGTAAGGATAAACCCGAAGAGGATCTAAGCGAGTGACCATTTCAAGATCTATCTTTGTCTGTTCACGTTCAGAATATTCAGATCTTTTTTCATATGCAGATGCATTGTTCCGTGCCTTTTCAATTAATTTTGTCATTTCCTCATAAGCAGCTGCCTTATCGTTTTTTAAAAAATGGACACGAGCAAGTCCCTGATGGGCTCTCGTGTGTCGGATTTTAAGTGCATTAATGTAGCAATCAGCTGCAAGGTCTAGTTTCCCAGAGTCTACATAAACGCTTCCAAGATTGTTCAACGCCTGCCACAGTTTTTATTATTAGTGATCAGAGTTTTTGTAAGTTGGATGAATTGAAGGGAAAGAATTGTAGAAACCTGGCCTTTACGAAGTCGATCAGAAGGGCATTTAAGGGCATCTTGAAGAAGTGCTACAACTGTCGAAGAACAAGTAGGATCTTGGCTAGAATCAGCCAAAGCATACGCTTTTAAAAAGAAAGCCTCAAAAGATCTATTCAAGCTGATAGACTCTTCGGCTTTTTTTAGCCCTTCATCACAATGGCCCGTATCATATAATATCCACCCTTCATAAACTAAACGTTCGTGTTCACTTGATGCATGCTGACGAGCCAATTGCAAACTTCGCATTGCTGCTTCCGGGCAATTTAACCTGAAATTAGCAGCAATGGTTCATCAATGATCTCATAATGAACGTCATTGATTATAATGAACATACAATACCTGAGAAGAAGCAGAGACTGCCTGAAATATAAAACTCCTTTATTTGTTTCAGACTCGAGCATTTGGTAAATAACAGAAAGCGAGCCTATATCATCAACAGCAGACCACCGATCATACAACTGTAACCAACAATCTGCAGTTGTCCAGCTAGGAACATGCTCACGAACAAGAGTTTGAAATTGGGTCGCGGGTACCCGCCCTTCAAACATTCGACAATCCGGGCAAATAGTAAGAATCGCTTGAACATCACAAATCGCCGATTGATAATCTTCAAGAACTAAATAAAAACAAAACCTCAATTCCAAACATTCAACAGCAAGTCTAAAACCAAGAATCTTGTTGATTTCAGCCATTGCATCTTGAACATTTTGTTTCTTCATTAAAGAAGCTGCACGGTACATATACGGGTAAGTTAAAGTTGGATCGAATTTGGTTGCTTTTTCAAGATCGTCCCATCTTTTTTCATTATTTTCACAGTATAAAGATCGTTCTTGGTACATCCACCCGAGAGGAGTGTTATTTGAAATAACCGAGCTAAGTTTCTTATAAGAATGGAGCTTTTCGCCTTTAAATTGACTGATTCTAGTCAAACCCGTGATAGAATAAACATGCCCTTCGGTCAATGCAGCCTCAAAGAAACTTTCGGCTTCATCATATTCTTTTTTGAGCAATTTCACACATCCTAACATATGATATGCTACCATTTTTTGTCGGCTATTTTCAGTAGAGTCCACTAACTGTTCCAAAAACAGAGCTGCTTTATCGGATCCCGGATCAAGATCCATAGCAACTTGGCTTAATAAACAGTAGAGTGAAAATGACGCGGACCCCACCATAATCGATCTATGTAGACTGTTAACACTGGTCAACAAGTCAACAACACGCTCATCATTAAGAGAATCCGGAAGTTCTTGAAGGAAAACCTGCAAACATGAGGCAGCAAGAACCGGGCAATTCTCTTCAAGAGCATACTCCATAAATTCAACCGCATCATCTCTTGTTAAAATGAATGTGGCAAGCTTCCTATCACAAGAATCTTTGAGATTCTCACAACAGAATTTACTCGAAAACACCATGATTTCAAGTAAAAGGTCTGTTGTTAAATCGGGTATAACGCCTGTTGAGCTGAATTCACTGATCACCCTCATACCCTTTGGGGAAATGTCGTTTTTTGACAAGTCTATGTCCTCAGAAACTGATTCTAGAAAACACCCGTTCAGCATTGAATGAAACGGGGGTGAAAGTGCCGCCATTTTCTGCCTATCACACGTTATTTTTTCATTCCCTACACGAAACGAGACCGTTCCAGAGACATAACTCTTTTGGTTCATCATTGCACCATCAGGGAAACCAGGGTGGTTCACTAAAGACGGGAGCTCAGAACCGATGTCTATCAATCCAAACTCTTTTGCACATTTCCCACACGAAGAGAGTAAATCCGATATAAGTTCTTCACCTCGTTTTTCATATTTCAACCACGCCCCGAAAACAAGACGCTCATGAACCGTGCTTGCTTTAAGCCAAGCCAATCGAAGGCTTCTCCTCATTAATTTAACATCACCGAGGCCTTTAAAGACTTGAAATTGTAACAAATAGAGGTTTGGACGCTCATTTGGAGGACATGATTCGAGTTCTTTGTGGATTTGAGCTAAGACTTCTACATAATCAACAGGTTTAAAGAATGGAAGAATCGGTGGATCGGGCACTTTGATTAGAGATTCTCTACAAACAACAAAGTATACACATTTAAAAGGTTGCATTTACGTTTCTATATATAACCAATCTGGAATTCGGCAACAAAATAAACAAATAAACATAATCAACCGCAACAAACTAACAGAAATTGATAATCTAAATAACGAATTGAAAAACTTACAAGGAAGAAGGACCCTGAGATGAGACTTTGGAAAGCTTTCCTCTTTCAACTTGCAGCCATGACTGTGGATTCAGAGCATTTAAATGTGTTTCCTTACAAGATTCAGAAGGAAAGAATGTCCTCATAGGGCATAACCGATGAAAGATATCCCGGATCTCCACAATACTCCAATTAGGGTTTTTTTTTGGGGAAAATTCAGCAAATTGAATGAATCAAGAAAATTCAAAATATCAAAAACCCCAATTTCAGAATGGATTTCCTAATCTTGATATAACCCAGATCTCCTTCAGTACCACAATTACAGTTTTGAGGGCAAATTCTTCAACTTCAATGAATAAAGAACATTTAAACCCTAAAGTGATCCTCAATTCACAAATGGGTTGTCTTAAAATCTATGATAAGAAACCTCACAGATCTCCATAATAGAACAATCAGATAGAATAATCTAAGAACAATCAAACCCTCAACACTCCCACGTTCGACATGGGTTCGCTTCGGTTGATAATAACCAGAGCTTTTTATTTGTAGGGATAGAGAAACTACACCAAAAACTGTGTTTTTTTTCTTTCTGTTTTTGCTTCTGTTAAAAAGAACCAGAATCACCAAAAACCCTAGAATGATTACGCAAGATCTCTGCCAAAAAGAACAACCAAACCACATTAAATCACCAAATCCATTTAACTAACAGATTACAAACAAGAAAAGGAAAGAAATCGAGAGCGAAAGCTACTAACCTTGTTTGGAAATTAGGGAAGATCCACAGTGAAGATACAAAATTTCTACACCAAATAAATTAATTGAAAAAAAAAAAACAAACAAACCCACTAATCTAGTGGTTTGAATGACCAAATCCCACAAGATCAGAGTGAAGGAATCTGAAGAAAAATTCAATCTTTAGCTTTTATTTCTTCGGTTTGTTTGGTAAAAGGGAAAGTTTCTCCTTTTTCTTTGTTTTCTGTTCAATTTCCCACTTCCTTTTTTCCCGTTGGAAAACATAAAGATTGCAGCTCATGCCATGTTGTTCGTTGTTGGGTTGGGGAATATATTAAAAGAGAACAAGAATTGATTGGTGCCAGCAAAGAGTATAAGTTTTGAAGCACGTTGTACAACTTCAAGATTGCAAGATTGGGTTTCGTTAATGACAGAACTGCTTTTCTTTCAAAGATATCAAGAACAAATCTACCGTTGAAAGTGAGTAACATACGACTCATTGGTGGGGTACCATGTAATTAATGCTTGTAAGCAATAGGTAAAGTGAAAATTAACAGATTTAATATCAATATAACTTTTTTTAATATTAACATTTTGTTTGTTTTTCAAAAGAAAATGTATGTTTATCTCTCTAACCCATGGTTCAATGAAAGATATTTAAACACAGTGACACTTGTTTCTTATTAACAATAAAATATGTTACATAGGAATAACTCTGAATCCTTTCAAATATTTGAAATATGAGAGTTTT
Source organism: Pulicaria dysenterica (assembly GCA_947179395.2). NCBI lineage: Eukaryota > Viridiplantae > Streptophyta > Magnoliopsida > Asterales > Asteraceae > Pulicaria > Pulicaria dysenterica. The sequence continues at coordinate 74,086,875 of OX359288.1, read as the reverse complement.
TCTTATCTTTTTTTCCCGGTAACTCTCTTATACATCGTCTTTACTTAGAACTCTATCATAACTGTCTTTGTTTAAATAACATCATTATTCGTTATTCTTCAATATGAGTCCCGTCGTCACTAGCTAAGCCATTGTCTTACCAATTATCGTGGTTTTTCAACACCTCAAATAAAAGGTTCAAACTTTTCTATTTTCACTAAATTTTCTCCATTTTAGCAGTGTATTGCTAAATTTTATAGGCATCCAATCATGTGATGTTCTTCAAAGACGAAGATACGACTTTCGAATATAGATACTTAATATAATTTTTATAAGGGAGATAATTTTTTATGGAAAAAATTGATTTTTCATATACAATACAACACTTTTAAAGTTAATGTACAAGTTAGTGAAGAACCATGTTCCGTGTGAGATCTCTAAAACGCAAACTACGCAACCGAACGAGATCACTCAATAAGGGAGCGAATTTGAGAGCACAATTTAAAAAAACGTAAGTGCAAATTTTAGAAAATATGGAGCTAATATATATAGTGGTGGAAAGAATTAATTAAATATAAAAGTGTATCTGATTTAATTTGTAGAATCAAATCAGAAACTTATTTATTTGCAGAATCAAATCAGGGACTTGATTTGCAAGTTTATATAGTTTCCTAATATATAATTTTTGAAATTTCTAGAGGTTCCGATGAACTACTCCCTTTACTTGTTGAGAAATCATACTTCGAACACCTAGACCAGCTGCCGCTTAGTCACGTCTGCGCTTAGATAGCGATGTGAACCCCGATCGCAACCGAAAAACCCAGCGCAAACTCCACCCAGACCCACTTATAACAACGCTGCGCCTCCGGCCAATTATGATCCTCAGCAGCAACAAGGTGCTCCCAAGCAACCCTAGGGACCCAATAGAGCTCACTACAAATCAGTAGGCAGGAAGGACGCGGAAGCTACCGTTTCTAGAATGCAAGCAAAAACTCCTAGTAGCGGGGCATTCTGGAAGCGACTAGTCACTTCTGGCGAAGCTTCTAGAAGGCCAACCACTACATAGACCATATACCAGTCATGAGCGATAGCGAAGCCAAGAGAGGCGGATGTTTGGATGCGTTTGAAGCCTCGAGATGACTTGCAGAAAAAAAGCTTTCAGGGTTTGTCTTCTGTCTCTGTAACAAAAATAAAACCGATGCGTAGCAAAACCCAGCTACGCAAACCCGAGATTTGGGAGTTACATTCGTGTCCGTATACAAGTTCGACGAATTTAGCCTACGAAATCCAGATTTTGCACCGCTTCAGCACGCGGATAGGAGATGGAGTAAAACCATACAAATAAGCTTACCAAGCCTTCTTTGTCTATGGTTAAATACGCATCTCAAGTTTCTTCTCAATCCCGAGTGGGATCAAGTTTCTACACTCAAAAATTTCATTCCAAATACTTCACTTTGAAACTCGATATCTGTAACATCCTAAAAAAGGGCCTAGTCGTATATACTTTCGATACGTTTGAGTCTCAAATTTAATAATGAATAGTAGAAATATTTTAGTATGTTAAGATAGAATTATTTATCAAGTTAATGTTAAAATAATTTAGAAATAATGATATCAAAATTATAACAAAAATAAATAAGTTTAATATAATATTAAACGGTTTTGAATAAGGATTCCGAAAACATCCCCGTTAGTTGAAACGGGTAAATGGGTATTAAGTTGTAAGTTGAGAAGGGGAACAAAATACCCCTTATGGATATATTTGAGACCCAAGTCGGTCTCTCCCTTTCTTATATACAAACCCACGTATACAACACACACACTTCTCATTCTCATTGTGTTCTTGAAATCGTGAAGAAGAAACAAAGGGAAATTATCAAGTTTAAGTTCCAGCAACAAATTCGAGTTCCAATCTGCTCTAGTTCATCATCTTTCTCATTCAAGATCAACTGTAAGTTCATCTTCTTCCTTGTTCTGGAGTTTTGAAGTTTAGGTCAAAATAGCAAAACTCAAATTAGTGATCAATAATCGATTCCATGAGTTCTAATCTGTTCTTACATGATTTCTAAGCATCTAGGAATCATTTGGATGAATTATCATGTTGGATTTAAGCTTGTTTCACAGAAATCACCAAATGGGTCAAAGAATGTAGAAATTGATCCTATGCCTTTAATTCTTGATTAGAGATTGTTATATGTATATTTTTGGATTCATTATGATACCTAAAATGATATGGAATCATTGAAAATTGATTTGGAATGCTGGAAATTGAGTTTGGTGTGCATAAGGACCGAACAGCGGCTGGAAAAACGACACTGGACTGTTTTGCAGTTCTTTGCGATCGCATGGCTTTCCCTTGCGATCGCATAGGGTGCCTTGCGATCGCATGCACTTCCCTTGCGATCGCATGACTCCTGTCCAGCCACAGTGCGTTGTTTGTTTGTTGTTTTTCGACGTTTTATCGTACGGGATGCTCGTTTAGGATTCTAAATAGTCTAATGGCATCATTAAGGGATTTATATTAGTTATATTAGTTATTGTACTTGTGTGAAGTGACTAAACATGAGTATTATCTTATAGGTGAACCGTACGACTCCGAAGAACGAGACGATCACGATATTTGTTTACTGTAGCCTCTAGCCTCTCAGGTGAGTATAGGATAACATAAGAATTAATATAACCATATTACCTGTTATCGGTATGTGTTAGTAATTCCATGAAATGAAATTAACCTTGATATATGTTATGTTTATGCATGACTCACGTAACAATTGAATCATGATTTATGATATGATTATGATTATGTAAGTAGCATGTATGAATTGAACCATGGATATTATATGGTTATGATATGTACGCTATGAGCCCCAGAATGGGTCAATTATGTGTTTGTGATCGGATCCGAGATATGGGTGCTGGTTATAGTCCTTGAACGGGGCCAGCATTTGAGTTGGGGCGCTTTAAGACCTGCGGGTCGATGATACCGTCAACTACATGGGGTTGCAAACCCAACGTTCCTCGAGCAATATGGGGATCGACTTATTGTTATACCCCATGAAGGCTTTGGCCTGAAACACAACGGTGGACCGCTACCCGCTCACCCACCCGTGCGGTTGATGTGTCTGGTTTCCCCAGTTAGGAGTGTTGAGCCAGGCTAGCTACCCTGCAAGATTATGCTTCCTTCTGGCTGTGCCAGCTCATCGCGAGATGCTAGGATAGCACTGTTTGATACTATTGTTGATATGTGATATGTTTGTATTAATGATTATGCTATCTTATGCTCACTAGCAAATAGCTAACAAATACTCTCCCCATGATTACAGGTGATACTTAGGCACGTGAGCTTGGGTACCTGCTGGTTTTACTTATACTTTTGGAGGAACACTTATCTTTATACTTATGTCTGTGTGTGTTTATTTATGTGGTCGGTGGACAATTTCGGTAACACCAACTGTACTTCATGTATCATGGCTAATTTTGGTTGTAATTATAGCCACTTTAAATGTTTTCCGCTGCTTATGATATTTTGAAAAACAGGTTTGGTTTAAGTTTTGTTTACAAACGGATCCATGCAGTTTGGATTCTTGAATTACTAATTTAAAAAGAAAAATCTGGTTTGCAAAAATCGAGGTGTTACAATATCTCATTCACCTTAGCTCCGTTTTGGACACTCTGTAGTTTCTTAAGAAGTTCTCTACACAGAGTACGTAAACCAACTAAACACTAATAAAATATATATTATATATATTTAATTGTGTCCAAAAACATGGAAAAACAAATTTTTCCAAACATTCTTTTCTTCCTATTTTACCCAAAGACGTTATGGTATGCTCTCTATTTATTAATAGTAAAGAGGAGTGCATGAGAGGAGAGATGGAGAAAGGATGAACAATCCGATGTTTGGAGAGAAGAGACAACCTCGGGATGAATGCAAAGTCAAGGACAGAGGATACATAAATGAAGTAACCATTGATTTAAACGTTGTTTAATTTTAAGGACTAAATTAGTAAAGAATATTCAACTATAATACAACTAACTTTTATAATCCTTACATTATATGTAAGTTGTTGTATACTATGGAGTTATGACAAAGTTCTTTATATACATTGGTAACTAAACTACAGATATATAAAAAAGTAGTTTGCATACAATGAAAGAATTATGATTGTATTATTTTTTTAAATTTAAAGTTGATTGTATACAATGGTAACTAAGATAAATTTAATTGCATTTTATGCAATTTGTCCTAAAAACAACTAACGTAATTTTTATCTTAAATGACTAAAGCAACAATTTTAAAAAAAATATAGAGACCATTTCAGTAAAGACTTGATTCCTCTTTAAACCAAACCCGAACTGTATCATAAAGACTTAGACAACCAACCTTAAACTCTATCGTGCTCGAGCTCAATATACAACAACAACAACAACGGTACCCAATCCCGCTAGAGCGGGGTATGGGGGAGGTAGAAATGTAGACAATCATACCTCTACTTGAAGGTAGAGAGATTGTTTCCTGAAAAGGATCTCCGGCTGTGGGAAAAAATCACTAAAAAAATAAATAAAAACAATAGAGAAAAACAGTACTAAAGTAAGTAAAAAATAAAAAAATAGAAAATAATAATAAAAAAATAAAAAATAAAACAAAAAATAAGAATAAGAAAAAAATAATAATAAAAAAGGAATAAATAAATAAATAAGTAATGATACTTAAAAAACAAATATATATATATATATATATATATATATAGAGAGAGAGAGAGAGAGAGAGAGAGAGAGAAAAGTTCATGCGAGAACCATTGTTAGCGCGAGAACCACGAGAACCAATCTAAGCCATCCAATTCCCCCTTCTTTAATGTCATTGCCCACCCATGAATTCCTCACATGCATCCTGCCACACCCTATCCCTCCACGCTCTCCATCCATGATACTTCCCATATCCAAGGAACGGCTGAGATTGGTTCTCGCGGTTCTCGCACTAACAACGGTTCTCGCATGAACCCTCCCCTATATATATATATTTCTCGCGGTTCTCGCACTAACAACGGTTCTCGCATGAACCCTCCCCTATATATATATATATATATATATATATACATATATATATATATATATATATATATATATATATATATATATATATATATATGGGAGGGTTCATGCGAGAACCATTGTTAGTGCGAGAACCGCGAGAACCAATCTCAGCCGTTCCTTGGATATGGGAAGTATCATGGATGAAGAGCGTGGAGGGATAGGATGTGGCAGGGTGCATGTGATGAATTCATGGGTGGGCAATGACATTGAAGGAGGGGGAATTGGACGGCTTAGATTGGTTCTCACGGTTCTCGCGCTAACAACGGTTCTCGCATGAACTTTTGTCTATATATATATATATATATATATAGTTAATTACTTATTTGGTCCCTGTGGTTAGCACTTTTCTACTGGTTTGGTCCCTAACTTGAAAAACTACGTGGATAGTCCCTATTGTAGCAAAGTTGTTGCACGTTTGGTCCTACTGTAGCAAAGTTGTTGCATGGCTGGTCCCTCTTCAACTTGAAAAGACCAATATGCCCTTACCCTTTTAATTTTTAATTTTTCTTAATTATTAATCAATATTTAAATATTATTTAATATTTATTTTCTTTTTTAATAAATAATTAATCGGTGACATGTTCGCCGGTGACATTTACGGTGAAGCACCACTACAGTCACCATCGTCACCACAGTCACCCTGAACCACCATGAACATTCGCCGGACCACCGTGAATGTTCGCTGGACCACCGTGACCATTGTAGAACCACCGTAAACCATTACTATGTCCACACAAACACAATAACCACACACACGAACACCAGAACACCCACGACCATAGATCTGGAGATTTAAAAACCCTAAACTTACAAAAACCCTAAAATCGTACCATGTTCTGGAGGTCGAACAATTTGACAGATCTGGATTATGTCCATAGATCTGGAGATCGAACCATGTTCTCGAAGAACAGAAATAGAGAGAAAGAGAGAGAGAGAGAGAGAGAGAGAGAAAGATATCGAAGAGATCTGAAAACTCTAAACTTACAAAAACCCTAAAATCGCACCATGTTTTGGAGATCGAACCATAGTTCTGGAGATCTGGATTATGTCCATAGATCTGGAGAACGAACCATGTTCTCGAAGAACAGAATTAGAGAGAAATAGATCAAAGAGATCCGAAAACCCTAAACTTACAAAAACCCTAATATAGCGAGACCTACCGGTGGTGGAGTTACAGTGGCGATGGCGGTGGAGCGAACATACTCGACTGATTCAAACTCGATCTGGTGCAGATTCTGTTGGTGACATTCACGAAGAAGGTTCACGGTGGCGGTGGTGCTTCATTGGTGGCGGTGGTGACTGTGGTGACGGTGGTGACTGCAATGGCGGTGAACCAGGTGACATGGTAGTTACCGGAGTGGTGGTGCTGCAGTGGTGGTGGTGGTCTTGGCCATAGGTCACGATGGTGGTGATGGTGTTTAAGGCCGTAGGTTAGAGAGAGAGAGAGTGTGTGAGAGAGAAAGAGAGAGAGAGAGTGAGAGAGAGATAAGACCAATTCTGCTATTTGATTATTTTTAAAAAAGAAAATAAATATTAAATAATATTTAAATATTGATTAATAATTAAAGAAAATGAAAAATTAAAAGGGTAAGGGCATATTGGTCTTTTCAAGTTGAAGAGGGACCAACCATGCAATAACTTTGCTACAGTAGGACCAAACGTACAACAACTTTGCTACAGTAGGGACTATCCACATAGTTTTTCAAAGTTAGCGACCAAACCAGTAGAAAAGTGCTAACCACAGGGACCAAATCAGTAATTAACTCATATATATATATATAGGGTAGGGATATACTACAAATTAAAAAAAAAGCTACTAAATGTAAGGAGAAATTTCAACCACGCAATTTTTTTGAAAAGTCAAAATAAATTAGTTTAGGTTGATTATAAATAACCAACCTTCAAGGGCAAGTTAGGAAATGACAAAAAAATAAAGATACGAGATTTATGGGATTTGTTTTCTGGAGATTCAAAAAATGATGCACAGGTTTGATGAACACAAACACCCTACATCGAACAATCAACGATTGTGCATCGACAGTTTTACCCAACAAATAACACAAAACTTGATTCACAACCACCATTTATATTAAAAAACAAACGATGAACACAATTCAATCACAGGAAAATAACTCATATGATATAGATCAATTACTCAAAACTATTTGATGAACACATGTGATTCTCTAAAGAAAATTAATGCACAAATTACAAACATTTTTATGCATTTGGGAATGAACTTTGTGCACCATAACAAACATTTTGTTTCACAATCGATTGTTCTACACCATTGACGGTGGACGGTGCATCCATATGGAACATCCAATTCGACCGTCGAAGAAAGAGGGGATGCATTGGTTTGATAGTCACAAGACTCAGGCCGGTTTGCGGTGTACTATTGTGGTGGCCAGTTGCGGTGGACAGCATAGAAGGCGGCAGCGCAGGGATGATGGACCATGGCAGCGACACAGCGTGATCCGCGGAAACCATCTCACATATCTGATTCATCAACCGATTGCTAGTGTTACATAACGGCAATGGTGGCGGTCTTCTTTTTAATCTCCTGTAAAGTAAATAATGAAAGGACGAGAATTACCGGATGGGTGAGGTGGTGATTGGCTGCTCTCGGTTGGGCGGCAGTCTTCTTCTTATCTTCGGCGAATGTAACAGAATTACGGATGGGTGAGGCGGTTCTCAATTAAAAAAGGAGTGGATTGAAAAAGTATCCCGTGAATAAAGGAATTAGTTTAGGATATTAAATTGGTAAGTCAAAATACCTATATTGCCCTTTTAATGAAATGTCACATGTCACCCTTATAATTCTCCTTACATTTAGTACTCTAAATTTTTTTTTACTTGAACCTAATTCTATATATATATATATATATAAAAGGGATACAACTAAATCTACATATAATAAACAAAATACTAAGTAAGTAAAATAGTAGGAGCCAAAATAGAAAAATAAGGTAGGTAATACATATATTCACTGCGCTCGCGCACACACACACACAAAAGCGAGAGAGGGAAAGTCAAAACTTATTATCTAAGCCCTATGTGCAAGCTGCAAACTCGGTCCTTCCTAACCCTGAATCTTAATCCTCCCTCTCCATGTCACGCTCAATATAAAACTTCGCAAACACATTTCACGCTCAAGGATTAACAATGGTATTTTAGATTGTGTGTATATATATATATATATATATATATATATATATATATATATATATATATATATATATATATATATATATATATATTATATTTCAAGACAATAAAACAAGATTCTTCTATGTCCATTTCAAGACATTATTACATCACCACGATATATAAATAATTAATTGAAAGCTTAAGAGATGATAAGTAGGGTTTCCAGTATTTTGTAATGAAACATACAAATTAGAAGATATGAGAAATGTTCTTTTCTATAAGTTTGTGTAAAAATTATAATTTATTACTTTTATTCATTAAAAAATATATATTAAAAAAGGATACTGAAACATCAAATGAGATAGTAATAACAATGAAAAAGACATGAGAATTTCTTTTCTGTCTCTATTTACCCCTTTATATATAAAAAATGTTTGTGTTTTACTAATTGTCTCCACGTATATCATTTATTTTCTTAATTAATACTTATTTTTTCTTTTTATTGTTAGAGAATCTGATAAAGGAACTTTCATGAGTTTGGGATTATGTAAGTAATACACTTCAAATATTCTCAAATTAACCATCACATATTCACATGTGTCACCAAGGGCCAATTGAGCACCGCACTTAATTTCCAAATCATATAGAATCTTACACTTATTAATTTTATTATTATTTTATATAAAAGGCAACAATTATATTAATAAAAAAAGACAAACTGTATCAAAATACAACATATTTTTATTAAGCTATCAATGTATACAACGGACTTTAAAATTTAAAAAAAAATACAATCAAGCCATTTTTATCCTCCATTATATACAATCGGTAACCTGGGCTAACCAGTCATTTTTATTATGTTCTTTTTGTGTTCTTGTTTGATGGTTAATGTGTGAACTTGAAGAGTTGAAGGTTTGAGTTCTTGTTTGAATGGTTAATGTGTGAACTTGAAGACTTGAAAGTTTGAGGGTTTGAAAGAGATATGCAGTGTTTGTTTTTATTTTAATTAATAATTATTAAAAAATGAAAAAATAAAAATAAAAATGAGGTTAACTGGCTAAAGAAAAGAAAGTGTTATAACATGTCACTTGCATATAGTGGAGGCGTTTTTAAAGTTTGTTGTATTTTTTTTAAAAATTTTAAAGTTCGTTGTATACATTGATAGCTTAGTAAAAGTTTGTTGTATTTTGCAATAGTTTGCCCATAAAAAAACAACAAAAGTTCTTAGTCCTTACAACCAAAACCTTAATTGAATTTTAAAATAAAGACATGAATATAATAAAATGGTAATTTTAATTCAACTCCATAGTACATTTAACCTTACAATTTAGTCATTTAATATCTAGATCACTGAATTTCACAATTTATTTGTTGTAAACTGTGTAAATTATGCCGTGATTTGTAAATAACTCTCTAAAAGTTTAAAAAATAAAGCTATATTATCCGATTATCGAACAAGTTTGATCCGACCCGTTTAACCTGAATATAGTTTCATTTGTTATATTAGTCGTCTTGCCAATCTTTCATTAAAGTTGCCCCCCGTAAAGAAATTTTTTGGATCCGCCACTGAACATATACACAATTAAACAGGAGATCCTAATGTAGACGACAAACACATCGTACTAGCTAGCTCGAATGCAACCAAATGACTGATACAAAAAAAAAAAAAAACAAAAAACAAAGAAATTAAGTGAACTCCCTATAACTGACCAAACTTGGCAGCAACCTTTATGGACGCCTCATGCTTGTAACTGACCAGCTGAAAACATTATCTTGGCACCTTCTTGAAATCCATTCATGATAAGATCTAACTTGAATATCCGTAAACATCTTCGGTCCACATCTCCTTAATTTTGTCATAAACAATTAAAGTGTTTCTAGTATGTAGAAAACTATCCAAATAACCGCCCAAACCATATGCGACACAACAAGTATAATCTGCAAAAGCTAAAATCTTGACCACCTTTGTGTAATCCAAGATAGTTTAGACCCCGGCGACCACAAGAATGGAGAAGAGCAAACAATCTTGCTAAATTAGTAAGACACAAAGTAATAATGATATGCGTTTATCACGTAGCAGCTCTTTAACAGGAAGCTTATTTAACATCAGCATTCAAACAATGACCCCCACTCTACTCCTATCTAACCTATTATTACCACCATCACACTCATTAAGACACTTAAAAATCATCACGTACCCAAAGTGAACTTTTCTCTAATCCTAAATTGCCACCATCGTTTGTCCATTTACCAATTTTACTTATTTAATTTCTTATTCATGTTTTCCGGTTAACTCGATGATCATCTAGGTTTACTTTTGTACGATTTAGGAAGATAAATGTTTTATGCATAACGTATTTTAGATGTACTTAATCAATTAAGCATTTATATTCTGGTGTAATTATTATCTTTGTAGAAACTTGGAGAAAGGGTTGAGTAGTTTTTATGGTAGCTTTTAAAAAAACTAGTTATTATTTTCTTGCAATGCTTTGAAATATTCCAATGCACAACCGTAACAAATATGTGTATAAATGTAAGAATATAAAGAGTTAAGGAAAGATGAATGATAACACTAGATGTATAGTGGTTCAGTTGTATTCTAACAAATCCAACCTAACTTCACTCATTGGCTTTCAATCCAAGAGTTCTCTTCACTAGCAGTGTTTCTCTTAACTGGAAGAGATCACCTATATAATGTCTCACTAAGAAGGTAGTTATCATTTTTACAACGTTTCACTAATTCTTTGTAGTGATCACTTTAAGCAACGCATCACTAATTTCACAAGGTAGTGATCGCTTCTATAATGTCACACTAAGAATGGTAGTGATCACCAGACACTCACAACTTAACAATCACAATATAATTTTTACACTTTAAATAAGTTAAAGTGTTTATAAAGCACAAACTTCTCTCTTAAGATACAAGTGTGTATAATACATGATTAACACTTGAAGCTATTGAACCTTGCTCTTGATCTTGAGTTTTCTTCTTCTGATAGAATTTTTGTTAACAACTCAAGAAATCATACTTTGAATATATAAATGAATACTATAATTTGCATAATAAACAGAGTTAAGATTGGCAAATGGTAATACAAATAACCCCAAGTATGACTTTTATAGAGGGAGAAAGCAAAAGACAATATTCAGATATGACTACTTGACAGTAGCACCTAACGATTGACAGTGGGTGTCCTAGATCGGGTCAAACTTGACTTTTCTCTTTTAAACGTTATGTAATTTTTCCCCACGGTTTTAAATTTCAAAGTTACCGGAAACCCATTTCAAAAATGTGTATGGAAAGTATCACAACATAAAACACAATGGACAAATTTTAAAATATAAAATATATGGTTTTTATTTTGTCTCATTGGTTTAATATTGTGTTGGGAGATTTGTCAACAAGAATTTTTTTTTTGTACAAGATACTTAAATCACCGATATGACTTTTTGGTGATCTGAATTTCAAAACCTTTTCATCTCTTTTTAAAAAAATCGATTTTCATGAAGCTTAAAAATGAAGTTCCCGTTTTCCTTTTTGAATCTTATATGGTCATATTTTTAAATTATTCTCTATGATCAAACAATTCAAGCATTCAAATAATAAATATTTTGGTAAACTTATTATTTTCTATAAATCTAGATTGTAGCGTATCAAAACCAATATTAAAATTGTTATTACCAATATATTTATTGCAATGTTTTTATATTTTTTGAGCATTGATTTCACTAACAATCTTTATTTTCCACTTATGTTATTTAAGAGCAAAAATATCTAAAATTTTATTATTGTATATGGCAAATATGTATTGTGCATAAATCACAATCTGTTTAAGATGATCTATATTTCTTGGATAATTTTAGAAGACTCAATCTCGTAATTGACAAACTTGAGAAATTAGGCATTCGGGATGGAAATATTTGGAATATTTGGTTGTCAGAGGCATGTGGTGTTTGTTTTAGAAATAATATTATGTCTTATGTCTTATTTAGTGTTTGTTGGAGAAGATGACTAGAAGTCTCAAGTTTGTGAATGTAAAGTGACATTAAACCACTTTCAAAATTCAAACATAAGAAAATATGATATTCGAAGCACTTCTTTAAAAACATTTGTCTTTCCGTCCATATTTGTAAAAAATAAGTACTTATCCTAAAGCCTAGACAAAAGCGACTGCCTCAATGAACTAATATCCGCCAAAAATATATCATCACCAACACTTAATTGTTTTTTTCATCTTCCTTGCTTGTCTGGAGTTCTTAAATTCGATGGGGGTGTTTTTCGAAACAGTTGGGTTGCTAAAAAGTTTTCAAGGAGATTGCCACATTACCTTGTGAATGATTTCGTATATCGCAATCATATTATATTATTATTCATGCGCAAGAAAGGAAGAAAAAGAATGCTTTGAAAGGAGAAAATCTGTTTGGAAAGATTCAATTCTTATCTTTCTTGTGGTTCTCAAATAGATGTAAAAGATATACTAAAGCAAAGAATTGGACTGCCAAGCCGCTAGGAAAATGGACGATGAAGTCATAATAAGTGATAATTTCTACTTCTTGTAAAATATGTATTTAATAATCTATGTTTTGTATTTGGGTTGGTTAAAATAAAAGTGTCACCTTTAAAGAAATATTAATCAATTTTAATATTATTAAATAAAAAATATTTAAGATATGATTGAAAGTTAAGGTTTGACACCACGTTGTTAAAAGAAACTTATTTCGTTGATATCCACTTACATGTTTCAAACTTGTTGCACAAAAGTCTTCGGTTGTCAAGACTTAAGAGGATACATCAGGAAGACCAACATCCATCCTAGATTAGCAACCTTAAATTATTCAACACCAAGATCCAAGATTGACCCGATCCACCCACAACCCACATGGATTGGTTGATAGTTCCAAGTCTCAACCAATTCATATGTAAGGAAATCATTAATTTGACTTGTATTATATTGTTAATGCATCATGTGATTTATTCATAATTGTTTTTGTTGCACACTTAACAAGATAAGGATTAAGTGAATTTTTCTTATTCAAAATTATCAAACATTAAGTTATTACTAGAGATTGTTTTTGTTTATACAAGATCGAAATCTAAAAATTGGACAATGATGTGTGACAAGAAGTCGAAACACAATGTCCGACCCTAAATAAAATATGCAGTAAGATAGCTAGTGAACTCAATTGGCAATGGAAGTAGCAATGGCTCGTCAATTTGTGGCTGGAGGTAGAACCTCGGCATGAAAAGATAAAAACCTTAGGCGGTGAGTATAATCACGCACGTATCACATAGGATCTGTGCTTCTTCACACCATCACACTCACAAAAGAAAAATAAGTAGAAGGAATTGTGGGATAACCACCGTGACCCCAAAGTCACGATGGGATGCTCTCACCGAGTAATCATGCTGCTATCGGAATTCAGCTCGCTGCGTTGAAAGGCACAAACAAGTAAATCACGTTTGGCTGATAGACCCACTCCCTCCCCTTTTAGGGGAATAGTCTAATTGTAGAACCTAGAAATTCCATAAAGAACGACAAAGAGAGAAAGAAACAGAGGAGCATAACTTAGAGAGAGAAAGAGAGAGAGAGAGAATATTAGTTTATGTAGAAAGATATTAGTTTTAGTATGCATCTCTACAAAAAGTGTTAGGAGAATTGGAATTAAACATGGATGTTTTGAACATCAATTAAACCTGTTTAGTTTGTTTATTCATGCTTCTTGTTTCATGCATCACAAAAAGGTCCTATAGAAAAGTATCTAAAACCTCCTCAATCTGTTTTACTAAGAATATTTTACCAACACATTTTCTCAATAATAACTAATATAATATATTAATTGTTTATTAAAATCTAAAAGAAGTGTAATAACTAAATAATATACACTCGAATCTAACCCAACCCAAAAAAAGACAAGTTTTGATTTAAAGAGATGATTGGGTACAACATTTATTTGTCATACACAACAAAAAGTATGTTAGAACCATAATACCTTTAAATATGTGGTTGAAAAATATAGTTAGTGTGCAGGAGTATAAAAGTCATGTTTATTATATATGAGAAAATAGTATCGTGTAATCATTAAATCACCTCCCTTTTGACTTGTGATCCAACCTACACATTCACATTTAGGTATTTTTTTTGTTTTTAAAGACATAAACTGTTAAGATCTTATTTCATGTCTGCGAAAGTCTTATTAGATAAGTTAAAGTTTAAAAGGTCTTATGTTTGCAAAGGTTTACGAAAATATATTGTTTGTTTTTTTAATTTTAAAAAAGGTCTTATTTACTTATCATGTTAACTTTGGTTATGGAAAACCCATAACCAACTGAAGCATATATCCAATTGAATATTGAAAAGAAACATATATCCGACTGAAGCAGCTACTGCTATCCAGTACCAATATTCTTCCGGGAATATTCCACGAGACTTAAGGACAGCAACACCAATTGTTTCTTTTCTTAAAGAGATTGTGATATCTATGAAGCAATGAATGCATCATGGAAACAGAAGAGAACTACACAATCAGATGACTATCTTCAAGCACCCAATAATAACAAATGTTTCCAGTTAGATTATATATAATAAATGGGGTTCATGGATTGCATTCTAACACAGATTGCATAAACCATAGTTCAAAAAAACTAATCGGAGAAGAAAACAGTAGAAAACCCAAATAATATATGCGATTTCAAGCTTCGATTGATACCTGTAGCTTCAAATCGAATGGACTATAGTGTTTAGGGGGACGAGGGTGGAGCGATCCACGACAGGCTTCGAGGAAACAGTTGAAGCGTTTAGGGCTTCGTCTGATTTCAGCTTTGCCGTGGTCGGGTTCGACGTGGAATGGTCGACGATGGAAGGGTGACCAACGATGTGGAAGGATCCATAGGACGTCGGCGTTTAGGGTTTTGTGGCATTAAAGTAGAGGAATCGACGAGGCAGATGAATCAACGAGGTGGAAGGACCAAGGCGGAGGAATTGATGGTTTCAGGTGAGAGGGGGAACGATGGAACGATGGTTACGGCTGCGTGGGGGTCTAAGGTCTGGAATTGAGAAGCTGTTTTTAATCGCTTCCAAGAATAAGACCTTATAAGATAAAAGACCTTATTACTACAAAAAACAGTCTCAATTAAAAACGTCTGCCCGCCCGCAGACGTTTTTAAAAATAATGTCTTATTACAAAAAACAAACAAGACCTTAGATTCATCACATCTCTAAAGTTACTTTCAACAATGCTGAGGAAAACTCGAGTGATAAAACAACCAACCTTTTCAACTACCTTACTACATGTTGATAACTCTCATTACTAGATTTTACTCGAATTCGAAGGGTCAAACTCCTAAGCATCCGAAGATAGCGTACTAGGTCTGTTGTAATAGGTTCAAAAGTCGGCAGAAAAATGTGTGTAGGTCAAACAAAGATTGACCAGAAGCCCGAGCTAAGTTTGACCATGAATACATCAAATACGCATATCACATGAGATACTGCCAAGATCTTTACCCTTCAGAGATCTCTCTTACTCTCAAATGCCTTGAAACAACCACGAACTTTTTACAAAACCATTGCCGATGAGTGTACCATACACAACACGACTACAAAAGCAAGCAACAACTCAAAAGCCTAACATTCTCATCAAAAGCATCAAACTAGGAATCCTCCACTCTACTAAACTAGGGAACCGCAACCGATGCCTACTATATTGACGTAAGTTAAATATATTTACCTTTTAACGAATGCTTAAAGTTTCTTGCATCCTTCGTCATCTTCATAGGAATGGATTTTAACCAGTCCGTACCTGCACAAAGTCAAAAGCTTTCTATTTCAAAGACCAGATATGAAGTATCACAGTGGTGGCAGTTTTAATCCATAAATAGGTGAACCGGCTGACGCGATTATAAATGATTAAGACATTAGCTACTATAATTAAAAAAAATTATTATTACTATAATGATACAAGTTTCTTCAGTTAAAACCATTTACCAGGTTACAAACACTAAACCACTTGAATGGGCTACTTTTATGTTCTAACCCATTTGTCCCATTGTCTTTTTAGTTGAAAAACTTAACCACTTAGCCCATTCAATTTTAAAGAAACCCTTAATCACATTATTAACTTTTTGTCCAGATGTTCAAATATCCCTAAAAGATATACTGTATAAAATATAATTATAAAAATCATATTATTACAATAATGACGTACGTTTTCTAAGAAAAGGACTTGGAACTTAGAAGGATGTATATGTTAAAATACACTTTGGGGTACATACGACCCTGTTAAAGATAAAACACGATCCAAATTGACGTATTCTTAAAAAGAATGTTGAAACAGCCACCTCTAATGAGTAATGACATTTAAATTTACTCCAGAGGAATATATCAGTGGACCATAATAAATGGATACCTGATACGTCTCTCCCCCCCCCCCCCCCCCCCCCTATGGATTAGATGAGATATTTGAATTAATTACCTTTTATTTAGTTTCCTTTATCTTTTATTTGGTTTCCTTTATCTATTATTTAGTTTCCTAAAGTAGAGGTTTAAGAGTCTATAAAGGCCTAGGCCCGATTAGGGTTTGGGGAGGAGAAATATTGTTTTGTTTTGTCGTCTATTTTCTTGGGAGACCTCTTGGTTCTCGAATTCCAGTGTTTATCTATTCAAGAATCCGGTTAAGGGTGCCTATTATCAATAAACTTCGATTATCAATTTGATTCATATCAATACCATAAAAATAGCTAATGTTACCTTTTGTCAGCAAGGATGACGAAGAGACTTGAACACATCACTTAATTTTAACTAAAGCGATTAGGGGTGTTAGGTGGTCTGACTGGAGGTGGCGAGCAAGTAGCACTCCTATTTGACTGCTCAATCTGATTATGGTTAGCATAAACATCAAAGGTGCCACATGCTGGAGCTCCTGCTTTCCTCTTGCTCTTAAACCTTCACCTAACAAAAATGTGAGAAGCAAGAAAAAAAAAGATAATTGATGAAATAAACCAATTGTTGCAGGTAGAGTTGGAGATACCTGTCTTTCCGCTTCTTTAGAAATCTTTGAACCGATGCTTTTCTGCTTGCCGAACCATCAGCTTACAATTTTAATTGCAAAACAAGTGATAATTGTTAAAAAATAAAATGGTACAACACTGCCCTAATCAACAGGCAGGTTGGATCTGGTCATTTTTGGTACAGATCTAAACATGTCAGGTTGGGTTTGACCCAAAACACCTTTTCTTCATACATTAATAAGTTTTCTATAAGTATTGAGTGTGTCAAATATGATGATGAGTAATTAAAATAATAATCATAATTTTCTAAATAAAATGATTATGTAGGTTTTATGCATTTTAAAGTGCAAGTGGGCAACTTTCAACCAGTTTGATTTGTTTCCTTTTAAATTAATTTTTTATTTTACCCTTTTGACTAGTTAGAGATAAACTTAACCTGAATTAATCCAGTAATTATTAAATGGGTGGCATTGTCACCTATACTAAAAATTTACTACTCAAGCTTCTATTAACCAAAAGATCATTGAACACCATAACAAAAAACATCTAACTGCTTCTATTTAATGAAGGATGCTCATTTGTTTTTGGAAGATGATACAATCATTTCCATAGAACGACCAGGAAAGACCTAGTACCTTCCTATTTACTTCTATATACAAAGCACATCATGGAAGACTGCTAATAGAAGGAAATTTTCAACCCATCAATATAAAATGGATCAATTTAGGTTATTTTGTATTGAGCATGTCAACGAGTAACATATTATCTAAAAACAGAAATTGGTCAAACCGGTCGAAATGAGCAACACAATCAAGTATCAACATTGCAAGGACAGAATCATGAGAACTTCCCCCAGAAATTACAATATGTAACAACTCTGATGCATAAAGAGCAAAAAAAATATGATAAAAGATAAGCATAATTACCGGAGTTATCATCACGCAATATGTTTCTCTCTTCTTTGTGCAGTCGATAGTTGTCTGTCATTCTCACTGTAGAGCAGATAGATTGCACATTAGTATAGAGTATTCCACACTGATCAATCTCTATACATTCCCTTGAAGTTGCCCTAAAACCAATACATTAGATTGACTACTCAATGAAACAAGCTGTCTATCTACCTGAGTAGGTGTTAGAATTTCACTAATATTATCGCTTCAATTAATCACCTTATTGTTTTATACTATTAACTATAAATTCCCACATCAGGCAATTTAATACAATCAGTAATGAACTGACCAACCTGTTTGCACATGAGGCGAGAGCATGGGAGGGAAATCCGGGCCCACATTGATGCTTGGAGCTTGGAACATGTTTCCATCAAATGGATCTTCTTGAGGAAATTGGAGGGGGCTTGCAGCGAGCTGCAATAATGCTAGTGCCTGAAATTGCTCAGTTAGCGCATTCAGTGTGTTAGAAGCTGAAAGTGGTATAATATATGTCATATACCTTATCAGCTGGAATATCCTCGTACACATTCACCTTGCCACTATAAAATATTGTCATTTGCCCTTTTGTCTCCTCTGTCCCGCCAAAAATCCTGGACATTTCAGGTAAAAATTGATATAATCCGGATATTTGTTAATAATATTTAAAGATATGTATTATTATTTAAATAAGATTTAATAAATAGCAATTATTATTTAGATAGGATTTATTTTAATTAAGGATTAGGAGTTAGAGTTATTTTATTATTAGATAACTCTTATTCATTACAAATAGGTGCTTTCAGGTTGTAATTTCATTGTGTAGAAATTGATTGGTGGTTCTTATATTATTGGAGTGTTGGCTTACCTCTCAAAGTAAACTGTGGGAGAGACGATCGACCTCTCGATGTTGATTGTTCTATCTTTTTATCTTTTCTATTTGATTACCACTCTGATTCATATAAAAAACAATCTGACTATTCTTTTACCGAAATACTAGTAAATGATTAATGACTTTACACTTTAATTAGGAGATAGCTTCATCTATTCACCCAAACAGCAAGCATTTCAGTTATAGTTAAAAATTTAAAATACAAGACAGGGTCCTGAAACCTACAATGATAAACGAGAATGAAGGAACACCCATATGCTGAGTTTAATATGTCAATATCAATCTTGGTTCACTTGTTTACAAAAAGAAACACTTTTTGCTTGCGTCTACATTCCAAATAGAGACAATTATAAAGGCTTTTTTTGAAAAGAACATATGATGTAAATCTGAACTGAGAAGTAAGAACCTTATAGTCAGAATTAAGTCCATGAATCTTGGCCTAAGGTCAACCTTCATTCTATCAAGCATTGCAGATCTCTTAAACTCGGGAAGGCAGCATATAAGGATGTGAAGCGAATCTTTTTGATTCTTTATTTGTCTCTAATTAGTTATAATAGTAAATGCTCCACCGAGTGAGTTACCAGCAGCCTATATATTCTGCGCAAAAGAACCCAATGGCTACTGGCTACCAGCTAAGGAAATCCGCTAAAGGAGTAAGATCCAACTATAAACTGATGTAATGCAATTTCTCTTTTTTTCATGCTTTTTAGATTTGCATTAACTGAAAGGCACATAAAATTCCTGATCTGGCCACCACTGAAAGAATAAGCAACTATTTAGTCATATAACTAAGTTTATATACATAGATATATATAAAATTCGTTTTTGAAGCCCCTGAATCACTTGGATACAACTGATAATTAGGAGTGAGGCCAAACATAGTATACCGAAGTTGGGGGAGCAGAGGACCACAATTGGTACAGACTAGAGTATTGTGGACTTTCCAACACAGTCCAAATTCTCAGTATAAGATAGAACCCAACCACACAATAAGAAAGGCCACCACTTATAAGAAAATGTGAAATGAAATACTTTTGGTCCCTATTTACTACCATATACAAAACATTTTCAAACTTGTACCAATGACAGGTGGTAATGCCTGAAGCTTGCCCTAAAAAACGAAGGTCTGAAAGCAAAAGGGTAACACCAAAGACTAGTGTGTAAAATAGGGGAAACCACGAGGTGCCTTGCATATGTTGTTCACCAATCTACAATGGGATGATTGGGTACCAAAAACAGTTTTGGAATGAATAGAGAGAAACAAGGTTCATGTGGGACGTATAGGGAAGTAATTTTAATAATTTATTTGAAATGTGATTTCAAGCCATCATGCAGCCAAAAATGATACCAAGGATTCACGTCGAGACATTAAGAACATCATCATAAAGAGTGTAATGAAGTATCATTAGTTCATTGCATGTCGGTGATGAGGCAAAATGTCAATGTTAGCTGGAAATGTAGACAAACACCATAAATAAGTAACAAGGTTTGTCTATTACTTCTTATTTTCTTAATATACACATGAGTTTTAGAGTTTAAGAGCGCTACTTTGAAATGTAAGAAGTGGCTGATGAGTTCTGTTCAACCTACTCTAACCTAGTTTGAGATAAAATATTTGCTGAGCTGGGGTGATAGTAATTGCAGGAACGTTTGATGTTCATCATCAGTTTCAAAGCTTGTTGTGTGAGGTTTTGTACTTTCATTACAAACATGAAGACAAAAAGCAGTAAATAACGAAGCAAAAAGTTTAATGTCACCTTCTTACATTCTTGAAAAACAATAAAAGAAATTATGAACTCAGTTGAACTTATATGATTCCCTTGCTAATATATCTTTCTATCATTAATTAGCATTCTTAAAACTAATCAACAGTCAACAAGGGAGAAAGAGGTATACATTATACTATACCAACATATCAACAATGCAAGTCTTATGGTAGTGTGTATATACCCCACCCAGATCATATAATAGGTTAAACCACATTCATATGTGCACCATCAATAAAATTGCAATTACAAAATAAGACAACAGAAATTACACAATCAAGTCATTTCTAAAGGGAGGTAATTATATTGAGCATTAACAAAATCCATTCCTAACGATAATAGTGAAAGTAAAAATGCATTTGATCTCAATTTAGGGCATCAGCCCTGAAACATCTATAATCAATAAATTTTGCATCAATAAGTTGATTTTCAGAAGTTACCCGGGAGGAGCAGAATCATTATCACCCAAAAAATCTGACTTCTCGGTATCATTGCGGTGACCTGGTACTGATTCTTCCGCTGAAAGAGAGATCTCCGTATCCGCACTTGTTCCTTTCTGGACCTACATTTGACAGTTTTATACATCATTAATCAAAGTTAGCAGGTAGCACAGTAAAGTAATCGCGGATCAAATGACAATATAATATACAAAAGCATAAAATATAAGCGTGTCAGTAACTTTGTTAACATTATTATATTAGCATTCAGTAATTTTTTTATTAAAAAAATTAGGGAAAAGAGTGGAGATAATGATTTGATTGAAACGTACACGAGTGGTTGGGGTTTCTTGTTGCCGAGAAGTAATGTAGAGCTTCCGGCCACCGTCTTCGGAATCAGGCGCCGGTTCAAGTAACGCCTTGAGCATAATAACTTGCTGGATCGCCTGTGATTTGTTCCACGACGGCCGTCTCATACCTATCAAATAATATAAATTTTTAATCACGAAAACACAAACAATTTCAAACAAAAGTTAACAAGACCGAGTGACCGACCGACCTTTTTGCTTGAGATACCGACGGCAGTCTTCGCGAGTGAGCTGAGAAATGTCGTCTTCAGTGAGCTGATGAAGTGGTTTATCAAGCGCTGACATGGCGGAGGCGGAGGCGGAGGCGGAGAACGGTGGATCCTCCGTTGACATGGTTGAATTTTTGACAAAAACAAGTCGAATTAAATCAAAAACAGAGATTCAATTGTAAGGATTTCACTCCAATTTCATTATTGTGTGTGTGAATTTGGGGGAGAAGAGTGTGTGTGTGTGTGTGTGTTTTTGTCGTTTGAGTTTGTGACAATTTAGCCGCCGCGTCGATTTTTAAGGGCAATTTTTGAAGCTCGTCATCCAATGGGAAGGCAGTAACTTGCCACCCCATACTGCCACGTACTCTATCTACCTTCTATTTTACCTTTTTTCCTTGTTTTGTTTTTATTATTTTTTATAAATAAAAAAACTAAAAATTCCTAAATACACTCATATACTTAGATATATAAACAAGTCGATAGAGCCTTATTTAGATTTTTTTTTTAACAGCTTGGCTCGTTTAGAGTTTGTGATGTTAAGTTTGGCACATCTAAATTTTATGAAGTCCGGACTCAGCTCGTTTAGGCTCTTTTAAAATCGAGTAGTATTTTAATATTTTTATTCAAATGATATATATATATATATATATATATATAGACAAAAGTTCATGCGAGAACCGTTGTTAGCGCAAGAACCGCGAGAACCAATTTAAGCCGTCCAATTCTCTCTCCTTCAATATCATTGCCTACCCATGAATTCCTCACATGCACCATGTCACACCCTATCGCTCAACGCTCTTCATCCATTATACTTCCCATATCCAAGGAATGGCTGAGATTGGTTCTCGCGGTTCTCGCACTAACAACGGTTCTCGCATAAACCCTCCCCTATATATATATATATATTAAAAGTTAAGCATATAAAATTATAACTATATTATATGTGGAGCTCGTTTAGACTCGGCTCGTTTTCGAGCTTTTAACGATCTAAGTTCGGATAGCTCACGAGTGTCTCGATTTGTTTACATCCATAACATATAAAATCAAGTTTTGCTATTGATACAAGTCAACTAGTCCGACTCTTAAAAGGGTAAGGCCTCGTTTGTTTTTCTAGAATAAGTACTTATTCATATAAATGTCTGCGGGCTCGCAGACATTACATTAAAAGACCGTTTGTTTAAAATCAGACGTAAGATGCAATAAGATCTTATTTGAACTTAAAATCACTTATTTTGATAAGTGGTTTAAAACCACTTATTATCACTTATGTTAAACCTTATTCTAATAAAAAAGCACTTATTCTAAACCTGCCGCCGCCGACGCTACCCTCCACCCCCGCCGACCACCAACCGCCACCGCCTCCACCGTCACCACCGCCATCCACCGCCACCGTTACCGCCTCCCCGTCACCGCCGCCGCCGCCGTCATCGTTACCGCCGCCGCCACCGTCACCGCCGCCGCAACCGTCACCGTCGCAACCGCCACCACCGTCACCACCGCCCCGTTACCGCCGCCACCGTCACAGTTACCGCCGTCGCCACCACCGTCACCACCGCCGACCACCCACCTCCTCCACCGCCACCGTTACCGCCGCACCGTCACCCCCGCTGCCGCCATCACCGTTACCGTCGCCGCCACCACCGTCATCACCGCCACCACCGCACCGTTACCGCCTCCGCCACCTTTACCGCCGTCGCCACCGTCATCGCCGCGGCAACCGTCACCGCCGCCGCCAACACCGCCGCCGCCACCACCGTCACCGCCGCCACCAACATCACCACCGCCGACCACCCATACCACTGTCACCGCCGCCACTATCACCGTTACCGCCGCCGACGCCGCCACCACCGTCACCGCCGCCGACGCCACCGTTACCACCGCCGTCACAGTCACCGCCGATGCAACCGTCACCGCCTCCACCGTCATCGCCGCCGCCACCCTTACCGCCGCCGCCACCGCCGCTACCATTACTGCCACCGTCACCGCCACGAACCGCCTCCACCGCCAACCACCACCAACCGCTGCCAACCACCACCAATCGCCGTCGGCGGTGGTGGTGGCAGTTGGTGACAGCGGTGTTGGTGGCGGGTAGTAGTGGCCGGCGACGGTTGTTGGTGGTAGTCGTTGGCGGTGGTGACGGTGGTGGAGGTGGCGGTTGGTGGTGGTCGGTGGCGGTGGTGGTAGTGGCGGTTGGTGCCTGTTGGCGGAGATTGTGGTTGGCGGCGGTAGTGTTAGTGGCGGTTGGTGGTGGTCGGCGGAGGCGGCGGTGGTGATGGTGGTGGTGGTGATCGGCGACGGCGGTTGGTGGTGGTCGCCGGCGGTGGTGACGGTGGTGGAGGTGGCGGTTAATGGTGGTCGGCGGCGATTGTGGTTGTGGTTGTGGCCGTTGGTGGAGGTCGGCAGCGTTGGTGGAGTTGGCGGTTGGCGGAGGTGGTCGGTGGCGGAGGTAGTCGGCGGTGGTGGCGGTGGCGGTGGTGGCGGTGGCGGTGGCGGTTGTGGTGGTCGGCGGAGGCGGTGGTTGGCGGTGGTCGGTGGTGACGGTTGGTGGTGATCACCCGCGGTGGTGATGATGGTGGAGGTGGTGGTTGGTAAATATAGTAAATAAGACATTTTCTAAAATTAAAAAAACAAACAGTCTTATCTCGCAGACATTCGCAGACATAAGACCTTTTAAACCACATTTTATCCTGCAGACATAGAATAAGACATAAGACATTTATGTCTTCAAAAAACAAACAACACTTAAATATCTTGCACTTGTAATACTTGCCGTCTTGTGGATGTTCATACTATGTACAAATTGATAAAATTAACAAAACAGTTTAAGCTGGTCTTGTTTGGTTTGTGTTTGGTTTTTTATATATAAAGGTCCGTTTTTGGTTTGTCTATTTCATAGTTAGAAAAGCCAGATAGAAATCGAAAACCGGACGAGTTGTTTTACAAACTCTAAAAAGATTCATTTATTCAACAAACCTTGGAGCATTCGTAGTGGTGCGTCGTTATCAGGCTCATCGTTGAGCGGATGACGGTGTATTGTTGTTAAAAAGCCTCTTGTCATGGGCATTGTCATCGGGGAGGTGTCAACCGGATACAACAAATATATTATCATTAAAAAAAGATTAAAACTGTTTACAGTTCGATAGTAACTTTTTCTAATAAATTTTTAACAGTATTTCTCAAATACACACACAACAACCTTTCTATATCTATATATATATACAAGTCATCTTCAACATACAACAAAAAAATTTTACCAAATTAAGAAACATACATTTAACAAGTTTAAATGGGTATTACATTACATGTCAACAACAAAGAAAGAGTGGTGAATCCGACTAAGACATCATGGATCAAGCTCATACGTTATTATTAAAGGAGAGGAGACATCCTGGATCAAGCGTCACACTTTACTATAGGACAAATTACTCCAAAATGTATCTAGCTTCATATTTTTTGCTATTGTATGTTTCCATCTTTTAAAGTTGTCTTTTAATGAATTGAAGTTCAAAACATGTTTTTATGTGCATCTAACTTGGTATTGCTGGTCACCTTTTAGGTTAAAGACCAAGGTTATCTTTTAATATATGAAACATTCAAAAACAGATTATTATATGTATATACCAACCTAATGTTATTGTGTGTATCTAACATGCACATACAACTAACATTTTAATTATCTTATCCAATGTGTCTTTTTTATTGTATCTCTAACAATTGGTGTTAATTTGGGTTACTTGTGAATAAAACAAGTTTGAGATTCAAACCAATGTAAGTTGAGACTTCAAGATTTTGTGTTCAGTACTTCGTTATTCAAATAAACTATTCAAGAACAACTAATGAACTAATGTTGTTTCCATTAAACATATCTGGAACCATGAAACATTCGTTTGATGTTTTCATGTTTCAAAACATTATTAAATAATGATGGACTATCTTATCCTCTCGTACACAAAACATAGATATGTAGAACCATGAATGCTTCTGGATGCCAAATCAAACACAAAATAGGACCACTGAAGCTTCAAAACCGCGAAAAAAATCGCACGTGTGATCTACATTTCAAAACCCCGAAAGTTGAGACAAAACGACCATAAAACCTTTATCAGTTGGATATTTAGATCAATTGTCATAGTTTTTGCATGGGTTGAGTCATGTTGTTTTCACATGTTGCTTCATGTTTTGATTTCTTGTACAATGAGCGATAACCAGATTTGTTTAGGTGTCAAATGTTGTTTGTTTCATCCAAATATAGTTTTATTTGCATAACTTGATTCATGTCTTATATCTCAGTTTAGGACTCCAATTTGAGATTAAGGTGTGTTCATCTTCAATTTGGACCCGAAGTATTTGAAATATTGTTTGCACATGTCATTTGAATCTTGATCTAGGACACAAGTCTAATTCATGTTCATCTTCAATTTGAATATCAAATCAATTTGATTTGAATCTCAAATCTAAACACATCTATTTCTTCATTTTCAATTTGAATATCATGTTCATTTTAGAGTTTCATCATCAAACTTCTCCAACATGTATTAAACCTTATATATTATGTTATTATATGTATTTACTTTAAAACTTAAGCGTACTCTTTAGTGTATCAAATTTTCAAATTGTGAGTATAAAGTACCTGAAGTATAGTATACACAATAACTTAGTTTTCAATAAAGAGTAAGTTGCAAATGCGTGTATAGACTATAGCAAAAGCTGTTAGTCCTAGATTGGATATTATAACAAATGTTTGTAGAAGGCGGGGTTGAATACAAACCCTAGCTTTTTAAAATTAGTAGACACGCGTTTATACTTTTATATATTTTTTGTTGATAATGAATCAAGAATTACATGTACTAGAAATGAAAATCTTAAGTTTAGTAAAAGGTGATAATTAATTGTCTATAGTATGTGTTGATGTGTGTGTAGAATGTATGTGTTTTAGATATAGTAGAGAGAAAGTGAGAAATTGAAAGATTAAAAGGATATTTGGTGCGTGATGTATGTAATGGTTTTTAAGATGATTAAAAGCGTTCACACATAGAGAAATATAAAATAATACAACACACACAGGCAGTGTACCTACATATGTAGTATAGTTTTATATAACCGAGTATCGAATCATGAGGAACGACAGCTACCAAAATTGGGTCAATACTATTGTCTAACCAATCAATAATCAAGATGGTAGATTAAGCTAAGATTACACACACTATTGGGGCTTATCGACCAAATGTTCCAGGGGAACTGTTGTGGCTTGGTTAACACATGGCTTTTAAAGCCGTAGGAAAATCAGGGGTTGTGTCATGGGTGACGTAGGCCATCTCAAACCCTAAGGAGGCACAATCGGTATCTCGTGTACCACGATGTGTTAAGGAGCCGTGTTGATAGGCATAACTGTGTCTCGGGCCTTGTCTCTTAAATTGTTCATTTTGGTGTCTAAAGTACGTAAGGTTATTAACTAATGTATTATGATTAATTAGGCTACCAGTAACGTAAAGAAAGTTAAGAGAAAGGTAATTGCATATTTCAGTTTTCTTTGGAGCACATTTGAGTACCTCTATTACGTAACTGAAAATTATTGTACAATACGATCATGTTTTGATATGTGTGATCCAGTCGGCGATTATGATATGGTTATATGTGATTATGTGTTATTTAGTTAAGGTAGTGTATGCTAAGTAGTAAATCTACACAATGCGGGTGTAAATCTAGCAAATTGTATCTAACATTATCCTATCAAGATATAGTGTGAGACGAGGCACATAGATAGTTGGGAACTTAATTAACCATAGTAGGGCTATTAATGATAGTTATTATTACTTGTACAGAGATGTGAATCTGAAATGAGGTAGACTTCCGTAAAGGCTATTAACTCGTGTATTAGATAGTTTATAGAGGGTTAATTATTGTCAATATGGTATTACAAATATTAGATAAGGATGAATTAGAGAGGACGGTTAGAAAAGACAACATAGTACAAAACGTAAAATATATATACACACACATTTATATGCACGAAATTATAAGTATTACACCTAATAAGAGAGTATATACATTTATATGTATGAACACTATTACGTGTAATAAGAGAACCATGTCTGTTGTATACTATGCATGGATGTATTGTGAGGTAGTTGGTGAAAAGTGTAGTTTTGAGAGTAATGATGAACAAGGAACCTATAACTAATAGGCTACTTACTAGTTGTAAGTTCAAGTGATGCTAAGTTGAGGTTAGATCCTAGGTGCACCATATGTGTTATTTGTTATCCATTGCTCATGGATGGATGATCATGAGTATCAAACGTTAGTACTAGCATTAATATCTATCTGTTATCTTTATGTGTAATGTATAGTAATACCTTGTGGGGATTGTATTTATATGTTGCCTTTTTACTTGGTGAGCCAAATGATGTTTGTTATCTTCTATGCTTATATGTGGAATTCGTGCATGGATAACACTAGTATATCATGTATGGCGAATTATAGTCAATATGGCATGGTTATAGCCTGAGTGGCAATTTGTAGCATGTGCGGGTATAGCTTGAGTGACAAAAGATAGCCCGAGTGGTAGTTGATAGCCTGAGTGGCAGTTGGTAGCTTGTGTGGCGTATATGTGGTTATATTACTTCTTGATGAGGTTATCATGTACTAGATAATTTATAGAGGGTTAAGTATTGTCAATCTAGCATTACTTGTAGAGGGATGTGAATGAAATGAGGTATACTTCCGTAAAGGCTATTAACTCATGTACTAGATAGCTTATAGAAGGTTAAGTATTGTCAATCTGGTATTACAAATATTACATAAGGATGAATTAGAGAGGACGGTTATAAAAGGCAACACAGTACAGAACGTAAAATATATATACACAAACATTAATATGTATGAAATTATAAGTATTACACCTAATAAGAGAGTATATACATTTATATATATTAACAGTATTACGCGTAATAAGAGAACCATGTCTGTTGTATACTCATGCATGGAAGTATTGTGAGGTAGTTGGGGAAAAGTGTAGTTTTGAGAGTAATGATGAACAATGAACCTATATCTAATAGGCTAATTACTAGTTTCTAGTTCAGGTGATGCTAACTTGAGGTTAGATCCTAGGTGCACCATATGTGTTATTTGTTATTCATTGCTCATGGACGGATGATTATGAGTATAAAAAGTTAGTACTGTCATTAATGTCTATCTGTTATCTTTATGTGTAATGTAAAGTAATACCTTGTGGAGATTGTATTTGTTTGTTGCCTTTTTGCTCGGTGAGCCAAATGACGTTTGTTATATCCTATGCTTATATGTGGAATTTGTGCATGGATAACACTGTTATAGCCTGTGTGGTGAATTATAGTCAATGTGGCATGGTTATAACCTCAGTGGCAACTTGGCATGTGCGGGTATAGCTTGAGTGTCAAAAGATATTCTGAGTGGTAGTTGGTAGCCTGAGTGGCAGTTGGTAGCATGATTGGCAGTTGGTAGCATGTGTGGCGTATATGTGGTTATATTACTTCTTGTTGAGGTTACCATTGAATATGATTCTAATGTTGATACTTTTTGAATATCTTATGGAGTTGCTCGTTGAGGTTTATAACTCACCCCATTGTTGTATTTCAATTATTCATATGTTTCTGGAGTCATGGGGGCGGTTGTAGCTTGTACACCCTTTGATGTTTTAAAAATGATTTTTATTGGAATTCCAACCTATGATACTTTAATAATACTTCCAATATTCAATCTAATAAACCTTATTTTAAAAAAGCGGTGTTACAAAAACAAGAGGAATTCGAGTCTCTTGTTCACACCTCTTCCCATGTTTGTTTATCTCATAGATACATACCGACCAACAACGAAAGCGAAAGATGGAATGCTTTATTAGATTTCATATTAAATACAAGAGATTGAGATTCATTCTTATGCTATCATACCCCATAGTTAAGCTGGAGAAAGGCGTACATTGAGATTATTTAACATAAAAAAGAATACATGGAACTCCTTTAAGGGGTGTTTGTTTAGGAGGAATCTTTAGAAATTGAAATCCATTTTCAATAGAATCCCATGTTTGGTTCAACTTAGTCAAAGGAATTGAATTTCTAAATGGAAAAAACTTTCCATCATCTCAGGGATTTCAGATTCCTTCCAAGATTGGATGAAATTCAAATTCCTTCCATCAGCATCACTTGTGACCACTGATTTCACCATCCCGTCACCCTAAAATTGATTTCATCTCTCATCCCCGTCACTCTCCCCCTCGGCGACACCTAAAGACCGACGATTACGATGACATCGTTCTGTCTGCCATCCACGATGGTGTTGTTGCATTCTGTTCTCCCACCGACGATGATGTCGCCTTTCCATCTCAGAGCGACGACAATGTCTCTGTTCTCCCACCGACGATGACAACGATTAGGGCCGATTAGGTCTGTGAGGTGCCGATTAGGGCATTATCGAGGTGGTGGAGGGTGACGGCAGAGACAATGAGATTAGGTCTCTGGACTTCGGTGGTGGTGGATGGTGCCAGGTTTGATTTAGGTCATGACGGTGGTTGTGGAGGGGTGGCGATGGTGGTGGGTGGTGGTTGTTGTGGTGGCAGGTTGTGGTTTGTGGAAAGAGGATGAATCAAATTTTCAATTCCAAAATACTTACATACATCCAAACATGATAGGGAGGGATTTAGATTCCAAATCAATACCATTTCATCTCAATTCCTTTTTTAAATTCCAATTCCAATAAAAAAGAACCTGTAAACCAAACACCACCTTAGTGAATTTATCGGTAATTTGATAACATGAAGGGACAAGAAGCACATCGACCTCACCACGGGTTACCTTTTTATGAACAAAATGTATATCAATTTCAATATGTTTCGCGCATTAGTGTAGAACCAGATTACATGATTTACAAAGGTATACACCATAATTAAGCGTTCTATGAATATACCATAAAACAAGTTCAAGTGCAATTATGTGACCTTGTTAAACGACATAAGTAATGTCAAATCTTGTAAAATGAAGATAGTGTACTATTTGAGCAAGACTGTGGTAGTAGGTCGAATACTCATAAGGGGAACCATAATAAGAACTCATCCTAGAATTAGTATAAAATTGGGTGGGTGTGCAACTTTACAAGTCAATCATTCTAGTTTATTTTTGTTAAAAAAATAAGGAATAACCATTAACCCATAGGAATAGTGAGTGACAACTATACCAAAGAAGTAACTCATTTAAGTGAGAAAATTCATGATTGAGCAATAAGAAAGATGAGTGTAGATTATTGATAGACAAAATTTCATCTATATAAAAAGGAAGATATGACATGTCATCTCCTTGGTGATAAATAAATAACGAACGTCACATTATATATAATAACATTTATGAGAAAGTATGAAAAGTAACTTCCTCATACTATGTTATATATTTAGTTGTTGAAAAGCTTATCAAAAGTCTCTTTAGCTTGAGTGGCAAAACATCTTTGTTTTTAAATAAGAGATCCTAGGTTCGAGCCATGACCAGGAGAGAAGTGTGGAACAATTGGGCCTCATATTTTTCTTTGTTTTTTCCTCCACGCTAGAGGTGCACATCTTCGGATTTTAATCCGATCCGGATCGGATAAAATCCGGACCGGATTTTTTCGGTTTTTTTGGGACCGGATTTTCGGATTGTAACCGGATTTTCTCGGACAGAGGTGTAACCGGTTTCGTACGGATTAAAACCGGATTTTCTCGGATAAAAGTGTAACTGGTTTAACCGGTTTCGGATCGGATTAAAACCGGATCGGATCGGATAAAACCGGTTAAATCCGCTCCGGTTTGAAAAAAATCCGGTTTTATAAAAAACCGGTTCGGATAGTTTTTGCATGAAATCAGATATTCGGATTTTTTGTGCATCTCTACTCCACGCACACACGAGAACTGGAGAAGTGTGGAACAAGGGCCTCATATTCATCTTTGTTTTTTCCTCCATGCGCACATAAGCACATTCGTTTAGTTGTTTTTTATTCAACTTTTAAATTTTTATTTATTAAAATAAATAAGATAATTTTTACCTATTAATTTTAATTAATAATTATACTCATATGTTATTTGTTTTTATCAAACTATTTAAAAGCAAAACAAATTGATAGATACAAAGACTCAATCTATATAATAAAATATATATGTTTTAGAATTTCGCTGTAAAACGTAGGTAAAGAAAACAATGTATATATACTAATAATTATCACAAAAAATAAACAATATATTTTTAATCTTTTTTCTGCAATTTTCATAATCCTTATTTATATATAGTGATTGATAGTAAAATAAAAAAATTGCTTTGATGAAATAATAAGATTTCTTCCTGTAAATTTTCGTGTCACATATTAAAAACCTCTTCACAGCCAAGTTTTTTTTGTTTTCTTCTTAGATAGGAAAGTCTGTCATTGCTTCGAAGACGTTCTAATAAACTTTTATATTTTTTTATTATAAAATTAATAATATTGATTTTATATAATTAATTAATTATTTTTCTAAAGTACGTCATCTCAACTAAAATTTGGTGTATAAAATATGTGTGTAAACACTCTCTCATTGTTTTTATATATATTTCAATATACATGTTATCATTATATGATACTTATTTTAAGTGTTTTTTAAATTTTAATACTAAAATAATATACTTCATAGGTATAAAATAGATTGTCACTAATATGTCCCATAATGCTTAAATAGTATGATACTTTTTTCTTTATTTTCTAGAATAATCTTTTTATGTTTTAATATTAGTTTATTTATTATGTTTATTATTTTTTCCCGCCGCAACACGTGGGATGCTGTCGTATTTCTTTTATTATTATATATAGAGAATTTTACCAGCCTTGGTACTTACTTATATTATTATTATATATAGAAAATTAAGTTTATATGTTATTTGTTTTTTATAACTTTTAGTATATAATGATTATTGTAAATATGAATATACTAGCTAAACGACCCGTGTATCAACACGGGCTGATATAAGTCAATTTAAAATTTATATAGTTTTAAAGAGTATTAAGACGTATAGTAAAAATAATTACAAAACATAGATATGAATATAAAATCTCGTAAGAAATGAATAATCATTACAGAATTTTGAAATTCATACATAAGATTATCATTAGATTTTCTTTAAAACCTCTGTATAAACAACATTCATAATTTTATTAGTAGGGTTTTCTTAATTATCACAAATTAAAACTTTTAACCTCTCTTTACTCTTCACTCAAGAAACTGTCACATATAACTGTCCATGAGTGAAAACGTGTCTTTTTAGTACTTCTTATAAATACTTTTTTTTAAGAAATATAAAGTTACATTACACGTCTAAAAGTTTTAGTATAATATTAATGTGTTTCTCGTGATGGAGCTTTATCCCGATATTGTAAAACCATAACTATAATATTATTGTTGATGTTGTTTATAAGCGACCCGTGTATCAACACGGGGATGATATAAGACAATTTTAAATTTATATAGTTTTAAAAATATTAACACGTTAAAAAATTAGAAAACATATATATGAATACAAAATCTCGTAAGAAATGATAAACATTACAGAAGTTTGATATACATAAGATTATCATAATACTTTCTGTAGATACTCTTTATAAACAACATTCATGGTTTTATTAGTAATTTAACGCACACACAAACTAAGCTATTTAATTTGAAATGGGCTAATGACATATCTAACTTGGGTATTTTTCATACTTTTATAATTGTTGCCCCAATTAACGATTTTTTTTATCTACTGAATGTTGTTTTTTTCCTTTTTTGATATCATAAGATATCGAAGATATATTTTACAGTTGATTTGTGAACTCACTACCTCGCGTTTACTAAATGAATTGCACACAAAATCAACGAATTTTACTAAGGCAGAGTAGGAAATTAGAGATAAAAAAGAACAAATTATGAATCTTCAAACTCATATATAATTTTCGTTTCTTAATCTAGCTTTTAGGTAATTCAATCACAGAATTTTAATGAATCAGACAAATGAGATGTGTTAGAATAGTGGAATTAAAATGGAGCTTACAAAATGATCTACTAATTTTTCTTTTTTTCCTGTTTAGTAACATAATTGAGCATTGAAAATTTTATTTTAAAACTTAGGGCATATTATTAAAGATCACCTATTTATATCATCTTCTATTTTTTTTAAATTAAAAAAATATTTTTCCACCATTACAACATACAATTTTTAAATAATTTATTTATCCTTTAAACTTAACAAATTTACTTAATAATAGGAACAATTAAAAGGGATGAATTTTGTTATAGTTCAAATGGTTGAATTTTTAATTAAATTCATATTCAAATGGTTGTTATATTATCCAAGTATATCTCATCGTCTACTTCCTTTTCCTTTTTGTTTATATTTTCAAACTTAATCTATCAATTATTATTCCATTTAAATCACATTTTAAAATTTTTTAAATCTAATTCTAAAAGTAACTTACTTACCTAACAAAGTGGAGTAATTTTAAACCAATTAAATACACGTCAATTAGAAATATGTATTCAATTCAAATTTAAATATATATATTATTATGTTATCCACGATTAATTCAAATATATATTGTTATCTTATCCAAGATTAACAAACACATGAAGTTTGTTATATAAAATTTCCCTTAAGAGATTTGATGGAATATGACGTAATAACTAATACATTTTTGATTTTCTTTAATTTTTTTTAATCAAGTGCTATGATTTGTGGAGATTTTTTAGGGAAAGAGTTGATGATGTAAGTAACCGTTTTTTTTAATAGTTGATTATATATATGATTCTTTAATTTTTTATATTGATTGATGCACCTTTGTTTGTTTTAAATGTTAACTATTTTTATATAAATTTATCATAAATAAAACAAAACTTAAAAAAAAATTTATTACTTTTTATCGAAAGACCGAGGAATCAGTTATTATATCGACTATTATACGTAGATAGAATAAATATAAAAAAGATATAAATTGTTTTATGAATAACATACCCACTACTATTAATGGATAACAAACAATTAAAATTATACTACTTTAAAAAAAGTGTCATATTACAATAAAATTTATACCAAAACGTAGATAAAAATGAGACGGTCGCAAATATATAATTATTATTTCTCTAAACAAATTATATAATAATTTATTAAACATATTTTATAAACAACCTATAATTAATTATATTAATATACAATTTTTATAAAACCCCCTCACATTTTCATAAAAACCCTTAACATATTTTATAAAACCCCCTTAGAATTTTCACAATACCCCCTTCCAAGACTTAAGGATTTTTGACATTTTTGACATCATCATCTCGATTTTTTTAATTTTTTTTTTTAAATCAAGAGTTGTAATTGGTGGAGATTTTTTTGGAAGAGAGAGAAACCCTTTTCTTTTAATATATATTAAAGATAAAGATATTAATGATCTTTTCATTTTTATCTTTATATCGATGTAAGTTTCATCATAATAAGATAGTTATTTAAAATTTTTTGAATATCGTAATACTAAATAAATAATATATTACAGTCTACACCATTTTTATCCATGTTTGGATAAAAATATTATCATATTTTCTGACATTGTAATATTAAAAAAATACATTTCATTCAGTAAACATCAAATTACATTAAAACTTATATCGAAATGTAACTAAAATAAACAGGTTACAAATAAACATTTAGATTTACACCAAACGTTATATATTAAAACTTATAAGAGAAAACATTAAAAAGAAATAAACTTATTTTTAATTGATTTGACAAACTTGTAATATTTCCCGCCACAACGTGCGGGTTATATTAACTCGTTTAATATGTATAAAACTAATTGTAGAAAGTAGAAACAAATATTGAAATGATTATAGTATGCACTGGGTACGTGTTTAAGACCATTCACATATTTTTTTTTTAAGTAAAACAAACCTAATCAATATAGATAAACGAAATCGAAAAATTTATATTATATGGCAAAAAATGAAATCGAGGGAAAAAATCAACATAACGAGGCAGGTTGGACGATAAATGGGGACGGGTTTGGTGATCCCCGCCCCATTACCCAATACCCATTAATTACTGTATATTTTATATATATATATATATATATATATATATATATATATATATATATATATATAGATAAAATTTATGTTATATATAAAACATATATATCTTTATACTTTCACACAACCTAATTTAATTGTTTTTTCGTTGACAATTTTTAGTTTTTATAATTTGAATGTATTTAGACTCTTTTAGATACAAATTGCGGTTCGGATATATTTGTATCCACTAATGTTGCATAATTTTAGTATACTCGTTTCCTAAAACTCATGAAAAAATCTTAACGGTGATGGGATCGATCCCCGTAGTGAACATCACCGTTTTACTTTAACAGGTATTCCCGCGGTGAAAATTACCCATCTAATCACCTATTTACATTAAACCGGGGATACTCGTTTTCTCGCGGCTTTCTCCGGTTACCTGACGGGGATCCCCGGGTAAATCCCTATGGTTTTTTAGCCAGGACAGGGGACCAATCCTTGTCCCGAATCCGCCCATTTATATTCCTATTTCCTAGCGTCAGTAGATTGTGTTTATTGGGTCTTGACAAACTTCTGAATAGTAGACTGAAAAGGAGATAGATGTGAATAGAGGTATGTGGGATGTGATTGGGCCGAGGAAGAAGAAATGGTTCAAGAAGGCAAAGTTGAGGAGAATTATTATAAGGAATAAAAAGATTCATAAAAAGAAAATGAATTTTCTTATGGACAAATCATAACACTTGTGCCAGTAGGATTACAAGGTGTCGGAAAAAAAAAACAAGGGTGGACTGAGATTACAATTTATTTATAATTATAGTGTGAAAAGAAGGGTGTGAATTATATTACTTTTTTTACACAATAAGTCAATTACAACACTTAATTCCAAAATCGTAAAAAAACATTTTGAATACAAGATATTAATGGACCAAACTCCTTCTAAAATGCAAAATAATAAAACTTAGTTGTGCTCCATATCTAGAGGAAGAAACAATTGTTTGCTACAGGTTAGAAAATCTTGCATACGGAGATGGAAAAAGTAGGATGTTTAGTTATAAAAGTCATGTTTGTTTTATGATATAACGTCTAATATATTTTTCTTTTCTAAGTCTAAATATATCTTTGTCATCTACTTATTTTATCTATATTTAGATGTAAATAGCAACATAATATTATAGGTACCGAACCAAATGCATTTTTAGTATTAGATCTTGGAAAATATATTTTTAAGATAAAAGTCGTATTACATTACAGTTACATTAAAATATAGATGAAAATGAAACGTTTGTAAATATATGTTCGTATCTTTACCGAATATTATATCCTAAAAGTTACAAAAGAAAGTAAAAAAAGGCAATCAATATAATAATAACAAATCTAGAAAGTAAATAGTAGATAAGCTGTGTTTTTTATAAAGAAGAAAATAAAGTACAAAGGCCAAGATTCGAACTAATAACCTACTGCTTTATCTTGCAACAATCTTGCTACTCTGCCACATTGTGCTAATTTTAATTAGCTTGTGAGTTTAGATATATGATACTACAAACATAAAAATTATTGTATATTAAAGAGGTCTTTCCTGATAATTGTTATTATATTTATATTTATATATAGTATAATACATGACGTAAATATATATGTTGCCTAATTATTCAAATTCATTCTTGTCTTATGAAAACAACATGGTCGAATTCATTTTTCTCCAAACTATGCCAAAACGTACCACATCTAAATAATCGCCTAATTGGTTTATGTCATGATGAATTTTGTGATATTCAAAAGTTGAAGTAGGATAATTAACTTACGTCGACCTTCAAACTTCATTTTTATTACCCCGCCATTTTATAATAACCAGCTTAGTACCCGTAAAATACGTCGATAACGAATAGCTTGTGTTCGACAATATGTTAGGTTGTAAGAATGCAAGAGTATGATATATACGGAATGCGGGTCGACATATTATTTTTTTCGACAACCTATTCGTTATCTATATACTTTTTCAATATTCTTTATTTCTTTTTTTCCATATACTCCTTTATTAGATTTTAACATAAGTTTTGAAAAACAATTAAATAAGAAAAATGATATGTTACCATTATGTTCAATAAGTTGTTAAATAACGGTTACCATAAATTAGCTAAGATAATTAAAAAAGATGATTGAATAGACTTTTATTTTGAATGTTTGTATTATTTGTATAAAACATATACTACTTAAAATAAAGTAGTTTTAAAAAGTTAGAGAAAAAAGATTATGAAACCATATATATATATATAAATATATATATATATGAAAAAGTTTATGCGAGAACCGCGAGAACCAATCTGAGCCGTCCAATTCCCCTTCTTTTAATGTCATTGTCCACCCATGAATTCATCACATGCACCCTGCCACACTCTATCCCTCCACGCTCACCATCCATGAAACTTCTCATATCTAAGGAACGGCCGAGATTGGTTCTCGCGGTTCTCGCACTAATAACGGTTCTCGCATGAACTCTCCCCTATATATATATATATATATATATATATATATATATATATATATATATATATATATATATATATATATATAGTATACATTCATACAGTTTGAATATTCTAAAATTTATATTTTGGCAATCAAAATTACCCAACATTATGTATAGAAGCAATTTTTTTAACACCAGAACACATGCACATACTAATGTACTCCTAAATCTACATCTTTTGTTCACAGCGAGACGTAAACCAATGATCATAGACTAAAGGAAACACCATCCAACACCTTATAACGCTAGACTACAAATGATTATTACTCTAGTTTTTAGTTGCAAGACATATATTTGAACCTATCTAAAAAGTAATATCATACGGGAATCCTTCTAAAGTTTGTGGAAAAGGTACAAGTTAGCATGAATAGTCTCGTTCGAATAATCCAAGAATTCTAGTAGTACAACACGTGTCAAGATTTAAGGTTATGGGACCACTTACGTTGAAGTGAAAGGTTTTGCCATTTGGTGTTCATACACGTACGTTACCTTCTTCGTCCATTCATATCTAAATGAAATCTAAGATATGATACCTCTTGGCAAATAATAACATATATACAATGTGTGGGTGTCACTTTTGTTTGTATTTTGGACACAAACGACAATTTTCTATGCTAATAATGCATCACATTAATGTATTCACACCTACGACCGGTCTAGGGGGACGACGCTCCGGTCTAAGATAGGGGTTTCATGGTCGATAAGCATAGAAGTTTCATATTCGAGGGATAACTAAAAGTAAGGAAGTTCAATTGTTAATGGGTGAGGATGTTGAGCAAAAGCAGAGTTCACAAATCATGACTAGATTAAACATGAAACGTCCCTTGGACTTTGGTTTTGTTTTCTTCAATCGATATGGTTGAGTAATGCTTCAAATCAGATAAAAAGTAACTTTGTAATGTACTTAATAAGAGTTTCGGAAAGCTTCACCTATAGTCAATTGGTTTTGAAACCCCAAAAACTTACATATATGATCAGACCATTCATGAGCATGTAATTGTTTTCTGTTTGCATAATATTTATTTATGTTAAGTATGTATACAATATATATGCATAATGTGTGGCTTTGCAATTCCTTTTATTATTTGTGTATAGGGGTGTTCAATTGGTCGGTTGTCGGTTTTATGGATTTAATCGGTTCGGTTTAGATGGGTTCTAGAAAAAGAATAAACCGGCCATAATCCAAACCAGTATACTAAACCAAACCAATCCAACCGAATAACAATGGGGTTAATTGGTTCGGGCCCCGTAAATCCAAATAAGAAATTTGCCAAAAAAAACACATACAATACTTATCATTAGGCACACACACTTGACACTTGACCATAAGATCGCCAAATTCAAATAACTCACGTTACTATATTAGGTACAATATAATCAAACAATCTGTCAAAACCATTATATCACTATAATTATAAAAAACATAGATACTTGACTTTTTTTTATCACATAAGTTTTTAAGGAATTACTATCCTATTCAATAATTCACAAGAAACTCAAACGAAATAAATTATTTGAAGGCAATTATATGTTAATATATATATATATATATATATATATATATCATAAAGAAATTTAAATGCAATCGTTTTATTTATTCGGTTATTCGATTGGGGCCCAAAAGAAAAACATAAAGTCCAAATCCAAACCATATCCGATTAAATATTCGGGTGTATTCAAATAACCGGTCCAAATCCAATCAAGCCATAACAAATTAACCCAGACTTATATGTATCGGATGAATTTTCGGGTGAAACCAATTAATGAACACCCCTATTTATATATCTTAATTAGTATCTAGCCGGTCTAAATGACTATATTACTTTAACCATTCATGATTTCATGTAACACATGATTATTCCTTTGAATCTTTCATCATTTTTGCATGACTTTATCCATTCATACAATTCTTTTAATTAACTTGCTTAATTGTCAATATGTTGTAATCAATTTGTATACGTTAATTGGTAATTTGTTTATGTCGATTAATTAATTCATAGTAAAAATCAAAAGAGAACAGAATACGAGCGAATTAAGGATATAATAAGATTTTTGAGTCAATTTCTAGCCTAGTAAGAATTCGAACAGAGTGCCCATCTGTATTCTAGGGTTGGGTCTAACGTGATTTCAGTACTTATTTAATTGTTCCATTTTGATCAAATGAATATTAAAGTGTGACCAATAAGAATTCAAATCATATTAAGAACATAAGGTGTAGATTATATGACCGTATATGTTTATCGTTCAAAAAAATTGTTCCGTTCAAATATTACAAGTTCAAAATACTCCATAATATATTTTTAGTGTCGCTGTAACCTAACTTAATTATAGGGAATTTTTGTGATGAAGAAAACACCACATGTGGGGGAAAATGCCATT
This sequence comes from Pulicaria dysenterica, assembly GCA_947179395.2. Taxonomy (NCBI): domain Eukaryota; kingdom Viridiplantae; phylum Streptophyta; class Magnoliopsida; order Asterales; family Asteraceae; genus Pulicaria; species Pulicaria dysenterica. Next base: position 74,046,082 of record OX359288.1, on the reverse strand, counting down.
TTTTACATTATTGTGTTAAATATACACATTTTATGCGTGTTATGTTTACATACGATAAAACAAAATTGGTTTTAATGTCCATTTCAATAACAAAATTTTGGGCATTTCACATGTGCTGCTTTTAATTTTTTTAACTTTTAGTTAAAACATTGAAATAAAAAATAAACATTTATATGAAACTCTTTATTTTTATTTTATATTCCTTTGATCTCTAACATGTTCAACTAACGACTTACGAAGGAGTGAAGGACCCGCGCATTAACAAACTTTCACATGTTTATTGATGTACAAACAACACCACAAAAAAAATTATTAGAAGCCAGCATGTTCGTGAACCACAAACGTTGCCCGAGTAGAGATGAATAACCAAGAATTGAGCCATACAATCCTAAATGTTCACGTCGAACATCTATGTTCCGAATTCATCGAATTCACATACAAGATCGATACTTATTCAATACAAAATACGAACAAATCAAATGCACAATACGACCACTTCTCAGTTCACCAAAAAAAAAGTACAAAACTAATAATTACAAAAATTTATTAAATATAACAACCTAAGTTCACCCATGAACATGCGTTCAAATTCATAGAATTTACTACATCTGTTCTTGTTTTGTTCGAAACTTCGGGAGAGAGAAGGGGACAGAGGGAGATCCTAGATTTGCAAGGCGAACCTGTCTAGATCGACAATGGTTTTTGCAGAAAAATAGGACCAGAGAGATGAGTAGTGTAAAAACCTAGTGATGGTGTCACGCTAGTAATGCAGTTGTTGGGTGCGACAAGGAACATGCAACTCAGGTTTGTTTGTGTTGTCGGCCGATCAAAAACTGAGGGTTGTTGATGGTTGTGGGCTGGCGGCTGGGCACGATGAATGAGGAGACTCACAGGGACATGGTTTGGAGTTGTGGTTGGCGGCCGGAAGTGTTGTAGAGTCGATAGTAGCCAACGATCGGAAGGGTAGCAAGAAGCTCGTTACTGGCCGATCTCTGACTGGGCGACACATGAGGGCTACAAATGAGACGTCTGGGAGAATTATTGGTGGGATAGTGTTAGGTAAATAATTAACTTTTCCTTTCCAAGTTTACCTGTGTTCATTACTAAAATTGATTAGCTTATCTCAATCTTTGTGAGGTAAGTAATTTAGTATATCTCAATCTATTACATAAGAAAGATTTTACATCTTCATATAGAATATTAATACTTATCCTCTTATTTGTTAGATTAAACTAAATGCCAAAGATTATAATAAAGAATAATTATTATATTTAACATGTCATTATTTATATTTAACATGTCATTATTTAGTGAGTAGTGGGAAAGTAGGAGAGTACTATATGAGAAAATAGAACTGTTCTTTAGATAAATACTTGGGTCAAAAAAGAAATTAGTAATCATATGTTTATTTCTTAAGATAGGTGTTAAGCATATCATTAGATTTATTCTCTAAGAGCATTTAGAATGCAAAAACCCAAAAATCCAAAGTTTAATCATCCACCGTGCCGCATCATTTACATATATATCTTTGAAAAATTCCCACATCATCTTATTCATCTTTAAACACTTTATTAATCTTAAAAGATAAATAAATTACAATGTTTTACTTTTGTATGATTGGTTGAAATGGTAGAATGTGGATCCTTTTAGTTTTTAGAAGTCCTTGGTGCATGAAAGAACTTTCAAATGTAAGATCCTCCTCATTGCATATGGTCATGGCACATGCATCTAACTTTCAGAAACATATTTTGAATTTTTTGGGATATATTTTATCGAGTTGAACAGTGATTTATCAGTTTTAAAAGATAGTATTAATCATTAGTACTTTATATGGTAAAAAAAAAAGATGTTAAAACAGCTTGTTAAACAAGTGTAAGTGACAATAATGGAATTAGAATTATGGTAATTGTAGAAACACTTATTCTCTTTTCTTCACACATTTTCACATGTGAGAACTCCATGTATCTCGCCAACTTTATAGATTTTTTACAAGAAAAATACAAAAAATGGTAATTTGAAGTTCTTATTATTGAAGCCATAAAACTGGATCCAGCTTAATGGGTGCAACCGAATTGGGTGAATCAACGATGGTGGTGAGATCTTGAGGGTCATCAAACAAATAAGCCTTAAGAAAGGCGACAAAAATGCCCCCGCAAGCTTTCCTCATATCATCCTTTGAACCTTTTCCAGTCTTGCATACAAACATGCCCGACAACATAACCAACCAATTATTAAGCATGTCCATATGTCCAAAGTCCCTGGCTACAAAATAACAAGAAGGGGGTTTGCATTCGTTAAAGAAAAACTGATGGTTGCATCCCCATGGCGCTGCGGGTGGGAAACACCCGCAACACCCATCATCTCCTAAACCTGTCCCAATTAGGGCTACAGGCATGGAGATGTTGAAATTGTGTGGTATGTAGTTTAGGATTTTAGGTTCTAGCCGGTTTGATGTACTTGGACCTGCAACAGGATCTAAACCAATCAAAGCCTTGAATTTGAGGGTTGTATTGCCGTGACCTAACGCCAACGCAAATGCTGCTTTCCCTCCTTTGCTGTGGCCGGCTAGGGCTACACTCTCGAGATTTGGCAATACATCATCTGGCAATACAAGTTGGAGGTTTTTCCCTTCCTTTGTGTTCATCCAGGTAGCCGTTTCGGCTGCATCATCCACATCGCCAACAGCAGAACATACACACATTCCAGTCAAAAGCCCAAACTAGTATAATCATAGTAAAACAAAAAAAGAATCAATGTTTAGCATACAAGTATGGTTGTATTTTGCTAGACAATATTTCTTTGGGTGATATTCTACACTATGGTACAAATATGACATACCCAATTCAAATGAATCATGCATTTGGGAGGTCTATCTAACAAACTCACATCATAGGCTATTTAACATTATCATCATTATAGGTTTCATACACGAGTCTAAACCATCAAAACTTGTCATATGACGGTTTTTATGGTTTACGCTCATCATAGTTTAACGTACATAGAGAAAAAGTTACCAAAGTTTGACCGGGAGCGACGATGATGTAACCATGAGAGGCAATAAAGTCGAAGAGATCACTATAACTTTTATTCGGGATAGAAAAGCCATGGAGAAAGAGTATAACAGGATACATCCCTTTTTCAATAGGATAAACAATATACAAAGGCGGGTTTGGGGTAGACCCCGAAGATTTCGGTACACTTGTGCTACCCACCGTGTAGCTTCCTTTGTCGAAACTAGCTGTCGATGCCGATGCCGGTGATGCTGCCATTTTTTATAAGTTTTGAAGAACAAATTAATTGAAATACATGGGAGAAATGGAACACCACAATCTACACATTTATACTCCAAAATTAGCAAGGCCATGTGATTCAATTAACCAGGATAAAGAGCTGTCATTTTTGCCCACTCTTTGTTTCACTAAAATGTGGTGATTTTGTTGAGTGGTTGGTGGGCAATTTATTGGTCACACAAGGCTGCCATAAATGGAATTAATGATATTGATAAGTCTTCTAGTAATAGTAGAATGGAAGAATTTAAACACTTTGGAAGTTTATAGTATGTTTTTCATATTTCCTTCATGGTGATATCCATCACCATACAAATACAAAGTCGCTCATAACTTCTGTAATGTGCATATATTATTTAAGACTATCCACATCCATCACACCCCTCACATAGCCACATCAGCGCCACATCAGCTTCCCACCATTTTCTCATCACATCACACAAACCCCTGCATCCATCACACCCTTTACATCCTTTTTTTTAAACAATATATTTAAAACATTATAACTATAAAAAATATTAAATAACAATATAAATTCAAATAATATTTTATAAATTTCAAATTACAAAAAAAAAACATAACTACATTAATTTAAATAAAAATACTAGTTATCGTCGTCGTTCCATCTCGGAAGCCGATTAATGTGCTCGATTAGATCATTGAATAATGGCGACTGGTTTAGAACATTTATGTCATTGTTGGACCCGGCCATTCCGAAGAATGCATGCCAAATCCAAAGATCATGTGATGCAACCGCCTCTAGCATAAGAGTCGGTTTCTTATGATCACCTCTCATGTACTGCCCTCGCCATGCGTTTGGGCAGTTGTCCCACTCCCAATGCATACAATCTATGCTTCCTAACATGCCAGGAAATCTGTGTCTACTCTCATGTGCGGTATACAAACGCTGAATATCATGGTAAGAAGGTTTGCGTAAGTATCGCTTACCATAAAGAGTGATGATACATTTGGTGAAGTTTTCTAGGCATAACCGTGCGGTTGAATCCGCCATCTTCAAGTACTCGTCAAATCCGTCAGGGGTCATCCCATACGCCATTTGCCGAATTGCCGATGTACACTTTTGCAAGGGAGATAAACCTTTTCTTCCTCTAGCATCGACACCCTGCTGAAAAAATGCATGCCATCCCTCAAGATCGCTGGCTATCCGTGTGAATAGTCGTCTGTTCATGCGGAAACGTCGCCTAAACGCTTCGTCGTTGTAGTTGCAGTTGTCCGCAAAATAATCTGCTACAAGTTGCTCGTGTGCAGCTTCACGGTCTCTAAATTGATCCGGGCCTCGCCGTCTTGATGATTGACTCGAGTTAACTTCATCATACTCACGCAACACATCCAAAACCGCATTCGACATTCCAATAAACAAATTGGTGCTCGTTTGACGATAAACGGAGAGAAAATCTGCCTCCGCTTGATTAATCTCGAAATCTTCATCATAATAATCCGACGAATCAAGACATGTTTGTATGTATATAAATGTTTAAAGAGGAGAATATAGATGTTTGAGAGGAGAATGTAGAAAAAATATGTGTGAAAAAATTAAAGAAAAGAGGTTATATTTATAGGAGATAAATGGATTAAATAAAAAAAATTGAAAACCACAAACGGCTACCCCCAACGGCTACCCACCTCTCCCCTCTCCTCTCTCACTTGCGCGACGGTGCTCACACACGTGAGCGTGAGCAGCCCCTCACACGGGGGGGCGATGGTGTGCTTCATCGTGAAGGGCTCTCACGAGCCTCCCTCACACACGGATGCGGATAGCCTAAGAGAAGATGGAAAATTGGGGGGACCAACTATTTATGTCTTGTTTTGGGTTTTGGTTTATGTGATTTCTTATTTGCAGAGGCATTGCTTTCCCATCATAAGTTACATTTGATCATAATTCAATAATATTTTTTTTTGAAAAAATAAAATGTGCAGCTAAGAGCATCTATAACCTACATTCACACTTGCAAATAAGTAATTTTTATAAGTAAAAATTGAAATAACTAATATACCACTTATTTAAAATGTTTGTGAGTATCATGAAGGTGTGAACTTATGTTCTTTAATACAATATTTATTTCTTTTTTGGATTTAAAACAGAAGGAAAGAATTTGAAAGCAAATTGGAAGTTGTATCATAGAGACATAGACCTCTAAGAGTTCTTTTACTCTTTTAGCATAATGTATAGAAAAATCTTGTGATGATTATATAACGCCTCCATCTTGGACTCCTCTCTTTTTTTTAGAAAACTATAAATTTTATAAACTCTTTTGTGTTGTTGTGCCTATGCTTTTCAAAAAAAAAAAAAAAAAGAAGCTATAAATTTGTTGGCTGAGTTCTAATAGTAGTACATCTCCAATTTTGTAAATGAAATAAGAGGTGGCCTACTAGTTATATATCAAATAAAGTTATCATTAATTTTTGTCAAAAATAAAATATGAGAAGAGGAATGGGAGGTGGTCCATTACACTGATTAGTTTAGAAAATAAAAAAAAATATCTATATAGAAACATCTAAATATTTCTAAAGGTCACAATGAAATCCAAAGAGAGTTATATATCACAACTTTAAAGATACTTGTATAAAATATTAGATATTTTACTACTACATGTACTTGTTTTTCCAAAATAAAAATGATACAAATTCAAGCTAAATTTTACATGTTCTTCGTGAAGCATTAGAAGTTTGAATGTTGGTGCAATACATTTGCCTATGCGTAGCTTCATTTTAATAGCATTTGTTGGTACATGATATTTATAAAGTAAACTTAGTAGAAAAATAAATACACACCCTTTTAAACTTTAGCTATTCTGTTGACCTTTTTTACAACTTTCATTTACAACCAACCCTTTTAGGCATTTACCATATTAGTTCTTCGGCTTTCAAATTGAACTGAACAGATAACCTACTTATAGAATATCAACATCTCATAACATCGTCTTTTTTTACTCAACAATAGGGACCAAAACAAATATATCTCATTGATCAAGTCCTCTTGCTTGGGTCAATTATTGCACATCCTTATACCTTTATTAGTAGAACTGTAACATCCCAAATTCGGACCTAGTCGTATTGTGAATAATTTGAGTAATTGCTTATGTGTTTATTTTAAAGTATGCATTTATGGTATCATTGGATTCGTTTTTAAATGAGGATTTCAAATATTACTTTATTAATAATTTAATATTCGAGATTGGTCGGTTATGTGACAAACTGTATATTTGAACGGAGCGTTTTAAATACTGAAATTAGTCTGCGTGGAAGGGAGGCCGAATTTAAAGTCTATTAAAGTGACTTCATGTGGAACTTCATTTTGATCCAAAAGAAGCAATCCATACCTTGAATGCTTTGCCTGAAGGTGTTGATGTTGGGGAGTATGTTTTTGCCTTTGAGGTAGGGGTGAGCATAAAAACCGAAAACCGAACCAAAACCGAAAAAACCGAAAAAACCAAACCGAAAAAACCGAACCAATGGTTTTGGTTTTCAATATTTTAAAAACCGAAAATTTCGGTTTGGTTCGGTTCCTGCTTCTAAAACCGCCCACAAAAACCGAACCGAACCGAACCGAACTTAAAAACCGAACATAAAAAACCGAACCGATTGTAGGAAACCGAACCGAACCATTACACTTACTTAAATTTATTTTTAACTTTTAAGGCAACTAAGCATCAAACTTTGTTATTTATGTTTTCAACTCTTCATGTGTTCAACACATTTCTATGATGGGTTAAATGTGTTTCATGTTGGACACTTTATTAATTATTTTGTTTCAATGTTTTCGGATAAAATCTTGTATATATCATTCTATATTGTGTTTTGTAGCAGCCCAAACAGGAGACTATGAGCAGCCTAAGTTAATGATTTGCAGCAGCCTATTTCAAAAAAAAAAAAAAAAAAAAAACTAAAAACCGAGCCAGAAACCTAAAACCAAACCAAAAACCGAACATAAAACCGAAAACCGAAAACCGAAAAACCGAATGGTTTTGGTTTTGGTTTTTCCAAAAACCGAAATTTTCGGTTTGGTTTCGGTTTTACCCCAAAACCGAACCAAACCGAACCGTGCACACCCCTACTTTGAGGTACTAATGGTGACAAACCGATACCAGTTCATGTTACTGGAGCCATTACAGTTAATAACGCCAAAATTGCAGTGCTTGAAGGGGATAGCATAGAGTCTGTAAAGAAGTATGTTGTTTCACCTGAATTTAAAAAAAAACCTTTACCCTGTTTATTCTCTCAAGATTACTTCTATGATGTACTCAAAATAATATTAATTAGATTGTCTTATATTTAATCATCATTGTTGCACATGGAACCTGATATCCTTTATATTTGGATCATCTCAATCTTTAAATTTAGGCTTGATTTACCTGGAAAGAGTGATGTGTCTCTATCAGCAAACCACCTTCAAAAGTTGCTCTTATCCTTTCTCTTAAGAACTCCATTTAGCAGACCTTTCATTCCCCAAGAGAAATTGATAAATCTTAGTGTAACACCTAGAAAGGCATTACAACAAACACTTCGAGGGCAAAAAGTTAATACAAAAAATAAAGAAAAGGATAAACAACATACCTCTCAGATTGTTGCAATTGCAATACCAGATATGATATATCATGCAATTTAAAATCACTGAACCCAAAAAGCCTAATTGATTAATGAATATGCATACACTACATCTCTGAAATTGAAAAAATGGGTAAAAAAATATGATACAGAACTAAGCATATAGACATCACATTGATATATCGTGCAATCTACAATCAGTGAACCCATAAAGGGGGAAAGAGATGTATAATCGAAAGCCTAATCGATTAATGCAAGCAGAACCCATATTACCTTCATAAATCGAAACCTTAATCGATTAGACCTTCATATACCATGCAATCAGAGAAACCAGAAAGTAGAAAAGAGATGTATAAATCGAAAGCCTACTAAATTAGGGCAAGCAGAAACCACATTACCTTCGAAATTGAGAAATCAGCGATAGGATTGAGTTTCCGATGTGAAGAAATTGAAATCAGCAATGAAATAGGGAATGAAAAAGACACATGGAGAAAGCGTATCACATAGGACACGTGTCATTAGCTTAATACCGAGTTAAGAAGCGGGAAAAATACAAAAAAGAGGCTTTAAAAACATGTCATATGGCACCTAGTTAGTTGTTTATTATAATTTAGATATTATATATATATATATATATATATATATATATATATATATATCAGAAAGTTCATGCGAGAACTATTCTTAGTGCGAGAACCGCGAAAACCAATCTGAGCCGTCCAATTCCCCTTCCTTCAATGTTATTGTTCACCCATGAATTCCTCACATGCACTCTGCCACACTCTATCCCTCCACGCTCTCCATCCGTTTAACTTCCCCTATCTAAGGAACGGCCGAGATTGGTTCTCGCGGTTCTCGCACTAATAACGGTTTTCGCATGAACGCTCCTATATATATATATATATATATATATATATATATATATATATATATATATATATATATATAGGAGCGTTCATGCGAGAACCGCGAGAACCAATCTCGGCCGTTCCTTGGATATGGGAAGTTTCATGGATGGTGAGCGTGGAGGGGATAGAGTGTGACATGGTGCATGTGAGGGATTCATGGGTGGGCAATGATATATATATATATATATATATATATATATATATATATATATATATATATATATATATATATATACACACACACATTTCTCTTTATGTCACCGGTACAATATAACTTCATTTATTCTTTCTTTTTTTACCAAGTGTGTTGGACCATTTGTATAGCCTATTACTTTCTTTCCACTTCTCTTCCCACTTCCTTCTCTACAACTTAGTTATATCATTTCTTAATCTTTCTCCACTTGAACTAAAAAGAAATATAGAGACAAAGAGGGGGTCAGGGTCGGGTGGAGTGTTAGGCTATTCGTTATACTTCTCATTTCCCCTTTTCTTATCCACTGTCACATCAGCGCTACATCATTTTTTCTCCCCTTTCCTTTTCTTTACCCACTACACCCGTTATACTCCCCGTTTTCCCTTTTCCTTTCTTTTTCACTTAAAAAAAAGAAAAAACCTAAAATCTGATTGGTAGATGTGGGGGTGTAGGGGTGGGGAGGGTGGGTTTTGTCGTCCGAGTCCCACAACTCGCTGGCTGTTGCTACCCGCCGAGTACATACCACCCGAGGTGGTGTTCCCCCTCAACTTGACGCTTACTCGCTTGGCGAGTACATCCCACAACGGATAGCCTTAGCAGGTTTGAGGGAGTCGGAGGGTTAGGGTATTAGCAGGTTATGAGGGTTAGTTTGGTGTTCACTTCTTTCCGCCGGATAACCAACCCAATCGTGAGGCGGATGAGGTTATACGGAAGGCTTTTACCCATCTCAATCTTTTTTTTTTACTATTTTAATATTTTTTTTTAATTAATTGAAGAGAGCGACAGAAAAAGAGAGGAAGCTGAGAGACAAGAAATAGTAAAGAGAGACGAGGAAAAAGTGAAATAGTAGAGAGAAAGGGGTGGGGTGGAAAGTCTCCGGATTAGAAAGAGATATACTATTTATGTTAATATTTTATAACAAATTTTCATAAAATTATTTGATTTTATATATTAGTAATAACTATTTAATAATGCAAAAAATATAGATAAGTAATTTTAATCATCTTATATTACTATATCTTCTATCTTTTATTAAACGCTAATTCCTTGTTTGACCCTCGGCCACATTTCGTTCTTCGTGAACTCCGGAATTCGTTGAGCATATCGCAATTCAGAACCCTAACATTCAAATTTCTTCTCAATTTGTCATCCAACTAGTGATCTTTCGACAGATTTGCTCACGATGTGGAATCAACAACCGTTTCTGAAAACCGACATTGAGTCTGGATCGAGCGAGCCGCTGTATCCGGTTATGGCGGAGTCACCGGAGCTACGGTGGTCATTTATTCGTAAGATATACTCGATTGTCGCCATACAGTTACTTCTAACTGCCGTCGTCGGTGCCATCGTCGTCACTTACCATCCGATCGTCACTTTTTTAACAACCACCAACGGTGGATTCGCTTGTTACATTCTTCTCATCATCACTCCATTCATCAGTACGATTTCTGACGAATTCAACAATTTTCGTTGCAAATCTTTACTGTTCGGTTAATTTATGTTGATGATTGTTTTTTTATTACAGCTCTGTGCCCGTTGTCTTACTATTATCAGCGTCATCCCGTCAACTATCTGCTTCTTGGGATCTTCACCATCTCTCTTGCTTTTGCAGTTGGTTTGACATGTGCATTCACTAGTGGTAAGTCAATGATGAACAATTTTTTCAAAATTTATCTGCTATGCGCATGTGTTGCTTTTTGGATATAATCACAATCAGAATTTGAACCCCGAATTCGATTCTGACTCTGAGGTGGTACTTGGTAGAAGCATATAACGATTCAAGTTCAAGTTTTTTTTATATACTTTGGCAAGTTGTGGTGTAAACTTTTGGGTCGAGTTTATGTCATTGAATATAGTTATCAAATAAACTAGTTCTAGCTTTTCTAGTTCTTAAACCTAGCTTACATTATTAAACCTAGCTTACATTATTAAACATAGTTTACCTTATTAAACATAGCTTTCGTTATTTTATTTTTTTGACATTTGAGTTCTTGAATCAAGCTTAAATCTCCCTTCAGCTAAGTTTGAACCTTTATCAAGAAGAGTAATGTGAGGGTGTGAGCTTAGTAGAAAACTTTCAAGTCGAGCTCAAGCTTGACGGCACGTTTGTGGCCCTAGTCATGCTAGTTCTAGGTATCTTGCCTCTCCCAATTTCCACTAGATCTAACACCAGTTAAGTTGAAAGAAGAGTTAACTTTCAGAACATCGAATTTGACTTAACTTTACATATTTGATCAGCTTTTCTACTTTTTTAAATGAATGAAAGACATTTTAGTGACCTTAACTGCATCTGTAGATTAGAGTTTATATTGCTGTGATATGTGAAAATGAGTTCTAGTGACATCTATGCTTAGAATCTATCCAGGATTTGCTAAACTTTCATGTATTTGAGAGGATGTCTGCTGATAGACTGTTGAATCCTGTGTCTCAACCTAAATCCTTTTTCATACATTCGTTTATTAATGACATTAATGGCATCAGTGATAAATTCAAAATAACCAATGACTGTACATCTATAGGATCTTATATAAGTTTTGACTGGCACCATTATTGGCAAACATGGATATAATCAGTGAGCTTGTAACTCCACAGAACCTTATATGTTGTTTTCTGGTAAAAGCTTTGTCTTAAGGGAAGGTCTTAATTTGTTCTGGACCTTCTGGTTTAATGAACGTATACTTCTTTTATGACCAGTCTATTTTCATTTTATGGTTCTTATTCTCCCCTAGAAATTTTGGTTATTGCTTCTCTTGGTCTAAAATCATTATTTTTCAGAACCTGATATTCTGAGATTGTTTACAACTTTCGGTTGTCATAATTTTGTCTATCCGAGGCTGTATAATAGCTAGGTCGGGCGGATTGGGTAATGTGGTAAAAGGAAACAGGTAAATCTTTTGTATGGTTAGGTTTGGTTGATGTCAACCTGACCTGTATAATATTTTTGTCTAAAAGGTTTCGCTGTACATTTTATAAATGTTTTGTGTGTTAAGTATGATTATGGAAAATATATTATAACAGGAGTAGTATAATTCAGTGTCTTCAACCCATTTGACCCTCGTTTTTTTTTGCCGCCTTTTACCCATTTCTCCTGTTATAACAAAACATAACATGAATCGCCTCGTTCATTAATAAATGGGTTGAAATTACACTCTGATATTTGTAGTCATTGTTCTTTTATGCAATTTGGATTACGAGAAGTTAAAAAAACAAGAATTGTCAGTATTTCTGCATTTCTTTTATGAGTTAGTTCTTTTGATTGTTAGGGTATACGACAGTTAACTCTATGATTTTAATGTTTTATTATACAATCAAATTTATAAACAGGGAAAGTCATCTTGGAAGCAGTTATTCTGACAGCCGTGGTGGTCGTGAGTCTCACTCTGTTCACATTCTGGGCAGCAAAGAGAGGTTACGACTTCAATTTCTTGGGGCCATTTTTGTTTGGTGCTGTTATGGTGCTTGTCGTCTTTTCATTTATTCAGGTTTGTGGTTGCCATTCAACTGGTCTCATTATTTACATTTTAGATTTCAACTTTTCATACATGAATTACGGTTGCCATTTTTAAAAAATTGAAACAATATTCTTTTTCACTATTATCGCATTTTACAATTTTCTAAATTACACTTTGGTGGACTGTCTACCCGTTCAAAACCTTTGATTCGATTCTCTTTTAAATTATAACCCTTTTTTAAAAGTAAATGTGATTAATTTGACACCTTAGCTTCATATCTAGCTCTGATTTGCAATCTATATGTGTCAATTTGTTTGCAGATTTTCTTTCCACTGGGCAAGGTTTCAGTAATGGTATACGGGGGTTTATCAGCGTTAGTCTTCTGTGGCTACATTGTCTATGACACCGACAACCTAATCAAACGATACACCTACGATGAATACATATGGGCTGCGGTGGCTCTATACCTGGATATCATCAATCTTTTCATTTCATTGCTTACCATTTTACGAGCTGCTGACACTTAGTACAGTTAAAGCCCTCACCACCTGTTCATACTTCACGGTAACACAAATTTTTCTTTCAAAAGAATTTGATACCCAAAGTGTTCAATTTTTTAAATACACACCATCCACACTCTCCAATTGTTCTTTCTTTTGAGAATTTGATTCAACCCAAAATTATGTCGAGGTGAATTTCATACTGGTAATATGTACCCTTTTGCCTTTTAGTGAAATAAAGTTAAGGTTGTGTGCATATGTTATCTCATGTTATTATTATCATTTGCTTTTCTATTCCGAGAAACATTATATGTCATAGAGTATTTATAACTCACTTTATCCGTTATCTTTTGAGTTAAACAAAAATTAGAAACAAAATTTAGCCTTAGTTGGCCCTTTTTTGCATATTTTTTATATAACAAGAACTGGGAATACAAGAGGCTAAGTTTTAATAAAAACTAGAGGCTTATAAGTTTACTAGCATACATTGACATTGGTTATTACAATGTACCTCCACACTTATTATACCTCTTATGGTTACTTGGTAAACTTCCTCTCATCTACAATGGAAAGAAGCCTAGAAACGCCTTGAGTCCACATATCGTATTCTCTTTGTGTCCTGCACTCGAACTCCACCAACCCTCGTCCGATAGTCCTCAGCCCGAAATATCGCCGCTCCTCTCCTCCATCAAACAGATGTCTCCCCGGCCATGCCGGCATGTTCTTGCACACCTCCAACACCACATCTGCAACCACCCACAAGTGAAACAACTTCTTTAATGCTTTATTACTAAATACTGAATATTGTCAATTTGTCACTTATAATCATATGTTCCCTTTTCACTTACTCTTTTTCTTTTTTGTGATGGTAGATCCAACATGCTTGCTCTTCATCTTTAGCATCACTTGACCTGTTCGATGGATGTAAACTGACACGATTTTCCAATGGAGATCACCTGCATTTCAATATCCCGACATCAATTCATTAAACGGCTAGATTCATGAGGGTAAGTTAGTTGTTCTTACCATTACGGGTTCGTTTGAGAAGCTCACTCCCCCTGGCTAGAAGTTCTTGGTTACAGATCCCTAAAAAATTCTCTTCAGAGGGAGACTGTTCACTATAACCACTGCTCTTTCCTTGGCTTTTGCTTTCTTTAAGTCCTCGATCCACAGGTATCACAGCTGCAATACTCCATACCTCTTTTAACGCCCTCGCCTTTAAAGTTGCCGCCCCACGTAGAGCTACAAGTACGAGACAATCCTCAGAAGTTTATTCAAACAATTAATATTCAGATTATTGAAACGAAATGTATGAGTTTAGAGTTTACCGGTTGCAGCAGCAGCAGTGAGAGTTAATATATCTCCATGGGATTTGACATTAACCGCTGAGCTAACGGCGGCAATAAGGTGTTCACGTTCAGCTCCCATCGCCTCCGCAGCCTCCACACACTGTGCTGCTACCAAAGTAGCTGCTGAGGCCACCGCCGTATTGGTTTTCACCATTTGCTCATCTTTACACGAGGCCGTCGCTGCTGCAGTTGCAGCTGCTATGGTGGCAACGGCCGCAGCCACTCCGGCTACCGAAACCGCCGCATGGAGCTGCGCATTGTGGGCTCGGGTCTCTTCTTTCTTCTTCTCTCTCCTCTCCTTTAACCACCGTCCTACCGTCTTTCCGGCAGGGGTGGTGCTACACCCACCTGCCCCATATCCACTCCGACCGTTGGCGAACAACGGTTGCAGTGTGTTGTTCGCGCGTAAAAACTGTTTTTACAATTTTAAAGTTGTAATTTATTCTGGATTTGTAATAAATTGACATTAAAAACTGTATTAACAATAGACAAGTTGTTAATTATCCTGGATTTGGCGAATAATTTGACAATGACAAGCAGTTTGACGGTCAAAAGAAGCCAAAAAGAAAAGCTGCGGAAAAACAAAAAGAAACCTTGTCGCCTGAAGGGATAATAAAGTTAAAGTTATAAGAGGAGTCTGAGGTCTCACTTTTTATCTTTGAGTTCAGATTCAAAGAAAAGAAACAGATCCGCAAAATGATTTTATTTGTCTTCAATGTTACTATTCAAATTAGAGAAAAAGCAAACCTATTATATTATCATCAAATTAAAAAAAATCTAAAAAGCAAAGCGCATATATATAGATATATGTGTGTGTGTTAGTGATTAGAACAATGATGTTAATGATGCTTTAAGGTGGTGTTTGGATGTAACTTTAACTGATTTGAACACTTTAACTCCTTAAGTGTTCTCCAAATAAGCTAATTATTACTAATTAGTTGCCGTTCAATCAAGATGCTATTGAGATTTTGATAAAAAGTGACACGACAAGTTGAGTAAAAAGAGAATTTTTATACACAACACAAGTTATCTATATGTAACAATTATGACTTATATGTCCTTACCAATCCCTTATCTTTTATTCTCATCCACAAATTTAAAAAATATAATAGTTTAAAGAATCACTTTTTGTTATGTATGACTAATCTGTGTTATGTATAAATTAATGAGTAAAACATTACCTGTCAACAGTAAACCCTTGTTTAAAGTGAATTGGGACCCTTTATAAGACGTACTGTTTTTTATTGGGAAGAAATGAGTCTCTAGAGAATAGAGATGCGTTGTTAGGTGTAAAATTTCCACCAAACTATTCATAATTAAGAACATCTGATATAACATATAAACATCTAAGTATCTGTTTCTATTCATATTTCTTAAGTTTGTAGTAATCAATTTGAAGATACAGATCCAAACATCACTTAATACATAAACAGACATTGAGTTAATCACTGGAGTCTGGAGCTATAATGTTCTTAATAGTATTTCTGTATCTGTACAGTAAAAATCAAATGACGAACAGATATGAACAGTTTGTGTTTGTTGAATTGAAGATATACCTTAACGACGTCGTCGTACTCGTCGGACGGTGAGATATGTGGACTGTCTGTCTCTTCCATGTGCGACGGATTTAGTGGTCCACTACTGTGTGACAGTCTTCCTGAAGCTAATGGCGATATATCCTGCCCCCATTCATTCTAATAATTAATCATTTAACTAATCATACAGAACATTAAATTCACTCAACACCGTCACATGATCTGTTCACAAGCAAACCGAATTGATCTGATCTACTAAGAACAACATGATTACAAGCATTTAATCGATTTTTTCAACTCTGAATCGCTACAGAAGAAACAGAAACTCACCGATTGAGACATTATTCGTTCTAGCACGAGTTGTGAGGTGGCGGAAGAAGCGAACGAAAACGTGTTTCCTGTAAGCGTTGCCGCCGTAACGGACTCCTCCGCTGCGTCGACGGCGAAGCCGCCATTGCTCTCCGGCGTATTATTGGAATTTGTGGTGGTTCTGGTGGTAAAAGCGGCTGTTGTTCCGGCCTTTGTAATCAACGGGGATGGCGGAGAATGCAGAGTTTTAAGAGTAGCATCACTCCATGACCTCGATAAGAACTCCATCGGCTTCCTTGGACTCTCCGGTAACTGAAAGTCGCCGGCGGAATAGTGCTCCTGCCATAAACTGTCCATTTTGTTGGTGGTGTGTGTGACTGAGAGTTCTGTTATATGGGTTAGGGAGCTTACGTTTTATAGAAAATGTTGAAATTAGAACACATGAGATAATCGGGTCGGGTAATCCTTTTTTGTTCAAAAAGTTTAGTTATTGGATCCGATAAAAATATTGAACTTTTTACTTGTTTCAAAAATATGTATTCCAATTTTTCACATAAAAGATGAATGAAAACAACTTTTTTGATTCCAAAAATCTTGATGTTAATTTTATCAAGGCAAATATAATACTCATTCGTTTAAATACTATTGTTCACTGTATTATTTTCAACTGTTTCAAATTAACTGTTTGCTTGAATAAAATTGTAATTAGTTATCACTTTTTCTATTTATCATTATAAAATTGTAATTAGTTATTACTTTTTCTATTTATCATTAATATATCTTTTACAAGTCAACAATATATCAAATTAAATTCTTGATAGTTGCCGATTTATCCCCATGCAGCATAATTCCTACGACGACGCGTGAGATTAAAAAACACATGTTAAGGAGTCTGCTATATTGGTGTGGTTTCTCATGTGTGGTACATGTGTGGTCTCTGTGAGAAAGTGTGGTTTCTCCACATTGGTGTGGAGGGTTTTCTCATGCTTGTCTGGGCATCCAGATGGGTATTAGTGTGTGTGGGTTGTTTTCTTATTAAATGGGGCCGTCATGGGGGTTGGGTGGTTGGTATAAGGGTGGAGCTGGTCGTTTTAGTGGCTGTGACCATATCTCTTTGCTGGTGTTTCGGTGGCACTACCCGTATGCACACACATTTGCACCTTGTATCCCTTCGTCTTTTGGCCATGGTCATAGGCTAGTTACTTGGGGCTTCACTTTTGGTGCTGGAGGTTGCACTTTTGTTTCCCTGGTGTGATAAGGGGGGCACTCTAAACCCATCTTTGATTTGCTAGGCCATCTATGTGTTAGCTGATGCAAATCCTCCTTTCAAGCCTCAGAGTTTGGTGATGTGGTTGCTATTGATATACTTTGGATAGTTTGGCTCAGTGACTCACTCTTGCTTGGGTATGTAAGGTTGTTGCCATATGGTTTGGCAAGGCCCTGCTTTCGCGGTCTTCTATTATATCTTGGGGGCTAGGGTTGGGTTGGTGTCATGTGACGGCTATCTGTAGAGGCATGGAGCTGAGGGGTGGCCATCCTAGGTCGTGGAGTTATAAGGGGCGTGTATTGTAGTGCTTGCGGTGTTTAGGAGGTTTTGGAGGTGGTGGTTGTATGTTACGGGATACTCCTTCCTTTTATGCCTATTGAGCCTCAGAGTTTCTTTCTTAGTGTGTGACGGGCATGGTAGTAATGACAGATGATCTATTTGAGTGGGGGGAGCTTGTCTTTATTATTCCTTTTCTCTAGGTACCCTGTTGAGCCCCAGAGTCTTTTCAGGTCTGGCTGTTACTTATTCCCTATTATGATGTGAGCTGCCATAAGTAACGCCGTCCTTGTTTGGGTTTCGGTGGTCATTATGCGATTTGTTATATGTGATATGATAGTTGTATGGAGTCTGGTGCTCACTTGCGGTGGCTCTGCAGTTATCCTGATGGGCTGGCTAGCTACGGTTCTTTATGTATGTGCTGCTCTGGCAGTGTGTTTT
Organism: Pulicaria dysenterica; assembly: GCA_947179395.2. Classification (NCBI taxonomy): domain Eukaryota; kingdom Viridiplantae; phylum Streptophyta; class Magnoliopsida; order Asterales; family Asteraceae; genus Pulicaria; species Pulicaria dysenterica. The sequence goes on along the minus strand of OX359288.1, from coordinate 74,027,999 downwards.
GATCTATTTTGTCTCTTCGTGTTGGGCCGTGTGCTAGGCGTCTTTTGTTGATTCCTTGGTGTCATCTGTGGTCTTCTTTGTTGTAGCTGATTCTTTGGTGTGGGACGCGGTCACGTGTGTATATACTGATATGGTCACGTGTTACAGTAGTCTTCTTGTTGAGTATTGTTCTGTTTGATTATAGTGAGGTATTATTGCAGTAGATGTTAATCTTGGGGAGTCGTGTGTTTGTTTTCGAGGTGTTGTTGTGTGAGTACGGCTATGCGGTTGTATTTGGTATATGTGTGTACCTACTGTTATTTTTTAGGATGATATACTATTTTTGCTGTTAAAAAAAAGGAGTCTGCTATATAAATTTAATAAATGTTGAGTTTAGTACATATTTAAGTCATAATCCTAAGGAATTAATTTAGTCTTTGGATCAATGACATCAATGGTTTAGATTGTATTTTAAAATTTTGGGTAGAGTAGTATTTTTGTAATTCATATGTGATGTTCTACATAATCACATGTAACTGTAAACTGATCATCTGTGCTTGTATTTTAAAATTATAAGACTATATTTTTTATATTAATTTTATTGAACGTATATCATATAACTCTTTGGTCTATTTGGATGTAGCGAAGCTTCCTCAAAAGAAAAACCTAAAGCTCGTAATGAATACATCTTCCCTATGGCTTAACAACGTTTTCTCTTACAATTGTAAAATAGAAGTTAAAATCTTATGCTCATCCGGGACAAATAAATTTGCAATTATGCTCATATGATAAAGGGTATGTTGTTTATTAATTGTACTAGTTTAATAGCCCGTGTAATAAACGGAATGGTTTAAAAAGTAATAAATATTAAACATTAATAAATGATATTAAATACTTATAAAACGCGAAAAATTGAGTTAAAAAAAATAACGACATACGGTGTCAATTCCAAGACCAGCGATGGAAGCACCACGAAAAGGTAAAAAATTATCACTTAATTCAAAAATATTCATATTTAATATTTATATGAAAAATGATAAAGAAAAAAGTACGGTTTTGAAATAGTTTATAATTTATTGAAAGTTTTTGACATTTACGATTGTTTAATTGTTTATACTTTTTTTATATTTATCATTGATTTAAGGGGAAATCATCCGTAATGTTAACATTACGCAACTTAGGTGATGTTACATTCACACTCTACTTTAATGAAGGGTAGTTTAGTTATTTCAGATTTACTCATTTAAATGGTTTGTGAGTGTAACATCACCTAAGTTATGTGATGTTAACATTACGGATCATTTTCCCTTGATGTAATTAAGGGTTATCTTAATCTAATTCACATTAGTTTGACTCTAAAAAGTCAAAATCAAAATATTAGAATTAAAGGAATTAACGGCTAATGTTTAATCTTTTATTAAATTAAGGGTCTAGATTATGTAATATTTTTTTTCAAACTAGTCTTTAAAAAAAAATTAGAAGATTAAAAGATTTGCGAGTGATTGTTAAACAAAACCTCAAGGGTAAATATTTAAAAATAAAGCTTAAGGATTAAATCAATAAAAATAAGTTTAAAGATTAAACCAAAATTGAGATTAAACTTGAAATGCTAAACCACTTTTAACCTTGTATTTTATAATAAAACAACTTTAAAATTTTGCCCAAAAATTACGCCATGAAAAGAATCTTGAAAATTTTCTTTTGATAAAGAAAAAATAAAGTAGGTATTTAAGTTTGATCTAAAACTTTCTATCAAAAAGATATCAAACACTATCGACTTGTGTTGATGTAAGTCTAGACTATGCTAACACTTTTATACTTTGTATAAGAAAACGAAACCTCTCTTTTTTGTCTTTATTCTTACTCTTCGGTAAACACCTTATTACTAAAATCTTTTGTTAAATAGTAAACATATGTACGTTGTATATTCTTTGGCTTATATTGACATACTGTATATTATATAGACGACTTATGTAACTTACACAATCTCTATATTATATATACTAATATTCAATACAATTAATACTAACGAAATTTGCATCTAAAATCTCTGTTTTTGAAATATTTCCCGACTCTTAAATTGGTGGTTCTTATGTCTCTTCTCTTTTGAACATATCTTTAGCTAGCAACTACATTTTTAGGGTTTCGGTTTCTTTGGTGCATCAAATCTTATATGAATGTATATGCATATGCTTTAATCATTTGCATCAAATTTGTATCAAAGCTATTATCCACTATAGAAACCTTTAATAAAAAATAAAACTTAATTATTGAAATGGTAATAAAATATGTTTGTTGAATTATCCACTATTGAAACATTTAATATGCATTATTACATTTTAATTATTGTACGGCTGTCCTTGATTGGTACTGACTAATGAGAAGGGGTCCACTCCACTATGTAAATAAGATCTACATGGCATTCATAGTATATAGTTATTAAAGCCACATGTTTTTGGCTAATTATTACACACACAACATGATTATGTTTTTTAATTCTAAATTGTTACAAATACTTACCTCTTGGTACCATTTTTTTTTCTGTTATATTAGTCTACTACTTTACTTACTTGAATTTTCCACTTGTAAGCATAGAAATCGAAAAACCAAATTTAAAATACTAAAACCGATAAGACTATAAATCAAGTTTTGCAAGTTAATGTGTCTTAGATGATATAAGTTACATCTATTAATTATAGATTACACCGAGTATACATATATTAGATTGCATAAAATGTTACAATATAACGAATTTCATTCAAATTATTATTATACGCAATAAAATAATATTTTCTAAATAAACACAAGAAAACCTTTTTAAAGGTTTCATTGCAAGCAATGTGCTGCTAATAACCAGTAATCAATTGGCTTTTTTTGTTTCTAGATAAACGACGTGTAGAACTTATCAGGAATTCTTCAATTGTTTGTCATCTTAAACACCATCCAGCTTGTTGCGATTTTAAAGCTAGCTTTGAAAAATCATAACTTAGAGTGTGCTTTCAAGTGAAAATCTTGTTTGACTTTAAATGCAAGGAATTTTTTGATATTTAGATTGAATTCTTATGTTTAATTTTAGGGGTTTCTCAAGTTTCAGATCTAATTTTTGTGATTACAAGGGTTGTCAATCATGAGTTTTAGATTCCCTAATCTTATTCAATATATGATGTTAGGGTTTGTTCTTAAGTATGAACTGGTGTTTAAGAGGAAGATAATATCGAGTGTTTTCCAACATATGATCTATGAATTTCTTATTCTGATTCTTGATTTTTAATAATGTTATTGAGCTTAACTCATGTTCAAGTTTGTTCTTGATATGCTTAAAACTGATTTTCAAATCCTGCCTTTTGAATTTTGATATATGTTCTATCTAGTTCCAAATTCTCAATTTGTAGATTTGTTTAAAATCCAAAATATCTATATCTATATTTATAAAGCATTCATATTTTTTTCTTAAAATGTTAACATTTAAGTATTTTGAATTTACCTATATACCCTTCTCAATAATCAACATACTAATCTATATATATGTATGGAAAGTAACAATCCATTTTTAGAACAATATAATAAAACTCTTCTAAAAAGACTACTCTTAATTATAAGGCAATATACTCTTCAAAATGGCAACAACATATTGATATATACGTATGAATAAAGGTTACAATCCAATTTAAAACCAATATTATAATAAATGCATTTCGTATTCTTCTGTTTTGTAGTCAATGTTCGTAAAATTCCGGTTGATTATCAACACAATGCAAAACCATAAATTTTTGTTTGAGGTTGAAAATTAACCATAACACTCGAGGAAAACATCACGAGTTCTCTAGCCTTGATTCAACGCGTTTTCACCTCCTAGCACCTCCAAAATACCACACTGGCTTTGAAACACCTCACAATAGCCTAAGGTCTGTCTTAGAATTGTCACACTAACCTCAAGACCATCTAGACATTGAGTTCTAAGTATAGTTGCTAAAATCAGAGAAATATGTTGCGTTTTATATATAAGCCGTGCCACGTTAATAAAATAGTGGAATTTTACTTTGGCGCATGATTCGAGACAAAGACACTTTTGGTGCACAATCCAAGGCACTCCGATTCAATCATTGACCCCCATGATCCGTCACTTTTTATCTTAAAACGCATTACAGTGCCCTACTAATATTACATGGCTCGTTTAATGCTGCATTCTTCGTTTTTCCGTTTTAACATTGGAGCAACAACATCCGTGATTTACTGGATCTACATATATATTTCTTGAAAACGTTATTACAGTATTTAATGACTTAATATTCATTCAGAAAAATGGATGTTACTACCCATTTGTTAAATATTTGTGTTTAAAAATGGTTTCGGGTGTTCGAAGATTTCGAATTTAGGTTTTTGTGTGTTTAAAAATGGAGGGTGAGCGTGTAGCTAACAGAGATGATCGGTCGGCATCTACTATGGTGTAGAGATGGTTGGCCAACAGTGGTTCTGAGATGGTTAGGTGGTGGAGAATGATATCTAAACATATCCAACCAAATTAAAAATTAGAGGCGAGCTTGATACCTGAACCAGACTGGAGCCGAAATTCAAAATTTGGAGAAACTAAATACTAAACGTAATAATTCTATATGGTACCAGTACTTCAGTACCAATCTCAATGTATCACCAAATTTGGAACACGATGTTCTTGATTTTGAATGCCCAATGTGGCTATGTAACTCATAATATACTTAAGTTGATTTCTAAGTCTAACATTTAGTCAAGACAACCAAGAACATATAGGATAAAGGATCAATTCAATGGAGTTAGTATGAGAGATTGTGATCGTTCAAGTTTGAGAAAAAGATTATGAAAGTGTTGTAAGAAAATGTGTGTTTGGAAAATTGAAGTTTTAAAGTACTCATTTTTAAGGCTATGTAACTCGTGTTGTACTTATCCAAATTTGTTTGTTCGATCTTACATGTAACCAACCCAATCAACAAAGAATGCACAAGAAAAAGAATCAGTCAAATCCAATTTGTATGAAAGAGTTATGAGTATTTAAATCCATATATAAAAACAAAATATGCGTGTAAAAAAGTTATCATAACATAAGCACTATACATGTAAATTAATTTTAATATCTTTAATGTGTACATCATCACTTTTCTTTAAAAAAAAAAAGAATTAACATAACATTGTGTTAGTCGTCAGAAACATTTAAAAATAAATAACATTCATATTGGCAAAGTGAAGTTTTGGAATAAAGTCATGATTGATATATAGCGGCTGCTTTTGGTAAAACAAATATTAATTAAATCTCGATAATCTCGTATTGTTTTTCTTTAGTTTACACCATATTGGGAATGAGTCTTGCTTACCACTTTTAATGGCCATCAACTTTTCCCCTTTTTTATGATAGAGATATGAAATAATTAATTATATTTTCATGTAAGAATTCTCACTCTTATAAAAACTATGAGAAGTTTCTCCAAATTTATATATTGTGAAGTATATTTTTAGTGAACTTTTGAGAAATTGATTATTTTTCCGTTAAGAGTTATTACTTTTATAAAAAACTATGAGAATTGTCTCTAAAGTCTAAATTCAGATATTATAAAATATATGTTTAGTGAAGTGACCACTGGTCAAATAATCCGTGTTTAAAAGAACTAGTATCTATGTTGAAATCTTTATATTTGGAAATTTAGAGATGAGTAGAGCTTAGTTACTTTATTCAAGTTTATAAGCATGAATATTTTTTTTTTTTTGACACCAACCCAAAACTTTTATTTCAAACCATTATATAGCAAGATATTAGATGGCAAAAACATATTACAAACATCTACGTACCCAAAAAAAAGAATTACTTACTTTCAAGGGATTACTACTCTAATTATACCAATGTAGTTTCTTCTTCAACTTTCCCTCTCGAGTTGAATCAGAAGAATGCGTAGCTTTGTACCATACCGATTACCGAACTAGCTAGAGTTTCCAATAGAACTATGGTGGAAATCAATAGTTTTCGACACTTCCCGAGCTCAGTGCACTAGAACTAAATAAAGGTTCTAAATTCCACTAAGAGGAGTACACGGAGCATTGGTTCGGTATAGGGGTGTCAATGAGTCAGATCTTGATCTATATCGAATCCGATCTGCTCCATTTATATAATCCAATGGGTCAAAAAACTAGATCCATCGACCCAATAAGCGATCCAATAGGTCGATCCATTTACTTGGATCACTACGTGGGTCGATCCAATATCTGTCTGGGTCGATTCATTTAATATTAAACTACAATTTAATTTTAACAACCACCAAAGCTATCATCAATTTATCAGTCACCACTTGCCGTTGCCACCACCGTCACGACCGCCACCGCTTGTTACCACCTCCACCACCCGTCATCACCACCTCCACCACCACCATTTGTTACCGTCTCCAACATCGTCATGGCCATTATCAACACCACGGGCAGCGGCCCCCGTTACCGCTCCCTCGCCACCGCCGCCGTCACCACCGTTACTTCCACCCGTTACCACTCCCACCACCGGCCACCGCCACCACCTGCCGCTACCACCATTACCACCGAACCACTTTACCCAATCCTTCCAGATGGTAACACACACAAACATAAGATACAGAAATGTGCCGCCTTTTCATTTTATCAAAATAATTTGATAAAGCAGGATCTTCAACAATATGTTGAAGTCTATTAATGGATCTTCAACAATATGTTGAATTGAAAATGTACTATTTTATTCATAAGATTGCAACAGAAGTGTTTGTTAAATCAATATATGAACATCAAATAAATCTAAAAAATTTCTTCAATATGTTACGACACCTTCGATCGATCCGATTGTAGCATCACATCCTCCCTTGTAAAGCTTGTTATATTCTTCGAGCTCCTCATTATATACGTCCCATACGCAGTTACGCACCGAACACAACCACTGCAACAGGAATCGTCCATGCTTATGTTGAAACTTAAATCAAAACTGAGATCGAGATTGTTTGTGGATCTGAAAGAAAATTGAATCGGGTTGTGCCGAGACCGATTAACAGCGGTGGTGATTCGTTGAATACTGTGGAATCTCATAGTCGATCGATGGCCAACGCCAGCATGATGTCGTAGTTTTAGAACACGGTGGTGCGTCGGCGTCGATAGCAGCGATGTGTACAAACGCAGTTGGGGTGGGGTAGGGTAGGGTAGGGGTGGGGTGGGGGTGGGAGAATTATTTGATATATTTATTACATAACTAAAAATAAATTAATAATATTATATATATAATATTAAATGGGTCGCTTCGGGTCATGATCCATTAATAATTGATCCGATCCAAATCCAATTAAATGGATCTCCATATTAATGGATCAGATCCAAATCCAAATAAATGGGTCAACGGCTCAGGTCAGATCTTTAACCGATCCGATCCGATCCAATCCATTGACAGCCCTAGTTCGGTATGATTGACATGGAATAGCTCACACTACATTTTCTACCTCCTCTCTAAAATATTTATAATATAGATTTTTTACATTTTACTTCAAAAGAGAGTTTTCTTCCAACAACCCAAATTCCTATGACTCAAAAAACCGTCAACCGAATCCAAGTTTCAACATCTTTCGACTTATATGCCACCACCTATGTACATACCTAACCTTATGTTTACTCCACCATAACTATAATCAACCTCTTACTCAAAATTCAAAGTTTCTTACCTAAATTGCCTACAATGAGTTTAGGTATCAAAATCCAACCGTCCACCTACTTTTGAGTTCGATGCTAACGAATTTTTTCTGGATCCTGAAACCACACCCGAGACCCATCACGGTCTCAAAGCCATGCAGGAGACCCAAGATGAGCTTCTCTGTTCCGGATACCTGCGTCCCGATCACAACTCAACGAAACAGGGAAAAAGGCTAAGAACTAAACCCAAATGGACTCCTAAAGAGGAGGGGGCTTTGGTAAAAGGGTGGGTCGATATTTCTAAGGACAAACAAGTCGGAAACTCGCAAAAAAAATATTATGTTTTTTTTGGAAACTTGTTGTAGATTACTTCTACAAAGAAATGGAGAAAACTCATCAACCAAAACAAAGCGATGGGCGCATCAAGAAAAACGCCTATATCTAATGACTAGTATAGGGTGTTTTACAAAACAAACTTTGTCCTGAACAATCATGAAAGAACCTTCAAGTTTCTCCAAAATGGGCATCGGTTCCACCACCTTCGTATGGTTCACGCAAAAAAAAAAACCAAAACTTCCTACTCCAACACTTTCTCAGACACACAAACACATCCGCTCGACCTCAACGAAGAGTTCACCGAAGATGAAAATGAGGTGAAATTTGTAGAACCATCACGCCCAGTTGAAAAAAAGAAACAAATATACCAGTTTCTTCAACTTCATCCGCGGTTTCATCAGAAAAATTTAATCAATTATTCAAAGATCTTGACGGCTTCTGAAGTTTAATGGACGAGTACAGCGCGAAGCTTCTTAAGTCGTATATGAAGGGTTTTGAACTAACCAAATTAACTTAAGACACAAACTGGTCAAAACTGGGTTTGATTGGGTTTGTTTGGTTTGAACATAGGCTCAAACATTATTTGAAGGGTCCTAGCTACGCCATGCTTTCAATAAAAAATCTGGAAAGGAAAGCAGCAGGGATGACAAAAAGAGAGCGCTTTCCCGCACTGAAAAAAAAGGACCTAAGAGAATAGCGTCTTCTCTTAGCTTTCTTCCTCCCGTGCCCGCCGCCGTCCGGCCCGGGGAAGAAAAATGGAGAGAGAAAGAGCAGATGGATTTTATCCCCTACATCGAACACTCATTCCTATCTATTGATAGAAAGATCTTCGTCAAATACCGGACTTTTCCTTTTTTTTTTTGTTTTTTTTAGAATTCCTCATATCCAAGTTATCACAAGCACCCCACCCCATACGACTAGGCCGTTCGCCTTTTGAATCAAACAAAGTAAGTAGTAGGGGCTTCATAGCAACTTTCATTCTAAAGGAAAACGAAGAACCCACTTTTAGTCGTTCAATCCTAAAGCGGAAACAGATTGAACACAACCCTCTAAACCCCAAAAGGGTTAGGATCTATCTAATGATCATATCAGTTTCTTATCAACAATCCAGATAAAAGGTTAAGAGAAATAATACCTCTTGTGATCTTGGGATTGCTAAAGTTAGTCCACTACTACTACACCACCAACGAACTTGCTGCTAGACCGCTGCTGGAATTAAAGGGTTTTTGAACCTGACCAAACCACCATATGACTCAAACTGGTCAAACCTGGGTTTGATTCTACTGGTTCAATCCTAAAAGCGGAACTGGATTGAACACAACCCTTTAAACCCCAAAAGGGTTAGGTTCTTTAAAACTTACATGATCAACATAGTTTCTTGCAAAACAATCCACATAAAAGGTTATAGAAAGTATACCTGATCAGACTTGGGATTGCTAAAGAAAGTCCACCACTACTGCACCTCCGATTGAACTGGCTGCTAGACCGCTCCTGGATCACCAAGGCTTCAAAGAACTCGAAAGCTTGAGCCTACGTGTGTGTGTCTTTGCGTCGATCAACAAACCGAGAGATACCCTCTCAGTGTCCTTCTTGTTCGACGATAGAGAGAGAGCCGAGAGAGAGAGAGAGAGAGAGAGAGAGAGAGAGACGGTCGATGGTGAGGTCGACCGAGAGAGGGAGTTGCGACAAGGGAGAGGGGAGAGTGGCGGCTAGGGTTTCAATCCTTATCTTATGTTATGTTATTCTCTAATCCTTAAGGCTTAAGGACTATATATAAGGATTAGATTGGACCTAAGCCCGTTTAATTAAAAGCCCACTGTTTTAATTAAACTTTCAATCTCTTCACTTTGACCCCCTGGACTTTACTAGTTAACTAATTAACTATTAATTAACTTAGTCCGTTAAATATTAAATCTTAATATTTAATTCCCTTTAAATAATAAATAACTATTTATTATTTATTTCTTTTTAATAATTAATACAAACTGATTAATTATTTATTTCTCTTTTTTCAATAATTAATCCAACTGATTAATTATTTCGTTTATCTCTTTAATAATTAATCTAACTGATTAATTATTTCCTCTTTTTCTTTAATAATTAATCTAACTGATTAATTATTTCCACACAAACTTATGGTGAAATCCAACTGTTCTGAATTGGGTGTGTAGCAGTGTGACCCTTTAGTCTCTTATAACATTGGATACAATGTGCCCATTAATTATCTCTGCACATAATCTAACAGGAATTACCCGAGCTACTGTGTGTGTGTGTATTGCGCAAATCGCGAAAGCCGAAAGGCTTTTGCCATTTTGTTGCCGTCGACGCATAAACAAACTGAAACACCCTCGGGTGTTGTGTTGAGATCGACGCAGAGAAGAGGGAGGGAGGAGGCCAGGGTTTTTTCTTGATTTAAGATTAAATCACTTATGGATAAATGAGCCTTTTCTAGGTTTAAATACTTAAACTTTATCCAAGTCCAAGCCCGTTCAATTAAAGCCCATAACTTTAATTAAAGTTTCATTCCTTGCACTTTGACCCCTGGACTTTACTAGTTAATTAATTAACGATTAATTAACTGGTCCGTTAAATATTAAACTTAATATTTAATTTCTCTTAAAATAATAAATAACTATTTATTATTTATTTCCTTCTAATAATTAATCCAACTAATTAATTATTTATTTCTATTTTAAATAATTAATTCAACTGATTAATTATTTCCACCACGAAAATACTGGTAAATTCTAAATTGTTCTAATTGGGTGTGTAGCAGTGTGACCCTTTAGAATTTTATAACATTGGACACAATGTACCCATTAATTATCTCTGCACATAATCCAACAGACTCCCACTTGTGCAAGATAAGTAATAGTTACTGTACATTGTTAGCCTAAGAAGGTCCCTAGCTAGACACTTAGGATAACCAGGTTATAAGAACTCTTATACCCCAAAGTAACGTGTGATAATGTAAACTCTCATAAAACAACTGTTTTTTGAGCAATCTATCATAAACTAACTGTTCATGAACCAACTATCATAAACTACATGTTTATGAATGGGTACGGTTATTATAGGTTTGTCCCTTGCAGCACGATATTTCAATTTTGAGCATGAACATGGATAGTGTCAACTCAAAATCTCAAGAATTATTTAATGACATACTTGATTTCAAAAACTGCGTGATAAACGACAAAGAACGGATCAGTTCGTTTGGGCACGGCCGTGCACTTACCAGTTTTTCCAATCAGCCAAGGGACCTAGAAATATCTCTCCTAAGACAGAGGTGCAAATACCTTCTTGCATATTTGCATTTGGACGCACTAAGGAGACAACAGTTACCGCATCCCAAACCAAATACCTCAGGTTTAAGGATAACATATGTGATAAATACTTTTCACACGAATCCACGAAATATTTTTCACGGTGGGTCAATCCAATATTCGTAACCCTAACGAATATCCGTCAATTTTGGTTCGCAAAAGACTTTCGCAGCTATATTCGATATACCTTCGAATCTACCCCAAAATTACGATAACTTTACAACCCTATCAAGGTTCCCACCAAGATAAGTAGTCACGGATAATGTTTTGAATAAACCAAGTTTATTCCTGGATGAACTTTAAAACATACAAAATGGTGAAGAACAATGAAACTAATATATGCACCCTCCATATTCCACCCTGGAATAAAGATGCATAATTTCTACCATTTCATTGACTCAATTCACAGCGTTTATCTGAATTACTCATTATTTAACATTGTACTCTTTCTTGGTTTTGCTAGAAATTATTTTGCAACCAAAAACAATTCTAGACTTACTTATTTCATAAATTCCTTAAACTTGGAGAACCGGAAATAACTCCAAAGTTTCTGAGTTTATAAAATAATCCCCTTGTAATTAAAACTTTAATTACACTTGTAGATGTATTGAATCTTACTAGATTCATACCCCTTTTTGAAATGATAAATCCATTTACACATACTTGTAAACTTGAGATTAGATCCCCAGTGTATACTAACACTTATCTAATTTCATTACTAAGGATATCAAAAATACCTTATTTTATCATCTCTAACGTTAATCAACTACCAACATTTATTTTGACCTTTTAAACCCCTCTTAAATAATATATAATATTTTTTTCAACTCATAACTTGACTTAAGAAAAACTTGCAATGACATTTTTATTGAGAACTTTTCAATAAGTCATGCATTCTTCGGATTAGTTCCTTTTCAAGAACCTTTTATTTAAGATCACTTCTAAAATCATCTGATAATTATATACTTTAAGAGTTCACACTTGTATTTATCATACTAGTTAGATCAACCTTGATAACTTGATAAATACATTAGTCTAGCGCTCCCACTATCTTTTATGGAAAAAGTGCATTACCTTAAAACACCCTTTTAGACTCAGTCAATTCTTGACTAATACGCCTAAAATTTGTGTTTTAAACACTTGCTCTTAAAATCCGTTTTTGTAAGAATTAAACGTTTTATAAAACCAGAACTTGGATTTCTCATATATCCACCTTTCCAATTATGGAAAACGGTTTCATTAAACCCAAAACACGATTACAAGTATAAAACACTTGTAAATGTATTTTAAATTTCTTTGCTTAAAGCATATAGTAAAAAACAACCTTGATCATAATAACTATTATAATCACCTTTATACTTTCTTAAATGTTTTATCCAAAAACTTTTATCTAGAAATAATAACTATTATTTCTTATCTGATCATGTTCAATGTTTTAAACATTTATCTTTCATAAAATCCTTAAATACTTGTAAATTAGAAAGACTTTCTAATTTCATAAACACAACTTGTTTATCTAAGTATTTATATAGTGATATTTTATGTAACTATAACAATTTCTACATAAGATCACTATGAATCATCTATTAAGTCAAAACTTGACTTATTAGTAACCTTTAGTCACAACTGGACTAACTTGATTCATTTAAAACATACGTGCACGGATATTAGTCAAATAATTCAAATTTCCAAAGCTCAAACCATAAAATCAACCAATAGTCTGAAAAACAAACCAATCAAATCCAGAAACTTTAAAAAGTTTAACAACTAAGAAAAAGAATTATTAAATATCCGGATAAAGCACGTAGGATCTTGAATGCTGGGCCGATTCACTTTTCATCACCTCCTGCAATAAACGATTGCAAAATATTAGAAAAACTCGTAAGAAACTTTACAAGTGGAAAGTGACAAAGAAGCTAGTCACACGATACCTGAGGAGCCAGACTTGCCTCCTGCTCCGTGAGCCTTCGGACAATCTCTCTTCCAGTGTCCGGTCTCGTCGTACCTAAAGCACCGATTCTCGGTTCTTGCCTTGTTCGGCTTTGGCTTCTTGCCCTTGTTGTTATCACTAGCCCTGGGTGCATTCTGGCTGAGTGGGAGTTTGCTGTCGAGTGACGGTTCAATCAAGTATTAAAGCTTTCCATGTGGTTTGTTTGATGGCTTTATGGCAATTGTGTATTTGCTTGTTTAAGTAGACAAAGTGTCTTTCATTAGACAAGACTCCTTCCCAATTGTTCACACTTTCGCTATTTTGGATTCTATATACACATTATTCCCTCAAAGTCAAGTTTAGAGCCAGAGTGATAACCCTGCATCTACTTGTTTGGACCATGCTTAGTTTTTGTGGTTGGATTTTTATCTCTTTGAAACTTTTACTCTTTGTACATCTTTGTTCTTTTAGTCATTTTAAATTGGTGAACAAAACTACACCGGTTTTTTATGAAAAAAGCTCTATATCATCCTATTGACTAACATATATATGTAAGTTTGTAGAGTTACAACTCAAAACCAATTAGTTATTAGAGAAGTAACTCGGGACTCTTATAAACTCATTACAAAGTCACTCTTCGTCCAATGTGGAACATTACTCAACACGTCCTCTCAAGTGTGGCGTTCTTTATACTTATGGGTTACGTGGAGTTTGTGTGGCCTTTGACCAACCAAGTGTGAACCTTGCTCTGATAGCATGTAAGTTTGTGGGGTTCCAACTCAAAATCAATCGATTATGAGATCAGTAGCCCAAGACCCTTATAATCTCATTATAAAGTCATTTTCATCCAATGTAGAACATTACTCAACAACATATTCCACTCATTCTCTTTTCTTATCTTCACAATTAATTTTGACATATATCTTGATAATATGAGTAAAAGGATATATAACATCTCTAAATATATATTACGAGAAATAATTCATGATGTTAATATAACCTAGGTCAGGTAATATTGCTCTAACAAATACCTTAATTGAATAAACATTGAAATGACTAATCTATCTTCGTTGACAAATATCATCTAAGGACTTAGGTGATGTTAAGATTATGTATTATATAACACATTTTAAAACAATAAATATGAAACTGCTAGTTTTAGAATGATACATATGACTTTTATAACCAAGTCAAATGAAAAACGAGTTATAGTTTCAAAAATTGAACCGGTGTTAAAGTTAAATAAACGCAAAAACAGTAAACGATAGGGAGACATCACCGGCCGACCACCGATTCGAACCTGCATCGGCGACAATCGTCAGCGAGTCTGAAGAAGTGTCTGTCTGCCTGCGTTTGAATCCATAAAAATGATCAGAGAAGGCGTGCCTGATGACGGCATCATCGTCTTCTTCCTCGATCTGACCAATCGGAAAAGAATATTTGCAGAAGAAAAGAAGAACATCAATCAGCTTTCTCTTTACCCCAAATCAAAAGCTTATTTACTTCTAAATTTGTGACTTGAAAGGGGCCATGTGTTTCTGTACTCGCATCCCTCCTCCCATCAAAAGAGAGTTGGGGGTGGGGGGTTGTGCCCTTCTTTTACAAACTTGCATGAAAACTAATTAGTGATCCAAAAGTTATAAATTTTTTTAGTTGTGTCATAGTCTTAAAAAAGTATTCAATTTAGTTGTGTCATAGTCTTAAAAAAAACTAATTTTAGCCTTAAATCAAGGGTATGTCTAGATTGCATTTCAAAATTTTAAATGGAGGGTATGGTTCGGGTTTTTTCTCGGGTTTCCGGTTAATCGGATCGGATTAACGAGGTTTCGGCTGTTGTTCTGGTATTTTAGGGCCAAAATTTTAAACAAAACACAATATATATGAAACCATGTTAACTAAAATGTTATTTTAAAGGTAAACTAAAGTATTTTAAAGGTATAAGTTGAAAGATTAAACTATTTCTTGTTATTTTTTTTAAACAAATTCATTTTTCCTTTGATTTTGGTGGCATCACCGGTAGCACCCCGAAAATTTACCGGTAGCACCGTCTCAAAAAATCGAAAGTTAACACTGCAAACCTTTCAAAAGACCGATGTCCCGCGACCCCTCCCCCACACTTAGTAAGTCCGTCCCTGTAGCAGGGGATAGAATAGGGAAAAAATATTAATTAACTATTATAATTTAATTGTCAATTATTATACGTGTGTAATGTGTTGGTGATTTTAATATCATCAACTATATATTAGTTAATTTTGATTTAGTAGAGATTAAAAGGGTTTTCAAGATAGATTAAAAAGAGTTTAGTGGGTACAGAGTGCATACTGATTTTAGTTAATTGAATACCAAGCAAGATCAAGGGGCCGTAATAACATACATGTTGGTTGCTAGTTATTTTGCGGTTTTGGTCTTTATTAAAAAACAATTATATTGATTTCTGGTTCATTTCCTCTGTTCTTTTACACAGAACATTAGGTGAAACCTTTGGATTATCAAATATTAATTATGTCATAAATTACTAAAGACGAATAATTACTTTTAAAAAATGTTTGTACACTTTTTAAACAATTATCAAATTGATTCTATTAGTTCGTCAACAATTCTCTGCATAACGTACATAAAATAAAAAAATTTAACATTAAACCAAATTTTAACTATTAGCACCAAGGGTTGGTTTTTTTGGTTTTCATATTAGGATATCATGTATGTTATTTGTGTATATTTTCACATTGGGTTTATTATACTATATCCATTATCCTTTTTTTTTAAGTTCAACATACTCGTGGTACTTTTATGAAGGTGTTCGCAAACTACCGAATGTGGATCCACATACTTTGAATTTACTAACTTCGATATCTAAATCTCGCCCCTTGGAGTCGAGTTCGTCCCTCCTCTTGCTCGTCTTCGGATACTAAAATCCCAAGATTTTGCCAAAATAACATCATAAAAGGGTTTTTTGTTGCCAATTTTCCTTGACAAGATAATAAAATTGTTGTTAAAGTCGGGTTCCTATGGCACTTGCAAGCAAAACATAGCGAGTTCTCTTTACCATAATTACAAAGTTTAACATGATAGAAAATACTGGAAATTGATTATTCGACTTTTTTTAAATCGATGTTGGGTTCTTGAACTGAACCCCATGTTAGGATACACTGACCCGGCCCAATAAGTTATAATGGGCTTAGCACCTAATACCCATAGTGTTATCAGGACTTAACTATAGATAAGATGGCCCAATCCTAGTTTCCAGTTCATAACATAACCCACTTCTTTCCAATTCACATTCCAGCAACCACAAAAGCAAAACATGTTACAAACTTTCATAAAAACTGACTATGAATTCCCATTGGCAATGCTAGCTCCAGTGGTTCCGATTCGGCCTCCTTTGAAGCTCTTTGACAACCATATCGCGGTTTCTCTAGGAGACACCTTTTCTGGCCCAAACGGTTTCAGCAAAACTGCTAACTCTTCTATCCGTTCTTGTTGCATAAGCTGTGCACTGAACTCCAACAACCCTTCCAATGCTTCCGCACGTTGTTGGTATGATGACGTGTCAAACCTACGCCTCTGCCCTGACAACGTGTCATCACCACCGCTTGTTTGGTGGCTCTGGCTCTTGCTCGGGGTCACGATCTTCACTGTACACGTGTCCATTGTAACGGACCGGTTTGAGATGGTGTTTGGGGACGTAGAGGATGAACACTGAGCCGATGTTGATGAAGTCTTACGGGCTGGAAGGATGATGACTTCTTGTTGAGGGGTTAAGGGTAAATCGGTCATTTTGTCAATCCGCGGAGCGTTGACAGATACATCTGGAGATTCAAAACCCAGGTTGGGTTTTGTGGGCCTTGAAGATAACGGTAAAGATGTCCTACGAATCGTTCGTGATGATTGGCTGGTTGGTGTTTGTGATATTGGAAGCTGAACATAGAAGATAAATAACATCAATTCCAAATCTATAATTGATATGAAATTTATACAATTTGAATAGTGATTTTTTACGGCAAATTGCCGAGAAAGGTAACCTAAATATCGAAATTTGTCAAAAAGTTAACGTCCTCTTTTTTTTGGCAAGAAAGGATCGTTAATTTTGATTTTTAACAAAAAAGGGAATCTTGACCAATTTTTAGCATGTCATGATACTCTTTTTTAATAAAAAATTGAAATTTATTATCTTTTTTTGTGTAAAATTGAAATTTACAATCCTTTTTTATAACAAATTAGAATTTATAATCCTTTCTCGGCACAAAAAATTACACGTTACCTTTATTGGATATATATGTTACATCGGCCATTTGCCCTTTTTTTATAGATTTGATGGTATTTTTTAATAAAACTTTACAACCTGATCAGCAACAAAAATTTACCCCTCTTGACCCATTACCCAACCTACCCGACCCGTCCATTTTTCCTTTTTGTAGATTGAAAATTTTCAACGAGAATAGCAATTGGTTACCAAGAACTTACCAAGTCACGATCTGAACTTCCTCTTAATATCCTCGGTGAAGAAACTTGTCTTCTGGGAGTAGTAGCAGAAGATTTTGCAGGAGTTGGTCTTGGGGTTCTTACAGTATTTGATGTCTTGGCAGCAACTAATTTCTCAGTATGTATGTATTCTTCAATACTGCCAATGGATAGCTTTCTAGTTGAATTCTGAGATGAAGCAGAATATTGATCATGTTCAGATATGCTAGGATTCAAAGCCCTGTCACTGCTAAAAGATCGCCTTTTTTGGTTGTGAAGATGAATTGTTCGAGGTTCGGGCTCGATGAATGTGGTTTTCTTTTCATAGTTGTAATCAGTCCACTGGGCAGGAAGCGTTTGGCGTCTAGGCCCGTTTAAGTTAAGATGGAGTTTAAGTACATAAGGTTGAAGATGTGAATGTTTGAGCAATTCAGCAGCCTGGAAATTTTAAAAAACATAATTAAAAATCTTAAAAAATAAAAGCATTTGAAGGTTAGAACAAGTCACGAATTTACATACGCTTGGTCTCATTTCTGGGTTTTTCCGCAGCATACTCTTAATAAGCCCTCGACTAGAAACAGATCAATACAAGTTAAAGAAGTTATATAAAAGTGATAAAAAGGATAATTAAATCATATTGTAAATTAGATAACTCACAATGTGCCAGAATACATGGTTGGAAGTGGAGACACTATAGATTTATTTATTTTGTTAATCAGAGATTGCATGTCCTGTTCAAAAATCAGGTTTCAAAGTAGATAAATAACTACTACAGATACTGATCTAAAAAAGATCATTTAACAGAGTTACTATTTAGATAATAAAAAGATGGATCAAGTTTTAGTGTGGCAATAGAACAAATTGTAATTTCATTAAAAGCACATGACTAACTTACAAAAGCTTTAAAGGCAGACTTGAAGGCCGTCATTTCATACATGCAGCACCCTGGACAAGTTTCATGTGAGGGATTGAATTAAATGCCCAAAAAAATTATAATAATGAAATAATAAATAAACTGAAAAAAAAAATACCAAATCAAACGTTCTGAGAGTTACCTAAAGACCATATGTCTGATTTAGAACCATAAGGTATGTCAGCTAGGAGTTCAGGACACATGTAACTAGGAGTCCCCACGACCTGAACATAAAGCAGTTATAAAAAGGATGTCCTGATCATTAATTAAGCTTAAAACACATAAAATCTGGAGAAAAATTAATAACAATAATCTGTGGGAGCAATATTAAGTACCGAGGATGCAAGATCATCGGAAGTCAACATTTTTGCAAGACCAAAATCACCTGAAGAGAACAATAGCAACTCAGATAAATATGAAGATAAAAGGTGCATGTGTTGTGTTTCAAGATATCACAGGTGGGTAACTGTTACCAAGTCGGATATCTTGATCTCTTGTTAGGAATATATTTGAACACTGAAGTAAAAAGAACATTTTCATATTCAGACACATCATGAGGTATGATAGTATGATTATCAACTAGAATATTGTGAAGAGATTCGCTGACCTTGACATCACGATGAATAATATGATTAACATGCAAATAATCAAGTGCCACCAATAGTTCAACGAGCCATTTGCAGAGTTTCTGCATAAAATTTATACAAATAAAGGTCAGTGATGTTAAGTTTAAGATTTACAAGTTATCATAAAAAGGCATGAAAGAAACTATAAACCTCTTCTGGAAAGTGAACACCGTTGGCTTTTTTTATCACTTCCGACCTACATGAACAAAGGATTACAAATATTATTTATAGCGTTGTGCAAGAACAATTATACCAAGTACAAAGCCGGAATATACTTACATATCTCCTCCTTCACAGTATGCTATAACAATACATGCATAGCAACCCTGAGAGTAAAAAAGTTCCAAATTCTTATTCCCTTTTGACAACTTATAGGCATGCCAATTCAAAGACAGATAGTGACAAGCGCCAAAAGGTAAGTGAAGCACAAACCTTTTCAACCCATGAATCTTTGTACTCCACTATAAAAGGATTTTGCACTGTAGAAATAAGTTCCATCTGCATAATACAGAACCAAATCAGCATTGCATACTCAATTATATGTTAAATTTTAGAAGATGGATTTTTTAATTATAATTTCCAAAACTTTAAGCGCTAATTCCTAGTTATGGACATGGTGATTGATGACATTAAATCAGTATAATTAATATAGCTGGATTAATTTACAGCACATTCTCATGAAAATTGAAATTCTCTAACAACTGTGGCATTAAGTTGTAGTTTACTCGCTAAGACAGCTTGCATTATTCCTAAGAATCATGTATGGTCGATATGTGGGAAGAAATAGTTACCTCCAGGAGGGCAGATCGGCGAGTCCTATCAGACTGGCGAGCAAGTCGAATCTTCTTCAAAACATACCTATATGTACGGAACTATATATAATCAATACAAATAACCAAAATAAAAACTGTACAATTTGCAAGCCTTAGACCAAATAACTAGGAGATTAAAACATTAAAAAAATTAATAGCTTATAATAAAAATCTCACCTTTTCTTTTCATGTTTATGCCTCACAAGTAGAGCAGAAGCAAACGAGCCTTTCCCAATCTGTTCTAGTATTTCATAATTCTCCATCTTATAAGCTCTCTTCTCCAACACTTCCTGATCAGCTTTCTTTTAAGATCAGATCCAGCTATAACATCCAATAAACATGCAAAAAGAAAAAATTTAACAAACTATTGACAATAAAACTTGCAAACATTTAATAATACAAGTGTCTATGGGGCATAAAATTCAAATCCATAAAAACGTCTAAAAGCCAAACTACCATAAGTGGTTGATGACAATTATACTTGCAAGAAATAGAAAAGGACATTACTAAAGTCGGGTTGGCAAGAAGTTATTTCACTTGAATAATAATTTGTGCACGAGATTTATACCTAACCAGATACATCAGGTCATTTATTCGATCAATTTAAGCTCCTGTCTGTATCAGGTCTAGCAAAAGCACTGACCCTACAGATAAATATTATAATCTTCCCGCATATAAGTTGATAACGATCAATTACAATAAAATATACAACCACTAATATGCTTTCTCTATGAACAAAGGACATCAAAGTATAAAGTAAGAGTTGAATCGAAAGACGTGCTTATTTCTGGAAACCACGCCTCAGTCCGGCCAAAAAGTGAAAAAGTATAGTAGAAATTTAATTAATTACTCGCACCAAAAGTCAGACGGAAAAAGAATGATCGCCTAATC
This sequence comes from Pulicaria dysenterica, assembly GCA_947179395.2. Lineage (NCBI taxonomy): Eukaryota > Viridiplantae > Streptophyta > Magnoliopsida > Asterales > Asteraceae > Pulicaria > Pulicaria dysenterica. The sequence continues at coordinate 74,007,072 of OX359288.1, read as the reverse complement.
GGTTTACAAAAAGTTAGGTGTGGAAGTTAATCGTGAAAAACGAAGATTGAAAACCTAAACACATGCATACATACAAATCACAAGAACGATAATAATAATAATAATAAAATGATGATGAAATTTTAAATTAAGCGACATAATTAAGTACCTGGAAGGGAAGGCGGAGATGATCATACTCGTCGGCTTTTGAATTAAGCAAAAGATAAGGTTGATTCAATGGATCAGTTGTTTCGGGAGATTTGCAGAGAAGACTTGGAAGAAGAAGAAGGAGAAGGAGAAGGAGAAGAGTAAGTAATTCAATGGAGTTTTCAGGTGAAGATCGCAGTTGCCGTCGTTGTGGCCGTGGATGGTTGCAGAGAGGAGGAAGAAGGGAATAGGGGAAGGAAGGGGCGGCAATTGATTTGGAATTAAAGAAAGAAAAGCGGAAAAAGGTAAAAATACGTGAGATTTCAAACTTCAAAAACCAAAACGTGCACCCATTTTTTAAGCTCCTATTTATCCTAATTAATAATTAAGTCAAATATGTCATTAATTAATGTAAATGTCGAGGAATAAAAATAAGTATAATTAATGAATTTTATATATTATTATTTAATGAGTAATAAAATGAAAGAATAAAGATTTAGTGAGGGATATATATAATTTTCCTACAACTAATTAAGTTATTAACTCTTAATAAAATTGAAGAATAAAAAGATTTCCGTATAAAATTATAATAGCATTGTACCCGCGCAATGCGACGGTAACAAATAGTTTGTGTTCGATAACATGTCGATTTCAAAAGTTTAATGTATGATACTCACAAAATGCGGTGTGAACAAACATTTTCTAATCAACAACATATCCATTTTCTTTTAATTTTTTCATTATCTTTATTTCTTCTTTTCCTATAAACTCTTTTATTAATTTTTAAAATAATTTATAAAGAACAATAAAATAGAAAAATAATATAAAAATAATTAAATAGAAAATTATTCTATTTTTAAAAATTTTGTTGGTGTAATGTTTGATGAGTTGTTAATAGTAATTACGATAAATTAGTTGAGGTAATTAAGGAGATAATTAAATGGGCTATTGCTTTAGAGCTTGTACTATTTGAATAAAAACATGTACTGCTTAAAATTAAGTTGTCTTAAAATTTTTAAGAGAGAGAATGTTAAATGTTTTGTAAGATAGTATAGATAACTATATATATTTTTGTGGTAAGTTTATTGTACGCCTATTACTCTTTATAATTGGGTTATTCTAACCTACGCCATATTATTAATTATAGAGTTAATTACATATTTGGTGAGTTTCACATATAGTCTTTTAAGATAAAAAAAATTATACTAGTGGTCCTTATGGTTAACATGTTATTTCACTTTTGGTCTTTTGAGCTAACTCTAGTTAAAATTTACCGTTAGTCAAAAGACAGTTTGGTCTTTTTCCAACTTATCCTTATAACCATCAAGGATTGATTTAATTACATAGATATTCATTTCACTAATATTTAATATTTAAACAAGTTGTAATTAAAATTAATTAACTAATTGAGATTTCGTTACACAAACTCCGCTCACCGCCGTTAACTCCGGCCACCTTCGTGATCACCGCTATGAATTGGCTTAAGCTACCACAAGTACCACCATAAAATCCCCATCACATAATTTATAACAAAATCAAATTTTATCCATCAAAATCAAACCCAAAAACACATAGATACAGGGGTTTTAGATATACAAGAACACAGTCTTACTTTTGAATCTGCAAGAACATAGAACAATACAAAGATGAAAATAAAAAATAAAATCCTAGAGCTACATCACAATATATATCACAATGATCATTTAAACAAGATAAAAAACAAGAACTCGATTCAACCATAAATCAGTTAACAAAAAATCCCAAAAGCCTTAAAAGAAGATCTGAAAACCTTAAACAACCATAAATCGGAGACAAGAACTCGATCAACCTTTTAAACAATATCTGAAAACCTCAAACAACCATAAATCAATTAATAAAAAAACCCTAAAAGAAGAAGATCAAGAGGAAGAAGACCGAGAAGCAGAACGAGAAGAGAGTGAGAGAGAGATGGAAATATAAGTACACGAAAGCGGTGGTTGTGAAAGCAGGCGATGGCAGAGGTGTGGTTGTAACAGCAACGACGGCGACGGCGACAGCGGTAACGTTTTAGAGAGTAGTGGTGGTGCAATGGTGGAACAAAATCACCAGACATCATCGGGGGGAGCAGTAGTCTAACGGTAGTTGTTATAACAACAAGGGCGGCAGCACTGGTCGTGCACGGTGGTTGCCGACAGTGGTTTTGAATGACAAGGGTAGTGGTGATGGACTGGTGGTGTGATGGGAGAGAGAGATATATATATATATAGAGAGAGAGATAGATTAAAATAAAAAAAGGGGAAAGGGTATTTGTTTGGTTAAAAGATAATCAAGGTAGCATGTTTGGTTACATGGATAAGTTGAAAAAAGACCCGAATACCCTTTGACTAACGGTCAACTTTAACTGAAGTTGGTCTAAAGGAACAAAACTGAAACAACATGTTAACCATAAGGACCATCAGTAATTTTCTATCCTAAAGGACTAAATGTGAAACTCACTCAAACTTACAAGAATGATCTATGTAAATTAACTCTTAGTATATATCTAGTTTCAGGAAATATTATAAAGGTTTTGTGTAGATCAGATGGTAAAGACAATTTTCTATATCGTGAAGGTAACCTGTCGATTTTTTCTTCCGGCTTCTTTTTTCTTTTTCTTTTTTGCTTCCATTTCGACTGCGTGCTTCTACTATTACTTGTTTGCTTAGACCATCAGCATCCAACCCCATGTTACCCTACCAAATTCACTGACACATCAGCATCCACATCATCCTCCACCTCCAACCTTCTCTAACCCGACAACCCCCACATACAACCCTCTTCAACCCTATATCAAATATTAATAAAAAATATATATAAATATATATTAGTAGAGAGAGAAGATAGAGGGAAAGAAAGAAATTAATAAGAGGAACTCTTCACGGCTTCTGCGACTAGGTGGCTCATGAACCCTATTGAACCCCAAGGGGGCGATGGTGTTTACGGAGGGTAGAGGGCTTCAACCCATCGGCTTCACTCCATATGCGAACGGTCTTATATGTGGTCCTGTCTAACAAACCTATATCCACGTATCCAATTCTATGATTATTCATAATTTTTAATTTTTAAAATTCTATTTATAAGTTATTACATTTTTATGATGTTGTTTTGATAGCCTTATTTAAAAGAAAATTTTTATATTGATATAAATGCAATAATTAGTTTAATCTTAACTAAAGAGATAGTAATTAACATAAAGATAATATGTACTATTTATTTATACACGGACTGGTTAGACTATGTACATATGAGCCAAATGTTTGACACATTCGAAAGGAGTTTAAACAGAGTAAACTCCTTATGGGAAAAATAATGTTTGGATAATAAGAGTTTTTATGTTTATTTTATAGATTTGAAGTTTAAGTTTTTAAAAATATAAATTCATACAAAAATAAAAGTATGTCACTAAACCAAAAGATAAATGAGGTTTAATAACATAAATTCAATAAATCAAATGAGATGTGAAATCAAAAAGTTAAATCGCTATATTCAAATTTACTAAAAGTATAATGAAATATCTTATAAAATAAACATTTTTTACTACATATTATTAGCATACAAAAGATTAGGCATAAACCCGTAACAAAACACGAACTTACTCCACTAGTTATACTATATATCAATTTACAAACTAACTTAGCATTTTATCATGATATTTTAAAGGGTAATTTAGTAAAATACTATTTTATCATGAGATATTACTCTTTTCAATTTATCATGAGATTAAAAGTTGTGTCCCTCTCTTTTATGTACCACTTTATATTTGTATTATGATATCTTTATTTTCTTTTCTAATGTCAATATTCTCATGCTTCTTAATTATAAGTGTATATGAGATTTGTTTTTCTAAAAATTTCACCTATATTTTTAATTACTAATATGAGTTATGTTGTCGAGTTATTTTTGGGTTTTCTATTTCCTTTTTTTAATTATACTTAAAAATTATTAAGCCTAATTATTTAACATATTAAAATCAAACTTTTTTTATATTTATAATCTATGTCTTACACTAGCGGAAACTAAGAAAATAAAAATAAGAATGATAGAGTGACGACGATACGACTATTTTTATTTATATAACACATTATTAAGACTAATTTTTTTATACATGGAATCTTTCAATTTATATTTTTAATTCGAATCTTAGACCACTATAAATTAAAAACACAACGTACCTAGACGAAGAGAAGACGGTGGTATAATGTGATAGATAAGGTATTCGTCATGAATCTAAGTTTAAATATAAGAAGGGTTGTTACGGTGGCAGTGTGGGAGAATGAAGCGAGGTGATGTGACTGTCAACGAGCGATTAAAATAGGTGGGAGCCACTATGTCGTCAGTAAGTTTCAAATTATGTATAAACTTATGACATGTTTCAAATTATAGAATCAATGCAAATGTTTTTTTTTCTTTTCCTTTATTGCACGGTGTTGTTTTAAATGTATATTGGAAATCTAAAATATGTAATAGCTTTTAGATAAAGCGACCACTTAAAATAATCTAAATTAAACTCATATTCTCATAACAAACTAGAGGTGTGTTTAATATTCAACATATAGTTAAGCAAATGCATTACTTTTTTTATCCCGCGTAAATACGCGGGGCGATTAACTACTTGTTATTATCAATCCTCTAAAAAAAGTTGAGGATAGATACCAAATACGTGTGAGAGACCCTCTTTGACTCGTTAAATGTATAAATAAATAAAAAACAATGATATCTTGAATATGATATGCAAAAACATTATTAAACAAAACGTTTGTGGTGGTTGTGGAATTCGTTGTTTCGAGGGAAATGATGCTTGCTAAATGCCAAGTATCATTCTTTTGTAAAATAGTTCATATATTTTGGCCATGATATAAAGTACTTCTTTTGTTACACTTATTCTAAGATGAGGTGTTCTTTTGTAATTTGTTTATCACTAATACAAAGTTCTTTGTCTTTAAAAAAAACCTTAAGCAACAATTTTTTTTTCAATTTAACTCGTGAAGAAAACTTGGATTAAAGAGGAATATGTAGAAACATAGAAAAATTGGTGTAGGACTGTAGGGTATGTAAAGTACAGTTGGAATTCATTAAACATGGAAATAAATTTAAATGTTACACTAAAATATTTTTAATCACACATTAAAAGAAAATTAGAAAAATATTACTCACGAAGTTTATACACGACTATATATGTAAGTGAAATTATCCAGTAAATTACCCACGAATTATTCTATGTAAAATGGAAGTTAATTCAGTGGGAATATTACCCACGAATATTTATGTGGGTATTTTTACCCACAACTACATATGTGGGCATTTTCTTACAAAAAGCACCAAAATGTCATCCATTTTCATTTCTTCTACTTCATCGTCTTCTTCATCTTTTGATGAGGATCCAAACAGAAAGTTTTCCATTGTTTACGAAAAGTTTGTGAAATCGGCCTTATATATCAAAAATCAAGTGGTCCACGAAAAACAAGAAATATGGTCAACAAACATGTAAGTACTTTTGTATCCGACGAAGAGGATGATGAATAAGTTACGTGTCGTTTTATAAATTTATTAGTTTAATGTAATCTGGAATTTTTAGAGTTAATTACTAAAATGGTCCCTTAACTTTGCCAAAAATATATTATTTAGTCCCTAAACTTTAAAAATTACGTAGATGGTCCCTACTGTAGCAAATAAGTCTCACATTCAGTCCCTGGATCTAACTTCCGTTAAAGGCCTCCGTTAACCTCCTTTTGAGGAGGGGTATTTATGTCCTTTTCCACTATAGGGACCATTTCAGTAATAAACCATAGGGACCAAATCAATGACTTTTTTCCAATGTTTAGGGACTATTTCAGTAATTAACTCTTTTTTTTATAATATATATTTCTTAAATTTCTTTTGCTTTCTTTTTTTTAATTTCCTTTATACTTTTTTTCATTTATTTTTGTTGTTATTTCTTATGTTCTTAATTCTTTTTAATTATTATTTAAATAAATACTATCAAACATCTTAGGAATTATCTTTTTTTTTATTTTTCATTGCTTTTTATACCTTTCTGTGAAGATTCTTTCTATTTTATATCTTTTATACTTTTAAGTACTATTTTAAGAATTTATTTTCTTGGCTTGATTATTATTTTTTTATTTTGTTATATTTTAATATTATAAATCGTTTTTTTTTTCACTTGACCATCATGTCTCATTTCGACTCTTTTTTTTAATTTTCTTTTAAGAATTCTCTTTTTGGTTCATAAAAAAATATGTGTTATAATCTTTTATTAAAATATCAGTTGAACAAGTGATAATAAATAAGTTAAATTTCATTTCTTCTTTTTTAATTAGATCATGAACACATAAATTATAAACATTCTAAATTTTTTTACATAGTAAGTAATTATATAAAACCATTCTTTAAAAATGTATAATAAAGAGTTATCTTTTTCTGTGCTTCGCTACGAGATAAAATTTTTGTTTAGGTTGTATTTAATTAATACATAAATATATAAGCTAACCTTAATACATAATCAACAAACATAAAAGCTAATTTCGTACAAACTAAAAGCGGATATTCCGTACAAACTAGACTTTTAGTACAAACTAAATTTTTAGTACAAACTAAAAGCTGATATTTCGTACAAACTAAAAGCACGATATCAACTTTTAATTTGTACAAAATTAGCTTTTATGTTTGTTGATTATGTATTAACGTTAGCTTATATATTAATGTATTAACATATTTATTATAAATTAAGTACAACCTAAACAAATATTTATCCCGTAGCAAAGCACGGAAAAAGATAACTCTTTATTATACATTATTAAAGAATGGCTTTATATAGTTACTTGCTATGTAAAATAATTTAGAATGTTTATAATTTATGTGTTCATGATTTAACTAAAAAAGAAGAAATAAAATTTAACTTACTTATTATCACTTGTTCAACTGATATATTAATAAAAGATTATAACCCATGTTTTTATGAATCAAAAAGAGAATTCTTAAAAGAAAATTAAAAAAAAGGTCAAAATGAAACATGATGGTCAAGTAAAAAAACGATTTATAATAGTAAAATATAATAAAATAAAAAATAATAATCAAGCCAAGAAAATAAATTCTAAAATAGTACTTAAAAGTATAAAAGAAAAAAATAAAAAGAATCTTCACAAAGAGGTATAAAAAGTAATGAAAAATAAAAAAGATAATTTCTAAGATGTTTGATAGTATTTTTTTAACTAATAATTAAAAAGAATTAAGAACATATGAAATAACAACAAAAATAAATGGAAAAAGTATAAAGGAAATTAAAAAAAAGTAAAAGAAATCTAAGAAATATAAATTAGAAAAAAAGAGTTAATTACTGAAATTGTCCCTGAACTTTGAAAAAAAGTCACTGATTTGGTCCCTATGGTTTATTACTGAAATGGTCCCTATAATGCAAAAAAACATAAATACCCCTCCTCAAAAGGAGGTTAACGGAGGCCTTTAACGGAAGTAGGGACTTATTTGTTACAGTAGGGACCATCTACGTAATTTTTAAAGTTTAGGACTAAATCAGATACTTTTGGCAAAGTCTTTTTAGTAATTAACTCTGAATTTTATTATGTAATGTTTAATTGATTAAATAAATATTATAGTTTATTTTATTTCTAACTTTTTACGTTTTATTATTAAATTATTAATTTCGTAATTCATTAATGTTTATTAAGTAAATTAAAGTTAGTATTAGAAAAACTAAAAAAGATCAAAGTGTGATACTGTGATACACGTGTATTACTGAGATTTAAGTATATTTGAAGAATGAAGTGTGTTACGCTAACGTAATGATCACGTAGCACCCTATCCTCTTAGAGTCATTGTTCTCTAGTATGTAATTTAATATATTTCTCTACTTTTCAAAAAAATATTAAATCATTAATTGTTATTGTTAAATTAAAAACAAATTACTCTTATTATTATTAATCTTTTTTTGCCATTTAACAACTTAAAAATGTTATTATAAAGAATGAAAGAATTGAATATATCACATATGAAAACCGACAACAAAAATAAATTAAAATTAAAAATATCGTGGATCCCGTTTTCTTTAATAAATTTATATATGAAAATAGGAAAATAATTAATATTTAAAATGAAAATTGGTACGGAAGATACCTACCTAGCCTAGAATTAAAGAGAGTAAATTGTTGTTTGTTGTTATGTTGCGAGAGAATCAACGGTAGGGCACCTATGATCTATATAGGCCAAATATATTGTATTTTTAAATATAAAAGCTAAACGAAAGAGCTAGTCTACATGTCTTGATGTATATCCTAATATCTGATTTGACTCCACCGTCACAATTTAAAAAGAAATCTTTAGAATTATGTTTAGGTTGGTAAATCTCTCTTCTTACACATATTACATTTGTAAAATTTTTATATTATAACTTTCAATACATGTAACACACATATATCATATTAAAGGGGATCATCTTAAGTATCAGAAGAGACAATATAGAATCACCCTTATGTTTAATATCTTTTTAATCAATATAATCTGTCTTTGAGAGGAATCGTAATCAACTCGGTTTTGTGCCCTTTTTGCATGCTCAAAGAGGAAAGTCTTTCCCACCTTTTATTCGAATGTGAAAAGGTTATTCCACTATGGAAAAAGTTTTTTGCTTGGATCAATACCCCTTTCACAAGGCTAAACCCCATCAATGACCTACTACGGTTTGAAAATTTGGCAGGTGCTAAAGGTCCATATGTTAAGAAAGCTCTCTTGGGTCTTGGTTTTGTTCAAATTTGGGGAGTGTGGAAATGGAGGAACAAGTTAATTCATGCGGATGTTGGGGAAAAGGATCACATTTTGCAAGAAGACGTATTTTCACAGGTTCAATGCTCCTCTAGGTTATGGATACAAAACAGATCGAAACAATATCTTGACTGGTCGTGTTGGGTCTCTAACCCATTGGAGTGCTTCAAAAGAGTTTGAACTATTCCGGTGCTTGATGTTTAACCACATTTTGATTTGGTGGTTCTTTTGTAGTCTCGAACTTAGAGCCTCTTAAATTTTTGTACAACTGATTGTTGTTTCACATTATTATTTATATAATTGATTCCCATGCTTTTCAAAAAAAATATAGGCTTTTTTAACAGTATTGGTATGTCATTAGAATTAAAAGGCGTGACAAGGAGCTAGACAAAACTACAAACTTACATCAAAGATTCAATGAAAGGATCACAACATCAATTTTTCTAATCTCTTTTCTTTAATGAACGCTCTCAGAGGTTGTTTGGTTTGAAGGATTCCTTAGAAATTATAAGAAATTGGAATCTAATTCCCATACAATCTCATGTTTACTTTTGATGGAAGGAATCAAAATTAGGATGGGAAAACTATCCCTCAAATGAAGGAAAGTAAAATCATTCTCATCATCAATGGAATTGAGATTCCATCTGCTCACCAAGCCTCTTAACCCACATATGGTGACCGGTGAACGAAGGTGTCCCGACGAGCGATTAGGGCTTTGGTGGTAGGGAGCTTCGTCTTATGTTTGTCCCGACCATCGACAGAGGTGTCTTGATGATTAGGGATCCGGAGGTGTCGTGACGATTAGGGCGTCGGAGATGTCCTGTTGTCTAGGGCTTCGGGTGGTGTCCTGATGACCAACGACAACCGTGGATTTCACTTCAATGGGGTGGTGGTGGTGTTGGTTCATTGGTGGCGAGTGGTGACAGGGATGTTGCGGGCGGCAACGGTGGTGGTGGCAGAAGGCAATGGTGAACGGGTGGTGGTGTTGCTTTTCCCCTTGCTTTCCAATCTTTGTCCGTTTTGAATCTCATTCTCTTACCAAACACAAAAGGAATGAATTACTTTTCAAATCAAATTCTTTCCCATTCGAATTTGTTTCCAGATCCCAATCCCAATGAAAAACAATTCGTGAAACAAACGCCGCCCTAATGTTCACCCAAAAGAAAGGAAAGTGTTATATTAAAACACAAGGTTTTGTGTGCACCATTTTCTTCTCGTCATGAACTCTGTCATTCCTTGATTTTCAAAACGGATAACTAACTTTACACTCAACAGAGGCCTACACAACCTCCACACAGGTACACCCACGACCTTACTAACCATGGCATCAGGCTTAACTTAGAGAGTTTGAGTCATACACATGCAATCTTAATTCACCATTCTTTAGACGATCCATAGGTTTTCAGATAACATAAATATATTGATTCAAGATGTTCTAAAACATCTCAACAGATAAGGCAATCCAACTAAACCAAAACCCCAATTTCCATTTTTAGAACAATGTAAGGTCATTTAAATTTCTTTGTCTAATTTCAATTTATTACCCATTATACAGTCCAATCAGATTTTGTGATGAACAAAGAAAAGAAAGTAGACATGTAGAGCTTTCCAACAATATATCATATGACCTTTCACGATTTTTTTCATCATATTTTGAAACTTGACAATAAAATCTAGAATTTATCGACAAGAACCGGGTAATTTTATCACAACAACAACAACACCAGTCCCGTAAAAAACTGGCATAGTTTACATGACATGTTATTGCATGTCATGTTGTACATAATGACACATTAAATGAAGTTGGACGTACTTTTAGATACAAAATAAAGTTTATTTTTGCATAGAATGACAATTTTCATAAAGTTCTTTGTATTTTAGCGCACTTTACCTAATTTATAAGGAAATTGTAGGCTATATATTAATATTAATCACTTAAATTTACAAATTTTAATATCATTAACATTTATTTTAAAATATTGTAAAATTAATAAAAAAACTAACATGAATAAAATCTATTGAACAATCCTGGGCATGAATTTTAATCCTCAAATCTTAAAATCTATTATGGTAAAGATAAAAATTTAATTTTGACTACTTGTCCATCCTATTTTTATAAATATTATGTTACCCTTTATAAGTTTCAAAATGTTATATTTAACCAAATTATTAGTTTTATCATTCTATTCCTTTTAAATTCTTTTTATTTATAATAAATAAAGACTCGATCTTTTTACCCCATAATTATTACAATAATAATTAATAAATTCTAAAAGAAATATAATCTCTTTTATTCATACTATGATATTGCGGTTCTGTCATCATGTCTATCCCCCAATCAACACTTTCGTATAGGTTTGTGTGTTGATGACATTTTTTTATAATTTTCTAAAATTCACAATTCTTTCACATTTTATAACTTTTTTAAAATTTATATTTATTGATATTTATTATTATTTTGTAGATGTATGGTAAAAACAAGTGTACCATCACACACAGAATCCTATAAATATTTTAGTTGTTAGAATAATAAATTGAAGATATGCACCCGTCCAATTCATCTATTTTATTTTATTTATTTTTATTTTTATTTTCAACTTATGATTATTAGTTGTTCCTATACAAGCGTCATTATCTTCGCGGCCACGATGGACCTTTCAAATTAAAATTTTATATATATGCAATGTGCCTTTATGTGGTCAATATTAATCCAATTTGATCACACATTCACGAATCTTTATCTTTAGTCTCTAATACAAGCATAACATAAGAGTTAAACTTATTTAATAATTCTAACCTATTATCTTTTATATATAAAGATTAATTTGATAAAATTTATTAAATAATATGAATTATTTATTTAAAAAAGTTATTTAATCTCGACCATTCATTTAATTAAAATCAAAAAATCAGTTTTGAATTTTTAGAGTCAATTTTATTAGAGATAATTTCACATATACACTTATAAATCATATAAAATCGTATTTGTCCACCTTAATTTACAATTTTCATATTTACCCTTTATAATATTTCAAAATATCATATTTAACCAAATTCTTAGTTTTATTATTTTAATAAGTTTTATAATCATTTTAATTCATTTTTAATTATAACCAATAAGTTTAACTTTATTACCCTTAATTCTAAAAATAACGATTGGTGATTTGTAGAAGAAATACAATCACATCTTTTCATATCATGCTACCATGTTTCTGTCGTCAAGTATGTCATCCCGCTCACGTCGATGTTCCCACCGCTGGTGTAACACCGGGTTTCACGAGCTTAAAATCAGTAATAGTTTAAATCCTTTTAAGTATACTTATCAAAATGTGCAGCAGAAACTAAACACTAATTATAAAATATAAAGTGTTATTATCTAACTTGGCGATTATTAACATGAAAAGCCAAGTTACAAAACAAACCGGTGTTACCATACTATAAACCGACCATCGGATCACAGGCATATACAACAGCAGAGTGTTCCAGAAGAGTTAAATACAATCACCCACAAGCACCCGTCTCACCAGGCTGCCTAAATCTTTACCTGTATATGGGTAAAACATAAACCGGTTAGCTACACTAGCTAGTGAGTACAGGTTGCACATAAGTATCAATAAGCATGCTATCACAACACAGGAAAAGCACACAAGGCTATCCTATCACATCGTGGAGTGCCAACATATCAGAGGGAGTCATATCTTGCGGGGTTGCAAATCCCGCTCAACGAATCCAACTGAGAAATCAGCGACACCAATCCATGCTGGTGGGGAAACAAAAAGCAACCCCCTGAGCACGTTGCGGAGCCACCTGGGCTCAATTAGGCCTTAGTTACAAACCAAGACCCCACTGTTTGTCAAGGAACGGCGGTCCTGCAGAACCTACGACCCAGCGTGCACCACCGAGTCACCGTTGATCCCGAATAACCAGCCATCTAGGCCCTCAAGGGATCCAGCCGCAATATAGCCAGCTGACCTCAACCGAGTTGGAAACTATAAGCAGTTTCCCGAGTGTCCGGACATAAATACACAAACAATAAGTGATCCAATCAGGATCCAATATCATGCGCGCATATAGTCACAGCCAATACTGTTCATACTAGTGAACAGAACATGCGAGTGTAACTTAATCATAACATACACTTACCACATGATTCACGTTACATACTTTTAGTCACTGTCAATATAACACTGTAGCATAACATATCACGTTATAACATACCTTACGCACACACATGTGGGAGCACCAATTTCACATTAAAAACACACAGGGGTTAGCACTACTTACTGAGCCTCATGGGAAACCGGTACTCACCTCGATATCACCGGAGGTAGATATGGATCCAGGAATCCCAAGAACACACAGAGTCGTCCAAAATCACTTAACACACTAGGTTCGGACTTAGTTATCACCTACACATAGCACACATAGGTTAGAACACAAGCTACATAAGCTGTCAACATAAAACAGCTTACTACGGCCGCAGTGCACATGTCCTACGGCCGTAGGACACTTAACAAAACCCTACTACGGCCGTAGGGTCCAACCACTACGCCCGCAGAGTTTCTTTTCAAGAAAACATGCACTATGGCCGTAGGAATCTATTCCTACACCCGTAGTAGCTATTCTTTGGTGAACTACGACCGTAGGTTACGTACCTACACCCGTAGTCCTTATTTCATCGTCCGTAGACGGTAACCCACACAAAAACACATCCTACGGCCGCAGTGACCTTGCCTACGGCCGTAGTGTATACACAAGGCCTCCTACGGCCGTAGGACTCATCACCTACGCCCGTAGGAATGTCACAACCAGCAGACCTTCGTCCCTGTTTCTGCACAGCCCCGAAAACTCCATTTTTGACACCAAAAACTCGATTGAAAACAGATTCAATCGTTTGTATACATTACTTGACACCAATAGAAGCTCATAAACACATTAGACACCAAAACCCACCATAAAACACAATTCACACCATCAATTTGGTGTATGTTCTTCAAGAACACTAAACTAGGTTTCTAAATAAGAATTACTTACTAGAATGACGAAGTAGCACAAGTTCACCACTTGAATCAGTAGCCACAATCGAAATTTACAAGCTTTTGATGATTTCTTCTTCACAAAGTTGAGAGAGCTTGAGTGTGTAGGTGTTTAAACGTATTTGAGTATGTGTGTGTGTTTAGTGTGCGTATTGTGTGTCTACAGGAGATAAGGAGAAGAGGAAGCCGACTTAGGGGTTTTAATTATTAAACCTCGGGTATTTTGTTCCCCTCTCCAACTTACAACTTGTCACACACAAACCCGTTTCAACTAACGGGGATATCCACGGAATCATTACACGAAACCATTTAATATTTTATCACTTTTGTACATTAACTCTAACTCTTATATAACACCTCATATATCCCCTTTAACTAACTAAAACATAAAACAACCATTAAAATACTTATTTAAAGTCAAGATACAATCCCCTGAGCAAGAAGTACAACTAGGTACTACTAGGCCCATTTTGAGGATGTTACAGCTGGTTAGAGTGTTGATGTCATACATCGTCATTTTTTTAATTCTCATTTAATTCGCGTTTTATTATTATTTAATACGTTTTTATTAATGTTTGATATTTATTATATTTTAAAACAATCCGTGTATCACGAGAAAATTTAGTCTAGTTATTTAATATAATAAATTTAATTGTTTTTAGCCGATGGAATTTAAACTTTAACTTTCTTTAATTAAAATTGAATCTAATTATAACAAATAAAAACTTAACCTTATTGCCTTAATTATAACAATAATGACCGATCACTTATATAAGAAATACAATCATTTATCTTTGCATCATGATATCACGGTTCTGCTATTACGTCTACCCTCAACCTCGTGTTGACGCTTTCATCGCTAATCTGGATGTTGATGTCATCCGTTACCATTTTTTAAAATTCTAACATATTTCATGTTTTACAATCTTCTAATATATATAAAAGACTAATTTCAAAAAAATTATTAGATGATCTAGACCCTTCATTTAATAAAAGATTTAATCTTAGTCGTTAATTCCTTTAATTCTAAAATTTTGATTTTGACTTTTTAGAGTCAAACTAATATGAATTAGATAAAGTTAACCTTAATTAAATTAATAATAAATATCAATACATTATAAACAACTAAAACTTAAACAATCGTATATCAAAACTATTAATTGGATAAACATCATAATTAATTGATTTATTGCCTTTAATTAATTAAATCTTATTTATGTAATCTAAATTTTTTCAAAATATTATATTAACCAAATTATTAGTTTTATTATTTAAAAAAATATTATAATAAGTTCAAAGTATTTGTAAATTATCACCTATAAATGTTTGACCATATTGCTTCTACTTGTAACAATAATGATCGATGATTTGTATAAAAAATACAATCACGTTTCGTATCAAATATCACGTTTTGCATCCATTACGTCAATGCTTCAACTGCTGGTTTGGGTTTTGACGTTGTTTGTTACCATTTTGTAAAAGTCTTATTTCTTTCGCTAATGATTGGGTTTTATCAATTTGTAAACCAACCCGTTATATATAAAAAGACATTCATGAAAATCCCCTATTTCAAAATGCTTTTAAATTATTTTAGAATATGTTTAGACAAACACTATGTGATCGTTAAATTATTTTTAGAAGATTTATTACCAATCAAAATCTCCTATTTCAAATTATTTTAAATTATTCTTGGAATTTTTACCCACTAATCAACTCTGTTTATTTCCTAAAAGCTAACAACTATCGGCGCAAACCTGCAAGTCAAATTTCTTTCTTAATCATCTGTTGATTTTCATGATTGTTTCTTGATTTGTTATCGATATATGGATTTATTATACATTAAGATTTCACACCATAAATGTTTAAAATTCAAATTAACAATCCCCGTATTTATACACGGGGTATTAAACTAGTTATCTAATATATTTTTATTAATGTTTAATATATTTATCAACTTTTTAAATCTAACTCGTATACTACACAAAATAATAACATCTAATCTAGTACTTCAGTTATAGCGTACTTCAATAAATATAGATCCATACCACCTTCAGCGAGGGTGTTTGTTCATTTAATAAAAAATATGAGTAGTTCAGGTGAACTACAAAACCTCACAAATTTAATATAGAAGAGCGTATTAGAATTTCGATTATCCCTAATTCCGGTCATCTTGTTTAGGGTGGAACCGAAGTTTAATCCACATTATATATTTGTATTTCGAGCTAGGATGTTCATACAAACCTCACTTGAAATCAAACTATAACTTAAGTGTAACATCCATATTAGATTAGTCTTAATTAAATAATTAATGAATACATAAGTGTTATATGTGTGTTAAGTTGCTTATATATGATTATATGTGTTTATAAAACTAGAGGAGTCGAAACCGTTGAAAAAAAAGTGGATAAGTACATGGACCATTTATATATATACTCCATACTTATATATATATATATATATATATATATATATATAAAGCTTGTTTCCAAGCTTCACAAACACTCCAGACATTCATACACTCATACATACATATGGAACTGTTGCCATCTATCCTTTTTGAATTTTGATCAAGAAATCAGTGGGATTAAGCTTCCATTAGCGTTAGATTAGTGCACACACAACCAAGGTATAACTAGTTTGAGTTTTTTTTAAGATCTAAGTAGGTCAAGGTGATTCAAAGGATTAATCATAGCATAGAATGGGAAAATTGTTGTTTCTTGTTGTTTGTTTTCAGGTTATTAGTTGTCTGAGGTGTTGGAAAATACCCCTAAGATGTTTAAATCAAGTAGAAGTGAGATTTAATTGAAAAAGACCAAAAACAACGTATGAGCATAACAGAGTTTGCAATTCGGTCATGTACACAGCCCCTGTAGCAGTACACAGCCCATGTAGAGGTTTAAGGTGGTCATAAGCCATGTACTGTAACAACCAGGTTCGATTACCCCTAATTATGTGTTAATTAATATCAAGTATTATATGTGTATCGGGGTAGTCCATATGTGATTAAATGGATTGATATAATTTAGAGGGGTGCCACGACAAGGACAAAGCTCTTGTTTGACCTCATTCTTTGTTTAGTCTTTTGAGAAAAAACACTTTAAGGCCTCTTTGTAAATATTTAGCTTTTGGTACCAAATTATGAATGTACATGTGTATATATCTTTTGGCATAACAGTTTCAAAACTTGTACGCTTTCACTTGATGTAAATTATATGTGTTTATTTCTAAACAGTGTCTTAGAGGTGATTTCAATTGTTTTGTAAATTGGGGCGTTACATGTAGGTATACATGGTCGTGTAACATATGAGGTACACGACCCGTGTAATTGTGGTGATCAACCAAATTCAGTCATGTGTAACAGGATTTCGGTCGTGTGGTCAACCAAATTTCGGTCGTGTAGTATACAGGGTACACGGCTGTGTAGGGTTACACGACCCATGTATGTCAGATTTTGGTTCAGAGTGTGTTTTTAATTATTTGTTGTTATATTATAGGTGTAAGATCTTGTTTGGTTACATATAAGGTGATTCTTCTAGACTATTCTTCATATCTACATCATGTGTATTATTACATTGGAATAAATTCATGTATTATTAATATGTGTTTATCAGCATACTACTCTGTGCAGTAGGGACTCATAATTAGTATAGTACTATGACTCAGTTTTCTAGACCTAGGTCTAGATACAGTGATTGACATGTTTTTTGATATAAATTTGTATATATATGTAATCTTATATATGTGTTTATATGATTGACAGCTGGCATACCCACTAAGCTCTCGTAGCTTATCAGATACTACTTAAAAATGTTTTGTAGGGCGCAACAAGAACAAGGGCAAAACTCCTGTTTGACTACAGTTTTTGATAAATCTTTTGAAACTTTTAATGCCTCTTGTGATGAGACAAGTTTTTGGTACCAAATTTTGGTTGTACATATATGTCTTCTTTTGATCGAAAAGATTTTCAAACACATTACACTTCCGCTTCTCGTGTAAACTTTCAAATGTGAATATTCATATGAGGTTTTAATCATAGTTATCAGTTTTATAAATTGGGACGTTACATTAAGCTTTTCATTCATTCAATAATATAGTTTTTTGAATGAGGTTTAAGGAAACATCCTAACTCAGAAATTAGAACTATTAGGTATTTCACCTTTTTAAAACATTGTTTTCCGATTTAGGGTGTTTCCTTAAACATTAATATTTGGAATTCAAATTATAACTTTGATGTTATTCTTATAGATAACGTTTATAAATTCTATTCTCAAATAACCTAAATATGAAGTAAATGACGAGATCACAGTATTATCAATATAAAAATAACAATAAATACATTAATTTAATTGTAATGATAACAATAAGAACATTATTTTGGAGAAGAATTTAATAATAATAACAATACAATTAATTACATAATAATAATAATTATTAACGTGTTAATATTTTATACATGAGTATGCTAATATTTGTTCCCGGTGTCATTATTCTATGAGTCAGTGTGTTAATGTTATTTGCATTAGTAATTTAGTATGTTAAGATTATATGCATCAGTGTGTTAATATTTTTTATCTATATTTTAATATTTTATGCATCTGTATATTAGTATTTTATGTAGTACTGTGTTAATATCATCTAAGTGATATGTATATCTGTATGAGAGTTTAAAGTTGAGGTGTTGGAAATAACCATAATCCGAATAGCCCGTCCTATTTAATCAGGTTTCAGTTAATGCAAGTTTTAGATGTATAAAAATTCAGTTATTTGGTTTACCTATGATAAATTCGGTTTGGTTATTTGATTTTTGGTTATATCAAAATACCTGATTAATTTTTTAAACATAATTATTAGTAATAATGTTGTTATTCTTCTCATTTTTCAATGTTGGTATGAAAATACATCAACTTCCTTGAATCACGTCGCAGCAGCGTCGAAATAACAAAGCATCAACTTTTTTAAATCACATCAAGTTTTTTGTTTGTGTTAGTTTTTGTCATTTTCCTTACCAAGGCCCCCTTTCTAAGAATTATTTGTACACAACAAACATTTACCATACACTATAAAATATATGTGATTGGACACTAATACCCTTAAACATGTGGATGATAAAAAAATTTCACAACTTTATAAGGGCAAAAATGTCATGATTGTTATGTATGACAAATGTTTGTTGTGTGCAAATCATCTACCTTCCTTTTTTTGCTTGAAAGACAGAGACAAATATATAATTTTATGAGTTGTGTTTAATATAGTCAATAAAAAAATATAGTCCTAAATTTTTAATATCTAATCACATGTGATTCAGTATACAAATTGTAACATCATCACATGTGAATTACGAAAATGTCACTCCGTCCAAATTTTTAAAATTCAATCTGGACCATTGATGAGGCTGATCCAAAGGCTAAAATTAATCCCTCAGGACTATACATTAAGTATGGACTATATTGAACATTTCTTATAATTTTATATGATATAAAGTTTATGCTATAGTTACCTAGTTCATGGATTGTTGTTGTTCGTGAACGAGAACCTATAATGGGGTTTACTAGAGTGCACAATTGCACATATTGGATATGAAGGGGCAGGTTCATTTCGGTACAATACATTGTATCATGAAATCAAGTACGGTGTACCATACTCCAGAAAATGAAATAAGGTAGGGTTTATCAAAATTCATAGAAATGCATAATTATTATTAAGTATAGAACAAATCAAAATTCATAGAAATGCACCATTTCAAATTATACAATACAAATGCTGAATTAGAATTCAGATTTTGAACAAATCAACAAACACCAATTCAAATTTCAGATTTTAGAATTTAAAAATGGAATCAATTCATGTTCACAGGGTATTTTTTTTAAGGAAGCTAAACCATAAAAGTTTTGATATGATCCTCACACTCCGGTCTCCGCCTTACAACTCATATATTAATAATCAATATTTGTGCAGTTAACAACACTAATCTTAGGTGTTGTTGCACGCTCATAACGTTTAAATGTGGGACATTTGAGTTATTTGAGTTTTTTTTAATGATTCGAGTGTTATTCAAATATAACATAGGTGTTGTTAACTGTAAACATCAGTTCCCTTGTTATTTCATTCAATCGACGACAATTGGTGAAGGAGAAGCAACCACTTAACGTTTGAACGGAGACTTCAAATCGACGCCAAGAAATTCTAATTGGCAATGCTAAAACCGGTATGCAATAATCTTCATTTGTTTCTAAGATCTGTATGTGCGAAGTACATACTTGAATAAGCTATACTGTTGTACTAAAAATCTTTGCCCTAAAACGATGTGGGGAATACAGCTACACTTACAAGGTTCTAGGGACAATGCTCATCGCGAGTACCTCAAAACCTTAACTTAAAACTAGACACTCTAAATTATAAGACAAGTCAATACTTCTATAATCATTGAATTGAGCATTCGAGCCCAAACTCAACGCCGAAAGCAGCATGTTTGTCGCCTTCTCCACAAAACTAAAGTGAAAACAAACATAAGAGTAGTGAAAAGATCACTAAATTTATCAATTCACAGTATGACCAAAAGCTCCCATAGAACCAGTAGGCCAATATAGAAGAAAAACAAGCTCTCTAAAAAATAGCTTCTTAAGATCAGATGGGAACATTGGTCTGTATTAGTCTCTCTAGACCAAAAATAAGGAAAGTTATTAAGTATACCGATTTTAAATTTTAAACACACACTAAATTACCTCATCATACTCTTATAATAACAGCTTAATCTCCTTTAGTTGAAGGCTCCACACAAGCACAAAAGTGGCCTTTCTTCTTCCTCCTGCTAACACTTGCTTTTGTTCTTCCGCCACCGTACAGATAATCTTTCAAAAGAACTCGTTTTTTGGTGTCGAGAAATCCCAGTTTTCCTTTTGCTTCGTTCTCATCGTCGAGTTTCAGTAACACAAACTGTATTTTCTGTATCTCTAACTGCAATCGGCCGATTTTTTCAGAAACCTTTCGAGCTTGTTCTGACACTTTTTTCCTTCGCATACTTTCACTTTCCTCTGATTCTGACGTTGATGATTTCTCTTCGAGATGCTTTACGAGTTTACCGTTGAGTTCGTATAGTTTCTGGATGGCGGTTTCGGATTCCATGAGTTGCCCTTTTAGTGTTTCGCATTCGATCATTGATTTCCCCCTTCTGCTCTTCAATGTAATCTCGACTTTCCGTTTCAAATCCTCTATTGTGATTTGAAGATTGGTTAACTTTTGAACATCGGAATTGAGTCTTTCCAGAACTTTTCTCTTGTTTCCGTCTTCACGAGGCTCCTTGAATCTTCTAGAAACTTCCAGTTTATCCACCAAATCGAGAGAAACATCTGAAGCTGTGGGGTGATGTTTATACATGGTTTTTGAATCATCAGCGGTTTCCCAAATCTCACCTTCGTTTAGTCCTCTTTTGCTGACACCGTATGATGAACATTCAGAAGCTTGATCAAGCATGATATCTTTCGGATCTGCTTCTGAGATTTCGGATGTTGATTTTGGTTTACTGTTTGATCTGCGAGAGTTCTTTTGGTAACTCAATTCTTCAATCTGCTTCATTGCGGATTCCAGCTTTGCTTCTGAATCTAACTTTTGTTGCATTGAGAGCATCTGCATCTCAACTACAGCCATTTCAATAACTTTAACCTTACTTTGAAGATCCTGCAACTCAACAAATGCATCTCGCTTCATGGTTACAGATTCACCACCCTGAAAATAACATTATATACAAACACCACATTTATGAATAATGACAATTCTTGAAATTTAATGGTGGATGAAAACGATGAAATTGATCATTACCATGGCATCCTCGTTATCAGATTGTGGGAGTTTGGTTCTGGTACATGCATGATTTTCCAAGGACATGATGCTATCTTTCAAAGACTCTAGGGCAGGACCATATGCAGCCAAATGAGATTTGAGATCTTCATTCTCACATTCCAAAGTGTTGGTTTTTTCTTTAAGCAATTCACTATTCACATCCTTGGAAGTATTTTCTTCTTGAAGACTCATACAAACTTCAGTAAGCTCACGGATCTTCTCTTCAAATAAAAGCTGAGAAATCATGGAAGTCTGCAAATCACCAAAGATTAATGACCCCTCTGTTTCCAACAATCGAGCTTTTTCCTCTGTTTTGTCTTGCTTTTCTGTCAATTGGTGCATTTTAACCTCCAAAATCTGGCTTTCTTTACTCAAATGATCATTATCTTCTAAAAGTTTGAGAATTTGTTTCTCCTGTTGATCTTTTGTAACTTTAGTTTCATTGTTTTCCCTCTGGAGATCAGAAACTATTTCAGACAACTCCTCCTTCTCATTCTCTAAAATCGTTAATTGATGGACTGCTTCCTTATGTTCCTTCTCTTTTAATTGCAACAAATTACTTCCTTTCACTAGCTCGGAATTCAATTGATCACGAACCGTTGCAATTGTTTCCAATTCATGCTTGGAAGTTTCCAAAGTCGTTCTAAGATCAAGATTTTCCTTTTGCACCTCTTCCAATTTCTTCTCAACCGTAGACATTTCTCTGTGTTTCTCATCAAGGTAATTCTTCAAAGTTTGAGAGAGGATACCCTGACTTAAAACCTCACTTAAGATGATGCCGTTTTCCTCTTCTAAAACAAAATTCTTCTTGTTGATCAGAGAGTTATCTTTCAGCAAACACGTCTTTTCTTCAAGAACCACCAAATTCTCCATCTGTAAAGTTCTGTAAGCTTCTTGAATAACTGACAACTCTCCATGTAAATTCTCCAACTGTGTTCTTAGCATTTCCTCCTTATTATCTCCTTCAATCACTTTCAATCTAAGTTCTTCATTTGTTTTTGACATTAATTGGCCCTCGTTTTGCAACTCAAGAATCTTTTCAGCCTGAACATGCAACTCCTGTTGAATACCACACTTTTCCGCCTCAAGATCCGCCACTTCTGCTTTGAATTGCCTCATAAGTGTGGCTAGAATCGATATCTCCATGACCAACTCCACATTTTTGTCTTGGTTTTCAATTAGGGCACAGTTCGTACCTTCAAATTTTCTCTGTATACTATCAAAATATGTTTGTTCTTGCCCGCTTTCACGTCCCAGGTGCAAAGAAAGGCCTGCAGCTTTCAGCAACTGGTGTGTACCAGTCTGCAATCTATCGTTCTGAACAGATAAAGACCTGATTTTTACCTGGTTTTCAGTTTTCTCCTTATTCAATACTTGAACAAGACTTTCAGACAGCTTTAATGCGTCTTGGAGTTTTTGACAGTCGGTAAACAGAGAAAAGTTCTTTTCATCAAGATCTTGAACACATTTCAGCAAGATGAAGATTTCGATTTCAGAACCGAAAGACTTATCTAGCTCTTCTTCAAACTCTTTGCTTTTATTTTGACTCTCTTGTTGTAAGAGCTGAATCTGGCTTCTCATGGCATGCAACTTCTTGTCATTTGTTTGGGCAAAAATAACATGCTCTTGATTTTGTAGAGCCAAAGATACATTCAGCTCTTCTACTTTGTGAAGTGTAGATTCTCTCTCTTTCTCCATTAATGAGTATTTCTCTTCTAAATCTGAATATTTCAGCTCCAGATCCTTCAAGGTTTTTTCAGTAATTTCCATATTTGAGACTAGAGTACCCTTTTCACTAATAAGTGCAGACTTTTCATCAGCAAGCAACTGGCATGAATCTTCAAAGCTCTTTGACTTTTGCTTCAAGACCTCAAGTTTGACATGGGCATCAAAAAGAGAATTCTCAAGAACAGTGTTTTTCTCTGACACTAGGCTCAAATTCTCAGTCGTAACTTGTAACTGGCCTAATAAATTTGCTTTTTCGACAGAAAGATTAGAATTTTCTTGTGAAAGAAATTGATATGACTCTTCAAGTGATTTTAATTTACCCCTTGTCCCTTCTAACTCAGCACCCAAATCTGATAACGAATTTTCTAAAACAACGTTTCTCTCAAGAAGTTGACCCATGACTTCCAGTTTCTCCAATAGAGCTGCTTTTGCTATTTTTTCTGCTTGGCGTTCTTCTTTCAAATTAGAGTTTTCACACTGCAACTCCTTTATGGATGATACTAAGCTTTCTGGGTTCAAACCCACATCTGCAACCTGCACCAGAATTGACTTGTGATTCTTGTTCAACTCATTTAATTCCTCTTTTAGGCAATAGATTTCTTGTTGAAGAGCGTTTCTTTGGTCAACGCGAAGGTCAACCTCTTCCTCGAGTTTCCCGTTAATTTTTTTCAAGTTACTGATCTCTGCCTGCATGTCTTTTAGTGAAATTGCGGAGGATAAGTTGAGCTCGTTGAGGTTCTTGTTCTCCTCAATCTGCTTCTGTATATCACCCTCTAAAACTTGGTTACGGGTTTCAATTTCCAGCAAAATCTGAGCCCGGTTTTGTAACTCACTAGCCAATGATCTCAATTCGTCTTGAGATTGGGAGTGTAACTGTTGTAAAGTCTGGAAAGCGGTTTCAGCCTCCACAAACCGCAGGCGTTCTTCTTGTATGCAAGTCCATAATCTTCCCAATTCCTTCTGCTTCTCTGTAAGTTCTTGGTTTTGAGTCTCGATCTTCACCCCCATGGATTCCAATTCCATGTGAAGAGTCTCATTTGATTTTTCTAGCATCAGGCGTTGTTCTTCTGCACCCTTTAACAGTGAAAGTCCGTTCTCGATTTCTGTTTTCAGCCTTTCGGTCTCCTCTTCTGCACAAACGAGCCGAAGCTCGAGACTCGAAATAGTCTCTAAGCATTGCTGGTATAAAATAGTCTGTGCTTCTTTATCTTTGGTCAACCCAACAATTGCTAGCTTCAAGCTTTCAATTTCCTTCTCTGCTTCCACTAATTTCTTCTCCAAATCTGATTTCAGATCCATAGATTGTTTGTATTGATCATAAGCAGAATCCCTTTCATCTTTTAATCTACTGATTTCTTCCTTCAAATTTTGCTCATTGAGTTCCTCAATTTTCTTTTGGGCTTGATGATAAAGTTCTAGACTCTCTTCTTTTTCAGCTTCTAATCTTCGAAGCGTTTCTTTCAATTCCTGGGCTTCAGCCTCGGCTTTGCTTGCTTGGTTAGCAAGTTCCACAGACTGCTCTTGTGAATTTGAGATCTCAGACTCCAGTTTTGATAATCTCTCCAAACTCTCGAGGTACTGCTTCAAACCAGCCTCCTTTTCCTCTTCTAATTTGGCTAGGGCCTCTTTTAATAATAAAATCTCTTTGTCATTCATGCCTACACTTCCTAATTGAGGTAGGCTTCCATCTCGGGACCTGAGTTTATAGTTTCCATCTTCTGAATCACTGAAATTGAGGGCTTTTCTGGCTGTTCCTGTAGACATATCTTTCTGCAAGTCATCAGTGTCAAAACATGGAATCATGGTGGTTCTTGAATCTGGGGTTTGAGGATCAGCATCATAGGGAGAAGTAGGGGTTGTGTCATCACACCCTGCAGGAACTTGATTTGGAAAGGCTTCGGTCATTGTTTTGTGAGCCTGGCGAAGGGCCCCGGTTGCATGATCATATCTTTCTGCCAACGACCGATATGCTCTGTATAATTCTTCCACCAGTTTCATAAGCTCAGGACGCTTTTTGTAGTACATTTCTGCCCTTCTAGCAAATGAATCTGCATCTTCTTCAATGAGCTTTATCATTGCTTTCACTTTGATATCCACATCTATTCTTGCACAAAAGGAAGAAAATTTAGAAGCAGTTCAGACAGATATATAATTGGAACTTGGGTGAACATGACATTCTTTTTCCGTACAAATGTACAAGTATCTTATTCTCAAAATCCAATAAGATTTAGAATCTCAGATAAGAAAAGGCAAATCATAAACTGAGATGTTATAGAGTTTTCTAAGCAGAGTAGTGCAATAAAACTACCAGGGCTTCTGTATATGTTTTCTTCATATAATCAGGCACTGTCTTGTTAGAGTCAAGCGCGTTATTCAGTGGACTTCTATTTATTTGCAAAGTGCCAACAAACAGAATCTAGTAGACTCAGAACAAGTAATCATGTCAACCAACACCTTGTTTTTTGTTACATGGGTTGTTACAATGTTACCATTTATAATAACAAAATCCGGGTCAAAATATACTTCAAGCATAACTAATCCAGCATGACAAGATTTAATGCGACAATGGACTAGTACAATTATATTTGTAAGCTAGCTCCTACAAATTTTTCCATTTACAGTTAGAAATCATTGATATCTCTTCTCCTATGTACATATTGACAAAAATATAAAGGAAGACTATACTTATGGAGTCAGAAAGAGATACCTGTAAGATTTTCTTGAAGCCATTTTGAATTCTTGGGGCTAATGTGGCTGTTCCACCACCAAGAATACATGCGCCTGGAGTCTGCCTTTGACAAAGAAGCCATGTTCCTGGGCTTCTAATGAATGCAGAATCCCAAAAGTTCAACACAGAGGTGTAACTTCTTTAGAGAAAAACCACAATTCAGCACACACCTTAAATTTCCAGTGTCCTTATAAAACAAACAAGTATGAATATTATCAGCTTCAGATGATCACATAACATTCTGAGGAGTAATTAAACATACGAGATCAGTATAGAATCAGCATAATTAAAGAGTAACAGAAACATCACCGCGGATATGCTAGAAAATTATAATTAAAGCGGATCAAACAAGAACCAAATGATAAACATGAAAAACGCATCAGAACAGAGAATTGCAAGGTGGAATCTGACAATTGCTATAAATTCAGTCGTGCTGGTAATTGTGAACTTTAAAGCAATATTCCTCTTTAATAAACCGCACCTAACTCGGAAAATAACAAAAAAAAGAAGAAAAATAAGGGAAGAAAACTGGTGATCAGCCCTAAATCTCCGAGATCCAAAGCTTCTCATCCTCACACAGAGGCGGAGCGAAAATCAAAGGAAAAAAACATTAAACCCTACTCCGATCGGTCGTGATCAACTGATCATATCAGAATTACGCAAACAACACGGAAATGAACAATAAACCAGTTCATCGATCATTCAACAAATACACAAACAATTAGCAACATCCATATGAGTTTGATCATACAATGACGGAAGTCAAGGAACTACAAATCAAATCAAAATCTAGTCAACAAAAAAACTTACCAGAAGAATCGAAATTCAGTTGCGACTCTGATTCCGATACTGCTTAAACAAAAATTTTATAAAATTATAAAAGCTAAAAACCTCGAATTCAACCCATTCCAGCTTGATCTCATAGCGTTACTCTCTAGAACTAAGTGTAGTTGGCCTTTTTTGATTCTTCTTTGTTGTGTAGACGCTGGCGTGGGTTTTGTGTTTAGGAGAGGAGCTGTCGGCTTGACAAAAATAATAATAAAGATGAGAAAGTAATAATAATAATTTAAAAGTAAAGTAAAACGTACAAGAAGGACCCAGTAAACACAAAACTCGAAATGAGACAAATTATTGAATACCCGGTTCATTATTGACTTACATTTATGTTTTCCTTTTATGAATTTACAAATACTAGTATTGTAATCGCGTAATGCGACGGTGACGAATATTTTGTGTTTGATAACATGTCGATTTCAAAAATGTAAGTGTATGATACTCACAAAATACGGTGTGCACAAATATTTTCTAATCAATAACATATCCATTTTTAAAAACTTTTTCTATTATCTTTATTTCTTCTTTTCCTATAAACTCTTTTATTATTTTTCAAAATAATTTATGAATAACAATAAAATAAGAAAAATAATAAAAATAATTAAATAGAAAAATATTTTATTTTTGAAAATTTTATTGGTGTTATGTTTGATGAGTTGTTAATAATAATTACAATAAATTAGTTGAGGTAATTAAGGAGATAATTAAATGAGTTATTACTTTAAGAGTTTGTACTATTTGTATAAAAACATGTACTACTTGTATAAAAACATGTATTACTTAAAATCAAGTAGTATTAAAACTTTTAAGAGAGAGAATGTTAAATGCTTTATAAGATATTATAGATTAGAGTTTTGAAAATGATACGTATACTTACAAAATAAGAGTTAAAATCCTCTTATTTTTTGTCAAAGATTACTTATTATGAGAATTGTTCAATATATCCTATCATAACATAAATATGAGACTGAGTTTCTTGTTTTAGTCAAAAATAGATCCTCTCACTCTCAATTTTTTTTTTGAAAAGCAAACTTTTATTACTATCAATCAAACAAACACTTGACCATTCATCCATATTAAGACTCTACAAGCTGTAGAGTGTACAGTTATCAAACTAGAGGCTCATTACAAAATCAAGGACCATTTGCAGCATATCAGACAACAAAGGACCTGGGAATTAACAACCAATATACAATAACAATAAACCTTTCAATCTCATATTTATAAGAAAACATGATAGATTATCTTTGATAAAACATGAGAGCATAAAATAAATGTGTTATTATTAGTTATGTTATGACGATGTAAGTAATAATTTTGTTGATTATGACTCGTTTGATAAAATGATGATGGAAGTGACGATATAAGTAATAATTTTGTTAATACACTACTTAAATAACCTCTATTTTTTTTCTTTTGCTTTATGCGGTAACCGATAAACACATTCTTCTATTATTACACAGTTTCACATCCATGTTAAAGAAAAAATTAATGGAAAGTGAAGTAAAATAAAGAAGAAAACGAAATATGATCGGGCATAAACTATTTGTTGAATATCATCCAATTATATTCTATAAAAATGTCTTTATTAAAAAACTATTCATTATTATAACATTAGGCGAATATTATGTTAATAATTATAAATTTAGACGGACATAACCAAATGATAAAAGCAAAAAGTGTAGGTAAAAACAATAAAATCAAAGTGTTAGTTGAAATTGAGAAATTAAATATCCTCCTACTTTTTGTTCCTACTTCATCCTCCTACTCATCACAAGATGACATGTGTACTCTACTAATTCTCTTTCCCCATCTCCTCCCTTGATTTTGACACATGTCTTGATCAAATGAGTAGGAGGATAAGTAGGAACAAAAATTAGAAGGATATATCATTTATCGTTGAAATTTTTGTTTGAATGGCCGATTGGGCGTTGGATAGGATTCCGTGGACTAATATGGTCCGAAAGAGCAAACGGCGCCGCACTCTAATGACTAACCTAATCCAACCCCAAAGGTTAAGTTACGTTTCTAATAATATAATGCTTAGCAATTTAGCATGTCAACTTTGACTTACGAATTAGGACCTTCTAGCATTGATTGATTCATGTGCTAAAATCATGGTTCGGTTTTCTATTGCATTTAATTCTTTAGTAAACTCTACCCGATTAAGAAACTAGCTCATTTTACATGATGAAGTCATGTTTGTCATGGTTCTTATCATTTGACCAATGATCGTTTTTAATTATTGTGAATCTTTCTTGATTTAATATATAATTTTTATGCGTTTTCCGATTCAGTAAGTAATTAATTGTACTATTTTACTAATATATTGCTAGTTGCGTGTTTATTTCTCTATAAATTATTAAAAACTGTTTGACCATAAATCAAATATGGATTATTTTATACAAAAGTTCTATATAATTCTACTTAATTTGTAGTTCGGTTTTTTTTATTTATAAGATAAAAGATAAGTGTACAAAAGACGAGATGAATAAAGAAAATTAATAAGTTTCACATGTATCCAATAAGTAGAATAATTAAGTAGAAAGATTTAGTAAGAGAAAATATAAAATTTGTATTTTGTATTCAATCATGTATCTTATAGAAGTATAATATACAATTTAGTTGTAGACTTTAAAAAGCTAAGGTGTATTATTATACAACTTTTTCCTGAAATACAAATTTTATTTATAACCAACCGATAATAAATACATGTCCCAAGACCATCAAACATAAAAAGCCATTGACATAAAAACAATACAACACTTCAAGTCTTATAAATGCATCTCCCCACTATCAGAAGAAAGAAGCAGAAGAACAAGAAACGAGTAAAAGGAGTATATGAAGTATTTAATGGGTATGCCTATATATGCGGCGCTTTAAACATGAAGCAAATAGCACCCCTCACCTTTTAAGTACGAAACTTGGCCTGTTGTTCGGCATTTTACTACTGAAGGAGAAAGAGATGAGAGAAAAAGAGAGAAAAGAGGAGAGAAAGGATAGACAAATTTTAAAAAAAAACTTCGATGGTTCCCAATCACGTGCTCTCTTCCTCTCTCTCTCCTCATTCTCTCCATTTCTCTCGTCTCTCTATTTATTTTTTAAAATAGAGAATGGTGGAGTGTAATAGATGTGAAGTTTTATGGGATAGTTAGAAAAATAATATGGCGTCGATGTGACAAATTTAAAAGAGAGTGATGAATTTTGATGGTCTAAGTGGTACTAGTCCTAGAGTTAATATAGAAATGATAAATCACTTAGCACACAACTAAAAACATTAATTTTAATTTCTAACTATTCATTATATATTTCAAGTATAGATATATATGAATAAGTGATCGATCGATGTTATCCCGTTAAATATGTATAGACCTTCACTAGAATTTTCAGTTAGATGACTGGTAGTGGCTCGTGACGGGGGTTATGACGAGCTCCTCGTCCTCCGTCATCACCTTGTTATCGGCGATGGGTGGATAGTCATTTACTTGTCACCCACGATGACGAGCTCGTAAGCTCGTTTATAAATAATCAATAATTTTTAATTTTTTTCACCCAATCATATTAATCTAAATTTATACTATGTGGGTTCAGTAATAATAGTGATGATGATGATGATGTAGAGGTTCTATGCATATCATAATTAGGTTGTTTAGTTATAAGACAGTAATATGTTATGTATGTCGTAGATTAAAAAGCTAATATAATAGTTATTCACGATAACACTCATATACGTCGTGACTACAAATGGTAGTGGCTTGTAATCATAGACAAGTTGTTGCTAGTTGTTTCAAGTTCACTGTTAGACCATGTGTAGCGCCCGCGCGGCTAGGCCACGGCTAGCCTGCGGTTGGGGATGAACACCGCTACCCCCTAGCGGGTAGCACCCCACGGTTAGACCATCGGTTTCTCGAACCCATTGAACCCCCCTTTTTTTCTTTTTTTTTAAAAACACTTTTTCTTTTTCCAAAAACCTAGCCAACGGCTAGTTTTATTTTTATTTTTTAATTTTCCCAATTCACTCTATAAATACCACATCAAACAATCCTCACTTTTCACACCAACAAAACTTCATTTTTCTCTGTATTGCACACACTTTCTTTCTATATATTTATTTTCATATGCACAAAACTTCATTTTTCTCTGTATTTCACACACTTTCTTTCTATATATTTATTTTCATATGGATTCAACCACGCCAACTTCATCACGTCGTAGCCGTGGTAGGGGTTCGAGTTCAACACAAACCTCGGACACTAACCTCGGGTTTCAAGTTTTCGCTCAACCGGGTTACATTCCAAAACCGGACCCTGACGTTGGGTTTCAACAATTTCAACCACTTCCGCCGGATGCTTTTAGTTCACAATAATGGATGATACAATGAGGATGGCGCCCCGCTAATTTCAATCTACCTCCACAGTCCTACATGACCCAACCCGGTCAATTTCGGACCGCCTCCCAACCCGAGCTACCCTTTTCTTTAAAAGACGAGTATGTCCCCGAAACTCAAGAACCGCAAACACCACAATCTTTGCCGACACAACAATCAAGCACAAGACCCACAACCGAAAAGGAAAAAAATAAAGCTTTTGAAAATAGAGCAAAACCGTAACCTTGGACCATAGAAGAAGAAGTGGTGTTGGTATCCGAATGGACAAAGGTTTCTGAGGACCCCATCGACGACCACGCGTAAAAAAATAGTATAATTAATAATATTATTGTTATTATTATTATTTATTATTACTATTATTACTATTTTTAGTTTTTATTTACTATTATTTATTATTATTATTATTATTTTACTATTATTATTATTTATTCTTTACTATTATTATTTATTAATGGAATGAATGATCCCGATGGCTTTACATTTGCCTTCTACAAAAGCTTCTGGGAAACCATTAAACACGACCTTTTTGCTGCCGTTTCTCACTTCGGAAATACAGGGGAGTTTGACCCGAGCTGCAATTCTTCCTTTGTTTCCCTTATCCCTAAGGTGGACTCTCCACTTTCTTTCAATGAGTACCGACCAATTAGCCTATTAAACAGCCTGTACAAAACAGTCGCAAAAATTCTTGCGAATAGTCTTACTTTGGTCATGGACTCCATCATCGGACAGGAACAATCAGCATTCATTCAAAACAGATCTATTTTGGACGGCCCTCTAATCATAAGTGAGGTGATGGCATGGGTTAAAAAACAGAATAAAGAACTAATGATTTTTAAAATCGACTTCGAGAAAGCGTTTGACTCAATATATTGGGATTTTTTGGATGAGGTTATGGTTCACATGAGATTCGGTTGCAAATGGAGAAAATGGGTTCAAAGCTATCTTTCCTCGGCCTCCATCTCTATTCTCATCAACGGCGCCCCAGCTTCGGAATTTCAAATGGGTAAAGGTATTAGGCAGGGGGGCCCGATGGCTCCGTTCCTTTTTGTCATTGCAGCGGAAGCATTCAATGTTGTTATGAAGGAGACATGCGAGAAAGACGTTTATCATGGGGTACAACTTCCACACAATGGCCCTGTGTTATCACACCTACAGTTCGCGGACGACACGATTGTCATGGGTGATTGGTCTGAATCGAATTTATTTAACCTCACCCGTATTTTACGATGTTTCTTTTTGTCATCGGGTTTGAAAATCAATATGAAAAAGAGTAGCCTGGCTGGTTGGGTGTGAGCAACGATGTGGTTGGGAGACTGGCAGCCACTCTCCAATGCAAAGTTGGTTCAATCCCCTTTACGTATTTAGGTCTCCCTATAGGCTCCTCGATGAACAAACTAGAGTCTTGGTCCCCAATTTTTGACAAGTTCTTTAATAAACTTTCCAAATGGAAATCTAGGGTGCTATCATCGGGTGGTAAACTGACCTTATTAAAGTCAGTACTAGGGAGTCTTGGCACTTATTTCTTTTCTATTTTCCGAGCTCCCGAAAAGGTGATCAAAAAGTTAGAAAGTCTCCGGTCCAGCTTCTTTTGGGGGGCTAAAGAAGGTGAGAAAAAAATTCATTGGGTGGCTTGGAATTTAATCTTGAACAGTAAAAGTAATGGTGGATTGGGTATCGGTAGTCTCAAGGCATTAAACATAGGTATCATTTCAAAGTGGATATGGCGGTTTAAAACAGAACAAGAAGGGCTATGGAAATCAGTGATCAAAGTGATCCATGGGGAAAATGGCGGCATCTCTGGTACAAATTCAAAGGCGAAGACTACCGGGTTATGGAGAAACATTATCAAAAATTTCAAGGATTGTGAAAAGGTGAATATCCCCTCGCTCAATGGTTTCAAGAAGTACAGTGCGACAGGCCTATTGAATCGAATATAACATGGGTGACGGACCAGGTTCGCATAGTGTTTCCTCACTACGTGCAGCCTTTGACTCAATTTCATTAAAGAAACCGGAAAACTTCTCTCTATTGTGGTGTAAATGGGTTCCACCAAAGGTATGTATAAATGCATGGAGGGCTGCCATCAGTCGTCTGCCAACGAAGGTAAACCTACATAAACGTGGTGTTATTTTACTCTCGTGCTTCTGCCCTCTCTGTGGGAGTGCAGAGGAGACTGAAGACCACTTGTTTGTGCAATGTCCATTTAGCAGAAAGATTCTTGGATACATTAGCTCGTGGTGGAACATTGACTTTAAAGCTTTTGATGATATTGCAAGTCTTCTTAACTGGAGTTTTTCAATCGGGCTTGGGACTAACGCTGCGAAAGCTTTTACGGGAGTATTGTATGTTTTCCTCTGGCTGACTTGGAAATTCAGGAACGATGTTGTTTTTTCTTCCAAGAAGGGTAACGAGCAACAGGTGTACAATCAGATTCAGGCCTACACGTTCTTTTGGTTTAAACATAGGATGAGCAAAAGCGTAGCAGGTCTTGAATGGAGCTGCTGGTGCATCGCCCCTATCTCGTGTTTCTTTGATTGATTATGGCTTTTAGGGGCTGCTTGTTTCTTTTTTTTTTTTTTCCTTTTTTTCCTTCTTTCTTTTTGTCTTTTTTTGCTCCTATGTTTATTTTGCTTCCTATGTACTCTTTGCTAGCTTCTGGCTGGCGTTTTGGTTTATATATCCGGGCTTTCGAGGGAATGTGATGGCCGAGCCGAAACATGTCTCCTCGTTTGTCCTTTGTTGTTCAAAAAAGATGGAATGAATGATAATTTAGTTATGAATTTTATTTTATTATATTATTAAATGTATTTAATAATGTATTCATAAAAAAAGAAATAAAATAAAAGAGGAAAAAAAGTTGAGATAGATGGTGTGTGATACTCTACTAGTCCACTTAAGAGTATCAAGTTAGAAAACATGTATGAAAGAGAAAAACTGATATGTCATAAATATGACAACAGAATAGTGCTACTCATAATCTTAAGATGGTCTACGTACAAGTAGGTGATGTAATTAACACAATAACACGTGGAGGTGATTGGCATGGATTATGCTGTTTTATTTTTCAATGTTGTTGAAGAATTTTAATTTTAATAAACTAATAAGATAATACACAGTTATTATTTTACCATTCACATAATATTACATTGATATATGGCATGTGACACAATTAATATTAACTTTTTAATAAAAAATTTGACCGACTATGGCTTTGTAAGTGATCTAGAAATGAAATGCTGAATTCATAATTAATAGTGAAATGACAAGCTAGGTTACAAGTTATATCTTTACTACTATATAATGCATTTATATTTATCTCTTTTTAAATTATTAAGAGAGTTTTTTACCAAATAAGTGTATATGAAAAACATATTTACTAAAATGGTGTAGTTTTAAACTTATTTACCAAAGTAGTGTAGATTCTTTTTTAATAAACTAATTATATAATTGAAACTTATATCATAACGAACTAGTTTATTGACCCGTACACGTACGGGTATTTCGAAAGTGTATTTGAGATATTAGAATTTTCAAATAAAAATAATGCAGTAAATGAAATATCACCTTTGTGATGAGAATATGTTAATTTCAAAAAAGTGTCATATTACAATAAAATTTATACCAAGACGTAGATAAAAATGAGACGGTCATAATAGATTTAAAATTGAATTCAAATTTTATAAAACCCCCTCACAATTTTCATCCAACCCCCTCACAATAGATTTAAAATTGAATTCAAATTTCTCCTATCCACAAATTTTTAATCTTTTCAAAATTGTTTTGAGAATGGAATAATTTTGAAATTGAAGGTTGTGATTGGTTAATTAAGATTCAATTTATGATTAATTTTGGAAAATTTGCATGTCTTTTATATATAGATACTAGTTTATTGACCCGTACACGTACGGATATTTCGAAAGTGTATTTGAGATATTAGAATTTTCAAATAAATATAATGCAGTAAATATCACCTTTGTGACGAGAATATACTAATTTCAAAAAAGTGTCATATTACAATAAAATTTATACCAAAACGTAGATAAAAATGAGACGGTCGTAAATATATAATTATTTTTTCTTTAAACAAAATATATCACAAGTTACTAAACATAATTTATAAACAACTTATAATTAATTACATTAGTATACAATTTTTATAAAACCCCCTCATATCTTTTATAAAACCCACTCACAATTTTCATCCAACCCCCACCATTTAAAATTGAATTCAAATTTCTCCTATCTACGATTTTTAATCTTTCCAAAATTGTTTTGAGAAGGAAATAATTTTGAAATTGAAAGTTGTGATTGGTTAATTAAGATTCAATTTATGGTTATTTTTAGAAAATTTGCATGCCATTTATATATAAATATAGATAGATAGATTATATCTATTAAATAATTAATCAAATTTTATTTAATTTTTAAATACAACCCCACGTCATCTCCTTCTCCCCTCCCC
Organism: Pulicaria dysenterica; assembly: GCA_947179395.2. Lineage (NCBI taxonomy): Eukaryota > Viridiplantae > Streptophyta > Magnoliopsida > Asterales > Asteraceae > Pulicaria > Pulicaria dysenterica. The sequence goes on along the minus strand of OX359288.1, from coordinate 73,971,145 downwards.
CTTGATATGATTTTCATGGCTTCCCTTTTCCAATCACAGCCCCTGACCACCTTTTTCCGGCAACACCAAAATTACTATGTCACCATTTCCAAGTCGGGAATCCCTTTTCCGACTCCAATTCCAACTCCGACCTCGCTTATTCGACCACACACAGACACATGAAGAAGAAACCTTTACCGGTCGTCCAAGAGGAATACAGATAAACAAAACCCAGACATATCGACATTCATCATATGTTTAGATCAAGAATCGGACATGCCTCGAACATAAAACATAGGAAGAAAACCCAGATCTGTTCTACAAATGAGAACCCGAAGTGGTTGCGATGGCAGCGATGGTAGATTGGTTCCGATGGAAACCCTTGGACGCCAGCCATCGTCTCCGGTGGTCAGGTAGGGCGGTGCCATGAATGAAGATTGGAGTGGTGCATAAGACGGCGGCGGGTGAAGCACATGAGGTGCGTAATTGGTGGTTGCCGGAAAAAGGTAGTCGGGAAAGGGAAGGCAGATATCGATGGCCTGAGGGGTGAGGAGAAGGAGATGGGTGGGACGGCGGTGGATTAATACTAAGAATTAAATATTATTTAATAGGTATAATTAATTAGAATATAAGTGTTAATTATATAATTAGCTTATTAAAAAGGGAAACTACACTATTTTGGTAAATAAGTTTAAAACTACACCATATTAGTAAATATGTTTTTCACATACACTTGTTTAGTAAAAAACTCTTATTAACACTACTTAAATTTAAGTAGTCCAAACATTTATGTATAATGTACAACCTTCAAATTATTAAGACTATTCTAATCTCCACCCTTCTTTTTAAAATAGTTAATCTCATTCACTTAATATTTAACTATTTCACTCTCATAATTTACTCTAACTTTTTATTTATTTAAAATATATTTTTTCACTAACATACTCTCTCACACAAACACAATTATCCACCCATATCAACATAATTTTTAAAGTTTTATTAGTTTTTCTATCCGTTTTTTTGGAAAAGCAATAGTTGATTCTTATATATAATGATAGTTTTTCTCTCCTTATTTCATATATATAAATCTTTTTTATTATTCTAATGTTTTTAGAATTGATTTTTAAAATTAAAAAATAGTTGATACAAAATTAAGAAAATTTGCAAAAAAGCAGATTTATTGCTGAAAACTATTTTCTAACATTAAATCGCGCGAATAACATATTATTACATTCTTGAAAACGACATGTTACAAAACAAAAACTATTGTCGCCGCAGCATTGCGCGAGTACGCTGCTAGTATCCTATAAAATGCTTATGTAATTCGGTCCGAAAAAGAAACTAAGGATAAAGTTACTTTTTTTATATAGATTAAATAAAAAAATTATACGTTTTTTTAATGTATTCAGACGTGTAGCTAGGTTTTTAATATAGGAGGGTAATTACAACTTAAGCCAAAACCATATATGGTTATATAGATGTTTTATCCTTACGGTCGACACCCTCCATCACTAGATCGCTCGATTAGTAAGTCTAATTAACCTTCTACGTGTTTAGTTTGACGCAATCTAGCGTGAGCCACTTAGGTCCCATTTGTTTTGCAGAACTCGAAGGAATGAAATTGATTTAAATTCAATCTAGTCCATATATAGAATGAACCTTCAATTACTTGAGAGAATGTAAACATTTCAATAAATGAAATTTCATTATAAAAATACTTACCAAACGCAATATAACACGAAATTTGATTTCAATTCCTTCAAATTCTACGAAACAAACGATACCTTAGGGTGTCCGGTATTGGTATTATATTTTTGCTACCTAAATCAATATTTTTTTTTCTATCAACATTTTTCCAAACACTATGACAAAATCATTGTTTTAATAAAACATGAACAGACAATTATTGAAGTAATAATATGAATTTTTTTAAATGACATGAAATTGCAAAACAAGAAAATACATTAAAAGCTATCGTTTTACTCTTTTAATATGTTTTCATATTCTTATCTAGTTTCATTTTTTTATTAGAAATAGTAAACAGATCAATTCATTAAACTTATTTCTAAATCTACTTTACTGTTTATAAGAGAACTTGAACTTTCAATCTTTTGATAATAAATACATTTCATCATTTAATACCGTTAACTACTAGTCCTTTAGTTTCAACCTAATTTTGATAGTCGAAGAAAAAACATAACTTAAGTTCGTTAGGCCATACGTTATGGGGAACCCGATCCCATCGAGCTCGATCGGGTGAGGTCGAGAACACCATAACTCGATTTCGAGTATGGCCATCGAGTAAGGTGATCGGGTGTGTGGACTCGATGGGGAAGCCGAAAGGAAACACCCCCCCTCCAACGGCTATATTACTGTTATTTTTTTTTAATTTAATTATTTACTCTATAAATAACCTTCCTTTCACCATTTTCAAATCACACAAATTCTCTTCTATACTTCTACTTTTTCTTTCATATACATCACTTTTTTTATATTTTTCATCCACAAAAAATATGGATCTACCAAACGAGGAAATAAGCAACAGTTTTCAGTTTTACGCGAGAAATAATATGATGCTGCAACAGGTTTTTAAAACCATTTCGGATCTCATTTTTGAAGATGACGAGGAAATATCGTGTACAAACTAGAAGGCCGTAGAATGATAGAAATCGTCTAGCCGGTCACGAGATGCTGCAACAGGTTTTTAAAACCGTTTCGGATCTCATTTTTTAAAGTTTAAATTATGTAATTTTAATTTTTAGTATTGTTTGAATTTTAATTTAATTAAATTAATGAATTATATTATTTATATAATTGGTTATTTGTTAAAATAAAAAAAAGGATTAAAAAAATTGAAAAAAGATTGGGTAAGAGAAGGTAAGGTATAACTTGAAATTGGGTAAAGGAGAAAGGTAAAATAGGGAGAATGATGTGGCGCTGATGTGGCTGCAGGTAAGCCTTACCTGCAGGTTACCCATAACTAGCAGCCTTATAAGTTTAGATAAATAAGGCAAAATTAATCTTTCTTATATACTTATTAAAAGATTAGGATGCTTACCTCATCATTCCTCTTCCCTAAAAAATCTCCACCAATCATAGCCCTTCATTTTAAAAAAAATAATTTAAAAAATAGAAAATAAAGCATTATGACATCACATGAGGCTTCAAAGGCTTAAGTCGATTCTTTCTACATAATTACATTAATTGGAAGGGGTTTAATGTAAATTGTTAAGGGGGTAGTATGAAATATGTGAGGGGGTTTTAAGAAAATTGTATATTAATGTAATTAAATATAAGTTATTTGAAAATTATGTTTAATAACTTCAAATATATTTTGTTTTGAGAAAAAATAATTATATATTTGTAATCGTCTCATTTTTATCTACGTTTTGATATAAATTTTATCGGAATATGAGTTTTAAAAAAAAAATTAGTATAATTTAATTGTTTTATCAACATTTAAGTAGTTACTGGACATCTTATTCGTCTTTTATAGTTATTCTCTCTACATCATGTAGTCGATATAATCACCGAGTTCTTGGTATTTTGATAAAAAGAATTAAAAGTATAATATAACTAATGGTTAGTGGCATAAAGTTGTTTACAAAACTACCACTACTGTTAGAGTTTTTTAAAATTAATTGTTAGTTGTGAGTAAATAACCCTTCAGAAACTAGAACTCTACATAATTACTGGGTAGTGAAACAACTATAATGATAGTGAGTTTTGTAACTACACATACAACTTGAAATTTTATATAAAAATTTTAATTGTCTAAGTTTTCTTATTTTTGAACTAAGAACTTGATACATAAAATAAAAGTTATTATTACATGGATATTTGAATTCAGTGAGATCTCGTGTTTTCAATTATATTTAATTGAATAATAAATTACACTTAAGTGATTTACGTATGTATAAACATAATATATCCTAGGGTTCAGTTCTCCAAAATGTATTAAACTATACCCAAAAATCTATTGTGTGTATCCACATTTCAAAAATTCTATTGTGTGTATTGAACTTTTAAATTTGGTGTTATTCTATGTATTAAACTTCCTATTGTATGTATTAAACTTTCTATTGTATGTACTAAATTTATACTTTTTATTTTTATTTTTTATGTATCAAAATACATACAATAACACCAAATTTAAAGTTCAATACACACAATATAAAATTTGAAAAGTGGATACACACAATAGATTTTTTGGTATAGTTTAATACATTTTGGAGAACTAAACCCAATATTCTATGTTAGAATATTATTTTCATGCGATCTAATTTGCGTATACTTAGATGGATGTCATCATTATTTAACTTTTAATAAATTTAGTTTACAATTTCAAATATTCAAATATATAATTGGCTAATAAAAATGTATTTAAAACACTTGATATTATAACATTGACAATAATATTATAGTTATGACTTTACAATGTCGGGATAAAGCTTCATCACGAGAAACACATTAATATTATACTAAAAACTTTTAAACGTGTAATGTAACTTTATATTTCTTAAAAAGAGTATTTATAAAAAGTATTAAAAATACACGTTTTTACTCATGGATAGTTATATGTGACAGTTTCTCGAGTGAAGAGTAAGGATTGATTAAAAGTTTTAATTTACGATGATGAAGGAAACCATACTAATAAAACCATGAATGTTGTTTATAAAGAAGTTTTACAAAAAAATTAATAAATAATCTTATGTATGAATTTTAAAATTCTGTAATGGTTATTCATTTTTTATTTTTCTTACGAGATTTTATTTTCCTATCTATGCTTTGTAATTATTTTTACTATATGTGTTATGACTCTTTAAAACTATATAAATTTAAAATTGACTTATATAATCCCGTGTTGATACACGGGTCGTTTAACTAGTATTTATAACAAACAAACAGTACACAGTTTCTTTTGTACCTTGCAAAACCGAGCACAGTTTTATGTTTTCTAGTTAATTTGCTGCCTTTAACAAAAATAAATAGATAATAATAATAATAATAATAATATAACCAAATGAAGCAAAGAGAAGGGAAATACGTGATGTAATCTACCATTTTTTATGAAACAAAAACACAAAAAGGAATGCTTGGCTAATATTACACGGTGTTGAGTGGGTCGGTCGGAAAAGTGGTTAGTGACTGGGTGGCGTGGGGTGGACGGTGGCCCCACCGTCGTCATTCTTTATACGATACGACACTTCTCTGGTAGGTCCACTTTATCTTCCAATTATACCCTCCAGCCTAGCCTATCCTCTTCACTGCACATGTTTTTCATTTATTTTTTTTAATATATATTTTATGTGTGTTTAATAAAACATTCACCAGAAATTTATATATTAATGTAATTAATTATAAGTTGTTTGAAAATTATGTTTAATAACTTATAATATATTTTATTTAAAAAAAAACAAATTATATATTTGTAATCGGCTCATTTTTATATACGTTTTAATATAAATTTTATCGGAATATCAGTTTTTTCTAAAAATAGTATATTTTAATTGTTTTATCCATCGAGAGCAACATGTAGGTAATTATTGTACATTTTATTCGTCTTTTATATTTATTCTCTCTACATAATATAATCGATATAATCACTGATTTATTGGTTTGTCGATATAAAGAATTAAAAATATACTATAACCAGCGGTTAGTGGCATAAAGTTGTTTATAAAACTACCACTTAGAGCTTTTTAAAATTGATTGTTAGTTGTGACTAAATAACCATACATAATCTATACTCCTCTGTAAATATTTTTTGTAATCAAGCTTGAAACTTTAATCATGGACTATTTAGCCAAATTGCAAATATAGATGATTCTGAGTAGATAACTCACCTAGTGTAAATATAGAAAATCAAAAATCCTAAAAACAGAAAAAGGTAAGAAAAGATACCACAAAAACAGAACAATGGTACTTCATAAATGAAAAAGATTCCCAAAAACAGAATATCAGGGAACATAATTTAAAGAGTTTCAAAAACAGATAGCTAGGTAACCAAATTGAACTTAAAAGTTTTATCTTTACAAATCCGAGTCAAACTGATTCTTCTTAAACAAGATAAAGTTTTGTCATCATCAAATAGGGGGAGATTGTTGGGGAGATAGCAATATCAAACCTAAATCAAACCTTTTTATTAAGTAATATAGAATTTGATGTTAACAAAACCACATATTCAGTTTTGGACTTAGATAAATGAAAAACATGTGTTGTTTTTCATATTAGACTTTAAAGAAATCTGTAAGTAAGAAATGTCAGCTGACGAACCAAAGTGTCAGCTGAACACTGAGTATCAGCTAAAGAACAAGCTTAAGGAAGATCAACTGAGAGGAAAAGATCAGTCAAGAAGCTTCAGCTGAGGATCTACAAAGGATCATATGATGGTCCAAAACCATCAGCTGAGGAAAGTTTCAAGATCAGCTGAGCTATCAAGGATCAGCTGACACAATCACATTGATCAGCTGATGCCTCCCATCTGTCAGATGAGGTATTTATTGCTTATTCAATCTATCCTTTATAAGCTGATCATACACAAATGGTTAGCTGAGCCCTTAGGATCGGCTGACAGTTTAGTTTGATCAGTTTATTAGCTATACTTTGATTTGTATTGTAAGCTGAGCATTTCGATCAGCTGAGCAAATCTGAGTAGCCGAGTCTTTCACTTTCATACTTTAGCTGAGCTAAATTACATTTGCAGTTCAGTGTCTGTTAGCTGAGTTATTATTCTATATCTCAGTTAATAGCTTTTCTATGTAATATTTTCTTTAGTCAAAGGCAGAACATGTGTTGTTCTTATTATGCCTTAGATCTTTCTTTGTAAAAGTACTTAGCACTTTTTGTATCTGCAAAGAGACAAAAAGGATAGATCTTTATCCCGTGAAAAAGGAGAAAGATACTTTTAAAGAGAAGATCTCGAAGATATGCTGCTTCAACTAAGTATGGCTGACAACTCTATACTTGGTAAAGTCAAATCTTCAGAAAACATGGTGTTGATAAAAGTACAAGCATGGAAAGAGAAGTTTACTCTCCCAAGACATAAATGTAGTACTTTAATAATATAATAATAGATAGTGGGTAAACTTCTTATTGAAAAGTATGTTTACTTTACACACTTTGCTTGTAAAGTTAACTTACCTTCCACCCACTAACTTTATCTATTATAATATTATTAAACCAAGTACCTTGTCTCCTTCTCTCTTCATTAACCCGGACACCACTTTGCTTATATATACTCATGCATGGAAACATGCTAAGAATGCGAATAGATAGAGTTGAACACTGAAATCTCATCTGTTGAGAATTAGAAGAGTTAGCATTTTTACTTTCAGTGTAATAAACTTGTTCATGTGTTGAACATCTTAAACATAAGTTGTTTAGGATTAGCTTAGTCTATGTGTTAGACGAATTTAGTTGCCACCTTTTATTGAACTTAGATTTTCCGCATCTAGTTCATGTAATTCTTGATTTACATCAATAAGGATTATATAAAAGTAAACCGTGTGTCACTTAAATTTTAATTTGCTAAAGTTTGTATTCAACCCCCCTTCTACAAACATTTGTTGTTGTAGTATCCATTCGGGACCAACAACTGGTATCAGAGCAGGCTAGATAATCCATATCTAAGATCTGTTTTGCTTACTCTTCAATTGCTTCTACCCCACACCTCAAAATGGCCACTCCTGCTACTGCTTCTAACAGTTCTTCCAACAATGGCTCACTCACAAGGTGTCCAATGTTTGATGGAGAAAACTTTTCTCTCTGGAAGAGTAGAGTTCTTCTCTATATGTCAAGCCTTGATGATGTGATGCTCAAGACTGTTACTGAAGGTCCATATGTTCCTTTCTCCACTATAGAAGTCACTGCTGCCACTGATACAACTCCTGCAGAACATATATATGTTGTCAAAGCTGTTCATCTATGGTCTGATGAAGACAAAAGGCTGGTTAATCTTGATGTCAAAGCCAAGACAACCTTAGTCTCAGCACTCCCCAATGATGTCTATTATCAAGTTCTTATCTGCAAATCTGCAAAGGAGATGCTTGACACTTTGACTGTTGCATATGAAGGCACTAAAGAAGTGCAGGAGAACAAGAAACTCCTTCTGGTTAGAGAATATGAGTTCTTCTTTGCTCATAAAGGTGAAAGTCTTACTCAAACCTACACCAGGTTTAATTGCCTTGTCAATGATTTAAGAAGGGCAGATGTTCCCAAGAGCAACAAGGAACTTGGAAACAAGTTTCTAGACTCTCTCCCAGAATCTTGGGATCATTTTATCACTGTGCTCAAACATGGTGAGAAAATAAAGGGTCTGACACTGGTTGGTTTGTATGGTAATCTCATGAACCATGAACAATCAGTGAAGCAAAGGAAACTCTCTACCAAGGATATGAAGGAGAGTGCAAAGGCTTCATCAAATGCCCTTGTGTATAAAGATACAAGATCTAGAAGCTTTGCTGCAGTAGTGGATGAGTCCAGTGAAGAGGAAGTGGAAGAGTCTTCGGATGAAGAGCTGGTGGCTGATGGGGATGAAGATTTGGAGGACATGGACATCATTGAAGCTGCAGTTGAGCAGGCTGCCATGTTGGTTAAAAGGTTCAAACCTTTCTTGAAAAGAAAGGGTGTCAAGAGATTTGAGAAGAAACCCTTCAAAGGAGAAAGAGCCAAGTCAAAACCAAAGGCTTCTGAAGGTTGTTTCTCTTGTGGCAAGACTGGTCACTACGCCAGTGAGTGTAAGTCCAGAGGAAACACAGGCTTCAAGGGTTCCTCAAGTTCTGACAGCAAGATTGACTATGAAGCTAAGTATAAGAAACTTCTTGCTGCAGTCCTTGACAAGAAAAAGAAGAAAGCTCAGAATAGGGTGTTGGTGGCTGAAGAAGAAGATTGGGCTGAGGAAGATCTCTCAAGTGATGAAGATGAGGTCCTCACAGCTCAGCTCAGTTTCATGGCCAACACAGCAAGTACAAGTTCCTTTGATGAGGACATGAAGATAGCAGCTAAAGCTTGTACTTCTCCTAACTGGGATCCTTCTTCTATGTATCAAGTTGGAAAATTTATTAACTATGAAGATATTGAAAAGAACACTATGTTTGATTATCTGTGTGTTGAGTTTTAGTCAAATATTCAAAGAGAAAAGAAGTTAAAATTAGAAATAGAATCACTAAAAGAAAGATTAAGTCTTAAAGATGAGAAACTGAAATTAATGACAAAACTGGAAGATGATTTAGCTAATCAAAAGATACTTAATCAGATCTTGGTAAAAGAAACCAATGAAGCAACAATAAAGTTTAATGACCTTCAAAAAGTAGTTAAATCTTGTGTATCTGCTGAGAAGACCACTTAGTGTGTCAATGAGCAGATTCCAAAACAAGTTCAAGCTATTATTGGTGGAAATTATTCCCAAGCTGCTAACTGTGTTGATTTTAGCAAGGACATAAATATCTTGGAAAAGGCTGATATTTTACCTCTAACTTTTCAAAAGATTGTAAAAGGAAAAAGTATTATCACTAACAGATTTGTCAAAAGTAAAAGTAATCAGCTGAAAGACTCAACCACTTCAAAAGTTGGTTCAAATTCTATTGTTTTGACAGAAAGCAAAAGTACTGAAAATTTAATAGTAAAGGAAGTGAGTAAAGGAATGGAATCATTTGCTGATACCAAAGAGACATTATGTTGTCAAACCTTGAAAGCTGATGCATTAAATTTAGGAACTCAGCTGACTGAAAATTCTTTAGCTAATGATATTTCATTAGCTGATAAAAAAGTAGATGATAACTGCTCAGCTGATAGCCTGTCAGCTGATCATGGATTCTCTTCTGTTTGTTTAGCTGATCAAACATCACTTCAAACTCTTTTAATAGGAGAAACCAAGGGAAAATGACCTTTTGTTAACAAAAAGTCTAAGTCTGCCACACCTAAAGTTGATCAAAAACTCATTTTAACTAATGGTCAACCTAAGGTGACTGTAAACAAAGACCTTATTAGGTTACAGAATCAGTTGCAACAGCTGGATGGTAAAATCTGTCAGCTGATGACCCATAGTCATCAGAAAACAGTTAAGACATCTCTTAGGCAATTACCAAAACATGTTAAAGGCTCCAAAAATAAAAAATGTTATAAATGTGGGAGCAAAGAACATAAGGCAAGTGATTGTTCTTTTGAAGGTAACTCAAGACAGCGGACTGATTATGATAACATAGTTGTTTCTCTCATTCATAAACAACCTAATATACAGTGGATGGCTAGGTGCAATCCACAGGAGTCCACTTAACGGTGGATGCCCAAGTATCACTAACCTTCTTTCAATCTCATCTATGCAGGGTCTGAACACATGGTATCTTGACAATGGATGTTCAAGGACCATGACAGGTTGTAAAGCTCTGCTTAGTAACTACAAGAAGGAAAAGGGTCCAAGAGTGACCTTTGGTGATAACAATTATGGGCAAACAAAAGGCTACGGTGAACTTCATAATGGGAACTTAACACTGTCTAAGGTTTCATATGTTAAAGGACTTAAGTACAATCTCATCAGCATAAGTCAATTATGTGATGGTGATCACAAAGTCCTCTTTACAAAGACAGGTGGTTTCATTTTAGATCAAGAGGGTAAAACAATAATTTGTGCAAAGAGAACCAAGGATGTATATACTCTTGATATGTCCTCTGGTGATCCATCAAAGTTAACCTGTTTGTATACGAAGTCTGTAACTGACACAAACTGGTTGTGGCACAAAAGGCTTTCCCATTTAAACTTCAAAAACATTAACAAGTTGAGCAAGAGTGATCTAGTGTTAGGACTACCTTCATTGACTTATGTTAAGCCTAAACCTTTCTCTGCCTGTGAGAAGGGAAAGCAGCAAAAGACATCTTTTCCATCTAAGCAAGCCTTCTCCATTACTAAACCATTTTACATGTTGCACATGGACTTATTTGGTCCTGTTTCTACTGCAAGCATTGGTGGAAGTAAGTATGCTCTAGTTCTGGTTGATGAATTCTCAAGATATACTTGGGTCATCTTTCTGAAAACAAAGAGTGAGGCAGCTGAAGAAATAATTTGCTTCATCAAAAAGATGGAAGTGCTAAATGGCAATCTGGTAAGGATGCTTAGAAGTGATCATGGAACTAAGTTTAGAAATCAAACTCTAGAAGGTTTCTGTGATGAGAAAGGCATATCTCAAAACTTCTCTGCTTCAAGGACTCCACAACAGAATGGTGTAGCTGAAAGAAGAAACAGAACATTGATTGAAACTGCAAGAACCATGCTGTGTGAGAGTGGGTTAGGATTCAACTTCTGGTCTGAAGCTGTCAACTGTGCATGTTTTACTCAGAACAGATATCTAATAATCAAAAGGCACAACAAAACTCCATACGAAGTGCTCAAGGGAAGGAAGCCCAACATCAGCTTTTTGCATATCTTTGGTTGTCAATGCTTCATGCTCAATCAGAAGGATCAATTGCAAAAGTTTGCACCCAAGGCTGATGAAGGTATTTTTATTGGATACTCTATGATCTCCAAAGCTTACAGAATCTACAACATCAGAACAAAGGTCGTAGAAGAATCAATTAATGTAAGTTTCAATGAAAATGACTTTGTTGCTTCCTGTTCTACTAATCCTTCTACAGGTGAGGAATTTAATGATCTACTGCATACTGAATACAACATTCCAGTATCAGCTGATTCACTCCCATCAGCTGATGTAGAGGATCTAGATGAATATGTTCGAATTCCACAAGAAACCAATGCACAATCTATTTTAAATCAACCCACACTTGTACTAAATGATGAGAATCATGATTCAACATCATTGGATTCTAACTCCATATAAAACATTCCCTCTTTAGTAGAAGTCTCCTCAGACTTCAATAATGAAATTTTGTCAACTGATCAACCAGAGATATCATCAGCTGATCAAATTCAAGGAAGTTCAACTCCTCAAATCCCAAGAAATCCAAACACTCCCTTAATCCAAAATACCTACAAAGACCTCAAAGATCATCCTAAAATTCAGGTAATAGGTAACATAGAAGCACATGTACTAACAAGGTCAAAATCCTGTAATTTCTGTTTGTACACAGGTTTTGTTTCTATGATTGAACCAAAGAAGGTAGATGAAGCTCTTGGTGATCCCCACTGGATAAATGCCATGCAAGAAGAATTGGCTGAATTTACTATGAACAATGTATGGACTTTGGTGCCAAGACCAAAGGACAAATCCATCATTGGTACTATGTGGGTGTTCAGAAACAAAATGGATGAACAAGGGCTGATCAACAGAAACAAGGCAAGACTAGTTACTCAGGGGTATTGTCAAGAAGAAGGAATTGATTTTGATGAAACCTTTGCCCCTGTTGCAAGACTTGAAGCTATAAAATTGTTTCTAGCTTATGTTGCCTTCAAAGAATTCAAAGTGTTTCAAATGGATGTTAATAGTGCTTTCCTCAATGGTGAATTGAAGGAAGAGGTGTATGTCAAACAACCTCCTGGTTTTGAGGATGCTAGCAAGTCAGACCATGTATATTTCTTGAACAAAGCCTTGTATGGTCTGAAGCAAGCTCCAAGAGCCTGGTATGATACCCTCTCTTATTTTCTAACCACAAAAGGATTTACTAGAGGAAGCATATATAGCACCTTATTCATAAGAAAATTCAAGGGTGATGTGATACTAGTGCAAATATATGTAGATGATATAATATTTGGGTCTACAAATGTTGATCTTTGCAAAAAGTTTTCAAAACTCATGTATGATAATTACCAAATGAGTATGATGGGTGAATTAAACTATTTTCTAGGTCTTTAAATTAAACAAGAGGTTGATGGAATTTTCATTCATCAAACAAAGTATGTAAATGACTTACTTAAGAAATTTAAGTTTGAAAATTGTTCTTCAATGAAAATACCTATGTCCACTGCCTTAAAGCTTGGAAAGGACACTGATGGCAAATCAGTGAACATTACAGCTTACAGAGGTATGATAGGGTCTCTTTTATACCTCACTGCAAGTAGACCAGATATTATGTTTTCAACATGTCTCTGTGCTAGATATCAAGCAGATCCCAAAGAATCTCACTTATCTGCTGTTAAAAGAATTTTCAGGTATCTCAAAGGAACTCCTAATCTAGGTCTTTGGTATCCCAAAGACTCTGACTTTGAGTTAGTTGGATACACTGATTCTGACTTTGCACGTTACACACTAGACAGAAAGAGTACATCTGGTGGTTGTCAATTATTAGGTGGAAGATTAGTCAGCTGGTCAAGCAAGAAACAGAGCTCTGTTTCAACTTCAACAGCTGAGGCTGAATACATTGTTGCTGGAAGCTGCTGTGCTCAACTATTATCGCTGCAAAATCAACTACTTGATTATGACATCCAGTTTGAAAACTCCCCAATCCTGTGTGACAACACTAGTGCCATCTCTATTTCTAACAATCCTGTTTTGCATTCTAAAACTAAGCACATTGAAATCAGACATCATTTTCTAAGAGATAATGTGCAGAAAAAGAAAGTTTCAATGCACTACATAAACACTGATGTTCAATTAGCAGATATCTTTACAAAACCTTTGGATGAGTCTCGGTTCAACTTCCTAATATCCAAACTTGGCATGTTAAATTTGTAAAATATTCTTTTCTTAGGTAGATAATTTAGCGTGAGAAAATAATTTTATTTGTGTGTGAAATGAAGTACTTATCTAAGCTTCTATATGTTTTATAAATGGTGAATCAACTAATGGTATTCTGTCAGCTGACGACCATCAGCTGATGATATACCTCAGCTGATCAATCATCAACTAAGACTTAGACGCTCAGCTAAGTGACTTCATTAGCTGACACTTATTTTCTCTCAAAAAGGATCAGCTGACACTTTCTTCTGTCAGCTGATGATACTCAGAGATAAAATTCTTGTGTCCCCACACTTATTTTATTATTTTTTTCATTTGTATTTAATACATTCCTAAACTGTATTTACTTCATTATAATTATCCGTTAGTTGTCTATCTATTTATTAACGATTCCGTTTATTAACTTTTTGCAGACGTGACGGTTACTCTTTGCAAAATATATTTTTATGACAGTTTAGGTTTCCAAGGAAGATATAAAGATGTTTTGAGCGGTTTTTCATTTCTTACGCTTTCAAAATTCTCAAAACTCTTGCTTTCTGAAACCCTTCTCTTTCACTGCTTTCAAGTAACTGTATCGTTGTGATCTCAAGCTCTGCAAAAATGGTGATGTTCAACCCTACTGAGGTCCCACAAGTTATTTCAGGTGAGAATGTTACTCCTAACTCTCTCTTCACCATAACCCCAAATAACATTCTAATAAACACCGACATACCTCAATCCAAAGCAAACCAAGGATTTGAACCCATGGTAAATTTTCTAAGAGCACACCCTCTGTTTCCCTGCTTATTTGCTCATCCTTTGTTTATCTTCCCTCGCATTATCGGGGAGATGTGGTACACTGCCAGATACCACCCAAACTATCAAACCATCACTTGCACTATCTTAAACAACCAAACACCCATTGTCATCTCTGTTGAAACCCTCAGACAATCCTTATCCATACCCAACTTTGCACCATTCCAACCCTTTGCTACTGCTGAACAAACCTTGGAGGTTCTGCCACTGATTGGCTACAATGAACCTATTTCTAATGGTAGATACAAGATGTCAGTCTTAGGTCACCCCTGGAAATACTTGGCTGGTGTCATAATTCGATGTTTTAGACATAAATCAGGGAGCCATGATCTACTGAATCAGACTGAGCTTATGGTTCTTCATGCTCTAGTGACTGGGAGGAATGTAGATTTTGCTCAGATTATCTTTACTGAAATGGTGGATAAGATCACTTTGGCAACTGTCAAAAAGACAACAAGGACCCATGTGCCTTATATCAGATTTCTTAGTTTGATTGCTCTACAAGCTTTGCAGTGGGAGGCATATACACATCTGAATGTTACACATAACACAATGCCAATCCCACAGATGGGTCAAAAGGTGTTTCACTTGATACGAGATGATGCTGGTCCTGCAATCACTCCTGAGATGCAGGAGTTAATCGATGATGCAATAGATATTGGTGATGAGGAAGAAGAACTTGTTGATGTGGATAATCAACCAGTAGAACTTATGATTGAAGAACAAGGTGAACAAGTTGAGCTAGGTGAAACACATCCAACAGAGGATGTTGTATTGGAAGATGTGGCTGATGATTCTGAGTCTCCTGATATAATCACTGAGCATTCTGAAGAGTCTATGACTCATGCTCAAGATGAAGCCATAGCTGAAGAAGAAAGGATGGATGAAGAGTTGTTAGGCACTGCTGATCAAGAAATGATGTTTAGAGCAGATGTGTTTGATGAACCAGCACCAGATGAGCCCGTTAATCCTGATGCTGAGGATGTTGATGCATATGATAGTGGTGCTGACAGTAGTGGAAGTGACAACGATGAAGGAGATGATGACTTTCATGGTGGTGATGCTGGTTATGTTCATGCTGAAAATTTTCAAGATACCACCACCTCATCTTCTCAAATTGGGATGCCAATTACTGAATTCCCTGTCAGTTCCAGCTCTAGCATACCACAGAATCAACAAAGTGATACAATATCTGAAAATTTCATTCAACTGAATGAGATCAGCAAGACTTAGCACATCTCAGGTATAATTTCTACCACCTTTGAGGACACTCATTTGGTAAACCCCACCAATGAAAACCCATCATCTCCACCAGTTGTAACAACCCCACAACAGCCAAGCTCTAGTGCACTCCCAACAGTCACTAGTTCTACTCCCACCTACACCTACACTGAATCAAGGTCACAAGATCTTGTGCCTTTTTCACAAGTCTCTGAGGTAGTGTTATCCACACCTCTGACCTCAACTCCTATAGCTACCTCTTATGTTGAGGGGGAGCTCATGGATGTTGCATTAACCCAACTGCCAGTAGATGTGTCCTCACAACAGGTCACATTTGTAGATATGGGACTCCTACAATCTGGGTCATCCTCCCAACAGGGTGATGCCATTGAAAGACATACCTTCTCCCAAGGTCACACTGTGTCAATGCCTATTATGAGTCTGCCTTTACACTTAGTAAGCTCACAACAGCTTACTACTGAAATAAGGGATACCCCACTGAGTGCAACCCTCACTCATACTCACATGTTTGCACCTGTATTTGATTCATTTCTTACACATACTACTGCACTATCTGTCAATACTAGTGGCATAAACCAGCCATTGGCACATGGTACAATTTCTGCTCCCAGTAATCTTAGGCCTAGATACCAAGGTCTAAGTGAGGGACCTCAATCTATTCCTGTTCAAAGCACAATCTCTCAATCAACTCCAATTCAACCCATTCCGTCTGCTTTTTCTGATCCCTCTCCTCAAATACTCCAAAACCTACTGTCCATCTCTCAAAAGATGGATAGTCTTCAAGCCTCCTTCACCTCTTTCCAAACCCAAACAGAAACTCAACTTTCTCATCTAACTCAAGAGGTTGAGTCACTTAAAGCTACTCACTCCCAACCCCAACCCATCCCTGCACCAGTTGATCTATCACCAATTCTTCATAAATTGGATCAACTCCTATCCCAAACTTCTACCCCTACTCCTACCCCTTCACCTCCTCTTTCAAACCAAAAAATCTCTTCCTTAAACCAAACCATTTTCAATCTTCTTTCCCAACTCCAAACATTAAGACCTTCCCCTCCTAACATTTCTGTAACCATACCTGACTCTCTTCTTAGAGTCCCTTCCCTTCTACACACCATAGCTGATGAGGTCACAAACCTAAGCCACTACTCCAAACAAAAGCACAGTGAAACCCTTAAAGAATTCACCAATATCACTGATACTATCCTAAGGCTAAGACAACCTCCATCCTTCACCCAACCTCCTATCCCTACTGCCTCTCCCTCACCTTCAAGTATCCATCTCTCTACCTCCACCCCTTCTCTATCTCCTTATTCCTTTTTCACACCTTCTGCACCTGCTAAGCCTGCCAAGCCTTGTGATAACTTTCCTTTCTCATTTGTTGATGACAAAAAGGGGGATAAGTCAGACTCGGATTCTGCTAGTTCAAGCTTATCACTAGATCATATTCAAGCAGTAGAAGCCGATAAGGCAGCAGTGGATCAAGCAGCCCCCAATAAAACAGAAACTCAAAGGAAATCAAATGTTGAGAGGGAGAATTTATCTGAGGGGGAGCAACCTGCTCAAGATGAGCAGAGGCCTAAAAGAAGGCTAAAACAAATGGCCAGAAGGAAGGGTGCCAAAAAGCCTAGACAAGGTGAATCCTGTGCACCAATCAAAGTGCCATCAGAAGATGATGATGATGATGATGATGATGTAGATAGGCTGCCTCTGTCCTCTCTGCTCAACTTGAAAAAGCAGAGTCTCTCTACAACAGCTCCATCAGTCCAAGCTTCCTCTCCAGCTCAATCAAATCAACCAACTCCCAGCAGTACATCAAGGAGAAAAGGAAAGAAAATCATGTATGCTGAGGAGATTGAAGCTGAAGAAAGAAAAGAGGAAGAACTTCATAAAGAAGATGAGAGTCTCAGAGAGCTTAGTGACTTAGCTGCTGCACTTGGTACATCTATTGAAGAAGTGTTGAAAACCAAGGAAATGCATCAGAATTTCACTACTCCTGAAGATCTTGCTGCAATTATTGGTGTTACTGATGATGAACTGAGAGAATTACAAGAAGAAGAACTAATCATGATGTCCTCTCAAACACATCAAGTACAAGCTGCACCACAGCAAGATGACCCTTCCACTAAGAAAGTACTTAAAAGAGGAAAGACTCACAAGGAAGCCATTCAAGTTTTGCTCAACTTTAACTTTGGAAGCATTGCTCAGCAAACTGAAAGGCAATCCAAGGAGTTCTTGGAAAATAGAGAAAACTTGGTAAATAGAAGATGTGCATACATCATTTCAAGGGTTACTCCTTACAGAGGTACAGATGAAGGTCCTTATCTCAGAGTAGTGAGAAGAGATGAAAGAAAAACTTATGAAAATACATATCTACATCACTGCAAACTGCTCTCCTTCTTTGAGATGATTGAGATCCTGTACCATCTCCTAAAGTCCAAGAGTGAGATTGTTCAAAGATTCATGGGAAAGTTTGAGTACTGGATCCGAATGTCAGTATATCATAGACTCTTCACTCATGATCAATTTGTTGCTCATGTTCAAGCAATTGAGGATGCTTTCAAGAAGACTTCAAAAGCCTTTGTTGCTGCTGAACAAATCATTCTCAATCCTGATCATCCCTATATTCCTGCTTATGAGAATCTGAATACTGCTCTTCCTCCCAATACTCATCCTGAAATGTTCAGGTATATAACTGAACCTGAAAGAGGAATGTTCTTCATGAACAGAGTTGGTATTTGGAGATTTCTGAGAGAATCTGAGATAGGGAAAGCTAAAAAATAACTGATATTTCATGCTGCAATAGCTACTAGAGATTTGACAGGAAATGAGCACTTTGAACAATTGATAAGATCAAGAGCTGATCAACTTCTAGCTGAAAATCCACATATCAGAACTCTTGAAGTCAAGGAAGAACCCTGGTGGGAATGAAGACCACACTTCATAACTAGACTAGTTGTATTTTTCAATTCCTAGAATAGTTCAACTTCTGTACTTAGTTTAACTCTTAGTTAGATTACTCTGTACAAACTCCTCTGTAAATATTTTTTGTAATCAAGCTTGAAACTTTGATCATGGACTATTTAGCCAAATTGCAAGTATAGATGATTCTGAGTAGATAGCTCACCTAGTGTAAATATAGAAAATCAAAAATCCTAAAAACAGAAAAATGATAGAAAAGATACCACAAAAACAGAACAATGGTACTTCATAAATGAAAAAGATTCCCAAAAACAGAATATCAGGGAACATAATTTAAAGAGTTTCAAAAAAATAGATAGCTAGGTAACCAAATTGAACTTAAAAGTTTTATATTTACAAATCCGAGTCAAACTGATTCTTCTTAAACAAGATAAAGTTTTGTCATCATCAAATAGGGGAAATTGTTGGAGAGATAGCAATATCAAACCTAAATCAAACCTTTTTATTAAGTAATATAGAATTTGATGTTAACAAAACCACATATTCAGTTTTGGACTTAGATAAATGAAAAACATGTGTTGTTTTTCATATTAGACTTAAAGAAATCTGTATGTAAGAAATGTCAGCTGACTAACCAAAGTGTCAGCTGAACACTGAGTATCAGCTAAAGAACAAGCTTAAGGAAGATCAGCTGAGAGGAAAAGATCTGTCAAGAAGCATCAGCTGAGGATCTACAAAGGATCATATGATGGTCCAAAACCATCAGCTGAGGAAAGTTTCAAGATCAGCTGAGCTATCAAGGATCAGCTGACACAATCACATTGATCAGCTGATGTCTCCCATCTGTCAGATGAGGTATTTATTGCTTATTCAATCTTTCCTTGATAAGTTGATCATACACAAATGGTTAGCTGCGCCCTTGGGATCGGCTGACAGTTTAGTTTGATCAGTTTATTAGCTATACTTTGATTTGTATTGTAAGCTGAGCATTTCGATCAGTTGAGTAGCTGAGTCTTTCACTTTCATACTTTAGCTGAGCTAAATTACATTTGCAGTTCAGTGTCTGTTAGCTGAGTTATTATTCTATATCTCAGTTAATAGCTTTTCTATGTGATATTTTCTTTAGTCAAAGGCAGAACATGTGTTGTTCTTATTATGCCTTAGATCTTTCTTTGTAAAAGTACTTAGCACTTTTTGTATATGCAAAAAGACAAAAAGGATAGATCTTTATCCCTGGAAAAGGAGAAAGATACTTTTAAAGAGAAGATCTCGAAGATATGCTGCTTCAACTAAGTATGGCTGGCAACTCTATACTTGGTAAAGTCAAATCTTCAGAAAGCATGGTGTTGATAAAAGTACAAGCATGGAAAGAGACGTTTACTCTCCCAAGACATAAAGGTAGTACTTTAATAATATAATAATAGATAGTGGGTAAACTCTTTACTGAAAAGTATGTTTACTTTACACACTTTGCTTGTAAAGTTAACTTACCTTCCACCCACTAACTTTATCTATTCCAGAGTGATATCATCAATTGAGCTTCTGGAAAGAGTGGTATAAAAGGTCATGGGTTCTAACCATGATAACAACCTTCTCTGGTATGAGATCAGAGGGAAGGGTTGGGGTGTATTGGGCTGCAGACCTGACACGCCGGAGTTGGTAACGCCGGTATGAGACCGGTAGGCGCCGGTCGGGTGTTACAAAAAAATGCACTTTTTTTTGTAACACCCCCGGCCAAGGCGCTTACCGATCTCATACCGGCGCTACCATCTACCAGGCATGTCAGGTCTGCAGCCCAATACACCCCAACCCTTCCCTCTGATCTCATACCAGAGTAGGTTGTTGCCATGGTTTGAACCCATGACCTTTTATACCACTCTTTCCAGAGTGATATCACCAATTGAGCTGCACTTTTCTGTAACACCCCCGGCCAAGGCGCTTACCGATCTCATACCGGCGCTACCACCTACCGGGCATGTCAGGTCTGCAGCCCAATACACCCCAACCCTTCCCTTTGATCATTATCCAGAGTAGGTTGTTGTCATGGTTAGAACACATGACCTTTTATACCACTCTTTGATATCACTCTGGAAGGAGTGGTATTAAAAAAAACAAGATCCATCTGCTAAAAAAACAACCACTTTAAACAATTAAACAAACACTAAATCCTAAAACAATCATATGTAACAAAATCACTAAATGCTAGAATATATCATAACTTAAAAAAAACATCCATTAAACAATTTATGGCCATTTAAACAGTCATGTAAATTGGTCATGAACTTTAACAGAGAAAAAAGGCATTAAACAATTGGTGGCCATTAAACAGCCACATGTAAATTGATGAACTTCAACAACAACAAAAAGCCATTAAACAAAAAAACAGCCATTAACAATCTACAAAATCGACCAGCTATGAAAACCAAAAGAATCGACCGGGTTATGAGCAACGAAGGCTACGAAATAGTATACAAAAACAGAGGGTTACGTACGTAAAAGAAACTTACAGGAAGAATTGATGGAGTCCCGGCTACGGTGATGAGTAACAAAGAGGAAATCACCGGTAATGATGTAGTCGCCGCCGGCGTTGATTTTGACCGGTGTGGTGATAGAGAGGCGATAGTCGTTCGTTCTAGGGCAAAAACGGGGCTCGTTATTTTGTTTAACCGGTTGTGGTAAGTAAACAAGAGTTAAACAAAAACAATACCTATTTTTTTTAACGGCAGCAGGCCACTAGGGAGAAGGAGCTTCGGCAATGCCATCACCCCCTCCCAGGCAACCACAAAATCTTTTATTGAACTGCAACCTAACAAGAAGCTAAGCGCAAATACTTACAGATACATTAAATGTCATAAACTTCAAAGAATGAGTACAATGCAATTGAAATCTCCTACTTAAACACATGAAAAAGGAGATAAAATCCAATTGACCCAATTGGAGTCCACCTTATTTCCTGTCATTCTGTTTTTAAGCCACAAAAATGAGAATGCTTGTATCTGACTGCCTAGTAATTCCTTTTTTTCTTGCACCTTTGCTCTAAATATTTTCCCATTTTTGAATTTCCACATGACCCATAGATATGTGTAGATAATACCCGTTAATACCTTTACCTTGGAGCCTTGAAGATTCAACGAATAACCCCACGCGATCAGTTCTTTAGTATTACGGATACTACTGACATCTAAGCCATTCCACATGCAAGTTTCTCTAAGTACCTTTTGTGAGAATGGACATAAAACGAAAATGTGATCTTCTGATTCCTCTTCATTTCCGCATAACGGACACGCGAGAGAAAGAAGCACCACTCCTCTCTTATTCAGATTTACTTTCGTAGGCAGTCTTAGATGAGCAATCCTCCATGCATTTATGCAAACTTTCAGGGGCACCCATTTACACCAGAAGAAGTTACCAAATGGTACTTTATTGAGATAAAATTCATCAAATGTTTTCCTCACGAAAGAAACAGTGAATTGACCAGATGAGTTTAGAACCCATATACCGTGGAAAAAGGTTGCTGATCACCTGATTGAAACACACGACTCTAAAGGAATATTTACTTTTTCGAATTCCTTGTACACCTTGAGAATATTCCGCCAAGTGCCCGGACACCTTCCCGTTGTATTAATGCCAATTATTCCTCCGTTGACGCCATGTATCGCTTGAATTACCTTGGTCCAGAGAGAGTCTTGATCTACCTTGAATCTCCATATCCATTTTGATAAACAAGCTAAGTTGAAAGCTTTGAGACTCCCAACCCCGAGCCCACCTTACTCCTTCTCGTTTAGAATAGTGCTCCAAGAAACCCATGAAATCTTTTTTTCTCCTTCTTTAGACCCCCAGAAAAATTTTGAGCGGTAACTTTTTAGCTTGTTAGTTATTTTTTCAGGGGCTCTGTATATCTGAATCATGGGCTCCAATCATTAATAAATTCCAATCTAAATTGTCAAAATGGAAGGCCAAGAACTTGTCTATCGGGGGTAGATTAAACTTATTAAAGTCGGTGTTGGGAAGTCTTGGAACTTACTTCTTTTCATCACTTTGGTAAAAACAATATCTATTTAGTAAATATGTTTAAAAATACTTCTATTTGATAAATATTTTTGAAAAAACATCACTTTGGTAAAAAAACTCGGTAATACCCCTCCTTTCTTTTTCTTTTTCTTTCTTCTCATCAAATCAGTAACGCATCACTTCTCATTATTTCGACAACCAAAGTTTTACCTTTAATTTAATTCTCCAATCGTCCCGGCCTAAAGTAACAAACTGGAAAAATAAAGAGGATTTCGCGCAAATAAGCAAAATACATTGAACATTCGCGAAAACAAGCTAAAAAAAGTCAAATTACGAAAATAAGCATCAGTTTCGCCCCCAAAAAGCCCAGTTTCGCCCCCAGGTTTGCCCTCCAATCAAACCCCGCCACGTGTCGTCAGTTTCGCCCCCCATCTCAGTTTCGCCCCCAAAAGTACCAGTTTCGCCCCACATGTCCTCGATATTGGTGCTGGTCTCGTGTTTTGTGCCCGTTCTAGGAGTATGTGCCCAGTTTCGCCCCTAGCGGCTTGGTTTCGCCCCCATTTGTCTCGATTTTCGTGCTAGGGGCGAAACTGATGACACGTGGCGGGGTTTGATTGGAGGGCGAACCTAGGGGCGAAACTGGGCTTTTTAGGGGCGAAACTGAAGCTTATTTTCATAATTTGACTTTTTTTCGCTCAGTTTCGTAGACGGTATGTGTATTGTGCTTATTTACGTAATTGATTTAAAAATAAATATAAATCTCATTTCCACCCATACTTTTAATTCTCTCGTTGCTCACTAAAGCCACCGACAATGTACTTCTCGTAAGAGATAATCATATGACCAATGATAATATTTCGTAATCTTCTTCAAAACGTTCATTTTCTTCTAATTTCATTTAATTTTTGTATTCTAATTTGTTTATCTTATAGTTGTAACAAGGTTTTGGTGCCCGCGCGTTGCGGCGGGTACCAAAACATTTTTTTATAAACGGAATATGTATAATATAGAATACCACGTGGTTTTCTATTCTAGATTCGTCAATGAATATAAAGACTTAGAGTTTACATATATGTTTACAATAACTAAATTTTTTTATAACATAGTTACACCATGAATTTCATTTTAATCATAAAACTTTCTTATATTTAATCTTTATATATTACAAACTCATTAAAAAGTTCCCTTTTACTACAAACCCTCTCAAGAAAGTTTCCTTTTATGTCAAAGTTACGTTATCACCCTAGTTAATTTCATTTTATACAAAAGTTGACAAAATCTTTATTTAGTTATTGTAAAATATTTTCTGATGTTAACTTTAACTATATTAGACTTTGAGGTAGACTTTGTTAGTTAATTTTTCAAATATTGAAATTAATAATTTAGTCTTTGAGATAGAACTTTTTTACAATTTTATACAAAAGTTGACAAAATCTTTATTTAGTTATTGTAAAATATTTTCTGATGTTAACTTTAACTATATTAGATTTTGAGGTAGACTTTGTTAGTTAGTTTTTCAAATATTGAGTTTAATAATTTAGTCTTTGAGATAGAACTTTTTTACAAAAAATTAATCCTTATAAGAAAACCATATTTACCATAGATGAAAAAGTCCTTTATTTAGATAAATAATATCCTAAGAGTAAAAAAAAAAAGTTTTTCAAATATTGAGTTTAATAATTTAGTCTTTGAGATAGAACTTTTTTACAAAAAATTAATCCTTATAAGAAAACTATATTTACCATAGATGAAAAATTCCTTTGTTTAGATAAATAATATCCTAAGAGTAAAAAAAATAAAAAAAACACTATAGATGAACAATGCCTTATGAATAGTGAAGGTAATATTTGGTAAATGTTATGTAGTTTAATTTAATTTAATGTCTTTTATCTACTTCCAATTTTTCTTTAACTTTTAAGAGAAATCTATTATTTGTCCATGGAAATAAAACAGAATGAGAACCCAAAAGTACCTGTATTTTTAATATTAATAATAATTAATACAATGTATTTATAATAAGAATAAAAACAAAAAGAAGAATAATATACAATAATATATGTATGATAAAAGATAATACAATAATATACAACCAGGGGAGGGTTCATTCGAGACCGTTGTTAGTGCGAGAATCGCGGTAACCAATCTCAGCCGTTCCTTGGATATGAGAAGTTTATGGATGGAGAACGTGGAGGGATATAGTGTGGCAGGGTGCATGTGAGAAATTCATGGGTGGGCAATGGCATTGAAAGAGGGGGAATTGGACGGCTCAGATCAGTTCTCGCGGTTCTCACACTAAGAACGGTTCTCGCATGAACTTTTTCCTATACAACTATATATTTATACATTTTGATTCTGCCTTTCCAACTACATTATCCTTGAAAACATCAACGGACGCCAATAACAACGCAATCATTCTATCGGTTGTCCGTGATATTGGTTTAGCTCTATTGGGAAATTTTGATTTCTTCTCCCTCTATTGTTGTTCTAGTTGCGTTTTGGGTATCACTTCATCTTCCTCGCTGGAAGGTGGATTCAACTTCATTTTCGGAATTGGCTGCACTCATCTTGAGTAGGAAAAGTGTTGGAAGAAAACGGAGAATGTTAAACCGGGTAGCCTTCGGAAGTAACTTGTTGAATCGGTATTTGTTGTTGTTGACCCGAAAATTGTTTTTTGAGCATCCCCGTATAACTAATTTGTGTGAGAAAACAATAGGGATGGTTAATAGATTGGATGGGCGATGTCTGGCGGAAAGGATTATCTTAAGATTGAGGAATTAAACTCAGCAACCTCGCTTAATTACGTCAGGAATTTCGGATATTGGGTGGTGAATTTTGAGTTGTCGTTTATGCCCATAAGGAGAAACATATATAAAATATTGTTGGAAATTTTGAAGATTTAGAAGAAGAAATAGAGAGTTTTATGTAAACTAGTATTTTACCCGCGCGATGCGGCGGGGTAAAATAGTTTCATTTGTCGACATAGGGGTGTTCAAAATTCGGATATAAACCGCTTTAACCGTAATCCGAATCGCTCCGTAACCGAAAAAGCCGAAACCGTTTTCAAATTCGGTTTTCGGTATTTTTAATTATATATTATATATTATATAAATGTTTTTAAATTTTTTTAAAGTACCCTTTCCCTGGCTCCCTCCGACCTCTCGCATTTCCTGTCATTAAATTCAGGACAGTTTTTTGTAAACATTTAAAGTGTATTTAAATTCTAACAGTTTTTTATAAAGCAATTTAAAGTGTCATTAAATTCAGAATAATTTTTTGCAAAGCATTTAAAGTGTTTAAGATTATTGCTTAAATATATTGTAAATAATGTTATTTGAGTTGTACAATTTTAAAAGTGTTAAGAATGTTACTGGAAGTTGATCAACTCAACTTAACCCCAAAAATCCGAAAGAGGGTAAGGATCTAGCAGTCTCAAAAACTAATCATATAAAAGAAAAATATGATATCATAGTTACTCAAACAACCACAAACAAAACAAGCTGTTTGTTTGTATGCGTGTGTGTGCGTCTAACAAGAAAAAAACAAACCCGGTTTCTTCCTCCTTTGTGGTCAGCCGAACCAACAAGGAGAGGGGAAGAGAGTTTTTTGGTGACTTGTTTCTTAAGCTATCTCATTAACTTATGAGGTAAAGTTAAGTTAAATCTATTTTAAATACCATTTTATTTATAAAAGATCAAGCCCAGATTTAGCTCATATGGAACTTGGTTCAAATAAAAAGTGAATGAATGTAAAATGAGTAAGAGGCATTCACAAGATGACATGTGGCAAAAACTATAAAAGGGTAAATTAGACTTTTTATATCGTTTATGATGCATTTAAAAAATTTAATTAGTCAAACTAATTCATATTATGTTGGTAAGTATTCCCGCCTGTTTTTTTTATCCTTTTCTCCAATATTCTTTCTGATTTTCATGAGCACTCTCTAGTTTCTTTATATTGGTTTAATTCTGTTTTATGTCTCCTTACAAATTGATTAACAATATGTATAGTTTTCATCATTTTAATCGAACAAAATAGTATATTCATCGATTTTTGAATATATGATAATACATCAATTATTTACTACCCAATCATCAATTTTTAAAATAAATTATGAAGTTGAGCATCCTTCAATTTTTGAAATATATGATAATTCACCAATTATTTAATATGCAGTCATCAATTTTTAAAATAAATGAAGTTCCGTATTTTTCAATATTATTGTATATTAAATTAATAACATAAATGAAGTGCGCGTACCTTTTCTTTCCGATAAACCATTTTCTTCTGATAAAACAATCTTCTATTTAACTAATCGTATGAATTCCGTTTTCCAAACAATCGTGATTGCTAGAGGCCACGTAGCATATATCTCGGTATTAGGGTAACTGAATTGATCATTTTATTCCAATTTTGCCCTCGCGTCTCAATTAAACCGTCCTTCCAAAAACGGTTAGGATTGTCATTTTATCATCAATTTTGACCGACGGAAATTGACATTTTATGGCAATCCGACGGTTAGGATTGTCTCTTACCCTTTTTACATTTTCACACCTTTTACAATAACCACACTCTATATATACATATTATCCCAAAAAACATATTTTACCCCGCCGCATCGCGCGGGTAAAACACTGTATATATATATATATAGTGGGAGGTTCAAAAGAGACCAGGAAATAAAAAAAGTACGGGAGACCAAATCTGAGCCGTTGATCTCATCACCGTTAGTGTTGCCAGTTAATGCTGCCCTCCCCGGTTAATGTTGCCAGTTATATTTCATGACTGAATTGATGCTGCCAAATGTTAATGCTGCCCCTCCTCAGTTAATGATATATAGTGGGAGGTTCAAAAGAGACCGGGAAATAAAAAAAGTACGCAAGACCAAATTTGAGCCATTGATCTCATCACCGTTAGTGCTGCCAGTTAATGTTGCCCTCCCTAGTTAATGCTGCCAGATATATTTCCGCTTTAATGAATAATAACTGTGTTATTTCTGTACAGTTTTGAGTTGGTTCAAACCAGTTTGGTTGTGAATCATGACAACTTAAGTATGAATTGTGACCTGTAAAACTCAACAGTTATATCAGAGCCTCAGTTCAGTTTATCACAATGTTATATATATATATATATATATATATATATATATATATATATATATATATATATATATATAGTGTTTTACCCGCGCGATGCGGCGGGGTAAAATATGTTTTTTGAGATAAAATGTAACTTTTGAAGTAAAATTAAAAGAAGAAGAGTGTGATTATCGATAATATGTGTTGTCTATAATAAAACCATTTTAAAAGCACTAAATTTAAGATAAGTAATCAAGATATACTTTAAAAAATCAATTTTTAACAAAATTTATGTTGAATTTAATATTATTTAAATCACAACAAAAATTTAATACCTTAAAGAAATATTTATTAATTTTTGAAAACTATTTTTAATTAAGTAGTACAATTACTAAAAGATTACTTACAATACCTTAAAGCAATAAATTATTGAACTAAACTTGAGTTCAATTTAATATGCAGTAAATCATAATAATTTGTTACAATAATTTGAAATTAATGTAATTAGTTTGTTTTGTAACTTACAATTAATTAATTTTCATAA
Source organism: Pulicaria dysenterica (assembly GCA_947179395.2). Lineage (NCBI taxonomy): Eukaryota > Viridiplantae > Streptophyta > Magnoliopsida > Asterales > Asteraceae > Pulicaria > Pulicaria dysenterica. The sequence continues at coordinate 73,942,952 of OX359288.1, read as the reverse complement.
TTTCAATGTTTGAAAATATTGCTTTAATGTATTGTAATATATGCAAAATGTGTTGTACTACTTAACTTAAAAAAGTCTTAAAAAGAATAGGCTAAATGGTTTATAAAGTAGTGAAGATGATTGGGTAAAATGTTATGTTTCGATAAAATTGAAAAGGTTTTAAAAAATATGTTTTTTGGAATAATCATTTTGCAATGGTAACGTAATAAAAAATGGGTTGGGTTGAGTTAGGGGTTGAATGGGTAGTAGGTTGTGGGAAATGGGGAAGAGGGAGGGGCGGGTTGGGGGATGCGCTATTTTGGTGTTACCGATCATAACCTGAGGGTCACGTAGACCCAATGGCAGGGCGGATAACGCTTTACGCCAGGCCTTAGAGTGGAACAATCCTTATAACGGTCGCTTTCATATCAGTTTTGTCCATCATTCAGTCTCGTAGAGTGTCACTTCTCACCATTTTCCCACCCTATACCCTCATCCTTCAAGTGGTCTCCACCCCTCCCACCTTCACCACATCTCATCCCATCCCAAACCTTACAATTGTAAGATACAAAATAAGAGTCACAAAGAAACTACAAACCAATGAACAATGGAACTATCAACTTGAACACAACAACAAACAACCCAACTTACAATCTGCTGGGCATTAAACCTATGTTGGTCGCTGAATCAGATGCCATTGCAGCCATGATACTGTCATTCACATATTCTAATTTCCTTATTAGTTTCTTTCTAATTGAAACAATCTAGAAAATAAACTTTCCAGATTACTAAACCTACATCATCTATCTTGTCAAACCTGAATTGAATTCTCCGAATTCGGTTTCTATGTAAAGAAGTTGGAAAACATAATCCCCTATCTACCATTCTATCTTATCATCCACACCCAGGATGCTTGCCCAAACACAAAAGAAACTTGTTCTTACCAAGTCTTTAAATCAATAAGATCAAATTTTATATGGGATAAGCCTCTAGTTTAAATTTCCAACTCTAGTGTGCTATCATTATCTTCAATCTCATTTTGGATAAGCTTTAGAGAGAAGTTCGACACGAATCACAACTCATTTGTTTCTATAAAACCGTCAAACTTACTACTCAACTTGAAACACTTAATCTGTTTAGTTAAAAATATACATGTACATATGTACTATATATGGAATTATGGAAACATTTATACAACTAACATAGTAACATATGCTAAATTTTACTTTTTGTCTATATCAAAATATGTGCATACATGGTAGTTGGACTAATTAAGTTTATATCAGTTATGTGTTTAAAAGAAGTGTAGGACAAAAAATATTATATTAACATAATTATGAAATAATTTATAAGTAATTAAATCTAGATTAACAAAGTTAACAGAAATTGTTGTATTATTCTCGTTGACTTAGAACATGATTTGCGTAAATTTTTTTAGTGCATTTGTTAATAAGGGTCATTTAATGGAGCTGGGGTGTTGGTTAAGTGAAGTTGTTTTGAAATTATATATATCTATACATTAGGTAAGGTCTAATTTGAGTATCTATATCTAATAAGTGAAGTAGGTTTTTTGCATTAAATTTGGTCACATCTGCATCAAAATTTGTAAAATGAAAATAGACGTTGCATAACAAGCATTTTATATACACATATCAAAAGGTGCAGCAGTATAGTGGCGGTTAAGAATTATATATATATATATATATATATATATATATATATATATATATATATATATATAGTTGCCGGTGAGTGTAACCGACAACACATAGCTTTCATTCTTAGCCGTTAGATCGTGATCACTTTAAATCTCAGCCGTATAAAGTCTTGAATTTAGTCAGCCATTGGATCAATCTCTCATACAATTAATCTGATCCATTGATGATGGAATTAAAACTGTTGTAACAACGTGTACAACATCGTGGCAATTTAAATCAAATTGGGAGGGGGGATAGTGCTTTATGAAATATTTGAGGGGTTTTTATGAAAATATGAGAGTTTTTATAAAAAATTGTATATTAATGTAATTAGTTATAGGTTGTTTATAAATAATGTTTAATAACTTGTAATATATTTTGTTTAAAGAAAAAATAAGTATATATTTACGACCGTCTCATTTTTATCTACGTTTTTGTATAAAATTTATCGTAATATGATATTTTTATAAAAAATTAGTATATTCTTAAGTTTTTGTTATTCATCAAAGAAGTGAGTATGTAATTCTCGGAAAAATTTATATATTTTTGTATTCATTCCCTCTATGTATCATAGTTGATATAGAAACCTATTTCTTGGTCTTTCGATAAAATGATTAAAATATATTATTTTTTAAAACTTTGTAACGAAACAGATAAGATTTATAATGAAATAAGATGTATGTTAAATAGTTGATGCACTCAAAATATTATTAAGAATATATTTTATTGATATGTCATGGTTTAGTAACATGATATTGTAAAATATTTATAATTTTATACTTAAGTGTAATATATAAAATTACATGTACCAACTTAAAATTAAAAATTCTTATCATAATAAAACTTAATCCGAAAAATGAACACCAATTAATATAAAAAACAAAGCATTATATATGTATATAAAGAACCATTTTTGCATAAAGAACTTAAAGAATCATCATGAACCATTTCTCTCTCCTAATAAACTTTAATCTTTTATTTGTTTAAAATATATTCACCTATTAACACGCTATCTTACACAAACATAATTATCCAACCATATCAATATAATTTTCAAAATCTTATAAACTACTCTCTCCTTATTTCATAAATATAAATCTTTATTAAATTTTTTTTTTATTTTTTTTAGAATTTATTTTTATAATTAAATACATAGTTGATACAAATATATGAAAAATTGAAGAAAAAAACGGAAATGTTGCTGAAATTTTTTCGTGATATTGAATTACGCGATACATCCTTGAAAACTACATGTTAGAAAATATAAACTATTTACCATCGCACGGGTACACTGCTAGTAGTATATTATGATTATTATGTACTATTTAAAATTTGAGGCTTTTGTTTTACTTATATGGTTATCACTAATTAAAATTTTATGAATATAAATTATTAATTTTGAATGGTGTACCCGGACACCGTTAAGAATTGTGATGGTTTTGGTGACAAGAACAAATAACTAACTAATTAGTTTGCAATATGTACTCAGAGCAAGACGAGAAGTAGCTCAAGGGAGACGTAGTTTAGTGCGAGTGGTGACAGAGAGTCAGCCAAAGGAAGAGAAAAGGAAGATACTGCCAGAATCTTAAGGAGACGTTTGGCATGCGGGTTATTTATGTCAAAAAGATTTGTTTTATACATTATTCTAAATTTTATATGATGTTTGATTGACGTAATATGTCGGGGTTTTCATTTGTTTTATAAAATAGTCAAAGAATTTAGAATGTTTCATTGATAAGTGACAAAATTGCCTTTGAGTTATCTTTTGTACAGTTTTGTTTGTGTAGTAAATTGTTTATACAATTAAATTATAAATCAAATGAATTATCCATAAAACTTAAACATTAACTATAATTAAACTAAAACAACCAAATAATATATCTAGCACAAGTAATAAAAAAGAATTCATAACCATATACCATAAACTAAAAAAATTGTCTTAATAAGATCCATAAGTAAATACAACCACATAATGACATAAATATTAAATAGTCTCAAAATAGTGAAAGACCCGTAATCAAATACCACCCCCAACTTGATGTACTTCACATAGTGTTCTTATCCTGTATCATCCAAAATTTTAAAACAACTTTTATCTTTTTAACATGTCAATATTTATTCACATATAGAGTTTTACACGGTGTTTTCGAGTTTATGAAGAAGAGGAAAGAAAAAATAATATTTTTTTATCAAAATCATCTCAATTTGGAAAAAAAAAAGATTTGGAGGGAAAATAAACCAATTTTTCCTCCAAATTACTCCATTTTCTTTCAAGTATTTCTTAAATGAAACTAAAGCACCTATTTTGTTGGTTTGCTTTTGAATCCTTTTTTTGAATTCTTTAAAAAAAAAATCTTGAAATGAGAACACAATGTTAGGGTGGAAATACTGAGAATTTTATCTCCAACCCTTGCACCGAATTTTTAAAAGTGTTTAAAGGAATCAAATATTCTCTTCAAATATACATGAACACTATAAGAAAACCTAATTTGTTACTAAATGTATATCTTAATTTATATTGTAAATTCATATCACACTTTCATATTTTATATATTTTGTTAAAAAAATAGTTAGAACAATAAGCTCACACCATTTACCATTATTTTTCATCCTGGATCCATGTGTTTGTTGTTAACTTTAAGTATAAGATAAATTTAAACAAATTAAAAACCTGTAGAAAGAATTTGGATCTACTAGAGAAAGGTTTTTGGATAGATTATCAATGATGTTTTCCCGAAAATAAAAAAATTTCAGAAGGATGCCTTTCTTTTTTTAGCACACTTGAAAAAACAGAGCTAGAATGCTAGCATCTAGATGCATGACTTTTGGCTAATAACTACTGTTTCATCAATTTAGTACAATACAAGAACTTCCATAACATGATTAAAGTGAACCATAAAGTCAAACACCTTAAAAGCATTCATCATTAACACCACTAGTAACTTTAGCATTCAAACAATTCATTTACATAAAAATTATACAATAATTTATTAAACAATAATAAGGTCTGAATATGATTCCAATTCTGTTACAATAACTATTTGGAGAGAATGTTGTTTTGATTTGTATATCAAGTAAAATTATATGTTTTTTTATTAAATCTTCGTATTTCATTCTTTTACTTACTAGATGATTACATGTGAAATATATTGATATTATCTTTTCATCTTCTTTCTTGATTTTGAAACTCGTCTTGATGTTGTGAGTAGAATGATAAGTTGATCTATAGAATAAAAACATATATAAAACTATTCATATTTAAATTGATTCTTAATGAAAAGAATTGTTTTTAAAAAGCATAAAGATTTGCCTTTTAAGACAGATAAACAAGTTGGTAAAAAATCCAAAAAGATATTTAGAAGGTATGTGATTTATACAAATAACAACAATTTGTTATACACAACAAAACTCATTTATTTAAATCATTATATTATATCCTTCAATATATGGGAAAAAATTGACACTGAATTTGTCTAGACATATATATATATCATAATTAGTGTGTATGAAAATCAATTCTGGTACGCAAATCATCTTCATTTTTAATACACGATAATCAAATAATCAAACACAACACGTAATTCTAAACACTCTCTTATTTAGGTCTTATTGATGTGGCTAACTTAAGCATGCAAAGAACATTTTATCGCTGTTACGTAGCTCTTATGCCACTATAACTATATAACCAGTAATCACAATTTTTATTCATGCTTTTGTCACAGGAAAGAAATCTGTGAGTTTTCTCGGCACAACTTGTATTTGCTTATGGTCTTATAGTTTTTTTCTCATCACATATTATTAACCAAAAAAAGAGGTTATGTATTATTCTACTAAATCATCTTATTTATTTTTTTATTCAGTTTATCAAGACAACTAGATAAGTGTTAAAATTAAAAGATGAGATGAAAAAAGAATTAATGAATTTTATATAACATTATTTAATAGGTGAAAAATGAAATATGAAGATTTTATATGAGGAAATAAAATCTCTCCAACCAAATTTTTTATTTTCCATACTCATACTTTCTTTCTAAAAACAATAAAAACAAACACAAGCAAAAACCAACCTCAAAGGACTCTAGACACAATTATTACATAATTGATCTTTCTCAAAACCCAACCAAATACCAGAATTGGAATCTCATGAAATGATGAAATAAATATACATTTTTTCTCCACATTTTTGCTTGTAAACAATTAATTTTCAACATCCCCACATAACATATGCCTCAACCCATAAAGTAATTGCCACAAGTTAGGTTGATGACTTGAAAATTTATGTTTCCCCTTCATGATTGAGAATTTCTGGTATTGGGACCAAATTAATTCACCCATCCCCACCAATTAAATATTTTAGACAATAATTAACAATATAATATAATATTGTAATTTCAACTAAATAATCACAATTAGGACAAAGCATGATTGAATATCGATGCCTCTAGATTCAAGTATCAGTCATACCTGAAATCAATATATATCGAATTGAATTTGTACAGTCACAGAATATAATACATGTTAAACCCGTATTTAAAAAATATACCTTATATATGAAAATTCGAATACAAAAGTCGGTAAACACGTCATCCGGATTTTACACTATTTTCATTTGCATACAGTACACTACTAGAAAAAAGATACTTAGCGACATCTTTAGTGACATAATACTCAACGTCACAAAATTGTGACAAACGTAATGATAGTTTTATGCCCTAATGTCGTAGATTCTGCATTCCGTTCGAAATGTCGTAGTAATGGTGGGATTCACGCTTCACAACCAAAAGAGATTATCATAGACTCGTAGTCGATTCGCTCATTCCGCTCGAAATGTCGTAGTCGATTCACGCTCCTCCGCATTCCGTCCACCGCCATACTCCATCGTACTCACGAAAATCATCATCGTACTCTGCATTCCGTCCACCGCCATAGTCATAGTCTAATCGCCGTTCACTTGCTTCTAACTCGGAACAGATCTCGTAAGTTATACTTTTTGTTCATACGTGTTTTTTAATTGAGGTTTGTTGTCTAAATTTTTCATTTATGCTAATTTAGCTAATATGATTGTCATATGGTTCGATAGTCTCTGTTGATTCATTGTTATTTTTTCATACGGCAGATATTTGAAGTAATAATTTAGCTAATATGATTGACATCTTGTGCTAAATTGATTGTTATTTTTTCAGTAAGTGGATATCTGAAGTAATAATTAGCTAATATGATTGAGATTTTGTTCATACAGTTGGTTCTATTTTAAATATATATACACGTATATATCTGATTGCACACTAAAAGAACCCCAATGTTAATTGTAGTTGATATACATTCGACTCACATATATTCATATGATATATACATCATAGTTTCTCCTTGTTTATCTTATAATCAAGTATCTATCATAAATTGTGATGGTGAAATTGCCCAATACTATGTCACATATAGATTCAATTGTATGAATACAAGATCTAATAGTCAGTTTCCCTCCACTTGAGATTGTATTGGAATTAGTTTGGCTTGCCAAAGTTAACTATGCTATTTTTGTTTTCTTACTTGATTGGGTCTTGCTCTAGGATATATCAGATGTAACATATGATGCCTACTAGTGATTCTCTGGCTATAATTGGTTGCATTCATCTAATTTATGGATTCTAAATAAACATTAAACTATACACACTCTTAAGTAGCTCTAGTTGTATTGGTTCAATGCATTGTTGGATATTATCCTTTAAGCAGGATGATTTCATCTAATACTAAAACTCACCTGGTCTTACTATATATATGTTTTTGCTCATGACCTGCTGGCTGATTCTGGTTATAATCTATCCTCATGAATATATTGTCTTAAAGTTCTAAAGATTTTCTTTTATAATTAGGCAAATTGACTAGTTAAAAATTATTTTGTTTTTATTGTAATACCTAGATGGAAAGTGTAGATGTACATGAGGAAGTTGATCAGTCAAATGTTGAAGATCGACGTATTATCTTAAGAATTTAAAGCAATTCGTAAGTTCAAAATAAAACATGTTTTTTTCTCTTTTTCTTAATTATTTATACATCTATACATTTATATATGCAATTTGTTTCCTTGTAGTTTTATACCTTCTCATAGCGTAGAGAGTAGCATCACAACCATTTGGAAATCACAGTTCACTGGAGAATGGGATACATGGACTAGTGTTTCACAAAAAGAGAAAAACGTTTGGTTTGACGCTTTCAAGGTAGTTCACAAAATGTATTTATTTTTTGTTCCAACAAATAGTAGGTTTGTTATTTAGAATGTTACAACTTCCATTTGACATTGTTGCATGTTTTTTACACAAAGTGACTTTGTTTATTAGTAGGTTTACTATTTATAATCTTGTTTTCTTCAATAGGATAAATATAAGTGGGATGCAAGAATAAATGCTAAAGTTCGGAGGTTGTTCAACACAGTAGGATCAAAGAGTTTCCGAAACTACATGTGTAAAGCGAGGAAGACACCTACACACAAACCATAATTTATGAATGCTACTGCTTGGCAAACACTCTGTAGGAGGTGGCAGTTACCCGAATTTGTTTCAAAATCTGAGAGAGGGAAAGTTGCTCGTCAAGCTAATAAGCGCTTGCATGTTGGTGGATCAATCTCAAATGTTGAGCACAAAAGAAGATTGGTATGCAGATTTTAGCATTTTAGTGATAAATACTAGTGTTTTACTTATTTATTTATGTGCTTAGTTTTAATAAGTATCTATTGTATAACTTGATTATATAGGAAAAGGAACTAGGACGGGAACCCATGGCTGGAGAAGTGTTTATGAAAACCCATAAAGGGAAGGACGGCACATTTGTTGACAATGTGGCACAAGAAACATGGGTAAGTTTTATTTTTAACTTAAGTTTTATCTACTTTATGCATAAATTAATTCCGAAGAAGTTATTTAATAACTAGGTAATTTGCATCTGATCCTTTCTTGAATTCTTAAATTTATGTTTTTATTATCTTTTAATCAGAGTATGTACAAAGATACATATATCCCAATTTATGAGTTGAGTCTTGTTTATGATCAGATGGTTTAATGCATGACTGTAAATTTTCATAATTTTCATGGGATTAGAAAAGGTGATAGCTGTTATGGATTAAACTTGCTGTTATGGTTATAGTTTGCTATAATTTTATGGTTATAGTTTGCATAAAAAGGAACTGGTACATTATAAGTTTGCTATAATTATGGTTAGAGTTGCTTGTAATTGTTTGTTCTTGGTTATGTATTCTGATACTTCTAATTTATATTTAGTAAAACCAAAATTGAAAGAAAGGAACATTATGTACATTATGTTTGGATTAATTTTTTAACACGTTAAACTTGTTCATTACATTTGGCTTTTCAATATAGGAACAATACAATGAAAAATTTGGTGAAGCGGACTCACTTGATGCCGAGTCGGGGAATGTATCAAATACGTACTCGAGATGGGCTGAACATGTTGGCATAAAAAATGGAAGGGCTTAGGGATCGGTGCTTGATGAGTATATGCTTCAAAGTGTCAATATGGAAGAGTCATCTATTCATAATGTACCTAATGAGGAACTGGATGATTTACGAGAGATGGTGGAGCAACAAAAACTTGAGAATGGACTTCTGAGAGCCGAGTTGGATAATCTAAGATCAACACAAGAAGTACAGTCAAGAAAATTAGATCAAGTCGTTAAATCACAAACTTCGTTGGAGCAAAACTTAAGGACTATCGTTTCCCAAGAAGTACATGCATCCGTTGCTCAAGAAGTAAGTAAAGTCGTGGCTCATGAAATGGGAAAAGCTACCCGCCAACTTTTAGATGCAATTCGGGGTCGTTAATAGTTTTTAGTCGAATATTAAAAACATTTGATGTTATACTCTTTGAATTGGATGATGACTTGGTTATTAGTTTGTGTTATATACAACTCTTTTAGAAGTTTGGTTTGATAATAGAAATATTTTAGATTGTTAAATCTATGTTTTAATAATTATTGTGTGCGTGCGTGTGTGTGTATATATATATATGTCAAATTAGTGACTTATATTATGATGTTTGTAGCGACTTTTGATAAAATAGTGTCATTTTTAGAGATATGCATAGTGACATTTGAAAAATAAAGTGACATCTTTAAAGACATGGATAGCGACTTTTAAAGATTAGCGTCTTCGTTAAAGACTTGAATAGCGACTCTAAAACTTTCATAGCGATATGTTACTAAATACTAACTTATACTAGCTTCCCCTACAGCGACGCGTATTGTGACGTTTATAGCGACGGGTTACATATCAGCGACCAAAATAGCGACAATAGTTTATTGGTCGCTAAAAATATTAGCGACACTAGAGAGAACGCGGTCCAAACGTCTCTACTTTTGAAGTAACTAAATCAGCGACTTCTTATTAGTGACTCCTCACTTTACGTCACTTAGAGTGTCGCAGGCTTCAAATATGTCGCTACAGATGTCGCTAAATGTGACGCTAAAAGGCAAATTTTTTGTAGTGATATTTAAACAACAAATTATATAAATTATTATATATGTTTAAACTTTTCCTCTTGCATATTCAAAATTAATTATATATTTAACTTTCCTTTATGACACATGATTATTATTAAAGTACATAAACTTTAGTAACAGACACATTTATTAAATCATGCGAGTTAACAACTGTAAACTACAGTAAAGTATTTATTATTAATTTGTTCAGTTTATATATGGTCAAAATGACTTTATTTTATAAGGACCTCATTTCATGGTAGGCCTACTTGCATCAAGTTGGGCCAGGCCCATTATAGAGAAACTATGCTAACTTGCTAAGACGTTACATGGGCCGGTCTAAACCGATAAATAAAATGAATCTTAATCGCCAGCTTGGGTGCTTGGCTTGTCCAAGAAGGATTATCCAACATGAGTGATATACTCACAAAGGAGGGAAGAGAAGAATAAATGGTGCCACGGTGGCAATAGTTGATCTCTACCATAAATAGAGAAAAATATGATCGCTGCACGAAGAACTCATTTATATGCCAATAACCAATGAGCTTGAGAGTTCTAAGCCTCGTGGTAAAAAATAAAGTAGATTTAGATGTATGTTTAGTTTGAGTGTTTGTTTGACGTTCACTTAATCTTAACATAGAATCATCACATTAACCAAACCTTAATGCTAATTTCAATAGAGTGAAACATCTGTTCAAATTTACCAAACTGTAACCTTAATCCTTTTTTAAAGTCATTAAAGCAAAGAACGTTGATGTGAGATGAACTTGTTGAGGAGCACAACGATAGGAGTAAAACAACTCGTTGAGGAGAACAACGATAGGAGCAAAAGAACTTGTGGAGGAGAGAAGAACGATGGGAGCAAAAGAACTCACCGAGGAGAGAATAATGATGGGAGCAGAAGAACTCACATAAATGGTGAACGTCGATGTTGGAGGAGATAACATTAGTTCATGTGAGCAAGGGGCGATTTTAAGGTTTATTCATGGAGCATAGTAAGGACGCCAACATGATTCAAAAGTGAAGTTTCAACCTTTTCTTGAAAAAGAGGTTTCAATGTTTTTTATCTTTTGAAAAACAAACTATATTTTTCATTTATGTCTTCCTGCTTGTAGACTTAAGAGCATGAGGTGTATCCATGCTGGGGCATCTCATGTTTCAAGCCATATTAGTGTCATATCAACATAACTCACTTTTTGTTTCAACCATACTTAAACACCAGTACTATCCACGTTTCACACATTTCAAACTTTATTTCTTTATATTTTTAACACTAATTTTAATCTATTTGATAAATATTAATTAAATTACAAAATACATAAAAATAATAAAACGTAAAAAATAAAAAATAAAACAAACAAACATTAAATAAAGAAATTTAATATTACATTAAACTAAAAGATATATAAAAAAAGACTAAGAGTTAATTTGTCTTCATCATCGTTGGGTATTAGAGTGCTTATATGCTCAATTAAATCCGAACGCAGATTATTGCATGTGGTGCCGTAGATTATTACGACAATGTATTTCACAAACTTTTCGTGAACAAGTGAAAACTGTCTGTTTAGATCCTCGTCAAAAGATGATGAAGAGATGAAGTAGAAATAATGGAGGCTGGTGACATTTTGGTAGCTTTTTATAGAAAACTAGTTGAATAGCCCGTGCACGCACGGGATACGCTATAAAAATCCTAAAATAATTAACATGTAATAAATCATAAACAAAATATATAAAATAATTAAACAAACAGGATCATATCCATAAAACCATAAATAATACAGCAACATATTTATCGAATGTTCCAAGATTGAATTAAGCAGGGCTTTTATATTTTCAATGGTACTTGTTTGTATACTACATTCATAGTTTTGTTTCTTATGTACTATCATCGTCACAAAGACGAAACCTTTAGGGAATTAAGTATATTCGGTGTGTACAGTGATTCTTAAAAATGATATGAAAATTCAACTTAACATATATTATTTGAACATAAATATTATACCTCCATAGTGTCTAACATTAATAGCATGTAGTCATTCATGCGTTCAACATCTTCATTTGTTGGAACAAAATTACTCTCCCTTGAAAATAATTTCGATCAAATAGATGTTTATTTTATATCATTTAATCATTTATATGCTCAACATCTTTATTTGTTAGACGCTTATGTGATCCACGATTAGTCAAAATGTTTTTATCAAAGTATGATATTAAAGACACATAGGATATTATGAGAGTCTACACATCTAAGTATAAATAATTAACGCTTCTTAATTTCAAGATCTTAAAAAATAATTTTAAAATATAATTTAATCATAATTTTTAATTGTTATTACATAAAACCCAAATTAGAAAACATAATAATACATAAATTACCCCATAAATCCAAAATCTTAAGGACTATTTTAAAATATAATTTAACCATAATTTTTCATCGTTATTACATAAAACCCAAATGATAAAACATACCGAATACATAAATCACCTCATAAGCTCATAATACCATTGTCTCAAAATTTGAATGTCATACCGATAATTTTTTCTTTGACATGTAAAGCTAATCATTCACAAATTGTGTGTTTATTAAAATCATTACAGTTTAATCAATATTATATTATAAAATCATTGGCATCGTAAGACAAATCAAGAGTTTAACGTTGTATAATTATGTAAACAAAAAAGATAACTAATTTAGGGATTAAAAAACATAGATTATTCCATAAAAAAGTGTTATACCTCACTAATTTAGTGTAGATATATTCTCGTGTACTCTAAATAATATTACGTCATAAAAAATTATTGAATTAGTGATTCATAACATAAAAATTAACTATAAATATGTTCACGAGTTTTATAAAGAAGGTAAGCAAGAAAATACCTATTCTCATTAAGGAAAAGTTAGTGTCATTACATTTTGATTTACATAAAATAAAAAAAGTAACTAACTTTTTTCGGTTGTTATGGACTAAACGTTTTTACTAATAAAAAAATTAAAAACTTTATGTCAGATTACGGTAAAATACATCAAAACGTAGATAAAAATGACATGGTTATAAATATATAGTTATATATATAACAATCATTATGTATTAAAAGATATAAAATAAAAACTTTAAATGTATACGATTAAATATATTCATTAAATAGAAATATATACTTTATAAAAACACTCCTTATAAATTTTTATGTAACTCCCTCATAATTAGCTACAATTACTCTTTTGAATTAATTATTCCAATTGTGGAAGTCAAAATAAAAAATTTTGGTCAAAATTGAGGAATGAGTGATTTTGATTGGTTAATTGAATTCTTATATAAGGAAACTTTCCCAATAATGATTTTCTTTTAATATATATAGATATAGATATAGATAGATGAGAATAACATATTGTGGAGTGGTTAAAATAGAAAATAGATTGTATGTTATATATAGAAATAAAATATAAAAATAAAAAATAAAAACCAAATAGTTACCCCCACTAATGCGCTCTCTCTCCTCAATCTACACACTCTTTGTACCTGTTGGCATTTGATTACCAAGAGGCTTGAGTTCTTTTCAGTACCAATCAAACAGGGGTGGTGTACCATTCGTAACACCATTTCACATAAGCATACCGAAGGGATGCCAAACCTAGGGGTCAGCAAGAAAAACCGAAACCGAAAAAACCGAACCAAAACCAAAACCGACGGTTTTGGTTTTTAAATTTATAAAAACCGATTTTTTCGGTTTGGTTCAGTTTTAGGTTTCAAAACCGACCGTAAAAACCAAACCGAACCGAACTAAAGGAACCAAACCGTTTAAAACCGAACCGAACCAAACCGTTAAGGTTAAGGGGCATATTTGTACATTTACATATTAATTCAACATAACTCAAATCCCTTACCTTCCACTTGTTTTTACTCTTTCCCGAAAAATCCTAAATCGGCACTCACTATCCAACACTTGACACACCAATCGCTCGAATTTTGAAGATCAAATCGACAGACCAATCTTGAATTTTGAATCGACAGACCAAATTGACTCTTGAATCTTGATTCGTCGAGGTTTGAAGCTAGAAAACCTCGATGGAAGTTTGAAGCTACAAATCTGGACATACCATACGACGGCGTTCGCTCTCCCTTCGTCGAGTGTTGTGACAAAAAATATGAAAAACCAAAAACCAAAAAACCAAAAACCAAAAACCGAACCAAACCGAATGGTTTTTGTTTTGGTTTTTCAAAAACCAAAATTTTCGGTTTGGTTTCGGTTTTACCCCAAAACCGAACCAAACCGAACCGTGCACACCCCTAGCCAAACCCACACCCCATACTCTAAGGGGTGAATAAAGATGTTTAAAAAAACACCACCGAAAGGTGGATGGAATGCTTAAATGTATTCATGTTAGTTTATTGCTTCCTAGATATGGAGCGTTGAACAATTTATCATAGAGAAAAGTAACGTGCCGGGAGCTAGAAAATTGAAATTCATGAAATATGAAAAATGTGAATGCAATTGTTTACTTGACAGTCTCTTATGACCGCAAATGTTATGGCGAATTAAGGCTTTTTATAAACCGATTTTTACAAGTTAGAGCAAAATTTGAGAAAATCTATTACTAGTACAAGGATACTATGTATGTGTGATAAAGATGATTTTGCATATGCTATAATCATTGTTGTTAACTTCTCTTTTAACGACTTAACATATTCTTACAAGAAAGAATGTGTGAGTGTATGATATACATTATGGAATCACTTGATAGTAAATTCAATTTAAGATTTCATTTATAATAATTTCTTACATATGCTAATAACATAATCAAGATACAAGGTCTTATGAAAAAGAAACCCCTGAAAATATGTTGAACATGTTTTGATGTTTCACAATCTATTAATTAGTTTTCCATTCATAAACTCGAACTTGTTTCATGGGAGAGAAGCATCTTAATGAATAATGATATGTGTGTGCGCGCACGTGCGTATGCGCGTGTGTGTGGGTGTATGTATGCACATGCGTATATAATTTACTAAAATAATCCTAACTCGTACCCTGATCTAATAATATTGAAAACTCGTAGTGATATTTAATAAAAGCCCTTCATTGTTTTTGAAAAAGCTTATAAACTTAAACCCTTCAATGTTTTCATAACATGATTATGATAATCTCGAGGTGAGATCAAACCGACTCAATGTGATTAAAGGACTAACGAAGATGATGATGTTTTGTGTTTTTGATATTGAGTGATTCACAAGTTTACATTTTCAATCTCCGGGTTAATAAGATATGATGTCTGATGATTTCAAGCATCTTTTTTTGTTAAAAGTAGTTGGTGGCAAGAAATAATATTAACGATTTAGGTGTTTGTGTGAGATTTAATTAATAAAACTTATAAAGATATGGTCAATTTTATTACGGCAAATAGTACATGACCGGTGTTTAGAGTATACATAGTGGTGAATGTTTTGCGCTTGAGTGATGGTCGATTGTAACACCTCCGCAGCTTGGCTATCGTATATGTAACATATTAAGAGGGTTTAACGAGGGAGATAGATTTTATATTTTTTTAATTGGTTATTTGGTTAATATGCGTGGTTTAAGATACAACGAGACAAGACCATGTTATAATTAGATGATAAATGAAAAGCTAACGTGATAAGCAAGAGCGGTCCCAAGATTTTTATTGACGGGTTGCACCATGTAATGACGAAAATAAAATTAAATAAAATTGAGAGTGTTGATCGGGTTTTTTCTCGGGTTTCCGGTTAATCAAGTCGGATTAACGAGGTTTCGGCTGTTGTTGAGGTATTTTAGGGCCAAAATTTAAAACAAAACACAATTATATGAAGGCACGTTAACTAAAAAACTATTTTTAAAGTAACGAAAGTATTTTAAAAATATAAATTAAAGATTGAACTATATCTTACCATTTTTTTTAATAAATATTCATTTTTTCTTTGATTTTAACGATAGCATAATTTAAAAAATTTCGAAATTAACACTAGGTATAATAAGATTATGATCCTCTTATATCTAAGTTAAATGAATATGGGTTCCTTGGCTCCTTGTATTAGACTATCCGCATCGGAGGAGGAAGCCATCGGGTTATGCTGAGGTGGAGGGAAGGAGCCGATGGGAACACCATCGCTTGGAGTTGGGAAGGAGCCGATGGGTTGAATATCCAGTTCACAGACCCGATCGGTTTCCTCTTTTTTTCTTCTTTTTTTTATTTTCCTCACTCTATCTCTCTTTCTCTCTCATCTTAAATAATATTATATTATTAATATTTGATGCGGGGTTAAATAGGGTTGGATGTGAGGTTGTAAGGTTAGAAAGGTTTGAAGGTGGAGAATGATGTGGAGGATGACGTGGCATTGCTTTTGGCTAGGTAAGTTGGGTTGGATGCTGCCGGTTTTAGTCAAGAAGGGGACATTTTTATAAAGGTCGGAAAAAATGATACGTCAGACTGTCAAAGGATGTTTAGCCAACGTGATAACATATGTACAAAGGCAATCCAAAATTGCGTGGAATGATAAAATTGCCACGCGAGCACTACCAGCTCTCTTACAAATTTCCAACTGCACCGGCACTTGCAGCACCTACCAACGGACCACCACTCACAAGTTACTCCGCCATGTCAATGACATCGATCATCTACCGGAAGCTTCACCGGAAACCGAACACCAGATTCAGTTACATGCAATCAAGGTTATCATCTGCGGCAACGGATTTTAGCAACAACGACAAGAGTAATCGGAAGATTGAGAAGTTACTAATAGCCAACCGAGGAGAAATCGCTTGTAGGATTATGAGAACGGCTAAAAGGATAGGGATACAGACTGTTGCCGTTTATAGTGATGCTGATAGGCATAGTCTTCATGTCAAGTCTGCTGATGAGGCCGTTCGAATTGGTCCGCCGCAGGCTCGTTTAAGTTATCTTAACGCCTCGTCCATTATTGAAGCTGCCGTCCGTACTGGTGCTCAGGTACGCTCAATTTAGCCCTTTTTTTACTAGTATTTCTGTTATTATGCGGAAAAAAGCTGGTTGTTGCGGCTTTTGGTTGAACCTAAAGTTTCGAATTTCATAATCAACTATTCGTAAAGATATAATTTGTTTTTTTTTTTGCTGTAACATTTGATCAGTAACAGGGCGTTATGACTGCAGTATCCATGATTTTTCCAAATACTGTTTAATATTTGTGTAGGTGTAGTTTTCTTATGCCGATCATACTGCATTTGAATGGCTGGATTCAAATTGAATAAACTAGGTTGATTTTCATCCCAATTTGTGTGTATCGACATGTCATGCTTTCTTGAGTGTACAAGAACTGCAGCCATCTAAGGATCAAGTTTGTCTAATACAGTAGGGTATTGGTGTGATACATTGCACTAGCATCTGCTTGAAAAATGCAGTGTTAGGGGGGTGGTACTCGATCACTCCATTACTTGTTGCCACATCAGTTTTTTTCCTTCGTCACACTGGCAGTCGCTTAGGCATCACAGTGAACCCCTACTTAATCACATCATCTCACTCACTCACCAACTCCTGTAATTTGTTTTTCTTTGAAGTCCCAATCTGCTTTCTGTCGCTACTACTAACGACGTCTTGGTTGATTTCCCTTCCTTTAGCTACTCAGAAATACACACACAAAATCCATTTCTCAGCATGAGAGAGCTCATGCCGGAGCCAGTGGCGCTTGGCGGATCTAGGAATTTTGCACTGACCGCACAAAATTATAATCAAAGTATAATATAAATAAAATTAATCAAATTTCAAGACAATACATGCCGGCTAAAATAATTCAAGTTTTTTCAAGTGAAAACTCAAATTATTACACAAGGAACTATGTTTTAGCATTCATCTTAGTGCTTTTGACATAAATCTAAATAAAAAGTGATAAACTACTAGTGTTTCAAGTTTACAGTAGCAAATTTACAATTCGGTTCACATTGAAACACTTATAAAAATTTGACTAGTAGCATTAAAATAATTGACTCGTTTACCAAGTTTTTTCACTTAGCATGATCAATTGATTGGTGGCCCGTGCCACCATTTGAAGGCTGGAGCCATCATGCCGGCTAAGAATTAGGCATTTTGCTGCCACTCACACCATTACCCCCTCCCCCTCTTATGGTTTCAAAGTATTTATCAATGAACGTATGATAGATGTACACATCTAGTACTTGATTTTGTTATTGTGATTAGTGCAAATCCTGAGAAACATAGCAAGCTAGTTTCGTCTGAGAGTTTCTGATGGTTTTCATGCTTAGGCTACTATAATTGGTTAGAGATGAATTTTCAGGTGCATTGTGGCATTATAACCAACACTCCAATAGCCACATAGTTATCTCTTAATGCTTTTTGAATTTAATCTGAACTTTTTTATAATGTTCCTGTCATAGTTGTTGAAAAACTTAATTCTAGTGCAAGGGGACGTGCGTTTATACTTTATGAGCATGATTTTTGTATTAGATTCAAGTTTTGCTATTTGTAATTTGTTGGGCATATTTCAAAGTGGATTTCCTTTCGTAATAGGCTATACATCCAGGCTATGGTTTCTTATCAGAAAATGCAGACTTTGCTCAACTTTGTGAAAGTGAGGGATTCACTTTTGTTGGACCCCCTGCATCTGCAATACGTGAAATGGGTGATAAAAGGTGCAACTTAATATGTCCAACTTTTTTTGTTGCAACACTATAAGGACCTTAATCTGCTTCATACTTAAATTCTTGGTGTTTCCTCTTCATGTAAAAGTGGTATTGGGGCTGAGAAGTAATAGATTTCTGCATTCATCTGTCCCATTACTTTATTCGCTTTACGATATAAATTTTATGGATTTTCTCTTATATTCAGTCCTAATTAAATGCTTTTATGTGTCCATTAGTGCATCAAAGAGAATAATGGGTGCAGCAGGTGTGCCACTTGTGCCTGGGTACCATGGTCATGAGCAAGATATCAATGTCATGAAATCAGAGGCAGACAAGATCGGATACCCTATTCTAATAAAGCCCACCCATGGAGGTGGAGGAAAGGTACCCTTTTAATGTAAAATGTGTATTTTAATCCTTGTTTCTGATGATATGCTTTATGTCATTTTTTTGTGATTGTTTGTTGAGTTTTAGGGTATGAGGATTGTGCAAAGTCCAAAAGAATTTGTTGATTCATTCTTAGGAGCACAACGGGAGGCTGCTGCTTCTTTCGGTGTTAACACAATTTTGCTGGAGAAATACATAACCAGGCCTAGGCATATAGAAGTCCAGGTAATCTTTATTTGATTATAATACTTTCAGAGTTAGTATATTTGATACATAAATGTACTCTTTACTATCGGGTTAGATCCAAGTGAGTTTATCATTCCTCTCAGTTCCATTTTCAGAAACAGTTTTTTAGCGGTTCACCCAAGCTTTAACTGATCTAACATGTATCCGTTTAATGTTCATTGTCAACTTTCACAATGTTAGGTATTTGGAGACAAGCAGGGCAACGTTGTGTACTTGTATGAGAGAGATTGCAGTGTGCAGAGAAGACATCAAAAGATAATCGAAGAAGCTCCAGCTGTAAGTCATACACATATAAAAGTTAATTATTTTTTCTGTAATTTCTCTAGATTTGTAAAAAAAGATCTTTTGCAGCCAGATATTCTTAGCGACTTCCGATCCCGCTTGGGTCAAGCTGCTGTATCTGCTGCCAAGGTAAGGAGTCTGTATGTTGTGCAGAGCTTTTATATGGTTGCTACTTGCTAATTGAAGTATTTCATGATTTACTTTAATAGAGTCGTCGTCATATTATTATCCAAGTTTTGTCAAATTGATATTCATTTGTAAGCTATGGCAGTACCCAGCTCTTTCATTTATGTGTAAATAAGGTTGAAACTTTCAGGAAAGTGATGGACAGTGTCGATTTATCTGCCGTTAGTAGTTTATTATAAATCATTAAAGTATATGTGAAAAAATGAGTAGGTTGGTAACAGGTCGAAAGTCGAATGGGGTCGAACGAAACACTTTTTGTCCAAATTTTTTTCTTTATAAAAGTAAGTGTGCCAAAGATAATTAAAAAGTTTTGCTATTTTAGTAATAGTCTATTTTCTTGTTTTAATAATGTAATTTAGGGGTTAATGCATTGAAAAAATTCTGGTTATGTCCGACCCATATCCTTTTACGATATTTTCTATTGTAACAGTTTGACCCATTAGACATAAAAACATAACCTAAGTCGACCCGTTAGTAAGTAAATGTGTCGAAATGGCCACCTCTACATAAAAGTTTGTGAAGCGTCCTTGTATATATGCTCTAATTATGAATCATGTCTAATTAAATTGCTCTATCCTTAGTTATAACTGAAAGTTAAAAAGATATATTCAGTCGTTTTACTGATTTGACAGTTTTTTGTCTGATTATTAAGGCGGTTGGGTATCACAACGCTGGCACTGTTGAATTTATTGTTGATACTCTGTCTGGGGAATTTTACTTTATGGAGATGAACACGCGTCTTCAGGTACTTGCTTGTGACTTTATATTCACAAATGAAGGATAGGATATTTATGTTGCATTTAAATATGATTTTTTTTACATTCTTTTTTCAGGTTGAACATCCTGTGACTGAGATGATTGTTGGCCAAGATCTTGTAGAGTGGCAAATTCGTGTTGCGAATGGAGAATCGCTTCCCCTTGGTCAAGCTCAGATTCCTATATTAGGTGAATTGATGCTTTTGGCTGCATCCTTTTTTCTTGTTCTTATATTGTGTTTCAATTAGATGCTACTTGCTGCATTTCTAGGTTTGCATACAACTCTTGCAGTATGTATGGAAGTGTGCATTTGCATATCAGGGTTGGGCCGTGCCGACCCACAAACACTTTCTTATTTTTTACTTCCGGGAAACTGTATATAATTAGTGTGTTCAATATGATTACAGAAATATATTATTTTGATGATACTTTAAACTTTTTCTTTTGATAAACTGATAGAAAGTTCCACACAGTTGAATGCATTTTGGATGAGTTTCAACCTGTTTGACCTGGATTCTTTTTGTGATAGTTCAATCTCTTAGCTTAATCCATATGAATCAAATCCATATGAATCAAAATAGTTACCTGTACTGACGGTGCATGAAATTAGTTAAAAAGGCTTGTGGATCTTCTATTTTGCTCTGCCAGTTCACTGAGGCTTTCATTGTATAAAAGTTTCTTTGTTTGATTGCAATTTGCAGGGCATGCTTTCGAGGCCCGAATATATGCTGAAAATGTGCCAAGAGGTTTCCTGCCAGCAACTGGTGTTCTTCAATATTACCGCCCTATTCCAGTCTCAACAAGCGGTATGTTGCTGCAATACTTGTTGCTTAAAACATAGAACAAATGTTAATACGCAGGAACAGAAATTGTAATTTATGACCACTACAGCCTGAAAATTCACCACCAGTAAGTTAAAAAGAAAATCATTTCCTGCAGAACAAATGATAAGGTAGATATGGATATTTCTGCGAACCTCCTAATGTTGTACAGTTCAATAAATTCACTGATGTTTGCTATAGATTAATCAATGGTCATCCTGGCTGAAAGGATCATTTAGTTTTCTAACATTCATTCATAGGTGTTGCATGTTAGGGAACTTCTAATCAGATATCACTATAGATAACCTATAATGTAGAATCCCTTATAAAACATGTTGCTGATAAATTTTGCTTTTGACCAGTGAAACATCTAAACTCTTTTCTTCTTAAGCCCTCTTTCCCTCCAATAGCAGTTTTTTCTTCTCTGAGACTTCAGTTTTTTCTAAAAGCCATCATCTTCGGAAGTATAATTTGATTTTACATTATATGTCAGTTCGTGTGGAAACTGGTGTTGAGGAAGGGGACACTGTAAGCATGCATTATGACCCAATGATTGCTAAGCTTGTAGTATGGGGAGAGAATCGTGCTGCAGCATTAGTTAAATTGAAGGATTCTTTATCGAAGTTTCAGGTATTGTGTGTTACTGATATCTTATATAAACAATTATCTGTTACATAGGCCCTCTTTTCAAAATTCTGTTTATTTTGGAGGGTGTAAATTTGCCATTCGATAAGATGTGAGTAATTATTTGATGTTTTAAGAAGAATGTTTTTTTAAGGCAAATAGATTTTGTATTAGAACCTCCAAAAAATACAACTCACCAGTAGGATCTGAGTAGGAGACTAGAAAGAAGCAACTAGTCCAAAGTCTCGAGATGAAAATAAACACTTCAGATACAACCGAATACTAACCAAATAGACAGCCCCATAGGATTTGCAACCCAATTTTTCCATCTGAACCCCACTTTTTAAGAAGGATGTTAGTGCTCTTTTCCCTTTTTCTAGTTGAGCTAATAATATTAGTACTCGAGGTTGAAAATTTGATCCATTTACTTGTAGATGGGTTGATTCGAGTTATATTTCATCTCTAATCAATCAAAGAGACAAAGAGGTAGAATAAAAGAAGTAGCTTATTAGTTAAATCTTGCATAACATGCGGTTTAAAAAAATGCAAATTACTTCGATTCTCAATTTGATGTGATTATCAGCAATAGATCTGAAAAAATATCTAAAAATAAAAACGTTTGAATCCACAAAGTATCAAATAATATTGTAGTCACTTGTGTACTTGCTTTTGCAGGTTGCAGGTTTGCCTACAAATATTGAGTTTCTCTACAAACTTGCTAACCACAGGGCATTTGCGAATGGTGAACTTGAAACCCATTTTATCGATCATTTTAAAGATGACTTATTTGTAACTCCGAACGATTCAGTATCAGCAGAGGCAGCATATGATGCCGCTAAACACAGTGCAGCCTTAGTAGCTGCATGTATTTGTGAAAAGGAGCATACACTATTGAAAGAAAGCCCTCCTGGTAACCTTGAAGACTTTTTTTCTTTTAGAAGAAAATTGCTAATATTTGATAGAAAGGGATTTTATTAATTATTGATAATTGTACATTAGGGGGGTTGTCTGTGTGGTATACACATCCTTCATTTAGAGTCAATCACCATGCTACACATACAATAAAACTAGAGTGGGAGAATGAATACTATGATAACAAGTCAGAGCACCTCACTCTTTCAATCAGTCATCTGCCAAATGGGAATTACCTCATCAAGGTATAAAAATGTTCATAAGGTGAAAAATACTTTGTTCACATTTTTTTGTGTAAATAGTTTGTGTATAAAGTTTAGTTACAAATATTATTCTGTTTCAATAATATAATCATTCTAGTAAAATGATCAGAGAGACGGAGAGTGCGAGAATTTTTTTGCAAAAAGTAAAAATAAAAAATTGGGTGATTCCAACCCCTCTATCCATTTGATTTTGGCCTGTTCCTTTATGTAACATTTTCTTATCTAACCCATTTGACCCCGTTAAAGATAAAACATAACTTGAATTGCCCCAACAATCCAACATAAGTAAATGATTTGAAATTGCCACCTCTGATCTACATGGCGTTACATTTTTATTGCTGTGACCAGTTTTGAAACATTCAACGTTTAGTCTTGTAACCAAGTTTGTTTAATGTGTATTTACAGATGGAGGAGAACAGCACACTTGCTCTTGAAGTCGCTGTAACACACCTCGGAGACCATGATTTTAGAGTGGAGGCTGATGGTATAACCAAGAATGTGAATCTGGCCAGCTATTTCACAGTATGGCGTCTCTTTTTTTACTCTTCGTACAGGTGGTAATATGTACAGTCTGGGTAACCAGCTGTTGGTATGGGTCGGGTTTGCCTGAAACACCTTTGGTCCAACAAAAAAATTTCTTTTTCTAGTGTGTCAAAAATGATGACAAAAGTTGCGTGATTTCAATACTAATCTTAGTTTCAGGATAAAATGATTTAGGAGGTTGTATGCATCAAATACAACCTCGGCAACTTTTGACCTGTTTCCTCTCTAGCTAGTTCTTTTTTTGTTTTACCTTAGAGATAAAACATAACCCGAATGGACCCTTTAAGTAAATGAATTTTGAAATTGCCATCTCTTATTTTTCCTTTAAACTTAGCATACACATTCTAGGATGGCATTTCCTTCTTTGCTACGCCATTATTAATTATCTTTGCTGCATTTCATTCTTATCTCTCGACTTGGCTAAGAGAAACTTGTTCACAAAAAAGAAAAAAATAATAATAATAAAAGGAAGATTGTTGTACTGCTCGAGTGATGAGTAATTGAGTATAGTAGAAAGATAAGAAAAAAATGCATAATCTTAACGGGTGCTTTACTAGTTATTACGTCGTCTACCAGGATCAGACCGAGCACATTCACCTATGGCATGGTTTAGACCATCATCATTTCAAGCAAAAAGTGGGCCTTGATTTATCAAATATCCTTGAAACCCATCAGCACCGATATCATGAAACTGCATCCCATCCTCCAGGGACAGTTGTCGCCCCAATGGCTGGTCTGGTGGTTAAGGTTCTGGTCAAAGATGGAATGAAAGTGGAAGAAGAACAACCTATGTTAGTCATGGAAGCAATGAAAATGGAGGTTCGAAATCAAATTCAAAATATATTCTTCTCAATTTCTTGTAATATAAATTTTTTACTAATATAGGTTGTTTAATAGCATGTGATCAAGGCACCTATCTCTGGTCTCGTTACTGGGCTTCAAGTCACTCCTGGTCAGCAAGTTTCTGACAACAGTGTTCTTTTTAGCATCAAGGTTAGGCAATTATTATTTATTATTATGTATTTTATTTTTAAAAATTCATTAGTCATAACCATTGCTTAAAGACACTCAAATTTTCATGAGCCAAATATTTTCTGGTAAACCCTTATCCCATCTACATAGCAATTGGACTAGACTAGGGGCATTTTGGGTTGCATGTAGTTGATAAAACAGATTATAAATTGAAGGTAGCTAAAATCAAATGAAAGGGATCAAAGGGGTTTGGCGGGTTAAACTGGTCAACGGTTGCTAAACATGTATCTACCTGTTTACAATGTCCTGTTTACATGTATCTTGCAGCCCACATGAACATTTAATATTTGTTGTCTATGTAATGCTGTTATGCAAGAATATCAACTTAACCTTACTGATTCTCACCAAAGATTTGATTGGCATAAGGTTTTAACTAAAAGTAACAAACCAATATGTTTGGACAGGCTGAATGACATCAAGGTACATATGTTGACTGCATAACATAACATACGGTGGCCAGGCCGCAATCGATTCCAAATTCTTAGTCTGGAGGTAAGGATTCGTGTAGCCGTGTATATTTGTAATCTAAATCTTGTACACCTTTATATATGGTTATTGATGCACCCTTTGTTTCTTGAATATAATCATACTTCAAATTTCCCTATCCAAAAGTGTGAGAATGTGTCACATATCTAAAATATACTCTTGTATCACTCACATGTATAAATAGAAAAAATGGACGGTAGATAAAAGGTGAAAGCAGGTGGTTCATGATGCCTGATCAATGACAGGTCCCTTTGGGTTTTAATTTTCTACAAAATGAATAATTAGGATTTAATTTTGAAGTAATGAAAGGTTAAAATTATCTAATTACATTTGAAGAAGGCTGGTACTTATTTAATTTAAAAGATATATATTAGTATAAAATTTGAATTTATTATACAACATTAGAAATGAGATAAAGATTATATAATCTTCTAATATTGATAGAAGACTAACGTTAATCAATCTAATTAGAAGATCTTAATCCTTTGTTTAATCAAAATTAAATCATATTCATTTATTTTATGAAGTCTAATTTTGACTTTTAATAGTCAAAATTGAAAACTAATTTTCTTAAAGTTAATATAAGAAATATGAATAAAGTAGGTAATAAAGATATGTAATTACAAAAAGTTAATTACTTTTAAAAATTTTAAATACGAATGACAAGTTATTTCAAAATCGGTGAACAATAGTTAATACTGCCAGATGAACAGATATTCTAGGAGAGAGAAAGAGAACGATAAATATATTATTTATAAAGTCATGAACAATAAAGCCTAATTAAAAGATAGTAAAACAATATTTTATGTAAGAATTCTTAGTTTTACTTTATCAATGGATCTCTTCAACCTTGTAATCTTTTATACACTAATAGACACTCTTACCAAACAAAGCTAACAAGTTAAAAAGATAGTTTCGAGGTTGTAGAACGAGGAACACTCGTATTAATTAAAAATGAATACATAGGCATTAAAATTAATGTTGTAAAACGTAATTAAGGTAATCGACAAAACAACAATATATTATAAAATTTATAACAAGGGGTAGACTGCAATGATGCATGAGGTGTGAGTTGGTGTTGGAGCGGTGTGATAGGAGTCACCGTGAAATGGGTCTCAATATTTATTTGGTTGAATGATGCTTCTTTTCCCCTTAAATGCGTTTTTTCTTTGTTTTTTTCGTCTTGATGGTGTGATCAACGATGGAATACAGATTTTGTATGACTGACGTAACAAGATATGATAGTTTGACGGAGTGATACTATATCACCTCCTATTATTAGTCTTCACTTGCCAAGGAGGTGCCATGATATTATTGCTCTAATCAAACTTATTCTTGCACTAGAGAGAGTGAGTGATCACGCCATCACGCTCATCATTTCAGTTTTTTCCTTCATCACATCCATTACACTTGACATGTACTTTTATTACACTGTCACACACAAAATCAAGACGCTAACCCATCACCATCACCATGAGCAATATCACGGAAGGAATCACATTGAAATTGGAATGAAGTCATGGTGGTGAGATGTGCTACTCATGCCTTACAATGAGTTGTGCCCCCTCTCTTATTAGAGCATCCGAGTACATAGGTGGTATTCGGTACCGAGAGTCACACCACCCCCGCATCTATGTACCGATCTTTTTGGGTGATTCTCGGCATTTGACTACCGGAGAGAGAGAGAAAGAGAAGAGAGAGGCAGAGAAGATTTGACTCGGCACAACCTAACAATACATCCAATACCAATGATTTGTGCTTTGAATGCGTTGCTAGATCTCTACTCGATCTTACGAGTCGCTTACGCTAACTCAAGCAGGTACCGGAAGGGACATCTTAGGCAGTAGAATTGAGCGATGCTAATAATCCTTACATTCATTCCTCTCAACCATTCTCTATTTTTTAATATACATATGTATATATAAATAATATATATATGTATATATAAATAATATATATATATATATATATATATATATATATATATATATATATATATATATATATATATATATATAAATGTAGAGAGATTTGCGAGATAGAGAGAAGAGGAGATAGAAAAAAGTTAAATACATATCACTTGGAGATGATTTGTACACAACAGATTTTTGCCATACACAACAATTAGTTGTTGTTTGGACCATCATATCCCTGAATATGTGGACTAGAATAAAAGATAATGGGTTCTAAGGACATAAAAGTCATAATTGTTGTGCATGACAAAAACTTGTTGTGTACAAATCAAGTCCCATATCACTTAGAGTGATAGAAAGGGGCTGAATGGTGTAGCATCCTTCCACGCTTCAACAAGCTACACACTCGCTAATTGGATAGGAATAATCTTACGCGATAGTGACGATAAAAAGTGACAAACCAAACATGCATATGAATATATGATGAGATAAATCGGGAGTGGCGTAGAGATTCAGAATACAATCAATACTTGCAAGGCCCACAAAGGAATAACACTCGAGTGAAGAAGAATAGGTAGCCGGTGACAATTACAAACCTACAAATCTACAATGCCGACTGCCGTTGTCAAATAAATTATATTCCTATTCCTATTCCTATGTTGTTTGTTTGGTAATCTTTCACAAAAGAAAAAAAAATGAAAGAAAAGAAAGGAAGTGCTGAATTTTCAAATAAACCTCTTTTCTCCTTTTCATATAAAGCTTTTTTATTAAATAAATAAATAAGTGTGAAGTAGTTATTCAGTACTATTAGCACCTCCTTTTGTGTCGAATAAATCCGTGGAAAATCTGTGGGAAAATGATTTTCTATCGGATTTCCTTCGGAATTGACCATGGCTAATAGCTTCGTGGGAAAACCACTTTCCTCAGATTTTCCCCCATGGAATCTGTGGGAAATCCGTTGAAAATCGGATTTCTGACTCAAATCCGTGGGAAAGTCGTTGAAAATTTTCCATGGAATTTGATCCGTGGGAAATCCGTTTTTGATGCCTGATTTTCTTGTAGTTATTTTAATACTCAATCTTTAAATATAAATAAAAGACTAATCTTCCTCAATTTAATTAAAGAATCATAACCTTTCATTTAGTTAAAATTAAATATTAACCATTTATTTGGATCAAAATTAAAAACTTAATTTTGACTTTAATTGGTCAAACTTAAAACTTAAATTTAACTTTAAATGAATGATAGTTATTCAAATTCAATTTTAATATTAGATAAACTAAGAAAATAAAGTATTACTTAAATCCAAATTCTGACTTTAATTAGTCAAATTTGAAACTTAATTTTGATTTTAAATTAGTCATTCTACGTGGTATTAAGTTTACGTTGCTATATATAAATTTTAAATATATTTGTCTTGCTATATATGTATTTTTTAAGAAAATTTATTAAATTTTTATTGAAATTTAATATTTATATTTTTTATAAACCAACTCGTATATCACACATAACCAATCTAGTAGACTAATATACATAATGTAAATCATAAAAATCAATTTTGTCACTTTTAAATCATGATGATAAAATATAAAATTTCATACGTGGAACAAAAATGTAATTCACCTTTGTTTAATGAGAGCACGACATGACGGTCGAGTACAAATCGTTATTGCTCGAAAACGATTGTTTCTCACGTTCACAATATATAATTTTTTAAAAATATTTAGGAATTTTTTTATTTTCTCATAGATTAATTTTAGTAAATTAGATAAGAAAACATATCGATATAAATGGTTGTTTTTAAATAATAATAATATGTAATATAAAAATATAAAGAGAGTGATAATGATTGAGGGAGAGTTGAAGAAGAATGATAAATAAGTAATTGACATTGGCGAGTGGTGGGTATTGACGTACGCATGGTACAACTTTTGGAATTGTCGTTCCGTGTAGATTGGGATGTCGTTTTCCTTGCGACGGGACTTCCAATGTCCTCGCCGACCCACATTCCTTTTTATTTACCACTTTTTATATATTAAATAAGCATTAATATAGATTCGAGTTTGTTATGGCTCGATTTGTTTAGTTTTTAATTATCTGAACTCGAATAATTTAAGTGTAGCTTGATTTGTTTACATTTCTATTAAAAAATCTAACAGCTTTTATAGACTTCTAAGTAATTATTGTTTTAAAGATTTCAATAGCTTATTTATTCTAAAAATAAAAATTTAATGTAATACCCGTTTTCAGTTGTAAATAAGTAAGTTTATTGATATACATATTTTGAATGTTTACATGACAAGTATGATATTGGAATACAGTTCAATTGTTAAATTGGAATGAAAACAAATAAACAAGAATAATGCCGAGACCGCGGCATGGTTTTTGGTTAAAACCTAGACGCAAAGAAGTCACCGAAAAAACGAGTGGGCGACTACAGAAAATTAGCACGGAGATTGTTATATAAAATGTAATACCACGACATGGAACTGTCGGCATATGTGTCTTTAAGTTGAATTCAATTTTCAATCGGTTTTTACAACTTCTAAACACCTATAACATTAATCTAAAGAATTTGTGAGTATTCTAAGAGTTTTGGGTCGTGTGGTGATTCCGAGAGCCACTCGGTGCGGGTATTTGAAGCCTTAACGCGTACGAAAGTGTTATTCGGGCGTAGATTCGACTCTTTTTTCTATTCTAAAAGGTAAATTACTTCTCTATGAGTTTATATAAGTTGATATAAGCCTTAGAATGCATGTGGTAATAAGTATGAACACCAAACTAGTATGTTGCGATGTTTATACGTTAGAAATTCGATGATGATGTTCTCGAATGTTTTAATCAATATTGTATACTCATATATGATATATGGGGAAGTAGATGTGTATGAAATTGGTTAAAAATTAATTGGAAATCATTAGTGTATATTTAGTGGGTTACGTGACAAGTACATATAGTGTCACGGCGCGTAACGTGTCGGACAAAAACTTAGATTTTTCGTTTCAACGATATTTAAGTTAGTACGGTTATATTGAGACACTATTTTATACAGTATGACTTATGGTTGGGATATTTGTGTCTAAACCTATTGTAGGTTAAATCCGGTTAAGCGTGTTCAATCCGGATATTTACTATCGTGATTTTGTAATAACTGTGATTATTACTATCAAGTGAGTCCATTCACTTACATAACATATTAGTGTTATGTATATGTTATATATGTTAAAATGTGACTATGTGTTTATGAGTTATATATGAAAAAATGTTTTATATAATGTAATTATACAACTATTGATATGATAGAAATTATGATAGCATATAGACTATTCGGAGCGAGTCAGATAGTTGAGATATGAGAAGTAAAGTTATTAATTATAACTTTATGTGAGTAGTCAGTGGAAAATTTATGGAAACATGAGATATGTTATTTATGTTGAATTGCAAATATGTTGTTAAGTGTTAATTGAAAATAGTTATATTTATATGTGATATTATAACTGTTTATGTAATGTAAGACTATCTGTGAATGAGCCCAGTGGCAATATGATGTATACAACTGTTGGGAATGAGCCCGACAACATCATTGTGAAAAACTAATTGGGAATGAGCCCAATAGCATTGTGTAAGACTGCCTGGGAATGAGCCCAGTAGCAATAGGATGTGTAAGACTGTTGGGAATGAGTCTGACAACATCATCGTGAAACAAATATATTATGTGAAATATATGGATATAATATGTGATCATGGATATGTATATGTTGTATGCACGCATGATATGGTGTGTAAGTTAGTGTGCTTACTAAGCTTTATGTTTACAGTTGTTGTTGAACTATTTTTCAGAACGAGACCGATGCAAGGCTTCTACAATTGAAGACAACTCATAAAAAAAGATATTTTCGCACTAAAGGCCCAGTTAGCTAAATAAATATATGTTGTGATTTTATAATATGATTTAAAATATTCGTACGTTTGTATTATTATTTATGGATCTTATGATGATCAAGTTATTGTTTTATAATTAAAATGTCCAAACCTTTTACTCAGATACTAGTTAAATGATTCGTGCACGCACGGGGTAAACTTAAAAAATTAAAACATTTAAAATGTAATAAAGCATAAATAAAATATATAAAATAATATAAACAAACTCATGGAAATAATAACTAATAAAAAACATATTTATCGAATGTTTAAAATTTGAATTAAGACGGTGCTTTCATATTTTTTCAGTAATATTTCTTTGTATGCCACACTCATAATTTTATTTGTCAGGCTACTATTATCATCACTAAGATAAAACCTTGAGGGAATTAAGTATGTTTGGTGTGTACAACGTTCACCTTAAGTCCTTAACATATATTATCTGAACCAGAATATAATACCTCCATAGTACATGTTTAATATTGATACCATGTAATCATTTTTGTGTTCAACCTCTTCATTTGTTAGAAAAAAAAAACACTCTATAAAAATAAATTAGATCAAAGGAGGTTCATTATCATGTAATCATTTAAATGCCCAACGTCTTCATTTGTTAGACACTCACGTGATATACGGTTAGTCATAATTATTTTTATCAAAGTCTAATTATAGATTAGTAAAAATATGAGCCAAAGATCTAAATATAGATAATTAATACTTCTTGATTTTAATATCTTATAGATTATTTTTAAATATAATTTAGTTAAAATTTTTCATTGTTATTACGTTAAATCCGAATTATAGATCAATACGAATACACAAATCACTTCGTTAGCTTATGATAACATCGTCTCAAAGTTTGGATGTCATACTCATAATCTTCTTTTTTGACATGTAAAGCACTGACGGTTAATTACTTATAAATAGTGTATTTAGCAAAACCTCACACTTTAATCAATATTTTATTATGAAATAATTGCCATCGAAAAACAGATCATCTGTTTAACGTTGTATGATTATGCCAATAAAAAAGATAATTGATTTAGATATTCACAAACATAAAATATCACATAGAAGATATTATATCTCACTAATATGCCGTAGATATATATTATCATATACTCTAAGTCAAAAATACATCATAAAAAATATTAACGATTTAGTGATTTATAACATAAAAATTAGCCATATATATGTTCAACGTTTATAGTTTTATAAAGAAGATAAGCAAGAAAAATAATATTCTCATTTAGAAAAAGATTTTAAGTGTCATACAATTCAAATTTTAATGGTTATAAAATATACTTTTTACAATTAAAAAAAGTTTTTTTTTATTTTGTGTCATTAAGGTAAAATTTACATCAAAAGGTAGATAAAAATGAGACGATTATAAATATATAATTATATTTATACCAATCATAATATATAAAAAGTTATAAAAGAAAAACTCCAAAAATATACAATTAAATACATTCATTAAATATAAATATAAAATTTATAAAAACAACCCTTATATATTTTCATATAGCTTCATTCTAATTTGTTCCATATACTATTGCAATAACTATTCTAATTGTGGAAGTCAAAATTAAAAAATTTGGTCAAAATTGAGAAAATGAGAGGCTTTGTTTGGTTAATTAAATTTTATTTATGGAAGATTTCCTATATTTGATTTTCTTTTAATATATATATATATAGAATAGATAGATGTTTATATATTTATTTACCACACTTCGGAAATCAATATAATCAGTTTTTTAAAAAAAATTGAGACGTTACAATTAATTACAAGCAAACAGATCTTTTTCCTTGAATATTTTTTCTTTTCAAAAAACCACAAGCTTCATAGAATCATATGCTAAAAAACTTTAAAGAGATCCTGCCAAACACATCACAAGTTAGAAACAAATAAACCCAATCATGAACATACAACTATAGTTCAGATATTCGATAATTATGGGTGTATTTATGTGCAATTTTAACAAAAAGAAAACCGATTAACAAAAAATTAATTTTTATAATCGGTTTTCAATTTGATAAATATATTCTGCTTTAAAATATCCTATTATTGAGGGCTATTTAAACAATTTTGAGTAAGTATCTTCTTATCAATCGAAATAAATTTATTTGTTTAATAGGTAAACTATACAAAAATACATGTTTAATTTTCGTTTGAGTTATCAAATTTTTTTACTAACTAAATTTATGTAATTTATTAATGAAAATGAAGATCTTTTTATTTCTTAAGTAGGTAACCATGTCCTTTTTCCCCAGTAAACTTCAAAATCAAGTTAGATACCTTTAGTTAACAAAAATAAAAGAGTGGATATCTTCAAGAAAATTTAGGCATAATAGATTTAAGAGTAAATTACATTTTGACTTAATTATATTTATGAGGGAAGTTTTAAAATGATTTACAGACACAAAAACAATACAACTATCATATACTCCATCTCATAAAGTAAGAAACTACTCACTACTGGAACACTCTCATCAACTAGTCTTTCTTCCCGGTTTTGCATCGCTATTCCTCATAACCATAGCTCTATTCACACCCCATCCTTATAACACCAAATCAACCCATTGTGCTGAGTGAATCTTAGTATCTCATGTACTTGAGGTTTATGGACTAATTATAAAAGAGGCTACATGTCTATTATGATTGTTAAGATTCTGATTTTGATTTTCAGATCTTGCAATCTTATAATTTTATATAGCAAAATGAGTTTTATATATATATATATATGATTTTTACAGACACAAAATGTTACGTAAAATCTTTATTTTGACTATATGATCTTAGGATCTCAATCCAATCCTTAGCTAGAGTTAGTGAATTAAAAACTTACAAATAAAGTAATTTTTTAATATAAAATAAAAAAATAGATAAAATGAAAATGTAAGTACAAGTGTTAAACCATTTTAAAATGAAAATAATGTGACAACCATACGAAAAATTAAACACTAGTGGTTTATGAGTGATTCCCTGCCGCAACAAGGAACAATTGAACACTAACTTTATGCATATCCAAGCAACATTTAAAGTACTATTATTATTACTAGATTAAATTTTT
The DNA here is from genome assembly GCA_947179395.2 of Pulicaria dysenterica. Taxonomy (NCBI): domain Eukaryota; kingdom Viridiplantae; phylum Streptophyta; class Magnoliopsida; order Asterales; family Asteraceae; genus Pulicaria; species Pulicaria dysenterica. Next base: position 73,908,717 of record OX359288.1, on the reverse strand, counting down.
ATATGATATATGAATCGGGTTTAAAAAATTAAATGTATTTAAAAATTAATAAAAAATATATTTAATAATCAATCTGAAGAAAATGTTGATGGACGATATCAACACCATATTAGCGGTGGAAGCATCGACGCGAGGAGGAGGCAAACGTGACGGTAAAAACGTGATATTATGATATGAAAATACGTGATTGTATTTCCTGTAGAAGTCATCGTTCATTATTGTTACTAGTTTAATACCCCGTGTATAAACACATGGATGATTAAAATAAATTTTAAACATTTTCTCGTATTGAACAATACTAAATGTAGACTAAACAATTATAAATCATACAAAATGTATCACAACAATGAATGTCCCCAGCATTTTTTGTATGCTCCAGCAATATTATTTATTATATATTGTATACGAATAAACGATATAATGCTACTATTGATCTATACATATTATAACATCACGGGAACTAATCAGCGATAAACTAATGTATTATTTACTTAGTATAAATAAATAAATAAATAGTTAATTTTATCATACGTATAATTACCAATTAAAAGTTTTTGACAAATATCCAATTGTTATTTTATTTAGTAGCATATTGTTTATTTATTTTCAAATAAATAACATCTCACGTGAGAGTGTGGTAAAATGTAATTTATTATTTATTTGAAAGTGTTGGGTTGAATTATATTTTTATAATATAGTTAGATAATTTTTTCATATTTATCATTGATTTAATTAAGGGTTATTTTTATTTAATTCATATTAGTATGACTTTAAAAAGTCAAAATCAAAATATTAGAATTAGAAGAATTAACGGCTAAGATTAAAACTTTTATTAAATAAAGGGTCCAGATTATTTAATAATTTTTTTCAAACTAGTCTTTTATTTAAATTAGAAGATAATTTATATTTATTAGTTATAATTAAAAGAATTAAAATGATTATAAAATAATTTAAAATGATAAAACTAAAAAATTGGTTTATATGAGTTTTGAATTGATATAGAGGTAAATATGATATTTGTAAAATTAGACGGCCAAAAATAATATTTTAAGGTTTAAGAATGTTATATATGAACTATTCTGTAATAATTTTGATTCAAATTAAATTCAAAATTGAATTTAAGATAAAAAGTTAATTTGGATTTCAATTTTTGTTAAAATGAATGGTTTATTTAAATTAATATTAAGATTATCTAATATAATTATGTTTAAAATAGTCTTTTATTTATAAGATTAGACGATTTTGTTAAATCGTGTATTAAACTTACTTTCATTCATAGGGAGTACTTTAATTGCTTACTAGTTTATTGACCCGTACACGTACGGGTATTTCAAAAGTGTATTTGAGATATTAGAATTTTCAAATAAAAATAATGCAGGAAATGAAATATCATATTTTTGATGAGAATATACTAATTTAAAAAAAGTGTCATATTACAATAAAATTTATACTAAAACGTAGATAAAAATAAGACGGTCATAAATATATAATTATTTTTTCTCCAAACAAAATATATCACAAGTTACTAAACATAATTTATAAACAACTTATAATTAATTACATTAGTATACAATTTTTATAGAACTCCACTCACATTTTCTTAAAACCCCCTCATATCTTTTATAAAACCCCTCACAATTTTCATCCAACCCCCTCTTAATAAATTTAAAATTGAATTCAAATTTCTCCTATCACGATTTTTAATCTTTTCAAAATTGTTTTGAGAATGGAATAATTTTGAAATTGAAGGTTGTGATTGATTAATTAAGATTCAATTTATGGTTATTTTCAGAAAATTTGCATGTCTTTTATCTATATATATATATAAAAGGCTTACCAATTTTCCAAAATAGTCATTAAATCAAGTTCAATTAACCAATAGGAACTCTCAATTTCAAAATCAATCAATTCTCAAAAACAATTTTGACAAAATTCAATAGATCAATTCAATTTTAAATCAATTGTGAGGGGGCTTAATGAAAATTGTGAGGGGATTTATGAATCATGGGAGGGAATTTTAAGAAACTATGAGGGGTTTTTATAAAAGTTGTATATTAATGTAATTAATTATGGGTTGTTTATAAATTATGTTTAGTAACTTGTGATATATTTTATTTAAAGAAAAATAAATTATATATTTACGACCGTCTCATTTTTATCTACGTTTCGGTGTAAATTTTATTGTAAAATGACACTTTTTAAATCAAGTTCAATTAACCAATAGGAACTCTCAATTTCAAAATCAATCAATTCTCAAAAACAATTTTGGCAAGATTCAATCGATCAATTCAATTTTAAATCAATTATGAGGGGGCTTAATGAAAATTGTGAGGGGGATTTATGAAACATGGGAGAGAATTTTAAGAAACTATAAGGGGTTTTATAAAAGTTGTATATTAATGTAATTAATTATGAGTTGTTTATAAATTATATTTAGTAACTTGTGATATATTTTATTTAAAGAAAAATAAATTATATATTTACGACCGTCTCATTTTTATCTACGTTTCGGTGTAAATTTTATTGTAAAATGACACTTTTTTAAAATTAGTATATTCTTAACTTTTTGTTATCCATTAATAGTAGTGGGTAGGTAATTTTTTGTTTACATAAGTGAGTTTTTTTGAGATTATGTTGATGAGTTGAATAGTCACTTGGATATGTTATTCAAAGTGTTTAGTTATTAATTTTAAAGCATTTTCAATTTTACTAGAAATATGTATGAAACCTTATATTACATATGGTTTAAAAATCAAATGTATCATTAGAAGATGATATATTATATATGTTTAAAAATCTAAATTTAGAGATATAAATATAGTTGTTCTTGATGATCCTGAAATTATATTAACAGTGTAGGTAGTTAACCAAATTTAATATTAAAATAGAAATATTAATTTTTTATACACAAAACAAGAACAATTCTTTATTTTCTAATAATTAACACGTGAGTTATTTTTTTTCTTTCATTTGCAAGGTGTACAAAAATTCAGCTTTAGAAGTGAAAATACAATGGAGCCCGTTTTAGAGGTAAGACATGTGGTCACTAGGTAGCGGATTTAAGCATGTAGATGAACCTCTTTATCAACTAACTTGATTCATTAAATTATCAAACAATTCTATATTAGATTATATTGTATTTCAGGTTTACTCATGTAATGCTCATGTGTACAAATTTGTATGTGTAGTTTATTTCTCTTAAACATGTGCACTTAAATCATCATTTATTTAATAGTTATGTGAATCTGGATTTTCATTTTCTCTATATATGAAAAACTTTTAGTTGTTCTTTATATTTGATAGTCTATACTGACTATCATTTTATTAATTTTTAATTACTATCATTTTATTTTTTCTCAATAATGAGGTTGATCAAGTAAAATGATTGTTTATTAAAATATTGTTGCTTTTGCTTGATTTAAGAATTTGTGTCTTGAGTATATTCGCTTCTTTTTCTTATTTCTAGATTGTCTATTGACTGATCCGTGCGATGTTATGATTTGAGCATGCTTAAGCTTCTTATGTGTTTTGTTGTTTTATATATATTTTAAACAATTTGTATGTCTACCTTTTATTTTTTTTATGTATTAGTCTTTAATAGTTTGGTTGTTATCTACATACTTTAAACGTGTTTTATATTCAATTATGTTATTTTTCGAGTTAGTTGTGTATAAAGTACTTCAAAAAAAAAAATTTGGTTTCTTATGTATGTATTTGGAATTTTTTGTATATGTACGGTAATTAAGTTTTTTTTTTATTTTTTTATAATGCATTTTAAGTTTACTTCTCTAATAGACTAATACGCATGAATGCAAGAGTCTATAAACCATCAAAGTGTTTAACAAAGAGATCTGGTAGCATCCTCTCTTATGATGGTGAAAAATTATATGAGGCGGTTTTCAGTTCAGAATATTATCTGATTGACTTCAACATATGAATTTACTGAAAATGGCATTAGTTAATACATGTTCTTTCTAATTAGATTATTGTTGTTTTGGGTTTAGTAAATTATATTTTGATTTTTAACTTCTATATATCTTTTAGAGAGTTAAAATTTTGATTTGTGACAACAGTGGTAATGTAATGTTACTAACAAAATAACAAATTTAGTCTACAAAGAAGTGCTTCAAAAAATAGTCATTTTATTGTTAAAAATTCTAACATATGTAGTTTTTGGTGAAATTTCATTTATTTTATTATTTTTATTTAAAATATTTAATATCTCAAATACACTTTCGAAATACTCGTACGTGTACGGGTCAATAAACTAGTATATAGATATAGATAGATTTTCCACATACGACATGATTAAGCTTTTAGGTTTTAATAATTTAAAACAGATTTAATATTCGACTTTGCTAATTGTTCCCTTATGAAGATTGAAGAATTAATTCCAGGATCATAGTTTACACATTTAGACTCACATAAAATATGTTCAAATTAAGGTCAATAACTTAATAAAGAATATTATAGTATTAAAAACAATTAATAGGTTTTTTTTTTTTTTTACTAATATACGTTTTCAATTAATATATTAGCCTATTAGGGATTTTTTCAGTAGATAAGCTTACAAGTAACACTTTTGTCTTTTGTTATTATCTTTTTGTTGCTAATAAGAATTAGCCATGCCTATTATTTTTGGCTTTTAAGGATCAGTAGCTTTTCCTATATGTATTTTAAAACCTTCTATGCTTATTAGTAAGGGCAAAATAAACTACGACCGAGTTTTGATACACTGTGTGCAACATTTGACCTATTAACAAGTTTACAAGTTATATTCTTTTAGGAATTTTATTTTTTCAGTTGATATTCATATGTTCTTTAAAGCTTTCAATCAAGTTCTTTCACATGCTTATTTTCAATCAGGTTCTTTGAAGCCATAGAAAGTCGATTAAAGCTCAGTTCGTTTACATCCAAAAATTGGAATTCACAAAATAATTCCTAAAACCGATTAAAACCCACACGTAGATGAACAAAAACACAAGGCGATGTGTTTCGGTAACGTGGATGCTCAAAAAGAAGAAGAAGAAGTTCAAGGATGATAAGTCTAAAACTGAAAAAGTGTTATTGCTTGCTTTATTTCATGCTATTTGGCTTAAAGATCATGTGACTTGATAGCCTTTCTTCTTCCAACACCATATAACTTCACAACAAATAATTATTAATTAAGCAATTATGTACAGTAATCAAAAGAAATTACATTGTGATAAAATATAAAAAGAGAGCCAACATGTATAATTAAGATGAAAAGAAATAAAATCATATATGTTTCTACAAAGCTAATTAATCATCTTTAAAGAAAAAACCAAACCATTTGTAAATCTATAACTTGAAAATCAAGTCAATATATATCCAAGCCATGGTAAAGTTTGGATGGCTTGAGTTCTTTAGTCACATTAAAATACCTAATCACAGCAAGCCATTGATCCCATCTTTTGAGCCTGTGAACGGCAATAGTATTAGGAATAAGCTCGTGCGAGCATCTCCCATTTGTGCCTGGATAATCATACATGGTAGGCTTATTAGAAAACCTGTTACTTGCTTTCTGGCCGAGATTTAGCCATGTGCCAACGAGTTTATCCTCAGGGCCATAAGTGTGGTTCTTAGGAATATCCGAGCTTGCAATCCATTCTACCAAGTCCCATGACAAGATAAACCCCATTCCTGACATGTATGACACAAAAGGATTCATACTTTGACAAGGAATCACAAATCCATAATACAAATCCAATCTTGGAAGTGGTTGTAGTGACGATGCCAGTGGTACAAGTCGCAAAAAGACATCATCGTCTGCTTTCATGACATAGTCATAGGATTGTGATAAAATATGGGGAAGTGAAGAGAAGTATGTATATGTTTTCCCACTGTTCATGTTTTCATAACAATTGAGAATGATAATGTCATTGAATCTGAGGATCTCTAAGGATATCAAAACTCTTTGCTCTAGTTTTGTGAGGTTGCAAAATACAAACTTGATGTCGATTTGAGCTAAGGGAGAGGATTGGATTCCATAAATGAGGCGAAGAAAATGACGGCGATCATAGTTATCTGCTCTAGTTAAGATTCCTATCAGGAGGCTAAACTGCTTTGTTGAAGGATAGTTTTCGACATTTGGAGAAAGTTGAAAATGAGTTTCTGGATAGAGATTGGAGATGATGATGAAGATGGTAATGAGAAGAGCAGAAACCATTAAAGGTAGCATAGACAAAGTGAGCCGTTTTTGGTTCATCTTTGGTATGGGTTTGTTTACATATACCATGTATGTATTGATACATTGAAGTTCATATATGAAATCAAGTAAATAGTATGAACTATGAAGCTTGAAAACATTAATGTTATTTGTGTTATAGTGAAGTTCATGTTATTTATGCATGGATAGTGCTTGATGAAGTTTTGATGCTCATAAGTTTCATGCTCTTTTGCATGAAATGTGCAAAAGTGAATCTTTAATGAAGGGTTGTTTCTCATGTGTGCCCTGATTATTCTTGTGAAGGTTGCCACACATAAGTAAAGGAAAGTGTGAGAAATTTACGGAGACTACCTCCATCTTAATGTAAAGTGCAGAAATTACCCTTTGAGTCTTGACTACCTCTTTTCGAACGATATTTTCGTTAGTTAACTAGAAAGTGATGGTCCCAAAATATGGATGAAGCAATGCGATGGCAGAGAAGAACACACACAAACACCTTGGAATTTGTGAGAATATGAATGCAAAGCTTAATTCATTAATTGCACAAAGACCTTTAATAGCCTTGGGAAAGTTACATTTTACACCCTCACTTTTTCAAGATCTAACAATCTCCCCCTAAGTGAGGAGTGTACCTATTACAAATATTTTTAATTACATAAGATAAAACAATTATGGAACAACATTGCGTAATCCAAAATAACTTTGCCATTTGCGAATGATCCTCCTGCTCTCCAGTGTTTTCTTAAATTTTTCAATGTGAAGCCAAACACGTTGTCTCTCTTTTTCAGTGATAGAAGCTCTAGCATTTGCGTTCTTCATACGAACAAATGTTTTCTCTTTTCTTGAATTTCTGAAGACGACACCTGGTTCACCGTTGAAGAACTTGTGGTCAGCATCAACTATAGTTAATAAATCCATCTGATCCAAGTTAGGATGACTCTGTTGAGGTTTCAGGACATTAACCTTTTCATGGTTGTTCTCTGCTGCCAGTTGCATATCATGTTCTTCGATAAACTCCATCAGCTTTCTCATGTATTTCATCAATGCAGATCGGCCAAAAATCTCATTTGATTTCTTTCCTTGTTTTTCCGACAGGTACAAATAGATGAAGTTGATGTCATGAAGTTGAATATATCTTAGATCTGCCTCATTGAATGTAAACTTCTAACCATTTGCCCTTTCTACTTCGAACCAAACAATGGTATGACCAAATCCATCATCACTGTAGATATTGAGAAGTTTAGTTATCGGATATTCTGAGATGATCTGCTCTTTTGGAGTTCTGAACCTTTCCAACATGTGTTGATATCTTATTACTTGACTTTCATTCAAATGTCTCAACTCTGGAGGTGTCCTCGTTTCAAGTTCATTCACATAAATCTCTTGAATTATGTCTTCGAGATATGGACCGTTCACAGAGTAATCTCTCCAGATTGGATTTAATCTTGCTAGTCTTGTAAACATGTTGCTTCTATCAAGAGACGGAGTACCTGTATACACTGAAGAAGCAGGAGGCACAAATACATTTGGGGGCACTGGCCATTCAGTATTTCTAACAAACTCTCTGGCTGCTTCCTCTTGTTGTTTTTTACTAAGTAAATCCGCAACAGATGTTTGAAATTGACCAGTTGGAGGTGGAAAAACAGAATGTACCTCAAAATTTACATCACTCAAAACCCTTGAAATATCAAATGTTTTCTTTGTAGCTTGACTAACTTTTCCTTTTCCTTTTCCTTTTCTTCTCTTCTCAATCTCTGCTGGTTCCAGATAATCTTCAAATCTTCTGACAACTTGCGTATATTGAGCTTCAGGATTTGTTACAGATGTAACATACTCATCAATTTCTTTATCCATCTCATCAGAACTTTCATTAAAATCCATATCATTTCCAGCATCACCATACCAATTCTGTACCTCCTCTGTGTCTTTCTCAAGATTAACCTCTTCGGTTTGTTCACTGCTCTGTTCTATCTCCCCCTCTTTACTTGCACCAGGCCTCTGTTCAAAGGTAATTAATTGTTAGTTTAGAACACCATCGGCCGGAGTATCCCTACCTTGACTTCCACTTCCACTTCCCCCTTCTCCTGTAAAATTTTGACTCGACGGAGTGAATGGTACAATCTCACTCGTACCCATATACACCCTTCTTCATTTCTCCCCCTCGGGGCGATCATCAGGATCATGATCGTCACGTCTCCTAGTTCGGGTAACCGCTTGAGTTTTACAAGCAACATCCATAGCTCGCAACCGTTCAGAGATCTCAGCAAATTTTGCATTGATGTCAGAGAACCAACTGTCAAGTTTTGAATCTATGGAATCTAGTTTTGCCTGCAATGGAGCCACAACTTGGTGAATGGCATCGTGAAGCTCATACTGTGTAACATACCGAGTATCACGTGAGATTCCCGTTGAGGTTCCGGCCACAGAGGCTGGACCACCTAAAGGAGCTGTTGTGGGGTTGACTCCAGTAGGATTTCCATCCCATCCTCGAATAATACTATCAAGAGTATTACCTAGGGATGTTCCAGGAACACTTTTGATCAGTGTAACCAGTGCCTCAATTGTGTCTTTGTGTTTATCAAGAAATGCGGATATACGCGGATAATCGATGTGCTCTGAAAGACTGGGCGAGGACGAGGGAGGTTGTCCTCTAATTTCAATATGTCCCATCTCCGAGGGAGATGGTCGAAGATTATGTGCAAAAGTCCCTGTGCAATGAAGTAGACGGTCTTTGAGGACCGTCTAAGTGGCTGGATGGGGTTTGAATGTGCACGGTTGGGATAGTCGTGTCTGTTTCAATATCAGACCTAACTGGGTTAGGTCTAATAGCATATGTTGTGTCCCGGATTTCTTGGGCTAGGGGAATCTCAACACTCACTTGTTCTTTCCTTACTGAACTACTCACATCTTCTTCATCTTCGTAACCGGCATATTGATTTGGAGAAAGCAATGAAGTATCATTGGAAACAGATGCAATTTCAAAGGATGGTACACGATCATGCTCAGGAGCAATTTGAATTATGGGAGTGAACTGAGGAACTATTACTTATGATGGAGTTGGATTCAAAATTATGTTAAGACGTGCCTGATTGACAGAAGTTTGAACAGTGGGAATCACATCAGCAATTGACACTGGAGTACTAACGATAGGAGAGTGTTCATGAGTATCAGTTAGTCTCATATACGAAGGGGTTCCTTCTGAAGTATGGGTGATTGGTGCATCTAGTGTGCGGACAGGAGATGAGATTATTCGAACAGGAGGAGTGGTGACAGTGTTTGACACAGAAGGAGTGGTACTTTCAGAATCTGAGCTTGAAAGATTGACTCGTTCAGTGGAGGCATCAAATTGATCAGTAGTTGGAACAGTCAAAGACTCAACATAATCATGAATATCAGCTGGATCAAATGTAGCTACTCCATCTCTATGTATATCCACCTCACCTACTTCACCGCCCCTCTCAAGATTTTCTCTCAGCACAGCCCTCTCAGCATCTCCCATAAATGACTGAGTCCTATCCTCTATTGCCTCACTTGGTGCTACTCCTCCCGGGGTAGGTTGGATCGGCTCTGATCTGACCAGGGGAGGTATCCCTACACTCATCCTATAGCTGACTAGTAAGTCAGTTTGCTCACACAGATCCAGCAGGGACACAGGGAAAGGTTGCGGGACAGGCAACGGATCAGGAATAGTAGGTTCAATGATATTAAAAGCTTTAGGTGCAATATAGGGTGAACCTACTCTTCGAGGAATTTAAGGGTTTTCATCCATAACGTGCTGAATGATCATTGGAATGAAAAGCAAATAAGGTAAGAATTTAGCACCTGTCTTTTTCAGACTATTTGTCTGAGTAATTGTTGCCTTGAGATCATTGAATAGCAATTGAGCATAATCCACATGAATGTGGTTTCCTGCAGCAACAAAAGTTCTCATCTGATTGTCTGTTAGAAACTCATACCCTGTGTGTTTGGCAGTTAAGCACTTTTGCATGATGGTCATTAGCATGTTATACATCGGGTGCAGATTGTTTCTCCTGAATTGACTTTTCTTTTCCAGTTGACCAGAATAGCCAAAAGATTGAATAGCAGCTAAGCAAATTTTATCATCAGGAATTGGTTCAAAATCAGTTGCTGGTGGACGACTATCTGCTGTGGGAAGGTGAAATATTTCCCTGAGTCGGTCAACAGTGATAACCACTCGAAATTTATCAATTTCAGCCCGGATAGAAAGATTTGCAGAACGATTTGTATGAACAAAACAGGTTTTCCAGAACTGTTGGGCATAGACCTCTGGAACATGTGTACCAGATGTAGCAGGGTTATAGGTAAGGACATGACTGAGAGGGTGAACACGAAGTATTTCAGTTAAAATGGGATGGTTAGGGTTTTTCAAAGTGGCTAGGTCTATGAACTAGTTGTTTTCATGAGATGTGACTGATTAAAATTCTGCCCTAGGCATTAAGAGCTCATCGGGTTGTAGGTTTTGAGTTTGCTGGCTTGGTACCACAGAAGGAACATGTGATGTGGAGTCACCTTCCATGTTAGCTATTTAGCTGCACAGAACAATCAATCAGGTTAAATCTGAAATACAATAAATAGTAACAAACTCAAATACTCATGAAAAATGATCAAACTCGTCCTTTTGATACTAAGTTGAAATATTTTGACCAGGAACAAGTAGTTGTATACTTGTGAACATTTTCATCCAAAAAAAAACTTAACACTTAGATACCCATTGTGTAACTGGTGTTCGAATCAGTGAAAAATGAAATTTGATCTTCAAGAAACGATGATTTCATGCATACGAACAAGTTTATTATACGGAGGTATAGGCAAAAAGTGACTCTAACACCTAGTAAAAGACCAAAATTCGAAGTTGTAGTGTATACTCATAACTGCGAAGAACACGAAGAACAAAAGTTAGAATTTTAAAATTTTGTTTGTAGATCTAGAATCCTCGTGTAAATCTAAGAAACATTGACCAAAGCAACTGTAGCAATCGAGGTCAAAGAGTTGGTCAAAAATTGAAAATTCAATTCGTGAAAACCCTCGAATATTCGAACTGATCTTGCCCAAAAATACCACTCAACATTCAAAATTAAGAAATTTCCACTGCACGGATTGTTTACCTTGTGCATACGAACCGAATGTTATAAAAATTATAAATTTTGACAGAGGTTCGAGGTAGTTGGAGAGTTGAGTAACAATGGCGGTTTGAGAGAAAATTCAAAGTTACAGGGAAAGACAATCAAAGAAGATGATCGGCGTATGGGGATAATGAAAAAGTAATAAGTACAAGACACGTGGCGGCCTCTGATTTGTCCTTTACGGCGGTGACAGTGACTCTTGGAAACTGCGAACAGATTCGCATGCGAATGTAGCCGTGTGAGAAAATTGCATTCGAATGTGACCTATTGAAGGAATCGCATGCGAATATAGTGTTGGAGAAGAATTCGCATGCGAATGTAGCCACTTGCCACGTCGAACTCCATTTAAACTGTGATTGATTCACATGCGAATTGAATTGAATGCGAATTGGTTTGGTGAGTGATTCGCATGCGAATTTCACTTGAACCTTTATTTCGCATTAAAATTATATTTCTCAATTCGAGTGTGATTTTTTTTAATGCAAAGAACTCCCCCTCAATCTGTGCATCAAAAAGTTCCAAGTTTTTCAAAAAATAGATTGAGGGAAAAGCCAGCTTTGAAAAACAAACATCTATATTGCTCCCCCTACACATAGCCAGTATGTGTAAAGATATAGATACTCCCCCTTATGTTCTGGACTAAAGACCTGCAAAAACGAACAAACTGTGTAATACCAATTCAAAAACCAAAATAAGGATTAAGGAAAAAGCATGAGGAGTATGTCATACATTCATATTAAGCATGCCAAGCTTAGAAACTAGATCATTGAAACGAGATTCATCAAATGGTTTAGTAAATAAGTCAGCCAACTGATTATCGGTATGAACATACTGAAGTTCAATGATTCCTTTTTACACATTATCTTTAATAAAGTGATATCTGATGTCAATGTGTTTGGTTTTAGAATGGTGTACCGGATTGCATGAAATGGCAATGGCAGATTACGAGTCACAGAACAGTGGAATCTTGTCATACTGAAGGCCAAAATCTGATAACTGTGTCCGGATCCACAAACTTTGTGAACAACACATAACAGCTGCAACATATTCAGCTTCAGCAGTGGATGTAGAGACACAGTTCTGTTTCTTCGAAGCCCAGCAGACTAAACGATCCCCCAAGAAATGCGCACTGCCAGAGGTACTCTTTCTATCTATCATGCACCCGGCATAGTCCGAATCTGAGTACACATGCAAGTCAAGATTGGAATCACGAGGATACCACAAACCTAGGTTCATAGTTCCTTTGAGATACCGAAAAATCCGTTTGACTGCTAGTAGATGTAACTCTTTGGGATTGGCCTGGAAGCGAGCACACAAGCAAGTTGAAAACATAATGTCGGGTCTGCTCGCCGTCAAGTACAGTAATGAACCAATCATACCCCTATATGTCTTTATATCTGCAGATGGACCAGCCAGATCAGCAGATAACTTTGTTTTGGCAGCCATAGGACTTGACAGGGTTGAGCAGGTGAGCATGTCATACTTTTTGAGCAAGTCTTTGATATACTTTGATTGACTGATAAAAATCCCATTGCTCAGTTGTTTCACTTGTAGACCAAGGAAAAAGGACATTTCCCCCATCATGCTCATTTGGAAACGATTGGTCATGGTCTGAGCAAATTCATCACTGTACTTGGGATTTGTTGAGCCAAAGATAATATCATCAACGTATATCTGCACCAAAATTTTATCTTTGCCTCTGGCCTTAATGAACAGTGTAGTATCAGATGTTCCTTTAGTGTAACCCTCAGTGAGAAGATATTCTGATAAGACATCATACCATGCATGAGGTGCCTGTTTGAGACCATATAATGCCTTATCCAGAATATAGACATAATTTGGATGATGAGGGTTAACAAATCCATCCGGTTGGGAAACGTAAACTTCTTCCTTAAGAATGCCATTGAGAAAGGCAGTTTTCACATCCATCTGAAAAACCTTAAAACTGCGACTAGCGGCATATGCAAGAAATAAGCGAATAGCTTCAATTCTGGCCACAGGAGCAAAAGTTTCATCATAATCAATGCCTTCCTGCTGATTATAGCCTTTTGCCACTAGTCGAGCCTTATTACGAACAACTACACCGTCAGAATCCCGTTTGTTTTTGAAGATCCACTTTGTCCCAACCACAGATTTACCATGTGGAAGGGGAACCACTCGCCAAACTGCGAGTCTATCAAATTGGTGAAGCTCATCTTGCATAGCTATAACCCAATCTGGATCATTTAGTGCATCAGAAATCTTTATTGGTTCAATGATACTCAGAAAGGTGGAGTATAAGCATTCGTTGGCCGTTGTAGATCTGGTACGAACACCATCAATGGGATTTCCAATAATTTGATCTGTAGGATGGTGTCGTGTCCATTTGGGTTCTGTGGGAGTTGAAGCGGAAGGAAAGAATAGTTCCCATGAAGGTAATTGGTCTGCAGCTTCTGGAGTCTGGTTTGGATCTATATCAAAAACCGGCAGACTCTTAAATTCCATGTCTGGAGGAGCTACTTCAGGACGTGTAATAGAACCAGAGGATGTATCTTCAAGAGGAAAATCAATAAATGGATTTGATGTTGTTACTGTTGGAGGAGTAAGAGTAACACTCTCTTGCGGAACAGGTTCAGTCCTGGAAACAGATTGAACAGGATTAGATTCAGAATTAAAGATATCAAACATGAAATCTAAATCATTATCATTTGAACTGGTTGCAATGTTTGTATCTTGAATTTGAAGACCCGGTTCTGAACAGAGATGTTCAGAAGCGATTGTTGAATGTACAGGTGGAACTGAAAGGACATTTAATGAATCATCAAATGTAACGTTTATGCTTTCTTGTACAGTTTTAGTTCTTTGATTGAAAACTCTATATGCTTTTGACTCTTGTGAATAACCAAGGAAAATTGCTTCATCTGCTTTTGGTGCAAATTTTCCTAGGTTAGCTTTATCATTAAGCACATAGCACCTATTACCAAATATGTGGAAATATTTGATATTAGGTACAATCCCATTCGCCAGTTCATATGGAGTTTTATCTAAACGCTTATGTATGAAAGAACGATTCTGCGTATAGCAGGCAGTGCTTATCGCTTCAGCCCAAAAGAAAGGTGGGAGTCCAGAATAAGACAGCAAAGTACGAGCAGCATCAACCAGACTTCGGTTGCGACGTTCCACCACACCATTTTGTTGAGGTGTGTATGCGGCTGAAAATTGATGTGAGATTCCCACAAGGTCAAAATAACTTTTCAGAGTGTTGTTCTTGAATTCTGTTCCATTATCAGATCTAATGGCACCAACACTCTGATTGTTCTTGTTTTGTTGTTGCTTGATAAAAGTAATGATAATTGAAGCAGCTTCATCTTTTGAGCGCAAGAATTTGACCCAAGTATATCTGGAATAGTCGTCCACCATGACTAAGATATACTTCTTCCCATTCCTAGACTGAACTTTCATTGGACCACACAAATCCATGTGAAGCAATTGAAGCGGTTTAGTTGTACTCATCTTCTGTTTATTGAAATGAGATGACTTCCACAATTTGCATTTAGCACAGTCTGCACACAGATTTGTCTTTTTGAATCTTAACTTTGGCAGGCCTCTGACTAGATCATTGGTTATCAATTTGTTGATATGTTTGAAATTTAGATGAGATAGCTTTCTGTGCCATTGCCAAGTTAAGTTAGATGATGCTTCGGACAGTGAGCAAATGGAAGTGGGGGAATTATAGTTGTTCAGATCGATTGAGTATAAGTTGGATTTCCATGATCCTGAGAGAAGAGTATCGCCAGCCTCGGTAGATACTGAACAAGAATTCTTTTTAAACACCACTTCCAAGTCTTTGTCACATAATTGCCCGATACTGAAGAGATTATGCCCCAATCCTTCTACATATGAAACCTTCTTTATCTGGATATTCTTTCTTTCGAGATCTCCGTACCCCAAATTGGTGCGACATTTTCATTCCCAAATCTTACGTTTCCGGAGTACTTAGAAACATAATTTTTTAGAAGACTTTTGTCGCCCGTCATATGCTTTGTACACCCGGAGTCCAGGTACCATAAATCAGATTCCTGCAAAATGAAAACAAAGAAGATTTAGGTCCCCATTTATGAATGGGTCCTGAATTGTCAGTTTTACAGAAGAAATTGGTATATCGGTGTTTGAAAGTGATGCAACAGAGTTAACATTGTTTGATGATTTCTTTGGAATCCATTTTGGAGTTAACTGTTTATCTGATTTATTCTGTTTGTGTTTCAGTTGTAAGTTCAAAGTGGGATGAAGAGAAGAGGTCGAAGGCGGTTTAGAAGTTCTTCGAGTTGCACATGTTGCGGAAGCGACGGATTTGGAGATCCACTTAGAAGCAAGATGCTTAGAAGCAGATTGGGACTTCTTTGCCTCTGATGGATGTTGTATGTTTGAAACAACCGAAGTAGACCTCCTAGGCACCCACGTTGGGGAAATTGAAACTGAAGTACGTTTGGAACATGATTTGTGCGTGAGTTCCTGTTCTCGGGCAAGCCATGCAGAATAGAGTGCTTGATATCCATGATTTTGATATGCTAGCAGTTCACGGACAGTTAGCAACCGGCGAGACTTGTTTAACTGTTTAAACACATGTGCTTGACGTTTGGTGATTGAGATGTGCAAAACAGCTCCTTTGGAATTTAAAAATGGAAAGATAACTTGATTCGCATAAAATTCTGACCAATGAGCACATGGTTTGATTCCGAAAGATTTTTTGAGTTGATCATATTCACATTTATATTCACAATGACCATGCATACAACCATTACTCATGCAAAACATATTTAAAGCAACTTTTTCTGTTTCATTAAACGATAAACATGTGTTTCTAAAAATCAAAATGTTTTCACAAACTGAAGAAGATGTGGTACATTTCCTATTTGACTTATGTATGACCCTTTTCCATTTCGCTTTTATTGGATTCTTCATGTCTGCTTTCTTCACATCTGCAGGTACAACAAACACATTAGTTGTTACTCTAGGACGACGTGCAGCTGCATCTGAAGTTTCTGGAGTCTCATTGAAAAGAGATGATGAGTGAGGACATTTGTGAATTGCCTGTTTTAATTTATTTTTAACAATTGAGATTAGAACAGATGGTACTAGAGTAACTGATTGAGGAACTGGTGAAACCGATGGCACAGCAGTGGTTGTTGTCTGATCAGTTAAAGACGAATGCTGATAAAAGAAATCTTGTGCATCATAATCGTTATTCGTGCTTGGAGTTGAGCTCAGCCTTTGGATTTGATCTTTAAGTTCAAATTTCTCTACACACAATCTATCAATGATTTCTTCATCAGTTTATCGAACTTGGGACAACGTAGAGCAAAGAACTTCATTTGCCAATGTCAATTCCTCAACTTGACGAGTAAGAATGAAAAGCTCAACATGTAGATCAGAATCTGAAGTAGATGTAGTATGAACTGTGGAGCAAAGATTATCAGAAGTTGATGTGTTTAAGAGAACCAAAGAAGAGATATCATTGATTATCTGAGATGTAAAGCAATACTCCTGAAGAGTGTAGAATCGCTTTAACAACTCACAAGAAGGAATATACTCTAACAAAGGTTTGAAAACTGGAGGTGCATACAATTCTTCATCTGTATAAACAGAAGAAGTGTGTTTGGAAATTCAAGTCATTGGTAGTTCGTAGTTATATGATGCATTCAAGGCAGCGTAATCAAAAGATATTTCAGCATGCTCCTGAAGACTTCTTTTCACCTCCTCCTCGGCCTGTGCCTCTTCTTGGCCGACAAACTTCATTCTTGCTGTCAGACCCAGATTGAACAGATCTACGTTGAAAAGTTGTTTACACGTGACTTTATCTAACACATGAGGATTGTCAAATCCTAACCCTTCAAACGTCCAACGAGTGTAAGGTCTTTCTTTTTGTTTGTGCATGAAAATTGTTTGTTCACTTTGATTCCTTTTAATGATAAAATCTTCAAGCTGTTTTATTTTAGTGAACAATTCAGAATTTTTAATTTGAAGGATCTCAGAATCCTTTTCAGCACTCACACGTTCAGCCTTAAGATCGTGGATGATGGTTTGTGTCTCATTTGTCAAATCAGAAAGTTTGGAGCTTGTTGTTTTTAATTGATCTTTTGACTGTTGTAAATCCTTTTCAAGTTGATCAATTATTCCCTGTGCCTCTTGATCTTGACTTTGAATTACTTGTTTTAGAGACTTGTTTTTACTTTTCAGATTACTAACACTTGATTCTAGGTTTTTCATCTTTTAAGAATGGTTTGAACATGGGCATTATTAAAACCTGCAAGCAAATCAATGTTAGTATTTACCTGATCTGTCTCTGAGTCTGACTTGTCAAAAGTAGGGTTGTTCTCCTCATCTGACTCTCCATTCTTTCCCATGAAGCAGAATTGAGCATGCTCTTCAGCTTCCATATCACTGTTAGAATCTGTATCAGACAAAAATTGATCTTCCTCGACCATTAATGCTTTCCAAGCCTTCTTTTGTTTGGACAGGCGGTACTTTTGTTTATAATATTCAGCATCCTTGGTTTTCTTCTAAGGACCGTTTCTGATAAGATGTCCTGATCCTCCACAGTTGTAACATTTCATCTCACCCTTTGTTTCCACCTTCTTCTCTTCCCGTTGAAATCTTGGTTTGTCAGTAGACCTATAGTTCTCAGGACGCCTTGATCCAGAAGTGAACCTTTGCTTGTTGTTGGTCTTGTTAAACCGATTCTTGAAGGTTTTAGTGACAAATGATAAAGCCTGAATAGCTGCTTCCACAGAGTCTGAATCTGAATCTTCAGGATCCGATTCACTGAAAACAATCTGTTTAAATTTTGTAGATCTTGTGTGTTCTCTGGGATGTTTATCAGCAGCTACCAGAGCCAGAGGATCAGCAGGAGACACCTTAGATGAAGACTTTGAGACTTCTGACTGATACTGATTCAGATCTTCAAAGATGTTATGGAAGGTTACTTGTGTAAGATCTTTGTTGACATGTTTGTATAACTTCACATGCTCGCTCCATTCACTTCCTAGAGACTTCAGAAATACACAATTCTGATCCAGATCTGATCGTGGTATTTTGTTTGATCTAAGTTCATTCATCAGTCTGCAGAAGCGGCTGTAAGTATCATGAAGTAATTCACTTTCCCTAGCAGAGAAGTCATGAAAACTATTCACCAGTTGAGTCTTCTTGATGTATTCACCCTGTTCAGTACCTTGTAGTTGTCTTTTCAGCTCATCCTAGATTTGTTTCGCAGTCTCAAGACTATCTACTTTAGTATATATCTTAGATGATAAACCTTGTTTGAGATAATACTTGGCCATTCTTTCAGCCTTTTTGATTTCTTTTTCTTGAGCAGTGAGCTCGTCAAATGTTTTTTCTCTCCTTTCAGCAGTAATTTCAGGATTGTTACCAGGAATTGCAGGAATGACTTTAAGAAATTGTTTGTTACCATTTTCAATGCAATCCCTCATAGCTTCACCGTATGTATCATTGTGTTCTAGAAAGTCCATAAACCTTCCCTTCCACACATGATAATCATTTCTGAACAAAACCGGGGGTTTTGTATCAGTGCCAATCGCAAGCATCTCATTTGAACTAGACATGATGATCGATTCTTCTTTGAAATTATAAACTGATGAAATCGAATGCAATCTGAATAATCGAATGCGAATCTTCCAATCGAATGCGAATCCCTTGATCGAATGCGAATCCAATCAATGCAATCTGGTTTTCCAACTTTGATCAATCGACTGCGAATACAATCAATCGAATGCGAATTCTCAATCGAACGCGAATTCACCACTTGAATGCAATTTAACTTTCAAACTGAAGGCATACTAAATAATAGAATGCAACAATTGAATGAGAATATCTGAATTCCCACTTGAAACTTGTATCTAGTATCGTGAATCGTAGTCAAACTAGAAAGTCAATGCGAATAATTGTGATTTGGCTGCGATTCTAATTTTGATCAATACTTGCACAATTAACAGTTCGAATTCAATGCAATCGCAGTAGGTCAGTAATCGCAGTAGGTCAGTAATCGCAGTAGATCAGTAATCGAACTTGTCTGTTACACCTACCCTCAACGATCAGTAACAACTTTCCAATCACAACAAACTTTCACCCACAAACACCTTTTCGTAGGTGTTTTTCAAATCAACAGATTGAAATCTCAGATGTGAAATGTTCTTGGTGTTCTTCAGCTCAAACTTCAAAGTTTCAGAAAGCAATGATTATCCAATCATTCTTTTCAAAATAACTTGCAAAGTACAAATTAATGATTGGCGATTGTGACAGAATCAATTTGAATTCAAAAACAATTCTCTAATTCAAACTCGTAAATTCCAAATCGACGTCAACCTGAAACTTCCATTTTTCAAAACTTCACTTTTCCCAAGAACAGTTGATGTGACTATTGATTTATGACAATAAGTGCAGCAAATTATGATTGCTAATCAATTGTACTCATCTATCCAATGATTAGAGAAGAATGATGTTCGATTTTAAACAAAATAATTCAAACCTTCAGATGAACAGTAAACAGAGTATACCTTAATCGAAGATGAAAGCACTTTTCTAGCAATGATTGAACAGTGAATCACCAATGATTAATTCATGTTTCTTCAATCGATTATGCACAAACTTCGAGAAGATCAAATTTAGACGAAGAACAGTACGTTTTTACCTTTAATGCGCTGAAATCGATGCAGAGTTCATCATTTGTACTTGATTTGATTGAGAGAATGATTGCAATTGATTGAATGTCAAATCGAGAACCAATTTCAAAGAAGAAAATGGCTCTGATACCAATTGATGGTCCCAAAATATGGATGAAGCAATGCGATGACAGAGAAGAACACACATAAACACATTGGAATTTGTGAGAATATGAATGCAAAGCTTAATTCATTAATTGCACAAAGACCTTTTATAGCCTTGGGAAAGTTACATTTTACACCCTCACTTTTTCAAGATCTAACAGAAAGAAATTAGTTGCAAATAGAAGTTACAAAGGGATACTATGCTTTCCAATTAGTTAAGGCCTGCTATTTTTTTACCGACTTAATTGATATCCAATTCAACAATTGAAAGTTTCCTAATACTCCGCCGGCCTCTTGGATTTTTGCTATTAAAGACTATATAGTTGTTAGATTATTAACCATGTTGGAACCTAGAGGGGGGGGGGGGGATGAATAGGTTATATGTCCAATTTTTGAAGTTTTAAAGAGTTCTTGCAAGAAAATAAAAGAGACTGAGTTAGAGAGATATCACCAATCACAATTTGAACACAATGATTTATAGTGGTTCATGCAAGTGTTAACAAACTTGCACTACATCCACTCATTGGCCTCACCCACCAAGAGTTTGATCCACTAGCTTCTCTCTTTCAAGGTAGAGATAAACCTTTTACACTTCTCTTTTTAAACTTGCAAGAATTAATCTTCAAACTTGCAAGTAAGGTAAAGATAACCTTGCTTCATTCTAATTCTATAGGCTAGAGTTGATCCTCACTTCACTCTAATTTGAAAGGCTAGAGTTGATCCTCACACTATTACAAAATGTATGAAATGAATAAGTAGTGTTTAAGCTTTGATAGCTTTGACTCTTGCTTGAATCTTGAACATGAAAGATGAATTAATATTCAAAGATATGAGCTCAAGTGTTTAGAGAGTATTCTGGATATTTTGTGTTTGCAAGAGGTGAGTAATGAATAAGGTTTGAGTTGGTTTAAATAAGGAAAAAGGTCCAAGTCTCAAAATTGTCCAAACTTCACACGGTCGAACTACTGTCGACCGTGGCATCGACCGTTAGTCATCTGGCATTTCTTGTTCTTTGCAATATAGACGTTGGGCTTTATTTAAAACCACACTCAACTCATTTTTACCATAAAAATCAACTGAAAAGTAGATGTTCAAAAGGTTGGTTGATCCCATACTTCTAATGTTTGAATTTAAACACAAAAATGGAAGTTTGGAAACCAATACACAAAGCATGTTAGAATTTTACCCCTTTGGGAGATTCCTTTGCTAATTATGGTGGTGTATTATTTCAAAGTAGGATTGTGTTTGTTATTTACTTAAAATGTAAAGTCTTAGATTTAATCAACCAACACAAATGAGTTTTATAAAATCTTTGTCATTTTTATAAAAGTTTTTATAAAAAATAATTTTATAAAAACTTAAACTACTTTAATTATTTTATTTGTAAGCTCATATCATTTGAATTTATTCTTGTAGGAATCTTCATCGAATGCTTCATCTTGAACGTTGATGGCGCTTTATCTTGGACGATTTATACGATGTAATTTGTAACAAATAAATTTAAATATTTATTTGCTTGATTATATATGTATATGTGCACATATGTTAATGTTATTGTATACAATTATATAAACATATTGTAAATTTTTGAATTAACAAAAGAGGATATAAATTATATTCCTATTTTCCCAACAAACCATCTTCATTTATTTTAGTTAAGTTTAATTTTCATACGATAATAGTAATAAATTAAGGTGTATTATGTAGATAACTTAAAGTATCAAAGTTGTAGTATAATACCCTGAACTTGATTGACCGGATTAAACATTATCAAAAAGTATTAGAGGTGTAATATAATATTTCTGAACTTGGTAGTCGATCAGTTTAGTACACTGGCCTAGATGCGTAGTAAGTCAGTGTACTAAACCAATTAACCAAGTTCCAGACCGTCTTTTAGTGAGTCAGGTACTAAAGTGACCGGGTTACCAAATTCGGGTAGTTATAATACACATTTAATACCTTAAGGTAGTATTCAACCCACTTGACCAAGGTGATGGAAAAAACTATACCTTATATATTTGTACTCGAAATATAATATGATAGTTATCCAACAAATTATTTTTGTAATACTACAATTTCAAGAAATTAAAATATTTTATATAAATATTGTATTAAGATAATACTTATATCAAGATATAGATAAAATAAGATTGTCGTAAATATATATTTATATCTATATCAAATAATATATATTTAAAGTTATAAAAACACTTATTTGCTAATCTTCTAAAGTATATATAAAAAGCTAATAAAAAAATTATTACATGATTTTAAATTTTTGATTTTGACTAACTAGAGTCAAACTAATGTGACTAGCAAATGTGAATTAAAATAAATTTAAAAATTGTTATATATTTATTCATGTTATACCACATCCTAAACTTTTTTATTTGAAATTGATTATATATTTATTACTTATTTATTCGTGTATTTTAGTTTTTTGCCTTTATTCGTTGTTATCTTATCTAAAATTTAAAGGGACAAAATGAGTAAAAATGCAACAAACTATACCTATATTCTTTATAAAAAAAATACAAACAACTTTAAAGTTTTGTTCATTGTATGCATTCATTTACCTATTCAACAAGTTACAGGTAAATTCTTTATTTTATTTATTTTTAAATTTTATATTATTGTGTTCTTGGCTACCTTCTTAGTGCTCTTGGCTATCTTCTTAGTGTTCTTCATATATTGTTTATATGATCTTCATAGCTTTTACTCAAATACGAAAACAAAAGCAAGACAATAAGCAACAAAATCCTAATCAACAAGAATCAAACATTAGCTAGTTAGGGCTCGTGAACAGTGAAGGGGTATCAACAAGAATCACCAAGAATCAGTTTGAAGAAACCCTAATCAACAAGAGGAACCCTAATTGAACTAAGAATCAACAAGAGTGGGTTAAGCGAAACCCTAATCCAGATATGCAACATGAATCAGTTTGAAGAAACCCTAATCAACAAGAGGAACCCTAATCGAACTAGGAATCAACCCAGATCTGCAAAACTGAAGCAAGAATCAACCATTAGCAATTTAAAGATCGCGAGAAGAGTCAAGCAATACCAAGATCTGCAATATCTTATGTTGAAACTGAAACCCCCAAATCATGATAGAAGAATATGAAACTAGATTGAACTAAGAGTTAACAAGAATAATATGAACCAAATCGCGACTTGATATTAAACCGAAACCCCAAATCGGGACTGAAGAAACAATCGATGAGCAAATCCGTGAAAACAAACCTTGTGGAACTGATATCGATTAGCAAATCTGTGAGACGATAGGGTACTGTGACCTTAAGCATAATCGATTTAAAAGAAGCCCTTTGCCATAGTTAGATTGTTTGAAGCACATCTATGCGCTTTGCCCTTGTTGATGAAGGAACCCCTGTTGAGTTGATGAAGCCAATCTTAAACCCAGACCCTTCTAATAAGAGAAGTGGTTGCATATGAACTTTGACCATAACCCATAAATTAAAAAATATAAAAGAAGAATCTTGAAATAGTTGCCTGGATATGAAAATGGTTGCCGGAAAGCGGTTGGTTTAAGGTAACCTCTAATAGCAGGTCACCTTGCATACAATGAACAAAAATTTACGTTGTTTGTATTTTTTGATAGAAAAATGAAGTTGGTTGTATACAATGGCAATATAGACATAATTTGTTGTATAAGCATTTTGCCCATTTTAAAGATGACACAGCTATGCAAAGTAAATCAAAAGCTTTTGTTGTCCATATTAAACTTTACCATGTTGTAAATTTGTTATATGTTTATAGTAAATTTACTTTCTAAAATATGATTATTATGTATTTTTTACAATTATTTTACTATACATGTTAATAGTCTTACATAGATAATCGTAAAATGTTTCAAATTTACACTTACCATCCCCGTGTTTATACACGGGATGTTAAACTAGTATATATATATATATATATATATATATATATATATATATATATATATATATATATATATATATATATATATATAAGAAAAATTAGATAAAATTTATTAAACGATCTAGACCCTTCAGTTAATAAAATATTAAACCTTAACTATTATTCATTTAAAATCAAATAACCAATTTTGACTTTTTAGAGTCAAACTACCATATGAAATTTCAAATTACAATAAAAATAAAAATAGATAATATGTGTTTAAAAAAGTTATCTTAAACGGTTTTTAATAGCAAAATTGAAAAGCAACATTCAGATGTACGAATTTAGTTTTCATATCTATATATCTATATATAAGAGGCATGCAAATTTTCCAAAATTAACCATAAATTGAATCTTAATTAACCAATCACAACCTTCAATTTCAAAATTATTCCATTCTCAAAACAATTTTGGAAAGATTAATAATCGATAGGAGAAATTTGAATTCAATTTTAAATCTATTGGAGGGGGTTGGATGAAAATTGTGAAGGGGTTTTATAAAATATATGAGGGGGTTTTAAGAAAATGTTTATAAATTTACGACCGTCTCATTTTTATGTAAGTAATTATAAGTTGTTTATAAATTATGTTTAGTAAACTTGTGATATATTTTGTTTAGAGAAAAAATAATTATATATTTACGACCGTCTCATTTTTATCTACGTTTTGGTATAAATTTTATTGTAATATGACACTTTTTTTAAATTAGTATATTCTCATCACAAAGGTGATATTTCATTTACTGCATTATTTTTATTTTAAAATTCTAATATCTCAAATACATTTTCGAAATACCCGTACGTGTACGGGTCAATAAACTAATATTTTTTATGTTATTTGCAAAACTTAACTATACGATTTGAACCAATTTATGAGCAATATATATTCTAATCTTCAAATATATATAATCTTGACTGTTCATTCACTTTAAAACAAAAAAGCAATTTTAACTTTTTAGAGTCAAATTTACTAGAGATAATTCATATATGCCCTTATTAAATCATACAAAATCGTATTTGTCCACCTTAATTTACAAATATCATATTTACCAATTATAATATTTTAAAATATCATATTTAACCAAATTATTAGTTTTATTATTTTAAAATGTTTTATAATCATTTTAATTTATTTTTAATTATAACCAATAACGTTTATATTTATTACCCTGAATTTTAAAAATAATGATTGATGATTTATATAAGAAATACAATCATGTCTTTTCGTATTATGCTGTCATGTTTCTGCCGTCAAGTCTACCTTCCCATTTGCTTCGATGTTTCCGCTGTTGGTTATAGTGTTGATGTCGTACATCGTCGTTGTTTTAAATTCTTATTTAGTTTGCGTTTTATTATTATCTAACTTATTTTTTTATTAATATTTATTATTTTTTAAAACAACCCGTGTATCACACGCGAATTTAGTTTAGTCTTTTAAAATATATGAAAAACTAATTAGATAAAATTTATTAAATGATCTAGACCCTTTATTTAATAAAATATTTAATCTTGACCATTCATTCACTTAAAATAAAAAATTAATTTTGACTCTATCTTCTAATCATCATCTAATATATATAAATGACTAATTTGATAAAATTTATTAAACGATTTAAACCCTTCATTAAATAAAATATTTAATCTTGACCATTCATTCACTTAAAACAAAAAATCAATTTTGACTTTTTAGAATCAAACTAGCACATGAAGACCTTTGAATAACCCATATAATCCTATGACTTTGATCATTCTTAAATAAATATAAATACTAATACATGATTTGTACACGCGGATACAAATTTAAACTAATTTATATTAACCACTACCTTAACATATTGAATTTATAAAATAAATACCATGTTAATACCTATTCACAAATTTAATTTGAATTCATATATGTGGATAATATGGAATATGAAAATTATATGTTTTTAATTAAAATTATAAAAACAAGGGAATAGTTATATTTATTAAAGAAAATCAACTTACAGCACATTCAAAATATTTATATGCCTTCAACTTATTTATTTACTATATATTTTTAAATCTTATCCTACTAATTTTATCTTTATCGTAATTTGAATCTACATCTTTTACCCATTTTACAAGATAACCAATATTATATTTATTAATATCAGTTATTTTACCCGTCCGTGTAGTATACGGGACACTTATCTAGTATTAATAATAATAAAGTTAAAACGGACACATTTGCGTTCAAAGAAGCCATACGTTGTTTCCCAAAAGAAGGGAAAAGACAAATGGCGACGGTAAGGAAAGAAGTGTTGTATAGTGTTGGGGGTCTTACGTGAATATCATGTAATTTTGATAACACCGTCCCTTTTTTTTTTGTTTTTTTATGGTGGTTGCAACTCTCATCCCATAGTTTACTCATAACATTCTGATCTCATATTATACATACCACGTTGTCATCTTACGTTATAAGATCTACATAACATAAGCAATCCAAAAAAAACTATATAAAGAAAGAGAGAGGCCCTGGTGCCCTACCTTTTTGCTACCACGCCTTCTTTTTTCATACGGTAATCACCATAACACACCTTCCACCACACCATAAAGGATAGGAAAGACAGATGACCATATGTTGATGGAGGCCAACACGCTCCCGCTCAGCTCACTCTTTGAGTACAAGGAGTTGTCATAAATTACTACACTCTTCACACATGGCCGCAAATTTTTATTTCACTTAACCAACAGTTAGACCCGTAGTGCTCATTCACACCACACCACATTATACGACACACATATTACACAACTAACTAATCAAAATTTAACCAAAAAATCCAAATGGGCCACCTCCCCTCCCCACACATCCCCTACACATGTGGTAAACACCACTCCCCTATCACCTCACCTTCATGGATTAGTATCACACCTATAGACCCACAACACCCTTCACTTGGTCACCCCACCACATACCCAAAACACCCTTCACTCATTTCACTCTAGGCAAGGGAAAAGCAAAACATGCTTTTGAGGTTGAACCCATCAACCATCACCTTGGTAATCCACTGTATAGTCATTTTGCCCCACATAGGGGAGGTGAATGAATCAAATTTTATGAGTTTAATCACAAGTTGACCAGACCGTCGTGGGTTATTTCAAAAATAGGAACAAATACATTGGTTGGGCCATTACATTAGAGGCAAAAGCTAGCACATTTGAAAAAACCTAAAGAGAGAAAATTTCCATCAAGAGACAATAACCCGGTTATTTCCAATTCCAAGTATCTCTTGTCACTCACAAAACCATTATTGATAATTTGTCAACTTCAAATTATATATAACTAACAACACAAATAAATGATATAATAATGTGTGACTTATAACACAAAAAGTATTTAAAAACATATTGACTTTTCTTAGAACCCACGAAGTATTTGCTTGTGCTATAATTTCGCACTATTTGAGATACACAAGATATATCAAACCCGTGCGTTGCACCGGGTGATATTCAAATAATCATACTCTTAATAAATTAATCTATATGTAATATTATATATAAGATGGTTTTAAGTTCATAAGTAAACAATATTTAGTTTACGTGTAATTGGTTTTTATAGATTAGAAACTTAACCATGTGTGTGCACTAATACTACTACTACTAATAATAATAAGTAAAGTATGAGATTAAATGTAACATGTATAAGTTAAGAGGTAAAAAGAAAAAGTTAGTATAAGTTACAATAAAATAAAAAAAATGAATAGTGGTATATGAGTAAATAAATTTCTAAATAATATTGTTTTATTGAGCGTCTGGCACAAGCTTTTTATTCCACATCTATGTCCATAACAAAACTTGAATCCTTAATCTTCAAGTAAGAGATGACTCCTTAATAGGTCTTTATACAGTTATGTCAAATGAGCTTTGGGTTGGGTGAAAAGCGAAAGCTAAGTACGGTAGTAAATGAAAATTGAAACTAATAGTAATTTTATGCGAGCAAATAAGTTTGTAATGATAAGTTTTTTTAAATGGATAACACGTTGTGTCTAAATATACACTAATACGTACAACAGTACTTGAACTCTTAACTTTCAAGAGTAAGATACGCCTTAATATCGTTAGGCTAAAGACCATTTGATTTGTAAAATAATAATAAGTAATGTTATAAGATTATGTAAATGTATATAAATCTAAGGGTGAAAAATGAAATTTATTAAAGGTTAAAATTGAAAATATGAAATGAATAATAATGATAATTAAATTTATTAGATAAATTATAACTTATATAAACTTAAGGGTATATAGTAAAAATTTGAAAGGGTAGAAATTGAAAATTTGTAATGAATAGTAACATTCTTTGTGAATTGATTATATGGAGAATGATAATTAAATTTATTAGATAAATTATAACTTATATAAACTTAAGGGTATATAGTAAAAATTTGAAAGGATAGAAATTGAAAATTTGTAATGAATAGTAACATTCTTTGTGAATTGATTATATGGAGAATGATAATTAAATTTATTAGATAAATTATAACTTATATAAACTTAAGGGTATATAGTAAAAATTTGAAAGGGTAAAAATTGAAAATTTGTAATGAATAGTAACATTCTTTGTGAATTGATTATATGAAAATTCGCAGTTGGTTAGAAGACGAATTTTCTATCCATTTTGGAAGCAAAGGTTGAAAGGGTCATATATTATTTTATTATCATGACTATATTAAATATTAATAATAAATCTTAATTAATACTTTTGAAAATTATTTTTTCTTATTTTTGGAAGATATCACAATTAACATCAGCTATTGTAAAAGACTAAAAGCCATATGCCCTGTATATTTCTCCCTTTTCTTCGCTGATTCTTCTTTCCATCCACCACAAAATTCTCCTTCTCTCCACCACCAAAATCCCTTCTTTTTGTGGGTTTTGTTTTCCAATTTATTATTTGCTTCAATTTTATTTAAATTCTGTATAGATTGAGTTCACATCACTCGAGTCTTTTCCAATTCCTACTTTTTATTTTCAGTTAGGGTTTTATTTAGCTTTCCTTCTTTTTGTTCTAAATTCAAATTCAGTTCCTTGAATTCTGTGGGTTTACTTTTGGATAAATTGTATGAAAATGTAATGAACTTTGTCTTAGTTACTATTATAGACAACCAACTTTAGAATTTTAAAAATAATACAATTAACTTTAATTTATAATCCTCTCATTGTATGCAAACAACTTTCTTATGTGTATGATGTTTAGTTATCATTGTTATAATGAACTTTGTCATAACTTCCATAGTATACAACAAGTTGCAAATAATGTGAGGATTATGAAAGTTGGTTGTATTATTTTTAAGAAAATAAGGTTGATTATATATAATGTTATAATGAACTTTGTCACAACTTCCATAGTATACAACAAGTTGCAAATAATGTGAGGATTATGAAAGTTGGTTGTATTATTTTTAAGAAAATAAGGTTGATTATATATAATGGTAACTAAGACAAAGTTCATTATGCTTTAATGTAGTTTGCCCTTTACTTTTTCCACCATAAAAAAGGGTTTTTTTTGTTTGTCTGCCTTCTCTCTCTATTGATTTTTAATAAAACTTTTATAAGTATTACGTCTTTTTTCCCCTTTCACCTGGGCTTAAATTTGTTCAAAATTTGAAGTGCTTTGATTAATTTTCAGGAAATCTTGAAACCCATGTTGTAAATCGCTTTTTACTAAACAAACCATGGATTTGAAGAAGTTTGATCTCTAGGGATATCAAAACTCTTTGCTCTAGTTTTGTGAGGTTGCAAAATACAAACTTGATGTCGATTTGAGCTAAGGGAGAGGATTGGATTCCATAAATGAGGCGAAGAAAATGGTGGCGATCATAGTTACCTGCTCTAGTTAAGATTTCTATTCGGAGGTTGAACTGCTTTGTTGAAGTTTAGTTTTCGACATTTGGAGTATGGAGAAAGTTGAAAATAGGTTTCTGGATAGAGATTGGAGATGATGAGAGCAGAAACCATTAAAGGTAACATAGACAAAGTGAGCCGTTTTTGGTTCATATTTGGTATGGGTTTGTTTACATACACCATGTATTTATTGATACATTGAAGCTCATATATGAAATCAAGTAAATAGCATGAACTATGAAGCTTGAAAACATTTATGTTATTTGTGTTATAGTGAAGTTCATGTTATTTATGCATGTTTAGTGCTTGATGAAGTTTTGCTGCTTATAAGCTTCATGCTCTTTTGCATGAAATGTGCAAAAGTGAATCTTTAATGAAGGGTTGTTTCTCATGTGCCCTGATTGTTCTTGTGAAGGTTGCCACACATAAGTGAAGGAAAGTGTGAGAAATTTACGGGGACTACCTCCATCTTAATGTAAAATGTAGAAATTACCCATTGAGTCTTGACTACATCTTTTTGAACGATATTTTATTTAGTTAACAAGAAAGAAATTAGCTTTTTATCTTTTTTCAGAAAGAGGGGAATCTGTTATCGTGATAAATATATCTATGTTATCATTTAAACATCTAAACCACACAATCCTAAGAATAAAACTCTGACCCTTTGTATGCATCACAAGTACTAAGGATTCGTAAAAAACTATTTTTAAAAGTATAGTAACATCGTATCATATTTATATAATTAGTAACTAGTTGAATATATTTTACATTCAAAAAATTGGTGTAAAAAAAGGTGAGAGGAACATGAGAGGATGAAACAAATGAACCCTACAACCGAACTTAGTTTATAAATCATACCTCTTCGTTTGTTAATAGGGTAAATTACATAAAAATACAATAAACTTTATCTTAGTTATGATTATATATAATCAACTTTATTTTTTTTTAAAACAACACAAACGACTTATAATTCTCCAATTATATGCAAGTTGTTGTATACTATGAAAATAATGAAAAAGCTCATTGTATACAATGGTAGCTAAATATTAGACACAAAAAAAAGTTGTTTGAATACAAGGAGAGAATTATGAAAGTTTGTTGTATTATTTTTAACAATATAAAGTTAATTATATATAACGATAATTAAGACATAATATATTTTTCCCTTGTTAATATATTTTTTATTATAATTAAAAGAATAATATCAATGAAATATATTGAATGATTCTAATTTTAATATGATTATTTAATCTTATCATTTATTTAATTAAAATTAGAATTTTAGTTTTGACTTACCGATAAAAAATGATATATTCTGTTTTGACTTTACATTTGAATTATAACAAGTTTTTGTTTTGCCCGCGCGTTGCGTCGGGATAAAAACAAATTAATACATTATCTCATTATATGTAGCTAACTTGACTTTAGTGTTCTATGAAAATCATTGAAATATTTTGCTCAAAGACTAAAACAACTTAAGTTTTAACATATTTGATTAATTATTTTAGCTACACAATTAGTGACCGTGATACTGTTTTTATTTTTTAAATATATTCCACATGAAATGTATATAACATAAATATTATATTTAGAAAAAACAAACCGATAATATAATAAAAGTAAAAAAGATTCATTTTTATTTTTATTAGATAAAGACAATAAAATAAAGTAAATTTAAAAGTAAATAACATTAAATCATTTTATTATCTATTTTTCATAATATAAAAGTTTTTCCTATATTAAAAAAATATCCTTTTGTTAACTTTACACGCTCACAACATCAACAACTATCTTAACTACCACTACAAATTCTCCTATTATTTGGTCGGCTTTCCTAGGAAACAAATTCAACTTTTATAAAACGCTCTTCACAAAGTTGATCTAAGTATCATGGTTTCCCTGCCACTACTATTTTAACCAATACAACTGAAATAATAATTATTGATAACTTGTACAATAAATTCAATCATTTCTTTTTGTATAATGACACCACTTTTCTACCGTCATGTTTACCCTTAACCCCGCATCAATGTTTTCACCAGTGGTTTAGGTGTTGATACCATCTGCTGCCATTTTTTAAAATTATTATGTCTTTCGTGTTTTATAATTATTAAATATTTTTTTATAAATGTTTAAAATAGTTATATTGATTTTTCATGTTTATGGAAACTACCGATGCTAGTGCATTTTGTTAAATATACGGCCAAAGTACAACTAAGTATCCCGAAGTTGATCGACCGGAATAAATATTATCCTAAAGTATTAAAAGTGTAGTATAATACCATGAACTTGGTAAGTCGGTCAGTTTAGTACCTGACTTTGTGAGTCAGGATACTAAATTGACCAAGTTTCAAACCGAGTTTTAGTGAGTCACAGTATTATATATAATACATCTTTAATACTTTATGGTAATATTCAATCCAATTTACCAAGTTTAGAGTAATAAACTATAGTTTAGCCTAACATATAATTGTAATCAAAGCATAATAGGATAGATAGTTATCCAACGAAGTATTTTTCTAATACTATAATTTCGATAAAAATATTTTTATGTGCATATTGTATTATAATAAGACTTATATTATAATATAGATAAAATAAGACGTTCATAAATTTTTTTATATATTTATATTAGATGATGTATATTTAAAGTTAACAAAAGAAAATCTTATTTTAATTATAATAATTAAATTAAAATGGACACATTTGCTTTCAAAGAAACCATAACGTCGTTTCACAAAGGGAAAAGAAATAAATAGCGAAGGTGAGAAAGGGTGAGTATTGTATAGTGTAGGAGGTTTTATGTGACGGAATATTGAAAACACCATCTCTCTTTTCTTTTATGGTGGTTGCAACTCTCATTTTATATCATACTTAACATATTTCACCTTATGTTACATTCATCATATTGTTATGTTAATTTTTCTCTCTCACCACTATTAAGTCTGTGTATTGATCACTTTTCATCAGACTAATTTATAAAATCTATATAATAACCACTAGACAATTAAAATTAAAAAAAACTATATAGAGAAATATAGAGGCCCTACCTTTTTGCTACCAAGCCACCTTTTTCCATGCGGTAATCACCATGCCACACATTCCACCACAACGTAAGGGAGTGGAAAGAGAGATGACCACATTGTGATGGAGGCCATCACACCCCTGCTCGGTTCACTCTTATATCCTACCACTTAACCAACTAGTTATCTCCGTGGTGGTCACTTATCACACCATTTTATAGAACCTACATATTACACAACTAACTAATCAAAATTTTACAAAAATACCAAAGGGACCCACCTCTCCTAGTCGGAGGTAAAAGTTGTTGTCGCCCTAAATCGCCGTTGACCTAGACGGAGGAGAAACGCCCTAAATTGTTGTCGACCTAGACAGAGGTGAAAGTCACTGAAGCCCTAGTCGACGTCGAGCACCAGGTCGGGAGAAGAAGGAAGAAATTAAATTCCATAGGTTAATTGAATGATTCTCAATTACTTCAAAATGAGTGAATGTTTTACATCCCTAATGTTAAACCAAACACATAAATTGATTGGAATTAGATTCCAATTCCCACCAATTTCTACCAATTCCTTCCAACCAAACACCCCCTAAGAGTACAAGGAGTCATCAAAAACTACCACACTTATCACACCTGCATGTCAGCTTTTATTTCCTACCACTTAACCAACTAGTTATCTCCTTGGTGGTCACTTACTACACTAAATTATAAAACATACATATTACACGACTAACTAATCAAAAATTTACAAAAAAACTAAAGGGACCCACCTCTCCTTACTACACCCTTCCTATCACCTCACCTTCATGGAGCGGTATCACACCTACCGACTATGTGGTCACCCCACCACATATCCACAACACCCTCCACTCAATTCATTCTATGCAAGGAAAAACCAAAACACGATTTTGAGGGTTAAACCCATGAACCATTATAGTCCTTGGTGATCAATTATATAGTCCTTTGGCCCCCACATGAGGAGGTGGATGAATTAAATCTTAAAAGTTTCAATCAAGGATTTGCCAGATTGTTTCAAAGACGATTACGAATAATATCGATTAAACCATTATATCAGAATCAAAAACTCGCACATCCAAAAAAACATGGAGAGAGAAAATCTCCCCAAGAGACCATGACCCCAGTTACTTCCAAGTATCTCTTGTCGCTCACCAAACATATTTGATAGTTTGTCAACTTCAAATTATATATAGTTACAACACAAATGTTATTATTTATTCTATTAAATAATTGTTAGTATATAATATAATAATATGTGATAAAACAAAAAATATTTAAAAACATATTGACTTTTCTTAAAACCCATGAAGTATTGTTTGTGAAATAATTTCGCTCTATTTGAGATGAACAAGTTAATCATGCTCGCGCGTCACGTCGGGTTGATATTTAAATAATCACACTCATACTAATTTAATTTATATATAGTATCTATACTATATTATAAAACATTTAATATTCTCTCTCTTAAAAATTTTAAGACTACTTAATTTTAAGTAGTACATGTTTTTATGCAAATAGTACAAACTTTCAAAGCAATAACCCAATCAACTATTTCCTTAATTACCTCAACTAATTAATGGTAATTACTATTAACAACTAATCAAAAAAGACACCAACAAAAGTTTTAAAAATAGAATATTTTTCTATGTAGTTATTTTTCTATTCTTTTCTTATTTTATTTTTCTTCAAAAATTATTTAAAAAAATTAATAAAAGAGTTTATGGGAAAAGAAGAAATAAAGATAATAGAAAAAGTTAAAATAAAATGGATATGTTGTTGATTAGAAAATATTTGCTCGCATTGCATTGTGTAAGTATATATCATACATTTACATTCTTGAAATCGACACATTATCGAACACAAACTGTTCGCCGCCGCCGCATTGCGCGGGTACAATGCTAGTTATACATAAGATGGTTGTTCGAATGTAGTATAGATACATATTATTTAGTTTGATAATCGTCCTCTAAAAAGGTAAAAATAAATTTGTTTTTTAGCAAATTGTAGTTTATCAAGTAATTAACTAAACTAAATTTATTTGTTATAACTTGTTGAAGGTGTGACTATTTTCCAAATAAAGATTAGAGCTTGTAGTAAAATATACGTAAGAAGTGTGTCTTTTGAGATTATATATTCTATTTCATTTATCAATCGACCAAATTTTTAACCTTGGATTATTATTGTCTTTAGTTTTTTATTATAGTTAGAATACCACTTATCTTGGCATATTTGTAACATCCTGAAAATGGGCCTAGTAGTACCTAGTTGTACCTCGTGCTTAAGTAGTTGTACATTGATTTTAAGTGGTTTAAATTAGTGTGTTTTAAGTTAATAACGCGTGTTACGCGTTAATTAGAGTGATTATGTGAAAAGTGTCAAACGCGTTTAGAAGTGATAAAATATTAAACGGTTTCGCGTAATGATTCCGTAGATATCCCCGTTAGTTGAAACGGGTTAGCGTGTGTTAAGTTGTAAGTTGAAAAGGGGAATAAAATACCCGTGTTTAATTAAATAGAACCCAAGTCGGTTCCAAGGGGTTCTTATCCCCTGCCTACACCTAAGACACACACTAAAACACATACAATTTCACAACACACACACATTTATGTTCTTTGGGAGCTTTTGAGGGAGAAATCAAGAATTAAGTGTTACAAGAGATTCCAGCAGCAAATTGAAGTTATAATCTGCTGTGTTGTTCATCTTTGTAAGTGATTTTTATTAAGAAACCTAGTTTTTGTGTTCTTGAAGGAGATATAACAAATTAATGGTAATAGGTGTGTTTGTGATGGGTTTTGATGTTAAATGTGTTTGTAAGTGTTCATAGATGTCAACCAAAGTTGTATAAGTGATTAAACATGAGTTGGGATTGAATTTGATGGTAAAAACGTGATTTTTGGGTGCTGAACGCGAACAGAGTCGAAGAACACTGTAACTGGGGTCCATGCGGTCGCATGGCATGTGCATGCGGTCGCATGGGGGTACATGCGGTCGCATGGCATGTGCATGCGGTCGCATGGGGGTACATCCGGTCGCATGGCATGTGCATGCGGTCGCATGGGGTTTCTGGTATCCATGCGCAAATTAATGGTGTAATAGGTGTGTTTGTGATGGGTTTTGATGTTAAATGTGTTTGTAAGTGTTCATAGATGTCAACCAAAGTTGTATAAGTGATTAAACATGAGTTGGGATTGGATTTGATGGTAAAAACGTGATTTTTGGGTGCTGAACGCGAACAGAGTCGAAGAACACTGTAACCGGGGTCCATGCGGTCACATGGCATGTGCGAACAGTGCGGTTGGTTGTAGCTGATACCCCCAGTTGGAGTTGTTGAGCGGGGTTTCCCACCCTGCGAGATATGGCTCTTACTGACATGTTGGCACGCCACGTTGTGATAGGATAGCCTTGTGTGTTGTTCCTGTGTTGTGATAACCTGCTTGTTGATATTTATGTGTAAATCTGTACTCACTAGCTAGTGTAGCTAACGGTGCAGGAATTTCCCTTTTTGCAGGTGCTGATTAGTTTGCCTTGTGAGGCGGGAACTTGATGGTAGTCGTTGTAAATATCTTTTGGGAACACTGGTTGTTGTTTATGTGATCCGGTGGTCGGTTGTCGCTAGTTGGTAACACCTGTTAGATGTGAACTTGGCATATTCTTTTGATGTAAATTATTAGCCGAGTCAGTTGAACTTTACTAATATTTTGTAATCGTTGTTTATTCCGCTGCTAGCTTTTGAATAAACGTGGATAAAAAGTTTAAATTGTCGCTAATTTTAAGCTCGTGAAAACCGGTGTTACAATTAGGTATCAAAGCCTAAGTTTGAGGAATTGGGTACTCGTAGAAGTATTCAATCTCAAGCTCGGGCCCGACCACCGTTAAGTGTTCCTAGTTGGTGTTGGATTATGTGCAGAGATAATTAACGGGCATATTGTATCCAATGTTATAAGAGACTAAAGGGTCACACTGCTACAAATCCAATTCAGAACAGTTGGATTTCACCGTAAATCTGTGTGGAAATAATTAATCAGTAAGATTAATTATTAAAGAAAAAGAGTAAATAATTAATCAGTTAGATTAATTATAAAGAAATAAACGAATAATTAATCAGTAGTATTAATTATTGAGAGATATAAATAATTATCCAGTTTGGATTAATTATTAGAAAGGAAATAAATAATAAATAGTTATTTATTATTTAAAGGGAATTAAATATTAAGTTTTAATATTTAACGGACTAAGTTAATTAAATAGTTAATTAACTAGTAAAGTCCAGGGGGTCAATATGAGAATAGATGAAAGTTTAATTAAAACCAGTGGGCTTTTAATTAAACGGGCTTAGGTCCAAGTTAATCCATATATAATATCCTTAAGCCTTAAGGATTAGATATGAGACATTAAGGGATTAACCCTAGCCACCACAACTCTCTCTCCCTCATCCTCTCGATCTTGGCTCTCTCTCTCACGTCGCTCTCTCTCTCGGTGTATCTCTCTCTCTCGTCGAACAAGGAAGAAACACCAAGTGGTGTTTCTCGGCTTTGTTGATCGACGCAAGCAATCACACACGAGAACTTCACGGTTTGAAGATTTGGTGATCCAGGAGCGGTCTAGCAGCCAGTTCAATCGGAGGTGCAGTAGTGGTGGACTATCTTTAGCAACCCTAAAGGTTTTGTTCAGGTATATTTCTTGTAACCTTTTCTATGGTCTGTTTGTAAGAAACTATGTTGATCAATTTAAAGTTTTAAAGATCCTAACCCTTTTGGGGTTTAAAGGGTTGTGTTCAATCCAGTTCCGCTTTTAGGATTGAACCAGTAGAATCAAACCCAGGATTGACCAGTTTGAGTCATATGGTACCCTTCAGTTGGGTAGTTGGGGTTGAGTGTGAGCGTTATGTGTTTGTTGCATGTAGTAAATTGACTTGTAGTGTTAGTAGTTGTTGAGTAAGTGGTGTGTTAAATGTTGGTATCGTGTGTTTAGTAAGTTGACATAGAATGTCTGAGCGACGAGCTACCACTGAGGAAGCTCTTAAGCAGATGGAGGACGAGGCTTCTCGTACTCACCACGAGGCTGAGGATATGTTTTCTCATAACCATGTCGAGGGCCTGATGCTCACTCCTGAATATGAGGCATATGTTAGACGAATAGAAGATGAGCTCCGACTGACAAAGGAGCTGTTGCTAGAAGCATTGGAAGGAAAGAAAGTAAAGAAGTGTTCGTACAAGAAGAGTCTCACTTGTGGACCTAAGGAGTTTGCGGGTGGTGATAATCCCTCAGATACCGTGCATTGGTTACGAGAGACGGATCAAGTATTTGAGTCGTGTGATTGTGAGCCAGAGTGCCGTGTCAAGTACGCGGTACGGATACTAAAAGGTCATGTGTTGGAGTGGTGGGATACGGTCAAAGATAAGGTGAATAAAGAGATATTAGCTGCGTTGACGTGGGAACAGTTTGTTGACAAGGTGAAGATAAAGTATTGCACTGATTACGATATGGAAAAGATGGAAAGCGAGTTTAACGCTCTTCATAAGGGAGATAAGCCTGTGGATAATCTAATCAACTCGTTTATTAATAAGGTGAGGTTTATTCCTCATCTGGTGTCGAATGAAGCTGCGAAAGTTCGCAAGTTTGTTGGTATGTTGCCAGTAGAGTATCGACCTCACATTAGAGCTGCCGGTGGTTTAGATCGAGCATTTGAAGTTGCTCGACAGATAGAAGGCGATCGTTTGCAAGGTGAAGGTGACCAAGTGGGTGAGGGTCACAAAAGAAAGCTTCAACAATTTTCGGGGTCTAGTCTTACAAAAGAACAATCTGTTGTAGGTGGGAAGTTTGATTCCCAGAAGAAAATAAGGTCAGATCGTCATTGGTGTGTTTCTTGTCGTCCATATCATGTTGGTGATTGTTCTAAAGATACCACTCGATGTTTGAGGTGCGGAAAGAAGGGGCACGTGGTTGCTAAGTGTGGATTCAACGAGGATGTCTGTTACCAGTGTCATAAGCCAGGGCACAAAATAGCTGATTTCCGGTCGAAGCAGAGTATCGGTGCTAGTGGATCTGCCTCTGGGCAGAAGAAAGATGGTGCTCCCCGTGCTAAAGAGCGAGCATTTCAAATGATAGCTGAGTTAGATAAAGCAGATGATGACGCGGTAACGGGTACGTTTCTAGTTGAGTCTTGCCTTTGCGTGTGTGTTGTTTGATTCTAAAGTTGTTTATTTTGTTGTATCCGTGGCCTTCCGTGATAAGTTGTATATGCTTGTGTCCGAATCCAAGTCGACCGAGCCACTTGAAGTAGAAACTGCTAGTGGTAATTAGTTCCAGTTGTTGCTAGTGTTTCTCTAGCAGTTGTTGGTGTCAATGGGAATAGTGTCCCTATTTCCCTCCTCGTTGTGTTTGTTGCGGGTTTTGTCATAAGCGTTTCAGTTTACGAAACAGTTGTTGTGTGAAGCTTCAGTTCTTCCTTTGTTCGATAGATTTGAAGATTTCGTTGTGTGTCGTGATGCTTCGTGCTTTAGATTGGGGTTTATATAGATGTAGTGTGATAAAGTGACTAACAGTGCTCTACAGAAATTGAGGCTCCATGAAGGCAATTGTTCGACCTGTGATCTTGAGTTGGCGGTTGTGGTTTTTGCGTTAGATTGATGGCGGCATGGTTTGTGAGAAACCAAACGTTCAGAGGTGAAAACGCGTTGGAATAGGATTGATGATGAAATTGCTAGAGACCTTCCGAGGTCACGACACGATTTGTGTTATCATTAACCGGTTGACCAAGGGTGTTCATGTTCTAGCCACCGATGAATCCTCTTTGTTGGATCGGCTAGTACAGTTGTGTAGTCGTAGAGTTGTGTCACGCCATGAATTGGCCATGTTTGATTGTGTCTGATCGCGAATTGCGATTTGTTTCTAACTTTTATCGAAGTTTATAGCGTTGTTCGTTTGAGTACGGCATACCATCCTCTAACCGATGGCTAGTTCGAGAGAGTTGTTCAGACCTTGGAAGACATGCTTCGCGCGTGTGTGTTGGAATTCGGTGGTGCGTGTGATTTTCATTGTCGTTAATCGAGTTTACTTTCAGTAACTAGTGTGATTCCAGTAGTGGATTGCCTCCGTGCGAGGTGCATTGCGGGAAGCGTTGTCGTACTTCGACTTGTTGGCTCTAACTTGGTGAAAAAGTAGTTTGTCGAAATCGAGATTGTTCAGACTGTAGCTGATAAAGTTGGAAGTTGCTCGTGATAGACAGAAATTATGCGCTAATCCTAAATGTCGACTTGTTGATTCCCAGGAGAGCGATAAGATATTTCTGAAAGTTCCTCCTCGAAGTGGTATCGTTCGATTTGATTGGAACGAACTCTTTGATGTTCACGATGTGTTCGATGTGTGTTATCGGCATAAGTGCAAGATAGAGGAGAATTAGATTCTGCCTCTGCGAGGGTTGAAAGTTGACGCTTCAAAACGTCTCGTTGAAAAGCATGTCGAAATACTTGGTTTGAAGACCAAGAAATTGTGATGGAAGATGACGTGAGAGCTAAATACCCTCACTTGTTTGTAAACGATTAGATTCCGAGGACGGAATCTTTTTAAGGGGGGTAGATTTGTAACATCCTGAAAATGGGCCTAGTAGTACCTAGTTGTACCTCGTGCTTAAGTAGTTGTACATTGATTTTAAGTGGTTTAAATTAGTGTGTTTTAAGTTAATAACGCGTGTTACGCGTTAATTAGAGTGATTATGTGAAAAGTGTCAAACGCGTTTAGAAGTGATAAAATATTAAACGGTTTCGCGTAATGATTCCGTAGATATCCCCGTTAGTTGAAACGGGTTAGCGTGTGTTAAGTTGTAAGTTGAAAAGGGGAATAAAATACCCGTGTTTAATTAAATAGAACCCAAGTCGGTTCCAAGGGGTTCTTATCCCCTGCCTACACCTAAGACACACACTAAAACACACACAATTTCACGACACACACACATTTATGTTCTTTGGGAGCTTTTGAGGGAGAAATCAAGAATCAAGTGTTACAAGAGATTCCAGCAGCAAATTGAAGTTATAATCTGCTGTGTTGTTCATCTTTGTAAGTGATTTTTATTAAGAAACCTAGTTTTTGTGTTCTTGAAGGAGATATAACAAATTAATGGTGTAATAGGTGTGTTTGTGATGGGTTTTGGTATTAAATGTGTTTGTAAGTGTTCATAGATGTCAACCAAAGTTGTATAAGTGATTAAACATGAGTTGGGATTGAATTTGATGGTAAAAACATGATTTTTGGGTGCTGAACGCGAACAGAGTCGAAGAACACTGTAACTGGGGTCCATGCGGTGGCATGGCATGTGCATGCGGTCGCATGGGTCGTCAGTAATTCTTGCGATCGCAGGGTAAGGCCCTTGCGACCGTAAGGATATGTTTTTAAGTGATGTTACCACCTACGGGCGATGGAAATAAGGTTTGCGAGCGTAGGTACGT
The DNA here is from genome assembly GCA_947179395.2 of Pulicaria dysenterica. Lineage (NCBI taxonomy): Eukaryota > Viridiplantae > Streptophyta > Magnoliopsida > Asterales > Asteraceae > Pulicaria > Pulicaria dysenterica. The sequence goes on along the minus strand of OX359288.1, from coordinate 73,867,278 downwards.
AACTTACGATCGTAACCAACCCTAGAACCATGTTTGCGGGTGTAAGGGACTTCCCTTGCGATCGTAAACATGTGTTTGTGATAGAAGGCCTCTTACGATCGCAAGGAGTACCCTTGCGATCGTAAGGGATGTTGCTAGAGGGCCTTTGCGACCGCTGGGATAGTGCTTGCGATCGCAAGCAGTGGTTCAGCCCTGACAGTTTGTTTAACTTGCGTTTCGACCTAGGTGTACGATGTGTAAGTGATAACAAGGCATGTATATATTGTGTTAGGTGTACTTGAGGAACCGGAAGACTCGGAGTGGCGTATCTGTTTAGTGAGGACTCCAGGTGAGTACCGGTTTTCCCATGAGGTTCAGTAAGTAGAGTTGTCTGTGGTTAGTTGAAATATGTTGTTGATGTTGTACACGTGCGTATATGTGATATGACATGTAGTTGCCATGTAGTTGCCATGTAGTTGTCAGGCAGTTGCCATGTAGTTGTCATGTAGTTGCCATGCAGTTTCCATGTAGTTGCCAGGCAGTTTTCGTGTAGTTTCCAGGCAGTTGCCATGCAGTTGCCATGTAGTTGCCATGCAGTTGCCATGTAGTTGCCATGCAGTTGTCATGTAGTTGTCATGCAGTTGCCATGTAGTTTCCATGTAGTTGCTATGTAGTTGTCATGATAGTTGTGTTATATGTTGATTGTAAATCGCATGCGTGGTGTTGGACCCGATACGGGTGAGTTGTTGCTTGTTGTATTTGTCCGGACAGTTGTTGGCATGGTTAAGGTCAGCCGCAAGGCTGGATCCCTTGAGATGGATAATTCGGGATCAACGGTGGCTCGGTGGTGCACGCCGTGTCTCAGGTTCTACAGGAGCCGTTCCTTAGCGTGAGTTGGGATCTTGGCTTACGATCAAGATCCGAGTTGGCACGAACGCGCTGGGTGGATTGCTCTTCGCTCCCCCACCAGTGTGGTTGGTTGTAGCTGATACCCCCAGTTGGAGTTGTTGAGCGGGGTTTCCCACCCTGCGAAATGTGGCTCTTACTGACATTTTGGCACGCCACGTTGTGATAGGATAGCCTTGTGTGTTGTTCCTGTGTTGTGATAACCTGCTTGTTGATACTTATGTGTAAATCTGTACTCATTAGCTAGTGTAGCTAACGGTGCAGGAATTTCCCTTTTTGCAGGTGCTGATTAGTTGGCCTTGTGAGGCGGGAACTTGATGGTAGTCGTTGTAAATATCTTTTGGGAACACTGGTTGTTGTTTATGTGATCCGGTGGTCGGTTGTCGCTAGTTGGTAACACCTGTTAGATGTGAACTTGGCATATTCTTTTGATGTAAATTATTAGCCGAGTCAGTTGAACTTTACTAATCTTTTGTAATCGTTGTTTATTCCGCTGCTGGCTTTTGAGTAAACGTGGTTAAAAAGTTTAAATTGTCACTAATTTTAAGCTCGTGAAAACCGGTGTTACAATATTAACATGTACATCTTTTCCGAAGACTCGGTTGTCTACTATGTCATCAGTTGTGATAATACTAAAGTATAATTAATATTGCAAAGAACTAATATCTAATTCACTTTAAAACAATGAAAGAGACATATTAAAGCTGTAAAGTTAAAAAATAATTTATCTAATTATTTATAGATTGATAAGTTAAATGTTAAATTAATTACTAACTTACCCTTCAATTAAGTTAGGATCCACTATCATAATTTAATATTTCTCTAGTTGTATACTTGGATACTTTATGGTGTCATTTGTAATATTGTTTTATTTATATATTATACAAAACTAAATGTATTATTTTCGTATCTATATCAACTTATCAACTTACGTGTTTAACACGTTTATTTATACTTTCCATTTTAGAGTTTTATGTGATCTCAGTTGAACCAAAAACATATTTAATAGTAGTAATAAAAAAATAATGGCAATGAAACTATAAATTATGCAATGAAGTAAAATATAATTTTATATAAATTGGAGGTGAAAAATAAAAATATATTTGTGGATGAAAATTTAAAAAATGAAGATCATATACAATTAATATAAGTTAAAGGGTAAAAAATAAAAAATTATGAGGGGGTTAAAATGAAAATTGGAATGAATAGTAGTGTTTTGTTTGTGAATTAATTATATAGATAATTCGCAGTTGGTTAGCAGATGAATTTTCTATCCCATTTGTGGAACCGTGGAAAGGGTCATATATTATTATTTATTATTATTATGATTATATTAATAAATAATTTTAATTTTAATTTTAATTGATACCTTTTTAAATGTTTTTTCTTGTTTTTGGAAAGATCACAATTAACATTCAACTATTTTAGGAGCCACCCGCCCTGTATTTTTCTACCCTTTCGTTGCTGATTCTTCTTTTCATCCACCACAAAATTCTCCTTCTCTCCACCACCAAAATCCCTTCTTTTTGTGGGTTTTGTTTTCCAATTTATTGTCTGCTTCAATTTTATATAAATTCTGTATAGATTGAGTTCACATCACTCGAATCTTTTACAATTCCTACCTTTATTTTTAGTTTGGGTTTTATTTGGCTCTTTCCTTGTTTTTGGTTCTTAATTCAACTTCACAGTTCCTTGAATTCTGTGGGTTTACTTTTTCCACCATTTAAAAGGGTTTTGTTTTTTGGTTTGATTGCCTTCTCTCTATATTGATTTTTAATAAATATTACATCTCTTTTTTTTTCCGTTCATCCGTGCTTTGATTTGTTCAAAATTTTAAGTGCGTTGAATAATTCTCAAGAAATCTTGAAACCCATGTTGTAAGAATCGCTCTTTACTAAACAAACCATGGATTTGAAGAAGTTTGAAGAAGGAATCGAGGGTGAAACGGCTATCAAGATATCGGAATCAAGAAGCCTTGGTTCTTCCCCAAAAAATTCAAGTGGTCAACTAAGTGGCTTAGGTTCAAAGTCAAAGGAATTTGGAAATATGAGTAATAAAGATTCGTTTTTGAGGGCAGATAAGATCGATTTCAAGAGCTGGGATGTGCAATTGGATAAACATTTGAGTAAGGTCTGGTCAAGAGATAGAGATAAAGAAGCTCATACTAAAAAAGAAGAGTGGGAAATTGATTTAGCCAAATTGGATATCAGGAATGTTATTGCTCATGGTACTTATGGTACTGTCTATAGAGGTGTTTATGATGGTCAAGATGTTGCAGGTAAAAAAAAACATTCTTTCTGCTGATTAATTATTTATAGCTTAAAGTTTTAATCTTTATGGCTTTTGATTCAATTGATAGACTTGTTTACTTGTTATGATGAGATGATTATGTGGTATTGCTTTTGAGTTCATTCATGTGATTAATTTGTGATTTTGTAACATAATTAGCTAAAATTTGATCAATTTTTATGTGTGTACTTAATGTCATAGTTGTATATATTTTGTTAAGGATCATTTAATTTTAATCATTTAAGAATATGTTCAATAATATTACATTGTTTGTACAAGAAAAGATATGGCTGGGAGGTGTTTGTATGTGCTTTTCATAGCAACTATTGTGACTTAATAATTAAAATTAGCAGATAACCAGGTGTTTAACAATAGGGATAATCTGGTAATCTTACATTTATATCAGTAATTGTTTTTCTTATTATCACTCCTTAAATGATTCTTTAAATCTAATCATTTTCGCCTTAAGAAAAAAAGAGTTATATAATCAGTTTATACTAAACTATATTGTGATCTGAAATCAGAGTAATTAGTTTTAGTCTAAAAAGCATCCAAACAGCCCTTTAGCTGGTCAACTTCTATGTGTTTATGGGAAGCATTTTATGCCATTAAGATTACAACCGACTTTTATTGACCATCGACAATTCCACATTTGTGTTGTTTTTTAATGACATCATGCAGGAAAGACGGTTGTAAAAGTTGTTAACTGTTTTCAGTTATGGAGAAACATTTACTTTTTGAAATTTAAAGATGCATAGCAATATTTTGTAACATTATGCTTAATTCATTTGATTATAGTTAGGAGTAAGTTTGGTAATTTAACAATCACCCTCAATAAACAGTTTTCTTGCAACAGTTTATAACCTGTTCACCACATTTGTGCGGTTGTCTCTAAAAAAAATCCAGAATCATGTTTAAGCACTAAAAAACTGATTATTGCAGTGTAAGCACATCCAAGAATCCCTTTTATATGTATATATTATGTTACTGATATTGAATATCAACTGATATAACTTATTGAAGAATGGTACATTTATTTCTTTCAACTTGAACTTTTATTAAAATAAATTTTACAGTGAAGGTATTGGACTGGGGAGAGGATGGTCTTGCCACTGCTGCTGAGACTGCAAATCTTCGTACGTCTTTTCGACAAGAGGTCGCTGTGTGGCATAAGCTTGATCATCCAAATGTCACCAAGGTCGATCAATACTTGATTAAACTTATAACTACTAAATTCCCAGAAGTTTCTAATTTTTTTTTTAATTCTTTTTACTATGATCTTAGATCCCTAGCTAGTTGTACGGTTTTGCAGTTCTGTATTTACTATTTACACATATTTTCTCTTCTGATGTTTTAGTTTGTTGGGGCTTCAATGGGAACCTCAGATCTTAAGATCCCATCAAACAACACCTCAAATTCTGGTCATAATTCTCTACCCTCTCGGGCGTGTTGTGTTGTAGTGGAGTATCTTCCTGGTGGAACACTCAAGAAATATTTAATCAGGAATTCAAGAAAGAAACTGTCTTTCAAGATCGTTGTTCAACTTGCTTTAGATCTCTCTAGAGGGTGAGCTCGGTTTTTTCATTTTTATTAAAAGGGAAGGTTTCAAATGCATCTTTTAACAATAATCGTATTGTGGGGTTTCTTTGTTTTTTTGCAGTTTAAGCTACCTTCACTCTAAGAAGATTGTGCACCGTGATGTTAAAACTGAAAATATGTTGTTAGATTTGAATAGAACCCTAAAGATTGCTGATTTTGGAGTTGCTCGTGTTGAAGCTCAAAACCCTAGAGACATGACCGGTGAAACAGGAACTCTTGGTTACATGGCGCCAGAGGTATCTATGTTATGTAGACCTTCTTTATGTTTTATATCTGATATTTAATTGTACATATCTTGCATTTTTTTTCTAAGAATAATAATGGTATAGACCATTAGCAACCACCTTAACCACCACCAAGATGGCCTGGTGGTAAGGCGTCCCGCCCTCAAAGAGGTCACGGGTTCAAACCTCACTAGGTAAACATCTGAGTCAAAGACTCGCCCTCCCTGGGTAACCTGAACAGGGAAAACCTCTCCGTTTACCCTTTTTTTTACCATTAGCAACCACCTTACAAATGTTCATGAATTTTTTAAACCATATGTGCTACTAAAATTATTAGCTTGGCCTGCTTGTGGCCGTTAAGCCTCTAATTGTTCTCTTTTTTAGAATAAAAGTTTTTAAAAACCTCAATTATTACATATGTGATGCGTGTTTTGAAACTAATTTTGGCAACTATAAGAATTTGAATCTTGATTGAAGTTAGAGAAAGTTGTGTAAGCTATACTTTTCCCTAAAAAATCAGTTCTCTTGCAACAACTCTTTATCCATGATCTTGCCCGTAATAATCAAATTCAGAATTCGGTTTACAGCACGTGCAAAACACCCAATCCTATAACATGTACATGAAGGTCTATCAAGAATTTAAGGTTGGCAAAATGGGTCAAGCGGAAGGATCCTTTCTTGTTCATATGTGAAAATGCATGCAATCTAGGAATTCTTTATTGAAACACAAACCGATATGACACAAGCCTTTCGCCTTGTGTGCTAGGTGCCTAGATCTAGATGTAGAAATTTTATGCTTATAATATTCTATTAATTGTGAATGACTTGAAATCTTGTAGGTTCTGGATGGAAAACCTTACAATAGGAAATGTGATGTCTATAGTTTCGGCATTTGTTTGTGGGAAGTATATTGTTGTGACATGCCTTATGCTGATCTAAGTTTTGCCGAAGTATCTTCAGCGGTTGTTCGTCAGGTTTGTCAGTCTTTCATTTTTCTAACCTTGTATACTCGTCATACACACACACACACACATATAGGGGAGGGTTCGAACGAGAAATGTTTTTCGTACGAGAACTGCGAGAACCAATCTTAGCCGTTGATTTGATAAGTGGAATTCATGGATGTAGAGCGTGGGGGAAATCAAGTATGGCAGGGTCATGTGATGAATTCATGGGTGGGTGATGACATTAAAGGAGGGAGAATTGGACGGCTCAGATTGGTTCTCGCAGTTCTCGTATGAAAAACAGTTCTCGTTTGAACTTTTGCCTCCATATATATACACACATACATACATACATACATACTTAACCATCAACTGGTCTAATTAGTCTCTTGGACTATCGGTTGTGAGTTTGAGGCGGCTTCTAACATGTGTTTTTGACCAATCGTAGAAAAAATCACTCAGTTTTCTTTAGGCTACGGGGTATATCATAAATTAAGATAAACTCGGAATAGGACATGCAATCCTAAAGGTGGTAAGATGGGTGGGTCAAACAACGGGTCGAAAGTCGAAACATGTCAATATCCATTACAGGTCTAGAAAGGCCACATCGGGTTGAATTGACCCATAACCACTTATTTGTCCATTTGGAAAAGAAATTTATACATAATATAAGCATTAATTATCATTTTAGGAACAATATTATTACAGTAATAATCTAAATATTTGAATAAAATGACTAAAAGGATTATTGCATTAGAAGTAGAATTATGAAGACTTATACGTCCTTTTTTAAACTGCTTTTTTGTTTGGTTGTTTTAGAATTTACGCCCCGACATTCCCAAATGTTGCCCAAGTTCGTTTGCAAGCATTTTGAGAAAATGTTGGGATGCAAATCCTGACAAGAGACCGGAGATGGATGAGGTGGTGAGGTTGTTAGAGGCGATAGATACAAGTAAAGGCGGTGGGATGATACCCGAAGGCCAAGCCACAGGTTGTCTGTGTTTCGCAACAACTCGTGGCCCGTGATCTGTGCAATGAATGTCGCAAACATTAATTCTACTTTTATCGTTGTTTTTCCAAATATTATTTTGCATAAGTTTACGAGGATGTAAACCATCGGTAGTCCCTTCACAAAATTTGGTCAACTGTCATTCAAATGGTTGACAAGCATGAATTTTGGGTGTTTCATGCCCTCCCTTATTTCCTTGTTTACTGTTAAAATTTTATGCAGAGACTGTTTTTTTGGTTGTTTATTGTTCAATCTTTCTATCAATATATATTGATATAATTGTCTACATTTTACCTTGCTGTCACTTGTATGTCATTTTTGTCGTACTAAATATTGAATTCAGAAAATAGCTGCTTATATATATGTTATGTTTTGGATATACATTTATCCATTGCATGAGTAATTACATAAAAGGTAAGTTTTAAAATATATTATATTAAGCAGTAGTAGAAATATATATTCAGAATGCTAGTTATAGAATACCATGAACAATCTAGGAGTTCCATGACCTGATAATGGAGAAATATTAGGTCAATAAGAGACAAATTTGAAAGGTTCGCTCAAGTTACTAATGATTATTTTATGACATTGAATCTGTGTTCTCGACTTTCTTAAAGAAAGTAAAGAAAACAATTTGGAAGGAGATTCTTAAAAAGGTGTAATTGAATTTCATTGTAGAAAAAGAAAGAAAATAGAGGAAAGTTTAGTCTTATTTTGATCTCGTATCTTTTCTCTTGAAATTAGGATGATTTGGAAGAAAATGATCATATTCATTTTTCTTTCCTTTCCTACCCTTGGTTTAAAAAAGCGTGCATTAGGCACACCTGATGCGTGATGCGCCCAATGCGGTGGCTGAAACGCATTAGGTGGTCTGATACGCTTGGGGTACAAGATGCGGTCTAATGTAGTATCCTGATGCATAATGCATCCGATGCGTTTTTTCGTTTAGTTGGTGTTTTGAGCTTTTCTTGCTTGAAACTATAATGGGCTTAAAAAGCATGTGTTGGGCTAGCTAGAATGGGCTTAACAAGTCTCTTTTAAGAAAAAGATTTCAATGACCTAATAAAAGAGTATGAACGATTGAAAGTAAGTCTGTAATTTTGTTTATATTATCGGTCTATTCTTTTCCTCCACTCCTCCTGTGCTTATTTTTGTACAACTTTGGATTGAAAAAGAAGACTCCTCTTTTTACATTTGAAATTTCATGTTTAATACAGTTGGCCTATATTGGACCAAAAAATTATCAGGCAAACTATTTATAATTATTCTTTTGTCTTGTTTATAGTATAACATTAGGTCAAAAAAGTAAGCCTCTAACTCATTAGGCTAAAAATAGTTATATTGAGTGAACCCATTTTTGTTTTGGTTAAACATATGAAAAATATTATAGTATAAATAAATTTACTTGTATATGGGTGAAACTACTTAGACCCCCTTACTAGTTTAGTTTCGCCCCTGTAATATGATGTGTATAACTGTATAATCTAAATTGAAAACCGTAATTAATTAATATAATATGTATACGAAATGAAATAATCCAAATAGTAGCACCCCACATATATATATATAAATATATTTAGAGGGTCCATTTTCCACTTCTCGCACATGAACTTCAAAATCAATGTACTGGCCCGGGGTACTATAATTAATGCGCATTGTGTAGCACAATTGCACAATGAACCGAAATTTCTCATTTTAGGTGTGTTTGTTGACTTGTACCCGTCACATATCACTATCATGGTTTGTTGAGTATTTAGTATCTACTTACTTTCAAGATTCATCTACTTATTCTATTGAGCAACTTGTATTCTAGCTACTTGTAGCTTCGTATTTTACAACTTTAGTCCTTCAAAAAGAAAAGAGAATTGATCTCATGACCGACAATAGATGTCTTGAAATTTTAATTACTATTAAATTAAGGGAAAATCACATTGAACAATGTTGAAACATCGATCCGCCGGGTTGGTTTAGATGGTTGTGACGGGTCGTTCTCCATCTTCCCGAGCTTGGATCACATGCTGCAAACATCAAGTAAACTCGTTAGAAGGTGACCCGAGGCCGGAGCCCCGGGATCAACCCTCCGATGATCAAGTCAGTATATGTATGTATGAGATATATGTATGCAGAGAAAGAGAAGAGAAAAAGGGATGAAGATCCTTGGAGAAAGTGATAAGTATAGAGAGAGAGAGTTGAGAGTGAATTATCCTCTCACCAAAACATGTGAGAGATGGGTATTTGTAGAGTCTCCAAAGGAGGTCTTTGCCCAATGGTCCTTGTCTAGTGGTTAGTCCAGCCAGCTGTTCTGGCAGGGCTGACTATCTTTATCCAATGGTCTGGCTGCTTTGGCCTCTGGCAGCTCTGGCATATAATTAAATGCCCATGTACCTTTTGTCGGGTAGTATAATACATCTTCTGGAACCTTGCACTTTGTGTAGCTTCGGATACTTCTTTCTCCAGTCCGGACCAACCTCCGGATCGGTTGGTCAGGTACATATATCATCAAGTCCCCCAGTCTAGTATGATGTAGCTTTTGCTACATCGTGCTAGACTCAAAATCTTCATGCAACCTGTTGTTACTTATATATATTGTTTATGTTTTTGCATATTTCATTTTTCAATAATGCGCCATGTGTCGGACTAAGTAGCTGAGCTTTGTATTTATCAGATGCCGCTACGGGTCTTACTCCACAAGTACTTGAATATGTGCCCGATCACTATACGTCTTCAAGTCCCCCAGTCTAGTATGATGTGGTTTTAGTCACATTATGCTAGACTCATATTCCTCATGCTACCTGTTATGCATATTATGTGCTCTTCATGTTACATGTTCTTCATGTTACCTGCTCTTCATATTACCTGTTCTTCATGTTACCTGTTTAATAAGATATGCAACGGATCCAATGGTCAGGCATAGTTTGAGCTTCGGATCCAGTGGTCCTAGGCTTTTCATAAACATGCGCCGATCCAATGGTCAGATCTTGCTTTAGAAGGATTCCTTATTAGGTTTCGTTCCACAAGGCTGTTCAACATGTACCGGTCCAGTGGCCGGACCTTGCGTTTATCGGATGCCGTTAGGGGTCTTACTCCACAAGGATTTTTAATATGTACCGATCCAGTGGTCGGACTGTATTCATCGGATGCCGTTAGGGGTCTTACTCCACAAGGATTTTTAACATGCGCAGATCCAGTGGTCGGACCATGCTTAAGAAAGATTCCTTATTAGGTTTCGTTCCGCAAGGCTGTTCAACATGTTTTGAATTTGCTAGATTCAATAATCGACCGTCTCTCGGATGTGCCGATGGTTCAAGCTTCTTTGGCTAGTTCTTTTTTAGTGTGAGCTCTCCAAAAACATAGCCGAAGCTTGATCTTGCGGGTGTGAAAGGAAGTTTTATTGTGTCATGCACACATACGCGTTTTCTAACACGTATCACCCGACTTATGTACGAAGTCGCGATCCTTCGATTTTCTTCTACTTGCCATAAGACATAGTAGGAATAGTGTACGAAGTTTGTGGTCTTCGATTTCCTTCTACTTGGTCCTTCTGGGCCAAGTAGGTCACGAGGTAGCAAAGCTCGATTTTGTTTACTTATAGTGTACAAGCCAATAGAGCTCGTTTATGAGATCCACAAATTTGACATAATTTGCCAAAGTGTACTTCCATTCACTTACAATATCGCATGATATTTAAACAACAGTTGTTAATCCGTTGAGTTTTAAATGATCACAAGAGGATTGAGTTTTCCGGTCCGGTAGTCACGTCACTGTGATCTACCCTTTTGCCTTAGACAAAATTTTATTTGTTGTTGTTTCAAAAGGTGTTGCAGCAGCTACTTGCCTCTTTAGAGGTAGTAATTCTTCAGGTTCATGGTGTTCCACGATCCGTTCAGGTGAGTCTGTTTATCAAACCGCTAAATATGTTATGTTGTGTATCCTGCAACAAATTATTCATGTGTGCATCTTCCTGAGAGTAGACATAAAAATGAGTTTCTTTTGCATTTGTTAGATACGACATATAGGATATAATATACTGTTTCTCATACACGACGTAATAACTTTTTATTTCATCTTTTCAAAACATATAGATACAATACCATCATAGTCCCTTAGTTCAATAGTTTTAATTCAGTAGCACTATTGAACTCGAAAGATATAAAAAATGCATGGGTCTGGTCCCTTTTGTGAGTTTCAGAATCATCAGAGGTTTAAAATCATTTTTTTTAGGAAGGATCCTCAAATATTTTCTAAATCTAAGGCAATTGATTGAAGAGAGGGAAGTTTATGAAGTAGTAGCATCGTTGAATAATTTGAGGTATTGATTCAAATCACAAAGCTAAAAGCTATGTTATTCTTTACTAGGTCGAGTTCTTCGGATGAGGAGGAATAGTGAGGTCCGATCTATTTGTTTTTTTCAAGGCGTCAACTAATTTATCATTTGTTATTATACCTTCTTATGTTAATAACAAGTTTTGCTCATTTACATTCTCTTATGGTGTATATGCATGAACTAGGATTAGGCAAAAAGTTAGGAGGTATTAGTTGAAAAAGGAAAAATCTTTATTGAAATAGCATTAATTCTTATCCTCCAGATCTGGAAGTTAAAGGCATGGAATCTCCTGTGTGTTTGGGTCTTTTTAAGAATGAATCATCTTGTTTCCTTTTTCATTTTATGTAAGTGTGTAAGCAGGGCTGGAAGAATACAAAAGTAGAAACAAAGGACAATGGACGGAGGACGAAGGAACCTTAGGATCAGCGGTCCTGAAGAGCCGAAGATGGAGGTAATTTTGGGCAAAAGCGACGGACAAGGGACGGAGGACGAAGGAGCTTTAGGTCCAGAGCGACGAGAGGAGCAGATGCTATAGCAGACGAAGATGAGACTATACAGTATGTACTTAGTTACCAATGAAAAGATCAAGATTTGTATAAGGACAGGTGAGGATAAGAGCATTATGTCCAGGTTTGTGCATAGTAATAAGTATTTATACTTTATTCTCATCTCTAGTTGATGTATTAGTTTACATGTTTAATCTAATGTGTGAGGAGCATATGTATCGTTATCGTCCTCGAATCATCCTGGGAATAGCTTATAGAAGCTTCCTCATTTACGTCTATATTTCCCCTTTTACCAAAACTCTTAAAGAACTTCCTTTCGATGGTTCTATCCCTCATGTTGGTCTGGATTTGTTTTGTGATGAAGATGAACATTCATTTATAAATTTTCATGGGAGAAATATTGATATTAAAACAAACATCATGTATATTGAGTAACAAGATCATGCATGCATATCATAAACAAGGTTCTGCAGGTATTAAACATGTCATGGATAAGGTTGTGCAAGTATTAAGCATGTTGTGGACGAGGTTCTGTAGTCACTACACATGTCATACAAAGTAGTGCAAGTATTAAGCATGTCATGAACAAGGTTATGCCCAAGTCATATAGTAAATATGTATGATACTTAGCAATGATATGGCCGAATGATATTCGCGATCAACCTTTGCCGATGGTCGGTTTGGAACTTCGGATTAGAAAGTTAGCTTTGGAGTTATATCGGACGTAGGTCCGGATTGGTTCTAACCTTGCAACTAGAGAATGGTCCTTGCATGCGAATTGAACAAGAAGCTTGATCTGGGGTACTTTAGGATCTGAAAGTTGTTCTATCGTAATGACGAAGTCCATCCAAGGACTACTGAAGGTTGCGGTCTGGAGGTACCTTCGGATTTGAATACGAGCTTTGCAGCAATATGTCGCTAATCTCTATCAATGCTTAGCTTGAAGCTCTGGGACAAGCATGAGCTTCATAACAAAGGCATAACCTTTGGAACCGGAGGATGTCCTTCGGAGCAGGGATATGGCCTACGGAGCCGGAGCATGACCTTTGGAGCAGGGACATGGCTTGCGGAGCCGGAGCACTAGCTTTGGAGTAGTTTACATTTGTGTCAAACGAGGGCTGCTGAATGACTACTTAAGGTAGTGATCAGGAGGAACTTCGGACCCGGTTGCGTTTTCTCTATGCCGGAGGCGTGTTCATGTGACTAAAGTGTGATGACAAATCGATTATATGATTAAAAATACAAGTGAGGATTACTGTAAAACCAATACTCTATGGATCGATCTTTCTCTTGTTTCGGAATTTAAGCGAGTTCCTTAGTTGTAAATAAGTACGTAAGGTGACTATCATTAATAGTTGGTGTATAGGCTAGACAAGCACGAAGGTCAAAGCGTTAGGGACGGAGGTCATAGACCGAAGGAAGAAATATATATATATATATATATATATATATATATATATATATATATATCACTTGATATTGGTTCTCTTAATATCTAAAGTGTATAGAACCATAACTTTGTTAGTGATAAATATGCTAAAGCGAAGAAGAAATATATAATAATATATAAAGTATAAAGGAAGTTATACGCTTGTTTTATTCTTCGGATTAAACAACTCTTATTAAAACGGATTTAAGTAACCCTAGAAAGAAATGTGATAAATAAGGTTGAATTACTCTATTTAGTAAAGTAGAAGAGTATATACTCTTACACATTATCACGTGGGCAACCCACTCCACCACTTTTGTAGTAAATAAATCCAAGGGTCAAAGATATTTATTATATCTAATAAGTGCTTAAATTAAAAATAAAAACAAATCAAGTGAGCAAGAAATTTACGTGGCAAGATTTAGGTGTATCAGTACACTATTTAGGTTATATATCTTTACAAAATAACTATTACTTTTCATGCTAGGTTAGGCTATATATCTATAGAGTCTAAAAAGTAGACAATAGTACAAAAAAGGGGTCTGTCAATCTGTATAGGATTTATAGGGAAAAGGGGAAAAATCTTTTTGTCCCTCTATCCAAGGTTCTCTTGGCTCAACACCTTGGCTCAATAAAAAAAATTTTAATTAAAAGGTAAGTCTACCCCTACAAACTACATATAAGCTTTTACAGTCAAAATGACAAAAAAAATGTACCTTTAAAGTCAAAAGGTAAATAAAGTAACTGACATTGCAGATTTTTTTTTATTATTGTTAAAGTTAAAAGGTCTTGCCAGCGCAAAAGTTTTACAGGCCACTTATACAAGCAAAGGGAAACAACAAATCTTATGAGATTTGCTTGTACGTGGCTAGCTCAGATTAGGAAGCATTTTTACTTATTTATTTATTATCTAGATAAGAAAATAGCTTTACTCCTCCGGTTTCAACCTTAGAATCGGAAGACGTCGCACTGTTGCTCCGGACCACATGTAATATTCACGTTCTACGCTTTTGAGATCTAAAATCGTTAAGAAAAATACTTCGACTACCTGAACTTCGCTTCTGAGTTTAAGAGGCTTCAGACGCTCGATTTTCCGAAGCTAAAGAAGAAGATCTAGAAGCTTACAGGCATTTACAGCGAGATTTTTGGGGTTTTGAAGCCTAGATTGAGATTCAGAAGCTAAAGAAGATGGTGGACACCATGCTTGTATTCGTCTTAACAAGAACAAAATTTATGCTCTATTACTTGTACATTATGCTTCTCCTCATGGTATACTTGTACATTCATTAAGTACTTTCCTTGGTGCTTCATCTTTATTTCATTTTTAAATATACCAGATTCGTCTTCTTTTTTCTGTTTTTTACCGAACTAAAAGTAAGAAATACAGTTATGGGTATATCATTCATATTTATAACAAGAGCAGATAGTAGAATACCTATTCATAAATAGGTTGTCGTTCGTATGGCACATAATGTATGTACATGAAAAGTAAAAACGTTCGGATCATATCATAATAGTATGGTTTAGAATGTTAGTTACTTAGCTGTAGATATGGTCAGAAACGGAGTAGTTCATGAGACACGTTAGCTTGTTGTTGGTGTCCCACGGATGGGGCCAAATGTTGAAACATCGATCTGCCGGGTTGGTTTAGATGGTTGTGTCGGGTCGTTCTCCATCTTCCCGAGCTTGGATCACATGCTGCAAACATCAAGTAAACTCGTTAGAAGGTGACCCGAGGCCGGAGCCCCGGGATCAACCCTCCGACGATCAAGTCAGTATATGTATGTATGAGATATATGTATGCAGAGAAAGAGAAGAGAAGAAGGGATGAAGATCCCTGGAGAAAGTGATAAGTATAGAGAGAGAGAGAGTTGAGAGTGAATTATCCTCTCACCAGAACATGTGAGAGATAGGTATTTGTAGAGTCTCCAAAGGAGGTCTTTGCCCAATGGTCCTTGTCCAGTGGTTAGTCCAGCCAGCTGTTCTGGCAGGGCTGACTGTCTTTATCCAATGGTCTGACTGCTTTAGCCTCTGGCAGCTCTGGCATATAATTAAATGCCCATATACCTTTTGTCGGGTAGTATAATACATCTTCTGGAACCTTGCACTTTGTGTAGCTTCGGATACTTCTTTCTCCGGTCCGGACCAACCTCCGGATCGGTTGGTCAGGTACATATATCATCAAACAATAAGGTAGTAATGTAGTATGTGTTCATTCACATATCTAGCAAAATTGATGTAGATAATTACAATCCCTAAAGTTTGCATCAAATTTCACTTAGAAAAATTACAATTTTAATCCATGATATTAAAAGTTAGTGCTCTTTTCGTTCTTATGTTCAGTAATCATCTCATTTAACAATCTATTTTCTATAGTTGTGTTTGTTATTGTATAATGGAAAGGGAAGAAAACTATCAATAGTTCATTACATTCTCTTGTCAGGAGATGTTTGTTAGTCATGCATGAATGAAATATGTCATTACATGTGAAATGTGATTTCCTCTGTTTCAAGGATTTTCATTCCTTGAGGATGGGTGTTATTTCCTCATTCCTTTAGAGAATTGAATGAATTGCTACAATTTAATATTTTTTCATCAAAATTTTTTATTAAAATTTATTTTATTCCATTCATATGTTTATTTCTCACTATCAAACATCATGTAGTAATGATTTATTTCATTCCCACAAAACAACCAAACATGTCAATGAATGGTAATGACTCATTCCATTACCTCCTTAATTCTATTCTTTTATCTATTCTATTTTTTATCACTCCTTTCCTCTAATCAAACAGACCATATTTGTGTCACACACAAGAGTTTTTATGTCAATTCACCTCACCATACTTTGTTAAATTCATACGCTAGCAATTTATGAAAATTCTCTCCTTTATTAGTCATCTTCTTCATTATAGGTTTTATCCGGAAACTGAGATTAGGGTTTGTTGGTTGCAAAAAGTGGTATTTTGTTGTTATGGAATATATGTTATCATAAGGGCACCGTTGACCTCATAAAATCGAAGTAAGTGTTCTGATGGTTGCCTTAATAAGAGCTCAAGATTTACTGGGTGGCTTAATCTTATGATGTGTTCTCGGTCAATTGAGATAATTTCAAGTTTATTGAAGTCTAAGAATAACCTTGAAACAATAAATCAAACAGTCTGAAGTCGGAGTTCTATGGTTGAAAGATATATATGTTGTTGAGTTGGTTGATGTTTGTATTTGTGAACATTATAATAAATAGACCTAAATTAGGGTTTATTTTGAATGTAAGACTGGAGTTTAGAAGTATATTTTAAGAATATAAAACACTTACTAAGAAGTCGAATTCCTTTATATGAAATTATATGTAACGGAATTTGTAATATCCCAAATTTCAGAAACACTCTTTAGGAGAAATATTATTGTTGGAAAAGAGTTAAGGCGTCAAGAGTTGATCAATTTCAAGAAGTCGAGGATGTTGAGTATATAAGTCCAAGTTTTGAGAAAGTTGTAAGTGGATAGGGATATGAGATACCCATCAAAATTTAGGTATAAAAGAAATTTTACACACACAGACACATATACATAGTTCATGTTTGTTCAAGTGCCTTAGGCCATGAGTATGGGCTGTATGGCAAACCAATCAGGTTACCCAACCTGATGTAATATCAGCATCACATCATTTTTTCTTTCCATTCCTTTTTCATCCCAAAAGTGAAGTATCCCAAAAGTGAACCATTATGACGTCACGTTCAATGACCGGTCCGGTTTTAAAAATCATGCCCAGTTGTCAAACTCATGAGAAGACATAAATAGTCAACTGGTTTCATGATGAATTTTTGTATGAAAAACTCAAGTTTTGAGGGGTGTTCTTCTTTTGTGTTTTGCCCAAAACGTAGGACACACACACACATACACACAACAATCAGAAAACAGTTAGCTAACTGATTAACCATGTTAACTGCCAAAAAACCGAATTTATTTTAATAAAATAAAAAATTAATTTGGAATTTTCACATAGGTCAAATATCACGGTTTCATCTTGCTTCACCCACTTGCACTTTTTTGAAAACCGGACCAAACCGGCCGGTTGAACCCGTTCAACCGTGATTAAATCCAGTTCAAAAGTAGCGACTAAACCGGGCAACTGTGAACCAGGCGGTTTCACTAAAAGTGAAATAGAACCGCTAAACCGGGCAACTGTGAACCAGGCGGTTTCACTAAAAGTGAAATAGAACCGCTAAACCGGAGCAACCCACATTGAACCGGCCTTTACTAAAGCTTATTAACTAAAATCAAAAGATGATGGGAGACCTAAATATAGGCAAGGAGATCATTCGGTTTGTTCTTAGAAGCAATGTGGGATCATAAAATATATATATATATATATATATATATATATATATATATATATATATGGAGATTTTCTTGTTTTGTCTTAGAATGTGGGATTTGTTTAAAAGCCCAAATGTTTAATTGAGTGACACATAAGAAATCAAGAATGCATAATTGAGCTTAATTAAATTTTTGGAGGAAAATGACATATGCCAACTCATCATGGAAGGATCTTGTTTTAGTATAGATATAGATTATATCTAAAAAAATAATTTAAACTAAAATTATTAATCTTGAATATAATTATTTAACAATATATATTTATTAACTAATAAATATATATTTAATTGTCGATTGATTAACTTGGTTATTTCTCTTCTTCGTAAGTTAAAACTGTAACTTATGATTCCTGATTTATAATCAACTAATTATAAATACTTTCTCACCGAGTGTGGTTGCATTACTTCTCGGATTATAGGTCATCACAAGTGTGACCCTTGAGTGCCCTATGGCGTTGGACGTGACATAAGGGTTCGCTGACTGTGCACACAAATCTAGCATAACAAAAACCCCATTTCCATAAAAAAAAATTAAAATAAAAAACCATTACAGATATTTAAAACTTAAAATCACCAATCTAGAATTCTATAACCATTGAAGAACCTAGGCTTCTAGAAACCCTAGCTATCAAACATGAAAAACAGAAAACCACATTTTCACTCACAAAGTTAAAAGATGTGTGATGTGGATTCTTGCAGATTGACAATGGAGGTGAGGTGGTGCCTACGGTGTTGTGGTGAGTTTAGATCTTGTGAGCAATGGTGGTGAAGGTGGTTCGGATCTCATGAGATAATGCTTCGTATCTTTGCGATTCGTGGTGTTTTCTGATGGTTAAATGGCGGTGATGGTGGTTTCCAACAATGATGATGGCAATTCAAATATGGTGAGCGATGGTGGTTCAAATCCGACGAGATGCGGTGATGGTTGTTATATAGTTACCTAACACACGGTGGTGGTGGTCATTCAACAAGGCTTCCGATGGTGATGGTCTTACAGGTTGCCACCGGTGGTAAGGGTTTTAGGTGGTTAGATAACGGCGATGGTGGTTTCCTGTGGTGATAACGAAATGGCGGCGGTGGTGGTTTCCAGCTGTGATGTTGTTACCCAATTGTGGTTAGATGATGGTGATGGTGGTTTTCGGTGGTTAGAGGGAATGTGTGACAGATTGAGAGAAGGTTAAAGAGAGAATGAGTATTTGTGTTAAGAGGGAGAAAAAGAGTAGATGATAATTAATTTTTCTTTTTGTTTATCTTTTATTTGTTTATATATGAACAATATCCTTTCATCATATTTGGTAACAAGGATAAGAGAGAAACCTATAATATACCCTCATATAAAAGAGTAAAGTAAACAAAAAGATAATTATAATGAATTTTTTATAACTTTTAAAGTTAAAAGACTATCGAATCTAATTACAACCACGTAAATCATTTATATAATTAAATCTTTATTTAATTTTTTTGGTTGCTACAATAATTCTACACCTTTTGTCGTTAACATCAAATAGAACTCACAACTTAAAAGTTGAGAATCATCTTTTTTTTTACTTTTGTATCACTAAGCTAAAAGCTCATTGATTGTAAAATGTTGTTAAAACTATGCTAAATTTTTTAAAAACAAACATCTAGAAAATATAAGGTATACAATTCTTTTACTTTGTAATTGAAATAAACATGTGAATATAACTCTAGAAGCATACTTTAGCATTTTATATTATTATGAGATATATATAACAATATTCTGATGCTTTATAATATGGTTGATACTTGGTATAAACATATTCGAGTTTAGGAGAACAAAAATTTATTAGGGATCTTAATATGCATCGTTAGGATACTTTTAATTATTTCACTTAACGAGTTTATATATTCTTTTAAAAAATGTTTCTACCTAATATCCTATTTATTAGTTTGATACGAGTGATAAAAATCAATGAAGAAAGTAAAGAAAGAAAATTAATAATACACATATGATCTTATATACTATTACTATATTATAAAATATTTACACATTTTTATTTAAACTCTTAAATTTTAAATGTATTGAAAAGACTAATCAACCCCTTGCCCTAACAATATAAACCCACAATTTGATTGATTAATTGAAACTTACCATTGCAATTATTGGAATGATTCAATCAACATATTTACTGCATATAATCATAAAAGTCAAAAAATCATATAATGCAAAATGTAAGCCGATTACTAAATTAGTCCACATTGCCAAATTACCATTATAGAAATTTGGAAATGAAATTTCAATTCTACCATACAAAAGCAAAGTAATTTTATATTAAATTACAATACCAACAACATCAATATTCCAAATAAAACTCAAATTGATTTTGAGGTACAAGAAATCTTTGTTACACTTTCTTTTATACTACCTCGCTCTATTGACTTCGATGTCTTCTTTTTTATACTTTCTTTAACCCTGCTTTTCATAATGTATTCTACATAACTTATTAAACTAGAGATAGTACCAAATATATATTGGATTTTTAAATAGTATAAAACGTGATACTATCATACTTGGGGTTGAAATGAAAGTACTAATTCAACTTTCCAATCATTTTTAAATCTTAAACATGCATGTATAAACAAATCTAAGGAGACTAAGTATTTCATACTTTCACTACCTAACATACACCCGATGTTTTGTTCAAGATGAAATCATAAAGAAAATAGTTTTTATCATATAAAAGCATACAACTGACATGAATCCCTTTTAAAGTAAATTTTATTTCTGTTAATCAAAAACTTAAACGAAAATGTAAAAAGACTTGATTATAAACCATTAATCTGAATTCTGGAATGTCTTTGAACACTGTGAGACCCAAATAATCACTATGTGTATCAAGTTTTGTGAAAGCATCAACAAATTAACATCAAATAAAAAATATTATAAGATAAAATTGATTTTTGATTCACCAAAGTTATGAGATCCCAAGTTCTTTTCCACAAACAAGTTAAAGATACAATTGATTCTTCATTTACAATTAGCTCACACATGATTTTTTTATTATGAATTATAGTTATAATACAAGTAAAAACTTGGGTAAGACAACTAAACTTTTTAATAAAATTGAAAGACACATCAAAGTGAAAAACATGAATGAGAACAAAATGTCATACCAAATAGGTGATGGAAATAAAAGAGAATAAAAAAGGTGAAAATGTATGTTATATGGTAGAAGTTATTATTCATTGAATACCATAATCCTATATTTTATAAAATGGAATATTATGATAGAAATTATTCCCGTAACATTATACTGATGCCTTTGCTACTAATAAATAAAAGTATGAAGTAAAATGAAGTATCAATAAATAGAAGTTTCCTTTATAGAATCAACAATCATGTATTTTATTTGTTTATTTATGCCGAGGACTTTTAACTTTAGACATACACGTTGCACTTGCACATACGCACTTGATAAAAGCATTTGATAATAGCTTGTTTCCAAGTTAATTAAAAAGGGTTACCATTATGTGTACTAGCATAATTAACATGGAACGTGTTAAATGTTTTCGTATTAGTGATCGAATCATAATATTTGAAAGTTATTAGAAAAAGAGGTATCATTGAGTTTAATTAGCTAAGATCGAACACAATAAACCAATACTATTGAAGCTTGAAATTAGTTCAAGTGTTTTTTAAACATGAAATTAGTTCGAGTGTTTGAAACAAAACACGTGAATGTAATACTAGACTGACTTTTTTAGGTAAAGAATATAATGTGATGTCAAATTTAAACAAGACAACAACGAATTTACATTTAGTTTTGTATTGAAACAAACTTAAAATCAAATTTTACAAAGACTTGTTTCGTTTGCTTAAACAGTTTTCTAAGAAAACAGAATGATGTTATTACTTTTTAAGATTTTTCGAAACTTTCCCTTTCTACTTTCTATTTCCATTTCCTAAATGTATAATAACAAGCAAATATAAATAAATAATAATAATAACATTATAGGTTTTTATCATTGGAATCTAAGTTTTTTCGTCTCATTTTGGTTTTAGTAGTTTGAAATGATTTTGTATGAAAGATGATTTGTATACAATATTGTTATATATAGCAAAAAATATATGTTTAAACTACAATATCCTTATAAACTATGATTGAAAAAATTAGTTAGTAAATCTATAAGAAAAAAAACTATATCATTGTATACGATAAAGAAATGTTAATATATTATATACAAGGGAAAATGATCTGTAATATTAAAATAGTTTGTGAGTGTAACATCACCTTAATTAGGTGATGTTAACATTACGGATGATTTCCCTATATACAAATCAATTCCCATTTTGCATACACCTCATAATTGTTAGGACGTAAAACATAGGGACTGTTCATACATAATATGAAATATCAGGGGGCTGAAAGGTCAATATAGTTTCGAATTCATTGGCTCATTGCTAATTCCCGGCCCCTTTCTATAAATTGAACCTGGACTCTTTGGATTTCTGATTCATTCCTGATCACCGCATATTTCCCCCGCCGTCATCCGCTTAACGCCGGAGAAATTTTTGCGCTCTTAATTTTTATTCTGGTGGCTAATTAATTTTCCGTTATAAAGGCAATGAGCAGCGTCGCCGTAGACACATTGATGTCAGATTTCCTCTGCAAGTCCGGCGGCGTTGCCGTAATCGACGGAGGACTTGCGACGGAGCTTGAACGATATGGTGCCGACCTTAACGATCCACTCTGGAGCGCCAAATGCCTTCTGACCTCTACTCACCTTATTCGTCAGGTATACCAAAACCTTACTCACATTTTCGTGATGCTTTAACTGCCATGAAAATGATTTTTTTTTCTCTCTTTCGTATTTTCATGAATACTTACTGTCCTGTTCCATTTCGAGATTATTTTAAGAAATGCGTGGAAGAACGAAGCGCAGTTTCTGAAACGTTTGGGTAGTAAAATTGTCTCTTATCGTAGTAATAAAAAATGAGAATGAAATCTCAATCTATGCTGTTATTTTCTGACTTCTGAGTCATGTTAATATCTTGTAATGAAATACAATTGTGCGAGTATAGATTAATTAATTTGTTCAATGATTTCCGTGTTGATTCATGGTTTTTGATCATTAATCATCTGTTTAGAAGGAGCAGATACAAACAATTTCTCAGTTGGAGAGTTTTGCAAGTATCATTAAGACCACCACACACACTGCACGTTTGATTTTAAGAAGCTCAGAAGCTAAAAAGGACAATCATCAGTTCTAGCATAAGTCCTTTAGTTCAGCCTGAGTAATTCGATTGCTGGAATCATTAGCCAGGACGAGAATCTGACAGAATACTATAATCTGATTAAATTATTAATAATCATATATTCTCCTTAAAGCTTGGCAATACTTGGCATAGCATGCTTCACGCCTTCACCTAATTTGCAGAATACTTTTCAGGGAAGTTAATAACTTAGAAATTGTACTATATCTAGTCTGTAGTTTTCTCCCGTCACCAGTAACATCACAGGAACGGTCCCATGTCATATAGTTAAAAATAGATATGTTAATTGTAGAAACTTTAGTTTCAACTTTTAATAGCAATATTGGAAATTTATGTGGTACCTGTTTACTCATTTGTTTGGTGTAGGTACATCTTGATTATCTTGAAGCTGGTGCAGATATAATAATCACTGCCTCTTATCAGGTAATAAATTTGTGTTCCTTTAGCATGTGTTTATAACTTTATATCTGCCACTCTAATTTTTCTTTGTTGGACAGGCAACAATTCAAGGGTTTGAGGCTAAAGGCTATTCTTCAGAAGATGGTGAGTCCATGCTTAGAAGAAGTGTAGAAATTGCCCGTGAAGCAAGGGATGTATATTATAAGAGATGTCATGAATCTTCCTGTGATTATACTGCTGATGGTAGAATTTTCAAACATCGTCCTATATTAGTTGCCGCCTCTGTAGGGAGTTATGGGGCATATCTTGCTGACGGTTCTGAATACAGGTTGCTTGAAATATCCATGAAATGTATATATTCATTTACACATAATTTGGGATAAATAATGGGTTGAATGGAGTAATTAAGCCTTCATGAAGGTTTCTTTTATCTGCATTTTTCATAAAAATGTCAGAAATACATTAAAGGACTTCCTTCTGAATTATGGGGCATGTGTGCCACATAAACTTGATAACCATCATAATTTTACATCAATTTGGCCTAACCTAGAAACTACCTGCACCAAAGAATCAATTCACTTTGAATCTGTAACTATTGTTAGTTTGCTTGTTAAGTGATCATGTTTAAAAAGCTTCATCTTTCTTACTCTGTCATTTACAGTGGGGACTATGGTGATGCTATGGATTTGGAATTTTTGAAGGGTTTTCACCGGAGAAGAGTTCAAGTTTTAGCTGAATCTGGTGCTGATCTGATTGCATTTGAAACAGTTCCAAATAAGCTAGAAGCACAGGTATTTATCCTTCTGTCTTATGTTGAAAAAGTTCAAGCAATTTCACTGAATTACTACTAAAAGACTCCTTAAGATAATCATAGTTTTGAAAAGGAGTAAAACCAAACACAGGCCTTATTATTCTACTCTTGGAACTTATCTTAAGGTTTTGCTGTGCGTGTTATATATACTTAAAAGGTACAGTGAGATTTAAGTTGATTGCTTTTGGTCCTGAACAGGCTTTTGCTGAGCTTCTTGAAGAAGGCATAAAGATTCCTGCGTGGTTTGCCTTTAATTCCAAAGACGGTGTAAATGTGGTCAGTGGTGATTCCTTGGCTGAATGCGCTGCGATTGCTGATTCATCCAAAAAAGTTGTTGCTGTAGGAATCAACTGCACCCCTCCTAGATTTATTGGTGGTTTGATTACAAAGATAAAAAAGGTATCTCTTCTTATTGTCGCATCATTCACTGGGCAGGTTTGAGTGTTATAAAATGTAATCTTGGGATACATTTTCTTACGTCGTTCTAAAGACTAGAGGTGGAAATTTTGATCCATTTACTTACGTATGTGTTTAATTTGGTTATATTTTATGTCTAACGGGTCAAATGGTTAAATAAAAATAAACTGCTAATTGGAACGGGGCAAATTGTTTGAAAGTGGTCCAAAGTGTAAATTTGATGTATACAACGTCCTAGATCAGTTTAATCAAAAAATTTAATTAGTTCTCTCATAATTTAGTTTTTGAAGTCTGTTTTGAAGAAAATTTTTCTTGAATATAAAGCAATGGATAAAATCTGTCCCAAGTTATCCCAAGCAAATTACTCATCTTGAACTAACTTATTTGATCCATACTTACTAAAACCCCACAAAATTTATGATATCCCTAATGGGGTCTCAAAATTTATGTACTTATGTTATGTTGGATACAAGAAACTAAACATGCGATGGCCAGAAACTTCTGCTGCGTTAGCTAAAACAATCTTTATTTTAGTTTCTTCTACTTTTTGTAAAATATGTTACTGATATTTGTTTATCGCCTTCCACAGGTGACAACCAAACCAATACTTATATACCCAAATAGTGGTGAAAGTTACGATGCTCAATTAAAGAAGTGGGTGGTGAGTTCTCCCTTTGTGTTAATGGCTCTTTTTCTTGGAGTTAGTTTTGATTAATTTGCCAATATCTTTGAAACTATCTGCATCTTAAGGCTTCAGATATATAGTTTAAGTGTATTATGTGACAATCTTTTTTCAAATATGTAAAATGCTATGCAATGATGATAAGCATAAGACCTACAGTTGAAAGCTGTGGTTATATATATAACAACAATAGGCCGTTTTGACTCACTCTTTTTGTAGCTAATTATTTTATTTGATCGTTTTGACTCGTTATAGATAAACCATAATATGGATTGACCCGTTCATAAGTAAAAAAGTCGAAAATGTGCCTACATTGAACCCTATTCTTAGAAGATAATTGACATTACTACTAGTTTCAACTTCAAATCATTATGAACAAGAATATGTAGCAATTTTTATGTCATATCCCAAAAGGAAAGTATGGCATTTTTGTAGGATATATGTAACTTCTTTATTTAATAAAACTTATGTTATTGTTATGACTTGTGACAGCAAAACACGGGGGTGCCAGATGAAGATTTTGTTTCGTATGTGAACAGATGGTGTGAGATGGGTGCATCACTCGTTGGAGGCTGCTGCAGAACGACTCCAGACACCATTAGAGCCATCTATAGAACTCTTCCCACCAGATCGAAAATCTTCAAAGCGAATCTCGACGTTTGATGATTAAAACCACATAGTGGTTGATTATATTATGTGTTCCTTTTTCGGGTCTTATTTATAAGCAGCTAGTCTGGAGGTACCATCCTTTGTAAAAGATCACTAATTTACTATGATCGAATAATATTATAGTGCTAACTTCCATTATAACTTGTGGTTTTATATGCTCTTCACTTGTGACGACGATTCGGCCACAAGTTAGTAATAATTTAGTAAATTACAAATGATAGCATTTCTTGCAAAGGATGCCCTGTTTTGATGCACACATCAAGCGATCTAGGGTTAAAAAAAATTAGTTTTGGTAAACAGTCAGCTTCAATATGGATAAATATAAATAACTAATAATAATTTAGTAATAATTTATTTATTTTGGTAGAGTATATGATAGCTTAAGTCTTTTATTTGTTATATGTATTTGACTAAGAAATTGGTAATTGAAGCTAGAAATGGAAAATGACATAAAAGGGTATTATAAAAAAATAAATAATAAAAACGATTCAGTAATAGTTTTTTTTTTTAATTTACAAACAAAAAGTTTCAAAACCTTGTAAAAGTAATTTCAACTAGTTTTTTTTTTCCTGGAATTTGGAACTTTCAGTTTCTTATTCAAGCATGAATAGAGCTAGATCTTTTAAAAAGGTGTTTAGTTTTGAAAATGTATTAAGCTTATAACTTTTTGTTATTATATAAACGTAACTCAAAAAAACTACATTTTAATATACTAAACATTAAAAAACAATCAATTTATGGGGAAATCATCCGTAATGTTAACATTACGCAACTTAGGTGATGTTACACTCACAATCTACTTTAATGAAGGGTAGTTTAGTCATTTCAGTATATACTCATTTAAATGATTTGTGAGTGTAACATCACCTAAGTTAGGTGATGTTAACATTACGGATCATTTTCCCTCAATTTATATACTGATTACCTATTCGGAGTGTAATAGGTAAATCCATTAATTTTTAATTATTTTAAATACCAAATATTTATTTTTAAATAACATTCAATATGTTCTTTAGAACTTAAACCTAGAATTTAAAACATTCAACTGTAATATGATGAAAATCTTCTTCACCATCAAAGCCCACTTTGCATATCGATTTGGCCATTAAAAGAAAATGATGAAAACCCATTTTGTTAGAAAATTTTGGCCATTTTGTAAAAGAACTTAACCCATGATGGCCTTAGCACACCTCCTTCCATTTAAAGCTAAGTTTATTTCTATCCGAGCCAATTTAATTATGAGTCCAAGTGGCGGTCTTAACTCTTAACCGTCAGTACACTTACAGTTTAGTTCTCATATGGAAAGAGATCCACTAAAAAGAATCTTATTCTACAAAAATAAAAAGAAATCTCAGCCATTCATTTTCCAATAACCGCTCCTATAAAATTGGATTTTTTCCTTTTAATATAATTATAAAAAAATAGAGTAGAATAGTCTTTTAAGTATTTGCCACCTCCTAA
Source organism: Pulicaria dysenterica (assembly GCA_947179395.2). Taxonomy (NCBI): domain Eukaryota; kingdom Viridiplantae; phylum Streptophyta; class Magnoliopsida; order Asterales; family Asteraceae; genus Pulicaria; species Pulicaria dysenterica. The sequence continues at coordinate 73,840,018 of OX359288.1, read as the reverse complement.
AATTTCGTAATCCACAATCAGCGATTAAATCAAACAATTCAAAATTAAAAAATTTACAATTAAATGATCCAGAATAACTGATGCGTAAGAAATAACAGATCCAGATTTATTTTGATGCACAATCCTCATTTTCAACAATTACGAGAATCTAAACAATTAAACTGATGAATACATACAACAGAAAACATAAGATGCACAATCCTATGAATCGAATTATGCACCAAAACGGTGCAAAAATAGAATTGTTTAATACAACATCCAGCGTTGATGCACAAATGATCATAAGAAAAATAGATGAATCAGGTTCATACAAAAACTGATGAACCAAAAATTGCGAAAAAGAAGGTTACAGGTCCAAAGAAAACAGAAGAACAATCAGGGATGGACCAAAATATAAACAACAGATTCATCATAAATGCCCAAAAATAAATAACAGATTCACACAAATGAAGCACGATCCAGCCCACTGTCGATTCACAAACCATATTTGATTACAGATTACGTTTAATGCACAAAATACAAACCATTTTAACGGCGGCGGTAATGGTGCATAGGCGGTGATGGAGCACCGGCGGTGATGTAGCAGCGGCGGTGATGGGTGGCGGTCTTCATAGCATTTAACCAATTTTGAAAATGCTCTGGTGCATCACGAAGAGCATTTAATCAGTACCTTCACCCCTTGGGAGAATTTGAAGAAAACGGCGGCGGCAGCGAGACACGTCAATGAACGCAAACAGTTACCTGCAAGCAGCGGCGACATCGGAGGAGCATCTGCAACGGCAGCAAGAGTGCATATGCAAACCCTAAGTCGATGGCTGGGGTCACCGGCGTTGATGCACAACTATAGAAGGCGGTGGTCACGGGCGTTGATACACAACCAGAGACCCTAAAATCGATAAAGGCGAGTAGAAGACGTGACTGGGGGCGGATGAAACATGTTTGGGGGGCGATATGGGTTTTCATCATAAATGGGGAGGAGGGCAGATGTATAGGTCGTGGGGCGGCGCTGCATGCTTCAAGGCGGCGAGTAAGGCTTCAAGTCAGCGACGGTGAGGCTTCCGATTTAGGGTTCTTGATTTTGGGAGACGTACTGTGGAGGGAGACGGAAAAAGAAGACAGAGAGGGTTTAAACGTGGGTTAAACGTGGGGCAGGGAGGAGAGATAAAAAAATACAACTACCTATTATACCCTTTTTTATTTTTTTAATAAATATGTCATGTGTCAGGCCCAGAATTCTCCTTACTTTTTGTACCCTAATTCTCTTTTTATTTGATCCTGATTCGTTCTGATATTAACTTATAATATCGTAATTTCCGAAACTTACCATTCGTAAAAACTTTTGAGTCTATAATAAATTCTAGCCACATAAGTCCTAATTGTGATAATTATTACCACCATAAAGGCGAAAATCCAACCAAAAGTAAACCACAGTGGTATTATCGTAGCCAGCCAAAAACCATTACAAGAGTTTAAACCATAAACAAAAATAAAAGCCGAACCAAACTACCCACTACGAGTACCCTCCTCAAAGCCAAATCTCTAAGTCACCTACATAAGTACAAAATATATTTCAAAGAAACAAGTGTCAGTGTATGCCTCGTGAACTAATAGGGGTTGTAACCACTAACCATGAAAACATAACTATAAAATCATATATGACATTGGTATGAACCAAATCCGACCACCATTAATTTGACCCGTACCCGATAACCCGTAAACCATATAGCACCAAACGGGCAAATATCCAATAAGCCAAAAATATATAACCAACCGACAGAACATTATAAATGGAATACTTGAACACCAAAGTGCTCGTGTACCATGTGTCACTAAGCCTAGGAACGAAGACGTGAATGAGCAAAATGGAATACTACCCAACCCACTAACTCCAAAACATGCATATAAATGATAGGCATTCATATAAGCCGTAAATAAACCATAACATGCATAATCAAACGTATAAACATACAATTAACATGTAATTGCAAGTTTAACACTTAACACATTTAACCAAATATTTATAACGCTTAACATTCAAGAAAATATGTTTTGTCTTTGTACTCAGTTTTGTAATACTACGGAAGTCTAGAAAATGAATAACTAAAAAATCCGAGTGTAAGTGAGATCACGAAATAACATAATACATGTAACAGGCCTAAGTCGAAAGCTAGTTGAAAACCATATACGAAACCAAAAAGTACAGCACAAACGACTGCACAAGGAACTGCTCAGTGCACTATACACTAAAGGTTGGCTGCGCAGAGGTTTTTTGCGCATGCTTCCTGCGCACAGCAGTGCTCTGCGCATAGCTAGCCTGCGCACACAAGACCTGCACATGGTGTGCTCTACGTAGTCGCACGTTGCACACAAAGTGATTGCGCCAAATTAATACTACGCAGAAGGCAGTCGAGCAAACCGAAAGTCGATCAAGCAATAAGGTTAGCAAAACTTAACCAAAATTCGTGATTCAAGTGCCAATATTCTTAGAATTCAACAAGGATCAACCCTAACATCAATTTTAAGTTTTACCATAAAAAACCTAAGTAATTTTGTGATTACTCAAAGAAACTGTCGACGCCTACTTGGTTCCTCTTCGGTCAATCATAAGCAATCCAACCCACCAATAACTAGAGGTGCACAAAAAATCCGAATATCCGATTTTGTGGAAAAACTATCCGAACCGGTTTTTTTATAAAAACGGATTTTTTTCAAACAGGAGCGGATTTAACTGGTTTTATCCGATCCGAAACCGGTTAAACCGGTTACACTTTTGTCCGAGAAAATACGGTTTTAATCCTTACGAAACCAGTTACACTTTTATCCGAGAAAATCCGGTTACAATCCGAAAATCCGGTCACAAAAAAACCGAAAAAATCCGGTCCGGATTTTATCCGATCCGGATCGGATTAAAATCCGAAGATGTGCACCTCTACCAACAACCATCAATTACTTATACTTAAGGATGTGAACACTTACTTGTTGACTCCCAATGATTCTACATCCCAATAGCTTGATTTCTTAATCCTCCTTTTTTCTGATCATAAGCACCACGCATACACAATATCAAACTGAGGCTGCTAATCAAGATTAACCTAATATAACATCAACCCTTAATCACACGACTATTCGTCTAACTTTTCCTTTTGTCTCTTTTAGTCTCCAACAAATTAATAATAAATAAACAATATTCCTACTCCTATAAATAATATCCACAAAATAATAAAACAAAAAGTCTAACGAATACGTTTTTCTGCAATTAGAGGGTGGGAAAGTAAACAGATGTTCCAAAACTACCCCTAACAATTGGCGCCTGAAACGCCCAATTGGGTTACTCCCACTAACTCGAACGGGTGAATTTACGGAACCACCCCCAATAATCCGATAAGAAAAACCAACGAAAACCCTCAAATTATGAAACCCTCCCCGCCGTCTCTGCGTCCGCGCCACCACAAGGTAAATTCCCTCTTCTCCATCAACTGCTTTTCTAGGGTTTCATTTACTCCATGTTTTCTGCTTTCTGGGTAGCAAGAACCAGTTCAGTAGAGTACTCATCAGATTACAGATGTGTGTTTTCGTATCTGTATTGATTCTTTCAAACTCCTAATGCGTACCACCTGTTCGATCAAATTTCCACGAAGAAAACTATAGATAAAAGCCAATTACGACAAACCGCCACAATTTGTAGGAGTAAAAAAATATGTGAAGTACTGAAGTTATAAGCTTGATGCAGTTTGTAGTGCAAACCAAATAATATCAATAGTAAAGTAGTACAGTCAACCTTCTGTAACGGCATGTTGACAAATCTATGAAGCAGTTGATAAAGTAAGAGCGTGTATGAAGTTTTCATAGATATGTAATGGTTTGTATTGTTTATTTCTTGAATTTAGGACGACATATATCGAAGGAAAACATAAGTTTCAGCAAATACACGCGTATGGATACTGAAGCAAATGGAGATAACAGCTCTTTGGTTCTGATAAAGCAAGGCGCTGAAGCTGTGAGTTAATTCCTTTCTTTTCTCACTTTACAGTTTACACTTTGTTGTGTTGGGGAGAATGGAATTTGAGATATGCTATTGAATTTTGAAGCTAAAAACTTTCATTCTGAACTATAACTGCTTCGATTACGATTCCATGCTATGCAATTAGAGTTACAAAATTAACCATTGTATGATAGGCTCGAGAGACTTTTATGCTTATGCTTATATTCAATGTCTTACATTTTTGTTTTTTCAATTGATGCTTCTCAGAGAGTTTTCGAGTCCAAATTTGCTGGAAGGAAATCTATTGTTAAGGAACGATTCTCAAAGAAGTACAGGCACCCGACTTTAGATTCAAAGCTCACACTCAAGCGCTTAAACGCGGTTTGTTGTTCAAATTGACAATTACTGCCAACCCTTTTGGTTTTAATACTCAAAGACATTGGTTATTTATTTATTTATTAAGTTTCTTCTTTTTCTCATGTAATTTATAGGAGGCTAGGTGTATGACAAAGGCTAGACGGCTTGGAGTTTCTACTCCTGTCCTTTATGCAGTAGACCCTGTAACACATACACTAACTTTTGAGTATGTGGAAGGTCCTTCGATCAAGGATATATTTCTTGAATTTGGATTGCATGGAGTTGTTGAAGAAAGGATGGATGACATCGCCTTACAGATTGGGGATACAATTGGAAAATTACATGATGGTGGAGTCATTCATGGGGATTTGACCACATCAAATATGTTATGGCGCAATGGCAGCAACCAGCTGGTACTAAAGCTTTGTTAAATCTCTTTCTCGATTATATAATTTTTTATATCTGATTGTTAGTGAAACATTTTGATCTTACCCAGTAATATCAGGTGGTATTTTTAACGAATAGTTCGAATGTGGTGTTAATCCCTTTTTGTTGGTATAGATGCTCTTATGCAGGTGTTGTTTGCTTTATATCGACTGGATACAGGTTGAGTTTGATTAGAATAGTCAATTGTCTAATTATTAACTGAAAATTGGTCATCAATCCAAATGAGAACATGTATGGGAAAGTGTAAATTATTAAAAATCAAATTTTCTTTTCATGTTGTATGTTGTTTTTGGCTATATCTTCTCAGATATTAATTGATTTTGGTCTGAGCTTCGTGTCAACACTTCCGGAAGACAAAGCTGTTGATTTATATGTACTGGAACGAGCCTTGCTATCAATGCATTCTTCTTGTGGAGATGTGGTAAGTCAATTGGAAATTCTCTGGTATGGTTCAGTTCTTTACATAAAATCACACAAATTGGCATAACCCGACATAACCTTGATTTGATATTCTTGAACAGATGGATAAGATACTCGCAGCATATAGGAAGTCTTCGAAGCAATGGTCATCCACATTTAACAAACTTGGTCAAGGTATACTCTTTTACCATGTGCTTGTGTTTAACATTATTCTTCATTTTTGTCTACTCTTGTAGCATTTCTATCTTCCCAAAAGCAATGCAGCTATTTCCTTTTTGGGATATTTCAAATTATTTGAAATGTTCAGCAAAGTTTCAATCTTTATTACCTGTTTGATTAATCAAATGGCACCATGGGTTTCCTATCTTAATCTCACTTAATTGATATTTGTAGAGGTCGTGGATTCGACTCAGTTACTTATGAATGAGTCGGGTTATGTTGTGTTTCATCCCAAATGGGTAATAAAATATTGTAGCTAAATGATAATGGATCAACGGGTCAAACTTCACCTAAAATGTTTTTTAATGCAAACAAATTGCTAAATCATCATAATGTGTCTATAATGTAATAGTCTTTGTAAATTGTAATCACATTTAGTGCAACAATTATTATATTTTTTTTAAAAAAAGGTGTTTGCCACCTGTAATAAAAATTACTTGTTTTGACCCGTGTCCGCCCCACCCAATTTACCACCTCTAAGATAATTGCACACGTTTACTAAAGTATATGTCGAATCAAACCCTGTCTATTTTGGTTTGTGAATGGTATTAGATTTGGTTTGTTTATATGATTGTGTTATTGCATTCTGAACTTGTTGCAGTGAGACTACGTGGTAGAAAACGAACAATGATTGGATGAAGTCATGCTGCCATTCATCCAACTCACAGGTTTTTCAGTAAAGTATCTCAGTTTGAATACCATATCATCATTGGTATGTGCTAATTTCTGTAAGATTGTATCTATGCTGATAAATACATTTGGATTATGTTAGTCAGATGATGGCATTGAAAACCATAGAATGTTACCTTCACCTTCAAATTTTAGCTTTGGAGTAAATTATTAATCATCTCAGTTTCTTAAGGTTTATGGTCTGATTCATCTGAGCCTATCAAATGCTAACCATAGGTAGTTGCTCAGTTTGTGTGTGATTAAAGCCAACTTTTTGCAGTTTGATATAAAGACTATTAACTGAAATAATAAAGGTAATGATCAGGTACACATTGTTTTACTTTTCTTTTTCTTTTTCTGTTTTTATTTCTGGGGTGGGTTGCTTTTAAAGTTTAAATTACAACTTTTTCTTCAACAATAGCATAATTTGCAGGTTGTCTGAAACTCGGGTCATCAATGACATCACTTCCTTTAATATCAATCAAACTGAAGTAATCTAAAAAATAACTTATTAGTTCAATCAGTGTATAATTATTTTATGCAAAATTGAATGAACTAAAATTGAATAAAAGCAATATGATTATATGTTTTGCCTTACATTTTATAATATTTGTGTTTTGGGCTTTGTAATTTGTGCTTCTGGACTTGTGGCCCATCTAGATTATCCTGGGCTTGTTTGGATTGGCTGTGAATCCATTTATAGACAAGCTAATCCAGAAACAATCTAATAGTAGTATTTAAGCCGACAGTACCTGCATAATTTAATGCTACAGTTCAAACTATGAATATCTTTTATTCACACAACCTGTTGATATACTCAAATGATGTGTTTATTAGCCCCTCAAAACAAACAAAACCTAGGACATCTGATCTTTTTGTTTTTTAATTTCATTTAAAATTCACAACAATACCCAATCCCGCAAGGGCGGGGTATGGGGTATTATCATTTAAAATTGAAGGTTTAAAACAGGAAATGATGGTTTCTTAGTTTAAATTATGACTGGCAGTGTTTCCTTTTTTCTGTATAGCTGAAGAGAACTGTGTAGATCACTAAATTGACTGCAGGGCCATAGTTTTGACTGGAGATGTGAATGAACCAACAAGTTGGAATAATTTAATTACTGGTTCCATTTAGATCGAGTGAAAAAAGGATACAGGGTATCTGTATACACAACTTTAAGTTACACAGTTAAAACCTAGAGTTTACTTAGTCAGAACAGTAGAGGAAGTAGTAGTGTTACATTCCATGTGTCTAGAGGTAAAATTAGTTTTACCATTTGTGTTTCAAATCGGTCATATCATGATTCGGATGATGGATAATTACTGTTCCTGTTTTCATATCATCTTAAGTATAGTAATTTAGCAACATTATTACTTCAGGATTTAAATGCTTTATATTCGTGGTTCGCAATTTTTCATATTATTTTATTTTATTTTGTATTACATAATGTGTATTATATAACTATATCTTGTGATATCCCGAAAGTGATACCACGAATGGTGTAATTAGTGGACCAAGTAGTTGGTTAATGTCTTCATCCCACTTGGTTTAAACACTGCATGAACACTTTTAAATTATCGGCGTTTGTTGTCTCCCAAAAGCCATAATGTTAATGGCTCATTAGTCATTAGTATATATATATTTACCAAAATCAAGCTTGTAAATATGATGCTACTTATGTCAAAGGTTATGATATTATATTTTCAAATAGTCTCTTGCATTTCTTGCTTGCATATTCATATCTTGGATGCAGATCTTTTTTTTTATGTTTTATCCTTGTAAAGTATATGTGTATCTTGTGAGTATATTAAGTTATCTTGTGTAGGGTCATATGGATATCATCTTTATCCATACACATTCCTTTCATTTGCCAAAGTTGCTATAAAAAATAAATAACACTTTTAGTTTTGGGTATGGAATTGTGTCTTCTTTTACATCTAGGTGTTGTGGGTCTTCTATTTGGGTTTTTTTTTCCTTTTTTTTTTCTTATTTGAAGGAGTGAGGACCCAAGTATTAAAGAAAGTACCAAGTACTTTGCTTGGAGTCAATAACCTGAAAATGGAATTGAACCAGAACCAATTTACTGTTAGCCTGCCTAGTTGGGAAAGAAAGGTTCAACCCCTACACACATTTTCACCTTGGTGAAAAGCTTCACATCAAGTAGATTAACAAGTTTCTTCATCACTTTTTATTTTCTTTCAAGTAGTCAACACTCAACTATTGGTACATTTTGCACTTCTGTTAGTTTGTGTGCAAACATTGGTTTCATTTGCTTATATCCCTTTTGACAATGTTTAGTTTTTAGATTTATTTTTTATTTTTTATTTTTCATTTTGTGGGACCTAGGAATGAAATGAATGGAAGCTTGTGGAAGAGTTTGAGAAACATTTTTGCACATCTGTTAGTTTCTTTTCCCCCCTTTTTCAGGTCGAAGCCATTGAATCGCGTCGAGTTAAGTTTTAATTTATACGAGCTCAAATGAAAAGATAAGTTCGTACACTCATCAAATTTGAAATATGTTTGTTTTGCTCTTTTGATCTACCTTATCTCCAGTCTACATCAAGTAAACAGTTTTAGGCAATTAATTGAAGTCCAAATATGCAGGTCTTGTTGAGGTTTCATATTGAGTTTGAGCTTAGTCTTGCTTCCACTCTAGTTGTGTATTTTGATATTTCTTTTTCTTATTTATGAAAACATTTATCAAGAAAGTGAGAATAGGGTGATATAACTATTTCTTAGTATACACATATTTCTTTTGAGTATGCGAACCTTTTTAATATGAGTCTACATCCATGGGCCGCCCTTAAAGGACCCATGCTTAAGAAGTTAACAGGGACTTATTTTTTTTATATTTATGTATATAAGTCGAATATTATAAATTTGCACACTCGTTAAAACCCCATGTTGCAGTACCAATATTTTTCATAATTCGTGGCATGTAGGTACCAAAAGAGTCTCAAAGAGCCACACCATGTTGTGATTTTTTTCACACTTCCTGACATGTAGGTATCAGATGAGAAATATGACTGTTAAATTTTTAAAATTAAATTATTTATGTCTTTAAATATCAACTTTTAACCATTAAAATCTTACAATCTTCTTCTCCTCTATTTTTATACCTACCTCTTTTGATGTTCAATTCATCTAGAACCAAATTTCGTTTAACGAGTTCAAATAGTACCTACACAAACGCTTTTCGACTAAAAAGGCCCCCATCTATTTATGTGCATTAATGACTTATTAATAAGAGATATTTTGCAAAAATCAAGATTCGTAAATAACGACTCATCTACCTAGACGTAATTCACGGTTGAGTAAATATATACATGATAAAATACTCTTATTAATGCATCATTAATAGTGGTTACAAATGGTTCCTCGTTACTCATATTAAGAGCAGTTCTTTCATACACAAACACACACACGCAAGATAAGGTTCTAGAAAAAACGTTCTTCTCGTAAAGTACATGAAGTACGGTTGCAAAAATCAAGAAAATTGACAAAATTACCTCCGTTTTTAATTCACAATAACATAAAAACAATAAGTTTTCAAATCATATTAAAACACAGATGCAAATAATGATAAATATAGTAGATGAATCTATCTTTTGTAGATGAATCTAAATTTTTTAGATGTATTATATTTTTGTAGCTCCTAAATGAATATTTCAAGTGCTTGGATCTGTTTTTATACATTATATAATAGATACATTTTGGAGGAAAAAAATTGTCTTCTTGTGATTTCTGTCATTTTGTGTAATATGATGATATTATATTATTATTATTATTAGTAAATAGACCATATTTTATAAGGTGAATAATGATTTAGTCATCAAAGTTTAGTTCAATTTCGGTTTAACCATCAAAGTTTTTTTCTAAACGATTTTACCTTAAAGTCTTGAATTTTTATGATTTAAACCTCAAAGTTTTTTTTCAAATAGTTTAAACTTTAAAGTTTTGTTAAACAAAACTGATTAATCACCTAGGTTTTGTATTGTTTTCAATTTACCCTCTCTACTAGATTATGCATTTTAGTTTTAATTAATAACTTTACAAAACTTAGAGGGTTAGGTCATTTTAAAACAAAACTGTAAGGGTTAAATCGTTTGGAAAAAACTTTATGATTTAATCAAAAAAGAAGATGTAACAATTAAATCATAACAAATTCAAAGTTTATAGTAAAACCGTTTAAAAAAACTTTAATGATTAAACGAAAACTAAACTAAAACTTTGATGGTTAAATCATTATAGACCCTATTTTATATTTTATCTTTTATTTTTAAAACCTATTATTATTATTATTATTATTATTATTATTATTATTATTATTATTATTATTATATTTTACTATAAAAACTATTTAGTATAATTCAATAGCTATTTACATTAATATTAGAAACTAAAATTTCAAAGCCTTTTAAATTATTTTTTATAGAGTCGTTTAGACACATTTCATTAGAAATTAAAGTAACAATATAATTTTATAGTTGACGAGATACTATATTTACCCCGCCGTAAAACGCGAGTAATAATTACTTGTTCTTCCTAAAAAGTTGTTCTTTCTTGATCATAATCTCTCTCTCTCTCTCTCTCTCTCTCTATATATATATATATATATATATATATATAAAGAGCATATTTTTTGTATAATTTTCATAATTTAATATCTTGTCGTTTGGTAGATATTTTAGTTTTAAAAAGACGGGGATCGGTTCTCGCAGTTCTCACATTTTTTTTTGGTTCTCGATGGAACCCTCCCCTATATATATATATATATATATATATATATATATATGTATATATATATATATATATATATATATATATATATGTATATATATATAGGGTTCATTCGAGAACCATTGTTAGCGCGAAAACCGCGAGAACCAAATCTCAGCCGTTCCTTAGATATGAGAAGACCATGGATGGAGAGCGTGGAGGGATAGAGTGTGGTAGGGTGCATGTGAGAAATTAATAGGTTGGCAATGACATTGAAGTAGGAAAAATTGAACGGCTCAGATTGATTCTCGCGCTAACTACGGTTCTCAAATGAACTTTTCTCTCCCTCTCTCTCTCTCATGGATAAAAATTAAAAAAGTTATATTATTTTTTAAATAGGGTGATCACAACTCTATGTTTATAATTAACTTTATATATTTTCACAATTACCTTTTTGGTTAGTTTTCATCTTTTCATACATAATATAAGGTTACTATTTTAAAAACTAAATATTACTTTAATTTATTCTTATCCACAACTCTTAAGGCTGTGGTTAACAAAATCCTAAATTATATTACCCTTTTTTGTTTAATAAATAAAATACTTAATTTGACTTATTCTTAATACAAGTAGGATTAATTGAAAGTTTAGAATAATTTTTTAACTTCATGATCGGTTAGATTACAATTTTGTTTTGCCTAATTCGAAACAATGGTTGTTATATGTTGTTTTAGAACTTGTTTCATAGATCTGGTTATTACTGTTATTTATCACTTGTTAAATAAAGTATAACATAAACATATTGTTGGTTCTTTGTAATATCTGATCCTTCTTATAACAGTAAGTTGATGGCTTTTAAAAAAAATCTTAAAAAACATAAAATAAAGGAAAGGCATAAAGTTGTAATAACGAAATTCAAGCCCACAATACTAGAGCAATAAACGAAGCAAATTATTGTATAAATAAATACTCCCGTCCACATCCTCTAAGTCAAGAGTATAGCATTTCTTAACCCAAATCAATCCAACACATTAGCTGTTATATCAGTTTTTCTTACTTTTTTCTTTTCAACCAAAATAACTCAAAACCCAAGGCACACTCATCCCTAATCAACCAAACAACCAAAATATTTTCTCTCTTCTTACTCTCTTTACAAAACAAAAAAACAAAAAAAAAACTTTTGGGTTCAGTCGGGTTTATCAACCCGAAACCCCCATAGGGTTGTTCCCGTGCAACCCGAAGGCCATACGCAGAGCCTAAGAGTGAGGGGAATGCCCTCTATGACACACACACGCACACTCTCTCTCTCTTATCATAATTACATTTTTTCTTGTCTTCACTTCTCCCCTCACTAACACTCACTTTTTTCCATTCTGTACAAAAAAAAAAAAACTTTAGACTATTTGTAACTATGTTATAGTATATGATTTATTGTACTTGTAACTATCTACAATATGCAGACATATAATTATACTTGGAAAATGGTCTTGTAAAAATATCAAAGCAACCATATCCCTTCTCACATGTTGGACTCAATGGTCTGGTCTCAAAATCAACTGGAGCAAGAGTTGCTTATATGGGGTTGGGGTGGGCACAGTTGAACAATCTCAAATGGTCGTGGCAGTAAGTTGCAAAGGGGGGGGGGGGGAGGAGGTTAATCTTCAACTACTTAGGCGTTCCAATAAATGCCTCCATGAAAAAAACAAGCCACTGGGAAAAGGTCTTGGGTAAATTTGAGCAGAAACTAAGTACATGGAAATCAAATGCCCTTTCTTTCGGTGGAAGACTTACGTTATCCAAAGCAGTTTAATCCAGTTTGCCTATATATTTCCTCTTGGTGTTTCGTGCTCTCAGCAGTATCCTTAAGCTATTTGACAAATATAGAAGGTCTTTTTTCTTGGGGGGGGGGGGGGTTAAACAGTAAGAAAATTGCATGGGTGGCTTGGGATGTCGTTGTGAAATCAAGGAATCGGGGGGGGGGGGGGTCTTGACATAGGAAATCTCACTTCTTTTAACTTAAGTCTTTTGGCAAAATGGTGGTGGCGTTTTTTAAATGAAAAGAATGCTTTGTGGGTCAAAATTATCGCTAGCATTTACGGGTCTAATGGTGGTTTAAGGGTAAATCAAACAAAATCTTTTTCTGGTATGTGGGGGGACATAATAAAAGTGGGGGCTGATCTATTAAAATATGGTATAAACTTACCCGCATATTTCAATTGTGTGCTCGGAGATGGCAAAAACACACTATTTTGGAAAGACTCTTGGCTGAACAACTCATATCTTGACACTTCCTTTCCAAGAATTTTTAGCAAATATGGACAGAAAAACATAACCATCAGCGACATGGGAGATTAGGTCGGGTCAACCTGGACTTGGAAAATTGGCGATGAAAGGTTCAAGGTGGGCAGAGTCAAAGAAGAGTACGACAGGTTACTGGAGGAACTTGATTAAGTATTGCCACAAAAAGTGACAAATGATCGTTGGTTTTGCTCATTCGCCAATGATGGTGTCTTCAAGGTAAAGGATTGCAGAAAGATGATAGAGGATGTTGTTGAAGCTGCACATGATACGCACACTCCTATCACATTCTGGTCCCATCTAATCCCAAAAAAGTTGTGCGTATTCGCGTGGAGAGTAAATCGACAGAGAATACCGGTTAGAACGAAGCTTGTGGATAAAGGTGTGGACTTACCTTCAGTTCTATGCCCATGGTGTATGGATGAAATAGAATCAGTCACACATGCGCTTTTCAACTGCAAATTCATAACAAAAGTTTGGGAAGAAATCCACTCATGGTGGAGGATTGAGTATTCGGGTGGGGCTTCATACAACGAGTTTCAAGAGCAGGCCAACGGATAGATCTCTAGGAAAAACCTTAAGATCTGGGCTCTAGTCATAAGAACAACAACATATGTAATTTGGAAACTAAGAAATGAAAAAGTATTCAGATCACAAAACACAAACCTCTGGAATGCAACCTTACAAGTCAAGCTATTGCTATTCCAATGGTTAAAGGCGAGATGCAAAAAAGGAAGTTCACTTACCTGGCAAGACTGGCTTACTGGTCCGGATGTATCACAAATTTTTGGCAATTAGCATCGAGATTAGTTGCTGTAAATGCTTAGTTTGTAGTTTATATTTTAGGGCTGTTAGCTCTTAAATGCTGTCAACGATTGTATTTAGTTCCCTAACAATTCTCTTGTAATGTATTCCCCACTTCTCATTGGGAATACTCTTTTTGTCATTATCAATATATTGTTTGCCTTTCCAAAAAAATAAAAAAAGTATATGATTTATTGTAAAATCAGTTTTTTAGTCTAGATATAGTTATAACTAAAAAACTCTTATCATAATATGTATGACTAACCACACTATTATCATCAATTATCATTTTTATTATCAATTTTTCTTCAAATATAAATCACAAATAACAACTAATAATTAAAAAGTAGAAATAAAATGAATGAATAATAAATAAAAATACAAACTTTAAAAATCCTATATTGATAAAAACACAAATATTATTATAAACTTAGTTTGACATCTGGTCGGAAAAATATTTTTATAGGATCTCATTTTTTTTCACTTGATAGCTCGTCGAGCCTCCTCCGAGATCCCCTCCGTGGGAATCTATAAAAATTGGAAGTCGTCCAATGTTTTATAGTTTATTTCTTTTTCTTCGGTGGCTTTTAGAGCCGACTTCTTTGATTCATTCACCTACGTCGAATTGTAGTGATTTTTCAAGCCGCTCAACGAGGTCGACTAGTACCGAAGAACTACGCAAAGACGTGTCTAAAGCTGACAAGCTACGTTTAATCTTATCCTTTATCCTTCCGGATGGATGAGGAATAGTATCCTCACCAAAGAGCTCGTTGTTGTCGTCTCGGTCAACTACCGCTTCATCATTGCACGTAATAGGTTGTTTATTTTTTTTTGCCACCCATAGTCGAAGGCAGCTTCCAATTTGGACACTTTTTTAGCACTTCCACGCCTCGTAGGAAGCAAACTGCTTTTTAAAATGCTATAGTATAACGTGCAAGCTTGTCACAATACATCCTCGTCCCGTGCCGCGGACGGCCGGTCTTGATTTACACTAATGTAGAAACCTTGAAACTTGCCAATGTGGGCATTAAGGTTTCTCCACTTTGAGGAAAGCTAGTCATAGGTACGAGTGTCCCCGATCATAAGAGCGTTGTATTTCCCTTGAACGTGAGGCCAAAAAGAGCCTCCGGTTTGGGAGTTGCCAACTTTCTTATCTTCGGATACGTTCACCCAATACTTTGCTAAACACTTTGTCTCATCAGGCGTCCAATTGGATTTTTTTCCCGTGGATTGAATGACCTTAATTTTTACTATTTTCTTTCTTCTTAATGGCTGAGTTTCATAAACGGCTTCAACTTTGTGCGCGGTGTCAAGATCGGGTTCGGGCTCGATGAAGGCATGTTTCTTCATAACTTCATAACCGCAGGGAGCACAAGTCGACGAGAATAAGAGGGGTCAGCTGTATGGTATAGACTGGTTATGTGGATACTATGAAATTCATTTATGTGGTGGCGGAGAGGGATAGGTTGTAGGGTACGAGTTCAATGGCGGCACGAAATCCGGTTGTTTGTGAGGATATGGGGCTCTAAATCGGGCATACCAATCATTGTAAAAGTGCAACATTTACTGAAAAAATGAGTTGTTGATGGAGTTGTTTTGTGAGCTAGACATATTTGAATTTTGTATTGTGAATTGGAAGCAAACTAGTAAAATGTGTTTGTGTGTGTGTGTGTTATATCACGTTATTTGAATTTTGAATGTTGCCATTGTACCGTTGCATCAAGAAAACAAAAAAATAAAAAAAAGATTGAGCCGTTATAGCTCGTCAAAGCCATGGCGATCAAATGAATGATGAGTGCATGACGAAGGGACGGTAATGGACGAAGAGCTGTGGGAGGCATGTCGAACCTCCCTTACTTCGGGCCAAGGATATGCTTCTTCAAGCCAAAGGCGCGTGGTATCATGACCTCTCATTACGGGTGATCTAAGTTGATGATCTTATAAAGACCCTATTCCGAACCAACCATCTTCTGAAAAATAGAATTTGATTAACCGATCCCAATCTGAACAATCAAATATTCAACACACAACTGATTCCCAAAATATTTCCCCACATCCCGCTCGATCTCCCTCTCCCTCTTAAAACTCTCCCCCCTCGTCCTGTCATACCCCACAAATTTACCCACGTTAAGACCCCCAGCCTGTAAGGTGCAAGCACCATGTCCCATTTAGCCCAATACAAGTGTTTTCGAGAGCATATAACAATTAGTGATAACAATAAGGGGACACTAACTGCACGATCAAAAAAGCTCCCGTTTTCTCTCCCAAAGCGCCGCCTTTTAAAACCCTAATCTCAGCCCACAACCGCCGCCGCCCCTCTCTTCTCCGGCCGTCGGCGTTAAACGGCGGTCCGGAGAACCTTCTTTTTCATATCCCGTGTGCGAGTTTTCCAGTTCGTGTTGGAGTTTCATGTTCGAGTTTTAACATCGAGTTTTTCAAGATTCATGCTCGAGTTTCCAGCCCGTTGTTCTTTCAAGATTCAGTTCGCATTTCAAGATCAGTTCGTTTTCAAGATCACATTTCCAGTTTCCGTGGTTGGTTCGCATTTCAAGATCGTTCAGATTTTGTTCAGATCTCATTGCAAGATTAGTTTGTTTTTTGTTCAGATCGCTGTTCATGTTCGAGATGTCAGTTCGTTTAGGGGTCAGATCGCATTTCAAGTTCAGATTTGGTTGATGTTGCAGATCGTGGTTGGTTCGAGATTTCAGTTCGGTTCTTTGGTCGAGTGTGCGAGATTTCAGTTCGTAGTTAGTTCGAGATTCTAGTAAGTCTTCGAGATTTCAGTTCGTGGTTGCTGTTTCAGTTCGTTTTATATGGTTGAGATTTCAGTTCGGTTTTTTGGTCGAGTGTGCGAGATTGCAGTTCATGGTTAGTTCGAGATTCCAGTAAGTCTTCGAGAATTCTGTTCGTGGTTGCTGTTTCAGTTCGTTTTCTGTGGTCGAGATTTCAGTTCGTGATCGTGGTTGGTTTGAGGTTCGAGATTCCAGTTCGCTTTCAAGTTTTCGTGGTTCAAATGTTCCCAGTTCATGGCTGTTCGAGGTTAGTTCATTTATGTTCAAAAGTTTCCAGTTCGAGATTCATGGTTTCGTTCGTCGTTCGTGTGGTTCTGGTTATGTGATGGTTCTTCGAGGTTAGTTCGTGGTTCGTGGGTTCCAACTGTTTCGGTCGGTCCATTTAATCTGTCTGAAATATCGTATTGACACCACCTGGTTGGTTGTGGTAACCTTTGTTAGTTTGTTAGTTCGGGGAGTTCGTATTCGGTGTTAAGATCGAGGTGTGACTGTCCTTTGTGCTTTACGAGTTTTAGATAGGTTGACCGGATTGTTCTGTCGAGGTTGGATATTTTAGTTTAGCGGGTTAGACGTTCGTGTTTTAAATTTTGATGTTTGAATCGTTGTATTAACTAGCATCTAGCTAGTTTTTAATTTTTATCTATAAAATATATTGCCTTTCAGATAAATAAAAAACCAAGTGTTTTCGAGAGCACACTCCCATCCCAAAAAGATTCTATTCATACTCTCTAAGGTTTTTACACATTTAAAGGAGCACGGAATAGAGATAAAACGTTATCCCAATACAAGTGGTCATGTTTCAAGTCAAAAGTATATCTTTAACTAAGAAAATTATAGAATGTATTTTTGTTATAATAGGAAATCTTTGTATCTTGAAATTAATTCATCAAGTTGATGATAAATTTCATGGCATTCTAGTGGACGTTATTCACGTCTTACACAACAACTCCATAAAGGAAGGGTCAAGAAATGGGGACAACGGGTAGGAGAATTGTTGGTTTGCGCTTTAGAGGGGGTTGGCGTTGTTTATATTTTACAAGAGATGCTTACTTATAAATTTGATCATATCAGAGCCTGCCATGAAATACTTGGTACTATAAAAAATTTAAGGGCTCTATAAGAAAAGAAGCTTCACAATATTGTTTTTATACATGCCAAAGTGAGGAAAACAAATAATATCTTTTACATATCCTCCAAGTTTGTCAACTTTTGGTGAAGTGATAGCAAAACGGATATCCTTGTCCACATTAGAAAAACTCTCCGATGATGAACTATACTCTGAGTGGCTTTATACCAATAAAGAGAACAAGAACAACTTTAAATAATGAATTTATAAATAGAATTGAGGCTTTAGAGACAACATTTCTTTCTCTAAATATATTTGAAACAAATACTAGGTTGTATAATGTTGATTCATTTCATGAATAAAATGTGACAAATTATCCAACCAACAAAACTACTTGTTACATATAGCATCTTGTTGTTGCATCGAAACATAAAAATATTGACTAATCTCGCTAACTTTGAACTTGGTAAAATGAAATAATTGAAAAATGAGATTATTCGGGAATACATATTGAATGTCGAAATTACGCATTGAATTTCTGGTTGTAGATCCATAATCAAAGAAGTGTTTGTGATTATTGTAGAAGAAATGGAACAAAAGTTACGATAGAGCTAGGACAGTTATTGTATGAGGTCTACCTAGTGCTAAGCAGAGGCGCATAATAGATGGATATGAACATTATGAGTTATCCCGTAATAAAACTAGTTGTTGCCTGTAACACCCGCGTTTAGGGCCTAGTTGTTTCGTGGCGGTGGTAAGTTATTTAATTGTTTATATTAGTATATTTGATTGTTAATAATTATTTGCTATTTATTTATATATTTATTTGATGCTTACTTGGTATTTAAATTGGACCGCGAGGTAAGAGGTAAAAATATTAGTTTAATATTTTTATATGGTATTGGTATCATATGATTCGTTTTTATACGAGGGTCCCGAATAATACCTCATTGCATGTTTTTGGTTTGAGTAGGACTGCTTTAATTAAGTTTCTGTATCTCAGATATCAGTATTTGCACTGTGTAGTGTAATATTTTCAGTCTTGACTTATATATATAGCATTTGGTATGTTTGTTCTCATTTGGTTTTGGCTGCATAAGAGAAGAGAGAAAGAACCTTTATCACACATTCACAACTTGAGTCTGTAATTCTGTTTTCGAGTTCTAAAGCGAGGGTTAACGTTTGGTTTTCGAGCAAGAGGTGTGTTTTGTTGTTTATGTCGAGTTTTGATTAGGAAGTTCTTGAATGTTGTGTATTGGCCGTGCGAAGTGGAGTCCACTACGTGCGTAGTGACTCCATTACGTACGAAGTGCTCATGGAAGAAGATGAAGTCGATGAGTTTTGGTCGCACGAAGTGAGGTTCACTCCGTGCGTACCAGTGCCCATTGCGTGCGAAGTGGGTTAGCCACTTTGTGAGTTTGCAGTTCAATACGTGCGAAGTGTGATCATTTCGTGCGAAGTGGAGTCCACTACGTGCGTAGTGACTCCATTACGTGCGTAGTGATTCAGACGTTAATTCTGTAATTTTATTGCTTGTAGCCAATGAGAGTTGTCGCTTTTGTAAATTGGAATGTAATCCCAATTACTGACTAAGTTATGATGTGTTTCAGGAAACGAGAAGGCTCAGTGAAATTAGAATACTGAGTGTGGTGTTGGAGAACACAGGTGAGTGGACTTTAATGCACCAGTGGTTTTAGTTGTAACTGTTATGGTTACTTGGATTTTATACGATTAATCATGCGATAAACTGTTTAGTCTGATATGATTGTTTGATTGGTTATGTGATGATTATTGAAATTGTGTCCAAGATATGAGTATCAAGGCATGAAATTGTGCTCATGATGTTTGTGGCAGAGGTCAGCTAAGCGTGGTTTTGGGCTGGGTCAGTTGCTTCTGGTTAGACAGTTTTAGATCCTCTGTTGCATTTGTTGTAGCAGAGGGGGTTTAACTGTGCCAGTTAGCAGATGGCTATCGGTAGATCATTGCTATGGCCAGCATTGGTCGTAGGCTCGGCAGAGCCGCCGGTCCTTTGATATTTGAGATAAACTGTTCTTGTGATCGTTGTGGTTCAGCTTTAATTGCTTGTGGCTTGATTTTCATTCACTTAGCTTTGTGCTAATTCCCCACCCTAACTCTCTGTTTCAGGTTTTGAGGGCACGGTAGGTTGCAGCTTTTGTGTACAGGGAAAGTTTGACCGTAGCTCTGATATTTTGGGTTTTAGAATGATGGGCCATACTTTATGAAATGTTTTGTAACACTAAAGGAAGTACTGTATGTTTGTACAGTGTTGGTTTTAACTTTTAATGTTATTTCCTTTTTAGTTTTATAACGTATTACTTCCGCTGTGAATAAAAAAAAATATGGCTTGTATTTTTGCGGTGTTACAGTTTGGTATCAGAGCCCTGGTTTGGCATGCGAGCACGTTTAGAGTGTTCAATTCCCAAATCTTGGCTCGAGGTTGGTCAAACCTTTCATGTGGGGGAATTAGAGTGTTTGGATTTGTTGTGTGTGTACTAACGGTTGTCTAATAAGTTTGGAGTTGGTGTGATTGTAATAGATATGGCAAGTCAAGAGATCCCAACCGAGATTCCTGTGACCCTTGCTCAGGCTGGAACTTCTACAACTCCAGTTTTAGAGAATCCAGTAATAGTCAACACCTCGGGTAAAGAAATAGATACAACTCAGAATGATTATATATTTCAACTTGAAAGTGAACTACAGGAGCTTCGAGAAACAGTTCACAACTTTGAGCAGCAGAGGTTGATACAGAATTCTCAAACACCGATTTCAACAGCAGCTGTTGCTACAGTGTCAACAACACCACCACTTTCAGTACCATTTTCTGTTCCATATTCTACTGTTGCTTCACAGGGTACACAACAGCCGATTATCTATCAATTTACTGCACCAGGAGCTTACCCCTACCCAGGATTTGGTCAACATAATAAATATAAGCAATTCATGGATTGTAGACCTTCAGAGTATAGCGGTAGTACGGACCCCAATAAAACTTTGAATTGGTTGAGGGAGATGACCAAGGCCTTGGATACTGCGGAATGCGAGGAGAAAGTGCGAGTATTATATGCTACTCAAAGATTCCAAGCAGATGCCATGGTATGGTGGGATTCGATTACATGTCATTTTACAAAGCAGCAGATGAGTAGTATTACTTGGGAGCAATTTGAGGGAAAGGTTTGTGAGCAATACTGTGGATCTTTTGAGATGGAACGAATCAAGAAGGAGTTCATGGATTTGCAGATGACCGATAATATGTCTGTGGATGAATTGATTAGGCAATTCAATGAGAAATTACGATTTGCACAGCAGTGGGTTCCGGACGAAGCTTCAAGAGTTTAGCATTTTGTGAGAGCTTTGCATCCAGATTACAGGAGTGCTACCAGGTGGGCTAGCACTTTATCTCAAGCTTTTACCCTAGCTAAGTCAGCCGAGGGTGATGCTCAAGCCAAGGAGAAGTTGAATAAAGATAGAATTTCTCAACAGAAATCCCGGTTTGATTATTTTAATATCCAACATCGGCAGGGAACTCAAGGAGGTCAGGGAAGTCAACGTCAAGGACAGGGTCAGAGTCAGAGCAGTAAGAATCGTAGGCCTACATCTGGTGGGTCTACTCAGAGAGCCCCGTGGTGTAATAAATGTAAGTCTTTTCATCATGGACTTTGTACCCTACAGACAGCCAGATGTATTCGTTGTGGTCAGTTTGGGCATGAATTGAAGAATTGTAGATTTCCGAGGAGTGTCTGTTGGAATTGTCAAAAGGAGGGGCACAGAGTAGGTGAGTGCCGTGTGGGTAAGAAATCGGGGACTGGGTCGGTATCGGGATCGGTTGTGGGATCTTCGTCCGCTTCAGGACAGAAAAGGAAGAACCCTCCGTCAGCTGAGGGTAGAGCATTCCGGATGTCAGTAGATGATGCTGCTGCTACTGATGATGTCATCACGGGTATGTTTCTCATAAATTCTATACCTGCACGTGTGTTATTTGATTCTGGTGCCAATCGTTCATTTATTTCTGTGGCATTTTGTGATAAATTGAAATTGCCTACTTTAAATGTTGCTGCTCCATTAGAGGTAGAGATAGCTGATGGTAAAACGGTTCCAGTCACAACGGTTGTGTCTGGGGCTGAAATTGATATTGATGGTACATGCTTTCCTGTTTCTTTTCTGTTAATGCCTATAGTTGGTTTTGATGCTGTTATGGGTATGGATTGGTTGAGTCAGAACCGAGCTGTTATAAAATGCCATAGAAAACTGATTTCATTTCCTTTACCTGATGGGTCATACGTAGTGGCTCGCGGTGAGAGGGTTAGACCTGCTTTTCCTATTATCTCGTATATGAAGGCTAGAAAATCTCTGGCCAAAGGGTGTGAATCCTACCTTGCTCATGTGATTGATGTTAAAAAGGATAAACAAATTGTTTCTGATATTCGGGTGGTTTCGGAATACCCGGAAGTGTTTCCCGATGAATTACCTGGGTTGCCTCCGGTTCGTGAGGTAGAATATAGGATTGATTTGATTCCAGGTTCGAGCCCAGTGGCTAAAGCTCCTTACCGGTTAGCTCCTTCTGAAATCCGTGAGATGATGACACAGATTCAGGATTTGTTAGACAGGGGTTTTATTCGTCCTAGTTCTTCTCCGTGGGGTGCACCGGTTTTATTTGTGAAAAAGAAAGACGGTACTTTGCGTATGTGTATTGACTACAGGGAACTGAATAAGAGAACGGTTAAAAATAAATACCCTTTACCCAGAATTGATGATTTGTTTGATCAGCTGCAGGGTGCTTCTTATTTTTCTAAAATTGATCTGCGCTCGGGTTATCATCAGGTACGTGTTTCTGATGCTGATGTTCCTAAAACCGCTTTCCATACCAGATATGGTCATTATGAGTTTTTAGTTATGCCTTTCGGTTTAACTAACGCCCCTGCTGTATTTATGGATTTAATGAATCGGGTCTGTCGGCCGTTTTTGGATAAATTCGTGATTGTATTTATCGATGACATCTTGGTTTATTCTAAAACTGAGTCCGAGCACGAGCTTCATTTGAGGCAAGTTTTAGAAACTTTAAATCGGGAGCATCTTTTTGCAAAATTTTCTAAATGTGAGTTCTGGATGCGGGAGATTCAATTTTTAGGGCATGTTATCTGTAAAGATGGGGTTACAGTCGATCCGGCTAAAGTTGAAGCAGTTATGAACTGGAGTGCTCCTAAAACATCATCTGAGATTAAAAGTTTTCTAGGATTGGCGGGTTATTATCGCAGATTTATTAAAGATTTTTCGAAAATTACGAGTCCTATAACGAAATTAACCCGTAAAGATGTGCCATTTAAGTGGAATAATGAACAGGAGACAGCTTTTCAGACGTTGAAACAACTATTATGTCAGGCTCCTATTCTTGCACTACCTGATGGTTCTGATGAATTTGTAGTGTATTGTGACGCTTCCTTTGTAGGTTTGGGTTGTGTTTTAATGCAGCATGATCGGGTTATTACTTATGCTTCACGGCAATTGAAACCACACGAGAAGAATTATCCAACCCATGATTTAGAACTTGCAGCTGTAGTCTTTGCGTTGAAACTGTGGAGGCATTACTTATATGGTACGAAATGTGTTATTTGTACTGATCATAAGAGTCTGCAGTATGTATTTTCCCAGAAAGAACTTAATATGCGGCAGAGACGGTGGTTAGAACTCATTAAGGATTATGATTGTGAGATTCGTTATCACCCGGGGAAAGCAAATGTTGTAGCAGATGCTTTGAGCCGCAAGGGAGCTGGTGATAGTATTCGATTTATGTGAGTTGAGATCGTTTCTGACTTAGTGGATAGGCTTAAATCTGCTCAGTTAGAAGCTTTAAAAGATGAAAATCTGAAGTTAGAGATTATGATGAAGAGAAAAGATGATTTGATTAATGATTCGCGCGGATTGAAGACTTATCAGTCCCGTGTGTGGGTGCCATTGCTTGGAGAGCTTCGGGGTTTGATTTTGGCAGAGGCTCACAAGTCAAGATTATTTGTTCATCCTGGTAGCACGAAAATGTACAACGATCTTAAAGTGCTGTATTGGTGGCCTACTATGAAGACAGATGTTGCAAAGTTTGTGGGAACGTGTCATATTTGTGCTCAGGTCAAAGCAGAGCACCAGAAACCTTACGGGTCTTTGAAACAGTTGGAGATACCAGAGTGGAAATGGGAACACATCACGATGGATTTTGTATCCAAACTTCCATGTACCCAGCGGAAATATGATAAAATTTGGGTGATTGTTGACCGTTTGACGAAGAGTGCTCACTTTCTTGCCACCAGTGAGACAGCTTCACTCAGCAGATTAGCTCAGTTGTACATCGATGAGATTGTATCACGGCACGGTATTCCTCTTTCTATTGTTTCTGATCGACATCCCAGATTTGTTTCTAACTTTTGGAGGAGTTTACATCATGCATTGGGGACGCGTGTTAATTTGAGTACAGCTTATCATCCTCAGACAGACGGTCAGAGTGAGCGTACTATTCAGACACTTGAGGATATGCTACGCGCCTGTGTGTTAGAATATGGTGGGTCTTGGGATTCACACTTGCCTTTGATTGAATATGCGTATAATAATTCTTATCACTCGAGTATCTGTATGCCACCTTATGAGATGTTATACGGTCGTCGTTGTCGTACTCCTACTTGTTGGTTAGAGGCAGGTGAGAAACAGTTTGCGGGTCCCGATATTGTTCAGATGACGGCTGAGAAAGTTGCTATTGCTCGGGAAAAGTTGAAAGTTGCCAGAGACAGACAAAAGATGTACGCAGATCCACGCCGCAGACCAGTTACGTTTGTTGAAGGTGAGTTGGTTTATCTGAAAGTTTCTCCGTGGAAAGGGGTTATTCGCTTTGGGAAACGTGGGAAACTAGCTCCACGATACATTTGTCCGTTTCGCATACGACAGATAGTCAACGACCAGACTGTTACTCTTGATCTTCCACCAGAGTTAGCGGGTATTCATGATACTTTTAATGTCTGTTACTTACGTAGATGTAATGTTGAGGATGAAAGTCAGATTCTCCCAGTACATGATCTGAAAGTTGATTCGAAAAAGCGATTAATAGAAGAACCAGTTGAGATAGTTGATCGTAAAACAACGAAGCTTCGGAGGAAAGAGATTCCTATGGTTTTGATTAAATGGAAGCATAGTTTGGGTTCAGATTTAACATGGGAGACCGAGGCAGACATGAGGAACCGCTACCCTAGCCTATTTGAGCGCGATGAGATTCCGGGGACGGAATCTTCTTTAGGGGGAGAGATTTGTAACACCCGCGTTTAGGGCCTAGTTGTTTCGTGGCGGTGGTAAGTTATTTAATTGTTTATATTAGTATATTTGATTGTTAATAATTATTTGCTATTTATTTATATATTTATTTGATGCTTACTTGGTATTTAAATTGGACCGCGAGGTAAGAGGTAAAAATATTAGTTTAATATTTTTATATGGTATTGGTATCATATGATTCGTTTTTATACGAGGGTCCCGAATAATACCTCATTGCATGTTTTTGGTTTGAGTAGGACTGCTTTAATTAAGTTTCTGTATCTCAGATATCAGTATTTGCACTGTGTAGTGTAATATTTTCAGTCTTGACTTATATATATAGCATTTGGTATGTTTGTTCTCATTTGGTTTTGGCTGCATAAGAGAAGAGAGAAAGAACCTTTATCACACATTCACAACTTGAGTCTGTAATTCTGTTTTCGAGTTCTAAAGCGAGGGTTAACGTTTGGTTTTCGAGCAAGAGGTGTGTTTTGTTGTTTATGTCGAGTTTTGATTAGGAAGTTCTTGAATGTTGTGTATTGGCCGTGCGAAGTGGAGTCCACTACGTGCGTAGTGACTCCATTACGTACGAAGTGCTCATGGAAGAAGATGAAGTCGATGAGTTTTGGTCGCACGAAGTGAGGTTCACTCCGTGCGTACCAGTGCCCATTGCGTGCGAAGTGGGTTAGCCACTTTGTGAGTTTGCAGTTCAATACGTGCGAAGTGTGATCATTTCGTGCGAAGTGGAGTCCACTACGTGCGTAGTGACTCCATTACGTGCGTAGTGATTCAGACGTTAATTCTGTAATTTTATTGCTTGTAGCCAATGAGAGTTGTCGCTTTTGTAAATTGGAATGTAATCCCAATTACTGACTAAGTTATGATGTGTTTCAGGAAACGAGAAGGCTCAGTGAAATTAGAATACTGAGTGTGGTGTTGGAGAACACAGGTGAGTGGACTTTAATGCACCAGTGGTTTTAGTTGTAACTGTTATGGTTACTTGGATTTTATACGATTAATCATGCGATAAACTGTTTAGTCTGATATGATTGTTTGATTGGTTATGTGATGATTATTGAAATTGTGTCCAAGATATGAGTATCAAGGCATGAAATTGTGCTCATGATGTTTGTGGCAGAGGTCAGCTAAGCGTGGTTTTGGGCTGGGTCAGTTGCTTCTGGTTAGGCAGTTTTAGATCCTCTGTTGCATTTGTTGTAGCAGAGGGGGTTTAACTGTGCCAGTTAGCAGATGGCTATCGGTAGATCATTGCTATGGCCAGCATTGGTCGTAGGCTCGGCAGAGCCGCCGGTCCTTTGATATTTGAGATAAACTGTTCTTGTGATCGTTGTGGTTCAGCTTTAATTGCTTGTGGCTTGATTTTCATTCACTTAGCTTTGTGCTAATTCCCCACCCTAACTCTCTGTTTCAGGTTTTGAGGGCACGGTAGGTTGCAGCTTTTGTGTACAGGGAAAGTTTGACCGTAGCTCTGATATTTTGGGTTTTAGAATGATGGGCCATACTTTATGAAATGTTTTGTAACACTAAAGGAAGTACTGTATGTTTGTACAGTGTTGGTTTTAACTTTTAATGTTATTTCCTTTTTAGTTTTATAACGTATTACTTCCGCTGTGAATAAAAAAAAATATGGCTTGTATTTTTGCGGTGTTACATTGCCGATACCTTCTTCTTGGTTCCTTCTTCTCATTCTTTAATAACGTGAGCTTGGAGAAGAAAGAGATATGAGGGTCCTATGGAGAATGTGGTCGCAAATCCATAATAGAGTCTGACCACAACGACTGAATTAATTATCTTCATGTATAAGGATACTAGATTACTTAGTAGAAAAGATTTTAAAATCATCCCAAAACTCCCTTTTCCTTTTCTATTGCAATTTATGGATTATAGTTTAATATACATAGTAATATAAGTATACTAAATTAAATGTCTATATGATACACTTGTTGGTTTAAAAAAGTAATAAATGTTAAACATTAATATAAAAAAGAATCAAATAATTTTAAAACACGAAAGAAATAAGAACAAAAAATGGCGACGGACGGCGTGAAACCCTAGACCAATGGTGGAATAGTCGACGCAAAGAGGATGACACATGTGATTACAGAAACACGGTATCATGATACGAATGAATGTGATTATATTTATTGTAGAAACAATCAATCATTATTGTTAAAATTAGTAGAATAATATAAAATATTCTAATGATAAAACTAATAATTTGATTAAATATAATATTCTGTAATGTTATAAAGCGTAAATATGATATTTTATAAGTCAGGATGGAAAAAATGATATTTTAAAGTTTAAATAGATAATAATATAAAAGATTATGTATATACAGTAATATATAATATATTTTAAATAATATTTTAAATTTTAATTACTTATTTAATATATTTTCAAAATTTAAATATTAATTTTATAATATAATCTATAATACATAATTTATCGAGATCTGTATAATAGATTTAATACTAAAATATATATAAAATAAATTTAAATATTAAGAATTTGTATGAAAAAATTTTGTTTAATATTTTATAACTTATTTAATATATCGTACTATATTTTAATATAACAAGTCAAAAATTATTATTTTTTACTTACTATATCTAAATTCCAAACATATTTGCATTAGCTTAATCTTTAATTGTATAATTAAAATTGATTTGTTAGATTAAAGGTTACGATGATACAATAAATTTCATCTCAATTGATCGTTTATTTATTTATGATTTTTTTGAACTGCAACTAAAAAAGGTTATATTAGACTAGCAATGAGCTAGAAAAACCAAATACATGATAGCTGGACAGAAGATAAAAAATATATATAAATGATTTTTTAACACCTTGTAAAACTACTTCAAATTTAATTATGATGAAACTTAAGATTTATGATTCTAAATTATGAGCAATACTAAACCTAGGTACGAAAATACCAATAGCCTTAAACCTTGAGTTGTGTATAAAACTATAAATGTTTTTGGTCAAACAAATTAAAGAGGTGGGTACATGTCGTTGACCATGTCTCCATAATGTGCATAAAATGGTACACCAAAACCTTTAAAACTTTAGCATATTTACCCCTTCATACGTCTATTTTTCTTTTCTTGTCCCATACACAAATAAAATGGTCCTCCGTATTACAGCCACCCAGCCCCAATGTTTTAAGGGAAGGCAATAACTACGTCAACAGTTATTTTAATAGACATCAAACCTAATTTTATAGAATAATAATAAAATTCATTAAGTATTTAAAATTATATTTATCATTATTTATCTATAC
Source organism: Pulicaria dysenterica (assembly GCA_947179395.2). NCBI lineage: Eukaryota > Viridiplantae > Streptophyta > Magnoliopsida > Asterales > Asteraceae > Pulicaria > Pulicaria dysenterica. The sequence continues at coordinate 73,811,635 of OX359288.1, read as the reverse complement.
ACGTGATACGAGGAAAATCCTAGTGAAACCCTTAATGGGGTTGTATATAGTTGGAGTGTTGGACTAAGTTACTTTACACCAAATCGTAATATCATTCTATTGAATACTCTATTGTTGTAGGAGAGATAGAAGGTCGGACGTTCACACCAGAGGCGACGGATAGGTTCCAAAGCGTGAGCCAGAAGTATGACAACCACTACAGTAACAAAAGCTATAATGGTAAAGACAAAAACAATCACAGTGGCCAATTGCATCAAGAGGCATAATGGCAACAAGAAGTGTGGTGACGACGAAAGGAGCTTCTATTGTAGCGACATGAGTGACAACTATAAGGCGACAATCAAGAAGTATAACGATGAAAGGAGCTCCTATTAACACTCTTGAACCATAATACATCCTCATGTGATCTTGATGATATGTTTCTTCGCTTAAACCTTTTCATTTAATGATTGTTGTTTTCATTATAACGTCTAATCGATCAAGAAAAATGATTAGTGGTCAAAATAAAATGTTCGACCTAGTTATTTTTTCACCAAATGGTATTGAAATTTGATCAAAATACATCTTTCAACACCTTTGAACAACTGTTGATTAATGTTTGTTTTATTCTATTTTTTTTTTAACGGCAAAAATTCATTAATCATGCATCCAAATGCTAGAATCCGGTACATCACACAAGTTCACCAACCGTCGCACTACAAATACAGAGAAAGAGATACATCCACTGGGTAGCAGTCTACCACCCTCAGACAAATCATAATAATCCTAACTACAAGGACATCCATCTACACAATCACTGTTGGAGCGACATGGTGTCCACATCACATAGCACCCTATAGGAAAAATATCCGTCATCCATAGCATGTTCGAAAAATCAATAATGAAGCGGCACGATGGATACAACACATCACCTCACTAGATAAGTACACCAGCGACCCATCACAAGCATCCTAGAACTATCGATTAACCATAGCATGGTCAGATACAAACGCAATATCGCACATGCCCGTCACAGTAATATACTATACAGGACATCAGTCTCATCCCATAGACTAGATCAACCAAACATGCCATCGCGGTAGCAGCCACAGTCATAGTTGCTTATTTAACACTCACAAAGTTGGGGGAATAAGCAACATCTGACAAAGAAACTCTGAGGCTCAACAGGGTAGCACAATCTAACTAACGGAGGAACATGTCATACTCACCCCCTCTCACCAATGTTTGTTTTATTCTAATAAATCAAAATAGAGGTAGGTTGTGTTAGGATCGGAATTTTTTTATATTAATGACGGAAATTGAATTACAATTGGAGAGTGGGGTCGGTAGCATCTGGGGCGGAGCCAGGATATTAGTTTAGCGGGGGTCGGTCTTACTTTGGCATAATACTAATGTTACACATATATATGAAAGACGTATAAAAGTTTCATTGTTTGTCTAAATAAATATAATATGAATGTTTATTTAAATTAAGACAAGAAGTTTACGTGTTAAAATAACATTTTAGTTTTGGAAAAATCAATTATCAAAGTTTTATCATGATCGCCAGTTCGTTTGTCATGAATTAACGTGCTAGAAGCATAATATTATCTTGATAAAACTTCAATGGAACAAAAAAAATAATGATATAAAAAACATATTTCATGTGTTTATAGTTGGGCTCATCTTTATTTATTTGAATAAAACTCATCTATAATATTCTCTATAGAGAAAGTATAACAATCTTTCTCACAATATAAAGAACCAAATTATTTCAAAGATAGTTATCACTTGTGCTATTAGAAAGCCTTGTTTTCATCATATTCATTGTTGAGAAAACTATTTCAAAAATCTGAATCGCCAATTTGAGTCTTCTCTTTGTCATTTTTGTTTGAGTTATACTTGGGCTACTAATAAGGGGGGTTTAACAAATATGTGATGGTCTTAGACTTCTAAAATACCAAAGATTTCGGGCTCATTAGAGGGGGCCAAGCATCCTTCAGCCCCCTTGTCTTCTCCCTTGGGTAGTATCAAATATCGCTCTCTTCATCCTCATCCTTGTTCCCTAACCCAGCCCCATCTCCGTCGGGGAATTGACTTGCATCCATCTCCGTCCCCGTCGGGTATCGGCGATCCCCACGGGGAATCATGGATTTTCTTTGTCTACAAAATCGATTTTTCTAAATACATAAGAATTTTCATACAAAACTAAAACTACAAATCTAACCTTATTCTTTCAACCAATTCATATCAAAATGTAATCACTCAAGTATTTTAATAGATTTGTAAGATTGGTAATGTTTTTAATAAAAAGACATAACATATTTACTAAGTTATTTTATAATACAGATTACATTATCAATCAAATAGATGATTTCTTCACATATGCATTTATAAAAGACGCTTATAATGCTTTCATATATATCAAGTTGATTATTGCATTACATGGAGCTAGGAGGGTGGTATGTATGCTTTAGTCGTTCAGATCAATAACATAAGTAACTTGTCATCAACATCATGCGAACGAGATAGAGAAGTACAACTTTTGGTACATGTAGATAATGCAACTTGTCGTGTGCATATGAAGGAAGGGTATATTAATATTGATATAAAAAACATGTTCATCGGAGATTTTTTTCATACACTAAAGAAATTAAGGATACTTAGAATAACTGAGATATATGGGAAAAGTTTATTTGAAAATCGATTTTAGTGGGAGTACCGCGAAAAACAATCTTAGCCGTTGATTTAATAAGTTGAATTCATGGATGTAGAGCGTGGGGGATCAAGTGTGGCGGAGTGCATATGATTAATTCATAGGTGGGTGATGACATTGAAGGAGGAAGAATTGGACGGCTCAGATTGATTCTCGTGGTTCTCGCAATAAAAATGGTTCTTAAATAAACTTTTTCATATATATATATATATATATATATATATATATATATATATATATATATATATATATATATATATATAGGGGAGGGTTCAAACGAGAGCTGTTTTTCGTACGAGAACCAATCTTAACCGTTGATTTGATAAGTGGAATTCATGGAGGGTTCAAACGAGAGGATCAAGTGTGGCAAAGTGCATGTGAGGAATTCATGGGTGGGTGATGACATTAAAGGAGGGGAATTTGATGGCTCGGATTTGTTCTAGCAATTATCGTACGAAAAACAGTTCTCGTTTAAACTTTTGCATACACACACACACACACACACACACACACACACACACATATATATATATATATAGGGTAATGTTCCATATAGAACCTCCCTTAAACATAAAACCTAAAGAACCACCCCAGGTGATGATACGTGCCATGTTGATTAGGAGCAAAACTGGAAAATTAAAAAAAAAACAAACTCACTCCCATACCTTCCAGCAACTTTTTTTAAAAAACCTCTCTGTCTTTAAATGATCATAACTCATTCGTTTTTAATAATTTTAGCAAAAAAAGTATATATCGTTAGATTCGGTTTTTCGTCCACTTTCAAAAAAGACCAGACTTGATATATTTCTGAAACTTTTTCTTTTTTTTGAAAATGTGAAGTTTGGCTTTTGAGCTGAGTTTCATTCTAAAATACAAAATGCAAAAAATTGAAAAATGCAAAATATGAAAATGCAGGTCATGGAGATGCTTCCGAAAATGCAAAATGCAAACACAAAATGATTCAATGAAAATGCAGACCAAAATGTAAACAAAATTTGCATTTTCAAAAAAAATTTAAAAAAATATGGGAAGAGTGGTCTTGATCAAAAGAGGATATAAAAACTAAAAGATTGGTATAATTTTTTTGTTTAAATTCACAAAACTTAAAAAGTTATGACAATTTAAAGTTTTGAGGGTATTTTTAAAAAAAAACGTGGGTTTGTTGGAGGAGGATTTTCAATGTTTACCCTTTTGCATGTTAATTAATACTCCCTCCGTCCCAAAATAATTGTCACCAGACAAAAAACACACAGTTTAAGACAGTGCAATTAATACAGGGTTTAATTGGTGAAAATGTCAGTTTTAACCTTACATTTAATACACTATTGAGTTGTACAACATGTAATAATGATAACTAATTAAGGGTAAAGTAGGAAAAATAGTTATCAATGACAATCTTTTTTTAAAAGGTGACAATTATTTTGGGACGAATGAAAATAGTATAGTGGACTATTATATTGGGACGGAGGGAGTACATAATAATTACAATTATGCAATTTTAAATTTTATTCATTGATTTTGATGATCTAATGGTCCAGATTGGTTCTTTAAGTTTTATGTTTAAGACTAGATTCTATATTGATCCCATTTATATATAGGGTAAGGTTATATAAAGAATATCCCTTAAACATAGAACCTAAAGAACCCCCTGGTAATGACACGTGACACATTGTTTATGGGTAAAAATGGAAAATTAAAAAAAAAAGAAAAAAATTACGTAACCCAGGACCTTAGGTTTAACAAAAAAACAAAAAAAAACCATTTACTTTAAATGATCATAACTCGTTCGTTTTTTAAGAATTTTAACAAAAAAATTATATAATTAGATTCAATTTTTCGTCCTCTTTCAAACAAGACCGGACTTGATATATTTCTGAAACTTTTTTTTTGAAATGTAAAGTTTGCATTTTGAGCTGGGTTAATTCTAAATGCAAAATGCAAAAAAACGAAAAACGCAAAATATAAACATGCAGGTCATCTAGATGCTTCAAAAATGCAAAAAATTATGCAAATGCAAAATAAAAATCTAACATGATTCAAATGAAAAATGCAGCCCAAAATGCAAAATTACACATTCAACCCAAAATGCAAAATCCGTACAGAAACACTACATGCTGCCAAAACGCAAACAAAATTTTCATGTTCAAAAAAAATTTAGAAAAATATGGGAAGAGTGATCTTGTTTGAAAGAGGATTAAAAAACTAAAAGATTGATATAAATTTTTTGTTTAAATTCACAAAACTTAAAAAGTTATGACAATTTAAAATTTTTGTTTTTTTTAATTCGTAGGTTGTTGGGGGAGGGATTTTCCATGTTTGTCTTTTTCTTCCTAAATTAATACATAATAATTACAGTTTTGCTATCGTTCAATCCCATCCATTGATTTTGATGATCCAATGATCTAGATTGGTTCTTTAGGTTCTTTGTTTAAGATGGGGTTCTTTGTTGAACCATTATATATATATATATATATATACTCTAGTAATAAATTAACAAATCTTTTAACGAACGAACTATCTACTTCAATTGCTAGAAAACATTTTCATAAAAGGATTTTTGGACCTTGTGCCGTAAAAATTATATGAAGATCAGAAAATGAGAAAAAAATTATGCACATAAAAATTGATAAACAATACATGTATACATTCATGCTTACTTGTGAAAAATACATGTATACATAAAAATAGTCTTAGGTTTATTTTCGATCATTTACTCGTACAATCAAGACAAGTGATTATTAGTCTGCGGGCAGATTGTTAGGAAAAGATCGGTTCGGATCTAAAGAATTCTGGACGCGGGATTGCCCTACCTTAAAACAACCTTTTATGGACAATATATGTATATATTCATGCTCACTTGTGAACAAGATTAAAACACAAATTTTAGAACAAATAACTATATTTTTTACACGGGAAAAATATATGTTCACATGTAAAACACGATAATAACTAACACAACTTAATTTATCTTTGTTTCTGATTCCCTACTTCTACTAGTTACGTTAACGACATTCAATTAATTTATGTTTTAGTAATATATAATATGTAATTTATTATCTATTATTTTGATGTATTTTTAGTGATGTTGTATGTTCTAGCTAATGTAATAATTAGATCTTTTACTTTTGATGTATTTTCATTCCATATTAATTATAAATCATAACTAGGTAATTTATCTGTGTATTTTTAAAAAGTGAAATATATAAATAACGGCACTATCATATAAACTGCTATAAAAGTATTTGACAATAATAAAAAAGAGGAATTGACATAACATAAAATTAAAAAACTGATCGGTTTATAACAGTTTTTAATCATATACAATAAAATACAAACAACTATTATATATAGTACAAGTTGATAATGTAAGAAAATTATTTCTTATATTCAGTTTTGTTATATAAGTATCATCTTTCCGCAACAATACACTGAATTTCTATTAAGATAGGTAAGAAAAATAAACCACCACGCTTGCTCTATAATTTATTCGCGAGGTTCATTAACAGTATACTATTAGATTTATTTGTGTGAGATTTGTACATAAAACCATTTGAAAGTGACTTGAGGCATCTCATGTCAATGTAATTGAGATTCTCTCCTATTTTTCTGTGTTTATTTCCCATTTTTCGAGAAAATCCCCTTTGACTCTATATTTTTGTATTTTTGTATCTCAAATTCAATTTTCGTATTCTTTAAATCAACCCAAATGATTTAACAAAATAATTCACTCCTCCAAACAAAACAAAAACATTGCCTAGTTTACATTACATGGTAGTGGTGGCTTTATATGAATCAACTTTAACTATATAGAAATAGATATATTCATACCATGATGTAGAAAACATAGAAGTGAAAATTAATACTTTTAACAAAATAAGATGTATTTCTATAAAAGATTGTTTACACCGGGTCAACTATGTGTCTGGATCCTTTGGATCCGAATCGATCATTCCCCACGGAACGGCTCGCATGCAATGATCACATGTCTTGGTTGTCTTTGTAAGAGGTCGGGAATAAACCTGAGACTATTTTCTACAAAGTCTTCTTTACCGGACCCACCAAACATTTGCGATGGGGGAATATAGCATATCCAAGGTAATTACTCATTCTCATAGAACCATTTAACTTTTGTAACAACAAAGACACATTGACGCTTCATGCTGACCCAGTGTATAGTGTTTCCCGTCTTATACATTCAGTCCAACATTTCAATTTGACGTTTTATTTGAAGACATTATTATTATTTTTAGTGTACGAGCAAATACTTATTGTTGTCACATGAACATTGTATTCTCCAGTTGAATAAGCGGATGTAAGGAAATGAAATGGAACATAATATTTTCCTTTCAAATTATCACACTTTTAAGAAAATATATTTGACACCAAACTAAGCCTAAACCCGTCTCCATTTCTATTAATTTCTTCGTTAAATAAAACTCGAGAACACTTTATTTTAATTATTCTTCCAAATCATTTCTATTTTTTTCTTAAAAAACTAAAGAAGACAGCGAAAGTAAATTAGGTCACAAAATAAAATGTGCAATTCTTATTTCCATCATCGACATTATTATTTGTTTGACCCAAATTTCAGTTGTGCGAATTTTTTTCATTTATATTCATTGTATTATTAGTTAGACGTGTTATAACTTATAAATATCGGTCTTGATGAGTGGTGATTGATAAATCGGCGTCTAGACGGTTGTTGGTGGTCAACCGGCCTGGAAATTATATGATCGGTCAAACTTATCAGGCATGGCCAAAATCGGTCCTTGACGGTCAATAAAATGATTTGACTTCAATAAAAAACTACAATAAAAAAAAAACTATTTAGGGTCTAAGGAATGGAAGGGGTGTTGTATTTAAGGTTTATACTAATTATAAACTTACGGTTTTATCTTTCAATCTTGTTAAATTATTTTATGGTTATTGACTTATTTTGCTAGGATAATGTTAATATTTATTTTCTTTAAATAAATTTCTTTATAATTTAGGGTGACCAAGAAACAGACTAGTCACCGCCAAGGCTAATTAAGCGTTTGAAGATGGTCGACCGACTGTGTACCGCCGAATGATATTTACAACCTTGCTAGTTAGAAATTTTGTATATAACCCTTTTCATTATTTTTTTAAATGTATGTTGAATATGTAATTCTTTATTAAGTGTGGATTAAGAGGGTGTTGACTCGTTCATTGCAAGATGATTAATGTAATAACTAATTTTTAAAATTAGGTTATTAGCTTAGACAAAATTATTAAACCTAGTGATACATAAACATTTTTGCATTTACACATAAAATTTGACTTTGCAAAACTGTAATCTGCATTTTGAAATCAGAGTATCCTGACCAAAAATATTATAATAATCAAATCTGTACAGTATCTAACCACCTTTAAAATCCAACATTATCTTTCTTTTTTTTAAAAAAAACCATTGAAATATATATTTTAATTATGTAATATAAATTTTTTTTTTTTTAACATGGGACATGTTTTAGACAACCTAAACAGAGACCAACTGGTTTGTTATGCTGGAAGAAGGTTCAATAGGGAGGGGGTGTAGGGTAGTAGTGGGCTACATGCGCTGTGTTTGTACCAATTTATTTATAAAACTTTTTGGAGGGCTATATGTGTTAATTTAATAGAGTTTAGCCCCTTGTATTATATTATTATGTAATTATTAATTAAAACACTATTATGCAATATTTTTTTCACTTAAGTCCCTTGGTTTAAGGACCAAGCACAGTCTCCCACATGCACCATGTGATTTTAGAATATTACAATTTCCCCCAAACCCCATGTGTTAACACTTGGATTAGTCCAAGATTAAACTTTGTTCTTACCTAGCTAATCTAGGATTAATAATATTTAAACCAGTTTAACCGCGGCTCGGAACTCGAGGAGGCTGCATGGTTTATTGATTTATCGTTAGCAAAGTTAAATGTTAACTTAATTAGTTATACATGGCTAATGATACATTGTTAATTTACAATTAAAAAGGACGGATGTCTTAATTAATGGCTTGAAACCATGGCTCAAATGATTGAACACATGGTTAATGGTTCGAATGTCTAACAACTTACACTTACCATGGCTCAAATAGTAATGTGTGATCATAAATCATATATTAGCTCTGATATAAAGCTTACACTGTTAAATGTCGTAATGAGATATTGTATCAAATTATATCTAATAGATAGTTTGTTTTTTCTCTCATAAAGATATTAAGATTATTATGTTTTGGAGGGTTCAAATGAAGCCATTATAAAGTGGGATTGGACCATTTGTTGAATAAAGACAAAATTTTAGATCCACCAAATGGTGTAGAACATATTGTTGGATTGTTTGCAAAAGGAGACTTTAAAGAGGTTGTAAACTAATCTCCTAACCTACAAAAAGCTAAATCCTAAAAAAAAACTCTACCAAATCTCCACAACCAAAATAAATGTTTAAAAATAATAATATAAATTGTTCTTCATGCGAATTGAACCCTATAAAGGCACGTAGTGCTCAAACCCCAATAAAAATCTACTTGACTAATCTTTATTTGTGCACACATATTCCTTATAATCATAATAATCAAGATCTAAACACTCCTACCACAACTAAAGACAAATCTTGACAAACAATGTGAAAACCAAGATTCATCCACGGTTTGACCAAGATGGTCAATTTTCTTTTTTTTAAAAACCCGGATACGATAACATACTTTTAATAGATGTGATTTGTACATGATACAAGTTAACTAGACATAATAATTATGACTTGTATGTTCCTATCAATCCATTATCTATTGTTCTTTCAATAAATTCAAAGATGTAACGATCAAAAAACCACTTTTGTTATGGATGACAAATAATTATTATGTAAAAATCATCACCCTTTAATCAGTCTACAATAGAGTTATTTGGTTTATGAAAAAAAACATTATCAAAATCATTCATTTCATCATCTTCTACAATTTTCTTGCTATATTTACCAAAAAAGAATCAAAATTTGAAATTACAATAATTTTAGTAAAGATTCTTAAATCAAATAACCAAATTAGAAATGAACTTAAAAATGTTATCATTTATTACAATTACAAACTTACAATATATAAATGTACAAGATAAACAAACCCAAGTATAATCACATGGTTTTGTAATTACGCCAAATATTCTCATAATCCCCCTCATTAACACTCATTAAAACCCGAAATGGGTCGGCCTAGAATTCGGGTTAAAGAAGAATAAGAGAGCCTCGATTGTTGAGGAAATAGGAGAAAGAGGGTACCCCCCCCCCCCCACCCCACCCCACCCCACCCCCCCTTCCTTTATTCTCTTTAATTTCCATACTTTGGTGTACCCAGAATGAGATCACTAGCAGAGAAGAAAACCCTCTTTGCATTTGCCCTCTTTCAAATTGCACATTTTTCTTGAATATTTTTCCCCTTTATTTTCTTTCTTTATTTCCTCTGTTTCTTGAGTACACAACAAATAGGTGTAAGTGAGAGAAAAGAAATATATATACACATAGAATAGCCTCCTGCACAAAAACAACACCCAACCCAACTGGGGTTTCCCTTTGATTTGACCCTTTGTTTGCAAAATCTGAAACCAAAATGCCAAGAAACTGCCACTTTCTTCTTCTCTTTATATCTTGAGATTCAAACACATCTCTCTACTCTGTTTTTATCTTGTGGGTATCTATAAAAACACAATCTTTACTCTTTTTTTCTTCGTTTTCTTACATTCCAAAAGCATTATTCCCCAATTTCCCATCAAGTTTTGGGCTTTCTTTCTTTAAACCAAAAGTTATTTTCTGTAAATTAACAAGTGGGTGGTTATATATGTGAAGTTTTGGAACAATGAGAGATGAAAACTGCAAGAAAAACAAGGTTTGTTTGTTTTCTTTTGAAAATTGATTGTTTGTGTGAATGAATGAATGAATGAAGATGTTGACTGTTATGGTGATGAATTCAAGGTTTCATGGCCTAAAACACTCAAGAGATGGTTCAGTGTTAAGAGCAAAGCTGAAGATTTCCATGCTGATGATGATTTCAGTTCCAAAGCCAGAGGTGATTTTGTGATTTTATTCATCATTTATATATCTAAATTTAGACCTTTTTTTAATTATAAATATTGTATGTATTTTATATATATACAGGGAAGATTTCCATGCTGATGATTTGCTTTATTTCTGTATCAATGACTGAAATGTTTCAGTACAGATTTCATTTGGAATCTCATGAGCTTTTATCTACTTTTTCTCTTTTCAGTTCAAGATCTGTTCTTTGTTTTCTTCTTCCTTTTATTTATGGCCTTCAACAGTCCTTGACTCCTTGTGCACTCACTCAAATTATTTGGGGCTCATGGGAATGCCAAATAGGCTAACTTTATAATTTCATTAAAATTTTTACTTTTTTGAAGCTAAAATTCTTTAAATTTATAATCTTACACTATTTTTATGACATGTGTAAAGGAAAATCCAACTGTGAAATTAACACATTTATTTTTGGTGAAAATTCTGTAAATTTTTTTTAACTTTTACTTCAGATCTACGTGATGTTCAGAAATGGGATGGGTGGAAATTATATAATTTTTTATTCAGATATTGGAAAAGATTTTTTCTTTAAATTTACGAGTTTTATATATAAAAAAAACTAAAACATGTTGGCCAACTATAAAAAGAGGAATGATATCCTCTTACATACTTGATCAAGACGCAAGTGTTAAAATTAATAGATAATACGAGAAAAAAGAATTAATGTATTATACATATTAAACATAAGAAAATGAATTAGTAGAGAATATTTATTATTAAAAATGAAAGGGTATAATTTTTTATATAAATTATTTTATACTACAAAAATTTATAAGTATATTTTCTCCCTTTCTTTATTATGTAGTAATTATAATGTGTCAAGTTTTGATGGCATTTTTCAAGTATTATGCCAATTACAACTTTCATAAACAGCTTTTTTAATGGATTTTCATCTTGCAGGTGGATATGAAGAATGGAATAACAATTTCAGTGAAAAAGAGCCTTATTCCATTAAGAAAAACAAAAGGACAGGTGCAATTTCAGAATCAGAATCAGAATAATTTATAAAACCCTACTTAATTTCACATTATCTTAACTTAAAATTGTTATATAAATTTGCTAACAGTCTGAAGTTTTCTTGATTTAACAGAAAGATCAAGTAAAAAGAATGCTAATCGTCGTAGCCGAAGTAAGATTGATCTTGATGCATCACAAGTGAGAGATGTCGATAATTATAGGTTTGTTTGTATAAAAGATTATGGTATATTTCGTTCTTTGTTTGATAATTTTACGTTTTTGTTGTCTAATTTCTTCCAATATTCTTAATAGGATTTTTGTAGCTACATGGAATGTAGCCGGAAAATCGCCAACGAGTGGCCTGAATCTTGAAGATTGGTTACACACTTCGCCTCCGGCCGATATATACGTTCTTGGGTTAGTTCCTAACATCGGAAAATAGCTTTGGATTCCGAATATTTTAGATTGTCAAATAATCTGTTTCATAATAAAACAAATAATTACGGTAAAATAAGAGTACATATTCGTCAAATATGCCGCTGTCACTCATAAACACTTAAATGAATAAATTTAAAATATTATTATGTTATATGTATCTTACCCAAGTCATGGATCTTATCTCCTTATTAAAGGCTTGTTCTTTCTAACATATGTTACTTGGCTACTTGGTACAGTCACGTATATATGTTAAATAAAAAATATTTTAAAGCATTTCTATATGTACTTATTTTTAATTTACAAGTTACAATATTATAAAGCTAACACATTAAAAAAATACAATAAATAATAAAATTTCCATTTAAACAATACCAAACAACCCCTGACTTTTACAATCTGAAACAACTACCACCCTTTTTTTTATCACATATTCCAAACACCATAAATCACATATTCTAATACTATCTTGGGAGAATTTCATATATATCCTTGCAAACTTCCTTAATTACATATATATCCTTACAAATATTAATATTACATATATATCCTCCTAAACTCTATAAATTCTCAAATATATCCTTATACCAAATTTAATATAATTAAATCATTAAAAAACTAATAAACATAATTTCAAATTTAATTTATAACTAAAATCTCCAAAATACCCTTGTTTATTATTTTTAAAGTTTTATAAACTATATATCTATTTTCTTTTATTAAATGTTAATTATAATTACCCACACATTCCAATCGCTAGACATCTCTCTCCCTCCTTTTACTACTCCACCGCCATCCATGGCCTCCCGCCCTCCCCTTCGCCGGTGAAAAGCGCCGCCTCCGCCACCCACCGTCTAACAGCAGACCACCATTACTCTCCCTTTCCTTCGTCTCCACCGCCCCATCTTCTTTCCCTCTTCTTTCCCCTTCGCCGGTGAACAGAGCCGCAGCCACTCACACCTTCATCTTCATTCAAAAACCACCGCCACCGGTGAACAGCGCATTTCTCCAACCACCGGTGCCTCTTTTTTTTTTTTTTGAAAAGCCACCGTTGCATCTCTCTCTCTTTCTCTCTCTCTCTCTCTCTCTCTCTCTCTCTCTCTTTCTTCCTCTCTTTCTCCCGTAAAATTAGGGTTTTCTCATGCGTTTTTTTTTCCAGATTTATACACCATTTCAGATCTTGTTCGGGATCTGCGATTCAGATCTTGTTCTTCATTTGCAGATCCAGCGACAACCACGTTCACCGCTGTAGTGGTGGTCGGTGTATGTGCATGATTGCAGTGGGTGTGTGTGCGAAATTGCAGGGTAGGGGAACGGTGGTGGTGGTTTCTAAACACATCAACGCGAAATAGAACACCTGGTTAGACTATGGTGAGAAAAATCCGGTCACCGGAGGAAAATTGTACATATGCTTCTTGCAACGGATCGAGAGGTTGAGATCCAGATAAGAAATCGTGAAGAAATCTTTATCTCCTCCCCTGAAATCGTGTTCTCCTTGACCTGTTCAAGTCTTTGTCTTGTTATGCCGTCTCCTCCACCTGGAATAGTTTGGTCCTTGTATGATATTAGGTGAAAAACAACAAAGATAAAAACAAGGGTATTTTGGAGATTTTAGTTATAAATTAAGTTTGAAATTATGTTTATTAGTTTTTTAATGATTTAATTAATATTAAATTTGGTATAAGGACATATTTGAGAATTTATAAAGTTTAGAAGGATATATATGTAATATTAATATTTGTAAGGATATATATGTAATTAAGGAAGTTTGCAAGGACATATATGAAATTCTCCCTAAACCCTAAACCCTACTATCTTATATACTTTCATACTTATAAAATAATTTAAATAAGATTATTTTTTTGAAAAGTTACATAAGATTATTTTATTATTTATTTATTTAAATATTTATGAATACATGATTTCTCTAATCATCTTCATTCTTGGTTTTGAAATCAAGGTTTCAAGAAATCGTTCCTCTGAACGCCGGAAACGTTTTGGGCACAGAAGATAACGGTCCGGCGAAGAAATGGCTTGCCCTAATTCGAGATACCCTCAACACTCTTCCGGGAACAACCGGTGGATTTCAAACCCCATCTCCAATTCCGGATCCAGTAGTCGAATTAGACTCCGATTTCGAAGGATCAACACAACAGAAATCATCATCCTTCTTTCAACGTCGATCGTTTCAATCATTAAGCCGTAGCATGAGGATGACCGAGAATGAATTGTCGATTTCACGTCCCCAATTTGAACGCCGGTACAGTGTTTGTGATCGAGCAATGTTTGGGAACCAACCAATTGATTACGAACCCTGTTTTCGATGGGGTGGTGGTGGATCTTCAGATGAAGATAACGGACCTGATGATTCGCCTGATTGCACGAATTATTCACAAATCCCGTTTAGTGGGTCGTTTTCGATGGAGGCAAAAGATAAACCGATTGGATACTCGAGGTATTGTTTGGTTGCAAGTAAGCAAATGGTTGGGATTTATCTTACGATTTGGGTGAAAAGTGATCTTAGAGATCATGTTCGTAACATGAAAGTATCCTGTGTTGGCAGAGGATTAATGGGGTATCTCGGAAACAAGGTAAAAACCTGCAAATTTTCATTTACAAGAACTATTTTAATGGTGTTTGGGAATTGAGATTGTTTCACTAATAATATGATTCATGAACACTAATCTTTATGTGAAATGATTGCAGGGTTCGATCTCAATTAGCATGTCATTGCATCAAACAAGCTTTTGTTTCATATGTAGTCACTTGACTTCGGGTCAAAAAGAAGGCGATGAATTGAGGCGAAATTCAGATGTTATGGAAATTCTTAGAAAAACTCGTTTTCCACGAGTTCAACGAACGGGGGATGAGAACTCTCCTCAAACAATCCTTGAGCATGAGTATGTGAATCTTTAGAATGTGATTTAGATTATAGTTTTTCTATGCTTATTGATATGCTTAAAGATTGTTACTTTATCCATGTAGTCGAATTATATGGCTTGGTGACTTAAATTACCGGATTGCCCTTTCATACCGAGCTGCCAAGGCACTTGTCGAGATGCGAAATTGGAGGGCTTTGTTGGAAAATGACCAGGCAAGTCTCCAAACTTGTTACATTTATGGTTTATGGTTTTATGATTAAGTTTAGATAAATGAAAATTGCCAAAATCTCTAAATTTGGAGTTAAAATGTTCCATGAATGTCTTCTTTAGCTATTGAATGATATGACTCTTTGTTTAATCTTTAGTTACAAATAATAAAAGTTGATTTTTTTGTTGTTGTATTATTATAGCTTCGGATAGAACAAAGACGGGGACGTGCATTTCAAGGATGGAACGAAGGGAAGATATATTTCCCTCCGACTTACAAATATTCAAATAATTCAGATCGATATGCAGGTGATGATATGCACCCGAAAGAAAAACGAAGAACTCCTGCTTGGTAAATCTTGCTTTTAAAAACTAACTAATTAAAAGATAATCTCATTTATAACCTTCATTAGCAGCTAAGATATGACTTATTTTTCTTGTGAAGGTGTGATAGAATCTTATGGTATGGTAGAGGACTCCATCAAATGTCATATGTTCGTGGGGAATCTAGGTTTTCGGATCATAGACCAGTTTATAGCATATTTTTAGCAGAAGTTGAATCAATCAACCGTAATCGAATTAAGAAAACCACAAATGGTTCTTCAAGGATTGAGGTTGAAGAACTACTACCATACTCGCGAAGATATGGTAATCTTAACTTATATTGAAGGACTCACTTGACATGGTAAGATTTCTTTCAGTTAAAAAGATTATTACTTTCGACTTAATTGTTATTCAAGATTCTTCGGTTTTCTTTTCAGGAAAGCAAGCATTTTGGATTTCTTGAAATAACTGAAACTTAACAAGTTCTGAAAAGATGATTCCTGGATCCAGATTTTTTGACAAGGGTATGCACTTGCTCCATATTGTTTATGTTTAACGGAAAAAACTTAGAAAGATTAAAACTCTATTTTTACACCTGCATTAACGTCGTTAAACTCGTCTCTTTTTGCTTCAGTTTTGATGATTCTTGCTAAAGAATGTGGCACAGATGAAGACATCAAGTTCTTCAAGAAAAAGGTTTGACCTTTTGCTTTCTGAAGTAGTCTGCAGATTTAAACTTTGATTCCTTGATCTAATGATATTGTTTTTTATTTGACAGGACTCGTGTACATGATATGATTCATTGTAATATATGAAAAACCAAAAGCTTTTGTTGTCTTCTGATCAGGAGGTACTTATAGCAATAATTTCTTCTGTTAACATGTTTCTTGATGATTATTGGATTCACTTTATGTTGAATTAAAAGCTTCCCATTGCTTCTGCAGAATTGGATCAATGCATCAAAGGTTGTTAGACATGAGTGTTCATCATTCTTTTGAAATTCTAAATCCAGAGCACTACCCTAAGAGCAACTTGTACCTTCTGCATTAGGAGTTGTACATTGTGCATTGAGAGACATGAATGGGTTTTGAAGCTCCTGTTGTTTGGTTAGAGGGGTTGATGGTTTTATACTGAAAAGGTGAAATTTTTACTGAAAAAGATAAAGTTAAAGATTATTGAATGTGTCTCTGATACTTCATTTTCCTTTGGGTTGTAAATTGTTGTAAAAAGAGAACAAATCATCAAACCTTCCACTTTGCCATTGCAATGTCAGTGTCTAGGGTCTGTGGTGTACATTGTTTATCTTTTTTCAGATATTTGGGCTCTTTATTGCTTTCAAGATATTGGTAAAAGGAGTGAATTTGGATACAATTCTTACTGCATGATGTACAAGTTATTAAACCAGTACTTATTTGCTTTTAACTCTAAGTTGGGTTTTGATGTTATAGAGTAACGGGCGTAGTAGAAAGAGACAGAAATGGATAAACTTTAATGTTAGAAGTCGTTTTCTGATTTTGATTTCAAGTCACGAAAAGACGAAACATGATATTCAATTGTATATCATGTTTTGAGCCAATGGGTTAGAACAAATTGCAATTGGTTGTCTCTGAGTTCTAAGTCTTGTTCAAAAAATCAGGGACGTGTGAAAATTAATATTTTTAGAGTTGGTTCTTACTAAGGATGTAAAAGAACTGAACGAACATGAATGAGACTTGTGTGTCTTTGTTCGTGTACATTTTTGTTTGTTCATTTTAATGATAAATGAACGTAAATGAAAGTACACACACTATAACATAAATTCAACATTTATTAAACACAAGTAAATATACACATAAACACACACACACACACACATATACACGAACTTAAATGAACGGATAACGGAACGTTCACGAACATAAAGAGTTGTAGTCATGTTCGTTTGTTTAATTAAACGAACGGAAAAATCTTGCGCATGTTCATTCATTCTGTTCGTTTACTAAACAAACGAACATGAAGGAAACTTCCCGCCGAACAATTTCATTAACGGTTCAAGAACTTTGAGTTCGTTTACTGCCCTAATTCTTACTATAATAATTGAAATATCTTTATTAAATTCATGAATGTGCTTTATACAGGTATGAAAGAAAGTTAATGATACAAGGGAGGGTTTTTATTGGGTAGAAACTAAGGGGTGTGTTTGGCTCTAGCATCGGCTCGAACCGGACCGTAACCGAAAGAATAATAACTAGAAATGATAAAAAGTATCACAAAAAAAATTGTCATCGCTAATGGTTCGATAAAAACCATATCACTAAACATAATAGTTCATAGCCAACCATATGATAAATACAAAATCAAATATTAACCGGTTCCGGTTCTAGGCCCAAACTATCCAATAACCGATGGAACCATAACTGAAATAACCTAAAACCGAAAAAGAAGTGTTGGGAGAACTGATAAACCATACGAATACTCTAACACGGTTCCGATCATTTTCGGTTATAATTAGTTTTTTCGGTAAAAAAAAGGCATTCCTAGTAACCCTTGTGCAAATATTTAATATATCTTATGTAAATTAGGTGTTTGAATAATCACGCTAGACTTTAAATATATTCAATACACGAGAACAATTAGGGGTCTTAATATGACTTAAAGAACAAGATAAAAAATATCATAGATAAAAAAAAAGTATGATTAAGCTGGGGAAAGAAGTGCTAATTTAAGGGTGTTTAACAAGAGAATTAGGGGCTCTATGTTAATCTTAAGGGATTATTAACAAGATATCAACATCATCAAGCCATAAACAAGTTTTAATTGCAATATTAGATGTTAGTTTGATTTCATCTTCATGCTCTTATGCTATTTAGGTTAATTAGTATGATTGATAGTAAATCTCTTGTTGCATGTTAATAGGAATGGCAACGGGGCAGGTTTGGGGCGGGGATTGGTCCCCGTCCTTGTTTATTAAAACCGTCCTCGTCTCTGCTTAAAAATCGTAGGTATTTAAACGGAGATCCCTGTTGGGTAACCGGAAAAAATCATGGAAAAACGGGTATCCTCGTTTACTATAAACATGTCATTAAATGGGTAATTTTCATCGGAGATACCTGTTAAAGTAAACTGTGATTTTTCACCACAGGATCATCACGGTTAAGATTTTATCATGAGTTTTAGAAAACGATTATACCAAATTATTCAAATTATCGAATACAAATAGCTGAACTGAAATTAAAGTTTTAAAAAATTAAAATGCATCCTAAATATCAAAACCAAACAATCTAAGCATTATTTTATGTATATAGGTATCGGGTAATGGGGGCTGGGAATCCCGTAATCAGGATGTAGATCATCAAACCCTATATGTCGTTCGGTTTCGGTTTTTTTGCCCTCCTACATTCAAGTATTATGGTTAAAAAAGTGTTTACGCGTCTTGTTGAACTACATATCATTGCATGTCAAAAGTAATGGGTTGAATTGGTTTAACATGCATTTTGATTTGAATATGCAATTTTTCATATAAAAAAGTTTGTTGTGCAAAGGTGACATCGGTCTGTTAGTTTAGACATATCTCGTGTTGGGTCCTAGCAAGTAGACACATAGTGTGTCTGTTCAGACACACTTCATGCCAAGCCCTAGTAGACACATTGTATGTTAGTTCAAACACACTACGTATTGGACCTAAAAGCACATGTGGTGGTCGGAGGTGGGATTTTGACGCCAATGGTGGTCGAAGGTGCGATTTTGATGCTAGTGGTGGTCGAGGTGCTATTTTGACAGC
Source organism: Pulicaria dysenterica (assembly GCA_947179395.2). Classification (NCBI taxonomy): domain Eukaryota; kingdom Viridiplantae; phylum Streptophyta; class Magnoliopsida; order Asterales; family Asteraceae; genus Pulicaria; species Pulicaria dysenterica. The sequence goes on along the minus strand of OX359288.1, from coordinate 73,792,293 downwards.
AGTGGTGTTCGGAGGTGTGATTTTGACAATAGTGTTGGTTGTAGGTGTGAGGGCGGCGGTAGTAATGGTGGTGGGAGGTAAGGAGAAGGGAGAGGTAGAAGATAAGACGAGTAAGGGTAGAGAGAGCGTGTGCTTGGGAGTAGGGATGAAGACATTTTTTCATTTCAATAATTGTTTAAAAAATAATATGGTATTTAATAGTAAAAATTAATTAAAAATTAAAAAGAGAGTAAAAGGATAAAAATGTCCTATGTGCAGTGCAAATAGCCAAATACAGGGACTTACGGACCAAACAAAATAAAAATCGTTAGAGATAACTATGATTACAACAAAATGGTAATTAATAGACGAAACTTATAGTTTATAAAATTTACTCTTTTAAGAAAATGACTAAACTTACAATTTATAATTAGTTAAAAAATTATCTATAAAATTAACTGTAATTAAATTTTGGTGAAGCCTTTAAAAATTTAATATAGTCCTTTAGATTTTTTTAAACTACAAACAAGAATAACATTACCAACCAAAAGGATTACAAGCGTGATTCTATTTAAACTCTTTTAAAAAACTAAATTGACCCTTATGGTATAACACATACGAGTAGGGGTGTTCACGGGGCGGGGCGGGGCGAATAGTAGAATTTTTTCAAACCGTGACTACGGGGCGGGTATCTAGTTCTAGAAACCGTAACCGTCCCGCGAACAGCTGGTACTCGTAGAAAGGCGGGTATCCACAGTTCGGGTTACGGGTACCCTAAAATTGAAATGTTTTTCATTTTTGTTGTTTTCAACAAGTTTAGATTTATAATAAAACAATAAACAACGGTAGAAATAAGTTACAATAATGAATAAATCACTAGTAAAAATCAAACAGATCTTCAATGAGAGTCTCGTAGAAACAAAATAACGATATGATCGAAGTTGACACGGTTGATCGATTTCGGTGTATCCATGTTAAACTCTCGATCGTAGCATGATTGCAAATCTCGATATAGAAGCTAAAAAAAGAAGAATTGGGGGAAACAGTGGGGGCTACTAGAGATAAGTTAAGTAGTTTTGAGGATTTTAAGTTTTCATATGGCTTTTGTTATTATATTATATATATATATATATAAGTTAAAAGCATACGGGACGGGGCGGGTACCCGCGGATATTGAATTTTAAAAACCGTACCCACCCCGCGTTTAGCGGGTACCCTATTTTTCGGGTTTTTTGGGTTACGGGTTTTACGGGTATCGTTTTTTCAGTTTCGGTTCATGCGGGGCAGTTCGATTACAAACAAAGCCTCTAAGAATCTTCTTTTGGTAGATTTAAAAAAGAGTTAAGGCTATAAAATAGCAACCTACTTTTTCAAAATTATTTATGTAGGTAACTTACTTTTTTATTACCTAAGTATGTAACGTACTTTCTACTAAGTTGTTAAAATAGGTTACTTACTTTTTTATTAACTAAATAGGTAACATACTTTGTGATAACTTTTTAAAATAGGTAACCACTTTGAATACAACATGTAAACATCTTATGTCATGGTTTTTTTTTTTGTAGAATGTACCTTGTTTTTGGGTTAATATATGTGTCATAATGCCAATAAAATACAGATTATGTATTTTGGTGGCATTTATACAGCATTTCATGTGTGTTTGGCGGCATTTTGTTGCTTTTTTGGACAACATTCTTGATGGAACCATTTAGACAGCATTGTTGTTTATTTAGTTGTGTACTGACAACATCTTATTTGATACATAATCTGTATTTTATTGGAATTATGAAATATATATTAACCCAAAAACAAGATACATTCCACAAAAAAACCAATAAGATGTTTACATTTTGTATTCAAAATGATTACATATTTTAACAAGTCATCATAAAGTACGTTACATATTTAGGTAATAAAAAAGTAAGTTACCTATTTTAACAACTCATCAGAAAGTACATTACATATTTAGGTAATAAAAAAGTAAGTTACCTACATAGATAATTTTAAAAAAGTAGGTTGTTATTTTATAACTTAACCCTTTAAAAAAGCTTGTGAGAGACAAAAATAATAACTAAAAGGATACCGATTTTTAAATATAAGTAAAATACTAACTTGGATAACTTTATTAATAATTTTATCTATTTATTTAAATTAAAATTTTTAATTTGATTTTATTTTCTAAGAGTAAAAGTTTTTTAATTTAAATTAAAATTATTAGAATAATTTTATTGATGTTATTCTTAAACTTTAACATATCGTATTTACCCCCCCCCCCCCCCCCCCCCCCTTCCTTAATTTATAAATATCATATTACTCTTTATAAAATTTCAAAGCATCATATTTAACAAAAATTTAATTCTTAGTTTTATCATTCTAACATATTTTACAATTAGTTTACAATCAATTAGTTATAAGCAAAAAATAATTAATCTTATTGTTTCTAGTCGTATCAATAATGATTGGTAACTTGTACAATATACAATCAATTCTCTTCGTGTCATCTTACTCCTATATAAAGCATTTACAACTTCAAAACTCTTAATTTTTAAGTAAATTGAAAGTACTAAAGTACCCCCAATTTAAAGTAAATAAAAATTGTTAAATGAAGTAATTATTAGATGGATTTAATGAAATTCATATATACCATTTTAGTCAACAAACATTCCATAATTAGAAAATATTTAAATCAAATCAATGCCAATTAACTTAATTATTACAATATATTTTAACAATTAAACATTTCATTATAATTAATTATTCTATCACATAATAAATAGTTAAACTTAATTATTAGAAAATGTGTATAAACAGACTCATTAATTTTAATAACTTTAACCTAAATTCATAAACATTTATTGAATTTAAATGACTCAATAGTTAAAAAGGACAAGTTGTTGAGCAAAACTATTCGTCGTCGCCGCATTGGCTCGGGTACTATGCTAGTAGTAAGTTTATGCCATTACGTCTAACCCCACCCCCTCGCGTTGGCGTTTCTACCGCTACTCTAAATATTAACGCCGTCTATTACCATTTTTTAAACTTTTATTTTATATCATATTTTATAGTTATTTAATATTTTTTTTATAAATTTCTAATATTTATTATTTCTTAAACTAACTCGTACAATAAACAGTTATTTAATCTTCTTCTTTAAATACTAATAATTTTCTGAAACCATACTAAATGTTGATAGTACGTTTTTGCAATCATACACCTCAATTAGAAATTAATTGCTAAATATAGAAAGGCATCATATAGGTTGCATACTTCGTATTCAATTGCATAGTAATGACGAAGTACTCATTTTCTAAAAATACCCCTAAGGTTTCGTAATGTTTAGGAAAATATGATATTTTCTTTTGTAAATCGTCATTCCTATCAACATATGCCATTTATTAGAACCTATAGAATAATTGTGAAAAACAGTTTTTAAAACTAGTTTGAAATTTAAATCATATTTTATATAACAAATTTAGGGGTAAAACATGTTATTAGAAGTAGGGTTACTAAATCTCCTACTTGTGACAAATTTAAAGATTAAAACATTTTTGAATTTTTTTGTATAGATTAATTAATTAAATTATTCTAATTTATAGATTAAGAAAATACATCAATAAAGAACCATATGTTAAACAAAGAACTTAAAAAACCGATTTGGACCATTGAATAATCAAAATCAATGGATGAGATTTAAAAATAGCATAATTGTAATTACATGTTTAATTATCAAGTAAAAGGACAAACATGGAAAATTATCCCCCCAACAACCCATGTTTTAAAAAAAACGCAAAAACTTTAAATTGTCATAACTTTTTAAGTTTTGTGAATTTAAAAAAAAAATAATGTCAATCTTTTAGTTTTTTAATCATCTTTCAATCAAGACCACTCTTCCCATATTTTTCTAAATTTTTTTTGAAAATACAAATTTTGTTTGCATTTTGGGCTGCATTGTAGTATTTGTGTACATATTTTGCATTTTTTGTTTGAATATGTAATTTTGCATTTTGGGCTGCATTTTTATTGAATCATTTTTATGTTTGCATTTTGCATTTTGGAAGCATCTGCATGACCTGCATGTTCATATTTTGTATTTTTTTATTTTTTGCATTTTTCATTTAGAACGAAACTCAGCTCAAAATGCAAACGTTGCATTTTCAAAAAAAAGTTTCAGAAATATATCAAGTCTGGTCTTGTTTGAAATAAGACGATAAACTGAATCTAATGATAAATTTTTTTTTTGTTAAAATTCTTAAAAACGAACGAGTTATGATCATTTAAAATAAGTGAGTTTTTTTTTTAAATAGAGTGATCGCTGGAGAGGAGTGCTAGGCGCCGTAAGTTTTTTTTACATTTTTTTTTTATTTTTGCCCTTAAACAATATGTCACGTATCATCTGCAAAATAGTTTTTTAGATTTTATATTTAAGGAAGATTCTATATAGAACATTAACCTAGAGATTTAATTAATTTTTTATTCCACCATTTATAATATAAACCTTACATTTTGATTCCACCATTTATAATATAAACCTTACATTTTGAATCTTTAAAGTGGAACAGATGATCTCATGTTCTCATTGCATTATTTTATAACCGAAAAAGTAAACCAACTTTTAACATTTTTTTTATAAGATAATGATGAGAATAATCTTGCGAACCCAAAAAACAAACATGTGGTATATCGTCTAATAAGAGGTAAAAACCAAAGGTTACTTTAGTGTTAGCTCACAGCATTATTACCAACACTATGAAATGGCACTCAAAACTAGAATTAGAATCATGGGTCAAATTGATTTGAAGTGCTCAAGAATCTTCAAGCAAAAATGCATAATTATAGCCACTTTAGCATGCTTACTCTTCAAACCCATTTATATTCTTTTAATTATTTATTCATATATGTATAATTATTATAGCTGAAAATACACAGAAAAGAAATCATTTCTATAAATTAGCAACCGATTATAAGCAAAGTTAACGATACGCAAACCATGAGTTTAAGGTTATATATACTTTTAAGAGTGTTCGCATGATATTTTAATGTGTTTGGGTCGATAATTGGAGCACACACAGTCATAACTATTATCACAACCATCACATAAATATTTATCTAAAATCCTATTATCACAACACTTTTTTTTTATCTTTTTTTTTTGAACAGCCAAAATTTTATTCATAAAGGATCGACATGCGTCATTGTCTGGATACAACACATAAACACAGAAAACACACGAGCCTTTACCAACAGACATAGGCCCCGAGTGTTCCATCACCATAGAAAACTCAATACATTTCAACCAGTACTTTAAGATACCATCCCAAGGAACGCGAAACTATCAAACTAGCCTAAAGTTTCCTTCAGATCTTGGCCATTATCCCGATCGGCAGCATCGAACTTTACTGCAACTAGGAACCGTGAGACCGAGACCCAGCTAGATGTACAGCAGGACGCATCAATGGCTCATCAGGGACAAAACATGCTACGGGATAACTTTGCAAGCGCATCCGAGGTAACTTCAGCCACAGCGCTGGTACACCCGCTACAAGAGTAGCTCAGAAGCATTAGCAAACCAGCCCACATACAAGACATCATATGGCAGTAGAAGGAAGCCTGCATTGCCCAAACCAGCCCGCATACCCAGATCCATAAATAGTACAACCAAGGAGAGCTTATTAGGCTCACTTAACTAGGGATAAGCCTCACTTGGCCAAAAACTCTGGAGCTCAACGTGGCAAAGTATGATCTCACTAAGGGTTATCATCGGGTCTCACTACTCCATCCTCCCTCATACAATCACCACCTCTGTAACACCCTCAACGCACACACTCAATAACGAAACGACTCTGAGGCTCAAAGGTTTAATAGGGTTAGGTAAACTCCTCAAGCACACCACACCTCCAAACCTCCTACACCATAGGAACCATCACTACCGCCCTAAGCTCCCTCACCTATAGCCCCTCCCCATCGCGCCACTACACCTCACACACAATGATCTCATCGCCCACGGCACTAACCAAGACTCACACACACTAACAGTAATTAGAACAGAGACCACTCACACACTACCAAGACTCGACCAGCTTCCACAATATTATGAAAATAAGCCCCAGGCTCTGGATTTAGACAAACGACACACTCAAACACACCCGAAACACATATGACAGAGACCATACACCTATACGCAATATAACAAGAACTACCCCACATGATTCATCAGAGCGCAGCCGACCTCACTAACAATGACCCTCTAATATAAAACAACACCCACTACGTATCAAAGAATACCACAGACACAAGGACCACACACACGCGCCGTAAGCCAAGATCATAGTGATAGGCATAGGATAGCTGCTAGAGAACACCATGTAAGTCATGACCGCAAAATCACAAGTTCTGAGGTTTGAAAGAAGGATTTTCATTGGCTAGTAAAAGATGGCCTAGCAAATCAACAGGGATTGAAGTGCCCCCTTATCACACCATGGGATCAACAAAGTGCAAACCTCCTATACAACTAATAAAGCCCCCGCACTAGCCTATGATCATGGCTAAGAGATGAGGGAGAAACAATGTGAAGTGTGTGCAATTCATGAGTGACACCATATAACTCCGGGAAAGGATTTAGCCACAATCACTATACCTACCATCACCACCCTTATACCAACATCCCACACCCCCCCTCATAGAGTTGACGATGGTACCATGAACCTCCAGCTAGAGCACCCACTTGCCATGCTTACCTTTCACTTAACGTTAGGAATGACCCGATCGTCCTGTACGTATACAATGGTGATGGATCCTCACCTACAAAACAAAACAGTAATAGCATTCAAAAAAAATTTACACCCATACTACCCAAGTTGAAGGTCTAGAGATTCCGTTTTTTGCTAGGTGATCAGCTTCTTCATAGCACCATCTCTCAATATGCATAAAACCTACTTTACAGAAGCGTTGTACTGCAAGCTCTATTCTATGGCAAACATCCCCACAATCCACAGGGGCATCGCATTCGTTTGAAAGAATTTTAACAGCTGAAAGGGAATCCAATTCTATTCTAACCAACTTAATATACTTTTTGCCCCATCCGATAATGGTCAACAGAGCGAAGTAGATGTTCAAGTTCGCAAGCAATGACACTATGAACCTTGACCGATCTAGAGAAAGCTCCTACTATGTTACCACTATAGTCACGCCATACACCACCGATACCGCCAAAACCGGAACGCCCACAGACAGCCCCATCAACCCTACTTGAGTACATCCCTTCATCCCAATCAGAGAGGGAATCTTTGTCATGTAAACAGTACTTGGGAGATGTAAGATATCTACTAGGGTTGATAGAGAGATCTAGAGACGATCTAAATCTATTGGACCACTTGGCATTTGCCCATCTGCTGACACGAAGCCAGATTAGGTCAACTACACCTTGCACCTCCAACCCTTTATTAGAGAAGACCTTGTTATTCCTCTCCGTCCATAAGGTCCAAAGGGTCCCAAAACATACAAGCATCCAAAGGTTTAAATCCCAACCTCGAATCCTACTCCCATGCCAAGACAGGATAAAAGAGCTAAGGTGACTAGGCATACACCAAGATAGCCCGAAACATCGGAGAATAAGACACCAGACTCTCCAAGCTCGATTGCAGGAGAGCAGTGCATGACCCATGGTCTCAATACTATCCAAACAGAAAGGGCACCCTAGATCATTAGAAGGAATCACACCAATTCTACCTAAGTAGCTTTTGGTGGGAAGCCTATTCATAGCGAACTACCAACACGAGAGTTGGACTTTAGGTGGAGCCCAAAACTTCCAAACTAACACAGGGGCGGATGGACACTCCTCCCCCCAAGCTGACTTCATGAAACTTTTAGTAGAGAAGATCCCGTTATTATCTGGCCCCCACAAAAGTTTATCATCCTTATTCCTCGAAAGGGACTGTCCCTTAACTAATGCTGAAAATTCATTCCAAACATTGATTTCCCAGTCAAAAACCTGTCGTCGGAGTTTGACATCCCATACCCACTCGTCACCAGACCACTGCCCGTAATCAGCGACAAAACCGTCCTTATTAGTTGCCGGGGCATATATTCTTGGGAAGACAGTTTTCAAGCTAATACCCTCAATCCATGGGTCACTCTAGAACTTTGTCGACTGACCATCCCCAACTTTGACCTGTAACCCTTCTTTGAGCGTGCTACACCAATTCTGATTTGAGCCAAAAGGCTTAATTATGCCTTTCCAGACATGTGACATGGAGTTCTTAGTCTCGTCCGGGATCATGATCGACCGACGACAGTACCCATACTTTGTCTGAATAAACTTCTTCCATTCAGTCTCATTACTTTGTCCGTATCTCCACCTCCATTTTGCTAGCAAGGCAGCATTGTTCATCCTAAGATCACCTATACCCACACCCCCATGAGATTTAGGCTTCAATATATGTTCCCAGGCTACCAAGGCATTTCCTTTGCCTTCCTCGCAACCTTTCCAGAAAAAGTGCCTACGAATTGAGTCAAGCTCCTTAAGGACCCCTGCTGGGGCCTTAAACAGAGACATGTAATATGTAGGAAGGTTGTTCAGCACTGATTTAATGAGTACTACTCTCCCAGCTTTCGAAAGAAATCGTGATTTCCAGGACTCCAGCCTTTGTTTTACCCTAGCAATCACCGGCTCCCAGAAAGATGTGGATCTAGGGTTACCACCTACTGGAAGGCCTAGGTACAAAAAAGGTAGTGATCCTACAGCACAACCTATTATTCTCATAATTTTAACACTTTATTTGTGTAGGATTTATGGAGCTCGTCGTTCCTTCGAGCCGGTTCATTTTGCGACTTTTAAACCCACCGCTCCTGTAAAAAAGCAAGAGCATCCGACATTGGTGAGGCAAGAGCATTCATTCTTCCTTATAATGAATGTGGATCTTACTCCTATCATATAACGTGTTTTTAAAACCGTGAGGGGCAACTCAGATGGATAATATCATTGTCGTTGGTCGGTTCTCTGGTTGTTAGAATGATATACGACTGTTATTATTACGAAGTTGTAATTGTTGTATACTATGTTCAAATAGGAGCTAAATTTATCCAGATTTATCTTAGAAGTCATAAGCGCATCGTTAAGAAATTTTATAAAACTACTACAACGACCATTTAATCGATTCAAAAATCAAAATAAAGCAAAGTTGTACATTACGCATAAATGTATTGTACATTTGGTAAGCATACGCACGCTGTCGTTTACACTACATGGTCTGGCATCCCAAAGTGGGAGTGAACTCGAAGTGAGCTAGGCTGACATCATTCGTGTGACAGGTGTCAAATTCTGATTGGATGTATGGACATACCTGACAACTGAACCCTGACACCACGTGTCAGTCATTGGGTAACTCGAATGAAAGACAGCCACGTGACGAGCACGTGACGTCAAAGGAGCAGGCTGGATTAAAGAAGAAGAAATGCTCTCATCCTCGTACACTTTGATTTTCCAAAAACTTGCTAAAAATGGAAAGTAAAGCTCATCATATGAGACAAAATGCAAGACTTGTTGCAGGCATTCCCTTACCCATCAGGGGGTAAATTGTCATTTCACATATGTCAAATTTTGTAAGATACCATTGAGACAAAAACGATAACGTACACATAAAATTTTGTAAAAAAAAAAAGAAACATAAATAAATCATATTCTATAACTTCAAGGTATAAGAGTGTAATAATTCTTATATGGAAAGATAAACGAAAGCTGAGGTATTTTATAAGTTTAAAGTGCTCAGCTATTAACATTTTTCACCATCATTATGTTGTTTTAAATTATTGAACTAGCTCTTAACTTTAGACTACGATGTGTTACAAAGAATGTCATTAGTTACACATTCTTGTTATCTTGTACATATTTCAAGTTTAAAGACACATCGTGTTTTTTGGTTTATAATTTTTTTCTCTAAAAATGTAACGTTTTCATATATAATCATAGATTTAAGGAAGGTGTTAAAGGTATCTTTGAAACCAGTCTCTTTACCTTTAAATAGAACTATAATTATCTATATTTTATCTTTTAGGTACCTAGCTGAGGCCGAATTAATGTATTGTTATTGTCTTGTTGCATTCATTTAGCCAATAGAATGATATACAGTTAACTAGAGATTAGCATATTGACCGAATTTCATGAAATAAAACAGTACCAGTTATGGTATTTCTGTATTAAGAATTTAAGAAATCTGGTTTCGGTATATTTAGTACTGGTTGGTCCAATTTTGGTAAAAGTGAACGTATTAATTTGACTTTTTCAGAACCGGTACCGACAACGAAGCAGTATCAATTCTTGTACTTTGGTTTGATATTCGCTACAAAAAATTCAGAAAATTCGATTTTGATATTTTTAATATAGATTTCGGTTCTTTCCGGTTTTGATACCAAAGCCACCCCTATACTCCAAATTTAAGTGAGATTTACCGTAGTACATCTTTTGAAATTACTTTGAAAGAAAGTTCTTTATTAAAATATTAATATATTATTAATTAAATTAAAGTAGAAGAGCAAGCAAAAATAGTAAAAAGAACATATATAACTTCTTTATAAATAACGTGTAGTTCTTTAATTTATTGAATAAAATAATAATTTTATCCTAACAGAAAAAAATTACAAATAAGTGAATAACATTAAGGGTATTTATTTATTTATTTATCATAAGACGAAAATAATAGTATTTTTTCGTGTAATATTAAAATTAATAGAGTGATGGGAGTGTGCACTGTGTAGGCAAGACTGCAAGAGTAATAAATGTTAAGGGAGAAGTGGAAATAGGAAAAATGTCAGAAATATAAAGGTTGTGTAATTAGTAAAAGAGCATACAATTTCATCTTTATTTTGATTGTGGTTTTCTTCATGTACTGTTTTGGCTTCTTTTACAAGTTGTCAGTTTTCTCCCTTCAATTTCGCTCATTAAATCATATGATTATAATATATATATATATATATATATATATATATATATATATATATATATATATATATAGGGGAGGGTTCATGCGAGAACCGTTGTTAGTGCGAGAACCGCGAGAACCAATCTCAGCCATTCCTTGGATATGGGAAGTATCATGGATGGAGAGCGTGGAGGGATGAGGTGTGGCAGGGTGCATGTGAGGAATTCATGGGTGGTCAATGACATTGAAGGAGGGGGGATTGGACGGCTTAGATTGGTTCTCGCGGTTCTCGCGCTAACAACGGTTCTCGCATGAACTTTTGTCTATATATATATATATATATATATATACACACACACATTTTTTTTTATTAAAAAAACCAAAATTTATTTTATATATTGATCATTTAATGAATTTTGATTTTTAAGAATCTTTTTCTGTCCTTTAAAATTTGATATTAACCTACCTTTAGACTTTTAGTTCACCATTTTTTAAGGAATTACTTAATATATTATGACTATTAAATGTTTTTTTACTTAAAGGTAATATATGATGGCTTCAAATTTACCAAAATGGTGGTTGGGAGTTGATGGTGATAGTGGTGTTGTGTGGTTTTATGCAAGGTCCATTTTCTATCACTATCCTAGTTTCCTAAACTTCAAAACTTATAGGTGTTAGGTGTACAACTTGTGTTATTTTCTACTTGTGCATTTTTTGGTGTAAGGGAAAGTCTTGAAGTTTAAATGCTCTTAAATAAATTTTGTGTATGGTTGGTATGAAATGATTTATTTTGGGCAAGGTTTAACTAGTTTCATAAGCGTAATGAAATTACTGTACATAGTTATACCGTTATATAGTTAAGGTTTAATACAGATTATCAAATATATACTCGATTAAAGTATGTATACATCGCTTGGGTCAAATGCAATAAGCTCAACAAACTTCTTGAGAGTTTAAAGAGGTTATTGAAATATCTACTCGTTTATCACTTTCATGTTTGTTGTGTGACTGGTTAGTGATAGATCATTACAGTGACCTACAAAAATAATGAAAATAAACTCATTTATATTGATATTTGAGTCTAAATTACTTTCATTAATGACAAGTTATGTGATCTAAGTTATGGCTATATAAATAAATTTAGCTTAAATGTTTTATTAAGTTTATCAGAAAGTAAAACTTTGCATTTCAAGTTTTGTTGCATCTATCTTGCATGTTAAATTTGGATATGTGGGTTAGGAAAGGCCCTTTGAATGGTAGGTTGAACATGAGGCCCTTGAGGGCATTTAACACTTGAGGGTCAAATACTCAAAATGTAATATAACTGGATGTGTAGTGTGGCCCAAATAAATTCAGAACATATGGGCCTTTTAATATCATTGGACCATTTCCACCAATCAAAATTGGAATGTTAGGCAATTTTATGATGTTAGAATAATAGAATCCAGCTGTTTTAAATCTTTTAAATAATAATTAATGATTTCTAATTAATACAAGGTTAATAGATGTAACTATGTATATAAATTTATTAAATCACATTAAAAAAGTACTAAGGTAAGTTCTTCATACAGGTTCACATCAACTGTTTAGATTGTTTGAATGATAATGTGTATTTTTTATACTAAAAAATGTAGGTGGTGTGTAATAGTCATGTATCTTTACAAGTTTGCTTATTTTATATAACGTATTTTATTTATTTTCTCATTAGGTAGATGTGAAATGGGTGGTGTATGTGCTTAAATTATGGTGATGTCTTCTTATATCACCAACAACACTAATAATACCGAATCTAATAAAAACGGATACGCAAAAATAAGATGTAGATAGTTTCAATTAATAAGTAGTTGTTGATATTAATTCATCCGTCCAATAATTATCATACACTATAAATTTTTTAAAGTATTTATTTCTTAACTTTAATTTTAAATAGCTCTTTTTGTATTATATAATTACTTATAAAAATTATATCAATAAAAATACATTTATATATTTTATATAAAATATTATATAATACAAATGAAGATATTTAAGATTAAAGTTAGAAAAAGGTTTGTGTGCATATACACAACACATAAAATTATAAAGTATGGCGATAAAGGTTGTGTGTTAAAATGCAATTAAAGTTTTGTTATATATATACTAGTTTAAATGTCCGTGTAACACACGGGATGATTTATAAATAGTAATAGTTATTAAACACTAATAAACGATATTAAATACTTATGAAACACGAAAAAATATAGTAAGAAAATGACGACAGACGGCGTCAATCCCAAGATGGTATGACCAGCGATAAGTAAGTCCATTTTATTATATTATATTATTAAATAATAAACTTAATTAGTTAGATAGATAAATATAATTAATTTAAATCTAAACTTATTTCTAACTTTTAAAACATATATATCTAAAAAAATTTAAGTTAATTCAATTCATAATAAATATAATTAATTCAAATCAAACTTAAAAAAATTTTGATAACCGTATATAGCTTAATTTATCTGAATCAAAGAAAAGATAACTTTTTTTATATTTATCATTGATTTAATTAAGGGTTATCTTAATCTAATTCACATTACTTTGACTCTAAAAAGTCAAAATCAAAATTCTAGAGATAAAATAATTAACGGTTATGATTAAATCTTTTAATAAATGAAGGGTCCAGATCATCTAATAATTTTTTTCAAATTAATCTTTTATATATATTAGAAGATATATGTATGTATATATATATATGTATATATATATATATATATATATATATATATATATATATATATATATATATATACAGAGAGAGAGAGAGGAAGGTTCATGCGAAAAGCTTTTTTATTGCGAGAAGTGCGAGAAACATTTTTATCCGTTAGATGATTAATTCAATGGTGAAGATCAATCATGACATTGTGGTAATTAAACTTAATTACAAAGGGTTTAAAATACAATTAAAAGGGTAAAGATGTAATTTAAATCATTAGATAACCATTTTCCTAATTAATCTCCTATTCTATTTCTATAATTATTATTTCCATCAGTGATAACCATTACATCCCCACATTTCTCTCCCCTTAACCCTAGATTTAATTTCTCTTCACTCTCTCTCAGTTTATTCATCTGCCGATCAAGACCCACGGCCGCCAACCACCTACGGTGACGTCGCACTCCGCCCTCCGATCTAACTATCAGCAACTGAAACATAGCCGAAGATCTATCGATGTTGTCTCCAGTCTCGCCGGTTCTAATGTTTTTCGCTGGTAGTCCACCATCAAAACCATCCAACCACTGCATTACTGGTTCAAGGTCGATATCAATCGAAGTTTCACCTCCGAAAATTTACAGGCGACGACATCGCCTCTTAAATGAACGATGACGAATGAAAGGGTTGATCTGAACGACGATGTTAGCACCTTATGAGAGTAAACTAGTGAATTTGATTTATGGAAGATGGGAATATGACTGGATATTTTATGGAAATCAGGGTACTTTTTGAATGAGGAAGAAGGTGTTTTAAATCCTATATTTTATTCTAGATACTTTATCTTCTAAAAGGTGTTGATATTTATCATTGCTTCTTTCTTTTTCTTTTTCATCCGTTTACTTCCCTTCAAATATTTATTTTATGCTGTTTGAATTGTTTTTTTTTTCTTGTTAGACATTTATTATAATAATGAAATTTATAAAAAATACATCTACTTTATGGAAATATATATTACTACGACATTTATTAGTGAACATATATCTTCTATGAACCACACAAGATTAATCTGTAGAGTAAAGAATAATCATTAAATAAAAATTGTTTAACATATTCACTAATGAACATAGACTACTTAGTCCTATCTGCTTACATCTGTGATTTTTAATTGGTAAACGACTGTATGTTCATTGGTGCACCGAAGTTTAAAATGTTTGGTTTTTAAATTGTCATGGCAACATAATGTGTTTTGACTATGTTCAATAGCGAACACAGTGTTAATGATGAATCTATAAATATTTGAATACCGTAAAATAAAAGAATACTAGTAAATAATTTTCAGATCAATTTGTTTTTTATTTAAAAACTGGTAGAGAAAAAAAATATGAGAATAAATAAATTGGAAAGAGAAAAATATGAGACACAAATAAATTGGAGAGAGAAAAAATTGGTTTACTATTATGCCCTTTTTAGTTTAAAAAAAATAAAAAATATGATTAATCTAATCAACTAGATCAAAGACAAATAGAGGGCTAGGATAGCTTCTCGCACTTCTCGCAGCAATATAACTTCTCGCATGAACCTTCCCCTATATATATATATATATATATATATATGTGTGTGTGTGTGTGTGTGTGTGTGTGTGTGTGTATGTAGGGGAGGGTTCCATTGAGAATTGATTTTAGTGCGAGAACCGCGTGAACCAATCTTAGCCGTTGATTTGATAAGTGGAACTCATAGATGGAGAGCGTTGAGGGATCAAGTGTGGCAGGGTGTATGTGAAGAATTCATGGATGGGCAATGACATTGAAAGAGGGGGAATTGGACGGCTCAGATTGGTTCTCGCGGTTCTCACACTAAAAATGGTTCTCAATGGAACTTCTTCCTATGTATGTATGTATATAAGTTCAAATGTGAACAATTTTTGTGTGAGAACGATTTATAATATCATTAATCAATGACTCACTAATATTTTGGTCACTTATATATTTATCCAACCGTTAATTGTCCGGGTAAATCACTCGTGATTAATTTGGCTGGTTTTTTCCAAAAGGATTTAATTTCAAAAAATGTATCAAAGTTGTTACATTTTGCTATTGTATATATATACCTACTTTAGTAACTACCATTTGATGTATCAAAATCTCAAAAGCTACTTTTGACGTATTCGGTTACCTACATGATAGATAATCGGTAATTTCTATTATTTTTACTATTTTTAATATTACAAAATTTTACACCTCATTAAATTGTTGTCACTTCATAAAGGTCAAGGAAATATTTATCTTCAACAAGATGAACAAGTGAAAACCCATCAATTGAAACACAAATCTATGTTAAATCTTAATAAAATATAAAATGTTCCTTTCCAGAAATCATTCAGGATTTGAAGAAAGAGTTTCAAATAACCAGAATTCCAAAGGTTTAGAAAAGGAATTGAAGCTAATTGAATTAGGTTTAACTAGTGTGTGTAAAAACATGTATTTATACTCCTAAATGGGTCATAACATTCCACCCCCCTTAAAAGATTCTTGTCCTCAAGAATCTTTATTGAATCCAAAAACTCAATTTAAGTCTTCATATTACTTGTTAGCAACATTTCGATCAATTTCTTCTTTGTTAATTGATTAACCTTATTAAACATTTGTGGTCTTTTGTAATCAACTAAAACATGCTCCAACAAGGAAATCTTGAAGTGAATTTGGTACCCATATGATCCCAATAACACCTTCCTCTTCAATTTAGTAGAATCCACTTTAGATTTTTCAAAAGAAAGAACACCCAATTGGCTTCCTACCAACTTGAATTCAAAACCAATTCTAATAAACTTTGTTTCATGTGAATCCACTTCAATCAACTTCCCAAAAACAGTGGAACATTGTGCTAATGACTCAAGTTTAATTCCCTCATCAAATTCTTCACTAAGGCTTTGGAGAAGATGGCAACTCCACACAAGTGTTCTTATCCACTTCACTTGGCTTATCAAGAGTCGTATAACAACTGGGACTACCGATTATTTCACTTGAATCTTGAAGATTTGGATAAGGTAGCAATGATGGATTAACACTCATCTTTCTATCATTGTTGGTTGATTCTTCCAATCTAGCCAAACAATAAGCACCCCAAAGCGTTTTGGGTTCAAACATGCTAACCACCTTCATAATTTCCGGTTGCAACCCCGAAATGAAGTGATTAACGACATATGGTTCATTTAATCATATTCTTTCATACAAAGAACAAAATTTTTCATAAAATTCTTGTACCGTGCCTTCTTGTTTGAAACTTTCAATGCTTGGCATTTCATCAAATACCTTATGAGCATCTTTTCTTTTCACAAATTTTTTTCATCAATGTTATCATTTACCATGGAAACTCTCAAATTGTCAACAAAATATGAACTAGAACTTGAATATATAGCATTGCTGTTCAAAATTCGATGAGTAGTATCATTACCTCGGGTTTCTCACTCCTAACCGACAAGAACACCATTGATGGAACTTGAAATTTGCATCAGGGACTTGTTGAACTATTCCATTGATGTCTTGATAGTTGATGTAATTGTTGTAGTGATCAATTTCTTTATATCTTCATCTAGAACAATGCTCCAAATAGTTATCGCCATTGTTGTGCTCAATTATAGAAAACAGTAATCAGATTTAGGGCCAAGAAAGTAGCTCAGATATCAATTGTAATGTTCATTTCCAGAAATCATTCAAGAATTGAAGATAGGGTTTCAAATAACCAGAATTCCTAAGGTTTAGAAAAGGAATTGAAGCTAATTGAATTGGGTTTAACTAGTGTGTGTAACAATGTGTTTGAAAGAGAAGCAGAGAAAAGAATTCTGTTTATTATCAAAATGAATTACAAAAAGCATATCATGAACACCCATTAATTAAGGTTCATGCGATTCAAACACCAAAAAGCATATCTGGATATGCCATCGATTAAGGTTCATGCAATTCAAAGAAGCAGAACCGAAACAAATCAAAACATCAAATCTGAACAAATCCTAAAGTTACCATCATAGGAAAACCTCGATTTGAACAAGAACTTTGATTAAAGAACATAGAAACTAACAGAGACCATATTCGATTAGGAATAAAAATGAAAAACCTTAACAGATCATTGAAATTGCATATTAACCTAAACAAGATCATCTTTGATAAATTCAATGAACCCTAATAATTTTCGTCAATAGATGATGGCGGGAATTTCACGACAAAAATTCTAATCGAGTAACAACAAATTTTTGTTGCTTAAAACTTAAAAGGGTTCAAAATTTCTAATAAAATATTAGAAAATATTTACTAACAAAATTATTAATAGACGACCGTTACTAATATATAGAACTTCTTAAAGTTTTTTCTATTACTAATTCCTAAATTACCAATGAATTGATAATTGTTAAAATCTATTGTTGTTAGCAGCTTCTATATTAATAGTTTAATTTTTAGTTTTTTTTATTTGTCTTATATTTACATATATAACAATTGTTGTTAGCAGCTTCCATTAAAACCGACAAAACCGAACCGATAAAATCGTAACCATTTCAAAACCGACGGTTCAGTTTTCAATTTTGCAGAAACCGATTGGTTCGGTTTGATTTCTGGTTTTAACTAGAAACCGCCCCACTAAGAAACCGCCCCATTAATATTTAATATATCATATATAGTTTATAATTTTATAGCTTTTAAATAGAAGTCAATGAAGCCCATCAAATATTTCAAGATCCAATTATCAGGGTCAATAAATTTTTTAATTTCTTTGTCGTTTACCTCTTTTCAGATCGATGTTTATATTCTGATTATATAATACAAAATACTTTTATGTTTTGAATATTTGAGTTGAAAATTGTATTAGGTGTTGAAGTATATTATTAGACATTAAATTTAATGCTATAAATTAATAATCGTGGCTGACATTTGTATATAATGTTATAAATATAAAGGTTAGTACAAGAAATTTGATATTAATATTGAAAACCAAGTGGGTTCGGTTTTAAAACCGAAACCAAACCGTTAATGATCAGAATCCGCCAAAACCGAAACCGATAGAAACCGAAACCATTGGGTTTAAAAATCCTAAAACCGAAATTAACGGAGTGGGTTCGGTTTGAGCTTAAAACCGTCCCAAACCGCCCCATGCACACCCATACTTGCGCCTATTACTATTCATTCCTGAGTTTTTCTAAATTGCGCTGAGTTCATAATATATACTAGGTTTTACAAAATTGAACAAAAGTATTATGTAGATCAGATGGTTGTCAGCGTGGCGTTTGTAGTACAGTTCTCGAGTTCGATCTTGAGTCTTCCATTCCATTTTTTATTTTTGGCGTAGCTTTTCTTTTTTTTCTTTTTCATTAATTTATTTATAACCACCACTTTTTTAATAACAAGATTTTAGTTTTTATTTCTTCTAAAAACATGTTGGTTTTTATAAGAACACTTTGTTTTTTTATTCCTTAGATAATTATTTATTGCGACATATTTGGATTTTATTTTTTTAAAAACATTTCTTTTAATAAAAATTTTAAACTTTTTCAACTAATTGCATTTTTATATAAAGATCATTTTTTTCTTTTTTCAATGACACTTGCTTTCAACAGTAGTCTTAGTTTTATTTTCACTCTTTTAAACAAGGCGCCCCCCCCCCCCCCCCTATGCTCGGGGCTTCACGGGACATCTGTCAAAATAGTATATAAGAACACAAAACTAAAACTTTAATAAATAAACAAAGTTAATTAAAGTGTACTTACTTAATTTGCTTTATCAAAAGCTCTATAAACTTTTAAAAACTACGTGAAGCAATATATTGTTTTGAAGCTTTGATGAGTTTTTTTACAAAACAAATTTTTTTGTAATGGAGCTTATTTTTTAAAAAACAGAAAATCCGTAGCGAATCGCGGGCCCAAAACACTTGTTATAAACAATATCCTTCTAAAATCTATAAACTTTCTTATATATCTAAATACTCAATTTAATTATAACTGAAATATTTAATTATTAAAGAATATGTAATCTCCAAGTTAATTTACGTATAAATATGTACAAAATTAAATACCCTTATTTTTCTTACAAATATATAAACCACATGTTTCTTTTTTTTTAATGGCAAAATTAAAGGGACTAGGATAGAAACTTCGGCTCAGCCATAACCTCCACGTACCTAGACCCCCGATTTTATTAATAACTAAATGAAAAGCAACTAGCAAGGTGCTAGATAAAAGATTACAAAAAGTTCATAAACAAGAAAGAGGAGAAATACACCAATCCACCCATTTATACTTAAAGTTACAATCTCCCGGTCTTATTTGTTTAATTCATAGGAAGGATAGTGATTGGACTTGGCTAAAGATCAGTTGCTCCTTCCCTTGAGAATTGGTTGAGAATGTCTTATCGTTCCTGCACTTCCAAATCACCCAAAAAAAAGAGTAGATGATCGACTCCCATCATTGCCTTCCATTCACACCTTTTAGATTCAAAACCTCACACCAATGCAGTGGATGAATGTCGTGTTGTGCAACATTAACTAGGCTACTACCTTTCAAAAATATTAAAAGGGTACTACAAATTCATTAGTATAACAACTTCTAAATCTTATTATTTTCTTTTTATTTTAAATCAATAGATTTACACCATAATGGATTTTAGGAATTGTATAGGAATTTGTTTTTTAAGGCTTGAAAGTTTTTAAGATTTTATATTTTTATGTTGTGTTTCTCAATATCTCTATGTTTTGAAACTTGACAAAACGTTATGCAATACTATCAATGAAGCTTGAGCTCCATTTCCATTGTTTTAATGGGGAAACTCCATTAATAAACACATAAAATTAGCAGTGATTGACCAAGTGGAGAGGAGATCGAAAGGCGAGGCCGGCTTGATCAAATTTGAAAAAAAATTAATTGTACAATCTTTGATTCGTCCTCCCTCCTAGTAAAAACCTTACTGCTCAATGATGGCTGATTTTTCCTCTTTTTTTCCAGTTCAAATTTATGAACTTTAGATGGAGGAGGTGGAGAGATCTATGAGTATGATCGAGTTTAAAAGAAACTGAATCGTGAATTTGAAGAAGAGGAAAAGAAATAATGATGAATTTTGTATGTGAGAGAGTGTACTAGGTTTTTCAAAAACTCACAATTGATAAATTATGTGATGTTACCTGCAAATATATTGTTCAAATAGGGAAGACATCAGATGTACATCTTTTTTAAAATGAGGAACCTCAATAAACCTTTACAATAATCATTGGTTATTATATAAAATCAACTATACAAAGTTTTGATTTACCTTTGTCATCATGCTTTGTGTAAATGTTAGGTAGATGATTAGTACACAATATTTTCATGTCATACACTACAGTTTAACTTTCTTACCTCTACAAAATCAACAACTATTTTTTCAACCATTTGTTCATGAGTATTGTAGTTCAGTTTAACATATATCTTTTGTTGTGTATAGCAAAAAATTATATATATGAATTAATCATCTCTCATATATTAAGAGTTAATATATTCTTATGTTGTAGTGAAACATGATATATCCCGTTATGTTCTCTAATAAACATAAGAGTAGATTTACTATTTTAATTCAATAATAAGTTTTTTTTATAAATCCGACTTTCATATTCATTGAAAAACATAATAAATTATGTTTAACTAAGATATGAAGATTTTAACCCAAATATTGATATGCATGTACTACTAAAATACTTCTTCCAAAGAGATATTATCTATATAACATTTTGCAAGGCAAAATGTTACTGTGGATGAGCAGTAGATTCATGTTATGTATCTGAATTCGTAAAATAAAACACTACAACTTAAATAGCCTAGCGGATAAGGCTTTGATAACTTTGAGGTCACACGTTCTAGACACGTTCCACCATTTCTCTTCTTTTTTTAAGGACCATACCCAGTAATTATTTATGCTTCTCTCCTTTTTTTGGACCATAACCAGGGCAATAATTATTTTTACTTTCCGTGTAGTTTTGGATAAAGGTACAAATCTTCCTTTGACTGAATCAATCGCCTCTCCAGTCTCCATAACCCGTTTCTTGGTCAATCAAATTAATACTTCCCCATCCATAGCTCTGTTTTTACTCTAAAAAAGTTAAGCATTTTTTTTGTGTCAAAATCCATGGTGATCTTCATCCAAAAGAAAACAACCTTCCTTCACCATTGTATCCAAGCATCATCAGTACTTCCTTCGCTGCAGCCTTGCACTGCCTCCACCACCTTCGTAGCAGGTTGTATCCATTATTGCTTCTCAATTTCTTCTTCTTCTATCCTCTTTTTTCCAAGTGTAAGTTTGTGTGTATGTTACGAGTGTGCCTTTCTTCTTCTTCGTTAACCTTAATTTTTTATTTCTTTTGGGTTTTATTTCTGGTCAATAAGTGTTAAAAGAAGCGTACACCAGGTGCTTGATGAAATGTCTCAGTAAGAATTGTGCTTGAATTTTCTTCTGTAACATTTTGTTTAGTTCTAATGTTGGTTATGTTTCAGTAATTACTTCGAATATATTGTGTTGTAGTTCCTAACCAATGTTAGATGATGGGTTTGTCAAATACTCACATGTTGCTCACTTCAAGTCTTCTAAGAAATGTGAAGTCTTTATTCTTTTCCCTTTTCTCTTGGTGTATTGCATTTGAATGTTTTACTCTTTATCTTTTGTTAGTATTATGATTTCTTTTTATGTAGTTATTTTGTGATCAAGGTTTTCCCGCAATGACAACCAACTTATAATACAAATAAATGCATGTATGTGTGTCTGTGGGGGGAAGAGGATCACCAGATCTAAGTTAGGATCGTGTTCCATCAAAGGGTTGATTTGTAGAAGCAGGTAAATAGAGGTAAGTAAACACATTATAGATCTTTGTATCTAATCCCGATCTTTTAGGTGTTAATAAACATTCCAAAAATCCACATTCACACCCTTTATTGATATTTCTATCTTACGTCTATATACTTTATTGTTGCAAGTAGCTTAGAGTAATATTTAGTATTGTTGGAATAACAATGCAGAGGTTATGGATCCATCAGTTACTCTTTCAAAAGACAAGATCAAACTACAACTTGCACCTAACCATTTAGGTATGTTGGATTCACGTACTATTTGTCGATTGTTACTTTGAGGGTTGTTTGGGACTTTGGCTACGTGTGTTTCCGCTTAGGTTATTGAAATGGTGTTGTCGTTAGGTCTTTTCCTGCTCGAATGGGTTAGGTTACCAGAATGTGTTTTTTTGGGGAAGGGTGGGGGGTTAGCTTCCCCTTAAATGATTTTGGTGTCCATTATTTAAATCGATTTGGTTTGGGTCAATAAAAAGTTAGAATTAAAAGCCATTCAATATGTTGTGTTAACGTTATGGGTGTCTGTTGGCCTGGATTAAAGTAATTCAATATGTTCATGTCTAAAACAAATAACGTAATGACCCGATTATTGAGGGTTAGTTGGTGTTCTATTAAAGGTTGTCTAGAGTCTTTATGGTGCCTTCTCATGCGTACTTGATTTAGAATATATGTTGTAAGATCATGTTGCAAATCAAATATGTGTTCAGTTTTGGGTTAGAGATTTGCTATTCATTTTGTTGTTAATAGGATTTTGTTTTTGGGCTTCACTATGTCCTACTTAAGTGGATTTTAAGTTATGTGCGACCTGTCTAATTAAAATTTTATATCTTTAAGTAAAGACTAAAAACGTCTTAGGATTGGTCTGACCCAATCCGACCCAGTTAAGTCTACTAAAATTACCCGTTTCAATCCAAACTGTCTGTTATTGCCCTTGCTGCTGTTTAATGTTTATGTGGATCTGTGATGGTTTTATCTGTGTAACTGTCCATGCATATATCTATGCAAAGTTTGCCTAAACCATGTCACTGTTTTAACTTTTAACCATTTATGATAGAGTACATATTACACAAAATTACTAATACTAGCTATATAGCTTATTAATATGCTTTAATTTGCCTTTCCATGTGAACTATTTTTAGCCAACTAAATAATTGCTTATATGCTATTTAGCAAATGAATTAGCATTGTAATATGCATTCTGATGGGATCAAAGATCCAATATGTTGTAAATAGTAATATGTAGTTGTTGATGTATTGTGTGAACAATAATATATTAAATGCTTACAATGTACTAAATAAATCGTTCTATAAGAATAAATTATAATACTTTTTTTGTAAACGAAATGTTGTATGAATACATATGGCTAATCCTTTGGAATAAGCAATATCTCTATTCTCTGTTCTTGCGCCTTTTAGGCCCTAATTACATATAAAGATGTTGCTACTAACACATATAGCCTACATCTGAAATGCACTCAAGTGGTTCGAAACTATATAGCATTTAATTTAGAAAAAGAATATCAGACCAATGCTTATCTAAGATTTTAACCATCACATAAGGTCTACAAGGAATTTTTATCTCCCTGTTTTAGTCATAGAAGGTTCAATTTAGCCGTTGTACAAGACTTAAAAAAGTCAGTTTGAGATTCTATATAGTAACTTTTAGTCCCTCATTATTTCAGCAATTTTTTTAAACATGTAACTGATTTGAGATTGGTAAGACTCATATGTGGAATATACACAAACTCATAATAAGGAAAGAGGTTTATTATTTTCTTTTAAATTTTATTTATTTGTCTCCTTTTTTTACTATTTTTGGATATAGAGTTTGGGTACTAATTGGTTATGACGTTATGTGACCACCTCTTACATTAACATCTAAACTTCTTTTTGTTGTAGTTGGTTATATTAGTATCTTATATTAGATTTTAAGGTAATTATGTTTGTTGATATTTATTTGTATTATAGTCTTACAAATTTCTTTTATAAATGAAATTAGTTTCTTTTAGTATGAAATTATTTTATGTGATTAATGTCATTTGTTTTAACCAACAGCAGGAACTCTGGCATATCGGCGTTATAGCCAAACAAAATTCGGATATAAATAGATGGCTGTCGTTCCAAAAGGCTGAAGGAGATGACAAGGAAAGGTAACGGACATGAGTAAGTAAATGGTGCCTAAAAATATATATTTTCACGATGGCTAAAGAACTTATTTTATTGTAAAAAACTAAAACTTAACTGTAAAAGGACATAAGATGGTAAGGTACTAAGGTTTGGCACAATGTGAGTGAATGATGCTTAAGGCATATATTTTAACAATGGTTAATAAACTAATTTAATTTAAAGAGTAACTGCAAGGTCAAAAGAGAATAAGGTAAGAGACAAGAATGGTAAGGCAAAAAAATAGGGTGTGAATGATATTAAAGAAATATGTATTTTAAAATGCCACTTAAAAAAATTATGTTGTTTTACAACCAACAAAAATCTGTTACAGACACTACTACACAAAAGACAATAAAGACCACTCTATGGGAACCAGTTCAACAAAAAACCGGTTTTTATATGTATGGGAACCGGTTCGTAAATAAAGACCCGGTTTTTAAGAGTAAAAGACATGGGAACCGATTGCTAAGTAAAAAACCGGTCCTTATGTTACATATAAAGACCGGTTTTTAAGTTATCAACCGGTCCCCATAAGTTTTGTTCATATAAACCGGGTATCTATTAAAGAACCGGTCCCCTTAAGTTTATCAAAAAATTTAACCTAGGTTAAACACCAAACATTCCCCCATTCCCCCATTTGCATCGCACGACTCATTTGCTCTCGATACCTCACGACTTCGCAATCCCTTCCGACCCCTCGCCGGTCGTGAGTCCGTTCTCCGGTCGCAGCCCCTCCACTCTCAGGCCATCCCTCGCAGCTCGCGTCTCTCCCTCTTCCGCTCAGGCGACGCACATCTATTCCCAGCCACTGCCGCCGTTCCTCCACCCACAGCCGCCGCCGCATATGCCCTAATTCAAGAGGTTAGCCTTCTAGTTTCAACTTCTTTATGTTATTTTCTTGTTAATTTTTGCTGTTTTATGTTTATTTCTTGTTATTATTATCATTCTTGTTAATTTCTTGATAAATGATGGGTTATAGGTACTGTGTTTTGTTTTTGTGTGTTCGGTTCCCACCCACAGCCGACGTTCCCCCACCCCTGCCGCCGCATTTGCCCTAATTCAAGAGGTTAGTCTTCTAATTTCAACTTATTTATGTTATTTTTTGTTATTTTGTAGTTAATTTTTGCTGTTTTATGTTAAAATTTTGTTATTCTTGTTATTCTTGTTAATTTCTTGATAAATTATGGGGCATAGGAACTGTTTTTGGTTTTTGTATGTTAATTTGTTGATAATTTTTGTTGTTCTGCTGTTTTATGTGAGCTGTGTGTGTGTGTTGTGTGCTGTGAGTGTGTGTTAGTGTGTGTTGTGACTGTGTGTGTGTGTTTTATGTGTGCAGTGAGTGTGTGTTGTGTGCTGTGAGTGTGTGTGTTTTATGTTTTGGATTTGTTTAGATGTATAGAGAACATTAGTACATGCTGTTTTGGAACTGATTTCTTGTTTAGATGTTTTGGCTTTGTTTAGTAACATCAACAGTAATTAACTCTGGTATTTGGATCCTTGTGTTCTTAATCCTACTGTTATTAACCAAGTCTGATCAAAGGATGAGACTAGCTATAACAAATTAAGCAAATGAATTAACCGTAATATATGCTAATGTGTATACTTGATCAGGAAATGAAAACCAAAAGCCAAGAAAAAAAATTACTCAGACCATGATATATAGAGTACCACCAGAAGTAGAAAATAAATGTCATTCAAAAGTACATGATTGCATGCCTCTGTTGATTTTACTTTTGTTTTCTTATATTTCTCAAGGATTACTATTTACTGTAAACACAAATATAACAAAAAGGCCACATACAAGCACACCAACTTAAATACAATCCCAAACACATCTAAGACTTGGCTGTAGGTCTCCTATGGATACATATACTTGTGACATTAAATTTTACATTGACTTGTGTTTTACACACACACACACACACACACACACACACACACACACACACACACATATATATATATATATATATATATATATGACACCCATTTAATATACTTGTTATTTAAATAGGTGCAGTGGAGTCGTCATCCATTTTCCCAAAAAGAACTACATGGCACAAAATGTGTCAAATTCGATCGGGTAAAGTCAACATTGTGTTTATTATATTTGATTATGTGTGGATTATGACAACTTTTTCTAGCTTGTGAAAAATGTTTGTGATAAAGTTTTTGAATCTAACATAAATGTTTGTGGTCTTGCAGATATAGTAACTATATGTGTAGAAGAATGAAAGATTTTTTTAGGAAGATTGTCGCAATTAAGGAAGATTTATGATAAGATATTAGCTTGGTTTTGTATTTATCTCAATTGTGATAATCAACTAAGTTTTGTATGGTTACGTTGTAATATATTATTTAAGTATCTTTTTGGTGAAATTATGTGAAATTTGTAATTCTATGGGCACTACTAGTATTTTGGAAAATTTATTTTTTTTAAATTTGTTATTAAAAAGAGACCGGTTTTTATAGAAAAACTGGTCTTTATGGTTTGTTATGGGGACCGGGTCTTTATGATAACCGGTCTTTATGTGTACTTATCGGAACCGGTTAATAACCGGTCTTTATGTGTTTTTTTCATGGGAACCACCCCTAAAAGGCACCCCCACTAAAACCGGTCTTCATGAATAGATTAACCGGTCCCCATTCCTTTATGTGTAGTAGTGAGATTTGTGTTTGGTTAAATTAGCATTTACACCTACCATAACTTTTAGTATTATGTTCGGGTGGTTTGAGTTTATATCTTGATCACATATTATATTAAATTATATTAGTGTTGATATGTTTGTGTTTGGGTTTTGCTCATAGATCTAGGTTTTCATTTTCAACTGTGTTCATATTTTTTGCTGTTCGGGTTTATTTTATTTTTTTCACATGCCTCAGTAATATTTAGCATTTTGTTGATGCATTTAGAAATTTTAGTCATTATTTACAAACTCCGCCGCTACGCTGTTTAAAAGCAAAAAACAAGGACAAAAAATTATGATAATATATTTATATTTACAGACATGCAATTGTGCAAAAACCCAAAAGGTTGACCTACACAACAACTCCATTGACTCACAAAGACACGTCATAAAAACCTTTATGCATGCAATAAGCGGAAAACAACTAAACAAGAGTTAATTTCGTTAACTTATTTTTCGGTTTACACACTTATTAAAAATTCTAATAAGCTCGTAAGATAATTATTAAATTTTTACTTATAAATTTACCAATTCTATACTTACGACATAATATTCATAAGTTTAAAATGATAAACTGATGAGTAAAAAATGTTAACTTACGAGCTTTTAAAAATTCTAATAAGCTTGTAAAGCAGAAAATAAGTTCAGCAGTATACTACGTATGCTCTAAACTTACTCATATATCTATGTATTTTATTTATAGTGAAACTAAAACCCGTAACCACCACCTAATGTACTCATGTTCAGATTATTCCATTGAAGATCGTCTATCGATGGTTCTGCAGGTTCACCAGATCGTTTTCCGGCAGCTTCTTCAACCACCTTGTCGAAGTTTCCACGACACACAGGAGAACAATAAGCTTCCAATCCCCTGATTAATTTGAATCAGATCATAGAAACTTAACAAAATAAAATTCCTACTCACGAGAAATCAACATTCAATTCAGTTCAACTACAGTTTTGGTCTAATCGATTGTAACAGATTCACGGGATTGAGATTTGAAAATTCAATTACCCGTTCATGTAACGATCTCCATCCGGTCCAATCGTTTTAGAACAGTAGTTACATGAATCGAGAGACGCCGGAGGAAGCACCGTGAAACCGCCTCCTTCCTTGAACTTGATCTGAAGCGGAGGTCTTCGTCGTTGAGGTGGCTGTGGCGGAACCGGTGGGATGTTCACTGCATTATCCACCATCATTGATCTTCTTGCCGCCTTACTCCGTTCTCCAATGGCGGAAGACGATTGCTCTGCCGGCTGGATCTCATTAGCACTACCAGTAACTTCATTTTCAAGTTGATCACCAGATCTAGCAGTTCGAGGTCGCTTGATCGGCATTGTTGACGGAAAACAAGGATTAATTGTGAGTTGAAATTGTGTGAGAAATTGGGGGAAGCGATTAGGGTTTATGTAGGGGGTGAAATCCTGCGTGTGCAGGAATCCATGGTGCAAGAATCGTGAATGAATGGTGGGAAGGAATAAAAATGTTGGGAAAATGTGAAGGGTTTGCTATTTATAGGGTATTGTGGGGTCAATGGTGACATCACACACACTTTCAGAATTTATGTACATTGTATCTCCCCTCATCTATATTAAGGTTGTCATTTATTGTCCTAAATTTGGGATCTTTATTTTTCATTTTTAGTAAAACAAAATACCTAAAAATTAACTTTTGATCTATAGTCTATAGGAAATATAATTTTTAATAGATATTACTTATTCTATATTAAAGGTACACTAAATATTAGTTTATCCATTTTTCTAATTCTTTTTTAAAATGTTTATGGTAGTTTAGATTTTATATTTAAAAGGTAAATATGTAACGGATATCGTGGTAAATTTGATTACACCATAATTAAAACTTTTTAGTAGGAAAATGATATTCATTCGATGCAATTAACTTAGTTTTCTTATTAACGAATACAAACAGCTTTCTAAAATTTGTCATGTTTAACACCATTCAAAAGATTTTTTTCAAACGTCAAATAATCAATCTTAGTTCAACAAATCTGTACAATTTGAAGACACCTAAGATGAGGATACCTAAATTGAAAGTACTAATCCCAAAAATGGTCTCGACTCTCGAACCCTAACACAAGAATATTTTCACCATGTATAAAGATTCATTTTTGGCAAAGGAATCTTTTGTCAAAGGAAGAAATTAACCGTCATCATCTCCGTCTTCGTTTTAGGGAACAACAACTTAGTTTTTCACTTGCAAACTTTGAAGAGTTTACCAATGTTGATACATAGAATATGGAGGAAAAAAGACAACATTGAGCAAAGAAGTTGGAATTGAAAATAGAGAAAATCCTTACACACAAAAGACCCGAGGATACTAATTAATTAAGATCTTCACACAATATTGACTCCACATGATCATTTGACGGGAACTGATATTCAGACGTTGCTCATATAAAAGAACTTATAAGAAAAGGAAATATGAATTAGTAGCTCATCTTTATATAACTTTTAAATCACCAATATAATCTTTTGTCGATTTTAAGAATTAAGATTTTTTTTGTTAATTTTTATTGTGTCCAAGAGAACTGTCTGACAACACCTTCAAAGAAAACAAGAACAATTGGCGCACTCACAAGTTAGGAAGGGTACTCTCATATTGGAACAATAACCAAAGTCATCCTTTTGAATCAAATTAGTTCAAAATGAAAAACAAAGAAAAAGAATATGAACCAAGATCCATAAATGGATACCTTTAAACCTAGATTTAGAAACAAAAAAGCATATAAATCTAGATCAGAAATTGAAACCTTTGAACCCAAATTATATCTCAAACTGAAACCTTTCACCCTTTGAATTTAGATCTAGAAATTGATCATATATATTTAAACATAAGTGTTGCCTAACTTGAAACCTTTGAACCCAAATCTAGATGATGACGGGTGGGGTTTGGGCGGAGTCATAAGGGTGGTGATGGTAGGTATAGCGGCTATGGTTAATTCTTTCGACGGGGTCATATGGTGGCATTGATTTTGCACACACTCACTTCGCTTTCCTACATCTCTTAACCATGGTCATAGGTTAGTATGGGGATTTATTCTTCGTGCAGGAGGTTTGCACTGTGTTTTGTAGCCAAGGTGTGATAAGGGGGGCATTCCAATCCTTGTATGATTTGTTAGGCCATTTTTCTTCTAGCTAGGCAAATCCTTCGTTTCAAGCTCCAGATCTTGTGTGTTCAGATTTTGCAGGTCGGAAGCGAGATGTACATGCTTTATTTTGGTGCATGGATTCATTTTCAGCTAGTCTGGATAGTTTATGCGTGTTGGGGGCGATGTCCTAAGAGGTCCTGGTATTCGGTTGAGGAGATAGAGAAAGTGAAATGGAAATTTAAGTATATAATTAGTTGATTATACCATTCATGCGATAATTTCTATTGACCAAATGGAAGTGAAGAATGAAGCTTCGAGTCTGTACTAACTGAGCATGATGGGGTCATATCCGCTGTATTAGATATGACACCTATGATCAACATTGATGCTGGGATTAAAGTGGGTCCCTATGGTTTTACTTTATACTGTCATACTATTGCTGCGATGGTATATCATGAGCATTGGGTCTTGATGGTAAATGTAATTTGTCTGTGTATCTATTGTCTGTGATTGTAGGTGTGTGTCGGGTGTATGGCCTGTGATGTAAACTTTGGATGGTTTTAATGTTTCTTCGAAGTTGAATGTTCAAAAAAAAAATGTTGGCCTCAAGTAGACGAAGACAATGGTGGTGGTGCGCTCAAAGCCGGCGGTGGTGTTGCCGGTGATGTCAATAGTGGCTTTAGTGGTCTTTGAGAATGAAAGAGAGAAGAATATTGTAGGTTGGTGAAAGAGAGAAATTAAGACAGAAACTCTATGAGAGAGGGAGAGAGAGAGATTACATTCGTTTTAATAATAATTTATTTTTATGTAACACCCCAAAGTGAGTAACTTATTTTACATGATGCTTATATTTAAATTAATCTTAGTTAAATAAAAAGGTTTATTTATTTATTTATTGTAAATATGAAAGTAGGGAACAAATATTGCCATTTATCAAAGTATTATATTTGTGTGAATCTATGTGGTTAGTGAAAAAAAATAAAACTAGAAGGGCCATTTATGCCATTTGCATAAACATTACTAATTATACACGGGGTGTTTGAATTTTGGAAGTTAAAATTAATAAATTAGTGTGTGTTTTTCCTGAAGAATTCGAGAAAGAGGAAGCAAATGAGAGAATTTTGGACTTAATTTGAACATTTGAAGACAAAATTAAGATTATTGGTTAAATTAAGTGTTACAGGATGAGTTTTGAACCTTTTTGCTAATTCTTGATTTCTTGAGTTTTAGTAATTATGTGAAGTGGTAATGTCCTTGAATCACTCACTTAGAGTTGTTATTGCGTGGATGATGTTTTTGGGGCTGGAATTATTGGTCATAAGGTTGTAATAAGCAATGGATATGCTTAATAGGTCAAGTTAATAAATTTAGAGTGAATGATCAATTGTACCTTATTAATGTTATTGGTTGTTTCTTATGTTGTTTTTAGGTTAAAACATGTTGGATATCTTGAAATTGAGTTTTGGTACAATTTTGGAATGAAACACAACTGTTATTATCGAACTGTTATTGTCCCGTGGTGGACACAGGCCGTGTTGTTCCCTATGACCACCCCCTGGTGTTTGAAGCACACCTTGTGGGCGTGCCATTGGAGGCAAAACCGTGTAGGGTTTGATTAGGGCACAGGTGGAAGGACCGTGCTTGAAGGTTAATTGTGTGAGGCAAGATACGGCCGTGTTGAGGGCTTGTCAGTGGCTATTATAGGACATAATTACTATTTTACTTATTATTTGATAAATTATCATGTAGGGATTACTTGTCGATCGAATTCAGTGTCTGTTAACCATTATTGATTGTTGTGCGTGTGTATGTGTATGTGTATGTGTGATTGTTTTTGCATTGGTGACATCCTTTTATCTGCTTGTGTCACATTTTCTCTGCATGGGTGACATCATATCTTGTTTGGGTGGCATTTGTTGCTTGTTGCATGTAATATGTACAATTTGCACATACATGGTATGTGAAATGGAGTATGTTCACTAAACGTTAATGCTTATTGTTTGTTGTCTAAATTTTAATGCAATCTCGGTTCCTTGTGAAAGGGTAAAGAGAAGGCTGAAGCCCAGGCTGACAACTAAAGCTTTCACGTATGCCCTTTTTTGTGAATTCAGTTAAAGTAAATGTGTTTATAAACCAATACAATACACTTTTGGGAAGATACATCGTGATGTTAAATATTAAAGTTTATCTTTTAAAGTTTGAAGATGTACATCTCTCTTTTACTATAAAAGTACAATTCTATGAAAGGCCGCTTTTATGAGTTATTGTCATTTGTAATTATTTATTTAGTCTAACATTTTAGAAAAAAGTCAGGGTGTACGAGTTAATTTTTTAAACTATTTTAACATTAGTTAAATTTAAAGATAATAAATGAAAATAAGGGTAAGTGTAGTTTTATCTTCTCTATATCCGATTATCACCTTTACTGATGTGTCAAATGAGACGAAATGGTATAGGGGTCGGTAAGTATATGGATTTAGTAAGAAAAATAAGATATTACAACCAAAAGAACTAGAACACAATATTCGACTAGAGTATATGTTTATTTTAGTATCAACGACTATTAAATGACAATCAATGACTTGTTACTCTAATATATAAAGCATTGATCCCATGATAAATCATGGCATCAAAACCGTCATAACCAAGTCATAATGATAGAACATGCAAGATTATTAACACTGTGTAGAGAAAAGAAAATTACTATAATTTTCAAGTGAATATATTTTTCCAACATCAAATAATCAATATTGGTGCAGTCAACATGCACAATAAATTTAACAGGGTGTTACTCTCTCTCTCTCTCTCTTTCTCTCTTGTTCATATAAAGGTTTTCACATAATATCATGAATGTAATTGGTAATGACGACCCTTTGATGGGTTATACCATCAACAGCAACCCCTCGATGGGTTGATATCACAAACTATGACCTAGAAGAGGTCATTGAGAACACCAAACGGGAATCTAAATAAGAAATACAATTGAGTTTATTAAAACCACAGGAAACCATATAGGATATAGAATTAAGTTTAATGAAATATATGGAAACCCTTGATTAGTTGATATCACCAACTTCCTTATGTGCTCATGACTGTAACCGATTAAAAAAGATAACTAGTGCTATAACAGATTAATCACAACGAAACACAAGCTACAATTTAGATTTTATATAATATTAATAGAAACCTACATAGGAAATGCAAAAAAACTAAAGATAAAAGGTTTAAATCAAGCACGTGAAATTTAAATTTATTTGAGTGTAGCTTGAAATTTCACTACACTAAAGCAGACCTAGAGTTACTTTGTTTTACCATGTGTGAAGTAGAAAAATAAGACGGTTAGGTTTTGGGACCAAGTGATGCAAGGATAGGTAAAATGAGTCGGTGACGATAAATCAATGAAGTTGCCATCAATTTGAGATTTATAAATGAGGGCCGCTATAAGGAACCTATATTTATACATTTCTCTTAATTTCGTGTGTGGCGGGTGGCAGGTGAGAGATCGCAGTTAGAATAACGCTTTAAG
This sequence comes from Pulicaria dysenterica, assembly GCA_947179395.2. Classification (NCBI taxonomy): domain Eukaryota; kingdom Viridiplantae; phylum Streptophyta; class Magnoliopsida; order Asterales; family Asteraceae; genus Pulicaria; species Pulicaria dysenterica. Next base: position 73,758,372 of record OX359288.1, on the reverse strand, counting down.
CATGCAAATAGCTCAGCCTCATTAAATTTTGTCAAATCACACATAGCAAATCGTATGTGTATTGTCTCTATATTGATGTAATATTGTATACATAAATTTGCAATTGAAAAACCACAAATCAACAAAGATACAATGTGAAATTAAAAGATAACACAATAAAAAGATGAATGCACATATAAAAACAATAGAGGCTAAAACCAATACATAACCTAAAAACCTTTAGCGTATGCTTCTAACTGGAGCCAAATCTTTTAGGAGTTGTAGCTAAAACTTTTATTTGCTGGAAGCTAGAGCTTTTATTTGTAATTTATAGCTGAGATTTTCAATGTGTAATGATATAAGACATAAAAATTAAATTCTTGACAAGAAACGAATATAATTTATGAGTTTTTATGTAAATTGGTTCCAAAGCTCCCTGCGTTTTTAAAACTCTAGATAAGAAACCAGAGCGGGAAGCCATAACTTTTATGTAATTAATTGAAGAAGTTTTTTGTTATAAAATTTTAGTCCAATTTTGTAAAAATAAACTCTCAAGCTCATGCTACAAAACAAAGTTTTTTTTGTCAAGGACTTATCTCTACAAGCTCATGGTGCGGCACTTATTCTCGACTAAGTCCAGTCTTTCACTCATTTTTTGGAATGATTTAAGTAACTTGTAGGGAATGCAAGATAGTTTAACAATAACGTTTTCTGTTTCTTTATGAATGTTTTACAATGAACTCAATCTCTTACTGATTTTGGAGCAAATGACTCATCTCATAATAGAGTGAATAAATCTATCATATTTTGAAATATTTCTTCTGAGTCAAAATCATGGCATAACGTGTATCTTCCCTTTGTTCTGGTCATGGAATAGATTATACATATTCCACCTCCACATGAGAAGTTTATAGACCTCCATTCCATATATGACCTTTTTAGAATAATCTTATAACTCTAGTATGTACATTTACATTCTATAAAGTTCTACAACATTCTACTATAGTCTACAAAGATCTAGATGTTTCTGGGACCTTCAAGAACATTCTACCATGTTCCAAAAAGGTCTAGGCCTACCAAATTTCCCAAGGTCTTCCATATTATTCTAGAACTTTCCCGGATATTCTAGAATTTTTCAAAACATTTTCGAATCTTCCAACATCACATTGTAGAGTGATCCGAAAGCTTCTTAAACACAAATGGATCGTAAACTTGACGGGCCGTTACTTCTTTACTCATATGAAACTTACTTTCTAAAACCTAAAAGCTTGAATAACTACTTACCAAATACATCCCTAAACCAAAATAATTTAAAAAATTCATTTCAAAATCTAACAGTATGCTTTTCCCATTTTTTTTTTTTTTTGAAAAGCAAATACAATATTGAAATAATTGATTGTTTTACAAGTGTATTCCACCTGTTTCACAAGTTGTGCCAAGGGAACATGACACAAAGGACACTGTTAAAACCATAAATGCTACGTGAATCGTTAGCATTTATCGTCTTAACAGTTTACTACAGTATATATTAACGTTTGTGTTGATTGCTTTTCCCATTATTTAAACTCCATGTTTTGAATTTGGACATGATTTGTAATGAAAAACAACTTATATAAACGAGTTGCACCAAAAACTATCAATTTTTTTTATATAACAAAACTTAAACCTACTAATCTACTCTTAAATGTATAACTTGTCCACTAACACTGTGATCCAGAGTTCGATTTTATAGAGAAGTGAAAGGATTTGAAAGGAGTGGAAGGAATAAAAAGATTTGTGTTCCTAAGTTTTTTTAGGAGAAGATAGAAATGATTTGAAAGGAAAATTGCATCAACTTTCTCTTCTAAACTTCATTCAAAAGTGGGTAGATTTTGATGAAAAGAAAAGAAAAGGTTTTATTATTTTCATTAGTGACTAAATTACATCTACTGCCAAGTAATAATTTTAAAATATAAAAGTAGTATTGTAATATAACTCGTTATGTTCTTTTCTATCCAACTCGGAAAACATAAAATAAAAATTATACTCTAACTTCTTTTTTTATTCAAACTTGAAAATACGAAAAATTAAAATATTATCATTTCTCTTCTTTTCTATTCTCTTGAACTTTTTTTAATGTTATTTTCCTTCATATCTAATACACGGGAAAACAGCGTAAGAAATTTGAACCCAATCAACAATGAAAAACGTATAATCTTTGTAAAAATATTGTTAAAACCCACTCAATTTCTTGTCTGCCGGGTCTATATATACACTGATTTCAAAAGATGGTTGATTAATAATACATGACAAAACTTTAATGAACCTGAAATCCAATACCCCGTTAAATTTCTTGTTTCTCTTGCTACTCACGAGCTAGCTGAGCTCAAATGGTTAAAAGCTCGAAAAGAGCCGAATTTTAATAAGCTCGGACCAAAATTTAGGTTTATGTATCAAATCAAGTCCGAGCATGAACTAGAGCCTCAAAGAGCGGGGATTATTTAATCTCGCGGGCCAAAACAATCTTTATATATATAATATTATATTTTATATTCTCCATTATTCATATTTATATACTTTTTTTCAATGAAGATTTCAAAGTATTACGAAGACACTAAATAAGCCGAGATCGACAATAAGTAGCAAGTCGGGGCTCAACTCAATTCGTTGACATCCATATTCATAATTAGGAACAAGAACGCCAGGGTTAAGTATAAAGATATCCAATTATGGTAGAACCATAAATTTCAGTTGCAGACATCTAATGTAAACAAACTTTTTTCTATGGCAACATCATAAAATGCAGAATTAAGCTACAATTTCTGCTACGACCCGCTGTTCTCCCACCAACTGAGATAACTTCAAAAACAATGTTAAAACATGGTTTGTTGAAAGATTTCTGCAACTTATCATAAAGATGAATATGAAAAAGATATTGATTCAGAAAGATCTAGAATTTGTTAACATGTTGAGAGAGAAACCAGACCTCCCAGAAAATGGGAAAGAAAATTAAAGATCTGGCATTCCCTTGCCGGTTTTAGCATCGTATGTCTTCTCCTGCACTAGCTCCATAGGTGTATCCTTTGGACCAGCTGTTGCAACATAAAAACAAGCAAAAAAACTCAAATGAATAAGGATGCTATGAACTGTTAACAAATAGAGGTACCAAATAATACAAGCACCAAAAAAATCTTATCTTTTTAATGAAATGATTTAATGAGGTTTTATGCATATATAAATTCTAAAAAATTACCGATTGTGGGGCGTGGAGTAGTCCTAATCTTCAAAATCTCGGGGCGAGGAATGATTGACCCTGATGCTCCTATGCCTCTTGAAACTCTTACTTTACTACCATCTTCTTGATACCTTATTCCCACTTTACAAGGCTGCCTACAACACACAACATACCAAAAATCATCCTATTAAAGAAAATATTAAAAAAAATAATGCAATCCTGTTACTTGTTAAAGCATCATTCATACCCCGTCACTGGATCAACAATTTGAACATTTGAGACATGAAGAGGAGCTTCTACTGTAAATATCCCACCTTCATGCCCTTGCCCTTGCTTTATATGCTTCTTTACCTGCAAATATGTTTTTATCCAATGTGATTAAATAGGAGACATATAAAATTCATTATCATTTTATAAAGAATATATAATTGGATAGGAGATTAATCACCAAGTTCTTTCCCTCAACAATGACACGATTCTGAGAGCGAATGACACGTTTAATAGTGCCAGTCTCACCTCTATCTTTACCCCTGATTATCATCACCTAGTGTAAAAAGAATTTACATATCAGTGAATAAAGTGGATAAAAAGTGCAAAGTTTAACTATAAAAGAACAACATATTTTCTTTTACATTATCTCCTCGCAAAATCTTCCAGTGATGTATGAGCTTTTGAGCTGCTTTCCATCCCATTATGTGCCCCTCTGAAATGAATATTCAAGAAGATCACATTGAAGTTATCATGAAATAAATTATTCCCAAGTTATATTTTATTAGAAAGGTATATCTGAAATATGAACTCCCATTTTCTGATCCTTAAATTCATAATAATGTATAATTTAATTACTATGAACCTTCCTACCTTCATCAAGATCGTCATTAAATTGGAAAAAATTATACTCTTGGGTTCCGTTTATTTCACCGTAATGCGAAGGAATGGAAATGATTTTAATTCCATTCATGTTAGTTATGGAACGACATTCCTCTACCTAAAGGAATATAAATACTTCAATAAATTTAATTTCTTTCTAAAAAATGTAACCAAACGCAATATATAACGGAATTTGATTTCAATTCCATTACATTCCTTCACATTACAGTGAAACAAACTGGACATTGGTTTAAAAAGGCGTAAATCGCCCCAAAGCGCTAAGGGTCTTGGAAGCCAAAGCACTAACCGAAAGTGCTCACTTTAAGCACAGAAAGCGCCCAAAATTTACATATATATATAGGGGAGGGTTCATGCGAGAACCGTTGTTAGTGCGAGAACCGCGAGAACCAATCTCGGCCGTTCCTTGGATATGGGAAGTTTCATGGATGGTGAGCGTGGAGGGATAGAGTGTGGCAGGGTGCATGTGAGGAATTCATAGGTGGGCAATGACATTGAAAGAGGCGGAATTGAACGGCTCAGATTGGTATCGCGGTTCTCGCACTAAGAATGGTTCTCACATGAACTTTTTCCTATATATATATATATATATATATATATATATATATATATACACACACACACACACATGATACTTATAAATTACCTAACTACTACATTCATAAACTACCTTATAAATACTTAAACACCAAAGTGTCAAACAGTCCATGCATATATTCAAAACTCAGAAGTACTTGAAAACCAAAATATATTTCTCAATGTACATATATACCATTAATCATACCATGATACCAATCACCAAAAGCAGTCTAAAATGCATAATGAAGTCATGAATAGGAGAAGTGGAGAACTGCTTTGCTTCTTGAATTGGATGAAGAAAGAAGATGATGATTAACGATTCAAAAGTCAACTTATTGACTTTTATACCGCTCCAGCAGATCGAATTTAACCTCTTTGGTTTATGACTCTTCGTCTCCTAACCTAAGCCCATAGCATATAAACTAGCAGCTAATAGCCCGTTAAAGCCCAAACTAATTGGACTACCTTAATCGCTATTAAGTGTTGCTTAGCGCTTTACCTAAAGTGAAGCAAAGCGGGTGCTTTTTTTCTATTTATGAAACCGTAGCGCTTAGGTATAGCTTAAGCGCTAACCTCATGGCCCCGGCATTTAGCGCTTAAGCGCACTTCTTTAAACCAAGGTTATACGCTTATACGTGCCTGAGGAATTTGGTCAAAACTACAAATTTTAGAATTCTTACATGTAACTCTAATAAACAGATGTGTTCTTCATTTCAGTCTAATTCTGAAACACATAACTCTTCCTTAATCTACTGGTAATAGAGCAACGAACTTTTTCCTTCCAAGATTTGGCATTAAACCCTCCTAATTTTCTCCCAAGAAATAGATGAGAAATGAAATTCGGCGCTTTAGTAGCGTGAGTGTGTGTGTTGTTGTTTGTTTTTACAAATTGAAAACTAGAATGTATCTTGTAATCGACCAGGTACTCCCCACAAAACATCTACAAATAAGTAGAATAAGAGAACCGTATTCACTTCAAATATCAATATCGAAAAAGAAAAATAGCTTATAATATACATGTTTATATCGACATCATTGAAAACGATAACAATAATACGAGCAAATAACCAACCAATAAACGCGTTGATTAATTAGAGAAATTCGGTATCACAAAAACTCTAACAATTGTCCTATTGAATCTATACATCGGTATCACTATATATAGATTAAGAAGACGAATGGATAACTATTCCTATTCTATCCATAACCATCAAAATAGGAAATATTGTAGATAAGCATGAAACTTGATTAACTAGATAATCATTAAACTTGATCAATTAGATAAGTATGAAACTTGATCAACACTCCAAGATAAACATTATCTTGGTCAACCCATTCAACCAACAATCACCCCCTGAATGGTTGAGACGGCAACTCGCACACACCGAGCAATGACCTCATTTCACCGAACCTTACTCTCGCTAAGGCCTTCGTTAGAGGATCCGCCACTTGTTCATTACCTGCCACGTGTTCGACTTCAACTTGCTCGTTTTCCACACGTTCTCGAATGAAGTGGAAACGAGTATGAATGTGTTTGCTCCTCCCGTGAAACACCGGATTTTTAGATAACTCGATTGCCGACTTGTTGTCTATCCGAATCAACACCTTTTGCTTCTCTAATCCGGTTACCTCCGCGAGCAACTCCCTTAACCAAATTGCTTGACATGCTGCTGAAGTAGCTGCCATGAATTCGGCTTCACATGAAGATAAAGCCACGGTATCTTGCTTTTGCGAACACCAAGTGATAGGGGATTTACCAAGAAAGAAAATATGACCAGTAGTGCTCCGACCATCATCCGCGTCTACATTATGGCTACTGTCACTATAACCCAGAAGTTTCAACTCGTTGCATTTCTCATATCTAATTCCAAGCGAAATTGTACCACGAAGGTAACGAAGAATTTGCTTGATCGCGCGCGCATGAGATTCTCTCGGGCTTTGCATATAACGACTCACTACCCCGACTGAGTAAGATAAATCTGGACGAGTGTGAAGGAGGTAGCGCAAGCACCCTACTACCCTCCGATAATGAGTAGCTTCAACTTCTGGTTCATTCTCGGCTTTTGACAATTTTAGACCCGGTTCCATTGGACATTGTGAAGCATTACAGTCTTCCATGCCCGCTTCTTTCAAGATCTTCATAGCATAGTTCGCTTGCTTAATTGTTACACACCCCTTTTCTTGAGAAACTTCAATGCCCAAATAATAAGTCAACAAGCCAAGATCCGACATTTCGAACTTCGAGGACATCATGCTTTTGAATTGGCTAGTTATTTCATGACATGTTCCAGTTACAAATAAATCATCCACATACACGGCCACAATGATATATTCGCCTCTCGAAACCTTTTTATAAACCGCCGATTCTTGCAAGCACCGTTTAAAACCCATTTCTCGTAAGATGCCATCAAGTTTTATGTTCCACGCCCTTGGTGCTTGTCGTAAGCCATATAAAGCTTTAGCTAACTTGTAAACTTTTCCTTCCTCTCCCGCCTTTTCGAAACCCTCGGGTTGACTTACGTACACTTCTTCTTTCAATTCACCGTGTAAGAAGGCCGTCTTCACATCTAAGTGGTAAATCTTCCATCCTTTCCCGGCCGCGAGAGCAATCAATAAGCGTATTGTCTCGAGTCGAGCTACCGGCGCGAAAACTTCATCAAAATCAATGCCGTATTCTTGTACATAACCTTTTGCTACGAGCCGTGCTTTGTACCGTGAAATAGATCCGTCTGCATTTCTTTTGATTTTATATAACCACTTTAATCCGATTGGTTTGGCATTCTTGGGCAGAGGCACAAGCTTCCAAGTTTTGTTCTTTTCAATCGACTCGATCTCGCTAGTCATCGCCTTGAGCCATTCGGGTTTCACAATGGCTTCTTTAAAATTCCTCGGCTCCTCGTCAAAAGTCAACATTAATTCATACATGTTTAGCTCGTAATCATTTAAACGAATCGGTAACACAGAAGTTCGATTAGAGCGACGTACCGGGTTTGCTTGATTTACATCGAGACCTTCAAGTTCATTATCTTCGCTACTCTCGGGTTCGATAAAATTGCCCCCTGTTGCTGGGCTTGTTGTAGTTGGGCTTGCTACGAGAGGTTGTTGTGGCGTGGCTGTGGATTGTACATCTTCAGTTGCTATTGGGCTTGAACAAACAGGCCCATTTGTTGCAATCCATGGTATAACAAATGTGCCAGATTCATTTTCCTTGTGGCTACTGCCTTCACGCAAATCCTTTTCTTCTTTTTCCCAATTCCATGCCATTTTCTCATTATAAAAAACATTGTTACTTATAACAATTTTATTTTCATGCGGATTAAATAAACGAACACCTCCCGATCCCGGCTCCTTTCCGAAATAGATTAATGGTCTCGATCTATCATCAAGTTTCTTTAGGTGTTTTGAAACAATTCTTTCATACGCAACACATCCGAACACCTTCAAATCTTCGAGATTCGGTTTTAGACCATAGAATTTTTCATAAGGCGTAACTCCTACCAATGCTCGCGTAGGGGTACGGTTTATTATATAAGTCGCATGTCGCACGGCTTCACCCCAAAATTGATTCGGAACTTCTTTAGCTTTCATAAGACATCGCGTCATTTCAATTAGCGTCCGGTTTCGTCGTTCTACTATGCCATTTTGTTGGGGTGAGTATGGAGCCGTTAACATTCTTGCAACACCTTCTTCGCTCCAAAAACGATTAAAATCGTTTGAAGTAAATTCACCGCCTCTATCCGTGTGGAATGTTTTTATCTCTTTGCCGGTTCGGTTTTCGATTGACTTTTTAAATCTCTTGATTGCATCCGCCGCGTCATTCTTGTGCTTCAACAAAAAAAGACCACATGTATCTAGAAAAGTCATCAATAATAACTAAAATATAAACATTACCGGCTTGAGTGGGAGGATCAATAGGTCCGCAAATATCTCCGTGCAACATCTCGAGAATATTTTTAGACTTATAATTAGCTTTCTTCGGGAATGTGTGTTTGTTTTGTTTACCTATCACGCAAACTTCACAAACCTCCTTTTGGTGCTTCAAAACCGGAACTCCATTAGTCAACTTGTGCATCATATTTATCGCACCAAAGTTGATATGACCTAGTCGCGCGTGCCATAACCAAGACTCGTCATCAATTTTTGCTTGCAAACATTGGGGTTTTCCAACTTTAAGTCGTGTTTTATAAAGACGATTTTCACTACGCGGAACCTTCATGAGCAACCTTCCATTCTGATCTTTCATTGTCAAGAAATCACCATGCATTCTAATGTCACAACCGGATAATGTCGTTTGGCCAAGACTAATAACATTGCTACGAAGAGAGGGAATATAGTAGATATCTTTCATCACCTTTTGCTCACCGTTTTTAACTTCGAACAAAATTGACCCTTTTCCTTCAATTCGAACACACGAGCCATCTCCAAACCTTACTCTTCCGGTTATCCGTTCATTCAACTCCGAAAAGTACGAGTATTTCCCGGTCATGTGATTACTTGCCCCATTGTCGAGGTACCAAACATCGTCGTCATCTTGGTTTGGTTTGACTTTGGCAGGAACAAATTTGTCTTCATTTAGAAACACCGTTTCTTCTTCCATCATAAAAAATGTTCCTTCCTCGTGATTCACTCCTTCTTGAGCATCATTAAGGTTTGCTTCATGGTTACGCCATCGGTCCGGACATCTTGACACAAAGTGTCCATATTTATCGCAACGGTAACATTTAATTTTTGACATATCTCGATTCTCATTATTATTACCTTTTTTCTTTTCATCATCCCGGTTATCATGGTTTTGGGTGTTACCCCTACCACGACCACGTCCACGTCCTCGACCCCCTCGGTTTGAACCACGACCTCTACCACGGCTTGAGTCTTGATTTCTACTAGTGTTTTCCGATTTTGAGTATAGCAATTTCTCCTCAGATTCATTTGCTTTCTTGGTTCCTTTAATCCGTTCCTCGTACGCTTTTAGTCTTCCAACAACTTCTTCAAAAGTGGTGGTTTTTAGATCCAACACTTGCTCGAGTGCGGCCACAATATGAATAAAGCGATCCGGTAGGCTTGTGAGAAACTTCTTTACTAACTTCTGCTGAGTTATCGATTCTCCCAGGGTCGCGGAGATCGATGCAATACTAGATAGCTTGGATGAGAATTCATCAATCGTACTCGTCTCCTTCATCTTTAAGCCCTCAAATTCTGAAGTTAGTGTTTGTAACCGTGCTTCTTTAACCCGATCCGCACCCAAGTTACGTGATTTTATTGCGTCCCACATCTCCTTCCCTGTTTTAAGATTACCGATTTGAAGGATCAATTCTTCCGGTATCGATTGAAATAGAAGACCCTTCACAATGTTGTTCTTCTTGGTGTCATCCGAGCCCGGTTCTATCACATCCCAGACCCCATGAATTCCTAGGAGGACTTCCATTCGCATCCTCCATATGGTGTAATTGGTTGACGTTAATATTGGAAATTGAAACGTCAACGAGTTTGATTCCTTTGCTACCGTCTGGTTCACAGGACCCCCTGTCATCTAAGACTTTTTCCGGGTACAAGAATAAGTCTTTAGTGGGGTTTTTATCCAGCCCTTGTGTCACGGCTAGAAAGTTGCTTTTCGGTTTGTGTTGAACTCGCGTAGGCCAATCAACGGTTTCCCGGATTGTTCCTACTACGCTCAACTAATGTCGAGCGAAACAACAGCCCAAAGGACTGTTTCCACTCGAGATTATGAACCGAAAAGAAGAAAAAAAACTTGTATGACGGAATTAATTCAAATCCTCGAATGAATTAATTTGATGTTGTGTGATGGAATTAATTCACCAAAACCAAAATCGCATGAAGTAATTAATTCCAAAGCAGAATCGCATGAATGAATTAATTCAAAAATCCAATTCTTACCTACCTCGTATGAATTGGAATTGCATATGACGTAACTTTGAATTAAATAGAGCCAATCACAGATCAATTGAAAGACGTAACTTTGCACCATAAATTGCAATTGTTTTATGATCCCTTGCTCCCGATCGAACTCAGACGCCGGTGAGATTTTGCCGGCTCTGATACCAATTGAAAACGATAACAATAATACGAGCAAATAACCAACCAATAAACGCGTTGATTAATTAGAGAAATTCGGTATCACAAAAACTCTAACAATTGTCCTATTGAATCTATACATCGGTATCACTATATATAGATTAAGAAGACGAATGGATAACTATTCCTATTCTATCCATAACCATCAAAATAGGAAATATTGTAGATAAGCATGAAACTTGATTAACTAGATAATCATTAAACTTGATCAATTAGATAAGTATGAAACTTGATCAACACTCCAAGATAAACATTATCTTGGTCAACCCATTCAACCAACAATCATCTGATGGCAACCGTATTTACAGAAGATAAGAGAAATTATGAGTCAACTTTATCAATTTTTGATTCCATTTACCTATACACTATCAGCTCAATTTCTACATAAACCAACAACTTACCATTGATATAAAGAAGCTCAACTGCTCAAAATTAGGAGTAACTGATATCTTACTTCTAACTTACCAAGTTGTTTGTTTCTAAGAGTTTTTCTACTACATACCACCTCTGAACAATAAGAAGTTTAATCTGAAAGCTTTCACTCTTAATTGACTGTTTATCATATAAAATGTTATGTTGTTGCATTTATCAGGGCAATTAAATCAAGAATACAATCTTCAAACGCTTTCTGATTATCATACGTCACAAAATAAAAAATTCGATTATAGATTGCTAAAGCCGATTGAAACATGAAAGATATGCTAAAGCCAAGGATGTGAAGTTTCAAACATATATTTCCGATTCTTAATGCCTCGAGATGCTCAAGAACAGCCCCATCTTCACCATCTGTCGTTTATATATATATTTATATATACACTTTCCAAATTCAATATCCTCCAATACTAAATCATTTTTCAAGATTTTTGATCCTATAGATTCCTATAAACATCTGCACAAACCCTTAGGATTTAATTGCATTTTAATCAAGTATTACATCATTAAAATCCAATCTTGTGTTCGGTTTTTAGACTTCAAGTCGACAGCCCCCAAAAAAATCGATGATTCAAGGCCCTAATTAGTCATAAGATGGTTGTAGGAGGGTGGAAATTACTAACCTGTTGTTTCCCCCTCTCGATTGCCACCTAAAACTCGCGATTCTGTCACTTTTTCCGTTGGTTGTTGTCGGCAGCAGCAGCAGCAGCTCGACTCACAGACGTCGATGGGAAGAAGGAGGTGGCTAGGAAAGGGTGTAGGGTAGTCATGGGTTAATTTGCCTAAAGCCCAACACACCTAATGTCTAGCATAGCCCAATACTTCCTTTGAACTAGCAAAGTAGCAATAACTAAATAATACTAGGTTATGAAGGCCACACCTAAAGGTGAACATCATTGGATTTTAATCTGATCCGGATTGGATTAAATCCAGACAGAATTTTTTCTGTTTTTTTTAACCGGATTTTCGGACCATAACTGGATTTTCTCGGACAGAGGTGTAACCGGTTTCGTATGGATTAAAACCGGATTTTCTCGGACAAAAGTGTAACCGGTTTAACCGGTTTCGGATCGGATTAAAACCGGATCGGATCGGATAAAACATGTTAAATCCTCTCCGGTTTGAAAAAAAACCGGTTTTATAAAAAATCGGTTCGGATAGTTTTTGCACAAAATCGGATATTCGGATTTTTTGTGCACCTCTAGACCCACACCAAGTTGTGTTTAATACTAGGCCCAAATAATCACTAACACATACTCACATAGTCTCATAGTCACATACTCACATACCACAATTAAATAATTTTTTTATAATTAATTCAAAAGTTAATACCCGTAATATCTATTAACAAGTAAATTTTACCCGTGCTTCACGGCGGGGTAAAAATAGTATCTCATTTACTATAAAATTATATTGTTACTTTAATTTATAATGAAATTTGTCTAAACGACTCTATAAAAAATAATTTAAAAAGCTTTGAAATTTTAGCCTTGACTTCAGTCACTAATATTAATGTCACTAATATTAATAAAAATAACTATTGAATTAAACTAAAGTGTTTTAAATATAAACAATAAAATATAGCAATAATAATAGATTTTGATAATAAGAATTGAAATATAAAATACATGTCTATTACTATACTACTACTATTGCAACTACTGCTACTACTACAAATAATAATAAAACAATATAATAATAATAATAATAATAATATTATTATTATTTTTTTACACTAAAAGACAAAATTCATAAAAAACAAAAACTTTTCCTCCCTTTTGTATATATTGTATAATGTATAATATAATTAGTATTATTACAATTTAAAAAATGGGTATGGGCTCAATAATTTTTAATCTTCTAGTAGGATCTAGTTGCTAATTTGTTGGGCCACAGGACTTAAATTAGGAAAGTAAGTCCATAACCCATAACTCTAATAGTGTATTTTTAGACTTATTTTAAGAAGGGGAAGAAAATGATTACCAAGGGAGGAAAAGAGAAATTGTATTCTTGAGTTTTTTTAGGAGAGGAAGGAAAAAATGATTGGGATGGGAAATTTTATCATTTTTATGTAAAAACTTCCCTTTCACTTTTTGGGATGATTGGGAGGGGAAGTTTTTCTATCATTCCCTTTCCTTTCCTCCCTTTCCACTCCTTCCCTTCCTTGCCCTTCATTTAAAAACTCGAGAACAAGTCGTAAGTTAACCAAAGCTATTACCATTCACCACCAACTCATTTGCTTATGGGTGGGATTGTTTGTGTCAGACCGAGAGCAGCAAGGAACGAGAGACGAGAGCAAAAAAACAGGCATTCTTGGAGCATTCTTCATCGAGTAAACATCATCCTTTTGGTAATCATTTAGTGGTTTAATGGAGCTTTGTATCAATGAATTACAGGGTTGTGGGGATGCTGTCGTGAGTCCATACCAAACAAAATAAGGAATTTTGATGAGGTCCAACGCAATATAAATGCAATTAAACGATAGTGTTGGATCTAGATGAGTCTACGAATGTATAGAATTGAAAAATCTTGTGGAATGGTAATTTTTGGAGGGTGTTGTTGGGTTTGAAGGGGTTGTCGAGGTCTAGGTATAAAACTAAACAAAAGACTCGATTATTTATGGTGAAAATTCAATTAATCGATAGGTTATGATCTAGACGTCTTTAGGAACATATAGGAACAGGAATTAAGACTTTTAGCTGAGTATTGGCTAAGATTGGATTTTTAAAGTGTGTATATGTATATATATCATCATCGATAAACGGTTCTTGAGGAATGCAAGTGCATATATATAGGATAATGTTCTATAAAGAACATTCCTTAAACATAGAACTTAAATAACCATCCTGGTAATTAAATTATCCAAAATGATCCAATATAAACTCAATTTCCCGCTTTCTTAATTAAAGCCTAAGCCCACTTGAAAGCCGAAATTCACTATTTCAGATAACCCAATCATCCATTAATTATTTTAAACCCTTAGTCCTAGAATTAGTTAAGCTCATTCATAGTTAATCTTTACTTGAAAATTGTCATAAAAGCCTCGAACACCCAAATAATTTCATACACGATCCAATAATAACAATAATAATACGAAATAATATACTTTACTAGATTTGTGAAACAGGTATTACATATTTGATGCCTATGACATCAAGGTCGATGGGACCAACTTAATGGATGTCTTAAGACATCGTATCTGAGTGGGCTTGGCCGACGGGGTCTTATGTGCAGATACGTGATACTATGTGATTCTCATTTTGTATGGGTGATGTGTTGCTCACTAAGCTTCTAGCCGTTGTTGTTTAATTCTTTCCAGGACTATCGTGCAAAGACAAGGACAATGCACCGGCGTGACAACAACGCGAAAATTATTCAATTTTATATTTGTATTGAAACATTTATTGAATAGCTTCCGCTAATGAAACTTAATACCGAATTATAATGACAGCTAGTATGATCACTAAGCGAAAGCTTATTTTTCAGTACTGTATGTTGCCGGTGGCTCAGGTTCCAACAAGGGTAAGGCTCCAGCTCCGTGATCCAATTGATAGCTCCGGGTGTTTTGAAACAAAAACTTTTGACACATCTTTTGGAATTTGTTAGCGCGTATGTATAAGAGTATGTATTTTGTAAACTCTGATATTTTAAGGTGCTAACCAATATGTTTATACATACATTAAATCTGGAAAAATGATGTTATACTAAGTCAACTGAAATTAATAGATTTTTTGCTCAGAAAGTCTCAGATTGAGCTATTATTTCGATTGTATAAAATAATATATATATATATATATATATATATATATATATATATATATATATATATAGAGTAAGGTTCTTGTAAGATGTGAATCAAAGTAAGAGGGAAAGATGTAATCTCAACCATTTGATTATCATCACAAGTTAACAAAAATAAAGTCAAAATTGATATTTATAACTACTAATTAATTAATGATTAAGGGCAAATTTGGAATGTAAAATTTTCTCACTGCTACTAAAACTAATTTATTTCCTAATTTCATGTTTTAGTACACAGCGTAACAAATATAGGGAGCTGGAAAAATTGATGAAAATGTTAGAAAAATTGATGAAAATGGATGCACAAAAACTCAATGCAGTAGTAAAAAATACTTGTAGTTCATCATCAATCTTCATTTAATTAATAAGATTTAACAGAACTGATGAACAACAACAAAAACTTGATCACACACCGATTATTTACAGTAAAGATGAAACAAAACTTGCAGCAATAACAAAAACTTGATGCCCATACCATTGATAAACAAAACACAGAATAGAAACACTTTTGTTGTAGATTTATATAAAAAACACACTACTCTAATGATACAAAAACACTTGATTCAGTACACTAATAAAGAAAAATAGCTTATATAAAATTGATGAATAACTAAGATAACACAAAATCAATGAACAAAAAGATTCATTTTGTAAACCAAAAATCAAAACAAATCAGAAATGTCGTGTCTTTTTCACTTAACATCATTTTCTTAAAAATGATGCACAGATTGAATTCTGGAATGAGTTTGAATTTTGATGAATAACTTTTATGCACATACGAACTCAACCGAGATTATGATTTGATGTCGTGGGGGTGTGCGCGGTAGCCGTGGTGCTAGCTTGCGTTGGTAGTCGGCTACATGACACCGGAATTGCTGAAACAACTTGGATCTACGATTGAAATCGATCCGATACAAAATTGATGCGGTGAAGGTGGAGAATAAGTGTGTCGGCGGTGATTGTGCCCGTCGTCTATGACAGGTTTGATATCAATCGAAAAATGAGGGATGGGCGGTCGTAAGGGAATAACGAGGAGAGAGAGGGAAAGCAATTCGGCGGTGGCTTCCGATGAAAAGGGGAAGACGTGGGTGATTGTGGTTGTGGCCGTCGCTGCCAATTTTATATAAACAAATATAATTTACTACAATGGAAAGGGAATAGTTTATCGGAGGAAAGACACACTAGCAAATGAGAAAATAATATGGGGAAAAAGAAAGGAATTGGTATTATATTACAAAAATAAATAAATGAGGAGAGAGAGCGAGTTTTAGGGGATGGTTTAATTAGAGAGATAAATTGGTATTATACTACCTAAATTACCCTTTACTAATTAATGACATGTGTCAACTCCTCCTTACCTCTTACATATCTTATAAAAAAACACATCTTATTTGATCTCATTCCATTCAAAATAACACTTTCATGTAATTAAGTATATATGGTAACCTATTACTATGCGTTTACATGCACTTTCACATAATGTTTAATATATATCATTTTTAAAAATAACACGTGTATCATACGAATATTTAATCTAGTTTATTATACATATATATATATATAGGGGAGGGTTCATGCGAGAACCGTTGTTAGTGCGAGAACCGCGAGAACCAATCTCAGCCGTTCCTTGGATATGGGAAGTATCATGGATGGCGAGCGTGGAGGGATGGGGTGTGGCAGGGTGCATGTGAGGAATTCATGGGTGGACAATGACATTGAAGGAGGGGGAATTGGACGGCTTAGATTGGTTCTCGCGCTAACAACAGTTCTCGCATGAACTTTTGTCTATATATATATATATATATATATATATATATATATAAAATAAAATTAGAAAATTTTATAAATAAACAAAAAAAATATATAAACAAATTCTTAATATATTGAATAAGAAAATTATTACACCTTTTCTACAAATCTTCCTAAATTTATTGCAGAAGGAAATAAGTCAATAACGTACGTACATTCTGTATTTCTTTATTATTGCATTAATTAAAAGATTTTACGTTTTCCCCAAAAATTTAGTAAATAAGTTAACGAGTCCACCTACTATTTATTCCACACGAATTTACTCAAACCAAACACTTCTTTCTTTCTCACACAAACCATACGTACATATAGATAATATATACATGGCACTATTCACCAGAATGCATATGTACAACGTTCTGCTTCTCATAGCCGTTATGATCACAGGTATATATATACACATATATTATATATGGCACCATATATAAGAAGTTACATTTTAATATTTAATTGGTTGGTAACAAACTAGCTAATTGCTAAACTTGTTTTAGCTGTACGTGTAAACTGACAAATAGAAAATAATATTATTTCTTCTATAAAAAGACCAAAAAAGAAGTTCAAATAAACTTGTTAATAACATATGCATTTAACAACATGATACCGATCGAGTGCTTTATGCTCGTTGCCACCTTCCACCATGATAACAAGCTGTTCTTTTTCTCCTTTGTTTTAAAGGTTTTTCTAATTCAACGAGGTTAACTAATCATAATTATTATTACTGGGAGATCTTCATGATACTGATATTATTGTTAGTGATAATAGTTACTACCACAAGCAGTTTAAAATTATATTTATAAAGAATGTTGCTTACATGTGAATTATAATTTAATTTATACTTAGTTGAAATGGCGAAGGGTGATATATGCACCGATTATATAGCATTCGCACCAAAATGGTGTGACGGTGATATAGATGTCTCTCCTGATTGTTGGGAGGCTTGCCGGAGGAAATTCGAATTTCTAGCAAAAGCAACTTGTGGTTACTTTCCAACATTTCCTGGTCCTAATAAAACTGCTTGTAAATGTTGGTATAACTGTTAAGTTTATATGTATATATTCGTTTTAATATCTTAATAGTAATAATAATAATATATGAATTTAGTTATAATTTTTAGTAAGTGTTCATTATTTTTGGCTTTTCAAAAAAAAAAAGTTCATAATTTAAAAAATGTGACGATATTATGGTACGTTGCATACTTGCATCTTAATATATATTTATGTATATCGAAGTTTCAAACAAGAAATGTTTTTTGTACAAAAACCGCGATAACCAATTATAACATTGATCAAAGAGATAGATGGTCCAGATTAAATGGTTGTTAATAGATGACCTTAATTAAATCAAGTTTATCCTTAATAAATAAGGATAATTTAAAATTATGACATTTCTTCCATTTTTAAACTAATATATCCATCAAAGAAAATATTGTTGAATTAAGAAAATATATCAAATTAACGAGAAAATTATGCTCTTTAATTTTAGACTAATCTTGCCATATTTTTCGAATAATTTTTTTTGTGTTTGTTTGTTTTTTTAGCACAAGTCTCGACAGGTGCACATGTGCATATACTAAGTTTTTTTCAATACAGGTGTACATGTGTAGATTGATGTACGTACGCATATGCACAAATGCACCTAGTTTTTTCCAACCCACATGTAGATAAGTGCACATGTGCAACTCATATTTTGGTTAGATCAAACTCAGTGTCAAATTAATAATAACTACAAGTATATAACCTAAATAAATTTAGTTAATAAATTATTTAGATATTGTTACCAAATTTTAATAACAAAATGAAATTACTAATACACATAATAATAAACTAGAAAGGAAAACAATATTTGACACCTACATAACCAAGAAACAAAGTTTTTAAAGCATAGAACACAATTAATTATATAGAAAAAACAAATAAAAACAACATATATTAAAAGTTAAAATTGTTCTTGTGGAATTTATATAATAAGGGGTACAAATAACTTATAATTTTGATTTATTATATACAAGATGACCTATTATTGCAGGTCATCTCTCTTACAACCGGTTTCTTGTGACATCTTGAGTTTCCAGTGAAGTTTTTCTAGATTCCGGTGAAGTTTTTTCAAATTCCGGTCATCTTCATATTATTTACTTTTTAAGACATTGAATCAAATTGGGTATATATTAGTTCACTATAGGTTTCAAAAGGAACTAAGTTCAAAAACCCCCAAAATCTCCATATTCGTAATACACATACAAGATGTTGAAACAAACCAAATTTGTTCAAAAAACCCTAAAATCTCCAGGCTTCACAAGATCATCTGTTCTTTGCGAGTTTGTTGCTTTTCCAGAAATTTGAGGGTGTCATCTTCTTTCTCGATTTGTGATTCTTTACTCTTTTCTAGAAATTTATTTATGATTATTGGGTTTCATCTGGTTTTGAATTTGTTGCTTAATCTTATACGACGAGATTAAGGTTTACGATTCTTGTTCAAGATTTCAGTTTGTTTTCAGTTTGCGAGTTTGCGAGATCTGTTTGCAAAATGGTTTCAACGAGAATCGGTTTCTTGTAAAATGTTCTGTTGATTTCTTTGCAAATTGAAGAATTGGGTTTCTGTAGCATATTTGGAGGTTTAGGGATTCGATTTCTTTGTTCTCTGATTTGGGCTTTTGTAGCATAATTGGAGATTTATGGATGAACCTTGAATAACACCAAGAAAATATGAATTTGCTAACTAAAAATAAACCAAAATTCATGTAAGAAATGTGTAACCTAATAATTAGATCACCGATTGCATACAATAAATTAAAATTGTAAGTTGTTTGCATGATTAGGTACAAAAAAAAGTTAGTAGCATACAAAGACAATATTGACATAGTTTATTGTATTTTCATGCAATTTGCCCTATACACAGGCACACACACACACACACACACACACACACACACACATATATATATAGGGTGGTTCATGCGAAAACGATATTTTTTTACGAAAAGTGCGATAAATATTATGATTCATATGATTGATTAATCAATGGCTAGGTTTGATTGTGGTATTTCTGTAAATAATAATAAAACCAACGAAATTAATTTAATTAACAAAGCGGTAAATATGACATTTAAATTAACAACTGACAATTAATTAGGCTTAAATATCTCTCTTGTCTCTTCCCTCCTATTAATTCTGGCAGATGCATCCCCTAAGTCCGTAACCTAATTTAACTCACGTCAATCTCTTTCTCCCTAAAAAACATAAACCCTAGATCTCCATATCTTTTACCTACAAATACGATGAAATCGCCATGGCTACTTGTTACCAACAGGTGATATGATGGATGTAGCAAGTGGAGGCATCCCCCATGTCGCCGGATAAGGTTCTACCGTCGACACCTTTCGTTGAAGAAGACGCTATTGCCGACCCCACCACCCAAGTTGCTGTTGCTTGATGTTTGTCAACAAATATGTAGCCAACATAGATTTCCAACGTCGACTTTCATAGCTGCCCTCACAAGTTGCTGACATCTACTTCTTGGACTCCCTTTCAGGTTGCCAGCTTGACTTCCATGGCCGCACACATAGGTTTATGCTATTGTATGGGTATTTAGGTTGTTTAGATAATTTATTCATTAATAAACTCGGACTTTTAGGCTCTTTTTGTTTATTTTTAGGTTGTTTGTTATTGAACAAAAGTATAAATTAACTATTTTAGCTCATGGTTGAACACAAATATTAATTGTAATGCAAATACCTAAAGCAATGCAAATAAGCAAGAAAACAATAAACTTAATTAGATTAAAACTATATAATGAAGACTTTCCCTCCCTTGGATACTAAATATCAATAAATCGATTTCTAAAGTGGTTAAAACTTTGATCCAATTCTAACCCTTTAATTATACTAACTAATAACCTTTATGGTCAAAAGTGTGATTAAAAAGTATAATTAGCTAATTAAGTTCGATTTCAAGAAAAACTTTAATCTTTAATGATTGTATGATCAACAAAACATTAAATTAACACATAAAGATAATTATATGTGGAATCACATGTTAAAGTTTTAATCTTTAATTGTTTAACCATAGGATTAGTCAATCACTAGTCAAGAATACCTAATGATCATAGATATTCAAAATTTAAGCTTTATAAATAAATTGGTCTCCTAATTCATAAAACTTAGATTATAAACAATAAAAAACAAATTCTAGAACATGGATGAGCTATGATTAAGCAAAACTTGATAATTAATATGATAAAAGTATCCAACAATTCATAAATTAATCAACTTTAATCGAGTTCATCTCTTCTAGGGAGGAAAAACAGAAACTTAACATAGATTAATCATTCTAAAGTTCTTGAAATCAATAAGAAACAAGAACATTATGAGTAGAATGAATAAACAGTAGAAAAGCCGAATGAACTAATCCTTGATCTTCACTTTAAGCTCCAATGCTTCAAGTCAAAGCTCCAAGCTCTCTAAGGTGGTAAAAAGTCGAATTGAAAGTTTCCATCCCGAAGGAATTGAAAAATTATATATAAGGGCTGAATTCTAGCGCGCCGCGTCGCGACCGGACGTTTTATCCCATTCTTCTCGCTGTTCAAAATTTCAATTGCACATCAGCCTTATCCGACCACGATCGCGACGCGATCACTTCCTGGACGCGGCGCGTCTAATGGATTTTGAGCATTTTCGAATCTTTTTGAATTTTTTCTCTATTTTATCTTCAATTAAACTTCATATTTTGAATTTTTTCCTAAAAATAATTAGAAACGGTATAAATCAACTATTTAAAATATTTTGATTAATTTCAAATAAAAACAACCGAATATCGTATAAAATATACATTTAAATATCGTAATATCACCTGTATTTATTACCCGCTAGCTTGTTGGTTCTTAATCAAAATTTCTTGTTGGCTACAAAACTAAACGACTTTGAGTTTGAAAGTGAAGTTTTCCAACAAATTGGCCTAGTGATGAAAGTGAAGCTTTACAAATATTTCAAAAAGATTCCTCCCGTTTTTACTTGTGCCGCCGCTTTAAACCCGATGTTATATGTTGGTGGGGTTGAAACGTTGATCGAACAAATTGCGTTTGCTTTTAATCTAACCGAAGATGCCCCAATTTTATCCAAAACCAAGTAAACTATTTTAACAAATGCTTTCGATACATGATTGATATTTATATGACTAGATACGGGTCGAGTAGTGCGATCCATGATCAAATTTGAACGCATGCGGAGTCATCTAGTAGAACTTCAAGAAACATAAATTTGTCACTTTTTAACACACTAGTAAACTCCCAATCCAAACGATCACGTACTTCCACCCCAACTAGCGAGTTGGAAAATTATATGTCAGGCGATTTTCTATCAAAAATGACATTTGATGATTTTCAAAGTTTTGATATTTTGGCTAGGTAGAAAGAAAAGGAACTACAATTTCCGGTTCTAGCCGCCAGGACCCGTGATCTACTAATTGACCGTCCAAGCTTCTACGGTAGCTTCAAAATCTGGTTTTTCTGTTACGGCAGGGTTATATCGTAAAGAAGATCAAGACTAAGTCCTGAGTCGGTTGAAGTATGCATTTGTTTGAAAGATTATTTGGATGGAGTGACTCGTAAGCAACATATGACGACCCTAGAAGACGCACTTGATGTTGACTTGGAAACAAATATACACAATATATGAAGAAGTTGAACTTGGAATATCACATGCAAACGAAGACGACGACGAAGAACAATAATATGGCGAACCCGAATATCCGGCAAAATTTGAATTTGAAGTATTTAAACGTTATTCTAGAATGTTGTAATTTGAACTATGGTTTTTAATTTGTATCCTATCAGCTTAAACTTTTTGAAGTTTGTACTTGAACTATGCTTTTATTTTGAAGTTTGTAATTTGAACTATGTTTTTATCTTTGAAGTTTATAATTTAAAGTTTGTACTTTTGAACCATTTTAATTTATCAAAATTTGAATTTTCTATCTTATATTTGTTTTTTTATACTATATATTTAATCCTATGTTGTGGAAAAAAATTAAAGAAAAAAAATTAAAAAAAGGGGAGTAGGGTCAGTCCACTAAAGACCCAAAAACAAAGAAAATGGAGTAGAGCTAGTGAAGTGGGGGTAGGAGCACTCGAACAAAGGGATTGAGCCGGCCGGTTTTTTTAAATCCAGTTTTAACCGATCCTTAACCGGTTACACCGGTTGCACTTTTATCCCCTACAAACCGGTTGAAATCCGAACAGAGTATTGGCAAAATCGGTTTTGTCGAAGCCCATAAAAACCGATCCGGTTTTAAATCAGATCCGATCTGGATAGGATAAAAAACCGACTATGTGCTCCTCTACTCACAGGCGTAGCGTAATAATGGATGTTGAGTTATCCTCTTTTGATGCTTGAGTCGATGGGTTTGTATTCATGGACTCGTGGCCGGCCCAAATACATAATAAAATGATACTATCTCTTTTCAATATATATAAATTATATGAAAAAAGAAAATATGAAATTAAATAAGCTGAATATTAACTAAGATCTTGTCTTGCACTGTTGATATAATGAAATTGAAAAATTAAGAGAAAAGGTTCACCTCCTAGGTACTCTTGACGGATATTAGTCACATAATAATCTACTAAATATATATTTACAAATGATTAATTAATTTCTTGTTTAATAAAATCAAATAATTAATAAAAAAAAGTCCCGAGATATACTGTTCTAAAATAGTTATCATATACTGTACCATAAATATTCTTGTGAATTGAATTAAAAATATTAGAGAAATATTACAAAAGTATAAAACAAGACTACTTAATTAAGTAAACTTTATAAAAAAATAAAATAAAATCTTGATAATATATATAACAAATATTTAAGTATATCATTACCGAATGAGAGCTTCTCACATTTGGCAACCCATTTAATATTTAAACTATATATATACCATAAAGACATTTAAACTTAAACCACATAATAATTTGTTTGTTAATCGACAAACATACAAGAAGTTTCACAAAGTATCCCAACAATGGCAAAGTACAATGTTGCGCTTCTCGTTATCTTCATGGTCACAGGTAATATAAATTAACTCTTTTATTTATTTATTTGTTCTTTTCATACTTTGGTAAACCTTTCTTATACTTTTACATCACATAAATGTGTTTTTATTTTGTATGTATGTAGTTCAAATGATGACATCACTAGAAGCTGGTCCATGCACTGATTTAATACCGTTGACACCAAAATGGTGTGATAAAGATCGCGACACTGTATCGAATGATTGTTGGGATGCGTGCCATGCTAAATATGGACCGAGCGTAGCAGCAGGGTGTGATTATTTAGCAGCATTTCCCAGTCGTAATAAGACCGTTTGTAGATGTTGGTGGACATGTTAAAAGATGATTTTTATCATGCAATATTAATATATTATATATAAGAAGCAATTTATGATGAATTCTATATGTGGAACTATCATTTTACCGTGGGAGTTTTCTTTAGAAAATTTTCAAAAAATAATATCAATGTTGGTAGCGATCATTACGAATGTTTATGGGCCGAGCTACTCATCATAAATACTCAAACTTGAATCAATCGTTAAAAGTTTTAGTTAAAACTAGTTGATAGAGCTACTGCCTAGTGATCATGAAAATAAAAGTTAGAAGTTTAATGTCAATATCTTTGCTAGTAGTTTTATGGGTCAAATACGGTTTAATCATCAAAGTTTCATTAAGTTTTCGGTTTAACCATCAAAGTTTTTTTTTAACATTTTAACTACAAAGTTTCATTTGAGAATCATTTTAATCCTTAAAGTTTTGTTTGGTTTCCCTTTTTACCCGTTTTATTACCTTTAACCTGCTAAGCAGGTTAAATAATATATTTTTTTATTTTTTCTATTTTTTCTCATTGAATGTTTGAAGATCTGATACATTTCTTCAAGAACATAAGAACACCCAAATCAAGAACATCCAAATGAATCAAGAACACCCAAATCATCAGGACAAATCTTGTACACAAATGAATTAAGTTAACCCAAGTCATCTAATAAACAACAAAATCTGAAATGATAAAACATGACTAATCTGAAGATCTGTAAATCTGAAAAAACCCTAAAATCTGGAATGAAAATTAAAGATGAAGATGAAAAAAACGCACTGGATGGTGGCCGTGGTGGTTATGGTGGTGGTGGTTTCGGATCTGAAAACACACACATGAATATTATACACACATCGATGAACAAGATCACAAACAAAAATTTGAAGATTTAAGATGAACAAAAGCACAAATGAATATTATACACACATCGATGGCGGCGGTGGTTTGCTTTTGGTGCCGCTGGAGGTCTCGAACAGAAACAAGAAACAGAACACAAAGATTAAACAAGAAACAGAATCAAGAAACGAACACAAGAAACAGAAACATAAAGCATAAATCTGGAAATCGTACCTCATCTAGAACTCGAAAAAATGGCGGTGGCGGTTTCTTCCATGAGGAGGCGGTGAAGGTTTCTCTCAAGAACTAAAACCCAAATCGCATATGAAGATAAAGATTAAACAAAAAACGAAACCCTAAAAATCTATTACATCTGTTCTTCGACTTCGATCTTCACCTGGACAGAGAGAGGGAGTTCGATCTTCATCCTAACCTAGATCTTCATCTTCGACTTCGGTCTTCACCTGGAGAGAGAGAGAGAGAGAGAGAGGGAGTTCGATCTTCATCTTAGAGTTGCGGCGGTGGTGGTGGCTAATCTTCAACAAAACACAAATCTGGAACAAATTTTGGATCTGAAATCGGTGGGGCATAGAGAGAGAGAGAGTGACGGGGAGAGAGGCAGAGAGAGACATGGCGGTGGGGTTTTGGATCTGAAATCGGTGGCATATTAGGTGGCGGTGGTGTTCACGGTGGTGTTCAGGTGGCGGTGGCGTTCATGGTGGTGTTCTTCACGTGTTTCACCATCCTTCACGGTGGTGTTCTTCACTTGCTTCACCGTGAGAGAGAGAGAGACTGAAGAGAGAAAGAAAAGAATGAAAGTGAAGGGGGGTGTTTGGGAGGGTAAATTAGCTTGTAAAAGTGAATATTTAGGGTGTTTGGTTAATTTAACATGTAGTAGAAATTGGGGGGTGTTTGGTTATATTTAACCTGCAATAGTAAGTGCAAAGTGCTAAACCAACAGGTTAACCAAACTTTAAGGTTTAAATCATTTAAAAAAAACTTTAATGGTCAAACCGAAAAATTAGAGAAACTTTGATGATTAAACCGTATTTCACCCTAGTTTTATTTATAAAAAAAAATTATTTAGAGTTAGTTACACTACAATAACAAAAAATTAGAATTACCTTTAGCAGTGTGACAACTTTAGCCTAAGTTTTATTTATTAATAGACAAACAACAAATGTTCTCATTGAACAAGTGGTTTTGGTCTATAAGACCAATGTGAACTTGTGCTTCAGTTTTTAATTTAGTCTATAAGACTTGGAGATTACGGAACAACATTGTCATCAATCAAGGAAACAAAACATGTTTGTGATCTACGATTGTAGCAGTTCGGGTTGTTTTCTTCACGCAGCATGTGGTCAAAACTAGGCTGGGTTCGCTGGCTTGCTAGGCGCTTAATCGAGCCTCAAGTCTAGATTATTCTCGTTCCTTGTTTTAATTATGAACGTCGAGTGCGTACGTGTTGGTTCGTTTGATAACACATTTATTTTTGTAGTGATTCTTAAAGATTAATTCGGTTGTCCGGATCGCGTCATACTTAAGAGTTAACGGGATGACCTTTTTAATTGTAATCAGTTTCATGGTAATGACCAAATTTTGTTGTTGTTAAAAAGATGGTTAGCGCTCGATCGGGTCTTCACCGATAGAGGAAAGTTAATTATGTTGAATCTTTGGTCATTCATTCGTTCTGGTTCACATACACTTTAAAAGTAATTTTAATAACAATTTATAAATCGGCTGACCTCCTAAAATTAATTAAATACTATATAAATTTGAAAAATTCTAGAAAATAACCAAAAAAATCTAACCAATTAATTATAATTAATCTTATAAAATTGCAACCATAAAGAAGTTCGGTGTTTTATAAATAATAATCTAATCTAATCTATCTAATATAAGCATATAATAAAACTAGACTAATTCCAGTGTAATACACGGGTTGTTTAAAAAATATAAATATTAAAATTAACAGAAAATTAAAAATAATTATAAGACACGAATATAAAAATTCACATTGGTTAAGGTTAAAATACCGTGTGATACACGAGTTTGTTTAAAAAATTAAAAAATGTTAAAAATTAATAAAAAATATTAGATATTATAAAACGAGAAAGATTTGAGAGTTTAAAAAAACGAAAAGAAAAGATGTCAACACCAAAACCAACGATGGAAGCGTCGATATAAGAAACCTAACGTGATTGCAAAAACATGGCATCGTAATATAAAGAGATATGATTGTATTTTTTGTACAAGTCGCCGATTATTATTGTTACAATTATAAGTTATAAAATGAAATTTTAAAATTACGGATTATCTTAAATATTCAAATCAAAATCAAAATATTAAAGGTATAGCACACATGTAAATACATACATACGATTAAACATTAATTGAATTGTTATATTAAATATTATAATTTAATTAAAGGTTATCTTTATCTTATTTCACATTGATTAGTCACATTAGTTTGACTCTAAAAAGTCAAAATCAATAACTTAAAATTATAAGAATGAACGGCTAAGATTAAATATTTTACTAAATCAAAGGTCAAGATCATCAAATAAATTTTTATCAATTAGTCTTTTATATATATTAGAAGAATCATTCAAAGTTTCTAATATTAACTAATAAAATTTTAATAAGTACTTCAATTTTATAACCTTTTAGTTATAAAAAGGAAAAAGAAGAAACCTAATCCCAGTTTAACCTCGCCTGCCGATTCTTCTTAACTTTCCTCGTGGCCGGTTTTTTTGGTTTATTTTGAGTTGTTGCCTTGACCAATCGTCTACTCAACATGCTGGTCCGGTGCGGTTTTCAAAATAACAGTCATTTTTCTTGGTAATATACTAATATCATTGTTAAAGTGTCAAATTGAGATCAACGAGATATTAGAATTACACGCTTGCAGGAGAGAAATGGCTAGCGCTTGGTTAACTGATTTGATCAAAACGGCATGTCCTTAAAATTACAGAACGAAATCTATAGATAATATTTCTTGAGATCTTTATAAGTTAGGTTACCAAATGTTTTGGTGTTACTGGGGTTCAACTACCTAGACTTGCTTGGTGAATATTTGTTGGTGTGTTTTGAATATAATAAGCAAGGAATTTAGTTAAATTAGGTGAACACTTTTAGTATATTATATAATCTAGAGTTGGTCAACCATATAAACCAATAAAACTCGTCTCTTTTCACATATGAGATACTATATATAATCTTCATCAATGTCCAATTCAATATTGTACTAAAAGGTCTCAAACATACTATCTTTCTCTTCACTAGAACCAATTAAAGAAAAATAGTCAATATAAGATATATGGCTTGCAAAATGGTTGGGATGGTTCTAGCCATAGTCCTTCTTGTGTCAATCTGTGGTGGAGCCATGGGTCAATCTGGGTGCACAAATGCCCTCATGGGTGTGTCTTCTTGCCTTAACTTTGTTACAGGAAACACATCCACCCCTTCGTCTTCATGTTGCTCGCAGCTTGGAAGCCTGGTTCAGACTCAACCACAGTGCCTTTGCCAAGCATTGAGTGGAAGTGGTATTTCTCTCGGGTTGAATATCAACCGAACACTAGCTCTCACGCTTCCTGGTGCATGTAATGTTCAAACTCCACCGGTCAGCCAATGCAACAGTAAGATTATTGTTTTATTTGCTCATTATTTATGTTTGTTAGTAGAGATGCATGGCAGACAAGTTGAATATCATAAATACTTATATAGTACTAGGTTTCTAATCTAGAGTGTAATAAGTTTGGGTTTGTTGTTTTGTGTATGTAGTCGCAAGCGGACCAACCGCTACTTTTACACCTAGCCCGGCTGCTTCTCCAGAAGGATCCACATCTGAACCAGATATACTACCTGAAAGCCCAACCGAATCGGATTATCCATCAGGTATGTGAAATCATGTAAAAGATAATATTTGAGGCAATACTAAATATGGTTATAGAAGTGTAGCCATAATACATATATAGTTCTTTTAATAAAGCAATTTAAGAAGTTATATATGTTAATATACTATGCGAGACTTTTAAACGTGTGACACTTTTTTAACTAAGGTTATAGAGTAAGATGTTAGATTTCTATTATCCTTTCAAATAAGATTTCTATTAACATTGTGACTCTAACCTATAGTTAATACTAGTGCTAATAACTTAAAGAAATTGTGATTACAGGACCAGGATCGAAAACAGATGGTTTAACACGTAACGGAGGCGAATCGCAAGCGCCTCTTCATCTCCTTACCTTCATCTTGTTTGTGGTGACATGGGCTTCAACTGCTATTACTTTTTAATTTGAAGTTCATTCATTATTCTTCCGAGTGTTAAAGAAGGTCGATTTCTTCTTCATATTAAGGATGGTTGTGTGATATAAGAGAGGGCGGTATTCTATTTGTATAATTGCTAGAGAATTTACTTTTAAAAGCCAACGATTTGTTATTTTTATCAAATTTTATTGTGTATTGTAGTATTTGTTATTGTTAAAGAATGCTTATTTTTGCCTCACATCGATCTATTACGCGACTCCTCATTTAGCTTTGGGTAGACTTCATACAATAACTATCTTAGCTCTACTGTATCTTTTGTTTCATTTCTTCTACCATAATCACGAACACTTCTTTGATTATGGATCTACTACCAGAAATACAATGCGTAATCTTAGCATTCAATGTGTATTTCTAACTCAATACACATTGGTAAATTACATAAATAGGAGAGGGTTTAAATGAGAACCGGTTTTGTACGAGAACTGCGAAAACTAATATTACCCTTGATTGAAATTAATTAATAGCTAATAATTTTTGGAGAAGACTAATATTAACGTATTAATGAGTGGATTTCGAAAAAATCAATCCTCACAGATTAATGACCGTTCATCCGAACGTAATTCACAGTTGAGTAATATATAAATGATCAAAATATTCATATTAATTAGTGACTAATAATGTTACAAACAGTTAACATATGAAAAATAGTTTTTGCTTAAACTTTTCGCTACGTAGATGTTGTATATATAATTATATATACGAGTGTATAACTCCTGTGGCTTTTATCATCAAATAGTTTAATGTGTGTGTGTATATATATATATATATATATATATATATATATATATATATATATATATATATATATATATATATATAATGTAATGTAATAAGTGTGAAGTAATAAATAATGTGGTTTTTCATAAAATAAAAATATGTACTTTTTAAGGAAAGACGAAAACAAGGTTTATAAATTGACCTTAAATACAAAAGGGTTGTCATATTCTATAAAAGAGACCTAAAAACAAACTCCCTCTTTGGGAAATAGTTAGGCCACAATACCCTCAATTTTTTTCTATAAATTCACATTCATTATAACATGCTATGCATCATAAATAAATAAATAACCAATAAAGTTCAAATAAAATTTCATAGTGACGAACAAACTTATGGCTTCAAATAGGTGTGAGATGCTTGGGCTAGTCGTGGTCGTGATCACGATCACGCTAAGTAGCGGAGCAATGGCTACTACGGACTGCAAAAATGTCGTGGTGAGCTTGAGCCCGTGCATTAACTATGTGTGCGGGAATTCATCAACACCGTCGTTTTCTTGTTGCTCACAACTAGCCAATGTAGTCAAGACCCAACCAAGATGCCTTTGTGCACTTGTTACTGGTGGTCATTCAAACACAGGTTTCAAAATAAACGAAACCTTAGCCTTGGGATTACCTGCTGCTTGTAGCATTCACACACCTCCGGTTAGCCGTTGTGATGGTATGTTTTTTTTTTCGAAAAGCAAAGAAAATATTATTAAGAGACGTACGAATTGTATTGAGTTAGCCATGGTCAATAAGTATCATGATTCTTGTGAAGTTACTTAACTATATGAGTTAATCTTTTTCAGGAAATGTATCACAGACTACACCAGTACCAGTACCAGTACCAGTACCAGTACCACCGCCTGCAAAATCCGATGGAACCATAATTAATTTGCCATTTTATTTAAATTTTGCTTTTCTCATGGTAGTATCATGCATGCTTGCTTGATAGTATTGACAGATATATATTTGTCAAACATAGAACTTGATAGTATTAATGTTTAAGTTCATCTTTTAAATAATAGTTTTTCTTATTTCTTTTGTAATGAGGATAAATTTCGTAGTACCTACAAAATGATTTGTAATGTTTTTCTTTATACCAGGTTTGGATAATAATACATTAATTAATATCAATAAAGTGTAACATGTAATATATTTCCACATTAATATTTTAATGTACCAGATAGCGATCTAGATCTGATCTAATCTGTTTATTGATATGATCTAACGGGTTAAAATATTTGATCAATCGACTCAATAAGTGGTCCAATATGTCGACCACTTAGTTGGACCAATGTGTTGGTCGATCCAATTAAAAATGAAACAATGAAAAAAAATTTAATTAAACAACCACTATAATCCCAAAAATTACTCCTTTGATTTGTATTTATTAACTTTTGATTTATAATTCATCAAAATGACATAATTTATACAGCAATCAGCAACATATAATTCATTTGTTATAATAGGTTGATGAAAAAATTTTCTCCTTTTTAATTTTAATTTACTACAATATTGATTGATGTTTACTAAAATCTGAAAAGTTTGTTTGTGTTAAACTGTATGTAATGTACAGTATGTACATCGGTCCACTTAAAGACTCATAACTAGGCTACAACAAACTCAAACCGGGTTTTGAACAGTTTAAGAGATGAACAACATAGTCAGTCTAAACTGGTTGAAAAAAAATTCAAAATCGAACCAATTCCGGTCCGATCCAGTTCTAAACCAGACTGTCCGGACACAGACCACGTGGGCCGGACTGCATTTTATTAACATACAAAAATACACGTATTTTTAAATTGAATACATAAATGCTATAACTTCTAATAAAACACAATTTTCATTTCTAACTGGATCAATTGAATTATAAAGAGCCTGGCTAGGCCCAAATTCGGACCCACTTATTATTTTCATAATCTTTCCTATATTTCAATATATTTTATTTCATGAAATTTGTACGATATATGCATGTATTGATTTAATAAACTTTATTTGAGGTATTAACAGTTATTACTTTAATAGAAAAGTAATAATATTATCCAAATAATATAATGTATGAGTTGATTAGTTTTTTTTTTTTTTGAACGGCAAAAGAGAACACGGATGAAGTTTCGGCATTGCCATCACCCCATACATGCGAGCTCACTTTATTAGAATAGCTAGCAAGGAACTAGCAGCGATAAAAACTAGCAAGGAAAGCATTACAAATCCATCGAACCACCCATAACTAACCACCCCTTACAGAAAATTCTTAGAAGCAAGCAAGAGGATTAAGGCACCAGCCCCCCCAACTATGAGCTGCTAAATTATTCCCCTTATTTTTAATCCAAAAAAATGAATAAGCTTGTATTTGACTAAATAGTAAATACTCTTCAAATCTATTTTCAATTTGAAAAACCTTGTTGTTCCTGAACCTCCATATGAACCATACCAGTGTATAAATTACTGCTTCAAAGGCTTTCTTTTTGTCCCCTTGCAATCCTTGATTATCTCC
Source organism: Pulicaria dysenterica (assembly GCA_947179395.2). Lineage (NCBI taxonomy): Eukaryota > Viridiplantae > Streptophyta > Magnoliopsida > Asterales > Asteraceae > Pulicaria > Pulicaria dysenterica. Next base: position 73,725,801 of record OX359288.1, on the reverse strand, counting down.
CCATTTGAGCAAATTATTTGCGTTAGTAACCTGCTCACAATCAAGTCCCCACCAATCTCGTGCATACAACAAAGTTTGTCCATAAATAACAAATTCAGCTCAGAAACTACACGTTGATATACCACCCCATCACCATCATTGAAACATTAACTGCTACCCTTGGAGTTTACAACTATCATTAATCACATTTGATTTTTTTACAATGAAATTTACAACTTTTTAAACATACTTATAGTGGTAAGCACTAAGTGCTTTGGTGTGGTGCCTTAATGACCAAAGATCATGAGTTCAAGTCCCGTTAAGGACAAAGTGGTGTAGATTCATGAGCCGTTAAAAATGTGATGATTAAAAAAAAAAACACTAATTTCGTATTTGTGGATATTGATTTCACATAAAAATCTCAGTTCATATTATTGATTTAAAAGCACACAGCTATTCGTGAGAGAGAGAGAGAGAGAGAGAGAGAGAGAGAGAGAGAGAGAGAGAGGGAGGGGTTGGAACATCAAGTGGAAAGCCATTAATTACCTAAACCACTTGATTTTGCAAGAAAACATCCAATTTCATCCACTATATAGTACAATTGCTAATAGTGTTTTCGGGACTGTCTTGTAAGATATGTCATAAAAGTAATCAAGACTCACGACTTACATTTTGGCTTTAAATTTGTTTTATATCTTATATATATGTACACCTATATTTGTTAACCCTAAAAATAAATTTAAAGGGTCGCAAAAAAAGGACTCCTCATATGCACAACAAGAATAAATGAAAAAAGTAATTGCTTTCAATGAGATTTAAAAGTTAGGGAGATCATGAATTCATCACATAAAATTGTTTGGAGAAATTAACAAAATTGGTAATTGCAATAGAATGATGTCAGACTTGAGAAAACACAAAATGAAGGTTTCGGAGTTAGAGATTTTGACATCCTAGACATCAAAACTTTATCAAAACCAAAGGTTGTCGGTTTAGAAGACAAACTTGATTAAAAATTCTGCCTCACTACTAATAATTAAACGAACCAGGATGAAAAGATATAATTAAAAAATTCAAGGCAAATTTGAGACACTTCTCAAACAAGTGTAAACTTTCTTTTAGTATTTGTCAATGATTTCATAGCTTAATTCTTATATACTGTTTAGATTTTAATATCTTGCATCGTGTTTCTTTTAGTTAATCATTTGTCTGGTAACTAATTGGTATTTACATATTCCTTTGTTTACTAATTCAGTAGTTTGCTTAGTAGAACTGGTTAAGTGATATTACTCATTGCGTAGTTTGTTTCTTGGTATTTTTAATTATAGATTGAGTTTGTATGTTATATATTAGTGTATTTTTAAAAGTCTTTATTTTAAATGTCCCAAAAGTATTTGAGAAGACCCTAACATGTATAATATTTGCTCCCCATTATATTGTCAAGTTAAAATTTTATTCTCGTCACTCAACCATAAATGATCACTTCCAACAACCCTCTACAACATCAAATTTGACCTCATCAACGATCAAATAACAATTGAAATCAAAAACAAAAAAGGAAAGGAAACCATAGCTGGCCCAAAATTGCCTCACCACACAGGCACACATCTATTACATTACTACATCTATGACATCCACCATCACGCAATCACGCATTCCCAAGCTGAGAAAAAAGGTGTCTCGAAAAAAGCGGTCTTGAAGAAATTATACCAGAGGTCTATCTCAAGAAACAATCTCTCTACTTACGGATAGATATATGATTGTCTACATTTTACCTCTCTCATACAACTGAATTGACTATTGTTATAGTTGTTGTTAAAGAAATGATAAGACCGGAATTGAACATAGTGGCAGCATGTATTTGACTAGAGACTAAAAGTGTAACGAAATTTAAATCATGTTTGTCTTTAAAATTTGTTTATGATATTAAATAGCAAACATGTAATTTGGACCAATTTACATGGATGACTTTTAAAACTATTCTTAAAGTTATAGTAACGATCTAGCTTGAAGCATAATTTTTTAATTTTAAGTTAATCTGCTAATTAATTGTATCTTATAACTAAACTTCTTTTCCATATTAGCTAACTTTTTTACGTTATAACTATCATATTAGTTTTTTTATATGAAAGTTGGAAAATTAGCATCACAAGTCTAAGGTGATGATCATACCAAAGCTATAGTTTGTGTCTTATTCCTTTTGCTGTTCATAAAAAGAATAAAATATATAGCCTTAAAGAGTTGTATGAAGTAAAACATTAAAAGTTACTTTTAACATGTCCAAATAGAGTCCTTAAAAAAAACGATACTTTGCTCTTTTGAAAATTGAGCCTGATCTTTATTCTTAAATCTCCGTCCAACAACAACAACAAAAATCGTTTTTTCTAGAATGATACATAGAACATACTCCGTAATGGAATCATATTCTAAATCACTTGATTCGTATTGAAATTACAATTTTGATTAAATAAATAATCAAGATTGGATAATTAAATTTGTTTTATTAAATAGATGGATTGATATGATGTTTACTATAGATTTTTTGCATGTTAGTTTTTTATTTATATTAAAAGATTAAACAAGGTAATTACACGATTAACTAAGTATTATACATGCATAATTAGAAGGTTATCTTAGAATTGTTTTTAGGTTATTTGAAAAACTGATATGAAGAATTTCGATGACTTTTGATCGTTTAAGGCTAAGGTGTGACAGACTATTATATGTTTATGTATGTATGTGTATATATGTCGTATGTTTGAATTTTAGAAATAAAAAATAAAATCAATTCAGAAATGAGTTCAATGTTAATTATAAAAGGGATGTGATTTGTATATTACAATAAGAGTTAATTACACAGATGGTCCATGTGGTTTATCAAATATCCCATGGGCAGTCCCTAAACTTCAAAATTACACCTATAATCCCCGTGGTTGTCATTTTGTTCTGTGGATAGTCCATTTTTAACTGAGCCGTTAATTTGTGCGTTAACCCCTTCAACTGTGAGGGTAAAATGTCTTTTTTGCCCCTAAATTATTATTAAAACTAAGAGTTAATTACACGGTTGGTCCTTTATGTTTGGCCCAAATCACACTTTTGGTCCTTTACAAGAATTTTGTGACAATTTAGTCCTTTATTTTGAAAAGTTGCACATGGTTTGTCCTTATGGCAAACGGACGTTAAAAGGAAACGTTGGGTCAGGGGTAAAAGTGTCTTTTCACTGGTCATCGAAACTACCGTAAACCTCCATCGCAACCACCATGAAACCACCACCGACACTGCCACAGTCTCTCTCTTCCTGCACACACATACACACACAATCTCTCACATCATTCACCACCGTCACCTCTCTCTTTCATCATTCTCCACCGTCATTACAACCTCCATCCCAACCACCATGAAACCACCACCTCCACCACCGCCTCCATTCGTTAAATCAGAAACAAAGAAACCCTGAATCGTCCCTTTCTCCAGAAACCCTAGAGCTGGAGGAGGAGGTGTCCCTGGTAAAGGAACTGAGTGCGATCCGAGAAACAAAATCGTTCTTCGATCATATCAATAAACCAGATCTAAATCTTCAACGGATCGAGATCTCGGAAGATTATAACAAGGAGATAGTTAGGGTTCATTAACAGCGATGGTTCTTTGTTTGACTGAAGTCGAAGACGAAGGAGGCAGTGAAACCCAAATCGTGAAACCAGATCGGAAACGAAGAACGAATCCGGCGGTGAACAGATCGGAGGTTTCTCGATCTGGGTTTCTCGTCTTTAGGGTTTCACGCTGAGGAGTTTACGGCGGTGGTGAAGACGATGAGAAAGTGGGCGGCAGTCGGCGGAGGATCTTGGTGGTCCCGTGATGGTGGTGTGTGTGGTGGTGACCTACGGCGGGGAATGGTGTAGATCGAAGAAGAAACCAGCGGCGGGGGATGGTGGTCTAGGGTTTGTGTAGATATAGGGACTGTTTGTAGGTGGTGGCGGGGGATGGTGTTCACGGCGGAGGAGGATGGTGGTTGAGGCGGTGGAGCCGCCGTGAAGAGAGAAAGAGAGAGGGAGAGATGAAGAGAGAGAGAGAGAGAGAGAGAGTTGACCGTGTGTCTAGGAAGAGAGAGATAGGTGTGTGCATTGTTTCATGTGTGTGTATGGCCCACTATGTTTATAATACTTTTAATTCTTAAGGGGGTAATGATTTCTTTTTACCTCTAAAAAAAAGGGGTTAACGCCTAAATTAACGGCTCAGTTAAAAATGGACTATTCACGGGACAAAATGACAACCACGGGGATTATAGATGTAATTTTTGAAGTTTAGGGACTGCCAATGGGACATTTGACAAACCACAGGAACCATCTGTGTAATTTACTCATTACAATAATTTAGTATACATAATAAAAAAGTGTTTAGTTTAACCTATATTTTGTGGATAGTAAAAATTGATAATAAATTTGTAAGGATATAAACATAATTTTTATATATGACAAATTATTGTTTTTTATATATCATCTTTCAATATAATTAAAAGTACCTCAAAAAATGAAGTCTTAAAAAAAGATCAAGTGATAATAAAAAAAAAGTGCACGAGAAAGAATAACACGATGTCAACATCACCATTTAATAATATGATAAATATATGATTATTTTATCTCTTAATAATATATATGATTATTTATCTCTTAATAATAATTATTTATCTCTTAATAATAATTATGTTATTAATTAATCTTAATGTATTATACTTATCAGATATTAAATAATTATAAAACACGATATAAATGAGAGTTTGAAAAAAAATGATGAGAAATGACGTTAACATCCAAGTCAGTTGTGATAAAGTCAATGCGAGGTTTAATGCAGAAGTGATGGTAGAAATATGATATTATGATTCGGAAAAACATAATTGTATTTATTATACAAATCATCGATTATATTTATTATAATTAGAGCAATAAGGTAAAAAAAATTATTAGTTATAATTAAAAAGAGGTTATAATAATTGTAAATATTTCAAAATAATAAATTAATTTTTTTGATTAATATGATGTTCTTAAATGTTATAAAAGATTAAATATAATATTTATAAATCAAGGTAAACAAATATGATAGTTAAAATTTTAAAATATATAGAAACTGCTCTAGTAATTTTGATTCGATTAATCAACAAAATTAAAATTAGAATTTTAATTTTTATTTAATAGATAGTATAGCTTACACGGTTAATTTTATCTTATTATATATAAAAAGACTATAATCATATAATAAATTCGATTATAACTTAGAGTTAATTACATTTTTTGTTCATGTGGTTTACACAAAATTGCACATTTGGTCCTTAGGGTTCATTAATTACGGATTTCGTTCTTGTACATTACCATTTGTTTCAATGTTAGTTCAAATCCACTTAAAAAGACTAAAATGCCCCTCTGTCCTTAATTTTATTCTTTTATCTCTTTAAATATTGTTGTCAAAATAATTAAATAATACATAATTATTATTAAAAAAATAAAAAAATAATTATAAGAAATACCCTCCCCTTCCCCACATCTTTCTAATCCTTTTTCCTGTCTCTTTCTCTCTCCAATGCTTCACACCGCCACCACCTACTAGCCTGCCACCTCTGCCTACCCTCCTGCGAGTATCCTCCTTGACGGCGACCCCCTCCGATGAACGCCCTCTCTCTACACGTTCAAAATTTATTTTCCCACTCCTATCTCTGTGAAAATCCACACATGAAGAATGGAAACTCTAGGTTGAATTGTAAACCCAAATGAACAAATCAGAAATGATAGATAATGGAAACCCTTGATCTACTCGTATGTTCCTCGATTGTGGCAGTGGTGTGGATTGTGGAGAAAGAGAAAGGATGACGGTTTGTGGTGAATCAAGGTAGTGGGGAGGATGACGGTGGTCTAAGGTAGTGGCCGGTGATGGATTTAGGGGAAAGGGTTAGGTATTTAGGTCTAGGAGACAGCGAAGATGGTGGTGTGTAAAGAGGTTGGGTATTTTGGTTAAGAACGTTGTCACCTTCTCCGGCGAAGAGGAGGTGGTGGGTTGCGGTTGTTACAGGGTGAATTGGTGAACCATCCGTTACCTCCATCACCGGATAAGACCACAACCATCTTCATCGCCGACTGCCGCATCGCCACCATCGTTGAACCTCATCACCACCGTCTCTCTTTCTCTCTCTCTTTGTATGTGATTTTGAGTTTTGATAATGGGTTTCTCATCCGATTTAGATTCTTGGTTCATATCTGATTTTGATTCTTGATTCTTGGTTCATATCTGATTTTGATTCTTGATTCTTGATTCATAACTTGTTTTGATTCTTGGCACATATCTGATTTTGGTTCTTGTTTCATAGATTCTTGACCACAGATCTGTCTCAGGTTTCAGTTTGTTTTGATTCTTGAGCGTTGGTTCAGATCGATGATTTGTTATGTGTTTTTATTTTGGTTCTTGACGTGGGTGGTGGTGGTGGACGGCAGTGGGCAGTGGTAGACGGCAGGGAGCTGGTGGTAGGTGACGGGAAGTCGGTGGTAGACGACGGTGACGAGAAGTCTGTGGTAGACGGATGTATAATTGTTATTAGGTGAATAGGTGGAAATGAGTATAATTGTTAATTAATTCTTATTATACAATAACTAGTTACTTATTATTATTTAATTAATATATTAATAATATTAAAATGAATAAAACTTTAAAATAAAAGAATAAATTAAGGACAGAGAGACATTTTAGTCTTTTTAAGTGGATTTGGACTAACATTGAAACAAATGAAATGTACAAGAAAGAAATTCTTAATTAATGAAGCCTAAGGACCAAATATATAATTTTGTTTAAACCGCAGGGACCAAAAATGTAATTAACTCTATACCTTATAATAAATAAATTTATAAATGTTAATGGTGTTTTGTGATAGTTGATTGGATTGCTGGGTCCAACAGATTGTTTGTGTGGAGGTCATTCTTTGTTCATTAAACTTTATATTTGATCTATCAAGGAGTCGTTTTAGAGTGTTATAGTGATGTGATTGGATTCCATCATACCATTTAAAAATGTTTATATGTTTGAACGGGTTTTAGTAAAATATTAACATAATAATTATATCGAAATGATGTCAGCCATTATAAGTAGTTATTTTAAATATTATTATACTCACATAACAAAGGGTGTTAATTTTAGTCATTTGAATATAATTTAACTACAATATAAATGTAACAATACTTTAGATAGATGTTCCTAATCTCAGTACTTCCATAAAGTCTTTTATTATACAAGTTAGGAAAAATAATATGTGTAGTTAATATCACTTATATAGTTATATATATTAAATTGTGGTGGGTATCAATTGTGGAATATTGTTTGAACTTAGGATAGATCGAAAAGGGTTATATTTATTTGAGTTTTGGTTAAACTTAGGTAACCACTAAACACAATGTAACATGACATATCAAGTTAGCATTATATAATTATCATGTCCGCTATCACGTACATAATATTTTATTAAACATAATAAAATAATAATTAGCTATCTAATTCTTGTTAAGGCATCTAAGTTTTGTTTGTATTAATTAATGGTATTTAACTCAACGTTTTTATGTTTTTAACGTTTTGAGGTAAGAAAAATGTGTGACATGCATGTTGTAAATGTTGCAAAAACATCATTTTTTATTATCTTTAACTAGTAAAATTAATAAATAATATATTAACATCAAATTGAAATTTGACATTTCATGAAGTCAAACAGATCAGTTAAGATAAAACCTGGATTCTATATATGATTAAGATCGTTATATTATTTAATGATTTTATATAATTTAATTTAATGAATAATATTATCACATATATATGTATATATATTAATAGTAAAACAAATTACATATAGTTTTGGTACATTTGTATGTATAATCATTTAGTTTGATAAAGATGAAGTCAAGTCTTATTTGATGTTCATGGTGAAAGATGACAATTTATCAATGAAAGATGACATTTTTTCATGCAAGGTTACGGTCAAAATGGGCTGAAAACATAAGGCTAATAAACAAAGATAACAAGCCAATCGAAAAAACAGACAACAAATAAATTAATCATAAATAAATCATGTCGTATATATGGCCATGAATCCTCGAACCGATCATGTTTAGAGAAATATATAATCTTCAAAGTTACCAGATGATTAAGTTTTGACTTCATTAATGTTAGACCAGGTGAAACCAACCTTCTCCACTACGTCTTCTGAGTGCACCGAGAAATCATGCAAAAGTTTACCATTTAGTGACATACACTTATAGTGACACTTAGCTTTTATGCCACAATCTTAAGTTTCTAGTGGCATTTTGGATATGTCATTACAGATTTAAATGGTTTTAGTTACATTATCTTATGACAATAATATACAAAATTAATTACATTTTCTAATTACCATATATTTAATTATAAAAAAGATTTCATGTTATAAAGCTAAATTAATTTTTATTATCTTTTCTATATTACCTCTATTACATTACATATTACGTAACATTCAAAAATAAAAACTAAATTAATAAAAAAGAAATAAGTATTGAGACAAAATCCGTGTCTTTTTTAAGGGTTGTAACTTTATTTGAGAATGAAGATAGATGATGCAAAAACCTTCAGATATATTCTTTATTTTTTAATGTCAATATTACTGTTGAGATAGCAAAATAAATGGCAGGTAGGTATTTAGTATTTTATTTTATTTTTATATTTTTGTCATTGTAATTTTATGTCTGTGAGACATGCACATACACCGGATAATACTATATCCGGTTATAGTATTATCCGGATCGGATTTTTTGGGGAAAAAAACCGGTTTAAAAAAAAACCGGTTTAGTATTATCCGGTTTTGGACATATGATAGTATTACTATATTAACCGGATCGGATATTACTACAACCGGTTTTTTTTAAAACCGGTTTTTTATCCTATAAAAAAAACCGGTCTGCACAAATAAAGGCCACTGTTTTTTTTAAAAAAATTTAATTTTTTGAGTTTTTTTTAATACATACACTATAAATTTATTATAAAAAAAGATACATATGAAAGAAAATTCAAATTTTGATTAATTTAAATACTTAAAAAGTGATTTTTGGTGAATAAATGTAGAAAATTTGGAGAGAATATGAAAGATATATGTTGTGGTTTGATCCTAATACATACTCACACTATATATAAGATATTTGAGTGGCAAAAGTGTAACAAAAAAAAACGGTCAAAAAACCTTGCAACGGCTATAAAAAACGACTAGTTTTTTTGCAGTGGCCGGATCGGTTTTAAAACCGGTTTTTATCCGGTTTTTTTAAAACCGGTTTTTTATCCGGTAAAAAAACCGGTCACCTTAAAATCTTCCAAACCGGTTTATCCTATCCGGTTTTGAAATATCCGGACCGGTTATAAAAAAACCGGTTTTGCCAGTATCCGGTTTCGGATATTTTTTCGTATAAATCTGATATTCGGATTTTTTGTGCACCTCTTTGATATACAACAAACTTATCTTTAATGTTACATTAAGCTAGGAAAATGTATAGAGTCTAAGCCTCTTTTTCAAACTTTCAAAAGAAGATCCCCTTGCAACTTCACTTTGCAAAGCAAGGTGATATTAGTTACATTTTATAGCCCATTATGGAATTATCCAATGCATTGATGTATATTATGTTGTAGCTCTACTGATATAATCAATGTTATTATATGAATATGTTGACATAATAACTTAAATTTTAAAGTTTCTATATTCTAATATACCTCTTGTGTTTTAATTTGTTTGCTTTTGCAGTGTGCTTTTGCTATTGTAGTTTTCTATATATAGTTAGGCTGGTCAGTATAATGGGCATCTTTTTTGTGCGACATTCATTCCTAGATGGGTCTTTAGTGACGCTTTGTTGTAACACTTTTTGTATACCATCAAATAACAGTAATTCTGTAGAACAAAAGATTTAGCTACTTGCTTGATTTTTAAGATTTATTTTACATATTTCTTCCAACAAAACTAATGGATCTTTGAGGTGGTTTCTTTTTCTCTAAATCAAAAAGCATGTGAAAACAAAGTTTTCGGAAGGGTAACAACAATGTTAGGGTCTCAAACCTTCACCATGCGAATGTAGTTTATCACAATTTAAATTTCCATGTTAATTATTTTTTAATTAGTATTTAAACTTTTCGTACATAATATCTAATTACTATTTTTAAAAATTAAAATCATATTTTGTTAACCTTAATTTTTTTCCTTAAAAAAATAAAAAAAGTAAAAAAATATGAAACTGATAATGTTTACACTCAAGGGTCAACACAATAATAAAGGATCATTATTCATTTCACTATTTAAATTATGACTGGTAGTCTCTTATTATGCATATTGGTCCTACCGTCAAATCCATATCTAACTACACAATATTTTAATAGGTGGTGAATAATCTATTTACGAATACTTAATTTATTTCATCATTGATACAGAGAAATTTATATTTTAGTAACTTAAACAGAAACGTATCCTATGGAAACCTTGCGCTACATTTATATCCTGTTTGAATCGTGAGATTTGTCTACAATAATGAAGAATTGGAATATTTAATTCCATGTGAATCCTGTTTGTAACATGAAATGTTAGGAATGGAATTACCCAATTCCTTAATTCCAAATTCTGCACTCAGGCCTCGCGTTGTACCTACAGGAAAACACCTTTTTGCGACGATAAAAGTCGTCGCTAATCACCTGAATGTCGTCGCTAATTGTACATTGAGACGACAAGTCGTCGCAAAGCAGTCGTTGTAAAAGGTTCGTCTCAGATCAGAAATTAGCGACGATGAAGTTAAATCTGTCGTCGCAGAATCTAAAATCAAAAATAAATTCGAGAATGAGCCTACCATATTTTTAGCGACGACTAATTTAAAAATATATTTTTTTGATCCTTTTTCCTATTTATTTTTGGCACTACTTGTCGTCGCTAATATATACGATATTATTACCCATTACTAACTGTTTGAGACGACTTGTCGTCGCTAATATGCAGTTTTTTTTTTAATTTTTTGGGTAAAAAATCCGTTTTTTTCTAGAATTTACCATTTTTTTGGTAGATTCTAAAATCCAAATTCAGAACCTGAATATTACTACAACTACATAACAAAAACAAACTATAGTTTTTGTATCAAGATGACGGCGACAGAAATCAAGACGACGGCGCAGCCGGAGGCTCGACTACCACAGTCGACAAACGAAGTGTCGATGGCCAGAGTAGAAGAAGATGACGGCCGGCGGTTGCTAGATGGACGACGTCCGTGTCTTCTAAAACCGATTGGGGGTGAGAGAAAATTGGAAGGCGGCGTTTTGTTGAGGTCTCAATTGATTTGAAGAGGGTCGAATTTAATTAGGGTAATTGTTTATTGTTTTTTTTTTTTTTGTTTTTTTATTATACCTGCGACTACAGATTGCGACGACAAGTTGTGACAAAAATAAAATATTCATTTACTTTTCTTTTTAAATCATTAATTTATTTTTTGGTTTTTTTTAAATACCGTTTGCGACGACGTTGTCGTCGCTAAGTAGAATAATTTTTTTCCCTCCACCTATTTTCTAGTTCGCGCGCTGAATTTCCCGCATGTGATTAGAAACGACATGTCGTCGCAATTCTTAATAAGTCGTCGCAAAAGGTTCATGTCGTCTCAAATAAGCAAAGTTGTTGCAAAGAGTGTCGTTGCAAAAAGTCTATTTTCTTGTAGTGTTACTTGATTCCATCGAGTAAGGTCGGGTAGATAAGGGAACACAAAAACTTGTATTTTGGGTAGGAGAAGCGAGTATGGGGCTCGGGTCTGTGGACTTGATCAATAAGCTGACAATCCCCCACCCCCTCTCAACCAATCATACATTCACACCTATTTTATTTATTAATATAAAAATAAAAAAAGTGGGGATAGTTTGAAGAAGAGGTGTAATATTTAATTTGGATAGGAAGAAAAAGAATGATGTGGCGCTGATGTGACATTGGGTAAGAGAAAGTTGCAGATAAGGTATAACTAGTGGCCTCAAAGATAAATCCTTCGAATCTCGGATGGAAGTCTTAGATTACGCGAGAATTGTTTTGGTATTACCAAAAGCCCTTGATATATATCTCATTATGCTAAATTTTATATGTGGCAATTCCGACAATTTCTCTTCATTAGTTGGGGAAAAATCCGTCCGAATCAGATTTTTTGAGGAATGTATCGAAAGAATTTGATTTGGTTAGTAAATGTGTGGTTGGTAAACAATGATTGGTTTTTTCGCAAGCTATGGGTTGTATCATTAAATATTCAATTTGATTCCACAAGATCTGTTTTGTTCAAGTAAGGAATTCTAGCCAATTAAAAGGATCTCATGATCAATCAAGAGATCATTTTGATTCCATTATTAAAAGATCACAACCTAATGAGGCATAGCCTTCCAGACCTTCCGTTCTACGCCGACCATCGAAGCTTCGTCTTCGATTTCAATTTCTTGGTTCGTCGAAGATTTCCATTTCATCTTCAATGGCGACAACAACTATGAGTTCATCTTCATCTTCTTGGTTCATCCACGTGCATTTTTGTTGGTGATGGTGAGTTCGTCTTCATCTTCGTTGGGGAAGGTGAGTTAATTTACATCTTCGATACCATGTTCATACCAGAGTTCATCTTCATCTTCGTTAGCGGCAATGATTTAAACTTCATCTTTGATTTCTATGTCTATTTCATCTTCATCTTCGCGGGCATCGGTGTGTTCATCTTTCTATAAAAGATTTATAACAAATTACCAACGATTGGTTCATTTCTATTTCTATTTCTATTTCATTTTCGTTGGCGTTTGTTGGTGATTTTAGTGTCACCGGTTTCATTTAGTGTAATGGATTTTATACGTGTGTTTCAAGGGATTGAACTTTGTTCTAAAACAAGTATGGAAGATGTGTAGTACACACTTGTATTAGTCTAAGTCGGTCCTGGTAATATTTAGGGGGCAGCGCCCCGGCCCGAAAATTGATAATAGTAGAAGGTTTACAATGGAAATTTTCGATTTTATAGGGTTCTCTTGTAAAACTTGAAAGTCTGTAACTTCCGTTAACTGGTTATACTAGATACGAATTCAAATTGGAATACACACAAGAATTTCGAGATACACATATTCTCTCTGGTTTGATCTTGATTTCTGCCAAAATCAAGATTGTTGCTTTTACAATTATCCCAATTCGGATTTCGTCATACCAGACATATACGGTCGAAATATCGAATTTTGAAAGTGATTCACACAATTGTAGAAGAAATCCGGTTCTATGATCTAACAGCGTCAACATCGGTGGGTTCATCAGTTACCATTTTTGAGGTTTCAACTTAATCTTCAGTTTTTTCATATTTATTGTAAAAGATTTATAAAAATGAGTTACATAAAGTAAAAAGGGTATTTTTGTCATTTTGTTACAAATTACAATCCAATTCCTTAGATAATTCTACCAACCAAGCAAAGCTAAGTTTTATATAAATCTTCATTTCAATTCCTTTGTCAGATTTCAAATCCTCTATAAACATTCTGTAAACCAAACAGAACTTAAGTTCTAAACAAATCTCCATTCCAATTCCTTCGTCAGATTCAAGTTCCTGATCAACAAACAAAATTTGTAAACCAAACGGATTTCAGTATCCAAACAATAAAATTGTTGAGGCTCAATCACTTTCTTGATACTTTGTTTTTGGTTCTTGAAATTTTTAATAATTTAACTTAAAGACAACGATGACAATTATTCCCGGACAACACATTTCAAAGGGTCCTCTATCAACTACTTTCACAAACAAAACTAAGACGGTAAAAACTATTAAGAAAACAAGGATAACCCCATGCTTAATATACATGTTTCACTGTCTCATTAGCGATGCCCTCTTCCTAATTTCTTATGATTAAACCCGGAAATACTCTCTCTCCTTCGACATTGAAGTACCTAGCATCTTTCCGGCCAATTTTCTGTACTGGAGGTAGGAGATACCATGCATCATGTACTCTTGAAGCTCTAAAGAGAACGGCCAACCAAGACCTCCATTCTTTATTCTATGGAGTATGGGATTTCCAAAACAATGCATTCACTATTAATTAAGACTTAATTCGATATTCATTACAGTCATTAAAGCATATACCAAATATAGCTGCACTTCATCCTTTTCGACATGTATAATATTTAACTTTATCTTACACGCATGGCTTAATCTCCCTTTTAGATATAATGTCCCTGTCTTATCTTGTAAATTAATACACCCAACTAAGATTAATAATATGCTAATCCTATCTAGAAGTTGCTAAAAGTTCATTTTCATTGTGTCCTCTCAACCTTTCAATTCATACCACTCATTTCTAAATTTTTTACTCTGGTCTTATATGTTATCAATCATGCAAGTCCAATTGGCTACCTTATATTCATCGATCTATACTCAATTGAGTCCTAAGTCAATATTTCACAACAATTTTATATATATATATATATATATATATATATATATATATATATAGAGAGAGAGAGAGAGAGAGAGAGAGAGAGAGATGAGAGATTCGGTGAGAACACATTTTAACGTGAGAATGATGAGAACACTTATAGGTCAATCATTTAGTTACATAAATAAAATCTATAAACTCAACATACCTTAATTAAACTAAAAAATTAAAATTCAACTTACCTTAATTAAACCAAGTTAAATTTTAACCATAAATAAATATAATCCAAATGCTATAAACTATTCTTACAGTTCTTACCTTAAAAGGTGTTATCTCTCATACCAAAATCAATGACCGTGAACAAGATCATTGAACATCCTATCTATCCCAAATCAACCATTGATACTCACCCTCCCCATCCGGCGTTGTCGTTCACCCCTGTTTTCGCCGTAATCACGTTAGATGGTCTCATTCAATGGTATCGAGAACCGATCTGCTTTCCTCCACTCTGGGTGAATCAACACCACCCCTCTCGATCTTTCTATTCCAACACATGTGTTGTGGTCATCACCGGATCTGCAGTCCACCAGGTTAGTGACGGATGAGTGCCCTATTCCGCTGTAAAATAAGGATTCCATCTATGCATTTTGAGTGACGTTTAGAGTTTTTTGTAATATTTGGTTTTAGTTTTTTTATTCTGGCAGATATATGTTTGTTGTTTGTATTGCTTTTATAAATTTGAATTTTGTAGTACGACGTAACTTGATATGTAAAAATATTATTGTTTCTCAGATGTGCACTTTTGTTGATTTGAATTTGAATAAGATGTTTATGTATATGGATATCTGCATTTTGGTGCTTATTATACCATATTAAGTATCCGGTAAGCAAATTAACAACTTAATGTTATTGTTTGGTGGATAAAATGGTTGCATTCTCGGTTAATCATATTATTTGGGTTGCATTTTTGTTATTATCTTCATTTGGGTATAATTTTTTTGTATCATACTCATCTGTGCATTTTGTATTTTAATTCTCTTTACTTCAATAGTTTTTTTTCTTTCTTTTATGATTCACATGAATTTTCGTTTTTTGCATTTTTTTAAAAAATATATTCAAAACATGTCATTTTGGTTATTATCTTCATTCGGGTATCATTTTGGTATTATCTTTCATATGTGTATTTTGTATTTTAAATCTTTTTACTTCATCAAGTAGGTGTCTTAGGGGCTCTCCTCTTAATGTGACTAAAAGATAGACCATGTTATGGATGAAAATTTCATTGTTGTTATGAGAAGTGGATGAGGACTAGCCCTCTAGCATGTCCTATTGCTCAAAATAATGCTAGCAAACTCTAACTTTGAGCCTCTTTATATAGAATTATTATCGTTGTTAGAAAACACAGGAATGAATAAAGGACACATTCTCTGCACGTTGAAGCTAGAAATCTTGATAATTTCATTTTCTTGAATACTCAATGAGCTGTTATGATTTTTGAAAAGTTTAGTCTATGGTATGGTAATTGAGTTATATTTACATTAATATTAAAAGAATGATAAAAATTAGTTTAAAAAGAGTTGAATCATCAAAATTAGGACATATCTAACTTTAATTAACGAGTTATTAGCCTACACTTGATGAAAATTATTGAACTTTATGTATTTTGAAAGTCAAAAAGATTATCTATAAGGATCTATATAAAATTGGTAAGACAATAATAGAGTAAAAAAGTCGACAGAATGAGTGTCTTGTTTCCGTTAACCTATTGAACAAGATGCAAGTTAAAAAAATTGACATAATAATACGTTCTTGTAACATTAATAGATAGATGAGTAAATATACTTCACGTACCATAAGAAAATAATTGATAAAATGCTATAACTATTTTGTAACTTCACTGCAAGAATCAAGCATCGGAAACGGATTTGCTACAGACCAAATTCCGTGGGAAATTTTCAACGGATTTCCCACGAATTTGAGTAAAAAAACAATTTTTTAACGAATTTCCCACGGATTCCGTGGGAAAATCCTAGGTAATCCGATGAAAATGGTTTTTCCACGAAGCTTTTAGCCACGGTCAATTCCGTGGGAAATCCGAGAGAAACATCATATCATTTTCCCACGGATTTTCAACTGATTATCCGACACAAAAGGGAGTGTTGTGTTGTAGTGCTTTAACCCTATTTATCAAATACAAATTTACTTTTCAAAATTTTAAACTAAATAATGTCAAACTTTTCTTTCACTTTTTTAACTACCATAGATAACAGGCTATCTTGAACAAATTGATGTTTTAGTTTAAAAAAAAAGTTTCAGTTTTATAAATAAACGTTAACATGTGTCATAAGACACATGATAGACACAACGATATATAAAACGAGTAGATAGAGAATGTAATGGATTATAAGATTTTTTTTTTATTAAGAGTAGCAAAATGAATATACTTGTTCTTTCTTCTAAGAATAAATTAATTTAACAAATTTATAGTTAAGCTGTATTATTAAACACACGTTCTTTAATTATCAATGGTCATTAATTTACTCTTGTCGTGTCTTTGATCCAATGAAATACGTAGTATGTTTTACTTACACACAAAAAGTAAGTATAGAGGTTACGAATCGAAGTTGTATTTTCGTCTAAACCTTTTAGCTGACTCGAGTATACTGGGTTTCTTTCAAAGCAACTCACTACTATGGTCAAACACAAGAAGACCGGGGAAGAAAAGGATTAGTTGGATGAATTGGGTAATAAACCTATTGGAGTCGATTTAATGTAATTGTACTTGGTTTGGCTGGTGTTCCTTTTCAATTGATGTAAACTAGGGGTGAGCTAGAAAATACCGAAAAACCAAACCGAAAAACTGAACCAAAACCAAAACAGACGGTTTTGGTTTTTAAAATTATAAAAACCGGTTTTTTCGATTAGGTTCGGTTTTAGTTTTCAAAACCGACCATAAAAACCGAACCGAACCGTTAAGGTTAAAGAACATACTTGTATATTTACATATCAATTCAACATAACTCAAATCCCTTACCTTCCCCTTGTTTTAACTTTTTCCTCAAAAATCCCAAATCGGCACTCACTATCCAACACTCGACATACCAATCGCTCGAATCTTGAAGATCAAATCGACAGATCAATCTTAAATTTTGAATCGACCAAATCGACTCTTGAATCTTAATTCTTTAAATTTTGAAGCTAGAAGATCTCGCTGGAAGTTTGAAGTTAGAAATCGCGGCATACCATACGACGGTGTTCGCTCTTCCTTCATCGAGTGTTGTGACCAAAATTTTGAAAAACCAAAAACCGAACCGAAAATCGAAAACCAAACAGAAAAACCGAAAACCAAAAACCGAACCAAACCAAAAGGTTTTGGTTTTGGTTTTCCATAAACCGAATTTTTCGGTTTGGTTTCGGTTTTACCTCAAAACCGAACCGTGCACACCCCTAAATTGTAAACTTATCAACTTTGTATGTCTAGCAGCTTACTAGAGCTTATTTAATATATTAAAAAATATTGAAATCGCTAAGAGGGAGGATGATGGTAGAGCCGAAGCTCTCTTCTTATTGATTCTTTTTGTAAGCCTCTAATAAATAAATAAATAAGTAGCTTTTCAGATAGTTACACATAGGTCTAAAACATCAAGATGAATATAGACATAATAAATTGATGACACTTGACACATAGTTAGGTCTTTTTCTCCATACACATCTTTTCTATTGAATTTTGAATTTCCTTTATTATGTTATTAAGTTTTTCAAATACTAATTTGGTTTGTTTACGATATGCACATGTCTAAGATGTATTTGTCAAATCCATTAAATGATAATAAAGTTTCATTATAATTAGTTGATTAAAATGTATCAACTTATCGGTATTATTAAAAAATAAGTTTGGAATTTGGTTTACTTATTAAATTTTTGTAATGTCCCACATTTATAAAACAATTATTTATATATAATAACCTTTGAACAATATTTATGTGTATATTTTCAACGAAAAGCAGTGGCTTACAAGGTTTAACCGCATGAAATATTGTATGGTAAAAAATATCGAACTCCTGTGTGTTGGAGCGAAGTAGGTCAGAAAGAGTTGGGTAGCACAGAAGTGATACAACGTACAACAGAACATATCGAACAAGTACGAAACAGATTGTTAGCCGCTCAGAGTAGGCAAAAGAGCTATGCAGACAGACGTGGGTCACCACTTGAGTTCCAGGTGGGGACTATGTATTATTGAAAGTTTCATCACGGAAGGGTGTGATTAGATTTAGAAAAAGAGGGAAACTCGTTCTGAGATTCATTGGGGCATTCAAAGTCATTGCACGCGTGAGAAATATTGTTTACAAATTATAATGACCAAAAGAGTTGTCTCATATTCATCACACCTTCCATGTATCTCATCTCAAAAAGTGTTTAGCAGACGAGTCAGCATTTGTACCGTTGGAAGATGTTAGCATTGATGATAAACTAAACTATGTGGAACAGCCTAGCCATACTAGAGAGGAAAATGAAGACCATACATAACAAACAAGCACATGAAGGGGTCGGATTATAGATGGGAACCTGAACAAGAGACAATGTATAATTATCCAGAACTCTTCAACAGTTGATTTCGCGAATGAAATCATTTCACATGGGGAAGAGTGGTAACACCTAAGATTCGATTACCCTTAATTATATATTAATAAATAAATAAATGTCATATGTGTACTGAGTTCCATGTGTGTGACTAGATGTGTTTATAAAACTAGAGAGGCTAAACCGGTTAAAATTAAAATGATATACACCAATGTCAAACTTACAAATATCTATACTATATTATAAAATATTTATACCTTTTTACTTAAACTCTTAAATTTTAAGTGTTTTAAAATGATCAATTTATCCCTTACCACTAACAAAGTACCTTAAAGTTTAAATACACGGATGGATTGGAAAATTATGCATTAATGCAATTATAGAAATGATGCAATTACCTTCTTTAATAAATAAATTATTCATGAAAGTCCAGGTACCATAGAATGTAAAGCCATCGCGATTGCCAGATTACTATAATTACAAATTTTATTTTTAATAGTTCCTAAATTAAAGGACTTCATATAAGATTTTAAATCCATTTGGTTATTACCTATCTTAACATTCAATCTAGATGTATTTTCCAATAATATCATTCAAGCTGGCCTTAAAGTAAAAATCTTAATTTGTTATTTTTCTTTTTTTTCTTAAGATGAATTTCATTAGGCGTGGCGGTGTGTCGTGTTCAGATTCACGTGACACGAGTTCCTTATAAAATTAAATGAATACATAAACCGGTCGCATGCAAATAAAATGAATACAAAAGCTTCTAAAAATCAATACAAAAAACCTTTATATTCACTATACCAAAATTACATTTCACTAGAATAAAGGGTTTAGTTTCAAAAAGTGTACTTAAATTATCACTTTTTGCTATTGTGTATATCAAACTTTTAAAACTACCATTTAGTATATCCAACTTTTTAAAACTACCATTTTATGTATCTGGTTACCTCTTCAACAGGTAACTATGACGTGGCACCGGTTATGATGAGGTGGCATTGAACTTAAGTGCTGAGTTGGCAATTAAAAATGACGTGGCAAAAGGTTATCTTCTTCAATATGTTAATATTATAAATAAATAATAATAATACTCAGCAAATTCATCTTCTTCGATGCACTCATATATTCACCCAGAAACATTTATGTGCTCGATGCACCTATACCCTCATGCATTCATAATAAATAACAATATTAATTAATATTAATAATAAATAACCTCAAGCATTCAACGGAGAGTTATTCCGGCGATCGAGTTCAAGGGCGAGTTCTTCAAGCGACTGCAACTGCGAGTTCTTCACGGCGAGTTCTTCCGGCGAGTTATTCAACCGTCACCATTTGCATTTGTTACAAAAGGGAAATCGACGGGGTTTCTTCGTGGAGTCACCATCGTCATCGGGTTCTAGATATGCACTTCAGAGGTCACCATCGCCATTGAAATGGGGTTTCTTCGAGAGTCCAGATCTGAACGAAATAGGGTTTCTTCGTGAAGTCCAGATCTGGCCGGCACAACTACCACCACCGAGCTTCATCTTAGGGTTTCATCTTCAAGATCGGATTGAGCTTCGTTTTTAGATTTCGATTTTGTAAGTTGTGTTTATGTTTCACAGATCTTAGTTTAGTGTTTATGCTTCACATATCTTAGTTTTCGTTTTTTTAATCCAGATCTGTGTTCGTTTGTATCTGAAACATTATTTTAATTTGTGTTCTTCACAAATCTTATTGTTCTTCACATATCTTAGTTTGTGTTCTTTTTTGTTACCAACGATTTATGGTTCCAGATGAAGATGTTATTATTTGTGTTTGTGTTCTTCAATGATTATGTTTATGTGTTCTTTTCCGCTTGTTAGATCAGATGAAGATTAGATATCTTCATGTTCTTCATCGTCTTCATCTTGTTGTTCTTCATCATCTTCATCTTCATGTTTTAAATTAGATATAGATATGATGTGACAAAAATAATGACATGGCTATTCATGTTGAAATTTTAGAGACATTAAAATAATTAAAAAAATTATAGAATGACTGGTTACCTGCTAAGCAGGTAACTCAATATATTAAATGGTAGTTTTAGAAAGTTTGATACATTAAATGATAGTTTTGAAATTTAGGTATATAAAATAGCAAAAAGTGACAAATTCGATACACTTTCTAAAAATAAACCCTAGAATAAACTGAACAAAAATAATTAAACTCCTAACTTTTTCTAAACTATAGTTCAAAAAAATCAAAAACGAATTAAAAGTATAGCTAGCAAGGAACCTATTGATAGACCGGAGATAAATATTTTCAATGGTCATGCATTATATTCAAGTGTCACCACATATTTACTTTTATATCTGTCACCTACCACAAAAACTCATCACAATTCCTCTCTATTTATCACATTCGCATAGAGTTAATAACATTCTAAAATATGCTATCATGTAATAAATATTTTAACATAATTATAAAAAAATATGTATAAGTAAAACTCATAAACTTTAATAACATATAACCAGAATTTATAAACATATAACTTTTTATAGCTCCTATAATCAATAGTTTCAAATTTATTTACTCTATTTTTTTAATCTCTTAATTGTAAATAGTTTCAAATTGGTAATTTACACTATGTATTTTTATGCAATTTATCCTAGTTTTCAAGCAGAAACCTTTTTTCTTACTTAATTGTTCTCATTTAGTTTTAAAATATAAAAGAGTTGATTGGAAGTATATATATATATATATATATATATATATATATATATATATATATATATATATAAGTTTGACATTAGTGCAGAAATGGTCCCTTAACTATATCACTTTTATTTTAACGGTATTAGTTTTATATACACATCTAGTCACATACAAGCAATTGAGTACACATATAACACTTATTTATTTATTAATATTTAATTAAGGTTAATCGAATATTGGGTGTTACAATTTTGTATTTTGAAAAGGTTTAACTTTTAAACTTTGTTAGTGAACGTTTTAATACTCGAACTTGTTGCATCCACATTTTTTTCCACTTGAGATTCTGACACGTTTTAAAACTTAAACTTTTTTAATAAAATACGGTTAAATCCACAAACTTACATTTATAAACGTCTTAACCGTTAAACTTTTCTAATAAGCAGAGAGAATTTCAGTATGTCGCTATAAATTTTAATAATTATATTTATAACTATAAAACTTGAAATTACATATATATCCTTTTAAAACCTATTAACTCTCTCATGTATGTTGAAACGGTTATTTTAAATTATAATTAAATCATTTAAAGTTTCAAAAAACATCATTTAACTGATTTATCATTATTCAAAAACTAATAATGTGTGGTATCACAAAAACCATTACCTCAAGCCATCTAAAATTATGGATGAAAACCATACTCTCGTATATTAGAAATAAGCAAGAACAACCCATATTGCTCATACTGCTTGCTTCTACTTATCAAATGAAACTTAAAAGTTACTAGCCACTTTCTTCTACTTCAATTTGACTTGACCGATTGAGACTCAAAAGTCAAAAGCCATCTTCTTCATTCCAGTATGATATAGTTTGATTTATGATTTTGGTTGGTCTAAGATAAGGGTGTTAATGTAATACCAAGCGTTATTAGTATTTTTTGATAATGTTAAATAATTTAAATAGTATTATTTGAAAATTTTAAATAGGTTTTAAAAGGATATATATATATATATATATATATATATATATATATATATATATATATATATATATATATATATATATATATATATATATATATATAGTGGGAGGTTCAAATGAGAACCTTAAATTAAATAGGAACGGGAGACTTAATCTCAGCCGTCCAATTCCTCCTTCTTCAATGTCATTGCCCACCCATGAATTTTTCACATGCACCCTGTCATACTCTATCTCCTCACGCTCTCCATCCATGAATTTCAATTACAAAATGAACGGCTTAAATTGAGTCTCCCATTCTAATAAATTTCTTATTTTCATTTGAACATTCCCCTATATATATATAGTGTTAGGATCAAGGGAGAACGCTCTTAAATAGATAACAGAGAGAACACTTTTGAAACTTTGATTTCATTGATCAGATGGTTCAAAAATTGTCACAATTTATTTAGGCATTTGATTCCATTGATCATCGGATTTAAAATATGTCACGTTTTTTTTGATAATATGTTCGAATATAATCCTGATGCATCGATGCATACAAAAGTGTTATTTGATGCATCAATGCATCTAAAATTTTTAATTGTTAATAATTATAGATATAATTTTGATTTTAAGATTTAGGATGTAAAGTTGACTTTTGGGTAGCTATGGGTGAACATGAACGTAAAGAAGAAATAATAAATTACAAGTTTACACGTGTTCTCTCTGTTCTCTATTTAAAAGGGTTCTCCCTTGAACCTCACCCTATATATATATATGGGAGGGTTCCATCGAGAACCAAAAAAATGCGAGAACTGCGAGAACTGATCCCCATTTTTTTAAAACTAAAATATCTACCAAACGAAAAGATATTAAATTATGAAAATTATACCAAATTAACGACAAAAATATGCTCTTTAATATGACATACATATTGCTATATTTTTTTCAACAAAAAAAATTCGCTACATATATGTAACATACCTTATAGTACTGATTATAAATATGTTAAGTACTGATTACATATATGTAACATACCTTATAGTGATAGAAAAAAAACCTGGCAAAAACGAATTTTTTTTGTTGAAAAAAATATAGCAATATGAATGTCATGTTAAAGAGCATATTTGATATAATTTTCATAATTTAATATCTTGGCGTTTGGTAGATATTTTACGGTTTAGATCGGTTCTCGCAGTTCTCGCATTTTTTTTGTTCTCGATGGAACTTCCCTCTCTCTCTCTCTCTCTCTCTCTCTCTATATATATATATATATATATATATATATATATATATATACGGGTTTAGTTCATACATATGTATCTAACTTGTCATCTTTTGCTAGTGTATGTATCAGATTTTCAAACTTACAATTTAATGTATCCATGTCTCAAAAGTTACCAATTAATGTACCGAACCTACAATAGCAAGTTACATGATGATGTGGCACCGGTTTCGCTGACATGGCAAATGATGTGGCAAGTGACATGACATTTCAAACTATAAAAAATTCAAAAATAAAATTAAAATTAGTTGAATAATAATTATTAATAATAATAATAATAACAAATTTAATTGGTTTCACATCCGATGAAAGAGCATTCATCGAGGGCACCACACTGGCGATTTGTTCTAGCGCCACCACCACCGTGAAGTTTCGACACCACCGCTACCGTCAAGTTCCGACACCACTACCACCATCCAGATCTGCAATTTTAGGGTTCTCAAACGACGGTTCACGGTTCATCATGGGCGATTTTCCGTTGTCGAGTTGCTGAGGTATGTTTCGATTTAGGGTTCAGATCTAGATTAGAACAAAGGGTACTTGTTCATCGTCGATTTAGGGTTTCTGTTCAAAGTGTGATATGTTTGATTCAGGGTTTTTGTTCGAGGTGTGATATGTTCGATTTAGGGTTTCTATGCTCATCTTGTTCTCAACTGATATCATTCGATGGTTCTGGTTCCATCATCATCTACTTTCAGTATCATCATCGTCATCAACTGCAGTTCAAACGAGATCTGCATACCATAACCTGGGTTCGCCATTTAGGGTTTCGGTTCTTGAGTATCAGAATTGAGTGGGTTCGCCATTTATGGTTGGGTTTTGATCGATTGTTAATATCTTCACATTTCGTTTTTTTGATTTTGATTTTTTCATTTATGCGATTATGATATGCTCTGGTTGTTTGAATCATTTGTTTGCATAGGTTTGATTTTGTTTGATCTATTCTTATACTTTTGTATCATCAATAAGATGATGAATATTCTTGAAGATAAAATACAGGAAAATATATCTTTGAAAATAATTATTAATGTGGATTTAATTTAAATGAAAATTAAAAGGTTTAATGGCTGTCTGCTGCAAAGGTTACATGATACACTAATTGGTAAGTTTCAAAACTTCAATATATTAAAAGGTAAGTTTGCAAGTTTGATACACACAATAGCAAAAGATGACAAGTTAGATATATTTTTATGAACTAAACCCTATTATATATATATATATATATATATATATATATATATATATATATATATATATATATATATATATGCGCGTGTGTGTGTATGTGTGTGTTTTCAAGTTTTATAAGAATATATATGTAACTAGCAAAGTTTATAACAATACAGAAATATTAATATCATATATCAAATCATTGTTATATTTATCTTTGTTCTCACTTCTCCTTATATTGAAAAATTAATATCATATATCAAATCAAAAGATACTTGTATAAAAAGAAGGTAATATTAATGTTTTATGTTTAAATGATAAACAAATAAGGTGAGAAATATAATAAAACTACATCATCATCCTTAAATTACGGATAAAATAATAAATAACATGTGAAAACTGTTAATTAATATACAAATGATAAACAATAATAATTTCTAAAAAAACTTTTGGTACTTTTAATATAAATCATTGTTATATTTTTCTTTGTTCTCACTTGTCCTTTTTATTGAAAAATTAATATCATATATCAAATCAAAAGATGCTTGTATAAAAAGAAAGTAATATTACTGTTTTATGTTACAAACAAATAAGATGAGAAATATAATAAAACTACATCATCATCCTTAAACTTACGGATAAAATAATAAATAACATGTAAAAATTGTTAATTAATATACAAATGAAATGATAAGCAATAATGCAAACGCCATTATTGAATTTTACTCTCTCTCTCTCTCTCTCTCTCTCTTCTCTTTCCTTTTTAAAAAGCCTTCAAACTCTAAAATCCAAACCCACTTCACTATAAACCCTCTCTCTCTCTCTCTCTCTCTCACACACACACACACACACACACACACTCACTTTCTCTCTCTCTCTCTCTCTCACACACACACACACACACATACACTCATGTTCAATGTTCATCGTGACGGAATCTCCAAAGAGTACACATGTAACTCTATAGATCAAACACACCAACATTTTTACCCTAGTTACTTTAATCAATCAAAAAACCCCCAATTTCTTGAATAAATGGGTAGATTAAATCACAGGAAATCCAATCTCAATTTCGTCACTAACACTTGGGTTTTAATCCGAATCACTTCTTGTTTTTCTTGAAACACCATGGAAGTTACTGAAATCTTTCTTTCCTTTTTCTGATTCTTGATATTCCTCCTAATTCTTTAACAAATCCATCATGACTGATCCACACCCGACCCGACCCGTTTCATCTTTCCTTCCTTCACCCAGGTTCTTTAATGGCTTCTTTTCCCCCAAAACCCTACAAGATTCAGTATCATCACCCACTTCGATTCTTGACGCCGATAAAAATTCCGTCAATAACCCATTTGAAATCAACAAAAACCTGACCAAACCCATGAAAATGTTGAATGAAATCAAAAATTCATCTGAGAAATTTGATCACGAAGGCATCGCGTTAGCACTGATCGAAGAACAACCCAGTGAAACAATTTGTAATAAACCCAACGCAATTAGTCGCAAAGTTTTGTTTGCGTCAAATCTCAAGATTCAGATCCCTGAATTTTCCGGCGATTACGGAATAAAAACAAGGAGTTCACAATTTTCTGGTACGCCGGTCACCACGCCGACCGGGTTCGGGTCGCCACAATGTTTTTCGGGTCCTTTGTCTTTGAAGGAAATGGAGCTTACAGAAGAGTATACCCGAGTGATTTCTCACGGGCCAAACCCGAAAACGACCCATATTTATGATAACTGTGTTGTGGAGAGTTGTTGTGAGGTAATCGGGTCGACCCGGATCAAGAAGCCTGGTCCGAAACCGCCATGTGAAAGTTTTCTAAGCTTTTGTCATACATGCAACAAGAATCTCGAACAAGGCCATGATATCTTTATTTACAGGTTAGTTCAGGTTCCCAAATATTTTTTATTTATATTATTTCGATTTTATAAATTTGCATAAAAGATTGAAGTACTCTTATATATATATATATATTAGCCACAAGATGTCGATTTACACACGAATTAGTTTATTTCCTATAACAATTCTCGATGACGAAGTGAAATATTTATATTTTTATAAAATTGTTTGTCATATATGTTGAGGATATGATGTATGCCACGTATCATTGAATTAAAATAAAGTTATCTTAGTCATTTTAATTAGTAAATATACAAGTAGTTATAATATATATTTTTAAGTTGTATACATCATTTTTTTAATATTATAATAATTTTGGCAAAAAGTAATCAACTTGAATTAAGAATCTTAAAGTTTAGAGGGTTACTATGAACTTTATAAGTACTTTATCTAATTTTATTTCATATTTAGTTTGGAAAATGTTGAAATACCCCCAAATAATTAACTTCATATTTAGAAATAATTAGGTAAGCATGTGGGTAGCTTTTGTTTTATGTCACTAACACATTATTAATAAATGGAAACTATTGTTTTATTCTTCCAATCCTATCAAATTCATGTCATGTCATTCATCCTATACTTATCCTATCCTCTTGATTATTAATGGCAATAACAATAAGAGTGTTACAATTTGGACTATATTTTTTTCTGATATATCATATCAATTAATTATAGTTTAGTTTCACCGTAATAACATTTATTGCAAGACATAGCAAAAAGTGTTTGTTTGGACTACAATATATTTACATATGACAAAGATTTTTATATGCAAGAAAATGTTTCTTTCACAAATGGTATCTTTGAAGCTAATGTACGAACTAGTGAATCATTCATGTTCTGTGAATAGATCAATTTCATCTCTGAAAGAAATGTGGTTAAGAAAAATGAGGAGTTCTATATTCGCTACTTTATATTCCTACTTATTCTTCTAATTATAAATTAAGACATATATCAAAATTAACAGAGGTGTTGAAAAAGAGAATTAGTAAAAATTATGTGTTATCATTTAAAAGTAGGAGGATAAAAATAGGAAATGATGTTGAAAATTTTCGTAAGAGAAAATATAATTTTTTAAGAAAAATAGTTAGTAAGTTTATTGAGAAATAAAAGTCAAAATTATTTTATAAGAAATGATATATTATTATACTAAATATCCATCTGATACACGAGTTGGTTAAAAGATAATAAATATTAAGCGTTAACAAAACATATTAAATAGTAATAATAAGATGCGAATTAAATGAGAATTAAAAAAAGACGACGTACGACATCAACACTCTAACTAGCAGTGAAAACATCGACGCGAGCGGGAGGGCAGATTTGACGGCAGAAACATGGTAGCATGATACGAAGAGGTTATTGTATTCTTATATAAATCATCAATCATTATTTTAACAATTAAGGGTAATAAATTTAAACGTTATTTGTTATAATTAAAAAAAATTAAAATGATTATAAAATATTTTTGAATGATAAATCTAAAATTTTGGTTAAATATGATACATTGAAATATTAAAAGGGGAAATCATAATATTTGTAAATTAAGGTGAGCAAATACGATTTTATATAATTTAATAAAAGTATATATAAAATTATCTTTAATAAATTTGATTCTAAAAAGTCAAAATTAGTTTTTTGATCTTAAGTAAATAAATGGTCAAAATTAAACATTTATTTAAATGAATGGCTCAAATCATTTAATTAATTTTATTAAGTTAGTCTTTTATATATATTAGAAGATTTTCCAACTCACCATATAATGTATGTGGAATTAATTAATTTTCTTTTTTTTTGTTTCTTTTATTGATTTTGATATTTTTAAGTAGAAGGATAAGTAGAAATTATCTCTTTATTTTATATGGTAAAACAATGTTACGTAAAAATTAGCTCCATTTTAATATTATATATTTAAAATAATATATAGATTGTGTAAATTGATTTGGGTTAGTGCTATTTGGGTTTTGAGTAAAGAAGAAAAATCTAATATTTTTCTTGTTTTTGGTTCTGATGAGAGAGAAAAATATTTAGATTGTGTAAATTGATTTGGGTTAGTGCTATTTGGGTTTTGAGTAAAAAGAAAAATATGATATAATATTTGGGTTGATTTTGATTGAAGAATGTGTTACTCATAACCTTGTAATAAGTAAAAAAGGATGATACTATTTGAATCTCTCTCTCTCACACTTAGGTTATGTTACATCACATGTCATACCCTCACATACATCATATCAATAGGGGGTCAATCTAGAAAAATAAGATGTCTAAATAGGGTGATGTTATATATCCCCCTTCCTTTCACATACATATATGTTAAATTATTGATTTACAACTTTTAATGTTACTTTTTTTCTTATATACATTACATCAAGAAAGATATATAAATATTAGGAGGAGATATAGAAACACCCGTCTAAATAGTCGTACCCAGTAAAAAAAATACAAAATAGAAAGACATCTCTTTGAAAACTCATTAAAGATGTTGGCAATAGTGAAGGATTGAATTGAAATAGTGTAATGTTGTGTGACAGGGGTGACAAGGCTTTTTGCAGTGAAGAATGCAGAGGCCAAGAAATGGTTTTGGATGGATTGGTGAGTAATTCTTAGTAACTATCAAAGTGACCAATTTACCCATTCTTGTTTTCAGTGTTGAATGTTCCTAAAGGTTTGATCGTGAGGACAAGACGGGAATTTTGTTTTGTTTGATGTGATTCACAATTTGTAATGTAAGGAAAGTAGGGTGGATGATTATTTTCTTGTTTTTTCTTTCTTTTTTTTTTTTTTTTTGGTTGCAAATCAAATTTTGTTTGACCATGGCACTATCCTTGTAATGATTTTGTAGAAAAAGTAAAAGGGAAATAAAAGTTGTCTGGTAATGATGGTATTTTCATAATTTGGATCTACTTGGGGTTATTTTATATGGTATCTCTTCAAAGTCCATTTCGCTCTCTAGAAGTGATGTCGTGAGGAAAAAAACTATATTAAAAATGGTGTAAGAATGATTTAACATATGTATATGTGAGAGGAAGGGGGCTAAATAGTATTACCCTCTATTTATTCATTGATTGATTTCATTTATTATTAAAGACTTAAGTAAACAAATGGTTCGGTTCTTTATGTTGTCCTGATTTTCTGGATTGTTTTTTGAAATCTTATATTCATGATCCTTTATTAAGATTTCTATTACCTGGTTTTTTCTAATTAGTTTGTTTTATTAACTTTTCTAAAATGACAGTTTTATTTTCTAGTTTTAGTTCTTTGTGTTTAAACATATTGCATGAATAGTTCTTTAAGAACACGAAAAACACACACACACACACACACACACACACACACACATATATATATATATATATATATATATATATATATATATATATATATAAATACTAGCATCGTATCTGTGCAATACATTTAGTCAATCTGTCTACAATCACCCATATCGGATCATAACCTCGAGGGGTTCTGGGTAGTTTGGTAATCAGATCCATAGTAATGTCTTCCTATTTCTAGACTGGTATCTCTAATGGTTGTAACTTCTCATGTGGTTTCTAATGTTCAGCCTTCACTTGTAAACACGTAAGACATTTCTCCACATGTCTGGCTACATCTTGTTTCATACCTTGCCACTAATACTCTACCCTCAGGTCTTTATACATTTTGGTAGCCCCTGGATGAATAGAAAATCTAGATCTGTGAGTTTCATTCAATAAAGTCGGTCTCGTAGTCTCCTAACTATACGACATAACGGGTTAACACATCTCGACAATTTGTTACAAAATTGGCCACTTGCCCCTTTATTCGCTCTTTCTTATGGTTTTCACTTTTTAATTACTTTTGACTGAGTCGTTCTGATCACATCAGTTATAGGTGTTGTGACTGTCATTCTTAATGACCATAAATACTGCTCCTGACTTTTTGCTCAACTCATTAGCCACAACGTTAGCTTTTCTGGGATTATACAATATTTCACAATCATAATCTTTCAATAATTCTAACCAACGCCTCTGCCTTATGTTGAGTTTTTTCTGATCCACTAAATATTTTAAACTCTTATGATCAGTGTAAATGGTACATTTAACACCATACAGGTAGTGTCTCCAAATTTAAGTGCAAAAACTACTGCTGCTAGCTCCAGTTCGTGAGTGGTGTAATTACTCTCATGTGGTTTCAATTGTCTGGAACAATAAGCTATAAATCTCCACCTCTGCATCAATACACAACCTAAACAATAAGCTATAAATCTCAACCATTCTCTTTATTTAACTTAAATCATGAATTTCTATGATCATTAGGGTTCATGACTAGTAATTAATCAAATCCTAGGGTTAAACATCTAAAAGCTTGAAACTTTAATATGTATTTCAACATGTAATGACCATTATGTGTTAGTTTTATGTATTGTTCATCAAACAATCATAAAAAGGTTAAAGATTTACTTGTAATCGAACTTATTGGCTAATTATACTTTTTAATCACGCTTTTGACCATAAAGGTTATTAATTAGTGTAATTAGACGGTTAGAATCGGATCAAGGTTTTAACCACTTTAAAAATCGATGCATGATGTTTAGTATCCATTGCACTTAATTCCATGAAATTAATTAACTTGAAAAGAGTGAAATCGAATATAGGGAAGGAAAGTCTTCATTATATTCTTTAATCCAATCAAGTTTATTGCTTTATTGCTTCTTTGCATTGCTTTAGGTAATTTCTAGGTTTGCTAGTGGTTTAAGTTAATTGAAAGTGATTAAATTCACAAAATTCCCCCTTTAATTAATTTATTTGCTTTTAGTAGTTCTTAGTTTAGTTTAATATTTAAAATAGCACTAGCATCATACCCGCACAATGCTGAGGTCACAAATAGTTTTTTCTTTGCACCATATCATTTAAAAAAATGCAATAATATGTTATTTGCGCGATTCAATGTCAAGAAAAAGTTTTCAACAACATGTCTGTTTTTTCAATGTTTCTTATATCTATATCAACAATTTTATATATTAGTTTTAAAGTAAATAATAAAATTAAAATAAGAAAAAAGATTTATAATTATGAAATAAGAAGAGATAAATTAATACAATATTGGAAATTATATTAATGTGGGTGGAGAGAGTGTGTTATAAATGATAGAGAATATTTTAAATAAATAAAAAGTTAAAGGAAATAAGGAATGTGAAATAGTTATAGAGAATGAGTGGATAAAATTAATTTAGATTAAAAGAAGGGTGCAGATGTATTGTTGACTGAATTTTAAGAAGTTTTAAGAGTAAGATGAGAGAGAGTGATAAATGATTTATATAGTAGTATAGATAATTAACATCAAATCATACTCGTTCCCTAAGTGTTCGATACCCATACTTATTTTCTATACTATAATACGATTACGTTCTCTTGCCTATTGTATCATAGTAGTGCGTAAATAAAAAACGGATTTTATAAATTTAAAACTAGTATACTTTACACACATCACTTGGAAACTGAACACACATATGAAACACCATTGACTTCTAGCAGAGCCGAGACCTCCTCAGCTGTAACACTCGGTTCGATTAACCCTAATAATGTGTTAGTTATTATATGTGTTAAATGTGTATTAGTTTAGTTTATATGTGTTTATATGTGCTTATATGAAGTAGAGGGGCCAAATTTGTTAATTATGAAACTTATAAAGTAAAGGAGGCTGTTTTGCAATATTGTGAAAGTAGTAGATATAATCTTTGACTCCTTTAAAGTCAAAGAAGCCATATGAACATTCTATTCACACACACTTACCTAAACTTCAGCTGTCCAATTCATTTTGATCAAGAAAATAGTGATTTTATCATCCATTCAGCTTCATATCAAATCACAAGTGGTTGAGGTATGATTTATTTTTGTAGAAATTGAGTGTTGTGGGTCATAATGGTTCATATGATTGAATCATGGATTTGATTATGTTTATGATTGAGTAATTGATGTTATAAGTTGTATGTTTTATGTTGATTAGAACCAAGTTCATGTGTGTTTGGTTCGGAAAACAACATCTGCAGTCGAGTAACTGCTGCTGTAGAAACAGAGGCACGAGCGTATCTTTAGAGGTACGGGCGTGCCTATGAGACCGTGGTAAACCCTAGTTCTTGGGGTACGGGCGTTACCAGACACGGGTGTACTTAGGGTACGGGCGTGACTTAGGATACGCCCATACTTGAAAGGTCTCTGGCCGTACCTCTCAGAAAGGCACGGGCGTGCCTTACCCCTGCTCAATTTCATTATGTACATCAGTGAAGTGTTATTAATTAAATGTGTTATATTAATTGTGTAGGATCGTGAGTAGTCGACTACACAACTTAGATACAGTGTTATAACCGTGAATTACTTAAATGTGAGTCTTCTAGACTTTAACTCATATGTGCACTGTGTGTGTTATCGCAATAGAATACAATCATGTGACATTCATATGTGTTTATAGCATGCTGCTTTGTGCAGTAGCGGCTCAGATTTAGTACAGTACTATAGCTTAGTTGATGCCCTGGGTCTAGAACCAGTGGTTGGCATATTCTCGTTACACGTGTTTTATCTATATGTGTTGTGTTTTACATGTAGCAAGGACAATGACAAGACTCCTGTTTGACTTTAGTCTTTGTTCCAGTCTTTTGGGAAAACAATTTAACGCCTCATTGTAAATAGTTTGCTTTTGGTACCAAATCATGAGTATATACATTTGTATATATCTTTAGTTTATTCCGTAGACTAAACTCACCGAACTATT
Organism: Pulicaria dysenterica; assembly: GCA_947179395.2. Classification (NCBI taxonomy): domain Eukaryota; kingdom Viridiplantae; phylum Streptophyta; class Magnoliopsida; order Asterales; family Asteraceae; genus Pulicaria; species Pulicaria dysenterica. Next base: position 73,692,079 of record OX359288.1, on the reverse strand, counting down.
AGCGTATTGCTAATGGTACCTAAGGTTCAATCTATTTTTTCATAGACCGTGAGTCTTACGATATATCATATCACAACCATACATTTATATTACAATAAAAGAACCACCGAATCATAAATTGGGGTACTACTAGATTTCACGCCAGTATAAACACGGGCCAGTATATAAGATTTTTGATATATGATTTTATATCCTCTCATGAGAATCAAATTAACTTAGTCACGGTTATGTCCGGTTTTATTGAAGGCAAACAGAGCTTCAATTAATAAAATCATTTAGGAGTGGCATACAATCCGATTGTAACTAAATAATAATAATATTATTCATTTTCTTTTCATTCTGTCTCCTCATGGATAACTACATATCCTTCAATCCACCTGAACTTCGAAAGGATGAAAATAACCAATCTCTACCTTTTGAAAACTAACTTCATTATTCCTTTCTAACATGATAATCGAGGGACCCGCTCCATTAGTTTCTACCTACCCGACGACCTTATCTTTCCAAAATGTTACTCCATTAGTTTTTTGTTATTATAGATTGATAATTAATAGTCTCTCATCACTCCATCAAAGCGGTTTAATATATGCTTTAACCTAAAAAGTTTTTATAATAATAGTATTATCTATTGTCTCTCATTCTCATCAGTCTTTCTCTCACTTTCATACCAGAACCAGAAACCACCACTACATCCACCACCATCACTACCACCACACTACACCTCAAGTTATCCACCACCGCACCCATCTCTCGAGAAAACAACTGCAGTAAAAAACCGACTAAAACCCACCAAAAACCACCACCTGCTTCAAAAACCGACAAAAACCCCAAAAAGTTCGAATAAAACCCCCCCAAAAACCCTAGATCTGACCAAAACCCCAAAAAGTTCGAACAAAAACCCCAAAAACCGATAAAAAACCCTAGATCTGACCAAATCTTGGTTACGGTGGTGGTGGCGGATGAAGATGACGGTGGCGGTGGTTCTTCCAGATCTTGGTTACGGTGGTGGTCGTGCTTCGATCTTGGTTACGGTTGTGGTGCTTATTCCAGATCTTGGTTACGGTGGCGGGATCTTGGTTACGGTGGTGCCGTCTAGGGTTTTATAGAGTTATCTTGTACCGATGGAGGTGGCGAGGTGGTTGAAGAAGATGAGAGAGCCGGTGGTAGCGTTGGGCAGTGGTGGTGGGGGCGTTGGTTATTGAGTGAGAGGAATGGTGAACTGACAGTGAGAGATTGAGAAAGAGTCTAGAGTGCGAGAGAGAGAGAGGAGAGAGGAGAAAGTGAGAGAGCTGGCGGTGGTGGCAGCGTTGGGCGATGGTGGCGGCGTTGGGCGCTGGTCGTGGCGTTGGGCGGCGGCGGTAGTGTCAGGGTCGTGGGGGCAGGTTAGGTTAATGGGGAGTAAGAGATGCAGAGAGATTGAGAGAGAGAGAGAGAATAGGTATAGAGAGAGATATGAAGTCCAAAAGACTATTTGACTTTAAATATATATTTTTATTAAAAAAATGTTTAAATATTGTTTTAATTAATAACAAAATAGAAAAAATGGTAAAAAAACTTAAATACCCTTGACTTAACGGATGTTACTAACGGCAAAAGTTAGAAAGGACCAAAGTGAGATAGAAATGGTTGTTAAAGGATGGTTTTTACCACTTTTAAAGTTATAGGGCGAAAATGGCAGAAATCATAAGTTAAATGACCATTTGAACAATAAACTCTTGTAATTATTCAATAATTAATAAAACTATTGTTTTAAATTCTTTTACACAATCCGATACATATTACGTTGAAGCACAATCCCCCATTTTCAATAACAAAAATATGAGAATCGGAAGCTCATGAACAAATCTGTAACTGATACATTCAAAACTGATGAATACATACCAAATATATAAGATGCACAATCCAGATCGCACCAGATACATACCAAAAACATAAGATGCACAATCCTAAAACTCCAATTGTGCACCGAAAACAAATACAAAAACGAATTTTGCATTACACCAGTGTTGATGCACACAACTCACCGACAACCGTCTTTGGAATCAAGCAGAAATCACGATCGAAATGACTCTCAATGTTGTTGGGTGGTAGCCTCAGCCTCGACGGTGGTGGTGGTCGCACAAATGCGAGGGAGGCGCAACCTTCAACTTCGATTGCATCCCACATCGGAACCTTCAAATTCTATTGTACCACCGACTTCAATTTCACGTTCGACTACACCTTCAAGCACCTTCAAGCACCAACGTCGGATGTGAAGCAGTTTGCGATGAAGGCGGCGGTTGCAGGGAAAAACCATCAGGGAGGCGGAGGTTGATTAGGGCGGTGCAGGATGTGGGATATGGTTTTCATTTGTTTTCTTCCTTCAGACTTAAGAGTGCATAAGTTACTTAACTTATTAACCATGTTAACTCCTAAAAAACCGAATTTATTTTACTAAAATAAAAAATTAATTCGGAATTTTCACATATGCCAAATATCACGGTTTCAACTTGCTTGACCCAGTTGCACTGTTTTGAAAACAGAGCTGGACCGGCCGGTTGAACCAGTTCAACCATGAGCCGTGATTAAATCGGGTTCAAAAGCAACGACTAAACCGGGCAATCGTGAACTGGGCGGTTTCACTAAAACTGGAACGAAACCAATGAACCGGAACGACCCGCATCGAACCGGCTTTACTAAAGTTTTTTAACTAAAATAAAAAAATGTTAGGAGACCTAAATATAGGCAAGGACATCCTTCGGTTGTTACTTAGAAGCAATGTGAGATCATTATATATATATATATATATATATATATATATATATATATATATATATATATATATATATATATATATATATATATATATAGAGAGAGAGAGAGAGAGAGAGAGAGAGAGGGAGAGATCTCCTTGTTTTGCCTCAGCTAGATATGTGAGATATGAAAATCACCTAATTGAATGCCACATCATATTTATACCTTATCTAATTACATTAGATTTCAATTTGAATCTTAATTACACATGCCACATAGGATTTTTAATTTCTTAAGTTATATAGGATATAGATTATTATATACACAATAATTAGAAAACATATAGTTAACTGATTAACCATGTTCACTACCAAAAAACCGAACTTATTTTAATAAAATATAAAATTAATTCAGAATTTTCACATAGGCCGGACCGGTCGGTTGAACCCATAAACCATGAGCCCTGATTAAATCTGGTTCAAAAGTAGCGACTAAACCGGACAACTGTAAACCGACGGTTTTACTAAAACCGGAACAAAACCGATGAACCGGAGAACCCCGCATCGAACCGGGCTTTACTAAAACTTTTTAACTAAAATCAAAAGATGTTGGGAGATGTAAATATAGGTAAGGATATCCTTTGGTTGTTTCTTAGAAGCAATGTAGGATCATAAAATATATATAGAGAGTGATATGGAGATCTTCTTGTTTTGCCTCAGCTAGCGATGTGGGATATAGAAATCACCTAATTGAGTGTCACATCATATTTTGACCTTATTTAATTACATTGGATTTCAAATTTGAATCTTAATTACACATGCCACATAGGATTTTAATATTCTTAAGTTATATATAATATAGATAGATAGATTATTATATACACAAGAATCAAAAAACAGTTAGTTAACTGATTAACCATGTTAACTACCAAAAAACCGAATTTATTTTAATAAAATAAAAAATTAATTCGGAATTTTCACATAGGCTGGATCGGCCGGGTGAACCGGTTCAACCGAGAGCCGTGATTAATTTCAGTTCAAAAGTAGCGACTAAACCGGCCACTGTGAAACGGGCGGTTTCACTAAAACCGGAACAAACCTATGAACCAGAGCAACCCGCATCGAACCGGCCTTTACTAAAGTTTTTTAACTAAAATCAAAAGATGTTGGGAGACCTAAATATAGGCAAGGACATCCTTCGGTTGTTTGTTGGAAGCAATGTGGGATCATAATATATATATATATATATATATATATATATATATATATATATATATATATATATATATATATATATATATATATATATATATATATATATATATGGAGATCTCTTTGTTTTGTCTCTGCTACCGATGTGGGATATGGAAGTCACCTAATTGAGTGTCGCATCATCATTTTTACAATTTGCAATGGCTGATATTTGATATTTTTACCAATCAATAGGCATTGCCACATGGGATATAACACAACCCTAAAAAATAAAAAATTAATTCGGAATTTTCACATATGCCCAATATCACGGTTTCATCTTGCTTGACCCAATTGTACTGTTTTGAAAACCGGGCTGGACCGGCCGGTTGAACCAGTTCAACTGTGAGCCGTGATTAAATCCGGTTCAAAAGCAGCGACTAAACCGGGCGGTTTCACTAAAACTGAAATAAAACCAATGAACCGGAGCAACCCGCATCGAACCGGCTTTACTAAAGCTTTTTAACTAAAATCAAAAAATGTTAGGAGACCTAAATATAGGCAAGGACATCCTTCGGTTGTTACTTAAAAGCAATGTGGGATCATAATATATATATATATATATATATATATATATATATATATATATATATATATATATATATATATATATATATATATAGAGAGAGAGAGAGAGAGAGAGAGAGAGAGAGAGAGAGATCTCCTTGTTTTGCCTCAGCTAGAGATGAGAGATATGGAAATCACCTAATTGAATGTCATATCATATTTATACCTTATCTAATTATATTGGATTTCAATTTGAAGCTTAATTACACATGCATAGGATTTTTAATTTCTTAAGTTATATTGGATATAGATTATTATATACACAATAATCAGAAAACATATAGTTAACTGATTAACCATGTTAACTACCAAAAAACCGATTTTATTTTAATAAATTAAAATATTAATTCGGAATTTTCACATAGGCTGGACCGGCCGGGTGAACCGGTTCAACCGTGAGCCGTGATTAATTTCAGTTCAAAAGTAGCGACTAAACCGGGCAACTGTGAAACGGGCGGTTTCACTAAAACCGGAACAAACCTATGAACCGGAGCAACCCGCATCAAACCGGCATTTACTAAAGTTTTTTAACTAAAATCAAAAGATGTTAGAAGACCTAAATATAGGCAAAGACATCATTCGGTTGTTTCTTGGAAGCATTGTGGGATCATAAAATATATATATATAGATATGTAGATCTCCTCGTTTTGCCTCAGCTACCGATGTGGGATATAGAAGTCACCTAATTGAGTGCCACATCATCATTTTTACAATTTGCAATTGCTCATACTTGAAATTTTACCAATCAATAGGTATTACGACATGAGATATAAACAACCCTAAGTTATATAGGATATAGATAGATTATATTCCCATTGCTTAATATTATTATTGAATGATTAGGTCGATATGTGTGGGAAGCGATGGTTTGTTTATAGGAGAGATAGAATCATCAAACATAAGAAAATGACAAAAGTGAGGTCCATTTGTTGAAACCAATAATTTTGTGACTCCTCATAAAATAATAATGTAGTAGGCATAGCTATGACCCAAATCCATGACAAACCCAAATCACCAATCTAACATAATGACGTTTTTTTTAACTATTTTAACTTTTAAATAACGATAGGTATGCGTTTAAGACAATGTAAAATTAACATTAAGATATAATTTTTTTAACCTAACTCCCTTGATGACTTAAGAGTATGTCTTATATTTTAACAATCGAACTCAATATCCAAATTCCTCTGTTTAAATTTTAAAATAAGAGTCAATTTTTCATTCTTATATCGACAAAACATTGATGTTTTTGTGGCTTTGTGCGTGGAATATAGAATATATGAACCCCAACATATTAATATCTATCTAATCTAACTCTATTATTAAAAGAAAAGTCTATTAAGAAAAACTTTTTTTTTAAATATAAATTAATCAATAAGAGCCTTTTCTTTAAAAAATAAATTAAGATTACAAACAAATATGATGTCATCATTCTTAATCCCAACATTCATATTACTTAATTTAACCCATACTTTAGTTTACATACTTTTTAAACTTTTCATATATTTAGTTGTTTAGAATTGTTATATATTAAATATAAAATAATATATATAATCTTATCTTTATCTTAGCACCCGTGAGATATATTTTATATGAATTAATATCAATATTTGTTATAGATAAACCAAAATTTACCTATATACGGATAATAAACAAAATTCTTCGTCATCTTTAAAAAGACTTTCATTTGGAAAACTTTTAACAAAAAGTAAGAAAAAATGATGATAAACACTTTCTAAGTACGTTTTACACTTATTTTATTATACCCCTTAAATTTCTCACCATTCAATTTTATATTTTATTTTAAACATCTCCCGTGTTTATACATTTAATATTAATTGTAAAAGATATAGTTAGGTATTCTTACTATTATTTAACGACTTTCTACAATTAAATATTTCAATGACCTAAGATAATTGTACACAAATACAATAGATGTGTTTTCGTTATCATTGAATAAAGTCCACTAGTAAATAAAAAAATATATATAATTAACTTTCATAACTTTTTATTGTATGTAAACAATATTCTGTGTCAAATTATTTTGTTATAATTGTATACAATAAACTTTGTCATAATTGTTACTGTGTACAACAATTTGCATACAGTAGGATGGTTATGAAAGTCGATTATTTTTTTAAATAAAAAGTTTATTGTATATAATAGTATTTAAGACAAAATTTATTATATTTTTATACAATTTACTCTTTTTTATATATGATATATTAAACTTTTTAACGATTTTATAATTTAATATAGTAACTAGCTGTGAACATATTAATATGGACGATCATATTGAATTTTTCTACCAACTTTAAGATTAAAATGAACATTTTCTTCAGAGAAATTAAAATGGGAATAAGCATTTAAAGTTTTTTTTTAAAAGCATTCAAAGTGTTGTTCAGAAATATGGACCAAACTAGCCAGAGTAATAAGTGTAACCGAAAATTAATACAATTTTGAACATTGGGACTTGACCAGTTGACCGGTTGGTTCAACCGTGTAACCACAAACAATTTTCTATAAACTGGTTGACCCGTTTGTAAACACGTAGTTGCAAACCGGTAAAACCGGTTCAACACCTTTTGCATTATATGGTAGTATTATAAATATAGAACTGTTTACAAATTAGTATTTAAGACATAGACTGAGATTTTTTTTACCGGTAAATTGGGGACATTTCCCCGTTTCTCCAGTGTGGGTTCGAATTGCTTGGTGGCGAGTTTTCAACCATCCCTCATTATTTGGCTTTAACCAAGTTTCGAACACCACGTCTTCACTCCATAGAGGAAACCCCTAAGGAAAAAACCCCCAACCCACTACATGCAGCAGGATTTCATCCTCCAACCTCTTGCGAGGAAGGGGGGCGCCTTACCAGATGGGCTAAACCCCATTGGCCATAGACCGAGATCTTAGTATACATCTAATATATATATAATTCTTTTGACAACATCATTGTTTATTTAGTTTTGTTTTCACCAATCAAAACTTTTGGTTTTTTAAAACTTGTTCTATCTTTAATCTTTATTTTTAATTATATTAAAAAATCTAATAAAGTAAGAAAAAAAGGGAAAGTCTTAACTATGTTTATCGCATCCAAATACAAAAGACAAATTTACATAATTAAATATTTTTTAATATGTAACTATCATAACATAATCGAGATTGTTATAATTTCGTTTATCGTCCCCGCCCCGTTTATGTCGGTTTTCGGTTTTTCCCGTCGATTTCGGTTTTTTTTGCCATCCCTACTACAACTAAACAAGTCCTCAGCCTTGCAAGAGTTGACTCATGACTGGGGCTAGATGAGAAGTCCTTCATACTCGCGGGGGCCTAAAATGGCAAAATTCAAAAGGATGATCTTGACTAGCTAGTTACGCCACCCATATAGGGTGATCTTAAGGTGTTTGGATAGCGTTCGGGTTGATTGGATAGCTCGGCTACACCGGGTCACCGTTACATCTCTTTAATTGGATACATTTAGGTTTCATTTTTATGTTCACCAACCCGAGAGGTTATCTTCTCTATTCTTCTCTTTTTCTCTCTCTTACACATATATAATTGAATAATAGAAAAAAGTAAGATAAGATTATGTTACTTGAGAGTTATACTTAAGATCACCCGCATCGGATGAAAGAAGCCAATGGGTTGGGATGATGTGGAGAGTTGAAGCCAATGGGAACACCAAAACACCCTATTGGGTATGCTTGGGTTGAGAATCCATTGGTTTAGGTAACCCGATGGGGTACCCTCTGGGTGCCTTTTTTCTCTTTTTTTTCTTTTTTTTTAAATAAATAAATAGAAAGAGTTGTATTGGGTTGGATGTAGGGGTTGTAGGGTTAGAAAGGGTTGGAGATAGAGAATGATGTGGATACTGATGTGATTGTGCTTTTGGTTGGATAAGTTGGGTTGGATGCTGATGGTCTAAGTTTGGGTTAAAGAAAATACTCGTAGTCCTATAAAGTTGAATTTGAGGAGAGGTTTTCAATATGGTGATGATAATGGCTACAATTGGTCCATTGTATTTTTTTTTGTTATAATTGAATGACCAGGACTTTTAATTAAGCATAGTTATTTGTAATTTCATAAAAACAGAAAAAGCAAAGTTAAAAGAGGTTATGGTCAAATTTTTTTTAACATCAAAGGAATCTAATCCATTCAATCTAAAAGACAAATTACACAGCAGATCACACATCATGTCTCTCATCATACATCAGAATCGTAATACTCACTATCTACCACACATACACTACCCGCACTACACTAGAAACAATACCTCAACAAGCGAAAGCAAACTTTGCAACAAAACAACTAAACAAACAATGAATATCGATAATGTGATATCAACCTCCAGAGCACTCCGCAGAAATCATCACAGCCCCTAATGTCTACCACAGACCAGGCAGCACCTAGTAGCAAAACAAAGTCAGGCACAACACGACTTGCATATCCGCAATGTGAGCTCAACACTCAGCAACACTCCTCAAGATATCAACAATCCGCTCCTAAGGCCGTCAAGCCGGAATGTAGCAGAATCAATCTGGCAATATAAGTACCAATGCTACCATGACAACCTAGCACATACATATCATGATCCCTAGCTAACCACAACCATCAGAAAAAACCGTAGAATTGGATACACAGCCAGAGTTGCTTATTGGGACACACACAAGGATGGGAAATAAGCAACAGCCGGCCAAAAGACTCTGGGGCTCAACAGGGTTACACTAACTATAGGAAATAAATAAAAATCTCACCCCTCTCACAAACTCCTACCTAACGCAACACCATACCCAAAATAGAGAACAAGGACTCTGTGGCTCAAAGGTTTTAACGGGGAAAGGGAACCCAACTCACCACCCAACCTCCTCACCTCCTTGCACCTTATATGCACCGTAGCCACCCCCTTATAACTCCAAGACCTAGGATGGCCCCCTACCACACCAGCCTCTACCAAAAAATAGAACCATTACTCCAACCCATCCCCCCAAGACAAAGGTACAAATCAGGGAAACGTATAACCAACAAACTCTGGGGCTTGAAAGAAGGATCTGCATTAGCACTACGAAGAATGGCCTAGCAAATCAACAAGGATTGAAGTGTCCCCCTTATCACACCATGGATACGAGACCAGTGCATCCTCCTGCACCAATAAATAAACCCCACAATCTAACCTATGACCATGGCTACTAGATGGAGGGAAACAATGTGTAGTGTGTTGATATTGGCATAAATATACATAAAATATATATCTGATATATGTCAATATCTGTTTTAAATAAATAAAATATAGCCAAAATGAGCTTTAAATGCTTTCTTATTTTATTCAAGGCTATTTCAGGTAGACAATACGGAAAAATGGATAATACGCGTCAAAACGAGAAAATATCGCTCAAAAGACGAAGATATTATGGAGGAAGAATGTACGTGCCGCGTATATCCTTCCGCGCCGACGCGGACCTATTGGATTACAGCAAGTTGCAAGCTGTCAAAACTTACAAGCGAAGCAAAAGTTCCGCGCCGCGGAAATAGATCATTACGCGGCGCGTAAATCCACTCTTACGCCTATAAATAGCAAGCCAAGCCCCATTCGGCAAACACACCAATTTACACTCCAATACACTTCCAGAAACCACACACACCACTCCAGGCGAGTTCAGGTGACTCCAGGGGGCCTTCGGGCTGCTCTGGAGGCTTTCTCACCTCCTATCCATGTAAATACGTAGTTTGTAGTGTAGATTTGTAGTTTTCGTAGTTGTAGTTGTTTTTCTGTCTTCGGAAACGAGTTCTAGCAAGTTTGTACGAGTCGAGATGCTGTCCAGATGTATTTCTACCTTGTATAATACAAACTGGTATTCTCTTTCCTTTATTTTCGCTTCGTTACAATGAATCCAAATTGATATAAATATGTAGTTGTTATGCGTAGGATTATATTGTGATGATTTTATTTAAGACTTGGTATTTCTGAAATAATGAAACATTATAATTAGTTATTTTATAATACTATCAGTTCATGCGGGTATTCGGCATCGTAAGTGTTGAAAAACCATTTGCTTAGGATATCTGTATCCTTATACATATATATATATACAAACAGACTCATATTTATATGCATTTGCTCATGGACCCACTTGAGGTGTATGATACGTATAAGTCTGGTATGTGTATACAGGGACATTTGCTCATAGACCCACTTGAGGTGTTAAACTGATATATTATCTTAATACCTAAATATATATCTTCTTACCGAATGTTGACAAACAATGGTAATTATCCTGTCTATTATTTCATTAGGAGATAAATACTGACCTTTTAAGTAAAACGGGATAACACCCGGGAAGCGAGGTTTTATCTAACCAGTATTTTAATAATACAGGGATTAAATCAGAGTTACCTTAAGATCGTTTTGTACTGATAAAGGATTGGTACCGAATCAACTTTAGAAATCATCTTAATAATCTCATTCATTTTATAACCGGATTAGCTAACGCTACTATTAATATTGATTTGGAGGATTCGTGACTTGGCACTTTCTTTTGTTTCCTGCTTTATTTACTTTTCCGTCCTAGTATTTAGTTTATTTTTATCCTCACCTATCTATCTAACTAGACAACAGTTTGGAATATGAGTAGCCATAGTTTTTACGCTTACCCGTGTTCGATATAAATCATCGGTCTTACCAGCACATCTTGCTACACGCGATGGGTTCTCTGCCCAGCCGTCCCGTGTGCATTTGTACCGTTGTGAAATCCGGTCCGCACCTAAACGCGCACACCATGTGTGCTTTATCTTAGTGCCACCTTGTATCACCTATGAAGAAAATATAGCCACAGCCACTAAACCTACCATCTCCACCCTTATGACACCTGCCCTTTCCAAACCCACATATGCCCCCAAGGAACTAGTTCCCCAGACATCCATATCGCTCAACCTACCCCATGGCAATGATACAACCCATACTTCCTGTGACCACACACTATATACAGTGACTACACACACTTACAAAGACCACACACACTATACAATGACCACAAACCTACCACACACTAAACAGTGACGACCCACACCAACAGTGACTACACACACTATACAGTGACCACACAACCCTACCACACACTATACAGTGACAACCCACACGTACAGTGACCCACGCACTATACAGTGACCACACAACCCTTTACCTCTCCCCACCACGACAATATACACCATTCTGATCCCCATCTAGCGCCACTTGACTTCTATAGAACATAAATTCACCTGTAACACACATAAACTACAACCCGACATAGTTAGCACAGTCACAAAAATATATACACAAACAATCAAAACAAAAGCTCATCAAGGCCACCCCTGCAAACCTAACCTAGCAGACCAACAAAATATACACAAACTGAAGGGTTTTCAACCTGACCAAACCACCTATGACACAAACTGGTCAAACCTGGGTTTGATTCCACTGGTTCAATCCTAAAAGCGAAACTGGATTGAACACAACCCTCTAAACCCCAAAAGGGTTAGGATCTTTAAAACTTTAAATGATCAATATAGTTTCTTACAAACAACCCATAGATAAGGTTATAAGATTATACCTGAACAAAACCTTTAGGATTGCTAAAGATAGTCCACCACTACTGCACCTCCGATTGAACTGGCTGCTAGACCGCTCCTAGATCACCAAAGCTTCAAATCTCGAAACCCTTGTGTGTGTGTCCTTGCTTGCGTCGATTTCAAAACCTAGAAACACCACTTGGTGTTTCTTCCTTGTTCGACGAAGAGAGAGAGACCGAGGGAGAGAGAGTTCGGCCGAGAGAGAGTGTGCAACGAGGAGAGAGATCGAGAGTGTGAGAGAGAGTTATGGTGGCTAGGGTTAATCCCTTGTCTCTTATCTAATCCTTAAGGCTTAAGGATATTATATAGGAATTAACTTGGACCTAAGCCCGTTTAATTAAAAGCCCACTGGTTTTAATTAAACTTTCAATCTCTTCATCTTGACCCCCTGGACTTTACTAGTTAATTAATTAACTATTAATTAACTTAGTCCATTAAATATATAAACTTAATATTTAATTCTCCTTAAATAATAAATAACTATTTATTATTTGTTTCCTTTCTAATAATTAATACAAACTGATTAATTATTTATTTCTCTCTTTTTAATAATTAATACTACTGATTAATTATTTCCTCTTTCTCTTTAATAATTAATCTAACTGATTAATTATTTCCACACAGATTTATGGTGAAATCCAACTGTTCTGAATTGGGTGTGTAGCAGTGTGACCCTTTAGTCTCTTATAACATTGGATACAATATGCCCGTTAATTATCTCTGCACATAATTCAACAGACTCCCACTTGTGCAAGATAAGTAACAGTTACTGCACATTGTTAGCCTAAGGAGGTCCCTAGCCAGACACTTAGGATAACCAGGTTATAAGAACTCTTATACCCCAAAAAAACTTGTGATAAAACTTCATAAGTAACCTGCTTAGAAGTAACCTGTTATAAACTAACTGTTTATAAACTAATCTATCATAAACTCTCTTTTTATGAATGGGTACTGTTGGAACCTACAGGGGGGGGTGAATAGGTTATATGTCCAATTTTTGAAGTTTTTACAAGTTCTTGCAAGAAAATAAAAGATATAGAGTTAGAGAGATATCACCAATCACAAGTTGAACACAATGATTTATAGTGGTTCATGCAAGTGTTAACAAACTTGCACTACATCCACTCCTTGGCCTCACCCACCAAGAATTTGATCCACTAGCTTCTCTCTTTGAAGGTAGAGATAAACCTTTTACACTTCTCTTTTTATACTTGCAAGAATTAATCTTCAAACTTGCAAATAAGGTAAAGATAACCTTTCTTCACTCTAATTCTCAAGGCTAGAGTTGATCCTCACTTCACTCTAATTTGGTAGGATAGAGTTGATCCTTACACTATTACAAATAATATGAAAGTATGGAGTAGTGTTTAAGCTTTGATGGCTTTGACTCTTGCTTGAATCTTGAACTTGAAAGATGAAATAATATTCAAAGATATAAGCTCAAGTATTAGAGAGTATTCTGAATGTTTTGTGTTTGCAAGAGGTGAATAATGAATGAGGTTTGAGTTGGTTTAAATAAGGAAAAAGGTCCAAGCCTCAAAACTGTCCAGACTTCCCACGGTCGAACCACGGTCGACCGTGGCATCGACCGTCAGTCATCTGGCATTTCTTGTTCTTTGCAATATATACGTTAGGCTTTATTTAAAACCACACTCAACTCATTTTTACCATAAAAATCAACTGAAAAGTAGATGTTCAAAAGGTTGGTTGATCCCATACTTCTAATGTTTGAATTTAAACACAAAAATGGAAGTTTGGAAACCAATACACAAAGCATGTTGGAATTTTACCCCTTTGGGAGATTCCTTTGCTAATTATGGTGGTGTATTGTTTCAAAGTAGGATTGTGTTTGTTATTTACTTAAAATGGGAAGTCTTAGATTTAGTTACCCAACACAAATGAGTTTTATAAAAAAATCTTTGTCATTTTTATAAAAGTTTTTATAAAAATAATTTTATAAAAACTTAAACTACTTTAATTATTTTATTTGTAAGCTCATATCATTTGAATTTATTCTTGTAGGAATCTTCGTCGAATCCTTCATCTTGAATGTTGATGGCGCTTTATCTTGGACGATTTAGATTTTGACTATTTATACGATGTAATTTGTAACAAATAAATTTAAGTATTTATTTGCTTGATTATATATGTATATGTGCACATATGTTAATGTTAGTGTATACAATTATATAAACATATTGTAAAATCTTTGTATTAACAAAAGAGGATATAAATTATATTCCTATTTTCCCAACAATCTCCCCCTTTTTGTTAAAGACAAAAGTTTACAACTTGTGAACAAATTGTATAAACAACTTTAACATGTTAACATGTGCATTTATACATATATATATACCTTCTCCCCCTTTTTTGTTTTAACAAAAAGGACTCCCCCTAGACTTGTGCTCCCCCTTGAAGAGAAACTCTCTCTTGAAGAGAAACTCCCCCTTGATTGTAGAACTCCACTTCTTGAATTCTATAAAATGGTATGGAGAAACTACCAAGGACTTTCCATGGAGGGTGAGTACATAATATATATAAACCATCCAATTTGTATAATATTTTTAAGCATGTCAAACCTATGCAATAAGGCAAGCATACATGTCATTATAAAAGCAAATCATACAAGATCACAAGCAAAGATAGATAGAGGCATAAGTCATCCATGATCACACTCTAAAGACATACAAATTCAAATCTAGAACAATGTTTGAGATACATATAAGATAACATAGTTAATTGCGCTCAAAACAAACAACCCAAAAATAAATTGTTTTCATCACATCAACACATGACATAATCAAATAAATCATCCCCGGTGAGATGGCTCACCCGCGTCCGTCCCGGCATTACATTTAAGAGCATTCATTATCGTCCTCAACATCCCTTTTATGCCCTTGACCTCCTTTTGTAAGGATCGGTGCTCATTGCGCAATTCATTAATGTTGCGATTAAGAGCCGCAATTCTTTCATCAGTAGAGCCTTCACCTAGGCCATAATCCGGTGCAAGCGTGCTTTCCACCTCCGCGTCTCCTTCATCATCATCTTCAAAAAATCTCTCAATGTTGGGTTGAGAGCCGGAAGGTTCGGAAGTTGTTGAAAGAGAAGTGTAAGAAGTTGACCATACGGAAGATCCCGTCGGCTAGATGGGAGACCAACCATCCTTTTGGCAAGGATGTACATGATGTTAATCTCCAAACTCGATTTTAAGGCATGGAGGAGGACGGCTTGTGTTACACTTATTTCGGAGTGGTGGCTGGATTTAGGAAAGATGTTGGAATCAACGACTTTATTCCACACATTGCACTCACTTAAGAGATCTTTGCCTAAGATGTTTGTTTTATTACGAGGGACATTTGAATGACAAATTGACCCTCTGATTTCGTCAATGGTGAAGGCTGTTGGGAGGTGGTTAAGACTATGGGAGTCATGATAGAATTTTAACCCGACAAAGGGGACTTGCAACATATCACCTAGTTGCGCAAGAGTGAAAGCAAACTCTTGGGTGGCAATTTTAAATGTGATTAGATCATTATCCTCGTCATACGCATAAGATGCATAGAACTCTCGAATGCGTCTCGGGAAAATGTTGCTTGGGAGTCTTAGAAAGGTTGACCAATTCATTTGGTCAAAGGTGGCTTGCAAGTTAAACTGTTGCAAGTGGGCAGGTACAACCAAGCGTCCTTCATTAATGGGGCGCTTGTTGAGGTTAGCCATGATATCCCTTGGAGAGGGAGCGGCGGAGCGAGAGGAAGATGTCTTTAGGCGTGACATGTTAATCTATTGATGCAAAAAATCGTATATTATTTACAAATAATCGTAATGAATGATAGGGAACCTAGTGTGTGTCTATGGTGTAACAAATGTTCATCCAAGCTTGTCAAGACACTAGAATTATAAAAGATACTTTGTTTTGCAAAATTATGACAAGAGGATGATAATTCAATATATATAAAACATATTTAAAGAGTATAGTCAATTGATATAACAAACTCTATAGGAATATGTTCATACATTGTGTGTGCATGTCCTAAACGTGAGAAGTTTTTATGAAAAGGAGGAATCATGTGAATACTAGTCTTAGTTAAACTATAATAAGCCTAAATAAAATTAATTTGAGAATTAAATGTCAAAAAATAAAAAATTTAAAAAATTCCAGCAAGCTCACGGTTTCAGCCGTGGATCGACCGTGAACCTGCTGTTCATTTTTTTTTTTTTAAATTCAGTTTACGATGGTTTTTCACAAGGTCGACCGTATGTTGACCGTGATTAATCTGTTCGAAATTTGTACTTTTTAACATAACTGTTATCTAATACAAATATATCATAGATATTTGTTTTAAACAGAATTTTCTAATAACCCCACATTACACAAAACCCCCCAACCACACTCAAATACTTCAAGTTCTTCACCAAAACCAAAAAAAAAAAAAAACAAAACCTAGAATCACATGAGTTTTGGGTGCAAAAACGAAATCCTAACGAGAAAGAAAGCAAGAATGGTGAAAAAGTATACCTTTTGTGATGAAGAAGTCGTGAATTTGAGAAGACCCGAGAGAAAAATCGAAAAAAAATGAAGAAATCGCAGCTTTTCACCGTAGATCTTCCGGGAATAGCTTTGTAGGTTCGACCGGATCTTCAACCGTAAGGTAATCTTTAATTTTCTTGTAAATTTTTGAAGAAAAAATCGAAATTTTTGACTCCAAAATCGGCTATGGCGGCTAGGGTTTGAGTGAGAGAGAGTGGAAGTGATAAAGTGAAAAGAGGAAAGAGAAAGAGGGCTTAAATAGGGTAGTTCTCGTCAGGTACCCGACGGTCAATACACGGTCGACCGTGTATCGACCGTATGTTCCTTTTATTATTTTGGACAGTAACCCCACGGTCGAGACCGTGGGAAGTCTGGACAGTTTTGAGGCTTGGACATTTTTCCTTATTTAAACCAACTCAAACCTCATTCATTATTCACCTCTTGCAAACACAAAACATTCTGAATACTCTCTAATACTTGAGCTCATATCTTTGAATATTATTTCATCTTTCAAGTTCAAGATTCAAGCAAGAGTCAAAGCCGTCAAAGCTTAAACACTACTCCATAGTTTCATATTATTTGTAATAGTGTAAGGATCAACTCTATCCTACCAAATTAGAGTGAAGTGAGGATCAACTCTAGCCTTGAGAATTAGAGTGAAGAAAGGTTATCTTTACCTTATTTGCAAGTTTGAAGATTAATTCTTACAAGTATAAAAAGAGAAGTGTAAAAGGTTTATCTCTACCTTCAATAAGAGAAGCTAGTGGATCAAATTCTTGGTGGGTAAGGCCAAGGAGTGGATGTAGTGCAAGTTTGTTAACACTTGCATGAACCACTATAAATCATTGTGTTCAACTTGTGATTGGTGATATCTCTCTAACTCTATATCTTTTATTTTCTTGCAAGAACTTGTAAAAACTTAAAAAATTGGACATATAACCTATTCACCCCCTCTAGGTTCCAACAGGTACGTTTTTATATATACAAACTTGCATATATATAGGTTTGTCCCTTGCAGCGCGATATTTAAATTTTGAGCATGAGCATGGAAAAGGTCAACTCAGAGACTCAAGAATTTGTTCATGACATACTTGATTTCGAAACTGCGTGATAAACGACAAAGAACAGATCAGTTCGTTTGGGCACGGCCGTGCACTTACCAGTTTCTCTTATCAGTCAAGGGGCCCGGAAATATCTCTTCTAAAAAGAAGGTGCAATTACCATCTTGCATATTTGCATTTGGCAACACGGCTTCCACTGAATCTAGACACGCCCCTTATGACCACCCTGTTACGGTGTGGCGTTAGAACGTGCTAAGAAGACAACAGTTACTGCATCCCAAACCAAATACCTCAGGCTTGAGGATAACATATGTGATAAATACTTTTGACACGAATCCGCGAAGTATTTTTCACGGTGGGTCAATCCAATATTCGTAACCCTAACGAATATCCGTAAATTTTGGTCTGCAAAAAAAAACGTTCGCAGCTATATTCGATAAACTATCGAATCTACCCCAAAATTACGATGAATTTATAACCCTATCAAGGTTCCCACCAAGATAAGTAGTCACGGATAGTGTTTCGAATAAACCTAGTTTATTCCTGGATAAACCAAAACATACAAAATTGTGAAAAACAATGAAACTAATTTCTACACCCTTCCATATTCCTTCCTGGAATAAAGATGTATAATTTCTACCATTTCACTGACTCAATTTACGGTGTTTATCTGAATTACTTATTATTTTACATTGTAACTTATCACGGATTACAAAGAAAATAATATGGTTATAAACCCTAAAACACAAGACTAGTACTTTGGAGTACTCCTTCTTGGTTTTGCTAGAAATCATTCTTGCAACCTAAGAACACTTTTAGGCTTACTTATTTTATAAATTCCTTAAACTTGGAGATCTGGAAATAACTCTTTGTTTCTGATTTATAAAACAACTTCCCTGTAATTAAAAACTTTAATTACATTTGTAGATGTATTAAATCTTACTAGATTTTGTTATCTATTTGAATCGATAAGACTTTCTTACACCTACTGGTAAGAACCTTGAAATTAGATTCCCTGTGTATGCCAACACTGATCTAATATCACTACTAAGAATGTTAAAGAACATCCTATTTATCATTTCTAACGTTAACCAACCAACAATATTAAGCTGACACACTGAACGTTTTAGAACGTATATAATTTCTATTATTTAAGTCATAACTTGACTCAAATTTTTTGCAATGATATCTTTACTGAGTACCTCTCAATAAATCATGCATTCCTTGGATTAGTTCTTTCTCAAGAACTTACTGTTTTAGATAGCTTCTAAAAACATCCGATAATTATATATTCTAAAAGTTCGATCTTGTATTTATCACACTGGTTAAAAACAACCTTTTATTAACTCTGATAAATACATTAGTCAGGTGCTCCCACTATCTTTTATGAAAAAGTGCATTCTTTAAAACATCCTTTTAGGTCTTAGTCAAAACTTGACTACCATGCCTAAAACTTGTGTTCCAAACACATGTTTTAAAGAACTTAGTTTTTGCTAGAAATTTATTTTTATGAAACCAAGAACTTGGATCTCCCATATATCCATCTTTCCAATTACGGAAAATGGTTTCATTAAACTTACCATGATCACAAGTATGAAACACTCATAATGGTATCTTAAATTTCTTTCCTTAAAACATTTAGTATAAAACTCCCTTGATTATAATAACTATTATAATCACTTTTATACTTTCTTAAACGTTTTATCAAAAACTATTTTACCCAGAAATAATGACTATTATTTCCATATGTTCAAGACTTTGAATATTCATTTTTCATAAAAAACTTAAATACTTGTTGAATTTGAAAAACTATCTAATCTTATTAACAAAACTTGTTTATACAAGTATTTACATAGTAGAACCGGCATTTATGTAACTACAACAAATTATAGCATAAGATTATTATGAATCACCAATCAAGTCAAAACTTGACTTATTGGCACTCTTTTACTCACAACTGGACTAATCATGATTAATATAATAAGAACACGTGCACGGATATGAACCAAATAATTATAATTTTCATAAACTTAAAAGTATCCATAAACAATATAAAAATTGTTCAAAATAAACTTAAAAAGTTTAAATAACTAGGAAATATAAATATTAATAAGATCCGCATGCTGCACGTGGGATCTCCTCATGCTGGGCCGCATAACTTTCCATCTCCTCCTGCAATAAACGATTGCAAGATGTTAGAATACTCGTAAAACTTTACAAGTAGGAAAGTGACAAAGAAGCTAATCACGCAATACCTGAGGAGCCAGACTTGCCTCCTGCCTCGTGACCTTTCGGACAATCTCGTTTCCAATGTCCGGCCTCGCCGCACCTGAAGCACCGATTCTCGGTCCTTGCCTTGTTTGGCTTTGGCTTCTTGCCCTTGTTGTCGTTACTAGCTCTGGGTGCATTCTGGCTGGGCTGGGCCTTGCCCTTTCCCTTTCCGTTGCGCCCCATCCTCTTCTTACGCCCACCATGCCCCACCATAAGAATGTCCTTAGACTTGGTCCCGATACTCTGCTCAGCAATCTTGAGCATAGAGTGCAACTCAGCCATGGATTTCTCCATGTTGTTCATGTTGTAGTTGACTATGAAAGGCTTATTGTCATCTAACAACGAGTTGAGTATCGTGTCCGTTGCTAGCTGCAACGGTGCTGGGTGCCCGAGTCTCTCTAGGTGGTCCATGTAACCTTTCATTTTCATGACATGGTCACTGACCGAGGTCCCCTTAGCCATCTTGCACGAGTTAAATGCCCTAGTGGCATCATAACGCTCTGTGCGGGCTTGCTCCTGGAACATGTCCCTCAGCTGGCGGATCATGTCATAGGCAGGAGTTTTCATCATGCTCGACTGCAACTCTGAACTCATAGTTGCAAGCATGAGGCAGCTAACATCCAATGCGTCATTGGAGCGCTTCTGAAAAGCCTCCCTGACTTCTGCCCTGGCATTACTGGCAGGGGGATTTACAAGAGGTTGTTCTAGGACATACCACTTTCTCCTGTGCCTCAGCACGATTCGGAGATTTCTCTCCCAAGTGAGAAAGTTGGACCCGGTGAGCTTATCCTTCTCAAGGATAGAGCGGTGAGAGAGGTTATTAGTACTGGTAACATTGGTTGCCATCTACATATTAAAACCCGGTTTAATTAGTAATTGCAAATAAACTTTCTAATCATATATCATCAAACCCATAAATAATATATATTAGACCTAGGACCCATATTTCACATACTTGACGCAAGGTTTGGGCACTTCCCGCCAAGTCATGCTATTTCTGGTAGGTAACACCATGTACCAATCGTACCTAACTGATACGACTCCTAGAACCTCGTAGAGCACTTAGACACAGTCTAGTATGTTTAACTCTACTCTAGTGCTTTTTGAGCCGGGACTCCCGATTATCACCAAAATAGATCGCACCACCTAAGACAGCATGAATTCTGGCCGGGACTCCCGATTATCGTAGAACCTTTCATGCCCCTTCCCGCAATGGTTTGAACCCGGATGCCCAAGGTTTGGGCACTTCCGACACCCGAGTACCGTTTAACAGTTAGGGTGTACCATTAGGTGGGTAGCACACTGATCTAAGATTTTTCTTGGGTTTTATAATTAAGTTAAAAACTTAATTTTCCAGTTTTTGAAAAAACATTTTAAAACTAACTGTTTTAAAATTACAATTTATATGTGTACCTAAACCAGGTGCACAAAACGGCCTTTATAAGTCCAAACTTATAACCTTGACAAAACTTTTAAATTTTAAAAATTTAATTAACACGACTAACAGTCTGTAGTCGTATTCTAGTTTGTCATAAAGCGCGTGGTTTTTCACTGTTTAATAACAGCCTGTTATTAAATCCCCTTTTTATTTAGCATCATATAAGTGTCGCAATAATATATGATAAACAATAAATAAAAGAAACACAACCACGCAGATATAAGAGTAAGCATAAAAATCCTATAGTTTTGCCAACTAATCCTAAGGTCAAACCTAAGGACAAAGTGACTTGGATTCGTCTTTCTTGACATGCTGCTCCCACTAGCCTTGGCACCTCCCCGAAGTGTCCGTGCTTCGCATATAGAACACCATTTACGTCGTCATCTTCTTTGAGTTCATTTTGGTTGAGAAATTAAACTAACACTAGTCTATTACAAATACAATATTGAATGGGGTTGTAAGTGGCACGCAGGCCTCCCCTAACCAGTACAATATTACAAATAAGAAAGGGATTGTAATTGGCACGCAGGCCTTCCCAAAAACCAAAATAAATGAAGAATAAGAAAAACGAGTCCTAAGTCGGCAAAACTATAGCTATCACAACCACGCAATTATATATAAGCATATTATATATATAAAAGTCAACCACGCAGTTAAAATAAAAGTAAACAATAAACTGTGTTGTTAAGCACACAACCTGATCTGTCTAAAACTCTCTCATTTATCCTTTTGATTAATACCTATTAACCAAAAATGAGAGTTATGATCTTCTAATTTATTTGACCAATATAATTTTTCAATAATCCTTTGAAAAACTTGGCCTTATTCAAAACTTGAATGAAAGCCTCTACGTCGTATTCTTTTACCAGTTTTTCAAAAAACTTATAACCGACAACTTTGGTCAAATAAATAACTATCTTGTTTAATTCTCCATCTTATTATATAAACTTTATTCCTTTTAGAATTTATTTTAAAATGACTTAAACTAGCCATAATAAATAAATATCTAAAATATATATATTTTAACTAAGTTAATTAAAATATATATATTACTAGTTTATATAACACCTTTATTAATTTTATAACTTAAAATTAATAATCCTTTCGCATTAATCCGGAAAAACTATCTTGAGCCAAAATCTCTCATCAACCCGAGAGACCCACTGGGTCAAGACCCTATTGGGCCGAGAACCCCCTTGGGCCGAAAAACACCTTGGGCCGAAGCCCTTTGGGCCGTGGCGTCCTGGGTCGAAAACACTTGGGCCGAAGCGCATCCTGACCCTTAGCGCCGCTAACGGATGCCGCTAGGCCCAACTGGCCTTAGCGCCGCTAACTATCACCATCCAACATGGCGATGATCTCGGTTCCCGTTTTTCGATTAATACATGAAATATTTTTAAATCCCTTTTAATCTATTAAAAACTAACTGTTTTTAATATACTGATTAAAAAAACTGGATTTAATTTCAAAAAAACCAAAAAACTATTAATTATTAATTACAACAAAAACTTGTTTTATTAATAATTAATTATTCTAAAACTTGATTTCAACCTTTTTAAACAAAAGTTCAAAACTTGTTAGAATCTAGTTTTAGATAAAATGTTTATCCTTTTTAACAGTTTAAACACAAACCTGGTTTAAACCTAACTGGTTAAAATCAAACCGTTTATGAACTGGATAAAAACAGAAAACTTGTTTTTATCCCTTATGGTTTTCGAAATCTACAAGGAGAAGGGACAAGATGAAGAAGATTATATAATTATTAAACAAACCAATAATGGATTAACTAGGTTTAATTAATTAAAACAAACTTTCTAATTTATCTTAATCCAAAACTTGTTCTTATCCAAAAATCACAATCCTTTTTAACCGTTTAAACTAACTGTTTAAACTTTCTGATTAATAGGATTAAACTTCTTAAAACTGGATAACAAAAAAAAACAAAACGTTTTTGTTGTCCTTGGTGATTTTCGAAAAAGTCTAGAGCAAGTAGGGAATCAAGAATCAAACCTTAATCCAAAAACAGATAAAACTAGAAACTATGGATCATAGAGCCGAGGCTCTGATACCACTGAAGGGTTTTGAACCTGACCAAACCACCTATGACACAAACTGGTCAAACCTGGGTTTGATTCCACTGGTTCAATCCTAAAAGCGGAACTGGATTGAACACAACCCTATAAACCCCAAAAGGGTTAGGATCTTTAAAACTTTAAATGATCAACATAGTTTCTTACAAACAACCCATAGATAAGGTTATAAGATTATACCTGAACAAAACCTTTAGGATTGCTAAAGATAGTCCACCACTACTGCACCTCCGATTGAACTGGCTGCTAGACCGCTCCTGGATCACCAAAGCTTCAAATCTCGAAACCCTTGTGTGTGTGTCCTTGCTTGTGTCGATCTCGAAACCGAGAAACACCACTTGGTGTTTCTTCCTTGTTCGACGAAGAGAGAGAGACCGAGGGAGAGAGAGTTCGGCCGAGAGAGAGTGTGCGACGAGGAGAAAGATCGAGAGTGTGAGAGAGAGTTATGGTGGCTAGGGTTAATCCCTTGTCTCTTATCTAATCCTTAAGGCTTAAGGATATTATATAGGAATTAACTTGGACCTAAGCCCGTTTAATTAAAAGTCCACTGGTTTTAATTAAACTTTCAATCTCTTCATCTTGATCCCCTGGACTTTACTAGTTAATTAATTAACTATTAATTAACTTAGTCCATTAAATATATAAACTTAATATTTAATTCTCCTTAAATAATAAATAACTATTTATTATTTGTTTCCTTTCTAATAATTAATACAAACTGATTAATTATTTATTTCTCTCTTTTTAATAATTAATACTACTGATTAATTATTTCCTCCTTCACTTTAATAATTAATCTAACTGATTAATTATTTCCACACAGATTTATGGTGAAATCCAACTGTTCTGAATTGGGCGTGTAGCAGTGTGACCCTTTAGTCTCTTATAACATTGGATACAATATGCCCGTTAATTATCTCTGCACATAATCCAACACAAACAATCAAAACAAAAGCTTATCAAGCCACCCCTGCAAACCTAACCTAGCAAATCATCTAACACCCACAAACCCTACGCCCAAGCTATCCACGGCACCACCCTACTAGCACCCCGTTTAGATAAAACATCAGCATTCTTATTCAGCTCGCGCGGAATATGCTGTATCTCAAAACCCTTGAAAGTCTTAATTAGACTTTTAATCCTTCTGAGCACATCAACCACATCCTGAGTTGGTTCAACTGCATCATCAATCAAACTAACAACTAGCATAGAATCCGTAAAGAGTTTGATGGATCCATACTCTACTATTTTATTGCTCCTTAAAACCAGGAGCCCAAAGTACACTGCTTCCAGCTCAACTACTAAAGGGGAACATAATGCAATAGCTTTAGAAAAGGCACCCTTTAACGATCCACTACTAGAACCCCTAAACACACCCCCAATTCCTGCTTTGGCCCCACAACTACTAACCGACCCATCAATAAACAAAACTAAGCTATCAACCCCTGACCCAGGTGACCTACAATTGGACACAACCAACAGATTATCGCCCCTTAGAATCTCCACTGGCCTTATGCAAAAATCTAATGAAGACCCGGCCACCATTGGCCATTTTGCAGCACACCACTGCCCAACCCTCAGCATAACCAAATCAGCCAGTCTCTCTAAACACACTTGTTTGTTATTAAACACTGCATCGTTCCTCTCTGTTCATAGTGTCCACAACACTCCATAAAACACCAACATCCACACTTTTCTAATCCACCTACTGTGGCATAGCTTTGGCCACACCTCCACTAAATCAACTACACTCCTAGGCATCACCCAGCTTATGCCAACCGAATTCATCACACTAGACCATACCTCCCACGATTTATGACACTGAAACAATAGGTGTATCGTAGACTCACTTTCTCTACCACAGAAAGGGCACTAACTATCATCCGGCCTCAACACCCCTCTCCTAACTAACTCCGACCTAGTAGGAATGCTATTCCACATCACTTACCACACAAAAAGACGTACCTTGGGGGGACCCCAAAACTTCCAAACCTTAGCTACACCATGCACACTATCTTCCTTGCTCACCTGATTTAACAAGCTACCCACTGAGAATTCTCCACTACTATCAAACTTCCATGAAACCGTATCCTTATGCTCCTTCCGTAGACGCTGCGAATTCAGTAATTCCATTAACTCATTATATAAGCCAACTTCCCAATCAAATACCCTTCTCCTCAAATTGACTACCCAAACCCAGGTCGAACCTCTCCATTCCCCAAAGCTGCACACTTTTCCTTCTTTCTTGACCGCTAGGGCAAACATTCTAGGAAACCGACACTTCAATTCTACCCCACCACACCACCTATCATTCCAACAATCGAACAAGTCACCTTTACCTAGATTCACCACAAAACCTTCCTATAATATATCACATAACACATGCTCAGACTTTGTCACCAAAGCAATATTCCTCCAAACCCTAGATAGCTTATAACGTGACTCTCCAAACTCCCTCGCCCCTAAAGAAAAATCCCCATACTTACATCTAACTAGGTTCTTCCAAATAGCATTCTCCCCATTCCAGTACCACCATATCCATTTTGGTAGCAAAGCCTGATTCTTTAGCCGCACATCACCAATCCCTAGGCCCCTATATTTATTAGGCTTTTGGATTTTATTCCAATCCACCATACACATACCTTTCTTTTCCGGGTAATTAGACCAAAAAAACTGCCGTCTTAATTTCTCTAACTCTTTACACACTCCCTCCGGAGCTTGAAACATAGACATATAGTACAATGGTAGATTATTTAACACAGACTTGATCAAGGTGATCTTGCCTGCTTTAGACAAAAACTTTGCTTTCCACATCTCCAGTCTACCCTTAACTTTCTGAAGGACAGGATCCCAAAAGGAAGCCCTATTAGGGTTTCCTCCAATAGGTAAACCCATATAAGTGCATGAAAGGCTACCCACCTGGCACCCTAACAACTCTCCTACCCTAGCCATACACTCATCACCCACATTTACCCCCATACACTACACATTTTTTCATATTCAATCTCATCCCAGACATGAAGTAAAAAACTTTCAGCACAGAGCACATATTCCTAAGCTAGTTGAAATCCATACAATTCATCAACATTGTATCATCCGCAAACTGAATATGAGAGATCGACATAGGAGAAAGACCAGCTATACTAACACCCTCAAAAAGACCTAGTTCCACCCCTTTCCGCATTAATGCATTGATCCCTTCCGCAGCTATATTAAACAACATTGGAGATAACGGATCACCCTGTTTGAGACCTCTTTTCATAGGAAACCTACGAGTCGGAGACCCGTTAACCAAAACAGATAACGAGGATACCCTAAGACACCCAAAAACCCAAGAGATCCATCTCTTTCCAAAATTCATTTCAGCCAGAACTCCCAGCAAATAGTCTCATTCAATCGAATCATACGCTTTCTCAAAATCAAGCTTCAGCAAGACACCTTCCTCATTCTTCGATTTTAAAGC
This sequence comes from Pulicaria dysenterica, assembly GCA_947179395.2. Lineage (NCBI taxonomy): Eukaryota > Viridiplantae > Streptophyta > Magnoliopsida > Asterales > Asteraceae > Pulicaria > Pulicaria dysenterica. Next base: position 73,665,070 of record OX359288.1, on the reverse strand, counting down.
ATGTATGACTTCTTCTACAATCATAACACAATCCAGAATCTGTCTGCCCTTCGTGAAGGCAAACTGATAATCCCCTAGAACTTCTAAAATAACCACACTCAATCTTCTAGCCAATAATTTTGTAACTCCCTAGGGAGAACCCCATCCGAATAAAATCCACCTAACAGTTGGACCAACTCATCACCTACCAGATCCCAGTGTTCTTTGAAGAACTGCAAGTTAAATCCGTCCGGCCCAGGGGCCTTATCACCATCGCAGCTCCACACCGCAAACTTGACCTCCTCCTTCTCGAAACCTCTCTCAAGCCACCTCGAACTCTCCACCGAAAGTCTCTTAACCCCCAGACCCCGGGAACTAACAAAACACCCTTGCCTATCAAAATGTTTCTCAAAGTACTCCGCGATCCCCTCTTTCACCGACGGAGGATCCGTAAGAGTCCTACCATCAATTTCTATTTTACTAACCAGATTCCTCCTAGCCCTAGATTTAGACATGATGTGAAAGAACTTCGAGTTGCAGTCCCCTTTCTGCAGCCATAATAATCTTGACTTTTGTCTGGCTTGATCGAACTCTTTGTGTCTCCAAAGCCACAACTTATCTTTTGTTTGTTTCCATCGATTCCACAACTCCACATCATCTGGCTTAACCTCCCTCTGAGCTTCAATATCTACCAATTCCTTCTCACACCTAATGATTCTGTCCGCAAGGGAGTCCTTATTAAATCTAAATTTCTTTTTAATAGCAACTTTGATGTTTTTTAGCCTAACAGCCACATTGCACGCTCCCTTCTCGCCCCAAGCCCCCTGCACACAATCGCTGAAACCCTCCTCCTTGACCCACCAATTAAACATTCTAAACGGGGTAGAGCCCCAATCAACCTCCTTCTTACCCAAGATCACTGGGAAGTGATCTAAGATCCTATCCTCCGATACCCATTGAAACACCGAAGGAGCAAAATCCAAAAACTCAGCATCAAACAGGAACCTATCCAATCTACTAGACACTAACTGCACCTGGTTATTACTCCAAGTGTACTTCACATTAGATAAGGGCAGATTCACTAGCCCTTCTTTCTCAATGAACTCACTAAACTCTCTCATGCCCCCATCAATCCTAATACACGAAGATCTCTCCTCTATTTTCACAATTTCGTTCCAGTCCCCACCCAAAACCCAACATACTCTATGATGACTTCTTAGACACTTTAACTCCTCAAATAAAATTATCCTCCTATTTCTATCATTAGGCGCATAAATGTTACACAAGACTATCTCACAATTGAAAGGTTTCCATACCCCTCTTAAACACAGACCGCCCTCACATTTAAATACATCCATTAAATCAAAAAATCTACGATCCCAAAGAGTCAAAATACTCCCCCGCTCTACCCAATGCATTTATCCATTCCGAACCTACATCAGCACCCCTCCACAAACCCCTACCACACCTAGAATTATGATTAGAAATCTTTGTTTCTTGGAGAAACACGACACTAGGTTGATGTTACGAATGACTTTCGAGATAACCCTCTTTTTTGATCCCTTGCCCACCCCATTCACATTAAATGACATAAACATAGGAACAAAATAATAATCACACAAAAACAACAAATTAAAACTTACAGGCCCTGTGTTACGCAGCGATCCTCTTTCAAACGCCTGTTGACCTCATCTCTCGAAGCAACGAGTTGAAAACCCATGTCAGAATTTGCTGGTCCCTTACAACTTTCATCCGCCGTATTAGAACTCTCAACCACCCTTTTCTTCTTTCCTTTAGACGATCCCCGACCCCCTTTACCTTTCTTCGATTTCTGTATACGCCGCCCTTTCCTACTCTTCCTACTATCAAATGCTAGATCAATCCAATCTTCTGTAGACAAACTCCTATCCTGCAACAGTTCCTCCCTACGCTCCCCAAAATCATCATCCGACGATACTAAGTCCGTCGCAACATTTCCGCAAACTCGTTCATTGTCTTCACACATCTCATGAATCTGAACAGTAATTAACTTGTCCACACAGGATATTCTATCTCTTATTTTCGATTCAACCCCACCTTGTCCGTCTATTTCTTCATCTCTAAAGCGTGGCCCACCCTCCAAAATATCAGTATTATCTTTTTTGCTTTTCGCAGATTGAGTTGTCGATGAAAACCTATCCCTGCCGCCTACATCATCGAAAATCCCTTAATCCTTACACGACCCCATCGTTTTCTTCCCACCCCCATCATCACCTACACGATTCCCTAATGCAGAACTGTCGAATCCGAAACCCCCAGAAAGACCATCGGACTTCTCCGGCGACTCTCCGCCGCTCCCCATCGTTTTCTTCCCACCCCCATCTACACGATTCCCTAGTGCAGCACCATCAATTCCGAAACTACCAGAAAGACCATCGGACTTCTCCGGCGACTCTCCGCCGCTCACCTGATTTTTAATCGAGTAATCACCAGTTTGCACCGAAATGTTGGCCGGAATTGGGAAAATACACCGGCTGCTCTCCTTTGTAAAATAAACCCTGCAGTCGCGACCATCTACTTCCACATCTCTGTATCGTGGCCATTCATTTCGATACGTATAAACTAAGATGCGTGCCATGTCCAACCTCCTTTTATGGTACGTATCATCATCCACCGTTATAAACTCACCCCACAAGTTAGCAAGAAACTTAAAGAAATTATTGCTATAAGCATCCAGTGGAATACCTTCTACTCTAATCCATTTGTATACGCGACCCGCTACGTCAGTCGATTTCCATGGCCGGATCTCTTCAAAGATTTCACTAATCCACTCATTACATAACGTTCACAAAATTGGGTAAGTTTTTCATGGCTGCTAAATGATAATAGGACCATTTCTCCCCCCATAATACGGACATCACAATCCACTCCTTTATGTTTGAACATTAAATTTGAAGCGATCGCAATCTCGTCCGGTTTTCTCAATAGTGCCACGACTGAATTCTCGATCCATTCTTTATTTTCATCTTCAGTGTTGAACACTAGATTCGGGTTTTTGTAGCGCCTGTTATTCACTCCAGCCTGGTTGACCTTATCGTCCTTCTGCCCACCACGATCACCTCCCACAACAGCCTCTTTGTACGACAGGTTAGTCTGAAACGAATCTCTCCATCTCGTCATTTCTCTGCTTGGTACTGCACTATATTTCCGGCCTTGACCAGCAAACTCCCGACCTGCTCTATCATTTCGCAATTCTACATTGTTCTTCCTCTCATACGCAACATTCACCACTGCCCTCATATCATTAAAGCGTATGTCACTCAACCGTAGTAGCCTTGTATTCTCACCACCGTCCCTGTTGAATCTCACAAAACAGTACATCTGATCCTGTTTGTTTGGTTTCTTAGACACATACACATCGCATACGGCACCCATCTTTTTGAAGACATTCCACAACTCATTTCTTCCCCAGCTTCTCGGAAAGTTAGCTACATAATACGATACCCAGTTGCTCCTCATCCTCCCACTAACACCATGACTAAGATTACCAATCTTCCAGCTCCATTCACCCGCTCCTTGTTCTCTCCCTTGTCTGAAATGCTCTCTCCGCTCCAAATGAAATTATCGATATATCAAGATAGCGAATTTCAGGTTATGGTCAATTTGAAGTTTCTTCGGTTTTTCCATCAAGTTTTTATACAAACTCAACCTTTTCTTGATTTATTTATATCTTCATCTGTTGAATTCTATTGGACGTTGTATTAGATACTTCTATTTGCAAGGCCATGACAATTTGGTTTCTAGTTTAAGCATCTAGTTGACTATTTTTTGGTCTTTGTTAGTTCATTAGAGAAGGCAGAGTGCCCTTCAATTTATCCCCGTAGTCACCCTCTATGTTATCCTCAATTTATTGGTTAGTCGATAACATGTGAGTCCTATAATTTACTATGGTGGAAAGTATTAGAAGGTTACCACTACGTGGCTGAGTGATGGAAGAAAAAACTGATGTGACGGTTATGGGTGTGGTGAAGGGTAACTACTCTTATCATTCTTAGCTATGAACTTAGGAAAAGAAACCACTACCGCTGATGGACTTACACTCGAAATTGTTATCGGGGACACTAATAGAGTGATACGAATATATGGACTGTAGAATAATTCAGGAAATGTCCAAATTTTCCACATACATCACCATTTGGGTTTTCTATCGTAGAAAGCGTCCTGAGTTGACTTGTGAAGGTTTTTATAGGAAATTTATTTTCTAAGTATTCACCGTATGACATCTGGGCATATCACTTATTATTGATTGTTAAGTTTATATTTGATATCAACTAGTATTTAGTTGCCCTCGCTTATTGCGAGGGGAACAAATTAAAACTAACAAATTAATGTAAAAAAATTAAATAAGAATTAATTCTAAATAAACACAATTCTCTTTTAATACTATAATAAATTTAAACAAAAATTTAGTAATGTATTTTTGTTAATTTATATATCTAAAAATAAAAGTTAATTACTACTTACATAACTAAAGTAAAGTTTGACAATTAGATTTATAGATTTAGATAGCAAAGTCTTTTTTTAATTTAACAGCATATAAAAGTATGAAAAAGAAAAACTCAAAAACCACCTACCTCATTTGACGAAGCAATTTCGAAACATAAATGATAAGTTGTATACATTCGACGTTAATGATAAAGATTACTATAAAAAATATTACACCAAATTTGTTTTTCATTAATTCAGAATCTATTTTTTTCTTAAATAGACTAATTGCAGCAAATATATCAAAGTATTCCTTCAAATAAACACCTTCTTTCTCATCATCATTCATTTTCTAATAAATTCATCTCCATAATGAATTTGCTACTACACCATCATCACTTCTATTTATTCTAATTTAAAAATTTTGAAATAATTAAAAGTAAAAATAAATTAAATGTTAAAACAAAAACACATTTACTAATTTACGTTCACCTTTCCTTACCATTTTAGCTGTAAATATATATATATATATATATATATATATATATATATATATATATATATATATATATATATATTTAAGAATATCTAAAAGGTTAAAAAAGATATAAAAGGTTAAAAAATTAAAGAGTAGTTTTAAAAAAGAATCACTTAGAAGATAAATGAGAAAGAATTACCTGGAAGAAAAATAAGAAAAAAAGAAAAGGGGTAAATTGAAAGAATAAAAATGTAGCATCAAAATTCATGAGATATAGACATCTCATGATTTTATTGTAAATTTATCAAAATGCCGTTTTAAAATCTCATGATAAATTGCCATATTGCTTCTCCAATTGATATATAGTATAATTGTTGCTCCCATATAAGATATAAAAGTGGATATGAAATTGAGTAGAGGGTAAATAACAAATGCTTGAAGCTTTTAAGAACAATAAAATATGAATAAGTAAAAAAAACATAGTTAAATACTTTTAAAATGTCTGTTTATTGATGTAACAAATGTTTGGAGCTCAGGGTGGAAACAATCCACGTAACAAATCATTAACAATGTACAAACATAAGACTAAGAAGAGCAAACACTGAATTCGCTTAAACTAACAAGGACAAGTATAAACTCTGAAAAATTCCAAGTAATAACAACTTTGTAAGAGCACATAACCTTCAAGGCTGGTCATGTGATATGGTCTATACTGTATATACATATCTTTTCGACCAGACTTTGAATCTTTCTTTGACAAAGAGAGAAGAGAAATGTCAACAGTTTTGACCATCATGTAAATAATACTTCTAAATTCTGTTTGGTTGAAGATTTAAGGCACACTTCTTCAACAAGACTTGAGTTGAGTAATGTCTTCTTCACTAACAAACAATCTCCACTTAAATTGTTCAGCACCGACTTTGATCTTTCAATCAGTGGACTTCATCGAGACAAAGATGCTTAAAAATTACGGTTTAGAATCTTCTCATGTTATGACACATCATGTTTTCTAATAAATATAAGAGTAAGATATATATTATAACAAATTTTTAGCTTAAAATAGAAAACCAATTCCTCACATAATAAGTCATATATAAGCATGTTGGACTTGCTACCATTGGTCTTGTGTAAGGAGACCCCATACATATATTTCATGATAGTGACGGTCAACTATTTAGACATTAGACCTTTATCTTGTAGATCATTATTGACTTTATTTTCTCAATTTTTAACTGTTTAGTCTGTGTTGCTTATTAGTTAAGACATTGAATTTTTCGTATAAATAAAAAAAATCCAGTAAAAATTCATTCTAAATAAAAAAAAATTTCTTTAACATATTTAATCCAGATAGATTGTACTCTAAATTAATATGTGTAATACTAAAAACACTTATACTACCATAGTTTTATACAAATAAATAATAAAATGACTAAAATAAAAATATTAAAAAGATAAAGAGTAAAATACATGAAAATACAAAATGATTAATATTGTCATTGTATACAACCTACTTTTTTATTTACCTAATAAATATATTCACCTTACAAATTTGAGTCATTATATACAATTGGTAATATGATTATAGGTTAACGTTAGTATCAAAAAACAAAATTTAAAAGTTTATATTTTTATGTACCATATTTCTTTTATTTTTTGTCAGATAATCAGTAAATTATTTATTATCATAAGTAATTTATACTACATACAATAATAATATTGACATAATTTACGTAATTTAGTATAATTTACAAGTTACATAAAAGGATTCAAATCATAAAAGGCGTACCATTGACTATTGTTACGGCCTTTACCTTATCTTGCTTGTAATTTCACAGAACTTCATTTCTTGCTTCTCCTCCACTCGGACAACTCTCGCTTTCATCTGTAAATCAAATATATATTATACACACTACACACACCATATCTGTACGTATAGTTCACCACACTCAAACCTCTTACCAGTTATCATTGCTCCATCTTGTGCCTGATCCATTTTGAGATCTGTTTCCGTGTTCATAGCTAGGGTTTGCTGTTTTTTTTTCTCCCTCTACGATTTGAACAGCTATGAGGATTCATCCGGCGCCAAATAGGCGAAACATCACCGTGCGGTACGATTTTGGGTCCCAATCTAACGCCGCCGCTTCTAATTGCCGACAGAAGAAACTCCGGCGACTCCCTCACATCTTTGCCAAAGTTCTCGAACTTCCGTTTTACTCAGACGCAGAAGTTTCGATTCAGGAAACGTCTGATTCGTTAAAATTTGTTGTAGATACAGACGACGATATCGGTACCGACATAGCTGCTCATACTATCGAGATCTGTCCTGGCGTGAGTAAAGTTGTTGTAAGAGGGACGTTAGGTATGGGTGGTTCTGGTAGTGATGTTAGCGAGCTGGAGGTAGATTTGTGGCGTTTTAGGCTTCCGGATTCTACGCAGCTGGAGCTTGCTACAGCAGCTTTTAGTGATGGAGAGCTTGTGGTGACTGTACCCAAGGATGTTCATTTGGAAAGAAATCGAGGCGTTTGGGGTGAAGGTAACGGAAGTGGACGGTTTGTTTTGGTACAGTAGTATGAATAACATCTTTTGTTGTTCGTAATTATTGTCTTTGTTAAGTTTTATTGAATGTTGTTTAGGTTGATCGTCATCGTCCTCAATGAATTTGTTCCTAACGTTTTTTATGTTGATGATGATACATGATTCCGAGCCTTGAATTCTTTTAGAATGTTTGTATCAAAATCACATGACTTGTGAGCTCCTAACAACGACCTTTACCATGCTAATGGTGGTTGGCATCATCATCATTGGTTGGATTTATCATGCTATTTATCATGATTCCGAGCCTTGAATTCTTTTAGAATTTCTTCAATGATTGAATCATATATCACAGCTAGTGGAACTGCGATGTCGGTCTGACTTCCTCCTTGTGAAGGTAGAAATAGAGGTAGAAGGATAGAATGCTGTGGACTACAGGGCAAATAATTATGTTTTCATCTTTCCCTGAATCTTGTGATGGAAAACACATCTAGTAAGATCCCTAGGCTTGGTGTTTTTGAATTAGGTTCTTATTTTGCAGTAGCATTATTATAGGTTATCATCTTGTGTATCAACCCGTGACTCCTGCGAACAGTACTCAACCCACAAAACAAAAAAACAAAAAAAATGAAAAAAAGAGAAAGAAAATACAGTTAACTCTTAATGAACAATCGTGTATGATCGAGCCTTGTCTTGAATGTTTCTCTTTCCAGATTAAGAAAGTTTTAATGTCTGGAATAAAAGGCCATTCATTACTACTTACCAAATATTATTAGGTTTCTCCAGTATTAGGGAGAAAAGAGCTTGTAGGTGCAACAAATAATGCCTTTCAACATTTCTAATCAGAGAAGCTAAGCATACCTCATTCCCTTCTCTACTTCGTGTTACATTCTCTTCACATCTAGTAAATAAGAGCATGGATGCATGATCACATCTTCATTCCCCCTCACACATGATAGGATAATACTGGTAATGTTGGAATGTAACCCCCCCCCCTTTCCCTTTTTTTCTTTCTTTCTTTTTCTTATTCAAAGTTTTGTTACTTGCAAAAAATATAGACCAAGCAATTTCTCCCACCTCATTTTCTTTTCTTTTCTTTTGGTACCCTTCGCCCCTGGATAGAATTTCTGTCCTGTTGTTTTTACCCCTGGCCTGCTGCTTTTGTGCTTGTCCACCTCTTAGAGGATTGTGCCAATACATCTAGCTCATTATTGTTTTGAAGTCTGTTGGATGCTACTGCTATTGATGCTTCTTGCCCCTTGGCCTGCAAGCATGTAAGTTCTGTTCATAAAATGGCTAGAGTATCTATTATTTCTTTGTTTGTTGCAGGCTCCCTTTGGAGATTATCTTTTATCATAACGTAATTACTAATGTCAATTATGATACAAAATGACGATCTAACTTTTTTTTAATCATCATTTGTATCTAAAAACGTGTGCCTAGGACCTAGTTGCTTTCCTTTGTTATAGTTTACGTGATAGTTCTTTCCTTTCTTTTTTTCCGTTTTCTTTTACCTTGATGTTTACGAAGTGCAAATCTGATCTACTTTTAGTGATCATGGTTCTTCAACTGAATTGATTAACTTATTTTTGCATGTGATCTCTTGTTTATATGTTAGATTTCTTAATACCATGACTGTTGTTTACATTTCAACTATACCAGTGAAATATGTTTTGGTGTCTAAAAAGATATATGTTTCTTCTTCGAACTTTTCTGGTTATTCAATGTAGGACAATTTCTCAACCCTCACTCACCTCTTTCCTGGATACCCTTAATCAATCATTTCTGGTACTGTTGGCTACAACTTCCTGGTTTGATGCTTTCCACAAGTGTGCACATGGAGGTATGGGTTCCTTTTTGTTTGGTTTCTTGGTACACTTTACCTTCTTGTAAAACTTCAGCTTATAACTACTTCATAACCCAAAAAGGGATTCCGGATTGTACCAAAATTCGAACCCCTATCATCCTAGAAAAATAATAAAATGATACAAAATTTCTGAAATGTGCAGTACTTAACTCAAGAACATGGATTATCTTCTTTTAGATGTGCTTGCATTGTTATGCAAGACTATAAGTAACTTGTGCTTTTTGATCATATTGAAATGTTGGGAAGATGTGAACCCCACCCAAAACAGGTTTAAGTCTATGCTAATTAATGATTACAGAAAACAATATTGTCACAATCATATTTCAACTCTACTTTTACAAAACAATTTAGGAGTTCCTATGCATTAAAAATATACCATAGTTGATTTTCAACACTTTGGTCTCGTTTGACCAGCTTCCTTTATAACTAATGATGAGTATGATGTTCTTGTTGTTTAAGATTAACTAAACCAAATTATGTGAAGCATGGCAAGAAGTATAAACCGAATACTGATATATAATTGTAACATGTCTACGTAAAATTACATGCCTGTGTTTCTGTTAACTGTTGTCAACCGATTATCTCATTCTCGTTCTCAAGTAGTAATAGTTTATTTCCGAATCATAGGACACCTTTATTAGATTGCTTAGAAGTTATATACTGTGTTACAAAAGGATTTTCATGGTCGATGCTAAGTGCCTAAGTGCCACTTTTTGGTCTTATGCTGCACTGGGTATGTATCAACTTTTTGCAGAAGTTTTGATGGATCAAGTGGTTTTATCTTCTGTCGCCTTTCTTTGCAGCTTCGTGTGTTTGATAAAGTTCTTACCTCGTTTTCGCATTTCTTTACCATTATCGAGAAAGAAGGAACTTTTTACTTTTTTTTGTCTCATTTTGGTATCATTTATCTTTATTTTGTGTCAAGTACTTTCTTTTCTTAACTCCTAACACTAGAGATATGCAATGCTTTGATACAGAGGTGCTGATTTTGACCCATTTGATTACAACTGGGTTCATATGTTGTATTTTATGTCCAATGGGTTAAAAGACTAATCATAGCTCAAACAGAATCTGGTTTGAGAATAGTTGAAAGTGAACATAAAACTATCACGTAATCACTTACTTAATGCAGTAATTATTCAGAGAACTTCAAAACAAGAACCAAAAAAGTGTTGGGTTAGACACATGAACCCGACTCGTCTGGTTATGAACTTACTTATTTTGACCTAATATCCAACTTGACGAACCTGTCAAGCCGTTGTGCGGCCTCTACTGACAGTTTATGCAACCATGGTTTTTTTAATCTGTTTTACCTTCTGTGGATGCTCGTGAACCTGATGTTCATCCTTTAGTGGGAAATATGGGTTAGCAGATGGTTTGTAGTTTTGCAGAGTTACTTGAGCAGGGTTTGTTGATATGAAATTATTATCTTATTTGTAAGGTTAAGGTGGTCCAGTGTTGTGTAGTTGAAATGTTGTATGGGTTGTCCGCGAGCCATGGTACTTTTGTGTCTTGTTCTCATTATAGATGACGTTACTCGCATGCCAAAATAATTGGGTTTGGTCCCGTTTTCATGTCTCCAACTGGGATTTTGAGAAAGATTTGAAGAAACATGTAAATAGTTGTATAAACTATCTTTTAACATTGCCACCATTTGATTCGACTATTTTTACTGAAAAACATCCATCATCCGAGAGCCTCCATTTGACTCTATAGCTTTTGTTAGGGAACTGGATTATATAACTCAACAAGGTTACTAGTTGTTCTAATTCCTCCACTTCCCTTATAAAATTGATTGCTGAAAGGAGTTAACAATTATATAGATTTACACATAATTGTCATAGGAAAACTAATTAGAATATTAAAATTATAACTCATCATTTGACACGGTCAGAACTAACAATTTACCAAAAGCAAGGATATATGTACATTGTGAAAAGTTCATTCGAGAATCATTGTTAGCGCGATAACCGCGATAACTAATCTGAGTCGTTCAATTTCCCCTAATTCAATGTCATTTTTTTTTTTGAAAGGCAATAGATTTTATAGATATAATTTAAAAACTAGCTAGATGTTAGTTGATACAATGCTTCAAACACCAAAAATTAAACAAAACACCTAACCCTAATTCAATGTCATTGTCCACCCATAAATTACTCACATGCATCCTGCTACACTCTATCCCTCCACGCTCTCTATCCATGATCTTTCCAAATCCAAGGAACGGTTGAGATTGGTTCTCCGCTAACAACATTTCTCGAATGAAGTACATTACACAGTTTTATATGTGTTGGTAATATCTGTTGTTCCTCTAAATACGAACCAAATGCAAGGATATATGTACACTACACAGTTTTACTGTGTAGAAATCGAATCTTTTAGTTTTTTTTTTCTAATAAATAAAGCAAAAGGCACAAATAGACGTGCACATTGACCGGATAATACTATAACCGGTTATAGTATTATCCGGATCGGATTTTTTATAAAAAAAAAAAACCGGTTTCGGTTAAAACCGGTCGGATAAAAACCGGTTATGGCCCCAACATATTATACTATAAAAACCGGACACGAATATTACTATAACCGGTTTTTTTTTTAAACCGGTTTTTTTTTTTCCCAAAAAAACCGATCTCCGAAAAAAGACAGCCCACTGTTTTTTTTTTTTTTTAATTTTTTTTGTTTTTTTTTTTAAATTACATTTCATATAATATATACTATAAAAAAACATACATGTGAAAGAAAACTCAAATTTTGATTAATTTAAATACTTAAAAAGTACAATATGAAAATTACAATTTCCTACTTAAAAAGACAGCCCTTTTTGAACCGTTGGACATCTCGCACAAGTCGAAATGTTCCCAAATTTCTTTATTTCTATTATGCTCGAGAATCCACACCACATCGGGGTTTCCTCCTACGGAAGATGCTCCCGTATTCGGCATGCTACTACTACCGGCCATGATATCAATCTCAAGAAAGTGAATGAAAGTGAGCTTTGGTGAATAAAAGTAGAGAATTTGGAGAGAATTTGGAAGATGTAAGTTGTGATTTAATCCCACAACATACCCACACGGCTAGAAAACGGCTACTTTTTTGAACCTTACGGCTAGTAGTAAAAAACCGGATAAAAAAACCGGATAAAAACCGGTTTCAAAAAAACCGGTTTTTTATCCGGTAAAAAATCCGGTCGGCCCAAAATCTTTATAACCGGTTATACTATCCGGTTTTGGAAAATCCGATCCGGATAAAAAAAAACCGGTTTCTACAAAATCCGGTTTCGGATATTTTTTCGTATAATCGGATATTCGGTTTTTTTGTGCACCTCTAGGCACAAACCCAGCTAGACGAGCCTAATATCGAGCCCAAACGACCCATCCCAAATGAGAAAAAAGAAAATAAGATTACTGGACTTGGCTACTTGAGTATTTCACGTGAAGTCGTGAAGTAATCACAAAGTTTCCAAAAATGTCAATGTGTTTTTTATTGAAAAATAAAATAATTTGGTTACCATTTTTAAAAACTATAACCATGTTGCTTTTAATGGTTGCGATTATTATTTTTCTTTTTTTAATCATGTAGTTGAAATTTGAAATTTGAGTTAATTACTTTATTTGTTCCTTTGGTTTGTTGTCTCTACGGTTTTTGTCACTAAATTTTTATGGTTTTGATCCTAATATACCAAATTCCTTACGAATTTGGCCCATGACCAATATACCCTTGCCTATATTTTTTATCAATATTTTCAAATCTCAATTATATATTAAAATGCTTTTGAACATTAAAAAATAAAAAATACAACCAGATCTCTCTATAGCCGCTCTTATATAATTTTATGTTCTCTATCTGTTAACCACCACTCTCTCTCTCTCTCTCTCTCTCTAACTCTCTTGAAAAGTAGATCGTTCTACTCTCCCTGTCACTGTTATATCTCTCTGCTCTTATATATATATATATATATATATATATATATATATATATATATATATATATATATATATATATATATATATATATATATATATATATATATATATATATATATATCTTTATTACCCACTACCTATCACCTCCACCTACCACCACAACCAACACCTCCTACCACCACCACAGCCACATCATTTCACCACACCACATTATTGATTCAATACCACCATCGATCTCATCTACCACCACCACATCATCGATGTGCCAGATTGCACTTGTACCCCTTTTCTCAAACCGGTTTTGTATGCTAGTAGACCTTCAAAGTAGAACTAGGGTTTCCAATTAGTTGTTTTTTGTTTTGATTGTAGCTCTAGGGTTTCAAATGAGTGGTTTTGATTTATGGTTTCTTGATTTTGATTTGATTATGACCAATATGTTTAGGAGATGATGACGGAGTTGGTGATTTGAAAAATAAAACTTAAATTAATTTCTTTAAAGAAATCTTGATAATTAAACACAACAACCTATTATTTTCCTTTAATTTCTTTAAATGTGACTACGGTTTTTTTCGTTTGATGAACAATCTCTTCAAATGTGACTAGGGTTGTGAAACCTTTCTTGAAAGTCCGGTTATAAAACTGATTTCTAATGTAACAACCCGTTGGCTTACGGATTTGTTTCTGGAGACTAGACAAGAACTTCCCAGGGGTTACCCATCCTTGGATTTCTCCCGCCTAAGCACACTTAACTGTAAAGTTCTCATGAGATCTGTCATGCTTGTGGTCCCAAAACGCGTTGTGTCATATAAGGCCAAAGTTTAGCCCAACACCTTTCCTGTACATGGCCGATGTGAGATTGCCTAAGGTGTTAAATCTAAACAAATCATTCTGAAAGGTGTTCAAAATCTGATTCCTGAAGAAGTTCATGAAATGAATTCATGAAGAAGTATGTTCAGAAGGATTCTAAAACTACAACAAAAGAAAACTCAAAGAGTGACCAAGACTCCGTGTAACATGATTCACTTAAATAGATTCACAACCTGTTCCTAGAGTACAACAACCTAAGTTGATGTAAAGCAGAGAGTATTTTCGTATTGGTGAAAACTAAAATCAAAATAATTAATTCGTAATTATCAGATAATTAAACGAATTAATTATCATTCATTTATCTCTAATCCATTTCAGTCACAAAATTTGGAACTGCGCAAAAAAGAAAAGTAGCAAAACCATGTTGCCACGAGCTTCAGATTCCATAGATGCATTCATGTCCATGGGTCATGCCAACATAAGTTCGATGGAATTTAACCTACGAAATTCACAATCAGCATCCCCCACCATGCACGGGTAGGTTTTGGAGTAAAAATGTAATCCCCTTACACTTCCATGGTTATTAACCTACTAAGAATTTGCTCATCATTCCTCCTCCGTGGGACACTTCACACACCCATTTTGTTTTGCTATAATTTATTCTAAGTATCAAGTTTATGTATCGATATCTCATTTATACTCTATTTTGGACACATTATATATCGTTTCAAAGCTCTCATAAAAAAAACTCACCAAGAACTAATCACATATAACACAGGGTTGAGATGTACTAAAAAATTAGTTATGCTACAAAAAGTAAGGAGAATTCTCAGCCACATATTTTTATTAAAAGTCAATAGAATCTGGTCAAAATTGAAGAATCATAACCGCCAAATAACTGCATTTTAAGGGCAAATTCGGAATAGAAAAGTCTAGAATTAGTGAGATATTTTTTCAATAATTAATAAAACCAACAACTTTTTTTTAATTCTTTTACACCATCTGATGCATATTAGTTGATGCACGTAAATTCATAATTGATCAAAATGATTTCAAGTTTAATGAACATCTAATATAATCGATCATCACCACAATTAACAAAAAAATAAATATAAACTCCATGAATGAAAAAACAGAATAAATATTGATTAAAAAAAGATGAATAGCTCTTAATGTTTAGTAACAAAAACACTTCATCTTTTGATGAACAATCACAATACAATACAATACAACATTTGAATAAGATCACAACAAAAAGTGATGCACACTAAAACTGAAGCACAATCCAGCCCTTGTCGATGCACAAAACCATCTTGGAACACATAACATCGATCTCTGATTTTGTTCATCACAAAAAATCGATGCACACCAAAATTGAAGGACAATCCAGCCCATCACGATGCACAAACCATCTTGGAACGCATAACATTGACCCCTGGTTTGTTCATCTCTTTCATCACTTTCATGCTCAAGATGATTTCATTCTGGCATACACAGTAACATTCATCGGTATCATCGGTGGATCTACGAGATCCAAAACGGAATCGCCTGACCAACCTAAATCATTTTCGAGTTAATCAGATCGGTTTTACCATATAAATCTACACATGTATAATAAAAAACATTGCAGCTTGCAAACTGATACACCGAAATTAGCGTTTAACATCGAAACTTCTTAAATCGTTCCATGCTATAATCACACTTTTATATTTCTCTATGAAAATCGAAATCACAAACATATTGCAAAAAACCAAAAAAATAATAATTTTGAATTTGAAAATATTACAAGATTATGCAGCGCACATGCAGAAAACCAAAAAAACTACATTTCTCAATGAATATACAGCGGACATGCAGTTGGTGCAATTCAAAAAAAAAAGTAAATGAATGAATTGAAAATCAGATTTGCGGTTAATTAGCAAAGTAAAATTGAAGTTAATCGGGCGTTAATTAAAACGCATGGAGGAATGTGCGATACCTGTTCCGTTGAGTGGAATCGAGGCCAGCGGGGAAACCGAATGACTGGCGGATCTGGTGTTGAGGACGGTAGGCGGAGGGGCGGTAGGTAGTGGGAGGTAGACGATAGGTGGAAGAGAGGGGAACCACGATTAGGTTTTTTTAGTAAATAGGAAAGTCAGAACCTTTTTAAAGGAAGAAAGAGAGAACAAGGTTATTAAATACCTTGTTAGTTATGTTACGTGTCAGCTCCAGATTTCTCCCTACATTTTTTACCTTAACTCTTCTTTTATTTGAACCCAATTCATATAACACATACGTATGTATATAAATGTGTCCAAATTTATTAAAATAATGATTTTTACTAAATTTGCCTAACACGTATCAAAGCATATATTTATTTAATAAAAGCACCGGCTCATTTTGAAAATAGTAAATTAATATTCGTTCGTGTGTTTTTTAATATTACATTTTACTTTTGTTCTAACTTTCATTTTTCCGATAATCACAACTTTTAAAAGATGCTGCCGTTTTGGTCCAAAGGCCATTACATTTAGATGATATATGTTAACTTTGTCTAAAGTCCCATGTTTCTTTCTACATTGTCCCCCAACTTTTTTTAATATAATTAATTATTATATATATACACACACAAAATAATATAATCATTTGGTTCAATATCTTAAATTCTAACTTTAAGAACGAGAAATCTATTGTTTTAAACCTATCATCAAACTAGATGTAAATCATAAAACATATTTAATAAATTAATGTAGGTGCATATGTACCATATTAACTAAATCTTCCATACTTATAAACTTAAAAAATACAAGTCAATTTATATTCGGTTAGAACATGCAAATGACTTGTATAAATCAACTGAAAATGAGAATGTTTCTACTACAAACATTAAAATGACTTATATAGTAAAAAAATAAAATAATAATTTGTTGCTTTGTAATTTGTATGAGTATTTTGTAGAGTGTATGTGTGTAGGAAAGTTCTTTTAAGGACAGTTTAATTAGGAGAACCAATTTTAACCGTTGCTATATAATATCAATGGTTGAAAATAATTATGCGTTTTTTTGTGAATAATAATAGCCTAGCAAATTAACGAGTATTTTACTGTATTTAATTTGATACACATAGTGTTATACTTTTTTTTAAAAAAATTGACCTTTTTTACTGGAAGATTATAGCTACGACACAATGAAAATTTATATATGTGCGACTTAACAATATTATTACGAGTTGCGGATGTTCTACCTAACAATGAGAACATAAATTTTTGTACGTCCCATGAAAATCCTCCATGGATTCGTCATGGACAACATCAATCATGTCGTCGTCAATAGTAATATTGGTTATAAATGGGAGAGAAAATCAATATAAACCCTACGTGACCACTTAAACATTTTTATTTAGAATAAATTTAGAAATTTAATAAAGAAATGAAGGGCTAAAATAAGTTCTCATAGTAATTATGGTTATTAAAAATAAACCGTTCTATGTTTGTGGAAAAGAATAAAAATGAAATATTTGTAAGTAATAAAGTTAATGGACAGAAAGTTAAAAAAAAGTTGGAAGGCCATGGTGATGAAAATATAATGAACTCATCTAAAATATATTTAAGTAACTACATTTACAAATTTTTAGAGATTTTTTATCTTAAAAAAAAACTTAAATCTACTAACATATAAACAATCTCTTGTCAAAGAAAACTATTTACAAGAAACCAAAAACTTTAACTCCTATAAGCTTTAAATTGCTCCAGTTACAATTTTAATAGCAATTACATCTGATTTGTCTGTTGGGTATGGGTTGTTAAAAAACGTTTTTTCTATCTTTTTTCTTAACACACAAATAATCAATGTAACATAGATCCATGAACACTAACGGTCCACTGTATTGGAGTGGTTGCAACTCTTACTTCTTATTACACTGTCACATTAGTTTTATATTTTTTTACACTTAACCCATCACTTAGTTACGTATAGTTACTTTCCATCATATCAAATTCTAGGACTCACCTAATACACACTAAACAAATAAAAAATAAAGAATAAAGAATACAGAAAAAGAAGAGTGAAGCTCGCTTGTTCCACCTTCTTTGCTTTACAACTCTTCTTTTCTTTATATGGTAGTCATCACATTCTTAATTCCACCACACCGTTATTGTATAGAGAAATACATGACCACGCCCTCTGCTACATCTCACTCCATCTTCTCTTAAGAGAGAGGGGAGAAACACATCCTAGTGACCTAAGAATCTTTTTGAATTTAGCAAAGATTATATGGAATTAGAGATCAAGGCTCCCACATGTTTGCTTATGAGGTCCCTAACTAAAGAAAGAAAGAAAATAGGAACAATCCTCGCTCTCTTGATAACCTGCACCACAAGAGGACAACGGTAATTGCCTTCGCCTCTTGCTCTCTGTACGAAGTCCCATCCATTTCTATCTCCCTCGCTCTCTACTCTTGATTCACATTGCAACACAAGGCAAAAAGCCTATCCAGATTCCTATTCCCTTGGTCTGTAATCTCTACTCGATCTCTTGGCTCACGTTGCTAACTGCTATGAATTCAGCTTATCTACGATTCTGAATTTTAGGATTGTGAATTAATGTCGATCCTGTGGCTGGTAGATTATGTGCAGGGATAGTGTACACGTGTCATCACATCCATGTACATTATGAGTCACTAAAGGATCACACAGCTGCACACCCAACTCATGAACCGGGAATAATTCAGTGTGTATAAAATAGATAATTAACAGTTGATTAATTATCAGGAAAGAGGAAATTAATAAATGAATATTTATTAATAAAGAGAAAGGATATTAAATATTAGTTAAATATTTAATAAATAAAGTTTAGTTAGAAAATTATTAATTAACAGTTGTTTAATTAATAATAACTGAACTTGAAGGGCTTGTTTTGTAATAGGATTAAAGATATAGATTTGGGACCGGGCTTTAAGGCCCAAGGGCTTAGGCTCAGAAGAATATCTACAAAAGGGGTTTAAACCTTAGTTTAAACTTAATTCAAACTAATTAAAGTTATCTAATCCTAAAACACACAAGCCTCCTCTCTCTCTCTCTCTCTCTCTCTCTCTCTCTCTCTCTCTCTCTGCGATCGGCCGAACACCACCTAGGGTGGTTTCGGGTTTTCTCCGGCGGTGGACACCGGCGGACGGCAGCGGCGGCCACGGCGGTGGTGGCCTGCGCCTTTAGCGGCGCGAGACCCAAGGGCCGAGAACCCCCCCCCCCTTGCGGCGGCTCTTCTTGGCGACGGCGGTCCAGGGCAAAAACCAAGGGTGGTTTTTATAAACACGTGATATTCAGGTTTGGCGGTCTAGCAGCCAGTTCTAGGGTGCAGTAGCTGTGTATCCCCCTTCAGCAGTTTCAGGGTATAATTTCTATCTTTTAGAAATAACTGATTTTAAACCTGTAAATATTACATGATATATCTGTTTTATGATTCTGGTATTGTTTCGCCACCTGATCCAGTTGGGATCTTGGGAACGGGATTTGCAAGTTTTATTTTCCGTTGTGCATGTTTATACCCTATAAATCCCTACAGTGACCTGAGTAATATAGGTTTATGACTTAAATATATGTTGATTTAGTGTTAGTATACTATTTAACTATTTTGATTATACTTAGGTTAGTGACTAGCATTTGATTCTGATTAATTAAGGATGGTTACTTAGTATATATATACTTCATATTTAGGATTGTTACTTGTTTGTGAATTTGCTCATTTGGGTTTATTATCAAAATTAAGACATCTCAATGGAGGCCTTCTATTGGTTTCTTTCTTGTCATGGTTTATATACTTCGTTTAATGTGAAACAATACTCAAAATAAATAATTTATCTCTATAGAAATTATTAGATAAAAACCATGGGGTTATTTATAAAGAAACAAGAATAATTAAGTATTCTATAGTATCAGTTTACAAACCTTACTTGGCAATTGAACGTGTATGAGAGAAATTTTAGTAAAATCCACTATATATCACGAGATGACATATAGGATATTTGTACATTAGTTTATTCTTTGAGTAGGTTTTTTAACGCTTCAGACAAATTGTTTGTGTCCAATTTTTACCTGTTTATAAACATGTGTGCGCCTTTCAAGTGAGGAATATGAGATTCCAAGATGCGAATGGGAAAGGAACCGAGACCGAGTGTAACAGCTTGAACCCCGTAGCATGATATTGTCCGTTTTGCTTCACTGGCTCACGGTTTTGAATCTGGTATGGAACACTCCACCCAAAAAGTCACATGCTATGAGAGACATTCACATCCTTATAAGGCATATTTCGTTCCACTCTCCAACCGATGTGGGAAGAGTGTTACAAATTCTCCCCCGTCAGACACAACGTCCTCGTTGTGCACAGCGGTCCGAGGTCTGGCTTTGATACCACTTGTAAAACCGCGCAGTTCAAAGCCATGCTCTAGATCAATAACTTTCAAAATCAACTTAAAATCATGGTGAAAGTTATTAGTAACCCATAACTTTGAACTTGTAAGGTGCTTCAATTTTTTTCATCTTTCTATGCGGGACGACGAGTAGTTACAAACTCCTCCACTTAAACACCTGACGTACTCGTCACGTGTCAAGCCAACATACCAAAAATCTAAATCTCAGGTTCTGCATGAGTCCAAACTCACTACAACCCGATGGGTAATGGCTCTGATACCACTTGTAACAACCCGAACCCCGTAGCATGATATTGTCCGCTTTACCCCACTAGCTCACAGTTTTGTTTCATGAAACACTCCACCAAAAAAGTCTCATGCTAGGAAATGTATCCACACCTTTATAAGTCATGTTTCGTTCTCCTCTCTAACTGCTATATGACGGATGTTACACCGAGAGAGAGGGAGTTAGCGACAAAGCGCCGATATCGAGAGTAAATGAGAAGGAGGGATGGAAACAGGTCCAGAAAAAGAAGAAATTACAGGATATAAGTGTGTTTAGAGGATAGGATTTATTTTTAGTGAAGGAGATGGATAAACATACGTGGAAAAGAAGGAGATGAAGACATAATAACTTTAGAAACTAACTGAACTTAAATCTATTAAACGAAATATTATAAGTGTTAAATAAATTTGATGCATTTTATTCTTTTATATATAGTAGAAGATTGTAACAAAAACATGATAACTTTAGAATGGTTATTGTCTCCAAATGAAATATATTTATATTGTAATCTATCCAAATGAAATATATTTATATTGTAATCTATGAGTTGTGTTCAATATAGTTCATATAAAAAATATAGTCTTAAATTTTAATATTCCATCACATGTGATTCAATATTAAAATCACATGTGATTCAGTATACAAATCACATGTGATTATAAAATCATTACATGTTAATTACGAAAATGTCACTCAGTCCAAATTTTTAAAATTTAATCTGAATCATTGATGAGGCTGATCAAAGGGCTAATATTAGTCCCTTGGGACTATGCATTAAGTATGGACTATATAGAACATTTCTCTGTAATCTATATAATAAATATTTTTTTAAAATCAAAGTTAAAGCATATAATATGTAACATCCTGTTTTACTACGAGACTATATTGTATGATGTGTTTCATTAGCTCACTTATATGTTTCTAGAAACTAGATGAGAGGGGTCACCATTCATATATTGCTCTCGTTCATACATCTTAACTACAGAGTTCATATAAGATGTGTACGTCATGCTTATAGTTCAAAAATATATTATGTCATGTAATACCAATATTTGTTTATAATCAAATCGTTTCTTCTATCCACAGTCGATATGGGATTCTCACTTAATTATTAAATTATAATAATTACTTAATTAACAAAATGAAATACTTTTATGGAAGTTGGGAGGAAGAGAAGAAAAAAAAAACATGACACATGTTGAGGTAGACTTCCAATCTGTCTAGGAAGATATGGTAATCCCTACAATCCCCACACAATACAAGCAACCTAATCAATCGCACGTGCCTTCTCCCAATCGATAAATGGAATTATATATTCTTTTCTCCTAATTAAAATTCATTCACATTTTGTGTTTTAACTTTTCATATTTACGTATGACAATATTTTAAACTGTTAATCTTTATAATTATGAGTAATAATAATATTTAATCTCGTCAGAATAGAATATAAAAAAGATGTAAAATAGACACACATATATCTATCCATAAAGAAATAAACTCTTTCCTAAAGAAAACTCCAATAAAAAACTGAGTTATAAGTGTAGAGCCATATTGACTTTTTTAGGATATGTATTACTATAATTATTTATATGATTATAATTATGAATTGAAGTTATAAAATTTCTATACATAAATAAATATTACTCACCAAATATATAAATGGCCTTATCTCATAATAAATTATTATTCCTACTTCAGTTATTATCAAGGTTCTAAAAAACACGCCATGGCGGAGCCATGGCGGCGCCAAGGCGCGAGGCGCGAAGCCGCCGTTACGAAACAGCCCTTGGTGGTGGGGTTAGGCGTGGCGTACGACAAGGCGCGATAAGGCGCGCCAAATGGCGAGTTTTTTAAAGCGTGGCGCGCAGAAATTAATTTTTTTTTAAAAAATGGTCTTTTTTATATACATTTTACGATCGCGTGTATTGAACTTCTATAAATTTGTAGTTTTTAATTTGTATAAGTTACTTTGCTCCTCATTTGTGTAAATTTGTGTAAATTGTATATTAATAATGATATATTAGACATATATTATTATAAAATATATACAAAATTGTCGTCTTAAGTGACGCCTTAAAAAACGCCATGGCTTCGCCATAGCTCGTAAAGCTTGAGGCTTGACCTCGCCGCCACACCACGCCTTACGTTTTTTAGAACCTTGGTTATTATTATTATCTCTAGCTGGTTAACTGTTTAATTTTAAGACAAACAAAATTGTATTAGTGACTGTACACCACTCTATAAGGTGTGGAATGACTAATCGTCACATACATATCAACCCAATTACTACAAATAACCCCCGACCTTAACCAATACAAACAAACAACCATATTAAAGTAACTCTATCATTATTCATTTCAACATTATTACAAAGAATTTGGTAATTTTATTCAAACTTGCCACGAGAGCATCATTTTGGTTTGATACTTTAACCATTAAAATTAATAATAGTTAAGTCTCAAGTATCACATTCTCAACATGCACGTTAGTATTAGTAAACACAAGTATGAGATGGTTCTTCCAAAAAAGATATATACACAACTCTAGATGGATAAGTATACACACATATAAACAACCCTCCTATCCATCCTATCCCAACCTAAATACTAAGATATCGTCCTTAACGAAACTATCCATCAATCCTAATCTTAGTAATCCGTAGAGTCGTCTTAAGGTCGTCGGAGACCTAAGGCAAGCTTTGGAGATGAGGCCTTTTAATTTGTAAATACCAAGCCATTTAGTTTTTCTTTATGATATTGTCGATCTCAAATATTTTTTACTAAAGCAATTGTGAAGAACTTTGTTCCGTGTGAGCCACACTCACAAGAATAATCAACATATTCTATATGCAATCTAAATATTTGAAAAAGTATTACGTTCTTTTAATAGTTAGATAGAGTTATGTGTAAGTTTGTGGGGTTACAACTCAAAACCAGTTGGTTATGAGAGGAGTAGCTCAGGACTCTTATAAGCTCAATGCAAAGTCACTCTTCGTCCTATGTGTGACATTACTCAACACGCCCCCTCACGTGTGGCGTTCTTTTTTTTTCTCGCGCCTAACACGTGGATACTTATGGGTTACGTGGAGTAGGTGAACCTTGCTCTGATACCATGTAAGTTTGTGGGGTTCCAACTCAAAACTTACATGGTATCAGAGCAAGGTTCACCCACTCCACGTAACCCATAAGTATCCACGTGTTAGGCGCGAGAAACCAACACATTATTTATTCTCTCAACTTGGTTGTGATGGGCGCAACTCCTAGCTCGCTTTTGAAAACTCTATTCGGAATCATGTCTAGTAAGGTCTTATGACAAGAAAAGGTAAAAGGAAGTGTGGGGAAACAGTAACTTTAGTTATAGGGAAGGGAATGAGATGCACATCGGGAGAGAAGAGAAATGAAAGAAAAAGTTAACGATAGTCTTCAAACCATCAACCTTACTATTCCATCTAAAAACTAGTTTAAAAGTATTCAACTATTAATATAGAGATTGTGCTTTACATAGTAACCCTTCTTATAATTATTATACACACACATATATATAACATATGTAATTAAAAATCGAGCCGAAATATGAATCATGTGCGGTCTTCCATCCTGTACCATTTTAGAGACACTCATATTAGGTACTCTTGTCTATCACAGAATTTAGCGTAAATTTTAGACGTATTTAAAGATAGTTATGACTCTTATTTATTAATGGCTTTTAAGAGGATTTAAGATTTCATTAAAAAAAAAGACAACCATTAATTAATAATTATATCTTAAAAGGTATTTCATCAAATTAAGATACATTAAAAGGATTTTCAAAATATAAACAAGGCCTTATGACCACTTTGTTCAATCATCTATAATATATTATAAAATATTTAATATTCTCTCTTTTAAGTATTTTAAAATTACTTGATTTTACATAATATACGTTTTTATATAAATAATATATATACTTACAACATTATTCTAATAATTATCTACTTAGTTATCTCAAATAAATTATGTAACTATTGCTTTGATAACTTATTGAACATGGCACTAATAATCAATTACTCTAACTTTGGTTAAATCATTCAAATCAATGCAATCTTAAAGACTTGATTACGGTTATATCGAATTATTTAATAATTTGATATTTCTTTCCTTTCATTATTGTCTGAATAGTAACTATTTACTATTACTGTATTTTGCAAATACCATACCCTTATATTTATGAAACCACGTTGTCGAGCATAAAATATTCACCATCACTGTATTGGACAGGTATAATATTAATAGTTAATAATATTTTGCTCAAAGCTTATATTTATTATATTCTTTCAAAATTTAGTAATACGAATGGTATTAATTGACCACTCTTTAGCAAAAAAAGATAATCAACACCGAAAGATATGATTATAATTTTGATAAAAGTAGCATCTAAAATTTGAATATATGTATAGTATCATATGACTATTGTATATGTTTAGCTATATATATTTCCGAATACTCAAAAAATATTTTAGAAATGACAAAAAATATATATTGAATTGCATGCCAAATCAATAACAAATGGTAGGGTTGTAGATCAAGTGATAGAATCATTCTGACATGGTAAATTATTGGAAATTATTTTCACAAAAAAACACTCATTTTTCTTGCATGAAAATGGCTGCTCATTTTTGTAACCATAATAAAACCATGAAACTTTTTAGGGCCCAAATTGACAAAACTGTCCTTCCCAAGGGATCTCTTTGAAAGATAAAAGTTAAGAGGACAATCATACCCTACCATTTCATGGTCATTTTCTTGATTTCCTTATTGATGTCATGTCTTTGTTCTACCGTGTATGTAGATTCCTTTGACATTTTCCTTCACAACTTAGTGCCACAAAAATTGTCTCTACAACCGCATCACAAGTGGTTATAACAAGCATACGGAGCATAAGATAAAGTGGAACAAACGGTTACATTGAAATTGCTCGAGTACATGCACTTCTTAAAGGAAACTCTAGCTTTATTCACATCATTTAATAAAATCGTTCATGATGTGTCATCTAGACCAACTCAAGTGAAAAAGGGCTAATCCTAGATGACTCCCAAATTTTGCGTTCACTACTAGAATATCACCAATATCCGATAGAAAATATTCGTTGGAAATTTTTCGAGAGATAGCCGACGGATTACGGTCAGAACCAAGTTCCGGCGAATTACCAACAGATTTTGCAATGGTGTGTAGTCATCGGAAATCCGTCGGAAAGTGAAGCTATTACCGACGGCTTAGCGACAAATTTGTGATGGGAAATGTCATCAGGAATTTGTAAGAAATTTCCCGACAGTGGAATCTGTTTTTTGCATATTTTACCTATTTATCACATTTAATTTGCATAATTGGTACGTAAACTCAAAATAGAGGTGTTTATTTATAGATGTCAATTTACAAGTGTCGACTCGTATTTTCGTATGCGTATCCATGCATACTTGTATATAAATATATTTCTCCATATATAGACTTTCATGTATGTGCGTATGTATGAGCGTACTACACGAGTGATCTTGGTGTGTGTGTGTGTGTATTAAGGGAATACACATACGCCTGTATACGTATGTTAACGTGTAAGAAAATACGTCGGATACTCTAAAAACAAAAGAAATTTAAGGATAGTCCGTCGGAAATTTCCTTCTTGTCAAAAGATGCCAAGGAGAACAAGCTTGAGAGACACTTCGCAAACAAGCATTTGACAGGGTTTAACACGTGCATGACTTTCATATCATACAAGTATAACACCTACGTACCACAAAACATGAGAAAAGATTTGGTATTCCTAGTACAACTAAAACCTTCTACTTAAAGGAAGTCGACGTGCCAAGAAGCTAAAACCAAGCACAATGAAGTGTTAGTCCTATCGCTAAGACCAAAGAACCTTATGTTGACTAGTAAGATGATATAGACCTAACTCTAGGACATACTATCCACCTAACTAGAGGAACTTAACTACAAGTATATCGATCTCAAACATGAATTTTGACACATCCGCAAGAGTACCTAAAAGCCTAGTTTTCTGGGATCTCAGCATGCATGGTATTTAATAAGGTTAGTCATAACACCAATATTCTCCTACACATAGTCTGTCCATATCATACCAATAAATGACATGTCTCACATCCCTATTCATTGGTCCAATCCTCGATTCCACATGTGTAAGGACATGTTCATACTTTTCTAAAAGGCCATTCACTCCTAGTAGGTTGTCAAAAAACATGAAGCGAACTAAGCTTGAAATCGTAGTTAGAACACCTTCCAAAATACTTATAACAATAATTGAGAATTTTGAAACATCGGGGACATCATATAGTATTTACCCTCTGATCCTTTATATATGACAGGGATGGAGAAGTAATTGTCTAGTTCTAGATGAGCCCTAGCATAACCAGAATCGAAGAATACCCTCGGAAACTCACAAGTGTAAGTTTGTGGGATTCCAACTCAAAACCAATTGTTTATAAGAGGAGTAGCTCAGGACCCTTATAAAGCACATTACAAAGTCATTCTCTGTCCGATGTGGGGCATTACTCAACACGCCCCCTCACGTGTGGCTTTTTTTTTCCCACGCTTAACACGTGGATACTTATGGGTTACGTAGAATTCGTGTGGCCTTTGACCAACCAAGGTGAACGTTGCTTTCATACTATGTAAGTTTGTGGGGTTCCAACGCAAAACCAATTGGTTATGATAGGAGTAGCCCATGACTCTTATTAAGCACATTACATAGTCAATCTTCGTTCTATGTGGGACATTACTCAACAACAAGTAGGGGTGAACATGCAGCCCGATAGACCGAATAAACTAAAACTGAACCAAACCAGACCAAGACCAGTTTGGACCAGGCACGGTCAGTCCGGTCTTTAGTCCTTGTTTTTTATTGATTTCGGGTTTCGGTCCAGTCTGGTTTAGTTTGGTACAATGTATAAAACAATAAATTCACCGAAAAACCGACGAATCGAACCAAAAGGGACTGAGACTGGTCCGGGGACTAATCTGTCCGGTCTTCGGTCATAGTTTTTTTATAGATTTCGGATTTCGGTCCGGTCTAGCTTATGAATAAATCTCACCTCTACTCACAAGCATATCTTGAACCTCGAAAGATCTTGGGGAACTCGTGTCGAAAGTACACTAAGGAATTGCAATCCTGAGGGATACACCACTTATCTATGTAAATGAGATAATCTTTCAAATCCTTGCGACCCTACCTATAGCCCCATGAGGGGGAGTCCTATCACCCATGCAAGAGATGAAGGTATAACAACTCCTTATTAAAACACATCTAGGAGAGAATGCTTGAGGACATTTCTTATACAAGCACCTCACAAGGCTTACCACTTATATACTTTAAAATTACATCCCCTACAAGGCCCGTGTAATAATTAGTATAATAAATGACACGACATGTCTACTAGAGCTAAAACCTCATATTGAAAGGAAATGTTTAAGTACCATGAAGAAAGTGAGAAAACTAGCTTGTCCTTCGAAGCTAAAATCTCCTACCAAAATAAAAGGTTAGTGTGTAACAAGTACAATGGAAGTGATAGTTGTTGGTCCCGGATGGATACTACAACAACAAATGTTTATGGAAGGGGAGGTTGAATACAAACTTTAGCTTTTAAAAACTAACTACACACGATTATACTTTATATAATTCTTATTGATGTAAATCAAGAATTACATGAACTGGATGCGGAAAATCCAAGTTCAATAAAGGTGGCAACTAATATGTCTAACACATAGACAAAGTTAATCCTAACCAACTAATGCTTAGGATGTTCAATACATGAACAAGTTTGCTCCACACAGAAAATATGCGAA
Organism: Pulicaria dysenterica; assembly: GCA_947179395.2. Taxonomy (NCBI): domain Eukaryota; kingdom Viridiplantae; phylum Streptophyta; class Magnoliopsida; order Asterales; family Asteraceae; genus Pulicaria; species Pulicaria dysenterica. The sequence continues at coordinate 73,636,518 of OX359288.1, read as the reverse complement.
CTCTTCGTTTCTGTGTAGTTCTCAATTTATGAGATTTCAACGTTCTTAGCATGTTTCCATGCTTGAGTATATATAAGCTTCTTGGTGTCCGGTTAGTGGAAAGGAGAAGGAGACAAAAGTACTTGGTATAATAATTTTATAATAGATAAAGTTAGTGGGTGAAAAGCAAATACACTTTATACAAGCAAAGTATAAAGTGAATGTACTTTTCTGCAAAAGTACATCTCACTATCTATTATTATATTATTAAATTACTACCTCTTGCATTGGAAGTGTAAGTTTCTCTTGCATTGGAAGTGTAAGTTTTCTGAAGATTTAACTTTACCAAGTATGGAGTTGTCAGTCATACTTAGTTGTTGAACCATATCTTCAAGATCTTCTTCTTATAAAGTATCTTTCACCTTTTCCAGAGGGTCATCAATCATTTTTGTCTCTTGCAGATACAAAAAGTGTTTATACTTTTACAAAGACAGATCTAAAGACATAATAGAACAGCACATGTTCTGCTTTAGACTTAAGAACAAATACAAAGAAAAACAGTTAAGTGTTCAAAAACATTTTACGTCTCAGCTGATACGATGACTCTAAACTACAAACGTATTTTTGCTCAGATGAAGGATAAAAGAAAGACTCGGATACATAAGCAAATCAACCTATATGATCAGCTGATCAAGAATGCTCAGCTGATCATCCAGAGTGATAAGCTTATAGAAAGGATTTGGTGATTTGGAATTTCTTATCTGATAGAAGAAAGGTCACAGCTGATCTATTTTGAATGCTTAGCTGATGCTTGTAGGTGCTCAGTTGATACTTCTATACTTGTCTTTTCTTCTTGCTGATCTTTTGAAGCTGGTGCATCGTCTGATACTTAAAGTTCAGCTGATCCTCAGCTGATATTTTATACTTAGAGATTATTCAAGTCTATTTGAAAAACAACACATGTTTTTCAATGTTCTAAGTTCAAAACTTTATATATGGTTTTGTTAACATCAAATCATATTATAATTAATAGACAGGTTTGATTATCATTTGATATTGCTATCTCCCCAACAATAGCACTTTAAGAACCTTCTAATGAGCAACAAGGCCATCTATACCTAACTCAGGCTATACTTGTCCATCGTATTGGAGGAATGTAAAGATAATTACTACTATCTCAAACATGACTTAACCACATCTGAAAAAGTGTATAAAAGCCAAGAATTCATAAGATCTCAACATGCGTGATATTTAACAAGGTTAGTCTAATCACCAACATTCTCTTGTCGTTGGTCATGCCATAGCCTACAATTGTAAGACCAATGTCATAGCCCCATTCGCTGGTTCAGATCCTCGAATGCCCCGTGTGTAGGAACATGATTGTACTTTTGTAGAATGTCCTTTCCCTTACATATAGGATATCCCTACTCATGTTTCAGGTTTCACATGTTCTCTCATTATAACTTAAATATACTCACCTTCAGAATGAGAAGCACTAAATTAATTGTTATGTGGCTTATAGGGTCCCACCCTGCCGTCTATCATAGATTTTAAACATGTCTTGTAGCTCACCTAAAGAGTTTAGGAGATTATTTCCAATAACACTATGTTACATGATCAAACACACATCATGTTGTTTCCACAGTGAGTTCTCGATGAATAACATTATCTTAGAGAACGTCATGATATCAACATGAGATCAAAGGGAGGTCATTGTTGAGATATCAACTTTACGTAGGTAGGTAGATTTGATAGGAGGCCATCATGGTTGATTCCAAGAAAAAAATATATGGACACTTTTTAGTGAAGGGAGTTTTAGAGGAGACCAGTAACAATATTAAGAGATAAATGGGTGAAAATGTTTGCTGAATTCCACAGTTATCTTTAGAGTGAATTGAGTAGGACACCACACGAGACATGGTGAGACTCACCATATTGTGGTTACCGTGGTGCCTACTCCATAGTCACTGTGTTACTTACACCACTACGACATGATGGGTGGTGTGACCAGTGAGAAAGCATAGTAGGTGCTCGTGGTGTTTTTGGTTTCTCTTTTTCTCTCTCCACCCCTCTTTCTCTCTTTTTGCCTTTTGTAAGACGTTTGTGGTTTCTAGAATCTGGTGATGGGAGAGAGTCGAAGACGTGATAGTGTGATATAAATTGATGAAAGTAACACCTCTAAATCCTCTTTATTATTCTGGATACATGTCACTTTTGTGTTATACCCTCTTTTACCAAAATTGATCTTATTTACACCTTCTATAGTCCTATATATAAATCTGCATGATAATATACCTCATACTTAACATAATTTTTCAATAAGTGATAACGAGTAAAACGTCAATTTCTTCTTATTACATTACTTTTTATGCGATAAAACTTATAAACTGTATTAATCTATTTCTAAATTTACACATGTACCACGAAACTAAAGAAACTGAACATAAGATCTTCAAGATCCTCTTAAACACCGAATACGATTTAGTTTCTTTATTACAAATGCTATTTGGTTTTTGATTTATTAATAACTTATGGAGTATGATAATCATAGCCTTAAGGGTTGTGGATAACAAGAAAAATGGCAATTATAGTTTCTAAAAATAACAATTACAACTTGTGTTTTCATAATTAACTTTTCATAATTTTCATAGTTATCTTTTATATAGTTATCACCTTTCCATGCATGATACAAGGTTGCCATTTTTGTATTGCTATCCACAACCCTAATAGCATCTCCAACCATATTTCATCCCTTTATTTTGAAGAGTATTTTCAATCCAACCACACTTCATATTTGAAGTGTTGAAAAATACTCTTCATATTTGAAGTGTGAGTTTAGACTCTTCATCCATGAGACCCATGTAATATCATTTACTTTCTATTTAAATTTCTTCATTATATCTAATTTGTATTTATTTTTCCTTTATTGTATTTAAAATATATGTGTCTCACTTTTGAAGTATTAAATAGAGAGCAATGTTTGAGTTGGAAGATTTTTAGAGTGGATGAAACCACAAAATATAAAGATAGAAAGTTAATTATAAAGAGTGTGGTTGGAGATGCTCTAACTCTCCGTTCTCGAGTTTTTTAAAGAAAGAAAAGGGAGGGAAAGGAAAGTGAAGGGAAAGAAAGGAAAAGAAAAATAATAATATAGTTGTGTTTTGAGTTGGAAAGAAAAAAGAAAAGAAAAAAAGGGATAACTCTTTCCTTCCAAATCATCATATTTTGAAAGAGGATGGTTTTTAACCAAATAACCCCTCATTCCCCCTCGTTTTCCTTCCCTTTCGCTTCTTAAAAAAACTCGAAAACATATAACACTAATGGTTTATTTCTCTTCCCATCTTTTTCATTCAAAAAAAATAATAAATAAATAACTCGAGACCACAGCGTAAGTGCTGTGGTTAACTTATTAACTTATATGTATTAAAATTATATATATTGAAGCTATGTAACTGCCGAAATCTCTCGCACACGCTCCCTTCCTCTCTTTTGGACATACACATTTATATATAACTGTATAAATCTTCATCCCAGAGTTTATTTATATCAGACTCTCTCAATTATACGACGGCCGACTGGATTTACAACCACCGGAAAATGCCGACCACATTTGAACGGAATCTCAACCTCTGTTTCACCAAAATCAAACTCCTCCACTCTCCTCCACCACCATCAACTGCTCCTCCTCCTCAACACCACCGCCACCACCACCGTCGCTGTCACTCCGAATCCATCCTCCACAATCCCAAACCCAACCTAATTAAAAACTTCAATACTCTCTACGACATCTCCTCCGCCTCCGATTCCGACGACGGATCCCCCGCCACAGCCGCCGCCCCTGATTTCTCCTCCGCCATCGCATCTAACCGCTTCTTCTTCTCCTCCCCTGGCCGCTCCAATTCCATAATCGAATCATCCTCCCCCTCCACATCCTCCCTCGCCTCCACCTCCTTCACGCCGGAGGACGCCGGTTTCGAAACCGTGAGCGGCGGCGTTCCGATCCCGACAATCTCGCCGGACCCGTATTATGATTTTAGGAAATCGATGCAGGAAATGGTGGAGGCACGTGACCTGTTTGATGTTCGTGCCAATTGGGATTACTTGCACGAGCTTCTCACGTGCTACCTTGACTTAAACCCAAAAAGCACTCACAAGTTTATCGTTGGAGCTTTTGCGGACCTTCTTGTTTCTCTCATGGCGTCATCAATGGCGGAAGGCGATGGTCGCCGGAATCTTTAATCTCCATGGAGGGATTGGTGGTGGTTTAATTATTGTTATTATTTTTTTGTTTTTTTGACGGTGGTGGGACGTGTGATTATTGTACTAATTTCTGTAGCTCATCAAATATCATTAATTTTCTTTTATTTTTGCTGCAAATATTGAACATTAATTTATTACAATTAATTAATGTGACAAATGTGTGTAAGTGAATGAAGTTTTGGGGTACTTGAACAACTGTAAATGATTAAATTAATAATAATAATTTGGTTCCATACAAATTATTGATGATACACCTTATCCAAGTAAATTATTTTGTAATTCTTAGTGTTTTGGGAAAAAATATTTTAATATATACACACAGTTAATATCTAAAAATTTTATCTTATATTTTATTATACTACTTCATCCTTCTATTTAGTAAATAAAAGCATCCTTCTATTTAGTAAATAAAAGTATGTAAAATCTATTTGTTATTTTTCCTTCTTTTTTTTAATTTTAACACTAATAAGTAATAGATGGGTAGAAAGATTGTGTAGAAAAATACATAAATCTCATAACTTAAAAGGTAAATTAAGCAAACCAAAAAATGTCCAAGTAGTTTTCTAACATAAATTTATGCTTAACAAATATTTATTTGCTCATAATGATAATATATATATTTTGGTTTAATAAAGAATCGATAAAAAAATTACTATAAACGTCTATACATGGATATCTAATAGAGTAACTCATAACTTAATTGTAAAATTAGGAAAAGTTTTAAACGGTATTAGGTTTGATTTTTCGATTAAAAAATGAACGATGATAGGATGGATACGGCGTTTTAGCTTGATAGATAGGCAGATCCAGATAGATTAGCAAATAATTTTTCTACATTTTTTTGGATCAGGGTATAAGTAAAGAGGTTTTAGCTGGAGATCGAGGGAGTTGGACTGCATCAAGTTGGAATTGGGATTGGGAGTGAGCTTCAAATTTTAACCAATATAGATATAGGAGCGCGAGTTTAGTTCAGATTCGGGATTGTGATGACAAAGGGGACTGGGAATAAGAGTAACGGAGGTTTATTTGAAGTCAAGAATTTTAGAAAAAAGGATTGATAGCTTTTTGTATGTCGGAAGAGAGGAGTTGTTTCAAACAATATGTTCTACTTTGGTTTCAAGAAAAGTATGTATCTTCTTATAAAGGCGCTCACAAAATATACTTGAGGATAGATTGAATTTGGTATAAAAAAAGTTGTGATGTACCATTGGTGCTTTGTCCTTTGTGTGAGGAGTGCGTAGAGTCTTTAGATCAATGATTGTTAGTTAGATTGGGAACAATAGTAAAATTTTCAAAATTAGTAGCTTGAATGTATGGCGTTCGTCTCCAGAGATGATTACAATGCTAAGCCATGGAGTCATTGGTCTGCAATCAAGGCCTAGAGGAACAGAGATTTAGGGTAGAAAAAGAAAAAGAAAATGATAGATTGTTGATTGATAAAAAATATTTATATTTGTTTTTATGTTAAAGTGTGTTAAGAAAAAGGCAAATTTCAATTTAGTCTTTATTTATAATTACATTTTTAGTTTATGTGATTTGTATGGAATCTAGTCCTTATGCTTCAAAATCACAACATTGATCCCTATGATTTACTTTTTGTTTCGACGTTGATCCTAAACTCACTAAAATGACAATTTTACTCTTCTTTATATTATTAGTATAATTATTATAATAATAATTATTATTATTATTATTTTTATTAAAAATTAAAAAAATTCAACAAGGTTTATAAACGCCAAACGCCCTTTTCAAATGATCCCCCACACTGATGTATACTCCAGCCCCAGCCTCCACCGCTAGCCCGCCACCACCATCTCCGGCCATCCTACGTCTCTTCTCTATCTCTCTCCGTTCCCCCTTCGATTCTCCACTAACTATCTCATATTTTCGGCAAAGCTATCTCACACCACCGTCACAGCAATCCTCGCTACAGCTAGCGAAACCCACTCTCACCTCAAAACTCTCTCTTCCTCACATGATTGCAAATCTCGAGACTTCAAGAACCATAAATCGCAAAAATTGAGGCTTGAAGAACCCTAACTCGTTGAAACGCTATTTATCCAAACCCACGATGACTGATGGATCGGGACGACGATTTGACTCATAAGCCATGATGTGTAACTCATTCATGAGGGATTTCCCCCAAGATCATGTGTTTAAGTTCATACAAATAGATTCTGGTTATGCTTTGATCAAATCGATTATTTGTTATCATGTTACTATTATTTGCTCAAATAACGTGTCAGATTCATTTGTTAATTGTTATCATGTGAGTTTCGTCTGTTATCAATTATTATAGATGGTTCAAATGATTCTTGAAGGTTATCGTTTGTTAAGGTTTATCTATGTTGGTAGTGGTGTTTTTGGAGTTTGATGATGGTGGTGAGATGATGGTTTCCGGAAGTGGTAGTGATAGACCGTGGTGAGATGCTAAATGGATGATGTTGTAGACGGTGGTAGAGTGGTGATTGATAGTGTTGAGTGGTTCACAGGGGAAATGGGCCGCTTGGGTTTGGGTTTTATATTTTGTTTTGTGTTTTTACTTTGGGGGGTGGTGAATGGCAGTGAAGCGGTGGTCGATGATTGTGGGGAGATGGTAAACGACTGTGGAATGGCGATAAAAGGTGTTAGATGATTATATAAGTATTAATTTTTATTATATATTAATTAGTAACTTGATATTGTTTAATTATTTATTAATAATATATAAATAGATAAATCTTAAAAAATAAAAGAATAAGTTAAGAATAGAAAGGTATATTTTGTCTTTTCAAGTAAAATTTGATACAAAACAAGCAACCAAAAATATAATTACATCTTATTTATATTTTGATCATTTTCTTCTACTAAGAACCATCTATGTATGTATTATTGTATTTAATAGATAGAAATAACAAACCTCTAATAAGAATATTAGATTTATCTAAATTGTTATAACATCAACTACTCCAATCACACATTTCAAACAACTACTTTAATTGAACTTGCTACAATAATAACTCATCCTATGAACCGCTTCAATTATCAATAGTGAGAAGGATAAATTACTTAAACAACAAACAATTTAATATTATCTTATATTAACATTAAAAAAACATATAATTTCTAATCTCTCTACTTTGATAGATTGACAAAAGATTGGAAGCATTCCTTAAAAAGGTGTTAATGTTTGTTTAGCACCTGAAAAGATTAAAAAGATGGTGACAAAGTTTTTATGTCTTTTTTGGGACAACAATTTATTATGTATAGGTGTTTGTCCCTACTTTACTATAAGCTTACAAAAGTACAATTCTATAATAATAATATCAACTGTCCCCTTCTTCTGTTTGGGCAGTTAAAATTTGAGTTCCCAATTTTGGCCTTTTTATGCACTAACAAGTAACACCTACTTCTTTTTTTAATTATCAAACATCCATCAAGAATCATGTGTTTTTATTTTGGATTTAATTTATTTTAATATAACAATTATTTTTGTTATTAACATTAAATTGCATGAAAATAATTACAAAATATCTAAATAGTTACGAAAATTGATACAATTTAATCAGCTGTATATAAAGTAAAAGTATAAAACAAAGTTGTCCTAATCTTACTCATATTAATATTAATATTAATGGTTTTAAAAAACCATGTTCTATGGCTGTTTCTCTCAAGTACGTTTTACAGTTGGAAATTATTGTTTAATTAACTTAATATAAATACTGAATCCCTTTTGATCTTCTTGACGATGTACTTTAAGATTAACGAATTCAACAATATTATGAATCAAACTTCTTTTAAAAAAAAAGAAGATATATAAGGAAACCAGTTATAAATATCTACTAGGTAGAAGTACTAGGGCTGTCAATGGGTTGGATCGGATCGGATCGGTTAAAGATCTGATCTGACCCGCTGATCCATTTAATTAGATTTGGATTTGATCCAATAACATTGAGATCCATTTAGTTGGATTTGGATCGGATCAATAATTAATGGATCATGACCCGGAGCGACCCATTTAATATTACTAATTTAATTTAATTTAAATGGATCGGCCCATTGGATCTCTTATTGGATCAATGGATCGGATTTTTTGACCCGTTGGATCATTTAAATGGAGCAGATCGGATCGGATCTAGATCATGATCCGATCCATTGACGGCCCTAGGTAGAACATCATATAGGGATAACCAAGAGTTCTAGTTTCGGTCTGTGATGATCAAAGAATGTTTCAAAAATGATACGGGTCTACCGATTATCGGTTAGGTCGCATACTCAGCGGCACCTACGGCAATTTGAATAGAGAACTCTCTTTCATTTACTATGTTTATATTTTTCAGTTTCTTAATCTTTTAATTGGTGATAAAAGTTACCTTTTACCTCATATATCAGATTAAATGAGATTTATTAATCAAATTTTATGTAGTGTATAAGATGCTTATAACAACTAATTAGGTGTTATATTTTATAGGGTAGAATCTTGAAATCCAGATAATTTTTGGATTAGGAAATGACAAATTACACAAAGAGACGAAGAGAATCTTTGATTTCATTTTGTTAACTCCAAAATTTTAATTTCCATGACTTGTCTTATGCAATAATAATATTATTGTTTTTATTTATATATAGATATAGATTGCAACTTGGCCAGTAGTACGTTGCAGAATCCATGTTTTTGGATCTTAATTATTAGACTTAATTAATTATAATTAAGGTCGTGTTAACTGCTTTAGTTTTTCTGTTTACATAATTACAATATAATTATTGTATGTTTAAGAACGTAATGATAATACTAAATCAGGTATCATAGTTAGGGTTAAGAGTTGTTAACGTTTGTTAAGTTATGTGTTATTTAAGGTGATATAAGTTTCTTTCTTATTTTTCTATGAAAATTTAATTTAAATATTCTATAAAAATGACGTTCAACACGCTATAAGAAAAACGATTGTTTTTTTTTTTTTTTTTTTTTTTTTTTTTTACTTTGATTATGTCAAAATCTGCTTTTTCACTTTTAGCGAATATCATCGTCAAAACTAATATTTCTATAAAAGTTTCCCCCATATTTAACCTTTCACTTTCACCCTTATTGTTGTTTTTTCACTTCCTAGAGCTCTTCATCTCTTCCTCATAAGATCCAAAAGCTCTTCATCTCTTCATGTAAGCATTTTGTAGAGATTCATTTTCATAAATTTATTTTCAGTTTATTAGTTTTAATTAAAAAAGTTTTTTTTTAAATGACAAAGAAACAAATGGAGCAATTATCAGGGCCAAGTGGATGCAACTATATATAATGCACAATTTGGGTGTCTATTCACAATTTCTTGTAAAAAATATGTATAAGTTTTGTTTTATATTATATATAGCTTGTTAAGTGTCAAGTGTTTTAATCTAAAAAGATTATGTCTTTTCTTATAATGACATGAAAACAAAATAAATAAAAAGATGACGTTTAGTTAATACTTGAGCTTAAATTCACCTACGCCACAATGACTAGAATCTTCGCTCGTAAGGTTACACCACCAACATTATATCAACACCAGCAATTTTTTTAACAAAATCAATTTTATCAAACATTTCCCAAACCATCACCAACAAAATATTATAAACCATTTCCCTAACCTCCACAACCGGAGCCCAAGGCTCACATTTGCCCAAGATGGAGCCCGAGCCAGAATCTCTAAGGTCCCGTTTGTTTCACCGTAATCCAAAGGAATGGAAATGATTGTAATTTCATCCATGTTAGTTACGGAATGACATTCATCTACCAAAAGGAATATTAATACTTCAAAGAATTTAATTCCTTTCCAAATAATGTTACCAAACGCAATATACAACGGAATTTTATTTCAATTCCATTACATTCCTTCACATTACGGTGAAACAAACTGGACCTAAGCCTTACATTCTTTCATCAACGATAAGGTAAAATGGTGAGGTCGTTACAACTACGGGGAAGAAATTTGGATAGCTCCCAATAGAAGAAAATTGTTTAGCCGAATATTGGGTCAACGTCTAAAAGTATAAGAAAACTCAGCAACTCTCAAAACGCCGACTCATATACATGATCAATAAGGGTAATCTTTTCCTATCCTTTTTGATAAAATTTATTTACTATAGTATGAACGCATGATGATATATTATTGCATAAGATAAATCATAACCATTCATTTCTATTGCATTCTAAACGTGAAGAATACATGTGCATAGCTATCACTATAACTAACCTGCTAGCTAGGTAATTATATGTGGTTTTTGTGACACCCCATAGTATAAACTAGTTAAATAACTTTGAAATCAACTTAAAATCATGGTGGAATGTATTAGTATCTCACAATTTTAAACTTATAAAGTGTTTTAACTTTCATTCGTCTTTTCATGTGGAACGAGTTATTACAGTATTCAATTTCTAGTACACAGACTTGGTTTGTGGTCATGGTAGAGCTTTGAGATCCTGTGCATTAGGAGTTCATAACATCATGTTTAGGGGTAATATTTACTAACAATTACTTTTAAACCTATTTGTGCTCAATAAAATTTCATCAAACTATGTGAATATTGCTCAAAAAAGAACACCCACAAATGGAGAAGTCGTATTCATAACATTTAAAAGACAGAAAAGGATATAACAAGAGCAAAATTCGTATTAAAACATTATTATGACGAGCCAAAACCAAGTCATTTTCAATTATTATTATTATTTTCATTCAGTCATTTTATCAAACAGTTGATTTGCATTATGAAAACTCCCTGGTACACATCACAGTCACAGTTTCTTGAATCAGATCTCTTTTATATTATATATATATATATATCATCAATTTGGTATTCTTAATTAGAATCTGAAACCCGATAATATTATTTAAAAAAACTACAGCTTTGTTTTTCATACCTCATGATATGCATATAATGAATGAACAGTAGTGGTTGATGGAGTCCCCCAAGCTTTGTTTTTCATACCTCATTATAATAACCACCACCAAGATCTTTATATGAAAGTCTTCGAACAGTCACTTGAAATGATCAAGTAGGATATATCTAATATATGTGTCTGAGGGTTAGGATCCAAATTCCATCAACGGCTAACTTATTTTTTTTCCAAAACAACTTCGCCTCCGAGCAAGTCCGTAAGGTGTGGTTAGCTCTGTTGATTGACTCTTCACGCCGAGGACATAGCGTTGAATGTAGATCGACTCCTCATTTGTCAACTAATTCTCAAGCCGATAGTCTTTCGTGACTAGCTTTCCAAAAGAAAATTTCCAAAATGGATTAATTTGTTTTTATCTGCATAAAACAAAGGTGAGCCAAGACCCAAAATGATATTATCGACCATGCAAGAACTTCTGAGGAGGTCACTGGATTGCTCCCGCTTAAACACACTTAACTATAGAGTTTTCATGAAATATGTCGTGTTTGTGGTCCTAAAACGTGTTATGTCATGTAATGTCAGATCACTTCGCATAAGGTGTTACATGAAGCTTTCGTTTCCTCTTCTTCCAAACCTAGGCCTATCAATTTCAAATTTGTTTTAAATTCGTTTCTTCACGGATGTGTTTACTTGGCCGAATTTTGATGAGAGTGTATAAATGATTTTTCATTTCAATTAATAATTATTTTGTTACGGAGTATAAAGGAGATATTAATGGTCAAGTACATTATCATAAGTTTAATATTTATTGGTTTTAATTTGGCTACCTTTTTATCTTTTGTAAGGAAACATAAAATAGGATGAATAATGCTTTTCCAAACTCTATTAGTTTCAACTTCAACCTTTGATATATTTTTAAATAACATAACTGATAATTTTTTAATAATTTAACTCTATTAGATCATGAGCAGCATTCATCTTCCATCTTTCTCAATAACTGTCACATCACTTTTTCTTCATTTTTTTTCTCTTACCCACAAAAGTCAAAACTCAACGCACCCCTAAACAACCCAATATTTTCCTTTCTCTACTCTCTCTTACACAACCAAAAAAGGAAGAAAAAAAACAGTAAAAGGAGCGGGTGAATCGGGGGGGGGGGGGGGGGGGGGGGTGGGGGGGAACCCAAAAGGGGGAGTAGCGCTCAACCCAAAGAAACCCATGAACGATCTGGGCACTGTCTTGGAGAGAGGCTCGGTGAATAAGCCCGAGCTTCTACCAAAAAAGGTTCTCAACAACCGCTACGCATGTCATTAGGCATTCCTCTTTGGCTCGCTTCGTTTTTGTTTTTTGGTTGGTGATCGTAGTTTGTTCAGAACACTTCAACAAACTTATGTTATTTATTTTCTTAGCTTTGTGCAGCTGTTCATTATCATCTTTGCTGCTGTTTATTTTTTGTTCTTTTCATATCGGGTTTTTTCCTGTATTTTGATTCTCGCAAGATGTTGTGGAACGACTTATGTTTTTCTAAAAAAAAATTAATGGTATTGTTTGCTTGAAAAATGGTTCTAATTCTTCGGTTTATATTTAGTACCGTTTACGTTTTCTAAACCATGGAGTCGTATGTTTCGAATGAGTTACCATCTATCTTATGTTGAAAGTAGTTTCTACAGTCCATCAAATGATGTAGAAAAGTAGTTTCTACACTTCAAACTAATTGCCATCCACCGTTTAAAATTTTGAGCAAATACGAGCTTAGGAAAATTTATATAATAAAATCCTGAAATATGCAAAACTCTCGCAATGTATAAAACAAACCCTTGTTGAAGTATCCTAGAAACCAACAGCCAAAAAAAGGTACAAACATAACATTCCAATATTTCCCCTGCATTCTATATCTGAAGAAAATAGGGATTTTATAGAAGAAACTGAAACAAGCTTATCGCTTCTTCGACACACCAACTGTCTTACCCCTACGACCAGTAGTCTTGGTGTGCTGTCCACGCACCCTAAGGCCCCAGTAATGACGAAGACCACGGTGATTCCTGTCAATAAAACAACATAAGTCTATGATTTCAAATACTATGTTATAGCCTAAAATAATCTAACTTTTTGATATAAGTAAAATACTTTTTATGTGTTTGACCCATTTAATGAAATAAGTGAAAAAATCAGAATTGTAACCTGCAGAATTACTAAATTATAGTTATTGGACTATTCTTAAAAAATGGAATAATATGAACCTGATCTTCTTCAATCTCTCGAGATCATCCCTTAGCTTCATGTCAAGGGCGTTAGATGTGACTTGAGAGTACTTGCCATCCTTGTAATCTTTCTTTCTGTTAAGAAACCAATCCGGGATTTTAAACTGTCGGGGATTAGCGACGATGGTCATGAGATTATCGATTTCAGCATTAGAAAGTTCACCAGCCCTGCAGATACAAGTGTAAATTAAACAAAGGGTAAAGATACCGCCATTAACTAGGCAAATAGAACACCTATAACATCAAAACGAGTTCAGAACAAAATAAACAAGGTTTACAAAAAACAAAGTAAATAACAACTAACAAGTGAAGTAGTTCAATACATTACCATATGCCATCAAAACGATTCCCTTTTTTTAAAAGCTCTATGTATAAAGTTTATCTCTTAAATTACTAATAGACCGATAAGTCAACCATCAACCAATAAAAAAGATACAGAACATCGAGTTGAGTATAAAATATTGACTTGCTAAGTACCAAAATGCACCAGCAGATATATCGACTAATAAGATTTATAAAAAATAGAAATTTCTATAAAGATGAGCAAAATTCATAAAGGCAACAAAGGAGCGAGTCCAAAGGATTTAGCACAACACACAAGATTTGTTTTTTATTAAGTCAGGTGTTATGGTAAAAGAATTGATATGTGCACCAGCAAATAACTTATCGTGCCACCAAACACTTTACATACCACAATTGTAAAATAATAATAGTACATAGTACAATACACAAAGCATTTAGTCATTTTAGTGGTACGGTGATAGAAATCGATTTGAGATCGTTAATCTCCCTAGATAAAAACCAATTCAAGATGGCTAATCTCCCAAAGAAAACAAAAAAGGAAACAAGACTTTTAAACTATTTTTTTCTTCCTTTATATACAACTCGTACGATTAAGTAAACACAAGAAAACTAACAAACATTTGGATCTATTGAGAAAATGGGACAAAACATGTCCCTCGTTATGCACACTAATATCTTATTAATCACTCAAGAGTCAAGACAAAGACCAATTCGAGATGGCTAATCCCTCAAAGAGAACAAGAAAGAAAACAAGACTTTTAAACTATATTCTTCTTTAGGGTTAGCAACCAACCACTGGAATCCTTTAAATACAACTCATACGAGTAAGTAAACACACAAAAACGAACAGACATTTGATACATTTGTGAAAATGGGAGAAATGTCCCTCGTTGATGCACACTCACTACCTAACAATTAGACTAATTCCTCCAATTCACAATGTTGTAGAACTCGCTAGGCGGGAGCTAGGCGGTAGGCGGGGAGTAGCGAGTACTCCGCCTAGGCGGGGAGTACTCGGGGAGTATTCGGATTGGAAATTTTGTATATAAATTTCAAAATTATAAATATTACATGTTCAGAAATACTTAAATATAAATATAATTATTCATAGTACCCAAAATTTATTCACAATATGCTCCATCTTCTACCTTCTTTATATATATAATTTTGTTTAACACCTTAAAATATTAAAAATATAACATTTTAAGGGTAAATTTTGTAAGTATAGAATAAAACATGGCTACATTTAAACTTTTAAAATAAATTAGGGGTTACTTATGAAATTATAGACTTCAATTCCCCTGGTGTAAATGTGGAGACACACGTCCTATAACCCTAAATTCTTTTCAGCCGACAACCACTTCAATTTCTTTTCCCGTCCTTCTCTCCCACTCTTTACCCTTTCGTATCTTCATCTTCTCCGTTCATCTTCATTTCTGACGAAGACAGAGCAGCAGAAACAGAGCAGCAGCAGTACGAGCTCGAGAGGAAGAAAGCTTACCTTTGAATGGAGAAGAAATCAGTCGAGCAGCAGCCTACCAAGTACCAATGGCTTCTCTGGTTCTTGCGTGAGAGAGGAGTAAGAAACGGCGATTAAATTAGGGCACATGTGGGCTAAACGGTTAAAAGAAGAGAAAAAAAAAGAATGTTTGACTTTGACCGAGTTCACCCGAGTTTGACCGAGTTCACCCGAGTTTGACCGAGTTACACCTGGTCCGAGTTTATTGACCGAGTAGGCATTATTCCCCAAGGTAGACCACCGCCTAGCGATTCCTCCCCGAGTACTCGGCCGAGTAGGCCGAGTTTTACAACACTGCCAATTCATCTTGCATGCATGAGAAGTAGGCTTAAACTTGTACCCTACGTATATTTTCTTGTATTTCTAGTTGAGAAACAACAATCGTGTCCATGTGCATATCGTATAGGAAGTGATCTCCATGGTGTAAAAATAACCTCCTACTGGTTCAAGAAAACATCAAATCCATAGATTCTATTGTTTTACCTTCAAAATTTGCCTTGTAACAACATTCATCCCACCCTAATGATACATAGTTTGTAAGAAATGGAAACCCATTAATTTTCAAAACAGCAATTATATAAACTGAATCCTATTTTATAAACTTTTCAAAGCATTATGAATTTATTTTGGTGCACATGCCTGAGAGGTGTTGGGTAAGCTTATTAGCTGATACATCGTTCAGATTAGCTTATAACTTATTTACAAAGAAACAAGCTTACAAGAATCCCTTATAAAATTATTTTAAAATCCCTTAATAAATTCATGAAGAACTACGAAAACCAATTTGTTTGAACGTTTCACTTCGAGGTTAATAACCATTGAATCCCTTAATAAATTATTTTAAAATAGCCTATCAAAATAGGCTTTTTGAGGCCTTAGTAAGCTAATAAGCTTATAACCTAAACCGAACACTAATGATAAAAGCCTCCTAAAAAAGCCAATATCAAAGTAACACCAATCCCTAGACTAACTTGTGCGACAACCGGCAAAATCTTAATAAAAAGGGAGGTGATCCTTACACAACAATTTTGGCCATACACAACAACAATGTTATGCATCATCAACTTGTACATATATGTAAAACAGATCCCTAATAAAAATTAGGCAATTTACTGTTTTTATTAAAATGACCAAATAAAAAATTATAAAACAAAAACTACCGACTAGTTCTACAGAAATAATCATACGAATACTAATTGTTCAAATAGACATTATCATGATGCAGAAGATCATAAAAGAAAATGAATTTAACCATAAAAGCTAGAAAACTTGCGAGAAAAACATAAAACATATTAATGTGAAGAAAACAGGATCAATTGAAAAAACCTACCTCTTGTTCATATCAACATCGGCCTTCTTGCAGACAATGTTGGCAAAACGACGACCAATACCTTTGATGGAGGTCATGGCAAACATGATCTTTTGCTTTCCATCAACATTCGTGTTCTGTACACGAAGAATATGCTGGAAATCTTCATTTGCTACCAGAGACTGCAAAGTAAATCACATCAAAACGCCTCAAATCAGAAGATCGGTGGACGGTGAACACTCATTCATTTCTTAATGAATAAAATCACAAAAACAGGTTCGATAACACACACAGCGGCAGAAACAGACCGTCGAAAGATTAAAAGATTACCATTGCTGCGATTTGATTTTCTTCGTCGAGCGGCTGATGCTCCGAAATGTTCAAAATCGCGGTCGGCCAAGTAAACCCTAACTGAAGGAGGGTTATGATAGATTATATAGTATCTCGGTTGGGCAATGGGCTGGTCCAATTTTGCAGGCTGCACAAATTTGGGCTCTTCGCTCCTAAAAAGTAAAACCTAATATTTGTTAAATTTTTTGCTTTTTATAATATAAAATTATAAATATAAATCCTAACATTTAGTCATTTATATTACGGTATTCATTCGTTCATCTTTTGGTATCCTTATGTTCTCTTTTTAAGATTTTGTCGGCAGAAATAGAGATGAAACCGATCCAATTAAATTAATCAAGTTGAACCAAATTTAACTAGTATTCAATAGTTCATCTTTTGGTATCCTTGTGTTTCTTTTGATTGTGAGCATACGCTTTTGACGGACAAGTAATGGGTGATACAAGTTATATGATGCAATAAAATTAGAACCAGCAATCTCAACCCATATTATCAAAATTGGGCCACTACAGAAGTTGTTTAGTTTTTGGGTTTATTTGTTTAGTGGAAGATTCAAATAAAAACCTTAAATTAAATGAGAATGTGAGACCCAATCTCAACCGTCCAATTCTTCCTTCTTCTATGTCGACCCATAAATTCCTTACATGCTCACACTCGATCCCCTCACACTTTCTATCCATGAATTCCAATTACAAAATGAACGGATGAGATTGAATCTCTCATTCTCGTTTAATTTATCGAACTTTCCCTTATTTAGGTATATGGTACAAACAAGTTGTCCAAGTAACCTGTTAGATATAAGCCACCTAAAGATCCAAAAGCAAACATAACATTGCCCTATGAGTCTTTTGGTTGGTAACATTCAGTTACTGATGCTGTTCTTTTGCCATGTACTGTATTCTCACAAAAACTTTCATGAAAATAAACAAAAAGCCAAATTAAGAGAGAAACGATGCAAATGGCCCGAAATAACACGACAACATACCAGCCATAATAAGTCACAACTAGACGATAACAACATTCAAAATACGACATACAACTATCATTCCATATTTGAAACCAAAAGTTCGAAGACCTACATTCGTTTCAATATCAAGAGATTCACGCTCAAAAATGCCAAAATTGACTACAAAAAAGGAAAAGAAAAAATTCCTCAAGGCTCTCACTTCTTCTTCTTGGCAGCATCCCCAGCCTTTGTCTGCACAACCATGAACCAAATCAAACCATTTATAATTCAATAATAGCTGCCACCGAAAATTATGGGAAAAAAAATACTTTTCATTGTGAAATTATTTACAGATAATCAAGAGTATTAGTAGTTCAGACGGTTACCTTTTTTACACCTCGGATCTTCTTTGCCCTGTTCTTCCTTTCTTTCAGTTGCTTCCTTGACTTCTCAATCTTGGTATCCAAACCGTTCTGCAAAAGCAGCAGGAAAAATATAATTCAAAATCCACGAAACAAAAACTAACTTAAACCCCCTTATTAGCAGATTGCCTAAAAGATTACAAGGAACTTTTTCTGCATCCACATGATAATAGCATAAAACAACTTTAGGTTCAAGATTCAGTGATTTACCCTGATAAGTCTGTATTTTGGTTCGTATTTCTTTGCATTCTCAACAGAATCATAAATCAATCCAAAACCAGTCGACTTTCCTCCACCAAAATGAGTCCGGAACTTAAATACAAAGATTGAATTTAGATCTTTCACCTCATACATCCTTGCCAACTTCTCTTTCAATTCAGCCTTCATCAAATAACAAGTACACAAAAAAAAAACAAGGAATGATCTTTTTAGCTATATAATCAAACACAACATATTACATGAACAGCTTATTTTTCTTAGAAGCGTGCTTTGTTATATGGATCTCTATATCTATAGAGACCCGATCACTTAAAAAACCAATTCAGAAATTTCACATCTACTTTGTACGTTATGGTCAAAAAACGCAAATATCTACATGAAACATTGTGTCTAAAACTGTTCAATGACACATTGGGAAAGAAATGTCCAGGAGAAGTTAGACCAGTTTACTTTTATCAAGTTAACAAGCCAGCAATAAACTATCTTATATTATTGACAGAATACAGGATTACATATGAAATATGAACTATTTAGTGTCAAACCTTTGAGACATTTGGCCTGCCGGGATGAAGCACATCAATTACCTACATTGACACAAGTAATGTATATGTTTAAAACAAGGGAACTATAAACAAATGATACAATTAACACTATCACAGATTAATGTTTGGGCGAAGAACTCACAAACTGCTTCCTAGAAAGAAGTCTATTTGTCATGAACTTCCTTGTACGAATGGTTACAGCCTTGGTATCCGCCATTTTCACTGCAGAATACAAAATGCCCAAAAGAAATGTCTCAAAATAATGATCAGCTTCACCAAATATAACGAGCATGCTTGGTCAAGAGGCATAAGGACGTGATTAAGAAGCCAATATATTGAGCTTAGCAAAAATTTAAATACCCTAAAATTGCTTCAATTTAATTTTGACTTCGTGTTCCTCTGCCGTGTAGACAGTCTACAGACTACAATAATAGCTAACTGATAACCAAATCGTGATTCCTGAAAATACATGATTTTAACCTAAATTATAAAATCGAGAGGTAGGCCTGATTTCCAACTTTCCTCCAATATAAAACCAAAAACTTCAAGGAGGCAAATAAACACGAGCTTCCGATTACAGTGAAATCAATTGAATTGCCGTTGTAAGACTAACACAGACTCCTTTTACACAGACTGGAAATGTTACTGTTTTGTCAAAACAAGTGACTATTAGAGTAAAACGAAGCAAAACATGAACATGAAGAAACCCTAGCTATGTAACAGATGTTGCAAGAGTGAATAGGCGGACCTTAGATTGCCTACTCCGGCGAGTGCAGCGACGGAGGCTCTTCCTTTTTGCTTCTTCTTGCTGAGTCGTCCGTCGGCTGTGAAAAATTGAAGGAAACCCTACGGGCTGTTTTTAAACGAGTATATAGAAAGTAGAAAGTAGAAACACGCATACGGCATACGTTTTCGAAAATTTCTTTGTGGGCTTGGTTAAGTGGGCTTGCCTAGGCCTAATATGTCACCATGACCATGAGCCCTTGCCTTGAATGATCAAGGACGACATCGACGTGGATTTAGACTGGAGGTGTTACCCACTTACCGACTTACCCCCTTAACCAAAGCTTGATTAAATAATAGATATAAATATTTTTATAGTAGTATTGTTACCATTAGTATTGTTTATTTATATAAGTAATCATCACATACATATATATATTTATATATGTATGTATATATTTATATATTGGGAAAAAACTTATGCGAGAACCGCGAGAACCATTCTGAGCCATTCAATCCTCCCTCTTTCAATGTCATTGCACATCCATGAATTCCTCACATGCTCTCTGCCACACTCTATCCCTTCACGCTCTCCCATCCATGAACTTCCCATATCCAAGGAATGGCTGAGATTGGTTCTCGCGGTTCTCGCACTAACAACGGTTCTCGCATGAACCCTCCCCTTATATATTGTATGTATGTATATGTTGTGTGTATATGCATATATATGTGTGTTGTGTAAGTTGATGGCGGTGGAAGTAGTCGCTAGTGATGGTGGTGGTGGTCATTAGTATTGATGGTGGTTGTTAATGGCAATAGTAAGTTGTGCTAGTGGTTGATGATGGTGGTAGCAAGCACTAGTGGTGATAATCAGTTGCAAGTTGCAACAGCTGCGATGTTTGTTTAGATACCGATTAATGTCTATTAGTGGCGGGAGATGGTAGTTGATTACGGCGGTGGTTGCGACAGGCGGTTTTGATAGCCAATAGAGAGAGCAACGGGAGTTGGAGGTGGCGTCTTTGGGGATGGCAGCTGTAACAACCCAAACCTCGTAGCATGATACTGTCCGCTTTACCCCACTGGCTCGCAGTTTTGTTTCTGGTATGGAACAACTTATAAGGCATGTTTCGTTTCCCTCTTCAACCGATTATCGTAAACCTATGAATCAAAAACATATACCGAAAAAACATACACCCACACAACCAAAGGAAATAAGCACACACACATTAATCAAAAACAAAAACATATACCGAAAAAATAAGCACAATAGGGGTTAGTTTTTTTGGCCGAAAAACTAAACCGGAACTGATACCGAACCGGAATCGGTTGGAACCGGGTTAAGAGTATTCGGTCCGGTTATCGGCTCTCCAAAAACCTCATTTTCGGTTTTTGGTTCTTCCGGTTCCGGTTCCACCCGTTATCGGGTAGTTCGGTCTTATAATCGGAACCGGTTGGTATGTGATTTTGTATCTGTCATATGGTTGCCTATAAACAATTATTTTTATGTGACGTGGTTGGTTATTGAACTATTATCGTTGACGATATGGTTATTATTTATAAGAACGAAGTCAGTGAACTATTATTTAATTGTCAAATGTTAGTGTCGATGATTGATGCATGTTCACTTACAATTTCAATTATTTTTAGTGTTAACTTTAAAGCGTTTAGTTTTTTGGATATTAGTTAACCTTTATAGGTAGAAAAACTAATATAAACATATCATAATTTTCTTTAATAACAAAAAATATTCACCGTTTAGATGATGGATGCATGTTCACTTATGGGTTCAAGTATTCTTTGTGTTAACTTTAAACCGTCATGTTTAACCTTTACAGGTAATAAACAATTAATGTAAACGTATCATATTTGTATTTGTTAACAAAAAACATTCGTTGGTTATCGGTTATTTCGGTTCCCACTCTTGAAATTGGTTCCAAAGTACATTTTCAGTCTTATCCGGATATATACCCGAAGTAACCGGTTAATAACCGGAACCTATTCCCTTATATCTGTTCGGTTTTTTGTTCTATATTTAACTAATTTTGGTTATCAGTTATTTCGGTTGGGGTCCGGTTCTACAAACCTAACTAGGCATGTAAACGAACCAAACGAACACTAACGAGGCTTGTTCATGTTCGTTCGTTTAACACGAACACGAACACGAACACGAACACGAACACGAACATTTAATCGAACGAGAATTTCCGTTCATGTTCGTTCGTTTAAGAAATGAGGATGTTCGTGTTCGTTTGTGTTTGTTCATTTAAATTTTAAACGAACATAAACGAACACAAGTGAACACAAACGAACACAAACGAACATAAACGAATATAAACGAACACGAACAAAATTGAGCAGGGAACAAAAGCATAGAATTTAAACGAACGTTATAAGTACAAAACAATCAATTTAATAATATTGTCTACAAAACACATGTTCAAATAAATTAAAATGAAAATCAACATAGTTCTTCAATGTTCAAGATCAGTTTCGACTTGATAATGCTTGCTTTGAATCTTTTTGACAGTTGTTTGCCATTCCAAGCTTGCTTATGGAAGTATAATCTTGATTTCCCTATAACGAATGAAAAAGGGTATCAGTACAATAACAAAAATTAAAACTAGGATTAGAGAAACACTTGCTATATGAGATTCAACATATTTCTGAAACATATTCTTCAAATAATACTGTATGAACAAATAATACTATATGCTTGGTCTATTTTACCTGCTAAGGCTGGAATCAATTAAGTCTGCGGCATCACGAACAAATAATACTATTTTTGATGGTATAACCAGAAGGCATCACGAACCCTGTTTTCCTTGGTTAAACGGTGCAGATCGGCAAGAAATCAATACCGAAGTGTAGTGATCAATACCGGCAGTCCAATAACAATACCGAAGAAATCAGCAAGAAATCAATAACTAACCTCATGGAGCAAGTTTGTGAGGTGGCTCGGCGACAGTGCAGATCGGCAACTGAAGGGTAGTGATTGACGAAGGTAGAGATCGGAGAAAGGTGCAGATGGCGGTGAAGATTGGGGGCTGAACTGCGGATGGGAGGGCTGGAGCTCGACGACGACGAGAGAGAACTTGGAGATCGACTACGACGACAGAGGAACTGAAGGGTAGTGAGGCGGCTGAAGGGACGAGATGAAAGAGGTCGATGAAACAAGGGGCTTAGCGGCTAGAGTTTTCTATAAATCTCTAACATTCTCAAACCCTTCATTTTTTTCATGAAATATTTAGTTATTTAACTCTTTAGGCTTTTTAAATAAAATATACTTTAAATTACATAATTACAAATTACAAATTATATAGATAAACGAACATAAATAAACGAACAGTTCACGAACATAAATAAACGAACAATTCACGAACATAAACAAACGGATAACCGAACGTTCACGAACATAAATGAACGAACGAGAGCTTTGTTCGTGTTCGTTCGTTTAATTAAACGAACGAAATTTTTTGTTCATGTTCGTTCGTTTAATAAACAAACGAACATAAACGAACTTCCCGCCAAACAATTTCACAAATGGTTCATGAACGTTCGTTTCGTTTACAACCCTGAACCTACACACCCGACACACAACCAAAGAAAATAAGCTGTCCCGATCGAAGATATAGGGTTCAAAACGAACGGCTTCCGCTGCTTTCAATTCCCAACCCCTTAGCGTTCTAATGGGTTATCCCGCTTCCGCCGTTGAAGTCCCAGAAGGGCGGCGACGCAGCCGTAGAGACAACAGTAACTACTCCCCGGAACCTGGTGCGCCAATTGACAGGCGAAATCGCAGTTCACGTCGTAGTCCAGACTATTCAAGGTACGATGATGATTTCAATCGATCGCGTAACCGTCGTTCCCCCGATTATTCTAAATCAAGGTATCAAGATCGTACTGTTAGCCGTAGCCGGAGTCGCAGTCCTGATTACAGCAGATACGATAAACCAAATAGTTATCGTCGCGATCACCGTTCCCCTGATAATTCCAGATTTAGAAGAGGCCCTAGCCCTAGAGTCGAAACAATAAATTCGAATAGGAAATGGAACTACGGTGACCGAAAGAAACAGTATCTTGACCGTGATTTCCAAAACGGGGACGGTCAGGAGTCTGATTCGGACGATGAGTTAAAAGGGGCGAGTTATGAAGAATACCGGAGGCTCAAACGTCAAAAAATGAGGAAGATGTTGAAGAAGTGTATATGGAATATCACACCTAGTCCTCCAAGGGGCGATAACGATCTTGAAGAGCTTGAACCTGATGAGATTACAGAGAAGGATGTAGATGAACAGAAGTTTGAATCGGATGTAAAGGTGAGGGGCCGTTCATCTGGGTCTGAATCTGAGTCTGACTTAGAATCAAAATCAGAAGACACTGTATCTGAATCAGACGATTCTAGATCAAGGAGGGGGAAGAAGAGCAAGAATTCAAGGTCTAGGCGTAGAAGCAGAAAATCACTATCTGCAAGTGAGAGTGAGTCAGATGAAACCACTGATGATTCTGAAGAAGAAGATAGAAGGAGGAAGAGGAGCAAGAGTTCGAGGTCTAGGCATAGAAAAAGGAACTCTGTATCTGTGAGTGAGAGTGAAGCAGATGAAAGCACCGATGATTCTGAAGAGGAAGATAGGAGGAGAAAGAAGAACAAGAAGAAGAGTTCCAAAAGAAAGAGTAGCAGTAGGAAAAATAGTAAAAGAATGAGAAGAAGTAGTTCAAGAAAAAGCAAAGGTAGTGATTCTGAAGAAAGTAGTGAGAGTGATGGTGGCAAAGAATCATTGAAGTCTAAGAGGAGTCTACGATCTTCCTTACAATCTAAATCAAGCAAGAAAAGGAGCGAAAAGGGAAGCGAGAATTCTGCAAGTGAGAATTCGGATTCTGAAAATGATCTAAAAAGCAAACCTAAAGTTGATGATGCAGAGAACACAGAAATGGATAGCGAGCTGCTTTTGTTCAAAGAGAGGTTAGAGTCAAGAAAGAAGGTTGCTTTGGATGATGAACCGGAGGTAGGCCCAATGCCTTTGCCAAGAGCTGAGGGGCATATTAGCTATGGAGGTGCACTCAGGCCTGGTGAAGGTGATGCCATTGCACAATATGTACAGCAAGGAAAGCGTATCCCTCGTAGAGGAGAAGTTGGTCTTTCTGCTGATGAGATTAGCAAGTTTGAAGATCTTGGTTATGTTATGAGCGGTAGTAGGCATCAAAGGATGAATGCCATCCGTATTAGGAAAGAAAATCAAGTTTATAGTGCAGAAGATAAACGGGCACTAGCCATGTTTAACTACGAGGAGAAAGCAAAGCGTGAACAGAAAGTAATGGCTGATTTGCAACGGTTGGTTCAACGTCACATTGGAGAAGATTCTGGCCCTTCTCATGATCCTTTTGGTGGAAAAGCGACTGAGGATCCTGATGCTTGATTTTAGAGTACGTTGTCTTCTCTATTGGCTTAGTTGTTTTGTTCTGTTACTGGTTTATGCCACCGGTAGTTAAAAGAATTTTCCTTTAAATTAATGTTTCATATCTTTTCTTAGAGTTTGAATCTCAAAATGTTCCATGTACACGGAATATGTTGCTTGCCTACTTTAAATTTGAATTGTCGGACATGTTTGTTTGTTTCTTTATATCATATGTTATCTACATGTTCACAATTATGGGAATGTATATATTTACATTCTTATTTTATTCATTTAACATGGAAGTTGCGACCTTCGAGTCGTATAGAAACGGTTTTCATCGTAAGTGCAAACCTCTGGTTCTCAATTCTCTCTTTTTGGCAGGATTGAGAATTTTAGATGTAAACATAACTAAACACTAGCCTAAATTTTAAACACAGGGAATAAATACTATGTTGTTGTCCATTTTGCCTATATTGGCATGTATTTGGATTATAGTCATTGCAGTTATGTTATACACTGGAAATACTTCCTGATTTCTTGCTTTTGGTTTCTAAACTTAGTGTAGTTTAGAAAGAAAGACAGAAGTGGTGATGGAAAAATCTGAAAGTTGGATAAAAGAGATGTTAGTTTAAACGTGCTACATGGACGTTGTTTAAAACTTTTATCTCATTGATTTCTAAATCCATTTTTCTAGGTTGTACATTAATAGATTGAATGTTTTCAGTTTTTTTTTTGGTTATTAAAATGGAAATGAAAAGAATTTATAGAAATCATGCATTCGCTTAGAACCGATGTACAACAATGTATTAACTTGGATTTAGGTGAATTATTGAACTTCTAGGCTTTGGCCCAAACAAAGATTACCACATACCTACCTAAGTGCTATATAATATTAAACAAGGGTGTAAATAGTAATGATGTTATGGGTTTGCCTATCTATTTGTACATGAATAATAGTGATTAAAATGATGTCATGAACATACATAGGAAATGATATCCGGCTCTTGTAAAATTCATGTGTAATATTAAACAAGGGTGTAAATAGTAATGATGTTATGGGTTTGTCTATCTTTTTGTACATGAATAGTAGTGATTAAAATGATGTCATGAACATAAATAGGAAATGATATCCGGCTCTTGTAAGATTCCTTGACATTTGCTTTGGAATTCAATGATTTTGATCATCATATCATCTTGAAAATGTGTTCCCTTTAGAGATAGAGAGAGGAGACGGATGGTAGAAATGAAAAGGTTGGAAGTCGGATTGAATACTGTAAATGATATGGTAACTATCACTTTTTTCTTGATCTGATTGTACAACAACCATACACACTTCCACCTAAGAGGGGTATGGGGGAGGTAAGATGTAGCCGGTCATGCTTTTGCCTCAGAGCAGAAACATATTGCTTCCCTAATAACCTCTGATTTATCAAGTGTCGTTTAAGTTGTATGTAAATGAGTTATACTTCAATAGGACTATAGTAGGTGATAAATACTTCATTACTTCTACACCTGGCATTCCTGATCCAAATACCCAAATTGGGTTCATTTAGACTTTTAAATCAACAAGTTGCGATGTATTGGACTGTAGTGCATTTTTTCAATGGGTCAAATTGGGCAGAATAATTAAGAAAACTAGATAACGGGTCAGTATGGGTGGGAAAAGGCATGGAATAGGTCACTCCACCCTCCAAGTTCGACATCGTTGGACATCGACCTCCTCTTCTATTGAGAACACCATCTCTTGCCCGCCGCCTCCTTTTTCAAGAACATCATCTCTAGCAAACCTTCTCCTCTCGCTGTCCATTTTTATCATCGATTTGCCGGTGGTTTTGGGTTTTTAAAGAAATTGTTTTTTTGGGCCTTTGACTATTGTTGATTCTAGGACTTTTTTGCCGGTCGTGTTTCAATATTGTTGATTTGAGGATTTCGTTGCTGCTTGTTTTTGCACTTGCTGTTGATTTGTTGCTTTAGGTAAATCTCTACTTTAATTGGACTGAAGTTATAAAACACATTTGTGGAACCGTAAAAGTAGAAACGTCAAAATTTTCTAACAGGGTGATTCCACTTCTACCCTCTAGAAGTTTTTCATAGAATGTGGCCTTGATTGCTGTAGATTCTGAAGCTGAGATATACACAGTAAGTATGTACATTTGCTGTTTTCACTTGGATATTGACTTAAGTACTTAACTTTATACGGGTTATTAGAAGTAACTATGTACATTTGCTGTAGATTGTTACTAATTCACATCGAACATTAATAGGGGTTTTGTTAAGTCATTTCAAGGCTACACATTTACCTTTTGAAATTGATAATCCTTCTACTGTTGCTTATAGTTAAGAACCCTATGAAATTCACTTGATTTTACTTTTTGATTTCATCCCCATCATGTATCTGATATTTTGATGTTTGAATTTTTTTAAAAACGACCCGTTTTGACCCAAACCTGTTTAATTATTTCACATTATCCGATTTGACCTGAACCCGTTCCAACCCATGACCCAACTCGCCCTGTTTGGCATGTCTAGATACTTCCGTAAGAGGCTCATATTATATAATATTGGTAGTTTACTATTTATATATTTATTCATTTACTATTAATTGTTATTATTATCATCGTGGTCACTTTTTTACTGTCGCTTTACTATAAAGTATTTAGTATTTTCTATTACTATAAAGTGTGTCTAAAGAGGCGCGATCTACTAGTGTAAAACTGTAAATCTTGCTTTGTTTCTACTTCAAATTTCCTAGGCCATTGATGTTTGGCGTATTAGTTTCATTGGTCGTGAAACTGGAAACAGTTTCAAGCTCCAGAAATCTTGCATTTGATAACTAAAATGGAGATGCGTACTTGAACTGCTAGACTTTTATTTCTTTCTTCTTCTTGGCTTGGCAACATATGCTTTAAATTATATGTCACTTTATTTTACATGTAACAAAACTATATATTCAGTATGATTCAAAATCATCTAAAAGATCCATCACCATTTTGACTAATATGTTCAATATGATTACAAAACGATGGTAGCACAACAACATTTTGAAGTTCTATTTTGTAGTAAGAAGGATGTGGTCCAACTGAAAACACCTGGGATCAGTTTCAACATGTTTACACTTGCTTCTCTTTGAAGTTAAATCTTTTAGCCCGACCAATTTGACCTATCAATGATGAAACATAACCACAATTGACCCTTGAAATAAATAAATAAATAAGTCGAATTTGCTACCTCTAGCGAAAACCTATTTCAGTACAATAGAGAAGGAAAAAGACATTACCCTGTCGAATTCAGTTTCTTAGTCGTTTTTGTTAGCGTTATGAGGAAAACGAAGCAAACCTGCTTCGTTAATAAGTAAATAGAAATATAGAATATACATGGTAACCTTTGTCCTTTGCTCACTGGAAGAGCTTCAACTTGACCACAACTAATGCTTTGTTGTGAATCAAACCATCAGTGGGCCAACCTTTTTTAGGCAGTGTATGATATGTTATCCACAAATATGATTCAGTCTTTTAACTGCAATCCTCTCAAGGGTCAAGGACTCAAGTTTCAGAAAAAATTTGTAGGCACACTTCTTTTCGTTATATCCCATTTAGTTGTAGGGACATGCGTTATTCGGGTCAACCTGAGTGACTAGTCCCACGAAAATTTAAATTTGGGCAATGGAGGTTACACTGCAACTAAAATTTCTTTTTATTCTATCAGATGCATGTTTAGATGCTGAATTAGATGGCTGATAAGAAATTTTGGTTTATTTGGTGCTGAATGCATGTTTAGATGCTGTATTTGTTATCTTTTAGTACAGATGGGTCATGTTTTTGTTCTTTCATTGGATTTCTGAAATAGTTTATGTGATAGATATGAAATAGAAGCTATGTTATTACAATAACCACCTAACTTTTATTTAATAAAACGATATTCGTGGTTATATGCATTTTAGTACATTCGGACATATCATCTTTGTGACATTAAACTCGTCTCATATTTGCTAAATATTTAACCTTACTGTTTAGAGATAAAGCATAACGCAAATCGACTAGATTCCACTCTTATGTTTTCATTAATTCATATAAATCATGCATCAATAGTAAGAATGTCGTAAATTCAAGCTTGAAAACACGACATTTTGTTTTCTCTTTGTTGCACACTCGATCTCTTGATTATAAGATATGATTTCTTTGTCGGTCTTTTTTCAGGTATTTATGGATCAAGGATCAAGTTCAATGTTGTTGACATGATGTTAGAACAAAATCTAGAGAATATGATCTAATTCATGGTAAGGTAAAGACAATCTACTTTTATAAAAAAAGCTTGTCTGATTCTATGATTTTGCCTTTTGACTTGGGAGTCTTCAACATGTTTAAATGATGATGTTTCTTGAGTAATAGAGAATAGAAGGAATAAAGGGGCTTTTCTAGTTGTTTCTTTTGTTTCATTTTACCCTCTTGTTTGTAGTTTTCAGTATTATTGAAGAACTTTTCTTTCATGTCAAACGGTGCTCTATAGATTTGTTTTTAGTTTTTGCGTGTTTTCAGGTCGGGGAAAAAAGGGAAGAAAATATCATATGCTGATGTTTTCTTGTGCTCTCAAGTTGAAGGAGAAAAAGAATAAGAGTTAATTGTCCAAATGGTCTTTTAACTTAGGGGTTTATGCCATTTTAGTCCTTTAACTTTAAAAGTGGTACAAATCATCCTTAAACTGCCATTTTCATGCCGTTTTGGTCCTTATTAACGTTAGCCGTTTGTTTTCACCGTTAAACCACCCCACGTGACCTGCACACGAGGGCATTTATGTCCTTTTACCCCCTCTCCTTAATGACGTTCCCTTTTCTATTCTCATTTAGTCCTTTACCGTTTTTGTCTCTCCCTCCCTTTTCTCTGTCGAAGAACACACACGATGAATGTGAAACAATTAAAAACAAGTTAAATAGTGTACTTAATGTGACATTAAAATAGTGTACTTATCTTCTGATGAATGTGAAATTGCTGTTACTTGAAAGATCCAAATCTTCACCCAAGCACTCTAAAAACAATGTCCATGAACTTTTGTTTTCAGCCTCCACAATTGCATAACAAACAGGATAAATACCATTGTTTGAGTTTATTCACACAGCAGTCAAGATCTGCCCAGGGTATGGGCCTTTCATAAAAGCACCATCTAAGCCCAAAAGATCTCTCCCTATGGCTTTGAACCCCTTTTTAAGCTCACCCAAGCAAACATATATTCTTTTAAAGACTCTGGTTTGAATCTCAGGATTACCAGGGGCTTCAACTTCTAATTAACTGTTGTTCCAGGATTTGTAGTAAGTAGTTCTTGCATGTAGTCCCTTAACCTTAGATACTGTTGGGTGTAATCAACCTTCATTTGACCCCTAGCTTTCATCTTTGCTTTAAAAACTTGATCCATGGTTATACCCACCTCTAGCTTGTTCTATAACTGGTCTTGCAGAGCCTTTGTTGGCATATGGGGATTGCCCTCCATGTGTTCAATCACATGCCTTGCAAGATATCTAGAACTGCAAGCTTTAATTTTTCTACTTTGAAGGCATGTATGCTGATCATTCAAGGTTCTAACGATCCATGTTTCTGTACTACCCTCTTTTGAGATGTGAAGTACCCAAGGACATGTGAACTTATTAGGGTTTGCTTTTTTCCCCCTACCTCCAACATTTTTGCCTATTGGTCCTTTATCTTTGGACCCTGACACACCACCTTTGTCACTACTTGTAGCCCCACATGTACCCTCTTGATTCTCTTCAAAATGGGACATTTGACCAGCACATGCAACTCTAACTCTTGTTTTTATCATTTTTTATTATTTTCAACTCTCTCCTACTCTCCACTGCCACATCCCTCACCATGTCTTTAATTTCTTGTTTGGTTGCAAAGAACTGCCCAATATGGAAAGCATGTATCACATTCTTTTTAAGTAAATCTTTCTTGTGTTTTCTACTTATTGAATTTATATATTTTCTCCTACTCACTTCTGCAAGCTCATCATCATCACTTCCACTATCACTCTCAAAGTCAGCATTGTTACCTACATGCTCATCTATTTCTTCATGCTCAAAATCATTAAAACTCTCACTATCAACATCTTTGTCAGTGTGTAGGTGAAAATCAGACATATCCACCTCTAAATCATCATCCATGTTATCCTCATCCACTAAATAATCACTATCCTCACTTTGTTCATCAATAGAATTATTCACCTCTCCCTTAACATTTTGATCATTCCCCTCATTTGCATGTTGTTCAAAAGGATCATCAGTAAATAGGTTAAAATTAAAAAAGTCATCAAAATAGTCTAAATTCATGCTTTGTTGAGTTGGAAAAGTTGTTTCAACAGTTAGGACATTTGTTTCAATATGAGCTTCAACAGTTGGGGCATTTGTTTCATAAGTAGGTTCAATTGTTGGGACATTTGTGGGTGAAACAGTGGGTTCAACATTGGGTTCCACAGTGGGTGAAGCAGTGAGTTCTACATTTGTTTCAACAGTTGAAATAGTGGGTTCTACATGTGGCCATTCAAGCATTAATCTCCTATTTGGCAAATTAGGGTTAGCATCATCTGCTTCAAGCTCTCTGATCACTACCTTAGATGGTGATGTGAAGTAAGTATTCAAGTTTGTTTTTGAAAGTTCAGTGTACACACTAATCAATTTATTAACACCTACATATTGGGACAAGTTAATGACATCACTGTCATTGCCTAATGCACGTAGGCCAAAATCTAAATCACTACCAGGGGTGAGGAAATGGTAATACCTTGCCAAATTTCCATCATAGCCTAACTCCTCTAACAAATAATCAAGTTCATGTACACTAAACCTATCTATGTCCACATGATCAATGAAGTTGATTTTACCTCTGATATATCTTCTCCCAGGATATTTCTTGAAGTATCCACCATGGTGTAACTCAATAGAGAACATATTAGGTTGCCCATCTACAAAAATCAACCAAAAATCAATCCTTTATCAACGTAAGTCAAAATTAGGTCAAAGTTAAGAAACATACCGTATAAGCTCTGTAAGTCTACATCATCTTGGTAATGACTTCACAAGTGAGTCATCTTCTTCAACAAACACAGATTTCGCACATGCAATTGAAAGTTTTACAGAGTTCGTGTGTGTTCTTCGACAGAGAAAAGGGAGGGAGAGACAAAAACGGTAAAGGACTAAATGAGAATAGAAAAGGGAACGTCATTAAGGAGAGGGGTAAAAGGACATAAATGCCCTCGTGTGCAGGTCACGTGGGGTGGTTTAACGGTGAAAACAAACGGCTAACGTTAATAAGGACCAAAATGGCATGAAAATGGCAGTTTAAGGATGATTTGTACCACTTTTAAAGTTAAATGACTAAAATGGCAGAAACTCTAAGTTAAAGGACCATTTGGACAATTAACTCAAAGAATAATGATAACATTACAAGGAGGTGTTTGTTTTAGCTTACTGAAAGCTTATAACGTTAGCTAGCTTCTCCTCATGAGCCTTCTTTTTCGCTTATTTTCCTTAAGACCAGCTTATTGTATGAGGTATATTATACTTGATCTTCAAGATGATTCATCACACGGTCCTTTTACAAGATTCAGAAAATCACAAATAGCCTCCTTCCCATAAAAAGAATAATGATTTCATAATCAAATTGGTATTACACTAAAGGCTCATTGACCGGTGGTATCTGGCGTTAAGGTGTCTTACAATATTGTAAATTCAAGTACTCTTGTAAACAAAAAGGATGTAGATATAAGATTAGGTTAGAGCGTGCGTGTTTAGTCGTTAAAAAAAATAAAAAAACCCCGTAGATAAGTTAACTGAACGTGCCAAGCTTTATACAACTCATGCTATATTGTGAAAATTCATCATAATAATACTACAAATCATGGGAAAAAAAGGATGTGTTTATTTTAACCCTTTATATGTGTAAGTTGATCTCATGTGATATATGTATATGTGTCAATAATGTGTATTAAAATCTATAATTTATTAATATGATATATAAATAAGAGTAATTACATTTTTGGTTTCTGTGGTTTACCTAAAATTACGGAATTGGTTTCCAGGTCTCAATTTTTACGGGTTTGGTCCCTCCTGACCCGTTTTATTTGCATATCTGGTCCCTCTTCAACCTAAATTGACTAAATTACCCTTATTCTTGTTACTTTTTCTTTTCTTAAATTTTCAATTCATTTTAAATATTAGATAATATCACATTATTTTTAAAAAAAAAAGAAAAAAAAATCCTTTATCACCATCTCCTTCTCTCTCTACCTTTATCTCTCCTCTCTCTATATCCTGTCTCTCCCTGGTTCATCAATAACAAAACCTATATCCACCACCCATTACCACCACCGCCATTCCATCTTCACCACTCACCACTGCCATCTCCACCACCTACGACCCCCACCACCTCTCTCTGACTCTCTCTCTATAATCTGCCTCTCCCTCTCTCTCTATCTTCCGCATCTTTCTTCGTAGGATCAGACACCACCACCATCACCATCGTTATACTTAACCACCACCGCCATTATTATACTCAACCATCGTTGGTAATGGGATGGGGAGACATGGATATATTATACTCAACCATCGTCATCTTCATATTCACCCCCATCACCGCCTCATTCATTAATAACCGCCACTGCCAACTCTCTTTAATTTCAAAAAAACCACCACCAAACCCTAAACGACAGCAGCGCTAGTGCGTTAATTAGGGTTTTCGTTCTTGAATCGATTAGGGTTTACACAGACGGCGGCATTAGTAGCTCAAGCCATCAAAACCCTAAGTACGACGTCGACGCCAAAACCCTAAGTGACGGCGGGACATTAACAACCACATCACACACACTTTAAGATATGGGGTTTTGTATCAATGGTTGTTTGTCTAACTCCAACTACGATTTGGAAATCGATTCGATATATGTCAACTACAGCTTGATATGCTGTTTGATTTGGTTTTGGAAACTGTTTGAAGTTGTACGATTTGGGGTTTCATATTGAAGGTTGTTTTTCTTGAAGAAGGTGCTGGCGGTGGTTGAAGATGGAAAAGGTAGTGGTGCTGTTGATGGTTGTAAATGAAGGTGTTGGTGGCAATGGTTGAAGAAGATGGTGGTACCGGTGGTTTAAAATGAAGATGAAGATGGAGGTGGTGGCAGCGGTTGTTGAAGACGATGGTGGTAGTGGAGGTGCGGTGGTGGAAGATGAAAGATGTGGTGGGTTTTTTTAGTCTGACGAGAAGTAGAGGGAGAGAGAGATATATATTAGCAATTTAGTTCTGAATAAAGATATTTTTATGTTTTAAAAAAAGATTTAATATTTAATATTGATTAAAAAAGAAAATGTGAAAATGGATATGATAAAGTGCAATTTAGTCAATTTAAGTTGAAGAGAGACCAAATATGTAAGTAAAATGGGTCGGGAGGGACCAAACCCTTAAAAATTGCGACCCAAAAACCAATTTTGTAATTTTAGGTAAACAAAATGGAAAAAAAAATTAATTAACTCTGTAGATTTAGGACTAGAAAAACGAGTGTGGGTAACAAAACTTAAATAATGTAGACCTCTTTTTTAATTCTTGATTCTCCAAAATTTAGAATCATCGGTCAATCACATATATAAAATAGACGATTCCCTCCACAACAGGACGAATAAAACTAATAAATAAATCTGCTTAGTCCAAGCGACCAATGAAGCAGATATCAGAAGTTGTCTCATACACATTAGAAAACAAAAGAAAAAAAAAGTTTTCTTAACTTTTTATTTATTT
Organism: Pulicaria dysenterica; assembly: GCA_947179395.2. NCBI lineage: Eukaryota > Viridiplantae > Streptophyta > Magnoliopsida > Asterales > Asteraceae > Pulicaria > Pulicaria dysenterica. The sequence goes on along the minus strand of OX359288.1, from coordinate 73,601,680 downwards.
TTAAATGTATGAGTTTTAGAAAATATATTTACAACTGACGAAATGTTTCTTGGTGTTGATCTTTCTCCATTTTTTTTTTTGAAAAGCAAGAATTTCATCTCTGCTATGTATGAGCGCAACGATACAATAGACTCCATTGAGACCAGTTAACCGATCTTTTTGGAGATCTTTTTGCAAAGGGTTAACCAAGAAGAGGGCTTCGGCATTGCCATCACCCTTCCAAGGCTAACCATAACTTTTTGGAGATCTGTCTTGAAACCAAAGTAAACCCAGTTGTTGCACCTACGAGAAAAGTTCTTCTTGCGAAATAAATTTCTTCGCCTTCTGTTTTTGGGTAATCCGGCGATATCATATCTTAACTCAAAAGTTTTTAAGTAAGCATCCTTTGAAAATTCTAGCTGGTTCGGTTTATTGGAGAGCCTTTAGTGTTTTTGGTTAAACTCAAGAGACAAAATGAAGAAAAACTTAAAACTAGTAAAATTGGATAAGTAATTTGTACATAACAACAATTTGTCATACACAATAAAAAGTTTACGTTGGATAATTATTAAACACGTGAAGAGGAAAAAATAATCTAACTATATATTATTAAAAGAATAGATTTTTAAAACAAACTTTCCTTCTTAAATTATGATAAGAAAAAATAAATTAAGTTTACAAACAAATATGATGTCATCATCCTTACTCACAATCCTCATATTTCTTAATATAATCCAACACTTTTTAAATGAGATATTTATTCAAAATTTACCAATATTTACGTGAGAAGTTCATTTTATTTTTCAAAATTTTGATATTTTTAGATGATTAGATTTTATATAATAAATATGAAAACATTATTTCAATTTTTTCTTTATTTTATAATCTTAATTTTATTTGTATGGTTTATTTTCATATTTTTAGATTTTAGGTGATTTTATTTGTATGAAAATAATATTTCAACATATATTAATTATGGAGACTAAACAACCTTCTTCACCATCTTCAAAAAGACTTTCGTTCGGACAACCTTCAACAAAAAAAGAAAAAAAAAACGGATGATAAACAATTCATATGTACGTTTTACAGTTATTTTACTATACCTCTTACAATTTCACACCATCAAATTTTATTTTATTTTAAACATCCACGTGCTTATACACGGAATGATAAACTACTAATAAGTTTGTAAGAATATAATTATCATAATTATTATATATACCAAATAATTATCATGTATAAACCACCAATGTTGTAATTATTTGGGAGAGATTTATATGTAATCTTGTAGTGTTTTTTTTCTTCCTTTCATTTGAGTTTTTGACATCTTTATCTGTGCTCTCAATGAAAAAGAAAAAAAAAAGAAAGAACACTGACGAACTGCATTTTAATTCAGGAAGCATCGACACCGCAGGCAAAAATAAAAGGTATATTACACTAAAAAATGTTACGTAATTTCACATATACTTTTTTCCCTTTTCGTTTAATATATGACTTTAAAAAAATGATTTTTTCCTATTTTTTCTCTACATAATAAACGAGGTGTACAGTGTACTAACCCGCATATTATGACGGTAAAAAAATAATAAATAAAATATAAACTTAACATTCAAACATTTCGATAAAAACATTGATGATTTAAGTGAAACGGATAATATATAAATAGTAAGGACTGGAAATATGATGCAATTAGAACTTTAATTATTTCATACTACAACGGAAATAATATTTTGAGTTAATTATATTTTTGGTCCATGTAGTTTGGTGAAAATTATGAATTTTGTCTATGAGTCATAATTTTTATGGGTTTGGTCTCCCTGATACTAAAACTTTGCACCTCTTCTCATGATACTAAACTTTGCACCTCTTCACGATTGAAATTTATATTCTTGTTCACAAAAGAAACAAATATATAATATCAAACAAGAATACAAAAATTATGTAAAACATAGGAAGAGAAATGATGAGATCCAATTATGAAGTGGTTCAGTTAGATGTTAACGAATGCAATATACATCCATTCATTGATCTTCAATCCATGAGCTGTCTTCACTGTCAACGTTTGTCTAAGGCGGAAGAGAACCGTAACAGGGTCTCACTAATTTACAAGGAGTGACCACCTTAAACAACTTATTAGTAATTTCCCAAGTTAGTGATACCTTAAGCACTTGTTACTAATTTCACAAGATAGCCGCCTTAAGCAAACCTGACAACTAAGTTCTTTACCAAGAAATTACACTACAACAACTCTTAAAACCAAAAAAGGTCAAAGGTGTGTACAATGATTAACGTCCTTCCCTCACAATTAGATAAATGACAAGAGAGATATACATGTGCATATTAAGTTCTCTTCTCTTACCTTTGAGTTGTTCTTCAATAAATTGATCTTTATTAACAACTCAAGAGTCATACTATGAAATATGCACTTGAATTATCACAAGTGTGTGTAAAAGTAGAGAGAATTTCTACGCAAAAGAACCGTGTTTATATGAGCCTCATGCGAGCTTCTTATAACACAAGAAAAAAAGGACAAAACTGGCCAGATGGGCTGACGGCAAGAGCCAACGGTTGACCGTATGTATCAATCGTAGAGGCCCAGCATAGCTCACTTTTGACTTTTGAAATATGAACATTTTGTGTTGTCTTGTCCTTTCTTTTTATAGTGTTTTCACCAAACTACCATTTAAATATTGTTTCTAGATGTAATTTATGTCTAGACAATGTGAGAGATAAATTAAATTTCAATCGAGATATATATTAAAAACATTGGTACTTTTAAATAAATCTTAGGATATATTATAATATTGGCATTTAATAAATCTTTATTGTAAGGGGTAAGACACAATCTACCAATACAAAATGTGTGAGATTGTTTCTTCTTATAGAAAGATTTATCTAGATTTTCACCACTATCTTCATATTTTATAAAAAGCTTATTTCATCTTTTATAAATCAATTATTTTTATGAAACTTGTACAATAAGTTTTTTTCTTAAAATATATATTTGGTTTATTTATCAATGTAAAAATTGTGTTGGGAAATTTACCGATGACAATACTTTAAATTATTTGAGTTTTTAGAAACATTTTGGTTGTTTCATGAAATCAATTGTCATGATGTAACAAAAAAGGTTTATATATTTTTGGTTTTGGACATACCTGTATATAAGAATACTTGTAATTATTTAAACCTGTGATCATGCAATTTGATTGTGTAATAAGTATTTATTAAATTTATAATTTTCATATAAATACAGATATTATAAATTTGTAACATTTTATCGAATATTGAAATTATATCATCAAAACATTTTAAATAATATTTAATCAAATTAAGATGCAACATTACTAATACAAAGTACTAATCATTAACAAAGTTTGTGTATGTAAATAATTTTGATCATATACAAATAACAACTCTATGAAAAGACAACAAAAAATCTGTAGAAATTATGAAAATTATATATGTATTTCGTATTATATTAATAATTATTTATAGAATTTACGATGATATATAAGAAACATCAATGAATCTTGATTCAACTATACAATTGAATCGGTCTATATATACTAAACACTAATATTTTTATTCTATTTAATACTCTTTCGCGGTCAGAAAGAGAGGAGTCTCGACACTTTCCTAAATCAAAATTCCATTCCTATTTACTATCTTGGTAAGAAGAATTCACTCTGGTAATAAGCTAGAAACCTCACTTTTGTTTTGGCAAAAAGAAAAAAAAAAGTATATAACACAAAGATGTGTTTTGTTCAAAATTTCGTGAACACGTAACAAATATTTACAATAAATACAGGTTTCTAAATTACGAGAGTGTTCAAACAAACAGATGATGCATGTTTGTTTTGGTGGGATGTTGTCTCAAGCTGCATAAGGGGCGACTCGCCATTGATCCCTGAGCGCTAATTGGCTAGTACTCGTAGAACTACAACAAAGGACACAACCTCTTGTAAGAGGCTTAACGCTCTTCATTTGTGACATTTATGTGATACAAATTCATATATTGGTATGCTGTTCACATATTCAACTAATATTAAAGCTTGATATGAACATTCTTCAATCTTAGAGTAAACTCATTTACATAAAAAAAGTCATCAACATAAAACAAACCCGTGTTAATTCTAAAATCAAGAGCTATTTGTCTAGAAAACATATTATAACGTGAAGAATATTTGTTTTGTACTTGTAAACGTTCTTTGTAATAATTCGTTGTAAACATCATAATACCAAACATCTTTTTGATTATTCGTTTATACACTTATATCTAAAGTTGTAAGTTTCATATAAAAAAATGAAAACAAGGGACATTCATCTCAACAATTTGTACCCATATTATCCCATTTACAAATGTTATTTAAAAAAACAACAACATGCTTTCATTATTGTTGCTTACATTCCTAGGCAAAGATCTTGTTGAGAAAAAACCAATCTGTTGGGCCAAAAAAGAAAAGTCAATCATAAAAGAGGGCATGGCCCTGAGCATGAAAGGACAAACTCATTCCAATTCTCTCCCTCACCCTAACTCTGTGTGTTTGTGTGTGAGAGAGATAGAGAAAGAAAACAGGCTACAAAAGCTGTTACCTTTTTCTGCCTGAACACCCCTCCCCCTTTTCCCCCCATTTTTTTTTCAGTCATGGAAGTTTTCTTTACATCAAGAAATCTTTGCCACTTTACTAATTTGAGCTTAACTGTACCCTATATACCCATTTCTCACTTCAAGAAATCTTCAGGATCATAAAATTTTAAATCTTTTTACCAATTTAAGCTTCATGTATACAATGCCCACTTCATTATAGAAATCTTGAAATTCAGGGCACCCTCACAAAATCCTTCTTCAGGCTTCATGTACACCAATGCCCATTTCATTCAAGAAACCTTGAACCTTTTGTAACACAAATTTTTGGTTACCCTTTCTTATTACTCACAAATCCCATTAATTTCAAGAAATCTTGACACTTTTGTTAAGACAGATTCCAGGGTACCCTTTAGAGATTGCCCTCCTAATCCTCCTTTAAGCTTCATGTATTCTATGCTCATTTCATTCAAGAAATCTTGATTTTTTGCAAGAAATCTGTAAGCTTTTAAGCTTCATGTACAAAATGCCCATTTCATTCAAGAAATCTTGACACTTCTGTAGTTCTGTATGTCAAATATCAAGGTACTCTTTAAGGATTACCCAAAGGAATTGAGGGATTTCTGGATTTGTTGGTTGATAGTTTAAAAAAATGAGGGATTTCCCTTCTTGTTTTAATGAAAATGGTGTTCAAATTGCTGATGCTGCTTCTTCATCAGGTGCTTCTCTTACCACTACTACTATCACTACAAATAAAAATGCCCAAAATCTTGTTACTTGTGTTTATCAGTGTAAATTACACAGTTCCTCTTTCATCATCATCACTATAACTTGGACCAAGACTTTAATGGGTCAAGGTCTTTCACTTGAGATTAATGATTCCACAACTCAGTCTCTCTCTAAACTTGAAATCAAACCAAGTCTGTTCTCTAAAAGAAGAGGGTCTAAAACACTAGAAATGGGTTCTAATTCAATCAACATTTTCTGGGATCTTTCTTCTGCTAAATTTGGTTCTTCCCCTGAACCAATTGAGGGTTTCTATCTTGCCATCACTATCAATCAAAAACTGATCTTGTTATTGGGAGACATGGAGAAAGAAGTGCACAAAAAGATGAATCATACAACAAGTTCATCAAATGTGGTTTTTGTTTCGAAAAAAGAACACATTTTTGGTAAGAAAGTGTATGCTACAACAGCTCAATTCTGTGGGAAGGGACAAATACATGATATCTTGATTGAATGTGATACAACAAGAGCTAATGATCCGTTTCTTTTGATTCGAATCGATGGCAAAATGGTGTTGCAAGTAAAGAGGCTTCAATGGAAGTTCAGAGGAAACTACACAATCTTGGTTGATGGATTGCCTGTAGAAGTATACTGGGATGTTTATAACTGGTTGAATGGTAAATTAATGGGGAATGCAGTGTTCTTGTTTCAAACTTGCCTTTCGGCTGAGAAACTGTGGAGTTCGGGTCATTCTATGATGAGTTGGTCGGGTTTGATGATTAAAGATTGTGCTCAGTCACAGTCGCAGGGTCTAGGGTTTTCTTTGGTGTTGTGTGCCTGGAAAAACGAATAGGGAAGCTATGTTACGGTTTAAAGTTGAAACACTTTGTATTAGTAACCTGAATGTGATTTTTCTGTATTATTAGTGGCAGATTCTTAGATTATTTTGAAAATGTTTAGGATATATTCTTGTTAATGGATTTGATGACATCATGACATTTTGAATGTAGTTTCATCTAATTATTTTTGGATGGATGAGCTTCAAGTGTGAGAATGAAACCCTTGAATCTGAAGATTCCCGCCAAAGGGGTTGTTTTTTTAACTTTTAATATATATTTTTTCAATTTTAGGTTTTTTTGTTTTTGTTTTTTTAACAACTTTTATTAAATATAACTTTTTAAGGGTTCTAAAATGGGATTGCAACAGAGGAGAATTTTAGGGTCATTTACCTCACCTTTATTTTACCTTTTCACATTCCCTTCTCATGAATCAAGAGTGTATTGATCAAATTGCTCATATAAGATGGACAGAGTTAATTACACAAATGGTCCATGTGGTTTATCAAATTTTCCATGGTGGTTCCTAAACTTCAAAAATACACCCACAGTCCCTGTGGTTGTCAATTTATCCCAATGTTAGTCCATTTTTAACTGAGCCGTCAATTGCAACGTTAACTCTTATATTTATGGGGTACTATTGTCTTTTTACCCCTTGAATAATTAAAAATCATTAAAATTATTATAAAAGTTCACACACACTCTCTCTCTTCCTGCACACTGACACACACATGAAATAATCATTGCACACCTCTCTCTCTCTCTCTCTCTCTCTCTTCTGCACACACACACGTACACACGGAACTCCCTTCTAATCAATGCACACACACATCTCTCTCTCTCTATCTCGGTCAAACGTCGCCTCCACCAACATCCACCTCCGCCGTTCCACCGCCTCAACCACCATCCACCTCAACCACCATCCACCGCCACCACCTACCAGCACCATCTAACGCCACCACCTACTAGCACCGCCTCTGCTCTATCTCCTCTCTCTCTCTTTCTTTCTCTCTCCAAAAATCACTGCCACACTCCGCCTCTGCCACCGTAAACCCTATCTACCACATCTCCACCTCCGACATCTTTGTGAAACAGACAAACATAAACAAACCCTAGATCTACACAAAACCTAGAAAACCCTAACGTTGGTGGCAGTGGTTCAAGATCCCAACGTTAGCAGCGCCACCGTTCAAGATCAGGTTAGGGTTTTCGTGATTTACAAAAAATTTCATACTAGGGTTAGGGTTTTCGTGACAGCGCCACAATTTTTATAAACCACCGACCAAAAAAACAATCACTCTCATCTGTTTGTTCATACTCGGGTTAGGGTTTTCTTCATGGCGGTTGATATCGCGGTTTTTATATATATATTTTTATGCGATAATAATTATTTTTGATAAAAATCATGGATATATGTTTAATATATATTTAATATGATTAAATTTTATCTTCAGGTTCAAATTTCGGATCTATGATGATAAACATGAAGAAAAGGGAAAAAATCGAAGATAAGTGTGAAAATCCCGAAAATCCGCCGAGCAGCTCGATAGCGCCGCTAACCTGTGCCGCGTCGCGGCGCGACGAAGACTTTCGCGGCGCGAAGTCGCGTTTTCCAGCCTGTAAATTGTTTCGATTGTTATCTCGGTTTGGCAGCTTTGGGTTCCGACTTTTAAACCCTAAATCACCAGAAAACACCATTAAAGTCCAGAGGAAGCTTGGAGCAATAGCTTGGAAGGATTGGAGCTCAAAAGTGAAGATTAAAGTGAAGATCATTCGGCTTTTTACGATTTTTCGTATTCTCTTCATCAAGTTCTTGTTTGTTCTTGATTTCCAGAACTTTATCATGATTGTTAGAGACTAGATCTTCTGTTTTCCTCCCTAGAGGAGACGAAACTCATGTAATGGCTTAGTTTAATTCATGGTTTTTTGATACTTTGTTCATGTTTGTTCTTGGTTTTGCCTAATCTATCTTTATCCATGTTTATGAATCTTTCTTGATTCCTTAGAATCTGATTTTTATGTTTTGAGAGACCACTTGAATCATAAAGTTTGAATCTTGATTATCTAGGACCGATAGGTGATTGAGGAATAGTGATTGAACAAATCCTATGTTTTGAGCAATTAAAGTTAGAGTCTTTTGCATGTGATGTCCATATAATGACAATTTATATGTTAGTTTGATGTTTTGTTGATCATACAAGCATTAAGATTATGGCTTAACCTGTTAATCGAATTAATTGCTAATTAAACTATTTAATTGCACTTTTGACCATAAAGGTAATTAATTAGGGTAATTAGATGGTTATAACTGGATCAAGGGTGTAACTACTTTAGAAATCGATGCATGAATATTTTGAGTGTCTTTAGCTTATCTTGCCATGAATTTATTGCCATGAATTGAGTTGAGTTGAATCTAGGGAGGGAACATCTTCATTATTATTAATTCTCCGAGTTATTTGCATTCTTGTCTCTTTTGCATGCTTTTAGTGCTTTTAGATAATTTAGTGGTTTGAGTTGGTAGCAAGTTCAAATCTTTTACAACAAATCCCCCTTTAATTGCTTTCTTTATTTTCTTGTCCTTAGTTTAGATTTAATTGCTTTTTAGTTTAGATTAGTTTAATTTGTTTAATATTTAAATCATTATAATATTATCAAATCAAATCCGTTCCCCGAGAGTTCGACACCCGTGCTTACTAATTATACTATAAAAACAGATTAGGTGCACTTGCCTATTCGTGTCGTTTTGGTACAATTTAACACTGAAATTATAAACAAAAAACTAGTACGCAAAACGCACATCAAGTTTTTGGCGCCGCTGCCGGGGAACGGTTGCATTTGATATTATTATAGTAATTTCTTTATTAAACTTTCTGTTTGCTTAGTGTTAGTTCGTTTCTGTTCGCTGTTTGTTAGATAGCGGCGCTAACTTTTTGCGGTTAGCGGCGCTAACTTTTTGCGGTTAGCGGCGCTAACTTTTTGCGGTTAGTGGCGCTAAACCGTATTAGTTAGCGGCGCGATCGCCGCTGGCAGTTTGTTCGTTTTCGTTTTTCTCGCTTTCTGTTTCTTGTTTTAGTTGTTAGTTTCCTTTCTGTTTTTCCGGGCCTGTTTAGGGTAGTGCTTTCTGCTCCTTAGACACCCCTTAGGTTTGCTATTAGTGTATGTCCTGCGCTTTGTCGTCCGAACTAGTTGAACCATTTGAAGAACCGGAGCGCGAGTTTAACCGTTTGAGGAGAGCTGCACGCGAGAGAGAACGCTTACGTAGAATGGCTGAAGATTTGGCAAATTTGTCCCTGGAGGAGTATGCGAGTCGTCTTTGCGAAAGAAACGCCGCCGGTATTCACCGCCCTGCAATTCCCGAGCAAACAAACTTTGAGATCAAGGGGCAGTTTCTCCATATCTTGCGTGATACTCCTTTCACCGGAAAGGATTATGAAGACGCCATCCAGCATGTCGAGTCCGTTCTCGAAATCGCCGATTACTTTCACATTTCGGGAGTAACGAAAGATGCCATCATGCTGCGAGTGTTCCCGATAACACTCCAGGGCGCAGCCAAACGTTGGCTAAGATCCGAGCCACCCATCCGCACATGGGAAGCGCTCAAAACAAAATTCATAAAGCAGTTTAGTCCTCCCTCTAAGATTGCCAAAATGAAAATGCAAATTCAAAATTTTACGCAATCTGAGAACGAGACTCTTTATGAAGCCTGAGACCGTTACAAGGAGATGCTGCAGAACTGCCCGCAGCACGATCTAAATCCTCACCAGGTTGTCCAAACGTTCTACAATGGTATTAACGTCTGCACAAGACAAATGGTCGATTCTCAAGGGCCAATACCGAAGAAAACCCCCGCTCAGGGGTATGCCATCATTGAGGAGTTGGCTTAGCACTTCCATCAGTGGCATTCTGAGAGGGACCCTTCCCATAGCAAAAACACTTCCTCCCCTACCGACCGGTTGGACCACATGGCGGCCCTTAATGCCAAGCTGGATGCAGTAGGGCGGGATATGAAAGCAGTATAACAAAACATGCATGCCATGCAAGTCGGTTGTGACAACTGCAGCGGTCCCCATCTTGCGCGAGATTGTCCTTATGACGAGGAAGGAAATCTCAAAGAATCTGCTTGTTATTCAAACGCGCAGGGGTATGATCCTCCAATAGAAAGCGAGCATGTCCCTTAACGGAAACCTCAGTGGAAACCCTATCTTGAGTACCGTAAGGAGATGGAGGCGAAATATAGGTAGCACGGCCCGGGACTTTATCAGCGAGAACAACCGAAAGAGCCGGCAAAGACGCCTAATTTTGAGGAGATGCTCAACCGCTTCGCAGCAGCGTCCGATCAGAGGTACAAGGAAACCGAGGAGCTAGTCAAGAGGATCGGATCGACCGAGGCAGCACTTAGGGATCAGCAGGCTTCCATCCACAACATCGAGACCCAAATCGGGCAAATCTCTCGGGTTCTCCAGGACCGCTTCCCTGGGACTCTTCCAAGCAACACCGAGACTAATCCTAAAGCCGATCTTAAAGCAGTGTCTACTAGGAATCAAACACTCCATGATCCTTCACCTAGTAGTCTCAACACTGATTCCGAGGTGCAGCCGTCTCCGCAGCCTGAGCTAGAGAAAGAGAAGGAGGTGACTCCTGAACCTCCAGCTGCACCACCTGTTGCTCCATTTAATCCACCTCCTGTTCCATCACCTGTGAAACCGTACCATCCACCGATACCCTATCCGCAGCGTCTCCAAAAAGACTATCAGGATGCGGAATATCAAAAATTCTTAGAGCACTTGAAATCTTTGCATATCAACATCCCTTTCGTTGAAGCGATGGCTCAAATGCCAAAGTATGCAAAGTTCATGAAAGACTTGCTTGCTAATCGTAAGAAACTTGAAGAGGTCTCGAGCGTCACGCTCAACGATCAGTGCTCGGCAGCGATACTCCGAAAGATCCCGAAGAAAATGACTGATCCCGGGAGTATTACTCTACCTTGCCAGTTTGGCAACCTGCGCATTACTCAAGCGTTGGCTGATTCAGGTGCAAGCGTGAATCTCATGCCATACTCTTTATTTTCCAAACTGGGCCTGCCTGAGCCCAAGCCCATTCGCATGTCTATCCATCTGGCAGATAAATCCGTCACTCATTCGCGAGGGATAGTTGAGGATTTATTAGTGAAGGTAGATAAATTCATCTTCCCTACGGACTTCATTTTTTAGACATGGAGGAAGATGATCAAGTCCCTATTATTCTTGGCAGACCTTTCCTGAGTACCACTAGAGCTCTAGTTGACATTCACGAGTCAGAATTAACGCTCAGGGTAGGGTCCGATGTCATCAATTTTGGACTTAACGAGTCTGTGAGATATTCTAAATGTCTCGATGACTCTGCTTTCTTTATGGGAGTTTCAGATACTCTTCAAGAGAAAAAGCTGCGTGAGGAGAGAGCCGAAAAGGCCGAGAGCCCTAAGCCGAAAGAAGAGAGTCTTCTCGACCCCGAGAAAGACCGACCAAAGGCTCGTGAGAAGGGGGGTAAACACTTCGACCCTGGGGATAAAGTTCTACTGTTTAATTCAAGGTTGAAGAAGTGTCCGAGTTATTTCAAATCCCGGTGGTACGGACCATATGAGGTGAAGGAGGTGTTCCCGAATAACACCATTGAGTTACTTGATCCTAAAGGGAGGACCTTCAAGGTGAGCAGGAACCAAGTGAAGCACTACTCGGAGGAAGGCACCGATGAGAGGGGAGGTGAGGATGAAGGCCTCTCCGGGCCAAAACCCTAAGTGTGGGGTTGGGAGTCAAGCTAGTGACTCTTCAAAAACAAGCGCTTCTCGGGAGGCAACCCGTGTTTAGGTTTTCGTTTTTTCTTTTTGTTTCCAACTTTGTGGGTGTGTTGTCTAAAAACCCTCACGAGACTACAACTCGTCCTCTCGGGCTACCAAGAGGTTTAAAGGCTTGTTGCATATGCTAAATGCAACCGTGATTCCTACAAAAGTGAGTTAGGTTTGTTTTTTTATGTGTATTAGTTGTTTGATTCTTTGCCGAGATCTATCTTATCATTTTGCTTCGAGTGTTTTTCTTGCAGGTGGTTATGGAGTACGCGCTTATGCTGGCTTTTGCTCAGTGTTATCTTTTATTGCCCCATGTGTGGATACCCGAAGAGAGTTTTCTCTAACCTTTTTCTACCTTAGTGTTTGATTTTGTGTACAATGGGGACATTGTACGATTTAACTGTGGGGTATAGGGTTAGAAAAAAGATTCCTAGCTTGAACTTCTTTTGTCCTTGATTAAATCATGATGGTATTTGGGCTATAATTTTTAAAATTTTAATATCATTCGAGTAAGTGTTAGGTATTGGTTGAAGGTGTCAAATGTTTGATTTGTGAACAAGTTCAGAGGTTATACTTGGTATTTATGCATAGTAATTTGTGGTTTTTCACCGTTCCAGAGAAAGTTCCATTTATTTTAACCAACTTTTAATTTTTGAATTTAAATAAATGGTTAAGCCCTTTCTGAATCTAAGCTCGACAAAAATAGGCTGAGTGTGAATTTCCTCTTTTACTATTCACGTGCTTGCTTAATTGAGAAAATAAAAAAAGGAGAAAATGAGAAAAGAAAAAATAATAGAGCAACAATAAAGCCAAAAGGCTAGTAGTATAAGTCAAACATGTGGCCTTTGGGACTCGAACAAGTAAGCTCTGAGGGGTGTTCTACACCTAATCACCTAAAGCCAACTGGTCTGGGATTGGTTGGGCAGAAAGTTCGCTACATGGGTTCCATAGAAAGTCATAGGCTTATATGAGCGATAATAAAAGCATGTGTCAAGTAGAATTGAGAAATCTGCGATAAGTCTTGAGGTTGGGGGGTTCTTAAGGGGTAAATTATCCATAAAAGATTCATTAATTAACTGTTGGTTATTGATAAAAAGAGAATGCATTTGGAATGGTGAGAAGTTAGAGAGGACCGCAACACGGGTATATGCATAAATCTGGGTGTAATCGATGAGTTGTTTCTAATCAAACATGTTGACATTTTTCAGCGGTATTTAGTGTTTAGGAGAATGATGTTATTTATTTGAATGCCTTAGCCTGGATAAAGTTGTGATTTGTTTGAGGACAAGCAAAGTTCAAGTGTGGGGTATTTTGATATCGCGGTTTTAATATATATATTTTTATGCGATAATAATTGTTTTTGATAAAAATCATGGATATATGTTTAATATATATTTAATATGTTTAAATATTATCTTCAGGTTCAAATTTCGGATCTATGATGATAAACATGAAGAAAAGGGAAAAAATCGAAGATAAGTGTGAAAATCCCAAAAATCCGCCGAGCAGCTCGATAGCGCCGCTAACCTGTGCCGCGTCGCGGCGCGACGAAGACTTTAGCGGCGCGAAGTCGCGTTTTCCAGCCTATAAATTGTTTCGATTGTTGTCTCGGTTTGGCAGCTTTGGGTTCCGACTTTTAAACCCTAAATCACCAGAAAACACCATTAAAGTCCAGAGGAAGCTTGGAGCAATAGCTTGGAAGGATTGGAGCTCAAAAGTGAAGATTAAAGTGAAGATCATTCGGCTTTTTACGGTTTTTCGTATTCTCTTCATCATGCTCTTGTTTGTTCTTGATTTCCAGAACTTTATCATGATTGTTAAAGACTAGATCTTCTGTTTTCCTCCCTAGAGGAGACGAAACTCATGTAATGGCTTAGTTTAATTCATGGTTTTTTGATACTTTGTTCATGTTTGTTCTTGGTTTTGCCTAATCTATCTTTATCCATGTTTATGAATCTTTCTTGATTCCTTAGAATCTGATTTTTATGTTTTGAGAGACCACTTGAATCATAAAGTTTGAATCTTGATTATCTAGGACCGATAGGTGATTGAGGAATAGTGATTGAACAAATCCTATGTTTTGAGCAATTAAAGTTAGAGTCTTTTGCATGTGATGTCCATATAATGACCATTTATATGTTAGTTTGATGTTTTGTTGATCATACAAGCATTAAGATTATGGCTTAACCTGTTAATCGAATTAATTGCTAATTAAACTATTTAATTGCACTTTTGACCATAAAGGTAATTAATTAGGGTAATTAGATGGTTATAACTGGATCAAGGGTGTAACTACTTTAGAAATCGATGCATGAATATTTTGAGTGTCTTTAGCTTATCTTGCCATGAATTTATTGCCATGAATTGAGTTGAGTTGAATCTAGGGAGGGAACATCTTCATTATTATTAATTCTCCGAGTTATTTGCATTCTTGTCTCTTTTGCATGCTTTTAGTGCTTTTAGATAATTTAGTGGTTTGAGTTGGTAGCAAGTTCAAATCTTTTACAACAAATCCCCCTTTAATTGCTTTCTTTATTTTCTTGTCCTTAGTTTAGATTTAATTGCTTTTTAGTTTAGATTAGTTTAATTTGTTTAATATTTAAATCATTATAATATTATCAAATCAAATCCGTTCCCCGAGAGTTCGACACCCGTGCTTACTAATTATACTATAAAAACAGATTAGGTGCACTTGCCTATTCGTGTCGTTTTGGTACAATTTAACACTGAAATTATAAATAAAAAACTAGTACGCAAAACGCACATCAGCGGTGATGGCCGGCGAATGGAGCGGTGGTGGTGAGAGGGAGATGGCGGTGACAGAGTGAGAAAGAGAAGAGGGTATGTGCATGAGGGTGAGAGAGATGAATGTGATGACGGTGTATCTAGGGTTTGTTTGTAGGTGGTGGCGGTGGATGATGGTCACGGCGGAGGTGGATGGTGGTAGAGGAGGTGGAGGCGGCGGAGGTGTATGGATGGTGGTAGTTGACTGTGTGTATGTGTGTGTGGGTGGAGGTGGCTTCTAGATGGATATGTGATCGACAGAGGAGAGAGAGGGGGAAAGGTGGAGAGAGAGTGTTTGATGTGAGTGTGAGTGTGAGTGTCAGTGTAGAGAGGAGAGAGATGAGAGAGAGAGAGAGTTGACTGAGATGGATGGAAATGATTTAAAAATTAAAAAGAGGGTAAAAATGTCTTTTACGCTTCAAAATAACAGAGTTAACGTCAATTTGGACGGAGGGGTTAAAAAAGGACTAACATTGATACATATTGACAACCATGGGGACTATGAGTGTAATTTTGAAGTTTAGGGACCACCCATGAGAAATTTGGTTAACCACATGGACCATTTGTGTAATTAACTCAAGATGAATATCTTTATTCAACCCACATCAAATATTCGAAAATATCTTGAAGAACAGCGTTTAATTCAACTGTTAATGGGGATTGATGATTCATATAAGATGAATAGAGGACAAATTCTAATGATGAAGCCTCTTCCTAGTCTTGCCACTACTTGATCCCTTATAATCCAAGAAGAACGTCGATGATGTAACTCTGTTATAGCACCATTCTAAACTCACGGAGGAGTCTAAATCTTCGGTTCAAAATGCTGCAATCAATTCCACTCTCAACATCTCTCATGAGCAATATCAACAATTACTTCAACTTCACAATAGCAATAACTTGACATCATCATCATTCAATTCGAGTAAGGCCAATGATTCACTCACCAAAGGTGCATTGAATAGTGAAGGCAACTCATTTTTATTCAAACACTTTGCAGCTAATGTCTATAAATCTTCTTCTTTATTAAAAACACATTACTCATGGATTATCAACTTTGGAGCAAATTTTTTTTGAACAACGAAGTTATGTTAGTGGGTGGGGTCCGCAGTAACATCCATACGGGAAGTATGTGAACCCCAAGTCACTCACCATGAGGGATTAAACTCTATTCCGTTATCTTCGAAAACCACCACTATGAAGAATAATATCTTCACTTTTTTTGTAAGGAAACCACCATCTCCAAGGTTTAAACCCAAGACTTTCAGAATGTTGCAAAATCCAGATACCACTAGAACAAGTCCTAAATTGTGACTTTGGAGCAATTGATCATATGTGATCAAATATATCTCTTTTCTCACCCTTAACAAAATGTTCATAGCTTCATTCCGTTGGTCTTCCTGATGGTCACAACACTTATGTTTCATATATTGGTGGAGTAAAATTCCATGATACAGTCATTCTTCAAAATGTTTTATATGTCACAACATTCAAAATCGTTGCAAGCTTGTATCATGAAGCTGTTTCCAAGCTTGGGAATCCATACCCTCCAGCTTGAGGCCTTGAGGGGTTGTTAGTTTCACTAAAGTTTGTTAGATTAGCTTGTAGTTAGAGTTTTAGTAATTTACTTATAAAAAGTATGTTACAATTAGTTTAGCTTTCTATTTATGGCAGGTTATATATAATAGAAGGTGTAATGTAGATGTTTCTTGTATTCAATTCATTTAAGAATATACATCAAAATCTCAAATCTTTCTCTCCTCATTCATAGTTGGTTTGATAATACCATCTCACAATTCACATACTAGGAATGGCACAAAAAAACCCGAAACTAACGGGGAAAACTGAAAACCTACATAAACAGGGCGGGTTCGGGGACGAGAAAAACCCGATTATTTTAATCTAGGACGGGTTTGATGATCCTCGGCCTGACTATCTGATACTCGATTATAATTTAATATTAGTTATACAAACACATATACATATATATGTGTTAATCTTAAATAGAATATATACAAATCTTTATACACTGTCACACAACATAATTTTAATCATTTTCTTTATTTGAATTGTTTAATTTTGATATTTTAGATGCATTTAGACTCTTTAAACCTTTAATTTCTGTTCGTACATGTTTGTATTCGATAATATTGTATAATTAGTATAATCGTTTTCTAAAACTTGTGGCAAATTCTTAACAGTGATTATCTCTTTAGTGAAAAATCACAGTTTTACTTTAACGGGCAAAATCGTTGCATGCTTGTATCATGAAGCTGTTTCCAAGCTTGGGAATCCATACCCTCCAGCTTGAGGCCTTGAGGGGTTGTTAGTTTCACTAAAGTTTGTTAGATTAGCTTGTAGTTAGAGTTTTAGTAATTTACTTAGAAAAAGTATGTTACAATTTGTTAGCTTTTTATTTATGGCAGGTTGTATATAATAGAAGGTGTAATGTAGATGTTTCTTGTATTCAATTCATTTAAGAATATACATCAAAATTCTCAAATCTTTCTCTCCTCATTCATAGTTGGTTTGATAATACCATCTCACAATTCCCACACTAGGAATGGCACAAAAAAACCCGAAACTAACGGGGAAAACTGAAAACCTACATAAACAGGGCGGGTTCGGGGACAAGAAAAACCCGATTATTTTAATCTGGGACGGGTTTGATGATCCTCGGCCCGACTATCCGATACTCAATTATAATTTAATATTAGTTATACAAACACACACACACACATATCTTTACTACTTTATAAACCATTTAGCCTATTCTTTTTAAGACTTTTTTAAGTTAAGTAGTACAACACATTTTGCATATATTACAATACATTAAAGCAACATTTTCAAACATTGAAGTTATGAAAATTAATTAATTGTAAGTTACAAAACAAACTAATTAATTACATTAATTTCAAATTATTGTAACCAATTATTATGATTTATTGCATATTAAATTAAACTCAAGTTTAGTTCAATAATTTATTGCTTTAAGTTATTGTAAGTAATCTTTTAGTAATTGTACTACTTAATTAAAATAGTTTTCAAAAATTAATAAATATTTCTTTAAGGTATTAAATTTTTGTTGTGATTTAAATAATATTAAATTCAACATAAATTTTGTTAAAAAATAATATTTTAAAGTATATCTTGATTACTTATCTTAAATTTAGTCCTTTTAAAACGGTTTTAATATAGACAACACATATTATCGATAATCACACTCTTCTTCTTTTAATTTTACTTCAAAAGTTACATTTTATCCCAAAAAAACATATTTTACCCCGCCGCATCACGCAGGTAAAACACTATATATATAACACTGTGATAAACTGAGCCGAGGCTCTGATACCACTGTTGGGTTTTACAGGTCACAATTCATACTTAAGTTGTCCTGATTCACAACCAAACTGGTTTGAACAAACTCAGAATTGTACAGATATAACACAGTTATTATTCATTAAAGCGGAAATATAACTGGCAGCATTAACTGGGGAGGGAAACATTAACTGGCAGCACTAACGGTGATGAGATCAACGGCTCAGATTTGGTCTCCCGTACTTTTTTTATTTTCCTGGTCTCTTTTGAACCTCCCACTAGATATATATATATATATATATATATATATATATATATATATATATATATATATATATATATATATATATATATATATATATAGTGTTCCACCCGCACGATGTGGCGGGGTAAAATATATTTTTTGGGATGATATGTATATATAGAGTGTGGTTATTGTAAAAGTTGTGAAAATGTAAAAAGGGTAAGAGGCAATCCTAACCGTCGGATTGCCATAAAATGTCAATTTTCGTCGGTAAAAATTGATGACATGGAAGGACGGTTTAATTGAGACGCGAGGACAAAATTGGAATAAAATGATCAATTCAGTTACCCTAATACCGAGAAATATGCTACCTGGCCTCTAGCAATCACGATTGTTTGGAAAACGGAATTCATACGATTAGTTAAATAGAAGACTGTTTTATCCGAAGGAAATGAATCATCGGAAAGAAAAGGTACGCGCACTTCATTTATGTTATTAATTTAATATACATTAATATTGAAAAATTCAGAACTTCATTTATTTTAAAAATTGATGATTGCATATTAAATAATTGGTGAATTATCATATATTTCAAAAATTCCATATGAGCTAAATCTGGGCTTGATCTATTTTAAATAAAATGGTATTTAAAATAGATTTAACTTAATTTTACCTCATAAGTTAATGAGATAGCTTAAGAAACAAGTCACCAAAAAACTCTCTTCCCTTCTCCCTGTTGGTTCGACCGACCACAAAGGAGGAAGAACCGGGTCGGTTTTTTTCTTGTTAGACGCACACACACGCATACAAACAAACAACTTGTTTTGTTTTTGGTTGCTTGAGTAACTATGATATCATATTTTTCTTTTATATGATTAGTTTTTGAGATTGCTAGATCCTAACCCTCTTTCAAATTTTTGGGGTTAAGTTGAGTTGATCAACTTCCAGTAACAATCTTAACACTTTTAAAATTGTACAACTCAAATAGCATTATTTACAATATGTTTAAGCAATAATCTTAAACACTTTAAATGCTTTATAAAAAACTCTCCTGAATTTAATGACACTTTAAATGCTTTATAAAAAACTGTAAGAATTTAAATACACTTTAAATGTTTACAAAAAACTGTCCTGAATTTAATGACAGGAAATGCGAGAGGACCGAACCGAAAACCGTTTATGGTAATCGGTTTCGGTTTTTAAACCGAACCGAAAACCGAATTTGAAAACGGTTTAAGATTTTTCGGTTACGGAGCGGTTCGGATTACGGTTAAAGCAGTTTATATCCGAATTTTGAACACCCCTATGTCGACAAATGCAACTATTTTACCCCGCCGCATCGCGCGGGTAAAATACTAGTGTATATATATATATATATATAGACAAAAGTTAATGCCAGAACCATTGTTAACGCGAGAACCGCGAGAACCAATCTAAGCCGTCCAATTCCCTCTCCTTCAATGCCATTGCCCACCCATGAATTTCTCACATGCACCCTGCCACACCCTATCCCTCCACGCTCTCCATCCATGATACTTCCCATATCCAAGGAACGGCTAAGATTGGTTCTCGTGGTTCTCGCACTAACAACGGTTCTCGCATGAACCCTCCCCTATATATATATATATATATATATATGTGTGTGTGTGTGTGTGTGTGTGTGTGTGTGTGTGTGTGTGTGTGTTAATCTTAAATAGAAAATATACAAATCTTTATACACTATCACACAACATAATTTTAATCATTTTCTTTATTTGGATTGTTTGATTTTGATATTTTAGATGCATTTAGACTCTTTAAACCTTTAATTTATGTTCGGACATGTTTGTATTCGATAATATTGTATAATTAGTATAATCGTTTTCTAAAACTTGTGGCAAATTGTTAACAGTGATTATCTCTTTAGTGAAAAATCACAGTTTTACTTTAACGGGCACTCCATGGTGAAAATTACACGTTTAATCACATATTTATATTAAACGGGGATACCCGTTTTCCCGCAGTTTTCTCCGGTTACCCGACGGAGATCCTCTAAAACCCCGTGGTTTCTTAAGCGGGACCGAGATAGTTTTCTTAAACAGGAACGGGGATCAATTCCTGCCTGAACACGCCTCATTGTCATTTCTACGACCGTGCTGATTCGGATGGCCATGGACGTCGACTACATACGTTACACATGCTCTAAGAATGGTGGTATAAGGTACCCTGTGGCAGTGCGTGACCGGGGCAATGAGGGTTGGACTATGAGGGTTTGGTTGAGAAAGGCAGACTCCGGGAAAACAACTACTTTCTTGTGACCTTTGGCAGCACATAGTGATGGTGGTACCTACGACGGCGGTAGGTTCTCGGGTTCAACAAAGGTGTATATATTTATGAAGATAACAGCAAAACTATTGGATTATATATGGAATTCGTGTCAGTATTTAGATATAGGTACAGGAATATTTTGACTAGATCAAACCTGCCGTGGTATCACAAAAACTAAAGATCATAAAATGATTTGTTTAAACATTGATATTCTTAAATATTTAGACGTGAAAAATGATTTACAATTTTGTAAGGATATAAAACTTATAATTATCGTGTATGATAAACTTTTTTTTGTAAGGCGCCCCCTTCCTCGCAAGAGGCTCGGGGGATCAAATCCTGCTGCATGCAGTCAGTTGGGGGTTTTTCCCTTAAGGGTTTCCTCCATAAAATGAAAGTGTGGTGCTTGAATCTTGGTTAAAGCCAAATAACGAGGCGGTTGAAAACCTGTCACCAAGCAATTCAAACCCGTAATGGAGAGGCGAGGAAGTGTCTCCATTCGCCGGTAAAAAAAATGTACAGTAAAGATACGTCTTTTCTCATAATAGGTATTATCTATTATACATATATGTATACACACATGGCCTTACACTTGGCAGTTGGCATGCCCGGTTCTCACCTTGTGCGAGAGACAGTACACCAGGCCTCTTGATTATAAGGTAATGAGTAACACCTTTATCAATTCAAACCAACCAAAATGCCACCTCAGCTGACACATTAGTTTTTCCTACTCTCTCTTTCCCAACTCAAACTCAACCTAAAACCCAAAACCCAAAACCCAAAACCCAAGTAGCACTCATTTTAATCAGCCTAAACAAATCAAAATATTTTTTCTCTCCTTAGCCTTTCACAAAATCAAAAAAAAAGGAAAAGAAAAGAAAAAAGCTGACAATTACCTTTGGTTTAGTGGACCTGGAAGGGGAAATTTGGGGAGGAACCCGTAACCCCTGTACGGGTGTTCCCATGTGAAGCCAGCGAGCCCGAAGACAACCCGAAGAAGAAGCCGAAAGCGCTATGCATGGCCTAAGAATTAGAGTACAAGTTGCAGCTATATCTTCTTATCAAACTCACCATATCATCATACTAGTTTTTTTCTTCTCTTATTTAACTCACTACTTATTACCCATTAACCATCAAGATTTCAACAAATAAAATAAAAAACCAATTGTTCTCACCTGCTCACCACACACCCTCGAGTTGTTTTAAGGAGGGAAGAAGAAATTGCGTTTTTGAGTTTTTTTAGGAGGGAAGGAAAGGGCTGAGAGGAATTGGGTAGAGTAATTTCATTATTTTTGTGTGTAAAAACTTCTCTCCCACTTTTAAGATGATTGAAAGGGAAAATTTTTCTATCCTTCAATTTCTTTTCCTCCCTTTTCACTTCTTCCCTTCACTTCATTTAAAAACTTGAGAACAAGCAGTGGTCATCCCACCTACACTCTCAAGTCATCACACATTCACTCCCTTTACTCTTAGGAGCCTCAAATCTAAAAGTTGCAGAACAAATGGTGAACTACTCATAGGCGGACCTATGTGTTTCTCGGAGGAGTCATGGGACACCGGACAATTTTGCGGACGTAATGAAAAATTTTAACGTTGTCGAGTCGGTGCACCAGTCAAATTTTAGGGTGCCACCACTGATTTTTTGATGTCACCAAAATCAAGAGAAAAATGAATATTTTATAACGAAAAGTGATAAAATATAGTTCAATCTTCTATTTATACCTTTAAAATATTTTAGTTTACCTTAAAAATAGCAATTTAATTAACATAACTTCGTATAAATTGTATTTTGTTTTAAATTTTGGCTCTCAAATACCAGAACAACAACTAAAACCTCGTTAATCCGATCTGATTAACTGGAAACCCGAGAAAAAACCCGAACAACAACCTTAACTTTAAGTAATTTTATTTTCGCCATTATATGATGCTACCGGTAAAAAAATTTCCTGGGTTTGCCCTTGAAAGTAGTTGTTTATGGAAGTCAATGACTTTTTTCGATCTTCACAAATATTAGAAGCTTGATCATAAGATGTCTCTTAAATAAAATATTTAGATATAACTCTTCTTTTCCACTCCGTTAATAGTGGATTTACTTTTATAATCCATTTATGATAGTTTTATTATTTTTCTATCTTATAAGAATTTACATAATTGTTCTTTTAAAATTATATAAGCAAGATAATAATATATATATATAACTGAAAGCTGAACTTTGTTACATCCACGTACTTGAAAACTGGATACTATTTATTGATAGATTGTTAGGAAAAGACATTCGATAAATAGATCATGACATATTATATAATTTGAGATGAAGACACTCCGAAGTATTTATTTTAAAATTTTCTACACATGAAACACAGATTATGCTTTTTTAACCGATACCTACATAAACGAATACTACATGTTGACATTGTTGTTCAAACATCTATACCATGTTTCTATAATCTGTGTGTTTAGATTGTGCATCGGTCGACAAAAACTCACACCGTCTCTCGCACTGGCTCATATATAAGGAGTCGTAGCACACACCTATGAGGTTGTTTATGATATATATAAACTTGGCTGCAGAAGGATTCTTTGATGAAACCGGATGAAGTGGTTGATGTAACAAAAGAAGTTTTGAAAGTAATTGATTGAGAAATGCAATTGAGTTGAAGTAATAACTGAAAGTCAAGGTGAAAGAACGGTTGACTCGAAGGGAAATCTACACAAACTTTGAGCTGATAATAAGAAGATGATGGCAGTAACGACGAGATTAATGGGATGCAGATGCGGATGCTTAACTCACTGAGTTGAAGAGTAGAACAACCGGAGAAGGTGTTCACCTTAATAGGAAGTGGAAGCATTTAGCCTAGAAACAAAGGTAGTTTCTACACTTTCTGAAGTGATCCAATTGATTAATAAGCACAATCTTCTACATTGTTAAATTGTAGGGAAAAGTGAAAGGAAGTCGAGATCTAGTCTGAATTTTCTTCGTAAATTACAAAACTTCGTTCTCTACTCTCTTCATGATCACTATAATAACTTCCATCTGATGTACTCATGAAGAGTGACGCATCAGATGCATAGCTGCTCGACTGTGACAATAAACTCACGTCACTGGTCGTCATTTGTTCAACGTCTTGTTCAACGTCAGTGTAGCTGCAAATGGTATATAAAATTATTATCAAGTGAATTAGGTGTGGTTTAGACTGAAAAAGAAAAGGTTCTCCAAGACTTCTCACCAAATGATAAACCTACCTTCCTTTTGGGAATTCAGCTACCAGGCAGAAATTAGGCCTTTGTTCCAGTAGTTGATTTATCGGAATGAAACTGCATAATATATTCAATATCTTTATGAATTTAAAATTCTTTTTATACTAGTAGCGAAGATGAGTTATGATACCTAGCACTGTAACATCTATTGCACCAGTCACCCTCGCATGCTAGACCTTCCCTGTTAGATATGTCCTGTTACAACAATGGCAAACTTTTCAATCTCGGGTCCGTTGTAAATATTTAAGAATCTCATACAACTAAAGGTGGCAAATTCCACCCGTTTGCTCTTAAAAATGATTGTTTCACATTGTGTTTTATCTCAAACAAATCAAATAAAAAAGTTTTTGGGCCAAGTGTGCCGAACTGATTGAATGGCTTGAAAGTGACCCAAAGTATATTTCTAATGTATACAACTTCCAAATCATTTCATTCAAACTATCATTGTCATATTATTGTTTTTGTAATCATGATTGATGCACTAATTGTTTACAATTTTCTTAAAAAATGGACAGTAAGTGTTAGTGGGTCAATCAAAGCCAGCCCGTTTGACCCATTACCAAACCCAACCAACCTAGTCATCTTGCCAACTCTGCATACAACTAAAGAAAACTATGGGAAGTTAATGGATTATTTTGAGAAAGAATAAGTAAATTTAAAGCACGCACAAGGTGTCTAAGGAGCCTGAATTCTCCTGCAAGAACAGATGCCATAAAGCGCCCGACTTCAGTCTGTCAATCAGCATTAGATAGAGAGTATATTAGTGAACAAATGAAGGAAAGAAGTGTAGAGGGGACTAAGAAATTGTTCCATACTTCCTTGAGATGCATACAGTCGCGTAAAATCATCACCTCCAAATGATCTCCACCGCCGTTGGCACCAACATTCCTATCATTTTAAAGTAAAACTTAGGACAACAGAGGCAAAAGGTCAAAATAAAAAATTCATGGGTCAAACTTACTTTAAGAAGGCACCAGTGAATGAGTAGGATGTTGAAAGGTCAAGATGTTTCAATCTGTGTAACCCCTGAAAAAAAGAGGCTATAATACATTAAAACTTGAAGCAACAAGTCAAACCAAATTTTATTAATCAGTAGAATAAAAGGTATGTTAATTAATCATTTAGTTGGTTATATGAAGTCTCTGATGCGTACCTTCACCAGCATACGAGCCTTGTAGTCGTGCAGTTTGAACCCTTTAAGTGCCAAAGTGTTTATGTTAGGACAGTTCAGCACAAACTCATTGCAGGTTGGGTATTGCAAACCATCATCTCTACCTGCATATAAGAACATACTTTATCCTTACATTGTTTCAAAAGTCAGGAATGAAACAGAAACTACAATTTTGAATACTTGCAGACCTGTTTTTGAAGATTCGAAAACCAAACGTTCAATCAAGGGACAATGTCTACTTACTGACTCCAATGTATGCCTCAATTCAACATGCCTATCATCACAGAATAAGTTAGTAATTGGGAAATAGAAACATGCCCTACTGGAAAAGAGGAAGAAGAATAAAAAAGAATATCATAACTGACTCTAAATAGAAGTTAAAGGTAATATGTGCACTCTGGTCAACAAATGAAGTAAGCACATGTTCTTATTTATAGATCATAGATGTACCAATTATATTTTACAATGCTGTACAAATGCATAGAAAGACTTTCTTATGATTATAGATGATGCAATGAATATCTTAAAACTCGAAATATTTTAAGACAGCATGAAGTTTGATATCTCTTAGTAACTTAATATGTGTAATCCCCCCTTAAAATGTCCCCGACCTACGCCACAAAGAATTGTGACAGACAGTTCACACAGCACATACTTTGGGCATAGAGAAATTGCATAGAGCGATGGATACAATACTATATGCAACTATGTGTCATTGAAATTAAAATTAATCACAGAAGTTTAATGATTTCAACAAACATATAAAGAACTTACAGGCCCACAATCTCTAGATCAAGGAGAGATGGACAAGCCGATAATGATGCTAAGAGGGCTGGATTATCCATTCTTTCGATATTGTAAAGGTGTAATCTTCTCAAATGAGTCCTTTCAATTACAAGTGAAAATAGAACACCTCAGTATATAACAGAGACTGAATAGGATTGACTTGATATATTTTAAACTAAAAAGAACATACCCTGGTGTGCCACTCAAAGAACTCAAACAAGTCCTTGTTAGGATAGAAGACTCTTTTCCTTGCCTTGATCGCTTGTCATTCCATGAGAATCCTGATGCATGACTAGTATTCCTAATGCTATAAACTAGAGGCTGAGAGGAAAAGAAAGGAGGAGCAGGAATAGGAGGCAATACACCAAGTTTGATAGACCTGAGTGTGACATAAACTGTAAGTAGTGGTACATAATAAGAAAAAAATGTTTAGAACTGTATGCATACTGTAGTGCATGATCTGGAAATACCTATAGGAAATAATACAAGTGACTTTAAATTGTGACTTCATTAAACGTATGTCATGTATTGTTTAAATCAGA
The DNA here is from genome assembly GCA_947179395.2 of Pulicaria dysenterica. Lineage (NCBI taxonomy): Eukaryota > Viridiplantae > Streptophyta > Magnoliopsida > Asterales > Asteraceae > Pulicaria > Pulicaria dysenterica. Next base: position 73,575,320 of record OX359288.1, on the reverse strand, counting down.
AGCTTCATATGTGATCAAGTCCACAATGTGATCATGGATGGGAAGCTTAAAAGCTTTCAGCCCAATGTTTCTTAGTTGAACAGCCAAACTCACAAGGGGAGTCCAGCCTTCCTTAAGCATATATGGCCCTCAGTCTGATAGTATATGGACTCATGGACATCAAACTTGGTATGGATTTCATACACTTATTAAATCAACTCTTTAATAAGGCTAAGGTGCCAGAGCAGTTAAGAGCATATTGGATCTCTGCAAGGTGTAGCTCAGATGTGAGCATCAAAGGACAGAATTGAATTAAGATGCACACATGCACCCCCACAAAATAGAAATTCTCTTCAAAAACCAAGGTAGCATGTGGTCTTTTCATTCTATAGTGAGACCAGCATTCAAATAATAATCCCTTCTAACAAAAACACAAGTCCCTCTTTAACATCCAAATTGTTGAAGACTGCAAGGGTTACATACAGAGAAAATATAACAGACAAAGTTTGACAATAAATACAACACGGGGTAAATTTTGGAGCTAAAAATATAACCAAGCCTGAAAGCATCAGTGTGGGTTTTGAATTGAACAGTAACAGGGTTTAAATCACTAAAATAAAAAATGGATCCATGCAATTGAAAATCCATCTCTAGATGACCTAATATATATCCATTCACAATCATCCTTATTATTATTAGACCATGTATATCTTTAAACAAACAACAAGATAAAAAAAAAACGAAGCAATTTATCATTCCACATAAAGGAAGACAAGGTCTTACCTAAGTGATCCTCCTGCTCGATTAATCATAGTCGACACCACAGCATTATTGACTTTGGGGACAAATGTAGCCAAGTCAATGTTAGCAAAACACAATGGATCCATAGCACATTTATCAAAAAATGAGCATGTAGCCGCAGCATAACACACACTTTGGGTATCAAGCATAGAAAAAACCTGCAAAATATTAAATTGACAAATGCATGATATATATCCTTCTCCCCTCTCCGAATTATCCATATTATGAACAGAAAATGGGAGTAAAACTGTCATTATCCAGAATTCCAGATCAAGATATAACACACACTTTGGGTATCACGCATAGAAAAAACCTGCAAAATATTAAATTGACAAATGCATAATATATATCCTTCTTCCCTCTCTAAATTATCCAGATCATGAACAGAAAATGGGAGTAAAACTATTTGCATAAACAGATTCAAATAGAATCCTAACAGAAACAAGACAAACGACTGAAGCTAAAAGAAAAAATAAGAACAACAAAAGAATCATGTAACAAGCATAGCCATTGCACGGGAGAGCTGAAATTGCTATAGAAAATCGCATAAAAACATCCGATCGAGATAGATTCACTCTATCCTTCTCCCCTGACGTAAGTATAAAAAACATGACGAGAAACTTGAAAGAAAACAGTATGCATAAACAGATCGAAACAGAATCCGAATAAAAATTCTAACACATTAAGCAATATAAATAACTTAAGCTGAAAAAGGACAACAATATAATAAAAAGATAATGAAGCAAATCCATAGCACGAGAGAAAAGAAGCAAACTGTACAGAAACATATAAACTAAATGAAAATCATGACATCCTTCTTCCTAGTTCCTATCCAAATTCTCTTAAAAAACAAATTTATAGATAGAAATAAAACGATTCGCATAAACAGATCGAATTAGAATTCCAAAATTCAAAATCAAAAGCTCAACATACCTTGATAGTGAGGTCAGGAGAGAGCGGCCAAACGACGGCGTTATGAGAGGAGGAGCACCTCCGAGCAGACCGATTTCCAGCTTCAAGTAGCAGAGATCCGAGATGCAAAGCGCGTTGGATCAACAGATTCTGATCTGAATCGGACGAGGTGGACTGAATGAGACGGTCGAAGGAGGTGTGGATCGAATGTGAATCGGAGAGAGCTAAGAAGGAGGTTAAGAGAGCGTCCATGTTGAAGTGATCGGAAGAGGACGACGATGGCGATGATGGAGGTTTGGGGCGTTTGGCCATGGGAGATGAGAGAAAGGAACGAGTTAGAGGTTTTTTACTTTTAACAGAATCTGAGAGTAAAGAAAGAAGAAGATGGAATATTGAGTGACACGTGGGAGTGTGTATAGGGTACGTGTAGGTCTAGACTGGTCCCTCGCCTACACCTATAGAAAGGTGTTTATTAGATGATGATGACTTCATTTCCTACCTTTTTTTTTTCCTTTTTTTTAGATATTCTTTCACATCATATATAGATAAGAAATTATATATTCTTTTATAAAAAGTTTATTTATTTTTCAATTACATAATTAATACAAATATTAAAATCAATAGATGAGTTGAAAAAGAATTAATAAATCACATATTTCATCTTATAATCAGTAAAAAGTTATAATAATAGGAAATAATCGAAAGAAATAAAATTTTCTTGTCTCTTTTCTATCATAATATCATTTTAAGAGCAATCATAATGATCTCGTGCAAGCTTCCTCGTTATTGTCCATTGCTAGTTGTTTGTGGTGATGGTAATAAGCGACAAAAACCACCCACCCTCCCCCAATATGATACAATGTAATAAAAGTTCTTTAGTTTGTAATCGATTCGCTCCATCATGCTCTCGCAGTCTCATGGTAAGAAATGAGACATCCTCGAAGATCTAAAAGATGTGATTTTTTTATAGACTTAAACTAATTAGTACTTTTATTATTAATTAATTTTATGTAATAATATGTAGTTAATATTATGGTTAAAATAGTGTCTATAAATAATAAACCACCACGCTACATGCGACCATATTTGATTTCTATTCAATTAAGTTGGATGGCATCGTTGATAAACCACCACGTACCAATTACGTGGTACGTGGTGGTTTATCAACGATGCCATCCAAGCTATATATGTCAATCTTTTGAGAAAGCTTTCACATAATTCAAATTTATATAAATTAAACCAAAATTCAATAATATCGACTAGTTAAATAGTTTACATATCACCGTTACCAAATAATATTAAGGACTTACAAAATAATATCTAATCAGATAATTTTAGAAACTCTGTTTTACATCAAAACATGTTACCCAACCTCTTCATTTTGCAACATCCGTTACAAAGTTTCGAAGACTTCATAAAACAACATTGTATTAGGATATCAACATCATAACTCAAAGGTAGCAAATTAACATTTTTCAAGACCAGAAACATATCAACTGCATGAAATGATGACTAGCCATCCCTTGGGGCTGGCATCAACATAAGCCTGTCTTCTTGCTGCTGCTGGTTTCCACTTGCATTCCTCCTCTCTTCAGCCAACAAAGCCTGCAAATCGCTACCATTTGCTAAGCTATTGAATTCAACTGCTTTTGAAGGCATAGTTGGATACCGCCTTTGACAAAAAGTCATCAGTCTCTTGACTGATTGCAAGTACTTTCGTGTTGTTTCATCGTTCATGACATGGGCTACACTGTTGGTGTAAATTTTTTCACGAGCTGAACGTTCATGAATACCAACCATAGTAACACCAATAGGCCATGGTGCGTTACCGATTGCCATTCTGATGTAATGGTCCATGGCAGCTAAGTAATCTCGTTTCATGCAGCAGTTTACCACTAGCATTAGTGCTTGCCGAATGTCATCAGGCAGAACCTATCAACCATTGAATATCATTAGCTATGGCAATAAAAAGAAGGTCAACTGCTACGTCGTCTATCCAAAAGATCAGTTTATAACTAAAACTGTATAGTTTTGCAATCATATTTAGCGCATTAATTATTTATGAAAAGGAATTTAAAATATGGACAAAAAACTGGGTCAACTAATACAAAAACATTACCCATTTTGACCCATTACCCAATTGCCCATATGTCACCTCAAGGTCAAATGGTCTAAAAGTAGTTATAACTCAAGTCCACAACCCAGATGATCCCTTCCAAAAACATCTACTACTTTTGAAAATACATAATACTTGTAAATTATATAGTCATAATGTCATATACTGCCTTATATATACTTTAACAACAAAGTGTCAAGGCTAAAAAGCTCAGAAGTACTTAAACACCAAAAGGTCCAAAATATATTTATAAATTTACTTATAAGTTGTAAATACTAAAATACTTATATACCATTAATCATTGCCGATTCTAAAGTTGAACTATTGACTTTCTACCGCTCTAGAGGATCCAAATTTACTTATTAGGATGATAACTCTTTGTTTCCTAACCTAAGCCCATAGTATAGAAACTAACGGCTAATTTATTTATTTAAAAGCCCCACTTGTTATTTCCTTCTACGACATGTTGTTTGAAGCCCGTTAAAAGCCCAAACTAATCAAGACTACCTTAATTGCTATTAAGTGCCGCTTAGAGTTTCACCTAAAGCAAAGCAAAGTGAGTGTTTTTTCACGCTTTATGTAATCGTAGCGCTAGGTATAGCTTAAGCACTAACCCTCATAGCTTCAACGCTTAAGCGTGTTTTTTTGTACCAAGGTTGTGAAGCTGCTTTCACCTAGCGGGCAGGTGAAAAACACATGTAAAGTTGGGCTCTAAGTGACAGTCTTCAAGGAAATACGGACTAGGAATGTTGTAGGTAAAATAATAGATAGAAGCCAAAAACTAATATAATAAGAGTTTAAGACTAACAAAAGGTCATGGTAAGTGTTACGACTATCATCAATGTATATCCCCCTCAAATAGGATTAAACGAACCATAATCAATAGACTTTCTAAAGGACCTAGAGCAAGTCTTTGCGGGTTGATGGTTGTCTTACATAAACTCAAGAGCATCACTATCCAATGACATAGAAGCATAAAACAAACGCAATGATCCTCAAAACCTTTAAGGAGGTTATTTCACACCAAACATAAACTCTAGCGCGCTACTATCTATTGGCATAGAAGCATACAGTTTAAGGCGTTAAAGCATACAGTTTAACAGGCTCTTCTGGACTCTGATGCTAAAAGTGCAAGCAGGCCAACTGGGTGATTGCGTTTGCAAACTTTTTTCACAACCATGAACTATATAGCCAAGATTATCAAGTAATGGCTCTTCAATCAACACATAAATTAGCAGTTACATGAAAATTAAAAAGCATAAAACAGATATCATGGGGCATACCTTCTTCCTGCAGAACTTGAACAGAGGATTCAAGTACCTCGCACACTGCTTAAAAGTGGCGAATGTTGATTTCCCTTTAGCCGTCCTCTTCTCCGTTTCAGTCATTTCGTCCAGCTCTTGATTCCACTCGATCAACAGCTTCTTAAAAAACACAAGAATCTTATCCTCATCACAGAGCTCCGAGAAATTTGCTTTCATTCGTTTGAAATCCTTATCTTGGTCCATACCTGACGAACCACCATCCCCACTGACATCATCTTCACCTCCCCCACCATCCTTATCCTCCGTGGACTCCTCCGTCGCCTTCCTTTTCCGATCACTCAATATACCTGACTTTTGCCTCTTCTTCAGCTCAACTATGTCACGCAGGAAATCATTCGTTTGCCCCTCCGTCATGTCGCTATCGTCGAGCTCAAACAATCCCGCCTTCAAGATGTACTTCAACCGGTCCAATCGGTCATCATCACTCTCCCCAAACAAAGTAACCGGTTGTTTCAAAAACCGGAGCCGGCGAATAACCTCTTGTTTTGGTAGGTTAAGAGCGTCGATCTTTTGTTCATCGCTCATTGGGGCTTTGGACGACGAGCCAGCTCCGGATTCAGGTTTGGACTTCGTAGAATCGAGTTTGAAGTTAGGGTTAGATAAAGAATTAGGATCAGATGAACTAGACTGGTTTTGATTCTGGTTTTGACGCAGGCGTTTGGCCTCGGCATCGCGTTTCTCTTCTTCGCGAAGCTTTTGAATTCGTTTTTGTTCGATCTCTGAGCGCTTGAAGACCTTCCTTCCGCCAGTCTCTTCTGAGAGGCTTTGTCTTTTCTTTAACAACTCTTGCTTCAGAATATCCATGGCGATTTGAATCTAGGGTTTCCGAACTCGCTCCGGTCGGCGACGACGGCAATCTGAAGACGGCTTTCTGTGACCAAGTCTATTTTGTGAGATAAATGTTTTGTTACCGCCCTGTACTTTTTAACGTTGTCATTTTGCTCCCTTTATTAATTCACAATATGTCTTTAAGCACCCTAAAACTAAAACAAAATTCGGATTTTTTTTAGCCACATAGGAATCTCTTATGTAGAAATTCTATAAGCTACATCAATTAAATTTCCTAAAATCTTCTTCTTAAATTTAAGAAAAGAGATAGACTCTAAATCAATCCAATAAACTTGACCGAGAATCAGATGAAAAAGTCTTGAAATTTCTTTTTTTCTATATGTAACACTGGTTCAATTTCCGGCTCATGGTCTTTTTCTATTAAAAAAACTCTATATACTTAATTTTTTTGTCTGTATCTAGATGTATATAATATAATATAATGTGGTTTGAGATCTATTTCCATAGTTACATATATGGATAATGTTTATTTCCAAATCTCTTGTGATTATTTCAATGGAAACCTATGACTTAAAAAAAACAAACATACCAAATGAAAGGTTTAACTTTGTTGAAGTTAAACAAGAATACAATTCTTGTTTTATAAATTTTTGTACAACTCAAGGCTAACTTACCTAGGCCTGTATGATCAAACATGTGTTCAACAAAATCAAGTCTAAATGTTCATGTAACACACGGGATGGTTTAAGAAAATAATAAATATTAAACATTAATAAACGATATTAAATACTTATAAAACGCGAAAAAATAAGAGTTAAAAAAAATGACGACAGACGGTGTGAATTCCAAGACCAGCAATGGAAGCACCGCGAAAGGAGAGAGCAGACGTGATTTAAAAAATATGGTATCATGATACCAAAAGACGTGAATATTAAATTTCTTGTACATGTTATCAATCAAATGTTTATTGTTATAATAAAAAAGAGTTATAAATTATTTTAAAATAATAGAACTAAAAATTTGGTTAAATATAATAATTTGAAATGTTATGAGAGATAAATATGTTATTTATAAATTAGATGGACAAATACAATATTTTAAAGTTTAAGAATGATATATGTTAAATTATTTATAATAATCTTGGTTAACTTAAATAATTTTGACAAGGAAAAAGTTATTACTTAACTTAAAAATATTCATTATTAGTATTTATATGAAAAATAATAAAGAAAGAAGTACGATTTTGAAATAGTTTATAATTTATTGAAATTTTTTGACATTTACAATTGTTTAATTGTTTATAATGTTTTGATATTTATCATTGATTTAATTAAAGGTTATTGTTATCTAATTCACATTAGTTTAACTCTAAAAAATCAAAATCAAAATTTTAGGATTAAAGTTTTTAACGACTAAGATTAAATTTTTTATTAAATAACGGATCAGATCATTTCATAATTTTTTTTAAATTAGTCTTTTATATATATTTGAAGATTAAAGGATTGTTTCATAAAGTAAAGTGGATTCTGTAGGCTTCACGTTATTTTTGTAGAATTCGATCTGAATGTTATGTTCTTGATTTTTAATATTTTTCTTCTGTCTTTTTTTGAGCAGAAACAAGTGGCATGTATAATTTGGTGGTTATCCAGAACATAACAAATATGTGGTTTCTTCGTGATCTAATCATTTCGTACACATTTACGTTTATGAAGAATGAAGTTTTTATCAGTTTCTGCCATGTTTTGTATATAACGACAGCCTTTAAGTCAAAGCATATAAGCATATTGTTGTTTGATTATTATTGACATTTTTTGTTTGAATTTTTCATTTTGTAAGTATTTTTTCTCGTGATATTAGTTTTTAAATATAATTTATTATATTTTTGGTCTATATGATTGGGTGGATTTTATGATTTTGATCTATAACTTTTAAATTTAAGAGTTTTGGTCATATAATAACCAATTTCTTACGGTTTTGGTCTTTGCTAAAACTAAAAAGGCTAAAATGACCCCATACTCATTTTTTATTCTTTTTAAAAAAAAAAAAAATAATTCTAGATTGACTTTAAAAAACAAAAAACAAAAACAAATCTCTTTCTTTTCTTCAAATCTCCTCTCTCTTATCCCAGGGTAATCCTCTTAGGGTTTGTGAAGAAGACACCATCGCCACTGATTTTACATGTCTGGCCATCAAGGAAAGCAGCTCCATTGCATAGCCATTGGACCTCCTTCGCACAGTCATCACTTCTTCTTATAGCAACTCCTCCGACGCAAATGGGTGTTCGTCATCAATTTGTTTAAGCCATCGATTGTAATGGGTTTAATCAGCTGGTTTTAAGTTTCGATTGCAGGTGTTATTGATATGCGTGCATGAGATCATATTTCATATTTATAAATTTGACTCATCAAAGTACTCACTACAACACAAATAGGCAAGTCCTAATCATACCGTAGTATAGGTCTGGTAAGATCAAATGTCAAACACTTTGGAAACGAGTATAATTTGATATTTAAAAGATTTAATTATTAATTAGTGTAAAGAAAATGAGTAAATGGGGAATAGGTGTTAATCTGAAGACGCAAGAAAATATTTAAACTAATAATTAGACTAGACAGAGAACAATCAAAAGTAATATAAAACTGAGAGTTTGCAACGGAAACAATCAATATGAAGTATTTTTACCTAGACTCGATTACCCCCTTGTCTACTGTCAATCTTATGGAAGTGCGATGGATATTATTCATTATAGACCGATTTCTAAATTGGCTATATCTCTTGGTCCGACTCACTACTATAATTATAGAAACATTAATCCAATATATGGTCATGGCATTAACTATCCCTATACTTAGTCAATTTATCCGTATCAAGCAAGATTTTATAACGCCCCAAGGTTTGAAAGTTCTCATTATGTATTATTTTAATTTAATGTTTATATGTTTAGTTAGTTGCCTTTATGTGTCATGTGTTTATGAGTTACAAAGTAGAGGGGCTAATGTTGCCATTTCAGAAAGTTATAAAAGTTTAGGGACCTTTGTGTCATTTTTGGAAGTAGCAGATAGATATAAGTCTTATTTGACTCATTTGTAGTCAAACCATCAGGAAACTTATTTCACACTCACGTACACACACATAACCTCAAGTTTGATTGTTGATTTTAATCCAAAAGTGAAGTTTAGATAGTTAGAAATCGATCAGATAGAGAATCAGTAACACAAGGTATGAACTATTAGTTTGGTTTATGAGTTTTAGGTCAAGAATGGAGTCATAGGTTGAATCCTTGGTTTGTATGGTGTTCATGTGTTTTTGTTGTTGTTTTGTTGTGTTTGAAGTAGTAGTACATGTTGAGAAGTGTTCATATGCTTAAAAACAGATTTAAAATGGTTGAAAATGAGAAAAATGGAGTTTTACGGCTGCTGTTCGAACAGAGCAGGAAAGCCTGCAGTGTCGACTACCCTTGCGACCGTAAGCGTTATCCCTTGTGGCCGTAAGGCATTGTTTGAGTTTTTGGTAGTTTTGTCCCTTGCAGTCGTAAGCAAGGTTACTTGCGACCGTAAGGGTATGTTATGGGTGTTTACTATCTATGGACGAAGGAATCAAACTTACTATCGCAAGTACATAGCATGCGGTCGTAAGCAAGCTTAGGATCATCCTTGCGAGCGTAAGGACAAGTCCTTGTGGTCGCAAGTCATGTTGTTTTAGAAAGGACCCTTGCGATCGCAAGGGATTTTCCTTACGATCGTAAGGAGGTTTGTTAAGGACCCTTGCGGTCGTAAGGGTTATTGCTTGCGGTCGCAAGCTGTCAACCAGAATTCAGTTCAGTTGTTCGAGTTGATATTTTATCAGTGTCTCTTCCAGCTAAGTATAGAAGCTTATGAAGTATTGTTTATTGCTTGTAGGCAAGAAGATTTGACGCAACTGTGATAGAGAATAACTGTTTAATTGCTGCTAAGGTGAGTGCACTTACCTTTAATCATATTAGCATACATGTGTATACTAAATGCATGATACGTGTTGATTATGTGACATTATAGCATTGTAGAGAGATAGGGTATATTGAGATCCTTATACCCAAGTAAGTGTCAGGGGTTGCTTATACTTTGTATAGTATACTCCGGGACCAGTTAACAGATTTGGAACAGTTTTTGCAGATTTCAGATCGGGATGTGAGACATCCTAAAGAGAATTAGCTCTCATGTTTTGTTTATTATTTCAGTAGTATACTCACTAAGTGTTAGCTTACGTTAAGTGTTTTGTGCATGTAGGTGCGTCAGGTTCTGGCAAGGGGAAGGCCCCAGCGGCTTGATAAGCTGGATAGCTCCCGGTGTTGTTTTAGAAATGTTTTAAACACTACTTTTGGTAAACAGTTTAGCACCGATGTAAATAGTAATAGTGTTTTGTAAAAGTTTAATCCTTTTTTGGTGCTAATAGTTAAAATTTGTTTTAATAGCTTTTCAGAAAAAGTGGTGTTACAGATTTAATGTATTGATTCGTATTATTAGTCACAAAATCAATCAATCAACGCCGGATGTCATCGCATACCACTGTCAAACACATTAAAGTCAAATATTTATAACCTAACCCTAGGATTTGGTTCATCTCTAGTTATGATCCATAATGGTCATAGAAAATCATGATATAATTAAACAAATAGAATGTGCATCTCCACTATGAAAATTTAGGAATAGGTCATAAAGATAGAAACTTTAATATTAATGGATCTTTGAAAAAGTTAAACATGATATATTATACAATTACTAAACATCCGGATCTGTAGGAAACATAGCAATAAAGAAATGTTCATCTAATCTAGGTGAAAACAAAAAACCTAACTCATAGACAAACTTATACACATAAAAAACAAAGATAGAAAGAACTTGCAAACATTATATACCGATAGTGGCAAACCCTAGTCAATCTCGTCAAAGTTGTGGTCCTCCTCTCCGTTATTGAGCTCTAAACCTTCTCTCAAGCCTCAAAAACACTTTTGGACATTCCCAGTCGACATATTAGAACCTCCTCCCTAGGTAAAAAGTAACACCGAATTAACAGATCTTACGTTTCTGCACTGACATGTCGTGTTACCCTTCACAACACGTCGCGTCGGATAATCAATTCTCAACTTTATCGAACTTAGATACCCGCTGCGTCGCTGTAAATCGTGACTTTGTATTATCACTATTTGACCATAAAAATGATATTGTGGTCCTCTCACCTCTGATTCTAGTTCCTGAGGTTGCTTGAATCACCTCAATCCGAATTCCTATGTGTGAGATATGATAAAAATAATGGAGATGTGTCGGAGCAGAAAACTTTTCTTATTTCTTCAGTTTTCGCTCAAAACTTCTTATTATCCGTCTTATTAACCTGAATCTAACAAGCTAAGATATTAAATATCTTTTGACTTATTTACGAACAATACAAACTAGAAATAAATAAGATATCACATAATATATATATATATATATATATATATATATATATATATATATATATATATATATATATATATATCTTATAATATTATTAAAAGAAAATAATTATGACATCATCCTTAATTATAGCAAATTTTTACTAATTACAATCTTATATTTCATAAATTTTCTTAATAACCCCCTCATAATTACCACTTAATTATAGCAATTACCAATTACAACATTCTATTTCACAAATTTTCATAATAACCCTCTATAATTACTGATAAAAACCTCATATTTTTAATATATTTACTTTTCTTATATCAAGGGTGATTAATTAAAAATCAAAAATAATTTTACATACTAAAGTTTTTAAAATTTTCAAACTTTCCATATTTCTAGGTGATTAGTTTTGATAAACATATAATATATAAAAAATATATATGTTAATTATCCTACAATATATGAGTAAATAGTAACATTAAGTTTAAAAACTTTCTAATGCCATTATCTATTAGTTAAAAACATATTTATTTTAAAAACAATTAAAAATGTTTAAATTCACCATAACATGAATTGAAATACTAGCAACCCATTATTTTATTTTTTAATTACTTTTCAAATATAGATGTTTATTAACGGGAGGATCGTAACTATTGTAGGCATTTATATCTTAAATCTATAAACATTACTGCATTTCGACATCACACATGTTGCTCTGATTCTTCTTCATTTTGATAGCTATCAATTACGGAGAATTAATAATCCTCTTCATCATCTTCAAATAAACCTTTATTGGAACAATATTCAACTCCTAGGAAGAAATCACGATTAAGAAATTCTATAGAAAACAATTATGTTCATAATACATTTTATTTTACAATGTATTTTTTGCAATTGTAGATTATATACATGTTAGTACTCTTAAAGACCTAAAAAAATTTAAAATTGACTTTAATCATTTCCCGTGTTTATATATGAGGTGTTAAGCTAGTATATATATATATATATATATATATATATATATATATATATATATATATATATATATATATATATATAAAAGGTGATATCTTTTATCATCCGTTACATTCTATTAGTGTTTTAAGTTTTGCAATTATTTAATCAGTTTGATTTTGTGTATTTATCATCTGTTACTTTCGATTTTGGGTATTTAATGGCAGTGGTGTTGGAGGTGGTGGTGTTAATCTAGCAGATAGAGAGAGAGACGTGGGGAGAGAGATAGAGTTTTAAAGAGAAGATATATCTGTTTCTATTTTTATACTTTTTAGAATCAATTTATAGGATTCAAACATGTAAAAAGGGGGGAAAATCGGGACAAGGACATTTTAGTTTTCTTAGTTTCACAGAGACTAAAACCATAAAATATTTGATCACTTTGAAATCAAAACTGTAAATTTTAAATGTAAGAGATTAAGTAACATCCCATAGTACAAAGTAGAGGTGAACAAAAAAACCGAATATCCGATTTATACGAAAAAATATCCGAAATCGGTTTTTAGAAAAACCGGATTTTTTTTATCCGGTCCGGATTTTTTGAAACCGGATAGTACGACAGGTTATTGGTTTTTCTGGAAACCGGTTTTTTTATAACCGGTTTTTATCCGGTTTTTTATCCGATTTTTTACTACTAGCCGTTTTTTTAAAAAAATTGCCGTTTTTATAGCCGTTTGGGGAGATTCTTGACCCTTTTTTTCAAGTTTTTTTACACTTTTGCCACACAAAAAACTTATATATAGTGTGGGTATGTTGTAGGATTAAGCCACAACTTACATCTTCCATATTTTCTCCAAATTCTCTACTTTTATTCACCAAAGTTCACTTTCATTTACTTTCTTGAGATTGATATAATGGCCGGTAGTAGTAGCATGCCGAATACGGGAGCATCTTCCGTAGGAGGAAACCCCGATGTGGTGAGGATTCTTGAGCATAATAGAAATAAAGAAATTTGGGAACATTTCGACTTGTGCGAGATATCCAACGGTTCAAAAAGGGCGGTGCAAACTTTGTCACAAGTTTCTAGCACCCGAAGGCAACTCTACTTTGAGGGCTCATATTACCAAGTCATGCAAGGCGCTAAGAGCAACATCCGATGCAACTCAAGCCAACATGACGAATCAAGGTGGTGTTTTCATTTACGACAACGACAAATTACGAGATGCTTTTACGAGATCCGTGATTACAAAAGCTTTGCCGTTTGACGCTTTTACATGGCAACCAATTTTATCGCAAACTATACATATGAAGATTTTCAAACTTTTGATATTTTGGCTTGGTGGAAGGAAAGAGAATCACAATTTCCTGTTCTAGCCGCCATGGCCCGTGATCTTCTAACTCATCCAAGCTTCTACGGTAGCTTCGGAATCTGCTTTTTCTGTGAGTGGCAGGGTCGTATCCGCAAGAAGATCACGGTTGAGTCCCGAATCGGTGGAAGTGTGTATTTGTTTAAAAGATTACTTGGATGGCGCGGCTAGAAGACAATACGTGACCACACTAGAAGACCCAATTGACGTCGAGTTGGAATCAAACATACACAATGAAGAAGTGGAACTTGGAATATCATCTCCCGACGAAGAAGACGATGAAGAGGAGGCTATCGAACGGGTTGCTACGTAGGGGTGATGGCGATGCCGAAGCTCCTCCCTTGCTTCCCTCTTTTAATTCGAAGTTTGAATGATTTTAAGTATTTTTATTACAATGTTTTGACGTTTGTAACTTGAATATTTTTAATTAGGAAGTTTGTAATTTTAATATTGTACTTTTTAAGTATTTAAATTAATCAAAATTTGAGTTTTCTTTCACATGTATGTTTTTTTATAGTATATATTATAGGAAATGTATTTAAAAACAACAAAAAAAAAAATTTAAAAAAAAAGTGGGATGTTGGGTGAAGACGCAGACCGGTTTTTTTGCCCCAAATAAAAACCGGTTTTTATAAAAACCGGTTATAGTAATATCCAGACCGGTTTTTATAGTATCAGTATTCGAAATCAAAATCGGATAATACTAAACCGGTTTTTCTAATAACCGGTTTTTTTTGTCCAAAAAACCGAACCGAATAATACTATAACCGGTTATAGTATTATCCGGCCCATGCTCACCTCTAGTCCAAAGTCATCATTCTAGCTTCGTCCTTGAGATTCATCTTGTCCTTGGCTTGTGAAGGGTAGCCCATGACTTTGGACTATGGGGTGTCACAAATGGTATGAGAGTCATTGCTCCTTGAGTTGTCATGACTGTGAAACTCATACATCTACTGGGGCATGGATTTTGGGTATGTCGATCTGACGCCCGAAGAAAATTTGAAGCACCTTATAAGTTCGAAGTTATTGGGCTAGCCCGTGACTTTGGATTATAGGGTGTTTTAAATGGTATTAGAGCCAAACCCCGGGCCGATGTGCACAATAAGGACGTTGTGTCTAAAGGGGGAACATTTGTAACATTTGTCCAACATCGGTTGGAGAGGGGAACAAAACATGCTTTATAAGAGTGTGGATGCCTCTCCTAGCATGAGGCTTTTTGGGTGGAGTAATCTATGGCAAAAACAAAACCGTGAACCAGTAGGGCAAAACGGACAATATCATGCTATATGGTTTGGACTGTTATAGATTAAAACTGCAAAAACCACAGACTATATAAAAACAAAAAATATATATAATTAACTCAAAAATAATAGTTTATTAAATTTAAACTTTCTATGCTATTTTTATTACATTAAATTAAATTAAAACTACTAACATTTACCAAAGTAAATGTCACTATTCCTAAGCACTATTCATCTACAGTTTTTTATTTATTTTAGAATATTATTTACTTATAATATATGGTAAATGTAGTTTTCTCATGAGGATTTTTTTCTTACAAAAAAGTTCTATCTCAAAATCTAATTTATTAAACTTAATATTTGAAATTTTTTTTACGAAAAAGTTCTATCTCAAAGTCTAAGTTTTAAACTTAATATTTGAAAAACTAATCAACAAAGTCTATCTCAAAGTTTAATATAGTTAAAGTTAACATCTGAAAATAATCTTATGTCCACCATTACCTTCTAGGGTTGTATGACACATGGTTGATTTGTGTGACGATTAGTAGTGGATGAGACTCGATTTTGCATACTTTCACAATGATGGTGCGTGTATGTGGTAAGTTTTAAATTTCTTGGGGTTTTTAAGTTTGGTTTTTTAATAGATGTGTATTTTAAAGTTTGTTTATGTAAATATACCTGTTTGATACAGAGATAGATGATCTGATCTTCCACCTTATATATACAAACAACACAATCAAATCAATCTCGCGGATAATTTAGCTAGGGTTCTTGGTTGCTAACTGAAATAAAGTTAAAATATTAGATGTGTTTTTGGTCAAATGTATTTTACATATTCCCATAATTTGACATGTTATGTTATAAACAGATATGCCTCAATTATGTTACTATCAATATAATCTTCATGTATAATTCTCGAATTTGTCATATATGTTATAAATGATAGACAATTCATACTTCTAAAATTTGTTAATCTATCATCCATGTTGAATCTTGCAGGTTGCTAGGTAAACCACACATTTTGCGTGAATGATGATTTTTTATATGAGGAAGGAGGACACAAAGTATCAACTTTATAATCTAGAATAACGTTTATGCCTAACTCGGGATTCTCCTTCAACGACGTAGTACGCGAGTAAAAAAAGATGTTGGTTTTTATGTATTATAAAATGTATTTGTTGAAACCTCGCGCGCCACAACACGCGGACACCAAAACTTTGTTGTTGACATTTTTAAAGCAACCAACCCCTAAACGCTAACACCACTCGGGTACGTATTACACCGGTTTGAAATATTCTAATTTTATTTGGCATTATAATATTGTTATTATTCATGATTTGGCATGCATTAAACTTGCTTTTAATTTGTTCTTGCAATTAATGATTCCAGCTATTTCCATATATAATGATTTTTCCAACTTGTCGTGCACTTTCGAGCATCGACTCCTCCAGTCTTTTCCCGTTTACTTTGACTTGTATAAGAACTGGATTTATTTTAATCCAGTCTTTTTCAACTTGTCATTCTTAATTGTCGTACAATCAAGAAATCGAGTTTTTAGTTGATCTGGTATAACAAGCATGTCATATGTTAATTGGTTAGTTGACTGGAATACTGGATTATATATATAGGGAAATGTTTAAATGAGAACTGTTTTTTTTATAAGAACTATGAGAACCAATCTTGACACTTAATTAAAATAAATTAATAACTCATAAATTGTCATTAATGAAGGTTATTTTGAAAAATTACGGCTCATTAATAAAGACTCATTCACATGGACGTTCACGATTGGTAAATATATTGACCATAACACCTTTATTAATGAGTCATTAGTCATTTTAGAAATAGTTCTTGCAGTTTTCGTACGAAAAACAGTTCTCATTTTTACTTTTCCCTATATATATCTATGTTACAATTTTTATTTGTTTTTTAATAGAATTCTTTTCCTTTTCAGAAAAAAGAGATTTTGTGATTTTTGTCGATTTTATGTTGAATCCCGTATTGCCTTATATACTTATTTACATTATCAACCCAAAACCCGGGTTAATAATAGGTTAAAAGGTCCAGAAACCCGTCCGATTCGATAGGTGTAAAAAAAGACATCAACCCGATCATTGTTGAACCACTCTACCGACTAGTTTCTGAATCAACCAGTCCAATTAACAAATCAAATCTAGGATTTAAAAGATTGCATACACCTACTAGACAATGAAAATCAATATCGCGTGATAGACGCCTTTCATTTCTTCACAATATGATCCTATTTGTGTCGTACATAATTAATAAATAATTGGTTACGTACAATGATTGCTACGTACAATGATTGATCATCTTTTTAAAACTAAGTATATAGATCAATCGAGTGTCATTTCTCTTTATAATCAGCTACGTACAATGATTGCTCATTTTTCATTTTCTGATTTCTCTGCTTGGTACTTAAGCTTACTTATTGTCTTTGCCTTGTTTCATACATGCCTATCCGACTCGAAGTTTGATAATGTATTATGCAAGGAAAACGAGAGACAAGCACTTCTTCAGTTCAAGCATGGACTCATAGATGAAGCGGATTGACTTGCCTCATGGAATCGTGGATTGATGATGATAGAGACTGCTGCAGATGGGTTGGGATTATTTGCGATAATTTCACAGGCCATGTTCATGAGATTCATCTTCCTGGAGCAGATGGTCATTGTGTCTCTAATCAAGATGTGACATATATCAGGGAATACAAAGATACCTCAAAACAAAGGTTGAAAGGGAATTTAAGTTCATCTTTGTTGAACTTGAAGCAACTTAGGCATCTAGATCTAAGCTGCAATGATTTTAGGGGGATCCAAGTTCCAAGCTTCATAGGTTCTCTTGGAAACTTGAAGTACCTCAACCTTTCGAGTTCCAAATTCGTTGGAACTATCACTCCTCAACTAGGAAATCTTTCAAAGTTGTATGTTCTTTCTCTTGGAAGTTTTTATTTTCCATCTGAATCAACAAGCATGATGAATATGCAGTGGTTGTCAAGTCTTCGAATGTTGCGTCATTTGGATATGAGTGGAGTAGACCTAAGTAAGGCAATCAATTGGTTTCAGGTGATCAACACCCTCCCTTTTTTGAAACATTTACATCTAGCTAGATGTCTACTTTCGAATATACACCCCTATATTCCAAGTCTTAACATCACATCCCTTTCCGTGCTTAATCTTAGCGGTAATTTTTTTAACAGTTTAGTGCCACGTACGCTGGATATTCAGTACAACTAGTCTAGTTTCGTTGCGTTTAACAAGGTGTCGTTTCTATGGACCTATTCCAAGTACTAGCGATAGCTTTAGAAACTTGACTTATCTCAAGTTTCTTCGTGTCTCTGAGAACAGTTTTATGAATTCTCCATTGGTATTAAAAGGTTTGTCTAGTGTAGGTAGTAATCTCATTTGGTTAGATATTAGTTCTTGTGGTGTTTCAAGTTCAGTTCTTGGTTCCCTTTCACAACTTGACCTCTCTGCTTAGCCTAGACCTATCAGAAAACCAACTCACCATAATGATACCTAAATCTTTGTGCAACCTTTGTAATTTGAGAAATATTGATTTGTCAGGTAGTCATTTTCGTAAATTTACTTTAACATATCTTCTTGGTAGTATTCCAGACTCAATCGGAAGGTTATCATCATTAGAGGTGTTTTTCTTTCTAATAATCAGCTAACTGGCAGCCTTCCTGATAGCCTGGGTCAACTTTCCAAGTTGAATCAATTAGAATTTTCATACAACAAGCTAAGCGGTGTTGTGACAGAAGCTCACTTTACTAAACTTGGACGCTTGTTAATTCTAAATGGAAGGGGCAACAAGTTAATCCTAAGACCAAGTCTTGCGGAATGGAATCCCCCCTTTTTCCAGATACAACACTTGTTTCTAAAATCTTGGAGTTTAGGGCCTGAATTTCCATTGTGGCTGCGATTGTTAAATGAATTGGTAGAATTGGATATAAGCAACACAAACATTTCAGCACCCTTGCCTAGCTCGGTCATTGTGGAGATCTTTTCCCAAACTTGACTATCTAGACATGTCTCGAAATCAAATCCAAGGAACGTTGTTTGGTATCCTTCCAACGTTTTATTTACTTGACTTAAGTTTTAATGAGTTTACCGGACAATTACCGGATCTCACAGAGAGTCCGTTGACATTTTTAGATTTATCAAATAATTTCTTTGTAGGAACATTACATCATTCCATGTGTTTCTATGGTTTGAATGGGGTGGAGGTTCTTAGTTTGGGAGATAATCATTTCTCAGGTGTCATTCCAGATTGCTGGGAAAATTCGCAATGGTTACGCTTCTTAAACTTGCAGAACAATGATCTATATGGTGGGATTCCAACAAGTTTAGGTTCTTTGTCTTCACTAGAATCATTGAACTTACACGCAAACAAGCTCACGGGAAAAGTACCTACTTCTTTAAGGTACTTGACCAAATTAAATGTCCTTCAACTAGGTGGAAATAAACTTGTTGGAAGCATTCCAGATTGGCTTGGGAAGAACTTCTCCTCTTTGAAAATTCTCAACCTTAGATCAAATAATTTTGGAGGAAACATTCCGAACCAGCTTTGTTATCTTACATATATTCAAATCCTTGATCTTGCTGATAACAACCTGTCGGGAAATATTCCAAGATGTTTCAACAGATTCAATGTTCTTTCTGGGAAAAAACCTTTATCATTAGATCCATTTGCATTCGCTCAAACAGCGTTTACTGGAAAAGATCTAAATAGCGATTCATTGGTGATTAAGGGACGTGAGGACACATATAAATCTATTCTTAGTCTAGTGCTGATTTTGGACCTTTCAGTTAACAATCTTGTTGGGCAAATCCCAAGCGAGCTAACATCCCTTAAGGCATTACAATCATTGAACTTATCACAAAATCAATTGTCAGGAAGAATACCCGAGAAGACTGGAGGCATGAAATCTCTTGAATCATTTGACGTATCTCTAAACTCTCTCTCCGGAGAACTTCCTGTGAGCTTGTCAAGCTTAAACTTCTTGGGTGCCTTTAATGTGTCTTGCAATAATTTGACAGGTCAAATCCCAACAAGTACTCAGCTGCAGGGTTTCGATGAATCGAGCTTCTTTGGAAACAAACTTTTTGGATCTCCTCTAGCTCGTTGCGTAGGAGTGGAAGTTCATGATACCAACCAAGAAGAAGATGATGGACAAGATTGGGGGTTTATTATTAGCATGTTGTTAGGATTTGTTGTGAGTTTTTGGATCGTTGTTGCTCCGTTGATTGTCAACCAATCTTGGAGAATTGTATATTTTCGTTTCCTGAATGATCTCAGATATAGGGCTTATGATTTTGTGCATAAGTACGTATTTTTGCGTCATGTTGATCTTAACTGATGCAAAGTATAATGATGATGTAATATGTTTTTAAGTTTTGCGTTGAAAAATAAAAGCTATGTTAGAAGTATAGAGTTATTATAACTTGCCTCAATTATCAAGCTTATTGTTATATGATGCATTAAAGAAAATTAACAAGAAAAATGGCAAATATTGTGTGCTTCGGTCAATGCAATCTATGTTTATGGATAGGAACCAATAATTTATTTTCACTAATGCAACCGTTATCGAGTGATACAACAGGAACTCTAATTACAAATAATTAGTTAAAAAGGCATACATCAACATGAATTTCGACGCAATAGATCTAAGTTATAAAACATGGCCTCTAGAAACAATGATTCTTCATTTAAATGATCATGTGACCGGTGGTACCATCAAATTTTGCAGAGTCACTATGAGAATGTATGGAAGAAAGTTGAAGGATTGTTATGATTTTGTGACGCTCCTAATTATACCAAACTTTGTAAACATTCATTAAGAGCAATTGTTGACCACAACCTATGGCAGTTTTATTAGTATCCAACCAAAATTTTGAGTATGATCCATTAGCTATCACTTACATATGACAAAGAAGACAAGAACTAACATTGATTTTGTCCATGTTTCTGCAAGTAGCTCACAATAGATTGCAAATACTTATTCCTCTGCTAAAATAATTGTTATTGATGAACATCCTTTTGAAGTCAAACTCGGTAGGGATTAACGTTGCAATCATCCCACTAGAAATGTAGTGATACATCTTCGTTAGATTAATAAGCTAGTGATCATATCTACTCGTCTCATTTTGTCAATAAAAAACTTAAAAAATGAATACAAATTAGGAAATGGGTCGTTTGGTTTTTTTAATTGAAAAGAGAAGGGTATTTCGGTCTTTTCAAGTTAGCTAGGGACCAAATCCGTAATAAGTTTGGGCCGAAAGGAAACAAAGTCGTAAATATAAACCGCAAGAAATATACCCATAATCTAAACCTCGATGAAATATATGATTTGCTCTAATATATTGAATGAATATACGCCTCGAGAAGACAGATGTTTTGCCTTAAGGGGAGCATCTACTTAAAAACTTCGTTATCTCCTCCGAGATCACAAACGAAGGTTATAATTTTTTTTTAAACGGCAAACACACCCACCACCTAATTTATACCTTATGTCCTTAACAGGACTTAAACTCTCAATCTCTAAGAAGGAGAGACACCTTAGTGACACCTTGGTACCGCTAGGCCAAAAGCCCTTTGATAAACGAAGGTTATAATTATCAGTACATTTTGGTTTGAGGATATGTATTAATCAAAATGTATAGAAGTTCAACCATCCTTAGATGAACTTATATTTTATAAAGCAATTAGTTATGCATGTAAATTAAGTGTCAAATAATTAACATTTTATATTTTAAAATGGTGGAAAGAAAAAGAAAATGATGATCAATATAAAGTCCTAGTCACTATGGTTAGGGTTATTCTTGTTTTCCAAGCTAGTAGCATATTTTCGGAATGTTATTTTTCTCTTAGTGGAAGGATATTAAATACAAGAAGGTGCATGTTAAGTTGTTGACACATGACTCAGTAAAAATGTATGTGATTCTTAAAAAACTATTATGATTTGATCGATACAGCACAAAACTACTCAGATCTTGAAGAAGGCTTAAACTATCTAGGGAACGAGATTTTAAAAGACGACTACCGATATTGATGAAAAAATTTGTGAAGAATATATTGTCAACACTCAAGATAATAGTTTTGCTACCCCAACAAGAATATGCATATCCAATTATCCGTACACCGACATCTACAATTTTTTGAAATTTCTGTCCCAATATATCCTTTTAATAGTTTTTCTACAAATCATGTAATGTAAATTCTTTTTCAAACTTATGTACTTTTTATTTAGGGATAGCAAAAAAACCCGAAATCGGCGGGGAAAACCGAAACTCCGACATAAATGGGGCGGGGATAGGGACGATAAATGGGGATGGGGATGGGAAAAACCCGATTATTTAAACGGGAATGGGTAGGGGATGGGGACGGGGACGGGTTTGATGATCCCCGCCCTGATTACCGATACCTGGCCGTAAGTACCCGATTCCCGATATCCGCTACCCGATTATAATGTAATATTATATATATATCCGCTACTATTATATATGTGTGTGTGTGTGTGTGTATGCATAAAATTAATTTTAAAACGAAAATATACAAATCTTTGTAAACTTTCATGCAACCTAATTTTAATCGTTATCTTTATTTGAATTGTTTGGTTTTGAATTTTGGATATATTATATTCTTTAAGACTTTAATTTCGGTTCATATATGTTTGTTTTAGATAATTTTGCATAATTTAGTATAATCGTTTTCTAAAACTCGTGGTAAAATCTTAAAGGTGACGATCCTCGTAGTGAAAAATTACAGTTTTACTTTAACGGATATCTCCGCGATGAAAATTACCCATTTAATTACATGTTTTACATTAAACAGGGATACTTGTTTCCCCACGATTTTCCACAGTTACCCGACGGAGATCCCTGTTTAAATCCTTGCGGCTTTTTAAGTGGGAACGGGGACGGTTTTCTTAAACGGGGATGGGGATGGGGGGACCAATCCCCGCTCGAACCCGCCCCGTTGCCATTCCTATATTTATTAGATAGAATACCTTGATCTCATTCCATAAACCAACCATACATATATATACAATACAAGAACGGCTTTTGGCCATGAGAAACAATATAATAAATTGGCTAACTAAATACATACAAGCCCAACTACAATAATATACACTAACATCCCCCCACAGTTTGAACGAGAGTTTTTGAACATGCAAATCTCGAAAGTCGTGAAATATAGATGTGGGTAGACCTTTCCTAAATATGTCATCAAACCGGGAGTTGGAAGGGACATGGAGAACTCGAACAAGACCCATGGCAATTTGTCCCAGACAAAAGGAATGTCAATCTCTATGTGTTTGGTATGCTGACGTTGAACTGGAATTGTAGACATATAAATAGCACTGCCATTGTCACAATAAACAATAGTGCCTTTGTCATTGGACACCGAAGTTCCCGAAGGAGATTGTGAAACCAACTGGTTCTGCAATAGCATTCGCAACTCTACAACACTCGGCTTCCGCGCTGAAATGTGATATAATGCCCTGACGTTTTGAGGGCCATGAAACATGTCCATAAATACACAATATCCTCTTGTAGATCTCCGGGTGACTTGACACCCCTAGTCGGAATGTGAGTAAGCAATAGGGGAAGATGAGGGAGATGCATGAAGTTGAAGACCATGACTGAGAGTACCTCGAATGTAACGGAGGACTCACGTGAGAGCATGGAGATGGCTAGGGTGATGCATGTATAAACACAACTGCCGCACAACGAAAGCAATATCTGGCTTGGTAAATGTCAAGTACTGAAAAGCTCCAGCTAGACTATGGTACAATGACGAGTCCGCCACAGGAGGACAGTTGGCGTCTAGCTTATGTACTGGTTTTGCTGTTGTCCGTGAAGGGTTATAGTGAACATTGATTGTGACGAGACATTTAGTCCGGTTGTCAATGTAAGTTTGTGGGGTTCCAACTCAAAACCAATAGGTTATGAGAGGAGTAGCCCATGACTCTTATTAAGTAGATTACAAAGTCACTTTCCGTTCAATGTGGGGCATTACTCAACACACTCCCTCACGTGTGGCATTTTTTTTTTGGCGCGTCTAACACGTGGATACTTATAAGTTACGTGGAGTCCGTGTGACCTTTGACCAACTACGAGTGAATCTTGCTCTGATACCATGTAAGTTTGTGGAGTTCCAACTCAAAACCAATTGGTTATGAGAGGAGTAGCCCATAACCCTTATTAAGTAGATTACAATGTCACTTTCCGTCTAATATGAGACATTACTCAACATCCAACTACAATAATAAGACACTAACAATTTTATGTTTATGTTTCAATAAGTACAATATGTTAATATCAAATGACCTATCAACAACCAAAACAAGAAGACTAAACTAGAAAATTTTGAACCGAAATGAAAGAATCGAACCGGAAAATTTCTAAATGCAAACATTGTCGAAACAAAATAGTCTAGAATGAAACCGGACCGAAAAATACCATAAGAGACCAATAACGAGTCTCAACAAAGATTATTTTAGAACAAAAATCCGAATCACCCAAAACAAGCCCGAGACGGAAGGTTTAGGTTACATTAAACGAAATTATATAAGTATATAAATTTACCATAAAGTTACTTTGATCCATTGATAAGTATATAAGTATAACAATAATATATCTATTACTGCCAAAAATAAATCAGTGGAAGTACTTTGTTTGATCCATTGATAAGTATATAAGTATAACAATAATATATCTATTACTGCTATCTTTTCCCCCTATTTTACCATTTCTTTTTTTCATTTTCATACTTTGTTCGTTTGCCTCTTTTCTTTTCCTTTTTTCCAAATTATAAGAACAAATACCCTGTTAGTGATTTATCTATTTAAATCATTATTATATTTATTATTACTAATAGATGTAATTTTATAAGATTTTTTTCCCTTACATGATACTAAAATTAATTTTATTAATTTTTTCTTTTTACTTATTTTAATATCAAAATATATCATTACTGTTCTATTAATATATAAGTTATAAAAGCATAGCCGACTACACAATTAGGTATAGTCTAAATCCAAACTTTATCTTCATAATAAAATTGTAATTTTAAAATTTATCATAAACTCTAATATGAACATATCTATGTTTTAAAATACCATAATCATCTTCTAATATATATAAAAGATTAATTTGAAAACAATTCTTAGATAATCTGGACCATTCATTTAATAAAAGATTTAATCGTATCCGTTAAAATCTTTATTTCTAAAATTTTAATTTTAACTTTTTAGAATAAAACTAATATAAATTAGATAAAAGATAACCTTTAATTAATTTAATGATAAATATAAAAAAAGTTATCTTTAATCTTTAATTTTTCTTTAATTTATAGATAGGTATTTGGATAGTTATTTTAAATTTCATTATCGTTTATATTATGGGGTGTTTATATCTCTATAGATTTGGGTTTCTTTTAAATTATTTTATTGATTATATATCCAAAATTACATTAACTATATATATATATATATATATATAGTTATTTATCATTTCAAGTAACTTATTTATTTGTAATTTTGTTTTCTATCATGATTATGTATTTTATTTTGTGATAATATTTATATGCATGGTATTTGTTCTTAATATATGTATTTAAATACGGTGTATTATTTGTTTATACTTTTTATATGCTTTACAATTATTTTATAATATATAAACATTTAAAATTAACTTTAATCATCCCCGTGTTTATACACGGGGTGTTAAACTAGTATAGTAATATAATATTACAGATACAACTACAACTCTACAAGGGCTAAAAGTTGGGCTTGGGCCAAAAATAAGAGCCCACCACAGTCCCATAGTTAAATAAACTACGTGTACAAATTAACCGATGAATTCTGAGAAACAGCATTCAAGCTCGCCGGAGAACACAATGGTCTCTTTACGCTTCCCATTTTCGTTTTCTCAGTCCGCCACCAAGCGCTTTCCCTCCGGTTCATTTTCACCCACTACAATCGCCTGCTCCGTCGCTGTCTCCGCCGCTGTCGGAGCCGGCATTTCAGCTGGAATTTCCATTTCACAAAATTCCACAAATCCATCTCTTCATAACGCACTTAACTCCTTTATTTCCACTTTCTCACGCTCTTCTCCCCTATGGGGTTCACTGTCTCTCTCCGACGCCCCCGCCGCGGTTGTCACCGAATCTAAGACCGGCGCTTCGTTTCCAGCAGTTGTGAAGGATTCTCAGGGGCTTTTAGGGATTGGATTGAGGAGAAAGGCTGTGTTTGGGCTGAAGAACATCGATGTTTACGCCTTCGGTAACTTAATTCTTCTGATTTTGGGTCTCAATAGTAATGCATTTACATGAATTACAATGCACTTGTAGCTTTTATGCTGAATTCAAATTTTGTGATCCGAAACCTAAGATTGAACATTGAACTTTCTATAAGGAGTCTGTGTTGTTTGATTGATTCATCAGTTAATATCATGCCGCCTTGCGATTGGATCAGTGAAAAGTAGATAATAAGATAATTGATTTCTGGAAGCCACATATATCATATATGAAAGTTTCAGTAATTGCTTTGCTTGCAATAAGCTTATCAAAATTTGATTATTTTGACTCTTAAGTGATGAGAAGAATCGTAAGCCCTTCTAACGAAACTATCAAAATTTAAAACTGATTATATGTATTTGCAACAATTTTATAAAATTTGAATTTGTAGGCATTTTGATGCTGGAACATAGCAATTTTGCATAAACATTAATTTGTGTATGATTTTATCAAAACGTTTTTCGTTAAAGACAATGCATAAACGGGTTCATATTACAGGTTGTCGATTTGCAGCCTTTAAGAAATGTAGTTTGATATGAATATATGATTAAGAAATGACTTTCTTTAGGTGTGTATGCTGATGAAAATGATATCAAGAAGGTTTTAAGTGAGAAATACGAAATGCTCTCAACAGCCGAATTAAAAAACAAGGACATCACTCAAGATTTGATGGAAAGTGATGTAAGTGTTACTGTTAGACTGCAGATCGTTTATGGAAGACTTAGTATTCGTTCTGTTCGTAATGCATTTGAGGATTCTGTGGGAAACAGATTAAAGAAATTTGGAGGATCTGATAACAAGGAGTTACTCCAAAAGTAAGTCCTTTCATCAACATTATATAAAGGTGGCAATATCATCGAGCCATTTGCTTCTTTATAAATCGGTTGATTTGGGTTGTGTTTATATTGAAAGTCTCCCAAAGTTTATTTTATTTCATACAACTTCCTAAATCTTTATATTTAAGTACTTAGATTATTATTGTTATAGGTATCTTGTTTCTTTATGATCATATTTAACACATTAGTTATGTTAAAATGACCTGTCCATTTTGCTACACCAAATTTATACTGACATCATGAATTGCAACTTGTTAGCTACATAAATTTCATCGTTTTTGTATAACAAATCCTTTTTATGAATCTAACTTTGCAAATTATGATCCGTTTTTTCTTTCTATAAGCCTATTTTACCCCTGTTTTTTTACTATTAAATAAGCAGGTTGTAAAGTTTTAGCGTATGCTTTAAAACATTTTTTAGTATAGTTTGGTTAATTTCTTCACTAATAAAATAAGAATTGTTAATCATGAATTGTAGAGGTAGCAATTCTGACCTATTTTTTTAAAAGCCAAATTCTGACATTTACCTAATAATTGGTCAGTTTGGTTTATATTTACTCCCACAAGTCAAATGGGTTGAAAGTCTCCCGAAGTGTATTAACATGTTTACAACATCCTATATCATTTGCTCAATAAATTTCTATAATCTTTTCATTAATAAAGTTTCTGCAATCATATCTGATACATCAATTAATCAAAAAATCAAAAAAAGGACAAAAGGGTGTTAATGGGTGTAGCCGACCCATCCAATAATGAAAATTTGCTCATGCTGTGAGACAAGTGTATCTTAAAAGTTGTCTCTGTATTTTATAGGTTCACTTCTCAGTTTCGAGATGAATACAAGATTCCTCGGGGATCTACCATTGAACTCTCGAAGGAAAAGGGCTACGTACTCCGGACCACCTGTAAGTTTACCTGTTCGGTTTTATATAATCTGATTTTTTCGGCATGATGCTTTCTTTTTCAGTTACTTGCTTCTCTTACCATAACGAGCATGTAAAACAATCATATAAGTTTGTTTTATGTTTTAAGAAACTAATTTGTAGTTAAGCTTTAAAGACATTAAAACTTAATGAAGTTGATTATACATGAGAAGCTATTCATCTTGTGCACTTTAGATTATAGAGTGATCGACTTTTTTATTTTATTGGATTTGACTTTTGTTTGCAAAATGGGGTAACAGATGAAAAGAAAAAAAACACTTGAAACAAAAAGTCAAGCAAGTTTTTTTTCTTTTTTTATTATTTGCCAATATATTAAATTATGTACTATTGATATTTTGGTTCAAATCATGTAGTTGATGGCAAAGAGATAGGAAGTGTCCATAGCGACCTCTTATGTCGATCAATTTTGGATCTATACATTGGCGATGAACCTTTTGATTCAAAAGCAAAAGAAGACATTGACCTCAAATTGGTTTCCACCATTACAAAGTGATACTTCTTGTTCAAATCTTCTCCTTGGAAGGTTTTGTATCTATACTTAAGCTTTATACCGGTGAGGACCAAGATCATGACATGAATGAGTGAATATAGTGTATGCAAGTATGTATTTGTTGATGTTTAAAGATAATTGTTTTATGGAATAATCGTGGCTTATGCACGAAGGTTTGTACAATATGCATCGGCAATGTTTGTTTGATTTAAGTGTTTGCTTACATCTTTTTACAACCGGAAGTCGGTGAAAAGGCATAGAATTGGTGAAAGTGAGAAGGGGCATGTTACACAAGAAGTTCACTTTCAACCAGATGCACCAAGTACAAAAAAACTCATGTGCATAACATGATTATGGTATAGTTATACATCACATATACATGTGCCCTAACCCATCCCAACTTCTACCATTTTTTATCAACCCAACAAACCTTGAGTGGGCATAATGATGTTGAAGGCTAGAATTATGTTCCATTTGATGTTGATTATGATAATGGAAGGTGTCTTGATGAAGCCGGTGATGGGCAAAATGTATAACGTGGGCGACTCTCAGGGCTGGAATATTCTTGTCAATTCAAACTACGCCACTTGGGCATCTTCAAAGAAGTTTCGTGTCGGAGATACTCTTTGTAAGTGTCCTTTTATTTTATACACAACTGTTGTTGTAAGAGAAAAACATGCAATGATACCCTTTATAAGTACGTTATAGGTTGAACTACAGACAATAAACTCTCACACAAGCTTTTCTAGTGTAAAATGGAGTGGCAATTCTATAAAGATTAAAAACTTGAAGAGTTGAAGTGTAAAGTTTCAAATTTTGTTCTTAGTTGCACTTAAGATGTTAGTAAAAACTTTATATTCACATATGCAGTGTTTCATTATAACCCAACCAACCACAACGTAGTGCAAGTGAACTGGCATGGTTTCCGCTCATGCAACATAACCAAACCATGGAAAACATATGAAACCGGTAATGACTCGTTTACCATCAAGGCACCCGGTCATTACTTCTTCATTTGCAGCTTCCCGGGCCATTGTGAAGGCGGACAAAAGCTCAATGTCAGAGTCCTTAAAAAGTATTCCTTGACCAATGTTAGCTCATCTACTGGCACAACAACGGTTGGTCCTCCAAAGACAAGTAAAACAGCACCACGGTCGGTTGCAAATGTTGCAACCGACTTTGACTACTTGCTTAGGTGCATTGTTGTTGCGTTCACAATTTATATTGCAATGTGGGTCGCGTAGTTATGGTTTATGTTGTTTTTGTTTATGCTATTTTATTGTAGTTTCCCCCCTTTTATGGAATTTTTTTTGTTTATGCTAATTTAGGGTTTAGGGTTTAGGGTTTATGCTAATTGTATTTAAAATACAAGTATTTTCTAGTGATTGATATGGATAGGAAGTACCCTATTGGAATCTTTAAAGTTTTAATATAGCATTATTTATCCGCAAATAACTTGCCAACATGTTTGGAGTTCATACATACACAAAAAACAATTAAAAACATTATTCAGACTAATTTCTAATTATGAAAAACATTCAATAACTATACTAAAAACAATCGAGCGATCGGGGTTCTGGTGGGTTGTCATCGTCAAAGAGTTCTCTTGGTGTCGATGATTAGAGTTTTTCTAGTGACAGTAGCTAGGGTTCGCAGGTAGGGTGGAGTTCGTTGAGAGTTTATGTTTCGAGTTTGATTTTATATTACATTAGATTAAACAAATTCATATTCAATTGAACTAAATATAAAGAAATGACCAGTTGTAGAAGGTCAATAATAATTACAATAAATGATAAACCAAATTTATAAAATCTAAATAGTAAAGCAAATACAAAATCTAAATAGCATGTTCAAAATGTTATGTATTTATACTACTGTATATTTTCTCTGAGAGTAAGTTAGGTTGTGTTTAGCTGGAGAAAACTTTTTATTTTTCGTTTTCTGTTTTTCTGTGAGAGATGCTAGAGTTTTCATTTTCTGAAGAAAAAAAAATAAGATGTATTTAGATGAAGGGGTGAAGTTTTTTTTTAGAATAAATGTAAAATATGTTTAGTTTGAGTGTTTTCTTGAAAATGTTGTTTAAAAAAGTACGAAAGTTAACAAAAATTGAGAAGTTTGAGAAAGTGAATGGGCTTTCTGTTTTTTTAGAAAACTGTGTAAATAAACATGTTTTCTGATTTTCTGACAGCCTAGAATATCCAAACTCCTCAAAAACCATAAGAAGACAAGTATATTTATGATTTTGTATCTTTTCAATTGATTTTGAGTAACCAATTTTTGTGTAGAGAATCAATTCTAAGGATGATCTAGTTTTGTTAACACCAAGAAACAATCACTTTAGCAGCCCCTATATCCAAACCCCTCAAAAACCATAAGAACTTTGTGTCTGCACCTCAAAAACAGGATTCAAGTTCATATTCAAATTCAGATTCTGGTGCAACAGACTCAAAAGAAAGAAAAAAAGGTGTCACCTTTGCACTTTTGAAGCAGGGGATGGTGAGTCAACAAACTCCAGTAAGCATAGAGAAGAGTTAAGAGATTCAAAGGTCAGAAGATAATCAACCATCAAGATTAGATTTGAGTGAGTTGAGATTGGAGAAGATGGTATTGGTGAAACATGTGCAGTTCCAAGGATAAATCTAAAACCGCTTGATAGATAATCTTTTTTCTAATTAGACTTGGGAAAGCATTACATGTCAGCACTTGTATCTTTCCTACACATTGATGATTACTTTTAAATGGATTTTCCATCTTAGCAAGTTCTTTGAAGTAGTTGGAGCAACGATCATGCTCTGATGTCCAACTGTTTAGTCATTCGTATATTCTCTGACCATCCAAGATGTTTACCCAGAAAAGTTGATCTGGAGCAACGACTATGCTCTGATTTCTAATCGTTTCCGTAGTCATTCACAAATTTTCCTGACCATCCAAGATTTTTTTCCCAGAAAAGATTGAACCATGGTCTCTATGTTAATAATTCTAAAATTGTGAAACATGGTATTCATGTGTTCTTTGTTGATTCACTAGAACAAATCAGCCATTACCCAGATATAAAGAATACACAGATTCTCTTATCAAATGGGTCAGTGGTGAGCTGGAGAAGTATGAATATATATCAAGTAAAACCAAAACAGAAACAGCATATGTACATTAGGCTCTGCACAGAAAATGATATTTAATCAACTACTACGTGTGTAAGGTTTGTAAATATATTGAGTAAAAAAAACAGTGATAAGCTGTATTCGACTTGAATTATTGATAATTTGATATTACAACTCATAATGTTATTCTTAATCACATAATCGAGCAAATGTAATTTCGAATTCCATAGCCATTCCCATTTCCGTGAAATTCGTGTTGGTACATTTGAGCATTGGGTGCAAGAGCCAAGGGCTGCTCTCATCGAAGCATAGAATCCCTTCATCCGTTTTTTTAACAATCATTGTGGAGACGTTACGTGGGGAGAACACTTGTAGATACATGACATGTTCATGACATCAAGTAGAATGCATGTTATACCATGAAAGTAGCAGCTTCTTCAGGTTTGCTAGTTTATAGCAGGGCTCAAGACTACAATATTCGAAAGAATTATCCTGTACAATACAACAGAAAGTGAATCAAGTAGCCCATAAGTATCCTGAACTTAACAAACGATTGCAAAATGTGTGAGCAAAGTGATGTGAATTCACTTTCATCGTAATAAAGAAACTTATCACAAACATCCACTCCTAAGATTGGGTTTACACGTGGATATACAAGGTTCTAACGAGTTGGATAACAGATCAAAATATGAATTTTTTAAAACCAGCTCAAGTTGGCTCAACCCCAAGCACCTTTTTGTCTTTCCTCCGCTTGACTTTTGCAAATTATTTCAATGTGATACTCTCTCTCTCTCTCTCTCTCTCTCTCTATATATATATATATATATATATATATATATATATATATATATATATAGAGGGGAGGGTTCAAACGAGAACTGTTTTTCGTACGAGAACTGCGAGAACCAATCTCAGCCGTTCCTTGGATATGGGAAGTTCATGGATGGAGAGCGTGGAGGGGATCAAGTGTGGCAGAGTGCATGTGAGGAATTCATGGGTGGGCAATGACATTAAAGGAGGGGGAATTGGACGGCTCAGATTGGTTCTCGCAGTTCTCGTACGAAAAACAGTTCTCGTTTGAACTTTTGCCTATATATATATATATATATATATATATATATACACACACACACACACACATAGGTATATATCATATATGTATGCATGTAAAAGGTAAAGATGAAATTTGGTTTCATAAGGCAGGCAGTGCTCATTTGGGAATTTGGAGAGATTAATCATAAAGTTAATTCATAAACGCAAGAAATATACATTATTTGATGGGCTTGCACCATTTAGAAACATCTTCTATATATTAATCCAGAGTGAAGTGATATGATATCTAAGGAAATGTCTTTGCTTTAACATTTTTTAATTGTCTGTATTGAAGGGCTATAGAGCTCATTAAAAAATCACTTTTGGTTGCCTACAGAAACTTCTGTAAAAAGACAAAATAAGCTGGTAAAAATTGTGCTTTCGAATACTCGAGGAACAAAATATTGGTGTACCCTACCTTGATCAGAACATGAGAAAAGCACACCAAAAATCAAGCTGAATATCCCAATCTAGAAAAACCCCACTTCATCCAAGTAGAAAAGCAATGCTTTGACAAGTGTTCTGGTAAATCCACCTGCAAAATTTAGAAACATGAATACGATATCTACAGGAATCAAGAATGCAGATCCAATGAATGCATCATAATTATTACTAGAGATGGCAAATGGGCGGTCCAATGGTTTGGATAAATGGATTTTGTCTAAAACAGATCATTATTACTATGGGCTAGGTTGACTGGCAGACACCTTTTAGACCATTCCTTTAAAAAGAATTTTGCTTACTAAATTCCTCCAAGTATGGTTAGAAAAACAATATTACTACAATAATCATCTAAACCTTCAAATAAAAGCCTAATGATGGCATAGAAAAATCTGAAACCAAATTTTAGGTTTTGCACATATGGCATCCCAAATAAATTATTCATCCAAATAGTAAAGGCATAGGTGGCAATTGTGAAATATATCGTATGGAACATCAGATGGGTTTTGTTTTGTCTCAAATAGGTGGAACAGGTTGAAAGTGGAACAAAGTCTATTTTCAATGCATAAAAACTCCTAAACCGCTCTCATTCAAAGATTCAGATCATTACTATAAAAATGCCGTTTTCGTGGTTGTAATAAATGAAGTATAAAAGAAAAAATAAATAATATGATTAAGAAAGTGTTTGCGAGTTAACCCAACCCGATCTGGCCTAGCCGTTTTGACTTGTTACACAACTCACCGCTCACATGCTCTGATATAACGGGGCATAACTTGACAACAATCTAGGCTCAATAAGAACTTACACTGCTCCATGAAGTAGAATATCCATCAGTAGATAGCAACCAATAACTAGCCTTGGATTGAAAATCAATCCTATTATAAAAGAAATCTATATCCAGAAGATCATCATCACGGCTGGAATTCCTTCTTCTTTTCTTTCTTTTATGTTTTCCTTTCTTCTTTCTTTTTAAATCATCAGAGTCACTGTCATCTTCTGCTAATAAACTGTTATCATGCAACAACTCATGCTTGCCAGCATGGCGGAAGCTTAATCCATTGCTCTTAAATAAAGATTCCCAATCCCAATATCCATCCGACAACAAGTAATGAAGAGCAAAAGACTGCAACCCTAATATCTTCATCAAATATATTACGCCTTTTGTATTCCAACATTCTTTGATTAGCGGAGCTAAATCATTAGGGTTTTCTGGCAGAGAACACATCTTTTGCACATTATCCTTGATTTGAGTTTTTTCATCCCTGTGATCATCTTCTTGTAAAAGCTGCACTAGTTGTCGCCCTCGATTAATAACAGCATTTAATAAAAGTAGCTCATCAATTGAATCTGAGTACCTGAATTTGGCAAGTATGACCTCCAAATAGTCTTTAGGTTCTTCGGTTATTGGGTGGTCAAGAAACTTTTTGAGCAAGTCAAGAAAAATACAAAGTTCCCGTTCATCAAGAATAACTAGAAGATGGCAAGCTAAGGTTGAGAAAGCCTCTTCCATTAGGAACTCGTTAATGACTTTCCATATGTCCTCCATATCTTCTTTGTACATTAACCTCACAAACATATTTACGAAGAATTTCATATCCAAAAACAAAATGTCACCATCCTTTAATGTGTCAGCAAACTCGTGAGAAGACCAAAATTCAGGAACATTTTCAAGAAAATTCTCGACTGTTTGTTCAACATCAAGATCGAGAAAGTAGTGAGGTTTTGTTGCAACCATGGCAGGGGATTGACCGTGTTTGCCTTTCCATTCAAGCTCCTCCCAACATATATCACGATTCACAAAAGCAAATTGAGATAATGCCTTGGCTCCCTTTCTATGCTCCACATCACTACTGCCACCAAAATTTGAGAACCAAAGCAATATACGTCTTCTATTTCCTATATGAGTAACAATTAGTCCAGCATTAGAATAACACGATTCATGTTAGCAACCTTTATGGACTAAAAGCTTTTGCATATAGGCCCAACACCTAGTTACTAGTATAAATGAGCGATTTTGACCCATATTCTAATGAATGGATCTATTCAGGGTATCACGATTCACAAAAAGCAAATTGAGATAATGCCTTGGCTCCCTTTCTATGCTCCACATCACTACTGCCACCAAAATTTGAGAACCAAAGCAATATACGTCTTCTATTTCCTATATGAGTAACAATTAGTCCAGCATTAGAATAACACGATTCATGTTAGCAACCTTTATGGACTAAAAGCTTTTGCATATAGGCCCAACACCTAGTTACTAGTATAAATGAGCGATTTTGACCCATATTCTAATGAATGGATCTATTCAGGGTATGTTCTATCTCCACCAATTCAAATGGTTAACAAATGAAACCTCTTATTTGAAAGTATATGTGATTTTTGTAATCTTAATCTTATATGAATGCTAATTATTTATTAAAAAGTTACAAAATTTGTACACTATTGTTGCAGCTCAACCGGACCCACCCAATTCAACACGCACCAAAGAGATAACCAATTCAAATTGACCCGTTTCCCAGCCTGCCTAACTGGCCAAATTTTCCAGCTCTAATAAGATCGTTAGATGCAGTTTGAGACACTATCTTTGCATCTCATTCTAGCACTAAGTCACTTTAATGCATACTTACTTTTGAATGTCCTTAACCGTTATATTACTAATATTTTCTCTATGCCATAGTTATGTACTTATATTTCAACATTCAATGATTTTGTTAGGAGTCATGTTGTATTGTTGTATAGGGTTAATTAGTAACTAGGTAACAATCGTACTTCCACATAATCATTATAGACAATGATAATACTTCCATTATTAATATAGAAAACAATACTATGACCACACTTAGATAAGTCTATTAATGGCGGAAATTTAACCAAGTTACCTCTAAAAAAATCCTCTAGCATGTTGCTTTTCTTAGCTAGAATGGACCCTGCACTTTTTGGATGTTTCTCAAAAATCATCTGCACAAGTTGAGCTGCTAGGTCCCTCTTTTGTGAGCTTCTTCTCAGTAAAGTTAAAAATAGCTCACATTTTTGCTTGCGGGATAGAGAATTTATCCCTGAAACATCTTTGCAAAGCCAAAGCCGCGCCTCGGATCGAATTTTAGATGAAATCAATGAGCGGACTACAAACTCTAAATCATTCAAAAAAGATATTCTATGTTTAACGGAATCATCACTTCCATCCCAACTCCAGTCTGGTTCTGAAAGAAACAAATGAACCATTTTTATCAACTGTGACCTCTGTGCCAAATTTCTGAATTGCTCCACCTAAAATAGATAAGAGAATCATAATCAGTTTAAAAGACAAATTACACTGAACTCATAAGGCAACGGTATACGCCTAATCAACTGATAACACCATAAAAAAAGATGTCTTGCATTAACCGAAGTTCAGCTCTAATGAATGATGAACAGAAACTTCGGCTACTGTAAGGCAATAATAAAATTGAGGTTTATATCTCAAATGAACAAAGTCATGGATGCTACTATGAGGAAACATCAAAATTTGCTAATTTGGTGATGATCCCTGTGACCTAAAATAGATAAAAGAATCATAAATTGATTAAATTCATAATCTCTATAAAAGATAAAATATACTGAATTCATAAGAAAGACGACCCTAATCTACTAAGGACTATATATATACAACAAGAAAGGAAGCCTTGCAAAATGCATAGTTCTAAGGAATGATGAATACAAACTACAATACGCACACGAAGGCAATATAAGATTTAAGCCCTAGACTATCCTGCTATCTATGTCTACATATACCAGATCGTGAGAAGACAACAGACCAAAGATCCAGGATTCTGACAAACAAAACGGTCAAAGGAGAATTCAAACGACTACTACCATTCAAATATTGAAATTCGAAGACGTATACAACTTTGTTCTTCATTAGAAGCAAAGAAGTAAAATTTTCAAACACGAAACTGCAGAAGAATAAGATGAATTACCTGATAGATAGATAATAGATGAGATGTGAAAGTGAAGCAAAGGTGTTGAATTTAGGCAGAAACGAGAGAAGGTTTTATAAAAGAGGAGACATTGAATTGCCAGTGTTTGATTTATGCAAGTGTTAAATGCTACGATCTCTGCTCAGAATACTCGTAGCAAAATAGCAACAAATGCATTATACCTTGCTTTCTCATTTCTTATATGAGCCTCAAATTATTTCCTCTTTCTTTCCCTTCTCCTTCCCCAGTTCACTACTTCTCCAATTCACTAGTTATATCTCACCTTAAAACACTCATATTTTTTATTAATATAATTAAAAAATTAAATGTGTGTGTTTGTAATTGGTTGAGGGGAGAGAGGGGGGTGGGGGCTTACACTTTTCTCGATCGAACCTGGAGACTCGCTTGGCTTACCCGCTTCCTCTATCCGCTATACACGTAATGGCGTTCCTTCATCTACCCGATCGAGTAAGGTATAACGCAAGGCTATATTACTTTAATCAAATACTCGTAGAGTTGTGTTTTTTATTACTTTAATCAAATACTCACTAGAGTTATGTTTAATAAAGTTTATTTAAAAAATATAGTTCTGAAATTTTAATATTCAATTATAGGTGGTTTGTATACAATCATATGTGATGTGGCTGATCCAAAAGCTAAAATTAGTTTCTTAAGACTATGATTAAGTTTGAACTATATTGAACATTCCTCAATACTCTTATGATATAAGGGGGTATTTGGTTCATTCTTTGATTTTGAGGGGAATGAGATTTATGCATGAGATTTGCATTTGGTAGAAACGTATTTGGTGGGATTCAAAATCCCATTCCCTTGTTTGGTTCACCTCACCAACACAAACCCATTAAAACCAACACAAACCGCCGGCCACCACCTCAGTCCCCACCACCAACCACGACATCTGTTGTCACCATCTTTTGTTTTCCGGCGAAGGTGAACAACGGGAACGACGGTGGACGACGAAGGCGAACAAAGCCGGCGACTGTTGCCACCATCAACAACGAAGAAGAGAACAACGGCGGCGGTGTTTGACGGAGAAGACGGCGGCTAGGGTTTCTGTTTGAATCGATGGCAAAGACGGAGAAAACGAAGAAGACGGTGGCTAGGGTTTCCTTTTGAATCGAAGGCAAAGACGGAGAAGACGGCGGCTAGGGTTTCTGTTTGAATCGAAGGCAAAGACGGAGAAGACGAAGAAGACGACGGCTAGGGTTTCTGTTTGAATCGAAGGCAAAGACGGAGAAGACGAAGAAGACGGCGGCTACGGGGTTCTTCAACGGAGACTGTAGCTAGGGTTTCTTCGACGGCGAAGGCAACGATGATGCGACTAGGGTTTGCGAAGGAAGAAGTCGACGGCAACTAGGGTTTGCGAAGGAAGAGATCGACGGCGATGCAATTAGGGTTTCTCGAAGGAAGAGGTTAATGGTGACGGGGACAGTGGGGGTTTCTCGAAGGACAATGGGCGACGAGGACAGTGGTGATGCAACTAGGGTTATTCGCCGGAGGTCACCGGATGGTCGCCGGAGAGAATACCTCACATGAGGGATTTCAGAATACCATGGGGGTGTGAGGATTTAGAAATCCCTCATCCAAGGGATTTCAAACAATCCTAGGAATTGAAATCCTTACTCTCTTTTGCAAACCAAACATTCCCATGAAATCCTTCCAATTCACTCCAACCAAACACCCCCTAAAATGGGAAAAGCATAAGTATGCCGCCACGGATCACCGACACCATCACTGACCACCACCAATAACGTTGCCACTACCCTATGACGCCACCACCGACTACCGCCGTCGTCGTCGTTGCCGCCACCATCACCACCGGCGGCATTCACTACACCATTGTAACACTTCAACTATCAACACCACTACCAATATCGCTACAATCACCTTCTAGCACCACCACCAACTGCCACTGTCACCGCTGCCACCACCAACTATCGCCGCCTCCGCCTCCGCCTCCGCCTCCGTCGCTGACAGCAACCACTATACCATCATCGTAACACGTCAACTATCAACACCACCACCAATATCGCTACAACCATCCTATAGCACCACCATCAACCGCCATCGTCGCCGCCGCCGCACCCCCCACCAACTACCGCTGCCACCACCGGCAGCAACCACTACACCATCGTAACACATCAACAATCAGCACCACCACCAATATTGCTACCACCACCCTCTAGCACCACCACCAACCGCCATCGCCGCTACCAACCGTCGACATCGCCACCACCGGCAGCAACCACTACACCATCGTAACACATCAACAATCAACACCACCACCCCTCTAGCACCACCACCGACCGCCACCGTCGTCGTTGCCGCCGTCGCCACCGCCATAACCACTACACCATCATAACTTGTTACAAAATCACCAGCACCGCCACCCCTACACAACACACACACATACATACATATGTGTATATAATGATTACCTATATTAACCAAGCTATATTAATGGTATTGATAATACTAGGAAATGCTCATTACATTCTTGTGTATTCCCTTACCCTTTGCCATTCTCATTTTCCTCTAATTAACTAAGCGTCCCCTAAATATTTATTTAATATGATCTTTTGAAATATTATAAAATGTAAATATAATATTTTATAAATTAGGGTGGCAAAAAAACAATATTATAATGTTACATACAAAATATTCCACAATAATTTTTATTCGAAATAATGTGAAAATTTAATCTTTGACCAATAAAGGTCAATATTTGATTTCAGTTTCATTAAAATAAATTATTTCGATTTAATATCTATCTAAAGATTGTTTAATAAATTTTATTTTAGTCGTTTATTTATATTAGAAGATCATTATTATAAGTATTAATGACAAAAAGGTTAGTATTATTGATAGAAGTATAGAACATAGTATCGTGTGGCTTGAGTTCAGAATTGATATGGGACTATTTTGTGTAATTGTATGGACATTGTATTGTTTTGAGAAGTAATATAATCCTGCCGTTCAAAAAAAAAAGTATCGAACATGGTAAGAATTTTCAGAATATTGATTTCATATAAAAATGACTGCTTTATAGCTAACATAGACTAATTACTATACCAGTATACCATATAATTAGAAGGAAGAAATTTTGTCGCTTTCTATATTACAAAAAGAATAAGGTTATAATGTTATATACCTGTTTTTCCATAATAGTTTCAAGAAGGGGTCCCAGATGGGATGGCAAGAGGCCCTGTACATGAAGGCCAGGTCCAGGTTTCGAGTAATGGGTAATTTAATTTTTTTTACCCTTTCTAACATTTAGTTCTTTTAATAGGCTAATTAAGTTATATAATTTACTATTAGTACAGAATGTTATTTTTTGTTACATATTGTTATAACTATATATTATCAACTAAATGATATATCTAGTATTATTATTATAATTTTATTTATAGAGCCTTAGGATGTGGAATTTATTTTTTATGTTAAGTTTATGTATTTCCATTATAATACGAGTACTCGTCATTAGATAGAGTACAAGTCACATTTGTTAGTACTGAAATTGACTCTCATTGTTTAAATATTTTACGTATTCAATTTATCATTTTTACTGAAATGTGAAGGATTTGGAATTTGATTCTAAATCCTCCCTTGTTGTGTTTGGTAGTCCAGGAATTGGAATTCACTTCCCTATCACAAAACCCTAAAGTAGACCTACCACCACCATCCCACCACCATCTCCACCTTAACCACCACCTCACTGCCGTCGCCGCCACCGTCGAAACCCTAAATCGCCGCCACCGACGAAACCCTAGCCAGAGGTGAAAGATAGCGAATGAAAGTCACCAGCTGTCGAAACCCTTAATCGCTGTCGAACGTCGAAACCTAGCCATCTTCGAACGCTACCAGCTGTCGAAACCCTTAATCGAACGTCGCCCGTCGCCGTCACCAGCTGTCGAACCCTAAATCTAACGTCGAACGCCACTAGCTGTCGAAACCCTAAATCGAACGTCGAGCGCCACCTGCTGTCGAACGTCGAACGTCGAACGCCATCAGCTCGCCGTCGACGATGGTGTTTAACGTCAGTGAAGAATAGAGAAGAATAAAGTTGGCGATGGAAAAGAAGAGATGAATGAAGGAAGCGATGGTGGTGTTAACGTCAGATGTTTGTTGAGCCAGTGAGAGAAGAACGAAGGAGAGGAAGGATTTCAAAATCCATAGGTAAGTGGAAGGATTTCAAAATCCATCAAATGAGGGATTCTTTTCCATCTTCTAAAATCCATTTCCTTCCCTCATGTTAAACCAAACACATGATTTGGTTGGAATTGGATTCCAATTCCCACCAATTCCCAAGGAATCCATCCAACCAAACATTACCTTAGATCTTTTCTTGACACCCATACTTTTCATCCTATCATGTGCCCTCTTTGAATAAAGAGTTAATTACATTTTTGTCCCTGTAGTTCACCTAAAATTACGGAACTGGTTTCTGGGTCGTAATTTTTACGGGTTTGGTCCCTCCCGACCCGTTTTACTTGCTTATTTGGTCCCTCCTCAACTTGAAAAGACCAAAGTAGTCTTCTTCTATTACTTTTTCCATTTTCTTCACTTATTATTTAATTTTAAATATTATTGTAATATTATATATTTTTTTGAAAAATTAAACTAAATCTAACCTGCCCCTCTCTTTATAACTTGTACCCCTCTCTCTCTCTACGCCCTCTCTCTCTGTTCAAGTGTTCATCCAACCCACCGCCACCACCGCCACCGCCATCGCCACCTCCACCATCTCCTTTCTCTCTCTACTTTATCTCTCTTTCCTTTCTGTCTCTCTTTTACACCATCACCAAAAATCAACATCAGCCACCACAAAATCCATTTCACCGCCCACCAACTTCATCTCCACCACTCACAACCACCAACTTCATTTTTTATGCTCTGAAATAGACCAATCGAATACAGATCGTAACCCTAACGCCTCCACATATGAACACCATTTACAACCGTATTGGCTTTGCAATTACACTGATGGGATCTCCTACCACCATCACAACAACACCACCATGGTTAGGGTTTTGGTTTGTTTGGTTAGATCTGAACCACTGCCACCACCCACGAGCTCCGCCGATTAAGGTTCTCCGAAAATGGGTGTAAAATACATAGTCCAAATTGATTTTTCCAAATTTTGTTTAACTTGGGTTTGGGAAATCAAGATCTGTACAACTTGATCGATTTGAGGTTGGGTGTTTTATATTTTAGATGGAGGAGTTGCCGGTGGTGGTGGTTTAAGATGAAGAAGGCGGGAGTGGTTGATTCGGTTGAAGATGAAAATGGTGGTGATGATGGTGTGTGTGGTTGTTGAAGATGAAGGCGGTGGTCGATTTTAAGCAGATGGAAGTCATTTATAAAATGAATGGAGATGGTGGTGATGGGTGGCGCTTATGGTGGAGGCCGAAATCAAAGATGGAGGAGGAGGTGATGGTTATGGTGGTGGTGGTGGATTTTTCGTGGGGTAGCCGCGGGTGGGGTTATGGTGGTGGTGAAATTGGGGGGAGAGAGAAGGTAAGGTAGAAAGATTGAAAGAGACAGGCTGAGTTGAATTTTTTAATATAAATTTAATTTTATTCAATATTTAAAATCAATTAGAAAATAAAGAAAAGAAAAAATAATAGGGATAAGGGCATTTAAGTAATTTCAAATTGAAAAGGGTACAAATTTGCAAGTAAAACGGGTCGGGAGGGACCAAATCATCAATATTGTGACCCACTAACCAATTCCATAATTTTGGGTAAACTACATGTAACACCACTTTTCTGAAAAAGCTATTAAACATCTTATACAACTCTTAGCACCCAAAAAGATCGAGGTTCCACAAAAGACTGTTACTATTTACGTTGGTGCTAAATTGTTTAACAAAAGTAGTGTTTTAAAAACGTTTCTACTACATAAACCAGGAGCTATCCAGCCTAAAGAGCCGCTGGGGCCTTCCCTTTA
Source organism: Pulicaria dysenterica (assembly GCA_947179395.2). Taxonomy (NCBI): domain Eukaryota; kingdom Viridiplantae; phylum Streptophyta; class Magnoliopsida; order Asterales; family Asteraceae; genus Pulicaria; species Pulicaria dysenterica. The sequence goes on along the minus strand of OX359288.1, from coordinate 73,532,260 downwards.
CCAGAACCTGACGCACCTGCATCCAGAAAACACTGAACATAAGCTAACGCTTAGTGAGTATACTACTGAAATAATAAAGAAAACATGAAATGAATTCTCTTTTGGATGTCTCACATCCCGACTTGTAATCTGCAAATCTATTCCAAATCTGTTAACTGGTCCCGGAGTGTACTATGCAAGGTATAAGTAACCCCTGACACTTACTTGGGTATAAGGATCTCAATATACCCTATCTTTGTCCACAATATAATATGATCACATAATCAATCACAGATCATGCACTTAATATACACTCGTATACTAATCTGATTAACGGTAAGTACACTCACCTTAGCAGCAGTTAAGAATTACACTCCTATCACAAAAGCTTCAATCCTTTATTGTCTACAAGCAATAAACAAGTGCTGTATTAACTTCTAGACACTACTGCGATGATTCTAATTAACTAACAAAGGTTCTGCTAAAATCTACCTCCTATGGCCGCAGAGGAAAAGACCTACGCCCGCAGGAGTATCCCTCACTATGGCCGCAGGGATCCACCCGTACACCCGTAGAGGGTACACTACACCTTCTACGGTCATAGGCTATGTGCACTACGCCCGTAGGCTCATACCCTTCGTCCTTAGACGGTAATTCATGAATATACTGTCTTACGCCCGCATGAACCTTTTCCTACGGCCGCCGGAGACCAAATCACTTAAAACTGAAAAACACCTTCCTACGGCCGCAGGGACAGTCGGTACAGCAGACTTTGGCTCTGTTCGTAAATCAGCAGCCGAATCTTAATTTTTAACACTCAAAACTTGATTATACTCAGATTCAAGCATACAATTGAGTTTTATAACATCAATACTAACTTTCTAACATGAAACTTGACACAAAACTACATAAAACACATCAAACCAATCTAAGAACATGGATTCAATCACAATAATCCATTTCTTGACCTAACATCTCTAAGAACTCAAAAAGAATCCATACCTCTTGCTTCTGAATCACTAAATGATTGAAAACAGCTATTAACTTCTTGCTTTCTTGATCAAAATCAGAACTTCCACTTGTGAATATGTGTTTTCGTGGGTGTGTTTTTGGTTACAGAAGTTTGACTACACATGAGTCAAGGAAGACTCATGTATATCTAACACTTTCAAAGAATTACAATTCAACCCTTATACTAACAAGTTTCATCCTTTGGCAACTTTAATCCCTTAACTCTTATAGGAACACACACAACACATAAAGGAAACTAATCAAACACATAAACACTTAAGATTTAATTTAAGATAATTCATAACAAAAACTTTCGGACCTTGGGGCGTTACAAATCTTCCCCACTTGGGACGATTTCGTCCCCGAAATCTACTGTGCAAACAACTGGGGGTAATTCTGTCTCATGTCACTTTCTGGCTCCCAAGTATAATCTGACCCCTTTTGGTGTTGCCACTGTACTTTCACTAGATCTACCTGTTTGTTACGTAGACTCTTAACTTTTCTCTCTAGTATGGCAACCGATTGTTCTACATAACTGAGCTTTTCATCTATCATCACATCTTGTAGTGGAACGATGGCTGACTCGTTCGCTAAACACTTACGAAGATGGGACACATGAAAAGTATTATGAATCTGAGACATTTCTTCTGGAAGTTCCAATCTGTAAGCTACTTTCCCAACCCTCGCAATAATCTTGAAAGGACCAACAAACCGAGGCCCTAGCTTGCCTCTCTTTCGGAATCTGATCACCCCTTTCCATGGTGATACCTTTAACAATACGTAGTCTCCAACCTGGAACTCTAGTGGTGACCGCCGCTTATCTGCATAGCTCTTCTGTCTATCCTGGGCTGCTTTCAGTCGTTCGCGTATTTGTTGTATGTTCTCGGTGGTTTGCTGTACTATCTCTGTACTACCCAGTTCTCTCTGACCAATTTCGCCCTAACAAACAAGAGTTCTACATTTTCTGCCATATAGCATCTCATACGGCGGCATGCCAATACTCGAATGAAAACTGTTGTTATATGAGAACTCTGCTAAAGGTAAGTATGTATCCCAACTACCACCGAAGTCGATGATACAAGCTCTGAGCATATCCTCCAATGTCTGTATAGCTCTTTCGCTTTGGCCGTCAGTCTGTGGATGAAATGCTGTACTTAGATGTAGCTTCGTCCCCATGTCTTCATGAAACTTACTCCAGAACCTGGAAGTAAACCGAGTATCTCTATCTGAAATAATCGTAACTGGAACTCTGTGTCTGGATACTATCTCTTTCATATACACATATGCCATTTTCTCTGAGGAGTAGGCCTTTTTTATTGCAATAAAATGCGCACTCTTCGTGAGTCTATCAACTACTACCCAAATAGCATCAAACCCCCTAGGGGTTCTAGGTAATTTGGTAATCAGATCCATAGTAATGTGTTCCCATTTCCATATAGGAATGTCAAGCGGTTGCAATTTCCCATGTGGTTTCTGATGTTCTGCCTTGACTTGTAAACAAGTCAAACATCTCTCTACATGTCTTGCTATATCTCGTTTCATTCCCGGCCACCAATAGTTCATTTTCATATCTTTATACATCTTTGTAGCCCCTGGGTGAATAGAAAGCTGCGAGCGATGTGCTTCTTCCAAAAGGACTCGTCGCACACCCCCGAAACTAGGTACCCAAACACAATCATAGCGAGTCAAAAGATCTCGACTATCTCTTATCAACTTTGCCATTTGGCCTTTCACGCGTTCCTTTTTCTGATTATCTTCCTTAACCGCTTCGATCTGGGCTGCTTTAATCTGATCAAGTATCTGGGTGATTACTGACATCCGCACTCGGTGCATCTGTATCTGTATGATACCTGGCTTTCTACTCAACGCGTCTGCCACCACATTAGCTTTGCCTGGATGATTCAAAATTGTACAATCATAATCCTTCAATAACTCTAACCATCGTCTCTGTCTCATGTTCAGATTCTTCTGTTCTAGAAAATACTTAAGACTTTTGTGATCCGAGTAAATAGTACACTTGACACCATACAAATAGTGTCGCCATTGTTGGAGTATGCCCACTGACACACGTATATTAGTAATGCTACTGATGATACACGAGCCTATTGGGTCACACGCCAAGGATTGATCCCGACAACCCGCAACAGGAAGAGAGAAATTCTGGAAACGGTCTTTCCGCGTCGCGTAACCTTTTGGTTTTCGCGACGCATAAACCGTCTGACAGTAACTTGACTTTTTGGTTATTGCTTGGCTCAAGTAATTGACTTATGGGACATCTAGGAATGATATGCACGACTTTGTTGCCTTGCATATCTGCTGAAGTGGGTGATAAAATTCTTGGATGTCTTTCACATGTCATGAGGTTGAATTATTTGATCAAGTATCAAAGAGGAATTCTCTCTCTCACTCAAGAACACTTGCATACACTTTTATAAGGGTTCTTGGTTGTTCTTGATCTTTTCCAGAAAATCATAAGTGTCTTTAGTGATTTTATGGTAGTTGTGGGTTGTTCCAAAGAGTGATTTCAAGTCTTAAAGATCACAACTTGGCATACTAACATTTGCGGATCAAACAAACTTGGGGTGAACTTCGGTAGAGAGGAAGCTTGCTTGCTTTCTTGTCAAAAGTTCCAGAAGTTTGAAGAGGGTACATTTCTTATCCTTCCCTTTTACATGTTGCATTTTGTAGTTATAGAGTTCTTGGTCCATTCTTGGGGTTTCTAGCCATTTATGTTTCATGTTCTTGAGCTATGCTTCCGCTCCTGTGTTCATGGAAACCTAACAGTGGTATCAAAGCCACCTCTATACTAAAAATGCACATGGTGGCCTGAAAAACCCGAAACAGAAAAACTGGTTTAGCTGTCAGGTAGTTTACGCAGCGCGGAACCAATTGGGTTACGCGGCGCGTAAAATCGTTCTGATAGATTAAAAAAAAAACAGTTTGCAGTCGGGTTTTTGGCATCCAAAATGGTTTCTGGAATTTTGTTCTAGAAATTATTTTTGGTATATTAAGATGCCTTGTATTTTGGTTGGTGTATTTATATGTATATTATTATTTTTGGCATAAAAATAATAATTGCATATACTTATATTATGTATATATGAATATGTTTCATCAAAAATGGTTTGTTGTTATTAATGCATATATACATTGGATTATTTAATGCCTTGGGTTTTGAGAAATAATCTTAATCAAGATACATAAGTTAACATGGTTTTGTGTGGTACACCATGTTGTTCATATGATGTTGGTAACCAGTAGATGCCCTAGACCTTGTGGATGTTTGGTTGTGTTAAATTAGTTATTCATTCATTTGGTGACTATATGTCACATGGTATGTAATAATTAATTAATTTAATTTATTTGGTATGTAAATTATTTTTGTGGCTTGCATGCCATTTAAATTCCATGTTATGTATTTTGTACTAGAAAATAGGATTTGTGGCTTGTATGACATTTATTTCATTTTCTATGTAAAATTAATATGGAGGCAACCATCGGGAGTCAAGGAGTGACGTCTTGGCAAACACGAAACTGAGAGGCGCAATGGAGGTAGCGGGTTTAGTGGGAGCACATCCAAGTCAAGGATATGTCCTTAGATGACTTCGTTTTTTCGTAGTGGCTCACGGAAAACGCATAGGTTTTACGGGCATGGTTACCAATCTTATTATATGCGTGTGGTTGTTTTATTATTTATTGTTAATGCATGGATTATAGGATTGCATGCTGGACAATTTTTGACTAATAATAAAACAAAAGAGTTTTTAACAATGGTTTAACAAACTCTCGCGCGTATACTTGATTAACAAGACATATATTGTTGGTGCATATTTTGTGAATCCCTAGTTCGTATCAATAAAGTATATTCATGTGGTATTAATTAAATGTGTTTTGATTAATGGTTTGCATGTTTATACATTCTAAGTGATACTATGTGTTTATGAAAAGCTTACAAGTATTTAATCATGGTTTGGTTTGTATTTGGAAGTTTAGTCATAAGGAAATTCACTTCGCAAGAAGTGAAAGTCACTTCGCAAGAAGTGAAAGTCACTTAGCGCGAAGTGAAGTCATCAGTCACTTCGCAAGAAGTGAAAGTCACTTCGCAAGAAGTGGATGTCACTTCGCGCGAAGTGAATGTCAGTTCGCGCGAAGTGAACTGTGTCATTCGAAAACGCGTAGAACTCACTATAAATAGTGATTAACCCCTCATTAACGAAAAACAATCATCCAGGACACTTCGTGAGCCTTCGTAATCGTACATATACCCTTGAAACTCGCGAACTAAGTGATAATTCTCGAATTCCAAGGCAGCCAAAGCATCTCTGTGTGGTACTGTGTGTCAGTTTTTCTACTCTTTCTTTGTGTCACTTCTGTGTGCCGGACACCTAAGCAGATCATAGATCCTTAGGAGGTTCGTGAAATATAATTCCGCGATATTTCACGTCCTAGATCAGTCCTAGCATCAGGGTGTGTTTAGTAATAGACCCTCGCCCACGGTCCTACAAAGTGGTATCAGAGCCTTGTGCTTTGATTGATCACTTTTCCTTAGGATTAAGTCGATCTAGGTGTTCCTTTAGGCCTGTGTGTGCCCCCTTGCGTCACTTTTTTACCGAAAATAGGTCGGAAAATAGGTCCTTTTGCGTTAAAAAGGTCAAGTTTTTACGTTTAGGCTCTTTGAGTTTCGACCGTGCGTAGTGAAACCCCACCTCGTGCGTACTGACCTCAGTTCGCACGAACTGTGTCTGTGTGTGTTCTAGATCCTTCGATTGCTGTCTGTGTGCCTCGTGCGAAGTGGTCCTGTAGTCCGCGCGTACTGCCATACGTGCGTGCGTAGTGACTGTTCGCAATCCGTGCGTGGTGTGTCCTCACTGCGTGCGTGGTGCTCGCAGTCCGCACGAAGTGCTTGTGGTGCGTGCGTAGTTGCTGTGTGCGTCTAGAACCTTCGTTTTCTTTAAAAAAAAAAAAAAAAAAAAAAAAAAAAAAAAAAAAAAAGAGTATAAATTTTTTTTTTTCCGGTCTTCGTGCGTTGTGCATTTCTGTGCTGTCCTGTGTGATCTTTCTAATCAAATTTTACTCCGTGTTTTCCTGTGTGCTTTTCAAATCCAATCCGAATCTGTGTGCTTGCTGCCTTGGTTCATTACATCAATTCAAATGGCCTCTAAACAAACCACTGCCTTAAACAACCTTCTACTAGAAACAGAAATGGGCAGTATCAACAAAGTGCCGAAATTGCTAACCATGGAGGACTATCCTATGTGGAAGCCCAGATTCGAAATTTTTCTAGATGGGGTCGATTGTAGATTGCGGAGAGCCATGAATGTTGAGTATATGGTTCCAAAAGGGGAGGGAAATATCGAAACCCCTTACGATAAAATGACGGTCGAACAGCAGACCAGTTACAATGCAGAAAAGAAGGCATATGCTCAACTGATTCAGGCCATCCCCAACGACATCTTCCACCAGTTTAAGAGGTATCGAACTTCCTACAGTCTATGGAGAGCTCTTGAGAAGAGGAATGAGGGAAACGCTGCTCTGAAAGAACTTAAAGCAAGTCAATTAAGGAAGGAATTAGACCATTTCACGGCTACAAGAGATGAGAAGATTCCTTCCCTTATTACAAGATACAACCACCTTCTAAGTGAACTGGACAGTCTGGGTGTTACTGTTCCAGAGAAGCAGCAAGTAGAGATCTTGGCGAATGCTTTGCCCAAGAGCTGGCGGCCATTCATCATGATACTCAAGAATGGTAACGGTTTTGACGGGATGGACCTTAATGATTTCATCACCAAGTTAAAGGAGCAGGAGCAGGAGGAACTCAACCTGGATTCAATGTCTAGTTATCAACAGAACCCCTCACTCTACTACTCCGGAACACCTGTCTCGTCATCCACCTCTTCACATGCCCCCCTACAGTCTGCCTATGTGACCAACGTGAATGAATCGGGCAGATCTACCTCTGATGCTTCATCCTCTGGGTCATCTTATACTACATCTTCCTCCGGACTTAATGTCGAACACTTCAAGTATGGGAATACAGATGAGGTTAAGACACATATGGGCATGCTAAGTGCACTAGTCTCCTCTTATGATGATCTACTGAAGGGGAAGATTGGTAATGCTCATATGACTCAAGAGGACTATGACCAGATCGACGAGGATGAGATGGAGAGACAAGATATCCTCTGGTCGTATGCCAACTTAGTGAGAAGGGCAAAAGCTTATGAGCGAAGAACGGGAAAGTCAATATCAGCAACCAAGGATACCAAACTCGGCTTTGATAAATCTGCTGTGACCTGCTATAACTGTGGTGAAAAGGGTCACTTCGCGCGTGAATGTGAAAAGCCGAAGAATTCGGGACCGAGGTATCCATTCAAAACTGGTTCTGGCAGCAGATCATCTACCTCCACAACCATAAAATCTGAAGCAACTCCAACACCGACTAAGGCTATGGCAGTTATTCAAAGAGATGAGGGAGTGGATTGGTCTGTACAGTTTGGGAATGCTGATGCTGACATCAACTTGGCGAACGTTCATGTGTTGAACGAAGATTCTTCATCCGAGACCGAAAGCTATTCAAGTGAAGAAGAATCAGGTGCCAGCAATGATGATGAACCAGCCTCGACACCAGCTGCAGAAGAGACACCAGTGAATGTCCGTGCCAAAGAGTCAAATCAAAAGGTGTGTAGCTGTGGTCAACCGTCTGCGGATCAGGTATGTACCTTTGGATTACCTTGTGGTTCGTGTGATGAATATGTAAAACAGATAGTGTTCTTAAAGTCTACTATTTCAGATCTCACATCTAAGTTAGATAATAACCTGTTGATCAAAGGAAGAGAAAATCAATTAAAAGAAAAGAATCAAAGTCTAGGTAAACAGGTTAATGAACTAGGTGTGGCTCTGTTAAATAAACAAGATGCTATCGTGTTTTACATAAACGAAATCGATAAGCTGAAACGGGACCTTGCTACCTCAAAGGTCGATTATGAGACTCTGAGTCAAAAACTCAAAAGCTATTCCACGTCTTCTTATCTTTTTGAGTACATAATCGATCAGAGAGGTCAAAGTACCGATTCAGAAAAGGACAAAAACGTATATTCAAAATGTCCACCACCAGTGTTAAATCAACTGGTGAACGATGATGTCCATTCTGAAGCTGACCCACTACTCACAAAGGTTGATGAATTTTCTGTATCAACCCCAAAAGAGGATTTAAAGTTACACGAGAATGTGGGTAAGCCTCAGAAGAATGAGGTTCAGCAAGAGGTTACCAAAAAGGCTGAACCAGGCATTAGAGAACTGTTGGACAGTTCCTGTGTGCAAGGTCCGTTGATGCATCGTATCCATGATGCACTTCGAAAATTTGAAAATGAGGGTATTAAGTCTCCTGATACCCGTCCATACCAAGAGGTCAAACAACTACCCAAACATCAAGGGTTAGGGTATCGGCCTCAAAAGGTAACGAAAGGCTCTGTGAAGCAATACCCAGAAAGGGTCTGCTATGTGTGCAGGAGACCTGGTCACCTCAGTTACAAGTGTGATCAGAAGACACATCAAAGCTGTAACAAGAAAGTTGAGATTTTGCAAGAAAATATAACGTTTCTTAAAAACCATCAAAACTCAACTCTTCCTGTTCAGCATCAAAGGATTTCTAAGTGGAGTAACAAACTGTGTGTTCAAATGTCCAAGGAATCAAGTGACAGGATCATCAAGACTGGAACATGGATGAAACTTCCAGTGGTTGGAGAAGACGGGAAACCCATGACCATTCGGGCTTGGGTTCCTAATGTTGTCTAACTCATTCTTCTAAGTGAAGGGTGTCAACCGAAATAGTCCAGGTTAAGGTTTCTATGACTGTGTGTCTTTATCATTTTATTTTCTTTGTGCTTATTTTCTGTGTCGTTGCATTTCTATTTTCTTAGTTTCTAGTTTGTTTAGTATTTTAGGGGGGGATAGTTAGTTTTAGTTCAGAAAACTTAAAAAAAATCAGAAAACTTAGAAAATACAAAAAAAATCAGAAAACTTAGAAAATACAAAAAAAAATCAGAAAACTTAGAAAATACAAAAAAATCAGAAAAACAAAAATGAGAAGTTGATCCAACTCAAATGGAAAATGATGGTACACTGGCTTTCAATACAAAGTACGTCTAGTAAAATTAGGACTGAAGGCATGTACATATTCTTGAGAAAACTGTCTGAAAATCTAATTGAATCAGATAAGTAACAGATAGTGTGTAAGACATATAAGGAAAGTCTAGGCTGATAAATGGTTATGCATGTGAAAATCAATCATAGATTTAAGCTATCGAGACATTCCAAGTCTACAAGTCAATATCAGTTGAGACTAACTTAGTCTGGTGCACACACCTGTTACCATGCCAAATGTGCTTAGATGACAATGAGCAAAATGTAAAAGAGGGTGAAAAATTGACCCCAATCTAAGATGTCAAAAGAAATAGATACATTGATCTATCAATGTTAAATTGTCAAAGAGCATAAAATGCAGTGACAAAAGCTACATTGATCTATTAGTGTTAAATTGTCAAAGAGCATAAAATGCATTGACAAAAGCTCAGCAAGAAAAATGTCTAGAGAGGTGAAAAATCTATGATTGATTTTCACATGCATAACCATTTATCAGCCTAGACTTTCCTTATATGTCTTACACACTATCTGTTACTTATCTGATTCAATTAGATTTTCAGACAGTTTTCTCAAGAATATGTACATGCCTTCAGTCCTAATTTTACTAGACGTACTTTGTATTGAAAGCCAGTGTACCATCATTTTCCATTTGAGTTGGATCAACTTCTCATTTTTGTTTTTCTGATTTTTTTGTATTTTCTAAGTTTTCTGATTTTTTTTTGTATTTTCTAAGTTTTCTGATTTTTTTTGTATTTTCTAAGTTTTCTGATTTTTTTTTTTTGACCTCCATGTCAAAGAGCATAAAATGCGTTGACAAAATCACAAAGCACATAAGCATGGTGGTTGGGTAATCAAGTTGTGCATTCTACTGAGTAAGTCAAAACATTGTGAGATTTTAAAAGAGATAGTCTTAATCATGTATCCAGTCTAGACAATCTGAAAATGTTGAAACAAAATCTGTCATTATCTGAGGAAAGTTAGGTTGACAGACAGAGTTTGAGAGAATATGTTTATGTCCAAGGTTCTGAAATAATTGACTACTAAGTATAGATGTGCTGGTACTGATTCCATCCTGGAACCTTCTCACAAAAAGATTTAATTTCAGTAATTTTATTCCTGCAATTTTCTTAGTATTTTAAATTCTGTTCTTTAGGATTTAATTCGTTAATAGTTTATTTCTGCATTTTTTTTTTTCCTTTTTAATCAAAAAAAATACAAAAAGAGTTCTAGTAGTATGTTCTTAATCATTCTTAGTGTTTTGATTAGGGGGAGTTTGTTCTGTTTACATTTCCTTCATCTTACTTTGATGTGTTTTGCTTAAATGTCTATAAGTGATCTTGAAGTTACTGACAGTTTATTGCTGAATGCAGTACTAACAGTAATTAAGGTTCACAGATGAGAAACTCATTACATGTGAGATGGAACCCCACTAAGCACGAGTTACAGCTCACATCGTGCGTAGTGCAGGTAAGGGCATGACGAAAGGTATTCGTTATGAATTTTGCTTTGTGCAAATTTTTGCTTTGTGCATTTTACTTTGTGGAATTTTTGCTTAGTGCAATGGTTATTGATAGAACTAGGTCTTAGGGGGAGTTTGTTGGTGCATATTTTGTGAATCCCTAGTTCGTATCAATAAAGTATATTCATGTGGTATTAATTAAATGTGTTTTGATTAATGGTTTGCATGTTTATACATTCTAAGTGATACTATGTGTTTATGAAAAGCTTACAAGTATTTAATCATGGTTTGGTTTGTATTTGGAAGTTTAGTCATAAGGAAATTCACTTCGCAAGAAGTGAAAGTCACTTCGCAAGAAGTGAAAGTCACTTAGCGCGAAGTGAAGTCATCAGTCACTTCGCAAGAAGTGAAAGTCACTTCGCAAGAAGTGGATGTCACTTCGCGCGAAGTGAATGTCAGTTCGCGCGAAGTGAACTGTGTCATTCGAAAACGCGTAGAACTCACTATAAATAGTGATTAACCCCTCATTAACGAAAAACAATCATCCAGGACACTTCGTGAGCCTTCGTAATCGTACATATACCCTTGAAACTCGCGAACTAAGTGATAATTCTCGAATTCCAAGGCAGCCAAAGCATCTCTGTGTGGTACTGTGTGTCAGTTTTTCTACTCTTTCTTTGTGTCACTTCTGTGTGCCGGACACCTAAGCAGATCATAGATCCTTAGGAGGTTCGTGAAATATAATTCCGCGATATTTCACATCCTAGATCAGTCCTAGCATCAGGGTGTGTTTAGTAATAGACCCCCGCCCACGGTCCTACATATATAAAATTGGTTTAGTATCCGATTAGTAAAAACTTTTGGTTATTGTCACTTTTGTTAATCAAACTGAAAATGGTTTTATAACCGGAAAACTAAATCCCGTTTTCTAAATGTAAATTGCACACCACCCATAAGATGACACCGTCCGAATCTAGCCGTGCAAAGGTTGATTGTCGAGCTCTAGCCGAGTTGACCTTTGTATGTGTTGTGTGGAAGGCGCGTGTGGCAACTCGCAAGGTCGATTGTCGAGCTCTAGTCGAGTCAATCATTGGGCAAGAGTACCACCGTGTATCTTGATGGTTGATTTACGATTTCAATATAACATTTTGGATGATTGTCGAGCTCTAGCCGAGTTATTCAAAATCTTAGTTTGAAGTTGGTGTGGAGGGATCAAACATGCCAAACTAGAAACAATAGTTGTCTAGTAGGATCCCGCAAGGAACTAAGAGTTGCAATAATGGATTGCAATCGGTCAATGGTTGCCGGCCTAAATAGCTTTGCCACGTGATCCGCGGAAAACCCGTCACGGTGCAAGGTGAAATAGGGTTCTTAACCCTTGTCAAAATAGTTGTTTTTAAACACATGGGTAATTATTTTAACAAGGTTTATCAAACTAACTAAAACTACTCTGCGTTTATAGATGATATCGACAAACATCAACAACACCGACTTTACTCTACGTATGTTTCTTGAGAAGGAGAAACTCGATGGAAGTAACTTTATAGATTGGTCTAGGCAATTGAATGTTGTCCTACGACGCGAATACAAGTTACACACCATTGAGAAGCCCCTTCCGGAAGCCCCTGCTACCAACGCTAGTAAGACCGTTCATGATGCGTATGATAAATGCGTCAAGGACACCAACGAGGTATCTTGCCTCATGTTAAGCATGATGAGCCCCAAATTGCAAATACAATTGAAGCATCTGAGTACTTACGAGATAATGCTTGTGTTGAAGGACATGTTCCAACAACTAGCGAGGCAAGAACGGTTTGGGTGTTTGAAAGACCTACTTGGTTGCCGGTTGTAGGATGGTGAGAACATAAGGATTCACGTGCTTGAGATGAAAGCACTTATGGAGCGCTTGGAAAGGTTAGGATTTACCATTGAAAGGGAGATGACGGTAGATATTATCCTACGATCCCTTCCACCATCATATGAGCAATTCATTGTAAATTATCACAAGCATGGTATGGTCAAATCCTTAATGGAGCTTCACGGCATGTTGAAGACTTTTGATTCTAACATGGCCAAAGGTAAGCTCACCTTGTCCACTCTCACTAAGGCTACCAACAAGCAAACCACCTCAAATGGGAAGCTTGGTCTAACTAAGCTCACTATGAACATGGAGTCTGAGGGAAATGAGATTGCGCCTCTTGATGAGACTCCTAATGGGGAGTTTTGCTACTTTTGTGGGAAGATTGGTAATTGGCGCCACCACGCCTGCCCTAAGTGCCTGGAAGAGCTAAGGACACACAAAATGAGAAATGGTGGTTCCTCGGCTTCAGGTATATTCATGACCAAACTCCACTGATCTTATACTTCTATAGGCAAGTTTTGGATACTAGCCATAATACTCACGTTTGTTACAATCTTGATTGTTGCAAAGTGTAGGTAAGAAGTAGAAATATAAGATGTGGAGAGCTGGACTTCATAACGGGAAACAAGACAGTTGTCCCCTATTGAAAAGGATTGGAAGACAGGATCTTGCCACTCCTTCCAGCTAGACTATTACTTTACAAGATCTATGTTTTATGCCCTGCGTGGCAAGAAACCATAAATCTATTATACCATTGATAACGATGGATATTGCTTTGAATTATGTATTTTTCGTGGTTTATTTCAAAGTTCATCCATGTTGTGGCATTTGCTTAAGAAGTAATAGAATGATCATGAATGGTTTGTATAAGTTACTCTTATGACAATAGTCAATTTAACCATACAAGGCTTGCATCACCAAGCTCCATGTGGTTAGAAACTTGGGATCTTTTGATCTAAAATCAATTGTTGAGTGCAAATCCTGTTTATTAGGCTAAGATGACTTAGACATCCTTGTGTATGTGAGAGGAATGAAGGATTGTTGGTTAGCATTCACTATTTTGTGAAGACAATTCAAGCAAATCATAAGGGGTAATTTTGGATACTTTGTTACCTTTACCAATGAAGGTAGAAGGGATGGGAATGCCTAACTTGTTAGACACGCGTCTGAAACCTTGATAGGTGTTCAAGACACACCTGTGACAAAGTATATGAATAAGAGGGCAAAAGGACTACAATACTCAAATCTAATAGAGATGTTGAGTGCTTTAGTTCTGGATTTTAAATGACCATCATAAGAGTTATGATGTTTTTTCATAATTCATTCCTCCTAGAACACATTGTGATATGAGTCGCCAAGTGGAGGAATCAGACATTTTAGATATGGTCCGTCTTTTATGGAGTATATTATGAAAGTGGTGGGCAATGTTCTTAATCTCATACCAACAAAGATGGTTAAATACGCACCTTAGATGATGAGACTAGAAAGAATGTCTTTGCTAGTTCATCACGAAGTCTGGATTATCCAGCCTGCGTTTAGACGTGAGGTGGAGGAACCCGGAATCTAGAGGTGCTACTGTGTTAGGAATTTTACTAAGGTAAATGAGAGTAAATATACAACAGAAGAACCTGATGTTGGCACAAGCACACAATCAGAAATGATTGTAACTCAGCATGGCAATGCTGGAGTACCTGACATTAAATTCATTACCTCTCTATAGAATCAGTAGAAGTTGTCATAAGGCCATAAAGATATAGTTTTATATCTGAGGGAGACAACTTAATGATGAATACATCAACTACTGATAAACCAGAGTGGGTCCAAAGTCCACTAGGAGAAAACAGGTAATGATAGTGAGATGCAATCCATATGGATACCCAAGTATTGGACTTAGTTAATCCTACACCAAGGTGGCAACCCAAAGGGTGAAATTGGTTCTTTGTAGAAAGAGACCAACGTGGATAAATTTGCAAGTTCGAATACCGACTGATAAGAAAATTTTTAGTGATGATTGACCATTTGGAAGGTATCATCTGGAAACTTTATCTCAGTGGTTTTGTCGAATAATAAGTTTGTAGACAACTTCAAAAACCAACTAGTAGGAGATGGTTTTACGATAATTGACCATGAGGAAGGTATTATCTAAAACTCTCTACTGGTGGTTATGTCGAAGTTTACTCGGATATAATTGTGCCTTTTTATGGCCGTGACAATTTGATGTAAAAACCACATTCCTTAATAGAATTCTCTGAGGAAGTGCTGACAACACTTTCCGAGGGTCTGTTACATCAAACGTATCCTTCTAAAGTCTACAAACGAAAATGAGTCCACTGATGGACTTATATATATATGCATCTCAAAGTTCAAATACTTGCTTTAATATGAAAATCAATAGTTTGAGTTTTCAATAAGCAAGAATGAAACTTGGATTAATGTCAGGGCTAGTGGGAGCGTTGTTGTAATTCTATATTTGTACGTACATACAACGTAATGGAGATAATGTCCTGACCTTACTTTAAAAGATAAGTTAAGGAATTATGTATCCATAACGACTATAGAATATACAAAACCAGTTTAGGGGATCAAGAAATATTGAGATATGTTCTTGGTGCTCTATACAAGAAGAAGCTAGGAGTAAATTATTACTCAAGTGCTGTCTTCTTAATAGAGTGGGATAACTGTCGATTTTAATCGGAGATTATGATCCTACAAAATTTGGTGTTGTTGATCAAAAAATGTTCTTAAAGCATCGTTAACTCTATTGGGATCTTTTGAAACAATGAGGGTATGATGACTTTTATATAAGAACTAAAATCCCAAGCATCATTTACCTTATTGGGCTTTTGAGACAATGAAGATATGATGGCTTGGAGTTCGAGCTTCATTTACCTTATTGGGATCTTCTGAAACAATGAAGGTAAAATGGCTTGAACAAAGGACCATAATCTCTCCAACACATACTTTATGAGTGATCGGTTGAGGAAGAGATATGATCACTGTCAGAGAACAAACGGATAGCTTTATGGCGGATCCGTTAACTAAGCTGTTGTTACAGGCTAGTGATGATTGTCATACTAGGCCTAGGTG
The DNA here is from genome assembly GCA_947179395.2 of Pulicaria dysenterica. Classification (NCBI taxonomy): domain Eukaryota; kingdom Viridiplantae; phylum Streptophyta; class Magnoliopsida; order Asterales; family Asteraceae; genus Pulicaria; species Pulicaria dysenterica. Next base: position 73,516,721 of record OX359288.1, on the reverse strand, counting down.
AACAAGGCTTGAGTTTGTTTTAGTTATAAGTTTGATACATATATTTCTTTGGGGAACGTTAAGCAGTATTGTACTTCATACTATATCGATTATTAAATGGAGATTTAATAATGCGCTGAGGGCGGATATTTTCATGAATCCTTACTGTGTTCCATCTTAGCATGTTTAATACTTCCCAGAATGTTTTTTTTTTCTTTCTAAATGTCCACAGTCGGTCATTCTTCATGGGGAGGAAGTTTGAGATAAGGCTGAGTAAAGTGGTTGGTCGCTATCTAATAATGGATTAGATAAAAGAGACGCAACACTTCGCCTGTGCTTGCAATAGTCAAGTGACTGGACGACCCGCACCTGAGATTACTTCATGGTTTCTGTCACGAGTAACTCAGGATGATAATATCATTTCGTCCTTAGACCGGAGATACATGTGTTCCAAAGCATGGTCCAGCTTTGCTTTGATTGCTTTCTAACGCAGTTCGTAACTGGCTGTTATGAGGGGAGCTTTTGGGTAAAGTATGGGATATGTGGTGGAGTAATGTAGTCAAAGGGATTCGTTCCTCTAGTTTTAGAGAGATATCCATGGGCCCCTCGATGATTGAGTGCTGACGTAAAATGCATGGCCATGCTCAAGCTACAATGATATTTGATCGATTGCAACTAGATTTTGGGTCACCATCAATCAAGATCGAGAAACATAATCGTGAACGATCTGGAGATTGACATCTAACCATGTCTCGTGTTCACTCGGATATCGCGAAAGAAAATATGATTGATCACTTATCAATAGGGCCATATCAAACCTATAGGGTTGTGATTTGGTACTTGTCTTGGGATGACATAACTCACGTTGACTTGGGTAGCAGAGATGCTTTGATAGAGGCCGCTCTATGTATCTGTTACTTATCGATATGCTGTGTCATGTGCAAGTGGGAGTTTGTTGGAGTATGCCCACTGACATACGTATATTAGTAATGCTACTGATGATACACGAGCCTATTGGGTCACACGCCAAGGATTGATCTCGACAACCCGCAACAGGAAGAAAGAAATAAATATTCTGGAAACGGTGTTTCCGCGTCGCGTAACCTTTTGGTTCCGCGACGCGTAAACCGTCTGACAGTAACTTAACTTTTTGGTTATTGCTTGGCTCAAGTAATTGACTTATGGGACATCTAGGAATGATATGCACGACTTTGTTGCCTTGCATATCTGCTGAAGTGGGTGATAAAAGTCTTGGATGTCTTTCACATGTCATGAGGTTGAATTATTTGATCAAGTATCAAAGAGGAATTCTCTCTCTCACTCAAGAACACTTACATACACTTTTATAAGGGTTCTTGGTTGTTCTTGATCTTTTCCAGAAAATCATAAGTGTCTTTAGTGATTTTATGGTAGTTATGGGTTGTTCCAAAAAGTGATTTCAAGTCTTGAAGATCACAACTTGGCATACTAGCATTTGCAGATCAAAAAAACTTGGGGTGGACTTCGGTAGAGAGGAAGCTTGCTTGCTTTCTTGTCAAAAGTTCCAGAAGTTTGAAGAGGGTACATTTCTTATCCTTCCCTTTTACATGTTGCATTTTGTAGTTATAGAGTTCTTGGTCCATTCTTGGGGTTTCAAGCCTTTTATGCTTCATATTCTTGAGCTATGCTTCCGCTGCTGTGTTCATGGAAACCCAACAGCCATATCTTCAGGGCAAAAACAACTTCTGCTAGTTCTAGATCATGAGTTGGGTAGTTGTTCTCGTGTATATTTAATTGACGGGAAGCATAAGCAATGACTTTCCCCTTCTGTATCAAAACACAACCCAACCCTCTGTATGAAGCATCACAATAAACTACCATATCTTCTACTCAATCTGGTAACGAAAGGACTGGAGCATTACATAACCTGTGCTTTAGCATATCAAATGCTTTCTGCTGTTCTTCATCCCATTTAAACTCTACACTCTTCTTGGTTAACTGGGTCAGAGGTACTGCTGTTTTGGAGAAGTCTTGTATAAATCGTCTATAATATCCTGCCAAACCAAGGAAACTTCTGATTTCTGTAGGATTCTGAGGTAGTTCCCACTTCATCACAGCTTCTACTTTTGTGGGGTCCACTTTAATTCCCTCCTGATTGATGAGGTGGCCCAGGAACTGTACTTCCCGAAGCCAAAACTCATACTTAGAGAATTTTGCATACAACTTCTCCTTGCGTAAGATTTCTAACACTTCTCTGAGGTGAACACTATGCTCCTTGGAGTCTTGGAAAAGATAAGAATGTCATCAATGAATACTATCACTGACTTGTCGAGCATCGTTCGGCAAACTCGATTCATCAAATCCATAAATGTTGCTGGCGAGTTCGTAAGACCGAATGGCATTACTACGAACTCAAAGTGCCCGTACCATGTTCTGAACGCTGTCTTGGCTATATCCTCTTCTCTGATCTTTAACTGGTGGTACCCTGACCGCAAATCTATCTTGGAGAACCAAGAAGCACCTTGTAACTTGTAGGACCGTGGGCGGGGGTCTATTACTAAACACACCCTGATGCTAGGACTGATCTAGGACGTGAAATATCGCGGAATTATATTTCACGAACCTCCTAAGGATCTATGATCTGCTTAGGTGTCCGGCACACAGAAGTGACACAAAGAAAGAGTAGAAAAACTGACACACAGTACCACACAGAGATGCTTTGGCTGCCTTGGAATTCGAGAATTATCACTTAGTTCGCGAGTTTCAAGGGTATATGTACGATTACGAAGGCTCACGAAGTGTCCTGGATGATTGTTTTTCGTTAATGAGGGGTTAATCACTATTTATAGTGAGTTCTACGCGTTTTCGAATGACACAGTTCACTTCGCGCGAACTGACATTCACTTCGCGCGAAGTGACATCCACTTCTTGCGAAGTGACTTTCACTTCTTGCGAAGTGACTGATGACTTCACTTCGCGCTAAGTGACTTTCACTTCTTGCGAAGTGACTTTCACTTCTTGCGAAGTGAATTTCCTTATGACTAAACTTCCAAATACAAACCAAACCATGATTAAATACTTGTAAGCTTTTCATAAACACATAGTATCACTTAGAATGTATAAACATGCAAACCATTAATCAAAACACATTTAATTAATACCACATGAATATACTTTATTGATACGAACTAGGGATTCACAAAATATGCACCAACAAACTCCCCCTAAGACCTAGTTCTATCAATAACCATTGCACTAAGCAAAAATTCCACAAAGTAAAATGCACAAAGCAAAAATTTGCACAAAGCAAAATTCATAACGAATACCTTTCGTCATGCCCTTACCTGCACTACGCACGATGTGAGCTGTAACTCGTGCTTAGTGGGGTTCCATCTCACATGTAATGAGTTTCTCATCTGTGAACCTTAATTACTGTTAGTACTGCATTCAGCAATAAACTGTCAGTAACTTCAAGATCACTTATAGACATTTAAGCAAAACACATCAAAGTAAGATGAAGGAAATGTAAACAGAACAAACTCCCCCTAATCAAAACACTAAGAATGATTAAGAACATACTACTAGAACTCTTTTTGTATTTTTTTTTGATTATAAAGAAAATAAACTCAAATGTAAACTATGAACTAATTAAATCCTAAAGAACAGAATTTAAAATACTAAGAAAATTGCAGGAATAAAATTACTGAAATTAAATCTTTTTGTGAGAAGGTTCCAAGATGGAATCAGTACCAGCACATCTATACTTAGTAGTCATTTATTTCAGAACCTTGGGCATAAACATATTCTCTCAAACTCTGTCTGTCAACCTAACTATCCTCAGATAATAACAGATTTTGTTTCAACATTTTCAGATTGTCTAGACTGGTTACACGGTTAAGACTATCTCTTTCAAAGTCTCACAGTATTTTGATTCACTCAGTAGGTGCACAACTTGATTACCCAACCACCATGCTTATGTGCTTTGTGATTTTGTCAACGCATTTTATGCTCTTTTGACATGGAGGTCAATTTTTCACCTCTTCTGATAATTTTATTGAGCTTTTGTCACTGCATTTTATGCTCTTTGACAATTCAACACTAATAGATCAATATAGCTTTTGTCACTGCATTTTATGCTCTTTGACAATTCAACATTGATAGATCCTTGACATCTCAGATTGGGGTCAATTTTTCACCCTTTTTTACATTTTGCTCATTGTCATCTAAGCACATTTGGCATGGTAACAGGTGTGTGCACCAGACTAAGTTAGTCTCAACTGATATTGACTTGTAGACTTGGAATGTCTCGATAGCTTAAATCTATGATTGATTTTCACATGCATAACCATTTATCAGCCTAGACTTTCCTTATATGTCTTACACACTATCTGTTACTTATCTGATTCAATTAGATTTTCAGACAGTTTTCTCAAGAATATGTACATGCCTTCAGTCCTAATTTTACTAGACGTACTTTGTATTGAAAGCCAGTGTACCATCATTTTCCATTTGAGTTGGATCAACTTCTCATTTTTGTTTTTCTGATTTTTTTTGTATTTTCTAAGTTTTCTGATTTTTTTTTGTATTTTCTAAGTTTTCTGATTTTTTTTGTATTTTCTAAGTTTTCTGATTTTTTTTAAGTTTTCTGAACTAAAACTAACTATCCCCCCCTAAAATACTAAACAAACTAGAAACTAAGAAAATAGAAATGCAACGACACAGAAAATAAGCACAAAGAAAATAAAATGATAAAGACACACAGTCATAGAAACCTTAACCTGGACTATTTCGGTTGACACCCTTCACTTAGAAGAATGAGTTAGACAACATTAGGAACCCAAGCCCGAATGGTCATGGGTTTCCCGTCTTCTCCAACCACTGGAAGTTTCATCCATGTTCCAGTCTTGATGATCCTGTCACTTGATTCCTTGGACATTTGAACACACAGTTTGTTACTCCACTTAGAAATCCTTTGATGCTGAACAGGAAGAGTTGAGTTTTGATGGTTTTTAAGAAACGTTATATTTTCTTGCAAAATCTCAACTTTCTTGTTACAGCTTTGATGTGTCTTCTGATCACACTTGTAACTGAGGTGACCAGGTCTCCTGCACACATAGCAGACCCTTTCTGGGTATTGCTTCACAGAGCCTTTCGTTACCTTTTGAGGCCGATACCCTAACCCTTGATGTTTGGGTAGTTGTTTGACCTCTTGGTATGGACGGGTATCAGGAGACTTAATACCCTCATTTTCAAATTTTCGAAGTGCATCATGGATACGATGCATCAACGGACCTTGCACACAGGAACTGTCCAACAGTTCTCTAATGCCTGGTTCAGCCTTTTTGGTAACCTCTTGCTGAACCTCATTCTTCTGAGGCTTACCCACATTCTCGTGTAACTTTAAATCCTCTTTTGGGGTTGATGCAGAAGATTCATCAACCTTTGTGAGTAGTGGGTCAGCTTCAGAATGGACATCATCGTTCACCAGTTGATTTAACACTGGTGGTGGACATTTTGAATATACGTTTTTGTCCTTTTCTGAATCGGTACCTTGACCTCTCTGATCGATTATGTACTCAAAAAGATAAGAAGACGTGGAATAGCTTTTGAGTTTTTGACTCAGAGTCTCATAATCGACCTTTGAGGTAGCAAGGTCCCGTTTCAGCTTATCGATTTCGTTTATGTAAAACACGATAGCATCTTGTTTATTTAACAGAGCCACACCTAGTTCATTAACCTGTTTACCTAGACTTTCATTCTTTTCTTTTAATTGATTTTCTCTTCCTTTGATCAACAGGTTATTATCTAACTTAGATGTGAGATCTGAAATAGTAGACTTTAAGAACACTATCTGTTTTACATATTCATCACACGAACCACAAGGTAATCCAAAGGTACATACCTGATCCGCAGACGGTTGACCACAGCTACACACCTTTTGATTTGACTCTTTGGCACGGACATTCACTGGTGTCTCTTCTGCAGCTGGTGTCGAGGCTGGTTCATCATCATTGCTGGCACCTGATTCTTCTTCACTTGAATAGCTTTCGGTCTCGGATGAAGAATCTTCGTTCAACACATGAACGTTCGCCAAGTTGATGTCAGCATCAGCATTCCCGAACTGTACAGACCAATCCACTCCCTCATCTCTTTGAATAACTGCCATAGCCTTAGTCGGTGTTGGAGTTGCTTCAGATTTTATGGTTGTGGAGGTAGATGATCTGCTGCCAGAACCAGTTTTGAATGGATACCTCGGTCCCGAATTCTTCGGCTTTTCACATTCACGCGCGAAGTGACCCTTTTCACCACAGTTATAGCAGGTCACAGCAGATTTATCAAAGCCGAGTTTGGTATCCTTGGTTGCTGATATTGACTTTCCCGTTCTTCGCTCATAAGCTTTTGCCCTTCTCACTAAGTTGGCATACGACCAGAGGATATCTTGTCTCTCCATCTCATCCTCGTCGATCTGGTCATAGTCCTCTTGAGTCATATGAGCATTACCAATCTTCCCCTTCAGTAGATCATCATAAGAGGAGACTAGTGCACTTAGCATGCCCATATGTGTCTTAACCTCATCTGTATTCCCATACTTGAAGTGTTCGACATTAAGTCCGGAGGAAGATGTAGTATAAGATGACCCAGAGGATGAAGCATCAGAGGTAGATCTGCCCGATTCATTCACGTTGGTCACATAGGCAGACTGTAGGGGGGCATGTGAAGAGGTGGATGACGAGACAGGTGTTCCGGAGTAGTAGAGTGAGGGGTTCTGTTGATAACTAGACATTGAATCCAGGTTGAGTTCCTCCTGCTCCTGCTCCTTTAACTTGGTGATGAAATCATTAAGGTCCATCCCGTCAAAACCGTTACCATTCTTGAGTATCATGATGAATGGCCGCCAGCTCTTGGGCAAAGCATTCGCCAAGATCTCTACTTGCTGCTTCTCTGGAACAGTAACACCCAGACTGTCCAGTTCACTTAGAAGGTGGTTGTATCTTGTAATAAGGGAAGGAATCTTCTCATCTCTTGTAGCCGTGAAATGGTCTAATTCCTTCCTTAATTGACTTGCTTTAAGTTCTTTCAGAGCAGCGTTTCCCTCATTCCTCTTCTCAAGAGCTCTCCATAGACTGTAGGAAGTTCGATACCTCTTAAACTGGTGGAAGATGTCGTTGGGGATGGCCTGAATCAGTTGAGCATATGCCTTCTTTTCTGCATTGTAACTGGTCTGCTGTTCGACCGTCATTTTATCGTAAGGGGTTTCGATATTTCCCTCCCCTTTTGGAACCATATACTCAACATTCATGGCTCTCCGCAATCTACAATCGACCCCATCTAGAAAAATTTCGAATCTGGGCTTCCACATAGGATAGTCCTCCATGGTTAGCAATTTCGGCACTTTGTTGATACTGCCCATTTCTGTTTCTAGTAGAAGGTTGTTTAAGGCAGTGGTTTGTTTAGAGGCCATTTGAATTGATGTAATGAACCAAGGCAGCAAGCACACAGATTCGGATTGGATTTGAAAAGCACACAGGAAAACACGGAGTAAAATTTGATTAGAAAGATCACACAGGACAGCACAGAAATGCACAACGCACGAAGACCGGAAAAAAAAAATTTTATACTCTTTTTTTTTTTTTTTTTTTTTTTTTTTTTTTTTTAAAAGAAAACGAAGGTTCTAGACGCACACAGCAACTACGCACGCACCACAAGCACTTCGTGCGGACTGCGAGCACCACGCACGCAGTGAGGACACACCACGCACGGATTGCGAACAGTCACTACGCACGCACGTATGGCAGTACGCGCGGACTACAGGACCACTTCGCACGAGGCACACAGACAGCAATCGAAGGATCTAGAACACACACAGACACAGTTCGTGCGAACTGAGGTCAGTACGCACGAGGTGGGGTTTCACTACGCACGGTCGAAACTCAAAGAGCCTAAACGTAAAAACTTGACCTTTTTAACGCAAAAGGACCTATTTTCCGACCTATTTTCGGTAAAAAGTGACGCAAGGGGGCACACACAGGCCTAAAGGAACACCTAGATCGACTTAATCCTAAGGAAAAGTGATCAATCAAAGCACAAGGCTCTGATACCACTTTGTAGGACCGTGGGCGGGGGTCTATTACTAAACACACCCTGATGCTAGGACTGATCTAGGACGTGAAATATCGCGGAATTATATTTCACGAACCTCCTAAGGATCTATGATCTGCTTAGGTGTCCGGCACACAGAAGTGACACAAAGAAAGAGTAGAAAAACTGACACACAGTACCACACAGAGATGCTTTGGCTGCCTTGGAATTCGAGAATTATCACTTAGTTCGCGAGTTTCAAGGGTATATGTACGATTACGAAGGCTCACGAAGTGTCCTGGATGATTGTTTTTCGTTAATGAGGGGTTAATCACTATTTATAGTGAGTTCTACGCGTTTTCGAATGACACAGTTCACTTCGCGCGAACTGACATTCACTTCGCGCGAAGTGACATCCACTTCTTGCGAAGTGACTTTCACTTCTTGCGAAGTGACTGATGACTTCACTTCGCGCTAAGTGACTTTCACTTCTTGCGAAGTGACTTTCACTTCTTGCGAAGTGAATTTCCTTATGACTAAACTTCCAAATACAAACCAAACCATGATTAAATACTTGTAAGCTTTTCATAAACACATAGTATCACTTAGAATGTATAAACATGCAAACCATTAATCAAAACACATTTAATTAATACCACATGAATATACTTTATTGATACGAACTAGGGATTCACAAAATATGCACCAACATAACTGATCAAACATATCGTCTATTCTAGGAAGCGGATACTTGTTCTCGATCGTGACCTTGTTGAGTTCTCTGTAGTCTATACACATTCTGAACGTGCCATCTTTCTTCTTGACAAACAAAATTGGCGCACCCCACGGTGAACTACTAGGCCTGATAAAACCCCTATATGTCAACTCCTGTAGTTGAGTCAACAACTCTTGCATTTCTGGTGGTGCTAATCTGTACGGGGCTTTTGCCTTCGGCTCTGCTCCTGGAATTACATCAATTCTGAATTCTACTTCTCGGGCTGGTGGGACTCCTGGTAACTCATCTGGAAAGACAGCTGGGTACTCACAAACCACTGGTATCTCTTGAATATGTGGCGGCTTTCTTGTCATATCAACTTCTTCTACGTATGCTATGAATGCAGTACAACCGTGTACCAAGTACTTCCTCGCCTTTGCTAAAGAACAAATTGGGAGACTGACTCTCCTACTGTCACCTCGAATAATCAGTTCTTCACCACTTGGGGTCTGAACCCGTACCGTTTTCTGATCACAGATAATCTGAGCTTGGTGTAGACCCAGCCAATCCATACCAACGACTACTTGGAACTCTTTCATAGCCATAGGGATAAGGTCAATAGGAAACTTACAGTCACATATCTCTATCACATTACCCTTAAACACACTAGTCACAATCGTTCTTTTATCGTCTGATATTTCTACTTCCAAAGGAAATTCTAGCTTAACAGGTGGCATATTAAACTGAGCACAAAACGAAATAGCAGCGAAAGATCTACTGGCACCAGAATCAAACAATACAAGAGCAGGCATATTATTTACAACAAATGTACCTGCTACCACATCGGGTTCAACTTTGGCCTCCTCAGCTGTGAGCTGGAAGGCTCTGCCTTTCGGTCGGGGCTGCTCCTGTTTCACATTTCTACTCTCATTACCACGAGCTGGGGGTAGGGGATTCACTGGTTTCCTCTCTGCTGCTGGGAGCTGGGGACATTTAGCTTTGAAGTGCCCTGGCTGGTAACAGTTGTGACATACTAACAGTGGAGTCTTACATTCTTTGGCAACATGGCCCTGCTTTCCACACTTGTAACAATCTAGCAACCCAAACTTACACTCTCCAGAATGATTCCTCCCACACTTAACACATTTAGGTGGGGGAGTTGTACTTCCTCGCTGTGGTGCCACTGCTGGTTTCTTGTTCTGTGTGTTGACTTGATCAACCTTCCTCTTTCCACTAACTACTCCCTACTGAGTAATTCCTTCTCTGATGTCATTCCTAAGAATAGAAATGTACCGTTGCATCTTCATCGATTCCGTAGCTACGTACTCTGGACAAAAACGAGCCATCTCTCGAAACTTCTTTGTCATGTCGTCTACGGATTCTGTGGTCTGTTTCATGGTCAGGAATTCTTCGTTTATCTTATCTATACGATCTTTCGGAGTGAACTGCTTCTCAAACAACTCTCTAAATTGAGCCCACGACATAGCTTCCATATGGGCTACTCCCCTTCTTTGCAACAGGGTTGTCCACCAATCTTTCGCTGCTCCGCGCAGCAAGTTCGAAGCATACGTAACCTGTCTTGTTGGTAAACACCCACTTGTACGGAAAGCCCCTTCCGTATCTGATAGCCATCTGTTGCTAACTATAGGGTCTGTCACCCCTTCAAAGAAAGGTACCCCACAAGCTGAGAATTCTCTATAGGAACACCCTTGATTCGGGTCAACTCTCTATAGCATATTTATCGTTGCAGCCTGTACTGCCGCATCTACTCTCTGTTGGAGCATTACCTCCATCCTTCCTGAAACTTGCTCAACCACCTGTTCGATAATAAACGGAACATTTTTCTGTAAAGCTTTCCCTAACTCTGTCGCCACAGTCTCTTTAATCATACTAGCTACTGGGTCTGACGTCCCTCCTGTGTCATCTCCTCCAGAAGGATTACCCGCAGGTCTCTCGGTCTGTATGGGAACCGCATCTAAAACATAAGTTCCTCTACTCTCCTGAGGTCTACTTGCCCCAGACTGATGTGTTGGATCAGCAATGACCCCTTGTACGTATTCCATTCTGAAATTTGGAAAAACTTACATACAATACCATAACAACTTTCTCTGTTTCACAAACAAGGTATGCAATATTGTTAATACTACATCTATCTCATAATCTGTTCTTGTCCTATTCATACATACTGTACAGTCACGTATTACCCCTCACTTGATCCATAAGGTATCACCATAACAATAGCAAGCTCAATTGCATATCACATGTTCTTTACATACAAACATATTATACACAAATGTTCTTGTTGCCGTCATAGAACACCCCGATTCACAAGCTTAGGTCACGTATGGCAAAACTAACTACTCATGCATAAACATTGCTACTCATGCTCAAACTGTAAAACAATTAAGTAATCATAAACTTTCTACTAATATACTCACTAAGGTTACTGCCCCAGGGATAGCTCCTCTTGACCTCAAAACCACGGTTTAAGTTCAGGCATCACACTCATGTGTGCCCAAATCCCTCAAACCTTGGCTCTGATACCAAGTTGTAACACCACTTTTCTGAAAAAGCTATTAAACATCTTATACAACTCTTAGCACCCAAAAAGATCGAGGTTCCACAAAAGACTGTTACTATTTACATTGGTGCTAAATTGTTTAACAAAAGTAGTGTTTTAAAAACGTTTCTACTACATAAACCAGGAGCTATCCAGCCTAAGGAGCCGCTGGGGCCTTCCCTTTACCAGAACCTGACGCACCTGCATCCAGAAAACACTGAACATAAGCTAACGCTTAGTGAGTATACTACTGAAATAATAAACAAAACATGAAAGTGAATTCTCTTTTGGATGTCTCACATCCCGACTTGTAATCTACAAATCTATTCCAAATCTGTTAACTGGTCCCAGACTGTACTATACAAGGTATAAGTAACCCCTGACACTTACTTGGGTATAAGGATCTCAATATACCCTATCTCTGTCCACAATATAATATGATCACATAATCAATCATAGATCATTCACTTAATATACACTCGTATACTAATCTGATTAAAGGTAAGTACACTCACCTTAGCAGCAGTTAAGAATTACACTCCTATCACAAAAGCTTCAATCCTTTATTGTCTATAAGCAATAAACAAGTGTTGTATTAACTTCTAGACACTACTGCGATGATTCTAATTAACTAACAAAGGTTCTGCTAAAATCTACCTCCTACGGCCACAGAGGAAAAGACCTACGCCCGTAGGAGTATCCCTCACTACGGCCGCATGGATCCATCCATACACCCGTAGAGGGTACACTACACCTCCTACGGTCGTAGGCTATGTGTACTACGCCCGTAGGCTCATTTCCTTCGTCCTTACACGGTAATTCATGAAAATACTGTCCTACGCCCGCAGGAACCTTTTCCTACGGCCGCAGGAGACCAAATCACTTAAAACTGAAAAACACCTTCCTACGGTCGTAGAGAACCTTTCCTACGGCCGCAGGGACAGTTGGTACATCAGACTTTGGCTCTGTTCGTAAATCAACAGCCGAATCTCACTTTTTAACACTCAAAACTTGATTATACTCAGATTCAAGCATACAATTGAGTTTTATAACATCAATACTAACTTTCTAACATGTAACTTGACACAAAACAACATAAAACACATCAAACCAATCTAAGAACATGGATTCAATGACAATAATCCATTTCTTAACCTAACAACTCTAAGAACTCAAAAAGAATCCATACCTCTTGCTTCTGAATCACTAAATGATTGAAAACAGCTATTAACTTCTTGCTTTCTTGATCAAAATCAAAACTTTTACTTGTGAATATGTGTTTTTGTGGGTGTGTTTTTGGTTACAGAAGTTTGACTACACATGAGTCAAGGAAGACTCATGTATATCTAACACTTTCCAAGAATTACAATTCAACCCTTATACTAACAAGTTTCATCCTTTGGCAACTTTAATCCCTCAACTCTTATAGGCACACACACAACACATAAAGGCAACTAATCAAACACATAAACACTTAAGATTTAATTTAAGATAATTCATAACAAAAACTTTTGGACCTTGGGGCGTTACACTACAGGAATAAAAAATGTAATTAACTCTTGAATGAAATTTGAACAGTTTAATAGTATCCTCCCTAACTTTCAATGATCTTTCTACACAATCAACCATTGAATCTCCTCCAATATAAGCCACATGAGAAAGAGGCTCTTGACGAACAATGGAAATTGGTGTTGTACCAAAATTCAGTTAAAAAACAACCAATCAACCTATTTTTAGGTTTCTCACGTCATACAATATAAATAACATTCAAATCCTTTATTAACAATCTCTGATTGTCCATTTATGTGAGAATGGTAGGAAATAAAGCATAAAGCACCTATAACAATATCTATCCAGCAGCACCCACGCTCAACATGTAAACAAGCACACCTACTTCACCTACACGAGTACTAAGACATATTTTAAAGAAACAAGTGTGAGCTTACGCTTCGTAAGTCAGCATAGTAGTCAAAAAAAAATTATACATTGAAAACAATCATTAAACAAGTTTGGATAATTATATTAAGCCTCAACCCATAACTTGACCCTCCCGTAGTCCTTGACCCTCCCGTAGTCCCGCATAGCTTCATAAATAATCCTTATATGGTTGTGACACCCCAAATTTTCTATTAAAGTATACTCGCAGCTTTTCATGCGTCTAATTTCTCTCAAATAAACATTCATATAATAATACTCCCTTTATGTATTTAAACACGGTTTTAGTGGTTAGTGGCCCACACGTTACTGCGGAGTTTAGAAAAGTTACTAAAATATCTAAATGCTCCTAATCTCTAGAGAAAGCAATAGGAAAAAAAATAACCATCAGTTAATTAATAGGGTAAAGTCTCGTTATGAACATAAGATATAATTTAGCAGGATGTGTATGTTTGTCATTTAAAAGATATCAATAGAATAAAGCAAAAATTAATAAGGACTAATAGCATATTATTACATTTTTGGCATCTTTGATCTTACGGGACTTCCTAGTTCGCATTAAAATGCATATCATGATGCTAATTCATATGCTAAATAGCATATAAACAATTATTTACCTAGCTAAATATCGTTCACATGGAAAGGCAAATTTAAGCATATTAATGAGCTATGTAGTTAGTAACTTAGTATTAGTAATTTTGTGCAACATGTACTTAAACCATAAATGGTTGAAACTTAGAATAATGGCATGGTTTAGTCAAACTTTGCATAGATATATGCATGGATATAGGGGCGGACCTAAGGCTTATGCGGTGACGGTACGAGACACCAGCCAATTTTATCACCGTGGTGTAAATTTCGATTTTTTTCGAGACGATGCTTCTATTTCATATTGTGAATTTCGATTTTTTCAAGACAATACTACCACTTATTTCACACATTTTTAATGGTGCAACCACCTATTTCAAATCAAGGGTTCGCCCCTGCATGGATATAGAGTCATCATCAATCACATCATCCTCTTTAACAATAAAAAAAAGAGATGGTATGAGTTCTAATTTTCTTTTCTTACACATTTACACAGTCCTCTCTAACAACCTTTTGTAGATCTTTGTATTAATTTTTTCCCCTTCGATCCCTTTTTCTTTCCCGTTAACATGCACACAAAGATACACATATAGAGATCAAATTCTAAATTAGTAAATTTTGAATGCGTCAAATTAATCTACATTCAAGCTTAATAAATTTTCATATCTCTTGAATCTAATCAAAGATTATATAAACACTTATATATCACCAGAAGAATAGTTGCCCCTTTCTTTTAACCACCATATTAGAGTACGTCATAAGTTCAACATATAAAATTGTAATTAGTCAGGTCACACATAACACTTTAAAATCCAATGAAGTAGGAAATTATGAGGCCCAAAAACAAAATCATGTTAACAAATAGCAAATCTCTAACCCAAAAATGACCACATATTTTATTTGCAGCATGATTTTACAACATATATTTTAAATCAAGTATGCATGAGAAGACACCATAAGGACTCCAAACAACCTTTAATATAATACCAGCTAACCCTCAATAATTTGTTTAAATATAACCAAATTAGAATTTGTTTGGTACTCCTATTGCACATTAGCTTCAAAATATGTACAAACTTTTGATTCAATACAATAGCTAAACAAACACCAATATAACAGTAAAAATTAAACGTTAGTTCAAGTTTAATTTACTTAGGTTCAGTAAAAGATGTTTTTCATTAAAATTTACACCGTTCTTTATTTCAAATGGGTCAGCGGGAGGTAAACAGGCCAAAACAGATGAACGTGTCACATGTTAATCAAATATCATTAAAAACAATGTCTTTTTCATACCTTTCTATCATATTAAGTGGGTTAAAAAGGGTGAGGGGGTTAGAGCGGGTAAAGAGCTCATGGAAGGTATAAATTATGATTAGATACGAATATCTATAACCTGTTTACTCACCTCTTTTTACCTGCTTCGACAAATCAACCCTTCGATGAACACGATCCTAACAATACAGGGACGTGGAGTTTCAAATAATACAATCTTAAAATAAAAAATAACCTAAAAAACACAATGAGAGGGTTCAATGAAACCAAAAAATAGACCCAATTAAACAATTTGATTTCTTTTTTTAAGAGATTGTACATGAAGACTGAGTTTAGCTATGACACTCTTTTTTTGTGGTTTAATTCCCTACATGGACTAATATAATTGTATTTCATTCTACTTTTCTTAATTTCTTTTCAAATTGCTTTTTAACCATCTTATTTGCTATGCTCGAGTTGTATTCCTAATAATCCAACTATCACATAACTAAAATCATATAGTATAAGTTCTGTTTGAGAATATCTTCTGGTGAATCAAAAGTGAAATGGAAAGAATTATCGTAAAGAGCTACATGAATCACATAACTCAAGAGATAATAAATTGGAACCAACAACTAAAAGTAAACATAGTTTCAAACACTCAACCCACACGGCCACGCCCATTCTTAAGCTCCACCCATAACTAAGCTTCAGCATGGAAAAAACAAAACCATGGTAAGCAATACTACATGGCTCTAAATAATAAAAGAAGAAATAAAATGACTTGTTCTTTCTTTAGTTTGTTCATTTGAAAGGCAATATTCAAGAGTTCAAAATGAACAAAAGCAAAATAAAGAAACACATAACCAAAATGGAAATTTAAATAACATGAACAGGTCAAGCAATATTATAAAGCCTAGCAAACCTTTTATTTTCCCCTTCAAGCTTGCTATGGTCTGTTCAAGGAAGCCTTGAAGAGTTCTCAACAAAAGGGTCTAGCAAAAACAAATCATAATATTAACAAAAGATAAAGAGTAAAACATTCAAATGCAATACACCAAGAGAAAAGGGTAAAGAATAAAGACTTCACCTTTCTTTAGAAGACTTGTAGTGAGCAACATGTGAGTGTTGGATTATGTGCAGAGATAATTAATGGGCACATTGTATCCAATGTTATAAGAGACTAAAGGGTCACACTGCAACACACCCAATTCAGAACAGTTGGATCTCACCATAATCTGTGTGGAAATAATTAATCAGTTAGATTAATTATTAAAGAGAAAAAGGAAGTAATTAATCAGTTAGATTAATTGAAAAGAAAAGTAAATAATTAATCAGTCAGAATTAATTATTGAAAAGAGAGATATAAATAATTATCCAGTTCGGATTAATTATTAGAAAGGAATAAATAATAAATAGTTATTTATTAGTTAAGAAGAATTAAATATTAAGTCTTTAATATTTAACGGACTAAGTTAATTAATAGTTAATTAATTAACTAGTAAAGTCCAGGGGGTCAATATGAGAAGAGAAGAAAGTTTAATTAAAACCAGCGGACTTTTAATTAAACGGGCTTAGGTCCAAGTTAATCCTTATATAATATCCTTAAGCCTTAAGGATTAGACATTAGAACACAAGGGATTAAACCTAGCCTCCATAACATACTCTCTCCTACTCTATCGATCTCAGCTCTCTCTCCCGATCGATCTCTCTCTCGTCGCAAGCTCTCTCTCGGCTCTCTTCTTGTTCGACGAAACCAAAGAGGCAAAAACACAAGGTGTTTTTGCGACTTGGTGTTATACGAGAACCACACACACACAATCAAACTTGGAGCTTTGTTGAAGGCTTTGGTGATCCAGGAGCGGTCTAGCAGCCAGTTCAATCGGAGGTGCAGTAGTGGTGGACTACTTTAGCAATCCTAAAGGTTTTTTCTGATCAGGTATAATTCTATAACCTTATCTGTGGATTGTTTTGCTAGAAACTATGTTGATCAATGTAAGTTTCAAAGATCCTAACCCTTTTGGGGTTTAGAGGGTTGTGTTCAATCCAATTCCGCTTTTAGGATTGAACCAGTGGAATCAAACCCAGTTTTGACCAGCTTGAGTCATATGGTGGTTTGGTCAGGTTCAAAACCCTTCAGTGAGTTTGTGACAAATCAATCATCTAATGTTGGTTAGAAACTGTAACACAATATATTCGAAGTAATTACTGAAACAGAACCTGCATTAAAGATTTTAAGCAAAATGTTAATGAAGAAAATTTTAGTACAATTCTCATTGAGACATTTCATCAAGCACCTGGTGTATACTTCTTTTAACGCTTGTTGGAGAAGGTCAACTATTCTCTCTGTCACCACCTTTCGTTGACATATCTGGTTAAGTTATAAGACCATGTGCATCGCCAATATAGCCAGCGCTGGTTGACACCCAGCTAGCCTAAAACACCATCACCTACATATTGGTTGTGTTAGATTATGTGCAGAGATAGATAACATGTACTATCGTGTCCAATACTATGTGACACTAAAGGATCACACTGCTGCACACCCAATTAGAACCTTTTGGATTATAACTCTTTGTGTGGAAAAGAATAATTAATTAGTTTAATTAGTTATTGAGAAAGAGAAAAATAATAATAGTTAATTATTATTAAAAGAGAGATGTTAATATTTAGATTAAATATTAACTGACCAGTTAAGAGAAAAACCCTAACACTCTCTCTCTCTCTACCCTTCTCGGCCGATCTCTCTCTCTCTCTCTCTTCGAGAGGTCGACTGCTGCGCAAGGCAAGCCGCAGGCGGCGGTGGTCGACGGCGGCGCAAGGACTCACACACACACGGGTTACGGTTTGATCCGAGGTTTAATCCTTAGGCGGTCTAGCAGCCAGTTCGAGGCGGTGCAGTAGCGGTGGATAGCCTGCAGCTGTCTAGAGGTCAAAGAAAAGTTTTAATCTCTAGAGGTATAACTTTCTAACCCTCTTCTTTTTAGTTCCTGTATGAGTTAGATGAGATCACTGGAGGGGGTTTTGATTTCCGCTGTGCATGTTTTCTGATATGTTTTTATACCCTACAAAACCCTTCAGGTTTGGGCGGGTTCCAACCCCGGCTAGTCCTCAAACCAGCCCTTTATTTTCTTTTTCTCTACTTTTCTATTTTCTCTCTCTTAATTATATATATTTTATAATAAAATAATATATGTGGGTTGAATAGGGTTGGATGTATGGGTTTGTGGGCTAGAGAGGATTTGAGGTGGGAGATGATATGGATGTTGATGTGTCAATGGATTTGGTAGGATAAATGTAGGTTGAATGCTAATGGTCTAAGTTTGTTGGAAAATATCCACCATACAATGAGCTAGTGAGGGCTATTGATAAAATAAGAACCTATTAGATCAAACACACAATCCGAATCACAATAATAGAAGGTAGACTGGTTTGGATACATTTTTTGACCATTAGCAAATAAATCCTCACAAAGCAAATAAATCCCTAAAGGAGGTGGAGGTAATATCTAGGATGTCATCGGGTTCAGTGGAAAAAGAAAAAAAGAATACAGTACATGATAAGACCTTTCAACAGGGGGCATCTGGAGGCAATAGTTCAAGTGAAGATTTTCAATCCAAGGAAATCAGCAGCTTAATGTCGATTATTCCAGACTCGGTACAACAAACACCAAAAAATGATTCTAAAGGTGGTCAAAATAAGGAAGAGGCGGGGCAGGAAAATATCATATCGAAGTGCACATGGAACGGTAATGGGAAATTAAGTTTCCATGTTATAAAAAAAATGGTGAGGGCTAGGGGCAAATCAGTAAGTGGCAGAAAGAAAACCACAAAAAGGAGCGGATTGAAGAAGTTCAAGACGGTGGTGGAAAACTCAAGCATCTCCAACTCCTCCGACAATTCTAAAGCTGTGGGGGGAAAGGTGGGTTTCTTCAGTTTGCCAACCTCGAACAAATGAATCATGTAGTGCCTGGTAAGTAGCTCGTTTGCTTGTAGTTACATATGAAGATAATTTCGATTAACATAAGGGGTTTAGGAGGTCTGGGAAAAAGAAACTAGATTCGAAAGTTATGTTGTAAAGAAAAACCGAATTTAATTGGGATACAAGAAACGAAGATGGACGGGGTAGAGGAATCGCTAGTAGAACATCTGTGGGGAAATGCTAATTATAAATACTCAGTAGTGAATGCTAATGGCAATGCGGGGGGGGGGGGGGACTTTTAACAATATGGGATCCACGGTGGTACGCGGCGCGGTTTAGCGACGCGGTTAGCAGCCCAGTTAGCGGTGCTAACTGTGTGGTGGGCTTCGGCCCAGAGAACCACGGCCCAGGAAGCTAGCGGCCCAGATTGGGTTTAGCGGCAGGGTTAGCGGCGCTAAAAGACGGCCCAGTTTTTGGTTTCCCAGTCCGTTTCCGATCGCTGACCCAGTTTTAAATATTTGGCCCAGCTCACGGTTCAGATATTGTGTGGTCAATATTAAATTGAAATACAGTTTGTTATTTTAATTTAAGGTTTAAATATTATTTTGAGTTTTTGATTAATAATCAAAGTATAAAACTTGAAATATATATTTATTGCAAATAAAGAAAAAAAAACAATATAGGGATTTTAACAGGCTGTTAAAATCAGTTATTTTCATCAAGATGAATAATTAGAAATCAGTTGTTGTTGTACTTTTCATGTATTAGTTTAGTACATGTTTGGGATGCCATAGCCGAGCCCTAGACCTTGTGGATTGTTTAATTTCTCGCACTTGTGGTTGTTTTTGGATTTATTATTCTATGGTGTGGGGAGGCCTGCGTGCCACTTACAACCCCTATTCTATTTTGTATAAGTACTAGAATTAGCGGGCCTGCGTGCCTTTGATCAATCTTGTAATTTTTATTTTTTCTAGTTTTTTAGACTTTAGAATAGAATAGATTATTAGAATAAATATGAAGCTGATACAAGAACAAAGGAGCAAAGAGAAGGTTTGGATGCTGGAGCCAGTGGGAGCTTCAGAACGCCATGCCATGTGTGTTGTGTATTTCCACTTAGGTTTTGACCGTCGGTTTTTTCGTGTGGCTCACGAAACCGACATTAGTTAAGGGCAAGGCTAAGGCATAGGTGTTTGTGGTTGTTTTATTTCTTTACATATTATATATATGCGTGGTTGTGATTAACACGATGAAATAAAACAAGGGTTTTAATAATAGTTAATTATTAAAACAGATGTTTTTAAAAGAAAACTGGCATTAAAGTTTTTCACATTAAAAACTTGGAAATCCTTTTTAGAAAAATCTTAGATCAGTGTGCTACCCACCTAATGGTACACCCTTGCTGTTAAATGGTACTCGGGTGTCGGAAGTGCCCAAACCTTGGGCATCCGGGTTCAAACCATTGCGGGAAGGGGCATGAAAGGTTCTGCGATAATCGGGAGTCCCGGCCAGAATTCATGTTGTCTTAGGTGGTGCGATCTATTTTGGTGATAATCGGGAGTCCCGGCCCAAAAAGAACTAGAGTAGAGTTAAACATACTAGACTGGGTCTAAGTGCTCTACGAGGTTCTAGGAGTCGTATCAGTTAGGTACGATTGGTACAGGGTGTTACCTACCAGAAATAGCATGACTTGGCGGGAAGTGCCCAAACCTTGCGTTAAGTATGTGAAATATGGGTCCTAGGTCTAATATATATTATTTATGGGTTTGATGATATATGATTAGAAAGTTTATTTGCAATTACTAATTAAATAGGGTTTTAATTTGTAGATGGCAACCAATGTCTAGTTAGGATACGATTGGTATAGTTTTTACCTACCAGAAATAGCATTGTCCCGGTGGGAAGTGCCCAAACCTTGCATCGGGAAATGTGAAATATGGATCCTAGTCTAATAATTTTTGTTAAAAGGTAATAATTATTAGAAGATATAATCAATACTGAATTGGTTTTATCTTTTTTCTTTTTCTGTAGATGTTTATTATATCTGTTATTCCGTTTTATTCACCAAGAGAGTCTCTAAGTCTCATCACCGAAAAGTGGAAGCTTTCAGGTCCAAACTTTGTTGTTTGGAAGTTGCATCTGAAAAATATTTTGGATGCACAGGGGAAGTTTCACATCATTGAGATATTGCCTCCAGAGCGACCAGGAGTAGATGCCCAGGATAGTGAGTATGACACTTACTATCAGTATCTGGATGATGAGTCTGACGTTATGTCGATTCTCATTCTCACAGCATCATCCGAGTTTACGGATGATCTCCGTGAGAAGTCGTCTTATGAGGTTGTTCAAAGATTGGAGCAAAAGTTCAAGTTTAGTAAACTGATATGTCGTATGCTACTGATGAGGGAAATTCTTTCAGCCAAGATGAAAGAAAGTCAGCCTATTAGCGATTATCTCATTAATATGAGAAGGCTCTTGGATTGCTATGAAAGCTTGGGGTCAAAATCAAAACCACATGAGCTAGTTATGCTCTTGTTCGGTTCCTTGTCAGACTATTACCATAAAAGAGTAATGTATGTCCTCGTAGATTTTGAAATGACTGTCGCAGGGTTGCACGAAATCCTCATGTGCATTAGCGACGAGTTGAACCCGAAGCAGCTAGAGTCACCAGTTGTGGACCCTATGCAGGAGGATGACTGGCTGGAAGAACTTGGAGAAATTTGTTGCCCAGACTGTGGTAGCAAGGATTCATGCGAGCACTCACTTGACATATATTAGCTGGACATTGGTTCGCCCAATGATACAGGTATCTTTATGATAGATTGTCTTGTTACTTCTTATGAATCATGGGTATTGGATACCGGATGTGGTCATCACATATTCAATCATTTGCAGGGATTCAAGAGAAGTAAGAAGCTGAGACAAGGAGATATGGAAGGCGAAGGCTCCATGGTTGGTGCTGAAGCTATAGGGACATATTGTCTTAGTTTGCCCTCGGGCATGGTCTTAGAACTAGAACCTTGTTATTATGTTCCTAGACTAATTAAAAATGTTATCTCGTTGTGGTTTTGCTTATGTTTTTAATGAAAAAGTTATTTCATGTTTTAGAAACAATGTTTTCTTTTTCAAAGCCACTCCAGAAAACGGTCTATATACGCTAAATTTAGATAACAATGACATCTATCATATAAGTAAGAGATCCAAGAGTAACTTGAATCAAACTTACCTCTGGCATTGTCGTTTAGGACACATAAACGAGAAACGCATAGAGAAGCTCCGAGATGACGGAATTCTAGAATCATTTGACCTGGAGTCATATGATGTTTGCGAATCTTGTTTGTCTGGTAAAATGACAAAGCAGCCTTTCAACAGTGAGAATGAAAGGGCCAGCGAGTTATTAGGGATTATACACACAGATGTGTGCGGACCCTTTACTCCGGAGGCTAGAGGTGGATACCGGTATTTCATAACCTTTACTGACGACTTCAGTAGGTTCGGTTATGTCTACCTCATGAGACTTAAATCTTAAAGTTTTGACAAGTTCAAACAGTTTCAGAATGAGGTACAAAATCAGCTGGACAAGAAGATAAAGTCGCTTCGGTCGGATCGAGGTGGCGAGTATCTGAGTCAGGAATTCGACGATCATTTGAAGGAATGTGGGATTGTTTCACAACTCACACCTCCGTATACACCTCAGATGAATGGTGTATCAGAAAGGAGGAATCGTACACTGCTTGACATGGTACGATCAATGATGAGTCGAAGTTCACTACCATTGTCGTTTCGGGGACACGCACTCGAGACAGCAGCGTTCATGCTGAACCGGGTTCCAACCAAATCGGTTGAAAAGACACCGTTCGAGATATGGACGGGGAAAAAGCCTAAAATGTATTTTCTCAAGGTTTGGGGATGTGAGGTGTATGTTAAGAGAACATTCACGGATAAACTCAATCCCAAATCAGATAAGTGTATCTTCGTGGGCTATCCCAAGGAAACCATGGGATACTATTTCTACAACCCAGATGAGAACAAAGTTTTTGTTGCTCGTAAAGGGGTATTCTTGGAAGAGAAGTTTCTAAACTCAGAGACTCCAAGAAAAGAAATAGAGCTTCAAGAAATTGAAGAGGAGGAGATTACACAACCACCGATAATTGAACCTGTAGTTCAACAGAGAATTGTTGAACCTCAACCCGAGTCTGTGGTTGAGGAAGAGGTGCAAACACAAGACCTTCGCAGGTCTAGTAGGCCTCGTATTGAGCCAGATAGGTATCTGGGATTCCTAGTTGCTCAAGACGAAGGGGATCTTTTAGAACCCACTACCTACCAAGACGCTGCCTTAGGTTTAGAATCTGAGAGATGGCTAGAAGCCATGAAGGCAGAGATGCAATCCATGTATGACAACCAAGTTTGGAAGTTAGTGGATTTGCCTCAACACAGTAAAGTTGTTGGGTGCAAATGGGTCTTCAAAAAGAAGACAGACATGGATGGAAAGGTGCATATTTTTAAAGCAATGCTAGAGGCAAAAGGTTTCACGCAAACTCATGGCGTTGACTATGATGAAACTTTTTCCCCAGTGGCAATGCTTAAGACTATCAGGATTCTAATGGCCATATCAGCATATTTTGACTATGAGATATGGCAGATGGATGTCAAAACCGCTTTCCTTAACGGGAAACTGACAGAGGATGTATATATGATACAACCGGATGGTTTTACGGATCCAAAGAACCCTAATAAAGTATGCAAGTTGCTTAAATCCATTTATGGACTAAAGCAAGCATCTAGGAGCTGAAACTTACACTTTGATGAGCGCATCAAAGAGTTTGGTTTTACCAAAAGTGAGTTCGAGTCGTATGTTTACACCAAATTCAGTGGGAGCGCTGTAACCTTCGTAGTCTTGTATGTAGACGACATACTGTTAATAGGAAACAATATACCAGTATTACAAGGAGTAAAATCCTGGTTAGGTAAATGTTTCCAGATGAAAGACTTGGGAGAAGCTGCTTATATACTGGGTATAAAGATCTATAGGAATAGATCTAAGCGGCTTATCGGACTTAGTCAAAGTACTTATATTGACAAAGTCGTGAAAAGATTCAAGATGGATGGATCCAAGAAAGGATTTATTCCTATGCAATCTGGCGCGATTTTGAGCAAGGCTCTGTGTCCTGTGTCTAGTCAAGATCAGGACAAGATGAAATTGATACCATATGCCTCGGCAGTTGGTTCGATTATGTATGCCATGCTATGTACGAGACCCGATGTTGCTTATTCTATCAGTGTCACGAGTAGATATCAGCAAAATCCTGGTGAAGCCCATTGGGTAGCCGTCAAGAATATTCTCAAGTAACTGAGAAGGACGAAAGACATATTCCTAGTTTATGGAGGTTCAATGGATTAGCTCAGTGTGACTGGTTATACTGATGCTAGTTTCTAAACCTACAGAGACGACTTCAGGTCGCAGTCAGGATTTGTCTTTACCCTAAACGGAGGAGCCATATCTTGGAAGAGTCAGAAGCAAGATACAATAGCAGATTCCACTACAGAGGCAGAGTATATTGCGGCAAGTGATGCGGCAAAAGAAGCTGTCTGGCTAAAGAATTTTATCTTGGATCTTAGAGTTGTTGTCAGTATCTCTAGACCGATTGATATATTCTGTGACAACTCAGGGGCTGTAGCGCAAGCTAAAGAGCCTAGAGATCATCAGCGGACTAGGCACGTACTCAGGAAATATCACCTCATCCGAGAGATCATTGGAAGAGATGATATTAGACTGCAAAAGATACCGACGGATGACAACGTTGCTGACCCGTTGACGAAGCCGCTAGCTAGGGCTAAGCATGAGAGGCATGCGAGTTCTATAGGAATGCAGTACTTGGAACATAGCAGCTAGTTCGTGTTTTTGATTATTACTATGGATGTAACTTGAAACCTTTTATTATGTATTTACATTTTATGGGATTGAAACAGGAGGTATTTACATAATGTTTCGTAGTTGTCCATTTTTAGCATGTTTAACCTATCCTTGACAAGTCAAGTTATGAATTGTCTAAATGCCCGTAGCTACTTAATGTAGTGGGAGCTACATTAGGGAGGTAACGCTATTATGAATATTTGATGATTTATTCGGGTATGAATAAAAGCACAAGGTTGTGACCAAATATTCATAGATATTTATCAGGGGATAAATATTGGGGTGATCTGCATCGAGTTTACTTCATGGAGCGTTAACATAAGTAAACTTGATAGGTTGTCCTTAGACCTGAGATATTTGGTTTGGGGCATGGTAACTTCTGTACTTTAGCATGTTCTAACGTCAAGCCGTAACAGGGTGATCATAAGGGGCTTGTCTAGGTGCAGCGGAAGCCGTGTGCTCAAATTGCAAATAGTCAAGATGGGATTTGCACCTCTTTTTTAGGAGAGATATTTTCTGAGCTCCTCGACGATTAAGACTACTGAAAATGCGTGGCCGCGCTCGGTTAGAATGATAGTTATTCATTCGGGAAAACCGTAACTGCAGAGTGTCGAAATCAGAGTCGAGAAAATCTGAGTATTAGATGAGATCCCTGCTCCATGTCAAATACTCACATTACGAAATATCGTGATGCAAAAGGAAAAGCCTAGATAATCCAAGGCGTGGATTATGTCTCTAGATATAAGAGATCTCATAGTCTGGTAAACCTAAGCGTCTGGCTAGGGACCTCCTTAGGCCAACGATGTACAAGGAGTGTTACTTATCTTGCACAAGTGGGAGTCTGTTAGATTATGTGCAGAGATAGATAACATGTACTATCGTGTCCAATACTATGTGACACTAAAGGATCACACTGCTGCACACCCAATTAGAACCTATTGGATTATAACTCTTTGTGTGGAAAAGAATAATTAATTAGTTTAATTAATTATTGAGAAAGAGAAAAATAATAATAGTTAATTATTATTAAAAGAGAGATGTTAATATTTAGTTTAAATATTAACGGACCAGTTAATTAATAGTTATTAATTAACTAGAATGGTCAAGGGGTAATTTGTGTAATTGATTAATAGTTTAATTAAAGCTGGGCTTTAATTAAACGGGCTTGGCCTAATAAGAGTTTATTATATAAACCTAATTAAGCCTAATTAATCACAAATAAGTCAATTACAAGCCTTAAGAGAAAAACCCTAACACACTCTCTCTCTCTACCCTTCTCGGCCGATCTCTCTATCTCTCTCTCTTCGAGAGGTCGACGGCTGCGCAAGGCAAGCCGTAGGCGGCGGTGGTCGACGGCGGCGCAAGGACTCACACACACACACGGGTCACGGTTTGATCCGAGGTTTAATCCTTAGGCGGTCTAGCAGCCAGTTCGAGGCGGTGCAGTAGCTATGGATAGCCTGCAACTGTCTAGAGGTCAAAGAAAAGTTTTAATCTCTAAAGGTATAACTTTCTAACCCTCTTCTTTTTAGTTCCTGTATGAGTTAGATGAGATCACTGGAGGGGGTTTTGATTTCCGCTGTGCATGTTTTCTGATATGTTTTTATACCCTACAAAACCCTTCAGGTTTGGGCGGGTTCCAACCCCGGCTAGTCCTCTAACCAGCCCTTTATTTTCTTTTTCTCTACTTTTCTCTTTTCTCTCTCTTAATTATATATATTTTATAATAAAATAATATATGTGGGTTGAATAGGGTTGGATGTATGGGTTTGTGGGCTAGAGAGGATTTGAGGTGGGAGATGATATGGATGTTGATGTGTCAATGGATTTGGTAGGATAAATGTAGGTTGAATGCTAATGGTCTAAGTTTGTTGGAAAATATCCACCATACAATGAGCTAGTGAGGGCTATTGATAAAATAAGAACCTATTAGATCACACACACAATCCGAATCACAATAATAGAAGGTAGACTGGTTTGGATACATTTTTTGACCATTAGCAAATAAATCCTCACAAAGCAAATAAATCCCTAAAGGAGGTGGAGGTAATATCTAGGATGTCATCGGGTTCAGTGGAAAAAGAAAAAAAGAATACAGTACATGATAAGACCTTTCAACAGGGGGCATCTGGAGGCAATAGTTCAAGTGAAGATTTTCAATTCAAGGAAATCAGCAGCTTAATGTCGATTATTCCAGACTCGGTACAACAAACACCAAAAAATGATTCTAAAGGTGGTCAAAATAAGGAAGAGGCGGGGCAGGAAAATATCATATCGAAGTGCACATGGAACGGTAATGGGAAATTAAGTTTCCATGTTATAAAAAAAATGGTGAGGGCTAGGGGCAAATCAATAAGTGGCAGAAAGAAAACCACAAAAAGGAGCGGATTGAAGAAGTTCAAGACGGTGGTGGAAAACTCAAGCATCTCCAACTCCTCCGACAATTCTAAAGCTGTGGGGGGAAAGGTGGGTTTCTTCAGTTTGCCAACCTCGAACAAATGAATCATGTAGTGCCTGGTAAGTAGCTCGTTTGCTTGTAGTTACATATGAAGATAATTTCGATTAACATAAGGGGTTTAGGAGGTCTGGGAAAAAGAAACTAGATTCGAAAGTTATGTTGTAAAGAAAAACCGAATTTAATTGGGATACAAGAAACGAAGATGGACGGGGTAGAGGAATCGCTAGTAGAACATCTGTGGGGAAATGCTAATTATAAATACTCAGTAGTGAATGCTAATGGCAATGCGGGGGGGACTTTTAACAATATGGGATCCAACTTTTGTAAGAGATGCGGTTGCTTGTGGGAAAGAAAACTTCATAGCTATCAAAGGGAAGTGGCAAGGTTCGGGGGAGGATTGTGCGGTTCACATAACTGAAAAAAAGGGAGTTGTGGTCTAACTTAAGTGAGGTAATACTAAGTTGTGGAAACAATGTGATACTAATGGGTGACTTCAATGAGGTTAGAAATGAGAGAGAAAGATTCAACGCCATCTCAAACCAAACAAATATGAAGGATTTTAATGATTTCATCAAAGAGAATAATCTGTTGGAATAGAAAATCCAGTAAGCTAGATAGATTTTTGTTATCAGGAGGGGCTACACAATATTGGAGTTCATTATCTTGTAACGCGTTAGAAAGAAAAGAATCTGATCACTGCCCAATACGGTGCTTCGAAAACAGTCAAGACTCAGGTCCAAAACCATTTAAATTCTTCAACAGTTGGTTACAAAACTCTAAATGTGAAGGAATTGTCAATTAAGGAGGCTTGGGAAAAACAGGCCCAGTCGTCTAATTTGGATTGGATTTTCTTGCAAAAACTGAGAAATGTAAAAGCTGCTTTAAAGTTGTGGTCGAAGAAGGGGTTTGGGAAACTTGATGCAAAAATCGGTTGTTTAAAGGAAGAAATAAGTAAGTGGGAATAAAAAGCGGAACAAGAAAGGTTATCAGATGAGGAAAAAGACTGTTGGTTTAAGAAGATCAGATTATGCAAAGATAAGGAGTCGTTTAAAAATGGTATGGTGAAACAAAAAGCAAGATTGAGGTGGCATTCGGAAGGAGATGAAAACACATCCTTCTTTCATAATGCTGTAAAAAGAAGGAAGTTGTCTAATAACATAGGAGGGATCAGGGTGAATGACAGTTGGTTTGAAAAGGTAGAGGAGATTAAATGGTGTGTGGAGGAAATTTTTGGGAATTTTTATAAAGCCGGTAGCATTGGGGTTTACTAGTGACAAAATTAAATCTATTGATCCGGATGAAAAGTTATGGTTAGAGGATACATTCTCTAACGATGAAATTCTTCATGCTGTAACAAACTGTGGAAGCAATAAGGCGCCGGGCCCCGATGGCTTTAACTTCTGCTTTATCAAACATTTCTGGGAATTAGTCAAAGTGGACTTATTCTCTGCTATTTATTGGTTTTGGAAAGAGAGTAGATTCACAAAAGGTTGTAATGCTTCTTTTATAGCGTTAATCCCTAAAGTGCCTGACCCGTTGCATTTTGGTGAGTATAGACGTATAAATCTAATTGGGTGTTATTACAAGGTTATATCTAAACTCCTTTCAAATAGACTTAAAATGGTGCTACCAAAACTGATCGGACCGGAACAAACAGCGTTCTTGAAAGGGTCATTGATTTTTGATGGTATAGTAATGGTGGCGGAATCCTTTTATGAGTTAAAAAAGAAAAAAAGAAAAAGTTTTGTTATTAAAATTGATTTCGAAAAAGCATATGATAGCATCAATTGGGGTTTTTTGTTTGATATGATGAGTTTGATGGCATTTGGTGAAAAATGGATTGGTTGGATAAAGGCTTGTCTAGAATCATCTTCTATGTCTGTGCTAATTAACGGATCACCATCAAAGGAATTCAAACCAGAAAAAGGTATGTGTCAGGGTGACCCGTTAGCTCCATATTTGTTTCTAATTGTGGCAGAAGGGCTGAACATAATAATGAAAGAGGCGGTTGCTAAAAAAGTCTTTGAGGGGGTTTCAATCGGTAAAGATAAAATACCTTTGTCGCACCTGCAATATGCAGACGCACCATTCTTTTCGGCAGTTGGTCCAGGAAAAACATGAAGGCAGTCGTGATCCTTTTGAACCAATGGGAGGAAGCGCCATGGTTAAAGGTCAATTGGAGGAAGACATCCATCTGTGGCTTTTCGACGACTACAGACGAGTTAAACCAATTTGCAAGCATGTTGGGTTGTAAAATCAGCGATGAACAATTTAATTATCTTGGCGTACCAGTTAATGTATCAATGAGAAAACCATCGCATTGGTCAAAGGTGATTAAAAGATTGGAAGAGGCGCTGAATGGGTGGAGTAGTAGAACTTTGTCATTTGGTGGGAGATGGACTTTAATCAAATCTGTGCTTTCAAGCCTTCCAGTGTACTTCCTTTTGATGTTTCGTGTCCCAGTAGTATCCTTAATATTCTTGACCGGGTTAGGTGAAAATTCTTTTGGGGTGGGGTTGGTGGGGAGTATAATAAAAAGCCTATACATTGGGTTAAATGGGACGTTTTAATTCAGAAAAGTGAGTGTGGGGGGGGGGGGGGGGGGGGGGGGGGGGTTGGGTTTGGGTGTTAAAACGGGCCTTCAAACTCAAAAGGGATGTGGGGGGCATCTTAAATAACATCTGGGACTTGATGAAACTATTGGAATTTCGTTGTTCGATATGTTAAAAATTGTCATTGGGAATGGGAAAAATACTGATTTTTAGAAAGAAGTTTGGATAGATAACAGGTCCCTGGCAGAAGAGTTTCCAAGAGTGTTTGCGAAGCTGGGATCATGCAGCAAAAGAATCGCATTAATGGGATCGTGGCACGGTGAAACTTGGGTATGGAGTTTGAATCAAGGATCGTGTAGATGGATTGGTAGAGTGCGAGAGGAACTTGCAAACCTGCTGAAAAAAGTAGAGTCCGTGAATATGCAGCAACACAAAGTCGATAGCTGGAGTTGGTGCGGGGGGATGGACAACACTATTTCGGTAAAGGCAACAAAGATCTTTCTTGAAGACAACTTAAGGCAGACAAGCGTCAGCTACGCCCAAACTTACTGGTCCAATTTAGCACCCAAAAAAGTCAACATTTTCGCATGGAGAGTGAAAAAAACAGAATACCCGTAAGAAGCAAACTTCTTGATAAGGGAGTCGATATGCCTTCTATTTTGTGTCCAAGATGTGAAGGGGGAGGTTGAGTCTACAGTACATGCGCTCTTTAAATGTCAGAATATCGCGAAAGTTTGGAAAGTCATTCATAGATGGTGGGGAATACCGTATTCAAATGGGGAATCGTTCCAAGAGTTGCAAACAGCAGGTATGGCTGCTGGGATCAAAGGAAGTATTACGGCTTGGAATTTAGTCACAAGAATCGCAGGCTACTGTATTTGGAAAAATAGGAACAAGTTGGTGTTTCAAGGGATAGACAGATTGGAAAATTTAACTTTTGAGATACAATTATCAGCTTTCCGGTGGATAAGCGCAAGACTAAAAAAAGAAGCGAAGTTCAACTGGGACGGGTGGCTAACAACGCCAACCCAATTTCAGAAATTAGTATAACAGTGTCTAGTACCGTTGGTCGGTTTTTAAATTAGTGGACAGTTATACAGTAATTGAAACAAAGAGGGGTCAATTACTATAATAACAGTCTGTTTATGCCCTATTCATATCTTATGGAGGGGTAGGTAATTGTAAGTTATGTACAAGTTCTTATATAAATATATATTTCATCTGCTTTTCGAAAAAATAAAGGTAGACTGGTTCGTAGTCAACTAATCACATCTTCCTAATCTTCTAGTGGTTTGAATAATAAGTTATTTACGATAGCAAAAAAACATCAAGTCACATGTGTACGTGAAAAATCCAAAACAAAATTCAAAAGTTGAATTTTATACTACATATTAATAGTAGTGCATGACCATGTGTTGTTGTTGAGTGTACATGGCCCTGTCATTAAGACGGACCCAGGATTTTTTGTTAGTGACATCATATAATTACAAAAATAAACTTAATTAAGGTTACTTGTGTTTTTCCGGTTTTCGAATAATCATGTCAGGTTAATGAGGTTCCAACTATTGTTCTGGTATTTTAATGTCAAAATCTAAAACAAAACACAATTTATATGACGCATTCTTAATTAAATTATTATTAATTAAGTAAGCTAAAAAATTTATAGGTATAAATCGAATATTGGACTATAATTAATCATTTTAAAAGATAATTTTTCATTAGGTTTTGGTGGCATGAAAAAATAATCACTAGTAAAGTTAAAATTTTCTCATATGTCTGTAAAATTGACTTTAGCAGATCCGCCACTGCTTGCGATAATGATATAATAAGAGTAACAAGAATAAGAATATAATAACTATAATAACCATATATTAATAATTAAATACATATGTTATTTGAATTTTAAAACATTTTCAAATAGGAAAATACACTCCATCATCCACTTAATCAAGATTAGGGACACGTCAACAAAATTTAAATTTATTACTTACTTGAGTTCGATACACACAATAGTTTAACACATTTGATGGATAAATCCAAAATAAAAGATTGTCTTCTTGAGCATACATGGCCATCCGTCATATATCACCAACTTTCAATTTATTCAGAAATTACACATCCTCCCATGAAACTTTATAGCCAAACAGATGGTCAAATCTGAGTGCTGGCCTTGTAAAGGATTCTCTTCTTATGATCAAAGGTAGATCTCTTGTTGAAGAGATAACCAAATGAATAGCCTATAATAGGAATTTTATATGCAAGTAGCCACAAAACCGGTGTATATACAAGCAGCAAGATGAATATAGGTATTGCAGTGGACTTGTTTTCATAGAGTAGCACCAAGTTGAAGAACATAGCTAAGAGCAAATATGTTATAGAGTAGAAAATTGATGCTATAGCAAAGGTCAGCCTTTTGGGTATCCTTTCCAAAAAATCTTGTTCTGTATTACTAGATATGAGGATAGATAACCCTATCAAGATTGAAAGACAAGAGCATACAAAAGAGAAGGCAGTTGATAGTAGGAAACACGTAAAAGAAAACTTTGACGAAAAGATCGGACTACCATTGTCTTGGTTGTATCCTCCTGCAAATGTAATAGATGCTGCAAATGTTACTGAGGCTGTGAGTGCTCCAACTACCATTAGTTGCTCAACTGTCCCTTTTAACGACTCTTTATCTTTTGAAATTATGTGTCTGTGGCTTTTAGTGAATAGTTCACGAGGAGTCAAGTCATCGGTCATGTTCTTCCTTTCTTGAAAAGAAGGGGGGAGCATTGCCTTTACCTCCTACAAGATAAATTCGATCACTGTCATCTATTTTTAGCATCACCCATCTGAGCATTAGAATAAGTCCCACTCAATAATTTGTCATTTATAATTGCAATATAAAGAGAAAAAAATAAAATAACAGGAGCAAAAAGATTTTATATGATTGTTATAGTTTTTTTTTTTTGGCCTTACTTAATAAGAAACAATCTATGTATGAACACAAGAGAGAGAATATACAGATTTATAGACATCTAAAAGACTAAACTAGGAAACAAATCTATCAAGCTAATTAATTATACCAGATTGCCTAAATATACACATGATATTATATGGTTTTTTTTAACTCCAAACACACTCACTAAATTTATCCCTAAATCTACTATATTATCCACAACGGTACTTGAACCTACAACTTCTTAAGAGGGGACACCACTCTACAACACTAGATACCGCTGGGCTACAAGCCCTTTGATATACTTGATAACAGGTAATAAGTAACCATGACCTTCTGGGCAGTTTTCGGTAGCTTCATTGAGGCTGGCATTTGATGATTTTTACGTAAAAAAGGTGAACAATTTTCAGTTTTATTGGTGTCAATTTGGTGCCAAAGTTTGTTTAACGCGTGGAAAACAGCCCACTTCCATCTCCCTACCAAAGTTAATCTTCAAAAGAGAGAAGTGACTCTATTATCGATGACTTGCCCCCTTTGTTGTGATGTTGATGAATCAGAAGATCATATTTTCATGCGGTGTTCTTTTAGCCGAAGGGTTTTGGGTGACATTAATTAGTCGCTGGTGGAATGTTGACGGAGAGATGGTAAAAGATGTTGAAGGTCTTTTAAAATGGGGCTCGTGTTTGGGTCTTGGTGGCAAACCTCTTCAAGCATTTATGGGTGTTATATATCCGTTCCTATGGTTTATTTGGAAAGCTAGAAACAAGAAAGTATTCTCATCATTATCTTCGGGCAGGGAAGTTTTGGTGTTCAGCCAGATTCAAGCTTATTCATTTTTCTAGATAAAACATAGAGTTGGAGTGATTGGGCTATTTTTCCTACAGCTTGTTTTTTACTTTAATAGTTGGAGTGGTGTGTTGTATATCAGGCTGTAGTTATTGTACTTTTTGAGTTGCTAGCAACTTGCTAGTTGCCTATGTTTTAATAAAATTTCGGTTGCGCTAGTAAGAGCATGAGGAGTACCCTCAGCATGCTTTCGGCATGCTGAGGTGGAAGCCTCGGTACCGAAGCTACACCACCCCCAAGTCCATGGTACCGCAATTTGGCATGCTTTCTCGGTAGTTGCTTGCCGAAGAGGAGAGAGAGGAATGAGAGAGAAAGAGAGAAAAGAAGAGAGAAAAAAAGAGGAGAGAGAAAAGAGAGTATTTTTTTATAATATTTTTTTGAAGTGTACGA
The DNA here is from genome assembly GCA_947179395.2 of Pulicaria dysenterica. Lineage (NCBI taxonomy): Eukaryota > Viridiplantae > Streptophyta > Magnoliopsida > Asterales > Asteraceae > Pulicaria > Pulicaria dysenterica. The sequence goes on along the minus strand of OX359288.1, from coordinate 73,482,616 downwards.
AGGTAGGTTACACCGGTGTTTAAGCATAGTTGAAGCATAAGTGATATGGCACTGACGTGACGCGAAGCATATGGTGCTTCAAATGGGGTACTCCCCATACTCTAAGGGTGATGGTAATACCGAAACTCTTGCTAGTGTGACTATTTCGCTCTTAAAAAAAATAATGATAAGAAACGATGACCTTTTACAAAAAAATAGTAATGTGACATCTTGATTATGTGCATATCAAGTCTCAGATTTTAAATTAGAGTTTGATTTTGATTAAATCAATTAAGAAAATTTATATTAAAATAGATTTTACAAAATACAACAGTTGTATAAATTAAACACATTCAAGGGAGCAAATGGCTAGTGGTTGGTAAAGTTCTCTTGCAAACGCTTTTGGTGAAGAAAATTGAAGTGGTGATATATAGTTGACGTGGGTGAGAGATCTTGCAACATACGTGTTTTCTAAGGTTCTAATGGCAAGGGTTGTGGGTTAAGTATACTGTCAGTATGCTAACTTGGAAGTGTGGTACTGAGGGGCAACCACCCCCAACTTTCGGTACCGCTAAATTTTAAGGGGAGTGATATTTCCACGTAAAAACTTTATTTATCCACTGACAAATTTGTGATTTTACCATTATGCCCTCACTTTATGAGGAAAGCAAATAGGAGAGAAAATGTATTTACACATAACCCATGGTGGAAACAACCCGTACATATATCTTCCAGGTTGATCTCTTTGATAATTGAAATGCTAGAATCGGTTTAGACGGTCATCAGGTGCGGCAGCGAACCAGAAACGAAAGAGACGATCGACGGAGAGAGATGACGGTGGTTCAGATGGTTCAGATCCATGGAGGCTGTGGTCGTTTCACAAGTGAGATGAAGATCTGGGTTTTGTTGTCGAAGCCTTATATCTTGCCTATTTTGTTCTCATGGGTGGCTTACGACGAAGTAGCAAAGTGGTGGAGACGGGCGGCGAACCCCCATCATCTTCCTTCTACAGCCGGTGTCTAAACCCCTTTTTCCGGTTCCAAATTTGCAGATCAAAGGGGTTTCTCCTGAAATCATGTTCCTATTATTTGTATTTCTTGGATTGCTGTTTTTCAATAAAAAAAATAGACACGTGCTGGCAGTGGCGAGAAGACGGTGGTTGCGGCGGCGGCGTAGGTTGGGTAAGCAGGGACAATGGCGGTGGTCGCCAAGGAAACGTTGGTGGTCAGCAAACAGCGGCTTTGACGGTTACGTGATGGTGACGGCTGTGTTTGGTGAGCAGGCATCTTTGATTACGGCGGTTGGGTGAGCCGGAGAGTTGCCGGAGCTCTTGGCTCAACAGAGAGAAAAAAAAGCTATCTTTGTTAAAGTGGTCAAAGGGTATACATGTAAATTAACTATTCTTTTCCGTGGATGAACGAAGTCTTTCCGTGGCAATATCAGCTGCCAAATTTTAAACCAACCGGCTAGTGTATGAAGAGGAGAGAGAGAGAGAGAGAGTTACATCAACGGTTATTTGGCCATTTAAAAATTAATTTTTTTATCCACTATATATAACACCCTGTTTTCCTCAAATCTAAGTATAGTCTAATCCAACTAACCCAATCTTTTTACTCTCTTACTCTATCTTACACTCCACAAAAAAAAGAGTAAATTACATTTTGGTCCCTGTGGTTTGTTCAAAATAACAGTTTTGGTTCCTGAATCCAAAAAGTTACGGGTTCAGTCCCTCCCGACCCGACTTCATTACACTATTGATCCCTCTTAATTTTGAAATGTCTAAAATACCCTTATTTCTATTATTTTTTTCTTTTATTTATTTTTAACTGATTTTAAATATTTAATAATCTCTAAATTATATTTAAAAAAGAAAATTATATCTTTCTCTCTTCATCTTGTCTCTGCTCTCTTTTTTGTCTCCCACTTCCATCCACCAAACACCAGCTCCACCGCCTACTACAACCACCGCTACTTCCACCTCCGCCGCCACCGCCCTATGAATACAGACCGTTTGCCTCGTCGACACCACATCACCGCCATTGTTTTCGCCAATCTCATTGGCCAACGTTCTTTCATCTTCAACCGTCCCCACCTTCTGCCGGCGACGTGAGACGTAACAACCACCCCTACCTTCTCCTTGCCGACGACGTGAGACGTAACAACCATCACCTAATAGTGAATTATGGAGATGTTAACTATAGAGTTAATTATGGAAAAGGCCAAGAAACAGAACACTTGGTTGGCTTCACTAATAGTGAATTTGGTGGAGATGGTGGTGGTAAAAGTACAAGTGGGATGATATTTTACCTTGGAAGGAATGCAATTGCATGGCAATCTAAAAAACAAAACACTGTTGCTTTATCTTCATATGAAGCTGAGTTCATGGAAGCAATGGTTGCAGCATGTCAAGCGATTTGGCTTTGTAAATCTTGTGAAGGAACTTACGGGTCATCATGTCACACCTGTCACGTTGTATGTTGACAAGAAGTCCGCAATTGCCTTGATGAAAAATCCTGTGTTTCATAGACAAAGTAAACACATTGACATCCGCTTTCATTTTGTTAGGGAGTGCGTTGAAGATGGAAAAATCGTTGTAGAACATGTCAACTAGAAGGAACAACGGGTTGATATCCTTATTAAGGCTTTGGTAAAAGTGATGTTTGTTGAAATGTGAAACATGATTGATGTGACAGATTTGAAAATTGGTCCGGTTTAAGAGGGAGACTGTGAGATATAAACTGGACTCGGACAAGTCAACCCGATCCTGATCCAACCCAGCTTAGACACCAAGTTGTTGCTGCACGTTGGAACCGTTGGTGCCAAATTTTTAGGAGTTTCTTATGGAGGTGTTAAATAAATGGAGAAGGTGGCTGCATGCTTTTTTCCTAGTATTTTGTTTTTCGGTTATTAATTATTGTTGCTTTCTTATTTAAGATAGAAAGTGGTAGATCGAAGTTTATTTATCAGCTCGATATAGTGTGATTCCATTTTATTAATGAAGCCTTTTTCCTTTCCATAAAACTTGAGCTTCTTGTTCTCTCATTCCCAGTTGTACCACCGATTAAACACAACATACAACTCGATCCAGTATTATATACCTTCATATTGAACCAAGGAAGAAGAAAACAAGAGAAAGAGAGAGAATTTGGAGAGAGAGAGAGAGAGTCTCTGCTGGTGGTGATCTCCTTCTAGGGGTCCTTAATGTTATTAGGGTAAACCATAAATATATATAGAGAGAGTTTAAAGAAAGAGAGAGCAATGAGAGGTTAGTGAGAGAAGAGAGTTTGAAGGAGTGGTCTTTATGAGAGGTTGTTTTTTATGTGGTTGATAAGCTGGTAAGTAATTAAGTCAAATAAATGAGACTGAATGATATACCCCTTAATCTTGATCAATTTTCTCCAAAAAGCAATGTGCCCGAATGCTATACCCCCTTAATCTTGACCAATGCAGGTTCTTCATCTTGAATTAAATTGGCTTCATTCTCTTTGTCTTTCCAGTTTCCACTTTGTACATTCATTTGCAAAGTGCCCGAATGCTCCACAATCATAGCATCTAAAATTGCTTTTATCACCTCGACCTCTTCCTCTTCCTCGGCCTCTTTCACCTCTCTCAGAGTTCCTTCCACATGCTCTCTACCATCACCATGCCTTTGTTCACTTGCCCACATGAGTTGCATTTGATCTCCTTCCTTCTCAGCAAGGCTTTTAAGTCTTTCTTCGTACGCCTTAAGCCTTCCAACAGCTTCATCAAAGAGTATCGTATCCAACTCGAAACACTGTTCGATAGAAGCCACAATTTGAAGGAACGACTTTCCCATTGCATCAAGTAACCTTCTCACCAATTCTTCTTCCTCAACTTCATGCCCAAGACTCCTCAACCTTGAAACCAGTCTACTCAACTTAGTAGCACAATCATCAACAAGCTCTCCTTCCTTCATCCTTAATCCTTCAAGCTCTCTTTTTAATGTTGCAACTCGAGCCGTCCTTACCCGATCTACACCCAAGTATCGTGTTTTCAAGCCATCCCATATTTTCTTCGGGGTCTGTGTGACTCGACATTTGTAGCACCATCTCTTCCGGTATTGCTTGAAGCAAGAAGGCTAGAGCTTGTTTTGTCTTCTTAGCATCGGGTTCTTCCCCAAGAGTCCTTGGTTCCACCGTCTCCAATAGACCATGTGCATCCAGTATGACCTTAATTTTGATAGCCCATACCGGATAGTTGGTTGCGGTCAAAATCGGGACTTGGTAAGATATCGTACCTGCTTCTTTTGGTTGTATCAACGCAATTATTCTTTCACCGGTCTTGATCTCGAACTTTCTTCTTTTCTTCTCCTTGCCTCTTGCTACTTGCTTTCTTGCTTAAAGATTCTTGCTACTTGCGGTTTTTTTTTTCTTACTACTTGCTGTATTTTTTTCTCCTTCTTTCTTTAGATCACTTGCTTCATGCTTGCTTTCTTCCTTGCAACGAACCATATATAAATCTGGCTCTGATACCAAGTGTAGGATATAAAGGCCCCTTTTAAATTGTATGTGTGTTTGTATAACAAACAATGAAGAAAGAAAGAAAAGAAGCAGGGGACGTAAAGTTGATTTTGCAAAGAAAAGCACCACACTTTTATTCAATGAATTAATTGACTATATATAGCCAAAACCAAAACACCTAACAACCTACTTTGCATTTTTTAGGCAAACAATCTTATCTAATAAAATTCAAACTAAATCGTATCTAATAAAATTCAAACTAAATCGTATTTAATAAAATTCAAACTAAATCGTATCTAAATAATAATCAAACTACCCTATCAAGATTAAAAGCCAACAAATTATATGACACCTCAACATTTGTAAAGGAATATGAAGTTAAAGGTAGAACACTTTAGAAAAAAATTTGATTCAAAACGAAAGCTCATCAAAAAAATAATACACAAATACATACCTCAAACCATAATAGTTCTTGATGCATGTGTAGAGATACGCCTAGCATCTGCTGATGCATAATATGCTTTCCCTGCTCAGATTCTTCGTGAAGCATCCCGACTAAATGCAACATATTATTACCATTTTTGTCTTCAAGGGTGATTATGTAATCCTTCAACATACCTATCTCATGCAATAGCGTGTAGATACCAATATGACGATGCAAGACTGCATTGTGAAAAATAGTTTGGTTGTTATCATTTACCTCGTGCGCTATATCTGGATATCGACCAATGAGATCAGCTACAAATGCAGTGTTGCCCATTTCTGCAGCAATGAAAAGTACGTGGGAAGAGGACTTTGGCCTTGGTACATCCTTTTGCTGAAGCGGATGGACAGTGGGCCCTCTAATTATTTCATTAACTTTAGCCTCGGGCAATTTCATAATATTTCTCCAAATAACCTTCAGTAGTTTTTGGCTTTGAAGTTCCTGTGAAGGAGGCTTCGACTGAAAGGGAGGTCCTGTGTGCATACCAATTACATGTTAATAAGTCCTAAACTCAATTAAAAAAGTTTAGGATGGATTATTTACATTAAGAGTGATAGATAGAAACTATAATTAGCACCGGCTAATCTAGCAGCTTTTAGCCTGTTTCACGACTCGAGCAGCTACCTAGTTAGGGTTCATATATAGTCTCTGCTTATTGGAGAAACTGTTGGATATTAGATTTCCAACATAACCGCTAAAGCTGCCTCGTAAAGATAGAACCCATGGTAAGAAAGAAGTAGCGTCTTGACCACTAGGAAATCCTTTTGTAGTAGGCGCCTTGATTCTATGAGAATCGATTAACGATTGACATGACACTAGCTAGACAAATTAAGTTCATATATATTAATTGATGAGAACATACGTACATAGATAATACACAAATTAATTAAAATCACTGATCGATGATCAATGATTTTAAGTTATGTACAGTACTAATCAAGGAGTGAATAGTTGCTTTCCATTAATTCTTACTTTGAAGGAGTTCTTTGTAACGAGAAAGTTTCGATATCTCAAATGCTTTAGGCTTCCGAGCCAAAACTCTGATTGGATTCACATCTGTAGCAAGTTCAGGGTGGTCCTCAACTATTTGCAGTGCAATACCTACAAAACACATACACTACAATGTTTAATGCTGTAGCGAAATGTTCAGATGAATCTATCAATTAAAGTTAATTAATTAGGAGCTTAATTATCAGCGACAAATCATATTAATTTAGTAGGAAACCATATTGGATGTATGTGTAAAATTAACCAAGATATATTGGGGAAGACTATATAAACACACACATATATATTAGGAAAAAGCAAATATGCAACAATGATGAAACAGAATTATTACCAAACATATCAGCTTCTATGCACTTCAAGAAAAAGCAGCCCCGACTTTCATGCGTCCAAACATTACCATTAATCTTTTGAACAGAAAAAAGATACTCCACCATATCATGCTTTCCAAAGAAAGCCGCCAAATAGAGTGGCAACTTCCCTTGACTCGTAGGAATATCCAGCAGGGCGTTGTTCGACTCCACCAAAAGTTTAGCTATTTTCACAAATCCTTTGAAAGCAGCTAAACAAAGGGCTGTTTGACCATTTGCGTTTTGCAATGCCAGATCATCCTTCTTCATCAAACTGAGTAGATATTCCAAAACCGAGTATGATTTTCCTAATACAGCGATGTGAAGTACTGTCTCGTAACTTTTAGTGATGCAATAGCGTACAAGATCGTGGCGGTTATTAAGGATCGCTTGAACATCTTTCTTATTGCCACTTAATGCGGCATAATATAATGGAACGCAAATCTTGTTGAATTCTTCTCTACTTCCTTCAAAGATATTCCAAAATTAAGTTAATAATACATATATGTACGTGTCACAACCAAAGGCCGATACGAGCAAGTGCTACAGCTCTCAACCATCACTTTTTTAGGGTCTTGATCTTTTCTTTTAAGTATCCATACCATATGTCTATAATCACAACCATGGTTCTAAAAAACGCGCCATGGCGGCGCTATGGCGGCGCCAAGGCGCGAGGCGCGACTCCGACGTTAAGAAACAGCCCTTGGCGGCGGGGTTAGGCGTGGCGTAAGACAAGGCGGCATAAGGCGCCTTTACGCGCCAAATGGCGAGTTTTTTATGGCGTGACGTTTAAAAAATATTTTTTTTCAAAAAAAAAAAATTGACTTTTTTATATACATTTTGCAATCGCATGTATTGAACTTCTATAAATTTGTATTTTGTAATTTGTATATGTTACTTTGCTCCTAATTTGTGCAACTTTGTGTCATTTGTATATTAACATTGATAAATTGGATATAAATATTTATAAAATATATACAAAATTGCCGCCTTAAAAAACGCCATGGCTCCTAAAGCTTGAGGCTTGACCTCGCCGCCACGCCACGCCTTACGTTATTTAGAACCATGATCACAACCATCAAAATTACCATGATTTTAATTTTTCTTTTAAATATATTAAATAATCGCCATCATTAATCTACGATACATTCTAGTAATATTAATCAAAATCTCTTTTATATAATAAAAATTCTAACTCTTAAGAAGTTATTTTATATAATAACATTTATCAAAGAGGAGTTGCTGTATTAGGATTTATTCTATATAATGAACAGTAACTCCCCCTATTCATATTATATACATAGAAGCAGAAGCCTTTTGTAGTTATAAGCTATGAGTGGTAAACATTAATGATATCTTTCCATGTAGTACGACTCCCATTGCTCTCTATTTTCTTCTTTTTTTTTTAATTCTCTTTTGCGTCTGTGTGGTTTGCTTCCAAAGTTTTAGTTGTGAATTACTTACAGATAATTTAGTTTTTTTTAATATTATACTAAAACAGTTACTTATATATGTTACGTACAACAACACTTAATCCCGCTATAGCGAGGTATGAGGGAGCTAAAATGTAGACAATCATACTTCTACCCGTAGAGAGAGATTGCTTCCTGCGATAGATCTCCGGCAACGAAAAAGACAAAAAGATAATAATAATGATAATAATAAATAAATAACTAAAAATAATAATAATAATAAGTAAAAATTACAAAAATACATAAATAAATAAACAATTAAGATATTAAAAACCGGGGTTATATATATATATATAGGGGAGAGTTCAAACGAGAACTGTTTTTCGTACGAGAACCAATCTCAGCCGTTCCTTGGATAAGGGAAGTTCATGAATGGAGACCGTGGAGGGGATCAAGTGTGGCAGGGTGTATGTGAGGAATTCATTGGTGGGCAATGACATTAAAGGAGGGGGAATTGGACGCTTTAGATTGGTTCTCGCAGTTCTAGTACGAAAAACAGTTCTCGTTTGAACCTTTGCCTATATATATATATATATGTTGGTGAATTTATCTGAGTCCCAATCATGGCTTAGGCGTGGATTGGGTTCTGCAGTAAAAGAATTGGAGTGCAGTCCAAGTTATCAAGTTTAATTTAAATATGAGATAATTATCTACTCCTAGTTTTAAGGACTATTTAGATAATTATGTGATTTAAATTAAATAGAATCCTAGATATAGTCTAATACGTACAGGTTAGTCTATAAATACCATGAAGGGTAGGGATCATGTAATTCAATTGGAGTTTTTGAGTTAGTTTTCTTCAATAAACTATTTGCATGTTCTGGCATCTATTCTGCTTTGATTACTCTGATTACCTTTAATTGGTATCAGAGCCGGCGAGATCAACATCAGCAATAATTCTGGCGATTAATTTCGATCGTGAGCAAGACGATCAGTATAGCAGCAATTAATTGTGGTACCTTGATCTGCGATTGGCCCTAATTAATCCCAATTCATACGAGGTAGGTAAGGATTGGAGTCTGAATTAATTCCTTCATACAACGTCAATTAAATTGGGAAGTGGTTTTGAATTAATTCCTTCGTACAACACACACAAAATTGAATTAATTGATATTGGTGTGATTGCAATTATCTTTTTGTGCAATTATTTTGTCTCTTTTCGGTTCATAATATCGAGTTGGAAACAGTCCATTGGGCTGTTGATTGTCTCGACACTAGTTGAGCGTAGTAGGCACAATCCGGGAAACCGTTGATTGGCCTACGCGAGTTCAACACAAACCGAAAGCAACTTTCTAGCCGTGTTATAAGAGCTGGATAAATCCCCATTAAAGACTTACTCACGTACCAGGAAGAAGTCTCAGATGGCAGCAGGTTCCACACCACAGCCGCCGACAAAGGAACCAAACTCGTTGACGTTTCAATGTCCACTATTAACGTCAACCAATTATACCATATGGAGGATGCGAATGGAAGTGATTCTTGGAATTCATGGAGTCTGGGAAGTGATAGATCCGGGATCAGACGATACCAAGAAAAACAATATTGTAAAGGGCTTGCTATTTCAATCGATACAAGAAGACTTGATCCTTCAGATCGGTAATCTTAAAACCGGGAAGGAGATGTGGGAAGCAATAAAAATACGTAACCTAGGGGCTGAACGTGTAAAGGAAGCAAGACTTCAAACTTTAACCGCTGAATTTGAAAACCTGAAGATGTTAGACACAAGTACAATAGACGATTATGCAGCAAAGCTATCAGGTATTGCTTCTAAGTCAGCCACGCTTGGAGAAGTCATGACAGAACACAAGCTGGTAAAGAAATTTCTCACAAGTCTTCCCAGGCGGTTTGTCCATATCGTGGCAGCTCTTGAACAGGTTCTGGACTTGAAAAAAATAGAGTTTGAGGATGTGGTTGGTAGATTGAAAGCTTATGAAGAAAGGATAAAAGAAGAAGATAAAGCAAACGATACTCATGGAAGATTGCTTTTTAATAAGGCTGAAAATTCCAACAGAAATCATGACTCAAACAGGGGTAGAGGACGTGGCTCGTTCTCTCGAGGTCGTGGTCGTGGTCGTGGTCAAGGCCGTGGTCGGGGTAACACCCAAAACCATGGTCAACGTGACTCCTCGAAAAACCGTGAAGATCAAAAGCAAAAGGGTAAACAACATGAGCAACGTGACCTCTCAAATATCAAGTGCTACCGTTGCGACAAGTACGGACACTTTGTTTCAAAATGTCCAGATCGGCCTCGAGACCATGAGGCTAACCTTCATGAGACGCAAGAGGGAGATGTGAATCATGAGGAAGGAGCATTTTACATGATGAACCTTGTTCAAGAAGCTATATTTATTAATGAAGAACAATACATCCCGCCAAAGATCAAGTCCAACACCGAGGAAGATGATGTGTGGTACTTAGATAACGGGGCAAGTAATCATATGACGGGTAACTACTCGTACTTTTCTGAATTAAATGAACGTATAACCGGTCGGGTGCGATTTGGAGATGGGTCGTGTGTTGACATCAAAGGAAAGGGCTCGATTTTGTTTGAAGGGAAAAATGGAGAACAAAGATTATTGAAAGATATTTATTATATTCCATCTCTTCAAAGTAATGTAATTAGTCTCGGACAATCTACAATATCTGGTTGCGATATTCGTATCAGAGGCAATTTCTTAACCATGCATGATAACGGTGGAAGGTTGCTTATGAAAGTCCCGCGGAGTGCAAACCGTCTTTATAAGACCCGACTAAAAGTGGGGAAACCCCACTGTTTGCAAGCTAACATCGATGAAGAGTCATGGCTATGGCACGCTCGACTTGGCCATATCGGTTTTGGTGCGGTGAATCTGATGCACAAGTTAGCTAAAGGGGTACCTATCATTAAGCATCAAGAACAAGTTTGCGAGTCTTGCATGGTTGGAAAACAAACAAAGCACTCATTTCCAAAGAAGTCGAAATACAAAGCAACATGCATTCTTGAGATGATACACGGAGACATTTGCGGACCAGTGGATCCCCCCACTCAAGCTGGTAATACTTATATCATGGTCCTTATCGACGATTTTTCAAGATACATGTGGTCTTTTCTGTTAAAGCACAAAAGTGACGCATTCAGTGTCATTAAAAGATTCAAAACGGCGATTGAAAAACGAACGGGGAAAGAGATTAAGACATTCCATTCAGATAGAGGTGGTGAATTTACATCACATGAATTTAACCGTTTTTGTGACCAAGAAGGTATAGCACGGATGTTGACGGCTCCTTATGCACCTCAACAAAATGGTATAGTTGAACGAAGAAACCGAACCCTACTCGAGATGACTCGGTGCCTCATGAAAGCAAGAAGTGTACCAAATCATTTTTGGGGTGAAGCAGTTCGACATGCAACTTTCATTATAAACCGAACCCCTACGCGAGCATTGGTAGGAGTTACGCCATACGAAAAATTCTATGGCGAAAAACCGGACCTTGAAGACTTAAAAGTATTTGGTTGCATTGCCTATGAAAGGGTAGTCTCAAAGCATCTGAAGAAACTTGATGATAGGTCTAAACCATTGGTATATCTCGGCAAGGAACCCGGTTCAGGAGGATTTCGTCTTTTCAATCCGCATGAAAATAAAATCATCATAAGTGTCCATGTTTTTTGTGATGAGAAAAGAGGCTGGAAGTGGAGAAATACGTCCGAGATTTCAAGCCAAACTGAAAATGAAGCAGGCACCTTCACAATAATGTGGGGTGATAAACAAGCAGCTGAAAGTGACCAACCTTGCAACAATGAACCAGACCCAGTAATTGATGGACAAAATCAGCCACCAGGAAGCCCAGATCATGCTACTGGTAACCTAGAACACGGTGAAACAAATTCTGACAGCGATGCTACACCTGTCCCGGTACGTCGCTCAACTCGTACTTCCGTGTTACCTCAAAGATTAAATGATTATGAGCTGAATGTTAATGAACTCCTATTAACTTTTGATGAGGAACCGAGAAATTTTAATGAAGCCAAAGAGAAACCGAAATGGATCCAAGCAATGAAAGCCGAGATTGATTCCATTGAAAAGAATAACACTTGGAAGCTTGTTTCTCCTCCAAGAGATGATAAACCCATCGGGTTAAAGTGGTTGTTTAAAATTAAAAGAAATGCAGATGGTTCGATTAATAAATACAAAGCGCGCTTAGTCGCAAAAGGCTATGTCCAACAACCCGGTATTGACTTTGATGAAGTTTTCGCGCCAGTGGCTCGACTCGAGACAATACGACTCTTGATTGCTCTCGCAGCCGGGAAAGGATGGAAGATTCATCACTTAGATGTCAAAACGGCTTTCTTACATGGTGAGTTAAAGGAAGAAGTGTTCGTTACTCAACCGGAGGGTTTTGAAAAACCTGGAGAGGAAAGAAAAGTGTACAAGTTGGTAAAAGCTCTATATGGCCTAAGACAAGCTCCAAGGGCATGGAATTTAAAGCTCGACGGTACTTTAAAGAACATGGGTTTTCAACAGTGCTTACAAGAAAAGGCGGTTTATAGAAAGGTTCTCAATGGTGAATTCATCATCGTTGCGGTTTATGTGGATGATTTATTCGTGACAGGGACATGCCTAGAGCTCATTAATCAGTTCAAGAAAAGGATGGCCTCTCAGTTTGAAATGTCGGATCTTGGCGAACTAACTTATTACTTGGGTATTGAAGTCTCTCAAGAGAAGAGTTGTGTGAAGATTAAACAAGAAAGTTATGCCATGAAGATCATAAAAGAAGCCGGTATGAAGGACTGTAATGCAACATTATGTCCAATGGAACCGGGACTCAAGTTGTCGAAAGCGGAAAAGGAACCGGAAGTTGAAGCTACTCATTATCGAAAATTAGTGGGTTGCTTGCGTTACCTATTACATACTCGTCCGGATTTGACATACTCGGTTGGGGTAGTTAGTCGATATATGCAAAGCCCTAGAGAATCACATGCACGTGCTATCAAGCAAATCCTTCGCTATCTCAAAGGTACAACTTCGTTCGGTATAAAATACGAGCGAGACAACGATATGAAACTGGTGGGATATAGTGATAGCAGTCATAATGTTGACATAGACGATGGACGAAGTACTACAGGTCATGTTTTCTATCTTGGTGCGACCCCAATCACGTGGTGCTCACAAAAGCAAGCTACCGTAGCATTATCTTCATGTGAAGCTGAATTCATGGCAGCAAATGCAGCTGCATGTCAAGCAATTTGGCTACGGGAGTTATTGGCAGAGCTGACAGGGTTGGAGAAGCAGAAGGTGCTGATTCGTGTCGATAATAAATCAGCAATTGCACTATCAAAGAACCCGGTATTCCACGGAAGAAGCAAACACATCCATACTCGGTATCATTTCATTCGGGAGTGTGTTGAAAACGAGCAGGTGATAATTGAACATGTATCCGGTGACAAACAAAGAGCTGACCCTCTAACGAAGGCCTTGGCACGCACAAGGTTCAAGGAAATGAGATCGTTACTTGGTGTGCAAGAGTTATCATTGTTGACTCAGAAATTCAGGGGGTGATTGTTGGTGAATTTATCTGAGTCCCAATCATGGCTTAGGCGTGGATTGGGTTCTGCAGTAAAAGAATTGGAGTGCAGTCCAAGTTATCAAGTTTAATTTAAATATGAGATAATTATCTACTCCTAGTTTTAAGGACTATTTAGATAATTATGTGATTTAAATTAAATAGAATCCTAGATATAGTCTAATACGTACAGGTTAGTCTATAAATACCATGAAGGGTAGGGATCATGTAATTCAATTGGAGTTTTTGAGTTAGTTTTCTTCAATAAACTATTTGCATGTTCTGGCATCTATTCTGCTTTGATTACTCTGATTACCTTTAATATATATATAGGTAAAAGTTCAAACGAGAACTGTTTTTCGTACGAAAACTGCGAGAACCAATCTGGGCCATCCAATTCCCCCTCCTTTAATGTCATTGCCCACCCATAAATTCCTCACATGCACCCTGCCACACTTGATCCCCTCCACGCTCTCCATCCATGAACTTCCCATATCCAAGGAACGGTTGAGATTGGTTCTCGCAGTTCTCGTACGAAAAACAGTTCTCGTTTGAACCCTCCCCTATATATATATATATATATATATATATATATATATATATATATATATATATATATATATATTAATAATATAAAGGATGTAGTACCAGAATATATAAAATAAGAAGAAATACATTTATAGTTAATATTCTATAAATTCACCATTTAGGATGTTAAGTCAGGTATTGTTATGAACGTTATGTTTAATTCCAAATTTATTTGATTTTACTTTTATTATTATAATTTTATTTTTATTATCTTTTCTATTTTCTATTTTTTATTGTTTTATCTTTATTATATTATTATTAGTGTTATTATGATTATTATTTTTTTGGCATTAACTAATCATGTAAAGTCATTTCTTATCTTAAGCCCCAGCTCCAATGCCTTCCTATCCTTGTATCCTAATCCCCTTCTCCAAGAGCACCTATAGAGAAAGCTCCCGCAGATCCTTTCTAATTCTATCCTCTCACCTCAGAGAAGGGCGGCCACGTCTCCTAGCTCCATCAACTATAATCGATTCCACTCTCCTAATTGGCGCTGTTGATTGCCTCCTTTTAATGTGCCCAAACCAACACAATCTCCCTTCTCTTAACTTGTTGACAATAGACGTCACTTCTAATTCGCTTTTAAGTAAGTAACGCTGACGACATTCTTGATGGCTACTTTATCATGTCGAGATTCGGGACTTCGGCCCAAGATGGATTGTGATACTATTTTTGGACGACATTTCTTGATGGCTACTTTATCATGTGCAGCTTCATTGGATATCTAGGAGGGACGCTTATTCTGCATCAGCGACTACTATGCATATCATCTGCTTCTTCTGCATCAGCGATTACATTTTGGTTTTAATGGTCTTGTACGTTGAGATCATCGGAGGCTTAAGTTAGTTAAATGTTGGGTTAAATATAAACTAAAGGAGTGACACTAGTGTTGTATATATGTAGGAAAATGGTTGTACATCATGTGCTTTGGGACCTTGTGCTATATTATCTAATGAATGGCTGTTCTAAAAAAAAATTATGATATGACCTGGTTTTTAGTTCAGGCTGAACCAGACTGAATCTGCAATTAAAGAGCACGAACCTCTATAATAAATGACACGAGCGACCAATTAACAACAAACTGAAGAAGTATATAGCAATTCAATCACAAACTGAGACTAACAAGTATCACAGAAGCAGTTTAATTAGTAGCAATAGTTTGGTAATTAATAAAAGAGAAGAAAGAAATTAAATCATACCATCAAGCAGGTCACGAAGAGGTAGGTTCAGTGGAACTGGTTGTCGTTGCTGGCCATGTGAAGCAGTACTCGGGATGCTAATCTGGTGCTGCTGACAATTCGGCGAATTTAGGCTCATGATACTAGTTATGTTTATCTCTCCAGCTGCTGCTTAATTACTAACCTGCGGATACAACATAAATAATTAATGAAAAAACACAATCCTAACCATCTATGTACGTACTTGAGGAGTGCCATTAAAATCAAATACCTTGGAAGTACCTAAATGGTGTGTACTTATGTCATCCTCTAGCTGTTTATATATATGATGGGTTTACTGAACGTCAATATCAATATATAGTAATATACTATTGCATGAGGGAACTGGGATATTTATATAATGTAAGATCCAGATCTGTCGAAAACAAAGACTTACAAAATGTCAACAATTTTATATTTAATATAGGATGGGTTTACTCAACATCAATTACAATATATTATTTCATGACAGATATATAATATATTCTAAAGCTTGTTGTATACAGATCTGTTAGAAAATAATAAAAAAAGAAGACTTTTAACCGTCAAGAATTCGAAAATATTATACAATGTATACGATTACCTGCGAGATTCAGGAGAGTGTGTATTTTTGTCTTATATATTGAAGTTCGTTGTTTCGGTTGAACTCATGATCTGAATAACATAGATGTAATGTTTTCTAGTCCAAGTTGTATATGTGTGTTTCAGTTTGTCAATGTTATTCATTTTTAAGGAGTCATGTCGGTCGAGAGTATAGCACATTAATCCTAGCAGTGATATGGTTTGAGGGTATAAGGTGTTTAGTTGTGATTATTTTCTTGTTGCGTCAGTTTTGCTCTATGGTTCTATGGTCTAACGGGTCTGTTTCTGTAGGTTCACGATATCAAGTATCAATTAATAAGCGAAGCAATTAACACAATAATCAAACTCGTATGATATATGTTAGATCTCTTACATTGTGTTCAATATATTCTAGTAAAGTTTAGTATTACATATGACTTTAGACATAGTTTAGGGTAAGTATTGTAAATACCCAAGGGTATAAATACAAGTATTCATATTTCACGTTCAAGTTCTTGGTTCTCTCTTTATGGATTGATTCTTAAAACCGAGTTCATCATTGTTCATTGCTTCCATTCTTTGTTGATACTTGATACAATTGGGTCCTAAATTGGTATCAGAGCCTTCTATGGATAAAGGTTAGCTTTTATTTTTCTTTAAAAGATTTCTAGATCGTTTTTTAATGTTCTTTGTGACCCAACTGTTCTTCATATTTTAGATTCAACACATTAATATTTGTGGTTGTTAATCGAAATTGAGTATCAGGGTTTGATTCATTGGTGTTTTTGAGAGGATTAGAATAAACAATCAGATTTTTTGGTTGGGAATCAGTTATTTTTGTACTGTATTTTGACCTAAAATCAGATTTTGGTTCGTTTTTTACCTAGCCATCGCAACCTGTTCTTGCTCTAAATCAAGATTTAGAGTTTAGAAGTCTAAATTGTTGCTTGTTTTCGCTACATTAGAATCCATTCGTATGCAAATATTTAATAATCTGTTGAAGTAACCTGTCTAATATCGAATTTTTGCTCAATTGTTTAGCCCTAGATTTGCCGTGCCCTGTTCTTGAATCCAAGACGGGATTTCAGTGATTGAAAGTTGAAATTGTTACCTGATTCGCACTTTATGATGTTAATCGATTGCTAGAATGTCATTTTGTGGCTTAAGTGGTATCGATTGTATCTGAAGCGGCCTCCGTCGCCCCTGTCGCCGTTTTCGCCATTCATCAACGCCCTTCGCCGGTTCGCCATTCCGTCTCGCCATCACTGTCTCGCAATCCATCTTCGCCAACTCTCTCGCCCCGACCACCCTTCGTCTTCTCCCTCGTCACTCTCTCACTCGCTTGGAACGGACGGGATGTTTTGTTTGGTGGAAACGAATCCAAAGAAAAAAAAATTGGCCTCTGGTTTTTAAGAAAATAATATAAATATATAAATTTTCAAGTGGGCTTTGTTTGTATAATTGGTTTTAGAATTTTTATTTTAATGTTTGTTTGTATTAAATTTCTTTTAAAAAACCTTATTTGGGACCGTCTTTGAGTGTTTCCTGACCATTGCACTCTCTCTCGCTTTCTCACCGGTCACCGGGTACTCGCCACCGTACACCTGACTTCCTGACTACTCCAGGTACGCCTTGCCGCCTCCCGCTTTTTGTCCACCAACGGCTGCCGCCAACCTTGCCGCCGCCTGGCCTTCCCCACTACTCGTATCTCGCTGCCCCCCGGCCAGTCAAATAGCCAACCTAAGTATCTTTTATATCTGGGTTTTTGCATTTATCGGGTACAGAAACGAAGGTGTAGCAGATTGAAGCTTGGGCTGCTACTGTAATCAATGTGTATGTATATTCTTGACTCCTCCACATACACATTGATTACAGGTATAACTAGGTTTGAAATTCCCCAATTCTTCCCATAATGCTTTCAGTTTTGTAAAATAGACACTAATTCGTCTTCTGCTATGATCCATTACCTGATCCCACAATTTATAGACAACTCATTGGCAAGTTGAACTTCTTATTACATACAAGACCTGATATTGCTTTTTCTGTGCAATATCTAAGTCAATTCAATGAAACACCCAGTCAATCACATTTGAATGTTGTCTTACATGTTTTGAGTTACTTGAAAACAACTTTTCATCAAGGCTTATTCTTTAACAACGATCAGACATATAACATAGAGGCTTTTTGAGACTCTGATTGGGCTGCCTGTCCAATTACTCGCCGATCTGTCAGTGGATATTTCATTTTATTTGGAGGAAGTCCGATATCTTGGAAGTGTAAGAAGTAGTTAACTGTTTCTTTGTCATGAGTTGAGGTTGAGTATCGATCCATGAGGAGAGTCATTGCTACGTTAGCATGGATTAGTAGACTACTAGATGAATTTCAAGTTTTAAATATCACCCCCATTCCACTCAGATGTGACAACTTAGCAGCTATTTACATTGCTACTAATCTTGTGTTCCACGAACGGACTAAGCATATCAAATTGAATTGTCACTTTGTTCGAGAAAAAGTACGTGATGGCCTTATTACTTTGTCTCATGTCAAAACAGAAGAGCAATTAGTTGATGTGCTTACTAAGGCCTTAAGTGGTTCTCAACAACAGAAAGCAGTTTCGTAGCTTGGGTTTGCCAAGGGGGGGGGGGGGGGGTTGTTAACCAAATTAGTTAGTAACTGATTTTGCAATTTAACATAAAAATTAGTTATAGATAGTTGGTTAGTAGTTCTAGCTAGTTAGCTAGTCATTTTTTGTATATATATAGTTGTTGTTCTTAGTTTCTAATTCATTCAATGGAAACTTTTTCACCAAACTCTCTCTATTTCTCAAATCATAACAAATACGAACCTATCAAGTCCACACACAATTCGAATGATAATCGTAGAGTGGATCCGAGCTACGTAATATCATATGTTTGATTTTTTCTCTATTGGTTTGAATGCAAGTGCCGGAATCAAACAAAAGGTCCAAAGAGAAAAAATAAGTAGGGTTAGGTTCTAGTGTGTAAGCATCTCTTTCCTCGGTCTTTTTATGCCCGCCCACTTACCCCTTCTTCATGATCTCCCGATCATTCGAAGCAGCACCGTCAAAGAGACAGATTAATAAGTTAGTTAAAATCACAGAAAACATCAATTCAAATGTGTATATGCAAAATCAAAAACAAAATTGAAAAGTTGAGTTTTATACTACATGAGATGGGTCAACTGTGTATTTATAAAAGTGCACAACCATGTTTTATTAGGCCTTGGGCCTGGCGACCAGAAGGGTCTACCAAGATAAGGGGCCCAAATTTTATGTGACATTAATTACATAACTAAGGCCCATAGTAAAGTCCAACAAAATTTAGTGACATTTAGAGGTGAACATATGGGACTAGTCCGACCGGTTCGACGAAGACTGTCAAGATCGGACCGGTCTTGAATCGGTCCAAGACTGTCGTGCAGGTTCTTGGTCCGGACCGGTCCGGAGGTGAATACCGTTACGAACCGGTCCGAAATCGTTCGAAAATTGGTCCGGACCGAGCCGGTCCACACCGGTGCTAAAAAATACCTCACTACCTCTTCCAATTTTTATACCAAACTTCTTTTTATATATTCTCTCTATATTATTCTCTTTTTTTTAAGTTGTCAAAAAATTTACGAAAAGAAAACCAAAAACCGGAATGTTTTAACCAAACCGAAAAAAGAATGAAAACCGAACGGGTCTGGACCGAAGTTGGACCGGTCCGAAAAAAGACCGGACTGCCTAAAAACCGAATGGTCTTATGCAAGGACCGGATCGGCCCCAGCTAGGACCTACCGGGACCGGACTGGCCCCGAAAGAGTCCAGGACCGGTTCAGGACCGAATTTGTTCACCTCTAGTGATATTCATGTCACACGAGTCACACTCACACTTCACAAACGATGAAACTTGGGAAATCAAACGACGCCTCAATCTAGGCTTCTAGTGGCAGGATCAATCAGGAAACCAAACGATGAAACTTGGGAAATCAAACAACGTCTCAATCTTCACACTTATCAATCCACCCTTTATCCTTCTATTGATCAAACATTCACGCTTGTGTGCTTGTCTACCCTCTCCGGTATAATTTAGGTTACTTTTGGTTGGGGAAAGATGGTTTTGAGTTTGGTTATTTTAATTAGAACGAGCGCAAGGAGCAAGGGTGACCATCATAGAGAGTGTTCTTAAGAATGTAGAGGCCATTTTTTTTGTCTACATTTGGTCCTGAGTTCTGATTCTGGTGCCATTGCCTCCAGGCATGGCGAGATTTTTGCGGTGGGATGTGGTCCACTTTTAATCATGTATGTCCATAAACCTATACCTAACTAGTGTTATACTTGTGCGGTGCCCGGGTACGTAAATAATTTTTTTTATTTAATACATTTCATACGTACTCTTTTAAAACATAAAAAAACTATATTCTACATCTAAAAGTTATGGTGTAATATTGATGTGGTTCTCGTGTTCACTATTTTTATTAAAAGTAATATTTATGTAATGGATAAATGAAACACCACCCTTATCACGTTAGAAAGCGTGAATGAGAAATATCAAGGTAATGGACTTTTGTTATTATAAATATATCCTTTTATGTATGCGGATGCATACCAATTATCAATCTCTCTCTCTCCCTCTCTCTCTCTCTCTCTCTCTCACACACACACACACACACACACACACATATATATATATATATATATATAAGCCTATGATGGATAGATCTCGTGGTTCATAATGGTTTCTAAAGCTCTTTATATAAGAGAGGTTTTTTATTGTTACTTTGTATTTATATATAAAATTTATTTAGGTATGAATGAGAGACTCTGTAGGAACCTAGAGGGGGGGGGGGGGGTGAATAGGTTCTTTTACGTAGTTTACCAAATTTTTTCAAATGAAAATTAGTAAGTTGTGTTTTAAAGATTGATCTTGAAGTTTATAACAACACAACAAATATTTGCAAGAAAATAAAGAGAGTAGAGATAGAGAGATATCACCAAGAGTAGACTAGAGATTTATAGTGGTTCATGCAAGTGTTAACAAACTTGCACTACATCCACTCCTTGGCATCACCCACCAAGAGTTTGCTCCACTAAAACTTCTCTATTTGAAGGTAGAGATAAACCTTTACAACTTCTCTCTTTAGCTTACAAGAAATAATCTTCTCTCTTGCAAACAAAGTTAAGATAAGCCTAACTTCACTCTAATTGTGTTGGCTAGAGTTAATCCTCACTTCTCTCTGATTCTATAGGCTGGAGATGATCCTTACTTCACTCTAATTTGAAAGGCTAGAGTTGATCCTTATTTCACTCTAATTTGAAAGGCTAGAGTTGATCCTTACACTATTACAAATGTATTTAGAAGATGATGTATGAGATTTCAAGGCTTTCACTCTTGATCTTGATCTTGAAGATGATATATCTTTACTGAAAAGGAACCTTGAAAAAGTTTGTTTGATGCAATTCTTCTTATGTTGAATTTAAACATCAAAATGGAAGTTTAGAAAGTAAATTCATAAAACATGTTGGAAGTTTGCTTCTTTGGGAGATTCCTTTTCCTATAAATGGTGTTTTATTGTTTCAAAGGTAGATTGTGTTTGGTATTTGCCACAATAAGAAGTCTTACACTTATTTAACCAAGCTTGTGAATTTTATAAAAAGTTTTTCAATTTTTATAAAAGTATTTATAAAAATTATTTTATAAAAACTTAAACTTGTTTAATTATTTATTCTTGTAACTCATATATTCCAAACACGTGTTTATAGATATCTTCGACATCTCCTTTTAAGATGTCATGTCCAATTGTCGACTATGAGATCGGTTGACTTTAAGAGGGGCGACATTCAAGAGTTGAGGCTGTGCAGTGACGGTTGACTCACGGTCGACCGTGGGATCGACCGTGAGGGTTGAATGTTTGCTTTTATCTTGTTTTTTTCTTCTTGTTGATTTAAAGTCTTCACTATGTTTGTTCTTCATTTGATCATTAATTTAATGTTTCTTAACTTTTTAAGAATGTAGCATATGAACATATGAATAAATTTGATAAGCAATAATATTACTTGTTTATATTTTTATCATCATCAAAATAAGGAGTGCATTTCTTAATGTGTGACCATGTATGCACTAACAATCTCCCCCTTTTTGATGATGACAATATATGCAACATCTAATAATATTGCTACACAAATTTATTCATGTTAACAATGTTGCATATCTACATTCTTCTCCCCATCTTGTTGAATAAAAAAGGACCATTAACTCATGGAAGCTCCCCCTTATTACATGCATTTTTATCCCCTTTTTGATCAAGCATTTAATTTATGATGAAGCTCCCCCTTGATCAAAGCTCCCCCTTGATTTATGATCCCTTATACCTAACACTTGATAAAAGATATACAACACAAAACACAAGTGCAAGATATGCAAAAGTATATGTATAAACTCAATTATGGAAAAATTAAATACACTCAAGTAGGCATCATGAGAGATTTAGGAATTATTATCTTGTATTTATGCTAATGATAGTAAGTGAGGGTGTGAACAAACATATATGAGATTTTCTTTTTGGGTTGTGACTCCCCCTTAAAATGTGCAAATTATGTTAAGGACAACCAAAATCAACAATCCTAATCTTAAGATGAGTAAAAAAAATTCTTAGCTCTAGATTGTGAAATTTATCTCAATATTAGTCTATTCATAACTAATTGATATTTATTCATTTTCATTATGTAACAAATAAAAGTTTAATCGCATTCCAAGATTTTATAGATCTACCTTTATTATTTTTTTATGAGTATTCTAGTGCATGTAGGTCCACTTATGATTTTCATCTTTTCATGATGAGACAATGAATGTAGCATGTATGGTTGAATCAAGTAAGTGACCAATGTGTGCAGTAAATTGACAATTATTTTGATTTCATATATGAAGCACATAATGTCATTCATGTATATATATATATATATATATATATTAGCATAGTACCCGCACAATGCAGCGGCGACGGCGAATAATTTGTGTTTGACAACTTGTCTTGTTAATGTAAAGGTATTGTATTTGGGGAATATTGTAGCAGATACTTTGTTTCGACTAAATATTTGGTTAGGCTATTGCTTTAAGTGTTTGTATCTTAAGCAAAAACATTTGTACTACTTAAAATTAAGTAGTCTTAAAATTTTTAAGAGAGAGAAAGTTAAATGTTTTATAATGTAGTATATATATATATATATATATATATATATATATATATATATATATGTTGGTCCCGAATGGATACTACAAAAACAAATGTTTGTAGAAGGGGGGGGGGGGGGGAGGGTTGAATACAAACTTTAGCAAATTAAAATTTAAAAGACACACGGTTTACTTTTATATAATTCTTATTGATGTGAATCAAGAATTACATGAACTAGATGCGGAAAATCTAGGTTCAATAAAAGGTGGCAACTAAATTTGTCTAACACATAGACTATGTTAATCTTAAACAACTGATGTCTAAGATGTTCAACACATGAACAAGTTTGTTACACTGAAAGTAAAAAGCTAACTCTTCTAATTCTCAACAGATGAGATTTCAGTGTTTAATTCTATCTATTTGCATACTTAGCATGTTTCCATGCTTGGGTATATATAAGCAAAGGTGTCCGGATTGATGAAGAGGAGAAGGAGACAAAAGTACTTGGTTTAATAATATTATAATAAATAAAGTTAGTGGGTGAAAAGTAAGTTCAATTTATACACAAAGTGTGTAATGTACTATTCAGTAAGGTAAGAACCCACTATCTATTATTATATTATTAAAGTACTACCTTTATGTCTTGGGAGAGTAAGCTTCTCCTTCCATGCTTGTACTTTAATCAACACCATGCTTTCTGAAGACTTGACTTTACCAAGTATGGAGTTGCCAGCCATACTTAGTTGTTGAAGCATATCTTCGAGATCTTCTCTTCAAAAGTATCTTTCTCCTTTTCCAGGGGATAAAGATCTATCCTTTTTGTCTCTTTGCAGATACAGAAAGTGCTAAGTACTTTTACAAAGAAAGATCTAAGGCATAATGTGAACAACACATGTTCTGCCTTTGACTCAAGAAAATATTACATAGAAAAGCTATTAACTGAGATATAGAATAATTACTCAGCTAACATACACTGAACTGCAAATATAATTTTGCTCAGCTAAGGATAAATGTGAAAGACTCAGCTGACTAGATTTGCTCAGCTGATCAAATTGCTCAGCTAACAACACAGATCATAGTATAGCTAATAAACTAGTCAAACTAAACAATCAGTTGATCCCAAGGGCTCAGCTGACCATTTGTGTATGATCAGCTTATAAAGGAAAGATTGGATAAGTAATAAATTCCTTATTTGACAGATGAAAGGTATCAGCTGATCATTGTGATTGTGTCAGCTGATCCTTGATAGCTCAGCTGATCTTGAAGCTTTCCTCAACTGATGGTTTTGGACCATCAGCTGATCCATTGAGATCCTCAGTTGATGCTTCTTCGCTGAACTTTTCCTCTTAGCTGATCATCAGTTGATCTTTTCCTCTCAGCTGATTTTTCTGAAGCTTGTCCTTTAGCTGATACTCAGTGTTCAGCTGACACTTTGGTTTCTCAGCTGACACTTTTTACTTACATATTTCTTTAAGTCTAACATGAAAAACAACACATGTTTTTCATTAATCTAAGTTCAAAACTGAACATGTGGTTTTGTTAACATCAAATCCTATTTTGATTAATAGACAGGTTTGATTTAGGTTTGATATTGATATCTCCCCAACAAAGGCTTTACCTATCTCAGATTCTCTTAGAAATCTCCAATTACCAGCTCTGTTCATGAAGAATATTCCTCTTTTAGGTTCAGTTATATACCTGAACATTTTATGATGAGAATTGAGAGGAAGAGCAGTATTCAGATTCTCATAAGCAGGAAGATAGGGATGATCAGGATTGAGAATGATTTGTTCAGCAGCAACAAAGGCTTTTGAAGTCTTCTTGAATGCATCCTCAATTTCTTGAACATGAGCAACAAATTGATCATGAGTGAAGAGTCTATTATATACTGACATTCGAATCCAGTACTCAAATTTTCCCATGAATCTTTGAACAATTTCACTTTTGGACTTTAGGAGATGGTACAGGATTTCTATCATCTCAAAGAAGGATAGCAGTTTGCAGTGATGTAGATAGGTATCTTCATAAGTGTTTCTTTCATCTCTTCTCACTACTATGAGATAAGGACCTTCATATGTACCTTTGTAAGGAGTAACCCTAGAAATGATGTCTGCACATCTTCTATTTACCAAGTTTTCTTTATTATCCCTGAACTCCTTGGATTGCCTTTCAGTTTGCTGAGCAGTGCTTCCAAAGTTGAAGTTGAGCAAAGCTTGAATGGCTTCCTTGTGAGTCTTTCCTCTTTTAAGAGCTTTCTTGGTAGAAGGGTCATCTTGCTGTGGTGCAGCTTGTACTTGATGTGTTTGAGAGGACAACATGATTAGTTCTTCTTCTTGTAATTTTCTCAGTTCATCATCAGTAGCACCAATGATTGCAGCAAGATCTTCAGGAGTAGTGAAATCCTGATGCCTTTCCTTGGTTTTCAACACTTCTTCAATAGAGGTACCAAGTGCAGCAGCTAAGTCACTAAGCTCTCTGAGACTCTCATCTTTTTTAAGAAGTTCCTCCTCTTTTCTTTCTTCAGCTTCAATCTCCTCAGCAGACATGATTTTCTTTCCTTTTCTTCTTGATGTACTGCTGGGAGTTGGTTGACTTGATTGAGCTGGAGAGGAAGCTTGGACTGTTGGAGCTGTTGTAGAGAGACTCTGCTTTTTCAAGTTGAGCAGAGATGAGAGAGGCAATTCATCTTCATCATCATCATCAGAATCTTCAGATGATACTTGAATTGGGGCACAGGATTCACCTTGCCTTGATTTCTTTGCACTCTTCCTTCTGGCCATTTGTTTTAGCCTTCTTTTAGGCCTCTGCTCATCTTGAGCAGGTTGCTCCCCCTCAGATGGATTCTCCCCCTTAACATTTGATTTCGTTTGAGTTTCTGTTTCATTGGGGGCTGCTTGATCCACTGCTGCCTTATCAGCTTCTACTGCTTCAATATGATCTGGTGATAAGCTTGAACTAGTAGAATCCGAGTCTAACTTCTCCCCCTTTTTGTCATCAACAAATGAGAAAGGAAAGTTATCAGAAGGCTTGGCAGGCTTGGCAGGCTTAGCAGGTGCAGAAGGGGTAGAGGTAGAGGGAGGGATACTGGAGGGTGAAGGAGAGGTAGTAGGGACAGGAGTCTAGGTGAAGGATGGAGGTTGTCTCAGCCTGAGGATAACATCAGTGATGTTGGTAAATTCTTGAAGGGTTTCACTGTGCTTTTGTCTGGAGAAGTGGCTTAAGTGTGTGGCCTCATCATCTATGGTTTTTAGAAGAGAAGGGACTCTAAGAAGAGAGTCAGGGATTGTTACATAAATGTTAGGAGGGGAAGGTCTAAGAGTTTGAAGTTGGGTAATGAGATTAGAAATAGTGTGATTTAGAGAAGACGTTGGATATAGAAGGTGAAGGAGTAGGAGGGGGAATAGAGGATTGGGATAGCAGTTGATCTAATTTGGTTAGAATTGTAGATAGATCAACTGAGGCAGGGGTGGGTTGGGGTTGGGATTGAGTGGTTTTAAGTGACTTAACTTCTTGGGTTAGAAGGGAGAGTTGAGATTTTGTTTTTGTTTGAAAAGAGGTGAAGGTGGCTTGAAGACTATCCATCTTGTGAGAGATGGATAGTAGGTTTTGGAGTATTTGAGGTGAGGGTTCAGAGGAGGTAGAGGGAATAGGGTGAGTAGGGATTGATTGAGTTGAAGTACCAATATCAGGTAGGGGATGGGGTCCCTCACTTAGACTTTGGTATGTAAGCCTAAGATCACTGGGAACAGAAGTTGTACCCTGTACCAATGGCTGGTTTATGCCACTAGTTTTGACAGGTAGTGCAGTAATATGTGTTAGAAGTGAATCAAATGTGGGTGCAAGTATGTGAGTGTGAGTGAGGGTTGCACTCAGTGGGGGTTCCCTTATTTCAGTAGCAAGCTGTTGGGAGCTTACTAAGGGTAAGGGCAGACTCATAATAGGCATAGACACAGTGTGACCTTGGGAGAAGGTCTGTCTTTCTATGGTATCACCCTGTTGGGAGGGTGACCCAGATTGTAAGAGTCCCATATTTACAGATGTGACCTGTTGTGAGGACACATCCACTGCCAGTTTGGTTAAATCAACATCCATGGGCTCCCCCTCAACATAAGAGGTAGCTATAGGAGTTGAGGTCAGAGGTGTGGATTACACTAGCTCAGAGACTTGTGAAAAAGGCACAAGCTCCTGTGACCTTGATTCTGTGTAGGTGTAGGTGGGATTAGAACTAGTGACTGTTGGGAGTGCACTAGAGCTTGGCTATTGTGGGGGTGTTACAATTAGAGGAGAGGATGGGTTCTCACTAGTGGGGTTTACCAAATGAGTGTCCTCAAGGGTGGTAGAGATTATACCTGAGATGTGCTGAGTCTTGCTGATCTCAATTAGTTGGATGAGATTGTCAGAAATTGTATCATCCTCAGCATCATCACCATCAGCTGCACCTCCACTTTGTTGATTCTGTGGTGTGCTAAAACCAGCATCACCACCATGAAAGTCATCATCTTCTTCATCATTATCACCTCCACCAATGTCAGCACTACTATCATGTGCATCAACATCCTCAGCATCAGAATTAACAGGCTCATTCTGTGCTGGTTCATCAAACACATCTGCTCTAAACATCATCTCTTGATCAGCAGTACCCATCAACTCTTCATCCATCCTTTATTCTTCAATCATGGCTTCATCTTGAGCATGAGTCACTGATTCTTCAGAAATCTAAGTTATTATATCAGGAGACTCAGAATCATCAGCCATTTGTACTTCAAGATTTTCAGCAACATCCTCTTCTTCATTATTATACTCCTCAACAGCAACATCAATTAATTCTTGCATTTGGGCAGTTATAGCAGGACCTTGAACTTCCCTTATCAAATGGAAGGTTTTCTGACCCATTTGAGGGATGGTCATTGTGTGCAAGTGTGCAGCTAACCCAACATAGTGTTCCAAGTGAATATCTCTAAGTGCAATCAAACTAAGATACCTGATGTAGGGAACATGGGTTCTGGTTGATTTCTTTGATGTGCCCAAAGTAATCTTATCCACCATTTCAGAGAATATAACTTGTGCAAAGTCAATATTCCTCCCTGTGACCAGAGCATGTAGAATCATCAGCTCAGACTGGTTCATTTGGTCATGGCTGCCAGACTTGTGACCAAAGCACCTAATGATCACACTGGCCAAATACTTCCATGGGTGTCCCAGCACAGACAACTTATACTGACCATGGGAAACAACTTCATTGTAGCCAATCAGGGGTAAAACCTCTAGAACATGATCCATTGTTGCAAAAGGTTGAAATGGGGCCAGGTTGGGTATAGAGATTGCTTGTCTGAGAGAATTTGCAGTGATGGGAATGTTGATGGTGTTGTCGAGACAGGAACATGTTATAAGTTCATCAGCAGGATGATACCTTGCGGTATACCACATCTCTCCAACAATGTTTGGAAATATGAACAGAGGATGAGCAGAGAGACATGTAAACAGGGGATGGGAAGTTATGAAAGCCACCATAGGTTCGTATCCCTAGTTTGCTTTGCTCGTGGGGATATCAGTATTTATGAGGAAATTGTTTGGTCGAATGGTAATTTCAGAATTGAGAGTAATGTTCTCACCAGGAATGGCATGAGGAGTAGTAACAGGGTTGAAAGTCACCATGATTGCAAGATGTAGAATTTGTAAGAGCTGTAAGAGTAGGGTTTGTAATTTTGGGAAGAAGAAGAGTGTTTGGGATTTTGAAAGCTTAGAAAATGGAAAACCGCTCAAACAACTTTTATATCTTCCTTGGAAACCTACATTGTCATAGAAATATTTTGCAAAAAGTAACTGTCACATATGCAAAAAGGTAATAAACGGAGAGGATAATAAATACACAGACAACTAACGGATAATTAAATGAAATTAAATACTACCTAGGAATACAATAAAATGAGACATTAATCAAATAAGTGTGGGGACACAAAAATTTTATTTCTGAGAATCATCAGCTGACAGGAGAAAGTGTCAGTTGATCCTTGTTGAGACAAAATAAGTGTCAGCTAATGAAGGCATTTAGCTGAGCGTCTAGGTCTTAGCTGATGGTTGATCAGCTGAGGTATAGCATCAGCTGATGGTCGTCAGCTGACAAAATATCATTAGATGATTCACCATAAATAAGACATGAAGAAGCTTAGATAAGTACTTCATTTCACACACAAATAAAATTATTTTCTCACACCAAACTAACTACTATGAAAGAATACTTTACAAATTTAACATGCCAAGTTTGGATATTAGGAAGTTGAACCGAGATTCATCCAAAGGTTTTGTAAAAAGATCAGCTAATTGAACATCAGTGCTTATTTAGAGCATTAAAACTTTCTTTTTCTACACATTATCTCTAAGAAAATGATGTCTGGTTTCAATATGATTGGTCTTAGAATGCAAAACAGGATTGTTAGAGATAGAAATGGCACTAGTGTTGTCATACAGAATTGAAGAGTTTTCAAACTGTATGTCATAATCAAGTAGTTGGTTTTGCAGCCATAGCAGTTGAGCACAGCAACTTCCAACAGCAATGTATTCTGCCTCAGCTGTTGAAGTTGAAACAGAGTTCTGTTTCTTGCTTGACCAGCTGACTAACCTTCCACCTAACAATTGACAACCACCATATGTACTCTTTCTGTCTAGTGTGCAACCTGCAAAATCAGAATCAGTGTATCCAATTAACTCAAAATCAGAGTCTTTGGGGTACCAAAGACCTAGATTAGGAGTTCCTTTGAGATACCTGAAAATTATTTTAACAGCAGCTAAGTGAGATTCTTTGGGATCTGCTTGATATCTAGCACAGAGACATGTTGAAAACATAATATCGGGTCTGCTTGCTGTGAGGTATAAAAGTGACCCTATCATACCTCTATAAGCTGTAATGTTCACTGATTTACCATCAGTGTCCTTTCCAAGCTTTAAGGCAGTGGACATGGGTGTTTTCATTGAAGAACAATTTTCAAACTCAAATTTCTTAAGTAAGTCATTTACATACTTTGTTTGATGAATGAAAATTCCATTAACCTCTTGTTTGATTTGAAGACCTAGAAAATAGTATAATTCACCCATCATGCTCATCTGATAATTATCAGACATGAGTTTAGAATTTTTTTTGCAAAGGTCAATATTTGTAGACCCAAATATTATATCATCTACATATATCTGCACAAGGATTACATCACCTTTGAATTTTCTTATGAATAAAGTGCTATCTATGCTTCCTCTAGTAAATCCTTTTGTGGTTAGAAAAGAAGAGAGGGTATCATACCAGTCTCTTGGAGCTTGCTTCAAACCATATAAAGCTTTGTTCAAGAAGTATACATGATCTGGCTTGCTTGCATCCTCAAAACCAGGAGGTTGTTTGACATACACCTCTTCCTTCAATTCACCATTGAGGAAAGCACTCTTAACATCCATTTGAAACAGTTTGAAGTCTTTGAAGTCAGCGTATGCTAGATACAGTCTTATGGCTTCAAGTCTTGCAACAGGGGCAAAGGTTTCATCAAAGTCAATTCCTTCTTCTTGACAATACCCCTGATCAACTAGTCTTGCCTTGTTTATGATGATCAGCCCTTGTTAATCCATTTTGTTTCTGAACACCCACTTAGTACCAATGATGGATTTGTCCTTTGGTCTTGGCACCAAAGTCCATACATTGTTCCTAGTAAATTCAGCCAATTCTTCTTGCATAGCATTTATCCATTAGGGATCACTAAGAGCTTCATCTACCTTCTTTGGTTCAATCATAGAAACAAAACCTGTGTACAAACAGAAATTGCAGGTGTAACACCCTCTTAACCGGCCTAGATTAATTAAGGCAATTCAATTAATGGGTTATATTTAATTGGGTATTACTTGTCATGACGTGTTATTTATTTTAATTGTTATTTTATTTGTTTTATTTTGTTATTATTTTAATTTGAAATGATAAAATAAAATGATGGATGTCCTTTTGTTTAGCCATTCGCGCCATTATACTCACCAACTCACCACCATACTTCTTTTATTTTCAATTTAATTAGAGAGTTTGGTGTGTGTAAGTGTGTGTTCGGCCGAGAAGAAGAAGGAAGAAAGAAAAGGAAACCAAGCTTCTATTTTGTTGCATTTTAGTTGATTGTTTGATACCATCTAAAGGTTAGATCATCGAATTATGATTTTGGATTGTTAATGTGATTCGGTTTTTATATATATTAATTTGAATTCCGATTAATGCTTGATAAATGATTTGATGAATTAGGATGAATGCATGATAGAATTTATGATCTATACATGTTATTTATATGTTTAGAATGATTACTGGAAACAGATATGACTTGCATGCTTAAAATCAGTAGTGATTTAAGTTAGAAATCGATTTTAAGCAAGAACTCATGAATCTGTCGGATTTAAGTATGTATGTATCGGAATTGATGAAATCCGATAAAATATTCTCGGATTGGTGATGAATCCGAGCAAATTGTTAGGATTGTATTAAATACCGATAAAAGATGAACTGTGGGCCTAACATTTATCTCGGATTGTACATATTATCGGATTGTGCCTTATCTCGGATTGTACATATTATCGGATTGTGCTTTATCTCGGATTGTACATATTATCGGATTTGGACACTCTCTCGGTGTTTGACTAAATGACCTAACATTTATATCGGATTTCTAATCTATCGGAATTGAGAAATCATCGGATTGTGCTTCTATCGGATTGTGACTTTTATCGGATTAAGCATTCTATCGGAATGAGCCTTTGCTCGGGATTGATTCTATCGGAATTGGGTTTTATCGGAATTTGGTTTTATATTCGGAATCCGACCTTAATCGGATTTGGATACAATCGGATTTGAAGATTTATAGATAAACATGAATTTGTAAATCTATTTGGGTTGTGTTTGATGAATAAATATGATATTTATTTTGGATCAGTATTATGAATTGAATACTGACTTATGTTACTTTAATCTCAGGAACTGGGAAGACTCGGTGAATTTAGTCAACTGAGTTGGATTCAACAGTGCAGATTGTGGTGAGTGGATTTATATCTTCGGATATACAGGATATGATATCCTATTTGGAATGCTCTTGTTTGGATTGTATATACATGTTAATTTGGAGATCAGTATTATGCTGGGCCTGTTGCTGGGGGATTTACAGTATCTGATCTTGATGTACGTTTATGTTACTCAAGGGGGCTGATACTGTTGTCCATATTTGCAAGGCTATCGGTAAACCTTGGTTTTGGCCGACCTTGGTTGTAGGTGCTTGCAACACCGCCGGTTCTCCTGGGATTCATGAGCTATTTGGGTTTAGGCATATTTGCCTTGTGTATGTTTAGATATTTGTTCCCTCACTTAGCTTTGTGCTAATTCCCCACTAGATTATTTTGCAGATTCTCTTTGGTGAGCTTGATGCTTTTGGGCTGGGATTATGGACGGACCAATACTCTTATGTCAAAGTTTTTGTTAGAGCCTGTTTTTGTATTAACACTGTAAAGTCTTTGTACATCAAACAAGTTAAATCTTTTGTATCTATTATGTAATTAAGATAATTATATGTAATTAGCTTCCGCGTGCAGTAAATTATATGTTTAAAAAGTACAGTGTTACAAATTGGTATCAGAGCCCTGGTTTGAGGATTTGCATGAATGATATGTGCAATACTTGAACCGAGGCTCTGGTCAGTCCAGTATTCCCAGGGTGGGTAATTAGTAGTGTAGCTTTGAGGGTGGTTAGTGTGTTTATACTAACGGATTATATCTAACAATTGGTGAGATGTGTAACACCCTAGTTTAGGGCCTAGTTGTAAATAGTTGTACCTTGTGTTTGTTCAGTTGTACATTGATATTAACCAAGTTGTTTAAGTTGTTTTGTTGTTTAATTGTTGTTATTTGTTGGTACACGTGGTTATGTGGCTAAAGTTGGAAATGTGTCGTTAATAGATAGAGTTGGTTAATAGTTGAACGGTTTCGGATAATGATTCCGAAAATATCTCCGTTAGTTAAAACGGAAACATAAGTCATATTTTAAGTTGAATAGGATAACAAAATACCCACACGGGGTATTTGACCAACTAAAGTCGGTTTAAGGGAGACCTTATCCCCTGTTGCTTCTCAAACACACACATATATACGTATATGCTAAAGAACACACACACACTTGGAGTTTTGATCTTTTGGAAGAGGAATCAAGTAGGAAGCTGTGATTTGGAGTTTCTTGATCGATTTCAAAAGTAGTCCAGCCATTGTCATCGTGTTTTGTAAGTGTTTTTGAAGCTCAAATCTAGTTTGTGGGTTTTATGAAGAAGATGTCCTAATTGAAGGTCTAGATGTGTAGTTAATGTTGTTTTGAGGCATAGAATCATGTATTAGATGTATATGTATGTTAGATAACATGTATAAACGCTTGAATACGGATTCAAGTTGATTTTCATGTCAAAATGTGGTAAAACAGCGGCTGTGCTCGAACAGAGCAAGAACACTCTGTAACGAGTGTCCTTGTGGTCGCAAGGGTATTGCCTTGCGGTCGCAAGCGTGTTCCGAGGTCACTTGCGGTCGCAAGCGATGGGTCTTGCGATCGTAAGCTTGTTGCGTTGTGGTTTACCGTCTAAGGACGAAGGAAACATACTTGCGGTTGCAAGTACATAACTTGCGATCGTAAGCCACCAAAATATCACCCTTGCGGTCGCATGGCGATGTCCTTGCGGTCGCAAGTTGGGGTGGTTTGGGTAGGACCATTGCGGTCGCAAGGTAAACCCTTGCGGTCGCAAGTGGTGTGTTGAAGTAACCCTTGCGGTCGCATGTGGACCCCTTACGGTCGCAAGTAGGGGTTAATGCTGACAGTTTTGTAGTGTTGTGTTATAAGCCTCGTTGGTTGTCGTTGTTTGGTGTCTAAGCCTGAACCTTATATGTTTGGTGATTCGGACGACTCCGTGTGCTCCTGGGATTCCCGAATTCATATCTGTCTCCTCCAATCTCGAGGTGAGTACCGGTTTTCCCATGAGTCTCGGTAAGTAGCGTTGTCTGTTGTTTATTGATATATGTTGACGATGTCGCACACGTGCGCATATGAGGTATGTTATACCATGTTATGGAATACTGTTGCCATGTTAAGTTGCTTTACAAGTTGGTTATGAATCGCATGCGTATAGTTGAACCCACTATGGGTTGTAGTTGTATATGTGGTACTGGTCCGGACTGATGTTGGCATGGTTAAGGTCAGATTTCTTCCCGAAGGCTGGATCCCTTTGATGGAATAACGGGGATCAACGGTACCCGGTGTGCAGCACGCCGGGCTGGTCTTGCAAACCGCCGCTCCTTAACGTGAATTGGGATCTTAACTTCAGTTGAGATCCGAGATGTTGAGCCTTGAGCTTCGTAATGCGTTTGGTGGACTGCTCTTCGCTCCCCCACCATTGCGGATAGTTGTTGCTGATGGTCCCCAATTTGAATCATTGCGCGGGGTTCCCACCCTGCAAGATATGATTCCTACTGACTCGTTGGCGCGACACTATGTGTTAGGATAGGCTTATGTGTTGTCCCATAGTTGAGATAACCTGCTTATTGATACTTATGTGTTAATCTATGCTCACTAGCTAGTTGTAGCTAACGGTGCCTGAATTTCCCTTTTTGCAGATGCGAAGTAGTTGGCCTGTGTGAGGCGGGACTGTTGGTAGCTGTTGTACATACCTTTTGCGGAACACTGCTTGTTGTAAATATTTGTGATCCGATGGTCGGTTTTGTCAGTTAGTTGGTAACACCAAACTGTTGAACTTGGCGTATTTTTGTTGTATTATAACTGCCGAGTCAGTTAACACTTATCACGTTTTGTTAATAACATTTACTTCCGTTGCTGGCTTTTATTATAAAAGTTTAAAAAGTTTAAATTTTCCCTAATTTTAAGCGCGTGAAAACCGGTGTTACAAGATGTGGTGTATAGAACAGAAAATGGCTGACAACGTGAACCAGACAACTACCCCTGCGTCCCCCGGAAGAAACCACCAGTCCTCCACTGCGGTCAATGAGCAGCCCAACAGAGTTGGTACTTCCCACGACGATGAATCTGATCAACAAGAATATGTGTTTCAGTTGGAAGATACTTTGCAAACTCTTAGGGATCGGGTTCAGGAATTGGAACAGCAACAAGAGCAAACTCAGTCCTCACAGCAAACACAAACTATTCATATGCCCAGGGAATCGGCTGTGTTTACCCAATCCATACCACCACCTGTTTACTCAGCTGCACCATTTAACACTGTGTCAACACCATTTGGAACCTTACCGTTTGTGTCGATGCCACCTGTGTCTCAACCATACTAAACCCAACAACAGTATCAACCCCAACAGAACTTCTTCATTCCATGGTACCCTGCTGAAGGAGGTTTTAAACAAAAAGGGCAATACAAGGATTTCATGGCTTGCCAGCCACCTGTGTATTCTGGAAGCTCAAATCCAACTGATACTTTGAGCTGGTTAAAAGAGATGGTGAAGGATTTAGATGCCTGCAATTGTGAGGAATCCGATAAGGTTAATTTTGCAACTCGGAGATTGAAGGGTCAAGCTACAACCTGGTGGGATTCTCTAACTGCTCATCTATCCAGGGAAGTGGTGAATTCTGTTACTTGGGATCAATTTCAAACCAAGTTCTGTGAGCAATTCTGTAATAACTATGATCTAGCTAAGGTGAAACGGGAGTTCATGGATCTAGCTCAGGATGACAAGATGTCGGTGGATGAATTGATTGCAAAGTTTAACGAAAAGCTGAGGTTCGCTAAACAGTGGGTACCCGATGAACCATCGTAGATAGATCATTTTGTTCAAGCACTATTGCCTGAGTATCGGGGTAACACCCGGATGGCGACATCGTTGGTACAGGCGTTTACTGTTGCACGAGCTCCTGAGGGTGACGTGAAAGCTCGGGAGAGAATGAATCGTGAGAAAGGGTCATCTCACAAATCCGGTGGAAACCAGAGTGGGAACAAGGGCAAGTGGCAGAATAACCAGAACCGGGGTGATCAGAAAGCGAAAGGTTTGGGAGCATATCAGAACAATCCTTGGTATAAACCCTGCAATTCTAGTCATATTGGTCCGTGCACATCACAGACGAAACGATGTTTGCGTTATGGTGGATTTGGTCACGAACCATCAGTCTGTCAGTTTAAAACAAATGTTTGCTGGAATTGTCACGAAGAGGGTCATAGAGCTGGAGTATGCACAAAACCTAGGCAAAAGAGGATGGGGCAGGGGTTGTCAATGTCGGGGGATCGTCTTCTGCATGTCAGAAGAGAAAGGTTGCACCTTCTGCGGAAGGGAGAGCCTTTAAGATGACTGTTACAGAGGCTGCTGAAGACAGTGATGTGATCACGCGTATGTTTATTGTAAACTCTGTGCCTGCCCGTGTGTTGTTTGACTCTGGTGCAAATAGATCTTTTATATCTGTATCTTTGTGTGATAAATTGAAACTGCCTACTTCTGTGATTACTACTCCTTTAGAAGTAGAGATAGCAGATGGTAAGATAGTTCCTGTAACTTCTTATGTGACTGGGGTGTCGATAGACATTGATGGTACAAGTTTGCCTGTAGACTGTTTGCTGATGCCTATACCAGGGTTTGACTTAGTAGTAGGCATGGATTGGTTAAGTCTCCATAGAGCTAGTATCCAGTGCCATAAGAAACTGATTACTATTCCTTTGGCTGACGGGTCGCATGTCGTGGCTCGTGGGGATAGATCTCGATCTTCTTTTCCGATCTTCTCGTATATGAAGGCTAGAAAATCTCTAGCCAAAGGGTGTGCGTCTTTTCTGGCTTATGCCGTTGATGTGTAGAAGGAGAAACGTCCTGTTACCGATGTGCGAGTTGTCTCCGAATATCCTGAGGTGTTTCCAGATGATTTGCCAGGGTTACCACCGGTGCGAGATGTTGAGTATAAGATAGAATTGGTACCGGGTACCACACCGATTGCGAAAGCTCCGTATCGTTTAGCTCCGTCAGAGATCCGAGAGATGATGACTCAGATTCAAGAATTACTTGACAAGGGGTTTATTTGTCCGAGTTCTTCGCCGTGGGGTGCACCAGTATTGTTTGTAAAGAAGAAAGATGGAACTCTTCGTATGTGTATTGATTACAGGGATCTGAATAAGAGAACCATCAAGAACAAGTACCCGTTGCCCAGAATCGATGATTTGTTTGATCAGTTGCAAGGGGCTTCATACTTTTCAAAGATTGATCTACGATCCGGTTATCATCAGGTCAGGGTAGCAGAGGAGGATATTCCTAAGACTGCTTTTCATACTCGATATGGTCATTACGAATTCTTGGTGATGCCATTTGGCTTGACGAATGCTCCTGCAATATTTATGGATTTGATGAATCGCGTCT
This sequence comes from Pulicaria dysenterica, assembly GCA_947179395.2. Taxonomy (NCBI): domain Eukaryota; kingdom Viridiplantae; phylum Streptophyta; class Magnoliopsida; order Asterales; family Asteraceae; genus Pulicaria; species Pulicaria dysenterica. Next base: position 73,445,380 of record OX359288.1, on the reverse strand, counting down.
GCCGACCTTTCTTAGATAAGTTTGTGATTGTGTTTATTGACGACATCTTGGTGTATTCAAAGACAGAGGATGAGCGTGATCAGCATTTAAGACAGGTTTTGGAGATTCTCAAACAAAAGAAATTATATGCTAAGTTTTCAAAATGCGAATTTTGGTTGCGAGAAGTTCAATTTTTAGGGAATGTGATTTGTCAAGGAGGTATCAAAGTAGATCCGTCCAAGATTGAGGCAGTGATGAATTGGAGTGCACCGAAAACACCAACTGAGATAAAGAGTTTTCTTGGATTGGCGGGATATTATCGTAGGTTTATTAAAGATTTTTCTAAGCTTGTCGGTCCGTTGACTAAGTTGACTCGGAAAGATGTTCATTTTCAGTGGGGTTCATCTCAGGAAGATGCTTTCCAGAGGTTGAAACAGTTGTTGTGTCAGGCTCCTGTTCTTTCGTTGCCAGAGGGTTCAGAAGATTTTGTTGTCTATTGTGATGCTTCGCATGCTGGGTTGGGTTGTGTTCTAATGCAGAGGGGTAAAGTAATTGCTTATGCTTCAAGACAGTTGAAACCAAATGAAAGAAATTACCTGACTCATGACTTAGAACTAGCAACTGTGGTATTTGCTCTTAAACTATGGAGACATTATCTGTATGGAACCAAGTGCACGATTTGCACTGATCACAAAAGTCTTCAGTATGTGTTTACACAGAAAGAACTGAATATGAGACAACGTAGTTGGTTAGAACTGTGTAGTTGCAGATGCACTCAGTCGGAAGGGATCTTCGGATATAGTGAAATTTATGCGATTGGAAATCAAGTCTGATTTAGTGGATCAACTTGTGGCTGCACCGCTTGAAGCTTTGAAATATGAGAACTTGAAGGATGAACTATTGATCAAAAGACAGCATGAATTATCTACCGACTCGCGTGATTTGAGGGTTTATCATGCGCGTGTTTGGGTACTGAAATTTGGTAGCTTGAGGGAATTAATTTTAAATGAGGCTCATAAGTCTAGATTGTCGATACATCCAGGTAGTACAAAGATGTACCTTGATTTAAAGACTCGGTATTGGTGGCCGACCATGAAAACAGATATTGCGAAATTTGTTGGGACGTGTCACATTTGTGCACAAGTTAAAGCTGAACATCAGAAACCGTACGGATCATTGAAACAGTTGGAAATACCTGAGTGGAAGTAGGATCACATTACGATGGATTTTGTAACTAAACTTCCACGAACTCAAAGAGGTCATGATATGATTTGGGTAATAGTCGATAGATTGACCAAGAGTGCACACTTTCTTGCTACTGCTGAAACTGCACCTTTAAGTAAACTGGCTCAACTATACATTGATGAGATAGTATCTAGACACGGAGTTCCATTATCTATTGTTTCAGATCGAGATTCGAGGTTTGTATCTAACTTCTGGAATAGACTGCAACAAGAATTGGGGTCCCGGGTTAACTTGAGTACAGCTTATCATCCACAGACAGATGGTCAGTCAGAGCGAACCATTCAGACTTTAGAAGATATGCTGCGAGCATGTGTATTAGAGTTTGGGGGTTCATGGGATTTCCATTTGCCTTTGGTTGAGTTTGCTTACAACAATTCCTATCATTCTAGCATCGGCATGCCACCGTATGAGATGTTATATGGTCGTCCTTGTAGAACTCCGACTTGTTGGTTAGAAGCTGGGGAAAAGCAATTTGCAGGGCCTGATATCGTACAAATGACAGCTGACAAGGTTGTTATTGCTCGGGATAAACTAAAAGCTGCAAGAGATAGACAGAAAATGTATGCTGATCTGCGACGTCGACCAGTATCGTTTTTCGAAGGGGAAATGGTTTATTTGAAAGTATCTCCTTGGAAGGGTGTAATCAGATTTAGTAAAGTTGGCTCCCCGGTATATTGGTCCTTTCAGAATCAGACGTGTGGTTAACGATCAGGCTGTTGCTTTAGATCTTCCTGATGAATTAGCAGGTATTCATGATACCTTCAATGTATGTTATCTGCGCAAGTGTAATGTAGAGGATCAGACGCAGGTTCTTCCGATTCAGGATCTTCGTGTGGATTTGAATCAGAAACTTATTGAGAAACCAGTTGAACTGCTGGATCGTAAGGTCACAAAATTGAGAAAGAAACAGATACCCATGGTTTTGGTCAAGTGGAAGCATAGTTTAGGTTCAGACTTAACTTGGGAGACTGAAGCTGATATGAGGAGCCGGTATCCTTCCTTGTTTGAGCGCGATGTGATTCCGAGGACGGAATTTTTTTAAGGGGGGAAGATTTGTAACACCCTCTTAACCGGCCTAGATTAATTAAGGTAATTCAATTAATTAATCTTGGGAGTTATATTTAATTGGGTATTACTTGTCATGATGTGTTATTTATTTTAATTGTTATTTTATTTGTTTTATTTTGTTATTATTTTAATTTGAAATGATAAAATAAAATGATGGATGTCCTTTTGTTTAGCCATTCACGCCATTATACTCACCAACTCACCACCATACTTCTTTTATTTTCAATTTAATTAGAGAGTGTGGTGTGTGTAAGTGTGTGTTCGGCCTAGAAGAAGAAGGAAGAAAGAAAAGGAAATCAAGCTTCTATTTTGTTGCATTTTAGTTGATTGTTTGATACCATCTAAAGGTTAGATCATTGATTTATGATTTTGGATTGTTAATGTGATTCGGTTTTTATATATATTAATATGAATTCCGATTAATGCTTGATAAATGATTTGATGAATTAGGATGAATGCATGATAGAATTTATGATCTATACATGTTATTTATATGTTTAGAATGATTACTGGAAACAGATATGACTTGCATGCTTAAAATCAGTAGTGATTTAAGTTAGAAATCGATTTTAAGCAAGAACTCATGAATCTGTCAGATTTAAGTATGTATGTATCGGAATTGATGAAATCCGATAAAATATTCTCGGATTGGTGATGAATCCGAGCAAATTGTTAGGATTGTATTAAATACCGATAAAAGATGAACTGTGGGCCTTAACATTTATCTCGGATTGTACATATTATCGGATTGTGCCTTATCTCGGATTGTACATATTATCGGATTGTGCTTTATCTCGGATTGTACATATTATCGGATTTGGATACTCTCTCAGTATTTGACTAAATAACCTAACATTTATATCAGATTTCTAATCTATCGGAATTGAGAAATCATCGGATTGTGCTTCTATCGGATTGTGAATTTTATCGGATTAAGCATTCTATCGGAATGAGCCTTTGCTCGGGATTGATTCTATCGGAATTGGGTTTTATCGGAATTTGGTCTTATAGTCGGAATCCGACCTTAATCGGATTTGGATACAATCGGATTTGAAGATTTATAGATAAACATGAATTTGTAAATCTATTTGGGTTGTGTTTGATGAATAAATATGATATTTATTTTGGATCAGTATTATGAATTGAATACTGACTTATGTTACTTTAATCTCAGGAACTGGGAAGACTCGGTGAATTTAGTCAACTGAGTGGGATTCAACAGTGCAGATTGTGGTGAGTGGATTTATATCTTCGGATATACAGGATATGATATCCTATTTGGAATGCTCTTGTTTGGATTGTATATATATGTTAATTTGGAGATCAGTATTATGCTGGGCCTGTTGCTGGGGGATTTACAGTATCTGATTTTGATGTACGTTTATGTTACTCAAGGGGGCTGATACTGTTGTCCATATTTGCAAGGCTATCGGTAAACCTTGGTTTTGTCCGACCTTGGTTGTAGGTGTTTGCAACACCGCCGGTTCTCCTGGGATTCATGAGCTATTTAGGTTTAGGCATATTTGCCTTGTGTATGTTTAGATATTTGTTCCCTCACTTAGCTTTGTGCTAATTCCCCACTAGATTATTTTGCAGATTCTCTTTGGTGAGTTTGATGCTTTTGGGCTGGGAATATGGACGGACCAATACTCTTATGTCAAAGTTTTTGTTAGAGCCTGTTTTTGTATTAACACTGTAAAGTCTTTGTACATCAAACAAGTTAAATATTTTGTATCTATTATGTAATTAAGATAATTATATGTAATTAGCTTCCGCGTGCAGTAAATTATATGTTTAAAAAGTACAGTGTTACAGCAGGCTTTTGACCTTGTTAGTACAGGTGCTTCTATGTTACTTATTACCTGATTTGTAGGATGATCTTTGAGGTCTTTGTAGGTATTTTGGATTAAGGGAGTGTTTGGATTTCTTTGGATTTGGGGAGTTGAACTTCCTTGGATTTGATCAGCTGATGATATCTCTGGTTAATCAGCTGACATAATTTCATTGTTGCAGTCTGAGGAAACTTCTACTGGAGAGGGAATGTTTGATATGGAATTAGATTCCAATGATGTTGAATCATGATTCTCATCATTCAGTAAAAGTGTGGGTTGATTTAGAATAGGTTGTGCATTGGTTTCTTTTAGAATTGGAACAGGTTCATCTAGATCCTCTACATCAGCTGATGGGAGTGGATCAGCTGATACTTGAATGTTGTCTTCAGTATGCAGTAGATCATTAAATTTCTCACCTTTAGATGAATTAGTTGAACATGAAGCAACAAAGTCATTTTCATTGAAACTTACATTGATTGATTCTTCTATGACCTTTGTTCTGATGTTGTAGATTCTGTAAGCTTTGGAGATCATAGAATATCCAACAAATATACCTTCATCAGCTTTAGGTGCAAACTTCTGCAATTGATCCTTCTGATTGAGAATGAAGCATTGACAACCAAAGATATGCAGAAAGCCGATGTTGGGCTTCCTTCCCTTGAGCACTTCATAAGGAGTTTTGTTGTGCCTTTTGATAACTAGGGATCTGTTCTGAGTAAAACAAGCCCAGCTGACAGCTTCAGCCCAGAAGTTGAATCCTAACCCACTCTCACACAACATGGTTCTTGCAGCTTCAATCAAAGTTCTGTTTCTTCTTTCAGCTACACCATTCTGTTGTGGAGTCCTTGGAGCAGAGAAGTTTTGAGATATGCCTTTCTCATCACAGAAACCTTCTAGAGTTTGATTTCTAAACTCAGTTCCATGATCACTTCTAAGCATCCTTACCAGATTGCCATTTAGCACTTCCATATTTTTGATAAAGCTAATTATCTCTTCAGCATCCTCACTCTTTGCTTTAAGAAAGATGACCAAAGTGTACCTTAAGAATTCATCAACCAGAACTAGTGCATACTTACTTCCACCAATACTTGCAGTAGCAACAGGACCAAATAAGTCCACTTGTAGCATGTAGAATGGTTCAGTAATAGAGAAGGCTTGCTTAGATGGAAAAGATGTCTTGTGCTGCTTTCCCTTTTCACAGGCAGAGCAAGGTTTAGGCTTAACATAAGTCAGTGAAGGTAGTCCTGACACTAGATCACCCTTGCTCAACTTGTTTATATTTTTGAAGTTTAAGTGAGAAAGCCTTTTGTGCCATACCCAGTCTGTGTCAGTTACAAATTTTGTATACAAACAGGTTAACTTGGATGGATCACCAGAGGACATATCAAGAGTATATACATCCTTGGTTCTCTTTGCACAAATTATAGTTTTACCTTCTTGATCTAAAATGGAACCACCTGTCTTTGTAAAGAGGACTTTGTGATCACCATCACATAATTGACTTATGCTGATGAGATTGTACTTGAGTCCTTTAACATATGAAACTTTAGACAGTGTTAAGTTCCCATTATGAAGTTCCCCGTAGTCTTTTGTTTGCCCACAATTGTTATCACCAAAGGTCACTGTTGGACCCTTTTCCTTCTTGTAGTTACTAAGCAAAGCTTTACAACCTGTCATGGTCCTTGAACATCTACTGTCAAGGTACCATGTGTTCAGACCCTGCATAGATAAGAATGAAAGAAGGTTAGTGATACTTGGGCATCCACAATTAAGTGGATCCCTGTGGATTGCACTTAGCCATCTACTTCATATTTGGTTGTTTATGAATGAGAGAAACAACTGTGTTATCAATATCAGATTGCTGTCTTGAGTTACCTTCAAGAGAACAATTACCTGCCTTATGCTCTTTGCTCCCACATATATAACATTTTTTATTTTTGGAGCCTTTAATATATTTTGGTAATTGCCCATGGGATGTCTTAACTGTTTTCTGATGACTATGGGTCATCAGCTGACAGATTTTACCATTCAGCTGTTGCAGCTGATTCTGTAAACTAATGAGACCTTTGTTTACATTTACCTTAGGTTGATCCTTAATTAAAATTAGTTTTTGATCAACTTTAGGTGTGGCAGACTTAGACTTTTTGTGAACAGAAAGTTCTTTTCCCTTGGTTTCTCCTATTGAAAGAGTTTGAAGTGATGTTGGATCAGCTAAGCAAATAGAAGAGGATCCATGATTAGTTGACAGACTATCAGCTGAGCAGTTATCATCTAATCTTTGATCAGCTGATGTAACCTCATTAGCTAAGGAGTTATCAGTCAGCTGAGCTCCTAAATTTAATGTATCAGCTTTCAAGGTTTGACAACATGATGTCTCTTTGGTATCAACCAATGATTCCATTCCCTTACTAACTTCCTTTACTATTAAATTATCAGAACTTTTGCTTTCTATCAAAACAGTAGAATTTGAACCAACTTTTGAAGTGATTGAGTCTTTCAGCTGAGAACTTTTACTTTTGACAAATCTGTTAGTGATAATACTTTTTCCTTTTACAATCTTTTGAAAAGTAAGAGGTAAAATATCAGCCTTTTCTAAGATATTTATGTCCTTGCTAAAATCAACACAATTAGCAGCTTGGAAGTAATTTCCACCAATAATAGCTTGAACTTGTTTTGGAATCTGCTCATTGACACACTGAGTGGTCTTAACAGCATAAACACACCAAGATTTAACTACTTTTTGAAGGTCATTAAACTTCATGGTTGCTTCATTATTTTCTTTCACCAAGATCTGATTAAGTATCTTTTTATTAGCTAAATCATCTTCCAATTTTGTCATTTGTCTCAGTTTCTCATCTTTAAGACTTAACTTCTCTTTTAGTGATTCTATTTCTAATTTTAGCTTCTTTTCTCTTTGAATATTTGACTGAAACTCAACACACAGATAATCAAACATAGTGTTCTTTTCATTATCTTCATAGTTAATAAATTTTCCAACCTGATACATAGAAGAGGGATCCCAGTCAGGAGAAGTACAAGCTTTAGCAGCTTTCTTCATGTCCATATCAAAGGAACTTGTACTTGCTGTGTTGGCCATCAAGCTGAGCTGAGCAGTAAGGACCTCATCCTCATCACTTGAGAGATCTTCCTCAGCCCAATCTTCTTGTTCAGCCACCAACACCCTGTTCTGAGCTTTCTTCTTTTTCTTGTCAAGGACAGCAGCAAGAAGCTTCTTATACTTAGCTTCATAGTCATTCTTGTTGTCTGAGCTTGAGGAACCCTTGAAGCCTGTGTTTCCCCTGGACTTACATTCACTGGAATAGTGACCAGTCTTGCCACAGGAAAAACAGCCTTCAGAAGCCTTTGATTAAAACTTGGCTTTTTCTCCTTTGAAGGTTTCTTCTCAAACCTCTTGACACCCTTTATTTTCAAGAAAGGCTTAAAACTTTTTACTAACATGGCAGCCTGCTCAACAGTAGCTTCAATGCTATCCATGTCCTCCAAGTCTTCATCCCCTTCAGCCACTTGCTCTTCATCAGAAGACTCTTCCTCTTCCTCTTCACTAGACTCATCCACCACTGCAGCAAAACTTCTTGATTTGTTATCCTTGGACACAAGAACTGTAGTGGGAGCCTTAGCAACTTCCTTCATCTCTTTGGTAGACATCTTCCTTTGCTTCACTGATTGTTCATGATTCATAAGATTTCCATACAGACCAACCAGTGAAAGACCCTTAATTTTCTCACCATGTTTTAGCACAGTGATAAAATGATCCCAAGATTCGGGAAGAGAGTCCAGAAATTTAGTAACAAGTTCCTTGTTGCTCTTGGGAACATCTGCCCTACGTAGATCATTAATAAGGCAATTGAACCTGGTGTAGGTCTGAGTGAGACTTTCACCTTTATGAGCAAAGAAGAACTCATATTCTCTAACCAAAAGAGTTTTCTTGTTTTCTTGAACTTCCTCTGTACCTTCATAAGCCACAGTGAGAGTGTCTAGCATCTCTTTTGTAGATTTGCAGTTTAGAACTTGATGATAGATATCATTTGGTAGTGCAGAGACTAAGGCTGTTCTTGCTTTAACATCAAGATTAACAAGCCTTTTGTCTTCATCAGACCACTGATTTATAGGCTTGATGATTAGTCTTTCAACAGCAGGAATTTCATCAGTTGCTTCAGTAACTTGAATTGTTGAGGAAGGAACATAAGGACCTTCAGTAACAGTCTTGATCATCACATCATCTAGGCTTGACATATAGAGATGGACTCTACTTTTCCAAAGGGAAAAGTTGTCACCATCGAACATGGGACATCTAGATAGTGAACCATTGTTATTTAAATTGTTTGAAGCAGCAACATGAGTGGCCATTTTGTAGTGTGGGGTAGAAGCAGTTGAAGAGTAAGCAAAACAGATCTTAGATATAAATTATCTAGCCTGCTCTGATACCAGTTGTTGTTCCCGAATGGATACTACAACAACAAATGTTTGTAGAAGGGGGGGGGGGGTTGAATACAAACTTTAGCAAATTAAAATTTAAAAGACACACGTTTTACTTTTATATAATTCTTATTGATGTGAATCAAGAATTACATGAACTAGATGCGGAAAATCTAAGTTCAATAAAAGTTGGCAACTAAATTTGTCTAACACATAGACTATGTTAATCTTAAACAACTGATGTCTAAGATGTTCAACACATGAACAAGTTTGTTACACTGAAAGTAAAAAGCTAACTCTTCTAATTCTCAACAGATGAGATTTCAGTGTTCAATTCTATCTATTCGCATACTTAGCATGTTTCCATGCTTGGGTATATATAAGCAAAGGTGTCGGGATTGATGAAGAGGTGAAGGAGACAAAAGTACTTGGTTTAATAATATTATAATAAATAAAGTTAGTGGGTGAAAAGTAAGTTCACTTTATACACAAAGTGTGTAAAGTAAATGTACTATTCAGTAAGGTAAGAACCCACTATCTATTATTATATTATTAAAGTACTACCTTTATGTCTTGGGAGAGTAAGTTTCTCCTTCCATGCTTGTACTTTAATCAACACCATGCTTTCTGAAGATTTGACTTTACCAAGTATGGAGTTGCCAGCCATACTTAGTTGTTGAAGCATATCTTCGAGATCTTCTCTTCAAAAGTATCTTTCTCCTTTTCCAGGGGATAAAGATCTATCCTTTTTGTCTCTTTGCAGATACAGAAAGTGCTAAGTACTTTTACAAAGAAAGATCTAAGGCATAATGTGAACAACACATATCCTGCCTTTGACTCAAGAAAATATTACATAGAAAAGCTATTAACTGAGATATAGAATAATTACTCAGCTAACAGACACTGAACTGCAAATATAATTTTGCTCAGCTTTATAAACGTGAAAGACTCAGCTGACTAGATTTGCTCAGCTGATCAAATTGCTCAGCTAACAACACAGATCATAGTACAACTAATAAACTAGTCAAACTAAACAATCAGTTGATCCCAAGGGCTCAGCTGACCATTTGTGTATGATCAGCTTATAAAGGAAAGATTGGATAAGTAATAAATTCCTTATCTGACAGATGAGAGGTATCAGCTGATCATTGTGATTGTGTCAGCTGATCCTTGATAGCTCAGCTGATCTTGAAGCTTTCCTCAGCTGATGGTTTTGGACCATCAGCTGATCCATTGTAGATCCTCGGCTGATGCTTCTTGGCTGAACTTTTCCTCTTAGCTGATCATCTGCTGATCTTTTCCTCTCAGCTGATTTTTCTGAAGCTTGTCCTTTAGCTGATACTCAGTGTTCAGCTGACACTTTGGTTTCTTAGCTGACACTTTTTACTTACATATTTCTTTAAGTCTAACATGAAAAACAACACATGTTTTTCATTAATCTAAGTTTAAAACTAAACATGTGGTTTTGTTAACATCAAATCCTATTTTGATTAATAGACATGTTTGATTTAGGTTTGACATTGCTATCTGTCCAACAATATATATATATATATATATATATATACACACACACACACACACTAGCATTGCACCCGCGCAATGCGGCGTCGATGACAGTAGTTTGTGCTCGATAACATATTTGATTTAAAAAGTAGGCTATTTTATGTGAAATGTGATGTTAGTCAACGTATCCATGTATTTTCTACCTTTTCTGATTTCTTTACTTTTGTTAGAACTGTATTGTTGTAATAGAATAGGAGTTCAAACAATAGTTGAGGATGCTTATTGTAGATATAATAACCCTTGTGCTACACAAGGAAATGTAAGGATTGTCACACTTACAAGAAATAAACTATGTGTGTTCTAAGGTGAAAACGAGATTCTCTCTCAACCTTATCATAGTTATCTTAGCAATCCTTCAATCTACCGCTTGTTTATCGCTAACAACTTTTTTTGTTAAAATAGTTTTTAAAAAACAACTAAAAAATATTATTATTGAATAATTAGAGAAAAATATATTATAGCCTTAAAATTGTATTGATGTAAGTAATTTAGCCATAATGAGATAAATTAAATATTTTTGTGATGTTTAATGATTTATTAAAGTAATAATTGTCTTAAATTAGTTGAGATAATCAAGGGAATGATTGGTTAGACTATTGTTTTAAGTGTTTGTATCTTAAGCAAACAAATTTGTACTACTTAAAATTAATTAGTCTTAAAAATTTTAAGAGAGAGAAAGTTAAATGCTTTATAATGTATTATAGATATATGATTCTTTAATTTTTATATTGATTGACGCACCTCTGTCTGTTTTAAATGTTATATATTTTTATATAAGTTTATCTTAAATAATACAAAATTTTAAAAAAATAATATATTTTTAATTTTTTTTATCGAATGACCGAGGAATCCGTTATTAAATCGACTATGATACGTAGAGGGAATAAATACAAAAAAGATATAAATTGTTTTATGAATAACCTACTCACTGCTATTAATGGATAACAAAAAATTAAAAATTATACTAATTTAAAAAAAGTGTTATATTACAATAAAATTTATACCAAAACGTAGATAAAAATGAGACGGTCACAAATATATAATTATTATTTCTCTAAACAAAATATATCATAAGTTATTTAACATAATTTATTAACAACCTGTAATTAATTACATTCATATACAATTTTTATAAAATCTCCTCATATTTTCATAAAAACCTATGTTTTATAAAACCCATCAGAATTTTCACCATGCACTTCTTCCAATTCATTTAAATTTGAAATCAAATCGATGGTTAATTCTCAATTTTGTATCACTATGGGGTTCAAATTGAAAATATGTCATTGTTTTAGGTTTATTAGAGTAGTTTAGTGCTTGGTTTCCGCTATTTTGTTATAGATTTATGCTTTATTTGTACAATATTGTGTTTAATGTTTGTATGTGTTGTATAGGAAGTAAATTTATTAATGCTATAACTTAGTTGTAGGGGAAAGTGAATGTGTGGTTGTGTTATACCTAAGCTTAGGTGTGGAACCATCTCTTACGACCTTGTTTACTAAAAAACACCTCCGATTGATGAGTTTACATCGATTCAATATTAGAAAGAACAAAAAATTGATTTTCAAGTTAGGTAAATCGATCAATCGTTGATGCTCAGAATCTCTAAAACGACAATCAAACTGATATCGATGGACTTCTCTGCTCACCCCCATCAAACAGGTTTAGTTAAAAAATCGATTAAAACTAAGGTTTGTGACCCATCAATCACTCGATCTGTTCCATTTCGAGATAGGTACGTCCCCTCTCAACCATTCTCACAATCAAGATCTTTTTTATTTATTTCATTTCCATTGATTTACAATTGCAACTTAATTGATTTAAGTTTACATTACTGTAACTTTAATATCTATTCATCTGGTTGATTTTTTTTGTTTGCGTTTGCTTTGAGTTGTTTCCCTCCTTGACCTTAATTGTCAATTCAATCAAGATTATAGTGGTTAATATAAAGATCACTTGAGGTTTATGACAACTTTGTAGGAAATGCACTCTTGGTGTATGATTAAATGCCTGACGAGTTTTGTTTTTTTTTTAATTTTCATTAATTTTGTAACATGAGTCGGATATCATGTTTCTATAACTAAATGCCATCAAGTTTATATGAAAAGTTAGAGGAGTTTGAAAATGCTAATCGATTAATGGAGTTTGAGCATAATTGTTGTGTATGCGATTACTTTTGAGCATACCTATTTCTGAACCATTTTGTTTGGAGAGCAAAGAACCATCGAAATAGGGGTTCTACACACAATGAGGGTTCCAATTTCCAAAGTATGACCAAAGATCCTTAATTTTAGTTTGGGTGGCATAAGGATGTAATCTATCTAGAAACGGAACAGATCGATCAATGGGTGGTCACAAACCTTCGTTTCATCGATTTCTTTTGACAAAATTAGTTCGATGGGGATGAGCAGAAGTCGATCGATATCAGTTCGATGGGGTCACAAACCTCCCTGAAACTCAATGTTTCGTTCTTTCTAATATTAATCAATGTAAAGTCTTGAAACAGGCTTCAGTTCGATGGGAAACACTTGCAATGGAGTCGGAGGTATTTTTTTGCGTAAACAATGTTCTATACCTAAGCATAGGTACAACACAACAACATACTCACTTTCCCATATATATATATATATATATATAGGGGAGGGTTAATGTGAGAACCATTCTCACACTAAGAATGGTTCTCGCATGAACTTTTTCATATATATATATATATGAGAGAGAGAGAGAGAGAGAAAAGGAGGTGTAAAGGAGGGAAAAAAAGCCTTCAACCCATAGCTAGTTGATGAACCACCTAGGAAGCCAACTACTTCCAACTAGTGGAGCAGCGATGGTGTGCTAGATCTAGATGGGGAACCAGTCAGCGCTGGTAACCCTACGATGCGGATAGTCTTACATATGAGTGATGTTTATAGATTATTAGCTCGTTAGTTGAGAGTTTATCGCATTATTTCCTTCTTGGTGTATGTGTATTCTTTTTACTTCATAAATTTAGTTCGAAGTTTCCCACTGTAACACTTTACTTTTTAATTAACCTAAATCTGCGTGCGGAAGCTTAATTACATATAATTACATTAAGACCAAAAGATAAATACAAACTTTGTCTGGCCTACATTTACAAAATGTCACTACAGTGTTAATTACAAAACAGACTCTTTAACAAAATTTAGACATCAGATAAGTGGTCTGTCCATAATCCCAGTCATCATCTTTTAAAAACTCACCACGGAGGATCTGTAAAACAAACTAGTGGGGAATTAGCACAAAGCTAAGTGAGGGAATAAATATCTAAACATATACAAGACGAACACGCCCAAACACATAACTCATAACCCCAAGAGAACCGGCGGTGTTGCAACCACCTACAACCATATGCCGGCCAAAGCATAGGTTTACCGATAGCCCTGCTAACATGGACAACAGTACCAGCACCCTTGAGTACAACAAATGCACATCAAGATCAGATACTGTAAATCCCTAAGCAACAGGCCCAGCCGAAATCACCAAGCTGATCTCCAAAACAAACATGTATACATATCAAACAAGACATAAAGTCCAAATGAGCATAGTTACTATCAGGATATTACATCCCGCATATCCAAAGATATGAATCCACTCACCACAGTCTGCATAGCTGTAGTACACTCCAGTGACTAACTCACTGAGTCTTCTCAGTTCCTGAGAATATAAATACAAGTCAGTATTGTATCATAATACTACTTCTGAAATAAGTAAACACACTTATTAAATCATAAAGCACATAATCATTCACATATGCACAAACAAGTACAATACCATTCACCAAAATATTTGTATATCCTCAAAAGCTTCCCCTTAGCTTAGGTAGTAGGTCACAATAATCATCCTCCAAGTTAGGGTTTCATAAGCAAGGGATTTTCCAAGTTAGCATGAAAACCGTATAAGCCATACGGTTTTATCATCATAAGTCCAAAAACCGGATAAGCCCAAAACCGGATAAGAGTTAAGGAAAATGTCCATGTCCCAAATCCCGGATAAACCATGCGGTTTATTACAATTCTGGATCCAATCATTAATTCATAATAAGCAAAGGAAATTCCATGCGATATTATACAAATTCCGGATGTTATGCGGTTTTACTCGAAAACCGGATAAGTCATAATTCCTTATAAGCATAGGCATTCATTCGGTTTTCTATGAATCCCGCATCACATGCGGTTTTCTCAAAAACCGAATATTCATACGGTTTTTTTCCAAGTGTTAAACAATAATTCAGTTTTCATTCGGTTTTAGTCCAATTCCCGTATAATGCATTCGGTTTCTTCAAATTCCGGATACAGTTCATGCGGTATTCATATAATCCCGGATATATATTCGGTTTTTCACAAATCCTGGATGATTCAAAGTCATGAATCCCGGATGTTTCATGTTCTTGTCTTTTTGATCATTTTCTTCAATTCTGGTCTAGTTCATGTACATGCATATGAATATATAATTCCATAAAGCAATTTAAACATGTAATAGACATGAATTCTCATTAAAATTTAGCATGCAATCATCCTAATTCATATTATTTATGAATCATGCGGTTTTCACCTAAAATCTTCAAAACCGAATATAAACAACAAAAATTAAAACAATTAAGCTTACCTTAATGATTCAGATAATGCAGAATTTCAAATTCAATCAATTATTCAAAGATAGAAGATGAAGGATTGATGATTTCTTCTTCTTGTTTCCTTCGGCCGAGAGCAATCAAACACCCACACACACTTTGATTAATTTACATGTAATGAGATGATGACAAGGTTTGGTGGTGGTTTAGATGACTATGTGTCATCACTAATTTACACCTCATAACCCACCAACTAAAATTTATTTTAATTAATCATTTTCTAAATTAATTAAAATGTACATTTAATAAACATATAATAATAATCAAATAATAATAATAATAATTTCACATAATCAAATATTAAATCTTAAGATTAATAATTTAATTACCTCTTTAATCTAGACCGGTAGAGAGGGTGTTACACCCACAAAACTATCTATGATTAATCTGTTGTTCATCTCTCTCAAGTGTGATTTTTGTATGGCTTTGCAATCTGATTACTAAGAGCTGCATGATGTTGATGGTGTTTTTTGTGTGAAAATAATGTTTGTGAAACTTTGGGTTTGGATAGTGTTTCCACTTACTAGAGGTGTAGATCAAGATATATAAATATTACTATCTTGTTTTTATATACTTCAATATTTTGAGAGCCCTTTTTTTTCGCCCGGGCCCCAAAAATGTATAAACCGGCCTTGGGTTTATTGTTGAGTGTACATGCCCCTTCAACAATGATAACAACTACAACAACAAGAACAAAAATAACAATATCATAACTACAACCATATATAAATAAACAAATACAAATTTGAATTTGAAACATTTTCAAATAAGAAAATACACTCCATCATCCACTTCATCAAGACCAGGGAGGGACACGTCAACAAGATGTAAGTTTATTACTAGTTTGACACATTTGATGAAATAAATCCAAAATAATAGATTGGCTTCTTGAGCATACATGGTCATCCGTCATATATCACCAACTTTCAATTTGTTCACAAATTACATCCTTCCATGAAACTTTATAGCCTGGGCTTGAAAAGCATTCTCTTCTTACGATTAACAATAGATCTCCAGTTGAAGAGAGAGTTAATCGAATAGACAAAAATAGGAAATACTGTATGTACAGATAGCAACAAAAGCGGTGTATATGCAACCGGAAGGAGGAACATAGGTGTTTCAATGGACTCGTTTTTATAGAGTAGCGTCCAGCTGAAGAACATAGCAATGAGCAAAGATATTATAGAGTAGAAAATTGATGTTATAGCAAGAGCCAGCCTTTTGGATGTTCTTTTAAAAAAATCTTGTTCTGTGTCACTAGATATGAGGATAGCTAACCCCATCATGATTGAAAGACAAGAGAACGCAAAAGAGACAGACGTGGATGCTAGGAAGTACCAAAAATATGGCTTTGACCAAGAGACCAGGCTATCCGAGTCTTCGTCTTCTGCTGCAAATGTAATAGTTGCTGCAAATGTTATTGAGGCTATCAGTGCTCCAACTACCATTAGTTGCTCAATTGTCCCTTTCAACCACTCTTTATCTTTTGAAATTATGTTTCTGTGGGTTTTAGTGAATAGTTCACGCGGGGTCAAGTCATCCGTCATGTTCTTCCTTTCTTGAAAAGAAGGGGGGAGTGTTGCCTTTACCTCCTACAAGATTGTCATATATTTTTCGCATCACCCCTCAATTTGTCATTTATAATTGCAATATATACAGAAAAAATATAATAAAAAGGAGCAAAAAGATTTCATATGATATGTTGGATATGATATGAATTTGGTCAAGAAGGGCCAATTTACCTTACGAATTAAATTAGGACTCTAATTATTATTAAGGTTAGTTATATATCGATAATTTTCTCTCCTAAATTTTAAATTTTAAAAATAAATAAAAATGATTTTCTAGTAGAGTTAATTATCAAAATGGTCCTTTAACTATCCTATTTCTTCCGATATAGTCATTTAACTATTAAAGTGACCAAAATGGTCCTTTAACTACCACTTTTCGGTCTGAATGATCCTTTAGTTAGTTGACCATTAGTCAACTCCGTTAAAAAAAGGGTAAAATGACAATTATACCCTTTATTTCTATTTTATTCTTTTATTTTATAATTTTCTTATTTTATGCATTAATTAATAATTAAATATTGTCAGATGCATTAATTAATAATTAAATATTGTCAGCCCTCACAACCCTATGTCTCCCTAATCTCCTTTCTTTCTTCCCTCTCTCTCTATACAATCACCACTGAATCCGGTCAAATGCTAAAGGTTGATGGTTTCTGCCATCAAAGTACCACCACCCCATCGATGGTTACTGTTGTCAAAGTACCACCACCACCACCACTGAATCCGTCAAAGAACTACCAGCATACCGATATGTATAAAAAAAGATGGGTTCAGATGCTAACAAGATGAACGACGGTACTACCGGACACCACCACCACCACAAACCGGATCTGGATATGTGAAGAACAGAAGCTAGGGTATTGAAGCCCAAAAAGAAGAAATCAAGAAATGTATAATGGTCAACCACCGCCACCGCCGCCGCCCTATCACCGGCCACAACCACCAGCACTATAACCACCACCAACGCTTCACCTCATCCCTCTCTCTCTCTCTCTCTCTCTCTCTCTCTCTCTCTCTCTCTCTCTCTCTCTCTCTCTTTCTCACGGTTTAATCACCACCACTGTAACCACCACACACAAAAAAGCCTAGATATGAAGCCAGACGTGAAGAACACCGCCGCATTGCCCTAAAAACCCTAGATCTCGACGGATCTGGATGTTCAAAGAACACCGCCGCCACCCCAAAAAAACCCTAGATCTGAACATCGTCTTTTTCGTGGTGGTCAACGTGAAGCAGAAGGTCACGATGGAGGAGTGCGCGTGAGAGAGAAAAGAAAAGTTAGATGATGGTGGTGGTGGTGGTGGCTGTTGCGGCGGCGGTGTCAATGGTTGTCGACGACGGTTGGCGACGGCTGTGTCAATGGCTGTGGGGGAAAGAGCAGACAGATGAGACAGTGAGAGAGTAGAGAGAGTAGAGAGAGTGAGAGAGGAGTGAGAGTATGTTTGTATATGGGGAGAGAGAGATGAATAAATATTATTTATAATAATTTTATTTATTTAAAATAATTAAATATTGTTATATTCAATAAAGAATAAAAAAAAGGACAAAAAGACGAAATTGCCCATTCAATATTGTTTTAGAGAGTGTTTGTGTCAGTGGTTGTGGGGGAAAGGACCATTCAAGTGATAAAATGGATGTTTAAGGACCATATTGGTCACTTTTGTAGTTAAAGGACCAATTCGGAAGAAATAGGATAGATAAAGGACCATTTTGATAATTAACTCTTTCTAGTATCTTTATAAATTTGACTCTATATACCGGTGAACACAATCAATTGTTTACTAATTTCTTTATCATCAATGTTATGGTCACCGTTGAACACAGTCACAACAAAGTTGTTTAACCATTTAAAATGATAAAAAACTAACAATATCGTGTTCACCATTAAATATTTGATAACAAACAATATCTTGTTCATCATTCACAAGTTTTTCATCATTACTATGTTCAATATTGAATATGCCAAAAGTATACGAGTTTTAAAATGATATTTATAATATTCAATACTGAACAAAACAATTTTGAGTAAGTATTTTTTACGTGTTCACCAATGAATTTAACCAATAAATACATAGTTTTTATTTTCGCCAATGAATCTACAAAATTTTATACTTATTCACCACAAATAGTGTTCACTAATTAGGCATATAATCTAATAATCTAAAATTTTATGTATATTTGAACAAGTATAGATAGATAATATAACAATTTACTTTTCATTGACTATATAACACTTTCACTAAAAAAATACTTGTTTTAAAATAGAAATAAATATTATTCATTTACTGTGTAACACTTTTACTAAAAATACTTGTTTTAAAATAAAAACAAATATTATTTAGTGGCAATTGTGCCATAGAATAAAATTATACATTGTTAAATATAAGAAATTTTTTTCAGAAAAAGGGAAAAAATCTATTTGTGATTTTGCTTCTATGGTGAGCACAAAGATGAAATAAGAAAAACAGACAATTGGGCTTCAATAACAGCATGATGGATATAAAATGACAACTCTAAACTAAAAAAAACCAAAATCCACATTCTATATATAAATGACAACTCAAAACTGGAAAAAGAAAACCAGATAGATCTTGTGTTTTTCATTTAGAGTTCTCGTTTGCAGATAGATTGGTGGCTGGCTGACGGCGGTTCAGATTGGCAATGAGGGTTGGGTGTGTTGTGGATGACGACAATGGAAATGGTGATTATGAACCCAAACCATTAATGTGGTGGTTGATGGTTGCCGTTAATAAGGTTGTTGATGGTTGCCATTTATGATGTGGTTGAAGGTTGTCATTAATGTGGTGGGTGGTAGCTATCTTGAGTGCTAATATATATAGAGATGTAACATATAGTAGAATATGTGTGTGCAAGAGTTTCTTGAGTATTTAAACTCTTAGAGAGAGAAATTCAGTGAGAGTCAAGAGTGTTGAGAGAGTGAGTGCCTCCATTCTTGTAATCTGTGTTTTTACGTTACATTCGTGGTAGTGGATTAGGCTCAAGATTTATGATAAAAGTAACAAATCTTCCACAGAATGTTCAGGCAGAAGCAGTCAGACATGCCGTATTAATACTAATTTTTACTCCAACAAAATCTCTTAAAGGTGTCACCCCATGTCAAGCATTGAGGGGTAGAAAGCCAAATTTACATCATTTAAGACTATTTAGTTGTATTATATATGCAAAGGTACCTTCACAACACTTACCAAAACTAAATGATATAAGTATATGAATGCTATACTTAGGAAGTGAGCCAGTATCAAAAGCATATTTCTTATTTGATTTAATAAAGAAGAAAATTTATGTCGGTCGAAATGTAAAATTCAAGGAAGATGAGACATGAAACTGGAAGAATATACTGAAGATCTCATTGAAATTAAATAATGAAAAACCTAAAATCTCCAACACAAATTTTAGGATATTTCAGAAAAAGAAACTCCAACTTCACCAAATTCAGAGGATGAATCACAAAGGAAAGTACCATCTACTCCAGACTCTACTCACAGTTCACAACAGTCTCCTATTTATTCAGAATTAGAGGCAGAAACACCTTCAACAACATACTCCTGAACTGATCAAAAGAGAAACGAAGAAAAGGTGTATAGGATTATAAAAGCATTATATGGATTAGAACAAGTACCACGACCATGATACACCAAACTTGACAACATCAACATTACTTATTGGAGTATACGGCGATGACTTAATAGTAACAACTACACCAAAAGAAGAAATAGATATGTTCAAAGATCAAAGGGAGAAACAATTTGAGATGAGCGATCTTTAACTTCTCACCAACTTTCTTGGAATTGAAGTTACCCAAAGTCAAAAAGAAATATCAATCAAGCAAACAAGATATGCAAACAAGATACTCAGAGATACGTGAATGATAGATTGCAATGAAGCAAAGATATCTATGGAACCCGGTACAAAATTAACAAAAGTAGCAGAAGGAAAATACATGGACACCACTGAATATCGAAGTCTAATTGAAAGTCTACGATACTTATTACATACAAGACCTAATCTAAGTTACTCAGTTGGGTTATTTACTCCATTCATGTAAGAACCACAGGAACAACACATGAAGGAAATCTGAAAAATTCGTCGCTACATCAAAGGCACGAAAGATTATGGAATAACTTACAAGCACGAAGGAGATTCACCCATCAGTTGGAACACTCAAGAAAGGAACCGTTGCATTGTCTTCTTGTGAATCAGAATTTATGACCAATAGCAGCAAAAACACAAGCACTATGGCTAAAAAGACTACTCCGCAAGATTACTGACACCAAGGAACAAAAGGTCACTATATACGTGGACAACAAGTCAACAACTGCATAAATAAAGAATCAAGTATTTCATGGACCAAGCAAGCACATAGATACAAAATATCATTTTATTAGAGAATGTCTTGAGAGAAATGACATAGTCGTCGAACATATCAGTGGAGAACAACAACGTGCAGACATTCTGACAAAGCCGTTAGCAAGGATAAGATTCGTCATCATGAGACAACTACTCGGAGTCAATGACCTACTACAATTTGGTCGAGATTAAGGGGGAGAATGTTGAGATATTTAATCTTGACATTTTAGATAAAAACCATAAGTTTATATTATTATTGTTATTGTATTGTAACAAACAGTCACAGCTGTTGTATTGTTCCAGCCTCCATTCTAGACTCCTCAACAGTGTTCACCAACCATAGCCACCATATGAATAGTGATTCCTCCATTGTTGAAGAAAGTGTTCACCGGACAAAGACTAATTTACCTTGCTATGTGAAATCATTAAATGGTGTAGTGGCTAGCTTGTCTATAAATAGAAGTTTCATTAGTTGTAGTAAGTACCAAGAAAAAGTGAGCTCCTCTTAGTGTAAGAGTCGAGAGAGAAAAAGGGTCGGTTGTTTGTAATAGTCGAGTGTGAGAGTTGCTCCTCCTATTGTAATTCTATTCCCGTCGTTAATAGAAGAGTTTTCCGATCACAACAAGTGGTATCAGAGCCAGGTTGGCCACTTTTTCGGTGTCGGTCCGTTTTCGGGTTTGAAATTTTTTTCTCGAAAACGTATTCTGAACGTACCATTAGAAAGGTCTCGTTCTCACGATTCCGGCGATATATTTTTTGTAATTTTTCGAGCACCGGAAGGCCCTCAAAAACCCGGTCAAAGTTCAGTCTCTCTCCTTTGACCGGTCGCCGGAAAACTCGCCGGAAACCTGCTGTCTCACCGGAGAAGACAACCCAGTCAGCGCCATGTCAACACAAATGACAATCCCGCAGACATGTTAACGAAGGTGGTGACGTATGAGAAACACAAACTATGTGCTGACATAGTTGGACTAACGAATGATCGACGGAGACTGGAGAGGGAGATTTGTTGTATTGTTCCAGCCTCCATTCTAGACTCCTCAACAGTGTTCACCAACCATAGCCACCATATGAATAGTGATTCCTCCATTGTTGAAGAAAGTGTTCACCGGCCAAAGACTAATTTACCTTGCTATGTGAAATCATTAAATGGTGTAGTGGCTAGCTTGTCTATAAATAGAAGCTTCATTAGTTGTAGTAAGCACCAAGAAAAAGTGAGGATCTCTTAGTGTAAGAGTCGAGAGAGAAAAAGGGTCGGTTGTTTGTAATAGTCGAGTGTGAGAGTTGCTCCTTCTATTGTAATTCTATTCCCGTCGTTAATAGAAGAGTTTTCCGATCCCAACAACAGCCACCGCCCCCACCTTGTAAACGCTGGCCGCCGCTGTCTTCTATGTAACCGCCGATAGTTATTACCGCCGACCGTAATCACCACATATAACCACCATTGTTGGTCTAATAATATGTGCAATCGTTTGTAAAAACAGATCAGAAGTCCGATTCATTGATAAAGTTTGATACTTTGGTATGATTGTGTTGTTTTTGGTCCTACATCACACACACACAAAGATTCAAACCCTAACACGAATCTAACTCACCGAAATAATTCATGTTGTTGAACTAAGGAAGAAGAAAATGAGAGAAAGAGAGAATTTGAAGAGAAAGATTCTATGCAGCTGGTGGTGGTCTCCCTCGTAGGGGTCTTCATTGTTATTGGGGTAAACCATAAATAGATAGAGAAAGAATTTGAAGAGAGAGAGAGAGAGAGAGCGAGTGCGAGCGCAATGAGAGGTTAGTGAGGTAGAGAGAGAGAAGGAGGGGGGGGGGGAGGAGAGAGTTTGAAAAGTGGTGTTTATTGGAGGTAGTTTTTATCTGGTTGAGTAGGTAAGTAATTAAGTCAAATAAATGGACTTGAATGCTAATCGTATGACACATCAACATTTTTAAAAGAATATAATGTTAATGGTAAAATACTTTGGAAAAAAAGATTGATTCAAACGAAAGCTCAAAAATAATACACAAATACATACCTCAAACCATAATAGTTCTTCATGCATGTGTAGAGATCTACCTCGCATTTCCTGCTGCTTAATATACTTTCCCTCCTCATCTTCGTAAAGCATCCCCACTAAATGCAACATATTATTACCATTTTTGTCTTCAAGGGTGATTATGGAATCCTTCAACGTGCCTATCTTATGCAATAGCATGTAGATACCAATATGACGTTCCAAGACTGCAACATGGAATATAGTTTGGTTGTTATCGTTTACCTCACACGCTATATCTGGGTACCGATGGATGAGATCAGCTACAAATACAGTGTTGCCCATTTCTGCAGCAATGAAAAGTACGTTTGAAGAGGACTTGGGCCTTAGTACATCCTTTTGCTGAAGCGGATGGACAGCGGGCCCTCTAATTATTTCATTAACTTTAGCCTTGGGCAATTTCATAATATTTCTCCAAATAACCCTCAATAGTTTTTGGCTTTGAGGAAGCCAATGTATCTGAATGGGAAGTCCTGCGGGCATACCAATTATATGTTAATAAGTTCTTCTTAACTAATTAAAAAAGTTTAAGATGGACCTTGTATTTTCATTAAGAGTGATAGAAACTAAATTTCTAATTGATTAGCACCGGCTAATCTAGCAGCTTCTAGCTCTTTTATTTCTTTTTTTTTCCATGTTTCATGACTCGAGCAGTTACCTAGCTAGGGTTCATACATAGTCTCTGCTTATTGTAGTATATTGGATTACCAACATAACCGTTAAAGTTTCTCGTAAAATTAGAATTCATGGTAAGAAAGACCACGAGGAAGTCCTTTTGTGATTAGCGTTTTTGACTCTAAGAGAACCGATTAACAATTGACATGACACTAGCTAGACAAATTAAGTCCATATGTATAAATTGGTGAGAACGTAATACACAAATTAATTAAAGAGATCGCTGATCGAGGAGTGAATAGTTGCTTGCCATTAATTCTTACTTTGAACAACCTCAAATGCTTTAGGCTTCCGAGCCAAAACTCTGATTGGATTCATGTCTGTAGCAAGTTCAGGGTGGTACTCAACTATTTGCAGTGCGATACCTACAAAACACATACACTAAAATTTATATATATAATGCTGCACTGCAGAGACAAATCTGTCAATTAAAGTTAATTAATTAGGAGCATAATTATCAGCGACAAATCATATTAATTTAGATGTAAACCATATATATATATATATATATAAAAGTTCATGCGAGAACCATTCTTAGTGCGAGAACCGCGAGAACCAATCTGAGCCGTTCAATTCCCCCTCTTTCAATGTCATTGCCCACCCATGAATTCCTCACATACACCCTGCCATACTCTATCCCTCCACGCTCTCCCATCCATGAACCTTCCATATCCAAGGAACGGCTGAGATTGGTTCTCGCGGTTCTCGCACTAACACCGGTTCTCGCATGAACCCTCCCCTATATATATATAGGGGAGGGTTCAAACGAAAACTGTTTTTCGTACGAGAACTGCGAGAACCAATCTCAGCCGTTTCTTGGATATGGGAAGTTCATGGATGAAGAGCGTGGAGGGGATCAAGTGTGGCAGGGTGCATGTGAGGAATTCATGGGTGGACAATGACATTAAAGAAGGGGGAATTGGACGGCTCATATTGATTCTCGCAGTTCTCGTACGAAAAAAAGTTCTTGTTTGAACTTTTGCCTATATATATAGCCATATAGGTCCCAAATATTCTCTCAATACCATGTCACTAAAATTATTAGCAATTCAGTTAATTTAATCAAGAGTCAATATTGGTCTCATAGCTCACGCACGAAAATCAATTCTCATTTGAACTCTCCTATGGGACTTGTGTAGTTGCCCGGCCACCCGGCATCCCACAGGGTCTGCCAGAAAAGTGAACACGCGTAGCTTGATCGTGCTTGATGAGTGTAGTCGACCCTATGATAATGGCATTTTAGCTAATGGTCAATGACACTCACATATACACTAGGAAAAACGCAAAAGCCAAATATGCAACAATGTTGAGACAAAATTATTACCAAACATATCAGCTTCTATGCACTTCAAGAAGAAGTTGCCCCGACTCTCATGCGTCCAAACATTTCCATTAATCTTTCGAACAGAATAGAGATACTCCACCATATCATGCTTTCCAAAGAAAGCCGCGAAATAGAGTGGCAACTTCCCTTGAATGTTAGGGATATCCAGCAGGGCGTTGTTCGACTCCACAAAAAGTTTAGCTATTTTCACAACTCCTTCAATAGCAGCTAAAGAAAGGGCTGTTTGACCATTTGCGTTTTGCAATGCTAGATCCTCTATTTCCATCAAACTAAGCAGATATTTCAAAACTGAGTATGACTTCCCCAATACAGCGATGTGAAGTACTGTCTCCAAACTTTCAGTGATGCAATAACGTACAAGATCACGGCGGTTATTAAGGATCGCTTGAACAGCTTTTTTATTACCACTTAATGCTGCATGATATAATGGAACACAAATCTCGTTGTAGTCTTCTCTACTTCCTTCAAAAATATTCCAAAATTAAATTAATAGAACATATTCATGCATCCTAACCCAAAGGCCGATATGAGCAAATGCTACAGCTCACAACGACCACTTTTTATCTTTAAAGTATCCATACCATATGTCCATAATCACAACCCGCAAAAGTATCATGATTATTTTTTCTTTTAAATATATTAAATAACCACAGTCATTAATTTACGATACATTCTAGTTCATGTGGTTTGTTAAAAGTTGCTAGTTTGGTCATTTAAGATCAAAATTACGCTACATGTCCCCATGATTGTATTTTTGTTACTTGTTTGGTCCTTTTAACTAACACATGTTAAATTTGCAGTTATTTTGTCTTTTAGTTAACAGTAATTTCGTCTTTACACCAAATAACATCTTTTAATAAATATATACTAATTAAAATATTAAACCTCTCTCTTCATTCTGTCTCTCTCCCTCCCTGCCGTCTCTCTCTCCCACCATTTTCTACCATTAGTCCATCATCACCAATCCACCATCAACCATGTCACTGTTAGGATCGAGACACCTAAAGCAAACATTATAACAATACGGAAAACAGAAAATAAACGAACACAAAATATAACATGGTTCGGTCAAGAACACGACCTACGTCCACAGACAGGAACAAAGACTTTTTTATTGTGACTCGAGGTATTTTCTGATGTACATATGACTTGACTGTAGTCTTGGTATTTATAGGCAACAAACTAGAAACCTACCATAAATCAAATACATAGAGATAAGGATAAACAAACCATTTTCGGCCGTACATATGAATTTGAATACAAGATAATATAAGATAAATGTTAGTCAATGATTTGAATTCAAAAAACCTCTCCACGACATGCTGCAATCTTCCACGAAGTGTGTCCTCCTCCAAATTAATTCAAGACCATGCATAATTTAATTGCTATGCTCCCCCACGTCGTGCACAAGGCTTCCTTGACGTGCACTCTCGGCAGAAACATTTCCCAACAATGCAAATATTAATTCTATTTAGGCACACGTCAAGCACATGGTTCCCACGCCGTGTGATCCGAAATCCAAACCCGTCTATATCGTCGAGTCGTCGTGTACGTCGAGCACCAATTCTAGTTTCAAATATCGTTCTCCAAATCAAGTCACACCCAACAATCTCCCCCTTCATTTGAGTACCCTTCAACAGTCAAATGAGATCCGAGAATCTCTCATGACTTGAGTCTTCAATGTCAAAATTGGAGTTTTAATTTTAATCAAATATATGAATGGATATGATTTAATATTGATTTAAAATGTT
Organism: Pulicaria dysenterica; assembly: GCA_947179395.2. Classification (NCBI taxonomy): domain Eukaryota; kingdom Viridiplantae; phylum Streptophyta; class Magnoliopsida; order Asterales; family Asteraceae; genus Pulicaria; species Pulicaria dysenterica. Next base: position 73,418,850 of record OX359288.1, on the reverse strand, counting down.
AAGATTTCATAATTAAATTGATAATATTTAGTCTTTTATTTATATTAGAAGATGGTGTACGTTGTGCTTCAAGAATTCTACGTGGGAATTGTGGAATTAATTAATTAAAAGGGATTGTAATGAGATGAGTATGAGACGGGTGTTGGTTATCTTAGTTTTATACCGTATTATAAAATCATGTTTCATACACGGTCTCGTTCCGTCGGGTATCCCATTACCAAATAACCATTGGGTTCGTGGGTATACCCGCGAGCATCGGGTATCCCATTTATATTCTTAGTCAATTTAAAAAATATCTTAGAACTTCATACACTACTAGAAAAACATGGAGTTTCCGAGGGCAGATTCTCTCGGAAATCCCTCGGAAATGGCCATTTTCCGAGGGATTTCCGAGGAAAATTTGTCCTAGTAAAAACCCTCCTCTGAAAACAGTTGCGAGGAATTTCCGAGGGAATTTTCCGACATATTTCCGAGGACATACATTTCCGGGGGAATTCCGTCGACAAACGAAAAACGAACTACAACATATAGAACCGAACCACTAATGCTCATTAATAGGGGTACTTTGGTCATTTATATATTTATCGAACCTTAAATTATGCCCGAATAAATGATTTTTTAAAGAGTTTTTGAGTCATTAATGCGTCATTGTAAAATTCAAGTCCATCAATCATATTACAACCCAAAATTGAAGTCCACTTCTCATTATTTTAGGCCTATATTTTTTATTTGAAGAAGTCAAATGTGGTAGGAGTCCTCTCAATGTTTAAAAAAAATCCTAACCGCAAAACCCAGAGACAACACACGTCTCGATAAACCCTAGCCACCTAGCCCCTCTCGTCACTATAGTCCTCCGAGTCATTCCCCACCATCGCCATTGTCATTTTCTTCTAGCCCAACATAGCCACAATTGCAGGTGTCTTCTTCTTACGAGAGATCCATCACAATCATTTTCTTAATCTTCTTGTTACCAGGCTACCATTGCCATCATCTCCTTCCCAAGTTCAACCTCGAGGCAACTAACATCTTCCCACCAAGACACCATCTCCATCATCTCCTTCTTCCCACGAGGCCCCATCGCACCAAACTTCTTCAACTTTTTTTCTTCATTTTTCAGCAGTTTTGGTTAACCAATAAAAATCAAGAAGAAACCGAAACCATTATTAGAGACCCAAAACCACTCCACTAGAAAACCAAAACCAAACTTAGAATTTTGGATTAACCGACATTATCAATTATGGATTTGTTTGAGGTCAAAACGATCCAAATTGACCCATGCTCGGTCCTAGTAATTTCAAATTTTATTTGTTCTTTTAATTTATATTTGATGATTGGTAAGTTATAGGAGATAACATATGAATATATGATATTGTGATATGACACCAAAATCCAAATTCAATGTCCAAATTTTATTTTATTTTAGATTTTATAATTTTTATTTATAGTTATTAGAGTTAAGAGTTAATTGGTCAAATGGTCTTTTAACTTAGGTATTTCTGCCGTTTTAGTCCTTTAACTTTAAAAGTGGTACGAATGGTCCTTTAAGATCCATTGCGTAGCGAGTTTCGTCCTTTCTAACGGATTCCGTTAATCACCTCCGTTAAGTCCAAGTAAAATAATAATTTTGCCCTTATTAAATTACAAGTTTTAATTAATTATGTATATAATAAAAAAATTAAATCAATTGTCTCCTCTCTCTACACGTCTCTCTCTCTCTCTCTCTCTCTACATGTTTCTCTTGATTATTATGAGTTCCTTTTAGCATCCGAAACCACCACCACCACCACCACCGGACACCACCACCAACTAAGCACACTGGGCCACCGCCACTTTCTCGATCCGACCAACCATCACTACAATAAAAAAGAAACATCCAGAGAGTTTACTAGTTTTTTTGTCAAATCACACTATTTTACATCTGGTTCTCCCTCACCAGTACCGCCATTAAATCCTTTGTCATCTAGGTTTATTGTTTCAGATTTGAAGTTGAAGAACATATTCATTGGTACAAGTTTCCAAGCCAATGGTACAACAAGTTATTCTTCTTCTCCACCGCCGCCCCATCTCCTTCAAAGAACCACCACCGCGAAAGAACAATTAACCATCGTGAATGAACAACCATCATGAAGAACCGCCGCCGCCGCCTCATCTTCTTGAAAAAATAGGGTTTTCACATGTTTGGGGTTGGATCTAGGGTTTTCACATGATTTGGGTTGAGATCTAGTACTGTTTAAACAAGATTTGGGTTTAGATCTAGGGTTTGTGTCTATGTGTTTATGGAGGATGAGAATGAGAGACAGATGAGGGTGGTGACAAGCTCTGGCGGTGGTGGTGGTTTGTGTCTATGGTTTTCACATAAAATTTTCTTCTAAATATATTAAATAACCACCGTCATTAATCTACGATACATTCTAGTAATATTAATTACTCAAGATCTCTTTTATATAATAAAAATTCTAACTAAGAGTAATTTTAAGATGTTATTTAAAGCAAATAGAAGCTAAGTGAAAACAATCTTATAATATAAATAGAAAAAGATTAACATGAAGGTTCTCAGCGACGACTCCTTAGCTTTTGGCGACGACTTTTGTTGTCGTTAAACTTTTGTCCTGTAGTTCATTTATTTTGGTTAAATTTAAATTCTAGGTTAGACTTTTTTTTTTTACTAAATTAAAAGCTAAATTTTGAATCTAAATTAAAATATTACTCAAATTCAATTTAGTATAAGAGAATATATATCTTTTATCTAGCTCTTTTCGTTTAATATAAATAAAAGACTAACATAAATTAAATTTATTGTATGATTATAACTTTTTAATTAAAAGTTAGTACAATCTCAACTATTTATTTAAATAAAATTAAAATTCAATTTTCATTTTATACGTGGTCAAACTTAATAGTTGAAACTATTGTATATGATGTGCAAATCTTAAACGTTATCTCGATTCCTAAAAGTCGATGTCAAAATAACCACACACATATTGAACACGTTATGGAATAAAGAAACAGTTCTTATTTGAAGAAATTGAAGAAGCAATTAATCTCAGCTTTTTACCATATGATCGATGGTTAATATTACTTGATTTACATAATCTGTATGTACGATCGGAAAATGCATATTTGCTCGGAAAGTACGTACATATTTAGAATGCAAAGCTAGTTAAAATTATTGAAATCTTCACTATCAACCATGTTTTTCCTTCAATTCCTAAACATCATTCTTCAAATATCTCATAAATAGGTTGCTACTTTATACCGGTTTCTAAGCATTTTATATATTTAAATTAATTAATAAACAAAAATTACTATTCTTAGAGATAAAAACAAAATCACTATACTGAAATTTTGATTTAAAACTTCAAAGAGAATCATCACTACAAGAAATTAGAGTTGTTGCGGCGTCAGTCTTTTTCGGCGACAAATGTCGCCGCTAAAACGCAGTTAAACGACAAAAATTTGGGCCAGGTGTATCAGCAAACTACGTGTTGCCGCAAAAAGTTTTAGCGGCGACTTATGCCGTCGCTTAAGGTACGTTTTCCCACCACACGAATACCATGGCGGTATTATCACCTAAAAAATTCCCCGTCGCCACAAAAGAGTAAAAGTCGCCGCTAATAAGTCGCCGCCGTTCAGACCGCCGTCGAAGCTCTCTCGCTCCCGCTCCCTCTCACCGCCGAAACAGCCGCCGCCTCTCAGCACCCATCTTCCTCCGTCGCCGTCGCCGCCGAGTTTGAGGTAAACTACCATATTTTGTGTTTATAAATCTAGGGTTTTATTATTAGATTCTTATTTTTTTGTTTTTTGTTTGTTACAAGTTCTCCTCCGTCGACCACCTCCTGCCGCCGCCACCGCCGGTCGGAATCCATCTCCGCCTTCCCTCCAGCCTCTGCCTCCGTCGACCTCCTCCTCCTCCTTGAGGTATTTTTTTTATTATTTGTATATTAATGTTATATATTAATCTTAATTACTTTAGATTATTATTAGTTTGTGTTTTGATTATTATTATTTTTTGTTAGTAATTTAAATTATTTAATTGTTAATTAGTGGTAATAATTTATTAATGTAAGGCTATTGTTAATTAGTGTTTGATTAAAATTATAGTTTGATAATAACTTTAGTTATTTAATTGTTAATTAGTGTTAGACTAGTGTTAATTATTGATTAATCTAGTTGTTAATTTTAATTTATTATGTTAGATTATATTTAGTGTTATAATGTTTAAGTATTGTTAATTAGTGTTAATGTTTAAGTATTGTTAGTATACTAATAATGTGTTAAATAATTTATATGATGATGTTCATTAGTTTATTTTATAATGTTTGATTATTATCTATTGTCAATAATGATAGATTAGTGCTAATTACTTTTAATCTTTAATTAGTGTTAACGTTAGTGTTAATCTTTAATTAGTATTAATCTTTAAGGGTAGTATTAATCTTTAATTTGTAATGTTAGATTATTAATTAGTTGTTCCCAGTTTGGTATAATAATAATGGTAATAATCATTTAGCTTAGAATGTCCGCTCGAAATTGATTTAGAAATTAATTTCGGGTTGTTCCCATTGTGGGACTGCTATTTGAATATTTTATCTCATTTAGGATGTGAATGCTTGTTACATGGTTTTGTGTTTAAGAAAGATTCGGTTGTCATTTCCTCTATGCTTCCCGGGTATATATTTCTTTATATACTTGGGAGCTAAGGGTAAATGCTGCCGAATTTTTCTTAAACAACCGATCATGTAATATGTATTCACAGGGTTGTGCTGTTTCGATGTAAATGGTTTAAAACCGATAATCAACAATGTTGTGTCACTAAGAATAACATAACTAGTATTTCTACTCAGACTGAATGGTATGTAGAAGACCAATACATTCTTGCAACACAAGCAAATCAAGTCTTTTACCTTGATGACCCGTCAAAAAGCCGTCAAAGAGGTGAATCAAGCCAACATTATTGGAAGGTCGTTCATGAGGTAAATCATAGGAAGATCTGGCCGGGACCGGGATATCATTGATTTGGCTTCTCGTGATGAAGAGTCTAGCGATCATGAGGATTAGACTATTAGTTTGTTAGGCGACGTTGTGATTGTCTAAAAACGTTTATGTTAACTTTTGTTGAAACTATTGTTGTCAATCTCGGGACTATTGTTGAAACTATTGATTGATATATATGTTTGTTTATATAGCTTAAAATATGTTACAATTGTTTTGAGTTCTGAAACAGCAGGTTTTTGAAATTGCCCGGTTTAAAATGGGTGGAAAACGCAAAATACAGCAAAATACTGAAATTTTTTTTTACCTTTTAACGGCGACAGCATTTAAAATTTAATTAATTTAATTAATTTTAAATTATATTGTCGCCGCAAATGGTTATACTGTCGCCGCAAAAAGATTTATTTTATTTTTTAAATTAAATTAAATAAGTCGCCGCAAAAGGGTACACCGTCGCCGCAAATTTCGATCCACGTGGCACTTGATGGGACCGTTGTATGACGTCGCAAAAAGCCACAAATGTCGTCGCAAAAAAGTTTTGGGTACGAGATATTTGCGGCGACTTTTTTGCGGCGACATTTCGCCGCAAAAGACATATAGCGGCGACATTTTGGGTTTTAGCGGTGATAAAAAGGCTAGTTATACTTTTACAACTTAATTATGATATGACCTGGTTTTTAGTTCAGGCTAGACCAATATTAATACAGAAACAGTATAGTAAGAACCAGACTGAATCTGCAAATAAAGAGCACGCACCTCTATAATAAATGACACGAGCGACCAATTAACAACAAACTGAAGAAGTATATAGTAATTCAATCACAAACTGAGACTAACAAGTATCACAGAAGCAGTTCAATTAGTAGCAATAGTTTGGTAATTATTAAAAAAAGGAAGAGAGAAATTAAAACATACCATCAAGTAGGTCACGAAGTGGTAGGTTCAGTGGAACTGGTTGTCGTTGCTGGCCATGTGAAACAGTGCTCGGGATGCTAATCTGGTGCTGCTGACGAATCGGCGAATTTAGGTTCATGATGATACTAGTAATTATGTTTCTCTCCAGCTGCTGCTTAAATATATACTCACCTGTGGATATATACAACATAAATAAATAATGAAAACACAATCACATCCAACAACTTGCGGGGTGCCTGAAAAATCAAATACCTTAGAAGTACCTAAATGGTGCGTCACTTATGTGATACTCAAGGGTGTACAGGTGTGTGTATATATATGCCGGGGTTAATAAACATCAATTTCAATGTACTATTGCATGACGGAACTGGGAAATATATATATAATGTTGGATCCCAGATCTGTCGATAACAAAGACTTGTAAAATGTCAACAATTTTATATTTAATATATGATGGGTTTACTCAACATCAATTACGTACAATATATTATTTCATGACAGATATATATATATATATATATATATATATATATATATATTCTAAATTAATATTGTTGGATACAGATCTGTTAGAAAATAATAAAAAACGAAGACTTTTATAACCCGTCAACAATTCAAAAAATATTATACAATGTATACAATTTCCTGCAAGATTCAGGCGAGTGTGTATTTTAATTTGTCTTATTTAAGTTCATTGGTTCGGTTGAACTCATGATCCGAATAACATAGGTCTAACGTTTTAATCCACTTAAGAATTAAAATAATTTCACTAACTTTATCCAAGTATTACTATAATTTAAAGGTACACAACAAAAAAGTATGTGTTATACACACCTTTTTGGTCATATTATACACGGTTTCAATTGTGTACAATTAAAAAGTCCATGCCTTATCATTGCGTGGAGAAAATGGATGTGACAAAATTTTATCTTATGTTCACACATACAAGCGTGGACTAATCGCATAATTGTCTACAACTACAAGCGTGGACTAATCGTTTAAATGTTTACAACTATAAGCGTGGACTAATCGCTTAAACGTTTACAACTACAAGTGTGGAAATTATGAGAAATGTCACATGTACAAGTGTGGACAAATTGGACAAGAATATCAAAAAATATAAAAACAAAGTTATATCCACTTTAACTCCAAAATGGCATCCAAAATCACCATTTTTAACACCAAAATTGCAACCAAACAATATGAACAAATTCAGATTTATATCTACTACTAATTTGTCAGTCACCACCAAAATAGTAGCCAACATTTGGTACACATAAAGGTACAATATATCATCTAAAATCACAATAAAAGGGAAAATTTTATGTAGAGTCTTGTTTGTCTCTTATTTGCTTTTTCACCTGAAATCATATAATAACATGAAAAGTTTAATATAAAGACTAGATCATATAATAACATGAAAAAGTTTAATATAAAGACTAGGGAGATATTTGCAATGGCCCAACTTAGTGAATTAAAACAAAATACACTGCATGTTGAGTATTTCACTGGACTAAAATATCACAAAGATGATCACAATCACAAAACAACAATTAAAATTCTCACAGCAGACCATTCATACCAATACTTTACATATGCATAATATATAAGTGTGACCCATTATAGTAACAACTCATAACCCACAAATCCTTCAGCAAGACGATAAATCTTACCTAGGGTTTAATTTGTTACGATCACACATTGGCTAAAAGTAAATTTAGGTTTGTGGCTTATGAATCTAGGTTTTACCTCCCCCTACGATCCTACTATGGGATGAGTCCGTATTAGATTCCTATGACCCACTCATCTATCACTTTCACCAGGAGCAATTTCATATGGAACAAGTAAATTAAAAAGTGTCATTAGTCACAAAACGTTGGCTAGCAGTTTTTCGCCTAACTCGTAAAAAGAGTTAGTACATAATATATATGGACATTTTGATGATTTTTTGCACTCATTTCATACTTTGTCAAGTCCATTTAGGCTGATAAAAAAAGGATCAGCAGACATTAATAAACAATAAAAAAGAATTTGTCCAGTTCTTTCCTAATTAATTAAGGTCATGACCACATCTCACCACCTAGCATCATGTGTACATTCTTAAACAAAATGAAAATTGTTCTGTAATGAACATCAAAGCAATTCAAAAAGAAACTTGTAATGGAACAAAGTCAAACCTTGATCCCATAAAATATGAAATTTACGATGATGGGGAGTCTCTTCAACCATTTTGATACGGCTGAATGAAGAGTTGTAGCTGTATGCTTTTCTATAGCTTTGATATCATCATGAAGTTATCATCTTTCAGATACGAGACTTGAACTGCAAAACATATAAAAGCACATGCAGGAGAACAAAAATAAACCAGGATAGAATGGGAGAATGAGTGACGAGAGAAGAATTATCAGTTGCAACGAAAGGTCGTATACAGATTATCATCTATTATATGCCACTTCTCCTATTTTGGAAGGCTAATCTCAACCATGCTAACTATAACCTACTGAAGGTCCAAGTGCACATTAAATTTAACAAAACATACCAAACTCAAACATTATAGATGAATTAATAACTGCTTATGTTATTCCAAGTGATCCTTCCACTACAGTACTGATTTCATCAAAGCCAATCAGCCACCAAGAACCATTAAACATATACAAGAAGCAGGTTTAAAAATGAAAATACAGAAACTAAGCAAAATAATAGATAAGGTTTATCTTTTGTGGGAGACTCTATTTCAAAGGATCAAACAGGTTACAATGTGTGACAAGTCAAGATCAATGACACAATTAAACATGAGCAAATGGTATAGATGTTTTATGAAAAGTAAAAGCTAAATCGATGTGCATCTAAATCAGATGGTGCATCTAAACAGCATGTTTCGATGTAATAAACTACTAATTAGATTCAAATAAGATTTTACAAGATAACAAACAAAATTAACTATGGCAGATTTAATTTAACAAATACAAGCATACGAGAGTAGTTAATTAGAAAAATACCAAAAACATTCACATTTCTCCATTTAAAAGAAAGACTCAACTCTCCCAAAAATAACCTAAACTCATGTAATTACCTTATATGACTAAGAATGATCAATTCATTACTATACTCATTTGTTATGTTTGAATATAAGGTTATGATTCATATAAAATGCAAATCTCGCTAGGCCTTTTGATCTCATGCTTCCATTATATGGTTACCAAATGTCTATATTTCCTACTAAAATTCAACGCATCAACATAAAAAATAAAATAATATTGAATTAAATCAGTCTAACATGTAGTACTGTACAAAGAAAATTAGGGCTAAGAACATTAGAAATTGAGAAAAACACATATACGGCTAAAGAATGTGGAATCTTAACCACACAATTAAGGATCAAAAAGGAAATCCTTGACTTCGAAATTGATTAATGTTTCTATCTTTTATATATACTAAAAGGCTAACTTTATAATATAATTAATTTCACTAATCAACCAATCAGCTTTTAGAATTTTAATAAATTTTTTCCTAATTTACCCCTAATTTTGACCTCTTGATTACCTATCTACCCCTAATTTTGACTTTATACTTCCTTCCACGTAACAGAATCCCTTCTCCGGCCCCTTCTTTCCGTTCTCTCCCTTCCACGTAACAGAATCCGTTCTCCCCCTTCTTTGCCTTCTCCCCCTTCGTCAATGTAAATCCTTCCACCATGGGTTTCGACAGATGCATCTTTCTCCCCCTTCTTTGTGTTTTCCCCCTTTAGTGGTTTGCGTTCTTTCCCTTCCCCGATGTAAATACTTCCACCATGGGTTTCAATAGATGCATCATTCTACAATTGAGACATCAACTATCGGTCCTCACTACCCACGAGAAGGTTCCTACGAACAGGACTAGGGTTCCGATTAAGGTATGCTAAACTTAAGATTTCATCATTCTCCATTTTAGGGCTTTCGATTTTTGCATACTTAATATTGAATATCGTTTGGGTTTTCTTCTTTATTGAATGTATCAATTGGGTGATTAATTTGTTGTTCTCTCTATGTTTGATGTGTTCTTCTAATTCATGGTTAATCAATTGCGTCCTAAATGTGTCTGATTATCCCCTCCCCTCCACTTTTTCTTTCATATGCTTGAGTTGTGACTACTAATGTTAATACTTGAAAAAAGATAATTAAGAGTTGTTTAAGATTAGCTTTTGGTAGATGTTGCTATCTTGCGTGATTTCTGCAATTTTGATTGTTTAGTGAATTGACTAGAGTCATTGATTAATGGGTCTGAGCCATTTATGCATCTGATTGTTTAGTGAGCTGACTAGAGTCATTGACAACACTTCATATGTAATGACTGTTCAGTGAAGTTGGAGTCATCTATGTCTTGAGTGGCCAGCCAACCAAGTTTATGTATGTGAGACACATTGAAGGTATTTCATGTGATAATTGCTAAACAGAGGACCTTAATAAGTATAGTTGCTCTAAAGTTGTATCCTCTTAAGTCTTGATTCTATAGTCTGAATCCTTTGTGATTTCTTTTTCTGTTAAGTCTTGATTCTATAGTTTGAATTCCTTTGTGATTTCTTTTTTAAGTTGCCAAATAAAAAGCTTTTTCTAATTTGTATTAGCAATAAGAATTCTTGTCTTTTATTAATTAAGATTGTATTCTTTGGTTATATTTATTTTTGTACTAATCTTGTATAGGTTACATCTACCTTAGATTGTTTGAAAGCGAAACTCAAGTTGCAAGATTACCACACAATTGTATGTTTCTAAGCACTACAGAAGCAAATGAAAAGTGTGTTATAACTTGGCATTTGTTGTATTCCTTCCTTTTTTGTGAATAAGTACTCTATTCCTAGAACTAAAACATGCAATTATATTTCATTCCTAAGATCATCTTAAAAATATATAATTTAAAGCAACTGTAAATGGAGCATTACATAAAATAAATAACCATACAAAACTTCATTCTTGCATTTTTCATATATTATTGCTTTCTTCCTGCTGCTTTGTAGACTTCTTAAATGAGTGATGAATTCACTGAAGACATGTTTATATGACATGCATTATCAAGGATGTTTGAAAGAAAACCCACAACTAAGTATAACCATCCCTAAAATCATCTTCACGATTAATTCTAGCATGCTCTTTTTATTTTTATTTTGTATTTCTTACATGTTGTTGGGGCTAGCTTCCTTGTAAGGTGTAATGGTACTTGGGTAAATGGAGGGATTGTTTGCTACAGATTCTCAAAACCATCTCTCTTAAAATTTGGGAGAAGGTATGCTTCCCTCATCCCTTGTATATAATTGTTTGAAGATGTGTAAGCATTTGAGCTGAATACATGGACTTCAATGGTTAGTAACTTTTTGTTAGATGTCAAAGTTTTAACCTGGTTACTTATTGTAGATGAAAGTAATATGGATATGTTTTGGAAGTAATACGGATATCATTTCTGTCTTTCCAAATCATAAACTAACTTTAAAGAAAGGTGTGCTTGTCATGTGGCTAAGAAATATTAACCACTCCAAAGGTTTATGCAATGAAATGATAAACAAGGCAAAGATAATTTGTTCAAGAAACTATGACATTTTTTATATACAATGTTGCATAAATGGGTATTAAAACTGAAAGATGGTTGTATTAAATGATAGAAAGTAAAAATAGAAAAAAAGTAGACTCTACGTATAATAAACAAAGCAAAGGTAATTTGTTAAGAAACTATGACATTTTTTATATACAATGTTGCATATATGGGTATTAAAATTGAAAGATGGTTGTATTAAATGATAAAAAATAAAAATAGAAAAAAGTAGACTCTACGTATAATAAACAAAGCAAAGGTAATTTGTTCAAGAAACTATAACATTTTTTATATACAATGTTGCATAAATGGGTATTAAAATTGAAAGATGGTTGTATTATATGATAGAAAATAAAAATATAAAAAAAGTAGACTCTACGTGTAATAAACATAGCAAAGGTAATTTGTTCAATAAACTATAACATTTTTTATATACAATGTTGCATAAATGGGTATTAAATTTGAAAGATGGTTGTATTAAATGATAGAAAATAAAGATAGTTACATTAATTGGTAAATATATGAAATATTGTTGTATAAATAAGTTATTTTCCCTTTTTGGTATATTATTATGTTTAAATGATTTGTATTCTCATTTTTATTGTTGTTTTGTATATGAAATAATTGTTTTACTTGCTACATAATTCTTTTTTAAGTTGCCAAATAAAAAGCTTTTTCTAATTTGTATTAGCAATAAGAATTCTTGTCTTTTATTAATTAAGATTGTATTATTTGGTTATATTTATTTTTGTACTAATCTTGTATAGGTTACATCTACCTTAGATTGTTTGAAAGCGAAACTCAAGTTGCAAGATTACCACACAATTGTATGTTTCTAAGCACTACAGAAGCAAATGAAAAGTGTGTTATAACTTGGCATTTGTTGTATTCCTTCCTTTTTTGTGAATAAGTACTCTATTCCTAGAACTAAAACATGCAATTATATTTCATTCCTAAGATCATCTTAAAAATATATAATTTAAAGCAACTGTAAATGGAGCATTACATAAAATAAATAACCATACAAAACTTCATTCTTGCATTTTTCATATATTATTGCTTTCTTCCTGCTGCTTTGTAGACTTCTTAAATGAGTGATGAATTCACTGAAGACATGTTTATATGACATGCATTATCAAGGATGTTTGAAAGAAAACCCACAACTAAGTATAACCATCCCTAAAATCATCTTCACGATTAATTCTAGCATGCTCTTTTTATTTTTATTTTGTATTTCTTACATGTTGTTGGGGCTAGCTTCCTTGTAAGGTGTAATGGTACTTGGGTAAATGGAGGGATTGTTTGCTACAGATTCTCAAAACCATCTCTCTTAAAATTTGGGAGAAGGTATGCTTCCCTCATCCCTTGTATATAATTGTTTGAAGATGTGTAAGCATTTGAGCTGAATACATGGACTTCAATGGTTAGTAACTTTTTGTTAGATGTCAAAGTTTTAACCTGGTTACTTATTGTAGATGAAAGTAATATGGATATGTTTTGGAAGTAATACGGATATCATTTCTGTCTTTCCAAATCATAAACTAACTTTAAAGAAAGGTGTGCTTGTCATGTGGCTAAGAAATATTAACCACTCCAAAGGTTTATGCAATGAAATGATAAACAAGGCAAAGATAATTTGTTCAAGAAACTATGACATTTTTTATATACAATGTTGCATAAATGGGTATTAAAACTGAAAGATGGTTGTATTAAATGATAGAAAGTAAAAATAGAAAAAAAGTAGACTCTACGTATAATAAACAAAGCAAAGGTAATTTGTTAAGAAACTATGATATTTTTTATATACAATGTTGCATATATGGGTATTAAAATTGAAAGATGGTTGTATTAAATGATAAAAAATAAAAATAGAAAAAAGTAGACTCTACGTATAATAAACAAAGCAAAGGTAATTTGGTCGAGAAACTATAACATTTTTTATATACAATGTTGCATAAATGGGTATTAAATTTGAAATATGGTTGTATTAAATGATAGAAAATAAATATAGAAAAAAAGTAGACTCTACGTATAATAAACAAAGCAAAGGTAATTTGTTCAAGAAACTATAACATTTTTTATATACAATGTTGCATAAATGGGTATTAAATTTGAAAGATGGTTGTATTAAATGATAGAAAATAAATATAGAAAACAAGTAGACTCTACGTATAATAAACAAAGCAAAGGTAATTTGGTCGAGAAACTATAACATTTTTTATATACAATGTTGCATAAATGGGTATTAAATTTGAAATATGGTTGTATTAAATGATAGAAAATAAATATAGAAAAAAAGTAGACTCTACGTATAATAAACAAAGCAAAGGTAATTTGTTCAAGAAACTATAACATTTTTTATATACAATGTTGCATAAATGGGTATTAAAATTGAAAGATGGTTATATTATATGATAGAAAATAAAAATATAAAAAAAGTAGACTCTACGTGTAATAAACATAGCAAAGGTAATTTGTTCAATAAACTATAACATTTTTATATACAATGTTGCATAAATGGGTATTAAATTTGAAAGATGGTTGTATTAAATGATAGAAAATAAAGATAGTTACATTAATTGGTAAATATATGAAATATTGTTGTATAAATAAGTTATTTTCCCTTTTTGGTATATTATTATGTTTAAATGATTTGTATTCTCATTTTTATTGTTGTTTTGTATATGAAATAATTGTTTTACTTGCTACATAATTATTAAATATTTGAAATAATTGAAACTTATTTTTTTTATTAGAGATAAATTAAACTACCATTACGATTATCAAAGAAAAAGAAAGATACAAAATAGCAAATAATTGCCACGACAAAAGCTGAAATACTAAACTAGACTACAAACTAAAACAAATATCAAACATCAAATTTACACCCAAATGAATCTAACTACACAACAAAAACTACTTCTGTCCAATTATACCAAGTGACATATTTTCTTTAGGTAGTTAGCCTAAGTAGACTTAAAAAGTAATTTCTCATGGTTTTTACACTGCCTATTCATAATTACGAATAGGTTTCATGTTTTCTTTATTAAAAAGTAATCCGGCTCCAAAACGATATAAAGAGATTTAAAAAAATTATATCAAGTATAATGTATGGAGAGTTGTTTTAACTATTTATAAAATCTTATATTTTTAATAAATAATTATGATGACCCGTGTATCACACGGGCATCTAAGCTAGTAGATTAATATACACTTGTAGTTTATTCTACCACCGAATAGATTAACAGGTCATAAAGTGGCAATTTGTAGGAAAATGGTTAAACAAAAGAATTAAGTTACGTAACATATAATATGATTTGCAAATGCAAACATATCACTACTAGAAAACAGCGTGATTTTCGAGGGCGTTAATTCCCTCGGAAGACATTCCGAGGATATTCCTACATATTTCCGACAGCGTTAAGTTACCTAGAGTTTTCCGATAAACTTCCGAGGGCGAGAAATGTCTCAGAAATTCCTCGCAAATTTTCCGAGAGACTTCCGAGGAAATACACCCTTGAAAAGCATAGCGAGAGATTTCCGAGAAATTTCCGAGAACTAACATGCCCTTGGAAATTCCTCGCAAAATTTCTGAGAGACTTCCGAGGAAATACACTCTCGAAAAAGATAGCGAGTGATTTCCGACAGATTTCCGAGAGCTAAAATGCACTTAGAAATTCCTCGCAAAATTTCCGAGACACTTTCGAGAGATTTTCGACAGATTTCCGAGAATTAATATGCCCTTGGAAAGTTCTCGGAAATTTCCAAGGGTTTTCCGAGGGCTAAAATTTAATTTTTATATATTTATCACTTTAAAACGCAAATTATCAAATATAAAGGTATACTTATACAAATACATGTATTTAGATGTATCATTAAGCATAAATTAGAATATTTATAGTAAGGTACCTATATGAATAAATGTTCATAAACAAATATGTGTATATAAACGTGCTTGTGATTTGTATGTGTCATCATGATGTTTATAGTATATTAGTATCCTATTATTATTTATTTGTTTGATTATGCTTATTATGAAATATGCATGTACTTATATTATGTTTTGCATTTATAAATAGTGTAAAATATAAGAAAAACGATTTTCGTCCTTGGAAAACCCTCGGAAATTTCCGAGGGTTTTCCGGGGGCTAAAATGTAATTTGTATACATTTGTCACTTTAAAACACAAATTATCAAACATAAAGGTATACTTATACAAATACATGTATCTAGATGTATCATTAAACATAAATTAGAATATTTATAGTAAGGTACCTATATGAATAAATGTTTGCAAACAAATACGTGTATATAAGCGTGCTTATGATTTGTATGTGTCATCATGATGAGTATAGTTATTAGTATCCTATTATGATTTATTTGTTTAACTATGCTTATTATGAAATATGCATGTACTTATTTTATGTTTTGCATTTATAAATAGTGTAAAATATTAAAAAAACGATTTTCATCTAAGGAAAGCCCTCGGAAATTTCCGAGGGTTTTTTAGGGCTAAAATGTAATTTTTATATATTTGTCACTTTAAAACATAAATTATCAAACATAAAATTATACTTATACAAATACATGTATCTAGATATATCATTAAACATAAATTATAATATTGATAGTAAGGTACCTATATGAATGAATGTTCGTAAACAAATACGTGTATATAAACGTGTTTGTGATTTGTATGTGTAATCATGATGTGTATAGTAGATTACTATCCTATTATGATTTATTTGTTTAATTATGCTTATTATGAAATATGCATGTGCTTATTTATGTTTTACATTTATAAATAGTGTAAAATATAAAAAAAACGATTTTCGTCCTTGGAAAACCCTCGGATATTTCCGAGAGTTTTCCAAAAGCTAAAATGTAAATTTTATATATTTGTCACTTTAAAACACAAATTATCAAACTTAAAGGTATACTTATACAAATCATGTACAAAGATATATCATTAAACATAAATTAGAATATTTATAGGAAGGTACCTATATGAATGAATGTTCGTAAACAAATACGTGTATATAAACGTGTTTATGATTTGTATATGTCATCATGATGAGTATAGTATATTAGTATCTATTGTGATTTATTTGTTTAATTATGCTTATTATGAAATACGCATGTATTTATTTTATGTGAAATAGTGTAAAATATAAGAAAAACTATTTTCGTCCTAGGAAGCCCTCGGAAATTTCCGAGGGCTAAAATGTAATTTTAGTATATATTTCACTTTCAAACACAAATTATCAAACATAAAGGTATACTTATACAAATACATGTATCTAGATGTATTATTAAACATAAATTAGAATATTTATAATAAGGTACCTATATGAATGAATGTTCGTAAACAAATACGTGTATATAAACTTGTTTGTGATTTGTACGTGTCATCATGATGTGTATAGTATATTAGTATCCTATTGTGATTTATTTGTTTAATTATGCTTATTATGAAATATGCATGTGCTTATTTTATGTTTTGCGTTTATAAATAGTGTAAAATATAAGAAAAACAATTTTCGTCCTAGGAAAGCCCTCGGAAATTTCCGAGGGTTTTCCGAGGGCTAAAATGTAACTTTTATATATTTGTCACTTTAAAACACAAATTATTAAACATAAAGGTATACTTATACAAATACATGTATCTAGATGTATCATTAAACATAAATTAGAATATTTATAATAAGGTACATATATAATTGAATGTTCGTAAACAAATACGTGTATATAAACGTGTTTGTGATTTGTACGTGTCATCATGATGTGCATAGTATGTTAGTATCCTATTATGATTTATATGTTTAATTATGCTTATTATGAAATATGCATGTGCTTATTTATGTTTTACATTTATAAATAGTGTAAAATATTAAAAAAACGATTTTCGTCCTCGAAAAGCCCTAGGAAATTTCCGAGGGTTTCCGAGGACTAAAATGTAATTTTTAGATATTTGTCACTTTAAAACACAAATTATCAAACATAAATGTATACTTATACAAATACATGTATCTAGATATATCATTAAACATAAATTAGAATATTTATAGTAAGGTACATATATGAATGAATGTTCGTAAACAAATAAGTGTATATAAACGTGCTTTTGATTTATATGTGTCATCATGATGTGTATAGTATATTAGTATCCTATTATGATTTATTTGTTTAATTATGCTTATTATATTATATGCATGTGCTTATATGTTCACTATAACAAAATGAGGCTAATGCAACATTTTGATAGCAACACTTTTGAATAATGTTGCATTTATACACAATGTTAGCTATAAAGCAACACTTTGAAAATAAATGTTGCATTTGAATATCTAATGCAACACTTTTTCTCAAGTGTTGTAAAATTTATACATAATTGCAACATTTTTATTAAGTGTTGCACTTGTAGATGTTAAAAAGCAACACTTATTCTAAAGTGTTGCAAACTTTATAAAAAAATGCAACATTATTAATAAGTGTTGCATTTTAAACTTAATAACTATGAGTTATTTAATGTGTTGCATGTGAACTTAACTGAAAATTGTTAAATTTTAAAAAAGTGTTAGTATATTAAAATTCAATAGTAGCATATACTTACATAGCAAAGGATTTGTAGACTGTAGTGATGAATATGTTTGGTTGATATATAATGTCTTAGAAAGTTTTCTGTGTGACTCATATTTATAGATCGATGTGATAATAAGAATATAAATTGTGATAAACATTATGCAATATAGTACGGAACTTGAGTTTTTATCTATTTCAAATTCATTTTCATTTAACGCATTTTCATATTGATTCTTTATTTTTATTTTTTTTATTGTACTTCATTTTATTTAATTGATTCCCTGACTTTTTCTGAACTCATTTAAGCCGTAGAATTAAATTTTAATTGAATATTTGTTTCACTTGAAGCACCACTCATAAATATTATCACACCAATCAATTATTTTATACTTTGAAGTACCTAGATATGTCAATGAGAAATAAACACCAGAACAATATAAAAGTATAAGTATACAATTTGTCGTGTATGTTCAATATATATTGTGCAAAAAATGTTCTTTTTACTGTATAGAGTTTTTGTCCAAAGTTTAAGAAAATTCTTCCAATTGTTAATCGGTAAGTTTCCAAAAGAATATCATCAAATTGACACAAGTCCATAAAGACTAATGGTCAGATTTAAAGATCCAAGTAAAACAAACTATAAATAGTTATGACTAAAAAGCAAGTCTTGACAAGAAAGCCAATCACAACCACTAAAGAATGTCAAACCTATCAACCAAGAAAAAAAATAGTTGAATAAACTTCAACTACACCAAATATAGTGAAAACAAACACAAAAGATAAACAAAAACAATTATCAACAAGTCCTTGAACTACAAGCTTTAACGAATACACACATAAAGCAAACCAATGAAGATCACAAAATAGTCCTCTTGAGGAGCACGGATGCAACAAACCTCAAAAAAATCATAACCACCACATGTGTAACAACCCAGATTATGCAGTTTCTTTTACAAAACCAAAGGTTAAAACATATATTTATCATCATCGCATCACTAATTCGAAACTATTTATAGTTCATACAAAAACATATATAGTTTAAATCACATCTAGAAAAAATTTGATCCGTTTTACTTTGGTAACCTCTAGTAATCACATACACAAACCCATTAAGTGTAACACACACCCTTTCCATTACGCATATCATTGGTTACACCTGCACACAAAATTACATCCTAGGTAAGCATATGCTTAGTGAGTTATAAACTTATAATTAATTATACCACTTTCACTACTACAAACAAAGCAATGGGGACTTCGTTATGGAGACCGGGTTTAGTGGGGGTCTCCATTAAGAATGGTCTCTATGAGAATACACATGGGGACCGGTTTTAAAACCGGTCTCTTTGACATAACATATAGACCAGTTTTTATAAGAAAACATAAAGACCGTTTTTACATGAAAACCGGTCTCCATGTCTTTTATTCATTAGAACCTTGATGGCTACGATCTCATACTTATGACAAATAAGATAGAATAGGCTTGATACTCAAACATAAATTGACCAACTTGTTTTCACCTAAAAAGAACTCCCAAAGTTCCTTAGAACATTTGAAAAGAATAAGGTTAACTGCATATATGCAATTCATGGAACTGAAATGAGGTTAAGTAAGTAGACTCAATTGAAATGAGGTTAAGCAAGTGGAGCACATACTTTCTCAGCTGATCAGGGCTGTAACTTTTTAAACGGAAACGGAATGGAGACCTTCAGATGCACACTTTGCAGCTTAATAAGGCTCATAATTTGATAGCAGTGAGTCTCCTTCAAACATCTTCAGAATCATCAAGGCTCAATTATGCAAGAAATATACATATGTGTAACAAATTTATGGGGCTTCGTAATAAAAAAAATTACTTAAGCATTTGAAATTTGAAATAGTGATGTAGTTCAACCATTGATTACATGTGAACCCATGCAACTTATACAATAGAATAAATATACTCATATTGCAATGTTACTCTCCTTATTACAGAACCTTTTATGTCGAATGAAATCTATTTAAATCAATTTGGGTAAAACTCTATTCCTAATTTATAAATGGGTTATCCAATCTCACATTTTGTTTGTTCTTTTGTTAACTTATCATGTAATCATGTTGACTTAATAATTGTAGTTTTAAGGATTTTTTTTTTGTCCATGCCACCCAGTACATCACAATTACAGTCGTCGAATCGGTGTCATTAAATATCGTAATATGAAGTGAGACCTATTCCCACTACTCATCTTCATCCATGTACTTTCAGCCATTGGTTCATGTTAAATATCGTAATATTAATCCCTCTAGAATAACCAACATTCAACAGCCCAGTTTTCTTACATACGTGAGCGGTCTTAAACTAGTGGAATTAAAATTCTAATCGAACCGATACCTTAACGATAGCATGATCGAATGGAATTGAAACAACAACAGAAGAGTTGTGACATAAATAGACACTGACCTTCATCGCTGCTGAATACTTGACCCTTGGTACCGAAATTCTGCTACCAGAGTTCGATCTGCTTCTTTCGCCCCTTACCAGTCATCGTCGCCCACTCACAATAGATCGAGATTTATGACTTAATGGGAGAGGAACATGCCGGTATCAATCAATGAATAGGGAGAGAAAGTACCATGGATGCGAACCCTTATCCTCTTCGTTTTTGAATTGCAGGGGAGGGAATTGTATAGCCTTTTGGTGGGAAACGGATAAAGGGTGGGAATTGGGGAAAATAGTTGGCGGTAAACTTTGGGATAATTGGGGAACATGCGGGTATCTTAAATTAAAGTTTCTATTAATTAATAATTAATGTGTAGAATAAACATGATTAATAGAAAAAAATAATTTTGAAATTATCGATTATATAACATCTACAAACTTTGAATAAAATGAATACTATATAAATAAATTTTTAATAAAAGAAACAAGTATAGAAGCGTAATACGTATGATTAAAAGCTTTGAATAAAATAAATAGGTTATAATTAAACTTTAAAAAATAAAAGATATAAAAATATTCTTTTGTGTTACTTACAAACTTTCAATAAATTAATAGTATATAATTAATAGTATATAAGTACTGTTTAAGGGTAAAATATAATGATTTAGATACACTCGAAATCCGAGTATGGTGGTTTAAAAAGGCAACCGTAACCATTAGGTCTTGATGATGCTTGACTGTTCATGATGAATTATGATGTGTATGTGTACGTTGTATAGCATAATATCATTCCGGGAGTCAACTATGTCCTATTCTCCTAAATGAGTTTTGATCAGGCTGTATTAGCTCTCTATGTTTCATGACGTGTGTTCATATAATACAAGGGTAACAATATGTATTAATGTGTATAAACACGGTCATCCTGAACGAGGGAGTAACACCTTAAGTTACAAACTGATGTAGCTAGGTTAAAGGTCTCTTGGTCAATGAACTATAAATAGGGTCGTAACAAATCCAATGAACACAAAAGAGGATTGTTATGTGTTTGTTCGTTTAACTTTAATCGATCGAATAAGCAAACACAAACGGATAATTGAACGGGTTTATGTGTTCATGTTCTGTCGAGTTCCTCTTCTTCATAAAGGGCATTATAGACAACTTGAACATCTCATATTTCATCTCTCCTCTCTCTCACGTATAATATGTAAAATTCCTATCCATTAATCCTAAATATTCACTACTATCTCACTCTCTCAATATTGTGCCTGGCGATAAATCTGGGCCACCTCCCTCAAAGCCGCTGCTGCCCTCAAAGTTGGCTTCTGCTTTAGCAATCCACAAATCCCTTCACTCTCACCCAACCTCCACCTCTTCTCTTTATCCAATCTGTCAACGGTGCTGGTGTCTTCTAGGCGTCGATGTTGGTGTCATCTAGGCGCCATTGATGTTCTACCACACAATAGATAAATATTGTCGATATCTATTATGGTAGCTAGGGTTTGATACTTGTTCTTGGTTGACATAAGTGGTGGTGTTGAGCGATATTGTTAATGGATATGATGAATAAGGTGAAAATTAAACTTGTTATCAGTTGACGGAATTGGATATAAGGTGTGAAACGCATCTCCATTAACCCTAAATCCTCCTTTACTCTCCCCCTTTATGAATATTGTGGCCGACGATGAGATACGAGTTGCCTCCCTCTAATCCGCCATCACCGCCCTCAAAGCTGACATCGCCACACTAAAATTCGATTCTGATGTGGTTTTTTATTGTTGAATCCCTAATACCATTTACCAAGAACAAATTTCTACTCTTATTTATAAATTTTACATATTTATACCTATTTAAACAAGTAATATTGGAGATATTTTATAAGTTGTTTATATTCTTAAAAGTTATGTTTTAGTTTTATTTCTATTGTTGTTCGTTATTAAACAAGAGAGTTTGAGATGTTTGAACAAATTATTTTTTTCTTCATTAGTAAAATAGATTTTCTTTATGGTTTACAAGGAAAATCACGTATTTAGCGTTGAAAAGTGAACAAGTGTTAACATGGTTTAGGATAAAAAGGTGTGCTATGGTTGCTTGACACAAACAAAAAATAAACTAAAATAGATAAAAATAATCGACATGAACATTATATGATACAAAACAAGTTAGCTTAAAATGAACTTATTTCTTATTAACACGACTACTAAATGAATTATTAAAAGATTTACATAAGTTCAATAGATTTTACCACAAAAGCGGGAATACCTAGAATGTATAAAATAAAAATGGGCGGTAATCAAAATATCAAATTGAAATTATTTGGACTCTTTAACTTAATTATCTTTCTTATTTCCTCTTTTCCTCTCGCCGTCCTCCCATTGACCCAAATTAGGGCATTAGCTAGTCGCAGCAGGAGCCCCACGGCAACAGATCTAGGCTTCCAGCAACCGCCCGCATCCAGCAATTAGGTTTCTCGACCATGCGAGTAGGCTGTGGGCACTTGATCGGCGGCGATTAGGTTTCTCAGGGTTCCGGCAATGGGCACTCGGCACAACCAGGGAACAGCGAATCAGTATTAGGCAGCGACTAGGGGTTCTCGGCAGGTAAGTTCTATGCCTCCGCATTTCTGCAATGACGATTAATTTCTAAAATTATTAGTGTAGTGTAACCTCTGAAAATTAACAAATGAATACGTTTTGCAGTAAAGGCTCAAACATTCATAGTGTTATCTTCATTAGAAAACGTTGCATCTCAAGGCCTATTTTCATTGCTTTTCAAGGTTCCTTAGCCATCCTGTATTCCTGCTTGTTCAAGGTATAAAGATTATTCCTTGTATAAAAATCAGCGATTTGGGTGTTTGTCTCAATTAAAAGGCTGGTGTTATGATAGGCTTGGATACTCTTTTCTGGTTGATTCTTTAATTTTCAGGGTTATGTTAAGTGGATTCTTAAAGTTTTTTATTGTTTGTTTCTCCTTCAGTTACATGATGCTAATTATTTCTTTGATGAATCTCTAATTGTCTAAAGTAGAAAATGGATGGTTTGATGACGTCTTGAAACAATGTTTGTAATTAACCAGTTTACTGTTGAAATATATTAGATTTTTGTCATATTGGATTAATCATCTAGATCTCTAGTTAAATATTTAAGATTGCTTTCTTCATGCTTCTTTGCAGGCCAAAAAAGTAAGTGATGACTTCACAAGAGACATGTTGATATCTCTTAAATTGTTCGGACAAGGTATGTTTTTCCTTATTATTTAGTCTATCAATCCAAAATAGTTTTTTCTTATGTAATAACTTGACATAATTTAAGTATTTGAATTTTGAAGTGAGTGTTTTCTATTTGACAATGTTATATTCTAGCTTGACTTGTATAATACACACGTCTACGGGTCTCTAAGTAAGTAAATTGATAAAAATGTGAGATGTGGTGAGACATTATACATGTGGTTTCAGAGGTGTTTATGGATTCACTAAAATCATATGTAGAAGAGAAAAAACATTAAGGTGGCTAATATATAAATAGAGAAAATATAAAAGCAGCGTTAAAAGATGAGGTTGAATAGGAAAAGGATAAGGATAAGTTAGAGGCGATGACACAAGATTTTAACCATCGATGGTACAAAATAGTTGAATATATTTTGTAACAATTAATACTAATAGAAAAACTACATTTTAAAGTTGATTGAGAGTTGGTTGCTTGAAATCATCTATATGTATATTCATGAAAAATATATATGCTAACAATATTCTCTAATTTTTTTTTCCAGGAGGAATGTTCTAAGGTTATGAAACATCAAGGTGGAGATTTTCTACTTTTATAAAATGTATAGACATGCATAGGATTTTGATTTACCAATAACTTCATTGTATTGAATACTCTTTATGATAGGGATTCTATGATTGTATAATAGTACACTACAATACAATATTATTTGTAATAGATTTCATTGTTAATAGCTAATTCATTATTGTTGTTGAATAGAATAAATGTTTGTGTATTATACAAAATCAACATATACCATATTTAGGTTGTAACAAAAGGTGATGCACATCAATGAATACGTGTTTCATTTAAACTTATTTATTTTATAGAAGTGTTTCTTTTACTAGAACAATTTGTCGCATTTATGTAACTAAAACTATATAAAGTGTTGCATTTGACATATAAAAGTGTTGTTATAGCCTACCCAAAGTAAATAAAAAAGTGTTGCACTTAAGTGTAAAAAGTGTTGTATTTTAAAAGTGTCGCATTTTCGAACAACATGCAACGTTTTCAAGAAGTGTTGCGTATTCTAATATAAGTGTTGCCTTAGAGCTAAGGCAACACGACCTAAAGCAGCACTTGGTAAAGTGTCGCATTATCCATAAGACAACATTTTCCATGCCTAATGTAACACTTTATCGGTGTTGCCTTAGGTTCAATTTGTAGTAGTGGTTTTACATTTATAAATAGTGTAAAATATAAAAAAAACGATTTTCATTCTTGGAAAGGCCTCGGAAGATTGGTATATTTTAAGTGTTTATATGTGGTTTGTGTTGAAAAATATTATAAAAACTACAAAAACAAATGTTCGTTCTAGGAAAGCCCTCGGAATTTTCCGAGTAATTTCCGAGGGCTAAAATGTAATTTTCATATATTTATCACTTTAAAATGCAATTTACGAAATTACTTAAACAAAACTTACTATTTTGTATGGCCATGTTGTTTAAACGAAAAAAATTGTTTATAATATTAATTAAAAATAGGATTATCGATCTAATTTAATAACACTCGTTGCAACACACGGCCAAAAGTTCTAATTAAAACACACTATTTTCTGAACTAAGTTAAAGCCCAAGTGTTAGAACTGTATTATTGTAATAGAATAGGAGTTCAACAATAGTTGAGGGTGCTTATTGTAAATATACCTTATAGGTATATATCCCTTGTGATAGACAAGGAAATGTAAGGATTGCCTCACAATGTAACGCTTAACTATGTGTTTTGTAAGGTGAAATAAGATTCTCTCTCAATCTATCATAGTTACTTATCGCATTCCTTCATTCTACCGCTTGTTTATCCCCAACAAGTGGTATCAGAGCCAAAGGAGTGAAGATCTATCGGGTGTTATCATCAACAAATCGAGATTTGAAGATCAAAAGGGCGGATCATACGGGTTTTTCAACTCAAGATGCTACTTATGATATGATAATAGGGGTTATCGATCAAGAATCAAACAACATCTTCTGTTCTTTGATCGAAAAAGGTATATTCAACTGTTCAATACACGAAAAATCAGAAAAATCGAAGTTTTCTTAGGTTTATTGTTCATGCCTTGAACTTACTGTTTCATCTACGAAGGCATCATTTTACGTGGGTTTGGTTCGGTTTATAAAAGAGAAATGGTCGAAATTATTACTTGAATCAACCACAAGAAAATCGATTTTAATCTGATCGATTTTGAAGCTTTCAAAATTTTGTCAAGAACAGTTGGAAAATTGAAGAACGCTTCAGATCTGGGATTTTGATTTCAAAAAGGATAAAAACACCAAAAATTTGGTGTTTGTGTGTGAAATCAAGTGCTGGTATGGGTGTTTGAGTTTGAGTGTGGAACTTGCACAAGTCAAGATCAAATCAAGTACAAATCAGGTACAAGTGGGCAGATTTGACATCTTTTGTGTCAAGTGCGATAGCTATCAGCCGCACTTTTTAAGTTCCTGTGCGATTAGTAAGAAATTCACCAAGTGTTGGCCAATCGCATGGATCCAATCACATGAACCCTATCGCATGCGATCGAGTTGAATTTGGGCCTACAGTTTCTCTATCAGCCGCACTCTAGGGCTATCGCATGCGATCGAGTTGAATTTGGCCAAGTACAGGTTCTCTATCAGCCGCACTCTAGGGCTATCGCATGAACCCAATTGCATGCGATTCAATGGCACAGATCCAATCGCACAGATTCAATCGCATGCGATCCGAATCACACTATCGACCGTGTTCTTATATTGTTCTATCAATTGTGGTCTATCGAACAGGTTTCTCAGAGTTGCATTTTTCACTCAAAATTTCAAAATTGTCATCCGAACCCCCGTCGTCATTCTGACTGATTTATCTTGCCACCTTGATTCCTAAGTCAAGTGTTTGGATTTTTTGACTGAGTCGGGAGTTCTCAAAGTTTCAGTTATCATTCTGATGTTTCTAGATTTGGGTTAGCTTTGGGTCATTACTACCATGTACTTAATTCCTAATACCCTATGTCTAGTCATCCTGCCCTTTCCTAACTGATTTTTTGTTCTTCTTTCTTAGTGTCATCAATATCTGATCTCAAAACCAGATTTTGGCCATCCATTCCTTGTTTCTTTAGAATCTTGGTAGTATTTTATCAGTCAGTTCTGAATTCTCATTTGTCATTCTTATCTTTCAGAATTCGTGTACCGTTGCTTGATTGTCTTAACCAACATCCGTTTACTTCATGTTTTCGAAGAGTTTGATAGATTTTTGTGTGCTTTTGAATAAGGATGTATCAGACTCCCTGTTCACGTTATGCGTTCAAAGTCACCTTTTCTATAGTCATACAGGTTGAAAAGGCTTGAATATGATTTCAGCTCCCTGTGTTCCTTAACGCTTATTTTTTACTATAGAATCTTTATCCGTCCCAAGTTCGTTTGCATCCACTTGTCACTCGTTCTCTTTGTCACTTGTTGTGATCCCGACTAGGTTGATACTCTTGTACGAGACTTCTCAGATTTTCGATTTGGTTGATGTATTCACTTATGATCTACATTCACTCCTCAACGATCCATCGTGGCTCACAAGTGGTAGAAGATAATAGACTGATATTTCTCAACTGAAACATTTTTCATGATGACCAGTAAAGACTTTGGACATCATGAGGGGGAGATATAAAGATTTATTCAGTTGGTTACTGCTTGAGACATATTTTAGCAGGTATTCAGTCTAGGGGGAGAAGTACTCAGATGAAAAAGCAAGTCATATTCTCGCCCCAAATTTTGTCAAGGATCAAGAGCAACATTGTAGGGGGAGGGTTTCCCCGTTCGTGATTCTAGGGGGAGTAAGCAACATATTCTCTCCTGTTGATGAATCCTTATATGCTTCCGCTGATTGCCCAATGCTCAAGGATCCAATTGCTGAAAACCTCTATATGCTAAATTGATTATATAACCGAAGGCGATCAATGCATTAGGTTACTGGAGCGCTACAAGACAATAAGCACAAGACCCTCAAGATGCTGAAGGCGATCAATGCCAAAGGTTGATTCGCATGCAAGGGTTGATTCGCATGCGATTGATAAACAAAGAGTGATTCGCATGCTATTAACCAAAGGGTGATTCGCATGCGAATAACACACCAAAGAGTTAATCGCATGCGATTAAACAGTTCTATAAGCCGGGTATACTTACATATCAGCCGTGTTTACACGTTTTTTTGGTCCAATCAGAGCATGACACGTGTCCCTTTAACTGACATAAAATCCCATCAGTTACCAAAGCTTCTTCCACACGATTCAAATTCTCGAAATTGTCTTAAGTGTGCTCTCGATTTTCTTGGTTACTTTAGCATACGAATCCTCTCGTTACTCTGCCAAAATTTACACTTTTTATATCAAAATACTCCTAATCACAAAGGTAACAACTTGTACAGATTACATTTTGAAAATTTTGAGTTAAAAGGGTATTTTTTGGCCTTTGAACATCCATATGCGACTTAGGGGTTCTACACTTTGAAGGGATTTTTGGGACATGAAACGAACTCGTTTGAACAAACAAAACATGCGATGGGTATAGTGAACACATGGGGAACACTTTGATGTAAAAATATTTCAAAAATCTCGACAAGTGTTCTTCGTGTTCTTGGGGGGTATAAACATACACTTACAATTTGGTTTTTGGCTCAAAAAGGGGTGTTAGGATGATTTTTTTGACTATGCTCCAGTACTACAAAGTTGTTCAGTACTATCTAACTGACACTTCAAAGTATCAAAACAACTTTTTTATACTGAAAATCATCCTGTACATAATAAGGGTTCAACACATGTGTTTTTTGAACCTTGGTCAAAGTTGGTCAACTTGGTCAACATTAGTCAACTTTATCATATTTACTACAGATTGACCAACATTCATAGATAAATGTTGTTTTCATACATATCTCTTTATCTTTAACTCAACAGTTTTATCTCTCTGACAGATAAGATGGCACGAGTTGTACGTGACCCAGAGGAGATCATGCCCAGAGCCGAGTTTCTTAACACTGGCTCCCATGAAAACAATCATTATGTTGACCTAACCAAACTCAAAAACCCAACCTACCCCATTGTCACCGAGATCCTCAAAATTCACCCCCTAAATCATCTACTAACCTATAACCCAGCTACAACAGGCACACATGTTCCTGAATTATACGTGCAACGATTTTGGAAAACATGTGATGTGCGGGAAAATAACAGAGGTTATGAGGTAATTCATGCGAAGGTCGACGAATTTCAAGTCAATATATCTCTTAGTCGCCTCAGAACAATCTTTGCCCTACCCACAGCAGACAGCAGACCTCCGGCAACAGACTTTGAGGACATCCCAGATGAGGATGCATGTCTTGCAATAATAAGGGAGATGGGATATGACGGTGAGCTCATCAGGAAAGGTCAATTCAAACGCACCGGCTTGCATCCAAAATATAATACATTCATGACGGTGCTTCAAAGATGTCTCACTCCAAAGCACTCAGGCTACGAATTCCCAACGGAACATCAACTCAAAATCTTTGTAGCAGCTGCGACGCATATGCATGTGGACTATGCATTCCTTCTCTTCCAGGACATCAAAGCTACTATGCTCAGGAAAAACTCCCAAAATAAGAGGGATTCGAACATGCTGCCCTACCACCGATTTCTACCAATGATCATCCAGTATGTGATGGATCGAAATGCACAAATTCCTCGGAGAACAGGTTTACCTTCCATTATTCCTAAACTTTTCTTGAATAGAAAACCTGCCATTCCTGCAAACATGCCAATTCCAAAACCCTTCCCTGTATCTATTTTAGACCTTTGTGAGCAGAATGATATTGTTAAGAGTTATAGGTAGAGTGTAGGAATACCTCCCATGGTCGGGCCAGAGCCAGCCAGACCTGCCTAGAGAGGAGTAGCACCTGGTGAGCATGTAGAACTTAAGCCTCAGACATCTGCGGGAGATGCTGAGCGGGACGTGCAGAGAGAAAATATTGAGAGGGGTGGAGAAGAGGGTGAAGGTGTTGAGAGTCGAGAGGGAGGGGATGCGTATGATCCCACCACCGTACACCGACTTGTCCAAACTATTCCCCATATCACCCCAACCCAAGCTGTTATTACTGAACTTGGTCTTGACACCTCTGAGTCATCCAGTTCCGAATCCTCCCATGCTGAATCAGCTTCTCACCAAAGTGGTGCCCATGTTCTTGAACCTATCTTATCCCCTTTGGGCACCCCAGAACACCAAATTGCCACACCTTCTTACACCACCCGCACCCATGTTGTACCTTCCATACTGGGTCTTGACATCTATGTCTCATCCAGTTCAGAATCTTCTCACGATGAATCAGCTTCCAGACCAGGTGGTGCCCCTGCCTTTGAACCTATCCAATCACCCATGGGCACCCCTGAAAGACCCATAGACAAACCCACTGAAAGCACCCCCTCCTACATGAAACTAACCAACCCACAACCAACCTCACCAGAAGTGACACCCACAGCTCAACCTGACAATGCTATTCCTCAAGCAAGTGAGCTAGTCATCACCTTGACTCCTCCAACACAAACTGCTGAAGTACTTACAGCAGGAAGGGCCATAGTTGCCCCTGAACATGACATTCCAGTCACTGAGCCAAGTAATTCCTTATCTGTTGAAACTGGTTCTGTCACCCCTGACCCTTTAAATCAACCATTAGAGGGGCATGGTGCTGGTAGTGGTGAAGATGAAGATAGTTTTGTTATTAGGAGTGCGAGTGATAGAGAGGAAGTGAGAAAAGAAAAAATGAGTGCTGAGGGTTCCCTAAACCAAGAAAGCCGGGAAGCCACATCCACTATGGGGCCTGACATTGTTGGGCCTCATATTGAACAAGTCGCGGTGATCCCACCCGTGCAAGTTTCTGCCCCACCTAGCTACTACGGTGTCTCTCAACAGGCACCGTCTTTATTGCACAGGGCTATAGCACATACACTGGGTCAACCCTAATTGGGTGTTGGATCTATTGAACAAAGAGGACCGCCTCCCTCGTCCTCGACTCCTTTTCGTGCACAAATTGATATACCGCGGATCTCCGCATATCTTGAACAACACAGAGTCACCATTGATGCACTAAGCTTGTTAACTCAACAAGTCTCCTCAACTTCCAGAGGTGGTACCTTTTCAAGTGCCATTCGAGGATTGGAAGGAAATCCTGCTGGAGCCAACATACCTGCTGCTCCAGTAGGTGGTACTGCCTCTGTGACTGGTACCTCAACCGGAACTCTTCGCGATTCCGGGTTTGTTTCACGTGCAGAACTTCATGATCACATTCAACAAGACGTGGCACCAATCCACCAACAACTGCTAACGACAAATCAAAGGTTGGATCGGATTGAACAAGCTTCCCAGGCCCAAGCTCAACAATTGAACAGAATAGAAGAACTCCTTAATGCTAGAACTGCAGTGTCAGAACCACAGCCACAACCTGATCCATCATCTATGTCAGTTGATGCCTTAAAGAGCTTGCTATATGTCAGACTTCTGGAACAACAGCCAGAATCAGCTCATGACCAAGACCTTCTGACAACTTTTCGCAATAAACAGCGTCCACAGGGAATCTCCATGGATGACTTTCAAGAGTTTCATAAAGATGTAAACAACAAGATAGATAGGATCACAAGAGGTTTCTATACTTCACTTTCAAAGGTTACTGACAGGTTGAAACTGCTTGAACAAACCTGTCAGGCTCAGACTCAGGGAAGCAAAAGGAGACGGGATGATCAAGATCCTGATGATCAACCCGAGGGGGAGAAGAGGAGAAGAATGTATATGACATCTCCCTCTGTGGTTGCTATTGTACCTGTTCAGGAGACATCTCCCTCTCAGGTTCCTACCGTACCTGTTCCGCGTTTGAGTTCATATCTATATGCAGGTATAAGTTCAGCTGGGTCTGGGAGTCAACAACAACAACAAACTACACAACAAATGGCCGATGAAGTTCCTGAACAACAAACTGATGATGCTAACAAACAGATTGTACTCTATGTACCTCCACAATATGAACCGAGGCCAATAGAACTTGAAGAAGGTGAGATACCTTACGAGCAGTCCCATGCCGATATGTTTGAGGGATTCTCAGACTCAGAAGGTGAAACAAGGGAATTATATGAGTCTATGCATACTTCACCTACACGGCATATGGGAGAAGGCAGTTCTGCTCTGCCAGAGGAGGAAGCTGAGGATCCTGATATGGAAAGACTTTTCAAGAGTATTGATGAATACGTCGAGGTTGCTACACGTCCAACTTCACCTAGAGTTGTTGACAGATTCTATAATATCCCCAGTGAAAGGAAGCTTGCACTCAAAAAGAAAGAAAGGTTAGCAATCTCTAGGAGAAAGCCTAAAAATAAGAAACCAACTTTTGACGTGTCCAGGGTTCTCAGTGGTCTAAACTTGGAAGTTCATCAACAAATCCCTCCTCCTCCTGGTCAATTTCAAGAATCAGCTGCTGATATTTTAGAGAGAAACAGACAAACAGAAGCAGCTGAAAAATTCAGAAGAGAATCAGAATGGCCCTTGCCACAGAGATTCACAGTGCCACCTGCTCCTCCAGTGCATCGTGGGGATCCAGGACTTGATGCAGGTAACATGTTCACTAGGAGTGCTGGCCAACAACCTATATGGAAACCATATTTTGTCAACGCTGCAAATCTTGAAGAAAGAATACCAGAAATATACAGCATTGAACTGATAGAGGTTATTTCACCCGAGCTGAGGAACATGGATGACAAACAAAGAAGAATATATGATCACATCCTTACTCGTTCCAAAACCAAACCAGAAGATATCAAATCAGAATTTCCAATAGTTGAACTCCTCAGTGTTTATACCGAAACCAACTTCAACATAAAATATGCTATTTTCCATGTCAGAAGAGCAACAACCTATCATACTTCCTCACAGAAGCAGATCTGAGGTTTGTTAATATTGAAGACATCAGCTTTATATTTGACATTCTGTCTCAGAAAAGAGGAAAATGGCCTGATGAAGAGTTTGGAAGGGTTGCATTAATGAGGTATATGAGGAATCTTATGGAATATTTTGAGGAACATGATATTCAGCTCGGAGCTGAAAACAACTATTGGAAAGTCAATCTTCTTAAGCCTAATCAAAGCCATCCAGATCTTGAAGAGCTTGAAGAGTTGACAGTTATCTATGACGGTCATACAAACTTCAAAGGTGATCGAGGGGTCGTCTCAAAGAATACAAAAGGTGAAAAGATCTTCATCAGACTTGATGAACTCATGGCGTATTCAGACGGCACTTTGAAAATTCTCCATCATAAGATACATCAGAAAATATGGAATAACCGTGCAGCATACACTGATGAAGAACATGCTCAAGACTATCGTGCTATAGAAAGGATTAGAACGACACTGGATAGCAGCCTTTGACTAAAGAATATATTACATAGAAAAGCTATTAACTGAGATGTAGAATAAAGACTCAGCTAACAGACACTGAACTGCATATGTAAATTTGCTCAACTAAGGATAAATGTGAAAGACTCAGCTGACTAGATTTGCTCAGCTGATCGAAATGCTCAGCTAATAATACAAATCAGGGTGTAGCTAACCAACTGATCAAACTAAACTGTCAGCTGATCCTAAGGGCTCAGCTAATCGTTTGAGTATGATCAGCTTATGAAGGAATGATTGGATAAGTAGTAAATACCTTATCTGACAGATGGGAGGCATCAGCTGATCAATGTGATTGTGTCAGCTGATCCTTGATAGCTCAGCTGATCTTGAAATTTTCCTCAGCTGATGATTTTGGACCATCAGCTGATCCATTGTAGATCCTCAGCTGATGCTTCTTGACTTGTATTTTCTTCTCAGCTGATCTTCCTGAAGCTGGTCCTTTGGCTGATACTCAGTGTTCAGCTGACACTATGATTCGTCAGCTGACATTTCTTACTTAGAAATTCTTTAAGTCTAAGATGAAAAAACAACACATGTTTTTCATCAATCTAAGTCCAAAACTGAATATATGGTTTTGTTAACATCAAATCCTATTTTACTTAATAGATAGGTTTGATTTAGGTTTGATATTGCTATCTCCCCAACAAGAAGGCAAATACGCAAATGGCAAGTGACATTCGGCATTGGCAACAAATCGGCATACGAATAGATGAATGTATTTATTTGTTGTGAATGATTACACACCTCACTTAGGGGGAGATTGTTAGAAATATTAGAGTGAAGGGTGTAATATGTAATTACTCAAAGTTGGGGAAATGCTATATAAAGGCATTTCCCCCACATTATCAATTAAGCTTTTGCATTATTTCACTTCTTGTGTTTGTGATATTCTCTCTACCTCTCGGCTCTCTCTTTCTCAACCGAACACTCACAAACACACATTAATCTTATAGCATTGCTTCATCCGTATCATAATACGGGACCATCACCAAGGTCTTTATCCCCTTCTCATATGTTTCTCGGCCCAAACCCCCTCAAAGAAAAGCCCATCTTCAAACACTCTCATACCCTAATCCCTCTCATAAACCCTAATCTCCTATTCCCTCTTCCTCCCATCTGTGTATGAATGGTTTGTTTTTTTATATTAAATGGAATTTTTTGGCATTACAACAAAATTAAAAATTAAGTTTTTTGCAAAAATATTCACGTTTAGTGAAGGTATTTCAATAGATTTTCTAGCCTGAAAGTCAACCGAAATCCCTCGGAAACTTGTCCTCGGAAATCTCTTGGAAACTTGTCCTCGGAAATCTCTAAGAAATGTGTCCTCGGAATTTTCTCGGAAATGTGTCCTCGGAAATCTCTCGGAAATGTGTCATCGGAAATCTCTCGGAAATATATCGGAAACTATTCCTCGGAAATTCCTCGGAAAATTTGTCCTCGGAAATTCCTCGGAAAATTTGTCCATTGAATTCTCTCGGAAATGTATGTCATCGGAAAGACCTCGAAAAGTTCCCTTGGAAATCCCTCGGAACTGGTTTCCGAGGAGGCTTTTTACTAAGATGGATTTTCCTCGGAAATCTCTCGGAAAAAGGCCATTTCCGAGGGAATCTGTCCTCGGAAACTCCATGTTTTTCTAGTAGTGTATGTAACAACGATCTAGGGCAAACATACATTGATCAATACGCACCATTGTGTGAATCAAATATGAGAAGATGGAGAGGGTCAGTGAAAGAAAGAGACTTACATCAACAAATTGATTGCAAAAGTACTAGTGATAAACAATAACAGATCGATTAAAGCTTGAATAGCATCAACACATCAGAATCGTCAAATCAAAAAGATTAACTAGAATCACTAAATTGAAAGTGAAAAGAATCACAGAGAGATGAACTTTGCCCTAGATCTCGATTAGGAACTCATGAGCATACTACTTTAAACCGGAGACGCAGAATGTTGGCATTACGATTAGGCAATGGAAGAGGGACGGATATATGAATTTTGATTCTTTCGTTATGTATGTCGCATAAGACCAAAAGTCCACGCCTCAAATCGTATCAAAATCAAAATCTCATTTATATAAAGAATTTACATTTAAGTTGTCTACGCTTTTAACCGTGTAATAAACGTATATTGATTGTTCACATTTTTTAGTGTGTAAGTATACATAAAATTTCTCCACGCCTTTACTTGTGTAGATTATAACCACTATTTATACACACTTATTACCGTGTATTTTCTCATACGTAGATTTTATACAATTATAAGTGTGGATGTTTTTTTTAAACACTTATGATTGTGGACAAAGTCAAATATAAGTACACGCTTGAGGAAACCGTGGAAAAAAAACCGTGAATATATTAAACTTTTGTTGTAGTGATAATATAGATATCAAATTGGTTTCTTTTGTTAGATTTAGAGTTGTAAACACTAAACACCCCATAAGAGTTGATGTATTGCTGTTTCTTAAGTCTATTTGTGAAAAAAAGTTATGAAGTCAATGGTGTCACTAAATTAGTTTAATTCTGTATTTATGAAAATAGTATAGAATAAGTAAAGTAACAAAACTTATGTAAATAAATTTTTACTTTGCAAATAATCACGTTTGTTTTCTAGCCCAAGTTGTATGTGTGTTATAGTTTGTAAATGTTTTTCATTTATATGGAGTCATGTCGGTCGAGAGTATATCCCCCTAATCCGAGCATAACGGTTTGAGGGTATAACGTCTTAAATTGTGACTATTTCCTTATTGCGTCAATTTTGTTATGTGGTTCTATGGTTTCAGTATTTTCTTACAAATTGTAAGTAAATGTTTTGTTGGGAGTTTACGGGGTTGAGCTGAAGTTTAAGGGTGGGTTTGGTAATGAGGCTGATGCGTGTGTGTGGGTGGGTAGGTGTTTGCGTGGGGTGGGGGTGGGGGTGGGGGAGTTTCCACCCTAGCAAGGTTTTGGTTGTCATAAGGGGTGTTGGAGTACATCTGGTGTTTTGGAGGTTAGCAGGTTTTGGTGTCTCTTAGAGCATTCAGAGTGCAAAAACCTTTAAAAACCAAAATTTAGTCATTCACACTGTCACATCGTGCCATATCAGTTTATTTCACTTTAAAAACTTTCAAAAACTTTTCTTTACAATCCATTGTCCTTTACAAAAGTCATTGCATTTTCCTACGTCCCATCATTTTCCTAATCCTTCACACACACCCAATTGTTTTTGGAAGTTCCTTGAACAAGGACTTTTAAAGTCCTTCATTTTGGGTGCAATGCTAAAAACCATTTTAATAAAAATTTTAAGTGGCTAAAAACTTTTTAAAAACCTACATTGTGGATGCTCTTAGTCTCTTTGGTTGGTGATCCCTTGACCTAGCTTTTTAACCAAATGGAGCCACAAAGTTTTTTGACTTCTTTTGTAAAGTTTAGTAGCATGGATGTGAGTTTAAGGCAGATGTTTTGTGTTTGAAATGGGTGGCCGGATCGAAGACACTTCATCCATGGAATATAAAGTCATCGTCGTAGTGGTCATAAATCATTGCGTTTAGAAATTATGAATGGTTTAAAATTTTGTGTTTGAAAGTACTTCACATCAAAAGAGTAGAACTTTGTGGTCAATGGTTGCAAGGTTATGTGGCGGTCAAACTGCTGTATGTGTTTGTCGTTGAGATGAGTATGTCATGCTTTAGTAATTTGTACCTTAGAGGGAACGGAGTGGACGTGTTATTAGATAGTGATAAGCTCTACTACGCTGTGGTGAAAGTGAAACACACACCAATACGGCGCGGTTGAATTTAAGCGTGGAAAGTACCACCAAGTGGTAGGTGGCGTGTAAAAGCAATTCCTTCCCTTTTTCTTTTTTTTCCTTTGTATATATAATTGTTTCAATACCACATATTCAATAGGTGAGTTTTTTTTTTTTTTTATATTCATGTAATTTTCTTAACTTTTGGTATAATAAACAAGTTAAAATTTTATTTAACTATTATTTTCAATAATTTATTATGTTTTTTATTTTCTTCGTTTGTTAAAAATTTAATCTAGTTTATTCTATATTTTTTTCTTATACTTATATTTTTTATTAGGTATTATTCTTAAATTTAAAAATAATAAAAAAGTGGGTCCCAGATTTTGGTGTGGTGGAAAGTAACCACTACGGAGCTAAGTGGTGACTTGAGTGGTATTGAAAAAAAGCTGATGTGGCTGTGTGATAGGTGTGGTGGTGTATCACCACTCCTAGCACTCTTAGAGTATACGGAGTGGGATGCTAATATGGCGTGGATGAAGCCCCATCACGCTGTGGTGGGAGGTGCCGCCACTCCATGGCTGTGTGGTGAAGGTTGTGCGTGGTCAACACCCCTCGCGCGATTCCTACGTGAATCAAGTGTTTAATGTTTTTTTTTCCTTCTAGCTGTTCTGCGTCGAGATTTTTTTTTAAAAGAAAAGAAAAGGGAAAGGCAGAGGATAAAGACGATGGACTGAATGGCTGAATGAGTATTCTGTAAAAAAAATGGGAAGCTAGGGTTTATTTGAAGGATGAAGACGATGGAACGTGGACCGATCAAAATAAAATATAAAATTATAAATATAAATAATGGAGGCTATAGGTAGCAGAATTATATACAAGGGCTTTTAGCCCAACTTACATATTCACTAAATTTTTAATTGAAACTTATTATTTTTTTTTTAAATTATTATTTTATTTTTATTAAATATTATTATTAAATTAAATATAAAAATTATTAAATAATGTGGGTCCGAGAATTTGGTGGGGTGGAAAGTAACCACTACTAGGTCTAAGTGGTTTGAGTGAAAAACTGACGTGACGATATAATGGATGTGGTGGAGTGTAACCATTCCTACCACTCTTATGGTGTGTAGTAAACCTAGTATTGGTCAATGTAGTGGTTGTGTGGTTGGTACCATATTTTTAATATTATGTATTTTGGTTGTTCAAAAAAAACATATAGTTTTTGGCTTTAAAATTTTATATATATAACATTAGTCAAGACAAATAAACAGTGCTCATTTGTCCTTTTGTGAAAAATTTATGTTATAACGAAAGTAGGCAGATATTATAATCATATTCATCCTCCAGCATATTGGTTAGTGGAGCTTATGTTATGACATTGGCACCTGTTTGATTCCTAGCAGCAAAATTTTGCAATTTTAATCTGCCGCATCTTTTTTTCTATTTATATTATTATTATTATTATATATATAAACAATTAATTTCATATGTTATTTGTTTTTCTTTTATAACTTTTAATATATAATGTTTGTTGTAAATATAAATACATATTAATGATCATATAATTTTTATCTTTATTTCGATGTAAATTTCATCGTGATATGATATTTATTTAATTTTTCTTAATATCGCAATACTAAAAAATAATTTTTATAGACTACATTTTTATCCATGTTTGGATAAAAAATTTATCAAATTTTCTAACATCGTAATATTAAAAATTTACACTTCGTTCAATAAATATGAAACTACATTAAAAATTATTTCGAAATGTAGCTAAAATAAGTAGGTTAAATATACATTTTGATTTACACCAAACATCAAATATTAAAATTTATAAGAGAAAACATAAAAAATAAATAAACTTATTTTTAATTGATTTAACAAAGTTGTAATGTTTCCCGCCACAACATGCGGGTTGTAATAACTCGTTATCGCATAAATATGAGAGTGGAATCGTATAGAGGGTTAAATAAGAGATCTTCTCTCATATAAATAAACCCTAAACCCTAAACCCTAAACCATAACAAGAGCGGATCTTAATCCTAGGAAAATTTATAAATACATGAAACATAAAAAAAAGTTTATTTTTACCAGAAAATGTTAATAACACATAAGTTAGATGTTATTATTACACGCATGCTATAAATTATTAAAATATTAATGAATAAAATACTATTCATTTAAATAGGAGTTAATTACAAAAATGGTTCATGTGTTTGTCACTAATTTTCACTTTTAATCATTTAACTTTAAAAATTACAAAAAACGTCACTGTGGTTACTACTTTGTTTCAGTTTCGGTCTTTCACACTAACTGCCATTAAGTTTTATCATTAGAAG
Organism: Pulicaria dysenterica; assembly: GCA_947179395.2. Classification (NCBI taxonomy): domain Eukaryota; kingdom Viridiplantae; phylum Streptophyta; class Magnoliopsida; order Asterales; family Asteraceae; genus Pulicaria; species Pulicaria dysenterica. The sequence continues at coordinate 73,379,628 of OX359288.1, read as the reverse complement.
CCCCATGTGCATTTCACATAAGGGTATTTTAGACTTTTTTATACCAATACTCTTGTTATTATATTATTTTAAAGAAATTAATAATGAAATAAAAGATAATAGAAAAACATCAAACTAAAAATAGGTTGAAGTACGCAGTAAGAAAGAGAAGGATGCAAAATTTATTGGAGTAAATTATAATTATGTGCAGGAAAAAATGATAAAATGTAATATATTATTATTAGCACTATAATATCCCCGCAATGCAGCAGTGGAAATATTTTTAATTTCAATGTTCGTTTTTGAACACAGGTGGTATGCATTTTTCTTTAAATTATAATTGGTCGATAAAATATCATATTGATGGTAAAATCTGACAAAAATGATGACATCATAACTTTATGTTATTTTAATTATATTATGTACTAAAAATCCAATTTTTTTTATAAATAGCGGTAACATGTTATTTAGATGGTCAAATTACATTAAAACACAATGAACTTTTTCTTAATTACTATTATATACAATCAACTAAACAACTTTTATAATCCTTACATTGTATGCAAATTGTTGTATACTATAAAAGTTATGGAAAAATTTATTGTATACAATGTTAACTAAATAACAAATACATAAAATTAAAGTTGTTTGCATATAATAAAAGGATTATGAAAAATAAATGTATTATTTTTTAAAATATAAAGTTAGTTGTATACAATTGTAACTAAGACACAGTTCATTGCATTTTCATACAATTTGTCCTATATAGATTTAATACTTCTAGTTATACGTAATTTTTATAGTTACGTTAAAATATTTATTATATGGTAGAATATTTAATATGAAAGGTTTAATTATTAGGGAAAATTTCATGTATATCCTTCGAAACTTTCATTATTACGTATATATATATATATATATATATATATATATATATATATATATATATATATATTTTCAAACTTCAATATTACGTATATGTCCTCCTAAAACCTCAAAACTCTCATATATATCCAAATACATATTTTATTATTATTTAATCTATTTAAAACTCATTGATATTAATTATCTGATATACTTATTTATATATTTACTATTTTGCCATAAATCTCTCATTTTTTAGCCAAACCATTTGATATACGCAAACCCATCTTACATTACGTATTACCCAAAACGAATATGATCACGGTGCCCTAAGTTCATGGTCATTGAGATTGGATGGGTAATACGACCCCTGCATTCCGGCGCTCGGAAACTCCGATTCATCACCACAATCAATACTATCCACGAATATTCTAATTTTGTTCAGGACATTGTCGGAAAGCTAAGATTCCGAGCTCACTGTGTCCATAAACAGAATCAAATATCCAACACCAGATCTAATAATCGAGTTAAATGCTGCTAATTTGTTGCAGAAACAAGCTTTCGAAACCAAATATCTAGAAAAGACCCAAAGTAAAATAACACAAGCAACATGAGTCAAAAACTTGAATGAAATCTGTGAAGCAATAGGTTTTGGTAAAAGCTTTGAACTTTGAAATTAGGTAAGAATGGAGGCAGACACGGATATAGGAAAGAGATAATTTAGAGCAATATGAGATGTCAGATGGGTTTGGGTAAAAAATAAGATTCACGTCAAAATAGTAAATATGTAAATAACTATGTGGGATGATTAAAATCAATTAATTTTAAATAGATTAAATAATAAAATATATATTTGAATATACATTAGAGTTTAGAGGTTTTAGGAGGACATCTTTGTAATATTGAAGTTTAAAAGATTATATACGTAATAATGAAAGTTTAGAAGGATATATATATAAAACTAGTTTAGATACCCTTGTATTACACGGGTTGATTAAAGAAAAAGAGAAACAGCAAGAACATATCAAATGAATTTTCGATCTAAACAATAAAAAAATAGAGTTAATTACACAAATGGTCCATGTGGTTTACCAAATGTCCTATGAGCAGTCCCTAAACTTCAAAAATTACACCTATAATCCCCATTGTTGTCATTTTGTCCCATCCGTAGTCCAAATCTAACAGAGCCGTCCAAATGGACGTTAAGTCTGATATTTGTGGGGGTATAATCGTCTTTTTACCCCTGAATAATTAAATTAGAGTTATTTATTGTGGGACCCACACTATCTCTCTTCCTGCACACACATACTCTCGCTCTCTCTCTCTCTTCACTCTCCACCGTCATTACCACCTCCTCCTCCATAACCACCATGAAACCACCACCTCCACCACCGTACCACTCTCACTCTCCTCTCTCTCATCTCTCTCTCTCTCTCTCACTTCGTCTTAACCCTCCACCGTGAAACCAAACCTCCTTCATGTGCCCTCCGCCCTTCTGCTCTCCGCCTTCTGCCCACCGTCGTCTTCTTCCCTCCTCTCTCTCTCTACGCCTCCCCGCTATTAATATCGCGAAATCCAGCTTCGATCTCCGTTAGATATGTTATCAGATTTCTTTTTTAGGGTTTCAGATCTGTAATGGTGGCGGCTCAGATCTTGGTGGATCTATCTCCATCAACGCCGGACGGTTTCAAATGAGCAACGATGATGAGAACGACAGAAAACCCTAATCGATGGAGAGAGAGAGAGAGAACGACAGTGGCGATTAGGTGGCGATGTATCTGAAAACGACATAAAACCCTAATCATGGTTACGGTGGTCTGGAGAGGAGGTGGTGGAGGTTAGGGTGGTCTGGAGGAGAAGGTGGTGGTGGTTTCCGTGGCGGAGGTTAGGTGAGAGTGACAGAGATGAGAGAGAGAGAGTTGATTCGATCTGTTCTTGTTGGTTCACAGAGTTGTCGGAGTTGGAGAGGTGGTGGTGGTGGCGGTGGATGGTGGTCACGATGGCCGGCGACCTGTGTTTCATTTGGTTGCAGTGGTGGTTGTTGAAAATGGAGTGGCAGTGGTGATTGAAATGGAGTGGTGGTGGTGGTGGTGGAGAGAGATGAGAGGGGATGAGAGAGATGAGGGAGAGAGTTGACCAATAGGGGGTGTTTCATTAATTATTTTTAGTTAATTTAGGGTAAAAAGACACTTTTACCCCTCACCAGTAAATGGGTTAACGTATAATATAGACGGCTCAGTTAAAAATGGACTAAATTGATAACCACGGGGACTAACATTAGGGCAAAATGACAACGACGGGGACTATGGGTGTCATTTTTGAAGTTTAGGGACTGCTCATGGGACATTTGGTAAACCACATGGAGCATTTGTGTAATTAACTCAAAAAAATATAAAGATCAAGAATTCAGAAAATGATAATCTCAAATAGCGTAAAAATAAGTAAGTAGTTTAAGTAGACAAATAATACACTAAATTTTATGTCTTGCTAATTTGAAGCTCTGAGTTGTTTATGACTTTATTCATCGTCAGATTCTGCCAATGAAAAACAGTAAATATATCAAAGGACTCAAAATGAAATTTGAGAACAAATCTAGTCTAGGAAACCTCTCATGCACAAACTCCTCAAAAATAAAAGTGCAATCTTAACAGTTTTACACAACAATGAATTGAAAAACTTTTTGGTGTTTTTAGTAACTTAATTTTTTTAGTATTAGTTCTCAGCCTTTATAATAGAATATGCACTTTTTTCCAGCTTATTTTTTTAGTAGTTCTTGTGTAAATATTCTGATTATATTATTGTTGATGATGAAAATGTTAATCGGATTTTATCACAAATTTTTTAAAACATTGTTTAGTTCTTTTTTTTCTTCAAAAATCTGTAGTCTATTCTTGTTTGTATATTAAAAGAAAAACAAAAGTTCCTGTCGCTGTATAAAACTCTTATTAAGCAGCAGACTTTAATTGGCACAAATGACGCTTCATAAATGAAACTAAATATCACTACATATCTCATCTTCATTCACTTTGAGGGACTCTGAACCAATTAGAAACTAAATATCACTACATATCTCATCTTTAAATTGGCACCAAACGGCTAACACATAAAATAGCTTAAAAAGAGAATGGGTCAAATTGGTTAAGAGTAACTCAAAGTGTAATATATAGTGTATTTTAAATGTATAAAATATCTTAAATCAATTTATAATTAAATTAAATTACTACTGAGAAATTCGCATGTATATTGTTTAACTGCTTACCAGTTACCACGTCTAATCATTGCACCAAGTAAAACCATGCTAAGAATTGCCTCCTGCATATGAGTTAAATTAATTGAGCAAGTGGGATGTGAAAAAAATAAGTGCTTTTCTAATTAAAAATTTAACAAATAAAATGTCAAGAAAGAAGATTTCTAATTGGTAAACTTGTGGTTGATAATTGACTGCTAGTGATCCACTGTGAGACATATTAAATTTATGAATCCCACAAATGTTTGATCAAAGTTGTATAGATTTAAACCCACATTTGATTAAATCATATGAATATATTATTGCATGATCCTTCAAACTCAACTGTTTAATCTACAATACCAAAGTTGCATACAAAGTGTACAACATAGTACCAAAATTGCATGCCAATATATCATAGCATGACGCATTGATGCTTCAGCATCTTCTTGTTTACTATGGTTTCAATAATTTCACTGACTTCAATACTGGGACCCTCTTTGATCCAAGCTTTATAAGTCCTTGTTGTTGATTTTCAATAACAGATAAATCATGAAATAGAGACATAAGAATAGAATATGGAGAAGACACATGGCAAAAAAGTTACTCTTTTATTAGAGAAGATAGATGAAATACTTTGGGGGTGCCCTGTTGGTCATTTTGTAGTCTCCTCTGCAGAAACTCATTGTTGAAGTAGACAATGTCATCTCATAAATCAATCAAATGAAACAATACATAGTAAAACTATAAAAAGAACTCACTCAAGACACTGTACTACCATAATTTGTTTTATCAACACAATGTAGTCAGGCATATTCCTAAGGCAAGAAAGCTAGAAACAATGTTAGAAAGTCATGTTACTAACTTTTTTTCTAGCATAAATGGTTTATAATTTCAGAATCTCAGTGTCAGTTTGTTGACTAGTTAGAGGATTATCAACATGATTTGAGTACTCTCTGTTCCAAAAAATTCCAAGTTTGTCAATATTGCAATCAATTTTCGAACACACAGTGTACACTTGAGTTAGCAACATTTCCTAAATACACAACAATAAAAACCCAAAGAAACATACACGCAGTTACACATATACAGACCTTGGCTTCCCATCGACAAACGTACACATTAAAATTAAACAGTAATGCATTTCAACAAACACTTGGAAGGCCAAAACAGTTAGAAAATATTATTAATCAGATGCCAAGAATCAAGAAATCAATTACAGATTTCTTGGCCGTGATATTCTAAGTTATTACCAAAATTTAAGGAAAAGACAAAATCATCATTTTAAAAAGCAAAGAATTTTGTAAGACCAATGAAGAAATCAATTCGAACTTGAGTAAACCCTCCATCATAAAATTAAAATAAACATCAATATAAAGATTTCAGTTGACTAACCAGTTGGTGTTAAGTGTTCGGATAGCTTTCCTTCCTATGGAGATTCTTCAAAATCAATCTCATGCTATCTTCGTTCTTTGTCTCCGTCAGATTTGGCGAGAGATAGAAAACAGAAACCCTAATTTTGTTTAGTTGGCAATGTAAGATAGAAACCGCAGAAGATTAAAAAGGCTATAAAGAAGGTAAACGGGAGGATTAGAATTTAGGGAGACACGTGGCAATAATTTAATAAGAAGATATTGAGCGGAAAAACTAAAAAAGATGCTCTAGAAACATGACATGTGGCACCCTAGTTAGCTGTTTATTATAATTTAATTTAATTAATGCCAAGAATCAAGAAATCAATTACAGATTTCTTGGCCGTGATATTCTAAGTTATTACCAAAATTTAAGGAAAAGACAAAATCATCATTTTAAAAAGCAAAGAATTTTGTAAGACCAATGAAGAAATTAATTCGAACTTGAGTAAACCCTCCATCATAAAATTAAAATAAACATCAATATAAAGATTTCAGTTGACTAACCAGTTGGTGTTAAGTGTTCGGATAGCTTTCCTTCCTATGGAGATTCTTCAAAATCAATCTCATGCTATCTTCGTTCTTTGTCTCCGTCAGATTTGGCGAGAGATAGAAAACAGAAACCCTAATTTTGTTTAGTTGGCAATGTAAGATAGAAACCGCAGAAGATTAAAAAGGCTATAAAGAAGGTAAACGGGAGGATTAGAATTTAGGGAGACATGTGGCAATAATTTAATAAGAAGATATTGAGCGGAAAAACTAAAAAAGATGCTCTAGAAACATGACATGTGGCACCCTAGTTAGCTGTTTATTATAATTTAATAATAAAGATTATCCCTAATAAATGTTATAATTTCTATTTATATGATTTTTTAAATATTTTTTTAAATTTAATTAATAAAATAATATGTAAGATTGTCATTAATATTTAATAGTTTTTGTTTAGTTACTTTATTTAATACTTCCAAAATACTTTTATTTAGTTACTTTCTTTAATGCTTACTTTATTTTGGAAGGTATTAGGTTTAATATTCTTTATAAGATAGTACATATACATAAGAAAAAACAAATAAGACACTTTGAGAAGAAAGGGGAAATTTCGGAGGTAGCATAGGTTTGAACTGCTCATACCGAGGATGAAGAAAAGGCATTAATATTGGTCCTTACAACATATGAGAAGAATTTTGGACAACATTATGTATTTCATATCAATAATGCTCATTTTATATACAAACAATGTTTTTGTGCGTTCACAAATGTATAAATTTATAATTACTAAAAGGGGCATGATACTTTCACGGAGGTTTTTACTTTATCTACTGAAAAATTAATATTTTGACTATAATACCCCAATTTTTATATTTACAACTCACAGTTGCAGTATTAATTATTAGAGAGAGAGAGAGAGAGAGAGATACACCTACATACGGTCCTACGGCCCCTACCCATCTACTTCATTTCACCGCCCCGACCTCCCTTCTCAGTGACACAAACACCATCCTCCACCGCCACGATCATTTCCGACGACGACTTTACAAAGCGATTTTATAGCCACTACCACATCTACAAAATAGTCGTTCTCTCTACCTTATCTCCCCTTTCTCTATCTACTTCTCCGGTGACCCACTCGAATAAGATCCAAAACAAGGACAACTCATGAACTGAATTGATTCAAAAACACAAACACAAAACTGCAACCAAAACAAAGATTCAAAGTACTCAATCGATTCAAAGCCTAACCCTAGTTCCGATCTACAACCAAGCTCAGAGGAAATAAGATGAAAGAGAGGGTAGAGAAAATGAGAATTGGAGTTGTGGTGGTCATAGTTGGAGACGTGGTGGTCGCCTGTGAAGGCACGGTGGCAGCCAGCGAGATGAAATTGCTAACAGAATAGATAGCTATGAACAAAAACGAGAGCGAGAGACAACGACGACCAGTATGTAGAACGTTTACTGATGGACGAGGTAAAAGACGAGGCTCTCGGTGGTAACCTTTTCCAAATGAAGGGGACCCTGCAAAAAAGTCGGTAGCTTGAGTCTTGCTGCAACTTTGACTATGTCGGAGCTGAGAAATAGACGGGAGCGACATGAGGTCCGGTGGAACCATTGGGGTAATAAAGTAGAAAATAGTATCTGGTGCAGAGGAATAGCCATGTTGAGCCGGTGCAGAGGAAACCGGCGAGGCGGCGACGAGAGGTGCCGGAAAATTTGGGTAATTAAGTAGAAAAATAGTAGTCAGATACTAAAATTTTAAGCGAGTTGTAAAAAATAAAAAAGGAGGGATATTATAGTCAAAACATTGTTTTGTTAATTAGTGGATACAATAAAAACTTCTGTGAAAATATCACTTCGCTTACTAGAATGGTATACAGCATAATGTTATAACGGTGAATAATTTTAACCCGATAATATAGCATTTTATAGAATGTAGGGGTATGATATTTAATTAGTCATTTCTACTTAATAAGTCCCTTTTTTCCATCAACTTTTTTTTTCAATTTAGAACATATATTATAAAAATAACAAAAAAATAAATAAATTTTATATGGATGGAAAAGTTTATTTAATAAAATAACAAAACAACTATTTTTTTATATTGATAGTAAGTTTGATGCATTGGAACATACTTCTCATTTTTTCAAAAATCACTCTTTATATTTGAGACAAGTAGCTAGATTTTATCTATACTATATTATAAATTATTTAACTTTCTTTTTTTTTAAAATTTTAAGACTACTTAATTTTAAATAGTACAAGTTTTTATGCTTAAGATACAAACACTTAAAGCAAATTCCCTTAACTATCTCAACTAATTTAAGACAACAATTACTTTAATAAATCATTAAACATCATAACAACTATTTAATTTATCTAATTTTGACTAAATTACTTACATCAATATAATTTTAAGGCTATAGCATCTTTTTCTCTAATTATTTAATAATAATATTTTTTAACTGGTTTTCAAAAACTATTTTAACAACTAATAAAATAATTGATTGTAAAAAAAGTAAAGAAATCGGAAAAAAGAAAAAAAAAACATGAGTATGTTGACTAAAATCTCATTTCACACATACAATACCCTACTCTTTAAATCAACCATGTTGCGAGCGCAAATAATTGTCGTCGCCGCCGCATTGCGGATGCAATGCTAGTATAGCTATTATGTACGTATATATTACAATCGATATTTCATATTTAAACATGTCGCCGCAATAAGTCCCATGTGTCGCCGCAATAAGTCCCTTTTGTCGCCGCAAAAGTCCAATATTTCGCCGCAAAATGTAAATAATATATTTTATATTTATTTTTAATTGCCGTACTTGTCGCCGCAAAAGGTACACATGTCGCCGTAAAAGTAAATAATATATTATTTAATTATTTTTAATAAGTCGCCGTAAAAAGTTCTTCACGTAGCACGTGATAAGTACGTTGCTTTTCACCGCGAAAAGTCAAATATTACGTCGCAAAAAACATTTGAGTACAAAAAATTTTGTAGTGACTATACCCATTCATAATTTTTCACATTTTAAATGTGAAGATCTGCATTAACTATTTCGCTGTTTATGCACGTAATATTAAGGTCGTTATAGTGTATACAAATTAATATGAACATCTTTAAAACATACATTAATTTCTTGTGAACACAAATATATTTGAAGTCAAATAGTTCAATACTTTAATTATATTTCCCATAAAAATTTGGAACGTTACATTAAAATTCCGATAAATTTATTAATCTTAAATTGACAAGAAAATCAGATAATTAAATAAAATGTATCGAAACCAAGCATATAAAACTGCAACTAATTAATAAAAATATTCAGTGAATCAACAAATTAAATGGAAAACTATTTCCATATTTTCCTTGAAATCACGTATAAATACACCAATTTTCTTCTATTCATTACCACATTTTTCAAAATTTTAATCGATAAACACACACAGTACTGGATGCCTTTGCTTCTTTTTGGAGCTATGAAGATGATAGTGGTGGTGGTTACGACGTTGTTGGCGGCGGTGATGGGTGGCGAAGTCTACAGAGTAGGTGATTCTGCCGGTTGGACTAATATCGGCCATGTGGATTATAAGACTTGGGCTGCTACCAAATTATTTAGAGTTGGTGATAATATTGGTGAATGATTTTATTACATTCATTTTTTATTGCTAATTATACTTTATTAAAAAATTTATATTGTTTGTAATTATATCATTGATTTTATTATCTTCTCTAATAATATTGAAATTATTTTCTTTGTTTTGTAGTTTTTTTATACAATAAAGAGTTCCACAACGTAGCTAGGGTTACTTACAATGATTTTTTGGCATGCAACGGCACCACTCCTTACTCCACCTTCACCTCCGGCAACGATACATTTCCGATCAAATATCCCGGCCACTACTTTTTCATCTGCACCTCTCCCGGCCACTGTGAAGCCGGTCAAAAAGTTGACATCCGTGTACCACATGCAGGTGGCGCCGCCACCCCTCCGCCCATCCCCGTCGGTAGCCCCGCTCCAATTCAACCACTTCCATTCCCCTACCCACCGCCTCCTATTTCATCACCATCTCCAGTGCCACATCCGCCGTCTCAATCGCTGGCGCCGCCTTCAACTGAAGAATCTCCGTCATCTACTCCGCCAGTTTCCGCTCCTGGAATCGCACCGGCTCCACCCAAAAGTTCTGCTAGTCAACTGGGGTTTGCTTGCAAGCTTTGGACGACTATAATGGCGTTAAACTTTTATTTGGTTGGAATTAGTTTTTAGAATGGTTGTAATTTAATTTTTATTCATTGTTTGAGTTTCTTTTTTTGTTTTATTAGAATCAGTTTAACGAATTGTGTTCTTTCTTTCTTAATTAGTTTTTATATTTACGATCAATTATCATGTTTGATTGTTTTGTTTTCAATCATTTGGTTTTCCCTCGACTTTCGCTCATGGGCCAACAACAAAGAAGAAAGAACAAAACAATGATCCATAAAATCTGATTCGGCCCATTCAAGAAAATTGATGGCCCAAATATTTCTTCAATAAATTCAACTAAATTTTACATACACCATCATCATCTTTTCCAAAAAATGTTTCAAAAAGGAAAAGTTGTTTGAAGAAGTTTTTAGAAAATTTAATGTGAAATCTCTTAATGTCATTAAAAAAAGGTTTTACCATAGTTTCTATTAACTTTATTGGGTTTTCTTATTAGGTTTGGGTTTTTTTATCATACCGACCTATATACTACAAAAATCTTTAACTTTTAGCTTCAATTAGAAACTATAGCTTTTAGCTAATTGCTAATTTACCGAACATATTAATGAGGAGGCGGAATAAGCCTATGATGGCAAGTGTGAGAAGCCATCACGGTGTGATGCCTAAAACAGAGTTAGCATGAGCCCTATCACGTTGAAAATTTGTTTTTTGTTTTATGTGTGTATTACATGAATGAGTATAATGGTGTGATTATGTGTTGGTTTACTATAATGGTTGTGTAACAGACTTAAGTAATGACGAAAAATTACATAGCATCATGTGATGATGTGATGCCCCAATAATAATTCCGTCACCATAAGTTTACAGCTTAGTGGTATCCGATATACTAAATATTTTCATAGGTTATGTATCGAGTTCCTAGTATATTAAATGTGTAGATTTACAAGTATAATTAGAGGGAAATAGTGTGTCATTGTGCTAAAAAAATATTTTTATTTCCCACTATTCGACATATTATTCTTTTTTTTCTATCATTCCAACTTGGATTGCTACATATCAAATACTACGTTAAGCCAAAAAAAAAGAAGAAACAAAGTTTAGTGATATCTTGTAATAATGCTTGCTAGCCAGTGAACAAATCATGTAAAGCTGACTTGGAGTTTTATTTATTATAAATAAATTTAAAAAAGAAAGAAATGCATGCAGTTTCTCTTACGAACACTCGAAATCAAAGTGTTGGATTTCGTAGGACCAATAAAGTCTTATGTTTGTTTTTATTAGTTGTCATATTTTGATTTTTCGAAACATAGAATTATATCATATCTAAGTATATATATATAGTTATTTTCTTACCACTTGAACATCGTTTTGTGTGGGTTTGTGTTGGTGGTACTTATTGCACTATTTGACATGTACAAGAAATGATATTTAACAAGTTATTGTTTGTAAATGCATTATGATGGGATGAAACAAATTAGTAGCTTCTTCTCCGGGACCTATTCCTGTCCGATCTTATTTGAGCATTACAACATGTCCATCTCGATTCAAATTTGTTTATATGTTACAATTTCATTAATTATTTTGATTGTCTTTCAACTTTCATTTGTTGTTCATGGATACAACACGTTCATTGATTCAAATTGTTCACATGTAGACAGAGTTAGTTGGTCGAAAATTTTATGGTGGTTAGAGGTAATTGGACGGAGTTCATGATATGTGGTGGCTGTTCAAAATTCATGATTCAACGTGTTTTAACTTAAAATAATAATAGTAATAATAATAATAAAGTACTTATTAAATGATTAATAAAGATAATAAAATAATTAAAAATCAAAGGTAACCTTATAACCTTTAATTGCAGGATACATTACATAAAATGTAAATTTTGACAACATAAATGCATTTCTCCGTAACGATTTTTATTTATTACATAGAATATTGAAATGAAAACAGTTTATCATATTTTCATGTACTAAACTAGATAAAATAAGATAAAAGTTTATAAAAATAATACAAGGTCAGATTTGTGTATAATATTCAATTTTATTTTATCTTTTTCGTTGTTTTCTATCTAGCCCATAACGTTTAGAACATTTTGACTAAAATTTAAATTTTTAACTGACACTTAGAACTATACAAGTCAAAGTTTTCTACGAAATATTCTCTTTAGCTTCATGTAGATGTATAAATATATACATTTTCTCTCTCACATGTTCCATGTAGATGAGATTGTGGGTTCTATATTGTTATTAAACGTGTGAATATTACCTGTGTGTTTCGTAACAGAATGAAATTATTATTTTATATTTTTGGAGTTTATATTAATTACTTTATTTTTTTATTAAATACGTCCAAATGACTCTATAAATAATAATTTAAAATATTTTAGGATTTTAACCATAACTTTTATCACTGATGTTAATATAATTAGATTAAACACTGAAATATATTATAGAAAAATGACAAAAAAAAAATTACTTTTATTTAACTTTATAAGGAAAACGTAAAAAAATCATAGTTTTAAACATTATATCTTAGCCTTCAGACATTTAAAATAAAATATAAGTTATTTTTATTTTCTAAAAGTATTATGAGATCATATATATTCTTAATTTTATATTTACCAAAAAGTATTTTACATCATAACAAAAATGTTTTATAACGTCATTCTATTTTTCATGAACTAATATAACTGAAAATGATTTAAAAATAAAAAATAATTCTCAAAGTTACATGTCACAAAAAATTTGCTCCATAAATAAGAAATAGGAGGGGGAAGAGAGAATTCGAACCCCTCACCTATTGAATATAGGCAGGGCCATTTTAAAGGATGTGCGAAAGAGACGACCGTCCAAGGCCCATGGATTAGAGGGACCCATTTTTATGTGTGTATAATGTACTTGGTTTAACTCAAGTCTAGTTTAATCAATTTAGTATGAGATGATTGTTGTAAGTGCTAAGAGTTTCTTATATATATTCGGGATTAGCATGCAGAAATCATATATTCTTATTGAGACTTTGATACACTAAAGGGTAGTTTTTGAAGTTGGGTATATACAATTGCAAAAGTTGACAAATTCAATACACTTTTGAAAACTAAACTCTTTTCTTTGATATATATTCCTTGAATTCTAGTTTAATTTATATTCACTATTTAGAATTCAATAATTCAACTTATTACTTTTTGTTTATAAATTATTTAAGTGCTTAATATAATTTGTAACTGGTATTTGCATATTAATACTTATAATTAGTTGGAAATTTGTTAATTGGTTATTTGCATAATAATTTGTTTACTAGTTTTCTTATATAATTCTTTGATTGGTATTTGCATATTGGTTGCTTAGTTGGCAATTGGTTAATTAGTTATGTGTAAGTAATTAGCGTGTGCATATTAGTTTGTTTAGTAATTAGATTTTAATTATTGAATACCTGCTTATTAGTTTTACTTAGTTTGTAATTCGTTAATTTAAATTTGCATATCAGTATGCTATTATTTAAACCATGTTTCAAAAGAAACACTTATTTGGTTGTTAGTAGTATGTTTTCGTCTATTGTTGTACTTAGGTACATACAATTGTAAGTTTGTTACCAAACGTTTTTATATAGCTTAGTAGTTAAATGACCCATTATTTAACTTTGCCCTGGGTTTCTAAAATATATAAGACATCCCTGGATGTAGTGATGGCAACGGGGCGGGGATTCCCCGTGACCCGTGGGTATCCGACCCGAACGGGGCGGGTATTCCCCGCCTTAACGGGTGATGGGTCGAGGATGGGGATGTATTGGTGTACCCGAAGCGGGGATGGGGCGGGGACGGGTATAGTACTATTCGCCCCGTTTAAGACCCGATATATATAAACATATATATAAATATAATATATATCAGTTTATAACTTTATATAATGGATCATTTATTAAATACACTGTGTAGACATTCAATGCATAGTAAAAATGAATTATGGTAAAAACGAATCTGTTGATGGTTTAGGGTACGAGTTATGTGAATTTTGATACTTAGCTATGGAGATTTCATGGTGAATTGATGATCCGCTGGTGATGAAGATTGAAGGCGAAATTTTTGTTTTACGATATTAAGAAGTTGTCGTTTTTGTTTTGTTTACTTTTCAGACTTGATAATGTTGTCATCATCTTTTTTGGGTTTTGTCATCGAATATTGCTCATATTTTGAAGTATTAATGTTTATCGGTGTTTATTTTTATATTTTTATCCATATAAAAATTTGTCATTATTTAGTAAATGGGTACCCATCGGGTTCCCCATACCCGGTGGGGATTATTTCACCCGAACCCGTTGGGGATTTGGTGGGGCCGGGGCGGGGATGGGTCTGGGACTGGAGGTCGGGGATGGGGATGGGTATTGTGATCCCCGTCCCCACCCGTACCCATTTACATCACTACCTGGATGTAGAGATCAAGTGTTAACCACTTGGGCTGCTTTGCTTTTTATTATATAGCTTTCTAATCTAACATATATAGCATAAATGAGAGTTGGTGCACATTAGCAATAGTAAATGCTGTAAGTTAATGGCAACAAATGTTATATACAGGGTAAATGAAACCGAAGCGTTGTGTCGGATGATCAAATAATTAATTATATGCTAGGTTATTTAATTTATATACGATATAATATATAAGATAATTGTTCGAAGTTAGCATATGTAAACAATATTTAGGTTAATATGCATCTACTGCATGTGTTAATTACATTATGTACATGTAGCTACCTTACCTATTAATGTTATGAGATGATATGTAATTTATACAAACTTAAGGGTAAATGTGAAAAATTATTAAGGTTAATTAAAATATTGAAATAATGCATAACATGAATTGAACTCTTACGTTTAAAGTGGGAACGATATCTAAATACATGTTGATATAGACGAAACATTACATATGATTTGTAAATAATAGTAAGTAATTTTATTAGATTAAATTAACATATATATATATATATATATATATATATATATATATATCAAGTTAAAGATATATAGTGAGAAATTTTAAAGATTTAAAAAAAAAAAAAAATGTATTAAAACAGTAGAAAAAGCATACCAAGATATACAACGTTTATATTTGTATTATCAACTTATAGATAAAAGAAAAATAAAGTTTAATTAATAATTTGACTTATTTCTAGGAGTGTTAAACCAAGAAATACTATTTAAAAAAAACATGAGTAATAAAACATCATAAAAGACACTTCTATCCGGCTCGCAACTTGATGAATAATAATTTAAGTAAAGAAGCAAATGTTTTACGTACTTGTTATTAATCACGATTTTCGAGTAGCATACATTTGGCAATGCAAAAAAAGCTCGTGAAACAAGTCCAGTTTGTTCCAATTGGGTTGTGCATATCTTAAACATACGTATCAACTACGATATCGCATGCTTTCGATCTTCTTTTTGTCTTTTCCTCTTCAACTCGTTTCTTCTTTTTCTCCTTGCTTTGGATTTATCGATTTGTATTTTACGTTGATCGAGTTGACTCAAGGGCCATGCATATATGGTTTTGGTTTCTTCAATCTTTATACACATATATGCACACACCCACACGCACACATATATAATGTAGAACACACCCACAAGAACACATTACTATACCATATAATTTGGGGGGGAAATTTTTGTTTTTTAGTACACTAAAAAGAAACAATTTACATATTTAAACCTGCAGAGATGTTTCAAAAGTTGGGTTGGAAGCATTGGTAAGGCATGCTACATGTGTAGGTGAGATAATGCTTTCAAGTCATGGCAGATGCAGTTTTTGTTCTTTTTAACTTTTTCTAACATATGTTTTTTTTTATGGATTGATTATGTATTTTTTGTTTACATAATGTTATAGCTATATATTGTCAACTAAATGATATATTTAATATTATTTTTATATTATTATATATTATTGAATATTTTATCTCCCTCTTTATACTCTAGCTCGCATCATTTTATTTTATTTGTTTTTTATATTTTTATTATAAGATAAAAAAACTGTTTTGTAATTAACTATTTTTACAAGGATTTTCTATATTATTTGTAATTACTTGGACTGTTAAATGTTTATTGTAAACTTTTAGTTAACGATTTTGATATTGATGTATTTATAAAATTGAAAAAGATAAAATTAGAAAGACTTTATAAAATAATCTTTTTAAATCGAGTTATTAATATATAATTTCTATATATAAAATCAATGACCATAGATGTGACAATCAACTAATTATTTAATTTAGTTTAATTAGAGAAATTTATATTTATAAACCCCATCCTAACGCATGAATAAAAATTCTTACCTTTTAAACATTTTATAACATGTTTTAACTTTTAAACTGCCTTGGATGGTTATGTCCATACCAAGTGACAGCATCCACCGATGTTCAAGTACTCACACATGCATCTTTTAGTTTTTGACACCTACTTTCCTTTTACTTTATTATTTGTCCTTTTTTTCTTTCAAATTTGCTTTTTTTCCAGTATTATTTTTCTAATTGAAGCCGCTTACCCTTTTTTATATTTAAGATTGTGAACTTCAAACTATTTTTCATCATTTTTTATAATTAATTTATCTTTTTACATTCTTATATATATAACTGTAACATTAAAATAAACTTTAATTAAACACTTATATAATATCATCGTTTTTAATTAAAACTTTCACGCTATATATTTTTTACGTATTTAATTCTTTAATAATATTATGTGAATTTTGCACCATTATTTGAAGGACCGTAGATGTTGGATATAATAGGGTCTTAGGATGTAAAATTTATTTTTTATGTTAACTTTATGTATTTCTTTTACTATACGAGAACTTGCCATTACATAAAATACAAGCCACATTTGTTAGTAGTTAATCTAATCAAGCTCGATCAAAAAGTAATTAATCCCCGACGCGAAGTGCGGGTAAGATAACCACTAGTATATAATATTGAACATGTTGATAACAAAGAGATCGAGTTGTCAATTTTCATACTTGTGTTTATTCGTATTCTGTCCAAAGAGTTGTAAGAAACATCTAATGCTACATGTACAAAACTATTTATCAAAATTAACCTGTTAGTGATCAACAAACAAATTGCCTATGATACTCGATCATCTAGCATTTCGCGTATGTGAAAAGTGTCAACCATAAAAGTCATGTATAGTATATAATCAAATTGATCCCAAAACCAATAAAATTTGTTCAACCATGCATGAAAAACATCAATTGCTTTTCACAATCTCCCACTTCTCTGTCTCTTTTGTTTATTTTTACTTTCTCCTTCCTAGCTACGCTTCAATGACACACTACTTTTATGTATAGGCTAAGTTACTAAATGGAAATATTTAATAATAGAACAAAACATCTCTTAGGTGGGTAATTTTCACTAATTTTTGGAAAGGTTGTGTATATATTGTGAAGGGGTATGTTAATATTGTAAAGTCGTAAAGACAAGACTCATTTACAAAAAATGGAAAGGGGTTGTGTCAATAATGTGAAGGCATGACTCATGTATATAAGTAGCTAGTGAAGGGATGTATAAATATTGTATAGGCACGATTCATGTAGATAAATAGTAAAGGGCTGTGTTAATATTGTGCGGGCATAACTTAGGACTCAGTCAAGACATGTGAAGGCACAACGTGCAAGAATAATAAACAATATAATACAAATGTTAAAACTATATAAAATAAAGAGTTAATTACATTTTTTGTTCATGTGGTTTGCACGAAATTACTAATTTAGTCTTTTTGGCATCACCACAACGTAAGATCAACACCATGGACACTTCATTACCGTCAACATCTCCCCCGCCTTTTGAATCTCCTTAGTTGTCTCGTGTAGGTGTCATCGACGAACTCATCTAAGGGTTAGCTTTTTTTAGAGTGATTCTGACGGTGAACGAAAGGAAAACATGCTCTAAGATGTTGAGTTTACTTCCTGGCTTCCTTTATTATTTGATACTGGTTAATTTTTTATTTTAGGTTGATTTATGGTTGGTGGTGGTGGTTGAATTTGGTTTTTTCTAGATTTTCTCATGTTTATGGTTTCTGTAACACGCCAAAATGGGGCATAGTTGTAAACTGTAGTACGTATAGCTTTGATAGTTGTACGTTGACTTTAATTGGTGTTTTGTTGCTAATTGTAGTATACAGTTGTTAAATGGTGCTTTATGTATTAATTGGTGTTTTAAACGTGAAATGGTGTTAATTGGTGCTAATTGGTGTTAATTGTGGATAAAAATGTAGTATTGTGAAAAGTGTCATAAGTTGACCAAGTAGAAAAATAGTTGAACGGTTTTGGATAATGGTTCCAAAAATATCTTCGTTAGTTGAATCAGATAAACCTAAGTTGTGTTTTAAGTTGAATAGGAGAACAAAATACCCGTGAGGGGTATTTGACTCACCAAGGTCGGTTTAAGTCATTTTGACTTATCTGTTAACACTAGAAACACACACACACACTACATACACACTCATACGTACGTGCAAACACAAACACATTCAAACGCTTGTTCTTTTGGAGATAAATTCGTGAAGCAGACTGTTGATTGAAGTTTCCTTAGTTGATTTCAGAAGCAATCAGTCCATAATCATCTTCTCCTTGTAAGTTTCTTGAATAAAACCTAGTTCATGTGTCAATGAAGAAGAAGGCCTATTTTGATGGATTCAATTGGGTTTTAATGTTAGTTTGGTGTCAAATATATGTTGCTAAGTTCATGTGTATGTTAGAAATGTTGTATAAACACTTGGATACAGATTCAAGTTGAATTTTGTGTCAAAAATACGATTTACAGCTGCTGTGTTCGAACAGAGGAAGACCTTACTGTAACAGTAGTCCATGCGGTCGCATGGGAAAAGCCATGCGGTCGCAAGGTAGTTTAGAAGTCCCTGCGGTCGCAGGCAATGGGTCTTGCGGCCGTATGGTGTTGGTGTCATGGTTTACCACCTACGGGTGATGGAATGAAGCCTACTTGCGTAGGTACATAACCTACGGCTGCAGGAACCTTAAGATCAACCATAGCGGTCGTAGGGATAATCCCTTGCGGCCGTAGGAGTGGGTTTTTGGGCAGGGCCCTTGCGGTCGAATGGAAATCCCTTGCGATCGCATGGTGATGCCTTGCGATCGCAGGGGGGTGCCTTGCGATCGCATGATGTACTTGTAACACCCTAATTTAGGGTCTAGTTGTAAATAGTTGTACCTTAAGTTTGTTAAGTTGTACGTTGACTTTAACCGAGTTGTTTAAGTTGTTTTGTTGCTTAATTGTTGTTAATTGTTGGTACACGTGGTTATGTGGCTAAAGTTAGAAATGTTTCATAAATAAATAATGTTGGTAAAAAGTTGAACGGTTTCAGATAATGATTCCGAAAATATCTCCGTTAGTTGAAACGGATAAACCTAGGTCGAGTTTTAAGTTGAATAGGAGAACGAGATACCCAAGTGGGGTATTAAACCCACTTAGTCGGCTCAATGGGAGTCCTTATCCCCTGCTTTAGCTTCTCAAACACACATACAACATACATACATACGTAACTTTGCACACACACACACCCACACTTGGTGATTTGAAGAAGAAACAAGGAAGAAGCAATCTGATTTCGAGTTCTAGCTGTGGAATTGGTTGGTCTAGTACCTTCTTCTTGCTGTTCTTGTAAGTATTCTTGAAGTGTTAAACCTAGTTATGGGTTTTGGAAGGGAAGACCCATTTTGATGGATTTAAGTGGGTGTTTGTATTGATTTTGTGTCAAATATGTCTTGCTAAGTTTATTAGTATCTTAGAAATGAAGTATAAGCAATCAAAACTTGATTCGAGTCGATTTTTAGCACCAAAACTCGAAGAACAGCTTCTGTCGGAAAACAGAGCTGAGCTCACTGTAATTATGGTCCTTGCGATCGCAAGGAGGTGCCTTGCGGTCGCATGCATATTTGGGTTCTTGCGATCGCATGGATTCCCTTTGCGGTCGCATGGTGCGTCTGGTGTCTCTTGCGATCGCATGCATGGGTCTTGCGATCGTAAGGGTGTCGTTGTTATGGATTACCGTCTAAGGACGAAGGAAACATAACTTGCGATCGTAGGTACATAACTTGCGATAGTAAGCCCCCAAGATACCACCCTTGCGGTCGTATGGCTATGTCCTTGCGGTCGCAAGTTGGGGTGGTTTGGGTAGGACCTTTGCGGTCGCAAGGTAAATCCTTGCGGTTGCAAGTAGGGTGTTTAAGAGGACCCTTGCGGTCGCATGTATGTGTCTTGCGATCGCAAGTATTGTTGTTTTGTTGGCAGCTTTGTTGTATTGTGGTTTAAGCCTCGTTAGTTGTCGTTGTTTGGTGTCTAAAGCTTGAACCTTATATGTTAGGTGATTCGGACGACTCCGTGTGCTCCTGGGATTCCCGAATTCATATCTGCCTCTTATAATCTCGAGGTGAGTACCGGTTTTCCCATGAGTCTCGGTAAGTAGCGTTGTCTATTGTTTGTTGAAATATGTTGTCGATGTCGCACACGTGCGTATGAGGTATGTTATACATGTTGCTATATATTGTTGCCATGCTAAGTTGCTTTACACGTTGGTTATGAATCGCATGCGTATAGTTGAACCCATTACGGGTAGTAGTTGTATATGTGGTACTAGTCCGGACTGATGTTGGCATGGTTAAGGTCAGCTTTCTTCCCGAAGGCTGGATCCCTTTGATGGAATAACGGGGATTAATGGTACCCGGTGTGCAGCAAGCCGGGGTGGTCTTGCAAACCGCCGCTCCTTAACGTGAGTTAGGATCGTAACTTTCGTTGAGATCCAAGATGTTGAGCTTCGAGCTTCGTAACGCGTTTGGTGGACTGCTCTTCGCTCCCCCACCATTGCGGATAGTTGTTGCTGATGGTCCCCAGTTTGAATCGTTGAGCGGGGTTCCCTTCCCTGCGAGATATGATTCCTACTGACTCGTTGGCGCGACACTGTATGTTAGGATAGCCTTATGTGTTGTCCCGTAGTT
Organism: Pulicaria dysenterica; assembly: GCA_947179395.2. Taxonomy (NCBI): domain Eukaryota; kingdom Viridiplantae; phylum Streptophyta; class Magnoliopsida; order Asterales; family Asteraceae; genus Pulicaria; species Pulicaria dysenterica. The sequence goes on along the minus strand of OX359288.1, from coordinate 73,358,453 downwards.
GGGATAACCTGCTTATTGATGCTTATGTGTTAATCTGTACTCACTAGCTAGTTGTAGCTAACGGTGCCTAATTTACCTTTTTGCAGATGCAAAGTAGTTGGACTGGTGAGGCGGGACTTGGTGGTAGTTTGTTGTGCATACCTTTTGCAGGAACACTGTTCGTTGTATATATTTGTGATCCGATGGTCGGTATTGTCAGTTAGTTGGTAACACCAAACAGATGAACTTGGCATATTTTTGTTGTAGTTAACTGCCGAGTCAGTTGACACTTATCAAGCTTTGTTAATGACGTTTATTTCCGCTGCTGGCTTTTATTATATAAGTTTAAAAAGCTTAAATTTTTCCTAATTTTAAGCGCGTGAAAACCGGTGTTACAAGTAGGTATCAGAGCCTAAGTTTGAGGAATTGGGTACTCGTAGGGGTATTCAATCTCAAGCTCGGGCCCGACCATCGTTAAGTGTTCCTAGTTGGGTAATTGGGGTTGAGTATGAGCATTATGTGGTAGTTGCATGTGTAAACTAACTGGTAGCGTTAGTAGTTGTTGAATAAGTAGAGTACTAAACGTTGTTCCCATGTGTAGTAAGTTGATATAGAATGGCTGAGCAACGAGTTAATACTGAAGAAGCTCTTAAGAGAATGGAGGATGAAACTTCGAGCGTTCATCCTGAAGCTGAGGAGGGATCTGCTTCGCATAATTACGAGCCGCTAAGGCAAGATCCAGATCAAGCAGCACGTATTGCACGTCTGGAGGAAGAGCTCCGACTTACACGGGAGCTGTTAGTAGCGGCTGTGCAAGGGCGTAAACCAGAGAAGTGTTTGTTTAAGAAATTCCGTTCTTGCTGTCCGAAAGAATTTGAGGGCGGTGATGGTCTTTCCGATACCGTGAGGTGGCTTAGAGAAACCGAGGAGGTGTTTGATTCTTGTGATTGTGAAGCGGAGCTTCGTGTCAAATACGCGGCACAGATGTTGAAGGGTAGCGCGTTGTTCTGGTGGGATTCTGTGAAAGCTACCTTGAGTAAAGAGATTGTTGCTGCCATGACATGGGAGCAGTTTACTGAGAAAGTAACTAGACGGTATTGTACAGATTATGATATGGAGAAGATGGAAAGAGAGTTCAACGCTCTTAGTAAGGGAGACAAATCGGTGGATGTTCTGATTCAAACCTTTATTGATAAAGTGAGGTTTATTCCTAGATTGGTAAATAATGAAGCTGCAAAGATGAGAAAGTTTGTGGGAAAGTTGCCTGCTGATTATCGCGCTATCATTAGGATGGCTGGGAGTTTAGACCGAGCTGGTGAAGGTCATAAGAGGAAGTTTCAACAATCCTCGAAGCCGGGTCCTTCTAAAGGAAAATCTGTTGCTGGTGGGAAGTTTGATTCCCAGAAGAAGTCGTGGGTGGATCGTCCGTGGTGTGCAACTTGCCATACATATCACAGTGGTGACTGTTCTAAAGCCACTGCTCGATGGTTACAGTGCGGGCAGAAGGGGCACATGGTTGCCGAGCGTGAGTTCAAGGAGGATGTTTGTTACAAGTGCCACAAGCCAGGGCACAGAATATCTGACTGCCGGTCAAAGCAAAGTACCGGTGCTGGTGGATCTGCCTCTGGGCAGAAGAAAGATGGTGCTCCCCGAGCCAAAGGACGAGCATTTAAGATGACGGCCGAAGAGGCTAAAGGTGCTGGAGACGTGATAACTGGTACATTTCTTGTTAATTCTGCCCCAGCATGTGAATTGTTTGATTCTGGAGCTACGTATTCTTTTGTATCTGTCTCTTTTTGTGATAAACTGCAAATGCCTGTATCTGTACTATCTGAGCCAATAAGAGTAGAGACTGCTAGTGGTAGAGTAGTTCCAGTTGTTGATAATGTTCCTCAAGCGGTTATTGATATCGACGGGAGTAGTTTTCCTGTTTCCTTTCTTCTTATGCCGATTGCGGGATTCGATGTTGTAATTGGGATGGATTGGCTTAGCAAGTTGAACGCTGAGATTTTCTGTTCCAAGAAGTTGATTAAAGTCCCTCTACCTGACGGGGCATATGCTGTGGCTCGCGGTGAAAGACGCAAATCGGATATTCCTATCATCTCTCTGATAAAAGCGAGAAAGGCAATTTCAAAAGGTTGCGAGTGTTATCTGGCACATGTGATTGATGCTAAATTGGAGAAACGTGTTTTTCGTGATATTCCGGTGGTAACCGATTATCCAGAAGTGTTTCCTGATGAGTTGTCTGGGTTGCCGCCAGTTAGAGATGTTGAATATCGTATTGATCTTGTTCCGGGGGCTACCCCTGTGGCCAAAGCTCCATATCGTCTTGCTCCTTCCGAGGTTCGCGAGATGATGACACAAATTCAGGAGCTGTTAGACAAAGGCTTTATTCGCCCGAGTTCTTCTCCATGGGGCGCTCCTGTACTATTCGTAAAGAAGAAAGATGGGACGATGAGAATGTGCATAGACTATCGGGAGCTGAATAAACGAACGGTAAAGAACAAGTATCCTTTGCCGCGGATAGACGATTTGTTTGATCAACTGCAGGGAGCGACTTGCTTCTCAAAGATCGATCTGCAGTCGGGATACCATCAAGTATTAGTTGCTGACGAAGATGTTCCGAAGACGGCTTTCCGTACTCGTTATGGTCATTACGAGTTTTTGGTGATGCCTTTTGGCTTAACCAATGCTCCTGCTGTTTTCATGGACCTGATGAACCGGGTTTGTCGTCCTTTTCTTGATAAGTCGGTGATCGTATTTATTGACGATATTCTCGTTTATTCTAAAACCGAAGCTGAACATAAGTTGCATCTGCGACAAGTCCTTGAAACTCTTTAACGAGAAAAGCTTTATGCTAAATTTTCGAAGTGTGAATTCTAGTTGCTAGAAGTTCATTTTCTCGGTCACGTGATTTGCTGCGATGGCGTGAAGGTTGATCCAGCGAAAGTCGAGGCGGTGATAAATTGGGGAGTTCCCCGAACTCCTTCTGAAGTTAGAAGCTTTTTTGGCTTAGCTGGTTATTATCGGCGGTTTATCCGCTACTTTTCTAAACTTGCAGGTCCTCTGACTAAACTAACTCGCAAAGATGTTGCATTTGTTTGGGCGGAAGCTCAAGAACAAGCGTTTCAATCTCTGAAACGGCTATTGTACGAAGCACCAATTCTTTCGTTGCCAGACGGATCTGAAGATTTTGTTGTTTATTGTGATGCTTCTTACTCCGGATTGGGGTGTGTGTTGATGCAGCGTTGATATATGCGTTTTTATACATGTTTTACATGTTAGAATACCCCGTACTTAGCCCAAATACAAGGTGAATAATTCTAATATGGATCTAATATGTTTAACATTCACCATGCAGGTTACAAGGAGCTTTAAGCAAGATAAATGGGCAAAACAAGGAAAGAATTGAAGAAAATAGAAGAATAGTGAAAAAATGATCACTACGGCCGTAGGGATTATATCCTACGGCCGTAGGAAGCTATCTTCTAGAATCCATCATTGCCTGCCAGATCTTGCGTGTCCCGGACAAATGGTTTAACGTGGCGTGTGTAGAAAATTCAGTCATGATTTCCTACGGCCGTAGTAGCTTATTCCTACGGCCGTAGGAAGCCCACTTACAGCAGATTAAATTCAGAATTCTGCCATTTTGCAAAGGGTTACCATTTTCACCTCCACTCTGGAAAAACACTTCCATAGACCCTCTCTAAATATCCTAACACTCCAGGGGACTTCTCTTGGTGATTCTAAGGAGGAGAGCTTGGATCTTGAAGGCTTGGAACAACATTTGGAGCTTGGATTCATTAGTTATATCATTGCTAGCTTGGGTATACTCTTTCCATTTATTATATAAATCATGTACCCATGTGTTCCAGATGTTGTAATGTTACTATTTTTGTATATGGATAACTAAACTCATTTCACTTGGGCCAAGATGATTCTTGGCTAAGTTATGGCAATATATTTGACTTTTATGATGACTTGATTCATATATGCATGTTTAATCTTGAATACAAATGTGTTTTATCAACTTAGTATGTTTAATCTAACCATGTTCATGTGTGATAATGTGTATATGATAACTCATTCATGTTTTAACATATGAATATTCAAGAATGATGGTTGATTTTATTAATTCCATGTTGAGTTTGTTATTAGAAATGATACATCTTGCATGGTTGTCATTAGATGTCATTTTTGGAATATGATTTGAATCATTTCAGGTTCATCCATTATTGGTTATGTTAATCATATGTTGGTTTTATGCATGCCTTATGATTATAGATGAAAATCTTGTTATTTGGTGTATTTTTGGGTTAAACATGCTACTAATGATTAAAGGATTCACAAAGATGTTTGTTGGTATGTTTAGATGGTGAAATGAACTCACGTGTATGCCTTTGTTATGCTTGTCTTAGTGTTCAATGTGCATATCACATGATTCATGTTTTAAGAAGTGTTGGCTATACTAGAAATGGTAGGTTTAACATGTTCATATCTTTAGAAATCATGTGACTAAACATTAAGAATCCCTTAATTGTGAGGTTTGAGTTTAGATGAGTTTATGACCCCATTGTACCAGTTTACATGTGTTTATGATCTGAGATTAAAGTCTAGATTGTAATTTGTTGTTGAATGCCTTTATGTTAGATTTGAATGTTCTGTCGGATGGGTCCCTACGGCCGTAGGAAGAAATCCCTACAACCGTAGGACTATCCAGGCTGCTACGACGGTAGTATATAATTACTACGGCCGTAGGAGCCATTTTCACCACAAGTGTGCTGTTTTTGCTTGTTTTAACTAATTTAACCACTTTAACACCTTTTTGGGTTCTGAGGACTACTGGATATGTCATTTGAAAAGATGTATGTCTTTGTAGTGTGATTTGGACGTGATCTGGTGGATCTGTAGTTAAATCCTTATATGCCGTTGCTTGCCTGATTATGTTTAATTGCTAAGTCTGAGTCTTGATAACTCGAGTGATGATTTATGTATGATAATGTAGTCTTGTGAGTATTAGAACAGCATGCTATGCACTTAAATTATTCAAGTCTTCATATTATGTTTTGTATTGTGTCATTGCCATGACTAGTCTCGATGATTCGAAAGCCTGAGTGAATCTGTTATCCTGTCTGTTTGCCTTCAGTGTTAATCTGTTTTAGTTGCTATATTTCCTGATTAATTTAGTTCATTCTGTCACTTGCTTAATATTATCCTGCTGATCAAACAACAATGAGACTTAAGTATTGGTAGCTTCCTGTCCTGGTGGAACGACATCCGGTCTTACCGAGTCTATACTACTATTGACCAGGTTATACTTTCCTGAGTCGTGTGTAGTATATGCTTAGTAACATCGTTTTTATAAATTTAAAACGAGGTTGTGTCCCAAGATTTTATAACCAGAAAAACAAGCAGTCCTAGTTCACACCAAGCGTGATAAGGTAATTGCCTATGCTTCAAGGCAATTGAAACCTCATGAAGGCAACTATCCGACTCATGATTTGGAGTTGGCAGCTGTAGTGTTCGCGTTGAAATTGTAGAGACACTATCTTTACGGTACCAAATGTGTGGTCTGCACAGATCACAAAAGCCTCCAATATGTCTTCACGCAGAAAGAGCTCAATATGAGGCAACGCAGATGGCTCGAGTTAATAAAAGACTATGATTGTGAAATTCGCTATCATCCTGGTAAGGCCAATGTGGTGGCGGATGCCTTAAGTAGAAAAAAACTCTTCTGTAGATGCAAAGTTTATGAAACTTACTGTGGTTCCCGATATCATTGCCCGATTGAAGAAAGCACAGCAAGTGGCGTTGCAAGATGAAAATCTGAAAGCCGAGTTGATGAGAAAGCTGAAAGACCAACTTGTTGATGATACTCGCGGATTAAATACTTTTCAGTCTCGCGTATGGGTGCCACTTCATGGTGGTAATCGTGATCTAATACTGCAGGAAGGTCATAAGTCTAGGCTATCGGTTCATCCGGGCAGCACAAAGATGTATCACGACTTGAAAGCGTTATATTGGTGGCCTACTTTGAAACGAGACATTGCTTCCTTTGTAGAGAAATGTCAAATCTGCGCGCAAGTCAAGACAGAACATCAGAAGCCTTATGGAAATCTGCAACAACTTGAGATTCGAGAGTGGAAGTGGGATCACATTACGATGGACTTTGAGACAAAGTTACCGAAAACCCTCAGAGGTCATGATGCAATTTGGGTCATTGTTGATCGATTGACCAAAAGCGCTCACTTTCTAGCTATCAACGAGTCTGCTCCGTTGGAAAAGCTAGCAAAGTTATATGTGAATGAGGTGGTATCGCGACATGGTTTACCATATTCGATTGTATCTGATCGGGATGCACGATTTGCTTCCCATTTTTAGTAGAGTTTGCAAAATGAACTTGGTACTCGTGTTCACCTGAGCACGGCGTATCATCCACAGTCAGATGGTCAGTCAGAGAGAACGATTCAAACGTTGGAGGACATGCTTCGCGCATGTGTTCTCGAGTATGGCGGTGCATGGGATTCTCACTTACCGTTGATCGAGTTTGCTTACAACAACTCGTATCACTCCAGTATTGGGATGCCTCCATATGAAATGTTGTACGGGAGGCGTTGTCGCACACCAACATGTTGGCTCGAGCCCGGTGAGAAGCAGTTTGCCGAACCCGAGATCGTTCAAATCACAGCTGATAAGGTGAAAGTTGCTCGTGAGAAGTTGAAAGCCGCACGAGATAGACAAAAGGTATACGCAGATCCAAAACGTAGACCTGTTGAATTCAAGGAGGGCGATCGAGTGTTCCTAAAAGTCTCTCCTTGGAAGGGTGTTATCCGATTTGGTCGGAAGGGTAAGTTGAGCCCGAGATATATTGATCCGTTTAAAATCCTTCGTAAGGTTAACGACTAGACGGTATCGCTTGAGTTGCCACCAGAGCTTTCTGGAATTCATAACACGTTCAACGTGTGTTACCTGCGTAAATGCAAAGTGGAGGAGAACCAGATTCTGCCTCTGCAAGAGTTGAGAGTGGATGCTTCAAAGCGTCTAGTTGAAGAACCGATTGAGATACTTGGTTCAAAGATCAAGAAGTTACGCAGAAAAATGATAAAGTTGGTTTTGGTCAAGTGGAAGCACAACCTAGGTTCGAATATGACCTGGGAGACCGAAGACGACATGCGATCTAGATACTCTCACTTGTTTGTGGACAATCAGATTCCGAGGACAGAATCTTCTTAAGGGGGTAGATTTGTAACACCCTAATTTAGGGCCTAGTTGTAAATAGTTGTACCTTAAGTTTGTTAAGTTGTACGTTGACTTTAACCGAGTTGTTTAAGTTGTTTTGTTGCTTAATTGTTGTTAATTGTTGGTACACGTGGTTATGTGGCTAAAGTTAGAAATGTTTCATAAATAGATAATGTTGGTAAAAAGTTGAACGGTTTCAGGTAATTATTCCGAAAATATCTCCGTTAGTTGAAACGGATAAACCTAGGTCGAGTTTTAAGTTGAATAGGAGAACGAGATACCCAAGTGGGGTATTAAACCCACTTAGTCGGCTCAATGGGAGTCCTTATCCCCTGCTTTAGCTTCTCAAACACACATACAACATACATACATACGTAACTTTGCACACACACACACCCACACTTGGTGATTTGAAGAAGAAACAAGGAAGAAGCAATCTGATTTCGAGTTCTAGCTGTGGAATTGGTTGGTCTAGTACCTTCTTCTTGCTGTTCTTGTAAGTATTCTTGAAGTGTTAAACCTAGTTATGGGTTTTGGAAGGGAAGACCCATTTTGATGGATTTAAGTGGGTGTTTGTATTGATTTTGTGTCAAATATGTCTTGCTAAGTTTATTAGTATCTTAGAAATGAAGTATAAGCAATCAAAACTTGATTCGAGTCGATTTTTAGCACCAAAACTCGAAGAACAGCTTCTGTCGGAAAACAGAGCTGAGCTCACTGTAATTATGGTCCTTGCGATCGCAAGGAGGTGCCTTGCGGTCGCATGCATATTTGGGTTCTTGCGATCGCATGGATTCCCTTTGCGGTCGCATGGTGCGTCTGGTGTCTCTTGCGATCGCATGCATGGGTCTTGCGATCGTAAGGGTGTCGTTGTTATGGATTACCGTCTAAGGACGAAGGAAACATAACTTGCGATCGTAGGTACATAACTTGCGATAGTAAGCCCCCAAGATACCACCCTTGCGGTCGTATGGCTATGTCCTTGCGGTCGCAAGTTGGGGTGGTTTGGGTAGGACCTTTGCGGTCGCAAGGTAAATCCTTGCGGTTGCAAGTAGGGTGTTTAAGAGGACCCTTGCGGTCGCATGTATGTGTCTTGCGATCGCAAGTATTGTTGTTTTGTTGGCAGCTTTGTTGTATTGTGGTTTAAGCCTCGTTAGTTGTCGTTGTTTGGTGTCTAAAGCTTGAACCTTATATGTTAGGTGATTCGGACGACTCCGTGTGCTCCTGGGATTCCCGAATTCATATCTGCCTCTTATAATCTCGAGGTGAGTACCGGTTTTCCCATGAGTCTCGGTAAGTAGCGTTGTCTATTGTTTGTTGAAATATGTTGTCGATGTCGCACACGTGCGTATGAGGTATGTTATACATGTTGCTATATATTGTTGCCATGCTAAGTTGCTTTACACGTTGGTTATGAATCGCATGCGTATAGTTGAACCCATTACGGGTAGTAGTTGTATATGTGGTACTAGTCCGGACTGATGTTGGCATGGTTAAGGTCAGCTTTCTTCCCGAAGGCTGGATCCCTTTGATGGAATAACGGGGATCAACGGTACCCGGTGTGCAGCACGCCGGGGTGGTCTTGCAAACCGCCGCTCCTTAACGTGAGTTTGGATCGTAACTTTCGTTGAGATCCAAGATGTTGAGCTTCGAGCTTCGTAACGCGTTTGGTGGACTGCTCTTCGCTCCCCCACCATTGCGGATAGTTGTTGCTGATGGTCCCCAGTTTGAATCGTTGAGCGGGGTTCCCTTCCCTGCGAGATATGATTCCTACTGACTCGTTGGCGCGACACTGTATGTTAGGATAGCCTTATGTGCTGTCCCGTAGTTGGGATAACCTGCTTATTGATGCTTATGTGTTAATCTGTACTCACTAGCTAGTTGTAGCTAACGGTGCCTAATTTACCTTTTTGCAGATGCAAAGTAGTTGGCCTGGTGAGGCGGGACTTGGTGGTAGTTTGTTGTACATACCTTTTGCAGGAACACTGCTCGTTGTATATATTTGTGATCCGATGGTCGGTATTGTCGGTTAGTTGGTAACACCAAACAGATGAACTTGGCATATTTTTGTTGTAGTTAACTGCCGAGTCAGTTAACACTTATCAAGCTTTGTTAATGACGTTTATTTCCGCTGCTGGCTTTTATTATATAAGTTTAAAAAGCTTAAATTTTCCCTAATTTTAAGCGCGTGAAAACCGGTGTTACAGTACTGTTGTGTTGACAGCTTTGTAGTCTTGTGTTTTGAGCCTTGTTAAATGTCGTTGATTGGTGTCTAAGCCTGAACCTATGTGTTAGGTGATTCGGACGACTCTGTGTGTTCTTGGGATTCCCGTTTGCATATCTGCCTCCTGTAATCTCGAGGTGAGTACCGGTTTCCCATGAGTCTCGGTAGGTAAGTTATCTGTGGTACATGTTGACACGTGATTGGTGTATTGATACGTGAGATACGAGGTATGCTATGATAGAGTTATATACACATGCTTATTATTGAGATGAAAGATATTGTTATGATTATATGCGCGCATGAACTGGATCCTTACTGGATCAGCTATTTGTTTATGAGGTTATGTCCGGACACTAAACGAAAGAACAACGGAGGTCAGTCAGGTAGACGGGTGATAATATCTGGCTGGGTTCCCAGGGTCCTTAGGGACTATGAATTGGGGAACTAACGGTACTCGGGAGTATACGCTCGGGGTATGGCTCTGCAGGCCGCCGTTCCTTTATGGAACTGGGTTCCTTGCTTAGGCTGGAACCAGCATGATAGACAGAGTGTACCATGTGGACTGCTCTTAGCTCCCCCACTGGTGCAAATGGTTGCGGCTGATTCCCCCTGTTTGGGTTGTTGAGAGGGGCTGGCTCCCCTGCGAGATACGACTCCTGCTGACATGATTGGCGCGCCGCTATATGATAGGATAGCCTTGTGTGCTGTTCAGATGCATGATAGCCTGCTTATTGATGCTTATGTGTAATTGGTGCTCACTAGCTAGTTGTAGCTAACGGTGCAAGATTTTCCCTTTTTCGCAGGTTGATGCTAGAGACCTGGTGAGGCGGGTACTGATGGGAGTATTTTGTTGTAATTATCTTTTGGGGAACACGTTGTTGTATATATGGATCCGGTGGTCGGAATCTAGTAGGTAACGCTTGTAGTTTACGAACTTGGCTAATTCTTTTGATGTAATTAAATAGCCGAGTCAATTAACGTTGTTTTTGCAACTGGGGTTTATTTTCCGCTGCACGCTTTTGATAATAGTAGTTAAAAAGTTTAAATTAACTCTAATTTTAAGCTCGTTAGAGGTGGCGTTACAGTTTCGGTATTTGATTTGTATATCTTTAGATCTCATTACTGTGCGTGATTAAGCTTAGCTTTGTCCGGTTACGCTGGTCAAAGTAGTGGTTGTCTGTGGTAGTCAGGCTGATTGTGGATTCATCTCCATCTTAACCATCCTTGTTCTATTTTTGTTTTCATCCATCTTCATTTTGTTCTTGGTTCATGATTTAGGTGTTAGTGGTGTGGTGGTGAGGTACGTAAGAAAGATGATGGTTGGTGGTGGTGGTTTGCTAGTGAGATGGTGAAGGTATGGTCGGAGACGATAGTTTTCGACAGGATTAGATGGTGACAGATGGTGGTGGTAAACTAGTAAGTGTTGGTGGTGATAATGAATTTAAGTATTTATTAATTAATAATTAGTATTCGTTTATTATTTAATTGTTCATTAATAATACTAAACAATAATTAACATTTTTAATGAATAAAGTTAAAATAAATAAATAAATAAATATATATATATATATATATATATATATATATATATATAGAGAGAGAGAGAGAGAGAGAGAGAGAGATGGGCAATTTTGTTTTTTAATATGGATTAGAGGCTAACATTAATATGATATATAAACAAACTACCAATAAGGTGGTCTAGTGGTTAGGGTACATGTTCTCTTAGAGGTCATGGGTTCTACTCGGTAAACACCTTGCAGGTGGTATATTCCCCCACCGCAAATGCTTGGTGAGTCCAGTAAGGGAGACTTTGTGAAAAATAGTTTCGGGTTTATTACCGACCCTTACTCGAGCAACCAAGACATGTGATAACTGCCAGAGATCCGAATCCGGTCCTTAAGGAAGGGTCGGTTCGGATTTAAAGTATCTCGGACACAAAGTTGGCTTGGTGTAAACAACCTTTTGTAGAATATGATACATAAACAATAAGGATAAATTTTATAGTTTTTAAAACACGATAATCAAATATAAAATTTATGTGCATCACATGGACTAAAAAAATGAATATAATTAACTCTAAAACAAATAGCGATCCAAATTATGCCAAATAAACAAAATGAAAAAACTTACAAGAAAATGGGTTAAGGGTAAATTATTTTGTAAAGAACATAGATAATGACGAAAAGTTAAAATAATTGCATGTGGAATTTTAACATATTTAGTCAGGTGTAGGGACAAAAGTTACACGTAAGATTGGAACAATGTGATTAGGAAAATATTCACTGCTAGTTGACGGTACTAGTGTTACCTACATATTTAATAAAGATAAAAATAATTTACAATTAATAACAACTTTTCATGTACAATTATATTTCAAAAGATTCGTATTTTGTTAGTAGCATCAAAGACCTACTTTGCTTTTTACCTAGCCTGCTCACGATAGATCATATTTATTTTGGTTAAACTTTATATGCCAAAAAGATAAAAAATAAAAAAAATTCAAATATATATAAACAAGTTAAGTGAGTCAAGTGAGCCAAATGTTCCACATTGTATTAGGTAAAGTATAGCAAAAACACAAATATATTACTAATGCAAACATGGATTTTGAAACTAAAAATATTGGATCTGACATTAAAAGTCAAACGTAGCTATTCATAGCGGTATATACAATTTGATAACTTTACATAGGTTGTATATTTTATTTTGAAAACAAAAACTAAGTAAATTGTTAATGTAATATAGAAACAAAACTATAAGGGTACTAGATCTATGCACTCACAATCTAATTATATAATTAAATAGTTAAATGATATAAATGCCCTTATTTAAATACTAAATTTAAGTGTTGCTAGTTACATATATCCTTTACTTAAACTAAATGACATGCAATTCTTGAGATTGTTCCTCATTAAACAAGTAAAATTCTAAAGTGACAGGTTCGATAATTGGTCCGGTTTTAACAATATGTTTGCAACTATGGATGTAAACAAGTCGAGTTACTGATGAGCAACCTAAGTTCAAATCATTAAAATCAAGAGTGGGAAACTTCAAAAATGAAGAGACGAGCTAGATCTCAAGCCTCAAACATTGGGTTCATTTAAGCTCATAAGACTAAACGAGCTTTATACATTTTATATTTTATATTTTAGTATTTATATAATATATATTTCCAATGGAAACTTCAAAAATCAAAATAATTTCCGAGCCTAAAGAAGCTAAGCCCACGCTTGATACATTTTAAACAACCTGAGCTCAAGTTCAACGTCACAAACTCGATTTAAACAAGCCGGGCCCGAATTTGAACTTAAAAGTCCTAAACAAGTTCGGTAGATAAGAATCAAGTTCAAACTCAAACTCATTTAACTCCTTTTCAACAAATCAATCCGGAAAAAGGAAGAGCTTTTTTAAAAAAATCCGGAAAAGGGAAGATTAATTGAAAGTTTTTAGAGGAATACTAATGCTTTGCATAACATTTACCTCTTAAACTTAATAGTATATTTTTTGTTTAAATTTAAACAATAATTGTACCCAATATCACCACAATAAGGAATAAGAAATATAAAATATAAACAATCATATCTTTATACGTAGATAAAGAGATTGTTTTCCGAAAAAAATTATAGCAGTGAAAGCAATTTGTATTCTTAAATAAAAAAGAAAAATAAAACGTATGTAAGCGTATAATTGTATAAATGTTGAAGAAAGATATTGTTAGGTATGAAGTATAAATTGTTATATACAAAAGAAAGCTACTCTCATTGTAATAAAAGTAGCAAGTATATAAGCAGCTGCTTCGTCATCTCCATTTTCTGCTCCTGGTTTAACTCTGCATTCAGAGACATAAACTGTGACTCTGTTCCTGGGAGTGCGAGAGCGACTGCGAGTAAAACTTAAGCTTCCACGTATCAATTTACATCGAATTAATTGCTGTTTTCGAGATCATTCAAGCAAAGGATATGGAGATTAGCAATGTTACCTTGGAGATTTTCTCCAAGCTTGAGCAACAATGGCTGTCTCAACGTGACGGCACCAAGAAGACGCGTGTTCTTAGCATTGACGGTGGCGGAACCACAGGCATACCTTCCGGAGCCGCCTTGATCCACCTAGAACACCAGATCCAAGCCAAATCCGGTAATCCTAATTCTCGAATTGTTGATTTCTTCGACATTATCGCCGGTACAGGTATTGGAGCTCTGCTTGCCGCAATGCTTAACGCCGACGACGGTGACGGCCGTCCGCTTTTTACTGCCAAACAGGCGGTTAAATTTGTAACTGACAGGCACTTAGAGCTGTATAAGGTGAAGAATGTCGGCGTTGTTCACCGGAGACGGATGTTTTCCGGCAAAAGCATGGAAAAAGTGTTGAAGGAGGCGTTAACCAGAGACGACGGTAAGGTTTTGACGTTGAAGGACACGTGTAAGCCTCTGATTGTACCGTGCTACGATCTCAATAGCTCGGCGCCATTTGTGTTCTCTAGAGCTGATGCCTCTGAATCGGCTAGCTACAACTTCGATCTCTGGAAGGTTTGCCGCGCCACAGCATCTGATCCGTCGATGCTGAAACCGTTTCGTCTCACTTCAGTCGACGGTAAAACCTCTTGCCTCGCCGTCGACGGCGGTTTAGTGATGAACAATCCTTCCGCCGCCGTCGTCACACACGTATTACACAATAAACGCGATTTCCCTTCCCTTACCGGCGTCGAAGACCTCTTAGTCCTCTCCCTTGGTAATGGTCAGTTGAATAGCTCACCGCAACCTAAGGTTAACCGTCACGGTTATTGCCGGAACGATTACCTCGTCGGCGTTGTTCTAGACGGTGTATCGGAAACTGTTGACCAAATGTTAGGTAACGCGTTCTGCTGGAACCACATGGATTACGTTAGAATTCAGGTAACAATTTTCACGAAACTCATCCCCTACTGATGAACATAACTTGGTTTTTAGTTTTTTAGCGGCGGAGAAACTGATCGGAGAGTTGATTTTGCAGGCGAACGGTTACCTTCACGGCGGAGTGGGGCCGAAGATGGAGGAAGTGTTGATGGAGAGAGGTGTGGAATCGTTGCCGTTTGGGGGTAAGCGGTTGCTGACGGAGACTAACGGACAGAGAATTGAAAGCTTCGTACAGCGACTTTTAGTCGCATCAGGAACTAGTAGTTTGCCTCCAAGTCCATGTAAAGTTGCTGCCGTTAGTCAACTTGTTAACGGTCGTTAAGTGGTAGATTCCCTTTTTTTTTCCTTCTCAATTTTAGGTTTTCATTTTTGCATTTTAGGATCTTTACTTAAAATGTTGTATCATGTTTGTACTGAAAACCCAAGTGGGTTCAATTAGTAACAAAAATAATCCAGTCCAAATTTATAGAGTGATATCGCGATTAGAATATTTTAATATTAACAAATACTAATTTAAATAAAATTTATTGGATAATCTTATTCATTATCAAATAACTATAAACTATAAAAGATATAAGAATTTAAAAAAAAAAAAAAAAAGGGGGATACACGGTGTAATACCATTGACCGAGCATGGAATTGTCAACGCTACGTTGAGGGTAAACATGACAGTATAAGTATAGTATGATAGTCCGAGTCACAACTAATGATCATTTTTATTAAAATTAGGACAATAAGATCAAATATTACTCTATAATAATTAAAAAAATAAAAATGATTATAACTATTTTAAAAAATAAATTAAGAATTTGCTTAATTTTTGTATTTTTAAATATTATAAATATTATAAATGTTATAAAGGATATATATGATATTTGTAAATTTGGTTAGAAAAATATGATATTTTAATATTTAAGAAAAACATATACGAGATTCTCTAATATTTTAATTCAATGTTGAAACTAAAATAAAATAGAATTCCAAGTTTAATAAATGAAATAATTAAAATTATTATATTAAATTAATTATTAAGATTGTTCAATAAATTTAATACATATTAGTCTTTTATAATATAATTTACATTAGAAGTTTTTTTTTATTAAATACATGTTATATAAATTTTTAATAAATGACCCATATTGCAATAAACCTCTTTAAATTTAGTTAATCATTTATCCTTTCTTTTAATAATAATATATATATATATATGGGAGAAGATAATGTAAAAAGAGTTTTAAAGTAAAAAGTGTAAGAAGAAATAACAACCCTTAGATCAACCAAAAGTCAAGATCAAAAAGTCAAAAAAGTCAATAAAAGAGACCCATAACTAAAATCTCGTAACTGCCAACCGAGGGCAAAATAGTAAATGAAAAACAGCATCCTACTAAAAAAAAGGGCAAATGCGTGGCATCATCTGTTCCATCTTGGAACACCTTCACTGTAACTGATGTGTGTTTGTCTGTCCAGATTCAAAGAGATGCACAATAATTAATAAACCTAAAAAATGTTTTTAAATTATTTACATTGTCTGATACACATTACAATGATGCACAAACCCTATTTTCAACGACAAGTTTATTAGAATCTGAACAAAACTGATGAATACAAAACCAAAAACATAAAATGCACAATCTCAGAAATTCAATTGTGCACCAAAATAGTACAAAAATCGAACCACCTCTGTAAGAAATGGATGAACAAATTCATACATAAGAAAAATGGATGAATTAGGTTCATATAAAAATTGATGAACCAATAATTGCTAAAAAAATATTACAATTACAAAGAAAATGGAAGAAATCTCATCGAACCACCTCTTCACAGATACAACCTTGCTAGTAGCACAGAAATCTCATCGAACCACCTCTGTTGCCGACGATGAACCACGATGGAGGCGGAATACATTTTTCTGAAGCCGACGATGAACCACCTCTGTTTTTTATGAATTAGGTTCATAAAAAACAGAATACATGAAGAAAAATCCGATTGTCGTTGCTTTCAAATCAATCCTCATATAGGTTGCGCTGGTCGGCAATTTAAACCATCGCCACAGGGGATTAACACCGGAGGAGGCGGAGGGAAGGGGTGTGGGTGGTTGGCGATTCGCACTGAAGAAAGCAGATGGAGTGGTCAGTGATTCGCACTGAAGAAAGCAGATGCAGTGGATGGCGATTTGCACAGAAGGAGGCGGAGGGAAGGGGTGTGGGTGGTCGGCGATTTGATGGAGGCGGAGGAACCTGCGATTTAGGGTTGGGTTTACGTTAAATCTGAGGGGGTAAGGGACGGGATATGTAAACGTGGGGTAGTGGGTAGGAGAGAGAAATTAATATTTTTTGAAAGTACCTATTTTACCCTTTTATTAGTTATGCCACGTGTTAGGCCAACGTTTCTCTTTACTCTTTTTACCCTAAAACTTTTTTTATTTGATCTTGATTATATATATATATATATATATGTGTGTGTGTGTGTGTGTGTGTGTGTGTGTGTGTGTATGTATGAAAGGGTTCATGCGAAAACCATTCTTAGTGCGAAAACCGCGAGAACCAATCTGAGCCGTCCAATTCCCCTTCTTCAATGTCATTGTCTACCCATGAATTCCTCACATGCACCCTGCCACACTTTATCCCTCCACGCTCTCCATCCGTTTAACTTCCCATATCCAAGGAACGACTGAAATTGGTTCTCGCGCTACAACGATTCTCGAATAAACCCTCCTATATATATATATATATATATATATATATATATATATATATATATATATATATATATATATTAAAAGAAAACTAAAAATGGGAAAGTTTTCTTAAATAAAATTCTATTAACCAATCAAAACCTTCATTTATTAATTTTAACCAAAATTTTTAATTTTGACTTCCTCAATTAGAATTAGAATGATTCTTGCAAGTGTATATAGAATCAATTATAAGTGAGTTATAATATATATGGGGTGTTTTTATAAATTATATATTTATATTAAATAATTGTATATATTTGTAGTTTTTCTTTTATAACTTTTAATATATAATGATTGGTATAAATATAATTATATATTTATAATCGTATCATTTTTATCTACGTTTTGATGTAAATTTTACCGTAATGACACAAAATTAATTTTTTTTAAATATTTATTAGTAAAAAGTATATTTCAGAACCATTGAAAAAAGTGAATTACTATCTTTGATTCTGTTTTTGAATGTAATGACACTTAATCTTTTTCTAATGAGAATATGTATTTTTCTTGATTATTTTCTTTGTAAACTATAAACCAGTGAACATATTTATGGTTAGTTTTCTTGTTATGAATCACTAGATCAGTAATCTTTTTTTATAAGGTATTTTTAATTTAGATTATATGATAATATATATCTACAATAGATTAGTGAGATATAATACCTTCTATGGGATTGTTTATGTTTGTGAATATCTAAATCAATTATATTTTTCATCGAGATGATCATACAACGTTAAACTCTCGATCTGCTTTTCGATGTCTATGTTTTCAAAATAAAATATTGATCAAAGTGTGAGGTTTCAATAAACACACTATTTGTAACATGTAAGTAATTAACCACCAGAGCTTTGCATATGCCAAAAAAAGAAGATTATGAGTATGACTTCTGAATTTTGAGACAATGTTATTATAAGCTAACAAGGTGATTTATGTATTTTTTTTAATTTATAATTTGGATTTCATGTAATAACAATCAGAAATTATGGCTGAATTATATTTTAAAATAATTCCTAGATTTAGAAATTAAGAAGCATTAATTATTTATATTTAACACATTTTTTAAAATACTATGTTTTTTATAATTATATTTTGATAAAAATAATTATGACTAACTGTGTATCACGTGGACGCCTAAAAAAAGAAGAGGTTGAACAAATAAATGATTACATGATATCATTGAACACTATTTGATCTAAATAAATTCTAAGAGATAATAATTTTGCTCGAGCAAATGAAGAGGTTGAGCACATAAATGATTGCATGTATCAATGTTAAATACTATTGAGTTATTATATTCCGGTTCAGATAATATATGTTAAGGCCTTAAGGTGAATCTTCATATCATTTTTAAGAATCATTGTACACACCAAGTAACTTAATTCCCTCAGGTAGTGTTTGGTTTGATGGATTCCTTGGGAATTGGATTTTAATTCCAACCAAATTATGTGTTTGGTTTAACATAAGGAAAGGAAATGGATTTTAGGGGATGATAAACACCACCCATTTTGGGCAACCGGCGGCGACCTTCAACAGCGACGTTCGACAGCAACGGTGACGTTCGACAACAACGGCGAGCTGGTGGTGTTCAACGTTCGACAGCTGGTGGCATTCGACAGCGATTTAGGGTTTCGTTCGACAGCTGGTGGTGATGTTTATCATGCGACGACGACCACTGGCTAGGGTTTTGACGTTCGATGGCGACGTTTAACGACCGACAGCGACCTCTGGCTAGGGTTTCAGCGGTGGCGGCGATTTAGGGTTTAGACATTGGCGGCGATTTAGGGTTTAGATGGTGGCGGCGACGTAGGGTTTAGACGGTGGCAGCATATCGACGGTGGTGGGCGACAGTGGGGCGGCGGCGAAGGCAATAAGGTGGTGGTGAAGGTGGCGATTGTGGTTTGTGGTGGGGAAGTGAATTCCATTTCCTGATACTACCAAACACAACAAAGAAGGATTTATATTCAAATTCCAAATCCTTCAAAATCCAATTCCTTTCTACAATCCAATTCCTTCAAAAATAATCTATTAAACCAAACACTACCTCAATGTTTTATATTTGTGACAAAGATATAGTAACTTAATAAATAAAATTATGAATGTAATATAGAAATAAGTACTACTGAAAATATGAAATCCCCGTCTTAATTCAATTCGTGAACATTCGATAAATATGTCGTTTTATTAGTTATTATTTCTATGAATATGTTTGTTTAAATTATTTTAAATATTTTATTTATGCTACATATTAAATGTTTTAGTTTTTTAAATCTTACCCCGTACGCACGAGTCATTACACTAGTAATATTAATAAAACACTAACATGGATAAACTTTATTAGACAATCAATATCCATGCATTTAGTCAATATTAAAAGCATGCATTAATTATGTAATCTCAATTCTTCATTTTGGTCAAAATAAAAAACCAATTTGGTACTAAGATTGGAAAATTATCAATTCTAAAATATATCAATTTATTAAAAAGTAAAAAATAAACTCCAGAATATTATTATTTTAAATTTGAGCATTCCTGATAACCCGAGTTATAACCATATAGTATATACATATTTTTTTACTGTTTAAACATGTTATTTTCTAAATTCTAATTATTTATCATTCTTTTAAATTCACATTCCTTTTACGTCGTATAATTTTTTAATATTTTCTTTTTAATGTTTAGTATTTTCTTTTTTAATGTTTAATATTTATTGTTTTTAAAATCAACTTATATATCACAGGCAAACTAATAGTGTATAATGATATCACATTAACTTGCAAGTTACTAGATACTATTAATTTAATTTAAGTTATATCGAGTGAAAAACTCAAGTTGAGTAATATTTAAATTATTCGATAGTTGTTAAGAGGCGATTTTAGAAGAAACAAGACCTTTAAATAATACTTTTTAAAACATATAATCAAGTCGATTACGTTTTATTTAAGGGTGTTAATCGAGTCAATTTTTGAATCGATGGGTTTCTTCATTTAAGTATAATCTGGTTGGCATGTTTATCTTGCTAAAGTTGAAAACCGACTTTAATTCAAATTCTTGTTCATAAACCGACTCTAATTTGAAGCTTCAATTTCAGCGATGAAACCATTTAAATTCCTGTTTGTTTGCTACTTAATGAAACCATTCAACGATGAATGCTGAATCGTTCAGCATTCAACATGTTTGATTACTGCCTCTGAATAAAAATATGTTGAATGAATCAGAACAACGCTGCTGAATCATTCTACCTTAAAAGTGCATTTTGAATCGTTAAGCACTAAGTATTTTATCATAATACTCTTTTTTTCACATGTTGCCTTATTAAACAATTATATCTTATCTTCTAATATATATAAAAGACTAATTTGGAAAAAAATATTAGATGATCTGGACCTTTAATTTAATAAAAGATTTAATCTTAGCTGTTAATTATTTTAATTCTAAAATTTTGATTTTGACTTTTTAGAGTCAAACTAATATGAATTAGATAAGGATAACTCTTAATTAAATCAATGATTGAATTAAAATTAATATTTGTAATATATTATTACAATTTTACCACACCCCTCGTGAGATATTATTTATTTAGATTAATATTAATATTTTATTAAAGTTTTACCTAATTAAACGTATATATTTATTTTATTTTTGCAAAAATTTTATATTTTTAGGTGAGTAGATTTGTTACATTAAATATGAAAACAATTTTTCAATCTTGTCTTTATTTGTATGATTTAGTTATATATTACCTACGATTACATGTTTAAACCTTATTTTTGTTATTTTCTTACTTTGACATTAAAGATCATATTGTTCTCAATTTTTTCATTCTCTTAGATATCAATTATGGAGAATAAACACCTCACGTGTACATTTTACAGTTATTTTACTATACATCTAACAATTTCACACCAACAAAATCTATACTTTATTTCAAACACCTCACATGTTTATATACGGGGTGATAAATTTATATATTAAAAGAATAAGCTTATAATATCATTAAACTATTTTTAGAATATCTTTTATTAGTTAAAATCCTCTATTTCAAGATATATTCAAATTATTATTAGAATTTTTCTCACTAATCATTCTTATTTATTTTCTAAAATGGTTAACAACTATCATCGCAAAATAGTAATATATTATATGTTTCATATATTATTATCGTGTTTCATTAAACCTAATTAAAAACATTTATCGTTTATTCATATCCAATGTATAATAAACAATATTGGTAGAGCATACAAATAATGCTCGTGACATTCATTGTTGTGATACACTTTTAATGATTTACAATTGTTTACTATACATGTTAGTACTATTTAATACAAGAAAACGTTTAAATTTTTTAATCATCCCCGTGTTTATACACGGGGTATTAAACTAGTAATATAATATAATATCACTATTAAGGTTAAAATAGTAATTTGCATCATTCTAATTGTTTATTCAGAACCTTTATCAAACAGTATGTCACATTCAGAGGCGGATTCAATTAGAACATATGAATTACTCAGACAACGGAATCATTTAGTGCTTAATCATTCTATTTTAACAAACAGTACCTCACTTCAATTTAAAATTGAATTCGGTTAAACCTAATTATATAAAAATCTATGTTCTCCGATCCCAATCACAAACTAACTTTAATATAAAGCCTATTTTAACATATCTCAATTTATAGAAAAAAAAATCACATATCTACTCCTTAAAAAGAAGACAAACAACACCATGTATCCATAATATTCAAGTTATCCAGCCATTTAATAAATAAACAACCAACAACATAATCTAAAGACAAACTATTTCGAAAAGAAAAGTTGCAAGTTTTTAATATTGACTAAATGCGTGGATATTAGTTGATTTAGGATTTGAAATTTGAGCTCTAAGATAAATATATACTTTCCATTCAAATTTACAACTTAATCGAAATTAAAAATTAACTTATTTAATAAATCTTTTTCATATTTCAAATTTTTAGTAATTAAATTTGATTATTTATAATATCTAATATATATACATAATCATTTTATAAAGTTTGGTTTTCTAGTCGGGTGGATTTTTTGGAGGATTGGAAAGTCAATCTGAAACCTATCTCAAAAAATAATCAGGAGTCAAGGTAAAAACCAAAAAACAATTTCAATTCAAATTATCCATTTGAAAACTGAACACCTCTAATTTCATATCAATGGTGCCCATAAACAAAATCAAATAGTTCAAATTTAGATACCCCTCTAGTCAATTTTGATATATAACAGGAATCCTATATTATCCCATTTTAAAGAATTTTGGTTATTTAAATAATGCTGAAATGGGAAATTGTCTAAGGAAACGAAAGTTATTCTTAACCATCGAATAAGTAAGTTATATTGAGTGAAAATCTTTAGGATTTAGGCGAGTTGATGGCCTGCATTTCTGGGGTGAATCTTACTGCCTCGTGTGATCGCCTTTGGTGCAAACTTGAACCTGATGGTAATTTTCATGTCTCTTCTGTGAGACTTTGGCTTTACGAAAATATATACCTCCAAATGCCTTGGGTCAGCAGTGCACCCTTAAAAGTAAATTGTTTTGTGTGGAGGGACGGAATGGGTAGAATCCCGGTGGCTACATGCCTTCGGGATCCTGGTATAATTGGCAATTCGGTTTGGTGTTCGGTGCGTTGACGAATGTGTTGATCACTCCCTCGTCACTTGTTCTAGAGCTACGGGGATTAGGCGCTGGATCTTTGATTGGTGCAATATCCCTCATACTTCCTTTTTCTCGGTGGTGGAGCTTTTAGAGTTTGCGGCTAGATGGGGCAATTGTTCAGGGAAATGAACGATATTCTTAACCATCGTCCAATGTATGTTATGGCACATTTAGAAGGCTAGAAACGACAAGGTGTTTAATGGACTCTATAAGACATTCACTTCAATTGCGAGTGAAATAATTGCTTCGTCTTTCTCGTAGATTAAGCATAGAAGCAATTTGGGTTGTAATTGGGCGGTTTGGTCTCTTAATTCTCTTTTTTTCCTCATGCAACCTTGTCTTGTATCCTTGCTTAGTTTCTTGTTGAGCTTTGGTCTCTTTTTTAATACATAATTGTTGTTTCCAAAATAATTAAATGGCTGTTTCATTTTCCCAATATTCCGTTATAGTACGTAAACTTTTTTTTACATGTGACAAGTAAACTAACAAAAATGTATCATTATGTATTTATGTCTATTTTTAACTCCAACTTTCTCAACAGGTTAACAAAAATAGGATACTAAAAAACCTCTTTTGCTCAATTTTTTAAATTTCAACTATTTCTTTTCTTGATTCTTGTAGATAACCTTTTTACCTTTTAAAGATTACAAGTTCAGGAACTTTCATCTAGTGTAGGCCAATAAATCGTTTATTACTATCAGATATTTTCTAAACCGATCCATTCGGCCTCTTTATACCTAATTTTTATGATTCGATTCATTTTGAACTCGTTTTTTGTCGTTTATTTTGTATTACTTTACAAATAACTCGATTGTATTTCCAAATGTTTAAGAATTTTAACTTTTTATCAAGTGTTCATGAAGAATTTTGAGTTCAAAGTCTCGCAAAACGTACCGCAAGTATGTAACATCCGTCCTACATCGATTGGACAAAGGAACGAAACATGCCTTATAAGAGTGTGGATAGCTCTCATATGAGGCCTTTTGGGTGGAGTGTTCCATACCAGAAACAAAACCGTGAGCAAGTGGGATAAAGCGAACAATATCATGCTACGGGGTTTGTGCTGTTACAGATGGTATCGGAGCCAGTTCCGGACTGATGTGCACAACGAGGACGTTGTGTCCGAAAGGGGGAGGATTTGTAACATCCGTCCCATATCGGTTGGAGAGGGAACGGAACATGCCTTATAAGAGTGTGGATACCTCTCCTAGCATGAGGCCTTTTGGGTGGAGTGTTTCATTCCAAAAACAAAACCGTGAGCCAGTGGGGCACAGCGGGCAATATCATGCTACGGGGTGTGGGCTGTTACAGATGGTATCAGAGCTAGGTTCCTGATCGATGTGCACAACGAGGACGTTGTGTCGGAAGGGGGGGAGGATTTGTAACATCCGTCCAATATCGGTTGGAGAGGGGAACGAAACATGCCTTATAAGGGTGTGGATACCTCTCCTAGCATGAGGCCTTTTGGGTGGAGTATTTCCTTCAAAAAATAAACCGTGAGCCAGTGGGGCAAAGCGGATAATATCATGCTACGGGGTGTGGGCTGTTACAAAAATCTTCATAAATATTTGATGAAAAGTAACGTTTTTTCAGTCTAGGAAAAGGTAGTCGTGTTTTCTATGATTAATGGAAAAAGTGACGTCTAAAAACTAGTTTAAAATGAGTCAAAATATCAATAAACAGTAAGGTGCTGAATGAGTTCGATTTAGGAATAGCCGACTTCAGTTAGTGATTTTTGGCCTACACTTGATGAAAATTATTGAATTTAGTGTCATTTGAAAGGTAAAAAGATTACGTACAATAATCTATAAAAAGAATTAGGTAAGAAGATCAAAAATTGAGTAAAAAAGTTTATTCCTACTGCCCTATTTTTTAAATACTTTGTAACAGCCCACACCCCTAAGCATGATATTGTCCGCTTTGCCCCACTGGCTCACGGTTTTGTTTTTGGAATGAAACGCTCCACCCAAAAGGCCTAATGCTAGGAGAGGTATCCACACCCTTATGAGGCATTTTTGTTCCCCTCTCCAACCGATGTGGGACGGATGTTACAAATCCTCCCACCTTCAGACACAACGTCCTCGTTGTGCACATAGGTCAGGAACCTGGCTTTGATACCATCTGTAACAGCCCAAACCCCGTAACATGATATTGTCCGTTTTACCCCACTAGCTCACGGTTTTGTTTCTAGTATGGAACAATCCACCCAAAAGGCCTCATGATAGGAGAGGTATCCACGCTCTTATAAGGCATGTTTCGTTCCCCTCTCTAACCGATGTGGGACCGATGTTACAAATCCTCCCCCCTTTGAACACAACGTCCTCCTTGTGCACATCGGTCCGGGGCTTGGCTCTGATACCATCTGTGACAGCCCACACGCCGTAGCATGATATTGTCCGCTTTGCCCCACTGGCTCACAGTTTTGTTTTTGGAATGAAACACTCCACCCAAAAGGCCTCTTGCTAGGAGAGGTATCCACACCCTTATAAGGCATGTTTCGTTCCCCTTTTCAACCGAGGTGGGACGGATGTTGCAAATCTCCCCCCTTCGGACACAACGTTCTCGTTGTGCACATCGGTCCGGAACCTGATACCATCTGTAACAGTCTACACCCCATAACATGATATTGTCCGCTTTGCCCCACTGGATCACGTTTTTGTTTTTGAAATGAAACACTCCACCCAAAAGGCCTCATGCTAGGAGAGGTATCCACACCCTTATAAGACATGTTTCTTTCCCCTCTCCAATCGATGTGGGACGGATGTGAAGGTTTTGTAGGGTATAAAAACATATTATCAAATGCACAGCGGAATAAAACCCCCTCCAGTGATCTCATCTAACTCGTACATAAACTAAAAGAGGAAGAGGGTTAGAAAGTTATACCTTTGTTGTAAAACCAAAACTTTCTTTATGCCCCTAGACAGCTACATGTTATCCACCGCTACTGCACCACCTCGAACTGGCTGCTAGACCGCCTAAGGATTAAACCTTGGATCAAAATCGAGACCCGCGTGTGTGTATGTGTTTCCGTGTCGCCACCGGCCACCGCCCGCGGTGGTTCGGTTTCTCCTTTGTGCCGCCCCCGAGAAAGAGAGAAGAGAGAGAGGAGAGGAGAGCCTTTAGGGTTTTTGTTATGTGATTAGCTTATTGATTAATGAGGCTTAAACAAGAATATATATTAATCCTTATTAGGCCAAGCCCGTTTATTTAAATCCCAGCTTTAATTAAACTATTAATCAATTACAGAATATACCCTCGACCTTTCTAATTAATTAATAACTATTAATTAATTGGTCCTGTTAATTTTTAAACTAAATATTAACTTCTCCTTTTAAATAATAAATAATTTTTATTATTTTTCTCTTTCTCAATAATTAATTAACAAATTAATTATTCTTTTCCACACAAAAGGTTATAATCCAAAAGGTTCTAATTGGGTGTGCAGCGGTGTGATCCTTTAGTGTCACATAGTATTGGACACGATAGTACATGTTATTTATCTCTGCACATAATCCAACAGACTCCCACTTGTGCAAGATAAGTAACACTTCTTGTACATCGTTGGCCTAAGGAGGTCCCTAGCCAGACGCTTAGGTTTACCAGACTATGAGATCTCTTATATCTAGAGACATAATCCACGCCCTGGATTATCTAGGCTTTTCCTTTTGCATCGCGATATTTCGAAATGTGAGTATTTGACATGGAGCAGGGATCTCATCTAATACTCAGATTTTCTCGACTCTGATTTCGACACTCTGCAGTTACAGTTTTCCCGAATGAATAACTATCATTCTAACCGAGCGCGGCCACACATTTTCAGTAGTCTTAATCGTCGAGGAGCTCAAAAAATATCTCTCCTAAAAAAGTGGTGCAAATCCCATCTTGACTATTTGCAATTTGAGCACATGGCTTCCGCTGCACCTAGACAAGCCCCTTATGATCACCATGTTACGGCGTGACGTTAGAACATGCTAAAGTACAGAAGTTACCACGCCCCAAACCAAATATCTCAGGTCTAAGGACAACCTATCAAGTTTACTTATGTTAACGCTCCATGAAGTAAACTCAATGCGGATCACCCCAATATTTATCCCCTGATAAATATCTATGAATATTTGGTCACAACCTAGTGCTTTTACTCATACCTGAATAAATCATCAAATATTCATAATAGCGTTACCTCCCTAATGTAGCTCCCACTACATTAAGTAGCTACGGGCATTTAGACAATTCATAACTTGACTTGTCAAGGATAGGTTAAACATGCTAAAAATGGATAACTACGAAACATTATGCAAATACCTCCTATTTCAATCCCATGAAATGTAAATACATAATAAAAGGTTTCAAGTTACATCCATAGTAATAATAAAAAAAACACGAACTAGCTGTTATGTTCCAAGTACTGCATTCCTATAGAACTCGCATGCCTCTCATGCTTAGCCCTAGCTAGCGGCTTCGTCAACGGGTCAGCAACGTTGTCTCCGTCGGTATCTTTTGCAAACTAATATCATCTCTTCCAATGATCTCTCGGATGAGGTGATATTTCCTGAGTACGTGCCTTGTCCGCTGATGATCTCTAGGCTCTTTAGCTTGCGCTACAGCCCCTGAGTTGTCACAGAATATATCGATCGGTCTAGAGATACTGGCAACAACTCTAAGATCCGAGATAAAAATTTTCAGCCAGACAACTTCCTTTGCCGCATCACTTGCCGCAATATACTCTGCCTCTGTAGTGGAATCTGCTATTGTATCTTGCTTCTGACTCTTCCAAGATATGGCTCCTCCGTTTAGGGTAAAGACAAAACCTGACTGCGACCTGAAGTCGTCTCTGTCGGTCTGGAAACTAGCATCAGTGTAACCAGTTATACTGAGCTCATCCATCGAACCTCCATATACTAGGAATATGTCTTTCGTCCTTCTCAGATACTTGAGAATATTCTTGACGGCCACCCAATGAGCTTCACCAGGATTTTGCTGATATCTACTCGTGACACTGATAGCATAGGCAACATCGGGTCTAGTACATAGCATGACATACATAATTGAACCAACTGCAGAGGCATATGGTATCAATTTCATCTTGTCCTGATCTTGACTAGACACAGGACACTGAGCCTTGCTCAAAATCGCGCCAGATTGCATAGGAATAAATCCTTTCTTGGATCCATCCATCTTGAATCTTTTCACGACTTTGTCAATATAAGTACTTTGACTAAGTCCGATAAGCCGCTTAGATCTATTCCTATAGATCTTTATACCCAGTATATAAGCAGCTTCTCCCAAGTCTTTCATCTGGAAACATTTACCTAACCAGGATTTTACTCCTTGTAATACTGGTATATTGTTTCCTATTAACAGTATGTCGTCTACATACAAGACTAGGAAGGTTACCGCGCTCCCACTGAATTTGGTGTAAACACACGACTCGAACTCACTTTTGGTAAAACCAAACTCTTTGATGCGCTCATCAAAGTGTAAGTTCCAGCTCCTAGATGCTTGCTTTAGTCCATAAATGGATTTAAGCAACTTGCATACTTTATTAGGGTTCTTTGGATCTTCAAAACCATCCGGTTGTATCATATATACATCCTCTGTCAGTTTCCCATTAAGGAAAGCGGTTTTGACATCCATCTGCCATATCTCATTGTCAAAATATGCTGATATGGCCATTAGAATCCTAATAGTCTTAAGCATTGCCACTGGGGAAAAAGTTTCATCATATTCAACGCCATGAGTTTGCGTGAAACCTTTTGCCACTAGCCTTGCTTTAAAAGTATGTACCTTTCCATCCATGTCTGTCTTCTTTTTGAAGACCCATTTGCACCCAACAGCTTTACTGTGTTGAGGCAAATCCACTAACTCTCAAACTTGGTTGTCATACATGGATTGCATCTCTGCCTTCATGGCTTCTAGCCATTTCTCAGATTCCAAACCTGAGGCAGCGTCTTGGTAGGTAGTGGGTTCTAACAGATCCCTTTCGTCTTGAGCAACTAGGAATCCCAGATACCTATCTGGCTCAATACGAGGTCTAATAGACCTGCGAAGGTCTTGTGTTTGCACCTCTTCCTCAACCACTGACTCGGGTTGAGGTTCAACAATTCTCTGTTGAACTACAGGTTCAACTATCGGTGGTGGTGTAATCTCCTCCTCTTTAATTTCTTGAACCTCTATTTCTTTTCTTGGAGTCTTTGAGTTTAGAAACTTCTCCTCCAAGAATACTCCTTTACGAGCAACAAAAACTTTGTTCTCATCTGGGTTGTAGAAATAGTATCACATGGTTTCCTTGGGATAGCCCACGAAGATACACTTATCTGATTTGGGATTGAGTTTATCCATGAATGTTCTCTTAACATACACCTCACATCCCCAAACCTTTAGAAAAGACATTTTGGGCTTTTTCCCCGTCCATATCTCGAACGGTGTTTTTTCAACCGATTTGGTTGGAACCCGGTTCAGCATGAACGCTGCTGTCTCGAGTGCGTGTCCCCCAAAACGACAATGGTAGTGAACTTCGACTCATCATTGATCGTACCATGTCAAGCAGTGTACGATTCCTCATTTCTGATACAACATTCATCTGAGGTGTATACGGAGGTGTGAGTTGTGAAACAATCCCACATTCCTTCAAATGATCGTCGAATTCCTGACTCAGATATTCGCCACCTCGATCCGACCGAAGCGACTTTATCTTCTTGTCCAGCTGATTTTGTACCTCATTCTGAAACTGTTTGAACTTGTCAAAACTTTCAGATTTAAGTCTCATGAGGTAGACATAACCGAACCTACTGAAGTCATCAGTAAAGGTTATGAAATACCGGTATCCTCCTCTAGCTTCTGGAGTAAAGGGTCCGCACACATCTGTGTGTATAATCCCTAATAACTCGCTGGCCCTTTCATTCTCACTGTTGAAAGGCTGCTTTGTCATTTTACCAGACAAACAAGATTCGCAAACATCATATGACTCCAAGTCAAATGGTTCTAGAATTCCGTCATCTCAGAGCTTCTCTATGCGTTTCTCGTTTATGTGCCTAAACGACAATGCCAGAGGTAAGTTTGATTCAAGTTACTCTTGGATCTCTTACTTATATGATAGATGTCATTGTTATCTAAATTTAGCGTATATAGACCGTTTTCTGGAGTGGCTTTGAAAAAGAAAACATTGTTTCTAAAACATGAAATAACTTTTTCATTAAAAACATACGCAAAACCACAGTCTATCAGCAAATTGAACGAGATAACATTTTTAATTAGTCTAGGAACATAATAACAAGGTTATAGTTCTAAGACCATGCCCGAGGGCAAGCTAAGACAATATGTCCCTACAGCTTCGGCACCAACCATGGAGCCTTCGCCTATCCGCAGGTCCATATATCCTTGTCTCAGCTTCTTACTTCTCTTGAATCCCTGCAAATGATTGCATATGTGATGACCACATCCGGTATCCAATACCCATGATTCATAAGAAGTAACAAGACAATCTATCATAAAGATACATGTATCATTGGGCGAACCAATATCCAGCTGATCTATGTCGAGTGAGTGCTCGCATAAATCCTTGCTACCACAGTCTGGGCAATAAATTTCTCCAAGTTCTTCCAGCCAGTCATCCTCCTGCATAGGGTCCACAACTGGTGACTCTAGCTGCTTCGGGTTCAACTCGTCACTAATGCACATGAGGATTTCGTGCAACCCTGCGACAGTCATCTCAAAATCACCGAGGACATACATCACTCTTTTCTGGTAATAGTCCGACAAGGAACCGAACAAGAGCATAACTAGCTCATGTTGTTTTGATTTTGACCCCAAGCTCTCATAGAAATCCAAGAGCCTTCTCATATTAATGAGATGATCGCTAATAGGCTGACTTTCTTTCATCTTGGCTAAAAGAATTTCCCTCATCAGTAGCATACGACATATCCGTTCACTAGACTTAAACTTTTGCTCCAATCCTTGAACAACCTCATAAGACGACTTCTCACGGAGATCATCCGTAAACTCGGATGATGCTGTGAGAATGAGAATCGACATAACGTCAGACTCATCATCCAGATACTGATAGTAAGTGTCATACTCACTATCCTGGGCATCTACTCCTGGTCGCTCTGGAGGCAATGTCTCAATAATGTGAAGCTTCCCCTGTGCATCCAAAATATTTTTCAGATGCAACTTCCAAACAGCAAAGTTTGGACCTGAAAGCTTCCACTTGCCGGTGATGAGACTTAGAGACTCTCTTGGTGAATAAAACGGAATAACAGATATAATAGACATCTACAGAAAAAGGAAAAGATAAAACCGATTCAGTATTGATTATATCTTCTAATAATTATTACCTTTTAACAAAAAATTATTAGACTAGGATCCATATTTCACATTTCCCAATGCAAGGTTTGGGCACTTCCCACCGGGACAATGCTATTTCTGGTAGGTAAAAACTATACCAATCGTATCCTAACTGGACACGACTCCTAGATCCGCGGGACATCGGTTACGAGAACCGTGCATGTTTAGTCCCTCTAGTGCATTTTGGGCCGGGACTCCCGATTATCACCAAAATAGATCGCACCACCTAAGACAGCATGAATTCTGGCCGGGACTCCCGATTATCGCAGAACCTTTCATGCCCCTTCCCGCAATGGTTTGAACCCGGATGCCCAAGGTTTGGGCACTTCCGACACCCGAGTACCGTTTAACAGCAAGGGTGTACCATTAGGTGGGTAGCACACTGATCTAAGATTTTTCTAAAAAGGATTTCCAAGTTTTTAACGTGAAAAACTTTAATGCCAGTTTTCTAAAAAAAACATCTGTTTCAATAGTTAACTATTATTAAAACCCTTGTTTAATTTCATCGTGTTAATCACAACCACGCATATATAAAATATGTAAAGAAATAAAACAACCACAAACAACTATGCCTTAGCCTTGCCCTTAACTAATGTCGGTTTTGTGAGCCACACGAAAAACCCGACGGTCAAAACCTAAGTGGAAAAACACAACACACATGGCATGACATTCTGAAGCTCCCACTGGCTCCAGCATCCAATCCTTCTCTTTGCTCCTTGCTCCTTGCTCCTTGCTTCTTTGTATCAGCTTCATATTTATTCTAATAATATATTCTAATCTAAAAACTAAAAACTAGAAAATATAATAAAAATTACAAGATGATCAAAGGCACGCAGGCCCGCTAATTCTAGTACTTTTACAAAATAGAAAAGGGGTTGTAAGTGGCTCGCAGGCCTCCCCACACCATAGAATAATAAAACCAATCACAACCACAAGTGCGAGAAATTAAACAATCCACAAGGTCTAGGGCTCGGCTATGACATCCCAAACATGTACTAAACTAATACATGAAAGTAAAATAGCAACTGATTTTTAATTATTCACCTTGATGAAAAATTACTGATTTTAACAACCTGTTAAAACCCTTATATTGTTTTTCTGTTATTTGCAATAAATATATTTTTCAAGTTTCATACTTGATAATTAATCAAAAACTTAAAATAATATTTAGACTTTAAATTAAAATAACAACTGTATCTTAATTTAATATTGACCATATATATCTGAACCGCAGGCTGGGCCAAATATTTAAACTGGGCCAAGAATTGTAAAACGGACCGAGAGACAAAAGCTGGGCCGAGGCCTATCAACTCCTTTAGCGCCGCTAAACCCTAACTGGGCCGCTGGCTATTTGGGCCGTGGCTTCTGGGCCGTAGCCCACCACGGGTTTAGCGCCGCTAAACCGCCGTCGCTGCCCTGGCCGCCGTATACCACCACGCCGCCGACCACCATACATGGTGGACCGATCGACTTCCGCCGCTGCTGGGCCGTCGTCGACCGTCGCTGGCAACCGCCGCCCCGCCTGGGACTGCCGTCGATCAACAACGCCGCTGCTGGGTGCCGCCGATCGACCACGGCCACCGCCTGAGGCCACCGCCGATGAGGGTGGTGGTTTCGGTTTTTGCAAATAACAAAAAAAAAAACAGATTTAACTAATAATTAAATCTAATAATCTTTTATCAAAGGTTTATCCAATAAAAAAATCAAAACTTGATTTAATCTGGATAATAAATCAGAAACATTTTTCTTGATAAAAGATAAACCTTTTTCATCAGAATAAAAGAAACCTACCTAGTTCCCTACGAGGTTAGAAGTGGCTCTGATACCACTGAAGGGTTTTGTAGGGTATAAAAACATATTATCAAATGCACAGCGGAATAAAACCCCCTCCAGTGATCTCATCTAACTCGTACAGAAACTAAAAGAGGAAGAGGGTTAGAAAATTATACCTTTGTTGTAAAACCAAAACTTTCTTTATGCCCCTAGACAGCTGCAGGTTATCCACCGCTACTGGACCACCTCGAACTGGCTGCTAGACCGCCTAAGGATTAAACCTTGGATCAAAATCGTGACCCGCGTGTGTGTATGTGTTTCCGCGTCGCCACCGGCCACCGCCCGCGGTGGTTCGGTTTCTCCTTTTCGCCGCCGCCGAGAAAGAGAGAAGAGAGAGAGAGGAGAGCCTTTAGGGTTTTTGTTATGTGATTAGCTTATTGATTAATGAGGCTTAAACAAGAATATATATTAATCCTTATTAGGTCAAGCCCGTTTAATTAAAGTCCAGCTTTAATTAAACTATTAATCAATTACAAAATATACTCTCGACCTTTCTAATTAATTAATAACTATTAATTAATTGGTATTGTTAATATTTAAACTAAATATTAACTTCTCCTTTTAAATAATAAATAACTTTTATTATTTTTCTCTTTCTCAATAATTAATTAACAAATTAATTATTCTTTTCCACACAAAAGGTTATAATCCAAAAGGTTCTAATTGGGTGTGCAGCGGTGTGATCCTTTAGTGTCACATAGTATTGGACACGATAATACATGTTATCTATCTCTGCACATAATCCAACATGATGTTACAATTTTCGAGTTCATTTCGTTGTGTTAGAGTTGAAGAAGATGATAAAAAAAAAATGATGTTAAAATTAATGAAATTGACATACGAACACATTTTTTGATGAATTTAGTAGCCATATGCTTAGAAAAGAAATTAACATGTCATAATGAAAAATTAGAAAAACGAGAGTGCTATTTAATAACTTTAATCCCGTTTTTAACATCACAGTTATGATGTATACACATAAATTGTTCTCTAATGAGATTTTGTAGGTCTAATTATAATTTATTTATTCGTGCAAATTCAAAATATAATCCTTCTCGAATGTTTTTTAAATTATTTTTGCCAATGCACAGATTGAGAATCTATTTCAACAATGTGACCCCCATTTAATTAAGCATAATGGGAATGAATTAATGAATAGGCTTTTTAGAAACTCATATATTTTGGTAGGTTTTAATGAATATTGACAAATTTGTGGGTCACTTTCCTTCTCCACTCTATTTATATAACATACTTTTTATTTTTAAATAATAACAGATCATAATTCTACTTTTTATATCAATGTATAAACAAACAATTTTATATATATCTTTCAACAGCTCTAGCAGAATTTATATATAGCTTTCACAATGTTAATATAAAAAAGGAAAAGCAGCTCTGTCTTTGACTTTTCATGGTCAGAAATATTTTGTTTCAACAAGAGAATATCAATAATTTGTCACTAAATGATGTATTATTATTAATAGTTATATATAATTAAGAAATATAATTATTGAATAAGTAATTAGACTTGCAAAATTACACCATGCCATAACTGTCTTGCAGCGAGCCCATGAATCATCAATGCTTTATGTTCCATTACAAATTACATATTGGTCAAACAAGAAAACAATGTAGATAACCTACTAATTAGGGTTCACTTATCTTTCTTAATTATTAACCAATAAGTAAAGAATGTGTAAAATAAAGATTAGTATTTTTGTTTTATATGGTAAATAGTCTATGGAGTTATGTTAAATAAAATCCATATAAAAAATAATTACATGTTAATTATGAAAATGTCACTCCGTTCAAAATTTTAAAATTTAATATGGACCACTGATAAGGCTGATCAAAATGCTAAAATTAGTCTTTTAAGACTATGAAAAAAATATGAACTATATTGAACATTCTCATATATAATCTATATATTTAAATGATAGTGACCACTTATATTATTTTTATTTTAAAAATTAATTAAAAAACCTTAGAAACAGGATTAAATTACTATAATGTCTAATAAAATAAAAAGAATAAAAGTTATTGACTTAATGCGAAAATTCAAAATATCACTGTGTTGGATTAACTGAAGAAATCGGTCCTCCTAAACAACAAATAATATAAAATTATAACTTATCAGATTAAATCTCATTAAACATAAATAATCTATTAAATTATTTAATTGAATACATACCTATATATACATATATGTATATCTATAAATACAAGAACTGTTTAACCTATTTAATATTGAGAAATAGTTAAAGATGTACAAGAG
This sequence comes from Pulicaria dysenterica, assembly GCA_947179395.2. Lineage (NCBI taxonomy): Eukaryota > Viridiplantae > Streptophyta > Magnoliopsida > Asterales > Asteraceae > Pulicaria > Pulicaria dysenterica. Next base: position 73,323,249 of record OX359288.1, on the reverse strand, counting down.
GAAGGGGGTAGCATAGCAATTAAAAATTGGTCCAGGACAATTATAACAGGTTAATAATAGCATCTGAACAGTGGTCAAATAAAGCAAGTTTGCTGCTATTTCACAATTAAAGGGTGCCCTCCTCATTCTAGTCACCGACGGTCGCTATATTATGCTATTCTTATTTTTCTAACAAATTTCACTTTTTTTTCTTAAAATTAAGTCAAATGTTATTAAATATGTAAGTTTGTAAGGTTCCAACTCAAAACCAATTGGTTATGAGAGGAGTAGCCCATGATACTTATAAAGCAGATTACAAAGTCACGTTATGTCCGATGTGGGACATTACTCAACACGTCCCCTCACGTGTGGCGTTCTCTTTTTTTTCGAGCCTAACACGTGAATACTTATGGTTAACGTGGAGTCCGGGTGAACCTTGCTCTGATACCATGTAAGTTTGTGGGGTTCCAACTCAAAACCAATTGGTTATGAGAGGAGTAGCCCAGGACACTTATAAAGCAGATTACAAAGTCACGTTATGTCCGATGTGGGACATTACTCAACAAAATAACATATATCTTAAATAAATAAATACCATATACAGAAAAGCTGATTTACCATATGATATAACCTCAACTACACACTAACATATTACAAACACGATATTTTATCTGCAACTTGTTTAGTAGATTAATGAAAACAAGGTAGATATTCATTCGACTTTTTTTTCCATTTTTATTGTTTTGACTAATTCTTTTTGTGGAACATTGTAGAATATCTTTTTACCTTTCGAAAGACATCAAATTTATGAACTTTCGTCATATGCAGGCCAATAAATCACTAAATAAAGACGGGTATGTACTAAACCGAAACATTCAATACCCTCTTCCTACTTTTTATGATTTAGCTCTTTTTAAACTCGATTTAGTCGTTCTTTTTACATTATTTTGTAGACAGCTCAATTACATTTTTATATGATCAATATTTATAACTTTATATTAATTATTCATGAAGAATTTGGAGTTTAAACTATCATAAAACTCACTCCTAATTTTTTTTGGAAAACATGGTAGAAAAAACATGTCTTTTTGCTCAATATTTTTGCTCACATGGTAAATTTCCTGGAGCTTGGAGAATTATGTCTACAAGGCTTGTGATAAGGTGAATATCCCTCTAGAATGCTGGTTTCAAAAGCATCAGTCGACGGTCTTGCAAGCTGAAACGGTATCATGGGTGTTAGATAATTCAGGTTAGTTCTCGATCGGTTGCCCCTTTGAGGCTTGTCTTTTATGATTGTCAGCTTAGGAGGGCAAACATCGATCAGATCGTTTGGAATAAACGGATCCCCTCTAAAGTTCTGTTAAATGCTTGGAACATTGCTCATCATAGAATGCCCATTAAGATCAATCTTCAAAAGAGAGGTGTTATAATTTTATCTACTTCATGCCTGAAAATCATTTATTCATATGGTGTTCGATTGCAAGATATGTTTAATCTGATATAAGTAGATGGTGGGGCATTAATTGCCATGGAATTCAAAATTAATCACATCATTTTGCTTGGGGTTATTCTCTTAATTTTAAAGGTGGTCTCTTGATAGCATTCATGCATGGAGGTGGTGTATATTTATCTGTGGTTTATTTGGAGGCGCAGAAATGGTAAGGTTTTTTCGGACTCTACTCAGGACACACAGTGTATGGTTATATCCAAGCTTTCTCTTTTTCCTAGTTTAAACATTGACCGGGAAAACATTTGTATTCTGAAAGGTGGATTAATGAGTGCAATTCTCCATATTTGTGTTTCAATTCTAGAGTTCTTTGTTTTGCTTCTTTTGTTGATGGTGCTGATTATGATGGTGGGGTTGATGCCTGATGATTGTAATTTGTAATATCAGGTATCGAGCTTCTTGATGGTTCCTCTTTGTTTTTATTTATAAAATTTTGTTGCTCTACCCGAGGATGATGGTCATGCCGAAGTCCTCCTGTAGTGCAACAACTTCTTTGCTGTTAAAAAATGGAATGAATTGTCAGTGGCGGACCCAGGATTTCTGGGGACCGGTAGCACCATATAATGCGAGAATAAAATTAAATAAGTTTGAGGGTCTGGTTCGGGTTTTTTTTTCCGGGTTTTCGGTTAATCAGGTCGAATTAACACGATTTCGGCGGTTATTCTGATATTTTAGGGCCAAAATTTAAAATAAAAACACAATTTACATGAAGTTATGAACTAAAATGCTATTTTAAAGATATAAATTGAAAGATTAACCTATTTTTTATCATTTTTTTTTTAAAAGTATCATTTTTCCTTTGATTTTAGTGGTATCACCGGGTGCACCCCGAAAATTTACCGGTAGCAACGTCTTAAAAAATCGAAAATTAACACTACGAACCGTCAAACGACCGGTGGCGCTTGACCCCTCCCCACTACTCACAGGTCCGCCACTGTGAATTGTTACAATTTATTATTTTCCTTAAAAAATCTTACTAAAATTTATTTTATTTCATTTTTATGTCTATTCTCTCTATCAAACATCATATAGTAATAATTTATTTCATTCCGACAAAGCAACCAAATATGTCAATAAATGACTCATTCAATTAACTTCTTCTTTATATTCTTTTATCCATTTCATACGTTTGTCATTTCTTTCCGTCTAACCAAACAAACCTCTAAAGTTTATGATATAATAACGATTAAACAAGTTGGAGTAAATCACGTATATCTCAACATAAATTGGTATACAAGTTTTAAACCCTAGATAACGGAAGGACCAATTATTGTGTTTTTAATACTATATTGGTATAACAAGTTTAATAGAATACATGAACCGTAAATAAAAAAAAAGGTTTGAAATTATATAACTTAATTTACACAAATTTGTATAAAGAATAAGTGTTTAGTATGATCTGGCTTTACATAGGTGGTTTCATTAAAAAATATTCTTTGTCGGAGTTCTATTTGAGAAATAGTCTATTTATCTTTGAGTTAATGTATGACTGTCTATATCTCATCTTCTCCATACCTTGTCCTCTACAGATTAAATTAGGTCATGTTGTTGTTGTTTTATAAAACTTATAGAAAGTTTATAATGTAGCTAGGTTTTAAAAAAAACTTTTAAAATTGAAAGTTATATTATGTATTGTTATATAAGAATGTTTTTTCTTATAAACCTTACTAGTTTAAAAGTCATAGATAAAGCTTCAGTCATCATGATGCATGAAAGACTTTGGTTTTTTATAATTCAAAGTCTAACTCTACTTTGGCTCTCTGGATTCGCAAATGAGAATATTGTTAGATTTAATAGTTTAGTTTATTCCATTCTAGTAAAATTTAGTGTCAAACATGGCATTAATTATAGTTTAGGTTCTTTATGTAAGTACTCAAGAGCACAGATATACAAGTTTGTAACCTTAATCTAGTTGAAGCTTTCACATGTAAGTTGATAAGTGTTTCTTGGTCCTATACTTTCTCTCACGTACGTATTCTTTATACTTCCATGAACTTCAGTATGTGCGTTGATTGGTTCATTGTTTGATTAATATATACTTGATATCATGGGTCCTACAACTATAGAATCATAATGGAATTATAAACCTACCATTACTTTCTAATAAGTAACTTTTCCGTCATGTGGCGTGTTTCTGTTATTCCAATTTCTCTTTTTCCTGCTCGTACATTTCAATCAAAGAATCATTTATCAATCAAGAAAACCCTAAAACCATCATCCTCGATTGATACCCTTTTCCTTCGCAAAATTACTACCATTGGAGAAATCGGTCAAAGTAGCCATTAGAGTTACTTTCAACATCGATGCCTGAAGAGTACTCGATTGAAGAAGCCTCGAATTCTCTATGCGGCAATGCCCTATATCGATTCATTCATGTCAATACATCACTGTTGCCGTTACTTAAGATGAACTATGTGTTCTTAAAATTTGCAAGTAGATAATTTATTTGACTATGTTCTTATTTTTTATAATTTTTTTTGAACATCTTTTTTTTAAATTAACTTTACGTTTTGTATGTATAATCTGTAATTTACTCGGCTTTAGTTACTAATGATGATTTTTATAAAGGTTAAAAAGCTTACTTGATTATGAATTTTGTACCTCAACAAGCACCAAAATTTTATAGGTATAACTTCTTGGATGGGAACTTTTAAGTGTAAAAGCCAAAGATGAGGTGTGTATGAATAAATGGATTCACACTGGTTGTAGGGGTGAGTATACGATCAAATAGACTGAAAAAGCTGATGAACCAGACCGGAACCGGTCTTCAGTCCTTGGTTATATAGTTCGCCTATTTCGAGAGTTCTTATTTAATCATATGATATTTTCTCGCGTATATCTTTGATAATTTCCTGATATAAATTCTTTGATTGTTGGGCTTAGATCAGGTTTCAACCAATATCGAAGAAGATAGTGATGGGTGTGTGTAAAAGATCGAGTGTTGTTTGTTTACTTAAGATCGATTAGTTGTTGTATTACGTACAATAACAATGATTCTCAAATAAACCCTAATATATACAAACAAGAAAATATAATATGGTTTCTCTATAGGGGAAAGTTCATTTGAGATACATTCTTATTTCGAGTATCTCGATAACCAATCTTGACTTTTAATTAAAATAAATCAATGACTAATCATTATGATGACTCATTAATGACTAATGATTGACTCATTAGTGATTCATTAATTGGTCATTAATGAGGGTTTTATTGAAAAAATTAAGACAATATAATAACAACTTATATCCGTATGTAATTTACGATTAGGTAAATATATAAATGGCCAAAATATACCCTTATTAATAAGCATTAATAGCGGTTACAGATGATACTCACGGTACTCAAAATAAAAATGGTTCTCAAATAAATTTCTCCATTAACAAATATATATATATATATATATATATATATATATATATATATATAGTTCAAGTAAAAAAAAATTAAGCTACTTAATGTAAAAAGAAAGGAGGTGATGCCAAGTGTCATTTCAGTTGTAAGGGCATTTTAGGTAAATAGGATTGATTTATCTTTCTTTTAACCTAATAGTCTCGTTTGTTTACTCTCTTAGAAACCGCCACTCCATGTTCTTCCGCTTCAGATCTGTGCGCCGATCCCCTAGCCACTTCCTTCTCCCGTTGACTTCTGCCGCTCCTACTGCAACCCACGTCGAAAGCTTTCTGGTCTGTCGACTTCCCCATCGATCCTGCACCGCCCCTAACATAAAAACCCTAATCGCCGTCGCCTCTGGTTGACGTCATTTCTTCACCGTCGCAGATCTGAAGCATAATCACCGTCGCTACCATGCCTCTGTTTATCGTCATTTTCATCGAAAAAGATCACCACCGTCGATGACGCCTGGACCACCACCGCCACAAACCTGTGCATCTATCCATCTCGTCGATGCACAAACCGTTCGCTCGTAGATGAACACTGTCGTCACCGTGCATCAGCCCGCCAGCGTGCATCAATCCACCACCGTGCATCAAAATGTTTGTAATATGTGTATCGATGGTGTATTGCGTGTATCCGGTCGACGGGAACACAGAAAAACGACTCCATTGACCTTGATTTGTGACCGACGACGGTGACTGCCGTGGTAAATCGTTGAAGGCAGTTTTAGGGTTTTGGTGTGAGGGAGGAGAGATATAACTGTTCTTGGTTGATTTGACCTTTTTACCCTTATTCTTTTTTTTTAATTCCGAGTTTAAAAAGTTTTTGTTGACTTTTTGTTTCACTTGGTTCTAGATCCTATGGCCAAGATCTCTTCTTACATTTAGTACCATAACACTTTTTTTACTAGATCTCTACCCTATATATATATATATATAAGTTCAAACGAGAACAGTTTTCCATACGAGAACTGCGAGAACTATTTTTAACGCTATTAATGACTCATGATTTTGCGAAAATAACCCTCATTAATGCGTCATTAATGAGCCATTATTGATGAATCATTAATGAGCCGCCAAAAAATCTTAGCCATTGATTAATCTTAATCAAGGGCTAAGATTGGTTCTCGCAGTTCTCGTACGAAAAATAGTTCTCGTTTGAATTCTCCCATATATATATATATATATATATATATATATATATATATATATATATATATATATATATATATATATATATATAGGGGAGGGTTCATGCGAGAACCGTTGTTAGTGCGAGAACCGCGAGAACCAATCTCATCCGTTCCTTGGATATGGGAAGTACCATGGATGGAAAGCGTGGAGGGATAGAGTGTGGCAGGGTGTATGTGAGGAATTCATGGGTGGGCAATGACATTGAAGGAGGGGGAATTGGACGGCTTAGATCTGTTCTCGCGGTTCTCGCGCTAACAACGGTTCTCGCATGAACTTTTGTCTATATATATATATATATATATATATATATATATACACACACATACATGAAATTTAACGAATAGAACCAAGAACTTGAAGCAAATATTGTTTTCAAAATTAATATTTTCGTCAGATTTCTGTCCCACCCACTTGTCGTAATTGCTTCACATCCCATCAGCAATGGTTGGTCAAATTGGAGATGATGGTTGAACAAGAGTTGGAATAGGAGCTCTCATTTTGTAGAATGAATTTTGTATGTAGGGGTCACAAAAAAACACAAACTACTGGTACAATGATTACAGTATATTAAATTATGTTTTTTTAACTGTATGCATGCATGTCATGCTGTTTTAAATGTTCGTTTTTTTAAAGGTTAATTTATTTTTAACTTTGAATATTATGTACGAAAAGTAAGTGATTTTTTTAAATATGTAAATCTAATTAACATTTAATGTTTGTTTTTATTAGATTCTGAATATTGTTTGATCATATTTGATATTCATTTAAGGGTTAAAGTAATAAACATCATCAAACTTTTAAAGGAATCAAAATCATAAAACATCCCATGGTTTGAAGCACTTATTGCGGTATAGAGGCGCGGTGACGACTGTGAGTATAACGATAAAGGTGGAGGGTACGAGCATGGTTGTGAATATTGAGGAATATAAGTAAGCCGATCACAGTTTGAACTATGAGAAGGCTGGAAAAATATTGATGTTTGGAGACTTTGAGTAGGGAAATGGTAGTATATGTACATACCTCCCTCCGTAGCAAGAGGTAGGTCTGGCAAGAAGGAGAAGCGATCAAACCACCACTCTCAATGTAGTAACCATAAAACTAAATGTACAAATATATAAGTGCAAGCAATAAAGCTAGGATAATTAAATGACTAAACTATTACGGAGAAATTGAATTAAATCAATTAATTAGCCTAAGCAAAAGTACAACAAAACATTTAATGAATGTATTATGGAATTGAGAGGTTGTATCTTTGTACATGGTGGTCATTGTTTAAGACTTTACCATTTCTTATTTTTCAAATAAACCATAGATAAGTGTATATAATAGTCGTGAAAGCTTTCAAAGAGTAACCTTTAAATTTTGAGGCTTTCCTCCATTCAAGCAGTTGAGGAAGACGAAGAATGTTATTAATATCAACACCCCACCACTTCGCAATTTCCATTGAATCATACACATTTTAGGGCAATTGATCGACAAAAAGGTGTTCTTCTGTTTCCTCTTCCTCACCATACAATGAGCAATCAACTGATAAAAGAATGACTCCTACTCTTCATTGTAAATGAGTTTTTGTTGCTAACCCTTGGTGATCGAGCGATTCTCCAAACATGTATACTACCCTTGAGGGAACCCAATTGTTTCATATCTTTATACTACCCTCCTTTTTTAGATACATGTCGTCAAAAGCCCTTCACAACGAGCAAACTGTGAATTCACCAGATGTCTCCAACGCCCATTTCACCTTTCTCAACTGATTTTGATGATCAAAATGCTCCTGAAACCAACTATCTAAGGGAATATTTACTTTGTCAAATTCCTTTTTAATTTTCAAAATACTTCTCCACACTCCTGAACCTTTCCTAATTGGATTCACCCTTTCAAAACCTCCGTCTCTCTTATGAATTGATATAATAACTCTTTTCCAGAGTGTTTCATTCTCAATTTTAAATCTCCACCACCATTTGATAATAAAGCGAGATTAAGTACCTTTAAACTTCCGATGCTCAATCCACCATTCTTTTTGTCATTTAATGCCAAGCTCCATAATACCCAAGCTATCTTCTTTTCTCCATTCTTTAATTTCCAGAAAAAATTTGATCTGATTCAGTATGTTTTCATGTGTCTTAAATAGGGAAAAAATACGTCCCTAATACACCAAGAACCGATTTATATAAAATAAAACGCCTCCTGATGATAAGCTTTTTGCCTTATAAACCAACTAATATTTATATCTGGTATATGCACTAAAGACTACTTAGCATGCACATTTAAGGCATGCAAACCTTTATTGATTTTTAAAACATGTCTTGATTATGTAATTAATAAGACGATGATTGTGAATATAATTAGCATCTCTTTTACAATTTAAATGGCATCATTATTGATTCTTGTTAATGGTACTGTTACGTTTACTATGGTCAATATGGATATGTTAATGCATGTAATTTATGAAGTTACTTCTTATAAATAAAAATTGTTATTAATGAACTTCTAACTTTTCTATTATTTTAAACTTCTCCCTCCCATACACCCCTAATAATGGCAACAGAGTAAACCTTTTTTTACAAAAAAAATAAAATAATATATAATATATAAGCATTAACTGTAATGGTATATTAATCTAGAATAATAGAGTTTGTTAAGTACTCTAGAAATGGTGAATGAAGCTAATCAGACAATCAGTTCAACTAGGATAGACTTTTTGATCAATTTCTATTTGCTATTCATATAAATGAAAAGGTAAACATCTCATCTTTAAAGGCGTGTTTTTTGGGTTTTTTCTTATTTTTTTAAATTGAAGCAAACGTACTTTGTATCCGAACCTCCACATGCTATGCATCAAAAGGGTACTGTGATTATGTTTTAAGATTCTGCCATTTTGTACAAAAGATTAAAGATCTCGTGCCATCTCACATCCGATGAACAAATGAGTCTATGTTTCTTCTTGAATATCGTTACAAATTGGACATCTTGCAGAATAAAGTAACATTTTAAAATACTAATTAATTTGAACATCTATAAATCATAAATGAATGTTAAAATACTATCAAATGATCAATAGCATTTATATGGATCTAACATCTTTAATGACTCGAATTTTTTTTTAAGAATTGAGCAAAAAAAATACACATTTTTATATGAATCATAAATACTTTTCTAGTATTCAAAATATCACATTAGTTATTTGTCACTCAAAACATTTTGGTAATACCAAAAAGAGTAGCAGGTGGAAGCCATAAGATGTCAACTCTAACTAGAGCTTTCCGGAATTAACAATACATCATAACTACAAATCTTAGTTAACACACTATCACAAACCAACATACATAGAGCATGACCATCTTGTATGCATGTAAATTATCATCATCTATCACATATATGGTCTCCTATACTACAAGAAATAGAGCTAATAGCAGCGACACCGGACTAGATGGACAATGCGTTGCCACTATTGCATGTGTCACCGCTAATAGTGTCGTCGTTATTAGTCCAGAAAAAGGTTCACGTACTCCCCCCCCCCCCCCCCCCCCCCCTAAATAAATCATGCCGCTGCTATAGGGGACGCAACCTCTATTGCTTATCTATTAAATAAGGGTTTGTTCTCTTCCTAATCATTGCCCGCATGTACTCTCGCTCTCTTCGATTGTCCTTTACTCTCTTCGCCCTCCGATACGCCGTCCATCGTTCCTCCATACGTCGCAAACCTAACTAGAGCCATAAGATGTCAACTCTAACTAGAGCTTTCCGGAATAAACAATACATAATAACTACAAATCTTAGTTAACACACTATCACAAACCAACATACATAGAACATGACCGTCTTGTATGCATGTAAATTATCATCATCTATGGTTCCCTATACTACAAGAAATAGAGCTAATAGCAGCGAAATCTGGCTAGATGGACAATGCGTTGCCACTATTGCTCGTGTCACCACTAATAGCGTTGTCGTTATTAGTCCAAAAAAAGGTTCATGTACCCCCCCCCCCCCCCCCCTAACTAAAAAAAACCATGCCGCTGCTATAGGGGACGCGGCCTCTATTGCTTATGAATTAAATAAGGGTTTGTTCTCTTCCTAATCATTGCCCACACGTACTCTCGCTCTCGCTCTCTCCGACTGTCCTTTACTCTCGTCGCCCTCCGATACGCCGTCCATCGTTCCTCCATACGTCTCACAACCTTCGTCTCGTTGTTTGTCTTCTCCTCCCATCGCATGACCGCCGTCGTCTGTCCAGTCTGTCACTCTTGTTCTTGTTGCCAGTCGCCCCACTGCTGTCTACTATTAGAAGGTAGAAATCATATGGTTTAGGATTTTTTTTTTATGTATTTTGTAGATTTCACTTTGTTACTAATTTTATAAATACTAGTTTGTGTTCTTTTTCTTGGTTATAAATTTTCGGGATTTATAGCATAACATCATATACACGCACAATAATTATCAGATCGGCTATAATCACGTCAATTTTATCACTTAGCATATAAACTTTCACAACTATTGTCACATAGTGTAACACCACTTTTCTAGTTGTACTTATAAACATATTGTTTACTAGTTAGCACCACAAAATCATCTTAGTTTACAAAATACATGTTATATATATATATATACAAGTGATAACAACTTCCAAAATAGGTGTCAAAAGTTTTCTTTCAAAATACACCGAGTTGGGGTCTTTCCCTTGTTCAAACATGAGCCATCTGTCACATAAAATATTGAAACATAAGTTTTTGCTTAATGAGCATACTAGCTGAACTAAAATAATTATAAAACAGAAGTAAAGCCTCCCAATGATGTCTCGCATCCAAGCTGTAACACCGGCAAAACTGTTCATACTTTTACTGTTCTAGAGTCTAGCTACACCACCTGTGTAGCCCTACTCCCTAACATTGTTCTTGGTATACAGCAACACCATCTGCTTAGCTATATACCCTATGACTGTTATTGGCACACAGCTACATCACTTGCGTAGCTATATATCTTAATATTATTCATGTGCATAGTTATACACCACTGTTGTACAATGTATATGCATAATAACTATAATAGATAACAAAGATATCATATTATTCAGATCATGGATGCTTACATGCCGTTTATACAAGAGAAATAGTAAACTCTCCTTGAGACTGAGTAGTGTACTAATAAGATAAAGTATTTCTTTTGTATCCATGCACCTCCCTATATGAAGCAATAGGCTAAGCATTACAACTATGTAAAACTGTTCTGAAAACAAGTCAACGGCCGAATTCCGATCACATTCCAAAAAACAACTGACGGCCGAATTCTGGTCAACCTCAACCAAATTCGGTCACCAAGACCGAATTCTAGTTAACTCCTTTAAAACAACCGAATCCGGTCATCACGACCGAATTCCTACCACCGTCTTAACTATAACTGAAAATGGTCATTATGACCGCGTTTCATTTCAACCGAATTCGGTCACCGACCGAATTCCATGTTAACCCGACCTGTTAAAGAACACAGCTATGGTTCTTGATGCTAATATGATCTTTACTCGATTTTAAGCACATAAGAGTGTTTTTCTACACCCCAAACACTCCAAACATCCATACTAACACAAACAAACATCATCAACACACTTGAAAGGAGACTCACCCCTCAAGAAACCTTTTAAATCGGTAAAACTTCAAACTAACAAACTAAAACATACCTTGATGCTTATAATTGATGTCTTAATGTCTAGATGTTAATCTTTGTTGTTTTCCTTACTCCAAAGCGAAACTCAATTGTGGGAGCCCTCATTTCTTCTTTCAGGAGAGAGAGAAAAATGTGTGTGCGTGCGCGCGCATGTGTGTCGGCCATGTGTTCAAAGAAACACCCACATATATATCTATAACTTTGACATAATTACCAACTTAGTCCCCTACTTACTCACTTTCATTTACACCACTTAAACCCCTTAAGTTTTAAACACTTCTCATTTCTTAAATCAACACATAACTTAATCATAAAGACATACACTCTTTGAGGCTTTACACATCAACTATTACAACATTAACATCACCGCTTAACAGATCACATGCACGTGACATCTTAGCATGTTAACTAAGGATCGTGTAACGTACTAACCATGATCGGCTAGTTTTAATAATCAATCCACTGTCTATGTTGATATTTAGAAGCTAATAAGCAATCAACTATCGCCTAGAATCAATTATATTTATTTTAGATTTAGATAACTCAAAAAGTCAACTGTCAGGCAACTGACACAGACTTAGACACAACCACACTAGGGATGTCCGATGGTTCTCTTTACGGGTTTTTTGGCTTATTCGGTTCAATTTATTCGTTTTTTGGAAAAATTTAGGTGAAACATGAAACAGTTAAATAATACCAAAACAGAACCGAAAACCATTTACGAATCTGGTTCGGTTTTCGGTTTTAACTGTATACAATTTTATGACATACTGACTTGATTTTTAATATGTTTGGTACTCAAATAATATATTTCTATTTCATAAAAACACGTGTTTATTTTTTAAGAAGTTTTAAATCTAAATTTGAATACCACATCTAAATAGAAATGTTCATAATTTATCGTTTTAAGAAAACTTGTAATGATTCATTTTACATAATCAAATTTTATAATTTATTCGTTAATATTTGTCTATTTACAAGATTATACATATCAACTTATCAAGAATGAAAAGTAATATATAATTTTTTTAAAGTTGTGTGGTCGGTTGTCTCCTTTATCTCACTCTCGCCCAATAAATTATTAATAATTAAAATGTTATGCAAACTGACTTTCAAGGTTATTTCAAATTCTTGCATGATATACATAAATATATCGACATAGATGAATATAGGATAGTGATAAAAATATAAAAAATTATTCATATTTAATTCGGTTTTTTCAGTTTATTCGGTTTACTAATTTTAAAAAGAATAACTATACCAAAGTCCGATTACCATAATTGGTTTCCTTTTATGAACCGAACCCAAAATTGTATTCAAATTCGGTTTGGTTCTTTTGGTTTTTTAAACAATTTAGTTCTCGTTTTAAACGGGTATGACTCGAATATTAAAGACCCATGGCCCGTGTCACATCACAAGGCTACGCAAGTTGTGCCATACCGGTGTCAAACCCTAACCCTACACAGCTCGTCTCGCATCACCTTAACCCTAATCGAAATTTCCATTGTAAAAATTAAGATCAAGAACCCGATCATAACCAGTGGGACCCCCGTTTTGCGTTCAGGGGGCTTCGCCCCCTAAATATTACCGGGACAAGCTTAGACTAAAACAAGTGTGTACTCCACACCCTTCATACTTGTTTTAGAACTAATTTAATTCCCCTTAAAACACACGTATACAATCCATTACACTAAATGAAACCAGTGACACTAAAATCACCAACATAAAGGTTAGTCATAGATTTAATGGGAGCCATATATATAACGAAATGTATGTATATAAAATGAGTTTTATGTCTCCTTAATAAAGAGAGGTATTTCTACTCCTTAGTAACGAGCATTATACATATATACATTTGTTAACCTGTGTATGTCGTTTTAGTGATTTGATGGTCGTTTGGTACTATTCATAATGGAGATTTAATCTCCTGTGGTTGCTCCCTGCTTAAATACGTACGCCAAAATTTCATTTTCCGTGGGAAGCCACGACACATAAGTTTTTATTTTTATTATTATTTTATATCAAATCATTTAATTTCATATACAATTTTGTTTTTCTTTTATGAATTTTCGTATATAGATACTTGGTACACATATGAATATATATTTGTAATTATTTTATTTTTATTTACATTTTAATATAAGTTTTAGGGTTAAGATCCTCTCATGTTGGATCAAACATGATTGATCATGTTGTCTCACAAGCATAAGAGTGAACCCTACAAATGGGACCATTCTTGACTAAAATAAGAGAATCACTCTCATATTTGTGAGAGAACATAACCAGTTATGTTTAACCCAAAAATAAGAGAATCTTAACCCTAAGTTTTATCATAATATGATACAAGATTAGATGTTCATGTATCCAAGGGTTAGTTTAGAAAATGGTAAATGTTAAACATTAATAAACATAAGACGCAAAATAAACTAGATAAAAGGATGAAAAATAATAAGAATTTAAAAGGTAATATGTTCAAACCATGAAGACAGGTTTATATAGTACACGGTCTATAAATCAATTAAATGATTAGAGAACATTTAGTTAAAGAATAATTAACGAACCATATAGTTATAATACTTTGATAGCCTAGAAGGTTGCCAAATAGTGTCATTTTTTCCGGTGATAGAATAATTTGTACGAGTATATAACATAAAACCAAAAAAGATGATAATTAAACGAACTTTAATAATGTTTAAATTAATTAATTAACGTTGTTTAATTGAGTTGATCTATTGGATAAACAAATCAAGCTTTGATTTTTAAAATTTAAAACCTAAAACGATTGGATATACCAAGCTTTATATTGTTAGTTTTGACTAAATGAGGTTTCCTTTACGGACAAATTAAACAAGTAAATCTTTTACTTTTACGTTTTCAAAATTTTAGTATGGAGTAATACCTCATGTTATATTAATTTCGTTTTCTTTAATAATGGTTTACTAACTACGTTACTTAATGATTAATTTTAACTTTATGGGTGATGAAATAAGATAGTTAGATGTAGACTATCTAAGATGGAATTTTTAAAAATGTGTATGTTAGAAAACCAATTCAAATATCAAAAAATATAGATAAAAGATTACTAGAAAGAATCGAATTTAATCAAATATGCAGTGAAACGCGTACAACAACTATAGTTAAAGACATATATGCACGACCAAGCGAAAACAAATTGAATTATCCAATTGCATGTCTACAACCTTCATTAGTCCATATTTGAGTTTTGCACAAGTAAGAATCCATTGAATTATGTGCATACACTCTAAAAAAAAGGCTTTTAGCAGCGACAGACTTTTATGACGATAGTTGTCGCCGTAAAAAGTCCACTAAAAAACAAAAACAAAAGGGATAGAAGTTTGACTTTCAACGTACATCTTTTGCGGACATGGTGTAATTCTTGGGTGATGATTTTATCCTGAGAATGATTTTTAAGATATATCATTAAGGATTAAAGGTGTTATTTCTATAAAGTAGTCATAGAAATATAATTATTAATATCTCATATCGTTGGTGTGATTAATTGATGTTTAAGTATTGGAACATGCGCACACATATATAATGAAAATGCCTGTGTATTATAGTCAATATTATAAACTGAAAATGTTTTATAAATTGACTTTACGAATAAATAAATTAAATAAAATCAAAATTAACTATGTTATACACTTAAGATCAAAAGGTGTTAAAAGATGTTTGGAAATAGATGATAAGATGGCGCCAACACAGATCTTGGTCACCATATTTCCTTCGAAATTACCTAATCAGTTTTCTGGATAGTGGTCAATCGAGAGAAAATGAAAATTAATTTTTTGTTATTGGAAGTTTACTTTGGTTTGTTTGGAAAGTAAGAAAAAATACGGTGTTTAAAAGAAAAAAATTTATGGTGTTGGAGGTGATTCATGAAATTCAAGCAAATGTAAGAATCTTTTTTGGTAAATTTTGTGTTGTAATCCTATTTTCTTGTTTTAAACATTTGTGTATTTTGAGAATCTAAGCTAGACGAGGTGATGGTTATATCGACACTCATTGTTTAGCACTCTTTTTTTATTGTTAAAAGAAGGGTTTAGGTTTAGTATTAAAAAGTGTATTGAACTTATCACTTTTTGCTATTGTATATACCCAATTTTTAAAACTACCATTTAGTGTATCTAACTTATGAAAACTACCATTTTATGTATCCGAAAACCTTTTAAACAAGTTGCAGGTAATTTTTTTAATTTTGATTTATTTTTAAATTCCACCTCGCATTTACACCTGCCATGTCATTAAAACTTAATTTATCAAATGCCATGTCATTTTTAATCTATTTTTACCAATTACATGAAGAACTCAATGAACATAAGAAAAACATCAAGAACACCATGAAAACTCAGATCTGAACAAGAAATCCATAAAGAACACCATCGAACTGATTTGAACAAGCATTGAACATAACAAAAACTAAAATAGATCTGGAATCTAAAACAAGAAACAAGATCTAGAATCCTAAGAACAACAACGATTGATGTGAAAATTTAAACAGAAAACAAGATCTGGAATCCTCAGATCTGAGCAAAAATGTAAGGAGAACGATTGATGAAGATGAAGCAAATACAGATCTGGATAAAACTTTTAAGCCATTATAAGTTCTAATAGATTTCATTGAAGTTAAAGGATTTTGCTTGCCTGCTTGCCAGTTCCTGTTTCGGTTTCTTGCACCACACACAAAAGAGTTTGATTCTATTTGCTAGCCTCAGGGTTGTCACTCCTAGTTAGGGTTTCGGTGTTGGTCTGTTAAACACATGACTAATTTGCAACACACATGACTGATTTGCAATCGGCATATATCTGGAAGATGAAGCAAATACAGATCGATGAACATATCTGAAACGAAGAACTTACCAAGTCGAACCAACAGAAACCCTAAATCGCGTTCATGAAGTTCTTGGTTGTGGTCGATGGTGACGCCCTAAATCGGACCCAAGGCGGAGACGGATGAGGGTGGCGAAGATCTCATAATCCCAAATCGGACCCTAAACCCAAACGGATGATGATGGCGTGAATCAAATCTCAAGCGACATATCAAATCGAAAGAAGAAACAGAGAAACCATCGAAAGATGGTGGCTTCGATGATGGAGAATCGATGGAGAACCCACGATGATGGTGGCTGCTTGATAAACCCACGATGATGGTGGCTTCGATGATGGAGAATCGATGGAGAACCCCGTTCCTGATGATGAATCGATGGAAACAATCAAGAATATGGGTTTTTTGTTTTTATTATTATTATTATTATTATTTATATTATTATTATTATTTAATGAGAAAGCGATGTCATCATAATCTTTGCCACATCATCCATGACCTTTGCCATATCACTGGTAACCTCCTATCATAGGTTATGATGTATTAAATGGTAGATTTTAAGACTTGGATACACTAAATGATAGTTTTGAAAATTGAGTATACACAATAGCAAAATGTGACAAGTTCGATGCACTTTTTGAAATTAAATCCTTAAAAGAATTTATATATAATTCAAATTTATATATTTATAATTAAATTTATAATTACCATATATTAATTAACTAATTGAGCGGATATCATGCTTTGTACTTAAGGGTAAGTCATATATGCACCTGCACCGCATGCATAACCGAATTTAGGTGATGTTGCTTTCATATGTTACTTAAATAAGACGTATTTAGGTCATTTCATTGTTTTCATAATTTAAATGATATATGAAAGTGTTGTTTAAAATATGGCATGTGAGAGTAATATCACTTAACTTAGATGCTATTATATCCATATATCATTTCACGTGTATATAAAGTTATGATAGGTTAAAAATAACTTAAATTCTTGCTATAGTTAGTTCTCCCCTCTCCTCCAACTCTCCTCTCTCTCTCTCTCTCTTTCTCTCTCTTTCTAGGATGGAATTGTATCACTTCATCAAACCATCACGCCTTGTCATGCCAATTTATCACATATTCACTAAATGGATTCATACTCGCACAACGAAAATCTCAATTGATAGAAAAAACAAAAAAGAATTAAAGAAACACGCCAGAGGCGGCTTACAGTGCAACGATTACGCTGGATCACACCGTAGCCATGCTTCATCACACCTCAATGAGGCCCTCACTCTCCCCTTCTTGTGACAAGAAAACTTTTGAATGTGTAAACTCCTAAGTGTCTTAGGAGTGGTTAATCCTTCCCCGCACTCATGTCGGTTTGATGT
This sequence comes from Pulicaria dysenterica, assembly GCA_947179395.2. Classification (NCBI taxonomy): domain Eukaryota; kingdom Viridiplantae; phylum Streptophyta; class Magnoliopsida; order Asterales; family Asteraceae; genus Pulicaria; species Pulicaria dysenterica. The sequence continues at coordinate 73,305,295 of OX359288.1, read as the reverse complement.
CAGTCCGTTGTAAACATGACTCGGATCTGTGACCGAATTTACCGCATTATGCCTTTACCTCAGTAGCTAGGAAGGTAGGCCCTTTGTAGCCCTTGACACGAGGGAATGCCAGACAGACTGACCTCTGCTAATCTACGTTTTATATGGATTCCGCCCTGCGCCTCTCTAGGCTTCGCTATCGCTCATGACTGGTATATGGTCTTTGTAGTGGTCGGCCTTCTAGAAACTTTGCCAAAAGCGACTAGTCGCTTCCCGAATTCCCCAGTACTAGGAGAGAAAAATGCCTTACTCCTCCACATTCATAACAATTACCGGATCTCAGGCTGAAAGCAAAAGGATATCGTTTCGATTAAGGATCAAGCCCAGGAGGAAGCAGACGTTGGACATGTCCCTTCTTTAAAGTAAAGGTAGGAGAGTGAGATGACTTACTAGGACAGAGCGAGCCAAAGGGAATCAATAATAAAGTAGACATGTCTTCCCCTTATCTTAAGCCATAGATGTACCCATCGAGTTGTAATTTTGATATTTCATTATCACCAATCAAGCTAAACCTGCCAATGGTATCACCTCCATTAGAATGGAAATGTGCAGTTGATAAAGCAGGGAGTTTGTCAAATCTAACGGGAGGTTACCTAAGTAGCCCAACTAGTGATATGTATAATACTTCTAGATCTCATGGAATAAGGCATAATTTAGAACAAAACTTTACCACTATAGGGCCAAATCATAGTCAAAAGAAGAGTTTGATCCCACTTACCACACACACCACACCGCCATGTCAGTTTTTCACCTCCACCACTCAGCCAACCACTTAGACTCGTAGTGGTTACTTTCTACCACACGAAATTATAGGACCCGCATAATAAATAAAGATTTTAAAAAATAAGATAAAGAAAATAAAAGTGTGAGTAGATGGATGATGGTTCCACATAAATACAAATAACTCACTTTCTTTTGGTGTGGTAAACACCATATTCTGCCAACAACCCTTCAATTTTGGTGTGGCAAATTTTGGTTACCGCGTCATGATGATTATATGGAATTCCTTTCCCACTCCGTTCCCTCTAAGGCTGAGCGTAGCAGAGCTTCGGGCTCCCTTCGGGTCCACCGGCTCAGCAACCCAAATGCAGTACGCCTTGGTCGGGTTCAAGGCTTTTCTCTCTCCTCCGGTTTCACCAAACCGAGAGCAATAGCTTTTTGTTTTTTTTATAGAGAGAGTAAGGAGAGAGAAAAATATTTGGATTGTGAGATACTTGGATTTTGGGTTGAGTTTGAATTGGAAAGAAAAAAGTAAAAAAAAATGATATCTAAGGTGTCATTTTGGTTGGTTTAGAGCATCTCCAACCCACACTCCATCCCTTCAAAATAGAGTGTTGAAAACTCACACTCTATATTTGAAGTGTCAAAAACCACACTCTATCCATGGGACCCACTAAATTTAATACTTTCTATTTAATTTCCTTTCTCCTATCTATTAATCTATTAATGTATTTATTTTTAATAATTGTATTTAATTTTTTATCTTGTATATAATTGATATAAAAATGCATATATTAAAATTAACAATAGGTCGATAAAATATTTATTTATAAAACAAGCGTACATTAACTTAAAAATACATAAACTTACAAATCCATTAACTTATAATTACATAACCTATGAAATACATTAGACATAAAATATAACAAACATAATTTCCTAAACGGTAAACTTATAGATTAGACATTAACGATCAAAAGAACGAGTTCCCACCATCCATATATTGGCTAAAGCTTGTTGGTGCGTTTTGGGATCCTCCGGCTTGGTCATGACCACCTTCTTGTGCCCTGCTTTTTAATATTTTATCTTTTTCATTTGCCATATACGCATAAAATGCAGGATCTGAGATGCTATTTGGATATGTGTATAAAACTTTATCCTCTGCCGCCCTTTTATCAAATGCTAGTCTCTCGGCTTGAATTTCATTCCTTCTAATAAGAGCTTCAGAGTTTTTGTTTATAGTTTTGCTCATTTTTTTACTAGCTTTGACTAGGCCCTCTAGTTGTTTTTCGGATTTAAGGTTTGATTTTGATTTTTTAACACCCGTTGGTCTTTCAATGAAAGTAGTATTACCTTCATCATCGTTAATAGTCAACGAGGGTATACCAGTATCTGTCCCTGATGAAGAACCAAGACCAGGCGAATGTGATTGATAAGGACTATGTCGTTCATAAACCGGTATTGGAGTGACATCTGAGAACTTAGGACAATCTTTTAAGAGGTTCCAGACCTGATAAAAAACAAATACCTTATAGGTATCAGATTTTAGCAACGCTTTAGCTTCATCCATCTAGGAAATATGCATGTTAAATATTTATATAAATTTAAATAAATATAACTAATTCGGAAATGTACTCGAATTAGATCTCCATCTATTATTTTGGAGGCTGTGGCTGACTATGATCTTTGGATATGACATGCATTTTTTGGTTTACCAGGATCTAACAACGATATAAATGTGCTCGAAGCCTCTCACCTTTTTGCAAATCTTGCAGCAGGTAATGCTCCCCCTGCTAATTATGTCATTAAAGGAAAATCTTTTAATATGGGGTATTATTTAGCCGATGGTATATATCCAAAATGGGCCACACTTGTTCAATCTATTCATGATCCACGAGGCCAGAAAAAAAAATATTTTGCAATGAGACAAGAAGCGTGCAGAAAAGATGTCGAACGTGCATTTGGCGTATTACAATCAAAATTTGCAATCGTTGCAGGACCTGCGCGGTTATGGAAGAAAGAAATATTACATGATATAATGACTTCGTGTATTATTATGCATAATATGATCATTGAAGATGAACGAGATATTAACACAAGGATTGTAGACCGAGTTGATGTGCCAAATATGGGAGTTGCTATGGTGAACGATAACAATGTTGGAATTGAAGCATTTCTTGCCCGACATAAAAAAATCAAGGATAAAGAAACTCATTTTGAGCTTCGAAATGCATTAATTGATAATTTATGGGATGAATATTCTAATTCGGAAAATTAGTGTATTTTAATTATTATGTTTTTTAATTTATGTCTTTTAAATTAATGTATTTTCTTTTCTAATGTAAAATATTTAAATTGAAATGTAAAATAAATTAAATAAAATATTATCTTTAATTTTAGTAAGTATTTAATAAAATATAGTAATGAAATACATGGGACCCACTTTTGAAGTGTTGAATAGAGTGTTGGGTTAGAGTTGAAAAATTATTTAGAGGGAAAGGGCCCACAAAATTTAGAGATAGAGTGTCAAATATAGAGTGTTGGGTTGGAGATGCTCTTATGTTGTGATTTGGAGTACTATTGGCCTAAGGGAGAGACTCTACATTCTCTTATTCTCAAAATCGGTACATCAAAGTGAGAATGAAGAAAGAATATTAGTAAATTACTAGTAGCATCATTTCTTGTATAGAAAAAAGTAGTAAGAGAAAAACACATTTTCCCTGGAAAGCCTAAGTCAACTTCGAAACTTACATTTTGAATAATTATTTCAAACAGCAGAAAGTACATCACAACTCAACAACAAAAAATTTATGTCTTCCTTTCGAACCTTTTGCTGCCATGAGTCCCTTAACCTCATTCGCATATTTGTCTCATTGATTGTATACCAGCTACGCCACCAAATCCGATTTAAAAAATATATATATAAATAGAATTAAAAATATTTAAATGATACTTAATTAAGGAAAGGACGAAAAAAATCATTTGTCAAAACTCATGTCTCAGATGAAAATGACATCAACCATAGAAATGCAATTTGTTCATGAGGCTGTTTATGAGGTATTAAGGCATTAAAGTTCAAGTTTCTTTGTCTTGAGTAGTTGAGTATACGTCACAACATACTTAATCATAACTAGAAATCACTATTCTCATACAGATATAATTAAATTTATATATATACATACATATATATAAATTATTCGGGCCCCTTCTAAACATGAATATCGTCCACCATCTTACAACTGACCAGGGTTAATCATTCTGTCTAGATGAGAAACAGAGTTTCGTTTTTATTTGTCTTGAAATTATTTGACCATTAAAAAGTTAATAGCGTTTTTGAAATATTTAAAAAGCATACTCATTTATTGATTAACTAGTTAAGATGCCGTGTGTATACATGGGTTGTTATATTTATTACATGAAAATAATATTTATATTTGTTTAGTTAAATATATATTGTTTTATATAGATGAAAGAAGAGTTAAATTCGAGACTTTCTTTAAAACTAAAAGAACTTTATATTAATTTTAGTTGACATAGAAAAGTAAAAGATGTCAACTTTAAAAATAATGTAAAATTTAATTATGATGAGGATTATAGACAATATATAATAAACATGTAATATGAATTAGTAAAATAATTTAATTCAAATTAAATTGATTTAAATTCAAAACTTCAACCAAATATATATGTTTATCTTAAGAGTGTCATATCTTAATTTATTTACCCAACTACGTATAACTTTAGGATAATTTTTTCGAACACATTAGTTTCATATTTATTGTAATTTGAAAATTTCATGTGATAGTTTGACTCAAAAAGTTAAAATTGATTTTTTGATTTTAAGTGAATAAATTATTAAAATTAATTATTTTATTATATAAAAGGTCTAGATCGTTTAATAAATTATATCTAATTAGTCTTTTATATATATTAGAAGATTATAAGATTCTTCTTTGTGTTACACTATGAGAATTAATTTAATAACAAAAGTAATGGAATGTTTTCCAAATGAAGTAAAAACAAGAATGATTTACAAAATTATAAAAGTAGTAAAAAAAGAGAGGGTAGAGGATGATTAGGGAAGAATCTTTGGGTGTAGGTGAGTGGTCAGAATGAAAGTTGTGAATAGTAAGTGGTTCTGATATTTTTGTTTGCTACACTAATGTTCAAGGGGAGCATAATTGTATGGGGACACCACTCCATACTCCATCCTTCTTTCTTAATTTTACTTTTATCAAATCATCTCATTTAAAGAATCCGATTAATCGATTACGTTGTCATTACTAGGAGGTCGATAAGATTGGTTCTTTTTTTGTAAAAGATGGTTAAACATGGGTTCAAATTTGTGTCATATTGTATGGTGTAGGAGTTTAATGTGATATTTAAGCTAGTAACTTTGACTTTAATAATAAAAATAACTGACATGACATTAAGTGTTGGTTGACATGACATTAAGTGTTGGTTTACTCGATCTCTCTATTTATCTTATCTTTTTACATTTATGTGTTTTTCTTCTTTATACCCCGTTTTAACGGGTTGAGGTACAATTGTCCACATTCTACCTCCTTTATACCCTGTTTTAATTGATTGGGTATTGTTATTGTTGTTGTTGATGTTGGTGTTTTCCTTCTAATAATAAATGATTGTTATGTTTATATAGAGTGTGTTTCCTCACACTCATTGTGAATATAGACATTTAATAGGTGCATAGCTGAGTACTAAAAAACAAATATTGTTTAATTTTTTAATAGCAAACATTTTTTATATTTTATACACATGGTTCGAATGCTTAAAGACTATATATGCCGTAGCTTTTTTATTGTTATTTTATTTATTTATTTTCTTTTAACAAATAGCAGTAGCAAAGACGGGTTTTTTTTATTGATATTTATATATATTTTATTTTAACAAATAGTAGTAGCAAGTAGCAAAGACCTTGAACTTATGGTGTGAGTTTGACACTTTGACCCCCGCTTCATTTACATCTTTCAAAAGAGTAACTGGGTCTGCACCAACTTGCCATCGTCCGGACCCAAATCTCTCGGGTAGGCCCGAGTAGACCACTATGTGGGTTGACCCTTTTTATCTTCATTTTTATTTATGAAATTATACCACTGTTTTTCGTACGAGAATTACGAAAACCGATCTTAGTTTTTGATTAAAATTAAGCAATGGCTAAGTTTTTTGACGGCTCATTAATGTTTCATTAATAACGGCTCACCCGGACGCAATTCGCGGTTATGTAAATATATAAATTACCAAAATACCCTTATTAACGAGTCATTAATGGCGTTACAAACATTCACGTAGTTCCCGTACGCAAAATAGTTCTCGTTTAAACTTGTGCCTGTATGTATATATATATCAGGGTTTATTTTTTACAATCTAAATCGGTATAGTTAAAATGATTCTAGCTGATGCATATAATGTTTTTTAAGAAGCATGTTAAGTTAATGGGCATCATTTTCATGTTTAATGTCAGCCTTACGTCACAAATACTTCATTAATGTTTTAACCCAGAAAATACATGTACTTCAGTACTTCACATACTATACATAGTTAAAAGTGTTTCTTTTAAATAATTTATCTCTCATTTTTTTTTCTCTATTTCTCTCCTCTCTCTCACTTTTGGTAATAAAACACCGAAACACCATCAAAATTCTCAGTATGACAACCATAGAAATGGTGTTGGCTTGTGCCTTGTGGTATACCATGAGCGACATATGCATACCGAAAGTATGCCGATACCACTCCGCATGCCCTAAAAAGTATTTTTTTTTTTTTTTTTTTTTTTTGTTAAAAATCTTACTTCGGGTGTCTGTCTTGTTTTCGTTCATGTTCTCTTATTTTCAATAACAACATATTTTCATTTTCATGTTACATTTTTTCGATAATGTCCTTTATTTATTGTAGCGCATATGTTAATATATAAATACATACAACGGTAACCAATCATTTTCTCTGTTGTACCAGATATATAGATGTATCTTACATCGAATGGTATTTTTAGAAATACTAAAAGTATAAGTTAATTATTCTAGATTTTATATGATCTTTAAATCTTCTAAAACATAAAACAAATAATAATCTGAGCATGCAAAACGATTAAACCACAAATGGTCAAACATTGGCAGCCCAACATCTTAGCCCAAAATTGGGGAAATTGGCCCAAAAACCAACCAAACAAGTTGGAAATTCAATCAAGCATATATGACTGTTGAGTGTTGAGCATTGAATTTCTTACCACCATTTACCAGATTTATCAAAACCAAATCTTTAACGCCTTTTAGTACTTGGGTCCTGCTACAAAAATCAGATGTCGACTTTTGGTATCACCAAAATCTTTATAAACAAACTATTGAAATAAATGAAATGTTTCACAAAAGACCATAACATTTATTAATGTACAATCTGATTATGTACCTTAGTCATGTACAAGTTCATTATATCATCATTTCCAACTGGCTGCAAGACACAAAGTTATATCTTTGTTTGTGGAGTACGAGTAACTTGATAAAAATAAAGATTCAATAACCTAAAAAAACTATGAGTGAAGGGTATGGTCACCCCAATATGGCACATACTATTCCGTCATCTCAATTGGTATACTAGAGCCAAATTAGTTTTTCTCTCTCTACTTCTTTTATCTTTTTATTATTCATAAAAAAACCCTGTATTGATCATCTTTCTATCTCACTTACGCTCTTTTGAATTAAAAGAAAAAAAGAAGATAAAAGGGATGTGAACGTGTTATGATTGTCTTTCCTTTGTGTGACCATACAAGAGGATGTCCCTCATCGGCATTGATGGCAGCCAGGGTGGTGTTTCGCACTACACCTCCACGCCAAAAACCACATATTCCTATCATCCAACCATACTTCACTCCCTAAGCAACCAATTATATAATATAACATTTAGGAAGAACAATGAACAGTAACTATACATTGATGTTATGTATTTGTAATTGCAAACCTTTCTAATCTACCTCCTTTGGAGGATTAGCAAGCGCGAAAATATTTAAAGCGGAGGGTCCTATGTTCGACTCTCAACCTAAGCGATTTCTCATTTTCTTTTTGTCCGTTAAGAATTACAGATGTCTTTTTGTTCTTTCACTGCCTAATCACTAGTAAAATCCTATTATTAGTTTATTCAGTGAATTAGTTTTATATTTTTTTCTGTTTATTATAACTTTTAAGTTGTGACGTTCTGTATAAATATATTTATGACCGTCTTATTTATCTACATTTTGATATAAACTTTATCATAAAATCACATTTATCTAAAAAACTAATTTTGTGATGTAGTATTAAAAAGTATGTTTCATTCAATGACTATTATACTACGTTAAACATTAAGACTTAAGAGAAAGAGCAGGAGATGAAAATATCAGATGACGTGTCACATTAAAATCCCGCTACAACGCGCGGATAAAAACCTCCTCGTTATATCAATGATAAAAGTTACCTTCTAAATGCAAATTTCACAAGAGATGGGTGTGGTGCAATTCTAGTGACAAAAATCATGGTGACTTTATTTGAATATGCCCTATCTCCTCCTATTAAAGGAACACAACTCTTAGAATGTTGTACAATAGTGCTTTTCAGATTGCCTTTTCTAAACTCTATCATATGTTCTTAGTACAAACGAGAATAGTTTCAAAGACTAGTAATGAACATGTTAATTGTAGGCTCAAAATCAGCATATTAGGGGAGAGGAAATGATCCATGCAACATGTTAAAGTGGTTTGTGGCACAAACCACTTTAATTAATAGTGTTTAAGCAATCTATATGTAAAAGATTAAAGTGGTCAATGAGTGCTCTAGGTTAGACTACTAGTTGCATGGATCGTCTAACCATTAAGAGAAATCTACAACAAAATTTATGAGAATTGGACATAAACAGACCTTTATTTATCAAAGTGATGACCATGTGAATACAAAAATATGTAAATGTAGAAGTAGAAACATAGGCATGTCAAGTAGAAATAAAGATCAACTTTTGTACTTAGGTTCATCCAATTTGTTATAAACAATTAGTGTGTCAACCATGATAACAAAAACCATACCGTTAAAATACTAATGTAATCGTTCTAATAAAATGATTCAGGTGGTCTTGGATGCTTATCTCGACTAAACTAATTCTAAACAAATAAAAAATCTTCGTTACTTAAAAAAGTTAAAATAATACATATTGATTTTTTTTAGTGAGCCGTGATTAAGGAGGAATCTATCTATATAATCTATTCAAACAAAAATGGCATTGCCAATTTAGCACTCCTTCCTTAAGCATCCTTCCGTTTCTCTAGGCTTTGGTTGCACCATATATATATGGGCATTCCATACACATCTCACCTTCATTTATTCCAAGTTCCATAATATTCGGATGCTGTGATTTAGGTGAGTAGTTTCAAAACCCTGGTACACCAAGTTGTTATACTTTCTTTGAATTCGCCTCTTCCAAATTCTATGCTCTCTGGACAGTTCAAGGGATGCCTGGTGGGGATGTTGTGTAATTGTTTTTCCCTATCTCAGTTTTGAGGATCAGTGAGTTGTATTGAAACCCTAATTTACTATCATATATTCATTGCTACAATCAATCGGAAAAGCTAAGCTAAACTTGAGAATGAATTTACATGATTCCATCCACAATAGTTGCAATTGTTTCAGATGCGTCGAGAACGTACAGTTTGGGTTTGTCACACGAACAGGGTCCAAAGAGAATTTAATCCTGTGTCAGTACTTTGGAAACTCGGTCAAACTTACATAATTTGTTTCAGATAACTCATTACGTTCAAATTTAATATTCTACATGTAAATAAGATGAATATTGGGCATATGAAAAAAAACTAGGAAACTTTAGTTGCACATGCCAATAAACAATAATAGTGCATACAATTATCATTTTTTTGTTGCGACAATTATAAAAGACAATAAATGAGTGCCTAATATTTATTATGTTACTTTTAAATATCCATATTGTTTTTCTTTAATTTTTAACTTTATAAAACTTAAAAGATCACATATCTCTTATCTATCTCTTCATTCTACTCTCTCTCTCTCTCTCTCCATCCGGATGAAACCAACGACCATTATCTCCACCACCACCACCTTCTCCAGCTGCCACCACCTTCTCAGCCGCTCATGCACACACCTCTAGTAATATGAAATCTAAAAACACACACAAACCTCACAGTCGCCACCGGCTTCTCTTGCCGCTACCACCTTCTCCGCCATCCAAACATCTCCGGTAATTTAAAATCTAAACACATACACAAAGCGCATAACACACACATACCTTTGAATTATAGATTGCAAGGGGTGGTTTGGGGCCACGGATTGGACCCTGTCACTGTTTATAAAAAGTTGTCCCCGTCCCCACTTAAAAAACCTAAGGGAGTTATTGGAGATCCCTATATAACAGATACTTAATCCAGTTTGTTCAAAAAATATTATCTAATTCCCATGTTATTAGTTCACAAGACTACATGACCACGTACATAAAAAGTTTATGAAATTTGACTTGATCTTATGTACACATACGTGGGCTTTTGGTTCTAAACTAGTTGTTAGGCGCACATGCTTTGCGCTGGGTTATAAAGTATCATAGATTGTAGAACAACAGCAAGAATTTAGATGAAATAAAGTTTATACATATGTGGTAGTACGAAAGCTTAGCATGACAGACTTCATGTATTGTGTTCGGTGTTTAGCTATATGCTTACATTTAAAAAGAGGTTCATGATGCAATAAACACCTAACTTACATCTCTTTTTAACATGTGGACGTACTTAATTTACATCGGTCCAAAAAAGAACTAACTTTCCTATGAAGCACCAGGCTGGATAACTTGAAACATAAGGTTGTACATACGTGGTAATAGGAAAGTATAGTACAGTTAACTACATGCTATGTGGAGCGTTTATGTAGACGACACTTATAATCAAAAAAGAGGAACATGCTTCAGCCTTAGTTGTTATTACATGGTTGTTAGGGTTTGAACGTAATTGGTTTGCATGAGTCTGGTTGAACAGCCTCCCAATGAGAGTGAGCCAAGACTTTGATTGCAATTTGTGTTTGCCCGCCAATCTCATAAAAGTGAGTTCCCCTCTAAAAGAGCTATCGTTAATTTATGTAAATAAGTATTTGTTGTATGTATAAGTAGTTATACTTGCATATCACTTTCCCTCTAAAGTTAGGAAGTTGATTCCCTTTTTCTTCAGTTCTTACTTCAACTGCATAAATTAATTAGTGAAATGTAAGTTTTTATTATGGAGTATCAATTTACACAGTAGAGTTCACAAACAATCATACATACAATATGATTGGTAAAGGTTCATGACCTGAAAGTATTGGTATGTAAACTGGGTTCAAAAAAGTAACATATAGAATTACCTATGATGGTGTGTAAAAGCACATGTGTAAAGTGATAACACTTACCATGCTTCTCTATAAGAGTTAATTTTTTGGATTTCGTTGTTAAACTACGTACACCCTTTTTGGCTAACCTTTTTTGAGTTGAGGCATATTGTGATACTGATGTAAAAGTTGTGGTAGTTGGTTGAGTGAGGTTGTAACTAACGAATCGTTTTAGAAAAGCAACATTTTACAACTACTAATGTGACATCAATTGCACTTGTGAAGATGTACTTGGTATCATGAGGTCAAAAATCTTGTCTAGTATGAACTCAATAGTCCCTTTATTGCACAGAGGATTGAACTGAAATTGGAAAATACGTTTATTTTCTTTAATTTCATTAATCACATGTGGAAGTTCGTGTGGATCTGGATTTGATTATGCATTCACTAATTTCCCACATTCAATCTTCGTAATGGTGTCGACATCGGGGAGAAAAAGGTGAGGTGGTTGTTGTAGTGTCATCCGAAACAAATGCTCTAAAACTGTATATAAAACTGTATTGCAGGTGACTAATGTTTAATTTTGCTTACTTAGGGTTAATTAGCGTGTAATTAAATATAGTTTTGAAATTATATTACCTGTAGTTTGGATCAGATTGTGGACCATGGTCTTGACACGTGAAAGTTGAGCCATCACATGCTAGTTTCAAGTTACATGTTGTACATGAGTTATGGTACCATTCTTTGCTACTGCTAATTTATGTCACTCTCCCTTCACATGTAAATCTTACTAACTGTAGGATTAGATAGTTATAGGATTAGTTTTTTTTGAATGAAAGTGATGAATAAAGTTTCAAAGGTGACCTTGTAGGTATCAGGGTTTTAGGACAGTAAGATATCTAAAGGAATTCTATTTCATGTCTTTTCTATGTTGTCGTTGGACCTTTGTTGATCAATTGATAGTGGTGGATTCACATCGTATACGGCTTTATATCTGGTTTGTTAAAGTTTAACATTTAGTCAAGGTTGAACAAACAATTTGCAAAATAAAGTACAAGCAGTGAACAAAATACGTGTGTACCAAAATTAGATGCAATGCAAGTGTATTCTTACAACTCAAATGATTGACAAAATTCTTCAACGTGGGGGTTAAAGTAGTAGGTTGTTGCGGTAGCTAATAGTTTATATTCATCTAATTTCACACACCAATGATCTCTTAGCCTAGTGGTTAAGAGTAAGGGGGAGGCAATGCCTTCTAAGAGGTCCAAGGTTCAAACCTTGGCAATTGAGTTTAATTCTAACTTGGGGTTTACGAACTTACTAACAACTAACTTTGGGGTTAAAAAATCTAATTTCACACTATGAAATATTTAAAATTTACATTAACAAATATCGTATTTGTGTTGGTGCATAATTGTAAATCCCTAGTTCTTATCAATCAAATACATACATGAAATATTAATTCAAATGTGTTTTGATTAATGGTTTGCATGTATATATATTCTTAGTGATTCTATATGAATATCTTAAGCTTACAAGTACTTAATCATGTGTTGATGTGAGTTTGGAAGTTTAAGTGTGTGTGAGAGATCACCACGTGCGAAGTCAGTCTCACTACGTGCGTAGTGGAGCTCACTACGCGCGGAGTGAGTAGGTCGGTTTAAGACTAATTGATTATTATTAAAATAACCAGTACGTGCGTACTGAACTAGCTACGTGCGCAGTGATGGGCATCACGTGCGTACTGAAGTTAATTACTCTATAAATACTTCCTAACCCCGCATTAGCGCGGGTAATCGAGCGGGTAACCTACGGAATCGACGAATCAATCAAGTATTTTACGGGAGCCTTCGTAATCGACTTATACGACCTTAAGCCTTACTAAATCGCGACTTTAAACCTCGTAAACGAATACTGTGTGTTTAATCCGAATCCAAGGGCAGCCTTAAGCATCTCTGTGTGAGTTCTTAGAGTGTGTTCTTGTTTCTACTCTGTGTGTTTCTTAGTGTTACTGTGTGCAGGACACCTAAGCAGGTCTTAGAATCCTTAGGAGGTTTGGGAAATAGAATTCCGCGCTATTTCTCATCCTAGATCAGTCCTAGCATTAGGGTATTTTAGTTTAGTTTAGAACCCCGTTCCCCAGCCGGTCCTACAAAGTGGTATCAGAGCCTTGTGCTTTGATTGATCACTTTTCCTTTAGGATTTCGTGATCTAGGTGTCGATTAGGCCTGTGTGTTTGTCCTTCTCGTCGTTTTAAACCGGTTAAGGTCGAAAATAGGTCGTTTTGCGTTAAAAAGGTCGTCTTTTACATTCACTGTTTGCATTTTACTCGTGCGAAATGAGCTCCCAACCCGTGCGTAGTGTCCGTAGTACGTGCGTAGTGTGTCGTAGATCAACTAGAATCTTCGTCAAGCTGTGTGTTCATTCCGTGCGTAGTGACTTCTCAACTCGTGCGTGGTAAATCCATTACGTGTGTGTTGAGTCTGTGTGATAAATTCGTCCATTAAAAATATTTTAACTACTCCGTGCGTAGTCAGCTCACTCTGTACGTACCACTGTCTCAGTTCGTGCGTAGTAAGGTCTGTGTGTCCTTGTGTCAGTCCGTACGTAGGTCATGTACTTCGTGCGTTGTGCTGTGTGTTCGTGCGAAGTGACTTCCCACTCCGTGCGTATTGAATCTGTGTGGTATATCAAATCCTAAGTTCAGTCTGTGTGTTCTCAGCTCTTGATTACTGAAATGGCATCAAAACAGACAACAGCTTTAAATAACTTATTGCTAGACAGTGAAATGGGGAGTGCCAATAAAGTACCTAAATTGTTAACCATGGAAGACTATCCTATGTGGAAGCCCAGGTTTGAAATATTCCTCGATGGCCTTGACTGTAGACTTCGAAGGGCAATAAACACCGATTATATGGTTCCTAAGGGGGAGGGAAATATTGAGACCCCCTATGATGGAATGACTGCTGAACAGAAGAGCAGTCATGATGCAGAGAAGAAGGCCTATGCTCAATTAATCCAGGCGATTCCTAATGAGATCTTCCATCAATTCAGAAGATATAAAACTTCTCACAGCCTGTGGAGAGCACTAGAGAAGAGAAATGAGGGAAATGCCGCCCTCAAGGAATTAAAAGCAAGTCAATTGAGAAAGGAATTAGATCATTTCATGGCTACTAGAGATGAAAAAATTCCTTCTCTCATTACAAGATATAATCATCTTCTCAGTGAACTGGACAGTCTGGGTGTTACTGTTCCAGAGAAGCAGTAGGTGGAAATTTTGGCAAAAGCTTTGCCCAAGAGCTGGCGGCCATATATTATGATACTTAAGAACAGTGGTGGTTTTGACGGGATAGACCTAAATGATTTCATCACAAAGTTGAAAGAGCAAGAGCAGGAGGAACAAAATTTGGATTCCATGTCCAGTTATCAACAAAATCCTTCTCTCTACTACTCTGGAACACCTGTATCGTCATCTACTTCTTCAAATGCTCCCTTACAATCTGCCTATGTGAGTAATGTAAATGATTCTGGCAGATCTACACCTGGAGCCTCATCTTCTGAGCCATCCTATACTGTGTCTACTTCCGGACTCAATGTCGAGCATTTCAAGTATGGAAGCACAGATGAAGTAAAGGCACATATGGGCATGCTAAGTGCACTAGTCTCCTCTTATGATGATCTACTGAAGGGGAAGATTGGTAATGCTCATCTTACTCAAGAGGATTATAAGCAGACTGATGACGATGAGATGGAGAGACAAGATATCCTCTGGTCATATGCTAACTTAGTCAGGAGGGCGAAAGCATATGAGAAAAGAACAGGGAAGCAAATATCAGCTACAAAGGATACAAATCTTGGTTTTGATAAGTCAGCTGTAACTTGCTACAACTGTGGTGAAAAGGGTCATTTTGCGCGAGAATGTGAAAAGCCGAAGAACTCTGGACCCAAGTATCCTTTTAAAACCAGTCCTGGCAGTAGATCATCTTCCTCTTCAACCATAAAGTCTGAATCAACTCCAAAATCGGCTAAGGCAATGGCAGTTGTTCAAAAGGACGAGGGAATTGACTGGTCAATACAATTTGGGAATGATGGTGCTGATATTAATGTGGCAAATGTTCATGTGTTGAACGAAGATTCTCAATCCGAGACAGAAAGTTACTCAAGTGAGGAATAATCAATTGCCAGCATTGATGATGAACCAGCCTCGGTTCCAGCTGCAGAAAAGACACCAGTGAAAGTTCGTGCCAATGAGTCAAACCAAAAGGTGTGCAGTTGTGGTCAATCATCCGAGGAAAAGGTATGTACTTTTGGCTTACCTTGTGGTTCTTGTAATGATTATGTAAAACAGATAGTGTTCCTAAAGTCTACAATTTCAGAGCTCACATCTAAGTTAGATAAAAACCTGTTGATAAAAGAAAGAGAAAAACAGCTGAAAGAAAAGAATGAAAGTTTAGGCAAACAGGTGCATGAACTAGGTGTGGCTCTGTTAAATAAACAGGATGCTATAGTGTTTTACATAAATGAGATTGATAAGTTGAAACGAGACCTTGCTACCTCAAAGGTCGATTATGAGACTCTGAGTCAAAAACTCAAAAGTTATTCCACGTCTTCTTACTTATTTGAGTACATAATCGATCAGAGAGGTCAAGGTACTGATTCAGAAAAGAACAAGAAGTTATACTCTAAATGTCCACCACCAGTGTTAAATCAACTGGTGAATGATGATGTTCACTCTGAATCTGACCCACTTCTCACAAAGGTTGATGAATCTTCTGCATCAACCCCAAAAGAGGATTTAAAGTTACACGAGAATGTGGGTGAGTCTCAGAAGAATGAGGTTCAGCAAGAAGAAATTAAAAAGGCTGAACCAGGAATGAGAGAACTGTTGGCAAGTTCTAATGTCAAAGATCCGTTGATGCATCGTATCCGCGATGCCCTTCGGAAACTTGAAAAGGAGGGTGTCAAGTCTCCTGATACCCGTCCGTACCAAGCGGTCAAACTATTACCCAAACATCAAGGTTTAGGGTATAGATCTCAAAGGATGTCGAAAGGTCCTGTAAAGCAATATCCAGACAGGATTTGCTATGTGTGCAGGAGACTTGGTCACCTCAGTTCCGAGTGTGATCAGCAGCCACATCAGCGCTGTAACAGGAAAGTTGAGATTTTTCAAAAGAATAAAACGTTTACTAAAAACAATCAAAACTCAACTCTTCCAGTTCAGCATCAAAGAACAAAAGGGGATACCATAAGAAAATCTAAAAATCCCGAAGTTGTTAGCAAAAGAAAATCTTCGCTCAATCAGACTTCTAAGTGGACTAACAAACTGTGTGTTCAAATGTCTAAGGATTCAAGTGACAGGTTCAACAATGCTGCTGAGAAGACTGGAACTTGGATGAAACTTCCAGTGATTGGAGAAGACGGGAAACCCATGACTATTCGGGCTTGGGTTCTTAACGCTCTCTAATTCCTTCTTCTATGTGAAGGGTGTCAACCGCTATAATCAAGTGTGAGATATTTGTGACTGTGTGTCTATTTTCTGTGTGACTAATTTGTTCTTTTGTTTTTGTTTTTATTTCCTGTGTACTTCTGCGTTTCTATTTTCTTAGTTTTTAGATTGCTTAGTATTTTAGGGGGAGATAGTTGATAGTTCAGAAAACTTAGAAAATACAAAAAAAATCAGAAAACTTAAAAAAAAAAAAATCAGAAAACTTAGAAAATACAAAAAAAAATCAGAAAAACAAAAATGAGAAGTTGATCCAACTCAAATGGAAAATGATGGTACACTGGCTTTCAATACAAAGTACGTCTAGTAAAATTAGGACTGAAGGCATGTACATATTCTTGAGAAAACTGTCTGAAAATCTAATTTAATCAGATAAGAAACAGATAGTGTGTAAGACATATAAGGAAAGTCTAGACTGATAAATGGTTATGCATGTGAAAATCAATCATAGATTCAAACTATCGAGACATTCCAAGTCTACAAATCAATAACAGTTGAGACTAACTTAGTCTGGTGCACACACCTGTTACCATGCCAAATGTGCTTAGATGACAATGAGCAAAATGTAAAAGAGGGTGAAAAATTGACCCCAATCTGAGATGTCAAAAGAAATAGATACATTGATCTATCAATGCTGAATTGTCAAAGAGCATAAAATGCAGTGACAAAAGCTACATTGATCTATTAGTGTTGAATTGTCAAAGAGCATAAAATGCATTGACAAAAGCTCAGCAAGAAAAATGTCTAGAGAGGTGAAAAATTGACCTCCATGTCAAAGAGCATAAAATGCGTTGACAAAATCACAAAGCACATAAGCATGGTGGCTGGGTAATCAAGTTGTGCATTCTACTGAGTATGTCAAAACACTGTGAGATTTTAAAGGAGATAGTCTTAACCATGTACTCAGTTCTAGATAATCTGAAAATGTTGAAACAAAATCTGTCATTATCTGAGGAAAGTTAGGTTGACAGACAGAGTTTGAGAGAATATGTTTATGCCCAAGGTTCTGAAATGAATGACTACTAAGTATCGATGAGCTGGTACTGATTCCATACTGGAACTTTTCGATCCATTCGTCTTATTCTATTCTGTGTGGTGATCATCTTGGAATGATTTTCGTGTCAATCCAATGATTGGTTCTCGAGCTATACTCGATTTTATGCTTGAAATTCTAGAAGCTTTAAAACCGGATTAAGATCGATCATAACGTGTTAATTGGTTAGATTTGAGTGAAAAGTAACCTTCGTGGACTTAGTTAGATCACTTAATCGACCCAAAAAAACATCGTAGTCCAGAGTTTTGAAATTCAAAGTTTCGGCGAATTGTTCTTGAGATTGAGTTTCGACCGTGCGAAGTGAAGGTCATTTCGCACGAACTGATTTCATCTCGCATGAGTCCACTTGGTGTAGACGATGAAGTTGATGAGTTTCGGGCACACGAAGTGAATTCCAGTTCGAGCGCATTGTGTCCACCTCGTGCGAAGTGCAGCATGGAGATTTGTTGACTTGCTGTTGATCAGCGATATGTTCTAAAAGCTTAATGAGAAGCAAGTGACGAGCATGTTAAAGGCCACGTGTCAATGCTCAAAGGAAAGGGAGAACAACATCATGAATACCATTCTGAGCAACAAGTACAATGAGGATGTGCTTGAGTTTAGATCCTATGTGGATCAGAAGAAGTGAAGTCTACAACTGTGTGATAGCTAGATTGTCAGTTTTTGTTTACTTTGTGTAAATTTTGCTTAGTGCAAGTTTTGTTGATAGAACTAGGTCTTAGGGGGAGTTTGTTGGTGCATAATTGTAAATCCCTAGTTCTTATCAATCAAATACATACATGAAATATTAATTCAAATGTGTTTTGATTAATGGTTTGCATGTATATATATTCTTAGTGATTCTATATGAATATCTTAAGCTTACAAGTACTTAATCATGTGTTGATGTGAGTTTGGAAGTTTAAGTGTGTGTGAGAGATCACCACGTGCGAAGTCAGTCTCACTACGTGCGTAGTGGAGCTCACTACGCGCGGAGTGAGTAGGTCGGTTTAAGACTAATTGATTATTATTAAAATAACCAGTACGTGCGTACTGAACTAGCTACGTGCGCAGTGATGGGCATCACGTGCGTACTGAAGTTAATTACTCTATAAATACTTCCTAACCCCGCATTAGCGCGGGTAATCGAGCGGGTAACCTACGGAATCGACGAATCAATCAAGTATTTTACGGGAGCCTTCGTAATCGACTTATACGACCTTAAGCCTTACTAAATCGCGACTTTAAACCTCGTAAACGAATACTGTGTGTTTAATCCGAATCCAAGGGCAGCCTTAAGCATCTCTGTGTGAGTTCTTAGAGTGTGTTCTTGTTTCTACTCTGTGTGTTTCTTAGTGTTACTGTGTGCCGGACACCTAAGCAGATCTTAGAATCCTTAGGAGGTTTGGGAAATAGAATTCCGCGCTATTTCTCATCCTAGATCAGTCCTAGCATTAGGGTGTTTTAGTTTAGTTTAGAACTCCGTTCCCCAGCCGGTCCTACAATTTGTACACGTGGTATTAAGCTAGTTTGTACAAAAAGGATGTAAAATAAGTCATAATTGCTTGAAAAGTCATTTGTGTAAGTTCTAAAATTTAATATCATAATCCTTTTTATTTATTATTTATTATTTAATATTTATTATTGTTGTTGTTATTACTATTATTATTTAACATTACTAAACTTATATTATATAATAGTAATATTTCGAAGATTTTAAAAAAATAATTTTAATTTAATATTGAAAGTTTTTACCACAAAATGCATTTTTATTTTTTAATTTAATAAGTTATAAATAGTAGTTCTTTCAGAAAACAATATCTATTTATACATGATCAAATACTACTGTTATTATAATGATGATTGTTTAACATTTATACTACAGATCGACATGCATGTACATACCTTATTTATATGCTTGATTTAGAAGTTACAGTTTACGGTAAATTTTGTACATATGCTATTTCTTATGTGAGCAAGCAATGTTTAGAATTTTGTTGTCAACTTATATTTGAAATTATGGTCCTAAATGTTTAAGAAAGCCTACTGCTACATACAACATTTATATGGAAAATATAAGTAGATTCATAGTTTTTCTAGGATAGTAGCATTTACTATTGAGAATTACAAATTTGTCTCTCTTACATGACAAGATTCTCAATTAATAACCTTGATCCAACATTTTTACAAACGAGACATCTCCTTAATATCAATTTAAGGTAAATGGAGTTTGATACAAGAAAGGTGTCGACCCTTTCATGTTTTTTAAATATGTTTTTGAACATATAACTTTAGAGTCTAGAAATAAAAAATATGATGTATATCCAGGGGCGGACCAAGGCAGCAAGGTTTAATCGGCGGCGATACGGGACAACAACTAATTTTATCCCCATAGTGTAGATTTTGATTTTTTCGAGACGGTGTTTTCATTTTGTAATATAAATTTTGATTTTTTTTCGAGGCAATGCTACCATAAATTTCTAATGATCCCACCACCTATTTCTAATGATGACACCACCCACTTCAATTTCTAGGTCCGCCTCTGTGTATATCCACCTTATCTAAATAAATAATAATAAAATATTATTTTTTAAATAGCAACAAAAGTTACTAGGGAGAGAGCTCTGGCATGGTCATCACCCTTCCCTAGCAACCCAATTATATTAATCATAAAAATCTAGCAAGTTGCTAGAAGGAACAAAGTTACACAATACAATCCGAATTGAAACCAAAAATTAAACACCTTAAAATATTATTACATGAGAAAAGATGCCTTTGGATTTATACATCACTCTTCCTATTTGATCTTCCTTTTAACAGCCATCCTTGAATTAATCCAAAGAAGAGAAGAGTTTTGCACATTGCCCTTGATACTCGCATCCCCTAATCTTTTGGATGAGAGCAAGAGCTCATTCCTCAACCTCCATACAACCCAACATAATATATAAAGAGCAGCTAAATATACCTCAAATTGTTTACCTTTTAGATCAGCCGCGAGTCCTCAGTTTAAAAGGTCTTTTACCGAATTGAATTGAGGACTTTGTCCCCCACCACCTACAAAACTCCTCTAATATCGCCAAAAATATGTTATTCTTTTGAAAGGTTGTAAGTATTATATAACTAAAAGATAGAAACGATGTTACATGAAGAAGTCCACAAAAGAAAATGGGGCGAAAGCCTCCGAGAAAGAAACCTTGACCCAAAGACCCCTGAGAGAAAGAAACTAACTATACATGCACCGACTTTATCCTAGATGGACATCGGATTTGCAATGCACTCTTCCCATCTTAAAACCCGTTCCTACACCTATTTTAAACCAAAATAGGGACATATGTTGAACCTCTGAGAATAAATCATGCTTCAATATTGATTCTTTTGCCGAGTCTTCTGCATGAAGTAGATTATTTCTCCATTTCCAGACACTCCAAATAAGCACAAATCCAAGGCCCTCCAAGATTTTTCGAGGGTTGGAGTTATTTGTGCCTAGAGTCTTTGAGAGGTCCAAGAACTCGAGGATAGAAGCAAAATGACCAAAAGGAAGTTGCACCCAACTAAATATTTTCTTCCACGTTGACACCGATTTCGGGCATTTAAAAATAGATGTTGAAGCGATTCTTGTGAATTGGAGCAGAGAAGGCAGGAAGAATCGTCCACAGACAAGCCCTTATCGAGAGATTTTTCCTAACGGGCAGGGAGTTGTGGAGAGCCCTCCAACAACAAATATTCACCTTTGATGGGAGCCACGAGTTTCAAAATGTTGAAGTATTGAAAGGAGAATTGTCTAGTAATTTTGTCCTGAGTAATTCTGATAGTTTTTTCACCGAAAACTGCCCATCCGCAGCTAATGACCAAGACTAAGAATCAGGTTTATCGGGTTATATTTGTAATGAAGCCAGAGCTTCTGATAGGGAAGTTAACTCTTCAAGGGCTCGCCCTCTAGGAGGTCTTTTCCAAGCCCAGTTCGGCTTCCATCCATCAAAATCCGAGATCCACCTATCCGCGATACAACATTGATGGTCTGTCTCCAGATGAAAGATTCTCGGGAAAACCTCTTTTAATGGAACGTCATTAGTTAACCATTGATCGTACCAAAATTTTATGCTTCTTCCATCAAACACTACACGTGAGAAGGAATTTTTAAAATCAACTTCTAGTTTATCAATGTGTTGGCAAGCTCTAATAATATTGCTCCAAGTTTAGGACCAAAACTTTTGTGTAATTGAAGAGAAGAATCCCCAAGAATCACCATATAAATGACAAATTACCTTTCCAAAGTGCATCAGGTTCATGTAAAAATCTCATTTTCCATTTCCCAAGCAAGGCTAAATTTGCAGTTTTTAAGCTTCCTATACCAAGCCCTCCTGATTTTTTGTCGTTCATTATTAAGCTCCACCTGATCAAGATATCATTTTTACTTGATTTTTTTTTCATTTTTTTCGTTCATTATCGCCAAAAATATGTGACAAGAACAACAGAACAAATGGTTCTCACATTCAGGGACCATATTACAAAAAACACATAAATCAACAATTATAAAAATACCCCTATTAGAAAAATTAGAGAAAGTAATCTTTCATGTTGTAATATTTACATAAAAATATTAACTTTGCTAGGTACGGATTTTAACCCTTGAGTTTTGAGTCCCCCAATTTTGAAAGTTCTTAGGGGGTGTTTGGTTTAAGTATTGATTTTGAGGGAAATGAGATTTATAGATGAGATTTGCATTTGGTAGGAATTCATTTGGTGGGATTCACATTCCCAATCCTCTGTTTGGTTCACAAGATGCTCATCCAAGTCACCACCACCAAAACCCATCAACACCACCACCAAACCGCCGGCCACCGCCTTACCGTTGCCCTTCTCGTTCCAGACACCACCTCAGCGCCTCCCTTCTCGTTCCAGACACCACCTCACAGCCGCCCTTCTCCCAGATCTGCGAACGGCGGGGATGAAGGGGATGACAGAGACGGCGACGGCAAGGGCTTCGACGGGTTTCGATTTCTCGCACGCTACAGCTAGGGTTTCAATTTCTCGCAGACGATCTCTTGATGGTTTCTCACAAGAGCTAGGGTTTGCGGACGATTTCTCGTAGGCGACGGTTAAGGTTTCGGTGGTTTCTCGAAGGGGACAACCGAACAAACATCGGCTAGGGTTGTAGCGGCAGAGAACGACGGTGGTTTTGAAGACGGCGACGGTCTTGCGATGACGACGACGGTAGTGCGACGACGGCGACGGCGAAATCGGTGATGGTTCGCCGGAATGTTCCCCGGATGGTCGCCGTATGGTCGCCGGAATGTCCAAGGATTTAGAAATCCTTCATTCAAGAGATTTTATAAAATCCTTGGATTTTGATTCCCAACTCAACTTTGCAAACCAAACACCTTATTTCATAGGATTATTCCCCCAAATCCCCCCAACCAAACACCCCCTTATTTCATCCAAAGCCTTCATCAAAGATGCGACACTGAAAACCCTTTTACAGTAACACCCATAAATTATTAAAAAGTCATTATTTACTTTTAACAATATCCACGTACCAGCCAGGTCACATTGTCACACCTCACACGAGTCTTGCACTCTTATCCTAGGATCCCCCATCACCAATTCCCCTGTCTTATTTTATTCTTTAATTAATAAAGTTTGCTCAAAATTAAATTATGTTACTATTTCAACAATTTAACTAAAAATAATAAATATTGTATCGTGGTCGTCCTCTTACAAACCGACACAACCATCCCCCCACCTTTATATACAAAAACTATCCCCAAATTGCCCTTCCCCCCACTCCCTCGCCTCTCATCATCGTTTCATTTTCGATTTCTCTCTCTCTCTCTGGCTCGCCCTCTCTCATCTCTCTCTCTCTCATGGAGAACCAGAAACGCCACGAACAACCTACGAATTCCGTGAGAAGAAGCTTGAAGAGGAAGCTGGAGGACGAATTTATTGTAGATCGGAAGATCACATCATCTGATGAAGCCGCTCAACAAGATCTAGTATCTGAAGTTCGTGCTCAGGTCGAAATCCTCGACTCTACTTTTTCATCGGCCGAAGCAGATCGATCGCTAGTCAAACGTGCTATCCATATCCTCTCCGAGCTCGCCAAGAACGGTATGAATCTACGCTTTATTTGTTTTGTTATTTCAATTTCATGTTTTTCCGTACATGTCTTCCTCTTTTTCGAGTTGCGACATGATTGTTATGGTGTTCAGTTTTTCTAGTAGTATTCGTTGTTGATTTATGTTTTTGCTGCGATGAATTTGATTATTTGTTGGCTTTTGTTCTGTTTGGATGATCGAACTCCTTTAATATCGAAATTATGTATTCAATTCATTTTTGAGCGAGTAGCTGCCCCCGGTGCTGTTAATGCAGCCGCATATTTGTATATTTCGTCTCCATGTAAGCTCCGTTTCTTTTTATTATTCACTGGAGTTTTGATATGGTATTTTGCATGATTCCAGAGGATATTGTGAATTTAATCGTTGAGTCTGGGGCCGTTCCAGCACTTGTACGGCATCTTCAAGCGCCACAGTCTAAAGAAGTTGCAGCACCAAGGCCATATGAGCATGAAGTGGAAAAGGGAAGCGCATTTACCCTTGGACTTCTTGCTATAAAGGTAATTATCCATAGCATCCAGGCTCTTCATCATTGTGGCATGTCTGACATTAGGTGTGTTTAGCTGACTAGTAGATTATATCCTTCAAAGCTGTATAATATGGAATAGGGAATGGAATATTGTAGATGTGCTCATTCTAACTCCAGTTTCAATCATGTAATTTGATGGCATATCGTGCTCCATTCTATAGGTTTTCTAGAGGCATTATCATGTGGTTTATGAGTTTTCTATTGGAAAGGTAGCTTTATGAGAGGAAACTGCTGAAGCTCCCAGCTGTCCCTTTGCTCCCGGTTCATGTCTTTTGGAACATAGTACAATTGTGTCATCAGCGTACATGAAGTTAGCATTCCAGGCTTTTATTGGCTTTGTATCTTTATCCGAACTCGTGATTTTTTAAACTTGCAGATCTCTTATTTACTACATTGAAGAATCATCTTCCAACTAGTAACAGTTGAACTTGCTATTGAGAGAAATTGATGTTAAAACTTAAAAAGTATTATGAACTTAATGCTTCATGCTTGTATGGATATCAAATTGCTTTTCATAATTGTTTACCCCGCACTCCACTCAAAAAAAGAAAGAAAAGAAAAACCTCTCTAAACCCCGCGAGGATCATTGGTCATTATAATTCCATGTACACAGTTGAGTAAAGTGATTTTGTACCATCAGCTTTTTTATAAATCTACTTTATTATAAATCTACTTTGTAATTATTTTGTTGAGGTACCCTACCATCTGATATAACAGTAGGTGCCTAGAAAAGTGAAGATGTACCGTTGTATCCTTTTTTGTCTAATTGAAATCTTATGCTTTAATCTACATCATGTTTTAAGAACTGTATATGTTGATATATTGTAATCATTATACACCATCACTGAAGGAATACTTTTGGTGATCCTTTTTGTTGACAGCCTGAGCATCAGCAGCTCATTGTGGATGCTGGTTCCCTGCCTCATCTTGTTGCGCTGCTTAAGCGGCACAGGGATGGTGAGAACTCTCGAGCAGTAAATGGTGTTATAAGAAGAGCGGCAGATGCAATCACAAACCTTGCTCATGAGAATAGCAGCATCAAGACCTGTGTTAGGTCAGTTTGCTTGCACCCTCTACCATTGCAATTTGCTTATTGCAGTTTGTCTTACGTCCGAATTTTCATGTTTCAGGGTTGAAGGTGGAATCCCTCCTCTTGTTGAGTTGCTTGAGTTCACTGATGCAAAGGTCCAAAGAGCAGCTGCGGGGGCCCTGCGTACCCTGGCTTTCAAAAACGACGAAAACAAAACTCAGGTTGATAACCATCTGGATTGACAGAGCATGTTTTGGGAATCAATGACCAAATTTTCTAACGTCAAAGTCCTCTCATATATGCAGATAGTGGACTGCAATGCTTTGCCTACTCTTATTCTAATGCTCCGGTCTGAAGATGCTGCAATACACTATGAAGCAGTTAGTTCTTGTTTCATATCGTGAATGATTAAATCTTGTGTTTGAGATAGCTCATAAGATTGCTTATAGCTAGGAATGTTCTATAAATGACATCACAGGTTGGTGTGATTGGAAATCTTGTCCACTCATCCCCCAACATAAAGAGGGAAGTTCTACTTGCTGGAGCGTTGCAACCCGTAATTGAATTACTTAGGTAATGTGATACATGCCTTTATATAGCTTTCATATGTTTTAGACTGTTAATTAAGTATTCGTATATCCACTGAATTGCTTAGGTAACATGATACTGCCTTAATAAGTGTCTCTTGTCTCTTACCCTATATGCTAGCTTTCATATGCTTCAGACTATTAATGAAGTATTCTTATATAGTTATATTCCACTCGCATAACGAAATGGCACTTTCTGATATAACTCGAATCAACTATGAAATAGCCTTTTAATATAACTTGGACCAACTATCTCTACCAGTTATGCTCTGAATTATTGAAATTATGCAAGCTATTCTTAGAATTTAAAATGACTTGATGTGCACTGAATCTTTATAAGATTGAACTAAAGATTGCAAATCCCATCTATGCCTTAAAAGAACCCTATTTGAACTTCCTATATATCATCTCAAGATATGATTTACACTTGTAGTATTAAATGATAGTGGCTTATTTTTATTAAACCATTAAGTTGTTTAGCATGATTTGTTTATTTAATTTTATTGGTTAAATGCCACACTATTTGCAAACTCTAATAATTTTACGTTCAGATTTCCAAGTATTATAACTCTTTAGTGGACTGAGGGAGTACTTGAATATTTTACCCTTCAATTGAACAAACAAAGGAGAATATTTTCTTTATTCATTTTATATTATGTTTGATTCCCTTATAATCTCATTTTATACTCTCTACGCCTTTTTAAATTCTCATTTATATATCAACAGCTCAAGCTGTTCAGAGAGCCAACGGGAAGCTGCCTTATTGCTTGGACAGTTTGCTGCTGCTGCTGATACTGATTGCAAGGTTGATTGACATGTTGATATGTTTATTATCTTGTGTTGATTTCTATGCTTGTTTTTGAAATTTCATTTACCAACCATAATGACAGTGGCAATTCTCTTTGTAGGTTCACATAGCCCAGAGGGGTGCTATTGGTCCACTGATTGAGATGTTGCAGTCTCCAGATGCTCAACTTCGGGAGATGTCAGCTTTTGCTCTAGGAAGGTTGGCACAGGTAAGTCAATTGTTTCCTAATTCATTTATTTGAACTCTGATGTGTCAATGTCATAGGTTATTAGCTTTAAGACCTGTCTCTAGTTCTACATTGTTAAACATGGCACTTTTATATTTAGGTTCCTTTTAAGACTTTTCATGTGTTTTTGTGTTAGCCACCTTCCAAAAGCTGTGTGAATCTGTCTGAATATGCACATACATGAACATGGGTATGCCTGATATGACTTGTTTGTGTGTGGGTTATGCAAGTTTTTAGATGGAAGTGTTAATCATGGCAATTATAACTACACATGTCTCCCAGTAAATAAAAGATAATCTTCTGTAGTGAAAGTGTATCTTTTAGGATGTATATCTTATGTTGGCTTATTTAAGGTAGGAACTTTATGATCATTGTTCTAATGAAACATCATCATAGTTTTCCCATTAACAGAAATGTACATGTAACTGTTTTCATGAATTGATAAGATTTATGTGAAGTTAATAAACCATATTGTTTGTATATTTGTCTTTGGTTGGGTCTTTCAGAAATGTATATATTTTTCATATGCCCATGTTTCAAGCTTGCTGAATATTTTTCACAGGACACTCACAACCAAGCTGGTATTGCACATGGTGGCGGCATACCTCCATTGTTGAAACTTCTTGATTCTAGAAATGGTTCCCTGCAACACAATGCTGCATTTGCATTGTATGGTCTTGCTGATAATGAGGTAATATGGGAACTTATTAGAACAATAGAGCCGTTTCATATTTATGTCTATGCTGAAACCGTTTATGGAAATTCTTTTCTAGGATAATGTTGCTGATCTTATAAGGGTTGGCGGGGTACAAAAACTGCAGGATGGTGAATTCATTGTCCAAGTAAGTTGTCCTACTTCTGCCAATGCCTAATTATTTCTTTTCTTATTGTATCTCGAAAGATGGGTAAGTTTGTAATTGTTTTGCAGCCAACTCGAGATTGTGTAGCCAAGACATTGAAAAGGCTAGAGGAGAAAATTCATGGACGGGTAATAATCTTACATGTTCATACCTTCATATTAGATGCATCCAGCTGGGGGCATGGTGGGTTTAGTGACCAGCAAAACAGATAATTTTTTTTATAGATTGGGTCGGGTAGTTAAAGTTGGGTTGAGTAGCATATAGTTTCTTGTCCATTAAATAAATTTTCACTGATTTATATTTACATTAATAATCTTAAGTCTTTGAAAAAAAAAACGATTGGGGGGAGGTTGTATTTCTTAAAAGTAAGCTTGGGCTTCAACCTGTTTGACCCATGCAACCCATTTGACCTTTTCTCCTTTATTTGACTTTTTTTCTTTCGAGTTGACCTTTTTGAGTTATAACACAACCCAAACCAGTCTCTTTATTTACCAAGTCTTGTGATTTATCTACTATCAGGTACTTAGTCATTTGTTGTACCTGATGCGAATTGCTGAGAGATCTGTCCAGAAACGCATTGCCTTGGCTCTTGCGCATCTTTGTTCACCTGAAGACCAGAAAACCATATTTGTTGATGGAAATGGTAAATTGTGTCTGCTGATTTTGATCACCTCTGTCTTAATCTTATATTTTACCGTTTTGGTTCAATATATTTATGGAAACTTGCAGGACTAAATATACTCTTGGATCTTTTGCAATCAAACAATTTAAAACATCAACGGGAAAGTTGTGTCGCCTTGTGCAAGTTGGCTGAAAAAGCTAGTTCACTTTCTCCTGTCGATGCAGGACCACCATCTCCAATATGCCAGGTTTTCTTTTACTTTTCTTGTTTTCTGTATTGGAAATCTGAAATTAAAAATATAGACGAGTTGTCATTTTTGTTTTGCGAAGTTTGTGTTGTAATATACAAATTTAGTTGTAGAGTATCACGAATTACAGTACGGGGTTCTGCTAGAAGTTTTGTGATCTAAATGTGAAACAGTAAGCCTTCTCTTTTATAATATAAGTGTGTTCTGTTGCAGGTATATTTGGGAGAGCAGTATGTGAACAACCCCACGCTATCTGATGTGACTTTCCTAATTGAAGGTGGAAATTTTCCTCGTGCTGGAAAATATCTACTCTGTTTTTTAATTTTCATTGTGCCTTAAATATTGTATACGTGGTATCAGGCAAACGGTTCTATGCTCACAGAATTTGCCTCCTAGCTTCTTCTGATGCGTTCCGGGCGATGTTTGATGGTGGGTACAAGGTAAGTCGTGTTAAGCTCTATATTTTCTTTCTTTCGTTTTCTCCCTTCTAATGGGATCTTTGGAATACTAATTTGTGTCCCCCCCTCCCTCCCCCCTTTTGAATGCTTAAATTGTAGGAGAGAGATGCTAAAGACATAGAGATTCCAAATATTAGATGGGATGTCTTTGAGTTAATGATGAGGTATAGTCATCTATGTCTTCCCTATCAGTTTTGGAATGAACATAGGAAATGCTAAGCAATTTTGTATTCATATATACGAGTCAAAGCGGATAAAAGAATAACTTAAAAAGGAAGTGGGCTAAATGGTTGAAATAGGTCGAAAGCCTCGCGAAGTGTGTTACTAATGCATAAAACCTCCCCGATCATTTAATTCAAAGTATTTATATTTTTATTGGCACGTGTAGCTTCCGTAGCCATAAATGATATTAACCTATTATAGAATATTTTTTCGGGTCTCTAGCGGGCCTGTTACATTGAGCATACATCTATGACAGTGTTCTTGCTAATCTCTTGTATCGTTTCTCACTACATTGCTTACAGATACATATATACTGGGTCGGTAGATGTGAATCTGGAAATTGCTCAGGATCTTCTTAGAGCTGCGGATCAATATCTTCTCGAGGGACTGAAGCGTCTTTGTGAGTACACCATTGCGCAGGTGAGTTTAAGATTTCCTTTCGGCTTTTGTTCAATCCTTGTCATGTATAAACTCCATTTGTCATTGAGGTGGCAGCTCTTTTTTAATGTTGTACAACCTAAATATTATTTCATATTACTTCAGTTTTAAATCGGTTTGCCTGTATAATGATTGTTTTACCTTTTATGATTAGGATATAATGGTCGACAACGTATCAGATATGTACGACTTATCCGAGGCTTTCAATGCAATCTCATTAAGGAATGCATGCATTCTGTTTGTTCTCGAGAACTTCGACAAATTGAATGGAAAACAAGGGTATGTAATATGTTTATGATTAACTAATTAAAACCTGCGTCGCAATTTAGTTAAACAGACAAAAAAGAACTTTGAATCTGATATTGGGTTCATGATGGAATTCCAGGTATGACAATTTGATCAAGCGTATATTGCCAGAGATGCGGAATTACTTTGTGAGCACGCTTGCAAGACCAATGAACGCTGACATGAGGCAATAGACGATGATGGATTGAGTTTCATTTTTTGATCAATTGATTTTTAACCAACCAACCTAGAGAAAGAATGAATGTACAGAAAGTGGTTTAGGTTTCATTTGTCGAAAAAACAACAAAGCAAGAAACTAAACAAAAACGTAGGATCCTGACGCATTCGGTTTCCCTTTTCGACTTCAAAGGTGGCAGTTGTTTGTTTGAAGTTGTAACCATGCTTGTATTAAATGTTATACATGCATGAACCGATGTGTATCAACTGTCGATTACCTTATCCCTCCTTATCTCATCATGATTTCCATCTCTTGTTCATCGTTGAACTTATTTGATCAAAAAGCCCCGGTTACGCACAAATTTCATTATTAAAAGAATGGTTATGATTATCAGGATTGGTTACTGTTCAATAAATAAATAAGTATACGAAGGGTATGTTCGGTTTGAAGCTTTTTAGAGCTGGTAACTTTTTGTTTTGAAAGAAAAAACTACCAGTCATATTCGGATGAAAAAGCTGGAAACATTTCTTTAAACAAAAAAACTTTAAAACAGAAAGCTTTTTTAAGTAGCTTTTAAAACTAGCCGGAAGCTTTTAATATACCAGATTACATAAATACACTCTTTTAGTTTTATAATTCCTTCTATTTTTTAAATTTATCCTTTTATGTTATTTTACATTATTAAGCTTCAGCTACTAGTTAATTTGCCGAACACATATATAATCAAAATATACAACTTCTGACTCCAGCTACCGGCTATTATGTGTTCCTGCTTGCGGAAGTCATATTAACAAGAAATATCTTCCAGAAATCATTACTTGCACAAAACATTGCTTCCAGCACAATAAGTCAAATCTTGAATTCAATGTCACAAAATGAATGCGGAAGTCATATTAACAAGAAATATCTTCCAGAAATCATTACTTGCACAAAACATTGCTTCCAGCACAATAAGTCAAATCTTGAATTCAATGTCACAAAATGAACATTCTAAATCTTATTTCTAAAACTTTCAATACAGTCCCAACATGTTCTAAAAACAATTTCTAAATGGTATGCAAACCTAAATTCTACCTATACGATATGTATCTCGGTTGTGGTGTATGAACTCGAGTCATCACTGCTTGACCAGGTTTCTTTAAGTCCACATGGGGCATGAATAATCCGATGTGGTCTTTCGATTTGAAGCTCACATGAGACTTCCTTTTCCAACTGAGAACAGTACCTGCCAAATGTGCGTAGGTTTACATGGAGTCGAAAATCCAGACCGAATAGGAATTTCATCTCCAGTCTGTTTAATTCTGATGTCGTTACTCCTCCCACTTTCGCATAATATGCATTGTTGTAGAATCTACAAAATTATAAAAATGAAGGCGTTATCTAATATGAAATAATTAGAATCAGCTAAGGATTTGGATATGTGCTTTTTTTGCTCATCACAAATCCTGATTATACAAGGAACTCGAAGCAAAATGAGCATATAAGACCTTCTATAAATGTTGGAAGCCTAAGAATATTTAAATATTAAGCATTTGACTATCCTTTTTAACAGTTATAGTAAAAAAGAGTTCATATAAATAATTTTCTGTAAGAATTGTTTAAAAACTTGTTATCTATGATAACAAAAAAAGGAACTCTTTTACGATTTGTTTAACGTGAAAAAGATGTGTTGCAGTCGGGTAAAAGAGGGGTTAGTTAATATGTCATTTTGGTTTCTGTTAAACAACCAGGTGGTTGCAGCAGGTATAAAACTGATTACCTAATCTGGTTATCTGATTCCCTAACTGATCTCATTAATCACAATGAGTACCTTTTGAACCAAACACCAACTAATTATTTCAACTTGGAGTCACAGAAATTCGATATTTGGTTTTTTAACACACATCAAAACATTTTTAAGAACGTATTTAATATTTTAAAAAGGTGTTTGAATGTGAATAATCAGTCTTTTCCCAATGTTTTACCAATCTGATTATGATTTCAAATGTGGTTTCTTGGGGCTAATGGAAAAAATATATCTAACTATCCCGAGTTGAATTTGCAGCTGATGCTCCTAATTGAAAGTAAACGTACAAAAGGCAGTTTCTTTTTAAATTTTTAGTTTTGTTTTTTAAGAGCGATTAATGAAGAGCACTTACGCATCATCAATGAACTTGGCAGCAAGCATTATGCTGGTGATGAGAAGGCGATGAACACTAAGAGAAGTCAAATTAACATTTCCACACTGAATAAACCGATCCATGTACACCTGTGCAACAACAAAGCAAGACGGGCTGCAACGCGAGTACTTGAAGATACGCTCAATGTACTCTTTAATACCAAGTGTTGGTGCTCTTGAGCCATGAAACACTGTAACAACATCTTTAGTATGTGTCCTCTCGAGTAACATCTCGTTCATTTGGACAGACCTCTCAAGAAGTGAAGAAAGAAGAGATAGAACTCTCGGGTTTCCATTATTTTGTTTGAAAGTTTCTTTGAGTCCAAGATAATGGTATGTTTTTGAACCCGGGGATTCATTTTCAAGCCCTAAAGATTCCATATCGAAGCAAACCTGCATGTAAAAAAGGGAAGAATAGATCTGCTTACAGTGAAACACAAAATGGGACAATCAATTTTATTCTTAGTCCAATTTGGAGATTAAATATTTCAGTCTATGAATGCTTGATTCCATCAATAGTAATAAGGTGTATACTGTATAGATATTCCATTTTTGGTGAACCGCATAAATGTCGAATAGAATATCCAGTAATGAGAATAATTTAGTCTCTAAGCATATAAAGACACCAAATTATAAGCTTTATTATAATTGACATCAAATTACTGCTTACATTTCTAGTTACAAGCAACAAAACAAAAACCAGGAGTTACTTAACAGAGTTGTCTAAAGATTAGTATAAAAGCAAATACCAAACACATTTCTCCAACATTAAAAATCATAATCGTTATAAATTTGTAGAATTTGTAAATTTTCAACCCATCAGGTGAGAAGGGCAACAGATATGCTGTCTCTTGAAGACTCTTAAGAGTCAAGAAACCTCTTAAGAAGATCAAAATCAAACAAAAAAATAATAATAATAAAGATTCATGTGTTGTTCTAAACCCAGGAATTGCATGTTCTCAAACACCAACTGCATTATTTTCTGGTATTCTCTTCCTCATGGTAAATTCTTTGTAGCTAAATGAATTATCTGTCTAATTAGGCAGCTACTTCTGCCTTCACTCCCCCCTCCCCCTAATATTTTTCTCTTCCCACCAAAATAAAAAATATATATAAATATAAACCAGTGAGATCTGACCAAGAAACCGGTTATCAAGTTATAAGAACAGCTCCCATGGTAGAAAATTTTAAGATCCAAAGGGGAACTCTCCCGACATAACGAACCAAAGAACAAAATCCAAACTTTATGTCACAATTAGATCTAAACACAAATTTAGCTTCAGGAAATGAAGATGGAAACAATTTAACAGAAACCCTTTTTAAGAATCGAATTCAGATTGTAAAACAAAACCCAAAAGGGGAAACAAGAAACCCCACATATGGAAACCCAATAAGGCATTTCAGCAATCACTTGGCTGGCAGGAAAGATGATAGAACTTACAGAGGAATTTGTTGAGGCATCCATGGCGGCCACACCCACAAGATGAAGAATCTTCTACATGAGCAGCAACTGTGATAGAATTTAGAACTTATTCACTCTTATTTAGAATCAGATGTGAAGGATTAACAGTCGCACAGTAGACCCATCACTTTCTATCCATCTCCTCTCGCTTTCTTTCCACTTCTATTATGATTAATGACTTCGCAACCACTGTTTAGTGATGTATATGAATGATTGATTATACATACGAATACGATTATAAATATTTGGCTTTATTGATTTGTGAAGCAAGAATAAAAATTGGTTGTCTTTTAACATTAAAAGTTGATAAAATTTGTAAATAAATAAAAAATAATAATTTTTTTTGGGTATGTATGGATGGAAAGATACGGTGGATGATTTGTCATGAAGGCAGTTAGTGTCGGTGGTTTTTTTTTTCGCAAAATCCGGTCAAACATAAAGAAATTACACGTCGACCGACTCATGTCTAATAATTGTACCGTAATTAAGTCTAATCAATATATACACTAGTGGGGTACCCGCGCAATGCGGCGGCCTCGTTAATAAAGAGGTATGGTGGCTGGTTGTCGTGGCCGTTTGCGATAGATAGGACGTAGGAGACAATAATCATTTGTAAATCTAAAATTACATTGAAAGTAAAATATTCGAATATTAACTAAATTACAATCAACGAACTCAAACTACATTAGAGCAATAATAAAAAGAAATAGACTTGGTGACTCTAACGTAAGTAGATGCTGATCTAGATGAAAACAAATAATTATCTATTTAAAAGTAGGAAAAATAAATATCGACACTACCAAGTCTATCCGCAAGGTCAATCATTGATTCAAAATTTTCGTCAAACACCAAGAATGTTTTTTCAACAAAGTCGAAGGGGGCACAATAATACAAATACGCAAATTTGCTGAACCTCCAACACATGAACTCAAAAAAATCCAAAATATTCCAGCCAGTAACATCGAGATCCACAAGTTTATACATCTCGCCACCTGAGTAATGAGGGAACGAATCTTTTTTAACATTACCGCAATGATAGTAATTCACGGTGATAACTTGACGAGCCATTAAAATAATCTGTGAAAGATCTATTCAGGTCAGTATATTAACTAAACAATAACTTAGATTTAATTCTAATTAATTATAGGAAAGTTATTGATAATTCAAAAATACTGAGAAGATTAACATAATGTGTTCAATATTAATATACCCCTTTCTTTGAACCAAAACGTCATATGTGTTTCTAAATAGGTAAAATGATATGAAATTAATTATTGCTAAAACTGAAATATAATATAAGCATTATTTATTCTACATATTAAAAGTTTTCAAATATAATGATGAATTTTGTTTTATATTTTTTTACACATAGATGTTTGTTTATTCAACAAGGTTAGAGGGCTAGCGCTTCGCTGCGAGTTACATATATTAAATTCTTGTTATAGATTATAGCAAAATAATAAAAGATTTTTAACATAAAGTTACCTATTTATTAATCACATATAGTTATGTAATCGAGTTTTATACTCATATAGAATGTATTGAATTATTCAAAGACATATTATACTATTTGGATATATGAAGTTTTGAATTTCATTTTTGGATTTATGAAGTTTTGAATTTCATTTTTTCATGTTTGATTATATTTTAGATGGTTCAAGTTAAGATTTGGTTTTTTTTTTTTTTTGTTATTAAAAGAAAATTACAATTCGCTAGAGAAAAAAAGATATATTATGTAAATATATATAGACGGCCGGAGGTCCTTTCCTGGAAGCAATCTCTCTACCTACAAGTAGGGGTACGATTGTCTATATTACTACCTCCCCCATACCCCGCTTTTGCAGGATTGGGTACCGTTGTTGTTGTTGTTGATGTAAATATATATTGACGTATTAAATCCATACACAGTTTTATAATTGACCTTGTCATTGAATATGTTCAAAAACGAAACAAAAAAAGTTATCATAATGTAATTTTTTTTATAAATTATAGTAATGTTAGGTATTTTATTATAACTTACAAATTATTTGAGGTTATAATTAAAATTTGAGAAAGGAATTGAGGTTATTATTGAAATATGAGAAAAAAGAAAGGGTTAGTAGTGAAAAATTAGAAGGAAAGAATTGTAAGAAAATTTTTATAGCTATAATCGAAGTGTCTTACAAAACATATCCTCACACCTTAACCATTTCCTCAGACTTTTTGTTTAACAAAGCCACTTTAATTATTTATTTATAACTGTTTTTCTTATTCCTGAAAAATGTATTGTATATTATATTAATTAGTTATACATACACCTGGTCAAAATTTTATATTAATTAGTTATACATACACCTGGTCAAAAAATTTCCTCTTCAAGCTTTTCTCTTTCTTAATCGCTCTGCCGAGAATTAGGGTTTTCGGGTTCTTACGTCGCCATCAAAGATTAGGCCGGCTGCCGGAGGTGTTGCCGGTGGGGAGGTACATGGTTCAATGTGGAATGAAGTGAGGAGCGCGAATATGGTCTCAGATTCAAAAAAGATTTTGGTACCATAAACATCTCAACAGTCTCGGTTGTCTCGAAGCCGCTTAGGGTTTCTTTGAATTCTCCGAAATCTGGTGGTGTTAGGGTTGAAGATAGGGTGCAAAATGCTTGTGATGATGTTCCCAAGGTTCGTATTGCGTGAAAAACCAAAAACTTTGGTGATTTGGGGACTGATTTTGGGTGTTTTTCGATCGGGACTACACAGCCTGTGACGGCTGCCATTCGAATTAAAAGAGGTGGTGTGGATGTTGGGGGTCGCCTTAGGCCTCCTAACACCCCTGTGGATCCAAATTTGCTGGTGTTACTTTTATGGTAAGGAACTTTATCTGAATGTTATAGACACTAACAATGCATTAGAATCTGTTTAAGCCCTTTCTTGTTTCTTTTACCCAGGGAAGCATTTATTACATTGTGTCTGAATTTTCAAAAGGAGATTGATGATAAAGGAAACATTAAGCTCAAACAATTGTTGGCAGTGAAAGAGTACCTTGAAAATGAAGTTCATCTTCTGAGGATGAAAATCAGTTCATTGCAAAATTCAGTGTCAGAATTTGTTGAAGAGATTCTTAAAGGTATCAATGCCTATAATTCAGGTATTCTTTTTGTTACCCCAAGTTTGGTTATCTGAATGAGTCAATGAACTTAGCCTAAATATAGTTAAATTATTTTTACTTTTTTCTATTGTCTGGAAGTCCTTATTTGAACCTAAAGTTTCAGATATGAAGGAAAATAACTCAACTCTTGTTACAAACTTTGAGTCTGATAAATCGGCTGCAGAGCAACTCTTTACAAAGATGATAGTCTTAAAGGTAGTGTGTTTAAAGATTCTGGTGATGGTGTCCTTAGGATTAAACCTAGTTATTTCTTCTTAAATTTGCACTTTCAAAATTTTCAATTGAAAAGATTTAGCTTTTTAGGTGATAAGCAGAAAAACTTCATTGTAGATTAGTGCCAAGAGACTTA
The DNA here is from genome assembly GCA_947179395.2 of Pulicaria dysenterica. NCBI lineage: Eukaryota > Viridiplantae > Streptophyta > Magnoliopsida > Asterales > Asteraceae > Pulicaria > Pulicaria dysenterica. The sequence continues at coordinate 73,267,935 of OX359288.1, read as the reverse complement.
AAAGAACCTGCTGCATCATGCTGTTTAAAAGACAATAATTACAAGTTTATTTTTGTTATTTTCATTCAAGGTTGGAAAAGGCCAAGTTATCAAAGGTAAATTGTTGATGAGTGTATATAATTTCTTATGCTGAAATCATCAAAGTGTAGTAAAGTTCGCATGTTATATCTAAAATACCTTTTTTCACTTTGAGTTAGTGAATTCGGTATGGAAAATTATAGGGGTAAAGCAAATAGCTATAAAGATGTTTTATGTGAATTTAAACTATAAATTGATTCAAATACTATATGTGTTTTGTGAGTCACTTTAATTGCACAGTATGATGACCTAAACAAAACAGAAGAGTTGGCTAAAATGCTACAGTCTCGAAGCTTCTAATTGCCTTTTTTAATCAAATTGGTATCTGGGTTGTTCTTGATTAGACTTATCTGAGCCTTTTTATTTATCAAGATTTCCAATTTAATAGTTACATTGACTAATGGGTATAAGAGGTTTTATTTGTTGGTTAATGATTATTTACGACTCTGCAGTTGTGCGGGAGTGAGTAGAACGCGAGAATGTTGACCGGAGCAGGAACCCCTCGATTGAGCACCAAAAGGAATAGTACCGATTGAGAAACAACCAGGTGCAATTTTTGAAACTCTTAATGTCATTTGTAGTTGGATTATTACTCGATTCTACAAATTCTACACCTAACGGCTTTTAACTCGATTATACCTTTCCTAGGTTTATATTCATGCACGGTTGTCTTTGTTCGCTTATTTTTTCTTCATGGATATCTATGTTACAAATTGTCTTCTTCACTGATCAACTTTTTTGCAATTGTCTTCTTGTTTGGTTTTTTGTTACAAATCATGTTTCTGCTCGAGGTCTATGTCTGTTCAATATGTTCGATTTTTTATTTTTTTCATAATGTTTTCTATTTCATTTATTTGATATATTCAATGATTTTTGTTTCATTTTTTTCTTGTTTATGATTGGGGTATATTACTGTTTCATGTGTGTTCCTTGTATGGGATGTTTACATCACCCAGATGGGATTATTGTTATTTCCATTCGATTTGTATTTCTGTTTCCATTTAAGGTGTTTCAAATACAATAATTACAAGTTTATTTTTGTTATTTTCATTCAATACAACCAAACAACACCTAAATAATTAATGGAGACATGCAAAGTATAAAATATTCAAAGTATAGAATATTAATGGAGACATAGTAATGCCATATCTACACTCCATTTTGAAAATGTATAGAAAAAGAATACCTGTTTATAGCAACATGCTAACAAACATTAAAGTATTACCTCCATTTAGTTTTGTTTTAAACAGAAATAAATTAAACTTCAACTTATAGAAATTAACAGAGACATGCATGTTGTAGTTGATTTCAAAATGGTTAATGACTTAAATTCATACATCTTAATCTATTAACTATCCTCCTGTTGAGTATGGTTCTGTTTTGAGAGTTTTGCAACAAGATTACATTAGCTAATAACATGACAATATGTGCATAATAGTTAATAGACAACACAGGCATTGGTGAAAGTGTAATAGTTAATAGACAACACAGGCATTGTTCATTCCAGCTTCACGGGTATTGACATATTATAAAAACAGGACATTCATTCTAGCTTCACAGGTAAAGAGGACATTCATTCCAGTGTTTTTTGTGAATTTATATCATGTTATTACTGTAAAATTTACCTCATTTTGGTTGATTTGGTTGACAAGATCGACATTCATTCCCGTGTTTATAGTATGGGAGGAGTGATGACGTTGATTGGAATGACTTCTAAGCTCTCATTCTCATGCTGCAAATCGTTAATATGGTTAGTATTTACAGCTTCACGGGTATGTAAGAAATCAAAACTATAATCAAACTATATAATGTAAAATTTACCTCATCTTGGCCAAGATCGACATTCATTTCAGTGCTCATAGTGTTATTGCTCGACATCCTGTATTCTTGGGTGGAGAAAAATGTTTTGCACAATGGACCTTATTCAATATATATAATGTTTACTGCACAATACTTGTTTGCTATTGAAATTATCATTTCCTGTTATTTTGTAATCTTTTATTAATTTCATGTTATTTTGTAATCTTTTACTAATTTTCTGTTATTTTGTAATCTTTTATTGATCTCCTACAGAAAATCGGATTTTCTAGGTTGATGTGAGAGTTTCCAGGATAAGGTGAGGTGAAAGTTTCCAGCACAAGAATATCTTTATTTATGCTGAGGTGAAAGTTTCAAGAATATTTATTTATGGTATTGAAATCAATTTAATATCCATAGTTTGTGTTGAGGGGATAGAATATCTTTATTAAATAATCATTTCCTCATTGCATTGTATTTATGAATCAATTTATTTTTGGTATTGTTTAATCAATCAATTTATTTCTGTTCACAGCTCAATCAATTTATTTCTGTTTTTCCAGCTGTGTTTTTTGGTCGTATATATGAGTTTGAGTTAAGGGTATAGTTGTAATTTTAAGTGACTGAAAATTTAAGAGTTTTAAGCAAAAATGCTTAAATGCTTTATATAATAGTAAAGATATAAAAGGCTTACCAATTTTCTAAAAATAGCCATTAAATCAAGTTCAATTAACCAATAGGAACCCTCAATTGCAAAATCAATTAATTCTCAAAAACAATTATGGCAAGACTTCATCGATCCATTCAATTTTTAAATCAATTGTGAGGGGGCTTAATGAAAATTGTGAGGGAGATTTATAAAACATGAAGAGGTAATTTAAAGAAACTATGAGGGGTTTTTATAAAAATTGTATATTAGTGTAATTAATTATGGGTTGTTTATAAATTATGTTTAGTAACTTGTGATATATTTTATTTAGAGAAAAATAAATTATATATTTACGACCGTCTCATTTTTATCTACGTTTCGGTGTAAATTTTATTGTAAAATGACACTTTTTAAAAATTAGTATATTCTTAATTTTTTGTTATCCATTAATAGTAGTGGGTAGGTAATTTTTTAATTTTAAAGCTAAAAATGAAATTGAAATATGTGGTAATGTAATGTTACTAACAAAACAACAAAGTTAGTTTACAAAGAAGTGCTTCAAATATTGTAGTCATTTTATTGTTAAAAATTCTAGCATATGTAGTTTTTTGTGAAATATCATTTATTGTATTATTTTTATTTAAAAATTTTAGTTTCTCAAATATATTTTTGAAATACCCGTACATGTACGGGTCAATAAACTAGTTAATTGGTAAAGCAGTATAATAATAGTCTTTGAGATATTTTTATAAACTTTTATAATTTTATATAAATATATTTTTCTTAATCTTCTTTATAAGGTCATCCGTTATGGTGGCGAGTAAGGTCATGGGTTGGCAGCGAGTTCATAGGGGAACACCATTACGGGTGTGAAGTACTCGCCGAGTAGGGAAGCCAGCGAGTTCTAAGACTCGGACGACAACCCCCCCCCCCCCCCCCCCCCCCACACCCCCACATACTACCAATCAGATTTTAGTTTTTTTTTAAGTGAAAATGAAAGGAAAAGAGAAAAGGGAATGTATAACACTTGTAATGGGTAAGGGAAAGGAAAGAGGAGAAAAAATGATGTGGCGCTGATGTGGCAGTGGGTAAGGAAAGGGAAAAGGGGGAGTATAACGGATAGCCTAATTAATTATTCTATGTTACCAAGTTTTTATTAAAATATGAAATTATTGCAAGTAAAAAACTATAATATATTAATAAAATATACTTTTTTAAACATATTATATGATGAAATCTCATTCTTCATACAAACCAAACATGAGAAAATATAATGGATCGTTTAATTTCGCCACTCATTTCATTACCTCGTCATTTCATTCCTTTGTCTTTTCGTCTTGTCCAACCAAACACGTCGGTACTTATTTTTGGACAAATTGTTAATAATGACATAACGGTATAATTATCAGTTTTTGTCAATAAAAGTAAGGTTAAAATAGTTTGACTCTAAAGTTTAGTTTTACTTGTTGGTTTAGCCTTTTAACCTATAGTAGCATGTTACAAAAAGGCTAAATCGAAAGCAAACTACAAAATTGAAGTAATTGTCAAACTAAACATTATGGTTATATCATTGAAAAAACTTTAGGGGTTACGTGAAATAGATTAATAGAGTGTAAACTCTAACGATTAAACTATACAATTTAAAAAACTTTAACCAGTTAAAATAAGTAAGAACATAAACAAATTCATTAATAACATAAACACGTTTTAGTCTGAAACAACAAGCACTCGAAATTGATTCAGATTAATACAAGAGAAGAAATGAAACCCTAACAACCAATAAACATGGTGGTTAACCATAGAAACACATTTAAATTAACCGACTAAACAAGTTAGAGGTAAAGAAAATGGTTAAATCACAAACTATACAATACTTATGGGATTAAGCAAAAAGTTAAACTAAACTTTACGATTAAATCATTCAAAAAAAAATTTAGAAACCTAAATTAAGTGTAAACTTTAAGAAATAAAGTATTTTAACCTATAATAAATTTGCCAATTTGGCCTATAAAAAAAGTCTAAACGTCAATTTATAACATAAAAGGTATCATGCCTTGATTATCCTATTGAGTGCCAATTTATTAACAAAAACTGATATTTATATTGCATTTCTTGACAAGTTTTCTTGTATTTTACTTTGATTTTAGTTGCATATTAGCTATGGCTTTAGCAACGACGTACTTCCTTGAATATCAATTGACAAATTTATGATGCACATAGTTAGGATCAAGGTGCTCCACTAGGTCAAAAGGAAGTCCTTATAGTCAAGGCGCCACCTCTATCATATATATTTAGTAGCCTAGCTACCTGTGAGTTTTATTTTACGAAGTAGTTTTAGCAGTTATGTTAGCAATTCAATATCCAACATAAATGAAATTAATAATTATATATATTTTTTCGTTGCTAATCCGATACATAGACACTGTTTTAGCGATGGTTCCTTAGCTAAAGTAATGGAAACGAAAAATAGTTAATTATATTTCTTTACTTTTGTCGCTATTTTGCTATAGAATAACATAAATCCGTAAGACCATCCGTATGCTCTAACCCGTCCCCCACACCCAGATTCTCGGATTTCTCCATCTAGCAGGAATAAAGAGAAAACACAAAAACTAACCCTTTTATCAAAGAAATCTCCCTCCCTTCCGGCTCCCTTAACACGCTCCTCACTCCACCCCCTCTACCTCACCCTTTCTTTTCTCTCTAAAGAAAAGAAAAGTAAGGTGACATTGAATTAACAATATAGATGGGAACCTAATCATTTATTTCGTATCCGTCATAGCCTTTTCTCTAATTAATTTGACCAATCTCTAATCCGTGAAAAAATAATATGCTTTTGTATATGTCCAAAATTAATATACAACTTATTTTTTACTAAATTTTCCTGACAAAAACATGAAGTGTACGAAATTAAAAATTCCTCTCACTAAAAAGTTACAATAAGAGAATTGGGTAAATTTGGAGATTACCTTTTCAAACGTCTCCATACTCCAAATTAATCACGAGGGATACCGGAGTCAGCTTTTTTCCAGAGATCAGATAATACACATAACAGAAAAGGATCACCGGACGTTTATCCACCGGCACTTTTCTCCGTCACCGGTAAGGTGGTTGTTTATTATTATACTCAATTTGTACCTTTTTCACATTGAAAAGTGCATGCATGCATTTATGTGTGATCATCCATATCTGCTTTTGAGACGCATGAGATTCGAACCTGCACATTTATATATGCGACGTTACAATCTAGATCTTCATTAATTAATCTACCTTATTGTTGATTTTCCTTCATATTTTATTCATAGATTATGCAATATTTTCGTATATTAATCCGCAATAACTCACAAATTCAGCGAATTTCTTCAGCGATAAAGATGATGATTTTCTTATAATTTTGTAGAATTATTCTGTTCTTAAAAAGATCTGTATTAGGGAAACTTAATGTATTAAGATCGCTGGGTTACAGTCTGATGCACAAAATTTAATTATTAGAATAAGATACACGAATTAATCTATCTGTTACCGGACTGAATAAGAGTAATTAACATTGCAATCATGCATTGTTGTGCTCATTTGAATGCTAACTGTTCTGCTGTTGTGATCATCTTCGTTACTGCAATCGTGCATCGTAGTTTCTCCCTAAAATTAAAGCTATATGAATTTAATGACATTAAAACTTATACCTTTAATGTAAATATGATGTATATTCTATATTAAAACATAGTTTTTGAATATAGAAAAAAGTTCATGCGAGAACCATTCTTAGTGCGAGAACCGCGAGAACCAATCTGAGCCGTCCAATTCCCCCATCTTTCAATGTCATTGCCCACCCATGAATTCCTCACATGCACCCTGCCACACTCTATCCCTCCACGCTCACCATCCATGAAACTTCCCATATCCAAGGAACGTCCGAGATTGGTTCTAGCGGTTCTCGCATGAACCCTCCCCTTTGATCATATTTGTGTTCATTTCATCCTTCTTAGTTAGTTTGCTGCTACAGTGGCCAATGTATCTTGTTTTTTTGGTTCTTTGATTGATGATTGCTTAGATTAAACACGAATTATTGTTGGAAATAATTGTCAAAAGAATAAGTTTATAAGTATTGTTACTGTTATTTTAGTAGAAATAATGTGTTTAGGATAATATGTACAACCACCACTGCCAGTAACCGGCCGACGGCCGTCCACTGACGGAGAACCGCCGGTAACTGCCAAAATAACCGCCTCTCGAAGGCCTATAAATATGTATTAGTATGTATGTTTTTAGTGTGGTTCACGGTGCCTCTTGTGGTGCCAATTTGTACTGATATTTCAATATAATAAAGATGAGATGTTGGTGCATTTTTCATGTGTAATATTGTGTTTGGGACCATCAATTATGATATTTTTTAAGACAACATAAATATACATGATTGTTTTTGAATATGCGTTTGCTGGACAGTTTAATAACATATATGGAGTCTACTCATGGTCACATGCGTTCGATTAAGCTATGGCCACCTAGCCACAGCACAAGGCTAATACTCGTGGAACGTATAGTAAAAAACCTCACAACTCCATCCATATTATCAAGAAAATACGGTATTTTAAGCAAAGAAGAAGCCGAAGAAGATGCTAAACAAATCGAGTCTGCAGCCTTTGTAGCTGCAACTCAACAATTTGAAAAAGATCCCGAAGGTGACGGAACATCTGCCGTGCAAGTTTATGCTAAAGAATCCAGTAAATTAATGGTAGAAGTTGTCAAAAGAGGGTCTAGACCAAAAGAAGACCGAGAAATACCAGAGTTAACTACAGACCATGAAACAGTTTTTGACATTTCTGGTGGACGTCGAGCCTTCATTGAAGCAGAAGAAGCTAAAGAACTGTTAAAACCATTAAAAGAGCCTGGAAACAAGTTTACAAAGATATGTTTTAGTAATAGAAGTTTCGGGTTAGCTGCAGCTCATGTTGCTGCATCTGTTTTATCAAGTGTTAAACATCAGTTAACTGATGCTGACTTATCAGACATAGTTTCAAGGAGGCCTGAGCCTGAAGCTGTTGAAGTTATGAGGATGTTTTCATCAGCTCTTGAAGGGTCTGAGTTGAATTCTCTGAATTTGTCGAATAATGCGTTGGGTGAAAAGGGAGTTAGAGCGTATGGGGATCTTTTAAGGTCTCAAAGCAATCTTGTTGAACTGTATTTGATGAATGCTGGTATCTCACAGGAAGCTGCAAAGGCGGTTTCTGAGTTGATTCCTTCTGCAAATAAACTCAAGATTCTTCATTTTCATCATAACATGACTGGAGATGAAGGTTCGATCGCCATTGCTCAACTCATCAAAGGATCTCCGAATCTAGAGGATTTCAGGTTGGGTTGACCAGTTATCTTTTTCATTTTCTTTTGAATATCATATAAAGATATTCACATATTAAACGCGATTTAATTAATATACTACTATGTATTACAATAATAAGTGTCAAACCTAGGATTTTTGTTGACTGGTATAAAAATAAAAATTAAATGAATTAAGGATGTTGTTCGGGTTTTTCGAGTTTCCAGTTAATCGGGTCAGATTAACGAAATTTCAGTTGTTGTTCCAGTATTTTAAGGCCAATATTAGAAATAAAAACACAATTTTTACGAAGCCTTATTAATAAAATTGTTATTCTTAAGGTAAATTAAAATATTTTAAAAGTATAAATCGAATATTAAACAGCATCTTATCATTTTTTTAAAATTTTTTTCATTTTTCATTAGATTTTGGTGGTTTAAATCACTAGTGAGACCCTAAAATTTAACTGGTGGCACCGGCTCGAAGACGTTGAAAATTTCTACCCCGTCTGCAAAAATGACTGGTGACCCGTGCCACCACCAGCTATAATGTGAGTCCGCCCTTGCAAAGAATAAGTCAACCCGATCCAACCCGTTTTGACCTGTAAATTCTTTAAGTATTTTTTTAAAATTTACATGCTTGTTCATACGGGTCGAAATCGCACTTTTAAATTCTAGGTGTTCCTCCACACGAATCGGCTCCACAGGGGGGATTGAGCTAGCTGAAGCACTCAATAATTGTACCCTTTTGAAGAAGCTCGACTTACGTGACAACATATTTGGACCAAAAGCCGCGGTTGCATTGAGTCAAGCTCTATCCACACATACTAATCTCACTGAAGTTCACCTCAGTTACATGAACTTGGAAAATGAAGGAACTACAGCCATTGCAAAAGCTCTAAAAGCTTCAAACTCTCCCCTTGAAATCATTGAGATGGCTGGAAACAACATCACTTCTGAAGCAGCTAATGCTTTGGCTGATTGTATAGTTTCAAAGAAACATTCTCTAACCAAGATAAACTTATCTGAAAATGAACTAAAAGATGCAGGTGCTATCGCGATTGGGAAGGCGCTTGATCAAGACGAGTTTGAAAGATTGTCCATAGTTGATTTGAGCATGAATGGGATCAAAAGAGATGGAGCCATGACAGTGGCTAAAGCGGTTGTGAGTAAATTAAGGTTTAGATTGCTAAACATTAATGGTAACTTTTTATCTTATAAAGGGATTGAGAATGTGAGGGAGATATTCAAGAATTTCCCTCGAATGCTTGGACCTCTCGACGAGAATGATAATCGTGTGGAGGCAGACGATGATGATGATGATTATAATGAACTCGAATCCAAACTCAAAGAACTTGAAAGAAAGCAGAAGGAATAGGTTTGTGTTTCTGATACAAACCTTTCAAGATTCATTGGTTGATGTAGAACCATAATAGGACATTGGTTAAATTATCATATAGATGCCAAAATAGACGGATACGAGTAGATTAATGATATCTTTTTTAATTCTATTTTGGCTTTTTAAATAGCTAATATATATGCTATTTAAGAATTAAGAATACAAAAGCTATTAGTTCGGTTTTCTAATAAAATGTTTATATGTTTTATTTTTATCTTTAAATGTCCGGGTTTTAGAGTTAAACAGGGCGTAGGTTGCAAAAATCACAAAATAATGCTCCGTGTAAAACTTGATCCTTAACATTGACGATACAATATAAATATACATTTATGCTAAGCATGATAAAGTGAACAAGTTTTGTGTTAAACATCATTATATATATTTAACTTTAATTTTTTTTAAAACAATATAATCAACTTTATAAAAATTGTAATTGTAGGCAAATTGTTACCTAAAGTGCGGATATCAGGTATTTTTTTTAAATTTTTAGTTTTTGTTAGATATTTCATGTTCTTTCACATCATCTTTAAAATAATAAGTAGAAAAAATAAAACGATCACCGGGGTGGTTTGTTGGCTAAACCAAATCTCGTGGTTGTGGTTTGAAGGTGGTTGAGACAAACAAAGATGAAGAAGATGAACACATCTCGACCCAAAATCGCAAAAACTCTAAAGAAAAAAAAATCAAAGAAGAATCGCAAGAACAAAGATTTGTAGATGTTTATGTGTGAACAAAGTAAGTCATAAGCCACAAATACGAATCGGAAGTTGCTTCAGATCTAGAAGGCGACTATAGTAGCCGAATATGAAGGTGATGACCTTAGCTCTGAAACCCCATGGCGGCGGGCCGACGACGGTTTTAAAGGTGACTTCAGATCAGCAATGATGGTTTGAACACCCAGAACGTAACTTGAGATCCATAATTCTGATTCGTACACTTTAGAAAATAACAGAATTAGTTGTAACTAACTATTACAAGTTGTAAGAACTAGTTATGTTACAACTTTTTACTAAGGAATGAGTATAAAAATAGCAATGTAACAGATGAATTGTATTTTGTGATTACCAAATAAAAATACCAAATATAATCAGAGTTGTTCTTGGTTTGTAATATCAATTTTCTAGTTTTAATTTTAAAAATATTATCTTACTAGTTGGCACTCAAAGGATATCAGAGTTTAACAAAATAAGGTTTCTATGTACACACGTGCTAACTTTTACAAAAATAGTGTCAAAAGTATTCTTCTCAAAACCAGGAGCTATCCAGTTGATCACTGCGCTGAGAGCCTTACCCTTGCTGAAACCTGAACAACCTACATGCACAACAACACTAAAACATAAGTTTTTGCTTAGTAAGCATACTAACTGAACTAGAACAACACAAACAGGAAATAAAGTTTTTTCAGGACGTGTCGCATCCAAGCTGTAACACCTGCAAAATTGTTATTGTATAGTTGATACATATATAGGATAATTGAAATAAAAAAGGGATATTGAAAAACATAAACTATTTGCTACTGTAACACTATACGAATACGATGCTAATAAATATTGAATGATACATGATATTAGTCTTCGGTTATATATTAAACATTTCATGAAATATGCAAGTTTCATCTTCGACCACAGGGTTTGTGATTCTTACTCGGGGGAAAAGGAAATCAGAAGGTAAACGCGATATATGTAACGCCGCCAGCTGAACTTGCTCTTCTTCCGTTTAAGTTCCCCGGCTCCGCTTCTTCCCTCCGTTTAACTCCACCGTGAGTCTTCTTCCTGGCTCTCTATCAACCAGTTAGATCACACAGCCACTTATTTGCCTTTGTGCATCTGCTTTCAGTGAATTCGAGTTTTCGACTAGTTTGGGCAGTTCATTGAACTTCTGTTTCATTATAACTTTTGAAGGGTTTAGGGTTTAGTCAATGTTTGTGATTGACAATGATTGTTTTCTTTACTTTTCATTTGTAGCCTGCAATTGCATGCCTGTTTGATTATCGGTTATTATGTTCTAATTCACAGACTTTTACGGCCAATGATACACCCTAAATTCCGAGAAAATTTTAGTTATAATTTGATTTTCGATGTCAAACCCCCACTTTTGTTACTTTGTTAGCTTCATGATTGATACGGAATTTTCTTTTTCTCTAATTTGTTGACTTGAAATGGGGTGCTGCGAATATCAGCAATACATGTAACTTAGAAAATTAAAGAATATGAGATTTGTGTTCATATGTTTGTGAGCATATCTATGGAATTCAAACTAGAAAAAATGACGAGGATAACTGCAGCTCATTTACTTGATTCCTTTCATCATGTGTCATCTTTCTGATTTGATATTGCTCTCTTGAATCCTTCTCTTTGCAGCTATGGATATCACATCATGTGTTAGAGTTCCAAATGCCAGTTGTCCAAGATCATACTTAACTCGTGCAAGTTGCCTCTATGAACACTTCATTACAACCCAAAACCATACTCAAAGATCTTTATCATATGTAGCAACACTTCCTCGCAAAAGTTTTTCTTGTAAAGCAACTTTAAAGGAAGCAAATAATAATATTGAACCTGTAGAAAAGGTAAGGGCTTGCTCCTATTAGGCTCTATATTATTATATATGTCATCTATTTGTTAGCTCTCCTATTAATTTGTTGATGTTTTAAATATTATCTCTTTATGATCTCAATTTCAGGAGTTTCTTATGAACCATTTCTTTTAAATTTTTGGTTACTATGTTAAGCATGTGATTAAGAAGAAATTAAATCTTGTTGAAGACTAAGACTCATGTTTATCAACAGAGAATCTTACAAATCCTGTGTGATCTGCCTTTTAATTATCTCTTTTGCTTGTTTAAAGTTCTGAAATTTCTTTCTTCAAAGCATTTTTCTTTGCTGTTTATTCAACGTTCTTCTCAAAGCATCTTTCTTTATTGTTTATCAACATTCTCCTTATAATCTTAATTTTCATCCATTATTGAGGATCGGTTATTAAAACCTTAAATATAATTTGAAAATAAAAATACTCAAAATTGAGTCAAGCAGAATTGGGGTTTGGATGGTACTCTAGCTGTTCATGCTTCTTTTTGCTAAATTTTACGGATTAGGGATTAAAACCTGCAGTGTGATGTAGTTAACCATTTATAATGTCAGTATAATCTCATCATTAACTCCTATGTCTCTGCATCAACATTTATTGGATCTTCCTTGATAATGCATAGCCTAATCCTTAACTCGAATGGAGAAAACATATTAATGATTTCCATAGGAATAAGCGGAATATTTTTTGAACCTCGTAAGTTCCCATTTTCATGAACCATTGAATCATAAAACCAAATTATTAGTTCACATCTTTGAGTTTCTGTGTGTATTTTACACTATTACCTGAAAGATTTCATATAATTTCAGGTACAAGTGAAGCATTCTGAATCTTCTTTTGAGACGGAGCTCTCAAGTTTAACAGCCATAAGCCCCTTGGATGGGCGTTACTGGAATAAGGTGAAGGATCTATCCAGATATTTAAGTGAATATGGCTTGATCTACTATCGGACCCTGGTGGAGGTACAATGCTTATTGCACCATCCATTTTTATTTATCATGTTGATCTAGTTCAATTTTGTGCTATGAAATCTTGAAACACAGTTCATTTTAAAAATAGTTTTAAAATGTTGTGTATCCTTCTAGTAGTTCTGTATACCAACATCTATTAGCTGTTAGAAGTTTATGTTGGGAGGTAAGTTGATAAACGGGAGTAGCATGGCATCTGTGACATCCCGTTTCCGGGGGTATCATCATTTGCCTTTAGTACAAGTAAAAGAAAGGAACTTCATAACTTTTATTTCATTTTAACATATCTATTACAGCAGCGGAAAAATAAAATATTACAACTTATAAACTCTAGCTTATCAAAGCTTCACCTTGTTCTTATTCCTCTGTTCCTGAGATACATACATGAATATGTAAGCTTTTAAGCTTAGTGAGTAGTTATGGTTTCATGATAAAACATACTTTACAGGAAATATAATATAAATCCCATGTTCTTTAACTTTCAAACTTTCATGTATAAATCATTTTCTTGAGATCTCACGCTACATGTTAAGTATACTAGCTTGCTCATAGGTTCTTTAACCCTGGGTCCACATAAAGGCTGCCCAATAAGGTCCGTTTGCAAGACGTACCTTCTTTCCATATCCCGTACGTTGGATATTTAATTGTATACTTAATATGTTTAAAAAGACTTTCATATACCACATGGAAATGTGTATTATATAGCATAATCATAATCATAAGATAAAGAAAGTATGAAAAATACTCTTTCATGCATAAAACATTCATATATAGCACATATGTATCTCATTAAAGCACATAACATACTCACCTTGCCTAAGCCTTGCTTTAGGTATCAAACTTCCTCTTATTCTTCTTAAGCTACTACTATTATTTTGAGAGTATTTGGTCTAAGGGATGAGGAGAAAAGCCTAACCCTTGTACTCTATTTATAGTATGAAGGCCTTGCTATAAGGTAGTTGTTCTTTTAGCTTCTTGGTTTGTAAATCCACAAATATGTGCCACATGTTTGCCTAGGTTTGTTTAGCCTTGCCACAACCATTTTCCTCCTTACAATTCATATTCTAGGCTTGATTTGTCACCAATTGTAGCCTTGCTTAGTCATAGAATTTTTGTGGTCCATATTTGGCCTTGTAAGCTACTTGTGTACTTGCTTACTCTATTTACATTTCTTACCTAAAAGTTGTATTTATCTTATTATAGTCCTTATAGTTTGTATATCAAGCACTATTAGCTTTATAATAAATTGAGGTGCTTAGTAAAAATATGTTTTACAAAATATATATATATATACATAATTTATATTATGCTGAAAATAGGGCTGTTACAGCATCAGAATACAATGTCAACAAAAGTTGGATAATTTATAAGAATTTGGATATGTAATAGATTCTTATATGTGTTTCTGTTGCTTCTTTCTGTTGCTTCAGATCAAGTGGCTTCTAAAGCTCTCACAAATTCCTCAAGTATTTGAGGTCCCGAAGTTTAGTAATGAAGCCCAAGCAAAATTGCAAGGATTGATTGATGAATTTAGTGATGCTGACGCGATTCAAGTGAAGAATATTGAGAAAATTACTAATCATGATGTGAAAGCAGTGGAGTATTTTCTAAAAACAAAATGTCAAGAAGATCCAGAGATATCTAAGGTGTGTGTGTGTGTGTGTGTGTGTTTTCTATTGTTCATGTAATTTTTTCTGTGTATAGTGTGCTATGGGTTGAAATTTAATCTTCAGCAGATAATGTCTGTTGTGATAGGCATCTTGATTGAATATTTGAATATATAAATTGTCTCATTCTCTCTATGCTTATGGGGGCATTCATTGATGCATTACAGGTGCTTGAATTTTTTCATTTTGGGTGCACATCTGAAGACATAAACAACCTTGCTCATGGATTGATGCTTAAAGAAGCCATTGACTCGGTCATCCTTCCAGTCTTGGATGATTTAATTAACGCTGTATATAACATGGCTAAGGCTAATGCTCACATTCCTATGCTTTCCCGGACTCATGGACAGGTAAACCCTATTTTTAACTAAGTGAAATAAGATCACAATTTTCTTTTAGTTTGTAAAATTTTGTTGATGTGAAAAAGTAACTGATTTTCCCTGTTACTATGTAGCCCGCCTCACCTACAACCTTGGGAAAAGAAATGATAATATTTGCTGAGAGGTTGAGCAGAGAAAGGCGGGATATATCCCAAGTAGAAATATTAGGGAAGTTTGCAGGTGCAGTTGGTAACTATAATGCACATGTTGTGGCATATCCTGATGTAAATTGGCCACAGGTTGCAGAGCAGTTTGTAAACTCTCTTGGGTTAAGTTTTAATCCATATGTGACCCAGGCATGTTTTTTATGCACATGACTATATTAGATATATATTTGGTTATATATGACCTGTCATATCAAAAACAGTGGATTTGAAGCAATATTTATGATGCAGATTGAACCTCATGACTACATGGCTAAACTTTTCCATTCATTCATCCGCTTCAATAATATCTTACTTGATTTTGATAGAGATATATGGGGCTATATCTCTGTGGGCTACTTCAAACAGGTGCACTTTTGAGAAGTATTTTGTATTTTGTGTGATGGTTTTTTAAGAAGCAGTCGTTAAACAGTAACTATCGGATCTTGACATTTTAAATAGTTGTGTAGGTAACTAAGGCTGGTGAAATTGGGTCATCAACAATGCCTCACAAAGTCAACCCCATTGACTTTGAAAACAGTGAAGGCAATCTTGGGATAGCTAATGCAATTTTAGACCATTTAAGCATGAAATTGCCTATTTCGCGTTGGCAGGTATATAGGTTTAGATTATAAAATATTGAACCTATGCTTAAGCCTTTGGTACACAATCATTTACCTGCCATCACGATTGTAGCGTGACTTGACTGATTCTACGGTTCTGAGAAACATTGGTGTGGGCTTGGGTTATTCACTTCTGGCTTACAAGAGTGCACAAGTAGGAATCGGGAAGCTTCAGGTATATATATGATTTCCAAAGTTTGATGCGGTACTTCAAAGTTGTATAGTGTGGGCAATTTTACATCTGTTAAACCAAAAGAAATTGGTTCTTTTTATGTTGTTAAAACTTCCAAATGCACTTGAACATCTTCTTTATTAAATAACTGTAAGTTCATTTTAACTTTTTGTGTGTATGTGTTAGGTCAATGAAGCTGCCTTAAACAAAGACTTGGATAATTCATGGGAGGTTCTAGCTGAACCAATACAGACAGTAAGTATCTGGATTATCTTCTTCCCTGAAATGGTTTCTAATCTCTCTCTCTCTCTCTCTCTCTCTCTCTCTCTCTCTCTCTCTCTCTCTCTCTCTCCTTTAATATATATTTTATTCATAATTGCAAATGAGGTTTCTTTTTAGTTTTTTCCAAGTAGTTTAGGTAATGGTATCTTCATTGCAATAGTCTCTGATTACGTTGTTTTCCGCACGTGCGGACTTCTCTATTCTTTTCATACTTATATTATTACAACATAGTATTTAATAACCTCTGGATTATTCAAATTGTCTTCTGGGACTGATTTTTTAATAATAATAACAAAATAGAAGAATATTTTGGATCAAAATTGATGTAACCAACCTTTCATAAGTAGTGATTACAATGACGTAATTGTGGATTGAAACTTTATCACCAAAATATTGTGTGTGTGTAGGTGATGAGAAGATATGGTGTAGAGGAGCCTTATGAGAAACTGAAGGAACTTACCAGAGGAAGAGCAGTTACCAAAGAGAGCATTACTGAATTTATTAATGGGTTAGCAATACCAGTGGAAGCCAAGACAGAGCTCCTAAAGTTAACCCCTCATAACTATGTTGGAGTTGCTGCTCAATTGGTGGAAGATGCATGCAATGGATTTGGTGATTTAAGTTCCTAAGAGGTAAATCTATCCAGTTTGTAGTAGTTCATATAATAATGGTACATTGAGATGATTTCAGTACCAAATTTTATCCTCTTCTAGGCTTACATTTGAGGAGATATGCATCTTTTTGCCGCAAATGGTTTCTGAAGGGTCGGTTTGAGGTAGGTGTTTTGTTTTTGAAAACATAAGCTCTTAAGGTCTTATTCCATATCTGCAAAGGGTTTATTGGATAAGATAAAGTTTAAAAGGTCTTATGTCTGCGAAGAAAATATTGTTTTTTTTTTATTTTTAAGAAATGTCTTATTTAATATAACTTTGCAATTCTAACTAAATTCAACAATTTGAGTAAAATTATCAAATATTTAGGTCAAAACATTAATATCCAATATCCAAACCATTAAAATCCAACATCCAACCTTAACACTAAAATGTGCACAGAGCCGAACGAAAGAATCACGTGACATATGTAGAAGCTCGATAAATTATCTATTGTTTCCTTGTAACAATTCCATCGTGAACTGATGCCCGGACATTACCGCTGCATTATCTCATTTTCTTTTCAAAGTTCTCTTCCAAAAATAGCGAATATACAAGTACATAAGAATGATACGTAAGTTTTCTTATCCTTATCCATGTGATGCACCTATTAAAAAAAACATAACCAATATTCAATTAGATATGAACATGAACCATAGTTCAAATATCTAACATAAATCATAGCTCAAATATCAAGCATAGTAACAAAAAAACGTAAACATCCAACATAGTTCAAATATCTAAAATAAACATCCATAACATAATCCAACAAACATAACATCCAATGTCTAACATAATCCTTCACTATTAATCAAATATCCCAAATGTTTTTCCCGTCAGCTTGATTCATCCATTTAAGACCTTTGATTAGATGGTAACCCCATCCATGACTCTCTCATTTTTTATGACCGGCCAAATATGATAAAAACGCCCAAGAACAAGGGATCAACCGGACTTAACACTACCAACTTCAGCTTCTCATGACATTCCTCAATGGTTGCCCCTTCACCTTTTAATTAAATATTGTAATGTCTTCTGCATATGCGTGACTAAGTCATCAAGATTAGTAGAGGTTTTAGCCTTTTTACTAGGCCTACCTCTAGAACCACTTGGTTCTTCTTGATGAGTAGGAATTTCATGAGTAGAAATGTCCTGAGCAGTAGCGGTTGTAGTAGGAGCACTAGTCCCATCATCATCATCATCATCATCTAAGTCAGAAAAAGGGTTGTCCTCGGTCCGAAATGTCTGGACACGATGGATAGATGATGATGGTGTACCCCCGGATGTTGTTTCAGAATGGGCCCATTGATTATGACCACTCATGCTACTTCCATCATATAAAGTTGCACAGTGGTCGTGATAAGACATTGTCGACGTTTTTAAAAATCCAAATTTCGGATGAATCTACACACAAGTAAATGATAATCAATATATATTTACATTGGTTGTGTCTTAATAATATCAAATTTAATGAAAGCGCACTTTTTTGAATGCTTCCCACTCTTCGGGCATTAAAGTGCAAGTTTTTGTTTGATGATTGTAGGTGTTCCCATTTTTATTTCTCAAATATACATACCGTAAATATTTGGCTCTCAAATTATTGTAAACGTTTCTCATTTGTTTTTGAGTCTAATTCAAGTTGAGTCTTTCCTTGAGAACTTTGCCTAATTTAGCCCAAGACTCTATGTGCATACTTACGCCTCGTATACCCACTTTTGTTGATTTCCTCAAGACATGTATCTAATAAACACTTTAATTGCTCTTTAGACCATTGAGGTTGACCACTCATTTAGACGAACTACAAATTAAAAAATTTGCAACAGGTTTAAAACAAAATAAAAAACAAATATCAAGTTTCAACATATATCAAGTTTTATGGGCCTTTGTTCATTGTATACTTTGGTGCTTTATTTGTATATATATCTTCACCCTTTATAAAATATTAATGTGTTACTGTCATGACTTAAAGTACCATTCATTCACTATATAACATTCTTATATTGTGGTTCCTTTAAATGAGTTTGAGAATTAACAAAGATTAGTTATGAATTCTTAGTTTGATGCTAGAATGATCAAAGGCTTGAGTAATATGACACATACACTTTGTTGTACCTATTATTTCCTTGAATAATATGATTTTGCCTAACATCCAACATCATCAAAAGAGATTATTACTCCTTTAAGCAAATACTAAATGGGTGTTTGGGATTGCTTTTATATACTGTTTTTGTAATTTGCAATATATAAAAGTGTAATTAGTTGTTTGGTTGCAATATATAAAAGTGTAATTAGTTGTTTTTTTATTTGACCCGTTTAACAAGTCAAATGTCTTAGAAACTTGATATATGTTGAGACTTGATATTTGTTTTTTATTTTATTTTAAATCTGTTACAATTTGTTTAATTTGTAGTTCGTCCAAATGGGTGGTCAACCTCAATGGTCTAAAGGGCAATTAAAGTGCTTATTAGATACATGTCTTGAGGAAATCAACAAAGGGGTAGAACGAGGTGGTAGTATGCATATAGGGTCTTGGGCTAAATTAGGCAAAGTTCTCAAGGAAAGATTCAACTTGAATTTGACTCAAAAACAAATTTGAAACGCTTACGATAATTTGAGAGCCAAGTATTTAGGGGGTATTCATATTTGAGACATAAAACTGGGGAACATCTACAATCTTCAAACAAAAACTTCCACTTTAATGCCCGAAGAGTGGGAAGCATTCAAAAACGTGTCTTTGTTTATTGAATTTGATATTAAGACACAACCAATGTACATATATATTGATTATCATTTACGTGTGTAGATTTATCCGAAATGTGGATTTTTAAAAACGACGCCAATGCCTTATCACGACCTCTGTGCAGCTTTATATGATGGAAGTAGTGTGAGCGCAAGTGGTTATAATCAATAGGCCCCTTCCCAAACAACATCTGGGGGTGCATCATCTCTGTCCATCGTGTCCAGACATTTCAGATGAGGACAACCCTTTTGCTGACTTAGATGATGATGACATGACTAGTGCTCCTAGTGCCACCGCTTTAGGACATTTCAACTCATAAAATTTCTACTCATCAAGAAGGAACCAGGTGGTTCTAGAGGCAGGCCTAGTAAAAACGCTAAAACCTTTACTAATCTTGATGACGTGTCCACGGATATGCAAAAGACATTACAATATCTGATTAAAAGTGAAGGGCCAACAATTGAGGAATGTCATGAGAAGCTAGAGTTGGCTGGGTTAAGTCCGGTTGATCCCTTGTTCTAGGGCGCTTTTATCATATTTGGTCGGTCATAAAAAATATGAGAGTCATGGATGGGATTACCATCTGATCCCGAGGTCGTAAAAGGATGGATCAAGCTGATAGAAAAGTCATTCGGGTTTTTTTATTAAAAGTGAAGGAGTTAGACATTGGATGTTATGTTCATGGATGTTTATTTTAAATTTTTGAACTATGTTGGGGTGTTTATGTTTTTTTGTTATTATGCTTGATAATTGAACTATGGTTTATGTTAGATATTTGAATTATGGTTTATGTTCATTGGTTATGTTTTTTTAATAGGTGCATCACATGGATTAGGATAAAAAATTTACTTATCATTCTTATGTACTTGTATATTCGCTATTTTTTTGAAAACTTTGAAAAGAAAATGAGATAATACTAATGTCCGGGCATTAGTTCACGATGAAATTGTTACAAGGAAATTATAGACAAAGTATCGAGCTTCTACATATGTCACGTGATTCTTTCATCCGACTCGGTGCACATTTTAGAGTTAAGGGTTGGCTAAGGGATATCAAACATGTATCGGTTGGGAAAAAAGATGACTATGTTTTATGATGATTGGTCATAATCAACGATATGTTGTGAAGCTTAGATTTGAACACTCACAACGAGCAATTCATTTTTATTTTCATGAGGTATTGAATAGAATGGAGTTTGCGAAAGAGATTATAGGTAGATGATTGGTACAAACAAGGCCTTAGTGTAGCTGTGATTTTACATCATGTTTACAAAAAATAAAAATTAAAAAAATTTATGAATTTACAAGTTTATTTAATCTCTTTTCACATGGTTTTCTCTCTTCACATAGCATTAGGGGTTTAAATGGTCGTGCTCAGCTCGTGTGTAATTTTACAGGCTCAAGCAAAGCTCATTTATCATTTATATTTCCTATTTAATTATTATTATTTTTTAATTATCTTCTAATATATATAAAAGATTAACTTGAATAAGGTTTATTAGACAATCTTAGCCATTGATTTATATTAAAAAAATTTAACTATCAAATCTAAACTATTCATTTTGATAAAAATTGAAAATTTAAATATTGATAAACTATCAAATCTTAAGACATCTTAATCAACATTTAGAAAATTCAAAAACCAACTTAATTAATATTATCCATAATTTTTTTTAAAAATTACGATACATTTAAAATTGTATGAGAACTAACAGTCATATAAGATCATCCATAATGAAAATTTTGAACTTACGAAAATTAATATATCATTATCTATGAAAAAATTAATTGATATTACTGAAATTTTGATTTACTTTTCTCTTAATCTCTAATAACTATTTTCTTATAATAAACTTCTAATGTAAATAGGAAATTAATCTCAATAAAAATTAGCATTTAGTTTATCAAAATGTATCAAACTTGTCACGTTTTGCTATTATATGTACCGGACTTTAAAATTCTATTGTATGTATTGAACATTTAATTGTCGTTATAGTGTGTATTAAATTTTCTATTGCATGGAGTAAAGTTTTACATTTTTTCTTTTTTTATTTATCCATAATACATACAATAGAAACAAATTGAATGTTTGATATATACAATAGAAACTTTTAAAGTCCGATACGTACAATAGCAAAACATGACAAGTTGAATATATTTTTGTGGACTAAACCATAAAATTTATTAGACAATCCTAATTATTTGTTTAGATATATTTAATTAATCTGAATAATTCATTTTAGCAAACAAAAAATTAATAAAATTTGTTTTTTTTTGTCAAAATTAGATTCAATTTTGAAGAAATTTTGAATCAAAATAATTATTAGGCAGAATTTCATGTCCTTTGTTAAAATTTAAATAATGTATTTGTTCACGCTAAATTACGAATATCATATTTACATTTTATAACATTTCAACATATTATATTTAACCAAACTCTTAGTTTTATAATATTTTATTATCTCTAATAAGTTTGACTCTAAAAAATCAAATTTGATTTTTTGATTTTAAATGAATGAATAGTCAAGATTAAATATTTTTTTTCTAAATAAATGATTCAGATCGTCTAATAAATTTTATCAAATTAGTCTTTTATATATATATTAGTAGATTGTTTTTAGATTTTATTTTACCAATGATGTGTATATAATAATATTTTTATGTAATTATATATATAGGGTACGGTTCAAACGAGAACCATTTTTCGTACGAGAACTGCGAGAACCAATTATAGCCATTAATCAAAGAGATGGATGATTGATATTAAAGAGTTGTTAATGGATAACCTTAAAATAATCAAACTTATCTTTAAATAATTAAGGGTAGTTTGGACATTTTTGCATTACCCACACATTTTTTAAACTAATATATACATTAAACGAAGAGGTGTTATTATACGAATAATATACCAAATTAACGAGAAAAATATTCACTTTAATTTAAGACCGGTCTTGATATATTTTTAAAAAAAAAAAATTGTACCTGCTGGGTTTTTTTCTGCTACAACTCCATATGTTTGCACTAGTGCATATGCACAGATTCACCTGGTTTTTTCAGCAGAGATGTAGATATGCACTTGTGCAAATTTGCACTAGTGCATATGTCGAGCTGGTGCTGAAAAATAAAACCCAACTAACGTGACTTTTTTTTCCAAAAAAATATAGCAAGATCGGTCTCAAATTAAAGAGCATAATTTTGTCGTTAATTTGGTATATTTTTCGTACCTTAACACCTTTTTGTTTATATTAGTTTTAAAAAAGTGGAGGAAATGTACAAATGTTCATACTACTCTTTCCTATTTAAATTAAATAAAAAAGAAAAGACATTAAATGATTGGTCAGAAATAGTTTTCGCAGTTCTCGTACGAAAAACAGTCCTCGTTTGAACCGCACTATATATATATATATATATATATATATATATATATATATATATATATATATATATATATAGGGGAGGGTTCCATCGAGAATAAAAAAAAATGCAAGAACTGCGAGAACCGATCCCAATCTTTTTAAAACTAAAATATCTACCAAACGACAAAATATTAAATTATGAAAATTATACCAAATTAACGACAAAAATATGCTCTTTAATATGACATCCATATTGCTATATTTTTTTCAACAAACAAAATTCGTTACATATATGTAACATACCTTATAGTACTGATAACATATATGTTAGTACTGATTACATATATGTAACATACCTTATAGTGCTAGAAAAAAAACCCGGCAAAAACGAATTTTTTTTGTTGAAAAAAATATAGCAATATGGATGTCATATTAAAAGAGCATATTTGGTATAATTTTCATAATTTAATATCTTGTCGTTTGGTAGATATTTTACTGTTTAGATCGGTTCTCGCATTTTTTTTGGTTCTCGATGGAACTTCCCTATGTGTATATATATATATATATATATAAACATAGAACCTAAAGAACCACTTTAGGTGATGACATGTGGCCTCCCCCTCCCTTCCAACAAACTTAAAAAAAAAAAACCCCTCAATATTTAAATGATCATAACTCATTCGTTTTTAAGAATTTTAACAAAAAAAGTATATCGTTAGATTCAGTTTTTCGTTCTCTTTCAAACAAGACCAGGCTTGATATATTTCTGAAACTTTATTTTTTTTTGAAAATGCAAATTTTTCAAAATTTTCATTTTCACCTGGGTTTCATTTGAAAATGCAAAAACCGAAAATGCAAAAATCGAAGATGCAAGTTATGCATATGCTTCCAAAAATGCAAATTTTGAAACCAATACTGAAAATGCAAACAAGAACTAACTGAAAATGCAAAACAAAATTTGCATTTTCATAAATTTTTTTGAAAAATATGGCAAGAGTGGTCTTGATTTAAAGAGGATTAAAAAACTAAAATATTGGTATAATTTTTTTTTAAATTCACAAAACTTAAAAAGTTATGCCAATTTAAAGTTTTGGGGGGTATTTTTTTATTAAAAACGTGGGTTTGTTGGGAGATAATTACAATTATGCCATCCTTAATCTCAACCATTGATTTTGATGATCCAATGGTCCAGATTGGTTCTTTGGTTCTATGTTTAAATAATGGTTCTATATTGATCCAATATATATATATATATATATATATATATATATATATATATATATATAGGGTGATGATCAAGTAAAAGGTATATTAACGTAAAAATGGTAAGAGGCAATAAAAAATCCTTTTTATTGATTAAAACTAGTTCTTCATCGATTTCCTTTTTGATGAATCCAACATATTCATCACTTTTTACACAGCAAAAGAGATTTTCAAATACAGATTTTGAAACCAAATTTTTGGAATAATTTGGTGATGAACAAAATGCTTTCATCTAAAAAGTGATGTATATGTTGGATTCATTAAAAAGAAATCGATGAAGAACTAGTTTTAATCAATAAAGATGATGAACTAACAATTATCAATTGATGTATATACTGAAAAACTATCACTAATCATCCATCTTACACTTTTTACTTTAATTTACCTTTTATTTGATCTCATCCCTATATATATATATATATATATATATATATATATATATACACACACACATTATATTATTAAATAATAATTAAAAGGCTCTTTTTATGTGGCCAGCCTAATCTAACTCATTGTATGAAGCTTGAGCTTGGGCTTGTTGATTAAAGGAACTTTAAGTTATCCTAGTTCTCGATTCGGCCGAGCCTAATCTAACCGGTAATTGCAAAATAAATTTTAAGGCGCGAATTAATGGGCTTAAATTAATTTATATCTGCTTAGACGATGCATTCGATCACAGTAGCATGACGCGTATGATAGCACATATTGTTATTTTTTTAAATAAACAATTAGACTACAAAATGTAACAAAAGAAGTTGTTGGATGCACAGTGCACTTGCGCTAATCGATGTATTTTTCTAAAGCCAACTTGTTTTTTGTGAACTTGGTTATGCTTAGTTTGTCTTTTGATGTATCTCGCCTTACGAATTTAGTTTAAAGTAGAGTGTGTTTTTGCGGATTGAAAAGGTTTAATTTTTGTTATCTGGATTTTATGGTGGTGTCTTTGGTGGTTCATGGTTACTTTCATGGCGGTGAAGGCCAAAGTTGGTGGTGATTTGATGATTTCTAGAGGATGAAGACGAAATAACCAATGAAATAGGTACATTAAATATCATTTTATGATAAATAAGAATTGCATAAAAACGAGGAATGTGTAGTTTGACCATTTTAGATAGAGGAGGAATCAATAGTGTAAGAAAATCAGGATAATTTAATCTCGTAAATTAAAATTGGTCGAATCACATGGTAGCGAATCTAAGAATCTAGTTTTGGGAGGCCTCTTTCATTAAAAAAACAAAACGACTTAGGTAATAAGTCAAAACATTTCGGGTCTAAATTGTATGGTAGTTATTATAATTTTGTAAATTTGACTTTTATTTTAGAACTTTTAAAGGTTTCTGATTTCTTTCTCAAATTATAACATAATATCACATAATTAACACTCAAAGTTTATTTTAATGATCCAAAAAAATGTCTAAAATCAAAAAATGACTAACAGTAAACATCAATACCACTCCTAAATCTTACCATAAAACTTTTAAATCTAATATGGACTAGTGAAGCAAGGAAGAGTGAGTATATAATATAGGAAAAAAAAACAAAAAATACAAGTTTTAAATAAAAAAACCACAATTAACTATTAACTATTAATCATATGTGCTATTTCACAATTAACAAATACCACAATTAACATTAACTACTAACCGAATACCTTACATCATTAACACTTAACTTGGTTAAATAGAATATAATTAATTAATTATATAAGCCTTAAAATTCTAAATGGAGTAGGTAGATGTGGCATGTTGGCAGCCACATGCTCATATCTCTTGGGTCTCGTTTGTTTCACCGTAATGTAAAGGAATAAAAAAGATTTTAATTCCATCCATGTTAGTTATGGAATGACATTCCTCTACCTAAAAGAATATTGATAATTCAAAAAATTTAATTCATTTCCAAATAATTTTACCAAACGCAATATACAACAAAATTTGATTTCAATTCCATTACATTTTTTCACATTACGGTGAAACAAACTGGACTTTAGTCTTTACCCGAGAGTTTCTAAACCTGCAGATGAAGTTTTTTCCCTTACTATGGATGGGCTTAGGCTTAGAGGCCTTGAGATTATACAGAAGAGGGCCTACAATTTTAAACCTATGTAAATACCAATAAAATTTTTGGGCCATTGGGGGCCTCTCCCTCCTTCTCATTACCTGGATCCGCCAGTGGAACCACAGAGACTAAAAACTGTGTAAAGTTATCATTCTCACACTTGCGTTACCATTCAAAGTATAAGAGGTGTTGTAAACTTGAGACAAACGAACAACCAAAACGACTTGATTCAATGAACAATTGATCACCAAAACTAACAAAGATGATGGAATTCTTCAAACCTCCATTAACACTCTATTTAGAACTAAAGAAATACAAGAACTAAACTATTACAAAGGAAATGAGAATTGAACAAATCAAATCTGATCTCTAGGTGCTTGAAACTGGAGAAGTGAAGGTCCTTATATAGCAGAAGCTCCTGACCTCTGACGCTTGACGTCCAACCTCCAGCAGTCAGTAATCCTCCAGCTGTTAACCTCCAGCTGTCATCTAACCTCCAGTTGTCATAGCTCCTAACAACCTTCTTTAACAACATTCTTAACAACCTTTAACCAACTATGGAACTTACACAAACACCCCTCTGACTTAGTGTAAGTCACACATAGCTCCTACAATCTCCACCTTGACTTAAGCTAAGTCACACCCACTAGTTCTTTCAACCAGCTTGCTTCTTTCGTAACTCCTGCCAAAGCCATGTACTCAGCTTCTGTCAAAGCCAAAGGTTGTAACATTGTCTCCGAACTAACCACAGCTTCTCCCAATGTAACCACATAACCTGTTACAGACCTCCTTCTATCTAGGCTTGTTGCGTAGTCGGAACCAGAACACCTTGTAATAAACCACCCTTTATTACCTCCACAGATGAAACCAACATCTGAAGTACATTCTAAGTACCTATAAAACTTATCCACTGCCACCCATTGAACCTTCTTCGGATTGATCATGAACCTTAACACTACATGAGCTAGGTACATCTTTGTACACCCCATGACGTACATCAAGTTTCCATCTTTCAACTTCCGAAGAGATATTAATAGTCATAGGACCTCCTTACAAACCCATGCTTGATCACCAAAGTATCAACACGTTTGTACCATTGCCTTGGAGTCTGCTTCAACCCATGTAGCGACCTCCAGAGCAAACACACCAGGTCCTCCAGACCACCATGAAGAAACGCCGTCTTCACACCTTCCTTCGGGCTATTCCCTTTAGCCTTAAATCGTGCATCGTAACATTCAGCTTCAGACCCTTCCAAGCCAACCTTCTTTTTCAAGAACCACTTACATGCCACAACTTTCCTACCTTTAGGCAAATTAACAAGAACCCAAGTTCGATTGTTATGAAGAGCCTCAATCTCCTCCATCATTGCCCCCATCCACAAACCTGCTCCCTTTGAAACACCTGTTTCACCATAAGCCCCTGGTTCATGGGAATTACCAACCTCCTTTGCCCTCTGCAAAGCATACACAGCCAGACCCTCAAATCCATATCCGACTGGAGGTTTAATCTGTATCCAATATCGATCCCTAGCCAATGGAACATCCTCATCAGCTCCATAGTCAGCTCCACCTTCACCTTGTAAACCAACGTCTACATCATCCTGTGTATCAACCTCCTGAGGTTCCTCTTGACCTTCCACAGACCTTCCTCCACTATGTCCATAACCCTAGTTTGCAACCATCTTGCCAAACTTACTTTGAACATAACCATTAAGGTCCGGATCTTCCTGATCTTCCTGAGTCGACTCTATCTCCATGTCAAGACCACTATCCTCCACCTTCTTAGATACACCCTGAAGACCCCCTTGTGAGACCACTAACTTCTCGTCATAAGCTACATCCCTACTCACACTTGTCTTCCTTTCAGGTGGTGACCACAATCGATAACCCTTACCCCTATAAACACCATGTTCATAGAAGCTCTGCTTCTCCACCTGGTGACCTCCTACCAGACCACGTTTGTGAGACATCAGCTGCACCTTGACCCGCTACAGTCTCCCCCTTCATCACATATAGATTAGACTCCCTTACACCTTTCATCACCACTAAGGCACCGTTTGACACCTTCAGTACTCCACCTACACAAGAATACTCGAATCCTTCCTCATCCAACGTACTCATCGAAATTAAGTTTCTCTTTAATTCCGGAACATGCCTTACGTTCAACAGCGCTCTTACCATACCGTCATACATCCTGATCTTGATTGATCCAACACCAACCACCCGACAAGGAGCATCGTTACCCATTAGAACACTGCCAAGATCCACTTCTTGTAAATTCATAAATTGTATAGAAATAGGAGTTTCTATGTAATATACTCATGGAGTATATATAGGGATATGGCTATTGTAAAAGCTAAAGGTTTTGAGCATAATGAAAGAATAACTATGTGTTTTCTAAGGTGTAAACCTTGTTCTCTCTAGTTATTCATATACAAACCTTCATAAATCCTACATTATACTTAAATCCTACATTATACTTGAATCACTTGTTATATTTTGATCGGAATACTCTTGTTCCGAGTGAATTTTGATCGGATTTAGCAAGTGTAAGTTTGACCGGAATTGAAGTTTTGACTGGAATTTAAATTTTGATCGGAATTGTGATTTTGCTCGGAATTAACATTCTTCAGAATTGAGTTTGATCGGAATTCAAAAGTGCTCGGAATTGTTATTCTTTGGAATTGTAAATTTGATCTGAATTGTTATTCTTCGAATTGAGAATTTGATCGGAATTTGTATTATTCGGAATTTGAGTTATCCGGAATTCAAGATTATTCAGAATTCAACTTTGATCGGAATTCAAGTTTATTCGGAATTCAAGCTTATTCGGAATTCAAGATTTGACACTCATTATTCGACCCCAGCCAGGGGCTCTGCCCCTTGGACCCCGCCAGGGGTTGCCACCCCTTGGACCCCGCTATTAGGGGCGCTGCCCCCGAACCCCCGTCGTCGTTGTTGTGACTGAATTATCTTGTCACCTTGATTCCTAAGTCAAGTGTTTGGATTTTTTTGGCTGAGTCAGAAGTTCTCAAAGTTTCAGTTATCATTCTGATGTTTCTAGATTCGGGTTTGCTTTGGGTCATTGTTATCATATGTTGAATGTCTAGTACCATTATGTCTAGTCATCCGGTGCTTTCTTAACTGGTTTTTGAGTCTTCTTTCTTTGTGTCACCAATTTTTGGTCTCAAAACCAGATTTTGGCCATCCATCCCTTGTTTCTTTTGAATCTTGGTTATCTTTTATCAGTCATCTCCGATGTCCCAGATCACAGTGTTGGTGAAATTGTTTGAAGGGTTAACCAACATCAGGTTTCATCAGTTTTTTTAAGATTTTGTAAGTTCATTCGTGTGCTCTCAAATAAGGATGTATCCGACTCCCTGATTTTATTACATTTCACAGTTAAATATCCTCTTATGTGTTCCCAAGTTTGTTTGCATCCGTTTGTCTTTCAGAATTTTTTCCACTTGTTGTGATATGGTGAAAGTTGATTACACGATATTGGGAGACTTTCTTGACTATATCAAACTCCAATACCAGATTACATCCAACACAGAGCTATAAATCTTCAAGAATTTAGATCAAATCATTACCACTCCTCAACGATCAAGAGTGGTTCAAGTATCTATTCATTGTAGGATGTTCCCCACCCCTCTTCCATGTTTTTGTAACCGAATCTCTTGTTGATGACTTTTGTGCATGATGCTCATGATAAATCATAATCATCATGAGGTAGAGATAAAAAGTGAAGAAATTTTACATTGTTGAAGATATTTAGTTGTTGAGGGGGAGTTTGAATGTTTTTATTGATTAAATCATTGTGTTTACTCATGGGGAAGAGATCATCAGTCTATGTCATGTCTAGGGGGAGTAAAGATCTATCATATGAAGACATGAGAACAATATGAGCTACATTGTAGGGGGAGACAAAAAGAAGATTCTTCCCAACACATCAAAAGTGTTTATGCTTCCGCTGTCAGATGCTCAAGATTAAACATTGTTCCAGACTGATGCTTTTGGTGGGACGCTACATCCTAAACTGCTTATATAATCTAAAGAAGACTTAGGTTACTAGCGTGTACATTCTTATTTCAATACAAAGGGGGAGAATGTAAATTCATAAATTGCAAAGAAATAGGAGTTTCTATGTAATATACTCATGGAGTATATATAGGGATATGGCTATTGTAATAGCTAAAGGTTTTGAGCATAATGAAATAATAACTATGTGTTTTCTAAGGTGTAAACCTTGTTCTCTCTAGTTATTCATATACAAACCTTCATAAATCCTACATTATACTTGAATCACTTGTTATATGGGACTAACACTTCTTGATATGAGGAGAACCAACCTCTGTTTAGACACATATGAAAGGAACAACCTGAGTCCATAATCCATACATCTGACCTTCCAACACAAATTGACACCATGAGAACCAATTCCGATTCAGAGCTTGCATCGTCCGTAATGACGTTCGCATTCAACCTGCTCTTAGGACACTCATTCTTCCAATGCCCTATATCACTAGACCTGTGACACACGTCCTTCGGATTTGGATTTCCTCCCCGTGACCGAGATCTTCCATTTCTCTGTCCACCTTCTCCTTTGTCTGACCAATCAGCATCTTGTCCTTCTTTTCTTGACACAATCAGACCTACAGCTCCTTCAGCTGCATCATAAACATGACCTGAAGCCTTGTGTCGTAGTTCTCGTGAGTGTAAACTCGACCTTACCTCTTCCAGCGATATCGTATCTCTTCCAACCACGAAAGAATTCACTAGAACTTCATCCGAGAACGATAACAAGATTATGGAGTGAGCTTTCTCCTTTTGAAGATTAAACTCCACTTCCTCCATGTTTCCTGATCTTTCTCCTCCCAAAGGAGCCCAGATCTCTTCTCGTTTGAGAAGTGCCCTCATCTTTAACCGCCATAGACTGAAGTTACTCTTACCTGTGAATTTCTCGATCATCACGAGAGGTGGAGCCATCTTTGTTCACCTTCAAGAACCTTCTTGACTTGACCACTTCTATTCAAATTGAATCACCAACGTTCTCTTCAATATCCCCTGAGATTGGAACCTTCTTTTTTCCTGTTCTTTGTCTTCAAGAAACCACCCATAGATTCAAGAAACCAATCTTGACCAGATCGCTGAGCCTTGGAGCTCTGATACCAATTTGTTGTAAACTTGAGACAAACGAACAACCAAAACGACTTGATTCAATGAACAATTGATCACCAAAACTAACAAAGATGATGGAATTCTTCAAACCTCCATTAACACTCTATTTAGAACTAAAGAAATACAAAAACTAAACTATTAAAAAGGAAATGAGAATTGAACAAATCAAATCTGATCTCTAGGTGCTTGAAACTGGAGAAGTGAAGGTCCTTATATAGCAGAAGCTCCTGACCTCTAACGCTTGACGTCCAACCTCCAGCTGTCAGTAATCCTCCAGCTGTTAACCTCCAGCTGTCATCCAACCTTCAGTTGTCACAGCTCCTAACAACCTTCTTTAACAACCTTCTTAACAACCTTTAACCAATTATGGAACTTACACAAACACCCTTTTAACTTAGTGTAAGTCACACATAGCTCCTACAAGTGGGAGTGATGTGATGATGTTCATCATACCATTACATCATGCCACATGATAATTTTTATTTCATCATATTATCAATCATACCGAACCCCTTGCAACATGTGAACCTTTAAAATGCAACCATAACAGTAAGATAGAACTTAAGGAGCACCTCCATTTCTTACTTGAAGAACTATTCCTCAAAGACAAACATGATATCACTGTTCTTCATCACTAAGCGAGTTTCCTCAATAGATTATATCTAACGAAATTGTCATTAACACTTGCAGTATATCCTAGGCGAATATAACATATGTCCATAATAAATCCTCTTAACAATAAAAGGATGACTCGTGTCTTCCACTTATTCTCTCTACTAATATCTTTTCACTTGTTTTGATCTAGTTGTTAGAAAGAAGCAAAACTTTATTTTTTAAAAGATATAACACTGTCTTACCACGTGATATATTCTTCTTCGATCAAAACCGGCTCAGATTGGTTCTCGCACTAATAACGGTTCTTGAATAAACTTTTCTCTCTCTATATATATACATGTAAAATTTTGTAATTTTTGTAAAAAGTTTCAATCCATGTTTTTTTAAGTTTATTTAAGTAATTATAATCAAGCATGTTAAAACTGATTTTGTTGAAAAATTGTTGATATTTATCTTTTTGAAATAAATTATCGCCAAGAAGTCAAATTAATCACTGCAAAGCCGATTAATCGCTTGAAGATGATCAACCGACTGTATACCGTCGAACGATTTTTACAACCTTGATCCTATTATGTCCGGAACTTTCTTTGGTTAATAATTCTTTTAGTACCAATCCCTTTTGCTTCAAATCCTCCACAACAAGATCAATTCCTTCTGCACCATGAATGTTTTATCTACAATACAAATCATCTAACGCTCTCATTGAAAGAAAAATGCGTCAAGTCAAAAGTTCGTTAGATTCCCATTGCAATTTTCACTTGACTA
The DNA here is from genome assembly GCA_947179395.2 of Pulicaria dysenterica. Taxonomy (NCBI): domain Eukaryota; kingdom Viridiplantae; phylum Streptophyta; class Magnoliopsida; order Asterales; family Asteraceae; genus Pulicaria; species Pulicaria dysenterica. The sequence continues at coordinate 73,235,256 of OX359288.1, read as the reverse complement.
ACAAAAAAGTGTTTGCAGTTTTCAAACACCAAAAAACATCAAGTTTTATCGACAATAGTTACATCAGCTTCAGGTACATTACATGCATACATCATGCAATTCAAAAGACAATTACCAACTAAACAGTCTCGTTAGTAGATTACGCCACATGCAACAAACTCACTTGCTCGTTTTCTCATGTCTACGTTTTTTGGCTGGTAACTCTTTAGCCACCACCCCACCACCATCTGCTTCCACATTGCCGCCAGGAGAAGGAAACCGATCAACATGCGACATAGGCCTAACCAAGGCTTCAACGGCTTTTTCAAGATTCGATACGATCTCAGTATGTGCAGATTTGATATAATTCTCATACTGTAACCACAACAAAATAACAACAATCAGTGCACCAAAATAACTAAAAACAAAAAAATGTCAAAATAGGTCCAGTCGGACAAGCCAGAGTTGCTCAAGGAATTTTGTTTTCTACAGCAAAAGTAGATCGAAATATCATTAATATATTTTTTTAGTCTTAGTCCTAAGGGACTAATTTTAGCCTTTGGATCAATGGTCCAGATTGCATTTTAAAATTTTGGGTGGAGGGTATTTTTGTAATTCACATGTGATGCTTTACAAATTCATATATGATTGTATACTGATCACCTGTGATTGCATTTTAAAACATTTTAAAATTTTAGGAGTGATTTTACATGGACTTTATTGAACACATCTCATATTTTTTATCAATCATGTTTGTTATATTAATTATTTATGATATTAAAGAAGTGGATAGACTGTTGATCCATCATGCCAACCTGTTATGACCTATTATCCGACCCGTTTTTTGGTAACTTGTAGCTAAATGTAAGATCAAAACCGCCATAAGTTGAAGTGGCCACCTATCTAGAAGCATATATACACTGAATCACATAAGAGAGTTGAAGGAAAGTGCAATAATACCACTTCAAGTTTCCCTATAGCAATTTCCAACTTTCTTGCAAGCTCATGCTTTTCCATAGTTAAAGCTTCAATCTGAAATTACAGAACATGTTAAGATGCAATTTGTACACATCATTTACCTTAAATTATCTGTCTCATGCTCAAATGATTCAAAAAACATCATCTAATTACTTCACAAATTGATAACACATAAAATATTAATAATAATATATAAACAGATGAATAAATAAAATAATTTCTTTCATCTCTACACTTAAGAACATGGGATACGTGACAAGATTAACCTTCTTTTGTGAGTCGAAATATAAACTCTTGTAGAGGCTTTCCGAGGTGTCCTCGCATGGAACGTTCCCCTGTGCTCCCTGCTATTTATTAAACAACATTAGCTTTTATTTAAATTCCTTCTAGATTATTAGAACATGATCTTTGAACATGAGAACAAAAAAGAAACCAGAAGCACATGTCTTAAAACTGTCATAAGGCCACACATGAATGTATTTTGTGTCTTTTACACCAATTACAGCCAAAAAGAAGGCCAAATGACAAAAATACCATTCACTTTTATCTTTAAATTAAAATGACAAGTAAACCTCTCGGTTTTACTTTCAATTTTATGAGACATCAAATTGAATCTATAACATGTCAACACTTCATCAAAGATACTTTTTTTTTTCAAAACATGGTCATTGTTGTCATTTTACATTAGGTAAAATATGTATAAATGACATAAGATGCATTCTTGAAAGGCCTATATGATAGATTAAATGCATGATATTTTTTATTTGTTGGGCATCTTGCCTTAGTTTTGAATACTTCAACTGCTTTTTTAAGATCAACAACTTTCTCATCCAATTTCTTTTGATTTGATGTGGTCCCATGACATAGGTAGTCATTATTAAGGAGCTGTTCAGCATTGTTTTCAGCATGTGGTTCATCTTCCTTTTCACTCTCCACAAGATTTATTCGTTCAACTTCTCGACTCTCAGAAATCTTGAATGCACTTTGGAGTCGCCCTGAACGCCTCACACTTAATAGTTTTTTTGAGCCATCAGGATCAAGAACATGATGGTCAGAATCATTTATTGGAGTGTCTGTTTTAGGATCAAGATTCTTAACCTTGCATGACATGGTAATACAACAATTAGCAAGCTTGTTTTTCCAAGTTCAAAGCATTTCCGTTAATAAATTAGATATAAATCACATCACAGAGTAAGTGGAAGTGTCTAATAATACATATAAAATATCTGTAATGTTAAATATATTAAAGTTTTAACATTTAGCAGTAAATTAAGTTGGTCTTTCAGATACCCTGTGTTCAACTTACTGTTAGCTGCTCCATGACCAGTAGCAGAGCCAGAAGCCCGGAAAAAAATCTAAGGAATGCTGAATTTACAAACTACTTATCTCCTTCATATGAGAGAAATATTAATTTGTAACCTAATGCCATAATTATTTTTAGTTATCATTTTAAGTTAAAACTTTTAAACACATTGAAACTCCTAACAAATTTGTGCTTTATACAGATAGCTTATAGTATTTTAAGTAAAAGTAGCTACAACAAATAGCTGGAGCCTTGAGTTTAAGCTTTTAACTTTAAAGGGTATTCACATTGTGTCATGTCAACTTTTTTCTCTTATCACGCAACCATCACACTTAACCTTTCCTCCATCACACATCTAAAAACACCCGCTTTTCTAGCGTGAAAGGCCTCACGCCGGCTCCATCCTCACCACCATGCCTGACTAAAGCACAAAAAGAAGCAATCCAAAACACCTTTGGTCTACTAGATCTACTGATTAAAGCAGATATGATATTTTGGATCAAAATAGAAAGGTTAGTGTTAAATTTCACTAAAAACAAAGAGTTCATTTTTCATAACAAGAGTACAAATCACAAAAAATAACTATAAGGCATAGTTTTTTTTTTTTTAACAGCTAATCACACAACCACCTAATTCTACACGTATGTCTACCATCAGGACTTGAACCCGCAACCTTAAGGTTGGGAAACACATTTTCCAAACTCCAATACTGTTAAACCAAGACACATTTGGTAACTATAAGGCATAGATACTTTATAAGCCAAAACCCTAGCAAAACCATGCAATTGTTAAAAACCTATAGTAACCAAGTCCAAAAACCCTAATCTGTCCGATCAAAGTCAAGCAAAAGTTTGATTGCCTCAAATGTGATTTCGCAACTCTTCGCAAACAAGTTTTTAGTGGTTGATCATTGGAACTTCAAATCATAGCAATGAATAGAGCATAAAGATATGATAATCGTCAATAAAAAGTGAATCTAATACAACAAAAATACCAAATCAGTAGCAGCATTGAGTTTCTGCGCTTTGGATGTCTTCCCCATTGAAACGTTTGGATTGCTGAAACCTGGATGATCAAAAATCAGACAAGAGTAATAGAGTTGAAGAGAGTGTGTGATTCTTGTTTTGGTTAGAATTGTTTTGGGCTCAAACATGAGAGGCCCACTAAGAGTAAAAGCTGGCCCAAATTTCATTTTAGGAAATTTCGCTGTTTTTTGAACCAAGTAAATTACACTATTGGTCCTTTACATATATTAGTATTTCATATTTAGTCCTTTGGTTATCCATATGGCATATCATTTAAGTTTTTCAACCTAGTTGTTATATTGGCGTTATACCATTTTTCTATTCCCAACTTGAAAGTTAAACATAACTCAATTTTACACCACTTTTTATTTTATTTTAATTTCTTAAGAGAGAGAAAAAGAGAATGGAAAAAAAGAGGAGTTAATTGTTCAAATGGTCATTTAATTTAGGGGTTTCTGTCATTTTCGTTCTTTAACTTCAAAAGTGGTAAGGAGTGTCCTTTAACTGCCAGTTCTATGCCACTTTGGTCATTTCTAACGGTAGCGGTTAGTCAACTCTGTTAAATCAGGGGCAATTAGTCTTTTTACCACTTTTCTAATATTTTGTTAATTTAAAATAATATTTAGTCTTTTTAGGATAAATGAGTTAATTTTCTTATTAATTAAAAATAATATTTAATCTCTCTCTCTATATATCTATACTCACCCTCCCCTTCTCTCAACTTGATCTGGTCTCTCACTCTCACCCTTGAATACCACCACCCCACCACCACCCTCTGAAATCGCCACCTCCACCGCCTCCCGCCACCACCCGCACCACCACTGCACTGCCGTCACTTCACCCCCTCCCTCTTTTTCTCCCCCCCTCATCCTCGAATACCACCGCCCTACCACCACCGATCTGTTTTATTTGAGCAACGCCGCCACCGCCAACGCACCAACGCTAGATCTGAGCACCGATCTGGTTTATTTGAACACCGCCGTCACTAGAACTGCCGCCTCTGCCACCGTTCATACTATTCAGATCCGATTTGTTGATTCTAGGGTTTTCTTTTTTCAGATCTGAGTTGTGTGTGGTGTTGGTGATGTGCGGTGGTGGTGGGTATGTGTGTGTATGGATTCTTTTCTAAACACCCACATGATTCTTCTTCTTGGTGTGCGGTGGTGGTAAGTTTCATTGACGGTGGTGGTGGGTTTCATTTTTAAATCTGAAACAACCACCACCATTAAAATGTAGAATATATTTTAAGATCTGATCGTGGTGGTGGGTTTTCATTAACGGTGGTCGTCTCATTTGTGGTGGGCGGAAAATGTTACCGTTGTGGTGGTGACCGGAAACAGAGGAGAGAGAGGGAGAAAGAAGGGGCGGTGTTGGTTGTCTTAAAGTGTAGAGAGAGAGACATGAGAGAGATATGTTAGAGAGACTAAAAGAGAAAGAGAGAGATTTAAGGATGAGAGAGAGATGGTGGCGGTGGTGGAGCGAGGTGGTGGTGGTGGAGGGTGGCGGTGTTGGTCGTGTCCGGTGGGTGGTTTGACAGGTCGTTGAGAGAGTCTGTAGAGAGAGAGTGTGAGAAAGACTATGGAGGTAGAAGAAGAGGACAATAAATCATTATCATTAATAGATAATCATTAATAATTAATATGTAAAATGAGTAAAAGGTAACTAAAAGAATAAAACAATAATCAAAGGGCATGATTGTCATTTTACCTAATTTTAACAGAGTTGACTAATGGCAATTAAAGGACGATTCTCACCACTTTTAAAGTTAAAGGACCAAAATGACAAAAACCCCTAAGTTAAATGACCACTTGAACAATTAACTCAAAAAAGAGAGAAGAGGAAGAGAGAGCGTGGTGATCTTCGGGTTGTGGAAACAGAAATACTTCACCCGATCGGGTTAAGAGGAGGACGTATGGTGTTCCATACTATCCTGACCAACCTAAATGTTTACCCGATTTCATTGGGTTATGCTATATGTCTGGTCTTACATTAAGAAAAAGATGGCAATTGTCCTTTATTTGAAAATTTGTTACACATGTGGAACCATGTGCCTGTGGTCCTTTAGTTAATGATAAGATAACTTTGACCTTTACAAATTAAACCTCTCATATGCCTTGTACATAAGGGCAAAATTATCATTTTCATTATCTATAATTAAAAAACAATCTTCCCCTTCCATTTAAGGGTGTTCAATTTTTGGCTGCGAGTCGCAAAAAATCGAAATCTGAAGCAAACTAAATTCGAATAATCTGATTTAAATTGCTTTGTTTGGTTTTCATATTGGTTTATAACTCAATTTGAAAATTTACATTGGTTTTGAATCGAGTCATGTTACTCCACTTCTATATATAACTTTATCTTGGTTTATATATAGTGATATGTTAAATTTTGAGACTACTAAAACCCCTATAAATACTATCCTAACTCATCCTTAGAAGTTTAAACTCCAACCAGATTGCCAAAATCGCAAGGTTTTCCGATTAAATTTGGTTTATACTATAAAAATTGGAACAAAACTATCCAATTAGGTAAATTTGGTTTTATTCGAATTCGAATCGAGTTCAAATATCTGAATTCCAATTGGATTTTCTAGTAGTAATACGAATTCGAATCAAATTCCGAATTTAGGTAAAATAATGTCAAACTTGAGTAACCCGATTCAAACAATTCGAAAAACACAAAATTCGATCCGATACACAGTTGTCTTACTCTTGAAAGAAAACTATACAAGTGATTCTAATAGTTGACTTTTTAATCGTTTCTACAACAATGATGCATAATATTTGTACTGCCTATGTTGGATTGATCATAAGCATCAACCCCAAAAAAAACTAAATAGTTTATAAAGGTTACAACTTTGACCATCTATTTATATTATTCAACATATCAACTCGAGGCTCCCAACCTTCAAATCCTTCTTTGCAGCAACAATATGTTCATAATAATTGCTTCCGTTCTATATCTTCTTTGGATCTTGCTATGTCATGTTATGGTCTATTTGGGGTTGACGAAATTTAATTATTCATCCTCCTTCATTGGCTATGGATAAAGCTCGGATGTATTTTTGTAAATAATAATTAAATATATTATATATAAATAAACATATAACAATAACAAACTTATCATAGCACATGAACCGAAACCAACGTCACAAATATGAATTTATAAATTAATCATAAATAAAACTTATACTTTTGAATAAATTGACATGAATACAAATTATTGCATAAAAGAGAAGCTTTAAAAAAAGAAAAATCTAAAAAAGAAAAGGAAGCACTAAAAATGGTCAAAAAGGTCGTAGTGCGAGTGTGTGTCGTCGACATCCAAATGCTAATGCTACTCTACTACCTTTAGCCATGAACATCTACGCTTGATTCCCCCTTTACAAGTATTTTTTATTATAATAATGACATAAAAAATTATATGAATAAAATATTTTTTATTTAAAATTAAACTTAGTTATCAAGTTAATATATCATTAGTAAGATTATTCGATTATGAAGTGTTAGAACACTAACTTCTAATTATCATAATAATTAAAGCATATAGTGTAAAAAGTATTACGTGGTTAAGTAAAGAAAGAAAACCATTCTCATTATTTACAAGATAGGTGTGAAAAGATGAGGCGGGGCTGAGAGCCCGCAATGGAAAGAGAGAGGGGAAATAACAATTGCATATACAACTTTATTTCATGCTTCATTTTTTTTCTATCTTTAATAATCGTATATTTATTTATTTTTTATTGAATTTATTTTATCTAATAAAATATTTGAGTAAATTGATAAATGCATGGTTATCAGTTTTTGATAAAAAAGGAATATGATTTTAAAAAGATGAAATGTTTTATAATTTAATCAATTTTGATATTTTGAAAATGAGGAATGTGGTAAAAAGACATTTAGTAGAAAATTAACAGTGATATAAACTTTACTAGTATTCAGTTAATGTTTTATAACACTTTCGAATGGCTTTTACTATTAAAAACTAGTATTTTACCCGCGCGATGCGGCGAGGTAAAATAGTTCAATTTGTCGACATAGGGGTGTTCAAAATTAGGATATAAACCGTTTTAACCATAATCCGAACCGCTCCGTAACCGGAAAAGCCGAAACCGTTTTCAAATTCGGTTTAAAAACCGAAACTGATTACATAAAAAATAGTACAACTCAAATAGCATTATTTACAATATGTTTCAGCAATGATCTTAAACATCTTTAAACACTTTAATTACATAAAACTGTCAAATTTTAAATACATAATGAATGCTTTAAAACTGTCAAAAAATTAATTACAAAAAATGTCCTGAATTTAATGACAGTTGTACTATTTTAAAAGTGTTAAGATTGTTGCTCAAAGTTATTGTAAAGCATGCTATATTACTTGTACTACTTAAATTAAAAAATTTGTCTTAAAAAAAAGAGCTAAATGCTTTATAGATTAGTAAAGATGATGATGATGATGATGATGATACACAAGATTTTGATGGTTCATGTGACACGTTATGTAAAAGCAGATTAATACATCAACTATTTATCTGTAACTAGCAGTACCAAGATATTGACTAGGTGTTTCACATGATCATGAGTTCTAGTCCGTGATAAAAGATTTAGAAGAAGATTATGGTGTGTGTATTTTTGTTATATGTATTTTGCTTATGTTTTTTCTTAAAAAAAAAAGAGAATGTTACTTTATGCAGGTAGCTAAGTTTCTGTATTGTCACATAAAATTCATGATTCTTTTTCAAATTTCAAAACTTACGTACTTTGTGGCTTACCCTTGATTTGTGATTCTTTGATCAAATTTTTTTATTTGAGCCTCAAAATTTATTTTATTTTTCATTCTTGGGAGTGTGCTTTGATTTTGTATGGCATAGGCTGAAGCAGGTGATTATATTAAGGATAGTCAAAGAAGATAAAGGCTGATGGTTACAAGGTTTTCGGTGGTTCTATTTTCTTAAAGAAATATATTTTATCTTGAAGATCGAAAAGGCTAAGGGTTAAATACCTTTTGAATATTGAAAGAAAGGGTGTACAAAAGTCGAGTCAAGCTTAAGCTCGGTTCGATAGCTTCACGACTGACGAGCCTTCATGATTTAGACTCGAGCTCGGCTCGAAGAGGATTTAGGATTGGCTCGAAAAACTCGAATATTTATTCTAAAATATTTCTTAAATAACCAAACTTATTCCAAATCTATGAAAAACTATATTGTATAACATAAATAACTTATAATGTATATATACATTATAACAAAATAGTTAAATTTCCACCCAATAATTATAATCAACAATAATAAATTTATCTATTATTTTTTGTACATCCATATACACGTTTATATATTATATAAAGTTTTAAAATCTCGATAGAGCACGAGCCATGCCCTTATAAGCTCGAGCCCTACTCATTATATATTTCCAAATTATTTTTAGACTCTAGTTTAAGCACAAATTTGATATAGCACGAGTTAAACAATATGCTCAAGCTTAAGCCAAGCTCAAATAACTTAATAAAAACTTTGACTTATTACAATTATAATTTAAAGAATAAAAAAGAAAACAATAAGGAAAGAATGAAGAAATAAAAGGAGACAATTACATATAGCCCAACAAAAATTACGAATGAGAATTAATGCTCGAAAATATCCGGTGGACGTGGCTCCAATCTTGCCTCTATTAGCTATCTACAGAACCGATTGACGAATAATTTCTGGGAAAAATTCTTCTATCCATTAATTATTTTTCATATATTGCGGATCAACTTCATATAATAGACGACTAGATAAATGTTCCGCATATTACATACGAGGTAGAAATAACTGATGTTATATAATAACTAATATATTGGTGCTTAGGAATTAAGATAGTAAATTTTAATTTATTAAAGTCAATAATATTTGTATTTGTGCAAAAGATCCATTACAACAAGTAAATAAATAAGTAGGATATACTTAAATGTGTTGTAAGTTAATTTTCTTTAATAAATATAACTATTTTTTTATCTTTTTTGTAATTTTAGTTAAATACATATAACGTCCATAATTCATATTATTCATGTATATTAATTTAACTTAAATTTGTGAATAGGCATTAATATGGTATTTATTATATAAATCAATTTGTTAATATAAATTAGTTTAAGTTTGTATCCACGTGTACAAATGAGAAATCGTTTATTATTTATTTATTATTTATTTAAGGTTGATTAAAGTCATAAGATTATATGGATTATTCAATAGTTTATATGTGATAGTTTAACTCTAAAAAATAAAATTAATTTTTAAGTTTAAGTGAATAAAAATAATTATTTTATTATATGAATAATTTATATCGTGTAATAAATTATATATATATATATATATATATATATATATATATATATATATATATATATATATATATATATATATATATATATATATATATTGTATATATTGGAGATTTCTCAAGTTCCAAATTCACCAAAGAGTCCCCGTGTAAATTGAATTAAAAAGCTTCGGCCTATATTTATCATCAGGAGGGACCCATCTTTTAACTTGAAACTCAACTACGGTGTTTAAATACTTCGAGAAAATTTTAGTATCTCATGAGTTTATGGTTAATTTACTAAATTATTTTTTAGAAACTCATGAAAAGTACTTTTTTACTTTGCTAACTGATAAATAATATACGTTTTATTTTTGGGTAAACTGCATAAAAATGTAATGAACTTTATCTTGGTTACTATTGTATACAACAACTTTAAATTTTTAAAAATAATACAATTTACCTTTTATAATCATCTCATTGCATGCAAACAACTTTTTTATGTGTCTATTGTTTAGTTCTCATTGTATACAATAATTTTTGTCATAACTTACATAATATGCAATAAGTTGCATATAATGTGATGATTATGAAACTTGATTGTATTATTTTTAAGAAAATAAAATTGATTGTATATAATGATACTTAAGACAAAGTTTATTATATTTTAACGTAATTTGCCCTTTATTTTTTTATGTGTTGTACCAGGAAGAGAACAAAATATAAGCTAATTATGTATATCTAAAGTGTTTTGATGTTTATGGAGAAGAATATAATACATGATAGTACGGGAATTTTAATGGTGTTATAGACAAATTTTTCATTAAAGACGGAAACAACTTAAAGTTTTAATATTTATTCTTCATATAATTTTTCATAAATTATTAAAATTTAACTAAATATTAATTTTCGTGACTTGGGATTAATTTCAACAATTGTATGAATCATACACTTTTTAAAATTTTATATACGAAACTCAAAAGAATATTTATATGAACACACTTCTTCGTAAATTAGGATTAAGTACACCAAATTAATATATCAATGTTACTTTCCAAAAGTTTCCAATTACATTCCTTATTTATTATATTGATTTAATATAGTTTTATCCAGTAATATATAAAACTAAAAAACAATAGGATAAGATTTCTGAAGAATAATTTTTTATTTTGTTTCTCATAATTAAGCATAAAATTATCACCACATCATAACAACAACATCAATTTGGTTCGGGTGGGTCGTGGTTAATTCCAACTATTTCGGTCGGTCTAGTTTATTTAATCTGAAATATCATATTGTCACCACCTGGTTGGATGTGGTAACCTTTGCTTGATAGTTTGTTAGTTCGGGAAGTCTGTTAGTTCGATGTTTAGACGGAGGTCGATTTGGTTCGAGTCCACCAGGTGATTGCCATTTGGCTTTACGAGTTTTAGATTGGTTGACCGGATTGGTCTGTTGGATATTAGCAGTTTAGTAGGTTAGGTTTGCGTGTTTAAATTCCGTTGTTTGTATCGTTGTATTAACTAGCATCTAGCTAGTTTTTAAATTTTATATATAAAATACTTGCCTTTCAAAAAAAAAAAAAAAAAACACAACATCAATGCTTGGTTTCTTTTTGAATGTTGTTTACACTCTTTTTTTCAATGTCTTGTAGTAAAATAGGGTTCACAATGTAAGTTAAAATATACTTAGGGGATCGTTTTTATTTTCTCGGCTTATTTTCTTATTTTCAAGTAAGAAAATAAAAAAAATAAATTTTTTTTGAACGATAAACACACACACCTTTCTAAACATACTCTTAAATCTATATCATTGTTCACGCCGGTACTTAAACCCACAACCTCTTAGGAAGGGAACCACCTTAAACGCCAGATACTGTCAGGCTACAAGCCCTTTAGTAAATGAATTTATTAAATATAAACCCACAATAAGCTTAGCCTGTAAAACTTCTAGAATTTTAAAATCTTACTTTTTAAGGTTAGTCGTAACATCAACAAACGGAAAATGTAGTTAGAGTTGATGAATATGGAAAGACTGAAATACATCTCAATAATAATATAACTGGAAATTAATATTCAATAGATGAAATCTATTTGTAACAACAATTTCACATTTAATTTTGTATGTTCTAAATATATCTTGCTAACTATAAATGATTATTGTAAGAAATATTCTTTTTATATAATCCTATTAGCATCATGAGTTCGAGATATAGGATTTATCAAATTTATAACAGAACTTAGTTTACTAAACTCTCCTCAAAAACTCCAATTTCTTGACATATGGAAATGATCAATGACATTGGAATCAGGATTAGTGATGTAAATGGGTACGGGTAGGGACGGGGACCACAATACCCATCCCCATCCCCGACCTCCAGCCCCAGACCCATCCCCGCCCCGGCCCCACCAAATCCCCAACGGGTTCGGGTGAAATAATCCCCACCGGGTATGGGGAACCCGATGGGTACCCATTTACTACATAATGACAATTTTTGATATGAAAAAAATATAAAAATAAACATCGATAAACATTAATTATTCAAAATACGAACAATATTCGATGACAAGACCCAAAAAAGATGATGACAATATTATCAAGTTTGAAAAGTAAATAAAACAAAAACGACAAGTTCTTAATATCGTAAAAAAAACATTTCGCCTTCAATCTTCATCACCAGCGGATCATCAATTCACCATGAAATCTCGTAACTATAACAATTCATTGAATGTCTACCTAGTGTATTTAATAAATGATCCATTATATAAAGTTATAAACTGATATATATTATATTTATATATATGTTTATCTATATCGGGTCTTAAACGGGGCGAATAGTACTATACCCGTCCCCGCCCCATCCCCGCTTCGGGTACACCAATTCATCCCCATCCCCGACCCATCACCCATTAAGGCGGGGAATACCCGCCCCGTTCGGGTCGGGTACCCACGGGTCACGGGGAATCCCCGCCCCATGGGTACCCGACCCGAACGGTCCTCTCTCATTCTTAACGGGTCGGGTACCCACGGGTCACGATTCATCTTCCTGTATGTTGTTTCATACAGGAAGATGAATTCGTTTATTCAATATGCGCGCTTAATCTAGTTTCATAGATGCTTGCTCCTTGTAAACGGTCCTCTCTCATTCCGATCAAAGCTTTTTTTTTTTTTTTTTTTTGAATAGCCGAATAAATTTCTTTTAACACAAAATAGGTTCGAAACACACTGGAATAGTATAATACACTCACATACTATCTATAATTAAAAGCACAACACCACTCCGCAACATATCTAAATCTTTCCTACACCATTAACCCGTCGCATCTCCATAGATTATAAGAACAATATAAGCTCGAGACCGTTCACACGATATGCTCAGCATCAATATCAAAATTCCAACAATAACCCTCATCTCCAGAATATAAACAGTAGCAGAGCTCCATGTCAACAGCTCAATATGGGGAACCATAAAACGGGGAAGCCATAGCAGTGTCTGAAATACCATCATCAAGAGATCCACATAGCGTGTCAAAAGCATAATCCATCTTAGGAGGTACCATCATTCCACCTGCATGACTAAATAAAACAAACAAAGTCTGGGGCTTGATAAAACGGGTTTGCCAAACACTTAGAAAGATGGCTTCGCAAACCAAAGGGATTGACATGCCTCCCTTATCACACCTAGGATACAATAAGTGCACACCTCCTGCACAACCAACACAACCCCTACTAGCCTATAACCATGGCAAAATACGAGAAGGAAAACACGAAGTGCTGTGTGTGCAAGAAAACAGTGCCACCGGATAACACCAACAAGGAACCTTTGCCACAGCCACTAGCCTACCAACTCCACCCTTGTAACCCCAACCCAAACCTTTCCCAATCAACGCCCATAGAGGTATTAAGATGTGACCTAACCAAAGCGTCTCCTCACAAATCGACCATCATAAAGCGCATAGACCCATGGTAGATATGCCACAGTGACTATCGTAAGAGTGCAAACAGTAGCTGATATTTCATTTTCACAGATCCACACATTTTGCCACTGTGATAGACCTTCTCAAGATGATCCCACTTTCCACCTACATGAAACAACATAACCAAACAAAATCTAGGGCTTGAAAAAACGGGTTTGCCAAGCACTTAGAAAGATGGCTTCACAAACGAAAGGGATTGAAATGCCCCCCTTATCCCACTTAGGGAACAAAAAGTGCAAGCCTCCTGCACCACCAAACGCAACCCCTACTAACCTATAACCATGGAAAGACACGGAAGGGAGAAACACGAAGTGCAGTGTGTGCATAAAACAGAGCCACCGAATAACATCGTCAAGGGAAACCTTTGCCACAGCCACTAGCCTACCAGCTCCTCCCTTATAACTCCAACCCAAAACTTCCCCAACACAAGGCGTTCATAAGCGTAAGGCCCGAAACATAGAATCATGGTGGGTAAAACATAGTGACCTATATATACAAAAGTCTGGAGCTATGAAAGATGGATCTGCTAAGGCGGCACGCGAAAAAACCTAGCAAATCAAAAGGGATCAAAGTGCCCCCCTTATCACCCCTTGGCTACAAGGTGCAACCTCCTGCACACATAAATCCCAAAACTAACCTATGACCATGGCTACTCATCGTAGGAAAACAAGCGTGAACAGTGTGTGTACAAAATTAGTGCCACCATATACACCAGCAACAAGATGAAGCCATAGCCTCTAACCTAACATCACCACCCTTATAACCTCCACCGAAACCCCCGTGTCATGGACACCCCAAACATCAAGCAAACCTTTGAACACAAACACTCTTTTAACCAAAAGACCTCCTACACTCACACACACATAATTTTAGCCACCTCCTCTAGAAAAACCTGCAGCAAATTGCTCTTCGAACCTGCATATCACACAAAAAAACTACACTGAAAGTTACTTAAATCGCCGCAATGTTAGGAGAATACCCACAATCCTCATACCCAAGCAATCCACGGATATACTCTAACACCTCCTTTTTTTGCCAAAACATCTGCTTCACAGATCAAGTCCGTCGGAACGTACTGGACTTCCCATTCCTCGAAAACGCTAGACATACTCCTAACTCTACCTAACACATCGACCACCTCCCGGGAGGGCGCCACTACATTATTGATGATACTAACCGCTAGATCAGAATCCGTGTAGACCCTGACAAGATCAACATCTAACACCTTATTACTTTTTAAAACTAACAACCCGTAAAACACTGCTTCCATCTCTGCTACTAAAGGAGAACATAATGGGATAGATTTTGAAAACGCACCAATTAATAGCCCATTGCTTTCCTCCTTAATCACCCCTCCAATACCAGCCCTACCTCGAACACGATTTACTGATCCATCCACATATATTACTACTTTTGTTGCCCCTGCCCCATTTCTACTATCCCCAATCCATGATAACAAATTATCTCCCCTCAACACCTCCACTGGTCTAACACACATGTCCAATGAAGATCCTGCCACCCTTGGCCACTTCGCAAAACACCATTGTCCAACTCTCAGCCAAGCCAAATCAACTGCTCTTTCAATACACATTCGTTTATTATTAAAAACGACATTATTCCTCTCAGTCCATATAGTCCATAGAACTCCGTACATAACAACCATCCACACTTTACGAATCCATTTGCCGTTACACAACTTAGGCCATAACTCCACTAACCCTACTAAGCTCCTAGGGACTACCCAAGCTATGCCTAACCCACTCAACACTTTAGACCATACCTCCCAAGATATGCCACAGTGTAACAACAAATGTACCGTGGTCTCCCCGAAGCTTTTACACAAAGGGCATACATCTTCGTTTTGCCTCAGCACCCCTCTCCTTGCTAACTCCGACCTAACTGATATACTGTTCCACACCGCTTGCCACACAAAAAGCCTAACCTTAGGAGGGCCCCAGTACTCCCACAGAACTGCAACTCCATACCTCATTTCTTCCTTACAAGCTCTATTAATCAAACTACCTACTGAGAAGTCACCATTACTATCAAATTTCCAAGATACCCTATCTTTCTGGTGCAATCGCGGGTACTGGGAATTCAACACCCCTAGGAACTCGATATATATATCTTTTTCCCAATCAAAAACCTTTCTTCGCAATTCTATCTTCCAAACCCATCTTGAATCCCTCCATTCCCCAAAACTGCAAACCTTGCCCTCTTTACACTTTGCAAGGGCATATATTCTAGGAAATCTAGATTTCAGATCAAAACCTCCACACCATCTATCATTCCAAAAATCAAAAGTATCCCCCACACCTAACTTGGCTACAAATCCCTCACATACTATATCTCTAATATGAGAAATTGTCATGGAGGACTGCCCAGAAATACTGTAACCCTCAAAAAGCCCTCGCTCCAACCCTAATCTAAAAAGGGCATTGATACCTTCAGCAGCAATGTTGAACAGTAAAGGAGACAAAGGGTCCCCATGTTTCAGACCTCTTTTCATAGGAAACCTACGAGAAGGCGATCCATTGACTAGTACAGATAAAGAAGATATCCTAAGACATCCTTTTACCCACGATATCCATTTCTTCCCAAACTTCATTTCTGACAAAATACCAAATAGGTACTCCCACTCAATGGAATCATATGCCTTTTCAAAATCCAATCTCCAAATCATCGATATCTTCCTGTACAAGACCCTAAACCCACTGTCCTTGAAAGGGAGATCTCCATATTTACACCTGACTACCCTTCTCCAGACAGAGTGCTCGTCGTTCCAATACCTCCACAACCATTTCGTCAACAATGCATGGTTCTTCATTTGTAGATCACCAACTCCCAGACCCCCGTATTTTTTGGGCTTCTGTATTTTGTCCCAAGCCACCATACACAACCCTTTCTTATTTCCGCTGCTAGACCAGAAAAACTGTCTTCTCAGCTTCTCTAACTCCCTATACACCCCAGCCGGAACTCTAAATAAAGACATATAGTACATAGGTAAATTGTTTAAGACTGATTTGATCAATGTGATTTTACCTGCCTTAGACAAAAACCTTGTTTTCCACATCTCCAGTCTACTCTTCACCTTCTGAACAAACGGCTCCCAAAAGGAGGAATTCTTTGAATTCCCACCAATAGGCAACCCTAAGTATATACATGGCAAGCTACCGACCTGGCACCCTAATAGGTCTCTCACCCTAGCCAGCCTCTCCTCATTCACATTAATCCCATAAATGACACTCTTCCTCATATTCAGTCTCATCCCAGACATAAGGTAAAAAATCCTTAAAACAATGCACATATTTCTCAACTGACCAATATCCATCTTGTTAACCAACATAGTGTCATCTGCAAACTGAATATGAGAAATTGTCATGGAGGACTGCCCAGAAATACTGTAACCCTCAAAAAGCCCTCGCTCCAACCCTAATCTAAAAAGGGCATTGATACCTTCAGCAGCAATGTTGAACAGTAAAGGAGACAAAGGGTCCCCATGTTTCAGACCTCTTTTCATAGGAAACCTACGAGAAGGCGATCCATTGACTAGTACAGATAAAGAAGATATCATAAGACATCCTTTTACCCACGATATCCATTTCTTCCCAAACTTCATTTCTGACAAAATACCAAATAGGTACTCCCACTCAATGGAATCATATGCCTTTTCAAAATCCAATTTCAGAAGTACCCCTTTCACCTTCTTAGACTTCATCTCATGAATGATCTCTTCTACGATCATAGCACAATCTAGAATGTGTTGCAATTAGAGATAATCGATTACATAAAGGATGTAGGATATCAAGCCCTCCCTAAATAAATATGTTAATGTGGTTGTAGTTTTAGCGGACGATAATTTCACCAAGGAAGAAAAATACTGCTACTAATAGAGTATATACTTATAATATGCCTATTAACTAGGAAATCAATCAACTACTTCACGGACTCTTCCTTGACTGCAATATATGGTCTTTGACTTCTAATAACAAACAACCACAACTAGACAAATTCAAACAAATCCATTCAGCTAGGCTTCTACGTACGTCCAAACATGCTGACAATTTTTATGCATTGAAATGTTGTAACTAACGCAAACCTTGTTGTACTATCAAAAATTGACATGCAACAATCAACCTATCAAGATTAACTCCAACAAAGGAGTGGTAGGCTAGTTGTGTCTTATGCTATACATATGCTTGGATGAAGTTGACCATTGTTTTTCAAATGCTCGAAAGTTGATGGTCTTTGGCACAAAATGTGGGACTGGGTTGGGATTACAGGAGATAGTATCACGTCGGTCTCTGACTTTTAGAGTAGGAATTTTCTACTTTTAAATGAAAATTAAGATCCGTTCCAACGGTTTCAAGGTAATATGTACGGTGACATTATGGTCAATTTGGAACTCGTGAAACTGTCTTTTACACATAGAGGACACACAAGCCTTGGAGAAACTAAAACAAGAAGACTTATTCCCATGGATGCAACGTCAATCGGATTTATAGACGATTAATAGAGGCAAATTTGAATATTTTGTTGGATAATTGGTTTTCTGTCTTCTCTAGATTTTTTTCTCACTAGTTAAATAGCTAAATGTAGCTCTATTTGGACTTGATGATTATATTTATCTCCAACTTGGAGACATTTTGGCTTATTGAAATATTATAATACTTTGCTATGCTTTAAAAAAACTTATGTAGCTCTATTAAGGCTTGATGATTGTATTTATCTCCAACTTGGAGACATTTGGGCTTATTGAAATATTATAATACTTTGCTTTGCTTTAAAAAAACTTAGTTTAGTAAACATTATTATTGTGTATCGGACTATAAAAGTTTTTATAACGTGTTTCAAACATTTAATTTGTCATTATTATATGTATTAAATTAAACTGTATTCACTAAACTTATTCATTTTTCCCCTAACAAAAATACATAAAATGACAACCATATAAACTTTTGATACATGCAATATAAATTTTAATATTCAATATTCATAAAAAATTAAACATAATAAACTAAATACATTTTTACAAACTAATTCATACACAAAAGCTTCATTACAAGAGTTCATTTAATGAAGCCTAAGGAACGAGAAGGTGATAGTTACTCTTTAAATATATTAGTATAAAAAATCATAATTTAAAAACAATAAATAAAGTAAGTTTTAAAGAAAATCATCCATACTCTATTCTATTCTTTCTCATTTTCTACATCTTCATTTTTAATTTATTTATCTTAAAAAGTTAATTATGATAAAAATAAATCAAAGCATCTTTTGAATTCACCGATTCAATAAAACGAACTTAACATTGACACCTGTTTCTTTGATTTTTCAATGCCATTATTAATTGTATTAATCATTAATTAAATTTTCACCACCATATATGGGTCATCTCCTCATCATCCATTATTCTCTTCTACAGCCACTACCTTTTATATGCTGCCGTCACCACCTCCTTTCCCTACACCAAACCACCACATCCTCAACCGTCACAAAATCAAACTCTAAGCCAAGTTGTTCACAAGTTTCAAAACAGATACTTAGGTTTAGTTTGTTTCATAAAAATTGAAAAAATGGAATAAAACTAAAAATGAAATTAAAATGTTTCAAACGTTTAGTTTGTTTCTAAGCCAAGCCAAGTTGTTTGTTCTAAATTTTGTAAAACAAACGAGACCTTACTCTTTTCCTTTTGCCATTGTTATCACACACCGCACACGGTTTCCGTCACTCCGCTAACATGCCCTAGTTGCCGACTCATACTCTCGATCAGCAGTAACTCTAACCATTCTCATCAATCAGTACGGTCTTCCTTATCGCAACAAATGTTAGACGTCTTTCTGGGCATATCTACACATGTACACCTCAATCAACAACAAAAATAGACCCGCTTATAGTTTATCTCACAACTCATTGATAAGTTGGTTTCAAAATCTCGTGTTTTATTCTTCATACGAGAAATTCAAAATATCACAATTATATCGAACTAGTTTATAGACCCGTATACATACGGGTATTATAAAAGTAAACTTGACATGTATTAAAATCAATAAAAATGTTAGAAGTATACATACACAAAAACTTTCAAATACGTATCTAAGAAAGCAAACGCTTCCTTGTTGTCTTCAAATAAAGTAAAGACACAAGGTCTCAAAATATTTCAACTCAATAAAATAATCAAATGATGATATTAAAGCTATAATAGAATAAAGAGATATGATTTTTTTTTTCCGATAGTTCATTTTCATCTCTTATTTTTAAATTATCATACAAGATGAAAAGGGTATTTTCCATAACTTTAAAATGTCTTTGGTGGAACTTAACTGAAATGTTTGAATCACTTTCATTATACAAATATACATAATAGCATAATTATTCTTGCCTGAGATGATCTTTGTCTCGATAACATGTGTATCAAATTGAAATAATGGAAAAATATATATGATAATTGAATGACACTAATAAAATAGTTTCAGGACCATCAAGAATATCTATCTTTACATCTCTCATTTTGGATTTTTAAATATATAATATATCATCATTTAATGATACATTTTATTTTAAACCATATTTTGTAAAAGTTTACATATGTCTTTCTAATAAGATTGAAAATGTTTTAAAATCAATAACTAAACATTTTAAATAACATATTCAAGATGTCTAATAAGCTCATCACCATATCCCAAAAAACCCACTCGGCTAAACAAAAAACCTACTACTATTAATGAATAACAAAAAATTAAGAATATACTAATTTTAAAAAAGTGTAATCTTACAATAAAATTTATATCAAAACACAGATAAAAATGAGACGGTAGCAAATATATAATTATTTTTTCTCTAAATAAAATATATCACAAGTTATTAATCATAATTTATAAAAAACAAATAATTAATTACATTAATATACAAATTTTAGAAAATCCCCCTCACATTTTCTTAAAAGCAAACACCCTTACAATTTTCATCTAGCCCCCTCCCAATCCATTTAAAATTGAATTTCCTAATACGCCAATCTTTCTAAAATTGTTTTGGTAAAATTAAACGATTTTGAAATTAAAGGTTTTGATTGGTTGATAGAAGTTGATTTAATAAGTAAAAATAGTAATATAGTAATTATATATAGAGTTAATTACTGATTTGGTCCATGTGGTTTAACCAAAATATCCTTTTTAGTCCTTTATTTCAAAAATTGATCTGTTTGGTCTCTCTGATTGTCATTTTGTCACATGCTTAGTCCTTTAACTAACTTTTCGTTAAAAATTCTGTTAATTTTGTCTTTATATGGGGTATTTTAGTCATTTCCCTTTAAACCTTTTTTAAATAAATATTTATTAAATATATTTACCATTCCCCTTCCCCAATAACCCTAGACTCTCTCTCTTTTCTCTCTCTTCTCTCTCAGTCTCTCTTTCTCTCTCTACGGTTTGCATACCTACAACCGCCACCACCACCATCCTCCACCACCACCACCACCACCACCACCATCCACCATAATCTACCGCCACAGTCCTTTTCTTTGAGCTCCATCCCCTCTCACCCTCACCACTGTCACACTTTTCATAGGTGGGTGGTTACGGTTCGTGGGTGAGGAGAGAGAGGGTGTTAGGGTTTCGTTGATGGCTCTGCAGTGGTGGTTTGCTGCGATGAGGTGTCTACCATCGGTTGAATGAGGGATGGTGGCGCAGTGGTTGCTGACTGTTACGAGGGAAAAAAAGAGAGGGAGAAAAGGGTGTCGTGATGGTGGAGGCGGTTTGTGGCAGAGCTAGGATGGAGACGGGTTTAGGTGGTTGGTCTTGTAGATCGGCGGCAATGGTGGGTTTAGGTGTTCGGTTCGCAACCGGCAAAGAGGAGAGAGAGAGAGGGGTGTTCGATGGTGGCAGATTTAGGGTTTGGGGGTTTTCAGTGGTAAGAGAGGACAACGAGAAACGGAGATGGTGGATTGAGGTTTGAAGGTTGGTCGACGACCGGCAGTGGTTGGATGGTGGTTACGTCTGTGGATGGTAGTAGTGGTGGCTGTGGGTGGTGGCTGTGGTGGTGGTAGCTGTGGATGCTGGTGGTAGGGGTGAGCATGAGTACCGGAAATACCGAACCGTACCGGGACCGTACCGCAACCGGTACCGGTACCCGTACCGAATTAGAGTTTTCGGTCCGGTATTCGGTACTTGAAATATTGCTAAATCGGTATTCGGGACTCGGTATTCTCGGTATTCGGGACTAGTACCGAACAAACTAGGTAAAATAGGTACTCGGTACCGGTACCGGTACCGTATATGAATACTCGATACGGTATTCGGTACCGTGTTTAAATCAAATTCGGTATTCGGTAAAACCGGTACCGGTACCGGCCGGTACCGGTACAGTACCATGCTCACCCCTAGCTGGTGGTGTTTTGTTCTAATCAAGGTTTGGGGCCTGATTTGGTGTTTTCTTTTCGCAAAAATCAACTACCGCCGCAAGGGGCTTCGCCGGCGGCTGTTCACGGTGGTACGGGTGGTGGTGTTCATGGAGGTACTAGATTCTTTGGTACGGGTGATGGTGGTTCTTTGATATGTTGAAATGAAGAACTTAGGGTTGGTGGGGGATAAAATAGATAGACACAGTAGAGAAGGAGAGATTCAGAGATAGAGATAGTAGAAAGAGAGAGTCTGAGACATGGGGAAGAGGGGAGAGTTTTTTAAAATATTTAATAAAAATCTTTTATTTGTGAAAATACTAGAATACCCTATAATAAGACAAAACTAACTGTAAAACTAACAGAAAGTTAGCTAAATGACCAACAGAGATACAAAATGACAATCAGAAGGACCAAACAGATCAATTTTTGAAACAAATGACTAAAAAGAATATTTTGACTAAACCACATGGACCAAATCAGTAAATAACTCTTATATATATTTATAGATACTTGAAGAAAATTTACATAAATACCCCTAAATTAAAACCATAACATTTACCAACTTATTGGTAACTATTCATATACTGTAGCTTAGGAATAGTGTTTAGTTTTTTTTTTGTTTTTTTTTATGTTAAAATTCATCTAAATATAGGGTTATTTATTTACAACGATCATAGTTTTTAAAATTTTTAAGAAGTCAAAATGTTTGGTAAAAAGGATCTTATGTTTTCTTTATTAGTGTTCATTCGGTGTTTGATAAAAAGTCTAACTTACCCAAATGTGTTCAATGTTATATGAACTACCAAAGAAGTCAAAGGATGTAATACTAAGATGTTTCGTAATAGGAAAACGTAAATTTCTTTTTTTGACGTGTAATTTTCACCAAAAATTCTCCCGTCGATTTATGTTACATATATAACAACTATTTTTACTTAACTTATGTCGTTATATAAGTTAACCCCGCACGCATGCCCCGCCCCCGCAATGCGGGGCTAAAAAACCTTGTTTATTTCAAAAAATTGCCAACTCCCTTTATAGATTGATAGAAAAAGTAATTTAGTAATAATATACTATAGTTCTTGTCTTCTCTTTCTTCGTTTTATATTTTAATTCCAGGAGAGGATACATCATGCTCTGATAATTGAGTTTTATGGATTGAAGGTTCGATGACATTTACGTCACAAACTTTTTTTTATCAGCCATCACCGTCACGTATTTATACATATCTAATTTACATATTATTTTTCAGAGTTTTAAATGGCTGGATATTTTAGTTTTTACGAAATATGCTTCACTAAGTTTATTAAGTTTTTATTTATCTGCAAAAATAAACTTTTAAAAGCTTTAAAATTAGAAGTTAAATTAAGTTAACTTTTAAAGGAAGCCTTTAATAAACCACACTAGATAAATACAAAGTAATTAATTTTGTTTTTAATTATAGTTTAATATTTATGTCTTTTTATAATATAGCTACTTATCAAAACACTTTTATATCAATAATACGTTCAGCTTCCAACGTTAAATTAAATTTCTAACTCCGACTTCAGCTAGTTTCGCTAGCATATTCAAATTTTTATGGATCAGAACAATACGTTTGCGTTTATTTGTTTAGTCATACATTTACATTACAACTAAAAGAGAAAAAATAAACTATTTCAATATATATTTAATTAAATATTACGCCAAAATAATATTTTGCAATAAATGTTAGCCGTCTAGACTCTAGATTAGTGTTAAATTCTAAAAGATAATATTCTTTCTATAAAAAATAAATTCGAAAACAGCTTTTTTAAAGAATATGGAGTATTTGTTATTTTTGAAGCATTGTATTTTAAGTGGGGAATTGCGTACAATAGAACGTATAGTTTAATAAAAGCAAATTTGATGGTTGGTGTCGTGACAATTAGGGGACAGATTCTTTGTCTTTTATACATTATTAATGCAGCAAAGGTAAAGTTTTCAATTTATCCTTTACTCTATTATTCACATATTTTTATTTGTACCTTCAAAGTTTTATGATGCTTGGTGTTCGATTTTATATATATGTTGAAAAAAGTTTCTTTATACCGAGTGTATGAAGGTATAATTGTATATATTATCTTCTTCGCTTATCTTAGCTTAGTCTTCTCAAATGACTGTCTTTACTTCTATCACCTTCAACCTCGGCTAGAATTAACCAACCAAGTCTGCCATGCTAACATTTTTCGGCTTTTCGCTGTCCACGGCAAATTAGCCTATTGAAAATTTGGCACTAGAAAACGACATTTGAATATGAAATCCAAAAATGGAAAACAAACATAACTTTAAAATCATGTCATTATGTGTTTAAAGCACAAAATCATGTCTTCAAAATGTAAAAACAAACATAACTTTAACAATAAAAATTACAAAAATGGAAATCAAATTGGAATATGAAATCCAAATAACCTCTAGATTTTCATAAGCATATATGAAAAAGTTGAAGTTTTAAGGAAAACATGTGTACGTCATTAAATTCTTATAATTTAATTATAATTATTAATTTATTTATAGTTTAAATAAAAGTATATGCTAAATGCTAATGCTAATGGTTGACTTCATAGGATGTAAATTAAGCCAAAATTTATGGAACAATTAATAGTGGGGATCCACCCCTAAAAAGAAAAAAATGTCGGCTCCTTTTGTTGTTTTAGTATTCGAACTCATTCTCAATGCTTATAATTAAGATTCCTTGTTTTTGTTTTAAACCTTTTTATATATTTTCTCTTAAATACCCTAAAATTATTGTTTAATCTCAAAAGAACTTGCCACTTATTTAATCCAAGTAATTACAAACATATAGTTATTAGATTCATTATTTTTTGTAACATTCAGATTTTTACATACAAATAGAGACATAAAAAGGAGGAGGAAAAAATGCATTAATTGGTGATTGGGTTGGACTTTCATAGGGTTATGGGCCCAATCTTTATTTTTTAATCTAAATTCAAAATTCAAGAAAATCCTAAAATCTAATGAGTTGCAATGTCTCCAAAGGACTAACTAATTTATACCAGGTTCCCTTCCCAATATAAAACATCGACATAAGTCTTATTCTATTGTTGTTTATGTCATCAAACCAAATAACTAATAGCATGTATTTGGATCTTCATCTTGTGTTCTTATTATTATATTTTTATTGAATATATCTGGATTTTGATCGTTGTAAAATTTCACACAAACACACAAGAAAGAGAACACTAATGGTAGTTTAAAACTGGATTCCGGCATTTGAATTTGTAGTTATGCCTAAAGTGTGTTATTTGCTATTACTTAATTATATTTGCTACTATGTAGGAAATGTTAGTGAGTTTGAGAAGAATAGGTAAAGAATGATTTTTGATGGAAAATTGAGCAATGTGATCTCAAACAAATCTAATCATTCTTGTCCTTACTTGTAGACAAAGCAATAAAAGAGATGAATAGTTAAATACCATAAACTTTGGTCTCTTACCATTGATGTAATGACGTAATTGACCCTTTTGAGTTTAAACATTAGTGGTTAACAAGTTCACAACTTAAAACCTCCAAATTAATCATAATAACAATCCTAACAAAAAGTAATAACATCACTATACATCATAGAAAAATAGAACTTATGTTTGGTTGGTGTACCTATATTTTAATCCAACAATCCAACATGGGTTTTGACCTTAGCGGAGAGAGAGGCAAACATGAAAACAAATGTGAAAAAAGGTTGTAACAAAAGGCCCTAATTTGAGAGGAGGAATGCAAAGCAAAGTTATGACCTAAAAAATCACTAAGGGGATCTTGTCTCTTTGTAGGCTCACTTTTGCTTATGAAAGAAGGATGTGCCAATCATAATGCTTTTGTACCCCCAACTTAAAAAGTTTAATTGCCAATTGGGTTTTTGGGCATTTCCCAAAGAAGCCAATCAAAGTTAAAGGCTTCACATTTATATCCCTCAACTAATTTTCCCTTTTTCCAAAGTGCCTCACAATTTCCAAGTTTTCAGTTTTTTATCTTTTTTTGATGGATTATAACAACTTAGTTATTTTGCTCGCCCCTCTTCAAAGGAAATGGATATAACTTTGGATTTATTAATAAGACAATTCACAACCTCAAAATTGCAAAGCGGTTATTTAAATTATTCAACAATAGTTTATTTAGAGATATATACAATTGAAGATAATTCGGTCTACCGTATTAAGGTGTGTTTAAAGTATACCCTTTTATTGAGGTTGTGGGTTCAATTTCTACCGAGAATATATATGTATATTAGGATGTGTATGTTTGCTTTCATAAGAAAAAAAGATGCACTTAAGATCTAAAGATGCCTAAAATACACATTAATTACATATTTGGTAGAATATACATGTTACGTATAGGTCACGTAGCAGGCTAGAGGTTATGCTAAAAGTGTACAAAATTACATACACGCGGTAATAGTTAATATTGATAAAAATATAAAGGACTGATAGTAAGCTATGTAGATCAAGTATATATGAGTAAGGGGTTTTTTGTTTTATTAAATAGATATATTTATTCTATGTTTTGTGGGTTTGAAGAACGTCGAGAAAATATATTGTATATTTTGCTATAACAAAAAAGAGCTTCTTTTCTTCTTTCTTCCTCTGATCCTAGCAGAGGTAAAATTACCTCTAATCCTAGCAAAGGTATGATGTATCTCACGCCTACATTGAGCCTCACCACTTCGTCAATCAACATTGTCTTCACCACCTCATATGTCATAGTTATACCTCTTTTTTACTTCATTAGGGTTTTCCATCATCTCTAGTCGACCATGATCTTTGGAGTCCTCCGTGTGATCAGGGTTCCGTCAAAAAAGGGAATCTACCTCATCATCTTCATTGTCCTCACCACCTCTTTGGCGACCAACGTATGTGCTTGTCTTAAGTAACTAACTACTAATTTCATAGTCTTCTTTTCAATTTCAATTTCAGACGCATTTAATTCTTCTGATGTCTATTCTGAGTTAGAATCTTCATATGTAATTTGTTCTCAGCTTGAATTAGGTTAAACTTAGAGACTGATTTTGTTAAAATCAAGGCTTGAGTGCTTAATTAGGGCTAAATTGGGTTATACATACATAATTACATATACATCTTTACTACTATATAAAGTATTTAAACTGTATTTTTAAGACTAAATTTGAAGTTAAGTAATGCATATTTTAAAATAACTTATACCAATAAATTTTTAAACTAAAATTATGTTGTATTTAATATGTTAATAGATCACACAAATCAGTTAAGATATTTACAGTAAAAGATAGTAACGATCAAGACATTAATTACTAACAACATTTTATATGTAATACACACACACACACACACATATATATATATATCTTCGTATTCATATGATCAAAATATATGTTAAAATCAACTAATCAAGTATAGAGGTTAGGAAAACCTTTAATAAGATATACATATTACAACTTAGTAGATAGAAAAATAAAATAAAATAATATTATAAAAGAAAATGGAACTTTTCCTTAAATATTATAAGTTGGTCAATTCTAGATAACGAACGGTAGCACCTAGTCAAACAATTCCTTTACCATACGGCATACGCAGTCTAACAACCATAATCTCTCCTAGCGATACCAAATTAATTAATTCGACATTTAATCCAATTTTTGTATAGAATCAAGAAAGAAAGGATGAGAGGGTTGCCAAAAGAATTTTCCAGTTGTCCAATTAAACCATGCATTCCCTACATCTAAGTGTCAACCCGTCATCCTTCCTCTAATACAAGATTCATTACCCACTAATGTTGGTTACAATTAAGATTTTATTAGTTTTCTTCATTATCAATGAACCTTCCAAGTTTAATGATCTTGATGTGGAACACTAAATTTGTATTGTCTAAAATTTTTAGATTCTAATCGGTTATATAATAGTTGAACAGTGACTTATTCGCGAACCTTTATTAGTTGACAAAAAAACATAAAACACAAAACACAAACCTTAAACTATAATTTAATAAGACACAATAACCTAATGCCAACTAAACAAGAACACAAATATTGCAATAGCTAATATATATATATATATATATATATATATATATATATATATATATATATATATATATATATATATATATAGGCAAAAGTTCAAACGAGAACTGTTTTTCGTACGAGAACTGCGAGAACCAATCTGAGCCGTCTAATTCCCCCTCTTTTAATGTCATTGCCCACCCATGAATTCCTCACATGTACTCTGCCACACTTGATCCCCTCCACACTCTCCATCCATGAACTTCCCATATCCAAGGAACGGCTGAGATTGGTTCTCGCAGTTCTCGTACGAAAAACAGTTCTCGTTTGAACCCTCCCCTATATATATATATATATATATATATATATATATATATATATATATAGAAAAAAGTTCATGCGAGAACCGTTGTTAGAGCGAGAACCGCGAGAACCAATCTAAGCCGTCCAATTCCCCCTCCTTCAATGTCATTACCCGCCCATGAATTCCTCACATACACCATGTCACACTCTATCCCTTCACGCTCTCCATCCATGATACTTCCCATATCCAAGGAACGACTGAGATTGGTTCTCGCACTAACAACGGTTCTTGCATGAACCATCCTCTCTCTCTCTCTCTCTCTCTCTATATATATATATATATATATATATATATATATATATATATATATATATATATATATATATATATATATATATATATATATATATATAGGGGAGGGTTCAAAGCTCAGATTGGTTCTCGCAGTTCTCGTACGAAAAACAGTTCTCGTTTGAACTTTTATATATATATATATATATATATATATATATATATATATATATAAATATATATTTATAAATTCTAATAATTTTTTAAATTATTTTTAATACAATTATACATAAATATTTTTTAGCTAAAATTAATAATATAATAACTTTAAGGAATGTATAATATTTTCTTTAACATCACTCCTTGTTTCACTTCCACTACATTACACATGTAAAATACTAATTTTGATAAAAAATTCAAATTTTTATTTGGTTATGTTAGCACTAAAATTCTAAAAATTCACCGGTGACACCTCAATATTTGACTTGCATAGCATCATATAAAAAAACTCATATATTTTACATGACTTGCTTTCTAAACCGATGATCTATGACATGTGTAAAGACTATATAAATTTGTTACTTTCAAAAACTTATTAACTTCAAAATTTTGAAAAGTACAAAATAATTCGATAAGCACTAACACTTTTTTAAATATCATCAATGAGAAATTTAATTAAGTGTATACGAATTCTAAGAATGTGTATTCCATTTTTGATGATAAAATGTGTGGACAAGTAAAAAAGTTGAATAAAATCATAAATTATAAAATTCGAATTGCATTAAAAAGTTGCCTTTTCCCCCTTTATTTCACCCCACTTCCCTTTCTGCAACTATAAATACACCCTTCACCCTCTCACCTCTCTTTTCATGCCATAACCACACTCCTCACATAATCTTATCTATTTTCCACCCAATTTTTGACCCTCTAATCACTTAATACAAGAGGGTTTTGTTTTTTCAAGTTGAATTGAATAAATTCTTGAACTTTATCCTCTGTTTTTCACTTCAATGGCGTCTGGTGGGTGGAGTTTTCTAAAAGCTCTTGAAAATCCATCAATGGATTCCAAGAACTATAACGAAAACGATGAGATTTATGTTCATCCAATGGTCAAACGCTCTGCATCAGCATTGAGTTCTAAAAGCTTAGAAATGTGCACAGAGAGTTTAGGAAGTGAAACAGGGAGTGATGTTAGTGACAGTGGTGATGAATTCTGTGCAATTTCAATTGAAGATAGAGAGAGACTGAGAGCAATACAGAGGTCCAAGTACCTGAATTTTGACCGGAAAATACGTCGGAGTGACTTTCCGCCGCCGTTGACCTCCATCAGCGGCTCCGATGGTGCGGTGAAGGTGAAGCATCACAGGGAAGCTGGACGGCTGATTATAAAAGCTGAGAGCTTTTCTAACTGTGGTACTAATTTTCAAGCTGAACGTACAAATGGAAGACTTACGCTTTCTTTGACGAGGGACTGTTGTGTAAATTATGAAAGTGAAGGGGTTGAAATGGAAGAATACGAAGAAGATGTTGACATGGAAGAATATGAAGAAGGTGGTGACGTTGAGTCAGATGTTAATGAGAAGGCGGATGACGTGGCGCTGGCGGTGAAGGAGGAGGATAAGGAGGGTGGTGGCGGCGGTGATTGGCGGTGGGACGCCGAAGATAACCGGCGGAAAATCGCCGGAAAAGGGGAGTTGAATTGGCTGTCAAGGTGTAAGGAGGGTGGAAATGGGAACAAAGTGTTCAACTGGGATCCTTCGTGGGCGGGCAGGGTGGCAATTTCTTGAGAAAAAAAAAAAAAAAATAAAATAAGAAACAAATTAATTATTAAAAATTTGGAGAATTTTTATATTCTCAATTGCTATTGTGATTTTAATGTTTTTGTTTCTAATTCTATTAATATTTTTGATATCCTATTTATAGGGTATTTCTAATAGAATTGGTCGTTATTATGGTTATTAGAAGTTATCCATTTTTTTACATTAATTCCTTTTGTTTTTCTTTACCGCTTTTCCAATATATAAGCGGGGACATACACATATCGATCAATCTTATGTGAAACTTGATATTATACCATATAGTTTTATAATAGAGAAAAGTCAGTATACTAGTCAATCGATGCGTAACTCAGAGTTAAAAGACATTATCTGTTATTAACAAAACACACTCGTACTTTGGGAAACAAAAAGTTAGTTTAATAACATCGAAGATGGTATTTTATTTGAATCTTGTACATTAGGATGATAGAAAGTGCTAATAGCACGATGATAGTTTAGACCATTAAGACCACAAAATCCACAATGAAGGTTCATAGATTAGATCTTAAACAAGTTGTTGGTTTTGCATATGGTATATGCATGTTTTCACGATGATAGTTTAGACCATTAAGACAGAATCCACAGTCCACACTGAGAGTTGATATATTTTATATCTTAAAATAAGTTATTACATGATTTACTTCCTTCATATTAGTCGTATAACAAGTCGATGGAAAATCAAATAAGATTAAAAAAGTTAACTAAGATTCAGGGCCTGTCAAATGATTTCGGATGCCCTGTGCAAAGTGGAATAAAAATGCCCCAATTATATATATGTAAATTTTAAAAGTAACATGCTTCATACTTAAAAAAAATTCAAACCATTACATCGATACCTACAAACTTACTAAACCCATGTCTACGCGCATTTTTTGAAAAATATAACTTGTTCAATATAGTCAATTTTCTTTTGTTTGGATTGTAGTTGCAACCTTATGCCCTCTTTTTGCAATTTTTTTATGAATTAATTGATTTATTTATCTGCTTTTCAAAATAAACAAACTGATTTTCATACCAAACAAATGAACAATTGTGTATCATTAATAAATCAATATATAACAAATGGTTTTAATAAACAGCTTTCAAAAAACTAGTTGTGTAGTTTCAAACCAGTTCAGCACTTGCAAACAGAAAAGGCGAAAAGCGAATAGAAACGCAAAATAGAAACAAGAAACACAAATACACAAATCTCAGTAACAATACAAAACAGCTAACGGTTGAGTAGTTTCAAAACAGTTCAGCACTTGCAAACAGAAATGGCCAAAAGCGAATAGAAGCACAAAATAGAAACATGAAACACGAAACTCAGTAACAAAATACAAAACAGAAACAACAAACAAACCTGTTTCGGCACTCAAAAGTTGAATAGTTCAGCAAACAAACCTGAAACCTGTTATATGTGCAAAATCGAATCTCAGTAAAAGCAAACACCAAAATGCCAAATAGAAACACAAAACAGAAACAGAAACAACAAAATAATCACAAAATACAAAAACTGAAACAACAAACAAACCTGTTAGCAGTTGAATACTTGAATAGTTCAGCACCTGCAATTTGCGAAACATCAAACAAAAACAAAAAGGACGAATTAGGCACAGGGCACAGGCGCACAACACGTCAGCACAACAAACAGAAACACAAACGAGTAAACGACGAAGCAGGCACATGCGACGAATCTGCTGTGTAAATCAGTAAATGTGTAATAGATTATGACACTGTAATCGTGAATGGAGAGTCTGATTTAGATGGGTTAGACACCATTGTAATCGACTAATCGTGAATTCGTGATTCAGATTAATATGGGTTAGAAACTTAGACCATTAGACATCGAAATAGCAAAAGGTGCAACACCTAACCGGCTATACTGTGTAATCGAGAATGTAGAAGGCATTGAGAACTCCAAATGACTCGCTCTCTGATGTGCAATAGACTCCACGCCTCGTTGCCCTCCCCGTCGCCTCGTAATCGTTGCCCTGCCCTCGATAGACGATAGTCATAGACTCAAAGTCGATCGCTGCTGCCCTGCTACCTTGTTTTGGACCGATTATATTTAAGGATATGGAGTATGGGCTGCCAAATGAACCTACCCTATCATATATGGCCCATATAATTTGCTGCCCTTAAACTTTGCTGCCCTGGGCCCAAGCCCAGCCTGCACATGGCTTGGGCCGGGCCTGCTAAGATTGTATATAAAAAGAAATATCAATCAATATATATGTAAGTAAAAAGGAAAAGAAAAGTAATAAGGCCATGCAAATTGCAATGGGCCAAAGATGAGTTAAAAGTAATGGTTGGCCTAAAAACGACTAATTTTGTAAAAATAGTTTTAACAAAAATGAAAGGAATAGACCAATCTTTAAACCTGTTTCATTCGATACCTATAAAAGACGATACTAATGCATGTGGGAAACTACGAGGAAACTTCCAAGATTTTTAGTCCCTTTCATATCGTTTTTT
The DNA here is from genome assembly GCA_947179395.2 of Pulicaria dysenterica. Lineage (NCBI taxonomy): Eukaryota > Viridiplantae > Streptophyta > Magnoliopsida > Asterales > Asteraceae > Pulicaria > Pulicaria dysenterica. Next base: position 73,202,424 of record OX359288.1, on the reverse strand, counting down.
CCGTACAATATTGATTTCCAAATTAACACATATGTTTTTTGTGTTCAAATTACTTTCTTATCTTTATTTTAAACTTAATTTTCCCTCCAGAAAATTATGTCAAATTATTTTAATTTTTAAAAATGGTTAATTATATAAACGGTGCATGTGGCTATCACAAAATTTTACTTTTAGTTATTTAACATTAAAAATCATAAAAAATAGTCGCAATTTGTTATCTTTTTGTTTCACTTTTGTTCATTTACACTAATTATTGTTAACTTTGACCATTAGTCAAAATGTACTTTTGTCATTTTTCTTCCTTAACCTTGTCTACAAACAAGGATGGTGTCTCTATTCAGACGTAACTACTATCCAAACAAGTTTTATTTCTAATTACTTTGATTCCAAACAATCTTTTAAATCCTCTCATCGTATTCTCTTTGTAATCTCCCTACTTCTCTCTCTAGCCTCACACTCCATATTTTAAAAATCCATTAGCAACCTTTTTGATCTTTCATAGTTATATATAATAGGGTTTAGTTCATAAAAGTGTATCCAACTTTACACCTTTTGCTATTGTATGTACTGAACTTTCAAACTTATCGTTTGATGTATCGAACTTTTCAAACTTACTTTTTTTATGTATCCATTAACCTAATAAGCAGGTAGCAGGTAATTTTGTGATTTTTTATTTATTTTATATACTCCTAAATTGCCACATCATTACTTAGTGCCAACTCATATTTAACCCTTTATTATTATTATTATTATTATTATTATTATTATTATTATTATTATTATTATTAGAGTTAATTGTTCAAATTGTCCTTTAACTTAGGGGTTTTTGCCATTTTCGTCCTTTAACTTTAAAAGTGGCAAGAATCGTCCTTTAACTGCCATTTTCATGCCAATTTGGTCCTTACTAACGTTAGCCGTTAGTTATCTCTGTTAAGTCAGAGTTATTCTGGTCTTTTTACCATTTTTTAATATTAATTATCTTTTTATAATATATTATCTTTTTTTTTAATATTATGAAAACCACTTTAGTACTTTCTGAAGACCCTCTCTCTCTCTCTACACACTTTCTCTCTCTCACCTCTCTCTTCTCAGACTACCAACTCCGATTAACTCCCCCTTCGCCACCGCTTTCCTCCGCCACCACCGTACTGTCCCACCAAAAACTGCACCTTGCCACCGCTATTTCACCATTGCACAGCTTAGATCCACCACCGCCACCACTAAAATCATGTGAAAACCCTATATTCCGATCAAGAAAACCCTTTTTCTTCGATTTGGGATCTGCTATGCTTGCTGTGTGTGTGTGTATGTGTTCCGGTCAACATAGACTGTGGTGGTGGTGGGTTGTGGTGGCAATGGAGACTGTGACTTCCAAGTTCTAACTTCACCGCCACACACACACACTCTCTCTCTCTCTCTCTGATTCTCTGATATCGCCACCAAAATTAGCCATCGTCGCCACCACCTATCACCACCACATACATCCATCGTCGCCACCACCTATCACCGCCACAAACAGCCATCCTCGTCTGAAACCCTAGTTCTTTACTAGACCAAATCGTGTACACAACCCAGATCACCTACCCCAAACGTACGAAACCCTAGTTCTTTACGAGAGAGACCATGATGGTGGTTGGTAATTAAATCGCAGCTTTTGAAAGATGATTAAAAGAGAAATTTCCAGAGAGAGAAAGAGAACTTAGAGAGAAAGAGAGATGGTAGGTGTTGGCTGGCGATTAGGGCGGTGGTGGGTGGGGGTTGCCGGTTTTCTCCACGGTTTGTGCTTGATTGGGCGGCGATCTGTAGCTGTTCAACCTGCGATTTGGTTCGTGGGTTCGGTCCACGGTTTTTTCCCTGTTTCTCGTGTTGATTTCATGAATTTCAATGTTTTTTATGTTGCTGTTCAACCCACATCAAGGATTTGACGTTTATCTGTAAACTTGCGTTCTTGTTGTTCGATAAAATTCTATGAATTGTTGAGTTTGACGACATGTTTGTGCTTGATTGGGGTTCAGTGAGGTTAATACGGGTTTTTGATTCAATTTAGTTCTTAAAGCAAGATCCTTTTACTTCCGTTTAATCATGGTAATAAGGACAGGAACGCAATTAGGAGTAGATGGGAAAGTACTACAAACATTTAATCATGCTATGAATTGGTGGTGGTGGTGGTGGTGGTGGTTTCCAATTGACTGTGTGAGAGAGAAAAAGAAAAGAGATGACTTTGACTTTTAACTTTAATATAGATGACTTTGATCTTTGACTGAGTTGACTTTGACTATTACTTATTAATTAATTTATAAAATGAATAAAAATAAAAAATAAAACAATAAAATATAAATGCAAGGGTAAAATGGTCATTTCACCTATTTTTACGGAAAAAGTTAACATAATCTGTTAGAAAGGACCAAAACGGCATGAAAATGGCAGTTTAAGGATGATTCGTACCACTTTTAAAGTTAAAGGACCAAAATGGCAGAAACCACTAAGTTCAAGGACCATTTGGACAATTAACTCTTATTATTATAAGAATATGAACACATCAGATCTTCATCCATCATCATCTTCATTTTCAATAAAGTTACACAAATCTTCAAGCTGCAGATCAGGTACTAAAAGTGGAAACCCATAACAAAAGAACACAGAAGATGAACCCCATAATCGATTATGAACCTCACAACTTACAAATGAAATCCTAGTCAATAGATCTGATTTAGAACCGGATATGGAACTCAAACATTAAAGAACAATCAACAGATCTGGGTTTTGAAACTGAAATATGGAACTGAAACGAAATCAAAACCCTAACTTAGAACCCACAATGGAAATCTAGAAACTAAAACTTAGAACCGTCGTAAGAAACCCAAAATCAGAATTCGCAAACCCAGAAGTGACAATTACTTACCTTGAACTGCAAACCCAGATCAATGAAGATGAAGATCTTGAGGATGGAGCAGATGCATGAAGCCTTAAACTGCAAGCCCACAATGGAAATCTGGGTTTTGAAGATCTTGAGGATGGACCCAGATCGAATCCCCAAACCCACCATACGCCACTGATAAATCACGCCGGAACCCTAGAAGATCGATGGAGCAAATAAAAACAGGTAGGGTGCTGGTGATGGTGTCGGAATGATGAAGGTAAATGAAGCATCGATGGAACAGAACAACATCGAAGTAAATGAACAAGAACAGATCTAAACCGCCGCAAATGAAGCATCAAAGCATCGATTAAAACTCAAACCCAAAATGGCAGATCTGAAATCGTATAGAAACTGGAACAAAACCCCAATCGGAACAAAACCTCAACTCAAACCTTAGGATGAATCGCATATGAGCCCTAACTCGACGGCAATCAGAACAAAACCCCAACTCGACGGTGGTGGATGGAGCCCTAACTCGACGGTGATGGTGGTGGTGCCAGAACTATCCTTGATGAAGATGGATGAAATGGATGAAGATGGATGAAGATTATTATTATTATTATTATTATTATTAGAATTATTATTTTTAAAGAATGAAAAAACACATCAGCCTCCAACTCTACACATGTCATTGCCACATCAGTTTTACCTGTGCCACATCATCATCTTATCTGCTATAGCAGGTTGGATACACAAATTGATAATTTTTTGAAACTTGGATACATCAAATGAGAAGTTTGAAAGTTCAGTACATACAATAGCAAAAGGTGTAAAGTTGGATACACTTTTATGAACTAAACCCTATATAATAATCCTATGAGATATTTTATTTATATAAGCAATTAAAGAGATCACGTGATACAAACGAGAATTATGTACTGTCGTTAAAAACAGAACATAGCAATATAGCATGGTTGTTTGCTAACATGAACATATAATTGGTATAATGTTTAGAGAAGCTTTTGAGAATATAAAATTCCCAGAACATGTATTAAAAATAATCTTGTAATTCATTGTGTTATTGCAAATTAGTATGTTGTTACAAGCTTCAATAGAGGGAAAGAGTAGAATGATTGATATAGGCCATTTGCAACAGTTTGTTGTTGCAATTTAGGGTGTTGGTGAAACCCCCTAAAACCCCAATCATGCTTTAGTTAAGAATAAAGTCAAGAATATTTCAGTAACATACTTTAAAACCAACCAAAACTCTTTTAAGGGTTTCATGATAAAAGAAAAAAGAAGTGAAGAGCGTTGATGATAAAAAGGTACAAAAATCTTAATTATTTAAAATATTTTTTTACAAATAAAAAGGTAAAAGACTAACATGAATTAAATTAATTAGATAATTCTAACTTTTTATCTAATAAAATAAATTTAACAGCTTGATCTTGACCATCTTTTGGATTTCAATTTTGACTTTACTCAAAAATTTAATTTTATTATTAGAGTAATTTTATATATGTCCTTAACATTTAAAATATCATATTTATCTACCCTAATTTATAAATATCATATTTATCCTTTATAAAATATCTAAATTATCATATTTGCCTTATATAAAATATCAAAATTACCATATTTAACCAAATTTTTAATTTTATCAGTTTAGAATATTTTTAATTCATTTTAAATTTTTTAACCAATCAAGACTTGACTCTATTGCCATAACTATATCAATAATTTTTAACATTTATCTTTTTTAAAACAACTCGTATATCACATACATCTAATCTAGTAATATAATAAAAGATTTAAAATTAAACAATATTATATCGTTTTGATTTCTAATATTTTAACTAAATCGTTTCGACAATTTGACATTTTACTACTTCATAATTTGTATTTTATTTTTTTTAATTTTCTTCAGAATTGTATTTAACAGTGCTATATTTTAATTTTATTTTACTTGTTAATATCATTATTTATCGGTATTTGGTAGAATTATAGTATATCATTATTTATGAAAACGGAATTTGAGGTTTGAGTTAAAATTGAAACGAATATTACATTTTGCAATTTGAATTGAAACATAAATCATATCTTAAATTTGTATCAAGACAAACTAGGAATCCAAATGAAAACGTATTCGAAAACGGAAAATACATGTCGAACACATTTAGCCAAAATGGATTGAAACGAACTCGACTGAACCTGACACTAGTGGAACTCAACACAAAGATAAATAGGTTGACAATGAACTTGATAACATAAATCCGACCTGAATTATCATCCTTAATATTAAGTTAATTTCAGTGTTTTAATGATTTAAATGATACGTGAGACGGTGAAAGTAATATCACTTATGTTAAGTGATGTTATATAGCTAAGTTTATCATTTTCCATTGTTTAAATTACCGAAAAATCTTTTCAAACAAGTCTGATAGAAGTATATTATTATAATAATTAAAACATGTTCCACAAATTTGACTCCGGTTACTTGTTATACGAGTACGATCTCATTTCTTTTAACAACATTTAAGAAATTGGTTGACATGTGACTATACAAGAAAATTGGTCAAAGATACTAAAAGTATAAATCTTTCTGGGACCTTATTAAAACTGACCTTTTGGTTGTTGTCAAACACTTTGGTGATTCGGGAGTTTTTGACCCGGGTTGTAACTCCTCTTATATTGCCTTGATTCCAAAGGTGGACTCGCCACTCTCTCTAAATGACTACCGTCCCATAAGTTTACTCAACAGTTTGTACAAAATCATAGCCAAAATTCTAGCAACTAGACTAAGTTTTGTCATTGACTCCCTTATCGGCCCAGAACAAACGAATTTTATTCGCAATAGAAGCATACTTGATGGCTTACTCATTATTAGCGAGGTGATTTCATGGGCAACAAGTCATAAACAAAATTTGATGTTATTCAAAATTGATTTCGAAAAGGCGTTTGACTCCATTCATTGGGAGTTTTTAGATGAAGTTATGCTTCAAATGAGATTTGGTAATAAATGGCGTATGTGGATTTCGGGTTGCTTGTCAACAGCTTCTGTTTCAATACTTATTAACGGAGCGTCAACTCCGGAGTTTAGTATGGGGAAGGGTGTAAGGAAAGGGGATCTATTGGCTCCCTTCCTTTTTCTTATTGCGGCCGAGGCTTTTAACGTAATTATGAAGAAAGCTAACGAATTGGGTGTGTTCAATGAGGTCCAATTACCTAGAAACGGTCCAAAAGTATCTCATCTACAGTTCGCCGACGACACTATCATCATTGGTAAATGGACTGAATCCAACCTTTTTAATCTTATCTGTATCTTACGCTGCTTTTTTCTCTCATCAGTTCTAAAGATTAATTTTGGTAAAAGCAACTTGATCGGAATCGGTGTCGAGCATGACAATGTTGCTAGGCTGGCCAGTAAGGTTCATTGCAGAATCGGCGAGCTTCCATTTAGTTATTTAGGCTTCCCGATTGGTGTATCCATGAAAAAAGTGGAATCGTGGGATCCTGTTCTGAATAAATTTCTCAAAAAGCTATAAAGTTGGAAGGCCAAGACTTTGTCTTCAGGTGGAAAATTGACCTTTCTGAAAGCAGTGCTCGGAAGCTTGGGCTCATATTTCTTCTCGATATTCAGAGCTCTAGGGAAAGTACTTAAAAAACTGGATAGCATCGGGTCCAATTTTTTTGGGGGTCCAAGGAAGGTGAAAGGAAGATACATTGGGTGGATTGGAATTTTGTTCTTAACAACAAGAAAAATGGAGGCCTCGGAATTGGGAGCCTTAAAGCACTCAATATAGGGCTCCTTGTAAAATGAATTTGGAAATTTAAATAAGAAAACGGAGGGCTGTGGAAGGACGTTATTAAAGCTATCCTTGGTTCGAACGGGGGCATTTCGGGCACGAACTCTAAAGGTAAAATCCCCGGGGTTTGGATAAGTATTCTTAAAGTTTTCAAGGACCTTGATAAGGTGAATGCCCCTCTAAATGAATGGCTTCAGACTAGTAGTACGGATAACTCTGTCGAGCTGAATGCTACATGGGCATTGGAGCCATCGGGCGTATATTCAGTTTCATCCCTAAGGTATGCCTATGATGACCTAACTCTCAAATCGTCAGTGGCATTTGATTTTTTATGGAGCAAATGGGTGCCACTGGAAGTGCGCATTCATGCGTGGAGGGCTGCGTTAAAACGGCTGCCCACGAAGCTGAATTTACAAAAACGTGGAGTCATTACTCTACATTCTCTCTGCCCTTTGTGTGGGAGTGTCGATGAAACAGAGGGCCACCTGTTTGCGAGATGTCCTATAAGCAGAAAGATCCTTGAGTGTGTGTGCGATTGGTGGAACATCGAAGTTAAAGAGTTTGAAGATATCGCATGACTTCTAAAATGGGGGCATACTTTGGGTGTTAGCAGCAATGCATCGAAATCCTATACTTGTGTCATTTATACTTTCATTTGGCTGTTGTGGAAATATAGAAACGAGATTGTTTTCTCTGCAAAAAGGGGGTGTGAGCTGCTAGTGTTTAATCATGTCCAGGCTTACTCTTTTTTCTGGTTTAAACACAGAATAAGAAAGGAGATCGCGGGTCTAGATTGGAGCTGTTGGGTTCTATCACCAAATTCTTGCTTTGTTTCTTAAGTTGGTGGTTGCTGCTTGATTTGTTTTTGTTTTTTGTCATGCTTTGTTTTCTGTTTGTGTAATTTGTACGCTTTGCTAGTTCCTGGCTAGCTGTTTGGTTAATAAATTTCGGGTGTGCAAGTGCATGTGATGGCCATGCCGAATCATGTGGCTTGTTCCCCTTTTGCCGTTCAAATTTTTTTTGACAAGAGGTGTTTCTATATATAAAATAAAATGTCTGATTGAAAATTAATATTACTTGTAAAAAGTTAAAAGGTTGATGCTACATACTAGATCCATCGATGCATTTTAATATATTTTTAATATTCATAATCAATTTATTATATTTTGTTTTTGGCTAACATGTTAAATCTGTAATATTAATAATAAAAATGAGATAATATACACATAGAATAGTGACATATGGTTGTTCAATCAATGTTTAGAAATATAAAAACATTAATTTAATGTTTTATGATAACAATTTTAATATCAAATTTAATAGGATACGATCTTTACAAATTCAAATTAATACACATAATAACTTTAATAAAATTCCGGATGTAATAGGTGGGGATGATGACAAAGACGAAGCTCCTTATTTGCTCTCTTTGTTTTACCGTTAAAAAAAATAACTTTACCAAAATGAAATGAAAAAAAAAAAAGAAAAAAAAAGAGAGTATGAGGTTGCTAGGGCGGGTACAAAAAAAACATGGTAACTGTCAGGGGGAATAGGACCCATGATAGGAGCATGCACCAGCATCATAGCCGATGAAAAATGATCCATCTGCATGTGAATGTGCCTATAGCACACACACATTCCCTTTTAAGATTCTAAACATGCCATCGTACGGTACAATACATTACAACCCTTACGTACTACTTTCTTTCTTACCAAATCAAATCCCCTTTTACCCTTTTGCAAACTATATTTTGTCTTACAATTTTTTTCTACCTATAATATTAATACAAATGTAAAAATTAATATATAAGATGAAGAAAGAAAAATAATATATTCCAAATGTCTTCTTGTACCGAGTAGATGAATATAACAAAACCTAGTCATTTTTTATAATAATTTAATGAAATATTAAATATCTCCGGCCACGCTCGATCAGGAAGAGCGTGTAATGGGAAAAACTCCTTTTAAAAGAAATACTAAAAAACTTGACCTTAGAGCTCTGAAGAACTTGGCTTAAATAGCGTAAAAATATAAATGAATTATATCTAATACACAAACTCACACTAAAGTATAAGGTCCAGTTTGTTTCACCGTAATGTGAAGGAATATAGTGGAATTGAAATCAAATTCCGTTGTATATTGTGTTTGGAAACATTATTTGAAAATGAATTGAATTCTTTGAAGTATTAATATTCCTTTAAATAGAGGAATGTCATTCCATAACTAATATGGATGGAATTAAAATCATTTACATTCTTTCACATTACGGTGAAACAAACGAGACCTAAGTTTGTGGGGTTCCAACTCAAAACCAATTGGTTATGAGAGGAGTAGTCCAGGACTCTTATAAGCTCATTACAAAGTCACTCTCCGTCCGATGTGAGACATTACTCAACATAAAGTACCTTCGCTATAGATACAAGTCACATGCACAAGACTCAAAAAGTTTGATATGAAATTGCACAAGGCCTTCTTATAAGCTAAGCTTCAAGCCTTCAACTAATCATACGTACTAATCTTGTGTTTTGTGTTCGTGTTGAGCTTGCTAAAGTGACACTTGAGCAAGTCGACTTCGAAAGATTAAACAAAATAGTCGTTTGCATGACTAGTTTGGATGTGTACAAACTTGATCCTCATTTTGATTTTAGCTTTTATAGTAAAAGTATTTACGCTAATACCTAGAAAATTATTTATTCTAAGAATAGAATAGTGTTATCGCTATCCTATATCAATGGGCGTTGATATTTTCACGGCATCTAATTATCCATCCACTGATTATGTGTGTAATTTTACTTTTTTACCCCTCTTAACCTATTTATCCCACAGTCTTGACTTACCTCTCACCTTTTCGTTTCCCACTTTCAATAATCAAATCAAAACCTCCACAAGTCTGCAAATCCTTCAAGCTCCCTTTACACATCAATTTCGTTTTTCAAAAAACATATCGATATGGCAGACAATGCATAGAACTATCTATACACATAGAACAAATCGATTGACAATGCATAATTTTTAAATAATACAATGTAAAAACCGAAATCAATGAAGAAAAACAGTTGAAAAACGAAGAAATCTCGTTTCAAAGATCATATGTATGGAACCCGATATCGGAAGCGATTGCTGGAATATATTTACAAAATGGATGAAGAAACCCAATTTTATAGAAAACGAAATCAATGAAGAAAACGGTTACGAAATCCATATTTCACAGATGCTGGAGTCGAATGTTGTTCTTTGTCTGCTCATAAACGATTGTTGTTCTTGATCTATTCATGATCAAACCCATCTAACCTACCTTTTTACGAAAATTTATATACAGATTTATTCAATGGTGGAAATAAAATAAACAAAATCGATTGCAGTGAAGGAACTGATACACATACAATCTCCAGATTTTAAGGGTTGTATTTTAACTTACCCACATATTGCCATTGATTTGGCAGACTATACACATACAATCTCCAAATTATATTCAATCATAATAACCAAACTTATCACATGACATCACTGTTTCAATTGTGGTAATCGATTTGGAAATCAGTTGGAGGCGGTGAAACAAGCAATTGTTAATGATCGTTAAGGCGTGAAACTAATAAGGCGTCAAGGATAATCGTTTGATGGTAATCGATTTGAAAATCAGATAGGTGACGATGAAACGAGAGAGAATCAATGGAGAAAATAAGGCAATTGTTCAAGTACAAAAAAACCTCTTGACCTCTTTTTTTTCTTGTGGGAACGAAGGAACTGATACAATCAAGGCCCTTTCTCTCTCATCAAATTTTACTAGGAGATGTGCAAAAGAAAAGGGTAAAACAATAGAAACACATACAAATTCAGTGGATGGATAAATAGTAGCTGTGGAAGAATCACCGGCCTATATCAATAGATATTCTTAGGTGAGTTTGACCTTAAACAGAAAAGAAAAACATTGAGTTAAATCTAAGTCCATGCATGCGCGTTGATTGACACTCCGATCCGACAGTCAAATCGGCAATGAGAAGGATGAGAGTCTAAGTATGAAATAATATCTTTATTCTGGTAATATTAGTCATGTTAATGATATTTTAATTTATAACAATAATGCATACCCAAATGTTGGAACCTTGCATCCACCCTTTCTACGCACTTTAGGGTTTCTAAGTGCATATTTTCAGAAAAAATTGCTTTAAACATACATATCTATGAAACTAAACAACAATGCACAATTTAATTAAAAAAGCTCACTAGAGATCCAACTTGAAATTACTTGTGTTAGTAAAACATACAATCCCTAAACTTATACTAAAATTTATACCTTTTGTTAACATGAAACTTAATAATTTTGTTTTTACTTAGTTTATATACTTTAGCTTATTAGTTTATTTTTAGGCTTATGAAAAAGATAGAGTTGGTTAAACTTATAGAGAAATGTTTAATATAGTCCATACTTATTGCATAGTCCCGAGGGACTAATCTTAGCCCTTGGATCAGCCCCATCAATGCTCCAGATTGAATTTTAAAAATTTGAGCGGAGTGTCATTTTCGTAATTAACATGTAATGATTTTACCATTACATGAGATTGTATAGTGAATCACATGTGATTTTATATTGAATTACATGTGATTAAATATTAAAATTTAGAACTATTTTTTTATATGGACTATATTGAACACAACTCTTCTAACCTTTATTTTTTGTAAATAAGCCTATCGACAATAGTTTTTTTTTTCCATTAAGTGAGCTATTTTTATATAATTACATTGTTATCCTTGATTTTGCCTTATTCCCTATATGTAGTAGCATTTGCCTTCCCCTTTTTTGGCATTTCATAAACATAAGGTAAGTCAAACATTTTTTATAAAAGAGCTTATTAGCTTCTAAATTATTAAAGAATCCTAATACTTTTTTTTATCTGATAAGCTGCTTAAGTTAAAAAAAAAACCAAACTTACATAAACACCCCTTAAATCTAAACCTTATAAAACTTCTAATACACCATATGGCATATACTCTAGCACTTTTGACTTTTCCTATTACTACTTTCTAACTTGATCGCCAGGTTCGCATGTCTTAAATGGCACAAATTTTTTTCTTTGCATGTCCAGTATATATAAACAAAACAAAATTTTTAAATAAATATAATAAATTAATATAGAAACAAGACCCATTTTCTATTAGATGTCTAAAATTTTATCCAAGTGTAATATAAAATATATTCATTTATCACTAAAATTTATCGTCAATTGCTATTTGATGCTTAAAAGAATGAAGTGATTTTTTTTTATGTTAAAAACTGTTTTTTAGTGGTGAAAAATGTTATTTAAAAGTCTAATTTTACTAATCTATACATGGTCTTTGAGATCTTGAAACGTATAGGCATGCATAATTATCGGGTTTCTATCCATGTCATGAACAAATTCTTACCGGTAGCTTCTCTAGAGTATGGAGTACGTATGTAACAAACACAATTTGAAATTACACGAATTCAATCAAGCCTAGTTAATCTTAACTTACACTTTAATAAAGACAATACCGGCCGGTATTCATAGAGGATATAGTTTGTTGGCGACTTCAAAAACAGGTAGATTGACATTTTTGAAAGAGATATGATGTTTAAAAGAAATGAAATTTTTTTGGAAGAGATCCACAATACTTTAGAGTTCAATTAAGTCTTCACATATAAGAATTTTTTTTTTGAAAGAAATACTTTAGGTAGATTGACATTTAGATATAATGCATTTTTGAAAGAAATTTGTTTGGAAGAGATCCACAATACTTTAATATATCTTCTTATTATTTTTTCATAATTAATTCTCATATTTATCACAAGATAAGATGTGAAATTTACTAATTCTTTTTCTTCATATCTTCCGTTTATGATACTTATATTGATCTTACTAGTTGGTAGATAAGTAGGAAAAATAGTAGAAGGAAATACTTATATTACCGACGATAATCTTTTTCCAATGTGAGATCAATTCAAACTCTAATAAAATATTAGAATTATATAGCAACCTTAAATAGGTAATTATCATATCTATTTATCTATTTACATATATTTAAACTAGTAGAGTCTTTAGGCTGTGCGTTTTACGATTATTTTTAGAGCATTAATACGTAGAAAAATATTCATTTGATAACTATTATTCTTCTGAGTATCTTGAGAATTAGTCTTGGCACTTAATTAAATTAAACGTATGACTATAATGCTAATGACTCATTAATAGCCCATTAATAACTTATAAATTGGGGCATTTTGGGAAAATCAAGTCTCGTTTAATAACGACTCATCCAACCGAACACAATTCACAGTTTGATAAATATATAAATCACCAAATTACTTCTATTAACGAGCTATTAATGAATATTAATGATTGTTACAAATGGTACTCACATTAAGAGTAGTTCTCAAATAAACTTGTCCTCAAATACGTAATTATGTAACCAAAATATCAAATGGGTGACGCGTGTAAATTCAAAAATAAGAGTGCACACTACAGAGACAATATTTCATATATCGAATTTCCAAACAAAAAAATTTGAGAGGATTGCTAAAAGAATAATAGGAATTCAAAACGGATGTTTCATGTTTTGAGAACAAGAATGTGTATTAAAGAACAAGAATGCGTACAAAATAAGATTTATTTAGGTAGAAAGAGCGTCATAAATACAATGCTGATTCTATATCAATTATTGTATTTAAGAATAATATATTTAGCTTATTATATAAAGTTAACCATAATAAAATTGAAAGGCTTCATGTTACTATCGACAATGTTACAATTAATTTATAAATCAACATGAAAAATATTAAATGATTGAATTGAACCCATTGTTGGTTTTTCACCAGTCATCATTTTTCCGAAAATATATCAATTTTACATGGTTGTATTTGACATCATAGTTATATGGTTGCATTTTCCAAGAAAATAATTATTATAGATAAGAGTTTATTTATAGTAAAAGCTTTAGTATACTACATGTGAATATAATACATGTCCCATGCTTATTTCCTATTCTTCAAGCTTGTAGAAAAAGATGATATCTTTCTCATATTGAGATCCTATCAGTTTTTTGTGAAAGATAACCAATTATGATCTCTAACAGAATGACATCAAGAAAGTGGATCGAATTTTGATTTAAAACAAGGAATTTACTATTATTTTTATAAGAAAACATAATTGGTCATGTTTGACAAAACTTAAAAGGACAACAATTCATATTTCTCCACTATTTTCTTCATTTTCCTTTGTTCAACACACAAACACACACACACACACACACACACACACACTTCATCCATAACACATTACATATCTGGTAAGAAGTACTTACTCTTAAATACTACATGATATCACTAAAATATTTATAAATTGGCTAAAAAGATATTATAAAACTAAGTGAGAAAATAATATGAAATAATATTGATTGTAGTATATCTAGAATTTCAATAAAGATTATCAATATCACAAACTTTAAAAAAGAAGTAAATAAGATCTTAAAGACGTATGATATATACAACCCTCACACCTTTTACGTATGTTGTTATATACATATATGTATAAGTAACAAACTTAAAAAGATATAAGATTCTTACCTTTAATAATAATAATAATAGTATATGTATATATACAAGAAAGTTTATTTGGAAATTATAAATTATATATATATATATATATAATAACAAATTAAAAAAGGGGTAATAGTATGTTATTATTTGAAAACACATGTCAACAAAATAAGGAGAAATGTGTTTTTATATATATAGGTAGATACTTTGGCAGATATACATAAAATTTGGTCCAACAAATATATAAATATTATCCAAAAATTCAAACAATTTAGTCCAAAATCACTTACATGATTTTTGAATTTTATAAATAATAAGAATTTATAAATAACTTTATTAAACACATATCTTTTTATACTAATAAATATATATTTACTTGTAATCTTGTAATTTAAATACCAACTTACTTATGTTTCGTAATAATCTTTACGAAACTATTTCCTCAATAATAATCTCCCTTTTTAGGTTGTACCACTACTCAATTTCAAGGCAATAACAAGTTTGACTCTTTTTTGTATGATGACACTCAATATGACATCATTGTGTTGTTGTCTATGAATACAAATCCAAACAAGTCTATGTTCGTATAAGATAATGAAGTCCAACTTTGCTAGGGGTCGTTTAATTTATTCATTGGTTCAAATCAGATCTCAAGAAAGGTTAAGACTTTATTGATAACAAAGTTAACAAGATCGAACCAGTACGTGGTTGTAAGGAAAAAGTTCATGCGAGAACCATTCTTAATGCGAGAACTGCGAGAACCAATCTGAGCCGTCAAATTCCCCCTCCTTCAATGTCATTGCCCACCCATGAATTCCCCACATGTACCCTGCCACACTCTATCCCTCCACGCTCACCATCCATGAAAGTTCCCATATCTAAGGAACGGCCGAGATTGGTTCTCGCGGTTCTCGCATGAACCCTCCCCGTGGTTGTAATTTGTAGAAGAGGAAGTTTTGATACTTTTGTTGCATTAACAAGCCACCACGTTATAAAAGTTTAACTTTTATTTACTAGAGTTCGAATTAAGTTGAATTGTTTTATTGAAACTCTAACTAACGCGCTAAACATCAGGTGATCTATCTTTTACTTTTTACGTTTTAGTAAGCATGGATAAAGTGTAGGACCCAATTGTATCAAGTATCAATTATAATATTGAAGCAATTAAGAATGAAGAACTTGGTTTTAGAATCAATCGATAGAGAGAGCCGAGAACTTGGTCTGTGAAACGTAATATGAATTGCTTTATTAGAATAGGGTTTGCAAAGTTGTACTTATACCCCTTGGGTATTTACATAATGTACCCTAAACTATTATTAATGTCATATATAAACTAAACTTCACTAAAATATAAATGGACACAACTTTAAGTTCTAACATTCTCCCCCTTTGTGTCCATTTTACAATTAAGCATAATAAACGAAGATTATTATCTTCGCTGGAGCCTGGAGCATTTGATCTTGAACATAAACAGAGAATGACTGTTGAGAGAATCTTCAATTTCAGAATTTCATCATCTTTGTAACTATTCCTCAAACGAAAATATGCTCCCCCTAGAATGTAGCTCTTGATCTTCAACAATGACTTGAAACATTTTCATTACCTTGCTCCCCCTTGATTTTTCGAACATATATCTTCTTATGGTAGAGAACCGGGGAAAAGTGATGTGGATTGATACAAATTTTCTCCTTAGAAAGTCTTAAGAGATGTTTGACGGAGTGAACCACAAATGGATATTTAAGCTCAGGCAAAATGGGAAGACGTGCATTCGTGTTAGTATTCGAGAAGGATCTTGTTTGACTAACACAGACAAATGGACGAGCAACACGGTGAGGAGTAGCACAAGAAACATAAGCATTATTGTTTTGCGGAAGACGACGTTCTTTCATATCTTTAGAATTATCTTTACTTTCGTTCCAAAGCTTTCTCCGAAGTTTGACTTTGTTTATAAATTTCTCCGCGTAAGACATGAGTGCAGTATGATCATCCTTAGAATGAGTGGTTTTCGGATGTGTAACACTTTTTAATGATTCATCTGCATGGACTGTTATATGAACCACCTTGACTTCTTCCCCTTTAGGAGGCTTACATTTTTGAACTTTTTCAGAATCAGAAGATGTCGCGACCTTTTCTTCTACACAATGTTGTAAGTCTTGTTCCAATTTCTAAATTTTAAGCACAAATTGATTTCTCTCGGTCTCGAAATTCATTCTCTCTAAAGTAGACTTACTTTGAATATCCAACAATTGTTGCTCAAGGTTTTTTTTTATCTTAGCACTCTTTTCAATCTCAAGATCATGATATTTGTTTTCAGATATCATGAGTTTTTCAGTCAATTCGGAGATTTGAAGAATCAACTTGGCATTTTCTTCTTCAAAATTATCTGATATCTTTTTCTCAGTTTCAACCTTTTCCCGACCGAGTTTTTCCTTTTCAGGTTCCACCACTTTAACTCTTTCACTTTCCACTTTTGGAGTATCATGAAGAACACTTGAATATTTAGGAACACAAGTTTCTTTTCTTATTTATTCTTCCTTTTTCCGATCTAAATGACGTTTAATGGTACGAAATTGTTCAACCAAAGTGGTATCACAATCTATATAAGAGAGTACTCATCACCATCTCGAGACACACGTTTTTTCGCAGTGATCTTCTTATCAACTATAAGATTGTATAAGTCAACAACACCACGTTTACAGTTTATATCCTCAATAGAAATATACCAACACTCCCAAAAATGAAAACAAGAATCAGTAACCTTTGTGTCTTTAATAAAACTCAAATCTGCCATTATTTAAAAGAATCTTGATACTTGAAACTCGGATCTTTGAGTGGAGATTAAAGGTGAATGTTGAATGGCTTGATTAAATGGCTTGGTAAATGGCTTGATGAATGGCTTGGTGAATGGCTTGGTGAATGGCTGGGAGGGCAAATGGGTTGAAAGGCAAACTGCTTAAAGGGCAAATGGCTTGAAAGGCAAAGCAAATGGCTTGAAGAGCAAATGGCTTGAAGAGCAAACGGCTTGAAAGGCAAAGTAAATGGCTTGAACCCCAAATGGCTTGAAGTGATAACGGTTTGAAATACCAAATGGCTTAAAACATCAAATGGCTTGAAACCCCAAATGGCTTGAAGTATCAAATGGCTTGAAATGCAAATGGCTTGAAGTACCAAATGGCTTGAAATGCAAATGGCTTGAAGTTCAAATGGCTTGAAGAAATTACGAACCCTAGATCAGTATCGACAATTTCAACCTGCAAATCGATCTTATTCTCCAAACAACACAACCAAAACAAGCTATTTCAATCCCAAACTTGAAATAAACACCAAACTTAATAACCCCAACAAACAATTCGAATCAAACACCAATAATCATGAGGAAACTAAGCCTACGGCAGAAACGTATAAGTCGATCAAGCCAATGCTAATAACAATCGAAAACTTACTTTTTAATCACTCTTAGGCTCTGATACCAATTGTATCAAGTATCAATCAAGAATCAAAGCAATTATAAAAATGATGATCTCGTATGAGTGTATGCGTTAGAGAGAAAACGAGACACTTGAAACTTACGTATGAATTGTTTTATTAGAATAGGGTTTGCAAAGTTGTACTTATACCCCTTGGGTATTTACATAATGTACCCTAAACTATTATTAATGTCATATATAAACTAAACTTCACTAAAATATAAATGGACACAACTTTAAGTTCTAACATAAAGTTAATTAGTTCATGAATGGCTAAAGTTTAGTTTACTAGTAATGACGTCTTGCAAACTTTTGCTAGCATGGATATATAAAATCTAGCTTTAAAGTCGTACTCAATATCTTCTTTCTTAAACTCTAATTAATCTGAAGTGGAAGATGAAAACGAAAACCGCAAGGGTTTTCTTTGAGTTTGACGACTTTGAGAAAGAGTAGAAAGGCGGAGGATTTTTCTAGGATTTCATTTGTATACATAAAAGTTCTTCACTTTGAAGCATTATTTATTCGAGTAGAAATCTTAATTTGTTTAAACTACTCTTAATGAGTAACTATCCGTAGATTTAGTAAATGCTAATAATCTAATATACACACATTCACATATATGGGGGGTTTCGTTTCAAAACAAATAATACTGCCAGAACGGATCTTAGTTGTAACATTTTGATTTTTTTTATCTAATCAAAAAGGTAAAAAGGTCAAGTGGATTTTAAGTATTTTTCACCCTTCATGAAACACCATTATTGCCACCAACAATCACTGGCGCCACCTACAACGACACTATTATCACTGCCACCAACAATTGCAACTGGCCATTATCTTCAATAACTTAAAAAAGAAGAACGTATTTTACAACATTAATTAACTTATGAGTGATAATAAAATTAAGAATAATAATAAACTAATTGAAACTAGTGATGTTAAAGTTACCTCAATATTAATTAATAATAGTGATTGTGGTATAACAGTTAGTCGTTACAGTCACTACTATTATCTGTTAGTAATAATATAGTCATAGGATAATCATGTTGATGACATGACAGTAAGAAGAATCATTACTTACTACACACAATAAGAACAATCATTACTTACTACACACGACTTAAGTGCATTTTAAGTATTTATATCACAGCTTTAAAAAAAAGTATTTTATATCACGTGAATTAAAGTTTTCCTTAGAAGAATTTTTAATGAATTACCGATTTATATGATTATCAATGTTATTGTTCAATTTAATATCACATTATCAAGTATGAAAAGCAAAACCAAACACCCCAAATTCATATTCAATCTAATATAAAGCGTTTGTACAATTAAAAACTTGATTGGATATGGAATAATAATATTTACCAGAAAGATTATGCATGTGCTTCATAGTTATGTGACATGAAATTAAATATGATTATGTTGGTGACATGTTTAGACAAAATGGTTTCTTATAAACAAACATTTTTTTCCCACTTCTAACTTTCTATCAAAATCTTAATTATTATGATTCTTGAACTTAAAAAAGGAACTTTGTTTTCCTGTTGGGAAATTTTTTAAATCAGGTTGGTCTTAATTTTTCTGCCGTTAAAAGAAATGTTGGTCTTAATTTTAGGATTTTGTTAAATATAGCCGGCAATGTTTAATATTCTTGTATATATAAGAGTAAATTTTATATGGGTTTAATTCTCCAAAATGTATTAAACTATACCCAAAAATCTATTGTGTGTAACCACTTTTCAAATTTCTATTGTGTGTATTGAACTTTAAAGTTGGTGTTATTGTATGTATTTTGATACTTAAAAAATCAAAAAAAAGTATAAGTTTAGTACATACAATAGAAAGTTTAATACATACAATAGGAAGTTTAATACATATAATAACACCAAATTTAAAGTTCAATACACACAATAGAAATTTTGAAAGGTGGAAACATATAATAGATTTTTAGATATAGTTTAATACATTTTGGATAACTAAACTCATTTTATATATGGTTTGTGTAGTCGGTGTTGGTTTTATTTACTTTCATTTTTACGATTTTGCTTACTAACTTTCATTTTACTGTTTTAACACTAATCAACAAACTAAAAATACCTAAATAATTTTATTATGTTAGTTTCTTCATTTTCTTTTAATTTTAAGTGGGTTTTTAATATTATTAATATTAATTTTTTTAAAGGTGAAAAAAATCATATATAAGTATATTTCACGCTCTCTCACTCTCTCTCATTTGTTTACCCCACTCTCTATCTCTATCTCTCACTCTCTCTATCTACCTCTCTTCTACAACACCACCGCCACCCATCATCACCTCTATGACTGTCATCACACACAAAGACCACTTCCAACACCACTGCCACCGACCATCACCTCCACCAACGTCATCACCCACCACCACCTTTATCATCCTTATTCCTTGTGAAAGACCACCTCCGGCCTAACCTAAACCCTACTTTCGACAACCTTAAACGCTACCTATTAAATCTATGGCCACTCAACATCTGTTCGAAAAATGTATACAACTCTAAACCCTGGAATATCGTGCCCTCTTTCTTTCTCTGTCTCTCTCTCACTCACATACACACACACACACACACACACAAACACGCCTCCGGCCACCCCTTGGGCTATACAGTCATCTCTATATTCTAAAAACGCACACACACACACACACACACCCCTAAATCCAACATATATTCAATATACCTAGGGTTTTCTTGAACAGGAGACGATGGTGGCTCTTCCAGATGGTTTTCTTCTACAAACTTGGGGTATTATATATATCTAACAATTCTCAGGAACAATGAATAGTAAAAGTTTTGTCCTTTTGTGAAATTTATACAATATAAAATAATAAGCATGAAGTTCTACTTAGTTACTAAGTTGGAAGAGTTGTGTAACACCCTCTCAACCGGCCTAGATTAATAAAGGTAATTAGTTTACTAATCTTATTATTTAAAATTGATTATGTGAAATTAATTGTTATTATGTGATTAATCATGTGATTTTTAGATGTGGATTTTATTTAATTAAAAGTTGATTAATTAAAATAAAATTAGAATAAGTGGATATTAGGTGTCATAATTTGGTGACACTTATTCACCAACACATTCACCTCACTCTTATTCTTGCATGCAATTAGAAAGGTGTAGTGTGTGTTTTGTGTGTACCTTCGGCCGAGAAAGAAAGAAAGAATCAAGAACAAAAGATTTTCATCTTCATCTTCTAGACTTGGATTAATTGAATTGAATTCTGCAATACTTGATACTCAAAGGTTAGCATAATTGAATGAAATTGTTGTTTATATTCGGTTTTATGGAATTTATATGCAAAAACGTATGTTTCTTGATTGTTGAAGTTAGGATGAATGCATGTTAGAAATTGATGATAATTCATGTATATTATGTGTTTATAATGTTTTCTGGAAATTTATATTCATATGCATGTATATAAGTTAGACCAGAATTGAAGAAAAAGATCAATTAGACAATAACTTGAAACATCCGGAATTCTTAACTTTGAAGCATTCGGGATTTGTGATGAATGATCCGGAATTGGTGAAAACCGAATGTAACATACGGGATTATATGAATACCGTATGAACAATATCCGGAATTTGAAGAAACCGTATGTGTTATACGGGAATTGGACCAAAACCGAATGAAATATAATTATTTGCCAAACACTTGGAGAAAACCGAATGGACATCCGGAATTCGAGGAAACCGCATGTCATGTGGGATTTATGAAAACCGAATGATATTGCCTTAACATCCGTAATTATGAACTTATACGGAATTAGGGACTTATGGCCTATCCGGTTTTTGAGAAACCGCATGACATCCGGAATTTGTATAATACCGCATGGAATTCCCTTTGCTTATTCAGAATTAATGATTTGATCCGGAATTTGACTAAAACCGAATACGTAGCCTTTGCTTATCCGGGATTGTGACTTGGATCAGGAATTATGATAATTCCGCATGGTGCATCCGGGATTTAGAACATTGAACTATTTTCCTTAACACTATGATCGGATTTGGACTTGTGATGAGAAATCCGCATGGCAGAGAAAACGCATGGTACCTTATACGGTTTTGGAGAAAGATTTGGGGTTTTCTATTAAATGAGATCATGACATACGGATTGTATATATGTTATATGAATTAAGTATGTATACATGTGATGTATGAATAAGTGTATTACTTATTGTAAATCAGTATACTGACTTATGTTTACATATTCTCAGGAACTGAGAAGACTCAGTGAGTTAGTCATCTGAGTGTACTGCAGCTGTGTTGACTGTGGTGAGTGGATTTATATCTTCGGATATGCAGGATGTGATATCCTGATTTTAACTTTGCTCATTGGATTTTATGTCTTGTTTAATATGTATACATGTTGTTTTGGAGATCTGTGTGGCGGATTTTCGGCTGAGCCTATGTTTAGGGATATATAGTATTAGCTCTTTTCTTGATATGCATTTGTTGTATTCAAGGGTGCTAATATTGTTGTCCATATTAACCGGGCTATCGGTAAACCTTGGTTTTGGCCGACCTTGGTTGAAGGTGCTTGCAACACCGCCGGTTTTTCTGGGATTATGAGCTTTGTGTTTTAGGCATGTTTGCCTTGTATATGTTTAGAGAGGTAAAGTAATTGCTTATGCTTCAAGACAGTTGAAACCGAATGAATGAAACTACCCAACACATGATTTAGAATTGGCAGCTGTAGTATTTGCATTGAAACTGTGGAGACATTATCTGTATGGAACCAAGTGTACGATTTGCACTGATCATAAAAGTCTTCAGTATGTTTTCACTCAGAAAGAATTGAATATGAGACAACGCCGTTGGTTAAAATTGATCAAAGACTATGATTGTGATATTCAGTATCATCCGGGTAAAGCTAATGTAGTTGCTGATGCACTTAGCAGAAAGGGATCCTCGGATACTGTAAAATTTATGCGTTTGGAAATTAAATCAGATTTAGTGGATCAACTTTTAGCCGCTCAACTTGAAGCCTTGAAGGATGAAAACTTGAAGGATGAATTGGTGGTTAAACGACAACACGAATTAACTATTGACTTACGTGGTTTGAAGGTATATCATGCTCGTGTTTGGGTGCCAAAATTTGGTAATCTGAAGGAACTGATTCTAAATGAAGCTGACAAGTCAAGATTATCAATACATCCGGGTAGTACGAAAATGTATCATGATTTAAAAACTCTTTACTGGTGGCCGACTATGAAAATGGATATTGCCCGTTTTGTTGAGACATGTCACATATGTGCACAGGTTAAAGCCGAACATCAGAAGCCGTATGGATCTTTAAAACAGTTAGAAATACCTGAGTGGAAGTGGGACCACATTACAATGGATTTTGTAGCAAAACTTCCACGAACTCAGAGAGGGCACGACATGATTTGGGTTATAGTCGACAGATTAACTAAGAGTGCTCATTCCTTGCTACCGCTGAAGCTGCATCGTTGAGTAAGTTAGCACAGTTATACATTGACGAAATAGTGTCTAGACATGGAGTTCCTCTTTCCATTGTCTCGGATCGGGATTCGAGATTTGTATCTAACTTTTGGAACATATTACAACAACAGTTGGGATCCAGAGTTAATTTGAGTACAGCTTATCATCCACAGACAGATGGTCAATCAGAAAGAACTATTCAAACTTTAGAGGATATGCTACGGGCATGTTGCTCGGAATAAACTGAAAGCTGCAAGGGATCGTCAAAAGATGTATGCAGATCCACGTCGTCGACCGGTATCTTTTGTTGATTGGGAAAAGATTTACCTAAAAGTATCTCCGTGGAAGGGCGTTATTCGTATTGGGAAACGCCGGAAGTTAGCTCCCCGTTACATTGGTCCTTTCAGAATTAGACAAGTGGTAAACGATCAGACAGTTGCTTTAGACCTTCCAGTTGAGTTAGCCGGTATTCATGATACTTTCAATGTGTGTTATCTGAGAAAGTGTAACGTAGAGGATCAGACGAAGGTTTTTTCGATACAAGATCTTCGTGTGGATACAAATCTGAGACTTATTGAGGAACCAGTGGAGTTACTCGATCGTAAGATAACTAAGCTGAGAAAGAAACAGATACCAATGGTTTTGGTTAAGTGGAAACATAGTCTAGGTTCTGACTTGACCTGGGAGACAGAAACGGATATGAGGAGTCGTTATCCTTCCTTGTTTGAGCGCGATGATATTCCGAGGACGGAATCTTCTTCAGGGGGGAGATTTGTAACACCCTCTCAACCGACCTAGATTCATAAAGGTAATTAGTTTACTAATCTTATTATTTAAAATTGATTATGTAAAATTAATTGTTATTATGTGATTAATCATGTGATATTTAGATGTAGATTTTATTTAATTAAAAGTTGATTAATTAAAATAAAATTAGAATAAGTGGATATTAGGTGTCATAATTTGGTGACACTTATTCACCAACACACTCACCTCACTCTTATTCTTGCATGCAATTAGAAAGGTGTAGTGTGTGTTTTGTGTGTACCTTCGGCCGAGAAAGAAAGAAAGAAAGAATTAAGAACAAAAGATTTTCATCTTCTAGACTTGGATTAATTGAATTGAATTCTGCAATACTTGATACTCAAAGGTTAGCATAATTGAATGAAATTGTTGTTTATATTCGGTTTTATGGAATTTATATGCAAAACCGTATGTTTCTTGATTGTTGAAGTTAGGATGAATGCATGTTAGAAATTGATGATAATTCATGTATATTATGTGTTTATAATGCTTTCTGGAATTTTATATTCATATGCATGTATATAAGTTAGACCAGAATTGAAGAAAAATATCAATTAGACAATAACTTGAAACATCCGGAATTCTTAACTTTGAAGCATTCGGGATTTGTGATGAATGATCCGGAATTGGTGAAAACCGAATGTAACATCCGGGATTATATGAATACCGTATGAACAATATCCGGAATTTGAAGAAACCGTATGTGTTATACGGGAATTGGACCAAAACCGAATGAAATATAATTATTTGCCTAACACTTGGAGAAAACCGAATGGACATCCGGAATTCGAGGAAACCGCATGTGATGCGGGATTTATGAAAACCGGATGATATTGCCTTAACATCCGGAATTATGAACTTATACGAAATTAGGGACTTATGGCCTATCCGGTTTTTGAGAAACCGCATGACATCCGGAATTTGTATAATACCGCATGAAATTCCCTTTGCTTATTCGGAATTAATGATTTGATCCGGAATTTGACTAAAACCGAATACTCAGCCTTTGCTTATCCGGGACTGTGACTTGGATCCGGAATTATGATAATTCCGCATGGTGCATCCGGGATTTAGAACATTGAACTATTTTCCTTAACACTATGATCGAATTTGGACTTGTGATGAGAAATCCGCATGGCAGAGAAACCGCATGGTACCTTATACGGTTTTGGAGAAAGATTTGGGGTTTTCTATTAAATGAGATCATGACATATGGATTGTATATATGTTATATAAATTATGTATGTATACATGTGATGTATGAATAAGTGTATTACTTATTGTAAATCAATATACTAAAAACTATACTGACTTATGTTTACATATTCTCAGGAACTGAGAAGACTCGGTGAGTTAGTCATCTGAGTGTACTGTAGCTGTGTTGACTGTGGTGAGTGGATTTATATCTTCGGATATGCAGGATATGATATCCTGATTTTAACTTTGCTCATTGGACTGTATGTCTTGTTTAATATATAGTATTAGGGATATATAGTATTAGCTCTTTTCTTGATATGCATTTGTTGTATTCAAGGGTGCTAATATTGTTGTCCATATTAACCGGGCTATCGGTAAACCTTGGTTTTGGCCGACCTTGGTTGAAGGTGTTTGCAACACCGCCGGTTCTCCTGGGATTATGAGCTTTGTGTTTTAGGCATGTTTGCCTTGTATATGTTTAGATATCTGTTCCCTCACTTAGCTTTGTGCTAACTCCCCACTAGTTTGTTTTGCAGATCCTCCGTGGTGAGTTTCTAAAAGATGATGGCTGGGATAATGGACAGACCACTACTCTGATGTCTTGTTTTTGTAAAGAGCCTGATTTTGTAATTAACACTGTAATGACATTTTTGAAAACGTAAATTAGACAAATATTGTAATTATCTTTTGATATTAATGTAATTATATGTAATTAGCTTTCGCACGCAGTATTATGTTTATATAAAAAGTACAGTGTTACAAGTTGGTAAGTCATTTAACCTATAACTTTAACCACTTGGGTTCAAAACCCACTTCCCTTCTATTTTTCTTTAGTACATCAATAGTATTTTCGTATTTCATTTTTTATTTATTAGAAACACACATATAGCATTAAATTGAGTATGTGATCTTATTAGATTTAATTAAAAATATATTTATTTTATAATTTATTCCGATGGTTAAGAATCTTATATTTAAATCTCTGAAATCTTTTATATTTTTTGAGCTTACCGCCACTATTACTTTCAAAGATATGATCTTATAAAATTACAAGGAACAAAAATCAAATATTTTATGCGAATGCTTAAAAAGTTGAATAAAATTTTTGCTATTTTTATACAACAATAGGTTATACATTTTGTTTGCTATATAAAAACATTCAGCATATAGGCTGATAGTTGTTTATATATGTCAACATTAGTGATGAAAGTTGATTAGATTAAGGCTTTTTTATTATTATTTATAGAGTTGTTTAGATGCACTTAATTAAACAATTGAAAAAGATAATACAAATTCTAAGCAAAAAAAATAGTAGTTTAAGCCCGCCGCAAAGCGCGGGCAATATTAACTCGTTCTTATATATATCTAGGGTTTTCCATATTTGTCGATGTTGATTAGGGTTTTTTTTACTCTTCCCTTTGTCTCTTTCAATTTGTTTGATTTAATGTTCTTGGTGGTGGTTAAATTAAGATGAAGGGGTGATGGCACTGAGTGATGGAGGTGGCAGTGGGTAACGGAGGGAGGAGAGAAAGATAGAGTATGGTGGGTGACAAAGACGAGGGTGGGTATTGGAGGTGATGAAGCGGGGGGGGGGGGGGGGGGTTGATGTTGTTGTGGAGGTGGTGATGGTGGTGGCAATTGTGTTGTAGTGTAGAGAGGGGTATATATATATATATATATATATATATATATATATATATATATATATATATATATATATATATATATATATGATAGATTTATTTTTTTCTCTTTTCCTTTTTTAAAGTTTAATATTATATAAAATTTAAAAAGTAAATAAAGTAGAAGAAAATAAAGAAATTCGTGGGATAAGGGAATATTGGTCTTTTTAATTTGATTAGGGATCAAAGTCATAAGAGGTTAGACATTTTGAGATCAAAACCGTAAAAATAGAAATTTATGAATTAAAACCGTAGGTCATTAAACCACAGAGAGAAAGAAAAATATAATTTACTATAGTTTTTTGTTTATACTTTATACTAAGAGCTAGATTATTTCCCGTGCTTTACACGATTGTATTTTTTGTTATTTGTGGCTAAATATATTAGAGTTAGTTTAGTTTTTTTTAATAGCAAACATACATACTCTATATATCTACTCCTAAATCTACATCACTGTTCACACCGGGACTTGAACCCACAATCTCTTAGAAGGAGGCACCACTTTACAACACCAAATACCACTAAGCTACAAACCATTTGGCATTAGATTTAGTTTAATGTGCCTATTAACTTTAATATGATTTAGTTAGTCATAGTAGCAAATTAAATTTAATATTTACCTAATATTTGTTATATGCTATTGAACAGAATAAGATAAATGTATATATTAAACGGTAATGAGATTTAAAGTTTTTAAGCCAAAGATATTCAAGAAAAGTTAAATAATTTATTATAAAATATTTTAAAATTTCAGAAATTAACAAATGTACTCTAATATCTTGTTTAGTTATATATATAGATATTTCATTTTAAACATCATTTTACAAGTATTTGAAAAATCAGGAACTATTTTTATTAAATTGTTGTATCTCGAGCATTGAAACTACAATGATGTATGTCGTTCTGGTCGCATATATTTAATGATAGCTAACTTTCTACTTTAATATCACGGATTAGAAAACATGATCATAATCTTTTATGTAAAAATTACAGGGGTGAATATGCTTCTAACTATATTGTAGGACTTATAAAGCACAAGCAAATATATGACACAATTAATTAAAAGTATATGGAAAGAGATATAATGATACCAGATGTATAGTGGTATGAATCCAACCTACATTAACTTCTTATACCTTCAACTAAGAGTTTACCTTCACCATTATCCCCGCCTTCGATCTCACCAACCACCAAATCGATGTTAATTGACCATTAACCGTTGCTAATTGACCAACAATCGTTGCGAATCGACTACAAATCTTTGGTAATCAACAATCAATCGCTGCTAATTCAGGGCACTGTACATGGGAGGTTCTCTATTTCTTGTAGAGTCCTCCTCCTTTTCTTTAATAAAGTTGGGTTTTCAAAAAAAAAAAATCAATCGCTGCTAATGGACTCCAATTGACCTTAATCGCTACTAACATATTTGCCTTAATTTTGAAATCCCAATTTAATTTGATAAGAACCAAACCCTGGTACTAGATGAGATAGGATTTGTAATCTTGGGGGAATTAAAATCCAGAGGAATTAATCATTGCATTTTTCAATCAAAGAACCAATGATTTTGATAATTATTATAGATGATGCAAGCTTCCAGTGTTAATGGAATACGGATAAATTATCAATAATTATAATATAAATATCAAAATTTATCAATAAAGATAACTTGTTTAGCCAATAAATACTATATTTTTAACTTGTTATAAAAAGAAAATTTTGACCTAATAACTTTGATTTTATAACATGTTATGATATTTTTTTAATAATAAATTTAAACTTACAATATTATTTATACAGAATTAAAATTTAGAATTTTTTTAGTAACAAACTAAAATATATAATTTCTTTATTAGTATAAAAAAAATTTACATTTTCTTTATTGATAAAATTGATATTATATATATACTTTTTGGGTTTGGAATATAAGGTTCGAATTTTATGTTATCGAGTAAAATAAAAAATAAAAAAATACGAGAATAGTACATTAGTACTTCATCGGATAGAATTACTTGGTCACTCATTTCATTCTTTTTTGGGTGGTGCTATATAAACACCCCTAAAAATCTAACTGACACCCTTGAAAAAAAAGTCAAAACAACAATCTCCGTAACAATCTTGAAACGCATGTATTCTAATCAGGCATGCATGTTGGATTTAGTCAACTTTTATCTGGAAAAGGGTTGAGCTATTTTGTCTACTAACAAATGATACGAAAAATGCGTACCATTTCCGGCTTTTAATTTAGTTAATTACTTTTTGATACTTTTTATTTAATTAATTTATATAAAAAACAAAAGACTAAAAGTGGTTGCTATAAAGTAATATGAAGTTTTGTATTTTAAAGTTTAAACCATTAAAGTTATAAATAAATTACCTGCACTTTTTATACTCTATTTTAGAAAATATATCAAGGTTACCTATTTTTTGATTACATATAATAAATTAAATATATTTTTTCAATATATAATCTACTTAAACAAGGAGCCTTCACAGCAAGTTCGAGACTTAAAAGAGGAGAGCTCCAGACTTAAACCATTCAGGCGTATTGGATCTGCCACAGAGCTCAATATACTCCATCTCTGTACCTAACTTTATAACACGGTGCTAATGTACGTTGAAACAACAGTTTTTAATATCCCATGAACATGTCACATAACATACATACAAGTGATATATTATTCACCTTGTGCACATATATATATGCTAATCTTGTTTAAAGGTAAGTATACTTGCTTTATCAACAGTTAATGCAATTATACTCCTATCACAGATTCTTACAAATGTGAAATTTGAGATAAATGTATTTTGGTATGCTTTCTATATATCAAAATATGTATCTTTGTTTCATTCTTTTTTGAACAAACACGCGTTTCATTCTTTAAGGACAAAACTCCTACTTCAATTACCACGTGTCCTACTTTTATTTATCAATCTATTCGCATATGCACAAATAATATATTGAAATTACTTTTTCTAGAGAATTAGTGTTACTTTGTTTTAATTAGATTATACGAGAGATGTTTAATATCATTTATTAGTTTTGAGGGATTAATTTTAGTTTTTAAATTAGTCCTATTAATGATTTAGATTGAATTTTAAATTTTTGGACAAAGTGATATTTTCGTAATTAACATGTGATGTTTTTACAATCACATGTGATTGCATACTAAATCACATGTGATTGAAAATTAAAATTTCAGGACTGTGTTTTTTATATGGACTTTATTGAATACAACTCTATACTAAAATGACACATTGAGATTTTTCCCTTTTGATTAATCATTTCTGTTGGTCATTTTTATATTCTTTTACTTTATAAATTTAGTTATTTTACTCCTCTTAATTGAAATCTTATTATAAGATTTAAAATCAAGTTTAAATTATTGATATGTGAGATAAACTGACTAGACTCCGGTCTAGAGTGGTTAAGAGTACAACAACTTATTGAGTTAACGTTACTCACACCATAAATTTATAATTCTAGTTTAGGGTTAACATATATATGAGAGACTGACTGACTTGATTCTGGTATATAGTTATAAATTTTTAATGCGAGTAAGAGTAACACTAAATCAATTATAACTATATAGTTCTAGACTAGGGTTAACACATATGGGAGACAAGCTAACTTTATTCTGGTTTAGAATTATAATTTTTTTATGTGAGTAGGAGTAACACTAAATCAATTATAAATTTATAGTAGACTAGAGTTAACACATATGGGAGACAAGCTGATTTGATTCTGATCTCCTTTTATTATTCGAATGTCCGTATACATATTTGTTACTAGTGTTAAACAAAAGAGAAGAGTGATTTATTGACTTTTTACTACTCCCTTACTCTAAGATAATCGTCATTCGATAATCGTCATTCCAAATATCTTAAAAGTCCCCGTCAATTAAAATATGTTGCTACTACCTTGTTCAATTATGCATCTTACTTTACAGAAACGTAACATTTTCATATGTTATTTGCAATTTCTTTCATTGGTAAGTATATTAGAATTTAGTTTTCATTCATGAACATGTGAATTTTTTTCTTAACCATGTTATGTGACATTTAGGCATGTATATATTTGTTTAAGTTGTTGACCTTTCATATCTTAACTACTGGGTTATGAAAAAGCATATGTCAATGAACAATTCATATTATATGAAATATTTTATAATAAGTGAACAAAACTGTTAAAAGAGCAGTGGCATAGATAGAGAGGGGATAATAGGGGCGGACCCAGGACTTTTTTTGGCTGGTAGCATCATGTAATGATGAAAATAAAATTATTTAAAATGGGGGTGTTGTTCGAGGTTTTTTTCGGGTTTCCGGTTAATCGGGTCGGATAAACAAGGTTTTAGTTGTTGCTTCAATGTTTTAGGGCCAAAATTTAAAACAAAACACAATTATATGGAGTCATGTTAATTAAATTACTATTTTTAAGGTCAACGAAAGTATTTTAATAGCATAAATTAAAGATTGAATTATATTTTATCATTTTTGTAAAAAAAAAGTTTTCATTTTTCCTTTGATTTTGGTGGCATCAAAAAATCACTGATGGAACTCTAAAAAATTGACTTGTGGCACCAACTTGAAAACATTGAAATTTTTCATTACGTCTGCAAAATTGACTGGGATCCCATGCCCCCACCGGTGGACACATCGGCCGCCCGTTGGGGGCAGAGTACTAGTGCTTTCTTTCATATTAAATCACAATGTTAATTTTTTTTAAAATTTTTTTACGGTATTTAGGTAATCTTCCTCTTAAGGCTATCTGCATCCGTCGCGTGGGGAGGATGTGAGAGCCCCTCATGAGGCCTCAACACCATCGCTGCCCTGCGTGAGACGTCGCTCACGGTCACGCTGGTGACCGCCATCGCGCTCGTGAGGGAGATCGATGTGAGAGAAGCTTTTTTTTTTCTTTTTTTTTTCTTTTTTGTGATGCGGGGTTCATGTGATAGGATGAGAAAATGGTGAGGAAATGATGTGGCGCTGATGTGGCTGTGTGAAGCATGTGATGTATGCAGATGGTCTAAAGAAAGGGTAACGTGTGATGTGTTGGATTATGTGCAGAGATAATTAACGGGCATATTGTATCCAATGTTATAAGAGACTAAAGGGTCACACTGCTACACACCCAATTCAGAACAGTTGGATTTCACCATAATCTGTATGGAAATAATTAATCAGTTAGATTAATTATTAAAGAGATAAATGAATAATTAATCAGTAGTATTAATTATTGAAAAGAGAGATATAAATAATTATCCAGTTTGGATTAATTATTAGAAATGAATAAATAATAAATAGTTATTTATTATTTAAAGATAATTAAATATTAAGTTTTAATATTTAACGGACCAGTTAATTAATAGTTAATTAATTGACTAGTAAAGTCCAGGGGGTCAAAGTGAGAAGAGTTGAAAGTTTAATTAAAACAGTGAGCTTTTAATTAAACGGGCTTAGGTCCAATCTAATCTTTATAAATATATCCTTAAAGGCTTAAGGATTAAGATAAGAGACAAGGATTAAACCTAGCCACCACACACTCTCTCTCTCTCGATCTCGCCTCCCTCACGGTCGATCTCGACCTCGACCGTCGCACTCTCTCTCGGCTCTCTCTCTCTTCTCTTCGTCGAACAAGAAAAACACCCGAGGGGTGTTTTGCGATTGCTGATCGACGCGCACACACACACACACTCACATTTTTTAGTGTTGAAGGCTTGGTGATCAGGAGCGGTCTAGCAGCCAGTTCAATCGGAGGTGCAGTAGTGGTGGACTATTTTTAGCAATGCTAAAGGTTTTGTTCAGGTATAATCTTATGACCTTATCTATGGATTGTTTGTAAGAAACTATGTTGATCAATATAAATTGTAAAGATCCTAACCCTTTTGGGGTTTAGAGGGTTGTGTTCAATCCAGTTCCCCTTTTAGGATTGAACCAGTAGAATCATACCCAGGTTTGACCAGTTTGTGTCATAAGGTGGTTTGGTCAGGTTCAAAACCCTTCAGTGGTATCAGAGCCTCGGCTCTATGATCCATAGTTTCTAGTTTTTATCTGTTTCTAGGATTAAGGTTTGATTCTTGATCTTCTACTTGCTCTAGGCTATTTCGAAAATCACCAAGGGCAACAAAAAACAATTTGTTTTTTTGTTATCCAGTTTTAAGAAGTCTAATCCTATTAATCAGAAAGTTTAAACAGTTAGTTTAAACGGTTAAAAAGGATTGTGATTTTTGGATAAGAACAAGTTTTGGATTAAGATAAATTAAACAGTTTGTTTTAATTAATTGAACCTAGTTAATCCAGTTTTTGATTCGTTTAAATTGTATGATCTTCTACTTCATCTTGTTTCTTCTCCTCTGTTTTTTTCGAAAACCATAAGGGATAAAAACAAGTTTTATGTTTTTATCCAGTCCATAAAAGGTTTGATTTTAACCAGTTAGGTTTAAACCAGGTTTGTGTTTAAACAGTTAAAAAGGATAAACTTTTATCTAAAACTAGACTTTAACCAGTTTTTGAACTTTTGTTTAAAAAGGTTGAAATCAAGTTTTAGGATAATTAATTATTAATAAAACAAGTTTCGTTAATATTAATAATTAATAGTTTTTGGTTTTTGAATTAAATCCAGTTTTTTAATCAGTATATTAAAACAGTTAGTTTTAATAGGTTAAAAGGGATTTAGAATGTTGTGTCAATCGGAAAACGGAAACCGAGAACATCACCGTGTCGGGGGTGACCGTTAGCGGCGCGAAGGCCAAATGGGCCTAGCGGTGCCGGTTAGCGGCGCTAAGGGTCAAAGTGGGCTTCGGCCCAAGTTTTTTCCGATCCAGGACGACACGGGCCCAAAGGGTTTCGGCCCAAGTTAGCGGCGCTAAAGGAACTTAGCAACGCTAAAAGAACTTAAGCGCCCGGGCTTCGGCCCAAGGAGGATCACGGTCCAGCAGGGTTTCGACCCAGGTGTTTTTGGTCCAATTGGGTTCTCGGCCCAAGAGGGTCTTGGCCCAGTGGGTCTCTCGGGTTAATGAGAGATATTGGCCAAAAATAGTTTTTCCGGATTAATACAAAGGGATTATTAATTTTAAGTTATAAAATTAATAAGGTATTATATAAACTAGTGTTATATGTTTTGACTAGTTTAGTTAAAATATATATTAGACTTTTATTTATTATGACTAGTTTAAGTCATCTTTTGATTAAAGTCTAAATAGGATAAAGTTTATATAATATTGTGGAGAAATAAATAAGAAAGTATTTAAATGACCAAAGGTTGTCGGTTTTAAGTTTTTGGAAAACTAGTAATAAAACTCGACATGAGGATTTATTTCAAGTTTTGAATGAGATCAAGTTTTTTAAGTTTTTGTTGGAAAACTAATTTGGTCAAATAAATTAGAAGATCATAATTCTCGTTTTTGGTTAATAGGTATTAATCAAAAGGATAAATGAGAACAGTTTAAACAAATCAGGTTGTGTGCTTAACAACACAGTTTTTTGTTTATTTATTATAACTGCGTGGTTGACTTTTATATATAATGCTTATATATAATTGTGTAGTTGTATAGCTATAGTTTTGCCGACTTAGGACTCGTTTTTCTTATTCTTCTTTTATTTTGGTTTTTGGGAAGGCATGCGTGCCAATTACAATCCCTTTCTTATTTGTAATATTGTACTGGTTCGGGGAGGCTTGCGTGCCATTTACAACCCCATTCAATATTGTATTTGTAATAGACTAGTAATAGTTTAACCCCTGACCAAGAAGGACTCCAAGAAGGTGACAAGGTAAATGGTGTTCTATACGCGTAGCACGGATACTTCGGGGAGGTGTCAAGGCTAGTGGGAGCATCACATCAAGAAAGGCGAATCCAAGTCATTTCATCCTTAGGATTGACCTTAGGATTAGTTGGCAAAACTATAGGGCTTTATATGCTTATTATTATCTGCGTGGTTGTGATTTATTTACTGCTTTTCATATATATGTATGGTATATATATACACGCGTGTAATGATAAATAAAAGGGGTTTAATAACAGGTTGTTATTAAACAGTGAAAAACCACGTTTTATGACAAACTAGAATATGACTTCAGTCTGGTAGTCGTATTAATTAAATTTTTTATAAATTTAAAAGTTTTGTCAAGTCTATAAGTTTGAAACTTATAAAGGCCGTTTTGTGCATCTAGTTAAGGTACACATGTAAATCGTGTATTTTTTAAAACAGTTAGTTTTAAAATGGTTTTTCAAAAACTGGAAAATTAAGTTTTTTCTTTGAACTTTATTAAAACCCAAGAAAAATCTTAGATCAGTGTGCTACCCACCTAATGGTACACCTTGACTGTTAAACGGTACTCGGGTGTCGGAAGTGCCCAAACCTTGGG
Organism: Pulicaria dysenterica; assembly: GCA_947179395.2. Classification (NCBI taxonomy): domain Eukaryota; kingdom Viridiplantae; phylum Streptophyta; class Magnoliopsida; order Asterales; family Asteraceae; genus Pulicaria; species Pulicaria dysenterica. The sequence continues at coordinate 73,167,218 of OX359288.1, read as the reverse complement.
CATCCGGGTTCAAACCATTGCGGGAAAGGGCATGAAAGATTCTGCGATAATCGGGAGTCCCGGCCAGAATTCTTGCTGTCTTAGGTGGTGCGATCTATTTTGGTGATAATCGGGAGTCCCGGCTCAAAAAGCACTAGAGTAGAATTAAACATACTAGACTGGGTCTAAGTGCTCTACGAGGTTCTAGGAGTCGTATCAGTTAGGTACGATTGGTACAGGGTGTTACCTACCAGAAATAGCATGACTTGGCGGGAAGTGCCCAAACCTTGCGTCAAGTATGTGAAATATGGGTCCTAGGTCTAATATATATTATTTATGGGTTTGATGATATATAATTAGAAAGTTTATCTGCAATTACTAATAAAACCAAGGTTTTAATTTGTAGATGGCAACCAACGTTACTAGTACTAATAACCTCTCTCTCCGCTCTATCCTTGAGAAGGATAATCTCACCGGGTCCAACTTTCTCACATGGGAGAGAAATCTCCGGATCGTGCTGAGGCACGAGAGAAAGTGGCATGTCCTAGAACAACCTCTAGGAAATCCCCCTGCCAACAATGTCAGGGCAGAGGTCAGGGAGGTTTTTCAGAAGCGCTCCAATGACGCCTTGGATGTTAGCTGCCTCATGCTTGCAACTATGAGTCCATAGTTGCAATCAAGCATGATGGAAACTCCTGCCTATGACATGATCCGCTAGCTGAGGGACATGTTCCAGGACCAAGCCCACACGGAGCGTTATGATGCCACTAGGGCATTTAACTTGTGCAAGATGGCTAAGGGGACCTCGGTCAGTGACCACGTCATGAAAATGAAAGGTTACATGGACCACCTAGAGAGACTTGGGCACCCAGTACCGTTGCAGCTAGCAACGGATACAATACTCAACTCGTTGTTAGATGACTATAAGCCTTTTATAGTCAACTACAACATGAACAACATGGAGAAATCCGTGGCTGAGTTGCACTCCATGCTCAAGACAGCTGAGTAGAGTATCAGGACCAAGTCTAAGGACATTCTTATGGTGGGACATGGTGGACGTAAGAAGAGGAAGGGGCGCAACGGAAAGGGAAAGAGCAAGGCCCAGCCCAGCTAGAGTGCACCCAGGGCTAATAACGACAACAAGGGCAAGAAGCCGAAGCCAAACAAGGCAAGGACCGAGAATCGGTGCTTCAGGTGCGGCGAGGCCGGACATTGGAAACGAGATTGTCCGAAAGGTCACGAGGCAGGAGGTAAGTCTGGCTCCTCAGGTATTGCGTGATTAGCTTCTTTGTCACTTTCCTACTTGTAAAGTTTTACGAGTATTCTAACATCTTGCAATCGTTTATTGTAGGAGTAGATGGAAAGTGATGCGGCCCAGCATGAGAAGATCCTACGTGCAGCATGCGGATATTATTAATAATTTTATTTCATAGTTTATCAAACTTTTTAAGTTTATTTGAACAGTTTTTATCTTGACTGTTTATGGAAACTTTCGGATTAAGTTTTATGGAAATTTAATTATTTAGTTATATATCCGTGCACGTATTCTTATGAATCAGGATTAGTCCAGTTGTGCCTAAAAGAGAACCAATAAGTCAAGTCTTGACTTGTTTGGTGATTCATCATAATCTTTATGCTATGATTTGTTGTAGTTACATAAATGCTGGCTCCACTATTCAAATGCTTAAAATAAACAAGTGTTGTTTATAAGATTAGATAGTCTTTCTAATTTAACAAGTATTTAAGTTTTTGTGAAAAAGTGAATGTTCAAAGTTTTGAACAAAATGAAATAATAGTTATTATTTCTAAGTAGAATAGTTTTTGATAAAACATTTAAGAAAGTATAAAAGTGATTATAATAGTTATTATAATCAAGGGAGTTTTATACTAAATGTTTTAAGGAAAGAAATTTAAGATACCATTATGAGTGTTTCATACTTGTGATCATGACAAGTTTAATGAAACCACTTTCTGTAATTAGAAAGATGGATATATGATGATCCAAGTTTTTGGTTTCATAAAACAAATTTCTTACAAAAACTAAGTTTTAAAACATGTGTTTGGAACACAAGTTTTAGGCATGGTAGTCAAGTTTTGACTAAGGCCTAAAATGATGTTTTAAAGAATGCACTTTTTCCATAAAAGATAGTGGGAGCACCTGACTAATGTATTTATCAGAATTAATAAAAGGTTAATTTTAAACCAGTGTGATAAATACAAGTTTGAACTTTTAGAGTATACAATTATCGGATGTTTTTAGAAGTTATCTAAAACAGTAAGTTCTTGAGAAAGAACTTAATCCGAGGAATGCATGACTTATTGAAAGTCATTCAATAAAGATATCATTGCAAGATTTTTGAGTCAAGTTATGACTTAAATAGAAATTATGTACGTTCTAAAATGTTCAGTGAGTCAGCTTAATAATATTGGTTGGTTAACGTTAGAAATGATAAAATAGGATGTTTTTTAACATTCTTAGTAATGATATTAGATTAGTGTTGGCATACACAGGGAATCTAATTTCAAGGTTCTTACAAGTAGGTGTAAGAAAGTTTTATCGTTTCAAATGGATAAATCTAGTAAGATTTAATTTATCTACAAATGTAATTAAAGTTTTAATTACAGGAAGGTTATTTTATAAAATCAGAAACTAAGGAGTTATTTTCCAGTTCTCTCCAAGTTTAAGGAATTTTATGAAATAAGTAAGACTAGAATTGTTCTTAGGTTGCAAGAACGATTTCTAGCAAAACCAAGAAAGAGTACCTCTAGATACTAGTCTTGAGTTTTAGGGTTTTTATCATATTATTTTTCGTTGTAATCTGTGATAAGTTACAATATAAAATAATAAGTAATTCAGATGGTCACCATGAATCGAGTCAATGAAATGGTAGAAATTATGCACCTTTATTCCAGGGTGGAATATGGAAGGGTGTAGAAATTAGTTTCATTGTTCTTCACAATTTTGTATGTTTTGGTTTATCCAGGAATAAACTAGGTTTATTCGAAACTCTATCCGTGACTACTTATGTTGGTGGGAACCTTGATAGGGCTATAAAGTCATCGTAATTTTGGGGTAGATTCGATAGTTTATCGAATATAGCTGCAAACGGTTTTTGCGGACCAAAATTTATGGATATTCGTTAGGGTTATGAATATTGGATTGACCCACCGTGAAAAATACTTCGTGGATTCGTGTCAAAAGTATTTATCACATAGGTTATCCTTAAGCCTGAGGTTTTTGGTTTGGGATGCGGTAACTGTTGTCTTCATAGCGCGTTCTAACGCCACGCCGTAACAGGGTGGTCATAAGGGGCGTGTCTAGATTCAGTGGGAGCCGTGTTGCCAAATGCAAATATGCAAGATGGTAATTGCACCTCCTTTTTAGGAGAGATATTTCCGAGCCCCTTGACTGATTAGAGAAACTGGTAAGTGTACGGCTGTGCCCAAACGAACTGATCTGTTCTTTGTCGTTTATCACGTAGTTTCGAAATCAAGTATGTCATGAACAAATTCTTGAGTCTCTGAGTTGACTTTCTCCATGCTCATGCTCAAAATTGAAATATCGAGCTGCAAGGGACAAACCTATATATATGCAAGTTTGTATATATAAAAACGTACACATTCATAAATAGGGAGTTTATGATAGTTTAGTTTATAAACAGTTAGTTTATAACAGGTTACTTCTAAGCAGGTTGCTTATGAGTTTTTATCACAAGTTACTTTGGGGTATAAGAGTTCTTATAACGTGGTTATCCTAAGTGTCTGGCTAGGGACCTCCTTAGGCTAAAAATGTGCAGTAACTGTTACTTATCTTGCACAAGTGGGAGTCTGTTGGATTATGTGCAGAGATAATTAACGGGCATATTGTATCCAATGTTATAAGAGACTAAATGGTCACACTGCTACACACCCAATTCAGAACAGTTGGATTTCACCATAATCTGTGTGGAAATAATTAATCAGTTAGATTAATTATTAAAGAGATAAACGAATAATTAATCGGTAGTATTAATTATTGAAAAGGGATATATAAATAATTATCCAGTTTGGATTAATTATTAGAAAGGAATAAATAATAAATAGTTATTTATTATTTAAAGATAATTAAATATTAAATTTTAATATTTAACGGACCAGTTAATTAATAGTTAATTAATTGACTAGTAAAGTCCAGGGGGTCAAAGTGAGAAGAGTTGAAAGTTTAATTAAAAACAGTGGGCTTTTAATTAAACGGGCTTAGGTCCAATCTAATCTTTATAAATATATCCTTAAAGGCTTAAGGATTAAGATAAGAGACAAGGATTAAACCTAGCCACCACACACACTCTTTCTCTCTCTCTCTCCTCTCTCTCTCGATCTCGCCTCCCTCGCGGTCGATCTCGACCTCGACCGTCGCACTCTCACTCGGCTCTCTCTCTTCTCTTCGTCGAACAAGAAAAATACCCGAGGGGTGTTTGCGATTGCTGATCGACGCACACACACACACTCACGTTTTTTAGTGTTGAAGGCTTGGTGATCCAGGAGCGGTCTAGCAGCCAGTTCAATCAGAGGTGCAGTAGTGGTGGACTATCTTTAGCAATCCTAAAGGTTTTGTTCAGGTATAATCTTATAACCTTAATGGATTGTTTGTAAGAAACTATGTTAATCAATATAAATTGTAAAGATCCTAACCCTTTTGGGGTTTAGAGGGTTGTGTTCAATCCAGTTCCCCTTTTAGGATTGAACCAGTAGAATCATACCCAGGTTTGACCAGTTTGTGTCATAAGGTGGTTTGGTCACGTTCAAAACCCTTCATGATGTTGCAACACAAATTTAGATTCTGTCATACTCATGTGCCTGCTCCATAAAGAGTAACTTTGTCATTTCAGTACTTGTTCATTAATAGATATGTGAGTGTAACATCACCTAACTTAGATATTACTAATAACATCTATATTTTTTCTTAAAAAATATAATGTCTTTTATTTAGTAATTTTTAGTTCGCATATTAAAAGTATCCGGTTAGTTCTATCATGATATTATAGAATGGAAGGAAAACTACAATGTAATTCTGTTTTATTTTTGCTATTTAATAAAATAAATCTTTTAGTTAAAGAATTTTATTTCTATTCTTCCAATAATCAAATGTTAATTAAATAACTTTTTTGTTAACATATATACAGATCGATTTATCCAGGTTTCATCTAAATCAACCAATCAATGTTTCCTAAACTAGCATTTCGGTTAATCATGCTAAAATTGATTTTACCAGCACCAATCACTTAATAAAAGTTGCCCAGAATAGTATAAGATGAGGGAACATTACTCTTACATGAGGTTTTAGCTATATTTCATTGCGTTTTATTTATACGTAAAATTATAACAACATTTATTAGAAAAATATATTAAGTAGAGACAAAAAATTTATATTTATAAGTGTTAAGTCAAACATCCTTTGTATATAACACACAAATACATACATGCAAAGGGGAAGGTTTATGCTAGAACCGTTGTTAGTGCGAGAACCGTGAGAACCAATCTCGACCGTTCCTTGGATATGGGAAGTTTCATGGATGGTGAGCGTGGAGGGATATAATGTGGCATGGTGCATGTGAGGAATTCATGGGTGAGCAATGACATTGAAAGAGGGGGAATTGAACGGCTGAGATTGGTTCTCACGGTTCTCGCACTAATAACGGTTCTCGCTTTCCTACATCCAAATATATATTATGCATGTGTGTATCTTTTCAAGATGCAAACGATGTCAACAGAAGAGTATAGACCTTCAAAATTATATCATACCAACTCTGCATTATTTTAGATAACTAATATATATATGCACACATGGCCGTCTACTCAATTAGACCATGAAGTGAAATGAAAAACACTTGATACTCACAACACATGTCATATTCTTTAACGATTATACTTCATTCCTCTCACACCCATCAAATACTATATAACATATAACACACTTATATGAAGCATATATATGGTCTAGAGGTAGACCCAAATGCAATGACTCTCCAAAGAGTACAAAACCCTAGCAATTGAGGCTAGATATAACATTACAACATTTCAATATAATTACAAAATCAATAAAAAAAATAAAAAAACATTATTGATAAATTACATGCTTTATTTTATAAGAAATATTTAATAAAAATCAAAATGTTGTTGGCCTCCACTCTCCACTGAACCCTTTCAATAAATTCATGAGCACCAGAGAAGAAAAAAGGTCCAATCCATACCCACATAAGATTGACCAATAGCCACCATGGACACAAACCAATTAAGCCACCTCATCAACCACAACCCAGTCCCTTTTCTGCAACAAGAATAAATTCCACCTTATTACAACTTACAATCATGTGGCCATGCATAAATGATTTCACGTTTTCTTAATTATCAATAATATTTGGTTTTATATATATGTTTAGGGGAGGGTTCATGCGAGAACCGTTGTTAGTGCGAGAACCGCGAGAACCAATCTCAGCCGTTCCTTGGATATGGGAAGTATCATGGATGGCGAGCGTGGAGGGATGAGGTGTGGCATGGTGCATGTGAGAATTCATGGGTGGGCAATGACATTGAAGGAGGGGGAATTGGACGGCTTAGATTGGTTCTCGCGGTTCTCGCGCTAACAACGGTTCTCGCATTAACTTTTGTCTATATGTTTATTAATACTATTATAATAGCAAACTTTTAAATTTGAAAATCCCTGAAATTTTACAAAACCTATAAATTAAGAGTAAGTGTCTAACGTGGCCTTTATTTTTTCCTAGGTGCAGTTCGTTATTATACATTTATTAGTTAATTTTTTTTGGTGTATATAGTTTGTTAAAAATAATGACCTTGATTAACAAGTTTAATTTTTTATGGATTTAGTTCTGCTGAGTTCTAACCTGATTTTATTGTATTATTAGATCTTTACAAACTTGAAACGACTTAAATCCTCTTGTTTTATTTTATTTACTAATTTTCTTTTTATGTTAATACATTTTATATTATTTAAAAATATTAATTTGTTAAAAACAAGGTAAAACTACAAATAGATATTTCTCATCTCATCATTTATGTAACACCACTTTTTCAAAAAGGACATGATTATATAAAACTATCAATTAGCACCAAAAATAACAGAGTTTACACAGAACACGGTTACTATATACATTTGTGCTAACTATTTAACAAAAGTAATGTTAAAGTGTTTCAAACAAAAGCCCAAGAGCTATCCAGCCGAATCACACCGCTGGGGCTTCCCCTTGCCTGTACCAGATGTATCTGCATGCACAAAACACTGAATATAAGCTAACGCTTAGTGAGCATACTACTGAACAATTATAAATGTAAGATGTCTCGCATCCCAACTACAAACCTGCAAAACTGTACAAACTGTTAACTCGTCCCAGGGTATGACCACACCTCGGTGTAGCCAAGCCCCTAAGACCACTATGTGGGTATAAAGAGCTCAATATACCCCTATGTCCTTGATGCAAAGTCACGGTTACACGTAACTAGGTATCCTCTGTTCATGGTACGAAGCTACTCGTAGCTGGGTACCCTATGTCCTTGCACATTGCTACACACACAGTATAGCAACACACCTTTACTTTGCATCCATAATCATATCATTTCAATAACACAGATGTCATGCTATTCACATTTCATATAAGCACGTATTAGTCATGTTTAAGGTAAGTACACTCACCTTAACAGTAATTTAGATTACACAGTGCAAATACAAGCTTATCACGGGTAGACACGTCGACTCTTATTGCCTACAAGCCACATACATATATGCATCAATATACGTTGAACCACTGCAAAAAAGAAACTGCACAGAACAGGGGCACGCCTGTGTTTGCCTGCAGGCACGACCGTGCTTCCCTACCAGATCCGGTCATGGCCTCTGCAGACCAAGGCGTACCCCAAGGCACGACCGTACCTCCATAGGCATGCCTGTGTCCAATCACGCCCAGACCTCTAGAACTAGGGCTTGCCACGCCCCGCTAAGCACGCCTGTACCCTATAAGGGCACGCTACAATAATAGGAATTCCAGCCAACTGCCTGCTCTTTTTACCCAAAATAATCATAAAACACTCAACTCTAGTATTGTCCTGCACTTGTTTGATATAAAACAAATACTACAACATTACTACCACCTTATAGAACATCTACAACACACAAACAACAACACAAGATCATTGATTCACTAAGAATCTCTCTTTTGACCCAAGACACACAAATATCAAACAAGAATCATACCTCCAGCTATGTTGGATAATTTACTGCTAAACAACACTAAATTAGGATTGATTTCTGTATTCAAAACTCAAGGAAATGAACCAGCCTAGCATGTATGTGTAGGTGTATTTGTGTGGTGCAAATTTGACTAACCAAAGTCAAATACAACATGATATATATCTAACTTTTAGAAATGACATAAATGGTCCCTGTACTATACAAGTTCCAGAAATAGTAATTTTAACCACTCAACTTAATAGCCACATAACACATAAAGGCAACTTATTAAACATATAATGGTAACTTCCTAACGCACATCACATTTAACATTTAAACATGATTATAAACACATAATAAGCGAAGATATATATCTCTAGTAGTGACACTCCTCTCTCTTTCTCTCTCTCTCTCTTTACACTCCTCTCTCACTCTCTCTCTAAATTTTGGCCACTGCCATCAGCGAAGACATATATCTCGAGTAGTGACACACTTAAGCAGGGATTAGAGTTAAAGTAGTAATTTCTTTACAAAAATGAACACAACCTTGAGTCGATTGTAGAAACCCTGAAATCACACTTGAGAAAAGAAGGAGAAATCATGGTTCCTAGTAAGCAGTGAGGGTGTTGGTTATCGACGGTGGCAAGGATGGCGACAACGATGGTCTTGAAATCGTAGATCTTAAGCGGAGAGGGAGAATTGTTGTCCTTGTAAGCAACGACAATGTTGAATGTTGGCGGTGGTAAGGATGATGATGACAGTGGTAGCAAGGATGGTGACAACAAGGATGACAACGATGGTGGTGGCATGCGTCTTTGACGGTCATGACAACAGTGGTGACAAGGATGGTGACGATGGTGGTTGCATGCATCTTTAACGGTCGTGGCCTGCATTTCCAGCCCAATAGATCGATGAAGGAAGACTTTAAATAGAATCATGGTTTAATTTTGCCTTTTGTCCTGATTTAGTGTTGAACTACTTCTCTTTCAATTTATGAGTTTTTTTCCCATAATCATGATCTACTTCTCTTTCAGATTTTGGTTTTTTCGATAAGAACTAGTTTATAGTTGTGACTTGCTTTTCTTTCGGATCTGATTCGGGATTAGCTAATTCTTGATTTAGTGTTTTGAGGATTTTGAATGAGACATGGTTATTCTTTAAATTATTATTAGCATTATATATTCTATCAATTGGCAATGTAAAGAGGCAATATCTCGCGAGATTTTCAGGGTTAGTTTCGTCATTTACTAAAGAAGCGTGAGATATTGTAATCTCATGAGATGAATAGATCATAGATGTGGCTGACAGCTATGAGGTAAATTGGTGTCTTCTGACTCTCTTCTCTTTCTTCTACAAGTCCCCAATCTCTCTTTTCTCTCTAAACCAAGACCAATGGTTCAGGTTTCGATCGATAATTACAGATTTCATCATCCCGGATAACGTATTAAACGCCGTTTTAGTTACATTCGCGGCCACCGTCTCTGCCGACATATGGTAATCTTTAGCATGTTTCTCGAAACAAATTCCCGGTACTCGTTATTATCATTTAACATCCTATAACTAGTTTTAGTAAAACTAGAAGAGATTCACACAAAGTAGGCTTTGAGTGATATACATATTTATAAATGTTATATTTAATACAAATCTATTTCATTTGATTCCTAATACATCATCCCCGTCGTCAACAGCCAATGCCATCATCCACCACCCATGAGCGCTACCACCGCCACCACCACCGATTACCTAGAGGCTACGTCCACCACTGTATTTAACGTTGTGACTGGTGTCATAATAAGGTTTTATTTGCTATTTCAAAAAGAATCTAGAATTCTCAATACCATTTAGAATACATGCTTAACAACTCGAGAAGACAAACATGTAAATCATACGTTTTGTTGATACCCCCTTTCTAAACTAGACTTCTAAAAATTATCAACAATTTATTACTACAATGGATTATATATCTTCTTCATATTTTAATAAAAATACTATAATTAATCGAAAACATAAGTTTTTGTATGGATCAAAATTAGAAAAATCAAAAACTTAGAGTTTGTTTTTCACAATCAAACCATATATTCATGATAATTGACTATATTGAGTGGTCTTCAGAAGTTACATAATGATATATTCTAGAAAATGATTCGTTTGTCTACTTAGCTAGTACGATTTATAGTTCATGAATTTTTAACATTGTCTTATTAATAATTAAAGTCTCAAATATACTTTTGATCAATTATGAAATACATTTGAAAGGATAAATCGAAAAACATAGAATCTCTTAAAGAATACTACCTTATTATTTGTTTCATAGTTAACTTTTTATTATGGTAGCAAGGGGAAGGGTGAGTGTGGTATCGCGCACTAAGAGGTAACATTGTATAAAATGTAACGTTTAAACAAGTTTATTTTATTATTAGAGAAAAATAAACATGGTTGCATATAATGTAACGTTTAAACAAGTTTCTTTTACTTTTTATTTTCTTAAAACTTTCCACCTTATCATTATTGTTGCCACATCAGTATATCATGAAGAAATTCATCATTTTTATCAATGAACATCAGAAGAACTATGAAAAACTTTGAACATTGATACAATATGAAGAACATATGAAGCTTCAGATGAAAATGATATACATGAATCCTTCAATAAACACACAAGATTTCGATACAGGATAACATGAATCCTTCAATAAACACACATGATTAACATGAATCCTTTAATCAAACTTATCTTCAACCTTCTTTGTATTTGCATTTACAAAATCAAACAAAAGAAACCCTAAATTGAACTTAAACCGTAGCAACAGATGAATCAAACCTATTCGAATAATAACACACAAACAAACAAAACCCTAAATCGGAAACGAAGAACACTGCATAGAAACCTAACTCGTAAATCAAATATGTTTGATGAAACCCAGAAACATACCTTCCTAATACAGATCAAATTGATTAAACTTATCTTCATGAACCGATTGTTATATTCGTAAAAGAACTCTGTTGTTCGATGATTTGGGGATATTGAAACTGAATCAGAAAACCGGATAAGAAACCCCAAACCAGAACCCGAATTAGAAACCCCAAATCAGATTCAGCATCGAAAATCACTATAGATGAAAACCTTAAACTTACCTTTGAAGAGCTCGATAAACCATAAACTCGCTATTGATAAAAACCCCAAGCCGAATAGAAAGTCGCCATTTATAAACTCGTCGTAGATGAATCGGTGTTTAAGAATTACATGTTAAAGAATCATTGTTGAAATCGCCATTGAAGAATTTGGGTAACCCTTGGATTCAATCGCAGATGAAGATCAGGAATCGATGAAGATTTAGGTACCAATTGAAGAACTGAATCGGTGTTGGTTTAGGTATGAACACAATGAAGAACTCACACTGAAAATTGGATATGAATCGATGAAGCAATGAAGACCTCACAAACTCACACTAAAGACGAAGACCCACCGCCATGTTTAATATTAATTTTATTATTCTTATTATTCTTATTATTTATTATTATTTATATTATTTTTTAGTTATTTTTAAATAAAAAAGTTACATGTCACCACTTAAGTCAAATGCCATATCATGAAAACATGTGTCACATAAGCATTAACATGCTATAACAAGTTACCATACATTAAACGGTAGTTTTTGAGACTTCGATACACTAAATGATAGTTTTGAAACTTGAGTATATAAAATAGCAAAAGAGACGACTTCGATACACTTTCGGAAACTAAACCTTTAAAAGAAAAATAAAAACTCAAACTTTAAATATTATATAAATTTGGTAAAAGAAAATCACAAAATATAATATTATCAATTAAATTTATTTAATAAAATAATATTAATAAGATTTAAAAATACTAGAATATAGTTACTTGTTTAAAAGTAAAAAAAACTAATAATGTACCTAAAGGACCATTTATTAAATAAAACTAAAAAGACTGAAAGTGTTATATAAGTGTAACGCTACAAGGTTCGAAAATTTCCTTATATGTATATTGTTATGTGTTATATGTGTTTGGTAACTTGCCTTTATGTGTTTTATGTGTTTATAAAGTTGAGGGATTAAAGTTGCCAAATTTTAAAACTTGCAAGTCTAGAGGACTGTGGTCATTTTCCCATAATTATAGATTTATATGGCTGTGTATTTGACTTTTGTTAGTCAAATATTTGATGTCTCCTTTCATACACATACGTGAACAAGTTGTAGCAGCCACTTTCTTGCTGATTTTGATCACAAACACTGAGGTTTAACATCTGAGATTGATTAGCCAACTGATTGGTAGCTTGAAGTATGATTTCTTGATCGTTTTGAAGTATTTATGGGTTAAAGGAGAGATTCAATTGTGAATCAATGATCCTAGTATGTTAAGTGTGTTATGTGTTATTGTTTTAGTGTTTTAGTAGCTGTAGTAAATATTAGAAGTGCTGGAAAACACTTGTGTATTGTTTTGTTGAGTTTAGTATGGTAGAACAGCGGGAAGTCTGTGTAACTGCTGCTATAGTTCATAAGGCACATGCGTGCCTAAAAGGGGGTACGAGTATGCCTAGCAACCGTGACAAGCCCTAGTTGTTAGGTACGGGCGTGCATATGGAAGGTACGACCATGTCTGCAGGTACACCTATGTTTGCAGAAGGTTAGACCAGACCTGAGGTGGAAGCACGGGCATGCCTTTGTCCCGTTGAGTTTTCAGTTGTCTAGCAGTACAGTTAGTTGATGCATTGAATGTATATTGCTTGTAGGCCATAAGAGTTGACATTTTCACTGTGATAAGACTGTTTTCGCACTACTTGACATATATTTGATACTAAGGTGAGTGCACTGTCTTTTAGCATGATTAGTACATGAATATGCAAAAAATGAACAGTATGATAATTGTGTTAATGATATGTGATATGTATATGCCATGCGTAGAGGAAAGTATATAGTCATGTCGAAGGCACATCTATACACAAGAACATTGGGTACCTAGCTACACGCCAGGTGTAGCTTTGTACCAAGAAATGCAGATACCTAGCTACACGCAATTGTAGCTTTGTATCCAGAACAGTAAAAGGGCATACAACGAGTTGTATGCCAAGGGAAGCGTCAGGGGCTTGGCTATGCGCGAGGTGTAGTCATACCCCGGGACAAGTTAACAGTTTGAATAGTTTTACAGGTTTTATAGCTAGGATGTGAGTAAGACTGGCAATTCTTGTCCCGACACGAAACACAACCCGAACCTGACACTAAAAAAGTTACACGAACCCGAAATTGGTCAAAACCAGGTCGATACGAAGTTGACACAAAAATAAATGGGTCGGATTAGGGTCAACCCGACAACCCGAAAATGACCCGTATAAGGGTAAAACTAAACATTATAAATTTTTCTTTAATACTTAAAATTAAAATTTCAAAAAGTAAATTGTGAATTCAAACCAGGGAGTGACATCTTAGGCAATAAAATCCGATAAATAAAAGTACAAAACCTTTAAAAGCTAAAAACTGAAATAAAGAATAAAAGATTTAAACTTAAACAACATTACATCAATTTGTTCTTTTCAAAAAAAAATTACATAAATTTGTTATTTGTTATTTTGACTATATTGTTTTGTATTTTTGGTACTTTAACATTTGTCAACTTGGTAAGATTTAAACTTAAACAATATTATCGTGACGATGATTTGAATCAAGACCCTTTGAAACCCACGCAACCCGATATTCCTTCCGTGAATAGAACGGTAAAGAAGAAAAAAACTTGCTTTTTGAAATTGGATAATTTCCTTTAGATTATTTTAGTTCATGGTTTGTTCACTAGTTAGTACTTTTGTATTAAAGCTATTAAATTGTATTAATATTTGATATATTAATCACTAGTTAGTAGACAAAGTTAGAAACAAACAAGGAATTTGAAAATTTTATGACGAAAACCGTACTCGAAAACCGAATTTGAAACCCATAATCGAAAACTGTACCCGAAACCCGTATTTGAAAACCATAATCGAAAATCAAAAAATTATTAGTCAAATACTTTCGACCGAAATGGGTTGACACGAAACACGACGTGAACCCGACACGAAAAAAAATGACACGACCCGAACCTGACACGTAAATAAATGGGTCGAAATTGGGTCAACACGAAACTGACCAGAACCCGAATGACACGAACCCGACCCAAATTGGCAACCTTAGATGTGAGACATCATGTGAAGAGTTTACTCTACTTTATGTTTGAATCTGTTCAGTTAGTATGCTTACTAAGCGTTAGCTTATGTTCAGTATGTTGTGCATGCTGGTGGATCAGGTTCAGGCTAGGGTACTAAGGCTCTAGCGCTCTGAGTGGCCGGATAGCTCCAGGCTTTTGAGAAAAGAACATTTGATACTGCTTTTAATGAAACTATTAGCACTTGTAAATGATGACAATATTTTGTAAACTCTGATATTTTGGTGCTAATTAGTAGTAAATATGTTTTAAAACTTAAACTGGAAAAGTTGTGTTACAATAAGAAAAGAGTAAAATAATAATTTTCAAAAATTAACACCTCCACTGGTTTCTTTAACGGTTAGAAGATCAAAATGTTACACAACTTAAACAATAGAACGAAACTTGAAATTTTATATATTAATTAACTCTTTAAAAATGAATAAAATTAAGTTGGTTTCTTTTCCTCCATCCTATTTCTCCGAATTTCGATTTTTATACCTTTATGTGTTAAAATGTACAAATTTGAGTTACTTATGTATGCATAATGCATATGTATACTTGTGTATGCATAGGTTTTATTTGTGTAAGCACTTTTTCTATAATAGAATTGATACTCATGAATGTGAATGGGAGTACTTGGCACACTACGTAACATGCTAAGTAACTAACGTATACATAGACTGTATTCTTTTTCAACAATCACACACTCTATATATTCTTCTCCAACAACCAGATATATATGAATATTAGAAAAAATAACCAAATCTACATCAACCGTACGTATAATTATATGATTCGAGAATCAAGGAAGTATGATAAATTCATAGTCATATATATTAGGCTTATCGTTTTATATGGACCAAATTTGTACGTCCCTTTTCTTCGCAGCTTCTTTTAGAAGAAGAACGACCAGCTAGCGACCAGTGCAGTGGGGAACCAATGTGGTCCAGTTTAGCATACTCATAATCTTTTTTAAAGTTTTATTATGCAATAAGAATGTTATACGTAACACATATATAGCTTCAACCAATTGAAACAATATTGTGCGTATGCATTTAGATAAGAACTAATTCTGAAGTCGAACCTAAGCCAAGTATTTCACACACACCATGTGTGTTAATTGTGTGTGGAGAATTTAACGACACCCACATGCATGGAATGAACCCTAAGTGCTAGACAATTGGGATTTGTGTTATTCATTTCTTTTCAACGCTTCATATAAGGCTTTTGTGTGAGTGTGTGTGTGCATATATATATATATATATATATATATATATATATATATATATATATATATATATATAATCTTTTAAAAAATGTAAACTATATATATCTATGACAGTTGACACTAAAACTACGTGAGAAATGTTCAACATAGTCCATACTTATTGCATAGTCCTGAGGGACTAATCTTAGCCCTTGGATCAGCCCCATCAATGGTCCAGATTGAATTTTAAAAATTTGGGCGAATTGTTATTTTCGTAATTAACATGTAATTATTTTACCATCACATGTGATTGTATAGTGAATCACATGTGATTTTATATTGAATCACATGTGATTAAATATTAAAATTTAGGACTATGTTTTTTATATGAACTATATTGAACACAACTCAAAACTACGTACTATGTTTACATAAGAATGAAGTTTAATTAGGAGAATCCATCCATTTTATTATAAATGAAGCTTAAGTTATATCATCATTAATCTTTTTAATATAAAGCAGAATATTTTATGATGTTTTAATGGGAGTCATTGGTGACGGGAAATATTATAAATTGGATAAGGATGATGAGAGCGAAGGCCCCATGAAAAATAGATGCAAAACGCACCATAGTTTAATTTGTTCCTCATGTTTTTTTGAAATATATTCTCCCAACATTTAGAGTTGTGGTTGATAATGTTGGTTTAAGTTGTTTTAAAACGATCACCTACATTGATGCAATTTTTATTTTTGTTTTATTAGATGCATTTGTTAAACAACTTTGCATATCTGGTAGATGCAATGTAACATCATAAAGGTTAATAACTAACTAATAATTATTTTTAGCTACATACTGAAATGTCTTAATACGTGTACATGTAGAATAAGATTATATCTTTTTAAGTTATCAAGGCAAACTTTGGTGGCTAAAACATATCAAGTAGTACTAAAAGGATTTAAAGTGCCAAATGCTCAAATTCTCAACAATATATAAGGGTTTTAATTTGGGTTTACTTTTACAAAATGTATTAAACTATACCCTTAGTGCTAATGTGTATATCCACCTTCCACAAATATTATTGTGTGTATTAAACTTTTAATTTATTGTTATTGTACTTACTTTGATTACATGAAAAATCAAAAAACGTATAAGTTTAGTACATATAATAGGAAGTTTAATGTACACAATAACACGTTTTTTAAAAGTTTGAAACACACAATAACATGTTTGGATTAGAAATGAAACAATGAATGGTGATGATCATTTTAATATAAATGGAAGGCCATGATTTGTTTTTATCCAATGCATTGTTTTTATGTTTTCTAAGATGCTTATTATACATATACTTTCTTGTATGTTAATTTTAAAAAAATTAAAAGTACTTCTCCGTTAATAGATATACAGTTGTTCTCTTTGTAAATTTATACATATTATTATATACATAAATATATAAAATATATATGTATATAAATATATAAAAACATATATCGGGACGGGGTGGGGATAGTGTTCCCCGGTCTCTAACCCGAACCCACAAAATCCTCTAACCTGAAAAATGTCATTCTTGACCCGACATCGAAACTAGTTTGGTTTGGTTTTTCCCATCAGGTTCGGGTTGTTTTATCATCCGTAATTTTCACCCGCTTCCTTCTCAAGATTACGACCATAGAGAGAAATAGAGCACAATGAGATGGAGGGCTATGAAGCTTATTAAAGATTAATTGAGAAGATTAATAATTGCAAATTGTAGATTTACTAAAGAAATGCGGAATCAATTAAAAAAGAAATAGGCATTCAGATTTACTACATAAATGCAACGTACATGATAAAAGATTGAATGTAGCCTAATATAGTATTGATAAATCAATCAAATAGAAATGGGCAACGTAAAAATTAGAGTTAATTGTATAAATCAACCAAATAGAAATAGGCAATGTAAAATTTTGATAGGTTTTTACAATTTTGGTTCGAACTTTTTATTTTTTCGGTTTTAGTATTAGATTACTAAACTTCTTACCAAATGGTCTTCGGATTAGCGGTATCAAGATGTGACTAAGGTGTCTTGATCTCTTTCTTAGATGTTGAGGGTTGAAGTACTACTAGCATTGTACCCGTATAATGCGGCGACAATGACAATAATCTGTGTTCGACAAGATGTTTGATTTCAAAAATGTAGGGTGTGGTATGTGTGTAATACGGTGTTAGTCAACTTATCCATATTTTTTCTTCTTTTTCTAATTTCTTTTTTTACAATCAACCATTTTATAAGTTGTTAAAATAGTTTTTTTTTAAAATAAATAAATATTATTATTATATAATTAAAGAAAAAAGATACTATAGTCTTAAAATTGCATTGATGTAGTAATTTAACAAAAGTTAGATAAATTAATGTTTAATGATTTATTAAAGTAACATAACCATCATTTAATTCTAGCCTTAAAAGTTGAGATAATTAAGGGAATGATTAGTTAGTCAATTGCTTTAAGTGTCTGTATCTTAAGCATAAAAACTTGTACTACATAAAATTAAGTAGTCTTAAAACTTTTAAGTGAGAGAAAGTTAAATGATTTATAATGTAGTGTAGATTAAGGACATAAGGTGTAATTAGGGTGTGTGTGTGTGTGTGTGTCGTTCAAAAAAAAGATCGACTAAACTTATGTGGGAAATTACTCAACACGCCCCCTCACGTGTGGCGTTCTTTTTTTTTCTCGCGCCTAACACGTGAATACTTATGGGTTACATGGAGTGGGTGAACCCTGCTCTGATACAATATAAGTTTGTGTGGTTCTAACTCAAAACCAATTGGTTATGAGGAAAGTATCACAGAACTTTTATAAATTTATTACAAAATCACTCTCTATCCAATATATGACATTACTCAAACTGCTACCTTCATCTTTTTTCACCGTCACATCCTATTTCATCATCATCTCAACTATCACCACGTTCATCTCTTTTAACAAATGATTTGCTTTTATTATCATTACAAGTTGTTTGTCTATATTTCATCGACATATTTAATAATATAATTGTTAAAACAAGAATTATAACCCTTTAATTAACATAAATTGAAGGCTAGTCAAGCAATAAAAAATATCACACATCTTTCAATATAAATAAATAACTAATTAAAAAAATATTAAACAGTCTAAACTCTTTATTTAGCAAAAAATTTAATCGTAGCTATTCATTTATTTAAAATCAAAAAATCAATTTGACTCTTTAAAGTCAAAATAATACAACTTATGTGGATAGAATTTTGATTTAATTGGATTGGATTGTCATTAGTTAAAGAGTTAATTACACGGATGGTCCCTATGGTTTACACATTATTACTGGTTTGGTCATTTATAATAAAAAATTATGCCCATGGTCCATGTGGTTGACATTTTGTTTCACCCATGGTCCCTGGCCCTAACAAACGTTAAAAAAAGACTGTTAGTTGTCTTTTAGTGTGAGGGTAGTTTTGTCATTTCCACCCTTATACCCATTTCCAAACACCCATTTCTTCTTTTCTCTTCCCCCTTTGCTTTTCTCAAACCCGTCGGCGTCATTTTCTTTGAAGATGAAGAAACCAACATACAACAACCACCGCCACCGTCTCCCTACAGCACAACCACTACCGTAACCCAACTGCCACCTCAAACCCGTCGTCCGTCTCTCCTCTCTACGAAAACCCTAACCGATTTGTGGTGGTGGCGGTTGTATACATCGGAGAAAAGGGTTCAGGGCGACGGTTGTTCACATGAAAACCCTAACTGTGGCGGTTGTTCACGGCGGTGGTTGTTCTCTAATCCACTCCGCCGTAGATTCGTTGTCCACATCGTCGACGTGTAGTAGCACATCGGAGACAAGTAACAGTGATGAGGTTAGGGTTTCTTAATGGCAACCGGTATGTCCATACGCAAACCGTTATATCCATAGATTTGTTTCCCTCCGTAACGGTTGATTAATGACAACCGGTATGTCCATACGCAAACTATATTGAAACCATCTTTTGAACTCAACTGAAATTAGGGTTCTTAAATTAGGGGTAAATTACTTCAATGGAGTGATCCTCTTTGTCTCCGATGGAAAAAGGTCTGATGAATCTAAAGAGGCTATGATGATAAATTTCAATGTGTCTGAGTGAATTCGAGCAAAGTTGAGATTGTTCACATCTTGGCGGGGCAACTTGAATATTTGCAGCCATGGCGAATTTATCCTCTTTGTTTGATTGTTTACTGATCTGAGCCTCATAATAATTTTTTTTGAACAGCTTCAATTACTGATCTTCAGTTTACTACTGATCTTCAGTTTACTGATCAATCTTCTTGTTCTCTGTTCTCACCAACGTTCAAGCGCTTCCTGCTTACCGTGCATTTGTAGGGAGTAACAATTACAATCTGTTGGAAAGGTTTGATTTTTAAAGTACCCTTCTGAGTTCTTGAAGAACATAAAAGGGGAAAGGGATGAAGAAAGAGAATGGTGTTTGGAAATAGGTATAAAAGGGGAAAAGACAATATTACCCCTGTTTAAATTGGACAAACAGAATAGACTTGACGTCTGTTAAGGCCAGGGACCATGGGTGAAACAAAATGTTAACCACAGGGACCATGGGCGTAATTTTTTATTATAAAGGACCAAACCAGTAATAATATGTAAACCACAGGGACCATCCGTGTAATTAACTCTTAGTTAAATTGATCATAAATAACAATCATTTTTTTCATAATATCTCTATAATATTATGGGTTTTAGTCTTATAGATAGTTGTTTACTTTATATTTGGATATTAACTTCTTATGCCATTTTGTATGGATAATACAATAATTTAAAATTTTAAAATACTTCAAACATAAATTAAGTTAATAATTAACTACGCATATAATAGTTACATAAATTTATTAAATATTAATCTTCTAATATATATAAAAGACTAATTTGATAAAATTTATTATTATTTTTCTATATCAAGTGACTTAAATATAAAATTATTTTAGTTTTAAGAAAGCCTTATATTATGCTTTTTTTGTCAATACAACATAATTATATAATTAAATAAACAAATATAATTTAATATTTTCATGATTAAATGTGTGTTCACACGTATATTTAAACTAATGTAATCATATAGAATGTTTATAATTTGTTTTATTATATAAAAATATATTTTTCAAATTTTAAAAATATTTCTTTTAATAATATATATATATATATATATATATATATATATATATGTATGTGCTTAACAGGATTATTATCTTGATTATCTCATTGGTCCAAGTCAACACCAAAAAGATATACGGAGTTAACTACTAAAGGTTATTTATACTTAAATATTAATATATTGAGCAAAATGTTGTCCACTTAATCCAGGTGACTAGGTCCACTTTCACATGTAGTAACTATTTACTGGAAAGTAAAAACGACTTAGATTTCAACGGTAAAAATATTTCGATAGTTCATGTAGTGTCTGGTGGATATTATGTTAAGAGACCTGATATATTTTTATATTATTTTTTTCTACTCAATGTTTTAAACAATGTGAGGTATGGTGTGATGAAAAGGTCAAGCTTCAAAATTATAAACTCATGGCAAGGTCATGATGTTTTACAAAATGCGACTTTAATCGGTACTTTTGTATATAAATTATAATTATGTATATAAAATTATACAAACAAATATAAAAAACATATAATTATAGTTTTATAAGGTAGTTCATCAATGTTTTTCCCTGTTTTTGGTATATCAAACCATCCTTATAGCTGAATAACTATATATACCCGGCTCATATGGCTTAGTTGCTCTAACACACCTTAAAAAACATGGTTTATAACAGGTAAAGACACGTCAAACTGGAAATTAGGGTACACCAAGCCTTACACCTAAGTCTTGGACCATGTCGTGGTGGCATGGTCAAGACTCAAGCCTTAACGGAGACATGGTAAAACCAAGACGAACTTTTTAGAATCATGTTTCAACTTATATTCCTACTCACAAGATCAACATAAGTGTCAAAGAAATAAGGTAATGAAGAGTTTTAGTGAATTTTACATTTCATCTTATAAGAAATAGATAGAGAAAGAAAAAATAATAGCAGAATATATAATTATTAGCCAGTTAAACACCAAGCCCTTTAGCTTCAATGAGTTTTATCGTAAAAAATATTAGATCCTCTCTTCCACACACATGATGCATAACTAGGATCAAGTCTATGATGATCGAACAATCCACGGGAGGAACTTAATAGAGGCAGGGGAAGGCTGTGATTACTTCAAAAATATCGCTCATTTGATATTTTACTATAATTATATAATAAAATATTTGTTTCATAAAAGAAATTTAAGAATGGCCCCTCCAAAATAAAATTATCATATTTTGCCCCTCCCGAGAATCATGTTCAAGTTTCGTCACTTCCACAGCATCACTAGTTTTGCACGAATAACTTTTAAGCTTAGATTTGGATATAATTCGAACAGTATGAGTAGAAATGTAAACGAGCCGAATCAGATCACGTGATGGATACGAAACGGGATCGCAACACGAGTGTTACCCATCACGCATCATGGTGTCTATCACGGTCTGCCACTCCCTCCCCACTTATAAGATTTAATAGATAACTCACTAATCATCAACATTGATTGTACTTAATAATATTATTTTTTGCTAAAATAAACAAATAAAATATAAAAACACATGTATTTTAAGGGAGTTGTGGTCATAAAGCTCTTAAAAAGGTCTAACGTGAACTTGTAAAGTTTTGAGGAAAGCAAGTCACCTTCCACTAAATTCAATCTGTTTTGTTGTAAAGAGGATATACATACAAACATACATATGTATGTATATGTATATATGTATATGTGTATGTATATGCTGCATGTATAGATTGAACATTATTAGGAAAAGATTTTCCAAAAAAGGGGAGAATCTGGTACCATTGACTAATGATGTCCCCACGGACCCCACCAAACAATATCAAAATGGGGCCCATTCATTTTACCAGCTTTCGGATTTTGCAAATCCAACCCCCTGCCCTTTTGTCTTCTTCTCATTGTATCTCTAATTTAAACTAACTTTGCCCAACATTACATATAGCCCAAGGCCCATAACACACAAACACTATAAACTAGACATGGGCAAAAACGGTCCTGGACCGGTCCTGGACCGGTCCTGGACCACTACCGGTCCGGTCCGGTCCGGACCTAGTCGGTCCCTAGCCGGTCCGGTCCGGACGTACATGCAAAAATTCCCCGTCACATATTGGGTTTAAAACTCTTTTCAATCGTCCTATAGCGTTTGTATTGTTGCTTGCATTATCTAGGGTGATTGAAAGTATTTTTTCTTTAATTCCAAAACCGTTAAAAATCCTTAATAAAATATCGTAAATTTGTTCACCTCCATGCGGGTGAGGAAAGTTTTCAAAAGCAATAATACGTTTTTGCATAAGCCATGTTTTAGGGTCTATCCAATGTATCGTAACACAAATAAATGAATAATGGGTTGTATGTGGAGCGGTCCAAATGTCCGTGGTTATGGAAACTTTACCATCAAATCTAGTAAAAAATTCTTTTAAGTCTTGATATATTATTTTCCATTTTGTCATAGCTCTATGTTTAAAAGTTCTTCGACTTACAGAGGAATAATGAGGTTGTAAAGCTTTTTGATAAAAGTTGTGACTTTTGGGCGGGAGAAGAAGTCAAATGGTAATGCTTCTTGTATTGTTAACTGCATGCTTAATTCTTGAGCTAAAGCAGAATCGAAACGCCATGTTTGACCATCAACTTGAGTTTGACTCTCAACCGCAGCGGCTTGTCGCGCCAAGCATTTAGTCTAATTTTTTAAAGTTTATATTAGAATAAACTAAGTTCAAGTAATGTAAACTATATTTAACTAAGTTCATGTATTTAATTCAAGTACTAAACTATATTTAACCAAGTTCATGTATTTAATTCAAGTATTAAACTATAGTTATTGATTCTAAAGTAATACGTTTAACTACCAAGCAAAGAGTGGTCAGGCAGGTCAGTCGGGGGGCAGGATCCTTTCGGTTTAAAACCTTTCGGAAAATCCAACAACCACAAGCCGATCGTGACTATTCTAGACACCACTCTCCGGGTTATATATACTAGTATTACGATTAGAATGAATAACTAAGTTATGAATAACTAGAATTACATCAAATTGTTTTAGGTTCATGAATTCCTATAATTTTAATTCACAAATATAATAAGTTGTACACCAATATTTTTAATTTCATAAATTCTTATATTTTCAATTTCATGAATTCCTATAATTTTAAATTCACAAATATAATAAGTTGTCCACCAATATTTTCAATTTCATGAATTCCTATATTTTTCAATTTGCATAAACTAAACATAAATATAAAAAAACTAGTATTTAAATAAACTAAACTTAAATATATAAAAACTAGTATTTAAATAAACTAAACTTAAATATATAAAAGAATACTTACTAAATGCCGAGCGAGAGTAGAATTAGAGCCAGATAATATTCCTCCACAATGTGTACACTTCGCATATTTTTTGTTATTTTGTTTGAGTTGTACAAAATCGTTCCAAATTTTCGCATGTCGATTTGTTTTTGGAACTTCTTCATACGGGAGACTTACATTGAAATCACTTCGACCCGCGTTCAAATTGCTAGATCCTTCACCCGCCATTTTTTATAATCTTGAAGCAAATCGAAATATTATATAGAACACTTGTATTATATATAGAACACAAACTTGAATTTTCTTGAAAAATAAAACTAGAAAAATCAAGATTCAAGAATGAGAGAATTGGAGATTTGGAGAATGAGAGAATGTGAGAAAGAGTGATGCAAAGATTATGGCTTCAAGAATGGGGTATTTATAGGGCAAAATTCGGGAATTTTTTTTTTTAAAAAAACTAGCCGTTGCGGTGTGGACCGGTTTGGACCGGTTTTTTACTGTTTTTTTCAAAAAATATCCCGTTAGAACTCTTGGACCGGTTTGGACCGAGTTTGGACCGGTTCGGTCCTGGACCGGTCTTGGACCGTTTTGGACCAGTTCGGGTTCTGGACCGGTTCTGGACCGGTTCGGACCGTTTTTTGCAATTTCAGTCTTGGACCGGTCTTGGACCGGCTCGGTCTGGGCGGTTCTCGTAGGACCGGTCCGGTCGGTCTCCAAGGCCCATGTCTACTATAAACCTTTTCTTTTTCTTTTTCTTTTTCCTTTTCTTTATTGAGTTAAATTATACATGTTTAAGTAATGTTGTAATTGGGCTTTTCTTATCCAGAAATGTAGAATGCTTAAAACATGACATAACATAAGAAAATAAGTTAGTAACATTATTATTTAATGGCCTTATCTCAGAAAATAATGAAAATATAACATGTTTGTGTACCACAAAACTGGATAAAAAAGCCCAATTACACCTCCCTATTTCTCTATTTCTCTAATAATAATAATAATAACAATAATAATAATAATAATAATAATAATAATAATAATAATTAAAATAATTATAGTAATTATAGTAATTATTATTATTATTATTATTATTATTATTATTATTATTATTATTATTATTACTATTATTATTACTATTATTATTACTATTATTATTATTATTATTATTATTATTATTATTATTATTATTATTATTACTATTATTATTACTACTATTATTACTATTATTATTACTATTATTATTATTTATATTATTATTATTATTATTATTATTATTATTATTATTATTATTATTATTATTATTATTATTATTATTATTATTATTTTTCTGGCATAATTATAACTACAACAATAACCTGTATCCAAACAGATGCTAAACAATGTAAAATCATGTGTTTAATATTTAATTATTAGCAACTAATTTTTGTTGTCTAAAATCTTGATAACTTAATACAAAAATGACATATATGTTTACCTTTTACTAACAATTTTACTTATATATTTAAATAAATGTCTTATAAATTTGTTAGACCGATTCTAAGTAAGAGAGATGGCATTAATGTCGGGCCACCTCCCTAAGAAGATACACAAAAGATAACATATACAGTAAAGTTGATAACTTAGTTTGACAAAATCTTACTACACAGATTTGTTGATAAGGTAATTGCCAAACTAAAAAGATCTTTAGGTTTTCCTAGATTCACTCACCGCAATTCTTGGAGAATCCTTATATTTTCTTGATATTTCTTTTGACGATTATTATTCATTGTTATGTTATTTTACTGTGAGGTGAAAAGTAATAGGAAGTGCATTATAGGCCTATATAGGGGGTGTTTGTTTAATTATTTTAGCTTATTAAAGGTTTTTTTAGGCTTATTTTTTATGTCAATATTTTTAAATTATTTTCTAAGTTTATTGTGACTTAGTGTGAGATAATAAGATGGACTTACAATAAATAAGCTAAAGAATGAGTTTATAGAACTGATGTGATAATGTGATGAAAGACACCACAGATTTAAAAGGTTACTATATTATGTCCTTGTAAGTTTAAAATGATAAATATTAGTTACTATAATAAATAAAAAAAATTAGATACTTATAAAACGAGAAATAAATGAGAATAAAAAAAAGCAACAAACGGTGTCAATGCTCAAACCGATGGTGGAAGCCTCGGCGCGAGGGGTAGGGCATATGTGATGGCAAAAACGTAATATCATAATAAGAAAAGACGTGATTATATTTCTTGTATATGTCATTATTACAACTAGGGACAATATAGTCAAGTATTTATTGGTTATAAATAAAAAATATTAAATTGACTATACGATATTTTAAAATGATAAAACTAAAATTTAGGTTAAATATGATATTTTGAAATGTTATAAAGAATAAATATAATTGGATCAAAAAAGTAAAAATTGGATTTCAATTTTCACCAGAATAAGTTGTTCCGATATTAATAATTAAATTTTTTTATCTAAAATAATTTCTAAGATTATATAATACATTTTATTCATATTAGTTTTTTAATAATATCGGATTGGAGGATGAATATAACAACAGCTAATTTGTTATTAACTACACATAATATTTTTCAATTTTTTAAACAAGGTTATATTTACAAGATATAATGTTGATATTAGTTGTGTTATTCAACATTTATTGCAATTCACATCTTTCCTTATTTGTATCTTGAGCATATCATAACAAGTTAGCATCATTTGCCTTCCATAATTGGTATTTCAAAGTAAAGTACAGAATTAACATGATTGTCTCGAAATGGAACCTAAGGCAAATTTAATTTAATAAATGTAATTCTGAAAATAGGATAAAGAAAAACAACCCATAACAAGAACAAAAGAAAGGTGTCCATTATTCAGAGCCTGTCCTAACAGGCCCCCATTCAAGCTTCTTCTGACGTGGTCGAATTATACAACACACAACAAAAAGTTACAAGCAAAATAATAATAATAATATAATATAATATAATAATTTATAAATATAACAACACCAACTTAGATATAACATTCACAAATGACTCTACTTTTATCATTTTATATTTATTCATTTTAAGTGATGTGTAATATCCATCTCATATCGGTTGAAGAGAGGAAAGAAACATGTCTCGTAAGGATGTGATAGATAGCTCTCCTAGCATGAGGTTTTTTAGGTGAAATGTTTCGTACTAAAAACAAAACCATAAGCCTGTGGAACAAAACGGACAATATGATATTCATTTTCCCATAATGATGTTAAAGGAAAGGGAAAGAAAAAAAAGGACAATAAAGAGCTAGGATGAGATCTAGCAAACATTAATTGGTGAATATAATCTGCTAATGATATCAATCCAAGTTGAATCCAAATTCCAGTGGCAGAAATTAGATAGAAGCAACTTTTGTCACCACCACCCCCACCCTATCACCGCCTTTAATCACTCACTGACTGGAATCTTTCAAGAGTCAGGCAAATAATTGAGAGAGAAAAAAAATGAAATCAAATTGGGGTCAACAACCAAATATATGAACCAATGAGAGATAGATACATACACACCCACTTCCACTCCTATTGACTTCTCTCTATCATTCAAGATCAAAAGCCCCTGCAAATCTGGACCCCAAGATCTTTACTTTCACCTTTTTTCTTGTCCAGTTGCTGCAAAAAACAAACCCTAATAAATATGCCTATAAAGCATCCCTTCCTCACACTTGCAGAATAAACCCCAGGTGCCATCTTCATTCACTCTGGCTAACAACAATTTTAACTTGTGTAACTTAATAAGTAATAGTTATAGACCCTTCATTTATCTTCCCACAGGCAACCGTCGACATTTAAAAAAGAAATAAAAAACTTGGCTAAAAATTGAAACGGGTTTACAAAGTTAAAGTTGAAGTCTGAAACCATATCTTAACTGCCAAACTGCTAACTTAAACGACGAGCAAGAGGTGTAAGTACGTGTGTTTGGTTAAGTGTGACGGGGTAGGATTATGGGCCGTTTTGTTTAAGATAAAATTATGGAACTTGAGAGATTAGCATTATAGAGTTCTAAATGACAGCAAAATGGTAATAAAAAACTTGCAAGTATAATTATACTTGATGTAGATTTGAAACTATTCTTTGTACAAATGTAGTTTAAAAGGGAGGTGAAGATATTAAGCAAACCAACCGCTTATTTTGGATCCTATAATGCAGCAGTCAATGCTTTAAGCTAAGAGGTAGAGTGGCTCTTTCTTGAAGCGTAGGCTCGGTATGCCGCCAATGCAATTACAGCTGCAGCAGTTCCAACTGCAAATTTGTAGTTAAATTAATAAAATTTACAAGCAAATACACACCAAATCTGAGGATTGAAAAAGGGTTGATGTAGAGATGGCAATGGGTTGAATTTGGGTTATGTTTTACCTCCAACTCCAATTCATCAAATGAGTACAGGTTTTCTAAACTACCTAAAAATGGTCTAAGTAGATTGCAAGTCACCCATACTGTATTTAGATTGCATAAAACCTCCTAATCATTTTATACAAAACTTGCATTATTATGTTGTAAATAATATAACTTCTGTAAGAATGTAAATCTGTAATTACTTTCGACTACTTTTTATAACAAAAGAGAGAGATTTGAAAAAAAGCAACGTATTTCAACACTTTGACCAACAAGACCAACGTACTTTGAATATTATTAGGAATAGCAAAAACCTTTAATTCTTATTACCAATCATAGCAACATACCTTCACCTGGTGTTGCTATGATCGGCAAAAAAGAAATGGTGTATCGTTATTTCAGATCAATTTATAATACGTTGCTATTATTGGTTAAATGTGAAGCTATGTTTCTATTTTCTGCTATTGTTTTTGTTCTTTTTCGCAAAAAAAGTGTTATGGGTCAACCAGCCTGTTTCAAACCATACAAACCCATGTGGCTCGAACCCAACCCGTCCATTTTGTTGGTGGTGCTTCAAAGGAAGTGATTTTCAAGGATTACCAGAAGCAAGCACAAGGGAGCGATTAACAAGGCGGCGATATTGCTTCTTGTTTCTTCCATATTCGGTTTCAGGGACACTCAAATGACACCTCTCCGCTGCGCTTACAATTCTCCAAAACACGTTATTCATGTCTCTTTTCTTTACACTGATACGAATGGGTGCGTCTATTTTCATTTCCTGACAGATCTAGAGGAACAAACAGTGCTTTGAGTGAGTGTTAAATTTCATGTCAAGAAATTCAGGTAAGAAGAAGAATTATGTAAACAGAGTTAAATTACTGCTTCTGAATCCCTGGTTGCCATTGGGTAAGAATCCAAGTCATCCTTAGCAGCAATGAAGAGACAAGGGACACCATAACCAGTATCTTCACCCCGTCTAGCTACATCCATAAGAAGTTCTGATGCTCTTTTCAAGGAATATTCATCCGAACTGTACAAGCAACCAATTACATATCTTTATCATTGTTACCGAAGACTAGTGGGGTAGAGGTCACAAATTTGACCCATTTATAATGATTTAGATTGTATTTTATCTCAAACGGGTCAAATTGAGCAATTTAGCTAATGGGTATAGGGTGGAACGGCTTCAAAAATCTCAAAATCGTTTATTTAAAGACTAGAAGCAATTGATAACTGTTTTTGTACTTATAATTATCGCATTAATTTTGCTTAAAAAGATGAGGAAAAATGATGAGTCTGGGCTCAACCCGAATGTGTTTATGACCTGTTATCCATCAAGCCCCACCAACCCATCTTGCCGCCTCTTTAAAGACATAGATTACAAGAGAAGGGAAGAGAAGATGAATGACATATTGATAATAATGAAAGAAAGACAAGTTGTGATTCAAAACCATACAAAATATCAGATATTGTAGGATCAAAATGATATCTGATGGATTCAAAAGATGTAGCAGTCAAATGTAGTAGTTTACGATTAACCATCACCAGGATTGAATTGAACTCTAACTAGCTTATTGGGAAAACCAGTCTCAGCCTAGTTTGAAATCAAGTTGTGCTTACCTCAAATATTAAAAGTCAGTTAGATAAAAAAACCAGTCAAAAGGGTTGTACTGGTCAATTTGGGATTATTTCAACGACATCAAGTCACTTTATTTAAAGAAATTTATATTATTATTTTAAGAGAGATGATATATCCTCCTACTTACCCTCCTGCTCACAAAATCAATAATTCAATACAAGTGTCAAATCAATAGAGGGGGTGAAGAAAGAGAATTAGTGTATTTCATGTGTCATCTTGTAGTGATTAGGAGGATCAAATAGGAAGATAGTAGGAGGATATCTGGGCTACTCCTCTCATAACCAATTGGTTTTGAGTTGGATCCCCACAAACTTACATGGTATCAGAGCCAGGTTCACCCGGACTCCACGTAACCCACAAGTATCCACGTGTTAGGCTCGAATAAAAAGGGAAAGCCACACGTGAGGGGGCGTGTTGAGTAATGTCCCACATCGGACAGAACGTGACTTTGTAATCTGCTTTATAAGTGTCCTGGGCTACTCATCTCATAACCAATTGGTTTT
The DNA here is from genome assembly GCA_947179395.2 of Pulicaria dysenterica. NCBI lineage: Eukaryota > Viridiplantae > Streptophyta > Magnoliopsida > Asterales > Asteraceae > Pulicaria > Pulicaria dysenterica. The sequence continues at coordinate 73,136,658 of OX359288.1, read as the reverse complement.
GAGTTGGATCCCCACAAACTTACAATCTTGTAGTGATTAGGAGGATGAAATAGGAAGATAGTAGGAGGATATATCATTATGCTTATTTTAATAATACCATTTTTGAAAAAAATATGTAGGTGTTGAATTGCTTGTTTGTACTTATAGCAGGGAGTTTTCATGTTTCCGTTCATGTAGATTTTGAAAACAGAGGTCTTGTAGGTAGTTTTCGAAGGGATTTCATCTACCCACTGGCACTGAGTTCACAACCAGAAGCTTTGCTCAAGGTCGTTTATGATGCAACTACAATTAATTTTAAGTTATTAAATATGAAGTCGTATGCATGTTCTCTTTTATCTTTTTGTAAACTTTTATAACAAATGTATGAACAGACAACAAGTCTTGACTCGTATGTCCAGCCAACGACTATCGATTCCTAACGAATCCATAGATTCTTCTACCATTCGACCAGATCTTCTAGATTGTATTCTCATTTTCCGGCCTACGAAGGCAGACGATAGGGTAAGAAAAAAGGCTAAAATCAGATTATAAACAGGAAGTGGTCAACACATGTTGCTTGAAGCTCACCTGTCGTAAACAAAAATCGCTACATCACAGGCTGCCAAGGACTCCTTACTAGATAGAAATTGTTTGACATCATCTTCTTGAACTTCATGCAAGATAAGGGTCTTCTTAGTCCCCTGAAAAATAGGTGCATATCTTGCCAGTCAAAAGGCCGAAATAGACAACCGAACTAACATATTTAAAATTAACTATATCTTATTAGTATACTTTAGGAGTCATCATTTTGCCTAAAAGCCAGAAAAAAGTTGTAGAGGTGGCAATTTCACCAATCTACTTATGAATGGGTCAATCTTATCTCCAACAGGTCAAACAAGTAAAATTAAAAGTAGCCAAAAAAAGGACACTGGTTACATGGGCTGAATGTTGTCCAAAGTATATTTTTAATGCATAAAACCTTCTAAATTGTTTTATGTATAAATTTACATTACTGGAATAGAAAAAAAAGCAGTAATCATATTTGGCTCACTGATTATTAATAGAAATATAAAATAAAAAACTTAGACAAGAAGTGCTCAAGGAAACCCAACCCGAATTATTTTGACTTGTACCAAAAATGAACCCTTTTGAACTATTTAACCAAAACCAGCATGACACCAGAACCTTTTTCCACCTCGAAATATTAATCAAAGCAGGTGTGGTTGTAGTTTCCGTTTCGGATAGGCAAAAAATGGAACTTATTAATACTTTATTGTCAAGTAGACTTCTACAATGTTTAACAGAAAACACTCACCCGAAGCTGATCAACAGCATTGACTGTATACTGATTACTAGTTGAACCATGTGAGTTCTGGAAAGGCCTGCAAGTAAACATGCTTATATATGTATAACAGCAAAATAACTCTAGTGGAGAGAACAAAATATAATTTAGAACATCTGGCAAAGCATTTAAAAGGGCAAAAGATTATAAGAAGTACCTTCCGACAAATGAACTTAGTAATGCAGACTTGCCAGCATTTTTAGGTCCAAACACAAAGCATTGGAAAACATGTCTATCTGATTGTTGTTTCTTAACATCTAAGGTTCTTTTCCTAGTAACACGGAGTGCTGTTGCAGGATCATTAGAATATCCCAGGTATATCAGATAGGCCAAACTTTTTGCTGGATCAAGTCTTGTCATTAGGGCCCACTGCAAACATGAATGTAATGTCAGTAATCCAAGCATACGGCCAGGCAAATATAAAAAATCTCTATAATACGACACCAGAAAGCCAATATAACCACCAATAAACCCTTCAACCTTGAATACTTGAGAAAGGGCGTAGATGTTGAGTGGCAAACTGGTGGGTTAGTCGGGTTGGATTACAGAACAGGAAATTTTAGGGTGCGGTGCGACTTGGGTCAGGATGTGTTGATCAGAAACACTTTTGTCAAAAGATATTGTGAAATCAGAGAACCATCGTAAGTTCAATTCTCATTACTTGGAAAAATAGGGTACAGAGGATACAAATATATATACTAGACAACTATGATCTATTTACATAATAAGTCCCTATACTATACAAAAGAATTAATTCAAACTCTAACACTCCCCCTCAAGTTGGAGCGTATAGATCATAAGCGCCAAGCTTGCCATATATATCCTCAACCCGTGGGCCTCTTAGGGCTTTTGTAAATCCATCAGCCAATTGATTATTTGAGTTAACGAACTCTGTTACAATGACACCCTGAAGAAGTTTGTCTCTGATAAAATGACAATCAATCTCAATGTGTTTAGTTCTCTCATGGAACACCGGATTGGAAGCGATATGAAGGGCAGCTTGATTATCGCAAACAAGTTTCATCTGAGGCACTGGACAGAACCGAAGTTCTTCAAGGAGTTGTTTGATCCAGAGGAGTTCACACGTTGCATTCGCCATGGCACGATACTCTGCTTCTGCACTTGACCTTGCAACTACTGTTTGTTTCTTACTCTTCCAGGAAACTAGGTTACCACCAAATAGAACACAGTATCCAGAGGTTGAGCGTCTGCTAAATGGACATCCTCCATAATCTGCATCTGTATAACAAGTTACCTCTGTGTTTCCTTTGTTCTCATATAGTATGCCTTTCCCCGGAGCTCCTTTGATATACTTTAAGATCCGAAGAGCTGCTTCCCAGTGGGTATCACACGGAGCAGTTAAAAACTGACTCACTATACTTACGGCAAACGAAATGTCTGGTCTTGTTACAGTAAGATAGTTAAGTCGACCAACTAGTCTCCGATACTTCCCTTGATCAACTAATAGCTCCCCCTGACCCGGAAGAAGCTTAACATTAGGATCCATTAGAGATTCTACTGGTTTGCAATCAGTTAGATGAGCTTCCTGTAAGATATCGAGTGTATACTTTCTCTGAGATATGAAAATTCCTTCTTTCGATTTTGCAACTTCAATACCCAGAAAGTATCTAAATTGGCCTATATCTTTTGTCTGGAAGTCTCTGAACAAGTGGTCTTTCAGTTGCTGAATTCCTTCATGATCATTTCCTGTGATTACAATGTCATCAACATATACAACCAAATAGATACATCTTGCCCCTGTAATGCGATAAAACATGGAGTGGTCAGCCTCACTTTGCTGCATTCCAAATTCTTTCAGCACAGCACTGAATCTTCCAAACCAAGCCCTGGGAGATTGTTTAAGCCCATAAATTGACTTTCTCAACTTACAAACAAGTTCAGACTCCCCCTGAGCAACAAACCCAGGTGGTTGCTCCATATAGACTTCCTCTTGTAAATCACCATGGAGAAAGGCATTCTTAATATCAAGATGATGAAGGGACCAAGAGCGCATAGCAGCAATGGAAAGGAGAAGGCAAATCGTGGTCATTTTAGCAACTAGGGAGAAAGTATCACCAGGCCAAAGCAGCAATGGAAAAGAGAAGGCGAATCGTGGTCATTTTAGCACCTGGCCAAACTTCTGTGTATAACCCTTAGCAACGAGTCTAGCTTTGAGCCGATCAAGTTTGCCATCAGGGCCCACCTTTGGTGTAAATATCCATCGACAACCAACTTTCGTTTTACCTGGGGGTAAAGGAACTAGTTCCCATGTTCCGTTGGTATGTAAAGCAGACATTTCATCAAACATTGCCGTCTTCAATCCTGGATGAGATAAAGCCTCGTCCACCGTTTTAGGGATAGATACAGAATCAAGGCTTGCAACACAGGCGGAGAAAGTAGGTGATAACCGATCATAAGCAACATAGTTGTATATAGGATAAGGGTTAACAGTAGAGCGTTTACCTTTCCGATGGGCAATTGGTGGAGTATCCTGAACAGAACCATGAGAAGGTGAATGAGTCGAGGAAGGAGATAAGTCAGAGGGAATTGTTGCAGGAGTGGTCAGATCACCCAATGTGTCAGTAGAAGGTGGATAGGACGACCGATTGCGACGCTGATATGTCTTTAAAGGAGTGGGGTCAGTAGGAGAATCATCGGTGTTGTGTGGGGTAGGCTCAGGTTGGATTTCAGGAGGGATGACATAAATAGGAACTGGGAGAACCTCATTAACCTTAGTAGACGGAGGAGAATCCTGAGAATAATAGAGATCATGGTCAAAGAATGTAACGTCTGCGACCATAAAGTATTTTCGGAGGGTAGGAGAATAACACTTATAACCTTTTTGGAGACAAGAATACCCTAAGAAGACACATTTGACAGCCTTAGGGGAGAGTTTGTCTCTACCAGGTTCTAAGAGGTGAACAAAACAGACAGAGCCAAAGGGATGCAAAGGAAGGTGATATGATGATTGGTTGGGATACAGAATAGAAAAAGGAGTTTTGTTCTGTAGAACTGATGACGGCATTCTGTTGATTAGATAACAGGCTGTCATGGCCGCATCAGCCCAGAAAGTGTGTGGGAGATTACTGTGTAATAACAAAGTACAGGTGGTTTCAATAAGGTGACGATTTTTCCTCTCGGCTATGCCATTTTGCTGTGGGGTATGAGGACATGAGGATTCATGTAGCATGCCCTTAGAGGTCATAAATCCCTGAAATGGCTGAGAGAAATATTCAAGAGCATTATCACTTCGGAGAACACGAATGGATTTGCCGAATTAGGTGTGTATCTCATTACAAAATTGTTTAAATATAGCAAATAGTTCAGTACGATTTTTCATTAAAAATAACCATGTAGAACGAGAATAATCGTCAATAAAAGTAACAAAATACTTGAAACCCAAATTTGAACAGACTCGACTAGGACCCCACACATCAGTGTGAACAAGAGAGAAACTAGACTCAACTCTTTTATTACTACGGTTAGGAAACACAGTACGAGTATGTTTTCCCAACTGACACGACTCACAATCTAAGGACTCCAAAGATGACAGACTCGGCACAATCTTCTTGAGCTTTGATAGAGAAGGATAACCATAGAGATGATGCAGATACTGAGGTGAGATGGTACTGACAGCAGTGGAGTGATGAGCACCACCCAAGTAGTAGTGTCCTTGTGACTCATGCCCTTCGCCAATCATCCGTCCCGTCCTCAGGTCCTGTAAGAAAACAGAAGTAGGGGTGAATATCACAGAACAGACATGAGATTTGGTAAGACGACTGACAGAAAGTAAGTTAAATGGGCTCTTTGGAGCAAATAAAACAGAATCCAACGACGAGTTGCCTGGATTCGTTGTACCTATACCCTCAACAGTCGTTTTATTTCCATCTGCCACGGTAATGGGTGGTAAAGCAGTAGAACAATTCAACTTAGAGAACAGATATTTGTTACCACATAAATGATCGGTTGCACCAGAATCAATGATCCAAGGTCCCATAGAATGGGTTGCAAATGCAGAAGAAGTACCCATAAGGCTAGTAGCCGTTGAAGAAGATGTATGTGTAGCTCGGAACCTCAGGAATGCTTCATAGTCAGAGACAGACATGTTGATGGTTTGTATAGAATCAGTAACGTGCACAGAACTGGCAGGAGGAGCGGATAAAGATGGGGGAGCTGCTGGACGTCCATGTTTCTTCCAACATTTGTCTTCGGTGTGACCTAGGCGTTTGCAGAAGTCACAAGAAGGACGCTTGTTGTGGCCCTTCTTTGAGACAGCTGCAACGACAGGTGGATTTGCAGCAAATGCTGATGGATTGGAACATGAGCCTGTCGTATTCCCTGCCATGTTAAGTAGTCGGCGAAAAGTGTCTTTCATAGTTGGTGTCGAGGAACCAATGAGTATTTGATGTCGAGCAGACTCATACTCTGGTTTCAGACAAGATAAAGCAACAACCATAAAGAAACGTTCCCCTTGGGCAGTTTGCTCCGCCTTTGAAGTGACAAAGGGTAGTAGTGCGTCAAATTCCTGCATAAGTGCACGGACCTGACCCAGATAAGATTCCATACTGTCTAACTGTTTGAGGCTTGGATATTGTGAATGACAGTGTACAATCGTTGAATATCATTAGTGTAACATTCAGATGCTTCGGTCCAAACATCATAACACGATTCAAACGGACGAAACAACTGAATAATAGATGAATCAATGGATTGCCATAATAAATTGCAGAGTTGAGCATCAACTTGTTCCCATTTAGGACGGTCTTTTTCTACAATATCAGTAACACGTTTGGTTAAATGATCACTACGTCCTTGACCTTTAAACCACATTTTAACGGAAGCTGCCCATGATACATAGTTGGCTGAGCCCGTGAGTTTATCGGTAGTAATAGACTGATTTCCAATCACCAATGATTGTGTAGTAGACTGATCACTCATATTTCCAAGCACGGTTGTTAAGACTTACAAAAAAAATTCACGTTCACACTGAGCAGATGTTAATGACTGCGCAGATGATGTTGTGCGCAGAGAGACTTGCGCAGAGGGAGCTGTGCGCAGGGGAAAGTTATCGCACAAGGTAGAGCGCCGCAACTCGACTGGTAACAATCAAATCGATCAACAATGAATCAATCGATTAACAATTGAATCAATTAATTAACAATTGAATCAATCGATTAACAATTAACAAAAGAAACTTCGATTAGGCCACTCTGATCAATCGATTATAACGAAGCAACAGAAGAAATGTGAACCGATTAATCACTGATGGGCAGCCGACAGAAGAGATAGAAATCGATGAGCAACACCTCAAAACCTTCGGATAGTGATACACGAAGAGTGTCGATGTGATGTAGACGATGAAGGCAGCGGAAAAGAAAAAAAACGATGGCTCTGATACCATGTGAAATCAGAGAACCATCGTAAGTTCAATTCTCATTACTTGGAAAAATAGGGTACAGAGGATAAAAATATATATACTAGACAACTATGATCTATTTACATAATAAGTCCCTATACTATACAAAAGAATTAATTCAAACTCTAACAGATATATATTTAGTTTTTTTATTAATAGTTGTGTCCAAAATATGGTTGCAAAGATTATAATACTTGAAAAATGATCTTATTTTTTGAAAAACATGGACTAGTTTTTGTACATTTAAAATACACTTTGGTGACTTTCGACCCAGCTGACTTGTTCCTTTTACGCTATTCTTTTTTATTAATCATTGTTAACTCGTTAGCAAAATCATGACCCCAAATGGACCTATAACCTATTTGGGTATTTATGAGTAAATGGGTCAGTTGCTACCTCTAATAGAAGGTTTAAACAGGGGACCATGTATAAGTAGGTCAAAGCAACTAATCGTCAAACATTTACCAAGTAGTAAACCTTGAATGTAAATGACAGTAACTGATGCTAAGGCAAAGCGAATCAAGAAGCATATTCCACATGGCACTTTTCCTAGTTCAATATGTCAATAGTCACGATTGGTAAGACATAAAATCAATTTGATGGAAAACTTACATTATTGTCTTATTGAATCTATACTGATCCAAGTTTCATATCCATACATCTTATATGTAGATGACTAGATGTGGCTTTTAAAACAAGAGGATTGTAAGAACAGAACCAACATCCACATATTAAAATAACCAATATGTTAGGTTTCTTGCACTAATCTACTGTCGACAGCAAGATTGGAAACTAAAACAGTCCAAACGTAAGTTAAAATAATACCATGCACATCAATACTCATGATGACTGAACTATCATATTACCTGGAGTAATGAATATTTTTTCCTTATCATATTAAAGTTAAAGAAGGTTACATCTCAAATCCAGTCATTTACCGCATAGATATCAATTGATTTTCTTTCACAAACAAAGATAGTAATAATTCTTTGCATTCTGGATGAATACGGCCATTACTCTTGCTTAAAAGTTCCTTTTTAAATACATATATAGAAATCAGAAACGGACCTGAGAGAGAAACCCAGAAAGTCTTATATCCCCTAATTCAGTTCTCTCCACACTATTCTTGTAAGGAGCTTCATCCCAAGGACTGAAAGTAGAACGTAAAGTACACATGCATTAGAAATTATTATAAACCAGCTCAAAAGAAAACTTTAGCTTATGATTAGTCAAGTGACTGTGGCACAACCTAAGTAATAATATGAAATCACTAAAATCAAACATTATAATAGGAACTGCTCATGCTGATTAAGTTAAATTATTCGTCTAAGCTTTCTGCAGATTCCACATACAGTGTAGAAAACTTATATCGTAATTTCTAAATAGGAATAAGGAGAGAACATGAAAATGCTACCAATCCACTCACTATTTTAGCTTACCTTGTTAGCATGTAGTTTCCAGTGCTATTTTTGCCAATGAAATGATAAGCTTTTAATAAGATGTAGTGTCATTATAATTGTGTTTATACGATATTTCAGTTGTTTTGACAGATGAAATAATAAGAATCCCTATTTAAGTTCAGTCATTAGTTTGGATGCCACCAATATTTTATAGCTACAATTTATTAAAGAAAGAATTTCCTAAAACAGGATAATTAAATATCCATCATAAAGCATAATGAATGGAGGGAAGAAAATAATTTACTACTATTTATAGAACTAAAAAGCAATCTGCTCTTTTTATTTTGAGATAAAACTAAAAGCAGGATTACTTTTTTTAATAGCAAATACCCCCCCCCCCCCCCCCCCCCCAACCCCAAAAAAAAAAAGCTCACAATGGGACTTAAACCCTCAACCTGAAGGAGGGTTGGACACCTTAACAACACCTTGGTACTGCTAGGCCAAGAGCTCTTTGGTAAAAGCAGGATTACTATATGGTGATTTCTTTATAATTTGGAGGCTTTGGGTCAAATCCGTTTAATGCTATAACATTTTGAACATAGTCTGCTTGGGTAGATTTGCGTTGTATAAGCACGAACGGAATAGTTTAACTATCTAAGAAGGATATGATGTGCTTACAAATCCAGCTGTTTTAGTATCTATAATTGAAACCAAGAAACAAAAACAGCAACTAGACCCAAGGATGTAATTGCATTATATAGTTGCAATTGAACAAATCGAGCAACTTTGAATTGACATATGTGCTGATTAAATTTTGAGGCTAATTAACAGGCAGGGAGAAACACATTTATACGCATTAAAAGAATTCATCAACCCTGTTTAAATGACTAGATCTCAGAATGGATACATAATAACATATGGATTTAGATTAGAATGGGAAATGAATGACAAAAATCTCACCCCCTGTAATCAAATAAACAAGGTAAAACAAACACCACATCTAACAGACACTATGAATGACTAAATTAATACAAACGTAAAGATAAAAAACCAGCTGACCTTTCTGGTGCAGTTGAAAACAGCTCGTCAAGCTCAGAATCTTGTAGAGCTCCATCCTAGCAGGTGTAAATAATTACATGTGAGATATATGTATATCAGCTGAAAGTTTCAGTATGTAACCTTCGGTTCAAAAGCAAATCTTGGAAACAAATAAACAATAACTTGGTAAGCAGAAAAAATAACAACTAATAAACAAATACTAGAGTTCGCTACAATGGCACAAATCAGAATAAAGAAGACATTTAACTATTTATTTACTTATATGCCAGTCAGACCTCAAGATTTTCAAAAGATACATTCCTTTTGCTTACACTCCCTTGAATTTGGGAAAGGGGAAAAAATTAAAAAACTTCTCCAAATTCAAAGTGAAAGACAGAAACCTATTGACTGGGTTAAAACTAAATAAAATAAAGAGATAGCTGGGTATGACATACAAAGGCAGGCTAATTTTTCTAATATCTTCTCTTAAACCTACGATACATGGTTCTAGCAGGATGACAAGGACTGAATACTACCTAAGAAGGATAGACGTTCCAGTTTTAATTGGGACAATGTTTGTAATGATAATAGTGAAAGCATGTGCAAGACCCGATGCTTTTACATTCACTGTCCATACAATTATTGCATTGCACGGATTCATAAATTTAAGGGACAAAGATATTCTTAATATCATCACTGGAGAAATTAACAGCTGTACCATCTGAAATTGACTCAGTGAAACAAGCATAACCTCAGGACATATTTAGAAATGAAGAGAAAGGCCAAAAAAGGCAGGAACGACATTATTTCAAGTTTCCAACTTGGGAACGAATACTTTAGTGCAAGTCTGTGGTTACCTAATTAAATAGAACGATCATTATTTTCAAGCTATTATTAAGGAAAGATCCACAATGTAGTGAACAATCGTAAATTAGGCATTTATAATACAATGTAAGAGAAATACGTACATTGTTAGAATCGAACAAACTGAAAATCCCCATAAGGAAGTCCACAGCTTCACTGGTCAACTCAACACTCTACAAGAACACAACCATTAATAGGTTATTGCCAATATATAAATGTAATATCAGAAAAGGTGATTCATAAATGAGGTGTTTGATGACAAGGCATCATGTGTCTTGAAGCCCAACCCTGCATGCTTACATAACACTACAGGTCCTCTAATGTGTATGGATGTGCAATATGCATGTACTCAAAGTGATATACATATGTCATATCCTAATAAGTTATTATAGACAAAAAGGTAACAGCCAACATAACATCTTGATAGGTCATTACACTTGAATATCAATATGTATTATGTATCAAGTATACAGAGGGATCTTAATGCTTTATGGGGGCAGACTACAATTTATAATGTAAGCAAAGACTGTTCATGTTTTCTCAAGAAATCTTATATTTGCATGAGTTAAATTACAAGGAAATAGGATTTTCTCACAAATGTGTTAATTTATTACAACCCGATCAGAGCAGGACCTATATCAATGCCTGATTGGGTCATTGACTTCCTACATTTTCTGGATTCATCAGTTAAAAGTCTCTATAGATTAACTGAAGGTCACATAAAGAGAAAGATAAAGCCAAAAGATAACAGATCTCTGAATATAATACAAAAATTTTACTTTAAGTTGATTGGAGCAGAACCTGGTCAGGAGCCTTTTTTGATGGAAGGGGGAGATTCTCTTTACGGAGTTCAATGTCATCATTGTAACCAAATTTACGCAATACGGTCCATGTTGTCTCAAGGCGACCTTTTTCGATAAATAGGGCATGAAGAAAAAGGAATCCTGTTAGGGTCAGCCCAAGGTCATTGACTCCTTCAGGTACCTTCTCCTGCACGACTCTCTTAACACCCACTATTTCAGCAGGTTGTAGAGGAGCATTGAAGCACTTAACCTGTTATAAGAAACAAAAAATTAGCTTTTTTATGTCTACAGTTGTACACAAAAACACTATTGCTTTTGATTGTGAGATCCCATTAAGGAATAGAAAATCTAGAGGAAACAAAAAAAAGTCAATGGCCTCGGCATAAGAAGAAAGTATAAAACTTTCATATTGTGCGAGACAGCAGAAGAGAATTACCTGAAATTCGTTCAACTCACTATCATTTAGGGCACTGTCCATATCGTGATCACAAAGAATAAATATCCTTTTCAATGCTCTTATGCATCTGGGTTTCAAAGTTTGTGATTCTTGATCAAACAATGGGGCCGTCGGATGAAGCACGGCCTTTTGAGCATAGTAAAACACCTCGGGTACCTACAAAACAAGACAAGATAAGCTTAAATATCTGTGCACCAAAACAAGTTACAACTGCGATGACAAGCCTAAACATGATGCAGAAAACAAAACTCATGCATTCTAACTTCACAAAAAGTGCATGCTGGAATGATATAGGATATAAAATATCATCAAGATGATCTTATTTTACAGTACAGCAAGATCAAGCTGGTGGACCTGCGTTTACGATATATACGCTTTCACAATTCCAATTAAAGGAACACAATTACAAGAAAGGCAAAACAGAAGGGTGTAAACTTCTTACAATGTAACTTTAGGGTTATTGCATAAACCATAAAACATCAAGACACGTCATCCTAGTGTCATAATCGTTACGTGAACAATACATGCTTTTACTTGCAAGGATTTCAAAAGAAGGCAGGGTGTAAATGAGACTATAGCTTCAGATTTCTTGAGAAAGAAAGTATTTAATAACGCAATAAGTAGAACAATCACATAGTAAAAGTACAGGTTTGAGTAACGGTTGGTCCTAACACAGAAAAACATGAACTTGACAAACATATTATCCCCTTACAGTAGGATCACCATTGAACTTATAAGTCTTGAGAAACTGTGAAATTTTTATCATTGATTTAAAGTTGAACACAGTAACATACCTGTACAAGGTTAGCTGCAGAACACTCTATACAAGTTTCAATCTCCCTAAACTGTTGCATTATCGGAGCCATCACCTGCTCTAAACTCATTGGGTAATGTTCATCACGCAAGTCTAGCTTGCAACCAACCACAATCACAGGTGCCTTCACCTGTAGAAATGTACAAAAAAAACATTAAAGAAGTCTGCTTTTCAAACAATTAACGCTTTTAGCATTTGAAACTTTTAAGAAGATTCCTTTGTCTTCCTGCCCTTTTTTCTTGTTTTTTTTCCCCTGCTCTTATATCACGAAACATAAACGGAAAGAAAACCTTCAGGCGACGAACTTCAGGAATCCAGAAATTCTGAAGGCGATTAAGTGTTTCAGGTTTATCACAAGCATAAGTTAACACAACGGCATCAGCTCGCTTCAATTCTTCCTCTAGCTTAGCTTTACCTTCCAAACTACATTAACAAATCCATATCAAAACTATAATCAACCGCATAATAAAATCAATTACATAAATCGATGTCAATCTAGACCTTGATGCAGTGTCGATGATGGTGACGGGAACGCCATCGGGGTAGTAATCCGCAGGAAGACGAGTAGGAGGAAGAACAGGAGAAACGCTTTCCGGAAAATTCTCCGAGGCAGCTGCCGCGATTAGGCTTGATTTACCGGTGCCACGATCACCGACCACCACGACACGAACAGTACTCCGGCGACCTGGAATTGGCGCCCCCGCTGCTGAGCCGCTTGACATTTAACAACTACAAAGACGAAAAAACTTGGTCGGACGAGATCTAAACAATTAAGAAACGCCTGTGACGAAGAACACGAATGGATCGATGAATTTTGTAGATTTATCTGGTGGTTGATCGAGGAGGAGCTAGGCAGACATTGGCAAGAAGGCGTCAAATGGCTTTATTGTAAGAAATCTGTTGATGGAGACACAGTGAGGGTGTATGAAATGCGTGGAGTGAGGGGTGTAATTTGTGAGAAAGCTTTCTTTTGGGAAGAGTTCGCAAACACGTGTTTCTTGGGGGTCAATATTCATGATACAAATTTACATGTACTAATCTTTTAACGGTTATTCAAGAAGTAAATTTTTTACAAAAATAAAAAATAAAAAAAATGATTCATCCGTATTAAAATCTTCCTAATTTTATACCATCTTATCCGTATTAAATTCTTTCTGGATCATTTGATTTATTTTGTACTATTATATATAGTAATATTAATAAGTAGAGAAAACTATCTTACATTACATACTTTTTACTATTTTTAGAACACATATAATAACCATCAATAGTTCACCAAATAATATTATATATAATATGTGATTAAGTTATGAGTGATCATATATACATAAACCATAAGCTAAAAGAATCATGTGAATATAACAATAATTTTTAAATCATGTGAATAAGCTAAAAGCTCTTATTTTTAAATAAGAGTTTTTAGATAGTATTATACTAGTTGTTTAGCTTTCTAGATGCATCCAATAATTTTCTCATACCCATTTTTATCATCAATTTGTTGTGACAACTTTATACTTTTCACCCCCTTTTTTACTTATATACCCGTCAATTTTCATATTACTTCTGATAGTAAATCATATTCTTAATATGTGTACCAAGATAATTATATTAACTAGGTCAATAGAATAATTTTTACATCAATTATCATGTTATTACATTCACTTGTGAGAATGTAATAGAGCCAACAAGACGGGTAAAAACTATTTATATTTTGCTCATTTTACTCGGTCAAAAGTAAACATAAATTAAAACTTTACTTAACATATTTGTTCATACATAGTGTTCTAGCTATATAATAACACTAAGAGTTAATTACACAAATGATCCATATGGTTTACAAAATTTCCCACCGTTGGTCCCCTAAACTTCAAAATTACACCAAACATCTATATGTTAAGCAATTTGTAACAATGTTGGTCCACATTAAACCCTCTCGTTCAAAGAAACGTTAACTCCTTTACTTGTAAGGGTATTAATGTCTTTTTGCCCCCTTAATAAATAACCTAACTTTCCTTTTATCTACAAAAGAGATCAACCTTCATCTACCCCCTTCTTCTTCAACCCTATCTCTGCAACTCCCTTTTGTTTCCCTTCTTCAAATATCGATCAATGTTAATCAACTACATCCCTTTTCCTTTTTTGTTCTATAACTGTTATCATTGTTTAGGAGGCATTATGGAACAAAGCCAATTTGGGCGAAACTTGTCTTTGTAGTGGAAAAATCTTTCATCAGAAGATTCTAAAATTTTATGAAAGTTTTGATCTAGATTGACAGTTTGGTTGAACAAACAGATGGAAGGTAGAATTTTGGATCAAGGAAATAGTTCTTTGACACACTGTGGTTTTTAATCAATCAAATTCATCTTCAGACTCGTTCATTCAAGTAGAAAAGTTGATCTTTTTTATAAAGTGGAAATAGATGTGAACACAATAAAGCTAAAAGATCGGCAAGCTCATTCTAGTAATCAACATACCATCGTACCAAAACATAAAATATTGCATGCATATATTCAAATAAAATGTCTCATTATTTCAACCGTTCAAAAACATGCATAAAGGTATACCAATAAAATATTTATATAGATTTTTTTTTAATTTTATCATACTTTTATCACAATATTTTTCATGTCGGTGCCTTGAACGAGAACATGTTGCATGATTTTATAAAAACAAAACAACAAAACCCTAAAAAGGTTTCCGATATATATAATAATTAGAATCCATAAAACAGTTAGCATATAAGCGTATTTCGACATCTACACTTAAAAAACAAATACCTTGTTTTAGTAATGTTCAAAACCAAAAATTCAAGTTTTGCGAGATCTGAAATTATAAATTATATAATAGCAATATGTAGGAGTTCATATATATCCTACTAGATTAAATACCCGTGTGATACACGGATTGGTTTACAAAAAATAAATGTTAAACATTAATAAAAATATTAAATATTTATAAGACGCAAAAGATTTAAGAGTTTAAAAAATTGTGAAAAAAGACGTCAATGCCAAAACCAACTTGGAAGTGTCGACCCAAGAAAACAGGCATGAAGGCAAAAACATGGTACCGTAATACGAAAATATGTGATTTTATATTTTTTGTACAAGTCAACGATATTATCGTTACAATTATAAACAATAAGATGAAATATTTATTTGTTATACTTAAGAAAAAGTTTAAACTTGACTATAAAATATTTTAAATTGATAAAACTAAGAATTAGGATCATATGATATTTTAAAAGTTTATAAGAGTAAATAAGATATATACTAATTAGGACATTGAAATACGATATTTTAAAGTTTAATAAAGGTATATATGAAATTATCTATAATAATTATGATTTAAATCAAATAACATTGACTTCTGAAAGTTATAATTTGAAATTATTTACTCCATGAGAAATATATTTTAAAATATAAACTAAATCCTATGCGTTGGGATTTTGAATATAAATTAATAAATTTTTTTAATTTTAACAATACCTTATCTTATATCAGAATTAAATTTGGATAATTATTTTTTATATTTTATTTATCTTATAATATTTAATCACATTAGTTTGACTTTAGAAAATCAAAATCAAAATTTTAGAATGAAAAAAATGAATGGTTAAGATTAAATCTTTTATTAAATAAAGGGCCTACATCATCTAATAATTTTTTTTTTTTTTTTTTAAACAGCCACCAAAATTCATTCAACGCACAAGGTTCAATACACCCTAATATCATCACAATCATGGACACAACACACAAAAATATGATGACTATACACTAACACGAGACACACGCCTCTACTCCTGCAACCACAGTTAGCCACATTATCTGGACAATATAACAATAGCGACTACATATCCGCGACACATAAACACAGAGCAGACACAACCGCAACACTTCAATATCGCAGCCGTAACTGCATCAAAACGGAAATAGTACCAGTATCATAATGGCACCCATGTCGACTATCTTCAATGATCCACCCTACATCAGAAACGTAGCACCCTACATATTGCTGTGGGACCCGACTGGCCCCAGACCTACCTCCCCGTATCCTCAGCATAATCCAGATCATCACGAATAGCACATAGATCCTCAAGCAGAACCAGCCTCTAAAGAAGAAAATTGCCCATCATAGATATCACCCAAACCAGCCCAGCATGACTCCAGCACATAATCGTAGCTCAACAGCAGGGCATATAATACCCCACCCCCCAAAACACAGCCATAGGTCTAAAGTTATTTATATAACTCACAGCACATTCGGGGATAAGTAACAGTCAGACCAGAAAAAAACTCTGAGGCACAACAGGGATCCTATAACAGAGGAGAAGATAGCATACCACCCTCCACTCAACCGAAGCCCATAACTCAAACCAATCCACAACCACACAAAGCTAAAAAAGAATTCTGAGGCTCAAAGGGTATAAGAAGGAAAGGAAATATGCCAGTCATCCCCGCCCCCTCCAAACCTCCTCGCACCACATACACCTCAATACACACCCCTTTTATCTTCACATCCTATGATGGCCTCCCCTCAACACCAGGCCACTACCTAACCTGCCCCCTATCTACAACCCAACCCCCAAACCCTAAAGCATACCCAGCCCCTAAACACAAACCCATAGAAGCAGTGAAACAAAACTCAGAGGCTTGAAATAAGGATTTGCATCAGCGAGCACAAAGATGGCCTAGCAAATCAAAGGTTTGGAATGCCCCCCTTATCACACCAGGAAACAAAGTGCAACCTCCTACACCATAACATAACCCCACATACTAGCCTATGACCATGGCCAAGAGACGAAGAAAGCGATGTGTACCGTGTGTGCAAACAGTAGTGCCACCAATACGCCAACAAAAGATAAATGGCCACAGCCACTAAAACCTACTGCTCCACCCTTATAACAACCAACCCACCCATCAGAACAAACCCCAACCCAGGTGCAAGACGCCCAAAGTATTGGACCCCACCTGCCGCGGAACACGACTGCACCACCAAAACTCTGAGGCTTGAAAGACGGATTTGCATCAGCAAGCACAAAGATGGCCTAGTAAATCAAAGGTTTGGAATGCCCCTCTTATCACATCAGGAAACAAAAGTGCAACCTCCTGCACCATAACATATCCCCACAAACTAGCCTATGACCATGGCCATGAGACGAAGAAAGCGATGTGTACCGTGTGTGCAAACAGTAGTGCCACCAATACGCCAACAAAAGATAAATGGCCACAGCCACTAAAACCTACTGCTCCACCCTTATAACAACCAACCCACCCATCAGAACAAACCCCAACCCAGGTGCAAGACGCCCAAAGTATTGGACCCCACCTGCCGCGGAACACGACTGCACCACCAAAACTCTGAGGCTTGAAAGACGGATTTGCATCAGCAAGCACAAAGATGGCCTAGTAAATCAAAGGTTTGGAATGCCCCTCTTATCACATCAGGAAACAAAAGTGCAACCTCCTGCACCATAACATATCCCCACAAACTAGCCTATGACCATGGCCATGAGACGAAGAAGGCGATGTGTACCGTGTGTGCAAATAGTAGTGCCACCAATACGCCTACAAAAGATAAATGGCCACAGCCACTAAAACCTACCGCACCACCCTTATAACAACCAACCCACCCATCAGAACGAACCCTAACCCAGATGCAAGACACCCAAAGTACACCGGCCAAGAATAGAGCACCACTAAACTGTCTACCATGCAAAACACAGACCACACCCACGTAACTCACACACCCATTCCAACAGCCCCAACGTCGTTTTGAAATAAACTACATAACCCATACAGAAGCATAATCCCCTGACCCAAAGCAAACATACACAACACACGCTCACCCATATCCATTTATATAGTGACCACACACCCACACAGCTGAACTGCGACTATTCTAACATTGATCACTCCTAACCCGAAATCAGAAATGATACACACCCAACAAATCCCGCTGGAGCCTAGTGAATGACCCAACCAACAGGCGCTCATTTACCTGAATAGGTCCTACTTGAGGCTCTTTCAAACAGAACTCCCCGTATGATCCTGCAAAACCAACAGAATCTATGCCATAGCAATGTTAGCATAAACGCACCAAGACACACACTCTCGTCTGACCTCACACCCATACAATCCATGGAGATACTCTACACGCTCCCTTCTTAGCCAGGGCATCTGCCTCCCAATTCAGATCTCTTGGTAGGTACTGAAATTCAACAGCCACAAAGCACTTAGACAAACTACATATTCTACCTAGAACCTCTCTCACTCCCATAAGAGGGTCTACTGTACTATTGCAAATACTAACCGCCCCAATAGAATCTGAGAATACTTTAAGGAGGTCTATATCTAACACCCTCTTACTCCTCAGAGCTAACAACCCGTAGAACACAGCTTCCAACTCAGCTTGTAGGGGGTACACGAGGCTATAGGTTTAGCGAAGGCCCCAATTACAGACCCACATGTCCCCTTCCTAAACACCCCTCCAATACCCGCTCTGCCATCCACACCCGAAACTGAACCATCTACGTGCAAGGTTATACTTTCCGCTCCCAACCCGATAGAACCTTCCCCATGCCATGCCAACAAATTTTCTCCCCTCATCACCTCAACTGGTCTAAAGCACACATCTAGAGAAGAACCTGTTATCATTGGCCACTTCGCAAAGCACCACTGTCCTACTCTTATCCAAATCAGATCAACCATCCTTTCAATCCCCACTTGTTTCTTATTAAACACTGCATTATTTCTTTCCATCCAGATTATCCACAACACACCATATAAAACCAGCATCCATACTTTCCTAATCCACTTCCCATCACACAGCTTGGGCCACAAATCGACAAGACTTACTACATTCCTTGGCACTACCCATGAGATACCTACCCCACTTAACACTCTTGACCAAACCTCCCAGGATTTACTACAGTGTAACAGCAAGTGTTCCGTGGACTCCCCACACCCACTACATAACGGGCACACATCTTCATTTTGCCTCAACACTCCTCGCCTAACCAACTCCGATCTAGTTGAAATACTATTCCACGACGCTTGCCAAACAAAGAGACGGACCTTAGGAGGACCCCAAAACTCCCAGATTTTAGAAACACCATACACCTCATCTTTCTCGCTGGCTTTATTTAACAAACTGCCTACTGTAAATTCACCGCTACTATCAAACTTCCACATTACCTTATCTTTCTGATATTTCCGGAGGCACTGTGATTTCAATACATACATAAACTCATTATATACATTAACTTCCCAATCAAACACCTTTCTCCTCAATTTAATTACCCAGACCCAAGTCGAGCCTCTCCACTCCCCAAAGCTACTCACCTTATCTACTTTTTTCACCGCTAGAGCAAAAATTCTAGGAAACCTAACTTTTAACTCAGGGCCACTGCACCACCTATCATTCCAGAAGTCAAACGTATCCCCCATACCTAACTTAACTACAAGACCTTCACACATCACCTCTCTAATCCTACTCTCCTCATTACTCGATGAAACTATATTTCTCCATATCATAGACACCTTCCTCTCTGAAACCCTCAAACCACAATCCTTAAAAGAAAGATCCCCATACTTACCCTTAACCACCATTTTCCAAATTGAGTTATCCTCATTCCAAAACCTCCATAACCATTTTGACAACAGCGCACAGTTCTTCATATGCAGATCCCCAATTCCCAATCCACCGAACTTCTTGGGCCTCTGAACTTTGTCCCATGCTACCATGCACAAACCTTTCTTATCCCCCCCACTAGACCAGAAAAATTGTCTTCTCAGCTTTTCTAGCTCTTTATAAACACCAACTGGAACTTGAAAGAGGGACATGTAATACATAGGTAAATTGTTTAGAACAGATTTGATCAGTGTAATCTTACCTGCCTTAGACAAAAACCTAGTTTTCCACATTTCCAACCTACTTCTCACTTTCTGTACCACAGGTTCCCAGAAAGAGGACTTCTTAGGGTTCCCACCGACCGGCAGGCCTAAGTATTGACATGGTAGCTCGCCCACCTGACATCCTAACATCTCCCCTACCCTAGCCAAGTTCTCCACATCCACATTTACCCCATAAACAACGCATTTTCTTATGTTCAACTTCATTCCAGACATTAGGTAAAACATTTTTAAGACACGACACATGTTCCTCAACTGGCCAACATCCATCTTATTTATTAGCATGGTATCATCTGCAAACTGAATGTGAGATATTGCCATGGAAGATTGCCCAGAAATTCTATAACCCTCGAAAAGGCCTAACTCCACCCCTTTTTGAAAGAGGGCATTAATCCCTTCGGCAGCAATGTTAAATAACAATGGGGATAATGGATCCCCTTGTTTTAGCCCCCTTCTCATAGGAAACCTACGAGACGGGGAACCATTAACCAACACTGATAATGAGGAAATCCTGAGGCACCCAGCAACCCAAGATATCCATTTCTCACCAAAATTCATCTCCTTCAACACCCCTATCAGATACTCCCACTCGATAGAATCATACGCTTTCTCGAAGTCCAACTTCAATAATACGCCCTGCTCCTTTTTAGATTTCATGTCATGAATGATCTCCTCTACAATCATGACACAATCCAATATCTGTCTGCCCTTAGTGAAAGCAAACTGGTAGTCCCCTAGAACTTCTAAGATTACTGCACTCAATCTCCTTGACAGTATTTTTGTCACTATCTTATACACACTACCCACCAACGAGATCGGTCTAAACTCCTTAATTGTAGACGGGGAACTGACCTTTGGAATGAGAGTAATAAAGGCATCCCCTAGTTCCTTAGGCAGGACCCCATCCTCATAGAAGCCTTCTAACAGCTTAACTAAGTCATTTCCTACCAAATCCCAGTGTTCTTTGAAAAAGTGTAGATTAAAGCCATCCGGACCAGGGGCCTTATCCCCATTACAGCTCCAAACAGCGAGTTTAACCTCTTCCTTCCCAAAACCTCTCTCTAACCACCTCTTACTATCCTCTGAGACTCTTTTAACTCCCAGACCCCTCGAATCAATGCAACACCCTTTTGAATCAAAGTGTTTCTCAAAGAAGTCCGCGATCCCTTCCTTAACAGAAACTGGTTCCAATAGGGTCATGCCCTCAATTTCAATGGAACTAACCTGGTTCCTCCTAACTCTCGAACTTGACACAATGTGAAAAAACTTAGAGTTGCAATCCCCCTTCTGAAGCCATAACAGCCTTGATTTCTGCCTGGCCTGTTCAAATTCTCTTTGTCTCCAATGCCATAACTTATCTTTCGCTTGTCTCCATTTCTCCCATAAACCCTCATCCGACAGAGAGTCTCTGTTAGGTTAGATTCCCGAAATGATTCTAATTCCACCAGAGTACTCTCACATTTATTAATCCTATCCGACAGAGAGTCTTTGTTAAATTTAAATTTCTTCTTGATAGCTATTTTTACAGATTTTAACCTAACAGCCAGATTGGACGATCTACCTTCAACCCAGGCCTTGTGCACACACTCCCTAAAACCCTCCTCCTTAACCCACCAATTGAACAACCTAAAAGGAGAGGGGCCCCAATCAACCTCCTTCGTCCCTAGCACCACTGGAAAGTGATCTGAAACCCTGTCCTCCGTCACCCATTGGAGAATGGACGGGATCCTCTCCAGTATTTCGGCATCAATCAAGAAACGATCTAACCTACTGGACACTAGCTGTAACTGATTGTTGCTCCATGTGAATTTTCCTTTAGACAGAGGTAAATTTACCAGATGTTCACTCTCAATAAACTCACTAAACTCCCTCATACCACTATCAAAGTTAGAACATGAAGACCTTTCCTCAGGAACCACAATCTCGTTCCAATCACCACCAAAGATCCAACACACCCTATGCCGGGCCCTACCCTGCCTTAGCTCCTCAAACATTATTTTCCTCATGGCTCTATCATTTGGTGCATAGATATTACACAAGACAACCTCTAGATTTAGGGGCTTCCAAACACCTCTTAAACACAGACTACACTGACCTTTGAATACCTCTTTCAGATCAAAGAAACTACTGTCCCACAACGTCAAAATGCCCCCAGCCCTTCCCGTTGCATTAACCCATTCGGATCCTACATCCACACCCCTCCACAGACCCCTCCCAAACTTATCACTATGGTTACTAACCTTGGTTTCCTGAAGGAATACAATCCTAGGATTGATGCTACGAATAACCCTAGCTAAAGCCCTCCTCTTGGATCCCTTACCCACCCCATTAACATTAAGAGACAAAAACATCATAAAAATAAATAAGGCACAAAAACACAATAAAAGGTAAGCTACATACCTTGGATGACACACACATCCTCTTTCAACCGCTTATTCACCTCCGCGCGTGAAGCTTTTAATTGGAAACCCATATCTGCAATGATCCCCAGCACCTTCTCTGCTTCATCATCAGAGTTCTCCTGACTGTAATGCTTCCCTCGCTCACTGCCCAACTCCCCAGCCTCGGTCTCCCTTCTCTTATACTTCCCTTTGGACGAAACTTTGCTCACTTTAATTTTTTTTAATTTCTTCGAGCGTCCCCCTTTTCTACCCAATTTATAATCAAAGGCCAAATCAATCCACTCCTCCGTAGACAAATTCCTATCTTGCAATAATTCTTTTCTCTTTGCAACACTAACTTCTTCCGTCGCCATGTTTTCCACATCTATTTTCTCCGTATCAATTACCCCGTACACCCTATCGCAATCTTCAAAAAATTCGTGGATTTGTACATCAACTAGGCTCCCTCCCTTCTTAATATCGCCTTTAGACAACCCAAACTCTTTTTCCAACCCTCCATCTTTTTCCAGTCCACTAAACTTGTCACTATCGAAAATAAAATCCGGCCCATCATCAAAAATGTTATTATCTTCATATTCTGATCCAAACGGCCCACCCTCCTTATTAATAGTATGGCATTTAAAATTCACTTTCTTTATAGATCCACTCCCATCGCCATCCTCATTACATTTTCCAATCAAGTCTGATACTGGAATAGCTGAAGGCTTTTTACTGTTCAAAAGATTTAAAGTAACTGGGTCCTTTAACTCATGACAAAACTTTGGCCCAGATCCATTTTGTAAGCCCATTGCAGAATCTTTTAAATTAAAAGTCCCTTCTACACCTTTGTTTAAACGAACAGGAGGACTCCCAGAAGTCAGATCGTGGACCCCATCTACCTTCACCACTTCATCTTCTATAGTGTCCTTGAGAGCTACACCGCCGGCCTTGAAGCAAGTCCCTTTGCTTTTCCTAGGCAAATCGCTATCATTGCTAGTCAACTGTACGCCTTCCCTAGTAACCGTAGCGCCATCACCTCCTGCAACCGGAGAAGCCAGCGGCTATTTTGCCCCCTTTGCTGACGATCTGTAAGCCACTTTCTCTACGTCGATCTTGCTTCCAACACCTTATCCAGAATCAATTTTTCCGGCGAAAGCCGTTTTACAGCCTCCGATGATTTCATCTTCTCAACTGAAACCGGCGAGTACCTTTCTGAATCCCGTATGCTATCATCACTGCATTCAGAACTTGATGTCGAGACAGTAGGTAAGAACCCGGACGCACCATCATCGAAGGTAAAGACTCTGAAAACTTTGTTGTCAATCTCAACGTCCACGAACAACGGCAATTCAGCTCTGGTTGTCCTAATCAGAAACCTAGCCACGTCCAACCTACGCTTTTCTCGGGTATTTTTGTCAAGCATGATAAACGACCCCCATAGACTTGCTAAGCTTTCGAAAAAACGGATATTGAATGCATGTAGTGGGATACATTCGACCCGAACCCACTTCAAAATGCTACCGTCAACATCTTCCTCAGACCACGGTTTAATCCATTCAAAAACCTCCCCCACCTGTTCACTCTTATTCACAGCCAAATCAATGAAATCATACAACTCCTTGACGCACTCGAACGTAAACAGAAAGAACCTACCCCCCATTGTTCTAGGCGTAAATTTGAACCTATCCGCCAAAATAGATACTTTCTCCATGGCTCCTGAAACCCCCAGATCACCTATTAACACGGACTCCTCAATCCCGACCACTGCTGAACGTTTTAACCACAGGTTTTCTTCGCCCTCAGACTTAAATCTGAAACTCGATTTGATGGATTTCGGTTCTCTTTTACTGACCTGACGACTCGCAAGTACAGTGTGTGCATGTATCCCAGGTTCGTTTGACTTCTTATCACTCCTAGTAGGTCCATTACGTCCCAATAGCGCCTCCACAAATGTCACTCCATTCCTCCTAAATGCTGAAGATCTAATAGACTTATTATGCTGCATGATGTTGTTATTATTATACGTTTCACGGTTTTTACTTTGCTCAGGCATGCGTTTTCGTTCTCTCGCTTTGCCAATGACTGCTTTGAGATCTCCGAAAAACTTAGTAGATAACCTTCTCCATCTCTCTTCTTCTTTACCGTCTTTCCGGAAACGAACAAAACCGTATCTTTTACCATGACGGTTTGGAATTCTTGAGAGATACACATCACGTAACTCCCCTTCTTGTTTCATCGTATTCCATATGTCCCTCGCCTCCCACCAAGCCGGAAAATTTGAGACATAGATTGAGTAACAAGAATCATTACCATAGTACTTCATGTCTTGATCGTCTTCACGATGCCTCCATCTACTATAAATTGGTCTCTCAGAAACCCTCCCATGTTGCTTCGCTGTTGAACCTTGCCTGACATTCTTTTCCGATGTTGCACCCTTCACCCGCCACTCTCTCTCGCCACTAACTCTCTCCATAGTCCCGTAACTGGTGTTTGAAAATAAGACCTTCTCTATTATAAACTCAAACTTATGTGTTTTTATATTCACAATTTACTTAGAAAAACAAAGCAGTTCATGAATGAAATAGTCTAATAATTTTTTTTCTAATTAGTCTTTTATATATATTAGAAGATTGACTTATAGGATGAAGCTTATCATACACAAATGCCACTTATTTTATAATGTTTCATAATAGCATAAGATATATCAAACGAAATTAACATGCTACAAACTCGTAATCAATCCTTGCTAAAGAACATAAATTGCATCGTGCATATAAAGACAAAAGATGAAAATTACATATTCAAAGAGGGATCACATAATACTTGTAAATTTGATATTACCAAAACTCTTAATTAAAATCTATAGATTTCATATTTAATTGAAATTATTTTCATTCTTTTTTTTAATTAAGAAGTCGCAACCTTTAATTTACAAAAAATATATGAACTCCATCAAGAATAAATACAAAGTTTATCTTCATAAAGTAGTGGATTACAATTAAAAACTTGATGGTTAATTATAAAATAGAATTTGATGTGCATACAAACCAATTTTAATTATTTCAAAATTTGATTTTTTTTAATCTACGGTTTTGTATTGAAAAACATGACTTTGATTTAGGAAAAAAGATCACTGTTCAATTTTTATAGATTAAGATCACATTTTCATTCCATATAATCCAACTACGCATTATGACTTTGTATGTGTGTTTTTTTACTCCAACATGAATTGGTAGTCGTTAAATACAATTAGCCTTAAGTATATATATACACATCAATGAAATCGCAAATTCCAATGAGAAGCAAATTCTAAGGAAAACCGATTTGATATGTTACAATTCGTAGTTATCTATTTAAATGTAATCGGTTTCAGCAAAGAATGTGTGATTTATATTTATGAGGGTATAAGAATTACCTTAATCAAACCGTAAATTCTGATAAAAAGCAAACCAAGTTTGTCTACCTCTTCTTCTTGTTATTAGAGCTTTCGTGTTGATAACGTGATAACGTGTTGTGAATATAGAGATAACAAGGGAATAATAGAGTGGAAGAAATTAATCTTATCCATTAGGTAACACTCTAAAAATAAGAGAACAATATATAAGGATAAGTATTTAAGATTCAAATGTCTTATCTAAGATAATATATATCTCTAATCTATCCTATCTAATGTTAAGGGATAATAATATCTATTTCATAATTATCTATAACAGATAGTACAATATTACGAAAAATGATTTGTATAATTTATTAAAGATTAATGAGATAATCTTCTTATATATATAAGATTAATTAGATAAAATTTATTAAACAATCCAAACCCTTCATTTTATAAAACTATTTATTATGACCATTCATTCACTTAAAATTAAAAAATTAATTTTGACTTTCTAGAGTCAACCTATCACACATAGACCTATAAAATATTACTAAAATTCAAAAAAATATTATTAATTTATATTCCAAATCACTAAACATAGGATTTAGTATAGATTTTAAAATATATATTACGTGGAGTACATAATTGATACTAACAAGTTTTTGTTTGTCCGCGCGTTGCGCCGGGATAAAAACAAATTAATACATTATCTCATTATGTGCATCTAAAGTTGTTTTGGCTTGCTGGTGTTTGATCTTGATCGCAGAAATTCGATATCATTTGCTGTTTTATTGATGGTTGCTGTGCATACTACTGCCACTTCGCTGGATTTTGAGGTTGATGCTGTGCGTGTGCTGGTTGGTCGGGATGCTGTTGTGATGTGATGATGCTGGGATGTTTGATATGTGCGCTGCCGCTTGGGAGATAAACAGAACCACGCTGATTGCAGTATTCATAGCCAAGTGTGCATATTGTTTTTTGGTTTCCTGTGTGGCTGCATGGATGCAATAGTGGGAAATTTATGTATTTCAATGAGTAGATTTCTTAATTGGTGTACTATGGTGACAATGGATTGTAATTTGGTTGTACCTTGGTTGAGTTAATGGATGTTGGCTGTTCAAAAGAAAAAAAAATTATGTGCATCTAAAGTGTTTAAAAAAATAACATAATTGTAACGAACTTTTAGTGTTGTTGCATGAAAATCATTAAAATCCTTTTTTCAAAGATAAAAACAACGTAAGTTTTAACATTTTTGACTAATTATTTTAGCTACACAATTAGTAACTGTGGAACTGTTTTTAAAAATATGTCACATGGTATATATTTAACGTAGATATTTTATTTAGAAAAGTACAAACCGATAATATAATAAAACTAAAGAGCTAAAATTCATTTTAAATTTATTATAAAAATAAATAAAATAATTAGAAATTTATAAGAAAGTAACATTAAATCCTTTTATCTAAATTTCATATATTTCTTATAATAAAAAACAAAAAAACTTCTTTTTGCCTTTATTTCACACGATTACAACATCATCTACCATAAAATCTAATTTTTTTTTCTAATTTTTACATATCATACTTACTCATATAACCTTTTAAAATAATATATTTAACAAAAATTTTAATTTTATCATTTTAAAATATTTATAGTCATTTTAAACTTTTTTTTAAGTATAACAAATAAATATTTAATCTCATTGCTTATAATTGTAACGATAATAATCGGGACATGTACAAAAAAATCACATATATCTCTTCGTATTATGATACCATGTTTTTGCCATCACATCGGCATTATTGCGTTGACGCTTCCATCACTGGTTTTGGACCTTTTGGTGTTGATATCTTTTGTCACCGTTTTTTAAACTCTCAAATCTTTCGCGTTTTATAATTATTAAATATTTTTGTTAATATTTTATATGTTTAAACCAACCTGTGTATAATACGCGCATTTAATCTAGTGATTAATATATGCTTACGGATTTTCTAGATTTTTTAAATCAACCCAATAGTATAGTAACGTAAAAACTCATTAGGATTTATATTATATTCTTGTACTCTATAAATAATATTGAATGTATGTAATCAAACATCAATCTTCAACATGGTATCACTGTGTACTAGAGTTTTTATAAGAAAGAAAAAAAATATTAAAAAACCTTAAAAAAATATACTCGAGTTTTATTTAAGGAATAAAAGAAAAGTAAATGGAGGCTTTGGAGAGAGAGAGTGTGTTTATATTTATTTTAGTCTCAAATCTTTTCATTACATAATTGGGATGATCTGAAAGTACTCGATTGGCCATCGCAACATTTCTTTTCCACATCGTTTCCCTTAAATTACAACTTTCTTTTTTTATTCACTCTCTCATCGTGTCACGAGAACGAATTGTAAATAAATAGATTAGCTTTTGCGTTGCCATCATGACTATTGTCGCCACTATGATTGTAACTCCTGCCCTGCATGCGTAGCTCCTAATGTCGCCGCTTGCCACCATCACCGTGGTTATAGCTCCTACCACTGTAGTTGTAGTATTCACAGAGCTGTCGTTTATATTATTATATTCTTATTTACCTACTCAATGTCTGACATGTATAATGTACTGTTTTTCTTATATCATCATTTGATTTAAGCACTTTTAATGAATAAATAAGTAGAAGAATAAATATGAAAATTTAGTAGAAGGACAAAAAAACCTCTCTTATAATTAAGCAACTAAATTATAATACAATATCGCTATATAATGAAATTATGTTTTTATTTTAACCAACTTTTTATCTTATAAATCTAAACATCATATTTCATGAGGTTACAATTTACAAGCTTCAAAATCACTTAAATAAAGAGCTAAATATAGTGTTTCAAGTTGTAATTTACATCCAACACTAACAAAGTAACAATATACTTCAAGTCTCCAAAACCAAAAAATAAAAACAATTTGGACCCGGCCATAATATGACCCAAAGTCCCAGGCCAAGTGGCCAACTATTGGGCAGGGTGGGCTTTGTTCATCTCTAATTCTCTATCATACAAAGTTATAGACATGGGCAAAAACGGTCCTGGACCGGTCCTGGACCACGCCGGTCCGGTCCTCGGCGGACCGGTCTTCGCGTAAGACCATTTCGATAAATTCGGTCCTCGGGCGGTCCTAGACCACTTCCGGACCGGTCCAAGTCCGGACCGGTCCGACTTCGGTCCTGGACCGGTCCGTTTTTCGGTCGGGTATTTTCCGGTTCGGTTTAGACATTTCCGGGTTTTTTAATTCCGTTTTTCGGTCGGGTTTTTTTTTTTTTAGTTTTCGGTTTATTTTTTTGTTTGAAAAAAAAAGTGACTTGTAGATTTAAAAAAAAAATTGCAAGTTATAAAATATAAAGTATAAACATATATAATTGCAAGTTAATAAAAACATATAAATAACATTACGATACAATTACGAAATAAAATTACATATTGTTGAAACTTGAATTATATTTTTAACAAGAAAAGGGGGACTCTAGCAATGGAGCTTCGGCATGGCCATCACCCCAAGTTAGAGACCCGAAAAATACTTATTGTTCGAAAGAAATAACGTCACAAAATATAAAGAGACAACTACTGAAATGGATAGTCGGAATTGATATTCCAATAGTTGTAACTATCGTCGGCATATGGCCCATGCCCATAATAGGCGAAATCGTTCGATTGGACGTTGGATGATGAACCTGCGTTCATTCTATTTTGAGTGTCGTCAACGTATTCTTCGCCGGGTTCGGGTTCTTCACTTTCAGCTTCGGTGTTAGTGTTTGATGTTCCCGATTGGAAGTCTCTATTGTAATCGTCTTCGAGAATCACTTCCTCCAAATTAGTTATGTCTTCTTCGAGATCCGCATCGTTTTGACATCTTTCCAAAGAATCATAGTAATCCTTAAGCATCACGGCCATTTGCACCGACTCGGCCTTCAACATACACCGCCGTACGCTTAAAATCCTGCCACTAAGAGAAAAACAACATTCCGAAGCTACGCTACTAGCTTGGACGGTTAGTACGTCCCTAGCCATACGGGTTAGGATCTTAAATTGACCAACGTTTTCTCTTTCTTGCCACCATTTTAATACATCAAATTTTGTAAAATCTTGGGTGCCAATATAATTAGTGTAATCAGTTTCTTTATATATGGAAAGTTCGTCTAAAGACGATTGAACTCGTGTACGTTTCGATTGAGATATATTATTAAACCAAGACGATCCAATGCTAAAAGTATTGTTTGCCCGAGTAGCCGATGTTTGTGAAGTCGAAGACCTCGGGGTGGAAGCAACTTCTCCCCGTGGTGCACATTCATTATCATAAATAGTATATAAGCGTTTAACATAATTTTCAAAATTTGATATACTTATCGTAATCTCATCCGGAGATTGACCCAATGCTTCCCCGATAGTAGTTAAAGATTCCGTTACACCCTTAAAATTAACAAGAGGGTTTAATGCCGAAGCAATCAAAAAAATTTTTGGAAACTCTTTAAAATATTTTGTAAGACTTACACACATTTCGTTGGTAATCATATCCCATGTTTCATCCAAAGAACCAAAAGAGTGTAATGTTCTCAAAATTTCACAAACACCTATCATAGCGGAGTGAGATGTTGGAAAATATGTTTGTGATAGCATCAATGTGGCTTGATACAAAACTCCCAAACCGGTGTGTAATTCTTCTAAAATATATAAAAACTAGTATTTAAATAAACTAAACTTAAATATATAAAAACTAGTATTTAAATAAACTAAACTTAAATATATAAATACTAGTATTTAAATAAACTAAACTTAAATATATAAAAACTAGTATTTAAATAAACTAAACTTAAATATATAAAAACTAGTATTTAAATAAACTAAACTTAAATATATAAAAACTAGTATTTAAATAAACTAAACTTAAATATATAAAAACTAGTATTTAAATAAACTAAACTTAAATATATAAAAACTAGTATTTAAATAAACTAAACTTAAATATATAAAAACTAGTATTTAAATAAACTAAACTTAAATATAAAAGAATACTTACTAAATGTCGAGCGAGAGAAGAATTAGAGCCGGATAAGATATGTCCACAATGCGTACACTTCGCGTATTTCTTGTTATTTTGTTTGAGTTGTACAAAATCGTTCCAAATTTCCGCATGTCGATTTGTTTTTGGAACTTCTTCATACGGGAGACTTACGTTGAAATCACTTCGACCCGCGTTCAAATTGCTAGATCCTTCACCGGCCATTTTTTATAATCTTGAAGCAAATCGAAATATTATATAGAACACTTGTATTGTATATAGAACACAAACTTGAATTATAAAACTAGAAAAATCAAGATTCAAGAATGAGAGAATTGGAGATTTGGAGAATGAGAGAATTGGAGATTTGGAGAATGAGAGAATGTGAGAAAGATTGGTGCAATTTTTGGTTTCAAGAATGGGGTATATATAGGGAAATTTTCGGAAAAAAAAAAAAAAAAAAAAAATTCAAAATCTAGCCGTTGGGACCGGTTCGGACCGGTTCGGACCGGTTTTTACCGTTTTTTTCAAAAAACATATCCGTTGGAACTTGGACCGGTTTGGACCGAGTTTGGACCGGTTCGGTCCTGGACCGGTCTTGGACCGTTTTTGGACCGGTTCGGGTTTTGGACCGGTTCGGTCCGGTTCGGACCGTTTTTCGCGTTTTCAGTCTTGGACCGGTCTTGGACCGGCTCGGTCTGGGCGGTTCTCGTCGGACCGGTCCGGTCGGTCTGGGCCGCCCATGTCTACAAAGTTACATGGTTATATCTTGTTAGAAAAAGAATAATATAAAATAATGTATACTTATGTCTTTATCCAAACGTTACATTATATTAAAATATAACAAACTTTGTTATTATTACTATTTATCATTAAATAACTGAATTTTATATTTTTATTAATAATACAACAAACTTTTAAAACTGTATCATTATGCATTTGGTTAGGTTACATAACAATTTGAAAAAAAAAATTTATTTCTTTGTTTATTAATTATTAAATTCATCTTGAAAAACAATTGCAAGAACAACTTGTGTCCATGTAATGCTCAACTTCACGCTTAAACCAAAAAACCCTAATTGTAAAGAACTCAAACGCACCTAACTAGTGTTTGAACTTAAACACGTATGATCATGTTCATGTTTAAATTCACTTATTTAAACTAGAAGTATTTCTTATTCATCTTTAAACACGTATATTCATCATTATCTTAAACTAAACTTGTCTATTGGTCTTTAAACCAACTATCAAACGTAAAATCGCAAACCACTAATACAAATCAAACCAAAAATTGATACCTCTTATGTAAAGCAAAATATTGAAACCCTAAAATTTTGACTCCAAAATCTTGACTCAAATACTAAGACACTCACACACACATAAACTAAGATCTCGAGGAACATAATCATAGAGGACATTTAATTGAAATAAGAGATGGGAAAGGAGAGAGGAAAGATACGACAACAAAGTTGTAACCATGCCTTATTGGCAATGATTCTGCTTCAAATGAGGGAGAAAAGAAAGATGCTCGTTTGCTTTAAGTGATGTGATAGTAATTTAAGGAGAGGGGGAAATACGAAACCTGAAATTAAACCAGATATAGAAAGGCGGACAACCTTAAACGATAACAAACACAAAAATCCTAAATCACATCCATGAAATCCCAAATCAAAGCCTTTTCTTAAAGATCCTTTACCTTTCCAATATCATTACATGTTCTTGAACAAGATATATGTGCTATATTCTTTTCGATTTGTATAGATAAAAACCAAAAACCAAAAAACTCACAAAAATATAAAAGTATGGTGGATAATAGTTATAACACTGTATTCTAATTTTTTTAAGGAATAAAAAATGATTCAAAAGAAAATAAAAGAATGTGTTCTTGAGTTTCATTTAAGAAAGGAAATAAAAATTACTAGAGGGAGTTGGAGAGGAAGTTTGGACTTATTTCAATTCACCTTCTATTATTCCCTCCTAGAAATCAGGGATGGCAAGAAGACCCCAACCCGACGGTAAAACCTGAAATCCGAATTAAACGGGACATGCGGGGCGGGGCGGGGTGGGTGTTATCAGGGATTAGGGAGGGGAACGGGGCATTAACGGAGTTTTTTTTGGGTATCGGGGTAGTGACTGGGGTCTGGGGATGACTTGCCCCGCCCTGATTATATATTATATTTCTACTTTTATATTATTTATATATATATATATATTATAATATGTATTAGTATATGTAGTGGCTATAAATTAAGATTTTCGAAAATTCCTTTAGTCCTTCACCCTTGACATGTAAGCATTTTGTATTTTTGTGAATGATTTTCGGGACAAAAACAGGGGACAGGGGCGGGGATCGGGTAAGTTGTATCCCCAAAGGGAAACCCCGACAAGCTCCCCAACGGAGAACGCGACATAGACGGGACATTTGTGCCTTCTCGAGTTCGGGGATGGTGATTGCCACTCTATTGTCATTCCTACTAGAAAGACATTAAAGAAGAAAACATTTAAAAAAATGACATAAAAAAGTATGTTAATTCAAGAAAGAATTTCTTCTGGAATGGTAATACATTAGTAGTTCCATTAGATATTTTCCTTTTATTTTGTTCCCGAAAGTGTCTCTTTTGTAGTAATTCACTATTTATTTGGCAACATTTACATATATTTCAAATATCCGTAGTGATAATTGCTATTATTAGTCTCTATTTCAGTATAACTAACTTATCACTAATCAGTCGTACTGATAACTAACATTATTCACCTTCCTGGACTATGACACGATAATTATCTATAATCTTATTGGTTGAAAAAAAATTGACGACGAGTTTTCCATCTCGTTACCCCAGCCATGAGCAGCCAAATAGCGAGCTCTTCACGAGCGACTTGCAATGGAGGACACAAGCATTTCCTCGTCATTACCTCGTTTTAGCTTATAATTTGCATTAAATTTATTAAATAATCCTAATCTTTATTTAATAAAAATAATTTAATTGCTTGATCATCCATTTATACAAAACTGAATCCAATTATGAAAAATTCTTATTTTGATTTTTTTTATCAAAATTGAATTCCATGTTGACTTTAATTTGAATCAAGATTATTAGAGAAATTTCATGTCTTTTTAAATCTTAATATATCATATTATACTCCTTAATTTACAAATATTATGTTTACCATATAACATTTTAAAATATCATATTTTACCAAATTCTTAATTATTATTTTAACTTTTATCATTCATTATTAATTACTTGAGAATTGAGATGATAAAGTAGACTGGCGAGTCAAGATGGGTAAAGTCGTAAGAAGATAAGCATAATACTTGTTTAATATTATTGAATTATGATCAGCTTGAGTCGGTAGTATCTTTTTCTACCATATTTTGCTTACTATAAATAATTAGCATATTAAACAAATAAATATATACAGTTTTTACGAAATTTAAATAAATACATTAATATTGTTATATTATTTGATAAAATTGTTTAGAAGGTTATAAATTAATTTGGAATATTACATTATTAGCAAGTTTTAACTTTTGATCCATATTTATTTTTTTAGCTAAATTTTTATATTTACCTTTTTACTTTATAAAAAATACAAGGTAAATCTACTTAATGTAATTAAAATTTTATATTATTACACATCTACTCATTCTATGTGTGATTGTTGAGGTCAACTACCCCATGTTTTCTAATAATATACTTATTTATCTCTTTATATGGTATGATGATCTAGTTTTAAAAAGTGGGTGGCTAAGCTTTATATTTATGCAATGGTCATTTAAATAGGAAGGTGAAAATAGGAAGCCTCCCACCCTTATTAAGTCCACCTTATATTGTTACCAATATAGTATTTGATCTCCACTTCCCTAAACCTACCTCTTCAAGGTTTTGTTGGGTAGGTGTGTTGTTGTGGGTGGTTGTGAAGAAAGATTGGAATAAATAGACACTTGTAGAATGGAAGTTGAGTCTCATCCATGTATCCTTGAATTTGTTTACCAATAAAAACATTAAACATCACATTGCTTGGTTAGTTAGTTAGCCACTTCTCTTAACTTGTTAGTCATCATTTTTTATTAATTAACAATGAATAGAATTTCCTCCAGTCTTTAATAGAGTTTAAAAACCATTTGAAAATAGAGATAATGTTTTCATTTATATATTGATTCCTTCGCGAAGTTTACAACATCTTCAAAGTTATTTTACAAGTTAGTGAAATACATATTTTCTTTGAATTAATCAATTTTACAAGTAAAAATATAATTTGTTAGTTGAGTTTGATAGTCATTGTTTTTAATAATGGGTAACCCACCATCTTTAGCATTCATTGAACGGTCTTATTATGAACTTAGGTATGGTAACTCGGTGTAATTCACAGTTAAAAGATATGTGTCACAGTTTGATCTCTATACTTTCACTGTACGACTGTAAGTGCCATATTCTTAACCACTAGATTACCATTATCAGAAAGTCGGTGGTAGTTTGTTGTGATTAACCCTAAAAGTAAAAGAATAAACAACTTTAAACAAATAAAATCCAACTTGATCAATGCAGTTTAATCTTCTTCAAGAAAATGGTTGAATTATAACCAACTTTTATTATTTTTGGTAACTTAATGCAGGTTAGTTATTGTTATCTATATTAACTGGGGCAAATTACTTGAAATATAACTCTATAGAAACTTCAATTTTTTTATGATTAAAAAAATGGTTGCTAAATTAAAAATCGCAACAAAATTGCACATTTTTTTCTTTTTGCTATTAATAAGTTTTTTTTTAACGGCTCCTAATTCTACACCATTTTGTCCTTAACAGGACATGAACCCATGACCTTTGGTCAATCGGACACCACACCAAAGCACTCAGTGCTTACCACTAGGCTACAACCTAAGTGGCTGCTATTAATAAGTGACACGTGACTTCATTTCAAACTTGTAAGACTATATACATCCAACCAGCTGGTTGGGAGCTGGTTGGTGTGTGATACCCTTGAACATCGCCACCCCCCTTAAACCCTCTCACATACAACACACATCAAATATATCAATTACAAATTTCAATGAATGTCACACACTCACATATGCCCCATCAAAAGGGTCATATAGACAATCAAGGGGGACTATATAGAATTACTCAATCTTTTTCTTATGAGAAGGAAAAATGATGTGGCACTGACATGACAATGAGAATGAGGGGATGGATGCACATAGTCTAATAAAGAATTAAAAATGATATATCCTTATACTTTTTTCTCCTACTTCATCCCCCTACTTACCATAAGATGACATGTAGACTCTACTAATTCTCTTTCCTCATCTCCTCCATTGGTTTTAACAATTGTTTTCATCTTATGAGTAAGATGATAAGTAAGATGATGAATTAGGAGGATATATCACCTCTCATAAAGAATAGTAAAGAATGTGACTCTAGAAAACCACCATAATTTGCTCTTACGTGATATATGTTTTTATAAAAGAACTTATCTTTCATGCACTCTTGTTTTGTCATTATCTTTGAATAAATGGGAATGAGTAAAGAACCATTTTGAAGACCCGGTTCTCAACAGGGGTGGAATGGTGGATTCACGATTTGAAATGTAGGGGTGTAATCGAGCCGAGTCGAGACGACACAGTGCCAAGCTCGAGCTCGGCTCGATTCCTAAGCTTGAGGCTCGAAACTCGACTCGAGCCCGGTCGAGTTTAAATTTCCAAGCTCGAGCTCGACTCGAATAAGTACTCGACACTCTCGAGCTCAACTCGGCTGAATTTTAATTTAATACAATTTTGCAACAATAAATGTTAAAACACCTATGGAACTTGAGCTCGGCTCGAAAGCCTACTCGAGCATGTAATTTATGTATATATAAAAGGGTAAAAGGGTAATTTAGTAGAAGCTCGATTAGGCTCGCGAGCCTGACGAGCTGAGTAATATGGAACTCGAGCTCGGCTCGAAAGCCTACTCAAGTAGCTCGAGCTCGAGCTCGACTCGGTATACTACGAGTCGATTTCGAGTATTTTCCGAGTCGGTCTCGAGTAGCTCACGAGTTATCTCGGCTCGATTACACCCCTATTGAAATGGGTGGTGATACCATTAGAAATGAGTGAAATTGGTATTTGAAATGGGTGGTGACACCATTAGTAATGGGTGAAATTGGTGATAGCACTAACTCGAAAAAATCAAAATATACACTACAAGAATAAAATTGGTTGGTGTCCTGTAACATTGGTCTTTGGTCCACCCTTGATTCTGAATTATAACCTCCTAGTAAGAGCTAGTCTTCAAGATACATTGTCTTAAAAAAACATTTTTAACTAACATATCATCATTTTTTAAAATAATATATGTGTATAAAAAGCAACATAAACTTTATGTATTTACACTAAAAGGGTGGATTAATTAAATAAAAATAATATCTTGAACATAGTTTATGTGTTAGCTATCAATAATGGAAAGGGTATAAATGGAAGTGGAACATATAAACAAGCATACGTGGGGGATTTAACTGTGAAATTAGCATGTTTATTTGAAAAGGGTGGAAAGAGGTTCACCCAACCCAAACCCAACCTATCCACATTCATCACTCTGTACTATTTTTGGTCATCATCTCTTAAATTACTATTCTACCCCCATGTTCTTTTTTTTTTTTTAAATTTAATAATAGCTTTAAAAGTTAAATGTTATTAAAATATTGTGTATAAAATCTTGATCGGTTGTTAAAACAATTGTAAGATCTACTAATTAAGTACGAGTTTAATGTAATTTAGGTGATAATCGGTTTAATTTTTTTGTAATAAAAAGAAAAAACCGATATTTAATGAATTTAAGACTATTTGTAGTAATGTGCGTTCGCTCCTCAAATTGGCTAGTGATCGTTGTGATGGCTAGTCATTTACTACGACGGTTTAGTCATCCGCCTCGTCATTGCTCTCCTTGTCGTTCGCATGATGAGGTCTTCAACCTCTTTATTAATTTCTTAAATTTTTTAACCAATCAATCTATATCCTATATATCTTAGGATTGAATGTATCTCATGTGTCAAAGCTTCTTGATATCTAAATTTTGAAGCAGCCTAATTAAGCATGGTAAAAAAAGTGACGTGTCATCCGCTTTTAAACACATCCCAAATGGGCTCTTCCAAACTCATGGGCTTCAATCTCTTCAGACTTCAAGTATTTGAAACGGCTCATTAATGGATAGGTTCTCCATCGTCATGCGTTTAGGGCTTTTTATTTTACTTTACGTTACTCGTAGCCATTGAATAACCATATGTTTATCATCCCTTCAGTGCACTCTGCCGTTTCCCCACGTTAGCACCTGATGCCATGAAACTCGAAGTCGAGAGCGATATAGAGGCTAGAAGGGACGATTGACAGCAGGCTCAGCAGCGAGGCTGAAATTGAAGCACCAAATCGGGAATTAAGGTTACTTTGATTCCCATGTTTCCAAGGTCTCGATTGGCGAATTGAATTTTGCAATCTTCTTTATTGTTCTTGCTTTGTTCGATTTCACGCTGTTAGTTCTGTATGAATTTTGATTATTGTGTTTGATTTCCGTTTTGATAGTTCAACATCACTAACCATATTCATCATTCACTTTCACGTTATCTAACTTCACACTGTTAACAGGCATCATCTTTTATAAAACCCACTTTGAAGTCTGTCGATTTGGATGTTTAACTCTGCTCCAAGTAACCGATCTTCTAATATATGTTGTTTATATAGACCTGATGCATCAGTTTAATTGGTTAAAAACCATAGCTTCTACCCCTCTCAAAGTTCAACATTCCATGCGTCAAAATGCTCGGAGTTTATTGAATTACAACCAAATTTATTAAGCAAGAAGTGGTGAAAATGGCTGAATTATTTTAGCTTGATGAAAATTTTTTAATCTTCCAGTCTTCTTATTGTTTTTGCTTCATTCGATTTACTGTTGTTAGTTTTGTGTGAATTTTGATTATTGTGATTTGTTTCCGTTTTCATAGTCGAAGAGAAAGGTTAGGGAGCCTAAGGAAGAAAACGTCACCCTGGACCTGCTACGGAATCTTATAATCCATAAGGTATGTATGTACGTATATTGTTTGTATGTGTGTGTATGTCTGTGATTGACACTTTATAGTAGGTTAATTTTCGTGATTTGGTTTTAGAAATAGTAGATCTATGTATTGATTAAAGTTGGATTCATAACAATTTAATCATATTCTAAAATTAATAACCACTCACACATGACTTTATTTGCTTTTGGTTGTTGTTTTATTGCATTGGATGCAAATGTCGAGAGGGCACTGGAAGTTCTTATGCACTAAAAATTATTGAACATGGCACATGATCCGGCTACTAGACCAGCATTCGAAACACGCCTTTTCCAGGTATAAAGAAAGAGTATGAATTTTTGATTTGCTTTCTACATCACCTTTACTCTAAAAGGTAGAGGTTGTAGACTGGATGTCCTTCAGTAAAATGTATGAAAATATCGAATTAAACAATTTTAACATCTTACCAAAATTTGACTATTGTGGTACACTATTGTCCTGTTTCAATTTTGTCTTAATTTGCAGATAAGATGGTTTCTTTTAGCATTTATATGAGATCCACATATCAACAATCATGCAGGTTTAGTCTAATGTTGATGAAAATGGTGTTGACTCTACTTCAAGCAAAAGAAAGATGAAATATGGCCAAATTTCTATCCATCCATGTAAGTTGAGGCATGATTTTGAATAATGGATACCTAGGCCTTGCTTTTGATAAAAAAATGTCATTATTTAATTTGTTAAGTCTTGTGATTTGCAGCAATCATCCACCACCTGTATTTGGGTTGTCATCAAATCATAAATTTGCTTTTGAGGCCAGTATATCAACTCTGCAAGATGGAGACACAGTTATGAGTGCCAACCAACATTTATTTCGGTAATATTTCTGAACGGTTTGATTCTATTTGAGCCTTCATTTTTTTATGTATGGTATAATATGTAGCAGAGGTAGCCATGGCAACCCATTTACTTATGAATAGGTTGTTTTGGGTTACACCTTATCTCTAACAGGTCAAATAGAAAAATAGCTTTAAAAATAGATGGGTCAAAATGGGTAGACAAGTGAAATAGGTCGGATTTGCCTGAAGTGTATTGCAATTCATATTACCTCTTAAATCATTTTATCTATAAGATGAGTTTTACAATCATACCTTACATGCTACTTATACTTTTTAAAATTGATTTATTGGACAAAAAGTGTTTCAGGTCATCCCAACCCGATTTGTTTCAACCTGTACCAAAATTACGAGTTTTGGGCTGAACCTGTTACTCAACCTGCCTGACCCCAATAGTTGCCTTTAACATACAAACAGTTTCTTATCCTCTTAAGTAAGTTCACTATCCCCTTTAAAATAAGTAAATTGAAATTGTATGAGTGTTGTATTCTCAGATTTCAGGCAAGCTAAGAGCCAAATTGTTCCACTTGTGAGCTGGGCAATTGTATCTAATTTTTAACAAACTTTAATTATATACCATGGAAATTGTATCTAATTTTTAACAAAATTTCACATAATGTTTAGTTACAAAACTCACTAACATGACATTTGTTTCACTACCCAGTAATTAATATACTTAAAAAATGTTCAATAAGTACCTACACGTTGCTCTCGATGGATAAACAATTAAAATATACTAATTTTTAAAAATGCCTCATATTGCGATAAAAATTATATCAAAACGTAGATAAAAATGAGACTATTACAAATATATAATTAATTTTTTTCAAAACTAAATATATTACAAGTTGTTAAAGATAATTTTCAAACAACTTATAATTAATTACATTAATATACAATTATCTTAAAACCTCTTCACATATTGCATACTACCCCCTAATAATTTACATTTAAACCCTTTAAATTTACATTTAAAACCCTTTATATGTTACACAAAAACCTTGATTTTTGCCAATTACGACGTAATCATCATTGAATATCCGATTTTTAATTTTTTTTTTTAAATTAAGGGCTGTGATTGGTGATGAATTTTTAGGGAAGGGGTTGATAATGTAAACAACTCTTTTTTTTAATAATATTATAAGATTTTTAATATATTTAGTTTCGAGTTCGTATAATAAATGTTGACTTGTAATTCTAATACTCACATTCATTTGTATGTTTTCACAAGTACCTGGAGAGTTGGAGGTGTCTTGGCAATGTCTCGGACTTTTGAAAAGTGAAACGTAAAATCAAGGTATTTAATTAACCATTTTACGGTCATATGTCTATGACCAGAATCGAGGTCCAATTTTGTTCATAAACACTTTAACTTTTAATATTTCTTAAATTACCTTGCATGTTGTATATATTCTATCATTTTCACTTTTAGGTGGTAAGTAATTTGACAGTAGCTATAATAGATACTACTTTTGTTACTCTGTCCTTTATTGTTATTTAATTTAATATAATGTTTTAATCTAAAAAGGTGTTTGTGATTGCATATATTAAGTTGTTTTAATACATGAACTACTTTTGGTTTTTTAAGCTTATCTAATTAAAAGAATAATAATCTGTAAACATATATGTTAACATTCGATTAACATTATGTTACCCAAAACATAGAGATATAAAATCATATATCGAAGATCTTATATGCTGGTCCGTGTTTATACAGGCTTGAAACCTAGTTAGTTTATATTAATATTATATGTGCTCAGTACTAGTAATAATGATGAGGTGACCGCTAGTCATGATTATTATTATTAAGACTATTAACTATAAAACTATTATAAATTAGTAATGTTAATATAACATAATATCATTAGTACGTATTATCTAATATTTCATGTATAGCTGATTAGCTGCAATATTTAATGTAACGCTAAATATTATTTTATAATTATAGTAAAGGTACCGTTTGATTACCAACTTCCATTAAACAGAGTGGATCAAAGACAGAAAAAAAAGAAAGGGTATTTTTGGAAAGTCAATAAAAAGCAAGATGCGTAGATGACACGCGCCCCTTGAAAAGAGTGGAAAACTAGAACGCGAAAAAATAACAATTTTCGGAGGAAATACAGGAACAGTGTCCGTCACTATATAAACCCTCTCTCCTCATATATAAGGGGTGGCAAGTATAAGTAGTTACATTGCAGGTCTGGAGTTGGAAATCCACATTCCCTCTAACTCCTCTTCTCCCAAATTCACCATCTCCAAATCACTTCGCACTTGCACAATCCGATCGATAATCATGGCTGAAGAA
The DNA here is from genome assembly GCA_947179395.2 of Pulicaria dysenterica. Taxonomy (NCBI): domain Eukaryota; kingdom Viridiplantae; phylum Streptophyta; class Magnoliopsida; order Asterales; family Asteraceae; genus Pulicaria; species Pulicaria dysenterica. The sequence continues at coordinate 73,094,619 of OX359288.1, read as the reverse complement.
CCTGCAGATCAAATCGTAGATTCTCATGAAGCAGGAGCACAAGGATTGCCATGGCTTCCGATTTTCGACGACGGTACTATTGAAGGATGTGAAGATTATCGAGAAGATGATCATCGGTTGTTTCCAAAGGTATATACTATACGCATGGTTTTAACTTTTTGATCTGATTTCCAGTCGGTTCAACTTTGGTGACGATTCATTAGTACTGTTTGAGTGTTTGTATTTAAATGATTCGCGCTCAGATTGATGATAGAATGATATATTGATAGATCCAGATTTTGTCGAGAATCAGAGTGATTTGAATGTATGAAACTTATGTATGATTATTGTAATGAAATCAGCGGCGGAGTGTTGTCAATGACGGTATGGAAGCATGTGGAGGAGACGATTATCGTTTCTATTCAAAGGTATACACACAGACACACACTAATTGAGTAGTTTCGGTTGCGTCTGACTTGTAACCGATTATCGATGCGTCCATGATCTGTTCTGTTTTCAATCGGTTCAATTATTTGAATGATTTCACGTTTTTGTTGAAAATTAGTACTTGAATGATATGATTTGTGAGTTTATGTGATTGTTATGGTGGTAACAGGAGCGGAATTATAATAAGCACAGACATCAGTCTCCGTCTGATCACCGGAAACCTCCGGCTGCAGGGCAATCTCCTTTGTTTTCGTCTCCACCGGTAATTATTCGAACACAATATATCTGGCATTCACACACACACACACACACACACACACACAAAGCATGGAGAGAGAAAGAATCCTGCTTTCGTCATTTTAGAGATTCCTAAAGATTCTAATAGGCTGATTTGGCAAAAATTGTTCTCTAGCATTGATGAGATATGAATCCAATATAGCAGTCATGCTGTCAACTCTTAAAATAGTCAACTTGATACGTTGAGGAATCCTTTTACATCCAGCCTATATATTGTTTATACGTCGGAATCACAGTGTATATTCATATAGTTTAATTAAGTCATGCAAGTTATTCTAGTACGGGATATGACTTAAGATACTCTCATATTGTGATCAAACATGATCCTTCACGGTGCGGTCAAATATGACCCATCATAATATTATATACTCTTATAAACGAGTTGAATACTAGAACCTACAATGGGCTCTTTTTTAACTTTATACAAATTGACCTATTTTTAACTTTAAAATAAAAGACCTATTTTCATGTTTGTAAAAGAATATCATAAAAGGATGTTAACCCGGTTGATATAGCTTTATCGATGTTTAAAGCATATTTATAAAAAGATTATTAAAAATACCAAAGTCCAGAGTTTTACAAACATGAATTGTGAAGTCGACAACCGGTGGTGCCAAACAACACCATTAGTGAGACTACCACTCATGTTACATCGAAATTCATGGTTTGAATATTGAACCACGAAGATCAAAATTCATGCTTTTTAGAAATTATTATGTCACAAGAATTTTTTTAAAAAGTCAAAACAAAAACCAAATAAAAAAATTATTAAAGGGATTTCGCGAATTAGGAGGATTTGACAAGACCCAAATTAAGTATATTGCGAGTGTGTGACGTATATGGCTTGACCATATTTTATAGTCGTTTCTTGTAATTCCTCTGCTTATTCAAGATACTTATTCGGAATTAATGAATTGAACTTCATACTTTTTTTAGGATTTTTCAACCCACAGTGTTATTTTAAGATGATTTTCTCTTGTAAAAACCAATTAAGTTTTTTTTTTCCCTTAAACATCTAGCTTACTAGTTTACCATATCTATTACTCTTGTAAAATGAACGGACCAACAATTCTATATTGGAAACAATTTCAAAGCATATTGATAGAATTTTATATTTTAATATATGAAGTTTAAAGATTGGTCGCTTAGCCGGTGTTGTTTGTATTACCTAGAACATAAAATAAAATTGTGCATAGATTAAGCAACAAATGGCAAATATTGAAACATAAATAATCACCACAATGTATAAAAAGATTCTGAATCTCCCAATGAGGTAGGAGTAGGACATACAAGTGTATAATATTCTGAATTTCTAACATTGAGCAGGATTATGACATAATATAAAAATAGTAAAGATTCTGAATCTCCCTATGAGGTAGGACATACAAGTGTAAGATTCTGTATCTCTAACATTCAGCAGGATTATGACAATTTTTTAAGAAATATAAAGATTCTGAATCTCCCATAACTACATAGAAGCTGGTATAAAGTCTTCAGGTTTAACTATTTAAAAACACTAACAAATTATTAGGATGTTTTTTTTATAACGGGTTTATAGAATTATTAGGGCTTGAGATTCTAATTTTCATAATCTCCGATCTTTGAGGGATTTATTAATTAGTCATAGCCCCAGCCCCAGCCCCAACTAGCTCCAACCCAGTCCTAGCTAGTTTAGCCAAACATACTCTTGTCTGTTTATATTATTTTATATAGAATGAGTAAATTATATATTTGAATAGATTTTGGTTATGCATTTTAACAATCGATTGCTATAAAAGTTGATGGAGATTATTATACATTTAGTTCATATGAAACTGAAAAAGGACTCAGGTTCAGCTGTAAATGTTAAATGATCATTTTTATATGTGCTGTTAGCAGTGGAAGAGTCATTTGAAGCCGGATCATCAAAAGTCCAAGCATCTAACGAATTGGGCAGCTGGAGGGCCTGGTATGCAAGCCGTGTTTCTAGACTCTGGCCAAAGATCTTGTGGCACTGGAGTATTTCTTCCCCGTACAGCCGGAAATGATGTCCAAAAACCCAGAAAACCAGGTGAAGTTAGTGTCTCCTTGCATGATTAATTTAATCTTTAGAATGAAATTAAGCAAGACAGATCTATTAAATGCCTTATAACTTTTAAGCTTACAAGATAAATTTTGGAAAGAAAAATCACCCAAATAATATTGTCCGAGAATAGTGGATGTGTTTTCAATTTTAAGGCCATAAGTAAAACAACCTAATCAACTCAACCAATCCAAGTGTCATATCATCATCACGTCACATTCTCCTTTTCTTTCTTTCTTAACTCAAAAGTTAGTATAGCCTAAATCAATCATACCTCACTTTTTATTTTATTTTATAATATAAAGTTTTAAGAGAAAGAAAACGAGGGAAGAGAAGAGAGAGGAAAGAGATAGAGAGAAGGTGGGGTGGGGAGGGATGGGCCGGTAGGGTGGGGAGAGGTTAGCTTTCGGTTTGGCCAACCCAAACCTCCAACCCGAGCATGAACCCAAAAAGGGGTGTAGGGGTGTTTACCTCAACTAGGGGCGGACCCAGGATTTCTGTTGACTGGTGTACCATATAATTGTAAAATTAAATAATTAAAATTGAGGGTATTGTTTGGGTTTTTGTTCCGGGTTTTCAGTTAATCGTGCCGAATTAACAAGGTTTCAATTGTTCCGGTATTTTAGAGCTAAATTTTAAAACAAAACACAATGTATATGAAGTCATATCAATTAAATTGTTATTTTGAGGTAAATTAAAGTATTTTAAAGGTATAAATCGAATATTGAACTATATCTTATCATTTTTAAAAGAGTTTCATTTTTTATTAGATTTTGGTGACATAAAAAAATCACAGGTGACACCCCAAATTTTGTCTGGTGGCACCAGCTCAAACACATTGAAATTTTCTACTTCATCTACAAAAATGACTGTTGGCTTGTGCTACCGCCAAACTACCTATAGATCCGCCCATGACCTCAACTCAAATGAAACCCAACCCCTTCCGGTTGGGTGCTACACATGGTCTACCAAGGAGGGAAGGGAATGGAAAGAAAAGACAATGAAATACTTTCCTTTCAATTTAATCCTCTCTTTTTTTTGGTAAAAAAGAATTCAGGCTATAAGCATAAACTCCATTTATTTCTTTAATTAAAACTCGAGAACACATCCAATAATTTCCTCTCACTTTTTTCTTTTAATGAAACTCGAGAACCCACTTTTATTTTATTTACTTCCAAATCTTTTTCTTTTCTTTTCAAAAATTAAAGAACAAAACAAGTAAATCCGCCTCATAAATGGTTTAATTAAAAGATTGTTATAATAATGCCCGATCAATAATTATAAACCTAAAAAGGTTTAGAGAACAGTTTGTGGATCAACACAACTCGCTGACCCTTCTTGACCCAAATGACAGTGTCAACCTGAGAAACCGACCCATCTTACCAACTCTAACATCTGGGTTATATTGTACGTTTGCAGCATTTGCTCCTGTTCTCCTTCCATCTCGTGTAGTACAAGCTTTGAACCTCAACGTACATGGATTAGGATTGCAAATCAAGCCACGAGGTACCGACATTCCTTCCTGCCATTTGATTATTATTATTATATATACATCTCTAGATCATTAACTTTAACTTCATCCTTAATATTGGATCAATTTCCATACATGAATTAATGCCAGATTACTAAGATCACTTGTAATGCTTTACTTATTTCAGAAGATAACAATAACATGAAGAGCTCAAAACACGATCGGATTAGAAATAAGAAGAGCAGGGATGTGGCAAACCAAATGTGTGTCATCTCTCAAAACCGAAGTTCTTCACCAGAGATATTTCTCCCAAAAGAGTGGACTTACTAGAACTATATTCCATTTGCTACATTATATACACCAGTAATACCACCAAAATTCATAAATTTAATCCTGGTGGATTGTACCTACTAATTCTGTCGGTTAAGTGATTAACATTCAATCATGTATTTGAATCCAATAAGAGTTCCATTATTAGTTAATAATTCTTCTTTTGTAGCATCTCTTTTTCTTGCTGTATATGAAGCTATTTATACAGAAAAGAATGAAACGAAGCTAACTACTTAATAACAATAGTAACAGAATATAAGTAACTTAAGTTAGCTTAACTACTAGCTGACTTGTTTATTTCAGTGGTGTAAAAGTCCACCTCAAGATGAGCGACCAAAAATATTTGTTAAAGGCGTCTTTTTCATTAAAGGAGCCATATTGGACTTCGATACAGGCTTAGTGAGTAAGTCTGCAAGTTGATATTGAGTATATATCTGCTTGAGTTAAATTAAGTTATCAACACTCCATCACGAATATAATGACAATCAACCTCGATGTATTGTTACGCTCGAGAAAAGTAGGAATTTTAGCAAGTCAAACAGCGAAGTGTTATCACAAAACATTAAGACAAGAGTGTCATGTGTAACACAAAATCTAGTAGTAAATGTTTAATCTATATAAGCTCACACTTGTTGAATGGTTCCAAATACGTTACAACAATATATATAACTTTTGAACATATGGAAATTGATTTATAAACTATAAAAATACATCTGAGTAAAATCGATGCAAATTTTACATACTTGCTTTCCTTTTAATGGGTATCATATATGTTTGGCACTTGTAAAATTTGCATACTTGATTTCCTTTTAATCCTCTCGTAATATTTTCGTTGTGATCAATGCAAATTTATATTAATCATTTATTTTGTCAAACTTATTAATTTCATATTGACTTGAATTTTTGTAATATATATAATTTTTAATAAATATTAAATTGTGTCAAAACATTTAAATAAATATTTATTCTTTGATGGTATTAACAGTTTACTTTAGATATGTGTAACCTTCACACAACATGAAAGTGAGAAATTTGATATACCATTCCTTAGAAGCCTAAATCAATCCATAGATGGACTTATGAAATTTGCAAACTAGTTTAGGTTTTGTGGATTTAGCTAAGATAACCCATAGGAAAGTCCATATATACCTATTCGTCTAATTCATCATTGAGAAATACATTGTTAACATCCAATTACATTAATAGCCAAGAGTTCTGAGCAACTAGAGTAAGCAAATCCTTAACACTAACAAATTTTATATCCGGGAGTATGTGTCCAAAAAATGTACGGCTTCTTGTTGTGTAAAACCTTTAACTACAAGTCTCGCTTTATATCGTTGTATACTACTATCAACCATATGTTTGATTTTATAAATCCATCGACATCCAACTATCTTCTTGTCCGAAGGAAGGAGAACAATACTCCATGTTTGATTAGCTTCCATGGCATCATGTACAAGTTTCATGGCGTCCCTCCAAAATGTTTAACAGCCTAATGAAAGAATTTTGGTCCAGATTGAGTTGAGATGACCAATAAAAAGCTTTGTATTTAGGAGATAATTTGTCACAGGAGAAGTAGTTAGGGAGAGAATAAGGCTGCTCATCCATAAGTGAAGAAGTTTCATTACAATGAATATTATTTATATAAGATGGTGGATGATTAGATCTTGATAAACGCCTTGGATTGGAAGGTCCAGAACATGAAAGAGGAATGTAGGATCAACGTTTGTGGGTAAACTCTCACCTGGGTCAGTGATACAAATGTTGGGAAGAACAACCAAAGAAGAATTACCAATGGAAAAAGAAGAGTTTGAAGTATGAAATGGGAATATGGTTATGAAAAACCACATCTCATGAAATAATGGTATAATGAAATTTAATATCAAACAACATGTCATATTTAGAAACAGTTTAAGGTTTAATCATACAGTTTTATACAGAGTCTTTAAATTATTTCGATCATAAAATCATTTTGTGCTTCATCATTTTGTTTTAACAAACAATCTATATAGAAAATAGAACAAAGTTATATAGTACTTTACAAATGATAAATTAATATGCATAGATTGAAATGTGAATGCAAGATAATTATTGCCCAACACAAACATTCAATTTAATAGTAAAATGCACTCTAGTTCCGTGTATACTTAATATCAACAACAACAACAAAACCCAATCCCATTGGAGCGGGGTATGGGGGAGGTAGAATGTAGACAATCATACCTCAACCCGTAAGTAGAGAGATTGCTTCCCGAAAGGACCTCCAGCCGCGTAAAAACAATAAATTAAAAATTAATAAGTACGTAGATAATAAAACTAAAAAGTAAGATCCAAAAGAAAATACGAAAAGAAGTGAAAAACGTATTAATAAGAAAAAAATAATAAAAGGAAATAAATAAAAGAGAAAAAATTAAAATAGATAAATAATAATCTGGATATACAAGCTCGACCCTAATCCAAAAGCCCTAAGCTGCAAGAATAAGTCTTGCTTCCTCCTAACCCTTGGTCTTAATCTTCCTCCTCCATGATATCCTATCTGAGATCATGTTTGTAGAGAGAGATAACTCATGCAGGTCCGCTCTAACTTTATCTTCCCACCTCAGATAAGGGCGACCACGTCTCCTAGTTCCATCAATTGAAATCAACTCCGCTCTCCTAACTGGTGCAGTTGGTTGCCTCCTTTTAACGTGCCCGAACCACCTCAATCTCCACTCCCTCAACTTGTTAACAATAGACGTTACTCCTAATTCATTCCTAAATACACCAACCGGGATTTTGTCCAGTAAAGTCTTCCCACAAGTCCACCTAAGCATCCTCATCTCAGCCACTTCCATCTTCTCCGCTTGCGCCTTTTTCAGGGGCCAACACTCGGATCCATATAACATGGCCGGTCTAACTGCTACTATGTAGAATTTTCCTTTAAGCCTTAGCGGAACTTTTTTGTCGCATAAGACCCCTGTTGCCGCTCTCCACTTCCTCCACCCCGCTTGAATACAGTTTGTAACATCCTCGTCTATCCTCCCTGTTTTATGTAATAAGGATCCCAGGTACCTAAAGGACTCTTGGGGTCTCAACACATGATCTCTAAGGCGGATATCTTGGCTCTCATCATTTTCGGTCTTACTGAAGTGACAATACAAATACTCGCTCTTACCTATACTAATCTGAAGCCCAGTGTCCTCTAACACTACCCTCCACTGTTCTAATCTTCTGTTTAGCTCCTCTTTCGAGTTAGAAACCAACACGATGTCATCTGCGAAAAGCATACACCAAGGGATGCCTCCTTGGATCCCTCTCGTAAGCTCGTCGATAATTATTGCAAAAATGAAAGGACTAAGTGCCGATCCTTGGTGGAGTCCCAGTAACACCGAAAAGTACTCGCTATCTCCTACTGGGGTGTTCACGCATGACAACGAACCATCATACATGTCTTTCAAAATCCTAATGTATCTCTCTGGGATTCTTCTATCGCTAAGAGTCTTCCAAATAAGCTCTCTAGGGACACTATCGTATGCTTTCTCTATATCTAAAAACACCATATGCAAATCATGTTGTCTCTCCTTATACTTTTTCACAAGGCTTCTAATCAGATGCACTGTTTCTATCGAAGACCTCCCTGGCATAAACCCGAATTGATTTTCCAATACTTTAGTTTCCCGTCTCAACCTATTTTCTATCACCCTCTCCCACAGCTTCATAGTATGGCTTAGAAGTTTAATACCACGATAATTCTCACAACTTTGGGAGTCTCCCTTGTTCTTAAATATTGGGATAATCACACTACGTCTCCATTCTTCTGGCATCTTTGTTGTCCTAAAGATTATGTTAAAGAGGTTCGTTAGCCAGTTAATGCCCTGCTCTCCAAGACACCTCCACACTTTGATAGGGATTTGATCAGGTCCAGCCGCTTTACCTCTCCCCATCTTGCATAGAGCTTTTCTAACTTCCCCGGGTGAAATCCTAGTACAATAACAGATATTATGTACGCTAGTGCCCATCATAGAGCTCTCTCCACTACCCGTCATACCATGTCTTGTCCCCTGGTTAAATAAATTGAGAAAGTAATCTCTCCATCTACCCCTAATATCTTTATCCTTAAAAAGAACTACTCCTCCATCATCTTTGATAAACTTAGTGCTGTTTGGTTTGATGGATTCCTTAGGAATTGGTGGGAATTGGAATCCAATTCCACCAAAATCATGTGTTTGGTTCAAAAATAAGAAAGGAAAAGGATTCTGAAAGATGGATTACATTCCTACAACTGATGGAATTTAAAATCCTTCCCTCACCCCATGGAATCTAAATTCCCGAGTTGAAGTCATACCACATCGACCAGAGGGCGACGGGCTTCGACGGTGGGTCGTCGACGGCGACCAAAGGGCGACGGCTAAAGGCCTTCGACGGTGACCAAGGGCGGCGGCGATCTAGGGTTTCGACATACGACGACCAGTGAGGTGGTGGCGACGGCTAAAGGCGTTCGACGGCGACCAAGGGCAACAGCGATCTAGGGTTTCGACATACGAAGGTGGTGGCGACGACTATCGCTCTTTGACGGCGACCAAGGGCGACGGCGATCTAGGGTTTCGACATACGACTACCAGTAAGGTGTTGGCGATCTAGGGTTTCGACAACGACCAAAGGGCGACGGCGACGGCGATCTAGGGTTTCGAACGAGGTAACCTCTTCTTCTCTTCTTCATTCTTCTTTTCGATGGTGGTGGTGAAGGTGACGGCAGTGAGATGGTGGTGAAAGTGGCGACAGTAGTAGGGGCGGCGGCGACAGCAGTAAGGTGGTGGTGAAGGTGGCGATGGTGGTTTGTGGTGGGGAAGTGAATTCCATTTCCTGATGTTACCAAACACAACATAGAAGGATTTAGATTCAAATTCCAAATCCCTCAAAATCCAATTCCTTCCCAAAATCCAATTCCTTCAAAAACATTCCATCAAACCAAACACTACCTTAATGTTTCCTAGGTCTCTTGTTTTCCTCTCCCTGGCTTTAGCTAACTTGAAGATATCATTTTGTCCTTCTTTAGAGTCTAACCTATTATATAATTCTTCATAAGCTCTTTCTTTAGCCTGGACTACAACTTTCTTTGCTTTTTCTTTTAGCTTCTCTATAAACACTCACAGCTCTGACACTATCTTCCACACTACCTTCCCTAGCTAAGACTAACTCCTTAAAGCAAGATTGCTTTCTTTTAACCTTAACTTGTACCTCGGTGCTAAACCACCACGATTCTCCATTCGTGACTTACCTGCGGTAAAACCTATGGTTTCTTTGGCAACATCTCTAATAATCTGTGCCATGCGGTTCCATTCTAAATTAGCCTCCCCCTTAATGTTACTCGGAATTTCTACGACTCTCTTCCTGAATTCCTCTTTTACTTCTCCTCGTAGGTTTCTCCATACAATTCTAGGTTGACCCTTCTTTCTGCCTTTTAGAGAACTTTTCCTGAGAATGATGTCCAAAACTAATAATCGATGTTGTGAGTACCCAGACTCTCGTGTATACTTAATATATAATATTTTATTTTATTTAAAAAAAATTTGCATTCATAATTCTTTGTCTAACTCTCACATATTTATTTTCCTTATTCTAAAACCAAGAATTAAATTCCTGCAAATTAGGAAAATTTATCAATTTACTGAAGCATCAAGTCGATGAATAAGAGATCAAGCTTTTCTTTCATTCTTATAACAGGAATCAATCATCATGAAACACGGTGATTCCAGTGCACGATAAACATTACAAAACCATATTTTACAATTGATGAAAAAGGTAAACACATATTCACATATAGAAGATTTCTATCTTCAAAAACTTTCACCAACTGTCCAAAGTAGTTACAACTTATAACATAAAAGAAGCCTGATCAACCATTTTGATTTGATTTTTGTCAAGTCATCTTGCTGTAGTTTCCCATGCTAAGCAGCTCTTCATAACGTTTCTTAAGAGATGACCCGCGTCTACAGTTTTTCATTGCGAATTCCCATCCGCCAGGTTCGCCTTTTAGGACCTGCAAAACCTGCATGGAACATCAACTCATCATTAATAACTCAATGTTAACCTTGCCCACAAAATTTAAACTATCACACATCGGGTCACTAGCTGCACGAGTCAGGTTGATACAGTAAAGCGATGTTTATTCATTGATGTGAGAACGAGTGGAATGGTTATAATTTTAAAAGTTTACCAAAAAGAAATTCAAAGTCACACGTGACATTATCAAGTGTTTATAAAACAAACCATGATTACTGAAATACTAAGGAATGCAAACATGCCTGGTTCATATCAGGACGTCGAATGGATGATTGTTGTATGCATAAAGATGCAGCCAAAACCGTAAAATGCAATTTTCGTGTGTCACAATTGACAGCAATTGCAGGATCAATGAGCTCTCGAATATTGTTCTTCCTCAGCAATGGTTTTGCCTGTTTAATTAAATCAAACAATCTTCTTCCATTAATACATATTTAACGAGTTACACTATGGAGGCAATTTCAACTTATTTACTTATAAATGTGTTTTCAGGTTGTGTTTTATCTTTAATGGGTCAACCATGCAAAAAGAAAAGAGAGAGTTAAAAAGGAATAAAGTCGAATGGTCTAAAGGAACACGAGCCATACCCATAAAACAAGACTTTGCTGCGAGTAATCGAGAGCTCTACGGCCGCTAATAAGTTCCAACAAAAGTACACCGAAAGAAAAAACATCAGTCTTTTCGTCAACTATCCCGTGCATCAAGTACTCTGGAGCTAGATATCTACAAAAAAGGTAAATTTACAACATTAATCAAACAACAAAACTACTATCACACATCTGGCAATTTCAACCTATTTTACTTATGAAGTGATCACTTGGACTATGTTATATCTCAAACAGAGTAAACCACAAGATTTAGCTGAAAGGGGAATGAGTCAAATGGGTTGAATGTCAGCAACAAGGCCGTCTTAAGGGCCAGGCTACACTGGCAACCACCTAGTTATATATATGTATATGTAACCAAGTTTATCGAGCCCAATTTCTTAGTTCATTAATCTGTTTTACTTACTTTAAATCACTTGATATCAACTATCAAGTTTCTTGGTGTAACTTATTTGAAATCTTGAAAACTAGTTGAATAGTCTTGATTATATGTTAATTAGTATATTATTTAAACTGGTTATTTGAATCACTTGAATGTGCCAACCCACTATTTCAACGCGTATGAAAACAATGACTCATTTCAACTCAAACTTGTTATGACTGCTTTGACTGACTGCCCCGTCTTGCCATATTTAGGCCTTAAAGTTGATAATAAAGCAAACGAACCCGAATGTGCCTTCAAATCTTGAGACTGTATGGTGAGTCCAATGCTCTGGCAGCCATTTTGCTAGCCCAAAATCGCAAATCTGAAATGAAAACGGTTACTTTTTGTGCTCAAAACTTCAACAGAAACCTTAAATATTCATATATTTCTAGTTTAAACTATAATTTTGTGATCTTGAGTTAGTAATGATGAGGAACAAATGAAGTAATTTGCTGTCTTGTACATTAAACAAAGGACTAAGCTTTTTTTGCACACCATCCAGACTATAATCATTAGGACTCTTTTAAACTTTTCTCTAATTTACTAGATTTGTATGTTTTTATTTCTTTCTGTTCTAATGCAAAACTGTATGAAATTTAGGATTTTCTACAACAACTAAATAACATAACTGGAACTTTTGGTGATTATGATTCTTTTTCTTTTTAATATTAAAGAACATTAATCATTAAAAATAAATGTAAATTATGTATCTATCCTTAGCTTTAATCAACTAATTATCTGATTATGATTATTCATGTTGCAATAATTATTTAGTTCTGAAACAGTGGGTCCAAACAGCACCAACAGATGAAAGAAAGAGATAGAATGAAGGCTCACTTGAGGTTCAAAATCCTTTGTAAGCAATATATTTGCAGCCTTGATGTCTCTATGAATGATTCTCCTCTGACATCCTTCATGAAGATAAAGCAAACCTTCAGCTGTCCCTAAAGCAATCTTATACCTAATTCCCCATTCTAATTTATCCTTCAAAGCTGTCACAGAAATGTAAAAATCAAGTAAAAATCTCAACTTTTAAACCTTTACTCATTTTGGCTTTAAGTTCAAGAAAACATCAAAGTTACACAGCACGGGGCCATCACGAGTGGGGCTACCCCTTTGAATACGTCCATACACAACATGTATAAACAGTAGTGTTGTGTTCAATAAAGTTCATATAAAAAACATAGTCCTGAAATTTTAATATTCAATCACATGTAATTCAGTATACAATCACATGTGATTGTAAAAACATCATATGTTAATTACGAAAATGTCACTCCGCCCAAAATTTTAAAATTCGATCTGGACCATTGATGGGGCTGATCCAAGGATTAAAATTAGTCTCTTAGGACTATACATTAAGTATGGACTATACTGAACATTTCTCATAAACAGTAATCAAAACATGGTATGATAAAACATATAGTTGTAACAGATCAACATTTTTGCTGTGTACAACTCAACTGTCAAAAAACAAAACAAGTCAAAACATGTTATCGGACCCACAAGCATTTTTTTATTTAGTTCTAAAATTTATTAATTGATTACAAAGCTATATCACAACAATCACTTTAAACTCTTGTAATAAATTAATTTAGAAGATTTTATGCATTTGAATACAGTGTGAACTTGTTTCACCTGCTCAACCTATCTGACTAGCTCGTTTTCTTTTTTAGTTAAATCTTTTAGCTTAACTCGTTTGACAAATTGAAGCTACAACCAACCCAGGTTGACTTATTTGTTATAACCAGGTCAAATCAGCCGCATCCAAATTTATAACTAATTTTCTAGCTCAAGTACTGTAATGAATCAAGAGAGCAACTAAGTAACTAACCATGAAGCCATGAAGCTAAACTACCATTAGGAGACAACTCAAGAACAAGGTGTAATCCTCCTTCAACACCATAACCAATCAATTTGGCTGTATTTGGATGATTAACATGAGCCATAATTCCAAGCTCTGATAGAAAACTTGCTGTTCTTTCATCTATTGTGCCTCTTGTGAGTTTCTTAACAGCAACTATCTGCCCATTTTTCATAACTCCTTTGTAAACCTCAGCATAACCTCCCTTTCCAATAATATTTTCTGAAATAAATTTAAAAAAAAGAACTTTAACTACATGATATGGAATCAAGATGGAGATAAATGAAGAATCATGATTAATGTTACCATTGGAGAAGTTGTGGGTTGCAGATTGCAACTGTGAGAAGGTGAAATTCTTCCAATGTGGTTTGAAATAACTCATATCAACCATTGGAGATGGTGGAACTAAAGCTATTTGTTCTCTGAAACTGCTGCTTAATCTTCTTGATAATTGCAAGCCACTGCTGATTGGATGAAATGTTGGCAAACATTTCTTTGATTTGCTTTTAATCAGATGAACAAGATCCACCCATTTTGAGGGTTTTGATTCTTTTTGATGATCTAATTCACTTCCTGATGTACTTTCTTTTGAAGAAACTGTATCTGATTCCAAACTCCTTAAATAATCCTCAAGAACACAAGTGGGAGAATAACTGTCTACCTTCATCTTCTCCATATCTACAAAATTATAAAATCTTGGTCAATCTTTTTGTATTAATTTCTGAAAAAAGACATTAAAATTCCACAAACCCATATCCAAAATTGAACATAGAAAACAAAAAAATTCTTCTTACTTATACCTTTATTGACCTCTAGAAGAGATGTCAGATTGTTGGATCAAGAAATGACAAGACAGCCCATGAACCTTAGACAAAACTTTTGAACAAAAAAAAGATGTTTGGAAGCATTCAAATTTTAGTACTTTCTGTTTCTTTATTGTCAAATAGGAACAGTTCTTAAGAATCAAAATATTCAGATTTGGTGAAAAATTCGTGGGTAAAAAGCACTTTTATTAAATATTAACTGATTTTGATGATTCAAATGATAATATTAATCATAAAACGCGCGTCAAAACACCCTCAAAGAAGATTAAAAAAGCAAAAATATCATGAAAATGAAAAAACAGAGAGCTAAAGTGGAATTCTTTGTAGGAATCAAATATATTTAGGAATCAAATGAAAAAGTGAAAAGGGGGTGTAAAATTGAACACAGGAATCGAGGGAAACCCATTGAAATGACAACTCCATAACATAATAAGAAAAAAGAAAGGGAAGACGAAGGAGACAAGCTAACACATGCACATGCTAGTAACTTGTTTTAATGGGTATCTGTAATAAACAAACATGCTGCATATATATATATATATATATATATATATATATATATATATATATATATATATATATATATATATATATATATACAGACACACATCTAGATATATATGTATGTATAAAGACTAAAAATCAAATTTGGGCATAAAGAATCAGCAGACATACCATAAAGAAAAGGCTGAAAAATCTTCTTCTATGTCTATGTATGCTTTAGGGGTGTTTGTGCTGTGAAGATGTCCCAAAACAGAGGAGGGGGAAAACCCAGAAATTGATGAGAGAGAAACAAATAAAAGAGTTATAATTTAGAGAGAATCAGAAAATGGTGGGAATGGAGTAGGGTGGAACAACACTGGTCGCTTGCTTGTAGCTGCTGCCTGGTATGTGGCCATGGGCACTTGTTGGGCAGCGTTTTTTAATTTTGGGGTAAAATATAACACTACACAACAAACATTTGTCATACACAACAATCATCCACATATTTAAGGGTTAGTGTCCAATCACATATACTTTGTTGTGTATGACAAATATTTGTTATGTACAAATCATCTCCCATAAAAAAAAGGATGTTGCTAAATTAATACCGTTTATATTAAAAGACATTCTAAATTTACATATAAAATCTTTATATAAAATCATTCTAAATCTATATCTTAGAATAGAGATATTGTTACTATAATAAACCATACTGTTACTATAATACAACTTAAGTTAATCCTCTTAAATAGTAAATAACTTGGATTAAACCTTAAAGTCTGTCAATCAAAACCCGTGTTTAATAACTTTAAAGACTTTATTATTTCTACCCTCTAGGTTTAATTTTAATTAATTAATTTACTAATTAATTAGTAACTATTAATCAAACCTTTTAATTAAATATTAAACTTAATATTTAATTTCTCCTAGATAATAAATAAACTATTTGTTATTTATTTCTTTGACAATTAAATATCAACACACTTATTGTATTTTTTATGAACTTGGTTCGAGTTTGGTGTGCAGTTATGTGACAACTTAGTGTCTTATAGTGCTCGGATATTGTAACGTCGCGTTTCATGGGCTTAAAATCAGTGATAATCTAAAACTTTAAACTATAATTACCAAAAGGTTTGCAGCGGAACAAATCACTAATTACAAAATTAAGTATTGTTCACCGACTTGGCAATCTAGATACCACAAACTAGGGATGGCAAAAAACCCCGTACCCAATGGGGAACCCGTTCTCCGACCCCGATTTGACCGGGGAATCCCCGAGTTGACCGGGGATGGGGATGGGGATGGGGACGGGGATTCCCCGAACTTATAAACAGGGATGGGGGTGGGGACGGGGATACCTCGGTTCCCCGACCCCGACCCCGACCTCTAACCCGCATATTTTATATATATATATATATTATAAAACATTTACACATTTTTAAGAGATTATATATATATATATATATATATATATATATATATATATATATATATATATATATTATAAAACATTTACACATTTTTACTTAATCTCTTAAAATTTAAGTCATTTGAATTTACTTATATACCCTTCTCAACTATCAACATACTAAAACTCCTCAAAAAATCTAAAAAGTCAACATACGTAGATATAAATGAAAAATGCAACATATGTACATATAAATGGCAATAATATTCTAAATGACAATAATATATTATAGAAGATGAACAATATAAGGTAATATATTCCTACAAAATAAACAATATATACAACAAAAAAACGATAAACAATACATACGTAAATATATCAAATAAACAATATATATGTGTGTTCTTACCAAATAAACAATAAAAAGAATTAATTAAGTTTAAAGTCAAGTGAAAACTATTAAATAGGTTAGTAATGTTAAATCTTATGTATCATTAGTAACAAAAAAACTCATAATAATTTTAAAAAAAATCAAGTTAACGTAAATTAACTTAATTATAAAAAAATATTTTTATAGCTAAATTTCATTTTGAATATTGTAGATTAATTATTAAAAAATATGTAGAACTATAACTGTAAATAAACTATAGCTCGAATTATTTAATATTTCTTGATTTTTAAAATGGCTCATAAATAAAATAAAATTTTGATGTGCTACCTTACTGTATTGTTTTGATCTCTTAATTTTAAGTAGTTTAAAATTACTAATTTATCCCTTATAAAATAAAATAAAACTACTAATTAGATATATAGAATTAGTTAGATCCTTATATACCAGATTAACGATTAAACCTTCCACAATAATGAATATATACAAAAATTAAATATAATTTTCAACCAATCTTCACTGTATTTTAATGCATTTTAACATTCTCTTTATTTAACATATTAAGACTACACGTTTGTAAGTAATTAGGATTGATTGAGAAATAAATTAAGTAGCGTGAATATTTTAGTAAAAGTTGACAAATACAGTCCGCCACACTGGCATACGTCCTGGCTACACCAACATAATCCCTCACATTTACACAATTGCTAACATTTTATCAATCCTCGTGAAATTTTGCCGACCAACGATAATTCAGAAAATAAAAACCTCACACTATATATTTAAAAAATGTTACAAATTATCGAGAAAAATTATATTCACCGTCGCCGCATTGCGCAGGTACCATGCTAGTATATATATATATATATATATATATATATATATATATATATATATATATATATATATATATATATATATATATGTATATATATATATATATATGTATGTATATATATATATAGGGGAGGGTTCAAATGAGAATAGGAAATTAATTGAGAATGGGAGACTAAATCTTAGCTATTCATTTTGTAAGTGGAATTCATAGATAGAGAGCGTAGGGGAATCAAGTGTAGCAGGGTGCATGTGAGGAATTCATAGTTGGACAATGACATTGAAGGAGGGGAATTGGACGGCTAGGATTGTGTAACACCCTTTTAACCGGCCTAGAATTAATAAGGTAATTAGTTTACTAATCATGAGATTTATATTTGATTATGTGGGTTTAATTATCTTATTGTGTTATGTATTATTTCATGTTTAATTTTTTAATTAATTATTAATTTAGAAAATTAATTAATTAATTAAAATAATGGAGTTAGTGGATATTGATGTGTCAAATTGTGTGTGTGTTTAACCAACATCTTGCCACCATTCTATTTTTCACATGCAATTGAGAATTAGAGTGTGTGTATGTGTTTTTGGGTGCTCACAGCCGAGAAGAAGAACAAGAACAAGAATTAGTTTTCATCTTCAATTTCAATCTTGGAATATTTGATTTGATCCTGCTATATCTGAATTCTTAAGGTTAGAATAATTCTTGATAAATTGTGTAATATTCGGTTTTATTGAATTAATACGAAAAACCGCATGATTCTTGAATTATAATGTTAGGATGTTTGCATGTTAGAGATTTATGTGAATTCATGTTTAGTATATGTTTATAATGAAATCTGGAAACATATATCATCATGCATGTACCTGAATTGAATCAAAATCGAAGAAAGAATTGAAAACAACCAAGAACACTTGAATCATCCGGGATTTACCTTAAATGATCCGGGATTTACAAATACCGCATAGTATATCCGGTTTGTATGAAATACCACATGGATTTGATCCGGAATTTGAAGAAACCGGATGTGTTATACGGGAATTAGATCAAAAACCGAATGGAACTGATTTAGGCCTAACACTTATACGGGATTTGAGGAAACCGCATGTGAGATGCGGGATTTATGAAAACCGAATGATATTGCCTTAGCTTATACGGAATTATGAACCTATGACCTATCCGGTTTTTGAGAAACCGCATGACATCCGGGAATGGTATAAAACCGCATGAAACTTCCTTTGCTTATTCAGAATTTATGATTGGATCCGGGATTTGACTAAAACCGAACATATAGCCTTTGCTTATCCGGGATTATGGCTTGCATCCGGAATCATGATAATTCCGCATGGATTATCCGGGATTTGGACTTGGACTTTTTTCCTTAACTCTTATTCGGTTTTGGACTTATTCGGTTTTTGGAGCTTATGATGATAAACCGTATGATGAAGAAACCGCATGGTTTATACGGTTTTCATACTAACTTAGAAATTCCTTGGTTTATGAAACCTCAATTGGAGAATGGTATTATACTTGTTAATGCATATGTGCTTTATGATTTAATAAGTATGTTTACTTTTTTCATTAGCAGTATTATAGATTATATACTGACTTGTGTTTATACCTTCTCAGGAACTGAGAAGACTCAGTAAATTAGTCATCTGAGTGTACTGCAGCTGTGCAGACTGTGGTGAGTGGATTTATATCTTCGGATATACAGGATATGATATCCTGATTGTAACTTTGCTCATTGGACTGTATGTCTTGTTTAATATGTATACATGTTGTTTTGGAGATCAGCGTGGCGGATTTTTCGGCTGGGCCTGTGTTTAGGGATATATAGTATTAGCTCTTTTCTTGATATGCATTTGTTGTATTCAAGGGTGCTAATATTGTTGTCCATGTTAACCGGGCTATCGGTAAACCTTGGTTTTGGCCGACCTTGGTTGCAAGTGCTTGCAACACCGCCGGTTCTCCTGGGATTATGAGCTTTGTGTTTGTGCATGTTTGCCTTGCATATGTTTAGATATCTGTTTCCTCACTTAGCTTTGTGCTAACTCCTCACTAGTTTATTTTGCAGATCCTCAGTGGTGAGTTTTTGAAAGATGATGACTAGGATTATGGACAAACCAATACTCTGATGTCTGACTTTTTGTATAGAGCCTATTTTGTAATTAACACTGTAGTGGCATTTTTGTAAATGTAAAACCAGTCAAGTGTTGTACTTATCTTTCTATATTATTATAATTATATGTAATTAGCTTCCGCACGCAGTTTTAAGTTAATTAAAAAGTAAAGTGTTACAATTGAGTCTCTTATTCTCAATTAATTTAAGATTCTCATTTATACCTCCTACTATATATATAGGCAAAAGTTCAAACGAGAACTGTTTTTCATACGAGAACTGCGAGAACCAATCTGAGCCGTCCAATTTTCCCTCCTTTAATGTCATTGTCCACCCATGAATTCCTCACATGCACCCTGCCACACTTGATCCCCTCCACGCTCTAGATCCATGAACTTCCCATATGCAAAGAACGGCTGAGATTGGTTCTCGCAGTTCTCGTACGAAAAACAGTTCTCGTTTGAACCCTCCCCTGTATATATATATATATATATATATATATATATATATATATATATATATATAAAGTAAAATTTCTCATATAAATATCCATTTGTGTCGAATCTAACTTTTTTTTACATTAATAAGATTTTTTTTAATATACATGATTGTTTCATCTGATTTATAAAACATAGAGAACGAAAAAACTAGTATGATGAAATTACTAATATAGTTTTTGTAGAATCATCAATGAAAGTATTATAAGTGTCTTTCATCAACATATATATTAAAGAAATTATTTATTTGATCTATAATGTTTTGTGTATTATAGAATGAACAAGTAAATATATCATGTCTTTTATGAAGAACATTGCATGTCTAACGAAACTATTAAAATACTTGATTGATTACATTTTGATAACCGGTTGGGAGGGTTAAGTTAGATTTGTAATTTTAGTTTTGTATAAAAATTCTCATGTATATATCTATATAGAAAAATCGATTTTGTAGACGAAGAAAATCCCCGATTCCCCGCGGGGATCCCCGAAACACGACGGGGATGGGGATGGGTATGCAAGTCAATTTCCCGGTGGGGATGGGGACTGGGGGTGTGGAACGGGGATGAGGATGAGAAGAACGATCCCCGATACCCCCGACCCCGTTGCCATCACTACCACAAACTAAGCCAGTCCAAATATAATCAGTGTTACCATACTAGACACCGACCACCGGATCCATAAGTAAAATACAACAACCAGTGTTCCACAAAAGATATATGTGCAACAACCCACTTGGGACCCCGTCTCGCCAGACCATCAAATCACTAACCTGCGAGAAAGGAATAATCATGCAACGTTAGCTACAACTAGCTAGTGAGCACAGACTTCACATAAGCCTCAATAAACATGCTATCACAACACTGCACACAGAGCTAGTCTACCACATAGCGGTATGCCGAAAAGTCAGCAGGGTCATATCTTGCGAGATAGCTAGTCCAGCTTAACGATCCTAACTGGGAATCAGCCGCAACCAACCGTACAGGTGGGGAAGCGAAGAGCAGTTCACCAGCACGTTGTGAGCCACAAGGACTCCGTTCGGATATGATATCGACCAAGACCTGCACTCACGTCAAGGAACGGCGGTCTGCAGCGCCCAAGACTTGGAAGTCACCTTCGAGTACCGTTAAATCCTGAATAACTAGCCCTAAGGCCCTCAAGGGATCCAACTACAGCTGACCTCAACAATTCACGTCATTTGTCCGGACAAGAATCGTATACACAACTGACCCGTATCGGGTCCAATAGTACGCATGCGTATCATAATCAACAAGTTATACAACATGTCATAGCATATTTTATCGTATCATATCATACCTCACGTGTACACATGTATCAGCAGGGATAACATAACCAATAGGCAACAGATAGCCCTACATACTGAGTCTCATGGAAACCTGTACTCACCTCGGAGTCTAGAGAAGGCAGATGTAGTGTTTGGTGTCCTCCGGTTCCTCAGGAGCACCTAACATGTCATATTCAGGCTCAGTTAACACTTAACACTTACAACTTTCAGTTCTTAACACAAGTTACACACTGTTAACATTGGACATATGCTTGCGGGCGTAAGACTAGCATGTGGCCGTAAGACTAGGTTTACGCCCGCAAGGGCCATCCCTTACGCCCGCAGGGGTATCCCTTGTGCCTGAAAGAGTTCTTTTCTATAAACTAGAGCTTACGGCCGCAAGGGTATTCCCTTTTGCCCGCAAGCATGATTCATTATGTGCTTACGACTGTAAGCTATGTGCTCACCTGACTCACCTCGGAGTCTAGAGAAGGCAGATGTAGTGTTTGTGTGTGTAGGTGTCTGCGTATATATGTATGTGTGTTGTGTAGGTTTGTATGTTTCCAGGAGACCATATGAGGCTTAAACCGCCTCCGGCGGTCAATTAACACCCGGTGGGTACTTTTATTCCCCTATTCAACTTGCAACTTATCACACGTTTACCCGTTTCAACTAACGGAAATATCTTTGGAATAATTATTTAAAACCGTTTAATATTTCATCACTTTTACTTATTTATGACACTATTCACATAACCATATTAATTAACACACAACAAAAGTTAGTAACTAAAAGTATTCAATTTTAATCACTGTACCAGCACATAAACACAAGGTACCACCTGACATTACTAGGCTCTTTTTCAGGGTGTTACAGATTTGATGACACATGTACACTATCCATGCACATAATCTAACAGGATGGTTATGCCTACAACTCGAGTCCTCATTGCCAACGCCAACAGGTTTGGAGTGATCCTCTATTATTTCACCACCCACAGTGAGATTACTTTTTTACCTCTTTGGAAAGGTCCGGAGTAGATTCAATACCGTCAAATTATTGCGATTCACACGTATATGATATTCATTATGTGATGGTAGAATTAGAAGAAGATTACCCAAAACCTACCATTTCGGCTTATTATATCCGTCACAGAGCCCCATCTGCAACTGGATGACAATCCATGTATATGTCACATTTGGAATGTTATAGATAACTGAAACCTAGAGCTCCGAAAACACATGTTATAGATATAGAGGAGTATGCTTTAATAATTTTTTTTATAAATTTTAATATTGTTGGTCATGTTTTTGCAATTATGTTTTTTAATGCTTGAAAAAGTTTATTAGAAAAAGTTAATTTAATTATTATAAAAATGTTTAATACATTTATGGAAAAAGGAATCTAATTATAGAAAGTATAGTTGTATTAATTATATATTTAAAACAATAATTATATTTTGAAAATTAAAATAAATCTAATTATGGAAGATGTTTTTTAGTAAATTGGGGTTTATTTAGCCAACCCTAAAATGAAAACCGAACAAAAGTGTTTATGTTAGGACAATTTTGTTAACATTTACACTTTAATTTCAAGATCTTTTGATTTTATAATTTTATTTGCTAAATTGATATGATTTTCAATAGAATGTCTGAAGAACCATTTAGATATTCGACAATATTTAATCAGAAAAAAATTATAAATAAATTAATTTGTTACAAAAAAGTAAATATGTGACCCTTAAATAACATTAAATAGATTTTATAAAGCTTTTGAGTCACCATTCTAAAATATAAATTTATAATATCATAATTACTAACATTATTTTTTTAGAATTGTATTGTATTATTGCTATCATGTTTAATTTAACTTTAAATCTTATATTAGTTTATTACATTATTAATTAATATTAATATAAGTTACTACACATACAAAGTAAAATTAGAAAGCCGTAGTGGAATTTTACAATCTTGATCAAATCTTATGACTCTAATATTTTAAAGACTAAAATAATTCATAGTAAAATTTGTGTCTTAACAACCTTGGTTGGGACAAGTACATTTTTAGATAAAAAATATTTAATCTTAAAATGTTTCATTTTATAATTGTATTCTTTTTATTCTTTTTAATCTTTAATCATATTATTTGTTTCATAAATTTAAGAGTTTACTCATTAATAATTATCAGGTATAAAGATTTTTACAGTAAAATCACTCATATTTTTGTTTTCAAGAAGAAAACATTTAAGTTTTAAAAAGTATTTCATTTTTGTCGGATTTAAGATATTATATATATTACCAGGTAAATCATTAATCTTGTGTAAATTACTTTTTTATTTTATGATATATGTGTATGATAAATTAAGAAGTATAAAGACTTAATTAATATAATAACGTACAAAAAATATACTTTTCATAATAATAAAACAGTAAATTTATTCATTGGTAAATAGACAAGGTTATGTTATGGTTTCCCTGTGTTAGATATTTAAAAGAACAATATAACCAAAAGAAAAAGAAAAGAAGAAAGTCTTGTGATTACTGAATTAATAAGCAATTATAAGTTAGATGGCTTCTTTAATAATTAAACAAGAAACATGGTTGTTGATATATGATTTGTGGAGTGAGCATTACTTTTTAGTTATTAAATAAAAAAAAAAAAAAAAAAATATATATATATATATATATATATATATATATATATATATATATATATATATATATATATATATAATCAGGATCAAATAAAAAGAGTTTTAAGATAAAAAGGGTAAGGAGAAATCTAGAAGTGACATGTGTCCTTTTAAACCAAAATTAATTGAGGGGCATTTAAGATATTTTACACTCATTCTCTCTCCTCTGCCTTCATAACCGGTGCCCTCCCACGTTCCCAAAAAACGTATGAGAATCCCGCCCCCATTCACCTAACCCTAATGGTATCGCCGCCGAATCACATCATCTCCGCCGCAAAGCATTGTCGCTGCCACACAGCATCATCGCCGCTTAGGCACCTTCGTGCATCACGGAGCAGAGTCTTCACACAGGAATCATCAGTCTCACAAAAACCCTAGATTCCTCTTTTATATCCGTTGGCGACCTTCCCTTACCCTCATGAAACCCAAATCGACCCATCGCCGCCATCATGAATCTTCAGCCGATTGTGTTCATCCTCCGCCGCCCCTGTGAAGTCGCCGCCTCTACACCACCACTGCCATTGGATGCACGAATGCCTTCGATTCCGTTCGCAGATGCACAGTTGCGATTCCCGATGCACATCGCCGTTCGCCGTCTCTTGTTCTTCGACTTTCTTTGATATTGTGCTTCAAGTTCTATGCACAGCAAATATTACAGATGCACAGTGTTCACCGATTCTTCTTTTTTCTTCTTTTTTTTGTTTTAATCGTGTACCAGGTTATTGTTGTAAAACAGGTCCTTTGTTCTTATGCATCAGGTTATTTGTTAATGTTGTGCATCTGATGTTATTGTTGGACCGGGTATATTTGAATATGGTAAAGCTTGAATCAATGACCCGTAAAGCTTGAATCAACGACCCTAAAATCTTGCTGATCATTATTTTTTTCATTTCCTGATCTGCCTTTTAAATGTGCATCAGGTGTAGTTTTTTTTTTTTTTTTGGTTTTGATCTGAGAATGTGATCGGAGAAGAAGAAAAGCTGGGGTGGTGATGGTGGTGGTGGTGGTTAACGAAAGTAGGTTCTGTAACTGCCGGTTGGTTTTGTTATTTTTACAAATATGCCCTTTTCTATTTTATTTAATTCCGAATTATTTTTTTTTTGACTTTTTAATCTTGACTTTGGTTGATCCAATGGTTATTATTGCTCCTTACTTTTTGTACCCTAAAATTCTTTTTACAATATCCCTACCCATATATATATATATATATATATATATATATATATATATATATATATATATATTGGAGAGTTTATTTGAGTATCATTCTTATTACGAGTACTGCGAAAATAAATTTTGGCTCTTAATTAATATATATTAATGGTCAGTAAAAATAACGACTCAATAATGGGCGAAGTAATAAGAGATGTTTTGAAAAAATCATTTAATAACGGTTTAACTGGACGCAATTCACTATTGAAAATATAAATAAAGACCACATACCCCTATATATATATATATATATATATATATATATATATATATATATATATATATATATATATATATAGAGAGAGAGAGAGAGAGAGAGAGAGAAAGATAGAAGTTCATTTGAGAACCGTTCTTATTACGAGTACCGTAAAAATACCATTTGTAACCATCTTTAATGCTCATTAATAGGAGTATTTTGGTCATTTATTAGGTAAGAATGGATTAATTGTTATTAGATTAACTTGATTTACCCAAAATACTTCTAATTAGTAAGCCATTAATGAGTCAATTATTAGTAATTGGCGAGCCACCAAAATTATTAGTAATTAATTTATTTGTTATAAGAGTCAATATTGATTATTATGGTACTTGTCATAAGAATAGTTATCAAATAAACTATTAAGAGTTAATATATATTCACAAATAACAAAGAAAACATATCTGGACTCTTGAAAAAATAAATGAAAAGTGGTGAGGCGATGTGTTCAAATGTTGGAATAAAATAAGGACGAAGGTTTACACGCAAGATGAAAACATCATTGCATCACTACATAGACTAGAGATCGAGATTGTGAGGCAGAGGGTGTTCATAATATTTTTATATACTAAATTTCACAAGTAAAACTCACCGTAAATAATGGTTTTGATAACATTTCACTAGAAATAACGGTGGTTTCCACTATGAATCGGTGTGATTGAAAAAGAATAAATTTCCATAAAAACAATAAATTTGAATAAAAAGGGTTGAGAATAAGTTGCTTGCCGAATAATTCACTCGAAACCAGTGATTAGCAGAATATGTTACTAAAAGTACCTTATTAGAAGATTAAGTAGAATGTCTATGAGTATACGTGAAAAAAAAAAAGCTTTAACTACTATATTGATACATGTAGAAAACGTTACTGTATTTCAATAACTTTAAGTCTCTAACCTCTCGTACGCAGTGTTGTAAAACTCGGCCTACGATACAAAGTACTCGGGGAGTACTAGGAAATCGGACTAGTACTGAGACGAGTTGGGGGCCACTCGGCCAAATTAGTCGGATTTGTTCAAAGCTGGTCAAAACTCCGCATTATTAAGAGATTATAAACAGGAAAACATATATCTTTTAAGCGTGATATACAAACATATATGCATGGAAGCATATATCTTTCTACGACGAATAAAGTTAAAATTATTTTACCACCAACATAATAATCCCTTGACTTTAAAAAAGGGTATGATGTGTGTGTAATATAGAAAACACGTATCATATATAAAAATTAGTTAACAAGATAACAGAATGAATGAAAAATGGGGAAGGTGGGTGGAATGAGAAACAAGGAAATAGAAGGAATATTATTCTCTATGGAATTAGTTTTTCCGTTCCCTCTTTAAAAACAAACAACATTTTAAAAATGGAATGGAATACTCTATTTCATTCCTTCTCGTAATCCCACATAACAAGTATTGCCTTAGGAAAACATCTTAAGTCATGTGTTTAGAACTAATTTGCAGCTTTTTTGTGTTCATATACAGGTCAATCAAACTAATGATGCATTAATGATGATATTTCGGGAAAATCAAGGCTTAATCTTTAATGACAACTCTCCGGACGTAATTTATGGTTGAATAATTATATATATGATCAAAATTCCACTATTAATGAGAATTAATGACAGTTACAAATGGTACTTGTGGTACTCGCAATAATAATAGCTCTTAAATAATTTTTTCACTATAATATATATAATCATTATTATACATTACTAGTAAAAATTATTAATGTTATAATAAACAACTTATTGATTCTGATAAAGAAACCGGTCTTGAACTCAGGGGCGGACCTGCCCTTTGGGGGGGGGGGGGGGGGGGTCAAGCGCCACCGGTCCTTCGACGGTTCGCAATGTTAATTTTCGACTTTTTGAGACGATGCTACCGGTAAATTTTCGGGGTGCACCGGTGATGCCACCAAAATCAAAGGAAAAAAGAAACTTTTTATAAAAAAATAATAAGAAATAGTTTAATCTTTCGGTTTATACCTTTAAAATACTTTAATTTACCTTTAAAATAGCATTTTAGTTAACAGGTCTTCATATAAATTGTGTTTTGTTTTAAAATTTGGCCTTAAAATATCAGAAAAACAGCCGAAACCTCGTTAATCCGACCCGATTAACCGGAAACCAGAAAAAAAAACCCGAACCAGACCCTCAAACTTATTTAATTTTATTTTCGCATTATATGGTGCTACCGGTCCCCAGAAATCCTGGGTCCGCCACTGCTTGAACTAACAAGTAACAACGATAAATTTGTCAAAGTTGGATGCGTATGCAATTTTGACTTTCAGTTAAGTTAGGCCTAAATCTTGCCTAACTTCTATAATAAAGATGACGAAGACATAATATGGTGGTTGCAATAAGAAGCTATAACTATAAAGATTTTGTGGAAATACATATAACCTAGCTCTCTAAATAATATTAAATCTCAAACCCAAAACTTTTTGTAAGTTTTTGTAGCTTCTTTTATCACTTTTTCGTTGTTCAATATTTCTATTTTACGTTAAATATTATATCACTCGAGAATTGCGGTTAAAATGTTCATGTAACTCAATCTGATCTCTGTCTCTGATCATATTGTATTGGGTGATATTTTGTACATAACATTTTACCATACACAATAATAAGAACTTTTATTCTCCTACCAGCCTAATAACTATTATTCTCATTTATAAACTTAAAGATATAGTAATCTAAACAACAACTTTTTATTACGTATGGTAAAAATTTGTTATGTATAAATCATTATCAAATCGTAATGATCAAAGTCTACTTGAATGAAAGTCATGAGAAGCCATCGTAATAGTTGTTCCACTTCCACTCATAGTGAAGTGTCGATTTAGTGCCTATCAAGTATCAAGCTTTAATTGGAGGTCGATTTAGTGCTTATCAGCCTTTATTTGAAGAAATGTAAGACAACCGCCGGTGAAGTGAAATCTGAGAGTTTCTTTTTGTTTAGGATGGTTAGTTTAATCTATCATCTTCACAAGAAAACCTGTATTTTCTCCTACAAAAACCTTCTTATATATCCTTTTATTTAGTAAATAATAATATATAAAATCTATTTATTCCTATTTCGTGTATTCTTTCTTGATTTTTCCATATGTAATAATCTACAAACACCTCATAAAGTCATAAGTAAAAGGTGTTAAATGAAGTAACATTTGAATCATGAAAAGATATTGTCATGGTAAGATTGGATTCTATTGGTCGAATGAGTCTTGTTATTTCCTCGAAACCGTTGAAGTTACACATATTAGATATTAATTGAATAAATTAATTTCAAAATAAAATTCTAATTTAAATTCTCTAATTATCTCTTTATGCTACATCTAATTAAAAACTAAAAAATATAAAGAAAATTGAAGGTCTCTATTCATGTGAAACCAAATATCTTTAGATTTCTTTTTGCAGCAGATTTCTTTTATGGGGTTAGGCTGCAGGATCTAAGAAGACTTTTTAGTTGCAAGTGTTTAGGCTCTCTCTAAATATAGTATAGACCATTGACAAATTTTTATATATTAAAACATGCTTCAATCTCTTGGTTTATAAGTTTTAGCATAAGGCAGTTTCTCCATTTTCTTCTATACATTTATTCTTTTAAGGTGTTATTTTCAGGACATGTCAAATTAAAATCATACACTCGTAATAAATTATTCGGTTAATCTTCTCTAATCTAGTGAAATCTTATAAGCTCACAATAAATTATTCGATTAATCTTGACCTGTGACAATTCTAACACATCCTATAAAGTATATATAGTAATTTTAAAAAAGTTAATTGGAATAAAAGTTTGGATAGCTATGAGTAGTACTTCATCTTGAAGTCAAAGAATATAAGATAATATAATCATCATATTTGCATACATATACTCATTACACATCTACCTTCTTTCAATTTCATTTTTTTGTTAAAATATTATTTTCACCTCTTTTTCTCTATCTACCTTTGATTGAAAATTGCTTCATCATTCTTCTTTTATATCTAAACTTTACGTCAAAAAGAAATTCTAAAAATTTAGATATTGTTTGGTTTATATTCAGAAATTAATATTAATATATATGGTGTTACTAATATTAATTTTGTTACGAGATGTCTAATTTTATCATAGTTTCAATCACACTTTCTTAGTGTTATTATATTGACATCTTAAAAGCTCACAATCATACTAAAAGAGTGTTTGTGATTGCATTTAAACATTGATTATTTGATTATTGGAATTTTAAATCGCATATAATTAGTTTAAAGTGTTTGAGGTTGTATTTTTATAAATCGATCAATTATTTGCGTTTTAAAGAATACAAAACGTAGTTTTAAAAATCTATTTTTGAGTTGCTTTTTCAAACTGATTATTTGATAATTGTAATTTTACCCTTTAAAATCAATTAATCTACTTTTCTAAGAACTGATTATCTAATTGTTGCGATATGAAGCATCATATTTATATACAAACACTATTATTAAATAACACGTTCTCTTACAGCTGATTATCTAATTCTGATTATTAAAAAATCATAATCTATTTTCTAAGTCACAATCCTAAACACCCCCTAAAACTCTTGAGACAGCATATTTATACACATAACATCAAAACTTAACCTACAAGTTGTGACAACTATTTAATATTCTCCAAGACACCAACTAAAAAAAATAATCTCACTGCATTGAAAATTTGGAATGTGGGTCACTTTTTAACTTTTATTTATAAATTTTAATCCTGTAAGATACTTTAAGTTGTAAAGACAGTTACTTTTTTTATAAAAATTCAAAATTTGTAAACCCCTTAATAAATCCCACATAAAACTATTTCTGATAATTTTTTTAGGGTTAAGGCCATAACAACTTACTTTTTCAAAATTATCTATGTATGTAACTTACTTTCTTATTACCTAAATAGGTAACGTACTTTCAGTTAACTTGTTAAAATAAGTAACTTACTTTTTATTACCTAAATAGGTAACGTATTTTCTGATGATTTGTTAAAATAGGTAGCCACTTTGAATACAACATGTAAACATTTTATGTTATGGTTTTTTTGTGGAATGTACCTTGTTTTTTGGTTAATATATGTGTCATAATGCAAATAAATACAAATTACGTTTTTTGGCGGCATTTATGCAACATTTCATGTGTGTTTGGCGGCGTTTTGTTGCTTTTTTGGACAACATTCTCTATGGCAACATTTAGACAACATTGTTGTTTATTATTTGTGTATTGACAACACTTTATTTGATACATAATATGTATTTTATTGGCATTATGACACATATATTAACCCAAAAGCAAGGTACACTCCAAGAAAAAACCATGACGTAACATGTTTACATGCTGTATTCAAAGTTGTTACCTAATTTAACAAGTTATCAGAAAGTATGTTACCTATTTAAGTAATAAAAAACTAAGTTACCTATTTTAACAAGTCATCAAAAAGTACATTACCTATTTAGGTAATAAAAAAGTAAGTTACCTACATAGATAATTTTGAAAAAGTAGATTGCTATTTTATGGCCTTAACCCATTTTTTTAAATAAAATTCATGCTTCGTTCTTTTATAATAATCAGACCCCTTTCTTCTTCTCTTATTCACGCTAACATATGCTCAGTTGAAACTCTACATATATTGTCTTCTTTTCCGGTACATAAGTCACCCTTCATCATACTCATAGTCGGTGTTGGCCGCCGTACGTTGGCCGCCGTACGCCGCCGTACATCTCTCTTACAAATATTTCTTGTTTTAATTCACTAGGTTATTATGATTTTATATTTGTTATTAAAATATTTTATTTATTATTATAAAAGTTTGAATTTCATAGAAAATTAACAATTGAATATGAAATATAAAAAACAAATAATTACAAACACTAAGATATCCTAAAAAACAAACAACAAAATATGAATAAAATTTAGAAATCACTCTAATTGTCTACATGCTATTAAGATTAAGACTAGAACGTTTTAAAAATAAGACAAGTATTAAAATCATAAAATGATAATTTCAAGAGGTTTTATATAATCATACTATTTTTCTAACTTGATCTCCTACCAACCAAATTAAAACAAGTGTTAAGATCAACAAAGAAAATAAAAAAAAGAAATTAATAGATTACACATATTATCTTATGATTTGTAAAAAAATAAAATAAAATAATTAGAAAAAAAAAAGAATTTCTCCTCTCCATAACATCACTTCTATACCCACACAAGAAAACGCCAAAACAAAATATTCAAGTAAGAAGCATCATATTTGTGTCATCATTCCGGTAATCACATTCGCTACCGTATGACGTCACGTTAGAAGTCAAGCGTGATGCGACCATCATGCTGAAAAAAGAGCCCCAGAAGTTATGCTCTTAATACTTAAATAGCAAACGTACAAGCGAAATCTTTGAATCAATAAATTGAAGAAAATAAACAAATATAAATAGCCTATAAGGCTATAACTAACGAAGTTATAAAATATTAGTAATTACACTATGAAAAATATATGCAAATACTGGGTCATGTTTCTATATTCTTGCCAAATTAGACTAGGTTATGTGAATTGTAGTTTAGGTACAAGGGTCAATGTAAGTAAAAAGTTGGTTCAACCTTTTAAAAAAAAACTTTATAAATTTTGTGACTTTGGTAAGATTTTAATTGATTAATTGAGTTTTCATTTTTGAAAACAAAAAACTAAAGAAAAATAAGCAATAAATATCTTACCATGTGCTGAAAGGAAAAAGAAAATAGTAAAACAAATTATTAAATAAAAAATTATAAAAAATATTCCACATGTGTTGAAAGGAAAAAGAAAAAACTAAGATCATCAGCATCCATCACACCCTTTATACAGCCACATCAGCGCCACATCAGCATTCCATCATTTTCTCATCACATCACACAAACCCCTACATCCATCACATATCCTCACATGGTTTAAAAATAAAAAGAAAAAGAAAAAGAAAAAAAAGGAAGACAAAGCGCACGAGTGTGATGGTTGTCACAAATGTGACCGTGAGCCCCCCTCACTAAGAGGGGCGATGGTATTCACCCATGTGAGCGGCCCTCACACACCCCTTCACATGACGGATGCGGATAGCCTAAGGGGGCGTTTGTTTCAAGTATTGATTTTGGGAGGAATGAGATTTATAGTGGGATTTGCATTTGAGAGGATTTACAATCCAATCCTTTGCTTGGTTCAAGTTTCATAGTTGGGATTCCACCACCACTAAGCCACCACCACCACCAGATCTGTTCCCCACCATGGCACACCATCGATGAAGAAGACCACCAACCACGTTATGATATATACACGACCTGACCACCAGATCTGTTCCCCACCATGGTGACGACGACGGGAATCGGAAGGGTTTGACGATGAAGAAGAAGAACACGGCAAGGGTTAGGGTTTGACGGCGACGATGAAGAAGAAGAAAAACTGGAAGGGTCCCCCACCATGGCGACGATGATGAAGAAGAACACGAACGGACGGTGACAACGGCTAGAGTTTGACGGCGATAATGGCGACAATGGTTTCTGGTTTGACGAACGAACGGTTTCTGGTTCGCCGGCTAGGGTTTGACGAACAATGGAAGGGTTTGACGGCGACAATGGCGACGATGGTTTCTGGTTCGCCAGCTAGGGTTTGACGGCGGCTACAGTTTCGACGATGGTTTCCGGTTAGCCGGCTAGGGTTTGACGAACGACGATGGTTTCTGGTTTCTGGCGAAGTCGACGGTGATAGTTGACGGAAGGGATGACGGTGACGGTGGTGGTTCATCAAAAATTTAGTCGGAGGCTCGCCGGAGTAAATACCTCATACGTGGGTTTTCAAAATACCATGGGTGGTGAAAGGATTGTGAAATGCTCCATCTGTGGGATTTTGGAAATTCCTAGGATTTGAAATCCTACTCCATATTTGCAAACCAAACATGGTATTTGGAAGGATTTCAAATCCCATTCCCATGAAATCCCTCCAACCAAACACCCCCTAATATCAAACTAGGGGCTGCCAAGAATTGTACCCGTAACCTACTCTTTAGTATAAGTCCCAAAAGCCACTCCGCCAAAGGAAGGTTTCGTTAATTTTATACGGCTTCGACTTTAATATAATAAACTCAGCAGAAAATGACAAAAATGCTACTGTTCATTCTTCCTCCTAAATGTTA
Organism: Pulicaria dysenterica; assembly: GCA_947179395.2. Lineage (NCBI taxonomy): Eukaryota > Viridiplantae > Streptophyta > Magnoliopsida > Asterales > Asteraceae > Pulicaria > Pulicaria dysenterica. Next base: position 73,060,951 of record OX359288.1, on the reverse strand, counting down.
GTGCGAGAACCGCGAGAACCAATCTCAGCCGTTCCTTGGATATGAGAAGTATCATGGATGGAGAGCGTGGAGGGATAGGGTGTGGCGGGGTGCATGTGAGGGGGAATTGGACGGGGTGCATGAGAACCAATCTCTCTCTCTCTCTCTCTCTCTCTCTCTCTCTTTCTATATATATATATATATATATATATATATATATATATATATAGTAAGGAAATAGGAAAAGGAAACCAACTTAGGATATGAATGAATAACCTAAGGCCACCCGCATCGGACTCGCGAGGGACATCGTGAGGGCTCTTCACGGATGTGAGGAGTATCGCCGGACTTCGTGAGAGCCGGCTCACGGTTACGCAGGTGAGTAGCATCGCGAGCGTGAGCGGAGGGAGAGAGAGGGTGAGCCGATTTAACTTTTTTTTGTTGTGATGTGAGGCATGTGATGGATGCAGGGGTTGTGTGATGTGATGAGAAAATGGTGAGGGAATGATGTGGCGCTGATGTGGCTGTGTGAATGGTGTGATGGATGCTGATGGTATAAGTATGGTGATTTGTTTGTAACATGAACATAAAGTATGAGGATCGAGTGATGTCAGTATATGCTCAACATAACTGACATGGATGTCGGTATCGAAGCCAAACACTACCCTCACTATCTCAATACCGAGGAATTTGAAGGAGTCTTGGTACTTCAATGCCAATAAAAAGATCACTAAAAGGAGGAGAGAGAGAGAGAGAGAGAGAGAGAGAGAGAGGCCTTTTGATCGAGAGGGTTTTAATGCTGTCGGTTTATTTTAAAATTTTACACATATAGTGAGATTTAAAATAGAACTCTTTTTAAACATGTATGTATGTAAATTGACAACGATAACTTAAATTAAGATATTACCGGTTGCATAGCTAATATGTGTGAGGGCAAGTGCTACAAAATGCTTTGAACGCATAGTAAGAGTAAAATTATTATTAAAAGACATAGCCTTAGACTAGGTTATGTGAATTATAGGTTGAAACATTAATTAGAAAGGACGATCTATTTCTAGGTGATGCAAACTTAAGGTGAGTTTAGGTACAAGGGTCAATGTAAGCAAAAAGTTGGTTCAAGCTTTTCCAAAAAAAATAAAAATAAATAAACTTTATAAATTTTGTGACTTTGGTAAGTTATCACATAATTTCGTTTTGCTGGTAGATGGTTTACAAGATTCAGCAAGGACGATTGAGAATAAGCAAATTGATCTTTTTCTGATATCTAATTTAACATATATGTAACCTTTTATAGACTTATAAGTAAACATATTTTGATTTATCATCATTTATAATAATATATGCTTAAAACATATATATTTGTTTGCATAGATGAGTATACTTTACAGACTAAAAAGTCACAACAACATGGTAACATGATGATTGATGATATCCATTGCTTCTCAAACAGTGGGCCAAACTAAGGCAGAGCCTAAGTTAAGGCCCAAAATTACCTTAACCCATAATATGGATTCATGAGTCCATGACTTTGTTTATAGGTTTTGCAAAAGCCCATCTGGATGTAATGTGAATAATATAGTAATATACAACATTTTTTTTGCTTTTATTATGTAACAAAATTTAAATTAAGTTAAGCTGCTTAAAAGTGCTACAAACATACTGCATATATACTACCACTGTGCCAAAAAAGTACATGACAAGAATGATCTTGGGGTTGTTATGCAATACCAAGATAGGTTGCATAAAGAAAGGCCTTTGTCTCATGTTTGTTCTCTCAAATCAACAGCATTCTCGTGCAAACTTCAAAGGATACTCGCGATTAGTATTCCAAGCTTCGGCCTAATCTTGGTATAGATGGTAACTATTGATTAGATGTGTGGTTGTAGAATATTAAGACGTTACGATATGATATTTTGTATGAATTTTAAAATTTTAATAGTTATTTTATAAACATTTGTATTACTCTATTCTTTATACTTTTGTTTTATTATACGTGCTTGCAATTTATCACATTGTACATGTTTAAAATTTATGTTAAATCTCCCGTATTTATACATGGGTATTAATCTAATTATTCAACATTGTAAAATCATTTTTAATGCAACATGTTTATAAAAAATAATTTTAAAGAAACTTTTTAATATTAAAGATAGACATAAAATACTAATGTATGGACCCTGCAAAGTGCAAACAAACAAGTGACAACTTATCTAACCCATTAACTAATGTATTGGATCATCTTTGCCGTCTTTAATACTCTCTGCCAAACAAATTGGGATATAAAGTGAGAGGTTAAAATATAGAAAAAATATTTAGGTAATAATATCAAATTTAATTTTAATTTTTTAATTGATTTGATCGGATGATTTATATTTGTCTCTATATTTTATTTATTACCCAAATATAAATTGCGGCGGTTATGAATTGTAACCGATGAATAACAACTATTAGATTTAACAAATCAACATATAATTGATAGGTAGAATTTGTTCTCCTATACTCACCTAAATATTTATTCTTACAATAACCTTTCACGCAATATAAAATTTGTAGGATTAAATACAATAGGAGCTTTGCCATCACAAGAGACGTCATTAATGACGATCATCTTTCTCTATCAGTCAAAATTACATATAAATTCATGCCAACTAGTTTTTGTATGGGAAAAGAGTTTTAAATGATCTTAAACTTTTCTTTAATAATGAAAGGTGTATTTATTAGCATTCTACAAAAGGTTGTTTACGCCGGGTCATCCTTGTGTCCGGGATCCTTTGGATCCGAACTTAAATTATTTAAAGTCTTTCTTACCGGACCCATCAAACATTTGCGATGGGAAAATATATCACCTCCAAGATGTTTATAAATTACATGTATCGAATGTACTTAATTTTTACAAAAAGTTTTACGTTTATTTCAAAACCTTAATATGTCACTAGGCAAACTCAAAAAAGAAAAAAAAGATAATTAGCTTATCAACAAAAAAAAAAAACATGTGAGTAAATAAAACCATGTTCACCTCGTCCTCACTCCTCACTCGCAGATTGTTCATCATCCTCACTATTACATCTTTCTCTATCTCAACTGGCAACTGCTACATGAGATTCTTCTTATATTCAATGGTGGATTGACAACGGCTACATCTATGGTTTCTGCGACTCTTTTTTCACTTTTTCAATCTTACTTATCATCGTGTGATTATGGTTCGATTTCACTTATCCTCGTTCTTCATTGGTCCTTGTTTCTACTTCTTGTTTATGCGTTTATGCTACATTGGTGCGGTCACAATTTCTACAGTCAATTTCACTTATCCTTGTTTGTTTTCTTGTTTTTGTAAGCGATTTGGTTTTTGCTATCATTCTTTGTCGACGATTATTGCCATATCGATTTGGATTCTTGTTCCATAAAGCAATATCTTGAGATTTTATTGCTTTATCAAATTTTTTGAGATCATCCTCAACATTAAAGCAATATGGATATTGGGTTAAAACTGTTGAGTAATATCCTATATCGGACGGAAAGTAACTTTGTAATATGTTTTATAAGTGTCCTGGGCTACTTATCTTATAACCGATTGGTTTTGAGTTGAAACCCCACAAACTTACAAAAATCTCAACTGGCAACTGCTGCAGCCGCCGCTCTCCCCTCTTGTCGCCGCTCCTCCTGCCGCTACCACTCTTCCTCTTGCCGCAACACCTCCTGCCGCAACTGCACCTCTTCTCGCAGCCGCGTCTCCCGCCGCCGCCGCGCCTTCTTATGCCACTTTTCTTCTCTTTTTATCTTATGTATTTAATTTTCTTTATCTCTTTTATTGAATTGTTTTGCTCCAGTGTGAGCGTCCTATCTCCTACCGCTCTCACTGCGGGGGAGTATTAGGGAATAATGTAATTAAAATTTAGTATAGTTGAGTTTGGCCCATTAACATATAGGTGCAGGAGTAGAGGGGTACCCTCGAGTCCATGGTGGTTTTGGTTTTGGGGTTAGGAATGACGAGGGGAGGTCTTTACTCGAGTTTGCTTCTGCTCATGAGTTGGCTATCACAAACTCCTTCTTCAAGAAAAGGGAAGGACATTTGATTACTTACCTTAGTGGAGGTCATTGCACGCAAATCGATTTTCTTCTTGCTCGTAAAAGAGACCTGAGGAACTGCATAGACTGTAAGGTTCTTCCTCGAGTTGCTGGGCTCTCGCAACATCGTTTACTAGTGTTAGACATTTATTTCAGGAAAGGTTTTACTAAGGTTAAAAAGGAGGGCAAACCTAGAATTTTATGGAGAAACCTAAATGGGGAAGCTAGAGAAGAATTTAAGAAAAGAGTCTCGGTAGAGCTAACTAAAACCCATATAGGAGATGCAGATTTAGAGTGGAACCGCGTCGCCCAGACTATTAGAGGGATAGCCAAAGAAACCCTAGGAGTTACTTCCGGTAAGGTTCGTGTAGACAGAGAATCTTGGTGGTTTAACTATGAGGTCCAGGATAAGGTTAAAAGAAAGCAGTATTGCTTTAAGGAGTTAGTATTAGCTAGGGCTAGTGGAAGAGAAGATAGGGTGAGAGCTTTGATTATCTATAGAGAAGCTAAAAGAGAAGCAAAGAAAGCAGTAGCACAAGCGAAGGAAAGAGCTTATGAAAACTTATACAATAGGTTAGACTCTAAAGAAGGGAGAAATTAAATATTCAAATTAGCTAAAGCCAGGGAGCGGAAGAAAAGAGATTTAGGAACCATTAAGTTCATCAAAGATGATAGAGGAAGGGTGCTTTCTAAGGATAGAGATATTAAGGGTAGATGGGGAGATTACTTTCGTCATTTTTTTAATCAGGAGACTAGTCAAATTGTGAGAGATAGTGGGGATGGCTCCTTATGGGGCTCTGAAGTTAGGAATCACTGTTATTGCACTAGGATTTTCCCAGGAGAAGTTAACAGTGCTCTTCGCCGTATGGGGAGAGGTAAAGTGGCTGGACCTGACCAAATACCCATTGAGGTGTGGAGGTGTCTTGGAGAACCAGGCATTTACTGGTTAACGAACCTTTTTAACCTTATCTTTAGAACGGCTAAGATGCCAAATGAGTGGAGACGCAGTGTGGTTATCCCTATTTTCAAGAACAAAGGAGACTCCCAAAGCTGTGAGAACTATCGTGGTATTAAACTTCTGAGTCATACTATGAAGTTGTGGGAAAGGGTGATAGAAAACAGGTTGAGACGAGAAACTAGAGTTTCAGATAACCAGTTCGGATTTATGCCAGGGAGGTCTTCGATAGAAGCAGTGCATCTGATTAGAAACCTAATGGAAAAACATAGAGAGAGACAACGAGATCTGCATATGGTGTTCTTAGATATAGAGAAAGCTTACGACAGTGTCCCTAGGGAACTTATCTGGAAGACCCTTAACGATAGAAGAATCCCTGGGAGATACATTAGGGTATTAAGAGACATGTATGACGGTTCGATGTCTTGTGTGTCCACCCCTGTAGGAGACAGCGAGTACTTTCCAGTGGTACGGGGCCTGCACCAAGGGTCAGCTCTTAGCCCTTTCCTTTTTGCAATCATTCTTGACGAGCTCACGACTAATATCCAAGGAGGAATACCATGGTGTATGATTTTCGCAGACGACGTAGTTTTGGTCTCTGATTCGAAGGAGGATTTAAACAGATGTTTAGAACAGTGGAGGACAACACTAGAGGATTCAGGACTTAGGATTAGCCAGGGTAAGACCGAATATCTCTTTTGTCAATTCAGCAAGACAACAAATGAAGAGAGTCTAGACCTCCGCCTTGGGGACCAAGTATTGAGACCCCAAGACTCCTTTAGGTACCTAGGCTCCATACTACATAAATCAGGGAGGGTGGACGAAGATGTCACAAATCGTATCCAAGCGGCGTGGAGCAAGTGGAGAGCGGCTTCTGGAGTTTTATGCGACATGAAAGTTCCTCTTAAACTTAAAGGAAAATTTTACAAATTAGCTGTTAGACCGGCCATGTTATATGGATCCGAGTGTTGGCCCCTGAAAAAGACACAAGCAGAGAAGATGGAAGTGGCGAGATGAGGATGCTTAGATGGATCTGTGGGAAGACTTTGATGGATAAAATCCCGGTGGGTGCCTTTAGAACCGAGTTAGGAGTAACGTCTATTGGTAACAAGCTGAGGGAAGGTAGACTACGGTGGTTTGGCCACGTTAAAAGGAGACAACCAACTGCACCAGTTAGGAGAACGGAAGCGATTGTAGTTGAAGGTACTAGGAGGCGTGGTCGTCCTTTTATGAGGTGGGAAGATAGAGTGAAAGTAGATTTACAGGAGCTTTCTCTTTCCGAAGACATGATCTCAGATAGGGTGTCTTGGAGGAGGATGATTAAGAGTCAGGGTTAGGAGGTTTAGAGCCTTAGGGTTTAGTCATATATATTTACTATTATTATATATATATATATATATATATTTTTTTTTACTGCTACTTTCTTTTCTACTTTTTGTTTTTATTTTACTTTTTTATTCTTCTTTTCCTTTTTGTGTGTGTGTGTGTGTATTTTCTTGTTCTTATCTTTGTGGCCGGAGGTCCTTTACAGGAAGCAATCTCTCTACTTTTGGTGGGGGTATGATTGTCTACGCTTTTACCTCCCCCATACCCCGCTTTTGCGGGATTGGGTAACGTTGTTGTTGTTGTTGTTGTTGAGTTTGGCCCATTAAAATTTCACATTAGGGTTTTTACCCTACTTTTTACCCCAAAAGCATTCACTCAAACCAGAATATGATAACATAAAATTAACCATTTCATCAAGAGTCATAATCTTTCGCTCCGCTATACAATTTTGTTGATGTGTATAACGTACCATTGTTTTATGAACTAATGGCATACAAAGCCTTACAAGCCAATTCCAAATGAATGAATTACTACGTCTAATCATTTTATTTAGGGTTAAAGTCACTGAACACAAAGATGGTTTCTCCAATGTTTCGATATGGCACATTAAGTTTTTTTTTACACATCTGGCCATTTAACTTACCAAAACCGTGTCGATGTGGCCAAAACGTGACCTGCAACCTGCCAGCCCGTTTTTAGCTGGTTTTTTGCGATTTTTAGGTCGATTTTTGATTGATTTTTGATCGTTTTTTGTGATTTTTTGTAGAATCTTGTAATTTATCATTATACCTTTCAAATGACACCAAATTCATGAATTTTCGTCAAGTATTGAGGGAGAATTTGGAGCTCAAAGTCTCGATTTTGGTGGGTTTATTGTTCGAAAACAGGGCAGAAAAAAAGAGTGTTTTTTGCTCGATTTTTGATCGTTTTACATCATTCTTTTTTTAGATTGTCATAGATAATCTTTTTACCTTTCAATGGACACTAAATTCATGAAAAACCATCAAATGTAAGCCAAGTTATTGCTAATTAAAGTCGGTAATGACCCTATTCGACACCCTTACGGTATTTTGATGAATTGACACATTTTAAACTCGTTTTTGTTCGGTTTTTTTGTACTACTTGATAGAAAACTCGATTACCTTTCCATAGAGTCAAGAATAATTGATTTTCGTTAAGTGAAGAAGGAGAATTTTGGCTTCAAAGTTTGTATTCGAAGTGAAGGAAATTGGGGAAGAAGATGACCTGCTATTGCAGGTCAAAATCTCCAAAATGGCTATAATAACAAGTTTCTTACAAGTTAAATGGTCATATGTGTAAAAAAAAAGTTAATGTGTCATATCGGAATATTGAAAATATTGTCTAATTATACTAAATGGAGGCTTATGATCGTCTAATTACATTGAAAATATTGTTCTTTCATTAATATTAAAAGATTACTATAAAAAGATATTAAGAGATAATATTTGAATTCATTTATAAATTCAACGTTTGAGTTTTTCTATTATAAGTGTTAGATGTCTCTATGTGTTGATAACGTTGTTACCTTATTTAAATACTAAATAATGCAATTTTACTAAAATTTTTGATAATATTGTGTAGCATATGTTTTTATATAAATTTTGACAAATAATAAAATGTTTACCAAAATTTTGATACCATTACCTAGAATACGTTTTTTAATTATAAATTACAATTAAAAAAAGTCAAAATTGGATTAAAGTATTTACCAAAATAGATTGTTCAAATTCGATAACTAAAATATTATCTAAATCATTGTCTTGAATTGTGAACTAGATTTTATTTATATTAGTCTTTTAATACTATTAGATTAGAAATAAGACATTTTTAATATAAAACAAAAGATTTTTACTTTACAGACCTCAGACTTTAGATGACATCTTTTCTAACATACATTAAATAAGGGTAAGACATTAAAAAAAAAAATTTAATAAAACAAACACAACCTAATTAAATGTCACGATAATGAACTTTAATGGTTTATAATGTCTTAAATATAAGATTATTAGTCTCTCCAAAATAATATTGGGTTAAAACCATAAAATAGCAACATACTTTTTCAAAATTATCTATGTAGATAATTTACTTTTTTATTACTTAAATAGGTAACGTATTTTCTGATGACTTGTTAAAATAGGCAACTTACTTTTTTATTACCTAAATAGGTAACGTACCATCTGATGACTTGTTAAAATAGGTAACCACTTTGAATACAAAATGTAAACATCTTATATGTCATAGTTATTTTGTGGAATGTACCTTGTTTTTTAGTTAATATGTGTCATAATGCCAATAAAATACATGTTATGTATTTTGGCGGCATTTATGCAACATTTCATGTGTGTTTGGCGACATTTTGTTGCTTTTTTGGACAACATTCTCGATGACAACATTCAGACAATATTGTTGTTTATCTAGTTATGTATTGAAAACATTTTATTTGATACATTTCTGATTTTATTGGTATTAGGACACATATATTAACCCAAAACAAAGTGTATTAAAAAAACATGACATAAGATGTTTACATGTTGTATTCAAAGTTGTTACCTATTTTAACAAGTAATCAGATAGTACGTTATCTATTTAGATAATAAAAAAAATAAGTTACCTACATAAATAATTTTGAAAAAGTAAGTTTCTATTTTATGGCCTTAACCCAATAAATATTAAAAATGTCAATTTTTTTACAACAAATGCACATGTGTTTGTAAATGTGTATGTATTTATATTCAAAGTTACATCTAAAAATTGTTTATATTATGGTTGTGATAAATTTCCTCTAATACGTCACTTTCATACTTAATAAGCTAACTAGTTAATGATAACCCGCGTTTTACGGCGGGAATTAAAATATAAGGACAAATGTCGTTAAAACTAACGTGAAAACACAAGTATTTGAAAAAAATAAAAATATAAACAATGAGAATTCGATACAGTAAAATTTAACTTTGATGAAGTCGTAGTGATTTGACACCATATATGGTTCTAATTCATATATATTCAAGTTTAACTTATTCGTTATTACGAATAACAAAATATATAACATTATTATTCTTATAATCAAAGAAAGATTTTTACGAAAAAAATTCTTTTAGAACCATTAATTTATTTCATCTAAAAACATAAAAACTAAGCTTGAAAAATAAGACTGGTGTATAAAATTATTTATAAAACAAAATTAAAAGAAAGATTTAATGGTCTATTTTTTTAAAAAGAAAATTAAGAAGTTTCTTTTATGAATTTTTTTAACAGACTAATTTATAAGAAAAAGAAAATTTAAGAGAGTATTGTTATTATAAAATTTGAAGCTAATATGAAGTTAAAAGGTCAATTTTTATTTTTATTAATATCAAAATCCATTCCAAATTGCTAGTAAAATGAGAGCCATTCTAAGTGGTTGATAACATTTAAAAAAAAGAGAAAATTTCACTCATAGTACCTGTGGTTTGTCACTTATCACATCCACGGTCTCTTATCTTCGTTTATTACATTAGAAGTCCAGATGGTATGCACTTTGTTTCACTGGTAGTCCCTGGTTACCTCATGTGGACATGAAAAGACCAAAATACCCTTTTCTCCTTAATTTCTTTTATTTTTATTCATTAAATACTATTAATATTATTAAAAAATTAATACAATAAATAACAAACACCCCTGAAAAGTAGGTACCCACCGTCTGCCACTACCCAAACCGCCGTTGACCACCACCGCCATTGATCACCACCAAGAACAGTGGAAGAAGCCCTAATCGAAGATCTGAACAAGAACAGTTGCAGAGGTATGAACAAGAACAGTGGAAGAAACCCTAATCACCACTACCAAAAGCTTGAACCACCGCCGACACCCCTGACCACCGTCTACAACCCCGACCACAGCCCACACCCTTGACCACTGTCTACAACTCCTGACCACCACCCACACCCCATCACCTCCAACGACAAGTTACCAGATGAAAAGCAACCTGAATTTGAATCCAAATCGGTTTCTACAGCCCCAATCACCTCCAATAACAAGTTACCAGATGAAAGGCAACCTGAATTTGAATCTAAATCAGTTTCTGAATCATCATCAGAGGAATATTATACTTTTTCTACCCCTAGCAAATCCTGGATTGAAACCTCTTCTAATAGTTCACGGGATTCTGATGTTACCTCTGATAACTTTGAAACAGTAAAACCAAAGATCAGTGTGAACAAATCTAATCATATCGATGAAGATATTGAGCCCCGGTTTTCAAGATCATCTTCTCGGGCTGATGATGGACCTTCACTTTCTGAACCTTCTACAACCACTTCTGGGTTTTGGAGTGGCAAGATCCATTAACCACTTCTGGGTTTTGGAGTGGCAAGATCCATTCGAAGAACTCCACCATTGATGATTTTTAACCATCTGGCTCCAGTGAGACCAAAAACATATCGCACAGGGGGTTAAACGAATCGATGGTGCGGTGGCAGATCTAAAATCGCATGGGGTGAAGGATTTGAAATCGCATGCGATGATGGTGAGGGTGGTTGTCTTCTCCGGCAGTGGCGATGGCGGATCTGATATACGGCAGTGGCGGCCAGTTGTCTTCTCTGGCGAGAGTTCTGGTGGATAGTTACGGTTGAGAGAAAGCGAAAGAGGGGTGAGGACGGTGGTGGTTTGCTCCGATGTGGTGCTGGTGGGTGGCCGGTGAGAGTGGTGGGTGGCCAGGTGGCCGGTGGCTGTGATGGGTGGCTGCCGGTGGTTTTCTTCTTGAGAAGGAAGAATATGGGGTATGAATGGTGTGTGTATATAAATGTATATAAATATATAAGTTATATATTAAAATAATTTTAAATTAAGAAAATATATAAAAAAATAAGAATAAAGGGTATTATAGTAGTTTAATTGAAAAAATAGGGGTATTTTGGTCTTTTTAGTTGGACCAGGGACTACCAGTGAAACAAAGTGCATACCATGGGACTCATAGTGTAATAAACGAAGATAAGGGACCGTGGATGTGATAAGTGACAAACCACAGGGACCATGAGTGAAATTTTCTCTAAAAAAAACCAAACAAATAAAAATTAGAGTTAATTACACCGTTGGTCCCTATGGTTTACCAAATGTCCCATTGGCAGTCCCTAAACTTCAAAAATTACGTCTATAATCCCCATGGTTGTCATTTTGTCCCATGGGAGGTCCAAAACTAACTGAGCCGTCCAAATGGACGTTAACTTTGTTATTTTGAACAGTAAAAAGACATTTTTACCCTTTTATTTATTTTTAAATCATTTAATATAGCTGAGTCAATCTCTCTCTCTCATCTCTCTCTTCGTCTCTCTAACTTTCACTCTGGGAAAAAACCCATATCAAAGCCACCACCACCACCCCTCCTCCAGACCACCGTAACCACCACTACCTCCTCCTCCAGACCACCCTAACCACCACCACCCCTCCTCCACACCACCGTAACCACCACCACCTCCTCCACCACCTCAGTCAACTCTCTCTCTCTCCTCTTTACACTCTCATCTCTTTTCTCTCACTGCCACCGTACTACCAAGAAACCACCACCTCCGCCGTCCCTTTTGCACCGCCGCCGTCCCCATCCAAACGCCTCTGCCGCCGCCACAAACAACCAAACGTCTCTCTCTCAATCCCAACACCAACAGCACTGTCGTCTCTCTCTCTCTATCTTTCTCAATCCCAAGACCCACGCCGCCCTAGCACCATCACCACCCCATGGCCTCCTCTCTCTCTCTACCTCTGCCATCACCACCGTATGAAAACCCTAATCTGTGTGTGTAGAAACCCCACCAGAAAAACCTAATCGATGGCTAAACGAACCTAATCGTGTGTGTAGAAAACCCTAATAGAGAGAACAAGATCTGAAATAGAGAATGAGATCTGAAAGAGAGAGATCTGAAAACCCTAATCTGTATGTGTAGAAAACCCTAATCGAGAGAACAAGATCTGAAATAAAGAGATCTGAGAGAGAGAGAACGAGATCTGAAAGAGAGATCAGAGAGAGAGAACGAGTTATAACCTTTGTGTAATCGAAACCCCACCAGAAGTTTAATCAACAACGATGGAGAAGAAGAGTGATGGTGGTGGTGTAGTCGCACACACTGTTTTGGTGTTTCTCCTGCAGCGTTGTGGGTGTCCAGGGCGGTGGTTTCGTTTGACGGTGACGGAGAAGAAGATGGTGATGATATTCCGGCGACGTCCAGGGCGGCGGTTTCATTTGAGGGAGAGAGAAGTCCGGCCAATAGAAGTCTGGGAGAGAGAAAAGGAGGTAGGGGTGGGGTTATTATAATTTAGGGGTAAAAATGTCTTTTTACCCTCACAATTTGAGGGGTTAACGTCCATTTGGACGGCTCAGTTAGTTTTGGACCATCCATGGGACAAAATGACAACCATGAGGATTATAGACGTAATTTTTGAAGTTTAGGGACTGCAAATGAGACATTTGGTCAACCACAGGGACCAACGGTGTAATTAACTCTAAAAATTATGTGCAGGACATGAACCTGCATGGTCTCCCTCACTTAAATGGTGTCCAACCAACTAAAATATAAGTAGGAGGTTACTTTTCATAACCTCTGCAAAATGTTATTATATATAATATAACGTTTTTAAAGGATTTGTGAACAGTATACCTCTAATACCAAAGAAAGCACTTACTTATATAACTCGTAAAAATTAGTGTTTTTTTTTTTTTTTTTGAAAACTAGGACCGACTATGAATAAAAAACTAACTAGAAAAGGAAACCGATAATAATTCAATTAATTAGTTTGTATAAATAAGAAGAGTCAATCTTAAAAGGTTTTTATAAACAAAAAGTGACATTGTGGATCTCATAATTTTCATTTATTAATTTTATCTTTGAAATTTATTTTAATTACAAAACTAGTTAACATTATTCTTTACACAATGTAAGAATTTGAAAATTTTAAGCCTTTTTAATATAGTTTAAGTTTATTAACAACTGTACCATTTTCCAAATAAATATTTCTTTTAGTAGTCTTAATTTCAAAATTAAATCTATACTACTAATGTCATAAAAATAGTTGTGGCTCACAGATTCTTCATGTATGTACAATATACGAGGCCTAAAAAATTGTAGGGCTTAAAACCTAGCTTTAGCAATTTTACATCGAGCACACCTCATCGTAAATACTTTAAAGTAATATTAGAAATTACCACAAAATGGTCAAACTATATACATCTAACTATAACAGCACACGTAATGATAACTGCTATAGCTATCATAACTAACTATTACATCAACATCATCAACTCATCGCTAATCACATGTAGTCACGATCATCACTTAACGACATATCAACACCATTTCCTTTTTTTTATTGTTCTATACAAACTAAAAAAAATACATCTTAACTAAAATATAATAAAATAACAAAGATTCCATTAACATTAAAAAATTACACTACTAAAAGTTAAAAAATTAAGCTACTAAGGTAAATACTAGAAATTAACATATTACATTAACAATTATTTATTTCACAAATTTCGATTGTACTCGAGTATGACTTTCCAATCCTGCTTGTCGTCTATAGTAGTAACTGATGCTGCTAAAAACGTAAGTTCTTCTATCTTTACTTTCGCATATTCAGATTCTTGTAACTTAAAAGCCGTCTTCTTCTTCTCCTTGGCTAACTCGGTGTTGTAAGTGACTAGCGTTCAATGATCTTGGCTTAAAGCGAAGAAGAACGCCCGAAAGTGTCCGAATTGGATGAACTTTTTTGGACTATATCCTTTCTTCCATTTATGGGCGGATGAGGAACAAGATTCTCACCAATTAGATAGCGATTTCTCGAAATTGGCGTTGAGATGAATAACGGGCTCGTACTCGACTTCATCCACAACCCGTTGTTTCTTTTCTTACCAACCGCCGCGGGAAGAGTCGGCCACTTTGACAAGTTCTTTAAAATGTCCTTGTACCGCGCGAACAACCTATAATGGAGCAACCTCGTATGGTAGTTGTTGAACTTGCCCAAGTTTAGTGATAGAGTCCTTCACTTGGAAGTAAGTTGATCAAGGGTCTGTGTCTATGACACACACGTACAGGTTGAACTGGTATTGAGCTCAAGTCCAAAATGAGGTTGAGGGTTAAAGGGTTTGATCGAACGACCTCCCTGTATCTTTCTTTACATCGACGATGAAGGTTAAAGGGTTTGGGGTTTAGTCACTGGTAGAGGTTGTTGAGGTTGAGGTTGATGTTGAGGAAATTTTGGATAATACGTACGGAGGTGGTTTCTGAGGTTTGGGATATAGTTGATAAAATTAATTTTGTTAATAAAGCCGTAGTGGTGTTGAAAGTTAAGTTGGTAGAAGCTGGCTTGCGTCAATTCGGGTCGATGTTGCGGTGCGGGTAAATTTGTGCTCAAGTGTCTAGTCATCCAAACCAGTAAGTAGTTAACCACATTTTGAAAGAATAGATCGTTAGTAATAGTTGTTGTTTTGAGAAGTTGGCTACAAAGTTGGTTGATATTTGAATTTTTATGGATTTTGTGTGTTCAAAAGAAGTGAAAATGATATAGATTGTTGGTTATATAGAAAAGGGATCATATAAAAAGGATTTTATGATCAAAATTGTAAGAGGTATTTAGAGCCTTTCACTAAACATCAAGGGCAATTTAGTAACATTATAAAATATTATTCCCTGCTTTGAACCTGATAAACCACGTTCACAAATTTATAGTAGGGCCCATAATTCTCTTTGTAACCGTAAAATCGGATTCACCATCGCCGCTCATCCCTTGTTATCGTCGATGTGCAGCCGACCTCCTCCTTCTTCTCTGTTGCCGCCGATTGCAACCAGAAACGCCTATCATCTTTGTCCTCTCTGATCTGCAGCAAAATCCACGCACGTTGATTTCTTCCTTTTCGTGAATTGTTACGTGTGAATAACTTTAATCAATTTATGTTTAGGAATAGATCGCCGGTTTTGATCATCAATTTTCTTTTGGGTTTTCATCTCTTTTGTGGACAGAAACATGATTGCAGTAATTATTCATCATTTGGGTTATCATCATCATCGATTTTTTTATCTGTAAACTTTTCTATTAGTGTTCGGTTATAGATCAAAGTGTTACCACGTTAACGTTCATCATCAAATTTACTCATCAGAGAATCTATAATTTATTTTGGAAGGAATGTTGCAGTTGTGCATCAAGCATTATCATGCATCATCATTCTGTGGAAGCATCTTATTGTGCATCAGTTTTTATTAATTTTTCATATATAATGTATCTGCAATTCTATGAAACTGTTTTAGAAGCGGGAAAATGATGATCTTATGAAAGAATAAAAAGTCCATTATGCCCTTCTATCGTTAATTTTTTAAACACATAAAAGAAAAAAAATCCTCTATTTTAAGATCAAGATTTGGTAAAATTAATGGCTGAGATTGTCTCTTATCCTTTTTATCTTAAAATATTTTTTACTTGATACACACCCTATATATATATATGTTTCACTTCTTTCAATAAATTTCACATTTAGTCATTTAAAATGAAAAATTACACTGATGGTCCTTATGGTTGACAATTTGTTTCACTTCTGGTCCTTTAAGTTAACTTCAGTTAAAGTTGACCGTTAGTTAAAAGGTATTCTAATCATTTTTCATATTATCCTTGTTGCCAAACAGCTATATCTCTTATCTTTATTTCCAAACATATTATTTTAAGTAATTCTCTTTATACTTTTAAACAAACACACCCTTCCTACTTATTTAAACAAACACTTAAACGCACCTCCCTCTCTCTACAAACACTACAACAACTCTCCCTCTCTCTCTCTACGTCTCTCCTTCTCTCCCTCTCTCTGGCCGCCGCCGGAAAACCTCCACCTTATTCGCCGGAAACTAAAAGCCGCCACCCTCACCACCACACAAGCTCCATTCTCTCTCATCGCCGGAAACTAAACGCCGCCACCCTCACCACCAAACAACAACGGTCAGATCTAAGAAAACCATCATAGCCGCCACAGATCTGGAAGAAACCATCACTTCCGCCACCGATCGGAAGAAAATACCAAACCCGCAGATCTGAAGCACCGCTTCCAGATCTGGAAGAAACCACCGCCGCAGATCTGGAGAAGCAGCCGCCGTCGCCGATGGTAGGAAACACCGCCGCCATCCTTGCAGATATGATGAAGGTGTCTCCGTCTCTCAGATCTGAAGCACCATCACCATCATCACCTCCGTAGTGCTTCAACTCCGTAGTGCAAGAACCGCCGGCTACAACCAGCGCTCCCTCCGTAGTGCTTCAACTCACGATCATCGGCTACAACCACACCGCCGCACCTAGTGTCAAAACCACCACTGCCCCTTCCTAGATCTTTTTTTATTAAAGTGACGGTGGAATCACATTTAGGGTTTTCTTTACCGATTCAGGTTTTTTAAGGTTTTTAGTCCGTGTATAAATGGTTGTTTTTACAGGGTCGAATCGAGCTCTTGTTCATCTATTCAACTAATAATATGTGTATAAATGGTTGTTTTTTCGATGAACACTTGAATGGTTGATGGTTTTATAATTGATTTTGACAGATTATATGTGTTCTTGATATAGGGTTTGTAATTTGAGGAAGAACTCTTGAATATGGGTTGGTTACATTTTTTTCCTTTTTGATCTTTTAATAACAATTCAATTAATAATTAATAGCTAATGAATTAATTGTAAAGATAAGTTTCAGATATTTTTTTTTTTTGGTTTTGGGTCTCAGATTTAATGATTATGTAATTGATTTTGAAAGATGAGAGAGAGAGAGAGTGAGTGAGCGGTTGATATAAGTGAGCTGTTCTTGTTTGGTAACAAGGATAAGATGGAAAATAACCAGAATACCCATAGTCTATCCTTTGACTAACGGTCAACTTTAACATCAGTTAGTTTAAAGGACTAAAAGTGAAACTAAACGTTAACCATAAGGACTATTTTTTTTATTTTAAAGGACTAAATCTGAAATTTGGGCAAGACCTCACGGACCATCTTTGTAATTAACTCATATATATATATATATATATATATATATATATATATATATATATATATATATATATATAGGGTTAATAATGGAATAATCCTCAAAGTTTTCATCTCATTATGGTTTAACCCTCAATCTTTTTTTTTAACATAGATTAACCGTAAAGTTTCACTTTAAATACGGAATAACCCTCAAAGTTTTATTTGTTTTACGGTTTAACCCTCAAAGTTTTTTTTAACACATAATAACCATAATGTTTCATTTAAATTATGTTTTAATCCTCAAAGTTTCACTTGTATTTCGGTTTAACCCTCAAAGTTTATTTTTAAATGGTTTAACCATAAAGTTTAGTTTGGTTTTTGTTTAAATCCTTCAAGTTTTACTTTATTTGCGATTTCACCCACTTTTCTTAACACGTAAAATTTATATTTTTTGTTTATTTTTTATTTTTATAAATCTTGTTTTCCTCTAGATTCGAACATAATTAGTCATGTGAAATAACCTTAAAGTTTTACTTGTATTTCGGTTTAATTCTCAAAGTTTTTTTAAACGGTTTAACCTTAAAGTTTTATTTACATTTGGTTGCATCATCACCGGAATTTGAAGTTCATCTGAAATACCCGTCTCCTTCAAATTGTGTGCATCTGATTCATTTGTGTATCTCTCTCTGTCCCCCCTTTCTCTTTCCAGATTGATTTGAATACTCATCTCAATAAGATGTTTTACGTAAAGATTTATTTTGCATTTGACATTTTGAAGATATTACAAGTTTCATATCGCAAATTGCGATTTTTTGTTCATTCCGTTGATAGATTTTGGTTCCAAATGCGTGTTTAATGAATGGATTTTGATATTTGAATGCTTGATAGTTAACTAATTATGTTCGAATATAGAGGAAAACAAGATTTATAAAAATAAAAAATAAACAAAAAATATAAATTTTACGTGTTAAGAAAAGTGGGTGAAATCGCAAATAAAGTAAAACTTGAAGGATTTAAACAAAAACCAAACTAAACTTTATGGTTAAACCATTTAAAAATAAACTTTGAGGGTTAAACCGAAATACAAGTGAAACTTTGAGGATTAAAACATAATTTAAATGAAACATTATGGTTATTATGTGTTAAAAAAAACTTTGAGGGTTAAACCGTAAGACAAATAAAACTTTGAGGGTTATTCCGTATTTAAAGTGAAACTTTATGGTTAATCTATGTTAAAAAAAAGATTGAGGGTTAAACCATAATAAGATGAAAACTTTGAGGATTATTCCATTATTAACCCAGTTAATGAATTATGGGTTGGTTACATAAGATTGAGGGTTAAACCATAATAGGGTTTGTAATTTGGGGAAGAACTCTTGAATATGGGTTGGTTACATTTTTTTCCTTTTTGATCTTTTAATAACAATTCAATTAATAATTAATAGCTAATGAATTAATTGTAAAGATAAGTTTCAGAATTTTTTTTTTTTTGGTTTTGGGTCTCAGATTTAATGATTATGTAATTGATTTTGAAAGATCAGAGAAAGAGAGAGTGAGTGAGCGGTTGATATAAGTGAGCTGTTCTTGTTTGGTAACAAGGATAAGATGGAAAATAACCAGAATACCCATAGTCTATCCTTTGACTAACGGTCAACTTTAACATCAGTTAGTTTAAAGGACTAAAAGTGAAACAAAACATTAACCATAAGGACTATTTTTTTTATTTTAAAGGACTAAATCTGAAATTTGGGCAAGACCTCACGGACCATCTTTGTAATTAACTCATATATATATATATATATATATATATATATATATATATATATATATATATATATATATATATATATATATATATATATATAATCGGGATCAAATAAAAATAGTTTTATGGTAAAAAGTGTAAGGAGAAACACGGATTTGAAACGTGGCAAAATTAGTTAGAGGGTATTATAGGAACTTACTTTATTTATTTAATTTATTACAAAAAATCATCCACATCCCCTAAAATCTCTCTCTCCCTCCTAAGATCCACCACGTCTAGAACCCTAAACATATACGCATCCTTTCCGTCCCTGAGACACCACCCCTGAGACGACGCCTCTACTGTTTCACGTCACTGCCGATGGTTTGCTTCTCCGCCGTTGTCGGTTCTCTGTTTATCGATCCCACCATCGCCGTTGCTGATTTGCTTCTTTTTCGCCGCTGCTTTTGCCCCATCGCTGGTTGCGTTGCCTCTTGTTTTTGCGCCGCCGCCTGCGTTGCAGTTGCAGGTACCCTTCACCGACCGTCCCTCACCAATATCAAGTATTCCACCGCTTGCGTACATCACAAACACTATACGAATCATTGCGTACATCACAAACCCTGAATATGTTTTACGGTTTTGGCGTTTTTCTGAAATTACATTTATGAGCAAAGAAAATGTGATAGGGTTGTTACGCTGTTAAAAATCACGCTTCCACCACAACTTCCGATTTGGTATATTCGATGGAAATGATTAACTTTTATCATCAGTTTCATTTTGTTCTCACTGTAAATGGTAGAACCAGCAACGTTTTTTGGATGAAAAAATAGGTGTGGATCAGTTTTTAAATATTCAACAGTGTATATACTTATTTATGCATCAATTTATGAATATACTATTGTGTATCAATTTTTTTTTGTAACACCGTACTTTTAAATTAACTTTAATACGCGTGCGAAAGCTAATTACATATATATACATTAAGAACATAAGATATATACAATAATTTTCATGTTTTAAGTTTACAAAATTCCACTACGATGTTAATTACAAAACAGGCTCTATACAAAATATTTGACATCAGAGTAGTGGTCTGTTTATATTCCCAGTTCTATATCTCCAGAAACTCACCAAGGTGCATCTGCAAAACAAACTAGTGGGGAATTAGCACCAAACTAAGTGAGAGAATAAATATCTAAGCACATATACAAGGCAAACATGTCCAAACACATAGCTCATCACCCAAGGAGAACCGGTGGTGTTACAACCACCTACAACCAAGGTCGGCCAAAACCAAGGTTTACCGATAGCCCTGCTAACCTGGAAAACAGTACAGGCACCCTTGATTGCAACAAATGCCCCTCAAGATCAAATACTGTTAATCCCTAAGCATAGGCCCAGCTAAAAGCCGCTAAGCTGATCTCCAAGCAAACAACATGTATACAGTTCAAACAAGAGCATAGTTACAATTAGGATATCATATCTTGTATATCCGAAGATATAAATCCACTCAACGAAGTCTTCAAAACTCAGGTTACTCAGCAATCTATTCTACTGAGCCTTCTCACCTCCCGAGAATACAACTACAAGTTAGTATTTGCTTAACAATCCACAATAAGCATAATACATCATATGTACAATTAATCCACATGTACATTTTTATATCACATGTACCAATAATCTACAAGTACACAACAACAACAAGTATACTTAATTAAATATACTATTCCTTTCACATTTACCAATTCATTCAGTATTTGTGAACTCTTCTAACTCCATAGCTTCGGCAATACATATCGTTCATCCATATGTTAAGGCCAAACTTGAAGTAACATCCAATTCAATTCATCAATACCATCAAGGAGTTCTTCGGTTTCATCTTCCTTCGGATTCATCATCAAAACCCTTAATTTCGAGCATTGACATAAGTATAAATCCAAACAAGTCCAAATCCGATTAGAGTGTTAAGAAAAATAGTTCAAGTCCCAAATTCCGGATAGGTCATGTGGAATTATCATAATTTCGAATACATCTCTCAATTCCGAATAAGTCATAATTCCGTATAAGAGAAATTCCGAATAGCAAAGGCAAGGTCATCGGATTTCACGAATTCCGAATAAATATACGGTTCTAGTTCAATTCCGAGCAAAGGCCAATTCCAAGTAAAAGTTTCAATTCGGAATAATGTACATTCCGAATATATACTAAATCCGAGCAATGTAATTTCGAATATTATAAATTCCGAGTAAGGGCATTTTATCAATTCCGAATGTTCATCAATTCCGATCAATCTAAATTCCGAATAAAGTGTTAGGGCAAAGTTCTTATGTTCGGAATCTAATGTAATTCCTATCAATATGTCCGGATTTAACCTCAATTCCGAATAATCCTATGCGGAATTTACCAATTCCGATTAATTCATGTCTCAATTCCGGATAATTCAAGTTTATAACCAATTTGATTCTATCTTCTATTCTAAGCTGTTTATATGCATGCATTGAAATCTATGTTTCCAGAAATCATCATATATACATAATGATCATCAAATAACATTAATTTCTAACATGCAAACAACCTAAGTTCAAACAAATCAAGAAGCATACGGAATTTAAACAACAATTCTAAATCAATTAAGCTTACCTTTGGATTCAGATTCTTCAGTTAACAATTAAGCATGCAAGATTAAGGATCAAATTATTGATTCTTGTTCTTATTTTCTTATCTTCGGCCGAGAGCAACCAAGGAACACACACACACAATTTGTTTCTAATTGCATGTAAATGGTTATGGGAGATGGTGTTGGTGACTATGTGTCACCAAATTGGACACATCATAGTCCACTAATTCTATTTTAAATTAACTAATCAATTTCTAATTAAATAAATACACATTTAAATATCTAATAATAATAATCACATAATTAGAATATTAATCCCAAATAATTAAATATAAATATCAAGATTAATTATCTTAATAAATCTAGGCCAATTAAGAGGGTGTTATATTTTTTATGATTGGCGTTGTGCATTAATTTTTTTTATGTATTTTTTGTTTGAGTTACGAGATTATGCATCAATTCTTAATGTATCAGTTTCTTAAGTTTTTTTAAATGGTGTATATGTGAATCACTGTGTGTTATGCATAATGAAGTGTTATTGTGCATCATATTTTTACTGTGTGCATCAAAAAAATTCTGGAGAAAAAAGCCACATTTTTTGAAGTAAGGTGTCGTTTGTTTATTAAGAGGTTCTGAGTCTGAATCTGAATAACATGTCTGAATATTAAGAGGTGATTCTGACGTCTGAATGTTTATTCATATATGCTGTTTGTTTTTTGAAATATCTAAATGATTGTAATTATCCGTTTTATAATATTTTATATTGAATTGTTACATATATTACTAAATTTAAACTTTTCTAATTATAAAGTAAAATATTTTAATAACAAATATTAAACCAAAAAAATATTGGAAATTAAAATCAAAATATATAAAAGAAAGATTCGTGGCGGCATGCGGCGGCCGACGGCGATCGTAAAAGGTGTCCATGTATGTAGAGTATTGGATGAGTAGATGTTGACGTCAATTAGTGAAAGAATGAGTCTTTATTGTTATAGTAAAATGAAACATATATGTTGTTAAGATGTAATAAGAGGTAACTTTATCTCTTATTCGTTAAGAGGTTTAAAGAGTTTTTCAGATCTTAATAGAAAGAAAAAAACAAACAGCTCTTATATCTTAATACCTCTTATTGATTCAGATTAAGATGTATTAAGACGTTTTCCACAAAAACAAACGACCCCTAAGTTTGAAATTTTAAAGTTTTAAAGGTCAATAATACCCCTAAGTAATATCTTTTATAATTAAAGGAAAAAGAAAAAAAAATCATATTTTTAGGAGGAAGTTTGACAAAATTAATAGCTGAGATTTCTCTTTATCTTTTGTAGTTTAATTTTCTTTTTAGCAGATCTCGACTCTATATATATATATATATATATATATATATATATATATATATATATATATATATATATATATATATATATAGGTGTGTGTTTAAATTTATCTATTGCCTTGATTTGACTTATAGCCGTTGACATTAAAAGAAATAGATAAAGAGGGGGTCTTGCTTGTTATCACTACGACGAGCTTACAACGAGTATATGAAATGGCAAATAACGAGCGAAGGAGTCGTGATAAAAAAACATAGGCTTTAATGATGCTCGATAAGACCCATTGTGAGCACTCTAACTCCGCTTTTATAATAACGGAATAATTTATAGAGTTAATATTATAATTTGTCCTTTAACTATCCCATATTGCAAATTTGATCCTTTTTTCAAAAAGTTACATTTTTCCTCCTTTATATACCACTTTCATGCAAGTTTTGTCCTTTATAACGGTTTCTGTTTACCAGGTCCATTTACCTTATTAAAATAACAATTCTACCCTTATTGTCATACTTTCTTCATCAATTTTAATTTTTATAACCTAAATTGCCTCTAGTCACCATCACTACCACAGTCTCCATTCACCACCACCTCTATTACCCGCTGGCCATAGCTACCACTAAGGGTGAGCATTTGGCCTGATAGACCGAACAAACCAAATAACAGAACCAAACCGGACCAAGACCTGTCTGAACTGGGCCTGGTTGGTCTGTTCTTTGGTTCTTGTATTTTTATAGAATTCGGGTTTCGGCTGGTGTAACACCTAAGTAAGTGGTATTATTAATATTATTATTATTATTATTGGATTTCAAAGGATTTTTAATTAGAGAATAAAGTGTTATTCTATTTATAAATAGAGCGGTTAAATGTGTAAATATATTTATATATTTATATATTTATCTAAGTTTGTAATATGAAGTAAGATGAAGGATTTAAAAGTGAAAAGAATAGAAGATGAGGGGCTAGTTATGTATAAGGTTGAAATTGGATACATATAAAGGGGTGAAGCCTTAACTTAGTCAAAAGTTCAACCAAGAAATAAAAAACAAAAGTTCAACCAAGAAATAAAAAAGAAAGTGGGTGGAGTCTCCTAGAAGCCATAAGAAGGAGAAAAGATGCCAAGAAATTGGGATTTGAAGATCTAGTAGCTAAATTGAAGAAAATTAATAATCATACTAGCATCAAGGTATGGTTTTCTACCTTTTTAGATGATTTCTTGAAGAAATTAGGGGTTAAGTTAAAATATGTTCTTGAAACATATTTCCTTTTATTATTATGAGTTTGAGTTAAATTTCAAGGAGATAGGAACTTAACTCGACACTTGCATGTTGAATCCGACACATGCATGCTGAATTTTGAAGGGGTTTAAGTTGAAATTTGTGTTTATTGTGATAATGGGTCAAGTACTTAAAAGCTATAAAATTGATCGTAGGTATTAATTGAAGATTTAAACTTGTGATTACAACTATTGAGAATGACCGTAATTGGTGAATCATGTCGAACATGTGAGTCATACGACCGATTTAACTTATCTGTAAAATATGCAGATGTATGATTATCTGTGTTATAGCATGTGTGGCAATAATTAGTGCATAGCCTGGGTGGCAATAATTTGTGAATAGCCTGGGTGGCATATTTATAACTAGCCTGGGTGACATATATATAACTAGCCTGGGTGGCATAATTATAACTAGCCTGGGTGGCATTAATTGTGATAGCCTGGGTGGCAAATTTGTAGTCTGTGTGACAATTATATTGTTTGTTGATCGATGTCTCGTACATTTTCTTTTTAAGTGGTGGTGATTGTATGTACTCACTAAGATTTATAGCTTACCCGTTGTTGATTATTTCCTTTCAGGTATTCCTGGTTCTTCTGGGAAGGATAAGGGCGAGGAACCAGCTTGAGCCGACAGTGAAATGCTTCCTTAACTTATATTTTGTAGAAAACATGTTTTCCATGTTTATATGGTGTTTTACTAGTTAATAGTCGATTAACTCAATCAAATGCCACCTTTGTATATTTGCTATGTATATGGAAAACAAACTTTATTTAGTAAAAAAAAATTGGGTCGTTACAAATTGGTATCAGAGCCAAGGTTTAAGAGATTCAGATATATATTTGTGTGAAATATATATGGACTTAAGAGATATATATTGGTATCAAGGAAGCTGTCGGCTGAAGCAAGGGGATAGTGAGTACATATGTAATCATGAAGGGATCGATAATTGTGTTATTTAGTGATATTGTAGATGTTGATCTATACGAAAAGTGATGTGATTTAATGATTATGTGCTGAAGGGTTATGTGTTATGCTAAATGTAGAGTATACATTGTGATGTTGATTTAAAATTTTATTGAGAAACGTGGTATGATTGTTTGAACCTATGTGAGAAAACTTGAAATTAGGAAGGTGATGTCTGACCTACACTTGTGAATCTGGAATTAGTGGTAAAAGTTTGAATAGATATGTATAGTGTGTTTGAGATAGTAACTGGATCGGTACTATAACAACCACATGGTACATGTCAAATTCAACTGTTCATCTTCTCACGGTCCTGAACATCTGACTCTGCAGATCTGGCTAGAGTAAACGCCTGAACAAGTGAAGTTGCCATACGGGTGTTACCCCGATATTCAGGCAATAAAGCCTTCACGAAATGTTGTATTTGAGAATGTTCACTGGGCACCCACTGTCTTGCAAACCTCAAACTCTCCTGAAATTTTGTAATCAATTCCTCAACAGACATCTTATCTGTCTGTGCAAGATCCAGAAATTCCCTCTGAATTTTCTCCATATTAAAAGCGTTGCAAAATTGCTCACAGAACTTCTCCTCAAATTGTTCCCAGGTGATAGCATTCACAATCTCTCTTGGTAAATGTGCCGTCAACGAATCCCACCAAGTTAAAGCCAGATCCTTGAAACGCCTAGTTGCGAACTTGACCCAATCTGACTTCTCACAATTACTTGCTTCCAAAGTCTTCACTGTCTCTTTCAACCAGTTTAATGTAACATTCGGGTTTGAACTTCCCGAATATTCAGGTGCTCCGCACGCCACGAAATCCTTATACTGACATTTGTTCCTATTCTCTTGTTGAGGAAACCAAGGAATAAAAACATTTTGCGGTTGGGGTTGGCTTGACACTCCCTGAGGTATCTGGAAAAATGGAAAAGATCCATATGGGGTCGACATCGTGCTCACAGGTGCAGTAGTATATACAGGAGGTGGTATCGGTTGAGTAACAGGGGCTGTTACTGATGGCATTTGTACAGTGGTGGTTGGTTGGGAAGACTGGGTTTGGTTTATCTGTTGCTCCAGTTCAAGAATCCGATCCCTCTGAGTCTGTAAAGTGTCTTCCAACTGTAACACATAATCTGGGTTGTCTGACTCCCCATGATGAGAAGTACCTGCTCCGTGTTGTTCATTCACAGCAGTTGATGAAACATTGTTATGTTGTCTCCTTGGGGACTGTGGGGTAAATACCGGGATCTCGTTGTTATCAGCCATAATCTGTTCTACACAACATCTCACCAGTAGTCAGATTATAATCCGTTAGTACCGCATCAAATTCTCTATAGCAACTCTACTAATTACCCACCCTGGAATATTGGACTGATCAGAGCCTCAGTTCAAGTATTGCATAACTACAGTGCAAATTCTCAAACCAGGGCTCTGATACCAAATTTGTAACACTGTTCTTACTATCACTATTTCAAACACGCGCGGAAGCTTAATTAACAAAATATAATATAATATATATTTGATCAAACACAACTAAACAAGTTTTACTTTACAAATCATTTACAGTGTTACTACAAAACAGGCTCTTTCCAAAAACATCAGATATCAGAGTTAGATCAGTCCCAAAATCCCAGTTTAGCTCTTTAATCCATCTACCTGGATTCTCCTAAAAAGAAATCAACAGTGGGGAATTAGCACAAAGCTAAGTGAGAGAATAGATACCACAAACATACAAGGCATCAAGCCCAAACCAACAATGCTCAAACAAACAAGAGAACCGGCGGTGTTGCAACACCTACAACCAAATGCCGGCCAAAGCATAGGTTTACCGATAGCCAAGTTACAACAGACAACAATAATAGTACTTCTTGATTACAACAAATGCTTATCAAGATAAATACTAATACTGTATATCTCTAAACATAGGACCAGCTGAATAACAACCGCCAAGCTGATCTCACAACAACATGTATATATACAGAAAGGAGCAACAATCAGGTGATATATCTTATACATCCAAGATATATATCCACTCACCGATATCTTCAAATGCTCAGGGAACTCAGTTCTTTCTAACTACTGAGTCTTGCTACCACCTGAACAAATATTCAACAATTAGTATTTGCTTAATTAACAAACAATAAGCATAATACTGAAATCAAACATATATGTACATATAAATCCACAAGTACATATAAATTCATGTATATGCTACAATACACCATAATTCACGATTACCCTTAACTTACTGTAATCCTGTGAATTCGTCAAACTCCTTAGCTTAGGCATTTCTTACATCCTTTCATAAGCAAAGGCTACAAGTTCATGTTTATCTTCATATCATCAATAAATTGATCTTTCATGCAATTCATCTCATTCGAATCGAATACAATTTCCTTCACTGCGAATCGCATGCGATTGATTCCATGCGAATCGCATGCGATAGAGCCAAAGCGAATCGAGTCCACTTGTGAATCGCATGCGATAGATCTATACCATTCGCATGCGATTGATACTATGTATTTCCATGCGATTCAAACATGAAACACGAATAACTAAGTCAAATCCAATGCGATTCAACTCCCATGCATTCAATGCAATCTCCATGCGATTCGTCAATTATGATCCAATGCGATTGACCATATGCGATCCAAAGAGTTAGGAAAATTCTAGATTAAATCCAATTCAAATGCGATCCATGATCAATGCGAATCTAATATGATTCCATTATCAAATGCGATTCAATTCCAGCAAAGGCATTTCTAAGTATACATATTCTATGCAATTCAATTTAAAAACAGTCCATGCAATTCGAACCCATAGAACTCGGATTTCTTCAAATTCCGATGGCTTCAATCCTTAATTCCGATTCATTCATACTTTCATCCAAAAATCCATTTCGATCCAGATTAATACCATTCTTAGCATGCATGTTCTAAAATCTTTTAAAACATAGAAATGGCATATAATCATAGTCATTCTAACATGGATTCACCTACATGTATAATATGTTTATCATGTTCGATCAAGAATAGCATGCAACTCAAAACCGAATTCAAATAGCAATTAACAAGCAAGAATCATATAATCTAACCTTATGAAGCTTGAATACTTGAGTTATAATATCAAACAATATTTTGAAGATTAAAATCGGATCTTCTTGTTCTTCTTTCAGCCGAGAGCAAAACACACACAAACACACTCAAGTTTTGCATGCAAATGAAAGTGGGGAACTAACTCTCTCTCTAAAGCCGGCCAAGACATACATGCATGGGTGTAGTGGCAAGTCTAGGAGTTAGGGTGGTGACTAATCACCCCACCTCGGCCACCTAAACCCCCACCGCCCCACTTACCATTAATATTAATATTTTAATTAATTTAACACATTTTCAATTAATTCCATAATTAAAACACATAATTAACTTAAGTCTCAACTTAAACTTAATTAATTACCTTAATTCAACTAGGCCGGTAAGGAGGGTGTTACAAATCTTCCCCCCTTAAGAAGATTCCGTCCTCGGAATCTACTCGCGCTCAAACAAGGTTGGGTAACGACTTCTCATGTCATCCTCTATTTCCCAAGTCAGGTCTGATCCTAAACTGTGTTTCCACTTTACCAAAACCATCGGTATCTGCTTGTTTCTCAACTTGGTTACTTTACGATCCAACAACTCAACAGGTTCCTCAATCAACCTCTTGTTATAATCCACACGCAGATCCTGAATTGGTAACACCTGAGTCTGATCTTCCACATTACACTTTCTCAGATAGCAGATATTAAACGTATCATGAATCCCAGCTAACTCATCAGGAAGATCCAAAACCACAGTCTGATCATTTACAACCTTTCTGATTCTGAACGGACCAATATATCTAGGAGCTAACTTTCCACGCTTCCCAAAGCGTATCACGCCCTTCCACGGAGAAACTTTCAAATAAACTCGTTCTCCCTCAACAAAAGTCATTGGTCGATGACGCGGATCAGCATACATCTTTTGTCGATCCCTTGCAGCTTTCAACTTTTCTCGAGCTACTGCAACTTTATCTGCTGTTATCTGTACAATGTCTGGTCCGGCAAACTGCTTTTCTCCTGCCTCTAACCAACAAGTAGGAGTTCTGCACGGTCGTCCATATAACATCTCATACGGC
The DNA here is from genome assembly GCA_947179395.2 of Pulicaria dysenterica. NCBI lineage: Eukaryota > Viridiplantae > Streptophyta > Magnoliopsida > Asterales > Asteraceae > Pulicaria > Pulicaria dysenterica. The sequence goes on along the minus strand of OX359288.1, from coordinate 73,031,564 downwards.
GGCATCCCGATGCTGGAGTGATAAGAATTGTTGTAAGCAAACTCAACCTGTGGTAGATGTGAATCCCAAGAACCTCCAAACTCTAACGCACATGCCCGAAGCATATCTTCTAAAGTTTGAATTGTTCTCTCTGATTGGCCATCTGTCTGTGGATGGTAAGCTGTACTCAAATGAACTCTTGATCCTAATTCTTGCTGCAGTCTATTCCAGAAATTTGACACAAACCTCGAATCCCGATCCGACACAATCGACAAAGGCACTCCGTGTCTAGAAACAATTTCATCAATATACAGCTTAGCTAACTTACTCAAATTTGCAGTTTCCGCAGTTGCCAGAAAATGTGCGCTCTTGCTCAATCTATCAACGATAACCCAAATCATATCATTACCTTTCTGAGTCCTCGGAAGTTTCGTTACAAAATCCATTGTGATGTGATCCCACTTCCATTCAAGTATTTTCAACTGAGTCAAAGTTCCATACGGCTTCTGATGTTCGGCTTTCACTTGTGAACATATATGACACGATCCTACAAAACGTGCAACATCAACCTTCATAGTAGGCCACCAATAGAAAGCTTTCAAATTGTGATACATTTTGGTGCTACCCGGGTGAACAGACATTTTAGACTTGTGTGCTTCATTCAAAATCAAATCCCGCAAATTACCAAACTTCGGCACCCAAACACGGTTCTGGTACATCTTTAATCCACGAGAATCAGTAGTCAACTCATGCTGTCTCTTAACCATCAACTCATCTTTCAGATTTTCTGCCTTCAGTGCTTCTAATTGTGCAGCCATCAACTGATCTATCAAATCTGATTTAATCTCTAACCGCATAAACTTTACTGTATCTACAGAACCTTTTCTGCTAAGTGCATCAGCAACCACATTAGCTTTCCCGGGATGATACTGAATATCGCAATCATAGTCTTTAATCAGCTCTAACCATCGACGCTGTCTCATATTCAATTCCTTCTGTGTAAATACATACTGCAGACTCTTGTGATCAGTGCAAATCGTGCACTTTGTACCATACAGATAATGTCTCCACAGCTTCAAGGCAAAAACCACTGCTGCTAACTCCAAATCATGAGTAGGATAGTTCTTCTCATTGGGTTTCAACTGTCTGGAAGCATAAGCTATAACTTTACCTCTCTGCATCAGTACACATCCTAACCCAGCATGAGAAGCATCACAATAAACCATGAAATCTTCAGATCCTTCAGGTAGCGCAAGAACAGGAGCCTGACACAGAAGTTGCTTCAAAATCTGGAAAGCAGTCTCCTGAGCCTCACCCCACTGAAACTGAACATCTTTTCTGGTTAGTTTAGTCAACGGGCCAGCAAGCTTCGAAAAGTCTTTAATGAACCTTCTATAATATCCTGCCAAACCAAGAAAACTCTTGATCTCTGTCGGTGTCTTAGGAGCATCCCAATTCATTACCGCCTCTATCTTTGATGAATCCACTTTCACTCCATCTTCACAAATCACATGACCCAGAAACTTGACTTCACGTAACCAAAATTCGCACTTAGACAACTTGGCATACAGCTTGTGTTGCTTGAGAATCTCCAAAACTTGACGCAGATGCTGATCATGTTCATTCTCCGATTTAGAATACACCAAAATATCATCTATAAACACAATAACAAATTTATCCAGAAAAGGTCGGCAAACCCGATTCATCAGATCCATAAACACTGCTGGAGCGTTAGTCAGACCGAACGGCATTACAAGAAACTCATAGTGACCATACCGTGTACGAAAAGCTGTCTTCGGAATATCTTCTTCAGCTACTCTTACCTGATGGTAACCCGACCTCAAATCAATCTTCGAGAAGTACGAAGCTCCCTGAAGTTGATCAAACAAATCATCTATCCTTGGCAACGGATACTTATTCTTGACAGTTCTCTTATTCAGATCTCTGTAATCAATACACATACGCATAGTCCCGTCTTTCTTTTTCACAAACAATACTGGTGCACCCCAAGGTGAAGAGCTTGGTCGAATAAACCCCTTGTCTAACAGTTCCTGTATCTGAGTCATCATCTCTCTGATTTCTGAAGGAGCTAATCGATACGGAGCTTTCGCAATCAGTGTACTACCAGGTATCAGATCAATCTTATATTCGACATCTCGAACAGGTGGCAACCCTGGCAGATCATCGGGAAATACTTCCGGGTACTCCGAAACAACACGAACATCAAGAACAGGCCGCTTTTCCTTCTTCACATCAATAGCATAAGCTAGATACGACGCACACCCTTTGGCTAAAGATTTTCTAGCCTTCATGTACGAGATTATCGGAAAAGAAGACGAAGATCTATCTCCACGAGCCACGACATGCGACCCGTCAGCCAGAGGAATAGTTATCAGTTTCTTATGACATTGAATACTAGCCCTATGAAGACTCAACCAATCCATGCCTAATACTAAATCGAAACCAGGTATAGGCATCACCAAACAGTCTACAGGGAAACTAGTACCATCAATACTAACCTGAACTCCAGTCACAGAAGTGGTAACAGGTACTACACTACCATCAGCTACTTCTACTTCTAAAGGAGTAGTATTAACAGAAACAGGCAATTTCAACTTTTCACATAGAGTCAAAGATATAAATGACCTATTTGCACCAGAATCAAACAAAACACGTGCAGGCATAGAGTTCACTATGAACATACCGGTTATCACATCATCACTGCCAGTAGCTTCCTTGGCAGTCATCTTAAATGCCCTACCTTCAGCAGAAGGTACAATCTTTCTCTTCTGACCTGCAGAAGACGATCCCCCGGTGATATTTACCCCTGCCCCAGTCCCTGCGGTCTTCAACTTAGGACACGCACCAGCCCTGTGCCCCTCTTCTTTGCAGTTCCAGCAAACAAAAGTGTTGAACTTACATGCACCAATATCATGACCTGTCTCACCACACCTCAAACATCTCCGTGTTTGCGGTGTACACTGCCCAGTGTGACGAGCCTTGCAACTATGGCACCACGGCTTATTCTGAGGAAACCCTGACCCCTTGGACCTCTGATCTGACTTTCCGTGATGACTCTGCCCTTTGCCTTTACCTTGATTCCCATTGGAGACTCCACCAAACTTGTTAAACGACCCTCTGTTCATCTTCTCACGGTCCTGAACATCTGACTCTGCAGATCTGGCTAGAGTAAACACCTGAACAAGTGAAGTTGCCATACGGGTGTTACCCCGATATTCAGGCAATAAAGCCTTCACGAAATGTTGTATTTGAGAATGTTCACTGGGCACCCACTGTCTTGCAAACCTCAAACTCTCCTGAAATTTTGTAATCAATTCCTCAACAGACATCTTATCTGTCTGTGCAAGATCCAGAAATTCCCTCTGAATTTTCTCCATATTAAAAGCGTTGCAAAATTGCTCACAGAACTTCTCCTCAAATTGTTCCCAGGTGATAGCATTCACAATCTCTCTTGGTAAATGTGCCGTCAACGAATCCCACCAAGTTAAAGCCAGATCCTTGAAACGCCTAGTTGCGAACTTGACCCAATCTGACTTCTCACAATTACTTGCTTCCAAAGTCTTCACTGTCTCTTTCAACCAGTTTAATGTAACATTCGGGTTTGAACTTCCCGAATATTCAGGTGCTCCGCACGCCACGAAATCCTTATACTGACATTTGTTCCTATTCTCTTGTTGAGGAAACCAAGGAATAAAAACATTTTGCGGTTGGGGTTGGCTTGACACTCCCTGAGGTATCTGGAAAAATGGAAAAGATCCATATGGGGTCGACATCGTGCTCACAGGTGCAGTAGTATATACAGGAGGTGGTATCGGTTGAGTAACAGGGGCTGTTACTGATGGCATTTGTACAGTGGTGGTTGGTTGGGAAGACTGGGTTTGGTTTATCTGTTGCTCCAGTTCAAGAATCCGATCCCTCTGAGTCTGTAAAGTGTCTTCCAACTGTAACACATAATCTGGGTTGTCTGACTCCCCATGATGAGAAGTACCTGCTCCGTGTTGTTCATTCACAGCAGTTGATGAAACATTGTTATGCTGTCTCCTTGGGGACTGTGGGGTAAATACCGGGATCTCGTTGTTATCAGCCATAATCTGTTCTACACAACATCTCACCAGTAGTCAGATTATAATCCGTTAGTACCGCATCAAATTCTCTATAGCAACTCTACTAATTACCCACCCTGGAATATTGGACTGATCAGAGCCTCAGTTCAAGTATTGCATAACTACAGTGCAAATTCTCAAACCAGGGCTCTGATACCAAATTTGTAACACTGTTCTTACTATCACTATTTCAAACACGCGCGGAAGCTTAATTAACAAAATATAATATAATATATATTTGATCAAACACAACTAAACAAGTTTTACTTTACAAATCATTTACAGTGTTACTACAAAACAGGCTCTTTCCAAAAACATCAGATATCAGAGTTAGATCAGTCCCAAAATCCCAGTTTAGCTCTTTAATCCATCTACCTGGATTCTCCTAAAAAGAAATCAACAGTGGGGAATTAGCACAAAGCTAAGTGAGAGAATAGATACCACAAACATACAAGGCATCAAGCCCAAACCAACAATGCTCAAACAAACAAGAGAACCGGCGGTGTTGCAACACCTACAACCAAATGCCGGCCAAAGCATAGGTTTACCGATAGCCAAGTTACAACAGACAACAATAATAGTACTTCTTGATTACAACAAATGCTTATCAAGATAAATACTAATACTGTATATCTCTAAACATAGGACCAGCTGAATAACAACCGCCAAGCTGATCTCACAACAACATGTATATATACAGAAAGGAGCAACAATCAGGTGATATATCTTATACATCCAAGATATATATCCACTCACCGATATCTTCAAATGCTCAGGGAACTCAGTTCTTTCTAACTACTGAGTCTTGCTACCACCTGAACAAATATTCAACAATTAGTATTTGCTTAATTAACAAACAATAAGCATAATACTGAAATCAAACATATATGTACATATAAATCCACAAGTACATATAAATTCATGTATATGCTACAATACACCATAATTCACGATTACCCTTAACTTACTGTAATCCTGTGAATTCGTCAAACTCCTTAGCTTAGGCATTTCTTACATCCTTTCATAAGCAAAGGCTACAAGTTCATGTTTATCTTCATATCATCAATAAATTGATCTTTCATGCAATTCATCTCATTCGAATCGAATACAATTTCCTTCACTGCGAATCGCATGCGATTGATTCCATGCGAATCGCATGCGATAGAGCCAAAGCGAATCGAGTCCACTTGTGAATCGCATGCGATAGATCTATACCATTCGCATGCGATTGATACTATGTATTTCCATGCGATTCAAACATGAAACACGAATAACTAAGTCAAATCCAATGCGATTCAACTCCCATGCATTCAATGCAATCTCCATGCGATTCGTCAATTATGATCCAATGCGATTGACCATATGCGATCCAAAGAGTTAGGAAAATTCTAGATTAAATCCAATTCAAATGCGATCCATGATCAATGCGAATCTAATATGATTCCATTATCAAATGCGATTCAATTCCAGCAAAGGCATTTCTAAGTATACATATTCTATGCAATTCAATTTAAAAACAGTCCATGCAATTCGAACCCATAGAACTCGGATTTCTTCAAATTCCGATGGCTTCAATCCTTAATTCCGATTCATTCATACTTTCATCCAAAAATCCATTTCGATCCAGATTAATACCATTCTTAGCATGCATGTTCTAAAATCTTTTAAAACATAGAAATGGCATATAATCATAGTCATTCTAACATGGATTCACCTACATGTATAATATGTTTATCATGTTCGATCAAGAATAGCATGCAACTCAAAACCGAATTCAAATAGCAATTAACAAGCAAGAATCATATAATCTAACCTTATGAAGCTTGAATACTTGAGTTATAATATCAAACAATATTTTGAAGATTAAAATCGGATCTTCTTGTTCTTCTTTCATCCGAGAGCAAAACACACACAAACACACTCAAGTTTTGCATGCAAATGAAAGTGGGGAACTAACTCTCTCTCTAAAGCCGGCCAAGACATACATGCATGGGTGTAGTGGCAAGTCTAGGAGTTAGGGTGGTGACTAATCACCCCACCTCGGCCACCTAAACCCCCACCGCCCCACTTACCATTAATATTAATATTTTAATTAATTTAACACATTTTCAATTAATTCCATAATTAAAACACATAATTAACTTAAGTCTCAACTTAAACTTAATTAATTACCTTAATTCAACTAGGCCGGTAAGGAGGGTGTTACAATATGTATCGATTATAGGGAGCTTAATAAAGTGATAATCAAGAACAAATATCCACTACCTCGAATTGATGATCTATTTGATCAACTTCAAGGATCATCTTGGTTCTCAAAGATTGACCTACGTTCTGGGTATCATCAATTAAGAATTAAGAAAGAAGATATACTAAAAACCGCCTTCAGAACCCGATATGGCCACTTTGCATTTGTGGTCATGTCATTTGGATTGACTAATGCACCTGCTGCTTTTATGGATTTAATGAATCGGGTATGCTGACCTATGTTGGATAAATATGTTATTGTCTTTATTGATGATATCCTGATTTACTCTAAATCAAAATCCGAACACGATGGTCATCTTAGAAATGTGCTTGAAACCTTGAGGAAAGAGAAATTGTATGCAAAATTCTCAAAATGCGAATTTTGGTTAAAAGAGATGCAGTTTCTAGGACATGTTATAAATAAAGACGGTGTTAAGGTTGATCCAGCAAAAGTTGATCCCGGCATAACAAAGATGTACATAGATTTAAAATCAGATTATTGGTGGCCAGGAATGAAGAAAGATATAGCAGTCTATGTTGAGAAATGTTTGACTTGTCTGCAAGTTAAAGCTGAAAATCAAAGACCCCATGGAAAACTACAACCTTTGGAGATTCCAGTGTGAAAATAGGAAGATATAACCATGGATCTGATAACTAAGCTTCCGAAGACCCCAAGAAATTATGATGCTATATGGGTAATTGTCGACAGATTGACTAAAAGTGCTCATTTCCTACCCATTCGTTAAACATTATCTGCTGAAAAGATGGCATAAGTGTTTGTGAAAGAGATCGTCTCTAGACATGGGGTACCGGTATCAATAGTATCGGATCGGGATAGTAGATTCACCGCGCGTTTCTAGAAGAAATTTCATGAAGATATGGGTACGAAACTTATTTTTAGCCCAGCCTTTCACCCGCAAACGGATGGTCAAAGTAAACGCACCATTCAAACATTAGAAGATATGCTCCGTGCATGTGTGATAGATTTTGGTGGAAGTTGGGATCTACATTTTCCTCTCATAGAATTTTCTTATAACAACAGTTATCACTCCAGTATCGGGATGCCGCCATATGAAATGCTTTATGTAAGAAAGTGTAGAACTCCGATATGCTGGGGTGAAGTGGGTCATCGTGTGTTGGGTAGTACTGAAATTTTCCAGAAAACAACAGAGAAAATTCAACAAATCAGGGAAAGGCTTCAGGCTGCACAATGCAGACAGAAAATCTATGCCGACAAAAGACGATCACTATTAGAATTTCAAGTAGTGGATTTTGTTATGCTGAAAGTTTCACCATGGAAGGGTATTATTCGGTTCCGGAAAAGGGGCAAGTTCAGTCCTAGATTCATAGGACCGTTTAAAATAATAGCACGAGTAGGAATGGTTGCATATAAGTTAGAATTACCAGAAGAGCTGTCCAGAATACATTCAACCTTCCATGTGTAACACCGGGTTTCACGAGCTTAAAATTAGCGGAAATTAAAACTTTTTAAACTATATTTACACAAAAGGTTTGCAGCGGAACAAACCACTGATTACATATTAAGTACAGTTTATCGACTTGGCGATCAAGAACAACGAATCAAGCCAAGTCTAAAAAATCGAGCCAGTATTACCAATTACGTACTGACCATCGTCACACAGTATCAGAGTTAACAAACAAGTGTCCAAAAGATATATACAATAACACTACCCAAAGCAACCCGCCTCGCCAGGCCATCTGATCACTAACCTGCGAAAAGGGAAATATCACGAAACATTAGTTACACTAGCTAGTGAGTACATATATCACATAAGCATCAATAAGCATGCTATCACGTCACAATAAGGCACACAAAGCTTAGCTATCACATAGCGGTGTGCCGACATGTCAGCGGGATCATATCTTGTGAGGTAGCTAGCCTGGCTCAACGATCCGAGCTGGGGAATCGGTCACAACCAACCGCATCGGTGGGGGAGCGAAGAGCAGCCCACCATCACGTTTGAGCCACTAGGACTCCGTTAGGATATGATCATAGACCAAGATCCTCACTGTATGTCGAGGAAAGGAGGCCTGCAGAACCTTTAACCCGGAAAACTCCATCGAGTACCGTTGATCCCGAATAACACTCAAGGATCAATCCGCGTTAGCAAACTGACCTCAACACCTGCATCTGTTCGGACAGGATTCACAAACACGGATGACTCATAGGGTCCACAGTACGCATGCGTATCATATATCACAATTTATATCACATGGTATCACATACATCACTATATCACGTCATACCTCACGTGTTCACATATATATACATGGCACATAGCAACAGGCAACCGATAACCCTACTTACCGAGTCTCATGGGAAACTGGTACTCACCTCGAGATTACAGGAGGCAGAAATGAAATTGGGAATCCGAAGAATCCTCAGAGTCGTCCGATTTACCTAACACATTAGGTTCAGGCTTGGTTATCACATACACATAGCACACATAAGTTAAAACACAAGTTACACAAGCTGTTGAGACTGGACCCCTTACTTGCGATCGCATGCACTACCCATGCGATCGCAAAGGACCACTCATAACAGCCATGCGATCGCAAAGATACCTCATGCGATCGCAAAGGTTCATTTTACCCAAACACATGCTTCCGATCGCAAGAGATGCCCCTTTTGATCGCAAACATGATTCTAGGGTTGGTTACGATCGAAAGTTATGTACCTACGGTCGCAAACCTCATTTCCTTCGCTCGTAAGCGGTAAACACCACAAACCAGACCCATACGATCGCATGGACCTACCATGCGATCGCAAAGACCAAACACAAGGCTTACGATCACAAAGGTTCACCATGCGATCGCAAGGACTTTACACACCCCATGCGATCGCATGCAATCCCCGTGCGATCGCATGACCCCTCGTTACAGTGTTCTTCCGACTTTGTTTCACACAGCAACTGTAAATGCCATTTTTAACACTTTGATCGGTCCAAAACTTAGTTTCAACTGTTTGTACACTTCACACAACATCTCTAGGACCTTATGAACACATTTGACACAATTATAAACCACAAACACACAATTAACACCATTAAAATGGTGTTTCTTGGCCACAAACTCAAAACTAGGTTTCTTGATAAAAACCACTTACAAATCAGAAGAAGCACAACAAGTAGAACTCATTTTTAATTCTGGAATCACTTGAAAATAACTTGCTCCTTGATTGCTCTTCAAAAACTCCAAGATTGAGTGTGTGTGTATGTGTGTTTGTATGTAAGTGTGTGTAGTTGTGTGTGTTTTGCTTTGACCTAGGGGATAAGGCACACATAAGCCGACCTTGGAGTGTTTAAATTAAACACGGGGTATTTCGTTCCCCTTTTTAACTTACAACTTGACACACGCCATCCCGTTTTAACCAACGGGGATATCTACGGAATCATTACGCGAAACCTTATAACACAATATCACTTTTAGACACGTTTGACACTTTTCATGTAATCACATAATTTAACACAAGACACGTTAATCACACAAAACACTTAATTTAATTCACTTAAAGTCACTATACAAGTACTAAAGCACAAGGTACAACACTACACTGCTAGGCCCTTTTTTCAGGGTGTTACATATGTATCTCAACTAAGAAAATGTCTAGCAGATGAAACAGCTTATGTTCCAATGGATGAAGTAGTGATTGATGAGAAACTTAATTATGTGGAACAACCAATTGCTATCCTGGAGAAGAAGGTGAAGACCTTGAGAAACAAACAAGTTGGTCTTGTTAAAGTACAGTGGAAGCATCGTAAAGGATCAGAACTTACTTGGGAACCTGAAGAGGAAATGAGACTCCACTATCTAGAATTGTTTACGCAAAAGGATTTCGGGGACGAAATCCCAATAAGTGGGGGAGAATTGTAACACCTAAGTAAGTGGTATTATTATTATTATTATTATTATTATTATTGGATTTCAAAGGATTTTTAATTAGAGAATAAAGTGTTATTCTATTTATAAATAGAGGGGTTAAATGTGTAAATATATTTATATATTTATCTAAGTTTGTAATATGAAGTAAGATGAATGATTTAAAAGTGAAAAGAATAGAAGATGAAGGGCTAGTTATGTATAAGGTTGAATTTGGTTCCATAAAAAGGGGTGAAGCTTTGACTTAGTCAAAAGTTCAACCAAGAAATAAAAAAAAAGTGGGTGGAGTCTCCTGGAAGCCACGAGAAGGAGAAAAGGTGCCAAGAAATTGAGATTTGAAGATCTAGTAGCTAAATTGAAGAAAATTAATAATCATACTAGCATCAAGGTATGGTTTTCTACCTTTTTAGATTGTTTCTTGAAGAAATTAGGGGTTAAGTTAAAATATGTTCTTGAAACATATTTCTTTTTATTATTATGAGTTTGAGTTAAATTTCAAGGAGATAGGAACTTAACTCGACACTTGCATGTTGAATCAGACACATGCATGCTGAATTTTGAAGGGGTTTAAGTTGAAATTTGTGTTTATTGTGATAATAGGTCAAGTACTTAAAAGCTATGAAATTGATCGTAGGTATTAATTGAAGATTTAAACTTGTGATTACAACTGTTGAGAAAGACTGTAATTGGTGAATCATGTCGAACAGGTGAGTCATACGACCCATTTAACTTATCTGTAAAATATGCAGATGTATGATTATCTGTGTTATAGCCTGGGTGGCAATAATTTGTGAATAGCCTGGGTGGCAATAACTTGTGAATAGTCTGGGTGGCAATAATTTGTGAATAGCCTGTGTGACATATTTATAACTAGCCTAGGTGGCATAATTATAACTAGCCTGGGTGGCATTAATTGTGATAGCCTGGGTGACAAATTTGTAGTCTGTGTGACAATTATATTGTTTGTTGATCGATGTCTCGTACATTTTCTATTTAAGTGGTGGTGATTGTATGTACTCACTAAGCTTTATAGCTTACCCGTTGTTGATTATTTCCTTTTAGGTATTCCTTCTTCTGGGAAGGATAAGAGCAAGGAACCAGCTTGAGCCGACAGTGAAATGCATCCTTAACTTATATTTTGTAGAAAACGTGTTTTCCATGTTTATATGGTGTTTTACTAGTTAATAGTCGATTAACTCAATCAAATGCCACCTTTGTATATTTTGCTATGTATATGGAAAACAAACTTTATTTATTAAAAAAAATAAAAAAATTGGGTCGTTACAGCAGGTTTGGTGTTTCCGGTTTAGTTTGATATAATGTATAAAACAATAAATAGACCAAAAAACAGACGTATTGAACCAAGCCTGACTGAGACCGGTCTGGTCTTCGTCATAGTTTTTTTTATAATTTTCGGGTTTTGATCCGGTCCGGTTTATTTCAGTTTGGTCTGGTCTTTGAACTGACCTCACCCTAGGTACCAGCTTCAACCACCATCGCCCACCAACATAAAAAAGATACAAACATAAATAGATATTCAAACAAACACACATCCGAACACATACACACACGGGCATTCAATATAGACCCACACACATTCAACAGGCGCACACACACCCATAACCCATTGAAGAACACACACGGACATCAAGACGTAGATCTATCAAAAAAGAAAAGAAAAAGAGGATAAAATGAAGATGTAAATCTTTACATCAAGACGTGGATCTATCAAAAAAAAAAGGAAAAGAGGATATAATGAAGATGTAAATCTGTAACTATCAAAAAAGAAAAGAAAGGAAAGGAGACTTCAGGATGTTGATGAATTCTTTAAGTTTTTTAAGGTGAGAGAAAGGAAGGGGGGAAGCATGAGAAGTTATAATCTATAAAATATTTCCTCTCAAATGTAAGATGATAAAAGAGTAAATAAATTTTATCCTCTATTTTTTTTTCTTTCTTTTCAAATCAAGCTAATTCTCCCTTTCTTTCTTCTTTTTCTCTCACCACTATCCTTTCCTCTCCATATTTTTTTTCTTCAAAAACTTAGGATATAGTATACAAGAATTATACAATATAAATATTTTAGAGGAAAGACTTTTGTTTTTAGTGCATGATATTATTATTAATATTATTATTATTTATTACTACTACTATTTTTATATTATTAGTATATTATTATTATTATTATTATTATTATTATTATTATTATTATTATTAATATTATTATTATTATTAGTATATTATTATATTACTAGTTAAGTGGCCCGTGTACTACACGGGTATTAATAAATATTTAATGTAAAATAATGATAAATAAAAAAATTATCATTTAACGTAGGTGTTCTTTGATCAAATAATGATGACGAAGAAACATAGATCTTGAATATATGAGCATTAAAAATTTATAGAAAATTGTAATGAATCAATGATGGTTTTAATTAATTTAAAAAAAATTGATTAAAACAAATGAATGACTAAATGAGGGTTGTGATTGGCAAATTAAAAAATGTTGTTAATTTTAACTAAATGGATGGCTTATGTTGTCTTTAATTTTGACAAAAATAACTTAAGAATTAAATGATGGTGCATATCTTTTAATCATATAAAATGTTACTTCCGCTAATTATTTAAATTGACAAATACTTTAGGATTTAATGATTATGTTTGTCTTTTAAGATATGATCTAATCTTTATCTTGAATGTAATTGATAAATATTTACGTATTGTATTAATGACTTTGAATAAAATTTTTAGTTTTTTATTTATATTAGGAGATTGGTATTTTCATTGATTTGAGGGTTATCTTTATCTAATTCACATTAGTTTGACTCGAAAAAGTTAAAATCAAAATTTTAGAATTAAAGAAATAAACGGTTATAATTGAATCTTATATTAAATGAATGGTTTATCTAATAATATTTTTCAAATTAGTCTTTTATATATATTAGAAGATAATAATAATAACAATAATTATTATTATTATTTACTATTATTATTATTATATTATTATTGTTATATTATTATTTTATTGTTATTATTATTATTATTATTATTATTATTATTATTATTATTATTATTATTATTATTATTATTATTAATTCTATTATTGTTATTAGTTGCATAGTAGTAGTAGTAGTAAATAGACATATATTTTATATTTCACCTCTTATCATCAAAACTTATTATTATTATTATATTTTATTGTTTACATTAAAAACATTTTAGTTTAATTCAATACTTATTTATATTAATATTAGTGACTGAAGTCAATCCTAGAAGTTTGAAGTTTTTTAAATTATTTTTAGATAAATTTTATTACAAATTAAAGTAACAATATAAATTAGAGTAGACGAGAAGGATGAGTAATATTTACTTGTTAGTTAAGATTAGGGGTGTGCACGGTTCGGTTTGGTTCGGTTTTGGGGTAAAACCGAAACCAAACCGAAAATTTCGGTTTTTGAAAAACCAAAACCAAAACCATTCGGTTTGGTTCGGTTTTTGGTTTTCGGTTTTCGGTTCGGTTTTTGGTTTTTCAAATTTTTGGTCACAACACTCGACGGAGGGAGAGCGAACACCGTCGTATGATGTGTCGAGATTTCTAGCTTCAAACTTCCATCAAGATCTTCTAGCTTCAAAGTTTGAAGAATCAAGATTCGAGAATCAATTTGGTCTATCGATTCAAAATTCAAGTTTGGTTTGTCGATTTGATCTTCAATATTCGACCGATTGGGATGCCGAGTGTTGGATAGTGAATGCCGATTTGGGATTTTGGGGGAAAAAGTAAAAACAAAGGAAAGGTAAGAGATTTTAGTTATGTTGAATTGATATGTAAATGTACTAGTATGCCCCTTAACCCTAACGGTTCTGTTTGGTTCGGTTTTAAACGGTTCGGTTCCTTCAGTTCGGTTCGGTTCGGTTCGGTTTTTATGGTCGGTTTTGAAACCTAAAACCGAACCAAACCGAAAAAATCGGTTTTTATAATTTTAAAAACCAAAACCATCGGTTTTGGTTTTGGTTCGGTTTTTTCGGTTTGGTTTTTTCGGTTATTTCGGTTTTTGGTTCGGTTTCAGTTTTTCTTGCTCACCCCTAGTTAAGAAGACTATTTATGAAATTAAATCTAATTTATAAGAAAATATATTTTCGAGAAAGGACATCAACCCGTTAAACATAAAAAATTAATAAAAATATCTGAAGACAAGCTACCAGCAAAACAGCCGTCTTCCTCCTTTTACTATCAGTCACCATTATCACCAGTTGCCACAAACTGACAAACATCTGCTACATATCATTACTCCCATATGTTTCTTCCTGCTGGCTACTGCTACAACTCGTACCGATTCCCGTTTCAATCCACCGGAGTTAATACAGGCATGTTCGTATCAGTATGTCAATCTACTTGTATATTCAATCACGATTATTAAATTGAATAATTTGCAGGTTTTGTTTTCTCATTTGATTCCGATTTCACTTTGTTCATATGTCCTTCCGAAATTTAATATTTGATGCTTTGTACTTCAATCAAACCGATGAATATCTCTGTTGAATTGTGATATTCTTTTTCTATGGCTCAAAATCGAGCCAGTACGGGTGTGAGAAACTAACAATGACGCTAACGCTACCTAATCAGGACTAGCGAAATCGACTGTGTAAATTGGTTGGAAACAGCAACGATCGTTGAAGATATTTGGTTAGTTCTGATGACTAGTGAATTCCCTGACTCAGTTTCTCCTTTTTGTTACGCAGCTTTTGTGCGCATTTTTCTGAGTTCACCTGACGTATAAATTCGTTCATGTTTTGATTGAATCAGTTCTTACGGCCATTGATAAGGATATGGATCAAACCGAAAACACAGTTCAAGATGAGACACGAGCTCCATTGATAGCTCAAGACGAAAAAGGCAAAGAGGATAATTTCATGGTTTTCCTAAGTACATTTGTTGCAGTTTGTGGTTCTTTTGCATTTGGATCATGTGTAAGTTTTGATTTCGGATTATCTATTTCTATCCTATGATATTAAGAAGTATGCTAAGATTATGGCAATTTGTTGATGCTAAACATGATGTGCTTGATTTTCACTCCTCAGGCAGGCTACTCATCTCCAACTCAGTCTGCAATTAGGGAAGATTTAAATCTGTCACTAGCAGAGGTTAGTTTAAGCAGCAAGCACATAATCTCTACAGGTGTTTACGTTTTGTAGCTGAATGACTGATTTCCTGGTAACATAACCACGAAGCAAACACACTTTGAAGAATATAGATCACACAACATGAAATGAAGAAATAAATGACAATGAGTGTTGGTTTTAATCAATATTAATAGAAACTAGTTATGGAACAAAACCAAACCAAACCAGAACATGAACATGATTTTGGAAAACTCTAGCATGAATAAAAGTCGGGGTAGAAATACTCAATTTCCATTAAAAGAATTTAAGATCCAAAAGCTTTTGCATTCTAGAAGTGGAGTCACCCTAATCAATCGAATCAAGTATATAATGTTATTGTCTGTCTTTGTAGTATTCCTTGTTTGGGTCAATATTGACATTTGGTGCAATGATTGGTGCAATTGCAAGCGGACCCATGGCCGATTTCTTTGGTCGAAAAGGGGTAAGTCAGATGTATATTCTTCACTATCAACCATAGATTTTAGACCACATTACTTCACTGCAAGTTCAAACAACCAAATCCTTCACTTGACATTTGACAATGCTAATAGGCGTTGCGAATATCAACTGCTTTCTGTACTGCTGGGTGGCTAGCAATTTACTTTGCTCAGGTACATAACTTTATAGTCGAAGTTCATTAAATTCCTATTTTACGTGAAATAACCAAGCACATTTCTTTTCATTATATTCTGAAAGGGGACTCTGCCTCTGGACATTGGAAGGCTTGCAACAGGATTTGGAATGGGTGTCTTTTCCTATGTGGTATCTTAGTCTGCCCAAAATCAAGTTCAAATTGGTTAAAACTTATAGATTCTTTTAACCTTGACATAGACATGTTTTGTGTTGTAAGGTACCTGTGTTCATAGCTGAAATAGCACCCAAACAATTAAGAGGTGCATTAACAGCTGCAAATCAGGTAGCAACCACGTCCTTCTATTATATGGGTGATAAAGTGGTTTCTTATACAAAATTTATCTACAACGCACAAATTAGTTCGTATATGAAATACTGTTGAAATATCTCTGAACCATTCCCTATTCTGCAGCTCATGATATGTGCAGGAGTGTCTGTTGCCTTTATAATAGGAACAGTGCTAACATGGAGGATCTTGGCATTGACAGGTTTTAATAATCAATCTAACCTATGTTAATTGACTCCTTTCTTTATTTTAGTTCATTTAGGAAGGCTTACTTGTTACTAGTGAGGTTATTGTTCACTAATGGCGTTGTTATCAACAAAAAGGAAATATAAAGTATATCCTATAATGAACTGGATGGTTGTGCCTAAAAACAAATCATCTACTTACCATTGCTGAGAGATAAATTCGTGTGATGTCGTTGCAGGATTGATTCCTTGTGCTGTTCTACTAGTGGGGCTGTTTTTTGTTCCAGAATCTCCAAGATGGCTGGTAAGGTTTTGTAAAAATATATGAAATATAATTATGTTGGTTATCATTAAGAAGGTTCTAGAAGTTATCTTTGGCATGCAGGCTAAGATAGGAAAACAAAAGGAGTTTGAAGCTGCCTTAAGAAAACTTAGAGGGAAGGATGCCGATATATCTGGGGAGGCTGATGAAATCCAGGTTTACATTTAAAAGCTCTTAATCTATTTCACCCTTTTTTGGTGTGAAAAGTTATTTAAATTTTGTGTGGGTTATATTAGTGAGGTGTTGCAACTGTTGATAGGATTATATAGAAACACTGGAAAAGCTCCCTAAAGCCAAACTATTCGATTTGTTCGAGAAAAGATATTTGCGATCCGTCACTGTAAGTTTGTCTTTGTATTCAATTTTGTTGACCAGATTTTTTTATGACAAATTAAAAGACCTGTTGTCCTTTGCATAAGTCTAGTCTTACTTTTCCTTGTTTTTTATGTTTCAATTGAGAAGATTGGGGTTGGACTAATGGTTTGTCAACAATTTGGAGGAATCAATGGAATCTGTTTTTACACAAGCAGTATTTTTGAGTCTGCAGGTTTTGATTTTGGATTTACATTCTTTAAATGCTTCCATTCATCTATGGGCAACCCAATGGAGCATCATTGTTGACTTGATGTATAACTTTTACAGGATTTCCTGCTGATATTGGAACAATAATTTATGCTGTTCTTCAGGTTATATGGAGTTCTATCTACATCTCTTCAATCTAGAACCCTCATTCTAGATAAATTGCATATCACAAAGGTCTATTTTTCTCTTTTTATTTTTTTCAGGTCATAATTACTGCCTTAAATGCACTCTTTGTAGACAAAGCCGGAAGAAAGCCATTGTTACTGGTAAAGTTTATTATTTGATAGTACTAGAGATGACACTTTTGACTCATTTACTTATGAAGGGTTGGTTCAGGTTATGGTTTATCTGTAAGGGTCAGATGAAGCACATTCAAAAACCTTAGATTAAAGTAGTAAACTAAAACAGATCGAAAGTTGCCCAAAGCTTCTTTCAACTCATAGAACCTTGTGAATCATTTTACTCAAGTTGGAATATTATTGAAATAATATAATAACTATAACTGTATCTGATATACAAATTTTCTTTAAAAAAGATAGTTTCAATTTTCGAACGAAAAGTGTTTGGGGTCGATCCAACCAATCTTACATATACAAAGATTACCCGCTTTTGACCCATTACCCATCCCACCCATTATGCCACCTCTATTTGGTACCAACAATCGTTTATGATCCTTTTGTGCTTCTACCTTGATCCACTCATTCAAGGCCTTCCTTTGACATGCAAATATATTTTCTAGGTTTCAGGTGCCGGATTGGTTATGGGTTGTTTACTCGCAGCACTCTCATTCTACTTGAAGGTAATAATCATAAGACATAAACCTTCAGATTTTTACACCTTCTGTCATAAAATAAATCTAGCATTCAGTTTAAAAGAACTTTTGATTATGTGCCAAATATCTAAAATCCCACCAATAATGACAATTATAAATCAACATTAATACACACTGTCATAGGTAATTCTTGAATGATATCTTTCATTTATCTTGTGACAGACAGAATAACTTATTTGATTTAGCACTTAAAATGTCTGTTGTTGAACGATCATCTGTTTGTGCACCAGACCTATGAAATCGGACTAGAGGCAGCACCGGCTCTAGCTGTAACTGGCATACTGGTAAGTTTAGATTATTTGTAAAACTGAACTATGAAATGCGAGTTCTTAAATTATTTCTTGATGCAGTTGTACATAGCATCATTCTCAGCAGGAATGGGAGCAGTTCCATGGATTATAATGTCTGAGGTACGAAAATCACTATCAATACAACTTTCTTGTCTAGTGTCCCATCAGACCATCAATAGTAGGAGGTATAGCTGGTTGGGCTGATTGAGGTCAAAACATGTTTGGGTCTTAACAAAAAGATAAAGAAAAGATGACAAAAGTGGTCAGGCCGGACTGACCCGCCAGCATCTATATGTGTTTTATTTCTTCCTGGTTTATGAACAGGTGGTATATCAAGTATAATTATGAAACTGATGACTAAAATAACTATCTATTTTCTTCAAATAAAACAATTTAGGACACTGCTTTGGGCTCCTTTAAAACTGTTTGACCCGAATCGACGCATTTTCAACATAAATGGTTCAAAAGCTGTGCCTCTAATTCAAGGAAAATTTACCAAAACATTGTTGTCGTTTTTGTAGTTTTATACATAAATAATATATTAATATGAATATGAAAGTCTGTATTCATATATAATCCATTTTTCAACTTAAAGAAATTACTAGTTTGTAAACATTTGAAGGAGTGTTTGGGATTGCATTTGAGAAATCTATTTTCTGTTTTCAAAACGGCGTTTTTAAAACGCAGGTCACAACCTGCTGTTTCAAACATACGTTACCTCTCCAAGGAAATGCAAATATTCACTTTCATACGTTCAAATTGTTAACCAAACACTATTTTTTTATTATTTATGTTTTACAGACAGAACAATTAAATAATCTTGTTCAAAACGCAGCACCAAACACCCTCTAAGTATAGGTGACTTTTTAGCCGTTCAACATGCATCCCTTTCAGCTAAATTCATTAGAATTACTCATTTGACCCTTCAACAAGATAATTAAACTTGAATTAACCCATATTGACATAAAAAGTTTAAAAATCCCTTCTTTAATTCAAAAAACACTCTGCATCTAGATATTCCCTATTAACATCAAGGGCGCTGCGGGAAGTCTAGCAACGCTTGTAAACTGGTTTGGTGCGTGGGCTGTATCCTTCACTTTCAATTTTCTCTTGAGCTGGAGTTCATATGGTAATCTTAACACTTTGATTAATATTAAAGGATCAAAAAAATTTCATACGATATATCGAGATTAACATCTTATATATGGTTTTTCAGGCACCTTCCTTGTATATGCAGCTATAAATTTAGCCGGTATTGTGTTTATCATCTTGATGGTTCCTGAAACAAAAGGAAGAACATTGGAGCAAATACAAGCTGCAATCAATAATTAAGGTCCACAATTTATCATCATCATATCTCTCACATATGCCTGTACATTCAAACAGTAACAAAGTATGAAAATCCATAGAGAGGGTTGCAATGGCAAGATTGGTCAAAACGGGTTTGGGTTGGCAGGTCAAAATGGCCCGGGTCAAAGTTGAGTTGTCATGCAAACACTTTTAGTTTTTTTGTCATTGTTTTATAAACAAAATTTAGAACATCATTTAGCTTTTATGTTTTGTTGTTTGGTAACTATTGAATTGCATAAATTAAGATCGCCCCTTCTCGATATCGGGGTCCATTTTGCAAATTTGAAAAGCCAATGTCACACTTGCTCTTCTTACATTTCTGTGTTACTTCTTAGATTTTGGTGATTTATAAACATTTTCCTTGTAGTACTTAAGCTCTGCTATGCTTTCTTTGATATCCTCCATGGCTCTGTGTTTCTTCTCCTTCTTTGGAGCTTTCTTCTTATCTGTGAATGCAAAGCAATTCTATCTACAATTCCACATTCCACATTCCACAATCAATTTTAAAACAGAAGCCAAGCCACCATTTCACTTGCTCCTTGTTTTTTACCATTTTGCGGGTCATATCTTCATTTACCGACTCAACTTAAAACTACAAATCCTGTGCCATATGAATTCAGTTGAGATTACAATTCGAATTTATTTATATGTCCGTTGGAAATCATTACATAATGTTCTTGATATTAATTTTGGTTCATAAGGCTCCTAAGATTTGTTTATTAAGACACATTTTAGATATTTAATTACAAGTCAAAGATTCTTGTTACATTAACAAAGTTTTAGGGGGCAAGGAACGAGAATGGCAAAGGGTAAAAGAATAAGAAGGAACGTCATAAACATTCCCTAGTATTATCATTACCAGTTTATCTATGCAATCAATACACACACACACACACAAACACACACACACACACACACACATATATATATATATATATATATATATATATATATATATATATATATATATATATAGGCAAAAGTTCGTACGAGAACTGTTTTTCGTACGAGAACTGTGAGAACCAATCTGAGCCGTCCAATTCCCCCTCCTCTAATGTCATTGCCCACCCATGAATTCCTCACATGCACCCTGCCACACTTGATCCCCTCCACACTCTCCATCCATGAACTTCCAATATCCAAGGAACGGCTGAGATTGGTTCTCGCAGTTCTCGTACGAAAAATAGTTCTCGTTTGAACCCTCCCATATATATATATTGAGTTGGTCGACAGTGGTGGTCAATGGTGGGAGTGCTGGTGATAGTAGTTTTTGGTGGCAATAATAAGTTGTGGTGGTGGTTGATGATGGCGGCAATTGTTATGGGTGATGATCTCTGGCGGCGACAACGATGTTGGATAAGGCAACGATTAGTAGCAATTAGTGGTGGTTGTGGTAGTTAGTAAAGGTGGCAACAAGAAGTGTAGTCGGTGGTAGTGGTGATAATCTTGGCAGCTGTGGAGGTTGCTCGTGGTGGCGGTGGTGCAGCAGTCTATGATGGTGAATTGGTGGTAGAGTGCGGTGGTGGTCGGACCAATACTTAAATCCATGGTGGTGGTGGTTGTGGGTGATGGTGGTGGCGGTGGTGAAGATGGTGTTGTTGATGGCGAAAATGATGTTGGTGGAGTCAACAATCAACGAAAATTGATGGTGACAAGCGATGATTGATGATAACATGATTGTGACAGGTGGTGGTGGTGGTGAGGACAGGTGGTGGTGATTGTGCTACAAGTTACGATAGTATGGTGGTTTCGGTGGCAATGGCGGTTGGTGGTGGATCAGGGGGTGAAGGTAGTAACATTTGTTGGTTATGTGGAATATAATCAATCATTACCTATTACTGGGTAATGAAGCATTCCCCAGTAAATTGAGGGTAATGAGGGTAATGAATTTAATGAATTCAGGATAATGGTTTACCCATTAATAAGTAATGATTGATTATATTCCACCTAACTATTAAAACACCAAACCAAACACACTCTAGAATGTTATGTAATCGATCCAAGTTAAGATTTTCTCATCATAGATTAGAGATTGCATTCATTTCTATCATATGCTAAAACATATAAGGCCAAATTGTAACATTGGTTGATTAAACAGTGTTACACACCAAATCACTTAGTGGCCAATTTACTATGTTATTTTATTTTTCAAGAAATTGAAGTCCAAGCGTATCTTTGTGCATGTTTACAGTCATAACGGCACGTAAAGCTATGGAAAAGTAACTAGTTCAAAGCAGATAATGAGAAGTTTATACCTTTTGGGAACCAGCTGGAACATAAAGCCTTAAAGCTGCCGACTAACCACTATAAGAGAAAGAACAGTAGCCAAATCAGGCATGTACTTCTGCATAACCCATGAGGTTTTTTATTATTTTATTTGACCCGTTAAAGATGAAAGATAACCCAAACTGACCCGCGCACCAGTACGTATAACAATGAGTTTATATCAAGTAACAATTTCAATAGTTTTAAATTGTTTCTCATCAGTAACAAAGCTTACTGCAACTGTGGAGCACTATATTATGAAATAATCTAAAAATCTTAGAGTGTTTGCTTTCAAAAGAACATAAAATTAACATATATCGAGTTTCCTGCAAGCACATGAGTATATGTGCACACATGTCTCTTAACAAATTCTACAACCTACGGAAAATATTGTTGAGCAATGTTCCATATTGGATAAAAAGTGATATTGTAATGTGTTTAATGAGGATCCAGGGTCACTCCACTCACAGCCATTGATTTTGAGTTGGAACCCTACAAACTTTCATAGTATGAAAGCAAGGTTCACCACGTGGTTGGTCATAGGCTACACGGACTCCACTTAACCCATAAATGTCCACGTGTTATGAGCAAAAAAAAAAGAACGCCACATGTGAGGGGGAGTGTTTAGTAATGTTTCACACAGACGAAAAGTGACTTTGTAATGTGCTTAATAAGGGTCATAGGCCACTCCACTTATATAGTCAATTGATATTACGTTGGATCGCCACAAACTTAGACATATGCCAAGAGAAGGAGACTTACCCCATAAATAGATTTAAAATATAAGAAATAGAAATATTAAAATTGACAGCTATGGTGGTTTTAGTCTTTATCCATCCACATATTCAAAATAACAACAAAGGAACTATTATACACTATTTGACAATATACAAGAAACATCAAAATTGGATGTTATATGATCCATCCAACAACAATTGCAAAAAGTTTCCATCTCCTGATGCGCATACGTGACGATATGTTGATTATAATCTACAAAATTAATCCAACTTTTCCTAAACTATTGAAGGATATATGAGAACTGTCAAAGGCTTTGGTTAAACGATGTGTCTAGACAAAAACTTGAATTATTTAGGACCGAGGGAATATACGCACTACTATAGAGTAACAGAAGTTGGCCTAAGATCGATTAAAGTATATGTAAAAAGTTAGCCGTTCTATAAGATTATATATTTCATCTTCCATGAATGTATCTGCATAACGCATGTAAGACAAAGGGAGCGAATGCCATACACCTAATTGAATGAATATTCTCATCAAATCTTAAATAACAATTACAAATAATTTATAATTTACAACATGTGTTTAATCTAAATACGAGCAAGTTCATTTAAGAATCATTTATAGAGAGCCAATGCTATTTGATAAGCAGATCATTCAAGCAAATCAGCAACCACAAGACATTTGTCTTACTTGAACACAGTCTCACCACTTGTAGCTCAATGTAGTTGTTAGTTAGTTAGTTTGTTATTTTCTGTTACTAGCTAGCTTAGCTTGTCTATCTATATATAAATATACTCATTCCTCTTGCTGTAAATTAATTCAATTCAAAAATGCAATAAGCATTCAACATACTTCAAACTCTCCCTCTCTTTTCATAATTCTTGCATTTTCCAAGACCTTGAGCATCAAACTGCACATGACATTTTTTGCAATGGGCTTTACCTTCTCTTTGACAAGAAAACCAATCAACAACCATCAACACAACCCACCATTCTTCAACTACCAACTCAACAATGTTGTGGCATGCTAGACTAGGTGTTGGGGAGATAGCAATATTAAACCATAATCAAACCTTCCTATTAATAAGAATAGGATTTGATGTTAACAAAACCATATAATCAGTTTTAGACTTAGATCAATGAAAAACATGTGTTGTTTTTCATTCAGACTTAAAGAATTTTTTTAAGTTAAAACCATCAGCTGAGAAACAGAAGTGAATAACTGAACTCTAAGTATCAGACAAAGGATCAGCTTCAGAGAATCAGGCAAGAAGAAAAGACAAGTATATAAGCATTAGTTGATGATCTACAAGCATCAGCTAAGGATTTACAACCATCAACTGAGAAACAGAGTTGATCAGCTAAGCATTCAAAAGCATCAGCTAAGCCATCAAAGAAGATCAGCCGAGGCTTTCTTCCTTCAAGATAAGAAATTTATTGTCACTAAGTCTTTCTCTATAAGCTTATCACTCTAAATGATAAGCTAAACAATTTTTTCTACTGATCATAAAGATTAATTAACTTATACATCTGAGTCCTTAATTTATTCCTCGTCTGAGCAATTATAGTTGCAGTTTAGAGTTAGTCTCTCAGCTGAGTCGTGAAAAAGTTTGAACACTTAGCTGTTTTTATTCTTAAGTCAAAGGCAGAACATGTGTTGTTTTATTTTGCCTTTAAAGATTTCTTTGTAAAAATAATAACACTTTTTGAATCTACAAAGAGACAAAAATGATGGAGTTTATCCCGAAATTTACACTACAACTGTTTATCCAAGTAAGGCATTTGTAATGCTTACAAATTGCCAACTTGTGGGGGGGATATAGAGAGCCAAAGCAATTCGATAAGCAGATCATTCAAGCAAATCAGCAACCACAAGACAGTTGTCTTACTTGAACACAGTCTCACCACTTGTAGCTCAATGTAGTTGTTAGTTGGTTAGTTTGTTATTTTCTGTTACTAGCTAGATTAGCTTGTCCATCTCTATATAAATGTACTCAATCCTCTTATTGT
Source organism: Pulicaria dysenterica (assembly GCA_947179395.2). NCBI lineage: Eukaryota > Viridiplantae > Streptophyta > Magnoliopsida > Asterales > Asteraceae > Pulicaria > Pulicaria dysenterica. The sequence goes on along the minus strand of OX359288.1, from coordinate 73,006,662 downwards.
AAATTAATTCAATTAAAAAATGCAATAAGCATTCAACATACTTCAAACTCTCTCTGTTCATAATTTCGATATCATTCTTAATGCGAGAACCGCGAGAACCAACCTGAGCCATCCAATTCCCCCTCTTTTAATGTCATTGCCCACCCATGAATTCCTTACATGAACCCTGCCACACTTTATTCCTACACGCTCTCCATCCATGAACTTCCCATATCCAAGGAACGACTGAGATTGGTTCTCGCGGTTCTCGCACTAACAACGGTTCTCGAATGAACCATCCCCAATGAGCCTATATATACAGTACACTAACAGTATACGGCTTAGTCGGTATATCAGTTGCTAAAAATTTCTGATGATTAATTAAAAATATGTTTATTAATAAAAGTGTAAAACAAGAAAGTTTAACATCAAATTTGTTCTCACATCGTATTATATAAAATAACAAAAAAAAATATATATATATATGTTATTATTTCTTCTATCTTATTCTTCTACTTCTACTTGTCCATAATATATAATAGAGTTAATTACATAAATTGTCCATGTGGTCTTCGAAGAATTTCACATTTAATCCTATAAACTCAAAAATTACACTGGTCCTTATGGTTGACATTTTGGTCTTTTAGCCTAACTCCAGTTATCTTTGACGTTAGTCAAAGGGTATATTGGTCATTTTCCATTTATCCTTGTAACCGAACATCCTCTGTTCTCTTTCTTTCTCTTTGTCAATTAATTTTTAATTAACTTTTTATTAAGATTAACTAATAATTAATTAGTTATTAATAAAGTTAATTAATATTTTTATACATATTAATTAGTGATTATCTTTAAAAAATTATTTTTTATTTTAGTTATATCTTTTGAATTTTTAGATGTTCTTGATCTTTAGCTTCAAGTAGGTAAAGTAAGAAACCCTAATAGATAATAAAATAACTTCAATGAATTTCCACTTCAAACCATAAACCCTAATAGATGATAAAGGAAACCCAATCATTAATTAATACAAATCTGAAAACTAAAAAACCCTAATAGATTATAAACTGAAATAAACATACAAGGAAGAAAATAAATTCAAAACACATACAAGAACAAGAACAAGAATAAGAAACCATAAAACAATTTGTTTTATATTCTGGTGTTCTTGATCTTCATCTTCAAGTAGCTACCATCTGTCCATAGTATATACTGGTGTATGTGTGTGTAGATCTGGAGAGCGCCGGTGGTGGTTCAGATCTAGAGACGACAACGACGGTTCAGATTTAAAGGCGATGGGGGTGGTTCAGATCTAGATGCGACATGGTTGTGGTGGTTCAAATATGACAGGAACGACAAGCGAGGTCGTGTGGTGGTGATGGTAGTGTACATTGAAGGGAGAGTAAGGCGGTGGTTGTTCGGGGAAGTTGTCGGTGGTGGTTGCACGGTGGTGGTTGTCGGTGGTGGTTGCACGGTGGTGGTTGCACGGTGGTGGTTGTTGGCGGTGTGGGGGTGGTTATGTTCTTCACAGGGAGAGAGGATTAAGATGGGAAAGTGTGGTGAATGTCTATGCTGGAGAGATGTAATTATAAAAAAAATTCTTTAAATAATGAAATAGGGTTAATATTGTTTGGTAAAGTGGATAACAGGAAAAAAGACCAAAATACTCTCATGTGCAAGACACATGGGGGGCTTTTAACGGTGGTTAGGCTAAAGGATAAAAAATGAAACAAAATGTCAATCATGAAAACTACTAGTGTAATTTTTGTGTTTAAGGGACTAAATGTGAAATTCTCCGAAAAGCACCTGGACGATTTATGTAATTAACTCTATATAATAATAAAAAAAGGGAATAGTAGAATAAAATCATAGTAATATGAAAAACATTCCTTCGTTGCCAATTCTTGCGCAAACAGTCTACGTACTCCGATTCCTATGGCACTCCAACTATTGTCTATGCAAATTCTCCGACCAATTACACACGTAACCCTCATTGATCCGATTATTTCTGCAATTTTCGGATGCAAATTCATGCACTTCCAGTTTCTAACATAATCTCTGGCGAAAAGAAGCAACTCCACCTTCTAAACATTTCGGTTTTCATCTCCCCTGAATTGAAGGAAACATAGGTACGTCTAAATTGGAAGAGCATGTGCCCTAAAGCCTAACCCCCCAATGTGCTTACTTCCATTCATGTTTACGATTCGATTGTATTGTATGATACGATATAAATCAAGCAGTTCTTGTCCTTCTGATTGGCTTTAATTTTTTCACAAAATTGATATCTGAGATATGAATTTCACAGTTCAAATGAGTTGAATGAATCCCTCGGTAATTGCTATCTATAATTTAAATAGTCATAAGTCGGTTTGGCAATCGAGCTCACGCATGCCAATAATTAAATCCCATAACTAGGGATGCAGAGCCTATTTAAGTTTGATTCTGAGTAAATTGATGACAACTAGTAAGAACATTTAGCATGTGAAATTGTTGAATAATACGTAGAAATGAGCAAGAGAAAATGGCCTGGATAAACCGTTTGGATTGTGTGTAAACACTTTCCGAAAGTAAGGATCTTTTCTTATTAAATGGCATCGCGAACTTTACTTTTGGGGTGCGATATCAGGAAGATTAGAGAGCCTTCCTCCAAACTGAGATCGATGTTTATATTCTTCATCAAGACCAAAACCAACCAAAATTTAGTTATCTTTGTAAGTTTGCGGGGTTTCAACTTAAAACCAATTAGCTATGAGAGGAGTAGTCCAGGACCCTTATTAAACATATTACAAACTCACTATTCGTCTGATGTGGGACATTACTCAACAAACTTCGGTTAAACACCTAGAGGTGTTTGTTTCGTGAGAAGAATCAAGGGTTGTGATGATTTGGGTCTACTTATGATACGGTTTGGGTCGGGCCACTGCCCCTAGACCTAGCGAGGGGCGGCCTTCTCTTGACCCCTACTCTTATCATCTCGGTATTCAATTAAGTTAAATTGAGCGTACACTCCGCACCTCCCAAGTCCGAACTCATGTTGGCTTAATGTGAAAACCCTTTTGGTCTCAACTCTCAAGTAAATCACAATTACCTCAAATATTTTATTGATGATTTGAGATATGAAGATTTAGCTGTTAAAACTTGTTGAAACCTTAGCTAATTATAAATGGTTTAGGAGCCTGGCACATGCATGTCTATTTTTTGGGAACATAACAGGAAAGTAAACCTAAACTACATAATTTCAATCTCAAATAAGTAAAACCCTAGTCTGTCTCCTTTGTTTGAAAGCTCCCTCTATCTACTTCTGGTAGTGATAAAAGACCTTACAAGATTGTAAAAGAGTAGATGTGTGTCATAAATCATTAATGATATGAGAAAACAGAACTTCCATCACTAGACAGCATATAACAAGTTACCGAAATGTTTGGTCGTAGATGCGCATTGTCATCTTTTCAAAAGATTTATGGTAGTGATGTTTTTCCTAATATCCCCATTTGATGTCATTTTTGGATTGTGACTTTTAACATGTTGCTAATAATCATGGCACTTCCATTAATTTACATATAGAAAATTGTTGCAACACTCGTGGGAAGCTAAATTTGTTTTTCTTTCAGTTCAACATTTTATCTACACATCGTTTTAAGCATACTGTAGGTTTTTATGATTTGAAATTTTCTCTGATAGTTTACAGATACTATTTTAAGCAAAAGAAGCAGAAGTAAACATGGTTACTAATAAGGATATAGAGAAAAGAGAGGATAGAGGTCAAGATGGTAGAGATCCCCTCTTAGCTCAAAATGAAAGAGGAAAGGAGAATAATTTTATGGTTTACATCAGCACATTTGTTGCAGTATGTGGTTCTTATTCATTTGGAACAGGTGTAAGTCCCGAGATCAGTCAGTCGTTTCAGTTATTGATATTCTTTAATTCCAGAAAACGAAAATCATGTTCAATTTCGGGCCAAGTTACCGACACAAATTTTGCTTTGATCTCACTTTTCAGGTTGGTTATTCATCTCCTACCGAGGCTGCCATTAGGAAAGATCTAAATCTAACAATAGCACAGGTTAGTTTAAGCAGCACTTAACCCAAGTGCAGTGTTAACTTTCTTTAAATAATTTTCAAGCAACATAAGTTTTTAAGCAAAGGCATCTTGAAAAATGTATATATCAAACAAGATCATACAACAAAAAAAACAAGATGAATGGTGCATTCTCAATAATGACACCAAGAAACTTTTAACCAAATCAGAACATAAGTAATAAGATTATCATTAAATGTTTTTCTTGTCTTTGTAGTATTCTTTGTTTGGCTCAATATTGACATTTGGAGCAATGATTGGCGCCATTGCAAGTGGGCCCATGGCTGATTTCTTCGGTCGTAAAGGGGTAAGTTGAGACGATAGTAGAAATAATTACCTCTTAACTTTTGCAATTTCAAAAAACTTAATATTGTAATCGATATTTGAACAGGCATTGAGAATATCAAGTGCTTTCTGCATAGGAGGCTGGCTAGCAATTTACCTTGCTCAGGTCTACACCAGTTTACTTTAAAGTGTTCAACTAAGCTTTGAATTCTCAGCAAAAATACACCAATTGTTAAACAAAATGATGAAATAGTTTTCATTTTATGACAAAAGGGGCCTGTGCCTCTGGACACTGGAAGATTAGCAACAGGTTATGGAATGGGGGTTTTTTCCTATGTGGTACATCATTCTTTATAATTGAACTCATATGATTTCTAACTTTTTGTTAACATAGTATATGCCTCAGAAAAACTGAATGAATATGTTTTGTGTTGTAAGGTACCTGTGTTCATAGCTGAAATCGCACCTAAACAATTACGAGGCTTGTTAACAGCTGCAAATCAGGTTACAACCTCATTAGGATTTAGATTGCTAATACAAAACTTACACATACACACACCATGCTCTAAAAAAGTAGTTATATATGAAGCAGGGGGATGTTTCTGAACTCTTCTCACTTTTTTTCAGCTTTTGATCATAGCTGGGGTCTCAGTTTCCTTTATCATAGGAACACTGCTGCATTGGAGAACCTTGGCTTTGTCAGGTATTTTCTCTTCTCTTTTTTTTTGGACAAATCATTACTGCTAGCTTCTTTTCATTTGCATTTTGCTCACTACTGGCATTCTTGTGAGATAAAAGAAATCTAAAAGAAAATATTATTAATGGGATGGTAGGGATGTAAGCTTGACTAAGCTCGAGCTCGTTTAACTTAAGAGAGCTCGAGCTCAACCCATTTCGAGGCTTCGGAATTGAGAATTAAATAGGCTCGAGCTTGGTTTGGGCTCAGCTCATCGTTTATTGTATATATTATTACACACGTTTAAACCTAGTGATATTGATGCAGGATTGATTCCATGTGCTGTTTTACTAGTGGGCCTCTTTTTTATACCAGAATCTCCTAGATGGCTGGTAAGTTATACAAGAAAACTGTAGAGCAGGCAATATTGACTCGTTATTTATAATTGAGTTTAGGTTTTTTTTCTCTCAAAACATAAAGCAAACAATTTGGCTAAGGGGGGATGTCAAATGGGTCACATGAGTGAAAGTCTCTAACTTTCAACGCCTTTCCTAAAACACTATATTGAAAAATTAAAAGTCTTGGTTATAATAGTATTGTTTTCATAATTGGGCAAGAAAAAAGTTATGTGGACCAACCAGGCCCGACCCATTTCGACCCGCACTCAAAGATACAACAACAACAACAACGATACCCAATCCCGTAAAAGCGGGGACCCGTACGCAAAGATGATTTCTTTAAATTCCATTACGCAACCTGTCCTTCTTGACACATCTAAGAAAAGTTCCAAGTATTTTACTGCTGAAGATTTAAGCAATTTTGGCATGCATGCAGGCTAAGATAGGAAAACAAAAGGAGTTTGATATCGCACTAAGGGAACTTCGTGGGAAGGATGTTGATGTATCTGAGGAGGCAGCTGAAATCAAGGTTTGCATTTCAAAGCTCTATTATTCTATTCATACAGAAAGAATATACAAAAATTGAGGGTTATCAGATCTTGCAAATTTTGACAGGATTATATAGACGCACTAGAAAAGCTCCCAAAAGCCAGACTATTTGATCTGTTTCAGAGAAGATACATGAGATCCGTAATTGTAAGTTGTCCTCTTGCCAATTAGATTACACCGAGAAATGCGCTGTTATTGTGTCAAAGTTAATGCTAACTTTCCTTTTTTATCCACTTCTAATATGAAGATAGGAGTTGGATTAATGATCTTTCAACAATTTGGAGGAATAAATGGAATCTGTTTTTATGCAAGCAGTATTTTTGAATCTGCAGGCATGTATCTTGAATTATGTTCTTCTATTTGTTCAACCAGCGCCATAACAACTAAAGATGGATTTACTAATGAATGGGTTGATTTGGGTTGTAGTGTTTCTCTTGCAGGTCATATGGGTAAAATAGAAAGAAAGAAAAATAGGTTCATAGGAAACATGTCAAAAGAGCTAATCGAAAGTTATGCAAAATGTATTTTTAATTCTTCCCAATTCATATGTCACACTAATTATTCATTTTAAAGAAAGGACGACTTTCATGAATATGTATTCAACTTTTCACGAATTCCCATTGTTTGTATCGAACTTTAAATTCTTTTGTTGTATGTATCAAACTTTTAATTTGTTTCTATTGTATGTATTATTAAACTTATATCATTATTTTTTATTGTATGTAACCAAATTACATACAATAGAACAAATCAAAAGTTTGACTCAAGCAATAAAAGATTTTAAAGTTATATAAACACGCTAAGAATTCATGCAAAGTTGAATACATTTTCATGAAGTCTTTCCAAAAAAAAATCAAGCGTTTTGGACGAAAGTTTTTTAAAAAGGAGTTTTTTCTGGTTAGGGGAGTTTACGTGGTCTAACTGTTACATACCTTACCATCCCTGGCCATTCCTGATGAAAACCCCCATGGCACTAGAACCGTAGACCTCCCCTTTAAGGTACCAGTGCAACCTTACCCAGTAGGCCATCAGGTTATGGTTAGTTTTAGACAAAAGTGTTTTAGGTTAACTAACTCATTTCAACTCGTACAAAAGTTCACTCACTTTGACCCATTAACCCTGAACTAATGATTACTTTACCGAACTAGTGAAATCCCCCACCACTTTTACCCATGGACGGACCTAAATAAAAAAATAAATAAATTTATTGTATCCATATTAAAGAAAACATAGTAGCCATATGTAACACCATTAATTTATATCCAACCATACATAACACTTTTAGTAAATTTTATGTACATTTTCAGGATTTTCCGTTGATATTGGTACAATAACGTATGCCATTCTTCAGGTTATTATCCTTATGAGATTCATAAATTTAGAACTCTGTTTTAATGTATTTTGTACCGAGTGTTGCTTCTTTTTATTATTATTATTATTATTATTTTGTTTTTTTTTTTTTTTGATCTCCAGGTTGTTGTTACCACCTTAAATGCACTATTTATTGACAAAGCGGGTAGAAAGCCACTGTTACTGGTAAAATTAGAATTGTATATCAACAACACATTATATAATCTTTTAGTAGTTCATCCTTAAATCAATATCAATTTTTAATCACATGCATATTTCAAGGTCTCTGTGGCAGGGATGACTTTGGGCTGTTTATTAGCAGCAGCTTCATTTTACATGAAGGTTAATCATCTATTCATCTGACACTAAAACTTTATTTGTGTTCTTGATTTTAAAAGGTGGAGGGAGATAAAGTCCATGATTTTGAAAGAAATTAAGAGCGCGTAAACCTTTTGTCTTCTAGAGATTTTTTCCAAGGGAGAAAGGAATTGAACGTTCGGAAACTTTTGAATGATTTTCTAAAACATTACCTTGCTCTCAAACGTGGGAAGATTTGGAGAGAAATGAACCGGATTTTGTGTTAAACATGTGGAGAAGAAGGGATCGATATTGAAACTTTTTTGAGAGAACCTAAAAAGAGAGTTTGTTCTCTAAGTTTAAAAAGGAGAGATGGATAAATTTTTTAAAATTGAATACTTCATTATACATTGATAGCTTAAACGCGTTACTGTTTGACAAATTTACTTGTGCACCAGACTTATCAAATGGCTCTAGCAGCCGCTCCTGCGCTAGCTGTAACTGGAATACTGGTAAATATTACTACTACACTTACAAAACTGAAACTACTAACATATATATGCATTCTGAAATCATTTTCCTCTATTTCAGTTGTATATAGCCGGATTCTCATTAGGAATGGGAGCTGTTCCATGGGTTATCATGTCCGAGGTATATATATATATATATATACTTATTTATCAACATCAATACAATTTCTTAATTTTGACACATGAATTGGTGTTTTCTCTAACGAATACATTTGAAAATATTAGCTTAGAAGGTAACGGGTCCAGCTACATTATTTGACTCGATCATTAATAATTGGACGAGTATGTTGTATTGTTTAGATATTCTCCATTAACATCAAGGGCACTGCTGGTGGGCTGGTAACACTAGTAAACTGGGTTGGTGCATGGGCTGTTTCATACACTTTCAATTTTCTTTTGAAATGGAATTCTTATGGTAAGATAATGTGTTAAATCAATTTTTCTAAACATTCATTAATTTATGTTTATTATGGAAATTAATATGATCATGTTGTTTCAGGCACTTTTCTACTTTATGCAGCAGTAAATGTAGCTTGTATTTTGTTTGTGATCAAGTTGGTACCTGAAACAAAAGGAAGAACTTTGGAAGAGATACAAGCTGCCATTAATCATCAGTGACACAAATGTCACTAGAGGCCGACCCAGAAATATGATTCAAGGGTTGCACTTACATAAGACGAACAAATCTTGTTAAGATTCAACACTGCGCGCGAAAATTCAGGGTTTACTCGGTCTACCTACTAGGTTCGCCACTCAATATCACCCTTGTAACCTTGTTATTTAACATTACACTCTTGAATGCATTTTAAAGTTAGACTTGAAAATAAATCATTAACCATTTATATATGATTAGAAGCAACTTCTAAGATTATAAATGACTGAAATGAACGTTTTTCAATTCTTTTAATATGGCGAGATTAAATGACGTAAAATGATGGTAAAAAGACTAAAACACCATTTCAATTCTTCTATTAAATATATAAGCCATGCCAATTATTCAAGAAACCTCGATTTATTTCTTGTAACATACAAAAATTCAAGAAACAAAATCCAAATACATAAAACAAACTAAACAAATACATAAATCTTTACATGTGCAAGATACTCTCCAGCTTCCTCTCCCTTAAACAATCACAAACCTCATTCCAAAACCAAACAAGAAGAAAAAAAAACCCGAAATATGTACGCACACATATATATAAATTTATATATCTGTATTACTACTATGTATCTATCTGTCTAAAGTTTGCATTTTCCATACCCCTTTTGATGAATTAGAATTTGTTATCTTGACAACTTTTTGCTTAGGATGTCGATGCCTCCTAACATACTGTTGTTGAGTAGATACAGAATCTACCTTAGTTACATCGACTTTGACTATGTGATGGTCAGAAGTACCTTTCGATGATAAAACCATATATGAACCTGGAACAAACTTATAAGGAGAATCCGGGGACACCAATATGTAATCTACTCTTGTACCATATTTGCATGTACCCTGCACATCTGCATTATTATTCTTCTTTTAGATTCCTGAAACAAACAATACAACAGCCATAATCTTTAGGAGATGCTTTAGATTAAGTGTTCATACTTTGGCCTTTCGCGATAATCACTACTGATTCACATTCGCCTGCAAAATCCTTAGCATCAGTGTACTGTTTGCTCTTTAAGTACTTCATCACTTCAACTTTTGGTGTCGGTTTTCCCATTTCTTCATAGTACTGAAACAACATGTCATGTAAGCAGTTATTTAGTAGAGTTCGCAATATCAAATGGGTTGAAAAATATTCAAAATTTTGTTAATATTATTATTATAAAAAAAATTGTAATAATTTTGTTTTCATAATCATAAATAACACATTAATGGTTTATAAAAACTGTTTGTGGGTTAACCTGGCCCGGCCCACAAAATGACCCGTTTTGACAAGATGGTGGTTTTTGATGTACCTTAACAATGTCAGTCCATCTTTCGGGGGAATAGTCTGTTTCATCAAGAGAGTTGATACCTCCAGCTAAGATGTGTGGTCTCTCTTTTGATTCGATTATTGCATTTATCTGCTTCATTCGCCAATTCTCATCAAGATGATCAAGAAGAGTACAATGAAAATCAACTTCTCCGGTTTGGGGAACATCAATTGTAGCTTTTAAAACATTCCTGCATCCGTTTTAAGAATCGTTAAATATGTTTCTTGATACTAATGAATGAGTTGTTTCAGGTTGTGTTTTATTTAAATGTGTCATAATTGAAAAAAATTAGAAGTTTAGCCAAAATGGGAACGGACCAAATAGCATAAACGGGTCAAACAGGTTGAAAGTCACAAAATTTCATAATCGGGTTGGCACATCAATCACAGTAGACTGGGATCGGTATCACTAAGAAGAATACAAACGCTTACAGACCGCGTTTATTTAATAATTATCCCAACAAATTCAAAACTAAAATCAATCAAGAAACTCCAGCCACATCAAGAAGAAAATGAAGTCATGGACCACCAGAAATAAAACTGTCACTACTAAAATTCATATTTCAGCATCAAACTTTGAAGGAAATAAATGACATTTACACATAAATGGAAAATGAGTGGATACTTGGTGTTTAAAGTTTCTAATTAAAGTTAGAGTTTCAGTTGGAATCAAGAGGTGAAAGAGTCAATCACATGCCAAGAAAATTACAAAATAATGCCTAAAATGTTGTTCTTAGTAGTAGTAGTTGAACTTGTTTTCTTTTTCTTTGCATACAGCTGTTCCCAAACATGATACCAAACAGCACTAACATTCAACTTGTTTTTAGGGTTTCATGAATTATTCAGCAGAAATTTTGCAAAAGTTAGGTGATGACAGAAAGATTTGTATCTAATTTTTGCAACTTATCAAGAAAACAACCCCCACCCTACCCTACCCTACACCCAAATGCAAAGAAAATCCCATTTCCATATGTTAGTTTGTATCTTTATGTGTGGGTCCCATCTTAATTTCGAGTAATTGGAATACGTATTCATACTTTTTTGTACTATATTGGACGGGTTGGGTTACGAAATAAAACAGGCTCGGGTCAAAACAAGTTGGGTCTGATTGAATTGACTTGTTAATATCTATTCTTATCTTAATTTCTCATTTTATAAATAACTATTACATTAAATATGATAATCACTACTATTATTAGAATAATGATATAATATTTTTGAATAAACAGATTTTAAATGAATCCAACACATTTCTGTTTAGCTATTTCAACTGTTTAACATGAAATAAATCAAGTATAATCTAAGTTTATTCACTTTTGTGTAAAGGGAATAATAATTATTATATATAACATATTATTATGTTATCTTTTTGAAGTACTAAAGGTATGAGGAGTAGCCATTTATGGCTTTTCACAATTACTACACTTTTTATTGCCCTTTCCCTCAAGGAATTCTAATTCACTTTGAAAAAGAGAGGTCATGGGTCAGGGCCCCTCTCAATACAATAAACCCAAACATTTATCTCAACTTTCTTGCTTTTAAAGACAATTAATTGTGAAAATTGACAAGATTATTAATTTAAACAATATTAATGCAAACAAGAAAACACCGAATCATAAGAATCTTTCTTTCTTCTTCTGTTTATTTTGTCTTATATTTATTATTATTATTTTTATTGGGAAAATAATCTATACGGCTAACGGCACCTAACTTATATATACATACTACTTAAAGTATACATTGAAATAACAAAATCAGTTAAATAATATGTGAGCACAATATCACCTAGCTCAGATGAAATCATCGTACAAATGATTTCTCATATTTAAATACTTTTTAAAAGTACTAAATCATAGTAACAAAGCATAAGTGATTTTGAAGGTATGATAGTAATTCTACCACATTAATCATAAGTAGAAATAGGTAATACGTGAAGATAATCATTTTCAAAACACAATTCATCTTTTTAACCGAAAGGGCGAAACTCGAACCTGAAATCGGAATCATCGAAAACTTTCTGAACCTTTGAACGTTTTATCGGCCATTTCGATAGAACCGCGTTACCATATTCGGGTGCCCAACTCTCTGCAAAAACATAATTCATACCCAAAGCAGCAGCCAAATCAGATAATGGCTTCATGTCTTTTTCTTCTTCAGCTTTCACATCTTGTAAAGCCAATATATCTGCATCTAGTTCTTTCAAAACCTCAAGAACAGTCTTCGTTGACCTATAGTTTCCCCTTTGACTTTCGGATTCTCTTGAAGAAAAACTACTTTGTGATCTTAAAACACCTTTTCCTTTCAAAAGCCTGCTTATACCTTTGGAACTACTAGTTTTTGAACTTGGGTCTGTTTCTGCTTCATCTATAACAAAGCTCAATTGCCCACTTCGCTTCAATGAGATCTCATTATCAGGTAAGTTTATCGATACTCTTAGCTTTGACTTTGCAAACTTCTTCTGTTTTGTTTGAGTGTCTGAACTACTCATGGAGCTTGAATGTAAAGGTGATTGCTTTAATATACTTTTGGGTCGATCAACCATTGATTTTGATCTTGAATTAGTATAAGAAACTGAGCAATTGGAGTTTACCTTTGTGTCATTTTCATCATCTTCGCCATAGTTAAAGCTTGAAGCTTTTTCAGTCAACTCTGGAACTGCCGGTGCCATGGAGAATAAAGCAGCATTAAATGTTGCAATTCGAATTGGGTTTTCTGGTTTTGAGATACCCAAATGATTATTTGGATGAATTGTGGCTGACCCATTTGTGTTTGACGAATCTTGACCTCTAGAATTTGTTTTTCCGAATCTTTTGATGATGACTTTGGACTTTGCACGGCGGCGCACTGGCCACCGGAGCTTTAAGCAGAGTCGCCGGAAGTTCTTGTTGAAAATATTAAGCATTTCTGCAGAGGAAACTTCACCCTAACTGAGGGTTTGATTCCTCTTTCTGCAATTGTGATCAAGAAAAGACGATTTTATTATATAATAATTGTGGGTTGTTTGTGAATCGATTAAAAAACTGAAACTTCGGTTGAAAACTAAGAATTCAAGAAGTGATTTCGATGGTTGGTTTGGGGATTTTATAAACTGTTTTAAAGTAGGGATTCTACTGCTTCTAGAGTTGTAGTAGGGAAAAGCTTTTAATAATGGGAGAGTTTTATGGGAAACAACCTGTGTGACGACATTTGGCAATAATTCAAAGGGTCCTTTATTAACTTCTTTTGGTTATATTATACAAATACAATATATATATATAAAAATATACTAGATTAAATATGTTTATTGTTATAAGACTGGCCGTTTTAAAATACTAAATAATTTTTAAATATGGAATAAATAAGGATTTAAAAAATAGTAATAGATGGAGTAAAACTGAGACCAGTGATGAAATTATCGACGCGAGTGGAAGAACGGAGTGACGGTAGAAACATAGAGAAACATGATTTTGTTTCTTATATAAGCCATCAATCGTAGTTTTACAACTAGGGTAATAAAGCTAAGTATTGGTTGCAGTAAAAAAACTAAAATGAACTAAGGAGCTGTTTGGTTGGATGGATTTCAAGGGATTTTGTAGGAATTGAAATCCAATTCCTAAGAAATCCTATATTTGGTTCAACTTTGAGGTATGGAATTAGAATCTTGGTATGGAAAACATTCCCTTACCTATGGGAATTCAAAATCCTTCCAATTAGCTAAGGATTTCAAAATCCTTCCTTATGCAAACTACGATCTGGTGCTGCAGACTGGGAACAGATGACCGACGACAGACGACCGGCGACAGACGTCCGTAACAAGCACCAACCGGCGACTAACGAGCAGCAACCAGCAACCTTCGAGCAGCGACTGGCGAGCAGAGATTAGGGTTACGACCGCGCGGCGACGACCTAGCTTGGATTAGGGTTACGATCGGCGGCGATGACCTGGCTTCTGTGGTTAGAGGTGGCGATGTTGGGGGAAGCTTCGATTAGGGCTACGACCTTACTATTTGGGTCGACGGTGGTGGCAGCTTCCACTGCGATTTGGGTCCCGTCAATGGTTGTGGAGGTTGGAAGGAATGAATTCCACTGGCTTCGGTGGTTAGAGGTCCCATCGATGATGGTGGTGGTGCAGCTTCAGTCGATGATAGTGGTGCAGCTTCTATCGATGTGGATTTCAATTAAATCCAATTCCTTGTGTATGTACCCAAACACAATAAGTCAAGATTTGGATTCCAAATCCAAATCCTTCAAAATCCAATTCTTTCCTACAATTCAATTCCTTCAAAAAAACAATTCATCCAACCAAACGCCACCTAAGAATTTGGTTAATATGATATTCTGAAAGATATTTGTAAAAGATAATGATTCATAAACCGTACTCTGAAGATCTTGAACACCCTAGTCTGTACTTTTATCACTTCTGATTTGTTATTAGGTCTACTTTTTATGTTTTATGGTAGTAAAAAACGATATTTTATTGTTTAAAGTCATGTATGAAATACTTTTTAATACTATGATTTATATTAGAGTTACAATTAAATCCAATTTTGATAAGAAAAGTCAAAATTGGAATTTAATGCTTATTAAATGAATGTTTCATATTTAATTTATATCTAAATTTATAGCTAAGATTATATAATAAATTTTATTTGATTTGGTTTTTTATTTATATTGGAAGACCTTGCAAAATTAATAAGAAACACTTTATATTTTTCACGTTTTTGTAAACTTACTACAATATAAGTTCATCCCAATTACAAATTCATGTTTATAATTATTTCTACGAAGGGTTTTGTAATTAGCGCACACTAGTTTTTGAAGTTTTTGGTTTTTGTAAAGATTATTATTTATGAATGTAAATAGGGACAAATTAAATAAAAAAATTATGGATGATTATGTAGTAAAAGAATACCTATACAAAACAAGCAATCAACGTCTACAAGATATAGGACTACAAAGTCAGAAAACACAAAGAAAAAACATTACAACATTCGAAAAAAGAACAAAATTAGTCGGACCCCTCACAAACGTACCCCTTACAACAATCAATTGGCGTTTACGAATCTATAAATAAAAATTAGAAGAAGCTTTTCTATATTGGTTTATAATACAAATTAAAGAATCGGATTGAGTTATCCCAAAGGGATTCTCCGGGTTGAGAAGTGATCTCTATATCGAATCTATATTGAAAGTTTAAAAGAATCATACAATAACAACGTACTCAAATTCTCAAATTACGTAGTTTAATTTAAGTTTTTCTTAATAACTATAGTTATTGAATAAGTTTTTGTAGTCTAGTAGTATTTGGTGGCTGTTGAGTAGTGTCTCCTCTTAAGAAATTGTGAGTTCAAGTTCCGCTATAAAAAATAAAGTAGAATTTAAGAGTAGGTTTAATAGAAGTGTGAGTTTATGGTTAAAAAATAGTTCAGGAAAACATAAGAAAGTAGGTTATAAAAACATTTAATAAATTTAAATAATAATGAGGTGTGTACGTATTTAATAATAATATTTAGGCAAAAGGGTGGTTGGATGAGATTCTTCTTGTTGTCTTTGCGTTGGATTGAGACAGGCAAAGAGAAGATGCCAACTGCTCCCGCAAGAAGAAGAAGACGAAGCCTAGAAATATGTTTCAATTATTTATTTTATTATATTATATAATAAACTAAAGAAAATTATCGGAAATTGTGGAATCCAACAACTATATATATAGTATTCAAACTGTTACTTGAAAATAAAATCTCAGTTTCTATTATATTATTAATTAATTTATTTATTTATTATAATAATAATAATAATAATAATAATAATAATAATAATAATAATAATAATAATAATAATAATTATTATTATTATTATTATTATTATTATTATTATTATTATCATTATTATTTGCTTGTTACCTAGTCTATAAATTCATTATAAGTTTGGTATATTATTCTGAGTTGTTTCTAATGAGAAAGAATATAATTTTATTTCAAATGCATATGATTCATATATATGAGTCAACTCCTGTCTTTCCATTATCAATTTCATATTATTATTTAGTTCAAAATTATATGAACCCATTTAAGGTCTTCTCAAAAACAATAATATAAGTCCAAATATATTTTATTGTTAACATTGTGTTGCCATGTCAAAACTCAAATTAATTATATCGGTAAAGTATGTAAACATTAAACTAAATTGATTTTAAAAGTGTCCAACTGTCCATCATTAACTTCAAATGAGTTTCAAATATATTTTTTGGACGGCAAACACAAACACCCATCTAATTTGCATATTATGTTTTTAACATGACTTGAACTCTCAATCTATGAGAGAGAGAGCCACCTTGATACCGCTAGACCAAAAGCCATTTGATGAGTTTGAAATATATGCATTTTGTATGTGGATTTCCTGTCTATATATTCATTCTTAATTGTTGTAAAATTCAAGGAAGATAATTGTTTTATGCAAAGTTTTAGTGTTATATATATATATATATATATATATATATATATTACATAAGACAGTTGTGCGTACACATAACTATATATTTTTTTATAAATCATTAATAATTATTGTTACAATTAGGACAATAAGATCAAGTATATATTGATAATAAGTGAAAAGATTTTAATACGATTATAAAATATTTTAAAATGATAAAATGAAGAATTTGGTTAAACATAATATATTATATAAAGCGTAAATATAATATTCGTAAATTAGTGTGGACAACTATAATATTTTTCAGGTTTAGGAAGGTCATATGAAATTCCTCTAATAAATTTGATTCTCTTTTGACTAAGTAAAGACAATTTAAAATTTGACTTTTGATTAAATGGATAGTCAAGGTTAAACAATTAGATTTATTTTATTAAATAAAATGTTAGGATCACACAATATATTTGATACGTGTTATATATATATATATATATATATATATATATATATATATTATGTGTGTGTGTGTGTGTGTTTTGATCATTTATATATATACCAACTGTGAATTGCATCCGGATGGACCATCAATAATAAACGAGGTTTGATTTTTCCAAAATATTCATCATTAATATTGCGTTAGTAATGAGTCATTAAAATTATTAGACATTGCTCTATTTCAATCAATTGTCAATATTTGGTCTTGTAATTCTCGTATGAAAAACAATTCTTGTTTGAAGCCACACACACACACACACACACACACACACACACACACACACACATATATATATATATATATATATATATATATATATATATATATATATATATATATATATATAGGGTAAGGTTATATAAAGAACCTCCCTTAAACATAGAACCTAAAGAACATTTTCTGGTAATGACACGTGACACATAGTCTAGGGGCAAAAAAAGAAAATTAAAAAAATATATATCTCGCCTCCTCCAGGCCTCCAGCGACCCATCATATTTTAAAAAAAAATACCCCCAATTACTTTAAATGATCATAACTCGTTCGTTTTTAAGAAGTTTAACAAAAAAAAATTATACCGTTAGATTCAGTTTTTCGTCCTCTTTCAAACAAGACCGGGCTTGATATATTTCAGAAACTTTTTTTTTTAAATGCGAAGTTTGCATTTTGAGCTGGGTTCATTCAAACCCAAAATGCAAAATCCGTAGTTTGCATTTTGATATGGGTTCATTCAAACCCAAAATGCAAAATTCGTAGATGTTGGGTTCATTGAAACCTAAATGCAAAATGCAAAATCCGTAGTTTGCATTTTGAGCTGGGTTCATTCAAACTTAAATGCAAAATGCAAAATCCGTAATTTGCATTTTGAGCTGGGTAATTCAAACCATGCAGAATGAAGAATGCAGAATGCAAAAAACATGCAGAATGAAAGAATGCAGAATGCAGAAATGCAAAAAACATAAAGAATGCAAAATGCAAAAAACATGCAGAATGAAGAATGAATAATGCAGAAAGCAAAAAACATGTAGAATTCTAAAAAAAATGCAGAATGCAGAATGCAAAAAACATGCAGAATGCAGAATGTAAATCCGTATAAACATGCAAAATGCAAAAAACGAAAAACGCAAAATTTATGATCTGAGACGAACCATTTGCGACGACTGCAAGGTCATTAGCGATGACTTTGCTTATTTGCGACGACAGATTTAACTTCATCGTCGCTAATTTCTGATCTGAGACGAACCTTTTTCGACGACATTCAACTCTTAGCGACGAGCTGCCAAAATGCAAAAAAAATGGTGTTTTTCCTGTACAGTTGCCAAAATGCAAAAAAAAAAATCATTTTCAAATTTTTTTTAGAAAAGTATAGGAAGAGTGATCTTGTTTGAAAGAGAATTAAAAAACTAAAAGAATGGTATAATTTTTTTGATTAAATTCACAAAACTTAAAAAGTTATGGCAATTTAAAGTTTTTTAGGGTTTTTTTTTTAAATCGTGGGTGTTGGGGGGGGGGGATAATTACATTTTTGCCCTATTCTTCCTAAATTAATACATAATATTTACAGTTTTGCCATCGATCAATCTCATCCATTGATATTGATGATCCAAAGGTCCAGATTGGTTCTTTAGGTTCTTTGTTTAACACATGGTTCTTTATTGATCCAATTTCTATATATATATATATATATATATATGTATATATATATATAGAGAGAGAGAGATAGAGAGAGAGAGAGAGAAAAAGAGAGAGAGAGAGAGAGAGAGGATGGTTCAAATGTGAACTGATTTTCATACGAGAACCAATCTTGACCCTTGATGTTAAGGTTGGAGTGACCATTGTCAATTTTATTTCGGTTGGGGGTTTGTGTTTTTTATGTTCAAGTCGAGGCGAGTTTTGGTTAGATTAGTCGGATTCCTCTTTTTATGTTAGGTTTCCCGATTCTAATGTGACATATAATCGGGAAGAATTTTCATGTATTTTGATAGTATTGTCTAGCTTCTTTAAAAATAGTAAGTCGTGCTCTATGGTTCTACCTAATTAGAATGTAAGATGATGAAAATAACGTTTGTCGATCAGCATCCTACTTTATAATCATATCTAGTAAAGAAATCAAACAATAGCAACAATATATTATTGTGCCCAAAAATTGGTGTATATATTATTGGTGTATATAATAATCGTTAAGACAAAGTATATCATATTTTAGTACATTTTGTCCATCAAATTTAGATTAAGTTTAAACTTAAAGTTTTTTTTTTAAATTCTAAATTATAACAATGATATGACATAGATTCATGCACTTTATCTTACTAATATCATCATTCACTTTATTGATCCCATTTTTTAATAATTATATATATAAATCACATATAAATTATAATATAATAGCATTACCACTGAATTGAAATAGTCAAATTACTAACTAAGTAATACAAGTAAATTAAAAGTTAAGACTTAAGACTTCAAATTTTACTCCACGACCAAAAACAAAGGAATCTTGCATGGGAAGCCACGTCACCTGAAATACGGCGTACGCCTCTCCAATGCATTGCCACCGGGTCGTTATCTACTTCCCTATTCAACTACACACTCACTTTTTTATTTTTTTTATTTTAATATAACCTTTTATCTATTTAATATATATTAAAAAAAATAAACTAATTACATTATTGAACTATTTTTAGAATATCTTTTATTTCAAAATAGCTTTAAATTATTCCTAAAATTTATCTTACTAATCATTCTTATTTATTTTCTAAAATGGTCGGTAGCTACCGGCGTGAATCAGTAAATATATCAATTTTTCTTTTTTCATCTTTCCATTTTGATAAATGTTTCTTGATTTTTTATTGATATATAAATTTATTATATGTTTATTATTTCACACCATAAATGTTTAAAATGTACATAAACAATCCCGTGTTACTACACGGGATATTAAACTAGTCAAGTAATTAAGTAATTATATCAACTATCGAACAACTACATATAAAACTAGCTTTTGTTGACTTTTGTAGTCAAATTCCTTATACAATTAGCTTGACAATATTTCTTAGAGTAAAAGAAGTGGCCGGTGAAATCGGCGTGAAACCCCCCCACCGCGCCGTGGTAGACGGTGAAACCACACCATGGCGGCGTGGTGTCTTCTTTGGCGTGACATAATCCGCGCGGTGGTAGCGACGTGGTGGAGTATTTCTTGTATTTTTTATTTTATGATGTTAGACAAGAAGAAGAAAAGAATCAAGCAGCAGAAGCTGTAAAAAAGAAAAAAACTTAGAAGAAGGAAAGAAGGCGGCGTCAGGAAGAAGAAGAAGGGCTGAAGTCTTCAACCCTAAATTGTTTGATTTAAATATCATATGAAATTTTCAAAAATATCCTCAAAGTTTATTATGCTCGACACTTTCACCCCTTTAAATTTGACTTGTTTTTTTTTCTAATTAGTAAATATAATATATAAAATATAAACTTTAATAACTTAAATCTTTCATAAAATAAATTAATTATTAATTAAGTATTATTAGATATAAAATTAATATAAGGTGGGTCCCAAAATTTGATGTGGTGAGGAGTGACTACTACAGGTCTATGTGATAAGCTAAGTGATGAAAGTGAAAAGCTGACGTAGCAGTGTAATGCGTGTGGTGGGAGGTAACCACTCCCACCTCTCTTTTAGAACATTCATCAACAATGTACGTACATGTCCATAAAATTAATCTAGCAAGGTCCATTTTATGCAATAGACTTATCAAGCATATATGACCCACTAATTTACAAATAACATATATTGATGATTAATTAATTAGGACTAAACATCAAATTAACACGATTAATTAATTTAATATCTATATATATATATATATATATATATATATATATATGATCGAACAAGTTACAGTGGACCACACAACATCATTCCAGGCGCCACCATCATCGTATCTCGTTATAACCGCCATCTAACTACCGGAAATCACCACTGGACCAATGGCGTAACAAAACTCGCATAGTAGGGACCATTGGTGTAATTTTTCTACTTAAAGGACTAAACCAGTAATTATGGACAAACCACATGGACCATCCGTGTAATTAACTCTTTATATAATTAACTCTTAACTAACTTTTCCCTCAACAAAAGTCTCCAAATTAGGTTGCTAAGTGCTCAATTTAAAGACACTTACATGTCTGATTTTTGAGTATCTTATGACAATAGCTATAAGATCACAGTGTAGTTTTCTATGCACATTAATCCTAACTTCATATACTAACAAGTGTACACTATGTTTCACCTACGAGTACAAAACATTTAACAAACGGGGCTACTTATAACCGTAGCTAGTGAATGCTCCCACGTCAAAAATTTGTAATAAATTAAGTTAGAGAATCATAATCCACATAACAAATTTTCACCACGATCTCATCCTTGCCGGTGGTGACCACGATCACTACCACGCACCTTCATAAACAATAAAATTTACAACTGAAAATCTGATCCAACCTCGTATTATATTACTCATAAACAACTGAAACACATACAAACAAAACACTTACAAGATACGATAGGCCCTACACCCTTAATCTGCAAATAGATGGATTTTTTTTTAAATCTCAAAAAAGAAGACAAAGTAAAGAAGCTTCATCATTGTTATCACTTTCTCTTAGAAACCAAAATTTTATTAACGTACCAATTCATCTTTAAGCAAGATGCTAGAAGAATAAGATTACAAATACAAACTAGAATAAGGAAAAAGGATACAACACCACATATATAGACCAAACAAGAAATTTAATTTTTGATCTAAATTTTATCCATGTAAATAGCATCAATTGTACTTCATCAATTTTATCCATGTAGAGAATCTTAAGTTGTTAAAAATCACCTTATTTATTTCTTTCCACACAAGCCACATGAGTCATGACACTCCCTAGGCTATAATAACATCCAAGAATTTCTTTTTTCGCTTGGAATTACCTTTATCTAGCAAATTGCATATAAATTCATTTAAGTATTTAATTAAACCTGTGATTGCCAACTTCAAAATCAATTTGTTTTTCAACATAAATTTATGTAATAATTTTAATCAATTTCAAGAAATTTTATGAACCAAAGAGGCCATAACTGAAACCAAATCTTACAAATAATAAAATTTAAAATTACAGTTGATTTTCTCCTAAGACATTTCATATGTGATTGTGGAATAATTAAAGAGAAAGTTATAAAAAACAAAAAATGTAAAAGAACAGAAAACAAGAGTCAAGATTCTGTGCACAGAAAAAAAAGGAAGGAATGATATGGTATCATCTGTCAGTGTCAAACTCAATTATTCGCACCTCCATCCATTCACTTTAATCATTCACTTCTACAAAAATACTTTCACAAATTAAAACACCGTCGACAATCATATTGTCAACTACAATTTTTCAAAGGGCGTTTCTATATGTCCCATTAATATTTATATATCCTTCTTGATGTGATGTATGTCAGAGGAAAAATAACATTAAAAGTTGTAAGTTAATGATTTAACATATATGTATGTGAGAGGGAGGAGGGATATTTAACATCACCATTTTCCAAAGTTTTTGGCTATTATTATTATTTGTATGCAACAATTCTTTTATATATAATATGTATAAGTATTTAATAACATATTGTATAAGTTAATAATGTATACATTATTATGTATGGATAATTTTTATTGTGTGCAAATTATCATTATCCTTTTTATATTTGTATGGATCATTGTACTCTCCTGTTAAATAATCCTACGTCATCTTTCGACTAACTAAGTGGTGACATGTAGAATATACGAATTCTTTTTACATATCTCATGAGGATGAGTAGAAAGATTTAGTGTAAAATAATATAAAACCTCTCAATATATATTGTTTAAAGCCATGTTAAGTTTTTATATATAAAAAAGAGTTTTCATGTTCAAGTTATGACTTTGGCTTAAAACAATGTTGATTTTTCATTTACTGTTTATTATCTTAAAAAGATTAATGTATTCATACAAATTATCCTATTTTCCTACCCATAGCTTATTTATAAGAATTTTTTTTTTATTTCTTCTGAAAGTAAGTATTTCTAGTTCTATCTTTCTGACTACTAAGTTATGACATAAAAAATTCAATAATTTTCAGTATTCATCATCTCTTAATTAACATTTATCATAATCTAATAAATAGGAGAATTTGTATAAAGATATAAACAGCAAGTACATCCAAACCTCATTTATGATTGGTAGAAGGTGCATGATAAGCTTGTTTTTTAATGTTTTTTTACAACTTTCACTTTGATGATAAAAGAACCACAAATTTATGATGAAATTAATGTAGAAAAATAGGCAGATCATTTGAACACAACATAAATATAAACGTAAACGTTCTACTAGTCATACTCATCATAATCTTGTCTAATCATCATACACATTATACTGTCTTTTTCTATAATCTTGTCTAATTGTTAATTTGCTATAAACTTTTTTTCAGAAAATCTGTCTTTCTTTCATTTTAAAATTAGTTTTTGAAAATATATTTTTAACATATTCTAAAGATAATATAAAATATTAAAAATGTTTTAAAATAATAAAAACAAATTATATTTCCAAAGTAATACGATATTATTAGAAAGTTGTTAGAATTATCTAAAAACAAAAATAAAACAACAATATTTATGTGCAAGAATTTTTTGGTAAATTCAGAATGTCTATTTAGCCAACTCCTTTTAGTTACCAACTGGCTCCATTTAACAGCTCCCTGCAAATCTGAGCATCACATCATCATCTCCTCTTCTCTATCACCAAATCCACCAAAGCAAAACTTGATTGACATTTGTTTCCTAAAACCGGCCAAGATCAGCTACATGTCACACTTCTCTTACCATCTTTGACCCTTCTTCATCTCCGGTGAACCAACCCGAACTCTACCACCTCCATATTGTCATTCCTGGTTTTCATTGTAGATTTTAGTGTTTCTACCATCTCTTAAGAAATTCAAAAACTCCCTAGTTCATTATATCACCAAAAAAAAAAAAGATAAGAGTTACTAAAACACCTATTAAATTATCACATGAAAATGACTATTTACTTGGTGTGTGTGTGTAGTATTTCTGTCTTAACAAGAATTCTTCGGTTTATGGTTATTGTTATAAAACTTAAGAACATTATTACTAATGGTAAATGACTCCAACTCCAAGGCTTCAACACCTAACAAACCACACTGGGCCTAAATTTCATGTGGTGAGACATTGCAAATTTGCAAGCCTGTAAACAGACACAAAGTGTGGCATGCAGCCATGCAGTCCATCACTCTCTACAAAAGTGGACCATAATATCCACAAATGGTGCCAACATACTTAATTACTTGCCCAAACATTAATTTTGTGTTTCCAAAGACACACAATGGTGTCTACAATGACTCACATATTTGTGTGCTTTCCATGTTAGAGTACAATTTTTAAACACAATTATGTTTCATGCAACACATGTAGTTGTTAAGTTTTGCCGTTAAAAGCCTTCATGTGCCTGGCACATGAGGGTATTTTAGTCAATTTAGTTACTATCCATATTACCAAACATGATAAAGTGTATCTTCTATATTTAAATAAAAAAACAATTAATACATTTCTCCCCCGACAATACTCTCTCTCTCTCTCTAACCATCCCCTTAGTCACTCTCTCTTTAGCGTTCTCTCTAACCACCGAAAACCACCACCAACGTTGTCTAACTACCTGCACTACACAACATCATTCCAGACGCCACCATCATCGTATCTCGTTATCACCTCCATCTAACTACCGGAAATCACCACTGGAGGCAAATCTGTAAATCCACCGCTGCCGGCACCCTTGCTATACAACCGCCGCCGTCATTTGTTGGGTCTGAACCACCAAACGTGCACTGCTAATCCACCATGGTTACATTCAACGCCGCCGCCGCCACCACCGTCACCATAGTATCCTTCAACGCTGCCGCTGCCACCGCCACCGCCACCGTAACCACAAGCCTCCCGCCATCGCCACAACAATCATCGCGAATATTGATTTTAGATCTAACCACCCCTATCATCATCATCGATTTCATATCTTACCACCACCTTAACCATCATCTAAGCAAAACCCTTAATATGATCTCTCTTTGTCTCCCCATTTAAGAAAACCATCATCACCTACTAGATCTGAACCACATCATCACTGCCAGAGACCGCCATCTAACCATCGGAAACTGCCGTTGCCTCCATCTAACCATCGTTCCATTGGATTTTCTCTACTACCTTTTCGCGAAAACAAAGCACACCAATAGACCCAGAAGAAACCAAAGTGAATGTATAGTGGTGGCGGCAGTCGTTGTGATGATGGAAGTTGTGGGTGTGAGAAAACAAGCAATCCACAAGAAGATTTTAGTGTTCCAATGGTGGAAGTGATTGTAAAACTCCCCCTCTCTTTCTCTATCACTCTTTCTCGATTTGTAAGACCCCAAAACACATCTCTTCTAATTTGTGAGTAGAAATAGGGGTTTTCTTCTTCTTGTTTAAGAGATGGATTAGACAAGAAGAAGAAATTGTGAGTAGAAATTGTTTGGATTAGACAACAGTCATAAATCAGTATTTGATTTGTTCTTGGTTCAAGAATAATATGATAATTGATTTGTTGTTGTGTTCATTAATATATAGTTATGATTATTTGATTTTAATACAAAAGATGTTTGGGAACAAGAATAGCGTCTAAAATGACCAATGTATCATCATGTGCAAGGCACATGAGGGCATTTAGTGGCAATAGTTAACGCCGGTTAATGTAAAGGACTAACAGTGAAACAAAGTGACATCCACAATAATATTTTTTGTATATATTTTTAAAATAAAGTACTAAAAGTGAAATTTCGTAACAACCACATGGATCATTTATGTAATTAACTCTTACAAAAATTAAAATGATATTTGAAATATCCAAATACATGTCTTATTTTTTCAATAATCCATATTTGTAGCAATAAAGGAAATGAACTCAAGGAGCACCTCTAAGAGTGAGACATTGTATTGTGCCTATGTAGCGATTGGACAGTGACATGTATGAAATTATCTCTAATAATTTTAGTTTAAATTAAAGTCAAAATTAGATTAAACTTTTATTAAATAGATAGTTAAGATTTAATAATTAAAAATTTTAAATAAATTTAATGGCTAAGATTATCTAACAGATTTTATTAAATTTAGTCTTTTATTTATATTAGAAGATTATTAAATAAAATAGTACTATAATTGAAGAACACATTTGAAGGAATCTTTGTCACAATAATACTATTACATACAGAAATATAGACATATGTAGACGTGTACGTAATCTATATTTATACTATATTATAAAGCATTTAGGTTTTTTTCTTAAACTTTTAAATTTTAAGTATTTTGAAATCACTAAACTACCACCCGTCTAAACTAAATAGAAACTATTAAATGAAGTAACTATTAAATAGAGTTAATAAGATTCTTATATTCTATTTTAATAACTAAATTTTTCATATTTAAAAAAATCAAGTCAATACAAATTAACTTAAGTATTATAAATAATTTCATAACCAAACCTTTTATTTTAAATATTTTATCATGTAATAAATATTTTAACTTAATTATTAAAAAATATGTATAAGTTAAATCATAAAACTAAATAACCTATAACCAGAATCTATAAACATATATTTTTAATTTTTTTAAATAAGTCAAGGTGTTGGAAGATGTTTCTTATGACCTATGGTTATGAGTTCAAGTCCCGTTGTGAACAGGAGCTACAAATTCAAGAGTAAGTTGGTATGTGTGTGTTATGTTGTTCTAAATAAATATTTCCACTTTAATTAACTTTATTTTCCTAAATTTGTTATATTTAAACAGTTTCAAATTACACAATGTATTTTTATGCAATTTACATTGTTTTTATAAGTAGAGACTTTTTATTTTATTTTATTGTTCTCAAAAATTATTTTAAAAATTAATAAAAGAGCTGAGTGAGAACATATTAATAATAGAAAATGAAAAAAATTAAAGAAAATAGAGACGTTACCAAAGGAAAGTTATTTGTTGTCACTATATTACGTGCATACTGAAAACAAACATGTTATTTAGTAGAAATATTCGTTACCGTCACATTGCGCGGGTACCATGCTAGTTATATTATAAATTATTTAGATTAAATGCTTAAACTTTTAATTTTTAAGTAACTTAAAATGTCCTTAATACCCTCGTATCTTAAAATAAATGTCAATGATTTCATTAAACTTCCTCTTATATGAATCATCATTTATGAAAAGTTATTGAATCTATTATTATCAATAAATATATCCCTTAAATAAACTCTATTTTTATATAACTCTCTTAACTATTTTACAAACTAATTAATAAATACATTATTTGATAACTAAACACTTCCTCACCCATAAAAAAATTAAGAGTTGTTTTACTGTCTTTTTAAAAATTGTTCTAAAAATGAAGAAAAAAGAGTCGATGGAAAAGAGAGAAATGAAACGGAATGTTAGCTAAAAGAAACTATTTTTCGAATATTATACCTTTGTATTTTATAAAACAACATATTATCGGGTGAAAATAATTTATTACCGCAACATTACGAGAAAACTATGCTAGTTTTAATAAATCTATTATTAGTTGGTGATTTACTTGAAGTAATCCAATTTTAGTTAGAACGAGATTTTTACTCGAACAACCAGCTTACTTTCAGTTTATAGTTTTCTCAATCTTCATCAACAACATAAATAAGAACTTTATTAATTAGTTAAACCCAAATTTAAATAAATACCTTTTAAATTTTCAGATAAATTTCAAATTTTCTATCATTCATTTATTCCAAACTAAAATCATATACTAATAACATAAATATATCATATTTTCGATAAGCGCTTTATGTAATATTCTATACAAGTAAATAACTACCACATAATTCCCTTTTCATATATACGTAACGATTTTATAATCTCAAAACTAGTAAAATCAAACAAGGAAAAAATAAAAAAAAATCGTCGACAGCAGGGTTCGAACCTGCGCGGGCGAAGCCCAACAGATTTCAAGTCTGTCTCCTTAACCACTCGGACATATCGACTTTTGTTAGTTGCGTTGAGTTTCAAGTTTAATATAGAAAGTGACGAGCACCACACCATATATTTGGCGATTTGGGGCCTTTTCTGTTGATTCCCTTCTATGATTCAAGAACAAGCTGGGGCCTTTTTTTCGTCTAAATTTCCTTATTTATATGCTTTCATAATGTTTGTTATTCATATTACATTTATATCTAAAAGATGTTTCAGATACTTAATCTGTTAACGGCCTGTTCTCGAGTTTTTTTAGGAAGGGAAGGGAAGGAGTGGGAAGGAAATAAAGGAAAGGAAAGGATATAAAAACTTCCCCTCCCAATCATCCCAAAAGTGGAAGGGAAGTCTTTACACATAAAAATAGAGAAATTGCCCCTCCTAGTCCCTCCCAACCCTTCCCTTTCCCTCCTAAAAAAAACTCAAGAACATGATTTCTCCTTCCAATCCCTTTTCCTTCCCCTCCTTAAAATAACTCGAGAACAGCCCGTAAGAGTTTAGATAGTCATTAAGAATAAACAACAACTATCTTTCTTCCCGGCTTATAATGTAGATTTATCTCTTTGACAATCATATGATTTCTTTCAATATATGTGTAGTATGTATTTAAATTTTTTAACACTACCCTAAACTGTTAACAAACCTAAATGACCTGTTTATTTGAATTTTTGTTATTAACCTAAGTCTAAATCCCTGAAATCCTAAACGAACATCTCTTTGAAGTTACGTGACAGTCTGATAGATACTAACTCGAACAACTGGCTACAATGTAACAAGTAATCGGCCTAGGAAAAAAAACAACCCAGAGTTGATTCACAAATTCTTATAATTATTGCACATGTTTTGAATATCATATTCCTAGTCGTAACTTCACTGTTGAGAATATATATAAAAGATCAAAATATCCTTATTAACGAGTATTAATAACAGTCACAAATGTTACTCATAGTGAGATATTTGGGATCATGAAAAAAAATTTAGAAAAAAAGTAAGACCAACCATTTAATGTCTTTCTATGATATGGTCAAGACATTTTTTTAAAGGTTATTGTTAATTATATTGATTTTCCTATTTTGAATTTATGCTCGGCTATTGCGTAAGAAGATGATTTGTACACAAGTTTTTGTCATGCACAACAATTATGACTTTTATATCTATATAATACCACTATATTTTATTCTTATCCATATATTGAAGGGTCGTAAGAACCACTAATTAATGTGTATATGTACATATGATCTCCTTTCTACGCATCCCCATTTTGCGACTGACAAAAGAAGTGGGACGTCTAAACCTTGTATTTTGACAGGTTAAAATTAATATATTGTTTTACCGTTAAAAAAATATTATATATAAATAAGCATGTATGTATATCTAGAGTCCAACACCCAACAAACGACACTGGGCCTAAATGAGTAAATTCATGGGTGAATGAGACATTGCAAGCCTGTAAATTGTAAACAAACATTAGGGTGGGTCTTGCAGTCCATCACTCTTTAAAGAGTAGACCACAATATGACAATATCCACAAATGGTTATTTATGGTGCCCGTGAACAAAGGGGACTGGTCCGACCGGTCTGACAAAGACCGCCAAGACCGGACCGGTTCTGAACCGGTCCAGGACCGTCATGCCACTCCTCAGTCTGGACCGGACCGGACCGGAAGACCGTCAAGGACCGATCCGAAACGGTTCGAGAGTCGGTCCGGACCGAGCCGGTCCAAGAGTCCAAACCGGAAATTCCTCACTATCTATTCCTTTTTTCTTTACACAAAACTTCTTTTTACATATTCTCTTTATATTATTCTCTCTACTTTATAAGTTGTCAAGAAATTCGAAAAGGAAAACCAGAAATTTTAACCGAAACTTAAAAATTCAAAACCGATCCGAAAGATATCCGAATGAAAACCGGACGGGTCTGGACCGAAGTCGGACCGGTCTGAAAAAAGACCGGACCGCTCAAAAACCAAATGGTCTTACGTAAGGACCGGACCGGCCCGGGACCGCCTAGGTCCGGACCGGACGGGACCGGCAGTGGTCCAGGACCGGCAACTGCCAAGTGCCAAGTGCCAACATACTTGGTTACTTATCCAAATATTAACTTTGTGTTCCAAAGTGTCTCATATATTTGTCTTTTGTATGTTGAGTATTAATTTAAACACAAATATGTTACATGCGACACATGTAGTTTCACAAGTGTCTAATTTAATAATGTCTAAAAAGGATATTACATTTAGTCTTTACACGTGCATTGATTATTTTGAATTCCTTTTGTAGGGCACATATGTTCTTAGATAGAAATAGTTTAGTTTGTAAATAATAGTTCAAATCTTGTTAGGACCGAAACCAGGGAACCGACCAACGATATTGTCCGCTTTGGGTTTCCCCTCACGGCTTTAAAACGCGTCATTTGGTAAGAGTAAGATCCACCCTCCTTATAAGGAGAATGAATTTCCCTTGCCTCACCAATGTGGGATGCTCCTGCATTGCTACAGGAGCGGTGGGTTTAAGAGTCGCGGATTTGACCGGCTCGAGGGAACGCTGAGCCCCATAAACCCAACATTCCCCCCCTCCACATTGGTGCGGCCCCCCGGCTCTGATACCAATTGTTAGGACCGAAACCAGGGAACCGACCAACGATATTGTCCGCTTTGGGTTTCCCCTCACGGCTTTAAAACGCGTCATTTGGTAAGAGTAAGATCCACCCTCCTTATAAGGAGAATGAATTTCCCTTGCCTCACCAATGTGGGATGCTCCTGCATTGGTGAGGCAAGGGAAATTCATTCTCCTTATAAGGAGGGTGGATCTTACTCTTACCAAATGACGCGTTTTAAAGCCGTGAGGGGAAACCCAAAGCGGACAATATCGTTGGTCGGTTCCCTGGTTTCGGTCCTAACAATGGTTCAGAAAGATGGATACTTGAAGGGTCACAGCTTTTCTGTCTCTTCTCCCCCTCATAATGATCCGAATCATCGGGATCATCATGTCTCTGTTGAAGTACATTTCCAGCATCAACACCACATCTGTTTAGTGCGAGGGTAAGCAATTCATTTGAGGCGGTCAGACTGTCGACACGGTCGGTTAGTTTGGTAACCGCGTCGGTTAGCGAGTCAAGGCGACTAACTAACAGATTAAAGTCATCTTGGGTTAGGGTGATGGTGGGTTGAGTTGTTGTAGGTATAGCTTGAGTGGTAGGAGTTAGGTGGGAAGGTGTATGTGTAGAGGAATTTAGGTGGAGTTGCCTCAGACGGGGTGTGGACTTAGGGGGGGTTGGCTCGGTTATCAGAGCTTTCCCTTTGTCTGTCAAAAAGGACTTATGGGCAGCAGTTACGTCCCTCGGCAGTTGTTCTTTTAAAGAATCAAATGTTGCGGGTGTAAAAGCTGGTATTGTTGTAACTCCGGGGCCACTTAGGCTTCCCGTTGGCACGGTAGTAGATGGAATTTCTACTCCGCGACCCGTGTTCACCGCTGGCGTGACTGTAGCAGTGACGGGATTTCCTTTCGATCCTTGAGATTCAACACTTGTTGAAGCCTCTACGAAAGTTCCAGCAACATCACTCAGATGTGCGTGCTCGACACTGTGAGTCCTAATTGAATCAGAATATATAGGCTCAAACTCTAGACTCTGTGTGAACAAAGGAAATGTAGTAAGCAGGGGAGGTGGCTCACTGGTTTCAATATCAGTAGTCTCCGATTGAGGTACCGATAGATGAGGCGGTTTGTCCCCGTGTATAGATGAAACTACTGTCTGTGGAGAGACAACAGAGTAGCTGGGAGGGCTTAACGGGTGCGCTGTTGGGTTAGATGCAGCGACTTCTACTTCAGCATTGAACGGATCAATGCCTGCACCTAAGGGGGTTACCCGGATATTTTCAGTGGTTTGAGTATCTCCCTCAGTTCTTTTAGAAGATATTGCATCAAAAGCATCATCTATTTCGACCATAGCCTCATCGGTGTCAGTAGAGCCCGTCTGTATTGGCCTTTTAGCCATGGTTTTGAGACGTTTCGTTCGAGGCTGCTCAGCCGCAGGTGACGGTTGTTCCCTTATTGGTACACTAGCCTGTACTCCCTCAGCCTCACTAACCCTTATTTCACCTAGTACATATATATATATAGTTGTGAACATTTTACTCTTTATAAGAGTTTTGCTTCTAGTGTAAATTAGCTAGGAGTACAAGGACCTTTTGTGTAACTTAGGCTTGTATATAAGCCTTACTTTCTTCTTGACCTAAAAATAAAAAAATAAAAAAAAAATAAAAAAATAAAAAAATAAAAAAAGAATTCTCCCCCTTTGTGTTCAATTTACAATTAAGCATAATAACAAAAATAATCTATTTAAGCATCAAGCAATCTCCTTGTTCAGAATATGCAGATATTCTTTTTCTTTCTGCATTCAGCAACACTAGAAGATCGCTCTTTGAAGTTTTATGTCTTTAAGAGATTTTCAAAGACTTGTTCTCGGTGATCAGGTTGTTTATCAGAGTTTGCAGTAGAAGCCTCGAGCTTATCAGAATTTACAACCATGATCATATCTTTTTTTCTCTTCACGGAAGCACTTGATCAAGAGCATAAAAACAAACTTTTCTACTTTTGAGAAGTAAGTCTGATGTTTCAGCATTTTCTGAAATTTCTTCAAACAAAATTTTACTTCCCTCAAACTTAGCTCTTGATATTTTAAAATAATTGCTCCCCCTTAATTTTGTAAACGGATGTCTTCTTTTCTTTGAAATTTTATCAGCTCTTCTTGTTTTGTCTTTTTAGGAAATAAGGATTTCATCTCCTCAAAATGTAAGAAACAACTGATATTCATAGACACCCGTAATTGATGTATCAGCTCCCCCTTGATTTGATATCTCCATCAACATATAAATCATCATATCTTCAGCTTCACACTTGTGATGAGCTTTGTCATTTTAAATTCATCTTCATCTTCAGCTCAGTAAAGATCATGAGATTCTCTCTTGTAATTTTCTAAAAATCAAGTGAATTGTCTTTCTCAAACTTGATTCTCCCCCTCATGATGGTCAGGATCCATCATGATCATCATGCATTTGCAAATTGATTTCAGCTTGATTTTGCATGACTCTATTAGAATGATAAGACAATGAACGCATATGTTGTAACACCGGGATCACATAGATTTCCCGATAACACATCAGTTTAAATAAACTGAGTGACCTACGTTCAGCGTTGGCATGATGTTAGCACTGGTAGGATTTCCATCTATCATTGTAAATATCATAAAGATATTACTCAAGATGTTTCGGCACTGTCACAAAAACAGGCAAGTGATTCCATAAGTGTCCTATAAGAAAAATGATATAGCAATTGGTTCTAGACTCAATAAGTGCACGAAAGAAGTCGGGGACCGGAGTAGCTGTCCTCCTATTTTCAATATTAACAATCTCCAAGTGAGATGTCAATAGTGTATGTGATAAATCTCCGTGTAAAGTTGAAACAATCACCTTTTAAGAGATAATTGAGTAGCTGGGTGGGGTAAGTGCATTGCATCACTGGGTCCATGATGTCTTCTTCAATACCAGTATAAAACTAGTAGTAGATGCGGCTACCCAGATTGACATTGTTTAGTGAGGATGTTCCTTTTCTTTTGATCCTATCTCACACCCTCAGCTCTCTAATCATTTTTCAACTTCTCCCTCGAGCTTTCTTTCCAAAATAAATGAACGTATCTTCGTTTAGATACATTTGGACACTTTCAATCAGCAACGAATATGAACAACAATTTCAAGTATTAAGTCAAGAAAATCATCAGCAAGTAAAAGATAACTTTGACAGTCAAAAGAAAAAAAAAACTTGCAATTTTGAGTGTTCGAACATAAGAACAGATCCATACAAATCGATCTAACTGGAAATAACATCAACAATCCAACTTTAAATCAGTTTCATGGGTTGCGATTTCTTGAAATAATCCCACAGTAAACAACAATTTTAAGATTTAAAGAAGCTAAAATAATTCACAGCCCTTTGTTCTTGATACAGCAGTCGCAAAACCCACACAAAAATCGAATACCAAACTCGAAAATAGATTTAAATTTCAAAATTAATCTTTAATTTTTGATGCCAATGTACTCGAAAATCTTCCCAGAATATATACCAGCCTCCAATTTCGATCAAGCTACTTGAAAATTTTGAAGATTCTCGAAGAACAAGTCACGAAATGTGAAACCCAGATGTTGAACAAATCTCAGCCAAACAAACAGTAATGGTGTGTGATTCTGATGTTTTTCTCTCTAATCGACTTCGAAATCAGTAGATAATGAAAGATATATACTTGATGTTAGCAAAACAGATCCAAAACATGTTAAATCTCGAAGAACAGATGATGAAAATATGAACAACAGATGAGAAAAACAGAGATTAGAATGATATTTTATCACCTTTTGATCCACTCTCTGCTCTGATACCACTTGTAGGTACCAAACTGTCAAGTATCAATCGGAAGCAATCTCACAATGATATAGTCTTGATAGTGTGTGTATGCGTATGAACATTCAGAGAACAAACCAAGAACACAGTGTAGAGAATTTGACTGCTTCATTTATTAGGTCAACATAACTTACATATATATACTATGGGGTAGTTACACAACATACCCCTACACTATGACTAATGTCATGTGCAGTAACAAACCTAACTAAAATGTATTGAACACAATTCTAGGATCTAACAAATCTCACGGGCTTCGGTCAAGGACTGGTTAAGGAGTTGTTTCAAACAACCACTAGAAAACAACAATTATACCACAATCCACATACATAAATGCCAAAGGCTTAGCACATCAGAAGAACCAGAACAGAAAATCCCCTTTGCAATTGCAAAAATGAAATTCTTATTTAAGTCGTATTAATTTTTAAAATTTATTTTATCAAAAGAACTATATTAAAATGCTTCCTTTTGTTATTTATACACATTAAGATGTAAATATGTATGTCATTCGGATAAGTAAAGTTGGGCAATTTATTTAGTAATCCAAGTTTAATTCAAGTAAAACTGTTACGTGAACAACCGTCTTACATTCAAGTTATATTGTTTTCTTCATCACAACATAAATTAGAAATTTATTAAAAAGGTTAAACTGAAAATTTAAATAGATCTTCTATAACCTTTTCTCTAAACTAGTGAAATGTTCAATATAGTCCAAAGTTTTTGTGTAGTCCTGAGGGACAAATCTCAGCCACAGGATTAAAAAAAAGGCAAATGCCCAACAGCACCTCGGGACACCACCACTGCCGCCGACCACCACCTCCGGCCACCCCAATCACATGTGATTGAAACACAATCACATGTGATTACCGCCAACCACCACCACCGACCACCACTTCCGTCCACCACCACAGCCGCCGACCACCACCTCCTGCCGCCGCAATCACATGTGATTGCACACCGCCAACCACCAACACCGACCATCACCTTCGGCGACCCAATCACATGTGATTGAAGCCACAATCACATGTGATTGCACACCGCCAATCACCACCACCGACCATCACCTCCGGCTACACAATCACATGTGATTGAAACACAATCACATGTGATTGCACACTGTCGGCCACCACCACCACCGACGACCAGATCTTTTTTTGAAGCATCAAACGACGAATCTGAGACCAGATCTGAACTCCTCTCATCAAACCGAGTTGAACCACCACCATCCCCACCCTAAACAACTCCGGCAACAGGCGAATTTAGCCTCGTCGGCGCCGGATCTGAGAAATAAAACGCCGGATCTTTTTTTGAAGCATCGAACGACGAACCCGAGACCAGATCTGGACTCCTCTTATCAAACCGAGTTGAACCATGTGCGCCACCACCATTAACTCCGGCCGTGGTGGTCGGATTTTGCAGCGGCGGCCATGGTGGCCGGAGTTTGCTCGATTTCTCGTTAATGGAGGATCGTGAGGATGATCAGGCTCTGGACTTCGGTAGAATATTAATTTATCCGAAACCTTATCCTCATAACTTATTATAATTTTTTTTTTTTTTGAACAGCGAAGATAAATATTTCATTCAACAATTTAAGTGTATTACACACAGCAAATCACACATCATAGCTTCTCTAACAATAAAATCACAATACTCACTAAAACCCATAGCATTGCCACTAAACAATAGAAACGAAACCTTCACCTAACGATGCACAATGGTAATACAATTTATTTGGTAATACTTATACAGTAAGCGCTCTATTTTATTAAATATTTATTCATATTGTAAACAAACTTACAGTTTTTGTATGGTAACAATAATGAATGCTTTAACTCTCTTTTATGTATATAGATATATGTGGTCTAACTATCATCTAATAGTCTATCCGGTAGAGCATTGTCTATTATAAGAGGTCAAGAGTTCTAGTCTTATAAGTTTTTCATTAGAGATGATTAATAGAATACTTCGGAAACAGTTACAAATATATCAATTAAGTCATGTACATCTAAACCATAAGTTCTGCACCCCTATTTAACCTGTACGTACAGGAAGCACCTTTTGCTTGTTTCGACAACAGCAAAACTTATTTACTACTTTTACTATATATCATTAAAAAGTAAAAGTTGTAAGATTTAAGAAGTCATATGAGTAAATTTGACTATTATTTTGAACTTCCGAATATAAGCGAATCTAGTTACTAGTTACTACAAACAGAGATATTTTTTAATATAGATATAATGTTAATATAATTAATATCTATTATACAATACTAGTTATTAATTTAGATTAAAAATTTAATAATCAGATCTTAATAATTTATTTCATTAAAATTGAAAACTAATAATGACTTTTTTTAATTAAAATTGGAATCAACTTGGACATTCATTTATGTTAAAATTATTAGAGATAATTTTATATGTATTTTTAAACCATAAATATCGTATATGTTCACATTGTAATTTATAAATATCATACTACTTCTTATAAAATTTAAAATGTCACAGTTAATCAAATTCGCAATTAATATTTTAAAATATTTTTAGTATATTTTTGTATATTCTTTTTAACTATAACTAATAATATACTTAACATTAGTGTCTCTAACCGTATCAGCAACGATCAATTGCTTGTAGGGGTGTTCACGGGGCGGGGCGGGGCGGGTAGTGGCTTTTTTTTAACCCGTAACCGCGGGGCGGGTATCTAATTTCAAAAACCGAAACCGAACCGCAAGCAGCGGGTACCCGTTGTGCGGGTACCCGAAGGGAGGCGGTTATCCACGGTTCGGGTCACGGGTACCCTAAAATTGAACTTTTTTGATTTTTGATGTTTTCAACAAGTTTAGATTCATAATATAACAATAAACAACGGTAGAAAAAATTCAACAATAATGAATAAATCACTAGTAGAAATCAAACAAATCTTCGATGAGAACCTCGTAAAAACAAAAAAAACGATATGATCAAAGTTGACACTTCTGATCGATTTCAGTGTCTCCATTTTGAACTCTTGATAGTTGTAGGCTTGCAAATTCTCTATATCAAAACTAAAAAATGAAGTGGGGGAGACGGTATGGGCTACTAGAAGTAAGTTAGGTAGTTTTGAGGAATTTAAGTTTTTTCTAATGGCTTTGTTATTTCATATTAAACAATATATATACATATATACATATATATATATATATATATATATATATATATATATATATATATATATATATATATATATATATATATATATATATATATCTTAAAGCATACGGGGCGGGGCGGGTACCCGCGGATATCAAAATTTAAAAACCGTACCCGCCCCGCGTTTAGCGGGTACCCTAGTTTTCGGGTTTTTCGGGTCGCGGGTTTTACGGGTATCGGTTTTTTCGGTTTCGGTTCACGCGGGGCAGGTCGGTTTCTCGGTTACTCGGTTTTTTTGAACACCCCTAATTGCTTGTACAAGAAATATGATCATGTCTCTTCATATCACGATACCATGTTTCTGACGTCACGTCTGCCCTCACCCTTGCGTCTATGCTTCCATTGTCGGTCTAGGTGTTGACACCGTCTACCGCCATTTTTATAAACTCTCGTTTCTTTTGCATTTCTAATTGTTTCAAATCTTTTTATCAATTTTTAAAGGGAAAACCGTATGAAAATACAATAAATATTATCTTAGTTACCATTGCATATAACCAATTTAAAAAAAAAAACAATACAAGCAATTTTTATTGTATGCAAACAACTTTTTCCAGGTTTTGAGTTTTAAATACCCTTGTATTAATTATTATTGTATAGAACAACTTGTATACAATAGAAGTATTTTAAAAGTTAATTGTATTGTTTTCTAAAATAAAAAAGTAATTGAACATGTAACAACAAACTAATTCAACCAAAAAATAAATAAAGGAAAATCGTCGACAGCAGGGTTCGAACCTGCGCGGGCGAAGCCCAACAGATTTCAAGTCTGTCTCCTTAACCACTCGGACATATCGACATGTTGATGTGGTGAATTTGTCGAAAATTCTAACATCGTGGCACGAGTCTCCAAGTACAACTTCATTTCGTATATCATTCGAGTTGATGCATTTTTTATATCATAATAAACAATTTACAGCGATACATTATATAAAAAAAATTATTGTCTTTTTAGGATAAATATGCAAACGAGAGATTATTACTAACAAGAGTTTTGTCTAACATGAATATATGATAAATAAATAAATATATTTGATAACCGTCAAATTCAATGGGCTCTTGTTTAAGGTAAATTGAAGTTTTTGTATGATTCACTGATTTTTATTGTAAGAGAACATTTACTCTGTCATATTTTTTTATAAATTGAGATGATCTTTATACGTGCATCACACATTAGTACATTACCAGTGTAGATTTATCAAGGAAATCTTTTAAACGTTTTCTAAACTTAGAGCTTTAATACTTAACTAGAAGATTAGATGTTTGTATGAAACACCACTTGTTTTAAAAAAATATTAAATATTAAATATTAATAAAGAGATATTAAATAATTATAAAATAAAAATAAAATAAGAACTTAAGTAAATTACAACAAATGATGTCAACACTCAGAGCAATAGTGGAAGTGTTGGACGCGAGAGGGACAAACATGAAGTCATTGATCATTAGTGTGTCAGTTAGAAGCAATAACTTCAAGTATTACTTTGTTATAACTTAAAAAATTTAAAATAGTTACGAAGTATTATAATTTATAAACTAATAAGCCTCAGCGGTATTTTCTTGTCGCATAGAACTTCTATAACCGCTCTCCATCACCGCCATGCCGTTTGAATACGGTTTGTAACATCCTTGTCTACCCTCCCTGTTTTATGTAATATAGAGTCCAGATACCTAAAGGACTCTTGGGGTCTCAACACGTGGTCCCCCAGGCGGATATCTAGTCTCTCATCATGTTCTGTCTTGTTGAAGTGACAATGATGATACTCGGTTTTACTTCTACTAATCCTAAGTCATGTGTCCTCTAGCACTGCCCTCCACTGTTCTAGTATTATGTTCAACTCCTCAACCACCAAAACGATGCCATATGCGAATAACATACACCATGGGATGTCTCTTTGAATCCCTATAGTAAGCTCGTCAAGAATGATAGCAAAAAGGAAGGGACTAAGTGCAGTCCCCTGGTGGAGGCCCCGTGTAACACCCTGTAAATGGGCCTAGCAGTATAGGGTTGTACTTTGTGCTTTAGAGCTTGTACAGTGACTTTAAGTGAAATTAATTAAGTGTTTTGTGTGACTAACGTGTCTCGTGTTAATTAATGTGATTATGTGAAAAGTGTCGGTTGTGTCTAAAAGTGATGTCGTGTTATATGGTTTCGTGTAATGATTCCATAGATATCCCCGTTGGTTAAAACGGGATGGCGTGTGTCAAGTTGTGAGTTAGAAAGGGGAACAAAATACCCCATTTGTGTAATTAAACCACCAAGGGCGGTGGAGGTAGTATTTGACTCCTTTGAGTCAAACAAACACATACCTCATACGTACATGTTACAAACACACATACACACACTTTGCTCTCAAGTGTTCAAAGGAATCAAAGCACAAATCTGTTTCAAAGGAGTTGGATAACTGATTCAAGTGATAATAAGTTGATTCTTCTTCTGAATTGTAAGTGTTTTTCAAGATTAAACCTAGTTTTGTGTTCTTGGTGAGAATACACATTTTGTGGTGTATGATTGTGTTCTAAGTGGTTTAAATTGTGTTAAATGTGTTTATAAGTATCTAAGAGTGACAAACAACATGTACAAACGATTGAATCTGGTTTCAATCGGGTTTTTGGTGTAGAAAATGCGATTTTCAGAACTGTGCGAAAACAGGGACGAAGGTCTGCTGTTCGTAGACTTCCTACGGGCGTAGGTGGTATTCCCTACGGCCGTAGTAAGCCTTATGTATACACTACGGCCGTAGGCAGGGTTACTGCGGCCGTGTGATAAGTGATATCATGTGATGTAAATTGTGATATGTGATACGCATGCGTACTGTGGACCCTATGGGTCAAACGTGTTTATGATTTCCTGTCCGGACAGATGCAGGGGTTGAGGTCAGTCGCCGATGCGGCTGGGTCCCTTGAGTGTTATTCAGGGATTAGTGGTTCCCACGAGTGATTTTTTGGGGTAAAGGTTCTGCATGCCGCCGTTCCTTGACAAATAGTGGGGTCTTGGTTTGTAACTAATTACTAATTTGAGCCCAGGTGGCTCCGCAACGTGCCCGGGGGGGGGGGTTGCTCTTCGTTTCCCCTCCAGCATGGATTGGCGTTGCTGACTTCTCAGTTGGATTCGTTGAGCGGGATTTGCAACCCCGCGAGATATGATCCTGCTGACATGTTGGCACACCGCTATGTGATAACTTAGCATTGTGTGCTTTATTGTGACGTGATAGCATGCTTATTGATGCTTATGTGATACTTGTACTCACTAGCTAGTGTAGCTAATGTTTCGTGATATTTCCTTTTTCGCAGGTTAGTGATCAGATGGCCTGGCGAGGCGGGTTGCTGTGGGTAGTGTTGTTGTATATATCTTTTGGGACACTTGTAGTTTATTAACTCTGATACTGTATAACGATGGTCGGTGCGTAGTAGTAACACTGGTTTAATTTTGGTACTTGGCTTGATTTGGTGTTTGTGATCGCCAAGTTGATAAGCAATATTTAATATGTACTCAGTGGTTTATTCCGCTGCAAACTTTTGGTGTAAATAAAGTTTTAATTTACTCTAATTTTAAGCTCGTGAAACCGGTGTTACACCCCGTACCACCGGAAAGTACTCGTTGTCTCCTACTAGCGTGTTCACACATGACAACGCATTCTCATACATGTCTTTCAACACCCTAATGTATCTCCATAGGGTTCTTCTATCATTAAGAGTCTTTCAAATAAGTTTCCTAAGAACACTATCGTATGCTTTCTCTATATCTAAGAACACCATATGAAAATCTGGTTGTCTCCCATATATATATTTAAAGGTCTAACGGAAAGAAAGAAAAAAACAAAAACAAAAAAAATCCCGAGGTAAGCATAAACCAATTGCACATTATATATCTATACATTTTAGAGGGAAAAAAACAGGGTAATAATAAAAGTTAGTGAAGCGCCTTTGAACACAATTCTGGTGTAGCTCCGTTGGTTTAGCACTTTTGTTTTTTAGTAGTAGGTTGTACGTTCAATTCACGTATTTTTTTTTACCATCAAACTTTTTTAATCTGACGCTTTCACTCATCAATCACGTGGAGATTTTATCATGAAATACATATTCTATACCGCCTTTTTGATTTTACATAAAAACATATTTTTCTTTTTTTAAGCAACTAAAAACAACATATTTAATAACTTACATTTAATATGTATTTTATATTCAACTAAATAGACTTCTAGAAGCCCCAAGTGAAATCTTCATCTCCTTTCAAGAAAAAAAAATAAAAAGAAGATTTGCATGGATAATTTTATATTTTTATGATTAAATTAATAATAAGTAAGTTTGAAACCAGAAGTTAATAATTTCATACTATTACAACAATTTATTAACATAATTTATATATAACAGTAAATTTAACTTTTACATAAAAAAGTTATAGTGATATTACGCAATATTTTCATCAAAATAATTAGATAGTTTAAAAAAATAGTAATGAAAGTGATCGATTGATAGTAGATTTATATGAAAACAAGATAGAGATAAAAGATGGATTATTGGCTAGCGGTTAGAATAGAATAAGAAAATTACACCCATACCTATAAAAACATATTAAAACCCGTCGCAACGCGAGAACAAAAACCAGCTCGTATTATATAAGTATATACATTTAGAGGGAAAAAGTTTTGTCTTTTAGTACGTAAAAAGCGTTTATAATATATATTAAGTAAGAGACACAATAAACAAATGTGGGCTTGGCTGAAGTGGTAAAAGCCTTTGTCTCTCACCCAGGAGACCTGGGTTCGAATCCCAGTTCTGGTAGTATTCACTGCTTTGTCTTTATTTTTCTTTTGTATTTTTTTAACCTACTTTAACTTCTAATTTCTTCAACATAAATTCTGATTTTTTTAACTCTTTTTAAACTTTTTTTTAATATTTCTATCCCTTTTTCCCTTTTTCCCTTTTTTAACTTCTATTTTTTGAAAGCATCGTATCTATCTTTTCTTTATTTTTTTGGCTTAATGTAAATTTCATATATATGTTTTTTATAATTTTATGTAAATAATAATTAATATATTTATTTATCTAAGAGTTTTGATTAACGTTTAAAAATAGTTTAAACTCTTAAATCTTTTTATTGTATTTTAACTTTAAAGTTTACGTTTATTTTGGTGTAACCATTAATTTGAATTATTTAGGCATTAAAGTTTAAGTTCATCTTTATTAAGCATTAAACTTAATTTTTGTGATAAACTTTATGTAGGTATATATCATATTATAGTTTGATCGTTAGGTTAAGATGTAAATATATCGTTATAGAACAACCGAAATATTTGACGTTGCAACTTTTGCCTTTTTTTAAAATATTTTTATAGAGTCGTTTAGACACATTTCATTAAAAATTAAAATAACAATATAATTTTACAATAGATGAGATACTATTTTTACCCCGCCGCGAAGCGCGGGTCATATTTACTTGTTACTCTAATTTAAAGGTTATAGACCATAAGGTTCACATGTATCCCTCTCCAACAAGGTATTCAACGTGCGGGTTGAATGCGAGTAGCCTTAGCCCGACCTATTCGAATTCAAGTTTCAAAGTATGTCAAACATTTTATAAATTTCACATTTATTTCTGAACTACATTTAACCACATGCTCCACACGTATGGCATCATCATTTCCCCGTCAACTTAAGGTAGTTTCCGGAAACAATGAGTCACACGTGGAACTGTATATATATATTCCAGATAGGAGACCGGTGGGATGTGCATCG
Source organism: Pulicaria dysenterica (assembly GCA_947179395.2). Taxonomy (NCBI): domain Eukaryota; kingdom Viridiplantae; phylum Streptophyta; class Magnoliopsida; order Asterales; family Asteraceae; genus Pulicaria; species Pulicaria dysenterica. Next base: position 72,963,207 of record OX359288.1, on the reverse strand, counting down.
GTTTAAACTTTGAATCCCAGTGGTAGTTGTGGAGCGGGAGATTTGATGGCGGAGCTTACTGTGATTCTCTACCTTCTTACGCTTTCTCTCTTCACCTCAGCCGTCTCCGCCTCACACTGTTCGGCCAACGGTCTCTCTCTCTCTCTCTCTCTCTCTCTCTCTCTCTCAATCAATTTCCAATTCCGTTTTTTTAAAGTTCAGCTCGGTTTCATATGCTTGATTTTGCATTAAAACCTAATTCAATTCTCTATCTGTGTCGAATTTGTTTATTGAGCCCTAATATGATTTGCTGAACTGGTTTTGATTTTTATTTGGCGTTTTAATTATATAAGATATGATTTACCCTAAATGACATACTTAGTCGAAGCTGTCTGTTAAGAGTGCTGCGTATTGTAACTTATGTTGTTCTTATAGGCGTTCGGATGTGTGTTGCCAAATGATTATCGTGAATTGGAGGGAGACGATCAGCTGTTTATAATTAGTTTACTCAGAGTAATCAATTTTCTTATGCCAGACATTCATAATCATAATTAGGTTTTTTTTTCATTCACTTTTAAGTTAATAACGTCTCAGTAATCACCCTAAACAATGATAAAATCATAATCGTAACTTCATAAGCAGTTCTGCTAAACAAGCAAACTAACTGTCTCTTTGCTCTTGAGCATTTTGATTGCATTAGATACTTATTGGTAACTATTAATGGAGTGTTTACTTTAATCTCATTGGACCCTTTACCAATCTTTGTTGGAGCTTGTATGAGCTCAGCCAATGGTTGAGGCTTAGGTGCACAGGACAGAGGCTTCCTACTTGGCTCACAGTTAATCAGCTATCATTGATGTTTATCTGTTTTTTCATGTTTGTAATCTTTGTTGTTATGTGTTTTCTAATTTTCAAATGTGACCTTTATTGATCATAATGTCATATGCTATTATACTTGTATAGGATTACCATTAGTGAGAGATATCACTAAGCTACCACAAGATGACTTCGGAAGGCCTGGGTTATCTCACATTACTGTTGCAGGTTCGCTCATGCATGGGCTGAAAGAGGTGAAAAATACACCATAAACGCTGCCTCATATTGTTCTATCTCACCACATTGAGAATTATATGATTACAGTTTATAAGTCTACAACCATGATTGGTGTTCTATAATTCTAGTGCATCATTGTTTTCGCTCAAATTATGTTGAGGTGCACTGTTTTGTATTTCATTTTCCTCAATATTGTTTGAACAGGTTGAGGTATGGCTTCAAACGTTTACTCCAGGAACACACACACCTATTCATAGGCACTCTTGTGAGGAAGTTTTTGTAGTCCTAAAAGGGAGTGGAACTCTTTATCTTGCATCAAATTCTCATTCAAAGTCCCCTGGCAAGCCAGAAAAGTTTAGTATATTTTCAAATAGCACATTTTACGTCCCTGTTAATGATGTTCACCAGGTAAATTATTCTGCGCTTCTCTCTTTTAATACTTAACCAAATCTGCGTTTCTCCCTTTTTTTTATATGCTTATGAAACTGCGAAGTAGAGTACCATTTCCTGAAACACTTTACCAGCAAAGATGTAATAGTGGCATAGTGTCAATCTTGATGCAACCTGCCTGCCTGCCATTGATATTTACATCAATTAGAGATTACAGACATAATATCGTATTTTCACTCAGACAGTTTGAACTCATACATTGTGCCACCCATCAGTTCTAGTTTGTATTTTGTAAACATTGTTGCTCTTAGAGTTATAGGTGAAAAAAATGGGTGGGGCAGGATTGGTACAAGGTCAAATGGGTAAATTTTTAGGAAGTGTGTTAATGGTTTTTGTTGATCTGCCAACACGTTTTTGTCCATTTTATAGATAATTAATGCATTTAGAGATGATCATAAAGCTACTATTTATTATCGGATTTTAGTAAATGGGTTGAAATTTCCAATACCACTTAAGATGTAATGTGAGATTACGATGGTAATGTGAGTGGCTGATGTATGATATATGTATTTTTCAGTGAATTTCTAATAAAAGTACAAGGATTTTCTATTGTCTTCTTTGATCATCATATATCTTATTTCACAACGTTGATTTTTGTTTTTGTTTATGTTTAGGCTCTGCATAAAAACTTCTTTATCTACTATGTATGAGTTGATTCAAGTTCTTTCTGCAGCTATGGAACACAGATGAAGAAGATTTGCAAGTTCTCGTTATTATATCTCGTCCACCAATTAAGATGTACGTGTTACTTCCATCCTTTGTCTATGATACATTATTATGTCTTGATGCAAACCTTTCAGTTCATAATTTGTGCATTAATTATATTATTTAATATTTGAGTTGTGTTCAATATAGTCCATATAAAAAACATAGTCCTGAAATTTTAATATTCAATCACATGTGATTCAGTATACAATCACATGTGATTTGTAAAAGCATCACATGTGAATTACGAAAATGCCACTCCACCCAAATTTTTAAAATTCAATCTGGACCATTGATGGGGTTGATCCGATGGCTAAAATTAATCCCTCAGGACTATGCATTAAGTATGGACTATATTGAACATTTCTCTTTAATATTTATACTCATATGCATTTGCACATGGTTATACAGATTCATGTATGATGATTGGCTGATGCCACACACTGCAGCGAAACTGCAGTTCCCATATTTTTGGGATGAACAATGCTACCAGACAACTGTAAAAGACGAGCTTTAACATTCCGGTCATAGCATTACAAGTTCGCTGATTTGCTATCCGTTTCTCTTGTAAGGTAAGTACAAGTTGTAGTTTTCTTTCATGAGCACATATAAAGGGTTGCTTGCTCTCTGGATTAAAGTCTTGGAGATCTGAAATTCAATAAGCTTTGTATACCTCTATTGAATTGGTGGCATCCAGCATGTTTTGCTTCAACACTGTCTAGGCCTGTTTTAAACTGAGAGGTCGGTTGTAGGGACAATTTCAAGCCATTTATACGTGGGTGAAGTTGGGTTATATACTTATATTTTTGTGATAGCATGTCAAATTGGGAAAATTCGGAAAATTTGGCTAAAAGGGAAATTTATCAAACAATGTAAATTTTGTAAAAAAAACCTCCCACATGTATGATTTCCTAAAATTGCCTTATTAAATAACTGGATCATATCAATGTCCTCTAATCATATTAAATATACTACATGTTTATTAATTGAAAAAATGGATGGAACAGATGTTAGCATTTATAAAACAAACTGTCTTTTCTTGTTACCCCACCTGCCCATTGTGCAACTACGAATTGGTCGATTTTAGTTAATTCTTATCTTATCAAGTTTATCTATGTTTGTGACAACTAAAGGTGTATGCATAAAGATATATCAAATTGAATGGGTGAGATAGGAACTTATATTGTTGATTTATTGCCAAGTTTTGTTGCAACTTTTATACATATTTGAAATGAGTTTTGTTATCATTTTTTCAAATATATTTAACATTTATTAGAAGTCATTCTGGTTATCGAATATACATTTTACATAAATATTCAAGTTTTTTGAGCCTGCATCATGAAGGCTCATCGAGCTCGAGCTTAGCTTCAAACTCCTGCTCGACTTGTTTGCAGCCCTCCTTATTTGTACCAAATTCTACCTATTTTGATCGAATGATCGTAGGTTTGCAACCCTGTCTGAACTGTTACCATAAGTTGATAGCACATCCATTCCTACATATATATATTACGTTTTATGTAGTCTCCTATGGAATGTAAGTTGTTTGATGTTCTTCAACTGCAGCTTTTGACTACCAGCAATTTAATAAACAAGATTTGAAGGGAATATCTCAACGATAAAGACATGTAAGAGAAATATTGTACAACACGAAAACAATCTGCATCATGGAAACCTGATTTGCCTTTGTGGTTTTATGTTGGCTCATACAATTCGATTTACTAGGGATTTCACTGATCCACTGAAACATATATGATTGAAATGTTGTTTGATCTCTTGTTTGTTATATTTTCTGTCTACCGGAAAGAGTCATGAATCTTAAGCTTTATTACTGCAATTAACTCATTCTTATAGAGAATAACTGGTGGAATGCTTTGAGATTTCTAACTTCTAACCATCATTTATTACCATTCCATAGCACTTTCACTCGGTACATTGCCGGTTTCATCTATAAATTATAACTATTCGGGGGCATAACTCATAAGTATCAAAATAAGACTAGGCACTCACTAAACTCCAACTAGATGACCAAATGGTAAAGGACTTTATATTCTTAAAATGAGGTCCCAATCCCGTACCTCAAAACTTAGGAGTTGTCTTAAGTATACTTGTGGTACTATTTACGTTGCATGTGTATCGCACTTCAGTACCATTTCCACACCTAACGACTAGAAGTACTGCAAAAAACAATAATAATAATAATAATAATTCTTGGCAAAGAAGTACCTTAAGAGAGAAGAGAGGAGAGAAATTAATTAAAAGATTTTTTAAGTATGTGAAATTTAAGAAGTATACACATTTGTTAGATTGAATATATACTCTTGACTTAGGGTCACCCTTCCTAAGTTACTTATTCATGTATAGCTGACGAGAATTAGAGTACTATACAATTTCCAGGAAAAAAAACAATACATACATAAATATTAGAAACGGCAAACATGAAACAAATCTTAGTTCGATTCACGCAGCACTATTTTTTTGTTACTTATTCTCAACTTTTCATAATAAACCTTAAATACTTTGTATTCTTTCCAAACCACCCTCAATTTTACAAAAAATTGTAAAATAACTCTAAAATCATATTTTCTTTATTAATTTATAATTAAAATAAAAATACTCTATAAAATGTATTTATTTTTTAAAAGTAATTTTTTAAAATCTTCTTTGGAATGATAATTTATATATACAATGTATTTATGAGGAAAAACACACTTATATAATATATATTAAATAATAGGTTGATAGCAAAATGTGAATTTGTTGCAGTTGAAAGTTGCTCCTTTGCTGGGCGGCAGGCTTAAGTTCGAGTCTTGCCGAATATTGAGTTTTTTTTTGCCACTTTGTCTTTTAAAACCTTTGTATTATTTTCACCCTTCTGGCCTTTTTTAACTTTTAATTTTGAAAAAATATGGATTTCGATCTTTAATTTTTTTAACTTCTTTTTAATCTTTGTATTCTTTTTATCCTTTTTTAACTTTTGTTTTCTTAAAACATCGTATCTACCTTTTTTTTTTTTTTCTATTTCGATTAAACTCTACAACTTTTTTTTAAATATTTTAACTTTAAACCTTATGCTTATTTTGTTGAGTCCCCTCTCAAGAGGTTGTTGGTTTAAGTCATGTTGAGGACAATGAAGTAGATTTAAGAATAGACTTAATGAGGTGTGTGTGTGTGTGTATGTGTGTGTTTGATGTTAAAAAGGTAGTAAGATAAGCTTTCATTGTTTAAATACTATACATAGTTTTAAAATACACGAAAGCTAAATTACTTTTAAAAAATTCAAGTGAGTCCATTTTTTTAAGCTTCAAATCTAAATTTAATTTGCCATTTTTGCGTAAGTGGTTTAAAATCTTTTTCTTTTTTTGGTTTTTTTAGTAATAATAGTAGATGAATAATCTAATTCAAGCTTTATGAAAAAGTAATTATTCCTTGACACAAAGCGTGAACATGTTAACCACTAGTTAAGTTCAATGGACAAAGAAAAAAGATGCAACTTAATCGGTTAATTGCGTTATGAACTTTTGAGGTGTATTTTTGTTATTCATCTTTTGAGGTGTATTTTACAAAATGTCCATAAAAAATTGAGCAAAACTGAATAAATTGTACAATGTAAAATTAGGTTAACTAATTCAAAAACTTTAAAAATTATAAACTTCTTTTTTTTTAATCAAAGATAAATTATACACTTTATATACGGATTTGTTAGCGAAACTTTGGATTTTCACCCAAAAAATTCATTAACAATATGACTTTTCTTGACCCTCGTTGACTTCAAACATTAAAGTCAAAATATGAAAGCATTTTAGAAAGACAATCTTTTTCCGAATAATCTTCTCTTCCTCTCAAACCCACCAAATCCTTTCAAATATTCCCACAAAGATTTGTACCTAAAAACTCGTAATCTTTTTGAACCAGCCTCCAATGGCTGTTTAACTTTCCTCCCCCTGCTTTCTCCGTTCACCGTCCATTAATGCCGGCAGGATGGCCTTTCGGAGCTTAAATCATCTTTTACTCCTCATTGGCCTCCTGTCTCTCTCCCTCCCACCCTCAACCGCCGCCAATCTTCCCCGGAAACTATCCCCAAACGCCCCTTTATTCCGTGAAGCTCCGGCCTTCCGCAACGGTCAGCCGTGTGGCTCCGCCGCAGGTGACCGAATCCATCTAGCAATGACCCTCGATTCCAATTACCTCCGCGGCACAATGGCGGCGATTCTTTCCGTTTTACACAACTCCGGCTGCCCGGAAAACGTGGTTTTCCATTTCTTGTGGCTTCGATTTGATCAAGAAATCAAAACCCACCTCAAATCCACTTTTCCTTACCTCAATTTCAAACTTTACAGATTCGATTCGAGTTTAGTTCAAGGTAAAATTTCAAAATCGATACGCGTGGCACTTGATGAACCTTTGAATTACGCCAGAATCTACCTGCCGGACATCATTCCGGCAGATGTTAAACGTATAATATATCTGGATTCTGATCTTGTTGTGGTGGATGACATTGAGAAATTGTGGAGAGTTGAGTTGCAAGATAAAGTTCTTGCAGCACCTGAATATTGTCATGCTAATTTCACTCAATATTTCAATGATAATTTCTGGAATGAACCTGAATTGCAGAAGATATTTGAGGGGAAAGATCCTTGTTATTTCAACACAGGAGTTATGGTTTTAGATGTTGAGAAATGGAGGAAAGGTGGGTACTTGAAGAAAGTTGAAGAATGGATGGTGGTTCAAAAACAGAAAAAGATTTATCATTTGGGTTCTTTGCCACCATTTTTGCTTGTTTTTGCTGGGAATATTAGACCAGTTGACCATAGTTGGAACCAACATGGTTTGGGTGGTGATAACATTGAAGGAAAATGCAGGAGTTTGCACCCTGGTGCAATTAGCTTGCTTCATTGGAGTGGTAAAGGTAAACCATGGTTAAGACTCGACTCCGGGAAACCATGTATTGTGGACCATTTATGGGCCCCGTATGATCTTTATCGTTCTTCAAGACGCGTCTTTGATGAATAGATTCTTGATTTCGAGGCCAAAGAACATGAAATGGTTTCGTTTTAGGTTGATTTAACAAGATGAGGATTTACAATTGGATTTCGCGAATGGCATACGGATGAAGGTGAGGTTAACAGCAAATATGTCGAACAAAAAACACAACGTGTGATCACACAAAGAAAATTCGGATTAGCGTATCATGTATCATGTTTATACCTTAATCTTGTTTTAGATTAGTTAGATATGTAGGAACCCCATACCCCTCTTTGTTGTAAAATATTTTGATCTCTTTCCCTGCAAATTTGATTCGAGTAGCTACATTCATTTTAAGCAACATTTTCAACACAAGTATAACTAATATCAGCTAAGTTAGGTTGAAATCTTGAGTATGTTACATGATGTTTTAAGTATTTGACATGTTTTAACTAATTTTAAAAACTATATATGTGATCTATATTCCAAGTTAGCAATAGAATATAACTAGATTGTACATTTTCAGGTAAATATAATTTAGAAATTCATAGTACGTAATCTGTTTCTGTTTACATATATATATAAGTAGGAAAACATGTTTGCAAACTGAAATCCTTGCTTATTTATGGCAATTAACCATTTTGATCATTACACATCAGTTGCCTGGTCCATGCTCAAAGTCTTATCCATGGCTTCTTTTCTGCTCCTTATGAAAGCATCAGCTTTCTCATTAATATTTGAAGCAACACTCAGAAGATGAGGTCTCCTTCTAGGCACCTTCTGACCTTCTACAATGGTCAAAGTTGACCTTTTCGTCGCTTCTCCACTGCCCTTATCTTGATCTTGGGAGTCCATGTTTTTTCGGGTTTGTGTTGAGTTCTTGTTTTCTTGGATCAAAACGTGACCAGAAATGTTTTTGGTCCGGTTCACAATTGAACCATTGGTGTGCCTAAACTTAACTTGTAGTTCATGATCATGAGGCCTAATCACCTCATCTTGGTCCTTATGACTGCCTTGAACAGCTTGAGATTCATCGACATGAAGTGGTGTTGCTGCATTGCTAGTACCCAATGTAATGCGTCTAGTACCTCGAGTAATGAAGGTATTCATGATGAAATTGAATAGCCTATGGCAAATGCCGAGAGGGCCAAAACCATCTTCTTGTTTGCCCCTTTCTTGCATATTTTTGTGCTAGTTTCACTTCATAAAGAACACACAAGGCTTTAAGGGTTTGTTGATGATTCTTATCTTTGAAGGTGAGGTAAACAAAAGATCAAAAAAATGATACATGGGTCTTCTTTTAAAGAAAAAGGGTTTGCTTGTATGATAAGGGTGAATCCTAGCCATTAAAATCATACGATCTTTGTTGTACGTTTCTTGAATTTGGTTATATTCTTAAATAGTTATCTACAATGAGATTCATGTAATTTAGTTGTTCTCTTATTTCTGTATTCTTCCATAAGTTGTGTTTGATAAAGTCAATATAAAAAATATAGTTCTGAAATTTTAATATTCAATCATATGTGATTCAGTATACAATTACATGTGGTTGTAAAAACATCATATGTTAATTACGAAAATACCCCTCTGTCCAAAATTTTAAGAATCAATCCGGACCATTGATGGGGCTGATCCAAAGGTTAAGATTAGTCTCTTAAGACTATATATTAAGTTTGGACTATGTTGAACATTTCTCATTCTTTTATGTATGTGAGGCTTCGCAAGTTGATATTACAATGCCTAATTTGGTGCAAAAGTCGGTTGTAAATTTAGAATGGTTAGATCATGTTTACTTCTTTTTAATAACAAAACATTGTTCCAATATGATTGAAAAAGAAAAAAAATTATGAAAAGGTTAGAAAATTACCATGATTATAAAAAATAAAGAGTAAATTTTATTTTTGGTTATTGTGGTCTGTCCCAAATTACGAATATAGTTCATGTGATTCTTATATGTTTGGTCCTTTCTGACCTGGATCAATTACATTTTTGTGCTCTGCTTATTTTTGATTGAATGGGCAATGCTGGATAACTTCCCGGTACAAATGCAAGGATACGGTTCGGATAACGAACTTGAAAGTAAAACTATCCTTGCCGTAATCTTTTATTCTTTTATCTTGATTTTAATAATTCTAAAAGAGTGTTAAAAATCAAAAGACATATTTTAACATAGATCTCCTTTCTCATTTTTTTGGTGGTGGGAGGAGTGTGCGAGGGAGAAAGAGCTAGGGTGATAAGAAGTATAGGAGATAAAGAGTTAGTGGATATTCTGTAAAATGAAAAAAATATATATCTAAGAAAAATGTATTGAAAGATAAGGGAAATGAATTAAAATTTAGTAAAATAATAAAAATAAGGGAACAAAAGCATTTGGTCATTTTAAATGAGCAGGAGCTAAAAGTACAATAAATCTAAGGTGGGAGAGACTGAACTCATAAAATATAAATAGCAAGGATCAAATTTATAATTTCAACTAACTTTAAGTAAAAGAATGTAATTTACTCAAAAATATAAGATAATAATTTTATAATAACTAAGATTAGATTAAGATCCTGCGGATAAATTACATTTGTATGATTAAGTGATTAACCAATAAGAAGGTTCGCAAAAAACTGGGCTAAGAGAGAATACTCAAGCCCATTAAGAGATTGAGGCCCAAGCTGTAATGGTTACGGTTTGTTTTGTCGGTTTGATGATTTGATCGATCGGTGTTCAAACTTCAAACAATAATCATGATTTGAAGGAGACGTTTTTTAGATAACCCTAGATAATTGTAACAATCATTGCAAATCACTTCAGCTGTGAATGGATTTCTTCAGATCCATATTAGCAGATGATCCGGAGCCTGAAACCCCTGATAATTACGAAGAATCCGATACGGATGCTCGCCAAAATCAATCGCCACAACATCAAGGAACAGAAGGCGATGATGATGACGAGGATGATTCCACTTCGAATATTAACTCGTCGGAAGACGGTAGCAGCGGTATCGGTGGTGGTTTGTGGAGCTTTGGAGATCTGGTGAAGACTTTGACGACCAAATCCGAATCAGTGTTCGAAACGTACCGTCGCGATCTGAAAGAATTTGGTACCGGTTTGAGGAAAGAATCCGATTTGTTTCGTGAAGTGGCGAGTCGCGCGGTGAAGGAGTTACCTTCATCGATTGAGGTTGGTACGTCGGCGATTGACGGAGTACTGAAATCGACGGCAGATATTATCGCACAAGGTAAGGAAGCTCTCCTTGCACCTTCCGATGTTGATGATTCTGATGCTTCTGATAGACATACTAATAGTGATCGTAGTGGTTTGGATTCGATACGGTACAGCCGTTTTGATGCTCAATTGAATGCGATTAGGAGTGATACGCGAACTTACTGTGAAGATCCCGAGGATCTAGATGATTATAATAACTGGAAATTAGGGTTTGTGGTTGGGGAAAAGAGAGATGAAATTGAGAAATTAGTTGGAGATAATGGAGATTTATCAGGAATCTATTCAAAAGTTGTTCCAAATGAGGTTGATGATGGAACATTTTGGTATAGGTACTTCTATAAGGTTCATAAGCTTAAACAGCAAGAGGATATGAGAGCTAAGCTAGTGAAGCGATCATTATCAGTAGATGATGAAGAGGAGTTGAGTTGGGATGTTGATGATGATGAAGATGATAATGTTGAACAAGAACAAACTGATCAGAGTAAACCGAATGCCTCAAAAAACGAAGATTTGCAGAATGTTGGAAAGAAAGAGATCCCTGACGGTGATACGAAAGCTCAAAATTCTAATATTGTTGATGTGGAGGATGAGATGAATACCAGTGTGGCTAGTGTTAATAAGAAAAATGTAGAGGAACCCGAACCAAGTGGAGGGAATGTGTCTACTGCTGAGAAAGCTGAATCACTGCCTAAATCTGATGAGAAGGTTGAGCTCAAAGTGGATTCAACCGAAGTTAAAGATAGTAATGTTGTAGTTAAATCAAAAGAACATTCATTTCAGGAGGATGAAGATCTTGAGTGGGATGAGATTGAAGATCTTGGGGACAATGATGACAAGAAAGTCTCTCATGGTGACACTCCAAACAAAGCTGTCTTGCGAAAGCGGTTGAATACTGCTGCAGATGAGGAGGATTTGAGTTGGGATATTGAAGAAGATGATGATGACGAGCATATAAAAACAGGTAATAAGTGATACATAACAAAAATCCAATCACCTAAGGTGTATTGCATTGTGCTTATGTGTGTTCATTGTAGAGTTGTTGTAATTGTTACTTCATTCTTGTTTTTGTTTGTCAAATCTTTCATGTGTCATTATAGACAGCTGACATTCTTATGTGAATTCATAATAATACATTTTCCTTATTTTGCCACTATGGGCATTGAACTTCAACCAAGCTGTTGATGATTTTTGAGTCCAAGATAAACGTTTTCACCTTTTTCTTATTTAGCTCAAAGTCATCGATTTGTTTCTGGATACCTTATGCTTGCTTTGTTAAGACATTGGGTCATAGTTATTATGATTTATTAATTAAGAGGTTAAGAAAACCCCTAACAACGATACACTTGATAGTGTTTACAAGCAAACCACTTGATCAATGAGATATTTCTTGAATAAACCTAATGACTTGGATTTATAATTGAAACCCAAAAACCGGAGCACTTGAACTTTAGGACTAGAGTTTGAACACTAGATCTTGAAAACTTGCATTGAGCCTCACTTGGGTGTGAATTAGACACTTTGACGTAGTTTGAATGCTTGACTTGAAAAGACACACTAGATACTTGTTTAAACCAGGACAACTAGAGAAGATTTTGATATGCCCAGATGACATCTACTCTATAATGCTTGAAATTGTAACTCAAACACTTGGACATGAGTTTGACTTGAAGGATGAGCATCTGTGAACTGGTTGATCAAGGTCTGAATCCATTCGAAGTCTTGAAATTTATAGTGACGATCAAGGTGTAAAGGGGGACTTGATCGCCTTTGTTGAAGAACACAACTCGAAACCACGGGCTTGACAGTCTTCAAAAGAAATCAGAAAGAGAGTTTTTACATGGACTGATCCAACAACAATCCAGCAAATTCTTGTATTGGCTACCAAGAAAGGGAAAAGGTTTGAGAAGCCTGTTGGATGAATAAAGCTGCTGTTATGTCCTTGAAGGAGTTGCAGGCCTCAAAACTGAAAAACAATATTGATGAACTCAATCTTTGTGCCGCTCGTTAAACAATGATGAAGAAAAAGAAGAAGTGTGACGGCATTCTAGAAATACTTTTTACCTTTTAAAACATCGGGATCATTGTTAACCAGATGTTCGTCTCACTTGAATTCAAATCATCTTTACTCAACGTCATTCTAGAAACCTCCATTGCTTTGGTTTGTGCCAAATCATTCAAGTTTGACATCATATTCCATAAAAAATATAGCGATGTCGCCTGAAAATGGCAAACCCTCTTGTCGTTGTTGGGTTCGACACATTCTAACCCTAGCTATGAAGTTGAAAACAATAAATTGTTTGCATAAATGGTCAATGCATCATTTAAGGCGCATGAGAAAGTGTATACATGTGTAATTACTCTTGGACTTCATTACTGTTGAAATTCATGTAGAATCAATCCCTAACATCTGCACATTTGTAAGTATACCTTTTCAATATGTTGTTGATACCAAAACATAACTGTATTAGTGTCTTTTCGCTCAATGAATTCTGTATTTACTATATTATTAACAAGAGTCGATATAATATTAGAATTCTGTTTTATTTCAAGCACAGGTATTTGAATTATTTGATATTGGGTGATAAAGTCATAAAGATACTATTTTTCTTCAAGGGAATAAGCAGTCATTCTCATGTTTATAGATTAGATAAGGCCATAAGGTTGAAATAAGATTATGTATTATATTGTGGCAGGAAAATCAAGATATATGATACATACATTCTACTTATTGAGTTATTGGAGTGGCAGACTCAGAATTTTAAGGGAATCATATAATTACAAAAATAAAAATAGTTAAAATATAGGGTGTTTTTTAAGATTTGTCGGGTTTCCAGTTATTCGAGTCGTTTAATTGGGTGTTTAGTTGTGGAATAGATATCCAAACACCAACCTAGAAAAGTGAGCCAAGTTCTTTTTCTTAGCCTAATATATACTAAGAATTGCTCAATTTGTGTTTTAAGCTGACAAAAGGTATTTGACAAACTAAAAATGGATATTTGACTATGATTTATTATAATTTTTTTAGAAATTTAATCAGGTTATAATAACACGAAATAATCAGTAATAGCACTGACTGAAGCATTGTGCTTAAAACCTCAAAAGCCCGTGTCAGCATCACGGACCATATAGGTCTGCCCCTGCTTATTGGTCCATGGTTCGAGACAAGTTGTGCTCCTACTTAGTTTATTTGGTTCCTCTTTGATTTGGTTTTTATTTTGTTTGATTTTAGTTAGGTATGATGGGGTCTGAAACCAGATGTTTTTATTTTATTTTGATTGAATGGTAACTTTTTAGGTTAGAAAGTAGGCTTGAAACATAATGCCAAAAGTTAAGTCTGGTTTCAGAGTGATCGAATCAGGTTTAAACCACACCACACCAAACCAACATCAAAGTTCTGTTATATGCTCTATCTAATACTTGCATGGTCACAACATTTTTAAACTTCTGGTTCAAGTGTAGTAGTGTGGTCCAGTTCGACAGTGCACTCCTTGTGTATTAAAGCACCTGTATATATATAATGTATTGTGGGTGACAATATTATAGTGGAAATCTGATGATTAGTTTTGGGTATTTCATTGCGTTGTAGGTTTATAGGTTTTTGTCTCTATTTTGACTTATTTGCGCGATGAAACTACAATTGCAAAAGGCGACTTGGATTGCAACTAAGAACCATTCCATCATTAGAACTTAGAAGACCTAATTGAGAACTACAATTGAAATGAAGGATTTGGGTGCAACCAACAAGATTTTAGGCATGGCTCTATATCTGTTTAAATGGGGGTACGCATCACCAGTCAATTGATTATGTACACCACAGATTTTTACTATTTTATTGATTGTGCTACTAGTCAAGATTTTAGTTAGCAAATTAGTTCTCATTCACAAATTAGCAATCATATAGAATTCAACAAATCTATCTATTCTATATCTATATATAAAAGACATGCAAATTTTCCAAAATTAATCATAAATTGAATCTTAATTAACCAATCACAACCTTCAATTTCAAAATTATTCCATTCTCAAAACAATTTTGGAAAGATTTAAAATTCATGGATAGGAGAAATTTGAATTCAATTTTAAATCTATTGGGAGGGGGTTGGATGAAAATTGTGAGGGGGTTTTATAAAATATATGAGGGGGTTTTATAAAATAGTATATTAATGTAATTAATTATAAGTTGTTTATAAATTATGTTTAGTAACTTGTGATATATTTTGTTTAGAGAAAAAAAAATTATATATTTATGACCGTCTCATTTTTATCTACGTTTTGGTATAAATTTTATTGTAATATGACACTTTTTTGAAATTATCATATTCTCATTACAAATGTGATATTTCATTTACAACATTATTTTTATTTAAAAATTCTAATATCTCAAATACACTTTCGAAATACCCGTACGTGTACGGGTCAATAAACTAGTATATTGATAAAAACACTATCATCAAAAAACTTCAAACTATCTTCGGACCAGGTTTTTTTATGACTAGTGACACTATATAATGGAAAAAATAAAATTAATTAAAATTGAAGTTGTTCGGGTTTTTTAGTTAATTGAGTCGCATTAACGAGGTTTAATTTGTTCCAGTATTTTAGGGTCAAAATTTAAAACAAAACGCAATTTATATGAAACTATGTTACTTAAATTGTCTTTTTAAGATAAACTGAAGTATTTTATAGGTCTAAATTATATCTTATCCTTTTCTTTTTAGTGGCATCAAAAATAATTGTGGTACCTTAAATTTTGACTGGTGACACCGGCTCGAAAAGTTGAAAATTTTCACTACGTCTGCAATATTAACTGGTAGTTCATGCTACCACCGGACCAATCATAGGTCCGCCCCTAGGGGTGTTTGGAGACAACTCGAAGTAACTTTGAATTGTATGGTGACCCGAATGAATTTTGCGTGACTTAGGCTCTAAAAACGAGGCACGCAATGTACTCTTACGAAGGATAGTCTACCTATCCCCTCGACCTCATACAAGCTAATTTAGGAATCTAGAGTACGGACTTTCATGGTATTAGATATATAGTGTCACATAACTATAGCTAATGATTATGATGTAGACGATTAATTTGTACATAGAGTTTCATATATATAACAAACACACCTGTATTGGTATTGACCATATATATACACAACACCATCAACCACTAGATCATGTGATTTTACTCTTTTATTAATGCATCTCATGTTTGATAACTTTGTTTCTATCCAAGATTCCTCATGCTTGGAAGATTATATCATCTAATTAATAAGTCTTGCTTCCACGTTTCATACTCTTCTCATCTCTCTCATTTATTTCAACACAAAAAAGAAAACAAACAAACTCGAAGAGAATTATACATAAGATTATCTTAAGTTGAGAAGAAGATGAAAGATCATTTTTTCTAATAACAAAAATCAACCCCTTGTTTAAATTAAAATAGGCCTCTTTATAGGATCACATGGCATCATATTATCGTTAACTTGAGAGTATCTCAGTAATTCATAATAAAAAAAAGTAAAATTAGATTAAAAAAAGTCATCTAGTGACCCGTGAGTCAAAATAGGTTGTATAAAGAAGGTATCGACTCATCTTCCTTTTATTCGTGAATTGAAATAACCTACCAACTTAATATCATCATCATCTCTACTTTTTCTTCGTCGTCATCTTATGCATGTTAACAAATCTTCCATTTATTATGGATTTTAGTTGAAAAGGAATATAAATAGTGAGTGATGTGGATGCAATCTATGAAGGAACATGGAACGTGGAATGCCAATTTAACACAAATTTGTCATCTTTTGAAAGATCTTTCGAGACTTTAAAAAGAGTGAGTGGCGTAAGCAAGTTGGTATTCTCCACATTGATGCATTTAATTTAATAAATAATAAATTTTGCCTTGAGAACCTAAAAGTATATGCCTACATCTCCATACGCTTAAAAAGACCTCTCTTTTTTTTTTCAAACAAAAACCACATAATATGAAGGACTATTCCCACCACATCTTTATCCTATTCTTCAAATGGGTACGCAATCTAGGGTTGTAAATACACAACACCCTTTCTCATAGGGTGTCGTGAGTAAGGAGATACACTCAACAACATCCTTTAAATATGTTATAGATTATTCAATTCTCTATCTTATAATGTATATAAGAGAGTTATTATGATGAGAAGTGATATTTCTTTCTACTTATAAAGTTATATTCCTATATGTGTTAAAATCAAGGGAGATGATAAAAGAGAATTAGTCGATTACACATGTCAGACTGATAGAAAATAAATTGAAAAAAAATAATAGATAGATATATCATTTCTCTAATATGATATCTTTAGATTAGTTAGGAGTGTTACACTCACCAACACCCTTTCCTATATGATATGAAAATATGTTTTGGTGGGACTTAAATAATTTATTTAAATGCATTTTAAATTAAACTTATAAATATAAAAAATAAAAAATAAAAGATTGAAATATGATATTTAGACCATATCGGAGTTTCAATTTTCAAAGGGCTAGCTATATATGAGGATTTCTCAATGGCGGTTTTGTAAGATAAGGCGACTTTTCTTCATTTCATTTATGTTTCATCAGTCACATGGTTTTCAATCGTATTCAATAACAATTGGTTAGTGAAGTTTGCTTATGATAATACTAGTTCAAAAGTTGAATATATAGTACGTAAATATTTATAAAAGAGGCTAGATACACGGGTATCCATCACATACTTTACACGCCTATTTGTCTGTCATATTAGCGTCACATCATTTCCCTATCATTCACTCATCCCATCATACAAACCCTGCATCCATCACATGCTTCACATCACACAAGAAAAAAAACAATTTTTAAGCATTATCTCCGCTCATAAACGCGATGGTACTCACACTCGTCACCATGAGCCCTCACTCATGAAGAGGGGCGATGGTCCTCACCCTCCCTCACCCTCGTGACCAGCTTTCACTAGACCCTCTGCGTAATGGATGCGCATGGTCGGAAGAGGGTGGGTATGGGGTGGAAAGTGGTACCATGGCCAAACGGTCAATATATTTAGGGGGTGTAGTATAAACTCTTTTTTATTTATTTCTGAATTTCTTCTTCTATTCAAATTAAAACTCGAGAACACGGTGTATGACTATAAGTGGTGGATGTACTGGAGGTTAAAGAGTGGGCCGCGCTTCATTTGTCTCTTATTTTTTTTATTTAATTAATTTTTATTAGCTTATAGGTATCTTAAGTAGGCCCTATAATTATGATAATTTAATGTGATAAGGAGTAATCACTACGTGATTGAGTGGTGGGTTAAGTAGCGGGAAAAAAATTAGTGCGACAATGTAAAGAGTGTGAGAGTTACCAATACTCCAAATAGTCATTTGATCAATACGTGATAGCATTTATTTCTAACGATCGATTCTCTTTTCTCTCTCTCTCTCTCTCTCTCTCTCCCTCTATCTCTCTCTCTCTATATATATATATATACACACACACTAGCATTGTACCCGCGCAATGCGACGGCGATGACAATACTTTATGCTTGATAACATCTTTGATTTAAAAAGTAGGGTATGATATATGTGAAATGCGGTGTTAGTCAAACTATCCATGTTTTTTTCTCTTTTTTCCGATTTCTTTACTTTGTTGCAATCAACCATTTTATTAGTTGTCAAAATAGTTTTTGAAAAACAATTTAAAAAGTATTATTATTAAATAATTAGAGAAAAAGATACAATAGCTTTATATTATAATGATGTAAGTAATTTAGCCAAAATTAGATAAATTAAATAGTTGTTGTGATGTTTAATGATTTATTAAAGTAAAAATTGTCTTAAATTAGTTGGGATAATTAAGGGAATGATTGGTTAGATTATTGCATTAAGTGTTTGTATCTTAAGCATAAAACTTGTACTACTTAAAATTAAGTAGTTTTAAAAATTTTAAGAGAGAGAAAGTTAAATGATTTATAATGTTGTATATATATATATATATATATATATATATATAGAGAGAGAGAGAGAGAGAGAGAGAGAGAGGAAGAAGTTCATTTGAGAACCATTTTTAGTGCGAGAACCAATCTGAGCCGTCCAATTCCCCCTCATTCAATGTCATTGCCTACCCATGAATTCCGTACATGCACTCTGTCACACTCTATCCCTCCACGCTCTCCATCCACGAACTTCCCATATTCAAGGAACGGCTGAGATTGGTTCTCGTTGTTTTCGCACTTACAACGGTTCTCAAATGAGAACTGTTTTTCGTACGAGAACCGCGAGAACCAATTTTAGCCGTCTAATTCCCCCTCTTTTAATGTCATTGCTCACCATGAATTCATCATATGCACCCTGCCACACTTGATCCTCCCACGCTCCACATCCATGAGTTCCACTTTATCAAATCAACGGCTAAGATTGGTTCTCGCAGTTCTCGTACGAAAAACAGTTCTCGTTTGAACCGTCCCTTATAATTATATATATATAGAGGGAAGTTCCATCGAGAACCAAAAAAATGCGAGAACTGCGAGAACCGATCTAAACCGTAAAATATCTATCAAACGACAAAATATTAAATTATGAAAATTATACCAAATATGCTTTTTTAATATGACATCCATATTGCTATATTTTTTTCAACAAAAAAAATTCGTTTTTGCCGGGTTTTTTTTCTAGCACTATAAGGTATGTTACATATATGCAATCAGTACTAACATATATTTGATCAATACTATAAGCTATGTTATATATATGCAACGAATTTTTTTTGTTGAAAAAAATATAGCAATATAGATGTCATATTAAAGAGCATATTTTTGTCGTTAATTTGGTATAATTTTCATAATTTAATATCTTGTCGTTTGGTAGATATTTTAGTTTTAAAAAGATGGGGATCGGTTCTCGCAATTCTCGCATTTTTTTTTGTTCTCGATGGAACCCTCCCATATATATATATATATATATATATATATATATATATATATATATATATATATATATATGTGAGAAATATGGTTCATCTCCTCAATCAAGCTTGTCTTTTCTTTTTTTTTTTTTTACTTTTTAAGTATTTTATTTTTAGTTTATCTTATTATAGAGTTGTGTTAAATAAAGTCTATATAAAAAACAGAGTTCTGGAATTTTAATATTCAATTACATGTGATTCAATATACAATCACATGTGATTGTAAAAACATCACTCTTAATTACGAAAATGTCACTCCTCCAGAAATTTTAAAATTCAATCTGAACTATTAATAGGGTTGATTCAAGGGCTAAAATTAGTCCATTGTGACTATAAATTAAGTTTGGACTATTCTCACTTTCCCCCATACCCTGGTATAGCGAGATTGGATATTGTTATTATTGTTGTGTAATTTAAGCTCTAGATAATGTATGGTATGAATCCATATATGGAAGATGTAGAGCCAGCCAATAAAGTTAAGATATCTATGCAAACACACTTACACCCCATATATCCTTACTTGCTGTTAAAAATAAAACTAATAAGAGAATTAAAAAGAAGAAAGTTAAACTTTTGTGAAGGAACAACAATAACAATTCACACTTTTTTTTTTAACTTAAACTACTTTACTAATCAATGCCTCTAGAACTCTAATGTGGTAGACATTGGCACCAAGTGATGGTTGTTGTGTCTCTATCACCAATACTAGAACCTATTTCCCTCGATCTCCTTAATTAAGCCGTAACTTAACAAAATAATAATAATAAAAAAAAAAGAAGAGAACTCATCTTTCAAACACCAAGGCCTTGTTGTACACTAATAAATCAACTCCAAACAACCCACAACCACCACTTTCTTTCTTTCTTTCTTTCCATATCCCACATTCATTTCTCATGCAACACTGATGCCAGAATCAGGGGTTCTGTCCATTTTGGGTGCTTCAGGCGATGCAGTCAGTGCAAGCAGACGTCCTCTTTGAGCACGCGGAGGCAGATGTTTCGCAGGTTTTTTTGAACCACCGTTCCATGGCAAGAAAACACCAGTCCCGCCTCGTGGCAACCTTCTTGGGCTCATTACCATTGGACGCACTGGTGCTAACATAAGCAGTTGCGGGGCACGAATCGCACCCCATTTAGGGAGAACGTGGATTGATTCTAGTGTTCCGTTTGGTGTGATTAATGGAGTTGGAGACCCTGGCTGCCATACAGTCATGGCTCCGGTCATGGGATCTTTTTGGTGCTGGTTTTTGTCGTAGGTGTCTATTCGGACTTTAAAGAATGTGACACTGATCCTTTTGGTTGGAGATTGACACATGACGTGGCGAGCCATGTCAGCACTGTTTCCTCTCATCACTAAGAGTGACCTGTTGAGATGGAAAAACATGTTAATGTCCTGCAACTTACAAAATAAACAGGATTCCCATGCATAAATGATAAATAATACAAAAAAACTAAAAAATTTGCCTCTGAAAGCCATAATTTGTACACCTCTTTAATTACTTGGCATACCAAATACCATTTTTTCAATTTGACACTCAAAGAGATAGAATAGATGGGTGTAAAATTTGATTAAGCATAAAATCATCAAGAAAAAGTGTTTATTGTGTGAAGTAATTACTATGATGTACAAATATCCCCTTCTTACCCGCATCATATCGGCAAACTGTAGAATGTTTCTTGCTACATGCATAAAATGGTAGTCGACTTCAATGGAATTTTTTATTTCAGGTAATTGATTTCTTTTGCTTAGAGATATACCGGTTACATATACTAAATTTAATTAAAGATTTTGTTGTTAGAACACAAGTGTTTGGTTACTAGAAATAAAAATCTGAAAAGATTGAGCAGTCTTGAATGTAGTGAACTCATATGTTCCCTGGTAATTAGTGTCCTTAGATGTGAAGCATAGTTATTAACTGCATTGTGAAGCTTGTTATTAAATGTTCACTTAGATCTGAAATAAGATTGTAGACTTACCCTTCTTTGAGAGAAAGCATGAGTGGTCCTTTGTAGTTTCCTTCGTTATCACACACTAGAGTACGCCCAAAAGCCATTGTTGATTCAGATAGAAGAAGTGTCGAAATGGGTTGCTCTAAATGAGGTGGTTTCAAGAATGGCTGCGAAAATTCTCCCTGCATAAAAGGTACAGAGTGATTTCAGGTTAAGTATCGCATATAGAATTATAAAATGCTTTATGAGTTTAAAAGTACATCATACCTCATCAAAAAAGTTAATAATGCAACTGTTTGGTCGTCTGTTTTCGGAAATCAGGTGAAACTGAATTAGATGGTCAATGACACCTTCAAGAGGAGCAGGGATCGGCTCGATATTGCCTGTAAACATATATAATACGATCATGATGTTAGATCTCTACATTGAATCTAGAATATATTTAAAAGGATTTGAGTGGTTGGCAGCTTACTATCTTGGGATTTATTTGTAGCTTCATCTTTTATCTGTCCAAATATAGGAGCTCCAAACTGAATAAGCTCTCTCTTGATTGCCTTTGACTGCTGGTTGTACATTATAAAAGTCTCACCTAATCACACAGCCATGAAAAGAAGGATTATAAAATCGAGTTATCACAGAGGTACTTTATTGTCCAGAAACTAAAAAAAAAAAAGATTACCATAACATGAAATATTTCTCTAGATATAATGAGTTAAGGGTATCGAGTTATTTATTAAGATTCAGCAGGACTTCAGAATTCCTATGGTAATATTGAGAACCTTTTTTCTGTATTTGGAAATAGTCTAAGGTCTTAAACATCTAAACTTGAAGGCTGTAATCTAGAAATACTCGCAAAGCTATAATTAATTAACTGAAAAGAAAATTAATCAATAGCCAAACCTGTTCAATCCCTTACTATCTCAAAACTTCAGTCCCAAAAGGAAAGAACAAGGTTAACTACAAAAGCATCACGAATCACAGGATCCACCTGAGAGTTCTCCATTTTGGCCAGCTACCCGGAGTTCGGTTACATAGTCAGTCAATTTAGATAGCTCAGTGGTGTTAAGTATGTCCTCATACAACTTCAAGCCTCTCACAACATTCACCTGCCAATCACAATGTTTTCTCAATCAGACATTCACAGTTTGTTTGAAGCAAACAGCAAGAAAATGCAATGTACTTTTCACTTTTTATCAAAATAGTATGCATTATGCATTATATTTGTTATCAATTAATGCCAACATGCACACTTTACTTTTTTTCTTTTTAATCACTACATGAAAATAACTTCGGCCGAAATTTGGTTAGCCTGTTGCATTATATGGTTAAGATATAAAGGTATCATAAATTGTTAGAAGGTGAATAAGACTTTACATTTTCTCGCGGTTTTTAATAATAACGGCTGTTACAGAGTAATAATTCAAATGCAAATTAAAAAAGGAAGGTACCATATGTCCCTTTACAGACTCCTTGGCGACAAACCCTTTTGTCATCTTGATCTCTGCACGCCGTGCCTCCCAATCTTCCTGGTTTGAGCATATTTCAACGCTTTCCACTGCTGAATGCACTTCCTGAGATCCTGAGGTTCAGATAACAAAGACACATAAGAAAAAAGATCAACATAGAATACAATTACAACCACAAATAGTTTTCTACTATGTAGTATCCTTAAAATAAATAGAACAATGCATATTAAATATTAACCACCTTATGCTTATTTATACCAGTCCCATATCCCGCTAAAGCGGGATTGTGTATTTTTGTTGTATAGTTATTCATATTTCATACCATAAGGTTTTAACTAAATGGATAAAGAGAGAGAGGCGCTTTGAAGGTGAGTGGGTCAACTCATAGTAAAATTTAATTCCCTTTTATCTGTAGACTGTAGCAAAAAAATCACCAGTGCTGACAACTTTATTAGTCATCAATCATTGTTATGCTAAATACCATCTCTGACATTATTTAGAGGACCAATTGGGATTTGAGAACCAGAAAATCACCAACCGCCCAAAATGCTGAATGCGACCCCACCATGGTCTATGGGATTCCTTCTATCCCATACTAAAAACATTAGAGCCTTTTCAAGTAAAAACATTCGTTAGAGACACCACATCACTATTACCAAGCACCCAAGCACTAGCTCCCTTCCACTAACATAGTACGACAAAGAAACAAAAGCAATAACAGTAAGGCACTATCGCACAGTTACGACTTATTAGTGATCAATACCCTTTAGTCCCATATTCTTTCCCCACTCCTCCCCCTCTTCAATATTCCCGGTGGCCATCAATGGTTCTAAACTTCAGTTTCCTTTTCTCTGTAATTTTATTATATTCTCTTCTACAATCATGAAATATGACTGGTCATGTTTCTTTCATAAGAGTGGGAGAAATGGATACTCCCCACCACACCTTCATGTCATCTTTTTTCTCCCCCACTCAAGTCCGTAGTAGTCACTCTTCACCATACCAAATTTTGTGACTCACCTAATACCCACTAATTAATAAAAAAATATATAAAGAAAATATATATTAATGTAGAGAGACAAATGGTGACTTTGGACCCACAAACAATTACCACTTAGCCACCCTTTACGTGGTAACTCCACCACTATTTAGCCATGGAGTAACACCCCTTCCCACCACTCAAGTGGTAATACCACATACCCCTTTTAACCCCCTAACACTCCTACCACTAGAAACAAAAAGTATGATGGATGATGTTCTTCTAAATAAAAAGAAGTAGAGCCTTGTCTTTTTTAGTTCGGTCCTTTTCTAGGGACGTTTTGTTTATGATAGAATATGTAACCAGCTTGAGAGGATCAAATCCTTGAAATTGAATGTAAATCATAATGCGGCAAGTAACTTTAGCTCTTTATTATTCATGTCAATAATAAATTTTTAACATGATGCTTGTAGAAGTGAACACAAAAAATTTAAGAGCAAGAGCAAAAATAAAATAGTTAGTTATTCCGAAGTGAAATATATTATTATCTTCTTTCTAATGTACGAGTACTTCCATCCTTACATTTTATTACCATGGTATGTAATCATGATACAATAAGTGGTATAGAAAGTTAAAACTACAGCATACGCTTGTGTTAAAATGCAAGTACGTTAATTAAGTGTTAAAAAGACGATGCGAAAAATTTTTTTTTTTTTTGAGGGACTATGTTATGTGGCAATTTGCTCTAAACGTAAAATTCATAAAACTCTTCTAGTGAATTTTGCAATCGTTTAAAAATGAGTGACAGTTGGTTGTGTGTAAGATAAGGTTTCTTGTATACAAATTAATTTTGTTGATGTCGAATAGGCACAGGGGTTAGTTGGAATGGCCGAATGGTTCACTGAAATGGGCGGAGGACACAACATCTAGAGTTATAAAGAAGTCCACGTCGCCCCAAGGGGTAGAATCCAATGACCAAATGTAAAGCCTCCACTTAACAAACAACACATGTAGCAAAACTATCTTCAATCCAATGGTGTCCCTAAACTTTCTTCACTTTTAGTGTGTGATTTCAGTTATTTTTAACCCAAAAAAAAAACAAAAAAAAAAAATGAGGAGGGAGGGGGAGGGGAGACAAACAAGAGCAGACGCACGCCGTGACGTCCGTTAATAACAGATCTGTAAATGCAGGCTTTGGCTAAACCACACACATCTCGAGGAAAGCGGCTGACTGTGAGAGGTAAGAACGCAGGTATTCTGTGCTAAAGAAGCTCCGTGCCTATGTTTTACTCAAAGTTAAAAAGGCACTTTTGATAGAACTCAGACCTCGAAATTCTCCATTCCACCAAAATCCTCGGGAATTTACGATAAATATTTGAATTCTTGCTTTTACTGATTCTCATATTCATATACGATATACGTGGAACAGACTCAGAACAAGGGAAATTGATGAGAACTTAAGAATTTCTAAAAGTCAAATAATACGAGTTAATTAAACAAACCTTAAAAGCTACCATCTATAGCTCTTTCTAGAAACGAAGCCTTGGAACAAGACTATTAACTAGGGTATACGAATTTCTAAGTAGATTAAAAATTGGAAATTAGTTGTGGAAAAAAAATTATTTCTAACCAAAGTCGGAAAATAATACTAGTAAAGGAATCAATCGTTGTCATCGAACTGAATAATCTATTAAAAATAATAGTATCATTATTGATTTTGCTGTGTTTGATTATTCAATTCAAAAGAATCAATATAGCTCCAAACAAAATCTGTAAAGAGTCAATAATGGGGAGTACATGTAACTAGAAGACATGTTAAAAGCATTAATACAGATATGGTGATGAATTTAAAACTATTTGAATATATAACAGAAAACATGTATGTGATGAAAAACAGAGGCAGGGATCTGAAAATTTGAAAGTTTACAATTTGACATAAACTAATATGCAAATCAAGAGATCAGACTGACAGATAATTTTATTTTCCCAGGCCTTCTAACTGCAATAAGGAAATTTATTAACCGGTGCCTACCTAGCAAATTATGAAAACAGCACATATATAGAACAGGATTATAATCAATGTAACTGTAAATAATGAACAATAATCGTTCGTTAATTACCTGCATCTGTAATACCGCTCTTTGGCGAGTTATCCTTAATTGAATCATCATCAACGACCTCACCACCATCATTTCCATTGATTTCTACAGATTCTTCTATCAAAATTTCACGTTTCGTCTCCACCGCCGGCGGAGAAACATTTTCTTCGACAATCTTCTCAACACCTCTTAACTTCGCCCTCTCCTCCGCCACTTTCTGAAGCTCCAGAGTCACATCAGCGATCGAAAAATACTTCTGCATCTGAAGAATCGGGATCCAATTCAAACGGCGACGATGTATAGCCGCAAACACCGACTCATACTCACATCTTCCACCTTCAAACTGTGACAAATGGCCACACAAAGCATCAATGATCGCGTTTGCCGCAGCGAACTCACCTCGGAACCACGAGATTATAGCATCCTTAGCGAATGCCTCGGGCATCACCGCCGAAGGCTTTACCGCGGTCGCCGGCATCATCACCGGCACGCGATCAGCCACTGAAGAAACGCCGCCTGCCGGCGTCATGTCAGTTCCTGTCAGATACACTTAAAATGAAAACACAACCTTCTATTCACCTTTCTTTTCCGTTCAACGAATCAACGGCGTACACCGGTCACTCAGTGTCCGGAAATTACCTGTCGCAACGGATTTTGGAGATTTAGAGAGAGAAACAGAGAGCGATGAGAGAGAGGGGAATGTATACAGGGACGATATATATGTATATATGCACCTGTATATATAGTGAGTCGAAAAATTAAAGGAAAAAACAAAAAATATTTTGGGAGTGGGGATGAAAGCGAGGGTTTGGTTTCTGGAGAGCGTAATTGGCAAGTCCGTCTGTGGGTCCACAAGGCTGATGTGTCAATTTCTAATACGCCATTAATGCCAGCGTGTAATTAATTCTTTTAATTATGCCGTTTGGACAAAGGGTTAGGTCGCAAAATATTTCTTAAACTATAAAGATTCGAATATAATGTTTTATAAGGTAAATAGTAAATTCCACACTTTAATTTTATATTAATAAAATACCTTTTAATTATATCTTCCCACTTTATAGTATCATTTTTTGTTCAACTTTAGGTAAATTTGTTAACATAATTGTGAGATTAACATAAAAGAATGTGAACATCATTTTGAAAGAGAAATTACTATTTTAATCCTAAAAACGAGTAAACAAAATGAAATTAACAGAATTATTCTCACTTTTTTAATTAAAATAACATAAAAATAATAAATTCTTAGGATGTCTTTATAAACAGATCAAAAACTAGATAAATATAATAGATGAATATTATGCCGGTAACTTTTATTGGTGCTAAATTAGAATTTTTAAAACATGCATATATTTTTCTTGTTTTGTTGAAACAAATGTTTATCCTTCTATCTTTGTTTATCAAATTATGTTGTGCGACTATTTGAACTTTTTACGTCTTACATAATAAAAATATCATATTAAATAATTATAATTTTTAATGCAATACATTCACATTTATTATATTACAGAGAATTAATTTTGATTTCCAAATAGCTCAAAGATAATTAAAAAAGAAGGGGAAGCTTTCTTGTCTGCCACAAAGTTTATACATTTATTACCAAAGGTTAATCAATAATTCTTCTAGCCGAATGCATACTTCGCATTCATTTTGGGAAAAAAAAAACTAAATAATATCTAATTTTTAAAAAGTCAACCCTCTTTTGTGTACAATTACAAATATATTAGGAATTTAGCTAATAAACACATTGAATAGACATTCAAACCTCATTTTTTAAAACACATTGAATAGACATTCAAACCTCATTTTTCAAAAACTTTTTATTTATTTTGGCTATTCTTTTTCCGGTAAAAATGAGCATTTTGGAAAAGAGTTACATATGATTATTACCGTTTTCTAAAGCACCTCAAATATCATCGATAAAAAAATCTAACAAGAAGCTCGAAACGAAATATACACACTAGTTTACAATACAAAA
The DNA here is from genome assembly GCA_947179395.2 of Pulicaria dysenterica. Lineage (NCBI taxonomy): Eukaryota > Viridiplantae > Streptophyta > Magnoliopsida > Asterales > Asteraceae > Pulicaria > Pulicaria dysenterica. The sequence goes on along the minus strand of OX359288.1, from coordinate 72,935,431 downwards.
GCAGATGCCACCAGCACCAAAACAAGCACCAAACAAGATATAAATGACACAAAACTAAAAATCTAAAAAATAAGACGCAGAATAAGACCAATCAATCCATATATTAGTAAGATTGCATCGATATATTCTTAAGCCAAAAGAAGGAATACGTTTGAATTTGACTACTCAACCAAGCCTACTTGTCCCCAAGTGTATCTGAGAATACTCTCCTATTTCTGAGTTTCCAAATAAGCCTTAGATACATGTAAATCACCTTCATAAATGCCTTTAATTTCTCCCCTTTTGGCTCAAAGAGTAGCCCCATATAAGAAGATGCAAGATGTTTTTGTAGTATCAAAGATGAAAATCAAGAACAAAATTATTGAATTGAAAAACAAGATGAACGAACTTCCATTAACGATGAAGAACAATACAAACTGAATTGTATGAAATATGAACTAGAAACTCTCTATGTGTGTATGAATGTATTAGAAAAGTATAAAAGATATCAAATACAAATGAACTACACAACTCTATTTATAAGAAACTAAACTGCTGATCTGGACGTTCCTCTGCTGACCTAGAGCTACCTTCTGCCAGCTAACAACTGAAGGTTGTTACAGCTTTTCAAGATTTGCAATTAGGTCCCTTGACTTAAGATAAAGTCACACCTACCCTTACAATCTCCACCTTGACTTTGATTAAGTCAATTCATACTTCCAATTATCAATATTCAGCAGATCCAAGCAATGTCTGAACTTCCTTTCCGGAACTTGCTTCGTCAACATATCTGCTGGATTATCCTTCGTTCCAACCTTCTTTACTTTAACTCTTGTTTCAGACCTTATGAAATGGTACCGGACGTCGATGTGCTTCGTCCGATCATGACAAACTTGATCCTTTGCCAAGCAAATCGCACTCATGCTATCGCAATACACCAACGTCTGATCTTGATTAATACCCAAATCACCTACCAAGCCTTTCAGCCAAATAGCTTCCTTCGCTGCCTCCGTTAGAGCCATATACTCAGCTTCTGTTGTTGATAAAGCTACTGAAGGTTGTAACGTAGCTTTCCAACTAACTACCGCAGCACCAAGAGTAAACACATAACCTGTCAACGACCTCCTCCGATCTATATCAGCCGCATAATCCGAATCGGAGTACCCAGTTACAAGACAATTACAATCACCTCCGTACACCAGACCTACGTCTGACGACCCTTTTAAGTATCGAAAGATCCTCTTTACTGCTGTCCAGTGCTCCTTCTTTGGACTAACCATGAACCTTGACACCACACTAACTGAATGTGCCAAATCAGGTCTAGTACACACCATCACGTACATCAGACTTCCAACAGCACTTGAGTAAGGAACATTCGTCATGTACTCATCCTCCTCCTTCACCTCTAAAGAACCACCAGCACAAAGCTTCGAATTAGAAGCTGAAGGGTTACTTACTGGTTTAGCATTGAACATTCCAAACCTATGAAGAATTTTATCAACATAATTCTTCTGAGACAAGAAAAGCTTCTTCTTATTTTGATCTCTCAAAATCTCAATACCCAAAATCTTTCTTGCCGGACCTAGGTCCTTCATTTCGAACTTTGAACTAAGCAAAGCTTTGACCTTCTTCACTTCGTTCATATCCTTCGCCGCTATCAACATATCATCGACATATACAAGTAGATAAACCCAAGACTTGTCTTTAGCCCTTCGATGATAAACACAAAATTCATATGGACTTCTCGTAAATCCATGTTCAACCATAAAAGTATCAAACCTTTTGTACCATTGTCTCGGCGACTGCTTCAGCCCATACAGCGACCTTCGGAGCAGACAAACCATGTCCTCCTTCCCCTGCTCAACAAAACCTTCTGGTTGAGCCATAAAAATTTCCTCCTCCAAATCACCATGCAAAAACGCCGTTTTGACATCAAGTTGCTCCAGCTCTAAGCCACCATGAGCAACAATCGACAACAACACTCAAATGGAGGTACGTCGAACCACTGGAGAGAAAATTTCGTTATAATCCAGACCTTCCTTCTGACTATAACCTTTGGCTACAAGCCTTGCTTTGAACCTGATTGAATCAGAACCTTCTAATCCAACTTTCTTCTTGAAAATCCACTTACATCCCACTACTCGTCTACCTTTAGGTAACTTGACAAGTTCCCACGTTTGGTTTTTATGTAAGGATTCAATTTCTTCGGTCATTGCTCCTAACCACAGACCTGCCTCACGACAACCAATAGCTTCACGATAAGTTCCAGGTTCATACAAACTATCCATCTCCTCAGCTACTTGTAAGGCATAAGCTGCCAAATCTTCGAACCCATATCGAACCGGCGGCTTAATCTGTCTTCTTGACCGTTCACGAGCCAACGATGACTCAACATCAGCTCCACCTTGATCTTGTAACGTTGAATTATGACCTGCACTTGAACTTGGTTACTTGAACTTGGTTCACCAATCTGTTCATCCGTGCCTTGCAAATCCACATGACCTGCAGCCTCCACCTTCTCGGACGTACCTTCATCCAAGGATTCAACATTCACAAACCTACCTTCGGAACTTTCATCCAGGTCTTCTTTGTCATCACTGAACGTACCTTCTTCCAGCCCATCAACCTCCACCTTCTCGGAGGTACCATCAAGACCCTTTGACACAAACATTGACTTTTCATCAAAAATCACGTCCCGACTTAGGATAACCTTCTTCTCCGATGGAGACCAAACTCTATATCCTTTAACCCCATCACCATAACCCACAAATACACCTTTCTTTGACCTTGGTTCCAACTTCCCTTCATTCACATGATAATAAGTTGGACAACCAAACACCTTCAACCCAAGGTAATCTGCATGTCTTCCAGACCAGACCTCAATTGGAGTCTTACAACCAATAACAGTAGCTGGAGCTCTATTCACCAAGTAACAAGCTGTGTTTACAGCTTCTGCCCAGAAGCTCCGACTTAACCCAGCATTAGACAACAAACACCTAGCTCTTTCAAGTAACGTCCTATTCATCCTCTTTGCAATCCCATTTTGTTGAGGTGTGTTTCGTACAGTTCTGTGCCTAGCAATACCATGCTTCTCACAAAACCCATCAAACTCCTTCGAACAAAACTCCAAGCCATTGTCGGTCCTTAATCTTTTGATCTTTTGACCCGTTTGATTTTCAATCAACACCTTCCAATTCTTGAATTTTTCAAAGGACTCATTCTTGTGTTTCATAATAAAGACCCATGTCATTCTTGAGTAATCATCAATGATCGAAAAGAAGTATCGACCTCCTCCAAGAGAAGAAACACGAGACGGACCCCAACAATCTGCATGCAAGTAATCTAAATACCCTTCGTTTGATGAATAGCTTTAGAGAAACTTACCCTATGTTGCTTGCCATACACACAATGCTCACAAAACTCCAATTTCTGTACCTTGTGTCCACCCAAGAGTCCAAGATCACCAAGCATCACAATGCCTCTTTCACCAACATGACCAAGTCTTATGTGCCAGAGCTTCGTCATTTCGGACCTAGCTTCTTCTGATTGTGTAACAGCAGTTGTACCTTCTGACTGTGTAACAGCAGTTGTACCTCTATCCAAAACAGTTTCTCCTTTTAGGACATACAAAGTGGACTCCTTCATTCCCTTCATTACAACCAAAGCACCTTTTGACACTTTGAGTACTCCACCTGCACCCGAATACTTGAAGCCCTTTTCATCCAAGGTACTTAACGATATCAAGTTCTTCCTGAGTTCTGGAACATGTCGTACGTTAGTCAACGTCCTTACGATCCCATCATGCATACAAACCTTGATTGATCCAATACCAACCACCTTGCAAGATACATCGTTCCCTATCAAGACACTTCCGGAATCCATCTCTTGATATGTTAGAAACCACTCTCTTCTCGGGCACATATGAAAGGAACAACCCGAATCTAGAATCCAACTTTCAGAGTTACTATAGAGACAATCAGAAACCATCAGCACCATATCTGACTCAACGTTGGTTTCTTCTTTCGCCACATTGACGTTGGACCCATTCGCCCTATTCTTGGGACATTCATTCTTCCAGTGACCTGCTTCACCACACCTATGACACACATCTCGTGGGTTAGGCTTTCTAGTTCTTGATCGTGATCTACCTTTTCTTGGTTTCCATTTTCCTTTATCTGATCGATCGTAGCTTCGACCTTCGTTTCTGGTCACACTCAGACATGCAGCTTGAATATCAGAAACATTACCTGAAGCCTTTTGTCGCAGCTCCCGTGAGTGCAAACTTGACCTCACCTCCTCCAACGTAATCGTATCTCTTCCAACGACAAATGAGTTAACAAAATTCTCAAACGATGGTGGTAATGAAACCAAGAGGATTAACGCCGCATCCTCATCTTCAATCTTTACATCAACATTCTTGAGCTCCATCAAGATTGAGTTTAACTCATCAAGATGATCCTTCAGCACTGAGCCTTCCTTCATCTTCAGAGAAAACAAACGTTGCTTCAGTAGCAACTTGTTCGTGAGAGATTTCGTCATGTAAAGTGATTCAAGTTTCAACCATAGACTTGCTGCTGTATCTTCATCTGAAACCTCATACAAAACCTCATCTGATAATGACAACAAGATCGTAGAGTGGGACTTCTCATCTTGTTGTTTAAGCTCTGCAGCTTCCTCTTCATCAGGCCTTTCCCCTGACAAAGGTTTCCAGATTCCTTCCCTCTTCAATAACGCCCTCATCTTGAGACGCCATAGACTAAAGTTGTTCTTACCGGTGAACTTCTGGATCTGAATCATGGGAGGAGTCATCCCTTCACAACCGTGAACTTTCTTCTTCTTGAGAACCTTTCAAGAACCTTTCAAGAACCTTCTTCCTGATGATCTTCTTCCTGAGATCCTCCTTCCTCCGCCTTGATTCTGCACCTCTGATCAGAAACAACCACCGTGATCTTCCTTCTTCTTTGATAAACCCACAGACCTTCCTTTCTCCCAGAATCGTTTGAGCCTTGGAGCTCTGATACCAATTTGTAGTATCAAAGATGAAAAAATCAAGAACAAAACTATTGAATTGAAGAACAAGATGAACGAACTTCCATTAACGATGAAGAACAATACAAACTGAATTGTATGAAATCTGAACTAGAAACTCTCTATGTGTGTATGAATGTATTAGAAAAGTATAAAAGATATCAAATTCAAATGAACTACACAGCTCTATTTATAAGAAACTAAACTGCTGATCTGGACGTTCCTCTACTGACTTGGAGCTACCTTCTGCCAGCTAACAACTGAAAGTTGTTACAGCTTTTCAAAATTTGCAATTTTGAACTTCACTACAATTTACACCCACCATCTACTAATTTTGACCAGCATCCTCCTACACACCAAAAACTGAATGAAATATTGTCTTCTGTTTTATCGAAACCCCTACAAAGAGGACAGTATAATGATAATAACACGACAACTGGCTTTTGAAGATTAACTTTAATAGGCATTGTAATTATAAATGGTTTTTGGTTGGTTAAAATGTAACTAATAATTGTCCACTTTTGAGTAATGAACCATTACTCACTAAATTAAGGGTAATGAATTTAAGTTTGTATAACTACAAGTCTGCAACCAACCGCCACAACCACTATCACCATCAACACTCTTGTCCATCATTGATCGTTGCCACCACCACTGACTAGTGTTGCCTCCATTACTACCATCACAGCATGGCCGCTCATCGCTTGCCATGAAAACCATCTCTTTCTCAACTAATACCACCTCTCACAATCGCCGCCATCATCAACCACTACCAATCGCCAACCCAGCTACCAGTTGTCACCAATGCCAACACCACTAACACCACAAACACTACTACTACCATCAAGCGTCAACACCACGAATCAATTCACGTCGCCTCCACCATCACCATCACCCATCAGAATTGTTGCCATAATCAACCGCCATCACCACCACCAATCGCCATTTATCCTTGCCACATTTGACATTGTCATTGCACATCCCTACTATCAGCCTCTGCTACCTAACAGTTGCCGCCACAAACACCATAACCACCACCAACCATTACAAATGCCATTGTCGCAACTAATTGTCACCACCACCCTTCCCCGTGCGCACACGCACACACACACATAATGAATACCTTCGTGAACCAACCAACATCAATGTTAGTAACAATACTTATAAATGTTCATTGCATTCTTGTGTATTCTAATACCATTTCTCACTCTCATTTATTTATTTTTAACCAAGCGCCTCGTTAGTCCTTCTTGACTTGATGTAGGAAGCATACTTTCATCATAAATTTAACTAGTAATTAAGCCTCAAGTAATTAATTATAGTAACAACTCTACATTAACACCATCAAACGTTTAAACTACCAAACCCAATTGGTGAGATGTTATCAATCTACAATTCTTAAAAGGATTCTTTAATTGGAATCCAACACAACTGTAAGAAGGTTTCAGCCTTACATTTGCTAGCTTACCTTGAATGATCCCACATTAATCAATATTTTCGTTTGATAGAGCTTACATTTTTCTCCAAAGATCCTCCATATTTAGCCTAACTCGCCCTCGATCTTCTACTTGTACAGACACTTAATTAATAACTTTTCTTTAGTTAGATATTAGACCTCAAATTTTGTCTACATTTAACCATTCGGATAACTAAAGATGTTTTTAAATAGTAAGTGCTTACAGTTAATGTTTTCACAGGCAACATTGAATAGACATTCAAACATCATTGCAAGACTAGAAACATGATATTGCAATGTTAACAAATATTAGAAGTACAGACTCGGATTGCAACACCAAATTGGTCATATTAAATCTGTATGTTTTGCTCTAAATTCACAAATATAGTGTAGCCTGGACTTCATCGACCACCATTGTACTTGAGCTTCCTTTTCTATTGAACATCACATCATTCCTTGCCTTCCACATATACCGCAATGTACTTTTAATGAGCGCCTTCACAAACTTTCTCTTTTTTCTTTGTCTTGATACACTCCAATAAACTATTAACGTACCATGGCCAACATAAGTAAAATGATCCACATGAATATTACACCAACTCATCAATGGTTCCGTATCTCTACTGCAAAAGAACACAAGTATAATAAATGATTCATTGTTTTAGGTTCACAATCACATATATGACAAATTGCATGTGATGTAACAAACATCCCTCACTGCAAGATTTGATCTAGTGGGTATTCTATTTTTAAGCAAATGCCAAACAAAACAGTAAACCTTTGGAGGCACCAATTATTCCGAAAATAACCCACTAGAATCACATTCCCATCTCCATTTATCCACGATCATTAAGTCTTAACATGTTGTACCATATATTCTAAATAAGCTACTTGATTAGTGATGTGCGTAACGCGTACCAGTTTTAAATATATAAAATCAGATATATATTAGGGTAACACTACAACACAAATAGGCAGGAGGACCTAATCGTATCATAGTGTGGTTTAAACAAGTCTGTGGTGTTAAACATTTTGGGAACGAGTATGATTTCGAATATAAATCTACTAATTTAATATTAAACCTATAAAAAAACAACTAAAAACAAAAAAAGTAATTAAAGGGATTTTTTTGGATTTCTAATATAAATTTTTTTTAACCAACTAATCACTAATCTACACTAATCTTTTATGAAAACACTTTAACAACACAAAGAAATCAGAAAGCAAGCAACTTGATTGGTTTAACTATCAGAATAAAGACTTCTCTCCCTAAAATTGATTCCGTACTTTCAAGTCGATTAATTTCAATTAAATAGGTGCAATGGACATTTAAATATCATATGTTGTTGGTGAGATAATCATTTCAAACCAATAATCAAATCCGTCTATTGAAATACATAGGATTTAATGATAACAAAATCAGACCTTTAGTAAGACTAAGAATTAATCTTTACATGTGTTGTTAAGATTATGACTTAAAAATTGCTTAAGTATAGAGTATCAGTCAAAGATGTGCTAGTATTAGATATCAGCAGGAGCCAACATCGGAGATCAGCTAAAAAGAAACAGGTGTAGAATATCATCAGATGATGCAATTTTGCCTATCAGCTGAGTGGCTTCATCGGTCAGCTTAGTGACCAATACTATCAGCTAAGGAACAACTTGATCAGCTGTGCATCTCAAGTCATCAGTTAAGTATATACCCTTCAACACTTAGTTTTGTTTTTAATAAGCTCGTCACTCTCCATGAGCCGTTGTATAACTCTAGTCAGCTTATCATATAGATTGATATTCTTATGTCATCCTTAGTCTAATAGTTGATCAGCTGGGCATCACTTGATGAGATGAGCAATCTATTATCAGCTAAGCACCTAGTGATCTATTGTGTAACCAACACTTAGGCTTATAAACTAGTTTCTATGTTTCTAGTACCTTTTGATTAGCTGAGTCACAAATTTGATTGATATTGATTGTTAATTAGTATATACTCTGTTTCAAGTTTCAAATGTAATTGTTATAAGTCAAAGGTTGAACATGCGTTATTTATTTATGCCTTAATTTTTTTTGTAAAAGTATTTGCACTTTTATGTACTACCGAGTGAGACAAAAAGGATAAAACATTATGATCTTGAAAAGCATAAAGCTATATTCAAAATAAGATATTTAAAGTTTGATAAAGTACTGAAGTATGATTGACAACTACAACTCTGAAAAATACAAATTTGAAGAAGTATGACTATTGATTAAAGTACAAGTATGGAAAGAGAAGTTAATATTTACAAGGCAAAAAGGTATTGTAAATAAGATTATAATATAGTTAATGAGGTTTACTATTCAAAAAGTATTTATTATTTATTGGAATCCGATTAAAATAATATTACTTTTTCACTCACTTACTTTATAATTAAAATATTAATTTTCTTATACCACCTTATCTCCAACCTCTTCCACCCGTCTGCCAAGCTCCGTCTATATTAACACTTGTGATTTCAACATTTTCACTTGCCAATTACACTCACTGGAATTTCTCTTGAAAAACAAGCTCAAGCTTTTAAGCAAGCAAGTTTTAGAGTTAGTAAAGTGCAGAACTTGTTCATGTGTTGAACTTTTTTAGATAATACTTGTCTTTGAGAAGATAGTCTATGTGTTAGACAATTTTAGTTGACACCTTTTATTGTATCTGGATTTTCGCTTCCTTGTACATGTAATTCTTGATTTACATCAATAAGAAAGATATTAAAAGTGTGTATGTTAAATTTTAAATAGCTTAAGTTTGTAGTCAACCCCCCTCATTCTATAAATATTTGTTGCTGTGTACTTAATTTGGGACTAACATATACTGATTCCTAATGTGATTAGACTTCATGATCAGAATATCTAACCCTATGATCATGCAAATTACTATCCTATGGTCATGAGACTAATACAAAGCATAATTAGTCTATTTGTTCGAATCAAGGAAGACTTAACCTTTATTGGTTTTTATTATCATTCAATCAATCAATCAATCAACACATAAAGATCATTATATGCAACTACATACACATTTAAGTTACCAACTTCGGTTGTTTAACCCTAAGACTGGTCAATTACTAGTCAAAATTACCTATTGATCCTAGAGAGTCATGATTCAAGCCACATAAAAAAAATTGATCCTCTAATTTATGTAAACTCAATTAAGAAACGCCAAAGTCAAAATCTTTAACACATGTGGATCTTTGATTAAGCAATACAAGCAAATATATGGTATTTAGACAGTCTATGAATCAAAATCAAGCAACTTTACAAATGTTCATATTCTCGAAGGAGGAAAACATAAGTTCTAGCTCACATTGAACATATTAATCACACCCTTTTAAAAACATTAAATCAAAGTAAAGAACGAAAAAATGGGATGAATCAATTACGAAAGCCTTTATCTACATGTCCAAGCCTCCAAACTGCCTTGAATCGTCTTGGCCATCGCGTCGCGACCATTCACCCGAAGTGTCGTGACGCGAAAACTTCTCAAGCTTATCTTATTTTTATTTGCCTTACTTTGGAAAATCTGTCTCTCCTAGATTTGGAAAATCTCTCGACGGCACCATATCTTATTTTTTTTAATTGCCTTACTTTGGTTGCTGCTACTCTGTATTTAAGCTACGATATGAGACTAACTACACTTGTTGCTACTTATTGTCACCCTATATATCTTAATTGTTGCCGCTATTGCCGAGATCTAAGCTCGAAAGTTTATCCACCGGATAGATAGTGAAGCTTCTCGAGGTTGTGAGATAGAGATTCCAAGATCTGTAAGCTTCTACATTGCAACCATCACCGTCACCCTACCGAACTACACCCAAAATGTTTCATGTTTAATCTGCATTTGTTTTCTTTTTAAAGAAATTCAAGTTATAGTTGTTTTAATTTTCCATGAATTTGGTTTGTATAGTATTATGGTTTTAGTTGTTTGAAGATATAAGAAAATTGGTTTGTATGTTTGCATCTATCTTTTTTTTTAAAGGCAGATGTTGTATAATATATGCCGAGATTTACACAAGATCAAGCCAAGGATTTACAATTAAAGATATACCATTCCACCAGTAGTGAAATTAGAATATCCCTATAATTCCCGGCTATCCAAAAAATACTAAGCCGTTTAGCTTATGAAACCACTCCAAAAACTATACTAACTAAATCACAATGCCAAAAAGACGGAGAATATTTAACTCTTGATAACAACTCCAGCCGGATTTAAGATCCAATCTTGCCAAAGAATGTTATTTGCTTTCGTGCTCTCGATTTTATCCGTTGGAATAGAAGTAGTTGTGTGTCTACCAAAATGCCTTTGACCTTGGATTTAGCATTTAAAAATACTAACTCGTTCCGATCCTTCCAAACTAAGTACCCAGCGACTCTAGTGACCAACTTCCAAATGAGATTGTTTCCTTTCGAGCGAATCATTGCCTTATCCAAATCTTGAAATGTTACAGCCGGATGAAAATCAAGTCCCCACCACTTGTGCATATGCACATGTGTATCTATCGAGAGCTATGTTGAGAAAAAACCTATTAATATGCACATGTTGAGACCTATGCTGGAAAAAAACTCAGAAAAAACGATTATTTTTTTCGAAAAATATAGCAAAATCGGTCTCAAATTAAAGAGCATAATTTTCTCGTTATTTTTATATAATTATCGTACTTTAAAACCTTTGTGTTCGGTAAATATATTAGTTTAAAAAAGTGAAGGTAAATGTTATAAATGTCTAAATCACCCTTAATTAATTATCCTAAATATAAAATAAATTTGGTTTAATTATGATTATCTATTAACAATAATTTAATCTAAGACTTTTTTATTAATCAATGACTATAACTAGTTGTCGCGATTTTAGCATGAAATGTAGTTTTCTTTTAGTAAGTAATTATTATAGCGCATCATGCGATTTTATTTATGTTTAATGTTTATTGCATAAATCCATAAATGCTTTTATTGCCTAATTATCTCTTTCCCTTTTTTCCTTCCCTATTTAAACGCAACTTTTTGACAAAAAGGGAAAGAAAATAAAGCGAAATTTTAATATTTTCTGATAAAGTTCGCTTTTAGTGTAAATAACTAATATAACCAGGTGATAAAAAGTTGGCATCACTTTAAAATCTTATTATTTAACATATATTTATGTGACTCAATTTCAAGTTGATGACTAACACGGTGATGTGATCGAGTCGTAGTTACCGGGGACACAAGGTGGTGAGTAATTTTGGAGTTTAACATGTATTCGCATGAAAATAAACGAGTATAAATTGATTGACAAGTATAATAAAATGGTTATGTTCGGGTTTATTCTGTATAACTCGCATAAACGGATCACTTTCATGCAATATGTAATCATGTAAATTTACAAGTTGATATGTAAACCTGTTTCTAACATGTCAACCTGTTTACAACACGTAGTCTGTTTACGACATACCGACACGATTATTTTTTAAATAAAATTTAGTTTGTATATTGACCCGTCAACCCGTAAATAACTCACCAACCACATAATAAAAACTTAGGGGGTGTTTGTTTTAGCTTATTATGGGCTTATTTTCCGAGCTTATTTTTTATAAGCTCTTTTTTTCCGGCTTATTTTTCAGTAGTCCGACTTATTTTCTTATTATAACTCATAATAAACTCAAAAGTCAGAAAATAAGTCACAAAAAGCTAGCTTATAAAAAATAAACTCGGAAAATAAGCCCTAAATAAACTAAAACAAACACCCCCTTAAAAGGTTTACATGGGTCGTTTTCATATAAAAATTATGTATTAATATATAAGAATTAAAATTAAGTATATGTTGATATTTATTTTATTTCATATAAAAATTAATAAGAGAGAGGTATTAAAATGGTGAACTCATTAAGATTTGTCTTTTGTAATTCACATTGCTAATTTGGCAAATATGGTTAAGATTTCATATTCGGTTGTCAAGTTATTACCAAATTTAATCGTTTGGTCTAATTATAAATTAATGGCTTGTTGGTTCGACTTAGAGAAACAATTAACTTGAAGAATTTGGTAAACCAATATTGGTGTTTAGCGTTCCATAAATTGATTTACATCTTAAGTTTTAATGCATATATACCTTAATATTCTTTTTAATTCCATACATTTGCCTAATCTATTCCCCTCCATGAATCACTATTGGGGTTACAGTTTATATGATACATAAGCACTAAATTTCCTTGTGTTTAAGGATGGTAGAGAGCTATTCACGATATTACGTTCGAGACTCAATTACATCTATTTCATTGGATAAGAGATAGGTATAAAATGGTAAAACAGACTCGTGGACTTGTTGGTTAATTTCTCCGGCAGATGCAATCAAGACGATTGGAGTGTGAAGCTGGTTATATTTGGTGCGGTGTAATTTTTGTTCGTGTGCGTTGTGTCATAGTTTAAAATGTACTATTGAGGTTGTATTTGCATCTATCTACCTTTGGTAGATCATTGGTATGTAAGTAATGTCTTCCACAAAGCAACATTTATACATTGTCAGGTGTTATGAAAATCAATACAAATCATTGACTCTATCCTCGTGCTAAATGTTGATCCAGAAGCAACCATCAAAATAGGAACTACAAGTATATCCATAACCATCTTTGACAAATCGCGATATAATAACTTATGCATGTTCAACCATTTCAAAGCATTTAATTAATGCATTTCTCCTTGTTCTTGCATCATAGGTACACCTTCTTCCAAGTACATAACAAGTTTAGGTTTGTTTGTACTTTATAAGTCCCCACTTTTAATGAAGTGCCCAAATACATCCCACCCCGATTGGCGATTCAAGTGACGTGTCTTTATTAGAAACTGATGCAATTTGCTCCTTTAGGTCAATATTTTGAAATTTGGTATTTTATTATTTTATATTTAGTGATATATATATTATAGTTATATAGTTGATAAATAAGAAATTATGAAAAAAATATATATTATACAAAGTTTGTGTAAGCTTGCGAGCTTAAACAAATTTAGTATACAAAGCTCGTTTAGGCACGACTTCTTTCGAATTTTTAACGATCTGAACTCGAGTAACTCACCAATAGTCAACTCATTTACATCCCTATCATCAACCTATCTTAAGGGTTGTATCCTCCTCCACCTTACTTGTCTTGCTCCTCTCTATATGCTCCTTTTAAGATTTTTTTTAATGGAGAGCGTTGAGAAAGATGACTGTGAAGATTCTAGGTTATGAAATAAAAAAAGAATAATGTGACGCTAACGTGATAAGAAAGATGAAAAAAGTTAAAAAAATGACTGTTGATAGTCTTAAAAAACATGTTTTGTTTTAACCGGCGTTCTACCTATTTAATGGTAAAGGCATATAACTAGAAAAAAAGAATTATTACATCATATTAACTATTAAATAGTTAGGATAATAGAATAGGGGTATAAAATATAGATTTCTTTTATGGTAAGATTTCACATGTTTAATTTTTCATAAAATTATGAAATTAATAGAAAGCATTGTTATTCGAACATCGCAGATTCAAAAGTACTACTACGTGGTTCCATTTCTATCAAGGTTATAAATATAAACGAATATTATATATACTCAATCATTGATTTTTGATTTTAGCATATATGCTCTCGCCCTCTTCTCTGTCGAATAAAACTATATGCTAAAGTGACTTAAAAATCTTAACTTTCTTAAAATGTTTTTTAAAATGTGATAAAGAAGGTTATTCTTTGCAATTATAAAGCTAAAAATGGCAAAAGCAACCCTTTTGTGCTCGAAATTGTAAATGAATTTAAGTACTCCTAGGTAAGGCTTTTGCTTTAACAAGCTATCTAGTATCACTACAAGATTGAAGACCACAAGAAGATGAGGTATTTGTTGAAAAAGAATATAAAAAAGAGTGATGAACAATTCAGTGTTCGTCAATTTTCTTTTAAAAGAATCTTAAATCGTAGATCTTAGAGTTTTTATAGATTCTATTGTTATAGTCAGACGAAGATATATATATATATACTTCGGAGCAACATGTCGACTTCAGATCTATGCTACTTAAAAGAATATATGTATGTATATGCTCATGTGTATATATATACACTATTGTATATGCATGCGCCTTGGGCTTTCGATTTAATGAAATTAAGATCTATAGTGTTAGAAATCTGGGTTTTTGATTGCTTGGATTCACTGAGAGTCGTGATACACTTTCAGATTGAAATATTTTAATGGTACAATCGAAATCCTAATCGGATAAAACTCAGTGATTGAATTACATAGAATTGGAAATTTGTTATGAAAATTATGTACCCAAAACGATGACCAAAACCGAATGATAAAAAACTGCCATTGGTAGTTACGAAACCACCAAAACTCATGCCATTAAGCGGGTGGGTCAAAATCGGGTTTTAGAACAAATTTTCGGTTTTAGAATAAAAACGGGGCTCTAGTCCTTTGGACCCCGTCACCAGGGGTGCTATCCCCGGACTCCCATTATTTAGGGGCTTCGCCCCTTAATAATAGTTTACTTTGAATTAGAATAAACTCAAACTAATGTGTACTCTGCACCAAACTTAATTACTTGTTTTAATGTTTATCAAAATTATATTGGTCGACAAATTCATCTCATTATATTTAAAAATGCTGAAATTACCAACAGATATAGGGTCAAGACAGTATTAGATATGGGGCTTATGGCAATATAACAAGATACATGTGTAATGTAGTGGAATATAACATTATTTTGCAGGTGATGAATGAGATGGTAGAATGAAGTTTTCATTTCTTCTCCTAGGATGATATGGTGTTGAAACAAGCGAGGTGGAGGTTAGCATTTATTTGCTTCGGAACGGTGAGATTATTTTTTTTAATGTGTTAAATTTAATATTTCCGTATTACATCACTTCTCTCATATTCCATTTTATATTACGGATTAAAAAAATAATTTATCTTATTTCATCCTACAATATTTTATCATTTTTTAAAACAAAATTAAGACAATTAACCCACTAATCAACTAAATACAAGAATATAAAGTAAAATTTTAAAATATTTCATTGATAACACTACTAGAAAATCATCAATTACCGACGGACTTTCCGACGGAACAAATCCGTCGGAAATTTTCTGACGGATTAGCGACGGTTTACAGACGGACCCAGTTTCCGATGGATTTCTGACGGATTTCCGACGGATTTGCGTCGGATAACTGTCCGTCGGAAATCCGTCGGAAACTATCGAAATTACCGATGGATCAGCGACAGATCAGCGACGAACGTATGTCGTCGGAAATCCGTCGGAAAATCCCGTCGGAAATCTGTCACAATGTTAATCCGCCGGTATTCCGTCGCAAATCCGTCGGAAATCTGCGAGGAAAGAATGTCGTCGAAAATCCGTCCAAAAATTCTGTCGCAAATCCGTTAGAAATCAATCCATCGCCAATCTGTCGGAAAATTCTGTCGGAAATCCGTCATGTAAAGCCAAAAAGATTGATACAATTGATTTCTACAATAATGTTTTGTAGACCCAAAGGTTAACACAAAGGTTGGAAGAGATACAAGAAGAAAGAGCGAGGGAAAAAGCGAGTATACAAGAAGAAAGAGAAAGAGAGAGGTTGGAGATGAGGGAGCGTGAAGAGCGACTCCAAAGGGAAAGTAGAGAAAATGCAGAAGCAGTACGGAGAGAAATGGACGAAAAGATTTCCGGATTGATGAAGTTCATGAACTATCAACCTCCGTCTTCAACACCACCACCACCACCACCTTCTTAAGCACCATTAGATGTTTGTGTATGATGATGTGCTTTAAAACAATCTTTTGGAACTTGTAATGTACTTTGAATATTTTGTGTACGAAACTCACGTAACATTCTAAATATTTTGGTTTTGAGATTTATGAAAATGTTTTGGGCAACCATGTTTGGTTTCTTTTTTATACAGGAAAATAAAATGCAAAAATAAAATATATATTGAAATTATTTTTTGGAGTTTCCGGCGGATTAGTGACGAAACTTTCCGTCGCAGATATCCGTCGGTAATCCGTCGCAGAAGTCCGTCGGTAATCCGTCGCAGCAGTCCGTCGGTAATCCGTCGCAGAAGTCCGTCGGTAATCCATCGCAGAAGTCCCTCGGTAATCCGTCTCAAAATTCCGTCGGTAATCCTTCGGAAATCAGGTCCGTCAGTAATCTGTCGGAAATCTATCGCAAAATTCCATCGCAAATCGGTCAGAAAAGTCCGTCGGTAATCCTTCGGAAATCAGGTCCGTCGGTAATCCGTCGGTAAAATCCGTCGGAATTCCGTCGGAAACGGATTAGCGAGGCCCCTTTTACTGGTGGACCTATTCCGTCGGTAATCCGTCGGAAACGCCGTTTTCCGACGGATTTCCGACGGATTTTGCCCTCGGAAAACGCCCTGTTTGTTGTAGTGTAAATTTATAACGTTCGCATAAAAATCTATTACATTTAATTAATGAAGATTAAACTACATTATTTAGAAAAACAACTTATAAAAATTACACAAATATTAAAGTACATTATTAACTTATTACTATATTTTTTGGCTTTTCAGTGTGGGTTCGAATTGCTTGGTGATGGGTTTTCAAATGGGGACACTTCCCTGCCTTTTCAGTGTGGGTTCGAATTGCTTGGTGATGGGTTTTCAACCACCCCTCATTATTTGGTTTTAACCAAGGTTCGAGCACCACACCTTCAGTCCATGGAGAAAACCCCTAAGAGAAAACCCCCAACCCACTACATGCAGCAGGATTTGATCCACAACCTCTTGTGAGAAAGGAAGGAGGACACATTACCAAATGGGCTAAACCCCATTGGCATACTGATTACTATTATCCATATTTTTTTCCCTTTTCCTTTATACAATGGTTTGGGTTGGATCATCTTCTGGATCTATCTCCTCGAATTATGTGTTTTCAAATTCAACATATTGAGGTTGATTGATCATGAAGTGTTGAGGGTTTTGAAGAGGGAGGGTAAATTACTTGATCATAAGAAAGTTATGTCTTGTGTAGGAAATTTGTTTGTAAGAAATTCGTTAATGAGTTTAATTAGTATTTATAAAAGTGTTAAACTGGGGAAATAGTTTAAAAGTATCAAGCAGTAAAAAAGTATGACTGTCAAGAAACATCTACACCTCTCTTCCAATCGGCATGACATCATAAGAATTCCTTGTTTTCATTGGTACCGACTAAGGCTAGGGTACGTGGTATCAGTGGCGAATCTAGGATTTATGCACAGGGGGGTCCAACATGTAACAAGATGAGTCGGTTAAAATAGTAGATAATGAATAAAAATAAATTTTTAACTACGGATCGGGTATTTATATTGTTAAAGACATTGTAAATACATATACAAAATTAAACATATTTAACATAATCAATACAAATTATCAATATAAAACATTAAAAATAATACCAAACGTGATTTAATATAATCTGATATCGTAACCTAACCAAAAGCTAAAACCTAACATATTCATATAGCCTACGTTTTACCTCTCTCTTGTCACATAAGCGTTACATCACTTTTTTTATTTTCTCCCTCTTACCCTAATACCTAATATAGTCTAACTTAATGTTACCTTACTTTTAGACATGCACCCAAGTATCTAATTTAAGACACCTCTTTTTATGATTTAATAATATTAAAATCACTTAGGAAATATAAAAAGAATACCTCATAACCAATTAGAAGTAATAAAAACATAGACTAACATATTTTTAGCATAGGGTGTATGAATCACTAACTTTCTTCTACACTTTCATACTTTATATATTTTTTCTTAATATTTGTTCTCCTCACGAGTCAAGTCCAATACAAAGGGGGTCCTTTTAATTTTTTAAGGGTGGTCCAAAAATTAGCTATATATATACTAATTAAAAAAATTCCTTTTTATGTGGGGTCCAAACACCCCCCTTGACTCTTCTTGCATTCGCCCCTGCGTGGTATTCACATTTGATACTGAGTTTCATGCAAGCGCTGAAGTGAGTACGTATTTCAGACAACCTCAAGGCAGTGGCGGACTTGTATGTATTAGTTGGTATGCAAAATTTTCTAGTGTTATATTTTTTAATTTTTTTTAAGTAAAAACAGTATGTGTTTACCCTTTAAGTTAAACTTTTATGAAGTGCATACTCTCAAATAAATTTCTAAATCCGCCACTGCCGCAAGGGAACTAGAGTAATTAAAAAGGTTTTAATAGAAATTAAGCTAAGAACTTTATGGGGAACTAGAGTAATTAAAAAGGTTTTAATAGGAATTAAGCTAAGAACTTTATGCAATAGGTTTGTGGTTGAACTTGATAACGTTGTAAGCAAAATCAGTGGATTCATAATAAAATTAAGTTTTACCTAAATTATACTTAATAGTAAATAAAAAAAATTGTTTATTAGGTTCAACCGAAACTATTCGTTTACATGTAGCTCCGCTCCTAAGTTTTAAAACAAACCACTTATAATATTTAATATTGATAGAACGCAATAATTCTTTGTATAGTAGCAAGATAATAAGATGGAGTAATATTGTGCTTTTATCGTATTTTTTTATTGTATTTTATTTAATAACAAAAACATTTACTAATCATATATTTATATATACGAGTATCTATGCAATTGTTTCAAGTTTAATATCTTAATATAAATTTAAACAAACTAACTATATAAAATATTTGTAACTTTTTGAAATTAAGGGTTCAAATCGATCTTGTATAAGACAGGATGTAGCTTTAAAATATGTCAAAAAATAATTAGGACAAAAACATAAAGAAAGATAAAACTGTTGCTTACTTGCTTAGTCATCTTCACCGTTAGAGTTGACATATTTTAGTTCAAGATATATTGTATAAAAGATTTATTTAATATACTGAAATTATTATAAAGGGTAAGTGTATGATTGATTAAAAAATGTTTAAACAAATATATGAAACGTGTATTATTATTTTAATAACCGTATCATGTTGCCATCACGCGAAGATGTTTGCTGTTAAGGATAAGTGAGAATTATTATAGGAGACTTAAAATAATTTTTTTTTTTTTTTTTTTTTTGTGTTTTTATCATAGAATCACTTAACTTAGATGAGTTTAATATAACAATTAGTTCATAAAAATATATTAACATGTTTTGTTATCGTATGTATTTAGCTTTTAAACTTATCTCTTAATATATTAAACTCTCAAAGCTTATCATTTGATATTAGTTTATTGACCCGTGTATATACGAGTATTTCGGAAGTATATTTGAGATATTTAAATTTTTAAATAAATATAATGCAATAAATGAAATATCACCGAAAACTTGTATACATTAGAATTTGTAACAAATTTTTTTTGAAACACTTTTTTTGAGACCACATCTGTTGTTTTGTTTGTAACATTACCACTGTTGTCACAAATCAAAACTTTTGACTTTTTTTTACTTCTAACATGTGAAACGGCAACGTACAATTGACCATGTGTAAACACAGGTTTTCTGAGGAATAAACCAACTTCTGAAAGTGACTGTTCTTGACTTTTGTTAATCGTCATAGCAAAATACAGCATCAGAGGAAATTGTCTTCTTTGAAACTTAACCGGAAGTTTTGTATCTGATAGAATCATTGTCATTCTAGGAATATATGTAATTTTACCAATATTCTTTTTAGAAATGATTTTGGCCTCAATAACATATGCATCAAGTCAAACAATTTGTATACTTGTTCCATTGTATAAACCCTTAGACTGGTCTAGATTTCCAAGTAACATAACATGAACACCATTGCTTTTCCACCTCTAAAGCCGAATTTTCTTACACTTTGCGAGTAAAAGAAAAAAATAATGACGAACGTGTTAAATATTTAAAAATCAAGAATGGTTTCCTGTTTTGTGTATAAAAAATTAACACTTTTATTATAGTGTTACATTTGACTAACTACCTACATTAATAATATAGCTTCAGGACCATTAAGAATATTTATCTTTATATCTCTGAATTTATATATTTAAATATATAATATATCATCTTTTAATGATACATTTTATTTTAACTCATATTTTATAAAAGGTTTCATACATTTTTCTAATAATATTGAAAATACTTTAAAATCAATAACTAAACACTTTGAATAGCATATTCAAGTTGACCATTCTGTTCATCACCATAATCCCCAAAAAAAAACCTACTCAGCCAAACAAAAACTAATTACTTACCTACTACTATTAATGGATAACAAAAAATTAAAAATATACTAATTTTAAAAAAGTGTCATATTACAATAAAATTTATACCAAAACGTAGATAAAAATGAGACGGTCGTAAATATATAATTATTTTTTCTCTAAACAAAATATATCACAAGTTACTAAACATAATTTATAAACAACCTATAATTAATTACATTAATATACAATTTTTTTTAAAAAAACCCTCATATTTTCTTAAAAGCTATGTTTTATAAAACCTCTCTCACAATTATCATACAACCCTCTCCTAATTGATTTGAGATTGAATTCGATCGACATTATTCTTTCTAAAATTGTTTTTGAAATTGAATTAATTTGAAATTGGAGGTTGTGATTGGTTGATTAAGAATCAATTTATAAGTATTTTAGAAAAATTGGTAGGCCTCTTATATATTTATATATATATATATATATATATATATATATATATATATATATATATATATATATATATATATATATATTATTTTAGGAAAATTGGTAAGCCTCTTTTATTTATATATATATATATATATATATATATATATATATATATATATATATATATAGATATTAAATTTAAAAAATAGATATATACGATAATAAAAATATGAAAAGTTTTAATACATAAACTTTGAAGATTGAGTTCATTAAAAAATAAGTTTCTAAAGTTCTATAAATTAAAAGATAAATTAGAAAATTGGAACATAAATTGTCAAAAATACACATCAATTTAAAAACGTTTCATTATACCCTTTAATTTCTGCAATACGTCTCATCATATCCATTAATTTTATAAAAAACGTTTCATTATGACAAATTCTTTACACATGCAAATTAAACACTTTTGCAAACATTAATGGGTATGTGGAAAAATACATTCATTTTTCTTATCCACATTAACTTTAACCCTTTTTAAAGCTATGTTCAAACTTACTGCTTTTCTTCTTCTATTCAATGTTAAAAGTTGTTTAATATGTTTTTACCTATTTAATCACTTATATCTCTATACTAGTATACAAAATTGCGCTACATATTATATATTTTAATTTTATTTAGAGCAAATTTTTTTTGAAAGGCAGTTGTTATATTATAAATCAAAGAAACATGTCATACAACCGGCTCGCTTAATGACTTACCACTAAGATATACCCCTTCAAAAGATGTGGAATAGGAATATCCAAATAAGTCCCCCAAAAAAACCTCACCCAAATTGTACTACACGACAATATTTACTACTTACAGTTTCACTTAATAGCATACACTCGAACTTGACGAACATGTATAATTAGTTAATTACCAAGTTTGTTGAATCGATTTTAGTGAATTCAACCAAACACTCCACGATAGGTGTCGCCCGACCTTAGCAAGTACCTTGAGCCATTGGAATAGCCTTAACTTTAAATTCCGAAACAATCTTCCTGCGTTGTACCTCTCGTTTGAGAAGATCATAGAATTCCGATTCTCCCATATTAAGTATGCAACATATCTTATCACCACATCCCACACCTTCCTAGACCCTACGTTGAGGTTAACTGGTCCGTTTGAACTCAGATCCTGAAACGAGCTGCCACCAACAAAATTCAGACCCCACCACTAAAAGATATCTTGCCACAAATTGTCCAAACTTTTGCACGTAAACTGGGAAAATTCCAGGGCGTTGGTTGCAGGCAGAGTACTCATCAACACATCTCATGCACATCCTCTATACGATAGATATGTGATAAAATGTCATGGGTATTCAAAGGAGATAATTGCAAAAGAAGAGGGTTGGGTGGAGAACATAAACGAAGATGAAGATAGTGAAGATAATCTAAGTTCCAAAGGTCATACGGAAATGGATGATACTGACGCGGAGGATGATCTGCTATCGGATAATGAATATGATATGGGTCCTCGGTTGAACGTCAAAAAAGTGCGACTGGAAGGGGGCGGCGTGATAGGTGAAGAAGATAGATCGCCGGAGCTTGAAGAAAATTTTCGGCCGACGTCAACCAGCGGGAAGAAGGGTATTTCAGTAAATACGGGTAACTTTTTTGAAAAGGAAGTGGGGGACTTCGAGATTTTCAGTAAGAAGGATCGTTTGTCAGCAGCAGAAGATTTGGAGGCAGAAAATGTACAATTCTCGGTGACAAGCAATTATCAAGAAGGCGGTTTTGTCAGAAGGAACAATGAATGGATTCAACAAGTCAATGGGTGTATGGTGGGGCCCAGTAAAGAAAATAATTTCGGAAATATCAAATCTAGAAAGTGGGCTGCTAATGGGCCTCACAACACTAACTCAAGCCCATCTGCTGCATTCTCTGAAGCTGGTTTTCAGGCCCACGATATTAGGCCCCAAAAAGTCAATGCTTTGGCTTCTGCTAAAGATAAGAGAACTTTGGGGTCTTCGCCAGTTGCAGAGTGTTCAAGCAACGATTCTCAAGTTAATGGGGTTAGCAGTCGTAGATCGGAAAGCAACGTTTCAAAATCAACACCACAATTATCGATTTCAAAAGAAGGACAACAATCCAAGGAATCCGATGGTGGCGAGAAGGCAAAATCGAAGCTACAGTGGAATGGATCCGGGAAATTGAGTTTTCATGTCATTAAGAAGATGGCAAGAGGAAAAGCCAAAACGATAAAAGGATCAAAGAAACCAGCAAAATCGAAAACTAAGAAGGTGTGTAAAAGTAGAGCAGATTTGGCAAGCAACTCAAACTCTACTGAAAACTCAAAAGAAATGGGAGAAAAGGTGGGCTTTTTCAGTCTACCATCACAGATTTAAGTGTACGCTTCTGTTTGGTAAGTGCTCGTTACTATCATTTATTTTATGAAGATACTATCTATTAATATTCGTGGTTTAGGGGGTTCGGGTAAAAAGAATTGGATCAGAAAACTTTTTTTCAAAGAAAATCTAAATGTAATTGTAGTTCAAGAAACGAAAATCAATGGTATCGATGAATCGATTGTAGAACAATTGTGGGGTTCTGCAAACTTTCAATTTGCTACGGTCAATGCTAGGGGTAATTCGGGGGGTCTGTTGACCATTTGGGATCCAAATATTATTACTCATGTGGATGCTTGTGGAAAAGATAACTATATGGCTATAAAAGGCAAATGGCGGGGTAGGGAGGATTGTGTAGTGATTAACGTTTACGGACCTCATTTGACAGACTCTAAAAGAGAGTTGTGGGAAAACTTAAACTGCCTTTTACCAAGTTGTGGGGTTAATATTTTTCTAGCTGGGGATTTTAATGAGGTCAGGAAAGATAACGAACGATTCAATGCCAAGTCAAACCAAACAAATATGAAGGATTTCAATAATTTTATCGATGGGAACAATCTCTTGGAGTTACACATGGGCAATAGGAAATTCACGAGAATTTCTGATAATGGGACCAAGTTTAGTAAGCTTGATAGATTTCTGATATCGGAGGGGGCTGCCCAACTTTGGCCATCGTTAGTTTCTAAGGCTCTCGAAAGGAAAGAATCGGATCATTGTCCTATTTTGTGTTACGATAACACACAAAATTCCGGACCAAAACCTTTTAAATTCTTCAACTGTTGGCTGCAAAACCCTGAGTGTGAACTCATTGTTATGGAGGCCTGGGCAAAACAAGTACATTCAAACAACCTGGATCGCTTATTTCTACATAAACTCAGAAATGTAAAGGAAGCTTTAAAAGTGTGGTCAAAAAAAGGGTACAATAATTTGGATACTGAGATACGGGATTTGAAGGAAGAAATCATGAAGTGGGAGCTAAAAGCGGAACATACAAGATTGGAGGAGACTGACAGAGATTGTTGGTTCAAGGAAATTCGTCTATGCAAAGAAAAGGAGGCAATAAAAAACGATATGTTGAAACAAAAAGCAAGACTAAAATGGATCTCGGAGGGAGATGAAAACACCTCTTTTTTTCACAATTCTATAAAAAGGAGTCGAGTTTTTAACAACATTGCGGGGATTAGGGTCAACGACAGATGGGTGGAAAACGTCCAGGAAATTAAACGGGCTACGGAAAATTTTTTTGGTGATTTTTACAATCAATCTACTTCCAGAAATATGGGATTTCATAGTGATAAAATCAATTCTTTGGGAGAGGCGGAAAAATCAATGTTGGAACAACCATTTACGGAGGGGGAAGTTCACAAAGCTGTCTTTAGTTGTGGGAGTAATAAGGCGCCGGGCCCAGATGGTTTTAATTTTTTCTTTTTAAAACACTTCTGGGAGTTTGTAAAGACGGATCTGGTGAACGCGGTTAACTGGTTTTGGGCTGAAGGCAGAATTTCAAGTGGGTGTAATGCTTCGTTTTTAGCACTAATACCAAAGGTAGTGGATCCGTTGGATTTTGGTGAGTTTAGGCCCATTAATCTAATCGGATGTTACTATAAGATTCTGTCAAAAATTCTTGCTAATAGACTTAAAAGGGTATTACCAGCTCTTATTGGTCAAGAGCAATCTGCATTTTTGGAAGGAAGATTGATTACTGATTGCATTCTAACGGTGGCGGAATCTTGTCATGAGCTAAAAAGGAAGAAAAGAAAATGTTTTGCGATAAAATTAGACTTTGAAAAAGCGTATGATAGCATAAAATGGGACTTCCTTTTTGATATGATGAGATTGATGGGTTTTGGGGCCAAATGGATTGGCTGGATAAAGACATGCTTGGATTCGTCATCCATTTCTGTACTTATTAATGGCTCACCGTCTAAGGAATTCAAGCCAGGAAGAGGTACAAGGCAAGGCGACCCGCTAGCTCCTTATTTATTCTTGATAGTAGCGGAAGGTTTGAATGTGATGATGAAGGAGGTGGTGGATAAAAACGTTTTTAAAGGAGTTCTGATCGGCAAAGATAAAATTCCATTGTCTCATCTCCAGTTCGCGGATGATACCATTATCTTTGGTAATTGGTCGAGAAGGAACATCAAAGCGGTGGTGTCCTTATTAAAACATTGGGAAGATACGTCAGGACTGAAAGTGAACTGGAGAAAGACTTCTTTATTGGGGTTTTCATCAAATACAGAGGAACAATCAATGTTTGCAAATCTGCTGGGTTGTAAAGTTTCTGATGATCAGTTCAACTACCTTGGTGTTCCGGTTAACGTATCGATGAAAAAGGTTGCTCATTGGAAGAAAGTAATCATTCGGGTGGAAAACGCGGTTAACGGTTGGTCTTGCAGAACGTTATCAAGCGGGGGGAGGTGGATCCTTATCAAGTCGGTGCTCTCCAGTATTCCAGTGTACTTCCTATCGTTGTTCAGTGCTCCCAGCAGTATCCTTAATATTTTTTATCGTTTTAGGAGAGATTTCTTTTGGGGCGACTTGGGGGGGGGGGGGTCAACAAAAAATCCATTCACTGGATTAAATGGGCAGATTTATTAGTGAAAAGAGAGTGGGGTGGGCTGGGTTTGGGGGATTTAAAATTATTTAACAAAAGCCTGTTATTAAAATGGTGGTGGCGGTTCAGACGGGAACCAGAATCTCTTTGGGTAAAATTTATTAAAAGTATTCATGGGAAGGGTGGGGGCTGGGATTTTACTGGATCAACAAAACCATCGGGTATTTGGGGAGGTATCATTTCAACTGTTGGGGAATTAAGAGATCAGGGGATCTCTTTGGGGGATATGCTCAAAATCCGGGTTGGGAATGGTAAAAACACGCTATTCTGGAAAGACTTTTGGTTACAAAACAGGTCTGTTGCAGAAATGTTTCCTAGACTCTTCGCAAAGTGGGGTGATGTTTGCAAAACAGTTGCAGAAATGGGGGAATGGATCGGAACCAATTGGGTGTGGAGATTGGACCAACACAGAGGAGCGACTATTGGTAGAGTTTCAGAAGAACTAATGATGCTTAAGGAGAAGATTCAGACAGTTCAGATGCAACAACACACACAAGACTTGTGGTGTTGGTGCGACGAAGAGAGTAACAGCTATTCGGTCAAGGCCACAAGGAAGTTTCTAGAGGACAGATTGTCGCAACCCAACAGAGCCTACGGATCAACTTTCTGGTCGAAATTTGCACCCAAAAAAGTTAACATTTTTGCGTGGAGATTAGATCGAAATAGATTACCGGTCAGAGCTAAACTTGTCGACAAAGGCGTGGATTTACCTACTGTTTTATGTCCAAGATGTGATACCGATGTGGAAGATTCGGAACATGCGATATTCAAATGTAACAGAATTTGGGACGCTATTCATAAATGGTGGGGTCTGCCCGTCCGCATCGCGGCATCGCTATCGGATCTGCATCTGCATGCTGCTTCGTCTGGTCTAAAAGGTGGAATCAAGTTATGGAACGTGGTTGTCAGAGTGGCGGCATACTGCATTTGGAAGAATAGGAACAGGTTAGTTTTTCAAGGGGTGAATAAAATACAAGATCTACTGTTTGAGATTCAAAATTTATCCTTTCAATGGATAAGTGCGAGACAAAAGGTAGGAGCAAAACTGAGTTGGATTGGGTGGTTGTTGCTGCCTTCACAATTCTTGTAGCTGTTAATTTTGGTCAACTTGGGAGGGTAGCCTAGAATGTGTAAGATTCTGTTATAATAATAATTATTTCAATATGAAATAATTATTTCAATAACAAGTTAGTAGCTTTTTGGTCCTCCTCCATGCCTTATGGAGAGGGGTTTTGTTTGAGGTTGTAACTAAGTTCTGTTCTGGATAAATATATAATATATAGCATTTGCCTTTCAAAAAAAAACGTGGCATGTTCCACCGTTTCCACTTGCACCAGACATCTTGGGCACAGAATAGACTGTAAATCTATCCCTCTGCTATCTAAATTTAGAAGTTTTGGGAGCCTTTTTCAATCGACCTTCCAACTGAAAATACATATCTTCTTTGGGATTAAATACGACCAGAAAGATTGCAGGTGAGAATGGCTGGCTACTGTTGAGCTTTCTTCTATTAGTTCCCTCATCATTTTGACTGAATATTTGTTGTCATTGCTAAATGTCCAAAATCTGGAATCAGTTCCTTCTTTGTTGATGTCAACTGTCTCTAGAAGTGAACTTAAGTTTTGAAATTCCTCGTGCACCCGACCCCTCAGAGTACTGATATCTCCAATGTCCCATATCCATCTTGATTCGCTCCACTTCCCTATTTCTCCGACGACTTTGTTGATGTTTCCAAGCTTATTGAATAATCTTGAAAATTCCTAAGCCATGTGAAATCCAATAATAAAAAGAACCAAAACAAAACTAAAAATCTAAAAATTGATAAATATTTTTTAATGGTAGATAATCCGTACATAATAAAAGTGATAATATACAACAACTATATGTATTATTAACTTGTAATATATGTATAAACTACTTATACCTTATTATGTATAACTAAAAACTATTGTAAAAATCTAACTACATTCTTTAATGAAATCAAAAGTTTTCGCGATAATAATTTTAATTTTATGTAAAACCAAACTGATAATCATACGTGGAAGTGTGACACATAAAAAACCATAGTTTTTGGTTGGCCATGTTTCCTTTTTAGGGAAAAAGTCAAGGGTTGCACATGACAAGAGCCCTTTGCTGATGGGACCCTTTATTATGTAAACGAAAATGGAATTGACCCTTTAAAGATTCTCATCCACCAAACATCTATGTATTGTTTTTATTAAAAACCACATGATTATAAGAAAAATAAAAGGAAAATCATTAATGAATTTTTTTAACATAAGAGGATGAAAGCATATTTATTTTAACGACATAACACGTATATACATTAAATCTATTTTTAAATCTACCTGTTTTATTAATAACAGACTAGAACTCGTAATTAGAAAATTTTCATCACGGATGATGAACATTTCAATTTACAAATCTAGTGAGACTTTAATGATATGCAAGAATAGTCTATACATTCATAGTTTGTTTACGAATTTAGCTCCTATGCATCACAACTTTAGATTGTCATTAAGTTGGTCACACGTGTTACATGTGAGGCCATTTTCATCTTTTTACTTATTATATGTGCATATTTAAACCTATATATATAAATATATATATATATATATATATATATATATATATATATATATATATATATATATATATATATATATATATATATATATATGTGGATGTGACCAATGACCATATGAATATATCAATTTGTTTTTGGTTTTTTAAGTTGTTAGAAAAGTTTAAACTGTTTTTGTTATGAGAAAGTTACGTAAACTATTTTTAATATTATAAATGACTTATTAATATGAGTAAATCGGTCATTTACATAATTATTCAATCATAAATTATGTTTGGATAGATAAGTTATTATCAAAATGATATAATTTTTCTAAAATATTCCTTATTAATTAGTTATTAATAAGCTATCGAATTTTTTAGCCACTAATTTATTTTAGTTTTTATACGAAAAACAGTTATCATTTGAACTCTTCTTTTGAAATTCAAACCCAAAAATATATACTATGTTCTTGATGTTCATGCCCAAACCCAAATCAATATGTGTGTTCTTGGGAGTAAGTGAGCAACAACTAAAATACCCTAAATCAAACTTCACAATTATATCTATAAAACCCATCAAATACAGGACATCAATCCAAATGAGTAATAAGAATATGAGCCGATTAAGAAAAGTAACAACAAGAAGAACTATATATATGTATGGAAGCTTCAAAGACCCTTAGAAGATAGAACAAATTGAAACCGACAACTTTCTTGTAGCTGCCCCAAAATTTGAGTTTTAAACTAGCATTAAAGATTCCCAATTGGTACATACAGTCTAAAGTTCCCTTTTGTATCAGCCAAAGTCTTAAACTTAAAATATAACACCTCTATTACAAGGGGTTTATATAAAAAAAAACAAACAAAACATATTGTATTATTCAAATCTTCAAGACTCTCTAAACCTTCTGTTTTTGAGTTTTTCTTTGGAGGTTGAAGCCTTAACTTTCTCTAATATATATGGTAATTAGGGACTTAGGGTTAACTAATGCTAGGGAGTCTATGGTTTTCTATACAAAAACATTTCACCTAAATATGCAAAATGAAAAAGCATGAGGTATAGGAAAAGAAACGATCTATATAACATTAAAAATAAGGTGGCGTTTGATTCGCGGAAATGTTTATGAAGGAATTGGAAACTGTGAAGGAATTAGAATTTGTCACGAATTGGAATTTGAATCTGTGATCTGTTTTGTTGGCAGGAAATGAATTTGAAATTTGGTTTCGGTAATATAAAATGACAGAATTACCCTTCTTTTTTTACTTATTTTTAGTTATTTTTATAACTTTCATGTAAAAATATATTATATAAATTTATAAAAATATTGAAAGTTCATTTTACTCATTGAGCATTCATAGAAATAAATTATGAAAATCACGCTAATAAACATCATAAGTTACAATCATTTAATGACGGAGGAAGGCGGCGGAGAAGGTAGAATGTGGCAGAGGGTCTGGAGGCGGCGTAGGAGGAAGGCTCCGGCAGAGGCTTTTCAGGCGGCCGCAGAGGAATGCTGCGGCAGAGAGTTTGGAGGCGGCGACGGAGGAAGGCTATCGCAGAGGTCTAGGTGACAGCAGAAGCTCTGGAGGCGGT
This sequence comes from Pulicaria dysenterica, assembly GCA_947179395.2. Classification (NCBI taxonomy): domain Eukaryota; kingdom Viridiplantae; phylum Streptophyta; class Magnoliopsida; order Asterales; family Asteraceae; genus Pulicaria; species Pulicaria dysenterica. The sequence goes on along the minus strand of OX359288.1, from coordinate 72,905,238 downwards.
GACGGAGGAAGGTTGTCACCGAGGATCTGGAGGCGGTGATGGAGGAAGGCTGTTGCGGAGGATCTAGAGGCGATGGCGAAGGAAGGCGGAGGGCGGCGGGTCTGGAGGCGGCAACGAAAGAAGGCTGCGACAGAGGGTGTGGAGGCGAGGACGGAGGAAGGCGACGATGGAGGAAGGGTGCGGCAGAGGGTGTGAAGTCAACGATGGAGGAATGCGACGGAGGCTGTGAAGTCAACGACAGAGGAAGGCCGCAAAGGAGGGTCTGGAGGGGGCGATGGAGGAAGGCCGCGGAGGAAGGTCTGGAGGGGGCGACGGAGGAGGGTCTGGAAGGGGCGACAGAGGAAGGCCGTGGAGCAGGGTCTGGAGGGGGCGACGGAGGATGGCCGCGGAGGAGGGTCTGGAGGGGGCGACGGAGGAAGGCCGCGGAGGAGGGTCTGGAGGCGGCAACAGAGGAAGGCTGCTGTGGAGGGTCTATAGGCGGAGTAAGAAGTTGTTGGAGTTGGGAGGGTAGAGTCGGCTCACGTGTTATATAGATGGAAAGAGATAGATAAATTAGGATTATAGAGATCTTTCATGGTAACAATGTAATATTCCACATTCTCTCATTCAAATGATTTTAAAATTCTTCCATATAATGATAACTTCACTTTCCCTCATTTGATGGATTCCAATTCCTTTATACTACATCATTGAAGTGAACCAAACACAAGAATCCTCAAGAGTTGGATTCCAATTCCTCCAGAACTTCAAGGATTTCTGTCAACCAAACGCTACCTAAGAAATCTAGCATGCATAAACTTTTTTCCAATAACCTTGATAACTACTGGCTTACATCTGCAAACATATAACTGTAGTCAATAATTACATATATTTGGAAGAATTATTACAACTTATTGAACATAAAATTTTCTCATCCTTAGGTTCTACAATCTCTCTCTCTCTCTCGTTGGAACACCAATTAGGATTCTACAATCCTTAGGTTAGATTTCGGGGTGATTCAAGAGTTACTACAAAGTGTTGTTACTGCTCTTGATAACGTCCAAGTGTTTAGTAGTTAAAAGGGGGGGGGGGGGGGGGGGGGGGGGGTAGTACCCATCAATGAGTACAAGAAGTGTTTCTCCGTGTGGAAATTTGATATAGAAGAGCTACTTTGCTTTCTTGGTAGTCCATTTCACCTATTACTCTAGTGGTATACGTTCTCATACGCTCATTATATTTATTTTTAGTTCATTATAGCGTGTGCGCATTGGATTTCATGTTGCTAAACTTTGGTAGGAAATGCATTCTTGGGTGTTATATATCTCTGTCTCTGATTCATGTGGAAACTCAGGAATGTAAAGTTGTTCTCGACCCATCCCGCCTTGTACAAGAAGAGTTCGTATTCAACCAAATTCAAACAACTTCATTTTTTGGTTAAAATATAGGAAGAATAATTTAATTGTACAAAATTTTGAAGCGACTAGTGTTGTTTTCTATTAAGTGATTTTTCGCCTTAGTTTTAAACTATCTCTGTTATACGACATCTAGCATCTTGCTAGTTTAACTTTCTTAATAAAAATATTTTACTATTAGAAAAAAATTATAGTTTTAATTATGTGAAAAAAGTTCAAAAAATAGTAACATGTTTGAAAACTATTCTACTAGGATCACTCACACCTATGTTTCACATTGTAAAATTTCCAACAAGTAGTATTAATAAAACATTTTTTTCAATTTGATTACACTGAAATTAATCATTTTAACATCAAAACCATTAAAGATCTCTCTTATCATACCTACTAATATTTTCAACGTCCCAACTCCTAACCCATTTAATTACTACCAAAAGCTATAATACTGAAACATAGTGTGCTATTAAATTTAATAACGAATGGCCGGGTGTGATGTAGAAACATTTATTAGGTTTGTGAATCGGCATGGTGATCACAAAGTCTAATTCTACCTATAAATGTAAAGGAAAAAAACAACAATTTATAATTTAATCCCCTTTTATTAATTAAGCTCATGTCATATGAACTTTGAAGCCTAACTCCACCTACATGCAGAAATTAAAGAGATTACATCAAGTAATGTATATGTTTATGTCTTGTGAATTTTTGACCTTTTATTGATTAATTAATTAATTAATTATCAACATGTTCAACATCATAAAACAACATTAAATCATGACTTATACATGTGTGCTATAATAATCAACAACATTATTCAATGTTGAAATAATTATTTAATTATTTTTGTTATGGTTTCATTCTTTTGGAAGAACAAAAGGGAAATCATGTGAAAATGTCATTGTAATTAATTTTTATGTTTTTTGTTGCATACCAAATTAAATGATTTATCAAATTTTGGATTTTGGTAATGGAGAGACTATGATAGTTAAGTTTTTTTTTGTTGAAGTTTTTGCTTTTTGAAAAAAAGTTTTTGAAAATTTTAACTAAGTTGTTCGTTACTCATTATTCTTTGTAGTGTTATTTGATTGATTATATGATAAACAATCTTCCAATAGAAAAGGATACTTATACAATAAGCTTTCAATGACTCTTATTTGATAAGATAGACCTTTTAATTCACTGATGATGTATTATACTATATAACATTTGAAAGTATAAATAGTATTATTTTGCTTTTAGTGTATATATATATATATATATATATATATATATATATATATATATATATATATAGGGGAGGGTTCATGAGAGAACCGTTGTTAGTGCGAGAAACGCGAGAACCAATCTCAGCCGTTCCTTTAACATGGGAAGTATCATGGATGGAGAGCGTGGAGGGATAGAGTGTGGCAGGGTGTATGTGAGGAATTCATGGTGGACAATGACATTGAAGGAGAGGGAATTGGACGGCTTAGATTGGTTCTCGCGCTAACAACGGTTCTCGCATTAACTTTTTCATATATATATATATATATATATATATATAGAGAGAGAGAGAGAGGGGGGGGGGGGGAGAGAGAGAGTCTAATACAAAAGTTTAACTAAAGTGCTAAGTGGATGGAGTGGTAGGTGTTCAAATCTTAAATAACACCTTTTTATATTATTTTTTCTACAAAAGTTAAACAGTTTTTTTCGCTTTTTATGTTCATATTTTTTTATTCTTTAATACTTTGCTAACGTACAATATTTAAATAATTTTCTATCATTAGAGTTTTTTATTTTTTATGAAAATCCTCTTTGATTGTGAAGATTAACAAATATATTTTATGTTGACGTAATATGAAAAAATTAATCGATATGTATATGATATCGAATTGAACGATGTGAATGCACAATGGATTTTTAAAGTATTTCATTATATATTCGGTTATAATTGTTTAGATCTTCATCTACTTTATATCAAGTATTCACTATTAAATGTTACTTTTAATATCATTCATCATTATTTTTACATGCCGCAACACTCGGGTAAAATCAAACTCGTTATCACTAAATTTGAACATCATCAACAATATAGGATTTATTTAAAAAATGAAAATCTTAAACAATATGGAAGACTTAAGGGTGTTTGGTTCAAGTATTGTTTTTGGGAGGATTTACATTTACCATGAGATTTGCATTTGGTGGGATTTAGAATACAATGTTGTGTTTGGTTCATATTGCTTAGGTGGGATTTCCACCACCATTAAGCCACCACCAACCACATCTGTTCCCATGGCACCCGTCGAAGAAGAAGACCACCAACCATGAACCACCCGTCTGCTGCCACCACCAATGACAGCGAAGGTCCGACGAACTAGGGTTTCTGTTTGAATCGAAGGTCGCCGGCCAAGATGAACGCCAACACAAACGACGGCGACTTGGGTTTCTGTTTGAAATCGAAGAGATCTGTTTGAATTGAAGGTCGCCGGCGAAGACGAACGCAAACGACGACGACGTCGAAATTGAAGGCGAAGACGAAGGCGTCGAAGGGGTTTCTGTTTGAAATCGAAGGCCACTAGGGTTTCTGTCGCGACAGGGAGTTGAGGGCGTCAAAGGCGACAAGGGTTTCTGTCGGGTTTGAACGGTGGCTAGGGTTTGTGGGTTGTGGCGACGGTGGCTAGGGTTTGTGGGTTGTGGTGACGGTGGCTAAGGTTTGTGGCGACGGCGACTAGGGTGAAGGAGAAGGGGCGACGGCGACTAGGGTGACGGCGATGGTATTGCGACTAGGGTGATGGTTCACCGGAATGTTAGCCGGAGGGTCGCCGAAGCAAATGCATCAGGTGTGGGATTTCAAAATACCAGGGTGGGTGTTTCTAAATCCCTCATTCATGGGAATTTAATCATTCATAGGAATTGAAATCCTATCTCGCTTTGCAAACCAAACATCACATTTGGAGGAATTTAAATTCCCAATCCCATGAAATCCCTCCAAATGTATCTAACCAAACACCCCCTTAAAATTTTTAACGTATTAATAACTAATTTAAAAATAGAGTAAATTACAAAAATCGTCCCCGTGGTTTGCAAAAAGTAACACTTTGGTCCTTTATAATCAAAAAGTACAGCTTTCGTCCCTGTGGTTGACATTTTGTAACACCTTTGGTCCTTTAGGCTAACAGCCGTTTGTTTTTCCGTTAAAGCCCCCTCATGTGCCTTGCACATGAGGGTATTTTGGTCTTTTCCAAGGTTAGCCTTGTTACCAAACACATATTCTTCCCTTCCCTGCACTCTTATAGCCTTCTCTCTTTCTCTCTTGCAAACCCTAAGACCATCACATATCTTCTCTACCATCTAAAACCATTGGCGCCGCTACCACCACCACTGTAACGCCCCAAGGTTTGAAAGCTCCCATCATACCTTTCTTACTTTAAATGTTAAGTGTCTACGTGTACAGTAAAATGACTTTATGTGATTTTGTGAAATATATTTTTATGATCATAAGTAGAAGGGCCAAAGTGTAATTTCAGCAAACTAACTAGTTCAGGGACCATTCATGCCATATACTCAAAGTATTGATTCTTAAGAGTTACATTGACCATACTTGGTCAATTCCCTGTTCTTGCACCATCACACCTACGACACACACACATACACAAACTTTGGTTGCTGAAATCGATCAAGGGAGAAGGAAATTGCACCTGAGTGTGATTATTAGTGATACTATAGCAAAGGTATGTGTGTTCTTGTTGAATTTTGAAGAATTTAGGTCAAAGGTTTGGATTTATGGCATGGATCCTTGATTTGGTTTGTAAATGTTGTTTGTGATGTTCCTTATGGTCTAAAAGGTCGAACAACATGTTAGTAGATGCTCTGTGATCCCAAAAATTAGGTTAGAATTGAGTTTAGAGGTGAAAACCTCGAATTTTCGTATGCTGTTCGAACAGAGCAAACTGGTATGCTGAACCGACTGTTCCTACGGCCGCAGGGAGTATTCCCTACGGGCGTAGGAAGGTATTTTGGTGTTCTTGGAGTTCTGTCCCCTACGGCCGTAGGCAGAGGGTAAGTCTTCCAGTTTGTTCATTGGCGAAAGTTAGAAAGTACCTACTACACAGTAGTACGGCTTTCTTAGCATACGTAGAAGACACCAACGTAGAAAGAAAACCGCCACAGATTCAAGACATACCGGTGGTTTGTGAGTACCCAGATGTGTTCCCAGATGATCTGCCAGGGATTCCACCAGCTCGACAAGTGGAATTCAGAATCGATATATTTCCAGGAGCAGAACCGAAAGCAAAAGCCCCATACAGACTGGCTCCGCCAGAAATGCGAGAGCTGATGACGTAGTTACATGAATTGACAGATAAGGGCTTTATCAGACCTAGTAGTTCGCCATGGGGAGCACCAATTTTATTCGTGAAAAAGAAGGATGGCACGTTCAGAATGTGCATAGACTATCGAGAGCTGAACAAAGTTACTAAAAAATAAATACCCACTTCCCAGAATAGACGATCTGTTCGATCAACTACAGGGTGCCTCTTGGTTCTCCAAGATAGACTTGCGGTCGGGGTACCATCAATTAAAGATTCGAGAGGAAGATATAGCCAAGACAGCTTTCAGAACACGGTACGGGCATTTCGAATTTGTAGTGATGCCATTCGGTCTTACGAATGCGCCAGCAGCATTTATGGATTTGATGAATCGAATTTGCCGGCCGATGCTCGACAAATCAGTAATTGTATTTATTGACGATATTCTTATCTACTCTAAAACTTCAGCAGAGCACAGTGTTCACCTCAGGCAAGTGCTAGAGACTTTACGCCGAGAAAAGTTGTACGCAAAGTTCTCCAAGTGCGAGTTTTGGTTACGAGAAGTGCAGTTCTTGGGTCACCTTATTAACCAGGAAGGAATCAAGGTAGACCCTGCTAAAGTGGAGGCTGTAATGAAGTGGGAACCACCTCAGAATCCTACAGAAATCAGAAGTTTCCTTGGGTTAGCCGGGTACTACAGACGTTTTATACAAGATTTTTCTAAACTAGCAGTACCTCTAACTCAGTTAACAAAGAAGAATGTAGAGTTCAATTGGAGAGAGGAACAGTAGAAAGCCTTCGATACTTTGAAACTTAAGCTGTGTAACGCACCAATTCTTACGTTACCAAACGGGATGGAAGATATGGTCGTTTACTGCGATGCTTCGTACAGAGGGTTGGGTTGCGTGCTTATGCAAAAGGGGAAAGTTATCGCGTATGCTTCCCGTCAGTTGAAGATGCATGAAAATAACTACCCGACACATGATTTGGAACTGGCAACAGTTGTCTTTGCTTTAAAGATTTGGAGACACTACCTTTACGGAGTGAAGTGCACTATTTACTAGGATCATAAAAGCCTTAAGTATTTTCTAGAGCAAAAGAACTTGAACATGCGTCAGAGACGGTGGCTAGAACTATTAAAGGATTACGATTGTGAGATTTTGTACCATCCGGGTAAAGCAAATGTAGTCGCGGATGCCTTAAGCCGAAAGTCAGGTACGATACAGATACGAATGCATCATGCAAGAATGTCAGTTACCACTCCGATACTTGATCAAATTAAAGCAGCACAGACCGAAGCGGTCAAAGAAGAGAACCAAAAGAAAGAACGCATTAAGGGTCAGGTATCAAAGTTAGTAAAAGATAGTCGAGACCTTCTAACTCGTTATGATCGTATTAGGGTACCTAGTTTCGAGGATGTACGGCAATTTCTATTAGAAGAAGCACACCGCTCTCAACTTTCTATTCACCCAGGAGCTACAAAGATGTATAGGGATATGAGAATGAATTACTGGCGGCCAGGGATGAAGCGTGAGATAGCAAGATACGTCGAACGATGTTTGACTTGTTTACAAGTTAAAGCCGAGCACCATAAGCCACATGGGAAGTTACAACCACTTGATATACCAGTTTGGAAATGGGAACATGTGACCATGGATTTCATTACTAAGTTACCCAAGACTCCTCGAGGGTTTGATGCCATATGGGTAGTAGTCGACAGACTTACGAAGAGTGCTCATTTTATCTCGATCAAGGAAGCTTATTCCTCTGAAAGAATGGCAGATGTCTATATGCGAGAAATAGTTTCTAGACATGGAGTTCCTATCACAATTATTTCAGATAGAGATACCAGATTCACTTCTAGATTCTGGAACAAATTTCATGAAGATTTGGGAACGAAGCTACACCTGAGTACTGCGTTTCATCCACAGACAGACGGTCAAAGCTAAAGAACTATACAGACGTTGGAAGATATGCTCAGAGCATGTATTATCGACTTTGGTGGTAGTTGGGATACGTACTTACCATTAGCAGAGTTTTCGTATAACAACAGTTTCCATTCGAGTATTGGCATGCCGCCTTATGAGATGCTATACGACCGAAGGTGTAGAACCCCTATTTGCTGGGGTGAAATTGGTCAGAGAGAACTGGGTAGTACAGAGATAGTACAGCGAACCACCGAGCACATACAGCAGATACGCGAACGACTGAAAGCAGCCCAGGATAGACAGAAAAGCTATGCAGATAAGCGACGATCACCACTAGAGTTCCAGGTTGGAGACTATGTTCTGTTAAAAGTATCACCATGGAAAGGAGTAATCAGATTCAGAAAGAGAGGCAAGCTAGGGCCTCGGTTTATCGGTCCCTTCAAGATCGTTGCGAGGGTTGGGAAAGTAGCTTATAGACTGGAACTTCCAGAAGAAATGTCTTAGATTCACAATACATTCCATGTGTCTTAGATTCAGCCATTGTTCCTTTGCAAGATGTGACGATTAATGAAAAGCTCAGTTACGTGGAACAACCAATAGCCATTTTAGAAAGGAAAGTGAAAACCCTACGTAACAAACAGGTATATCTTGTGAAAGTTCAGTGGCAGCACAGAAAAGGATCAGACTATACTTGGGAGCCGGAAAGTGAAATGAGACAGAATTACCCTCAGTTATTTGCACAGTAGATTTCGGGGACAAAATCGTCCCAAGTGGGGAAGAGTTGTAACGCCCCAAGGTTTGAAAGCTCCCATCATACGTTTCTTACTTTAAATGTTAAGTGTCTACGTGTACAGTAAAATGTCTTTATGTGATTTTGTGAAATATATTTTTATGATCATAAGTAGAAGGGCCAAAGTGTAATTTCAGCAAACTAACTAGTTCAGGGACCATTCATGCCATATACTCAAAGTATTGATTCTTAAGAGTTACATTGACCATACTTGGTCAATTCTCTGTTCTTGCACCATCACACCTACGACACACACACATACACAAACTTTGGTTGCTGAAATCGATCAAGGGAGAAGGAAATTGCACCTGAGTGTGATTATTAGTGATACTATAGCAAAGGTATGTGTGTTCTTGTTGAATTTTGAAGAATTTAGGTCAAAGGTTTGGATTCATGGCATGGATCCTTGATTTGGTTTGTAAATGTTGTTTGTGATGTTCCTTATGGTCTAAAAGGTCGAACAACATGTTAGTAGATGCTCTGTGATCCCAAAAATTAGGTTAGAATTGAGTTTAGAGGTGAAAACCTCGAATTTTCGTATGCTGTTCGAACAGAGCAAACTGGTATGTTGAACCGACTGTTCCTACGGCCGCAGGGAGTATTCCCTACGAGCGTAGGAAGGTATTTTGGTGTTCTTGGAGTTCTGTCCCCTACGGCCGTAGGCAGGGGTTCCTGCGGGCGTAGTATTGTGTTTTGTGGAAATACCGTCCAAGGACGAAGGAATAGAACCTACGGGCGTAGTGCACATAGCCTACAACCGTAGGAGGTAGAGAACAAGTCCTACGGGCGCTGGGTGGATCCCTACGGCCGTAGTAAAGGAAACTTCTACTGGCGTAGGGATGATTCTCTACGGCCGTAGGGAGGCCCAGAGTCAGAAAGTGTTGTTTACTGTTTCGTGTTCAGTTTAAGTTGCCGTCAAGTGCTAAGAAGTTAATATAGCACTCGTTCTTGAATTGTAGGCGTTAAGAGCTCTACGTCACCCTATTAGGAGTATATTTGCTTAGCTGCTGATAAGGTGAGTATACTTAACTATATTTAGTCAGTACATATGCATGATTTACTTGAAAGAATGTAATTTCATGATACTTGTATATGTTATGTGTTTAAGATGTTTAATTATGTTGTTGATATAACGATGCTCAAGGAAAGATAGTATTTAGCTAAGAGTAGCTTTATACTAAGAAAAGTGGATGCCTAGTTACGAGTAGTCGTACTGGGACTTGAAAAAGAAGGAAAGAGGGGTATATTGAGATCCTTATACCCAAGAAGAGTGTCAGGGGATTGACTACGCGCGAGGTGTGGTCATACCTCGTGACGAGTTAACCGTTTATGGTTTACAGGTTGTAGCTGGGATGTCAAGCATCCCGAGAAGAGTACTCATGCTTTAAATGTTTATCTGTTCAGTAATATGCTCACTAAGCGTTAGTTTACGTTATGTGTTTTATGCTTGCAGGTACGGCAGGTAGCAGCAAAGGGAAGGCCCCAGCGGTGTAGCCGGTCGGATAGCTCCGAATATGTTGTTTAAACACTAACACTATTTTTGTTAAATCCATTAGCGTTATGTGAATAGATACGTATTTTGGTAAACTTGAATCTCTTTTGGAAACGCTAATTGGCAGTTTATGTAAACATAGTCTTTTGAAGAGGTGGTGTTACAACCACCACCACCATTCGAACCAACCATCGCCACCTCCACCTCCGGCCAACCAACAACCGTCTCTCTCTCTGCTCTCAATAGAGTCGCCACCAACACCCGTCTCTCTCTACTCTCGACATCGTGGCCACCTACACCCTTGGTTCCAGCGCCGCCCTTGTTCACAACCACCGCCGAATCGCACCACCATCATCCTCCATGACTTTCTCTCTGTCTAAACGGAAACCACCACCACATTATCTCTCTAAACAGAAACCAACACCACCGGCTACACCTAACGCCGCCACAACAACCATAACCAGGAGCGTTTTTTCTAGGGTTTTCTCTAAAACGAATGGATTTTTGTTTATCACAGATTTGATGGCGATTTGTATCTCATCAGCTTCGATTTGAACCGATATCTCATCAACTTTGATTTGTCTCTCTCTCTACTCTCACTCTTTCTCCAAGATTTGCGATCTAGGTTGTCAAACATCCATCGGTACTGATGCTTTTGAGCAGATCCAAGGTGGGTTTATAATTCTTTGCGAAAAGGTCTCAGATTAGGTTTTCTTTTGTTGTTGTAATTCTTTGCTAATATGCCTTCGAGCAGATCCATCTGTTGTTCTTCATAATTGTTTAAATTGTTCATCATAATTGTTTATCATAATATTCATTGAAAGTATGTAATTTTTGGGTTTTTGGTTATGTAAATTTAGTTTTTTTCTTGTGCTTGTGTAATTTTGTTGGTGTTAGATATGTTGTTCTTCATCCGTAAGTCACTTGTTTTTGTTGTTCTTCATTTGTTTGTTCTTGGTTTTGATTAATTCATCTGGATTGTGGATTATCATTTGAAGATCTGAACAAAAGAATTGATAATTGTAATTGATAAAAACAAAAAAAAATCCTTGTTTGGTAACAAGGCTAACCTTGGAAAAGACCAAAATACCCTCATGTGCAAGGCACATGAGTGGGCTTTAACGGAAAAACAAACGGCTGTTAGCCTAAAGGACCAAAGGTGTTACAAAATGTCAACCACAGGGACGATTTCTGTACTTTTTTATTATAAATGACCAAAGGTGTTACTTTTTGCAAACCACAGGGACGATTTTTGTAATTTACTCTTTAAAATATTTAAAAAAATAAAAAGACATGATTGGTAGAAAAAAATATATAAATAAGATCATGACATCATAATCATATTTTTTTAAAATATATATAGCTTAACACCAGTGTATAAACACGGGGAATGATTAAAATAAATCTTAAATGTTTATCGTATTAAACAGTACTAACATGTTTGGTAAATCAATTGTAAATCATATAAAAAATATCACAATTAATGAACGCCATGAACATTGTTTGTATTCTTTACCAATATTATTTATTATATAGTAGATATGAATAAACGATAAACATTTTCAATTATGTATAATGACACATGATAATAAAATATAAAACAGATAATATATACTATAAAATAAGTTTATAAATTAGTATGAAACGTAGGATTTAATATATCGCTTAAATGCATCCTGGAGGTCTTCCAATATTTGCAATGGTTACTATCGGCTTCTTGAAAATGCTTGAAAATGATTGTCGTCTGTTGTCTTGGTGAACCGTGTTTTCTTAATTTTTCTTGAAGACTATCCAATTAAAGTTTTTTTATGGAGCCGATGAATATTGTTTTTATTATTCATAATTGAAAAGTAAACAATGAATAAGATGAGTTTCTTACCAATGTATACGTGAAAAAAAACAGGAAATAAATAGTTGCTATATGTCAATGTAGCAACTTAAATAGTGATCATCTTTGTCGATCTCCTTAACATAAAACAAATATGATAAAGAAAGCGTACACTTGAAATGATATCATAAATCAGATAAATAAAAATTCAGTTTTTTAATTTTACTAAATTGGTCTATATGTTTAAATCTATAACCACGAAAAAATGTATCTATTAAATAATTTAAATTTAATTTTTCTTGTTAAAATATTTTAATGTTAATAAACTAAATCACTTAAAAATCTCTTGAACAATATATGATTGTAAAGCTCAAATAAAACTCTTGCAAACTAAAGACTTTTGACATAAAATCAACTAATTTAAAGACATTTAAAGAACTAAATGGACAAGAATTGTGAATAATATTCTAAAACCTTGACGCTGAAATAATAATTCTATCCTTTTAATATATATACATCAAAAAAATGTGGACGGGATCATAATGACACGACCCATTATAGCTCGTCTTAGAAATGTCATTTTAAGGGTGGTAATCGATTTGTTTTTAGGTTCTCATGTCATAGGTTCACTGGTTGACGTGTCATAATCACTTGATCGGACCTGACCCGTGTATTTATTTGTGCAGTGTCAGGGTTCAAAACACTAACTTGTATATATGTTATTATGTTAGACCCGTGTAACCCATTTAATTATACGGGTTAGCGTGTTGACAGGTCATCTGCAGGTTGATGGGCTATTAGAATTTAGAAGGTTGACGATTTGTAAACAGGTTAACTTGTTAGAAGGTCAGCACCAAAACGATCATAATTTTTCATCGGAAACTTTTTTGTTTGAATTGTCACAAACGATCTTATTTATATAATTTTTTCTACCATGGATTGCAAGAGTCGGGATGATAATTATATCAAAACTTAATTTATATATGAAAAAAGATCAAATCTATATAATATTAGATGGGTTCGCATATTCACTCACGAAATTTATTTATGATAACCAACCCAGACGTATTACACAAATTAACACAAACACAATCTATTTATTATAAATGTGTCACAAACTGATAATTAGTTTACCATATGTTTATTTTATGTAAGCTATAATTAAAGCACATTAAAAAAATTCTCAATGTTGTGTCAAGAAACTGACTTTTAATTTTTATTGGACTTGTTAAAGAAAGTTAAAAGATTAATCGCCCCACACTTTGATTGATAGATGATCCCCCACCCCTCCTGCATTACAGGTAAACCAACATTGACCACACTTTATGCATGACTTTTAGATTAATTACACCCTTGAATACACATAATGTATAATGTGCTAGCAAACCAATCTTGAATATACTTTTTGTTTGTTTAAGAGTTTAACCATAACTATTATCATAATAAAAAATGATTTGTATACAATATATTATAAATATATACACATAATAAATTAGATATTAATGTCCTTGTGTAATTTTCATTATCATATATATCATCTATATACCTGAGGACATATATGTTTAAAAAGTAATACATTACCATGTATGGTTAAAATGTGTTGTATAGAAATCAACTCGTACTTATTACATAAGTAGCATCAATTAAAACTTGGGTTAGTCTAAACTTAAAAGATGGGTTTCGCATCTACAGATTTTTTGGATTTGTAAACACGGATTTTGTGTTAAACTTAGTATAATGAGGATTTCTTAAAGTATCAAACAGATATGTTTAAAATATTAATTTTATATCATCCAGATTGTTAATATAACATAACCATTGTACTGTTTGTACAATCATTTTATTTCGTAATAATCAAACATTTTTAGAAGATTCAATTCATTCGATACTAAACTATACAAATTAATTTGATAAAAGTAAAAAAAGTCAAAGTTGTAAAATTAAAAAGAAATTTGTGGAACTACAACAGAACATGATGATGAGATCAGCGTGATAGATTGATGTCATGACCCATGCCCACACAATACCTATAAAGTGAGTCATTACAAGATTAAATAAAATTAAAAAATATAATATAATATATAAACCTACAAAGCACCAACTCCGTCTACGTGTACATAATCGCATTTTCTGAACTCATTCATCACGCTGAATGGATATGCTGTGCCTTCCCCGAATGTTATTCATACATAATTCACACAACAAAATAGAAATTTAATATATATATAGAGACAAAAGTTCATGCGAGAACCGTTGTTAGCGCGAGAACCGCGAGAACCAATCTAAGCCGTCCAATTCCCCCTTCTTCAATGTCATTGTCCACCCATGAATTCCTCACATGCACCCTGCCACACTCTATCCCTCCACGCTCTCCATCCATGATACTTCACATATCCAAGGAACGGCTGAGATTGGTTCTCGCGGTTCTCGCACTAACAACGGTTCTCGCATGAACTCTCCCCTATATATATATATATATATATATATATATATATATATATATATATATAGAGTTAGGTTCAAGTAAAAAATATTTTAATATACTAAATGTAAGAATAATTCAGAGACTGTCATGTGTCCTACAATTAAAAAGGGCAATATAGACTTTTTCATATTTAATCCCATGTCCCCTATTATTTTTTATCCACACAAATCATCTTCCAAATATTATCTATATTTTTGTAACCCCCAATCCCAGTATCTCCGTCGGCCTCCCACCGCCTCCGGCTACCTTCCACCGCCTCTGGCTACCTCCCACAGCGGGAAGATCGTGAATAACAGACGCGTGAAGATCGTTCTCGATCTCCATAACAGACGCGTGAAGATCGTTCCTATGTTCTTCCATCAGCGTCGCCACCGTTACACACATGTGAAGATCCATTCACGCCGCCGCAGATCTACGGCGTGACCACCGGCTACCTGATGCCGCCTATTCATCAATCATTTTCGCCACACGTAGCATCCAACCGCTGGCAACCCACATCTGTTGGTGTCTAACCCAGATCTAGAAGATTTTCTCGCTGGTGTGCTTTTAATCTACCATCGCCGCCGATGGTTTTGATTCGACACCGTCGCCGGTTTGAATCTCCGTCGTCGCCACTGCTATTTTGCCCCGGTCACTGCCTCCGTCTCTCAAGTTCTACAAATCGAAGGTGGAGTTATGTTGTGCATCAACGATGCTTTGCCTCGTTGGTTTGAGATTTTTGTTTTTTTTTTGTAAACCGCCCCACTAAATCTGCGTTTTAGGGTTCCGACCACCACCAGTGGTGCACGATCCAATTTTCTAGGTTGTGCATCTTACGTATTTTGTAATGAGTTCATCAATTTTGTATATATCCATCAGAAGTTCGTGTTGTACTTCGATTTTGAATTTAAATCAGGGTTTATATATTTGAATCAGTTGTGAATCAGTTTCTGAATCAGTTGTGAATCAGTTGTCTATAGTATATTTTTATTAATGTGATTGTGTGCTTCAAATGTATTCTGTGCATCAATCGGCGATGATGATTTGGATTTGGCCGACGGCAACCGTGCCGGTGGTCGGTCGGCGGAGAAGAACAGAGAGGGTTTGGTTTAATGAATGGCAGGCGTGAATTTGTGTTTTTTTAGGTTGTTAAATTTACTAATTTGACCTTTTTTAATTTATTTTAATTCCTGAATTTTAGTATCTTGTTGACTTTTTTTATTAACTTTGTTTTAGATCCTATGGTCAGGATCTCTCCTTACATTTAGTACCATAATATTTTTTGTACCAGATCTCTACCCTATATATATATATATATATATATATATATATAATCATAATTAAACTATATATAATAAAATATTGAATATTCGACTTTTTTTGTAATTGAGAAATGTTTAATATAGTCCATTCTTAATTCATAGTACTGAAGGATTAATTTTAACCTTTGTATCAGTTCTATCAATGGTCTAGATTGAATTTTAAATTTTTGGATGGAGTGACATTTTCGTAATTCACATGTGATTGAATACAATCACATGTGATTGAATATTAAAATCTCATGACTATAGTTTTTATATGGACTATATTGAACACATCTCTAAATCTTGATATAATAATAATAATAATAATAATAATAATAATAATAATCACTTTTACAAATAAAAACTTAAAAAATTATATTTCGTAGAAAGATTATTTATTTTATACTTTTATAGTGGGTGGTAGACGGGCACTTATCGTGATCAATTGATTAGCTGTGACACCATAAAATTGTCGAGGTGATCAGAATGTCATGCATATCACTTAGTTGTGCAGTAGAGATTTTTAAAAAACTCTTACTTAATGAGGAACCCAACATCCGAACACAGTTTGAGTGGAGAATCTCTAAGTTGATTGCAGACGAGGTGTGATCACCCTACCACATATCTCACTCTTATACTTTTACAGAAAGATAACATTTAAAACGTTGGTTATGTATTTCACTATTTACTCAGTTATTGCTAGCTAAAAGTCATGACAACTTGTTGTTACATTATTACTTTAAATTATGGGTGAGCATTTGACCCATTCGGGCCAAATCGAACCGGGACCGCTTAAAATCAAACGGGCCGGTTATCGGTTCTTAAAAGTTGCCTAATTCTGTTCCAATTTCATATCGGTTCAGTGACACCGGTTTCGAGTAAAGAACCAAGATGGACCCGGAAGTTTCTTTAAGCAGGCAAAATAATTTTATAATCTAATACTCTAAGGGGGTGTTTGGTTCATTCTTTGATTTTGGGGGGAATGGGATTTATGTATGGGATTTGCATTTGGTAGTAATTCATTTGGTGGGATTTAAAATCTCATACCCTTGTTTGGTTCACCTCATCCACACCAACACAAACCCACCATCCAAGACATCTCTGTCGCCGGCAACCACCTCACCGCCGGCCACCACCACACCTCTGCGAACGCCGACCACCACCATCCCACCATCCAAGACACCTCTGTCGCCGGCGAGAATGATTTCAGACGGCGAAGGCGAAGGCGACGGCGACGCAGGCAACGGCAACGTAGAGGGTTAGGTTTTCGAAGTGTTTTCGACGCAGGGGGGTTTGACGGAGAAGACGAAGGTGACGAACCAAATCTGCGGTTTGGGAACTAGGGTTTGCGAACTAGATCTGCGTTTTGCAAACCAGATCAGCGTTTTGCGAGCCAGATCTGCGTGGTGACGGAGAAGACGAAGGTCGACGGAGAATACGAAGGAACTAGGGTTTGCGAACCAGATCTGCGTCGGTGACGAAGGAACTAGGGTCGACGGCGACACAGGAGGGTTTGACGGAGAAGACGAAGGTCGACGAAGACACAGGAGGGTTTTGTGAAGGTGAAGGTCGACAGAGAAAAAGAATGGTTTCTATCGGGTTTGAAGAAGAAGGGTAGC
This sequence comes from Pulicaria dysenterica, assembly GCA_947179395.2. Taxonomy (NCBI): domain Eukaryota; kingdom Viridiplantae; phylum Streptophyta; class Magnoliopsida; order Asterales; family Asteraceae; genus Pulicaria; species Pulicaria dysenterica. Next base: position 72,888,136 of record OX359288.1, on the reverse strand, counting down.
CGGACGGTCGCCGGAGCAAATCCATCAATGAGGGATTTCAAAATAACAGGGGGGTGGGAGGATTTCTAAATCCCCCATTCATGGGATTTCAAGCATTCCCAGGAATTTGAATCCTTCTTCCCATTTGCAAACCAAACACATCATTTGGGGGGATTTGAATTCTCATTCCCTTGAAATTTCCTCAAAAGAATAAATCAAACACCCCCTAATAGTCTAATATTAATCTATTCAAATTCAAAAAATCATAGCACATGTTTTAGTGTGAATCATGTGTTATAATATGTTTTATTTTATTAAGTAGACTGAACGTTTGTTTTCATAGGACTAAGTGTATTATATGTGGTTGTTGAAGACTAAGGGGGCGTTTGGTTCGCAGATTTTTTCATGAGATTTGCATTTTGTCAAAGGATTGAATTTTGAAGGATTTACATTTGGCAAGATTGTGAATCCAATCATGTGTTTGGTTGACAAAATCTGTCAGGATTTGTATTTTTTTGAAATCCTATTTGTATTGTAATTCAATCAAAGGATTTGAATTGTTTTTGTGACAAATAACATAATTGTCTTTCAGTTATTTAAATGGGTTTAGTAAAGTACAAGAATTTTGAAAAAGATACAACAGTACTCCCCTTCTAAGAAGATGTACAACTAGATGGCTTCACTTTGCTATTGAGTTGATATACATTTTTAGCATTTGTTTCTAGTTAGCATTTAAATAGGTTTAGCAAAGTACAAGAATTTTGATTTAGAACTTTAGGGCAGTTTTAGCATTTGTTTCTAGTTTGTTGTTTTGTTAAAAAGACAAGATTAACCATCAATTTGTATAGGAAGAATCAAAGAGTAGTACATTTACACAATCAATAGAGAGAGAACACACAAAATTCTACTAGGACAATTTGCATAAGGAAGAATCAAAGAGTAGTACATCTACTACAACATAGTTAAAATCGAGAGAAGACACAAAATTATGTACTTTTACAGCTCAACACAGTTAACCATTAATGGGGAGATCGAAGCAAAGAACACAAATAAGACCGAGAAAAGGAAAAGTTTATCGGAGATGAGCGGTGACGAGGCAAAGTCGCCGGTGTGCAGTGGACGACGAGGTAGAGTTGCCGGTGAGTAGTGACAAGGGGTGACGAGGCAGAATCGCCAGAGATGAGGCAGCAAGGGGCGACGAGGTAGAGTCTCCGGAGATGAGACAGCAAGGGGAAACAAGGGTGACAAGGGTCTAAAGAGAGCGGCGATCGATCGAGGGTTTGAGAAGAGAGACTGTGACTTGTGTTATGTTTAATAAGGTTAGAATGGTAATTGATAGAATCCTTTGGGTGTGGTATTTTAAAATACTAGGGGGTGGTTGCATTTCACATTCCAAACAAACACGTGATTTTTCAGGATTTTAAATCTGAATCCAAGGAAATCCAAGGAAATACCACGAACCAAACGCCCCCTAATTGTTGCTACACAACTTGTATTTCATGTATCCAAATTTGTGTATTTTCGGTTGGTTTTATTAAGTGGCCGTTTTTATTAATCTAAGTTTGGCAAAGCTCCAATCCATATGAAAACAAATGTAATCTCTTTACGTTTAGAGAAACAAAAAAAAGTGTTATCGACCGTGAGAAAAAAGATAAGTATAAATAATTTCTTGTAGCATCCTTGATATATAAAAAACTCTTTTATATATATATTTATATATATATATATATACACACACACACACACAAATATATGTGTTTGTGTGTGTCTTAGTTATTACATGATGCTTCCATTGAATACTACGAGTTCTATTTTTTGTAAACTTCAAAGACATTTGTCTCAAAGCATTACATAGTTGTATCAACCTCATAAGAACATGTATCAGTTTCAACCGCGTACTTGATTGAACAATCGGAACCGGCACCGGAATCAGTACCGGCACCGGTGGAGTTTAGCCGGCCTGGTTTTCGGTTCTCAATGTTTTACCTAAATCGGTTCCGGTTCCTAACTTTGTTTGGTCCGGACCGGGCTGGTTCTAACTTATCGCTCAACCCTATTTTGAATTATTTAAGTTTTTGAAAGTTGTAAAGACAATAACATCCTTGTGTAATGGTTTCTACTAGTATTTTGACTCAATGGCAAGGTGTCCGTCTGTGAAAAAGGCAAATAAAAATAAAATGTAATTTGTTTCGAACTAGTATTTTATCGTTAGCACGTTGCAGCGGGTTTATATTATTTCAATTTTTATTATTAGAGTTCTCTTATACTGTGGTTCAGCATGAACTATCATGTTTTTAACAAACATAAGAGTTAGACATACAAAAAGATTAATATCAATAATTATATGGTTTAATATGCAAACAATGATAATAAAAATTGAACTTTTTGTTCTCGAATTATGATTTATATTTACGTCAAGTTTAATATCTTATTTGTTATTTAAGTACTATCTTAAAACGTACAATAAACTAAAATCATATTAAACTAATAATTATAAAAACTAATTAATAAATTTTTTTTAGGAAAATGGTAAAATAATTTGTGTTGTTATTTTTAAAGCATAATTAATAATATTAAGATTAACTGTGATGAGTGATTAAGATATATATATCATTTCTCTTAAGCCTCGTAAATAAATAGTATAATAAATACTTAGAAATTTAAAGATTTATATATGTTTATTTGTATAGAAAAAAATAAAATAAAATGGTAAAAACAAAAGAATTGAAAATTTGAAGGTTTCAAAAGAGATAGTTAAATACAGTGATCATTGTTTCTGTTGATAACTGAATACTAATCTGTCGTATCCATGTTCCTGATTCATGTACTTCGTGTTCTTCATAACTGAATATGTAGACTTAAGTATGTCTAGTTGTCGCTTTAAAAAAATATCTATTTAGCAGACGGATAAAAAAGTTCAAGTGAGAATATATACTTTGGTACGAATATAAGACTTAATAATGATCCTCTATTCAATTTAATCAGACAGTCTATATTTGATCACTTATTTTGTTCATTACATAATCATGAATTGTAATGGCTATAAATTACAACGAGTAAATTGTGACCGTTAAATTTAATAGATCAACATCTAATTAGTGGTTAGGATGTTCTCTCATTCTCATTAAAATATTCATTCACACAATAATTCTCTCCTAATAAAACCAATAAAAAAAAATACTGATAAATATTACAACAAATCCCCCCCCCCCCCCCCCCCCCCCCCCAAATATCATATTTTTTTTCTCCCAGCTTTTTGTAACTTATACAGTGAGGAACTTGAATATCATTCTAGAAAGAGATAAAATATAATAATTTTATTTTGAAGAGAGTTGTCCTTAAATCTCTATAAAGATACAAATATTTTAATATATAAAATATATTAATTATAATAGTAAAATATTACTTGAGCCAAAAATATTTGGACAGGCCACAACTCATCCTTCCCCTATTAAGTTCCTTCCCCACTGGGCGAGGTATGAATCTTGATCAGTTAACTGAAGTGTACGCTATGCAATGATGGTTTAGTTTGAAACTGAATTGCATATTTTTATGACTTGCCCTATTTTCTCCACTTTACTTGAAGGGATTCAAAGATAGTAATGGTCCCTTTAAAGATTTTGTGTTTCCCTTGTTAAATGGAGTCTGGATTTGTGGCTAGTTGGTAATTGACTGGAAGCTTTTTCATAGCCATGATGTTTGCTTATATTTGGGCCCTTTTGAAGTTAAGGAACTTGAAGACTTTTACACCTAATTCAGAAAGAGATACTAACCCTTTGTTTTCTATGGCTCAAAATTGGCCTTTCTTTTTGTTGAATTTTAGAGGAAGATCAAAGAGGAAATTAGTATGGTGTAACTGGGTCAATAGTCCTCTTATGGAGATTCCAATGTACATTAATGTTGACTTTGGTGTTTGTATTATCTGCTCTCTAGTATTTTGCTAGTGAACATTTTTTAATAAAATTGTCTGTTTTTAAAATAAAGTAACAAAACTCAGAAATTTAAAACATGATTTATGAATGTGTTGTGAAACATGTAGATAGTATAAAAGAAAAAACTGAGTAATGAATTATTAATCCTTTTAAAACCTTTTGTATTTGGAAAAAGGGCATTTATCTTGTCCAACTAAAAAGAGCTTTTGCTCTTGCCATTGATGATTGACCCTTCAAAATAAACCCCAAAGGGAGAGACATTAGCTTATTGCTTGCATGAAAAGACTTTAGACATTATAGTATCAAGGTGATTTTCATATTATTATATATATTTCTATGTATAAACGAAAAATTTAGAATAAAGATAGAAGCGAAAATAACTAAATAGATATGGGTAAATTGTGTACACAATCAGAATTTGATATATATATATATATATATATATATATATATATATATGTGTGTGTGTGTGTGTGTGTGTGTGTGTTAGTGCGAGAACCGCGAGAACCAATCTCAGCCGTTTTTTGGATATGGGAAGTTTCATGGATGGGGAACGTGAAATGATAGAGTGTGGCAGGATGCATGTGATGAATTCATGGGTGGGCAATGACATTGAAACAGGGGGAATTGAACGGCTCAGATTCGTTCTCGCGGTCCTCGCACTAAGAATGGTTCTCGCATGAAATTTTTCATATATATATATATATATATAATATAATATATATATATATATATATATATATAGGGGAGAGTTCATGCGAGAACTGTTGTCAGTGCGAAAACCGCGAGAAGCAATCTCGGCCGTTCCTTGGATATGGGAAATTCCATGGATGGTGAGCGTGGAGTGATAGAATGTGGCAGGGTGCATGTGAGGAATTCATGGGTAGGCAATGACATTGAAAGAGGGAAAATTGGACGGCTCAGATTGGTTCTCGCACTAAGAATGGTTCTCGCATGAACTTTTTCATATATATATATATATATATATATAGGAGAAGGTTCAAATGAGAATGAGAAATTAATTGAGAATGGGAGACTCAATCTCAGCCGTTCATTTTGTAAGTGGAATTCATGGATGGAGAGCGTGGGGGGATAGAGTGTGACAAGGTGCATGTGAGGAATTCATGGGTGGGCAATGACATTAAAAGAGAGGGAATTGGACAACTAGGATTGAGTCTCCCATTCTCAATTAATTTAAGTTTATCATTTGAACCTCCCAATATATATATATATATAGGAAGAAGTTCCATTGAGAACTATTTTTAGTGCGAGAACCGCGAAAACCAATCTGAGCCGTCCAATTCTCCCTCTTTCAATGTCATTGTCCACCCATGAATTCTTCACATACACCTTGCCACACTTGATCCCCCCACACTCACCATCCATGAATTCAACTTATCAAATCAACGGCTACGATTGGTTCTCGCGGTTCTCAATGAAACCCTCCCATATATATATATATATATATATATATATATATATATATATATATATATATATATATATATATATATATATACACAGGGTAGGGATATGGTACAAAAAATCTTATGGTACTAAATGTAAGAAGATATCTTAACCATTAGATCTCTCCAAAAAGTAAAAAAAAAAGTCAACAAGATCTTTTAATTTCGGATTTAAAAAAAAGAAAAAGGGTAAAAATGTCAAATCTACCAAACAAACAATAACCGGGTACAGTTACTGCACATGAACCCTAGAACCGCTGTCGGCTACCAAACCGCCGTCGACTGCCACATGCACAAAAAACAAACACTATCGTTCATATGCACAGTCACCGTCGGTTTTCTCTGTTCCCCGTCGGCTAGATGCACAAAAACCCTAATCGTGCATCGGAGATAGCAGCAAAAGATGCACAGTCACTGTGAACAATACATTGTGCAGCGGCGAGGGGAAGAAGAAGACGAAACCCTAATCGTGCATCGGAGATAGCAGCAGAAGATGCACAGTCACTGTCGTCTTCTCTGTTCCCGTCGGCTAGATGCACAAAAACAAGGCAGAAGAAGAAGATGAATAGATGAGGCGGTGGCGGGCATGAATTGTGCAGCGGCGAGGGGATGCAGCGGCGAAGGGGTAGCGTGGGGTTAGGGTTTGCGTTAGGAGACGAGGGATGCAGCGGAGAAGCAAACCGGATGCGACGACGACTACGGGGAATAGAACGGTCGTCGGAGCAGGTGGATTTTGCGAGGGGGTGGGCGGCGATGATCGACGGGAGCAGGGGAGGGAACGACGGCGAGAAAAAGACGTGGGCTAGGCTAGGGTTTTTGTATGATGGTGTAAAAAGGACGTGGGTGAGAGAAATAGGTATCAGATTTTTAGGAATTAATAATCATTTCCTAAAATACCCTTTTGACTAAAAGGACACTTGTCATCTTCTCCTTTCTCCTTACATTTAGTACCCTAATTTTTTTTTACTTGAACTCAATTATATATATATATATATATATATATATATATATATATATATATATATATATATATATATATATATATATAGGGTGAGGTTAAAGGGAGAACCCTGTTGGGAAAATGATCTCATCAGTTTAGATTTGATAAGACAAAGTTAAGTTTGTAAGATGAGTTCTACGTATAACTTAAACAGAATTATGAAGCTTAGTCAGACTTAACACTTATAGTGTTTCAGACTGAGTATAAGCTGAATGTAAACTGAGCATGTGTTCGATCAGTTTATATTATACCTTAGTTAAATTATTAATGTGTTTGATAATCTGTGTATGTCACATAAGGTATATATCGAGTATTCAGCTTGATATGTTTCAAGTTGAGTGACTCAGCTTAGAAGCAGAGTCAGCTCGACAAAGTTACTAAATTTGTTTTATTTAACTTTTTAGACTTTTAAGGATGAGTTAATAATTATACGTGTTAGTTCATGTTTGAATTTGGGTTTGTTCCCGAAGAACTCAGCTTGATGAGTTTCAAGCTGAGTAACTCAGCCTAACTAAAGAAATCAGTTCAAGAGAATTTAAATGTGTTTTAAATTCTGTTTTAACTCTCTATATCTACGGCGCGGATAAGAAGACTCCAGAATCAAGATTGAAGATTGAAGACTCAAGATAAGAAGATTCAAGATTCAAGATTCCGAGTTATCCGATAGTTAGTTAGTAAATTAGGATTAGTCCAGTTTGTTAGAAACCGTAGCAACAGGATTATAAATACTTATCTCCTGATAAATTTAGAGGTACGACTACGATTCTGATAAAGATTACAGAGCCGAAAACCTCACCTCACCGTATGTGTTACGATTCTTGAATCACTGTTTGTCAGTTCAACGTGATCAAGAAACTCACAGATTGCCAGATCATTCGTGTGTTCGAATTATAACATCAGTTGTGATATTGGTAAGTAATCATTAGTTGATTCAATATGTGAAAAATCTTGTTTAGAGAGTCGTCAGTATCTATAATCATAAGTTGATTATAGATAGCTAAGTTTGAAAGATTGAGAGATTTATATTAGGTGATTATATATCAAGAGTTGCTTACTTGATAATTAATGTAATCATCTTCTTATTCAAAGCATTGTAATCATCTTCATATTAATAAAAGCATTCGACTAGTTGTGGTTTGATTTACTGTGTGTAACACTTTTATTTGATTTGTTCAATTTCCGCAAAAAGTGTATTCAACCCCCCCTTCTACACACTGTTGCTTGTTATTCTCACCAAGGGACCAACAAACCCTTTTAAATAGAGAACATAGAGAACACGTGTAAACTTGTAATTTATTATTTCTTCTTTACGTTCATGTTCACTCATAGCTACTCAAAAGTCAACTTTACATCCTAAATCTTAAAATCAAAATTATTTCTATAATTATTAACAATTTAAAATTTTGGATGCATTGATGCATCAAATAACACTTTTGTATGCATCGATGCATCAGGATTATATTCGAACATATTATCAAAAAAACGTGACATATTTTAAATCCGATGATCAATGGAATCAAATGCCTAAATAAATTGTGACAATTTTTGAACCATCTGATCAATGAAATCAAAGTTTCAAAAGTGTTCTCTCTGTTCTCTATTTAAGAGCGTTCTCCCTTGATCCTAACACTATATATATATATATATATATATATATATATATATAATATGTACTTGAAAATTTATATATATATATATATATATATATATATATATATATATATATATATATATATATATGTATATAGAGTAGAGATATACTACAAAAAAAGTTATGCTACTAAATATAAGAAGAGATCTCAGCCATAGGATCTCTCTCCAAATCAACAAAAAAAAGTCAAAAGATCCTTTTAAATTCGGAATTAAAAAAAAGAATAGGGCAAAAAGGACAAATCAACCAAATAAAAAACCGGGAACAGTTATGATGGAGAGAAAATCACGGTCATACCAGATCTCAGGCCACCACTGATTCATGGTTTTCGATATCCTGATGCACACAATTCAAACATTTGATTCACATATTACATTTGATGCATATAGTACAACCATTTAGATGCACATGTTACAACCACTTAATGCAAAAAAACAACTTTATTCACAAAATACAACTTTGATTCACAAAATACAACTTTGATTCACAAAAATGCAACCTTCATTGATTCACAGAATGCACATTACATAGACAAGAAAATCGAGAAATGTACAAACCAAAATTGACGATGGATGCACAACACAGAGGCGACGGTGGTCAGCGGCGGCGATGGTGGTTCAGATGCGGTTGTGGACGGCGGCAATGGTAGTTCAAATGCGGTTGTGGACGGTGGCGACTGTGTGCATCAACGAAACTTCAGATCTGGGGAAAGGAGAAGGACGAAATGACCAGAGAACAGAGAACTGTTGTGCATCAAACGGGATCTCGAATATTTTACAAGTGGCGGCGGCGTAGCAAAACCAGCGGCGGGATCTAGGCGACTTCACAGGGGGCGGCATAGAAATGCACACATAGTTGCAACGACGGAGGGCAGCGACTACGGAGGGCAGCGACGGCGGAGGGTTTTCGTGAGGGGGACGCACAGAGAAGTCGAAGGTTGCACATACGTGAATAGGGTTTTCGTTAGGGCTTGGGAAGGGGGCGATTGAATAAGACGTGGGAGTGGGCAGCGAATATAAGGGAGGAGAGAGAAATGATGGGGACAATGTCAAAATTACCCTTGAGGCAGGGGGACACGTGTCATTCACAAAACTCTCCTTACATTTAGTACCTTAAAGTTCTTTTTACTTGAACCTCATTTTATATATATATTAATTCCATATTTTTCTCACTTTCATTATCTTTCAATTTTAAACTCTCCTTTCTAATTTTATAAAACTCTCCTCTCCTCTCAATTCCTTCTTCATGGTCCTTGCTATATCACCGTAAACATATACTATGGATTTCACGGCATTTTAGACGTTCCTACACTAGTAGTTTTAAAAGTTTGAAAACTTGTATATTGTGTCATGTTCGACATCATCAGATGAATATGCCTGACGTGGGATATTGACTTCAACTCCCTCATTTGCCTCACAAGTAGGCTTGACAGTGTTGATGTCTACTTTTCTTACATAAATATCGATGATCGGGAGTTGGAGAATTGCTCCTCCTTCTCGTCGTCGTCTTACATGAGCGACATTGAGTCTTTTTTATTTTTTAGTTTTGGTCTATTTATATTAAATGTATTATTTAAGTTTAATGTAATATTTAGCTTTTGTATTTTGTATTTTTATTTGTGTTTTTTTATTATTATAGGATTATAAAGTTTGTATCTTCATTTAGTTTTATTAATAGTATTTCTACTTTTATATATTAGTTGTAATTTATATTTGAGAAATTTTGAAAAAAAAAATACATGATAATATGGATGTTAGTCATATGTATACTAACTACAGTTAATTAATCATAATTATGTTATAGGCTGAAAAACAGATATATCAATTAGTCATGATGAAGTAAAATCAAGTATAATTTGATAAAATAATAATATAATGACATATATATGGGCATGAATATGACCTTTTGGTACCCCCAAAGAAAGGAAAGCATTGACTTGGGGCATTCATGCCCTCCATAACCACTTTCGGCCTACAATATTAAACTAATGTTTTGCCTTAATAATGCCTTTTTATATTTTATAAGCTTCTAGTCTTATAGAATTTTTTATGATATAATTATTCCATCACATAAATGAAAAGGTAATCTTCATCACATAAATTAATATTTCAGACATAAATCCTGACATCTCAAACAATTTTGATTTTCTTACTAAAGTCAAACTTTCTTTTCCAATCTAATAGCAATAATGTAATATCTATTCTTATATAACATTTTATCACTCAATTAGATGAATTAGATGTGCATATCATATAATATATACGAGATTATTTAAAAAATAATAAAAAAAGTATTATACATATGTTTATGATATAATTATTCTATCACACACAACACGAACACATATATTAAAATTTTATCAAGAACAATTTTATTATTAAAATAGATTGTATGTATACACGAATTCATCAGATTCATAATTACACTTTTATTATTTAGTTTAATTTATTATTTTATTTATTTTGTTTATTGATTTATTTAACCATCTCTAGTTCTAAAGATTTAACTAAAGACCAAAAGCAACTTCAAAACATTTTAATATGTTTACCAGAGTGGCTATGTTCCTCCTTGACCAAGCATCAAAGAAAATGGCATCATCGGCAAATTGTAGAAGGCCTTGATTGCAACTCTTCCACCTTCATAATCTTGTATCTTAATCCTCGTTCTTTAAAAATACCTATATGATATCATCCTTCAGAGAGAAAAAAAGCTCATCTAAATTAGTTTTCAATCTATCCTTACACCTCAGAGATGGGCGGCCACGTCTCCTCTTGTCATAGCGTAAAATCGATTTTACCGGCCTAACCGAAACTCTAGAATGCCTCCTCTTAATGTGATCAAAGTTTTGCATTGAAATTTAAAGGAAAAAAAAAAAGAAATATAGGGCTACCATATTAAATAGTGAGGCCATGTGAATTAGACAAAAAACATGGCCAAGCCCAAGGGTTTTGATTGTGGGCTGGATATAAGGCTTCGACTTTTTTTCTTAGTATTCTCTTGTTTATTTTCTAGTTTCTATACTTAATTTGGCGGGCCAAGGAAACCCATGAAATAAAATAAGGAACATAATTTTTACTTTTAGAAATGGTTTTGGTTGGGCTATAAATATGTTTCTTTCGTATTTACTATTTATGTAGATTAGATAAAACCTACGGATTAATTTGTTTTGTCTTATGGATTATATGTTGATTATATCAAATCACATTTAAGGAACGACTTTTTAATTCTTCTTTTTTATCTTTAATCAATTTGTCTATTCTTTATCTATATTATCTTATAATACATTTGGGTGTTTTTTTACTCTCTTAATTTTAAGTAGTTTGAAATTAATAATTTATTCTTAAATCAAACTAAATGGTAATTGTTAAATGAAATAACTATAAGATGGATTTAATGAGATTCATATATATCATTTTAATGAAGAAACCTTCCACAATAAGAAAATATTTAATACATCAAGTCAATATCAATTAACTTAGCTATTACAAAATATTTTAACAACTAAACATTTCATTATAAATATTCATGATAAATAATTGAACATAATTATTAAAAAATGTGTACAAATAGAACTCATGAATTTGAATAACATATAACCTAAATTCATTAACATTTATGAAATATAAATGACTTAGTACTTAAAATGGATAAGTTGTCGAGCTAAATTATTCGTATGGCGCGTGTGTTATTGGTATACTTTGTTAGATTGCATGATAACAGTAAGATCATTTGATAAAAAAACATTGAGTTAGCTTTAATCTCCCAAGGGTGATATGGAAGTTGAGCCTACTATTGTATTGTAAACGGAGTGTAATTGATTAAACGAGTTTAGAAACATATTTTTTTACATTGTTTAGGTGATTGTTTGACTTGACATTTCGACATACAAATTACTCGTTAGAATTATGACTTGTATAATTCATGTTTCATAATAGATCAAGAGTAGGTATATTGACTCTTCGTGAATACCTCTTTTTGATCTAGTTGTCTATACATAATTTTAAGTTAGTTTTATTAAATTCATTAATTTATTTATAAAATCTTAGTAACATTTACAACTCCTTTTTAAATTATTAGTTTATGCTAGTTAATAATTTCTAGTTATTCATTATAATCTTACTGATTCATAGGAAAGATGAAATCTGATTTGTCTTGGTTATACTACCCACGATTCATTCATATCTGTTGGTAGCTTTTGAAAAACTTAGACAATTTAAGACATAAATTTATAACTTGATTTAGCAAATTAAGTATATTGAAATTTAAAACGCATGATGCACTTCAGCACTTGTATAGTTGTATTGCATCCAAGAATATAGAATTGTATCAACTACATTTAAGACCGCCGTTGGATTGTATCTTGACATAAATATCTATTTGTTCGAGAAATAGTGGAAGAAAATTACAAAACCGTGGAGTACCTTAATACAAGTGACATGTTAGAGCGGATTCACTTACCAAATGATTACCGCCTAAGACTTTTGTTGCGCATGTAGCGAAAATGGGCCTAAAACAAATCTCGTATAATGTCACATAGTACTACACATTATTAAAAGCAAGCGTTTATAACTCTATCTTTCACATTATGTTATTTATTTTGCTTTACTAACTTGAGTTAACGATGATTGTCTTAGAGCAGATATGATAACCATAAAAACATAAGTTATATTTTGTGGAGTCTTGAGGCATAATTGATAGGGATCCCATATCTTTTAATGTATGTACGATTGTATCTTTTTGCCTCAGTGATTTTACAAAAGTATATACTAAATGGATTAATAAATAGGCAACTATAAATAATTATACGACCAAGTGGGAGAATGTAAGATTTATTTTAATAATGTGGCCTAAACTATTATATCATTTTTCAATATTAGTTTATTAATCCATAACTATTCTTGTTATCAATAATCCCACATTAACATATAGGTCCTCAAACTTATTGTGATAGTCAATATTGGTCTTTGTACTTAACTATATATAATGATGGTTATCAACCCTAATTCCTCTATTGCCATAAACTTATTTCCCCCCCTTGGAATCTCTCTCTAATCTCTCGATCAAGAAGCACCATTATTGAAGATTCTTTCAAGATCAAAGTAATCATTAATTAATACATCATTAATTATTTGACAACAAGAGAATTAAGAAGAATAACTATGGCTTTTTCATTATTAACAAACCATGGTGTCAAATTCTCTTCAAGTATGTAACTTTTTCTCATCAAGAATCATAAATATTGATATATAAATCGATCTTGGTTTTAATTTAATGTTGTTCCTGTCAACAATGACAACATCATCATAGTTCTCATTCAAACATGCAATAAGTTGAAGGATCAAACATTTGTTTGATTCCAATGCACTAAGTTGGCTAATTGATAACAATCTTCTTTCCTGAGAGTTTGCATAAATGATAATAATAATAATAAAGATTCGAATCAAAGATGTTTAATGCTCCTTTTCTATCTCGAGTGTGACAGGATTGAAATTTTTGATGCTCATAACAACTAGTACAAGATAAAGTTCATTGTTTGTCCTAGTGTCATAAAGAGACCCTTGGCAATACAATAAGAGAAAGAGAGAAAATATTAGGGTTGAAATATAATACCAAGTTACAAAGTACACCATAAATATAAACTATATTAATTATTTTAAGAAATTAGAGTAACAAATGCATCTCACAACTTATATACATAAGTGTTATATACCTTTTGGTTGTTTAAATTTAAGTTTCGGGAATATGACGAAGAACAATATCTTTCGCTATCGTATTACATATCTTTCTTTCAACTTCAATCAATTTTCGATATCATATAACATGTCGTACGTAGTTTGTCCTTTTCATTTCACCTTAATTATACACAATATTTTCTATGCATTTTCATGATTTAACCATTGAAAAGATTGATATATACGTCATAGATTTTCCCCAAATTTAATTATGTGATTCATAGTTAAACATGATTTTTTAATAGACACGTTATAAGAAAAATCAACTTTTGCGATGAAAAAAGTCCTTATTAAAAGTCTTAAATTTATTAGGAAAGGTCTTCTGCAACTAAAACAAGATTAAAAATATGTAATAACCATTATATTTCGCATGAACATTTCTCTATATATATATATATATCTATATATATGTATGTCCAAACCAAATCAAATTGCTTTGATTTAGCATTTTACATGGTTATAACCATAAACACCCATACCCAAGATTTACCTTTTGAGAGTTTCCACCAATCGCTATCACAGATATATGAAAAAGATAAATCACCTAAACAAAACTATAAAATAGATTCAATGTATCTAATCCGCTAGACCATCAGTATGAGAACCCCGGCCATACGCAAGATTTGTAATTTGTTATTAAAACAAAATTTTAAACACATGATATATATATATATATATATATATATATATATATATATATATATATATATATATATATATATATATATATATATATACTTTAAACATACATAAAATGACAATGCATTAAATTAAACCAATAACACAAACAACTTAACTTTCAAACCATATGCCACCCACCATGCATACTTGACCTTATGCCTCATGATCATCTTATTTTTATCTTGGTTTTGAGTTATATTCTCACTTGAATGACACAGATTTCCCATTAGCACCCATACTAGAACTAGCTCTTAACTTAAGTTTTGCCCTATTGATAAAATTTGACACCTTATCATTGAAGCTATCCTCTCTTTTGACTGGTTTATCGATACCCTTCACATCCAACGGAGCACCCATTTTCCTCTTAACATGACCAATAAAACTGTCGAATCTCGACTCACCAAAAGTCTTCTGATCAGCCAATACTTTGCCACCGGAAAAAGCGCCGTTTTTCATGGAGTTCTTCGATGGAAAACGAACATTTTTAACAGGTTTAGCATCCGTATGAGGAACATACTCGATTGGGATCTCGTTAGGCAAAACGGGTTCTTGAAAAGCCATTGGTTTAGAAGACGACATTTTCGGATCTACACGACGAAGTCTACCAAATGTAGATCTACGCATCTTTTCACACGAACTCCTTGACGGGTTTTGGCTTCGTTGGTTTTTTGACATTGGGTCGATGGTTTCTTGAGTTTCTTTAGAGGGTGCATGCCCGTTTAATGGCGAATGAGACACAAGTTATATAAGAAATCTTGATCGTAGGGAGCAAGTGAAAAGAAAAGGTTAGGCAATTGTGTTCATAAAGTCATCCAAGAAGGATTCTGATCACACATCTAAGTCCTTTATTATTTATCGAGTTTGGATAGTATTCTCAGGTGGAATCAGATTCTTCAGTTGCCAAATTTGTAAATCGAGTTTTCAAATGATTGTGGGTTTGAAATTACCACGCATCGATCGTTAACAAGAAGTGGAACCGGATTCCTGGAATCCGGGATTGGCTCAAAAAGTCTAAAGATGAAACAGAAGTTGTAGGAATTTTGATGAATGGTTTTCTTGTTGTTAAAGGTAGAGACTTTATGAAATTTCATTCAAAAGTTGGTCCGAGTACAAAAAGAATCAGTAGGTAGTAATCATTTAGGTGAATTTAAACCAAAAGGTTAGACGAAAACCAACCAAAGAATCAATGGTTTTGAAGTTTCTTAGGCTATCCGTTATACTCCCCCTTTCCCTTTTCCTTAACCACTGCCACATTAGCGCCACATCATTTTTTTATCCCCTTCCCTTTCCCTTACTCACTACACCTGTTATACTCACCATTTTCCCCTTTCCTTTCCTTTTCACTTAAAAAAAAAAGAGAAAAACTAAAATATGATTGGTAGATGTGGGGGTGTGGGGGTGGGGAGGGTGGGTTTTGTCGTCCGAGTCCCACAACTCTCTGGTTGTTGCTACCCGCCGAGTACATACCACCCGAGGTGGTGTTCCCCCTCAACTCGCCGCTCACTCGCTTGGCGAGTCCATCCCACAACGGACAGCCTTATGATTCTTGGTGCTCCGTCTTTTGTTTTTGAAAATATATGTGCACTTAATTAGGTGTAGTTATACTTACATATCATTTAAATTATTAAAACAACTCAAATGATAAAAATAACCCTTGTTTAAGTGGTGTGTGAGAATAACTCCACCCAAGAGTTAAAAAAGAAAAAGAAAATGCACGGGTGGGCTCTGGTTGGGAGAACCGAGAGCTAACCTGAAGAAGAGTGTGTAATGGTGTTCCCGAGACAAGCTGAGAACTCCCGGGTGTATACCCAAAACATTGAAGATGACTAATACGCTTGGCCTCTATATCTTTACTTAAAGAATGGTCTGAATGGAGGTCAAAAATACATAACGAGGCAAACGTGGAGGCTTTTTTTTACTTGGTGATTGAAACAAAATGAATTTTACGGATTTCTCAAGTAAACAAACGAAACTAAAACTGAATTTGAAGTTGGTTTCAACTCTAAAATAAGTTTGAATAGTTAATTAACAATATATAATTAAGAAAATAATTAACATAACTAATTAAGTTTATTATAGTAATAGATTATGTAATTAAATTATAGAGAAACGAAAGAAAGTTAATAGCAACTAATTGAGATTCTAACACAATGTATACGATTTGATTTATCTCCTACACAAGTAGTCGAACTAAAATTAATAACACAACATAAAAAAACACCCGCAATGATCAGTGCTCGTTTCCTTTTTCTTCCATAACGAGCCAATATCCACGAGCACATGGCTCGTTATCCTCATTGCTAAACTTTAGTTATTTGTTTGTAAGCTAGGCAAATAGGATTTGAGATTAACTTTTGTGTGTTAATCCAGTGCTAACAACATTATGACTGTGGATAGTTAGTGATATTAACGTAGCGCTTAATGATAACAACAATGTTTATTGGTTATCACTACATTAACGTAGCGCTTAATGATGTAGAATGCATTCTAGCGAAGAGAACGACCGGGGTTCGAGTCTAGATGCAAGCCTTTTCAACGCTGTTTTTTTTGGGAATTCATGATTATTATTTTGTATTAATTTCAGTTTATTATTATTTATAACTTTGATTATTTGTAATATAATATATTTTTGTACCGTCCTTTTTTTACATACACTTCAATATAAATCTTATAGTTATAAGATATTTATTTAAATATGTATTTTTTAGTTTCATATTTTAAAGTTTAATCTATATGTTCTAGATAAAAAATTAGAATAGTTCTCTAAAAGTTTTTTCTTCACTTTTACCTTTATTGGATAACTATAATATTACGTCAACAATTCTATTTTTTAAAATCGTAATACTAAAAGTTACATTTTGTTGGACAATTATTTATATTACATTGAAACATATATTGAAACGTAATTGTATAGATTTCGAATTTGCACAAAACAAACATGATCACTATGAATTCTCTAAAATAAATTTTTACATATATCTAACCCTAATTGTTTAGATGTTTATCTGTTTTATTTCAAGTAATTATGTTAAGTATCCTAAATACTATTTTATCCCGTTGCAAAAGCACGGGTAATGATCCCCTCGTTTTACATAAAGGACTGTAATTGCAACTTATATTCACAAGTGTAGTCATTTACATAAGATATTCTTTTACCCCTTTTAAGTCATTATACTTTTAGAATGCATCCTGCGTAATAAAATTTTAGCGACCTCAAGGTTACGTGGGTAGAACATATTTTACAAATTTAATTACCATAATGGTGCAGTTTATAAGTATCTTCCATATAAGAAACTACTTTTGAAAAGATTAGTTAAATATGTAAAAATTTGACACCCAGAAAAGTTTGAAATGTTATTTTAACTATTTCGTTTTGTATTCATTTTTGTAAGACCAAGAGCATTCAATCTACAAGTTTTTATTGTTATGTCAGTGTTATATTATTTTTCCTCCCTCTCCCACTTCATTTCATTCCTATCGTTTTAACCCTGCATCCATCCCTTTCCAACTACCACATCTTTTAGGAAAAGATATATATATTCACAAGTAAGGTTGAAAATAAAACATAAAAAAAATCAGAGTATACACCAGCAGGGACCTCTCACTCTCTCACTTTAGGGGTTAGGGGCAAGGTTCTAAATAACGTAAGGCGCGGCGTGGCGTGGCGGCATGGTCAAGCCTCAAGTTATAGGAGCCATGGCGAAGCCATGGCGTTTTCTAAGGCGTGACTTAACGCGGTATTTTTGTCTGTATTTTATAATTATATGTATGTAGTGTATACTTATTTTTATGCAGATTGCTGATAATCACACAAATTGAGAGCAAAGTAACATTATACAAATTACAAAAATCAAATTTATAAAAGTTCAATATACACGATCGCAAATCCGACACAAAAAAGTTAATTTTTTTAAATTTTTTAATTTTTTTCACGCCACGCCTTAAAAAACTCGTCATTTGGCGGGTAAAGGCACGCCTTGGCGCACGCCACGCCTAATGTTCACGCCATGGTCCATTTCTTAACGTCGGAGCCACGCCTCACGCCATGGCTTTAGAACAGTGGGTAGGGGCGATGGTGTTCCAATGGCTCACACTCCAACCAGCTCCCCACCAACTGCTTGGATGCTCTCAGCCTAAGTTATATAAAAGTTTCTAGCATAACTTACAAAATATAACACCATCTTAGAAATGTTTTGTAACTTTAAGCTATCTTAAGAAGACATTAACATAAAAACTTAACCTATTTTGCAACCTAAGAGTTAAAAGTAAGTAGATTTAAACCTCCTTCTGGCGTAGCCATATTGAGGGTAGGATGGGTCGTCACTCACCCAAAATGTTTTGTGTTTGGTACAGTCGGAGTAAAGAAAAAGCCGACAAACCATTATATGTATGATTTGTGAGTTGCATTCTAGCTAGGCAGCTAGTGCATGAAATACAAGACATACGAGTAGTGAATGAGTTCTAAAGATATGGAAGAGTTAGGCTTACTACATAGACTATTATAATCGAGAGTTTAATGGTACCCAAAAATAAGGTATGATCAACTTCTTAATATTGAGAATTTGTTGCAACAAATATTCATTATAACCCGCACAATACAGCGATGTCGAATGATGTGTGCTCGACAACATGTTCAGCTTTAAGAATCTATACGTATGCGATATCCGGTATACGGTATCTACTGATAACAAATTAAATTATTATTTTTATTAAAACCAAAATTAATAACTGAATTTTCTATCTGGGCTCTTCAGTCCAGGATCTCTTATTTGTAAGGGCCTTAGATGAAGCCCATTACATATCCTGGTCCATTTTCGTTTAAAGGAAACTAACGCCGAAATAAAACCCTTGACGACGCTGCTACACTCGGAAGTGATCGATCCTGAAATTCGTAAAACCCATCAAAACCCCTCTTCCTTCACATCTCTAACACTCCTTTCTCCCTTCATCTACGTCCATCAATGGCGTCTGTTGCCTTCAGAAACCCTAATTCCAGGCGTTTAATTAAACTCTCTCCTCAATTACGCTCTGCTTGTCGAGGATCCGTCATCTCAGCTTCTGCTTTCCCTACTGTTGAAACGCTTTCTGGAAATGAAAACTCGGTCGCTTCTAATCCATGGTGGAGATCCATGGCCACTTTCACCCGGACGTAAGTTGTTTATATGAATTTGTGTAAAAATTTATGCAAAATTAATGTATTTGTATGTGCGTATAATGAGCTAGGTTTCACTTTGATGTAAATTGCATTAATGCTTTAATTTATCTAATATACGTATTCAGTATCCGTTCGTTTCATTTGAATCAAATTATTTGAAAGACAATCATTTGTTGTAATAAACCATCTTCCGCTGATTCCACTTAACTCTTGATGCTAAACCGATCAGGTTTGGACTTGTAGATTAATGATGGTTATATTTAGGAAAAATGACAATCGTATACTACTTTAGAACCGAAACTACGAATTGAAAAATGCCATTGTTTAATTTTTGAAACTCTTTATTGAAGTTAAAGAGATTCTTGGGTTGATTTAAAACTGACGCTTAAACACTTGCATATCACCAAGTAATCTTATTCCTGAGGTATGACACCTGTGTTTTTGTACCATTCTAAAATTATGGTCTGTTCAGAAAGTGGCAAATGTTGACTGTGATTCAGTCTGAGAGAGCTGGGTTTTGAAATTTGTTGCTCTATAGGATTTCCTTTTCAACTAGCTTGATGTGGGGAAATATAGTAAGATAGTCTTTTTATAGTTCCTTTGACCGTGATTACTCTTTGCCAGGAAACCTCATGTAAATGTTGGAACAATTGGACATGTTGATCATGGGAAGACAACACTTACTGCTGCAATTACAAAGGTTGGATTCCTTTTTTCTGGCACTAAACGCGTGTTCTCTTTGCGACTGGATCTTATATGTGAAGTGAATTCTGTTTTTAATGGAGAAGTCAATGTTTTTTTTGGCTAATCTATGTGCTCTCTTTAGGTGCTGTCAGATGAAGGGAAGGCCAAGGCTATTGCCTTTGATGAAATTGATAAGGCTCCTGAGGAGAAAAAGAGAGGAATCACAATTGCAACGGTTTTATATTGTGCTCTAATCTTCGTTTGATCATTGATGTAATCAGTAATCCTAGCCATGGGTAGTTTATGTACTTAAACCGTCTTTTTCTATCTTCTTTTTTCTTTCTATCTGGTTTGGTTATGCAGGCTCATGTGGAATATGAAACCGCTAAAAGGCATTATGCTCATGTAGATTGTCCTGGACACGCTGATTATGTTAAAGTAAGACACATATATATATATATATATATATATATATATATATATATATATTACTCTCTGATTTCATTGATAAATTAGAAGACTATATCTATTATTGCGCTGTAAGTTATGCACAGAAGAAGGTTTATTGGGTCACTAAGTAACTAGTTACCAGCTATTATAAGACTGGTATTAACCCCTTCAGTTAAGTCTATGGATTTTTGGTGCATGTATTATTTGGGACTGAGATCTTCGCATGTTGTTGTCAAACATAACTGGTTGTTATCTCACACACATGAGTTAGACATACAAAGGGGCCCAGTCTTGATTTAAAGGTTTTACTCTTATATTTGTGGGAGAACATGACTGGTTATATTTGATCACAACATGAAAGGATGTCAATCCATTATTGGACTGAAAAGGTTGCTGCATGGTGCTGTTCACAAATTTTCTACACAACTCAAACTAGGGATTTAAACACTTAAGAATTTTAGCTTCACATAAAACTGCTTTTTTAAATGACTAATATATCAAGTTTTATTGAAATAATTATTTATAAAGGATTTGAGAACGTATCTTTAATAAATGAAAGAAAACATTTAATGAACACAACTTTGAAAAGGTCATGCTTCATTTTGTTGGATGCTTAATTCAATAGTTAGTTTCCTGGACAAACATAACGCCTAAGCATCTTTTAAGCGGCTACTCAGGATCTTAAGCAGTCGTAAGCAGGGATTTTTGGTTTTATTTCTTTGTAACTGAATTGACCTTTTTATTTCTTTTAATTTAGTTAAATCAATGTCAAAAGACTTCTTTAGTTTAATCATTTGAAATTTCTCATATCTATGGATTATAAACTCAATGCAGTACCTGATGAATTTGTTCTTTGTAGAATATGATTACTGGAGCTGCTCAAATGGACGGGGGAATTTTGGTTGTTTCTGCACCGGATGGACCCATGCCGCAAACAAAGGAACATATCCTGCTTGCAAGACAGGTTTTCTGCTTCAGCTGATTCTAGTTTGTACCATGAACTGTTTATGTAGTGTGAATGGTACTTTTATGGCAATAAAAGGCTTTTTTCTCAATAGGTGGGTGTGCCATCACTCGTGTGCTTTTTGAATAAAGTTGATGCGGTTGATGATCCCGAGTTACTAGAGCTAGTGGAACTAGAACTTCGAGGTAAAGTTTGACCTTCCGTTACTTGCGTGCTTGTTCATATAAGTCAGGTTAAATTATTTATATGATGCATTTTGATTATATAATGAAAAAGTTTTGTGATTTTGGCAGAGCTTCTTAGCTTCTACAAGTTTCCAGGGGATGAAATTCCCATTGTACGAGGTTCAGCCTTATCGGCTTTACAAGGGACTAATGATGAAATCGGAAAGAACGCCATTTTAAAATTGATGGAAGCTGTAGATAATTACATTCCTACACCTGAACGCCAAAAGGAGAAGGCATTCTTAATGCCGATAGAAGATGTTTTCTCGATTGCGGTATTTTCAATGAACTCAAAAGTCAAAACTATGCTTATGTATGTTAATAATTCGGTACTTCGCTGAGGTACGATATCATTAGATTGTAATATATAATGAGCAAAAAAAGTGCTGGCGTGCTGCACATCTATGTCAGGATTACCATGTAAAGTGGTAACAGATCAAAACTAGTAAATTTTTGTATAGATGGGGTTGACCCAAAATACCTTTTTGCATTTTTTTCTTTAACAATGTCTAGCGTGTAAAAACTGATAACACGATAGGATGTTTATGCATTAAGGATACACTTTAGGTGACGTTCAACCCAATTTGACTCTTTTCTGTGTAGGCATCTTTTGTCTTTCTTATTTGACCTGTTAGATATAAAAATCAGCCTATTCATAAGTGGGTTAAATAGCTTAATACTAATTTTGTTTTGTTTGAAGGGACGTGGTACTGTTGCCACTGGTCGTGTTGAACAAGGGACAATTAAAGTTGGTGAGGAAGTTGAGATCATGGGTTTGATGCAGGTGAATCATGGCATTTCTTCAATCTGTTTCTCTGAATAATTAATGAGCTGGTGTTTTAATTGCTGCTTAATAATAATATTTTAATTATAGGGTTCCAAAAAAACTACAGTTACTGGCGTTGAGATGTTTAAGAAGAGTTTAGATCACGGTGAAGTAAGTGATTAATTCCTTTACAAGTTTGTCACCAACCTCCACTTGACAATTAATGTAAAGTTTTTCCTTTTTTCTGCCAGGCTGGTGATAACGTGGGCCTTCTTTTACGTGGCATTAGTAGGACTGATATCCAGCGAGGACAGGTGATTAAAAAATGTCTAAAATTAAATTATACAACTCTCTTTAAGCTTAGCAAATTTCATATGGCTTAAAGTTTAACCTAATTAACCTCCAGCTTCAGTAATGGTCAAAACTAGTTTGTTAGCGTGGGTTTTTTCAAAACAATATTGCATTAAAAACTACTTTTGGTTTGAAATAAAATTATGTAAAATGATTATTTCAGTTATAATATAATTTTCTCGAATTAGTGACTTAGAACGTCTTGTGCATGAATTTCAACCATTTGTGTTATCTTTTGGTGTTTTCATATTATATCTTGTGCCCATTGATGGTTGCTTGCAGCTTAATACAAGCTTGATCCCGTACTACATGAGCAATGATTAAACTTATGTTAATTTAAATTAATCTGCTAGTTGAAACTTGATTTGCACAGGTGATTGCAAAGCCTGGTAGTGTAAAAACATACACAAAGTTCGAGGCAGAAATATACGTGCTTACAAAGGATGAAGGTGGTCGTCATACAGCCTTCTTCTCAAATTACAGACCTCAGTTTTATTTGAGGACAGCAGATGTCACTGGGAAAGTGGAGCTGCCTGAAAACGTGAAGATGGTTATGCCTGGAGACAATGTGACTGCTGCTTTTGAACTTATTACGCCCGTTGTTCTTGAACCAGGTGCGTTTTTCATAGATGAATTCTCATGCCATCATCTTAGTGAACATAGGGAGTGTTTGGATGTGTGTTTGAAAGTGATTACGTGATATTGAACAATCAGAATTAACTGAGTTTTTAGGAACATCTGATTATCTAGAAAAATTGTAAATAAATGATCAAATTGGACATTTTTCGTGGAAAACTAGATTGTTTGTGAATTTGGACCTTATATGATGGTGGATTTATTGTATGGTTTACAGGTCAAAGATTTGCTCTGAGGGAAGGAGGCAGAACAGTGGGAGCAGGAGTAGTTTCAAAGGTGATAAGCTGATAATTTTAAAATATTTTTTTTTTGGATTATTTTGGTTGTTAGGAAGAGACATGAATTTCCAACATTTGTTTGTTGTTCGTCTTTATTGGAAGAGTATTCAAAAGTCGTACGAACTTGGAGAAAGTTTCTTTCTGATCCCAATTGTCCCTCGAATTTTAAGCACAATAATAGTTATAAGCAAAACCCGAGTTTCTCCTGCTGGATAAATTGAATTCAATACTGGCGAGGAGGTATCATAACTAAACGCTATTTTTGTTTTGCTTGTAATTACGAATGCATACACAATCACATGAAGTGATGACTTTTACGTTTGTATAATATCTATAAGGGTGTTGTTACGTATATATCTCATATTGATAGATCAAACCCTCTTATATGAAATTTATATACTTTATTTGTTGACATATTAAGTATGGTTATTTATCAACAAGCGATGTATACTTGTGCACACGTCCAAGGTAATTAGAAATTTACAAGCCAAAGTCGTAACTTTAAGATTGTACGTCTTATACTAAAGTAGAAAGATGATTGTGAGTTGTGATATCTACCAATCTTGAAAGACGTTTGTAATCAGTGTTTTTTCACCTTTTTAAGAAAGGCTGGGTGAAATAGGAAGATACGAAGTGTAGAAAAGGGTTATTCCCGAGTTTTATAAGGAAAGAAAAGGAGTGGGGAGAAAATTATAGAGAAAAAAAAGAAAGAATTTTTTTTTTATGTTTTCCTTCCACTTTGTGAGAGAATCTAGCGAAGGTAAAAAGAAATTTTAACTTAAAACTATTAACAAATTATAAGTAATAATTGGAGACATTAAAGGAATCCCGTGTTTTTAGACACATTATTTGTTACATTGAACAATGTAATGATATATGTTATTTCAACATTTTTTTTAATTTTCTTTTCTCTAATATTAAGTATTTAAACTTTTAGCCTAAATGATTTTTCCATTTACTTTTTCAAAATAATAATAATCACTTTTTTTAAATAACAATAAAAATGTGGGAAAGTGAAAATTTGAGAGGGGATGAAAAGAGGAAATATGGAATTATGGAATTATATACAGAGAATTGAAATTTTATATCAATTGTCATTATATTTTTTATTATTACGTAAGTACTAATACAAACACTTGATATTAAAACTATTTTTTTAGTTATTATATAGCTATTTATATTAAAAATATATATGTGTATATTAGTTTTATATATTAAATACTTTTAAATATTCTAATACAAATTTAATTAATATATATCCTTTTGAGATGAAATTCATTGTCTTTTTAACTTATTTAAACAAAATCTAATCATGATTGACTCTATATTGATCCTTATTTACTTATTTGAACCAAATGTGATTATGATTCATCTATTTGAATGAATATTATATTAATTGAAATAAGTCTAATCATGATTTACTCAATGTTGATTATGATTCATCTATTTGAATAAATATTATATTAATTGAAATAAGTCTAATCATGATTTACTCAATGTTGATTATGATTCATCTATTTGATTGAATATTATATTGATTTACTAGTGTTAAACTATGAATCACTTCATTACACAAATTGTAATGTATTCTAACCAAATGTGACTTTGTTTTTCTTATCTGATTAGTTTTTATCATGATTGACTTATGTAAACAGGTTGTGACCTTTTTTAACCAAGTGTGTCCTTAATTCACATGCATGAAAATTTTTGAACTAAAAATGAACATGTTTGACTAATGAGTTGTACTATATTCTATTAAATATAAATGACACATTTGTGGAATATAAATGACACATTTACATCATATGATATGAATTAACCATCTTCATCATAGTATAGTATAATGACACCCTATGATATCTGATTAGCCATTAATCTTTTTTTGACCTGAGTTTAATATGTTTTACTTTGACGATTTATGATTTTTTTGTTGACCATGTTTGACTTGTATTATTAGAGTTTGACTCAAATGATAACCAATTATTTACCTATCTAAACCAACTATGACTTAGATTGGTCAATTTTGACCATGATTCCCTTATTTGAATAAACTACGTTCTTGATTAACCAATATCGATGATGACCAAGAATGATATGACCACTATGGACCATGTTTCATATATTTGAATTATTCATTACTTAGATTGACCAATGTTGACCATGATTTAATAATTTGAGCCATGCATGATCTGTGATAGACCAATATTAACCCTAATTGGCCTATTTAAATCAAGTATAACTATAGTTAACCGATGTGATCATTATTCAACTATTTGATTCAAAATCTATTTTTATTCACCAATACTAACCATGATTCCCTTATATGAATTAACTATGTATTTGATTGACCAAGAAAGTGATGTACACAAATTATATATAAGTTTAGTAAAATTAATACAAGAAAGTTTCACATGTATTTTCTTCCCGGAAAACAAGTCGATATGGATTCGACCTGAAAATCATGTTTTTCACTGAAAAACTTGACCTTTTCTTTGGAAAAACAGGTTGACACGAAAACATGAACCCAACCGAACACACACCTAACTGGACACGAAACTAAATTGAGTAAAAAATTAGTTAACGGAACCATTTAATACAAACACGACCCGAATTCTAAAACCTAAGAGAAGTAGAAAAACAATTTAGGACTTCATTTTACTTCCCATCAGAATCCAGTTTCCTTTCTAATTCTTCTTTTTTTCTCTCCTAACTTAAACTCAGAACACATTGTATGCACATCTAGTGTTATTCTTTCTTTTCTTTACCGTCTATTTTAGTTGTTACTTTTGCTTCAGATTTTCACAATAATCAAGAAAATTAAAATTTCTTACAGCTTGACCATGCCACAAACTGGACTTCTTTCTGTTCACTTTTATGTTCTAAATTGTTAACTACAAAACAAGCTTCTTTATGGAACATTTACTCTTACAATGTTGCTATGCTGAATACTGAAAGTAGATACAGAATTCCAGCTTCTTAAGTTCTTGGTCCAAATTTGACAGCAAATTAATTGGGAATTTCTCGGGTTGAAAACGAACTACAGACACAAAACAAGTATGTTTAATGAGCTATCTGAAGAATGTTTTCATCTTTTATCGATGTGAAAGTGAGTCGTATACCAACATAATTCAATTTCTACATAAAAGCATTACCAAATGGAGAACTTGCGGGATGCACCACGACATGGTGAAGAGGTCGACTCACATGGTGGCGGCATGAGGCGGTCATGATCAACCCAGAAGGAGCCCCTGGTGGCACTTCCCTTTTTTTAAACATTCTGATTGGTGGGTTGCATCATGTATGACAGTATCCATTTAAAAATAATCTGCAAAACCAAAATTATTGCTGCAATACTTCATGATCAGTCCAGAGTATGCCCCGATTACGGGTACTTATTTAGGCAAAACTTGATCGAAACAAAGATCAACTCCAATATCAAAACGACTCGAAGATGTTGAAGCATCAAACTCCCTATTTTACTCCCAAGATTTACACCATGAACACATGATTACATTTTCACATCTATTCGCCTATATTCTTCAAGCAAGTCTCAACACCATCACTGCCATCAATGTTGCAGCTCTAAAGTATATCTCCTTCACACTTCTATCCAATTTCTTCATCATTTCTTCATCTTTTAACCCTTTTTTCTTGTTCGAATTCTTGTTAATCATCACAATCGTATCCCTGAGTCTATTCACTCCCCATGAAAGCCACACGAGCCCCAGCCCAAGGCCCGTGTTTAGAAGCTTTGATGAGCAAAATGGCACTCTGCCACTCGCCACTTTACACACGACTGAGAAGAGAACTGCAATCCCTGTTCCTGCAATGCTGGCTGAGAACTGAGTTAGAACATTTGGTAACTCGGGACCTGATTTCTTTAACACAGGAATTGCAGCTTTCCCACTTCGGTTTTTGTCAACAATTATTGATAAAAGGCTTTCACAGGCCTGAATGTAGTTACTTCCTTGCTTGGTTGCTGTTTTGTTACGTCGTCCCTTCTTCTTTGTTGATGGCTTGTTGAACTTCATCTTCTCTGGGCTGTTTTATGTTAGATTAACATGTTAGAGTGCAAGAATCAAGACAGTTAAAGATAATGACATAAATGAATAAAGACATACCTCTTTGGAGGAGCAACAAACACAGTTTCGAGCTCCAATGCAGAACCATAATAGCTCGTTTCATCATAATCCAGCCTGTTTATGTCACATAAATTTCAATTTTTGTACATGCATAAGAGAACGTTTGTAGGTCATTTTGAGTTACATTTTAACTCAAACGGGTAAACTTCTGAACTTGGCTAAAAAGGAAACGGGTAAAAACAGTTTGTAGGTCGCCCAAAATATTTTCAAAATTTTTAAAAATCCTAAGGGTATGTTTGGCGGAAGTAGCTGGTGGCTGGTAGCTGGTAGCTTGAGCTGGAAGCTGTTTATTTTATTTATATATGTGTTCAGAAAATTAGCTGGTAGCTGGAGCTTAATAGTGTAAAATGACAAAAAAGGACAAATTATAAAATTAGGATGAATTATAAAACAATTAAAGAGGGTATTTAGGTAATTTGGTATATAAAAAGCTTCCAGCTAGTTTTAAAAGCTACTTCAAGAAGCTTTTTGTTTTAGAGTTTTTTTTTTTTTTTAAAAGCTTCCAGTTTTTTCATCCGAACATGACTTGTAGCTTTTTCTTTCAAAACAAAAAGCTACCAGCTCCAATAAGCTTCAAAAAGCTTCATACCGAACATACCCTAAATCGTTAGTTTTAGATTAAGTTTACATTTTTTATTTAACACATGATTCTTTATAAATTTCAATCCATGTTTGTGTTTATAAAATGTGCATACATATAACATACCTATTGAACTGTGGTACCAAAGACGAATATTTCCTCCAATTTGTTGAGTTTTTTGACAAATAAAACTCAGCAAGAATTGAAAGTATGTCCTTCATTTGAGTTCTAGTCCCTGTCAAACTCACTTGTCCATCTTCATGGACTGTAATTTCAGAACGTTGAATTAAATCACCCACAAAATCCATTAAAGGTTTCTGGGAATCTAATTCAAGATTCGGATAAACAAGCTGAGAATCCATATGACCAATATCAGGAAAGTATGGCTTGTAATCAGTTGTAACAGTTTGAAGCCCAGTTAAATCAGAAAGTGATAACAGATCCAGTCCATCTTTTTCTGCTTCAGTTAACCCCGCCATGGGAAACTTGAAGCTGAAAAGTGTCGAGTTTGGGCAACAATCTGTAGAAAACAGCCATCAGATTATAAGATTATTGTCATAACTATCTAAGTTTAAGGGGTATTTGGATGTGCATTTTAAATTTAATTTACAAATAAGTATTGTGGAAAATATGATTAGAAAAACAATGTTGTTACAGCAATCTATATTTTTACTAAAGTAATTTAAGAGATTTTTAATCATTTGTATACTTCAGATGACTTTCAACCCGTTTAGCCCATTTCCTTTTCAATTTATATCTAAACGACAAAAAAAGGCGTTTCCTTTTTCTTAAACCCTTTCGACCCATTTGACCCGTTAGAAGTAGAAACAAACCCAGATCAACCTGATTATAGTTAAACAAGTCAAAATAATCTTTAAATATAATCAACCTGATTATATTTAAAGATTATTTTCTAAAATGCAATAATTATGGAACTACCGGTGGATAAAAACAAGTGTATATAAGTAAGTCCTTTTTTGAGCCATTTGATATCAAATTTGACCCCTCAATTATCAATAACTTGTAAGCAGAAGTAAAGTAACCCAGACAGCGGAAACAGTTTTTTAAGAATGAATTAAAGTTGCAATAATCATTTTCAAAATGCAAACTTTTAACAACAAAAGAGAGAGAAATAAGTAAACCTTGCATGTCAATAAGTGCAGGCTTTGGTTCAATCATGACAAAGTTATTGTTGTCCAATAACCTGTTTATTGGCTTCCATGGATCCATAGTTGGCTGTGATCCCATATTGAGGGGACTTGAACGTATAAGATTGTTTTCACAATTAGGTAAGAGACGTTGAGAATCCTGCAATAATAATCGCACGACATATGGCTTTATACATGGTTTCAAACTATTTATCAATTCAATAATTAGATTTCAAAACTACAATAATGGAATAAGAGTGATTGACTTATCACGTAAAAAGCAAGTCAAGCAACTATAAAAGAAGAGAAGTAAAGTTAATGTTACGGTTTTAAATTTAAAGATAATAAACAATTTCATCTTCTTGCACACTTGTATCTAAGGTCAACTCTTTCGGTACAAAATTGTTCATCAAACAATTGTGAGATTGATTAGCCCTTGTTTGAATCTTTTCAACTTATATCTTAAGATTCTCTTGCTTCTTGAATCTTTTCAACTTATTTTTTAAGATTCTTTTTATGTTTAACATAATCACTATCTATCTCTTCATTATTGACTTTTTAAGAAATCATATCTTGGTTTTTAATGCAACCAGTCATCAGTCTTGGATATTGCCAGAAAGAAACTATAGTTTGCAGTAGTCAGCAGCTCTCAAGAAATCTATAAATAAAAAAACACATAAAAAAGGAAATCTATTGTGGTTTTTACAAACTTTGATTCTTATAAGCACACATAATAACAGCATGTATTCATACTTAATAAAATTCATGAAACTAAATCCCATTAAAACTCTCCAAAATCTCAATCTCCAACTAACCAAAATCTAATTACTCAAACCCACAACATTTTCACACAACAAATTGAACATGAATAACCCTAAGCAGCTAAACAGAATACACACACACACAATTCCAAATTCAAGTCAAACTATGTGCACAATTCAATCAGAAGCAGTCAAATTAACACAATCGAAAGAGTTAAGAGAACAAACCCAATTGAAATTTAAAGAAACCCACAAAATAAACAAACAAGAAAGCATGAAAAATCACCTTGGGGACTCTATTCAATCCTTGTTCTGGACGAAAGACGAGGGTAGGAAGATACCCATTAGAAGCCATAACACACAGCTTCAACATGAGTAGCGAGAAAAAGATATCAAGTTATGAAATTTGAGATACCCAAAATCCTGTCTCTCGCGTGTGAGGGTCACAAATCGCTACATTTTTGTACTCTGAGGTCGTAGATTTTCTGGAAGGATCATGGGGTTTTTGCTTGGTAAGGAAAAAAAGATGAAAATTTATATAATGGATTATTGTGATCCAATTAAATTATATTATTATTATATTGATTAAGAGAGCCGAGATTTGTTGAATTCAATTCTTGTGGTTATGGCGGGTGAAGACAAAAATGGTGCAAGTTGTTGTTTGTCGATGATAAGTGGTAGTCGGTATTTTCTAAGACTGATTTATACATCGACTCCTCCAAACTATGTTAATCTTCATGTTCGGTCCTTGGAAAAAATTGGTTCATGGATCATGGATGGTTAATCCGGTTAACTGATTGTTGATTAACTGAAATTGTGATTTCTAACAATCTTAAACATAAACATGAAAAATCCGGTTGATTGAAAATCAGTTCATTGGTTTTCGATTAGTTTTTTGTTAACCAAATAATCATTTAGAACAACTAAATCTATATTTCAATTTAATACTTCGAAATTATATTGGTAGTGATTGTTTGTTGTTTTTCATTACAAGTTTTGTCTTTTTATGCTAACTGCCATTAGTTTTTTTTATTAAAGGTGGTACTTGAGGTTATATTGGTTATTTTAACCCATTATACTTATCTCTAAACAATTGAGGATGAATCCATTAGAAACAATCTAAACTAAATGAACACAATCAACTCAAGAAAAAGTTGAGTTCTAGAGTAAAGGAACAAGAACCTGGATTTGTAATCCATTGAAAACAATCACCCTATTATGCGGTTACAAAATAAGATATCTAACATCAAGAAGCCATATTTGATGAAACTCAAATTCGAAGCAAACCATATTCAATACATGAACAAATCTTCAATATATTTTCTTCGAAAGTAACTTTATCCTTTTCCAAAGGATAAGCTCTATCCTTTATGTCTCATTGGTGGTACAAAAAGTGCAAATACTTTTACAATAAAAGATCTAAGAGATAATAGAACAACACATGTTCTGCCTTTGACTTAATAACAATTACATTACAAAATATATTACACTGATAAACATGAGTTAGGGCAAAATTCATGACTCAGCTAATCAAATAGTACCAAACGGATATAATAGGGTATCTCAACCTAAGTGTTGATTTCTTAACAGATCACTAAGGGCTTAGCTGATAACAGAGTGCTCAGCTAATCATGGAGTGTTTAGCTGATTAAACTGTTAGATCAAAGAAGGGTATGAGCTTATCAACCTAGATGATCAGTTAATTAGAGATGTTCAACTGATCATTCAGAGTGATGTGTTTATCAAATTAGATTAAGTGTTGAAAGGGTATACTTAGCTGATGGACCTTAGATGCTCAGCTTATCAAATGGTTCCTCAGCTGATCAAACTGATTGCTCAGCTAACACTTGAATTCGCTCAGCTGATAGGTAAACTTGCATGTGTTTATGGTCTTCTACAAGTGTCTTTTCCTTAGCTGATCTTAGATGTTATCTCTGGCTTATACTTAGTACTTAGCAGGTCTTTGACTGATACTTTATACTTAGTAATATTAAAGTGAGAATCTAAACAACATATGCTCACATTCATTCTAAGTCTTACTGAAAGTCTGGTTTTGTTATTATCAAATCCTGTGTATTTCAATAGACAGATATGATTATTGGACTGAAATGGTTATCACCCTAACACAACTAATGTATAGGAGGTTTAACACATGAACAAAGTATATACTATGCTAACTCTAAAACATGCTTCTTAAAAGCTTGAAGCTTGTTCTTTCAAGAGAGATTTCAGTGAGTGTGTATTGGTGAGTTTGCATATTAGAATCGCAAGTATATATATAGAGAAGGCTTGGCAGAAGGTTGAAGAAGATGTTGGGTGGTATAAGGAAAATAATATTTTAATCATAAAGTAAGTGGGTGAAAAGTAATATTATTTTAATGGGGTTTGCATTAAAAATAATAGTATTTTTCTAAAAGGTGCACCCCACCAACTATATTATAATGTTATTTACCTTTTATTTGTCTTATATGTAACACCCTAAAATGGGCCTAGTTGTAACAAGTTGTACATGTAGCTCGAATAATTGTACGTTGATTTTAAATGGTGTTTTGTTGTTAAATATAGTGAACATGTTGTTAAATGGTGTCTAATATGTCAATTGGTGTTAACTGGTGTTAATTGTAGATAAAAATGTGGTATTGTGAAAAGTGTCCTAAGTTGACTAAGTAGATAAATTGTTGAACGGGTTTGGATAATGATTCCAAATATATCTCCGTTAGTTAAAACGGATAAACCTAAGTCGTGTTCTAAGTTGAATAGGAGAACAAAATACCCGGGTGGGGTATTAATTACTAAGTCGGTTAGAAGGCAGGGGGATATTTATTCCCTGTTCTACCTCAAACACACACTAAACACACATACGTACATACGAGAGCCTATACACACACACAATCGGGGTTTTGAAGTTTTGATTGAGGAATCGAGTTTAGAAGTCGGATTCACGTTGTAGCCTGTCTCTGCTAAGCCGGTTCATCTTCAATTGGTAAGTTTTCTTGTTTAAAACTCGGTTTTGGGTTTAAATGGTGAAAACCCGTTTTGAGTCGATTTTGAGATGTGTTGATGTTGGTTTTGAGTACAAATGGTGTCAATAGCTTCATATGTGTGTTAGTTAACCAGTAGTAACGATTGATTGTAGAAAATGAGTCTATTTGTGGGTTAAAAACCCGAAAACAGTCGCTGTCGTAAAACAGAGTCGAAGCCCACTGTAATTGGGTTGCTTGCGGCCGTAAGGAAAGGCCTTGCGACCGTAAGCATGTGTTGTGTAGTCCTTGCGGTCGCAAGCAAGGGTCTTGCGGTCGCAAGTGGGTCGTGTCGTGGTTTACCGTCTAAGGACGAAGGAAAGGATACTTGCGGTTGTAAGTACATAACTTGCGATCGTAAGCCCCCGAGATAACACCCTTGCGGTCGCATGGCTATGGCCTTGCGGTCGAAAGCATGGGTGGGTTGGTTAGGACCCTTGCGGTCGCAAGTAAAGTGCTTGCGGTCGCAAGGAGGGTGTTTGTGTGACCCTTGCGGTCGCAAGGAGACCCTTGCGGTCGCAAGTAGGGGTTCCATGTTGACAGCTTTGTAGCCCTGTAGTTTAAGTGGTGTTAAGTGTTGTTAATTGGTGTTTAAGCCTGAACTTAATGTGCTAGGTGTATTTAAGAAGTCAGAAGACGCGAGTGGAGTATCTGCTTAATACGGACTCCAGGTGAGTACCGGTTTCCCATAAGTCTCAGTAGGTAAGCTGTCTGTTGTACATGTTGACGTGTAATTGGTGTATGATACGTGAAAGAATGTTATGATAGAAACATACAGTGTGTTTATGAAAGAAAATGTAGACTGTGATAGAGATATACAGTATGCTAAGAAAGAGTCGTACTTGCATGTTGTCTATATGTATGAAAGAGTACACTTGTGATAGAAAACCATGCGGTAATTGTATGCTATGATAGAATTGTATTAATATGTTGTTTATCAACATGAAAGATGTTAACTGGTGTGATTATATGCGCGCATGAAAGATACGTGTATTTGTTATTGTGTCCGGACACTAAACGATAGAACATGGAGGTCGGTCAGGTAGACGGGTGTTAATACCTGGCTGGGTTCTCGGGTAGACGGGTGTTAGTACCTGGGAACTAACGGTACTCAAGTAGTATACGCTTGGGTGATGGTCCTGCAGGCCGCCGTTCCTCTAAGGAGTAAGGTTCCTTGATAGATGGGAACCAACATGATAGACAGAGTGTACCAGGTGGACTGCTATTCGCTTTCCCACTAGTGCAATTGGTTGTAGCTGATTTCCCGGCTAGGATTGTTGAGCGGGGCTCGCTACCCTGCAATATGCGACTCCTACGGGTATGATTGGTGCACCACGATGTGATAGGATAGCCTTATGTGCTTTCCTGGTTTTCGACTGCATGCTTATTGATACTTATGTGTAATCTGTACTCACTAGCTAGTGTAGCTAACCGGTTCATGATTTATCCTTTTTACAGGTGATGTTTAGGCAGCCTGGTGAGACGGGTGCTTGTGGGTAATTGTATTTAACTCTTTTGGAACACTTTGCTGTGGTTTAATTATGTGATCCGATGGTCGGTTGATAGTATGGTAACACCGGTTTGTTTAGAGACTTGGCTTTTGATGTTTATATTCGCCAAGTCAGATAACAACACTTTATATTTTTATAACCAGTGTTTTAGTTTCCGCTGCACGCTGTTGGTAAGTATACTTAAAAAGTTTAAATTATCTCTGATTTTAAGCTCGTGAAAACCGGTGTTACATTATAACTATCAACTTCCTTTTTCATGCTTGTACTTTAATCAACAGTCATGCTTTTTTTGATTTGACTTTACCAAAGATGGAGTTGCCGACTATATTTCAGTACTTTATCAAATCTTCAAGATATTGTTTCGAAGATAACTTTAACCTTTTCTAAAGGACGAAATTATGTCCTTTTTGTCCTACTTTGTAGTACAAAAAGTGGAAATACTTTTACAAAATAAAGATCTAAGGCATAAATGAACAACACATGTTATGCCTTTGACTTAAACCAATACATTCAAAATAGAGTACATTGCTAAACAATAAAGATCAATTTCATGACTCATCTAATCAAAATGTACTAAATTGATAAAATAGAGTTACTCAGCCTAAGTGTTGAATGCTCAGTAGATCACTAAGTGCTTAGCTAATAACAGAGTGCTTACTAATTATAGAATGCTCAATTGATCAAACTGTTAGACTAATAAATGCATAAGCTTATCAACTTAGATGATCAGTTGATTAGAGATGTTCAACCGATCATTCAGAATGACGAGTTTAGCAAATATAATACTAAGTATTGAAAGGGTATACTTAGCCGATGACTTTGAGATGCTCAACTAACCATCTTTATCACCCAACTGATACTTGAATTTGTTCAGCTAATAGGCAAATTTGCATCAGCTGATAGTCTTTTGCACTTGTCTTTTCCTTGGCTGATCTCATATTTTGACTCCGACTGATACTTAGTACTTAAAAAATCTTTGGCTGAACGCTATACTTAGTAACTTTCAAGTCATAATTTTATCAACACATGTTAAGATTAATTCTAAGTCTTATTAAAGGTTTTCATTTGATTGTTATCATTAAATCCTAGTATTTCAATAGACAAATTGGATTATTAGGTTGAAATGATTATCTCCCAATACTCTATACAAAAGAGCAGCGACGACCTTTGGTGGCTGGCGGCCTTTAGTAGCTTTAAGTGGATAGAAATAAGAGGATGCCAGCGATGATGTTCTAAAGCGGTAGTAGTTGATGTGGTTTCACAAGGTGTCAGCGGTGGCGGTGGTTTCACAAGGTGTCTACAGTGATGGTTTTGTAGACATATAGCGATGTTAGGGAGAGATTCGTAAAGAGACATGGTGGTGTTGGTTGGTTTGTGCTATAGCGGTGGTGGTGGTTTCAGCTGGTAGTCCTCGTGGAGGTGTTAGAGAGAACCTAGTTTGGTGATATTAGGGTTTAATAAGAGATTGAGAGAGTTTGGTAATATGTTGTTTGGTAACAAAAATAGCGGACAAAATGACTAAAGTTCCCTCACGTGTGTTGCACATGAGGGACCTTTAATAGTTAGCTAATAGTAGCTATCATAAAGGACAAATTCTTAATGGAATATAAACCATAGTGACTATCATTTTGAAAACTAAAGGATGAAAAGTGAAATTTAATAAAACCATAGAGACGAAATTTGTAATTTACAAATCTCATATTTAACAACTTACAAATTTTTTTAAAGGCAACATGTTAAAGTAAAACTAAAACTAGCAAGATGTTAATAAATAAACAACACATGGTATTTTACCCCAATTTAAGGCTGTCAATTCGGGTCGGGTTCGTGTTATCGTGTTCGTGTCGTTCGGGTTCGGGTCAGTTTCATGTCGACCCGATTTTGACCTATTTATTTTCGTGTCAAATTCGGGTCGTGTCAGCTTTTTTCGTGTCGGGTTCGTGTCGACCTTCGGGTCGACCCATTTAGACCGAATGTGATCGGCAATTTTTTTTTTTTAGTTTTCGAGTTCGGTTTTTCGAATACGGTTCTCCGCTTTGACTAACACTATCTTTATCAAATTTTCAAAAACAATGTTTGGTTTTTAACTTTTGATAAGAATATTGAAAATTATTTTCGTTTATATTTTAACTTTAATATTAAATGTTCGTTTTGAATGTATTTGAACTTTAGATCTCAGTATTTGTTTCGGTTTGATTCGAATTTTGATTGTATCTTTTATTCAACAAATATAAATGAATATAATAAAAAATGTGATATAGTACTATTCTACCAAATATCAATAAATAATGTTTTAAACAACCGAATAATTTAAAAAATCCATCATTGAATAGAATTATGAATCGAATTAATAATACTAAAGTACCACTTATCAAGTAATAAAATATCATGGAACCAAAATCATATATGTCAAAATAACAAATACAACAATGACATATTATTGCTTTAATTGTAAATTTTTTGTTGTTTATTGGAAGTTTTTAACATTTAAGGGTTTTGTACTTTTGTTTGACGGGTTTTATTACCTAAGATATCACTTTCTTATTTGAATTCATAATCGTTTTTTTCAAAATTCTAAATTTAAGTATTAAAGAAAATTTTAGAATATTAAAATTTTACCCATAAACGGGTTATACTTGTCACTTTCGGGTTATCAGGTTGACCCTAACCCGACCCATTTATTTTCGTGTCGATTTCGTGTCAACCCGCTTTTGACCCGTTTCGGGTTCGTGTCACTTTTTTCGTGTCGAGTTCGGGTTGAGTTTCGGGTCGACCCAAAAGTTGCCAGCCTTACTTAATATTAGTCCCAATGACATTAAATTAAAACTACTAACATTTACCAAATAAAATGTTACTATTCTTAAGCACTATTCATCTACAGTGTTCTTTTTTTTCTTTTTTTTTACTCTTAGGATATTATTTACTTGTTCATTTATGGTAAATATAGTTTTCTCATGAGGATTACTTTTTTACCCTTTTATTTTATTTTTTACTCTTAGGATATTATTTACTTTTTTATCTATGGTAAATGAGTTTTCTCATGAGGATTAATTTTTTTACAAAATAGTTCTACCTCAAAGTCTAATTTATTAAACTTAATATTTGAAAAAAAATTACGAAAAAGTTCTATCTCAAAGTATAATTTATTAAACTTAATATTTGAAAAACTAATTAACAAAATCCACCTCAAAGTCTAATATAGCT
Source organism: Pulicaria dysenterica (assembly GCA_947179395.2). NCBI lineage: Eukaryota > Viridiplantae > Streptophyta > Magnoliopsida > Asterales > Asteraceae > Pulicaria > Pulicaria dysenterica. The sequence goes on along the minus strand of OX359288.1, from coordinate 72,849,821 downwards.
AATGTTAACGTCTGAAAATAATCTTACATCCACCATTACCTTCTAGGGTTGTTTGACACATGGTTGATCTGTGTGACGGTTAGTAGTGGATGAGGCTCGATTTTGCATATTTATACAACGGTGGTGTGTGTCTGTGGTAAGTTTCAGATTTCTTGGGGTTTTTAAGATTGGTTTTTTAATAGATGTGTATTTTAAAGTTTGTTTATGTAAGTATACATGTTTGATACAAAGATAGATGAACAGGTCTTCCACCTTATATATACAAACAACACAATCAAATCAATCTCGCGGATAATTTAGCCAAGATTCTTGGTTGCTAAATGCAATAAAGTTAAAATATTAGATGTGTTTTTGGTCAAATGTAGTTTACATATTCCGATAATTTGACATGCTATGTTATAAACAGATGTGCCTCATTTATGTTACTATCAATATAATCTTCATGTATACTTCTCGAACTTGCCACATATGTTATAAATGGTAGACAATTCATACTTCTAAAATTTGTTAATTTATCATTTATACTGAATCTTGCAGGTTGCTGGGTAACTCACACTTTTTGCATGAATGATAATTATATAATTATATACATTTAGAGGGAAATTTTTTTGTCTTTTAGTACAGGAAAAATGTTTATAATATATATTAAGTAACAGACAAAATAAACAAGTATAGACTTGGTTAAGCTGGTAAAAGCTTAGGATTTTCACCCCCTTGACCAGGGTTCGAATCCTGCAGGGCTATATTTCAGTGTTTTTGTTTATTTTGCTGCTTTTTCTTCATTTTTTTAAATATTTTAAACCCGTTTGACCTACTTTAACTACTAATTTCTTAAAACATGAATTCTGATTTTTTAACTCTTTTTAAACATCGTTTAAATATTTGTATTCCTTTTAACCCTTTTTTAATTTCTATTTTTAAAGCACCGTATCTGCCTTTTCTTTATTTATTGTTTTTGCTTAATGTAAATTTCATGTATATGTCTTTTATATATTTATGTAAATAATAATTAATATATTTATTTATCTAAGGGTTTTGATTAAAGCTAAAAATAGTTTAAACTTTATTTTGATTAAACTCTTAAATCTTTTTTATAATGTTTTAACTTTAAAAACTTACACTTATTTTGGTGTAACCATTAACCTTTATTTCTTAAATTATTTAGGCATTAAAGTTTCGGTTTATTTTTATTAACCATAAAACTTATTTTTTATGATAGATTTTATGTAGGTATATATCATATTATAGTTATTATATTTATTATTATTTATATTATTATTATTATAATCATTATTATCATCATTATCGTTATTATTATTGTTATTATTATTATTATTATTATTATTATTATTATTATTATTATTATTATTATTATATTAATTATTATTATTAGTAAATAGATATATATTTTATATATCATCTCTTACTATCAAAACCTATTATTATTATTATTATTATTATTATTATTATTATATTATTATTATTATTATTATTATTATTATTATTATTATTTATATTAAAAACAATAGTTTGATTCGATAGTTATTTATATTAATATTAGTGACTTAAGTTAAGGCTAAAATTTTGAAGCCTTTTAAATTATTTTTTATAGAGTCGTTTAGACACATTTAATTAAAAGTTAAAGTAACAATATAATTTTACAGTAGACAAGATACTATTTTTACCCCGCCGCGAAGCGCGGGTAATATTTACTTGTTGTTTATATGAGGAAGGATGACATAAAGTATCAACTTCATAATCTAGAATAACGTTTATACCTAACTCGGGATTCTCCTTTAATGACGCAATACGCGATTAAAAAAAGGTGTTGGTTTCTATGTATTATAAAATGTATTCGTTGAAACCTCGTGCGCCACAACACGCGGGTACCAAAACCTTGTTCAACACAAAAGGCAAAACTGACTAACCAACCCAAAACTCGCCCAAACCACTAAAGGGGGAGACCCGGTTGAATTTGAAACAAGCCAATCTTGACTTTAACACCGAAAACACGAATGGACAGAATTAACATTGGTCTTATCGAATGTCAAACAATTGAAAAGAGTAAAAAATATGTTACACAAATTGAGAAGATCACTAACAAAACTAAAAATGGTTACTAGTTTAGCAAGTAAGTCATTTATTGCATTAATTGAATAAAAATACATAGTTGAATAGAAAAAATTAAAAATATATATCTTTAATTAGAAAAATAGACAATGATAGTTTTTTTTTGAACAGCAAGAAGGGAGAACACGACTAGAGCTTCGGCATAGCCATCACCCTAGACGCACAAACCCGAAAATATTATAAAACCAAGCTAGCAAGTTACTAGCAAAAATTACAATGAGTTTAAAAGGACGATAGAAGATTACAACACCAATTAGACCAAATTAATGAACTACCATTTGCTCTATATTTAATCCAAGTATATAGAGAGGCCCGCAAATCGTCAATCACCCATGAAGTCGACAACCTTTTTTTGTTAAACACCACATCATTACGAGCCTTCCAAATGAACCAACAAACACCCCCAAGAGCAGCTTCGAGAAGCTTTTTCTGCTTACCCGAAGAACCTTTATCGATGATTTTGCAAAAGAAACGATCAATTGAATTCTCCTCCTCAATCTCTAAACCACACCAAGATGCAAACCGGGACCAAATATCTTTCACTGCAGGGCAAGAAATGAACAGATGATCAATTGTTTCCACCTGGCTGTAACAAAACGAGCAATCTTCCGATAGCATAACAATACCCCTAGAAGCCAAGTTTGGTTTAATAGGAAGGCGATTATGAAACAATCTCCATATAAAGCAATTTACTCGGGTCGGCAGCCAATTGTTGTAGAAAGTGAGACCAGAAAAAGGAGAATTGCATATATTATCAATGTAGCTGCGCATGGATCTAACTGTATACACACCTGATGAATCACCCATCCACTTCCATCCATCGCCTTCATTAATAATCAACTGATCCACATCCAAATTGAAATTTGCAAGAGTGTCACCAACCTTTGCGATATTTAACCACACCCCATGGCATCTATGGTTTGCAATTTTCGATGGATTACTATCTGCCAGTTTGTGTATAGCTTTAACAACATTCCTCCAAAGGGCATTCACCTCCACTTTATATCTCCACCGCCACTTGATGAGAAGAGCCCAATTAGCCGATTTTAAAGACCCAATCCCTAATCCCCCCAAGTATTTAGGAGCAATAGTCTTTTGCCAAGAGATCCAACAGATTTTAGCATTGCCAAGATCAGATTTTCCCCACAAGAATTTACGCCGGATACTTTTCGTTGAATCAAGAACTTTAATAGGAGCCTTAAAAATGGATAGATAATACAATGGAATGCTCCCTAAAACGGCTTTACATAATGTAGCCCGTCCTCCCATGGATAACACCTTTTCTTTACACTTAGACAGTTTAGAGTTAATTTTTTTTTTATTTCTTTCTCCTTTTTTTTACCCATTAGAAAGCCTAAATAAGCAATCACTACGCCCATGTCATAACCGTCATTGAGTGGGGAAAAAACAATTAAGAAGTTTATAGTGCTCAACAAAACAAACAAAAGTCTTATCGCCAAATTCATCGCCACATCTCCATAAAAGTTTAATAATCGACAATCATTGACAATCATTGAGGAAGCAATTGATCTCATACTACACGTCCGCCAATTGTGTCAACATAAACTTAAAATCTTTCATTTCAAATTGAATCTTTGTGTTGCAAGATGATTGGGTTTTGAGTGACCATTTGTCTACCGACTTCTATCACTTTATAAAACAATGTAATGAAGTTTGACCAAAATCATATTATTACAATATTTATGTTATTAAATCACATTTCATGATCAAAACTTCATCACTAAAAATAATACCACTTTTAGACGCCGTCCAACAGCTACCTAACCAATATCACTATTTACATAAACAGATTGTTGTATTCCAGCTTGTAAATTAGACTCTAACAACCATAGCCACCATATCAATAATAACTCCTACTTTGTTGAAGAAAATGCTCACCGGCTAAAGAAAACTTACCTTGTCATGTAAATCATTGAATGCTACGGTGGCTGGCTTGTGTATAAATAGGAGTTTCATTAATTGTAGTAAGTACTAAGAAAAAGTGAGAATCTCTTAGAGTACGAGTTGAGAGAAAAATGGTCGATTGTTTGTAATAGTTGAGTGTGAGAGTTACTCGTCCAATTGTAATTCTATTCCAGTCGTTAGTAGAAGATTTTTCCAAACCTAACACAAACGGCGGAGGAACAATCACGTTCAATTACGACAATTGCTTGACCCGTCCCACCATTTGATTAATATGATCCACCCTAATCTTGACCCGTGGCAAATCTTACATTGAAGTAAATGAAGAACTTGATCCAAACGACGACGTCTTTTCCAACAACGAAGATTGAGGGTAATGTGTTTTGTTTTTTTGTTTTTTTTTATGTTTCTAGAGAAGGTATATGGAGGTGATAAAGTTGAATAGGCGAAGGTTTATTCGAGAATCGTTGTTAGCGAGAGAACCAATCTCAGTCGTTTCTTGGATATGAGAAGTTCATGGACGGAGAACGTGGATGGATAAAGTGTGGCAGAGTGCATGTAAGGAATTCATGGGTGGACAATGATATTAAAGGAGGAGAAATTGGACGGCTCAGATTAGTTCTCGCGATTCTCGTACTAAGAATGATTCTCAAATGAACTTCTTCCAAGTTAAATAAATTGAAGAGTGTACATGTGTTCCTTCACAATCACCTTTTAGTTTTAAGCATGAATTATTTTCTATGTAAAAAACTAAAGATATTATTTAAGCTTTTAGTTTTAATAAATAAGCTCCTAAATGTTTAATAACAAAAAAAAAACTTTAAATAGCTTGTAAAAGTTGCGGAAGGTTTTAATAAACCAAATTAATAAATACACTTCAATTAATGTTTTTATTATGTGGAGTTTTATTTTGTGTCTTTTTACATTTTAACCTTCAACCATATATCTATTTTGTCAAACATTTTCATACAAATAAAAACCCAAATTCTAAAAAACTTCAGCCTAATTTCAGCTCTAGCTTATTATGCTAAACATACATGTAATTAAGACGACAAACGAGTCTAGTTGAGGTTGAGCTCTATTACTTTAGGTCAAGCACGGCTCGTCTTGCTAGCTCGATAGGCTCACCTCAAGGAGGATTTACGATTTGCTCGAGCTTTGTTTAAATATTATATTATTTAGTCAAAAATAAATTTAAATAACCAAACATATTCCTTATATATCAAAACTATATTACATTGCAAAATTAACTTTAAGGGAGTATAAGCTTTATAAAAAAAACTTAAACATAAGTCAGGAACAATTTTACATATGTTTAACCTCAAAAAATTCGTCAATGATGACATTTATAAGTTTAATACTTATATAGATATTTTATATAAAGCTCGATAAAAGCTAGAGTCAAACTATTATAAACTCGAACTCGATTTGTTATATATTTTAAGTTTGTTTTAAGATTTAAATTTAAAAATTCAAATTTAATAAAAAGTTGTCTCTAACATATAAGAGCTCGAGTCAAACTTGATTAGCTTGATAAAAACTCGAAAAAGTTAACTATGCAACCTTTAAATTTTAAAATCAATCTGCTTTTTATAACTTCAAATTAGACTAATAATAATAATAATAAAATAAAAATAAAAATGTTGAGTTTTCAGAATTGCAGAAACCCGATGTATATTTAAACCCCACAATTAATATTCAGTTCATTCGACCAGACCATTCACATTTCAGACACCTCGACACCCCCTTTTTGCCCTTTTCTTCTTCATCTCAAAAGGGTCGTTGAAATTCTCCTTCATCAATCACCCAAACCCTAGATATCATTAAAAAAAACGCATAAATTTCCCCATAAACCCTCATTCTCTTGCAATTCATCCTCGCACACCCAGATCAGATAAATAACTTTCACATTTTTCGCAATTTATCGTTCCGATTTCCCCAATTTCATTGGTTTTTATCAAAAACCTATCGGTGTTTTACGAAATTTTACAAGTTTGGAATCTTTTTGTCAAATAATTGGTGGGTGAATTGGGGATGGGCAGGCCGTGTATAGAAGCATCGGGACCATCTTCATCGCCATCCCCACCGGCGGTGACCACATCGACTTCGATCACCGAAACCGTTAACGGCGAGCATGATTTCAGGATTGCGGGTTATTCTCTTTTGAAGGGTATGGGAATCGGGAAATATGTAGCGTCTGATACGTTTATGGTTGGTGGGTATACATGGGCGATCTATTTTTACCCTGATGGGAAGAGCATAGAGGATAACGCCAGTTATGTTTCGTTGTTCATTGCGTTGGCTAGCGATGGGTCGGATGTTCGAGCGCTTTTTGAGCTGACCCTAATTGATCAAAGTGGGAAAGAGAGACATAAGGTTCATAGTCATTTTGGAAGAGCGTTAGAGAGTGGACCCTATACTCTTAAATATAGGGGTAGTATGTGGTAAGCTAAACGCTGCATTGTTTGAATATTGATCGATAATTATATCTGATTTTTGGTTGGTTTGATTAGGTAGATGTAATTATGATCGCCTATATGAATTTTTTTTCTTAAATGGTTTGGGTTGAATTTGTTTCTTTGTTCGATTCTTCTTGTACTACCTGTATGTGAATTATATGTCCTTTAGTCTATATGTTAGTTCGATTCTCGTTAAAGGGTGTTTGCAGAAGGGATATGGAATTTTGTTGTTATTTACATAAATGTAAATTTCCTCAACTATTAACTGATTATCTGGTTCTTTAAGTTGTAACAATCACTTTGGAATGCACATTTAAACACATCCTTTCCAAGCACACCCTTATTAGCCATCAGTAATAATAGTTTCCTCTTCCATGAGAATGTGAGTCTTAATATATTGAAGATGTTTTTAGCTTCAACTTAACACATGTTAGATCTTGAAGTAGCCATTTTGTTGCTGCCATTGCAATCCTCGGAGTTCTTTTTAAATTGAAGGAATAATGTCAACACTTCTTGCTTAACTAGATAATGTAGGCCAGTAGGTCTGATAATTCTTGACTGCTTCTGTTTATCTCTCAAATCTTGTGTTTCGAGGGAAGAAATGTGATAATCTTTTTTGTGTGTTCTCAAGTTAAAGAGAGTAAAAAGAAAGGATCATGCTATTATGCTAAATTATTTTTCGTAGGTTAAGAGTATCTTTGCCTTGGCATTAAAATGTTTATAAAGCCTTCCAGGTGAATGAAAGCTTTGGCATGGGAAAATGGATTTAACACAGGAGTTGTCCAAAGTGTATATTTAATGCATACAACCTCCTAAACTGTTCTCTCAAAATGATAGACAATTGTTGTAATAAAATAGTTTTTGTGATCATTTAAAGCCTCAAATATAAATAACATTCTTTAAAAAAGGACAATGAAGTGTTTGAAGTTTAACCTGACCTTTTTTGACCATATTGTCAGTGATTAAGAACAATGCTAAGTTTTTAAGTTGACCCGTTTTACCAGGTAGCAAATGGATTGCATTTTCTTCTCTGACTTTGCAGTGAACTTTTTTTGTCAATAGATTAAAACAAGACTTCTTTCTGACATCGGTTTTTTGGTTTTGACATGCTGCAGGGGCTACAAGCGGTTTTTCAAAAGATCTGCTTTAGAAACATCAGACTACTTAAAAGACGATTGCCTTCAAGTTCATTGCTGTGTTGGTGTTGTTAGGTCCCATACAGAGGGTCCGAAATCTTACTCTATTCATGTACCACCTTCGGACATAGGGCAGCATTTCGGGCAGCTTCTGGAATGTGGAAAGGGAACCGATGTTTCTTTTGAAGTAAATGGAGAAACATTTGCTGCCCATAAATTGGTACTTGCAGCTCGCTCACCTGTTTTTAGGGCACAGCTTTTTGGTCCGATGAAAGATCAAAATGTTCGGTGTATCAAAGTTGAAGACATTGAGGCTCCTGTTTTTAAGGTTCATTTCAAATACATTAATTATCGTGAAAGTTAACATTGATATTGTTTGGTGGACTGCCAGCTGGGTAACAGGCCAAAACAAGTTCTTTTATTCTTTTGGTTCAGCTTGAAACAGGCTGAGTTCCTGTGACACAAAACACTTCTTGATTAAAAAATTTAGGTTTTTTGTAGAACAACTTTGAATAAAGGTTACTAAAAATACAATAACTTCGAAAAAAAATCTAACATCTTTTACGAAGTGATTCGGAGAATTTATGGATAAAAAATAATCGTTCCCCTTACTTTTAACTTGTTTAACCCATTGGACTGCCAGAGATTACATTAAGTAAACGGGTCAGATGGTCAGCTCTACTTTTCTCCGTGTACTCTATATATGAGTAGATCGTATATGTGGCAATATGGGCAAAGCTGTGGTGGGAATGGGTTTGGGTTCAAATGGGTGGCCTTGTATGAATATCAGTTGATTCTACTTGTGTTAATTCTTTTTAATTTATTATTATTATTGACCATGACATGGATAGTGTATGGTTTACTGTAACTGTCTTACAAATGTCTGGTTTTTCAGGCATTGCTTCATTTTATATATTGGGACAAGCTGCCCGATATGGAAGAGCTTACAGGCCTGAATACAAAATGGGCTTCAACATTGATGTTTCAGCATCTGCTTGCAGCTGCCGATTGTTATGGTTTAGAGCGGCTTTTGATGTTATGTGAATCTAATCTCTGTGAGGATGTTGCCATTAATACAGTTGCAACTACTTTGGCATTGGCTGAGCAGCACCATTGTCTTCAGTTGAAGTCCGTGTGTCTTAAATTTGTTGCTTTGCCTGAAAATCTCAGAGGTAAAATCTTTCTACTTTTCTAAGGTTCTGAAGCATGATTTATCTTTAATAATGTATTTTTTGATAAAAATGAACAAAGCTGAATAACGAGTGAACTTGTTTTGGTTGATGTTTGAGAGGTTTACATTTACTGTAAAAGAAACCTACTAAAAAGTCTATTGAACAGCCGACTACTTGAATGGCATTCTTTTTTCCCTTTTTGGGAAAAAGAAACTGATATTGGAGATGGACATCCCAAATCCATGATCTTGAGGAGGTTTTTGTAGATTATTTAAGAACCAAACCGCCATTGAGACCTACTAAATAAATATATTACAACTACTTTTTTATAATGGCGTATTAAGACGTACTAAAATGGTTTTTTTTTTTTTTTTTTTTGCATTCTTTTCGAGCTTTAGTAAATGCTAGAGGTTGTAAAATGGGCTGGTGGGATTGCCATGGAATATTTTTTTTTGTCCAATTTTGAGGATGTTTGCGGCTACTTCTCAACTTTTGGCCGGTTTCTTCTTTATCTTTACAAGTTTTGCCATTAACAAAACAATATAATCTGAATGAAATATTTATATGATGCTTTCATGGATGTTGAGATGGCCTTCATTTCCTAAATCATTTTGATAATTGAATGTATCTAAGGTTTTGTTGTTCATCAGCTGTGATGCAGACAGACGGGTTTGATTACTTGAAAGAAAGCTGTCCTCACGTGCTGACAGAGCTATTAGAGCATGTTGCTCGAATTAACAAGCATTCTCTTGCCATATGCAGCAGCCCAAATGCAATCATACTTGATGGGAGTGATGTTCATGGTAGAAGGGTGAAACCTAGATTGTAATTGTAGATCTTATTTGTTCTACGCTTAGAAGAAACCGTGTTCGGTTAAACTAGTGCTGATGTTCATGTATTGGGGTTCATAATGAGAAATGTTTTAGACTCGTTTCAGTTTGTGTTTCCATGTCTATTGTTGTTTTGTTAGTTTTTATACATATATTGCATGTGGACTCTGTGATCCATTCTTCCATCTAGTTTTCTTGTCACTCTTTACTTGGTGTGTTAAAACATATCTATCGATTTAGAAACTAGGAGGCTACTTTATCGAGAGATTTTCAAGGGTGTACTAGTCTTTTCACCTAGTTCTCGCCATTTTAGCAATATCTCATTGATATGTTGTTTAGTTATTTTAGACATTGTGTACTATTTTAATATTACAAAATTATATAAATATATGAAAATGAAAAAGATATTAAAAACTTTTTAACAGGATTCCAACAGTTTTCTAACGAATAAATAAAGAAATATGAAAGATATTTTCAGTGGATTTTCTACAATTTTCCAACAAAAGAAAAGTACAAAATTTCTAATGGAATCTGTTGGAAAGATATGTTGGAAAATCGTAGCAAAAAATATCGTTAAAATCAACTGAAAATCAGTTGCTAAATTTCCAACAGATTTCCAACAAAAAATTTCGAAGATAAAAACTAGCTTTCTACTTTTTATTATTTTTAAAAACATTTTACCAATAGATTTCCTATGGAAGAATCCGTTGGAAACGATTGAGATCCGTAGGAAACATTTTTCTACGACGATTTTGCCTGTAGAAAATTTTCGTAGGAAATGACTGTTTTCTACGGATTTCTAAATATTCTTCCGTTGGTGATGCCCATTTTTTTTAGCGTATAGGAGGTATTTTCATGGGAGTTTGAATTATGGGGGTATTATATACTTATCTCTGGATGATTTTGAAGGCTAAAAATAGCATAGTAATTGCTGCTGGGAATCATGACAAGGATGCACGGATTTTCTGTCAAGTTCAAGCCACATCATTTTTTTTGGTTCAGCAAGTGTTCGGGAGTATCGGGTTTTAAAGACAGATGGGTCGATTGGTGTTGTGTGTCTTTCTCTTGTTTTTAAGTTTGTGCTATGTACATGGTGCTTATGTGTCTTGTATTTGGTGTTTTTGTTCTTGTACCTTGATTTCTCGAGCTAGCATCTTGCTAGTTATTTTTTATTAATATGATTTGTCGCTTGTTTGGTAAGGTGATGACCATACTAAAACTCTGTCTATTTGACTTTGTTGCCGTTTAAAAACCCAAAACCTATAAATAAATAAATAGATAATCTATATTTGTTTTGGTAAGGGAGTTCATAATAAATTAATAATGTAAGAATGTAATGGGGACTTTTGTCCCTGGCTACTGCTAAATTACGACGCTGATGCAATTGACCAAGTAGTCAACCATTAGGGTTTACTAATTTGGCAAAGGAGCTACTTCCCCCCGCATTTCGCCCAAAAAAACCCTAGAAAAATGGTAATCGTCATTCTCTGTTCGTTTTCCTTCGATCCTTAAAAAATTTCCATGTGAATTTTATGATGATTTTACGTTAGCGTATTGTTTTTTGCAGTTGTTCTTCTCGTACTTCAAAGATTTGGTTGGAAGAGAAGTAACAGTGGAACTGAAGAATGATTTGGCGATAAGGGGAACTCTTCATTCCGTAGATCAATATCTCAATATCAAACTCGAGAATACCAGAGTCGTTGATCAAGAAAAGTTTCCTCACATGGTACGCCTCTTCGTAATTTTGTTCTCGTTTGCGGTTTTTGGGTTTTAGATTATTTGAATCCAACGTTGATCTCAGTTTTTGGAGACTCGGAAGTGATTAGTTTATGCAGAATTGGATCATGATTTTTATTTTATTTTTGCTTAAAAAATCTATGAACTTGCCCTATACAGAATTAGATAATATGATTAGAAGATTATTTGATTCTCGAACATTATACTTTCTAAATGAAAGTTTAATATGTATATGGAATCTTTGATAAGAATGTTCTGCTTGATTCATTGTATGTTTGCATTAGCAAAAAGAAAAAAAAATAAAAAAGAAGAAGCTGTATTTGAAGCAGGATGGTTCTTAGCTTATTTTATTTGGATTTCGGGTTAATTGGAACTGGTTGTACAGGTATTTCAACCAATAACCAAACTGAAGGTCTTAAGTATGAAGTATCCTTATCCAATATAAGTGTGTTGTAGGTTTCTATGCTAAATTGCTGACTTGTTTATGTAAAACATGAGTTGGCAGGATTAAATAGTACCTTTAGAAACTACATATACTGATTACTGGGGTGAAAGGTATAAACTTTAGTTTTTGTTTTAGTGGTCAAATAACTAGATGGAACTGAGTAAAATGTTATTTAGGTGACTTTTTGCTGCTAGCAGTCAGTAGTTGGAACTGAGTGATAAAAGCAGATTTCATAATAGGTTTTTGATATGTCTGTCGTGAAGAAAAAAAGTTCCAAGACAATCTTTAGTTAACACTTATGACTTATACCCTTGTTATTACAATGAAGGGTCATAAATTTCTTTTGATACGTGTGCTCAAAAACATCACAGACCTTTTGGTTAGAGGTGGCAAGCTTGTCCCCTGTACTGTACTTATGAACATGATTGTGCGGGTCATTTTTGAAACGAGATTACTGTTTTAGTAATACATGTTCTGTCATATTCAAAACACAAATTGTTAATTGAAAACAAAAGGCTTCGACAAAGCATAGTGGGCCGAATTTGTTTGACTCCTTACCCAATTGGCACATTTTGCCACCTCTGTTATGGCCCTAATTTAGTTGGGAAAACATATTGTGACTGACTGACTGCTAGAGCCTAGAAGCTGTAGTTGTTATCTTCAGTGTCTTCTTTTTTTCCTTTAGACCATAATGTCTATTACAGGGATTGTTCTTATTTGTTTGAATTACACATATATGAGATTAATGGCGCTTTCTGTTGTGATTTATGTAATTACGTCCTATGTTTGGTAATTTTTGGTGAAATGACAGCTTTCAGTGAGGAATTGTTTCATCAGAGGATCGGTAGTGAGATATGTGCAGTTGCCACCAGATGGAGTCGACATCGAGCTGCTCCATGATGCCACTAGAAGAGAAGCTAGGGGTGGTTAGAACTATGTAGAAATATTATTCATGCTTGTTGCACAACTATGAAATTTTGTTATTTGAATTTTCCATTATGTCTATGATTATCCTTTTTAAAGATCATCTGCTCATGTTGGGGTCATGATGATATATGTGCTTCATCCAAGTAAAAAGGATCAGTATTTGAATACATCTAGACCTTTAAGATTATGATAAAATAATCTAACTTCAATCAATATTGAAGCTAAAGAAAAACACAGTCAAGGTATGTAATGATTTATTCTTTAACCGCATGCCATTCTTTCCTTTTATTCGATGTTTTGTAGCATATCTTGAACCAAATTTCCTAGTGTAACAAAAGAAGATCCACCCTTCATCACTGCTTTCCTGCTTTTTTCACTTATATCCTTCACCCTTTTCCTCACCGGGTTCTCATCGTCCATCAAGCAATCTATCGCCTTTTCTATCTTATCCTCCATCACCAACTCGCACTCTCTGCTTCTGTAACTCAAACTCAACTCCACACCTAACCCCAACTCCCGCACCAACCAAAAAGCATTCATCTGCTGTTCTGCAATCAATGGCCAAGTCGCAATAGGGACACCATACCACAGGCTCTCCAAGATGGAGTTCCAGCCACAGTGTGACACAAACCCTTTAACCGCTACATGGGCTAGCACTTCCACTTGGGGTGCCCAACCGCAAACCATCCCTCTTTCTTTCATTCTTTCTAAAAACCCGTCTGGCAGGACCTTCTCCACGGTTATGTAATCTGTGGGAGCCCCAAGCGGGTTTTCGGGTGGTGGTGGCTGGCGAATTGACCACAAGAACCTGTGATCACTCTTTTCAAGAGCACTAGCAATTTGCTCTAGCTGCTGCTCATTAAAACTCCCCATACTTCCAAAGCAAAGAAAGAGCACCGACTTTGGTGGTTGGTTGTCTAGCCAGTTCTTGATCACAATCGAGCCAGCTGACTCATTTCTGTTCTTATGGTTAAGCAACGGTCCAACAGGGTAAACAGTAGGTGGGGCTACAATCGAATCAGCAGCATAAGGTTCAAGATCACCAAATGAATTTACAATAATTCCTTTGGATTCAAGCATCCTGGTACCATTATAAAGGTAAGCTTCATACCCGCCACCATTTTTGTCCAATGCAGCATCTGGAAGCACATCTACAGGAACAGGATTCTGGTAACTCGGTATGATTAATGAATCAGGCTCTGATGGATGAAACCCGACTCCAATTTGGCTATGGCGAATGGGAAGATGAAGCAGGAACATAGTCACATGGATCGTGGATCGCTTCGGTACGGGAACGAGGATCGGGATCGCGGTTCGGTAGGTTCCTAAAATTCGGTACGAGGGGGGGTAGACTCATTTCGGATCGCTCCGGTACGATGTACCATATAATGTGGTACGATGTACCAGTCAATAAAATATATATTTCTACATGACTAATGAAATATGAAAAGTATTAATAGTAGATATTAAAGTATTGAATTAGGAAGTAGAAAACAGAAAGTATAATATATATATTCTGGAAACTCGTGGGAGGATTTAGTTTGGTGTATCACAATTTTCAAATCACATATATATAGTAATAGAATTAGAGGTAATGTTTAGCAGGAATTTAAGTTAAATATTAAATGTTCTAAGTTTCTTAAGTCTGTCAAACTACCTGTACACACTTCAGAGATAGACTTTCAATTTACATATTAAATTCTACAATGTGAATTCAATTAATGGTTTGGTTCATTGAACTCTTCTAATTTAACTTAAAATCCACTGAAAATTATTAGTTCATCGTACCTATAAATCATGAAACGTGTTTCGTATTGAACAAAATCACCGTACCAACTGCATCGGGTACGTCCCGGAAGTAATCGACAGATTGAAGTTTTTATCGTACCAATCGCGATCCAAAGCGTACCGGGATCGCGAATGTACCGCGATTTGGTACGTTCGATCCAAAACGAAATTCGTGGCAGGTCCAGCGAATTATGTAACTATGAGCAGGAATCCAAGAAAAGCTATATTGGAGGTAAACAAGATGTAGGAAGGGACCTTGAATTTGTTGGCTACATCAATCATGCAACTGGTGAACATATCAAGCACAAACCCTGCTAGTTGTGTTGAATCATTTGAGACCAACTTGGTGACTGCTTGTTCTACATGAGATTTATGGCTCTCAAAGAAGATGTTAAGAAACTTTTCTATCGCGATAGGTGAATCAGTGGTTGGAGAATCTGGGCTGGTAATCGTGGGAGAGATTATGGTAAATCTGATTCTGGAATCTGAGGCTGCGAGGGACTTCAAGTCTGCATGAAGATCGGTTTGATCGGGAAGAAGGATAATAAGGAAGGTGATGGATAGTCTTTCATGTTGATCGATCAAAAGCTTTGCAAATTCAATGGAAGATGTTAAGTGACCGGAAACAGGTACAGAAATGGAAACAAGCTCCAACTTGTTCATAGCTGGTATGGTACGTATGTGTATGATTGTATATTTGTATGAAAGTAAGCATTGGTATATATTGGCAAATTTTAATATTTTATCAATTGAAAAGTAGCATGGAGTGGTTATTGGGGTATTATGTTTATTAAATTTTACATGTGATTATTTTTTTTTTTGAAAGGCAGCAAGATATATATCACTAAAAACAGGAGCAACTCAACTTCTATGGAAAATTGATCCATGATTATTGGCAGCACCTAACTTATGTGTTAGCGGTATTCAGAGCCCACTTAAATCATCCAAATGTGAATTTACTTGAGTTTCCTTCAATTAATTATGTTGTGAATGCAACATTACCTAACTTAGGTTAGATGCTGTCAGCAGCATGTATCATTTCTTTATTATTCTATTATTTTATAGAGAAATGTTCAATATAGTTCATAATTAATCCGTAGTCCTGAGGGACTAATTTTAACTTTTGGATTAGCCCATCAATGGATCAGATTAAGTTTTAAAATTTTGGACGGAGTGGTAGTTTCGTAATTCACATTTGATGATTTTACAATCACATGTGATTGTATACTGAATCACATGTAATTAAATATTAAAATTTCAGGACTATGTTTTTTATATAAACTATATTGAACACAACTCTTATTTTATAATCTAATCTTAATTTAGGCTAACTTTATAAGTAATATTTCAATGTTTTTTCATATGAGTGTTTTGATATATATATATATATATATATATATATATATATATATATATATATATATATATATATATATATATATTTTCAAGTTTTCCTTTAATACCTATTTAAATGGTTTGTGGAATTTAATCTTCACTATTACATGGTTTTTGTTCCACCACTCACAAAAATGGAGTGTCACTATATAATTTATATTCTTTTTTACTACAAAATGAAGACAGAAAATTATTATAGCTAGAGTCTTTAAGCTAATATAAAAAGGATAAAAGAAAAAACACATAAGGATTAAAAATAAAAATAAGAACTATCAAACAAGTTGTTATTTAGATGTTACTAATTTAGTTTGACCGAATTAAATAGAGTTAATAATTCAAACAAAGATGTCTAAATTAGTATTTAAGTTGAAAAAATATACGACAAGTTAACATTAATGGGTTAATTTGTTGATATTTATAAGTAATTATGATATTTTATAGTATCATACCAAATTTTATGTTTTATGTAAAGTTTTACCTTTCATTATATTGCATGAGTATAATTGTACATTGGGCATGCAATTAAAAGCTCGACCTGGACTCACATACTCGAGATTTACTACTAGAATAATCAGAGATTTTAAAGATTTTCCAAGAGATATTAATCCCTCGCAAATTTTCAGAGAATTTCTAGGAATATATGAGAGATTCGAATACGGAATTAGCGAGAGATTTCGGACGAATTTTGAGGTATAAATTCTCTCAAAAATTCCTCATAGTCCCTCGCAAAAGGACTCACTCTGCAATTTCTAGCAAAATTTGTCCTTTCAACTCCCTAGCAAATATTAACCTCGCAAACACTCCTCTTGCAACTCCCTAGCAAATTTTACCCCCCCAACTCCCTCGAAAAATCAGGGGCAGCCCCAAGTGTCCATTGGTGATGGTACGGGTCACCAATTAATTTTGCAGACACGGTGAAATTTTAAACGTTTTCGAGTCGGTGTCACCAGTCAAATTTTGGGGTGACATAAGTGATTTATTAATGCCACCAAAACCAAAGGAACAATGAATATTTAAAAAAATTTATAAGATATAAATAAATTTTGGACTTATACCTTTAAAATATTTTAGTTTACCTTAAAAATAACAAACGAATTAGCATGGTTTTCTATAAATTATGTTTTGTTTTAGATATTGGCTTTAAAATAGCAAAACAACAACCGAAACCCTGTTAGTTTGACCCGGTTAACTGGAAACCCGAGAAAAAACCCGAACAACACTCTCAATTTTAATTAATTTTAGTTCCGCCACCATATAATGCCACCACTCAACCAAAATCCTGGTCCACTCCTGCGAAAAATGATGTCTTCGGAAATCCCTCACAAAGTTTCCTCGAAAATTCCTCCAAATAATTTGTGATTATTTTTCAAGGACTTATTTTCCTCGAAAATCATTCTAAAAACTGGCTTTTTCTGGGAAATCTGCTCTCAAAGATATTTCAATATTTCTAGTAGTGATTTATGTTAGGTGCTACTTAGAGTGTATCATAACTGTAAATGCGGAACCAAGAAGCAACATGATATCACTTGTGTTCGTGTAACGTAACCATAAGATATCACTTTGGGAAGATAATCCATTGCTACAATGAAAATTTAATCGAGAACTGTTTTTCGTACGAGAATTGGGAGAATCAATCTGAGTCGTTAAATTCCTCCTAATTCAATGTCATCACCCACCCATGAATTCATCACATGCACTTTGCCACGCTTGACCCCCCACGCTCTACATCCATGAATTCCACTTATTAACAGGGGCGGACCAACCCTTTATTTGGCGGGACACTAGCTAATTTTATCCGGGTAGTTTAAATTTCGATTTTTAGGCGGATTTGACCATTTTGTAGTGTAAATTTCGATCTTTTCGCGCCAGTGCTACCACTCATTTCACCCATTTCGAATGGTGCCACCACCAATTTTAAATTTTGGGTCCGCCCCTGCTTATCAAATCAACGGCTAAGATTGGTTCTCATACGAAAAATAGTTTTCGTTTGAACCGTCCTAATATATATATATATATCCAATTTTATCGGGGTAGTGTAAATTTCGATTTTTTGAGACAGTTTTGACCATTTCGTAGTGTAAATTTTGATTTTTTCGAGCCAGTGCTACCATTCATTTCACCCATTTCGAATGGTGCCACCATCAAATTTTATATTCTGGGTCAGCCCCTGCTTATCAAATCAACGACTAAGATTGATTCTCGTACGAAAAATAGTTCTCGTTTGAACTTTTGCATATATATATATATATATATATATATATATATATATATATATATATATATATATATATATATATATATATATATATATATATATATGGGACTGTTCAAACGAGAACCACTTGTCGTACGAGAACTGCGAGAACCAATTATAGTCATTGATCAAAGAGATGGATGGTTGAGATTAAAGAGTTGTTAATGGATAACCTTAAACTAATCAAACTTATCCTTAATTAATTAAGGGTAATTTGGACAATTTTACATTATCCCCATATTTTTTAAACTACGAAAATTATATCAAATTAACGAGAAAATTATAATCTTTAATTTGAGACCGATCTTGCTATATTTTTTCAAAAAACATTTTATATGTTGCTGAGTTTTTTTTACTACACTTCGATATTTGCACATGTGCAAATATTTTTGCATATCTGCAAATATGCTAATATTTGCACAAGTGCAAATCTTTTTGCACATGTGCAGTGCAAATCTTTTTGCACATGTGCAAATATTGTTTCTAAAGTGGGTTTTATAGAATATGAAGCCCGTTTAAAATGTAATGTAAACTAAATTGAATATAGAATAAGTTGGTATACATATTTCTTAAAGTATTACATTAAATATTATTGACTTATATGTGTTATGTCATGTTTCTCTTTTCTACATTTTTATAAAAGGAAAACAAGAAAATGAAAATAAGTTGGTATACATTTTTAAAAAGTTCTCTACATATTTAAAACCCAATGTGCAAAATATTTGCATTTGCACATGTGCATATTACTAAGTTTTTTTCCAGCACAATTCTCGACATTTACACATGTGCAAATATTGCACAAGTGCATATTACTACATATTTTTTCCAGCGCCTAGTTTTTTCCAACATAGATGTAGATATATAAATTAAGCAACATGTGCATATATATAAATTAAGCAACAAAATTTATATAACTTTATTTTTTAATAACCTTTAATTCAAAGTTATCAATCATTTATATTATAGTTTTAATCACAAAATTAAAAAAGAAATAAACAAAAAATAAAAAAATTTAGTCAACAATCAATGTTTTGCATTAAATGGTTTTTGCCCATCTTCCATGTTTCCGTTGAAAAATAATAATAATAAATCCACATATTTGCATTAAGTGATAATTACTAAGATTAAAGGTAAATGTATTTACCCATTAAATTGAAAGGACTCTTTCCCAACCTTCCATGCGATTTATTGTGAATTAACAATTGACTTTTACTTTCTTCTTCGATGCATTAAATGTTAATAGCTTACAGACATTATTAACCTTGAGAGTACCTTTAAATTTATTATTGATTGAAGACGAAGGTCTAATTTGAAAATGAGTGGTGGTCAATCGAAGGCGGAGAAAGACCGAACAAGTAGGTGGCAGTGATGGAGGTCAAACACATGAAATCGGAGCTTAGATCAGAGGTTGTAGGCGTATGGAATCAGATCAAAGCTTGTATTAGAGGTTGGAGCCGGTTTCTCTCGTCGTCGGTGATGCGGTAAGAGACAGAAACATGCATGTCACCGGATCTGTTGTTTCTCCTCATAAGGCATCCGAGGAGGTCGCTGTTGATGGAAAACGGCGGCGATCGTGGCTGTTGATGGAAGAGGTGGTGATCACCAGAGGTGAGAAAAAAAATATACATCTGGGTTTTTGAATTGATTCACAAGGAGAGCGTGTGGGTTGTTTACAGCCTTGTAATACTTGAAACAGACATTCATACCCTTTTTAATTTTATAAAATTATTAAAGACATCAAATTAAATGATTGGTCATAAATGGTTCTCGCAGTTCTCGTATGAACAACGGTTCTCGTTTGAATTGCGGCCTTTGCATATTAGATTGGTTCTCACAGTTCTCGTACGAAAAACAGTTCTCGTTTGAACTTTTGCCTATATATATATATATATATATATATATATATATATATATATATATATATATATATATATATATATATATATATATATATGCGCAACTAATCGTTTGCATTTCTTAAGGGAATCCATTCTTAATTACTGTAAGAAAGATGAATAGAGACTTATTTTACGATGCATGGATAATTAAATATTCACCATTTTTGGCTTGTAGCTTTTGAGAGCATTTGTTTTCCTCTCTCATATATATTTTTTCATTTCTCTCTCACACATGACAAACTTTATTTTTTTATAATTTATAAAAAGTTTAGGATAAATGAAGTGTTTGAAAGATACTATTTTATAATTTCAAGTATAAATGATAAGTTAATAGAGTGTTATTTTATACATTTTAGTTATCTGCCTAACATTTTTATCATAAATGATCCAATTATGTTTGTCCTTACATGATATAATATATTTGGAATTATAAGAAATATAATAGTGGTAACTAATTAATAATAATAATAAAGAGTAAAATAGAAACAGCAGACATGAAATTGAGATGGATAAAAGATGGGTCAATAAGAACGTTTAACACCCAAGGTTCAAAATTTATTATATATATATAACAATAAATGCATAATTAAGATTAGAATGTGTTTAAATGCACAAAAAAGACAAAAAGATTTCGAGTTGTTGCCTAATGATAACTTATACATACACATGGCCCGTCCATTAATTTTACATGCCCAGGACGAAGTGGACTAATAATGCCCCATCGCTTGTGTAAAACAAAAGGCAAAACACATTTTTACTAAAGATATACGTAACATAAATTTGTGAAACAAAAAAGGTAAAACATATTCTTTACATATTCACATCATAACATTAAAAACTTGAAAACTATATAAAAACAATGTTACATTCATTATAGAAAGCAAAATAACAAATATGGCGATAGTTCACGAAGAATAATATGGTGTTTACAGGTCAACACATGCCATGTTGATATGGGTAAGCCGTGTAGGTAGGCTATGTAGGTTGAACACAGGTCTTGTAGGGTCAACACAGGCCGTGTAGGTATTGGTAGGTCGTGAGGTAGGCCCTGTAGGATGAACATAGGCCATGTGGACTGACATAGGCCATGTAGGTTTAACACGGGCCGTGTAGATTTTGACAAAGGCCGTGTAATGTTAACACATGCCATGTAGGTTGACACATGCCATGTAGGTTGACACATGCCATGTTGGAGGCCATATCGACTTCTATCAAATTATTGGTTCTCGTTTATGTTTTATATAAAATGTATGATTGTTATACATTCATTACTTTATGTCTTTGTGGACTTAAGGAAATGAAAAGTGGATACATTCGAAAGTCATGGACCTCAAGTGTGGGTCTTAAAACTGATACTTGTAGATATAAGATATTAGAATTATATGTCATGTGCTATATATAAGTCAAGAATGATATGCAAGTAAACCTACACAAATATGGAGATACAAGATTGATTATATGTATCATATGAAATTGGCTAGATGAACATAAATATGCATTGTTATTGTATAGAATTGTATATCTCACAACTACCATAAGAGATATGAGAACGTGTATAATATATCTAAGAATGTATGAATGAAATCATCATAAGTGAGTGACTATATGTTAAAAGTCATATAAATAGAGATGAATAAAAGTATGGCAAATGTGTTTACTTGTCATATTATTGGATATGTCCTAAGGTGTGAAGTGAAATATAATTCATGTAGATATATTATACCATTCATGGCAAGAACAAATGAGATGAGTAAAAGAAAGCATATCCATGTATATCAAGATCAAGAAATTACAATGATATCAATATAATATCCAATACAATAAGAGAATGCATGGATGACTATCCAACTCAAGACTAGAAAACACATATATTTCAGAGAATACGTTACAAGTAATTTCTTGAGTGTTGTTAAGTAATTGGACTCGAGAAGCAATCTCTTTACATACTGGTAGATGTATGATTGTCTACATTACACCTCCCCCATACCTCGATGTAGCGAGATTGGGTACTGTTGTCGTTGTTAAGTAATTGGACAGAATACAAGTTGTAACACCACTTTTTACAAAATAGCTTTTAAAACTCATTAACTACTGATTAGCACTCGAAGACATCAGAGTTTACGGAAAAC
Source organism: Pulicaria dysenterica (assembly GCA_947179395.2). Taxonomy (NCBI): domain Eukaryota; kingdom Viridiplantae; phylum Streptophyta; class Magnoliopsida; order Asterales; family Asteraceae; genus Pulicaria; species Pulicaria dysenterica. Next base: position 72,827,598 of record OX359288.1, on the reverse strand, counting down.
AAGCTTACATCACTTTAGTGCTAACGGTTTCATAAAAGTAGTGTTAAAAGTACTCTTTTCAAAATCTTGGAGCTATCCAACTCTGCAAAGCACTAGGGCATTTCCTTCGCTGTATCCTGGTTACCTGCATGCACAACATACTAAAACGTAAGCTTTCCCTTAGTGAGCATTCTAACTGAACAGATAAACACATAAAGCATGAGTAACTCTTATGGGATGTCTCACATCCAAGCTGAACACCTGCAAAACTGTTCTAACTTTTAACTAGTCCAGGGTACGATTACACCTCGCTCGTAATCAATTCCTGACACTCTGTTTGGGTATAAGGATCTCAATATACCCCTATCTCTGTACTGAATACTATATCTGGGTGCTATTGTACCTTTAAACAATAGTCTTAACTTATTACATAAACATATCACAACACGGATAACATATTGATCACCTTGTGCATATATATGTATGTTGATCATACTAAACACTGCAACATAGTGCTACTGAATCTCACATAATCAAATCATATATCAAGCATAAAATTGATATACTAGCTACTTAATGCATATACATATGCTAATCTTATTAAAGGTAAGTACACTCACCTTAACCACAATTAAACAGCTATTCTCTATCGCTGAAACGTCAACTCTTATTGCCTACAAGCAATAAACCATACTACATAAACATCTGAACTCAACTGGTAAAGACACTGATCAAACATCAGCACAAACAACTAAACTGAATTCTGGACGACAGCTTGCGACCGCAAGCATCACACATGCGACCGCAATGGTCCTAAACTACCTCCTTACGATCGTAAGGGAAAGCTTATGCGATCACAAGGGTTCTAAACAACAAGACACTGAAACACTGTCTTACGGTCGCAAGTAATCTTACTTACGACCGCAAGGGACAAAACAACCAAAGCAATGAAACACTGCCTTGCGATCGCAAGGGATAACCCATGCGGTCGCAAGGACAGTCGGCACAGTAAGCTCCCTACTCTGTTCAAGAACAGCAGCCGAACTTCAATCTATCATACCCAAAACTTGATCAAACTCCATTTCAATCATACATACAAGTTCTATAGCATTACTACTAACTTTCCCACAAGAAACATGCTATAAACAACACATAAACACACTATTTAAATCTATGAACATGGATTCATCACATGAATCCATTTCTTAACCTAACTATTCAAAGAGTTAAAAGAAATCATACCTCTTGCTTGTACTTCATTATAGAAAACGAATTCAGCTAACAACTCCTTGATTTCTTGCTCAAATCAGAATCAACTTGTGTATAGTGTGTGTAAACGTGAGTGTATTTGTTCGTGATGGTTTGACTCAAATTGAGTCAAATATGGTTCATATAAATCTAACTTTCAAACAATGGCAAAACAGTCCCTGGACTTAATCACTTTGCACACTTGACAACTTTAGCCCTTCTAGTTTTAAATCACATAAGAGGGCAACTTGCTAAATACACATAACACTTATTACATTATTTGATATAAACTCATATCTAGGAACTTACAAACTTTGGTGCGTTACAACTCTTCCCTACTTGGAACAATTTCGTCCCCGAAATCAACTGTACATATAATAACTTTAACATCATAACATACTGGATGCTACCGTAGCGCACTAGCGGTAGTCTTACATCTCCTCAACTTTGAATGCTATCGCAGCGCACTGACGATAGTCTTACATCATATATCTACCTGCTACTAACATAGAAGGTCTATCACATACCGAATATAAAATAGCGTATCATATACATAACATACATAAAACACGTTTACACCTAGGTGCATCTGATCTCTTTCAGTATCTCCACTGTAACTTTAACAATCTTATCTGTTTGCTACACAAACTAGCAACTTTTCTTTTCAATAAATCTATTAACTGTGCTTCAAATCATACTGAGCATAAATCAAGTATTACATACACAACATAGTATAATTACACCTAAGTGTAATTTAACCCTTTCTCGTGTTCCTACTGTATCTTTACTATCTCATCTGTCTACTACACAACTCTCAACTTTCTCTAAAATACAACCACCGACTATTCTATGCAACTGGATTTCTCAACTCTTGTCTCGTCCGGACAGCTACTGGTGCATCTCTTACATACTTACAAGGGTACTCATACATATTATGAATCTGAAACATCTTTATTAGAAATTCTAGCCTGTATACTACTCCCCTACCCTTGCAATAATTCTGAAAGGACCAATAACTACTGCCCTAGCTTACTTTTCTTTCTGAATATGTTCACTCACATTCACGGTGATACTTTTAACAACACATAATCTTCAATCTGAAACTCTGATAATAATCCCTTCTTATTCACATAACTAGTCTGTTTATCTTGAGTAGCTCTAAGCCGCTCACATAACTGTTGTACTATCTTTACATTCGACCGTCTGCTTCGTCTTCTCATTCTGACCGACCTTGTCCCAACGAATAGGAGTTCTATACTTCCCATCATACCTCATATAGTACTAGGTATGCTAATACTCAAACGTAACTGTGATCCTACTAAAATTCCATTAACGTATGTACACATCTCAAATGTGCTCTGAGCATATCCCTCTGTGTTGATATATTTTTCTAACTCTGTCCAACCCTACAAAGGTGGAATACTGTACTAAGATATAACTTAGTTCTCATATATTTCTGAAATTTACTCCGGAACTTAAAAATAACCGAGTGTCTCTATCTAAATCATCATACTGTCATTTTATATCTAACTGCTACTTTTCATAAAAGTTCTGATATTCTGCTCTAACCTGTACACCAGTCAAACAGTTTTCAACCTTCTTTGCTAAATCACATTTTATCCTTGACTATTAGTAATTTCTGCTCATATCTCTCGTCAATTTTGGACATCTAATATTTGATACGCTGAATCTTGGGCTGCTATCTTTTAACTACCTTAATCTTATCAAGTATTGCAGTGACAATTGACCTTCTTACTCGATGTTTCCCTATCTGTATGGTGCCTGACTTTCGCTCAAAGCATCTATCACTATATTAACTTCATCTAGGTGGTCCAAAGCCACCCTGTACTAATTCTTTAAAATTTCTAACCACCATCTCTGACGCTTGTTCAAACTATTGCGTTCCAATTATAAATCATAGGAAGGGTAACTACTTTTATTCATATCTAACTGAGGGAATTCATAAATAATAGCTTTACTACTCTGTATAACGTATCACAACAACTATCCCGTCTCTCATTTCATCTATAAACATATGCATTGAAGCATCACACAACTTATGTTTCAAAGTATCATATACTCCCTAATGTTCACCTTCCCGGTTCAACTTTGCACCCCTATTTGCTACCCACGTAAGGTAATACTAGTTTGGTCCTATTCTCTTCTGTAATCTTTAACTGATGGTACTCTTACCGCATATCTATCCTTGAACATACAACTTATCTTGAAACTAAGTAAACAATTCATCTATTCTGGAAAGTGGATACTTATTCTTGCTTGTAGTCGTGTTACACTTTCTACAACCTGAACACATTCTATACGTACTACCTTTATTTCTCACAATCTGTACTGATACACTCCCACTGTAGGCTACTAAATCAAATGATACCTTTATCTGTCAATTAATCACAGTTGAATCATCAACTCTCACACTCTGGCGGGGCCAATATATCGGGGCCTTAACTTTTCTGGTCTCGTTTCATATACTACATCAATTCTGAATTCCACTTATCAAGCCGGTGTAATTTCTGGTAAATCATCTGTATAGTTATAGTTACAACTACTGGTATCTCTTAAATCTATTATGACTATCTTTTCATACTACACTTTTCCACATAATCTAGACACGTTGTACAATCGTGCACCATGTACTTTCTCATTTTTGCTAACAAGCAACTAGAACACTGACTCTCTTACTATCACCTTTGTTTAACAGTTTTTACCCACTTGGGGTCTGAACTCATACAATTCTCTGATCACTGTATACTTGGACTTGCTACTAACGTAATCATTTAATTTCAATAACTGCTCGAAACTCTTTCATCACGGTTAACATATACTCAAAAGAAACTGGAAATTTCTATCTCTATTACTTTTCATCTATACATACTATTCACAATAGTAATCTCATATGTTGCGTCTACCTGTAATCATATTAGGTTCTACCTTTACTTCTTTAGTTATGAACTGGAAAACTATGCCATTTGGCCAGGGCACTTCTGCTTTCTAGTACTGACCGTCGTTGTGCCAAAACTAGGGTAAGTATTTCATTGACTTTCTCCCTATCGCTGATAACTTAGAACAACAAACTTACTGTATTCAAATTGGTAAACTGGTATCACACTTAGAGCGAGCTATTTCAAATCTTTGGTCACATGTCTCTTCTTTTCACACCTTGCACATCTGGGTGGGGAAATCAATCTCCCCTGTTGTATTACAACAGCTGATCTTTTACTTAACACACTTGTCAGCTCAATCTTTCTCTCTTCATTTACTATTCTTCCTCTTACTCACTCCATTATTCTTTCTCTTGTGCAAGACTTTTTATCTCGCCTACTGTATTACTTGTAACTGTCATCAAGCTTCATACACATCGCTTTTAACACCAAACTATAGCACTGTATTTACATAACCTCTGCATTAACTTACTATGAATAAAACGTCACGTTTCTAACAACTTCTTGGTGATATCATTCACCAACTCTATCGTCTGCCATCAATATTGAAACTAATCTGTAATCTGGTCTACACAATCTTTTAGTGCCACTATAACAATTCTTTAAACTAAGTCTAGTCATGGCCTCAATCTGTACTTCTAAATTTCTCTGTAATAATATGGTCCACCCGTCTTTCACTGTTCTACTCATAACATTATAAACATTTATAATTACTCTCTCTCTCTGGTGGACACCTACTAGTGCGGAAAACCTCTTTCTGTCTCTACTAACCGTCAACTGCTCATAATCGAATCTGTAACCCCCTTCGAAGATAGGTGGCTTGCACTCTGAAGTCTTTACACGTGCACCCCCACAACGGGTCAATTCTAGCTTTAACTCTTATTGGTGCCTTAATCGTAGCTTATACGGTTGCATCCACGTACTTCTATCACGAGACTTTCATTCTTTATGTAACTTGATCAACCACTTGGTTGATATTATCTAAAACGTTTGCTTGTAGGACTTTACTCACTTTAATACTACTATCTCTTTTACTGGATCGTATTCTCAATCTTGCAAACTCTTTTGTAACAACTCCCTCTACAGGGTTACTCATAAGTCTATTAATTTAAATATAACTTGCATCTGAAACATAAGTATCTCTGGTCTCCCAAAGTATACTAGCCTCAGACTACTATAGCAACACATGCTAACTCTTTTCACATACTCATTTCTTATAATCATATATCTTTAACATACTATACAATAACTTCTTTCTTTGTTTCTCATAACAAGGTATGTAATATTATCAATACTACATCTATCTCATATTCAATTCTTGTCTTCTTCACATACTATATACAATCACGTATTACCCATCACTTGATTCACAAGATACCGCCATAACAATCTCAAGCTCAACTGCATACCATATGTTCTTTACACACATTGGCCAGGCGTTGTAAGGGACATATTATACACAACTGTTCTTGGTACCGTAATGGAATACCCCGATTCACAAGCTTAGGTCACGTATAGCAAGTTAACTACACATGTAAAAACATTACTAATCATGCTCAGACTGTAAAATAGATAACAGTTCATAACTTCTTACTACTGTATGCTCACCAAGGTTACTGCCCCAGGGATAGCTCCACTTTGCCTCAAAACCGAGGTTTAAGTTCAGACATCATACTCATGTGTGTCAAAATATCTCAAACCTTGGCTCTGATACTGTAACACCCTCCTTACCGGTCTAGTAGGATTAAGGTAATTAAGTGATTAACCTTGATTTATTTATTTTGATGCATTATTAATTGTGGTTATTATCATTATTAATTATGTTAAATGATTATATAAGTATATTTTAGAGTTAGTGGATTTTGAGTTGGCTAATATTTACACAAAAGCATATTTGCCACTAACACACTCACATTAGCATGCATTGAGAGAAACCGATTAAAGAGTGTTGTGTGTGTTTGTGTGTGTTCGGCCGAGAAGAACCAAAGAAAAAGAAGAAATTAAAGATCGAATTTGGTGATCTTAAATTCTGTAATTGATAAACCGAAGTGTTTAGCATCATTAGAGGTTAGATTACTGTACTATCATGTTGTTAATTGATAATTATAATCGGTTTATAGTGATATATATATATATATATATATGTGTGTGTGTGTGTGTGTGTGTGTGTGTGTGTGTGTGTGAAAAACCCGAATGCATGATGATTTGATGACTTAAGATGTTTGCATGTTAGAAATCTATGTTAATCTATGTTCCTTATGTGTTTATAATGATATCTGAACATATGGATTGCAATGCATGCTTAAGAACAACTTAGATTTGAAGAAAGAATGATAAAACGACCTGAAGTATGAATGATTCGGGATTTTTGACTTTGCTGGATTCGGGATTTTGATGATACATTCGGTTTGTTAGAAACCGAATGGAATGATTCGGGAATTGGGAAGAAACCGAATGTTTGATGCGGGATTTGAACTATTACCGAATATTTATACCCTGTACTTATGCCTTAGCTTTAAATGGATTGGGAATTCGGGATGTTGATTGGATCCGGGATGTTAGAACTTACCGAATGATTGATTCGGGATTTGGATCCGGGAACTTTTATTCGGGATTTTTAGATTCGGTATTTGAGATTCGGTATTTGCCTAAACTTGTGGAATTATGAATAGATTCGGAATTTGACAATTCATATGATAAATTCGAGAATTTCCATGACTTGTGAATCCGGGAATTTGATTCGGGAATTGGATTCGGGATTTTAACAAACCGAATGTCAAATTCGGGATTTGATGATTTGATGAATTTTTCCTAACACTTTATCCGGAATTTGGCCTATGCTTGGAAATTGAGGTTTTTATGATGAAACCGAATAAAGATGATATTGAATAACTCCTGGATGATTTGAAGATAAACATATACATGTAATTAAATAGTGGTCTTGACATATGGAGGAAAGATATGTATTGTCTAAGCAGAGGAGTTGGATGAATTCACGAAATTACAAGTTGAAAAGAGTAATTGTGAATAAGGGTATATCTATACTTGATGATTATGTACTTGTAGATTATTGGTACATGTGATATGTAGATATATGTACTTGATGATTTATGTACATAAATGTATTGTTCTTATTGTGATTAGTTAAGCAAATACTTATTTGTAATTGTATGCTCAGGTGGTGACAAGACTCAGTAGATAAGATTGTTGAGTAGCTTGAGTTTTTGAAGATATCGGTGAGTGGATATATATCTTTGGATATATGGGATGTAACTCCTGATTGTATTGCTCTTTAAGATGTTATATCTTATTTATCTGTATATATACATGACGTATTCAGAGATCAGCTTGTTTGGCTGGGCTTGTTGCTTAGGGATATGCAGTATCTGATCTTGAGGGGCATTTGTTGCACTCAAGGGTGCTTGTACTGTTATCCATGTTAGCAGGGCTATTGGTAAACCTTGGTTTTGGCCGACCTTGGTTGTAGGTGTTGCAACGCCGCCGATTCTCTTTGACGATTGAGCATTGTGTGTTTGGGCTTTATGCCTTGTATGTTATTTGATATCTAGTCTCTCACTAGCTTTGTGCTAATCCCCCACCGTTGTCAACTTTTACAGGATACTTCTGGTATGTGATTGTAGATGTGAAGCTGGATTTTTGGACTGATCTCACTCTGATACCGTTTTTATAAATGTAAAGAGCCTGTTTTGAGTAACACTGTTGTTGTCTTTTGTATAGTAAACTAGTTCAAAGCTGTATTTTGTACTAATATGCTATTATAGTTATGTAATTATTGTAATTAAGCTTCCGCGCGTATTTCAAAGTTGTTTAAGAAAATACGGTGTTATAGATACCAAGTTGTAATACCACTTATTCCAAAATAGCTTTTAAAACTCATTAACTACTGATTAGCACTCGAAGACATCAGAGTTTACGGAAAACAAGTTTACATCACTTTAGTGCTAACGGTTTCATAAAAGTAATGTTAAAAGTACTCTTTTCAAAAGCTTAGAGCTATCCAACTCTGCAAAGCACTGGGGCCTTTCCTTCGCTGTATCCTGGTTACCTGCATGCACAACATACTAAAACGTAAGCTTTCACTTAGTGAGCATACTAACTGAACATATAAACACATAAAGCATGAGTAACTCTTCTGGGATGTCTCACATCCAAGTTGAACACCTGCAAAACTGTTCTAACTTTTAACCGGTCCAGGGTACGATTACACCTCGCGCGTAATCAATTCCTGACACTCTGTTTGTGTATAAGGATCTCAATATACCCCTATCCCTATACTGAATACTATATATGGGTGCTATTGTACCTTTAAACAATAGTCTTAACTCATTACATAAACATATCACAACATGGATAACATACTGATCACCTTGTGCATATATATGTATGTTGATCATACTAAACACTGCAACATAGTGCTACTGAATCTCACATAATCAAATCATATATCAAGCATAAAATTGATATACTAGCTACTTAATGCATATACATATGCTAATCTGATTAAAGGTAAGTACACTCACCTTAGCCGCAATTAAACAACTATTCTCTATCGTTGAAACGTCAACTCTTATTGCCTACAGGCAATAAACCATACTGCATAAACATCTGAACTCAACTGGGAAAGACACTGATCAAACATCAGCACAAACAACTAAACTGAATTCTGAACGACAGCTTGCGACCGCAAGCATTACACATGCGACCGCAAGGGTCCTAAACTACCTCCATACGATCGCAAGGGAAAACTTCTGCGATCGCAAGGGTTCTAAACAACAAGACACTGAAACACTGTCTTACGGTCGCAAGTAATCTTACTTACGACCGCAAGGGACAAAACAACCAAAGCAATGAAACACTGCCTTGCGATCGCAAGGGATAACCTATGCGGTCACAAGGACAGTCGGCACAGTAAGCTCCCTACTCTGTTCGAGAACAACACCGAACTTCAATCTATCATACCCAAAACTTGATCAAACTCTATTTCAATCATACATACAAGTTCTATAACATTACTACTAACTTTCCCACAAGAAACACGCTATAAACAACACATAAACACACTATTTCAATCTATGAACATGGATTCATCACATGGATCCATTTCTTAACCTAACTATTCAAAGAGCTAAAAGAAATCATACCTCTTGCTTGTACTTCACTATAGAAAACGAATTCAGCTAACAACTCCTTGATTTCTTGCTCAAATCAGAATCAACTTGTGTCTAGTGTGTGTAAACATGAGTGTATATGTTCCTGATGGTTTGACTCCACTTGAGTCAAATATGGTTCATATAAATCCAACTTTCAAACAATGGCAAAACAGTCCCTGGACTTAATCACTTTGCACACTTGACAACTTAGCCCTTCTAGTTTTAAAACACATAAGAGGGCAACTTGTTAAATACACATAACACTTAACACATTATTTGATATAAACTCATATCTAGGAACTTACAAACTTTGGGGCGTTACACAAGTAGATGTGGGAAAATAAATGGGTAGTGTGTATGATAATAAAAGTCATACGAGCTAAAGAGTTATGTTGTAATATTATGATAATGGAATAATAAATGTGAAAACACCTTGTGTAATAAAATCAAGGGATGTTAAGAAAACATAATTAAAATAAAAAGGATTTGTGTAAAAACAGTTTATTATTGAACAAATGTAAAATGACTATTATTTTCAAGTTACATATTTTAAGATGCTCACCGGGCTTAAAGCTTGTTAGATACTTCTACCATTTTATGATACTAAAAGGTATGTTGATGCTAACTTAGGGGATGAGCTCGTGATCATGCAACCAAATTAGTTAAGGTTACTTAGTGTCAATTATCCCCCGACTTTTTAAATTTATATCTTGAAGTGTTTCTAAAAGTTTTAATTACTATTTTCACTATTATCTATAAACTATAATTTGATTTGTTTATAAAAGATTTTCCCAAAAATTTCATTATAGAAAAAGGTGCGTTACAACTGGTTCCCATTCAACCTTTCCCTTTTCTTTTTTTTTGTAATTTTTGATTGGTTGATGAGTATTAGCCTACTAGGCAGGGTTCACAATTTGGTGTATTAGGGATTGCTAACTACATGGTTGAGTGGAACTAGAAAAAAGCTAACCTAACGATATGATGAAAGTGATGTAATGTGACAATTGCATACACATTTACAGATGCAACAACTTCTAGTCTTTTATCCCTACAAAAATATTTTTGGACAAAAACATATAATCACTTAATCTACATTTTATGTCTTTAATATGACTCGAACCCTCAATCTTTAAGAGGAACATATCTTAATTATATCTTGATACCGCTACGTCAAAGTCCTTTTTACCCGACTTATTTAATACCCACATTTGTAATTATTTAATATTTATATGGCGTTTGGCCCGATATGGAAAAATCAACTTTCCAACCCCTCAAGGTTTATTTATAAAATATTTTTTGACTCGTGGTCATTTTGTCAATATATTTTATTTGTCAATAAAGGTTCGCCAGGTCCGCCCCTTCCTGCTGACTCTCAGGTGCTCCCCAATTGAATAGTCGCTTGTTTTCCTTTTGCCCCTGTTTCAATAGGAGACGTTGGAGCCTTCTTCTTTCACATATACATTCCTAACAAAATTCTTCCATGGAAGTTGGTAGAAACGTCTAGCTAGGGCTACCTCTGAGTTAACCATGACGGCGACCGTCCTCTGGGATGTAGCGATGGAAATGACCAAAACTGCTCAAAGTAATGGTACGGATCCTTTGAATTGGGCGGTTCAGCTGTCGTCTACTCTTATGTCTGCCGGAATCTCATTGCCGTCGACGGAGGTTGCCGAATTGCTCGTTTCTCATATTTGTTGGTCTAATAATGTTCCAATTGCTTGGAAGTATCTTGAAAAAGCGCTCGCTCTTAAAATCGCTCCGACAATGCTCGTTCTCGCTCTTCTCTCTAACAGGTTTTTGTTTAAGTTTATGCATTCTCACTGTTTTTTTAATCAAAATTTCCTTCAATGTACACGTGCTTCGTTAAACCTACCCAATGAAATTAGGAGTGATGTATATCAGATGGTATAGGAGTTTTAACAGTTCACCAGAACGTGGATGTTGCACGGAATACTCTGGAATCACGTGTCGTAAGCTACAAGTAGTTGCTGATCATAAGCTAAAGCTTTTATGGAAATTATAGTAAACGGAAATTGATGCACCTAGAGGGAGAAAAGCAAACAATTTTTCTTTTCTGTATTTTTGGCTCATAGTTTAATACACAGTGTCTGTGTCTGCTGAAATCTAGTTCAGCGTGTATTAGACGGATAATTAAGTAATCTTATAACAAGCAGTATATAAGTAAACATCAACAAGTAGTATGATCAATGTAGTGTTGGTCTCAGTTCTTACATAACAGAAGCAGAAAGTTAATACACAGGGATGAAACATGCTAACGAAGAAGTCCTTTTTATATGGTATGATGATGTTGCTATCAAGCTTGAAATACAACATGTTGTTTGTTGTAAGCAAGAGTTTCCTTTTTTTTGAATGGCAAACACACTCACCTACCTAATCTACACCTATGTCCACGACGGGACTTAAACCCTCAACCTCATAGAGGGAGGAACAACTTAATCACCCTTGATACTGCTAGCCCTTTGGTTGTAAGCAAGAGCTTCCTTATAAGCCGTCATATATAACATTGTGCTCTTTGCAATTTTGAGTTGGATTTTGTTGTACAAAATTTGTCATTTTGGCCAATATTTAACTGACTTTAAATTGTTAAAATTACTGTAGTGTAGTGCCAAGTCGAAGAAGCCAACCTGCTGCATACAGGCTCTATCTGGAACTCCTCAAAAGACATATTTTTCACTTGGCTGCTGAAGTTAATGGTCCACAGTATCACAAGTAAGACTCTTATGCCCTTCTCATGCAGAGAATCTATTTTTGGATTTAGTTAATCAGATGTCTTAGTGGGTTGTGTAATTTAGTTCTTACACAATATAATTTGTTGTGCCATGGAATGTGAGTTTATCTTAATAGCCAGACAGGTTGTCAAAGGATAGAAATTAGAAAACGCTACTTGTAGGCATCCACTGGTTACCTGTATGCACAAACTAACAACTTATCTTGGAGGGTTCATGGGGATTAGAGATCCTATGCCCAAGCCCCAACTCCCAAGTCATAAGTTTCACGCGGAGGAAGCAGAATAAAATAATAAATAAGCACTATCTGACAGTTTGAATTACAAACCTGTGAATGGAGGTGGCAAGTGGCAACTTCTATATATTATGGTGATGTGTGGAATTGGGGTTTATTTCGAGCACTTGCTGTAATTGTCCTGATGAAACTTGTGGTTTGAGAAGGTTTCAGATTCCTAATAATGATGTCTTGAGTCCTCGAAGGACTATTAACAATTCTAGTTGAACTTGCATTTAGGTTGTTCTTGTTCACTAATGAAGTTACTTTTTGCACCTCGAAAAATAATTTTCTACACTGTCCTCTCCAATCTTTGTCTAGTTTCTAAAGCCATTGGCAGGTTACAATCCATTCCCATTCACATCCCCATGAAGGCCAAGAGACCAGGTTAACAATTTTTTTGTTACCTCTAGGCTAAGCAAAAACCCTATCAAAATACCTGCTGTCATTACTACCACAACAAAAGATGTTTCTTTGCTGCTTCTTTCTGAAGTTATCTTCTTTCAGATACATATATGGACGAGATTTTGCCTTCAGCTGTTCTGCAAATGGAACTGCTTATAATTGAATGCTTTTGTTGGTTATTCTCATATTATCAGTAATATAACTAGCTGGGATAGAGTCCAAATTCGACATTGGATACTACTCTTGACTGGATCTTAAGGGACAGGTGTAGAACTTTGGTTATCCTTTAGTTACCTTTAAAAAAAATCAGTGACTATCTTAAAATACTTTTTATCGGCTCAATGGCACCTTCCTTTATATGCAATCTTGAATTTTACTGAATCTAGTGCTTATCTCATATAAAGTTACATATGTTTGACTCACACTATTGCTTCCATATTGTGTTTTTCGATGTTGTATTTGGTGAGAATTATGTTAACAATGCACTTGCAGAATCATGAAATCCATAGACGACGTTCTCTTCCTCTCCCAGAAGTTTGGCATTCTGTCTAGTGAACCTGGGATTCTCCTAGTTGAATTCATCTTCACAATAGTGTGGCAATTGCTTGATGCGTCACTAGATGATGAAGGCTTGTTGGAACTTATACCTGAAAAGAAGTCTACTTGGGCAATCAAACCACATGAGATGGAAATTGATGAGCATAATATTGGAGCTAAGAGAATTGATCGCAATGATAGACTGTACAAAACAAATACCACATTAGCCATTGAGATTTTTGGAGAAGTTTACCGAAATAAAGTAACTTCCAGGATCCTTTACTTAGCACGCCAAAATATGTGAGTCTTGAGGGTTTAAATATTAGCATGCTATTTAGGGATATGATGGACTGTTTCATGACCATCAGATGTTCCCTTTTCTCTACATGGTCAACTTTGATCATCTTTTTCTCTGATCTGAAGTTTGATTGCTTCATTTCTAATTCTGCTTTGCTTATTTCTTCTTATAGGCCCATACTTTGGGGATCATTTACTTATAATTTGAGACTGCTGGCAGCAAACTCAATATCTCTGAGAAATTCCAAAGTTATCACCCCTGAGGCCCTATTGCAGTTAACATCTGATAATCATGTACTGCCGTCAAGGGAATGCAAAACAATATCTTTGCAACAGTTCCATGCAGTAATGGCATCTGGATCACTTGTTTCATCTGTAGGTCCAAGTCATAATGCCAGTCACTCAGCTATCTGGGTACCAATTGATCTGTTCCTTGAAGACACTATGGAGGGAACTGTGGTGGCTACCACAAGTGCAGCTGAAACACTTTCTGGTACAACCAACTTTTATACTTCTATAGTTCTTTAATTGTAAGCTTAATGTAAGAAACTTCATGTGTAAGGTCCTCCATATGAATTAATTCTTGTTATAGGTTTACTGAAAGCCCATCAAGCAATTACTCAGGCTTCCTGGCAGGACGCATTTCTTGGTTTATGGATTGCAGCTTTACGTCTTGTTCAAAGGGTAAAAACATGCATCAAAAGTTTTCTGTATTAATGTTAAGATAGTTGGCCCTTTTACTTGATTGAAAACATGTTATTCCATACTTTTCGGGAACAAGCTTAGCACCTTGGTTTTCATTCCTCTTCCTTCCTGGATGTTTAACACTTTAATTTTTTTTAGGAAGGGGATGCTGTTGAGGGACCAATACCTCGTCTTGATACGTGTTTATGCTTACTTCTATGTACAACCACCCTTGCAATTGTCAATATTGTTGATGAAGAGGAGAGTGTTTTTATCGAGGAAAGTGAGCATGTACAAATGCATATACGGAGTGAAACACCACAGGTTTTTGGAAACCGTCGTAAGAGCCTAGTTTCCAGCCTACAACAATTGGGTGATTTTGAAGGCTTATTGACCCCACCACCATCTGTAACTTCTTTAGCAAATCAAGCTGCTGCTAAAGCTATGATGTTTTTCTCGGGTCTAGGAGTTGGAAGTGGTTACATTGATAGTGTCAGCTTGAATGATATGCCAGTCACTTGTTGTAAGTACATGTCTTTCACCCTACTTACATACTATTTTATAGATTTTGAGGGTTTCATCTTACATGCTTTGCCCAAAAATGGCGCTTTTTACTAAATGACGTGAGAAATCATATCCTAATTTTATTCCTAGGAAATTATAGGATTAAGAATGAAAAAAACGTCAGTTAATGCTATAAATAATCAAGCTAAAGACTAAAGATTAAAGAGAATACAATAAGCATTCAATGTGGAGGGTTATAAAGCAGTAAACGAGAAACAAAATTTGGAGACTGCTGTAAACTAATGTTGGATCAAAGTGTCTAATCTTTGGTTTACCTTCTTTATCTCCTTCAGTTGGGGGAGCCTTCATTTGATGTTGTAGATGAGATAATAACAGCTCCTTCACTTCCAATGTATTTGGATGAAACAGAACTTGTTCCAGTACTTGTGCTCTTTTTACTTCAGCTATATCCTTCTTTTTTTTCTACTCGGTTTCAGCCTTGTGTTGGTGGGTCCTGATGGGATTTTTTTGATCCATTTCTTGTTTGTAGTAGCTATGATATAATAATGATCCTCCAGGCATCATTTCAAGTTCATTTTCATTTACCTGCTTTTCTAAACATACATTTTCAGATTTATGATTCTTTCCTAGTAGGATCTTTTGATGCATGTTTGTAATGTTTCTTCATGTGTCTATCTGGTTATTTATACAGACTTGTCAATCAGCTACTTTTTTATGTTTGCAGCTGGTGATCTGAGACATCTGATTGTAGAGGCATGTATTGCACGTCATCTTTTGGACACGTCAGCATATTTGTGGCCTGGGTACGTCAAGGGGCATACTAACCAATTACCTCACCCCATTGCTGGCCAGATGCCTGGCTGGTCATCTTTAATGAAGGGCTCCCCTTTAACTCCTCCAATGGTACATGCTTTGGTTTCTACTCCTGCTTCAAGGTATGCGTAAAATTACACAGGAAAATTAATTTTTATTTGAGTTGTACTGATAAATTTGTTGCATATCTGCAATGAAAAAAGGAGTTTTATGAAAACCTCTGAGAGCATTAAATTTTAAAGTACGTAAGAATTACGTAAACAAGAAATCAACAAAACCAAGACCAGGAAGGGATATATATCAAGTTTCTGGTGTACTTGGATTACTACTGTGTCTCTCTCTAGAAAGTAGATTATTGACCTTTTTTAGATGTCAAAGGTGGATTTGTATTAGTCTGCTAAATGTTATGCCTGAATCGGAATTTTGCTATTAAATACGATAGAAGTTAAATGACCAAAAATTGGAATTCCAAGAAGATGGTGATTGCCAATTTTCTTTCTTAAGTGGTAGCAAGTGGATATCTTCTATCTGGTGTTTGGCCTCACTCTGTTTGTCCACTTCCACTGTTTTTTTTGTCAAGAACTGAGCTAGTGAGATATACCCAATCCACCAGTTTTTTATATGACATTTATTCCCCATTGATATATGTGTAGCATGTCAATAGCAGTTACATGTTCATCGAAAATTGTTAAGACTTATTTGGTTATGCAGTTACATGCTTTATATCGTTATTACATTTTCAAATCAATCAGAGGTATGGAAACTGACTTTCAGCTCTTGGATTTTATGGAAGCTTAGCTGAAATTGAAAAAATATATGAAATTGCAACCGATGGTTCAAATGCTGATAAGATTTCTGCTGCTACTATTCTATGTGGGGCGACATTAACTCGCGGCTGGAATATACAAGTGAGTGTTGCTTATTTATTAATATGGCTTTTTCTTATCAACGACTCATTTTCCTCTAGTATAAACCCTATATTATTATTGTTCTTTTTGTTTATATTATTAATGTCATTATTGTTTACATATGTTTATGATTTTAATAATTATAATTATTTTTAGTATCATACAATACAACATATTATTAGAATTCTTATATTGTAACGTTAAAATTAACTTGTTGCCATATTGATTGTGGGCTGTGTTTGCAGGAACATACTGGATTTTTCATCATTAAGCTGCTGTCACCTCCGGTTCCCCTAGATTATACTGGGAGTGAGAGTCATTTGTTAGCTTGTGCTCCCCTTTTAAATGTTCTTCTACTCGGGATATCATTTATTGACTGTGTCCAGATTTTCTCATTACATGGCTTGGTAGGTAACTTCAATTTGTGTGTTCTTTCATATATCTATATCTATATCTGTATCTATATCTATATCTATATCTATATAAATATATTTGTGTATATATATATATATATATATATATATGGGAAGGTTCAAATGAGAGTTATTTTTCGTACGAGAACTGCGAGAATTGTTTGTTTCACTATGAATGACTTCTTATAAGGGTATTTGGGTCATTTATATATTTATCTAAACGTGAATTGCGTCCGGGTGAGCCATCATTGATTTGCGAGGCTTGATTTTCTTAAAAAGTGTAAATGATGATAACGAACAAGGTAACTGTCTATATTCTAGAGATAGGCAACCTAAATAACTGTCTACTTTTGGGGGATAAATCAACTCTTCTGGTGATCTACCAACCCTAATCCTTATAGAGTTACTTTATCATGAAACAATAAATTGATCTTTTAGTAACAAATCCTGTCTGCTATTCCTTATATATAGATACTCATTTCCAGGTTCCAATGCTTGCCGGTGTCTTGATGCCCATATGTGAGGTTTTTGGATCATGTTCGCCCACTGTTTCTTGGACTCTTCCAACTGGGGAACATTTATGCCCTCTTGCTGTATTTTCAAATGCTTTTACTCTTCTGTTGAAACTATGGCGATTTGATCAACCACCTTTTGAGCATGTGGGGGATGTAACCCCTGTAGGATCTCAGCTAACGCCCGAGTTCCTTTTGCTGGCACGCAATTCCCAATTATCATCATATGGGAATTCCCTGGAAGACCAAAAGAGAAGAAAGAGGTTTTTTAGGCAATTTGATATCTCATCTTCGGGTCCCGTATTTTTGGATTCTTTTCCAAAGTTGAAACTTTGGTACAGACAACATCAAGCGTGTATAGCTTCAACTCTTTCTGGTCTTAAACCTGGAACAGCTGTTTACCAGATCTTTGATGCACTTTTGAACTTGATGTTTAAAAAGATGAATAAAGGTGGTCAAATATTGACTTCTTCAACATCTGGAAGTAGCAATTCATCTGGGTCTGTAGCTGACGATTGCACTCTTCGTCTGAAACTTCCTGCTTGGGATATTCTGGAAGCTGTTCCATTTGCACTTGATGCGGCATTGACAGCCTGTGCACATGGAAGATTGTCTCCCCGTGAACTCACTACTGGTTAGTTTTAAATTTGAGGTGGCAATTTTAACCAGTTTACTTCTGAAACTGTCGGTTCAGGCTATTTTTATCTTCTATTTGATAAATGTGTTAAATGAAAAAATTAGGTAAAAAGGAAATGGGTTGAAAGTCACCCAAAGTGTATTTTTAGTCACATAAAACCTTCTAAATTATTTTGATTAAAAGATTATATTATTAATATGATTCAATGATCAAATGTTGCTTGCTAATTATTTATGGAAGTTTTTGACAAAAAAAGTTTTTTAGGTAAATCCAACCCAACCCAAAACTGTTTCAACTGATTAGACAACCTATTTGACCCACCTATTTTGCCACCTTTGATATTCAATAGCTTATTTAAGTGCTTCATCAACACCTATCCTTCTTATGCAATTTGCTAGAAACCAATCTACTATTGCCAATACTTTGTTTTTCCTTTTATCTATTTCAGTACTTTAAGGCTAAAGTAGATTTGCCTAAGATGTCTCTTGCTGCTTTTTTGGCTGAGTTTAGATTAATTGCAATAGTCCTAATTATGTATTTTTTCAGCCCATGTGTAAGTGTGTTATCAATTTTGTATCCATTAGTTAAAAATAGACATTAGAACTTAGTGCACCAGGCCTATACAATATACATAATTTTATAGAAAGCATAAATGTGGTATACTTCTTTTTTATGAAAGAATATTCCATTTAGAAGTTCATTGTATTACATATATATATATACCGAGAAATAAAGGCCATAGTTTGCCTTTAAATGTTCATGCTAATTTGTTAACAATTAAATACTAAAATGCAAAGTTTGAATGAATTCAACCACCATGTTTTGTTGGCTGTCCAAGTTGTAAAATGCAAAGTTTGAATTAATTCAGACGTCTTTCAAGTTGTATATGATTTGTGCAATAAGAACTGAGGAATGAAATTACTTCTAGCTACTAAGGTTTGTGCTACTTATTCTAGTAATAATAGTTAAATTGAATTTACTTTGTGGTGACGTTTTACTTCAGGGCTAAAAGATCTTACGGATTTTCTTCCTGCTTCTATGGCAACTATTGTAAGTTACCTGTCAGCTGAAACAACAAGAGGTCTCTGGAAGCCTGCATCCATGAATGGAACCGATTGGCCAAGTCCTGCCGCAAACCTATCCATGGTGGAACAAAATATAAATAAAATATTGGCTACAACTGGAGTTGATGTTCCAAGTCTTTCTCCAGGTATGGCCCGTTTACTCCTGTTACTGCATTTACGTGTGCCTATTAATCTGAAAATGACTCCTTCTAGAGTCTACTAGAATGTGGCAAGACATGTTTCTTTGCTATCTGTTAGTGTTAGTGTTAGTGTTATTTGAGGCCTATTACATTTGGGCCCCTTATGGGCTTTAGGGTTAGTATGTATGTATTAGTTCCTTGTTTGTTCCTGGCATGTATCAGAAAATAATGAGATAGTTCTTTCAGTAACATGGTATCAGAGCTGGGCATACTACCAGCTCAGTCTCCAGTCCCGTCACACAGTTAAATCGACCTTCCAGAAGGTCTCTGTTACTCTCACCGCCCCTGTAGACGTGTTCAGTGGTCTCCGGCGACCTCAGCCATCAATTCCGACACACTTCCGACGAGCCACGCACCGCCACGCGCCCCCACGCGCCACTGCCTCTTCCTCATGTGCCGGCACGTGAGCTTTGCTCCGGCCACCGTCGATTCTGTTTTTTTTGCCGGAATGCTCGGTTTTGTTTCTTGGTTTCATTTCTGGTGAGATTTTGAAGGTTCTTGTCTGCTGGACATATACCCTCAGTTGGGTTTCATGTTTCTGTTGTTTGGGTTTACCTGCTGTGAAGAAATTTGCTAGCTGATCTGATTTCTGAAGCTACATTTTGATTTTAGAAGTAATTACTGGTTTCGTTGCTTTAGTTTTCTGCTTGGAGTGCTCTCGAGTTTGGTTAGTAAATTTGGCCTCTTGTGGAAATATTTGGGATTTCTGATCTGGTTTGGCTCTCGTAGTAACATCTGAGATTTGGTTTGGCTCTCGTGGTAACATCTGGAACTTTTGATCAGTTAGAACATTTGTATGACATTCTGGTTTTGGTAATTGATTGGACAATCTAGTTTGGTTATCTCTTTTCTTTGACATCATCAACGTTACTTGAGTGTTATGCTTTTATTTTGACTCAAGAGGCTTAATTACGATATCTGAATCATTGGTTATGGCTAACTTGAAACCATCTACCTCGTTCTCTACTTTTATCGAGGGGTGTAATCCTACTTGCTTATTATCATCTGCTTGCGAATGGATTATTGATACTGGTGCTTCGGATCATATGACAGGTAATCATAGTCTACTGTGTAACTTCAGTAAACACCGATCTTCTGACAAGGTTGTAGTTGCCGATGGATCTATCTCTCAAGTAATTGGGTCCGGAACAGTTAAACTTTCTCAATCTATGTCATTATCGTCAGTATTAAGTCTGCCTAAATTTACGTTCAATTTGCTATCAGTCAGTAGAATTACGCGTGGATTGAACTGTAGTGTTACCTTTTATCCTGATTATTGTATCTTTCGAGATCTGTCAACAAAACAAATCATTGGTCGAGGACGAGAATCTGGTTGACTTTATGTATTTGAACCTCAGGAAGTAAAACCACAAGCAGGTTTAGCATCACTCTCTTCTTTTGAATTACATTGCCGTTTAGGGCATCCATCCCTTCAGAGTTTAAAGAAATTATATCCTCAACTTTCACATCTGTCATCCCTAAATTGCGACTCATGTCAATTTGCTAAGCACCATCGTGTTCATTTAAGTCCGAGAGTTAATAAACGAGCTGCATCTTTATTTGAATTGGTTCACTCAGATGTATGGGGTCCTTGTCCCATAACTTCTAAAAGTGGGTTCAAGTATTTTGTGACTTTTGTGGACGATTTCTCCCGGGTTACTTGGCTATACTTGATGAAGAATCGATCTGAAGTATTCACTCATTTTTGTTCTTTTGTTGCTGAAATTAAAACGCAATTTGACGTCTCTGTGAAAACTTTGCGTAGTGACAATGCAAAGGAATACATTTCTGAAGGCTTTCAGACGTACATGCGTCAACAGGGTATTCTTCATGAATCCTCATGTGTAGATACTCCGGCCCAGAATGGAGTTGCTGAACGAAAGAATCGTCACCTTCTTGAAGTGGCACGTGCACTATTGTTTCAGATGACAGTCCCGAAACCATTCTGGGCAGATGCAATCTCTACTGCGTGTTTTCTAATCAACCGTATGCCATCGGCCGTTCTGCATGGTGAGATTCCGATGTCTGTTCTTGTTCCTAATAAACGCTTGTTCCCAATTGAACCTAAGATATTCGGTTGCAGTTGTTTTGTTCGAGATACTCGACCTCACATTGGTAAACTAGATCCAAAGTCTCTCAAATGTGTTTTCCTTGGATATTCCCGTCTTCAGAAAGGTTATAGGTGTTTTTCTCCTACCCTCAATCGTTACATCGTTTCACGTGATGTCACGTTTGTAGAGGAAACGCCTTTCTTTCCTGTACCCACTTCTCCTAATCATGAAAACAATGATGATTTGTTGATTTATACTATACCGATTTCGCATTCAACGGATGAATCCTCAATTCCTTCTACCTCTGAACAACCCTCAGAACCGTTACGACCGCCAGTGATTCATGTATATAGTAGGCAACGTAGACCTACTTCAGAAACTCTTGTGGCTCCACGTGTTGGTCATGTCCCTCCAAACCGTGAGGTTCCGGCATGTGATCCGTCATCTAGCAGTGATTCAGATACAACAGAGGATCCTCAATCTGATAATAACAACTCAGATTCAGATACAGTTACAATTGGGGATCCTCAACCCGGTTCATCATCTCAAGAGTTTGATCATGATGTTCCTATTGCCCTTCGGAAGGGTAAGCGTTCGTGTACTTATCCGGTTGATTCTTATGTGTCTTATGCTAAGCTGTCTACAGCTTCTCGATCATTGGTAGCTTCGTTAGACTCCATATCTATTCCTAAAACTGTTGGAGAGGCTTTAGCTCATCCTGGTTGGCGAAATGCTATGATCAAAGAAATGGATCGGTAGCTAGATTAAAAGCTTGGTTGGTTGCAAAAGGATACGCTCAAACCTATGGGGTCGATTATTCAGAGACATTCTCTCCTGTTGCTAAGTTATCATCGGTTCGTTTGTTCATATCTCTGGTTGCTTCTTACAATTGGCCTCTTCATCAATTAGATGTGAAAAATGCCTTCTTGCACGGTGAGTTACTTGAGGAGGTCTATATGGAGCAACCACCTGGTTTCGTTGCTCAGGGGGAGTGTGGTAAAGTTTGCAAATTATGAAAGGCTCTGTATGGTTTAAAACAATATCCTCGAGCCTGGTTTGGTCGGTTCAGTTCTGTAGTTACAAGATTCGGACTACAAAGGAGCTCATATGGTCATTCGGTGTTTTTTGCTTCTTCTAACTCTGGATGTATTTTGTTAGTGGTATGTGTTGATGATATAGTTGTTACCGGTAGTGATGAAGATGGAATTAAGAAGTTAAAGGATTTTCTAGCATCTCAATTCCAGACCAAGGATCTTGGTCCACTGAAATATTTTTTGGGAATTGAGGTGTCTCGTACACACAAAGGAATCTGTTTGTCTCAACGCAAATATTGCTTAGACATCTTGAGTGATTTGGGTATGATTGAGGCGAAACCCTGTGAAGCCCCTATGATCCCAAATGTGAAGTTGAAAGCAGATGATGGTGACCCTCTTGAGAATCCAGAGAAGTTCAGAAGAGTTGTGGGAAAACTTAACTATCTGACAATCACACGTCCTGATATTTCTTTTCCAGTAAGTGTCGTAAGTCAATTCATGTCGTCTCCAAGAACCTCACATTGGGATGCTGTTTGTCATATTTTAAAGTATTTGAAAGGAGCTCCTGGTTATGGCATCTGGTGTGCAGCCCGCGTACGGGTATTTTTAAAGAGTTTAAAAGCTTTTTCACACTGGTGTTTTAAATTTATAAAATGGAATTACAAAATAAATACTACACACGACTCAGGCAAGTATGACTTGGTCAGTAGTAGTATAGATAGGGTAAGACCGAGTATCGTTCCATAGGGATAGAAACTACTAATATTCTATCATCATCGTTGTTTGATCAGAAAGATACTTTGGAGAGTTGGAAAAGATAATGAGGCGGCTATTCACATTGCCAATAATCCAGTGTATCATGAGAGGACTAAGCACATTGAAGTGGATTGTCATTTCACCCGAGAAAAGATAGAGGATGGAACGATTACAACCTCTCATGTGAGATCAGGAGGCAGCTTGCAGATGGATTCACCAAAGCCTTGCCGGGGAATAGAATTAATTATATTTGTAACAAGCTGGGCATGATAAATATCTATGCTCCAGCTTGAGGGGGAGTGTTAGTGTTAGTGTTATTTGAGGCCTATTACATTTGGGCCCCTTATGGGCTTTAGGGTTAGTATGTATATATTAGTTCCTTGTTTGTTCCTGACATGTATCAGAAAATAATGAGATAGTTCTTTCAATAACACTATCTAATTTGGTTGATTTAGCATTTAAACCATTAGAGGTGGAACACTAATTGGGCCGAATATTCAAATTTCCATGAAATTGGGATATAAGATCAAAACCGTTGAGGATGAAAAATCAACTGTTTTACACATTGATTAATTTTATTATATTTAATTCAACATTTCAATTGTCTGTTAATGAATGTGCAAACAAAATAACCCCTTTCCTTGCAGGTGGGACCTCTTCAGCTACGCTTCCTTTACCTCTTGCTGCCCTTGTAAGCCTCACAATAACCTACAAAGTCGATAGAGTCTCTGAACCCTTGCTGAACCTGGCTGGCCCAGCATTGAGCACCCTTGGTGCTGGTTGTCCATGGCCATGCATGCCCATCATAAGTGCTCTCTGGATCCAAAAGGCCAAACGTTGGACTGATTATCTTGTTTTCTCTGCATCCCGGACCGTTTTCCATCACAACAATGATGCGGTTGTGCAGCTTCTGAGAGTCTGTTTCCAATCAATTCTCGGCCTAAACTCTCCTTCAGTTCTCACAAACATCGGTGGAATCGGTAATCACAAATTCACAGATTTTTAGAAAATAAGTAAAATCTAAAACACGTGTCTTCTCTTTGAGGAAAAAAAAAATTACTCCATTATATATAAACACAAGCTAACTGTTAAGTTTGCTTCTCCGTCCCTAAATAGTTTAATACTTTAATAGAATCCATTTAATCCAAGATTGACACATGACCAATAAATGACCAAACTCCAAGCTACCAAAAGTAGGGAAATTTTTTAAAGCACAGGGATGAAAAATGTAGTTTACTCTAATAAAAACATCCATTTTCCTACAAAATGGCTTAAAATACAAGCTAATTAGCAAAAAGAAAATCTAGGAAAACAAATATTTACAGTAATTCTAATAAGAAGACTAGACTATTTAATCTCTGTGCTTTGGAAGATTTTCTCGAATGCTCTTTAACTTTTATTGTTTTCGTTTCTTATATTTCTTCACAAATTGTTTCAGTTGCACTATTTTGGTACATAGAGCCTGGGAGATATGATTTGTTGCATAAAATCTGATGAGCTATATCATCTTTGACAGGTAACCTTCTAGGTCATGGCTTTGGGTCCCACTGCTCGGGTGGGATCTCCCCTGTTGCTCCTGGAATTCTCTACCTGCGAGTCCACCGTAGTGTTAGAGATGTCATGTTCATGACTGAAGAACTTGTCTCTCTGCTAATGCATTCCGTTAAAGACATCGTATCCACAGGTATCCCAATCGATAAAATAAGAAAACCCAAAGGTGGAACGATCATGAGATATGGTGAGGTTTCTCTTTCTTTAGCCATGACTCGTATCAAAGTAGCTGCCTCCCTTGGTGCCTCACTTGTGTGGATAACCGGTGGGTTAAACCTAGTACAATGTTTAATTAAAGAAACCTTGCCCTCATGGTTCATATCGGTCCACCGGTCAGACTTGAATAAAGCTGACTCAGGTGGGATGATTGGCATGCTCAAAGGCTATGCTCTTGCTTACTTCACGGTTCTTTCGGGTGCATTTGCTTGGGGGGTGGACTCGGCTTCCTCAGCTTCTAAAAAACGTCCGGTTATCCTCGGGGCCCACCTCGAGTTCATGGCGAGTGCACTCGATGGTAAGATCTCACTTGGTTGTAATAAAGCAACATGGAGAGCTTACGTGTCAGGTTTCGTGAGTCTAATGGTTACGTGTACACCTAAGTGGGCTGGCGAGGTTGATGTGGAGGTCTTGAGGAGCCTGAGTAAGGGGCTAAGGAAATGGGACGAGGATGAACTAGCATTGGCTCTGCTTGGAATCGGTGGGGTGGGTGCAATGGGCGCGGCTGCAGAATTTATTATAGAATCTTCGGAGTAATTTAGGGTTCATTGTGGCTGGTTTTGTACATAGATCATTGGGGTTAAAATGTAGACTGGAATATGGTTTTAAACTTTAATGTTCCTTATAATTTTATGTCAGGTTATAAAGCTATTGCAACAATCGGTTGGAGTAGAATGGCCTTGGTTGGTAGTATACATCTTGATATGATATTAATGTTATTATATACGAAGTATGTTTTAGAAGTATAATATGTGTAACAGCTTGGTCTAAGGTAATTTTAAAGGGACAATGATGCACATTGCACAATACTTAGCTTGACTCCACTGTTTTGAAAACAAGATTGATTGGTTCAACCGCTTGCACCATAAACCATTCATGAATCAACCGCTCGAACCATTGGTCTAACCAGGAACTCGTTGAATCGATTTAGATTAGATTTCTTTTTAAAATTAAATTTTTATATAGATTTGTTCCAGATTCAAGAGATTTATTAGCAAAACTTAAATTTGAGCTTTAATTTTTTTAATACTTCTATATGAATATATATACTTTATAATTATGATGTAATTCGGTTCTTAATATTGGTTTAACCAATTAAATTAAACCAGTGAACCAATATAGGTACAGGCTTGATGTCGATCTTATTTTCAAACTCGTGTCATGGGTTAAATGTTGAATCATCTATTAGTTTGTAAATCTAGTCTTTGTGATCGTTTTTTCTATGTTCTATAAACCAAGTTATGCTTTTTTTGAACTAGGTTATGTTTTTTATTGTTTATGTTGATTTTGGTGAATCTAAGTCAATAGGGGACCAAAGAGCTTGTAGCTTAGCGCTATTTATATATTGTAAGGTGCTTGTCATTGTCTATGATAATGGGTTTAAGTCCTATTGTAAATAAAAAAGTGTAGATTTAAAAGTAGATTAGTGTGTACTGTTTTTTAAAAAGATAAAAGTTCAATAAGCGGGAATTTACTAACATAGTGTGAACTAATTATTGTTTCAGTCATGATTTATTGGACATGTATAGTCTCGTAAAAACATACACATTTTTTTGATTATTCTAGTTCAATAACATGTATTCAACTTGTCACGTTTTGCTATTATGTATTGAATATTTAATTTGTTATTGTTATGTGTACTAAATTTTCTATTGTATGTATTAATCGTATATATTATATATATAGGGGACGGTTCAAACGAGAACTATTTATCGTACGAGAACTACGAGAACCAATCTTAGCTCTTGATTAAACATAAGGTATGTTTGGTGAAACTGGCCGGGGCTGGGGCTGGGGCTGGGGCTTATTAATTGATAATCCCAAGCCCTAGCCATAAGCTACTTGAAAAGACTTTTATTTTAGGGGCTTATAGGGGATTATGGGGGCTTATGTTTTTAATAATCCCCTCACCCAAACGAGGCTTGAGGGCTGAGGATTATAAAAACTAGAAGCCCAAGCCCCTATAATCCCCTATAAGCCTGTCGCCAAACATACCCATAATCAATGGCTAAGATTTTTTGGCGGCTCATTAATGACATATTAATGAGGGTTATTTCAGAAAAATCAAGCCTCACAAATTAACGATGGCTCTCCCGGACACAATTCACGGTTGGGTAATATATAAATTACCAAAATACTCCTATTAATGAGTCATTAACGGCGTTAAAAACATTCCTCGTACGAAAAACAGTCCTCTAGAAACACCCAAAGATCCTTCATTGATGCTTCAAACTTCACCTAGACTCCTCAGGTCTATGGCACTAAAGAGGACGTCTGTTTAATCCTTCTAACTTTCACTTTAAGTCCTCAAATTCAACTAATTTCTATCATAGCCCTTACACTAAGCCATAAGGGCTTTATATTCAAACTTTATCCCCTAAAGTCCACCATTAATGCATACAGCTTATTCACGAGGAGATAGGTAAGTTAAAGTCGATAATAAAAGATAATGGAGGGCATTTCAAGTTGTTACACCAATAGTCCTCTCTTTCTCCCTCTAAAGTTAAGAACATATTAGGGGTTTCCAACCAAGTTTTGAAGGTGTAGACGCATATGATTTGAAGTTGTTGTGTGGTGGTTGATGTTAAAACTTGTCTTGACATGTTGGTTGTCAAACAAACGAGGTTAGCACATAATATTGAGTCATGAAATGATTTATTCGATTGCAAATCGATAAAGAGAAACTCTTTTTATCCTTACCCACGATCATGCGAAGTTCTGTATAGTCCATTTTACTATAGTTTTCTTTATTACATATTATTGCATGTTTTATACGTATATAGATTTATTCTTGGATTAGTTTATATCTCTTTTATAAAAATTATTAGCTCCCTTCTCATCATATATTTTAATAGGGTTATATGCACCGAAATGTAATAAAGTATACGCGGTTTAACATTGTATGTAACAAACTAAAATTTCTTGCAATTAATACAATGAACTACCATTTTATTACATTGAATGCAATTTTTACCTATAATCAAAGGTTGTCGGTTACCCCTTGATACAGTTGGCATTTTTTTTAATATTGACTTGACACTCCACGTAGGCTTTCACGTAGGATAAGTTTATTATTATTATTACTATTATTATTATTATTATTATTATTATTAAATGAATTCCACAGTTACAACCATGTGCAGGCCTTAAAGGATTCCCAACCATCATTAATGCCACCGCCTCCTCCCTCCTCCCTCCTCTGCCGACTTCAACCACCACGTCGAGTGCCACCTCTTTAACTTCCAGATCTAGGGTTTGTTTGGTGTTGGTTGAATTCCACCAAAACCCTAACTCGAAGGAAACCCTAAATCGCCGCCATCGCCTCCGTCGACTTCAACCCTAACCACAACCGCCGCCATTGTAACATCCCAAAATAGGGTCTAGTTGTACCGTGTTGTACTATGTGTTTGTATACTTGTACATTGATTTTAATCAATGTGTTTAGTTGCTAAATGTGTTATTTGTTGATTATACGTGATAAAAAGGTGTTATGTAAGATAATTATAATACTAGATAAAATTGATAAGTTAGTAACCGGTTTTAGATAATGGTTCCAAAAATATCCTCGTTAGGTGAAACGGGTAAACGAGAGATAAGTTGTAAGTTAAAAAGGGGAACAAAATATCATGTTTCAAATTAATTGATCACCAAGGTCGGTTAAGGGGTTCTTATCCCCTGGGAAGAACCAAAACACCCACAAAACACACACACATATACGTAAACACACACACACCATAGACTCTTTCAATTTCAAAGAAGAAAATCAAGGAGGAAGCTTTGATCTTGAGTTTGTCTACTGATTTCCTTGCTAAAGTCATCATCTTCAGCTTGTGTTGTCTTCAATTTGTAAGTATTTTGTACCAAAAGTCTAGTTCTTGAGCTTAGTGAGGAAGATGATCATTTTGATGGTTTAAGTTGTGTTTTGATGTTTTTCTTTTGTGTCTAATGTATCCATAGCTTCAATGGATGTCAAGTAATGTTTATGAACAATTGTAATTGAGTTTTGGTCGAATTCCATGCCAAAAACGCAAGTTACAGCCGCTGTGTTCGAACAGGGAAGAAGGTCTGCTGTGCAGACCCTTCCTACGGCCGTAGGGGAAAGTTCCTATGGCCGTAGGAGCAGTTTCTTTCCTGCGGCCGTAGAGAAAAGTTCATACGGCCGTAGGAGGGTGTTTTTCAGAATTGTTGAAATAAAGCCTTCTATGGACGTAGGAAAAGGTTTCTACGGCCATAGGAGGGTATTTTATATGGTTTACCGTCTACGGACGAAGGAACAAGGACTACGGGTGTAGGTACATAACCTAGGGCCGTAGTTTACCATAGAACAGCTCCTATGGGTGTAGGAATAAGTTCCTACTGCCGTAAGGTTCGGTTTAATGGAAAGGAGCACTACGGGCGTAGGGCTTTGTCTCTACGGCCGTAGGATGAATTTGTTATACCTTCTGCGGCCGTAGTACCTGACCTCTGCGGCCGTAGGACCCTGTTCAATATGAATAGCTTTGTAATTCGTATTATGTGATAAGTGTTAAAGTGTTGATGCGCTTGTATATGATGTGTTAGGCACTTCTGAGGAACCAGAAGATACTGAGCACTATATTTGCTTTCTGTAGCTGTTAAGGTGAGTACCGGTTAACCCTAGGTTTCGTGATAAACATGTTATAACAAGCTTAAGGTAAGTTATGGTTTATGTGTTGTTAATTTGCTATGATATACGCTGCTATGCACTTATGTTAGGCTTGAATAGGTCAATCATGTTATAAACTTGGTATATGCTGGTATTATGGTTTTTTGTAGGCCAATATGTTATGTCATGGCTTGAGTAGGCCAATTATGTTATGATGCGGCCAGAGTCGGCCAATACGTGTTCGTGCCGGCACTTTGATGTTGTCTGGGGTACGGTGATTTGCGGCCGCAAATCTGGGTTCTGCAGAACCTACGTGCCTCAGCTAGGGGCTCTCACAGATTTCCCCGCTCATTAAAGGGGCTCTCATCGGACTTCCCCGCTCATTAATGCAATGGTGGGCTGCTACCCGCTCCCCCACCGGCGCGATATGATAGATGTATTCGGTTTCCCCCAGTTTGGATCATTGAGTCGGGCTTACAACCCTGCAAAACGTGACTCCTCCTGGGCATCGGAACATCGCTAGCTGTTTGGATAGACTTGTTTGTTGTTATGTGATATCTTCTGCATGCTATAACGTCTTTGTTACGATACTTATGTTTAGTCGTTACTCACTAGCTATTTATAGCTAACCCCTCCATGTAACCCACCCATATGCAGGTATATAGTTGATCGTGAGGAAGGGTGCCACGCTATGGTTATTTCATTGGTAATTATGGGGAACACTTCTTACTCTCACTTTTGTTTACTCTGATGTTGATTAATGGTCGGCCGATATTCGGTAACACCGTTGGGTATTTTGTTAAAATTTATACTACAATTTGTATAATTAGTTAGTTAAATACTTCCGCTGTGTTTGTTAAACGATATCTTTTGGTTAAACAGTTGGTGTCTTAATTATATTTTATTAATTAAGCTTGTGAAACCCCGGCGTTACAGCCATCGCCTATGTTTTATTCGATTTAGGGTTTGTTCTTGGTTCGTCGATCACCACCGCCGCCATCGCCTTAACGACCACCGCCGCTTGAAGATGATTTTGGTTCAT
Organism: Pulicaria dysenterica; assembly: GCA_947179395.2. Taxonomy (NCBI): domain Eukaryota; kingdom Viridiplantae; phylum Streptophyta; class Magnoliopsida; order Asterales; family Asteraceae; genus Pulicaria; species Pulicaria dysenterica. The sequence continues at coordinate 72,796,953 of OX359288.1, read as the reverse complement.
ATGCATGGTTATGGTTGCGATGATGGCCACTTGAAGGTGAAGTAGGTGTGGCGGAATCACAGATTTCTTTCTTCATCAGTAGGTTGCGAATCACATGGTTTCGTTTTTTTTTGGGTTTTCATCTGCTTAACTTTTCAACTACATCTGCTTCATAGATCTTTTTTGAGTTTTGGGCTTCGATTTTGTTTGGTTTGTCCAGATATGTTTGGTTTGTCCAGATCTGTTTGAGTTGATCTTCAAACTCAAAAAACGAAAATGAAAACGATATTCGTCGATTTAGGGTTTTTTTCGTTACAGATTTCGTTTTCACTTTTGGATTATTGTTACAGATTTTGATTTCGTTTTCGTTTTTGGATTTTTCTTTCAGATCTGTTTGAAATCTTGGTTGTATATCTCTGTTTTAGGTTAAAATTTTTGAATCTTTGTTCTCTGTTTTCTTTTTTGAGTTTGGAGATGGATGATGCAAGGTGGTGATTGAAGATAGGTGGTTGAGATGGTGGCAGTGACGGTGGTTGAGATGGTGACAGTGGTGATGATTGAAGATGAAGGATATGGTGGCAGGTGGTTGTTGAGATGGTGGTAGTGGCGGTGGTTGAGATGGTGATAGTGGCGGTGATTGAAGATGAAGGATATGGTGGCAGGTGGTGGTTGAGATGGTGGCAGTGGTGGTGGTTGAAAATGGAGCTGGCGGTGGTGGAAGATGAAGGTGGTGATGGTGGTAAAAACTGGGTATTGAAGATGATGAACAAAATAATAATAATAATAATAATAATAATAATAATAATAATAATAATAATAATAATAATAGTAATAGTAATAGTAATAGTAATAGTAATAATAATAATAATAATAAACAAATAATAATAATAGTTAATAATACTATTAATAATATAATAATAAAAATAATAATGACACATCAGCACACAATGATACTTGACATTACTTAAGAAAAGAAAAAAATAAAAATAGCATATTACCGGTTCTACGTCAGCATTTACCTGCTTTGCAGGTCAAATTACATACAATGTAACTTTTAGATAGTTTATTGTATTAATTACAAGAAATTTTAGTTTGTTACATACAATGTTAAACTACGTGTACTTCGTTACATTAAACTATAATTTTGTCGTATGATATGAATGCTTTTGTCGTATAGCTATAAACTCAAATATTTAGCACGTAAAACATTTGTTATCATCTAGTTATTGTTAGTTGTTCATAATTAATTCTCTTATAAGAATACTAGTTTAATAACACGTTATGATATTAAGTATTAAAAAATAGATAAAATAAATTTTAAATGTTTATTCAGTTAAAAAAATAGTGATATATAGTAAAACAATGATAAAATATATACATGGATATAAGATCGTTTTAAAATAAAGTAAATTTATTAAAAATCCGAATAACACGAATTCGACCTAAAAATACAATCTTAAATCACTATTTGTTATTATCCTAAGTGTAAATATGTTAAGTATGAAAACGAAGACAGTTTAAATTAATAAGTAACAAGTTCTAAATTTCTTAAAGTACAAATTTGTAATCAGCAATTGACAGGACCCTAAAAAGATGCAGTCACAAGTTTTCCGGCTGTCGTTCCTCCCTCCAACCTCCAATTCCATTACCACCTTCTCAACATTACCCACTTCAAATCTTTGTCTTCCCAAATGTTAGTAATCAAGTATCTTTGATTATTATCTAAAACTCTGTAATCTTTATTGTTTTCGAGCTCATAAATCATAATAGGGTTTTGTTTTCCAGTTGTTTGCAGGAGCAATAAGCTAAAAGATGAAGCATTAGCTGGCTTACCTAAAGAGTTTCATGATGAAGTAAGTCAATTGCTTGTTTTCAAACTCAACTTCTTGATTCTTCATCTTCTGCTTCTTGTTTTTTTTAATAATCTTGGTTTTCGCTGAACTTGGGTTGTGTAAGTAGAAGGTTTCATGTTTGTTAATTTATTGAATTTGAACAAAATTCAAGCTTAATTTTAATTGGTTGTGTTCTGTAAGTAAGCCTGCCTGATTCTTCATGTTGTCTAATTTTGTTTTTTACATTAATTTTATTATTACTATTAGTGAATAAAATTTCTTGCCTTTTTTTATCTGTAAGATGGCTAGAAAGTTTCATGCCTGTTAATTTCTTAAATTTTCAGCTCATTTTTAAAGTTTCTTCTGGAGTTCAGTTTCTGAAAATATTTTGAGGTATTGAGGAATACACCTGATAATGACCAATAACATGGAATTCAAGATATGAATAACAACATATAGAGATAGAAATTTTGAGTGCTTTTGGTTACATCATGAGATCAAGTGTTCAACCAGAAATTGAGTTTAGAAGTAGAGATGTAATCTTGATATCAGTAAGTAGAAACAAAGTTGTCACTAGAGGTCATTCCCTTTAGTTAGGTTTAGGTGGAAAATTTGACCCATCAGCTTATAAATGAGTCTTGTCTTTTACTTTTTTCTTTAATAATTCAAATGAATTGAGTGAGACCTCTATTTCAAAACTATAGATTATTAGTGAAATGTATACTTTTTTTATAAAGGTTTTGAATGAAAAGTGTACAGGATCAAAGCAATCCAACCACATACAAAAATTATGTTTTTGGATGGGAATCAATTTTGACCCCTTATCCAGTCCGTAATGCTTGTTCATTTTCTATGTGCTGTTCTTAGGAATGGCAAGCTCGCCAGCGAGAAAAGACTAAAGAGTTGGAGAGATTACGTCAAGAAGAAGATGAGGAAGAAGAAAGAATTGTTGATGAGTATCGGGAAATCGGTATGTTGTTGAAAGATTATCCTAAAGAAGATGTTTTTAAAGCAAAGAAATTAGTGTCCAGTCTTATAAAATCTGCTGAAGAAATTGAAGAGGTAACTTGTTACTTATTTCTGCTAAACTTTCCTCCCTTTTGTTCTTAACATGTTAGAAAACACTTGATATTAAGTAAACATACAACTAAGGGTGTTTGAATTTGTATTCTTACTATAATCATATGGTATTTTTAACTAACTTTATGTTTGTTTCTCCTTATTTTGCCTATAGAAAATAAGAAAATCATTTGTAATCAATTATGTCAAATGTCAAGAAAATAAAGTCAAATCAATCCCTCAAACTAACTAATAGTGCTAAAGCTATCCTAAATTACCGGTGGAACTATGTTATACTCAAGAATCAAGATATCATCTTTTTCAAGGAACTCGTGAATACACACCCTAATGAATTTTTTGCTATTACCCTGTTGATGAACTTACAAGGCTTCTTAGCTTTGCTAGTGTGGAGGAAGGATTGTTTGCACGTATAAGTGGCAAAAGGAGCGGGTTGGGCGGCAATTAAAACTGGTTTGGGTCGAAACTGGAAAACTTTAGGACGGGTTAAAATGGGTTAGGTTGACTCCTCAACACTTTTTTTTGTCACCCAACCCGCTTTTCTAATTAAAGGAATGATACACTTATATCTATTTATTTTTAAAAAAATGTGGATGTTCTAAACACTTAATTATGCAACAAAACTTTTAATCCATGTGACCTATTTCATTTTTAGCTTTTTTTTTCTTTTTTATCTGTTTGACATGATGTCAATAAAAAATGACGAAAGTGTTAGCATTTGCACATAGATGGTTTGAGAAGTCCCCTTTATATGTATGCAATCATTCTAGTAAAGAACCTTTTTTAATGTTAAGAATCATGCCAATGCTCATCCATCCCCTTTGCATAAGTAAATAAACAACAAAAGATTTTTTCTTTTTCTTAGTCATCTTTACTTGTATCATTTATATTTATTAAACTATCAGCTGGTTTTCTTAGTGGTCCTGTGTTCACTTACATTTGGAAAATGTGAAAAAATTATATGCTTGTTTGTTGATCCTGTAGATGGCATATGACCCATTTTTATCATGAGCAGGTTGGTGTGCGGTTATGTTTTAACTCAAACTAGTAAAGTGGGTCAAAAAAAAAAGTTAGCTAGAACTAGAACACATCAGATTGGTCAGATGAGTTGAATAGTTTCCCAAAATTGTATACTAACACATACAACCTTGAATCTTCCACTTTGCTATATTCAAATATTTAGATTATTATCATATATAACACATAATTATCTGTAACAAGATTCAAAAAGTGGTTGTGGCTCAACCTGGCCCATCATTTTGCCAGCTCTAACAGGATCCATATCACGAGTTGTCTGTCTGCATACGTTTTATGTAATCTTGATTTGTAATTTAATGAAATATGGTTTGTGTATTTTTGTATAGTAATAAAGCAATTATGTTTTCTGTATGTCTACAGAAAATTGAGGAAGCTGCAGAGAGAGGTGAATTGAATGAACTTGTTCTTATGGTCATCTGGACTCGTCTCGATCTTGCTCGCCGTGATGTATGCTGGTGCTCGTTTTAATATCTTTCATTTTATATTGTTGGCTTTCAATATGTGGGATGTTTTAAGGAGCTGTAATTTACAGAAAACTTAATTTTTCAGGAAGAAAAAGATGTGATTAGAAGTCTGGATTTGTTATACAGGCGTGTTGAGGTAATGCTACAGATATGTTGTTCATTACTGAACGATGCTTTCCTCTCCGTTTCTTGTTTACTAAACGATTAATTTTTATAAATAAAATGTGGTGCATTTCAGACAGAGATGTTGAAAAGGCAAGCAACTCCAGCCATGAGACTGCTGAATGATCTTTTAGTAATACATGATGGGTTTGATGATGAAGGATGGCTCAAGGCGTGTAAAAAACGCATGATTGAAACCTTCCCACGAGAAGATCCGTTTAGTCTCTTGGTCCCAGCAGGGTTTGATCTCGATAAGGTACACCCAAATTTTCAAGACTTCTTTATGTGTGTAGGTGCCAAAGATGGTCTTAGTTACCATTGTATACTACTAACTTTGAATTTTTAAAAATAATACAGTTAACTTTCATAATCCCTTCATTGTCTGCAAACAACTTTTTTATGTATCTGTTGTATATTATCATTTGTATACAATGAACTTTACCATAACTTTCATAGTGTACAACAAGTTGTATACAATGTGAGGATTATGAAAGTGGTTGTATTATTTTTAAGAAAAAAAAGTTGATTGTATATAATGGTAACTAAAGCAAAGTTCATTGTATTTTAACACAGTTTGGCCGATTAAATATCATCACAAAACCTGTTATATTAGTTGATAACGCTTTTGGGCTTGGGCCTTAAAATGATATGTGAGACTGGATAACTAGTTAAAACGGGTTAGGTTGATCTGCTAACACTTCTTTTTTCCGTTTTCTTTTTCTTTTAAACTAATAAGTAATTATTATATCAAATATGATTATGAAACACTTAAGTAGGTTGCTAACTATGTAAATATTTTAAATCCAAATCGACCCGTTTTAACAAAAATTGAATGAGCTCATCCCCTCTATCTATTCTATCAGCTGTTACAACTTTAGTTATCTTTCTTTCTGTCTTATCCTTTTCTTTTCTTTTCTTTTGGTCAGCACCATGGTCCTCTAGCTAGACCAGCAATGGAAGCAGACGATCTACTATTAAGAATCGATTTCATAAGAGAGGTTGATACATTGCTAAAAGAAGTTCGGCCTGCAGAAACAGGAGGGTCGAAAATCGAAGGTCTGGATCCTCAATCTGTTGCAAACAGGTTAAAAGAACAAGAGAAGAAGAAGGTGATTCGCCAGGTTGAAGCTCTTTTAGATCTTGCCATTAAATTGAGTTGGTAGCTTCATAGAGGTGGACATTACTTGTAGACTAAACAATTGTTGAAACTTTAGTAATATATTAAGCAATCTAATCTTATATTCTCATTATTTATCATATTGATTTTAATCAAATCTTATTTTTATAATATTCTTTATTACCCTCCAATTTTTTTTGGGTAAGTGCTTGCCATTATCAAGACAGTATGCCCTCTTAGATAAATTATTTGGCTTGTAGTTGACTAGTTGTTGACATAGTCTTGGATTTTGCTTTTTTTTCTATTGCCACTATCAAAAGCTTTATGTTGCACACTTAAAAATGGGTGGGGATGTTAATTCTCCACTTATTAAAAATCCATGTTGACATGACTAGGATAAGATCATGTGTGAGAGTTATGGACAATGGTGTATGGATCTAAAATCTAAAAAGCTTCACACTTCATAAGCTATTATTACCTCATCCCAGTATTTTCATCTGTTTCATTGATTTTGATACTTGTGTTGATGAAGGGAACATGTGGATAAGTAAGAAGATTTTATAGGTTTACAAAACCTCTTGTTGCTTGACCTATATATTGTGTACCTCATGTTAAATGTGTTACGCCTACTTGAGTGTAACATTCTAAAGTTTCTCAAATCAAAACTTACTGTCTAGCGTTTTTACCGGTTATCATAGCAAGGCTATTCATTTCTCTTTTTCTCCCTTTTAAATTATATTAGACAGTGTTATTTGATCACTCAAAGAAACTATTTTTGAGATCTATGTGGTGAACCCTAAGTACAACATGGCTAGACCATAGTTTTGTTATCAGCCAAGCGACCTAACCCTCGCTCTTTTTTAGGCCTCATGGTTCGAGTTTTGCCATATCATGGCCTAATGGCTAGACCATGACCCGGCCCTGTTTTATGGCTCTTTCTTCTCGACCCCGGCTTAAATTTTTTGTGTTGCTGCGTAGGATGGTTTTTCTATTCATGTTATTGGACAAATATGGATTATGTAAGAATTTACATATATATTTCATTTTATTTGTATGTTATATTCCAATATATAATTGTGTATATTATTATATCTGTATGTAAGATTTTAATCATAAAATAGCTATGCTACCTCTATTATTATTCACCTTTCTATTTTAGTTTGTTTAAAAAAAAGTAAGCACCTCTAAAATAAATATATTAACTTTTTTATACCTTTTATAATTATATAACATATAGTTTGTTAGTCCCATGTTCCACTCTCAAAACTGCCAATTTTTTTCTTTTTCTTTTTTCTTTTAGGTGTTGAGCAGTGGAAAGTGGAAACCCATTTGTAGATTGTCTTTTACATAATTAAAAAAAAAACTACATTCCTCATGGCATAAACAATGTTTTCATTAAAGACTTGATTATTAACAAGGTATATCAAAGTAATATTCAAATAGCCATATTCTTAATAATTAAATTTAAATACAATACTATATATAAGATGTTTGTTTAATGATCTTTTGATTTGCAGAACTTAAGTAATATTATGATATCACATGTAACTTATATAAACTTAAAGATAAAAAGTAAAAGTATATGAAGGGTTAGATTTAAAAAATTGAAATGAATGATATCTCAGAAATTAACAAAAAAATTAATCATTGATGTTTACATTTTTTTCTGTTTTTACTTTAAATGTTATATATAAAATTATGTTTGCTTTTTACCCACTGCAACACACAAATATATAACAACTATATTGTAGAGGATCAAAACGTATATAAAACTATGTAACTAATATTTCTAGAATGAGATGACTGTTCTAGAAGTTATAACCGAAGGTACTTCATCATTTGGCTGAGTTAACTGGTATTTGCTCTTTGTTTATTACAATAATATAAGAAAGGATAATATATATATATATATATATATATATATAGACAAAAGTTCATGCGAGAACCGTTGTTAGCGCGAGAACCGCGAGAATCAATCTAAGCCGTCCAATTCCCCCTCCTTCAATGTCATTGCCCACCCATGAATTCCTCACATGCACCCTGCCACATCCTATCCCCTCCACGCTCTCCATCCATGATACTTCCCATATCCAAAGAACGGCTGAGATTAGTTCTCGCGGTTCTCGCACTAACAACGGTTCTCGCATGAACCCTCCCCTATATATATATATATATATATATATATATATATATATATATATATATATATATATATATATATATTTAATAAATGACAAGTTAAGTGTTATTAAAGGCATACATTATTTATCATGATGAACTAATAATATTGTGATAATAAATTAATTAATAATATGAGTGAGAGGTTTAAATGAGAATATATCCGGATGGAATAAAAGACTTAATCATAATCTTTGATTAGATTTGATCGGATGATCTACATGTGACATTTCTAATATTTGTTACTCAACATAAATTGCAACAAGTGAATTAGGATTGTTAGATCCTATAAATCAACATTTAATTGATGACTATGATTTATTCTCATATTTTAACTATATATATATATATATATATATACTAAGGGATGGTAAAAAAACCGAAAACCGACATAAACGGGGCGGGGAAAACCGAAAACCGATTATTTAAACGGGGATGGGGACGGGGACGGGTGTTGGGAAAATGATCTCATCAGTTTGAATTTGATGAAACAAAGTTAAGTTTGTAAGATGAGTTCTACATATAACTTAAACAGAATTATGAAGCTTAGTCAGACTGAACACTTAGAGTGATTCAGACTGAGTATAAGCTGAATATAAGCTGAGCATATGTTGATCAGTTTATATTATACCTTAGTTTGTTTATTAATATGTTTAATAATCTGTGTATGTCACATAAGGTATATATCGAGTAATCAGCTTGATGTGTTTCAAGCTGAGTGACTCAACTCAAAAGCAGAGTCAGCTCGACAGAGTTGCTAAATATGTTTTAGTCAACTAAGTTAGACTTCTAAGGATGAGTTAATAATTATACATGTTAGTTCATGTTTGAATTCGGATTTGTTCTCGAAGAACTCAGCTTGATGAGTTTCAAGCTGAGTAACTCAGTCCGAGTGAAGAAGTCAGTCTAAAGATAATTTAAATATGTTTTAAATTCATCTTTATCTCTCTCTATATCTACGGCGCGGATAAGAAGACTCCAGAATCAAGATTGAAGATTGAAGACTCAAGATTCAAGATTCTGAGTTATCCGATAGTTAGTTAGCAAATTAGGATTAGTCCAGTTTGTTAGGAACCGTATGAACATGATTATAAATACATATCTCCTGATAAGTTTAGAGGTACGACTTTGATTCAAAAACAACTAAGTGTTGCAGAGCCAAACCTCACCTCACCGTATGTGTTACGAATCTTGATTACTGTTTGTCAGTTCAACATGATCAAGAAAAACTAACAGATTGCCCAAGTGTTCGTGTGTTCGAACTATCACATCAGTTGTGATATTGGTAAGTTGTCAATCTGTGTGAAATCCTGTTTAGAGAGTCGTCAGTATCTATAATCATAAGTTGATTATAGATAGCTAAGTTTGAGAGTTTGAGAGATTTATATTAGGTGGTTATATATCAAGAGTTGCTTACTTGATAGTTATTGTAATCATCTTCTTATTCAAAGCATTATAATCATCTTCTTAATAAAAGCATTTGATTGATTGTGGTTTGATTTACTGTGTGTAACACTTTTATTTGGTTTGTTCAATTTCCGCAGAAAGTGTATTCAACCCCCCTTCTACACACCTGTTGCTTGTTGTTACTCTCTAATACAAGGGACCAACAACTGGTATCAGAGTAGGCTGAACGATTTCATTAGTTGAAAGTTCTAGATTCTGAGAAAGTTGACAATGTTTACAAGCAACAATTCTTCAAACTTTCCACAGATGTCTGCCAAAGGCTGTCCCATATTTGATGGATCTGACTATCCTATGTGGAAGTTCAGAGCTATGCTGTTCCTCAAGTCCATTGACAACCATATGTCGGATGTTGTCACTAAAGGACTAATTATCCCCAAGATTCCTGCCACTGTCAGTGATTCGTCTCCTGGCAGATCTGAAAAGGAAACAAGAAAGCCTGTTGCATCATGGACTAATGAAGATTGGAAACTTTTCAATCTAGATGATAAGGCTAAAAGTGTTCTAGCGAATGCCCTGTCAAATGAAATCTTGCGCACTGTGACTGGGTGTCAAACTGCAAAAGATATCTGGGATACGCTGAGTGTCACGTATGAAGGCACTGATCTGGTCAAGCAGCACAAGAAAAATCATTTGAATAGATCCTATGAAAACATCTTTTCAAAGAAGAATGAAACCTTGTCAGATTTGTTCACAAGGTTTCACTGCTTGATAAATGACCTACTAAGTGTGAGTGTAAAGAAAGATGAAGCTGAACTGGTGCTGAAATTTCTGGATGTGTTACCAGAAAGGTTTAATGATGTAACTACGGCACTGAGGGCTGGAGGAACACTACACGTGTACAACCTACAGTCTATCTATGGGTTCTTGCTGAATCATGAACAGATCACTGAACACAAGAAATCTTCTCAACAACAACTGAAGGAGTCCTTGGATAAAACTGATATTGCATTAGTTGCACAGAAAAAGAAGAAGAAAAGTCCTAAGGCACTAGTTGTTGAATCTGAGACTGAGTCAGAATCTCAAGCTGACCACTCAGACTCAGACTCAAGTGATACTGATGATGTTCAGAATATCACTGAGCAAATGGCAATGTTAGCCAGACGTTTGAGAAGAGCTCAAAGGGGAAGAGGAAGATCTGACAGGGGCAAAGGAAAGAGTTCTTTTGAACCCAAGAATGTTGTGTGCTTCAATTGTCAGAAAAAGGGACACATTGCTGCTGAGTGCAGATCAAAGAAGGTGGAATCAACATCAGTTGTTGATAAGAATGCTTACAGAGCTGATAAATACAAGAAGAAATATACTCAGCTCAAGAAAGGAAAGCCTGAAGACAAACCCAGTGCAAAATGATTAATTGCTGAAACATGGGATACATAATCATCTACATCAGATGATGATGTATGTCTGATGGCTCAAGAAGATGAAGAGATAGAAATCAATGAGGTTGATTATGGTATGTCCGAATCAATCTTTGAAGCTGACATGAAGGAAGCTGAGGAAAAAAGCAAGCTCAGTGATTGGGATCCTACTTCCATGTATAAGGTCAGTAATTGTTACTCTTACACTGATGAAGAAAAGGGTCTTGCATTCGATTATCTGCTAAATGATTTCAAGACCAGCCTTAAGTCTCAGACTGACCTCAAAGCTGAAATAGCTAAACTTAAAGATGAGATTAAGGAAAATCAATCTCTCATTGATGTTGGTAAGAAAGCATAGTGTGACCTTGAATGTCAAAGACATATTAACAAACTTCTTAGTGAAGAACTTCAGGAAGCTAAAGACAAAGCTGATCAACTCCAAAAGATCACTGAGTCTTGGTGTAAGCATCAAAGCTTGCTGAACAGTGCATAAACCAACAGATACCTAAACAGGTGAAGGTTGTACTTGGAGGTGACTATCAAACAGCAGCTTATGTAGCTGATGATGAGATAGCAAGTACAGATTCTGAGGAAGATAGACAACTGATTAAGTCTCAGAAGTCAGCCTCAGAGAAAAGACATGATCCAAGCCTAAAATTCAATATGTTTGTGAAGGCCAAAAATCATGGTAATGAGTGCTCAACATCCAAACAACATGGTAAGTCTGTGTTGGACAGATTAGGCACTCAGCCTGTTCAAAGAACTTCAGTCATAGAAAGGCTTAATCCAAATCCTTTCAAAAGACAAAATTCTCTATCTGGCTCGGAGAGAAGTTATAAGAATAGGAAGACCACTGTAAGTCAGAGGTCAAATCACAACAATGGTAAGTCCAAAGTTGTTGATCTTGGTAAGTCCAAGAAGATCAACAGTGGTAAGTCCAAACCTGTTGAAACTGGTGAGTCCAGTAAGCATGACAAAGGTAAGTCCAAAGTCATGGAGAAGAAGGTTGTTAGTCAATCTTCTCAGGATAACAAACAGAGACCTGACAAAGGTAAGTCCAAAGTCAGTGATCACCAGGTGAATCAGCTTGCAAAGAAAGTTGAGAACTTATCCACCATATACAATCCTAAAACTGAGAGTAAATTCTCACAAGGATTGTTAGACACTCTACCTCCTGTCATCATTGGAAGAAGGAGATGCTACAAATGCAGAAGTAGAGGTCATGAGGCTAAGGACTGTGATGCTGAAATCTCAAGGCCTGAGCAAGAACAAACTGATCAACCTACACAAGATTCAGTTCCTGCTCAAGCCGAGCAGTCAGTTCAACAAGATGAAGCTGCTAAGTGCTCCTCATCTGAACCCACCAAGAAGTGGGTTCCCAAGCAAAACTAATGTGTTTAGTTTTTATATCATGTGCAGGGTTCAAGTAAATGGTACTTGGATAGTGGATGTTCAAGGCACATGACCGGATGGAAAGGACTTCTCAGTGATTTCCAAGAAGATGAAGGTCCTAAAGTAACATTTGGTGACAACTCCCATGGAAGAACCAAAGGCTATGGGAAGATGCAAGCTGGTAAAGTCACTTTCCAGAGAGTTACATATGTCAAAGGCCTCAAACACAACCTGATTAGTATCAGTCAATTGTGTGATGAGGACAATGTTGTTACTTTTAGGAAAAAAGCAGGAACAATTTATAATGCTAAGGGAAAGCCTGTATTAATAGCTAAAAGAGAAAGAGATGTGTATCTACTTGATCTTAATTCTGCTGATCCCAATAATGAAACCTGCTTGTATTCCCATTCTGTTCCTGAGCTGAGTTGGTTATGGCATAAACGTTTGTCTCATTTGAACTTTAAAAATATAAATATGCTGTCTAATAAAGAGTTAGTCTCTGGATTACCAAAAATCACATTTGTCAAAGACAAATTGTGTTCAGCTTGTGAACAAGGGAAACACCATAAAGGGTCCTTTAAATCAAAGCAAAATTTTTCAATAACAGACCCATTGCATATGTTGCATATGGATCTGTTTGGACCCATAAGTACTCCAAGCCTAAGTGGCAAGAAGTACACTCTGGTGATAGTAGATGAGTTCTCACGATTCACCTGGGTAATATTCCTAAAAGCCAAAAGTGAGGCTGCCCTGGAGATAATAAGTTTCATCAAAAGGGAAGAGTTGCAGAAAGGTTTGTCTGTAAAGCAACTCAGAAGTGATCATGGGACTGAGTTTAGGAACTCAACCCTTGAAAGCTTCTGTGAACAAAAAGGAATATTACAAAATTTCTCATCTGTCAGAACTCCACAACAAAATGGAGTTGTTGAAAGGAGAAATAGAACCTTAATTGAGGCTGCAAGGACAATGCTATGTGAGGCATGATTGAAACTCTATTTCTGGGATGAAGCTGTTAGTACAGCCTGCTATACTCAGAATAGGTCAATCATTGTCAAAAGACATGGAAAGACTTCATATGAAATGTATAAGTCTAGAAAGCCCAATATAGGTTATTTCCATATCTTTGGTTCAAAATGCTATGTGCTGAATCAAAGAGATCAGCTCCATAAGTTGGAACCCAAAACTGATCCAGGAATATTTGTTGGTTATTCCTCAATCTCCAAATCATACAGAGTATATAACTCTAGGAGAAAGGCCATTGAAGAATCAATTCATGTTTCATTTGATGAAGACAGTATTGATCAAGCTGAGAAAAGTCAAGCTGACTCCGTTAGTCTGAGTGAGCTTGAAAGGCCAAGGGAAATCAACATGTCAAATCCTATGTATGTCATAGGAGATGATAGTGATGATGATGTGTGTTCATCCAAGAAATCATCACCAGCTCCAAGGAACTCTCAAGCTGAGAGAGATGGTGAGTTCATCAATCCTTTTGGAGCTGAAGTCACTCAGACTGAGAATCTTAGTGATAATCAATTTGTTGACAATGTTGCTGTTGAGACCGAGGAGATAAGTTCACCTCGAGGTTCTCAACATCACTCAGATTCAGAACCAGACTCTCCAACTACCACATTTAAATTCCTCAAATATCATCCTCAAGATCAAATCATTGGAAATGTCCAAGAGAAAGTCATGACCAGATCTAAGGCTACAGCTAACTATGCTGCTCACTTTGGTTTTCTGTCTCAGGTGGAACCAAAGAAGACTGAGTAAGCCTTAGCAGATGAGGATTTGATTGATGCTATGCAAGAGGAATTAAATGAGTTTGAGAGGAATAAAGTCTGGACCCTTGTCCCTGCCCCTGAAGATCATACAATTATAGGCACTAAGTGGGTCTATAGAAACAAAATGGACAAGGATGGAGTGATAGTTCGGAACAAAGCCCCGGCTGGTAGCACAAGGGTATAGGCAAGAAGAAGGAATTGATTATGATGAGACCTTTGCCCCCTGTTACTAGAATTGAAGCTATAAGGCTGTTTCTGGCTTATGCAGCATATAAAGACTTCAAAGTCTATCAAATGGATGTGAAAAGTGCTTTCCTGAATGGAAAACTTCAGGAGGAAGTCTATGTGAAACAACCTCCTGGCTTTGTAAGTTCAAAGTTTCCACATCATGTCTATAAGTTGGACAAGACTTTGTATGGTCTTAAACAAGCTCCAAGAGCTTGGTATGATACACTGTCCACTTATCTAATATCCATGAATTTCACCAGAGGCAGTATAGATAAGACACTCTTTTTTAAAAAGAGTAAATGGCAGATAATTCGTGTACAAATCTATGTGGATGACATCATTTTTGGCTCTACAAATGAGTCTCTGTGTGATTGGTTCTCCAAAATAATGTCACAAAAGTACAAGATGAGTATGATGGGTGAGATGACATATTTCCTAGGCCTACAAATTCAACAAAAGCCTGATGGAATTTTCATCAATCAAAGCAAATATGTTTTGGATTTGATAAAGAAATATGGTTTTGATTCAAGTTCAACCATGAGAACACCCATGACACCAACTGTCAAGCTGAGTAAAGACTCAGATGGTAAGCCTGTGTGTCAGTCTACCTATAGAGGAATGATAGGTTCATTACTCTATTTGACAGCTAGTAGACCTGATATCATGTTTGCTACATGTGTTTGTGCAAGATATCAGGCAGATCCTAAAGAATCACATCTTTTAGCTGTGAAAAGGATCTTTAAGTACCTTAAAGGTACACCAAATCTAGGTCTTTGGTATCCAAAGGATTCTGGATTTGAGTTAGTTGGTTTTTCTTATGCTGATTATGCTGGGTGCAAGTTAGATAGAAAATCAACCACTGGAGGATGTCAATTTCTTGGAGGTAAATTAGTAAGCTGGACTAGTAAGAAACAGAATTCAGTGGCTACTTCAACTGCTGAAGCTGAGTATGTTGCAGCAGGGAGCTGTTGTGCTCAAATCTTGTGGATGCAACATCGGCTTCAGGACTTTGGGATGAGTTTCAAGAAAACTCCTATCTTCTGTGATAACCAAAGTGCAATAGCCATCACTTACAATCCAGTATTTCACTCAAGAACCAAGCATATTGAAATTAGACATCACTTCATAAGGGACATCGTGGAAAAAGGTAAAGTTGGCATTAAATTTATCTCCACTGATGACCAATTAGCAGATATCTTTACTAAGCCACTTGATGAAAAGAGGTTTATGTATCTGCTAAGTAAATTGGGTATGCTCAACCCCTAGCTAAGTGTCTAAAATTTGAGTTCTCAGTTTGACAAAGACTAAGTGTCTTAAGCTGGGTGCACAGTTTATAAATAAGTTTTCATAAACTGATCTATATGTCAAACTGAATAATGAGTTCACACGTTTGGTCAGTTCCAAACATAATTCAACTACTCAGTGTGGTTGAAATGTTAGTTTGAGTTAGTCTCGAACAAAATGACTAAGTGTCATTGAGTCTGAGCTATGTGCTTAACTCACACTGTGTGATTGGTTCACACGTTTGGTAAGTTCCAAACATATTTTACCTACTTAGTGTAGCTAAAATTACATGTTTAAGTCAGTCTTAAACATAAATGACTAAGCGTCATTGAGTCTGAGCTATGTGCTTAACTCACACTGTGAGATTGGTTCACACGTTTGGTAAGTTCCAAACATATTTTACCTACTTAGTGTAGATAAAATTACATGTTTAAGTCAGTCTTAAACATAAATGACTAAGTGTCATTGAGCCTGAGCTGTGTGCTCTACTCAAGCTGAGTATCAATCTCAAGCTGAGTGCTTGAATCAAGCTGAGTGCTTGACTTAGACTGAGTAATATGTTTACTCAGTTGGTGTGTCCAATCTATGAATTAATTACTAAGTGTTATTAATTTTTATGTTCATACGTATTTGAATCAGTTTCAATTCGTATTGTATATCAATTGTGTATTGATATATTTACAAAGTGTTTATAATCTTATTATTTGTTAATATTATTATTTTACACTTGTATCCGTTGGAGAATGATGTGTTTCTACCCTCTAACTGTTACATCAAGCCGTAATTTTTCGGCGTAACGGATTAAAAAGGGATTCCAACGGTAATTTTTCTCTCTCCTCGAAAAGGTATATATAACGACCTTAACCGCATTTTAGAGGTTTACGCTGCAACTTCTCATCTCTAAACCTCTCATCTGCCTATATACCTTTCAACAAATTTGCTACGTGCAATTCCCAGTTCCATCGACTTTGAAACCCTAACTCGCTCTGTGCGAAGATCATTGCTCAGTGCAACGAAATTAGTTACTCAGTGTAATCTGCAATTTCATCGATGGAAGGAACCACTCTCATTCTCAGTGATCGAATGGTTCGTGGTGCTGCGTTGAAAAACAACGGATTTCCGCTGATCAAAATCAACAATCAGCGTGCATGTCTTGATATCCCTGTGAGGAAACAGGGGAGAGGATATGAAGCATGGGTTGCTTATATTTGGAAATGCCCTTTGGCATTTGCTTTCATTGGAGCGCCTGTTCACATCGTTCCACAGCACCTTTTGGAGTTCTCGTACACGTGCACATTTAACCAGAACAGAGGATAGATCATTGGCACTGTTCTTAATGGCGATAGAACAGTGGCCATCACGGTTCAAGGGCTAAGGGATGTTCTTCGACTCCCTGTTCAAGATGTGTTCGAGCCCACCGTAACTCGACAAGTGGCAAGGTCAGTTCTACCTCAGATGGGTCACCCTCAAACTGAAGGGGTGATTAAGAAGGCCACTTTTCCCATCAGCTGGGGCTTTATGGTTTCACAGTGGTACGTTCACTGGGAACGAAGGTTGGAGGCTTGGATCAGGTGAACGAGTTCGAAATGCAGCTGATGTATAACATGTTCTTTGATCGCCGTATCGACTATGCACAACTCATTTTCAACGAGCTCAAGGTCCAAGTACTGAAGACCACCAGGGATCTTCATGTGCCTTTCATAAGGTACTTGTCCCTAGTGATTGAAGCTGAGTTGGGGGACTTATATGAAGCTGGATGGGATGTGTTCCCTGTTCCTACTCTCAGTTCTAAGATGTTTAACAATGACATCTTTCCTGAGCAAGAGGGTCTAAGTGGTCCAATGCTCTTGGTTGCTGAGGGAGCTTCATCGGAAAGTGAAGAAGAGGAATCAAATCAAGGGGGAGCTTCTCAAGCTGACACAGAAGTTCAAGCTGAGCACTCTGCTCAGGCTGAACCAGTCCACACTGAAGCAAACTCTGGTAAGACCTCTCCACTTTCTCTTTCTTCTCACTTTTCTCCATCTACCTTTGGAGATAAGACTGCAGTGGAACCAACTCAGTCTAACCCATCTCCACCACCTTCATTCCATCTACAATTCCAATCTGAAGCCACCCCTAGTATGCCCACTGCTGCTAGGGAGAATATCCATACATACCAAAGAAAAACTGCCAAAGGTGGTGCCACTCCTAAAGGCATCACTGGAGCTGAGATCACGTTGATCCCTCCGGCAGGAGTTGAGGGGGAGACGCCTACTCTCAAGGTGTCAACCTCAAGGCTCTTTAAAACCCAACAGCCTAAACCGGGTGTGGTGTCTACTCAGCCCACACTTACTCATGCCATAGGAGAGCCTACTTCTGTGTCTGAACAGACACATTTAGGTTACATTGAACATATGACCAATCCCCAGGGTCAATCACCCCCCTCTATACCCAAAAGCCAACCACCAACCCATACACTTCATATTTCGAGCCCTATTCGTTCTATTCATTTCTCACACTCTAGTGCACGACCTGTCAATGTTTTATCTTCAAACCAGGATGAATCACAGGGTCCAAACTCTGGTGCACATGAATTTGAGGGTCCACACCAACCCTTGGATGATGCACCCAAGTCTCAACCTTTACAAGCTGACTTTGATTCAATTATCACATTTCTGAAAAGTCAGTTTGAGATCCTTCATTTCAAAAGAAAGAAAGCCAAGAAGCATTTGTTGCTGAGGCTAGATGCTCTGGATACTGAAGTGGCAAATCTGAAGTCTGCAGTTGCTGCTCTCCATCAACAACGACCTTCAAACCCTATTGATGATGACAAAAAGGGGGGAGAAGGTGAAGGTGAAGCTGAAGCTTTATTATTTTTGGCAAAGAGAGCAGATGATCAACTTGAGGGGGAGAAAACAACAGAAAAAGACACTGAGCTGACTGACAAAGCAAAAGGGAAAAGACCAGCTGTGGTCAGCTCAGGAGAATCAGAACAACTCCCTCAACAGAAGAAAAGGAAAATGGTTCTTAGTGAATCATCTGCCTCAGATGACGATTCTGCAGATAAAATGACTATACAAGAAAGAATGTCACTGCTGGCAGTTAGAAGAATAGAACAAGAGAAAGCTGACCAGCTTGGGATATCTGTTGCTGAGCTAAGAGAAAGACAAGTGAATGCTCAAGCTGTGTTAGTCAGTGAAAAGGAAGCGAGAGAAAGGGCTTGGCTGATCAGATCAGAAAACAAAATGAAGAGTTAGCTAAACTCAAGCTGCCTATAGTGCCTAAGGAAGAAGAGGAAGAAGAACCTCCGATGGAAGATCAACCAGAGGAGGAGAACATAATGGATTGTTATACAAAATCATTCTTCTCTTCTCAAATTCTCTCACTTAAGTTGAGTTCAGCTCAAGGGATCATTATTCTCGAGTTTGTATTGAGAAATGGTGAGACACCTTCTGTGGAGCTAAATCAACTACACAAACTGGGTTATGAGGAATGGAAGCAAGTGGCAGTGCTCATTAAGCAGATGGAAAGGTCTACTGCTCGAAATCAAGTTAAAGATGAGCTGCTAAGACTACTTGCTAGAGCTGATGCGATGCAATTAATACCCAGGTCTGAGATAGCAACCCTACTGACTTCCTTTCACAAAATAGGAAAGGATAAACTAAAAAAGTCAGCTGGTTTAGCAAAAGCAAACAAGGACAGTCTTGCTCTTCCTGAAGGCATGGAGTTTCAAGAGAATACATATGTTGAAAAGCCTCAGAAAGGGTTCATGTACTTGGATAGAAATGGTGAAAAATGCTTCCAGGCTGATGCATCAATTTATACATGTGGGGTATCTCAAGTATTTGCTCTGAGACAAATTGTTGAGAAAACTGAACAGACGGCAAGGTTCAGATACAGAATAAACAGGGCAATACGATCACAGAAGGATCAACTTTAACACTTACCTAATCTACAAGAAATACTTGAAGAAATAAATGAAGAGATTAAAGAGTTTGAAGAGCTGCATCCTGAGTAGATTAGTTCTACTGTAAATATTAGATTAGTTCTAATTTTCTAATCAGTTCTATTAATACAAATATAAAGTTTGATATGTTCAACTGTATTATGATGTGTTCATAGCTATAAGTCTGATAAGTTCAGCTTAATGAATAAATGATAAGTTCTTATTCATTAATATAATTAGTTGGTGTGTTCAACTATTAGTTGGTGTGTTCAACTAAAAATTGGTGTGTTCCAATTTAAATTGATAAGTTCAATTAATATTGATATGTTCAATAAATATTTGATCAGTTCAAATAATAAAATCTTAATAAGTTTAAGATTTAAAACATAATTCTGTTAAACAAACTTAAGAACTGTTTGATGGTTTTGTCATCATCAAATAGGGGGAGTTTGTTGGGAAAATGATCTCATCAGTTTGAATTTGATGACACAAAGTTAAGTTTGTAAGATGAGTTCTACATATAACTTAAACAAAATTATGAAGCTTAGTCAGACTGAACACTTAGAGTGATTCAGACTGAGTATAAGCTGAATATAAGTTGAGCATATGTTGATCAGTTTATATTATACCTTAGTTTGTTTATTAATATGTTTAATAATCTGTGTATGTCACATAAGGTATATATCGAGTAATCAGCTTGATGTGTTTCAAGCTGAGTGACTCAGCTCAAAAGCAGAGTCAGCTCGACAGAGTTGCTAAATATGTTTTAGTCAACTAAGTTAGACTTCTAAGGATGAGTTAATCCGATAGTTAGTTAGCAAATTAGGATTAGTCCAGTTTGTTAGGAACCGTAGGAACATGATTATAAATACTTATCTCCTGATAAGTTTAGAGGTACGACTTTGATTCAAAAACAACTAAGTGTTGCAGAGCCAAACCTCACATCACCGTATGTGTTACGAATCTTGATTACTGTTTGTCAGTTCAACGTGATCAAGAAAAACTCACAGATTGCCCAAGTGTTCGTGTGTTCGAACTATCACATCAGTTGTGATATTGGTAAGTTGTCAATCTGTGTGAAATCCTGTTTAGAGAGTCGTCAGTATCTATAATCATAAGTTGATTATAGATAGCTAAGTTTGAGAGATTGAGAGATTTATATTATGTGGTTATATATCAAGAGTTGCTTACTTAATAGTTATTGTAATCATCTTCTTATTCAAAGCATTGTAATCATCTTCTTAATAAAAACATTCGATTGATTGTGGTTTGATTTACTGTGTGTAACACTTTTATTTGATTTGTTCAATTTTCGCAGAAAGTGTATTCAACCCCTCTTCTACAGACCTGTTACTTGTTGTTACTCTCTCATACAAGGGACCAACAACGAGTTTGATGATCCCCGCCCCGATTACCCGATAACGGCCCCGATTACAAGTTAATACTAATTATTTAGATATTAATATGCATAAAATTATTTTAAATAGAAAATATACAATTTTTTATACATTTTCATACAAACTAATTTTAATGGTTGTCTTTATTTGAATTGTTTGGTTTTGATATTTTTGATGCATTTAGTTTCTTTAATACTTTATTTTAGGTTCATATATGTTTGTATTCGATACTGTTATATAATTTAGCATAATTGTTTTTTAAAACTCGTGGTAAAATCATAACCCTAACGATCTACGTAGTGAATAAACACAGTTCCACTTTAACCGGTATCTTTGCGGTGAAAATTACAAATTTAAATACAAGTTTTATATTAAACGGGGATACCCGTTTCCCCGCCGTTTTCCCCGGTCACCGACAGGGATCCCCGTTTAAATCCCCGTGGTTTTTTAAGCGGGGACGAGGAGACCAATCCCCGGCCCGAAACCGCCCCGTTGCCATCCCTATTTTTACTTCGCAATAATAATAATAATAATAATAATAATAATAAATAAATAAATAAATGAGCGCGTAATTTGGGTGGTGAAGGACAAGAATTCTATTGAGAAAAACAATAAAGAAGTGAAAAAAGTTGAAAAAAAGGACGAAGAAAGTCAATCGATACAATCAATTCCCTTCCCAGATTACATTTGCTGGCAATTTTTAATTGAATTTCAACCACCTCCTCCCATTTACTCCCATCCCATCCTATAATAATCCAAAACCTCTTCCCCAAACAAGTTACCGGCCATAATTCACGGCGGTGCTCCTCCTCCTCCTCCTCCTCCTCTCATATAACTAGCTTCCAAAGCTTCTTCAATTCAACTCTCACTCAACCATAATGGGTGCTGCTCCATCTGTTCCTCAAAACTCTATTCATGAATTTACTGTCAAGGTATCTTCTTCATCTTCACAATTAATTAATTTATAAATAAACACACACACACACACACAGAGGTCGATGTTATGTTCTTTGAAATGGAGTTTTGGTTTGTTTGTTTGATTCATTGATTTTGAATTTGAGAAAACGATGCAGGACTGCAAAGGGAAAGATGTGGATCTTAGCATCTACAAAGGCAAAGTTCTTCTTGTTGTTAATGTTGCTTCCAAATGGTTCTCTCTCTCTCTCTCTCTAATTTTGTATCTTGTATCGTAGATTTTTGGAATACGATTGCTTCCTCTCTTTTAATTCTTCCTTTTTGATTTCTTCATCTTGCTTTTTTGGGTGTTTTAATTGCTTGCTTGTTTGTTTTTGGATTGAAACAGTGGATTTACAAACTCAAATTACCCAAAATTGACTAAGCTTTACACAAACTACAGAGCTAAAGGTATGCTGCTTTTACCCGCCAAAGCTTTTACACTTTACACGTATGTTTTTCAATATGAATAGTTGATTATGAGTCTTCTTCGTCTTTTGCTGGAACTCTTTTCTCTAACGCCCCGTTCTCGAGTTATTTTTTGGAAGGAAAGGGAGGGGAAGGGAAGGAAAGTATCAAAATTGTGTGTTCTTGAGTTTTTTAAGTAGGGAAACTGAGGGAGGGGAAGGGAGGGGGAAGGAGGGGCTATTTGTTTAAAAATCCATCCTCCCAAAAGTGGGATGATTTGGAAGGATGGAGTTCCCCCTCCATTTCCTTCCAACTCAAGAACACAACTTCATCATTTCTTTCCCTTTCCTTTCATTCCCTTCACTTTCTTTTCCTTCCCTTTCCTTCTTAAAAAAAACTCGAGAACGGGGCGTAAAGGAACAACTTGAAGAATCAGAAATTAGAGAGTCGCATGACGATTTTCAGATATAATGAAACCAATTGGGAATTGATACGCAATTTTTCATCAGAAGGATAGACAGACACAATTTTAGAAGATATAATATTTCTGGTTGATAAAACGGATTATCTAGTACTTTTAGAGTGATATAATTTGGATAATTAGTGTGAAAGTAGCTTATCCAAACTGATTATGCCAAAACACATGATCACTTATTCACTTAAACCTAATCCAAACACCCTCTGATATAATCTTATGGGTAACTTATGTGGCTTACCTAACCTAAAATTACACGGTATTGATGAAATCATATTATCATATACATCTTAATCATAATCCTAATCGTGGACGACTAAGCATGGTTTTATATATCTATCAATTTAGTTGAACTAGTTTTATGGTACATGATGCCCAGCCGTTTTCTTGATTTTTTTGGTCTTGTGTCAAAGAGTAGATGCTTTATCGCTTCACACGTGAGCTTACTAGCTGTAAAGGACTAAATCTTGCAATACTTCATCATCGAATTTTATATCAACAAAGGCTAACCATGTCAATATTGGATTGAATTCATTGACATGATCTATGATTCGCACCTCTAAAGGGGTTATGGACTTACTGTCCATGGCCCATGGGTTATGATTCAGACCTCAAAGGGGTAAATAACTCTTGAATCATGACATGATCAGTTAGCACCAAAACTTTTTTTCTTTTTACATGTATAGTGAAAGATATTTGTGAGCTAGCACCAAAATACTAATAGTGATAATCACCAGGTCTCGAGATCTTGGCATTTCCATGCAACCAATTCTTGAGCCAAGAACCCGAATCAAGTGAGAAAGTGGAAGAATTTGCATGCACAAGGTTTAATGCTGAATATCCCATCTTCCAAAAGGTTGGTTTTCTTTGTTACTCTTAAATGTATCTTAGTTGAACCATATAAGAGCTCCAAGGGCCTCATCAGTCGTCACGCTATAAAACCTATGAATAAAGATGAGATTCACACACACACACACAAAGATATATAAACAGTTTGCGAAGAGATTGCTTTTAGACGTGGCAAAATAGGTAGGTTGGACAATGGGTTTATTTGCTATAGGTCATGTCAGACTTGGACGACTTAAGACAATTGACCAACGGTAATTTTTATTAAAAAAAGCTAAACATGACCAGTATGGTAGTATGGCTATGAGTGATTTTGATGGTTAAACTACACAATAAGTTAAGCAAGGGTGGTTAAGTGGTTGGTGGTTAAAGTACAAAGCTTTAAGCATAAAAAATGATGCAAGTTAGCTCTTATAATAGTCCTTAATTAAGTCTATGTTTAGCTAAATCCTTAGTATAAATTATTTAGTGTGTTCAATGTGCTTACAGGAATAATTTTATTTCAATTTAATTGTTCTTTTAATAAAACGGTTCAACAGATTTTATGCATTAAAAGACACTTTGGCAACTTTCGTCCTTTTTGATCCGTTTCTCTTTAGGATATTCTTCTTATTCTACTCATTTGAGCCTCAAACATAACCAGAATCAACCCTTCTTGAGTAAAATGATCGTATATGTGACCAAATACCTTTTTATATCATTGTCTTGTGTGTATGCATGATAAAGATGAACTGGTTCTGTTGATTAATCGTCTGCTTGTTTCTTAAAGATTCGTGTCAATGGACCAAAAGCAGCACCGGTGTACAAGTTTCTTAAAGCCAAGAAAAGAGGGTTTTGTGGGTCCAGAATCAAATGGAACTTCACGAAGTTTCTTGTGGATAAAGAAGGCCAAGTCATAGGTCGTTATGGACCATCTACTTCCCCATTATCCATTGAGGTAAATGGTTGCACACCCGCTTTTATATGAATGGGTTAAAAACAGGTCAAACGGGTCGCCAAAGGTGTTAAAAGAACATCCTAAATCATTGTATTAGAAAAGTTGAAGATTATTTTTCAGTTATAAAATTTGCAATCATATTTGACCTCTAAAATCATGGGACATAAAAGTATTCTTGGTCTTCCTAGCCTGGCCCGACCCGTGTTGGCCCAGACAAAAACTTAACTTTTTAGGTCAAAGAGTTACCTTTCCCACAGCTTTGTCACTTTTATTATTAATCATGAATTCGTCAATAATTAATCGTTCGATCTTCCGTAACTTGGTTGCAGAAAGATATTCAGAAAGCATTGAACGCGCAGTGAGGTAACGAGTTAAATTCACCATGAAAGTGAAGGTAAGCAAGAGCCCCGCAACATAAATCCATCCAACCATCAAAACGGGCGTTTTAGGATGTATAGTATAGTCATCAAATAGTTCATGAGTTTAAACTGCTATTGGAATTTTTAGATGGTTGTTTAATACCGTACGGTTTGTAGTTATTAGATGTCAAGTTTTCTCACTTCAGTTGTGTTGTTTTGAAGTTTACTTTTTTTATTCTTTGGTATTATCATTTCTTTTTGTTCAACTGAGTGAACGGTGTGGAATGGGTATATGGCGTGTGTGGTGGTTTACCGTACAGTGGTCCACAAATTTGCCACTACATTGCGCTGTCCTTTATTACTTGTGTGGAGCTCTCTACATCCTCGTATGTATGTGGTTTGCTTTTTTGTTAGGGATAATTTCGTATATGTCCTTCCAAACTTCCATTATTACGTATATATCCTTTGAAACTTTAATATTACGTATATGTCCTCCTAAAACCTTTAAACTCACGTGTATATATCCAAAAACCTATTTTCTTATTATTTAATCAATTTAAAATCAATAAACTTTATTATCTAATATATATTTATTTAATTGCCCTTAACCCCCATCGACATCAGATTACCCGCATCGACAGATTACCCCTTCAAGCCCTAGCGCTTTCTCCCCATCGACAGATTCAAGCTTCTCTTGCGATTGTCTTCCTCTCTAGCTTCCTTCGATCGTGCTTGACCAATTGCCATACCGTTAATTCGTTCAAGCTATACGGTTTAGGCAACATTCTTTGTACATTTTTAAATGGGTGTGCAAAACAAGAATTGATAGATTTTGCAACATGGTTTACAAACCCGGCAAATTGGTCCTGTTAATTCGCTTGTAGAAGATCCCTTGGTCAAGGTTTGCTGGACACGATGGTACCTCTGATGTCTTGCTACTGTTAATTGGTATGTTTTGCTTGGTGGACACGACACTGTTGCTTGTCTGTTTATGATGCTGAATGGATGATTTGTTTGGTGGTCATACTGCTGCGTCTGTTGCTGCTTAGAATGGTCATATGTGTTTTGCTGTGTATACTGGTTATCAGTGTGTGTTGTGTTTAAGAAAGAATATATTGGTGTAACTGGACTAGTTTGTTTGAATGAAAGTAATTCCTTGGTTGTTCAAAAAAAATATCCCTTCGTCAAGGAGTATACATACAGGGGAGATTAATGTTTTTCTAAGAAAGAAACAACCAGAGGAGCAGGAGAATGAAGAAGAACAGGAGAATGAACAAGGACGAACAGGACGACGATTGAAGGAATGAACCATCACGACGGCAGTAATCAATCATCCAAGGGATGGTATACGTAGGTTTGGGTATTGGAACATATAAGGGCAATTTTGTAAAAACACAAATAAATATATATTAGATAATAAAGTTTATTGATTTTAAATTGATTAAATAATAAGAAAATAAGTTTTTGGATATATACGTGAGTTTAGATGATTTAGGAGGATATATACGCTATATTAAAGTTTCAAAGGATATATACGTAATAATGAAAGTTTGGAAGGACATATCCCTAACTCAATTTAATGACCGGAGTAGTCCACTTTTTTGTTTTTGCTTTTCTTTTTCTTTATTTTTGAAATTTTAATTGGTTATTAAATACTATATAGATCCTATAATTTGGTGGGTTGGGAGTGGTAAGATTTGGTTAAGTGGTAGGTTAAGTATTAGGAGGAAAAAGCTGACGTGTCAATGTGATAGAAAATAATCTCTCCTACAACTCTAAGGTCACGTTTATTTCACCGTAAAGCGAAGAAATAGAAATGATTTTAATTCATCCATGTTAGTTATGAAATGATATTACCTAAAGAAATATAAATACTTCAAAGAATTTAATTTCTTTCCAAATAATGTTACCAAACGTAATATACAACGGAATTTAATTTCAATTACATTACATTTCTTCACATTACGGTAAAACAAATGGCCTAAGTTTGTGGCTTACAAATCACCCCAGTACCACATGATCTAATAAAATTAGGGGAAAATGATACGTGCCTTCAATAGCACCTATTTGTTACATGTACACAACATGTAAATCGGATAACTAAAATACCCCTATTTTAAGTGTAATGTTAATGCAACACCTAAAATAAGTAGTATTAACCGCCCATGTCATTTCCACTTAAAATGAGGGTTCGCTGTAATTAATTCTAAACATCATGTTTTCTATTTTACACTATTTTAAAAAATTTCTGTAATAGTCTAAATTTACTCACTTTCTACTTTTTCTAACATTTTGGGTGAAATCATCATAAGATGTGACCAAACCAAAAAACCTTTCCTCTTATAGTAACATAACATAAACAAAAAAGAGGTTATCCACAACGAGATAATGTTTACTTGAATTTAAAAAAGTAAAAAACTTATAAAGATTCAATAAACAACCGTGAAAGCAAAAGTAGAAGATCAAATTCGTCAACGTGACCTAAAACTTGGCAAGAAGTCAGCAGGTTCAAAGAAATCCCATCCATCTTCTACAAGCACCTTACGATCATCAGTCTGTTTTGCTACCCAAGGTGATAAACCATCAACATTAGAAGATGCAGCTTCTATTGGAGACTTGGGTGATTGTAGAGCTACCTCTGATCTTGAACTCTTGTCAAAAGGATCACCACCTAATTCTTCTGCACTCTTCTTCGGGGTTCCAAATATCTCGGCCTCGGGCTCAATAGGTGTAACAGTGATTCTAGAAGAGGAGCTTGAAGAGGCTAAGATTGACGATGTTTGGCTTGAAGATAGCGAATGGGATAAGGGGATCCGTTTGTCACACTTCTCTTTCAGTAGTAACACATCCTGGCATTTCACAGAAATCTCTCCTCTGCAAATATGTTTCAGAAATGGTTATTTTAACACACAGTAGATTCCGGCAGAATCATTTTCAAACACGCCAAATCGGTTTATCTTTCTTTTAAAATAACTATAGCATCGATTGTCGTATAACATTTTCAGTAAACGTATTCAGACCGATAAAAAACTCAAAGTTCGAGTATAAAGGACAAAGACTTACTGTAAAATATCAATTGCACGACCACGGTCCATGAGAAAATCTTGCAACTATAATACAAAATGAAAAATGTCATAATCTGCAGGACATTGCTATGTTCACTGGTATTGTGTGTAATAAAGAGCTTAAAAGAACCTACCTTGGAATTTTCCTCTGCTTCTTGGTTCAGTCTCTTGGACTCTTGAACTACTTTTTCCATTTGGGTTTCTTGGTACAAAAGTGCTTCTCTGGCAGACCGTTGTTTTTCTAACTTTTCTTCCTCTGCTGCTGCAATTTCTTTTAAAGCAGTAGCCAATCTAAACTCTAAACCTCTACGCATCTACAGAATAAACATTAGATGAAATAAGCATCACATGATAAGGGCTTGGTGGATAAAATACACACAGAAGGCAGATAAAACATTTAATAAAAGTTCATACACTTCAAACACAAACCAAAAAGAAACTACACGGTTCCAAATAATGCAGCCAACTTATGGATGGGAAGTAGCATTCAAGATAAAAAAAATAAAGTATCAAACTTCGTTTTTTGTATGAAGAGCCTAATTATTTCTCAAACACACCATATGCAATTACGTATAAACATTAAAATATTTCGAGCTTATGATATTTACTATTAGACCAACAGGCCTCTCATACACATTAAAATATTACACAATATAATAAAAAAAAATCATACCTCATCAAGAAGTTCCAGTGATTTGTTTCTCTCATCTGACAAAGTAAACAAACGAAGCTGAAGCTCTTTGAATTCAGTAGCCAGGATAGCCTTCTCTGCATTAACCTCTCCGGCATGCTGCAAAAAAATTTAAAAAAATAAGTATAGACACAAAAGCAATTAGAAGGGAGCAAATAACAGAAAACAAGAAACAACAACCATGTCATTTGCTTCTTTTGCCCGTAAAAGTGCCTGTTTAACCTCATCCACTTTTGCAAGAATATCAGAACAACACCTAGTTATATCTTCTTTTGCTTGTTCAGCAGCTTTTTCTTTAGATTCAACCTCTTTCATAAGATCAACAACTGAATTCATAGCCAAGACCATGGTTTTCTGCATCAGAAAAGAATATCAAAACATGATGCACAACATCTCAAGGTCAGCAAAAGAAGCAACAAAAACAAAACAAAGAAAAACCTTTATTGAACACGTTGACCAGGGTTTAATTGACCATTTTTTTAGTTTTTTTCACATTTAATAACAATGTTAACACAAAAAACAAATTACATCAACAACAATCTAGTCTTTGAGAATAAAACAAATTGGAAGGTTTGACGCATTATTGAAATTATCTGAAATGTAAGCAACTTTCCACCCAATTAAGGTGTTCTTCTTCAAGCTCCTTTTTAAATTACCCGCAAGAAGCTTAGATAAAGATGCATAATCCAAATCAAAAAAATTCATATAGAATAAACGGATTGTAATCCCACATCTAGAATAAAAAGTAGAAACTAATTAGGTTGCATGAAGATATAGGCAGGTACAAATGTACCTTGTTATCTTTAGCTTCTTCAATGATTTCCTCAAGAAATTCAGTGCTACAGTTTGTTTCAGATCTAGTAAGCACAGATGTCACAGCAGATTCATTATCAGAATTAACAGTTTCGGTAGCAAAAGCTTCTTTATCTGTTTCAAAGGCAGATTTCGACGAACAACCGGTATCAGATTCTTGAGTTACAGCTAAACTTGTCTTGCAGATGCCTCCTACTAACGTGTTGCTGCCTGGATCAATTAATACTTTGTTATCAAAATCCACATGCATGTGCTCAAAATTGGCTGTGAGATCAGCAATATTATCTTCCTCTTGAATAGATTGTGAAGCTCCAGACTCCGTTAGTAATAAAAACTCGCCAAAAGATGTAACATTTTCACCTCCAACTTTCACACTAACTTGTTCATTATTATCAGAACCCCTTTCACTCGGTAAAACACTATCAAAATTAGTAATGCTACCTTTATCTCCACATTCAGCTTCATTTTCACCATTCACTGCGTCATGATAGCAAGATATGACAAGTGGTTCCACGTTTACAGGCTCTACAAAAGTGTGAATGTTAAGTTGATCAGAAAAACAAGCATCTGAAGCTATAAAAAAGTAAATACGTAGCGTCAAATTAAAAGTCATACAAACTTAAAGAGCCAAAAATAA
Source organism: Pulicaria dysenterica (assembly GCA_947179395.2). NCBI lineage: Eukaryota > Viridiplantae > Streptophyta > Magnoliopsida > Asterales > Asteraceae > Pulicaria > Pulicaria dysenterica. The sequence continues at coordinate 72,767,092 of OX359288.1, read as the reverse complement.
AATAAAAATAAAAACACAATAACTAAATACAGTTTACCGAATGCTTGAATGTGAGTTTTGAAACCGATATGCGATATTAAACAATCAAAGCCAGATAAGGAGCTGTAATAATAATGTGTTAAATATGTGATTTTCTGTTTGAGGTTGAATAATTAAACAGTCGTTATTGTTCGGCAATTTTGGACTTTTAATAAATAAAAAATTATGAACTTAAAGCATTATTTTATTTTGTTATAGTATTTAAAATCAAAAGATGAGATTCAGTTTATGTCCAACTAAATAAAGTATCCATTAATTAATAACTAGTAGTATCATTGAAAAATGTCATTCATTACAACAATAACCTTTTTTCAAAATTGAATTACAATAAAAAAAATGGATAATAATATTTAACAAATTTGGCTTTCCTTTATATTGATCAGTTTTCCTGCGTCTGAAAAGAATTGATTGTTTAAGACCTAGCTTTTAAAAAGATTAAAATCTGAATTACTATATCCAGAACTTGATGATATAAAACCCAAAAGTTTATACGATATACCTTCCATTGCACCAGGTAAGCTTTCATCAACACCCGAAAAACGAGTTTCAGTTGATTGTTCATGAAGATAAGGATTAATAACTACATTTGACTCGACTTGACCATTTTTGCCACCATCTACAGCCATCAAACAAGAAACACAGACCAAATACGTTTAGCTATAGGAATCACAAAAATCCCAAAAAAAGGTCAAACTTCTTCAGACAAATCTGTCGAACCAAGTACCAACTGTTACCTTCATAGAGCTCAAGTGGATTCATGAAATCATTAGAAGAATCAACTGCAATTGGTTGTTCACGAATATGTGGTAAGATTTCGTCAATAACAACTTCCACAGCTACATCAGCATCCTTAGAGTGTTCAATAGCCACAGCTCTCAGTAATCGAGAATCAACCTGCACAAAGAGTAGCTCATTGCAGATTTGCAGAATTGATGCATTTTTGCAGCTTTGAGTTGTAATAATCACTTCTTAAGGTATCAAATTATTGATAGGTTTTGATAAACAAAGAAATTTAATACAAATTTTTACTACCATTTGATACCCAGCTTTCTTGCAGCTCAAATATTCGTACAAGGTAGATTGCAGAGTTACAAATTTTAAATTCTGATCCTTGCAATTATCAAGTAATCACTTTCTATATGCACATCCAAAAAAATGTTTAAAAATTCAAAGAAAAACAAAGAAAATTTTACAGTATATTTACCAGTGTCTCGGAAACACAAATCATATAACTTTTCTATCAAGACAATTATAAACTCCAAACAAAATTAATGTTAATTTAAGACCTACACCGCCAATCAGATATTGATCTTTCACTTCATTTCCGGATAGTCATATTGCTTGTTTACAGAGAACTAAGAGTAACCATATCTCAACTTAATACAAAAAATAAATTTTTCTTAAAACATCCATGACATATAAATGAAGATTGCCACTACAGAGCAATTGTAATAAAGAACAGAATATAAAATAAGCAGAGTTACCGACTAATAAAACATACCTGTGGAAAAACGTCCTGTAATACCTTATAAACAGTATTAAATCCCATCTTCAACCTCAACTAATCCTGCACGGAAAGTAAACAGTGATGAACTACTGAATGCCTGCTCTATTTAGAACGCAGAATTTGATCAATACTTAACTAAAATCACTGCTTTCAGCTTATTTGACTATAAGAAACTTGACCCTAACAACGACTGATTAAGAAAAATATAATTGCACGTTTCTTTATACAAACAAAAACCTTGATCATCAGTTAAGCATATAACAATCAGGAAAAATGCAACTGAAAAATTCCAATTTAGTCAAATTAAAAGACAAAATAGTTAATAATTCACAATTCGGGAGTGAAATTGCCGAGAATAGGAAACGAAACTTCAACGAATAATCCATTAAATTACTTTGGCGGGTTTTCTCGATTGGTGAAATCTGATGATATATGATCAGAAGAAAGGAAGCTAAACAATAAACGCGAAGAAAAGGAATTGAGAGTAGGAGAGTTTGCCTTGGATTACGCAGTTAGGTTGAGAGATTCAAACCCTAGGAGAGGGGTGAAGATTGGGTGGAAACAAGAAGGTTGGATTGACAAGAATATGAAACGAAAGCATATGAATTTAAAGTGTTGGTGTATTGAATCGAGGGTGGAAGTTGGAACTCGTCGACAAAGATAAACCCCCTCCCTAAGAAATTGAGCGTGTGAGGTGATAATTAATAAATTATTATCTATTAATACTTTTTCAAAAATTATATACAATATATTAAAAAGCGTGGGGTGCCTATGACTTTGTGTCCGGATCCGGGTTTGAGTGAGTACCGGGTTTGGGCCGGATTATATTGTTGGGCTGTTTTTTTTTTAAAATTTGGTTTTGGGCCGGTTATAAACGGTTACTGCTTTTCACTAACCGGTTTTGTCTCTGACTTCGGTCACCGGATTTGGACTCTGACCGCGGCTGTCTCTCCTGCCGTAAACCACCGCCGTTTTGGGAATACCGGAGGCGGTTATCCCCATCGCTGCCATGATTACCGTGGTTTTCCATAACCGCCACCGTCGTAACCGCTAACGACCGGTAATCTTTCAGGCGACGGTCGTACAAACGAAACAGAGGAAACCGTAAACGGTTCTGTTGAAGCGGCGCGTAAGAGAAGGCTAACCCTGGTCTTCGATAAAGGATAGAAACCACCGAGATGTGGTGGACAAACCAGGGGAAAACCCTAATTTTTAAAGGGGAGAGAGACCGTGTATGGGGAATCTAAAGGAGATCTTGGTTCAGTGGTTCTTGAACCATCAATAGGGAACCTAAACTTAATTTTGAAAATAAAGAGAAGGGCCTGGGAATCATTTGTCTGCCAGGAATATTGCGTACAGAGAAAGCAATATGGAAAAGACAAAAGACTTTGTTTACATATTTAGGATTATGTTTATTGTCCATTTAAACACATTCTCTTTGTTATACATATGCGTAAAAAGGAAATCAGGCTAAAAAATATACACTAATTTATGTGGTTTGATCAAAAGTTATTTGACATATATACTCTCAATAAGTAAGAATTTTTCTTATACTTTGTATTTTTTTTTTTTTGACATTGTGTATATTATATTGTATTTGCAATCAATTAGCAATGTTTTCATAGTTAACATGAGAAATTTTCAATATATATAATGTTTAATTTGAGTACTTTTTCTTAAGTCTTACGACATATTGTATAGTGAAGTTGTTGCTAAGATTACATGTTTATAATTTATTACTCCAGATACGTACATCACGTACCGTGCCCGGATCCGGGTTTGGGCCGGATTTCATTATTGGGCTTTTTGTTTTTTTTCGAATTTGTTTTTGGGCCGGACATATATTGGGTCAAGTTTTTTTGGGGCCGTACAAATTGTTTTTTTTTTTTTTTTGAAATAATTTTATTTTTTTGGCGGGCCGGTTACGGGGGTCGATTACGGGTTTGGGTTTTGAATTATAATTTTTTCCTATCGTGCTCTTGTGGGACCAGACCGGTTTTTTATTCTTTTTTTTTTTGTCGGATAAGAGCCGGGTTTAGAATGGGTAGGGTCTGTCAACCCAAGACCCGTGCATTCTTTTCACAAACCGGGTTTACGTTTTCAGCCACGATCAGATTATAGTCCTCCCACATCCGTGCTGAGCACGGGCTCAAACTAGTTAGTACTTAAAAATAGAACATCTATATCTATCTTCTAATTCGAAATCATAACATCTATGTCTATCTTCTAATTCGAAATCATAATCTTTTATTTTATAATTTATAATCTTCGATATAAATAAAATATTAAATTAAATAAATATTTATTAAATATCTATAATCAAATAAAGAATTTTAACTATTAAATGTTAACTATCTTTTAATAAAAATTAAAAATCAATTTTAACCTTGCAGATCAAGGTTTATATTATTTAAACTGACACATGCACGCACGAGTATTTCGGAAGTGTATTTGATATATTAAAATTTTCAAATAAAATAATGCAATAAATGAAATATCACATTTGTGATGAGAAGAATTGAGTTCAAATAAAAAAAAGGTTAAGGTACTAAATGTAAGGAGAAATTAGGGTTTGACACGTGGCAAGTTTGTTAAAAGGGTAAAATAGGAATCATGTTTAAACAATATATCACAAGTTACTAAACATAATTTATAAACAACTTATAATTAATTACATTAGTATACAATTTTTATAAAACCCCCTCATATTATCTTTCCAAAATTGTTTTGAGAATGGAATAATTTTGAAATTGAAGGTTGTGATTGGTTAATTAAGACTCAATTTATGATTATTTTTAGAAAATTTGCATGCCTTATATATATATATATATATATAAATATATATATATATATATATATATATATATATATATATATATATATATATATAGACAAAAGTTCATGCGAGAACCGTTGTTAGCGCGAGAACCGCGATAACCAATCTAAGCCGTCCAATTCCCCCTCCTTCAATGTCATTGCACACCCATGAATTCCTCACATGCACCCTGCCACACCCTATCCCTCCACGCTCTCCATCCATGATACTTCCCATATCCAAGGAACGGCTGAGATTGGTTCTCGCGGTTCTCGCACTAACAACGGTTCTCGCATGAACCCTCCCCTATATATATATATATATATATATATATATATATAAAAATTATTACTTAAGCTCAAAAAATATTAAAACTCTGTTCTAAACATTATTATATTGATAAATCATTTTTACGTTGGTTTTTAGAGTAATCATAATATGCTATCTTTCTTTAATATTTAGACTTTTCATTAAAATCACAAAAAGCGATAGTAGTTATAATTAAATATAAAAAATTGGTCATTACTTATTTAACAATCATCTTCTATTATATATAAAAAATTAATTTAACTCAAAGTTTATTGTATGATCCTCATCTTTGATTTAATAAATCAACTTTAATTGTATAATATTGATATTCATTTTGGTAAAATTTAAAATGTAATTTTGAGTTTTTACGTAAAATTAAATTGAAGGGAGAATTCCATTTATATCCTTTCAAACTTTGGTAAAAACATATGTATATTCTTTTAAACCTTTAAATTGCATTAATATCCTTCTAAAAGTGTTTAATTCTCATATGTGTCCAAACATTAATTACATCATTTTAAAATGTGATAAATGTTGGGTATGACTTGATTAGCGGATTGGTGTTTGAAACTAGAATTAATCGGAAGTTCGACGTGAGCGTAAATTGTCGGCATAAAGTGAATTGGAGTTTTGCATGGAATTAGTTTGCATGGCTTTTTGAATGTTTCTGCCAAGGTTACACGTCGAGGAAGCTTAATACATGCCAAGGGAATTATAAGATGGATGGATTGAATTAATTGATATGCTGGGTTTTTTGAATTGATAAAAGTACACATGGAGTGGATTAAGCAACGTGGGATTTTATCTAAATTCAAAAGATGGTTTAATGTTTATCGCTTATTCAATACTTACTTATCTTGTATTCGAAATTAAGATTACGGCCGTTAATTGGTGTATCATTATGTATTAGAGTTGGATTAGGTTTCTAATTTGTGTTGCCTATAAATACCAAGGCTAGGGATCAAGTCATATGTACATTGCAAAATATATCTGGAGTCATAATAAAGAAGTCTATGTTTCTGCCCGTGGACGTAGGTCGTGTTTGTACCGAACCACGTTATATATATATCTCGTGTTCGTTTATTTTATGTTTTTCGCATTATTCTAACGCTGATTTTAATGTCTCGATCCTAACAATAAATTACCCCTAATATAATTTAAATATTAAATACCCAATATACCCTTAAGTATTGATTAGACCATTACCTAAAATCAAACTCACGTACACATATGTTGTCCTCCCTGCGATCATCTTGCTTTCGATTTCTCTCCCTGCGGTGATCATCTTCTTGCTGATTCATCTTCCTGTCGATAGAACACTCTACCGTCGAGAATCAAGAGGCTGAGACATTGTTCTTCTCCAAGGCTGTTGTCGAGACTTTTGTTCCTGCAATCGAGAGTGTTTTTGGGTTTGTATCAACAAATTAATCTGTCAATCAAGTACAATATTCATGTTTAACTGTCATCGAGAGCTTTTGTTCCTGCCATCGAAACTTCATAATTACGTGCTCCAAGTGAAATCAATTTGCATTCAAATGTATATAGATTTGTTCTTGCCTGGAGTCTTCATACGAATATATTAATTTGTACTAGTTTAATGACCCGTGGAATCACGGGTATTACAGAAGTAAACCTAAAAAAATATAAAATTATATACGGAATATTTTGAATTATGAATCAAATAATATCGTAAATAATTTGAAGATAAGTAAATTCTTACAAAGAATATAAAGTACATACATACGAAATAGAACTAAATTTTTTATACAACTTTATATACAACTTGTGTAACATTATCGTTGTCACAAATTAAAACTTTTAATCTCTTCAATTAGGCACGCACAGATTTCAAAAGTAAAGTTGACATACATGAAATACTATAGAAAGATGTACGAAGTCTACATATAAAAAGAATATGTTGTCATATCTTTAGAATATGTTAAATATCATGTCTATAAACACGGGGGATGATTAGAGTCACTTTTAAACCTTCTTAGATTTTTAGAGTACTGACACTTATGAATAATAAAATTGTAAAATATACATATGAATATAAAATGTATTTAAATACGGGGATGCTTAAAGAAGGTTTTAAAGATTTACAACCTGAATAATAGTAAAAATGTATATTAAAACAATTGTAATACATGTTGGTTTAAGAATTACATATAGGTAGCCAAATTGTTGAATTAAGTAATAAATGAGGAGATTTAAAAATTGATTCTTTACATGAATTAATGAGTTCACAAGTATATGGTGACTTGCAGTCTTATAGATCTAAGTTTTGTTTAGCCAAAAAAACAGTAGATAATTGTAACACGAACTCACAACTGATATGTATAAAAATCTAAAGGGCAAATTGCGCGAAAATACAACAAACTATGTCGAAATTGCCATTGTATACAACCAACTCTCTATGGTGGGTGGAAATGGGTCGGTAAGAATGGTAGAATCATCGCAGAGGATAGTCGGAACGGGCATGGAAGAGTTGGAGGGCAGCCGTTGGGAGCTCAAAGAGGACCGTATCAAAGTTTTCATAAGGATCTCCGTTCGTCCACTTACCATCAAACAAGGTATCAAGGTGCCAATAATGACTTGAAGTTTACTTCTAAGAATCAAGAGTCGTGTGTATCGGTTTATGTGTCTAATTTTCCGAATAAGTGGACATCAAAAGAGATGTGGAACGCTATGAAAGATGAAGGGAAGGTTTGTGACGTTTACCTATCAAAAAACTTGAATCTCCAGGGCAAAAGATACTGTTTTGTTAGGTTCCAGCTGAGTGAGAGGGTGGACGAACTATGGAATAGATTGCAAACTAAAAAGTTTGGAGAACACAAAGCTGTGATTGGGCAAGCCAAGTTAAGAGATCGATATGTTCAACCTGTTAGAGGGCGTCAAAGGCTGGATCAGTTTCAACTCAGGATCAGGAAGCAAGGTGGCGTAAAAACTTCTGCTTTAAGAGTTAATGGGGTGTCCTTCAAGGATATATTACTCAACAAAAAAGACCGTGGTAATGGTAATGACGAGGCTGAGAAAAGAATGGACAGATTCGAGCGGCGTAAGGAAGCCAAAACGGTAAAACCAAAGTATAGCTTTATGACATCGAAAAATGATCGGAGTTGGTTAAAGTGGTCTTTGGTTGGAGAGGTGTATGTTTCATCAACTGAGGATGTTACACTGGTTATTAGAAATCTTGAACTACTTGCTACAAAACACGATTTCATCACAAGAACAATGGGAGGGAGCTTGTTCTTACTAACTTTTAAAAATAGTAACTCCATGAAAGTTTTTATGAACAAGGTGGCAGAGGATGCGGAGATTGGTGAAGTGTTCGAATGGGTTAAAGAGTGGGAGGAGAGTGATGTTGATTCAAGTGTGCTTAGATGGATCCGCATGGAATGTATCCCATTGCATGCTTTTAACGAGACTTTCTTTTCTTTTATTGCTAATGAGTTGAGATCGTATATCATGGTTGATAGAAACACGAAGGAGAGGAATAGACTTGATGTCGCTAGAGTGTTGATTAGGACCCAAAGTTCCGAAATTCCTAAGCTCTTTCAAGTCAAAATCGATAACGACACCTTTAAGATTTTCTTGTTTGATGACGGTGCGTCGGGTTTTTTACCCACGAACCACGATTCAGCTGCAACTGAAAGCTTCATGGACGCACAGAGATCGGCAGCCTCTTTTTCGGCTAAAATCCTTACGGGCTTAAATCAAAAACCGGGAAGCGAATTTGAGATCGCTGAAAAGAAAAATGAAGGTGTTTCGCCGGCCGGGAAAGGTTCTTTCAAAGGTGACAGGAAGGTGGTGACTTTGGAAGATGAAAAGATTGGTGATAATTGTGTTGGTTCACATAGGGTGGATAGCATCATCGATGGAGGCGGAAATGGGGGTTCCAAGATAAAGATGGCAGATGCATTTAAGAGGGACTATAATGAGGTTGAGTATGGTGGCTGCACTAATTTCGAGGAGGAGATTTCACTTTTACAAAAGTCAAAAGTTGATGTTGTTTCTCTCGATCCTTCGCAGCCGGGTGTAGATAAAGGAAAGAATATTGGGCTTGGGCTTGAGGGTGTAAAGGTTTGTGGAGGAATAAATAGTGGGCTTGGGATTTTTAATGTTATTAATCCTAAAGTTGTTGAAGAAATCGATTTGAGCTGTGAACAAGAGGGTGGGCTGGATTTTTCTGTTGGGCCGTTTAACAAGGATTTAAATATTAGGGGTGCTACAAATACGGAGGATGACCTTGTTAGTGTTCAGATACATGAATATTTTGACGACTGCGATAAAGTCTGTGGGGAAATTGATACTGACAAATTATCATCTGATGGTGATTTTGAAGTTAAGAGGAAAGAGATGCTTCAAGATAGGAGTTTGTGCGGAGGATTGGATCGATTTAGCTTTTGACAGTGGTAAAGGAAAGAAAGGGGGTCGTTTTAACAAAATTAAAAAGATTAAAAGGGGTAAAGGCTCGGTTAAAGGGAAGAAAAGGTGCTTGGCTTCGTCTAAGGGTCAGAAAACGGGGCCTGCTGGGCAGTATAAGGAGTCAAGCGAGCATTGCAGTTTGGAGGATTCTGACAAGGAAGTGGAGAGGGTGCTGGAGATTATAGCGGATATGGGTCTGCGGCTGAAAGCTTCAAGGGAGGAGGTGAAGTTGCGATTAAGGAACGATGCTTGCGTCATTCAAGGTATGTAAATGTTATTTCCTGAGTTATTGTGTTTTAATATTTTTTAGATGTTTATGTCTTTTAATGTTAACGGGGTGGGTAAGGGTGCCAAAAGAAGAGCAATTTCCAAGGTTATACGTAGTGTTAACCCTTCGTTTGTGATGTTGCAAGAAACCAAGATTAGTGATCATAGTGACAAGGTTGGTAGGGGTTTGTGGAAGGGTATGGATGTAGGCTCGGAATGGGTTGATGCTTCGGGAAGGGCGGGTGGTATTTTGACACTCTGGGAACGAAGTTTTTTTGAGCTTAAAGAAGTAGTTAAAGGTCAGTATAGCCTGTGCGTAAGAGGTTTCTGTAAGTTACTTAATACGGAATTAATGGTATGTAATGTATATGCACCTAATGATAGGGTTAAGAGAAGATTATTGTATGAGGAGCTGAAACAATATAGAGAACAATATAGGGTGTGCTGGATTCTGGGTGGGGATTGGAATGAGATCGTGTCGCCTGAGGAAAGATCGTCATGCTCCTGTATAGATGGGGGTATGAGAGAGTTTAGTGATTTTATTGATAGTGAGCATCTAGTGAACCTACCTATGTCCGATGGGAAATACACTTGGAGTAATAACCAGATGCAGCTAGTGTTAAGTAGGTTGGATCGTTTCTTGTTTGATGTTGATCTATTGGAATTGGTTCCGACTTTATTCCAATGGGTTTCACAGGATAGGGTCTCCGATCATTTTCCTGTTATGATAGGTAAGAAGGAGGTTGACTGGGGCCCCACTCCTTTTAGGATGTTTAATTGGTGGTCTAAGGAGGAGGGCTTTAAGGAGTGCGTGCAGAAGAGTTGGAAAGGTTTGTCGGGTAGTTTAGCGGTTAGGTTAAAAAATGTTAAACTAGCAATTAAGAGGAAATTTAAATTTAATAAAGATTCATTGCGGGACAGAATTGCCAAGTGTGAGAAGTCTCTTGTGGAATTGGAGAGCCAACGGGGTGCTAAGCCGGATGATGAGGATTTATGGATTCGTTGGAGACAAATGAAGGATGAGTTGTGGAATGTGAGACATAAGGAATTCGATCAAGCCAGGCAAAAGTCTAGGTTGATCTGGTTACAAAAAGGGGACTGTAATTCTAAGTTTTTTCATATTTCGTCCAAATCTAGGGTTAGGAGGAATCAGATTGGCTCTATAGATATTGAGGGTAGGTCACTTAAGGATCCTGTGTCAGTCAAAGAAGGTATTGCGGGGTTTTTTGAGAAACATTTTGATAGGAAAGGGTGTTGTGTAGAGACTAGGGGGTTGGGGGTTAAAAGTATCTCGGATGAGAGTGCGAGGTGGTTGGAGAGAGGTTTTGAGAAAGGGGAGGTTAAGCTTGCGGTTTGGAGCTGTAACGGGGACAAGGCTCCTGGCCCTGACGGTTTTAACCTGCACTTTTTTAGAGAACACTGGGACCTAGTGGGGGATGATCTCGTCAATCTGCTAGAGGGCTTTCACGTGGACGGGGTCCTTCCTAAGGAATTGGGGGAGGCTTTTATAACACTCATTCCAAAGGTTAACTCTCCAATAACTATTAAGGAGTTTAGACCAATCTCCTTAGTTGGGAGTGTGTACAAGATTGTGACGAAAATACTGGCTAGGAGACTTAGTACTGTCATTCTAGAGGTGTTAGGGGACCATCAGTTTGCCTTTACAAAGGGTCGGCAGATTTTAGATTGTGTCATGATTGTAGAAGAAATCATCCACGAGATGAAGTCAAAGAAAGAGGAAGGAATACTTTTGAAGCTAGATTTTGAAAAAGCATATGATTCCATTGAGTGGGAGTATTTGATAGGTGTTATGGCGGAAATGAATTTCGGTAAGAAGTGGATATCATGGGTTTTAGGGTGTCTTAACATTTCTTCTCTGTCGGTTTTGGTCAATGGTTCGGCTTCCCATAGGTTTCCGATGAAAAGGGGTTTGAAACAGGGAGATCCGTTATCCCCTCTATTGTTCAACATTGCGGCAGAAGGGATCAATGCCCTGTTTAGAAAAGGGTTGGATCTAGGGCTTTTTGAAGGTTTTAGTTTTTCCGGGCACCCGGCCTTGACAATTTCACATATCCAGTTTGCAGACGACACTATGTTAATCAACAAGATGGATATTGATCAGTTGAGGAATTTGTATTTGGTACTAAGGCTGTTTTTCCTGATGTCTGGGATGAGTTTGAACATACGAAAGTGTGTGGCCTATGGGATTAATGTCAATGAGGGGTGTCTGGTGTCGGTGGGAGATATACTAGGGTGTCAGGTAGGTAGTTTACCTTTTAATTATCTAGGATTGCCAGTGGGTGGGAATCCTAAAAAATTGTCTTTCTGGGACCCGGTTATACTGAAAGTAAAAAGTAGGCTTGAGATGTGGAAAACTAGGTTTTTGTCCAAGGCGGGTAAGGTCACGTTAATTAAATCAGTTTTAAATAATTTGCCTTTGTACTACATGTCTTTATTCCGGACGCCGGCTGGTGTGTATAAGAAGTTAGAGAAGATGAGAAGACAGTTTTTCTAGTCTAGTGGCAGTGTTAAGAAAGGTTTGTGTATGATAGCATGGGATAAAATTCAGAAACCTAAAATGAATGGGGGTTTGGGAATTGGTGATTTACAGGTTAAGAATCATGCTCTATTGCTGAAATGGTTATGGAGATATTGGAACGAGGACAATCCAGCTTGGAAAAGGGTTGTCAAATGTAAATACGGAGATCTTCCTTTCAACGATAGTGGTTTTTCGATACCAGATAGGAAGGTGTCCTCGATGTGGAAGAACATTGTGTCAATGTGTTCATCTGAGCACTTGCTTAAAAACGTAGTTAGTGAAGGTTTCATAGCCAATTTGGGTGTAGGGGATAAGTTTGACTTTTGGGGTGATTGGTGGTGTGGAAGCTTTGATTTAAAATCTAAGTTCCCTAGAATATATGCCCTTGTTGTTCACAAAAAGGTAAGGTGTGTAATTTTGGGGCATGGAGGGGTTCAAGATGGGAGTGGAAGATAGAGCTGAGAAGGAAGGTCTTCGATTGGGAAAGGGATATATATGACGAGTTCATGAGAGTGTTAAACTCTCAGTGCCTGCGGAGGTCCCAGGAAGATAAGGTTTCCTGGAAGTTAGACAGAAGTGGGGATTTTTCGGTGGGTAGTCTGATAAACAGTGCTAGTAAAGAAGAAAGGAAAATCGGTTTTGCTGTCCTTTGGGAGTATTGGGGCCCACCTAAGGTTAGGCTTTTTGTGTGGCAAGCGGCTTGGAACAGCATATCGTCTAGGTCAGAACTTGCGCGGAGAGGTGTGTTGAGGCAAGACGAAGATATTTGTCCGTTATGTACTTCACATAGGGAGTCAACGGTGCATCTGTTGTTACATTGTAGTAAATCATGGGAGATTTGGTATAGAGTATTGAGAGGGTTAGATATTGTTTGGGTGGTTCCCAAGAGCATTGTTGAATTAGTTGAGATGTGGCCTAAGTTGTGTAGCAGTAAATGGATTCGAAAGGTGTGGATGCTGGTATTGTTTGGGACTTTATGGACTATATGGACTGAGAGGAATAACGTTGTCTTTAGAAATAAACAATTGAGTATTGAAAGAGCGGTTGATTTGGTTTGGCTAAGAGTAGGCCAATGGTGCTATGTGAAATGGCCAAAGGTGGCAGGATCGTCTCTAGATATGTGCATTAGGCCAGTATGGGTGATGAGAGGAGATAACTTGATGGCTAGTATGGATTTTGGTGTTAATCGAGCGGGGGGGGGGGGGGGGAAGGTAGCCATTTATGTGGATGGATCGGTGGGTGTTCTGACAGGCAGAGCGGGTATCGGTGGGGTGTTCAGGGAGGGTAGCAATGGGTCGTTAATTGGTGCGTTCTCAAAACCAATTACCATGTGCTCTCCTCTTGTAGCAGAGATGGAAGCCATGTTCTACGGGCTGCTAGCCTTAAGAAGCAATAGAGTGTTGGAGGGTGGAATTGTTGTGGTCATCTCAGATTCTGAGAGGGCGGTCAGTATGATAAATAATATATCGTCTCCAGTACACGAGGTATCCGATGTGTTGAGTAGAATCAGGACCCTGGTTAAAATTTTTGAAATGTGGGAAGTCCAGTATGTTCCAAGGGATTTGAATAGGGAGGCAGATATGTTGGCAAGAAAGGGTGCGGATTGAGTGTCTACATGGATTGCATGGGTTTGAGCTCAGAATGGAAGTGTGTATTTCGACGTACTATCTAACCTTGATGGTCTTTTATTTTTTCATATTTTGCAGGTAGAAGTAAAGTTGCGGCAACTTCTGTTAGGGGTGGCTCGATTATAGTAGTGTGTGTTATGTGTGGTCAGGTTTTGGGTAAGGCCTTAGTATGAAAAACCTACTTTTAAGTCTACTTTTCTTTTGACGGGTATATATGTGTTATGGGTCGCAACTATATGTTTTGTGGGTTATGTGGTCACTGTCCCTTATAAGTGTGGTGTTTGTCTTGGGTCTGTGTTTTGTACCGGCCTTGGGGAGGTTGTAGGGGTTTGGGTGGTCTCTGTTAAATGGCTCCATATTGGGGTGTGGGTGTTTCCATATTATGGTGGGGTTGGGTGGGTGTTATAAGGGTGGTGCTGGTAGGTTAGAGGCTATGGCTTCATATTCAATTGTGGCGTATATGGTGGCACTCTATAACGCACACACTATTCACTTCGCATTCCTTCGTTCAGTAGCCATGGCTATAGGTTAGCTTTGGGGTTTTGTGTGCAGGTGTTTTGCACTTTGGAGCCGAGGGGTGATAAGGGGGGCATTCCAATCCTTTGATTTGCTGGGCCTTTTTGTGTGTGCCCTTGTAGATCCTTCTTTCAAGCTTCAGAGTTTCGTTGGGTGTTAGGTCCTAGATGGTTGCTGGTTTTATGCGATTACGTCATTTGATGCTAGTGGAGATGGCTAATCGGCCATATCCCAGCTTTCTTGGGTTTTGTTGGGAAGGTTTGGGGTGGGGTTATAAGGGTGGTGTTGGTAGGATAGTGGTTGTGGCAAGGTCTTTTTCTATGGTGTAACAGGTGGCACTATCAATGCACTCACGTCACTTCGTTTTCCCCTTATGTATATTGCCATGGCTATAGGCTAGTAAGGGTGTGTAGTTTGGTGCAGGAGTTTGCACTTTGTTGTAACCAAGGTGTGATAAGGGGGGCATTTCAATCCCTACGGTTTGCGAGGCCATCTTTCGAAGTGCTTGGCAAACCCTCCTTTCAAGATCCAGAATTTGTTTTTGTGTGCAGGTGGGAGGAAGATATAGTGCAAATCGCATCCAAAGTATTACGTAGGGCGGATCGTTTGAATACGGTGCTGCGAGTTGTGATTTGGTAATGTGTCTTGACACTTGTTATTCTTGGTCTGCTGAGTTTTAACGACGATGGTAGTTTCCTCAGTTCGGTATGGGGCAATATGGTTACGGTTATATGATGATGCTGTTAGTCCCACGGGTATCGCTGAGGCAGTTGTGTCTATGGAGTGGCTGCGGGTGCGATGGCTCTATCATAATAGTGGTTAAGGAGTAGAGGCGTGTGTCACGTGATAGTAGGAGATGATACGAATCTATGTTGTGTATAGTCACTTTAGCTTCGTTGTGTTTCCTCAGTTTGATGTAACTAGGTTGTATTGTACCTTTGTATAACACTATTCTGGTGGCTGTCCAAAAAAAAAAAAAACAACCAACTTCAGTTTTTACCTAAAAATACAAACAAGTTCCATTTTTGATTCATTGTATACATTTAACCTGTGATATCAGGTTACCAACCGGTTTCTCCCTTATTTTTTTTATTTTTAAATTAATTTAATTAAAAAATAATTATTGTTCTTCAATTTGAATTGTTCTTCTTTCAGATTCAATCAAAACACCCAAAGAATGGTTTTTCAGATTCAAACCTCATAAGCCTTATCAGCCATCCCCTTCTTACAAAAAACCATTTTCAATCATGTAAGAATCAACCTCATAAGCTGGCACATAGGACCGATCTAGTTTTATGCAAAAAAACACAGTCTCGATCTAGGGTTTTCTGGTCTGATGATGATGAAGATGAAGGTCTGCTGATCGGTTTGTAGAAGAACTCCAAAAATCGAGCCCCAAACGTCGAACCCAGATCTGTTGATGATGAAGATAAAGGTCTGCTGATCGGTTTGTAGAACTCCAAAAATCGAGCCCCAAACGTCGAACCCAGATCTGTTGATGATGAAGATGAAGGTCTGCTGATCGGTTTGTAGAAGAACTCCAAAAATCGAGTCCCAAACGTCGAACCCAGATATGTTGATGATGAAGATGAAGGTCTGCTGATCGGTTTGTAGAAGAACTCCAAAAATCAAGCCCCAAACGTCGAACCCAGATCTGTTGATAATGAAGACGAAAGGTCTGTTGCCGGATCTGTTGATGAAAGGCCCGAGGATGGCGGCGGCGGTGGATGACCAGATCTGTTGATGAAACGTCGAACCCATATCTGTTGATGAAGAACCCAGATCTGTTGGCGGCGGCCGTGGATGACCAGGACGGTGACGGTGGATGACCGGATCTGTTGATGAAACGTCGAACCCAGATCTGTTGATGAAGAACCCACACCAGATCTGTTGATTGAACCACCACCACCAACTGGTTTGCTAATTCCGTTTCATGCTTTCACCATAAATTAGTTTTTTTTGCTTAAAAATTGCGATTAGGGTTTTTTGTGTTCTTAAATTGCGGTTAGGTTTCTATTATTCCAGATCTATGTTCCCATCTTGCGATTGGTTTTCTTTCAGTTACATATATGAATTAACATCTTGCACTTGTGTGTTATTTTGTTCAAATCTATGGATTTCTATTTGCTTGAAGATGAAATTTCAATACACATGATGGAACCTGCTTCCCAAATTCGTAGGGTTACGAGCTCTGTAATATTGTTTTGGGTTAATTTATTGGTTTAATGGTTTCTATCCCACCGAAGTTGTGATTTTAAATCTGGATTTCACTTGTTTGTTTAATAGTTTCTTGTTCATCAACTTGGGAACTTGAAGAATATCTTGAAGAACATCAAGAACATATGAATGACTAATTAAAAAAAATTCAAAAATAAAAGAAATTACCGGTTGTATACAATGACTCAAAAATGGAACTTGTTCGTATTTTTAGGTAAAAGTTGAAGTTGGTTGTTTACAATGGCAATTTCGATATAGTTTGTTGTATTTTCGCGCAATTTACCCAAATCTAAATGGCTAAATCAAACGACCAAGATATTAAGACTGATACATATGAAATTAAAAGTAGACATACAAATCGTTTAAAATATATACAAAACAACACAAACCACATCAAAAGCTTAAGCATGCTCATATCACAGATCATGACATCTCATGGATTAGTCAATGGGCGATATAGAAATATGAAAAAGAAATTAATCTACTTAGACAAAAATTACTAAATCAAGCAAAAGCAACAACATTCAAACAAACAACCATTCTACTTGGTGACTATTTAAGAACACATGTATAAACTATGAAATATAAAGAACAACTAAAAGTTTTTCATATTTAGAGAAAAAGGAAATTCACGTTCGCATAACTAATAACTTAGTGACGATTTAAGAGCACATGTTTAAAAGAAGTAAAATATACATACTAATTTATACACACGAGCATTAAATGACCAAACGTGAAACCCAACATAATCAACAGAGAATCGTTGCTCACCTCTCACCTACCAACTACTATTAATGGATAACAAAAAGTTACGAATATACTAATTCTAAAAAAGTGTCATATTAAATTTATATCAAAATGTAGATAAAAATAAGACGGTCGTAAATATATGATTATTTTTTCTCTAGACAAAATATATCACAATTTACTATACATAATTTATAAACAACTTATAATTAATTACATTAATATACAATTTTTATAAAAACCCCTAACATTTTCTTAAAAGCCCTCCACATATTTATAAAACCCCCTCACAATTTTCATCTAGCACCCTCCAATTGAATTAAAATTGAAATCGATATTAAGGACTATCTTTCTAAATTTGTTTTGTAAAATTGAAGGATTTTGAAATTGGAGGTTTTGATTGGTTAATAGATTTGATTTAATAGTTAAAAAAGGAAAATTTGTAAGCCTTTTATATATAGATATAGATAGATAGATAGATAGATAGATATAGATTCTTCTAAAAAAGTGGAAGGTTATCTGAAATAAAAACCAAATTAGAGAAAATAGAATTGACAACTACTATATATATATTTTTTAAAAAGCTGACGATACTTTTAAATATTATAATCTTCAAACTAATTTTAAATAATTTAATTGGAAGATCCTAAAATCAAAATATTAAGTGAAGGGTAAGATTAAATATTCATTATTTAAAAATAATAAAACAAATATTACTTCACTAGTTTAAACACCCGTGTGAACACACGGGTCAGACATAATTACTTATGAAAAATAGTTTGATTAAAAATACTATTGTTTTGTACAAATGAAAGAATATACTAATCTTAAACTTTTTATAAATTTAAAAAAAGTTTATATTGATTCCGATCAACATAGAAAAATAAATGAAGACAACTTTTACAATGATGTAAAATTAATTTACGATAAGATTTGTAAAAGAAATAAAATCAAACCTAGTATGGGTCACGGCATATATAAATTTTATAATTATTTAATCTGAGCACCCATTTTTTAAATACCGAAATCCAATTTTGATTTTTCTTAGGTCAAAATTAGATTCAGTTTTGACTTTAAATTGAAGCTTTCTGTTGTCTTCTTTCACATTCTTGTTATTTTGACATTATATAATCATTTAGTATATTCTTATTAATATTTAATATTTTTCATTTTTTACAACCAACCCGTATATTTCACGAGTATCTTATTTTATCTTTAATATTAAAAATTATTAAGGGATTTAAATTAAAATCAATTCGATATTATATTTAATTTATATTTACTAACTTAGATGGATCTTCATATAATTAGCTTTAAGTATATATGTCAGATCGAGTTTAAATTAGAAAACATTTAAATTTTATTAAGTTTGAAACATAGTTTTGGATGATATTAAAAAAATCTTTGTTTTTATTAATGTCGATCAATTGCATGTTTTTTATGGATAGTATAATCTTTGTAAATTTTTTTTTTGAAAAATAGTTATGGATAATTTATATAAATGCACGTAATATTTATTATTAAAGATGATTTCATTTGTTGGTTATATTTGATATTTATCATTGATTTGATTAAAGATTATATTTATCTTAATTTACATTAGTTAATCATATTAGTTTGACTCTAAAAAGTCAAAATTAAAATTTTGAAATTAAAGAAATAAATGGCTAAGATTAAATCTTGTATTAAATGAAGGGTCCAGATCATCTAATAATTTTTTCGTAATTAGTCTTTTATATATATTAGAAGATTAATTAAAAAGAAAATGAATTCGAAGTATTAAATAGTTTTAGTTCAAAAGTATTAGTTTGTGTGAGATCATAAAGATACATGTTGTCTTACATAGGGTCTTCAAATGGACCTGCAAGTATAAAAAGTTGTCACCATTTATATGTCTAATGGGGATTTGATCTTGTTTAATGCTCAAATTTCTACATCTTGTTTTGGCTTCAAACAACGATTGATAACCAAATGATTATCACCTTTGTTAAACTGAAGCTTTTATGCACAATTTTCGAAATAATCGCCCTAAGACTCAAAATTTATCTCATTCACTATGTTGATCATGTTTAACGTTTTCCTGCAATATTATATCATGCTTATTATATTTGTATATATATACACACACGAGTTGTTGGGTAAATAATAAAGAAAGAGTGAAAACGTAATAGTTGTTCGCAGATTTATAATAAAAATAGGAAACGTAATGGTTGTTCGTTAACAAATATATTTTGGTACGATTAGTGTGTGGGAGACAGCTCGTTGTTACTAAGTCGTTACCGGCATATACATGTCTAGCCCCTCTAATACATTGTATAAAAGTCATGACACGAATAGTACGCACGCTAGTAGATGTCAAAAAATGGCATTGAAATGAGATAATAAATTTACCCAAAACTCCGAGATCTCAACTTATTTCTATATTTTATATTTTATATTTATCATGAATGCATATGATATTTTGTACACAAAACACACGAATTCACTAAGTCATTAGGCTTATGCATTTACATATATATCTCAATGCATAACAAGTATATCAGAAAAACAACCGCTTACGAAACCAATGATGCTTGGAGACTTTGCTTGTTAGACCTTTTAGTTAACTAGTTTCTTTCTAGCAGAAAGTCTAGTTAGTTTGTAATTTATAGCTCAATAACTAAAGTTTTAGTTTGTATCATTTTTTACTTGTGCTATAACCGAAAATTCTAATATTGAATATAATGAAACCGATAGTTTGTTTATATAAAGTACCGGGTGCATGTCACATTAAGGAAGCATACTTGGTTGATCCCTAAAATCCAAACGATCTGATGAAGAAACATCCTTGAATCCTATCATTTTATATAGTGCACTCAAAAGGTTAATAGCGGCTATAGTGTTTAGCCTAGGGCATTGTGCCCTAAAATGGGTATATGCCCTTCCAATCATCCCCCTTGTGTCCAAACACCCCATAATGCTTATTAAATGGCATTTCATTCCAATATCTTAAATAACAATAATGAAATTTATTTAATTGATGCTCGTGATGTTCTTAACAATATCATGATAATAATTACAAGTTTGGAAGTGTATATTACAAGGAACGCTAATGGTAAGCTCTAATGGACACTAATATGTCTATACAATCTGTGCGAACAAACTTACACAAACCCCGTATATAGTTATACCATTACAATTAATACTTCACCATGGTGAGAGTGATAGAAAGTCGGGTGCTCAAGTTGAAGCGAAATTACAATGAAAGAGAAATTAAATACCTAAGTAAGAACTTATATATAAAAGATAACGTCGTGGTGAGTTTCAAGAAATGTGATGACGACGGTATGTTATAACTACGGTGGAGGCATACAAGATAGGAAGATGTGCGACTGCGAACCTAGAAGACCACTGCAGGAGGAACAACAACTATGGTGGCGGAAGGCAAGAGGCGTGGTGGAGTTGCAAATAGTGTAGCAAAAATGGATTTGGGCGGTTGATTAATCACCGCATATGCGGTAGTTATCACTTATCATCATTCCACATACATAGAAATCAAATGAGTGGCCAAGTTTATCGGTCGGGGGGAAATGGGTCAAAAATCGGACAACTCGGTGAATCGGATGAATGCGTTTTCATTTAGTTGATTGAGAAGGATGAGACAAGGAGCAAGGCGAAGGGTTGTGTAGGTGTATTCTGATGATTGAGAATGAAGAAAAGTGGTTGATGCCCACTGAGAAGGAAGATGTTTGAGAAGGAACTATGAATGCGACTTTTCTACTAATCAAGAAGGAAGACATTTCTATTTAAATAAAAAGGAACTAAGACGAAGATAAGCGGGTGGGGGCCTTTAATTAGGGTTGGCAGAATTATTTTATGGTTATTAAAATTTTATACCCTTTTATTTTATATTAATTATTACTCTTCATTTTTGTTTAATTACTAAATCATCATTGGAATACTTCCTAATTCAGTCATCATCTAACTATTATGATTAAAAACTAAACTAATTATGAATTTGTGTTTTTTTCAAGCCTCTTAAACTTTTTTTTATGGTTATTGACTTATTTTATTAGAACTAGTGGGATACCCGCGCAATGCGGCGGTGACAACAAATAAAGAGGGATGTTGGTAAGTTTATAATCGTCCGCAATAGATAGGACATTGCAATGAAAGCTGCAAATGGTGTTTAACGTCGAAATCATGTTACAAAATATTTGGTGTAAATTAGATTGAACGATTTAACATTCATCACATCTAGTTTATATGGAAGTTTGATGTTAATAATGTGCTAAAAAGAAATAGATTTAGTGTTGAAAACTTGAGTAGATGACAATCTAGATGGCTACATTTCCACATAATTATCTATCTATAAGTAGGAAAAATAAACATCGACACTGCCTAATTTATCCGCAAGGTCAATCATTGACTCGAAATCCACATCAAATAGCAAGCTTCCTCCACTCGTAAAGTCGAAAAGGGCACAGTAATGCAAATCTTCAAATTTATGGAACCGCTGATGCATGAACTCCAAAAACTCCGAAATATTCCAGCCAGTAATTTCGAGATCCGTAAGTGTGTACATCTCGCCGCCTAAGTAACAAAGGAATGGGTCACTTGCAACATTACCATTGTGATAGCAATTCACGGTAATAACTTGACGAGCCTAAGCAATGATAGAATGGTTAATTTTTAAATAAATGCATTAGTTTATAACAATCGATAATATTATGTTCAATAATAAAACAATTCATCAATTTTTATATAATTGTAATGATTAAGGCAATAATTTTTTTAGCAGCTAAAATAAAATTTTAAATTTCGTTTAAAATTGAATATTTTGACAATTGATCTTCTTGTGTTTTCTAAACATTGTTTGTTAATAAAGATTTTTTTCAGTTTTTTTAAATAAAGATTTTAGTAAACTTTAATAATAACCACAATACTGAAACGAAGATCACGTTAGCTTTACTACGTTATAAAGCCCAACTGTTCAACGTAAGTCAATGAAGAATCTACATTTTTGAATTTTAATAAATTTTTGGCCATCAAAGCATCATTATCAACAATTTGCATTTCCTGTTAACATTTTCTTACAAATTGCATGTTAATACATTTGTGCTACTTACATTATCATTCATTTAATTTATGTGTTGAAAGAAAACAACTAAAACACAAATATCTATTTATTTATTACAAGTATATTCAAATTGCATCTAAAAGCCCAAACAAAATAAGACAAACACTATTATTTTCTTAAGCTCATATTGGACCACACTTATTTTTATTTCAATTTAAGATCCATTATATTTCACAGCCCATTATATTTTAAGCCCAATTAAATTATTACCTAAATGTAATGGAGTACATCTGATCTTATAAAATCTAATCTATCGAAGAATCCAGATACATACTCCACCGACTGTACCACCGACATATTAGGGTTTCGATGTTTGGGCGACTTTATCTTCATCGACTGATCGACGATTTCAAAGCGAAGTTCTCGGTAGGGAGCTTGAGGCCGTCGCCCGGGGTGAGGGCTGAGGGGGTGTTTGGCTCGGGTTTCTCTCTCTTCCTTACAAACACAGACATCCCAACGCAGTCGGTGTGTGTGTGTGTTTGTGTGTGTGAGAGTCGGTGTGCATGTGTGTGTGAGTCGGTGTGCGTGTGTGTGTGAGAGTCGTTGTGCAAGCAATTAAGAACTCATCGCTGCCTGTTCGTAGTTTCTGGTTCGTTTTAAACGTAATCATGGATCGTTCTACCCATCTGGAAAGTGGATTAACATGCATGCTTAAAATCAGAAGTCTAAGTTGATGTTATGAATGAACTTGAAGTATGCGGAATTGGGGATTTTGAAGGGCTCGGAATTGATAGTATGAATCAATCGGATTTGGTGATTCCGATTATTTTTTTGATCGGAATTGATGTGAAACCCAAATAAAATGATAGGAATTGGACTCCTTGCCTTGAATTGGATATTTATAACACTTTGATCGGAATAGAGATTTATTCGGAAATGCTATAATCGGAATTACTAATTGACCGGAATTGATGTTAATCAGAATGGCCTTTTGCTCGGAAATGATCATACTCGGAATTCCATTTATTCGGAATTGATGATTTGAAGTGCTAAATCGGATCTTGATAATTCATAACACTTTGATCTTAATGTACCTTTGCTCGGAATTGGCTTGGATCGGAATTAGCCATTACTCGGAATTTGACAAGGGTTTGATCGGAATTAATATATTCAATCGGAATTTGACATGATCCGAATTCTAATGTTGCCTATGCTCGGTATTAGGAACTTTATGGTGAATCCGAATGAAATGAAATTTAATGAACTCCTTGATGACTTGAAGATAAACATGAGTTTGTATATCAAGTGTGACCTTGACATATGAATGGAGTATGTGTAATGCCTAAGCTAAGGAGTTGGATGATTTCACAGAATTACTAGTTGGAAAGGGTAATTGTGAATACGCATATATTTATACTTGTTGTTTATGAGTTGGTAGATTATTAGTTCATGTGATATGTAAATATATGTACTTGTTGATTTATGTACATGTTATGTATTGTGCTTATGATAGACTGTTAAGCAAATACTGACTAGTAGTTATAATGCTCAGGTGGTGACAAGACTCAGTAGATAAGATTGCTGAGTAACTTGAGCTTTTGAAGATATCGGTGAGTGGATATATATATTTGGATATATGGGTTGTAATCCTGGTTGCCTTGCTCTTAAAGATATTGTATCTTGTTTATCTGTATATATACATGACGTATTCAGAGATCAGTTTGTTTGGCTGGGCTTGTTGCTTGGGGATTTATAGTATCTGATCTTGAGGGGCATTTGTTGCACTCAAGGGTGCTTGTACTGTTATCCATGTTAGCAGGGCTATCGGTAAGCCTATGCTTTGGGCGGCATAGGTTGTAGGTGTTGCAACGCCGCCGATTCTCTTTGACGATTTGAGTATTTGTGTTTGGGCTTTATGCCTTGTATGTACTTTGATATCTATTCTCTCACTAGCTTTGTGCTAATCCCCCACCGTTGTAATCTTTTACAGGACACTTCTGGTATGAAGATAGTAGAAGTGAAGCTGGGATTATGGACTGATCTTACTCTGATATCGTTTTTGAATTGTAAAGAGCCTGTTTTTTAGTAACACTGTAGATGTCTTTTGTACAAACGAACAAGTGAAAAGTTGTATTTTCACTATTATGTTAATATTAATATGTAATTAATGTAAGTAAGCTTCCGCGCGTATTTCAAAGTTGTTTAAGAAAATATGGTGTTACAATTTTTGGTATCAGAGCATTGGTTTGAGGATTTGCATTGGTGACTTCGTGCAATACTCGAACAAAGGCTCTGATCAGTCCAATATTTCCAGGGTGGGTAATTAGCAATGTAGCTATAGAGAATATGACGTTTGTACTAACGGATTATAATCTGACAACTGGTGAGATGTTGTGTAGAACAGATTATGGCTGATAACAACGAGAACCGGGTACCTACCCCTCCATCCCCAAGAAGGAACAACAATTTGTCCTCTACTGTAGCGAATGAGAAACATAGAACGGGTACCTCACATAATGGTGAGTCTGACAATCAAGATTATGTACTGCAATTGGAAGATACTTTACAGACATTGAGGGATAGGATACAACTATTGGAACAACAACACCAAACCCAATCTTCACAACCAACTTCCACAATTCAGATGCCCAGGATAACAACTGTGTATACCCAATCGTTGCCACCACCTGTCTATACCACAACTCCTGTGAGCACAATATCAACACCTTATGGATCTTTACCGTTTGTTACCATACCTCAAGGAGTATCTTCTCAACACCAACCCCAGCAGCAAAATTTCTTTATTCTATGGTTTCCACAACAGGAGATTAGACATAAGTGTCAGTATAAAGATTTCATGGATTGTGGACCACCAGAATATTCGGGAAGTTCGAACCCAAATGTGACATTGAATTGGTTGAAGGAGACAGTGAAAGCTTTGGAGGCATGCAACTGTGAAAGATCCGAATGGGTGAAGTTTGCTACAAGGCGTCTGAAGGGTCAAGCCCTAACGTGGTGGGATTCGTTGACCACACATCTGCCACGAGAAACTGTTAATGCAATAACTTGGGAGCAATTTCAGGATAAATTATGTGAGCAGTTTTGTAATGCTTTTGATATGGCTAGGATCCAACGAGAGTTCTTGGATTTGGCACAAATAGATAAGATGTCCGTGGATGAGTTGATCAGCAAGTTTCAAGAGATACTAAGGTTTGCTAGACAGTGGGTGCCGGATGAGCATTCCCAGATCCAACATTTGGTGCAAGCGTTACTGCCAGAATATCGGGGTAACACCCGTATGGCGACATCGCTTGTACAGGCATTCTCGTTGGCAAGAGCTGCGGAGTCTGATGTCAAAGCCTGGGAAAAGATGAATAGAGGACCTTTTAACAGGTTTAGTAGAGGGTCTAGTGGGAATCAAGGAAAGGGTAAGGGACAAAATTACCAAGGTAAGACTGATCAGAAGTCGAAGAATTCGGGATCTTCGCAGGGAAAATCTTGGTGTGGTAGCTGTAAGTCTTGTCACACCGGACCATGCATGCCGCAAACTCGTAAATATTTGAGGTGTTGTGAGACTGGCCATGATTTGGCTGCTTGTAGGTTTACTACCTATGTCTGTTGGAATTGCAAGAAAGAGGGTCACAGAGCTGGGGCTTGTCCCAAGTTGAGATCAACAGGGATGGGGGCGGGGGTAGGAAATACCGGGGGATCGTCTTCTGCAGGTCAGAAGAGGAAGACTACACCTTCTGCGGAAGGGAGGGCCTTCAAGATGACCGCCAATAAAGCAACAGGCAGTGATAATGTGATTACCGGTATGTTCATAACTCTATGCCTGCAAGTGTTTTGTTTGACTCTGGTGCAAATAGATCATTTATTTCTATGACTCTATGTGATAAATTGAAATTGCATGCTTCTATGAATACTACACCTTTAGAAGTAGAAATAACTGATGGAAATGTAGTGCCAGTGACTACATCTGTGACTGGAGTACATATAGATATTGATGGTACTAGTTTTCCTGTAGACTGCTTGGTGATGCCTATACCAGGGTTTGACTTAGTGTTAGACATGGATTGGTTAAGTCACCATAGAGCTAGTATCCAGTGTCATAAGAAACTGATTACTATTCCTCTGGCTGACGGGTCGCATGTCGTGGCTCGTGGGGATAGATCTCAATCTTCTTTTCCAATTATCTCGTTCATGAAGGCTAGAAAATCGTTAGCCAAAGGGTGTGCGTATTTTCTGGCTTATGCTATCGATGTGAAGAAGGAGAAGAGGCCTGTCATCGATGTTCATGTTGTCTCGGAGTATCCGGAAGTATTTCCTGACGATTTACCAGGGTTGCCGCCGGTTCGCGATGTTGAGTATAAGATTGATCTGGTACCTGGTACTACGCCTATTGCGAAGCTCCGTATCGTTTAGCTCCTTCAGAGATCCGGGAAATGATGACTCAGATACAAGAATTGTTAGATAAGGGGTTTATTCGTCCAAGCTCTTCGCCTTGGGGTGCACCAGTACTATTCGTGAAGAAGAAAGATGGAACTATGCGCATGTGTATTGATTACAGAGAATTGAATAAGAGGACCATCAAGAACAAGTATCCGTTGCCAAGAATAGATAATTTGTTTGATCAACTTCAGGGGGCTTCGTACTTCTCAAAGATTGATTTGAGATCGGGATACCATCAGGTAAGGGTAGCAGAAGAAGATATACCGAAAACAGCTTTTCATACTCGGTATGGTCATCATGAATTTCTTGTAATGCCATTTGGTTTGACGAACGCTCCTGCAGTATTCATGGATCTGATGAACCGATTGTGTCGACCATTTTTGGATAAATTCGTCATTGTGTTCATTGATGATATTTTAGTGTATTCTAAAACGGAGAATGAGCATGATCGACATCCGCGACAAGTTTTGGAGATTTTAAAGCAACATAAACTGTATGCCAAATTATCGAAATGTGAATTTTGGTTGCGCGAAGTTCAATTTCTGGGGCACATAATTTGTAAAGAGGGCGTCAAATTGGATCCGTCAAAGATAGAGGCTGTGATGAATTGGAACATTCCGAGAACGCCGACAGAGATCAAGAGTTTTCTTGGATTGGCAGGTTATTACAGACGTTTTATTAAAGACTTTTCGAAGCTTGCTGGTTCGTTAACCAAGTTAACTAGAAAGGATGTTCAGTTTCAATGGGGTACGGCGCAGGAGAGTGTTTTTCAGACTTTAAAGCAACTTTTGTGTCAAGCTCCTGCTCTTGCATTGCCAGATGGATCTGAGGATTTCGTAGTGTATTGTGATGCTTCACATGCAGGATTGGGCTGTGTACTAATGCATAGAGGTAAAGTTATAGTTTATGCTTCTAGACAGCTAAAACCCAATGAAAGGAATTATCCGACTCATGATTTAGAGTTAGCTACGGTAGTATTTGTATTGAAATTGTGGAGACATTACTTGTATGGCACTAAGTGCACGATTTGTACTGATCATAAAAGCTTGCAGTATGTGTTCACTCAGAAGGAATTAAATATGAGACAGCGCCGTTGGCTGGAACTGATTAAAGACTACGACTGTGATATCCAGTATCATCAAGGAAAAGCTAATGTGGTTGCGGATGCGCTTAGTCGGAAGGGATCTTCAGACACTGTTCGGTTTATGCGTTTGGAAATCAAATCTGACTTAGTGGATCAACTGTTAGCTGCTCAGTTAGAGGCTTTGAAAGACGAGAACTTGAAAGACGAGTTGATGGTGAAAAGACAGCATGAGCTGACAATCGATTCTCGTGTATTAAAAGTGTACCAAAATCGTGTGTGGGTGCCGAAGTTTGGTAACTTGGGGGAGTTGATTTTAACAGAACCTCACAAGTCCAGAATGTCTGTACATCCCGGTAGCACTAAGATGTATCAGAATCTGAAGACTTTCTATTGGTGGCCTACAATGAAGATGGAAGTAGCACGATATGCTGAGACTTGTCACATATGTGCACAAGTTAAAGCTGAGCATCAGAAGCCGTATGGGTCTTTGAAGCAGTTGTCAATACTAGAATGGAAGTGGGATCACATCATGGTGGATTTTGTAACAAAACTTCCATGAACTCAGAAAGGGAACGATATGATATGGGTCATTGTTGATAGATTGACTAAGAGTGCTTACTTTCTTGCTACTTCTGAAACTGCAACTTTGAGTAAGTTAGCAAAGTTATATATTGATGAGATAATATCTAGATATGGAGTTCCTTTATCCATTGTCTCAGATCGGGATTCGAGGTTCGTGTCAAATTTCTGGAACAGACTACAACAGGAAATGGGGTCTTAGGGTTAATCTGAGTACAACATATCATCCGCAGACAGATGGCCAATCAGAGAGAACCATACAGACTCTAGAAGATATGCTTCGGGCATGTGTGTTAGAGTTTGGGGGTTCTTGGGATTCGCATCTACCTTTGGTTTAGTTTGCTTACAACAACTCCTATCACTCCAGTATCGGAATGCCGCCGTATGAAATGCTATATGGACGGCCGTGCAGAACTCCTACTTGTTGGTTAGAAGCAGGAGAGAAACAGTTTGCTGGGCCATATATTGTGTAGATCACAGCCGATAAAGTAGCCGTTGCTCGGGAAAAGTTGAAAGCTGCAAGAGATCGACAAAAAATGTATGCAGATCCGCGTCGTCGACCAGTGTCTTTTGTCGAGGGTGAACGAGTCTACCTAAAAGTCTCTCCATGGAAGGGCGTGATACGCTTTGGGAAACGCGGGAAGTTAGCTCCTCGCTACATTGGTCCTTTCAGAATCAAGCGTGTAGTAAATTATCAGACGGTAGCTTTGGATCTTCCTGCAGAACTGGCGGGTATTCATGACACATTTAATGTGTGCTACTTGAGGAAATGCAACGTGGAGGATCAAACGCAGATTCTTCCAATTCAAGATTTGCGTGTTGACTCAAATAAGAGGCTTATCGAAGAACCAGTTGAGCTACTTGCTCGAAAAGTAACCAAGCTGAGAAAGAAGCAGATACCGATGGTCTTAGTGAAGTGGAAGCATAGTATTGGCTCTGATTTAACGTGGGAGACCGAAGAAGACATGCGGAGTCGTTACCCTTCGTTGTTTGAGCGCGAAGAGATTCCGAGGACGGAATCTTCTTAAGGTGGGGAGATTTGTAACACCCTCACAACTGGTCTAGACTAAACGAGGTAATTAAGTTAATTAATATTGATGATTTAATTTAATTAATTTAATTAGTGGCTTTAATAATTAAATATGATAATTATTTGATAATTTATGTTATGATTATTATTATTGATTTTAAAGTGTAAATAATGATAATTAAATATAATTATATGTTAGTTAGTGGACTTATGAGGTGTCCCTCTTTTGGGTTAAACACTTACACCATTACACATCCTTCCATTATACACAAAAGAAAGAAAAGAGAGTGAAAGTGTTGTGTGTGTGGTTCGGCAGAGAAGAACAAAAGAAAGAAAGAGAGAAGGAGAAATCAAACACAATATTGTTTGCATTCTAGTTGTTTAATTGAAATCATCATAAGGTTAGATCATATATTCTGTTAAGATCATGAATGCAATTTGATTTATTTGAATATTTATAAGAATTCCGAGTGAATGCTTGTTTATATGAAATTATGAGATTTGATGACTTAGGAAGTATGCATATTAGAAATAATTGTTACATTAGGTTCATAACATGTTTAGAATGATTTCTGGAAAGTGGATTAACATGCATGCTTAAAATCAGAAGTCTAAGTTGAAGTTATGAATGAACTTGAAGTATGCGGAATTGGGGATTTTGAAGGGCTCGGAATTGATAGTATGAATCAATCGGAATTGGCGATTCCGATTATTTTTTTGATCGGAATTGATGTGAAACCCGAATAAAAGGATAGGAATTGGACTCCTTGCCTTGACTTGGATATTTATAACACTTTGATCGGAATAGAGATTTATTCGGAAATGCTATAATCGGAATTACTAATTGACCGGAATTGATGTTAATCGGAATGGCCTTTTGCTCGGAAATGATCATACTCAGAATTCCATTTATTCGGAATTGATGATTTGAAGTGCTAAATCGGATCTTGATAATTCATAACATTTTGATCTTAATGTACCTTTGCTCGGAATTCGCTTTGATCGGAATTAGCCATTACTCGGAATTTGACAAGGGTTTGATCGGAATTAATATATTCAATCGGAATTTGACATGATCCGAATTCTAATGTTGCCTATGCTCGGTATTAGGAACTTTATGGTGAATCCGAATGAAATGAAATTTAATGAACTCCTTGATGACTTGAAGATAAACATGAGTTTGTATATCAAGTGTGACCTTGACATATGAATGGAGTATGTGTAATGCCTAAGCTAAGGAGTTGGATGATTTCACAGAATTACAAGTTGGAAAGGGTAATTGTGAATACGCATATATTTATACTTGTTGTTTATGAGTTGGTAGATTATTAGTTCATGTGATATGTAAATATATGTACTTGTTGATTTATGTACATGTTATGTATTGTGCTTATGATAGACTGTTAAGCAAATACTGACTAGTAGTTATAATGCTCAGGTGGTGACAAGACTCAGTAGATAAGATTGCTGAGTAACTTGAGCTTTTGAAGATATCGGTGAGTAGATATATATATTTGGATATATGGGTTGTAATCCTAGTTGCCTTGCTCTTAAAGATATTGTATCTTGTTTATCTGTATATATACATGACGTATTCAGAGATCAGTTTGTTTGGCTGGGCTTGTTGCTTGGGGATTTACAGTATCTGATCTTGAGGGGCATTTGTTGCACTCAAGGGTGCTTGTACTGTTATCCATGTTAGCAGGGCTATAGGTAAGCCTATGCTTTGGCCGGCATAGGTTGTAGGTGTTGCAACGCCGCCGATTCTCTTTGACGATTTGAGTATTTGTGTTTGGGCTTTATGCCTTGTATGTACTTTGATATCTATTCTCTCACTAGCTTTGTGCTAATCCCCCACCGTTGTAATCTTTTACAGGACACTTCTGGTATGAAGATAGTAGAAGTGAAGCTGGGATTATGGACTGATCTTACTCTGATATCGTTTTTGAATTGTAAAGAGCCTGTTTTTGAGTAACACTGTAGATGTCTTTTGTACAAACGAACAAGTGAAAAGTTGTATTTTCACTATTATGTTAATATTTATATGTAATTAATGTAAGTAAGCTTCCGCGCGTATTTCAAAGTTGTTTTTGATCAAAGTCGTCCGGGTCAAAAAGGAGGTCACGATTATCACCGGCTTAGGATCATACGAGGCCTAGAGCCGAGTTTTCAACTCGCGAAGGTTATAAATCTTGTGTCCCTATGTTGCTTTTGATTAATTGATTCATGTTTTCATGTAGTTGTTTGTTGTTTCTAGGAATTCAAATGTTATAGATATTTGAGTTTTAGTAAATGGTTCTTGGCTTATTTTTGTTTAGATTAATGAAAATTAGATAATCTTTTTTTTCTTGCAAAGAAAAGTTTTATTAAAACTTAAGTATAAACTCAAAGTTAATATTGTAGCCTTTAGACATTTGATTTAAATCATCCATTATAATTAACATTTTATTTAAATCAGTCGTTGTATCAATTCACAAAATGATTAAGCAATTTCTCACGATGATTTAAAAATTATTTTAGTAAATTTGCTAGAACCTTGTATTAATGTTAACCTTTTATCACAATCATGCGATTAGCAATAGTAATCTAGTTTTCTGCCTTTTGCAGTATTTTGAAAGGAAAATGATATGAATAATAAATTAATACGAAGAGGCGTCTCAGTTAGATTCAAGTAAATGTGATTTAGTAGAATTTTGATCTTTGTTCTTATGATAGCTCAATAGAATACTCTGCCCTGCACTCCCAGATTGTTACGAGTGCATTTGTGCTTTATAGGGGTAAGTGTAAGATAATGTACATCATTTATGGGTTTAGATATATCTATAAGCATAACCTTTGCTTTATCTTTAGCGGCACCTTAAACGGCTGATTCTTTGGGACGATAATATAAGCAGAATATGAAAGCATAATATGAGCAGAATATGAAAGCATACTTATATAGCTTGTATTAAAAAGATCTGTATTAAGTTCGATAGGTTACTGTTTGATGCATAAAAGTTAATTATTAGAATAAGAAACATGAATTAATCTATTTGTTACTGGACTGATCAATAAGATTAATTAACATTGGAACCAAAGTCCAATTGAAAAACGTAGTCTTCCCATTGACATCATCCCCTATAGAATCCCACTGTTGACACCCAGAACTGGCAGCAAAGCAACTATTAAACCAACAGCACAATCTAGAAAATATCAGCCCACAAAATTGAATCAAGAAAAATTTATCTCCTCTTGGCCACCAAAATCAACATTCATTTCAGTGTTCATGATGTAATTCTGCTCGTATATATGATTTTGTGTTGAGAAAAATGATTGAACAATGGACTATATTAAGTATTTATAGTCACTACTACAGAATATTGTTTGTTACTGTCTTAATCTCTTCTTTTTTTATTTTGATTTTCAGCAGGAAAGTTTCCAGCAGAATAAGGAAACAACGTCAATTTGATCAATTGTGTTTTAATGTTTGCTCTAAAAGTACCTGAAATCATGCAATAAAATTATTTTTGGTATTTGAATCAATTGTTTTTTTTTCAGCTGTGAGCTGTTATTTTTTTCCGGCAGAGATGAAAGTTGTTATATATGTAACAGTTCCTGAAATCAGGCAATTATATAGTTTATTTTTGGTATTTATATATATTTATTAATGATCCAGCACAATAATTTTCTGACGTGCTTTCATTTCGTGTATATTATTTATGATATTGTCCACGCGTGTGTTAATTATGTGTGTTTGTTCCAGCTCATCCATTTAATGTTCCAGCGGTTTAAAATTATTTTTGTCCACGGTTTAAAATTTAAACACTTATTTTTGTCCAGGTCAATTTTGGTTGTTTGAGCTAAGGGTATAATGGTATATTTAACTGACTGAAATTTAAGAGTTTTAAGCAAAAATGCTTAAATGTTTTATATAATAGTATTGATATTGCTAATATTCATTTTTAAAAATAATTTTTTTTATAATTTATGATAGCTGTTTAAAAACCTATTAATCACTATACATATTAATTAATCACTTAAAAGATAATCGACTATCTACTACTAGACACTAATTAAAATAATATGTAGACAGAATTTTAGAAGACAGGATTATGTCACAAAAGCGTGTGAGAGTGTGTTGGTTTGCATATTTATTTGCCACTTTGTGTTGAAACTACGATGAGCAAACAGTAGCCGTAAAGAACATAGATTCCTTGTATTATATCCCGTATACATACATTTTACAGATCACACATACACTGTCATTCAAATTTAAATAATTTAACCCAATTATTATAATTCCTACTTTACAAGGGTACTCTTGTCAATTCACCTAAACACATGCATCATCATATTGTACCGTACAACACGTTTACTACATCAGATATATTCCCGGGCAAAAGCTCAAAATAATTTAATTTGTGCAATTTGGTCATCGAATAATTTCCTCTGTTCCTAGCGAGCCACCGCCGTTCTTCTTTCGCGATCTCTCATCACTCCCCCACCGGCGGCGGAGAATGTCGGAGAGTGGTTTTTGATGAACTGGGTTACGATGGCAGAGGCCGGAGCCGCCACCAGCTCCGCCCATATTGCATCTGGATCGTTTTCCTCTGTTTTTTCGAAGACTTTAGTAGCGTCTAATCGGTGAATGTTCCACCCTTTAACGTTTTTTAGCCGTTGGATTTTTCTTAATTGCCGGAATGCGAGTTTACATGTGTTGATTTTTGTTTCGTTAATGGCGGATTGTAGTAATTTTGATCGGGTTTTCTCGTCGGTAGAAGATGAGTATTCAGAGCGAAAAACAGAGTCGAACTCTGGTACTCCGATTGCTCGTCGGATTCCTTTTGAGTAATCGGCGTTTGGGTTATACATTTTTCTAACTTCTTCCACCAGTCCGGCGGCGACCATCCGGTCAACCCGGTCAGAAACAAATTGGTGAAGCACCGGCATTGCGACGTCAACCCACAAGAAACAAACATCGTATCTTGATCGGAACTCGTGATTCCGATCATCAATTAGTGATTCTATGAACGAATTCGATCCTCCAGCGATTATCGGGAGTTTCCCTCTTCCGACGATGGATTTCAAGGCGAGTGATGACGTTCTAACGAAGTCTCTGGCGGTGAAATCGGCGTTAGGATCTATGATTCCGATGAGGTGGTGAGGAACGCCGTCGGACTCTTCGTCGGAGACTTTGTTGGTGACGATCTCTAAGCCTTCGTAGACTTGAATTTTGTCAGAGTTTATAACTTCCGCCGGGTGGCAGCGGTTGGCGAGGTCGATTGAGAGTCTTGATTTTCCCGTACCGGTGGCACCCAACACCACTACAACTTTGTCCTTTTGTGGACGACGCCGGAGCAGAGATAATTTGATGGGTATTTGCAGTAAGGTTGCATGGGCTTGTTTGCACATCATCATTGTCATTGTATTGACACAATACGGTGGTGGTGAATGGCGGAGTTCGGTGGTGGTTAACTATAAATCAGCCGGAGAATATATGAATTGATGATCTAAACACACTCGCATGGGTTTATTTATAGTGGAAAAGATTTTACATTGGAGACTGAAAGTTGCAAAGAAGAAGGTTCCTTGTTTGTATATTTAATGAAATTTTGCTTGGTCTATAGTTCTCAAATAGAAAAATAAGTTTCTTGTATGTATTGTATTTAGTTGATGAAATTGTGTATGGTCTATACTTCTTAACAACAACATACTATAAATATTGTTTAAATATATTATAGCAAATTGTATGAAGATACAATAAATTAAGTTATGTTTTTATTGTATGTGATTAGTTTTATTTTTTACCAACAAATACAAAATGGAAGTTGTAACACTAAACCGAATTTGTAACACAAAATTGCAGATCAATTAATCGAATCTGTAACACAAAATCAAATAAATCGAACAAAAACTTAAATATTTAAATTAAACAAACAAATCAAACATTTGCACATCGATTAATCAAATATGAAATCGCGAAGCCACCCATTATTAGTAATAGAACTCTGCGCGAAATTTCCTCTCGTAATGAGTTACTACACCTTGATCGCTTATACTACCCCAAACATCTGATCGCATTTTCCAACTGAAATGGAATATGACTCTTGAAATGAATTGTACATCCAGAATATTCCTAAGAAGACATGGTCCCAAACCGATAATTTACATGTCTTCCCCCTCTTCCAAGCCCATCACAAGGAAAACAAAACCCATGTTTTTCTTATGCGGTATCAAACGAGAGCTAAGAGCAAATAGAACACCTTTCAAAAGTATTAATAACGTCACATGAATCGTTAATGCATGAATGTGATGTACCAAAAAATCCGCAGTTCCTAATGGAATAGGCAGAAGCTATCTTGACACCCACTACTACTAAATCACCGCCCCAAGCTAAACTGGTGGCAAACAAATTTTAGGTTAGTTTTTATATAACTTTAATATTATTTAAATCTTATAAACATAAATTATAACTATTGTTCCAATAAATACAATATTGCAAATTTGAATAAGAATATGAGGAAATGTAAAACCGTAAAACGCTTGCTTGCTCGAGAATCCCTCAAGATATGCACACATTCAAACCGATTGGAGATCTTCATGCTTGTATGACTAGAGGTGAACATGGGCCGGATAATACTATAACCCGTTATAGTATTATCCGGTTCGGTTTTTTGGACAAAAAAAACGGTTATTAGAAAAACCGGTTTAGTATTATCCAGTTTTGATTTCAAATACTGATACTATAAAAACCGGTCTCGGTTATTACTATAACCGGTTTTTTTAAAACCGGTTTTTATTTGGGGCAAAAAAACCGGTCTGCGTCTTCACCCAACAGCCCACTGTTTTTTTTTATTTTTTTTGTTTTTTTGTTTTTTTTAAATACATTTCCTATAATATATACTATAAAAAAACATACATGTGAAAGAAAACTCAAATTTTGATTAATTTAAATACTTAAAAAGTACAATATTAAAATTACAAACTTTCTAATTAAAAATATTCAAATTACAAACGTCTAAACATTGTAATAAAAATACTTAAAACCATTCAAACTTCGAATTAAAAGAGGGAAGCTAGGGAGGAGCTTCGGCATCGCCATCACCCCTACATAGCAACCCGTTCACGCTTCTTCTTCTTCTTCGTCTTCTTCGTCTTCTTCGTCGGGAGATGATATTCCAAGTTCCACTTCTTCATTGTGTATGTTTTAAACAAATACACACTTCCACCGATTCGGGACTTAACCTTGATCTTCTCGCGAATACGACCCTGCCACTCACAGAAAAAGCAGATTCCGAAGTTACCGTAGAAGCTTGAACGGTTAGAAGATCACGGGCCATGGCGGCTAGAATGGGAAATTGTGATTCCCTTTCCTTCCACCAAGCCAAAATATCAAAAGCTTGAAAATCCATATATTTAAAGTTTGCGATAAAATTGGTTGCCATGTAATTTCCCAACTCGCTACTTAGGGTGGTAGTACGTGCTCTCTTGGAATGAGAGTTCATGATCGTGTTAAAAAGTGACAAACCCGCATTATTTGAGCGTCTACTAGATTCCGTTTGAGATCTCATTTGATCATGAATGACACTAGATGTCCCGTATCTACCCAAATAAATCTCAAACATATCTCCAAAACATTTGTTAAAATAAGCGGTTTGGTCGGTTATAAAATCGGGATCATCTTCGGTAAGGTTAAAACAATATGCAATTTGTTCGATTAATGTTTCAACTCCGCCAACGTTTAAACAAGGGTTCAAAGCGGCGGCACAAGTAAAAACCGGGGGAATTTTCTTAAAATATTTTAAAAGTTTGTCTTTCATTTTTTCCCCAACGAGTTTCAACTCGTCACTTTCAAACTCAAAGTCATTAATTTTGTTACTCATCAAATATAATTGATTAAGCACCAACGAGCTAGTAGGATAATAAACACCGGATAAAATAGTTGTTGTGTATTTAAAAACCGTGTAGTTTTGATATTATTTCCCAACTCTCATTCGGATATTCGTATTCTACAAGACCTTTATCAACCAATTTTTTGTGAAAAGCCATTAATGTGTCTCATTGCCTTAAGGCGGTGTGCATCATCATCCAAGTGGAGTTCCAACGAGTTGGACAATCCAAATTTGGACCCAAAGCTTTACAATTAACCGACTTGCAAAAACGTTTATAATTATTCAACCGTTTGTTGTTGGAGCAAAAAACCGATTTTATCATTTCTTTAAATTCTTTTCTTTTGGAGTCAATAACCTCCAAACCGGCTTGAACGGAAAGATTGATGATGTGTGCAATACAACGAGTGTGAAAAACGCACCGTCTAAAATTGGTAAAAGTAGTAATTTTAATCTTGGAACTGCGTTTGTGTTATTTGACGCATTATCAAACGACATAGAAAAAACTTTGTTTTGTATGTTATAAACACAAATCACCCTTTTTTAAAGCGTAAATAAATTTGTGCCGGTGTGTGGTTCACCAAATAACTCAAACGCGATTGTACGTTTCATCATTTGCCAACTATCTTGGTCTAGCCAATGTGCCGTGACGGCTAGAAAAGAATTTCCGGTGTTATGTGGAGAACTCCAAACGTCACATGTAAGTGACACACCATAACGGTGTTCTTGGAATCCTAAAATCATTTTTTCTCTAGTCGCACGCCACATTTTTATTGCATCACGCCTAAGGGTAGTATGACTTACAGCGGTGTAACGCGGTTGCATTAGTGTTTGGATGGTTTCGGTGAAATCTTGATCATCAAAGTGGTCAAATAGCAAAGCTTTTGTAATCACGAACCTCGTAAAAGCGTCTCGTAATTTGTCGTTGTCGTAAATGAAAACACCACCTTGATTCGTCATGTTGGCTTGAGTTGCATCGGATGTTGCTCTTAGCGCCTTGCATGACTTGGTAATATGAGCCCTCAAAGTAGAGTTGCCTTCGGGTGCTAGAAACTTGTGACAAAGTTTGCACCGAGCCCTTTTTGAACCGTTGGACATCTCGCACAAGTCGAAATGTTCCCAAATTTCTTTATTTCTATTATGCTCGAGAATCCTCACCACATCGGGGGGTCCTACGGAAGATGCGCCCGTATTCGGCATGCTACTACTACCGGCCATGATATCAATCTCAAGAAAGTGAATGAAAGTGAACTTTGGTGAATAAAAGTAGAGAATTTGGAGAGAATATGGAAGATGTAAGTTGTGGTTTAATCCTACAACATACCCACACGATATATAAGTTTTTTGGGTGGCAAAAGTGTAAAAAAACTTGAAAAAAACGGTCAAGAATCTCCGCAAACGGCTATAAAAACGGCTATTTTTTTTAAAAAACGGCTAGTAGTAAAAAACCGGATAAAAACCGGTTATAAAAAACCGGTCGCCCAGAAAAACCAATAACCGGTCGTACTATCCGGTTTCAAAAAATCCGGACCGGATTGTATCTTTATTGTAGAATCCCATAAAAGATAAAAAAAAAGACACAAAACAAAGTTTAAAAATAAATTGTTAGAATGTTCAATATAGTTTATACTTAATTGATAGTCCTAACTACTAATTTTACACTTTGGATCATGACATCAATGATCCAGATTGCAATTTAAAATTTTGGACGGAGGGGTATTTTCGCAATTCACATGTGATGTTTTTACAAATCACATATGATTGTATAATAAATCACCTGTGATTGCCTATTAAAATATCAGGACTATATATTTTACATGAACTTTATTGAACACAACTTGTTATATGTGATAACAAGTAACTTGCATATAATGATGAATTTTAAAAGTTGGTTGTATTTTTTATACAAAATAAATGTGACTACATATGAAGATAATTTTAATAAAGCTTGTTATAATTTTAGATAAATGTTCTAACACATTAATGAGTTCGATCGTTCCTTTTTACCTAAAATATTAATGTATTAAATTAGGGTTTAGTTTCTAAAAGTACACCGAAGTTGTCACTTTTTGCTATTGTGTATACCCATCTTTTAAAACTCTCATATAGTATATCAAAGTTCCTAAAACTACCATTTTGTGTATTAGGTTACCTGCTAAACAGGTAACCGGTAATTCTGATATTTTTGATTTATTTTAATGTTCCTAAATGTCACATGTATTTGTCACATCATATTTACCACTTTTATTTTAAACCATGAAGATGAAGAACATGAAGATGATGAAGAACATGAAGAACAGATCTATGAACTAAACCCAGAAACATTAAACATGAACAACAATCAGATTAAACATGAAGAACATGAACAACAATCAGATTAAACATGAAACATGAAACGAATTAATTAAACAATTTGTGAACTAAACCGAGAAACATTAAACATGATACATGAAGAACCCCAAAATCTCGTATGAACCCTCAAACATTCAATCAACCTTTACCAAAAACCTAACTCAGTCGATTGAAGAACTTACCTCATCAAAATCGAGATGAACTTTAAATCTGGAGCATAATGAAGTTGAAGATGAAGATCGAAACCCTAGATTTGTAGAAAGAAACCTAAATCGCCCAAAAACCCTAACCTGAACTTACCTCCGGCGATAGTGACCAAGAATCTGGAACCGTGGTGTTCATAAACCCTAGATCTGACCAAAAACCCTTGAAGGCGGTGGTGAAGGCGGCCGGAGCTGGTGAAGGAGGTGGAACGATCGGAGTTCTTGTTCATACGATTACCCAAATCTTTGAATCGCAGGCCCTAAATATGTTTCATACGATTACCCAAGCAGATATGTGATGGTGTTGAAGCATAAACCCAGATGAGTCGTTGAGCGTAAACCTAGATCTGCCATGAAGATGAGTCGGTGGCGACGGGGTGTTCATGGCTGTCGTCGATGGTGTTCATCGCAGCCCTAAATCTTTGAATCGGTGATGGTTCTCAAAAAGACGAAAACTCAGATATCCATATATTATTATTATTATTATTATTATTTAAATTGTTTTTCTTTTTTTAATATCTTCTATATATGATAACACCACATAAGCACCCAAGTCCTTGCCACATCATCAAAGTCATTGCCACATCATCAATTACCTGTTACACCTCATCATCCAACAGGTAACAAGTTACCCAATGCATAAATCGTGAGTTTTAGAAAGTTTAATATACTAAATGGGAGTTTTGAAATATGTGTATACACAATAGCAAAAAGTGACAACTTCGATGTACTTTTAGAAACTAAATCCATTATATTATGTCACTGACGTTGTCTTTTATAATAGAATAATAATCAACATTTTATTAGCAAAAGTTATCATAATAATCATTTCCTAGTAATTTTTCAAATCATACAATAATTTTCACATTTTCTAATAAGTTCTTGCACAAGTGTATCATAAATTGATCCTATGAGGTTTTGTGACATCTTGAAAAACTTTAAGCAAATTGTTAAATATGTGCATCTAAGTTAATTATATGAGTTTTTGAACTTTTTAACTACTTTAAACAAATTGCTGTATCATAAGATGATTATATGAGTTTTAACAACAAACAAGCTGATGCATATTACAAGTTGGTCTTGAGAGTTTGATTATCCTAAGATTTTTTCTATCAAACTAATGCATGTGTGCCTCATAAGTTGACCCAATGAGCTTTTGACATTTTGAACAATTTTAAATAAACTAATGTACATGTTGCACATGTATTGACCCATAATTTATTGACTTTGTTTAAAATAATGATTTAAACCCATTTCGTTTTTTTAAGAATAGACTTTATGCATCTAAGGATGGTTTCGGCCTTTTATGGGGGCTACTTTGTGAAGTAAAGGACCCATGTGTATGTTATATGGATTATGGAGCAAATGAGACAATTTTGAAGGGCTAGAATGTTGTTTATCTATAGAGGCAATACATAGTTACATACCCCTAGAGAGAGTGTTCATGAGGGATGAGGTGAGGAAGGCTTCAATTCTTGGAAGATTTGAGGCTTGGAAACAAGATAAGAAACCAAAGTTTCTTCATCGTCATCCGGCCTTGATTTCAAAAAGACATATATCTGTTCTTAAAACCATTGACTATATTTTGC
The DNA here is from genome assembly GCA_947179395.2 of Pulicaria dysenterica. NCBI lineage: Eukaryota > Viridiplantae > Streptophyta > Magnoliopsida > Asterales > Asteraceae > Pulicaria > Pulicaria dysenterica. Next base: position 72,725,867 of record OX359288.1, on the reverse strand, counting down.
GTCTTAGAGTTTAAACTAAAGATGCATGCTATTTAGGGTTTAATGAAGTTTTAAATAGAGATACTCAATTTCACGAATATCGATTCTTAAACAATATAATCATAATGCATGAATGTAACTTAGATGAGGGTTGGTTGGGCGTAGAAGCGGATCATTAGTGTTCTCCTTGTTCGATGAGAACGCAACTCGTCCGGTGTTTGATGCCTACTAAATTGTATGACATATAGGAGGAATGTGACACGTCCATTTCCTAAGAACAAAACACATTGTGAATTTGTCTAGAATTATTGTTTAATGTTTTAGACCTTCGATCTATCAACCTGATGTTTGTATGATTGTATAGGTCACTTGTACAGTTGCTCGAGACTTGTCTGTGTACTACTATCAACTAAACTGAGGTGAGTTCATAAGGTATTTAAAACATAGACAAAACGAGTTTATCATAAGATTTGAGAACAATTAATAAACGGAGAATACTTACTTTTACTCTCCATGCGATTTAGATATGCTAATGACTGATAATTAATCTTTTTTGATGTATTACATGACGTGTAATGATAATAGTAGTAATGTGAATAGACGGACAAATTTGTTTTATGGTTTGGAACTCGAATACATGTTTTGATACCTATACTTTGTATTATGAATGGTATGGCAGTGTAAGTAGTTATGATTCATAGGCTATAAGTGAACATATATCTATGCTGGTAGCGTGGTACTATGAATTATGTATACTTAATGTGATTATGTGCAATTTCATGGGCTTAGATACTATCAAGTGATTTTCTTAGAAACAATAGAAGGGACACATTAAAGAGAAGAAAATTTTCGTTTTTTCTGTACAACTAATGGTATAACCTAAACCTTTTACATGGTCATGTAGATAATCTTAGTTTTAAAAACATGGAGGTAATCTTACAATAGCCAAAATATCAACAAAGGATCTTTCTCCACTATAGATTTGTTAAAACGATCAGCGTCTCCACTAATATATCAAATTATAGGTAGAAATTGATTCTCACTTATCGATAAAATATCTCCGATCATCACAAGTCTCACACATGTGTATATATAGGGTAAGATACAATTCGGTATAAAACCAACCTTATATACAAAATTTTTGAACCAATCTCAGTCTTTAGATTTGGTTGATTAATTGTTGAGATTACGACTGGATATGTATTTTACGTAAATTAAATATGCAATTCCGACTGAATATGCAGCTGGCGTAAATCAAATATGCAGTCGTAATATGTTATTCAAATAACTAACAAACCGAGTCAAAAACATATATTTATAAATTAGTTAAATTTATGATTTTACATCTTAATTAATATGTTTTATGAGTGTTAAGAGAATTTAAATCAAATATATTCTTCATGTTGCCCTTGAAACAAGTGTCTCACTTGATACTGCTAATATATTTTAAAGAAAAAAAATGTGGGCAACTCATGATCAGTATATAGCAAAGATGAGGACATAAATAGTAAGGTCAACTCCAAGGTGGACAAATGAATCTGGTATTTATGAGCTTTTGCTTTGCTGCTTTTGTTAATGGAGGTCTTAATGATATCATTATATAAGTCTTCATTCAAAAGTTACACATAACTAATTGCATTTTAATCTCAAGCCATCCCAATTATGAATCAAGAATATGTTTGGGTTCTAAAGTTGTCTTTATAGTTTTGTTCTCAGATTATAGATATATAGCTTTCTAATATTATTCTTTGAGTATATTTCCCATTTGAAAAACTAAGCATTTCATGAAGCTCTGGCAGGCAAGGAGCATGAGAATATATGTGCTTTTTATCAACTTAGTAAACTAATTAATGTACGTGCAGACAAAAATATTAAGTTTTAAGAATTTTGATCATAGAACGACAAAGAATATATTGGTAAACATTTTTAGGAGATTCTTGAAGACTTGCGTTGACAAGAGTGGATGTTTGATGTTAATCACTCCACTATATATAGATTCTTCATGTTTTACAATTTACCTTTTATGAAAACGTACTCGATCTTTGATAAAATAAAACGATTAAGCGTAGAATATTTTTGCATTCTTATAATTTATGTTTTAACAAGGTTTTGGTGCCCGCGCGTTGCGGCGGGGCAACACGCGGGCTTACCAAAATATATTTTAAATAATTTCTAAGCAACATAATTTCAATCAAGATAGTTTTTAAGAAACGAAGTGAACGAAATATTGTTAGAAGAGTTTTAAGTTTTAACATAACTTTATAACGTAATAACTTGCTATAGTAGTTTACATGTATTATTTCAAGGTTGATAAAAATAGACTGAAAGTCCGAGATATAAATATATATCCTAACAAACATAATTACCCTAGAATCTTAATATTTATGCAAGTGTTGGACACACTACCAATTTGATTAAAGGAAGTTCGATTGTTTAATAAGAGTCACCCACATCATTGACCATTTAGTTATTTAGTTTTTTTTATAAGCATGGAAGTTTATTTTTTATTAAATAGTGCGAAGTGATATTTATTTTTTTATACACATATAAGATCACAATATATTTATATGAAGATCTCTAGTCCTCAAAGATGAACGCGATGAGAATGAAATATTAACATCTTTCTAGTATATATATCTAAATATTTTTATAAGCATTATATAAATATAACATAAGATAAAAAGTTACCATTTAAATTTGTAACTTACGACGTTAATGTAGTTATTTTAATTAATAGTGAATATTTGATGTTGTTTGATTCAATTAAAAACTTGAACTTTTATAATGTGTTACAAATGAAGTAAGTAAAAAACTATTATGAAGAAAAGTAGGTCTTTTAAGATATAAATGGTTTGCAAAAAGAACAAATTAATATATAATTCTATATGTTCACAAAATCAGCAGTAGTGTACCCACATACCCACATGCATCTTTGACATGTACACTTTCATAAATTTCCTTTTACTCACTTAAAGGATTTTCTTTTTCTTGAAAAATGACAGCAAAGTTATATAATCTTTCAGTAATAAATCTGGAATTTATTTTATTTTCTTCTTTATTAAACCAGCTTCTTTCAATCCTTTTTCATTTAATCAATTAATGTATGTGTTTTTTAAAAAAATGCCATTAAAATAGAAAACCTAATAGTAATATATGTTCAAAACGGAGAAAATATTTGGGTACTTCATATATGTTAAATTTGTTATATAAAAGTTTATGTTAATACACATCTTATAGTTATACCCATTTAAATGTAAATATGCATATAACCTACGTTAATTCAAAAACTTTAATAATCTAGTAAATTCATTATATTCATGATCATTTCATTAGAATAATCAAAGTTCCCCAAGTTTTTTCTAAGCAGCACTTGATTTAATACTAATTTCTTTTATTTCACCTATATGAATTAGAGTGTCCTTCAAAATGTTTTAATATATATAAAAGACTAATTTTAATCATCTTTATTAAACAATCTTATTCATTCATTTTAATCAATTTGAGTCTCAACCATCCATTAATATTGAAATTAAAATTTGATTTTGACTTTTATAAGTCAAAGTTGTTTACTTAATATTTCAATTATAAATAATTATATATTATTTAAATCTAATCCTACTAAAATCACAAATCAAATTAATTATCTTCATATTTATTATATTTTATTCTAATCTAATCTCATTTGTTATGGTAAAATAACTCTTGAAGTTATATGATTATATATATGAAATTTCATATTAACATATCATAAATAAATTTGTTAATTATATATCTTCTTATAATTGTAATAATAATGATGCACTCGTGTCGAAGCTTCTACTGTTGGTCTCCGTATCAACGCCATTTTTCATTATTGTTTAAATACTCATATTTTTCGTGTTTTACAATTATTAAATATCTTTTTACTGATAATTAATATTTGTTATATTTTTAAACCAATCCGTATATTATACAGATATTTAATCTAGTATTAAACTAAAACTTTAAATAAATCTCTTTAACATTTAAAAAAAAAAATTCAAGATAAAGAAATTTAATAACAATCATTACCTCATGTTGTATAATCAATTTATCATAACCTGGACCAATATTTTAAGATATATATGTCATAAATTACTTGCACATATATATCATTTTATCAAACTATATTTTCATTCATATCTTGTAAGTAGTAGGGTTCAACCCTACTTTGGACAACCTCCCATGCCTTACTATGTCTTTTCACTTTTACTATGGGAGTCTTTATCTTTTATTTTTTTTATTTTAATTGAATAGTATATTTTAATTGTAGATGGAAAATAAATTCTCAGCCAAATGAAACTATTTCTTTCTATTCTTTTCACCTTTCTATCGTTTATGAGCCCAAAAAAATACATTAGTTCTGTTTGTAAGAGTTTTTTGTAGAAGCCCATGTTATCGTCCTCCTGTTAGTTTGTGATTTAGTTTACTTTTGAAGGAGGATTAGCCAGGGAATCTATGGAACAATTGAAGACCAGCATCTTTGCCTACCACACACACATCCTTCACTACCACCATCTTTGCCTAGTGCAGAGCAAGAACCTTCATCCTTCATCGTTTGGATCATATATACATAGCGAAACACACACACACACACCTAGATTGAGACCAACATACACTTAAACACAAATACAAACATAAATACACACGCCTAGATGAATTTCTTGTTTCCCTTTCTGATGTAACACACACATATCGACAAACATAGCTAAAGACAAACACACAAATGAGTTTGTAATGCTGCAAAACCAAGCAATCCTTATAAAAAAAATAGAGAAGAAGTAACATAAACAGGTACATCCACACACACATGAAACACGAACAAATTGTTTAAAAAAAAACAGACACTAAAAGTCACAAAAATCAACTGGAGCACACATGAGATTTAGATATAAACCTTAACACACACACACACACACACACACACACACTCACAATGGCACACTCAAATATGAAGAAGAGAGGAAGAAGAAATGTAGATGAAGAAAGAAAATGTTACATTGAGCAGAGGGGAGATGGAAAACTGGAGCTGTTGTAGTGGAGAATGAGAGAAGGGTTTTGGTAGAAAAAGAGGTTTGGTAGCATGATAAAAGAATTGAAGAGAATGAGAAGGTATTTATACTAAGGGTACTGTGGATGAGCAATGTCATTTTGCCTTGCAAAATGTTATATAGTTAATTAAAGATAAAAAATTTAAAAGGTGTCTGTGTGACACGTTTATCTTATTGTTAATCTGTTATTTATGTTTTATTTATAAAATATAAGGTTATATATCAAAAGAGAATAGTTTAAAGGAGAATTGTTTTTCGTTCGAGAAGTGCGAAAACCAATCCAACCATTCATTTTTTATCTAATCCACATCCTTGATTAAGTCAAAAGGGTATATTAGTCAACAAAACTTACACTTACAATCGATAACTATGGTACTAAACAAAATCGAAAACCATGTCTTGTCTCAGAATCGAAAACAATGTTCTATTTAGGAATAGATAACAATGTTGCGAAACTAAGATAAAAAAAACTTTACAAATATTATATTTGAATTCAAAACCTAAGGTTGAGTTCCCTTATGGAAATTCCCTAAAATCATCATCTTCATAATTGAAAACCCAACGGGTTGTTTGAATTGATAACCATGACGAAGTGTTGTCGAATTGAAAACTCAAATAGTAAATCTAATGTTGAGAAGGAACCGTGAATCATAAATGTGTGTTAAATAGTAAATTGCTTATGGGCACTATGCAAACCAAGATTCAATATGGAATTTTAGGAATCACAAATCGGAAAGGGTTGAGTCCTTAGGGAATTCCTAATATTTGCATGAGACAGATAACACGTGTTATCATGTCCGATGTCATAAGACGTTAAGGGTCACACTGCTACACACTCAACTATAACCATCCTTAGAAATCATCAATGATATTATGAAGTTAATTTATCAGTTAGATTAATTATAGAGAGAAATAAATAATGATAGTTTATTTATTATTTCTTAGTTAATTAAATATTAACTTAATATTTAATTTTTGATTAATTAATAAGTTTATAAATTAATTGAGAGGTTTGTGATAATTAGTTAATTATTCAAACATGAGGTATTAGTTTTGTATTGATTTAAAAGTCATTAAGATGGCCTTAAATTTAATGGGCTTTATAAATAAAAGAAATCTAGGTTGAATCAAAACAGAAAACAACCCTACTCTCTCTCTCTCTCTCTCTCTCTCTCTCTCTCTCTCTCTCTCTCTCTCTCTCTCTCGACTCCACAGCCGCAAACACACAAACCCTTTGAGCTTTTGTGTTTGTCGAATGCACACACTTATTAACACAACGTGTTGATTTCTTGTGCGGTCTAGCAGCATGGTTTGAGGAGGTGCAATAGCGACGTAAATCCCGTTAGTATTCCAGGAAAAAGTACGAAGCTTTGATACATAAAAATCATATCAATCCAATCCAAAAATCATATCAGAATAATAGTCTCGATACATAATCATTTATACACACACACACACACACACACACACATATATATATAGGAAGAAGTTCATTTGAGAACCATTCTTAGTGCGAGAACCGTGAGAACCAATTTGAGTCGTTCAATTCCCCCTCTTTCAATGTCATTGTCCACCCATGAATTCCTTACATGCTTCCTGCCACACTCTATCCCATCCACGCTCTCCATCCATGAACTTCCCATATCCAAGGAACGGCTGAGATTGGTTCTCGCAGTTCTCGCACTAATAACGGTTCTCGAATGAATCATCCCCTATATATATATATATGAGAGAGTAATAAAATCATATCAATCCAATCCAAAAATCGTGACAAGGTTCTGCACCCGGAACTACTTTTCCAACAGATAGGAGTTCTGCACTTCTTTCCATGTAACATCTCGTACAGTGGCATTCCGATAGTCACGTGGTAATTATTGTTGTACGATTTTTTTTGCACATACTCTGAGGTCTTCTGAACTATTTTTGTGCTTCCCAATTACCGCTAACCCACTTTTCCCCAACAGATAGGAATCCCGCACTTATTCCCGTATAATATCTCGAATAGTGGCATTCCGATACTCGTGAGATAACTATTGTTGTAAGAAAACTCTTTACCCATCAGTATAAGGATGATAAGTCGTGTTGAGGTTCACCCTTGTACCCCAATATTTGTGAAACTTTTCCCCAAATTTGGAAGTAAACCGTACATCTCGATCCGACACAATAGATACTGGCAACCTGCATTGGGATGCCGCCTCCTTCACGTAAAAGAGACCTTGCACTAAAATTGTAAAATAGTCTCTGATACAGAATCATAAACCAAGGATCGCAAATTAAGGATTGGCCAAATGTACCAAATCGTAAATTAAACCAAGGTTGAATCGTAAAACAAGTGAAACCGAAGCGTAAAATAACTTTGTATATGCGTGAATCGTAATACAACACTAAAATTACCAAGTTTTGAGTGTAGATAGGGTTGTGTCCCTAGTAGATGACTAATATTATGGGAACCTTATATGTAAGTGATTACAGGTAGACGTGTACTTCCAAATATGTATTGTATTGCCATCTCTCTCACTTTACTTCAATCGGGTGAGTACTCTTACTTATACTCTATTTCGGGGATGACCTTGAATGTTAATGTGCAAATATAATCCATGTAAGTGATGCCAATGATACATGTATGTTGTGATGAGACCGATTACTATGGTGTTGGAAATGCCATGACTGTTTACTCAAATAATAGGTATGTTATGACTGTCCATAGTGGACATGCAGATTTGACCGACTACTTCAGTAGCGGGAATGTTATGTATGTATATGATGTTAATGTGATCATGATCTATAAATGAATGATGTAATCATGTCAAGTGTGATAAGCTTTATGCTTGCTGTTATTATTCTTACTCTTTTAAGAAAATGATTAGGGCAAAACTTATGCCATATGAACAAAGCTCATAAAGAAAGACTTTCACTAAGCACTTATGATGGTTATAATACATGAAGTGTTTTGCTTTACACATTATTTTCAAATACGATTTAATGAACCTCAGTATGAGATTCGGTGTTACATATTGATGTAATTAATAAATGATTTTATGTTTGGAATTGATATGATTTATTAACACCTGACCTAGTAAAAAATCTAAGACATTACAACATTACAGGAATAAGTGTCTTCTTTAAAATCAAGGGGATGTAAGCGGTAAATGAAGAAAGCATGATAGAGGCGGGTACGTGCGCATAGTAATTTTAAAGAAGTAAACCAGACCGGTGACTTTGCGGGTACCTTTATTTTTCAAGTTTTTCGAGTCACGAGGTTCGATTATCAATTTTTTATTTCATATTATATAGACCAATTAGTTTTTTTGATTTCCCAGTTTTTTGGAAACACCCCTAATTAAAGTTACGGCTTCTAAATCAAAATGCCAGATTGTGTTTGGTATCGTACGCTTGAATAAAAAAGGAATTGTTGGTCCCGAATGGATACTATAACAACAAATGTTTGTAGAAGGGGGGTTGAATACAAACTTTAGCAAATTAAAATTTTAGAGACACACGGTTTACTTTTATATAATTCTTATTGATGTTAATCAAGAATTATATAAAAGTAAACCGTGTGTCTCTTAAATTTTAATTTGCTAAAGTTTGTATTCAACCCCCCTTCTACAAACATTTGTTGTTGTAGTATCCATTCGGGACCAACAACTGGTATCAGAGCAGGCTAGATAATCCATATCTAAGATCTGTTTTGCTTACTCTTTAACTGCTTCTACCCCACACTACAAAATGGTCACTTCTGTTGCTGCCTCTAATGGTTCTTCTAACAATGGTTCACTCACAAGGTGTCCTATATTTGATGGAGAGAACTTCTCTCTCTGGAAGAGTAGAGTTCTTCTCTATATGTCAAGCCTTGATGATGTGATGCTTAAAACTGTTACTGAAGGTCCTTATGTTCCTTCCTCAACTATCCAAGTAACTGAAGCAACTGATGAAGCTCCTGCTGTTGAAAGACTGATTATAAAACCTATAAATCAGTGGTCTGATGAAGACAAAAGGCTTGTTAATCTTGATGTTAAAGCAAGAACAGCCTTAGTCTCTGCACTACCAAATGATGTCTATCATCAAGTTCTTAATTGTAAATCTGCAAAAGAGATGCTAGACACTTTGACTGTTGCATATGAAGGCACTGAAGAAGTGCAGGAGAACAAGAAACTCCTTCTGGTTAGAGAATATGAGTTCTTCTTTGCTCATAAAGGTGAAAGTCTCACTCAGACTTACACCAGGTTCAACTGCCTCATTAATGACTTAAGAAGGGCAGATGTTCACAAAAGCAATAAGGAACTTGTAAACAAGTTTCTAGACTCTCTCCCAGAATCTTGGGATCATTTTATCACTGTGCTTAAACATGGTGAGAAAATCAAGGGTCTTTCGCTGGTTGGTTTATATGGAAATCTTATGAATCATGAACAATCAGTAAAACAAAGGAAACTCTCTACCAAGGATATGAAGGATGCTGCAAAAGCTCCAACTACTGCCCTTGTATCTAAGGATACAAGATCTAGGAGTTTTGCGGCAGTTGTGGATGAGCCCAGTGATGAGGAGAAAGAGGAGGAATCTTCTGATGAAGAGCAAGTGGCTGATAGGGATGAAGTTCTGGAGAACATGGACAACATTGAAGTTGCTGTTGAGCAGGATGCCATGTTGGTTAAAAGGTTCAAACCTTTCTTGAAAAGAAAGGGTGTCAAGAGGTTTGAAAGGAAACCCTTCAAAGGAGAAAGAGCCATGTAAAAACCAAAGGCTTCTGAAGGTTGTTTTGCTTGTGGCAAGACTGGTCACTTTGCCAGTGAATGTAAGTCCAAAGGAAACACAGGCTTCAAGGGTTCCTCAAGCTCAGACAACAAGATTGATTATGAAGCCAAATATAAGAAGCTTCTTGCTTCTGTCCTTGACAAGAAGAAGAAGAAAGCTCAGAACAGGGTGCTGGTTGCTGAAGAAGAAGATTGGGCTGAGGAAGATCTCTCAAGTGATGAAGATGAGGTCCTCACAGCTCAGTTCAGTTTGATGGCCAACACAACAAGTACAAGTTCCTTTGATGAGGATATGAAGAAAGCTGCTAAAGCTTGTACTTCTCCTGACTGGGATCCTTCTTCTATGTATCAGGTTGGAAAATTTATTAACTATGAAGATAATGAAAAGAACACTATATTTGATTATCTGTGTGTTGAGTTTCAGTCAAATATTCAAAGAGAAAAGAAGCTAAAATTAGAAATAGAATCACTAAAAGAGAGATTAAGTCTTAAAGATGAGAAACTTAAACAAATGACAAAACTAGAAGATGATTTAGCTAATCAAAAGATACTTAATCAGATCTTGGTAAAAGAAACCAATGAAGCAACAATAAAGTTTAATGACCTTCAAAAAGTAGTTAGATCTTGGTGTGTCTCTGCTGAGAAGACCACTCAGTGTGTCAATGAGCAGATTTCAAAACAAGTTCAAGCTATTATTGGTGAAAATTATTCCCAAGCTGCTAACTGTGTTGATTTTAGCAAGAACATAAATATCTTAGAAAAAGCTGATATTTTACCTCTTACTTTTCAAAAGACTGTAAAAGGAAAAAAGTATTATCACTAACAGATTTGTCAAAAGTAAAAGTACTCAGCTGAAAGACTCAACCTCTTCAAATGTTGGTTCAAGTTCTATTGTCTTGACAGAAAGCAAAAGTACTGAAAATTTAAGTGTAAAGGAAGTAAGTAAAGGAATGGAATCATTTGTTGATACCAAAGAGACATTCTGTTGTCAAACCTTGAAAGCTGATACATTAAATTTAGGAACTCAGCTAACTGAAAATTCCTTAGCTAATGATATTACATCAGCTGATCAAAAAGTAGATGATACCTGCTCAGCTGATATCCTGTCAGCTGATCATGGATCCTCTTCTGTTTGTTTAGCTGATCAAACTTCACTTCAAACTCTTTTAATAGGAGAAACTAAGGGAAAAGGACATTTTGTTTACAAAGAGTCTAAGTCTGCCACACCTAAGGTTGATCAAAAACTCATTTTAACTAAGGGTCAACATAAGGTGACTGTAAACAAAGACCTTATTAGTTTACAAAATCAGCTGCAACAGCTGAATGGTGAAATCTGTCAGCTGATGACCCATAGTCATCAGAAAACAGTTAAGACATCTCTTAGTCAATTACCAAAACATGTTAAAAGCTCCAAAAATCAAAAATGTTATAAATGTGGGAGCAAAGAACATAAGGCAAGTAATTGTTCTCTAGAAGGTAACTCAAGACAGCGGACTGATTATGATAACACAGCTGTTTCTCTCATTCATAAACAACCTAATATAAAGTGGATGGCTAGGTGCAATCCACAGGGGTCCACTTAAATGTGGATGCCCAAATCTCACTAACCTTCTTTCAATCACATCTATGCAGGGTCTGAACACGTGGTATCTTGACAGTGGATGTTCAAGGACCATGACAGGTTGTAAAGCTTTGCTTAGTAACTACAAGAAGGAAAAAGGTCCAAGAGTAACCTTTGGTGATAATAATTGTGGGCAAACAAAAGGCTACAGAGAACTTCATAATGGGAACCTAACTTTATCCAAGGTATCATATGTTAAAGGACTTAAGTATAATCTCATCAGCATAAGTCAGTTATGTGATGATGATCATAAAGTCCTCTTTACAAAGACAGGTGGTTCCATTTTAGATCAAGAAGGTAAAACAATAATTTGTGCAAAGAGAACCAAGGATGTATATACTCTTGATATGTCCTCTGGTGATCCATCCAAGTTAACCTGTTTGTATACCAAGTCTGTAACTGACACAAACTGGTTATGGCACAAAAGGCTTTCCCATTTAAACTTCAAAAATATTAACAAGTTGAGCAAGGGTGAACTAGTGTCAGGACTACCTTCACTGACGTATGTTAAGCCTAAACCTTGCTCTGCCTGTGAGAAGGGAAAGCAACACAAGACTTCATTTCCATCTAAGCAAGCCTTCTCCATTACTGAACCTTTCTACATGTTGAACATAGATCTATTTGGTCCTGTTGCTACTTCTAGTATTAGTGGAAGTAAGTATGCATTGGTAATGGTTGATGAATTTTCAAGATACACTTGGGTCATCTTCCTAAAAGCAAAGAGTGAGGCTGCTGAAGAGATTATAAGCTTTATTAGAAAGATGGAAGTGCTTAATGGCAATCTGGTAAGGATGCTTAGAAGTGATCATGGAACTGAATTTAGAAATCAAACTCTTGAAGGTTTCTGTGATGAGAAAGGAATATCTCAAAACTTCTCTGCTCCAAGAACTCCACAACAGAACGGTGTAGTTGAAAGAAGAAACAGAACTTTGATTGAAGCTGCAAGAACCATGCTGTGTGAGAGTGGGTTAGGATTCAACTTCTGGGCTGAAGCTGTCAGCTGTGCATGTTTTACTCAGAACAGATCCCTTATAATAAAGAGGCACAACAAGACTCCTTATGAAGTGCTCAAGGGAAGGAAGCCCAACATCAGCTTTCTACACATCTTTGGGTGTCAGTGTTTCATTCTGAACCAAAAAGATCAATTGCAAAAATTTGCACCAAAAGCTGATTAAGGTGTGTTTGTTGGATATTCTGTGATCTCCAAAGCTCACAGAATTTACAACATCAAAACAAAGGTCATAGAAGAATCAATCAATGTAAGTTTTAATGAAAATGACTTTGTTGCTTCCTGTTTTACTAATCCATCTACAGGTGAGGAATTTAATGATCTGCTGAATACTGAAGACAACATTCCAGTTTCAGCTGATCCACTCCCATCAGCTGATCCAATCTCATCAGCTGACATAGATGACTTAGATGAACCTGTTCCAAACTTACAAAATACCTCTGCACATTCTATCCTAAACCAACCCACACTTTTACTAAATGAAGGGAATCACGATTCAACATCAATGGACTCTAATTCCATATCAAACATTCCCTCATCAGTAGAAGTCTCATCAGATTGTAATCAAGAAATTCTGTCAGCTGATCAACCAGAAGTCTCATCAGCTGACCCAAACCAAAGATTTTCAACTCCCAGAATCCAAAATGCCTACAAGGACCTCAGAAATCATCCAATTGATCAGGTCATAGGTAACATAGAAGCACCTGTACTAACAAGATCAAAAGCTTGTAACTTCTGTTTATATACAGGTTTTGTCTCTATGATTGAACCAAAGAAGGTAGATGAAGCTCTAACTGATCCTCACTGGATAAATGCCATGCAAGAAGAATTGGCTGAATTCACAAGAAACAATGTATGGACTTTGGTGCAAAGACCAAAGGACAAATCCATCATTGGCACTAAGTGGGTGTTCAGAAACAAGATGGATGAACAAGGGCTGATCATCAGAAACAAGGCAAGATTAGTTGCTCAGGGGTATTGTCAAGAAGAAGGTATTGATTATGATGAAACCTTTGCCCCTGTTGCAAGACTTGAAGCAATAAGACTATTTCTTGCTTATGCTGCCTTCAAATACTTCAAAGTATTCCAAATGGATGTTAAGAGTGCCTTCCTAAATGGTGAATTGAAAGAAGAGGTGTATGTCAAACAACCTCCAGGTTTTGAGGATACAAGCAAACCAGATCATGTATACTTCTTGAACAAATCTTTGTATGGTCTGAAGCAAGCTCCAAGAGTCTGGTATGATACCCTCTCTTCCTTTTTGACCAATAAAGGATTTATAAGAGGAAGCATAGATATCACTTTATTTATAAGAAAATTCAAGGGTGATGTGATCCTTGTACAGATTTATGTAGATGATATAATATTTGGGTCTACAAATGTTGATCTTTGCAAAAAGTTTTCCAAACTCATGTCTGATAACTATCAAATGAGTATGATGGGTAAATTAAACTATTTTCTAGGTCTTCAAATTAAACAAGAGGTTGATGGAATTTTCATTCATCAAACAAAGTATGTAAATGACTTACTTAATAAATTTGAGTTTGAAAATTGTTCTTCAATGAAAACACCCATGTCCACTACCTTAAAGCTTGGAAAGGACACTGATGGTAAATCAGTGAACATTACAGCTTATAGAGGTATGATAGGGTCTCTTTTGTACCTTACTGCAAGTAGACCAGATATTATGTTTTCTACATGTCTTTATGCTAGATACCAAGCATATCCCAAAGAATCTCACTTAGCTGCAGTTAAAAGAATTTTCAGGTATCTCAAAGGAACTCCTAATCTAGGTCTTTGGTACCCCAAAGACTCTGATTTTGAGTTAGTTGGATACACTGATTCTGACTTTGCAGGTTGCACACTAGATAGAAAGAGTACATCCGGGGGTTGTCAATTATTAGGTGGAAGATTAGTCAGCTGGTCAAGCAAGAAACAGAACTCTGTTTCAACCTCTACAGCTGAGGCATAATACATTGCTGCTGGAAGCTGCTGTGCTCAATTGCTATGGCTGCAAAATCAACTACTGGATTATGACTTACAGTTTGAAAACTCCCCAATTCTGTGTGACAACACAAGTGCTATATCTATCTCTAATAATTCTGTTTTGCATTAAAAAACTAAGCATATTGAAATCAGACATCATTTTCTTAGAGATAATGTGTAGAAAAAGAAAGTTTCAATGCATTATATTAACACTGATGTTCAATTAGCTGACATTTTTACAAAACCTTTGGATGAGTCTCGGTTCAACTTCCTAATATTCAAACTTGGCATGTTAAATTTGTAATATATTCTCTTCTTAAGTAGTTAATTGTGTGTGAGAAAATAATTTTATTTGTGTGTGAAATGAAGTACTTATTTAAGCTTCTACATATTTTACTTATGGTAGATCAGCTAATAGAATTATGTCAGCTGGCGATCATCAGCTGACACTATACCTTAGCTGATAAACCATCAGCTAAGACTTAGAAGCTCAGCTAAGTGAATTCATTAGCTAACACTTATTTTTATCTCAACATGGATCAGCTGACACTTTCGTCTGTCAGCTGATGATTTTCAAAAGTCAAAAATATTGTGTCCCCACACTTATTTTATTAATTTCTCATTTGTATTTATTGTGTTACTAGGTTATTTAATTTAGTTTATTTGTCCGTTTATTGTCTGTGTATTTAATATCTATTCCGTCTATTACCTTTTTGCAGAAGTGAGAGTTACTTTTTACAAAATATTTCTGTGACAGTTTAGGTTTCCAAGGAAGATTTAAAGGTGTTTTCGAGCGGTTATTCATTTCTTAAGCTTTCAAAATTCCCAAACACTCTTTCTCTCTCAAACTTTCAAACCCTAAACTCTCGTTGCTCAAACTTCATTCACTCTGTAATCATGGTGATCTTCAACCCTGCAACTTCTCCAAACGCCATTGCTGGTGAAAATGTCACACCCAACTCTGAAATCACAATACGCCCAAACAACCTTCTCATAAACACTGACATTCCCGAGAGCAAAGCAAACCAGGGATACGAACCTATGGTGGCTTTCATAACTGCCCATCCCCTGTTCGCATGTCTATCTGCTCATCCTCCGTTTATCTTTCCAAACATTGTTGGTGAGATGTGGTACAATGCAAGGTACCATGCTAATCAAGAATTAATCACTTGCACCTGCCTCAATGGTACCATCAACATAAACATCACTACTGATTCTCTTAGACAAGCGATCTCCATACCCCATATGGCCCAATTTCAACCTTTTTCTACAATGGATCAAGTTTTAGAGGTTTTGCCCCTGATTGGCTACCAAGGTGTTGTTTCCCATGGCCAGTATAAACTGTCTGCTCTAGGACACCCATGGAAGTATCTGGCCAGTGTAATCATTCGATGTTTTGGTCACAAGTCTGGCAGCTATGACCAAATGAATCAGTCTGAATTGATGATTCTTCATGCTTTGGTCACAGGGAGGAATATTGACTTCTCACAAGTCATATTCTCTGAAATGGTGGATAAGATCACTTTGGGCACATCAAAGAAATCAACCAGAACCCTAGTTCCTTACATCAGGTATCTAAGTTTAATTGCACTTAGAGATGTTCAGAGGGAACACTATGCTGGGTTAGCTGCTCACTTGCACACAATGACCATCCCTCAAATGGGTCAGAAAACTTTCCATTTGATAAGGGAATTTCAAGGTCCTGCTATAACTGCTCAGATGCAAGAGTTGATTGATGTTGCTGCTGAGGATGCTGAAAATGAAGAAGAAGTTGGTGCTGAACATGTTGAAGGACAAATGGCTGATGATTCTGAATCTCCTGATTTAATCACTGATCATTCTGAGGAGTCTATGACTCATGCTCCAGATGAAGCCTTAATGGAAGAAGAATTGATGTTTAGAGCAGATGTGTTTGATGAACCAGCACAGGATGAACCTATTAATCCTGATGCTGAGGGTGATAATGACAATGATGCTGACAGTGGTCAAAATGATCATGATGAGGGAAATGATGACTTTCATGGTGGTGATGCTGGAATTCCTTATGCTAAAAATGTTCAAGATACCACCTCCTCATCTTCTCAAACTGGGATGCCACTCTCACATTTCCCGGTTCCTTCCAGCTCAAGCACTCCACAAGACAAACAAAGTGGTGATGCAGCTGATGGTGATGATGCTGAGGAAGACACAATTTCTGACAATCTCATTCAACTAATTGAGATCAGCAAGACTCAGCACCTCTCAGGTATAATATCTACCACTATTGAGGATACTCATTTGGTTGACCCCACCAATGAGAACCCATCCTCACCTCTAGTTGTAACACCCCCACAACAACCAAGCTCTAGTCAACTCCCAACAGTTGCTAGTTCTACTCCCTTAGTAACCCAAATAGAAACAAGGTCATAAGAGATAGTGCACACCGCACTTATCTCAGAGGAAATGCACACTGCACCTCTGACCTCAACTCCTATAGCTACCTCTTATTTTGAGGGGGAGCTCATGGAAGTTGATATGACCCTACAACCAGTGGGTGTGTCCTCACAACATGGCACATCTGTAAATATGGGATTGCTGCAATCTGGGTCACCCTCGCAACAGGGTGATACCATTGAAAGACAGACCTTCTCCCAAGGTCATACTGTGTCTACAACCCCTATGTGTCAAGCCTATCCCCTAGTAAGTTCACAACAACTTGCTACT
Organism: Pulicaria dysenterica; assembly: GCA_947179395.2. Lineage (NCBI taxonomy): Eukaryota > Viridiplantae > Streptophyta > Magnoliopsida > Asterales > Asteraceae > Pulicaria > Pulicaria dysenterica. Next base: position 72,708,749 of record OX359288.1, on the reverse strand, counting down.
GTAATAAGGGATAACCCTTTGAGTGCAACCCTCACTCACACTCACTTACTTGCACATGTTTTTGATTCAATTCTTACACATACTAGTGTACTACCTGTCAATACTAGTGGCATAAACCAGTCATTAGTACAGGGTACAACTTCTGCTCCCAGTGATCTTAGGCCTCTATACCAAGGTCTAAGTGAGGGACCACAATCCATTCCAGTTCAAAGCACAATTTCTCAATCAGTTCCAACCCAACCCATTCCCTCTACTACTTCTGAACCCTCACCCCAACTATTTCAAACCTTATTATCTATCTCTCAAAAGATGGATAGTCTTCAAGCCTCCTTTACCTCTTTCCAAACTCAAACAGAAACTCAAATCTCTCACCTAACCAATGAGATTGAGTCACTTAAAGCCAACTAACCCAAACCCCAACCCACCCCTGCCCCTGTTGATCTTTCCCCTATTCTTACCAAACTAGATCAACTTCTAAACCAAACCTCTACTCCTATTCCTACAACCTCCCATCCTATACCTGCCCAAACCATTTCTACCTTAAACCATACCATTTTCAATCTCCTTTCCCAACTCAAAACCCTTAGACCCTCATCCCCTGATATCTCCATTACCATTCCTGAATCTCTTCTAACTATCCCCTCTCTCCTAAAAGACATTGATACTGAGGTCAATAGGTCCAGCTTTTGTGCTAAGATAAGGCACCGTGATACTCTGAGAGAATTCTCCAATCTCACTGAAGCTATCAACAGCCTAAAACCTCTTATCTCAACTTCCATTCCTTCTTTCTCTCATATTCCCTCTCACCTTAAACACTCAACATCACCTTTCACTCAGCCTCCCATACCCACTGCCTCACCTTCATCCTCAACCATACCACCCTTTACCTTTACACCTATCCCAACTCCTTATTCTTTCACCACTCCTGATGCCCCTGCAAAGCCTGCTGTTTTTCCCTCCTCTGATGATGACAAAAAGGGGGAGAAGTCAGTTAGGACAAAGTCTGTTTTACAAGTAGAGGATGCATCGACCCCCGATGAAATAGGATCAGCTGTTGAGGGGGAGAATAAATCTGAGGGGGAGCAACCTGCTCAAGAAGAGCAGAGGCCAAAGAGAAGGCTAAAGCAAATGGCTAGAAGGACAAAGAAATCAAAGCAAGGTGAATCCTGTGCTCCAATTGAGCTACCATCTGAGGATTCTGATGATGATGATGAAGATGAAATGCCTTTGTCCTCTATGTTCAACATAAGGAAGCAGAGCTCCTCCACTACAGCTCCACCAGTCCAAGCTTCCTCTCCAGTTCAATCAAGTCAACCAACTCCCAGCAGTTCATCAAGAAGAAAAGGAAAGAAGATAATGACTGCTGAGGAGATTGAAGAAGAAGAAGAAAGAAGAGAGGAAGAGCTAAATCAAGAAGATGAGAATCTCATAGAGTTAAGTGAACTGGCTGCTGCTCTTGGTTCAACCATTGAAGAAGTTCTTAAAGCCAAAGAGAGACACCAGGATTTCACTACCACTGAGGATCTTGCTGCTGCAGTTGGTGTCACTGATGATGAATTGAGAGAATTACAAGAAGAAGAAATCATCATGCTATCCTCTCAATCACATCAAACACAGGTTGCATCACAGCAAGATGATCCTTCTGTCAAGAAAGTTCCTAAAAGAGGAAGAACTCACAGAGAAGTCATTCAAGCATTGCATGAGTTCAACTTTGGAGTTACAACTCAGCAATCTGAAAGGGAGATCAAAAAGATCTTGGATAACAAGAAGAACTTGATAGAAAGAAAGGATCAAAATCTCATTTCCAGAGTCCCTCCATATAAAGGAACAGATGAAGGGCCATATCTCAGATTAGTAAGAAGAGATGAAAGACAAACACATGAGAATGCCTATATCCATCACTGCAAACTGTTCTCCTTCACTGAGATGATTGAGACTCTGTACCACCTCCTTAAATCCAAAAGTGAAATTGCCCCAAGGTTTATAAACAAATTCGAATTCTGGATCAGAATGGCTGTTTACCACAGGATATGCACTCATGATCAATTTGTGGAACACATTGATGTGATTGAGGATGCCTTCAAGAAATCCTCCAAAGCTTTTGTACCTGCTGAACGGATTATACTTAATCCTGATCATCCTTACCTGTCTGCATATGAAAATTTCAACACTGCTTTGCCCTCTAACATTGAGCCAGAAATGTTTAAGTACATAACTGAGCCTGAGAGAGGGATTTTCTTCAAAAACAGAGCTGGTGTCTGGAGATTCCTAAGAGAAACTGACTTAGGAAAAGCCCCTGAAGAATTAATCTTTCAAGCTGCACATTTAACAAGGGGACAGACAGGAAGTGAACATTTTGAAAATCTGATTCAAGCAAGAGCTGAAGAGTTGTTGGCTGCCAATCCTCTGAACAGACTTCTGGATGTAAAAGAAGAACCTTGGTGGGAATGAAGATCACACTTCATAACTAGAGTAGATGTAATTTCAATTCCTAAAATAGTTCAACTTTTGTACTTAGTTTAACTCTTAGTTAGATTACACTGTACAAGCTCTTATGTAAATACTTTGTTTTGTAATCAAGCTTGAAACTTTGATCATGGACTACTTAGCTAAAAATGCTAGTATAGATGACTCTGAGTGGATAGCTTACATAGTGTAAATATAGAAAAGATCAAAAATCCTAAAAATAGAAAAAGGATAGAAAAGATACCAAAAACAGAACAATGGTACTTCATAAATGAAAAGACTCCCAAAAATAGAACATCAGGGAACATACTTTAAAGAGTTACCAAAAACAGATAGCTAGGTAACCAAATTGCACTTAAAAGTTTAATCTTTACAAATTCGAGTCAAACTGATTCTTCTTAAAACAGATAAGGTTTTGTCATCATCAAATAGGGGGAGATTGTTGGTGAGATAGCAATATCAAACCTTAATCAAACCTATCTATTAAGTAAAATAGGATTTGATGTTAACAAAACCATATATTCAGTTTTGGACTTAGATTGATGAAAAACATGTGTTGTTTTTCTATCTGAGACTTAAAGAATTTCTAAGTAAGAAATGTCAGCTGACGAATCATAGTGTCAGCTGAACACTGAGTATCAGCCAAAGGACCAGCTTCAGAAAGATCAGCTGAGAAGAAAAGATCAGTCAAAGAGCATCAGCCGAGGAATCACACTGGATCAGCTGATGGCCTAGAACCATCAGCTGATGAAGATTTCAAGATCAGCTGAGCAGTCAAGGATCATCTGACTCAATCATAGTTATCAGCTGATGCCTTCCATCTGTCAGATAAGGTATTTACTACTTATCCAATCTTCTCTTTGTGAGCTGACTATACTCAAATGATTAGCTGAGCCCTTGGGAACAGCTGACAGTTGAGTTAATCAGTTTATTAGCTGCTACTACGATTTGTATTATCAGCTGAGCAATTTGATCAGCTGAGCAAGTCTAGTCAGCTGAGTCTTTCACACTTATCCTTAGCTGAGCAAAATTATATTTGTAGTTCAGTGTCTGTTAACTGAGTCTTTATTGTATATCTCAGTTAATAGCTTTTCTATGTAATATTTTCTTAAAGTCAAAGGCAGAACATGTGTTGTTCTTATTATGCCTTAGATCTTTCTTTTGTAAAAGTACTTAGCACTTTTTGGATCTACAATGATACAAAAAGGATAGATCTTTATCCCCTGGAAAAGGAGAAAGATACTCTTGAAAAGAAGATCTCGAAGATATGATGTTAAGTATGGCTGGCAACTCCATATTTGGTAAAGTCAAATCTTCAGAAAGCATGGTGTCGATTAAAGCACAAGCATGGAAGGATAAGGTTACTTTCTCAAGACATAAAGGTAGTAATTTAATAATATAATAATAGATAGTGAGTATATTCATTACTGAAAAGTAAGTTCACTTTACACACTTTGTGTATAAAGTTAACTTACCTTTTCACCCACTAACTTTATCTATTATAATATTATTAAACCAAGTACCTTTGTCTCATTCTCTCTTCATCAACTCGGACACACTTTGCTTATATATACTCATGCATGGAAACATGCTAAAGAAGCGAATGCGTTGAAAAGCACTGAAATCTCATAAGTTGAGAATTAGAAGAGTTAGCATTTTACTTTCAGTGTAACAAACTTGTTCATGTGTTGAACGTCTTAGACATTAGTTGTTTAAGATTAGCATTGTCTATGTGTTAGACAAAATTAGTTGCCACCTTTTATTGAACTTAGATTTTCCGCATCTAGTTCATGTAATTATTGATTAACGTCAATAAGAATTATATAAAAGTAAACCGTGTGTCTCTAAAATTTTAATTTGCTAAAGTTTGTATTCAACCCCCCTTCTACAAACATTTGTTGTTGTAGTATCCATTCGGGACCAACAGGAATGGAATAGATCATTCTGATTGAATTGGGAACGTGTTTTTTAACTTACTCAAGAATGAATGGATCAATTCATAAAAAATGTGATTACTTCATTTTACATCCTTGAAGGAGTGGTATTTATTTATCTGTAATGGAATGAAATTGTAATATTTACTCGACTTTTTACTTACATTAACATTAACTAGGTTTCAAGCCCGTGTAAACACGGGCCAGAATGTAAGATATTCGGCATATGATTTTATATCTGTATGTTTTGAGTAACATAATGCTTATTAATCGAATGTTAACATATAGGTTTACAAAATTATTTTTTTAATTAAAATAAGCTTAAAATAAGTAATAAGAACAATGAACATCACCGGTTTTATAAAATATAGCAACGTGCGAACTTTATTTCATATCTGGTATCTTTTAGCCCAAAGCTTGATTTTTTACTCGTGATATTTAAACAATAGTAATAAGAACAATGAACATCACCGGTTTTGACAATCAGTTGGTTCTTAAGAAAAGGACTCAGGGTTAAATAGCGAACCCGGTGAAATACAAATTGTACAATAACCACTTCTTTTCTTTTAAGCAAAACCATATCGGGTTCTAATGATAAAAGATGGAAATACATAGTTGGTTCAAAGTAGCAAATACACCAAATCATTTGTAAGTAATCTAATATCACAGAATTTCAGATAATCATGAATCAAAGAAATGTCACTGATAAAATCAAATGACCAATCAATAATTTAGCCAGCAAGCTAGTAAAAGAGTACCTCCGCCCTTGTCAACACCTTCATTGAATAAACCTAAAAAACACTCCATTAACTTTAAGATGGTAAACCTGCCACAAAAAACGATAGATTAAAACAAAGCAACTCTAGTCAATTGTTTATGAGCGCACAAATTATGACCTAATAAACAATAACATAAGAAACATCAATTCATTTCATTGAATTCAACAACGCAGAAATTAAGAAATATAAAATGAGAATCGAGAGAAAGAGGAAGAACATAAATCAATATCTGTAACCCCTTGAGGGGAATGACTCGAATGAGTGATCGAGATACCAGCTCCTCTATCGATAAATGAAAGAAATACCAACTCCTAAAAAGCATTGGAGAAAACATAATCAAAAAGAAGGGGAAAAGGAAGAGGAAGAGAATAACTAATAGCAAAATCATAACGCAAACAAATTGTAACTCGCTCAAATTATTATTCACATTGAATGTTCCTCCTCATTAAAGTCAAAATGTGTTAAACAAAACACCAATTGTCTACTCCTTTAACCCACGACACATGAACACACCATGTAGGCTAATTAGACACTTGTATTTCTATATTAAGTTACAAATTTTAGTTTGTAGTTGCCAGCTGCAATAAGACTCTTAGTTGCCAATATAAGAAAGATGTAGTCCACCTAATATCTTGCTTTATATGAGATACGTGTCAATCATCGAATGAATTAGACACAAGTATGAAATCTTAGAATCTGATCGATGGTGTATAGTGAATAGTCGCTCAGAAACTTGTCCTTGCCATTTTGATATCTTTTGGGGATAAGATTTCACCTTCTCTTGTTCTCTGTTGAAAATAGTTAGGAAGGGAATATGACAACTAATTAGTTATCATGATTTGAGACTATAATATAAGCAGTTAATTACCTGCCTAAAATCTGATAATAAAAATATGAATATTGGTCTACATGGCAACAAGATCATGTACATGAGATTGATCGCAACAAATACGAAAAATCCAGATAAAATGCACCGTTAATTCATTACCAATAAAAAATGTGAGTAGGATATAAGAAGACTACATGTATTGATGCTTATAACTAAATATAAGATGGCTAGTTACATGATTAGCTATGCTGACAATTAGATCACAAACAATTAATTTTATTATAATGTAAACTTTAGTGAAGATTAAATAAGAATTTTCAGTTAAGCACTATGACATCCATATAAATTGTAAAGTGTGGACAGTTTTTCCACTGATGAAGTCTACCATACCATCCCAAAGTCCATGCCACAATTCCTCAATAGATTCAAAGAAGCCTTTTATACCACCATTCTTTGGTGGTTGAATGGAATCTGAAAGAAGGTAATATATATGGACTAATTAAATAATATAAAACCAGGTCGTGTATATCACCAACTTTTAGCAATCACTATACGTAAAGGGCTCAAGACTAAAAAGAAAAATAAATATAGGAAACCCCTTACAAGGCTTTTACAAGGATTTGGTCTCATAGATGAACACGTAAAGCATATTGAGATAAATTGTCATTTCAAAAGTGACTGGTTTTAGGTAAACAGGCATTATCAAATCGTCATCTATATCTATATAATTCAATAACAGAAAACCCCACCTAAGGTTAATTTGTCTATATGCCCGTCATATACAAAGTAAATTGTTTACCATACCTGCGTTCCATTGTTAGTTATTTATGTATGATCTCCATTCCATAAAAACTGCAGCAATTGATTCTATATATATTAACAGTTTGATTATTAGTCAAACTGAATGGGAGATTAGTGGTTTAATTTAATGCATACCTACACCTCCAGAACAATCAAACTGCAAAAGTAAACCTATAGAATGAAATCCATATAATTGTATTTGAACAACAAACTCACATACCTCCTAAATTTAACACCTTTGTCTCAAGTGCCCAAATATGCCACAATATTGCTATGTGAAGTGATGTCTTTTAAGAGACGGGGCTTGTTAAACCGTTTCCATAGTAAAATTAAAATGCTTTGTGTGAAGTCGAGAATTTGTACCAACCTGTGATAGACGTATTCTATATCACCAGCCCTCATTTCTATCAAAAGGTTGGAATTTAAAACTTCAGCAATTCCTATGGAAAACGAATGGCTTCCACATCGTGCATACAAGGATTGGTGATACAAAATGTGTGTGTATAGAGAGAGAGAGAGAGAGAGAGAGAGAGAAAGGAATTATGTTTTAGTGTTATTAGAATCATAAAACGTAACTGGATGCTCATTAATCTTTCCAAACCTTCCTTGCACATCAAAATAGGGACCTGCAGAAGGATGCATTCTGGCCATGGCAGTACTGAAGGCCTCCCCATAAAGGTAGCGCATGTTTGGAGATTGTCCCTCACCGAGTTCTCCAAAGACAATTGATTTATAGGATCTGAGATCTTCGTCTGCACTCAATGTATGTTTACCGGTCATCAGAATCGAAAGAAAAAAGTACCAATTGACACCTTATACCAAACCGAGCAAACAAACGAATCCCCACGTTTGTTCTTTCACAGAATAAACATCTCTCTATAAACAAAGTGAATGAGTAGGTGAAGGGATTGTAAATTGAAGATGGAGAAATAGTAACGTTAAGGATATAGGATTAGTAACCGGAAACGCTTCAAGATCATAAATGGCGTCGGCCTTAATTAATCGTAAGTTTCTAGAGCTAAAGGAAGTTGAACTGATAGAAGCATATTAAGCCCAATTTAGTTGGCATTATAAGCCCACGTTGATAATTAATTGCCACGTCAGATTGTAGCCCTCCCTAATTTGTTTGGATTTTAAAATTATAGCTCAATCATGCATGCCACATATGATTAAACACATTCTAAGTTAGTAAAGATATAGATTTATTCCTTAAAAAGTTATAACTTTAGAAATGGTATTTTTTTCCAAATTTTCTGAGAAGATATATATTTCTTAATCTTCTTTATATTTGATTATTTTCTATAATATAAAAAATAAGTATACCTTTTTATTAAGTTATAAATTAACTAAGTAAAAAATATATACAAGAAGTAGAGTGTAACACGAATGCAAAAATAATACAATCAAATTAAATCATGAATGCAAAAAGAATACATTCAAACTAAAATATATTAATAATTTTACTAAAACAAGTTGTATATAATAATGATTTCATTTCTTATGCAAACCGAACATAACAAATGATGCAATAAATCATCTCAAATCATGTTCTCTTATTCCGTTACCCCATCATTTCATTCGTTTATCTTTACGTTTTATCCAACCAAATACACCATGGGCTTTTTGTGGTTTGATAATAACCTTAAAGCTTCAAAGGATTATTTTTATGCATTATATGTTGTATTTATTGTTAAAACTTTTGGATAATTTATAATTGAATAACTTAACACCCTGTGTATAAACAACGGGTATTGTTAATTTAAAATTTAAATATTAATGTTGCGAATCCTTAAACATATATAAATCTATATATCGATAACAAACAAAAAAACATTAGTGATAATTGGAATATGAAGAAACAAAATTGATATAATAACATATTTGATCCGATAGTTGTTAGTGGAATTAGGAATTGACATGAAATCCGATAGTTGGTGAAAATTGCACAACAGATTTGCGACGATAGCTCAATCAAGAATTAGGGTTTCGTAGAAGAATGCATTTGAATAACATGAGATCCAACTAAGATGACGGGTAACCTGAATCTACTTAAGATCCGTAGCTAACTCAAAATTCACGACTTTAGACTTTTGATGTACGAACTCTTCATGCGTTAGTCATTTTACGATATAAAAAAGGATGATTAGTGAGAATTTTTTTTCTAAAGTGAAATAATGTCATCATAAACATTTGCTTTTAATATACATTAAAGATTAAAGATAAAAAAGTTAAAGATTAAAGATGTTTAAACCGTTAAAAGTGTCACCATTTAACTAAAAAAGCCATCCTTAAAATAGTTTATAGGACTTAATTTCCATATTAAAATTCTTTTTCTAATTATATCACAAACTCACGTGGTTTGAATCATGCTTTCAAGGTCATTTGAAATTGTTGAATTTTGTTTGTCATTCAAAAGTTTTGGTAAAGTCATTTGAAAGTTATTTAGTCATGGTGTTAGGAAATGAGACCATCATAGTCGTAATATCAATTGTTGAATTGTTAGTATCTTTGTTGATTAGTACAAGTACGTAAAAGGGAATTGAGGTTTTTAATTTAAAAAACAAAACGAACGATAATTACAGTTTTAAGGTCTAAAGACTATATAATTAAAATTAATACAATTTTAATAATTAAATATGATAATAATGGTGATAAAAGACATATTAAAAGTTGAAATTTAATAAACTAGTTTTTATTTTTAAGACTATGGTTATTAATCTTCCTAAAAAAATAGATAATTAAGTAATTTTTTATGTTTTTTTGAAGGTTCAAAATTGTGAAGATCGTTCAAATGACATTTGAAAGTTGTTTGAATGATTTCTTTTATCTTTCTAGTTTCTGTCTATTCATGGCATTAGGGAGTGTGACACTTAATATTTGAAAATATGAATTGGTTGATTAGTTCTTGTGTTTCTTAATTTGCTCCTTGATTCGCAATTGGCTTAAACATTGAACTAATTTTTTTTAATGCTTGGAACGAATTAATTAACATTTGAGTCATTTTTGTTAATAACTTTAAGGGACTGTTTAAGTTGATTTGTTTCTTCAATTCAACTTGTCTTTTCAAACCGTTCATGGCACCGCTAAGTTATTCTTCGTATTGATTCCAAATTTAATTTAATACTCGTAATAAGTTATTAACATCAATATCGATATTATGTAAATACTAGCAGTATACCGTGTAATGCTGTGACGGTAAATAGTTTATCTTTTGCAACATGTTGTTTTCAAGGTTGTAATGCGTAATTCAATATCACGAAAAAAAATCAGCAACATGTCCGTTTTTTTATCAATCTTTCTTATGTTTATATCAACTATTTTACTAATTTTAATTTTTTTTTAAAAACATTAAAAAATTAAAAAGATTTATATTTATGAAATAAGAAGAGAGAAATTAATAAGATTTTAAAACTTATTTTGATGTGGGTGGATAATTGTGTTTGTGTAAAAGAGTGTGTTAGTGGAAAAATATTTTTTAAATAAATAAAAGGTTAAAGTTTAGGACAATGATAACCACAGCCTTAAGGGCTGTGTTTAAGAGCATTAAAGGTAATTTTACTTTCCAAAACTGATAATTATAAGGGTTTAGTTCCTAAAAGTACACCGAAGTTGTCACTTTTTGCTATTGTGTATACTCAACTTTCAAAACTACCATTTAGTATACAGAAGTCTCAAAAACTACCAATTTATGTATTGGTTAACCTGTTATCCAGGTAGCAGGTAATATTACTATTTTAGAATTATTTTTATACAATTAAAAAGCCATGTGTATATCCATGTCATTATCATGTGTTATTGTTGTTATTATTTTATTAAATTTATAAGATGATGATGAATTTTCATCATCTTCATTTATGAACACAAAGAACAACATATGAAATAAAATTCTACGAACACATCTGTAAAGAACAAATCTGGAATAAAGTTCAAAATGAAGCCCCAAATCGAAGCCTACATCTGTTGAAACAAGATCTGTCAAACCCAGAAACAAAAATAATCTTACCCAAGCAGAATCGAACAGAACCTTGTAAACAAAATAGAAATTGAAGAACATCTAGGGTTTTCATCTTCATCATGAATCTGGACGAAAGAAAGAATCAAAATCGAACATGAAAACATAATGAAGAACAATCCTTGAACAAACCTTGTGAGCAAACCCTAATGAAAAACCCCAAATCGAACAAAAGAAGTAATCAAAATCGTACAAAAGAATCAAACCAATGAAGAACCCCAAATCGAAAACCCTAAGATGAAGAAGAATCAAAATCAAAACGAAACTTAACAACATGAAAACCCTAAGATGAATAAGAATCAAACCCTAACCTTAAAAACATGAAAATCCAGATATTGAAGTCGCGAAGGGAGCCCAGATGGTTTGAAATCGAAACTGAAGTCTACGATTGATGAAAATCAAGATCTTGCAGTGAATGACCCTAATCGATGAACGAAGACGAAGATGAAGCACGTTTGAAATCGACATTGAAGATGGCGATGGTGACCTGAAGATGAAGTGAAGATGAAGCAGGTCTCGATAATGGTGGTGTGAACATGAAAATCCAGATCTTGGTGACCTGAAGATGAAGTCTACAATTGATGAAGATGAAGTCAATCGTGGTGTGAATCAGGGGTACGCAGATCTAATGATGAAGATGATATTATTATTATTATTATTATTATTATTATTACTATTATTATTATTATTATTATTATTATTATTATTATTATTATTATTATTATTATATTTTTAGTTATTGTTAAATAGAAAATTACACATCATCACTCAAAACACATGCCACATCATCAAAACCGGATCCACATCACCCTTAACATGCTATCACAGGTTAAGATGCATTAAACGGTAGTTTTGAAGAGTTCGGTGTATTAAATGGGAGTAATGAAATATGAGTATACACAATAGCAAAATGTGTCAACTTCGATGTACTTTTAGGAACTAAACCCTAATTATAACTCATGTTACATAATCAACTTTCCATGTTTACAAAAGATTCACATTAATCACCTTTTAAATAACATTCAAACTTTCCATTCATGACATACGGCTACCATTTTTAATATTCAGAATCTTATTTGTTTTACTCTTATCCACAACCCTTAAGGCTGTGGTTATCATTTTCTAAAGTTTATTAGAAGAGAGAAATGATTAAAAATCGAGTAGATAAGATTGATTTAGATAAAAAGAAGGGTGAAGATTAGATATTAACATAATTTTAAAAAGTTCCTATAAGTTAGAAAGAGAGAGTGTGTTAAATGGTTTATATAGTAATATAGATTGTTGGTAGACCGTGTGACAAAAACTATTATACAAGACAAACGTTAAAATCAAATAAAAAACTATTCTTTATATTGATTTCACGTTTCACAATTTTAATCTTTAATCTTTGATATATATTAAAAGAAAATTTTATTAAATTATGAAATTATTTTTGGAATATTTCTACTAATTAAAACCATCAATTTCACAAATGGCTTCAAATTAGTTTTAGAATTTTTTTCACTAATCATCTCTCTTTATTTTCTAATATGACTAACAACTGAAGAATTTCTTATATCACAAGTCTTCAGTCGTGAAAATTGAGTTGGATGTGGATTTTAAGTAAAAAACGGTTATCCATCTTCATAATCAGATCTCGTGTCATTCAAATTGATTATTTAACGTGCAGAACTTAATTCTTAATTCAAATATCATCACAAATCTATTAGATAATTTTCACCAACAACTATTAGATCTCATGTTAATTAATTTATAATTTCACTAACAACTATCAACGAAAATATAAAAATATATCAAAAATTTTTCTTCAACCTCGATTTTCATGTTTATTAATTTGTTATTGATAATATTGTAACACCACTTTTCTAAAATGCTTTTAAAAATTTAATTACTACTAATTAGCATTCTAAAACATCAGAGTTTGCGGAAAACTAGCTACAACACTTTAATGCTAACAGTTTTACAAAAAGCAGTGTTATAAGTACTCTTTTCAAAAACTGGGAGCTATCCAACTCTGCGGAGCACCGGGGCCTTACCCTTACTGGAAACTGGTTACCTGCATGCACAACATACTAAAACGTAAGCTTTCGCTTAGTGAGCATACAAACTGAATAGATAAACACTTAAAACATGAGTAACTCTTCTGGGGATGTCTCACATCCATGCTGGACACCTGCAAAACTATTCAAACTATTATCTGGTCTAGGGTATGATCACACCTAGCGCGTAATCAAATCCCTGACACTCTGTTTGGGTATAAGGATCTCAATATACCCCTTTCTCTGTATTGAATAATATATCTGAGTTCTATTATACCTTGAAACAATAGTCTTAACTCATAACCTAAACATATCATAACACGGATAACATACTGATCACCTTATGCATATAAATGTATGCTGGTCATACTAAACACTGCAGCAAAGTGCTACTGAATCTCACATAATCAAATCATATATCAAGCATAAAATTTACATACTAGCAACTTAATGCATATACATATGCTAATCTGATTAAAGGTAAGTACACTCACCTTAGCAGCAGTTAAGAGATATACTCCTCTCACAGAAACGTCAGTCTCTTATTGCCTACAAGCAATAAACATGTGCTACATTAACTTCTATACGCTCTGCGGCAACTAAACTGAACATCAAGCAACGAACAACTTGACCTGGTCCTGACCCTTCCTACGGCCGTAGGGTTTCATCCCTACGCCCGTAGGATTGTTTCTAGGTTTCCTACGGCTGTAAGCTATATGCTCTACGCCCGTAGGCTAGTTCCCTTTGTCCTTAGACGGTAACTCATAAAACACTTTCCTACGCACGCAGGAACCCTTACCTACGGCCGTAGGAGACAAAATAACCAAAACCTCTTGACAGCTCCCTACGCCCGTAGGGGATAATCCCTGCGGCCGTAGGAACAGTCGGTACAGCAGAATCACTTGCTCTGTTCTAACAGCAACTGGGTTTCGAGGTTTTACCCTCTAACAACGATCCAAAACGTGTATTTTGACCAAACAACAATCTCTAACACATACTACAACATCTTATACCATCAAACAACATCAAAATCAAAGACTAACACATAACTCAAGGATTCAATCTATGAATCCATTTTCTTGACCTATAAACTCAAATAAACATGAAGGGCATATACCTCTTGCTACTGAATCTTTATCTGATCGAATTCCATGTATTAATCCTCACTTTTGGATTGAAATCAGCAAGCTAAATGATCAAAATGTGTGTATCGTATGTGTGTTTTGGTTCCCTGATGTATGACTTCAAATGAGTCAAAGAAGACTCATATATATCTAACTCTTTCAAAAATGGCACAATAGGTCCCTCAACTTCTATAACTTTCTGAATTGGCAAAACTAACCCTTTAACTTGAATTAAGAAACTTTTAAACTTTGTGGCGTTACAAATATAGATCTATTATGTGTTTAAAGTTTTCTACTATAAATATTTAAAATTTAAATAAACACTCCTTGTGTTTTTACACGGAGTATTAAGCTAATTTTATAAGTAAGAAAATAATATAGCAAGATTTGTATTTTAACTAGTATAATAATTAATAGTCGTATTTTGTTATAGAGCTATCACAAAAGTTTTAACATATAAGAAATTATGTAATATAAATTAATTTTTTATCAGTCACATAATATAAATTAAACATTTGATTTATAAAATATTTAGTTTTATGTTACTAAATATTATTTGTGTATTACCAATTCAGGTTCAAGTTTGATTCGAGAAAAAAAACACGTATAAATAAATCCACTTTAAACAATTAACCTTAAAACGAATTAACAAAACACATATTTGTTATGGTCAAGACACCTAAAACAAGTGTTTAAATAATACGGAAAACTAGAAAATAAACGAACATGAGAATTATCGTGGTTCGGTCAAAACACGACTTACGTCCACGGTAGAAACCAGAGACGTAATTAACTCAAGAGAATTTTTTATGTATACATATATATAACTGACCCTAACCTTAGTATTTATAAACAACAAACTAGAATCCTAATCATAAGCATTAATTAATTCTCTACCATACCTAACATGAGATAAACTCAATTTGAATACAAGATAAACACAATGGATAAAATTTTTCCCATTTGAATTCAAACTCTACTACCCCCACGTGCAATAAACTCACTCGACGTGTAACCTTGGCAGAAACAATTTCAACTCCATGCATGATTTAATTTCGATATACATCCACGTCGTGAACTAGACCCCATGGCATGCACATTTTTTTTCCAATCATGCACATTTAATTCCATGCTATATATGATATATGTCCACATCGTTTTCCTGTTTATCGTATCCTTTCCGGTCATTGGTTTCAAATACCGTTCCTCTAATCAAGTCACATCCAACAAAATTAGCATATTTCAATGTACTTTAATTGCTTTATAATAGCCAGGGGCGGACCTATAGTAGGTGTGGCGGTGGCAGGTGTCACCGGTCAATTTTACATGCGTAGTGGAAATATTAGACTTTTTGAGCCGGTGCTACCAGTCAAATTTTTGGAAGCTACCAGTGATTTTTTTATGCCACCAAAATTCAATGAAAAATGATTTTTTTATAGCAAAATGATAAATTATAGTTCAATATTTGATTTATACTTTTAAAATGTTCTAGTTTACTTTAATAATAACAATTCAATTAATAAAGCTACATATAAATTGTGTTTTGTTTTATATTTTAGCCATAATATGCCGGAAAAACAACTGAAACGTCATTAACCCGACATGATTAACCGGAAACCCGAAAAACCCGAACAACACCTGTAATCTTAATTAATCTTATTTTTGCCGTTATATGGTGCCACCGGTCTCCAAAGATCCTGGGTCCGCCCCTGATAATAGCATTGTGAAAAAATATTAAAATTATAATATATAATTTTGTGAACATATACATATACATATATTATATAAATATATTTAGTTTTACCTTCGTTAAAAAGTAAATCAGTAAATAAATATAGTTTATAAAAAATAGTTTTACAAACTCATTAAAGAAAAGACAGAATAAGATACAAAAAATGAAAGTTGTGGATAAAAGAAAAAACTTGACCAAATAAGCACACAAAGAAGTGATATGATGCATATGAGTTTTGAACGTGGGGATACATTTTGGAGAGTTTTGTTAGTGATAACAAAAAATTCACGGTTTGGTACGACTCATCAATTCGGACATTCGGTTTTTCATTTATATAATTCTGACAAAACAATTAAGTCTAAGTAGTAACATGTCGAAGTTGGTTTAGTAAACAAAATCAACTAATAACGTATAACTAAAGTACTAAACTATAAAACCAGAACTTATGAACCTAAATTTTTATTCAAGATACAAGTTTTAATTAATTAACTGAATTAACTAATTTACTAAGCCAACTAGCCAAATCTATTTTTTTTATACATCAGAATTCACACATCGATATATTAATATACTTCTAAATTTATAACTTGCCCACAAAAAGACTTGAACCTAAAACTTTAGGTAACACCTTAAACACATTGTAGTGCTAGATTAAATGCCCTTTGATCACATCTATTTCTTTTTAATTAGAGAAACCAATACAACCAATTAGATACACACTTACAAAACCATATTGTCCTATTATAATTCTTGTGCGCTTGTAACAACCCGAATTTCTTGTATTTTGGAACCATTCGATTAATATTTTGGAACCATTCGTTTAATTGTATGTCAGCAGCTAACAAGTGGTAATAGCCTAACGTTTACTTTTCACCTACCCATTAAGAACCTTACGGCTTTAAGGTGTGCACTTTTTGCAGTGGCGGATCCAGAAATCCGGCTTAGGGGGGCATCTTTCATTAAAGAAGCAAGACGACTTAGGTAAGGAGCCAAAATATTTCGGGTCAAAGCAAGTCGGGTCAAAAAAAGTCGGGTCAACGTTGTATGGTAGTGATAATAATCTTGCAAATTTGACTTTTACTTTAGAACTTTTGAAGGTTTATGGTTTCTTTATCAAATTATAACATAATGTCACATAATTGACACTCAAAGTTTATTTTAATGATCCCAAAAGTGCCTAAAATAAGCAAGAAACATAGATTTTTTTCTTAATTAGTTGAGAACTTAAATCTTGGGGGCCTCATGTTTAATTTTTAGGGGGCCTAAAATTGTTCACCCATGTAATCCTATGTAAAAGTTTGTGGGCTAATGGGGGCCTTCCCCCCCCCCCCCCCCCCCTTCCTTGGCTGTGGATCCGCCAGTGACTTTATGACAGTTAGGGATTTGGCCAGGCCCTACAAAGACATTCAATGCTTCTCATTTTGCACACCATGTTCAAACTCTCTCCCGAAAAATTTCTCTATCCCGGTTGCGTTAGTGGTGGGTTTTAGGATCGTACGGCGCAAGAGTGACGGTTAGTAGCTCGAGGAAACATATGAGAATTCGACAAAATATTTCTAAACTGAGGAGAGTTCAGTTTTGTTTTCTAAAACCGAGTACATAGATAAAATCGATTATGAAGAACAAACGGATTTAATTAGTGAATTACCATGAAAGCAGGGTCTAGTTTATGATGTCTGTATATTTATATAGATGTGTACATAATATGATAGATGCTTGATGCCATGATGAACTGATACATGTTATAGATGATAATTTTTAAGATTTCAAAAAAAATACTTAACAAGTCGATATCACCAAATGAATGGTGTCTATAATAGTCATTTCGGCTTGTTATTGGATTTTCAAAAGTCGATATTGTAGACTTCACATCGTGACTTTGTTCCTCACATCAAGCTCCCATCTCAATTAGATTCTATTTATAAAACCATCATACGGCTAATTCGAGTCATTTCTTACAATCTTTCCTTTGATTAGAATTCTCTTCAACCATTAACGAGATCTAACAATTTCACCCTTGACTTGAACTCCCTTCAACCGTTGATGAGATTACCAAATAACTATCTCCTTCCTCCCAACCTCCCCAAAGAGACTACCCTCTCGTACAAGCCATGAAGTTCGAAACCCCGTCGTCGTGCGATTTACCCAGAGATTAACTCCTTCCGTGATGCCTTGACTTCATCTGATCAATTTCCAGCTCCAAGGACAGTACATGCAAAGTGATTTCTGACATCCGGAGGAATAAGAATCGTATCTAATAAAGCTTATCACCTAATTTTTCTTACAAGCATGTAGCCGTTGTTTGATCTACCTCCACGTACAACACCTCATCAGTCAACTATAGCAAAACTGCACAACTTGCTTTTGTCAAAACATCCCTCTTTCCATTCTCCCCCGTATCCATTGGAAGTATCTTCTCATAGGGTCACGACCTACGTCCACGGATAGGAACCAGAGACTTTTTTATCCCTGAAAGTGTTTACATAAGATATCACCCCATGCTACTTATGAAGACACACGCCATGCACCATTCTTTTGTCTTCATGTAACAATTATTCCCTGAAATCAAAACCTAGTAATCTTAGACTTCACAGCGTGACCTTGTTCCTCACGTCGAGCTTCCATCCTAATTAGATTCTAGTTAAGAAATCATCATACCGTTAATTTAAGTCATCCATACGAGAAGGTACCGATCTAACAAGGAAAGTGATGAGGGGTAATAATCGGCTGTGATGGAGTTCACGATAAAATGGATCTTAGGTATTTATCACGACGAGGATTTCTTCTAGCTTAGATCTAACGATTGTAGAAAAAAATATTCTCACTTATTGTCAGTAACATATACTAGTGTAATACTACGTTGTTTGGATACACCATATTTCTTAAATCATGTATTTAGATCTTTAACTACTTTTTTTAACAAAAAAGATTTATTATGTACCCATTATCCATGAAGAAGACACATATATTACATTATCTTACAATGCCCTGAAATGGCTTTAGAACACCACTACATAACATTTATCATTCGATCTCATCCATGCATGCTAAAAAGTAAGATCCACACATCCACTATCTTTAACTAATATTGAAATTAGTATAATATTAATCTTCTATTTGGGAATATATAATTTTTTTAATGATTCTTTACTTGAGCAGTATAAGTATTGACTTACTTGCATGGTAGCTTTTTAAAAGGAACTTCAAAGATTAAAAAAAAAATACTTAATAATAACACATAATAAGAATTAAAAGTAAACAAAAAAAGAAAGTAGGTATTATATAAAGTGAGCAATTTTTATATATATTCATTAATCTTTATAGGTTCATCAAACGCTTATCCAACTTTTCATTAGAAAAACGTACATCCTCGTCCATAATTTCACAAACATTATATCCATGCATTATATATCTTCTTAATTTATACATAAATGCTATTATATATTAACAGTTACCAAGAAGGCAAGAAGTATAAATAGTAATTTTCTAATAATTATTCATATATATGATTAAAAGATAAAAAAGTTTTCTAAAAGTAGTCTTTTTTTGTAATCCTATGTAAGTGGAAATACTTCGTTATTGAGAGCTTCCATTCCAAGCTCTCATATTTATTTTACTTTTGAATTGAATTGTTGTATGTTTTGTCTAATAAGTAGTTTAAATATTTTATTACGTTTTTAGATTCCCCTGTTATATTACTCGCTTTCTTTAGACTAATTAATACTTAAATCTTTTAAATTTGAAACTATACTTATTTTTCAAGTATTCGGCATTCGGTCTTACCAATATTATACTATAGTACAATTAAATTTTTTACGTTTTGTGTTGTAGCCAATATTCTTGGTAAGTTCTAATTTATAAATATAAAACTTGATCTGATCAACGCACATTAGTTATTAACAGGGGTAAACTTTATTAAAAGGTAAAAACGAGTTACAAAATATTATATTTGAAGGTAAATTGCTTTGGGTTTTATGGGTTCATTATCCAAGTTGGGTTTATGTTTGGGTGTTTGCTTAGGTGGTAAACTGGTAATTGATTTTGTTTTGTTTCAGAGATGGGCCCATTTAAAATAAACCGGCCCATTTAAACATGATCCGTATAAGCCCAACATTTCGCGGCAACATGAACAAACTTTCCTAATCGTCCTCCCGGCGGACTCTGAGATTTTAGGTCGGTGGGATCCACCGGAAGGCTGGCACGTCTGCAATTGACTTGACACGCAAGTCTAGATTTGCGAGAAATCTGAATCTGATTTCCGGCGACGAACTTCGATTATCTTCACTATAGATCTCTATGATTTAATTGATTTTCCATATACGGTTTCTGAAGATTTCGAATTCGAGCAAAGGTATGTACAATTAGTTCCCTTGTGAAATATAGATCTGGCGAACGCAGTGGGATTGAGAGCAAGGTCGTCGTTAAAGCAAGACCTCAACGGAAACGAAGACGACGAGGATTTCCGGCCTTGGCGTCGTCGTCTATTATCGGCTATGAAAATGAATGGTTTGTTTGCCTTCACGTGGTCTTCCGCCGTTCGCGTCTCCGTTTTTCTTATGCTTCTCATTACCTTTGCTATTGCGTGTTACTCTCTCCCGGTCGAAAAGGTTATGCCTCATTCTGCTTTTTGTCACCTGCGTTTACTGTTTAGCACGTTTATATCTGGTTAAAACCTCAGAATGCTAGAAACCTTTTTATGCATGTTTGTTGCTTGTAAAAAAAATGTTTGCAGGGTATATTGGGTGAAATGGATGTATCTCAATCTCCATGGGTACACATTTGAAACAGAATTAGTTGAAATTTTGAAGTAAATGCTCTTCCATTCCCATTGGGATTTTTTTTTATATTAGGAAGAAGAGACAATGATAAGCAGGTGTGTGTGTGTGTGTGTGTGTGTGTGTGTGTGTGGTGGTAGTGGGGTGGGGGTGGTCGTAGCATTAATCACTCTGTGTGGACGAGCTATGTATCCTTGTATCTTCATTCCATGTTTAATTTGTGTTTGCTAGAAGTGTTCAATTTAGGTTTGCCGCTTATATGTTCACTTTAATTTGATGTTGCTGTTATGTTTTTCCGTAGATTCTGAAGAACTTTTTGGTGTGGATTAAGGAAGACCTGGGACCTTGGGGTCCACTTGTTCTGTAAGATAATCTTTATTTCCAAAATAACTTGCTAGTTAGACAGTCTTTTGCATTGGGTTATATTCTATGAATTTATCACTATTTTCCTATGAAATGCTCTCGTGTTTTATCCAAAATGTTATGTCTAATACTCTCTTTTGCTTTCAAATTTGTAGCGCCATTGCTTATATCCCTCTTACGGTGTTTGCGGTTCCAGCCTCGGTGCTTACGGTGAGAGCTGAACTTATTTCAACAATTGATTTCTTTTGTACCAGAAGCAATTTCTCTTATCCTTAAATAACTGAGTGTACATATCCTCAACTTCCAAAGGGAATGTCAAAGCTTGATAAAAACCATAAAGATGGATATCCATAGTGGCGCACTGAAACATTTCAGGCCTCGTTTACTTTTCCTTAGCTTCTAATGTACAAGATAACTTAATGTCTATTTGTTAAATAGTTAAAGGTTAGCTGATTGTGAACTTAGGGTGATCCCATGATAACCTAGGGTCCAATGTTCTAATCCCTCCTTCGGGTGTTTCTCTGCATGTGTTACCAGAAGATCGCTCTCAATAAATGGGAGCAAACACACCTCCCCCAGTTTGGTTTCAGAGTCTTTTTGAAAAATATATGCTGATAATGATTGGGATTATACTACATAGCAAGTGATGGCACTGGCCTAGTAATTAAGGGCTTTTTTAAAAGGCACTAAGCAATTTAGGTATTGACTGTGTGGATGCATATGTTGACTATCTTTTGCTATTTTCATATCATTAACTCTACATTTGGAAATAGTACTCGCTGAATGTATGGATTTTAGGTTACAGCGAATGTTATTGGTTTAAGATTGTGTAGTAGTGATGACTTTTTCATTTTCCCTTTCTCTTCTAACCTGTAAGGCTGTAAATGTGTCCTTAGCTGCTCGTTTCTAACCTATGTTTCAGCTCGGGGGTGGATATCTCTTTGGACTGCCAGTAGGATTTATTGCTGATTCAGTGGGTGCCACCCTTGGCGCAACAGCTGCTTTCCTTGTTGGAAAAACAGTAAGTGTTTGAATAACTGAACTCAGCATTTGTTGAGATGCACATCTCCTTTTTTTAGGATGGGCTCCCAATTTCATATTCTTAAGCTCATCTGTGATGCGCAATGTTATAATTTGCATTGCTAGCCAAGCATCCTGCAAGATTGATCTCCTCAAGATAATTAATTAATGCTTTTTCAAAAGAAAAAAAAAAGATAATTAATTATTTTTTATTTTTTCCACCGTATATTATTCACCGCTATTTTTTATTTCATATCCTAATTTGGTCTCCAATATGCAGATTGGAAGGTCTTATGTTATTTCTAAGCTAAAGAAGTATCCCAAGTTTCAGGCCATAGCTATTGCAATACAGAGATCTGGCTTCAAGGTATGATACTTCTGAATGTTAAGCTAGCAAATTTCCACTGAGCATTTTTCTGTCTTTGGCATTCTTTTTATCCATAAAAAGTTATATTATTTGTTCGTATACAATTTCAAATTGTTAAACGTTAAAAGTTTTCGTTCTACATATTTGATAAGTATAAACCCCTTTAGTTGTAAATGACATCTTTATTTTTTATTACTTTAAGTTGCACTTTTGTCAAGGAGATTTATAAGTTTGGGTCAATTTATAAGTGCATGATATAGGTTTGGGATCCTCTAAATATTGAACCATTAATCTAAGATATTGCTTTCATTTTCTGCAGTGGATGCTTTGTTTTCTTTGTTTATATTTTGTAGCATTTTATACTGTTTGCTTTTTTTATTTTATTATATGGGCTGCATTTCATACATGGCCCATTGGATCCTGCTTTTCCTTATATATAGATTCCTAACGTCTCTTTCACCCTGTTTCACAGATTGTTTTGCTTCTTCGCTTTGTTCCGTTGCTTCCATTTAATGTCTTGAATTACCTTTTGTCTGTAACTCCTGTTCCCTTGTGGGAGTATATGTTGGCAACTTGGCTGGGGATGATGGTATGATTCTTTAAATTTCGTCCTAAATTTACTCTTCTTTTTTTTATGCCATATTATTGCCATCAATCTCTGATGTGATTGTCTAGTTTGGGCACTAATTGAGTGGAACATTGTAGTTATTTTGTAGACGGACTCTGTTTTATGAATCCTTGG
Source organism: Pulicaria dysenterica (assembly GCA_947179395.2). Lineage (NCBI taxonomy): Eukaryota > Viridiplantae > Streptophyta > Magnoliopsida > Asterales > Asteraceae > Pulicaria > Pulicaria dysenterica. The sequence goes on along the minus strand of OX359288.1, from coordinate 72,685,766 downwards.
TTTTCCAGTTGATTATTTTCTCCTTTTTGCTGCTTGCAGCCTATCACATTCTTGTTTGTGTATATTGGAACAACTCTGAAGGACCTCTCTGATGTTACACATGGATGGCACGAGATATCAAAAACTCGTTGGGTAAGATTTATTTCCTCTATTTGCATTTTTGCAATAAGTTGTGTGTTTATTGTATATGTAGTTCACATTTGATTAGTTCATTAGCATGACTAATAAATCCTTATGTCTATTGAAGCTTCTGTATATATAATGTGACTGGAATTCACAAAGCTGATTTCAAGTAGTGTGAACCTAGTAGGCATCTCATTATCAGTTACATTCCGTGATCAGTCTATGTCATAAGTTACCCTGTCTGAATTAATAAATATATCCTGTAGCAGACCCTTGTAATGATTCAAAATCTGCACTAGACTACTAGAGGTGGCAAAATGGCCTGGATAGGCGGTTGGTAACTTTTTTGTTTACATCTATAAATTGGTCGAAATCGCCACCTCTAATCTCTGCTTGTGAGTGAAAGATCTCACATGTAGTCATAGTAATGTTACCTAAAAATCTAAAATTATCGACCCTTGAGATATGGAGTCATAACATGGAGAAGATATCTCTTAATTAAATAAAAATGTGCCAGCTCCTGGATTTGTTTATAGGGACATTTAGCTATCCTCCTTGGAGTCGTCTGGGGTTTTTCAAAACTGTTCATGCTTGCAGCCCATTTTCCAAACTGATCAACTCTGTTCATGATTGCAGATAATTATGGCATCTGGGCTTATGATATCAGGTAAATGTAATCATATATAGTTTTATTTGTCAATTGAAGCTGCATAAGCCATAACATATCCTAGAGCTGGAAAATTCGTCCTATTTACTTATGAATGGGTCGGTTCACCTTATATTTATCTCTAGCAAGTCAAATAGGTAAAGCAAAAAAAAAAATATGCTTATTTGAAACATGTCAAACAGGTGAAAAGTCACCAAAGTGTACTACTGATGTGTAAAACCTCAATAATTTTTCAAAAAAAATTAGATTGTTGTTGACATTACATAATTTTCATAATCATATTCAACAAAAATCATTATCAAGATAATTCATAGTTTTTAGACAAAGTGTTTCAGGTTAAACCGATCATTACTGATCTAGATAATAAAAATACCCAATTTGACCGGAGCAGGTTTTGACCCATTACCCAGCCCACCCATTTGCTACCTTTAATGTCTTTAGATACGACTGATGAAATCCTTTGGCTTTGTTGTTTAACGTAATTACAGTTATCATGATCGTTTACATCATTAGAGTTGCAAAGGATTCTCTGGAGAAAGCACTGGCTGAAAATGGGGATATAGATGCCATAGATTTGGAGTCACCAGGGCTGCCTATTTTAGCAGATTCATCACTCGGTCTCCATAGACCTCTAATATCGGGATCCGACACCACTGCAGAAGATCTTGTTTAATTCACCGCATTTCCATGTAAATTCTTTTCCAATCTAAAATAAACTATAAGCTAGGAAATTTTCCAAAAAGACATGAAAAGATAAAAAAAAACGACCTACCTTTTTATAAACAAGAAATAGATGAAAAACTGAAGTCGTAAATGAAAATTGTTCTTTCTTTTGTTTCGTTCCCTCTTAAACTTTTTCTAAGCGTAGTAGCTGACCTTTTTATACTTCGGATCAGCAATGAGGATCGAGATTCAAGTCTAACACTTGATGATGGTAGTATGGTAGCACAGGTAATTTGTTTTGTAATTTATAAACACTGTTCATATATGTGTAATTATTTCAGCAACTAGCTGAATGAATACTGGTGGATACACAAGTATTGGTTTATATTAAGTAGTCAATCGTTTGGGTTTTCAATTTATATGTCTAATGACAATGATGTACCTGAAAAGTTTGATGATATTACAATTGGCTCAAAGATTTAAGGGAAACTGTGTGCCTTTGATTTACATTCCTAGAATTTTGATAGAAACCAACATAAAATGTAAATTTAGTTATCATAAAAAGTATGTCCTAAAATCCCGCCGCAACAAGCATGTTATCCTCGTATATAAGGTTATCCTCATATATACATAATAACAGCAAGTCAAGTAGGTAATAAAGATTCCTCACAAACATGCATATAAGCATTATGGTTCATTCACAGATGCTCGTATATTTGGCAGCATTGGTCTCTCTTGACAAAGAATGAGCGACTTCTTTCATTAGTGGCCTGGAGTGAGGGTTCTTTTGGAGGCATGAAGATGCAACATTCACTAGTAATTTAACTTGTTCAGCAATGTGTTCCACTGGTGGAGGTAGTCGCTGGTCCAAATTTTCAATATTAAAAGATAATTCCGGTGAAGAAATGATGGTTTCTCCTGGATGCTTTCCCATTATAACTTCTAGTGTTAGTATCCCAAAGCTGTAGACATCACATTTCTCATTCACTTCCATTGTGTATGCAAGTTCTGCATACAAAATATAATTTGACTAGTAAGTAATTACGATTATTTAGATGCGCGTAAGATGTATTTTGGCATAGGTTAGTTTTGATACCTGGAGCGATATAACCAAAAGTTCCAGCAAATGAAGTCCAGTTGGAGGAGCCTGGTTTTAATAGTCTGGCCGTGCCAAAATCGGATACATGCGCAACAAACTCTGAATCGAATAAAATATTACTGCTGGACAAGTCCCTGTGGATAATTGGTTGCAAACAATCATGGTGCATATAGCATAAGGCATCTGCAATACTTTTAACAGCCATCACCCTCTTTTTCCAATCAAATTCAGCAGCTAATTCCTCGTCATTCAGTACCTTTCTTAAGCTCCCTCCTTCCAAGAACTCATAGACCAAGAATGAGTGTCGTGGATGCGAACAAAATCCATAGAGCTTGACAATGTTCTTGTGACGTATGTCTGTCAATGCTCGGATCTCATTTTCAAAGCTTCTCAGATCTTGCATCTCTCCATCTACTGGTGCATGAACTTTTTTCACTGCAAAAACACCTATTAACATTTCTGCTTTATAAACAGTTCCATATCCACCGCTTCCGATGATGTACTTGGAGTCGAAGTCTTGTAAGGCTTCAATAATGCTCTCATACACCATTTTCCCATCGTAGCTCCAAATGGTAAAAGGCCTTGCTTCCATCACTGCTTGTGGCCTATGGGTATCATTTGGATATCTTTTAAATACGTAAAAAAACACGACACCGACAGAAAACATGAATCCCAAAATAGGAAGTACGATTACCATCACCTTTGATAATTCGATTCCTTTAGAGCGATGTTTTCCTTGTGGGGTGGGGCAATCTAACCCTGTGTTATTTCCACACAACCGCTTGTTATTTCTTAGTGCCTCCATGGGAGCCTCTGTGAATGCTCGCATGCTAGGTAGCGGTCCCTCTAGTTGATTGAAAGATACATCCACTGTTGTTAAACTTAACATTCCAGTGAAACTTAAAGGAATCGAGCCTACGAAATTATTATGAGAGAGGTTCAAGGTTTGAACATACTTTAAACCCCCAAGTTGTGGCGGTAAATTCCCACTCAAACTATTGTCGCTCAGGTCAAGGAATTCTAACTCGGCTAACCTGGAAATCTGCAGTGGAACAAGTCCCTCAAGTTTATTACCGCTTAAATCTAACATCCTTAGCTTTAAGCACTCCCCTAGATTTTCATTGATTGGACCAGTAAGAGAATTTTTCGCCAAGTTAAGTTCTTCCAAGTTGTATAGGTCTCCCAATGCTTTAGGAATAGTACTTGATAGCTTATTGTCATCCAACTTCAAGCTTATCAGTGAGCTTAATCTTTCAATGCTCTCAGGGATTTCACCAACCAAGTGATTTGATGAGAGATGAAGGTTACCCAATCTTGTTGCAGCTCCTAGCTCTTTAGATATTTGTCCTGACAAATTGTTGTTGGATATCTTTAAGCTAGTTAAATTAGGACACAAACCCCATTTACTAGACACCTCACCATACAGTTTATTGTAGCTCAAATCCATATAATCTAAATGGGGATATATTCCGAAATCTTCAGAGATGTTTCCGGTCAGTTGGTTATGTTGAAGCCGAACTCTAACTAAGCTGTTACAGTTTTTCAAGCTCCTTGGTAAAGGACCCGAGAAGGAATTGTTATCGACACCAAATTGTGTAAGAGATCCGGACACACAGATGTCGTCCGGTAAAGTACCCGAAAGCTTGTTTTCACCTACTTGGAAAATTCGCAACTTAGTGAAGTTCATATCCCGCGGAATGGATCCCTCCAAATTGTTGATTATCAATGTAAGCCTAACAAAGGCTGTTCTCTTTCCTAATTCAGGTGGTATGATGCCACTGAGTTGGTTTACTCCTAAGACCAACACTACAAGCTTGGTACAATTTATCAAAGAATTTGGAATAGAGCCAGAAAGATAATTATTTTGCATATAAAGTGACGCGAGATTGATCATATTTCCTAATTCTGGAGGTATGCGACCGCTTAATTGGTTATGACCCAAGTTCAACACTTCAAGCTTGGTGTAATTTCCGAAGGAAATCGGAATGGTACCATTAATAAGATTCCCATTCATCTCGAGATTTATGAGATCCCTTGCCCCTACAATTTCAGGTGGAATGGACCCAGAAATGTAATTATCGTTCAGATTAAGGATATTGAGACGGGTTAAGTTTCCTATCGAAGAAGGAATGGCTCCAGTAAGATCATTATCATTAAGGTCACACACTTGCAGCAAACTCAGTGTCCCGATTTCTTGGGGAATATGACCAGTAAGATTGTTATTGTTCAAAGTAAGCATATGCATAGATCTAAGCATTCCTATATTAGGCGGAATTATCCCTGAGAAGTTATTATATGACAAGTCAAGGATCGCGAGCTGCGAAAGGTTTCCAATGTTGGAAGGGATGTGGCCAAAGAGCGAATTAGACGAAAGATCCAAAGATTCAAGATTTCGTAACGTCCATGTATCAAGATCAGTAAGTGTACCTGTTAAGCTTAAATTTCGAAGGTGGATGCTTGTTACAGTCATAGTTGTTTCTGCATAATATGCGCTACCGTTACTGCAACTAATTCCCAACCAACCGTGGCACGGGTTGCTTCCATCCACCCATGATGAAAGAAGTGATTGGCTTTCTTTATCAAGGCTACTGCTTTTCCATTTCAAAAGAGCTGATGCAAATTCATTTGCATGTGAAGCTGAGGTACATAACAAGAGAATAATACTAACCAGTACTCCAATGAAGAGGGACATGAAGGATCAAGAAAATAAGCATGTGTTCAAGAAAGAAAGAGTTGGCAAATCACAGCCACTTGCATAACCAACCAAGAATAGTTGATGCTTCAGAAAAAATAAATAAATAAAAGATTGCAGATTCAACCATATCATAGTGCCTTGTCAATTTTCTCTCAAAGAAAGTTCAATATTGGCCTACCATATTGACAATAGCCAACACTTGGAAAATGCCTTGAAAGACACTTTTAAACTGGTACCACATGTTTCACTACGACGACCACGTACAAAAAGTAAAAAGAAAACTACATAGATTGGATTTTGAATGAATGTACTAACTTCATTTCTCAGAACCTTCATTGCATGTGTTAAGATTTTTCATATTAGTGCTATGCGTGTATCGGATTATGGTCGACTGTTGTGGCGTAGTTGGTTAGTAGCGATATTAGATCCAAAACTACATAGATCCTTGACTTAGTTTGAGTCTTTAAAATGGACGAGTCACACCGGCATAAGTAAGATGATATAAATTCGATAACAATAATAAAGTTGTCACTGTTGTTTAATTACTATCAGGTAAGTTTGATAAGTTTTGATCCGTCACGAAATACGATCCGAAACGAACATAAAAAAAAGCGCTACAAATTCAAAATGGGTCAAAAATGGGTTGACGAGAAAAAAATAAAGGTCGGGTTAGGGTCAACTTATCACCCGAAAGTGACCCATTTAAGGCTAGTATTATTAACTATATAATTTATTTTGAAATTTAAATTTAAAGAATGCGCATTCATTTGTTTATTATTATTTTTTTTGGGAGGGGTGGGGGTTTTTTAAAGGGCAATAAGATACACCAACTAAAAATATAGAACTTTAAAAAGTTAAAGTTAAAATAAAACAATATAAGATTTAAAGTATGTTATATTTTCACTATAATATTTTGGTACTTTAGAATTTAATGACTTTATAGCTTGTATTTTAATATATTGGATTGACTTTATAATTTAATTTATTGGTGCGTTACTTAATTTTATTTTGTTTTAATGATATTATTTATTATTGGTATTTTTTTTAATAGCGAAATTTAGTGGGTCTGGTCCGTAGTGACATCTATACGGGCAGTATGCGAACCACAAGCCACTCACCATGAGGGATTAAACCCTCCTCCGTATTATTTATTGGTACTTGATAGAAGTGTAATTGATATTGCGTTATTTAACTACGTATTTTACTCGATTTCGGGTTGTTTTTAATGGAAAATCATGCGAAATATGTCAAAAAGGTACTTTATACTTTTTAAATTCATATTCAGGTAAAAAATAAGAAGTTTGCAAGTTATTTGGAGCTAAAACGAGAAAAATCGAAGAAAGTCCAAATTTGGTCTAAACCTCGCAGACGTGTCGCGATGGGTACGTGGACGCGCCGCGTCGAAAGCAGATAAACATTATCTCGGATTTAACGTTCAAACGGGCGACATACTAGGGATTAGATCAGCAGATCATGGTGCGATCTCTTCCTGTCGCGGCGCGACGACCGTGAATTTAGCTTCTATAAATTGTTTTTTTTTAATCATTCAGGAATACAACCATCAATTCGACTTTTTACCACCATCTACACCGAAAACATCCTCTAACAATTCCAAAGGAGCTTGGGAGCATTGGCTTGAAGATTTGGATACTATTTTGAAGATCAAAGCTTAGACCCATTCGGCTTTTTACGGTTCCATCATTCTACTTATCATGTTCTTGTTTCTTATTGATTTCCAGAGTATTACGGAACCGTAAAATTTTATCAAATCATACTCGTTCCCCAAGTGTTCGACAACCGTACTTATTTTCTATACTACGATACGATTAGGTCATCTTGCCTATTTGTGTTGTAGTCGTACGTACATAAAAATGGATTTTATAAATCTAAAACTGGTATGCTTTACGCACACCAGTATTACATCACATTTTATTATTTTTTATATAAATAAAATAAAAGGAAAAATCAAAATTCTAATGAGACACCCAATTCGAATTTAGTCAAATTGAAAAGAACATCGAATTTTAAAATTTAAATCAAAACGAAAATCATATTGAAAATTCGTCTGAAATAAACCAAGAACTCGAAGAAAAACCGAAACATATACACGACGAACACATTTGACCCAAAACGGGTCAACACGAAACATGACCTGAACTCGACACGGAAAATAAATTACACGACTTGAACCTGACATAAAATAAATGGGTCGAAAACGAATTGTATGTATAGCAAGGAACCCATGCGAAGTATGGAAACAAAGTTGAAAATACTTAAAATTCAAAAAGAATGAACCTATTGGTTGTAGATATGCCAAGTTCTTCATATTATAACACACTTCTCCTTCAATGATTCTGATTTCTACTTTGACGAAGTTGATGAGTTTCGGGGTGTAGAAGGCTACATGTGGACCAATAACTCCCCGCTAGTGCTTGTTAGTGTTGTTGTGTTGAAGAGCGATGACCAATTTCAAGTCAGAGTTAAAGCTAGTTTTCTCTTGAGTTGCATTGTTTATGCTAGCCACACAAGTATTAGCCACGAAGAAAAAACAAGATGCATTTCTATAATGACAAAATAGTACCATATTTGCATTTTCGATGGAGATGATGGTTTTTAAGGATCATTAGGTCTTAAATACGAAAATGCAGGATTTCAAGAACAAAGATTCAATGATAAAATTAAATAAGTTTTATTTTTACAATGAATATGTTTTTGTAGCTCATTTGTTTCTAATTTGAGTTGTTGATATGTATACATTGTGAAATGACAAGTGAAAAATGCAATGTGAACATGTATGTTAGATTAATTTTGATGATGATCGAGCGTCTGCATATTCAACTATACCTACATCTCCTGCTTCATCTGGTCGTTTTTTTATTTTGTTGTAGCATGCATCTTTGAAAATGAACATACATTATCGTATATGCATTTTCAATTTTTTTTGAAGTAAACAAGATACGATTGAATAAAGTTTTAGTGGGTTAATTTTAAAAGGAATAATTTCTTATATACCCTTATTAAACCCTTAAATATCTTATTTACCCATCATAAATTTAAAATATCATATATATCCTTCTTAAACATTTAAATATCTTATTTGCCCAAATCATAATTTTTATTAATTTTAAATCATTTTATAATCAATTTAAATTATTTATAATTATTTAAAAAAAGAAAAAGACCATATTACCCTAGCCTTATAGTTCACATAGCATAACATACGGTTTCCCTTGATCGATAATACCTACGTACAGTCGTAGGTCTCACGTCGATCGAACCGAACCAGCGTCGGCTCTCCAATCGCTGCCGATCATGCCTGCACTGCCACTTCTCCGGCGCCACTGCACGGTCTCCCTTCGCCGCTGCCGCCGCCGCCGGCTGTAGCCATCGCCGTACAGTTTCCCTTGTCGCTGCACTGGTCCAGGTTTTCTTATTGTTTTTTGCATTCAGTTCGTTTTCTAGGGTAATAGTATACTACGGTCCAGTTATATGTATTTAGTTTTTGCTTTCTGTTGATCGATCATTGTTTTTGCTTTCATTATTGTTTTTGCTTTCATTACTAATTTCCCTTGCTAACTTGCTTTCGATCTGTTGATTAATCATTGTTTGATTATCATCATGATAATCATCAGTCCTACGATAATGGCCTTCTTGAAAATAGGATATTCCAGTCCATACCCCACGAACAAGTAAGATGCTCACAAAGTAGGGATGATACAAATAACTCAATCTATCAGCAAACTTGGAAGGATTATACTGAAAGGTTTTGTGTTTTGTGAAAATTGGAGTTTCACCAAATTGGTTCAGATAGGATGCAGTAATCATATGCGATTTATACAATCAGATAGCGTATTCGTCATTTGGAATCATGTTGATTTTTTCTAGGAGAAAACATGGTGTGTTAAATTATTAAAATCGATGCCTTTACTGACAACAATACTTTCATTTAGTAGAGATACTCTTATCTCAAATGTTTGTAGCATCAATTGCTATTCAGCTTGAATTTTTTTCTTATTCAATAAAATTAGGATACTGTTCATTGATCTTAGTCACTGGATGTAAATTTCTAATTCCACAAGTGATAAACAATTATCTTTACGCTTTAGTATCTCGAATTTTATGATATGCATGATGTAGGAGAGAATTTCATGAATTAAGTAAACTGTATGATATTTATAAAGTTTAGTAAGGGTATTGGGGATATTTTTAAAATAGATTTAAAAGAGGGGTATAATAGTCATTTAATTATATTTTATAATTATAATTCTTTTAAAATGATATAAAATTAATAAAAATGATGATTTGGGCAAATAAGATATTTAAGTGTTTAAGAAGGGTATATAGGATATTTTGAATTTAAGGTGGGTAAATAAGATATTTAAGGGTTTAATAAGGGTATATAAGAAATTATCCCATTTTAAAAAGTAGGAGTCTCCATGAGAGAAATGAATGAGGCTCGTGAGTTTTTTTCTATTTTTTTAGTTTTCCTACCTTGCCCATTATTTCATTGTCATGTGTCATCACGATCAGTGAAGCATTGTGTGTATAGAGCATATATAGTCGGTTTACTTTGGTAACTTGGTCTCTTACATTTGTTTGATCATTGCGGCGTTCTGTATGTTTAAAGTTTTACCATTTGGATTCAATCGGGATCCACGGTTTTATATAAATCATTGTATTTATGTTTGTTGTATAATATATATTGTTGTGTTTACATATTAGATATGAAAATTGGTTTTTTAATCACCCATGGATTGTCTTCAGTTATACCATAGGATTCTAATAAACAAACTTGCATCATAGAGACACAGATAAACAATGAGATTTGAGTTTATAACCTTCGTTGCTACCGGTAAAGAAGTATAATGACTAAGGAACTTAATTTATATGATTCTTGTATAGCCTAAAAAGACTTCACTCAATTCTATATTTTGTGGTGGTGGTGCTACTATTCCCAAAGCTTATAGTTAAAACTTATAAAGTTATAATGGAAAGTTTAGACCCCTATGTGTTAGATATAACATGGTTTGAAAATTAATCATGCATGGGTTAATTCTCATGAATATGTTAAAACTAATTAACTATATGTAGCAAACCCCTTGACAAAGTGGTTAATTAGAGTTTTAGAGTCTTGGTGCATCTTCTAATAACGATGGCTTAAAGTCGATTTTAAATCTCCAATGACAAAACACCTAATTTCCTTGTTAGAAGTTGAATTCCAAAAAAAGTCGATCTCATATATAAGACACCTAATTCCTTATTAGAAGTTAGAATTTATAAAAAAGTAAAATAAGTTAATATAAGGGAGTTGATTCACACAACAGTTTTAGCCATACACAATAAAGTAGAATCAATTAATGTACATGGTACAAATTGATGATGCTAGGGATGTTCAAAATAACCGATAAACCGACTTGCCCCGCGTGAACCAGTGGCGGACCCAGGATTTCTCGGGACCGGTAGCAACATATAATGCAAAAATAAAATTAAATAAAAGTGAGGGTGTGGTTCGGGTTTTTTCTCGGGTTTCCGGTTAATCGGGTCGGATTAACGAGATTTCGACTGTTATTATGGTATTTTAGAGCCAAAATTTAAAACAAAACACAATTTATATGAAGTAATGTTAACTAAAACTTGATTTTAAAGGTATAAATTGAAAGATTAAACTATTTTTTATCATTTTTTTTAGAAAACTTTCATTTTTCCTTTGATTTTGGTGGCATCACGGGTGCACCCTGAAAATTTACCCGTGGCAACGTATCAAAAAGTCGAAAATTAACACTGCAAACCGCCAAAGGACCGGTGGCGCTTGACCCCCCCCCCCCCCCCACAAAGGGTAGGTCCGCCACTGGCGTGAACCGAAACCGAAAAAACCGATACCCAAAAAACCCGTAACCCGAAAAACCTGAAAACTAGGGTACCCGTTGAACATGGGACGAGTTCGGTTTTTAAATATCAATATCTACAAGGCTCTTATTAAATATCTGTTCGATTTTTGCAAGTGTTTATTCATTGTTGTTGACTTGTTTCCATCATTGTTTATTGTTTTATTATGAATCTGATCTTGTTGAAAAGAACAAAAATAAAAATGGATCGATTTTAGGGTACCCGTGACCCGAACCGTGGATACCCGCCTCCCTTAGGGTACCCGCTGTTTGCGGGGCTGTTACGGTTTCTAAAACTAGATACCCGCCCCGCGATGACGGTTTACAAAAATTTTACTATCCGCCCCGCCCCATGAACACCCCTAGATGATGCATAAAATTTTATGGCCACTTTTGTTTTATACAAACCACACCCGGTAATAATAGGTTTAATTTTTCTTGCTAAGGGGGGTTTTGTGCAAATATTTATACTTTGGAGGACCGTAATCGCCTAACTCACAAAATATATACACATCAAGCATCCCGCATACGACTGCATCGCATTACAGCATATTCCCCCCCTTTTTCTGCTCATTTCTATTTTAGGGCTCAGATTCCGCTAATCTTTTTTCTTTTACCTTCAACAAGCTTTCACTCAATCTCCAACCGTATCTCAGTTCAATCATGGCGACTCCGGATGTTTTTTTGCAGGGAGAGATTTTCTCATCGCCTTCTCCATTTGATCTTGTCAAAGGTACCGAAATTTGCCCTAATTTAATCGTCGTTTTTGTGAGTTGAGTTCCTTCAATTTATCGTTAAGTTTGAATCAAGGACTCTTTTGGCTCGTATTTGGACTAAAAAGTTAATTTGTCGATGTTTGCAGGCGATGCCAAATCCCGAGGGTTTGCGATCGAGAAGAGAATTGAATATCTTGAGAGCTTGAACGACAGAGTAATTCTCTAACTTAAATTTTTGTCTTATGGAGTCAACATGTTAAAATTTTTGTTGACTGTAGAAGAAAATATCATGCGTATGTTATGATTGAAAATTAATATCGTTGTTGACATACTATAGATACTGAAAACGTTGTTTGAGACAGGTTTTAGATTTAATGCCAATATTTATGATCTTGGTGACTAGTTATTTCACTTGTCCTTTTTCCTCTCTTTTTATGAAAAACGTATAGGTGCTAATAATTTGATCCTTGTTTATCAATACAAGTCCCATTCATGACGCAATTTCGATTCACCTGTCTTATTTATTGCAACTTACAGTATTTGGCATCTCTTTAATCATGAACTATGTGAAGTTTCGACGTTCTTTATACATGTCGATATTGATTCTTAGATGCTGCGAGTAGAAGATCTCCTCATCCTATGTTAAAATTTCTTATATATGTAAGTAGTTATATGCATTTTTTGGTCAACGTCCTTTCTTGTTATCAACTCTCCTAGCTTCTGTTAGGTATGAGGAATGATATAAATCAATTTTCTCTGTATTGTGGAACATGTTTTTTGTTTTCTTGTGTGTGGGATTGCTTGTAGCTTTAGAATGAATTTAGGATTGATTAATTGATCTGATAGGTTCCTTTTCGTTCTTAATTCTGAAAATTATCTAGTTGATACTCATCTATCCTTTTTCAGGTTAGCAACAGACGAGCACGCAGATTGATAAATGACCGGATACTATTGGAGCTCGTACCTCGTTTGACTGGAGATGAAATTCGAGGCTTGTTTGCTCCTCCTCCATGGGGTGAGTTACTTTGATAATTTTATTTGTGTGTAGTTGAATGATAGTTTCTTGTATTTTATCTCTTTATATTAAAAGCACATGCATTGCATGTTGTTCAGTAATGTGAGTGCTTAGTTTTCACTTACATTGAGTTACAATTGTTTGAGGTAGTATTGTAGTAAAAGACTAAAAGTTACCCTTTTGTGAAATGTATGAACAGACAAGTGGAGAGTTTAATGCAAATCAGGACTTAATTTTATCCATTATTAATAATAGACCAAATGATTGAAACTTCCAACTTTGTTTTATTACTTCACTTGCAGTATCAACCAAAAGTATGTTAAAACTATATACATAACTAATGACAGTGCATTCTCGGGTTACAAATTCTGGCTCTGCATATATATCATTGTGGTTAATAATTTCTGTTTCAAGTCCACCCCAACTAGTTAAGGTTAGAATTCGTGTTATGGAAATATATACAACTACAACACTTTATAAGTAAAACCTGTAAGGGACCCCCATGATGTTTACATCTACATTATGTTTCTTTTTCTAGTTGGGGCAAGTGGAAACATGATACATAGTTGATTTGAGGTTTCATTTTACAGGTGAGGAGGCAAGGCCATCTCCATTTAGCATGACAAATGTGGGGGAGTGGGACAAATTTAGAAATATAGACATGAATAAAGAGGTTTTAAACTTCTCTTGTTTGCCAATTCTTCTTCCCATCGGTTGTACTGTAGTCGAAGCAAATCATTTCTTACTCTCATGTTTCTACTGACAATATCTGCCAATATCCTATTGTTGAATTTAACTCTGCCTCCTCTTTTCCGTACTGCCTTCAACTCTGGTAGGTTGGCTTGAATGGAGTTTGTATTATAGAAGCTAAGATAATATCTTACTCTGTTTATTCTCTTGATTAGTTTCTTTCCTTTTCAACTATGGACCTTGCCTTTCTTCATGATGTAACAATTTGTCCTATCTGTAAAGGTGGCAAAATGGGTGGGTAGGCAGGGCAAAACAAGTGATTTCTTGCTAGGGGTTGAATGGGCCATGCCAGGCTGGTTTGATGTAAAACCTTTTTTTTCTCCCTCCCCCAAGTATTCTATAAATATTTATTTTGTTAAATATGATTTCAAGAAAATACATTATTAGACCAATAATTTAATTTTCTATGAATAAAACGATTTAGCTTGTTTTGTATAGATTAAAAATATGTTTCGGGGGGACTTCAACCTGTCAGGCCCATTTGACCTCTTTTATTTTATACTAACTTGTTTAAACTTTAAACCAATTTGCCCCGTTGGAAATTGCTACAGCCCAAATCAAACCCATTCGTAAGTAAAAGGTTGAAATTGCCACCTGGTACATAATAATATGCTTAACCTTCAACTTTTCTTTTGTTCTTTCTGGTAGGCTGGCGTGATAGAGGCCCTTAAAGGTCCTTCTTCAAAGAAGAAAAGTCGTGTGGACCCTGATAAGATGGCCGCGTTGACTGCTTGGCATAGGGTTGACTGCAGAACTAGAGAGGCATTTCGCAGAAGCTTCCTTCCAGAACTGGTTAATGGGTATGAGGTAATTATATCTCCATCCTGCGTTACGGAAAATAATTGACCCAAAATAATTATATTGTTTGTAAAATGGTTATGCTTTTGACCTTTAGCTGATAGTATGGAAGGAGAAACGTTTTTGAACAAAAATTGGTCAGTTATGTTTATCTTTTCATGATCTCCTCATAAACCTAACAATGATGTATTAATTTTCAGGATAACATACGTGCCTTTGTCTCAGAGGCAGCCAACGAGGAGGTTCTTGTGCTGTATGTGCAAGACCCTTTTCATAGGTTGTTACTTCACGGTGTTTGTGAGGTATTATTAAAAGCTACTTCAGATTTTTCTTTATTAAAAAAATAAGATTTTCACTTCTCGGTACCAATCTTGATTCAAGTCCCTTTAAAAGTTTTGGATTGTTAGTCTGATACCAACTGCAGCAAAATCTATTATCTAATGGTAAAATTAAATAACCAATTTACTCATTCTTAACTTGAAAATCGTACTCTCATTTCACAAAACTTATCCCTTTCTCCACAAAGAAAGTCTTTTTTTGGGCATTTAATGTATTAGTTCCCTAGATGATGAGAATTTAACAAACTATGTCACATCTTCTGGTTATCTGATAACTACAATTTCAAACTGTGTAAGTACATTCAAACACTATTGTCCAGTCAGTTTTATCACAGCTGAATGCCTGCTTCTATTTCTTCAAGATCATATAATCACTCTCAATATTTCATCATCGACAGTTCTACAACTTGGTCTCAACAACGGAGTCAGAAACCAAAGGGACAAAAGTGTTGAAGATGACCAAGATCAAGAAGAAGAAAACTAGCAACAATGAGCTCCCAACTGTCTCCCTCTGTCAGTTTATGAAAATGGCAAAAAATGGGCTGTGGTAGGTGATTTCGCCTAACCGACTCCTACCCATGTAAATAGATAGCTTAAGTTTGTACCAGCATTGATACCTTGCATGTAAACTTATCTCTTTCCAACCTTTGAATAACCTTTGACTAGTGCCTAATATCTTTGGTCAAACCCTCAAGTGTTGTATGTTACTTCTTCTCCTTCTACTGCTCCCAAATGGGCTTTTGTCTAGATTATGGTGTGTAATTTCATTCTTGTGACTGCAAATATTCATAGGGGTCATGTCTGATAAAGGTTCTTTTATTTGTTTGTTAGATATGCCAAATAATTATGTGTTTAAATAATGATACTATGTATCAAGTTTAGGGTTGTAATTTTTAATGGAATAAAGGAAGTGTTATGATCTCTTTGAGTTTGAGACCTGTTATTATTGTGCGTGGCGTATTTTAGAAGAAAATTATTTTAATATTTTTACCAACTCACTCGATTTGAAATATGAAATCCACTTATTCTTTTCTCTCTCTTACCCAAATATCATATGAACGTCCAGAGTAATGTTCAATATAGTCCATACTTATTGCATAGTCCTGGGGGACTAATCTTAGCCCTTGGATCAGTCCCCATCAATGCTCCAGATTGAATTTTAAAAATTTGGGCGGAGTGGCATTTTCGTAATTAACATGTAATGATTTTACCATCACATGTGGTTGTATAGTGAATCACATGTGATTTTATATTGAATCACATGTGATTAAATATTAAAATTTAGGACTATGTTTTTATATGAACTATATTAAACACAACTCTGAACGTCTAATCATTTTTTTCCCCGTTGCTTTGTTTTACCTAAAACCCAAGTATAACCTAACTTAAACAACCTAATCTTTTTCCTCCGCATACTTTCTCTTTTTCCCGAGTCACCCGATGAGCAACGCTTGAAGCGCGAAGCCTTTTGGGTTATGTGGTACGTTCTGATCGAGTGAATAGGAGGATAAATAGATATATCTAGAAGGATATAAAACTCGACGCATCGTTGTTCCTGTTGCTAAGGTTGTGGTCTTGAGTTTTAAATAAAATGAAAATAGAAGAAAGAAGAAAAGAAAAGTATTTGATAATTTTAAACGGGTTTATTTCATAGAATAGTTATCAAGTTTGAAAACAATTCCATCAAGATTCCCGTAGGAAATTTAACTATGTATAATAAAAAGATGAGTAACCTTAGTAAACTGTTTTTCGAATGTTATTAATATTCCGTTAATTTTATCTTAATTTTACCCGGATGTATAGTTAAGGAATTGGAATTGGAACGATTCCAATGAAATTAGTTCCTTCGTGTGTTTGGTTCGCGGAGGTATCGTCGATGTTTCCAGCGGAGATCGATATCGAGGTCGACTGTGAATGCGTATAAGTTTGGGTGTATATGTGAAATCACGTGTAAAGTTTTTTAATTCCTTTCGATTATGGATGGAATTGTCAAATACTTTAATTGGAATTGGGAGATTTCAGAATTCCAATTCCTAGAATTATGTGAATCAAACAAGAGTAGAATTTAGGAATTGTCAATTCCAATTCCGGCCAATTCCAGTAAACCAAACAGGACCCAAGTGGATTTCATATTTCACTCGAGTGAGTTGGTAAAAACAGAAATTTTCTTCAAAATATACCATGCACAATAATAAAAGGGCTCAAACTCAGATATCCCACTTCCTTTATTCCATAAAGAAATATAACCCTAAACTTGATACAAAGTATCATTATTTAAACACATCATTATTTGGCATATCGAACAGAAACAAATAAAAGAACCCTCGTCAGACATAACCCCTTTGAATATTTGCAGTTACAAGAATGAAATTATACACCATAATCTAGACAAAAGCCCATTTGGGAGCAGTAGAAGGGGAAGAAGTAACATACAACATTTGGGGGTTTGATCAAAGATATTTGGCAGTAGTCAAAGATTATTCAAAGGTTGGAAAGAGATAAGTTTACATGCAAGGTATAATTGCTGGTACAAACTTAAGCTATCTATTTACATGGGTAGGAGTCGGGTAGGCGAAATCACCTACCACAGCCCATTTTTTGCCATTTTCATAAACTGACAGAGGGAGACAGTTGGGAGCTCATTGTTGCCTGTTTTCTTCTTCTTGATCTTGGTCATCTTCAACACTTTTGTCCCTTTGGTTTCTGACTCCGTTGTTGAGACCAAGTTGTAGAACTGTCGATGATGAAATATTGAGAGTGATTATATGATCTTGAAGAAATAGAAGCAGGCATTCAGCTGTGATAAAACTGACTGGACAATAGTGTTTGAATGTACTTACACAGTTTGAAATTGTAGTTATCAGATAACCAGAAGATGTGACATAGTTTGTTAAATTCTCATCATCTAGGGAACTAATACATTAAATGCCCAAAAAAAGACTTTCTTTGTGGAGAAAGGGATAAGTTTTGTGAAATGAGAGTACGATTTTCAAGTTAAGAATGAGTAAATTGGTTATTTTATTTTACCATTAGATAATAGATTTTGCTGCAGTTGGTATCAGAGTAATAATCCAAAACTGATTATATGACCCTTAAACAATCAGATAATCTGATTTTACATCTGTTTATATATTGCAAATTTGAGTAACAATAATCTGTTCCAAAGCTAAATCCAAACACCCGTGATTTGGCCTTAAAAGTAGACCAGAAGATTACAGACTTACAGTTTTCAAGCAAAACTTATAAAGGGACTCGAATCAAGATTGGTACTGAAAGTGAAATCGTATTTTTGATAGAGAAAAATCTGAAGTAGATTTAAATTAGATCTCACAAACACCGTGAAGTAACAACTTATGAAAAGGGTCTTGCACATATAGCACAAGAAACTCCTCGTTGACTGCCTCTGAGACAAAGGCATGTACAGTGGCGGACCCAGGATCTCAAATGACCGGTGGCAACGGTGACATGAGTGGTAGCAATAGCTCGAAAAAATCGAAATTTACACTACGAAATGAAAGCACCGCCTCAAAAAAATCGAAATTTACACTACGAAATTTATACTTAGAAAAAATGACCGGTGGCAGTTGACCCCCCTGGCTAAGCCATGGGTCCGCCACTGGGCATGTATGTTATCCGGAAAATCAATACATCATTGTTAGGTTTATGAGGAGATCATGAAAAGATAAACATAACTCATAAATCTGTATTATAAAACGCTTCTCCTTCCATACTATCAGCTAAAGGTAAAAAGCATAACCATTTTACAAACAATATAATTATTTTGGGTCAATTATTTTCAGTAACGCAGGATGGAGATATAATTACCTCATACCCATTAACCAGTTCTGGAAGGAAGCTTCTGCGAAATGCCTCTCTAGTTCTGCAGTCAACCTTATGCCAAGCAGTCAACGCGGCCATCTTATTAGGGTCCACACGACTTTTCTTCTTTGACGAAGGACCTTTAAGGGCCTCTATGACGCCAGCCTACCAGAAAGAACAAAAAAGTTGAAGGTTAAGCATTTTATTTAAGTGCCAGGTGGCAAAGTTCGAGTTTCATTAAACGTTTTATTTATGTGTTGTATGTGTGTCCGGTAAGTTGCCCTTTTAAATGTTTATGTGATTTAAAACTACAAGGGCTAAAGCTATCATTTTTAAAAGTTGATAAGTCTAGGGGTTGTTTTAAAATTCCTGGAAAGTTATAGATATACATGCATGCTAGTTTGACTTGTGCTAGTCAAATGTTCAAGATATACACACACAAACCTCACGTATGCATTAGCCTGACCAATTTCAAGATCTTATTTTATCAAGTTAGTTGAGGTTTTAACATCTGAAATTGATAGCAAGATAGTAGGAATCATTGAGGTATGATTCTTGTTTCTTTTTATGAGTTTATGAGTTAAGAGAAATTCCAAGGTGGAATCATAGATCATGTATGTTTGTATATGTGTTTAGTATGTTGTTTAGTGTATATAGTATCTGTTTAGTGTCAACCAAGTGCTGGAAACACTTGGGTTGTGATTAATTGACGAGTTTTGGCCAGAAACAACTTGCAGTCTGCGAACTGCTGCTGTAGTTCATGAGGCATAGGCGTGCCTAGCGACCGTGACAAGCCTAGTTCTTGGGATCCGGGTGTGCTCGGGCACGGGCGTACCTATGTAAGGTATGGCCGTGTAGGGGTGTTCAACTGTTCGGTTTTCGGTTTTTTCGGTTTATTCGGTTTTTGAAATTTTTTAGGTAAAACCGTAACCGAACCGAAAACCTTTTAAGCAATACCAAAACCGAACCGAAAACCGTTTATGAATTCGGTTCGGTTTTCGGTTTTAACTGAATAAACCGAATAAAACTTAATGGCATGTTTCGGGGTGTTCAACGGTTCGGTTTTCGGTTTATTCGGTTTTATCATTTTACATAATCATATTTTTTTATTTTATTCGTTAATAACTTGCTATTCACAAGATTATACATATCAACTTATTAAGAATGAAAACCGATATACAATATTTTTCACTTGTGTGGTCGGTTGTCTACTCGATTTCACGCCCATTGAATAAACTATTGATAATTAAATTATTATGAAAACTAACTTTTAAGTTTTCATGTTTCTTGAAAACAAGTTGACATGGTTATAATGATGATACGATCATGGTTTATCACAAAGATTAAAAAGTATTATTTCAGATTCTAGCATGATATACATAAATATATCTACATATATGAATTTAGGATAGTAATATAAATATAAAAATTATTTTTATGTAATTCGGTTTGGTAATTTTCAAAACCGTAACCGAACCGAAGACCGATTACCATAATCGGTTTCGGTTCATGAACCGAACCGAAAACCGTATTCCAATTCGGTTCGGTTTTTTGGGTTTTTTAATCGGTTCGGTTTTCGGTTTTCGGTTTAAATGATTATGAACCGAATATTGAACACCCCTATTACAAATTAAGTGAATGAGATTAATTTAAATATAGTAAAAGGTCAATATTTTATTTTTATTGAATTTTAGGAATTTTAAATTTAAGAAATAAGAATGTTAAATAATTTATATAAAAGTAAAGATATTTTGTTTCTAAATAGGCAAATTTACGAGTTCGGTCTCTTAATATTAATTATATTTTTAATTAATTTTAAATTATTAAATAATATTAAAATAAGTTAATTGCACGAAAACATATCTGAATTTGCTTAATTTAATATTTTGCGATTATAACTTATAAAAAAACAAAAAATTTAGATCTGATCTACATATTAAAAAAAAAAAAGTAAAGTAGTTAACTGTATTTAAGTTAGACGTAAGTCGATTATTTCCTACATATTTCCTACAATCGGACACACAGTTGGCAGGGGAGGGAAACGGAAACCATACAGGATACTAAAACGCCGGTGGTTACTCCGGCGGAGAGCGGTGGCCATTGAACTGAAGAGATCTCTGTGAAATGTCGAAGAAGTTTGTCAAATACGCCGTTGTAAGTTCCTTCTTCTCTTTTCTTACGCCATTTTCACTCACTTGCCAAATATGAATAGAGTAAATGAGCTGCAATTTGCTTTCTCAATCGAGAGCTGGATATGTCGTTAATCCGGTGCTTTTTCTTTGAGGAACAGGTGGACGCATTTACCGATACGGCTTTTAAAGGTAATCCGGCGGCGGTGTGTTGGTTAGAGGACATAGAGAAAGATGATAAGTGGTTGCAATCAGTTGCGACTGAATTCAATATTTCAGAGACGTGTTATTTGGCTCCGATTGTGGAACACGGTTCAGAAAACCCTAGATTTCAGCTCAGATGGTTCACTCCTGTAGCTGAGGTTATTACTTCACTGTTCCATTTCTATATAGTATATTAGATGATTGCCTTTATATTTTTATTTAGGTTATAAGTTTTTTAAATTCTTAGCGGGTGTTTGTAATAATATCCGAATTTGTTGTATAATTAAGTAACTTATTACTGAATTTTGTCTGTTGAATGTTGAAATTGCTTCTTACCCTACTTTTGCCAAACAATTATGTATATGCTTACTTGAAAACTTAGGAAATTTAGTAATTGAAATGAAAGATAGCTTGGTGAACGTTTGTCCTGTGTTATCAAGTGATACATCACATATATTGCAATTGCATAACAATGAGTGTTTCCAAACATGCTTCCGAGTTAATTACTCTTTCCCTTGCACATTCACAAAATTTGTGACATGTGTTGGTTAAATTGTGTTGCTTTGTCTGAATGAGTCTCATTTTGAAGAGAGAAGATCACAGAAGTGGATTTTGATGCTCTATTCGTTGATATGAGACTGAGAGAACATAATATGTAAGGAGAGAAGAGAAAGGAAAATAGAGTGAAATAATTTTCTCGAGTTGGAACTTGAAAAGAAAGGGAAAGAATTGTCATGTTTCATTTATTTTTCATCTCGAGTTGGAGGGGAAGGAAGGAAAGCTAACATTTTGATAGTAGTGGAAATCTTTTATGTATTTATCACAACTAAAACAGCATATCAGCAAGCAAACCAAACATGATAGCCATTGCTGGATACACTGTAACTGGATGGGTGATTAATGGTACACGCTGGTTGCTTTTTGCTGTTTGAATATTGAAGATACGGATATTATATGTAGTAACTCACCAGTTAGCAATGAATTTTTATGTTAAAGGCTATATTTTGTTAGATTTGTTAATTTGCGTAGTGTCTCTTCACTCTTGACCCCATAAAAATGACGGCAGATTGATAATTATGGTTTTTTTTCTCTATATTGTATTCTTGTGATAAAAACTATTGTGTTGATCTTAATTCACTCTATTGCTGATAGGTCGAACTTTGTGGTCATGCAACTTTAGCAGCCTCCCACTTCCTTTATCAATCTGGCTTGGTGAATTCGAACACAATTGAATTCTCAACCCTTTCTGGAATTCTGACTGCAAAAAGAGTCTCTGATATTAAGGACTCATCAAATGGTGAAGCGCAAGACAGCTTCTACATCGAATTAGATTTCCCTGTTATGCCAGTTTCAGATTTCAATGATCTCAATGTTTCTGCAATTTCTGAAATATTAAACAGTGTTTCTGTTGTTGATGTAAAGATGGCGGCTACAGGCGACATCTTTGTATGCATTGAATTTGCCCATACATTTGCTTATCTATAAAACATGTTCCAATTAAGATATTATTTCTTCATATTTTTCCTACAGGTGGTGCTTCCGTCAGCAAAAGATGTAGTAGAATTCAAGCCACAAATTAATAAGATCAAAGAAGCCCCAGGCAGAGGAATAATAATCACAGCACTTGCACAAGATGAGTCGGGGTTTGACTTTTATAGTCGTTTCTTCGCCCCTAAATATGGAATTGATGAGGTACTATACTGAAATAATGTTATTTCCTATGCTAGTGTAGGAAATAAAAGTGTTTCAAACAAAGTCAAGTGTATTCTTAATGTTGGAAAATTTTGGATAGTGGACTCTAATCATATGTAAACATGTAGTTAAAGTATGTTGTTCATATGCTAATTTAATTAAATTTATAGTATGAAGTAGACATCATGCTTGCTAATATGGGATTCATTTTGTATTATTGTTAGCATGTTATTAGTAGCAGAATTGTTTGATCTTCACTATGATTCTATGTCTTTTAGGATCCTGTTTGCGGGAGCGCGCATTGCGCCTTAGCAGCCTATTGGCATGAGAAGTTAGGAAAATGTGATTTTGTTGCATATCAGGTATCTCCCTTTCTCTCTCTGTGTGGGTGTGTATGAGAGGACAGAAAACATGATACATACGTGATACGTTCTAGCAAACGGTTGATAGATAAAAGCTTTAAAGAGAAATTAATGTATTTCATACTTCTCTTTTAGGTATACACTGAATCTCTTATACGTGTTGTGGTCATTTGTGATTGTGCAAGGTCAAGCCAAAATTTCAAAATCCTGCATAAGATTGTGACCTTTCCTACCTAAAATATAGTGTGATTAAAGAGATTCCTGATTGCATAAAGTTAACATCAAAAGCAGAACATAACAAACACTAAAAAATCTTGACATTATTGGGAAATTTACAACTGGCACCCCGTTAGGTTTTGGGTCCGATGACTTAGCCAAATCGGCAAGCACTATTGCTTGTGTGTCTGCTCGCAATCTATACCTTTTTGCGAGTCATGTGACTCTTCTTGGTCAAAAGTTATGCTTGTTTTTAGTTTTTGTTTCTTCTCACGTGTTCTGATTGCTCTATTATTAGATAGAATATATTAGTTAATATAATTGGTCTAGCCCGATTGTGCAGTTGAGCTTATGTCTTGTTGAACTTCTGCAAATGTTCCTCTTCATCCGAACATGTGCACACACACACACACACGACCATTATGTGGTCATATTTATGGCTAGTGATCACCTATGATGTTCTCTTATGCTTATTAGTCTGTCTCGGGTTTACTCAGGCATCGCCTAGAAGTGGCATCTTGCATGTCCATCTAGATAAGAAGGGTCAAAGAGTACTTCTTCGAGGTAAAGCCACCACAGTGATGGAAGGATCTCTTTTGGTCTAAGAATCAGGCTTAATCATATTGTATATTCTGGTACATTTCCCTTTGAAATTGAGTTTCAAGATGCATTAAAGTAAGTGTATATGCTTTTCTGAACTTGTAAAATGTTGTATTATGAAATTGAGCATTTGCTTTTTGAAACCAAATTTATGGACTTCTGTGTTTCTTCCCGAATAAGTGTATTATGTATATGCTTTTCAGCTTATTTTTTGTGCAAGTATTTGATCCATCTTATTATTTACAGCTTATTTTTAGGAAAATAAGCTTATTTTCATTAGCAGTTAAATATGATTTCTTTCTGTTTCTTTTTATTTTTTAACTTGAACTTATTAATGAACTTTTACAAATGATAAGTTTAGTCACATATTCAATGATTTATTTTCAATATTTTAATATGATTATTTAATATATACTTAGTATATATATTATAATATAAACATACAAAATTATATATTACATTATATAAATTCGGGTTTCAAGTCGGGTGGGAAAAATTTAGGGATTCGAAAGTTATTTGAAAACCAATTTAGAAAATCGAAATGGGTCAAAAACCAATCTCGGATCAAACTGTTCGAATTTGGTTCGATCTAAATTTCGAGTTCAAATGACATTCGAAAAAATGAACACCCTTGGGGCTCGTCGCTCCGACTTGAATCAGCCGTTGAGGCCTAAGAGGTTACCTACCAATAAATACCGAAGAATTAAACAGTCTTATGTAGCAAAATATGAGGGGAAAAGGTTTAAAGGGTTACCTACCAATTGGAGGAGACAAGTGAGCTAGAGGTGACGATTAGAGATCGGGTGGTTAACGAACTGAAAAAACACAAATAGGGTATGTTTGTATTCGCTCGTTAAACTTTAGTGAGACAATAAACGAATACGCATGAATAAGTAGAAGAATTGTTGTGTTTTTGTTCGTTTACAAGATTGGTTTGTTCATGTTTGTTTAGAAGATTCCTTTTATGTTAGTTTGTTTGAATGCTAAATGGACATAAACAAACTAACACACATATAAATGTAATATAAATTTATAATACAAATTCAACATTATTAAACATAAATTAACATTCTATATATCAACACACACATGAACGAAACATTATTCATCTTTGTTTGTTTACTGATCGAAGAAATGTTTTTTGTTCATGCTCATTGCTTTTAGTAATTAAACGAAATTAAACAAACTTCTCACCTAATGATTCACGAACGATTCATTGAAGTTTGATTTGTTTACAACCATTGGCGGACTTATATGGTCCCGTATAGTGTCACGGGCTACCAATCAACTAAGCATTCGGTATATGGAAAATTTCAAAGCTTTACACGGTGATAGTAAACTTTTAGGATGACACCGACAATTTTTGTGTGCTGCCATAACCAACACAATTAATCATAGTTAAATAGTCGTTTTTGCTTTATTAAATACCTTCTTTTGGGCTTAAAATAAGAGTTCAAAGATTTTATCCATCACATGACACGGATTGGGTCAATTAATAACACATATTTGGTTAAACAATGAATTGCACTCTCTTTTTGGGTTTTTCCTATTGTTCGGTTATCAACTCAAGAAACCTAGTAACCCAACCTAAATGTCAGGATATCTGAAAAAACTCGAAGACCACCTATATTTTAATTAGTTTTACTTTTATCATTATATGGTATAACAAGTTACCAAAAATCCAGAATATGCAACTGTTTACAGGCTTACAATCCTAATTAGAGGAAACGAACTAAAGGAGACGATATGCATGTAGTTTTATCTATCATTTATAAAAAAATATAAACCAAACCCAATATATAATCTGAAAGTTTGTGTGTATGTCCATAATATATTTCAAAATATTCCGATCTAGGCACTCTTGTCTAGACCGATTACTAACTACACTCCGATCAATAGCTTGACTAGTGTATAAGAGTTTTACAACATTGTATATACATATTTAAAATCTAATATTTATATTTATCATAGAATATTAAATCTTATGCAAATGATATGTGGTTGATCAATGGATGTGAATATTAATTCGTTAGAAGATGGCTATTTTCATTGCTACATTCATTGATTTATACAGAAAATTGTCCAAATTTTCCATTAAACCTCTCGTGTAAGTGTGTAACCTACACATGTGAGCAAAATAGTCATGTCAATCACTTGTTCTTCCTTACCCATCTTGAGAGGTTTAATGGTCAAAAGTTAACGAAATCAAATCGAAATTTTAACAGAATAACAAAATCAAAATCCAATTTCAATTTGAAGCTCAGTCGATCGATTCATCTGAAGCATATTGATCAAAATCTCAAAAATAGATCAAGAAAGGGAAAGGTTGGACGGCTTTATGGCAATGGTGGCTTCGTCAGTGCCGACGGTTGCGTTGTTGAATTGAACAACAAACAAACTAGTGTTATACCCGTCCGTTGGTCGGGGCAGTTTTGCTAATACATATATATGCATGTCTATGTGTGTTAGTTTTGCTAATACATATATATATATGTACATGTGTAAATTTTTCGTACCTATTTTACAAATTTAAAAGATGAGTAAAAAGGTCATTAAGCTGAGTTATACCCGTTCGTAAAATAGAAATATTTAAAGTTTACATATCACATAATGGTGCATAAAGAACATAAAATCCATAAGTTCTTTATCCAAATACATAAAATTGTACACCAGTGTTATATACCCGTTCATCGTCTGAGACAGTTTTTCTAATGTATATATACCTGTGTCTATATCAATGATCAAAGTCATTATAAATCTACAGTATTAAGTACATGTTTTATACATAATTTTAAATCCGATACATATATAGAAAAAACCTATATAATTAATCATTTTTAACACTTAGATATTCTATATATAATTTAGTAGATATTACGTATAGTAATTATACAATGTATATACATGATTAATGTTTATAAAATATATATAAAGAGATTTCTATAATTAAAATTTATATTTTTGTTAAAAGCTATACAATGTCTACAAGCTTGCATAATTATCATTATATAAAATTAACTAAAAGGGAAATTAGTTACTGGGCTAGTACGGGCCTAGAAAAATCAAAACGCATTTAGGCCTTTTTTCCAATTGGAGAAAAGAGTCTAGACAAATTATGAGAGCTGTAAGTTGATATTTCTTATATCTTATAATCTTATAAGGTATCATCGTAACAATATATTCGAGATAAGAGTTGGAGGGCGTCAAATATTTTTTATAGAGTTCAAATGGAGGACTTTCTTATGGATTAAATCCAAATTCATAAATGGTAATCTAGAATGGAATACGTGGTGTTTGGACCGAAGATCGATTTTAAAAAGAAGTAAATAGAGGTTTAAATTGTTTGTGCTTGAGTGTGGTGTCAATTTTATATTTCCTATTTGTCACACCCCGCCAAGGCGGAAACGCGAGGCGTGACGGAGAGGATCGTCATAACACATTGTTAAGTTAATAGAGAAATTTCTAAATGCAATAATCCAACGTGTCACGACGTTCCCCGACACAAGAGGGGACTTGTGCCGCATTAGGTCGATATTCACGGCAAACATAGTCAAGAGAATTAAACACAAATAGTAAAACCCACAACCCGGGTCAAGTTCACGGGACAACATGTCCAAATAATCAAAAGTAGCATAGATCCAAATATTTAATCCCAAAGTAAATGTGTTAATTTGTGCAAGCACTTGATAAGTCCAGCTAAGGTCCACCTACTAGACACCTAACTTCCTCAAGCATTGTTATTCGCATTACCTGAAAATAGACACTCGAAAACGTCAACATAATGTTGGTGAGCTCGTAGGTTTAAGAAAATAGTATAGTTGTCGTGTAAAGTGTTTAAGTAGGACAATATGTGCACGTATAGCATGTAAAGCGTGTAGACGTTGTACCAACATCCAATCCACCAGGTTCAATAGGAATCAATAGGAATCAACCATAGTTATCCAAGCAGTTATTATCGCATACCCAGCTGGAGCATAAACCGTTGGCTCATAGGAATATAGGAATCAATAGTCATCAACCAACAAGAAGTAGTCTTTGCATATACGTCACATAAGTTGTCCAAAGAAATAAGAAATTATCATCACGGCATAAAAGTTTTAAAAGAGAGTTGAGTGTCATTTTCCCCCGAGAAAACATAGTAAAAAGGGGCCACGAGTACTCACCTTAGTCTCAAACGGAATTAACCTTGCAAAGAAGGGGTACGGGATCTACAACAAGTATAATGCACATAAGTCTCATGCTTAAGTGTTTAAACTTTCTAATGTAGCCTAAAGACATGTGACATCCTATATGATCCTATGCCACGTGCACGTTACTGATTTTAATAAACTGACTTTAAACAATTTTAAAACAACACAAATGACCAAAATAAAATCCCAGAATTTAAATACATAAAGTTAATTGCTTTGACTAATTTCTGGAATTTTTTTCCAAAATTTAATAATTTGATTACCTATTTTTAAATTTTCGAGAACTCAACTCTGCCAGAAATCTAACTGTACCAGCGCAACAAGAAGTTCGAATTTTATAAAAATATTAGAGGATAACCAAAAATTATGAAATTTTTGTAGAAAACCCTAAACTCATCAAACTTACTACTGTAAAAATTTCAATCGAAAATTCGAAGGTTTAGGCCAATTTAAAAATCGAAACTTTTGACCCTAAATCCACCGAACATACTGTCAGTTTGCGCACCTAAACGGTAAAATCCATTTGACCGACCATATGACCTTCAAAAATTACAAACATTGGTTTCGGTGAATCTAGACTCAAAACACTACATTCTAGACAAAAGAATCGACGAAAAATCTTACGAATTGACTCTGATATGGCCTCCCAAACGTAACCCTAGTTTACTGTCAGAAACTGTTTTGAAAAGAACCCTCTTTGAAGGATAAAGATCCAACCTTTATCATCTAAAACCCTTAAACCTTCATAAAAACGTTTTTGACACCTTATAAAATGATCATAGACATGCTTTTATGAATTCAAGAATGAGATGGACTTAGGTTTAGATGAAAAACATGAAAGAAACATAAGATGATTAAGAAATAGGGGTTACCTTGAAGCCAAAAACCACAAACCCTAGAAAATTGAAGCTTGATCTTGTTCTTGAGTGAGAAAATCGACAATGGGGATTAAGGGGGATGTAGTCCACGTTTTTTGAGAGGTGTGGGGGTGAGGGATCGGCCAAATGAGGTGTTGGGGGCTAGGGTTTTGTTTAGGTTTAAATAGGATAAGGATTAAGAGTTTAATTTAAATTTCAAATAATTAAAATACATATCCTATATCCAAACTTATCTAAAGTTTAAAAATCAAAGTCTTTTGTAAGTATATATATAAATCCGAAAATTTTAAAATAAATCTAGATATATATATTATTATTATTATTTTTCTAAAAACAATATAAGTCGACAATTTTGTGGCTTTCTAGTGAAATTATCTAAAAGGATGTCTAACTAAACCCTAAAACAACTTAGGCTAAACCTAATTTTCTATGATTCTATAATACTACTAATATACTATAAATGCTATATATAACCTAAATATAAAAGAGCAAAATTTTAAGAATTAAAAATGTGCGGTTTAAAGGACTAAACCAAAATTTCGGTAACGGATGTCACACTATTCTATGTCTTGCAGAATATGTGTATAGATATAAGTTCGAATAGTATAGTGAAAATTGGGTCTCCTGTTTTTTTATCGTTGTAATCTGGTATTTGAGTAGTAATAAAAACTAAATATTCAACAATTACGTATCTGTTGCTCTCGATGGATAAAACAATTATAATATTTTATTTTTTTAAAGTCATATTACGATAAAATTTATATCAAAATGTAGATAAAAATTAAATGATTACAAATATAATAATTATTTTTTCTCTAAATAAAATATATCACAAGTTATTAAATATAATTTACAAACAACCTATAATTAATTACACTAATATACAATTTTCATAAAACCCCTCCCATATTACATATAACCTCCTCACAATTTACATCTGAACCATCTAGTTATATTGAATTTAAATGTAATGTAACTGTTTTCCCCATTATCTACCAATCAATGCTATTCACGCAATTGATGTACATAAAAACTAAGAATATACTAATTATTAAAAATATGTCATAATAAGATAAAATTTATACCAAAATGTAGATAAAAATGAGACGGTCGCAAATATATAATTATTTTTTCTCTAAACAAAATATATCACAAGTTATTAAATATAATTTCTAAACAACTTATAATTAATTATATTAAAATACAATTTTCATAAAATCCCCTCAAATGTTTCATTAAACACCCTTAGAATTTTCATTCAACACCCTCCTAATTCAAATTGAATTTGACGGTTCTCACAATCCATCCCACATCCCACCAATCATGTTTCATTATTTTGTCATATCACATTTAAATGTTATCATTGACATGACATTTATTGTAACACATCATATTTTCTAAACGTGCACAATATATATATTAAATTTTGTTTATTAATTGGCTGCGCTCTAATTTCCACCATATTA
Organism: Pulicaria dysenterica; assembly: GCA_947179395.2. NCBI lineage: Eukaryota > Viridiplantae > Streptophyta > Magnoliopsida > Asterales > Asteraceae > Pulicaria > Pulicaria dysenterica. The sequence continues at coordinate 72,655,461 of OX359288.1, read as the reverse complement.
GGATTAAAGTTGCGATTCCTGTGTTTTCGAGGGCACAAAACGTTGTAACAGATTATCAATACACCTACATTACGTTCGTCATCGATGAACTCCAGCGGTGATTGGTGGTGCCAAATGTGAGCAATTGTACTCGGATGAAAATCTACAAAGCTCGACCTTTGGTTCTTCAAAATCATGGCTTGGATCGGTGGACTGTATTTGCATCGATTTGTTCAAAAGTAATTATCACTTTGGTTTTGAATTAAAACTATATTCATACCTCGAATTCTGCTCCAAAACGTAAAAATTGAGTTGATCTTGTGGTTGTGTTGTTTAATTGCAGATCCATGTTCGAAAATGCGAAACAGATTCTAGCCCTGGGATTGACTTAGGGATTTCATCGCTGGAAAGGTACGTAACGCAATTTTCTTTCTATTTTCTTGTAACTTTTATTTGATTAATATTTTCAAGGATATTCGTTATTGAATCCAAACAACATGCGAGAATGAGACCTTAATATTGACTTGTAAATGAAATCACCAGTCACATCAAATAAATCAAGAAAATTAAAGCCATAAAACGTGACAACAACTAGGTAACTAGCTGACTGCTATACGATCAATTAGTCTTCAAATGGGTATTGCTCATACCTAATAGCACAATCGGTCAATACTGCTCTGGCACCGATCCTATTGTTGCAAGTTTGTAACATGTTGACTTCTGCTGCGTCAAGACAGATGTTGCAATCTGTACTAGTAAGGTTTTGATTACAAGAAGCATGGCCATAGGCGAAAGCGTTAGGGTAAGGAGATATATTTCGGTAGTTGTAACCTTGTTGAGAAGGTGTGGCTTTTAGCAGTTCATCAAGAACATATGTTAGACTTATAGTGAATGGATCACCTCCTGTATAAATGCCGGAATTACAAAGAAGGGTGGTCACGTTGGTGTTTGGAGCACTTTGTACAACTTTGCATATACCAAATAATCTGATTAGCAATCCAGTGATGATCAGTGTCTTTAGCGGGAGGAAACCCATGCTTTATCTCTCAATTATGTGTGGCTTTATAATCTCCAATGATATATAGAAATGGTCCTTATGGATGTTCTGTTTATTGGTTTCTCCAACTTTGACAGTATCCTCTTGCCTCATTTTTGTCCCTTCTGTTTGTCTTATGTGGGACAAAAGCATGAATTATTGGGCTATTGGCATCTTGGGAGAAGGCCCGTATCAATATATCATTGAAAACCGGCTTTATGACCGAACCCCAGTCGTTTTCTGGTTCATTCTTTATTTTGATTATATATTTGTTGCTATTCGCATTAATCACATTACATGAAGTTTTGTACTTAGAGGATGTCATTTCTTAACTTTTATTGATGTAGATAAATATTCCAGGTTGACAGGTTATAACCTTTTTTATTCCCTTTGAAATTTGATTTATTCATGTATGTAGTTCAATCAAATAATATATACAGCAATCATACCCAATCTCACATACGTGTGGTATGGGGGAGGTAAGCTGTCAACAGTTGTAACTATAAGTTTCTAACCGCGAGTAGAGAGACTGCTTTTCTAGAGACTTATGGATATCAATCAAATAATTTATACAAAGCATTCATAATCGACGTTGGTGGGACGGGTGGTTGTAGATGTATACTATTTGGTTGAGATAAATGTTTATTATATAGAGAAGGAAAATACAAAAATAAAGAAAAAGATCGAAGATACTAAAAAATAATTAGTACGTTAGATTGGTTTTAACCATAATTATATATCCGTGATTAACAATCTTTGGATTAACTACCAAAGAGCCAAAGTATAAATAGATGGCTCTATGATGTGCTGGCAATCTGAGAACAATGGTACTCCTCACCATCTGTCATCTGTCCAGCCTGAAAGTTTTGGATGTTGTTGGTTGAGTTCTTTTTGTTTATACACTCTGCAAGTATGTATATAGACACTCGCATCATCGTACATGTAAAATATAGGTCATAGTGTGTTTAAGGTTTATACAGTAAGCTAAGGCTATTTGGATTGAAAACCAGCAACCTCTCCAAGTGTTTCCACTTCTTTTGCCAAGACTTCCACTTTATCAACAATCTCCATTAATAAAAACAAGAAGTTTGCAATGGCAAGAGATTCAACATTTGCAATCCCTTTTAGATTTGGTGAAGTAGAAAGTAGAAAGAGCTCTAGTTTAATGGACTGCAACTTTGGCAGTGTTTGGACCTTTGCTTGGCATCTTTTCATATTCATGATACTTTTTCCTAGATTTCGCATAGTTAGCCCAAGTGACAACCCAATACTTTCGCATGGCTCTTTGATTGCATGTTGTAGTGATGTTGAAGGCTGAGTACAAGAAAGTAGCAATGTAAGTTGGTTAACTAAATGAAGACATACCTTTACTCTTTTCTTTTTCTGAAGGAATATATTATTTGAATAACTGAATTGGTGAGATTAGAACCTGATAATGAGTATTACGAACCTGTAAGGGTGATTCAAGGCATTCTTTCATTGTTAGAATAATAGAAGCAAGTTCCCTTATAAGCTCTCCTATCTGTATATATTTCTCCCAAGGATAATGTAGTCCAAATCTTCCATGCCAGGGTTCCCACCTTGCGAAATTTGCCTAAAAGATTGATGACGCAAAAGATTAGAAAATTATATACAAAGGATGTCCTGTACACTGCTAACTTGGCTCCTTAAAAAATCATATCATACTATATAGTAAATCAAAAACTTTCATTATGTTTTTATCTGAAGTTGCCACTATTGAGTGGCTGGGTTTGAATATAATATCTCTATAATATTTGATTTTTGTAATACACAAAAGTCAAACAGCATATTCATCTCATTATGCAAAACGCACTGACATGTAAATGACTGTAAATATTTTAATATTTTACCAACCCCCGCTATTATCATAAGTAAGAATAATTCTCAAGTGTTTTACAACCACAAATAAATTAGTGTTTAATATGATATTTAAATTGTTGACTTTCTTTGGTTAAATCATACAAATAACCTAGAAGCAAATGGAGTAGCATATAAATTCTACTAATACACATTTCAACTTTATAAATACAAAAAAATCAGCAACATAACTTGCAAAATAGATCACTTCAACAGTGACATATATGGGTGCAATAGCAAGAAATGACTTGAAGATTTTCTTAAAAATTACATTTAATATATACAATTTCATTCAGCGGAATTTTTTTAAATAGATATATGGCTGATGATAATAATATTTATATCATATAAAAATGTAGAAATTTGTATATCATTTATGATTCTGAATTTCTGGTTGATAGTTTTGAGGTTGATTGTTTGATTTTTTTCTAATATTTGCAGTAGTGCATATGAACATAAACTGATAACTAGTAAAGAGATGTTACCAGTGATTCATCATTTGATTTGGAGTGCAATACTGACTTGCAGTCATTGACATCAACTTTTGGCATGCTTTCTTTGTCACTGACTACACTAAAGTAGACTTTCATGCAATCTGCATTTCACCATTCAAACGTTTTCAGGAAACGATACTACAAAAATATTTTGAAAGCTCTTTTTGGTTGGCTGTAACTACCTTCAATGCAGCAAGCTAGCTTGTCAAACTTGGAACATGTCAAACGATGAAGTTCATCACTAGCCCACATTGGAAAAATGAGTAAACTTGTGAAGATGCATACAGCAAAACCCATGCCAATTGTTGAGAGACGCTCACGGGCTAATTCAATGATCTTATCAGCACGCAAACCAGATACTGCTACCAGATTAAAAGTGAGTATGAATATCATGACCCCATAATCATATCTCCTCTTTATGCTTGGAATCAATCGACAGTATGTTGCTGCAGCACCTACACATCACATAATATAATTAACATAGCACAATGCATGCATGTATAAATGTACATATATCTATTTGTATCTATGTGTGTGTTATAAGAGCAAGTAAAAAAATTCAAATATACGGTGGATGCGCACATAAACTGAGTACTCAAGATTCTTATTATGCGCATGACTTTCTACAATTGGAAGGGTATCACATGCTAGATTATGAGCTTAATATAATTGGGAAGTGCAGGACAGATGCATGATACTCAAAAGTCAAAACTAGCTAGTTGATATATGTTTAAGAAAAAATTATCATGTTGCACTTTTTATGCTATGCTATCCATGAAAATTTTGGTTAAAAAGAAATCCCTTTTCGTATAAGTCTGTCATGAGGTTTGCTCTTTATATAGGGAAGTTTCTGCTGAAGTTCTTGGTAATTCTTATCCTTACCGAAAATAAACACTGAAGTACCAACCACTACAGCATTTCCTATCTTTCCCAAGTCATCTGCTAAAATTGCAGCCAAACACCCTAGTCCGCCTCCAAGTATGGTTCCAAGTCCACGAAGTAATCCTTTGCTTAATGTGGCACCTGGCATATGTATCATGTATCAGAAATAGTTTAAGTGAGACAAAAATAACTTAGGGATTTAATAGAGAATAAAAAATATGTAAGGACTTGAATGCAAAAATAGGTGAAAGTATAATCGGTCTTAATGGTATTTGTCCATTTTAGAGATGAAAAATTGAGCACTAAAGAAGCTAAGAGGATTGGAAAATATATATGACTATTTAAAGAAACCCGTCTAGTAAGTTCAAGAATTGATAACAAACCTGCAAAGAATTCAAAGACAACCACAACAGTCATGATAGCCCACATGGCATTTTCACCAACTTGCTCAAAAAGTGGATCTAGGAGATATAGAAGTGAAACTAAAACTAAGGCAATTCCAACCTTGATGCTATGAATGACCTTTTGTATATGCTGGTCACACTGTTTTTCTATAAGAGATGAAAAAGAAAAACTATGAAAGAAAGAATATTTCTTTTGTTTCTTGTAGTTGGGGGAAACTTCATTTTGGTTTTCAATGGAAATGTCTATAGTGGCGCTCATGGTTATTTTTCTTACCAACTCTTTTGCCTTAAAGAACGAGCTAGACGTTATTGTGTAATACTGATTGTGGGATGAAACTTATATACATGACAATTTCTATTAGATATGAAACACATGTAAGTGCCAAACTCACATCTGTTTCCTTGCAACTCTCCCAATTTGACCAATCACACTTCATGAAATTATAATATTATTATTTTTATTATTAGTCAGTGGAATCATTTGTGAACTTGGTGAAATAAGTGGAACATGCTTGTTCATTTTCCTTTTCATCTTTTGTATATATGGAGGATAGTCTTTTCACATCATGCTAGTGCAATGCTTGTTATTTGATCAAGAACGGAGTGCTTCATGCTAATTGTTGAAGTACCGAATTTATGATTTGACTCGGATAAAATTTGATTAGGGAGAAGATAAATGTCACTAAGCGCAGTTTGCATGTCCATTTGCTATGACCAATACCAAACATAAGATTATATATTTCTAGTTCTACAAAATTTCTGTCATTTTCTTAAATGGTTTGTTGCAGTCAGTTGAAGTTTCTGTTTTTTATCATTTGCTTGAGCCAATAAGTTATATCTCACACTTTCTGTGTATGCTTCTTTCCGTTGATCACTTTGAAGTGATTTGAATGTAGGACTTTCTTTGGTTATGGATAGTGATTTGTATGGGATTCATAATAATTGTCTCATTTAGGTTATGTGGTACAGTAAGTACATGAATATGTATGAATGCTATTAGTGGTGGCAATTTTGACCCATTTACTTATAAATGGGTCAGTTTGAGCATGTTTTACTTTAACTGGTTAAAATCTTCTTTTTTCTAAAAATTATTGGAAATGGGCGGGATAGGTCAAAAGTTGCACAAACTGTATCTTTTTAATGTGTAAAACCTCCTAAATCATTCTATTAAAAAAAATTAGCTTATTACCAAAACTAACATAGTTTTAAGTAATCGTATTTGATGCACATCACTATAAAAATAAATAAAAATGGGCGAAAAGTGTTTGTGGGTCAACACAACTTGACCCAACATATTTTGATTCTTACTAAATAATGACCAGTTATTGTTATTTGTTTTTCCTTTAAACATTTTGTGAGAGTCATCTGTTCTATTCATAGCAGTTTGTGTTAGTAATCCAATCAATTATTGTTGGTAATTTTCCATTGTCGCGTAGTCTATTAGTGCGTTATTTTTCAATTTGCACAATTGCACATCATCTATTGCTGATATATTGATCTATCAGGTAATTATTTTGTATGTCCTCTATCGCTGATTTATTATTATCTTTATATAAATCAAAAGATATTCAATGTGACTCCAAAAAGACAAATGACAATGTTCTAATTTCTTGACTGGTAAAAGTTGTTATTGTATAGTAAAATGACACCACACAAACTATAGTGCAGCATAAGGAGTTGTCCCACTATAAGTTGTCTGTACTGTAACATTGCTTTTTTTTTTCATGAAGGTTAATACATGGTTATCAATATGTGTAACACTTGTGGTTAAAATATCAGATTACAACACAATGCGATAAAGTTCTGGAAGCTTCAGTGAGTCGCTAATATACTTAACTGAAAATTTTAACAAATTTATTTTATACCTGGACTTACATCAGTAAGAATCCGAGGTGCTTAGCATTTCAGTGCACTTCATTCAAGAATGCATTATTGTTGCATCATGACAATTCTGTCTGTGAGGTGCACTAACTTGGAATTAATATGATTTCAAGGTAAAACAATCTAACTTTGCTTGATTTAACTTTTGCACTTAATTTGTTATCGTCTATGTTAAGTTTAACTGCAATCAGAAATTTGCCTAATAGTTTTTACATTTCTACCTACCATCTAGTGATACTACATGATAACTACTATTGCCGTACTGAAAATTACCACCACATAATAGTCATCTGAGATTAAGTTATAATATAAAAAACCCTGTTCTCTAGTGCTGCTGACACCTAGATTTAGTGCTCAAAAGGCTAGTTTAATGGGAATTATGCTTTCATTTAAATACACATTTCTACCACAATCCGTACCTATCATGGCAACTTTTAGCTACAAACTTGAGACGTGTACCACAGCCATCAATTTTTTCAATAAAGGTTTACCTGATTACGTGAGAAACATTTGTTTATGCATGAATTTCTACATAGAAACTCGTGTATTCATATGTATATTTTTCAATGTTTCATGTTTAGTAATCTGAATGCTGATAAAACAAGGAATATCTTATGGTTTTAGAAGATTTCATGTTTACTATAATATTCATGATACGCGGGATGGCTTTTAGGATTTTTGCTTTTACACTGATTACACATATGCACTCTTTCAGAATATCTTATATTAGTTAATTCGGTATCCCAACAAAGAGATTTACTTGGAAAGCCCTGTAAGAATTTTTTTCTGAACTGCATCATTTTATATGAGAAACATTGACATTATATAATGTAAAGAGAAGTCACTCAAAGTCCATTACAGGAAACTTATTGGAAAAGTTAAAAGAAAAAATTTGTTGGAAATTAACCATTAATTCTTCCATATTTCTCTATCAGTTATTCTACTTTGAATTTGAATGTCAGATTGTATTTAAGAAGATTATGATTACTCTTTAGTTTTCCATGATTCTAACACTGATTTTTGCTGTAACTTTATATTTTATGTCTAGTGATGGTTGCCTTTTGATGTTCTTTTTGATATTTCCTTAAATCATACATATTTATATGAAGGTTAAAACTATAAATGATTTGTCTAACATTCAAAGTCAAAATAGGACAGCTCTTAGACAACGCAGGGTGAAGTAGCTCAGCGACGGGGCAAATCGCATGTTATTTTTGTGCTATCTCTCTTTTATACAGTCTATTGATTTTGCACGGAATGCATGCTATCTCCCTATTATGCAGTTTATTTAAATTAATTAGATGAGTTACTGCTAATGAACTATAATTTTATCCTTATGTGATTTTTAAATATCTGTACTACCAAATTGTCTCCGTAAATGTCCTATTTTTGCAATACAACTATGTATGATTTAACAAAATGCTAACCTTCTTTTGATTTTCCAATTTTATTTGTATTTCTAAATGTATACACTATCCTTCCTTTTTTTTCCATTTTAAACGTGCAACAGGACGATTCCTTAGTCAATTACACTTGTATATAATGGCATTTTGCTTAAATAGGCAATAGTTCACCAACTGCATTTGAGCTAGATATAGTCATCAAAACCATAATTGCAGTTAAAGGATTTAGATGTTGATTCAAAGACAAATATAGTGATTTGATTAAGCTCTCCAAAAGTGGGCACAAAGAAGAGATATTTTCCGTAAGTGCTGTATCACTAATTCTAACTTTTTTTTTCCATTAATGGACCCTTCTGCCGATTAATCTAGATTTCGGTTTTGTCTACACGCAATACAAATGTCAGTGTGTTTTATTTTAAGGTACAAAGTAAGTTCATATCAACCTTTGGTTCTGAAACATATAGTCATTCTTTTCATGTCATGTCCATGCTCTGATGTTATGTTTAAACTTTAGACTACAGCTAGGCTTGCAGTATTTATTGTTAGTAAATTGGCAACAAAGATGAAAGATGTTTCTATTCTCAAAGTAGGCAATTATAGTTTTACATGATGAAAATAAGTAACAACACTATATCCCTAATCAATTAACTCTAAATAGCAGGGATGACCAGAAGTTAAGTATTATTCATGATTTAGTTACTGAATTAGGTTTGAACCGAGCATGGGAGAGTTGGCCGCCTCTCGAAAGTAGCCAAAGTATTTAATCTGTCTCTCTTTTTTTTCAATAAAAAATGTTGTTTAAGTTTTATGAAGATGATAACTGTTGTCAAAAGACGGCATACCGAAAAATCATCTTGAGCTCAAATTAATAGCTTAAAATATATCCTGGGATAAAGATGCTTATCAATAAGTTTATAATAACCACACAACAATACATCAATCTCCGCCTTGGCCAGGAATGGGGGAGCTAAGATGTAGACAGACTCTAGTATAAGTTCATAATAACTACAAGTATTTCCATTTCTTCTGTACAGGCTGAAAATACTTATGTAGTATGACAATTAAAAATATTATCTTAAACTAACCATTTATATTGCAGGATTATTATGTAGATGGTGGTTTAAACGTGGAGGCACCAACAAAAATGGAAGGTAAGCAAAATGGGTGGTTTTTGCTTTTTCTGATATGATGATGAATTGATGATGATACGGTTGTACCAAACATCCGTACCTATCATGGTGACTTTTTGCACTAAATCATCATAAATAGACAAGGACGTGCTCCACCATAACCAAAAGTTTTTAAAGCAACTAATTATGAACGCGAAGTAAACACGGTTGCTAATTCAATTAAGAAATGATTAACCAGAAAAAGGACAAACTTGCTTCTCTCATTCCCTTTCATAATCATTCTATGACCCCACTAATACTTCTTTAATCCTTCATATTGTTGCTAGTAAGTAAGTGGTGAAGTATAGGACGCTAATTCTGCCAATTGACATGTTTATTAAATTAAGTTTTTGTTTTTATAAGGCATCTAATATCAGTTAGGTTTTTTTTTTTTTTTTAATTTGATTAAAATTCCATAGGTTGTATTTGATAAAAAAGAAGTCCCTTCAAGATTGCATCGGATTGGTCATTAGTGCTTTCACTTGTAGTGGCGGGGCTGGTTTTTTTTGACTGTATGCTTTGCAATCTTAAATGAATGTTGTAAATTTTTTATTTCTTTAGATTATATGTAAATTTTTTGACTTAGCGCTTTCACTTGTAGTGGCGAGAACTGCGAGAACCAATCTTGGCCTTTGATTAAAATAAATCAATGGCCAATAATTTTGGCGTCTAAAGATCGTCTCATTAATGCCTAATGATTGGCTCATTAATGACGCATTAATGAGGAGTATTTTAGGCAATTCAAGTCTCGTATATTAATGATAGCTCACCCGGACCCAATTCACAATAGGGAAAATATATAAATGACCAAAATACCCCTATTAATGAGTCAATAATGATGTTTAAAATAGTTCTCGCAGTTCTCTTACGACAGACAGTTTTCGATTGAATTATCCCTATATTAGCTTGGATTTATTAATCTTTTCATTTATGATAAAAGAGGGCGGGTTGACCTGTAGTCACTCTTTGTTTTTGTCTAGTCTCTAGAATTTGTTTAATAAACAATTAATGTGTTAAGTATGATTATAAAAGCTATATTGTTGCAAAATAATTTCAATTTCATAAATAAAGTAATTTAGGAGGTTGCCTCTTGTGTGCGTTAGATATTGTGTGACTTTTTGACAATTTAACTTGATCCATTTGAAATATTACATAATCTAAACTGACCCATTCATAAAAAAAAGGCTGAAATAGCTACTTCTACAGTTTACATGTCCACTCTCTTCCTAAACTCCAATGATGCTTCAGTTTGTCATAAATAATACCATCATATTTAGTATTATCCTTGTGATTTAATAATTGACGTACCTGATATGTATGTGGTTGTGTTAGATTGTCAAGTAAAAAGTAAAAACTAATGTATTTGGTAAATTTTGCTACAGTTAGGGGGGCAGAGTGTGATGCTGCTTTCTCAACTTGGAGACATAGAAGATGACAACTTCAGTAAGTTCTGAAATGTTCTTGAATACTTTCTTTCTAGAAATATTGATGAATCATGATACTCTTAAGGAAATGAAAAAGATAAAACAAAGGTATGCGTTCATGAGCCATTGCTTTAGTTTCACTCAGTTCCTGCTAATATCCACGCCAGGAAATTAAAAACTTAAATCCAGTAGCCCAAAAAAGATTTTTAAATAAAAACATCCATGACCAAACTAAGAAACCGATCATACCAAGAGGATTATATCCGTTAATAAGTTGTGAAGAGTTTAGCCATAAATAATGTCTTAACCAGGGCAGAACTCTTAGACATAGATCTATTTAAATGAAGGATTATGATATGTGAAAAGCAAATCAGGTATTAATTAAGATAACTCATTTGTTAAAACTTAATACCATTCTAAGGTTATTATAGCGAAGGGAGTGGCATATGTTTTGTGTGTGGGCGGTGACCTCCACACCGTGGTCATTATTGCTTGTCACACCACCATGGTTGGGTGGTGATTGTGCGCGGATATTGCAACGCAGGGAAGGCTGCTTGGTGAGGAGATGATGGCCACAACTGTTTTGTCACCCTTTTTTTTTGATTGATTAATTGAGTAGTAGGTATGTCTTAGAATTTGATGTGGTGAAGAGGGGTGAAAGTGAAAATATCACACCGTGGTCGAGTGTTGGAAGTGAAAATCAGAGGTGACGGTGTAGTAAGGAGTAGTGGAGAGAGACCACTCCTTCTATTCCTAAAGAATGTTACTTTATATATGCCAATTCCTAAACTTCTTACCTTAACCTATAATGGCCACCTCATCATGGTTCATTTTGTTTTTTCAAAACATTTAAAAGTATCTTGATCATATTATATATTTTTGGCCAAAATTGGTATAGATATAACACAAAGCAGATTGGGTGATCCACTAGATAATTTTTAAAACACAGGTGAACTTAATGTAATAAGTTCAATATATGGACGGCCTTCACATACTTATTCCAATGTGTTATAAAATAAAAAAAACAGTTATTAGAGTCTATCCTTGAAAAAGACTTGTTATGGTAGCAAGTGCCCAGATCAGAGATTGTATATGGGCCACTAATTAGTTAAAATTGTCTTTCGTGAAATGTTGTGTTTTTTATCTTCTTTCAAAACTCTTAATTCGGTTTCTTATGATTACCCAACGTTTTCGGAGTACACCAAATGCACACTCGATGTTTTTTTCTCACACTTCCTGTGGCCATATAACCTCTTCATGCAGTGGAGCAGCTCCTCCATTCCTAATGCATACAGTCGATGCTATTAAGCATAAAGGGAGGAGATAAATGGGAAAAAATGACTTAGGAAGTGATTTTTGTAAAGTTTACTTGTTTATTTTTATTATATTTTACTAATTATTTTTGTTCATGATCTCGTATATGTTTAAACCGGCCTGTATATGATGCTTATTTTGTCTACCTCATGTTGAAGAATAATCAATTGAATTGTCTATGCAATATTGAAGAAAAAAAACACCAAAACCCGAAACTAAAAATGATGAAGAGTCCAAATTATTTAGATTTGAGAATACTAAAGAATGTAAGCATGATGAAAGAGTTATATAAGCCGAAGTGGCGTGGCGATCATGCTGTGATGAGAGGAATCATGGTCACGCCAGAACTCTACTCCCTTCCCTTTAGCATAGAAATCTATACTCGGACTTCCATGCCTACTAAAGATCGAGAAACACAATCAAAGAAAAACGAAAGGTGATTTGTACTTAATAATGTAAAATAACAAAATTGTATATTTTTATTTGTGAAAAGCCCATACACAATAATTATGTTATCTATATTCTTACAAACTCACTCTTAATTATTTCTATCCACATCTTGAAGGATATAATTATCAAACTAAACCTTTTTGTTGTGTATGGTAAAATTATAAAAAATTATATGTCTTTTTATTTCATCCTCCTATCTTCTTAATGATTGACGTGTGTAATATACCGATTCTCTTTTCTCATCTCATACTTTGATGTTGACATTTATCTCAATCAAATGAGTATAACGGATATTTAAAAGGAGAATATAAAACCTCTCAAAAATTATTGTATACAAATTACCTATCTACAAATACTTTTGCTTGAGTATTTATGCAAATGTAGGTGCACTAAGAGTTAAAACTTAAAAGCATGGTTCTTATGCTTATATGAACATGTGAACAAATCCTTGTGCCTTCAATTGTTAATTTTTTTTTATATTAAATCATAGTATTTGTGTATTATACGACCGTATTCTTACACTATTGTATCAAAATGATGTTTTGAGAGAAATAACTTTTAATTGTTGGAAAGAAGTCTTAAAGAGGGTGAAAGAATAAAGACAAATTGATTGAACAACCCACTAAAGAATTTCCCCCATTATATTATTACACCAAATGAGATTTGTTGGTGCTAAAAGTAACGATGGAGATATTCGTGATAAAAACAAGTATTATATTCATGCGACTTATGTTAAAAGTTGTAAGTTTATACGGTTCCAACTCAAAACCAATTAATTATGAGTGGAGTAGCTCATGACCCTTATTGAATACATTAGAAAAAAGCTTTTCTTCTGATTTGAGACGTTACTCAAATGTCCCCTTAAATGTGACAATTTTTATTTTTGCACCTGTACATGGATATTTATGGGTTACGTGTGGCATTTAACCAACTACAAGTGAACCTTACTCTGATATGATGTAAGTTTATGTGGTTTCAACTCAAAATCAATTGGCTATAAGTGAAGTGGCTTATGATTTTTTTAACCCGTTACAAAAATGTTTTTCTACTAATTTAAGGCATTATCAACAAATATAATATTCAATTAAATTTTAATATTCATGTCTCCACAATAATAATTTAATAGCTAGTGACATAGAATTTATAGTGAAGAATTAAAGATTAGACACCGATATATATTTTTAATCCTACGTTACGTGATTTTATTCATTTATACAGAAGTGTGACTGGTCGGTGAAGACTTCTAGAAGGCGAGTAACTTTTTTTTAATATAATATTCGTGAATAATATTGTACCTATGGATTGAACGAGCATATACAATGAATTTGAGAATGACTACAACTGTTTTTGGATCATTTGATTCACATTTTCTTTTGTTATTGCAATTTTGTTGTTTAATATTATTACTTATTTAAACCAGATATCCACCCACTTAATGTATATATACTAGAAAGATTAATTATTGTTTTATGAGTTAGTATTTGGAAGGAGATGAACAATTAAAAATGACTGTTTTTAAGTTTTTTATAAGAAAGTGAAAGGAAGAAAAGAAAGGGAAATGAGGGATTATTTTGTTAAATTTTTTTTATTAAGTGAAATGATTGGAAAGGAAAATAGGTCGTCTTCTATTTCTTTTTCTTTCTTGTCAGCCTAAGAACGTAGGCTAATCCTCTCAATCTCTTATTCTTTTTTCTTTATTTCCATCTACTGTCACTTCCTTTCTTAAAAAAACACGATAACATAACATAAAATCATGATAAAATACTATTTTTTTATTTTTGCTCAAAAGGATAACCATCACTTTTAGTTAGGCTTAAGTCGCGTTTATCAACTTTTTTTTTTTTTTTTTGCTGGTGTAATTATGTAGATAGTAATGTCTTAATCCTGAGGTTGTTGATAACCTACCACTAAAAAGCTTGTAAAAGGACTGGTAATGGGGTGCTTGTTTGCGAGGGTTGTTGATGTAATGGTGATTTATAAGGGTGAACACAAAGGATGAATTGAATCATAATCGATTTAACTAACGAAATCAATTGAATCTAATTGTACTATTTATAAAATCGATGGTTGGGTTATAAAATTTGATTAAGTGGTAACGCGGCAAAAGTTCAAACGAGAACTGTTTTTCGTACGAGAACTGCGAGAACCAATCTGAGTCATCCATTTCCCCCCTCCTTTAATGTCATTGCCTACCATGAATTCCTCACATGCTCCCTGCCACACTTGATCCCCTCCACGCTCTCCATCCATGAACTTGCCATATCCAAGAAACGGCTGAGATTGGTTCTCACAGTTCTCGTACGAAAAACAGTTCTCGTTTGAACACTCCCCGTGGTAACGCTGATACATTAAAAATCATCTCATTTATTAACCGAACAACCCTAAATAAAAAAATTTCTAAAAATCATCTCATTTATTAACCGAAAAACAGTTTTCGTTTGAACTCTCCCCTATTGTTATAACCACAGAGACATAGTTTGTAATGTTATAAAAGAGTACAATGGTCATTTTAAAAAATGTAACACCAATGCCGTTATTTTTTACGGCTAAATGACAAAGATTGTGACAAATTATCAATTTAAAAGACCGTCTCAATAATTTTTTAATTTAGAGTACCAAACTAGTGATTTCTAACAAATCACGGGGACAAAATTAATGATTCCTACAACGTTACATTTTTAAGTTATAAAAAGTTGTTCAGTAGTTATAATTGATTTACATTTAATTAGATATCTTTGTTAATACATAAATATATAACCCCACATGAGTAGTTATAATAATATTTATA
This sequence comes from Pulicaria dysenterica, assembly GCA_947179395.2. Taxonomy (NCBI): domain Eukaryota; kingdom Viridiplantae; phylum Streptophyta; class Magnoliopsida; order Asterales; family Asteraceae; genus Pulicaria; species Pulicaria dysenterica. The sequence goes on along the minus strand of OX359288.1, from coordinate 72,640,359 downwards.
AAAAGAAAATAAACATGTTAACTCGAAGTGTTATATATTAACGATCACCAACAAAGTTGAACCTCATAAACTCCTTATAAAGAGCAACCCATGTAGCTAGTAAAAGAGATTATCACAATAAGAGAGTTTCTAGCTTTAAAATTTCCACTATTTGGTGAAACCAACCACATTTTATACCAATTGGGTCATCACATCGTGGCTGCGCTCGATGTGTATGATCATGTAACATTGAACACTATACGATTTACGCTTAGCCTTAGAGGGTAGAAGTACGTTGTACGTACTTTGGATAAATAATAATCTAAAGACTCGTTATCTCTCTTGTTAAAACATGTATTGTCGACTATTATATAAACGAGGAATATGTTACAACTTATATATTAACAGGGGCGGATCTATATAGGTTCCAGTGGTGACATGTGTTACCGGTCAATTTTGCATGCGTAGTGAAAATATTAGACTTTTTTGAGCCGTTGCTGGTGCTACCTGTCAATTTTTTGGGTGCTACCAGTGATTTTTTTCATACCACAAGAACTCAATGAAAAATGAGTTTTTTTATAACAAAATGATAAATTATAGTTCAATATTTGATTTATACTTTTAAAATGCTCTAGTTTACTTTAAAAATAACAATTTAATTAATAAAACTTCATATAAATTGTGTTTTGTTTTAGATTTTAGCTACAATATACTGGAAAAACAATTGAAACGTCATTAACCCGACCTGATTAACCGGAAACCCGAAAAACCCGAACAACACCCGTAATCTTAATTGATCTTATTTTTGCTGTTATATGGTGTCACCGGTCTCCAAAAATCCTGGATCTGCCCCTGTATATTAACAAGATAAGGAACTAATAATGTATTTGTGTGTATAGTTGTATGTTAACAATAATATGAAAAGAAGAATCACATATGAAGTAGAATACAAACTTAGAAAAGATGCCAATGATTCATAGTAATCTGATTGAGGCCTACAAATCTGCAGTATCCTAAGACAAAAGTTGGCCCCATATGGTTACGGATACAACAATCTATTCAAGTTTAAGATTTAAATTAGTCGAATCAGTTATGATATCCCATAAAAAGAAGATAGAACTCAAAATCAAATCATAAATGTGACACTTCTCTCTCTATTATGTCTACCTCTTTCTAGTAGTCAAACACACATATATGTGTGTATATTCTCTTTTAATTGTCATTATATATACCAACATTGGAAGAAGTTTATTTAATAACAATTTATTATTGCGAGAATCGCAAAAAGCAATCCGAGCTGGCTAATTTTTCCTCCTTCAATGTCATTGTTCACCCATTAATTCATCACATGCACCCTGTCATACTTTATCCTTCCACGCTCAACATCCGTGAATTCTAAGGTCCAGTTTGTTTCACCGTAATGCGAAGGAATGAAAATGATTTTAATTCCATCCATGTTAGTTATGGAATGACATTACACAACCTAAAGGAATATTAATACTTCAAAGAATTTAATTCCTTTCCAAATAATGTTACCAAACGTAATATACGACGGAATTTGATTTCAATTCCATTACATTCCTTCCCATTACGGTGAAACAAACTGGACCTAATTATTAAATCAACGGCTAAGATTAGTTATCGCGGTACTCACCCTAAAATCGGTTCCTAAATGAACATTCCTCTACTAACATTTACCAGGGTTACGAACAATAACCTGGGAAATCTTAGTTATATATAATATATACTTAATACTCAAATAAAAAACAAACAAGGTTGGTAGCATAGTGAAATAATTTTATCCAGCAGGTCAAGTGTTCGAATCCTGTAAATTGATTTTTTTTTCTTTCATCGTAACTCATGCCTTACTAAATCGAGCAAGTGACACATCATTATTTTATTATTTATATTTGGTTAATATATTAAAACAATTACTATGGTACTTTTTGTTTTTCTTTTATAACTTTTAGCATATAATGCCTAACGTAAATATAAATATATATTTTTGACGGTCTCATTATTATCTATACATCGATATAAATTTTCTTGTGATACGATGTCTATCAAAATATGTACTCTTTTAATTAATTATACGTTCTCTGTGGTACAAAAAATGTTAATTTATATATTTGAATTCAAACAAAATGATATGAGCACACTACGAAGGTTATTAAAAGTAGGATACAAAATATGAATCATATTTACTATATATAACGTCAGAGTAAATTTTTATAGCAGAATGTATGTCATATTTCAAACTCCGCTGCAATGCGTGGGGTATCAAATACCTCGTTAACTACCAAAAACCAAATTTAACTAATAAGAAATAAATAATTTCAGATTTTTTATATTCAATGAAGCCCAGAAGCACAAGGCCCATGGCCCATCTTTTAAATTTCATTAATTTGGAAGGCCTAACCGCCTAATGCATACAGTTTGCTAGAATGGGGTCCAATAAAAAATACAAAATAATTTATTACTCTTATCTTTATTTGATTTTGATGATTGGAAAAATATCATAATATTTCTAGGGGCATAATAGTAATTTATCATAGAAACATGAATTTCTCATGGTTCTTTTTTATTTGATGATAGGCATTTTGTTTTATTGCAATGCAATCCAACACATTCATATGTAATCCATGTGGATATAAGTTTCAGATGAGTGAAGATACATGAGATACTCGAATAGTAGGACTTTTATAAGTGGTGAAGAATAAAATCAACACTCTCTCAACTCTTTGCTTCTTTTTCTACAAGTTTTCTATATAACTTATATATTTTTTAACAAAAATACAAATAAAATATTCAGATTCAGATTTCCTTAAAGTGATAATAGACATGCATGTGAAATTTGCATATTTAAGACAACATCTAAACTAAATATTGATATTTATAGTCAAACAGTAACTAAAACAATTGATATTAAAAAATCAAAATTATATTAATGCTAGGTATTGAAGCTAATGGTTAAAATATATGATAGGTTGGCTTTGTGCATTATAAGTTATACGATATAGTTTATCAAAGTCTATTTAACTTGTCAGATTTTTTTATTGTATATATCGGATTTTAAAATTTTCTATTGTACGTAGCAAACATTTAATTTGTCGCTATTATGTGTATTAAACTTTCTCTTTTATGTACTAAACTTATAAAATTTTCCTGTTTTATGTATCCACAATATATACAACAACAACAAATTAATAGTTTGATACACATAATGTAAGTATTTAAAGTTTGGTAGACACAGTAGCAAAACGTAAAAAGTTAAATACATTTTAATGAACTAAACCTTAAGTTATATTACTTAATATTGTGTTTTATCATCTTTAGGGGTAATTAAATTCATTTAGTGTGTCAGATAGTTCACTATAAAAAATTAAAAGTTTATTGGTTTTTATCTTTAAAAATGAGGTTTAAATAAGTTTGTGTAACAATACTAAAAATTAGGTTACTGTTACATTCAGGGCGGGATCTAGGATTTGAAATGAGTGGTATCACCATTTGAAATGGGTGGTAGCACTTGCTCGAAAAAATCAAAATTTACACTACGAAATTCACACTTGGAAACAAGTTTGACAATCATAATAAATAAATGTATTAATATGCTTTATCGCGACATATCGCACACGTAACAAAAGAACTCGTATCTATCAAATGTTTGAATAACAAAATTTTAATTTATGTATATTGCTTTTGTATATTATAATATGCCAAAGATTCCCAGTCACTCTTTTGGGAAGATTATTCGCTTCAAGGATGTTGTTTAAAGAATGCTTTTCCGAGGCTTTACGCGAAGGAGTCGGAAAAACAAGTTACTTTCAAAGATAGATGGAAGTGTCAAAACGGTGTATGGCAGGGGGTATGGCGTTGGAGTTCGTTGCTTAGAGGGAGGGCTATTTCCGATTTGATAGAATTGGAATCCTTTTTGTCTTTGTTGGTCTTTAATCATTCTGGGAAGGACTATTGGAGACGGCTTTGGGATAAAAGTGGAGTATTCTCGGTTGGACATATGTCAAAAATATTACAAGATTCAACATTTGTGAGTGAAAACCCGATTAAAGTGTTTTGGAACCCATTAGTCCCTAAGAAAGTCAACATCTTTGTGTGGCGACTCTTAAAGGGAGCTCTTCCTACCTGTGCTAATTTGGAAAAGAAAGGTATTACCTTACAGTCTAACAAGTGTGTGTTATGTGGGGGAGGAAGTGGAAACTTTGGTCATTGTTTATTTACATGCCCAAAATCAATGGTAGTTTGGAAAAAAGTTTGGGCTTGGTGGGATCTAAAGTCGGCGCGTTTACAATCGGTTTCTGGATTTAAGGAGTTGATCTCTCGTGGCGAAGGAAGTCATAAAATAAAAAGAGTCTTTCTGGCTGTCTGTGCTGTGACCCTATGGCGACTTTGGAGATGGAGAAACGACATTTTGCACGCTGATTTGGACTTGATTGAAGGAAAGAAAAACGAGGATGTATTTGCTGAAGCCCAAAATCTTACAAAATTCTGGATCAGCAACAGAGGTCATAGGCTGCAATTGAGCTGGGAGCATTGGCTGGCAAACCCATGTAGAATTTAACATTTTTGTTGGTTTTGTTTTTGAAGCAGGTGGCTTCCTTGGTTTTTTTCTATATTGTAAACTATATATATCTAGCATCTTGCTAGATTGGTGTTTTATTTGGTAATAAAATTCAATGGTTTGCTTTGGGAGGGAGATGGCTATGCCGAAGCTCTCTCCATAGCTTACCTCTTTGCTTTGAAAAAAAAATATAATATGCTTTATCGCGACATACGCACACACATACACACACAACACAATTTTTATTTCAAGAATTAAAGAAAATATATGTCAACGCAGCCATCACCACCGTTAGCGCCGCCACCGTCACCACCACTGCCGACCACCATCTGCCGCCGTCATCACGTCCAACGTCGCCACGGGTTACCGCTCCCACCACCAGCCGCCGTCACCGTTGCCGTCACCGCCGCTGGCACCATCGTCACCGCCACCACTGACCACCACCCGTCACGTATACTTAAATACTTAATTACATTTTGATAGACTTAACTCGAGCTATTAAAATGTTTTCTTAAAAAAACAAACACCTCCTAAGTCGATTAAACTTGTATGCAAAACTACCTCAAATAATAAATTGCCTTTTTGTCTCGAACAATTTAGTTTTTTAAATAATTATCTAGTGGCAGAATGGCAGGATTTTTTTTACGGCTCCTAAACTACTCTATTTTAATTATAATAAGATTTGAACCCATTACTTTTGGTCAATAGGACATTACACTAAAGCATTTAGTGTTTATCACTAGTTACAACTTAACTGATATAATGGCTTGGTGAATGAGTTTTACACAATAGTGGCATAGTATCGATTGAGACGGTGTTGACGTTCATAACCAAAGAAGGAACAAAATTTCACGACGTTGTTATGTGCAACAGTAAATACTAAATAGTCGGGTAGACCAACCAGTCAACTGCAACCCCCCTTCTTCGCCCCCCGATTACTTCTCTCTCTCACTCATTCATTGCATAATGCATACTAGTACACTACTTCCATTTTTTATTAACTAAATTATTACTTCGATTCTCACCTTACTAATTTTAGTCGTAGATTCTGATTTATGATTCGTAAACCTGATCTGAAATCCTTGATTTCTCATTTCGTATGCGGTTGCAACTGATTCAACATTTTTCGTTTTAGATTTTGATGTGAAACATGACGAACTGACTGATTAAAAGCTGCTGCAAGAACATTTGATCAGAATTTCGATACATAATCTGATCGAAATCGATATTTGAATCGAGGTTATTCAACACGAAGGAGTTTGATAATGGCGGCCGCTGCTCCAGTACCGTATGATGGACTAAAAGAGATGTTGCAGTCTGCTATAGAATCTGTTCAATGGACGTATATTATTTTCTGGCAATTTTGTCCTCAACAATCGTACGAATCGAATATACGTACTATATGCTTTATATATTCTCAATTCTGGTTTCTGATTTTATAATAAGTTGATAATTTTGTGTTTCTTCAATGGTTAGGGTTTTGTTATGGGGAGATGGATACTACAATGGCGTGATAAAAACCAGGAAGACAGTGCAGGCGGTGGAAGTTGGCACGGAGGAGGCGGCGTTAAGTAGAAGCGAGCAGCTTAAAGAGCTCTATGATTCGTTGGCTAGCGGTGATAAACAGTTGACGGAGAATCAGGTGCAGGCGACAATACGGCGGCCGTCGGCGGCATTGTCGCCGGAGGATCTGACGGAGTCCGAATGGTTCTACCTCGTGTGTATCTCTTTCAATTTTCCTCCCGGAGTCGGGTACGTCATTCTAGCTATTAATTGGTTTACATAAATTTCATTCCTTAATAGGTAGAATCGCAGCTCGTTGCAGCACAGCTCTGTATCTGAAATTTTTTCGTTATTGTTTCCGATTTTGCATTAATAACGCTTATTTTGCATTAAATTTCATTAAATGTTAGAATCTCCACTCTCTTCACTCTAATGACAAGTTGACAACCTCTTGCATCTAAAAAACCTATGGATTGCCATTGGGGTTATTCCTGGGTGGTCATGAGTTTGATATCAAATGAGAAGGTTTCGGGTTTGAGTCTCTTTGTAAGGTTTTCCTTTTGTGGTGGAGGAGTGGGGTTTATCCTCTAAGGAAATATTTGAGTTTTGCATACTGTCCAATTAGAGATATCATTATAGGGCTTGATCCAGTAACTACTAATTTGCCGTTCAAGAAAAAAACCTATGAATTTAATAATAATAAATATGCTATTATCTAACTTTGAAAAATGTTTCATTAATATCACTTATGGTTATTTTATATAACAAGAAATAAAGGGTCAGTTATCTTGCAAGATAGATCAATTTTCAAACACGATTATATTTTTTGGTAAAGTTATTTTTTTTTTCAGCGATGAATGTATAAATTATCCATAGTAATAATTAGGATCAAATGAAATGGATGTGATTGTGCCCGAATATTGACATGGTTGCAGATTAGTCGGAGAGGCTTACGCAAAGCAGCAACATAAGTGGCTCGCAGGTGCAAATGAAGCCGATAGTAATGTTTTTACGAGAGCTATACTTGCTAAGGTATGTAGGTTTATCTGCGAAATGCCGAAAAATAAGATTATATTTATTTCTACTAAATCAATTATTTCATACTCTTATATATTACATGACTAGTTTAAATGTCCGTGTAACACACGAGATGGTTTATAAAAAGTAATAAATATTAAACACTAAAAAATGATATTAAATACTTATAAAACGCGAAAAAATGTGATAAACAAATGACGATAGACGGCGTCAATCCCAAGACAGCATAACCAGCGATAAGTAAGTCCAATTTATTATATTATATTATTAAATAATAAACTTAATTAGTTAGATAGATAAATATAATTAATTTAAATCTAAACTTATTTCTAATTTTTGTAACATATATATCTAAATTTTTTTAAACTAATTCAATTCATAGATAAATATAATTAATTCAAATTTAAACTTATATTTGGACTTAAAAACTTTAATAACCGTATATAGCTTAATTTATCCAAATTAATTTAATTATTCTAAATATATAATGATGACATCATTAGTCTATTATTTTAATATAGATTAAAGATTAAAGATAAAGATCAAAGAAAAGATAATTTTTTTTATATTTATCATTGATTTAATTAAGGGTTATCTTTATCTAATTAAATTAGTTTGACTTTAAAAAGTCAAAATCAAAATTTTAGAATTAAAGGAATTAACGGTTACGATTAAATCTTTTATTATATGAAGGGTCCAGATCATCTAATAATTTTTTTCAAATTAGTCTTTTATAAATATTAGAAGATGATAAGATCTACCATTTTCTATTTGATTTTTTGATTAGAATGATTTAATAAGAATATATAACGTAACTAGTTTAAGTGTCTGTGTAAATACACGGTAACATAAAATTATTATTCTATATTTATTTTTGAAAATAAATAATTTTTTATACTAACGAAAGAAAATTACAATATGACACTTTCTCAAAAACTAAAAGGATGTTATATTAAAGTTAGTTAACATATAGAAGTAATTGATAACAACTTTAAAAATAATATAACATTTAATTACGATAAGATTTGTATCATATAATAAATGTAGATGATAATAAAGAACTTGAATATATATTTCTAAATTAATGTAATTGATAAAAAGTTTAAATTAGACAATAATTCTAACACAAGTTAAAAAAATTTAAATCAAAATTGAATTTAAAATCAAAACTAAGTTGGATATTATTCTAAATACATATTATTAAATTAAATTAGTATATATGTTTTTTTAATCTTATTATATGATACACAAATATAATAATTTTAATAACGTAAACATATTATCTACACATATATTAACATTAATTTTAAATTTTAAATAATATTATTTTACTAATAATCTTATCTTCTATTAGAATTAAATATTAAAAATTGAGTTTTGAATTTTGACTATTAAACGTCCAACTTTCAATTTTAATAAATGAATAGATAAGATCTAATTTTGATTTTAGAAAAATCAAGATTTTCTAATTAAATCAATGAAAGTTAGTCATTTATATATATCCTAGAATAATAGGAGAAGCTTTAATGAGAATGACATATAATCTATTTGGATAAAGGTTGAATGAAATGTATTACCTGGAAATCTTATATATATTTATCACAATGTACTAAATTTTATAAATAGAGTGTTTGTAACTCTCATATCTTAGCATGTGTCACTTTTTTTATCACTCAGTTCTGTAATGCTCACTTCTTATTACATCACATTCTGATACACGTTTAATACCACACTATCAATCAAAAATAAATAAAAAAATAATAATAAGCAAAAGATAGATAGAGAAGTACCTTGATGAACTCACAAAAATCCCAATACTCAATGTTGTCATCATCCTCACTACATCTCACCCCCGCCCCCACCACCTTCTAATACCGTTTATTCTTAAATGTTGACTATTGTCCAAACATTAGACGGTAATTCAGTTATTAAAAAGTTAAAGAGTGTATTTTTTTATACATACTAAAATACACATTTATAATATTCGGCTATATCTACAGCGAGACTTAAATTCTCAACCCCAAACAAAAAGAAATGTCTTAATTTACACTTTAATATCGTTTGGTCATAGTTTTTTGGTGTTAAAACATGTTTTTTTTACAACAAAACATACCCATCTATTTTATATATTTTTGTCCACCGGTGAGATTATAACTTATATTCTAAAAGTTGAGAGCATCTTTTCCAAACCTTTGTAAATTTAATTAACTTATATATGCTAACACTTTTATAAAAATCCTTGAAAGTCATGAAAATAATCCTAGCTTGAATTTGTTTGCTTGTTAGAATATCAATATGAAGATTTTTATTTGCTTGTTTGAAGAATCCAAAAAAAAAAAAAAGGTTTTGAAAGGGACCAATGTCATAGTCGTTGACAAGGGACCAATGTGAGAGTCGTGGGGACCGGAGTAGATTGAGGCTTAGGGTTTAGACCGTCAGGTTGCTAATGAATATTTTGTACTATACTAATTTTTTCTTTTTCTAATTTAAGACAATAAGATTTTATTAACCACTCAAACAAGTACAACAAAATCCTAACCTAAATTATAAAACTGTGTTATCTTATATAGGAAGATAAGTAGAAAGAAATTATAAAATTATATATCAAATTATAAAAAGGAAACGAAGAAAATTGAGATTAGAGTTAATTACATTTTTCATCAAAGAGTTGTTTATGCCGAGCCAACCCCGCGCTTGGGATCTTATGGCTACGAACTGACCCTTCCCCAAGGACCATGACCTCTAGGAGGATAATGGGCAGATATTTTGTCTGTATGTTTAATAATTATTACGATTTTAGTACTTAATTTTTCAATTTTGCATATTTGGTCTAAAAATAATTGAAGCTCTTATAAATTTAGTCTCTAATCAAATTTAAAAAAAAATGAATTGCCTCCGCCTTTATTTTTTTTTATTCATTTTCTTAAGTTCTTATTCATTTTAAAATTTGTAAATTGATTTAATGATGTTAAATATTATTTATTTTTAAAAAACAAGAAGAGACATTATCTCTCTTACACTCCCACATCATCACCATTGCCTCTCTCCCTTTATTCCCTCTCTCCGGCCACCATCACCAGCCCATCTCGGTCACCACCGTCGCCACCATCTCCAACACCCATAGATAATATAAAGGTACCGATTGTTTTTTTCCTGTTCGATCACTTTGATTTACGGTGGTGATCGGATTTTACATATAATCATGGTAATAGGGTTAAATCGTCCTCCAAATCCCCCAATTAGTGCAGATATGAAAAAACCACATTCTAGAATAGTTATATTTTTCCTATTGTATGTATCTAGTTTTTATACTAGACATATTAAATGATAACTTTTAAGAATTCGATTTAATAAAATAATGTCTCAAAGTTCAATACAATAATAGCCTAACTTAACTACTTAGATACATCTCCAGAAACTAAATCCTTTTTCATATCTCTGGTGGGGAAAGAAGACCACGTTCGTCTTAGAAAAATTACAGCTCATGTGTTATGTTGTTTGCATCTAACACATGGGGTACTTATTAGTCACATGGAGTGCATGTCTATTTAACTAAACATGGCCAAACCTGGCTCTAATCATGGGCGGACTTACCTTAAGTGGGGAGGGGTTACGGGACACCGGTTTTTTGACTGTTCGTAGTGTTAGTTTTCGATTTTTTGAGACGGTGCTACCGTTAAATTTTCGGGGTGCTACCGGTGATACCACCAAAATCAAAGGAAAAATGAATTTTTAAAAAAAAATGATAAGAAATAGTTTAATCTTTCAATTTATACCTTTAAAATAGCATTTTAGTTAACAAACCTTCATATAAATTGTGTTTTGTTGTTAAATTTTGGTCGTAAAATACCAGAACAATAGCCGAAACCTTGTTAATCCGACCCGATTAACCGGAAATCCGAGAGAAAAACCCGAACCACACCCTCAATCTTATTTAATTTTATTTTCGTATATATGGTGCTACCGGTTAAAAAAATTCCTGTGTCCGCCCCTGGCTCTAATTCCAAATAGGCAAGTAAGTTTGTGTAGTTTCAATTCAAAACCAACTAACAGTGTGGGGAATAACATGAAAACCTTATATATAAAGCACATTATAATTCTATATCTGTCTGATTTGTTACAATACTCAACAATAACGATAAAGTAGGTTCTTAAAACAAATTTTTTTAACTTAACATTAGAAAATTTAATTAGGTTTAGATTCAAAAAGTACGTGTATATATAGGTGTTCAAAAAAATTAATTATTTAATTAAGTGAAGAATCTGAAGATGTATGAAACTTGTGCTCTATTACGTACAAGGGTACAACCTAACTTTCTACATTTTTTTGATCATGCCAATGAATGTTTCGATCTTTCCGTCCTGCTGTTGGGTTCTTTTGCACTAGAGTGCTCGTATACAGGCAAGTCAATTTCTCCCCCCAAAATACTACCATATATATTCACTCTTCATGTTTGTATTTATTGCTTAATTTCCAACTTTTATATATTCTGCAGACGGTGATATGCATCCCACTGCTAAATGGAGTCGTTGAACTCGGAACCACAAAAAAGGTTTGAACACTACATGTCACTTTATATCATTGGTATGCTCAACGTGTAACAAGAGATACCTCTTACCTTTTTTATGTTTACTATATTATATGTTCGACCAAATATATATTTTGTATATAGATGCAACCGTAAATCGAAAAATAAATTCATTTGTGCCGCACCTAATATAATTTTTCCGTCCGTCACTAATTTATATACATATATAAGGTTTAGTTTTTGAAATTGTATTAAAGTTGTTATTTTTTGTTAATATGTGTATTAAACATTAAAGACTATTATTTAATATACCGAAATTTTAAAATCTACTATTTAATGTATCATCATATTCCTCAATACACTAATTGATATATTTTCTGAAACTCTAATGTATTAAATAAAAGTTTTCAATAAAAACTAGTATTAAAAACTAAATCAAATTAAGAAACTTATTTGTTACCTATCAATTAAACAAGTTTCACAATATATTATATGGTATTAACACTTCAATACTGAAAATGGTAGTTTCAAAATTAGATATACACAAAAGCAAAATATTATAACTTTGATTGATTTTTAAAAACTATAGATGTTTATATTGTTAAATCAGTAACCAAAGATGATTATATACTTTTAGATGGCTCGATCGTTGATTTGCTTGCTAACACTCTCATTCGATCCGTAACACATAATTCATAAAATTTAGTATTAGAAATGTCAAAACGTGAAGGTGAACTCTTTTAATAATATATTTGTGAGTGAATTACACCGTATTTTTAGAATTAGAGTTATTTTATAAATGATACGTTAAGTAAAAAGGTTGTAAAATTAGTCCTTTACTTTTGAAAATCACACATTATTAGTCCTTTAATCGCACACTATTTGTCCTTTTGTTTGAAAATCGCATACTATTAATCCTTTATTTTAAACATCAATGGACTAATAGTGTGTGATTTTCCAAAATAAAGAACTAGGTTTCAACTTTTTGATTTAAAGAAATAAATGTGAAATAACCCTAATTCTAAAAGAGCTAAGAGTGTAATTCACTCTATTTTGTAGTATACCTATTTAAAAGAAGGTGAAGTTTTATTGTGTGTGTATAAAATCAGTTCTTGTTTAAACTTTTACCTATATATATAGGCAAAAGTTCAACAAAGAACTGTTTTTCGTACGAGAACCGCGAGAACCAATCTGAGCCGTCTAATTCCTCCTCCTTCAATGTCATTGTTCACCCATGAAGAAGGGGGAATTTGAGGCCTCAGATTGGTTCTCGCGGTTTCCGTACGAAAAACTTTTGCCTATATATATATATATATATATTTGGGTTTCTTTTAACACGTCATATAAGTTTATTTTATTTTTGTTTAATTAAAAGTGTCATATAAATCAAGGATCAAACATTGTATAATTGTATCTTATTACAAGTATCTTTATAACATGTTAAACAAGATCCATTCTAATGAAGCGTCATTAAAAATAGGGTAATTACATTAAAACACAATGAATTTTGTCTTAGTTATCATTATATACAATTAACTTTATTTTTTTTAAAATAATACAACCAACTTTCATAATCCTCATATTGTATGCAACTTGTTGTATATAATGGAAGTTATGACAAAGTTCATTATATACAATGATAACTAAACATCATACACATAAAAAAGTTGTTTGCATACAATGAGAGGATTATGAAAGTTAATTGTATTAATTTTAAAATTTAAAGTTTGTTGTATACAATAGTAACTAAGACAAAGTTCATTGCATTATCATACAATTTGCCCTTAAAAATAGCTTATATACGATCTTCCAATTACAGTTTACAAGCTGTCCTTCATCAATTGCTCATGAAAATGTATTTTTCATGAGTAGCCTTGACTTATTATGTTCTATTTTTCTTGTCTTTTAGGCTCTCTCTAGGAAGATGAACAGATTTTTTGTTATACTTATGCAGGTGACAGAGACTACTGAATTCATTCAACATGTGAAGTTTTTCTTTATGATTCACGATGGGAACCCGAGTCCCCCACCACCTAAACCCGCACTTTCCGGTCATTCTTCAAACACCACCCTTTCCCCTCATCATATAGAAACTACAATCAAACACCTCGACTATACATACTCGATGGATGAATATGTCGAGAATGAGGATGAAGATCGAGACATTGATGATGATGATGATGATGATGAGGCTGATGGGGTTGAAGACGAAGGAGGCGATGAACTTGAAAATGGGTCGGACTTTGTGGCAGAAACACGTTATACTTCGGGTTTTCAAGAACCTGATGATCAGAATGAAAATGCAATTAAAAAGGCCAATGAGCTATTGCAACTTGATATATCTGAAGATGTTAGGTTTGGATCACCTGATGATGATAATGATTCCAACTACTCTGACACTCGGTTTAACTTGTTACCAACTAGCCAAGATGATTCATACAAAGTAGAGTCCACAGATCATCTAAAGCTACACAACCCCTCAAACATTCAATTACAGACATCAGGTATATATATCAACTTCATTTTCCAATTCTGTTATTAATATGAGAAATCAATTTTAGATTTTACCAAAAATGATAACAATTTGTCTCTCAAAGATAGAGATATGATATATGTTTTGACCCAACATTTTTGTACTCATAAACATTTAGGGGTTGTTCGTTTGTTGCTTAATGGGAACCATTCATCGCTGAATGCTGAATTATTCAACATTCAGCGTGTTTGATTGCTGCTTCTGAATGAAAGACTGTGCTGAATGATTCAACATAATGCTGTTGAATCATTCTATCTTCAAGTGCATTCTGAATCATTAAGCACCAAGTATTTTACCCTACACATTCTTTCACACGTTGTCTTGTTAAACAATCATATATTATATTATAATATAATATATCACTATATAATTTAAAATAATAATTTGCATCATTTAGATTGTTCATTCAGAACCTCTATCAAACATCATGTCACATTCAGAAACAGATTTATTCAGAGACTTTGAATTATTTAGACCACAAAATAATTCAGTACTTAATCATTATGTTTTAACAGCCAGCCCCTTAGATAAAGAGTATGTTATTCATTTTATCATTTAGTCATTTACAAGAGTTTGAGAACGCCTATCACATATGCTTCTAGCATCTGCAATATTTCTTAATAAGCGTAACATTTTCAACATATTTCAGAACATTTTAATGAATGTTATGTTTGTCATTTTATGATTTAGTCATTTAAGTATTTGTGAATAACAAAACACCTGTCATTAGGGGTGTTCACCGATTGGATAAAACCGAATTAGCGAGGTGAAAATATTGAATCGGACTATTTAGTTCGGATATTTCGGATTGGATTGGATCAAAACCGAATAATTACTATAGATTTCGGTCTGGTTCGGTTACTATTATCTAAACCGAATAAACCGAATGAACAGAATAAGAGTATATATATATATATACACACATACATATATAGATATATAGATATATATATATATATCATTACTGGAACAAAGTAATCAATATCAAACATACATACACCCTACTTGTCATAGATGCTTTTAACTACACACAACTTTCTATCATTTCTAATATTTTCAACATATTAACTATAAGACCATGTGCATCCAATCTATACTTACCCTCCCAAATCTATTGCCACATCAACATCCACATCATTTTTCTCTCTAACCCTCAAACCCCCACATCTCACCCATACTTAGCCTCCTAATATTTTATTATTAAATAATAAAAGAAAAAAGAAAAAAAAGGTTGTGTGATGTGTCAGAGGTACCCTCACGGGTCTGCAAACCAGCGCTTGGTTGAAGGGCTCCCCAACCCGTGCAATGGCGATGGTACCCGTTGCATCCATCGGCTACCCGTTGCTTCACCCGCGCTCGGATACACACAGTCTAAAGTTGGAAAGTTAATTTAGAGGAAGAGATGGTTCGGATCTATATGATCTGAACATATGATTGATTTGGCGTAAATAACTTTTTGCTTCAACTATAAAGTGGAAATGTTAATTTATAGAGTCAATCGAGTAGAATTTTAACTTAAATAAACTATTTATCGTGTAAAATTTCTTTTAAATCCACACTCTTAACAATCTATATATAATGACCATGTGTAACATTGATCTTTGCCATCCAGAAGAATTAGCAGCTGATGAGGATTCTCACTACTCTCATACGGTTTCATTCATCCTCCACAACCAATTGTCTCGACGGTCCGACTCCACAACGCCATCAGTCTCCTCCATCCAATCATCCTTCGCCACGTGGACAACAAACCATCATCAATCTCAACGCCTTCCCGCCAGAAAATCTTACAACTCCCAGAGGCTCCTCAAGTACGTCCTCTTCACCGTACCTTTCCTACACTCCAACAGCACCTCCGTCCAACGCGACGCCTCAGAGTCCGTCGCGTCTCGTCTACGAAAAACGACGTCACATGAAGAACTCAGCGCCAACCACGTCCTGGCGGAACGACGTCGTAGAGAGAAGCTAAACGAGCGGTTTATCATACTCAGATCGATGGTTCCGTTGGTGACTAAATCGGACAAGGCGTCGATCCTCGGCGACACGATCGAGTACGTGAAGCAGCTGCGTAAGAAGATTCAAGAACTGGAGAAGTGTGCTCGTCAAGACGTTGTGGATAGCGTGAAGGTTGCGGAAAAGAGGAAGATCCGGGTTTTGAATGCTGGAAATAGTGGCGGAGTGACGGTGGCGAGGGCGGTGCAAGTGGAGGTGTCGATAATCGAGAACGATGCATTGGTAGAGCTGCAATGTACTGATAAAGATGGTTTGTTGTTGGACGTGATGAAGAAGCTACGGGAACTTGGACTGGAAATCACGACCGTTCAATCTTGTGTCAACGCTGGATTGTGTACGGCTGAGATGAGAGCTAAGGTAATATTCCTTATTACCAGTTATTTGATTTTAACAAAATCTAAATTCTCTGCAATATATTCGCTATATTTGTTTCTTCACCTTCATAAAAAAATGTATAATAAATTTTGATATATCATACTTGTAATTGTGAAATTGTTTAACATAAAAATTATTTAAAAAAAGCGCTAAATTTTTAAATGTATGTATACTTATATGATTTTAAAAGTACATACTTTAAATGTGTATATTTAGTAAGGAATAAATAATTAGAAAAATACACGTTTATAAGAATGAACTTTTGTAAGTTTAGAATAATTTTAAGAATTTTCATACTTAAAGGGGTGAAAATTTATATAATTTGTCCACTCTAATTAACGTAATTTTTATTACATTTTTTTACATTTTCACTAGTAGAGATTTGCTATAAATTAGTAACACCTAATATTTTCAAGTTTGATTGTAATTTTCCAGATTTTTTATATGTATTTCACGAATTTTTTTTAACTCGATTTTAAAGGTAAATACCGTAAAAGGATATAAATCCATTCATTACTTTTAAGATTGTATAGATAGATGATTTATGAGTATGAAAAACATAATATGAAAAAACCTAATATAATTAATGTTAGTTGTATGAATATTTTTTTATAATTTCTATTTAATTTGTTTTCTTTAACTGGTTACGTTTATTTGGGTTAAATTTACAGGTGAAGGGTTATAATAGAAAGAAAACAAGCATAACGCAGGTAAAGAAAGCCATTAATCAAATAATATCCTAATGATGGGAGCTTTAGACCATATGTATTCAACTAGCGGGTAATGAACAGTTTGGAGTGTGCCATATATGGGAGCTTTAGACCATTTTTATTTTGTTTTCTTTAACTGGTTGCGTTTATTTCGGACCGGTTCGTGCCGGTCTTCACCTTTGGACCGGTCCGGACCAAGGAGCGGCATGGCGGTCTTCGTCGGACCCCTTAGACTAGTCCTATATGTTCACCTCTAGGGCTAAGGCTCCTTTAAGATAAAGACTTTATTGAAGGTGCGTGCGTGTAATCAATCTGAGTCTTTGCCATCTAAAAAAAAGGATTACCAAATCACAACATACTAATTACAAATCACACTCCACAAGTGAGGTTTTGGAGCCACAACTCTCGAAAGTGAAGTGATAAAAAAAGGCAATTAAGAAAGAACCTTGACTCTTCAATGGTATCAATATCTCTTGCATCCCTTTCTCAATTTAGTGAGCCATAGACTTCATATTACCAAAGTGCTGATACCAAGATTGGGTAATAGCAACATGAAGTTTGAACAAGTCACTGTTGTCCTGACTGAAATTAGGATAAAACAGAGTTATCAACCAAATTATAAACATGATAACCTTCCATTTTTTGTTGTTCAAGTATTCAAATGGAACTAAAGAAATGAAAGAGATGTACAATTAATTAAACATAGAAGTAGATATCTGCTAGTATGGTGCCTTCTAGAGTAGCATATGATTGACATATTAGTATATTCATATTGATACACAAAAAACCTATAAGTATCTGCAGTTGTTATGGTAACTTCCACTATTGTTTGAAACCACCACAAATTATTTTCTTAAAGAAACAGTATGTGAGAAAGAGATATTACAATGAAGGAGTATATCATTAACAGAGAACCATTTTCACTTATCCAAGGTCATTGCTGAAGCTGTTGCATAATTTCATCAGATGAAACTCTTTCCAATATATCTAACAAATGACACGAAAATTAAGCAATAATTGGCGACTTTTCCACTCTAAGATAACAAATAGATCATCAAGCAGGCAACCAACCGCCCATAATTTTGCTTATAGTCTTATACCATGGTTGCCGTTGTACAAACACACGTGTAAGATGATTCAACCAAACTTAATTGTTAAATGGATGGAACGTCCCACCGATCAGAAGATTGATCGGAAAACAGTTAGTTTTATAGGAAACCAGTCTATATACAATGTAACGATCTATGGAGACCCCGTTAGGTTGTATTGCATTTCACATCAGAATATATATGTATATCCTACACTATACAAAAGCGACAAAATAATATAAACTATGTATTATTTAACAAAACTTTTTTTTTTTTGAACAGCAGAAGCTTCATTATAACATGTAGCGAAATGCTAAAATCCGTTACAAACTCACAACCACAAAACCAAAACACACTACAATGTAGTAAACAAGTATACATCAATGAAACCATAGTAGATACCACAACGCAGATGTGGTCTCATCATCTTAGTCATCACAGCTCTTGACTAACTGAGATAGCCCGGTGATAACCGTAAGACAAACAAATCAGGAATGACACACCCAGTATCATCTCAACGCAGCAGCACCCGTAGCATGAAACAAACCGTCCCTAGTAACTCAACCATCGTCAATAGTCTATAAATCAAGACAGCACAATCGTCAAACTTGCGCTCATTCAATCATCATATCCAGCAGCAAACAACCCAGTCATAATTGCTTATTAAAACACACATAATTTCGAGTGAATAAGCAACATCAGACGAAGAAACACACATACACCAACCCACCCCCTCCTACAGACAACATAATACCGCTAGAACCACGAACTCTGAGACTTGAAAGATGGATTTGCGTCGGCTAGAACTAGATGACCTAGCACAACATGGGTTGAATTGCCCCCCTTATCACACCATGGCTACGAAAGTGCAACCTCCTGTACAAAACAACACCCCCAAGTCTAACCTACGATCGTGGCTACTAAACGTAGGAAAGCAATGTGAAGAGTGTGTAAATTTAGTGTTACCTTATTTCGCCCTTGAGACAATGTAACCACAGCCACTATGCCTACCACACCACCCATATAACACCATCCCGTCCCCACCCATAGAAAAGCTCTCATAATTTCATAGCTGGATATCGGATCCACCCCAAGATATACCAATCAAATAATATGTTCTTTCAATATGCAAAATAAACCAACGAACCTCTGGTCCTTTTGTTAAAAAGGAAAAAACACACGAAACTCTGAGGCTTGAAACAAGGATCTGCGTCGGCGAAACACAAAATGGCCTAGCAAATCATCAGGTTTAGAATGCCCCTGTTGTGCACAAAACTGCTGGTTTTTATTTATAAAATCTTGGGACACAATCTCGTTTTAAATTTATAAAAACGATGTTACTAAGCAGATACTACACACGACTCAGGCAAGTATAACCTGGTCAATAGTAGTATAGACTCGGTAAGACCGGATTTCGTTCCACCAGGACAGGAAGCTTCCAATACTTAAGTCTCATTGTTGTTTGATCAGCAGGATTAATTAAAGCAAGTAACCAAATTAACTAAATTAAACAGGAAATACCGCAAGTAAAACAGATTAACACTGAAGGCAAACAGACAGGATAACAGATTCACTCAGGCTTTCGAATCATTGAGACTAGTCATGGCAATGACACAATACAAAACATAATATGAAGACTTGAATAAATTAAGCGCATAGCATGCTGTTCTAATACTCACAAGACTACATTATCATGCAGAAATCATCACTCGAGTTATCAAGACTCAGACTTAGCAATTAAACATAAGCAGGCAAGCAACGGCATATAAGGATTTAACTACAGATCCACCAGATCACGTCCAAATCAGGCTACAAAGACATACATCTTTTCAAATGACATATCCAGTAGTCCTCAGAACCCAAAAAGGTGTTAAAGTGGTTAAATAAGTTAAAACAAGCAAAGCAGCAAACTGTTGTGAAAACACCCTCCTACGGCCGTACGGATTTATTACTACGGCCGTAGTAAGTTGTACAGGTCCTACGGCCGTATGGATTTCTCGCTGCGGCCGTAGGAACCAATACGACAGAACAGTCAAATCTAACATAAAGACATTCAACAACAAATTACAATCTAGACTTTAATATCAGATCATAAACACATGTAAACTGGTACAATGGGGTCACAAACTCCTCTAAACTCAAACCACACAATTAAGGGGTTTTAATGATTAGCCACATGATTACTAAAGATATGAACATGTTAAACCTACCATTTCTAGTATAGCCAACACTTCTTAAAACATGAATCATGTGATATGCACATTGAATACTAAGACAAGCATAACAAGGGCATACATGTGAGTTCATTTCACCATCTAAACATACCAAAAAACATCTTTGTGAACCCTTTAATTATTTGTAGCATGTTAGACCAATGAATACACCAAATGACAAGATTTTCATCTACAATCACAAGGCATGCATAAAACCAACATATGAGTAAAATGACCAATAATGGATGAACCTACAAGGATTCAAAACATATTCCAATAATGATATCTAAAGACAACCATGCAAGATGTATCATTTCTAATAACAAACTCAACATGGAATTAATAAAATCAACCATCATTCTTGAATATCCACATGCTTAATCATGAAGGAGTTATCCTATACATATTATCACACATGAACATGGTAAGATTAAACATACTAAGTTGATAAAACACACTTGTATTCAAGATCAAAACATGCATATATGAATCAAGTCATCATAAAAGTCAAATATATTGCCATAACTTAGCCAAGAATCATCTTGGCCCAAGTGAAATGAGTTTAATTATCCATATACAATAAATGGAAAGAGTATACCCAAGCTAGCAATGATATAACTAATGAATCGAATCTCCAAATGTTGTTCCAAGCCTTCAAGATCCAAGCTCTCCTCCTTAGAATCACCAAGAGAAGTCCCCTGGAGTGTTAGGATATTTAGAGAGGGTATATGGAAGTGTTTTTCCGGAGTGGAGGTGAAAATGGTAACTCTTTGCAAAATGGCAGAATTCTGAATTTAATCTGCTGTAAGTGGACTTCCTACGGCCGTAGGAATAAGCTACTACGACCGTAGGAAATCATGACTGGATTTTCTACACACGCAACGTTAAACCACTTGTCCGGGACACGCAAGATCTGGCAGGCAATGATGGATTCTAGAAGATGGCCTCCTACGGCCGTAGGGATTATATCCTACGGCCGTAGTGATCATTTTTTCACTATTCTTCTATTTTCTTCAATTCTTTCCTTGTTTTGCCCATTTATCTTGCTTAAAGCTCTTTGTAACCTGCATGGTGAATGTTAAACATATTAGATCCATATTAGAAGTATTCACCTTGTATTTGTGCTAAGTACGGGGTATTCTTGTAACGCCACCCCTAACGAGCTTAAAATTAGAGTTAATTTAAACTTTTTAAACATCGATTATCAAAAGTGTTGCAGCGGAATTAAACACCATTTACAAAAACTACAAGATTGACTCGGCTAATTAATTACAACAAAAAGGTTAGCCAAGTTCAAAGCTACAAGCGTTACCAACTAGTTCCGACCACCGGATCCATACAGACTACAACGTGTTCCCCAAAAGGTATATACAACAAAAGCTACCATCGGTACCCGCCTCACCAGGCCTCTAGCATCAACCTGCGAAAAAGGTAATTCTTGCACCGTTAGCTACAACTAGCTAGTGAGCACCAATTACACATAAGCAACAATAAACAGGCTATCATGTATCAGAACAGCACACAAGGCTATCCTATCATATTGTGACGTGACAAACGTGTCAGCAGTAGTCGTATGTTGCAGGGGAGCTAACCCCGCTCAACAACCCAAAAGCAGTCCACATAGTACGCCAATTATCTATCATGTTGGTTCCCATCTATCAAGGAACCTTACTCCTTAGAGGAACGGCGGCCTGCAGGACCATTACCCAAGCGTATACTACTTGAGTACCGTTAGTGCCCGGGTACTAACTCCCGTCTACCCGAGAACCCAGCCAAGTATTGACACCCGTCTACCTGACTGACCTCCGTGTTCTCCAATTCAGTGTCCGGACAAAACTTCATAAACAACTAGTTGATCCAATAAGGATCCAGTTCATGCGCGCATATAATCACAACAATATATTTCATATCAACAATAATAATACTAAGCATGCTTGTACAACTTTGTCATAACATACCTCCATTTTCACGTATCAATACACCAATCATGTGTCAACATGTACTACAGATAACTTACCTACTGAGACTCATGGGAAACCGGTACTCACCTCGAAACTACAAGAGGCAGATATGCAATCGGGAATCCCAAGAGCACACAGAATCGTCTGAGTCACCTAACACCAATAAACACAGATAAACACCCCTTAGTATATACTACAACAGACTGCACTAACAACAGTCTCAACCAAAAGATCAACATGGCTTCTGACAGCCTCCTACGGCCGCAGGAACATGTTCCTACGCCCGCAGAACAACATTCCAACATGTACTACGGCCGTAGTACATATGCACTACGCCCGTAGGATCTCTTGCCAAAGAACCATGACCTACGGCCGTAGTAACCATATCCTACGCCCGTAGTAGGTACCATTTGGGCAACTACGGCCGTAGATTATATACCCACGCCCGTAGTCTTATTTCCATCACCCGTAGGTGGTAATCCTCATAAATTCAATCCTACGGCCGTAGCAACCATTTCCTACGACCGCAGTAACATAAACAACACCCTACGGCTGCAGTAACATCATACTACGCCCGTAGGAACCATAATTACAGTGTGTTCTTGCTCTGTTCGTAAACAGACGCTGTTTTACGGGTTTTTGACTCAAAATCCAACTTGAATCCATATTCAAGTGTTTATACAAGTTGTCTAACATATATATAAACTTCCTAACATGATTTAGTCACAAAAACAACATTAAAACCCACTTGAATCCATCCAAATGGGTCTCCCTCTTCACTAAACTCAAGAACAAGGTTTATGAACAAGAACTTACAAAAGATGATGATCAAACTCCACAAGAACAGATTCAGTACACGAATCCAGCCTCTAATCTTGACCCAACTTAGTTTTTCCTCTTCAAATCCACAAAGGTTTGGGTGTGGCTTTGCTTGTACGTACATATGTGTGTGTAAAGTGTGTGTATGCGTCTTTAGCTTATCCAGTAAAGAAGAAAGAGGATATAGACCGACTTAACAAGTTAATACCCCGTCTCGGGTATTTCGTTCTCCTATTCAACTTAAAACACAACTTAGGGTTATCCGTTTCAACTAACGGAGATATTTTTGGAACCATTATCCAAAACCGTTCAACTATTTATCTACTTGGTCAACTTATGACACTTTTCATAATACTACATTTTTATCCACATTTAACACCAGTTAACACCATTTAACACCAATTAGCACCAATTCATGTTTAAAACACCAATTAACATTTAAGACACCATTTAACAACATTTATACTACAGTTAGCAACAAAACACCAATTAAAGTCAACGTACAACTGTTAAAGCTACATGTACTACAGTTTACAACTAGGCCCCATTTTGGGGTGTTACAAATCTACCCCCCTTAAGAAGATTCCGTCCTCGGAATCTGATCGTCAACAAACAAGTGAGGGTATCTAGCTTTCATGTCGTCTTCCGTTTCCCAAGTCATATTCGAACCCAGGTTATGCTTCCACTTAACTAACACCAGTTTAATCAACTTTCGACGCAACTTTTTGGTTTTAGAATCAAGTATATCTACAGGTTCTTCAACTAGGCGCTTTGAAGCGTCAACCTTCAATTCTTGTAGAGGCAGAATCTGGTTCTCCTCCACCTTGCACTTACGCAGATAACACACGTTGAACGTGTTGTGAATTCCAGATAACTCTGGAGGCAACTCTAGCGTAACTGTCTGATCATTAACCACGCGAATGATCCGAAATGGACCAATGTAACGTGGACTCAACTTACCCTTTCTACCAAAACGAATCACGCCTTTCCAAGGAGAAACTTTCAGGAACACCCGATCGCCCTCCTGGAATACAACTGGTCTGCGCTTAGGATCAGCATATACTTTCTGTCTGTCACGGGCCGCTTTGAGCTTTTCCCGCGCAATCTTCACTTTATCTGCCGTAATCTGAACAATTTCAGGTCCGGCAAACTGCTTTTCACCGGGTTCTAACCAACATGTGGGAGTACGACAACGCCTCCCATACAACATTTCATAAGGTGGCATCCCAATACTGGAGTGGTACGAGTTATTATAAGCAAACTCGACCAACGGTAAGTGAGAATCCCACGCACCACCAAATTCAAGAATACATGCGCGAAGCATGTCCTCCAACGTCTGGATCGTTCTTTCTGACTGGCCATCTGTCTGCGGATGATACGCCGTGCTCAGATGAACACGTGTACCAAGTTCATGTTGCAAGCTCTGCCAAAAGTGTGAAGTAAATCTCGCATCACGATCCGACACAATCGAACATGGCAAACCATGTCGTGACACCACTTCATCTACATACAGCTTTGCTAACTTTTCTAGCGGAGTAGACTCGCTGATAGCTAGAAAATGAGCGCTCTTGGTCAATCTATCGACAATGACCCAAATAGCATCATGACCCCTAAGGGTCTTCGGCAATTTCGTCACAAAATCCATCGTAATGTGATCCCACTTCCACTCAGGGATCTCTAGTTGCTGCAAACTGCCATAAGGCTTCTGATGTTCTGCCTTAACTTGCGCGCAGATCTGACATTTTTCCACAAAAGAAGCAATATCTCGCTTCAAAGTAGGCCACCAGTACAATGCCTTTAAGTCATGATACATCTTTGTGCTGCCCGGATGAACCGACAGCCTAGACTTATGAGCTTCCTGCAGTATCAGCTCACGATTATCACCATGAAGAGGTACCCACACGCGAGACTGAAACGTCTTTAGTCCGCGAGTATCATCAACAAGTTGATCTTTCAGCTTTTTCATCGTTTCTGCTTTTAGGTTTTCATCTTGTAATGCTATTAATGTAGCAACCCATAATATACTGCTTCCATCTCAGCTATTAATGGGGAGCACATTGCAACCGATTTGGCAAAATCCCCTATCAACGCTTCGTTGCCCGCCCCTCTAAACACCGCTACTATACCTGCTCTACCCCTAACATTTGACACTGACCCATCGACCCACATGACTAGACTATTTTCCCCCGACCCTTTAGCACCATCATCCCTCCCCACCAACAAATTAACTCCCCTCATCACCTCCACCGGTCTAATACACATATCTAATAAGGATCCTGCCACCCTTGGCCATTTCGCGTAGCACCATTGTCCAGCTCTTATCCAGGCTAAGTAGACCACTCTTTCAATACTTACTTGTTTGTTATTGAACACTACATTGTTTCTCTCCGTCCATATAGACCATAGTACCCCATACAATACCAACATCCAAACTTTTCTAATCCACTTATTACTGCACAACTTAGGCCATAGCTCTACTAACACTATTAGGTTCCGAGGCATCACCCAAGTTAGCCCTACCCCTCTCAGCACCTTCGACCACACTTCCCATGATTTACTACAATGAAGCAGCACATGTGCCGTGGATTCCCTATTGTACTTACATAGCGGACATTCATCCTCGTTAAGCCTCAACACCCCTCTCCTTACTAACTCTGACCTAGTAGGGATACTGTTTCATGCTGCTTGCCACACAAACAAGCTCACCTTAGGAGGACCCCAGTACTCCCAAACTTTTTCAACTCCATACACCTCTTCTTCCTCACACGCTTTATTTAACAAACTACCCACTGGAAATTCTCCATTTCCATCAAACTTCCAGATTACCCTATCCTTCTGGTGCTCCCTTGGGCAATGGCCATTCAACAAATCCATAAACTCATTATACACTTCAATTTCCCAGTCAAAAACCTTTCTCCTCAAATCAATTGTCCAGACCCATCTCGAGCCCCTCCACACCCCAAAGCTACGAACCTTACCTTCTTTTTTAACTGCTAAAGCGTAAATTCTAGGAAACCTAGTTTTAAGCTCGAACCCTCCACACCATCTATCATTGCAAAAATCAAAAACATCCCCCATACCTAGCTTTGGTACAAAACCCTCGCTAACAATGTCGTGTAATAAACATTCAGAATTACTTATCGACACAATATGTTGGATTATGTGCAGAGATAGATAACATGTACTATCGTGTCCAATACTATGTGACACTAAAGGATCACACCGCTGCACACCCAATTAAAACCTTTTGGATTATAACCTTTTGTGTGGAAAAGAATAATTAATTAGTTAATTAATTATTGAGAAAGAGAAAAATAATAAAAGTTATTTATTATTTAAAAGGAGAAGTTAATATTTAGTTTAAATATTAACAGGACCAATTAATTAATAGTTATTAATTAATTAGAAAGGTCGAGGGTATATTCTGTAATTGATTAATAGTTTAATTAAAGCTGAGCTTTAATTAAACGGGCTTGGCCTAATAAGGATTAATATATATTCTTGTTTAAGCCTCATTAATCAATAAGCTAATCACATAACAAAAAGCCTAAAGGCTCTCCTCTCTCTCTCTTCTCTCTTTCTCGGCGGCGGCGCAAAGGAGAAACCGAACCACCGAGGGCAGTGGCCGGCGGCGACGCGGAAACACATGCACACATGCGGGTCTCGATTTTGATCCAAGGTTTAATCCTTAGGCGGTCTAGCAGCCAGTTCGAGGTGGTGCAGTAGCGGTGGATAACCTGCAGCTGTCTAGGGGCATAAAGAAAGTTTTGGTTTTACAACAAATGTATAACTTTCTAACCCTCTTCCTCTTTTAGTTTCTGTACGAGTTAGATGAGATCACTGGAGGGGGTTTTATTCCGCTGTGCATTTGATAATATGTTTTTATACCCTACAAAACCCTTCACAATATTCTTCCAGATCAAAGACAACTTCCTGACAAGGACCCCTAATCCACCGACCCTCATAGAGAAATCCCCGTACTTACACCTGACCAACTTCTTCCAAATCAAGTTCTCACCGTTCCAATATCTCCACAACCATTTGGTCAGCATAGCCTCGTTTTTCATCTGCAAATCACCTATACCCAATCCCCCATACTTCTTAGGTTTCTGAATTTTGTCCCATGCTACCATACACAACCCTTTCCTATCCCCACTTCTAGACCAAAAAAACTGTCTCCTCAACTTCTCTAACTCCTTATAGACACCAACCGGAACACGAAATAGTGACATAAAATACATAGGTAAATTATTTAAGACAGATTTTATCAGAGTTATCTTACCCGCCTTAGACAAAAACCTAGTTTTCCACATCTCCAGTCTACCTTTTACTTTCTGCACGACCGGCTCCCAGAATGAAGACTTCTTAGAATTGCCGCCAACAGGTATCCCTAAGTAATGACAGGGTAAACTGCCTACCTGGCACCCTAACAACTCACCTACCCTAGCCAGCCTCCCAACACTCACATTAACCCCATACACTACACATTTCCCCATATTCAGCCTCATCCCTGACATAAGATGAAACAACTTTAGAACTAAACACATATTTCTCAGCTGCTCTAAATCCATCTTATTAATCAACATAGTATCATCTGCAAACTGTATGTGAGAAATCGTCATAGTAGATTGTCCAGTAATTCTAAAACCCTCGAAGAGACCTAACTCCGCTCCATTCCTAAATAAGGCATTGATGCCCTCAGCAGCAATATTGAATAGCAACGGGGACAACGGATCCCCCTGCTTCAGTCCCCTTTTCATAGGGAATCTGCGAGAGGGCGATCCATTAACCAACACTGATAGAGATGAAATCCTAAGACACCCCATAACCCATGAAATCCATTTGTTACCAAAATTCATTTCCTTCAACACCCCTACCAAGTACTCCCACTCTATTGAATCATAGGCTTTCTCAAAATCCAGTTTCAATAGAACTCCTTCCTCTTTCTTGGACCTCATTTCATGTATGATCTCTTCAACTATCATAACGCAATCCATTATCTGTCTACATTTGGTGAAGGCAAACTGATAATCCCCTAGTACTTCTAATATTACCGCACTTAACCTCCTAGCCAGAAATTTCGTCACTATCTTATATACACTTCCCACCAGAGAGATTGGTCTAAACTCCTTAATAGTTGAAGGAGAGCTGACTTTTGGAATGAGTGTTATAAAGGCCTCTCCCGATTCCCTAGGTAAACACCCATCCGCATAAAAACTCTCTAGTAGCTTGACTAAATCGTCCCCGACTAGGTCCCAATGATCTTTAAAGAAGTGCAAGTTAAACCCATCCGGCCCAGGAGCCTTATCCCCATTGCAGCTCCATACTGCTAACTTAACCTCCACCTTCTCAAAACCTCTTTTTAACCACCTCGCACTCTCATTTGATAATCTTTTAACTCTCAGACCCAACGTGTCAATACAGCACCCTCTCCTGTCAAAGTGTTTTTCAAAGTACTCTGCAATCCCTTCTTTGACAGAATAAGGATCCTTAAGGGTCCTTCCCTCAACCTTAATAAAACTAACCTGGTTCCTCCTCACTCTAGACTTAGACATAATATGAAAGAACTTTGAATTACAGTCCCCTTTCTGCAACCATAGTAGTCTTGACTTTTGTCTTGCCTGGTCAAATTCTTTCTGTCTCCATTGCCATAACTTGTCTTTTGCTTGTCTCCATTGAATCCATAATTCCTCGTCATTAGGATTAGATTCCCTTTTAACTTCAATTTCCACTAGATCCCTCTCACACTTGTTAATCCTATCCACCAAGGAATCCTTGTTTAATCTAAATCTCTTCTTAATAGCAATTTTGACATTTTTTAACCTAACGGCCAGATTGCGCGCTCCATTATCATTCCAAACCTTCTGCACATGCTCTCCAAAACCCTCCTCCTTAACCCACCAGTTAAACATCCTAAACGGAGTCGGACCCCAATCAATCTCCTTCTCCCCTAACACCACCGGAAAGTGATCAGAGACCCTATCCTTAGTAACCCATTGGAACAGAGACGGGATCCACTCTAATAACTCAGCATCAAACAGAAATCGGTCCAACCTACTTGATACTAACTGCCTCTGGTTATTGCTCCATGTGTACTTCCCGTTAGACATTGGAAGATTTACCAGATGCTCGAACTCTATGAACTCACTAAACTCCCTCATACCTTCATCTATTTTCGAACACGACAATCTTTCCTCTGATAACACAATCTCATTCCAATCCCCACCTAGAATCCAACATACCCTATGCTGCTCTCTACACTGTCTTATTTCCTCAAATAGTAATCCTCTCTTACCTCTATCATTAGGAGCATATACATTACACAACACAATCTCAATATTTAAAGGTTTCCACACACCTCTTAAACATAAACTGTTTGTACCTTCTTTTAGATAAAAAACGTTCCTATCCCATAGCGTCAATATTCCCCCTGCCCTCCCTGACGCATTAACCCATTTCGAACCTACATCAAAACCCTTCCACAGACCCCTCCCAAGCCTATCACTATGAGTAGTGACCTTTGTTTCTTGCATAAATACAATCCTAGGGTAAATGCTACGAATAACCTTAGCTATAGCCCTTCTTTTAGAGCCCTTACCCACCCCGTTCACATTAAATGACATAAACATTGAAAAATAATAATAATAAGACATCTGACACAATAAAGTATGCAATCTACATACCTTGAGTGATGCATGCATCCTCTCTCAGTCTCTTCTTCACTATTAACAATATTCTCCCTATGGCTTTCGATCTCATCCAACCCAATCCGTCTTTCCAGCCCAATATCTTTTCCATTATTAAAGAAGGTATGTGGTCCACTAGTAAAGTCATCAACCTTACTTTTCGGCCCAATCACCTCATCCATAACCCCATTCCCAATATCATTTTCTTTTTCATTTTCATTTTCTTTCGTACAAACCTCTCTTTCATTATTACCAGTATTTGCTAAGCCACCTACATTTTCTGGTCCACCATTCATTCCATTCTCTGTAAAATCATTACCTATCTACCTAGACCTATCATCCTCGAACTCCCCATCAAAAGCAACCTTTTTATTTTCCTCGATGTTGGAACTTGCTTTTGCCGAATCCCCACAAAACCCAGACGCCACTTCGTCTTCTCCAGCAACCGGACCACCGCCACCCATCCCGTCGACTTCCATACTTTCCGATGACCCCGACCTATTAACCTCCGATCTGTCGATTCCTTGTTCACTTCCTTCATTCCGGTTATTCTTCTCTGCTCGCAAATGGGTAGGCCCAAAACAGCAAATGGGTGAAAGTAAAATAATGAACTAGATTTGTTCCATAAGTAGGCCCAAAACAGCAAATGGGTGAAAGTAAAATAATGAACTAGATTTGTTAAACTATGTCGTTTCACTTTTTAGAGTAACAAAATCACACAATAAACTTGAAGATGTTTATTATGGGTTTTGATTGTGAGTTTTCTGATTAAAGGCTTCTGATTTTGATTTCATCTTTACCAGGTTAGTAATCGTGGCTTCCATTCTTGCTTCAATCAATTCTAAAAACATGTTTATGAAATCGATTGAAGCCATTGAATCAATATCATCTCGTAACAAACTTGTTTCTGATTTCGATTTTACTTGAATCACTACCATCTCGTGTGTGATTTTTATTCTAATCATGGGTGGTTGGTGGGCAATTAACAAACTTGCTTTTACTCAATTGAAGTCATTGGTTGTATCACATTCATTCTTCAATGAAAAACGATAGAGAGAACAAAAACAGGGAATATAGAAGAAACAAAATTAAGGAAATAAAATCACCAATCAAGTTTCTTGAAACCTTTCATTCTCAAAGCAAGAACGAATATCTTAATCATCTTTTTTTCCAGTTGATCAATGGAGCAAAAAATTAAAAACAGGGAATCAAGTTTTCTAATTGTTTTTTCCAGTTGATCAATTGAGCTTCCTTGTTTTCCATCTGAATTGCCATCTTATTGGGTTTTCATGCTCTTCAAACATAAAAGAGAAATGAAATCAACTTTGTAAAACTTTTCATCTTATATACGAGCTCTTGAAGAATCAGAAATAAATTCACTAATGAATTGATCAATTGAGTTTTCTCAGCTATCGAAGAATCAGAATTATATTCATTAATGAATTGACCAGTCGAGTTTCCTGGTTGTTCATTGTCTTAAAAATGAAACACAACAAGCCAACAAGGAACTAAAATCATTGGTGATGAATTAATCAAATGAGTTTACTGGTTTTTCATATGATTTTGATGTTGTGCTCGTAAAGTTCATGTTTTTCCATGGGCACGTTTATCTTCTAATTACATAATTTTACTCCTATATAAAGCATTTACAACTTCAAAACTCTTAATTTTTAAGTAAATTGAAAGTACTATACTACCCTCAAATCAAAGTAAATTAAAATTGTTAAATGAAGTAACTGTTAGATAGATTTAATGAGATTCATATATAACATTTTAGTCAACAAACCTTCCATAATTAGAAAATATTTAAATCAAGTCAATGCCAATTAACTTAATTATTAAAAAATATTTTAACTATTAAACATTTCATTATAAATATTCTATCACATAATAAATAGTTAAACTTAATTATTAGAAAATGTATATAAACAGACTCGTGAATTTGAATAACCTTAACCTAAATTCATAAACATTTATGGAATTTTTCTTACTCTTATATAAATCATTTACAACTTCAAAACTCTAAATTTTTAAGTAAATTGAAAGTACTAAACTACCCTCAAATTAAAGTAAATGAAAATTGTTAAATGAAGTAACTATTAGATGGACTTAATGAAATTCATATATACCATTTTAGTCAACAAACCTTTCATAATTAGAAAATATTTAAATCAAGTCAGTGTCAATTAACTTAATTATTACAAAATATTTTAACAAATAAATATTTTATTATAAATACTCTATCACATACTAAATAGTTAAACTTAATTATTAAAAAATATGTATAAACAGACTCATGAATTTGAATAACCTTAACCTAAATTCATAAACATTTATGGAATTTAAATGACTCAATAGTTAAAAGGACAAGTTGATGAGAAAAACTATTCGTCGCCGCCACATTGGCGCGGATATTATGCTAGTGGTTATTAATTATCTCAGATTTTTTGTTAACATCAATGGTTAATCATTAGTCATATGTTCTATATTTCTAACACTTCGATTTTCTATGGAGCTATCATTGAAGCCATGAATTAAAAACTCAATCAGTGAACGTGGCATTTGAGACTTGTTTAATCGATGATATTGATTCAAATGGCTATTTAGTTAACAATGTGGAGTCTGAAAATGAAAACGATGATATCAATGCACACAATAATTTGGTGGAGAAAATGGATAGTGAAAAAACACAAGCGAGAAATAGATTGATGTATGTATGAATCTTCTAGATAATGAAGATGAAAACGAAGTTGACGATGAAAATTGTTAGTGCATATATGGTCACACATTAAGAAATGCACTCCTTATTTTGATGATAATAAAAATATGAACAAGTAATATTATTGCTTATCAAATTTATTCATATGTTCATATGCTACATTCTTTAAAAGGTTAACAAACCTAAAATTAATGATCAAGTGAAGAACAAATTAGTGAAGACTTCAAATCAACAAGAAAAGAAGAAAACAAGATAAAAGCAAAATATTCAACCTTCACGGTCGATCCCACGGTCGACCGTGAATCAACCGTGTCTGCTCAGCTCACAACTCTTTGTAGGACCGGGGGGTTCTAAACTAACACCCTAATGCTATGACTGATCTAGGATGAGAAATAGTGCGGAATATCTATTTCCCAAACCTCCTAAGGATTCAAGATCTGCTTAGGTGTCCGGCACACAGAGATCACGAAAAACACACAGAGATTGCTAAGAACAACACTAAGAATTCACACAGAATGCTTATGGCTGCCCAGAACTCTAAAGAACGATTATTCGACGATTATCAATGATCTCCTACGATAACATGCGGTTAAACTCTATTTATATGAACAGAAAATGCGGTATTTATGTTAAACACGTTTCTACCTTAATTAGCTTTCACTACGCACGTGGCGCGACGCACTGCGCATGTAGTGTGTATAGTACGCACGTACTAGACATTTTCTAATAATAATTAGTTAACTATAATTATCCAGCCTCACTACGCACGTAATGAGCACCACTACGTATGTAGTGAGCTTCATCACGCACGTGATGACTTTGATTTATACTTAACCTTCCAAACACAAATCAACACATGATTATATACTTGTAAGCTTAAAATAAACATAAGTAAACACTTAGAATGAATAAACATGTAAACCATAAGTCAAAACTCCTTTGTATTATCATTCTAAGTAAGTAATTATATATCTGATTTACCAGAACTAGGGATTTTCATTCATGCACTAACAAACTCCCCCTAAGACCTAGTTCTGTCAATAAAATGCTCAAAATGACAATCTAGCTTTCATAATATTGTAGACTTGACTTCATGAGATCCAACATAGATGTCAAAAGAAAAACAAACACGAACAACCTTCTGAAACTGCAACGCCAGATCCATATACTTATCCTTGTACAGAATCGGATTGTAGTACAATACGGTTATGTCGTCCTTTACAAAATTCTTTATCCACATAGGATCAAAAAGCTTTATCGTATCACCACCAGCATGATCATATCGCAACACAACAACTGCTTCGGTTGTAACTTCATTGAAATACCACCATTGAAATCTTGCACTCCACCCAGTAGGCATCTTTCTCAATGGATTCTCTTTCATGCACAGTGGGGCTTTACATTTCAAAACTTTAAGCTTCCTGCCAGTCAATGGATCAATCTTAGTAGGATGACTCTTGACACTAGGCACATACGGCTTTAAGTTTTTCCATCCATAACGAGCCTCACGTTTTACCAATGTTTCAAACCATTCAGCCATTCCTTGACCTCTACAATCCAAAAGCGGCAGACGTGCAAGTTGTCTAATGTCATAGAATGGCAACGTCTGTATATCATTTGCTCGCTGAAAATACTCAACTCCCCTTTCTCTTTTAACAACATAAACGTTGAATTCAGGAACATAGCACCAAGCAACGATTTCACCATCAGTTTTCTTACCCATAGTCTGATAAAATTTGATGTACTCGGGTGATCTTTCAAATTTCTTTTCTTTACTTGCCTGACGTTCCAGGTATCTTTGATATTTCTTTCTTCTTGCTTCTCTTTCTTCTTGCTTAGACTTCCTATCCCCCAGATATTTATCTAAATCAAAATCAACGTTTGCTTGTTCTCCGGCTTCAGCTCTTTTGTTAATTTCATCAGCATTAGCATTTTTTAATAGATCAGCAAGATCAGGCAAGTCATCATCTTTCTATTGGCTTGCATAATGTTGCTCAGTCTCATCTTCAATCTCTACCTCATCAGTATCAAAAACTGGTTCTTGCTAAACTTTCGTTGGAGGCACAAAACTTTGATCAACCTCATCTATGATTACATTTTCGATGGGAATTTGCAAGAGTTCAGCAATTTGTTCTCTAGACAAAAATGGAAGAATTTCCCCTTCCTCAACATCATATCCTCTTGAGATACAATCTGACCTTGAACATTCAGTAGTCTTGAAGATTGAGGAATCTCAGCTTTTAATGACTTAGCAACATATAGATCTTCACACAGAAAATCAAGCCAGATACAGTTTTTTGTCAGTAAACACAAAACATCCTTTTCATTTATAAATTAAATATTTCAGTACATAGGATTTATTATCAACCAGATTACATCAAAGAAAACAAAGATAAACATTTGAAATCTAGAATCAACCTTCTTCTTCATCTGAAAGAACATATGTGTCTTCCTCAGCAGTTCCTTTCAGCTTTAGCAACACATCATCTTCTAGTTGTTCTATCTTCTTGTTATGCTCGAGAACCATTGTTCGCATTGATTGATTTTCTTCTTTTAGCTCCAAGATTACCTTTTTGTTATCTTCATTTTCCAACTGCAATTGTTTCAGCAGTTGTTCTCTTTCAGCATCTCTCCTTGCAGACTCATCTAATAAACTCTTCATCTTTTCAAGCTCTTCATCCTTCTGCTTTTCTCTCGCCTCTCTTTCAGTCTCTTTAGCCAATAAGTCATCACATGTCGTGTGACCAACTGTAACTCCTGAGTGGTCGAGACTGGAGGCAGTTGAGAACCTGCTAGAGTTGTTGTTGTTGCTGGTGTAGACGAGCCAGAAGTTGGTGCTGCTTGTGTTGTCGGTTGGATAAGGGGCTTACACTTGAATACTTTCCTCTCTATCCTCTCCTACTCTCCTTTGTAAAGTTTCCTCAGTCAAGAAATCATCTCCCTCCAAGATATCATCATATGGCATATTCCCAAGATCTCCTGGTATGTTTTCTCCCTGGGTGGGATCTATCTCAGCACTTTCAACCTCCTCTTCATCATCTGAAATGATTTGCATGTTTTCCACCCCAGAATTTGAATCTGTATTTCTCCACAAGTGCTTCTTCACTGGAGCTTTGTACTGGGGATTGGCAAGGTGACAGATCAGCTTCCTTTTTGGTGGATGCTCACCAATGTACCTACTCATCTGGACAACGGTCGATGCACTCAAGTGTTTCAGCTGCATTTTATCACCATCCTCCTTCACCAGGTTCGCCATCTGACTATCAATCACCATCTGTAGAAACCTAGGGTATAGCAGGAACTGGTCCTTACCCTTTGACATGTTTCCTTTTATTGCTTTGAAGATAACCTTTGAGATATTGAATGGCACATTCAGGATCAAAGATACAAACAGATGAGAAAAGGTTGTGTTGATCTGATCATGGCCCGACCTCCTCGATCCCAGACAATGAGAAAGAATATGCATCAAGTATCTGTAGGGTGGGCAGAACAAGGTTTTCTTTATGGTGTCAACTTCCACCTTTCCATTGTATCCACATCGTAAGAGACATCCTTTTACTCGGCAGCTACTTAGCAGAATGGGATCTCCAGGTGCATCCCCAAAACCTAACAGCTCATTTAATACAGCTTCAGACACAAGGACATCTTGTTTGTTAATCACAGCCTTGATTACATTAGCTTCAGAATCATACACAGCTGTTTTCAAGAAGGCTCGTTGATGTGACAGATACGCTGAGCATCTACCAGAGATTGCCTTATGAATTCTTGATCTTTTCAGATAATCGATCATCCCATCACAGTCTCTTGTCAACTTTCCTTTCTCTAGAAATGCTCGGATGTTATGGATGTCAACATACATAAGCTCCTTTTGAACTTGACTGCCAGATGCAGTCTCCATTGCACCAGCTGTAGATCCCTCGGGTTGAGTTTGGGATGTTGACATTTTTAGAGTTTGCACTACGCATGTGGTGAGCTGTAAACCGTGCGTAGTGGCTCCATTACGCACGCGATGAAATCCTCATATGTGAAACTTGTTACTTTTCGTACTGCACTCAGCAATAAAAGATCAGTAACTTCAAGGCAACTAATAAACATTTAAGCACATCAAAACAGCAAGAACCTTTAAATATAAAACAAAACACACCGAAAGAAGTTAGACCACACAAAAAAAAATCTTTTTGTATTTTTCTGAATAAAAGAAACAGATAGCAGACTATTCACAAACTAATTTCAGGGAGATCTAGATGCAACGAATTACACTCTAAAACTAAAAGACAGAAATAAATAAAATAAATAAAAAAAATTAACTGAAAAGAAACCTTGCAAAAAATTAAATTGCAGAAATTAAATCTTTTTGTGAGAAGGTTCCAAGATGGAATCAGTACCAGCATATCTATACTTAGTTATCATTCATTTCAGAACCTTAGGCACAAACACACTCCCTCAATTTTTGTCTGTCAATCTAACTTTCCTCAGATAATGACAGGTTTAATTTCAACATATTCTGATTATCCAGAACTGAATACATGGTTAAGACTATCTCTTTTAAAATCTCGCAGTGTTTTGACTCACTCAGTAGGTTGCACAACTTGAATACCCAAACACCATGCTTATGTGCTTTGTCATTTTGTCAACGCATTTTATGCTCTTTGACATGGAGGTCAATTTTCACCTCTTTTGATAATTTCTGTTGAGCTTTTGTCACTGCATTTTATGCTCTTTGACAATTGAGGTCAATTTTTCACCTCTTTTGATAATTTTTGTTGAGCTTTAGTCACTGCATTTTATGCTCTTTGACAATTCTGTTAGAAATATTAAAGTGAGGGGTGTAATAAGTAATTACTCAAAGTTGGGGAAATGCTATATAAAGGCATTTCCCCCACATTTCAATGTTAAGCTTTGCATATTTCTCAACTCTTGTGTGTGTTTTCTCTCTTAGCTCTCGGCTCTCTTTCTCTCTACTGATTACACATACAAACACATACATTAACTCTTAAGCATTGCTTCATCCGTATAATACGGGACCATCAAATTCAAACACCTTATAAAGGTAGAACTCGTTAAAGGTATAAACTACATCTTCATTAACTTTCATTTGAATTGTTTTGATAGCCTTACAAAGTTTACAAAACATTCCTTGAAGAAAAACACAAACCGTGAGTGTTTTTATAAGCATTAAGTCAAGAAGGTCATTAAATACCCACTTTTTCAACAATAAATTTTCTGGGTATTTAAGCATTTATGGTGTTCTTGGCCTGAAAGTACAACTTGAAGAAGAAAGAATCGTATTTTGTAATTTATTTAATTATAAATTCATAATAGATTAATTGTTGTACAAGGAAAATCAAGTACTTGCCATACCAATCAAGTACAAGTGGTTAGACACTATTTAGGGTATGGCAATCTGATTTGAAAAGGACACTTCATACTCTATCAACCGGATCCCCTATCACACGCGATTGGGTTGTGCGGCTTATAGAGTATCACAGGGAACTAAGTGTTGATATTATATCAGCCTGATTTTCTTAAGCATTCGCACGCGATTCACACTTGATATTCTATCAGCCGGATCTTAGTGTTGATACCCTATCAGCCGGCTTATTCCTTAAGGAATCGCACGCGAATTAAAAGTTCTCAAAGTTCAACACTTTAATCGCAAGCGATTGAAAGGTTTTAAGTTTCAACTTATTGATTCGATCGCGATTGAAAGCTTGTTAATTTCCTTATTAATTCGCACGCGATTGAAAGTTTTCTAAGTTACATATATAATCGCACGCGATCGAATCTTGACTTATTTCTGTGCTATTCACTCACTCAATTGACAATCGCATTTGATTGTCAGGACTAACAGTTTTATTTCCTAAGTGTGTGATGCAACAGGATTGATTCGCATTCGATTGGTTATCTTATTAATCGATACTAAGTCCTTGCTCTACCCACTTGTTTTCAAGGAATTTACTCAATCGCACTCAATTGGATCTATTCGCATTCGATAAGACAAAATCAAACAGTGACATTCCTAAGACTTGGACAAGTGATTGACTCTTTGAACTTGACATAAAGAACTTTAAGACAATTGAACTTAACTAAACAATCTAATTCATAATTGAATTTAATTTAAATCAAATCAAATTCAAAGGTGAATTACATTACCTCAAGTCTAGTTAGTTCAAAGTTGAATTTAATCTTTTCAAGATCTAATTCAAAATTGAAATTCCAAAGACTTAGTTCTTTAAATCAAATCCTCAAGTCATTTAATCAAGCTTGAAAAGAATCATACTCTTTACGTTGGAAAAAGCTTTCGAACAATCAAACCATCTTACAAGTAAACGATCATTTCTCTCAAACATCACTAATCATGTCAAGTACAAATGAGATGATGTCCATTGGTACAGAAAGCGGGAAGGTATCTTCTAACTCTAACTATAATATGGGTTTTAAACATGAACACATACAAACCATATTAATCCGAATGAAAGAGTTAGAAAATCAGGTAATAGAGTTAACCACTAGAAATCAAGTTCTAGAAGATTTTTCACACAACAAGGGTATAGAGGCATAAACAATAATTAAGTAGTTAGATAACGACTTAATTAGCCTTAAGATCCAATTAGCTGCTAAATAATCTGAATTCTTAAAGTTAACTAATAGCACGAATACCACCATATTAGATCTTAAAGCAGAATGTGCATGTGCTGAAAAGGATTCTGAAATTCTTAAAAATGAACTTAGGGATGACCTAAGTACTCTTTACTCCAGAATCAATGAACTTGAGTATCTTCTGTCCAAACGTGATCAAAGTGAAAAAACCATCTCTCAATACAAAGAAAAGGAACGTCCTTTCTCCAAATGGAAGTTCGATGGGCTGGGCTTCAAATTGAGCAAGATTCCATGCAAACAATTATATAATGTTGATCTATTTGGCTTAGGCCTTACCCAACGGATGGTTTTTATTGGTCAAGAAGAGGAACGTATTGAAGAAGATGTCAAACGAACCCTTAATCTCAGAACTACAATTCCATTTGACTACTCTGATCTCAATGACTCTTACCTCACCTGTCTCACGTCATCATCTGATACAGATGTTTTATCTTCTGTCTATTCTGATGAAGAACTCTACTCTCCTGTTTCACCAAAGCCCACTTTTGAATACATTCCCCACAAGGAATTACAGCAAAGGTTCCAAACCTTACAGGAGTTTTGCTTCACTCATCTAGTTCAAGATGACCTTACCAAAGCCTTCCAATCAGAAACCACATCTGAACCCTCTCCACTAGTTCAAGAAAACGCCATCCTCCACAAGCGTCTCCAAACAGTATTCATTCTTGATGGAAAGATCATTGACGACTTGTGCAAAGAAAATTTTGAATTGCTTAAACGAATCCAAGAGGTCGAAACTGCACTGGAACAACCCACTCCATTTACCTTCTCACCACAGGGAACCATATTAGATGAACGAATTGAAGGTTCCAAACATATGTCTACATCTTCTTAAGATGTCAAAACTGAGATAAAATCTGTTAAAAAGTTATCCATGGTAAATTTAAAACTTAAACAGATTTTCAAACCAAAACAGACATCCACTTCCACTTCTAATCACATTTCTCATAAGAACATTGACATTCCTGAATCCTCCAAAGCAGCTGCTAGTCGACCACTACTCAATTCTAACGTTTTACATTCTGCTGTAGATGTGAAGAAGATCGGGAGTGTGAAGCGTAAAATAAACATAAACTGGAAGAGAGTAATTCCTAGATCCACTAGGAAATGTTCAAATTCGAAACTTGTCTGTGAAAATATTTTGATGTTTGATTCTGTCTGTAATCATTCCTGTTCGCAAGACAAAATTGCTTCTACCATGTTTTGTATGAGTGATGGTTGTACTCATGGACACTGTGAATTTAAATGCTGTTATGATCAATTGCGAAAATCTTTAGACATTAAACCATGTGCTGATTGGACTGATTTTTATGCTAATCAAGTCTGTGTCCCGTTTTTAAACTCAAAAGGACACATCATTCATCAGTGGATCACCACTCGTCAATCACATGCACTTAAACGCTTAAACAAATCCAACAGATTGCTCACGATCAAGGAACTGGAAGTCTACAGACGGCAGGGCTATGAACCATTTAAAAGGGCTTGGATTGCACAGGAAAAACACTTGCATTCTCAAAAGTGTTCTCGCAATTCCCTTTCCAAAATCTTCAAATCTTCTAAACCCAAGCCCTCATCCATTCAACGAGTAGCAAAACCTACTAATCGCAGTGCTCCAGTTCAGCGAAAGCAAGTTGATGTACCGAGGCCACAGAGGATTCTTAAGAATTCCTCGCATCCATGGATTCGCAAACATAACGCTTCCGCAACTCTACCGAATCCAAAACCTCCGATTCCATCAACTGTCAAACCAACAGTGGTAAAGAAACTTTCTTCTCAGCCAATTTCTTCCAAATCTATTCCTTCACGACAACAGATTAAACCCACATGGGTACTCAAGAATAGATCAGTAGAAGTTTCACCACCACAAGCAGACAACATCACTACTCAATCACTTCTAGGGACTAACAATCAAGGACCCATTCAGCTATGGGGACCTAAACGTGATTTATTCTCTTTTTGCAGGTGCCTCACTTGTGGTACCTTGACTCCGGTTGTACCAAACATATGACCGGCAACAAAAGTCTTCTCAAGAATTATGTTCCTAAGTACTCCGGGAATGTATGTTTTGGGAACGACAATGTTGCACCAATAATGGGGTACGGAGACATTGAGAAGAAGCACATAAAGATAAAAAAGGTCTCAGTATCCATTCGGGACTCTCAGTCTGCCATCGCCATCTCCTGCAATCCGATATCCACTGCATCAATCGAGGGGGAGTTTGTTCCTGGTTTTACACATGTTGCAAATGTGTAGGGGGAGAATTTTGATACACATTGGGCACATGTGTAGGGGAAGAGAGTGTTTAC
Source organism: Pulicaria dysenterica (assembly GCA_947179395.2). NCBI lineage: Eukaryota > Viridiplantae > Streptophyta > Magnoliopsida > Asterales > Asteraceae > Pulicaria > Pulicaria dysenterica. Next base: position 72,598,651 of record OX359288.1, on the reverse strand, counting down.
TACAACTGACACACTCCAAATTAAGGACCTGGTCTAAACTTAAAAACTTTCAAAAACAAAGCCTAAGTCTAGGGGGAGTGTGTCAAACAAACATTCAAATCAAACATATCTGAAAAACTAAAGTTTCAAATCTCAAAATTCAGATATTTTGATTGTTCATAAAATTTTCAAGTATTGGTTCAATCGCATGCAATTCAAACAATTTGATAGCAAGTATGACGTAATCGCATGCGATTGATAAACAATTTGATTCGCATGAAAGGGTTGATTCGCATGCAATGGTTGATTCGCATGCGATTGATAAACAGGTTGATTCGCATGCGATTGATAAACAGGTTGATTCGCATGCAATGGTTGATTCGCATGCGATTGATAAACAGGTTGATTCGCATGAAAGGGTTGATTCGCATGCGATTGATAAACAGTGATTCACATGCTATTAACCAAAGGGTGATTCGTATGCGATTAACACACCAAAGAGTTAATCGCATGCGATTCAACACTTCTATCAGCCGGGTTTCTTTACCATTCGCATTGACTATCAGCCGTGTTTTTAACCGACTTGGATGGCTAATCAGAGCACAACACGTGTCTTTTTTCACTGACATAAGTTACCCATCAGTTACCAAACGTCCTTCACACGATTCAAAATTCGAAAATTCTACTAAGTGTTCTCTCGTTTTGTTGGTTACTTGATTTCGAAAAACATTCCGTTACTCTGCCAAAATTTGCAATTTTAGTGTCAAAATACTCCTAATCTCAAAGGTAACAACTTGAACGGTTTACTTTTTGAAGATTTTCAGTTAAAAAGGGCAATTTTTGGCCTAGAACACCCATATGCGAATGAGGTTTTCACCACTTTGAAGGGATGTTTGGTACACGAAACAAACTTATTTGATGAAACAAAGTATGCGATGGGTATTTTGAACACTTGGGGAACACTTTGATGTAAAAATATTTCAAAAATCTCGAAAAATGTTCTTCGTGTTCTTGGGGGGTATAAACATACACTAACAATTTGGTTTTTGGCCTAAAAAGAGGTGTTAGGGTGATTTTTGGACTATGCTCTAGTACTACAAAGTTGTTCAGCACTATCTAATTGACACTCTCAAAGTTTCAAAACAACTTTTTTATACTAAAAATCATCCTGTACACAGTGAGGGTTCAACACTTAGGGTGTTAGAACATTGGTCAACATGGGTCAAACTTTTGTCATGCATATCTCTTTATCCTAAACTTGACTGTTTTATCAATCTGTACAGATAGAATGGCTCAAGCTGTACGTGACCCAGAGGAGATCATGCCCCAAGCAGAATTCCTTAACACCAAATCTCATGAAAACAACCATTTTGTTGACTTAAGAAAACTGAGAAACCTTACCTACCCAATTGTCACTGAAATTCTCAAAATACACCCACTCAATCATCTGCTGACCTATAACCCAGCCAAAATAGGCACACATGTACCTGAACTATACGTTCAACAATTTTGGAAAACATGTGATGTGCGGATCAATGACAGGGGTTATGAAGTAATCCATGCTGAGGTCGACGAATTTCATGTCAATATATCTCTTAGTCGCCTTAGAACAATTTTTGCCCTACCCAGAGCAGACAGCAGACCTCCTACAACAGACTTTGAGGAAATCCCAGACGAGTATGCATGTCTTGCAGCTATAATGGAGATGGGGTATGATGGTGAGCTCACACGTAAAGGTCAATTCAAACGCAACAGGTTGCACCCGAAATATAATACATTAATGACGGTGCTTCAAAGGTGTCTCACCCCGAAACATTCTGGATATGAATTCCCTACTGAGTATCAGCTCAAGATTTTTGTTGCTGCAGCGAACCATATGCATATAGACTATGCTTTTCTGCTGTTCCAGGATATTAAAGCCACCATGCAAAGGAAAAATTCCCAAAAGCAGAAGGATGCAAACATGCTGCCTTACCACCGCTTCCTGCCAATGATCATCCAGTACGTGATGGATCGGAATGCTGACATTCCCCGCCGGGCAGGTTTACCTTCTATACACCCTAAGCTATTCTTGTATATTAAACCTGCCACTCCGGCCAACCTGCCTGTTCCTAAACCATTTCCTGTATCTTTCTTAAATCTGTGTGAGCAAAATGATATTGTTAAGAGTTATAGGGAGAGTGTAGGAATACCTCCTATGGTTACGCCAGAGCCGGCCATACCTACCCAGGGAGGAGTAGCACCTGGTGAGGAAATAGAGGATAGGCCTCAGCTATCTGTGGGAGATGCTGAGAGGGGAGTGGAGAGAGAAAATGTTGAGAGGGGTGGTGAAGAAGGTGAAGGTGTTGAGAGTAGAGAGGGAGGGGATGCATATGATCCCGCCACCATACAAGCCATAGTTCAATCTCTTTCCCAATCTACCCGAACCCAAGCTGTTCTTACGATTCTGAGTCATCCAGTTCTTCTCAAGCTGAGTCTGCTTCCCATCAAGGAGGTGCCCCTTCCTTTGAACTTGCTATATCTCCTGTGGGCACCCCTGACCAACCAATCGAACAACCAGCAGAAAGCACACCCTCATTCATGAAACTTACTGACCCACATACTACCTCTCCCGACCAGACTCACCCCGTTCAAACTACTCAGGTCATTCCACAACCTGGTGGTCTGGTCATTCCTTTGACTTCAACTGCCCAAGCAACCACCATTCCTATCATTCGCAAGGCCATAGTTGCTCCCGAACATGACATTCCAGTCACTTCGCCAAGTCATTCCTTATCTGTTGAATCTGGTTCTGTCACCCCTGACTCTCTCCTTCAACCTGATCAATATGCGGGGTATGGTGCTGGTAGCGGTGATGATGAAGATAGTTTTGTAGTTAGGAGTGCGAGTGATAGAGAGGAGGTGAGAAAAGAAAAAATGAGTGCTGAGGGTTCCCCAAACCCAGAAAGCCGGGAAGCCACATCTACTATGGGGCCTAGCACTGCTGAGCCTCATATTGAAGAAGTCGCGGTGATCCCACCCGTGCAAGTTTCTGCCCCACCAAGCCACTACGGTGTCTCTCAACAGACTCCTACTTTATTGCACAGGGTTATAGCACATACACTGGGTCAACCCCAATTGGGTGTTGGACCTATTGAACAAAGAGGACCGTCTCCCTCGTCCTCGACTCCTTTTCGTGCACAATTTGATATGCCGCGGATCTCCGCTTATCTTTAACAACACAAAGTCACCATTGATGCACTGAGCTTGTTGGCTCGACAAGTCTCCTCAACTTCCATAGGTGGTACCTCTCAAGGTGCCATTCGAGGATTGGAAGGAAATCCTGCTGGAGCCTACATCCATGCTGCTCCAGTAGGTGGTTCTGCCTCTATGGCAGGTACCTCAACCGGTAATCTGAGTGATTCCGGGTTTGTTACACGTGCAGATCTTCAACTTGCTATTCAACAAGTCGTGTCCCCAATCCGCCAACAACTGCAGGAGACAAATTCAAAGTTGGATCGGATCGAAGAGGCTTCCAAGGCCCAAGCTGAGCAGCTCACTCGTATTGAAAATCTTCTTGCAGCTCGCACTCCAGCAACAGCGCCTCAACCTCAAGCTGATGTCACTTCTCTCTCAGTGGATGCTCTGAAAAGCATACTTTATGCGAAAATTCTTGAACAGAGACCAGACACTGCTTATGATCAAGACCTTTTGACTACTCTGCGGGCTGAACGAAATCCATAGGGAATCTCCTTGGATGACTTTACAGAATTTCATGAGGATGTCAATAGGAAAATAGATGGGGTGACAAGAGGTTTTTACACCTCCCTTCAAAAGGTAACTGACCGGCTGAAGGTACTTGAACAAACCTGTCAGGCCCAGGCTCAGGGGTTAAAGAGGAGGCGGGATGATCAGGATCCTGATGATCGTCCCGAGGGGGAGAAAAGAAGAAGATACATAACTGCCCCCTCAGCTGCAACTGTACCTGTACCATCCTTCAGCAAATATCTACCTACGGGTACTAGTTCTGCTGGAAGTCAGCCTCAGCAACAACAACAAGCAACTGAACAGATGGCCGATGAAGTTTATGAAAAACAGCAAAAAGAAAATGCTGACAAACAAATTGTACTTTATGTACCTCAGCAACAATCTGAACCGAGGCCAAGTGATCTTGAAGAAGGTGAAATACCTTTCGAGCAGTCCCATGCCGAGATGTTTGAATGGTCTAGTGACTCAGAGGAACAAGTGGAAGATTTATATGAGTTTATTCATACATCACCTGCAAGGCATGTGGGGGAAGGTAGTTCTGCTCTGCCAGAGGAGGAAGCTGAGAATCCTAAGTTGGAAGGACTATTCAAGGGTATTGATGAATATGTCGAGGTTTCTACACGTCCAGCTTTACCTAGAGTTGTTGACAAATTCTATAATATCCCCAGTGAAAGGGAGCTTGCACTTAAAAGAAAAGAAAGGGAAGCAATTTCTAGAAGGGAAGCTAGGAGAAAGCCTAAACAAAAGAAACCAATATTCGACGTGTCCAGGGTTCTCAGTGGGATTAATGTTGAAGTTCATGAAACTTTCCCTCCTCCTCCTGGTCGGTTTCAAAAATCAGCTGCCGATGTACTTGAAAGAAATAAACAGAGAGAGGCAGCTGAGAAAACAAGACAAGAATCTGAATGGCCCTTGCCAAGGAGCTTCATTGTGCCACCTGCTCCTCCAGTGTATCGTGGAGATCCAAGACTTGATGCAGGCAACATGTTCACAAGAAGTGCTGCCCAACAACCTATATGGAAACCTTATTTTGTCAATGCTGTTAATCTTGAAGAAAGAATTCCAGATATATTCAGCAATGAGCTAATACAGGTTATTTCCCCTGAGTTGCGGAACATGGACGATAAACAGAGAAGAAGATATGAACACATCCTCTCTCAGTCCATGACTAAACCCGAAGAGATCAAATCAGAGTATCCAATAGTTGAACTTATCAATATCTACACTCAGACAACCTTCAGAATAAAATATGCCATCTTTCATGTCAGAAGAGCAAACAACCTGTCATTCTTCCTCAACGAAGCAGACTTAAGGTTTGTAAGTATTGAAGACATCAGCTTCATCTTTGACACCCTCTCTCAGAAAAGAGGAAAGTGGCCAGAAGAATAGTTCGGAAGGGTTGCTCTAATGAAATACATGAGAAATCTAATGGAATACTTTGAGGAACACGATCTGCAACTCGGAGCTGAAAACAACTATCTGAAAGTCAACCTCTTAAAGCCTAACCAGAGCCATCCAGATCTAGAAAAACTTGAAGAATTGATAGTTATCTATGATGGGCATCCAAACTTCAAAGGTGATCGAGGAGTCGTCACAAAGAATACAAAAGGCGAAAAGATCTTCATCAGACTTGATGAACTCATGGCGTATTCAGACGGCACCTTGAAAATTCTCCATCATAAGATACATCAGAAAGTTTGGGAAAACCGGGCAGCCTATACTGATGAAGAACATGCTGAAGCCTATCGTGCTATAGAAAGGATGAGAACTACTCTGTTGAGCAGAAGGCAAATACGCAAGTGGCAAGTGGCATTCGGCATTCGCAACAAATCGGCATACGAATAGATTAATGTATTTATTTGTTGTGAATGATTACACACCTCACTTAGGGGGAGATTGTTAGAAATATTAAAGTGAGGGGTGTAATAAGTAATTACTCAAAGTTGGGGAATTTCAATGTTAAGCTTTGCATATTTCTCAACTCTTGTGTGTGTTTTCTCTCTTAGCTCTCGGCTCTCTTTCTCTCTACTGATTACACATACAAACACATACATTAACTCTTAAGCATTGCTTCATCCGTATAATACGGGACCATCAAATTCAAACACTAATAGATCAATGTATCTATTTCTTTTGACATCTCAGATTGGGGTCAATTTTTCACCCTCTTTTTACATTTTGCTCATTGTCATCTAACACATTTGGCATGGTAGCAGGTGTGTGCACCAGACTAAGTTAGTCTCAACTGTTATTGACTTGTAGACTTGGAATGTCTCGATAGTTTGAATCTTTGATGGATTTTCACATGCATAACCACTTATCAGCCTAGACTCTCATCATATGTCTTACATGCCATCTGTTTCTTATCTGATTTGACTCAAATTTTCAGACAGTTTTCTCAAGAATATGTACATGCCTTCAGTCCTAATTTTACTAGACATACTTTGTATTGAAAGTCAGTGTACCATCATTTTCCATTTGAGTTGGATCAACTTCTCATTATTGTTTTTCTGATTTTGTTTGTATTTTCTATGTTGCACCTATCTCCCCCTAAAATACTAAATAAAAGTAAATACCAAGAACAGAGACACACAGACACAGAAAATAAACACACAGAACATAGACACACAGGCACAGATACGAGAAGTGCATTAAGTTGCATCATCAGAGACACACAGGCATAGTTGACTCTGTCAAAGCTCACTCTCCCATTAGACAAGAAACCTTGAGCTGTGATGTGACCTTCTTTATCACCTGCGAAACTGACATACCCTCCTTTTATTTTTCTGACATTTGAAAGCAGGCTCAGATCGCCTGTCATGTGCCTGGATGCTCCACTGTCTACAATCCACGTGTTATAGCCGCGGGCACCCTTTAAGTCAGCTTGTCCAGTCATGCATGCCTTAGGATCTTTCGATTGAGATTGTACAGTCACTGGCGTTGGTCCGTCAGCTGGCACCGAGGCTGGTTTGTCATTGTGCTCATCAGTAGGCATTACGGATTCTTCCTTACTGGCAAGAAATTCATCATCAGCTTCTTGGACACTATCTGTTTCAGATTGTGACTCATCATTCAGCTCCTGAACACTAGCCAAGTTGGTCTCTGCAACTTCAAAAACATCATCATCTTTAAAGTGCACAGACCAGTCAATCCCCTTATCTTTTTGAACAACCGCCATTGCTTTGGTTGAACTTTCAGGAGATGTTTCTGCTTTCTTTTGAGATGTAGGGAAAGGATACTTAGGTCCTGAGTTCTTTGGTTTGTCACACTCTCTAGCAAAATGACCCTTTTCACCACAATTGTAGCACGTGACAGCTGATTTATCAAAACCCAACTTGGTATCTTTGGTTGCTGTCAGCTCTATCCCGGTTCTCTTCACTAGAGCCTTGGCTCTCCTTACCAGATTAGCATAGGACAATAGAATGTCCTGTCTTTCCATCTCATCATTATCTATCTGGTCATAATCTTCCTGAGTCAAGTAAGCATTTCCAATTTTACCCTTCAGCAGATCATCGTAGGAAGAGACCAAAGCACTAAGCATCCCCATATGCTCCTTTACTTCTTCAGTGCTACCATGCTTGAAGTGTTCCGTGTTTAACGCTGGCCCAGACTTTTTGCTTGAAGGAGCAGAATATGGTGGTCCATTTGAAGTTTCAGAGGCAGACTTGTTTAAAGCACAAACATTAGAAGTAAAAGCTGTCTGCAATGGAGCATTTGATGAAGTGGCTGGAGAAGCAATGGGTCCAGAGCAGTATAGAGAGGGATTTTGAACATAATTGCTCAATCTGTCTAGATTTTACTCCTCCTGTTCATACTCTTTCAGCTTAGTTATAAAATCATTTAGATCCATGCCTTCAAAACCTTCACCATTCTTCAGAATCATTATAAATGGCCTCCAGCTCTTGGGTAGTGCCTTGGATAAAGTCTCTACTTGTTGTCTTTCAGAAACCTGCACACCCAGACTGTCCAACTCACTAAGAAGATGGTTGTATCTGTTAATCAGATCAGGAAGCTTTTCATTCATGTATGCTGTGAAGTGATCAAATTCTTTTCTCAGTTGTGAGGCTTTGAGCTCTTTTAAAGATGCATTCCCTTCATTCCTCTTTTGCAGTGCATTCCACAAAGAATGAGATGTTCTATACCTTCTGAACTGGTGAAATATCTCATTAGGAATGGCTTGGATCAAGTAAGAGTAAGCTTTCTTTTCAGCATCATATGCTTTCCTCCGATCGTCACTCATCATGTCATAAGAAACTTCAATATTCCCTTCACCCTTAGGAATAAAATAATCAGCAGATATAGCCCTGTGCAGTCGCGGATCAATCCCATCAATAAAAATCTCAAAACGTGGTTTCCAGAATGGGTAGTCTTCCATGGTTAAGAGTCGAGGTACTTTATTAATGCCACCTTGTTCATTGTCCATTATCAGATTACTTAAAGCGGTTATAGTCTGTTTAGCAGCCATTGCACTCATATCAGACATTTTGATTAAAAATAAAACAAAAACAGGTACTACGCACGCAATGACCGGAATACGCACGTAGTGGCAGTGTACTACGCACGGAATGAAAAGGACAAGTAGACTATCACACAGACTCAGGTACGCACGGATGAAAGAACTTGTACGCACGTAGTGGATTCACCTCGTACGTAGTGAGTGACTTGTTTTCCAAGATTAGTTCTAACACTAAGATTCAATACGTGCGAAATGAAGGACACTACGCACGTGTTGAAGACGCACTACACACGGACTGAACAAGTCAACCGAACTCGTACTCAACAAGTGAAGATGACATCTTCAAAGCCGATGACGAAGATATCTACATACAAGATTTTGAAATATATGAGCTTACAATTAAACAAGTTTAAGTTTTTATAAAATTATTTTTATAAAAATTAACAAACTTTTTATAAAAATCACAAGCTTGGTAAAATAAGTACAAGACTTCTTATTTTGACAAATACTAAACACAATCTTTCTATGAAGCAATACAACACCAAATTTAGTAAAAGGTATCTTTCAAAGAAGTAAAAGTCCAACATGCTTTATGCATTTGGCTTCTAAACTTCCTATTTGGTGTTTAAATTCAAACATAAGAAGTATGACACCAACCTAACTTTTCTAAGACTCCTTTTCAATACATTTTAATGGTAAAAATGGGTTGTGTGTGGTTTTGGTAAAAGGCCAACATCTATATTTGAGAAGAACAAGATCTTGTAATTTCACTAAGTCTGGACACGTTTTAAACTTTCACCTTTTTTCTTATTTAAACCAACTCAAGTCTTGTGATTTCACTAAGCTCTTGCAATCTGAAATATGGAGAATATATATAAGATCTTGTAACCTCATATACTTTGATATTATTCAATCTTTCAAGATCAAGATCCAAGCAAGAGTGAAAGCCATTCAAGTTCAAACATTACAACATCATTCATATATTTTGTAATAGTGTGAGGATCAACTCTAGCCTTCCAAATTAGAGTGAAATAAGGATCATCTATAGAATTAGAGAGAAGTGAGGATTAACTCTAGCCAACATAATTAGAGTGAAGTTAGGCTTATCTTAGCCTTGTTTGCAAGGAAGAAGATTTTTTTCTGTAAGCTAAAGAGAGAAGGTGTAAAGGTTTATCTCTACCTTCAAAGAGAGAAGTTTTAGTGGAGCAAACTCTTGGTGGGTGAGGCCAAGGAGTGGATGTAGTGCAAGTTTGTTAACACTTGCATGAACCACTATAAATCTCTTGTCTACTCTTGGTGATATCTCTCTATCTCTACTCTCTTTAAATTCTTGTAAATATTTGTTGTGTTGTTATAAACTTCAAGATTAATCCTTATAACACAACTTACAAGTTTTTATAAGTGTAAAAATTGGTAAATTAAGTAAAAGAACCTATTCACCCCCCTCTAGGTTCTAACAAAAATATTAAAGGAATATTTTTAATACTCTTAATGAGGTATATACCTTTTATAATCAATACACCCTTGTACACGGGTTCATATTCATTGGGATTATAAAAACAAGACCACAAATGAAGTTTACCGTAAACTCTTTGTGTGTAACAAACAGGGTTTCAAGAAGCTGAAAATCGGTAGTATTAGCGGAAATCCAAAGAAATGTCAAAGAGATGTAAGAACTGGTTACGAAGCAAAACTACGTGTATCAAAAACAAAAGATGGAAAATGGTGTGTGGATGTCTTTCATAATGCACACAATCACGAGTTAACAACTTTTTTTTAACTGCCACGAGTTAACAACTACCTCGACAAAAGTAATAAAACATTAAATTTAAATTAGTCAAACGAGTTAAAAGTACAGTGATTTGAAGTTAAATTGGTTAAATAGGCGATAAAAGTGTGATTAAAGCTAAACGATTTAAACAGACTACAGTATAGTCAATTAAGGATAAATTAGTCAACATGTCAAATTAAAGTAAAATTGGTCAAACGAGTTAAAATATAGTGAATTGAAGTTAAATTGGTTAAACAAATGATAAATGTGTGATTAAGATTGAAACGGGCAACAATATAGTCAATTAAGGTTAAATTGGTTAAACGGGTCAAATTAAAATGAAATTGGTCAAACAAGTTAAAAGTATATTGAATTGAAGTTAAATTGGTTAAACAAGTGATTAAAGTGTGATTAAGATTAAAACGGGCTACAATATAGTCAATTATGGTTAAATTGGTTAAACGGGTCAAATTAAAGTAAAATTGGTCTAACAAATTAAAAGTATAGTGAGTTAAAGTTAAATTGGTCAAACAGGCGATAAAAGTGTGATTAAGGTTCAAACGTGCTACAATATAAGGTTAAATTGGTCAAATGGGTTAAATTATATAAGGAAACATGAACCTTTTTGATGTTTCCTGAAATCCTTTTGAAGTAACTTCTAAAACTAGATAGAAACTTTTTATATAACAAATTACTTAAATACCCTTTTTAGTTATTTTATAATTCTTCCTATTTTTATTCTTTGTCATTTTACACTATTAAGCTCTACCTACCAACTAATTTGCTAGACACATATTACTAAAAATATACAGCTTCCAGATACAACTACCAGCTATTTCTATCAAACACATTTGATATTAAATTACCAGTTATTTCCGTCATACACAACTGATATTAAATTAGATTGTTAATTTGTTTTGGGCGTTTGATGGATAATTTAAAAAACTTATAGATATTTATATTTGCATATTTTGCAAGAACAAAAGGAAGCGATGAAACGAGCAACAACGAGAATTTACAAGTAATTAGAAAGGGAAAAAAACAAAATAACTATAAGAACAACTACGCAAAAAATTCTCCGGATCCTTATGAAGCCTCATGATCACTTTACAACACTGATATCGAACTCTACGACTTAAGTCGTAAATTAGAAAACAATATGGGCCTGAGTATTGTATTTTTTAATTTAATTAGTTGTGTTATTTTATTTTATATTTCTGAAATTAAGTTGACGTAACTTTATATATATAATAATTAGTTATTTCCTTATATTTTTATGTGTTTTTATTTTAAAGAAGATTATTATATAGGTTTTATAATAGAAGAGTAAAAGTGAAATAAATCGAATACCACTTATACTCTCAAGTAGGGGTGACAGCTGTGTCTTGTTTGGGTTGATGTGTCAGAATCACTTGACACAAATACAATCCATTTATTTATTATTGTCACGATACAAAACACGAACTCGTATATGTTAGACCCGCGTAACACATTTGCTTATACGAGTTAGCGTGTTGGTGGGTCATTTGCAAGTTGGTGGGTTATTAGAAGGTTGACAAGTTGCAAACGGGTCAACATGTTGGAATGTCGGCACTAAAAATCATATTTATTACATCGTGATCTTTTTGTTTAATTTTCCACAAACTAAAAATATCACGATTGTGGATTGTATCAGTTAATTTGAATGATAATCAAAACTTTGTTTATATATGAAATAGATTATATCTATATAAATATTAAAGGGTTCGCGTGTCGATCGTGAAATTTATGTATAACCTAACTTGACTCAGTTATTATACTATTCATATAAGTCAACCCGAACCTAACATGTTTATTATACGTGTTAGACCAAACTCGTTTATTTTCATACTGGATTGGTGTCGTATTTCGTATCGTATCAACAGTTATGATCACCCCTCCTCTCAAGTGGTATGTATAGGGTCAATCAGTGTAGATTGTAGAATCAAGTTGCAACCTTTTATCATGGTATGATATCGTCTCCTTTTATGTATAAATTAACCGTAAAGAAAATGATCGAGAATTCATGTGATGGTAGGTGACTGATATTAGGTGAATAGAATGAGTATTGTTTGGTTCCAATACATGTGCTTTATATACTTTGCTATCATATCATGTTTGCTTCGATATATGCCATCCTTGTGCAGTTGTGCATGATTTCCATCTCTCCAAATATGTAAAATTAAAGTATATACCTTTTTTATTCAACAAAGTAATTCAAAGAATATAAATGTTATCCAAGACTTTTTATTAATTAATTATACGCTATTTTATATATACCTTTATATAGATCTAATATTATAATATTCAAGAGTACTACCTGATATATAATTATTCGAATGTCTTTATATAATGCAATTAAGTTATAATCATTTAGGTAAAAAATTTGTGTAAACTAATTTATTATCGTTATTTTGTTTTGTTATTAATATAACAATTATTCTATTATTAATGAACTTTGTTTTTATATTTGGTCGTTTTTTTTTATAATATCAATAAATTTTACATATAAATAAAAAAAATTTTGAAAGGCAAAGAATTATACTGAAAGTCTCAAAGGTAGAGACAATAATACAAAAGCGTTTATATACAACCAAGAGCAAATAAGAAGTAAGATATTAGCCATCTAACAAAAGAACCCGAGTGACAAAAACCTACGCAATAGGAGATACAAATCTTCATCATTAATTGGCATGCATAAGACCTTTTCTTTTTAGCATTCCGGAGAAATGAATCTGATAGCTTTATACAAAGATAGGAGATCCAACATAAGAAGTAAGATCTTTATCTTTAAGCAAAATTCATAATATCACACTTCCAATAATTAATATAAAATATAACATAAGAGAACTCCCATATATAAGATCCAAGATCAATTAGATTTACGATTAGACCTCATATTAATCTTTCCGATTGCGATGCCTGATGAAACCCAAGATAACTAGATATGAAATACAGATTGAAAAATCATTTATACCTAAAAAAAGAGAAAAAAGAAAAGAAAACACTCTGATGCAGACGAACAAAAAAAAATACAAAACAAAAAAAGATAAAAAAAAATACAAAAGCAGCATGTCGCTGGGAAAAAAAATCTTGCCGGTGGTTATGCACGGGAGCAGCAGGAAAAGAAAAAAAGAACAAGCAACAAGTATTAAACTCATGACTTTTGATTTAAAGGTTCAAGTTGCTACGTCGTTCCACCCATTGATCTAATGTCTATTATCAGCAACAAAATATATATATATAATATTATCAGAAAATTGGTCTTAGTGTATATAATTTCTGATAATACGTAATAAATCAATCTCATTAGTTGATAAGATATGTTAGATAATTTGCTTTTGTAGGGTATGTAGATAGAATATAATGGCAAAGATAAAAATTTACCGTACCATATATAAGTTATGTGTTTCTTACTAGATAAATTCGTATATTTTCATGTTTATTGTTATCCTAAATATGTATATACACCTTATATAGTAGCTAGTTATACGATGACACAAACCGTCACAATCAGTTATATAGGGGTTACTTGTCAGTTATAAGCGGTTACATGTATAGGGTTTAGTTGGGCAATTACTCACACAGCAAATGCTCGGCTAAGCAACGATTAGCCAAGAATATGCACAACTAAATGAGAAACAACGTTAGCTGAGCACTTAACCTACCCTGCTAACCAATTCAACGCTTTGTTGCTTGGATCAACACTCAAGCGCGCTGAGCATGTTAATCAGTTCCAAAAACATTTATTTGATACATTCCCCAACATAACAACTATGTATTTTCGATTGAGATTTGGGACACTACCCTAAGCCTCTACCCCCTTGACCACCACTTGCTAAGTGGCCAGCAAGAATGCCAGACTTTACCTCTTGGACCATGCCATAACTTTGTCCTTAGGATCCCTCGACCCCGATGTATTTTGGGTCTAGAATCATTAAGACTTAAAAGAGTGGTGCACTCTACACCATCCTAACTTATTGCCAAACGAAGCTTAAATCCTTATATCACACTAAAATAGCTAACAAGGTATAGTTATACAATAGTTACGAGTACGGAACATATCATGTAACTTGATAAACCATTATAGATTATTTATGCATGGAAATTTTTATTTATACATAAAGATGTACAATTATTTGGATGATTAAATTCAAGTTATGTATATACATACACGGTTACACACACCAATCACCATCTCCATTATGTCACCCCACTACTATCTTCTTGATCATGGTGGCTTTAGCAAGGATGGCTACATCGACAGTTGCAATGGTAATTAGTGGTGATAAAAGGCAGTGTTGTTGGTGGTAACAAGGTGGTGGTGGTGTCCCTAAATAAATTTAGAGACTCCACATAAAGAGTAAAAAATGGACTCTTTAAATAAATTTTTTATTTATATTTGTTATATAACTTTTAATATATAATGTTGATGTAAATACAAGTGAATAATGGTTTAACTCTCAAAGTTTTTGTTTAGTTTCAATTTAATCATCAAAGTTTTATTTTAAACGGTTTTACCATAAATTGTCAGGGCTGGGGCCCCAAGTGATTAATTGATAATCTCAAGCACAAACATAATCTACTTGAAAAAGTTTTTATTTTGGGGGCTTATAAATATTTATGTTTTTTATAATTCCCTCAAGAATATAACATCCGAATGAGTCTAGAGGGCTGAAAATTATGAAAACTAGAAACTCAAGCCTCAATAATCTCCCATAAACCTATTGTTGAATACACCCATAAAATAATTTGCATTTGATGTTTAATTTGAGACTAAATTATTATTACATTGAACGAACTAATGTCTTATGCAGATCACAGAGCTTATTATTGGATTAAAAACTTAAAATACTTAAATTACTTTTTTCTTTATACTTTTTTTGTTTAAATGAATATTTTCTTATGCTTTAAATAGATTTTCCTCCTTTTCGTATTTATTTAATCTTATTAACATCGTTGACATTTATTATTATCATTACTACTACTATTATTATAATAATAATAACAATTATTAGTATTATTAATATTAAGTTTCAAGACATGAAAACATTATGAAAAACTTCTAAATATTTTAGAAAAACAGCTCTCAATTTTAAATACTTGTGTTTGAATTATATTTTTCCTGTTTGTTTATATTAAAATTCTCGTTGCAACGCGTAGATATATGCCAGATCTATGCCAACTCGTTTTCATTATAAGCTAACACTGTGTTCTAGAGTTATACGTGAAAAGAAAATAAAATAATATAATTATTATAAAAGACAAGAAGAGAACTGAGAGGAAAATGTTTTTGTCATTGGGAGTATATGAGTTCCAAGAAAAAATGACAGGAGAAGTGAAATATAAAATATTTTTTTTTTCAAAATCTTTCCAAATTTGGAAGGAAAAACAAAAAAGAAAATACGTGATATTTTCCTTCTAAAGTCCATTATTTTTTCTTTTAAAAAACTTGAGAAATCATTTTCTTCTTTAAATCTTTGTTTTCTAATTTTAACTCCAAAACCTGTCCAAATAATGTACTAAAAGAGCGTGCCATTTTTACTGTTTTTTTCTTGGGTTGCGGTGGGGGACTCATTATAGTAAATGAATTTAGATGAAGGAAAGAGACGTCTTACCTAAATTGTATAAATACCAAAACAATTTTTTTTCTTTTATGAGAAGCCAAGAACACAATTCTGATTGATATATAAAGGCTGAAATTATATATCATTATATCCACACATGTAAAGTGATTGTCTTTTTGTTGATGGTTTATACTGCAATGACATAATTGCCCTTGCAAATTATTTCTTGTAGGGCCATTTAGTTGGGATCTTGGTTATTCTGCATTGAGCTAACTTCCAAATTGATGCTTGTGTTGGAAGATAGATGAGGTTGTGTTGGGTCAAGAGTAAAGGTGTAGTATTGTTTTGGTAATTTGTAGGTTCGATTGGCCTTTTGGTTTGCATGTGCATATTACATTTATATACCCACATGGGTGTTGGCTTTGTGACTATGTGAGTTTTGACTTGTAAAGAGCTAGCTACTATTTCTTGTTAGGAACCTAGGGTTACTTGGTTTATGACTTGGTCATCCTTTGCCATTTTTTAAATATCGAAGGTCAACCATACATTTGACATAAGCATTTAGAGGGGACGGAGTATTGGTCGAAATCGCCCTCGTCTTTCAGTATCATGGTCCCGTCATCTACTTTAGTGGGCTCGTAATGTGTCATAGTTATGCACTTTATGATACTGATGATAGTTGTGACATCATGACCTTAATTATCATTTATTAAACTTAATAATGCACCCCAACTACTATTATTCTTTTTGTATATATTGCATTCAATCTCAAACACAATTGTTGGTGAAATGATCTTATCAGTTAAGATTTGATGAGACAAAGTTAAGTTTGTAAGATATGTTCTAAATACAACTTAAACAGAATTATGAAGCTTGATCAGACTGAGCACTTATAGTGTTTCAGACTGAGCATAAGCTAAGCATATAGTTGATCAGCTTAGACTATATCTTAGTTAGTTTATCAATATGTTTGATAAGCTGTGTGTGTCACCTAAAGTATAGGTTGTGTATTCAGCTTGATGTGTTTCAGGCCGAGTGACTCAGTCTGTAGACTGAGTCAGCTCAACAGAGTTGCTAAGTAAGTTCTAGCTAACTCTTATGACTTCTAAGAATGAGTTAGTCATTATACATGCTAGTACATGTTTGATTTCGAGTTTGTTCTCGAAGAACTCAGCTTGATGAGGGTCAAACTAAGTAACTCAGCCTGACAAAAGAAGTCAGTTTAAGAGAATTTAAATATGTTTTAAGTTCTGTAATTCTCTATATCTACGGTATGGATAAGAAGATTCCAGAATCAAGATTGAAGATTGAAGACTCAAGATAGAAGATTCAAGATTCAAGATTCCGGGTTATCCGTTAGTTTGTTAGCAGTAGGATAAGTTCTAGTTTGTTAGGATCCGTAGGAACAAATTATAAATACTGATCTCTTGATTAGTTTAGAGGAACCTCAACCTAACCTCACCATCGTATGTGTTACGAATATTGATACATTGTTTGTGTGTTCAACGTGATCAATAAATTCACAGATTGCCAACATAGTTCGTGTGTTCGATCTTCACGTCTGTTGTGAAGTTGGTAAGTATTCAATCTGTGAATAAATCTTGTTTAGAGAGTTAATCTGTATCTATAATCATAAGTTGATTATAGATAGCAAGTTTGATCAATTAGTTTGAGAGATTGAGAGATTTGATTTATATTAGGTGTTTACATATCAAGTGTTGCTTACTTGATAGTCATTGTAATCATCTTCTTATTAATTAAAGCATTCGATTTCATGTGGTTTGATTTGTGTAACACTTTTTATTGATTTGTTCAATTCTCCGCAGAAAGTGTATTCAACCCCCCTTCTACACATTACTTGTTTGTTGTTTATCTCACCAAGGGGCCAACAACAATACTACACATTCATGGTCGATTTACTGATGATACACAACCAACTTCTACAAGATACCCAAACATATCTCAACAATATCAATATTATCAATTTTTTAACAATTTATTATATAACTGTCTCAAATCGGCAAGTACATACACATCAAGCAGTAACTCGTCAATACCACCACAATAAATGAGTTTAACACATTTTAACCCGTTGGTGTCTCAATGACAACAACAATTTTGAATACTTAGTTTTTGGCTTTTTAAAGAGAATACCCAGTTTTGAAATAGCAAGTAATATCAAACACCCTGTATTAGAACCTTATAGGTTACAATGAACACATCTATCGAACATTCATTGATAAATGTATATGCTATATATATATATATATATATATATATATATATATATATATATATATATATATATATATATATATATATATATCAAGTATTCAAAATAAATATAGAAAAGATGTCTGTAGTTTTATGTATGTGACCCTATAAGCTCATGCTTTGTTGTAAAAGTTGCTAACATTGTCTTGTGGACATTATTCCAATTAAATATCCTTCTAGAATATAAGAACATCCATATATAATTATATATGGATCTTATGCTCTCGTCTATACTGTAACGCCACCCCTAACAAGCTTAAAATTAGAGTTAATTTAAACTTTTTAAACATCGATTATCAAAAAGTGTTGCAGCGGAATATAAACACCATTTACAAAAACTACTACAAGATTGATTCGGCTAATTAATTACAACAAAAAGATTAGCCAAGTTCAAAGCTACAAGCGTTACCAACTAGTTCCCGACCACCGGATCCAAAAACAAACTACAACGTGTTCCCCAAAAGGTATATACAACAAAAGCTACCATCGGTACCCGCCTCACCAGGCCTCTAGCATCAACCTGCGAAAAAGGTAAATCTTGCACCGTTAGCTACAACTAGCTAGTGAGCACCAATTACACATAAGCAACAATAAGCAGGCTATCATGTATCAGAACAGCACACAGGGCTATCCTATCATATTGTGACGTGACAAACGTGTCAGCAGTAGTCGTATGTTGCAGGGGAGCTAACCCCGCTCAACAACCCAAAAGCATTCCACATAGTACGCCAATTATCTATCATGTTGGTTCCCATCTATCAAGGAACCTTACTCCTTAGAGGAACGGCGGCCTGCAGGACCATCACCCAAGCGTATACTACTTGAGTACCGTTAGTGCCCGGGTACTAACTCCCGTCTACCCGAGAACCCAGCCAAGTATTGACACCCGTCTACCTGACTGACCTCCGTGTTCTCCAATTCAGTGTCCGGACAAAACTTCATAAACAACTAGTTGATCCAATAAGGATCCAGTTCATGCGCGCATATAATCACAACAATATCTTTCATATCAACAATAATAATACTAAGCATGCTTGTACAACTTTATCATAACATACCTCCATTTCCACGTATCAATACACCAATCATGTGTCAACATGTACTACAGATAACTTACCTACTGAGACTCCTGGGAAACCGGTACTCACCTCGAAACTACAAGAGGCAGATATGCAATCGGGAATCCCAAGAGCACACAGAATCGTCTGAGTCACCTAACACCAATAAACACAGATAAACACCCCTTAGTATACACTACAACAGACTGCACTAACAACAGTCTCAACAAAAGGTCAACATGGCTTCTGACAGCCTCCTACGGCCGCAGGAACATGTTCCTACGCCCGCAGAACAACATTCCAACACGCACTACGGCCGCAGTACATATGCACTACGCCCGTAGGATCTCTTGCCAAAGAACCATGACCTACGGCCGTAGTAACCATATCCTACGCCCGTAGTAGGTACCATTTGGGCAACTACGGCCGTAGGTTATGTACCCACGCCCGTAGTCTTGTTTCCATCACCCGTAGGTGGTAATCCTCATAAATTCAATCCTACGGCCGTAGCAACCATTTCCTACGACCGCAGTAACATAAACAACACCCTACGGCCGTAGTAACATCATACTACGCCCGTAGGAACCATATTTACAGCGTGTTCTTGCTCTGTTCGTAAACAGACGCTGTTTTACGGGTTTTTGACTCAAAATCCAACTTGAATCCATATTCAAGTGTTTATACAACATTTCTAACATATATACTAACTTACTAACATGATTTGGTCACAAAAACAACATCAAAACACTTCTAAATCTTCACTTTGACACCACACACACAAGGACATGAAGAACTAGGTTTATGAACAAGAACTTACAAAAGATGATGATCAAACTCCACAAGAACAGATTCAGTACACGAATCCAGCCTCTAATCTTGACCCAACTTAGTTTTTCCTCTTCAAATCCACAAAGGTTTGGGTGTGGCTTTGCTTGTACGTACATATGTGTGTGTAAAGTGTGTGTATGTGTCTTTAGCTTATCCAGTAAAGAAGAAAGAGGATATAGACCGACTTAACAAGTTAATACCCCATCTCGGGTATTTCGTTCTCCTATTCAACTTAAAACACAACTTAGGGTTATCCGTTTCAACTAACGGAGATATTTTTGGAACCATTATCCAAAACCGTTCAACTATTTGTCAACATGGTCAACTTATGACACTTTTCATAATACTACATTTTTATCCACATTTAACACCAGTTAACACCATTTAACACCAATTAGCACCAATTCATGTTTAAAACACCAATTAACATTTAAGACACCATTTAACAACATTTATACTACAGTTAGCAACAAAACACCAATTAAAGTCAACGTACAACTGTTAAAGCTACATGTACTACAGTTTACAACTAGGCCCCATTTTGGGGTGTTACAAATCTACCCCCCTTAAGAAGATTCCGTCCTCGGAATCTGATCGTCAACAAACAAGTGAGGGTATCGAGCTTTCATGTCATCTTCCGTTTCCCAGGTTATATTCGAACCCAGGTTATGCTTCCATTTGACTAACACCAGTTTAATCAACTTTCGACGCAACTTTTTGGTTTTAGAATCAAGTATCTCTACAGGCTCTTCAACTAAGCGCTTTGAAGCGTCAATCTTCAGTTCTTGTAGAGGCAGAATCTGGTTCTCCTCCACCTTACACTTACGCAGATAACACACGTTGAATGTGTTGTGAATTCCAGATAACTCTGGAGGCAACTCTAGCGTAACTGTCTGATCATTAACCACGCGAATGATCCGAAATGGACCAATGTAACGTGGACTCAACTTACCCTTTCTTCCAAAACGAATCACGCCTTTCCAAGGAGAAACTTTCAAGAACACCCGATCGCCCTCCTGGAATACAACTGGTCTGCGCTTAGGATCAGCATATACTTTCTGTCTGTCACGGGCCGCTTTGAGCTTTTCCCGCGCAATCTTCACTTTATCTGCCGTAATCTGAACAATCTCAGGTCCAGCAAACTGCTTTTCACCGGGTTCTAACCAACATGTGGGAGTACGACAACGCCTCCCATACAACATTTCATAAGGTGGCATCCCAATACTGGAGTGGTACGAGTTATTATAAGCGAACTCGACCAACGGCAAGTGAGAATCCCACGCACCACCAAATTCGAGAATACATGCGCGAAGCATGTCCTCCAACGTCTGGATAGTTCTTTCCGACTGGCCATCTGTCTGCGGATGATACGCCGTGCTCAGATGAACACGTGTACCAAGTTCATGTTGCAAGCTCTGCCAAAAGTGTGAAGTAAATCTCGCATCACGATCCGACACAATCGAACATGGCAAACCATGTCGTGACACCACTTCATCTACATACAGCTTTGCTAACATTTCTAGCGGAGTGGACTCACTGATAGCTAGAAAATGAGCGCTCTTTGTCAGTCTATCGACAATGACCCAAATAGCATCATGACCCCGGAGGGTCTTTGGCAACTTTGTCACAAAGTCCATCGTAATGTGATCCCACTTCCACTCAGGGATCTCAAGTTGCTGCAAACTGCCATAAGGCTTCTGATGTTCTGCCTTAACTTGCGCACAGATCTGACATTTTTCCACAAAAGAAGCAATATCTCGCTTCAAAGTAGGCCACCAGTACAATGCCTTTAAGTCATGATACATCTTTGTGCTGCCCGGATGAACCGACAGCCTAGATTTATGAGCTTCCTGCAGTATCAGCTCACGATTATCACCATGAAGAGGTACCCACACGCGAGACTGAAACGTCTTTAGTCCGCGAGTATCATCAACAAGTTGATCTTTCAGCTTTTTCATCGTTTCTGCTTTTAAGTTTTCATCTTGCAACGCTACTTGCTGCGCTTCCTTCAATCGAGCAATGATATCGGGAACCACAGTAAGTTTCATAAATCTAGCATCTGCAGTAGAGCTCTTGCGACTCAATGCATCCGCCACCACGTTGGCCTTACCAGGATGGTAGCGAATTTCACAATCGTAGTCTTTGATCAACTCGAGCCATCTACGTTGTCTCATGTTGAGCTCTTTCTGCGTGAATACATATTGCAGGCTCTTGTGATCCGTACAGACCACACACTTGGTACCATAGAGATAGTGCCTCCACAATTTCAACGCAAACACCACCGCTGCCAACTCAAGATCATGAGTCGGATAATTGCCTTCATGAGGTTTCAATTGCCTTGAGGCGTAGGCAATCACTTTATCTCGCTGCATCAACACACACCCCAATCCAGAATACGAGGCATCATAGTAAACAATGAAGTCTTCAGATCCCTCTGGCAAGGAAAGTATTGGAGCCTCGCACAATAGCCGTTTCAAATATTGAAACGCCTGTTCTTGAGCTTCCACCCAAACAAATGCAACATCTTTGCGGGTTAATTTAGTCAGAGGACCCGCAAGCTTAGAAAAGTCGCGGATAAACCGCCGATAGTAACCAGCTAGACCGAGAAAACTTCTAACTTCAGAAGGAGTTCGAGGAACTCCCCAATTCATAACCGCTTCGACTTTTGCCGGATCAACTTTCACGCCATCACTGCAAATCACGTGACCGAGAAAATGAACTTCTCGTAGCCAGAACTCACACTTTGAGAATTTAGCGTAAAGCTTCTCCCGTTTAAGAGTTTCGAGTACCTCTCGCAAATGCAACTCGTGTTCAGCTTCAGTCTTAGAATAGATGAGAATATCATCAATAAACACAATCACCGATTTATCAAGAAATGGACGACAAACCCTATTCATCAGGTCCATGAAAACAGCAGGAGCATTGGTTAAACCGAAAGGCATCACCAAAAACTCATAATGACCATAACGAGTACGGAAAGCCGTCTTTGGAACGTCTTCATTAGCAACTAACACTTGGTGGTATCCAGACCGCAGATCAATCTTTAAGAAGCACGTCGCTCCCTGCAGTTGATCAAACAAATCATCTATCCGCGGCAGAGGATATTTGTTCTTTACCGTTCGCTTATTCAGCTCCCGATAATCAATGCACATTCTCATAGTCCCGTCTTTCTTTTTCACAAATAGCACCGGAGCACCCCAAGGAGAAGAACTCGGGCGAATAAAGCCTTTGTCTAGTAACTCCTGAATTTGCGTCATCATCTCGCGAACCTCGGAAGGAGGAAGACGATATGGAGCTTTAGCCACAGGGGTAGCCCCCGGAACAAGATCAATTCTATACTCAACATCTCTGACTGGCGGTAACCCAGGCAACTCATCAGGAAATACCTCTGGATAATCGGTCACCACCGGAATATCACGAACAACACGTTTCTCCAGTTTAGCATCAATCACATGTGCTAAATAGGAATCGCAGCCTTTCGAAACCGACTTTCTTGCTTTCAACAGAGAAATGATAGGAATATCTAGCTTTTGTCTCTCTCCACGAGCCACAGCATATGACCCGTTAGGTAAAGGAACTTTAATCAACTTCTTGGAACAGAAAATCTCAGCGTTCAACTTACTAAGCCAATCCATCCCAATCACAACATCGAATCCCGCAATCGGCATTAAAAGAAAAGAAACAGGAAAACTACTCCCGTCAATATCAATAACCGCTTGAGGGACACTATCTACAACAGAAACTACTTTACCACTAGCAGTCTCTACTCTTACAGGCTCAGACAACACAGATACAGACATTTGCAGTTTATCACAGAAAGAGACAGACACAAATGAATATGTAGCTCCAGAATCAAACAGTACACATGCTGGGGTAGAGTTAATAAGAAAAGTACCCGTAATCACGTCCCCAGCACCCTTCGCCTCCTCTTTCGTCATCTGAAACGCACGCCCTTTAGCACGGGGAGCGTTGTCTTTCTTCTGCCCTGAGGCAGATCCTCCAGTTCCAGCGTCTGACTTTGACCGACAATCTGTAATCCGGTGCCCTGGCTTATGGCACTTGTAACAGACGTTCTCCTTAAACTCGCACTCATTCACCGAGTGCCCTTTCTGACCACATCTAAAACAACGAGTAGTGGCCTTCGAACAATCACCGGCATGGTAGGTGCGACACAGAGAGCACCAAGAACCCTCAAACTTAGCCTTCTTCGAAGAATCAGGCTTTCCCCCAGTCGACGACTGCCCCTTGGAAGTAACAGATTTTGAAAACTGCTGAAACTTCCTTTTCTGACCCTCAACAACATGATCCCCCTTTCCCTGGCGTCTATCCCCATCAATCTGTCGGGCTATCTCAAACGCCCGATCCAAAGTAGCCGCAGCTCTAACATGAGCGCGATAATCAAGTGGCAACATGTTCACAAACTTGCGCATCTTGGCTTTCTCGTCAGTCACCAAATGCGGTATGAATCTAACCTTATCCGTAAAAGCATGAATAAGGTCCTCAACAGGCTTGTCCCCCTTACGGAGACTACTGAACTCATTCTCCAATCGCTCCAGATCATAGTCTGTACAATACTTAGATTTCAACTTCTCAGAAAACTGCTCCCAAGTCAGAGCATCAATCACCTCCGGCTTCAACGTATCTTTAACTGTATCCCACCAATCCAGAGCTGGCCCTTTCAACCTCTGAACAACATATCTGACGCGAAGCTCACGTTCACATTCACAAGCTTCGAACACCTGATCCGTCTCACGTAACCAACGAATAGTCTCAGAGGGATTATCACTACCCTCATAAACCTTCGGCCCGCAAGACAAGAACTTCTTGTAAGAGCACTTCTTTGGCTTCTTCACTGCCAAAGCATTTTGCAACAGCTCCCTCGTCAATCGGAGCTCCTCCTCTAACAGTCTAACATATGCCGCCTGCTCTTGATCGTGTCTTGGCGGTTCCACATTATGCTGAGAAGCCTCGTCCTCAGCTTCCCGTCTTTCACTTGAGGCCTCGTCCTCCATTCGTTTGAGAGCCTCTTCTGTCGTAGCTCTACGTTCGGCCATTTCTACTCAACTAAATATTTACACGTAGACCACAGTTAGTACACCATTTATTCACCACGTACAAATACTACAGTTAATCTATCACATAGGACAGCCACATAACACTCAACTCAACTCCAATTACCTAGATAGGAACACTTAACGATGGTCGGGCCCGAGCTTGAGATTGAATACTTCTACGAGTACTCAATTCCTCAAACTTAGGCTCTGATACCTACTTGTAACGCCACCCCTAACGAGCTTAAAATTAGAGTTAATTTAAACTTTTTAAACATCGATTATCAAAAAGTGTTGCAGCGGAATATAAACACCATTTACAAAAACTACTACAAGATTGATTCGGCTAATTAATTACAACAAAAAGGTTAGCCAAGTTCAAAGCTACAAGCGTTACCAACTAGTTCCCGACCACCGGATCCAAAAACAAACTACAACGTGTTCCCCAAAAGGTATATACAACAAAAGCTACCATCGGTACCCGCCTCACCAGGCCTCTAGCATCAACCTGCGAAAAAGGTAAATCTTGCACCGTTAGCTACAACTAGCTAGTGAGCACCAATTACACATAAGCAACAATAAGCAGGCTATCATGTATCAGAACAGCACACAGGGCTATCCTATCATATTGTGACGTGACAAACGTGTCAGCAGTAGTCGTATGTTGCAGGGGAGCTAACCCCGCTCAACAACCCAAAAGCATTCCACATAGTACGCCAATTATCTATCATGTTGGTTCCCATCTATCAAGGAACCTTACTCCTTAGAGGAACGGCGGCCTGCAGGACCATCACCCAAGCGTATACTACTTGAGTACCGTTAGTGCCCGGGTACTAACTCCCGTCTACCCGAGAACCCAGCCAAGTATTGACACCCGTCTACCTGACTGACCTCCGTGTTCTCCAATTCAGTGTCCGGACAAAACTTCATAAACAACTAGTTGATCCAATAAGGATCCAGTTCATGCGCGCATATAATCACAACAATATCTTTCATATCAACAATAATAATACTAAGCATGCTTGTACAACTTTATCATAACATACCTCCATTTCCACGTATCAATACACCAATCATGTGTCAACATGTACTACAGATAACTTACCTACTGAGACTCATGGGAAACCGGTACTCACCTCGAAACTACAAGAGGCAGATATGCAATCGGGAATCCCAAGAGCACACAGAATCGTCTGAGTCACCTAACACCAATAAACACAGATAAACACCCCTTAGTATACACTACAACATACTGCACTAACAACAGTCTCAACAAAAGGTCAACATGGCTTCTGACAGCCTCCTACGGCCGCAGGAACATGTTCCTACGCCCGCAGAACAACATTCCAACACGCACTACGGCCGCAGTACATATGCACTACGCCCGTAGGATCTCTTGCCAAAGAACCATGACCTACGGCCGTAGTAACCATATCCTACGCCCGTAGTAGGTACCATTTGGGCAACTACGGCCGTAGGTTATGTACCCACGCCCGTAGTCTTGTTTCCATCACCCGTAGGTGGTAATCCTCATAAATTCAATCCTACGGCCGTAGCAACCATTTCCTACGACCGCAGTAACATAAACAACACCCTACGGCCGTAGTAACATCATACTACGCCCGTAGGAACCATATTTACAACGTGTTCTTGCTCTGTTCGTAAACAGACGCTGTTTTACGGGTTTTTGACTCAAAATCCAACTTGAATCCATATTCAAGTGTTTATACAACATTTCTAACATATATACTAACTTACTAACATGATTTGGTCACAAAAACAACATCAAAACACTTCTAAATCTTCACTTTGACACCACACACACAAGGACATGAAGAACTAGGTTTATGAACAAGAACTTACAAAAGATGATGATCAAACTCCACAAGAACAGATTCAGTACACGAATCCAGCCTCTAATCTTGACCCAACTTAGTTTTTCCTCTTCAAATCCACAAAGGTTTGGGTGTGGCTTTGCTTGTACGTACATATGTGTGTGTAAAGTGTGTGTATGTGTCTTTAGCTTATCCAGTAAAGAAGAAAGAGGATATAGACCGACTTAACAAGTTAATACCCCATCTCGGGTATTTCGTTCTCCTATTCAACTTAAAACACAACTTAGGGTTATCCGTTTCAACTAACGGAGATATTTTTGGAACCATTATCCAAAACCGTTCAACTATTTGTCAACATGGTCAACTTATGACACTTTTCATAATACTACATTTTTATCCACATTTAACACCAGTTAACACCATTTAACACCAATTAGCACCAATTCATGTTTAAAACACCAATTAACATTTAAGACACCATTTAACAACATTTATACTACAGTTAGCAACAAAACACCAATTAAAGTCAACGTACAACTGTTAAAGCTACATGTACTACAGTTTACAACTAGGCCCCATTTTGGGGTGTTACATATACTTTAAGAGGGTCATAGTTATTTGTAAATATGGACATATGGTAGACCTTAACGTGAAGTCTTCACAAAAGTAAAGGGAATGAATAAGTGATTCATTAAGCGCTATGCATGTCAATATCCTTAGATCTCGGTATTTGGACATTCTTAAACGTTTTAATTATTAAAGGTTTAATTGTACACAATATACTTATCATTAGATTATGATGTCTCATGTTATACTTGTGTACCAGAGCTTTGCTCTTAGGCAGGGCCTAAGGACGCTTGATATTGATGTGATCCTGATGTATACATGTTCTATGTTAATGTTGCCCTTTAGGCATCATGGCTTAGCCTTTGGTAGGGGTGTTCAAAAATATCCGTATCCGATCCGAAACCCGAATATCCGAAAAATCCGATCCGAAAATATCCGAAAATTCGGATATCCGAAATTTCGGATATACCCGAAATTCGGATATCCGAATTTTCGGATTCGGATTCGGATAGTGTTTTTCTGATTTTTCGGATATTCGGATATCCGAAATATCCGATTAATGTTTTTTTCTAATTAAAATATTATTTTTAATAATTAATAATATACAAATAAAGAAGCAAAAGGAGCCCTAGCCCACATTCACGCAGCCTCTGTTGCTCTACTGCTCTGCTCCTTATTTCACCGATGACCGACCCTATCATCTACGCCGGCTACCGGCTCCACCGAGCACCGACCGGCTAAGCAGACGACAGGAGACGAGCAGGCGACGGCAGACGAGCGACGAGCAGGCGACAGCAGAAGAGACGCAGAGCAACGGTAGACGAGCAGGCGACGAGTGACGAGCAGAAGCCTCCGGCGACCGAGACGCATACGACGAGCGACGGCAGAAGCCTCCGGCGACCAACGCCCCTTCTCCATCTCGATACTCTGACTTCTCCTTCCCCATCTCTCTGTCAGAATCACTCGATTGGGGCAACTTCAAACTTGAAATGTTGGTGATTTGCATCCTTCACAGTTCACAGTAAGTTTAAACTTAAAAATACCCTATCAATCATATGTGATTAAACTTTGTTTATATTATGTGATTTTTTATGTATGAATCTCTGATGATTTTGGGTGTATGATTTTGCTTTTATTATTCTTGTTTTGTTGTATGAATTTGGGGACAAGTATTGGATATGTAATTATGTACGCTGGGATTTATGTTGTTTGAAAAATGAAATTTACTTGCTGCTGTTGTAAAGTTTCAAATTAATTGTTGTTGGTTCGTGAGTGTTTGGTCATGGAAGTTGTATCAGATTACCATATGCTGTTGTCATTTACAAAGTTTGGTTCGTAAGTGTCGTGCCCAACAAAGAAGATCATGTGTGGAGAAGAAAGCATTTATATATTCTAGGCACTAAAATGAGGGTGGTAAAATGAAAGCACATATTTGGTATTTCTCATGTGTGTTAAAGAAACAGTGTGCAGACATATTTGGTATTTCTCATGTGTGTTTGTAATATGACCTTTGAGAAGCAATAAGGTTTTGAGCTGTTCTAAAAAAAAATTTACTTGTTAAAATTTCGGATATTTCGGATTATCCGATATCCGTATCCGAAATTTCGGATATCCGAATTTCGGATATCCGAAATTTCGGATACGGATATCGGATAGTAAAATGCACTATCCGAAATTTTCGGATATCCGAAATTCGGATATCCGAAAATCCGGATATCCGAAAATGAACACCCCTAGCCTTTGGGAGGGTGAACCGAGTTTGTGGGATGAGAACCAACACAGTAAACATATATGTTTTCATTGTGCTTACTTCTTTTAGGCTAAGACTCAAAGAATATTTAGCCATACGAGCTTGTAAAACCGATAGTCATATCTAAAACAGCTTCATCTTGTATGTTTATAAATTGTGTGTTTGTCAGCTACACGGTCCTATCTACCGATAACATACATTTATATTAAACAATTAAATTATTTCATTTAATTGCATAGTATCTATCTAATTGTAACATGGCAATTCATGAAGGAGTACATGTTACGTACGATACTCCCACAATAAATCTACGAGTCTACGACAACTTATGAACACACATATATAAATAGAACAACTTCTGAATTTTGTCTTAGGGTAAAAGTGAACAAAAAATATATATAAAAAAGGAAATAAAAAACTGTCATTAGCATGTAATAAATGTACGTGGCAGGTTCCACAAATGTCACGTGGTACTGGTCCAGGTCACCGCCAAATCCTCTGAGCTGTTAACCCGAACCTTCCACGTAGGACAGGACAACCGTTGGTTATTCCCGAACCTAACTCCCAACCTAACCTCACCTCTCAATAACAAAACCCCAAAAATCAAACATTAAACAAAAATTCTTGAAAACATTAAAAAAAACAAATGTAGAAGTCGGAGCAGTCATTGCTTTTGCTCCTTCTCCTTCTCTAAGAAGCCAAAAATCCCAATTCGTTTGCGTTCTCACCAAGCCATTATCATCATCATCATCATCAGAAGCAAGGCAGCATCCTCTTCTCTTCTACTTTCTCTCTCTGCTTTCTCTCTCTATAAAATTTTCAGAGCTAGCTAGCTGTCTTCTCCATTAAAGCTTTCACGGCCACATTTTCCCACCAGAAAGTGAAATAATCACTCCCTTCACGGTAAAGTATCATCAACCTCTTCGCTTCCCTTTCCTTTACTTACATATAAATATATTCCGATTGATTGTATATCCTTTATCAAATCTTCCTCTTCTTCAATTGAATCTCTCTTTTTAATTTGGTTATGATGAAGGGAATGTGGATTCATTTGTTGGTTCTTCTTCTACTTGTTAATCGGTCTCTGTTTTGTTCTGCTATTTTGGACCCTGTTGATTTTTTGGCGTTGCAATCGATTAGAAAATCGCTGGAAGATATGCCTGGGTCGAATTACTTTTCTTCATGGGATTTCACTTCTGATCCTTGTAATTTCGCCGGTGTTTATTGTGAAGGGGAGAAAGTTGTTGCGTTGAACCTTGGTGATCCACGCGCCGGTGCTCCTGGACTCGCCGGACGCCTTCATCCTTCCATCGGAAAGTTGACTGCTCTCGCTGAGTTTACCGTTGTTCCTGGTCGGATAATGGGTGCACTTCCGGCGACATTGTCCCAATTGAAGAATCTCCGGTTTTTAGCCGTTAGTCGGAACTTTATCACACACGAAATTCCGACGACATTGGGCGAGCTTCGTGAGTTAAGGACACTTGATCTGAGCTATAATCAGCTCACCGGCGGTGTTCCGTGGGCAATCGGAAATTTGCCGGCATTAACCAATCTTATTCTCTGTCACAATCATCTTTCCGGTTCAATACCCCATTTCGCTTCCCAAAGTCTAACCCGGTTAGACCTCAAACACAACGACTTATCCGGTTCTATTGGACCGGATTCCCTCCCTCCTTCTCTACAATATCTTTCTCTGTCCTGGAACCGGTTTTCTGGACCAATGGACCGTCTGTTACCCCGGCTCAACCGGTTAAACTACCTGGACTTAAGCCTGAACCAATTCACCGGTCCAATCCCGGGCTGCGTCTTCAGCTTCCCGATAACCAACCTGCAACTCGAGAGAAATCAGTTTTCCGGGTTCGTTCAGCCGGGAAGCTCTGTTTCGATTCAGACGGTTGATCTTAGCCATAACATGTTATACGGTGAAGTCTCACCACTTTTTGCGACGGTTCAGAATCTTTACCTGAACAATAACCGGTTCACCGGTTCAGTTCCGACGGTTTTTGTCGACCGGTTAATGGCCGGCAGCATACGACTATTATATCTACAGCATAATTTTCTGACCGGAATGCCGATTAACCCGAGGGCTGCGATTCCTCTGAGCAGTTCGTTGTGTTTGCAGTACAATTGCATGGTCCCCCCGGTTCAGACTCCATGCCCGATGAATGCGGGTACGCAGAAGACCCGACCCACTTCACAATGCATGGAATGGAAAGGGTAAAATTGGGAATTACTCGGTTAATTTTGCTACTTAATTAGTATAAAAATATATATATATATATGTAATCATAAATAGGTACCGAGTATTTTTTGTGATAGGTGGTTTTAGATTCTTTTAATTAATTTTTGATGTCAAGAATGAAATTGGGAAAAGAAGACATTTATAATCATGATTTATGATCATAATATATTTCTTGTGAATAATTTTTTGCTGTCTATTAATTTAGTGGATATCTAAATGCAGTTTTATGTTAATGTTTTCTATCTACTATGAAAATTTTGGAGCAATCTTGAAAATGTGTGTTTGTGTTTATTTCCTGTTAGTTTTTTTTTACGTGTATATTTTTTTTAATTGAACATACTCTCCATGCTCGAAAGTTTATATCCGAGTCTGTTTGACCCGTAAGTCGATCTGATCTGATTTGTCCGCTTTATAAGGCTTATTTTATAGTTCTTTTACGTGTAAATAATTATGAGTGTTGCTTTTTGAAGCCTAGTCTGTCTCTCAACATTCATAATTATAATAAAATGTAGGCTTAATATCTAATCAAAGTTGATTAAAATACAGAGTAAGTTGTTATGTAAAAATAAGTTAATATATTTTCTTACTATTTTTTTTAGTTATAAAATAGTTATAAAACTAATTAAAATGTTAAAATTAATAGAATATGTAAGAAAAAAGAGTTAGTAAATTTCGTATATCATCAAACAATAAATTATATTTATTGGTGTTGTAATATTGGATAGTGGTAGCGGGTGTAGTCAATAAAAATGTTTAATGATGTAATAATAAATTTGTATTTGTATGGATGTTTGTGTTTTGGAGGCACATGAGATAAGGATGAGCGTGTCTTCCTTTTCAGCTTTGAATTTGCATGGGTGTTGTGTTGTGTTACATCATTGCTTTTATTATTCATATTGCTCTCGCCATCACTCTCCCTTTATTGGGTCCTCCTAATATATACACTAATTTTGTTGTATACTTCGTTCATGCAAATAAATTTTTTTTAACAGTAAAAAGAAAATTAGACAACGAGTTTTGACATGATAATAAGATTTTGTCACAAGTTTAAAATATATTATACTAAAATAATACAATATTATCGAATATAAACATATCTGAAACGAAATTAATTAAGAGTCTAAATGCATCCATGATATCAAATAAAACGACAACAATTAATAACAGCACGCACGTGCACACGCACACAATATATATATATATATATATATATATATATGTAGGAAAAAGTTCATTTGAGAACCATTCTTAGTACAAGAACCGCGAAAACCAATTTGAGCCGTCCAATTCCCTCTATCTCAATGTCATTGCCCACCCATGAATTTCTTACATGCACCATGCCACACTCTATCCCTCCACGCTCTCCATCCATGAACTTCTCATATCTAAGGAACGGCTGAGATTGGTTCTCGCGGTTCTCGAATGAACTCTCCCCTATATATATATAATTTTTGGGTATGGGGTGGGAATCACCAAATCCGTCACTGTCCCTGTTAAATATAATTGGGTAATTCCCGTCCCGGTTTATAGTCTTCGAACCCGCTTCGTTAATATCAGTTTTCAGTTTTTCCTATCGGTTTCGGTTGTTTTCGTCATCCCTATCATGTAGTTTTGCTGGGAGAAAGTGTGAAATCCTTCGTATGTTTTGTGAAATAATAGACACTTCATATGCATTGTATATTACATCAATCACTATTTATCGATTACTAATAGATAAAAGAAAATCGTAATGAGAAACCTAATTAATCCTGGAATCTATAAAATCAGGACGGACCATCTTAAAAATAAACTATAATATAATTGTGTATAATACCCCTCACAATAAGAGTGGTAGAAGGTCGGGCACTTACACTGTAACACCTCAAAATGGGGCCTAGTTGTAAACTGTAGTACATTTAGCTTTAATTGTAGTACGTTGACTTTAACTGGTGTTTTGTTGTTAACTGTAGTATATATGTTGTTAATTGGTGTTTTAATTGTGATTGGTGTTAATTGGAGCTAACTGGTGTTAATTGTAGATTAAAAATGTGGTATTGTGAAAAGTGTCTTAAGTTGACCAAGTAGATAATTAGTTGAACGGTTTTGAATAATGGTTCCAAAAATATCTCCGTTAGTTGAAACGGATAACCCTAAGTTGTGTTTTAAGTTGAATAGGAGAACAAAATACCCGTGAGGGGGTATTAGTCAACCAAGGTCGGTCCTTGGCTTTATCCTGTTGTTTCACAGGAACCTAAACACATACACACACTACATACACTTTCGTACATACGTGCAAGAGCAAACACACACAAATCTTGGGGTTTTGAGAAGGAAATCAAGAAAAGAACAAGTTAGAAACTGATTTCAGCAAGAGTTCAATCCTAGAATCTGTTCTATACCTTCTTCAAGTAAGATTTATTGTTTTAAACCTAGTTCTTTATGTTCTTGTGGGTGTGGTCTTGATTTTGAGGATTTAGATGTGTTTTTGTGTTGTTCTTTTGTCCAAATGATGTTAATAAGTTCATATGTATGTTAGATAACCTGTATAAACATTTGAATACGGATTCAAGTTGGTTTTTGTGACTAAAACTCGAAGAATAGCGGCTGTCGAAGAACAGAGTATGAAGTTACTGTAATTAGAGTGCCTACGGGCGTAGTAGTATGGTGCTACGGCCGTAGGGGTTGTTTGTGTACTGCGGTCGTAAGTAATGGTTGCTACGGCCGTAGGGTCCTGTTTAAGTGAATTACCACCTACGGGTGATGGAACCAAGACTACGGACGTAGGTACATAGCCTACGACCATTGTTACCTTTTTGGAGACATGCTACGGGCGTAGGAAGTTGTTACTACGGCCGTAGGTCATGTTTTTATGGAAATAACTTCTACGGGCGTAGGGTTTGTTTCCTACGGCCGTAGGAGGCTGTTAGAAGCCATGTTGATCTTTTGTTGAGGAAATTGTTAGTACCGCTCAGTGTAGGGTGTTTTAAGCCTAGTTAAGTGTCGTTGATTGGTGTCTAAGCCTGAACCTAATGTGTTAGGTGTATCTAAGAGGTCAGAAGACGCAAGTGGTGTATCTGCATAGCACGGATTCCAGGTGAGTACCGGTTTCCCATGAGTCTTAGTAGGTAAGCTGTCTGTTGTACATGATGACATGTAATTGGTGTATGATACATGAAAGAATGTTATGATAGAAACATACAGTGTGTTTATGATAGAGATATACAGTATGCTAAGAAAGAGTCGTACTTGCATGTTGTCTATATGTATGAAAAAGTACACTTGTGATAGAAACCATGCGGTAATTGTATGCTATGATAGAATTTATCAATATAGAAAGATGTTAACTGGTTTAGGGTTTAGGGTTTAGGGTTTGTTATTGTGTCCGGACACTAAACGATAGAACATGGAGGTCGGTCAGGTAGACGGGTGTTAATACCTGGTTGGGTTCTCGGGTAGACGGGTGTTAGTACCTGGGAACTAACGGTACTCAAGTAGTATACGCTTGGGTGATGGTCCTGCAGGCCGCCGTTCCTCTAAGGAGTAAGGTTCCTTAATAGATGGGAACCAACATGATAGACAGAGTGTACCAGGTGGACTGCTATTCGCTTTCCCATTGGTGCAATTGGTTGTAGCTGATTTCCCGGCTAGGATTGTTGAGCGGGGCTCGCTACCCTGCAATATGCGACTCCTATGGGTATGATTGGTGCACCACGATGTGATAGGATAGCCTTGTGTGCTTTCCTGGTTTTCGACTGCATGCTTATTGATACTTATGTGTAATCTGTACTCACTAGCTAGTGTAGCTAACCGGTTCATGAATTATCCTTTTTACAGGTAATGATTAGGCAGCCTGGTGAGACGGGTGCTTGTGGGTAATTGTATTTAACTCTTCTGGAACACTCTGCTGTTATATATATACCTGTGATCCGATGGTCGGTCTATAGTATGGTAACACCGGTTTGTTTAGAGACTTGGCTTTTGATGTTTATATTCGCCAAGTCGGATAACAACACTTTATATTTTTATAACCAGTGTTTAGTTTCCGTTGCACGCCATTGGTAAGTATGCTTAAAAAGCTTAAATTATTACTGATTTTTTAGCTCGTGAAACCCGGTGTTACATACACCGAAACAAAAAGTATAATAAAAGGGATATATATATATATATATATATATATATATATATATATATATATATATATATATATATATATATATATAGGGTAAGGTTATATAAAGAACCTCTCTTAAACATAGAACCTAAAAAACATCTCTGATGATGACACGTGGCATTATGAATATAGCAAACTTGGAAAATAACAAAAAAGAACTATCCCACGCGCCTCCTTCAACACCCTTCAGCCAAACTCATTTTTTTTTTAAAAAAAACCATTCAACTTTAAATGATCATAACTCGTTCGTTTTTAAACGTTTAAGTAAGAAAATTATACCATTAGCTTTAATTTTTCGTCCTCTTTCAAACAAGACCAGACTTGATATATTTCTGAAAAACTTTTTTTTTGAAAATGCAAAGCTTGCATTTTGAACTGAGTTTCATTCCAAAATGCAAAATGCAAAAATCGAAAATGCAGATTTTGCATTTTGAAACTGGGTTTCATTCTAAAAATGCAAAATACAAAAAATCGAAAATGTAAAATATGAAGATGCAGTTCATGAAAATGATTCCAAAATGCAAATTATGAAAATGCAAAATGTAAACCCAACATGATTCAATGAAAATGCTGCTCAAAATGCAAAATACATATTCAAACTCAAAATGCAAAATCCGTACACAAAACTACAATGCAGCCTAAAATGCAAAATGCAAACCTGTCGAGCCACTGAGTGCTGTTCTTTCCTTAATAATCTGTTGAGCAGAATTTTAGAGTTCATGGGCGATTGTTATGAGTGGGGGAGGCTCTATTCTAATAGATGTTGTAACCCCTTTGTGCCTCAGAGTCTCTTCAGTCAGATGTTGCTTATCCCCAATACAGTGAGCGTGTTAATAAGCAACTATGACTTTTTTTACACTGTTTTGGTTCTTTAGTTTGTCAACAGGAATTGTTCGATGTCGGCCGCGATAAGGAGATGCCGTAATGGGTGTGTACTAATGCTAGGATGATGGACAGTTGCTAGACTCTCTTTTGTTAGTGTTGGTTACAATGAGCTGTTTGGAATTACCTTCAGTGGAACTTTACTCTGATCTGTTGTTGTTTTGTTGCTGTATTTGGGAACTTGATGTCATCTGATGCGAATATGCTGTTGTTGCTGATGGTTTGCTGCAAGGAATGCGTTGCCGCCGATACTGAACTGTTGCTACGAGTGTGATTCGCTGAACAAGTTGTTCCTTGTTACGATTCCATTATACTGTTGTTGTTTTGCTTTAATTCAATACACCAACAGTGGTGTATGCTGAAGCTTTGTGGGTACAGTTAACGCCACCTGCATTCACACGCTGCCGTTGTGGTCACGACACTGGTATTATATCGGTAGTTGTTTTCGGTGAGGTCATAACGCCTTTGCAGGTTGCTGTCGCAAAACCCTTGCAGTGCCATTGCTCCATTCACAGACAACTTGTGGTCTGTTGTAGGGTTTACGAGCTGTCGGGGAAATGTTTTATAATACAAAATGCGGATAGACGCGTGGAAATTATCAAAGGAAAGTTGATGGTATATAATATGTGGTCTGTTGTTGGGGTTATATGTACACAACGGAAGCAACAAAGTACAACAAACTAAACACATGGTACAAGTATTAAAAGCATAAAACCCCAAGTCATGGACCAAACTCTATAGCTAACTCTTGCAACATGAAAAAGAGAAAGAAAGAAGATTATACCCTGCTCCTTAGCTCCAGAAAAACGCGTGGATGTTGTGGTGATGACTAGAAGACCAAAGAAGCCTTCCTCTAATGAAGTCCACCCCGTGTATAAGCCTTCTCCTTGTACTAGCAAGCTTGTAAGAGCTTCAAAGCCTTGAACTCCTCACAAGAACAGCCCTTAAAGCACCAGAAATTTGGACCTCCTTGTAACACACTCAAAAACACTCTCAAAGTTACTAACTAAGTGTTTAGTGTGTTTCTTCGCAAAAGGTTATCAAGTGATAAATAGAGGAGACTTAAATAGACTCCCAAGTAACTCTTAGATACCCCAAAGACCGGCCAAGAAAGATTCTAGAAGGCTATATTCATTGGGCAAAAGTGGAGGTGGAATTTAATGTTGCATGCAGTTTGTCGGGAGTTAGCGCCGCTAACTTTTATGGTATAGCGCCGCTAACCCTAAAATATTAGCGCCGCTAACGCTGCATGCATCACACAACTTTCCCATTTTGACACCATTGGTCCCTCCATCTTTTAGGCTGTCGAGATAGGTCCCCGGTGTGTGACCCAATAGGCCCATACATCATTGGTAGTGATCCATATGGCGTACGTGTGTCAGCGGACATACTCCAACAAACTCCTACTTGCACATGACACACCGTACCCATAAACCACAGACAAAGAGCGGCCTCTAGTAAGACATCTCTGCCCCCAAGTCAGCATGGGTTTTGTCGGATATTATCCTACGATCCCTTCCACCAATTACAGTGAGTTTATCCCTACTAATGTGTACCTGTACAAGCAATTTTGATACATAATAAATCTATTGCTGGTTATTAAAAAAATGCAAAATCCATACATAACACTACAATACAACCCAAAATGCAAATTACTTATTCAAAATTTGCATTTTCAAAAAAAAAAAAAATATGAGATGAGTGATCTTGATTGAAAGAGAATTAAAAAACTAAAATATTGATATAATTTTTTTGTTTAAATTCAAAAAACTTAAATAGTTATGATCATTTAAAATTCTGAGAGGTATTTTTTTTAACTTGAATTGGGGGAGCTGTAGCTTATCGTGAACTTGGGGGTGGGAGGAAAAGAATTTACATGTTTGCCCTTTTACTTATAAATTAATATATGATAATTACAATTTTGTCACAAATTAATATGAGTCATTGATCAAGTTAATCTAAAGGCCTTGATTGGTTCTTTAGGTTCTTTGATTAAGACATGGTTCTTTATTGATGCTATTTCAAATGAGAATGAGAAATTAATTGAGAATGGGAGACTAAATCTCAACCGTTTATTTTGTAAGTGGAATTCATGGATGGAAAGCGTGGGGGAATCGAGTGTGGCAGGGTGTATGTGAGGAATTCATGGGTGAGCAATGACATTAAAGGAGGGGGAATTGGACGGCTGTGATTGAGTCTCCCATTCTCACAAATATTTAAGTTCTCATTTGAACCTCCCAATATATATATATATATATAGAATGTGGTTCAAATAAAAAAAGCTTTAGGGTACTAAATGTAGGGAGAAAGGAGGTGTTGACATGTGGCATTTTTTACTAAGGGGTATAATTGACTTTTTATTTTTTTTAATTAAAAAAAAATCCTACTAATTCTCAAATGCAACCACGTTTTACCCTAATTTCTAAAGCAAAACCGCCGCCTACCCTACAACCCACGTCTGTCTCCCTCACTTACGTCGACAGTTTCATCGTCGCATCCCTCACGTCGCCGCCGTGCAACATCCGCCTCCCTCACTTTACGCGCCTGAAACACCACGTTTATCTTCGCCGATGCACGAACCGACAAAACCCTTCCTAGAACCACCGCCTCTCTGCTTGCCGCCGCCTGCCGATCGTGGTTCGTCGTTCGCCGCTCACCCACAACACATATTAGGGTTCGCCGCCGCCGCCGTTCATCTATACATATGTCTTTGATGCACAGATTGTTTTGTTATGAGTATGTGCATCTGGCCATCGTTCACCACCATCTCTTCGTCTCCTGATGCACAGTCTGTGTTGTTGTGAGTATATGCATTTGGCCGCCGTTCACCACCATCTCTCCGTCTCCTGATGCACAGACTATGTTGTTGTGAGTATGCGCATCTGGCCGATGGTGACTGTTTTGTGCATCTGGCCGGCGGAACAGAGAATAGACGGCTACTGTTGTGTGCATCTGGCCGGCGGAACAGAGAACCGGAGAGTGTGGGACTCGATCGATAGTTCTAGGGCTTCAC
This sequence comes from Pulicaria dysenterica, assembly GCA_947179395.2. Lineage (NCBI taxonomy): Eukaryota > Viridiplantae > Streptophyta > Magnoliopsida > Asterales > Asteraceae > Pulicaria > Pulicaria dysenterica. The sequence goes on along the minus strand of OX359288.1, from coordinate 72,559,463 downwards.
CACGTCCTCAGTAACTGTTGGCTTCACCACGTCCTCCGGCGAGTGTGGGACTTGATGACCAGCCGGCCACTGGATGCACGCCGGCGGGGATGGATGAACGATAGGAGCAGGACTAACTTGGCCGGCGGTTTTGTTTTCTGTATACGCCGGCGGCATAGATGCTCTGCATGGAGGATGAGGAGGCTGTCGGTTTTTCTAATTGTTTTTACCATTTACCATTTTAACCTTTTCTTTTTCTTTTAATTCTGAATTTTAATATTTTTTATTGACTTTTTATGTTGACTTTGGACTTGATCCTATGGCCAGGATCTCTCCTTACTTTTAGTACCATAAATTTTTTTTACTGGATCTCTTATATATATATATAAACCCACAAGGTTGGATCAAGTGGTTATCACTCTTGCCTCTGGAGACAGAGGTCAAGGGTTCGATCCTCACTCCTTGCAAGGCCGGAGGTCCTTTTCTACATTTAGTAGAACTGGAAGCATCCTCTCTACCATAGGTAGAGGTATGGGTGTCTACATCTCAACCTCCCCCATACACCGTGCAAACGGTATTGGGACCCATAACCCGTGGAAGACGGTATTGGGTGTTACTTTACTTTACTTTTTCTTATATATATATATATATAATTCAAGAGAACTCTATGGCGGCAAGGTGATGATAAATTAGAAACCAAGGTGGTAAGGGATTGACAGCCAAATCGGTGGCAAGAAGTACGACATGAGCTATGACTGCTACTTAACTACAACTATGCGGGGGATGGAAAGAGGCGTCAAGAGGTATGACAACGACGATAAAAACTATAGCTACAACGGTAGGAGCAATGTATGCAATGAGCTGGTGAAGCGCTAAAAGGCCTATCAATGACGGGGGAAGAACCATGGCGAGGGCGGCACAGAAAAAATCAATCTATCTATTTTGTATGCAATACACTCCTGGGAAAGGACACAAGTAAATAAGAATAGTATGTTATATTGATCACCAATTATAGAGTATAAAGAAAAACCATAATAAAAAGTCTTAATAACCTAATCATCTATATAATTAAGCAATCCATTAAAACTTAAAAAACCGCTTTTTCATATTATACTAAATTCTATTACCATAAAACAAATTATTGATTCTGATAGTTTGAAACAAAGATGGAATAATCTTGAGAATGGTCAAATGGACATATCTTTTGCTTTCCCATACACTTTTGTTTTTTGTTTATTCATCTTTTATATAATATTATAACAACATTTAGAGACAAAAACTTTGCCCTTTAAAGTGCAAAGTGGTGTTGCTGAAATACATATGATTAAAAAAACTAAACTTCTTCCCTAACACCACTCATCTTGAAGAAATAGAATCATATATAATGTGGGTCTAAAGAATAATTCGCTTTTATGATACAATTAGTGTAGGTCAAATTAAGAGGATAAGGGGTGGGGGTCCTTTTTCTTTTTTTCATTTATTTTGTTGCCAAAAGCTTATGTCTTAATTGACCAATTGTCAAACGTATAAGGAGGGACCCTTGTCTTCTAAAAAGGTTTAAATTGTTCTTTAGCGAACAATTTAGATGTATACTTTTGCTTATTCTCTTCTAGTTTTTCTTATGATATCTTTTGCCTTATTGTTTTAAAGAAAACTTAATATGCCTTTTTAATTTGTGAACTCAAAATTTCTTCTCAATTTCACGGGTTCAAAATCATAAATTCACGTGGTTGAAGAACCGATGTGAGAATTGGAAATTATTTCGATTAGAGAAATGGCTGATAAATCCGGTAAACTTAGCATCGAGATGTTAATTATAATTCTTCTATTTGTGTTAGTTTAGTTGTTTTGTACAGTGAGGTTGATATTTCACTTTTTGTTTGTATTTGATATTTAAGGTAAAGCTCCATAATTATTAGACGTGTATTTTTTTTCATGGGGCTGTGAGTTTGTCTTTGCAAGCTCACATGCCCCCTTGTTGTGTAAGATTTTATTTTAATTCAAGTTTTAGCTTTTCAAAAAAGAAAAAAAAAATCTATACAGAGGGTGCTCTTCTATGAGGGACAAGTACTTACCCACTAGACTTTCAGAAGATGGTTAGAGGTTTTATAATCCTCTTACTATATATTCTTACTTATCTTTTCACTCACTTGATCAAGACAATTGTCAAAATCAAGGGTTAATATAGTAAGTGAGAATTATTACATTACAAATGTCAGTCATTACAGAGATAGAAAGATGAAGTAAGAGAAAATATAAAATTTCAATTGTAAAACCACTGGAGAAACGAAGTGATTTCTAAAACTTATCAATAATAATGCAATAAAACTTGTATAATGGTTTAAGTGGATGTCCACTAATTCACTCTAGTCTTCTTTTCTTCACCAATTTCTTTTTTACTAGCTTCTTAATTTGTTTTTAACAGGTAATTAAGAGATCACCTTGTACAATTTTCTCTTTAATGGAAAAGAACAAAGATACATTTTTTAGGTTACTGCTAGAGATCATCACTAACACTCCACACTCCTCTTGTTTGTGAGAATTTGATCACAATGTAAGCATAAATGCTTTTCTCTTGCTAATCTATGATTAAATTATTAGAGTAAATGATAGATGAATCGTCTTGAGCACAACTTCACTTGAAAGATTGTATAAAATATTATCTGGTTTACACAACAACAACAACTGCTATATACATAATCCCATCAGAGTGAGCAAGGTATGGAAGAAGTAAGATGTATACAGTTATATCTCTACTCACATTAGAGAAAATATTTTCGGCTTTGTAAGAGGTAAATTAAAATGTTATTCAAAGCTCCAATTTTTTAGAAAGATTATAAGAACACAAAGACCCTGTTAAAGGGTGCACGGTTGCACCATGGTCCGACCATCTTCCGTCAAAGACAATTATCTCATTTTTTGCGCTAAATGTTGTGAGAAAAAGTTATCACAATAATATATATGGTTTGAGATCAAGTAAACAGTTTGATATTTCATATCTCGCCACCCCGGCACGATCAATTATTACCATCACTAACCAAACTCGCGAGATATTAAACATACAAAGTTCCAAACTAAGTCTTAAACTCGATTACCCGACCTGAAAGTGGCTGAAACCCATTCCAAACATATCAATTTCAATTTTCCACATCAGGTTCGAGTAGGGATGACAATAGATAGGATATGGATCGGGTGACGTCATATCCACATCCATATCCATTTAATATTCCATCATCCATATCCATGTCCACATTCATTTAAAACAATTCCATACGTCCTTAGCCATATCCATTGGATTAAACGGATAAACGGATATCCATTGGATGTCAAAAGAATTTTTGCTCAAAGAAAATACCATATTTTTATATACAATTTATGATATTTATTGATATAAATACATATTTTCTTAGGAATTATAGGTTCGTTCACTTTGACACTTACATGTATATAATGGGTACTACTGTACAAAAATGATATAGAAGAGGGTGTAAATTTAAACTATATAATTATACATATATATCTTTTTCAATATATTTATATATAAGTTTAAAATTAAAATACATATATGAAATTATACTTGATTAAATTTAATTCGGGTTAATGGATTCATCCATGGATGAAAAATCATTATCCATATCCAATCCAATAAACATCTATATCCACTTCATATCCGAAATTCATCCATTTAACTTCGTCCATATCCATCACAAATAATCGGATCGGTTGAATGATCATCGGATTGGATGACAATTGTCATCCCTAGGTTCGAGTTTCTCTTACTAATTCTACTCCATATATGTTGCTACTTTACAAGTTCAAAATCATCAATATATCATTAAAATTACTTTAAAAAAGCTTTGACGTCGTTTTATAGTGACATATGTTATCCATATTGTATCATGGAATCATGGATGCATATAATTGATTAAGTGGTAACCCACAAAAATCCCATGAAATTAATATGTGCATTAAGCCACTACGCTACCTTCTTAACGATATAAAGTTGAAAATGACTCTCGACAAGTCGAAATTTTATGTCTCAAAACATTATACTTGTAACAAAATTTTTTGAAGTGACACTTTTTAATACTAAGAACAATAATAATAAATTAATAAGAGCACCAAAGATCCAGCAATCAAATGGTGTGTAGTTTAATGGTATCAAGATGTTAGAAGATGTGTCATGTAGTCTATGATCATTGGTTCAAGTCCCGCTATAAACGAAAGATGTAACTTTAAGACTAGTTAATTATTTCTGGCAATAGCGACGGACAATTTCGGTCATGCTTTCCTTTTCATTACATGTGAATGTTGTATTAAAAGCAGGGCCACTTTAAAAGATCGAAGCCCATATGAGCTTTTGGACTTATAACCGATTTGATTCCTGGGTTGTACCCTAAGCCCTATACGCATTGAATGGTTGTACTTATGAGTTCCCTTTTTTAAGGTCACATGATTTTACATTAATATTTTAGGGACCATTGTTAAAGCTAAGGTAATTACACCTTTTCTAGAGCAACAATGACCATGTTCTAAGACTATACTGCATTGATGATTGTACCTTGTGCATTGCAAGTTGTACTTTCATGTGGGATTTTCGACTGGTATTATATATAAAGATGTGTATGGACCCCTACTTAGACTAGTTGGAAAGAGTTAAAAAGCAATAGCTTGAATTATAATGCACGGCAACAAGGATTTAAGTAATTAACAATGCCATCATCTAAAAGCCTAATGATAGCATTATATCAAAGAGTGTGCTTTTAGTTCTTCATCAAGATCACACATACATATGCATAGCCGCATAGGTAGTGGCATTTTCGGTTTTATATATTTATACAAAAAAAATTAGTATATATATTAAATGAAAGAAGTTTTGAATATTAATCCATAGTCCTGAGGGACTAATTTTAATCTTTGGATCAGCCTCATCAATGGTCTAGATTGAATTCTAAAATTTTGGACGGAGTTGGATTTTCGTAATTCACATGTGATGTTTTTACAATCACATGTGATTGTATACTGAATCACATGTGATTGAATATTAAAATTGCAGGACTATATTTTTTATATGTACTATATTGAACACAACTCTATTAAATGATGGAAAATGGTGAGTCGAAAAGATTTTGTAATTATGAGTGTAAACGAATCGATACAACTCGTGAGTAGTATACTAGAGATCAACTCGAAAACGAAAAGTATTCAAAAGCGGCATGATTTTAACCGAGCTTGAGCTACTAAAGGACAAGTCCGAGTCACATTATTATGTGTGGAGCTACTATAAAAGTACGGATCCAAGTCGAGTTCAAAAGTACTATGTTCGTCACTAGTCGAGCCTATATCAAATTACATTTTTAATCTATACAAATACAACTATTGTCCACGTATACATGTCTAACATCTTTGTACACTTAGACATCAACTTATTAAACTTTTGACTGGTTTAAAATAGCAAGGAGTCAAGCATTTCATAAGATACACATGTTGTATTAAGAATAAAAAAGTTAATTACTCAAAATTTTAATTGAAAAAATTCTTTGTAACAAAGTGTGTTTAGTTGTAGAAATTTTGCTTTTTATTTCATAGGAACTAGTTGAATGATAGAAAAAGTTGTTTAGTTAAAAGAGAACTTCTCACCATTAGTTTTCTAATTTTGTATAATTTATCCTTATTTTATAATGTATTCTTAAAATTCCAATGGACCTTTGGTTTACGGAAAATTTTAGGGTAAATCTCCTCGTAAAACTTGTTGATTAGAGGTGATTATTCCAACTTTCCAAGTAGGATATTGATTCTTTCACGTAATGTATTATATTTCTAAAACTATTTTACATGTATGTGAAGCACTCAACAAGTTAATGTTTTTTTAACAGCAAATACAAACACTCCATTAAATTATATATATGCTTACAATGGGACTTAAACCCTCAATCTCAGAAAGAAACACCTAATAACACCTTGATACCGTTAGACTAAGAAAACTTTATTTACAAGTAATTTTGTTGCTTGATGTTTATAAATACATTTAAGGTCTTTATTTTTTAAAGTTGTTGCGGAATTAGTCTCCAACTTAGATGAGTACTTTAGTTCGATGTTAGTTTTTAGAGTAAATTACTTTAAATGCTCCACGTGGTTTAATAAATTTCATTAACTTGTTTTTTAAGCTTGGAAATTAATAACATTAAATTTCAAATGTTGTTGTAAAGGCAGTGTATGAAGATTAAGGACATCATATATTACATTAGAGAAATGATATATCCTCTTACTTTATCCTCCTACTCATATCATAAGATGATACGTGGATTTCATTAATTCTCTATTCCCACCTCCTTCATTAATTTTAACACTTGTTTTGAATCTTTTGATCTTATAAGTAGGAAAATAAGTAGGAATAAAAAGTAGGACTCAACATCTTTGTTTTGAACTTAATTATAAGAATTCAGAAACTATTATAAAAGATAAAAATTGTTCTATTTTAAGGACAAAGACAGACACTTAATCTATATATATGTATGAATGTATCTTATAGTTACATCCCAATACAGCTAGGCTAAAACCTTTTTTTATAAATAAAATTGTCGTTTATCTTAAAGTCATAAACATGTATAAACTTGGGTAAAATTAAAATATAAGGCCATCTACAATTATCCCTTCCAATCCTTTCATCTTGTCATATCGTTCTTTCCATCCGTCTTTCCAATCCTCTAACTCTACAATCAACCCTCTAATCTTTCCTATTTTATTAATTATAAAATATTTATAAAAAGCAGAAAGAGGAAAGAGAGAGAGAGAGAGAAAAAGAGGCAAGAAATGGAAGGAATAACCGAAAAGGTTAGGTAAGCTGGAGAAAGTCTCTGCCCTCGGGTTGAGGAGACGGTGTTCCCATGGAGTCCGAGAGGACCCGAAGGAGAGGGCGAATCCATTGCGCATGGCCTACTATCATAATTCTTGAAAAAAATTGGTTAAAATGGAATTAGACAATTCAGCATCAATATTGAATCATTGAATTCAGTTGCAACAGCCCTTAAATGATCACTAGCCAATGATGGAAGACAATTTTCTCAAAAACGAATGTGATAAGCCAATAATCCATAAATCATGCTTCAAATGTATAATTTCACCAATCATGCATCCATAATAACTATCCTTGTATTGATGAGCACCTAAAAATGCAGCAAAGTGAGTATGGCACTTACCTTCTTAAATTTCTTGGCAACTCAATTTTCAACAATAGTAATATTATACATCCAACAAACTTGAAGATAACAGAAAGTAGCCTACATTACCAGTTCAATTTCAGCAACTCACTCAACCTATCCGTCTTTCCTGTAAAACAAAAAGAGTTCCGTCATCGGCTATTTGACACATTCTCAAATCTAAATACCAAATCTGAAAGAACCCATGTCAAACAAGTTACCCTCCCTTCCCCAAACAAAAAAGAAAAAAAAAACCTCCTTTATTTTAAAGAAAATAATAGATTATTGTTGTATAGATACAAGTTTGTTTACCATATTTAAAACGTTACTTGTTTGTAGAGTTTAAGAAAAGGAAGGAGGGTCGGCCCATTTTGTCACCTTTTAACAAAAAGTCGTTAACAGAAGATTTGATAATGCTGACAATCCGAACATACAGAGAAAAAAAAGTTTACTTTCTCTTTCTTCTATCGATCCCACTCCTTGGGTCGGTTTTTGGTAGAGGTGGGCCAGAAGGTACCCCATACTGCATGGGCGAGAGTACTGGAGGTGCAGATACAAGAGCAGAAGAAGCGGTGATGGAGGTGGCTGTTGGCGGTACAGGTGGTGGAAGTGCATTAGGTGGCGGTGCTGCTGTAGGCTCAGGAAGGGGCCTTGGTAGTATATGCTTCAGTCTATTATTTCTGTAGTTCTTCCAAAAATAAAACTGCTGCCTGTGTGTCAATTCCTACAAGATCCATCAAAACGAAAGAAATCAGAACCAGAGTAAATGAACATCATATTATGCTTTTAAAGAACTCAGAGGAAGATAAAGATTTGAAGTCAAAAGTTTCTCAGACACAAAAACACAGAATAATATTCCAGACAGAAAGAATCAAAGAAACATCTCGTCTTAGCACACTATTGTCCTATATATATGATTAAAGGTGATAATTTCATCCCACTCATATGAAGATAAATTAGAGCGGGTTGAAACTTCTGTACATATAATGAATATAAAGGGTAGAGCATGTAAAACGTGTTGAAAGGGATTAAATAGTAACAGTGTTAAGAAAAAGATCAGAAAAATAGATGTTTCCAAATGGTACAACCTTATTGGCTGGATGTGCCATTGCATTGCGGAAACTTGCGTTTTGGAGAAGCTCCAGAAAATAGAGACAATGTGGATACCTGTGATCCCCTAAAACTAGGTAGGTATTAATAAACTATCAAAATGAATGAAAAGTTAAGACATAACATGTATGTATACTGAACATGCAACCACAACTTACATGATATATTTTATGTATTCAGGTCTTTGCCAGTATTGAAGGTACTTCAAGTAGCCAATGAAAGCTTCATCTTCAAAATAACGGTTTTGAGCTAAATCTGCATCATAACATACGTGTTAGATAGCCCCCTCGATAATCTTAAAGCTTACTTAAGGACACATGTAAATACCAATGTTTCAAAAACCGGACCGGTCATCGAACTGGTCACTCAACTGGTTCACTAGTCGGACCAGTTCAACCAGTCTAAAGAAGCGGATGATATAATAATTAATTCAAATTGTTAATCTTACATATGTAAAAGATTTTATTAATATACAACTTATATTTGTATTGATACTTAACAATACATACATATTTACATGTATTATATATGTTTATTACAAAATCACAAAAATAGCATACAAATTATCCATCACTAAAAGTACATCCTTACATAACAATTAACAACTGTGATTTAAACTTACAGTGTATATAAGTTGGATTGGCAAGGCATTGCACAAATTCTAGTTCGAGCAAAAATCTTTGTCGCCCGTCATCTGGATCCTTGTATACTTTTTTGGGCCTGAAACATTATCAGTAGTATGCTAATTTATATCCAGATGGAATAGGCAAGATCTTAAGAGTACATGAGAAACAAAGTCTTACGAGCTGTGACTGTTTGGATAATCATCAATTGCTTGAGCTGTTGCCATGCAATCACAAACCTAGGGTTTCAATTTAGTAGCCTCTGGAACATCAGCAAAGTGAAATTTAAAATTATTTACGGTAAGAAAAAGGGATACAATACAACCTAAGGCGACATACTTCTGCTCCAAGAAAAAATATAACAAAAAAGAGCATCCCTTTCGTATGCGAAAGGATCAGAAGAAAAGTTCACAGGAGGCACAGGGAACCTTCTGTAATTGGGAGCTTTCAACAAACTACATATTATATCATACAAGTATAATAACAAATGCATGAATAGAATATAGACAGATGCACAAAAACAATATGACAGTTTGCTAATTTGTAGGCAGAATCAGGATCGATTGGGTGTTTATTGGGTATGTTCAGTTTGACTAGCTCGATTTCAACTTGTTTCTTAATTTTGGTATTTGCTCTGTTCTTATGTTCAATTGATCATTCTTCTGTTAGATTGATTATTTGTGTAAACAAAATCTGTATTCGATCATCTGTGTAAACAAAATCTTTACACAGCCAATTGTTTCTTTTTTTGATTTTTTGCTTCTCAATTTGGGAATGAACAATTGATTGATTGTTCATTTGATTGGTGTTAATCTGATTTGGTGTTCATGTTGCTGTTTCTCATTTGCTATTCATTGTTGTTGTTTTTGATTTTCAGTTGATCTGTTCATATAGAATGGGTAATTTAGTCATCTGATGCTGTGTACATTCCAATTCCTTTTGATAGATTCACCTACCAAAAAAATTGTGCAATACAAACAGGGCCTAGGATTCTTAGAGCTTAATACCTTCATGAGAACCTCGTTTGGAACTGTTTAGATATCATAAATCCTTTTTTGGTTTCTGGTCTTTTATGAAGAAATATTAATATAATTCAGAGAGTCAACACCAAAATCTCAGTGGTTGTGAAGGAAAGTGTTACTGTTTGAGAGAAGAGAGCTAATTTGGGAAAGATAATGTATTCTCATTAGTGTGTCCCTCCCCTCTCCCTCCCGCTCCCGTCCTCTTCATAATTCCCAATTTCTCCTTATTATTACTTATGTAAGTATGAGAGTTGAACTGAATGGATATAAAATATTTGGTCAAGTCTTTTAGAAAGAAACAAAACAACAGGAAAAGTGTCCCAGGAACCAAGGGAAGCAATAGAAATACAGAATCTTAAAAACAAGAACCCAGAAGCACTGACCTAGTCAGTCACATATTGGCTAACGCCATTTTGTGCTATACAACCAAATTACCAAACCTAGACCACAAATGCAAAAATCAAACTCGCAATCATGAATCACCTAGGAATCAAGGGAAGAAATAGAAATATAGAATCTTAAAAACAGGAACCCAGAAGCACTGACCTACTCACTGTAATTTTACCAAATTGAACTCACAAATTCATAGAATAACGCCCTAATAGCTGCTGATAAATGCATGAATCTTAAAACTGACTCTAATCAAAAACTAAAACCAAAGTAAAGTTTACCAAAGATTAGTCGAGCTGAGACTGAGAGTGGACACTGCAATTGGGAGACCAGTCTGTGGTCCGACAACAGTGGTCTCAGGTTGGACTTTGAAGGTGAGCACACGTCGGACTTTGGAGGTTATTGGCTAAAGTATGAGGCCAATTGGAGCCTGAGAGAATGCCCTGAAGCACCAACTACAGCAGTGGAAATCTGAAGTCTGGAAAGCCAACGAGAGTAAAGTAATTTAGTGGGTTGGCTGATTGGGGAGCCAACTAATAATGGCCTGAGAGCACCTTCCATAAGCCCACGAGCTTTACACTAGCTTGTGCAAAAGACTTTTTCAGTAAGAGATAAGATTGTTTTTTACTTCTTACCTTCCCCTTATACAAAAGTAGGGTTTTGCTATCTCAGTCTTTTTACAACAACAACAACAACAAAACCCAATCCCATCGGAGCGGGGTATGGGAGAGATAATATGTAGACTGATAGGAAATAGAACAGTGATGTATTTAGAGGGACTAAATCAGTAAAATTAGTGGTATTAATAAATTAGTGTTCCCTGGGCAATCATCCGATTGTGGATTGATTGAGTTATCTTGTTCTTATTTCAATTCTATAGCATTTCAATTTTAGTTTATGGTTATCGATGGATGTTTTGGCTGTTCTTAATTTCTGATTCGTAACATTGGTCCGACCTGCCAGTCGACCTGCCGTTTCCAATCGTTCAACTATTCCTGGGTTTTCTCATTGGGTTCCATGGTTATCTAATCTCAGTTCTATGCCCTCCTCGCCTGCCGTTTTGCAATTTCCGTTTGGTGCTATTCACGTCTGTCGGAATCGTTGGTTCACTCTCAGCTAGTCGCTCTATCGAATTTCACGGGTTTCTTCCCACTAAAAACCAGTAGATGAACGATTTCCACAGTCGCTCTATCTTTCAGCAATAGATTTCAGCAATCGATTCTTGCCATCGATCTCTCCTCCAGCAATCGTCAAACTGCATCATCGCTCTGTATTACACTTCTGAATTGCATCAGTGGTTGCCATTTCAACATGTTGAGTGCAGTTTGATTTCGTATTTGTTGGGTTCAATAGTTCGTGATTTTTGTATTCTATAGACGATTTCAATTTGTGACTCCAAGTACAAATCACGTTGGAAAGTATCACTGTCATCGATTGGTTCTTCTGTAGTGCTGTTGATTTGAGATTTTTCAATAGTCCTGCCCATCTCGCTTTTCATTTGGACCTGCCAAGTGTCTCAATTTTGCTTTTGGATCTGTTGTTAGCAATTTCAGTGGGTGGATCTACGATTTGAATTGCAACATATTATTGCCATTCGTTTTTTTATGTCAGGGTGGGAATTTGTCTGTTGCATTGATTGTTTGAAAAATCCAGAAAGGGTGAATACGTGATTATAAATTAGATTTATTATGGTTTTGTTCTGATTTCGTGGAATTGATCTTTGATACTTGATTACATATTGTTTTTGTTTGATTCTACTTCTTACCAATTTCCATGGACATTCGATCTATTCACTATCGATTGGATTGTCATGAGGAGCAGCTTCAACAACTCCAAATTGATATTTCAGCACTCAAAAAGACCTGGGAAGTGGATCGAATTGAAGAACGGGAATTTCATAAGGTTATGTTGGGGTGGATAAAACAACAGGGTAAGCAATCACAATTTGATGTTTCTGCACTAAAAAAGACCTGGGAAGCGGATCAAATTGAAGAACGGGAGTTTCGTAAGGTTATGTTGGGGTGGATAAAACAACAGGGTAAACAATCTGATTTTGATTGTAAGGGAGATTGAGGTCCCGAGAATGTTTCCGATTCTGATGGGGGTGTGAAGGGTCCTGCTAGTGATGGTGGCAATGGTGTCTCTACTTGTGGCGATTCTTATAAACTTCATGTTGGGGAAGCCAGTGCCGATGTATCTTCGACTCAGGACATGATGTTGGCACCTAAGCTTAGCCTCAACACCACACTCAAGTCACACGTGGAGGACACGGAACCAAAGCACACAACTAAGTTGGAGGTTTTTATTCGACCTTCGACGGTTATGTTTCAACAATTACTCTCGAAGACTCATTTCACCACGAGTTATTTAGCAAACCAAGTCTTGGGATGTGAACACAAGGTGCTTGATGAATGTCTACCACGAACTTGGGTTAGACAATTGATGATGATGATTTCGTATGTTGTATGGGGTCGTAAGCCACTCAAACTCCCGGATTGTGTAAACTTCTTTGTCACCTGGTGCTTGTTTCATGATCACCAGCCTTCGGGTTCTCCTAAACCGCCGATACCACAATATCATTGGGCTCGTTTGGAAGCAAGTCTTGCGGACAAGACTTTTTCGAAGGCGTGAGAAATGATAGGAAATAGAGCAGTGATGTATTTAGAGGGACTAAAACGGTAAAATTAGTGTTATTAATAAATAGAGAAAAGGGAGTCTTAGTCGATAGGCAGAAAAGTTATTACTTATTAGTCTTGTACTAGGCTCGTTGCCTGTGGCTTCGAGAGAGGGAGAGTTCCCTGTGCAATCATCCGATTGTGGATTGATTGAGTTATCTTGTTCTTATTTCAATTCTATAGCATTTCAATTTCAGTTTATGGTTATCGATGGATGTTTTGGCTGTTCTTAATTTTTGATTCGTAACATAGACAGTCTTATCTCTGTCTTTTAAAATACAACAAAAAACAACATGGTAAAAGAAATGGATATAAAGAGATATAAAGAGAGGGTGAAATAGAAATCAAGCAGCCTTGACCAATTGATTCCGATAACATTGCCATTGAAGAAAACAAACCAAAAAAAAACTGAAACAATAAATAAAACCACCTTTTATGGAATGACATTACTGTCAACGATGCCTCCGACGAAAGAAATCATATGAAATTACAGAAACCATAAACTGAAGAACAATGCCTCAGAAAATGTTATCGTCAACCGACATAAACTTTAATGAGAGGTGTCAAGGTAGAGAGAGAGAGAGAGAGGTGATCAACAATAGAGAGAGATAGGTGTTGATGTTGAGGGTGTGTCTGCCCACCCACAGAGTTGCGGACATACCGACATAAGAGTTGAAAGTTATGATATAGAATTGCATAACAGATTAAGTATAGCTAGAAGAAGAATCTTATTAATAAGAGCAAACTACATACATGTTGTGATGCTGCTGTTGGGTATTTCTTTGGGTTATGTTTGAAATGATTTGAGCTCTTCCTAACTTGTGATATGGACATAGTGTCACTCTTGTAAACATACTTATGCAATATTCGGTATAGATCTATTTTTGCTCTGAGCATTAAGTACGTGGTTTATCCATTTTGTATTGAATTTGTTAAATGAAATAACAAACCAAGCAACAAATTTTAATAATTTGGTTCGCCATTACGTTTGCGACTGTTAAACCAAGTGTTCCTTAATAGTTGATACCAATCTTACAAGGATAACATGGTAAGATAGTTCATTGACTTTTGAGGTCATCTTATTAAAACTGTTATGTACCTATGTGGCTATCTATCAATATCTTACAGATTAACTCCCTACAAATATAAAATTAAATTGTAAAACTCCAAGTACGAATTCCCTAATGTAAAAATACCTTCAAAAATGATTTTGCATCCTCGCTAACATAAGTACTGTGTGACATAAGCATGCTTATCATTTGACTAAACAATTTTAATCAAATGGGCATGAAATAGTAGTAAAAACACTTCCACGCTACTCTAGACAAAAACTTTCACAGCAAATTTATACTACATGCATCATAGCTCAAACAGATGTATTCAAACATACAGCCCTAAAATCGCACATGCAGCTCCAAACACAACTCTGTTTGCAGGCCATCACAGCTCATACAGATTTAACCAAACATACAACCCTAAAACCAAACACAACAAATTCAGCGGCAGATCAAGAAAATCATGGTACTTGGGGTACAATTAAATAGGTCTCGTTGGCTAACCGATTAAGAAATTTTTACGCAAGTCAAAACAGGTCGGATCATATTTGACAAGTAACAAGCAAAATTCAGAAGGAGAAGTCAGTGCTTATTTTCTTGACTTATCAAAAACAAAACAAGACATTCTACATGTCTTTTTCCAATGTTTGGTGTGGTAACATAACTTCCATAAAGACACAGGTTATATACTTCTGTCTGTATATCTTTTTATCTTTAAATTTTTATTTCTTGGTCTTTTTCTTTTTCTTATCTATAGCTAAGAATTGTCCTCAGAAAGTTGTTATATCTGGCTATCTGCTAGCTAAGAATTGAAGCCTAAATGATCCAGACCGGACGATATATTAACACTTAGGTTCATGGTGACATATCTTTGAATTTAATAACCGGTTAATACCACCTGCTCCTGATAGCATTCATCTTAGAAATTTTTTCTCTACATACAATCAGTTATATAACAATAAGAAACTAATAATCATCAAATAACATAAATTAACAACTAACAAATATCAATCACAAGCCTTAAGACCCTAACTCAGTAGATGACTCAAATTTATCACAATTTAACAATCAATTATATCACAAATTCAATCTGCTGAAAGGAAGAGATTTGATCGAGACTTCAACAGAATGTGAGAGTTCAATCCAGACCTTCAAGAATCGAGATTTTAGGTTTTAGAATATAGGAACTTACTTGAAGAACTTAAAAGATTGAGCTCTAATATCTGCCCTATCTCGATCGATCATGAGGAGTAGTAATCAACGGAAGAGACAACATAGAATGAGAGAGGCAAAATTTTGGTTAAGAGCAACTCTATCTGAGAGAAAAAGAGAGCGACTGTTAAAAGAAAGGGTAATGATTTGTACACAACAACTTTTTTCCATACACAACAAAAGATTGTTGCTTGGACCATTATGCCCATGAATTTGTGGATAAGATAGTTAGTGAGTTGGTAAGGGTAAAAAGGTCCTAATTGTTGTGCATGGCAAAAAGTTGTTGTGTACAAATCATCACCCTAAAGGAAAAATCTTGGGCCATTGGGGCAAAGCCCCAATCTTTATACTTTACATATTGGATCTGCCCTCCTAAATTCCATCATGAAGAATTCAAGAGGTTGTAATGTTGTATAATTCATATAATGTTCTGAAATGAGTAAATATATTTTAAGAAAATAGGTTAATGGGTTAATGTCACTTATTATAATCTAATTTTCTCAATGTCATATTGTTTGGTAATTTATTTTTTCTATTGCCAATAACATAATATCAGAGGTTTGTTCATAATCAATAACTTGTAACTAGAGGTGGTACCACAAGCAAGTTGGTAACGGGCTAGAATGGGTTCGGATGAAATCAGGTTCGGGGTCAAATCAGGCAATTTAAAAAAACATCAAACGGGTCCGGATCAAAATTGGTGGTATTAAGAAAATACTAGCAATAACTTAATTTTCACTAGAACAAAGAAGATGGCATCATAAAACACAGATATTGGGAATTAAGCATACTAGAACTCAATGACTTATCACCACCATCTAAATTAGTCAAGCATACATATCCCTTGACAATTATAATTTATAATCGCAAAAACAGAACACTAATCTAGGATTAGTTAAAGAGAAAAATCCTCATCAACCACCAATCCTTAGGTCAAGTTGAAATAATAATTTGAAAAGTCAAAATTCACTACCTGCTTATTACATACACCATCCTCATCAACTGAATAATAATCCACTTTGAATAGCTAGCCTCATGACCCTATTAACTGAAAAACATACATACCGTAAAGGGTGTGGTAACACACCCAAAAGGATTCCACTAATTCATAACAAACAACCCATCAAAAGTAAATTTATCATAGAGGGGTTGGACAACCAAGTGTATTCTCAAGATTGATGTTATAGATGAGAGAAAAATGTGTGTGGGAGGTGCGTTGGCTTCTGTAGCTATATGGGTCATAAGCACACTTAAAAGAATTGGCTAATTGGGTCTATAATAGAGTGTATTCTCAAGTCTATCTTGGTGAACAGCTTTATATAAAGCATCTTATATGATCTATGTAAGAGGAAGTGAACTTTTCTAGAAACAAAGTGACAATTTAGATAAAAAAAAATCCCCTGTACGATCTATATCAAAGCCATATAATAAACCTTTATTTGTATTCAACCATGAGCTAAGCACTGAAATTTAACACTAATAATTATGTGTCCAAGCATGAATGAAATAATTAAATGCAGCTTAACGAATTGACTGAGAAGCAAAAGTAAGCCTAAAGATAATTAACTTATGGGCAAAACTTCTCAAAGGATTCTTTCTGTGATGAGAAAATCAGAAAGAAAAGTGAAGAAGAAAACCATGTTCTTGGGAAGAATAGCAGTAACATCGATAACTGAACTACTTCAAATGGTGGAAATTTATTTATAAAAATTAAATCGTGTGTACCTTTTAGTAAAACGCCTTCAAATGAACCCTAACACCAAAAACCAAGCATTGATTTTGTTTTGTGAAATTGACGCCTGTGAATCGTCGAAGGAGTTCCGAGATTGAATAGGAACGAAGGAGTAAGCCGTGAAGTCGTGATTCGTCCAAGACTCGAATTCGAAGGAGATTCAATGGGAGCGATGAGCTCATGAAGACGTAAAATCTCTGCCCAAATGGACCCGTGCAGCCCATTTGATCCTTTTTTTGTTTTTTTTGTTTTTTTTTTTGTTTTTTTAAGATGATCCAAAAAGATCCATTTAACTACCCGAATTGACCCAAACTTTTACAAGTGGGCCAAATGTGCAAGAACAAACAATAGTTGATGTTTTGGTTTCGTATCGGTTCAAATTTGGGCATAATCATGTTTCCGATTTTTAAATTTGGATTTAATGTGTGTGTTGCTTTAGAGATTTACCCTTCGATGATCTTAGTGTTCTGAGTTTATTGATCATAAATTAAAACTCAATATTCATCTACGGCGAACAAAATCTACATGAACAACAAACCGTGATGGTGATGGTGATTGTGGTTTGTTAGTGCTGGAGTAGCAATGGTGATGGTGGTTTGGTCAGCGATCAAGCGGATGTGATGGTAACAGGTTAGTGACTATCAATGGTCTAAGTAAAAGGTTGCATGAAAGATATAGTCGTCAAGGTCAAGGTGGTGGAGATCCATTGCCGATTTGATGGACAAAAGGTTACCAAAGGTGTGAGGCAGTGGTGTTGGTCGTGATTATTCTTGAGTTCCCTGTGTAAGGTTCTGATGGTGATAGTGATAGTGATATTTGTCGTCGATTTAGGAACAAAGGTCATCGAAAAGAGATGGTGACAACTATTAGTTAATTCATAAAGTTTAATAGTCTTTTGTTAATATTATAGAACATAGTGTTCGGAAGATAACCACTTCAACCCATAATCAAACTTATCTATTGTAATAAATAGGATTTGATGTTAACAAAACAATAAATTCAGTTTGGACTTAGAATATTGTAAAACATGTGTTGTTTGTAAATGACTTGAAAAATTCTCTAAGTATGAAGTATCAGCTGAGGATGAGAGGATTAGCTGAGCACTGAGTATCAGCAAAGGACCAACTTCAGAAGATCAGCCGAGAAGAAAAGACAAGTATATAAGCATCAGTTGAGGTATTTCAACCATCAACTGAGCAACAATCTTGATCAGTTGAGCAGTGAAAGTGATCAGTCGAGCCTACAACTTTGATCAACTGAGGCCTTCTTGCATCAGTTAAGTAATTTTATCTTACTTAGTCAGTTTCCCATAAGCTTACCACTCTGAATGATCAGCAGAGCATTTTTTATCAACTGATCATCTAGGTTGATTAGCATATATTTTCTCCTAGTCTAATGTTTGATCAGATGAGCATTTCTATGGTCAGCTGAGTAAACATCAATAGCTGAGTCTTTCCCATTCCTTTAGCTGAGCAAAATTATGTTTGTAGTTTAGTGTGTTTTGTAAGCTGAGTCACGAATTTGTAATATCAGCCAACTGTAACTTCGTATTTATTCTTAAGTCAAACGTAGAACATGTGTTGTTATATTATGCCTTTAGACTTGTCTTTGTAAAAGTCTTAGCACCTTTTGAATTGATAGGTTATTTTATTTACTTCTTTTTATAGTTTATTTTGGCAATTTTTTTAGTTGTTTTGCATTTGTATCATATTGCATTTGTCTTTCTTTTATTCATTTTGGCCTATTTCGGGTACTCTCGAGTCTTCGTGTTTAATTTCAGATTTTTAGAAGACTCTTTGCTGAGCGGGTGTTGATCGGGTGTCACTTGGGCTAAACATTTGGAGCAAGAAGCAATGGAGGATTATGTGTACATGCTTGGGCTTAGATAATATGATTTTCGGGCTTTAAAATTCGGGCTTGATAGATGGAAGAAGAGTGTGAGAGTTGGATTTCATTTTGGGCCAAAGTATAAAATTCCAGACTGCCCCACGCGGCCAGAGTAAGGTCTCACGCGGCCCGCGTGGGCGCGCAGGGTCAAAATCGTCCTTTTACATTTTGACAGCTATATTAAGGGGAAAAAGGGGAAAAGAGCCACATTCTGATCTGCACGATCCAGCAGCTGCAAGGGGGCGATTTTTAGGGTTTTTGGAGCATTTTTGGAGATCTCTTCTCTCTTGTTCTTCCACATTAATGTTTGGTACAATTATTTACTTCCATTTTGCTTTAGTTATGTGTAGCTAAGCTCCATCTTGGTTGACATTGGTGATTCCTTGAACATTTAGTTAGGGTTTTGAAGGGATTTATGAACTTGTTCTTGAAGTTTATGAATATGATTCCTAGTTTAATTATTGTTTCATTCTTATGTTTGTATGTCATGAATGCAAGTATTTGAGTGATTTATTGTTAGTTGTTTTCTTGATTACGTAATAGATCTTCAAAACAACAAGTAACAAGTGGTTTCATGAATGTTTATGCATCTCTCAAACCATGGAAATGTATTCTCCAACATGGTAGTGTAAGGTTTTGACTCCTCTTGGATTTGGTGACTCTTAGATTATAATGCTAGTTGATTTTTGTGAATTAGATGCTTTGTTTGGTTCATGACTTTGACTAAGAAGGTGTGTTAGGAGCTTCTTCAACCTCCATACTAATTAAGAAGAGTCTAGGTGATTTAAGCTTTTAGATTGCTATAGCCAAATTAAATTAAAGTTCAAGTATTGCACCATATTCCTTGATGATAAACCTAGCTAGTTGTTCATGTGATGAAACCAATGTTGACCAATTCACATCTCATTGATTTAAACCATCTTGCTTAATTGCAACTTTTATTTACTTGTCATATTTAGTTTAAATAATTAAATCTCAAACCCCCCTTATTTTTATTTTATTGTTGTTACTAAAATCATCTTAACTTTTGGATTGCATAGAAATTAAAGTTGAGCCAGTCTCCGTGGATTCGATCCCTTTACCACTTTACACTATTATTTGTGTTTGAATATTGGGTTATTTGTTTGTTGGCCTCGACAACCACCAAATTTTGGCGCCGTTGCCGGGGACTGGTTTCTTTTAATCAGTTTGTTTTTCTATGCCCAGATCTAATCGTACAGGTAACTTGATTTACAACCCTGAGATTGAGAAAGAAGCAAAACGCTTAGCCAAAGAAGCAAGACTACGACGTGGTCAAGCTTCCGAAGTTAACGTGGCGCCAGAACTTTTATTTGAATCTTCAAGTGATAACAATAACGAAACCGACTCAAATCCCGACCTTGAAGTAGTTGTACCCGAAACACCTCCAGTTATTGAAACCGACATGGCAGGTGATAACCCACCTCCCGAGAGAACCTTGAGACAAATGATGGAAACCGATGTCACACAAAACCCATTGGCATCAATTACCCCATCCGTGAAAGAGGTATAGAATTGAAGTCAAGTTTTCTCCATCACCTTCCTACCTATCATGGGTTGGAAAATGAAGATCCTCATAAGCACTTGAAATTGTTTCATATTGTATGTGTAAGTATGAAACCACAAGAAGTCACCGATGACCAATTAAAGTTGAGTGCATTTCCTTTTTCCTTAGCCGATAGAGCAAAGGAATGGTTGTTTTATCTACCAACGGGGTCGATAAGTACATGGACCGAAATGACAAGAGCTTTCTTAGACAAATTCTACCCCGCTTCAAGAGTCTCAAACTTAAGAAATGAAATTTGTGGGATCCGCCAAGGTCAAGAAGAAAGTTTTCATAATTATTGGGAAAGATTTAATAGCTTATGTGTGAGTTGTCCACAACATCAAATTCCCGAACAACTCCTTATCCAACACTTTTATGAAGGTTTGTTACCCATGGAAAGGAGATTGGTGGATGCTTCAAGTGGTGGTGATGTCTTTAACAAAACACCACAACAAACTAGAGAACTTTTCAACACAATAGCATCAAATTCCCAACACTTTGGTCCAAGACAAGACATGAAAAGAAATACTCATCACAAGGTGAATGAGGTTGACACCTCAAGCCTTGAGTCCAAGATTACAAACTTGACCAATGTTGTTCAACAATTAGCTTTGGTAAATGGTCAACAAGTTATGTTATGTGGCATTTGCAACAATGTGGGTCATCACACGGATTTATGTCCCATCATAGTTGGAGATTTCGAGAAAGTGAATCCTATGGGAGGATATCACGGTCCATACAAGCAATGGGATTACCAAACCGCCTATAATTCTAGTTGGAAACCAAATCCCCACATGAGCTATTACTTGAAACCACTACCCTCAAATGTATTAACGGGTAATCCTTACCAACCACAACAAACCCAACACCAACCCCATTACCAACACCAACCACAATACCCACCAAGACAATCTCACCAACAACACTACCAGCACCAACACCAACAATTTGTAGAACCTCAAGCTAGTAGCTCCGAAATGTCCCTTGAAGACATTGTGAAGTCCCTTGCCACAAGCACCCACCAATTCCAAAAGGAAACAAGAACTAGTATCTCCAACCTTGAAGCACAAATGGGAGACATAGTCACCTCAATTCACAAGTTGGAATCACGTGGAAAACTTTCTTCCCAAACCGAAAAGAATCCTAATGTGAATGCGATTACATTAAGGAGTGGGAAAGAACTTGGAGAAAATGCTACCAAGAAAGTTACTAGAGAAGTAGAGAAAGAGGTTGAAGTTGTTCCTATCAAGGAACCGGTTGAAGAAGAAAGTGAAAAAGTTGAAGCACCGAAGAAGATCACTTCACCTTTGGTCATCCCACCACCCTTCCCTTCACGCTTTGCCACCTCCAAGAAGAAGGAGGAAGAAAAAGAGATTCTAGACACCTTCCGGAAAGTTGAAGTGAACATCCCGTTGTTGGATGCCATCAAGCAAATCCCAAGGTATGCTAAATTTCTCAAGGAACTTTGCACTAATAAGAGGAAATTAAAAGGAAATGAAAAGATTTCAATGAGTGAAAATGTTTTCGCGGTTTTACAAAGAAAATTGCCTCCTAAGTGCAACGATCCGGGTATGTTTACAATTCCTTGCAAAGTAGGGAATGTCACTATTAATAGTGCCTTGCTTGACCTCGGTGCCTCCATAAATGTGATGCCTTACTCGGTGTATAAATCTTTGAATGTTGGTCCTTTAAATGAAACCGGTGTGATAATTCAACTCGCGGATAAATCTAGTGTTTTTCCTAGAGGTGTCCTAGAGGATGTTTTAGTTCAAGTAAATCAACTTGTCTTCCCGGCGGATTTTTATGTGATTGATTTAGAGGAACAAGTTTCCTCCAAGTCGGCTCTAATCTTGCTAGGAAGACCATTTTTAAAAACCGCTAGGACCAAAATTGATGTACATGCGGGTAATCTCACTATGGAGTTTGATGGTGAAATAATAAATTTCAATATTTATGATGCCATAAGATATCCTAGTGATGTGTCTTCTTTGTATTTTGTTGATACTATTGAACCACTAACCCAAGAGTTGTTTGAGTTGTCTCATGGTGGCACGTTAGATACAGGGCAACATAAGAAGTTTCGATTGCAAGAACTTGAGGAATCGAGGAATGATTCCTATGAAAAAACAAAAATCTACAAGGAGAAGGTGAAATCTTTTCATGACAAGTCCATAACCCGGAAACACTTCATTCCGGGTCAAAAGGTTCTTCTTTATCACTCACGTTTAAAACTTTTTCCCGGGAAGTTAAGATCCCGATGGAATGGACCTTTTGTTGTTGTGAAAGTTTTTGAACATGGAGCCGTTGAGATCCGGAGTATCGAAACCGGACAAGTTTTCAAAGTCAATGGACACCGCTTGAAACCCTTTTACGAAGGTTTCAATGCGGACGCTCTAGATGACATCCGTTTGGATGTCCCGGATTATTGAGGTTGACTTGGCGTTAAGTCTTGGCAAAGACGTTAAATAAATGCATCTTTTGTAAAGCATTATGCTTTCGTGATTTCAAAAGACAAATAAACATTTTCAAAATAAAAGTTTACATTTTCGTAACGAATGTCTTTTAAAATCACGTTGAATACCCGTGAGAAATGTTCGTTTTATGATGCCTATTTTGGATACGGGTTTGTCGAGTTTGAATTTAAATACGAATAATATTTTTGGAAGAATTCAATTTTTGAGTGCAGGTTCAGGTCTGCATGGACCGCGTGGAAAATGGGTCTGGCCGCGTGGAAGAAACTGCCCAAAAATAAGAAAAATTCGTTCAGGTGATGCATGGCCCGCGTTGGTTTTACTGTGCCCGCGTGGAGGTTCCAGTAGCATGAAGAACTTCCAGAACGAAAACGCGGCCCGCGTCAGTTTTTACTCTGCCCGCGTGGATGTTCCAGTAAAATGAATAAATTCCAGTAGGCAAAACGCGGCCCGCGTAACTTTTGGCTCTGCCCGAGTTGGTTCACGTGGCCCGCGTCGCTGTTTGCTCTGCCCGCGTTTGATGCTTTAGTATGCTATGGGTTACTTTCTAGAATGTAAAACGCGACCTGCATTTGTTCAAGCATGGACCGCGTGGGTGTGGTTGAACTCATTTAATGAGTTGACCTTTTGACCATCCCATCTCCCTTCTCCTTTCATTTTTGAAAACCCTAGCCCCCAAAAATCGTGACCTCCTTCCCCACTCACCCTAACCGTAGACCACCACCATCCCTCCAGCCACCTTCCCGCCGGTCGACTGCTCACCACGAAACATCACCACAGTCAGCCCCTCACCTTCGAAATCACACCACCACTCTCCCTCATCTACTCGTCGATCACCATCTAACCATAAACCCTCGCCGCTGCAACCTTCAAACCTTAATCCCACCGACGAAAGCCACCTCCCTTCTCCATCTACAACCCGTCGCCACCCTTCTCTTCCTGAAATCACCCTCATCTTCCCGAAATCGTAACAACTGCGAAAACCCTAAACCGACCTCCACCATCTCTCCGCCATACACCTCTCTCACCATACCCTAAACCGAACATCACCTCCACCCCTCCTGCTGAAACCCTCGCAGCCTTCACCTTCTACGCAAACCGCCGCCTACGAAACCTTAGAACCACCACCGAAACCCTAATCTAAAACCACCGCCTTCCGTCGCCATGTTTCTCCCCGAAAAAAAAAAGAAACAAAAGGCAATTTTATTTTGCCGGAAAACTACCCACTGCATCTACATTGCCTGATTCAAGCTTGGGGTGGGAGATACGCGCATTTTTCACAAATATCATATTTTCAGGAAGTGATTTCTAGGTTTCAGAAGTCAGGTCTCTAAATTTTGGTACAATCCTTCCTATTTATTGCTTATATTTTACCGAATTATACTTTATTTATATTTTCACCACCGGAGTGGTCACTTCCCACCGCCCGAGCCCCCGTTTTAGTTGCCATTCTACCCTTTCCCTAAGCATTGAGGACAATGCTTATTTCTAAGCTTGGGGTGGGGTACTTTTGTATAGTTAGTTGTTAGTTGCATGCATTTTAGGTTGTATATATCTGATAGTTTAGTTATTTTGCTTACTTATTTTTCAATTTTTTTTGCATATTAGTTGCATTTAGAGTAGATTGTTTGCATTGACATGTTTTTGTTCTCTCTTTCTTCCCATCTAGATCACCCTTAACTGTGAACCATAATATTACTTCATAATTGATCTAGGATTTCTTGACCTTTATGTTTATAACACCATGATCATTTTTGAAACTTTGGATCACCCTTAGGAACTTTTACATGGGACTGTGATAGCATATGTGCACCAGAAAATGATCTATGCAAATGAAACTAGTCGCGACGAATTATGTCAAACAAAGGGCGCAATGACTATTACCCGTGAGTACTTTATAATTGTGTGTAATCGGTTAGGATGTATTTGTGCTACAGACTTTGCTTTAGAACTCGAATATAGATAGCAGGTTTCATAAGGGTTCTTTTCGTTTATCTCGCCTCTTTTGCGATTGTTGTTGTCTTAGATTCTTGTAGTCTTCGTCTTCTTAGTTCTTTCTTCGTGATTTTACTCGTCCTATTTGCGAGGTATTGTGTGACTTATCTTGGTCATGTGTTAGTATATGTTATGTCTTAGGGTCACACTCTCATCTTATTTTGACCCGTTTGATTTTACACTATTTAGTGATATTCTTTTCTTCACTTGAGTCTTTATTATTATGGTGAAATTCCAGAAATTTTTGCGGGTAATATTCTGAAAAAAAAAAAAAAAAAAAGAAAAAAGGAAAAGAACAGAATATTACCTTAGTTATTATGAGTTGTTTTATAGAAAAGTTGTTATAGAACAACACAAAAATAGAAATAAGCAATCGTTTGGTTATATTATCTTTTTGTAGACTTGCACGAGTAAATGTGCATAAGTCCTTGTTTTTGCTTAGTCGTGTGACCCTTTCATATACGTGGACACTTTTGTCTCTTCTCCTGTCACGCGTTGGATGTCAATAAATAGCTTTGTTAGTCCATATTTAGTATTGCTCGAGTGGTATTTTTGTGTCTTTTTCGTGTCTTCTTTGTGTTAAGTACCCTTATGCAAGGTTTTGTCTTTGAGAGTTTTGTTACAAAGTCAAATTAGCCTTAGCCATTCTTATACCGATGCCTGAGCGTACCTCACCATAAAACGAGAGCAAGCCTAATGTGAGGAAATCACACACCTTTTGTGATAAGAGTGCATACACGAGCGTTTGTGTAATTGTGAGCCCGCCCTTTGGATTGTGCCATGTTTGTCGTGCTTAGCTGTAAAATGTATAGGTCATGCTTATGCTTTATTTCTACCGCTTTCGTGATATTGCCTAACATGTGGTTGTTCCTAATTGTGATATTTAGTTTTGAAAATGGACATGATGTGATATGCATAGAGTTCAAGTTACTTACTTTTAATTATGTTGGAATATCTTAGTTTACTACTTAGGGTGCTCATTCTTTTTCTCTCTTGTGTTTTGATCATTCCCGACTTATTATCTTTCTTGTTTTCCTTGAGGACAAGGAAATGTTTAAGCTTGGGGTGATTTGATAGGTTATTTTATTTACTTCTTTTTATAGTTTATTTTGGCAATTTTTTTAGTTGTTTTGCATTTGTATCATATTGCATTTGTCTTTCTTTTATTCATTTTGGCCTATTTCGGGTACTCTCGAGTCTTCGTGTTTAATTTCAGATTTTTAGAAGACTCTTTGCTGAGCGGGTGTTGATCGGGTGTCACTTGGGCTAAACATTTGGAGCAAGAAGCAATGGAGGATTATGTGTACATGCTTGGGCTTAGATAATATGATTTTCGGGCTTTAAAATTCGGGCTTGATAGATGGAAGAAGAGTGTGAGAGTTGGATTTCATTTTGGGCCAAAGTATAAAATTCCAGACTGCCCCACGCGGCCAGAGTAAGGTCTCACGCGGCCCGCGTGGGCGCGCAGGGTCAAAATCGTCCTTTTACATTTTGACAGCTATATTAAGGGGAAAAAGGGGAAAAGAGCCACATTCTGATCTGCACGATCCAGCAGCTGCAAGGGGGCGATTTTTAGGGTTTTTGGAGCATTTTTGGAGATCTCTTCTCTCTTGTTCTTCCACATTAATGTTTGGTACAATTATTTACTTCCATTTTGCTTTAGTTATGTGTAGCTAAGCTCCATCTTGGTTGACATTGGTGATTCCTTGAACATTTAGTTAGGGTTTTGAAGGGATTTATGAACTTGTTCTTGAAGTTTATGAATATGATTCCTAGTTTAATTATTATTTCATTCTTATGTTTGTATGTCATGAATGCAAGTATTTGAGTGATTTATTGTTAGTTGTTTTCTTGATTACGTAATAGATCTTCAAAACAACAAGTAACAAGTGGTTTCATGAATGTTTATGCATCTCTCAAACCATGGAAATGTATTCTCCAACATGGTAGTGTAAGGTTTTGACTCCTCTTGGATTTGGTGACTCTTAGATTATAATGCTAGTTGATTTTTGTGAATTAGATGCTTTGTTTGGTTCATGACTTTGACTAAGAAGGTGTGTTAGGAGCTTCTTCAACCTCCATACTAATTAAGAAGAGTCTAGGTGATTTAAGCTTTTAGATTGCTATAGCCAAATTAAATTAAAGTTCAAGTATTGCACCATATTCCTTGATGATAAACCTAGCTAGTTGTTCATGTGATGAAACCAATGTTGACCAATTCACATCTCATTGATTTAAACCATCTTGCTTAATTGCAACTTTTATTTACTTGTCATATTTAGTTTAAATAATTAAATCTCAAACCCCCCTTATTTTTATTTTATTGTTGTTACTAAAATCATCTTAACTTTTGGATTGCATAGAAATTAAAGTTGAGCCAGTCTCCGTGGATTCGATCCCTTTACCACTTTACACTATTATTTGTGTTTGAATATTGGGTTATTTGTTTGTTGGCCTCGACAACCACCATGAATCTGTAAAGAGACAAAAGGGATTGATCTTATCCTCTTGAAAAGGTGAAAAATATTTTAGAAGAAGGATGTCTCGAATATTTGTTTTAACAACTAAAATATGGCTGGCAACTTCATACTTGGTAAAGTCAAATCTGAAGAAAGCACGGTGCTGTTTAAAGTATAAACATGGAAAGAAAAACTAAAACTTCCAAGGCAAAAGACATAGTTTTTAATATTATAATATTGTTAGTGAGACGCACTTTTGCAAAAAAGTACATTCGCTTTTAGCTTGTATAAAGTGCTTTTACTTTTCACCTATTACGTTTATCTAATGTAATATTATTATCCTATATACGTTTGTCACCTACATCCATTGCAATGAGCGGATGTCAAATGCTCTATATATATTATTGCATGTTTGACATGCTAAGTACGCTGAATATCTTATTTGTTGAGAACTACTCAGAACTTTAACGGTTTAGTTTTAGAAGCAAGTTCTAAGCTTTTAAGCAAAAGACAAACTTTTACAGTTAGCAAATATTTCATGTAGGACAAACTTATACATGTGATGAATATCCTAAACATCAGTTGGTTAGGATTAGCTTTGTCTATATGTTAGACATTTTGTTGCCACTTTTACTAAACTTGGATTTTCCGTATCCAGTTCATGTAATTCTTGATTAATTTAAATAAGAATTATATAAAATATAATCGTGTGTCTTTAATTTGCAAAAAGCTAAAGTTTTTATTCAAACCCACCTTCTATAAACATTTGTTGTTGTAGTATTCATCCGGGACCAACACGTCGTGACTATATATGTTTAATCAAACCACTATGAGAGGAAGAGACGTCACCATCTAAAGCAGGCGAACAATGGTGGAAGGGTTGATGCGAGGGAGAGTGCATGTATTATGAGATAAAGGGACGTGATTTTATATCTTGTAACATTAGTTATAACTAAAAAGTATTTATAATTATTATAAAATTATTTAAAATTATAAAGCTAAAAATTTAGTTACCTATAATATTTTTTAAATATTATAAAGGTTAAATACGATATTTATAATTAAAATTAACAAATTTGATACTTTAAGATTTAAGAAGAACATATATAAAATTATCTCTAATAAATCTAATTCAAATTGAAGTTAATATTAAACCCAATTTTAACTAACAAAAAGTTAAAATTAAATTTCAATTTAACACGAATAAATGATTTATATTTGACAATTCAGGCTTTTATTTTATTTAATAGTTAAAATCATTATTAACACTAGCATGTTACCCGCGCAATGCGGCGGTAACAAATAAATTCTAGTCGATATCATGTCTGCTTTTAAGACGTAGATGTAAGGTATTCCCGTAATAAGGTGACAATAAATATTTTTTTTCTTTTGATAACAATGTTACATGTTTATTTTCTTTATCTTTGTTTCATTTTCTTTATTTTTCTGCTCTCCTTAAACTTTTTTATTAATTTTGTAAATAATAGAATCATAAAAAAGGTCCGTACTTAAAAAATAAGGTAAATTATATGAAAATATATGGAATAAATGTTTATAAATAGAGTAAAATAGTGGATAATTATTTTATTTTATTTTATTATATGACTTTTTTAAAATGTTTATAAATTCCGGTTATAGTTATTCAAGTTTATGAGTTCTACTTATACATAATTTATATTAATTAAGTTAAAATATTTAGTATATGATATAATATTTAAAATGAAAGGTTTGGCTATGAAATTACTTTTTAATAATAAAGTTATTTTGTATTGAGTTGATTTTTCTTAATATGGAAGGTTTAGTTAATAAATGGAATATAAGAATCATTTTAACTCTATTTAATACTTACTTCATTTAGTAGTTTTCATTTAGTTTATATGAGGGGTAATTTAGTAATTTCAAAACACTTAAAATTTAAGAGTTTAAACAAAAAGGCCTAAATGCTTTATAATATAGTATAGATTAGATATTGATTAAAGTAGAAGACGAAAGGGAATATATGATTTTGGATTTTGGGGAACGGTTTATTGACTTATTCCGTCGTTTTCACTTCTCAATGCATTCAATTTAGAGTTTTGGGTCCAAAAGTGGTGACGTGCAGCCCACACTCACGTTTTATGTGGTTGGACTTTGGAAAATTGTAACACTCATCTATCACTAAGCATGTTTTCACATAAGTATAAAAGTGGATCTTATAAATAGAATTAATTTTTAACTAAAATAAGGAATATATTTTTTATGTTTATGAGATAATATGATCAGTCATGTTTGATCCAAACATTATCAGTTACGTTTGACTCAAATATGAGAATATTTTAAATATTTTTTTCATTATTTAATTTATCACTTAACTCCGTAGTAGTTATTCATATCAAATTCTATAATTCACATAATACTTATTAACTAATCAAAATTTACAAAGCAAAAATTAAAAATTTGATTGGACCCACCGTCAAACCACTACATTGCTTTTTTAGTGTGACGACTACCAGCCTACCACATATTCTCTCTCATCACTCGGTGGTGGAGTGAGAAATCCTTCTCGCCAAATATGGTTGACTCCACCACACACTCATCACATTATCCACTCCTTATACTTTTATTTGTATAATGTATAACAAATTTCAATGTCATAATAGTTTACCAAGTACATCAATTAATTTTCATAGAAGAACTCAAGGTTTTAATTAGTCTTACATCGGTTTCGATCGGGGGTGGTGAGAGGCATTCTTCAAAAGCAACCACGACTAAAGAAAGATTAGATCACGTATATTTAAGTCAAAGACTTGACGTCCTCAAAGTAAACCCTAATTAGGAAAAGCTTTTTTAAAAACCTAAATTATAATTAAACAAGGCATTTTAAATAAAGTGGGCTAATGATAGGTCGTTAGTTCGACACTTGCTTCGTAGTACTTTTTCTAGCGTTTATTATGTTTATGTTCTTATTTTTCTTAACTAGTTTAACACCCCGTGTATAAACACAGGGATGATTAAAGTTAATTTTAAATGTTTATGTATACTAAAAATATTGTAAAATATACAAAAAGTATAAACTAATAAATAAACAAAAAATACTCCGTGTATTTACATATGTCGATAACAAATACCCCGTATATAAATAGTATCACAAAATAAAATAAAGAAAGTACTTGATATGATATATTTTGACGTTATAATCTTATTATTTTATATATATTAAAGAAAGATTAAAGATATCTATAAACTAATATTTATGTTTGAGTTACTTATAATTTTTCAAATTCATGTGTTTTAAATATACATAGTTTTTAAAGTTTAAAGATGAAGATGATAGTTAATTTTTAATATATATTAGATTTGATATATAGATATTCAAAAAATATATAATTATATCTTAAAATTGTGCTCCCAAAAATAATGCAATCTATATGTTTATCATTTTTTTTATGTGTTGTAGAAAATTTACAATTTACATGAAAGTTTCCGGCTCAATTTGAAAGGTGCAACGTTGTTGAATTTTTATTATTGATTTAATTAAAGCTTATCTTTATCTTAATTTACAATCACATTAGTTTGACTCTAGAAAGTCAAAATTAAAATTTTAGAATTAAAAGAATAAACGGCTAAGATTAAATCTTTTATTAAATGAAGAGTCAATATTATCTAATAATTTTTTTCTAGTTAGTCTTTTATATATATTAGAAGATAAGAACCTCAAATGTTTTGTAATTTCTAAATAACCGTTTGAAGTTTTACTTTAAAATAAAGAACGAAGAGAAAAGAAAGAGAAAAAGTACATGAATCTGCGATAAACAATCAACCTTAAATGAATTAATTACATATACTCGTGAGAAATTTTCCTTTGTATTGGTATTTTTACAGAATATAAATAAATCATATATTATAGAATTATATAATCAACAAAATAAAAATATTTAATCATAATTGGTATAATTAAAAAAGAGACTAGAGTTGTGAGCCTGTAGTCTAATAAAATTTAGTAACAACTAAAGAAAAAGAAAGAGAAGAGGCACGTTTTATTCTTGGATGTTTGAGATTTAACAAACATAAGTTTTAAGGGAGAGGATTTTCGATCCAATAACTTCGAAAGAATTGAATGAGGAGTCATATGATGTGAAAATTTCATGTACGGTTCCATAGAGCGGTAGTAAGGGTGACTTATCTGTCAACTTTTCCACTATCACCTAAAAAAAAAAACTTTGTCTTACGTAAAGTTGCCAGAGTACGATTAACCTCTGGATTTAAAATCGCTGCTTATATATAATTCACAAGAAATTCTCTAGTCTTAATAACAGGGAAGAGGGTTACGGATTTACCCACTGTAACTAATGTATCTCCTTCGTAAAGAATTTCCTCATGATATCTATGAACAGTTGCTCCTAGAGTAGCCAAATAAGGTTTATTTGAGCTTAAAAGAATAACATTTAATTTTACTTCGCTGTATGCGATTACAAAATCTTTTACCACCTTTTAATTATTCTTTTAAGTAACTTTATCTAAAATCTATGAAGAATTTCAAACATCTTATATTCAAAGATGAAATAAGTTAAAACAGTTTCAATGAATTGATCCATGTACTCGTTTTAAGCATTCTAATACCAAAACCATCAAAAAGATTGTTTAGTTTGAATAAATTATTGTCAACTGATTGGAAATTTAAGTCGATGTTATGATTTCGGTTTGTAGAATCGATTCTAGGGATGTAAACGAGCCGAGCCGAGTCGACCGGACTCGTTTAGGATTTTTTAAGATCGAGCTCAGGCTCAGCTCGTTTAGAGCTTTTAATGTTGAGCTTGAGCTTGGCTCGTTTAAGATTTATGAAGTTCGGGCTTGGCTCGTTTAGGCTCGTTTAAGCTAGGCACGTTTAGGCTCGGCTATTATATATTAAACATACAAAATATTAATTATATTACATAAGGAGCTCGTTTAGGCTCGCGAGCTTAAACGAGCCCAACCTTTGAAGCTCGAACTCGGCTCATTTATTAAATGAGTTTTAATCTAAGTTCGAGCTCGTTAAAGTTCTGCTCATTTCGAGCTTTTAACGATCCGAACTCGAATAACTAGCGAATAATTCGTCTAATTTACATCCCTAATGGATTCTTGTGTTTGTATTGAGTATAGTGAATTAACTAAAAACCCATATAAGGTTAAAGTTTGTGAATCAATGCTTACCTCATCATTTTGATATAAAAACACTTTTATCGATAGTGCAAATCAATATGAGGGTTTTAGTCTCAATCGGCTACAGTAAATCAAATTAACTCTTCGTCAATTCTTATCAAACCGATTTTAGGGCTTCAGTTTGTAGAATCATTTGGATGTTTATGTCAATACCATTTAAGGGTTTTAATAGGTTGACACAATCACACCAACTTTCAATCTCTGCTTCTATCAATTGAGTGTCTATTGATTACTTGATTAAAAAAAATTTATTTTTTAAAGTTTGTGTAAAAGCTAGAAGATAATTGAATAAATTCTATATCCATCTGTTTAAAATTTTATCTTACAACTTTGAAAATAATAAAAATATATTCAAACATAAGCGATTAATGAATAATTGTGTGCAAGATATGTGAAGCAAATATGTATAGAGTTTTGAAAGAGAATCATGATGTCTAGATTAATAGTGGTTCGGATGGATATTAACGAATCAAATCTCCCATCCACTCCTTGGCCTTCCACCAAGATTTGTCTTCAATATCGTCGTCTCTCTTAGCCGACAGATCACCGTTACAACGTCTCACTAATTTACAAGGTAGTGATCATCTTAAACATGTTTCATTAAATAGAAAGTGATCACCTCTTCGTCTTACTAATTACAAGGTACTAATCACCTTCTCCCTAATTACAAAGTAGCGATCACCTTCTTCATCTCACTATATTACAAAGTAGTGATCAACTTTTGCAAGTTCTTACTAAGAATGGTGGTGAGCACCAAGCACTCGCAACAATCACAATATGTGATGTTCTTTCTACACCTTTCATAAACAAGTAAAAGTGTTTACTGATCTCTCTCAAGATGCAAATGTGTATGATATCATATGATGAACACTTAGAAGCTCTTGACCCTTCCTATTGATTTTGAGTTGTTTTTATATAAATAGAATATTTATTAATAACTCAACACATAACACTTTGAATTAAAATGTAAGCTCACAAAATGTCCAGAATAGGCTATTCCACTTCATGGTCGACGTATGGCAGGCAGCCTAGTTCTGTTCAGCTTTGATTTTCTCATTTTATTGTCATGTGTTTTATTGCCCGTACTTTTGAAATCTAAACTCATCCGAAAACCTATTAAAAAAACGAGTCTAAAAAGTTTCCCAAAATAAATCAAATGGTAGTACTTAAGAGTTAAGAGATGTGTATATTTGATTTCTCACTATTCCCTTTGATTAAAGCTATATCTAATGGTTTTTGTCGACTCTCTTATTGATATCTAGATTGTGATTAGAGATTTGACAATACAAGATAAACCACATCTTGGATTTGAACCAACCAACTCATGTACACAATCTTTTGTGTAGGTTTTAAAATTTACATAAAGATTTTAAAACCAATGTTCCCATTTTTCTTTAAAAGAATAGTGTATGGTCATTTTATCTAAACATACTATATATTGTGACAAACAATTCATGTGTATAGATAATAAGTATTTTGGTAAATTTATTATTTTCGTATTAACTTAAATTAATAAAAATTCTATTGTATTAAATCTAATATTAAAAAATCATTAGAACATCAAATCAATACTTTCTATATTTTTGGACATTAATTACACTAAAGTTTATGTATATCGATTCAATTTGTATTATTGAAAGTTTAAGGATTGAGTGTTTGTGAAGGTTTAAGGATCTCAATAGATTCTTGTTCAACTAATTTGCATATATTTGTCCCATATTGAATGTTTGTTTACTTGAAATTTTGTTCATCAATTATATCATGAAGATGATGATGTTGACCTATTATTCAGCTCACCAACTATTTACAATTAATAAATCAAAATTAAACGATTGTATTTTTAAATATAAGATAAAGTTGACTATAAATAATGACAATTTTGATAAAATTCGTTTTTATTTTCGGCATCTTTGACCAATAAAAAATATATTCAAAGTTTTGAAAAGTAAAGACTAAAGAGTAGTAAGTAATATTTTTATTCAATGGTTGAGTTCATGGCAATTGTATTGTATATACTATATATATGATAATCGGTATTTAAGTTTTGGTGGTCAACAAGTAGGAATATTGTTTGTCTTTTTGTGCTAGTTGGGTAAATTGCCACCCATTTGTGCCAAAATTTCTATCATCATCATGTGTTCAATTATATATGGACCCAACTTGGATGAAAGTTGGTACAAGCAACCATTTCCCTTTCTTTATATGTTTTTCACGTTTATTTAAATGAAAACCTAAATACAACTATCATCATACTTTCTCTTTGAATTTGTTGATATAAAAAATAATTAAAAGTCCATTTATATTTTTGCGTTTGTATCATTATATATTTTGTTATTTTCAAAATTAACAAATTAAAACTAAGATCAACAAACAGAAATAAACCATAACTTTTTTTATTGGCAATGATATAGGGTTGTTGTTATACATATATACAAAGATAAAGAAAAGGTATTTTAGTTTCGGTATTAGCTTATTCAAATCATATAATATATACTAGTTTAATATCCGTTAAAGACACGGATAGTCATAATTAATTATGTAAAAGTGTCATTGTGTATTCGTTTAGTTAAATATATAACTATTTTGTATGAATGAAATATTAGCACAATTTGAGACTTTCTTGAACAATAAAAGAATTGTATATTAATTTTAATTGATGTAGAAAAATAAATGATGTCAGTTTTAGAAAGGATGTAAATTTAATTATGATAATGTTTGTATTATATAATCAACATATGTAATGTTAAAAAATTTGAATATTTATTTCTAAATTAAGGGTTAGAGTCATTGTAAGCAAATGTGTGTTCCCCCATGTTCCAATATAGCACATTTATTTTTTTTACACACCTGCTCGTTTAACTTACAAAAAATGTGTTGATATGCCATTTTGCGACATGCAACTTGTTTATCCGGTTTCAACCTGTTTTTGCATTTTTTGATCGATTCTTGATCGTTTTGCGTGATTTTTTTGTAAAATCTTGTAAATTATCATTATACTTTTCAAATGACACAAAATTCATGAATTTTCGTCAAGTATTCATGGAGAATTTCAAGCTCAAAATGTTGACTTTTTGTGTTATTTCGTTCGAAAATATGTCAGAAAAAAAGTTCCGTTTTTGCTAGATTCTTGATCATTTTACATAATTCTTTTTATAGATTATTGTAGATAATTTTTTACCTTTCAAAGAACACCAAATTAATGAAAAACCATCAAGTGTAAGCCAAGTTATTGCTAATTAAAGTCGATGATGACCCTATTCAACACCCTTAGGGTATTTTGATGATCCGAGACATTTTAAACTCGTTTTTATTCCTTTTTTGGTACTAATTCATGACAACTTGATTACCTTTTCATAGAGTCAAGAATCATTGTCTTTCGTTAAGTATACATAGAGAATTTTGGCTTCAAAGTTTTGATTTCGAAGTAAAGAAAATTGGGAAAAAAGACGACTTGCTAGTGCACGTCAAAATCAACAAAATAAGTATAATAACACTTTTTTTTACAAATTAAATGGGCAGATGTGTAAAAGAAAAAGTTGAATATTTTGTAACAAACTTGTGTGATTTATTGCATTGTAATTCAACCAAAATTTAGTTTAAATTCCTTTAAAGCTTGTAAAAGATGTCTTAGTAGTCTTACTACATGGTCATAAATAAAAGAGTTAAATAGTTTACATAGTAGTATATATATATATATATATATATATATATATATATATGCAGGGTCAAGAAATTACACCTTTTAGAGAAAACAGGAAATACAAATGTGTGCCCTTGAAATCTTGATGTAAAGACTAAAAAATGTGATGCTTTTACAAAAATTGGATGTATGAACTATATTAATCACTTTTGCATCCATTTTTATTATAATTTATAAGTTTATCACTTTTATATGTTATTGTAAATTAAAAATGGAGGTAATCTTGTCAATTTTATTGATTTTTACAACCGTGTCATGTAATCCGCGAGAAGAATGTTTTCATTGGAACCTAATGGCTCATTAATGCGCTTAATAACAAGTCATTTAATAACGCATTAATAAGAGCTATTTCAGAAAAAGTAAGCCGCATTGATTAATGGCGGATTTGCCCGAACGCAATTCACAGTTTGGTAAATATATAAGTAATCAAAATATTTTTATTAATAAGAGTATTTTGTTTATTTATATAAGAAAAATTCTATATAAAACCTCTCTTTATATATAAAACCTCTCTTGATTTGACACTTGTAATGATCTAATAAGGATGAGGATAAGCAAGAGAATATAAAACATCTCTTTATATATTTACTCGTAAATGCGTTTGAATAAATGAATCATTACATGATTATCATTTTATGCATAAATAACTAGTTCAATAACCCATCTATCTATCTATATCCCATATAACTTAGGATTAAATGTATCCCATGTGTCAATGCTTGTTGATTGTGTAAAATTGAAAGATGAGCATTGTGGAATTGGTGACGTGGCATAAAATTTATGATTTGGGCTCTGGTCTACAGTTAATTGGGTTGTTCGATGGTGGTAAATGCGCTATAACGTAAGGTCAGATCAACAACGCCTGGGATATGGGGTATATGGAACTGTTGCTCCTCATTAATTTGCGCCGGAGAAGGAGGAACGGTGATTCCAATTAATCCAACTCTAAGTCAACCTCCATTACATCCGCAATCTGATCCAGACCCGTTTCAGCACTTGGTGGGTGCTTTCAGAAAATGGGATTTGTTTCCATCAAGGGTACTATACTTGCCATTCTATAACTCCTTTTATACATCTTCTGCCTTAAACTTACTTGCTGCTATTGAGCATCAATCCTTGGTCATGTTTAGTCTTAGAATTAATTAAAGATTCAGAGTCTGTTGTTTTGGAACGTGCTTCAAATATGAAAGGAAGGCTGAAGACAATCGTGGGTTCAGTCGTTCAGACTTCAGAGGATCAGAGCATACCTTCCGTCGTTGCTTCCTACAGAGAATCGCCCCTGCACTGAAACCTTGCTACTAATGTGATTATCTTTTTGATGATTGAATAATTCTTTTTCTTTTTGGCAGACAATCACAGTAAAATTGCTTCTTTGTTTTGTTGCCATATAATGAACTTGCATTCAATTTTTGTATACATCGCTTTAATCTCTAAACTAAAACATAAATTAGTAAATTCATTAAAACCATGACGCCATTCAACTATACAGATTGAAAAGTATTAGCTTTATTATAATAATTAATTAATATAAAGATCTAGAAATAAAGACAATTGTTATCTTTTCATACATTTTGCTTCAAATAAGCAATGAAGGTAAACTGGACGAGGCTTTTGACTCTGTGATAATGTTGCTACAATGGGATCCGGGTAGCTGACGAAGACTTCCCCAGCTTCGCTTGATCCATTCTTTGCAACAGTAGAGAGGGCTGTGACGGCTTCGCTATCAACAATATTTATCTGAAAGAAAGAAACCAAAGTCAGCCTCGCCACGAGTGGATACTCGTGACCAAGCTCGGGCGTGAAAATTAGTAAAGGGGTTATGATGAGTTAGAGAGATGGAGTAACAAAAGAGAATCAGAGATTCCAATAGTATGAGGGAGAGGATTAGGGTTATACCGACTTGCCTCTCCTTAAGCTGGATGTTTACTTATATATAATGTCTAAAGTCAAAGGGCACTCCTTTTATCCAACGGTCTATCCGATGTGCCCTCTGCAGCTCCAGGTCTAGTCAGAGCCGAAAGTGACTTTTCCTGTCCTAAAGCTGTGGCTTCTTTCTGCTGCGTTCCCTTTTTTGTTGTCTAGCTGTTGTTGTTATTTTACTCGTCTGACCGTATAGCTGGCTTGTCGTTTGACTTATTATCCTTTCATCAAAAAATGGTTGTCGCCTTCCTGATATTGTTAATCTGAAGGTCAAAGGTTACCTTGTTTTGTCCTCCTTCGCCACTATTTGCGAAGCGAAGCCGGCTATACGTCATCAAGCCCCCCAGTCTGGTGTATTCATGTTCAAATAAATATGCCAGACTTAAATTTTCATATAAGGCCCTACTATTCCACGTGTTAATTGACACTTTCAGCTTCTTTCTGTTGTATCTGCCTTTTCCGACAGAAACGTACACAGTATTCCTTTATAACCAGAATATTAATGCTTGTGGCGGTTATGGGGAAAATAGGTGGCGGTTGTGGAGAAAAGCAGAGGGAGAAAAGAAAATAGAGGAAAAAGAAATACCTGGATGACACGTGGCCTTACCCTATCCACATAATAGGCGGCGGTTTTTGAAATTTTGGGGGACCCACGGGTAACCTCCTTTATTCGTTTTCATCATTGCCTTCTTAAATAGCCACCGACCCCTCATTATGTCATTTCAACCTCTCCATCATCCTCCGATTTTCTCTTTCTAGAAACTTTCTTTCCTGTCTCCGGCGAAGAAAATCCGCCGCTGTGTTCGCCGGTATCACTTCGTTGGTTCCCGTTTTTTCCAACAAGTTGAAAATTTTCTCATCAGGTTCGGATTTTTACCCTTACTTTTACCTTTCTCGTACGTTATTGCAACTGATAATGGCCACCTGGAAAAATAACCTGGCGGTTTCGTATAGTGATGTTACCGGCGAGGAGTTTTGCGAGTTTATTGATAAGTTTGGCATTAGTAGTGTGTATGACCCTAAGATTCCGTCGCCTGATCTTCACATTCGTCAATCCCCTCCAGGGTATTTCGGGTTGTACTTGAAGCATTTCGAATTTGGGAATGTCCGATTCCCTTTTTCGAAATTTTATCTTGATGTTCTTGAGTATTTTGACTTGCATCTGTCTCAGTTTGTGCCGCTTGGTTCCTTAAAAGTAATGTGTTTTGAGTTGAAGTGCTGATCTCTGGGTATTACTCCTACCGTACCCTAGTTCCGAGCTTTTTTCAAAACCGCTCGGACTGGTGACTGGGTGATAGTTGAAAAGAGGAAGTTGCCAGATTCACCGTGTATGCCTGATGTTTATCCCAACTGTCGCAACTGGAAGGAGAAGTTTATTTGGATTAGAAACGAGTTTGTTCCTCGAAAGATGACTTGGACTGACTCCAAGGTGTCCTTGAGTGACCCTGTGCCTGAGGGTTCTGAAATAAGCGAAGAGCATTGCCAGCTGCTGATGGACAAGGTCATGTATGGTCGTACTCTACCGGAAGCAGTGTTGGTGGTTGGGGGAATTAGCCTGAAATGGCCTCACTTGAAGAAAAGGCCTGTTTTTCGTGTTAAGGGGAAGGGTATGAGAGATTAATTCGTGTCTTCGTCTTTGTACATGTGTGTTTATGTCTTTGTGCTTTGCTTTGTATTGCTGTTTATGTCCTTCGCGAGTGCGTCAAACTCGATGCGTTATTTCTTTGTTCATACATGTTTGTATATTTATATATGTTCTTGTTTAGGCTGCTTATCTTGCTTTGTTTTGTTGTTCGTTTGAACAGAGATGGGACTTGCTGGATTACTGAACCTTGCTTCGTCATAGGAGTATGAGGTTGTCCTGGAGGACGATGAGGGTGTAGACTTTCAATCGCAAAATACGAAAAACTTGGTTATTTCTGATCAAGTGGTAGCTCCTGGTTCGCAACCACCTGCGGACACTGCATCTCCTTCTAACCCTTAAGCTGTTGTCTGTTCTGCCTCCTCTGGATCTCAGGCTGTTAGAAACCCAGTAGCTCCAACTTCTGTGAAAAGTACCACCCCTAAGGTTGCTTCACCTTCAGCGAGTGTGAAACCTGCAATGGCTGTTACCCTGTCGACTGCTCCACCTAAGTCACGGGTGAAGCACTGTGCCAAGGTGGCTGCTTCGCCAAAAATAGTGAAGGGGGCTGACGGGTAAAACCGACTCAAACAGGCTTGCGAAAGTCGCATTCGAGCTACCAAAATCATGAAGGGGAAAACAGCTGATGAACCCGTATCTGTTTCGAGTCAAAGTAAGAAAGACAAGTCTGCTCCATCCTCGACGAAGTCTTCCTTAAAACGGCCCGTGGAGGATGTTCAAGGCTATGGTATTGGAAAGAAAATCCGTATGGAGGATTATGACGAACCACCTTTGTCAATGGATCAGACCTTTGAAACGGATAGCGAGGATGGGCGTTCTGATTCTTCTACTTCGCGATATGTTCCACCTACTGATGAGATAGGCGAAGCTATCTTTGCACCCCAGTTTCGTCGGGTGAAGAATACGTCTTTGCTGGATGACATTGCTGTTTGTCGTGATTATCAGTATAACTTTGCCACTCCTACGGAAACTCATCGTGCGCGACATCAATCTCATACTGATTTGTGTAACGAGACAGCGCTCTGCTACGCTCGTTTGAATGTCAATGTGCCTGAGCTTAGGCTTCATTTCATAGATGCTCATAACGAATGTGTGAAGAAAGGTCATGCTATCAAGCGCCTACGAGCGCAGCTGAAGGAGGTGAAAAGCAAAGATGGTGATATCTCAAAGTTGAAAGCATCGGAGGCTGTCTTGTCGAAGAAAGTTGCCTTACTGGAGAAAGACATGGTTGATCTGACTTTGCTTCGTTCCGAGCTGTTGGAGGAGAAGAAGAAGAATGACGTTTTGGTCCTTGAAAAAGCTGCTTCAGAAAAGCTAAGTTCTGAAAATGATGAGCTTCGCAAGCGTGTAGAGGAGTTGGAGCTGGAGAGAGGTTTGCTGGTCAAGGAAAGAGAGGCGTTATCAGAGGAGAAATCTTCTCTTGTTGAGTCTATGCATGTTGTGAAGGAAGAAAAGGTATGGCTGGTGGCCGAGGGCATAAAGGTGTTTGTTGGGAAACTCCGTGAGAGTCTCGAGTTCGGAGAACCCCTAGCTGCTATTCAGAAACAAAGCTATGCGGTTGGTTACCACAGAGGGTTGATCAAAGGTGAATGTTATGGTAAGCAAGGTAAGCCCGTTACTCGCTCTTCCAACTACAATCCGGATGCCGAAGCGCACCTGAATCAGATGTTGAGTGACTTTGATAGCGTTTCTTTTCCCTACTTGGAGGAACTGTCTCGCTATGCTGATGAGCCGATTGAAGTCCTCAAAGGAATCGAGCCTGTTCGTGCTACTGTTGCTGGTGTCCCTCCTGTTGGTGTTGGAGGCTTTTCGGATCAGTCTTCGGTGTCTATTCATCCATGATTTTTAGTGGCTTTGTGCCTGCATCCTTTATTTTGATAAACAATTATGCTATCGTCTGTATTTGCTTAAACAATCTTTATGCTTTGTTTTGTGATGTGGTGAATCATCATGCACTAGGTGATGTCTACCAACGTCTTATTTTGGCATCTGTATGATGCATTTGACTTTAACTATGAATTTGGTATGACTTTGACATTTGTTGCCGAGGATTAATGTTCTAGCTTTGCATGTGTGTATTTATGTGTTGTCGTTTTGTCTTTGTTGATAACCGTATGTTAACATGTTGCTTATATTTGCGAATGCCAATATTGGTTTATTGTGTGCACATTTTGAGATGG
This sequence comes from Pulicaria dysenterica, assembly GCA_947179395.2. Taxonomy (NCBI): domain Eukaryota; kingdom Viridiplantae; phylum Streptophyta; class Magnoliopsida; order Asterales; family Asteraceae; genus Pulicaria; species Pulicaria dysenterica. Next base: position 72,517,467 of record OX359288.1, on the reverse strand, counting down.
CCAATAATATGGTCCTACCTCTGTTTCAAACCCGTGTGATTCATGCTTATATGTTTGGCTTAGCTAAGGCCTTGCATGCTTTATGGGTGGGCTGTTGTGAGCCTATGTTTTATGCATTTTGTATTTGCATTATGTTGTTATGCTTGTATGCGTATGCATGTGTGCATTATGTCAGCTTTTGCGAAGCCAAAGTTTTCATTCAACAAAAAGGGCTTTTCAGCCATTGTTACAGGGAGAAATGGGGGTTATACTCTCGATTAAGCACTATTACAAAGTGTTAATGGTCGACAAGTGACCCAAAAGTATTGTAATCTTATGTTTAGTGCGTGGCCCGAATAACAAAAGTGGGCCGTTTACTAGTGCGAAGGTGTCCTTTGCCTAGATGTAAGCACGCTTTAAATTATCCCCATTCCAAGTTCTGGGGAGAACCTCTCCTCATAGGTCCTTCAAAACATACGAACCATTCCGATGTGCCGTGACCACCTGGTAGGGACCTTCCCAGTTGGGTCCTAGTTTGCCTTGGTTCTGCACTCTGCTTGCTTCGTTTTTTCTCCACACAAAGTCCGCAGGTTTAAATCGGTTGTGTTTTACTCTGCTGTTGTAATATCGCTCTATCTTGCTTTTGTATTTGGCCTCTTTGATGGCTGCCAATTCTCTTCGCTCCGTCAGGGCGTCTAAGTTGAAGCAAATGTTCTCTTCGTTTTCCGCTTCTGTTTGTGGAACTGCGCTTCTGTAGGTTGGCATTCCTATTTCTGGTGGGATAATTGCTTCGGTGCCATACGTTAAGCTAAACGGAGTATCACCATTGCTAGTTTTTAGTATCGTCCGGTGTGCCCATAGGACGTGGCTTAGATGCTCGACCCAGCTTCCTCCTTCTGCTTCCAGCCTTGCTTTAATCCCTTCCACCAAACTTCGATTCACCCTTTCCACCTGTCCGTTCGCTTGTGGGTGAGCAACGGAGGTGAAATTTTGCTGTATATGCCAGAGCTTACACCAGGCCTTGAATGGGTTGTCCGCAAACTGCTTTCCGTTATCTGTGATTATTTCTCGTGGCAAGCCAAAACGGCATACTATGTGATCCCATGCGAAACGTTCCACTTGCAAACCTGTAATTGAAGCCAGGGGTTTTGCTTCGCACCACTTTGTGAAGTAATCTATGGCTACCAACAAAAATTTCAGTCGTCCTGGTGCTTCGGGGAAAGGACCCACGATGTCCATTCCCCACTTCCTGAAAGGTCATGCTGCCATGATTGAAGTCATATTCTGCTTCGGCCGTCTGGGTATTGGGGCGTGTTTTTGACAAGGTTGGCATGTTTTGACCTCTTCGAAAGCGTCGGTGTGCATGGTTGGCCAATAATATCCTTGCTACATTGCCTTAGCGACCACCGACCTTGCCCCTGCATGTAGCCCACATGATCCTTCGTGAATCTCCCGTATTACATAATTGGCTTGTAACGGGCCCACACACCTTAGCAACGGGCCCAAGTATGACTTTCGGTATAGGACATTGTTTATCAATTGGTATTTTTGAGCCTCTGTTTCGAGTTTTTCCTTTTCGTTTCCTTCTGTTAGCATCTCTCCTTTTAGATACTTCACAATGGGAGTCATCCAAGTGTCTCCTTCATATTCCACGATGGCATTTATTTCCTTCATCTCCACTGACCTATGCTGGAGGACTTCCACTAGCACCTCTTTCGTCAAGTGGTTGAAGGTTACCGATGCCAGCTTACTTAAAGCATCGGCTTTCTTGTTTTTACTTCGTGGGATCTGCTTTACCGTCCATTTTCTGAAATTCTGTAATGTCTCCTTTGCTATAATTAAGTATTTCATCATGGATTCCTCTTTTGCTACGTAGGATCCATTAATCTGGTTTGCTACCAACATAGAGTCTACATAAATCTTTAGTTCCTCAATAATCATTGCTACTGCTAGTCGGAGCCCAGCAAGGAGAGCCTCGTATTCCGCTTCGTTATTCGAGGCCGAGAAATCGAAACGAAGAGCGTAGATATACTCTGTTCCGTCGGGACTCATCAATACCAAGCCTGCTCCCGCACCTTCGACGCTGGACGCTCCGTCCGCATATAATTTCCAAGCTTCATTTGCTTCGTTTCTAGGTGATGAGTCCTCTTTGTCATCTTTGCTTGTCTTGCCTCCGAATCTTAATTTTTCTTTTTCTTTGCTGAGGATCTCTGCTGGTGCCTCTTTGCTTTTGTCGAACTCGCCCTCGTTCGCTACCGTTGTTGTCTGTTCTACTTCGTTTGTCTCTGCCACGAAGTCTGCGAGTATCTGTCCTTTGATTGATGTACGAGGCTCGTAAGATATATCGTAGGCCCCTAGCTCCACAGCCCATTTAGCCAATCTTCCTGAGACATCTGGCTTTGATAGTATCGACTTTATTGGCTGACTAGTCAACACTCTTATTTTGTGAGCCTGAAAATATCTTTTTAACCGCCGACTCGCGTGTATGAGACAGAGAGCTACTTTTTCCATGGAGGGGTATCTTAGTTCCGCATCACGGAGGACTCTGCTCACGAAGTATATCGGCAGTTGCCGTTTGCCCCGTTCGGCCATCAAAACGGCACTAAGAGTTTCTTCTGAGGCTGCTAGATACATTATCAGGACCTCTCCTTCTTGCGGCGCTACTAGAGCAGGCAGGGTGGAAATAGTCTCCTTGATCTTCTGAAAAGCCTCCTCCGCCTCGCCCGTCCATTTGAACTTCTTCTTTTCTAAACAATTCTGCATAGTTCTGAATATCGGTAGGGACTTTTCTGCTGCCTTTGCTGTATATCTATGCAGAGCAACGAGTTTTCCGTTCAAACTTTGAACTTGTTTGAGTGTTCTTGGCGACTCAAGCTCCATTACCGCCTTTGTCTTATCTGGGTTTGCTTCGATTCCTTGAGGAGTTATCATGTGTCCCAGAAATTTACCTTTTTCCAAACCGAATGAACACTTGCTCGGGTTCAGCTTCATATTCACTTTCCTAAGGGTCGTGAGGGTCTCCTTGATATCTTTCAACTAACATTCCTCTGAGTTACTTTTAATCACGATATCGCCTATGTATGCTTCAATGTTGCACTCTATTTGACCTTCGAACATTCTGTCTATCAATCTTTGGTATGTCGCACCGGCATTCTTTAAACCAAAAGGCATTTTTGTGTAGCAATATACTCCTTTATCAGTGAAAAACGCTGTCTTTCCTTCGTCCTCCTTGGCCATTTGAATTTGGTGATACCCCTTATACGCGTCCAAGAAGCATTTGAACCTGAACCCTGCCAAGGACTCCACCTTCGCATCTATTTCTGGTAGCGGATAAGGGTCTTTTGGACAAGCTCGGTTGAAATCGGTGAAGTCTATGCACATCCGCCAACTTCCGTCTTTCTTATTCACCAATACGGGGTTTGCTATCCAACTTTGGTATTGCACTTCTCTAAGGATGTCAGCGTGTAGAAGCTTTTCTACCTCCGCACATGCTGCTCTGCTCCGATCAGGTGCAAGCCCCCTTTTCTTTTGAACTACTGGCTTCTCGTATGTGGGTATCCCCAGTCTATGTTCTGCCACCTCCCTGGGTATTCCTGTCATGTCCTGAGGTGTCCAAGCGAAGACGTCTAGATATTCCCGGAGAAGTGTTTCTAGCCGGCTTTGACAGTCAGCTGATAGTGTTCCCGCAACCTCTATGCTTTGCTCTGGGAAGTGAGGATTTATCCGTATTTTCCTCTCTTCCCTCTCCGTTCCCACTATGCGTCGCTTTCGCAATTCCCTTTCAATTTGTAAGCATTCTCGGACCTCTTTTCTTTCACTTCGTACGACCGCGACTCCTCGTGGGGTTTGGAACTTCATGACAGAATGGAGTGTCGATACAATGGCTCCTAGCTGGTATAGACCCGATCTTCCCAGTATGACATTGTACAAAGAGGTGGATCGGACTACCACAAACTTGAGATGAACCTTCCGATTGAGCGGTGGTTCGCCAAAAATTACTGGGAGTGTGATTTCTCCTAACGGCCAAGCTACTTCCCCCGAGAAACCTATCAGTGGGGTTGAGTTTTCGACCAACAGAGAGCGGACCCTTGGATGGAGTTTCTTGAAACAGTGTTCGTACATGATCTCGGAGGAACTCCCACTATCTACAAAGATACGGTGTACCTCATAACCTGCTATTTCCCCCTTTACAATGACGGGTCCTGGTGAAAACACTTCGTCACACTTTGAAGTGAACTCTATTGCTTTGTTCATCCACTCGAACTCCTCTTCACACTTCCTTTTATACTTGCTTTCTGCTGTAGAAGACACCATTAGTATCTCCCTTGCCTTGCCATCTCTCTGCTGTGGTTGGCGCGCTCCTACCTTATTGTGATTCTACCTTATCTCTTTTAACAAGTGGGACAGCTTTCCCGATTTGATGGCTTCGTCAATCTGTTTCTTGAGTTGATAACAGTCATTGGTGTCATGGCCCCTGTCTCCGTGAAATTCACAATATCGATCAAAACCTTTTTTGTCGGGAGCACTCTTTATCGGCTTTGGTGCTAAGAAACTTTTGCTTACGTCTTCGGTAAGTAGGATCTCGTGTGGGGTTTTGGACATAGGTGGGAGTATTGGCTTCCCATCTCCTCCTCGGGCGTACGGAGACCCTCTCCCTTCGCTTCGTCTTTGATCGACAAAACTCCCACTGCCTCTCCTGTATTCAGGGACGAATTTACTTTCAAAACTAGGTTTGTAATTCCTCCTTGGGGAAGGTTTCCATAGCGAGGCTTTGGGTGATGGAGCCCCTTTCTTCCATGTTTCGCTCGTATATCCCACAGCCTCTTTTCCCCTGATATATGCTCTGCATCTTTCCATCGTTTCATCTAGCGTCTTCGGCATGTTGTTACAATATTGCTCTACTAACTCCTTGCAGTTCGTACCATGTATGAAACCAGAGATCTTCATGGTTTCATCTACCCCTCCTATTTCTTGGCACTCTTTGAGATATCTTCCCATAAACGTCCATAGGGTTTCAGTGTCTTTTTGCTTAATATTGTGAATCTCTGTGGGATCCCTAGTATGTCTTCTTTGCTGCATGAAGTTCGTTAAGAAACGTTTTCGTAAGTCTTCATAACTGTCTAAGGATTCATTAGGGAGGTGTTCGAACCACACCCTGGCTGGTCCGATCAGGGTTTGCGCGAACATGTGACACCAAACCTGCATCGACCATAATTCCACCTCCGCAGCCCCTTCGAATATCTTCAGATGGTCTTCTGGATCCGTTCGCCCTTCATACGTCTTAACATGACTTGGCATCTTTATCTTTTTAGGGAAACGGAAATGAGATATTCTTCTGGTGAACTTGGTACTTTCCTTCGGTCTGTAGGGTTGCGTTAGATCGTCTTCTTCCTGTTCTTCTTTTTCCTCTTCGCTTCGCTCCTCGTCTTCATAGCTCTGTCCGGTAGGGCGCCCCTCCAGTCCCATGACGTTACTTCGAGACCTCGGGGTAGGGTTTCCGTCTAGTTGGTTTCGAAACAATCTTCGTCCTACCAACTCCGTTGCTCCGGGTGTGTCCTGCATCATCCTGGCTTCCAAAGTTCTCGATGATTGTTTCGCTCTTCTTTCAATGGCTTGTTTCGCTTGCAGGTTAACAGAACGTAGTTCTTTTTCATGCTCCTCCATCAATTCCCTGACGAGTACATAATTATTTTGAATGAAGTTACGAGTATCTTGCGAACCATTCCCGAATCTGTAATTAGGTATAGGACCCCCAACTGGTGTTACTCGGGTGGTCAGGGTGGTTGAGTCAACAGGCGTGTGCCTTGGTGAGATTTCTGAAAGTGCTGCTTGCAAAAGAAGCGAAGGGGTCCCTTCGGCAAAAGGTTCTTCTTCTTCTGAGAAAGGGGATGCGGGCACTCCGTCAGCGAATGATACTTCGTTGTTTGTGGAGGTTTGCCCCGTTGTTGGGTTCGATGTGTTTTGAGTGGTGAGAGTTTTGGGTCTGTGTCGCTAGGTACCTCCCTAGCTTCCATCCCTCCGACTCTCTTTTTTCAATAGGATGAACCATGCACAAAGGTGAAGCTTACGAGGGTGACCAGAACACGGTCCCACGGATGGCGCCAATGTTGCTACAATGGGATCCGGGTAGCTGACGAAGACTTCCCCAGCTTCGCTTGATCCATTCTTTGCAATAGTAGAGAGGGCTGCGACGGCTTCGCTATCAACAATATTTATCTGAAAGAAAGAAACCAAAGTCAGCCTCGCCACGAGTGGATACTCGTGACCAAGCTCGGGCGTGAAAATTAGTAAAGGGGTTATGATGAGTTAGAGAGATGGAGTAACAAAACTATTACAATTGCCACATTCTGAATCTCAGACAAAAAACCAACATGGAAACATTTCTTACAATCTTCTCTTCGTTAACATCTTTGCAAATTTAACCCTCATTAAACGAAATATTGAAAGTTAAGAACAATCTAGAACATGAATAATTGAACCATACAAATCTAAGCAATCGGAACATACAAATCGGGAACAGTCAAGCCACTTAAATCAAAACCATTTAATCGTAAAGAAATATCTGGATCATGAACAATCAAAACATTTAAATCGGAAACCATTTGAATCAGAACCCCTAAACTCAAAACCATTCAAATCACACCCTTAATGGAGGTGTGTGCCGGCTAAAGAAGAAACGGGGAAGGTTTGAATATCGTTGATATATTATTGTTAGGCTATGTGTTATACCCATCTTTCATCTTACATTACCCACAGTCACATCAGCGCCACATCAGCTTTCTTTCCCTACCCCTTTCCTTACCCCCAACTAGTGTTATACCCATCTTTCATCTTTCCTTTTCCTTTTCCTTTTCCTTTTCCTTTTTTAATTTTATTTTTAATTTAACAATTAATTATTTAACTAAATAACATTTTATTTAACAACGAAAAATATAAACTAATTAAAACTACTATTTCGAAAAATATAAATTAATTTAAATAAAAACTTAAAACATTACATATTTTAAATTTAAAGCTAAATTCTTAAATTCTAAATAAAAATTAAAACATTACATAATTTAAACTTAAAACTAGACAATAAAATATAAATATCTAAAGCGGTGGAAAGTTGCGTTTGATGCGTATAATCTCCTTCATCTGCAAGGTTGTATCTAATATACCTCCGGTAAGGTGAGCCGTCGGGGAGATGTAAAATTCGTAGTCTTTAAGCAATTCTTCCGCTTCTTTAATTGCCAACTCTTTTTCACGCACCGCTAAATAACGATCTTGTTTGCTGTTTAGTGTCTCTAAATTGTCCAACAACTGTAACACCGTATTTTCTAACACAACTTTGGAATACGCGCGGAAGCTAAATCACATACTAATATAATATAATAGTGAAAATACAACTTTGAACTTGTTTGATTTACAAAATGCATCTACAGTGTTACACGAAAACAAACTCTTTTTCAAAAACAAACAGATATCAGAGTAATGATCAGTCCACAGTTCCAGTTTCACCTCTATATTCCACATACCAGGAATATCCTGTAAAAGAGTTCTGAAGGGTTTTGTAGGATATAAAAACATATAATAACATGCATAGCGGAATAAAACCCCCTCCAGTGATCTCATCTAACTCGTACAGAAACTAAAAGAGGAAGAGGGTTAGAAAGTTATACCTTTGTTGTAAAACCAAAACTTTCTTTATGCCCCTAGACAGCTGCAGGTTATCCACCGCTACTGCACCACCTCGAACTTGCTGCTAGACGGCCTAAGGATTAAAACCGGATCAAAAAACTCGATCGCAATGTGTGTGTGTGTAACACCCCCAAAACCGGCCTAAAATAATTTAGGTAATTAATTAAATTAAGTTTGGGATTTAATTTAATTATGGGGATTAATTGTTATTTTACATAATTGTTATTATGTAATAATTATTTATGTGATTTATTTGTATTATTTAAATTATTTGTTTTCTTTATTGGCTTTATTATTTTATAGAAAGATATTTTATTGAGTGGGTATGGGGGGTTATGTAGTACAACACCCATACCTCTTAGCTTGAAGAGTGAAAAAAAGAAAGTGTTGTGTGTGTTTGTGTGGGTTTCGGCCGAGAAAGGAGAAAGAAGAAGGAGAAAAGATCCAATAATTTAATCTTAGATCTTGCATGCAATTTGGGTTCTGAATTCATAACAATATCAAGGTTAGATTACTGTATGGTAATTGTTAATTGTTGTTTGTATTCGGTTTTGAAAATATATGTATATTTATGAAATCCGATTGATGCTTGGTAAATGATTTGATAATCATAGGATGCATGCATGTTAGATTTTATGAATTATACATGTTGTTTATATGTTTTTAATGCATTCTGGAAACATAGATTACATGTATGCTTAAAATCAGTTTAGAAAGGAAGTTAGAATTGATAATGTGTTGAGTTATGAAGGACTCGGAATTTAGAAGGTTGAATGAGTCGGAATTGAAGTATGAAGGAGTCGGATTCCGCCTCTTTGCCCGGATTCCGACTAGTTTTGCTCAGAAATAATATTAAGTCGTGATAAGCACTCGGATTCCGATTATGTTAGATGTGCCTTTACTTTCACTCGGATTCCTATAGGACTTTTGCTCGGATTCCGATTGTGTTTATCGGATTTGAAGTTTATCGGATTGTATGACTTGATCGGATTTGGCTTTTATCGGATTGTGGATTATCTTGGAATTCGATTGTATCGGAATTGCCTTTGCTCGGATTTGGTTGATTGGTTTTCATGTTTTATCGGATTTGCCATTTCTCGGATTTGATATCATCGGATTTGGCCAATCAGATTTGATCTTGTCGGATTTGAACACAATCGTATTTCCCAACATACCTATGCTCGGAATTGATGAATATTGTGTTATGGAAGATCAACTCTTGAATGATTTGAAGATAAACATGAACTTGTAGCCTTGGCATGTGAAAGGAATGGTATATTTGTTTAAATGTACTTGTTGACTATGTACTTGTAGATTATTAGTACATGTGAGATGTTGATTTATGTACTTGTTGAGTTTATGTACATATTATGTATTTTGCTTATTGTGGATTGATTAAGCCAATACTGATTGATGGTTATATTCTCAGGAGGTGACAAGACTCAGTAGATTAGATTATTGAGTGATATGAGTTGAAGACTTTGGTGAGTGGATCTGTATCTTGGGATATGCAGGATATGATATCCTAATAGTGGCTATATCTTTGATTGATCTGAATATAAGTTGTTTGATCTGTATACTTGTTGTTTGTTCGATCAACATAGTGGCTTGAGATCAGCTTAGTGGCTTGTAGCTGGGTCTGTGCTTAGGGATTAAAAGTATTTGATCTTGAGGGGCATTTGTTGCACTCAAGGGTGCCTGTGCTGTTGTCCAAGTAAGCAGGACTATCGGTAGTTAGTGGCAGCACTACCGGTTCTCTGTTTGGTTGATGAGCAATTAGGTGTTTGGTTGATTATCTTGTATGTGCTTAGATGTTGGTTCCCTCACTTAGCTTTGTGCTAATTCCCCACTAGTCTGTGCAGGTACTCTGTCGTGAGTTTTCTGAAGATGTGGAACTGGGAATATGGACAGACCAATAACTCTGATGTCCAAGATTTTAAAAGAGCCTGTTTTGTTATTAACACCGTATTGAATATTTTGTAAATTATAACCAGTCAAAGTTGTATTTGACTTTTGGGTTTTAAATGTAATTATATGTAATTAGCTTCCGCACGCGTGTTAATATTATGTTTAAAAGTACGGTGTTCTAAATTGGTATCAGAGCCCTGGTTTGAGGATTTGCATCGGTGTTGTCATGCAATACTCGAACCTAGGCTCTGGTCAGTCCAGTATTCCCAGGGTGGGTAATTAGTAGTGTAGCTTTGAGGGTAGTTAGTTGGTTTGTAGTAACGGATTATATCTAACAACTGGTGAGATGTTGTGGATTAGACAGATTATGGCTGACAACGTGAACCAGACAGCTACCCCTTCGTCCCCAAGAAGACAGCGCAACAATATGTCCTCTACGGCAACAAATGAACAACACAGAGCTGGTACCTCGCACAACGGGGAATCTGATAATCAAGATTATGTGTTACAGCTGGAAGACACTTTGCAAACTCAGAGGGATCGGATTCTGGAACTTGAGCGACAGTTGAACCAAACCCAATCTTCTCAACAAACCAGTACTGTACAGATGCCTCCGATAACAGTTACATTTACTCAACCATTACCACCACCAGTTTATACCACTGATACGTGAATATCAGTCTTAAATTTATAAACTAATCTAACCGTATTTGACTGACACACTAATGGGCAAGCGCACCCGATCGTATAGCAGTAAACCAGGCAAGACCAGGATCGTCTCCACAGGGAACATTTATGGAATATACTATTATGAAATCACCTAGTTAAACTAAAATGCTTTAAAGTAAAGAAAGGGTTTTTAAAGTGTAGCAGCTAACCGCTACCAAGGTTTTGAAAATATTAAATTAAAGCAATAAACTAGAAACAATTTTAAGAAGTTGAAATCAGTTGATAGAGATGTATTTACCAATGAATCACTCCCCCTAGGTTCAATTTGTTATAAATATAAATAATATAACAGGTTTCTAAGGGCGTTCGAACTAACAACCATCAGTCCTACTAATCCGATTACGACTTAATCCTTCCAAAACACACTTAACTCTCGTTGTATGGTGAATTAGACTCAAACTTTTATCTATGGTATTACTGAATAATCTTAACCCTCATTATCTCAGAAAAGTTATCTATCCTATTGAATGCAAACGTCATTGTCTCAGATCAAGCAAACAATAATCCAGAAGAAAATACACGTCTGTATCTAACAGATTACTCAGCAAAAGTTAAGATCAAAAACTCGATATTCATGATTGAGCATAAACAAAACCAATCATATATTTATGAATAAAGATACAAATCAAAACTAGGGTTCGTTCATCATGGTAAATACAAGAAGGATCTAACTCATAGACAAGTTAGAAAACAAATACAAAGAAAAACAAGAATTGCAAACCATTATATACCGATGGTAGCAACCTAAGTTAACCATGCAGATGTTAAAGCCTCTCCTTGATTGCTTCCTTAAAACTGCCGCATGTTCTTTTTTTCGTCGACTGCCGCACCAAAAAATAATATATATCTGATTGAATAAAATCCCTGTAGCCGCCGTTTGAAATATATATCTCGTAATCCCTTTTAATTCACGTGGATTGTGCTACGGCCCATAGTATAGAAGAAATTGGCAGCCACCGTTTTACTAATAATAATATATGGCCTTCAACAATTAATTCAACAAGCCTCAATTTAATTAATAAGATGCCCACCAATAACTTAATAGCTCAAATCCACATGTGCACTACTTTGCTGTGTTCTCGAATTTCATGTATAAAACCATCACCAAACCTTTATCTTTGAGCTGCAGCAGCTCTCGGCCCATATGGAGAGGTATCACGGTCCAATTAGGCATTACAAACATAACATTATTATGACCCATTTTATCTAGTTTCCGTAGCTTTTTAAATCACCTCGTTTCGATTTCGTATGAGTGAGATACAACCCAAATATTGAAGAAGTGACAAAGCTGTCACTTCCTCTTTTCTTCACCATCTCTTATCAAATTCTCTTTTTCTTCTCTTGAGAGCCCTAACACATGTAAAACACCAACTTAAGCCACAATTTTTATAATTCATTATAAATATTCATTAAAAGCACGAGATATCGAATATAAATTATGTGTGTATTTTAGACGATATCAAACACCCCACACTTAATCTTTGCTTGTCCCCAAGCAAACTATCATGAAAATTATTCAAACGAGACCAATTAACTCCACCATCTTTATCCATATACAATCAAGCAATTTACCCACAAAAATAAGATGAACTCCATATCTATATCAGAAATCATCAAGCATCTCTAAAACTGCACGACCTTGCATTCTCACCAGGTATACACTCTTCACACAAAGTGTTTAGGGCGAATAGATTTAGTGATCACACACATGTCATTAAATACACCATTATAATAAGCTTGTATCTAAATCTAATCTTCACCACTAGAGGACTTAAGACTTTCGAGAGGACTTTAGGGGTTGTAATGTAGAGGCTAAGGGTCAGGGTAGGAAAAAGGATATTTAAAGTGGCTAAAAAGTATAGTCAAAGATCAAAACTAGAATACCTAAACTGCTTTTATTCAAACTAGAACCAACTAAACAGAATATGTTTTTTTACGAAGACACAGTTCACTAAGATGAAGTGAAACAAGGCTAGTCCAAGCACTGCAAATACTTAGAAAAGACTAACAAAAAACCTCATCTCAATGTATGACAACACTCAAAAATTGCAGAATAAAGCACGTCATGTAACTGATATCTTCATTTTTTTTTCTTTTTCTCTTTTTTTTTTCTATTCTCCAACTATTTTTTTTACGTGCATACATATATACTTGACAAACCAAAGGACATCATGAATTTTCATATCCAGCTACGCGGTGCATGTACGACCAAAATAGCTAATTAAAACTGGTTAAAAGAAACAGTAAAAGCTTTGGAAGCCTGCAACTGTGAGAAATCTGAATGGGTTAAGTTTGCGACGAGGAGACTGAAGGATCAACCTTTAAATTGGTGGGATTCTCTGACTACACACCTACCGCGGGAAATTGTTAATGCCATTACTTGGGAGCAATTTCAAGATAAGTCCTGCGAGCATTTTTGTAACGCTTTTGACATGGCAAGAATTCAGCGTGAATTTCTGGATTTGGCACAGACAAGTAATATGTCTGTGGATGAATTGATCAGCAAGTTTCAAGTAACTCTTAGATTTGCAAAGCAGTGGGTGCCTGATGAACATTCTCAGGTTCAACATTTTGTGAAAGCCTTGTTACCAGAATATCGGGGTAACACTCGTCTGGCGACATCGCTTGTCCAGGCATTCACATTAGCAAGATCTGCAGAGTCTGATGCTAAGGATTGGGAGAAGATGAACAGAGGATCTTTCAACAAGTTTGGTGTAGGTTCCAGTGGGAATCAAGGTAAAGGAAAAGGGCAGAGTAACCAGGACCAGGAAGATCCGGAATTTAAGAGTTTGAGTTATAATCAAGGAAATCAGTGGTGCAGGAACTGCAAGTCTCGACACACTGGTCAATGCACACCACATACTCGTCGATGCTTACGTTGTGGCGAATATGGTCATGAACCGGCTGATTGTAGATTTCCGAGACATGTTTGTTGGAACTGCCATGAAGAGGGACACAGAGCTGGGAACTGTACAAAGCAAAGATCAACGGGGACAGGGTCGGGGGTAGTTGATGTCGGGGGATCATCTTCTGCAGGTTAGAAGAGAAAGAATCAATGAGAATATGGCTACAGGTGTGTTTCTGATAAACTATGTGCTTGTTTATTGGATACATGAGTTTAGTGTATATATAATATGTGTATCTGTAATATTATGTGACAAATGAATATGCCTGTCAGTATGATATGTTGGATTTGTGCATAGTATAGATAGAGACTGTATATGTATTATCTGATAAGATTCCGAGGACGGAATCCTTTTAAGGGGGAGAGATTTGTAACACCCCCAAAACCGGCCTAGAATAATTTAGGTAATTAATTAAATTAAGTTTGGGATTTAATTTAATTATGGGGATTAATTGTTATTTTACATAATTGTTATTATGTAATAATTATTTATGTGATTTATTTGTATTATTTAATTTATTTGTTTTATTTATTGGCTTTATTATTTTATAGAAAGATATTTTATTGAGTGGGTATGGGGGGTTATGTAGTACAACACCCATACCTCTTAGCTTGTAAGAGTGAAAAAAAGAAAGTGTTGTGTGTGTTTGTGTGGGTTTCGGCCGAGAAAGGAGAAAGAAGAAGGAGAAAAGATCCAACAATTTAATCTTAGATCTTGCATGCAATTTGGGTTCTGAATTCATAACAATATCAAGGTTAGATTACTGTATGGTAATTGTTAATTGTTGTTTGTATTCGGTTTTGAAAATATATGTATATTTATGAAATCCGATTGATGCTTGGTAAATGATTTGATAATCATAGGATGCATGCATGTTAGATTTTATGAATTATACATGTTGTTTATATGTTTTTAATGCATTCTGGAAACATAGATTACATGTATGCTTAAAATCAGTTTAGAAATAAAGTTAGAATTGATAATGTGTTGAGTTATGAAGGACTCGGAATTTAGAAGGTTGAATGAGTCGGAATTGAAGTATGAAGGAGTCGGATTCCGCCTCTTTGCCCGGATTCCGACTAGTTTTGCTCAGAAATAATATTAAGTCATGATAAGCACTCGGATTCCGATTATGTTAGATGTGCCTTTACTTTCACTCGGATTCCGATAGGACTTTTGCTCGGATTCCGATTGTGTTTATCGGATTTGAAGTTTATCGGATTGTATGACTTGATCGGATTTGGCTTTTATCGGATTGTGGATTATCTTGGAATTCGATTGTATCGGAATTTCCTTTGCTCGGATTTGGTTGATTGGTTTTCATGTTTTATCGGATTTTCCATTTCTCGGATTTGATATCATCGGATTTGGCCAATCAGATTTGATCTTGTCGGATTTGAACACAATCGTATTTCCCAACATACCTATGCTCGGAATTGATGAATATTGTGTTATGGAAGATCAACTCTTGAATGATTTGAAGATAAACATGAACTTGTAGCCTTGGCATGTGAAAGGAATGGTATATTTGTTTAAATGTACTTGTTGACTATGTACTTGTAGATTATTAGTACATGTGAGATGTTGATTTATGTACTTGTTGAGTTTATGTACATATTATGTATTTTGCTTATTGTGGATTGATTAAGCCAATACTGATTGATGGTTATATTCTCAGGAGGTGACAAGACTCAGTAGATTAGATTACTGAGTGATCTGAGTTGAAGACTTTGGTGAGTGGATCTGTATCTTGGGATATGCAGGATATGATATCCTAATAGTGGCTATATCTTTGATTGATCTGAATATAAGTTGTTTGATCTGTATACTTGTTGTTTGTTCGATCAACATAGTGGCTTGAGATCAGCTTAGGTCTGTGCTTAGGGATTAACCGTATTTGATCTTGAGGGGCATTTGTTGCATTCAAGGGTGCCTGTGCTGTTATCCAAGTAAGCAAGACTATCGGTAGTTAGTGGCAGCACTACCGGTTCTCTGTTTGGTTGATGAGCAATTAGGTGTTTGGTTGATTATCTTGTATGTGCTTAGATGTTGGTTCCCTCACTTAGCTTTGTGCTAATTCCCCACTAGTCTGTGCAGGTACTCTGTCGTGAGTTTTCTGAAGATGTGGAACTGGGAATATGGACAGATCAATAACTCTGATGTCCAAGATTTTGAAAGAGCCTGTTTTGTTATTAACACCGTATTGAATATTTTGTAAATTATAACCAGTCAAAGTTGTATTTGACTTTTGGGTTTTAAATGTAATTATATGTAATTAGCTTCCGCACGAGTGTTAATATTATGTTTAAAAGTACGGTGTTATAGTGTGTGTATAGCCACCGCCGACCACCGCCGCTCGGTGGTTGGTTCTCGGTTGCGTCGCCGCCGGCGATCTCAAGAGAGGGAGAGAAAGCCGGCCGAGAAAGAGAGAGTGTGAGGGAGGGATTAGGGTAATCTTTTCCTTGTGATTAACTTATGATTAAATGAGGCTTATAATAAGGTTTATATATATAATCCTTATTAGGCCAAGCCCGTTTAATTAAAGCCCAACTTTAATTAAACTATTAATCAATTACATAAAGTACCCTCGACCTTTCTAATTAATTAATAACTATTAATTAATTGGTCCCGTTAATATTTAAACTAAATATTAACTTCTCCTAAATAATAAATAACTATTATTATTTTCTCTTTCTCAATAATTAATTATACTATTAATTATTGTGATACACAAACATGTAAAATCCAACAGGTTCTAATTGGGTGTGCAGTGGTATGATCCTTTAGTGTCACATAGTATTGGACACGATAGTACATGTTATCTATCTATGCACATAATCTAACAAGTTCAACAGTGGGGGATTAGCACAAAGCTAAGTGAGAGAATAGATATAAAAAACATACAAGGCATAAAGCCCAAACAACCAAGCTCAAGCAACAAGAGAACCGGCGGTCTTGCGGGACCTTCAACCAAATGCCGGCCAAAGCATAGGTTTACCGATAGCCCAGTTATCACAGATAACAGTACTAGCACCTCTTGATTACAACAAATGCTTATCAAGACGATTACTATTACTGTATATCCCTAAACAAAGGCCCAACTGAAAAACAACCGCCAAGCTGATCTCCACAACAACATGTATATATACAGTAAACAAGAGATAACATCTCAAAGAGCAACCAATCAGGAGTTATATCTTATACATCCAAGATATTTATCCACTCACCGATATCTTCAAAAGTCAGGCTACTCAGTCTTTACTTAACTACTGAGTTTTGTCTCCACCTGAACAAACAACTAACAATCAGTATTTGCTTAATCAATACACAATAAACATAATACTATAATCAACCACATATGCACATAAAATCACAAGTACATATTAAATTCATGTATATTCACATCAAGATACCGTAATTCACTATTACCCTTTTACAATATGTAATTCTGTGAATTCATCCATCTCCTTAGCTTAAACAATACATACATTCCATTCTTAAGCCAAGGCCATACTGAATGTACAATTCATGTTCATCTTCAAATCATCAAAGAGTTGTTCTTTAATCGGATTCCTCATAACAATTCAAATTCCGAGCAAAGGTAAGATTAGAATTCCGACCAAATCTCAAATTCCGAGTGAGGGTCAATTCCGATCAAACCAATTCCGATTGAATTTCCAAATTCCGATCAAAGTCAATTCCGAGTAATTACTACATTCCGACTAACTCATACATTCCGAGTAATTATATGGATTCCGAGTAAAGTCACATTCCGATTAAGAGTCGGATTCCGATCGAAAGTGTTAGGGCATATCACAGTCTGATTTCATACTTAAATCATGAATTCCGAGTAATGTCCAATTCCGAGTGAATCCAAATCCGACTACATCAAATCCGATTAAAAAGTTAAGGCATACAATGAAGTTTACTCGGATTCTAAGTCCAATTCCGAGTAAATTGGTCGGAATCACCAAATCCGACAGACTCATCACTTGAATTCTGAGTCATTCATGACATGAATTCCGAGTGCTTCATAACTTGAATTCCGACTAAATCCAAATCATTCATAACTTCAATTCTAATCTGATTTTAAGCATGCAACATCATCCAGGTTTCCAGAATTGATTTCTAAACATGTTTGATCATAACTAACATCAATTCCTAACATGCATTCATCCTAAATCAACAATTCATCATTCAAAGCAATCAATCGGAATTTCATACATATACACATACGAAACCGAAATTAAACAACAATTAACAATCAATTTAGTAATCTAACCTCTAATTGATGTTAAACACCTCAAGATCTAACAGATTTGAACAATTGAATTTCGATTTCTTCTTTCTTCTTTCTTGCTCTCGGCCGAGAATACACAAACACACACTTACACCTTTTGGTTTACAAGAAATGAGGTATGGGGTGTGGTTGACCAACTATATCACCCACCATACCACTTTTTCTTTTTAAATATCATTTGTAATTAAAATAATAAACTAAAACAAGTAATACAATCAATTTCACATTTAAATCAAATATAAAAATGCAAACTAATTAATCACATAATTATCACATATTTAAATAAATAATAATATCTCTTATTTAAATAAATCAAGGTTAATCACTTAATTACCTTAATCATACTAGGCCGGTAAGGAGGGTGTTACAACAATGATGTGATGCTCTCCTGTTTCGACCCCGTACCCGTACCCGTAGATGTCGATACCGGACGCTTTGCTCGATCTCTCCCAATGGGCCTTATGGGTTCGGTTGGCTGGACATTTTCATCATCATTCTCTTCGTCCTCGTCTTCATTTAGGTCGATAGGAGCCCGTGCATCCGAAGACCCCGTAGTCGATCGAACATTCGACTCCGATAGTGATTTTGTTCTTTTTGACGGACGGGGGTTGGAATCCGGGAGAGGTACTCTTCTCCATTTGGGATATTTGTTAAGAACATCCCAACAAAGCTCGTGACCAAAAGTTGCGCCTCTATGTAACGCATGTTGATGTTGTTGCGTTTCTCGTAAATGTTGAAAATGTAGTAGTAGTTGTTGTTGTTGTAGTATTTGTTGCGAGAAATCCATTTGTTGATATTGACTCGGTTGTTGATATGGACTCGGTTGTTGATATGGACTCGGTTATTGTGGAAGCGGATAGCCAATATCGGAGAGCGGAATTTGTTGTTGTTGGCTAAGCATTCCGGTATATGTAAACCGTGGTGGAGTGAACATCGGCATTGATTGTTGTTGCGACATAAGGAAAGGATCGATGGACCGTTGTGGTGTAGAACTTGTAACTCTTGATCGGTTACGTCCGGTTGACGGAGGTGTAGTGAAATTTTGGTTAGGATCCATGATGTATGTTGTATAAAAAATAAAGATGAGTAAATAAAATGTAGAAGAGAAAGTAGAAAAGAAGAGAGAAATATGGTGTAAAATGAATAGGAGAGTATATAATATATATAGAGAGGGTGTGGAATAAAAAAAAGAAGAAGAGAAAACGGCTACTTTTTTAAAAAATAACCGTTGGAGGGGGGGGGGGGGTGGGGGGGGGGAGGGGGGTCGATTTGTCGCTCGGGTAAAAAGAGCCGAAGATGGGAACCCGCACCACTACCCGAAGAAGGGGAAATGGTGTTCCCAAAGAACCCGAAGAATCTTTCGCCAGACCCGAAGCTAAACCCGAGGTACAACACATAGCCTTATTACTACTACTATAATTAGTTAATTAATCAATTAACTAAAAATAATAAATGATTTTGTTTTGAATTGTTTTTAAGAATGAAATTATACGTCACCAACCATATTAATTACCTTCATCAACAAAACTGGTGACACTACAAATTGTAAGCTACTTTAACATGTTTGATATGTTAAATAATAACTTTAATAAGTTTGGTACACTATGACAAGTCTAATGAAACATATAAACGCTTTTCTAAAGAATAATTACTAAAATACTTTAAATAACTGATTTGATCTTAAATCTATATGCACCTTTTTATTTTTCAAATAGAATTTAACGACCTATATTTAATTTGTTTTTTTTTTGTTTGAACATCTTAAAACATCTTTTATAACATCAAAAGAAAAGGGATTATGGAAAACAATTATTAAAGGCATATACGGTCAAGAGGTAGATTGTTATCCTTAGTGATGGTTTTGTTAATGTAGGAGGTAGATTGGCCCCCCTCACTTTGATTTATTCCTCACAAATCTTTGTGAGGGAAAACCTTCTTTAATTTATTAATGGTAATAAAAAACCTATTTTTCTTTAAAAAAATTTATTAAAGAAGGAAATTCAAATTGAAATAATAATGAAGAGGAAAACATGGTAATGATGGTATGGTATTTTAACCTGTTATGCTTGTTTCTTAGACTTGAGAGGTACCACTTAACCAAAAGGTTACGAGTAACCAATGAAATGAAGGTCCAAAAGATACACAAATAGCTTCACTAAAATCAAGTTATTACAACATCTTAAAATTATTAAAGTAAGTAGTTATTAAAAATACATCATCAAAGTTTGAAGATTGTGTGATTTTTGTCTTATTAATCATTCAAAAAATATATACTTTATGCTTGCATGTCAAAAAAGAAAAAAGAAACAAAGCATAATATGAAATACAAGGTTAGTTTATGTAATTATGACCTTATTATCTAAAAGGCTAGAGAGTGTATCATGCTCTCGTATCTATCACCATGTGTAACGTTAGTTTTTACATATAATGGATCTTTACTTCATCATAACGACTATCATAATGGGCAGGGCGGATCTGTCTTATGGACTGTGATGATACGAGACACCAGCTAAATTTGTTTGCATAGTAGAAATTTTTAATTTTTTTCGAAATGGTGCTACAGTCAAATTTTTTGGTGCTACCAGTGATGCAACCATAACCTAATAAAAACTAGAAAAATATAAGTTTAGTAAATTGTAATCGTGTATTGATTTATACTTTTAAAATACTTTATTTAACCTCAATATTCCAATCAATTTGACTAGATTAAAAGACATAAGTTAAAAAAGAACTGGACTTGATTATTTTGTAACAAACATGCAATGAAATTGGTAATGGGCTTAGTTATTCCTAAATTAAATTGTCCTAATTTTTAATTGTTAGTTGATACTTTCTTTGTAGTTTATAAATTGTAATATGCTTCTAGTTATGTTCTAATTTATGTTAAGTATTGTTTGATAGTTAACATCTCAATTTGAGTTAATGGAAAGATTTTCTAAGAAAAGGGCATTAGTTAGTGTTTTGTTTTGAAATTTGACCCTAAAATACAATAATACATCGTTAATCCAACCCGATTAACCGGAAAACAAAGAAAAACAACAAAAAAACCCTCAATTTTTCTTTATTTCATTTTTAGTAAAATTTCTATCTTCTTTTAGTTCATTATCTTGTAATTACAAAATTGAAATATACTTGAAAGAAATCATTTTAAGAAATTAATTCCTTACTTTGGATATAACCACATGGGAGTAACTAACACGATCACTACTTCATAAATATAATCAAATAAATCATACTTATAAATAAATAAATTTTATCAAAAAATTACTTATCAGAAAATATATACATATATATATATATATGTAATCTTGCTCTTACTACTCTCGTTACTGTTATTATTACTTCTACTTTTATCGATTAACTTTTCATAAAATGTATGCATACACTCTTGTTCTTAATACTTTTGTTGCTACTCCTCTTTATCCAACTACTACTACTACTCTTTGTTAATACTACTACTTCTACACATATTAATAGCTCTTCTTCTTCCTCTTCTTCCTCCTTCTCCTCCTCATCCATTACTACTACTCTCATCCTCTTCCTAATACCACTGCTCCTTCTGCTCCCAATACTTCCACTACTACCACCACTACCAATATACTACTAGTCTACTACCATAATAAGTACCACTGGTGATTGTACCAATACCACTACTTCTACTCCAATTGTTACTCTAATTCTACTTGATCCTATTACCATAACTATTATTGTCGCCCTTACTATCATCATTGGTTACAACTACTACTATTGTTGCTATTTCTATTGTCACTCTTACTTCTACTCTTACTTCTAGTCTATAACTGTTCATGTCCTTACTCATGCTCATACTGATTTGCCTCCTGCAACTTGTACCGATTCTATTTTAAATTATATTTAAATATAAGACACACCAGCAACCACAATGAGAATTAGTGTCACCTCAATGAGTAACCTATCATAATAAACCAGATACAACAATAGCAAATTGTTAGTATATTAAAAGATAAGTTTTAAATTAAATGAAAAGAATAACATAGTATTTTTCTAATTTTCTCATGCTAATATTAAACTATGCCTAATTGTCCATGTGATTGCTTCGATTTTAGTGTTATTGTAAGTCACACATACTTATTTTAATTGTGTAAGCTCAGTTTGATTTTAGGTTTTGTATTTTGTATGTGGATTGAACTCTATATCAATGAAATTTCAGGGATTTGTATATGGATTGAACGGCAACATTTAAGGTCTTAAAAAATTTAAAGAAATTAGCTTTTTACACATTCATCTAATTATATACTATGTTTTTACGCCGGGACTTGAACCTATAATCTTAAGGTTGTAAAGCATATTCTCCTCCAATACCGCCAGGCCAAATCCCTTTGGTACGAATGGAATATGTAACTTCAAACGAGAACAACTTTTCAAACGAAAACTGTCAGAACCAATTAATATGTGTCCTTGATTAAAATAACGATGACTTTTAATGGTAATGACTTATTAATGTGTTCATTAATGGCTAATTAACAATTAGTTAATGAAACTTATACTTGGATAGCGTATAGATCGAAACAAAAGTTTGGATCAGTAGTAGATTGGATTCGATTTCCTAATACATGTTAATTGTGTGTTTGTAAGTGTGTTTAAATTGTGTGCTTAAATTGTAAGTCAGTAGAACTTCTAATATGATCAGGTAGGAAAAGGGTTCAAAAGGACATCCCCTTAGTTTTGCATCTTGCAAAAGCAATGGGAGGTCGATCACATTGTAGTCTTGGTTGTATCTGGTTTGTTTGGTAATGATATGTTGCTTTTCAAAAAAATAAAATAAAATTAATGAAATGTATTTTTAGAAAATCAAGTTTCTTTCATTGATGTTTGTCCACCCGAACACAATTCACAATTTGGTAAATATATAATGACCAAAATATATATATTAATGAGTCATTAATTATATTATAAATGACTCTGAATTCTCGCAGTTCTAAAAAAACATTTCTGTTATACGTAACATGGGTATATTATTGTTTACAACCAAGTTATTACGATAAAATTTTGTGTTTAATCTGCTTAAGAATTTGGCTTTAATTGGCTTATGATTTTTCGGTTTAAAACTTTTTTCTGAACAGCAGAACACACACACACACACACCAATTTACTTCTAAATCTACAACTTTTGTCCACAACAATACTTAAACTTAAACCAATGATCATGAGTTATAAAGAACACCTTTCAATACCTTAATACCATTAGACTATTATCCCTTTGGTTTTTGGTTAAAAAATGACCAACCAAATAAAATCGATTTTGATATATATAAAAAACTCAACTTGAATAACCCGAATTAGAAAATCCAAAAAGTAGTGGAACCTAAACCGATGAAGACGTAGCAAAAGATGTTTCCACACTAAAAATTAAACCTTAAAATTAATATATAGAGGTTTGGCATTTATTCAAAGCGAAAGGATTAATTGTAGCAAATTATGCGACACCCACTAACTCTATATAACTTTAATTAACTTTATTGGCATTTTGGTGTTTTTAAATTGGGAAACAAAAGTCGTCTACTAAAGAGAATGTGAACCCCATTTTTGGGTTTTCAAGCATTCTATTCTATCATTAACTTTATTGGCATTTTGTAGAAATGAGCATTTTTTGTATGTTCTTTTGGAAGAAGTTTAGGTAGAAAATAAAAGGCAGGGGAGTCAGTTATCCATGTTTGTTAGTGGAATAATGTTTCAACTCTTATTAGATCTTGATTTAGTTTAGTTTGAGCGGATTTACAAAATTCTGAATAAATGTTTCAATTTGCAACTTTCAAACTACGGTTCGGTTATGTATATGTATGGGATCAAGACCAAATAACAAAGAATCTTAATGTTTTAAATTTAGTGAATCAATGTTATCTCATGCCTTTGGATGAAATAGCTCTTCTTATTTGATCCTCCCTAGATATTTGTCATAATGTCATGTAGCTCTAGATTTATTTGTTATATATCTTTAATATTTTTCCTCTTTTCCCTACTCTTTATCACTTTGCAATTGGGTTTTCAGGGGGTTTATGGAGAACATTCCAGGAGAGACAAGCCTAGAGGACGTCATCATGGATTAACTCAGCAAAAAAAGCAAGAGATCAAAGAAGCTTTTGAGCTATTTGATACTGATGAATCTGGTATATAGTAACTCATGTTATTAAAAATTTTATTCGAGTGGAAAACTGAAAATGGTTTAACTTAAATGGTTTGTTCTCTTTCAAATGTAGGCACCATTGATGCCAAAGAGTTGAATGTCACCATTCTAAACTTCTACAAGGTGAACTTATATGAATAGTGGATGATGCGGATGCCAAGTGAAGTTGCAATCTAATTATTTTATATATTTATTTACCTTCATTATTTGCATATTGAAAGGTCTTTGTTTTTTTAACAGGCAATTGTTAGGATCATTGCTACAGAAAGGAAAGAATTAACATATATGAGGATCATTTAGTTCGTTTGAGGATTGTGACAGAGGTGCATCAGCACAATGAAGTTTGGAGTTTTTATCTAAACGTTAGTATTGTACTTTTGTTTGATGTTTGACTTATTTGAAACGTTTGTTTCCGAACATTTAAAACAATTTGGAAAGGATTGTACTTGTAATTACATTTTATGGTTTTGTTTATATTGTGAATAAATAATGATTTTATTAATGCAATTTTTCTAGTGACAAAATCGTAGTTGCATTAATTTGATAATTCAATTTTTGTGGGAAAAATATGTGCCACTAAAAGTAGTATACATCTTTGAATATTAATAGTTTTTAGCGGTAGAAAAATTGTGCCACAAATGCCCATTTGTTTATTGTGGCAAAATAAAAAGTGCCATTAAAAGCCTTAAAGTATGCAGTGGCAATCCAAAAAAGTGCCACTAAAAGGCTTTAGTGTTAGTGCTTCTAGTAGCACTTTTTGTGTGTGCCGGAGATTCCCAAAGATGTCTTTAGTGACACTTTTTTGACTTTTAGTGATACTTTTTGTATACCACTAAATGGCACTTTTTTTGTAGTGATATTTATTTATAGTATTAATAATTAAGAAAGAAAATAATGGACCATTTCACACTTATTATCGCACTTCTCATGCGTTACCAACAAACAAAATATTATTTTGTCGCCATTTGAAATATTATAAAGCGTATGCTATTCGTTTCACTTGAAATCTTTTCATCCAAACGCATATTTTACTCCACATAAAAACCCATAAAGTCATAAATTTATACGGTATGAGAGTCATGTTCACTTATGGTAGATGAAACAGCCACCACACTCCACATAACTCGTTAGTATTTACGTGTTAGGCGAAAAAACGTGATGTATTGAGTATTGTCTCATGTCGGACGAGTGTAACTTTATAATGTACTTATACTCTGAACTATCAGTCCTATTTTTCTTTTATCGACATGCCACCATAGTCATCGACCACCACAAACAACCACGGCTGCCATAAGCACCATCTCCCATAGGTTATGTACCGCCGCAGATCTGCGTCGCACTACCGCCGGCCACTTACCACCGCAGTAAATGGAGCTGCCGAGTTGCAGAAGAAATGAAAAGAAAGAAACCATCGAACATTTTGAATAAATAAGCTGGGAACTGCGATCTCCAGATAGGTCGCCGGAGATGGAGGTTAGGATTGGGGTGTTGATGGGTTTGTTGAGATGGATTATTTTTTTTACTGTGGGACCCACTGATCTTTGTCTTTTACTGCTATAGAAAAGTAAAAACTAAATATATCTATATCTAACAGTTCCATTTGATTCTGAAATGCCATCCACACTGCTATCGGAATGGATAGCAGGACCATTTTCTATTTTTGGCTAAATGAGGTTTTAAGCTTACGACTTGCCCTTTCGAGTTTACAAAGCACCACCCATGCAAGATTTTTTGATATTGATGGCGAATCGTAGAGAAGGGAAAGGATTTTAGAATCTATGTGAACTGACGAAGTACACTTTGTAGAAAACAAAGTTCATTTCAATGGTATGGACATTCAAAGTTCTACGATGACAGGATTGATACAAATTCATTGTAATTATTATTTATATTTGTTGGTCTTATTTTAATGGTTGTCTCACGTTAACTATTTTATGTTGGACCTTTACAAACACAAGGATGCACCGAGGATTTCTGTTGACGGGTGATACTATATAATTATGATTAACATAAAATTAATTAAAATTTAGAGTGTTTGTCGGGTTTTTTCCAGATTTTAAGTTAACAAGGACAGATTAACGAAGACCAACATTTAAATCAAAACACAATTTATATGAAGTCCTGTTAATTAAATTGTTGTTTGTAAGTTAAACTAAAATATTTTAAAGGTATACATCGAATATTGAACCATATTTTATCATTTTTTATAAAACATTTCATTTTTATTAGATTTTGGTAGCGCTAAAAAAATCACTGGTGGCACCCCAAAATTTGACTGATACACTGGCTCGAAAACATCAAAACTTTTTACTTTGTATGTAAAATTGACTGAAGACCTGTGCCACCGATAAACTTTACATAGGTCCGCCCATGAGCATAGGATCCAAAGGTTTCAACTCTGAATATGTTTGTGCATCATGATTTTTGAGAGTCATGTTTGCGTTTTACCTAAAGTTCGTTGTCGTAGGTTTTGGGCCTTTTGCTATATTTTGTTGCCATTATTGGCTTCTAGTGCTGATTTGGTTTGGATTTGGTGCTACAAATGAGCAACTTAATATTGTGGTTTGGATTTGATGCTACAAGTGAGCAACTTAATATTGTAGTGTTGTGGTTGTTCTTGTTATGGGTGTTGGTACCTTAGAATCAAATCTTGATTATTATAAGATACCCTTGGAAAATGATTGCTTTGTTAGTCTCTATGGTATTTTCTCTCTTTTTTATCAATTAGCTTGCCAATAGGGTATTTGGAGTGTTTGCTTACAATTCAGTTGGTTTTAACCTAGTGTTGATTGGACTTTGTTAAAGCATACTTTCTTATAATTGATTTAGTTCGAGTTTTAACAAAATGCCAGTTGTATGCTAAGAGGTTTTTACTATGCTTGAGTCTCTTTTGAATTTAATTGCATGGTTTTTAATTAAGGACCGAACAAGATTTTCAAATAAAGGACCGTGAGTGTGATTTGAGCATATCTAAAATAACCATTTGTGTAATTAACTCTTTATTATTCTACTTTATTGATTATACATTGTATTGGCAACTGGTATTTTGGGAAAATTTGTATAAACTTTGAATATATTATTATAATTGCTTTTTTAATGGTTATACGGTAGTTTGGGGGTCTTTTTCTCATGATCCTATTGTAATTTTAGTCCATGTTTTGCCTTTAAATCGTAATTATAGATTGGCAAAATCCTTGATGAATTTTAACTACAATGGTGGTCGATTGAGACAACGATTATGCTCGTATTTCTCGTACGAAAAACAGTTCTCGTTTGAACCATCCCCTACACACACACACACACACACACACACACACACACACACACACACATATATATATATATATATATATATATATATATATATATATATATATATATATTTATACGGAGAGAGAGAGAGATGAGATTTTAAATAAAAGCTGTTTTTTGTATGAGAACTAATCTTGATCCTTAAATAAAAATAAATCAATGACTAATAATTATAGTGCTCACTAATGACGCATTAGTAGGGATATTTGGTTATTTATACATTTATTCAAACGTGAATTGCTTCTGGATGGACCGTTGTCATTAATGAGCGAGATTTGATTTTCTCAAAATACACTCATTAATGCATCATTAAGTCCCAAGATTGCTTCTCAAACTTTTCAAATAAAAAGTAGTTCTCGGTTGAACCCTCTAATATGGATGTATGTATGCATGTTTATATTGAAGAAGGATTAATTAAGAACTTAAATATTAACAAGAGCCATAAAATGTAACAAGGCATAAGGGTGGTGCTGGTAGGGCTAGAGGCTATGTCTATGCTTTTTGAATGGCGTTAATTGGTGGCACTAATTCTAGCACACACTACACGTTTGCTTTCTTACATTTTTTAGCCATGGTCATAGGCTAGATTTGGGGTTGTGCTAATTGTGTAGGTGGTTGCACTTGTTTTGAAACTATGGTGTGATAAGGGGGGCACTTCAATCCCTATTCGGTTTACTAGGCCATCTTTCCGTTAGCCAACGCAGACTCCTTTTTCAAGCTCCAGAACTCGTGGTTTTTTCTGTGTTTGCAGGGAAGGAAGGGAGCCTTATAAGGATGTTTCGGGATGACTATGCGATTCTAGCTGTTGCTCTTTTGCATTGTGACGAGCCTAAATTCGCATGCATTGAGTCTCTACATCTTGGAACTAGGGGTGTAGGGATGTTTTGACGACATGCGGGCACTGATCATAGTGTGGTCATGAGGCCATTTCGACGATCTTTATTGATTTACTACTGCTGGGTATGGCCCGGCTTTGATTGGTTGGCCATGGCAATGTTGCTGACTGTTGCATAGTTGTTTCGATGCTACGATGGATGCTGATATTGTTATACTGATATTACTTCTGCTGTTGCACGTGGCTGTTTTAGATTAGGGATGGTTATGAATTCGGGCAGTCTTGTGATGTTTATAATGTGTGCTATGTGATATGACGTGCGATGTTTTGTCTTAGATTGAGGACAATCGTGTGTAACTCAACTTGCATGGATGAATGAAAACTATTGTCTTGACTGTTCAAAAAAAAAAAAATAAGAATCAAGAAATTAGACTCAAGTTCATTAGATATAATTATATTATATATCTTAATAAAAGTGTTCCGTAAGTTTTTAAAAAATTATGATTAAAGAATTAAAGTAATACATGAGTTTTCAAGGGCTTAAGGTTAAAGAATAAAACAAGAAAAAAACAAAATACTTGGAAATACACCAAATCTAAAGTGATAATCACCCAATCCTAAAACCTACTATTTTTTGGTGTTTTGTGTGTGGGACTTTTGTGTTGTTTATTATTCCACGTTTGCCTTGTTTCATTTTTTGCTAGAAGTTTAAGACAATCAATGCTTTAAGTTTTGTACACGACAAGTCTATAGGTGCCAATAGTCTTTATATTCCCTAATAATACAAAACTCAAATAAAACAAAGAATATTATGTTAAGATATAATATCATTAGAGTTTTGGTCTTTTAATAACTTTAATAATTTTGATTTTATTATGCTTTTGTCTAATTCTATTTGTCTTAAAATTTCCTTTCTAGAATCAGGAAAAACTTTGGGGTATAAATAAATTAATTAATTAACAATATTTCACATGCTTTATTATTTTATTTATCGAATAATCCGGCATGGTGTTAAATCATCAAGTGTTCTTTTTACATCGAATAATTCAACCACACATCCATAATTTTCTTATTTATATAAAAATGTCACAATCATTACCGCATAATCTGTTCATTAATGGTAATTGGTAAATTAGTCAAATTAGAAGGGTATAGTTTGTAATTAGTGAAGTTGTAACAGACTTATCTTGTTAAGTCGTTAAACAGGGGAGCGTCAAATTGGGGAGATGCAGTATAAATACACTACTGCATCAAATGTAATTTCAATTCTTTTCGTTCTGTTCGTTTCAATAAACACAGTCGCTCAATTGTGTGCGTAACAATTCTCGTTATTTTCATCAAATTGGTGTGTTAATCTTTCTCAAGATTGATTACTCTGAACTTGATTGTTGTTCATAATTCAACAGTTGGTATCAGAGCCTCGTGGCAATCGATCGGAGTTCAAAGTGGTGAAATTCAATTGAAGGAAAGAAGATCGAAGAAGCGATTTCATTCAGATGGGGTCGACTAGGTTTGATCTCGAGAAATTTGATGGTAAGAATGACTTTGGTCTTTGGCGAGTGAAGATGAAAGCATTATTGGTTCAACAAGGCATTGTGATAACACTCAGAGGTGAAGAACATTTGCCTGCAACTTTATCCGACAACCGAAATAATGGAGAAAGCACATTCAACCATCATTTTGAGTCTCGGAGATCGAGTTCTTCGTGAGGTAACCAAAGAAACTACTGCTGCTGGTGTTTGGGTAAAACTTGAGAGTCTGTATATGACTAAGTCATTGGCGAATAGACTGTATCTCAAGAAAAGGCTTTACACGTTCCAAATGGCAGTTGGGAGCAAGATTGAAGATCATGTGGATGACTTCAACAAACTAGTCCTTGATCTTGAAAACATAGACGTAATATTGGATGATGAAGACAGAGCAATAATTTTTCTAACGTCTTTACCTGACTCGTATGAACACTTTGTGGAGACACTCATGTATGGGAGAGAAAGCCTCACGATGGAAGAAGTACTTGATGCCGTTAATTCTAAAGAACTTAAGAAAAGAAGTACTACAAAGGAAGAAATTGGAGAAGGCTTGTTTGCTAAAGGAAGAACTGATAAGAAGCACTACAAAGACAAATCAAACAACTCTAAAACCAAGTCAAAGTTCAAAAGGAGATGTTATATATGCCATTCAGAGGATCATCTGAAGAAAGATTGTCCTGAAAGAAAGAAGTTTAAAGGAAATTCCAACTGGAAGAAGCATGAATCAGGTAACTCAGAATCTTATTCTGATGGGTATGATAGTGCAGAGGTGTTGGTAACTTCTATATTGAAAAACACATATGAATGGGTGCTGGATTCTGGTGGTTCTTTTCATATGACTCCTAATAAGAATTTTCTGCATAATTTCAAGAGTTATGATGGTGGTATAGTTTTACTTGGTGATAAAAAGCCATGTAGTGTTGTTGGTGAAGGAGTAGTGTATTTTCAGTTAAATAATGGCAGTGAAATTAAACTTGAAAGAGTGAGGTTAGTTCCAGAATTGAAAAGAAATTTAGTATCTCTTGGGTGTTTAGACGACCAAGGGTACAAGATTCTTTTATATGAGGGTAAGTTGAAGGTATTCAAAGATCATACAGTTATGTTGGAAGGTGTTAAAGGTCAGGGGAATAACTTGTATGTGCTGTGTGGTAAAGCTCAAACGTTGGTTGCAGCAGTAGTAGAAAAGAAAGGTGAAAATGATATGGCAAGGATGTGGCATCAAAGGTTGGGGCATATAAGTGAAAAGGGCTTGAAAGAATTGTGTAAGTGTGATCTGTTGGGAGGGCTAAAAGTGTTCAACTTAGAGTTTTGTGAGCACTGCATCTATGGTAAGTCGCATAGGGTGAAGTTCAATGCTGCTAATCACAAAACTGGTGCAAGAATGAATTACATTCATTCTGATCTGTGGGGGCCATCAAGAGTGCAATCTCTAGGTGGAGCAAGATACTTCATGTCCATTATAGATGACTTTTCAAGGAGAGTTTGGGTTGTCATTTTAAACTCTAAGAATGAAGCATTTGAAAAGTTCAAAGAATGGAAGGTCCTTGTTGAGAATCAAACGGGTAACAAGGTTAAGAAGTTGAGAACAGATAATGGCCTTGAGTTTTGTGATGGAAGGTTTCTTGAATTTTGTAGACAAAACGGTATAGCAAGGCATAGAACGGTGGCTGGAACTCCTCAACAAAATGGCTTGGCGGAAAGGATGAATAGAACCTTACTTAATAAGGTAAGGTGTATGTTGTCTCAATCTGGATTACCTAACAGTTTTTGGGCAGAAGCTGTAGTTACTGCAGCCTACTTGATTAATCGGTCCCCTTCCTCAGCAATTGAGTTTAAAACTCCAATGGAGAAGTGGATTGGTGAACCAGTGAGCTATAATCATTTAAAGGTGTTTGGGTGTGTGGCTTATGCTCATGTTAATCAAGGAAAGTTGAATCCAAGAGCTCAGAAATGCATTTTCATAGGTTATCCAGATGGTGTCAAAGGTTATAAGCTTTGGAGGTGTGACAATGTAAGTCCTAAGGTGTTTATAAGCCGGGATGTTATCTTCAATGAAAATCAAGTATACATGGATTTGTTGAAGGGAGATCAACCTGGGAACAAGGTTGATGAAGTTCAGCTTGAGGTGGAGCTGGATAGTAATCAAGCAGGTCCAAGTACTGCATCTGGTGCATCTAGTGCAGGTTCCTCGGTTACAGAGACTAGTTCATCTGTTCAGAATTATCAGTTGGTCAGAGATAGAGAGCGGAGGCCTATAAGAGCTCCTAGTCGGTTTGGCTATGCTGATGTAACCATGAATGAGAGCGTTGATATTGGATGCAGTGATTATGAAGGTTTTGCTTTGGCTACTGCAAAATTAATGGCTCATGATGATCCAGGTTCTTATAGTGCAGCCATGAAATCTGATCATAAAGATAAGTGGTTATTAGCTATGAAGAAGGAAATGGAGTCTTTGATTAAAAATGAAACTTGGGTTTTAGTTGATAAACCAAAAGATCAGAAACTTGTAAGCTGCAGATGGTTGTATAAGTTGAAAGAAGGTATACCTGGTGTTGAAGAACCACGGTTTAAAGCTAGGTTGGTAGCAAGAGGATTCACTCAAAGGGCTGGAGTTGATTACAATGAAGTGTTCTCTCCTGTAGTTAAGCATAGTTCCATTAGAGTCATGCTAGCTATAACTACTGTTTTGGATCTGGAGTTGGAACAGCTTGATGTTAAAACAGCTTTCCTACATGGGGATTTGGAGGAGACTATATATATGGCTTAGCCTGAAGGATTTGAGGTTGGAAATCCTGGAAATAAAGTGTGCTTATTAAAGAAGTCATTGTATGGGTTGAAACAGTCACCTAGGCAATGGTATAAAAGATTTGATTCACATATGGTTGAGCATGGTTTTTCAAGAAGCAAGTATGATAGCTGTGTTTACTTCAAACAGTATAGAGTAAATTGCTTCATTTATTTACTCTTATACGTGGATGATATGCTAGTTGCTTGTAAAGACAAGGTAGAAATCTTGAAAGTGAAGGACATGCTCAAGTCAGCTTTTGAAATGAAAGAGCTTGGTGATGCAAAGAAAATCTTGGGTATGGAAATCATACGAGACAGAGTTAAGGGAAGTTTGCTGCTAACTCAGAGGGGTTATATTAAAAAGGTATTATCCAGGTTTAATATGGATAGTGCTAAGTGTGTAAAAACTCCTTTGGCTCAACATTTTAAGTTGTCACTTGCTGATTGTCCAAGTACTGATGAAGAAGAGCTAAAGATGCAGAAGATACCTTATGCGAATGCAGTGGGTAGCCTTATGTATTTGATGGTGTGTACTAGACCAGATCTGTCACATGGAGTTGGTGTGGTTAGCAGATATATTTTAAATGTTGGAATGACTCATTGGAGTGCAGTTAAATGGCTGTTAAGGTATTTGGCTGGTACAAGTGATGTTGGACTGTTATATCACAGGCAAAGTCAAAGTGAACCTGTGATTAATGGTTTTTTAGACTCAGATTTTGCCAGAGATTTGGATAAAGACAGGTCAGTGACTGGATATATTTTTAAGGTGTTGGGGTGTACCATAAGTTGGAAGTCAGCTTTACAACATGTGGTTGCTTTATCTACAACTGAATCTGAATATATAGCATTGGGAGAAGCAATTAAGGAAGCTATATGGTTAAAAGGTTTAGTTGCAGAATTGGGAGTTCATTGTACTGATGTTGTAGTTCAATGTGATAGTTAGAGTGCAATACACTTGTCTAAACATCAAGTGTATCATGAAAGGACTAAACATATCAATGTTAGGCTTCATTTCATTAGAGAGGTTATTGAAGCTGGCGAGATAAAGGTGATGAAGGTTCATACAGATAATAACCCTGCTGATGTGTTGACAAAGCCTTTGACATTTCCAAAGTTTCTAAAGTGTGTGCAGAATCTACAGATCGTAGATAATGATGATGAATTTGGCTAAATCAAGGTGGAGATTGTGAAAATATTAAGTGATTTAGACAAATTAGTCAAATTAGAAGGGTATAGTTTGTAATTAGTGAAGTTGTAACAGACTTATCTTGTTAAGTCGTTAAACAGGGGAGCGTCAAATTGGGGAGATGCAGTATAAATACACTACTGCATCAAATGTAATTTCAATTCTTTTCGTTCTGTTCGTTTCAATAAACACAGTCGCTCAATTGTGTGCGTAACAATTCTTGTTATTTTCATCAAATTGGTGTGTTAATTTTTCTCAAGATTGATTACTCTGAACTTGATTGTTGTTCACAATTCAACAGTTGTAATAGTTGTTTAATCAAACATTTTTAATTGTAGTAGACCAATTTTGGGTTTTTAGTCGATGCAAAACAGGTGTCTCTATACTTGAGTATTCTATTTTTAGTCAGAAATAAGTTAGTTGTTTTTAGTTTAATTATATCTGAATTAGGTTTGTTGTATTTAACGGTGTATTTATATACTTTGTTTTACTTCCCCCATTCTTTTCTCTAGGGTTCTTCATTGACTTTTTTTTTCTTCATTAACTTCTGATATGTATAACCACAACTAATGACAAACATAAAACTTTATAATTGAACTATAATCACATAAGTTTGTGATTGTTATTTAGTCTAAATGCTACATCTCTTTTGTTTGTATGTTGACAGCTATTAGATAGTATGTAGCTACATGAAAAATCTAATTGGTCTTATTTGATTCTCTTTTGTATGTAGGCTAAAGTACATATCTTTATTTCATACTTATGTGTTGGTTTCTGTAACTTTGGTAATTCTATTTATTGGTTTTAATAGATGTTTGGGAATAAACATTATATTTGTACTAAATATATTTACAAATTGGTTGATGATTAAAGTTTGGAGGCTTTGATAGTCTTTTGCGTTAACATGTTCTTAGAAAATGTAACATATTTTATAGTATATTGATATCTTTATTTTTCTTATTTGAAGTAAATTCCTGGTCAATATTTCGAGCAGATGAGATTCGCTTATAATGTAAACGATTCTATAAAGGTTGTAACTGTTACAAACATCAACGCCTATGTTGTTGATGTGTTGTTGGATTTGATTTTGGTCAACAGTGAGAGGATTCATATGCAGATTGCAAAATATTAATAGGTTGTATAATGGTGTTTCAAGAGTGCATTCAAATAGTTGTTTTCTACTGCAAGGATGATAGACAAAAGAGAAATAAAGGGAAAAAAATACACATGTTGCGAATGGAAATTATGCGATGTTATCATAGTGTGTGAATACCATACCTATACATTATCGAGTAGGACCTTTTCGCCGCTACCACATTACGCGGTTAGCATGCTAGTAAATCATAAGACATTTATTCCTTTTGCTTAAACTCTTAAATGTTTAAGTATGTTGAAATTACTAAATTACAGATCATAAAAAGTAAATGGAAACTATTAAATTGAGTAAATATTAATTATAGTTAAAGATTTATATCCCATTTTAATAACTAAACCTTTTACATTTAAAATATCCGGTAAATTAACTTAATTATTAAAAAAATATATTCATAAGCAAACCTACCATTTTAAATATTTTATGATATAATAAATATATATGTTAACTTAATTATTAGACAATATGTATATGTAGAACTAATCAAACTAAATAAACTATAACCAGAATTTACATGCGTAATGCGGTGACAACAAATAATTTCTACTTGATAACATGTTTGTTTTCAAATCGTATGGAATATGGTATCCATGTAGTCAGGGGCGAATGCAAGTAGTGATGAGTGGGGTGTCTGGACCCCACATAAAAAGAAATCTTTTTAGTTAGTATATATATAGTTAATTTTTAGACCACCTTTAAGAAATTAAAAGTACCCCTCTATGTATTGGACTTCACTCATGAGCAAAACAAATATTAAGAAAAAACATAAAGTATGAAAGTCTAGAAGATAAGGTAGTGGATTCATACACCCTATGTTAAAGATACTTGACAAATTAGTCTATGTTTATCTTACTTTTAATTGGTTATGAGGTCTACTTTTTATATTTTTTTAAGTAATTTTAATATTATAAAATTATAAAAAGAGGTGTCTAAAATTATATACTATGGTGCATGTCTAATCCATAGGAAGAGCATTCCTTAGGAATCTCAGGAAGAAGAGAATAAACCCATCTTAGGAGGAAGCCACTGGTTCCATAATAGAGACCACCAAGGAACTTCGCTTCATTCATTGCATTCTAAACGGAGCAGAAAGAGGAGAGGATGTTATCGAAGCTGTCGTATACCGCTTGCTGATTAGAACAAATAATAGGTATTTAATACAAGAGAAAGATCTGGGCGCTACGAGCAGAAATCCATAAAGTCAAAATACCTCTGCAGAAAGGGTCCTTTTGAGGCGCTCAATAACGAAACAGCGTCATCATAAGAAAAGACTGCAAAATCTTTCCGAAGTGTTATAAAGAGGGAAGGAAGCAAGCGATCCTGCCAGCACACCCTAAGTACGTCCCGATCTCAGAGGGATTGATTCGGTAGGAGATTCTCGTTCTTGTGATTGCTTATATTACGACTTTTAATGTTGTGTTTAAAAAAAAATTTGTGCAATCAACGACCGCCTCGCAAGACCTCTGTACTTTTTTATTATGGTAAGAGAGAGAAAAAAAAGTGATGTAACGCTTATGTGACAAGACTCAAGAGAGATGTAAAGTGTAGGCTATATGAATATGTTAGGTTTTTTAACTTTTGGTTAGTTTACAATATTAAATTATATTAAATCATGTTTGGTATTATTTTTAGTATTTTATATTGACAATTCGTATTGACTATATTAAATACGTTTAATTTTGTGTATGTATTCACAATGCTTTTAATAAATATATAAAAACCCAACCCACAACAAAAAAAATATTTTTACTCATTATCCACTATTTCAACCGACTCATCTTGTTACATGTTGAACCCTCCTGTGTATAAATCCTAGATTCGCCACTACATGTAGTATAGTCATAACAAATATTTTTCTTTTTGTAATATGAAGATTCGTTAATGGCCTCACGTTTGGTTTTCATGGGATTCATCTTAATACGAATATGTAGGGGTGAGACCGGTTCAAAAATTGGACCGGACCGAAACCCGAAATGTATAGAAAACTTGGACCGAAGACCGGACCGACTAGTCTCGATCCGGTTCGGTTCGGTTTGTCGGTTTAACTAATAACTTGTTACATAAAATAAAAGTTATTATTATATAGATATTTGAATTCAGTGATATCTTGTGTTTTCAATTATATTTAATTAAATAATAAACTACACTTACCGGTTTGCGTATGTATAGACATAATTTATTCTATGTTAGAGTCTTATTTTTATATGATCTATGTAACGCCACCCCTAACGAGCTTAAAATTAGAGTTAATTTAAACTTTTTAAACATCGATTATCAAAAGTGTTGCAGCGGAAATAAACACCATTTACAAAAACAACAAGTTTGACTCGGCTAATTAATTACAACAAAAAGGTTAGCCAAGTTCAAAGCTACAAGCGTTACCAACTAGTTCCGACCACCGGATCCATACAAACTACAACGTGTTCCCCAAAAGGTATATACAACAAAAGCTACCATCAGTACCCGCCTCACCAGGCCTCTAGCATCAACCTGCGAAAAAGGTAAATCTTGCACCGTTAGCTACAACTAGCTAGTGAGTACCAATTACACATAAGCAACAATAAGCAGGCTATCACGTATCAGAACAGCACACAAGGCTATCCTATCACATTGTGACGTGACAAACGTGTCAGCAGTAGTCGTATGTTGCAGGGGAGCTAACCCCGCTCAACAACCCAAAAGCATTCCACATAGTACGCCAATTATCTATCATGTTGGTTCCCATCTATCAAGGAACCTTACTCCTTAGAGGAACGGCGGCCTGCAGGACCATCACCCAAGCGTATACTACTTGAGTACCGTTAATGCCCGGGTACTAACTCCCGTCTACCCGAGAACCCAGCCAAGTATTGACACCCGTCTACCTGACTGACCTCCGTGTTCTCCAATTCAGTGTCCGGACAAAACTTCATAAACAACTAGTTGATCCAATAAGGATCCAGTTCATGCGCGCATATAATCACAACAATATCTTTCATATCAACAATAATAATACTAAGCATGCTTGTACAACTTTATCATAACATACCTCCATTTCCACGTATCAATACACCAATCATGTGTCAACATGTACTACAGATAACTTACCTACTGAGACTCATGGGAAACCGGTACTCACCTCGAAACTACAAGAGGCAGATATGCAATCGGGAATCCCAAGAGCACACAGAATCGTCTGAGTCACCTACCACCAATAAACATATATAAACACCCCTTAGTATACACTACAACAGACTGCACTAACAACAGTCTCAACAAAAGGTCAACATGGCTTCTGACAGCCTCCTACGGCCGCAGGAACATGTTCCTACGCCCGCAGAACAACATTCCAACATGATACTACGGCCGCAGTACATATGCACTACGCCCGTAGGAGTTCATGCCAAAGAACCATGACCTACGGCCGTAGTAACTATATACTACGCCCGTAGTAGGCATCCTTTGGGTAACTACGGCCGTAGCAACCATTTCCTACGCCCGTAGTCTTGTTTCCATCACCCGTAGGTGGTAATCCTCATAAATTCAATCCTACGGCCGTAGCAACCATTACCTACGACCGCAGTAACATAAACAACACCCTACGGCCGTAGTAACACCATACTACGCCCGTAGGAACCATATTTACAGCGTGTTCTTGCTCTGTTCGTAAACAGACGCTGTTTTACGGGTTTTTGACTCAAAATCCAACTTGAATCCATATTCAAGTGTTTATACAACATTTCTAACATATATACTAACTTACTAACATGATTTGGACACAAGAACAACATCAAAACACTTCTAAATCTTCACTTTGACACCACATACATACACACACCAAGAACTAGGTTTTTGATCAAGAAAACTTACAAGATGATGATATAGAACAGATTCTAGACTTGGATTCAACTGAAATCAGCAACAAAAGATCTTCCCTCTTGATTTCTCTTTCAATTTCTTCAAGTGTGTGTGTGTGGGGTGTTCACGTACGTACGTATGTGTTTGTAGTGTGTGTATGTGTGTTTAAAGCTTATCCAATAAAGAAGAAAGAGTCTATAGGCCGACTTATGTGCCTAATACCCCGTCTCGGGTATTTCGTTCTCCTATTCAACTTAAAACACAACTTAGGTTTATCCGTTTCAACTAACGGAGATATTTTTTGGAACCATTATCCAAAACCGTTCAACTATTTGTCAACATGGTCAACTTATGACACTTTTCATCATACTACATTTTTATCCACATTTAACACCAGTTAACACCATTTAACACCAATTAGCACCAATTCATGTTTAAAACACCAATTAACATTTAAGACACCATTTAGCAACATTTATACTACAGTTAGCAACAAAACACCAATTAAAGTCAACGTACAACTGTTAAAGCTACATGTACTACAGTTTACAACTAGGCCCCATTTTGGGGTGTTACAAATCTACCCCCCTTAAGAAGATTCCGTCCTCGGAATCTGATCGTCAACAAACAAGTGAGGGTATCGAGCTTTCATGTCATCTTCCGTTTCCCAAGTCATATTCGAACCCAGGTTATGCTTCCATTTGACTAACACCAGTTTAATCAACTTTCGACGCAACTTTTTGGTTTTAGAATCAAGTATCTCTACAGGTTCTTCAACTAGGCGCTTTGAAGCGTCAACCTTCAATTCTTGTAGAGGCAGAATCTGGTTCTCCTCCACCTTGCACTTACGCAGATAACACACGTTGAATGTGTTGTGAATTCCAGATAACTCTGGAGGCAACTCTAGCGTAACTGTCTGATCATTAACCACGCGAATGATCCGAAATGGACCAATGTAACGTGAACTCAACTTACCCTTTCTACCAAAACGAATCACGCCTTTCCAAGGAGAAACTTTCAGGAACACCCGATCGCCCTCCTGGAATACAACTGGTCTGCGCTTAGGATCAGCATATACTTTCTGTCTGTCACGGGCCGCTTTGAGCTTTTCCCGCGCAATCTTCACTTTATCTGCCATCATCTGAACAATCTCAGGTCCGGCAAATTGCTTTTCACCGGGTTCTAACCAACATGTGGGAGTACGACAACGCCTCCCATACAACATTTCATAAGGTGGCATCCCAATACTGGAGTGGTACGAGTTATTATAAGCAAACTCGACCAACGGCAAGTGAGAATCCCACGCACCACCAAATTCGAGAATACATGCGCGAAGCATGTCCTCCAACGTCTGGATAGTTCTTTCCGACTGGCCATCTGTCTGCGGATGATACGCCGTGCTCAGATGAACACGTGTACCAAGTTCATGTTGCAAGCTCTGCCAAAAGTGTGAAGTAAATCTCGCATCACGATCCGACACAATCGAACATGGCAAACCATGTCGTGACACCACTTCATCTACATACAGCTTTGCTAACTTTTCTAGCGGAGTAGACTCGCTGATAGCTAGAAAATGAGCGCTCTTGGTCAATCTATCGACAATGACCCAAATAGCATCATGACCCCTAAGGGTCTTCGGCAACTTAGTCACAAAATCCATCGTAATGTGATCCCACTTCCACTCAGGGATCTCTAGTTGCTGCAAACTGCCATAAGGCTTCTGATGTTCTGCCTTAACTTGCGCACAGATCTGACATTTTTCCACAAAAGAAGCAATATCTCGCTTCAAAGTAGGCCACCAGTACAATGCCTTTAAGTCATGATACATCTTTGTGCTGCCCGGATGAACCGACAGCCTAGACTTATGAGCTTCCTGCAGTATCAGCTCACGATTATCACCATGAAGAGGTACCCACACGCGAGACTGAAACGTCTTTAGTCCGCGAGTATCATCAAAAAGCTGATCTTTCAGCTTTTTCATCGTTTCTGCTTTTAGGTTTTCATCTAGTAACGCTACTTGCTGCGCTTCCTTCAATCGAGCAATGATATCGGGAACCACAGTAAGTTTCATAAATCTAGCATCTACTGTAGAGCTCTTGCGACTCAATGCATCCGCCACCACATTGGCCTTACCAGGATGGTAGCGAATCTCACAATCGTAGTCTTTGATCAACTCGAGCCATCTACGTTGTCTCATGTTGAGCTCTTTCTGCGTGAATACATATTGCAGGCTCTTGTGATCCGTACAGACCACACACTTTGTACCATAGAGATAGTGCCTCCACAATTTCAACGCGAACACCACCGCTGCCAACTCAAGATCATGAGTCGGATAGTTGCCTTCATGAGGTTTCAATTGCCTTGAGGCGTAGGCAATCACTTTATCTCGCTGCATCAACACACACCCCAATCCAGAATACGAGGCATCACAGTAAACAATGAAGTCTTCAGATCCCTCTGGCAAGGAAAGTATTGGAGCCTCGCACAATAGCCGTTTCAAATATTGAAACGCTTGTTCTTGAGCTTCCGCCCAAACGAATGCAACATCTTTGCGAGTTAATTTAGTTAGAGGACCCGCAAGCTTAGAAAAATCGCGGATAAACCGCCGATAGTAACCAGCTAGGCCGAGAAAACTTCTAACTTCAGAAGGAGTTCGAGGAACTCCCCAATTCATAACCGCTTCGACTTTCGCCGGATCAACTTTCACGCCATCGCTGCAGATCACGTGACCGAGAAAATGAACTTCTCGCAGCCAGAACTCACACTTTGAGAATTTAGCGTAAAGCTTCTCCCGTTTAAGAGTTTCAAGAACCTCTCGCAAATGCAACTCGTGTTCAGCTTCAGTCTTTGAGTAGATGAGAATATCATCAATAAACACAATCACCGATTTATCAAGAAATGGACGACAAACCCGATTCATCAGGTCCATGAAAACAGCAGGAGCATTGGTTAAACCGAAAGGCATCACCAAAAACTCGTAATGACCATAACGAGTACGGAAAGCCGTCTTTGGAATGTCTTCGTTAGCAACTAACACTTGGTGGTATCCAG
Source organism: Pulicaria dysenterica (assembly GCA_947179395.2). NCBI lineage: Eukaryota > Viridiplantae > Streptophyta > Magnoliopsida > Asterales > Asteraceae > Pulicaria > Pulicaria dysenterica. Next base: position 72,476,112 of record OX359288.1, on the reverse strand, counting down.
ACCGCAGATCAATCTTTGAGAAGCACGTCGCTCCTTGCAGTTGATCAAACAAATCATCTATCCGCGGCAGAGGATACTTGTTCTTTACCGTTCGCTTATTCAGCTCCCGGTAATCAATGCACATTCTCATCGTCCCGTCTTTCTTTTTCACAAACAGTACCGGAGCACCCCAAGGAGAAGAACTCGGGCGAATAAAGCCTTTGTCAAGCAACTCCTGAATCTGTGTCATCATCTCGCGAACCTCGGAAGGAGCAAGACGATATGGAGCTTTAGCCACAGGGGTAGCCCCCGGAACAAGATCAATTCTATACTCAACATCTCTGACTGGCGGTAACCCAGGCAACTCATCAGGAAATAACTCTGGATAATCGGTCACCACCGGAATATCATGAACCACACGTTTCTCCAGTTTAGCATCAATCACATGTGCTAAATAGCAATCGCAGCCTTTCGAAACCGACTTTCTTGCTTTCAACAGAGAAATGATAGGAATATCTAACTTTCGTCTCTCTCCACGAGCCACAGCATATGACCCATCAGGTAAAGGAACTTTAATCAACTTCTTGGAACAGAAAATCTCAGCGTTCAACTTACTAAGCCAATCCATCCCAATCACAACATCGAATCCCGCAATCGGCATTAAAAGAAAAGAAACAGGAAAACTACTCCCGTCGATATCAATAACCGCTTGAGGGACACTATCTACAACAGGAACTACTTTACCACTAGCAGTCTCTACTCTTACAGGCTCAGACAACACAGATACATGCATTTGCAGTTTATCACAGAAAGAGACAGACACAAATGAATATGTAGCTCCAGAATCAAACAGTACACATGCTGGGGTAGAGTTAATAAGAAAAGTACCCGTAATCACATCCCCAGCACCCTTGGCCTCTTCCTTTGTCATCTGAAACGCCCGCCCTTTAGCACGGGGAGCGTTGTCTTTCTTCTGCCCTGAGGCAGATCCTCCAGTTCCAGCGTCTGACTTTGACCGACAATCTGTAATCCGGTGCCCTGGCTTGTGGCACTTGTAGCATACGTTCTCTTTAAACTCGCACTCATTCACCGAATGCCCTTTCTGACCACACCTAAAACAACGAGTAGTGGCCTTCGAACAATCACCGGCATGGTAGGTGCGACACAGAGAGCACCACGAACCCTCAAACTTAGCCTTCTTCGAAGAATCAGGCTTTCCCCCAGTCGACGACTGCCCCTTGGAAGTAACAGATTTTGAGAACTGCTGAAACTTCCTTTTCTGACCCTCAACAACATGATCCCCCTTTCCCTGGCGTCTATCCCCATCAATCTGTCGGGCTATCTCAAACGCCCGATCCAAAGTAGCCGCAGCTCTAACATGAGCGCGATAATCAAGTGGCAACATGTTTACAAACTTCCGCATCTTGGCTTTCTCATCAGTCACCAAATGCGGTATGAATCTAACCTTATCCGTAAAAGCATGAATAAGGTCCTCAACAGGCTTATCCCCCTTACGGAGACCATTGACACCCGTCTACCTGACTGACCTCCGTGTTCTCCAATTCAGTGTCCGGACAAAACTTCATAAACAACTAGTTGATCCAATAAGGATCCAGTTCATGCGCGCATATAATCACAACAATATCTTTCATATCAACAATAATAATACTAAGCATGCTTGTACAACTTTATCATAACATACCTCCATTTTCACGTATCAATACACCAATCATGTGTCAACATGTACTACAGATAACTTACCTACTGAGACTCATGGGAAACCGGTACTCACCTCGAAACTACAAGAGGCAGATATGCAATCGGGAATCCCAAGAGCACACAGAATCGTCTGAGTCACCTACCACCAATAAACATAGATAAACACCCCTTAGTATACACTACAACAGACTGCACTAACAACAGTCTCAACAAAAGGTCAACATGGCTTCTGACAGCCTCCTACGGCCGCAGGAACATGTTCCTACGCCCGCAGAACAACATTCCAACATGATACTACGGCCGCAGTACATATGCACTACGCCCGTAGGAGTTCATGCCAAAGAACCATGACCTACGGCCGTAGTAACTATATACTACGCCCGTAGTAGGCATCCTTTGGGTAACTACGGCCGTAGCAACCATTTCCTACGCCCGTAGTCTTGTTTCCATCACCCGTAGGTGGTAATCCTCATAAATTCAATCCTACGGCCGTAGCAACCATTACCTACGACCGCAGTAACATAAACAACACCCTACGGCCGTAGTAACACCATACTACGCCCGTAGGAACCATATTTACAGCGTGTTCTTGCTCTGTTCGTAAACAGACGCTGTTTTACGGGTTTTTGACTCAAAATCCAACTTGAATCCATATTCAAGTGTTTATACAACATTTCTAACATATATACTAACTTACTAACATGATTTGGACACAAGAACAACATCAAAACACTTCTAAATCTTCACTTTGACACCACATACATACACACACCAAGAACTAGGTTTTTGATCAAGAAAACTTACAAGATGATGATATAGAACAGATTCTAGACTTGGATTCAACTGAAATCAGCAACAAAAGATCTTCCCTCTTGATTTCTCTTTCAATTTCTTCAAGTGTGTGTGTGTGGGGTGTTCACGTACGTACGTATGTGTTTGTAGTGTGTGTATGTGTGTTTAAAGCTTATCCAATAAAGAAGAAAGAGTCTATAGGCCGACTTATGTGCCTAATACCCCGTCTCGGGTATTTCGTTCTCCTATTCAACTTAAAACACAACTTAGGTTTATCCGTTTCAACTAACGGAGATATTTTTTGGAACCATTATCCAAAACCGTTCAACTATTTGTCAACATGGTCAACTTATGACACTTTTCATCATACTACATTTTTATCCACATTTAACACCAGTTAACACCATTTAACACCAATTAGCACCAATTCATGTTTAAAACACCAATTAACATTTAAGACACCATTTAGCAACATTTATACTACAGTTAGCAACAAAACACCAATTAAAGTCAACGTACAACTGTTAAAGCTACATGTACTACAGTTTACAACTAGGCCCCATTTTGGGGTGTTACAATCTAATTTGCTTATACTTACATGGATGTTATCATTATTTAAAATTTTAATAAATTTAGTTTACAATTTCAAAGATTCAAATATAATTGGCTAATAAAAATGTCTTTAAAACACTTGATATTATACGATCAACAATAATATTATAGTTATGTCTTTACAATGTTGGGAAAAAGTTCAATCACGAGAAACATTTTAACATTATACTAACAACTTTTGGATGTGTAATGTAACTTTATATTTTTTTAAAAGAGTATTTATAAAAAGTATTAAAAATACACGTTTTCACTCATTGACAATATATGTGACGGTTTCTCGAGTGAAGAGTAAGGAGCGGTTAAAAGTTTTAATTTTTGATGTTGCAGGCAACACTACTAACACCATGAATGTTGTTCATAAAGAGGTTTTTACATAAAATCTAATGATAATCTTATGTATGAATTTCAAAATTCATTTCTTACTAGATTTTATATTCCTGTCTATGCTTTACAATTATTTTTACTATACGTGTTATTACATTTTAAAACTATATAAATTTAAAATTGACTTATATCTTCCCTCGTGTTGATACATGGGTCACTTAGCTAGTAATAATTATAGGAACTACAACAACAATACAAACACTTAAACAACAACAACAATAATAATAACAACAATAATAATAATTTTCAACTATTAATAAAAGGCTAACACTAATAAAACTTAATAAACAATCTTAACCATTTATTTAAATAAAAATATTAATTATCAAATCTAAACAATTTATCTTGGTAAAAATTGAAATCCAACTTTAAATCTAATTGGAAAAAATTGGATCTGATTATGACTTTAATTTGAGTAAAAATATAATAGAGAACAATATTATTTAAATTAGATAATGTTACATCGCGTATCGATTCCATTTCTTTTTATTAAATTAGATTAGATTATTAATATCAACGATTAGATACGTTGACTGTGAATGTAGCATCAATACATCATCTCTAGACAAAAGTTGTTTGTATATAGTTCAACAATATTAGATGATGAATTTACTATACAAAGTTTCTTTCATTAATAATAGGGCAAACTGCACCAAAATACAACGAACTTTGACTAAGTTACCAACGTATACAATCAACTCCAAATTTTTTAAAAAAATACAACAAACCTTCATAATTGATACATTGTATGCAGTTGACCTTTAATAGCAGGTCATTTTTTTAATCAACCGGTTACCTACTTCTTTTATGTATTTTTAATCATTTTAATTAAAAAAAACCCTTAATTAATGAAGAACACAAGCAGTTGATATTTTGGTCGTTAACATCACCTTCAAGCTACCCATCTCCTTCAAACTACCACACCATCTGCTTCAAGCTATTGAACCCAATCAGGTCATATACATAAAAAACACCTTCAAGCTAACATACCACCGTCGCCGACCTTCAAGCCATCACCACTACCATCACTGCTACTTCAAACCACCATTACTGCTGCTTCAAACCACCACCACCGCCGCTGCTGTTTCAAACCACCACCACCACCGCCGCTGCTGTTTCAAACCACCACCACCACTGCCTATTAAGATCAGTCTCTAACGAACCGCCGCCACAACAACCGCCGCCGATTCAAAAGGGTTTCTTGAGATTAGGGTTTCTTGCGTAGCCTACCACCATCTTCGAGATCAGATCTGAGAATTTAGGGTTTCTTGAGTCAGAACCACCACAACCGCCACCGATTCAAAGGGTTACCGTCGCCGCTGCCGCTGAGTTCTTGGCAACCACCGTAGCTTCATGTTTAAGTTTTTATTTTTTCTTCATCTTCAGATCTAGTAGTTTATAATTTAGGTTTTCATTTATCTTCCTCTTTTGATCTATTAGTAGTTACGAGTGTTTTCAATATTTAGGGTTTCTTTATTGTTCTTCATCAAATAATAAGTTACGATTTGATTTTATGAGTTGTTATTATCAGTAGATATATCATATATACATGTTCTTCATCTGGTTAAAGTATGTTATTCTTTATGTACTATTCTTCATAAATATCAGTAGGATTTCTGAATTCAAAGATACATGAAGATGAACACATATAATATATCAAGAACAACTAATTAAAAAATAAAAAAAATAGAAAAATAAAATAAGGTGACCTGTTATATGTTGCTCAGGTTGTGTTTTGTATATAATGGGGTGAATAAGGAAGTTTGTTGTATTATTTTTAAAATTTTGAAGTTGATTGTATATATTGATAGCTTAGCTAAAGTTAATTGTATTTTGCAACAGTTTGCCCTTAATAATAAATACATACATACCTATCATAAACGGCTAAACATTCTACTGTACATAAATTATACTATACTAATTCTTTTTAAAAGCAGAACTATACAAAATCCATGTAAAAGAGCATATCGATTATAAAATGTATATACATCATCAAGGGTATCAAATATTTTTCCTATTATACTTTCACTATTAAATTCTCTAAATGTTTACATTTAAGTCACTTTCACTTTGAAGTTCATTTTCTGAATCCTCATGATCGATCAAATAACCATTTGCATCAAATGTCTTCTATTAAATGTGTTTCACTTGGTTCATCTAAGTTTATGTCATTATGAGTATCCTATACAAAATTAACATCAAACTTAGTAGAATTTTTATTAATTAGACAAACACGTATATTATGTAATTTTGTATATGATAAACACATTATGTAACTTGACAAACACATTATATATGATCAGAACATGAATACTTTGATAATCGCATCTAATTAGTTGGCTCAAGAAACTCAATTTTGTTCATGATTAGCAAATTAGCCTTTCAAAATCCTTTTCTTTCTCCTTTTACATTTAATCAACAAACATTGCTACATTAATTAAAGTATTATTTAACTTACCATGAAAATATTAGAGAACCAAAAGAAGAACTAGGATTGTAGGTCGATTGAAAAGACTCCTGCAGATCGCACGTTGATAAGGTCTCAATTTGGAAGCTTTTTTGGCCGAAGAAGCCTTGGAATTTTTGAAGCTATTTTGTAGATGGAGAAAACTGGTGGTTCGATGATGGAGAATCAAAGGGTCACAGGAATAGTCCGTTCGTATGTGAGGTTTTTATATTTATTAAATTCTTTTTAAATGCTTTAAATAAAAATTACATAGTTTTTGGATGGTTCCTCATCTAGGAGTGGCAATCGTATCGTGTTCGGGTTGGCGGGTCGGTGGGTCGTGACCCAAACACGACACGTATAATTATTCGTGTCAAGATGTGTGACACGACCCGTATAAGTTGAAACATGACACGACCCGCGAACCCGTTTAAATAAACGGGTTGGCGAATTCGCGGGTCATTCACGGGTCGGCGGGTCATTAACGCCTTAACGGGTTGACGGATCATTAACGGGTTGGAGGGTCATTAATTAATTGGCGAGTCAGTGAATCTAGTTTTACTAATTTTGTCCCTTGTTTGTCAAAATATAAAATTTAAATACAAATTATTAAATAAAGTTTAACCCTACTTAAATAGTTTAATCCAAATAAAAAAATTTGATGATTCTAAAAATAGTTAAACTACAAGTGATGAGGTCAACTTTTAGTAGTTTCAAAACGGCGAATGAACAAAAGGAGACAATAGAATTAATACGGCAAATGAACAAAAGAAGACAATAGAATTAAAACGGCAAATGAACAAATGAAAACAATAAAATTATTTCTTATTACCTTTAGGATGACCAAGAAATAAGATAAAAGCCAAATAACAAAATAGGAAACATGAAATATATAAGGATAAATAGAAAAATAAACAATATAAAAAATATACATACGGGTTGACGGGACGACCCACGAACCTGCAAGCCAACCTGAACACGACCCGTTTATTAATATGGGTTAGCAGGTCAACCCGAAGACAACCCGAACCCATTTATGCTCAACCCAAACCCGTCTATTTGCGTGTCGGGTTCGTGTCGTGTTTCATGTCGTGTCGATAATTGTCACCCCTGCATCTAATATATCAGGTACAACACAACCACACCCTCACTTTCCCTATATATGCTATATTGCTAACTCATTTAGTTTATTTAAGTGAATTAGTAATAAATACTTTATATAATTTTAATTATTTTACATAATCTCGTAGTTTTACTTATATTTATAATGTCTATACATGAGAGAAAAAACAAAATGTATAAAAGTTATATGAGGATCTAGCTCAATGCCATGGAGCTTTACGTTCATGCCTACCAAGAGAGTTTCTTTTCGTTATTCCACGTTTGGGATACTAAGGCTATCCATTATACTCTCTCTTTCCTCTTTTCTTACCCTCTGCCACGTAGCGCCACATCATTTTTTCTCTCATTCCCTTTCCCTTACCCACTACAACCGTTATACTCCCACTTTCCCCTTTCCCCCATTTTTTATTTTTTATTTTTATATTTAATAAATCATTATTAAACTAATTTTTTTTCATTATCAATATTAAAAAAAGAAAATCAATTTCATACCACAATAATAAAAAAATAGAAAATTACATAATTTTAAATTCCTAAAATACGATAATATTAAAAAAAAGTACATAATTTTAAATTCCTATTACATAAAATAAATAAACTACAACTAGTCTTCTTGACTAGTCCAAATGTGCTCGAGGTACTAATTGTCGGATAGCAAAGGTACACTTTTGAATCGGTGAAAACCCTATCCACCCTCTTGCATCATATCCCAACTTGAAAAAGTCATACTCTTGCTCGAGATCGTAAACAATACAAGTGAATAGTCGTCTGCTCACCCGAAACCGTCGTTTAAACATTTCTTCATCATACACCGGGGTATCACTAACATAGTCTCGATATAGCAGCTCGTGTCCTTCAACACGATTTCTATCTTTCGCCGACCTTCTCCTTTGTCTACTCGATGTTTCTTCGTCGTCACCAAATATGGCGTGCCGCTTCGGTCGCAAGGGCAATTGCAACCGTACGTTGACGCTCGATAAATTCATCAGTCGTCATTGACTCGGTGGGTGAATCCATATTTCAAAAATGTAAAAATGAGAGAGATAGAGAGAAAATAGAGAAAGAAATAGAAAGTAAAATGATATGAAAAAGGGTTGGAATGAATGTTATATATAGAGTTTTAAATTAATTTATTTAAAATTAAAAAAAAAGAAAAAAAAAGAAAAAGGACCGTTTGAATATGACCGTTGGTGGGTTGGGGGTGTAACACCCTCTCTTCCGGCCTAGATTAATTAAGATATTTAAGATTCCAATATTTAGGTTTATATTTGATTATGTGAACTTAATTATCTTAATTATGTTAATTTTTATTATTATTGGAATAATTATTATGTGTTAATTAATTATTTAATTAAGAAAATGATATTAAAATATTATGTGTGTGTTAGTGGAATATGATGTGTCTAAGTTTGATGACACTTAGTCACCACATGACACCATTTTCCCTCATTACATGCAATTAAACAAAGTGTGTATGTGTGTGTGCTTGTGTTCGGCCGAGAAGAGGAGAAAGCAAAGAACCATTTAACAATTTGATTTTCTTCTTGCATGCTTAATTGTTAACAGAAGAACTAATCCAGCAGGTTAGGATTCTGAATTATAATTATTAATTGTTAATTATCTTCAGTTTTGAATATTTAAATGAATTTTGCATGATTCAAGAGATTAATTGATGAGGATAGGATGATTGCATGTTAGAAGTTGTTGAATTATGATTCTTATGTGTTTATTATAGATTCTGGAAATTTGCATAATCAATGCATGCTTACAAATCAGATTAGAAATAAAATTGTTCAAAGTTATGAATCATTCGGAATTGCCATGAATTAATCGGAATTGGTGAATTCCGAACAGATTTGATCGGAATTAGTGTGATTCCGAATAAACTGTTAGAACTTATGATTGATTTCCGAACAGAATATGCGGAATTTCATAAATTCGAACAAAAGACTAATTGCCCTAACATTTTATTCGGGATTGGATTGATCGGAATTGATGATTATTCGGAATAGAACAACTGCCTTTACTCGGAATTCTATTTTGATCGGAATTGCTTATTCGGAATCTCATTTATCCGGAATTGAACATGTACTATTACTTGGAATTTCGTTTAGTCGGAATTGGCCTTAGCTCGGAATTGGATTTTATTCGGAAATGAACCAATTCGGAATTGCTCTAACATTCGGAATTGAGATTTATTCGGATTTGAGAAAGAAGCCCAATACTATTCGGAATTGATGTAATTCCGTATGGATTCGCCCTTGTTTATTCGGAAATGTGAAAACCACCCGGAATTATGACAATTCCGTATGATACATCTGGAATTTGGGATTCTTAAGGTTTTCTTAACAAATCAGATATTATGTACTGAATTTATATGCATATTTGTGATATGAGAATGTACATGTGATGTATGAATAAATATGTTATTTATTATGTATCAGTATTGTGAATTAAATACTGACTTGTGTTCACTTAATCTCAGAAACTGAGAAGACTCAGTGAATTAGTCCACTGAGTGTGCTACAGCCTTGCTGACTGTGGTGAGTGGATTTATATCTTCGGATATACAGGATATGTTATCCTGATTGTTACTTGCTCATTGGACTGTATGTCTTGATTTTGAATATGTATACATGTTACTTTTGGAGATCAGCGTGGGGAATTTTCGGCTGGGCCTGGTTTAGGGATATATAGTATTAGCACACAGCTTGTTTTGCATTGGTTGTATTCAAGGGTGCTACTATTGTTGTCTATGTAACTGGGCCATCGGTAAACCTTGGTTTTGGCCGAACTTGGTTGTAGGTGGTTGCAACACCGCCGGTTCTCCTTGATTTTATGAGCTTTGTGTTTTAGGCATGTTGCTTTGTGTATGCTTAGATATTTGTTCCCTCACTTAGCTTTGTGCTAATTCCCCACTAGGTTGTTTTGCAGATACTCCGTGGTGAGTTTTTTGAAGATAAAGACTGGGAATATGGACAGATCATTACTCTGATGTCAAATATTTTTTATTAGAGCCTGTTTTGTATATAACACTGTAATGACATTTTATGTAAATGATAACCAGTCAAAGTTGTATTTATCTTTTGATTTTAATCTAATTATTATGTAATTAGCTTCCGCACACAGTTTTATGTTAATCAAAAAGTACAGTGTTACAGGGGGGTTGGGTTTTTGAAAATGGTGCGAGTCTCACAACCCGGAGGAAGAGGGTACCCGGCGAGTTGAGACCACTCGAGGTGGTGTTCCCCTCGTACCCGCGTCCCACTCGCTTGGCGGGTTGCTCCCACAACGGACAACCTAATGGTATTCCCCTATTCCCTGTTATGCACTAGGTGACTAACCAGCGTAATGCTACGAGAAAAAATAATTTTTAACAAAAGATATAAATAAAACAATAACACCGTAAGTATCAGGATTACATTATAACAATCTAAATACAATATGATAAATTTTATTTTAAACATTTATTAACATACGAAGCTTTTAACATTAACATATATAGTTGACAATATTTATTTAATAAAATGATTTAAATTGCTATGGCAGTGTAGGTAAGCAACGCTATTAAACTTGCTGTTGTAATAAATACTAAATTTGCTTTCCAAAAAACAAAAAACTAAATATATTACAATTGAAGCCGAGTGATAATTCTAGATATTTAGAGTTTCAGACCACACCAAAAAAAATAGAATTAATGAGTCTATAATGTAATTATATATACCATTAAAATATAATTAATGAGTCTATAATGTAATTATATATATATCATACATTTATAAGGAAGAAAATTTATCGTTTTGTATAACAAAAAAGAAACATGATTATATATCAATAATTCCAAAACACGCTACAAAAGCCACTCCAGAGGATTGGTAAAGGCGGTTGCACATGTTGGAGCAAATCAGGGTTCGACTCATGGCTTCGGTTTTCTTCTTTTTTTAATGTTTTTAACAGGTCGTTTTTTAGTGGGCGGATTATATTATATTATTTATTATTAGTATAGACTATTATATTTTGTTACATTGCTATAGCTGTTGATGTGCGTTTTACGTACTAGTTTTTTATTTATAATTTCCGTGTTAATTTGTACCAAAAACGACACGAATAGGCAAGTGTACCTAATCGGTTTTTATAGTATATTTGATAAGCACGGGTGTCGAACTCAAGGGGAACGAAATGATTTGATAATAATTATAAAAATTTAGAGATTAAACAAAATTAAACTACTAAAGCAAATAAATAATAAAGCAATAAAAGGGGATTTAAATTGAGTTTTAGAGATTACCAATGAACCAAATTTACCAACACAAACTTAATCAAGAACTAAAACAAACAAAGTAAGCAAGTAGCAAAATAATCGGATTTTACTTATATGAAGAAACACTTCCCTCCCTAGATTCGATTTCACCATTTTCCAAGTCAACAATAATTCAAAGAATGTGTGCTATTTAACAATTAAGACCAATATCGATTCCAAAATTGATTAGACTCATGTTCAGAAAATCTAACCCTATAATTGTACTCATTAACAACCCTAATGGTCATAGGATTAATTAATTCGCCCAATTAGTCAATTAACTCGATTTATGAAAATCTTTAACCACAATGAGTTGCTAAATGCCACAAGTCATTAACCAACACACAAAGGTCATCATATGTTGAACCACATGCAAAAGATCCAATTTTTAGTTATCTAACCTAGGATTAATCAACCACTAGTCAATATCATCCAATGATCATAGACAATAAAGATCTAAGCTTTATGAAAAATATAATGGTCATCAAACTTTTAACAAAACTCAGATTATAAACAACCCAAAAACAGATCTAAACATGGATTATAAGTGATTGAAAGATTCATAACATTAACATGGATTAAAAGCACACAAACTCATTAAAATCATTAACTTGTTATTGGGTTCATCTCCTCTAGGGAGGAAAAACGAAATCTAGCCTAGCATGTTTATTCTAATACTCTGGAAATAATGAAAGAACAGAAACATGGTAGAATGGAATGAATAAACCGTAAAAGATGATGATGCTAAGCCTTCAATCTTCACTTCAAGCTTCAAATCCTCAAAGTAATGCTCCAAGCTGCCCTTGATCGATTCTTGAACTCTTCTAGGGTTGTATGACGGCTGAAAGTGGTGCAAAGGTTCCAGAAACGGAGAGGAATGCGATTATTTATAGATGGAAGATCCTGCGAGATAGCGCCGCTAACAAGGACTTAGCGCCGCTATCTATTTTTTATCCCAGATTCGTAGCAGATTTGAAATTCAAAAAATCCCGCCCTTATCTTCCCCGATCGCGGCGCTAACCACTAAGGTTTAGTGCCGCTAACTTTTAACTTTAGCGCCGCTATCTCCCCGAATCATTTTTTTCTTGGCTCTCCCACTTTTTAAGCCACACTTTACGTTGCCTTGTGCATTTTAGCCTGAAATAGATAAGCAATGGTAAAGAGTACATGTTTGACACAATATGAATCATATTTGGCTAAAAATACCCGGATATCGCGTAAAAATATATATATAAAAACAGCGATATCACTGTATATTGTCAACTACATTCATTATTTAGTTTTCTTTTTATAATACTACTAGTTTATCATCTCGTGTATAACACGGGGATATTTAAAGTAAAGTATAAAATTCGAATGGTGTGTAATTGTAAGTGGCATAGTAAAATAATAGTAAAATGTACATAGATAGTGTTTATCACCCCGTCTTTTTTTCCCTTGTATTGAAGGTTGTCAAAACGAAGGTCTTTCTGAAGATGATGAAGAAGGTTATTTTTTCTCCATAATTGATATAGGTTGTCCGAACGAAGGTTTATATGAAGATGATGAAAACGTTTGTTTATTCTCCATAATCTTCTAATATATATAAAAAAACTAATTTGATAAGATTCATTAGATGATCTTAACTATTGATTTAAAAAATATTCAATTTTAACCATTTATTAACTTAAAATCAAAAATTTAATTTTGATTTTTTAAAATAATTTATTAGAGATAATTTCATATATGCACTATATAAATCATATAAAATTGTATATGCCCACCTTAAATTTATAAATATCATATTTACCATTTATAATATTTCAATATATCATATTTAACCAAATTCTTAGTTTTATCAATCTAAAATATTTTATAACCATTTTAATTTCATTTTAATTATAACCAATAACATTTAGATTTATTACCCTTAATTGTACATATAATGATTGATGACTTATATTAGAAATACAATCACGTCTCTCATATCATGTTATCATATTTCTGCCGTCAAGTCTGACTTCCCACTCGCGTAGTTGTTTCCACCGCTGGTTAGTGTGTTCATGTCATAGTTCGTCATTTTTTTAAATTCTTATTTAATTCGTGTTTTATTATTATTTAATACGTTTTTATTAATGTTTAATATTTATTCTCTTTTAAACCAACCCGTGTATCACACGGACATTTAGTCTAGATGATATCTAAGAGAATAAAAAAATAAGAATAGTAAGATCTTTGATGTTGAAGTGAAGAAATATTAAAAATAAGGTTTAATTAAACATGTAATTATAAGTAATATATAAGTGATTATCTACCTATTTTAAAACAAAACCGTACAAATAAAGATAAGATTGAAATATAATTTTCATATGTAATTTAATAAATCTATTTATCTAAAAATATAAAAATTTTGAATAATAAAAATAAACAACTCATGTAAATTTGTGTAAAATTTAATATAAATATCTCATGCATGACAATTTTGAGAAAAAAAACATCTCACGTAATTTATGAAAAATTTGAATAAATACCTTATGTAAAAAGTGTTGGATCGAATTAAGAAAGTGAGAATTGGGATTAATGATGATGACATCATATTTGTTTGTAAACTTAATTATTATTTTTTAATAAGATTTCTATTGGTCAAACTATATTTTAGAAAGAAAAGTTTTTTTTAAAGTCTATTCTTTTAATAATATAGTAAGATTAGATTGCTTAATCTTTTATTATCCTTTTTTGTCTTATAAAATTAAATTTTATTATATTTAAAACTTGACAATAAATAATTACATATATACAAGATAAGTTTTTAAGGTTAGAAAGTTTAGGTTTTGGGTTCAAACCTATATAACCTTAAAATGTTGATTATTTTTAGGTTTGGATCTTAAAGTTACACTTATGTGTGTTTACAATGAGTTTATTCTTTTTGAATATTTTACATGGTTTTAAGATACACAAAAAACTAAATTACTTAAAAAATTCAAGTGATTCAATTGGTTTAAGTTTCATATATAAATCAATTTACCATTTTTGCGTAGGTGGTTTTTTTTACTTATTTTTTTTTTTGGTTTTTAGTAAATAATAGTAGATGAATAATCTAATCAAATTTGATTAAAAAGTAATCAATCCTCGATGCGAAGCACGGATAAGCTAACCACTAGTTAGATCACTTAATTAAGGGCTAAGATTAAACATGGTATTTTGGTAATTATATTGAAATTCAAGGATGATATAATTAATGTAAAAATGATACCATTTTCTTTTTACCTTAAATACATCCTACTCCTAATTAAAATCCCACGAAAATAGCAGTCCGTTACACTCTCCCTTCTTCAAATTTTAGAGTAGAAAATCATTTCTATAATTCTCAAAAAAATTCAAATCCACCGGCATACACCAAGAATAAGCCACCGTCGCCTTTGACACAAGAAAACCATCACCGCCACTCTTCTAACGAGATCTGCCGCTTTGTTAAAGCTTTACGGATGACGAGACCGTCGCTTATCTGTTAACGACCACCGCCCCACCATTATCAACGACGAAAGACCACCACCGCTTCTTCCATATTCATCGACATCACTTATATATAAGTGATATATATCTTTTCCATGTCACGTACCGATGATTTTTGTGGTTTTTCGTCGTTGCCGTAGTTGCCTCCGGCGGATGAAAAATAACGTCAGACACAAGAAGTTGTAAGTTCAATGGGTACTGTTGATATCTCATGGGCTGATTTCTTGAGTTCTTTTTGTTTCAATGTGCAATATGAAGATGATATTCCTTGCCTATTTGGAATAGATAACGTCATTGCTTAATATGTTATATGTATCTTCTAGGTGTTATTGACGCCACCACCGCCTTCAGACTTCTCCGATCTGTTTTTTTTAATTTTTTTAGTTCATTTTGGTAGTTCTATTTTCATTTTGTATTTCTGCCATTCAACGTTGTTCATTTCTATTCCGATTTGTTTTTTTTTTTCATTTATATTTTGAGTTCATTTTGTATTTCTGCATTTTTAGTTGTTTATGGTTTGTTCATCATTAAACGTGTAAATTGTTCAATAAATAACAACGATTGGTTGTTTATAAATTGTTAACTAATAAACATGGACAATGGAGATAAAGAACGATTGGTTATTTAGTAATGAATATGTCTAATATAAAAGAAAGGTTTTTTTCACTACGTTGTTCAATAATAAACAAACAATGATGCTTGAGAAAAAATGATAAAGAAAAAAAAGAAATAACCGTAAAGACTAAATGAGAGAGAAAAGCATTTAATGATGAAATCATATAAACCAAGAGTTTATTAGTGAACAAAGTTTAATGAACATAACATTTAATGATTAAAAACTCGTTAATAATTTCGTTGTGATCGTCATTGAACACCGTAAAATTGTTAATTTACAATCAAATTATTTCTAATTTATTTTGTTAAAAATTTTTAGAAGAGAGAAAAATAAAAGAAAGAAATAGATTGGAGAGAGAAAAAATTGTGTTTACTATTATACCTTTTTACATTGATAAAAACAAAAAAATAAGATTAATATAAGCCATTAGATCAAATGCAAATTACAGGTCAGGATTGTTTCTCACACTTTTCGCAAATAAAACACTTTTCGTGTAACCCTTCCCTATATATATATATATATATATATATATAAATTGGATCAATAAAGAACCATGTGTTAAACAAAGAACCTAAGGAACCAATCTGGACCTTTAGATCATGAATATTAATGGATGAGATTGAATGATGGCAAAACTGTAATTATTATGTATTAATTTAGGAAGAATAGGGCAAAAATGTAATTATCCCCCCTCCCAACACTCACGATTTAAAAAAAAACCCCAAAAACTTTAAATTGCCATAACTTTTTAAGTTTTGTGAATTTAATCAAAAAAATTATACCATTCTTTTAGTTTTTTAATCTTCTTTCAAACAAGATCACTTTTCCTATACTTTTCTAAAAAAATTTGAAAATGATTTTTTTTTTTTTTTGCATTTTGGCGCTGTACGGGAAAAACACTTTTTTTTTTGCATTTTGGCAGCTCGTCGCTAATGAGTTGAATGTCGTCGCTAATGAGTTGAATGTCGTCGCTAATGAGCTGAATGTCGCTAATTACCCAGCTCAAAATGCAAATTACGGATTTTGCATTTTGCATTTAGGCTTGAATGAACCCAGCTCAAAATGCAAACTACGAATTTTGCATTTAGGCTTGAATTACCCAGCTCAAAATGCAAACTACGGATTTTGCATTTTGGGCTTGAATGAACCCAGCTCAAAATGCAAACTACGGATTTTGCATTTTGAGTTTGAATGAACCCAGCTCAAAATGCAAACTTTGCATATCAAAAAAAAAAAAGTTTCAGAAATATATCAAGTCCGGTCTTGTTTGAAAGAGGACGAAAAACTGAAACTAATGGTATAATTTTTATGTTAAAATTGTTAAAAACGAACGAGTTATGATCATTTAAAGAAATTGGGGGGTTTTTTTTAGTTTGTTGAGGGGGGGGAGGATTTGCTGAAGACGCCGATTTTTCTTTTTTTTTTAATTTCCTTTTTTGCCCCTAGACTATGTGCCACATGTTATCACCAGAGAGGTTCTTTAGGTTCTTTGTTTAAGGAAGGTTCTTTGTTTAACCTTACCCTATATATATATATAAATATATATATATATATATATATATATATATATATATATATATATATATATATATATATATATAATTTGTTTCCCTTTTTTTGTCTATAAATCGTTTGTTGAGAGTAAGGAAGTATAGTGTAAGTTAAATGATACGGTTTCGACCAACAACCAAACCAAACTATACTCAAATTCTTTATAAAATTGGTCATACAAGTTTTAAATTCTCGATACCTACCCAAATTTTGAGCTAACTATCATTATATGGGCGGGGGCAGTTCTTATTTTCTTGATTTTAAAGTGATTAGAGAACTAATGTTAGAAATTGTTTTTTCCTATTTTTCAGATTAATGATTAATATCTTAGATTGATTATAATTCATTATAGGAGTTGTAAATTCTAAGGGTTATCTAGGTCATAGACTTGAAATTTTAAGAATTTCAAATTCGTTGAAATTTCAAATTCAATCATGTTACTTGTTTGGTTCATATAAAAAATTGGGATTGAGGGAAAATATAGGTGATGTTTTTTTTAACATCAAAACACATATACCAAATATGGAATTTTAAAAAATCTGAAATACAAATTCTATGAAATCTTATGAATTAAACATACCCTTATCTTCTTGCAACTTAAAGTGATTAGTATATTATGGTTAATACCTTTTTCTTCCTTTAAGGTATCATTATGTTCTTGGTTTGTATTTCTATCTTGCAGGTTTTACTAGTATCTTTTATGAAGTTTTCATTGATTCTATATTGACATATAATGTTGTTGAGTTTTGAGGTTAGCTCTATTCAAACTAAGAACTTGAAATTGTAAGAATTAATGATTTTTGTACTTAAGGAAGGAGGGAGCTGACGAGTGTATCGATTACTATCGGTGTCTTTAATATTTAATATATATTAAAAATAAGGTTATGATGAAATTAGATTTTTTTCCAATCATATCATATTATTTTCTCAAATACCTATAGAATTTGTTGTTTTTTATTTAAAAACCTTAATTTTGCATATTGTTCAAGATTATAATTTTTTGCTGCTATGATTTGTTAAGACTGAAATATTTTAACAAAAAATATATTCAAATCATTTAATAGCTACATTATTTCGTGGTTATTTATATTGAATTTCCATTATTCAATTTGTGATACCATTTTATTTTGGGAATCATTTCGAAAATGTCATCATAAAATATCACTTCAAGTACATTATTCTTTGTTATTTTTGAATTCTATCTTGATGTGTTTTTTTTTTGTGTGTGATAGTATTTGTATATGTCATATTGTGTGATAGTATTTGTATATGTCATATTTGTTTTCGATATATGTATTTGTATACGGGATATTATTTGTTTGTATTTTTTATATATTTTACAATTATTTACTATACAAAAACATTTAAAATTAACTTTAATCATCTTTGTATTTATATACGGTATGTTAAACCAGTTATTATTATTATGTTTCAGTTATATTATGATATGGAATCTTTCCATCCAACCTTGAACCCTTACTTAAACATCACAGATCATTCACAAAATAAAATACCCATAATCGGGAACATTAAAGAATGCTTAAAAAAAAGGAAAAATTAAACACACAAAGAACACGATGAAGATGAAAGGAACCATAAACACCATGAAGATGCGAGGACACATCACATACAAAACCTAAACTTGCAAAATGGGTGGCCAGAACCATAATTTAATTGCATACAGGTCCGAGCCATCGATTGAACAAGTTGAAAACCCTAACCCACGAGATTCAACAAATTGCAGAGAACAAGTCTCAACAACTCGATGTGTGAATATAGAAACATAGATGACTGCTTTGGCAAATCGATGATTAACCGGTGGGACTTACAAATCGTTGATGAATCTTAACAGGTGATGAATCGAAATCCCCAAAATCGACGTTCCCAAAATCGACGTTCCCAAAATCATAGATACATTGACGATTGCTTTCAGAACAAATGATGAATCGTAAAATCGATGTTCTCAAAATCAAATCATAGATGATTAATGGCATGAATGAAAATGGAAGTAAGGAACATCGATTCCGAATTATTATTAGTATTATAAATTTCTTTATTTTGAATTATTTTAAAAAGAACACAATACCGCCAAGTCACTGCCACCTCACTTAAATTGGTGTCACATCAGTAGATGACCTGATATATCATGTTCAATACAAAGAACGTTAACTTTCAAAACTTCTATACATTTAATGCTAAGTTTCAAAACGGAATACACATAGTATATAGAAAAACGTGACAAGTCAGAAACGAGATTGTTTCTTTAACAACAAGTTCATTTTACATCCTCAAAGTCATAATATACATATCAGTGCTACACATATCCATTCGAAAACTGACCACTCTAATATACTAACTCTCATACATTCATATAAAACACATAAAATGTAGCACATGTACTGTATTCTCGACGTAACTATATACGCTTTAGTCGTACTCAATGCACCATCTGCCCCTAGTAAAGTAGACATCAATCCGCTAAATCCATGGAAGCCATCTTGCCTGCTCGTATCGGAGATCATTGTGACTTACCCAAGTAGTTTTCCGATTTAGCATCAACAGGCGCTGCTCCAAACTCGATTTCAGAATTTGTAGCAAAGTTTTTACATTTGCAGCCATACACACGCAAGATTGTCCAATGCTTTTTACAAAACAGGAGTCCATATTGCTAGGAAGATACATACTACAAAGTGTGGATTCATGTTCATGTGCAGCAAAACAAACAGCAACACAACAACTTGAAAGCTTCAAACACGATGTTACATTTTTGGACTGTCAATGTTGCTTAATTTAAACACTCAAGTAGCGGGTATTAAGCACTCAAACTGACCAAAGACTACGAGGCTCAATGGGGTGACCTATACAAGAAAGGAAAATGCCTTCCCCCACTCAAAACATACATACACGCCTTAGTACCCATCCAACTAAACTAATAAGAAAATACTCTGTGGCTCAAAGGTTTTAATGGGGTTAAGGTACACCCGTCATCTACTAACTCATCCCTTAAAACATCTTACTCCATATGACCCCATCGCAGCCCCCGTAACCCCACATCCTAAGTGGCCGCCACCCAATCACCTGACCCCTACCTTTACTGCCTTATATCACCATCCCAACCCCCGTTCCCCCTGTTGTAGATAACTACCGATAGTGGAATAATTTTATAGAACCAATTTCTGGGGCTTGAAAAAAGGATTGGTCCCAAACAAGACGGAACACAATCAGTGGGGATGATGGACACCTTATGGCTCCAGGTTCAAAAGGTGCAAACCTCCTGCATTAACCCCAAGCCAATTGTGGTTGTATGGATGGAAAGCGATGTGTTCATGTGTGTTTAGAAACTAGTGCCACCTTATCACGACCAAAGGAAGAGGTTATGGTTCCCACCTATCCACCCTTATAGCGACATCCGATGATTCAAGTAGCCGCAAGGGTTAGAATAGGCTAGGCCAGACCATTAGTACAAAATAAAGCAAGACCATAAAAGAATCTAACCCGTAACATCAAATACATTGGACTTTTATCATACACCTCAGCCCATATACGTGCACCCCTAACTAAGATAAAACAAGTATGCACCACCAGGCCCAACCCCATCAGCATTGTGCCCCCCTCCCATGAACCATACCAACCGGTTAACCTCAACAAGGTCTTCAGACAGCCCACTTGTTGCCAAAGAAACATAATGATAGTTCGTTAGAACTACCCATAAGTGTAACAACACAAGCCACCAACATCCACCAGGTCAAGTAGAGGATCCAATTACCTGCAATCATGAACACAAAACATAAAGCATAAAAGATAAAGACACTATATCCATACAATCCATGGAGAAGTCCTAAAGATTCCCGATTTAGCAAGAGCATCCGCTTCATCATTGCCACTACGTTCTAAATACCTCATTATAACACAACCATAGGACTTTTCTAGCATGTTGATTCTCTTCAACACATCACAACAATTTTTCGGGGCCTCACATTCATTTTGTATCATCTTCACCGCTTGCAGTGAATCTGATTCCATTATGACCTTTCTTACATACCTTTTCCCTCTATCCATTCATCACTAATAGACCAAAGTAAATAGCCTCAAGTTCACACTCAATAACTCTCGATGCTTATATAGATTTCGAGAAAGGACCTGTAATGTTACCTTTGCAATCCTTCCAAATCCCACATATGCCCCCTTTCCTTGAGTATCTACAGACTGCCCGTCAAATCTACACAAATAAAAGTTCTCCCCATGTTCTAAGTGTGCTTGAACTATTTCTAGACCCGGCGAGTTCACTCTTATGCATTTACATGGGTTGATTGTCAAATCCAGAGCTGATTTAAACTTACCGGGCGATTTAGAGTTGGCCCACCTACCGAGTCTGATCCAAATGAGGTTAGTGACCTCATCACTACCAGACCTTTTATTCGAATAGATGTTATTATTCCTCTCCATCCACAGAGTCCATAGAGTCCCATAGCAAATTAACATCCAATAGTTCAAATCTCATCCCTTAACCATACACCCATCCATGATTGTATGAAATGGCCAGGTTGTTTAGGAGTGCACCAAGAGATTCCAAAGGAGGCCAACATTGTGGACCAAATTCTCCCTACATAGGAACAACATGTGATCTAAAGACTCGATTTCGTTCAAACAGAAAGGACACTTTAACTCTTCAGCTTTAAGCACCCCTATGCGGCCAAGATATTCCTTGATGGGCATCTTGTTTAAAGAGATTTTCCAGCATAGAAGTTGTACTTTAGGCGGGGCCCAGAATTTTCAAACCCGTGCTTGCATTGAAGAATTGCTCTACCCCATATGGCATCGTTATAACTTCGGGCGGAAAACATCCCGTTCCCATCTACGATCTAGATGAGCGAGTCCTCTTTTGAACTTGAGAGTCTCTGTTTATTATTGAGATTTGTAAACTCATTCCAAACGTTGACTTCCCAATCAAAAGTTCTACGTCTGAGATTCACGTTCCAGCGCCATTCTCCATTGTGCCATGTACCAAACTCAGCAACAAAACCCTGTTATTTGTTGCAAGAGCAAAGATTCTTGGAAAATCAACTTTGAGTATCAATCCATCCACCCACGGATCATAATACCCCTTAAGGTTTTTGTAAGGTGTAGTTTGATCAACTTTAGGGAGTATTCACCGTCTCTCCTAAAGAATGCTCTTTTTCTTGGATCTGGTAGCTTTTCGAAGAATCGAAGTCTCGTAATTGTTTAAATTTGATGCAAGTGAGAACAAAACCAAATTAATACTTGATTGAGCTTTATATTAGTTTTAAAAGCCAAGTATCTTTGAAATATGTGTTATCTGGCTTTTAATTCTGCTACTTTTGTTCATTTGTGTATACTATATTGAGCAATAAGCATGTCTTTTAATTAATAGCCTGAAAAGTCAACATAGTGTACAATGATTATTTATTCTTTGATCTTGTGGATGTGCAAGATCAGCTTTACAAAGAGCAGACTACATATGTGTGAGTTTTAGAATTTGTGTTTCTTTGTGAATTAGTTTCAGCATGTATATATTGTATAACTTTTGCTAATTGGTTTCATATTTCTTGGTTGTTTATAACAAGTAAATGTGGGAAGTCAAGAGAGTAGACATTGTGATAGTTGCTTTCTTGATTTGATGATGGTTGAATAGCTATTATCTTAATTCTCACTTTTTATCTCATCATAGATACAATGGTGTTGAGTGCAATGTCCCAAAGCATGTGGTGATCCTAAGTGTTCTCATAACTCAAGACACTTATATCTGGGTTTTCAAAGTGTATACATTACTTGCATATATAAGAAACTACTTCTACTATTTATAGACTGAAAAAACAAATAAACTCCTACACCACTACTACTTATATGTCACGTACTATAAACAAAAAGCAAACAAAATAAACATGCAAATGTTACCCACGTACTCCCTCCTTATTCTCCATAATAATCGGTCAACACAAGACTCACAGTAACAACCACTTCCTAAATACTTACTTCAACATAAACTATTCAATTGTGATACATTCCATGCTACTTACCTGTGGATTGCCCACACCCATAACCCATCAAGATTACCCAACACTCTTTTAGATTCTATGTTGTTAATATATATATATATATATATATATATATGAAAAAGTTAATTTGAGAATCATTCTTAGTGCTAGAACCGCGAGAACCAATCTGAGCCGTCCAATTCCCCCTACTTCAATGTCATTGCCTACCCATAAATTCCTCACATGCACCATGTCACACTTGATCCCTCCACACTCTCCATCCATGAACTTTCCCATATCCAAGGAACGACTGAGATTGGTTCTCACGCTAACAACGGTTCTCGAATGAACTCTCCCCTATTTATATATATATATATATATATATATATATATATATATATATATATATATATATATATATATATGAAGAAGTTCATTTGAGAACCATTGTTACCGCGAGAACCAATTTAAGCCGTCCAATTCCCCCTCCTTCAATGTCATTGTCCACCCATTAATTCCTTACATGCACCCTGCCACACTTTATCACTCCAGCTCTCCATCCATGAATTTCCCATATCCAAGGAACGGCTGAGATTGGTTCTCGCACTAACAACAGTTCTCGAATAAACCCTCCCCTATATATATATATATATATATATATATATATATATATAGGGGACGGTTCAAACGAGAACTGTTTTTCGTACGAGAATTGCGAGAACCAATCTTAGCCGTTGATTTGATAAGTGGAATTCATGGATGTGGAGCGTGGGGGGATCAAGTGTGGCAGGGTGTATGTGAGGAATTCATGGGTAGGCAATGACATTGAAAGAGGGGGAATTGAACGGCTCAGATTAGTTATCGCGGTTCTCGTACGAAAAACAGTTCTCGTTTGAACTTTTGCCTATATATATATATATATATATATATATATATATATATATATATATATATATATATATATATATACGACTTAAGCTTGTAAGTAGTCATCAAATAAGAAAAATTTGCTTTGATGTTTATGTAGTACATATGTACACTTGCTTGGTTTAGATTGGATAGAAGTAAGTTTTTTCTATTTGATGTATAATGAAACTTTAAGCTTTTGAATGTATTGATGTCAATGTCATATGATGTTCGATTATTGTTTGTGCCACCGGTTGTTACTGATTATGTGTTTTTGATCTATGTTCCTATCTTTGGTTTAAACGAATTACTTAAATTTATCGTGATGTATGGGATGTGGATTATAATTACTATTGATGTCAAGTGGTCCACTCAATTATTGTTTTCTTTATTAATAAATCATTTGCAAATATGAGTTTCAGATTATTGAATTCTATCGATCTTAAGGATTTACATGTTAAGGTGGTGTTTGAATGATAGGCTTGTGCATTCTTGTAATTTGGATCGTCATAGGATGAAGTGTGTGAAGTGATGTTTGAATGTTGGTTTAGTTGTGTGATATTGTTGCTCAAAAGTTCTTATCCTATTATTGATATCTCTTTTACATTTTTATCGACAAAGAAGAGGTACATGATCATTCCTTTGTTTTTCTAATCTTCTTGTACGAATGACAGGAACGGTTGCTTCTTTTGAATATTTAAATCTCTTCAATTTCTTTCTGATCTCGATTGTAGCTTTTGTAGGAGATGTTTGCATTCGTGGTTGGTTTCAAAACTGCATTAATTTACTATTACATTTGAAGTTTTGTTGCTTTCTTCACAAATGAATTGCCTCTTCTTTTGTCCTAGCATTTGCTTCAAAGTAGGTATTGGAACTATTTAGTCTTGAAAAGTATACGTATTTGAAACAAATTTTTTTTTTTTTTGAACATCAGAATAACTTCATTTGATTCACACACTTCATTTGAAACAATCTATATATGTCCACTTCATATTATTTAGTCTATCAACTTTTTATAGCTTTGTTGTTATTCAAGTAACTTGTGTTGTTATTCAAGTAACTTGACACAATTTGGTATACACTTATTAAGTATTTTTATTTGATTATGATGTATATCAAGTGTACTTTTATAATACTTGTACGTATAGATATCTACAAACTAGTAATAATACTATATATATGTATGTATGACACTACTTCAGGAATAAAGAATAAAATATGTAATGTATATCAGGAAAAAAATGTGAAAGTGAAAATAAGGGGTATTTATCAATTGGTATTCTTCGAAAATCCACCCGATCTATATAAGTTTGAATTAAACGGTTATGGCATAATTGGATTTGGATCGGTTATTTGGATACACCAACATATGTAATTGGATTATGGTTTGGATTTGGATTTTGTATTTTCCTTTTGAGTTCGGACCCATACCCGAATATATAAAGGAATTGCATTCTAATTTAAATGATATACATAATAATATAATTGTCTTGAAATAATTTATTTCATAAATGATTGAATATAATAATAATTTTATAAAAGCATTTGTGGTTTAACAAAAGTCAAATCTATGACTCTATATTTTTGAAAATTGTATTGATATAATGGTTCTAACAATTTGATTGATTATTTTGTACATAATATAGTAAAACGAATATCACATGAAATTGGTAGTTTTACAAAATTACACTCAAATATCTCATGAGAAATAGCCTGATTAGTATGGGTTATTTGAATTTGGTGATTTTGTAGTCAAGTGCTAAGTGTGTGTGACTAATGGTAAGTCTTATTTGTGTTTTTTGGCAAATTTATTACTTAATTTTACGAGTCCCGAACCAATTAACCCAATGGTTATTCCGTTGGATTGGTTTGGTTTATCAAACTTCTGGTTTAGATTATAGCTGGTTAAATTTTTTCTTAAAATCAAATTAAACCAAACCGATTAAATCCATAAAACTAATAATCGACCGATTAAACACCTTAGTGAAAATGACTTTTCACAAGAAATTCAAATGGTGAATTTCACAACGCTCAAAAGTCAAAAGTCTAAACCATATTAGGCAAGAATTGATTTAATCAAGGCAATATTATTTCATTAGTTGGATCATGTAATTTCTGTCTTTAAAATTAAATCTAAAAAGATTTATGCGGACATAAAAATCATATCAACTACACAAATATACAAGAATCGAGTTCTATATGTCATATTATCAAAATAAATGAATTTAATAAAGAATATGAAGATTTATAGAATTTATGCGAAGAGAACATTTTGTTTAAATCACATGGATATGAAGACTAGAGATGTTCATACCATGCTAATTAAATGGAAACAAAAAATATAAATACATAATAAAAAATAATCGAGAATATATTTATAGTTGACGTGAAAAATGGTTTTGTATTAGATCTTATGGATGAGAAACACAAGACGTGTCGCTACCATGTATTATTACCCAATAAAAAGGTTAACAAATAATATAAATTTGGCGATTTATATAACATATATAAATTTGTATAGATCGGTTGATCGAATTAGGATTAATATACGTTGAATGGTGGTCAATGGTGCTTTTTTCCTATTATTCTTTTTGTTTTTTTAAATCAGTCATATATAAGAGTGTGTGTAATAAGTGGTATCCAACTCATCACCACATAAAACTATGAGAAATACTACTTTTTATCTAATAGATATTAACACAAACACTCCATAAATGACAAAAGAAAACATGCAACAGTGGGTTCGCCGGCCGGGAAGCCTCAGCAAAAGTGGGTTCAAAGAGTAAGCAGGGCACAGCTTTACGCAGGAACAAGGAGTAATGAAGGTGCACAATGGATGGCAGGAAGAAGAGGGCAGGGATTTAAAGAAGATTTCTCACACTACAATCGTTCGAGTAAGGATAAGTTTACGGGAGATTGTGTTTCAGTGTGCGTCACAAATTTCCCTGACTCGTGGCAGGTTAAGGATATGTGGATGGCAATGAGGAATTTAGGTAAGATATGTGATGTTTTCTTATCGAATGCTCAAAATTTGCATGGAAGAAGGTACGTTTTGTACGATTCTTAAGGAATGGTATGGAAGGTATTAGCTGGGAGAGGACGAAAAACATGTTCTTTGGGGAGCTCAAAGCGGTGATAAGAAAGGCCACTGATAGGAAGAGCCCTCGTCAACAATGGAAAGAAATTAGGAGGACAGAACATGGATTGAGGATTGACAACAAAATACAGAAGGAGGCGCTGCGAGAGGAAGGATGCACTTTCAAAGAAGTATTGCTGAATAATCCGAAGAATCCAGGTTACGGTCAGCGGGGTGGGTCAGCGCCGGAAAAACAGGATAGACCAACTGTTGTTAAAAAGAAGACTTCGAGAGAGGAACAAGATAGGTGCAATTTCTTTGTTAATACGGTGGAAGAAGACCGGGTATGGCTAAAGTATTCTCTGGTATGTGAAGTGGCCATAAACAACCCATTGGAAATCGATCACATCCTTCGCAACATAGAGATTCTTGGAAAGAAGTTTAACTTTGAAGCTAAGGTCATGGGAGGTCGAAAATTTTTATTACAATTCTCGGATAATTTGAAGAAGGATGTGTTCGTAAATAGCTTCAGTAATGACAAGGAAGAGACTGGGAGATACTTTGAGTGGGTTAAGGAGTGGTCGGAATCGGATGTGGATACAAGCTCATTGAGATGGATAAGGGTTGAATGCATACCTTTACATGTGTATAACTTGAGTTTCTTCAAAATGTTAGGGAATCGTTGGGGATCATTCATAATGGTAGATAATGAGACGAAAAGGAGGAAACGCCTAGACAAAGCTCGGTTCCTGGTTCGTACGGATGCTACTGAATTCCCGAAAGTGGTTAGCATCAATATTGACGGGGAAGTGCATCGAATTCGGGTGCTCGATGAAGGGGGTTCAACCTTTGAGCCGTCATCTCTATCGGATAGCGAGATAGGTTTGGAAGATTTATACCGGTCGGGCGACGGAGAGGAAGAGGATACTGGGGAGGGCAGCTTGGTTGGTGAAGGGTCGGAACTAAGATCGCCGGAAAATGTGGCACACTGTGTTGAAAGGGACGTGCAAAGGGAGGAAGGAGATGATGCGCCGATTCTCTTATCGCCGGAGAACGTGGAGGTGGGGAAGAGCGGTGGTGGTGGTCTGACCGGAGTAAGTGAAGCTAAAGGGTCTCGGTCGGTTGGAGTTTCGAAGAGTCATGCGGATCAGCCTCCCGAGGGTTATGATGGTATTATAGGGATGGGTATTGAGAGCCCTACGTATTTGGAGGCAGGTAACGTACAAGACTTAAATGCAAATGCAGGTGGGCCCTATTTTGAAAATAATAATCTAGATAATAAAGAGTTGGAGGAGGGAGATCTCACTTGTAAAAATATCAATTATGCTGATGAAGTCATGGAAGGAGCCGATTGTGAAGATGATTATGGGCCCACTGATATTGTTTTAAATAAAGGCCCATTAGAAGAAGAACTAGTTAAATGCGATGGGCCTAACAGTAAGATTAATATATAGATGGAGGATAAAATTAGTGAAAAAGAAAATATGAATAGTGAGGAAGGTTTAACTAATATTCAAATTCATGAGTTTTTTGAAGATAGTGATCAGGTTTGTGGAAGTATAGCTGCAAATACTTTGTCATCGGAGGAGGATTATGCAATGAGAAGAAAGGAACTTCTACAAGACAGAAGCTTATTTGTTGCAGATTGGATTGACTTGGCCTTTGATAGCGGGAATGGTAGGAAAGGGGGTTGCGGTCTGAAAAAGAGGAAGGGTAAAAAGGGTCGGTTGTCGGAAAAAGGGCTGTCAAAGAAGAAGGTGGTTGAGAGCCGTAGGAATCTGGCAGGAGAGCAACACGGTCAGACGGATTCTGATGCTGAAGTAGATAAAATCTTGGGGATCGTGGCAGACATGGGCTTCCAACTGAAAGTTTCAAGGAAAGTGGTGAAGAGACGCTTGAAAGAGGACTATTGTGTCACCTAAGGTATGTAGGTCACTGTCTTTTGAGTTCTAGTGTTTATAATATATATATACCATGTTTATGTCACTTAATGTTAATGGTGTGGGTAAGGGCTAAAAAAGAAGAGCCATCGCTAAGGTTATTCGAAATATAAGTCCTAGGGTTGTGTGTTTACAAGAAACGAAGGGTAGTGATCATAGCGATAGGATCGGGAGGGGTCTATGGAGGGGCGTTGATGTTGTGTCGGAATGGGTGAACGCTACGGGTAGAGCTGGGGGAATTTTGACGATATGGGATCAGAGCTTTTTTGATTTGAAAGACATAATTAGAGGTTAAAATAGTTTGAGCATTAGGGGAGTGATGAAACCTTTTAATGTTGAAGTCGTGTTATGCAATGTTTATGTAACACCCTCCTTACCTGCCTAGTTGAATTAAGGTAATTAAGTAGGATTACTCTTTATTGAATTGTTGATTAATTAAAGTATGAGATTTAATTAATTTAATTATGTGTTTTAATTGAAAATGTGTTAATTAATTAATTTATTTATTTAATAGAGTGGGTGGGGCGGTGGTATTGAGGTGGCCGTAGTGGGGGTGATTAGTCATCACCCTAACCCCTAGGCTTGCCACCAACCCCATTTGAGATTATGTGTTGGCCGATTAGGAGAATAAACCTCCTTTCCATTCTCATTTACATGCAAACATAGAGTGTGTGTGTGTGTGTGTGTGTGTTTACTCTCGGAAGAACAAGAACAAAAGAAGGTCCGATTATGCTCTTCAAGAACTTGTTTGGGATTAGAGTTCAATAAATCAAGCTTCATAAGGTTAGAATTATATGATTCTTGTTGTTAATTGCTATTTGAAATCGGTTCTTGAATCGCATGTTATTTTTGAAAGAACATGACGAACACATGATGCATGTAGGAGAATCCATGTTAGAATGAATTTATTTATATATCATTTCTGTGTTTTAAATGATGTTAGAATATGCATGTTAGAAATGGTAGAAATCTGGATTGAAATGGATAAATGGATGATAAGTATGAATGACTCGGAATTTGAGAATGAAGCAATCGGAATTGGATGAAATCCGGGTTCTTTGGTTTGAATCGCATGAGCTGTTTTGGATTCGAATTGCATTAAATACTTAGAAAATGCCTATGCTGAATATGAATCGCATATGTTTGAATAGCATGGGATTGAATTGAATAATCTATAAATTCCCTAACTCTTTGAATCGCATATGGCCCGAATCGCATTGGATTTGTATGATTTGAAATTGCATTCGGATTGAATCGCATTAGATAGTGGATGTTTGAATCGCACTTGATAATAATGGATGGAATTGAATTAAATTTCCCTAACTCCTTGGATCGCATTTGATTGAATGGAAGGGTAATGATATATTGCATTAAATGCTGAAGTTGAATCGCATTGAATTGGATTGCATTGGATTTGACTGATATGTTTGAATCGCATGGAAACACTTAGTGTTGATCGCATGCGATTCAAATGAATCAATCGCATGCGATTCACAAAGGATTTTTGGTGTATTTTGATTCGCATGCGATTCACGGTGGGAATCACATTCGATTCATATGGGATTTGCATGGAAGATCAAATGCATTGATGATATGAAGATAAACATGAACTTGTAGCCTTTGCTTATGAAAGGATGTATGAAATGCCTAAGCTAAGGAGTTGGATGAATTTACTCAATTACAAGAAGTAAAGAGTAATTGTGAATTGTGGTATATTGGTAGTATATACATGAGATGCTATATGTACTTGTGGTTTTATATGTACATGTATGTTTGATTTCAGTATTATGCTTATTGTTTGTTGATTAAGCAAATACTGATTGTTGATTATTTGTTCAGGTGGTAGCAAGACTCAGTAGTAAGTCAGACTGAGTTCCCTGAGCTTTTGAAGATATCGGTGAGTGGATATATATCTTGGATGTATAAGATATATCACCTGATTGTTGCTCGTTTCTGTATATATACATGTTGTTGTGAGATCAGCTTGGCGGTTGTTATTCAGCTGGGCCTATGTTTAGGGATATACAGTAATAACATTCGTCTTGATAGCATTTGTTGTAATCAAGAGTTGCTATTATTGTTGTCTGTTGTAACTAGGCTATCGGTAGACCTATGCTTTGGCCGGCATTTGGTTGAAGGTCCCGCAAGACCGCCGGTTCTCTTGTTTGTTTGAGCATTGTTGGTTTGGGCTTGATGCCTTGTATGTTTGTGGTATCTATTCTCTCACTTAGCTTTGTGCTAATTCCCCACTGTTGATTTCTTTTCAGGAGAATCCAGGTAGATGGATTAAAGAGCTAAACTGGAATTTTGGGACTGATCTAACTCTGATATCTGATGTTTTTGTAAAGAGCCTGTTTTTTAGTAACACTATAAATGATTTGTAAAGCAAACCTGTTTAGTTGTGTTTGATCAAATATATATTATATTATATTTTGTTAATTAAGCTTCCGCGCGTGTTCATAATAGTGTTAGTGAGAACAGTGTTACAAATTTGGTATCAGAGCCCTGGTTTGAGGATTTGCACTGTAGTTGTGCAATACTTGAACTGAGGCTCTGATCAGTCCAATACTCCAGGGTGGGTAATTAGTAGAGTAGCTATAGAGAATTTGATGTTGGTACTAACAGATTATAATCTGACAACTGGTGAGATGTTGTGTAGAACAGATTATGGCTGATAACAACGAGATCCCGATATTTACCCCACAGTCCCCAAGGAGACAGCATAACAATGTTTCATCTACTGCTGTGAATGAACAGCACGGAGCAGGTACTTCTCATCATGGGGAGTCAGACAACCCAGATTATGTGTTACAGTTGGAAGACACTTTACAGACTCAGAGGGATCGGATTCTTGAACTGGAGCAACAGTTAAACCAAACCCAGTCTTCCCAACCAACCACCACTGTACAGATGCCATCAGTAACAGCTCCTGTTACTCAATCGATACCACCCCCTGTATATACTACTGCACCTGTGAGCACGATGTCGACCCCATATGGATCTTTTCCATTTTTCCAGATACCTCAGGGAGTGTCAATCCAACCCCAACCGCAAAATGTTTTTATTCCTTGGTTTCCTCAACAAGAGAATAGGAACAAATGTCAGTATAAGGATTTCGTGGCGTGCGGAGCACCTGAATATTCGGGAAGTTCGAACCCGAATGTTACATTAAACTGGTTGAAAGAGACAGTGAAGACTTTGGAGGCAAGTAATTGTGAGAAGTCGGATTGGGTCAAGTTCGCAACTAGACGTTTCAAGGATCAGGCTTTAACTTGGTGGGATTCGTTGACGGCACATTTACCGAGAGAGATTGTGAATGCTATCACCTGGGAACAATTTGAGGAGAAGTTCTGTGAACAATTTTGCAACGTTTTTAATATGGAGAAAATTCAGAGGGAATTCCTGGATCTTGCACAGACAGATAAGATGTCTGTTGAGGAGTTGATTACAAAATTTCAGGAGACTTTGAGGTTTGCAAGACAGTGGGTGCCCAGTGAACATTCTCAAATACAACATTTCGTGAAGGCTTTATTGCCTAAATATCTGGGTAACACCCGTATGGCAACTTCACTTGTTCAGGCGTTCACTCTGGCCAGATCTGCAGAGTCAGATGTTCAGGACCGTGAGAAGATGAACAGAGGGTCGTTTAACAAATTTGGTGGAGGTTCCAGTGGGAATCAAGGTAAGGGCAAAGGGCAGAGTCATCACGGAAAGTCAGATCAGAGACCAAAGGGATCAGGGTATCCTCAGAATAAGCCATGGTGCCATAGTTGCAAATCTCGTCACACGGGGCAGTGTTCACCGCAAACACGGAGATGCTTGAGGTGTGGTGAGACAGGTCATGATATCGGTGCATGTAAGTTCAACACCTTTGTCTGCTGGAACTGTAAAGAAGAGGGGCACAGGGCTGGTACGTGTCCTAAGTTGAAGACTGCGGGGACTGGGGCAGGGGTAAATATCACCGGGGGATCGTCTTCTGCAGGTCAGAAGCGAAAAAATGTGCCTTCTGCTGAAGGTAGGGCTTTTAAGATGACTGCCAAGGAAGCTATTGGAAGTGATGATGTGATAACCTATGTTCATAGTTAACTCTATGCCTGCACGTGTTTTGTTTGATTCTGGTGCAAATAGGTCATTTATATCTGTGACTCTATGTGAAAAGTTGAAATTGCCTATTTCTGTTAATACTACTCCTTTAGAAGTAGAAGTAGCTGATGGTAGTGTAGTACCTGTTACCACTTCTGTGACTGGAGTTCAGATTAGTATTGATGGTACTCGTTTCCCTGTAGACTGTTTGGTGATGCCTATACCTGGTTTCGATTTAGTATTAGGCATGGATTGGTTGAGTCATCATAGGGCTAGTATTCAATGTCATAAGAAATTGATCACTATTCCTCTGGCTGACGGGCCGCATGTCGTGGCTCGTGGGGATAGATCTTCGTCTTCTTTTCCGATAATCTCGTACATGAAGGCTAGAAAATCTTTAGCCAAAGGGTGTGCGTCGTATCTAGCTTATGCTATTGATGTGAAGAAGGAAAAGCGGCATGTTCTTGATATCTGACTCTGATATCTGATGTTTTTGTAAAGAGCCTGTTTTTTAGGAGAATCCAGGTAGATGGATTAAAGAGCTAAACTGGAATTTTGGGACTGATCTAACTCTGATATCTGATGTTTTTGTAAAGAGCCTGTTTTTTAGTAACACTGTAAATGATTTGTAAAGCAAACCTGTTTAGTTGTGTTTGATCAAATATATATTATATTATATTTTGTTAATTAAGCTTCCGCGCGTGTTCATAATAGTGTTAGTGAGAACAGTGTTACAGTTTATGCCCCTAACAATAACATTAGAAGAAGAGCACTCTATGAGTAATTAAAACTTTGTAGAGAACAGAGTAGGGTGTGTTGGGTTATGGGGGGTGACTGGAACGATATTGTGCGAATAGAGGAGAGATCGTCATGTTTATCCATAGATAGTGGGATGAGAGAGTTCAGTGAGTTCATTGAGTCCGAACGCCTGGTGAACCTTCCATTGTCCAGTGAAAAATTCACTTGGTCCAATAACCAGAAGAAGCTGGTGGCTAGTAGGTTGGATCGGTTTCTGTTTGACTCAAACCTACTGGAGTTGGTATCATCGGTGTTTCAATGGGTAACGGAGGACAGGGTTTCTGACCATTATCCGGTGGTTCTAGGGGTTAAGGAGGCAGACTAGGGCTCACACCATTTAGGATGTTTAACTGGTGGGCCAAAGAGGAGGGCTTTAAAGAGTGTGTGCAGGATGTGTGGGGCGAGAGGAGGAATTGTAATATAGCAGTTAGGTTAAGGAATGTCAAAGTAGCGATCAAGAAGAGGTTTAGCTTTAATAAAGTTTTCCTAGCAGTCAGAATTCTAAAATGTGAAAAGGAACTAGTTGACATTGAAGTTAATAGGGTAGCTAATCCAGATGATGAGGACCTATGGAGTAGTTGGATGCTAGCAAAAGATAAGCTATGGCATCTGAGACAAAAAGAGTTTGATCAAGCCAGGCAAAAGTCAAGATTACTATGGCTGCAAAAAGGTGACTGTAACTCAAAGTTTTTTCATATTATGTCAAATTCGAGGGTTAGGAGGAACCTTGTCAGTTCCATTGAGGTTGAGGGTAGGTCACTTATGGACCCAGTAACAATGAAAGAAGGGATTGCATATTTTTTTGAAAAACACTTTCATAGGAAAGGGTGTTGTGTCGGGGTAGGGGGCCTAGGGGTGAAGAGGCTCTCGGCGGAAAGTGCTAGGTGGCTTGAAAGAGGCTTTGGTAGGGAGGAGGTGAAATTAGCAGTGTGGAGTTGCAATGGGGATAAGGCCCCTGGACCGGATGGGTTTAACCTTAATTTCTTTAAGGAACATTTGGATGTAGTGGGAGAAGATCTGGTCCATTTAGTAGAGGGGTTTTTTGTGGACGGTATACTACCTAGGGAGTTAGGGGAGGCCTTCATAACACTCATTCCTTGGTGGGTAGTGTTTATAAGATTGTTACGAAACTTCTGGCTAGAAGGCTGAGTGTTGTGATGCTAGAAGTTTTAGGTGATTATCAGTTTGCTTTTACCAAAGGTAGACATATACTAGATTGCGTTTTGATAGTTGAAGAGATTATACACGAAATGAAATATAATAAAGAGGAGGGAGTACTTATGAAGTTGGATTTTGAGAAAGCTTATGATTCCATTGAATGGGATTATTTGATTGGGGTCTTGAAGGAGATGAATTTTGGAGAAAGATGGATATCTTGGATCCTTGGGTGTCTAAGGATATCTTCTCTATTAGTTTTAGTGAATGGATCGCCGACTCGAAAATTTCCCATGAAAAGAGGACTAAAACAGGGGGGTCCGTTATCCCCGTTGCTTTTCAATATTGCAGCGGAGGGCATCAATGCTCTGTTTCGAAAAGGAGTGGAATTAGGCTACTTTGACGGTTTCAGAGTTGCTGGTCGATCATCCATGACGGTATCTCATATTCAGTATGCGGATGATACTATGCTGATTAATAAGATGGACATTGACCAGCTTAGGAATATGTGCCTGATGTTGAAAGTGTTCTTTCTAATGTCTGGGATGAAACTGAATATGAGCAAGTGTGTGGTGTATGGGGTCAATGTGGAGGAAGGTAGTGTGGCAAGGGTAGAAGAGTTGCTCGGTTGTCAGGTAGGTAACCTTCCCTGTTTGTATTTGGGGCTTCCTATTGGAGGAAATTCCAAGAAGTATTCCTTCTGGGAGCCGGTTATTCAGAAGATGAAGAGCAGACTAGATATGTGGAAAATGAAGTTCTTGTCGAAAGCAGGTAAGATCACACTAATAAAGTCTGTTCTAAACAATCTGCCAACATATTATATGTCTCTATTCCGAGCGCCGTCGGGTGTGTGTAAGGAGCTAGAAAGGTTGAGAAGGCAGTTCTTCTGGTCCAAAAGCGGGGATAGGAAGAGTATGTGTCTAGTGGCGTGGGATAGAATCCAGAAACCTAAAAAGTATGGGGGTCTGGGAATTGCTGATCTGTAGATGAAAAATCATGCTATGATTTCAAAATGGTTGTGGCGTTATTGGAATGAGGAGGACTCTGTTTGGAAAAGAGTAGTCAAATGTAAGTATGAGGAGTTTAGGTTGGATGGGGGGTTAGGTGTGCCGTACAATAAGTTGTCAATGGTATGGAAGAACATTATATCAATGTGTAATTCTGAGAGTAGGCTTAGGAATATAATCATGGAGGGCTTTGTTATGAGGTTGGGTAAGGGTGAGTTATTTGATTTCTGGAATGATAGATGGTGCGGGGAGGTGGAACTGAAAAGAAGGTTTCCGAGAGTATATGCCCTAGCGATTAAAAAGGAAGGGAAGGTGTGTAGCTTTGGTGAGTGGAGGGGTTCGGAGTGGGTGTGGAAAATAGACTTGAGAAGAAGAATCTTTGATTGGGAAGTTGGAGTATATAAGGAGTTTATAGAGGTTCTAAAGGCTCACTGTCCAAGAAAGTATCAGGTGGATAAGGTAAGATGGAAGTTTGATAGGAGTGGTGATTTCTCTGTGGGAAGCTTGCTAATAAAGCTTCGGAGGGGGTTAGGATGCGAGGAGTATCTAGAATATGGGGGCATTGGGGGCCTCCGAAGGTCCGTCTATTCGTTTGGCAGGCAATGTGGAATGGTATTTCTACTAGGGCAGAGTTAGTTAGGAGAGGAGTATTGAGACCGAACGAAGATGTGTGTCCGTTGTGTTGTAATGAAAGTGAATCCACGGTTCACCTGCTGTTACACTGTAAAAAATCTTGGGAGGTGTGGTCAAGGGTGTTGAGTTGCGTAGGTTTAAATTGGGTAGTGCCTAGAAGTATTGTGGACCTAGTGGAAGCCTGGTATAGTCTGGGTAGTAGTAAATGGATAAAGAAACTTTGGATGTTGGTGCTGTTTGGGGTTTTGTGGTCGGTGTGGAATGAGAGAAATAGTGTAGTTTTTAGCAATAAACAAGTGTGCGTGGATAGAGTGGTGGACTTGGTTTGGATTAGAGTAGGGCAATGGTGTTTTGCGAAATGGCCTATGGTAGCTGGTTCTTCCCTAGATGTGTGTATAAGACCGGTGGAGGTCTTGAGAGGTGATAATCTGTTGTCTACAGAGATCCACAATACTGCTGAGTTTGGGACAGATTGTATAGTATTGTATGTTGATGGATCGGTGTGCTATGGGGAGGGGGGGTTAGGGCAGGTATTGGTGGTGTTTTTAGGGGGGCGAGTAATAGGGTGTTAATAAGGACGTGTTCAAAATCTATAGCAATGTGCACACCGCTAGTTGCAGAATTGGAGGCTGTGTTTGTTGGGCTAATAGTTTTGAGGAGTAATAGGTCTGCAGATTATAGCTATATTAGGATTCTTACTGATTCTATGAGAGTGGTTAATTTGATCAATGCGGAGGAGGATCCCCCTTTGGAGGTGGTTGATGTGTTAAGAAAAGTTAAAGATCTACTCAAGGCGTTTGAGAAGAGTGTTGTTCAACATCTGCATAGAGATGTGAATAGGGAAGCCGATTCTTTAGCACTAAAGGCAGCGAGTAGGGAAGTGCCATGGATAGCTTGGGTGTAAGTTTGTGTTTGTGTATACTATGATATTATGATCACTAACTGTGCAGGTTATAGTAAGCTTTGTATACAAGTATTGTGGTGTGAAGAATGTCGGATCCTTGAATCGCAAGCGGAGAGGTCTCGTTCATCACACGGACGGTGTAGGTGGAAAGGTATCTATGTGTCAGTGGGGTGGGGTCAGTGTGAGTGGTCACAGTCCCAGGGTCGAGTTATTGGGTGAGCCGTGTAGAGATTTGGGCGGTCACTGTCATAGCGTGGGTGGTCACTGTCTTGGGGAGGGTCATTGGGTGATGTGGTGTGTGTGGCTGTGTGATGTGGTGTGTATAGAGGATTGGTCGGTCACTGTCATAACGTGAGTGGCTATGTGTGTGTGTGTGGCATTAAAACTATGGTTGTTGGGTGATTGTGGGATCCTTGTGAGGGATGGTTTTGAGACATTGGTATATGGGTTTTCGGATGAGTAATCCAAATATGTATGTCCTTTGTTACAAGTGGGAGGGGCTGGGAAGGCGGTATAAGGGTGGCGATGGTAGGTTTAGTGGTTGTGGCTATGCTTATTCAGGGTGTTAAGGTGGCACTGTTTTAGCACACACTGTTCACATTGTTTTCCCTTCGCTGAGTAGCCACGGTCATAGGTTAGTTTGGGGTTTTGTTATTGCGCAAGAGGTTGCACTCTTTGTAACCTAGGTGTGATAAGGGGGGCACTCCAATCCTTATTGATTTGCTAGGCCATTTAGTTTAGCCAATGCAAATTCGTCTTTCAAGCTTCAGAGGTTTGTGTTTTTGCGGTAATGTTTACATATTAGTGGGTGGGGGTGGGCTGGTGTTTGGTTGTGCATTCAGTAGAGGCTGGAGTGGTTGGGGGCCATCTTAGGTTTGGGTGTTATAAGGGGTGGGTATGGTGTACACTCGGTGTGATGGAGGTGTGGAGGATGGAGGAGGTGAGTGGGTCTCCTTCCCTGTTCTTAACCGTTTCGAGCCACAGAGTCCTTCTTCGATATGATGGGTGGATAAAATAGCTACCACTGTGTGAGAGGGGGTAAGTATGACTTTCTCCTTTAGATAGATAGGTTTTACCCTCTTGAGCCCCAGAGTTCTTTCGTCAGATGTTGCTTATTCCTCGATATTTGTGTGCTTTAATAAGCAACTATGACTGTGCCGGTCTCGGTGATTGCCCAGATCATGCTGGATGATACTATGTGATTGGGTGCTGCTGATTCGATGGCCAAGATGCTGAAGTCTATGTGAGCATTCTATGACCGTCGGATACCTAAAGGGTTTTCCGATTGAGCCTTTGCGGTATGTAGTGTGTGTATTTATGTCAAATGGGTTAGAGAAAGTGTGAATGTTGTACTTAGTGATGTGCGATGGTTGGTTGTTGTGTTGATGAGTCTTGATATAGGGTATGGTTAAGACCCTGGTATATAGGGTATGGTTAGTACTATGTATTATGAGTATGTAGTGAGTTTTGGTGTACCAGTGTGTACCTAAACATTATGTGTAATGAAATATTATCCTGGCAGTTCAAAAAAAAAAAGTGTGTGTAATAATCACAATCAATCAAATCTAACATAATATCATTTCAGTATTTTTTCTCATACAACTCAATTTACAATTCGGCCATTTGTTATCATTTCTCACTATATCCAATTTTGGAACCTACATAATACTTACTAACTAATTTTTTTAAAAATACACTATATGAGAGAGATGTTATGGATCCCACCTAAATATACACCGCACATACCATTAATCTCCTTTTCAACTTACAATTTATTTGACGGTAATATCTTAAAAGCGGGTAATTTAAAAAATCATTGTTTTACTGCATTCAGTATTATATATTTTCTACTCTTAACTTTGAATATAATTCATGTCCCAACACACGAGACACACTAATATATAACTTTGATAATTTATCCGAAAAAACTCTCTTAATTAGATCTAATGACATTTGAAGGCTTCATACAGCATACATTTTATTTTATTTTATTTTTTTTAGTTTCTTTTATCAATGATCTAAGTGTTTTTTTAGAAAATGGGATTAACGATTTTTGATAGTCTTAAACTTAATTGTGATGAGGGATGGGATAGATATTTAGTGTAACGAATATGTGATAGAAAATATAATGAATGGTAAAAATGGTGTAATATTCAAAGTTTATATTTTATTTTGTTTTTAACTCTTAATCTTTTTTTTTAAATGGTACCACCTAACCAAACACATTTGTCTATACCAAACATCCTCTTGTTCTTCAATAATCTTTTCCTATTCTTTCTCTCTCTCTCTAGCGGCAAGACCGTCTCTCTGTATTCTCTTTATATTTTAGGAGACAATGAAGTTGGTTTTCGAAGATGAAAATGAATATGAATATGATTCTTGAAGGTGCAATCATCATTCATCCGATTTCTAAGAATGAATATGACTTTCGAAGGCGAGTTTATGTGTGGTGTTTTATAGAAGATGACCTACAAAGTGTTCGATTTGTACACCTTTGTATTGGAAGATGTTTTTCATTCTATTTTTGTTTAATTTGTTTATTGATTTGTCCATCATCTATGTGTATTCCTGATTGTTTCATGACTTTTTGATGCGGTTATCATTGTGTTAAAAACCTATGTAGTCAATGATTTGGGTGTTTATACGTCTAGATCATGTGTATACATATTGTAATAGATTATTAGGTTTTCAATCAATTGGTTCGTGTTTTTCTTTATCAATTTGTTCATTTGAAGACTTGCGTATTTCCTGATAGAATTAGTTAGATCAGGTAACCTTATATTTATTAGATCATGTACTAGTAAATTAAAACATTAAAGAAACTATAAATGATAAACAGAAATAAAGTATAAACTTTAGTAATTAAATCATTTTTAACCTTATATAAAATCCACGATAACCCAATGTGATCATATGATGCCACACTCCCAAGTAGACAGCTCATAGTATAGGCGGATTTGTGGACGTAGTGAAAAAAATAGATTTTTTTTAGACGGTGCTATCAGCCAAATTTATAGGTGTCACCAGTGATTTTTTCATGCCATAAAAATTAATGAAAAATGATTTTTTTATAATAAAAATGATAAATTATAGTTTAATAATCGATTTACATATTTAAAATACTTTAGTTAATTTAAAAATAACAATGAACTTAAAAAGGTTTTATATAAGTTGTGTTGTGTTTTGTTTTAATTTTGACCTTAAAATATCGGAGCAACAACCAAACCTCATTAACCTGACCTGGTTAACCTAAAAACTTAAAAAAAAACCCGAACAACATCCGTAATCTTAATAAATATTATTTATATCATTATATGATGTCACTACTCACCAAAAATCCTGAAACGCACAACATGTTACCAAGAAAGAATAAAAAGAAATATGAACATCTACATGATCTATATGGAACAAATTATTTATGTAAACCATACATATTACGAACATTAGAGGTGTGAACATCATCTTTCAATAAGAGACATAATTTTTATACAACGTTTTACATAATAAAAAATATTTATTTAGACTAATATACACTTATAAGTACATAGTTGACATATATGTATTAGGTGGGTGTGATTAAGGTGTCTCTTCCTATTAAAAATTAAGGGTTCAAATACTGTTAAGGACATAAGATGTAAATTAGATGGGTGTGTGTTTGTCATTAAAAAAAATACTTGACAATACTTAATAATGAATTTATAAAATCATTAAGATAATGACTATTATATATGACATATATGTATTGTGTATAGGAATAAAGTGTAAAACTCGAACACACACACATACATATATATATATATATATATATATATATATATATATATATATATATATATATATATATATGTATGTATGTGTGTGTGTGAGTGTAAAAAATATTTGTATAAACAAAGATCATGAATTTGAAAGAGTAGATGCGTCGATATAGCATGGTAAAAGAAAATAATAAATAAATAAATAAAAATTGTAAGATGCAATGAATTAAGTAAATACAAGACAAAGGAAAGGAGACTTAGGTGGAGTTGTTATAATTACATTTGTTTTTATTAAAGCAAATGTCCAAAAAAGCAAATGAGACTGAAAAAAACAAGGGATGAAATTGAAACTATGCCATCACACATTACAAATTAAATAAAATATAAAAAAATGCAAAGATTATTATATTATAAATAATTTATAATTAGGAATTTTTAACTATAGTGGGACCCACTTAAAAAAGTTTATTTCGGCCGCCTGCTTTGTCGTCTCTCTCGCCTCCGTCTACCACCGTCGTTCGACACCTTCTCCCCCCCTTAAATTCTCTCTCTTTCTCTCTCTATTTCTTTCTCTCTCTAATTAATTCTCGTATTCTTCTGGGTTTCTATCTTTTCTACTTTTTTATTATCAGAATTCTCTGAAATACGAGGAATTTACTGGGTCTTTTTGTGTTGTTTCTGAATCGCTTGAATGAACATCATTTGCAGGTTTTAGGGCTCTTGTTTCTCATCTAAATCTACACTGAAATTGAGCGAATAACGAACGAGATTCAAACAAGTTGTTTGTGTTCTTCATGGCTGGTAGTAATGAAATCAACGCAAATGAAGCCAAGGTATTTTTATTTTCTGATCTGATTTCTCTGCCCCCTTTTTCTTTTCTTTGTCATGTTCCTCCCAAAATGGTTAATTTTTTTTTGTTGATTGTTTATGTTTCTTGATGGACATATTGAGTAATTTTATTTGATATATTGTGGGTTTGTTTTTTTGACTGATTTGGGGCTAAAAATCCAGCCTTTTGTTTTTCTAAACTCATGATTTCAAGGGTTTTCTTTTGATCTTTCTTTTTTATTCCCCCATTTAATCATTAAAATTAAAATTTCCCTTTTTAATTTTTGATTTGATCAATCCTGTATCGCCAGATGGTGAATCATATGGAAACTGTTTCTATTTCTAATTTATCTGTCAAAAAATTATGTCTTTTTGTGCAGAAAGTTGTTCCACTTCACACATGGATCTTAATCTCCAACTTTAAGCTAGCTTACAACATGCTCCGGCGACCGGACGGCACGTTTAACCGTGAACTCGCCGAGTTTCTTGACCGGAAAGTTGTGGCCAACACCGTTCCAGTGGACGGTGTTTACTCTTTTGACGTAGTTGACCGCGCCACCAGTCTTCTCAACCGGATTTACAGATGCGCTCCCCCGGAAAACGAGTCCAGTCAACTTTCCTCCGCCGGAGTAATAGAACTTGAGAAACCCCTTAGCACTACAGAAATCGTTCCGGTTATAATATTCTTTCACGGCGGAAGCTTTACACATTCGTCTGCTAACAGTGCAATATACGATACCTTTTGCCGGCGACTCACCGGACTTATTCAAGGCGTCGTCGTTTCTGTAAACTACCGCCGGTCACCGGAGCACCGGTATCCTTGTGCATATGAAGACGGATGGGAAGCCTTGAAATGGGTTCATTCAAGATCATGGCTTTTAAGCGGTAAAGAATCTAAAGTTCATGTTTATTTAGCCGGTGATAGCTCCGGCGGGAATATTGCTCATCATGTAGCTCACCGGGCGGCGACTTCCGGCGTTGAAGTGCTCGGAAACATATTATTACATCCTTTGTTTGGTGGGGAAGAAAGAATGGAGTCTGAAAAGAAATTAGATGGAAAATATTTTGTAAAATTACAAGACAGAGATTGGTATTGGAGGGCTTTCTTGCCGGAAGGTGAAGACAGAGATCATCCGGCGTGTAATATTTTCGGTCCACGTGGGTCAAATCTCGCCGGCGTTAGTTTCCCGAAGAGTCTTGTGGTTGTCGCCGGACTGGATCTTGTTCAAGATTGGCAATTGGCTTATGTTGAAGGACTTGAAAAATCAGGGCAAGATGTGAAGTTATTGTTCTTGGAGAAAGCCACAATTGGGTTTTATTTCTTGCCAAATAATGAGCATTTCTACACATTAATGGAGGAAATCAAGAACTTCGTGAGTCAACCTCCTTCATCTTCACCGTCACTCTGTTCATAGATTCTCGCCGGAAAATAGAAATTCCGGCTAAGTAATGAGAAGCCATCATACATAACACAATCTTTTGACATTTTTACTACTACTACTATTAGTACTATTTTCTAATTTACGTGTGAGATCAACAAGAGGATACAGGTGTAAATCGGTGATTGGTTCCTGTTCTTGCTTGTGTTGTTGGATTCAAAAGTGGGATTTGATGGCAAGAAATCCCTTGCAAGGTTTATTACTACTACCCCCATAGGGTTTTTTTTGTTTTTTTTTTCTTTTTTATTATTGTTAATGGAAGCTAACTTTGAAGAACAACAATGGCTACTATTTGTTAAGACAATGTAATATTACTAAGTATTATTTCATTTTGATCGTCTATAACAAAGTATATAAATGTTTGTTTTTGTTCATGATTCGATCTTTAACCGTGTAGCAACAAGTAACAATTCTTGAAACCCATCACGAAAATGTTATGTGCATCACATATGTTTATCATAGCGAAAATCTTTTCTTGAAATATATGTTGGTAACATTGTGGTGTACAAATAATATAAAAAAGAGATGTTTTGATATAAGTGACAGATTAACTTATACATTTGAGGTAATATTGGCACTTTTGTGCTATATATATTATAGTGTGTGATGTATAGTTTCCATCTTGAAAGGGAGAATTTATGGGGGTTTGTATATATTGGAAGTATGGTTATGGTGGTGATGTTTGAGGATATGTTGCAATGGGGTTGGTGGAGCATGGAGAATCAAGAAGAAAGGGGATGAAATGATTGGGGAATTGGGGACAAGTTTGAGGTTGGAAATGGATGTCTCTATCTCCTTTCTTGATTTTGATTTGATATAACATTGTCATGTTTTTCAAGGGTTTTTGTTGGTAGTATTGCAAAAGTTAAGGGGGTGGGGTATTAA
Organism: Pulicaria dysenterica; assembly: GCA_947179395.2. Taxonomy (NCBI): domain Eukaryota; kingdom Viridiplantae; phylum Streptophyta; class Magnoliopsida; order Asterales; family Asteraceae; genus Pulicaria; species Pulicaria dysenterica. The sequence continues at coordinate 72,431,694 of OX359288.1, read as the reverse complement.
ACGACAACTTTATAATACTTCATAGAAACGGTCCTTTTAGTTCTTACTCTCAACGTTTTTTTTTCTCTTACATATCTCACTTGAATGATATTGATACCCAAGTAGTGGTTGTTGTTGGTTTTAAATGATTATTAAAACACTAAAGATATCTTTTTATAGACAAAATAAAGAAAATTTATGCATCAAGATTAACTTTACATCCCGTGTGTAAACATAAAAATAGTTAAAAGTAGCATTTTATATATTTAAATTGCTAAATAATATTAACATATACATTAAAATAAAATGTACATAGAAATATAAATCTCTTAAAAGATTAATAAATTTATTAATAATCAGAAATTTATAAATATCTTCCGGATCAGAAAAGCTTTGTTATAGATGTTATCTATATTGTCTATAAACTAGTTTCTTTCTTTTATTCCAAAAAATGGAATATGTTTCATTTTTGCCTTCTCTAATAAATACAATCTTTTTTTTAAACAAAATGTCATCTAAATTTATTTATCTTTTATATGTATTAAAATGAAAGGACTTATATCCTCTCTTTTTTTAATGGCTTAGGATTAAGTTGTTTTTTAAATGTCATTTTTTAGAAAATTTAGTTTGTTGAAACTTAAATATCTTAACAAAAACATTTATTCAAATTACTTAGTAGATGTATCTATCTATTTTCGTAGTTATTATATTCATAATTACCTCAACTAATTTATAAAATTGTTGTTTTAACAATCCACTGAACATAATTAAATATATTTTTCTTATATATATTAGTGTTTTTTAAGGTGAATGATAACTACAACCCTAAGGGCTGGGGATAGTAATAAAAAGAAAATTTTAGCTTTTTAAAATGACAATCACAACTCTTGTTTTAATAACTAACTTTCTATAGTTTTCTTACTTACTTTTAAATTGGCTTTCAACTTTCTATATATGAAATAATGTTATCATTTTTTAAAACTAAAATCACATTTTTATTTTTATCCATAGCTCTAAGTGATGTGTTTATTAATATCCTTTTCAAAATAGAGAATGATAAACATCATCTTAAAGGCCGTGGTTAAAAATAAATACATGTGTTTGCAACAAGTTCCTTTTTTCCCATGATTGTATTTTTCATGCTCCTTAATCCTATGGCTTTCGTTATTGAAAAGGCAAGCTATTATTATAAACCATTATTACTACACAATACAAATTTAGAATCACATGATTTTATATTTATTCACAGTTTTATGTGGTTATCATTGTTTTATAAAAATTTAATTTAAAATATAATAAAAAAGTTGATGATAAAAAAAAATAATGAAACCAGTTGCTACCATATCTTGTGTATACAATATCGTTACATTTTTAAAACCGTATTCGTTATCAAACATAAAGTATTAATTACCGCATTGGACACTTCATATTATCTACACAAGAATATCTAAGATAAATGTACATTAAACATTCACAATTGACCGTGTTGTCCGTGTCATCGTCATAATGAATGACTACTGCTTTGGTAGGAAATTACCAAACTACCCTCATGTTAACCATAATGTATAAACTGCCCCATGTTTTGGTATAGTAGTAGGCTACTTGTGCCAACATTCAGCCCCCCTTGACTCAATTCTACATCTCAAATGGTTTAGTTGTTTCAAAATAAAAACTATAGCGATATTTAAATGGTTTAGCACATCTAAAATTGTCTTAACTTTTCTAAAACAACCTATTACACAAGTATAACAACTATTTAAAAAAAATTAATAATAATAATAAATAATAACAACAACAATAATGACTATTTAATTTTAATAAATAAATAACACTTGATGGTTTTGAGAAAACTTTCTTTATAACTTGAAGTAAAGATATAATTTTACATTTTTAGTTCTATCATACTTTAGGTAAATAGAATTAGTTATAGACTCCGTTCAAAAGTTAGCATATACGCAAATTAGTTTGACCATTAACATTGTAATTTCAAGAAAATTTAAAACAACTCATGGAAACTTTTATCGATAACATAAGGTCACGTAGAGATATTAACTAGACGTGTCAGTTAGTAAACACATTTAAGAATTTTCAAAGTTTTTTTTTTGGATGAATTTGAATGTTTTTTATTGACTTTATTACTTAGGAGACACGTTTTATTGGGTGTACTAAATAATTAGAAAATCAATTTTCTAATAGCTGTATTTTTTGTTTTTATGGGCTTTGAATTTGAATATGATTTCCGCAAACGACAATTTAATCAAAGTCCCTGTCAAATTAATGAAACTTTATTCCCATTTTACTTTTGTTTTTTTCTCTATTTTTCATTGCTTTCAAGTTAACAACTATCTTATCTTTAATATTAGATTTTGTCCAAAATTAATAGTTGAAAATAATTATCTCAACTTAAAGGCTGTTGATAAAGATAAAAGAAATAATAATTTTAGATTCTAAAATAACATGTTTCACATATAAAAAGTTGAAATTTATATAAAATTTATAAAAATAGACTATAAAAATATGAGTTTTGATAAATTTTTAAAAACTAAAATTATTTTTTATTCTCCACTATTAAATTCTAAATCTATGTTAAAGGACCCATAAATATTATTTACGAGCGTCATAATATATAAAAAATAAAGATAATGTTTATTTTTAAAATAATAATTATAATTTCTTTTTCATAATCAACTTTTCATGTTTGTAAAAAATCCCCATTAATAATTTTTAACTTAGATTTCAACTTTCGATACATGAGATACAATTACCATTTTTATAAATAGAACCCATATTTTCTTACTAAATCTACAGTCCTAAAAATGTGATCATCACTTCTCAAAAAGAAATAAGTATGGGTATATACTAAAAAAGTTCTTTCACAAATTCGTACTACATAAAAAATTAAGGATACGTTTGTTTTTGAAAACAAGGTTTTGTATTAAAAATATGGTGTTCAGATATTTTAATGAGCTTGTTTTATTTATTAAAGAAACGTTTGTACACACGTAGATTTTCAATAAGTTTTTTTATTTTTTCGCAGACATAAAGTCTTATATAAAACATTTATGTACTGGTTCCGTTCCGTCCTTAGTAACATACACTTGTTTGTTATTACTCCTATGCTCAATACTATTTCATTCTTTATTAAAGTACACTTATTTGATTCAAGTGAATTTTTTTTATTAATTAACGTTCATTGACATATCTTTAGGTTAAATGTAACACCGGACTCACGAGCTTATAATTAGAGTAAATTAAAACTTTATTTACACCAAAAGTTTGCAGCGGAAAGAACCACTGATTACATATTAAGTATTGTTTGTCAACTTGGCGATCAAAAACCACAATTCAAGCCAAGTACCAAAATTTAGCCAGTGTTACCACTACGCACCGACCATCGTTAAACAGTATCAGAGCTAATAAACTACAAGTGTTCCAAAAGATATATACAATAACACTACCCACAGCAACCCGCCTCGCCAGGCCATCTGATCACTAACCTGCGAAAAGGGAAATATCACGAAACATTAGCTACACTAGCTAGTGAGTACAAGTATCACATAAGCACCAATAAGCATGCTATCATGTCACAATAAGGCACACAATGCTAAGTTATCACGTAGCGGTGTGCCAACATGTCAGCAGGATCATATCTTGCGGGGTTGCAAATCCCGCTCAACGAATCCAACTGAGAAGTCAGCAACACCAATCCATGCTGGAGGGGAAGCGAAGAGCAACCCCCCGAGCACGTTACGGAGCCACCTGGGCTCAAGGAACGGCGGCCTGCAGAACCTTTACCCCAGAAAATCACTCGTGGGAACCGTTAATCCCTGAATAACACTCAAGGGACCCAGCCGCATCGGCGACTGACCTCAACCCCTGCGTCTGTCCGGACAGGAATCATAAACACGTTTGACCCATAGGGTCCACAGTACGCATACGTATCACATATCACAATTTATACCACATGGTATCACTTATAACACTGTATCACTATATCACATAGCACACAACACAGGCACACAATAACCCTACTTACTGAGTCTTATGGGAAACCGGTACTCACCTCGATATCACAAAAGGCATATATGAATCCGAGAATCCCAAGAACACACTGAGTCGTCCGAATCACCTAACACATAAGGTTCAGCTTGGTTATCACTTACACGTAACACACACAGGTTAGAACACAAGTTACACAAGCTGTCCACACAAGACAACCTTCTACGGCCGCAGAGGATATATCCTACGGCCGTAGGACACATGAAAAACCCTCCCTACGGCCGTAGTATCCAGTCCCTACGCCCGTAGAGGTTCCTTCCAACAAACAATGTACTACAGCCGTAGAAACTCTCTTCTACACCCGTAGTAGTTGTTCTTTGGTGAACTACGACCGTAGGTTATGTACCTACGCTCGTAATCCTTGTTTCATCGTCCGTAGACGGTAATCCACATAAACACACATCCTACGGCCGCAATAAACACAAAAGGCTTCCTACGGCCGTAGGGTTCATTACCTACGCCCGTAGGGAGTGCCTGCACAGCAGGTCTTCGTCCCTGTTTCTGCACAGCCCCGAAAACTCCATTTTTGACACCAAAAACTCGATTGAAAACAGATTCAATCATTTGTATACATTACTTGACATCAATAGAAGCTCATAAACACATTAGACACCAAAACCCACCATAAAACACAATTCACACCATCAATTTGGTGTATGTTCTTCAAGAACACCAAAACTAGGTTTTTAAACAAGAATTACTTACAAGGATGACGAAGTAGCACTAGTTTAACACTCGAATCAGTAGCCACAATCGAAATTTACCAGCTTTTGATGATTTCTTCTTCACAAAGTTGAGAGAGCTTGAGCAATATGTGCCTAAACGTATGTTTGTGGGTGTTTGTTTGACTCAAAGGAGTCAAATACCATTGGAACCGCCATAAGGTGGATAATTATCTCAATTGGGGTATTTTGTTCCCCTTTTCAACTCACAACTTGACACACGCCATCCCGTTTTACCTAACGGGGATATCTACGGAATCATTACGCGAAACCATATAACACGACATCACTTCTAGACACGTTTGACACCTTTCACATAATCACATTAATTAACACGAGACACGTTAGTCACACAAAACACTTAATTAATTTCACTTAAGGTCACATTACAAGTACCATAGCACAGGGTACAACACTACACAGCTAGGCCCATTTACAGGGTGTTACAAATCTACCCCCTTAAGAAGATTCCGTCCTCGGAATCTGATCACTCACGAACAGGTGGGGATATCGAGCTCGCATATCATCTTCAGTTTCCCAGGTCATATTCGAACCTAGGTTATATTTCCACTTCACAAGAACAAGCTTGATCACTTTCTTACGTAGCTTTTTAGTCTTTGAGCCGAGAATCTCAACAGGTTCCTGAACGAGGCGCTTTGAAGCATCAACTCTCAGCTCCTGCAATGGCAGAATTTGACTCTCATCCACTTTACACTTACGCAAGTAACACACGTTGAAGGTATTATGAATACCCTCAAGTTCTGGAGGTAACTCCAGAGACACAGTTTGATCATTGACTCTGCGCAGGATCTTGAACGGTCCTATGAAACGCGGACTCAATTTGCCTTTACGGCCAAAACGGATAACACCCTTCCACGGAGAGACTTTCAGGAACACCAGATCGCCCTCGTTAAACTCAACTGGCCGACGTCTCGGGTCAGCGTACACTTTCTGTCGATCACGAGCGGCTTTCAGCTTTTCATGTGCCACTCTCACTTTATCGGCAGTAATTTGCACAATTTCAGGTCCGGCGAACTGCTTCTCGCCAGGCTCTAGCCAACACGTGGGAGTGCGACAACGTCTCCCGTATAACATCTCGAATGGAGGCATCCCAATACTGGAATGGTATGAGTTGTTGTAAGCAAATTTAATCAACGGCAGATGGAATCCCACGCTCCACCGAACTCAAGTACACATGCGCGAAGCATGTCCTCCAGGGTTTGGATAATTCTCTCTGACTGACCGTCTGTCTGAGGATGGTACGCCGTGCTCAAGTGAACACGAGTGCCAAGCTCACGCTGTAAACTCTGCCAAAAATTCGAAGTAAACCGCGGATCGCGATCTGACACAATAGAACACGGCACTCCATGGCGCGACACCACTTCAGCAATATACAACTTGGCTAATTTATCCAACGAGGTAGACTCGCTAATAGCCAGAAAATGAGCACTTTTGGTCAAACGGTCAACTATGACCCAAACAGCATCGTGCCCTCTGAGCGTTTTCGGCAACTTTGTTACGAAATCCATCGTAATATTATCCCACTTCCACTCAGGAATTTCAAGTTGCTGAAGATTACCGTATGGTTTCTGATGCTCAGTCTTCACTTGCGCACATATTTGACACTTTTCCACGTAGGAAGCAATGTCTCGCATTAAAGTAGGCCACCAGTACAAAGCTTTCAGATCATGGTACATCTTGGTACTGCCCGGATGTACAGACAGTCGAGACTGATGAGCCTCTTGTAGAATCAACTCACGATTTCCACCGTACAAAGGCACCCAAACACGGGACTGAAAATTCTTTAGCCCACGGCTATCATCTGTAAGCATATCTTTTTGTTTTCGCATCACTTCAGCTGCAAGATTCTCGTCACGCAAGGCCACTGATTGTGCTTCCTTCAATCTCGCAAGAATATCAGGAATCACCACAAGCTTCATAAACTTCGCCTCAGCTGACGAGCTTTTGCGACTAAGAGCATCAGCCACCACATTGGCTTTACCAGGATGATAACGGATCTCACAGTCGTAATCTTTGATCAATTCGAGCCAACGCCGCTGTCTCATATTGAGCTCTTTCTGTGTTCGAAAAAGATGGTGAAGATTCTTTTACCCGATGGGTCTTGTGTTGTAGCTCGAGGGGAACGTCGAGAGTCTGATATTCCTCTTATTTCGGTGATGAAAGCTCAGAAATCGATTTCTAAAGGCTGCGAGTTTTATCTGGCTCGCGTGATTGATGCAAAGCTAGAAAAGCAAGTGGTCAAAGATATTCCGGTAGTGTCAGATTATCCGGAGGTGTTTCCAGACGAATTGCCGGGTTTGCCGCCGGTAAGAGATGTAGAGTATAAAATTGACCTTGTTCCAGGGGCTACGCCTGTAGCTAAAGCTCCATACCGTCTTGCTCCTTCAAAGGTGCGAGAGATGATGACTCAGTTACAGGAGTTACTTGACAAGGGCTTCATTCGTCCAAGTTCATCCCCGTGGGGAGCTCCTGTGCTTTTTGTGAAGAAGAAGGATGGAACCATGCGTATGTGTATCGATTACCGGGAGCTGAATAAGCGAACGGTAAAGAATAAATACCCTCTTCCACGTATTGATGATTTATTCGATCAATTGCAGGGAGCAACTTGCTTCTCTAAGATTGATCTTCGTTCTGGCTATCACCAGGTGCGGGTTAGTGAAGGTGATATTTCTAAAACTGTTTTCCGCACTCGATATGGCCACTATGAGTTTTTGGTTATGCCGTTCGGCTTAACCAACGCGCCTGCTGTGTTTATGGATATGATGAATCGGATTTGCCGTCCTTTCTTGGATAAATCCGTAATTGTGTTTATCGATGATATTCTTGTGTATTCCCGAAATGAAGCCGAGCACGAGTTGCATTTACGGCAAGTTCTTGAAACTCTCAAGCGAGAAAGGCTTTATGCAAAGTTTTCAAAGTGCGAGTTCTGGCTTCGTGAAGTGCGTTTCCTTGGTCATGTGATCTGCAGGGATGGTGTTAAAGTGGATCCGGCGAAAGTCGATGCAGTGATGAACTGGGGAGTTCCCCGAACTCCTTCTGAAGTTCGTAGTTTTCTCGGCCTAGCTGGATATTATAGGCGGTTTATCCGTAATTTTTCTAAACTTACAGGTCCCTTGACTAAGCTTACTGGGAAAAACGTTGCTTTTGTGTGGTCGGAGGCACAAGAACAAGCGTTTCAATCTTTGAAACGGCTATTGTGTGAGGCTCCGATTCTTTCTTTGCCCGATGGGTCTGATGACTTCGTCGTTTATTGTGATGCTTCTTATTCGGGGCTTGGCTGCGTGTTAATACAGCGTGATAAAGTGATAGCATCTGCGTCTCGACAGTTAAAGCCACATGAAGGTAACTATCCGACCCATGATCTTGAGCTAGCTGCTGTTGTGTTTGCTCTGAAGCTGTGGCGGCATTATCTGTATGGTACCTAATTGTAACACCGGACTCACGAGCTTATAATTAGAGTAAATTAAAACTTTATTTACACCAAAAGTTTGCAGCGGAAAGAACCACTGATTACATATTAAGTATTGCTTGTCAACTTGGCGATCAAAAACCACAATTCAAGCCAAGTACCAAAATTTAGCCAGTGTTACCACTATGCACCGACCATCGTTAAACAGTATCAGAGCTAATAAACTACAAGTGTTCCAAAAGATATATACAATAACACTACCCACGGCAACCCGCCTCGCCAGGCCATCTGATCACTAACCTGCGAAAAGGGAAATATCACGAAACATTAGTTACACTAGCTAGTGAGTACAAGTATCACATAAGCACCAATAAGCATGCTATCATGTCACAATAAGGCACACAATGCTAAGTTATCACGTAGCGGTGTGCCAACATGTCAGCAGGATCATATCTTGCGGGGTTGCAAATCCCGCTCAACGAATCCAACTGAGAAGTCAGCAACACCAATCCATGCTGGAGGGGAAGCGAAGAGCAACCCCCCGAGCACGTTACGGAGCCACCTGGGCTCAATTGGGCCTTAGTTACAAACCAAGACCCTACTGTTTTGTCAAGGAACGGCGGCCTGCAGAACCTTTACCCCAGAAAATCACTCGTGGGAACCGTTAATCCCTGAATAACACTCAAGGGACCCAGCCGCATCGGCGACTGACCTCAACCCCTGCGTCTGTCCGGACAGGAATCATAAACACGTTTGACCCATAGGGTCCACAGTACGCATGCGTATCACATATCACAATTTATACCACATGGTATCACTTATAACACTGTATCACTATATCACATAGCACACAACACAGGCACACAATAGCCCTACTTACTGAGTCTTATGGGAAACCGGTACTCACCTCGATATCACAAAAGGCAGATATGAATCCGAGAATCCCAAGAACACACTGAGTCGTCCGAATCACCTAACACATAAGGTTCAGGCTTGGTTATCACTTACACGTAACACACACAGGTTAGAACACAAGTTACACAAGCTGTCCACACAAGACAACCTTCTACGGCCACAGAGGATATATCCTACGGCCGTAGGACACATGAAAAACCCTCCCTACGGCCGTAGTATCCAGTCACTACACCCGTAGAGGTTCCTTCCAACAAACAATGTACTACAGCCGTAGAAACTCTCTTCTACACCCGTAGTAGTTGTTCTTTGGTGAACTACGACCGTAGGTTATGTACCTACGCTCGTAATCCTTGTTTCATCGTCCGTAGACGTTAATCCACATAAACACACACCCTACGGCCGCAGTAACCCTGCCTACGGCCGCAGTAAACACAAAAGGCTTCCTACGGCCGTAGGGTTCATTACCTACGCCCGTAGGGAGTGCCTGACAGCAGGTCTTCGTCCCTGTTTCTGCACAGCCCCGAAAACTCCATTTTTGACACCAAAAACTCGATTGAAAACAGATTCAATCGTTTGTATACATTACTTGACATCAATAGAAGCTCATAAACACATTAGACACCAAAACCCACCATAAAACACAATTCACACCATCAATTTGGTGTATGTTCTTCAAGAACACCAAAACTAGGTTTTTAAACAAGAATTACTTACAAGGATGACGAAGTAGCACTAGTTTAACACTCGAATCAGTAGCCACAATCGAAATTTACCAGCTTTTGATGATTTCTTCTTCACATAGTTGAGAGAGCTTGAGCAATATGTGCCTGAACGTATGTTTGTGGGTGTTTGTTTGACTCAAAGGAGTCAAATACCATTTGAACCGCCATAAGGTGGATAATTATCTCAATTGGGGTATTTTGTTCCCCTTTTCAACTCACAACTTGACACACGCCATCCCGTTTTACCTAACGGGGATATCTACGGAATCATTACGCGAAACCGTATAACACGACATCACTTCTAGACACGTTTGACACCTTTCACATAATCACATTAATTAACACGAGACACGTTAGTCACACAAAACACTTAATTAATTTCACTTAAGGTCACATTACAAGTACCATAGCACAGGGTACAACACTACACAGCTAGACCCGTTTACAGGATGTTACATTAAAGTAATGATACATGCACCTAACTTTTAAGTTTCAAATGAAGATTATGACATAAGATAAACAAAGTAATTGTTTAACAAGAAGACTATGACATAAGATAACAAAGTAACTGTTTAACATGCAGATTAAGAAATAGGGTAATAAAAGTAAGTATTTAGCAGAAAGGAAATATAATACGTGCATACATCAAGCATGCTCATAAGTAGGAATGACAAAAAAACCGACCGAAACCGATTTAAACGATTTGGGTTTGGGAAAGGGGAAAATGAAATATGTAAGCGTGGACGCGAACAATTTTGATGATATCTGCCTAATTAACCTGTCTGATACCCGGCCTGAGTAATTTTAGTTATTTAGGATATATTATATAACATACTAATAATAGATAATTTTAATTATATAAAAAAATTAAATACTTTTGATAAGGAAGATAGTTTGTTAATTGATAATGCTTTATAGTATATACAGTGGTGTAGAAATCTTTTAAATTAACATATGGTTTGATTAGGAGTTCTGTTTAGAGTTGGTTCTATATATTATACTTGTATAAGGGATGGAAAGATTGCATGCTATCTTGATTTTGTTGAACTATTGACATGTTAAGTATGTAAAATCTTATTTTACTGTTGGTCTTGTATGAACAAGGCTGGTTCTATATTTGGACCATCAGGGTAACTGTTCAAAGTTTAAAAATTTTAAGAGCCTCATGCTAAGTCCAATAGAAAACAGGAATAACCCCTTTTAATAGGTGAGGAGGGCCTGAAAGAAGACTTGGAAGCGAGTTCATAGTCACGCAATTCAATCATTTGATACTCATAGAAATCCTCAACTCATCCTTCAACCACTTTACTTAGTTTTTGAACCACACAATCGGTTAGTGTTCATACAAAAATCTCAATCTTTATTTTTTTGAATCGCAATAAAGTTTATGTTCTTCTTAAATAGAAATCAAAATCTCAATCTTGTTGTGGAGCCTTCAACTCTTATTTCAAGCTGTAAGCTTTCTTTAATCAATCACAAACGTAATACACCACGATCTCATCTTTATTAATCGAATTTCAGTGTACATTATTGACATTCATTGGGCACTCGAACCACACATTCTTTACAATCTTAGTACATCTATTAATTATAGGCCACAAAATGGCGGTTATTGGGTGGGGTCCGGCCGGCGGTTAATTAACCGTCGGCAATTACTTATGGTAGTGGTTGGCGGTTGTACGACCGTCGATGGTTACCGCAGTGCTGGGTTGCTAAGTAAAAATACAACTTATATTATCTACTTTTTGACAATTATTTCTAACATTGTTTACCCTTAATTTTTTTGTTGTTTGGATAGTTTAACAGTAAAAAGTTCTTTCATGAAAATGATGAATACATCAAAAACATCTCACAAAATACAATCTACCCAAATTGTTTAAGAGAGCAACTCATAGTGCAATGATGATGCATAACCAAACTTTTGACCACTACACAAACAAAGACTCATTGATGACTACTTTGCACTACCATTAACCCTTATTCTATTGCAAATCCTTTTACCCTATTAGCTAATTGGTATTTGGTGATATGAACAAGATGACTTGAATCGTAAGTCAAACATCACTCCAGACTCCAGTACATAGATACTTCCGGTATCCTATGCCATATGTAACACCAACTATCTAAAAATCCATACAACTAGCTTATTGGTTAGCACTTATCCTACAAAGTAATCATCAAACTATCTAAGCTCATAGTTTGTACCGGTAAAAGAGGAACTATCCTCATCCCACTAATCAAACACATGCAATACATAACTTGTTATTTATTGTATCATGGATCAAAATATTGGTCTACTCAACCATAATAACAAATGTATTCATTGACGATAATGCAGTAGTCGTCTAGACCTAAACTTAAGTTCAAGTTCACGTCAGGAATTAATCAATCAAATAAACATGAACAACTTATTTTCTAAATCTATAACTTGGCATGTAAACCATATAAGAATTCCATCAGCTGTCACACAATCATACTCGTAGCAAGATTACAAGCATTGAATGTCGTTATTCTTTTTATGTTAAAAATGGCTTTATCAAAAACCCGTTACGTACGTTTATTTACTTGGATTTACAAAATTAATGGAACTCGCCGCGACTACGTCAGCAAACTCAACCTTTCTAAAACACAAATCATCTAATCTATCAAACCGTTATAATATTTGTTCCCGATTTGTAGATTTATATTATTATTGTTATTGTTATTATTATTATGAGAATGAGAATTGATTTTTAGTCTTGTTTGGAGTTGCTATGAGAAATTCCTTATGAGACATAAGGGGTGCTTGAGCTTTAAGGAATACTTAATTAAATAGGGTATAAATACACAAAATAGGGCACAAGACCCTATGTGCATTTATTGTAGCCCGCGTTCTGCTAATGAGTGTTTGAATGTGTAACCGTTGAAGGGAAAAAAGAAGAGAATCAAGGCAATTTCTTCACAACCAATTTAGATAATAAAACCTTAGAAGATAATGGTGATTGGGGACTTGTGTGTGTGTCAAGTCGTATGTGAAACCAAGAACAATGTTGGAATTTAGAATACTGTCAATAGGTTAAGTATTCTAAGAGTTTGATTATGAATATTAAGTCAATCATGGTGTAAATCACAAAGTGTGATCAGTGTAGGTGTGAATCGCCAAGTGTTATTGTTCAAAAGATCAAGTGATTGGGATTGAATCGCCAAGTGATCTTGGTCGAATGTCAAGTGCTAGTTGTGAAATTCGATGAAGAAAAAGCGAAGTAGGTTGAGTCCCTAAGGGAACTCCCCAACCGCCAAGTGGTTTGAATCCCTAAGGGGATTCCCCAATTTGTCAAGTGGGCAACGACCTAATCGCCAAGGGCCTGATGCTACCTGATCATTTAGGGTATGTTTGGTAGAGAGATTTGGAAGTAGAGAAATGGAATTGAAAACTAAATCTCTTGTTTGGTTATAATTGAGAATTAAAAATCTTAATTCCTATTCTCTATTTTTGATTCCCTGTTAGAAGCGGAGAAATGGAGAGAATTAAGTTTATAATTGAAAAGAAAAAAACCACGGAGAATTCCCTTCCTCCGTACCATTGGACGCCTCCTTCCTCCTTCCCTTCGACTGTCGACATTCCTTCTTATCGAGACCTCCAAGACGCATCGTCCTCTCCATCGCCTTCCTTCATGCCTTCGACTCCTTCACACGCCTTCGATTCCTCCATACGCAGTTGCGTCTTTCCTTCACGCCTCCTCCAGCGACGGCGACCCCCAGCGGTGGTGACATCCATTGGCGACGATCTCCCACTCACAGCAAGGTAAATATCTACCTTGATCGATTAGGTTTCTCTGCTTTGTTTGCTTTCTTTTGTCATTTGCGTGTGGGTGTAAGGCTTCTTTCTACCAAGATGTTGGACCTGAAATCAAGCCATCTACATTACGAATACAATCTTATAAATTTTTTTCATAATTCCAGAGATTCATAAACAGAACTAAACCCCAGATCAAGTCACGAGAGCAGCAAAATCTAACCAAATGGGCAGTAAGTCATCCATATATTATTGTGTTGTCTTTCGTTTTCTGCACCTTGCAGATATGGAGGTGATTGGAGTGCTTGAGTATCTAGAAGGTCATTAGTAGGAAGTGTGTGGTGAAACAACTTTTGCTTCTCCTGCTTCTTTTATTTGGGAATCGCAAATACAAAAAAGGAGCAGCTCCTGCATTTTTAGTGAGAACTTCTTGTATTTTTAGTGAAGGTTGTTTCAAGTTCTAAAAGATTCAAGTGAAGTATTGAGTCTCGATTAATGATACAAACATATTCATAGATCTAATATTGTGAATATACTCATATGTTCATTGTTCTTGGGTATAATCTGTTCTTTTCTTCAAATTGTGAAATTCTAACACTAACTGATAACAAGAAGAAAGAAATCAAGATCAATACTTTCGACGAGCAGTGAGTTTTCTGTGGCAGACAAACGTTTGGTGTTTATTGTATCAGATTTGGTCACATAGGAATCAAGTGATCTTTCGCGCGTCCAAAAAAACGTTTGAAACTTTCGATTGCATTGTGGGGATAAAAGGTTTGAATATAGCAGACTGGTCGAGCTGGTTATCTTTTCCTCAAACGCTGCAACTACGATCGTGAAGTTTGGAGCTGCTGTCTTGTTCGTAGCATTCGAGTTTCCTGTACGTATGGCACCTTTAATCATCATCTGTTTGGTGTTGTCCATCGAGTTCTTTGCGTTTCGGTTTTGTTTTATTTTAGTGCAAAGGTGTAAACGTCTGCACCTAATTTAGTCTACTGAAATTGTGTGCGAGCAGGTTGGTTTTCTGCTTTCTGTTAGCGTTTCATTTTGGTTGCAAATGGGTATGGCTTAGCTGCCATGCATTTGACTTAGTATTGTATTTTTTTTTTTGGTGTGGTAATGGTATGGTATTTTGGCCTTTCAAAAAAAAAAAACTTTCGACGAGCGATTCATGCTTTCTACACACACAAACACACACAATGGAGAAGTAACGAATATAAAATGAACAAAAAAAACCCTTTAACGGACGCAGAGTAGAAAAACCTTACCTGTTTGATATTGTGGAGGAGAGATACGTGTTTTACCCAATGAAATAGGTACACGACATCTTGCCTGTTTAAATGATTTTTATGAGCTAATTATGTGGTGATGTTAAATTGACCATCATTAGATTTAAAATATATGAAATTGGATTGCTAATTCACCCAAATTGATTGTTTGCTATGCCAAGAGTAAAAATGCAAATTATAAATTTGGTACAATTTTCTGTTGAAATCTCTGTGCTACCAAACAAGAGAAATGATTCTCTGTTACAATTCTCTGCTGAAATCTCTGTGCTACCAAACAGAAGATTCAATTCTCCTTCTCCAGACTAATTCCCTTTCTCTGCAATTCCATTCTCTGCAATCATTTCTCTGCAATTCCGGCCATTCTCTGTACCAAACACACCCTTGGTGTTTGTAGGGATCGAACTAATGGCTTGATCCCTAATTTACTCGGGATTGCCAAATGTTGCTGGACATCAGGATCCCAAAGTATTGTTGGACATAGGCATCACCAAGTGTAGTCCAACCTTAATCGCTAAGTGTAATCCAACCTCTAGATTGCCAAGTATTTGGATCTAGGGACTTTCTATAATTGATAAGTGTGTATAGGGTAAATGACCCTAGTTAATGCATAATATTGTGGAAACCTTAATTGTAGGTGTTTACCGGTAGATTTGTGTGACCTCTGGATTTTCTATTGTTTATTGTTGTGTACTGTGTGTGTGTGTTTTTTTTTTTTTTTGAAGAGCGTTGTGATGTATTGTGTTGTTGATTAGGTGAGTTTGACTAACTTATATCTTATGTTGTGATATGTATTTATGTGTAGTTATGTGATGCTTACCCAAACAGATGGCTCCCCCCCACCCCCCCCCCCCCCCCACCCTTGTGGCATTGTAAGCAAATGACTCATTGGCAAACGACCATACCGCCTCACGGAAACTAGAGCAGATGTCCACCTCGCTCGTGTGGCATACTTGATGATATGTGCATGTTATCCTTGAAAGTGATATTTGGTATAATGTATGAGTGTTGTGTGCTCACCAATCTTTGTTTTTAATTCATTGTTGTCAAATCTTTATAGGGACTTCATGAAAAGACAAGAGAAAAACTCTGGCATGACAGCAATTTCCGCAATCTTACATCTTTTCAAACTCTGAACTTGAAATATTGTAATGAGTTAAACACCTTTAGCTTTTTAAGTCCAATATGTTTGGTTAGTGGATATGTGATGATATTTGATGTTTGGCTTTATATAAATGTTTTTGTATCAAGGTTTATTTTATTTCTTCGACAAAAAGAATTGGAATGTTGCAACAGCAAATAACCTTGTAAAACCATATCTTGCTCATAAAAATCTGTTTTGGTTTATTAAAATTAATTACATAAACTATATATTAAGCTCTAAACCTTTCATGTTTTAATTGTGAATCAAAATCAATCTTGGTCAAAATGCTAGGGAAAAACTTAGAAAATAACCCGAAAAAATAACCCATCATTTTTTTTCGCAAAATAGGTTATGCATTACTGTATTACATGTTGCACATTATTTCGTTGAAATAATGAATATCAAAGTTATAAGATCTGTGTATCGTAATTATAAGTTTGTTATACTTTATAAATTAGTGACTTAATTAGGGTTAAAGGAGTAAAATAACTAGAAAAAACCAAAGAAACTCACCAAGAAATTTGTGAAAGGGTTGTGCACTATTAATATGATCTTTATTAATGTGTTATGTGTAATGTGTCATTGTGTTGAAATCATGTGTATATCAAAGTTTCAAAATATGTGCGCCTTAGTTATATTTTTGTGTATCACAAATATAACCTTTTTATTTTAATCACTAACTTTATAAAGCCATAACTTGCTAATACGATATCTACTTTATAAAGTCATAACTTGCTAATACGATATCTATTTTGGATGACTAAAGAATTTATAGAAAGGATTTATCAACATCTATTAACTTTTATGGATTTTTGACAAATCAAACTTGAAAATAGCAGGGGGGGGGACACCTAGGTGAAGCGTTAACGAGTACAGATACGTACGATGAGCAAATGCAATTCTTAACCCACCCAATCCATTTTGGACCAAAATTCATTTCATGTACAACTTTTAGAATGTACGATGAAGAAATGTCTCTCTGTTCATATAGTCTCAATCGACTTCATTTCTTCATGGAGATCAAGTTCCATTTTAGCAGGTGTGTTTGCACAAATTGTTGTTATAAGCTACAGTAATTTTGGCATATGATTTACTGTTGAGGATTTTTGCTACATAAATAACTCATCTCCTGTTTTTGCACACCAGGTGTTTGTGGTTTTTCCCCTAAGAAAAAAAGGTGCAAACTTTAATGTTTTAAACACAATCTTTAAGGTTCCTTGTTTTCAAATTATTATTAATATATATACTATAAGATGTTTTATATATATATATATATAATGCATTTTGCTTAATTGTTTTATGATATTATAAAATGAATGGAATAAGGTACCATAACTTCATTGAGTTAAGAGATTAATAGCTGTAATTTGTGTAACAAGTTCAATGTTAACTTTTAAAGTTTCAAGGGTGTAACTTAGTTAATTTTCAAGCTGAAGGTAGTCACTGGTTCCACAGCTTTATGAGTGATAATCACCTGTCTTTAAGTTTTAACAAATGTTGTTCACTTGGTAATTACTACATACAAATTATGTCGTGTTTAAGTTGTTCATACACAACAAGTTTATGCATTATCAACTTGTACTATGTGTTGTTAACCAATTGTACTTGTGTGTATGGACACATTTTGTTGTTCACAGATCATCTCCCTTACAAAAATAGCCTCGTTTTTTTTTTTCATTTAATTTTTTATGTTTGTTGATCCACTTAGCAGTAAAGAGTGTTCTGTAATTTTGATCATTGTTATCAAAGTTTAGAGATGAGTGGCCTGTACTCAGCTCGTTGTTTTGTTGTATCCGCAAAATTACTTTTTATCAGAAGAATTGTTAACTTCATTATGTGATATACTAACATCTTTTAAGGATGTTCCATTGTTCCTAGCATACTGAAGGTCCAATACTATCCTCTATTTGCTCTTGATCACCATTTATCTTTGTAAGGATATTTAGGTGAATTTTTTTAATGAAAATTCAGTGAATCATTAGATTATTTTAATTTGATTGGTAATTCTGGTATATTGCTTTGCAGTTACTTTAAATTTCTGCAGTTTCAAGAAGCTATGTATGTATAGTTTAGTAACTCTGTGTTTTTGTTAATATCTCCTGCAAAATACTGTAGTTATTTATGTATCTTTATCATTTTTTCTCCAAATACATCCTTCACTCTGGTGCCTGATCCATATCTTGTGGGCTGAAGCAACTTATTATGTTAAAGACTTTTATGCATTTACAATAATAACTGAAATGGTTTAATATACACATCAAGAATCAAGACCTTGTTATAAACTTTATAAAACTATGCTTTTATAATGTAGAGCTTTTCTGCATATCAGCAAGATATATGTTTAAGGTAGGAATTAGTTCTGAAATTAGTAGGAGCATGCTCACTATCTTTGAGAAAGGTTGTTATGTTTGTGTTGTGAATCCTTGTTTGTTTTGGTGAAGTGTGTAAATTAAATATAGTGTAGAGGAGAGGTGCTCATGGTTGTTTGACCTACTGTTGTATAGGATCTGGTCCAGTCGGCTTCGTTTTGCCTCTCGCAAATACAGGTCGACTGCTCGTTTTTGTAGGGCAAACTATTTGAAAATTTTGTATTAAACTTTACATTTTATGTTATTGCATGTAATTATGTACCCATATTTTAGAGTTACCTTTTAATGCATTAGACTTTCAAAAATATGTTATTGTGTGTATCTAAGGCTCTAAGCAAAGTACAGCGAATCGCCTTTCAGGTTAAAAGATCTAAGTTACAATTTAATGTGTTAATTAAGATTTCAAAACATACTATTTCTATCCACACACTGCATGGAAAGCTATTGAATAATGATGAACAGTTGATCAACTATAATAACAAACACTCTTTCTTCTCTTAAACTCAAAACAGAACCATATATAACTTTAAATAATTCATCTGGAGTTATCTGAACTTTAAAACAAAACAAACATTGAAGCATTCAAAACATTAAAAAATCTCATCTAAGTGATCTGCACTTTAAAACCCAAAAAAAATCGAGATAAATCGACCAAGGTCGGTACATGTTCATCTTTAGTTTGTGAACCATATCATCGTTTGAATCTCAATTTAGGGAACATGTTTAATTCGTGTTCATCTTCCATTTTTGTGTCAGTTCGTTTTATTTTGAACCTCGGATTTGCATAGATCGATCGATGTTCATCTTCAATTTGAACCTTTGTTCGCTTTATTTTGAATCTCAAATCTGCATAGATCTATTTGTTCATCTTCAATTTGAATCTTATGTTCATTGTTTCTCACCATCTTGGAGAAATTAAAGAAATCAAGTATTTTCAAGAAATAACTATTGCAAAAACTAATTCTAACTGTATTAAATTATACAACTTTTGCTAGTGTATATATCCACTTTTGAAACATAGAATTAATATATGTATCTTTCGATGTCGGATGTCTATCCCGGGAAACAATCTCTCTATCTACGTGTAGAGGTATGATTATCTACATTTTACCTCCTTCATGGGTATTTCTAAGGTATATATATACAATAACAAAATGTATACCATTAAATAAATTTTATAGGAATTTTACCTTTGTAATTTTGTTTTGTTTGTTCAAAAAAATAAAAAACATATGTATTCATTATAAGATTCAAACATATGTAATGCTAGGACCGTTCCATTTTTAAACTCTTTCAAAAACCGCGTCACTTGTGTTTTAAAAATCTAACAAACTGAAGTCTTTTTTCATAGACCGGTACTTTTTTTTAAGGTTAAAACTCTCTCATGTTGTAATCAAACGTAACTCATTATGTTCTTTTGTAAATATAAGAGTTAGACCTATAAAGTAACTCTTTCTTGACTTATAACAAGAAATCCGCTCTTATATCTATAAAACAACATAATAATTCATGTTTGATTACATATGAGATGATTTAACATTTATTTCTAATATATTTATCAACTTTCACATTATGATTTACAAATTAAATGAACAAATATTTTCTATAACGATCCAATATAATTATAAGTTGGTTTTGTATAATATCAAAATACTTAGTTTTTGTATTCAGAACTTGTAGAGTTGTAGTTCCAGAGTGACTTTTTTAATAATATTTCATACAAATATGATTTTCTAAACAAAAATTGACCCAGCCACTCTAAGTTTTGACTTTTTGCTAGTGTATATAATTCTAAATATAATAATGAATCAATAAAGAACCATGTGTTAAACAAAAAACCTAAAGAACTAATATGGACCATTGGATCATCAAAATCAATGGATGAGATTGATTGATGGTAAAACTGTAATTATTTTCTATTAATTTATGATGAAAAGGGCAAAGTTGGAAAATCTTCTCCCCCCTTGAAAACCCACGATTTAAAAAAAAACCTAAAAACTTTAAATTATCATAACTTTTTAAGTTTTGTGAATTTAAACAAAAAAATTATACCAATCTTTTAGTTTTTTAATCTTTTTCAAACACGATCACTCTTCCTGATATCGTTTAAAATATACATGTTATTTATATACGATATCTCATTCTTTAATGGCATTATTATGATGAATTATGGTAATTGCAGCTTAATTTGGTGTGTTATTTGTTTTAGGACTCTTGAGAGGAGAATTTGATGAGAAATGATGAAGATTAGGGAAAGAGAGAAGAATTGGCAGCTTTGACAACGTTTCAATGTTTTGATCGTATTTCACTCGTTTGAAATCGAAACGATGTGATTCAAAAAGCTACGGAATCTAGACAAAAGGGGCCAGTATGATGTTACGTGTGTGTAGAGGTGAACAAATACCGGTTTTTACTATATCCGGTTATAGTAAAAACCGGATCGGATTTTTCGGACAAAAAAAAAACCGGTTACGAAAAAAACCGGTTTAGTATTAACCGGTTTTGATATCGAATTCCGATACTATTTTATCCGGTTTCGGTTTATACTATAACCGGTTTTTATAAAAAACCGGTTTTTATTCGGGGCAAAAAATCCGGTCCGCGTATTTTTTATGTAGCCCACTGTTTTTTTTTTTTTTTTTTTTTTTTTTTTTGTTTTTTTTTTTTTAAATACATTTCCTATAATATATACTATAAAAAAACATACATGTGAAAGAAAACTCAAATTTTGATTAATTTAAATACTTAAAAAGTACAATGTTAAAATTACAAACTTCCTAATTAAAAATATTCAAACTACAAACATCTAACTTAAAACCATTCAAACTTCGAATTAAAAGTGGGAAGCCAGGGAGGAGCTTCGGCATCGCCATCACCCCTACATAGCAACCCGTTCACGCTTCTTCTTCTTCTTCTTCTTCTTCATCGGGAGACGATATTCCAAGTTCCACTTCTTCATTGTGTATGTTTGATTCCAAGTCGACGTCAATTGGGTCTTCTAGTGTGGTCACGTGTTGTCTTCTAGCCGCACCATCCAAGTAATCTTTTAAACAAATACACACTTCCACAGATTCGGGACTCAACCGTGATCTTCTTGCGGATACGACCCTGCCACTCACAGAAAAAGCAGATTCCGAAGCTACCGTAGAAGCTTGGACGGTTAGTAGATCACGGGCCATGGCGGCTAGAACCGGAAATTGTGATTCCCTTTCCTTCCACCAAGCCAAAATATCAAAAGTTTGAAAATCCTCATATGTATATTTTGCTATAAAATTGGTTGACATGTAATTCCCTAACTCACTACTTGGGGTGGAACCACGTGCTCTCTTGGATTGAGAGTTCATAATTGTGTTAAAAAGTGACAAACCCGCATTACTTTGGCGTCTACTAGATTCCGCTCTCATTTGATCATGAATGGCACTAGATGTCCCGTATTTACCCAAATAGATCTCAAACATATCTCGAAAACATTTATTGAAATAATTGGTTTGGTTAGTTATAAAAGCGGGATCATCTTCGGTAAGGTTAAAAGAAAATGCAATTTGTTCGATTAATGTTTCAACTCCACCAACGTTTAAACAAGGGTTTAAAGCGGCGGCACAAGTAAATACCGGGGGAATTTCCTTAAAATATTTTAAAAGTTTTTCTTTCATTTTTGCCCCAACGAGTTTCAATTCTTCACCTTCAAACTCAAAGTCACCAATTTTGCTAGCCATCAAAAACAATTGGTTAAGCACCAACGGACTAGTGGGATAATAAACGCCGGATAAACAAGTTGTTGCGTCTTTAAAAACCTCAAGTAAATCGTGTAGTTTTGAAATCATTTCCCAACCGTCATTCGGATACTCTTGTGCTACAAGACCTTTATCAAACAAGTTTTTGTGAAAAGTTTGCAACGTATCTCTTTGCCTTAAGGCGGAGTGCATCATCATCCAAGTGGAGTTCCAACGAGTTGGACAATCCAAATTTGGACCCAAAGCTTTACAATTAACCGACTTGCAAAAACGTTTATAATTATTCAACCGTTTGTTGTTGGAGCAAAAAATCGATTTTATCATTTCTTTGAATTCTTTTCTTTTGGAGTCAATAACCTCCAAACCGGCTTGAACGGAAAGATTGATGATGTGTGCAGCACAACGAGTGTGAAAAAACACACCGTCTAAAATTGGTGAAAGTAGTATCTTTAATCGTGGAACCGCGTTTGTGTTATTTGACGCATTATCAAAAGACATAGAATAAACTTTGTTTTGTATGTTATAAACACAAATCACCCTTTTTAAAAGCGCAAATAAATTTGCGCCGGTGTGTGGTTCACCAAATAACTCAAACGCGATTGTACGTTTCATCATTTGCCAACTATCTTGGTCTAGCCAATGGGCCGTGACGGCTAGAAAAGAATGTCCGGTGTTATGTGGAGAACTCCAAACGTCACATGTAAGTGACACACCATAACGGTGTTCTTGGAATCCTAAAATCATTTTTTCTCTAGCCGCACGCCACATTTTTATTGCATCACGCCTAAGGGTAGTACGACTTACAGCGGTGTAACGCGGTTGCATTAGTGTTTGGATGGTTTCGGTGAAATCTTTATCATCAAAGTGGTCAAACGGCAAAGCTTTTGTAATCACGAACCTCGTAAAAGCGTCTCGTAATTTGTCGTTGTCGTAAATGAAAACACCACCTTGATTCGTCATGTTGGCTTGAGTTGCATCGGATGTTGCTCTTAGCGCCTTGCATGACTTGGAAATATGAGCCCTCAAAGTAGAGTTGCCTTCGGGTGCTAGAAACTTGTGACAAAGTTTGCACCGAGCCCTTTTTGAACCGTTGGACATCTCGCACAAGTCGAAATGTTCCCAAATTTCTTTATTTCTATTATGCTCGAGAATCCTCACCACATCGGGGTTTCCTCCGACGGAAGATTCTCCCGTATTCGGCATGCTACTACTACCGGCCATGATATCAATCTCAAGAAAGTGAGCTTTGGTGAATAAAAGTAGAGAATTTGGAGAGAATTTGGAAGATGTAAGTTGTGATTTAATCCCACAACATACCCACACTATATATAAGTGTTTTGGGTGGCAAAATGGTAAAAAAATAAGAAAAAAACGGTCAAGAAACACCCCAAACGGCTAGAAAACGGCTACTTTTCGAACCTAACGGCTAGTAGTAAAAAACCGGATAAAAAACCGGATAAAAACCGGTTTCAAAAAAACCGGTTTTTTATCCGGTAAAAAAACCGGTCGGCCCAAAATCCTACAAACCGGTCATACTATCCGGTTTTGAAAAATCCGGTCCGGATAAAAAAAAACCGGTTTTTAGAAAATCCGGTTTCGGATATTTTTTCGTATAAATCGGATATTCGGTTTTTTTGTGCACCTCTACGTGTGTGATACTCATGTGGGCCGTGAAGCTTGCTGCAAATGGGCCGAACAGGAATCAGCAATTATATATATTATATATGTTGATCTTAATTTGTGGGCTTGAACAAGAAAAGGAAATAAGTAAAAGAAATTATGGGCTACGAGGCCCAACATCTGAAAAAAATAGGGATTGGTATATATCTTATTTATATAGAAGCGGCAGATGAGAGGAGATGATATATATATTTCACGTACGGCAGCATTTTTATTTGAATAATACTCCACGAGTCCACGTGGAGCAGCATTGAGCCAAGTCGTGGGCTTATAAGCCCAGCCCAATTAAAGTTCTTGTATTTATACGGCAGCTTAGGTCATAATGCGAGGGGGGAAAATCAGAATTTTTACGGCTGATCACAATTTCGAGAGCAGAGTCGTACGAGGCAGAGGCTACGGTAGGGAGCAAGGCATATAATCAATTCGATTTCTTCATTCATCGAGGTTTATGATTTGTAAACATTTAACAATGTTTATTTATTATTTGTTTCTTGATTCATGTTTGATATTTAATATGATTATGGGCTAAGTTTCTTATGTATTTACCATGATGAACAACCCCTAGGTTTGAGATGTAATCTTTAGATTTTTATTATTTATGATATGTTTTGTTTATGCTTAATCACAATCCTTGAGTTTTTGATCTTAATCTTTATTGAGTAATCTGTTAGATACAGTTTGTGCATGCTCTAAGATAATGACTTGCATGTGTATTTCCTTCTTGATTATTGTTTGCTTGATCTGAGACATGACGTTTGCATGCAATAAGAGAGATAACTTTTCTGAGATATGAGGGTTAAGATTACTTAATAATACCATTGATAAAAGTTTGAGTCTTATTCACCATACAACGAGAGTTTAGTGTGTTTTAGAAAGATTAAGTCATAATCGGATTAGTAGGACTGATGTTTGTTGGTTCGAACGCCCTTAGAAACTTATCATATTAACTGTGCTCAATACAAATTGAACCTAGGGGAGTGATTCATTGGTAAATACAACTTTGTTATCTGATTTCTATTTCTTAAAAATTGTTTTCATATTTACTGCTTTAATTCAAAATCTCTCAATACCTTGACAGCGGTTAGCTGTTACTTTTCAAAAAACCCTATTTAATTTTCAGTAATTTAGTTTAATTAGTTTATTTCTTTATAGTACTTTCAATTCCTGTTCCCTGAAGATACGATCCTGGTCTTGTCCTGTTTACTGCTATACGATCGGGTGCGCTTGCCCGTTAGTGTGTCAGTCAATTAGGTTAGATTAGTGTTAAAATTTAAGACTGATATTCGCGTATCACTTCCCATATTTTTCTAAATTTTTTTTAAAAATGAAAATTTTGTTTGCATTTTGGCAGCATACGTTCTACGGATTATGCATTCTGCATTTTGGCAGCATGTAGTGTTTCTATGTATAGATTTTGCATTTATGCAGCATACGTTCTACGGATTTTTGCATTCTGCATGTTTATATTTTGCGTTTTTCGTTTTTTGCATTTTGCATGTTTATAGGGATTTACGTTCTACATTCTACATTCTACATGTTTTTTGCATTCTGTATTCTGCATGTTTTTTGCTTTCTATATTCTTCATTCTGCATGTTTTTTGCATTTTGCATTCTTCATGTTTTTTGTATTTCTGCATTCTGCATGTTTTTTGCATATTGCATTCTTCATTCTGCATGTTTTTGCATTCTGCATTTCTTCATTCTGCATGTTTTTTGCATTTTGCATTTTGCATGTTTTTTGCATTCTGCATGTTTTTTGCATTTTGCATTTAATATGAACACAGCTCTAAATGCAAATTTTGCATTTTGAAAAAAAAAAGTTTCTGAAATATATCAAGCCCTGCCTTGTTTGAAAGAGGACGAAAAACTGAATCTAACGGTATAATTTTTTTGTTAAAATTGTTAAAAACGAACGAGTTATGATCATTTAAAGTAAGTGGGGTTTTTTTTTTTAATTTTTGGGGTTGCTGGAGGAGGGGGCTGGAAGCCTGGAACGACGTTGAATTTTTTTTTTTAATATTTCTTTTTTGCCCATAAGCAATGTGTCACGTGTCATCACCGGAAAAGGTTCTTTAGGTTTTATGTTTAAGGAGGTTCTTTATATAACCTTACCCTATTATACATCTTTTGATAGTGGAGTACGTTATTTGTTTGGAGGCTGGCTTTAATTTGGATTGAAGTTTATTAATTTTCAGACGCATATCATTTTCTTCCGGTGGCTGTTTCTTGAAGAGTCAGGGGAGGATGAAGAAGATGATGAAGATAGGAAAGATGTCGATCGCTTTTTTGTGCGGCTTCCTCAGGCGTCTCACAAGGGCGGACCTGCACTTTACGTGGCGGTGGTATGAGACACCAGCAAATTTTGTCTATGTAGTGTAAATTTCGATTTTTTCGAGAAGATGCTACCACACATTTCAAATGGTGTCACCCCTCATTTCAAATCCTAGATTTGCCCCTCGCATGTCATATGTTCCAAATAGGGTTTTAAATTTTAAAATAAAATATGGATTTTGATGAGTTATAACTTGAGCAGTTTTATTTGTATAAAATCTAAATCAAACATATATTTAGGAGATAAATTTTATCCTTAATGTAATTAATTTTCATTTGTTTTTCTATTTAGTATCCCTCTGAAAATCATAAGCCTCAAATGAGAGTTCTTTTATACATTTTTTTTTTCTTTTTCCCGTAGTTAAATATTAGCGTAAAAATAGTGTTTGGGTCTTGTTTAGCTACAACTATGATTAGTTTTAGCCTTTTTCAATAGTGTATCACGTTTATTTGTTCATAATAAACCCTGGATCATTGAGGTATATATCGATCCATCGTTAAAGAGTTTAATGTCTTATGTTTTCACTATCTACGTGCTTGAAATGATAATTTACCTTTTTTTTTAAATGTGAAAATAAGATTTATAAAGTACTTATGTCTGATTCTAAACCCAGTTACTCTGTGGAATAGTACTATATAGAATTATGAACAACCCTAAAGTGAACACTCCATTACTTTGCGATGTCATTACCCTCTCAAAGTTATCATCCGGCCGGTTGCCAATGTGAAAGGTGGTTCTTAGCTTGGTTTTGTTTTCTTTCATTCTTTTAGGGTTTGATGAGATCCCTAAGTAAATGGTTAGTGTAACACCGGTTTCACGAGCTTAAAATTAGAGTAAATTAAAACTTTATTTACACCAAAAGTTCGCAGCGGAATAAACCACTGATTACATATTAAGTATTTCTTATCAACTTGACGATCGCAAACAACGGATCAAGCCAAGTACCAAAAATTAAGCCAGTGTTACCACTACGCACCGACCATCGTTATATAGTATCAGAGTTAATAAACTACTAGTGTTCCAAAAGATATTTACAATAACACTACCCACAGCAACCCGCCTCGCTAGGCCATCTGATCACTAACCTGCGAAAAGGGAAATATCACGAAACATTAGCTACACTAGCTAGTGAGTACAAGTATCACATAAGCACCAATAAGCATGCTATCACGTCACAATAAAACACACAATGCTAAGTTATCACATAGCGGTGTGCCGACATGTCAGCAGGATCATATCTTGCGGGGTTGCAAATCCCGCTCAACGAATCCAACTGAGAAAATCAGCAACACCAATCCATGCTGGAGGGGAAACGAAGAGCAACCCCCTGAGCACGTTACGGAGCCACCTGGGCTCAATTAGGCCTTAGTTACAAACCAAGACCCCACTGTTTGTCGAGGAACGGCGGCCTGCAGAACCTTTACCCCAGAAAATCACTCGTGGGAACCGCTAATCCCTGAATAACACTCAAGGGACCCAGCCGCATCGGCGACTGACCTCAACCCCTGCGTCTGTCCGGACAGGAGATCATAAACACGTTTGACCCATAGGGTCCACAGTACGCATGCGTATCACATATCACAATTTATATCACATGGTATCACTTATAACACTATATCACTATATCACGTAGCACACAACACAGGCACACAATAGCCCTACTTACTGAGTCTTATGGGAAACCGGTACTCACCTCGATATCACAAGAGGCAGATATGAATCCGAGAATCCCAAGAACACACTGAGTCGTCCGAATCACCTAACACATAAGGTTCAGGCTTGGTTATCACTTACACATAACACATACAGGTTAGAACACAAGTTACACAAGCTGTCCATCCAAGACAACCCTCTACGGCCGCAGAGGATATATCCTACGGCCGTAGGACACATGAAAACCCTCCCTACGGCCGTAGTATCCAGCCACTACGCCCGCAGAGGTTCTTTCCAACAAACATTGTACTACAGCCGTAGAAACTCTCTTCTACACCCGTAGTAGTTGTTCTTTGGTGAACTACGACCGTAGGTTACATACCTACACCCGTAGTCCTTGTTTCATCGTCCGTAGACGGTAACCCACACAAAAACACATCCTACGGCCGCAGTAACCCTGCCTACGGCCGTAGTGTATACTCAAGGCTTACTACGGCCGTAGGGAATACCACCTACGCCCGTAGGAAGTCTACGAACAGTAGACCTTCGTCCCTGTTTTCGCACAGTTCTGTTAATACCCATTTTTAACACCAAAACTCGATTGAAAACAGATTCAAACGTTTATACATGTTGTTTGCCACCCTTAGGCACTTGTAAACACATTTGACACAAGTTCAATCCACAAACACACATAAACACCATCAATTTGGTGTTTCTTGAATACAAACACAAAAATAGGGTTCTCGATCAAAATTCACTTACAAGGAAGAAGAAGAACCGTAGACAAGCTACTGATTTGATTCTGAAATCAATTGAACCAGTTTGTATCTTGATTACTTCTTCAAAATCTCCAACTTGAAAGGGTGTGTGTGTTTGCACGTATTTTGTATGTGTGAAGTGTGTGTTTGATTTCAACAGAGGATAAGAAGGAATAGGCCGACTTATGTGGCCTAAATTAAACTACGGGGTATTTTGTTCCCCTTTTCAACTCACAATTTGACACACGCCATCCCGTTTTAACCAACGAGGATATTTACGGAATCATTACGCGAAACCGTATAACACGACATCACTTTCAGACACAACCGACACTTTTCACATTATCACATTAACTAGCACGAGACACGTTAGTCACACAAAACACTTAATTAATTTCACTTAAAGTCACTGTACAAGCTCTAAAGCACAAAGTACAACCCTACACTGCTAGGCCCATTTACAGGGTGTTACAAATCTACCCCCCTTAAGAAGATTCCGTCCTCGGAATCTGATCACTCACGAACAGGTGGGGATATCGAGCTCGCATATCATCTTCAGTTTCCCAGGTCATATTCGAACCTAGGTTATATTTCCACTTCACAAGAACGAGCTTGATCACTTTCTTACGTAGCTTTTTAGTCTTTGAGCCGAGAATCTCAACAGGTTCCTCTACGAGGCGCTTTGAAGCATCAACTCTCAGCTCCTGCAGCGGCAGGATTTGACTCTCATCCACTTTACACTTACGCAAGTAACACACGTTGAAGGTATTATGAATACCCTCAAGTTCTGGAGGTAACTCCAGAGACACAGTTTGCTCATTGACTTTGCGTAGGATCTTGAACGGTCCTATGAAACGCGGACTCAATTTGCCTTTACGGCCAAATCGGATAACACCCTTCCACGGAGAGACTTTCAGGAAAACCCGATCGCCCTCATTAAACTCAACTGACCGACGTCTCGGGTCAGCGTACACTTTCTGTCGATCACGAGCGGCTTTTAGCTTTTCACGTGCCACTCTCACTTTATCAGCTGTAACTTGTACTATCTCAGGTCCGGCGAACTGCTTCTCGCCAGGCTCTAGCCAACACGTGGGAGTGCGACAACGTCTCCCATATAACATCTCGAATGGAGGCATCCCAATACTGGAATGGTATGAGTTGTTGTAAGCAAACTTAATCAACGGCAGATGTGAATCCCACGCTCCACCGAATTCAAGTACACATGCGCGAAGCATGTCCTCCAGGGTTTGAATAGTCCTTTCTGATTGGCCGTCTGTCTGAGGATGGTACGCCGTGCTCAGGTGAACACGAGTGCCAAGCTCACGCTGTAAACACTGCCAAAAATTCGAAGTAAACCGCGAATCGCGATCTGATACAATAGAACACGGCACTCCATGGCGCGACACCACTTCAGCAATATACAACTTGGCTAATTTATCCAATGAGGTAGATTCGCTGATAGCCAGAAAATGAGCACTTTTGGTCAAAAGTCAACTATGACCCAAACAGCATCGTGCCCTCTGAGCGTTTTCGGCAACTTTGTTACGAAATCCATCGTAATATTATCCCACTTCCACTCAGGAATTTCGAGTTGCTGAAGATTACCGTATGGTTTCTGGTGCTCAGTCTTCACTTGCGCACATATTTGACACTTTTCCACATAGGAAGCAATGTCTCGCTTTAAAGTAGGCCACCAGTACAAAGCTTTCAGATCATGGTACATTTTGGTACTGCCCGGATGAACAGACAGTCTAGACTGGTGTGCCTCTTGTAGAATCAATTCATGATTTCCCCCATATAGAGGCACCCAAACACGAGACTGAAAAGTCTTTAGCCCACGGCTATCATCTGCAAGCATATCTTTTTGTTTTCGCATCACTTCAGCTGCAAGATTCTCGTCACGCAGGGCAACAGATTGTGCTTCCTTCAATCTCGCAAGAATATCAGGAATCACCACAAGCTTCATGAACTTCGCCTCAGCTGACGAGCTTTTGCGACTAAGAGCATCCGCCACCACATTGGCTTTACCAGGATGATAACGGATCTCACAGTCGTAATCTTTGATCAATTCGAGCCAACGCCGCTGTCTCATATTGAGCTCTTTCTGTGTAAACACGTATTGCAGACTTTTGTGATCCGTACAGACCACACACTTGGTACCGTATAGATAATGCCGCCACAGCTTCAGAGCAAACACAACAGCAGCTAACTCAAGATCATGGGTCAGATAGTTACCTTCATGTGGCTTTAACTGTCGAGACGCATAGGCTATCACTTTATCACGCTGCATTAACACGCAACCAAGCCCCGAATAAGAAGCATCACAATAAACGACGAAGTCATCAGACCCGTCGGGCAAGGAAAGAATCGGAGCCTCACACAATAGCCGTTTCAGAGACTGAAACGCTTGTTCTTGCGCCTCAGACCACACAAAAGCAACGTCTTTCCGAGTAAGCTTAGTCAAGGGACCTGCAAGTTTAGAAAAATCACGGATAAACCGCCTATAATATCCAGCTAGGCCGAGAAAACTACGAACTTCAGAAGGAGTTCGGGGAACTCCCCAGCTCATCACTGCATCGACTTTCGCCGGATCCACTTTAACACCATCCCTGCAGATCACATGACCAAGGAAATGCACATCACGAAGCCAGAACTCGCACTTTGAAAACTTTGCATAAAGCTTCTCTCGCTTGAGAGTTTCAAGAACTTGCCGCAAATGCAACTCGTGCTCAGCTTCACTTCGGGAATACACAAGAATATCATCGATAAACACAATTACGGATTTATCCAAGAAAGGACGACAAATCCGATTCATCATATCCATAAACACAGCAGGCGCGTTGGTTAAGCCGAACGGCATAACCAAAAACTCATAGTGGCCATATCGAGTGCGAAAAGCAGTTTTAGGAATATCACCTTCACTAACCCGCACCTGGTGGTAACCAGAACGAAGATCAATCTTAGAGAAGCAAGTTGCTCCCTGCAATTGATCGAACAAATCATCAATACGCGGAAGAGGGTATTTATTCTTTACCGTTCGCTTATTCAGTTCCCGGTAATCGATACACATACGCATAGTTCCATCTTTCTTCTTTACAAACAGCACAGGAGCACCCCACGGGGACGAACTTGGACGAATAAAGCCCTTGTTAAGTAACTCCTGTAACTGAGTCATCATCTCTCGCACCTCTGAAGGAGCAAGACGGTATGGAGCTTTAGCTACAGGCGTAGCCCCTGGAACAAGATCAATCTTATACTCTACGTCTCTTACCGGCGGCAAACCCGGCAATTCGTCTGGAAACACCTCCGGATAATCTGACACTACCGGAATATCTTGGACCACTTGCTTTTCTAGCTTTGCATCAATCACGTGAGCCAGATAAAACTCGCAGCCTTTAGAAATCGATTTCTGAGCTTTCATCACCGAAATAAGAGGAATATCAGACTCTCGACGTTCCCCTCGAGCTACAGCACAAGACCCATCGGGTAAAGGAATCTTCACCATCTTTTTCGAACACAGAATCTCCGCGTTCAGACCACTGAGCCAATCCATACCAACGACCGCATCAAAGCCCGCAATTGGCATAAGAAGAAAAGAAATAGGGAAACTATTCCCGTCCACGTCAAGGTTAACACAAGGAACACTATCCGTAACCGAAACTATCTTACCACTAGCAATTTCAACTTTAATCGGCTCAGGTAACACAGATACAGGCAATTGCAGTTTATCACGAAAAGCCACAGATATAAAAGAATGGGTAGCTCCAGAATCAAATAATACACATGCTGGAACAGAATTTACAAGAAAAGTACCAGTAATCACGTCTCCAGCAGCTTTGGCTTCTTCAGTTGTCATCTGAAAAGCCCGTCCCTTGGCGCGAGGAGCGCCATCTTTCTTAGGTTGAGCAGAAGACCCACCAGCTCCAGCTCCAGTATCACCCCTCTGTCTCTTCGGGCACTCTGTAATCCTGTGCCCCGGCTTCTGACATTTGAAACAAACATTTTCTTTGAATGAGCACTCTGTAGCTGCGTGCCCCTTCTCACCACATCTCATACATCTGGTAGTAGCCTTCGAGCAGTCACCAGAATGGTAAGTACGGCACAAAGAACACCAAGGATTATCAAACCTCGGTTTCTTACTCGAATCCACTTTCCCACCCGCAGCAGATTTCCCTTTAGAAGTACCAGCCTTTGAATACTGCTGAAACTTTCTCTTCTGGCCCTCCACAGTCTGATCACCCTTGCACTGGCGACGATCACCATCAATCTGTCGGGCTATCTCAAACGCTCGATCCAAAGAAACTGCAGCTCTCACATGAGCTCGATCCTCTAGCGGCAGCATATTCACAAACTTCCGCATTTTTGCCCTTTCATCAGTCACAAGATGTGGTATAAACCTTACCTTATCAGTAAAGGCATGGATAAGTTCCTTCACCGGTTTATCTCCCTTACGGAGAGCATTGAACTCGTTCTCCATCCTCTCAAGATCGTAATCAGTACAGTACTTACTCTTCACTTTTTCGGCAAACTGCTCCCATGTCAGAGCAGCAACCACCTCTTTACTCAGCGCATCTTTCACAGTATTCCACCAATCCAGAGCTTTGCCTTTTAACATACGACCCGCATACTTGACACGGTTCTCAGCTTCACAATCACAAGACTCAAACACTTGATCCGTCTCGCACAACCAACGGATAGTCTCTGAGGGATTATCACTACCCTCATACACCTTCGGCCCGCAAGACTTAAACTTTTTGTACGAACACTGCTCACGTTGCTTGCCCTTAATAGCTTCCCTCAGCAGCTCCCTAGTCGAGTGAAGCTCCTCCTCAAGCAACAAAATATACGCCTCAGAATCTCTTCCCTGCCTCGAGCCCTGAGTGTCTCGCCAAGAAGACTCCTCCTGGGTTTCAGCATGATGATGCGAGGCTTCATCCTCCATCTCTTTCAGAGCTTCCTCAGTGTTAGCACGTCGCTCAGACATTCTACTCACTCACTTTCTATACATAAGGGCGAACACGTTTATTACACTTAATCACAATTTACTAACACACAAGTTAGTTCACATTGAGCAATAAACACATAACGCTCACACTCCGCCCCAATTACCCCTCTAGGAACACTTAACGATGGTCAAGCCCGAGTTTGAGATCGAATACTTTCGCAAGTACCCGATTCCCTCAAACTAAGGCTCTGATACCTAATTGTAACACCGGTTTCACGAGCTTAAAATTAGAGTAAATTAAAACTTTATTTACACCAAAAGTTCGCAGCGGAATAAACCACTGATTACATATTAAGTATTTCTTATCAACTTGACGATCGCAAACAACGGATCAAGCCAAGTACCAAAAATTAAGCCAGTGTTACCACTACGCACCGACCATCGTTATATAGTATCAGAGTTAATAAACTACTAGTGTTCCAAAAGATATTTACAATAACACTACCCACAGCAACCCGCCTCGCTAGGCCATCTGATCACTAACCTGCGAAAAGGGAAATATCACGAAACATTAGCTACACTAGCTAGTGAGTACAAGTATCACATAAGCACCAATAAGCATGCTATCACGTCACAATAAAACACACAATGCTAAGTTATCACATAGCGGTGTGCCGACATGTCAGCAGGATCATATCTTGCGGGGTTGCAAATCCCGCTCAACGAATCCAACTGAGAAAATCAGCAACACCAATCCATGCTGGAGGGGAAACGAAGAGCAACCCCCTGAGCACGTTACGGAGCCACCTGGGCTCAATTAGGCCTTAGTTACAAACCAAGACCCCACTGTTTGTCGAGGAACGGCGGCCTGCAGAACCTTTACCCCAGAAAATCACTCGTGGGAACCGCTAATCCCTGAATAACACTCAAGGGACCCAGCCGCATCGGCGACTGACCTCAACCCCTGCGTCTGTCCGGACAGGAGATCATAAACACGTTTGACCCATAGGGTCCACAGTACGCATGCGTATCACATATCACAATTTATATCACATGGTATCACTTATAACACTATATCACTATATCACGTAGCACACAACACAGGCACACAATAGCCCTACTTACTGAGTCTTATGGGAAACCGGTACTCACCTCGATATCACAAGAGGCAGATATGAATCCGAGAATCCCAAGAACACACTGAGTCGTCCGAATCACCTAACACATAAGGTTCAGGCTTGGTTATCACTTACACATAACACATACAGGTTAGAACACAAGTTACACAAGCTGTCCATCCAAGACAACCCTCTACGGCCGCAGAGGATATATCCTACGGCCGTAGGACACATGAAAACCCTCCCTACGGCCGTAGTATCCAGCCACTACGCCCGCAGAGGTTCTTTCCAACAAACATTGTACTACAGCCGTAGAAACTCTCTTCTACACCCGTAGTAGTTGTTCTTTGGTGAACTACGACCGTAGGTTACATACCTACACCCGTAGTCCTTGTTTCATCGTCCGTAGACGGTAACCCACACAAAAACACATCCTACGGCCGCAGTAACCCTGCCTACGGCCGTAGTGTATACTCAAGGCTTACTACGGCCGTAGGGAATACCACCTACGCCCGTAGGAAGTCTACGAACAGTAGACCTTCGTCCCTGTTTTCGCACAGTTCTGTTAATACCCATTTTTAACACCAAAACTCGATTGAAAACAGATTCAAACGTTTATACATGTTGTTTGCCACCCTTAGGCACTTGTAAACACATTTGACACAAGTTCAATCCACAAACACACATAAACACCATCAATTTGGTGTTTCTTGAATACAAACACAAAAATAGGGTTCTCGATCAAAATTCACTTACAAGGAAGAAGAAGAACCGTAGACAAGCTACTGATTTGATTCTGAAATCAATTGAACCAGTTTGTATCTTGATTACTTCTTCAAAATCTCCAACTTGAAAGGGTGTGTGTGTTTGCACGTATTTTGTATGTGTGAAGTGTGTGTTTGATTTCAACAGAGGATAAGAAGGAATAGGCCGACTTATGTGGCCTAAATTAAACTACGGGGTATTTTGTTCCCCTTTTCAACTCACAATTTGACACACGCCATCCCGTTTTAACCAACGAGGATATTTACGGAATCATTACGCGAAACCGTATAACACGACATCACTTTCAGACACAACCGACACTTTTCACATTATCACATTAACTAGCACGAGACACGTTAGTCACACAAAACACTTAATTAATTTCACTTAAAGTCACTGTACAAGCTCTAAAGCACAAAGTACAACCCTACACTGCTAGGCCCATTTACAGGGTGTTACAGTTAGCTGATGTCTTCTTTTCATAGACCAGTGCGCGTTTCAAGCAATTTTTAATAACCCGGAGTTTAGAGAACAATTGTTTGCGATGGTTCGATTGGTTACAACCCAAAGGGATAGCGCAACAAACGACGAAGACGACAATGATAACGATGATGATGAGTAGTTTGTGTGTTTATTAATTAGTAGGCGTGCATATATGTCTTAAGAAACAACGTATTTAAAATGTTTGTACATACTTGGATTTAGTACGTAGCGTGTCTGGATAAATAATTCATTAGTACGTAGTAGTGTGCGGAATTTATAAAATCCCGACTTTTCTAATTTTTTGGTTGCAAATAAAATAATAAAAAATTAAATACCATTAGTAGCGACGCCTTTAGCAGCAACGCTTATAAAGAAAAAAAATAGAAAAAAAAAATCAATAGTGACGACGTTTTTAGCAGCGACATAAGGCAATAGCGGCGACAAGTAAGCAACATTGACGTGCCGCTATTACCTTATTACCTTTAACAACCACTTTTATAAGGATAAGTGGTGACGTCTGTCGCTGCTAACACCATGTTTTCTTGTAATGAATGGTTATTGTGATGGAGAAAAAACTAACATAATAGACTCGAGTCTCTTAGTTGGCAATTGACAGGAATTTTTCTGCATTACAAATTAGTCGTTAAAAAAAATAATATGTTAGAGAAAATTTCAAACCCTCGGCAAAACGGGTTTGGTAGGAGTGTGGGACACTTTCAACCTTGTTTTCTTTCGTGGAGCATAGACTTTTCCTTGGATGCAATTAGCCAATTACAAGGCTTGATTGCGATTGATAGTTTTAAGTCGAAGAAAATGTTAATTGGGTTGGCTACTTATTGTGTAATACAATCATTATTATATTCTTGCTATGCAAGTATAATCAATAGAATAACCAATTCATTTGTCATCTTATCGAACTTTCCAACTCTATAAACGACTAAACGTAGTGGTCTAGTAGTCCTCAATGGCTTTCATTTTGAATTTATGGGAGATTAAATATGGATGTTTACAATATAATACCCTTAAATATGTGGTTGAGAAAAATAGTTGAAGATTTGTAAATATAAAAAAGTTATAATTGTTATGTATGGTAAAAGAATATCGTGTATGAATCACTTTTCTTTATCTATGTTGTTAAAATGTTAATCACAAGACTCTTCTGTTTTTTTGGTGCTCTTTTTGTTGAAATATATTAGATATCTCATTTTATCTTTTTGAGAACGTCACATATTTATACTACTATATAAACTATTTAACACTCCATCTCCTCTTTAATTTTAACACTTCTTAAAATTTAATCAAAACAACATTTTGATCTTTCATTCTATTTAAACTAATCTCATCCACTCAATATTTAACCATTCCATACTCTCTTAATTTACTTTAATTTTTACTCATTTAGAATATATTCTCACACAAACACAATTATCCACCTATATCAACACAATTTTCAAAATACTCTCCTTATTTCATAAATATATATATTTTTACTTATTTTAATATGTATTAGAATTTATTTTTAAAATTATTAAAATAGTTGATGCAGATAAAAGAAAATAAAAAACTGGACATTTTGCCGAAGAAAACTTTTTTGTGACATTCGCGGATAATATATCATTACTCATTCAAAAGAGTGACATGTTAC
Organism: Pulicaria dysenterica; assembly: GCA_947179395.2. Classification (NCBI taxonomy): domain Eukaryota; kingdom Viridiplantae; phylum Streptophyta; class Magnoliopsida; order Asterales; family Asteraceae; genus Pulicaria; species Pulicaria dysenterica. The sequence continues at coordinate 72,394,180 of OX359288.1, read as the reverse complement.
AAAACAAAAACTATTCAGCATTACGTGGATACAAAGCTAGTACATATTAAAAGGATAAGATAGTTACATGTATGTTCGAATTTAGACATCCCTTTATGATTAATGTGTGCACGTGAGTGTTTTGAAGAATGTATAATGAGAAATATGAAATCTTTATCTAAAAAGGTGATAAGAGAAAATAATTTAAGAGTAGATCATGTGTTTTTTTAGACATATTTATATACATATGTATTTACTATATATCATTAATTTCTAGTAGATTTGCACTCTCCCTCATTAAGGCTTTGAAACAATATATAAGACTAGCCGCATCCGATTCGTGAGGGAGGGGTAAGGGCCGCTCACGAGCCCAGCACACCATCGCTGGGGTTCGTGAGCCATCGCTCACGCTCACATCCGTGAGCCTGGTCGCTTGTGTGAAGAGGAGAAGGAGCCGTTGGGGGTGGGTAGCCGTTTAAACACAAACATTTTATTTATTTTTTTTAATTCTTCCCCTCCTATAAATATAACCTCTTTTATTTAATTTTTTCACACATATTTTTCCTACATTCTCCTCTCAAACATCTATATTCTCCTATTTAAACATTTATATACATACAAACATGTCATCTGATTCGTCGGATTATTATGACGAGGATTTCCAGATTGATCAAACGGAGGTAGATTTTCTCTCCGTTTATCGTCAAACGAGAACCAATTTGTTTATTGGAATATCCAATGCGGTTTTGGATGTGTTGCGTGAGTATGACGAAGTTAGCTCGAGTCAATCAACAAGACGGCGAGGCCCGGATCAAGTTAGAGACCGTGAAGCTGCACACGAGCAACTTGTAGCAGATTATTTTGCGAACAACTGCAACTACAACGACGAATCGTTTAGGCGACGTTTCCGCATGAGCAGACGACTATTCACACTGATAGTCAGCGATCTTGAGGGATGGCATGCATTTTTTTAGCAGGGTGTCGATGCTAGAGGAAGAAAAAGGTTATCTCCCTTGCAAAAGTGTACATCGGCAATTCAGCAAATGGCGTATAGGATGACCCCTGACGGATTTGACGAGTACTTGAAGATGGCGGATTTAACCGCACGGTTATGCCTAGAAAACTTCAGCAAAGGTATCATCAGTCTTTATGGTAAGCGATACTTACGCAAACCTTCTTACCATGATATTCAGCGTTTGTATACCGCACATGAGAGTAGGCACGGGTTTCCTGGCATGTTAGGAAGCATAGACTGTATGCATTGGGAGTGGAACAACTGCCCAAACGCATGGCGAGGGTAGTACATGAGAGGTGATCATAAGAAACCGACTCTTATGCTAGAGGCGGTTGCATCACAGGATCTTTGGATTTGGCATGCATTATTCGGAATGGCTGGGTCCAACAATGACATAAATGTTCTAAACCAGTCGCCGTTATTCAATGATATATACAACGGGCAAGCACCGCAGTGCCCATTTGAAGCAAACGGTGTACAATACAAACACGGCTACTATCTTGCAGATGGGATATACCCTGAATGGGCTACTTTTGTCAAATCCTTCAAAACACCTCTTGATCAAAGACGAGTAAGGTTTTCTACCGCGCAAGAAGGGGCAAGGAAAGATGTAGAACGGGCTTTTGGTGTGCTTAAACAACGGTGGCATGTGATAATGCACCCGACGAGAATGTGGCACACGGAAAAAATACGTACAATAATGTACGCTTGTATCATATTGCACAATATGATATTGGAAGACGGAGAACAAGTGATTTGTCCATTCGACGAAAACATTAATCAACCAAATGATGAAGACGACGTACAGATTAGCGAACAACAAATTTGAGGCTAATGTCCAAGAAGTACGAAGTGCGGAAGTGCATCACAACCTTCGATCGGATCTAATCGAGCACATTAATCGGCTTCCGAGATGGAACGACGACGATAACTAGTATTTTTTATTTAAATTAATGTAGTTATGTTTTTTTATGTAATTTGAAATTTATAAAATATTATTTGAATTTATATTGTTATTTAATATTTTTTATAGTTATTATGTTTTAATTATATTGTTTAAAAAAAGAAAAAGAAAAAGGATGTGAAGTGTGTGATGGATGCAGGGGTTTGTGTGATGTGATGAGAAAATGGTGGGATGCTGATGTGGCTGTGTGAAGGGTGTGATGGATGCTGGTGGTCTAATATGTTCAAACCAAAATATGTGTGAATAAAATATTAATACTCAACATTGAGTATTTGGAAGGAGTAAAATGTGTCCGACATAAGACCATCCACATCCATCACACCCTTCACACAGCCACATCAGCGCCACATCAGCATCTCACCATTTTCTCATCACATCACACAAACCTCAGCATCCATCACACCCTTCACATCTCACAAAAAAAAAAAAAAAAAAAAAACCCGTCTCACACGTTCATCCCTTCACAAGCGCGAGTGTGGTCACACAAGTGACCGTGAGCCATCGCTCACACACCCCCACGATGGTGTTCCCCCTTGTGATGGGCTCTCACGAGCCTCCTTCACGCTCGGATGCGCATAGTCTAAGAGGAATGACCAAATGAGTAAAATTTTAATGGGTTTATAACCATGAAAGTGTAAGAGAATTCCGCAAGGGGGTGTAGATAGTGGATTAGGTTAAATTCATCGAACTTGTGTGCAAACTAAATCTTTGTTCTTTCATATGAGTTTTTTCGGCAAATTTTTCCGGTAAGTGGTTATATCATTGTTGTAGCATGTGAACAAATGGCGAATCTGTTTAAGGTAATTGTGTTACACACGAGCCTTTACTACTCTTCTGGTTTTTTTTTCTATACTTTCAAAATTCATTCTGAACTCACTTCTTCAAGAATTCGTTTTCTGAACCTAAACCTTTTTAAGAATCAGTTTCTTGAACATCTTTCAAAATCAACTGTTTAGACATCAATTTTCAAAACCTGACTTTCAGGAATCCATTTACTGAACTTCTTTTATAAAAACTTTTTTCGATTAAATTATTTCAGAACTCGATTTTCGGGTATTAGTTTCCTGAACTGTTTATTGGTATCGTTTTCCACAAAAAGTATACTTAAAAACATTTTTACTAACATAAATTTTGGTGCGACACTGTGACCAAATCAATTTGAGTTTGTCATTATCCTCACTCTGAATCTTTGAGCGTGTACGAAGTAGTTCGTCATGAGTCTCGTAAAGCCTGTCATACTCGTTATATTACTTGGCTAGTCGGCTCCCGTTTGTGATGATCGCGTGATGGTGCTTGTCATGATCGGTGACAACTTTTTTATTTTTGTTCAACCAATGATAACAGTAATATTAATCATTACTATTTGAGTTTAATTATAGATTACTTGTTTTCATGTAACAGTGGGTAATCCCAATCATAAATAATGTGCTCTAAAAGTGGTTTGTTTACGATATTTTCTTCTACAAACTTATCAAATCTAGAATGGTCAAGGAGTGTTCTTCGGTTTGGTCGTGTCAAAGAAGTTAAATGAAATCGTTATTCAATAAGTTAATAATAATTCATAATAATTTCTAAATCTTATAGCAATATGAACCTATGACTATTATATTTCTGCATGCCATCACTCTCACATTCCAACCATTTTCCTATATGTCAAATCAATACTTATTTTATACTAAACCTAAGTTTAATAATTCAAATTAATATAAATATCACCCATAAAATAATAACCATGATCTAACAAACACACCACCCCTGTCCCCTCACCTTCTTCTTCCTTACTTTCTCAAAAACTTCAAGAAAAATGGACAGACTGGTAAAGGCAGATGTGGATGAGGTCGATCTTGTGTTCGTCGGAGGCCAAAAATGTCCGACGACTTTCCGGTTAACTAATTTGATGCACACCATGGCCGTCGCCGTCTCTCTCAACACTACAAAACCATCAGTCCTATCATTCACCCAGCCTTTCTCTATAATCCCTCCGCTTGGTACTGCGTGTTTTACCTTGATTCTATCCAAACCGGCCGACCATCCGCCGATTTCAACCCCGCAGGAAAAAGTACTTGTCCGGTCATCGATGCTGCCTACCGGAAAAGCCAGCCAGGAAGATCTCCGGCGACTGTTTTCGAAGCCAGGGCCGCATATTTTTAAAGACGCGACGATTCCGATCTCGTTCGTCGGGCCTCACGTAATCGAGTTTTTGGTTTCGTCTTCTATTTCTAGAAACCTGGAAATTGCGTTTGTTTTATCGAAAGCGATCTCGTGGTGCGATGAATCTCAGCTTACTTCGTTGTTGATACCTTCTGCCATGAGTGGGAATTCTTACGTTGTTTCGTCTTTGATCGATGCCGGTGCCGATGTAAACAAACGAGATTCCGACGGTGAATCTGTGATCTCGTTGGCAATCAGATCTGGAGATATTGACACTGTTAGGGTTTTGGTTGAATCGAATTGTGAAATTGATTATGAAATCGACCGGATCTTGCACACTGCAGCTTCTGCAAATCGGGTGGATATGATGGAAGTTTTGTGCATGAATTATCTAGATCTAGATGTGAATTCGGTCAATTTTGAAGGTCAAACGCCTCTTCATGTTGCTGCAAGCTATAATTATGTTGAAGTTCTTGAGTTCTTGATCAGATTAGGAATCGATCCTGATATATCTGATCACAACGGTTGGACTGCGCTCCATTGTGCCGCCATTAATGGACACGTTGAAGCTGTTGATTTGCTGCTAAATTCATGCAATTACGTCAAGAACGCAGTGAATCAAGACGGAAAAACAGCATTCGATCTTGCAGTTGAAAACGGGCATTCAGATCTATACGATATGTTACATTTGGGAGATGTTTTGCATCGAGCTTCAAGGAAAGGAGATGTTGATGAAATGAGCAAGTGTTTAGCACAAGGCGCGAAGGTGAACGGGAAGGATCAAAACGGGTGGACCCCGTTGCATAAAACCGCATTTAAGGGTCATATCGACGGGGTGAAGCTTCTGCTAAATCATGGTGGTTTGGTGGACCTGGTCGATGGAAGTGGCTACACGCCTCTTCATCGAGCAGTTGAGGGTGGTCATGCTCGTGTTGCAATGATGTTAATCGCTCATGGAGCCAAAACTAACATGAAATCTTTGGTGGTTCCTTTTGATTTAGGTTCTTTTAAGAACTATAACCCTCTTTGTCACGCGATAGAAAGAGTTTAGATTCTCGAATCGTTACATTATGCATATAAGATGTTTCGTTCGATTGTATCTATCTGTATATTAGAGTTGTGTGTCATGTGTAATCAACACGATTAGCGAAATAGATATCCTGACAGGACTAGGATTTCCTAGATCCTTTTCCGATGAACTTGTATATTGCAAAGTTATATATAATTTCTAAAGGCGGGAAATAGTGTTTTTATTACGAAAGTGTGAATGTCTATATTCTACCTTTTTTATCTATTATTGAAAAGATTAGGCATTGTTGTTATGTATGATTTCTAATTTCTTTAAAATCACTGCAATCGTTTATGTATGTTTTGACGTTTTGTAGGAAAGATGTATTGATAATACGCATTATTATTATTACTTACAAGCATCATTGAAAAGATTAGACATTATTGTAATTAGTATAAAAAACTATTTTTTTGTTTTGTTCTGAGTATAAGTTTTTTTGAGTTTTATAACTCTTATCGTATATTCCAAACTTAGAGCGTTCGTGAGGGTATATTTTGTAAGTGATAAATGTATTTTGGTGATCTCATACACAATTATTTATCTTAAATTTTACACGAACTCGTGGATAAAAATGTTACACTAACAAAACCGCCATGGTAATAACTATTTTTAACAACTCTTGATAAGATGTTTTGTTCGATTGTATCTATCTGTAGATTAGAGTTGTGTGTCATGTGTAATCAACACGATTAGCGAAATAGATATCCTGACAGGACTAGGATTTCCTAGATCCTTTTCCGATGAACTTGTATATTGCAAAGTTGTATATGATTTCTAAAGACGGGAAACAATGTTTTTATTACGGAAGTGTGAATGTCTATATTTTATCCTCTTTTTTATCTATTATTGAAAAGACTAGGCATTGTTGTTATATGTGATTTCTAATTTCTTTAAATTCACTTCAATCGTTTATGTATGTTTTGACGTTTTTGTAAAAAAGTTGTATTGATAACACGCATTATTGTTATTTTCTACAAGCATCATTGAAAAGATTAGGCATTATTGTAATTAGTATAAAAACTATTTTTTGTTTTGTTAACTCATAAGTTTTTTGAGTTTTTAAATTCTTATTGTATATGCCAAACTTAGAGCCTTTGTGAGGATATTTTTTTTGTAAGTGATAAATGTATTTTGTAATCTCATACATAATTATTTATCTTAAATTTTACACAAACTTGTGGATAAAGACGTTACATTAACAAACCACAATGGTAATAACTACTTTTAACAACTCTTGATGGGATATGTGAACTCTAAAACGATCTCGTGAGTGCTCTAACAAGCGTTTTCTTTGCTTTTCAAGACCGGATGCAGCATTCCACTCATTTGCTTTAAAAGAAAAAACAAAAGACAAAACAAATTATATTTAGTTAATATGGAATTAGTCTTAGTTATTGTTGAAATATTTTAGAGTACTAGAGTATATAACAAGAATTGGATTATTCATTCGCCCATTCAACATATTGCCAGTAAGAAGGGTAACACGTTGCTATCTTGCAAGAAGGAGAAAGTTGTCAAATTTAGGGGTGAGTATAAAAATCGAAAAAATGAATTACAACCGTTAAACCGATGAAACTGAACTATTAAGACCGAAACAGCTTCGAAACCGACGGTTTGGTTTTATAATTTTCAAAAACCGATAGGTTCTGTTAAGTTTCGGTTTTAATAAAAAAAACCATACCGTTATAGCCTAACGGTATCTAGTGTTTAGGTGTCGTACAAGATTGTGGGTTCAAGTCATGTTATGGGCAAAAAAGGTGTAGAATGTAGATATAAGGATTAGGTTAAGGGTGTACGTGTGTTTAATTATTTAAAAAAAACCAAACCCACCAAATATATAATACATTTTATATTTTACAAGGGTATAACTATTTAATGTATTTAACTAATTAATTAATTACTAGTTTATTAATTATCTTGAGACTCCTGACGTAGAGATCATATGACCTGTGTGACGTTTTGAAGTTTTCTAGATTTAGTCGAGAGTTTATTTCTAATGTTTACAGAAAAATATATGTTACTGATTAAACTAAAATGAAAGATTACAATGTCCTTTTAGTCATAATAAATTTAAGGCAGAATTTCATATATATATATATATATATAGACAAAAGTTCATGCGATTCTCGCGGTTCTCGCACTAACAACGGTTCTCGCATGAACCCTCCCCTATATATATATATATATATATATATATATATATATATATATATATATATATATATATATATATATATATATATATATATATATATATATATATATATATATATATCATTGTAAAAGATGATAATAACATATATATCCTTATAAGATCTAAAATTACTTTAATATCCTTTCAAAACTTTAAAACTCTCACATGAATTCAAATTATATTTAAAAACCAGTTAATTAATTTATATATCAAAAAGCTAATTACCTAATAACTTAAAAAATATAGAATTCCTATGATACCCCTCTTACAATTTACCTATAATATCAATTTACAAACAAATGTAGGGTGTTTTAGTAATTTACTATATTATCATGAGAAATTGAAAATCTCATGGTATTTTTAAAATACATAATTTTGTCATTTTTATGCCACCCTTTCTCTTTGCACTTAGAAAACATGTGTGTTAATAAGAGAGTTGACATGTGTCTTTCTACCCTTTAGTTCTCATTAGAGTAAATGATTAGAATGTATATATTCTTTTAAATAATTGTTATATGTCAATAAAAAAAATTGTCCACCCAAGTTGTGTTTTATTGATTTCAATGTCTTTTCTTTTGATAATCTATTTTAGTAACTTACAGTCTTACTATTTCAGTTATATTGCAATAAAAGAGAAGCTCAACTAATATGGACTATGTAGTAAAATAATAAAATATTTAGCAATTACTGTTTAATTAAAGTTTATAATATGTGATAAACAAAAAGGTATAACAAGTAAATATAGTTTATACAAAGTAGATCTTTAACAAGAAGCATTATTTTCAGCTTATAAAATTTGGTCTTCTATGTGATTTATTCGTTACCTGTTTCCGAATTTTGAAGATTTAAATAGTAAATTTAAAAATATATTTAAAATAAAAACTATTATCTAATAATTGACTTAATTACTTTAAAGGATGAATATACCTAAAAAATAATATTAAAAATTGTTTTTATCCCGACGCGAAACGCGGGCAATTGATACCTCGTATATAAACATCCTATAATATTTCATCTCCTTGTATACTTATTACTCATCATGTGTTCATTACATCTTGAACTTTTGTCTCTACCACGAAGTAACGAACAGGAAAAACATTTGTTTTGAGGTGTGTTTCAGACAATTGACGAGAGATAAAGAAACTCTTGATCCCGTATATATACATAAAACATAGGTGAACATAAGTTTGTACTTTATAGAGGGGTATCATAGGAAATCTATATTTTTTAAGTTTGTAGTGTTTAATATAAAAACTAATTTAATTGTTTTAAATAATAATTTGGATATATATGAAAATTTTTAAGTTTTATAAGAATAATGAAATAATATTAGATTTTGTAAGGATATATATGTAATTACTATCTTTTACAAGGATATATACGAAATTCTGCCTAAATTTAAACCCAAAATAGAATTAGATCAAGCAAATGGTCCGTTAGGTCAATAGAGGCAAGTTCGGTTTATAAACGTACCATTAATGACATAAAGCTGCTAAAATCGAAACTGATATAAACCAAAACATTGGTTTTGAAAGTTCAAAAACCGGAATTAGCGGTTTAGGTTTAATTTAAAGTTTAAACCGTCCCAAACCACCCAACACTTATCCTTAATTAGTCGAATTCACTCAAAACTTTTTTTTCTTAAATTTCTTAAGTTCTATAAATTGCTTTTTCTTCCCATTAAAAAAGGAAAGATTCTTACTTTAAAACCGAAAGTTTAAGAAAAATGAACCATAAAATGTAAAATTGAAATCGCATTAAAATCTATAGTCAATTAAGAAAACGTTAATTTACAGTTTGGTTTCATTATGCCTAAAGTTTGACCCGCCTATATCAAAACTGTTTTTTTTTTTTTTTTTGAACTGCATGCATCCATTAATAACATAAACTTTGGGGTATCCATACTACAATTCCACCTCTAAACATGAACTCTAACCGATCCAAACTATGATTGCGCACATCTATCAAAATTGGTTTTTTTATTTTTTAGATTTATAATTCTATTAATTTTTTTGTATATTAATAAAGTTAAGACATGTTTGGTTTGTGAGATTTTGTTGGATTTACATTTCAAATCTCTTAAATCCTATGTTTTGTAGAAAATAAGGAGGAAGGATTTGGACTTCTATGAGGGATTTCAAATCCTTGAGAGAAGGTTGGTATTTCCAAATCCTACACACATGGTATTTCAAAATCATCTCTTGTCAACCAAGCCTCAACTTTAGCGGAGAAAGATCAACCACTGCCTTGACCAAGCCAACCACCGCTTTCACTGTCGTTGCCGTAATCAACCATCGCCTTCACCGTCGCTACCCTAATCAACTACCGCCTTCACCGTTGTAGCCCTAATCAACCACCGCCTTCATCGTCGTTACCCTAATTGACCGTTGTCTGCATCGGAAGTGCCTTAATCGATAGCTACCTATTTTGTTGCTGAACTAATCGACGGCCACCTGCACTGTTCCTGCCTTAATCATCCTTCTCCTTTGCTGCTTTAATTAAATTCTCACAAATTTATTGCCCTAATCTCATTGTCATTTTACATGAACCAATCATAAGATGTGATTGGAATTGAAATACCATGAGATTTTGAAATCCTTATAGATCACGAAAGCTTTGATATTCTTAGGATTTAAAATCCATGAACCAAACATCCCATTAATTTTTTACCTATCCACCGAAACCTTCTATCATAAGCTATCTTCCTTTCATAGACCGGGAAAGCTTTGATATCTACACAAGAATTTGTAATTGATGCCCATAAAAAACTTATCATTATAATGCCATGCGACATGCGTATGGTTTGTTGTTTGGGTTTCCAACACACATGTCATATAAGTGTCACGTCACTTTTCCTCCTCTTTTTTCTTTTTTACTCAAATGTCCGGTATATCCTAACCCAACTTTTTTTTTTGAACGCAATATCCTAACCCAACTAACATAATCTTTTCCCCACTTTTTAATTTATTTTAATTTACATTTAATTATTAAATAAAATAAAATACTTACAAATTGTATAAAAATAAATAATACCAAATAATAAAATTGATGGTGTGAAATTGTAATATATGTATAGTAAAATAACTATAAAACGTATATAGGAAGTGTTTATCACCCGTCTTTTTTCTTTTTGTAAAAGGTTGTCCGAACGAAGGTCTATTTGAAGATGATGAATAAGGTTGTTTATTCTCCGCAATTGATGTTCAAGGGAAGAAATATCAAAAATAAGATTTAAATATGTAATCATAAGGTAATATATAGGTGACTATCTACCTATTATAAAACTAAACCATACAAATAAAGATAAGATTGTAATATGTTTTCATATTTAATATATAAAATCTATTCATGTAAATTTAATATATAGGTGAAACATTTCACGTAAATTTAGTAAAATTTGAAAAAAATATCTAATGTAAGAAGTGTTGAATTGAATTAAGGAATGTGAGTGAGATTATACTGATATCATATTTGTTTGTAAACTTAATTTATTTTAAAAAAAGACTCCTATTAGTTAAATTATATTTTAAAAAAAATATTTTTAAAGTCTATTCTTTAAATAATATATTTAGATATAGATTATTCTTTTATTATTCTTTTAGCTTCTTAACTATTATTTGAAAAACTTTTATACCATTTTTCTAAAAGGAAAAAAGTCAGTGAAAGATATTTTCATCGATTTTGATGTAGATCGAATCGAGTGGCAATATCTGGAGGGGATCCTAAAAGAGATAAACTTTGGTAGCAAATGGATTTCTTGGATAATGGGGTGTTTAAGTATTTCTTCACTCTCTGTACTGGTACACGGTTCCCCTACAAGAAGATTTCGAATGAATAGAGGGCTGAAACAGGGGGATCCTCTCTCGCCATTGTTATTTAACATTGCGGCTGAAGGTCTCAATGTGTTATTTAATAGGGGGTGGAGATGGATCTGTTTGAGGGTTTTAGAATGGAGGGGTTATCCCCCATGTCCATATCGCATATCCAGTTTGCTGATGATACAATGTTAGTGAATAGGATGGATACGGGGCAACTGAGGAACATGTGTTATGTTCTGAAAATATTTTACCTTATGTTAGGAATAAAGTTAAATTTGGGAAAGAGTGTTTTGTATGGTGTTAACGTAGAGGAAGATAGGTTAGTGGGTATTGGAAGTGTGATGGGTTGTCAGGTTGGCAAGTTACCCTGTACATACCTAGGTTTGACTATTGGGGGAAATCCAAAGAAACGGTCCTTTTGGGAACCTGTAGTGTTGAAAGTTAAAAGGAGGCTTGAGACTTGGAAGTCTAAGTTGTTGTCAAAAGCAGGTAGAATTACATTAATTAAGTCGGTCATCAATAATCTACCTATGTACTACATGTCTATGTTCCGAATGCCAGTTGGAGTGTATAAGGAACTGGAGCTGTTGCGTAGGAAGTTCTTATGGTACAAAGGAAAAGATAAGAGGGGTATGCAGTTGGTCCCGTGGAAAACGATTCAACTTCCAAAGAGGGCAGGGGGTTTGGGTATTGGTGATTTAAATCAGAAAAAACAGGCGTTACTGACTAAATGGCTTTGGAGGCATTGGGACACTAATGATTCGGTTTGGAAAAGATTAGTGAGATGTAAGTATGGAGATTTCGCGCTAGGGGTGAAGGAGTGGAGTGCGGCGAGTAGTAGGATGTCGAAAGTCTGGGGAAACATTTATACTATGATCAAATGTAATGAAAATCTCCTAAAAGTGATAGATGAAGGCTTTGTGTTTAAAATGGGAGATGGTAGTATGGTGGATTTTTGGAATGTTAAATGGTTAGTGGAGGTAACCTTGAGAAGTAAGTTTCCTAGAATTTTCGCCCTAGCAGTCAAGAAAGAGGGGAAGGTGGCCAGTTTTGGTGAGTGGAGGGAGTCTGGTTGGGTGTGGGACATAGCTCTAAGAAGAAGTCCGTTCGGCTGGGAAATGGAGATTTATGAGGAGTTTAATAGGGTGCTAGATTCTTGTGTGGTTAAAAGGGGGTGCAAGGATAGGGTTTGGTGGAAATTTGAATCTAATGGTATGTTTTCAGTGCGTAGTCTGTTGAGTGTTTTGTGTGCTGAAGGGGATAATAATACTACAGAAAACGTATGGAAGTATTGGGGTTCTCCGAAGGTCAGACTGTTCGTTTGGCAAGCCGATTGGAATAAGATTGCCACGAGAGTCGAGTTGGTCAAGAGAGGCGTGGTTAAACAGAATGAGGATAAGTGCCCGATTTGTAAGATTGGGAGTGAGACAGTGGACCACCTTCTGCTGCACTGCCACAAATCGTGGGGCGTTTGGGCGAGTATTATGAGGGCTCTTGGTCTTGTCTGGGTTAGTCCTAGGAATGTCAAAGAACTGCTAGTCTCATGGGGTAGTGTAGGCCCAGGTAGGTGGTAAGGAAGCTGTGGATGATGGTGTTGTACGGAGTGTTTTGGTCCTTTTGGGTAGAAAGGAACAATGTTGTGTTTAACAGGGCTCCAGTTAGTCTAGAGAGGTTGGTAGATTTAGTGTGGATGAGAGTTGGGCAGTGGTGTTATGCGAAATGGCCTGATTTAGTGAGGTCACCATTAGATATTAGTATTAATCTGGATGGTGTCCTTAGGGGTAGGGTGATTCCGTATAATATTTTAATAGTGTGGTTAAGGATGGAGTGGAGTCTATTGTGGTTTGTGTCGATGGGGCAGTTAAGAGTGGTAGTAGTAGGGCAGGGGTAGGAGGGGTTGTGAGGAGTTCTTTTAATGGTAGTCAGTTGGGTGCCTTTCAAAAGAGGTTGATATGTGTTCGCCATTGAGGGCGGAGTTAAAGGCCATGTATTATGGCCTTTTGGTGGTTCGTAGCAATAAGCTGTTAGAAGGAAAGCTTGTTAAGTTGTGCTCAGACTCATCGGAAGCAGTGAGCTTGGTTAATAATGAGAAGGAGGTCCATATTGACATGGTAGATGTTCTCTTTAGGATTAGACAGCTTGTCGAGGTTCTGGAAGGGTGTGTGGTGTTTGCTATCCCGAGAGAGCTTAATACTGAAGCGGATGTTTTGGCAAAGAGGGGAGCTTCGAGACTAGGTCCTTGGATCGTCTGGGCTTAGTGATTTTGGGGGTTCCAGGAGTGTGATATGGTGTGGGTTGGGATAGGTGTTAGGGTGCCATGGGGTTTGGGGTTGGGTTAGTTGTTTGATTGGTGCGTGGTAGGGTTGTGGGGTATGTAATATCGTGTTGTTGTTTTTAGAATCTATTTGGGAGGTTTGGCAGGTATGCACTAATGTGTGCTTGTGAAGCACTTGTGGTTTATGTTTTTGTTCTGCAGGTTCTAGTGGGGTCTGCGGTGATTGAGATCGGTGCTGAGTAGTCAGGTTTTGTGTAGCACTTGATAGTGCTGGTAGGTTGTTTGGTGCTTATGTGTATTTATTGTTGGGTCCTGGGTATGTATAGGTGGACCTTGTATATTCTATGCTATGAAGCAATGGGTGGGGGTTGGTGGTGTTGTTGGTAGGGTGGTCATTGTATAGTGTGTGTGGTCCTGTGGGGGTGTGAGGTCACTGGTATCTTCTATGCTCTGTCCGGTGGGTGTGTGTGGTCAAGGTAGTTGGTGGGTAGTATATATTCTTGAGTTAGGTAAGTATGTCGTCTTTGCTTTATCCAGTGATGGAGGGGTGGTTCGTCGGCTGACAGGGTTGTGTGGTCAATGCTTGTGTGTGTGTGGTCTCTGTATATGGAGTGTGTTTTAGGTGGTGGGAAGGGCTGGTGATACAAGGGTGGTGTTGGTAGGTTAGTGGTTGTGGCTATCTTCCTTCATTAGTGTTTCTTGGTGGCACTAGTGTATGCACACACTGCACATCGTTTTCTTCTAATCATGTAGCCATGGTCATAGGCTAGCTTTTGGGGTTTTTTATATTGGTGTTGGAGCTGCACCTCTTCTCGTAACCATGGTGTGATAAGGGGGCATTCCAATCCCTTTTGATTTGCTAGGCCATTTTCGTGTAGCTAATGCAAATCCTTCCTTCAAGCCTCAGAGTTTTGCAGACTTTTTGGGCTTGCTTTTCTGGTTTTGAGGGCTGGGCTGGTGTTGGTTGTGTCTGTTGGGTAGAGGCTGGTGTAGAAGGGGCCACCCTAGGTTTGGAGTTATAAGGGGGAGGTTCCGGTGTATTTTGGTGTGTTGGAGGTGAGGAGGATGGTTGGTGAGTTTGGGTTTCCTTTCCCTGTATTAATCTTTGAGCCACAGAGTCCTTGTTCCTAAGTATGGTAGAGACGCTATGTTTGATATGAGGTTTGTGAGAGGGGGTGAGACTTATATATTTTCCTCTATAAGTTGAGTAACCCTCTTGAGCCCCAGAGTCTTTTGGCCAGATTTCCCCTGTTTGTGTTAGTTCCTATAAGCAACTCTGGCTTTGGCATCATATTATCCGGTTATTGTTATGGATTCGGTTACATGGGATCATGTGTGCTTGTGTTATGATGTTATTGTGGTGTTGGTACTTTATACTGCTAGGTCGGTATGGTTTTCTGTCCGATGGTCATTGGAGCTGATGGTTGATATGCCGATGAGTGCTGATGCTTGGTGATGCGTCATTGTGTTTCTTATGGCCATGGGCTTCTGTGATCGTTTCGTCTCGGGGTGAAGCTTTGTTTTATCGATGCCATTTTGCCTCGTTAGGTTGAGGTTTCGTTTCTATTGTTTTGTGCCATGCTATGGGTTTAGTGAGTTTTGCGAGTTTATTGTTCGAGGTAAGGCTATGTTGTGTGATTTGTTGTGTAATTACATTTAATTTGTTGAATGAAATATATATATATTTCGCTGTTAAAAAAAATAATGTGGAAGAATTTTTGGTTTTGGAAAATGATAACTACAAGTGTTGTGGGGAAAAATAAAAAATGTTATTTTTGGTTTTTGAAAATGGCAAAAAAAAATTTATGTATAAAAAGTTAGAAACTAATTAATAAATAATTATACAAAAGTATGAAATACTAGGTATGAAAATAAATTATAATTGTTATATTTAAAAATTAAAATTACAGTTTTTATTTTTATCCATAGCACTATATTATCATTTTTTTTCTTTTAATGATTTTTTAAGGTGACAAACTAGAAATTTTACCTATCAATTTTGATTGTTAATTAATTGTACAGTAGAAAACAATAAAATGGAAACATTGCAATTTGACAACTTGATGTAGCAAAGTAACCCACCAATTGATTTGCTGGAAATTGCTGCAATTTGTCGTTTGTTTGTAGCATATTCTTGTTTTGTTTGAATTTATTCGCTGAAAAAAAAAATTGGCTGTCAATTTTACTCCATCTTCTAATATAAATAAAAGAATAATATTAATAAAGTCTACTAAATAATCTTAGTTATTAAATAGATAAAATTTTAATTATTAAATTTAAACTATCATTTTAATAAAATTGAAAATCTAATATTTACTTATCTTGTCAAAAATAATTCAATTTTAATTTTAACCAAAATTATTAAAGATAATTTTTAACATTGTTATTTCAAATCTTAAAAAACGTATTTACCCAGCTAATTTAATAATATCAAATTTACACTTTAAAATATTTTGAAATATCATATTTAACCAGCTTTTTAGTTTTATCGTTCTAAAATATTTTATAAACATTTTAATTTTTTTATTATAACAAATGAACACTTTACCTTATTACCCATAATTGTAACAAGGGTTTAGTTCTTAAAAGTGTATTCAACTTTACACGTTTTGTTATTGTATGTACTGGACTAAAATTTTTACCATTTGATGTATTAGAGTTTTTAAATTAAAATTTAAAATTACTTTTTTACTTGTTACCTACAAAATGCTTAGGTGTAACAGGTTATATCTGATGTGGCATTATGTTTTATTTAAATTAAAAACCTGTGATAAATAAAAGGGAGATCGATCTGTTCATATATAACGATATCGAGAAACCCTAACTTTTGGGGTTTCGATTTCGAGCCTCGTAACGTATGCGATTTGTGGGCAATCTGTAATGGCTTCGTCTTCCTCGTCCTCAAGAAACTCAAGAGGAACTAGGGCTCCTAATATGTTCTGCTACTGTGGTGATAAGATGTATGTTTCAATCTCATGGACAAAAACGAATCCTGGAAGAAGGTTTATGAGTTACCCGAATTACGTAAGTTAAATGTGTTAGTTTACTTAATTTTACAGTAAATTGTCTTGATTTCCTTAAAATTTTGTTAATTTGGTTATTAGGCTTCTGATAAGAAATGCAAAAGGTTTATATTTTTGGATGATGAGCTAAGTGAGCACTACAAGGATTTGGTATATGAATTGCATTTGGAACGTTCAAGAATGGGAAAACTGAAGCTAGATGAGTATGATGAAGACAATGACAAAGAAAAAGTCAAACTGCTAGAAGATTTGACTTTTGCCAAGTCAAAATTGAAAGTTTATGATAGGATGTTTATGTGTTTAATTGTAGTTATTTTGTGTTTATGCTTTGTATTGGTTGTCATTGTAATGTAATTGTAAAGAATTGTGTACTCTTTTGGGTAGAAATATGACAATGTAAGGAAATTGTTATCAATGAAGAATCAAATATTTTGACTTACAACAGTTGCATAAACCATAAATCATTACAACAGTTGAGCATAAAGCATAATTCAAATTCCATTACTTACCCATAATTCATTACTTACATCCATACAAAAAAAAAACAGTGAGCATAAACCAGTTTGAGTATCATTACATCCATGCACAAAGAAACCAGTTGCACACACAAAAAAATGAGCATAAAACAGTGAGCATAAAAGACTTGATCAATCTAGAATTGATGGATCCTGTGATGTGCTCCCTGGACCAGGTATCTTCTTTTGCATATTTATCTTTGAAATCCTTTGCTGTGCACCTTGTTTTCTAATGGGTAGCAGTTTTGGTTTTGGCTTCCTAACAGTGTTGTAAGATTTTCTTGCATCTTTCATGAATCCTCCAACAGTGTTGCTATCATTTGTCTTCACACTTGAGTCAACAGCCTTCCCTTTCCCCTTATCAACAGCCTTGCCTTTATCAACAGTTGATGCATTGGTTGAGTCAACATCTTTACCCTTCCCATTATCATCATTGCAACGTCTTTGGTTGTGACCTTCCCCACCACATTTCTTGCATGTCATAACAGACCCAACCCTTGAAATCTTACCCATATGACTTGCAGGTTCATGTGCAGCCCTCTTTCGTTTCTTTTTTGGTCTACCAGGCATCTTCCTTGGCAGAGGGGGTAAAGGTTTATTCAAGTCATTTGGTGGCCATTGGTTCATGCCTTGAACAGGTTGTATACGGTTGGCATATGCTTCTTTGAAGACATCTTTTTTGAACCAATTAGGCACATATTCCTCAGGCATTTTGTGAATGTAGAATATAGCAGCTACTGCATGAGGACAAGGTAAGCCTGATAACTGCCACATTCTACAAGTGCAGGTCCTACTTTCTTCATCCACAGTAAAAGCATCATGCCCTTGCCTTACTTCAAATTTGGAACCACCACCAGGCAACACATTCCAATATCTAAAATAAATCAATTTTGACAAAAAATTAAAAGACATTCCACTATCTAAAATAAATGTAATCTAAACATGTATTAGACATAAAATTACCTTTGTGATCCTTTTGCCCATTCAAGTTTTTTTATAACAGTTGGACAGATATCAAAATTCCATAAATCACTGACTTTTCTCATTCTATCCATCCTTTCCATCAAAATAATCCTAATGGCTTCTAACATGGTGATTATTGGCTTTGATCTAACTTTCACCAGAATGGCATTAAAGCATTCACTGAAGCCATTTTCTACTGCTTCACAACAACAGTTACAATCAAAAAATGCTCTAGACCATGTTTTTGGTTCTTTGTTCATCAAATAGTCATAAGCATTTCTGTTGGCAGATTTAATATCATTCATGATTCTTTCAAACTGAAGGGGATAAGATGTCTTTGCAGCTTTCCAAAACAGATTTCTAAATTCTACTCCACTGAATTTTTTTCTAAAATTATCATAAATATGCCTAGCACACTGTATGTGCTCAACATATGGCATTACCTCTTTAACAGCTTCTAACAGCCCGTGCAACATATCAATATAACAGTTTAGCCAGTGAAGTCAAAATTAATAGTAAGTGAATTATAAACAAAATTACCTTGTGTTGATCACTCATGAGTGTCAGTCCTTTACCATATGCCACATCTAAATCTTCACCTAAAAGTCTTATGAATCATAACCAATTATCTTTGTTTTCCACATTCACTACAGCCCAAGCAATAGGGAATATGTGATTATTCCCATCCCTACCAATGGCAGATAACAGCTCACCTTTACACACACCCTTTAAAAAGCAACCATCAAGTGCAATTATTCTTCTACACCCTTTTTTCCAACCTTCTTTCAAAGCTAATAAACAAACATAGAATCTGTCAAAGTAGACTTGCTCATAAGGGTTGGTAGTCACACCAAGTCTAACTGTAGATCCAGGGTTGCTTCTCAACAGTTCATCCCCGTATGCCCTTAACATCCCATAATGCTCCACAAGTGACTTTTCATACACATTAATTGCCCACATTTTAGCCCTTCTACACTGATTTAAAGTGACTGTACATTTATACTTCTTAGAGACCAAATCAGCTAATTCATGAAGTTTAATATCAGGATTCAACCTTGTTTTATGCCCAAACTCCTTCCCAATCCATTTGTAGTTTATCAAAGAACCATACTTGAACTGCCTAACACAAGTGTGTACATCATCTATTGATATAACTTGAAATGAGTTCTCTTTTTTCATCCATCTGCTAAAACACCTCCATGGGCAATGAACAATCTCTTGTTTTTGTTCTTTTTGTTCTTCTTCTTCATTTTCTTTATTTTCTTCATTTTCTTCTCCTTTAACTATTTCCACTTTACCAACTTCACTTTCTTTTTCAGGGTACCTTGTTCTCTTTCTTTGCTTTCCTTTGCTTGAATCTGATATTCTTGGTGGACTTGTGCCACATCTTGCAATTACCTTCTTCCTTGAACTAACATCAAACCATATGGAATATCCGTTTGCTAATGCATAGTGGGTAAGGCACTCCTTTAGTTGCTTTGGAGACTCATATCTTTCACCAACCTGTTACAAAAAAATCATTTCAAATTACCATAGTATATGACTTATAACTACTTGATATAGAAGGAGAATAGTATAAGGATAAGTACATACCATAGGTTTTTTCAACTTCCAGTGTGTTGATGGGTCATGAATGGGATATTTTTCACTTTCATTTTCTTCTTGTTCATCCACATTGTCTTCGTTGCCAACATCTTCATCATTCTTTAGAACTTTCAACAAACCTTCAATGTATTCATCATGTTCAGAGATCAAGAAATCATTAAATTCATCATTACCCTTGTCACCTAATTTTGGTAGTTTGGTTGGTGATGGAACACTCTTTCCAGTTGATTTATCTTTCCTAAGCTGCACCAATTCCTCTTCTCCTTCAGACAAATGGTCCAAAGACTTTGCATCACTATGGGCATCACTCTCTACATCTAAGTCATCATCACTTTTAGTTTCTACTATCCCCGTGCCCTGTCCATCCCCTTTATCAGTTTCCATATTCTCTTGTTCATGCATGCCCTGTTCATCTCCTTTATCATCATTTGTAATGTACATACTCATATCATCACCAAAGTGGTCTATGTAGATATTTACATGACCATAACTATCAACAACATCAAATAACAACCCTAAATCAGAGTCATTATCTATTTTTAACAAACCAGTAGCAAGTTCATTTCCCGGAAGACACCAATACAGAGCAGTCACTACAGTTGATGTATTTTTTTCAAGAAAATATATCATTTCATCGTAACCTACACGTGTAATATGAAAATCTATTGTAGAACCATTCTCATACCGTAAGGGGTTATACATGAAGCAACCATCATGGTGCACAATTAATAAGTAAGACTCCTCCATACTGCAATCATAAGAAATCACAAAATCAACATCACTAAAACCCTAATTTCGCAAACTAAAATATGATATTAACCTAATGACTCAACAATGATTATGAAAAACCACTAATAAAGCAGCAAAATTTTAAAATTTCTTTACAGTACAACACTTCAATGCATACTTACACAGCATCGGTTCTCTTTATCGGGATAAATGTGTACAAAATCGACATTAATAGAGAATAATGACAACAGAACTAACCTTTAATCGCATTAAACAACAGTTAGGGCAACCAACGATGATCGACTTCAGCGAGAGAGGAGCGAAGTGTGATGAAAATGGCGGTTTGAATGAGACGAGAAGAAAACCAAAGGGTATTATCCTATACGGTTACGGGCGGGTATGGGTCTTGACCCGGTTCATTGCCACGTCGTTTAATGAATTTTGCCACATCAGATACATTAACCGGCTACCGGTATAACAAGTAAAAAAGTAATTTTAAATTTTAATTTAAAAACTCTGATACATCAAATGGTAAAAATTTTAGTTCAGTACATACAATAGCAAAACGTGTAAAGTTGAATACACTTTTAAGAACTAAACCCATTGTAACAATAATTATCAATTATTTGTACAAGAAATACAATCATGTCTTTTCGTATCATGATAGCGCAATTTTGCCGTCACATCTGTCCTCCACCTCGCATTGACGTTTCTATCGCGATCTAAGCGCTGACATTGTTTGTCGCCATTTTCTAGTACTCCTTTCATTCGTGTTTTATAATTGTTTAATATTTTTTTATTAATATTTAATATTTTTTTAAAACAATCCGTATATCAAATAAGGATTAATCTAGTATTTTATAACAACCGTATTTTAATTGTTATAATTTATACAAAACAGCCGAATTGCTTGTTGGAATTTATAAAATAGCAATCCAAATTTATTCTATAACTAGAATACAATATTACTCGTTTCTTGTATGATAATAGTATCTATTTGGTTTATTTTATTTGAACTGTATTTTGTTGATACTATTAATTTTACTAATAGGTAATTAGGTGTGCTAATTATTGTTTTTAAAATTTTTTAATATGTTTTCTTCAATAGAACACAAAATTTTAATATATAAAATATAGATATAGATATTAGCTAAGCCTAAAATATTTATACAGTGGCAGTATCAAATTAATGCTGCCTATTTTAAAATAAGATTGCCTATTTTAGTGGTCAAAGTTTAATAGCTAGAGAGAGTGGTTGGAGGAGCATGTACATGTTTTGAGTTGGGAAACAAAAACAAAAACTCGACAAGTATATAAAATAAATATAATTTAAGATGTTTATTATTGAACTCATTATACTTTTAGATGACTTATCTCAAACAATTTTCTTTAGTTAATATATTTAAGAGTTAATTATGTTCTTCGTTTTTTGTATATGTCTAAAGTTCATGTGTAAATCTATAGTTTTATCAATGATTTTATATAAACAACCGTTTTTTAAGCATTAATAGCAGCGACTTAATTAAGGGCGACATATGGCATTAGGTGCGACAGTAATAGTGGCGACACCATTAAGAGCGACAACATGACAATAGTGGTGACACCAATAGGGCAACGGCAATAGGCACGACATTTTGGGCAATAGCGACAAGGCAATAGGGGCGACTTAATGCCTTTAGGGGCGACTTCCAGAGGTATTAGACGCGACTTTTATATACAATCAAGAGTTTTATTTGCCTCTTTATTTTGCACCTTATTAGAGAGAGAGAGAGAGAGAGAGAGCACACCCCTACTCTTTACATGTAAATACATCGATCTCATATGACACACATAGTATATGATCGGATTCTATTACTTTATTTATTCCCACTATTCTCTATAAGATCACTTCACATACCACACTTTCTAATGATATAGTTGTTATTTGACAAATTTATATTGTTTTTATGTAGATGCATGTCGTTTATATATATAGAGAAAAGTTTATTTGAGAACTATTTATATTGCGAGAACTGCTAGAACCAATTTTAGCCGTTCAATTCTCCCCCCCCCCCCCCTTCAATTCCATCACCTACTCATGAATTCTTCTCATGCACATTGTCGTTTCCCTCTATTCCTACCGAAAGGTTGTCCAGGTTCCTCAACCTCAACTCCCATCATAGTCATTGTCGTCGTTGAGGTCTATAAGAACATGTGCATGCGAAAACCACATCGTATATGTAACATCCCAAAATAGGGCCTAGTTGTTAGTAGTTGTACTATGTGCTTATATACTTGTACATTGATTTTAATCAATGTTTTTTGTTGCTAAATGTGTTATTTGTTAATTATACGTGATAAAAAGGTGATATGAGAAATAATTATGATAATAGATAAAATTGGTAAGTTAGTAACCGGTTTTAGGTAATGGTTCTAAAAATATCCTCGTTAGGTAAAACGGGTAAACGAGATATAAGTTGTAAGTTAAAAAGGGGAACAAAATACCGCGTTTTAATTAATAAAACACTCAAAGTCGGTTATGTGTCTTCTTATCATCTGGGATATCACGAAACACACACTAACACACACACAAGTACGTAAACACACACACACCTCAACCCTTTGCAAATTCTAAAGTAGAAATCAAGAGAAAGGTGATAAGTTTCTGAAATCAATCACAAATTCGAGTGTTAATCAGTTGTAATCATCCTCTATTTGTAAGTATTCTATTTCAAAATATTGTTCTTGAGTCAAATATGAAGGTGATCCATTTTGAAGGCTTAAAATAGATTACAATGGTTGTTTTGAATTGGTTTTATGTTGTGAAGGTCATGTTGATGTTAAGAAGCCTGTATGAATTGTTGAATCTGAGATTTTGGTCGAAAAAGGTGATAAAAATCGAGTTTGCAGGTCTGTTCTTCGAACAGGGACGAACTGCGCTGTATCAGAAGTCCTTGCGGTTGCAAGGAATGGTCCTTGCGGTCGCAAGGGTCAAATAGTCCTTGCGGCCGCAGAAGATTATCCTTGCGACCGTAAGATGTAAAATAGGCCTTGCGACAGCAGGCATGGGTCCTTGCGACCGTAAGGGTTGGTTTTGTGTGGTTTACCATCTACGAACGAAGGAACAGGGTCTACGGGTGTAGGTATGTAATCTACGGCCGTAGGTCCCCATAAAATGGCTTCTACGGGCATGGGGTTGAGTTTCTGCGGCCGTAGGGCTTGGTTTATGGTGAATGACCCTTGCGGTCGCAGGGAATGACCTTGCGGTCGTAAGGTGTGTTTGTGAAGGGTCCATGCGACCGCATGGAAAGTCCATGCGATCGCAAGCCATGGTCCAGTTTGATGGTTTTGGTAGCTTGTGTTTATAACCAATTGTGTTTAGTATAATGTGTTAACGAGCTTGTAAATGATGTGTTAGGCGCTCCTGAAGAACCAGAGGACACCGAACACTACATTTTCTTGTTGTAGCATTTCAGGTGAGTACCGGTTAACCTTAGGCATCACAATAAGAATGTTATACTGCGCTTAAGGTAAGTTATTGAATATGTGTTGATAATTGATACGGTATGATTTGTTATACAACCATGATAAACATGTGTTAGATATTTGTTATGATATGGCTTCTGTAGGCCAATTATGCTATGCTTTGTTATACTATGGGCTTTTGTAGGCCACTCTGCTATGCTATGGCTTTTGTAGGCCAACCTTAATATGATAAGGCTTTTGTAGGCCAACCTTGTTATGATGCGGCTTTTGTAGGCCAATACGTGTTAGTGCCGGCACATGTTTACTGTTTGGGGTATGGTGATTCGGTGATCACAAATCGGGTTCTTGCAAAACCTCCGTACCTCAACTAGGGGCTCTCACCGACATCCCCGCTCGTTAGGGGCTCTCATTGACATCCCCGCTCGTTAATGCAATGGTGTACTGCTACCCGCTCCCCCACCGGCGCGATATGATAGATGTATTCGGTTCCCCCAGTTTGGAACATTGAGCAGGACTTATAACCCTGCAAGATATGACTCCTCCTGGCTATACCGGAACATCGCTAGCTGTTAGGGTAGACTTGATTGATGATATGTGATATACCTTGCATGATATGATATTCTTGTTATGATACTATGTTTAATCGTTGCTCACTAGCTATTTATAGCTAACCCCTCCATGTACTCCTTCCTAATTGCAGGTAAATAGTTAATAGTGAGGATGGGGTATAATGTTATGGTTTATACTGCCGAGTTGGAAATTTTTGGAGACACTTTTGGTTGTTGCTTTTGTAACTCGGAAACTGGTTCTAATGGTCGGCAGATATTTGGTAACCTTGTCGGGTTCTTTTGTTAAACTTATGATGTAATTAACTAACTATTAGTTTCCGCTGTGTATGTTAAACGATGTCTTTTGGGTAAACAGTTGGTGTCTCGATTATATTTTATTAATTAAGCTTCTGAAAACCCGGCGCGTTACAGTATAGTTTTTGATTTTGATGTTTTGCTTCATTTTGAAGGGCAGGGGTAGGTTCCACGGATTGTATTAGTTCCCATTTGGGACATATTTTAAAGGATGGCAAAAAACCCCGCATCCGACGGGGAACCCGTTCTCCGACCCCGATTTGACCGAGGAATCCCCGAGTTGACCGGGGATGGGGATGGGGACGGGGATTCCCCGAACTTAGAAACGTGGATGGGGTCGGGGATGGGGATACCTCTTGATTCCCCGAACCCGTACCCGACCCCGACACCGCAAATATTATATATATGTATAAGTTTTTAAAGTGAAGGTTTTCATATAAATATGCATTTGTATCCAATTTAACTTTCATACATCATTATGCACATCAATAAGATTGTTATTTGTTTAAACATACATTATTGTTTCATACGATTTATTAAATATTAAGAACGGAAAAAAACTAAAACGATGAAATTACTAATATAGTTTTTGTAGAGTTATCTTTGAAAGTATTATAAGCGTCTTTTATGGACGTACACGTTAGAGAAATAATGTATTTGATTGATAATGTTATTTGTATTATATAACGATTTAAAAAATATATTATGTAAAAATATTATCCATCATTTGTAACTATTAAAATACTTGATTGATTACATTTTGATGTGAACCGGTTGTAAGGGTTAAGTTAGATTTGTAATTATAGTGTTGTATGAAAACTCTCTCATGTATATCAATTTAGAAAAGTTGATTTTGTAAACGAAGAAAATCCCCGATTCTCCGTGGGGATCCCCCATACCCGATGAGGACGGGGATGGGGATGCAAGTCGATTCCCCGACGGGGATGGGGGCGGGGATGGGGACTAGGGGTGGGAACGGGGATGGGGATGGGAAGATCGATCATCGGTATCCCCGACCCCATTGTCATCCCTACATATTTTAAGAACGGAACAAGCTTGTCCTTGGTAAAATCTTAGACGGCTTTATCCTTATAGTGAACGGTTTGTAAAATTATCGCGTTACACTTTTCGCTTTCTCTTGTATGTAGAGGTTGTTGTAATCCTTTGATATATTGGTGTTTAGATCTTAGAATTTGGAGGGCACTTTATTCACATTGTGGTAATCCTTTTTGCAAAGTTGTTTTTAAAAAGATATAATAGTGCACTTCCAAGAATTATCTAGATTTTATATATTAATAAATATATTAGTACGATAGTATAGAAAATATATATTTAACAAATAATAATAAATAATAATTAGTATCATGATGATAAAAATAAAATAAACAATAACAATAATATTGTTTATACATTTTCGGATTTTCGATTATGCTGTCCTCCGAAATGATAGCCCACATCGTTACCAACGCAAGCTCTTCGGTGAAAGTTCATGAGATCGGTTTAGCTCTACCGGAAAATTGCATGGTCTTTGATGGTTGTGATTGTTCCATTTGTCGGAGTTGCTGCTGTTTTGCGGTTGTTGGGATTGAGTTTCAGGTACAATGTCTTTTTCTTCTTCTCTTGGCGGAGGAACTTGAGTTGGATGTTGAATCAGGTATCCAAGTACGTTGAGGGAGCAGATTATGTTGTTGTTATTGGAGCATCCTCGTATAAATAAATTACGTGGAGCAAAAAAAACAAGGGAGGTTTGTAGGGGCTGCGGCATATTTACAAAGAATGGATTGTTGAACGGTTGTGGTTTATAACTAGTAACCCTCCTTTGGTTACACTTGTTTGATGGGAGGTTGTGAAATTTCTAGCATCTTGTTGATCAATGAGCAAGAATAGTAAATTTTGGTGAAGGTTGTGTAGAAGATATGAAGCTTGTAGAAGATGAAGTGTAAAAATTTAAATGAAAAAAGGTTGTATATATAGGTATGGAGGGGTTGGGTAGAAAAAAACTCTTATTGGAGGGGTTTCAGTGGTGTGAGGGTTGGTTGCTTCAGGTGTCGAAAGCAAGGACCCAATCGGGTAAGGCTGGGATGAATAAAGCCAAAAATAGCTAAAAAGTTACAGTATATAAAGATAGACATATTATAATTTTAGAGTTGTATTCAATATAGTCCATCTTTTTTGTGTAGTCCTGAGGGACAAATCTCAGCCACACGATCAACAAAGCATTTTCCGGCGAACCCACCGTCGGATCATCGTGATTTTTGGTGAGGGTGATCGGTTTTAACTCCCCTACAAGACTATGGAGCCTGACCGTCCTCACGATCCTCCATTAACGAGAAATCGAGCAAACTCCGACTACCATGGCCGCCGCTGCAAAATCCGACCACCACGGCTGGAGTTAATGGTGGTGGCGCACATGGTTCAACTCGGTTTGATGAGAGGAGTTCAGATCTGGTCTCGGATTCGTCATTGGATGCTTCAAAAAAAGATCCGGAGTTTTATTTCTCAGATCCGGCGCCGACGAGGCCAAATTCGCCGGCTGCCGGAGTTGTTCAGGGTGGGGATGGTGGTGGTTCAACTCGGTTTGACGAGAGGAGTTCAGATCTGGTCTCAAATTCGTCATTTGATGCTTCAAAAAAAGATCTGGTCGGCGGCGGCGGTGGTGTCCGACAGTGTGCAATCACATGTGATTGTGGCTTTAATCACATGTGATTGCGTCGTCGTCGGAGGTGGCCGGAGGTGATGGTCGGTGGTGGTGGTTGGCGGTGTGCAATCACATGTGATTGTGGCGGCCGGAGGTGGTGGTCGGCGGCTGTGGTGGTGGCCGGAGGTGATGGTCGGTGGTGGTGGTTGGCGGTATGCAATCACATGTGATTGTGGCTTCAATCACATGTGATTGTGGCTTCAATCACATGTGATTGTGTCGCCGGAGGTGATGGTCGGTGGTGGTGGTTGGTGGTGTGCAATCACATGTGATTGTGGCGGCCGGAAGTGGTGGTCGGCGGCTAGGGGTGTAAATGAGCCGAGCTACTCGAGCTCGGATCGTTAAAAGCTCGAAACGAGCCGAGCCTAAACGAGCTCGAGCCCGAGCTCGAGCCTAGATTAAAGCTCATTTATTAAACGAGCTCGAGCCCGAGCCCGAGCCTTGTATAATGGGCTCGTTTAAGCTCGCGAGCTTAAACGAGCTTTGATATAATATTTATTTTTCATTTTTTATTTAATACTTATATAATTGTATTATGTTTTTTTATATCATTAAATATGAAAAAAGTTTAAAATTCAAAATTCAAAGTGTTTATATATCATTATAAATGAATTTTTTTTTAAAAAATAACAATTTAAAGTTCAATTTCTATTTATTTATTATTTAAATAATATAAACTATTTTATAAAAACAAAAACAAAAAATAAACGAGCTTTAACGAGCTTTTAACGAGCTTCGTAAAACACTACGCGAGCCGAGCTCGAGCTCCAAATCACGAGCTCGAGCTCGAGCTTGTGCATATTTAAAAGAGCCCGGCTCGATTAGTCTAAAGCTCGGCTCGACTCGGCTCGTTTACATCCCTATCGGCGGCTGTGGTTGTGGCCGGAGGTGATGGTCGGTGGTGGTGGTTGGCTGTAACATCCTGAAAATGGGTCTGGTAGTACCTAGTTGTATTTCATGCTCAAAGGATTGTACCATGGCTTAATTAAGAATTGTTGTGATTAAATGATATTTTGTTAGTTAAAGTGGATACATGGGGGTTATATGAAAGTTGGAGTTAATAAGTAAAAATAATAAAATGTTAAACGGTTCCATGTAATGATTCCGTAGATGTCCCCGTTAGTTGAAATGGGTAACATTAAGTTATGTTTTAAGTTGAACAGGAGAACAAATTACCCGTGTGGGGTATTAGATCTTGAGTTGGTCTAAGTCTTTATAAGACTTATTTGCTTTCCCCAAAACACACACATACGTACGCATACACACACTCGGTTCTTTGGATTTTGAAGAGAAATCAAGAAGGGGAAAGGATTGTCAAGTGATTTCAACAACAAATCAAGCTCCGATCTGCTGTGTATTATCAGATTTGTAAGTGTTCTTGAGCTCCAAATCTAGTTTTGAGTTTGTAAATATTAAACCTCAAATGGAAGGATTAAATGGTGTTTTGATGTGGGTTTTATGTACATAAGATGTTAGCCAACTTCTATAGATGTTAAATAAAGTATATAAACGATTAAAGTTGAGTTTTAGTCGATTTGGGTGTCAAAAATGGGTATTTGCAGGTCTGTCCACGAACAGGGACGAAGTCTGCTGTTTGTGACTTTCCTACGGCCGCAGAAGGTTTTCCCTACGGCCGCAGAAGGGATTTTCTCCTACGGCCGCAGAGGATTTTTCCTACGGCCGCAGAAGGTTTTTTTCTGCACAGCAACCCAAACTTTGAAAAATCATATAAAATCAACCGTAACTCCGTTTGAGGCGTATGACCTGTCGTTTCGAAGCTAAGAGAGTCTATTTTCATAATATTATAATTTCAAGGGATGATACGGAAATGACTTTGGTTAAATACCTAGTTTAGTGATGGGTAGTCATGGCATATGGGGTGTGTGAGATGTTTAGCAATATATCTCGCCTATTGAGCTTATGTGTATGCTATTATATGGTGCTTAAACATGAATGGTGGTATTTTTAGGTACTACTTGACTTTATTGGTATTGTGTGTAGTGGCTAAACATAAGTACTCTATTATAGGTGAACCGTACGACTCTGAAGAACGAGACAATCACGATATTTGTTTACTGTAGCCTCTAACCTCTCAGGTGAGTATAGGATAACATAAGAATTAATATAACCGTGTTACATGTTATCTATATGTGTTATGTATTAGTAATTCCGTGAAATGTAATTAACCTTTATGTATGCTATGTTTATGCATGACACATGTAACAATTGAATCGGGATTTGAGATATGATTATGATTATGCAAGAAGCATGTATGAATTGAACCATGGATATTATATGTATATGATATGCGCGCTATGAGGCCCGTATGGGTCAGATTTGTATTTGTGATCGGATCCGAGATAAGGGGGCTGGTTATAGTCCACGAACGGGGCCAGTGCGCTGGGGCGTTTTGAGACCTGCGGGTCGATGATAGCGTCAACTACCTGGGGTTGCAAACCCAACGTTCCCCGAGTCATATGGGGATGACTTATTGTTGTACTCCATGAAGGCTGTGGCCTGAAACGCAACGGTGGACCGCTACCCGCTCACCCACCCGCGCGGTTGATGTGTCTGGTTTCCCCAGTTAGGAGTGTTGAGCCGGGCTAGCTACCCTGCAAGATTATGCTTCCTTCTGGCTGTGCCAGCTCATCGCGAGATGCTAGGATAGCACTGTTTGATATATTGTTGATATGTGATATGTTTATATTACTGAATATGCTATCTTATGCTCACTAGCTTTAATTAGCTAACAGATACTCTTCCCATGACTGCAGGTGGCACTTAGATATGTGAGCTTGGGTACCTGCTTGTAGTTACTAATCTTTTGGAGGAACACTTATCTATATTACTTTTAGTTACTGTTTATGTTGTATAAACATGTATAAGTGGTCGGTGAACAAATTCCGTAACACCAACAAATCTTTTGTATACCGTGGCTTCTTTTGATTGTATTATCGCCACTTTTATAGCTTTCGCTGTAATTATTATGTTTTGAAAAACAGGTTTGATATAATTAAAGTTTGCAGACGGATCCACGCAGTATGGATTCTTGATTTATTATTATTAAAATGAAAAATCTGGTTTTCAAAATCGGGGTGTTACAAGTTGGTATCAGAGCCTAGGTTTGAGTGAATTGGGTACTTGAAAGAGTATTCAGTCTCAAACCCAGGCCCGACCATTGTTTAGTGTTCCTCGGGAGGTCATGGGGTGAGTGAAAGAGTGCTGTATTCTTGAAATGCTAATGTTTAATTGCTTGTTATGTTAGTAAAATGTGATAATAATACTATATAAGTTTTGTTTGGCCAGCACACTTAATAGAATAGTATGGATGAGCACGAGGATAGAGAGGTTTATATCCGACAGTTAGAGGCTCGTATAAAGGCGTTCGAAAAACGGATGCTCATGCATTCGGTTGTAGAATCTGAGCAATCGCCTGATCTTAGAATTATCTTATCTTGCCAACTTCCTACCTATGACGGTAGCAGGGATCCTAGTGTAACTGAAAAATGGATCCGTGAGATGGAGCTAGCTTTTGAAAGCATCATTTGTAAGGAGTCTAACAAGGTAGGCTTTGCTCGGAAGCAACTGAGGGGCAATGCAATTGCCTGGTACAACACAGTGATTTCATCTACGCCTCCAGAGGTGACAGTTGCCTTCACTTGGACGGACTTTCTAAGGATTCTTCGCAGCAAGTATTATTCTGATAAGGTACTGGATACACTAGAAGAGAAGTATATGAGTTTGGAAAAGGGTAATAAACACTTATTGTCTGATGAAAAGGCAAAGATTTCACGGTTTATGAAAACCTTACCACCAGACTACCGAGCTTTAGTCCGGAGTGCTCCAACTTTAGATGTTGTAATTGAAATGGCCCGACAGTATGAAAGTGACAATGTAGAGAAGAAAGAATCCACTGGTGCAAGTTCCAAAAGAAAATTTGAGCAATCTTCTGAGTCAGAAGATTTGGTAGGTGGATTTTGGCAACAACAGGGAGGTCAAGAGTATAATCAATCAACTGCTCCATGGGGTTCGCAATGCCGTTCCAGGCATACTGACAATTGTACCAAGGAAATAGCAAGGTGTCCCCAGTGTGGACGGAAGGGACATAATGCTGAAACATGTCGTTTCAAAGGTAATGTGTGTTACAAATGTTTCAAGCCCGGACATCGTTTGTCAGAGTGTAGGTCTGGGCAGGGTCAGGGATCGGGAGGAGCAGGAGGATCATCTTTAGGTCAAAAGAAGGAGAGTACACCTCGTGCGACTGGTATGGCTTTTCAGATGACGGTCGACTAGGCCAAGACAGCAGGTGATGTTATCACAGGCAATTCTTAATTAATTCAATGCTTGCATGTATTTTATTTGATTCTGGTACTACTTACTCCTTCGTTTCTCCGAGTTTGTGAAAGAAATCAATTGTCAAATTTTTTTATGAAGAGTCCTATTGAAGTGGAAGTTGCTGATGGCAACTTAATGACCGGTTACTTCATCAGTTCCTCGAGCCTCAATTGATATTGACGGTCATTGTTTTTTTTAGATATCTCCGTTGCTTGTACCTATATCTGGTTTTAATACAGTTGTTGGAATGGATTGGCTGGTAAGTCAAAATACTGAAATCCTATGTTCTAAAAAGTTAATTAAGATTCCTTTTGCAAACGAATCATATGCCATAGCTCGTCGTGAATGGAGGAAATCTGAAATTCCTTTGATATCAGCAATTAAAGCTCGCAAATCAATAGCCAAAGGGTGTGAATTATATTTGGCTCGTGTGATTGATACAAAGAT
Organism: Pulicaria dysenterica; assembly: GCA_947179395.2. Classification (NCBI taxonomy): domain Eukaryota; kingdom Viridiplantae; phylum Streptophyta; class Magnoliopsida; order Asterales; family Asteraceae; genus Pulicaria; species Pulicaria dysenterica. The sequence goes on along the minus strand of OX359288.1, from coordinate 72,362,072 downwards.
GGAAAAAGAAAGTTGTTAGTGACATAAGGGTGGTATCGGAATACCCTGATGTCTTTCCTGACGAACTACTTGGATTACCTTCTGTACGAGATGTAGAATATCAGATTAATTTTGTTCCGGGTGCTACTTGTTTTTCTAAGATCGTCCATCGATCTGGTTATCACCAAGTTTGGGTATGTGACGAGGATAATCTAATTACAGTTTTTTCGAAACAGTTACGGGCATTATGAATTATTGGTGATGCCTTTTGGTTTGACAATTGCTCCGGCTGTGTTTATAGACTGGATAAATCGAGTTTGCTGTCCTTTTCTTGGTAACTTTGTGATAGTATTCATCGATAATATTCTTATATATTCTAAGTTCGAGGCAGAACACGAGACTCACCTTCGTATGGTTCTTGATATTCTTTACGTGAGCATTGTATGCTAAATTTTTAATATGGAACCATATTAGGATCTTTTACGTAAAGGTCAAACGGTTAAGAAAGAAGAATAACCAGTTGGTCATAGTAAAGTGCAATCACAATCTCTGGCCAGATTGGACATAAAAGATTGGGGAAGACATTAATGTCTGATATCCTCACATGTTTACAGAAAATGTGGAATGACGCGGAAGGTAGAACGATGCAGACATGTATTGATAAAGGAAGCACAACTAATTTCGTTGTGAGATGAGAGTTTGAAAGGCAGAAATAATGAGAAAAATAATTAAGGAGAGCATTTTTGTGTAGTGTTAACATTGTAGTTAGTGGAAGTAAGTAGATTATGGAATGGAGGATTCTCATGTTGGTTTATTGTAGAATGAGGATGGTAGTTTATAATTAAGCATGTGATTATAGTAGGAAGTGAAATTATAAATACGTTTCTATATGGAAAATATTCGACGTAACAATAAATTGAACTGTAGTTGTAATAAGAGTATAAGAAGTCTAATCCTCTTTCATTGTGCACCATTGCGCCGTTGAGAACAGATGAGTCCCGATAGTTTAGAGTTAAGAGATTAATTTGATAAAACCTGCAGGTCCAAATTGACTGGCTATGAGGAGTTGATGTTTGTGAACCTTTAACTGATGATAAATTTAGCTGAAGGCATTGTTCGATGATAGAAGTCTGTTGGTGACTTATCATTGTGAGTGTAAGTGAGACAGGATTCCGAGGACGGAATCCTCTTTAAGGAGGGTAGATTTGTAACATCCTGAAAATGGGTCTGGTAGTACCTAGTTGTATTTCATGCTCAAAGGATTGTACCATGGCTTAATTAAGAATTGTTGTGATTAAATGATATTTTGTTAGTTAAAGTGGATACATGGGGGTTATATGAAAGTTGGAGTTAATAAGTAAAAATAATAAAATGTTAAACGGTTCCATGTAATGATTCCGTAGATGTCCCCGTTAGTTGAAATGGGTAACATTAAGTTATGTTTTAAGTTGAACAGGAGAACAAATTACCCGTGTGGGGTATTAGATCTTGAGTTGGTCTAAGTCTTTATAAGACTTATTTGCTTTCCCCAAAACACACACATACGTACGCATACACACACTCGGTTCTTTGGATTTTGAAGAGAAATCAAGAAGGGGAAAGGATTGTCAAGTGATTTCAACAACAAATCAAGCTCCGATCTGCTGTGTATTATCAGATTTGTAAGTGTTCTTGAGCTCCAAATCTAGTTTTGAGTTTGTAAATATTAAACCTCAAATGGAAGGATTAAATGGTGTTTTGATGTGGGTTTTATGTACATAAGATGTTAGCCAACTTCTATAGATGTTAAATAAAGTATATAAACGATTAAAGTTGAGTTTTAGTCGATTTGGGTGTCAAAAATGGGTATTTGCAGGTCTGTCCACGAACAGGGACGAAGTCTGCTGTTTGTGACTTTCCTACGGCCGCAGAAGGTTTTCCCTACGGCCGCAGAAGGGATTTTCTCCTACGGCCGCAGAGGATTTTTCCTACGGCCGCAGAAGGTTTTTTTCTGCACAGCAACCCAAACTTTGAAAAATCATATAAAATCAACCGTAACTCCGTTTGAGGCGTATGACCTGTCGTTTCGAAGCTAAGAGAGTCTATTTTCATAATATTATAATTTCAAGGGATGATACGGAAATGACTTTGGTTAAATACCTAGTTTAGTGATGGGTAGTCATGGCATATGGGGTGTGTGAGATGTTTAGCAATATATCTCGCCTATTGAGCTTATGTGTATGCTATTATATGGTGCTTAAACATGAATGGTGGTATTTTTAGGTACTACTTGACTTTATTGGTATTGTGTGTAGTGGCTAAACATAAGTACTCTATTATAGGTGAACCGTACGACTCTGAAGAACGAGACAATCACGATATTTGTTTACTGTAGCCTCTAACCTCTCAGGTGAGTATAGGATAACATAAGAATTAATATAACCGTGTTACATGTTATCTATATGTGTTATGTATTAGTAATTCCGTGAAATGTAATTAACCTTTATGTATGCTATGTTTATGCATGACACATGTAACAATTGAATCGGGATTTGAGATATGATTATGATTATGCAAGAAGCATGTATGAATTGAACCATGGATATTATATGTATATGATATGCGCGCTATGAGGCCCGTATGGGTCAGATTTGTATTTGTGATCGGATCCGAGATAAGGGGGCTGGTTATAGTCCACGAACGGGGCCAGTGCGCTGGGGCGTTTTGAGACCTGCGGGTCGATGATAGCGTCAACTACCTGGGGTTGCAAACCCAACGTTCCCCGAGTCATATGGGGATGACTTATTGTTGTACTCCATGAAGGCTGTGGCCTGAAACGCAACGGTGGACCGCTACCCGCTCACCCACCCGCGCGGTTGATGTGTCTGGTTTCCCCAGTTAGGAGTGTTGAGCCGGGCTAGCTACCCTGCAAGATTATGCTTCCTTCTGGCTGTGCCAGCTCATCGCGAGATGCTAGGATAGCACTGTTTGATATATTGTTGATATGTGATATGTTTATATTACTGAATATGCTATCTTATGCTCACTAGCTTTAATTAGCTAACAGATACTCTTCCCATGACTGCAGGTGGCACTTAGATATGTGAGCTTGGGTACCTGCTTGTAGTTACTAATCTTTTGGAGGAACACTTATCTATATTACTTTTAGTTACTGTTTATGTTGTATAAACATGTATAAGTGGTCGGTGAACAAATTCCGTAACACCAACAAATCTTTTGTATACCGTGGCTTCTTTTGATTGTATTATCGCCACTTTTATAGCTTTCGCTGTAATTATTATGTTTTGAAAAACAGGTTTGATATAATTAAAGTTTGCAGACGGATCCACGCAGTATGGATTCTTGATTTATTATTATTAAAATGAAAAATCTGGTTTTCAAAATCGGGGTGTTACATTGGCGATAATCACATGTGATTGTGCTTCAGTCACTTGTGATTGCGGCGGCCGGAGGTGGTGGTCGGCGGCAGTGGTGGTGGCCCGAGGTGCTGGTGGGCATTTGCCTTTTTTTTATTCTGTGGCTGAGATTTGTCCCTTGGGACTACACAAAAATTTTGAACTATATTGAACATTTCACTATAATTTTAATATTGGATCAATACTACTTTTTATTTAAAAGAGTTGATGTATGTAATTTACTATTTTTATTACTCATATAGCCGAATAGGTAGCCTATTAAAATAAGTAAGGACAAAGCTCTAGTCGGATTTTCACTCTTGGATCACCACCAAAGGTGACCTAACCGCAACTACTTTCTTGTGGTGATGGTGGAGTGTAATCAGCTTCCTGTCGACCGTTGTTGCTAGATAAAAGAAAACAGCAACAACAGCCACCACCACAACGACGGCCGACATGAGAAACCGATGCCGATCCACCATCATCACTAGGAAGAAATTCTAGTCATGTCACCATGGTATGGTGGTGCTCTAAAGATAGAAACTCCGACTAGATCCAAAAACCTAGTAGAAAATTTTAGGTCCTTATATACTTAACCATTTACCATAAAGTATGTTACCTTACCTATATAGACAATAAACATATAAGTTATCTATATTAACTCTTTTAGGAAAGTAGAACCATATTCAATTTTCTTAATCTTTTGATATTTTTTACAAAGAACTTCATGATTTGATGTTAGTTTTCCTGTCGATATTTCATATTTGTGTGTCATGTTAATAACAAACATTAGTGATTAGTGTTGTTTTACAAGTCGGTCGCAAAGCATTCAAGTGCGAACTTATGTTAGTTTGATTTGGATGGTCACGTTTTTATTTTTATTCTTTTTCATTTTGTGAATATAATGTCACTTTTGTTCATATAACTTAAAATAAACGATTGCAAAAAGAACTATTATATTAATTAACACTTTTTAGTATTTTAAGGTTTGATGTAAGCAAATTCGATCTTATAGGGGTGACTTTGTAGGTTTCATCAACTTCATTGACAGTGGACTTTCCAATTACTTGGTAATGTATTGTAAAATAGATTTTTTGTTTTGTTTTTTGTTTTAGCATGTTTTTGGAAAGCTAAGTTAGGATTAAATTAAGTTGATGAATACAAATAATCTTTTCGTAATGTTTTTTAGTAGTATATGGAGTTTTTTTGTATTTATATATTAATGTTTATAAAAAAGTTTCATATATGTAAAAATGTAAAACAAAAAAGAGCATAATGAAATGTTTTTCTAAATATTAGTTGGTATAATGATACATCTTTTGAACAATAATATACATAATGAAACGTTTGTAAACTTAATGTGTATAATCGATAAAAAATTCAATCTACCATAATGGAATATTAATAAAATGTTATTTGTATTTAGCCAGTTAAATTTGTGCTCTTATGTAGTAGTTTAACCATTTTTATATTATCCAGTAAGGATGGTTAGATGGTTAATTTGTAAGTAGCATGAAATGTTCAAATGATATTTTAACACATTGTTTTCAACCGATAATAAACAATGTATAAAGATATTGTATCTTATGTATTTAGTTTCTTTTTCATAGTATAGACTTGGCTTCGTTTTGATATGGCCTTCATGTTTTTAAAAGAAACAGTCAAATTTTGTTTGGTATATACACTTTCAAAAGTCAATCAAAGTTTGCTCTGGCTGTAAAGTGTTCGATAATATAATGAAATATACATACATATGTATAGGAAGTTCATTCGAGAACCGTTGTTAGTGCGAGAACCGTTGTTAGTGCGAGAACCGCGAAAAACAATCTGAGCCGTCCAATTCCCCCTTCTTCAATGTCATTACCCACCCATGAATTTCTTACATGCATCCTGCCACACTCTATCCCTCCATGCTCTCCATCCATAAACTTCCTATATCCAAGAAACGACTAAAATTGGTTATCGTAGTTCTCACACTAACAACGGTTCTCGAATGAACGCTATGAGAAGGGGGTGGGGTGTGGGTGAAATATTGTGAGCCGCATCAACTGGTCCATTTCATGCATGTGTGATGTGTAATTAGTACGATAATTTGAGTCGGGTTCGGGTTATCGGGTTCGTGTCGTTCGTGTTTGTGTCAGATACGTGTTGACCTATTTATATTTGTGTCATATGTGTGTTGTGTCACTTTTTTGTTTCGGGTTCGGACCGTGTTTAATGTCGACTCATTTCGCCAAAATGTATTTGGGAATTTTTTCGAGTTCTTTTTATAGGAATTCCATTTTCGATTTTTCTAATTCCTTGTTTGCTACAATATAAATTTCAAATATGATTTTCATTTAGATTTTAACATATTACATATCCCTCATATTCCTTTGACATTGAGATTGTACTTATTTGTTTTGTTGACTTTGATATCGGAATATTCTTGTTGGATATTCATATGTATGTTGTACATATTATTCTTTGTTTCTGCTTATCCGCGTACTGGGTGTTTGGCTCAGCCGTATTTTCTTTCTATGCGGCATGTAATTTTTAGGACAAGGAACATGCGAACAAGGGCGAGACTTTGGAGCTATCAAGGAAGTAGGTTTTGATAGCTAGTTTAATTTCTTTTAGTTGACTAGTAACATGTTTGTTTCATATAGATTGTGTTTGTAAGGTTCTTATTTGAAGATAAAATTTGTTTATGCTCTGTTTTGTATCGTATGCGTAACTTCCGGGTTTCGTCATAGAATCGGGGTGTTACAGGTGCAAACACAATTAAAAAAAATACATATTAATATTTATTCTACGTCGCCGTGAAAAGTTTAAATCATATAAATTGTAATAAAGTGTATTTATTTATTCGAATAGAAAGCTTTCAGAAAATGCATACAAATAACTACATCCAAATTACTTTCAATGGGTTTTTCGTTTTACCCAAGTCGTTACGTAATAACTTTTTCAATATTTATTCAAACCCAAATTAAGAAGATAACTTACCAACTTAATTACAGATTGGGGATGTAGCTCAAATGGTAGAGCGCTCGCTTTGCATGCGAGAGGCACGGGGTTCGATCCCCCGCATCTCCAATTTTTGCATTTTTTATAACAACTTTACGCTTTATTATCTTCAACTCCATAATTTTACTGCTTGCTTGCAGAGTTGCATCTCAGTTGCAATGGCGGTCCCTCTCTCAAATCTTTCCCCCAACCTCCTTGTTTCCAAACTCTGCTTAGGTAATCCTCAACCCTTGTTACTTTGATTTCTCATCCACATAAGCATTAATCGATTCAAGAATTTGTTTTTTTTAATGTTATACAGGGACGATGACGTTTGGTGAGCAGAACTCGTTGTCTGAGTCCTTCAAACTTTTGGATAAAGCATTTGATTCCGGAATTAACTTCTTCGATTCCGCGGAAATGTAATCTGATTTTGTTTTTTGATTGATTACTTTTTGCCGGATAATTTCTACTTATGTTTCGAGAATTTACAGGTATCCAGTGCCACAGCGTGCAGAAACTCAAGGACGTAGCGAGCAATACTTTGGCCGCTGGATCAAAGAGAGAAAAATACCTCGTGATCGTGTTGTATTGGCCACCAAGGTTTTTGTCTCCTATCATTCTATTAGACACAGACAGTGATTGCCTGCAGTTAGAATTTGATTTAGAATATGCATGTATATTTGTAGTTAATAGGTTTAATTGACTGTCATAGAATGAAATATGGTAACTGTTGTTTGTTTAGGTATAAGTTTTGTAGGGAATTGATTTCCTTTATGAACTTGGACAAGCTTTGTTTCGGCTCAATTAGGTATAGGTAAAGGATGCTACTCTTACTGATTTTGAAGATAAGTTGCAGGTCAGTGGCCCTTCTGGGCAAATGACTTGGATTCGAGGTGGCCCATCAAGTTTGGATAGCAGGAATATTAAGGAGGCTATCGACAATAGGTTGGTTCACCATAGTGCTTAATCTAACACCGTACTTGTTTTATAAGAACATATGTGTACAGGGTTTGCATTTGTATGTTGATGTTGCATTTGCATGGTTGTATATGTCATCAAAGCATGCTTAAACAATTCTCTACTCCTATGTTCAGGATACATGGTTCTCGGTTCTTTTATCTTTTATCCTTTTTAGTTCTACTTTGGTTGTAGGAACATATTGAGTCGATTGTATACTTGGGCAAGATAACTTTTTTAGTTTACCCACTTTTAGTTGGAAAAGTATAATACAGTGAGGAAAATATGGTTGTTCTTGCTTGTCTATGATTTTCAGAGGCAGAATTGGATGACAGCTGCTGTTATTTTACCACGTCTGAGATACTTTTAACTTGTTGCATTCCAGCTTTGATCATGCTTCAACCCCAGTGATATTTTTGTGCTCTAATAGTATGTCTTTCTGTACATGTCTTGGTAACCTTTCAGTTGACATAACGGTTTGATGGTTTGTGTATTGGAGAACTTGTGCAGTTTGCTGCGGGCACAGACTGATTATATTGATCTTTATCAAGTGCATTGGCCTGATCGGTTTGTATATTCTTTCTTTAATTAACTCTGTTGATATCAAACTCTGTGTACATACATGTGAATTTTCTTCCAAATTATTTCCTGCAGCTATGTTCCAATGTTTGGAGAAACTGATTATGATCCTGCCAGACAATTTAATGCTATTAGTTTTGATGAACAACTTGGTGCTCTAGGAAGAGCCGTTGATGCTGGTAAGGTCGGTAATCATATAATGGAGTTACCCTCAGAAATCATTTGTACAGCGAGTGAACATTACATAACGGTTGGTGGTGAAACTTTGTGTAGATCAGATTCATTGGTGTCAGTAACGAAACACCATATGGGGTCATGAAGTTCCTACAAGCTGCTGAAAGAAATCCCGCTTATCCAAGGATAACATCTGTTCAGGTGTTGTATTACTAGATTTTGGTTTCAAAAACTATTGCATGATTGTAAAACTGAGATGTGCCAATTTCGACGAGTTTACATATAGATGGGTCGATTTGGGTTATATTTTATCTCTGAAGGGTCAAGTGGGTTGAGCTTGAAGATTTAACTAGATATGGAATGGGTCAAATAGGTTGAGGGTCATCCGAAGTTCATAAAATATGAAGAAAAAGTTAGATTAGTATAGAATATGAAGTAGTACTTCTAAATCATTGATTCAAAAAAGTACGTACCTGTCGCCCCAACCTGGCAGGGCCTGTTTTGACCTGTTACCTACCCTGCCCGCCCCACCCATCTTGCCAGCTCTAGTACTGAGCCTAGCTTTTATTTATATTGTAGAACTCGTACAACTTGCTCTGCCGGAATTTTGATTCAGGATTGGCAGAGTGCTGTCATTTGGAGAGGTATTGAAGTGATTGCTACTGTTAATATAACTTTAACTTCAAATCTTTGATACTTCTATTATCTTAAGCCTACTTTGTTGCTAATGGTGCTTTCGCGGTTTTCTTCTAATAACTTTTAGGATAAGATTGTTGGCTTATAGCCCTCTGGCAATGGGTGTGCTTTCTGGAAAGTATTTGTTACCCGGTGGTGGTGCAGATGATGCTCGTTTGAATCTTTTCAGAGGCAGGTACTCAGAAGGGGAATCCAGATACAATCTATCCAACCCCACAATAAGAGAGGCTACTAAAGTAAACCCAATCTCTTACTTTGTGAAACTCTGCAATTCTTCGTATGCTTCATTTATTTTGATAGTCTAAGGTAAATGATTACCATACTCTATGTGGCATAACTATATTTGGTGCAGTAAAGCCTTTTGATTCTTAAATGGCAAAACAATGTTTCAACTTTAGCGATTCGTTTATATGTTTAGCTATATATATTGCAATGAAATCTCTTGTATTGACATCTAAATTATCATATGATGTTTATGTCACTCTTACTTGGACTGCCATATAGACTTATTTGTTCGCTTGACAATTTGTAGCATAGCCTCTTTTAATGTGACAAAGAATACTGATGCGAAATTTATAGTTTGGCACATGAACTACAACAACAACAACAATACCCAATCCCACTAAAGCGGGGTATGGGGGAGGTGGGATGTAGACAATCATACCTCCACCCGTAGGTAGAGAGATTGCTTCCAGAAAAGACCTCCAGCATCTAAGAGACCGAAAACAATAGGAAAAAGGAGAACAAGGAAAACCCGGAGAAAGAAGGGTTAGAAAAATAATAAAAGTATATAACAAATAAAAAAATATAAATAAAAAAACCCAAAGAAAAGGAAAGATATATATATATATATATAATTATATATATATATATATATATATATATATATTTAACTATAAAAAAAATCCCCCGTAAATGTGGTACAACCTAAAGCCCCCGAACCATAAACCCTAAGCCGCAAAGTGCAAACTCTCTTCTATCTACTCCTGGATCCTAATCTTCCGTCTCCAAGAGGACCTATCTGAGATCATGTCCACAGAGAGAGATAGCTCCTGCAAATCCGCTCTAACTCTATCCCCCCACCTTAGAAAGGGGCGACCCCGCCTCCTAGTGCCATCCACTGTAAGCGATTCTGCTCTCCTAACTGGTGCTGTTATAGGCCTCCTCTTAATGTGCCCGAACCACCTCAGTCTCCCTTCTCTCAACTTGTAGACTATAGACGACACTCTTAATTCGTTTCTAAAAATACCAACCGGAATTTTATCTAACAACGTTTTCCCGCACATCCATCTAAGCATCCTCATCTCTGCTACTTCTAACTTCTCCGCTTGCGCCTTTTTCAGAGGCCAACACTCTGATCCATATAACATGGCCAGTCTAACCGCTAGTCTGTAGAATTTTCCTTTAAGCCTAAGCGGTACTTTCTTGTCGCAAAGGACTCCTGACGCCGCTCTCCACTTCCTCCACCCTGCTTGAATACGGCTGGAAATATCCTCATCAATCATCCCCGTTCTGTGTAAAATGGATCTTAAATACCTGAAAGACTCCTGGGGTCTCAAAGCGTGTTCCCCTATGCAGATATCTTGGCTCCCCTCAATATCGGTCTTGCTAAAATGGCAAAAAAGATACTCAGTCTTACCTCTACTTATCCTTAGTCCTGAGTCCTCTAACGCAGCCCTCCACTGTTCCAATCTTCTATTTAACTCCTCTTTCGTATTAAAAACCAAGACAATGTCAAATCATACACCAAGGGATGCTCCATTGAATCTCTCTTGTAAGTTGGTCGAGAATGATTGCAAAGATGAAAGGGCTAAGTGCAGACCCTTGGTGGAGGCCGCGTAAAACCTGAAAGTACTCACTCTCTCCTACCGGGGTGCTGACACAGGACGAAGCACCCTCATACATGTCTTTCAAGACCCTAATATACCTCTCTGGGACGTTTCTATCGTTTAGAGTCCTCCAAATAAGCTCTCTAGGTACACTATCATAAGTTTTCTCTAAATCTAAGAATACCATATGCAAATCATGTTGTCTTTCCCTATGCTTTTCTACCATATGCAAATCATAAGCTTTTCTAGTTTGGCACATGAACTATAAACATACAATTCTATTGCGTTATTCACCTTCCAGGCTTCCACTCAGTGCTTTTCATTACAAACAAAACTATATCACTTCTACAAAAAATATGGTATGCTAGATATGTCAATAAGATCTTTTTTGGTTTATTTTATTCACTTTCCTAGTGTTGATTCTTGTATTTTACTGTAAGAATAGAGGTCATCACCTTAATGAGAAACACACCCAAATATAATTTCCAAGACGCTTTTACATGATGCATATGCAAATCTATACTATATGCTTAATTAATACAAACTCAATTCCCTAACTTCGGGCTTGAGGACAAGCCAGTTCTTTAAGGTATAAGGATGGTGCATGTGTGGAGTTGAGATGCAGGGAGTCACATGGATTGTTAAGGCAGCAAAGAGAGAGAATAATATAAAAGGATCCAGTTTCTTTAGTTTAGAGGATCCGGATAGCACCTTTTTGTTTAAGCATCGGCTAGGAACTTGGGCAGTGAAATTTTCCATTTGATTTGGGATCTATATCTGGACATCTGGTTTTGTTCCTTTTTTCCCTTGTTAATCATTGATATAATCCCAGTTTCTTCCCTTTGCTTTCCTATTTCATCTTAGTTTTGGATTTTGTAATGGAGGTATCAGCGTATCGCTTAATCTTACTAGTAACCAATTCGTTAGAATGGAAAAGGTCAATGACCAAAATATGGGCTTTGTCATTCTTAAAAGCCTGACTACTTTGTCATGACAGTATCAGACACACATGGTATGGCCGCATTTTTGTCAATAACTGAAAGAGCTCCACCCGTGATGGCTACATATATAAAAATTGTCAAGAACAGAGTGTTAAAAATCATATAAGCATGATGATTGGACAAATAACTTTACGTGTTCATAAGATTGAAAAAATACTCTTGCACATGTAATTTGCTATTGTAATTTGATGATTATATGTGTTAGTAGAGCCTTCTATCACGAAACTCCTGTTATCTGAATATTGCTACTTGTTTTTGCTGTCTATACTTTCAACGGCATTTTCTTGCAGACACTGATATTCTGCTTGATTTGATGATTGATTATGTTACAAATTAAATGATGTTGAGCTTGTATGTCGCACTTTGATGGTTAAATATGCTTCATTTTCTTTTTTCCTTTAGATATTGATTATGTTACTTCATTTTCTAACCCAATGAAATTTTGCAGGCATACCTTTCTATTGCAGAACGTCATGGTATCCATCCAGTATCTCTTGCAATTGGTATGCTCTTTAACACCTTCTTTTTTGTATTTATAATTCGTTCTTGGTATCCCACACACATGTGCTTTTTTTTTACAATGGATGAATCTTGAAATAGTTTCCATCTTTTTTTATTTGAAAGTTTTGAAACAATTCGCACTCGGTCATTTAACTCTTCATTTTCTGGGTTTCGCATATACTGATCGAGTAGACATGTGCATGCAGCTGTGGGAGGTTGGATCCACAAAATGAGAAATTTAAAGAAAGAAAATGATATTAAGCAAAAGAAACTTAAAAACTTTCTTTTTGTTATGGAGAAAAAAAATAAAAATGGACTTTCTTTCACTGTGATACTACTGGTGGCAGACCCGAGGTTTTTTTAAAACCTTTTATTTTTTAAGACAAGGTTTGCATGACCATTACAACATGTTTAATGGATGTGCACTATAGTTACAGAAACGAAATTATGTTTTATTCGGCTGCGTGTGTCTTGCTGGTTGTGGGTCCCTTCTCGACCCTCTCTTCTACTAGGTATAACCCTTTCTTGCTGGTTAATTTGGTTTCTTGTTTTTGGCAATTGTGGGCAGCTTTTGTTTTGAGACACCCTCTTGTGAGCAGTGCCATTTTTGGAGCTACAAAACTATGGCAACTTGAACAGGTTGTTAGTGCTTGTGATTTGAAGCTTAGTCCTGAAATCATTGCAGACATAGATGAGGTTCATTCAAGGTTTCCCAATCCCTGCTCCTGAGTTAACATTCAGCTCCTAGTTTTGGTAGTTTTAGCACTTTATACATCTTCCAATGCACAAGCTTAGACTTGTTGCCGGTTTGGTTTAAGTGATTTTTCAGGTTGTTGCTGAAAATCTACTGGCTTAATCGACCTGGCTGAACCAGACACACCAACAGAAACGGGTTTGGCTGGGCAGTGTTTTGATTTCCTTTTTAACAATTTTCACATAAAGGAACTCATGTAGTCATATGGCTCTTCAAGTTTAAGAATAGATATGAAAATTTATTTTAAGAGATGTATATGCTATTTTTGTTCATATAATTTCACATTGTTAAGAGATGTGTATTTTTGTTATTATTATTTTTTTTTTTGGTTTCTGTTATTTCAAATAACAAAATGTTTAACATATTTTCAAGATAAATTTAACATAACATTAATATTAGATTCAACATAAAATTTAACTAACAATACAATACAAATAAACATTGTCAATACTATGATTTTCACTCCTTAGATGACGTGTAAATTTTCGCCATAACATATTAGCAATTGAATCTATAACTTAATTCGTTTTGACGTTACTAATTATATCTAAAGGAAACCTTGTTTGAACCACGTTTAATTAAAGATTTTCATGACCATGTCTAGCCAATAATTGTCGGCTTTATCTTCCACCCGTGTGTAATTGTGTAATACACAACACGCATGATGAATCCACATTTGACGTCTCAATGGATAGTTTAATATATCTTTCAAAATATGCAATCTTGCTTTAGGTATACCATTTGCCAATCCTATGTAGTTCTTAATGGTCGAGTTTATAAAGTTAAATAATGCTATTTTTCCTCTCTCCACGTTGCCAAAGTGAGTAAAATTACTTTTATATACTTAATTGGTGTTTAAATTTAAGTTTAGTACAAGATGGTTACTTATTATTAGTTATTAATAAAAGATGAGGGACTACTATTGCCATTCCTCAAATTATATTGTCTACTTGTGTTGTTTGTGGCCAAATTCCTAAAAAAGAATCGAGAGAGGCTTGTTTTACCAGTTATATAGACCTTCATAAGTAGATAAAGTATATAAGGGAGCTTTAGACTTTTTAGAAGTCAAATTTGTATGCAAAAGTATGTTGGTGTCTGAAAACTAGTGAAGGAGAAAGAAAGGATTCTGATTTTGATTCAGTTGAGAGTGAAATCAAATGGGTATTGTGAATTCAAACTTTAAGGTATGTTCTTTTAGCCTTTTAGTTTTAAACCTTGAAGTTTTGGTATATTTTAAAGGAGTTGGGTGTTCTTGAAATTACCAAATTATGTTGATGACGATTAGTTTATCTATTTTCTGTTTGAGCAATTTGGTAAACTTTGAGGATGGAAATTGTAAGTGTGTTTGATGAATATATGGTGAAACCATGTATGAGTGTTGTTAATGGGTCATTTAGGTCACAATAATACGAATTATTATAAGGATGATCATTTGTGATAGTTGTTCCTAGTAATGTTTAACATATTTTTAAGTATTGGAATTACTTGATTTGAGTTTTGGTATGACATTGGTAGGAAAAGCAACTGTTTTTAGCGAACATGTTATTGTCCAATGGAGGACATGGGTGTGTCCAAGGGGGCACGGGTTGTGTCGTCCCATTCGGACAACCCCTAGGGTTTGGGGTACACCTCGTGCCAAAATGCTCCCACACATATGTGCCTAGTGGCACGGCCATGTAGGGCATAGTTGAGGGGTGTGTGTGGTGATTGTGTTTGTTAGCTGTGTATGGTAGGACACGTCCATGTTTAGGGCGTGTTAGATGTTGTAGTGTAGGCGGAAACTGTATTCTAACCTATTGCTTAATAAATACTTGTAGGTGTTATTTGTTGAACTTTATGGTGACGAATGCATTGTTGATCGAGCTGTATTATGGACTTTGAGACGATTGAGGTGTGTTACACAATCCATACGACGTGCTATGTGCATATGTGTTAGTTATATGTGTATATGTGATCTTGTTTTCTCTTGATGGAATTTATTTCCTGTGATGAATTATATTTCATGGGTTGAATCTATTTTCTATGTGGAATTATATGATTTTTCCTAGATGGAATCTATTTCCTATGTAAACTTATATGATTAGGGTGGAATCTATTTTCTGCTTGGAATCATAATTTTCTGGGTGGTATCATAATTGTCTGAGTGATATTTATTTGTTGATCGTATGTACTATATATAATTTACGCATATATGGTATGTGGGATTGTGTGTGTTTACTAAGTTTTATAGCTTACGCATTTGTTGTTTAATGTTATTAGAGTAAGAGGCTTCTCTATTATGTGTTCAGATTCTAAGTGTTACATTACAAAGAAAAGAATAAAGATACATATATACAGGTAAAACCCTAAAGCCCAAAGGTGCGGGCCCACTACACTCTATCAGGCCCTAAACATAATACTGATAATATAAACACTAACACTCCCCCTCAAGCTGGAGCATATATGTTAATCATGCCCAGCTTGTTACAAATGTGCTTAACTCTATTTCCAGGTAATGCTTTAGTAAAACCATCAGCTAGCTGACCTCCTGTCCTTACATGAGATGTTGCAATCGTTCCATCATCTATCTTTTCCCGAGTAAAATGACAATCCACTTCTATGTGTTTGGTTCTCTCATGAAATACTGGATTGTTGGCGATATGAATAGCAGCTTGATTATCACACCATAGATTCATTGGTTTTGACTGAGAAAATCCAATTTCATCAAGAAGATTACGTAACCATATAAGTTCACAAGTCGCCTGAGCCATAGCTCTGTACTCGGATTCATCACTTGAGCGAGAGACTACATTTTGTTTCTTGCTCTTCCAAGACACGAGATTACCTCCTACAAAGACGCAATAGCCTGTTGTGGATCGTCTGCTTGTAGGATCTCCACCATAATCAGCATCAGTGAATCCCTCTATGACATGGTGACCATTGTTTTGATATTTGATGCCATAACCAGGAGCACCTTTAAGATATTTCAAAATGTGACAGACAGCATCCCAATGTGTGGTTCTTGGAGATGACATAAACTGGCTAACCACACTCACAGAAAAGGCAATATCCGGACGTGTAATCGTTAAATAATTTAGTCTTCCCACGATCCTTCTATATTTTTCCGGATTTTCAAGAAGCTCCCCATCATCCGCTTTCAACTTAACATTTGGGATCATAGGAGCCTCACAAGGTTTTGCCTCGACCAAACCGGAGTCACTCAGTATGTCTAAGCAATATTTGCGTTGAGACAAACAGATTCCTTTGCGATTGCGAGATACCTCAATTCCCAGAAAGTATTTCAATGGACCAAGGTCCTTAGTTTGGAATTGAGATGAGAGGAATTCTTTCAACTTCTTAATTCCATTTTCATCACTGCCAGTAACGACTATATCATCAACATATACTACTAACAGAATACATCCAGAGTCAGATGAAGCGAAGAAGACCGAATGATCATAGGAGCTCCTTCTTAAGCCAAACTTGGTCACTGTTGTACTGAATCGTCCAAACCAGGCACGAGGAGACTGCTTTAAACCATACAAGGCCTTTCGTAATTTGCAAACTTTCCCATACTCCCCCTGAGCAACAAACCCCGGGGGTTGCTCCATGTAAACCTCCTCGTGTAAATCTCCGTGCAAGAATGCATTCTTCACATCCAATTGATGGAGAGGCCAGTCATAAGTAGCAGCCAGAGACACAAACAAACGGATAGATGATAACTTAGCAACAGGAGAAAATGTCTCAGAGTAGTCAACTCCATAAGTCTGGGCATATCCTTTGGCAACCAACCGAGCTTTTAATCTAGCTACAGATCCATCTGGGTTAACCTTAACAGTGAATACCCACTTACATCCAATAGTCTTTTTTTCTGCGGGTAACTCTACCAAAGTCCACGTACCATTCTGATCAAGAGCATTCATTTCATCAATCATGGCATTCCGCCATCCAGGATGGTTTAAAGCCTCACCGACAGTTGTCGGAAGGGAAACAGAGTCAATGGTAGAGACTAAGGAGCGAGAAATCACTGAAAGCTTATCATAGGAAACAAATGAAGCAATAGGGTAAGTACATGAACGCTTACCTTTCCGTAGTGCAATGGGAGCATCAAGATCAGAATCTTGAGATGATATGTCAGGAGATGGATCCTCTGACTGCTCGGACTCATGGATAGGAGGATCTGCAGGCAAAGAGGATACGGGTACAGGATCAGGAGATCTTTGACGCCTATGATATACATGAACAATTGGTGGTCTCGCATTCTCTGGATGGGATGTAGAAGAGACTGAGGACTCGGGAGTAGGAACAGTGTATAACAATATGTCATCATTAGTATCTTTTTCATGACAAGGAGCAGACACAGGAAAGAACGGAAGATCTTCATGAAAGGTAACATCTCGAGAGACAATATACCTATTAAGTGTGGGAGAGAAACACCTATAACCCTTTTGAATTCGAGAATAACCAAGAAAGACACACTTTAACGACTTTGGATCAAGTTTAGTTAAACCTGGTCGAGTATCACGAACAAAACATGTACTTCCAAAAATCTTTGGATCTATAGGAAACAAAGGTTTTGTAGGGAATAAAACAGAGAATGGGATTTCACCATCCAAAACAGTGGAAGGCAGTCGATTGATGAGGAAGCAAGCTGTGGAAACAGCGTCAGCCCAAAAGGATTTAGGCACAGTCATTTGAAATAAAAGAGCTCTAGCCACCTCAAGAAGATGACGGTTCTTTCGCTCAGCAACTCCATTTTGAGCTGGAGTATCAACACAAGAGGACTCATGAAGAATACCATTTTGAAGCATGTAGGACTGAACAGACTGAGACATGTATTCTTTGGCATTATCATTGCGCAACGTTTTAACAGAGACTTTAAATTGTGTCTTAATTTCAGCACAAAAGGAACAAAAATGAGTAAATACTTCTGAACGGTTTTTCATTAAATAAAGCCAAGTAGTTCGAGAGAAGTCATCAACAAAGGTAACAAAATATCTAAACCCGGTTTTGGACATTACAGGACATGGACCCCAAACATCAGAGTGTACTAATTCAAATGGGGACGCAGCCCGCTTGTTTATCCTAGAACTTAAATGAACACGCTGATGTTTAGCAAACTGACATGACTCACATTGAAGGGAAGATAAATAAGAAAATTCAGGAAACAATTTCTTCAGACTCTGTAAGGAGGGATGACCCAGTCTACAATGAACTTCAAATGGAGTTAAGGAACTGGAGCATGTTAAGGAGTATGGTTGTTGATGTTCAAATATATATAGGCCATTAGATTCCCGTCCTCTACCAATAATCTTCTTCGTCGACAGATCCTGAAAGACACAATGATCAGGGAAAAATGAGACACAACAATTCAAATTACGAGTAATTTTGCTCACAGACAATAGGTTGAACGAAAAATTAGGTAAACTCAAAACAGATGACAATGAGACAGATGGGGTAAGTTTAATTGTGCCAGAACCAATAACATGGGAGATGGTTCCATCAGCAACCATGACTTGGCTGGATGATCGGTGTTTATTGAAATCAGAGAGAAGGTTATGATTACCTGTCATATGATCTGAGGCACTTGAATCAATAACCCACTTGTAGGCAGAAGATACTAGACATTTACTAGATTTACCTGTCTCAACAAATGTAGCAGTTGAAGTAGAGGGATTCTCAGTTCCAAGACGACAAGTATACTCATCAGGTGTACTGGCAGTATGTGCAGATGAGCTCCTCTGATTACTTGCCAGGCGTTTCTTGCAAGTAAATTTAGTGTGACCCATTTCATGACAGTAGCGACATTCAACATTACTGGAATCAAATTGGGGTTCACGTGAGTCGTATGTTCGGTCCTGGTGACCTCCTCTCGAACCACCCCTATAACCTCCACGAGATCCTCCACGAAATCCACCGCGATATCCACCACGATATCCACCTCTACCAGCTAGAGCTGTGTTATGATCAGGAAGTGGAGTAGGCTGAAGATTCTCATTTCTAAGGACCCGAGCAAATGTTTCTTTAAGAGAAGGTATTTCAGATTCATTCAAGAACTGAGATCTGATAGAGTCAAACTCCGGTCGTAAGCCAGTCAGGAAACTAATCACAGCTATCTGTTCCCTTTGAGTCTGCATAGTCTTCACATCAGCACTCAATGGGAGAAGAGAGTTTAGTTCCTCATATGTCTTCTTGAACTCCATAACATAAGAGGTTAAAGACCGTTCTTGTTGTTCTCCACGATGAAAAGCCTTGCAAACATTGTAGATACGAGCGATATTGCTTTGTCCGGAATATAAGAAGTTGAGGTAGTCTATTAACTCTTTCACATATTCGCAATGACTAACCAGAGACGAGACAGAAGGCTCAACAGAATTAATAATCTGTAAGAACAGACGTGCATCATTTTGTAACCACAAATCACGACCACGGTCATCATCAGCTGGCGGATCAGCGGTTAGATGGGAACCCATTCCCATGCTTCGAACATACAGACGAACGGTTTTGCTCCATTCAAAAAAGTTGGTACCATTCAGCTTGTTATCGGTAAGCCTATTAGCTGTTGGGATCAAGTCAGATATACGGGAACCACCAGCAGAAGACTTGTTATCAGATTCATCACCATTGGCCATTTTACAGATAATGAATAATAATCAGAAGACTAAACAGAAGCAACACAGGCCAGAAATAGTTGCAACAGCTAGAAATCCCCCAAGAACTGATGATAAATACACGATTGACTATTATCAGATATGTCTTTACAAGCTATTACCCAGATTGATGTTTCTTTCCTCAGACCAGATGAAACCCAAACCAATGCACAAAATCAACAGAAAGTAACAACAATAATCTCACCAGAAACAGAATCAGGAAGTAGAACCGAGCTCCCGACTGAAATACGAAGGTCAACGGCAGCCGGACAGAGGTTCACGCGCCGGCGCGTGAACAAGAGGCGGCGGCGACTGGCGGCGCGTAGGAGGCGCATGGAGAGACTGACGGAGGTCGGACTGGATGCTGAAGATCGCCGGAAGATGCTGAGTGCTATTATGGGGGTGGTGAGAGCGACCGAGAAACTCTTAGGGATCGATTTAGCCAAGTGATGTGAACGGGAAGAGAGCAGGAGACACAGCCTGCTCTGATACCATGTTATTAGAGTAAGAGGCTTCTCTATTATGTGTTCAGATTCTAAGTGTTACATTACAAAGAAAAGAATAAAGATACATATATACAGGTAAAACCCTAAACCCCAAAGGTGCGGGCCCACTACACTCTATCAGGCCCTAAACATAATACTGATAATATAAACACTAACATTTAACAACCCACTTTTTTAAGTACAAAAGTTGGTGTTTAAAAGTACAATGATGTATTTTTCATTTATATTTTGTTTATATAAATATCCTTGGGTTTTATTCCTTACTTTGTGAATATGAAATTATAATTCATTTTAAAAAAAGGGTGTGACATAGCAAGTTCATGGGTCAATTTGCCAACGTGTATTAATTTTATTTTTTATTTTTTCTATTTTTTTCTCTTATTCAGTCCCACGTAACTCTAAATTCATCATTCTTGTTTGTTTGAGACCATCAAGAGTAGACATTTGAATCATCAAATATTTTATCGCTCGTAGCTAAATTATTTCATAGAAGAAACAAGCTTTGTATTTGTATTTAACTATCTAGATAATGTTGAATTTTATTTTGTATTTTGCATTAAGATTAAGTATTTTGACAAATAAGGGACAAAATTAGTAAAATTAAACCATTTGACCCATCGACCAGTTTATGACCCGTGAATCCGTATATTTAAACGGATTACGCGGGTCGTATATGTAACACCGTAAAACTCAAGCCAATTTTTTTTTAAATCACAGCGGAAGTATTGCAATAGAAAAATAGTAAGGATAGCAACACCCACAAACTTAAAACCAATACTGTTCAACAACACAATATATCGTTTAGTGTTACAAAAGAGTTCACAAAGATGACTCATCTTATCTAAAACATAATATCAGAGCGACAGTCAAACTTCCCCTGTACAAACAACCACCTACCGAAGCTCACCAAAACCTGCAACAAAGAGTTAGGGTGGGGAATTAGCACAAAGCTAAGTGAATAGAATTTAAGCCACAAACAGCAATAGCATAATCACAACAATCACCACAGAAACAAGACACACAAGGACTACTCAAGAGCGGGGCACCACGTATCATCAGAGGCACGGCGGCTCTGCAGAGCCTGCAACCCATATGCCGGCCAAGCATAGGTTTACCGATGACCGTCTGCTAACTGGCACAGTTAAACCCCATCTGCTGCAACAAATGTAACAGGGGTTGAACAACCGTACAACCAGAAGCAACCCAGTCCAGCCCATCACAAATCGGCTAACCTCCCTCAAAGACAACATGCGCACAGTAATCTTCACCGCGCACATATCTTGGACTCGATTGCAATCAATAAACAACAAATCAAACAATCACAATTTCCAATCACCGCACAATCTGTAACATCCTGAAAATAGGCCTAGTTGTAATTAGTTGTACCTTGTGTTTTAGTAGTTGTACTTTGATTTTAATTAAGTATATTAGTTGTTAATTGGAGTTTATGGCAGATAAAAAGTGGATATGTGAGGTGTTATATGAAAGTTGAGATTAATATGTAAAAGTGATAAAGTGTTAAACGGTTTCGCGTAATGATTCCGTAGATATCCTCGTTAGTTGAAACGGGTTAGCGTGTGACAAGTTGTAAGTTGAATAGGGGATCAAAATACCCGTGTTTATTTAATTAACCCCTCAGGTCGGTTTTCCCTTCCTTATCCCCTAGGGTTTTGTAAAACACACACTAGAACACATACATACGATTACACACACACACTTAAACTCTCTCAACGTTTAAAGAATAAATCAAGAATCAGATTGTTGCTAATGATTTCAGTTGATAGAATCTGTTCTTGAAGCCTGAGATCATCTCTTTTGTAAGTGTTTATGAGTTTTTGTAAACTTAGTTTGTGGGTATTGAGGAAGATGACCTAATTTGAAGGTTTAATTGAGTTGTAAGTGTTGTGATAAGTCAATAATCATGTTGGAACATATCTATGGGTGTTAAAGTAACCGTAAGAACGATTGAAATGGTGTTTGGGTTGATTTTTGAGTTAAAAACGCGAAAAACAGCGTCTGTCGGAGAACAAAGCTGACTTTTCTGTAAAAACCCTTCCTGCGGCTGTAGAAGAAAGGTCCTGCGGCCGTAGGGGCTGTTTTTATTCCTGCGGCCGTAGGAAAATGTTCCTGCGGCCGTAGGAGGGTGTTTTTCAGGTTTATTGAAATTAAGCCTTCTATGGCCGTAGGAAAAGGTTGTTGCGGCCGTAGGAGGGTATTTTATGTGTTTTATGAGGTTTACCGTCTACGGGCGAAGGAAATAAGGTTTGCGATCGTAGGTACATAACTTACGATCGTAACCAACCCTAGAATCATACTTGCGACCAAAAGGGGTTTCCCTTGCGATCGTAAGGGATGTTATTAGGGGGGGCTCTTGCAACCGCAAGGCTTGTACTTGCGATCGCAAGCAGGGGTCCAGGGCTGATAGCTTGTTTTACTTGTGTTTTAACCTGAAGGTGCTATGTATAAGTGACGATTAAGACTTGTGTGTATTGTATTAGGTGTTCGAGAGGAACCGGAAACCGTTGATCGTTGTGTCAACTTTCTGTGAGCTTAAGGTGAGTACCGGTTTCCCCTAAGGATCAGTAAGTAGGGCTAACTGTAGTTATCGTAATGTGTTATCAGTGTTGTTTTATGTGTCTGAGGTATGATATGCTAGAGACGATATTATATGAACAGTCGTGCCATGAGGTAAGTTACTTTATGAAATGTTAGATTTGAAATGATGTGATACGATACATGTTAATTGTGAGATGTTAGCATGTTAATGGAATTGATAGGGGTTATCTGGGAAATGTGGCTACGGGTAAAGTGTGGTTATTAGTGAAATGTATTTATGTGCAAACTGTGAATAACTGAGAAGTGTGGTGGTCGTCCGGACAAGTAAGTGCGGGAATTGTGGTAAGTGTGGAAATTGTGGGAAATGCTGAATTGGGGGAAATGTGGATTTCTAAAATGTGGTAAGTTGAGGACAGAGGTTCTTGACATGAGTTCTGAGGGTCTTGGCCTATGGCTAGGATCCACGTAGCTCTGTAACGTGTCGGGTGGACTGCTATTCGCTCCACACCCGTACGCTTGGTTGTGGCTGATTCCCCAGTTTGGGTCGTTGAGCTGGGTTGGCTCTCCCGCGAGATATGACCTTGCTGACTCGTCGGCACACCGCAATGTGGTAGACTAGCTTGTGTGTCGTACCTGAAATGTGAATCCATGCTTATTGATATTTATATGAAATCTGTACTCACTAGCTAGTGTAGCTAACCGGTGTATGAATTTCCCTTTTTGCAGGTTATTGACTATGGGCCTGGTGAGCTGGGTATACTTGTGGGTATTTTGTACATATCTTTTGGGAACGCTTGTAGTTAGTTTTCCTTGTTTCGGTGGTCGGTGTCTAGTTGGTAACACTGGCAGTTTTGGGACTTGGTGTAGTTTGTTATGTTTCTCATCAAGTCCGGTATCAATACTAATATTTTCTAATCAGTGGTTTGTTTCTACTGCGATCTTTTGATTAATCGTGTATAAAAAGTTTAAATTGGCGCTAATTTTAAGCTCGTGAAACCCGGTGTTACACAATCATAGTGTCAATCACCATATAATCACAATCTCAATCTCCTTACCATCATCATACCGATTTCCAAATAATCATATCAGATTAAACAATCTATCGCATGATTAAATACTATGAATCCAGATAGTCATCATAATCATAACTAATACCACTAGTGAGTTAAAGTCCACTCACCTGCGTCCTCGAAAATCAAAGCTCAGTGTTCTTATATTACTCAGTCTTCAGATCCCCTAACAACACAACAAACAACCAAATCAGTAATCCAAATCATAATTAACTCCAAAAGTCAAATCAATTCACTAACACGTCAAAGCTTATCTGATATACTTGATCATGTATAAACCAACAAGGAATATACTCAAAATCATTTAAAATATCATTATATAAGATATTAAATGTAACACCCTAAATGGGGTCTAGTTGTAAACTGTAGTACATGTAGCCTTAACAGTTGTACGTTGACATTAACTGGTGTTTTGTTGCTAAATGTAGTATACATGTTGCTAAATGGTGTCCAAAATGTTAATTGGTGTTTTAAACATGAATTGGTGTTAAATGGTGTTAACTGGTGTTAAATGTGGATAAAAATGTAGTATTGTGAAAAGTGTCATAAGTAGACCAAGTAGACAAATAGTTGAACGGTTTTGGATAATGGTTCCAAAAATATCTCCGTTAGTTGAAACGGATAACCCTAAGTTATGTAATAAGTTGAATAGGAGAACAAAATACCTATGTGGGGTATTAGCCAACTTAAGTCGGCCTTTGGCTTCTTTCTTATCCCCTGTTGAATCAAATAACACATACACACTTTCATACGTATGAAAGTGTGTAGGTTTTGGTTGCATATCTGCCTCTTGTAAACTCGAGGTGAGTACCGGTTTCCCATGAGTCTCAGTAGGTAAGTTATCTGTGGTACATGTTGACACGTGATTGGTGTATTGATACGTGAAAATGGAGGTATGTTATGATAGAGTTGTACAAGCATTATTATTATTGATATGAAAGATATTGTTGTGATTATATGCGCGCATGAACTGGATCCTTATTGGATCAGCTATTTGTTTATGAAGTTTTGTCCGGACACTGAATTGGAGAACACGAAGGTCAGTCAGGTAGACGGGTGTTAGTATCTGGCTGGGTTCCCAGGGTCCTTAGGGACTACGGATTGGGGAACTAACGGTACTCAAGTAGTATACTCTTGGGTAGGGCTCTGCAGGCCGCCATTCCTCTATGGAATGGGGTTCCTTGATATATGGGAACCAGTATGAAAGATATGGTGTACCACGTGGACTGTTGTTGGGTTGTTGAGCGGGGTTGGCTCCCGTGCAACATACGACTACTGCTGACACGTTTGGCTCGCCTCAATATGATAGGGATAGCCCTGTGTGCTGTTCTGATACATGATAGCCTGCTTATCGTTGCTTATGTGTAATTGGTGCTCACTAGCTAGTTGTAGCTAACGGTGCAAAATTAATCTTTTTCGCAGGTTGATGTTAGAGGCCTGGTGAGGCGGGCACTGATGGTAGCTTTTGTTGTATATATCTTTTGGGGAACACGTGGTGGTATGTATGGATCCGATGGTCGGAAAACTTGTAGGTAACGCTTGTAGTAAACGAACTTGGCTTAACTTTTGATGTAATTAATTAGCCGAGTCAAACCACGTTGTTTTTGTAATTGGTGTTTAATTCCCCTGTACGCTTTTGATAATCGTTGTTAAAAAGTTTTAATTAACTCTAATTTTAAGCTCGTTAGGGGTGGCGTTACATTAAACATGTAGCAATCAATGGTACATTCATAAGGCTTTTCTAACTTCATTTATATCCAATTAATCCGCAAACCCAATCTGTTAAGCTTATAACACTAAATCGGCTTGACACACATGTCAAACATTCTAGGAACTCTTAACATATCATATGAAGCATGGAATAATCAATGAAACATGAACACAAGCCATTTAATTCCATTTCTCGAATTAAAGTATGCAATTATCGCCAATTTACTCATAAACGGGTCAACACCTCCCTGAATAGAGTTTACTAATAAAAACACCCCAAACATATCTTATAACCATGTATGGACATATAACAATCAACGAAATGCATGCAAGTTACTTCTAACTTTCACTTCATGCAATAAAGTTCACAAATATCATTACTATCTTCATAAACGGGAACCGACATACAAGACACCTCATTTATAACAAATATGCTTATAGGAACCATTATTAATCATATCAAACATGCGACAATCAAAGAAACACGTAAACATTACATCCGAGCTCATTTCTTAGAATTAAAGTGAGCAACTATCCATTCATAAATTCTTAATTAACTCAAGACAATTCTAATCATGGTTCATCATCAAAAGTACCTCAAATATAACATATGGGTCATATTATAACTAAATATGAAAGCAAAGAACTAAACATCAAGCAAATCACGACCGAAAACAAAGCACAAAAATGTTAGCAGCACAGACCACGCGGCCCGCGTCAGCTCTGCAACAGCAGGTTGTTCTTCATGTACGACCAACAACTATTCAACAATCAAAATCTCGATTTCCAGCACTTGAACTCACTAAAAACAGTCCTAAACATCATATAAACTTCATATAACATACTACTAAACATATTGCAAACATCAAAACATATTAAAGATCATCAAATCATGAATTCTTAATTTCAAAATTCATCAAATACCTCCATTAATGGTTTTAAGCTTCAATCCTAAAAAACACAGTAATTCATCATGGAATCACACCAAATCAGTTTATAACTTCATATTTATACCAACTAAACACATAACCAACATCAATTCTCATAAACCCCACTTGATCATAAACCCTAGAAATCAGTCCATGGTGTTCTTGAAAAGAATACTTGAAGAATCAAAAGAACACATATTCAAATCACTTACATACTTTAATATAGCAATAATCCAAGCAAGAATTCAGAGATTAAGGCTGGAACAAGCTTTCTTTGAAGAGAAGAACACATACACACACAACACATACTTCACAGTGAAGTAAATAAGAGAAATTGACTTCTAAAAGTCAAATATAAAGTCTAGGTCGGCTGGGAATTTAATTAAATGACACACAATGCAACTTATCTGATAACTAACATACATGAACCTAAATAAAGCGGTCATATTCAATTAATTAACACGTAACGAGGTATTATTTGGGACCCTCGTGTAAAAACAAATCATATGGTCCAACTAACATATTAAAATATTAAAACTAATATTTCACCTTTTTTTTACCTCGTGGTCCAATTAAAATCATCAAATAAACATATTATGGCAATTAAATAATCAATTACCATAAATAATTAAATATAATTAATTATAATTAATAAACAAATAGTTTGTCATCTCGTATAAACTACAAGGCCCAATAGGAGGATATTACAGTATAGTGTTTTTACATATACAGTTCTTGTCATGTATCCTAACACGAATATTTGAATGAATCGTGTTCATATCATGATTCACTAACTCGTAAACCCGTGACATGTCAATCCAAACATAACATGATTAACACTCCTAAGAGGACGAGAAGACGATTCATTTAAGAACCTAATTATTGCTAGAACATGAGACCTATCTCATCACTCTAGTTAAATTATAACACTTCTGATTTTATTTTTAATATAAAAGGTAAAATGATCAAATGCAATTGCATTAAACTTCACCAGCACCACTAACAACCACTGCAATTAGAACTATAAAATAACTTCCCCTATAAAAAGAACAAGATAATCAATCGAATGTTTATATGAATAATTACATTTTAAGAGTTCCAAAATTATAATTTATGTAAATAGTGATTCGATCATAATATTGCAAATAAGCGAATGACAAAAATATAGCACATATTTGTAAAAGTAAAAATATCATGATTATTAGTTTATTATGTATTATTCTTGTTGTATGTAAATCATCTTCCTTTTAAAAAGAACTTATTTTACCAAACATCTCACCAATTTTTAATAAAAGTAAGATCATATAAATAACTTTAAATTATGTCTAAGTAGTTTAAGAGAGAAATTTAAGTGGAAACCTTATAATACATCAAAAGAGGTTTGTACAAAAAGATACATTTTTTTTGAAAGGCTACAAAAGATACATTTATATATACATGAAAGTTGTCTAGTATGTGTTGGGGAGATAACCATATCAACCCATAATCAAACCTGTCTATTATAACAAATATGATTTGATGTTAAACCATACATTCAGTTTTGAACTTAGAATGTTGAAAAACATGTGTTGTTTTTCAAGTGACTTGAAGAATTAGCTAAGTATGAAGAATCAGCTGAGTATCAGCTGAACACTAAGTATCAACCAAAGGACCAACTTCAGAAGATCAGTAGAGAAGAAAAGACAAGTATAGAAGCATCAGCTGAGTGATCCCAATCATCAGCTGAGGATTTCATCAGCTAAGGAACAATTTCTATTAGCTAAGCAGTGAAAGTGATCACCTGAGTCTACAACTTTGATTAGTTGAGGTCTTCTTTCATCAATTAAGTAATTTTATCTCACTTAGTCTTTTTCCCATAAGCTTATCACTCTGAATGATCAGTTCAACATTCTTGATCGACTGAACATCTAGATTGATTAGCTTATATCTTTTCATAGCCTAATGTTTGATCAGCTGAGCATCTTTATGATCAGTTGAGCTAACATCAGTAGCTGAGTCTTTCACATTCCTTTAGCTGAGCAAAATTATGTTTGCATTTTAGTGTATTTGTATTAGCTGAGTCGAGAAAATGTAATAGTTGATAGATGTATCTTTATATTTATTCTTAAGTCAAAGGCAGAACATGTGTGTTCTATTATACCTTTATATATGTCTTTGTAAAAGTCTAAGCACCTTTTGAATCTGTAAAGAGACAAAAAGGGGATCTTATCCTCTGAAAAAGGTAAAAGATGCTTTAGAAGAAGAAGATCTCGAAGATTTGTTTCAACAACTAAGTATGGCTGACAACTCCATACTTGGTAAAGTCAAATCTGAAGAAAATATTATGTCGTTTAAAGTACAAGCATGGAAGGGGAAACTTATACTTCAAAGACAAAAGGTATAGGCTTTGATATTATAATATTGTTAGTGAGATGTACTTTTGGCAGAAAAGTACATTCACTTTATACAATTATGCATTGTTTTTATAAATTTATTTTAACTTTTCACCCACTAACTTTATCTAATATAATAATATATCCTATGTACTTTTGTCTCCTATCTGCTTTGCACCAACCGCACGCCATTGCTCTATATATACTACAGCATGTAGAGCATGTTAAGTACGTTGAAATCTCATTTGTTGAGAACTACACAAGAACTGAAACAATATTAGTTTTAGAGGCAAGTTCGAAGCTGTTAGGCAAGAACAAACTTTTAAAGTTAGCATTATTTCGTGTAGAACAAACTTGGTCATATGTTTAACATCCTAAACATTAATTGGTTAGGATTAGCTTTTATCTATGTATTAGACAGTTTGTTACCACCTTATTGAACTTGGATTTTCCGCATCCAGTTCATGTAATTCTTAATTCATTTCAATAAGAATTATATAAAGTATAATCATGTGTCTTTAAATTTTAAAAAAAACTAAAGTTTGTATTCAACCCCCCTTCTACAAACATTTGTTGTTGTAGTATCCAATCGGGACCAACAATATGATAAACAAAATAGGCGTTAAGTTTATAAAAGGCTTCTTGTACTTGTTTGTCAAACTTGAGCCTTGCAAACCTCAACCTCACAAACCTCAACCACGTACATATCTATAAACTCAGATATTGGGGAAATAATGGAACCGATAAGAAATTAGATTATAAGATTGATGGAGGTCATTGTAGCGATGATGACAGCTCAAAGGTGGTGGTGCCGGCTCAAGGCAGTGGCTAGAGCCTGGAGACGGTCTTTGTTGGTCATCCGCTTCGACGGAAAGAGAGATAGAGTGAGAAGTGGGTGGTCGGAGGTGTTTGGTCATGACTGACATAGAGAGAAGTAGACGTGAACGGTAGAGAGAAAGAGAGGGGTGGTGGAGTAGGTGAGGTGGCCGAAGCTGGTGGTGAGTGATGGTGGCACTGAAGAGAGAAAATTCAAAAGAGAGGAAGAAGGTGTAAGTGATGTGAGAGAGGAGAGATGTATATTTTCTCTCTTTGTTTTCAATTTTTTAACTTTTAAAACAATTCAAAACTAAAATAAAAACTAGAATATATATTTAAAATTGTGGACAAGAATAATTTGATCATTTAAAATTTACTTGACATCTCGATTAAAAGTCAAACCATATAAATAAATAGTTAGAGATAAAAACCATAGAAAACCACTCAACTATAAGAATAAAAATTGTAATTAACTAAATATTTTATTACTTAGATTTAAAAAGTACCCTGTTAAGTATTACTTTGTAAATCCACGTCACTCATCCAGAGATTAGAAGCCGTGACCTTCCTTTTCGAAGCCCACTTTGTCTTCCTCCGTTCTTCCCGGCGTTCAACCCCCAGTGCGATTCCACCTAATCACACACTTCCAACTGTTTTCTGTGTATCAATATTGTGCTCCAATCGATGCATTTATTGTGTTCAGATTTGGTAAGATAGCTGTTAGTGGCCGAATCCCACCATACAGGTTGGCAACCACCACCTCCATTAACCGCCGTGGCAAGGTGGTGGGTTTTGCTGCAACCGCTTTTCTACCTTTACAGCTATTCCTTCAATCAGAATGAATCAAGAGATATTGGTTTGTATTTCTAGTTGTTAGTAATTTGTAGTGATCTTAAGCGGAGTAAAGAATTAGGGGTTTTAGCTTTGATGGGTTCAAAGCCGTGGCTCCAACCAGCTCCAATTTATCATCCATTGGAGACTTATTGGGATACAGAAGATGACGCTCCTGGTCCTCGATGCGGCCACACTCTCACGGCCGTCGCACAAACCAAATCTCATGGTCCTCGCCTCATCTTGTTCGGTGGTGCCACCGCCATTGGAGGTGGCCAGTCCTCAGCAGTTCCCGGCATCCGTAATTGACCATCTTCATTGGCTCTTTGTCTAGAAATTAATTTAATTTCTTTGAACTGATTGATATTTTGAATGCTATCATTCTAGGGTTGGATGGCGTGACGAACTCTGTTCATGTATATGATATTATTACTAGGAAATGGACCAGGTTGCTTCCGCTATACTTTATTTTTGCATTCAATAGTTCATTTCGTTGATTTTCTTTAATTTGATTGTTAATTAATAAAATTTTCAGAATTCAACCTGCTGGGGAGCCTCCTTCACCAAGAGCTGCTCATGCAGCAGCTGTTGTGGGAACCATGGTTGTATATCAGGTGATCAAAAAGTAAATTTACAAACTACAAAGAATTGTATGCATAGTTTAGGTTTTCAGTTTTGATAAATTTGTGCTATTGTTAGGGTGGCATAGGTCCTGCCGGGCATTCAACAGATGATCTTTACGTGCTTGACTTGACAAATGACAAATACAAATGGCACCGGTAAATTTGTACAGTCAGAGTTTGGGCTGTATATTCCTTCTTCTTAAGCTGTTGGTTGTTTACTTAAATGTTGGTTCGGTTTCTTATTTGGAGTGCAGGGTTGTTGTACGAGGGCAGGGTCCTGGCCCTCGTTATGGACATGTGATGGATTTGGTGGCCCAACGCTACCTTGTTACTGTTAGCGGCAATGATGGTGAGCTTATTGCTTTTTCTGTTTTGTTTATTTTCTATGCACCCAGACAATGATAGTAGATCTATTAGAATGACTAATAATTTGAATATAAACAAATTAAAAAAGCAAACAGAGCTAATAACAAAGGATTTCCACACGTCATACGTCAAAAAGAAGGCTTATAATGCTGTTGCTATGATTCTGCACATTCCCATTTTCCCTAGTTAAAAGTGAGCATATCTATTGTACTGTAACAAGGTAGTCTTAATTTTTCACACTTAAACATATTGTGGGTATCAAGGTTGACGGTCATCTCAGTTTTTAAAAATTTCTTGATCGTTTTTGTTATTTGTTGTTGTAATTATTGATCTTAAAATTATCCAAAACAAAAGGGGGTAATGGATGACTAAATTGTAAATTGTAATATTAGCAACTTAGGAGGAATATATTTTTTTTATCAGCCAACAAAGTAAAGCATTTCATTCAAAACTAACAACAGCCTCGCTTTGTTGTTAACATCTTCTCTAGGAAGTGTTTTATATCTCTACATTAAATTAAAATATCTATCTTCTCATTTTAGCTGTTACTTATTGACTTCAGTTCTTTCTTTTCCTGTTTATATTGTTAAATTTTAGGTCTACACTTATTGGTTAAATTTTGGTTTCAGACTAGCAGAGTCTCAAAAGTTCTCGTTGTTAAGTATTATACGGTTCATACTTAGGTTTAATATGTTAATTTACTGTTTCTTTTACTGACTACTTGCAATGAAAATAGAGTTGAGTTGGGACTTACTGTTCTGGTTCTAATGAGATGTCAAGCAATTTCTGCTACTTTATAGTTCTGTGGTAGTGTAGCATTGAAATGCTATCTGCTGTTGTTTATTCAATTATGTCATTTTACTTTTGGATCATATGCTTGACTTTTTTTATGCGTACTTCATTTTCAAAATGTTTTTTTAATCGGAAAAAGGTGTGCAGGTGCTCATTTTCGGTCCATTGTTTAAACTACATCTTTAGTAAGTAGTACATAAACATATAATAGCAACGTTTTTTTTTCTTCTAGGAAAGAAAGTGCTTTCAGATGCCTGGGCTTTGGATACCGCTCAGAAACCATATGCTTGGCAGAGACTAAATCCAGAAGGTGATAAACCTTCTGCTAGAATGTAAGTACATAATTTAATTGTGATTAAAGTATTTAAACTTCCGTAGGTCATTTGTCTTGACACTGTAATGGTCTTCTGTTTCTTTACTCATGACTCTGAAATAGTTCCTTACTATCATATTGTCCTTCTGAATATATGTTAAATATTTAGTATGTGCCACATCGGACTGGAAGATTTTTTTATTCTTCTTCAAAATTTTAAATTATTCATGGGAACATGTTACAACTAACCTGCTTCCTTTTATTTGAGGGTAAAATTATAGAAGGCCATGCTTTTCAAGATGGGTTTTGTATTTAGTTTAATATATTCTTTTACAGGTAGTTTAACCTAAAATGAATGTGCTTCCATGAGAAGTGATATATCCAAGCCTCCTAATGCCACTAGGCCTAAACCCACCGAATCTTGAAAAGGTCCTACTACTTCTGACGACCTTGGATGTGTGACAAGTGGCATTAGGAGGATTAATAGGCTACTTTTTAATACGATATATCATTTCTTTGAAAATATTGGATTCGCTTAGTCGATGGCTGTGTCTGGTTAACCAAACTTATGTATTTAAATCCATGCCCATAGACTTAAACATCCAGATAAGGCTCATTTTGTAAAACCAATATTATATGCAAATCTGTATACATGGAACTTTGACATCCCGATATGATCTTAGTTTAATGTCAAGATCTATGCTTATTCATGTCAAATAAATGTCATATCTAAATCCATAACCATGGAAATCTGGCATCTAGACTTATGCTGTAAGATTTGACTGTTTTTATCTTACCACTTTGCAGGTACGCAACTGCTAGTGCCCGCTCAGATGGTATGTTTTTGCTTTGTGGTGGAAGAGATGTCTCAGGCACGGTATGGCTTAGAGCATTACTTAAAAATAATTCTTCATATAAATGTTTTTTGTATTATAAGTTTAGTTTTGAAGCAGCTTATGTTTGGTTTTAGTAGTTATACATGGTTATCAACTTATCATCACATGCATGGTAATTGGTACTAGTGGTAACATATATAGTTTACGGTTTGGGGAAGGCTCTTCAAGGTTTTAGCATAAAGCCTCAAGGCATTCACTTCTGAAAATAAGTGTTCTATATCTTATATCTGTACGTGTATCAGCACTTGGTTTATGCACCTAAATGGGATATTTAGCTTGAGGATTTAACCATCACAACCAACTAGTGGATACTCAAAATTAAGAGTTATGGTTAATAATAACAAAGCTTGTTCATACTATCAAATTGTTTCCATTCTCTAACGCAGTAGCACTTCATATTGTTGTTACACTATGTATATTCCTTGAATCAATAGGTTTTGTATATGTGCATCTGCAGCCGTTAGCAGATGCTTATGGATTGCTCATGCACAGGAATGGTCAATGGGAATGGACACTTGC
Source organism: Pulicaria dysenterica (assembly GCA_947179395.2). Taxonomy (NCBI): domain Eukaryota; kingdom Viridiplantae; phylum Streptophyta; class Magnoliopsida; order Asterales; family Asteraceae; genus Pulicaria; species Pulicaria dysenterica. The sequence goes on along the minus strand of OX359288.1, from coordinate 72,328,291 downwards.
ACCTGGAGTTTCACCTTCACCAAGGTACCAACATGCTGCGGTAAGTAACATGTACTTGAAATGAATAATACTAGAACAATTAATATTATGAAGTCCTGCTTACAAATCATGTGTTGGTTATCAGGTGTTTGTTGGTGCTAGATTGCATGTTACTGGAGGTGTTCTTAGGGGAGGACGAGCAGTAGATGGTGAAGCAGCCATTGCAGGTTAATCTTTATTTAAGTTCATTTATTTTTAAAATCGATGTCTAAACAAATTGATGAAGAAAATGTAGATGTTTTACAACAGTTTTGGACACGGCTGCTGGAGTTTGGTTAGATAGACATGGCATGGTGACTTCCTCACACAATAATAGCAAGGGCCAAACTGAAGATCCTTCTTTGGAGCTCATGCGTCGTTGTAGGCATGCGGCTTCATCTGTGGGTGGTCGTCTATACGTGTATGGTGGTCTTAGGGGTGGTAAGTCTTTATTTCCTAGTTTCATTTACCAGAATACCCTTTTCCCAAAAAAAAACATATCATGTAACATGATAGAAAGCATCATCACTTGCTTGTATTGTTGCATAATATTAGTTGTTTTATGTATTGCAGATGTGTTGTTGGGTGATTTTCTTATCGCAGAGAATTCGCCTGATAGTGGTTCTCCTATGTTGACATCCGAGAGCATTTCTAATGTGACAAGTCCCAGAGCAAATAGTTTGAACTCGTTTCATCCTTTGTCTCCTAACGGTAGACCGGAGAGTCCGTCTGGTAGCTTGAGGTTAGTTTTTTTTTTTCTTTTTGGTTTTGATTGAATAATCTATAACTGGTTACAATTAGATGTGAAATTTCAACCCTTATTGCTTATGAATGGGTTGATTTGGGCTCTGTCTTGTCATAAACTGGTCAAATAAGTAAAATAGGTCAAAGGGGTTAAAAGTTGTTAAAGTTTTTCTGGAATGCCATCCTAAAAATTTTCATTCAAGATTTAGATAATTACTGTAAATTTGTAATAACTTTTGCTTTTGTGATCAGTTAACACATTGATTGTATATAACTATATATAGACGTATTTAAGAAATAGACAAAAAAGTATTTGTGGGTCAACCTGTTAATGACAGATATATAAATGGTCTATTTCAACCTGTACCATTTTGGCCGATTACCCAACCCATATGGCCATATGACCTGCTCATCTTGTTTGCTCTTAGGTTTAGCATGTAATGTTGTTGTACTGTGAGAGTTGATATACAATTGTACATATTCTAGTATGAACAGAGAATCCATGGAGAGGCTTGCTGAAGCATCTGCTGCTGAAGCTAAGGCGGCTAATGCTGTGTGGCAAGCTGCACAGGCACATGCTGCAAATTTAGAAGGAACTCCAGCTTCAGAAGACTCACAACCTGCAGATGCCAATTCAGAGGGTAGTGATACAGAGGGAGATGTTAGACTTCACCCAAGAGCTGTATGTGTTCTCAACCTGAATCTGTGTTTGGTATGACGGAATTAAACAAGAAATCGAATAGCCATTTTTGTTGGAATGAGAATAAGCTGTTTGTCTTTTTGAAGGAATGGAATGAATTATTCCTCAACGAATGTGATTACTTCCTTTTTGCTGATTTTCATTCCATGGGCAGAGGTTACAGTTTTTTTCCCTTTTACTACCTTTTCATTGTGAAATGGAAAAGAAAAAACTTAAATATAACCTTTTCCTTGTTATCTTCAACAACCCTTTCCCCCTGAAGATTGTAAGACTTCAAATTTTTTTTTTTTAATTTTGCGAAATAACAATTTTATCTTCATTTTTGGATTTATTTCCATTCACATGAACACACACACACGTATGGACACTGTCTAGAAGATTTTAGAAACTTCTAGAACTCTATAGAAGACTCTTAACATATTCTAGAAACATTTAGTACCCTAAAGAAGTATGTAGATATGGTAGATAGTTCTAGTATGTTATACCTTGTCAATAGTTGGTAATAATCTCTAAAATTAGGGTTGTAAGTTCGTTATGCATAATTTAATTGGATGTTTTGGTATTGGGAGTGTTTGTTTACCTTTCCATAGTAAACCATGGGAGAGCAGATGCTGATGAGCCGATTATCCTCTTGAAAGTTGGTTATTCTATCTTTTTACTTTTTACTTTTCGTCTTCTAAAAGCTTGCCAATTTGATTCATGTGACCTACCTCTAAATGGGACTAAGCATCACCATATGTAGATATCAAGTTCAATTGTAGAGCATTCCTTTGAAGTCTTTCGAAGTGTCCTCTTGATTCTTTATCTTCACTTGTCTCTTAGAAGTTAGGGTTAGTGTTAGTGTTAGGCTGAGCTAGTGAGAGTGAGGTTCTGCATGGTATTTTAACAGCCCTCAGCTCCGTGTGTGCATGTGTGTGTACTGCACACATAATCATACCAAACAATATGTTTCAATGAGCATGATATTATTACATGTCAACCAAGCATGATGGAATGTAACGAGTTAATGACTCGTTCCATTACCCATTCAAAATTGTTAAAGGGTGTAGGCTTCTGGCCGATTTAATTAAATAGAGACAGCCAACATATGTGTTTGATTGGGATTATGAAAGTTCCTAATTTTTAGGGATAATGCAGATTTATCCTTATCTTATCTCTTGCTGGCAGATTTAATCTATTTAATTTGAATTAGCAGATATAGATAGAGTTTATTTGAACTCAGATTTTATCTCTACAGCTAATTAGAGTTTTGGATAAGATTAAAGTAGCTGAAGCTTATCTTTCCAGCAGATTAGTTGTAGATCAACTGAAGCTCTATAAATAGGACCCTAATGTACTTGTAAATTCTTGTAGCACCTAAATAAAAATTCTCCTAGTTAGCCCGTGGATGTAGGCTGGTAGTCTAATCAGCTGAACCACGTAAATCTCTGTTTCTTCTCTGTTTTCTTACTGTTTTATTGCATTATACAACCTGCGATTTGCTGCTGTACCTGTGCTTGTGTGCGATTGATCATAACAAGTGGTATCAGAGCACAGGCTCTTGATCCAAATCGCATCAGCATCTGTTTTTCTGATTAACAAAAGAAAAAACAGCCTGTTTTTTTTTTCTGTTGACTGCCGATTTGAAGAGAAAACAAACAGTTGGAGTGGGAGGTCCTTTTACCGGCAGAAAACCATTCTGTTATTTTTTTTTCGAGACAATGGCTGAAGACGGGAAAGTGAAGATCGAGAAGTTTGATGGGGCAGGATTTTGGTTGGTGGAAGATGCAAGTCGAGGACTTGCTGTGTCAGAAAGATTTAGACGCAGCATTGACCGGTGAAAAACCCGAGAAGATGGAAGATGATGAATGTGCTGTCCTTGACCGAAAAGCCTTGGCTGTTATCAGATGTACTCTAGCAAAGAATGTGGCGTTCAATATTTTGAAAGAGACTACTGCTTGCGGGCTGATGAAGGCATTATCAAACATGTATGAGAAACCTTCTGCTTCGAACAAAGTTTTTCTGATAAGACAGCTAGTTAACACCAGGATGAAGGAAGGTGCGTCGGTTACCTCGCATGTTAATGATTTTAACTCGATTATCTCTCGATTGCTATCAGTTGATATCAAGTTTGATGATGAAGTTCAAGCACTACTATTATTATCCTCGTTACCGGAAAGTTGGTCAGGAACCGTCACGGCTATTAGTGGTTCGTCTGGAACCACCAAACTCACTTTCGAGGGCATTCGTGACTTTATCCTAGGAGAGGATATAAGGAGACGTAATACTGAAGAATCATCGAGCTCCCTCCTTAATACCGAGGGGAGAGGTAGAAAGAAAGAAAGAGGTAATGGCAGGGGCAGATCTAAGTCAAGGAAAAGAAGCCAGTCAAGGCCAAGGAAAGATATACAATGCTGGAACTGCAAGGAGATGGGGCACTTCAGAAATCAATGCCCTAAACCATCTGAGAAAAAGGAGGTGAATGCAGCAATTGACGATTCAGACGAGGCCCTTATCTGCTGTGTTGAAAATTCAGTGGAGTCATGGATTATGGATTCTGGTGCATCGTTTCATGCCACTCACAGCACGAAGACGATGAAGAATCTACGAACAGGTAACTTTGGTAAAGTTCGTTTGGCTAATAATCAATGTTTGGATATTACAGGAATGGGTGATATCGACTTAAAGACTTCATTAGGCTCCACTTGGACACTAAAGAACGTAAGGGTCATCTCTAGCCTGAGGAAGATGTTAATTTCCATCGGGCAGTTGGATGACGAGGGTTTTGATGTCAGTTTTGGTGGAGGACAGTGGAGAGTTGTCAAAGGGAATCTTGTAAACGCCAGAGGCAGAAAGCGAGGTACTTTATACATGGTTGAAGTACCTGATAGGGGGTTAAATGCCGTGACCGGCTCGGTAAAACCATCCACATTATGGCATCAACGCCTTGGCCACATGAATGAGAAAGGGATGAAAATGCTCGTTGCAAAAGGAAAGCTTCCAGACTTAAAGAAGGTAGATTCGGAGTTCTGTGAACCTTGTATTCTTGGCAAGAAAAAGAAGGTATCTTTTGTGAAGACGGGTCAGACACCGAAAGCTCAGAAATTGGAGCTTGTTCACATGGACGTGTACGGACCAACACCTGTCCCTTCTTTGGGAGGTTCTAAATACTATGTAACCTTCATTGATGATTCAACACGCAAGGTATGGGTTTACTTTCTTAAAAATAAATTTGATGTCTTTAATACTTTTGAGAAATGGAAAACTGCTGTTGAATTGGAAACTGATTTGAAGGTAAAGTGCTTGAAGTCGGATAATGGTGGAGAATATATCAGCACAGAGTTTATTGATTATTGTGCTGAACATGGCATCCGGATGATAAAGACTGTTCCAGGCACCCCTCAGCAAAACGGAGTTGCAGAAAGAATGAACAAAATACTGAATGAGAGAGCCAGAAGTATGAGACTAAATGCTGGGCTCCCGAAAACATTCTGGGCTGATGCAGTTAACACTGCTGCCTATCTTATCAACCGAGGTTTATCAGCACCATTGGGTTTCAAGACACCAGAGGAAGAGTGGAAAGGGGAAGCTGTGAAATATGAGCATTTGAAGGTATTCAGGTGCAGTGCCTATGATCTAAATAAAGACGGTGACAAGTTAGATCCCAAAGCCAAGAAATACACTTTCATCGGTTATGGATCAGACAGTATGGGCTATAGGCTTTGGGACTTTAATAGCAGAAAGGTGGTTAGAAGTAAGCACGCAACTTTCAATGAGGCAGAGCTTTATAAAGATTGGGGCACAGAGAAAGGTCAGAAAGAATATGTTGAGTTTGAGGATGACGTCATCAGAACCAAGAAATCAATAAGTACTCAGGATAGTGGGAGTACTGAAACAGACCTTCAACATGATCTATCAGAGACTGACGAGTCTGAAGATGATCAAGACAGTGCAATCAGTGAAAGCTCAGAGGATGAAGATCAATCTTCTCCAGAACAGCCACAACCAGTTATATCTCAATGGGTCAGGAGATCCACTAGAGCCTCTAAACCACCAGAAAAGTACAACCCATCAGTTAATTATCTTCTTTTGACTGAAAATGGCGAACCTGAAAGTTATCTTGAAGCAGTTAAGCAGAAAGATTCGCGCCAGTGGGAGCATGCTATGAAAGATGAGATGAGCTCTTTAAACAAAAATCAAACATGGGTCTTAACCAAGCTTCCGCATAATAAAAGAGCTCTTCAGAACAAATGGGTATTCAAAATCAAGGAAGAACATGATGGGTCTAAACGGTACAAAGCTCGTTTAGTTGTCAAGGGGTTTCAGCAGAAAAAAGGGGGTTGATTACAATGAGATTTTTTCTGCTGTGGTGAAAATGACTACCATCAGATTGGTCTTAAGTATAGTAGCAGCAGAGGGCTTACATCTAGAGAAATTAGATGTTAAGACGGCTTTTTTACACGGTGATCTTGATGAGGATATCTATATGGAGCAGCCTGAGGGATTTAAGGTTGCCGGAAAGGAAAATTGGGTCTGCAAATTGAAAAGGAGCTTGTATGGTCTAAAACAAGCACCCAGGCAGTGGTACTTGAAGTTTGATAGCTTCATGGAGAGGACCGGGTACAAGAGATGTGAAATGGACCATTGTTGCTATATGAAGAAATTCAAAAGCTCCTATATCATTCTATTGCTTTATGTAGATGATATGTTGATTGCCGGTGCAGACATGAAAGAAATTAGCAAGTTAAAGAAGCAAATGTCTGAAGAATTTGAGATGAAAGACTTGGGTCCAGCCAAACAGATACTTGGGATGAATATTGTCACAAAGAAAGATGGTTCTTTGACACTATCTCAAGAGAAATACATCAGTAAAGTGTTAGAGAAGTTCAAGATGAACGATGAGAAGACTAAGCCGAGAAACACGCCTCTGGGATCTCACTTTAAGCTTACCAAAGATCAATCTCCTAAGTCAGAAGAAGAGAAAGCAGATATGGCTAAAGTTCCTTATGCATCTGCTGTTGGAAGTCTCATGTATGCTATGGTTTGCACGAGGCCTGACATCGCACATGCCGTTGGGGTTGTTAGTCGCTTTATGTCAAATCCGGGGAGAGAGCATTGGGATGCAGTTAAATGGGTGCTCAGGTATTTGAAAGGTACTTCAAAGATGGGTCTATGTTTCAAAGGTAAAGATGCTCTTCTCAGAGGTTACTCGGATGCTGATTTGGGTGGATGCAAAAAGACATTTAAAAGCACAACCGGGTACATACTTACAGTGGGAGGCACTGCTGTTAGTTGGATGTCGAGACTTCATAAAAGTGTTGCTTTGTCTACTACAGAAGCTGAATACATGGCAGTTGCTGAAGCCAGTAAAGAGCTAGTGTGGTTAAGAACTTTTCTTGAAGAGCTTGGAAGAGAACAAGCTGATTACTCATTATACTGTGATAATGAGAGTGCTGTGAAACTTGCTAAAAATCCGGTATATCATAGCAAGACTAAGCACATTGGGATGAGGTATCATTTCGTCAGAGGTTTGATCAGTGATGGCACGATGAATTTGATGAACATCTCGGGTGCAAAGAATCCAGCGGATATGTTTACCAAGTCTGTGACGTTGGATAAGCTGAAGTCTGTGTAACTTCAGCTGGCCTTCAGGTATAGTGGTGAGAAGGCATGGCTACTAGGAGAAAGCTTAAGAAATGGAGTTTACAGAAGTACATGGAGTGCAGGTGTTCGAGTTCGAAGCCTCCAAGTGGGAGATTGTTAAAGGGTGTAGGCTTCTGGCCGATTTAATTAAATAGAGACAGCCAACAGATGTGTTTGATTGGGATTAGGAAAGTTCCTAATTTTTAGGGATAATGCAGATTTATCCTTATCTTATCTCTTGCTGGCAGATTTAATCTATTTAATTTGAATTAGCAGATATAGATAGAGTTTATTTGAACTCAGATTTTATCTCTACAGCTAATTAGAGTTTTGGATAAGATTAAAGTAGCTGAAGCTTATCTTTCCAGCAGATTAGTTGTAGATCAGCTGAAGCTCTATAAATAGGACCCTAATGTACTTGTAAATTCTTGTAGTACCTAAATAAAAATTCTCCTAGTTAGCCCGTGGATGTAGGCTGGTAGTCTAATCAGCTGAACCACGTAAATCTCTGTTTCTTCTCTGTTTTCTTACTGTTTTATTGCATTATACAACCTGCGATTTGCTGCTGTACCTGTGCTTGTGTGCGATTGATCATAACAAAAATAACCCTATTCAAGTTTGTTTTTGATCTTTTCTTAAAAAAGCATGGTGTTTATACATTGCAGGTTGTGGTTGCCAAAGAGGCTGTTGGAAACCTTGGTGGGTTGATTCGGCAGTTATCCTTGGATCAATTTGAAAATGAGAGTAGACGAATGATTCCTTCACAGAATGACATGTCATATCCAACCAAAAAGTTCACAAGGCAAAAGTCACCTCAAGGCTTGCACAAGAAGGTAAAGTTACTTGTTCCTTAGCTTTTTTTCATTAGAGAAATATTGGGATATTTATACAGCAATTTCGCAGGTCATATCTACTTTGCTTAGGCCTCGGAACTGGAAGCCTCCTGTTAACAGGAGGTTTTTCCTCGATACATATGAAGTTGGAGAGCTCTGCTATGCTGCTGAGCAGATCTTTTTGCACGAGCCTACAGTTCTTCAATTGAAAGCTCCAATTAAAGTGTTCGGTGATCTACACGGGCAGTTTGGTGATCTGATGCGGTTGTTTGATGAATATGGATTTCCTTCTACTGCTGGAGATATAACGTATGCTTAAAATAAAAGCTGCATTTTGAAAATATTTTACCTTTTTACTTTCATGGACTCGAAATATTCTGAAATCAAATTTCATTGACCAGATATATTGACTATTTATTCCTTGGTGATTATGTTGATCGAGGACAACATAGCTTAGAGACCATCACTTTACTTCTTGCTCTAAAGGTATGCTGGCTACTTACAACTTAAGTTATGATTCTTTATCATCATATATATATTTCTTTCCTTTATTTTATCAGATTCAATATCCCGAGAATGTTCATTTGATACGTGGGAACCACGAGGCTGCTGACATAAATGCACTTTTTGGTTTTCGTCTTGAATGCATTGAGAGAATGGTAATTTGTGAATTCCTTTTGAGTAATATTGAGTTTTGCCCCAATTAGCATTTAGGGGTAAGTGAGTTGAACTTTACTAGTTTTCTAATGGGCTAAATGCATAGACTTAAAATTATTTGGCCAAACTGAAAACAAAAGGGGACAAAGGGTCAAAAGTCACCCTAACCATCTCCGAAATGCATAAAACTTCATAGTCATTTTAATAAAAAAGAATACGATTCTTATTGTGATAATACACTTTTTTAATCATTACATATTTGTTTATTTCATAATTTAAAGAGTAAATTACTTATTTGGTCCCTGTGGTTTGTAGAAAATCACTGGTTTGGTAAATTACGAAGATAGTCCCTACTATTCAATAATTGTCACAATGTTGTTCCTTAAATTTGACTGCCGTCTAAATTGGACATTAGTCACCATTTGGAAAGGGGTGTAAGTGCCATTTTTCCTCTCTTTTTCTCACCCTCTCTCTCTCACTCATTCACAGAGCTGGTCGATGATCAAAGCCACTTAGCTGATCAAAGATGGATCAGAAGTAAACATTAAACATGTCTTGATAAAAGAACAATCTGACAGCAAAGAATCTCTTCATTTACGCGAGTGCTTGAATCCAATCCAAAATGAATCCTAAACTCAGATTTTGAAACATAAAAACAGTAAACCCAAAATCAAAACAAAAACTTGAAGAAAAAAAAAGAGGATAGATATTTTTAAGTCTATTGTACTTTCGATCTGTAATGATCCACACCATGCTCTCTATGTCTCTCTCGAGTCCCGGTTGCTTTGATGCACCCGAGAGAAATGCCGGTGGCATGAAGGAAATTTGGATTGGAGCAATGTAAATGGTGGATCATCAAAGACATGTGTTGGGACCTTGGAGGCAGTAAATGGGAAGCGGAGTTCTCAGATTTTGTAACATGTGCAATTAGCGGGAGGAATTTTGTCTAATGGGTTTGTGAAAAAAAAAGCAATCGATAGAATAAGAACTCGGTAACATCGCATGGAAGCAATAAATTTGTGTAGTACAGTGAATTAAAAAATAAAATAGAGAAAACATTAAATTTAGAACTTGCCGACTTGGTGAATTGATTGAAGGCCCATTCACCTTCCCATCCATGTATATTTTCCAAAGCCCAGTCAAATGCTTATTTGCCTTGGTAAATTTATCAACATATTATCAGACATTTGCAAGTTTTGATTGTCAAGATGGTTTCGAGTATTCTGGCGATTGACTGATTGAGAAAGCCACCATAGATCTCAGCCATATCGTGTATTCCGGCGATGGCTTTGAGTATTCCGGGAATCGAAATGAAAATCTCAAGATCTCAGCCATAGACGGCTGCGGGCTGGTTAAGAAATCCACCATATACGGTGTGCTTGCAGTGGGGAAGAAGATGATGAACAAGTGAGTTGCTCAAATTGTTGAAGTCGAGACGACAGCATGCACATGTGGAAGAAGACAACGCTTAGATGTGGAAGAAGATGAAGGCATGCAGATGAGAAACCCACCATAGATGGTGGCTTTGAGAAACCCATGAACTACAAGGATGATGAAGATGAGGAAGGAAGAAGATGGTGACCGTCTTTGGTGAAAATGGTTATTTAACGGTTATCTAAGTAGGTAGGCTAAAAAGTAAGACTGATAGTGAGAATTTGACATTTTTACCCTTTTGAAAAGGCTGACTAACATACAATCTGGATGGCAGTCAAATTAAATGACCAAGATTGTGACAATTATTGAATTGTAGGGACTCTTTATCATATTTAAAGTTAAAGGAGCAAAGCCATGATCTTCTACAAACCACTGGTACCAAATAAGTAATTTACTCTAATGTAAAAGATAAGAAGCATTCTTATATTTATTTTGTGTATAATGTATAGGGGGAGAACGATGGGATCTGGGCATGGACGCGGTTCAATCAACTGTTTAACCATCTTCCACTTGCAGCACTAATTGAGAAAAAGATCATATGTATGCATGGTGGCATAGGGAGGTCTATACATTCAGTTGAACAAATAGAGAAAATAGAGAGACCAATAACCATGGATGCTGGATCTCTTGTCTTAATGGATTTGTTATGGCAAGTTTTTGTTCATGCTCTGCTTTTAGTTTACTTTCAAGGCTTGCTTGAAACACTGTTTTTTCGCCTTTACTTTCTGCAGGTCTGATCCCACAGAAAATGATAGCGTGGAAGGTCTAAGACCAAATGCTAGGGGACCCGGTCTTGTAACTTTTGGGGTATGCATGTAGTTTCCAGTGACATGAGAAATTAATTTTTACTGTGAAATAATAGTCAAATTGTCACCTTCAAGATTTTACCCTTTTGGTAGATATGAAAATTTTGATCTGTTTATATATGGGTATATTTTGTGTAACGGGTCTAATAGATAATTTTTTTTAAAAAGGGCTGAAAAAGAAGGGGTCAATTGGTCAAATGGGTTGAATGCCTCCGAAATGGCATTTTATATGCACAAAACCTTCTAAACCCATTTATGCAAAAAAAGTATATTATCACTGGCATTGTAATTTTGTCTGACACTATTATTAAAAGAAAAAATGGTTAAATTTTGGGGAAAAGTGTTTCGGGCCATTTAGACCTAATCGGACCTGTTTCAACCTGTAACCAAATAATTTTTTCCCTTTTTAACCGATCAGTGAACCCGCATGCCCTTTGCATTTTGCCACCTTAAACCTTAATGCAAATTAACTACTTTTGCAGCCTGACAGAGTTACCGACTTCTGTAAGAGAAACAAACTTCAGCTAATTATTAGAGCACATGAATGTGTAATGGATGGGTTTGAAAGATTTGCCCAGGGGCAGTTGATTACCCTTTTCTCCGCAACCAACTATTGTGGTAAGAGCGGCCCTGGATATACACGTTATTCCCTCTCTCAAAAAACTATGTTGTGTAAAATCTATAGATTAAATCTTAAGAATAATTTTTCGTGAATTATATATTCAAATGAAAATTAAGGCTTTCTAATTGTGGCAACTGAATCAGGTACTGCAAACAATGCTGGTGCTTTACTCGTGGTTGGCAGAGGACTCGTGATTGTTCCAAAACTTATTCATCCATTACCACCTCCATTTCATTCACCAGAAACATCTCCAGAACATGTTCAAGACGACACCTGGATGCAGGTAATCTTTATATATGATCGTGTTTATAGATGTCTTACATTTACAAGTTGTGGAATGTAGTGAGCCCTACCCTACCTTTAATTCTCATATAAGTTTTTTGTGGCTTCTAGTAGACGTTAACTTCATCTTTTTAAAAGTAGGATTCTCATGTTCATATAACAATTTGCCAATACAAACCTAGATCTAAAAAAGTATATTTAGCAATTATGGTACTTTTCTTAAGAGTGCCCGAATTGGAATATTACATGTACAGCTACTGGCTAGCGCCAATGTTATCGTTGACTATTTCCCCTTTTTGTAGCGAGGATGTAATGTAATATGAAAGAAATTTCTACAAAATCAGTTTTTCTACATGAAAAGAATCGTGGAAGATTTTAATAAAGAAATTTATGATTGCGAGAGATTTCCTGAAATATACAGAAAGATCAAACAAATCTTTGCACACTCGCTTTTTAGATGAAATATGAAAATGTAAGTATGATAATGTTATCTTATGAAATCTTGTAAATATGATATTATCCCTGTTGTTTAGGAGCTAAATAATCAAAGACCGCCGACTCCTACTAGGGGCAGACCCAAGCCTAATCATGACAGGAACTCACTTGCATATATTTGACTGATGATCTAATTTGGGTATGCTGCACAAGTTAGCTACTCTTTGTGGGGTGTTATCGAACTAGTTTCCGGCATGCGCTACAGATTAAGATAATCGCTCTGTTTACTGGATGAAGTTTCAAGGGATATATACATCTAGCGTACATATAACTTATTGATGAACTGGAGCAAAATTGGCCAAACAACTAGAGAAGTGGACAGGTGATGTTTGTTACTTGTAAAATATAAGTTACAATTAGATATTTGTAATTTATGATCCCATAATGTAACTTGTAATTTTATAGAAGGATGTTCTTTTTATAAGAAAACATTGAGCTAAATGTAAACCTGCCATTGTAAGGTGATACTATCTATATATGCACAATGTTTTAAAATCTGGTAAAGTCTCATGGTGTCATAAGCATAGGATTTTTTTCATAATATAGGTGTTTGCTTTTTAAGAAGCAAATGACTGATGTTTATTTTTTCATGTGAGAAAAGGGAAGAGGTTGACAGAAGGTTATTTTAATTAAAAGAAAATATTGTTTTCACCTCTGTAACCAAACCAAAATTAGGGTTTCAAACAGAACTTTCACCAGAAACCTAAGAAAATCAACAAACATAAACCTTATGACATTGAACCATGCTGGAACCCTAACACTTGATGGAACAATCACTAGAATTGAGACTTTTGATGGAACCCAATGGAAATTGAACCATTGCCGATGACCAGAAATGTAATATACAAAATCGGTCCCTAATACTACGAAAACATAAACATATGAAATCGATGGAACCCTAGCATCCTATGTGGATGATGGAGTTGAAGAAGAAGATGGTGGTGGTGGAACTCATGGTAGGGAATATTCCAATTGAAGATAACAAGGGTGGAACTGCTGTTGATTGTGATGGAGAAGTAAGGCTGACAATTTGGGTAGAGGTCGTGTTATTGGGTTTGTGTTAGTTTCATGTCGACCCATTTTTGACCCATTTATTTTTTTGACACGTTCGGGTCATGTTTCGTGTCTTCCAATTTCGCCAAAATGTATTAGGGAATTTTTTTCGTATAACTTATTTTCATTTTCAATTTTTCTAATTCCTGGTTTGCTTCACTATGAATTTCAAATATGATTTTCATCTAGATTTCAACTTCAACATTTGTTTGCTTGTATTTGAACTTTGGATACGGTGTTTGTATCAGTTTAATTCGAATTCTGACTTTATTTTTTGATTTAACTTATAAAATGAATATACAAAACAATATAATCTACTACACTTTTTTTTTGTTTTTTTTAACAACCAAGAACATATCTTTCATTCATCACTATTAAAGTTATGTTACACCACAAAAGACGTCATAACAAATCAGGACATCACAAGCATCCACAATCTCACACTAAGTCACACTCTTCAACCATTTTGTACTTAATAGCGCAGCACCGGCACATCACTTACCCCCTGCAAATGATACATCACACGAGTCTTCATAGGAATATGTCGCAGTAATAGCCAATCGACAAAGGCAGCGACCACACAGCAACATAAGCAGCACCCTAGAAACAGATTACCACAAAACCGAGCAGCAAAACAGAATCCAACCAGCATCGAACATCCCTCATTACAGCACCGTAGCAGCAAAACATGAATAAACTAGGCAGATTACTAGAAGCAGAGCAGAAAGCATCACAATAGACCCAACAGCAGCAAAACAGTGCAGATGATATTGAAGCAAACATTATAACCAACTCCTAAATGTGCATGACCACATGATAAGTGTGCTTACTGTTGTACCATATGCAGTCCTTGTACTTCCGCTTGAGAAACAAGAACCGTACCCACGTACTATCAATACTCCGCCTCTAAAAAACGACTCTGTCCTCAAGATCAGAGTTCTGTCCGGTGGTCTGCGTTTCAGAATTGTGTGGTGCTTAAGTAGTTGTGTTGTGGTGGTGGAAGAGGTGGAGTTGGGTGATGAAATGGTAAGTTGTTGGTGGGTGCCGCCGGTCAGTGGTTGGTGGTTTCGGGTTTCTGAACAGAGCCTGGGATAGGGATTGGGAATGGCAACAACGGTTGGTGGTGGCAAAAGTGAAGGTGGTTATTACCAAAAGCCGTTGCAGTTGACCGCCTATGAGGGCCAACAATTTCACAAATGATGGAAGTTACCATGATTCAAGATGATCAATCTTTGAAAGATAAGATAGATAATAACAGACTAACACAAATATGTGTTACAAACGACGGAGTATATGGCGGGTTCTCCACAAGATCCTCATTCTGCCCAGGATGAGTTCGGCTTCAGCAAATGTGGAGCCCGCATCACACGGGTACGGGAGTGTAAGCCGTTTACTGACAATAAGATCGGTAACATCCACCACACACAGCCCCAATTCCACCAAATTATTTTCGAACCATACACCCCGTGATGAATGTATTTTTCCCCTTCCAATCTCTTCCCCATGCTCATCTATAAGCAATACCACTTCTCCTGCCTCAAGATTCGAATACCTTATGGCTGGATCAGCACCTGACCTACCAGAAGATACACGAGTCTCCTTAGCAGCAGCGCGTGCTCGTCTTTTTCTGGCTCTACATTCGTTTAACCTGTTAGACATAAAAATTGTCAAAGAGTACCCTGTTAGTTTTATCTCCTAACCAGTGGAATGAAGAATAAAGAATTACTTATTCTTGAAAATATTTTAACTTCAGTAATCATATACGTGATATTTATAAACAATTTACATGCACAAAAGAAAGCTTTCTTACCAATTCGTTAGCAGCTGGGAAGCAGTTACTTCTGAACCCTGCAAAAGAAGATAGTTTTCTCATGAAATGCCAAGGAAATAAGATCCTAGTAGTTCAAATAGATGTATATATATAATTATATACACAGACAGACATACATTGATACATATCGTGAAATGTTAGTGACAAGTACAAAGGAGCCTAAAACATTACGTGTCTATACTAGGAGGACTAAAAATGGTAATATGCAAAGTGGCTAAGGTTAGTTGGAGGTGAGTGGGGAATAAAGGGGAAGGGGAGATCTGGGTATATTCATTCTGTAATATCTTTCTCTTTCTAGTTTGTTAGGCTCCAGCTTCATGGCTGTGAGAGAGGGCTAGGCCCTGGAACCATTTCTTAATTGTAATCAGTTCTTCAATTTTGCAATTACATCATCTTCTTCCCTTGAATTCAGTGTTATTACTATTACCCTGTTTTGGGTTTGTATCACTGGTCCGACCTGCCACCGATCTGCCGATGTGTCTCTCTCCTATGGAAACCCGTTCTACTCAGTCACGTTTGGACCAACATGATGAACAAATCCTCCGTCTCCAGGCTGATGTTGCTGATCTCAAATTGTCGTTTGAAGCTGAGAAAATTGAAAATTCTGAGTTTCGCAAGGTGATGCTCGGATGGGTCAAACAGCAGGGAAAACCACTTCGTGAGGGCAGCTATGTCATCAATCCCGGAGAGGATGAAGGTTTCTTCGATGGGGAGAAATCTCCTAAACAACAGGGTGATGTTCTTCCTTGGGCGGTAAAGAAGGTAAAATTACCTGAGTTCTATGGATTTGATCCCCAGGGTTGGATTCAAAAGGCTAATCTCTATTTTGATATAAACGGTACTTCCTCCCATCTTCGTCTTCGTCTGGCTCAACTCAGCATGTCTGGGGTCGCACAACATTGGTTCACCATAGTCACTCAAGTTCATCCTTCGATTACTTGGGATCTCTTCCAGGTTGAATTATTGCAGAGATTCAGTGGATTAGAGATCCAAAATCCCTATGAACAGCTTGCCACCATTAAACAAACCAATTCCATTTATGACTACATCGACGATTTTGAGTACCTGTTGTCGTTAGTTCCCAAATTACCAGAATCGCAATCGATGGGGTACTTTATCGCAGGATTACGTGAGGAAGTCAAGAGATGGGTTCGCTTACATCGTCCTCAATCGCGTCTGGACGCCATGTATCTGGCCAAAGACGTTGAGGAAATGCTCCAGCCATCGGCAGGTAACCTATCGCATTCTCGTTTCCGTTATCAGCAATCGCATGGGGTTAGTCCACTGGGCCAACCGGACACTCGTCCTTCTATGGGCCGTGGTGAGGTGCGTGGCCCAATCCCTTCCAGTCCTTTGGATCAGGCCCAGATTCGTAAGTCTTCTTCGAGTCGTTCCATTGGTGTTGTTCCGTCGGAGGGCATTCAACGTGATAGGGGTTTTCGCTCTTTGAGTCGTACCGAATGGGAGGAACGACGGAAAAAAGGGTTATGTTTTCGGTGCAATCAACAGTATGGTCCCACTCATAAGTGCCCTGAGGGTAAATTGCGGATTCTTATTCTGGGAGACGATGAAGATGAGGGCGATTTGGGAGATTTTGGGTGCGTTACTGCGTCGGATGACCTGGGTCCAGTGTCGGAAGACCTTCTTCCTTCTGGTATGTGTGCGATTTTGGAATATTTTGGGGTGGCAGCTAATGTCTCTTCTGGTGGAAAAATGATGAAATTTGGGGGCTCTATCAGTGATATTCCAATCTGTGTTCTCATCGACAGTGGTGCAACACACAATTTTATCTCTCGTAGTTTAGTAACATCTTTGTCTTTGCCTTTTGAAGATTGCTCAGGTATTTTGATCAAACTAGGAGATGGGCATAAGGTTTTAGTCAATCAACAGTGTCTTAACCTTCATATTCGTGTTGGTACTTATGATTTCACTATTGATGCTCTTGTTTTTGATATGGGTGAAATCGATTTGGTGTTGGGAATGGCATGGTTACGTACACTTGGGGATGTGATTCATAACTGGGAACATTCTTGGATGAAGTTTCATCTTCATGGGGCTTCTGTTTTTTTGCAAGGTCAAAAGATCAACCAGGGGTCTTTTGACTCTTTGCAACATTGGTTACGAGTTTCTGATGGATTGAATTCTCAGTTGTCATCTAAAGGGGGTCAAAATCAGGGGTGTGATTCTCAGTTGTCTGTTCCTCAAACTCTACAGCTTCAACAATTACTTGATAGTTTTCCTGCTGTGTTTCAGCCTCCTTCGGGTCTACCTCCAGCTCGAATTCATGACCACGTGATCACTCTTGTATCCCCTAATGACTCTATTTCTGTCCGGCCCTATCGTTACCCTCACGTCCAGAAAACAGAGATAGAACGTCAAGTGCAGGAGCTCTTATCCCTTGGAATGATACGTCCTAGTAAGAGTGCGTTCTCTAGTCCCGTGATTCTTGTCCGTAAGAAAGATCAATCGTGGCGAATGTGTGTTGACTATCGAGCCCTCAACAAGGCTACGGTGGCGGATAAATTTCCGATTCCGATGGTGGAGTTAATTGATGAGTTACATGGGTCTCACTATTTTTCTAAACTCGATCTAAAGTCGGGTTACAATCAAATTCGTATGCATCCGGATAGTATTGAGAAGACGGCATTTCGGACCCACGCCGGTCATTACGAGTATCTTGTAATGCCGTTTGGGTTAATGAACGCTCCCGCTACCTTCCAAGCCGTAATGAATGATATTTTTCGACCGTTGCTTCGAAAAATAGTCGTGGTTTTTTTTTATGACATTCTGGTTTATAGCTCTTCATGGGATCAGCATGTGCGTGATTTGGGACGGGTGTTACAGATTCTGGTGGATAATCAGTTTGTAGTTAATCTTCCTAAATGCTCTTTTGGTCAATCCTCTGTTGATTATTTGGGTCATGTCATTGACGGGAATGGAGTGGCTATGGATCCTAAGAAGATTGAAGCGGTGGTGGCTTGGCCGGTTCCTAAAACTATCAAAGGTTTACGTGGGTTCTTGGGCCTTACGGGTTATTACCGAAAATTCATTCGTCATTATGGAAGCATTGCAAAACCACTAACTGATTTGACAAAAAAAGAAGCTTTTCGGTGGCATGACGAGGCTCAGCGTGCGTTTGATCAGTTAAAGGCAGCTTTGGTTGCTGCTCCGTTGTTGGCGTTGCCCGATTTTTCTATTCCTTTTGTGGTGGAGTGTGATGCGTCGGGTAAAGGCATTGGTGCGGTTTTAATGCAACAACACAAACCGATTGCATATTTTAGTAAGGCGTTAAGCGAGCGCAATCTCGCTAAGTCGGCTTACGAGAGGGAAATTATGGCTTTGGTTTTAGCCATTCAACATTGGCGATCTTATTTGCTGGGGGCTACTTTTGTGGTTTATACCGACCAAAAAAGCTTAAAATTTTTGTTGCAACAGCGTATGACTAGCCCGGATCAACAGAATTGGGTGGCTAAGTTGCTCGGATTTAATTTCGAAATTCATTACAAGCCGGGGCGAAAGAATAGAGCTGCTGATGCTCTGTCACGGAGAGCTGAAGAGGGGCAATTTTCTGCACTGTTGTCCACACCTTTATGGCTGCAAGGGGCTGATTTGATTACTGAACATAAGGCTGATGCGGAAATTTCTAAGCTGATTACATCGTGTGCAGCCAATCCTAATGCTCATCCGGGCTATTCAACCAACAATGGCATTTTATATTACAAAAATCGTCTGGTACTCCCTTGTAATTCTAAATTTATTCCTGTTCTTTTAAAGGAATTTCATACTTCTGCTTCTGGTGGTCACTCTGGTTATTACCGTACCTATCGGCGGTTGGCAGGAAATTTATATTGGCCGGGTATGAATGAATGTGTTAAGCAGTTTGTCCGGGCTTGTGATGTTTGTCAGCGCTGTAAAGCAAGTTCGGTTGCCCCCGGAGGGCTGCTACAGCCTCTAGACATTCCTGAGGTTATATGGGAGCATGTGTCCATGGACTTCATTTTGGGGCTGCCTAAGTCTAAGGGCTATGATGCATTGCTAGTTGTCGTTGATCGTTTGTCGAAGTATAGTCACTTTATCCTTCTGAAACACCCATATACTGCTAAGTCTGTGGCTGAAATTTTTGTTCGCGAAGTGGTTCGCCATCATGGGTTACCAAAAACTATCGTTAGTGACCGTGACCCGTTGTTTTTAAGTCACTTTTGGCAAGAGATATTCCGTTCTCAGGGGACTGAACTTCACATGAGTTCCACCCATCACCCTGAATCAGATGGACAAACAGAGGTCATCAATCGTTGTTTAGAGACTTATTTGCGTTGTTTTGCTGTTGATCAGCCGCGCATGTGGTCTCTTTGGATCCCTTGGGCTGAGTTTTGGTACAATTCCACATTTCATGAATCATCGGGGCGTTCTCCTTTCGAGGTGGTTTATGGCAGAAAACCGCCTACTGTTACTCAATTTTTGCCTGGTGAAATCCGAGTTCAGCAGGTTATAGAGGAATTACGTGATCGAGACGAAGCTCTTAAACAGCTTCGGGTACATCTGTTGCGCGCTCAGGAAATTATGAAGGCGAATGCTAATAAACATAGACGGGATGTCAGTTTTTCGGTGGGCGAGTGGGTTTATGTGAAACTCAAGCCTTACCGGCAGTTGTCGGTGGTTAATCGTATTCATCAGAAGCTAGCTCCTCGTTTTTTTGGTCCTTTCATGATTACCGGGAAGATAGGACCAGTGGCGTATCGGTTGGATCTTCCTCCCACATCTAAAATTCATCCCGTGTTTCATGTCTCCCTTTTAAAGAAAGCAGTTCAGGGGCCCATCGAGACTGTGTTACCTCCTGAGTTAGATCTTTCTGCTGCTGATCTGGTTACTCCTATAGCAATTCTTGCTACTCGTACAATTAAAGTTCATAACCAAGATATGGATCAGTGGTTGGTGCAATGGAAGGGCAAACCGTTAGAAGAAGCTACTTGGGAAGATGTTGTGGTCATTCGAAGTCAATTTTCAGATGTAAGTCTTGAGGACAAGACTTTAATCGCAGGGGGAAGTAGTGATACAGATTGTGAAATGTTAGTGACAAGTACAAAGGAGCCTAAAACATTACGTGTCTATACTAGGAGGACTAAAAATGGTAATATGCAAAGTGGCTAAGGTTAGTTGGAGGTGAGTGGGGAATAAAGGGGAAGGGGAGATCTGGGTATATTCATTCTGTGATATCTTTCTCTTTCTAGTTTGTTAGGCTCCAGCTTCATGGCTGTGAGAGAGGGCTAGGCCCTGGAACCATTTCTTAATTGTAATCAGTTCTTCAATTTTGCAATTACATCATCTTCTTCCCTTGAATTCAGTGTTATTACTATTACCCTGTTTTGGGTTTGTATCATACATGTAGTTTATTAATCAACAGATATCATGTAACAAGGTATTTACCTCAACTTGCTGCGTTTCGGATTCTTGAATAGCAATTAATTGCTCCAAGTGGCTAATGAACTCCCTACATAGAAAAGCGCAGACAAATAAATATCTGAAATGTAATTTGTGATGTGTCTATTTTTCGAATATCCTAACATACTGGATGCCTACTGTATCATGAAATATGACTTTTTCTGTCAACTAGGAAACTACTTAGTTGCTATCATCGTGATATCTAAATCACCAAGAGTTGATAATAACATAATCATATTTATCCCAAAAGATTAGTCTTAGGTGGAGAAATGACATAATAACATAAAATTTGTTATTAAAGTAGCCATTTCAACCCATTGACTTACGAATGTATTTATTTAGTGTGATCTCTAAAAAGATTAGTTTTAGGTGGAGAAGGTCAAAATGTCAAATAGGTGAAATGGATTAATTCATTAAAAGTTATGAAACTTGACAAGATAAGTGTTTGTGATCAACCCACTCGACCCCCCCAACCCCCTCCCGGAAAAAAATATACTCAACAAAGAGGAAAAAGGAAGGAAAAAAAAAAAAAAAAATGCTGCCACCTCTAATTTGCTTAAAAGCAATTACCTAAGCTGATTGACATCATCTGCATTAACATATTCAGGAGCCAAAGATCCTGCAAGAGCCAGCAAGCTATCTGCAGCATACAGATGTTATATGAGCAAAAAACATTTGTTCTTTTTCCTGTAGAGGTGAGAATTCCGACCCATCTGCTTATTTATGGGTTGTGTTTCATCTCAAACACGTCAAATGAAGACAACTTAAGCTAAAAGGGGAAAGCTTCAAATGGATTGAAAGTTGGAAAGATGCATGCCTGCTAAATCATCTTGTTCTAAGATTTGGATCAATATCATTTTATAATAATAATAAACGCATCAAGTGTTCATAAAAATTGTTAAAAATAAAGACAGAAAGTGTTGTGGGCGAACACAGCCCCAGCAGGCCATGCAAAACATGACCTGTTCCACCCATTAGCCACCACACAAATATTGCCACCTCTAGTTTCTTATCATTCATAAAAAGAGTTGAAAACGAAAGATACTTAGGTTTCCGGTAACAGCAGCAACTGTTCTGTCAGCATCACCACTTGGAATCCACATATGTAAGCACCTGAGAAACTCAATAGCAAAGAGACTCTCCCCTTCTGCAGATTAAACAGAGAACTTGGTCAAGAAAATGCTAATAGGACATCTATAACTCCAAATCTGGAAGTAAAAGGTAGCAGTTTTAACCCATTTACTTAACGAATGGATCAATTCAGGTTATGTTTGGTGACCCGTCAATTTGGTGACCTCTACTGAAAGTGTTCATTAGAGAAGCAAATATAACAGATGCTATATATGACACCAATCAAACAGCTTTGAATGTTGTGCACATATGAACAATTGGCAAAATTATTCACCTTGACGTAGACCCGGAACAGAACAAGAGAGATTGGCTAGAATTTTGACCAGTAAAGCTGATATCTGACTTGCATTCAGAATTTGGGGAGCCTGCAAGGTGCTCAAAGTATAATATTGAGCAAATGATGTCGAGATCACACCCAACACATGTCCAGCTGCTGATACGGAATCGAAATCCATAATAATGTCCTCAGCAGGATCATCATCATCATCATCACAGGAACACCATGCAGATAAGAATTTGCTTTCAGGTTGTAAGAACACTTGGGCCAAATCCTCTGTCTGCATGGATGAACAACAGTTCCAAATTCATTCAAAATAGCATGCGTATTACTAGCATTATACATACAATGACAATAAAAACACCCATATATACTAAATTTAGGTTAGGAAGCTTAAATAATGGGTCTTTTAGCTTAACCAATTTGACTTGTTAAAGATAAAACCTAACTAAAACCCATATATAAGTAAACGAGTCGAAAAATGCAAGATCTAATCGTGATATTTTACATGTTTTTTGAACTAGACGTTATAAGTACCATTAACTTGAGATCGTGATGCCAAAATTGTGAAGACATGGAGCAAAATGATGGTGAGCATATCATAAACAAAAAAAGTAAATGGAATTTTCAAAAAGCTTACCAGGTTCAATATGATGTAAGATCGGAACCCACAATCATTAGAGAATATTTCTATCAGTCGCATTGCATTCAGTTGCAGAATTCCTCTTGGATGGTCTTGTAGATCTCCATGAAACATCATCTTTAGCACTTCAAGAACCTACATTATGCATCGCACTGTAAGCACCAGTGGAGGGGTGTTTCAAACACAAAAACACATATGTGTGTGTGAGCGTGGGGAACCAATATCAACCTTTACAATTGAAAAATCAAGGGCTATAATATTGGAAGTGTTTGGGCCTTGGAGTATATTGTTAATTGTAGAAGGGTGCTTTGGTCATTGTGGTTGACCCCCGACTTTTTAAACTAAAATAACTATAATAAAAAATATCTTTAAATTACAAAAATTATATAGAAAAAAGTGTTTTATTCTCTTTGATTGAACATCCATATTGAAATAATTTTTTTTTATTTTGAATGTTTTCGCCATTTCGTTAAGATTTTAAATACAAGTAACGGTGTAAGATAACACATATGAAACAAACATATAAGAAAAAACAAATATGAAGTGCACATTTGCAACTAGCAATATGAACAACAAAATAGCATAATTGCATATGTTCAACCCCATGATACAAATAGCAAAGTGTCATATATATGCAAACAGACACATGTGTGTATAATTAAACAAGGTTGATTTTGTTGCCAAAGATGAGGTAGACTTTTCAAACTATAATTAATATGAATGTAGAATAATAAGCATAATGTCCACTAATTATCCCTGAAAAAATCATAATTATTTAGTAGGCTTGGCAGTCAACCTCAGATACAGTTGACTTGGCTAATTCCAAGCCATGACTGGTGCTGGAAGACATATTCAAGAATGAGGGGCTTTCTACTTCACAAAGATGCAGCATCTGGCAAAACAGGAGTTAGGAATGATTAATGAGACAATCCCGTAATAAAGTAAAACATAACAAAAGCTCTTGCAGCGGACCACATGATGTAGAAGAACCGTAGCAAAATGGGCCGGTCAGGGGGCTTGAGGGATCAAAATGGTGGTGCTGATATAGGCTAACTTTCAGTACAGGACGAGTCAAGTTGGCTAGACCCCCAAACAATTTTTGATAAATAATCAATGTGGTAACAGTGATAACAAACAAAAACATTATTATTACAATAACTATCTGAAACTTTGAATAAAATCAGCTTAAAAGATTTTATTTATTAAAAATAAACTTTGGGTGATTTTCTACCCATTTGATAGGTAAATGGGTCAAACCTGCAGTAGACCACATAACTCCTGGAGACAGTTAAAACTTACAGTAGATAAAGCTTTTGATTTAAGCTGATAAACCACAGCCATAAGCTCGGAGTCATCACATCTTGGTAGTTTCAAAATGTCCAGAACCAACTTAAGAACACCACCTTCTTCACATAACTCCTGGAGATAGAATTAGTATCGTACTCTTAACACATACAAAACCATAAAACGAAGGGATTATCTTAACATGTAAGTGTAGATGTGTAGTCCCGATAGGGTGATTAGAGGTGGCAATATGAGCGAATTGAATGGATTGGGAAACTGGTCAAAATTGACCAAAACTTGATTAGAACTTTTCAAATATAACTTGTGTCAAACTCAAACACACTGACAATTTAGAAGGTTTATGCACTTTAGGCAACTTCCAACCCATTTCACCAAATCCTTTGAGATAATCTATTTGACTTTACCTGCCCAACCCGTTAGAAATAAAACATGATACAAATTAACCAGTGCACAAGCCAATGGGTCAAAATTTTCACCCATAAAGTGGACGATGTTCCAACACATTATTACCTTTTTTCACTTAAGAGACGTGCTATGTGTGGGATTGACAGCTTAAATTTTGTGACAAAAAGGTGAAGTAATTCACTATTGGGACGTTGTAAGTAATTTAAATTTAGTAGAACCTTATTATTATTAAGGAGGCATTCCCGAAACAACGTTTGCTGGCAAAGTGACTGAAGAAACTGTAGAGAAGCCTCAGACAGCTGGAAAAGACAGTGGACTTCATCAACAGTTGACTTCATGCGAGTGTCAGTATGTTGAGCTGACAACTTCGCCTTCAGAAAATTCGTAACCATAAGGGCACCAGAAAAAGCTGCTCTAGTGAATATATCAACCTGAAAAATATATAATCATCAGCCACACCGCATTCCCATACTGGTACTAGGGTACATAACTGGTAAGGTTTACTATGGGTCGGGTCAAATAGACCCCAAAACACCGTCTGCCCAACATTATCAATTTTTCTAGAAAATAATTAGCATGCTAATATGATTACAAACTTTATTTAATTTTCAATAGCAAACTAATTCTTTTAAATGATATGATTTATGATGTTTTATGCAGTTAAATGCAGTTGGGCGACTTTAAACCCATTTCCTCTTTAGCTATTTCTTATTTTTCCATGTTTAACAAGTCAGAGGTTAATCATAATAACCCAAATCTATTCATTTATAAGTAAATAGGTCAAAACTGTCACCTCTAACAAGTGACCCTATGCTAAATTATAATATGAAAGAAACTCTAAGAGAACATTCGAATCATTGTATTACACTTTGTAAATCAATAAGTTTTTAAAAGAAGATGTTACCTTTTGATGGCTAACTAGAGCAGCAGTCAGTACATCCCACTGTGGAGAAATAAATGCTGTTAAGAGATACAAACTGCTAGCCAACAATGCAGAGTGCAGAAGGACCATTTCACGTGAAGAGTCATAAATCTGGATCACCAAACTTATGCTTCAGTGCTAAATAACAGAAAATGATGATAATAATAATAATAATAATAATAATAATAATAATAATAATAATAATAATAATAATAATACTAACAACAACAACAACAACAACAACAACAACAACAACAACAATAATATTAACGAAAGAAAATACGTGTAATAGATTGAGCAAACCTGTCCAGATCGACTAATAAAAACAATCATGAAAAATGTTAGATCATACATCTTTTCTTCCCGCTGCACATCATCCATCAAAAACTGCAGCAGGAAAAATCAGTTACTGAAATGCAGAACATAAAAGATGAAAACCACCACGAAGAGAACGTGCATACAAACTTGTTTCTAACGGTGCACGATGCGCCGTTAGAAGTTCTCAAAACGGATTCAGGTTCAAACAATTTGTTTTCTAGTCCGTGTCAGAAATGGGCCCAGTTGGGCTGGGCTGAACTGAAAACACTTTTTGTCTATTATAAATTTCAAAATTATGTTATCATGATAATCTTTGAACAAACGACTTTAGGATGTTGCATGCATTAATTATAAACTCCGAGCAACTTTCAACCAGTTTAACATGTTTCTCTTTCAGCCAAAAAAAATTTATACAACCGTTTTAAGATAAAACACGTACAACTCAAATCGATCTAATGATAAGTCAACGAGTAAAAAGTTCCATCGCTACATAAAAGGAAAGTAAGAAAAACAATGATGGCATAGCTTAGGACATTAGACGAAATTGATTACACGTTAGCATTATGTAAATGTCATATATCATTGATGTGTTAATCACAGGGGAAGAAAGATGTTATTAGATGTAAAAAGCTTCTTTCTATTCAGATACTCAGATTAGATTATTACAAGAAACAATAAGATACATATATATACAAGTCAAACCCTAAAGCCCAAAGGGGCCCACTACCACTATCAGGCCCTAAATACAAAACAGATAATATTAACACTAACAAAAGACAAGAAAATAGATAAATTAAACAAGAAACAAACTAACCTGGTTAACTTTTGAATCATGATCTGCAAGAATATGCAAAGTATGCAATAATTTCATACCAGATAGCATATATTTGAGATGTTCCTCATCTCTTTTGAATGATAAAAGTTGTGCAATTAAATGTATGCCAAGATTTTTCACCAGGCTTTCCATATTAATCTGAAACATTAAGATACATCACATAGATAAAGAGAATATCAGCAAGTTTTAATGAACAAACAGATGGTTAGATTATAAGTTTATAACTTATACCAACCTCAAAACATGATCCATTGTGTTTAATAAATTTGATGATACCATTCTCAGCATCTCTTATTAGTTTGCCAAGATCATTAGCACTTAAAACATGAAGTTCTCTGACAGCTAAAATCAAATCAAGAGACTGCATAACAAAGCATTCCAAATATCAGAAGAAGTGAACATCAAAGGGTTAGGATATTTGTTGAAATGTGACTTTAATTCAGATTCAGATTCAGATTCGAGGTGTCAGCTGAACTGAAATGGTCAGCAGCTGATGGTGTTCAGTTGATAATTTGCTGGTGTTCAGCTGGTGTTCAGTTGATAATTTGCTGAATTCAGTTCAGTTGGATTTAGCTGGTGATTTCAGTTAGAGTCGGTTAGTTAGTGTGTCTATAAATAGTAGCAGTAGTCTTCTGTTGTAATATCTTTCATTTACGTTCAAGTTCAATAAAAGTTCTCTCAAGTTTTTCTCTAATTTCCTAACAAATTGGTATCAGAGCGTGGTTCGATTTCACGCTCTTGAGGGTCTAGTTTTTTCCCGATTGACAGATTGTTCCTGGTTAGAGTTCTTGCACGTGAAATTGGATTTTGTTGATTCTGGTGTTTCCGATTTCTTAAGTCTTCTCGATTTTGAGTTACGACCCAATTTTGGGTGTGCGTCGATCTTGGAGTTACGACTGGGAGGTCGACGGCAGGTTGGAATCGATTGGGGTTTATCGACGCTAGGTGGAGTGTCGGCAGGTGTATCGTACGATCGATTGAGGTTTATCGACTCAAGGTGGAGAGTCGACGGTTTCCTGATTGATTGGTGATTCACGACAAAATTAACAGTTTCTTGATTCTGGGGAACAAGAATTGTAGTCGTCAAAATCAAGGAGGCAAGAATCAATTGTTTGAACGAAGGGTGTTCGTTTTCTGGGTAAAATCAATTCAAGAAAAGTAACAATGCCTTCACAGATGATCAAGATTGATAAGTTTACAGGAAAGAACAATTTCAGTTTATGGCGTATAAAGATGAGAGCTCTTCTCAAGCAACAAGGCATTTGGATTCCTTTGTCTGGGGACAAACCAGGAGAAAAACCCGACGATATGGACGAATCGGAGTTTAGTCAACAAGATGAGAAAGCACACAGCACTATCTTGTTGTCTTTGGCAGATGAAGTGATATATGAAGTTGCTGAAGAAGAGACTGCTGCATCTTTATGGGCAAAGCTTGAAAGTCTCTATATGACAAAGTCTTTGACAAACAAACTGTTGTTAAAACAGAGGTTGTTTTCACTTCGAATGAAGGAAGGGATGCAATTGAAGGAACATCTTGACGAGTTGAACTCCATTCTTATGGATTTGAAGAATGTGGATGTCAAGATAGATGATGAGGATGCTGCTCTTATCTTGTTGGTTTCACTGCCACCTTCATACGAAAACTTTGTCAATTCTTTTGTAGTTGGGAGAGACACGATCACTTTGGAAGAAGTTAGATCAAGCTTGCATTCACGTGAATTGCGCCATAAAGCTTCTGGGAATGGAGCTGATAGTCAATCTGCTGGATTGACAGCAGCAAATGATGGTAGAGAAAGGGGTAGAGAGAGAAGCAAAGGCAAATGGAAGGGCAGAAGTCGATCAAAATCCAGGGGTAGAGGATCGAAAGTTGGCCCTAAAGATGAATGTTTCAGGTGCGGTGAACCTGGACATTGGAAGAATGAATGCCCGAAACGTTATGAAAGGGCGTCCGCTGCTATTGGTAGAGAAGATTCAGGTTCGGAGGCTGATCTAGTTCTTGCAGCTGTTGACTCAAAAAGTCAGCAAGATGTTTGGATTCTTGACTCTGGGGGTTCGTTTCATATGACACCAAACAGGGCCTGGTTTGATACTTATGAAAAAACATCAACAGGAAGTGTTTTGATGGGGAATGATGAACCATGTAAGATTGCTGGAATAGGTTCAGTAAGTATCAAGATGCATGATGGTGTAGTGAGAACGTTGACTGATGTACGCCATGTACCGGCTTTGAAACGGAATTTAATCTCTTTGGGAGCATTAGATTCG
This sequence comes from Pulicaria dysenterica, assembly GCA_947179395.2. NCBI lineage: Eukaryota > Viridiplantae > Streptophyta > Magnoliopsida > Asterales > Asteraceae > Pulicaria > Pulicaria dysenterica. Next base: position 72,299,654 of record OX359288.1, on the reverse strand, counting down.
AAGGGTTTCAAGTACAGTGGTGAAAGGGGAGTTCTTAAGATCTCTAAAGGAGCATTAGTAGTGATGAAAGGAGTCAAGAAAGGTACATTGTACGAGCTTGAAGGCATTACAGTTGTTGGATCAGCTTCACCAGCACTCAACTCTGATAAAAACGAGTCAGATGTGACCCGTTTGTGGCATATGAGGTTGGGGCATGTTAGCGAGAAAGGGATGATCATGCTCAGCAAGCAAGGGCTTCTTGGAGGTCATAAGGTGGCTGAATTGGGGTTTTGTGAACATTGTATCTTTGGAAAACAGAGAAGGGTTAGTTTTTCAAAGGCTGTTCATAACACGAAAGCTACTTTGGATTATTTGCATGCTGATTGTTGGGGTCCTTCACAAGTTCCTTCTCTTGATGGTGATCTTGAAGAGGAGATATATATGAATCAACCGGAGGGGTTTGTGGTTAAAGGGAAAGAAGATTATGTGTGCAAGCTCAAGAAATCGTTGTATGGATTGAAGCAATCTCCGAGGCAGTGGTATAAACGATTTGATAGTTTTATGGTGAGCCACGGATTTAATCGAAGTCCCTATGATTGCTGCATATATCATAAGAAAGTAGCTGGTGGTTCAATGGTTTATTTGCTACTTTATGTGGATGATATGTTAGTGGCATCTCGAGATAAGACTGAAATTAAGAAGTTAAAACAACTACTTAATTCTGAGTTTGATATGAAGGATTTGGGGGCTGCTCAAAAGATTCTTGGTATGGAGATTATTCGGGACAGATCAAAGGGTAAACTTTTCTTGTCACAGAAAAGTTACATTATGAAGATTCTATCTCGGTTTGGAATGACATCGGCAAAGCCATTGAGTACTCCGTCTTCAGCAAATTTCAGATTGTCGGTGGCTTTAGCACCTCAATCAGAAGCTGAAAAAGAGTATATGAGCAGAGTTCCTTATTCAAATGCAGTGGGGAGTCTTATGTATGTCATGGTGTGTACTAGACCTGACATAGCACATGCTATTAGTGTTGTTTCGCGCTATATGGCCTGTCCAGAAAAGGAGCATTGGGCTGCAGTGAAAAGGATTTTTCGTTATCTGAAAGGATCAGCTGATGTGGGTCTCATTTATGGAGGAAAAGGTGAGAGTTTTGTGGCTGGTTACACAGACTCAGATTATGCAGCTGATCTTGACACTAGAAGGTCCTTAACGGGATATGTTTTCACTGTTGGAAGTGCCGTGGTGAGTTGGAAAGCAACATTACAGCCGTCAGTTGCGTTGTCCACGACAGAGGCTGAATATATGGCACTTACAGAGGCTGCAAAGGAAGGAATTTGGTTGAAAGGTTTGCTTGGTGATATGGGGTTTCATCAAGATCAGGCGGTGATCTTTTGTGATAGTTTAAGTGCTATTTGTCTAGCAAAGGATCAAGTGCATCATGAGAGGACAAAGCACATAGATGTGCGTTATCATTTTATTCGTTCTGAAAGAAGGGTAAAAGTTCAGAAAGTAAAGACTGAAGATAATCCAGCTGATGCGCTCACAAAGCCTGTTACCTTAAACAAGTTCAGACACTGTTTAGATCTTCTAAACGTTGATAGCTGGAAGTAGAATTAAAGTCAAGGTGAAGATTTGTTGAAATGTGACTTTAATTCAGATTCAGATTCAGATTCGAGGTGTCAGCTGAACTGAAATGGTCAGCAGCTGATGGTGTTCAGTTGATAATTTGCTGGTGTTCAGCTGGTGTTCAGTTGATAATTTGCTGAATTCAGTTCAGTTGGATTTAGCTGGTGATTTCAGTTAGAGTCGGTTAGTTAGTGTGTCTATAAATAGTAGCAGTAGTCTTCTGTTGTAATATCTTTCATTTACGTTCAAGTTCAATAAAAGTTCTCTCAAGTTTTTCTCTAATTTCCTAACAATATTGAACTGAAAATAAGATTTTATTGACCAGATAAAAATAAATTTAACCTGAAATTATACAAATCAACTATAGATTGAGCAAAAGAGACATAGAAAGGTAACTAAAAACTAGGGGTGTAAATGAGCCGAGCTACTCGTGAACTACTCGAGCTCGGATCGTTAAAAGCTCGAAACGAGCCGAACCTAAACGAGCTCGAGCCCGAGCCTTGTATACTGGGCTCGTTTAAGCTCGCGAGCTTAAACGAGCTTTGATATAATATTTATTTTTAATTTTTAATTTTTTATTTAATACTTATATAATTGTATTATATATTTTTATATCATTAAATATGAAAAAAGTTTAAAAATCAAATTGTTTATATATCATTAAATATGATTTTTTTAATAAAATAACAATTTAAAGTTTAATTTCTTTTTATATATTATTTAAATAATATAAAGTATTTTATAAAAAAACAAAAAAAATATAAACGAGCTTTAACGAGCTTTTAACGAGCTTTGTAAAACACTACGCGAGCAGGGCTCGAGCTTCAAATCGCGAGCTCGAGCACGAGCTTCTGCATTTTTAAAAGAGCTCGGATCGATTCGTCTAAAGCTCGGCTCGGCTCGGCTCGTTTACATCCCTGCTAAAAACCAACTTTGTTTCATTAATTGTTCCTCTTTATCATTTCTATTCATTGAAGAGAAACACTGTGTGTGTGTATTAATAGTGATTTCTTAGATTGGGAAATAGTGACCAATGTTCATTTATTATAAAGGGTGTCTAGATGTGCTTTTCAAAAGCTAGCATATGATATTACATAATAAGATTAAAGAGCTATACTAAAAGCAGTAATCATTAAATATAAGTTCCAAAACACAAATCCAAACAACCCTGTAACATCTTTCTTACAAGAATGAAGAATCCCCTGTTCCTCCATCAAATATCTGGGTTTTTTTGGATAATAAATACTCATGAGTTCTTTCTTTGCTTACTGGATTCATAAAATTTAGACAACCAGTTCACTCGATTAAAGATTCAACGTTAGATAAATTTCCTATACAGTAACCTTCTACACGACTAGCATTGAGATTCATATTTCATTTGAAACCGTACGCCATGACCCGTGTTAAAAATCCATTAACTCAATGTTTGGGTTAGCTTATTTCATAGCTTTGAACTTATAAAGTTTTAAATAAACTCATAAGTTAAAGCTATTTTGATTACATAAACTCAGAAGTTGAGAAAATTCAACTTTATGAACTTATTAAAATTTTAATAAACTCGTAAATTGTTACTTACTGATTGTATCGTCGTGCATGGTTCATCCTCCGGCTCTGTCACAGGCCTGATTATCTCGTTTCTAGTGCCAGAGCTGACAGGAATAAGAACAATTAAACAACTTAAACATCAGAGAACAGATACACGTAGTAACCTAGAATTTCTCTATGAAAACAGGCATTAAGCATACAACTGAAGAAATTTACAGAAATTACTAACAAAAACACAGCAAAAACTCTGATTTAAGAACCGCGAACGAATTACCAGTCACTAGTGACGATACAATTAGGGATATCGTCGGGGATTCATCGCAAAACATCGAAAGTAGATTTTAAGCAAAATGATGATCGATCGGTAGCGGCGATTTGGTTGAATCGAGGGAAATCGATTTGAGAATGAAAGTATTTATACATCGCAAAACAGATGCTATAAAAAAGTTAAGTTGTATATGTTGCCTACAATTAGTTTTTTATTTTATTTTTTATAATGTCGATTAAGTTGAGGCATAATAATATTTATTTGATTTTAAACTTGTATGAACATAAAATGAACAATAATGGTTATAAATCTAGTGCAAGATAATTATCCTTAAAAATTATGCAAGTTTTATACCTAGATGCTTCATATGGATGAGGCTGAGAAGGTGTTTGACGATTTTGATTCATCTTTTTGCGAGGTTTGTGCAAACTTTGAGAGCTTTTGCAGGATTTCAAAATCTTCGTCGCACAAAATTCGAAAGAACTTTGTGAATTCTTTAGGGCGTAAACTCTTCTAGCGGCGGAAGTTAGAAAATGATGACTTTTCCAACCAGACATGCCTATTTATATAGAATTTTTAGGGTTTTCATATTCTGTTCACACCGAGAAATTACGAAACAGTGCATGAAATGTCACATGCTTTGCACGCCCCGAATTCCTACGAACCTCGGATCTTACATCATTAATATATTTTGTTAAAAGATGGCTTGAAATCCGATAGAAATGATATCTACCATAATGTACTATTTAAGGTCGGCGGTATGTTTATTTATATTTAATTTAAATGAATAGATGACAAAATAATACATGAAACGTCACGTGGCTCGAACATCCATGCCTTCCAGATTAAACTTTAATAATAACTTTTGATACAAAAGATAACTTTGAAAGTTGATATACAATAGCCCAAATGATCAATCTAAATATATGTTTAATCATTTTTTCCGGTTTTAGTATCCGAAAGTGTATCGAAGTATTCACTTTTTGCTATTGTATATACTTAACTTTAAAAACTACCATTAGTGTATTGACGTCTCAAAAACTACCGATTGATGTATTCAACCTCCAATAGTAGGTCAATTGCTTTTGAGTAACAGGTTTTGATGACTTGGCAGGTGATATGGCAAGTGACATGGATTTTCAGATTAAAAAAATCAAATAAGATTAGTAATTATTTTTAATAATAATAATAACAACAACAAAATGAAGAATATATCGGTCATCGAGGGTTTTCAATTTTGCCACAGTTTTGTTTTCAATTTGCAAGGTCCATCGTCGCCTTCATCGAGGTTTTCGGCTTCCAGCAACTACAAGGTCCACCACCACCTTTGACTTCCGATTCTGGTTTGTCTAGAGTTTCAAATGCCATGGCAAGTATCACTTTAGGGTTCAAGGACTTGATCTGGGTTTAAGGCTTCATATACGATTTGGATGTTCAAGGGCGATTCCTATCCAGTTTAGGGGTCATTTTCGATTTGAATGTTCCGGTTTAGGGCTCATCTTCAATATGGATGTTCAAGGGCGATTTTGTTCCAATTCAAGTTCGCTCTAATTGTTTAGGGTTTGAAGGTCAATTTTAAGTTCACTTTGATTCATGTCGCTTCAGATTTGAAGGTCCTAATTGTATCTTCATCTTAATCTTTTGTTGAATTGCAGTTTCTTATTATGTGGTTTGATTTTCTAGAACATGTTTAAGCTTTAATTATCTGATTTGCAAGTGTAACAATTGCCCAGATCTATTGATGTGGTTTAACATGCCTATTCTATTGCTCATCATCTATTGATTCTTTCATTTAATATATTGGTTTTGAGTTCGATTTGGTTCACAACTTTTAGGGTTTTTTGTTGGTTCCAAATTTCCAAATCTGGTTAAATTATGTTCATACGATTTCGTATGATTTCCAGATTTGCATATACCATTCCATATGATACTCATGTATATGCGATTGCGTTTTTGAATGTTTGGGTTACCCATTCAAGAAGATAAATCTTCTTGAGCTTTTGTTCACGTTTGCCCAGATTTTGTGAAGATGAATGTTTAAGATGAAGATGAAAACTTAATATTGGATTTTAATTTCAGTTTTAACTGACATAGCAAAATTAATGAAGTGAAAAAGATAATCAAAAAGTCTAGTTAGAATTTGAAACAATCAAACCCTGATTCAAAAAGATAATTTACAAAGAAAACAAAAAATTTGAGAAATAACAATCAAACTATAATCTTAAAAAACAAAGAAGCAATCAAATTCATTTATATTGAGGCCGCCAATTATGAGGCAAGAAATGAAGAAGACGATGAAGAAACAAAAAAGCTGATCAACCGATCACTTACTGAATCAACACCTAATAAAGTTTGTCCTGAAGAAAAAACTGAACCATACTTCTATAATTAAGAAAAAAAGAAGCTATTGACCTAGAATTATATAAGAAAATGACATAGATTCTAAAAGACAAATCGACAAGCAACTATTATCTGGAGATTTAAAAAACTCTCAAAATAAGTAATTAAGCCAAAAAAACACTTTAGTATTAGTATGGAATATAACTTCTCAACAATTTGTTTTACTTTTAGAAAACAAAAAAACATATTAGAAGTAGTATGATTTTTTCTAAAAAAAATAAAAATCAATATTAGAAAACAATTTATTAATTCTACACCAATATTATCGTAGTTATGAAAATTTGTATGACTATCTTAAAAATCAATCAAAACTAAATAACATGAATAGTAAATAGTTAATTTTCAAATAACAATAATACAATAATGGAACAATTTAACAGAGACAAATTCAACATGCCAAGCTTAATTAACATTTTCATTAGTTAATATAACTAAAATCAAAACTAATGTAATAGATATAAATCTTTTTGTTTGTGTATGTATTTTAAATAAAGTGGTGATTAGAGAACTCAATATATAATTGGGTTAGAAAGGTCAATGTGTTATGTAAATGAGTTAGAATATTTATAGAAATCGGATCCTTTTAAAAGTTGTAGTTAAAATTGAGTTTTTTTTAAAAAAAATTGGGAAAATAAAAGGCTTTCATTGGTTAATTTTAAATTTTATTTAAGAAAACTTTCTGAAAAATAATTTTCTTTTGATATATATATATATATATATATATAGATAGATGGTTTAGCTATTTTCTTTCTTCTTATTCTTTCTATTGTTATTTGACAATTTCTTGTTAAACATATCTTTATATTGATATATTAGATATAAGTAATATTTTCCTGACACAAATGGTTTAAAAATATAGATAGTGAATCTTACAAAGTGATTAGTAAGTGTAATATTTATAGACAGGTCACAAGTATTTTGTCACATTTGTAAAACAATTTCAAATTGTAAGTAGTAATATAGTGGGTTCGAAGTTCTAATTTATTGTTATAAAAACATAATGCTTGCATAAAAGGAGGTGATTTGCACACAACAACTTTTAGCATCTCACAACAATTATATGTAAAGGTACAATTTTACCCCTACTGTTTTTCAAAAAAAAAATTAATTTAGCCCTCCATTATTCCCCAGCCATCGGTAATTTCATATTTCCATATGTTAATTTCTCCCTAAGAAACTGAACGGTTTCTAGAAAATTCTGACGCAATCGAAACCAAATCTTCTTGCGTCACCGCCGTACTTGGTGGCTCCCGGCACCGCTGTTCCTGATGGCTTCCGGCACCACTGCTCCTGGTTGCTTCCACCGCCGCACCTGCTTGCTTCCGCCACCGCCGTTCCTGCTTGCTTCCGCCGGCCACCGTCGTCCCTGCTTGCTTCATTAACATACGGTTGGTTTGGTTATATTTCATATGCAATTGTGATTTATATGATTTTTTTGCTTCCTATGTGATGCAGTGTGAATAATGTACTATTGCAATCTATTCCGAAAGTATCTCTGTGTAGTACGCATACATGGAGCTGACAGTGAAGATAAAGAGGAGGTATAAGTGATGCTTTACAGACATGGATGTTGTTCAAAAAGATGGATGCAATAGCTAAGAGAACCTGTTTCCGGTACAAAGGGTATTGCGAGTACAAAGGGGCATAAGAGATCTGAGACTTACATGAGCTTTAATTGCTGAGAAAGACTTCATGGGTGCTGATATGGTGGTTGCTGTATGCTGAGTGAAGAAGTCTTTGATGGAGGTCTCCTATTCGACATAAGTGAAGGAAGAAAAACCATGGGACAACTTAGTGTGAGGGTGCTGTGATTTGGATAAGTAAAAGGGCACTGGTAGAAGTCAAAAGAGGGGTGTGACCTCTAATACTCAACGCAGGTACAATTGTGTGTTTTAGTAGTTGTACACCATGCGTTTAATGGTGTACATAGTGCTAGTGGAGTCATGTTTGGTTGGTTAGTTTGAGTTGGTGAGCAGTAAATGTATTTGAAAGACAGCTTTAAGTTCTAATAAATATCTCAGATGTTCAAAAAAAAATTAAGAAAAAGTATAAAGAATTTAACTCAAAAAATATATATATAAAATTGTAAACAATCTTTTGGTGGTTGAAATTTGTAATCACTAGGGGAATGAAGTATCGGGAGGAGAAAGGATTTTAATGGAGGGGGTAAATTATAAGATTTTGATAAAAACAAGGAGGGGTAAAATTGTCTCATTACATATAATTGTTATGAGATGCTAAAAGTTGTTGTGGGCAAATCACCTCCCTTGCATAAAAACACATCACCTCCCTTGCATAAAAACACTATCAACTGCCAAAAAACGAGAATGTTTTGCATTGTAAAATGAAGAAACGTTGCTCATAAATTACATTGTGATTTGGACTTTATAGTAATCTTCTTGAAAGTTATAATTAAAACAAATTTCCACATTTAAACTCAAACTTAAGATCATTAATAAAGTTAAACTTGCAATTTGAGATACAAAATCCCAAAATATATGGAAATGAAATAATTAACAATTATTCAAAGAAGAATAAATAACAAGTAACTACAATCATGATATAAAGACCGTTATTTAGGGAAGAAAATACCCAACCAATTATATGATATCACTTGTGTTTTATATAAAATTTCATACTGATCGATGAGAGAAGTAATTGACTGTTTCATTAAAATATATATAATGGGTCAGCTAATATAAAAGTTTGAATGTTTTAGTAAATTTTATATGTAAATTATCAAACCTTTTTATATCATTTATAAAGTTAATCTACTAATAATCAGGGGCGGACCTACTCTATGTGGAGGGGGGTCACGGGACACCGGTCTTTTGACGGTTCGTAGTGCTAATTTTTGATATTTTGAAACGGTGCTACCGGTAAATTTTCGGGGTGCAACCGGTTATATATAAAACAAGCCCAGTAGGTTGTAGCCCTTAGAAAGTTGAAACGAACGGATGAAGAAACGGAAACGAAAAGGAAAAGATGTGTTGAAAATCACAAAGTTTCATCATTTATGAGTCTCCCTCCCTGAAGCCGTTAGCTTTCTTGTTGTACACAAATTTTCACAGTTTCACGTGGCCTTCTTCTATAATTCTAGAACTTTGGCTTCATTCTTAAATGACGTCGATACGGTAAGAATCCGTTCTCAACCTCCTCATCAAAATCCTTCACCGGTTGCAGCTCCGGTTAAGCGGTTAGACATATTCTTTTCACAAGTTTTAACCTTTTGAGTATATAGAACATCAGAAACAATGGCAACTTCCACATATGCTTTGTGTGCCTCTACAAATTTGTGGCTGTTTTCAGGGTTACATTCTTTTGCACTCATGGATGAATCGAAGTTTAAATCTTTAAAGTAGATAGGAGAGATGAAAACATAGGGAATGATAGTTTTTAACGGTTTAAAATTTAAAGAAGGTTGTAGAGGTTATTTGGCGGAATATAAAATAATAAAATAAAGTATAGGCTTTAGATATAAGTGATTTGCAGATCACTGTTGATGTGATGTGGTAATTATGAACTATATGTGTCGTAGGACTTTACATCTAGTAATGCATCTATATTATTTTTTGCATCTAGTAATGCATTTATATTATTTTAATGTTTTTTACGGACAACTAAATACATTATATTATTGTTAAGTACAAAAACTAATACTATTGCTAATAAAATCTAAAGAAGAAATGGATATTAAAAAGTCCATATACATACGTATTTATCTTAATCTTGATATATAATGAAATATTTTCAGGGCCCCTAGCTTTTATTTTCGCCCCGGGCTCCAAACTTGTTTGGACCAGCCTGATCGTAATAGAACGATTTCAACAAAAAGAACGAAAAGAATATCTGTAAAAGGTAAGTTTTAGTACTTTAATTAATATCGTTATTTTTAATTTTTTTAGTCGTTATTTATGTTTTCGTCATTAACCTGATCCGATTAACCCAAAACCCAAAAAAACATGTAATCTTAATTAGTTTTATTTTTGACGATTTATGGTACCACCGGTCCCCAGAAATCCTGGGTCCGCCCCTGCTAATAATGTTAATCAGATTGGATAAGTTAGTAGATTTTGAGATTACAAAGTCAACCTGGCTAGTTAAGCAAACGTGACTTGTCACATTTCATATAGATAATTGACGATGAGTCTGGAGTCCGTTGTCGTATTATTTATTGTTTTAGGATTTATTCTGATAAGTAATAGAAAGTATGTCACATTGAAAAATATTTAATAAATAAATCAAGTTTCTTTTCGTTTACAAAAAAGACAGCTAAGGAGGTGTCTAGCTAATGGACTTCTTCGTCCCCTGTAAGGCTTCATTTGCCTCGTCCACCATTAGAAATCATGCTTTTAATTTATTCATCCTTTAAGGATCTGAAAGAACGGTATAATAATGTCAATTGGTTATAATGTCAATTTTGCAAATGATGGAGTTACCATGCGGGAATAAGAAGAACTTTGGTCACACAAAATTCAGAAGAACTTTGGGAATCCTTTAGGGCTAAACTCTTCGAGCGGCGGAAATAAGAAACGGATGAGTTTTCTAACAAGACATGCCTATTTATATATAGTTTATTAGGGTTTGCATACTCTGTTCACACTGAGAAGTTACGAAATGGTACATGAAAGAAATGTCACGGCTTTGTACACCCCGAACCTCGGATCTTACTTCATTAATATATTTTGTCAAAAGATGGCTTGAAATCCAAATGAAACGATATCTACCATAAGGTATTATTTAAGGTTGATGGTATGTTTATTTATATCTAATTTAAATGAACAGATGACAAAGTAACACATGTAATGTCACGTGGCTCGAACATTCATGTCTTTCCTGATTATAATTTTTTAATAACTTTTGATACAAAAGATGGCTTGAAAGCTGATATACTACCTAAAATATTAATCGAAATGTATGTCTAATCATTTTTTTTACACATAGCTTAGATATTCTATTTCTTCTTTTTTATATTATTATTTGACAATCTTCTTGTTAAACATATCTTCATATTGATATCTTGGATATATTTTATATTTTATGACACAAATGGTTTAAGAATATAGATAGTGAATCTTACAAAGTATTAGTAAGTGTAACGTTTATAGATAGGTCACGAGTGTTTTGTCACATTTGTAAAACAATTTTAAATTGTAAGTAGTAAAATATTGGGTTCGAATGTCTAATTTATTGTTATAAAAACAAAATGCTTGTATAAAAACACTATAAGTTGCCAAAAGAATGAAAACATTTTTCGTTGTAAAAGGAAGAAATAAATGCAAATGAATAAAAGTCTAGCCAATGGGGTTAAGTTTAGCCCATTTGGTAAGGCGTCTTTCTTCCTCGCAAGAGGTTGGAGGATCAAATCCTGCTGTATTCAGTGGGTTGGAGTTTTTTCCTTAGGAGTTTCCTCCATTAAGTGAAAGTGTGGTGCTCGAACCTTGGGTAAAGCCAAATAACGAGGGGCGGTTGAAAACCTGACACCAAACAATTCGAACTCACACTGAAAAGGCGGGGGAGTGTCCCCATTTACCGGTAAAAAAAAGAATAAAAGTCTAAAATAGGCCAATATGAAACATTGCTCCTAAATTAGATTGTGATTTGAACTTTATAGCAGTCTACTTGAAAGTTATAATTAAACCACATTTCCATATATGTGACTCAAATTTTTGATCATCAATAAAGTCAAGGATTGGAAATGGGTTAAAGCAATTAACTTTCTATTTAGGATTTGAACCTACTTGTTGCTTATGAGATCTTCCATATCGACATAATAGCTTTAATTTTTAAGGGATTACTGTGGATCTTTTTTTTTTAGAAAAATAAAAATTAAATAATTAAACTTATAATCATCGGTATATTGTCAAATAGTTATTTCTTATTAAAAATTAAAACTTCTATGCGTTAGTGAATGGTCCAATCTCCGTCGGTAAATAGTCGCTAATGTTTGTCGCTCTTGCATAGGTAACATTATTTTTCCGTAATTTAATATCATTAATATTTTTCGTAAAATATAATTATTTATTATTACTAAATATTCAAGTATAAAATTCCAACGATTTAGCAACGACAATTCTGTCAGAAAAACATCAAAAGAGTCGTCCATAAAATTAGCGACAGTGATTTTTTAATCCTAATTGTTGGTCGCTAATTCTTAAGAATTGCATTTTACCAACCATTTCTCAACGCTTTTTGTAGGCGGTAACGGACAGATTTCTGGTAGTGTCTCTATGATGGCAGTTGCACGGAGTACAGTAGAATATCTTGATAGGTCATTCGGGAAGTCCTTCTGATCGAGGACTTGGAGCACTAAAAGAGCATTTGGTTGGTTCAACTTTAAATTGATAATTGATTGAGTAGAGTGTGTGTAAAGGTTTCTTCGATGAATTAATATATTTTGAAGAAAAAAAAGTTAAAGTGCTAAGAGATGACCTTTCGGGTCAATTTAAGGATAGAAGAGAAAAAGTTAACCTTGTAATATTTCTAATTTACGTAAGTTGTAAGTGTATAAAAGATATAATGCCCACTAGAGTTGAAATGATAAATAATAAGAATAAAATACACACTACACACTGTGTGCATGCTTCACGTATATAGGAAAGAGATTATAGCTTCAAGAATAAGTTTAAGTTGGAATTTCTTGTATGCATGTTACTAATCTTCCTTGGCTTGTTTGAGCCAAAAGTTGAGAATTATATATAGGGTAAACTTTTAAGTTGCAATTGTATGTTATTGATTCCAGTTTGATTGATATGAAAACCTGATTTTTTGTTTTCGAAAACCATTGCATCTAAGATTGTTAGTGTTGTGGTTGATTATGATATGAACCAGGATGGGCTAGGACTTGGTGCAGCTCTATAGAGCGTGACCAACTAACTTCACTGCCGCGAATTATGAGTATGAATGTGAATTAAGGTCATGATAATGACCGCTTAGGTTCTGTGAAGTATGAGTACACGCGTAAGTGCTGATTGAGACCGTAAAGTGCCAACCGTACTCGTCGGTCGTAAGCAGCCCGTAAAGGGCTTTAAGTCTGTAAAGAGCTTTAAGCTTGTAAACAGACTGTAAAGATGTAGAATTGGTCACTTAAGCTTAGATTTATCAATTTGTGTTAAATGAGGTGTTAGTTGTAAAGATATAGAATTGGTCACTTAAGCTTAGATTTATCAATTTGTGTTAAATGAGGTGTTAGTGATAATAATTTGTGTTGGGAAGATAGCAATATCAAACCATAATCAAACCTGTCTATTAATTAAATAGGATTTTATGTTAACAAAATCATACATTCAATTTTGGACTTAGAATATTGAAATACATGTGTTGTTTTTCAATTAGACTTAAAGAATTTACTAAGTATAAAGAATCAGCTGAGGATCAGTTGAACTCTAAGTATCAGACAATGGATCAGCTATAACCATCAGCTGAGGAACAAAATTGATAAGTTGAGCAGTCAAAAGTATCAGCTGAACACTCAAAGTTGATAAGCTGAGGCCTTTCCTCTATCAGATAAGAAATTCCAATTTACCAAGTCTTTTTTATAAGTTTATCACTCTAAATGATCAGTTGAACATTTTTAATCAGCTGATCATATAGGTTGATTAGCTTATATAGCCGAGTCTTTCATTTATCCTTTATCTGAGCAAAAATACACTTGCAGTTTAGAGTTATTTCATCAGCTGAGTCGTGAAATGTTTTAAACACTTAGCTGTTTTTCATTGTACTTATTTTTAAGTCAAAGGCAGAACATGTGTTGTTTAATTATGCCTTTAGATCTGTCTTTGTAAAAGTATAAGCACCTTTTGCATCTGCAAAGAGACAAAAAGGATTGATCTGGACCATCTGAAAAAGGTAATAGTTACTTTAGGAAGAAGAAGATTTCGAAGATTTGTTTCAACAACTAAGTATGGCTGGCAACTCCATACTTGGTAAAGTCAAATCTGCCGAAAACATAGTTTTGTCTGAAGTGCAAGTATTGAAGGAGAAACTTACACTTCATAGGCAAAAGGTGTGAGTTTAGTAATATAAGAATAGATAGTGGGATGCACTTTTACTGAAAAGTACATTCACTTTATACATCGTGTGTACAAAGTGTATTATTTTTCACCCACTAACTTTATCTATTATAATATTATTATTCTTATTACTTTTGTCTCCTACCTCCTCTCCACCAACCGGACACCACTGCGAATATATTCTGAAGCATGGAGACATGATAAACATGATGAAATCTCATAAGTTAAAAACTACACAAAACTTCATTTTTTTAGTTTTAGAAGCAAGTTCGAAGCTGTTAAGCAAGAACTAACTTTTAGAGTTAACACTTTCAGTATAGAGCAAACTTGTTCAAAGATCCTAAAAATTAGTTGGTTAGGATTAGATTTGTCTATATGTTAGACAGATTAGTTGCCACCTTTATTGAACTTGTATTTTCCGTATCCAGTTTATGTAATTCTTGATTTACATCAATAAGAATTATATAAAGTATAATTGTGTGTTGTTAATTTTTATAAGCTAAAGTTTGTATTCAACCCCCCTCTACAAACATTTATTGTTGTAGTATCTATTCGGGACCAACAATTTATTATAAATTGGTCTTATTTTAGGTACCTCAGAATAGATAACATCATATTGTTAGTAATAACTCCCCAAAACACCATATGAGAATTTGGATCCGGTGCATGTAGATATTAAAAGTTAATTGTCAAATTCGTCCTTTAACTTCGACATGTCTTCCAATTTGGTCCTTTAATTTCAAAAGTGACTATGATAGTCCTTTAAGATCGATTTTGTAGCGAAAAATGTCATTTCGTTAGTTGACCGTTAGTCAACTCTGTTAAATCAAGAGTATTTTGGTCCTTTTATCATTTTTCTATTCTTTATTGGTTAAAAATATTTAGAAATAATAAATATTAAATTAAAGTTATGTATTCCCTCCTTGTCCATGTACACTCTCTCTCTCTCTCTCTCTCTCTCTATATATATATATATATATAATTGGGATCAATTAAAAGGCAAATATTGGTAAGAGGGGTAAGATGGGATTTGGTGTGTACACGTGTCATTAACTAATAAAGGATATTCCTGGTACTACGTGTCAAAAAAATTTATAAGCCCTTAATTTAAGCTGATGACTCCCCACCTAATTTAATGTCACTCTCTCCACCGGTCCTTGTAACACCCCAGAATGGGGCCTAGTTGTAAACTGTAGTACATGTAGCTCTAATAGTTGTACGTTGACTTTAATTGGTGTTTTATTGTTAAATGTAGTATAGATGTTGTTAATAGGTGCTCCATGTGTTAATTGGTGTTTTAAACGTGAAATGGTGTTAGTTGGTGTTAATTGTGGATAAAAATGTGGTATTGTGAAAAGTGTCATAAGTTGACCAAGTAGATAAATAGTTGAACTGTTTTAGATAGTGGTTCCAAAAATATCTCCGTTGGTTGAAACGGATAAACCTAAGTTATTTTTTAAGTTGAATAGGAGAACAAAATACCCGTGAGGGGTATTAGTTGATAAGTCGGCCTAAAGGCCTCACTTATCCCCTGTTAACACATTCAAAACACACACATACCTTATACACATACATACATACGTTTGAACACACACATATACTTGGGTTTTTTGAGTTTTGAAAGAGAAACCAAGAAGGAAGATCATTTGCTTACTGATTTCAGTAGAATCCAAGTCTAGAATCTGTTCTATACCATCTTCAAGTAAGTGTTTTATCCACAAAACTAGTTCTTGAGTTCTAATGGTGAAATGATCCATTTTGAGGGATTCAAATGTGTTATAGTGTTGATTTTATGTCTTAAACATGTTAGTAGGTTTATGTGTATGTTAGAAACGAAGTATAAACACTTGAATACGGATTCAAGTTGAATTTTGATGTCAAAACCCGTAAAACAGTTGTTGTGTTCGAACAGAGCAAGAACACACTGTGACAGTGGTCCTTGCGGTCGCAAGGGGAAAGCCTTGCGGTCGCAAGCCTGGTCTTAAGTCCTTACGGTCGCAGGCATGGGGTCTTGCGGTCGTAGGAGGTTGTTGTCATGGTTTACCACCTACGGGTGATGGAATGAAGCCTACGGGCGTAGGTATGTAACCTACGGCCACAGGAACCTAAGAACAACCCTTGCGGTCGTAGGGAAAATCCCTTGCGGCCGTAAGCGTGGATTTTTGGGATGGACCTTTGCGGTCGCAAGGAGGTTCCTTGCGGTCGTAAGGATGGGTTTGAAATGGCCCTAACGGCCGTAAGGAAACCCCTTGCGGTCGCAAGCATAGGGTTTTATGCGGACAGCTTTATAGTCTTGTGTTTTAAGCCTCGTTAACTGTTGTTGATTGGTGTCTAAGCCTGAACCTAATGTGTTAGGTGATTCGGACAACTCTGTGTGTTCTTGGGATTCCCGATTGCATATCTGCCTCCTGTAATCTCGAGGTGAGTACCGGTTTTCCATGAGTCTCAGTAGGTAAGTTATCTGCGGTACATGTTGACACGTGATTGGTGTATTGATACGTGAAACACGAGGTATTCTATGATAGAGTTATATACGCATGCTTGTTTATCAGTATGAAAGATATTGCTGTGATTATATGCGCGCATGAACTGGATCCTAATTGGATAAGCTATTTGTTTATGAGATTTTGTCCGGACACTGAACGGGTGAACAACTGAGGTCAGTCAGGTAGATGGGTGATAATATCTGGCTGGGTTCCCAGGGTTGGTCCTTAGGGGCTATGAATTGGGGAACTAACGGTACTCATGAGTATATGCTTGGGTATGGTTCTGCAAGCCACCGTTCCTCTATGGAATTAGGTTCCTTGTTTAGGCTGGAACCAGCATGATAGACAGAGTGTACCACGTGGACTGCTTTTCGCTCCCCCACTGGTGCAATCGGTTGCGGCTGATTCCCCGGCTTGGGTTGTTGAGCGGGGCTAGCTACCGTGCGAGATACGACTCCTGCTGACATGATTGGCGCGCCGCAATATGATAGGATAGCCCTGTGTGTTGTTCTAGATGTGATAGCCTGACTGAACAGGAAATGTCAGACAAGTTGAAAAAGAAGGCAGAAAGAGGTGACCTGACTGAACAGGGAATGTCTCGCTGGAAAGAAATCCATAAATCGTGGGTTGAAAAGGAAGAAATTCAGCAGGTTAAATTGCAACAGAGATCGAGAATTAAATGGTATGCTGAAGGGGATGAAAACTCCAGGTACTTTCATGCTTTAGTGCGTAAAAGAGAAAGTAAGAATAATCTGTTGGGGTTGTACATTGATAATGAATGGGTGGAAGACCTGGGTCGGGTTAAGTCACAAGTAAGGGACTTCTTTGAGAACAAGTTCAAGGAGGAAGACTTTCAAAGACCGAAATTGTTGAGTAATCTTATTCCAAGGTTGTCGGTGGAAGAAACAAATGAGTTAGAAGTGCTTTTTACTGAAGAAGAAATATGGTCTGCAGTTAAAGCGTGTGACAGTTCGAAAGCCCCGAGACCGGATGGCTTTAACTTCCTGTTTATCAAGAAAATGTGGCATATTTTTAAACAAGATCTGATAAAGAGTCTGCGATGGTTTTGGCATTCTTCACGGATCAGTGGGGGATGTAATGCGTCTTTTATTACCATGATTCCTAAAACCTCGAACCCTATTGGTTTATGTGATTTTAGACCAATTAGTTTAATAGGGGTTTATTACAAAATCATTGCAAAAATCTTAGCGGAAAGATTGAAGAAGGTTATTCCGACAGTGATTGGGGAAGTTCAAACAGCGTTTATCCGAGGAAGAAACATTCTTGACGGGGCCCTGATCGCCAACGAGGTGGTTAACTTCATCAAGAAACAAAAATTAAGGAGTCTAATATTTAAGATAGACTTTGATAAAGCATATGACAATGTAAGCTGGGACTTTCTGATGCACATAATGGAGTCCATGGGTTTCGGATCCAAGTGGAGAAGTTGGATAAAGATGTGTTTATCATCGGCGTCCATTTCTACATTGGTTAACGGCTCCCCGACGGAGGAATTCCGTATGCAGAAGGGCCTTCGCCAAGGGGACCCGTTGGCTCCTTTTCTTTTTCTTCTGGTTGCTGAAGGTTTCAATGTCCTCATGAAGGAAGCCATTAATAAAGGTAAATTTGAAGACATTCAGATCGGTAGGAAAAATAAAGTTGGGATTTCTCATTTACAATATGCGGATGACGTAATCATATTTGGTAAATGGAGAATTCGAAACATCAAGAATATGTTGCTCGTGTTGAAGTGCTTTCAATGGTTATCGGGTCTCAAAATCAATCTTGCAAAGAGTTCTTTATTTGGATTGGGTATTTGTCAGACGGAGGTTGATTCGTGGGCACTCTCTATTGGTTGCAAATCCGGGAAGCTGCCGTTCACGTACCTTGGAATTCCGGTGGGAGCAGATATGAGCAATGAAGACAACTGGAAAGACATAATTGAAAAAATCTCCTCCAAGTTGTCACATAGAAGAGCAGGTATGGTGTCAATAGGTGGTAGACTTACATTGGTTTCGTCAATCCTCTGTAGTTTACCGCAGTATCTCCTTTCTTTGTTTCGTGCCCCAAAGAGTGTAATTTCTAAATTAGAGCGTGTGAGGAAAAACTTTTTCTGGGGCAAAGGGGGACATCTGGGCTCGGGTTCTTATATTCATTGGGTCAAGTGGGACCAAATCCTTAATTCTTTTTCAAAAGGGGGTTTAAACGTTGGTAGCGTTCAAGCTACTAACTTCGGGTTACTTGGGAAGTGGTGGTGGAGGTGGTATAATGATGGTGAGGCGTTGTGGTGTAGGATTATTAAGGGTATCTATGGGGATATGGGTGAGGTAGGTTTTGGGAGTGATGGCTTCAAATGGTATAACTCGGTGTGGGGTAACATTGTTAAAGTAGGAAATTTTTTGGAAGATAGAGGTATTAGATTTATAAGCTCGTTTGGTAAAAAATTGGGTAATGGGTCTTCGGTAAAATTTTGGGTAGATAAATGGGTTGGGAGTTTAGTTTAAAGGATAAATTCCCTAGACTATTCGGGTTAGATCTCAATAAGGAGGTGTCGGTGGCGGATAGAGGTAGTTGGTCGGGTGGGTTGTGGCAATGGAATTGGTGTTGGAGGAGGGAGCCGAGGGGTAGAGAATTAGGTGAGTTAGAGGAGTTCTCTACGTTGTTGTCTGACGTAGAGCCGAAGAGGGAGGAGTTAGATAAAGGAAGGTGGTCTCTTTCGGATGATGGTGAGTTTACGGTTAAATCGCTTAGAAAATTGGTAGATGATGTGTTTCTTAGGGAAGCAACAAATAACATTGAGACAAGATGGAATAATTTAGTCCCTAGAAAGGTTAACGTATTCATATAGAGTACCCGTTTGGGTCGGTTACCGGTAAGATTGGCTCTTGAAAATTTGCAGGTGGATATTCCCTCTTCATTGTGTCCTATTTGTGAAGTGGAAGTGGAATCGTTAGAGCATGCGCTATGGAGATGTCAAAAAGCTCGTGAGGTGTGGATTGAAGTGTTCAAGTGGTGGTCGATGGATCTTTCGACAGTCAATTCTCTCCAAGAATTGCTCGATTGCAATGGCGTGATATGGCAAGCAACCGTATGGATCATGCTGTATTTAATTTGGGCGAGAAGAAATCGGGTTGTATTTCGGCAAGTTAATAGAAGTACGGCTGATATTTTCTTCGAGTTTCAAGTTAAATGTTTTCATTGGATCAGGGGCAGGCTGGGCAAGAAGAGCTTGGACTGGATGGTGTGGCTTTCCAACCCAAAGAACCTGCTGTCGAGTCTGTAGTTGCGTGGGTCTGTTCTGGAAATGCTTTTGATGGGCTTAAGGAAGTCTAGTTTCTTTGTATGGTTCTGTTTTTGTTCGTCCAGCCCATGCAGGGCCTTCTCGTTTTGTTGATTTCGCTCCTGTATATCGTTTTGTCTCTAGGCTAGGGGTGGTGCAGAGATTTGCACTAGCTTGTATTATGTTTTTTTTGGTAATGGTAATTGGCCTTTTCTAAAAAAAAAAATTACTCAACCATGAATTACGACGGGTGAATTGCGATCATTAGATATATTAGATCAACTTCTAATTGATTACTAGGATGTATTCTCTCATTCTCACGTTTGTTGCATTTTGATGTTTAATATGAAAATGTATACTATATTATATTAAAATGCACTTAAGAAGGACGCATTTTACTATGAGAATGCATAGGTTTTTTATGTTAAATAAAGTTATGTAATTTTCTTTTTAAACTTTGTTGATTGAGGAGATGACTATTTTATCTTTGAAACTGTACCAGATAGGTAAGTAACTGTTGTGGTTTGAAATCCATGTGGTTCTTTTATCTTTCAAATCATTTTTTATTTATGTATTTAGATGTTGTAAAATGTGGATTTTGTGTTTTCTTCGCCTCGATATTGCATGTTAAGGACTTGTTAAGCTACTATGTTGCTCGCATTTTCGGTATGGATTTCAAAAATGCATATGTAATTGGTTTTATAAATGCAGTCGTGCACAATATATTTTTTTTATGTGAATATACTTGTATACATGTGTTTTTTATAGTTTTTTGATTGCATTTTAGTTATCGTCTCATCTGTTCGGTTTATGTTTCTATTTCTACATATTTGTTCTTTTTTTTGTTTTGGAAACATTTGCATCTTCGTCAAACCATATGCATTCTCGTAGGTGCATTTAAAAAAAAATATGATTAGAAGGTTGTATGACAAAGGTTGTCGTCATATGTAAAACATCATGTTAGTTTAAAAAAGAGAAGAAAACGATATCTATGTATGTACTTATACTTAACGACCGTGCGAGGTATGCGATCAATACGTGACCTATCTATAAGATATATGTTATGTGGGGATACCGGAATAGGTCTGGTATTGATGGGATTGGGTTTGGTTATTTATTTATAACCGAACAAAAGTGTTTAATTAAATGATTTAAATGGTGTTTGTTTATTAAAATCCTATTGACTCACGACACGTAATTTGACACTTGTTTCTTTAAAACGTGTTTTGTATTCGTATAGACTGTGTAAGACGTGATTGGCTTGGTGAGAATGGTTTATCTTTGGGTAGAATAAATGTCTTAGACTCATACCTATGGATAATGTATGAACAATATTTCTAAATGTATTTGTGACGATTTGTGGACGTAATGTCGTGATTTATAATCAGTTCTAAACTCCTGCATTTTGACAGGAAATTTATTAGATAAAATAAGACTTTTGTTGCTAAATCTGATGTGTTATCAAAAGTTTTTGTTAATGGCAAATTTGAGAAAAATCACAGTTTTACAACTCCCCCAGCTCAGCAACTACATTTATTTAAATCTTCTATTAAACTTAACAAATACATATGTACAACTTTTTTGATGTGTATACACACGCGGGCTCTTTGTATACACGCAATTTTGATAATGTTTAGGGTTTTCTAGCGTACAACAAAGTCAAATTTTAAAATGGTAAAAAAGCGAAAGTGTACAATAAGCACGCTTTTTAATTGCCATAGAGCTCGGCACCTGGGTTCACCTTGTACACATGGCAAGCTACGATGACGAAAAAGCCGCATACGTTGCGCTTATGCGCCTTATGTGCGCTTTTTACTAGGGGTGTTCAGAAAAATTGGAATCCAAATCAATTGTCCGAAAATCGGATCTTAAATTATCAGAAAATTCGGATTTTTGAGATTTTGGATACCCAGAATTTTGAATATCCACTTTTGAACACCCCTACTTTTTACTACTTTGTACACACTAGATGTTAGGAGTCACCACAAGGTTAGACCATGCGCATCGGGGTGCTGGTTCACCAAGGGGTTGAGGCGGGTTAAGAGCCGCATCGCCCCTCCTCTGGGTCATGAGCCTTTCAAGCCGTCCAGGGTTGCAAGGCATGCTACGGGTTCAATTTTTTTTCTTTTCTTTGTTCGTCTCTCTTCTTTCTCTTAATTATTATATATTTTTTATTAATATTTAATGTGGATTGAAGAGGGTTGGATCATAGATGTGGAGGTTAAGGGTTAGAAAGGGTTGGAGGTGGAGGATGATGTGGATGCTGCTGTGACAGTATATTTAGAAGGGTAAGTAAGGGTTAGATGCTCATGGTCTATCTAAACCCTGGTGAGGGGTAACAAACACTGTGTGGATGGTCACAAACACTGTGTGGATGGTCACCCTCATATAACTCTACCAAAGAGCAAAGACTTGATCAAAAGAAAATGAATACTCAGAATAAACAAATATGTATGGTGCTACCGCATATGGTATAAACGAATCGGCATTCATACTCAAATAACGTATAAAATAGCATAAAGTTTTATGCATAAAAGAAGATGAATACTTGGGTGGCTTCCATACGGACGTTAGAATGTTTCCCAGTCAATAATCCAAACACAAAATCATCGAGCTTAAAACCTTAAACTGAATACCAATTCGAAATCACGTTAGGAAATCAAGCTCTATCCAAATCCAATCCCGAAGGGCAAACAAAGATGATTAAAACTTAAATGAAATCTGAATTGGCTCAGACAAAAAATCCATAATTAGAATAAACAAACATCTTGATTAAATAAGATATAAGGTAGATGAATAGCAACATTTCCCAAAAAGGTGATCATACAACAATAAGAAAACAACAAATTTTTATCCTGGTAAACAAAACTGGAGAACTTTCTGAAACCAATATGATCCTAAAGATAGAAAACAATCATATGAGATTATTATTCATCTTCTCCCTACAATCTTCAGTAAAGGAGAGATTATACCTTGTATTTCTTGCAAAGATTGTTGAATTCTTATCTCCTCCATGATCAACCTCTTGAGGTTTCGAATATAACCTTTTAATTCCTCTGAACCATTAATATCATCAATTCGGTTTTCAACAACTTTCTTTGCTAACACAATCAACATACCTGCAAATCGGGGCATTGTTGAGTACCTCTGCAAGAAACTCAACAGTAAACCGAGCTCATCGACACCCAAATTAGAAACACATTTCAACAATTTCTTTCTTGACACCAATTCTTCCATGACTGCCACTATGTTCTCAGGGTTTTTGGCTCTTAATGCAGACACTAAAGCTTCTTGATGATGAAATTTCTTCAAAAGTTTGTCATGTTCAGCAAGTTTCACCTTTTTCGGCCTCAAGATCAAATAATCCCCTTTTGAAGGCTTCTCATTTTGGCCACGATGAAAGTAACGGAAATACGAAGGCCTTAAAACTCGCTTTTCAGGTTCATCTATAGCTCCAAAACCAACATATTTTCCCCATTCTGATTTAACAGATTCTGTGTTATCCACAGTTTTCCTCTTTCCTGCATATAGAATCCCATTTGAAGTACCAATTACCCTAGTGGAACAATCTGGTGAGAATGCTACTGACATTAGGGAAGATGGAAATCTCATTGAACTTGTGATCTTTAATGTTGAGTAATCGAATACTTTCATATACCCATCTAAAGAAACACTCAAAATTCGATATTGATTGGCAAAAGTATTGCTATCTTTACCTATTTTCCCCACACAGAGTGAAGTCACAGTCTTGTTATGGCTTTCCATTGAATGCAGCAGCTTACCACCGCCGATTACATCCCAAATTTTCACATTATTTCCACCGGCGGTGGCAATTAAACCACCAGATGGTAAGTAAATTACATCCTCCACCGGTGCCCCATGATTGATGTTCAACATTGATCCATCGTTCGAAACCCTAACATCCCAAACCCTAACCGTATGATCATATGACCCGGTGATAAACATATCATCACTCGCCGGAGATCCATCTCCACATCGAACATAATCCTTATGACCAACTAGATTATAAATCGAAATCTCCGACGAAACATCCCAGTATTTAACTACGGCGTCATCACCGCCGGAGAATAGATGTAGCTTGTCAACGCGAGGGTAACTTACAAAATGAACAGGACGCGAGTGGCCACGGAGTCGCCGGAGAGCAGACCGTTTCTTAACATCGAACACCTGGATCTGACCTGAGTACGAACCAGCGGCAAGCAATTGGCCGTCAGAGCGGAAACACGCGGAGGTAGCAGTGTCTTTGAATGCGGCGATGGTTGATTTTGGTTCTAGGGTTTGCGAGGAAAAGATCGTGACGGTGGCGGAGTGGGTGGCGGCGAAATCATGTTGAGCTGTCGGGGAAAACGCAAGTGAAGTAATGGATGAAACTAACGTTTGGGTTTGTTTATGCTTAAACGATTTCCAGTATCTGGATTCCGGTGTTGGTTTTGATTTGTTTGCGGTGGGTTTGAGCTTTGGTTTGACGGCAAATGTTTTGACGATTGCCTCCGATCGATCATCAACCGCCATTGAAGGACAAGAAGGGAGTCGCAGGTCGTCAGCTTCTTGATTAGGGTTTAGGGTTTTGGTTCTCTGTTGTTTTGATGTTTATACTCTGTCGAATTTTACTCCTTTTCTTATTTTTGACACCATTCTATTGAAACTATTAGTTTGGCCACTAAATTTAGTAGGGACGTTTGATGTTAGTTTGGTCTTCTTTGTCAAGCGTTAGATTTTTAGAGCATCTCCGATCACACTTTATCTCTTCATTTTGAAGTGTAAAATATATTCAATCACTCTTCATCCCTCTCTTCAAATATGAAGAGTGTAAAATTACTCTTTAAAGGTGGACCTCATTTTTAATCCAATAAATAAGTGACAAGTAGGCTATAAAGTGGGTTTTATTAGTTTTGAAGAGTTGAATAAAGAGTATGGTTGGAGTTGGATGTTTGTTTAGAGTTGATGGTCCCACTAATAATAGAAATAGAGAGTGATTTATAGAGTGTAAAGTTGGAGATGCTCTTAGGCGAACAAAGAGAATAAGCAAAAACACCGCACTCTAATAACTGAAACCTTGGACTATTTAGGTGAGATCAACCAACATTGATATGATTAGAATTAAAACCTCCATAATATATTTATAAAAACTTCTTCAACCCAAGTATACCTCCTTATACCTATCATTGTAGAATATAATACTGTAACCCTACCTATATACTATGATATCAACACAAATGACAGAACTCAAAGTGCACATGTGTGCCCAGATAAGGATCAATGGGTGTGTTCACCTTATATCATCAAAGCCAAAGATGAAAGGAGTGTCGACCATAAATACTACCAACATCCTCTTATCACACCATCCCAAAAGACATTCATCTACACCCAAAGTGTAACATCACTTTTCTAGCGTTAACATATAAAACATTTTTACTACCGATTAGTACCAAACATCAGAGTTTACAAAATAACAGTTCATATTTACATCTGTGCTAACAGTTTCATAAAATTAGTGTCAAAATATTCTTCTAAAAAACCAGGAGTTGTCAAGCTGATTACTGCGCTGGGGCCTTACCCTTGCTGGAACCTGAACTACCTTCATGCACAACAACACTAAAACATAAGATTTCGCTTAGTGACCACGCTAACTGAACTGAAACAAACATGAAGTAGGAGTAAACTCTTTTCAGTATGTCTCACATCCAAGCTGTAACACCTGCAGAACAACACCGAAACATAAGATTTTGCTTAGTGACCACGCTAACTGAACTGAAACAAACATGAAGTAGGAGTAAATTCTTTTCAGGATGTCTCACATCCAAGCTGTAACACCTGCAGAACTGTTCCAAACTGTAAACAGTATTGGAGTATAGCTACACCTCACACGTAGCCACACTCCCTTAACACTTTTCTTGGTATACAACTTGTTGTATACCCCTGGCACTGTTCTTGGTACAAAGCTACACCTCATGCGTAGCTATGTACCCAATGTTCTTGTGCATAACTATGCCACCTGCACAGCTATACACCTTTGCTTTAACAATGTATATACTATATACATTAAAAATATTTCACTTAACACAGAGATAACATAACATGGACATCATACTCATTATTTGTGCATACTCATGTGCTAATCATACTAAAGGAATAGTACACTCACCTCAATACTCAGTTGTTGGTCAAATAGTGCTAACTCAGTCGTATCACAGTGAATACGTCAATACGTATTGCCTACAAGCAATATACAATCAATGTATCAAGCTTACAACTCTACTGAACAATTGAAAACGGAACAGGGCATAGGCACACCTGTGCTTGCTTGCAGGCACGACCATGCTTCTCCATTGGAGGCAAGGATTTGCTGCAGAAGGGCAAGACTGTATTTTAATTTATTACTTGTATAATACTTGTAAGTACAACCTATTCAGTATCACTATATGTGTGGTAGGATTGTGATTAAGCATTTGAAGCTAATGAGGTGAGTTACACTGTCTATTTGACGTGTTAAGTACATGAGTGCAAAATGTGTGGTCATCCTTGGCCTTCTTCGTTTTCGATGAAAAAGAAAATAAATATCGATTTCCGAAAGCATGTTCTTGTATGTGAATATTTGGACTAGGTGGATTTTCTTATTTGGCATGGGTGGCACTTCTTTTGGCTTTGGTGGTATTTATTTATTGGTCTGGGTGGCATATTTATGTGTGTGACTTACTGTGCATATATAGTTTGTTAAGTGGGGTGTGTGTTTGCTAAGATTTATAACTTACTTTTTGATGTTTAACTTTTTAAGTACTCCTAGTTTTTTTGGGAATGAAAAAGAAGAAAGTCTAGCTAAGCCGGCAATCATGCTCCCACATTAACTCCTTTTGGGAAGATGTATCATAATGTTTACTATAAAGTTTATAAATTTTGAAGGTGTACATCTCCTTTGATACTAAAGCTTAGTTTTATGAAATGCGGTCTTTAGAAACTCGTCGTTCCTTTCTAATTATCTATTTTTTCTAAAAGTTTTTAAAATATCAAAGCTTGACCATTCTACTCCCATCCCATCGTCTAAACATGTGTAAATTGGGTTTTCACCAAAATAGTCGTGTAAAAGACAATCGTTTCCACCATAACGATCTCTTTGAATTGAATAAATCTTACTAGTTTGTTTCAAAAGTAGGCTTCTTGTTCTTTGTTACCGATTTTCCAAAGAAATAAGGAAGATTTGTTGTAAAAGAGTCTAAGATAAGCATATTATAATTAGCAAGATGATTAGAAATAATAAGAAGACAAAGGAGATTTTGAAGGTATGGAAAAAACATAGAAAAAAGAGTAATTTATATTTATACTATCTTATAAAACATTTAACGTTCTCTCTCTTAAAATTTTTAAGATTACTTAATTTTAAGTAGTACATGTTTTTATGCAAATAATACAACCCCTTAAAGTAATAGCAATCAATTATCTCTTTAATTATCTCAACTAATTATAGTAATTGTTTTTAACAATTCATTAAACTTGACACCAACAATTTAATTAATCTAATTTTGGTTAAATCACTCACATAAACAAAAATTACAAAACTAGATTATTTTTAACAATTACATATTATTTTTTAGTTTTTGTTTTTCATAAATTTATTTTAAAACTCAATAAAAGAGTTGATGAGGGAAGAAATATAAAGATAGTAAAAAAAGTTGAATGGAAAATAGTAGTTGATACCGCATTCCGTAAGTACCATATCTTTATATTGATGAAATCAGACATATTATCAAACACAAACCATTCGCCTCCGTCGTATTGCGCGGGCACAATACTAGTGTGAAAAATTGAAACAAAAAATTAGTTAAAATACAACTTTATAGAAAAAGTAAATTACACATTTGATCCCAAACGTTTGTTAGTTATTGTCCAGAGTCTAGTGTTTGCGTTTTGTTATACTCGTTACTAGTACTCTTGAAAAGACCAAAATACAAACAATAAGGACTCTTGAAGTAACAAAAAAAGATTTAAGAAATGAAAGTGCACTAAGTTACAAATTACAAGGACCAAACGTGTAATTTACTATAAAGAAATAAAATGCAGGACTGGCTTAACACCTTGTATGACAAAGCATGTAGGACATGATCATAATTATTGATAAACAAAACAAAAATTTGCAAGCACCATCAATTGAAATTGAATCAAAGCTGAAAGAAACATCTATTATACGAGAGACTGATCTAATGATCATGAGTAAAAGTCAAGTATAAATACATATAGCATGGAACAATAGAACTTAAAAAAGAATCTGCATAAACGATTAAGGTTAACCCGACCCATTTTCACATCCATGGAGCTCCATCACCAAAACATCAGGATTGTTACAGAAACAAACAAATCAGATTGGTTGAAGGAAACATCTCAAGATACTGCACAATGTGGTAACCGGGAGACTAATAATTTCAGCCCGATTCAGCCATAGAGTCGATTAGGATCTTGTAACCTTCAGGAATGGGTGCCTGTGCACGGACATACCCTGATAATGCCGGGACATCAGAATTGACATCCAGAAACCTGGCTAGTAAAAGCAGTAGATGGAAGTCGGATATTTGCTTCACAAAAGGGAGATTTTTTGTGCGATCCAAATGGTTCTTTAGGTTTCTCATGGTGACCATAGTGTTTCGATTCTCAACTGGAAATGTTGATGATAAAGGACCCTGCAAAAAGCCAACAATCTGTATTAGTGATACACAAATATTTTGATTTAAATGAGAGTAATAAATTAGTAATAATGTAATGAATCAATCAACAAAGAAAAGAGACAAAGGATTAACAAAGGCCACAACCAAGACCACAAGAAGCCCTAATGTCGCAGTTCAAGATTCCTAGTGTTAATTGAAAGTCAACGGTTACCTAGTTACCTACAGCTGCTTTAAATGACAAATGAGTCTTTAAGTCAATCTCCATGATTCGAACGTTAATGTAATATCATTTCATTGTTCATTTGTTCTTATCTTATCAATACTTCAATAAGTTCAAGATTTTAGATATGTATGCTTACCCATCCTTCTAAATATTCCTATGTGTGTGTCTATATTAATACACACAACTTAAGAGCTTTAGCTATTCTTGATGGTAGAAAAACTGCATTCACTCACTTCTCAAAAGTCACCATATCATACACTAAATATTTTATTGCTTGTATATAACTTTACTTGAGGTCCAGCTCTAAGTTCATCTGAATAGCTGCAACACAGGCAACTGAAGAAAAGATTGTTAACCCAAATCCAGTTCTACTTTAGCTTACTCCAACCTAAAGAAACTATAGATTTGATTTAAATTTAGCTTCTTCTTTTTTCTAAAGATTGTTGCAATAACTACACCAAAGAGGATGAGCTACATAAGCAACAATGGCAGCATATCAAATTGCAGTAATAGGTAGAAATCAAGGAACTTTAAATAATTTGCAACTCCACAGATTCAAGATTAAAATATCAGATTAAATTAATATGAAACTAAAAGGCAAGACATAAGAAAGAACCTGATGATCAAAGATCTTCACAACCACCAAGAAAAAATCATTATCCACTTCTCTTGTATCCTTTCCTCCAACCACTACATCTTTCTTCATCTTAGACAATTTCGGATCAGCATCTGCAGCGATTTCAGTCTCGAACCATCCATCTTTGAACAATTTAACACACAAATCACTCATCTGAAACGCCTCAAAATGAACATCAGCACCACCATCATCATTCACCTCTAATTTCACCATCACAGTCACCCATTCCTTCAAATCACTCTCACCCTGCAACTCCACCGCCTGCAAAATCTCTCTATTTGATAAAGTATAGTCTTTTTTAGTTTGCCCAATTGTTTGGGTGAAGATAAACCCCAATTTTCTCATCCCCAATCCCAACGCAATCGCTTCGACTAATTTTTCTTCATCAGGGTCCCTTAACAGAATCAAATCATCCTCTGTTCCCTGTTGCGGTGGCTCGTATATGAAATCAACCTCCACTTTCCCTTCATCCGAGACAGTTCCATACATAAAACCCCCACGCTTCACAGCAAATGCTAGCGATTCATTCACATAATGCTGAAACCCATTCGCCGCATCGCGATCGAACGATACTAACTCACAGTGAGGGTTTTCTTGTCGAGTGATCCTCATTTGTTTCGCAATTAGGTCATCCATCGTCATCTTCCGGCCAAACGATCCAGCGGGGTGGATTTGAGGTCCGGCAATGGTGCGTTCGCCATCGTAAGCGAGGAAGACCATCGAACCGTGGGTGATACCGAGAGTAGAAATCAGGGTTTGAGGGTTAGACATGTCGGTGAAACGCGAGATTTCGGAAGGGGTTTTGGCGATGAGGAGGGATTGGTTTGTTGACAGGGTTTGATTGTGCAATGGGACTCTGAGTTGCGATTCGATTAGGGTTTTGAGCTGTGCAATTGTTATGTTTGGATTATCGATCTGCAATCGTTCTAATCCATCTCTGCTACGGATTCTGATCAGCATGTTGAAGGTGTGAAATTGAAGAATCTTTGTGGAGAATGAAGAAGATGGAAGCTTTATATAAAGATCTCTTGGCGAACAAGAAAAAGAAACCTGGGCTGGGTGGGGTTGTATGCAAGTGGTAAGCCTGGTAGGATTCCTTGAAGAGAAGTGTTTGCAAGTTTGGTTGCAAATTTTTGTGACAAAATCTAGGATGTGAAGCGGTTTGGGACGGTTTTATAATAATTTTGGTTTTTATCGATTTTAGTTTTGGTGGTTTCGTGTTATTAATGATTTCGGTTTTAGTTTATACTGAGCCCGACTCTTTTCAATCTAACAGACCTATTTACTTGATCTAATTCTATTTTTGAGTTTAAATTTGTCATGACTAAAAGTGGAATTGTGATCCATCATTTTAATTTAATAAGTAACATATATTTTTCTACAAACGTCACCTAAATCATATGGCCCACTAGTAGTAATTGTATTACATTAAATGGTTATATCATTGTAAAAATATAGAATGTAGTAAATATTTGGTCGGTTCGGTTTCTTAAATACTTGGTTTTTTTATTAAAACCGAAACCTAACTGAACCCGTGTCTTTGTAAATTCTAAAACCAAATTGTCGATATTAAAACTGTTTCAGTTTTATTGGATCGATTTTGTCGCTTTTAAATGTTTGGGTTCAGTTTTTGGGAATTAAGGTGTTTGTTTTAGTTGATGGTACTCATTTGTGTACAATAAATTTTTTGTCATATCAATAAAAAGTATTTATTTGGATTATTATATCCTTTAATTTTATGGATGTGAATAATGGATAATGGATTGATATGGGTAAAAAAAGTAGTAACTATTATGTACGGAAAAAGTAGTTATACACAAATCATTGCACGTTTATTTTTTATAAGATACTCTCTCAGTTTTAATATTATTGGTCACCGTATTATTTTAGTTTGTCCCCAAAAAAATTGACATCTTCTAAGGAAAATAATTTCATTAATTGATACTGTTTTTATTTTACCATTAATAAAAGGGCAAATTTCATTAAAACACAATCAACTTTGTTTTAATTACCATTATATACAATCAACTTTATTTTCTTAAAATAATGCAACCAACTTTCATAAACCTCACATTGTATGCAACTTGTATATACTATGAAAGTTATATCAACGTTCATTGTATACAATGGTAACTAGACAACAGATACATAAAAAAAGTTGTTTGCATACAATGAAAGGATTGTGAAAGTTAATTATATTAATTTTTAAAATTTAAAGTTAATTCTATATAATAGTAACTAAGACAAAGTTTATTGTATTTTATGCAATTTACCCTTAATTAGATATCATTATTATATATTTTACAAGTTAGTGATGTATTAAATATAAGGTTAAAAGCTTTTTGCTTACTAAAACATACATTAATTACAATATCTTAAATTGGATAATAATTTTGGGACAGAAAGAGTAATTATTCTTATTTTATGATATTTGAGCTTAATAGCTTATTATGAGTTAGGAAAAATAATCAAATTTATAAAAGATTAAGTTAAAAAAAGAAACCCTAATTATAACCTTAAAAAGCTAATATAAACATTCCCTAAGAATGACCAGTTGCCTTTTACATAACTAGCCTGTGGTATGCGGCGACGACATAAAGAGAAATGGTGAGTTTTTGTAACTGTTGGCGAACGAAGACCATATAATTACCATGATGTCTTATGGTGATAAATGTATACTTTCATTATACGATGGAAGTAAGACAACATGCTTCGGGTAAAAAACAAATCAATGCAAATTGATTAGTGATGCATCTAATAGAATCACAATAGTCCCCTATGAGATAGTATAATGATTGAGAACAAAATTTACAATAAATATATATTATGAGATAAAAGACAATAGCCTTTTCATTTATTGCTTCACATATTAATAATATAATATAAACATTGTACAACATGTTAAATTATTATTGGATATGTGATTTTGCTATATCTAAATTAAAAGATAAGTAATTATGAAGATGAAATATAAAATAAAATGAACTTAAAGTTTTAAAAGATGCTTAAATTATCACGCAAACAATTTCATATGACATAAGTTTCAGATAAAATGATTTTCCTATGTTTTTGCTATGGAGGATGAACATGATTGTTGTATTAAGAGAGAAATAGAGTGTGTGTATAAATTTCTTATATAAAAAGTAAGTATCATGTTAAATAAACACATCAAATCATTTCCAACTTACCAAGTCTACGTTTTGTTTTAAATTTAATTTCAATTACTTGTTTTTCTGATAATTTCCTTTTTAAATTAGGATATATTGGTCATTTTAAATTACTTAAAATTTAAGAGTTTTAAACAAAAACTTAAAATCTTACTCCTATATAAAGCATTTACAACTTAAAAACTCTTAATTTTTAAGTAAGTTGAATATACTAAATTACCCTTCATATAAATAAATGGAAACTATTATATAAAGTAACTACTATATACATTTAATAAGATTCTTATATTCCATTTTAATAACTAAACCTTCCATACTTAAAAAAAAATCAAATAATAAATATTCAATTATGTTATAAACATTTTAACTTATTTATCAAAAAATGTGTATAGTTAAGTAGAGCTTATGAATGTGAATAACATATAATTAGAATTTATAAACATATATTTTAATTTTTTAAAATAGCTCATATAACTAATAGTTTCAAATTAATTTATTCTATAATCTTAATCTCTTAATTTTTAATAGTTTCAAATTACTAACTTACGCTCTGTATTGTCATGTAATTTAACCTACTTTATAAGTAGAGATCGTTTTTCATATTTAATTGTTCTCAAAATTTATTTTAAAATAATAAAAAAGTTGATTGAGAATAGAATAATAATAAAGAAAATAGACATGTTGTCACTTACCAAAGGAAAATTATTTGTTATCACTGTATTGATGAATACAGAAGCAGGTTACTGAGTAGAAATTAGTTGACGCCGCCGCATTACGCGGGTAATATGCTAGTGTTTTATAATATAGTAAAGATAAAATTTTGTAACACCCTCTTACCTGGCCTAGATTAGATAAGGTAATTAGTTCCTAATCTTACAATTTATGACTGATTAAACAAAAATTAATCTTTAATATGTGATAATAATGTTATATTTTTATTATTTGATTACTATGCTATTACTTGATTATTATTGAGAATAATTAATTTTATAATAATAATAAAAAATTTAAATAGGATTAGTGGAATGGTGAGTGGCCGGTTTTGGGGTTTAGTCACCATACACACACTAACCACCCACATTTGCATGCAATTACCCCATAGTGTAGTGTGTGTTTGTGTTGTTGATGCTCTCGACCGTAAGAAGAAGAAGAAATCATCAAGTCAATTAGCAAACATTGGATTAATTTGGAATTGAATTCTACTTAAGCTGTTACATAAGGTTAGATTATTGAATTGTAATTGTTAATTATTATTTGTATTCGGTTTTGTATATATATATATATATATATATATATATATATATATATATATATATATATGAATTCCGATTGTTCTTGGTAAATTGATGAATTTAGGATGTATGCATGTTAGATTTTATGATTGTTATATGTTCTTTGTGGTAGAATGATTCTTGGAAACACAGAACACTTACATGCTTGAAATCAGTAGGAATTTGTGTTAAAAAATCAAATTTGGGCAAGAACACATGAATTGATCAGAATTGAAGTATGAATCTGTCGGAATTAGTGAAGTCCGATAGATTTTATCGGAATTGGTGAATTCCGATAGAATTGATCGGAATTAGGTCAGAATCCGACACATTATCTATGGACTGCCCTAACTCTTTTATCGGAATTAACATTTCCTATTTACTCGGAATTGGATACTATATCGGAATTACCTATTACTCGGAATTGATACTTCCCTTAACACTTTTGTCGGAATTAAACTTTATCGGATTTTATACATTCTCTGATTGAGCCTTAGCTCGGATTGCGTTTTTTCTAGGAATGTGCCTTTGCTCGGAATTGAACAATAGCTTCATTGGAATTGATGTTAATCGGAATTCCCCATTCTCGGAATTGGATATTATCGGAATTGGTCAATCACTCGGAATCCGACTTTGATCAGAAATGGATTTTATCGGAATTTGGGATTTAGGAGTTATTCCTAACAATCAAACTATGACTTGGTATACATGATAGTTATACATGAATATTTAATATGTAATGTATGAATGCATGTATTATGTATTATAAATCAGTATTGTGAATTGAATACTGACTTGTGGTTATCTAATCTCAGGAACTGTTAAGACTCAGTGAACTAGACCACTGAGTGTGCTACAGTGTTGACTGTGGTGAGTGGATTTATATCTTCATATATACAGGATATGATATCCTATTTGGAATGCTCTTGTTTGGATTGTATATACATGTTATTTTCGAGATCAGTATGATGTTGGGCCTGTTGCTTGGGGATTTACAGTATCTGATTTTGAAGTACATTTGTGGTACTCAAGGGGGCTGATACTGTTGTCCATATTAGCAGGGCTATCGGTAAACCTTGGTTTTGGCCGACCTTGGTTGTAGGTGATTGCAACACCGCCGGTTCTCCTGGGATTCATAAGCTATTTGTGTTTAGGCATATTTGCCTTGTGTATGTTTAGATATTTGTTCCCTCTCATAGCTTTGTGCTAATTCCTCACTAGATTGTTTTGCAGATTCTCCATGGTGAGTTTTGAAAGTGATGATTGGGATTTTGGACAGACCATGAACTCTGATGTCAAGATTTTATATAGATCCTGTTTGGATATTAACACTGTAGAAGTTTTGTACATCAAACTAGTTAAAATATTTTGTATTAATTATGTAATTAAGATAATTATATGTAACTAGCTTCCGCATGCAATATATTATATGTTTAAAAGTACAGTGTTACAAATTGGTATCAGAGCCCTGGTTTGAGGATTTGCATGAATGATTTGTGCAATACTCGAACCTAGGCTCTGGTCAGTCCAGTATTCCCAGGGTGGGTAATTAGTAGGGTAGCTTTGAGGGTAGTTAGTATGTTTATACTAACGGATTATATCTAATAATTGGTGAGATGTTGTGTATAGTACAGAAATGGCTGACAACGTGAACCAGTCAACTACCCCTGCGTCCCCCAGAAGAAATAATCAATCCTCAACTGCAGTCAATGAGCAGCACAACAGAGCCGGTACTTCCCACAACGGTGAATCTGATCAACAAGACTATGTGTTGCAATTGGAAGATACTCTGCAAACTTTGAGGGATCCGGTTCAGGAACTGGAACAACAACAACAGCGAACTCAGTCCTCACAGCAAACACAAACTATCCACATGCCTAGGGAGTCAGCTGTGTTCACCCAATCTATACCACCTCCTGTTTACTCAGCTGCACCATTCAACACTGTGTCAACACCATTTGGAACGTTACCGTTTGTGTCAATGCCACCTGTGACACAATATTATCAACCTCAACAGCAACACCAACCGTATCAACCCCAACAGAACTTCTTCATTCCGTGGTACCTCACTCAAGGAGGATTTAAACCCAAGAGTCAGTTTAAGGACTTCATGGATTGCCAGCCACCCGAGGATTCTGGAAGCTCTAACCCTACGGATACTTTGAATTGGCTGAGGGAAACGATCAAAGCATTGGATACCTGTAATTGTGAGGAGTCTGATAGAGTTAAATTTGCAACAAAGAGACTTAAGGGTCAAGCTGCAACATGGTGGGATTTTTTAACTACTCATCTATCTAGGGAAGTGGTGATCGGGGGATCGTCAAGCTGCAACATGGTGGGATTCTCGCATGCATAAAACCGAGGCCAAAGGGGACGGGGCAAGGGGTAGGCAATGTCGGGGGATCGTCTGCAGGTCAAAAGCCGAAAGCTGCACCTTCTGCGGAAGGGAGAGCTTTCAAAACGACTGTCACTGAGGCTGCAGAAAACAGTGATGTTATCACGGGTATGTTTATAGTGAACTCTATATTTGCTCGTGTATTATTTGATTCTGGTGCAACTAGATCTTTCATGTCAGTAGCCTTATGTGACAAATTGAAACTACCTATTACTGTGATTGCTTCTCCTTTAGAAGTAGAGGTAGCAGATGGTAATTTAGTGCCTGTAACTTCTTCCGTAACTGGAGTGTTTATAGACATTGATGGAACTAGTTTGCCTGTAGACTGCTTGCTTATGCCTATACCAGGGTTTGATTTAGTACTAGGCATGGATTGGTTAAGTCACCATAGAGCTAGTATCCAGTGCCATAAGAAACTGATTACTATTCCATTGGCTGACGGGTCGCATGTCGTGGCTCGTGGGGATAGATCTTCTTCTTCCTTTCCTATTATCTAGTATATGAAGGCTAGAAAATCTCTAGCTAAAGGGTGTGCGTCTTTCCTGACCTATGCAATTGATGCAAAGAAAGAGAAGAAAGTAGTTACCGATGTTCGGGTTGTGTCAAAATATCCAGAAGTATTTCGAGATGATTTACTGGGATTGCCACCTATGCGGGATGTTGAATACAAGATAGATTTGATGCCTGGTACTTCACCGATTGCGAAAGCTCCGTATCGGTTAGCTCCATCTGAGATACGGGTGATGATGACACAGATTCAAGAGCTGCTAGATAAGGGATTTATTCGTCCGAGTTCTTCGCCGTGGGGTGCACCGATTTTGTTTGTAAAGAAGAAGGACGGGACTCTTCGTATGTGTATTGACTACAGAGATCTGAACAAAGGAACCATCAAGAATAAATATCCATTGCCCAGAATTGATGATTTGTTTGATCAATTACAAGGGCTTCTTGCTTCTCAAAGATAGATCTAAGATCGGGTTATCATCAAGTCAGAGTAGCAGAAGAAGATATATCCAAGACTGCTTTTCGTACTCGGTATGGTTATTACGAATTTCTTGTGATGTCGTTTGGTTTGACTAATGCGCCTGCAGTGTTTATGGATCTAATGAATCGTGTATGCCGGCCCTTCCTAGACAAGTTTGTCATTGTGTTTATCGATGATATTTTGGTGTATTAAAAAACAGAGGGTGAGCATGATCAGTATTTGAGACAGGTTTTGGAGATTCTTAAACAACACAAGTTATATGCTAAGTTTTTGAAGTGCGAATTTTGGTTACGCGAAGTTCAGTTTTTGGGGCATGTAATTTGCCAAGAAGGTATCAAAGTGGAGTGTTCCGAAGACACCTACAGAGATAAAGAGTTTTCTTGGTTTGGCAGGTTACTACCGCAGGTTTATTAAAGATTTTTCTAAGCTTGCTGGTCCATTCACCAAGTTAACTAGAAAAGATGTTTTATTTCAGTGGGGTTCAACTCAGGAAGAGTCTTTCCAGACTTTGAAACAGTTGTTGTGTCAAGCGCATGTTCTTTCTTTACCTGAGGGTTTAGAAGATTTTGTTGTATACTATGGTGCTTCACATGCTGGGTTAGGTTGTGTTTTGATGCAAAGAGGTAAAGTAATTGCGTATGCTTCTAGACAGTTGAAACCGAATGAACGTAATTACCCGACTCATGATTTGGAGTTAGCAGCTGTTGTATTTTCTTTGAAACTGTGGAGACACTATCTATATGGAACCAAATGTACTATTTACACTGATCACAAGAGTCTTCAGTGTGTGTTTACTCAGAAAGAACTGAATATGAGACAACATCGTTGGTTAGAATTGATCAAGGATTATGATTGCGACATTCAGTATCATCCGGGTAAAGCTAATGTGGTTGCAGATGCACTCAGTCGGAAGGGATCTTCGGATACTGTAAAATTTATGCGATTAGAGATTAAGTCTGATTTAGTTGATCAACTTGTGGCTGCACAGCTTGAAGCTTTGAAAGATGAGTATTTGAAGGACGAACTGATGATCAAACGACAGCATGAATTATCTACTGACTCGCGTGGATTGAGGGTTTATCATACACGCGTTTGGGTACCGAAATTTGGTAACTTGAGGGAATTAATTCTAGATGAGGCTCATAAGTCTAGATTTTCGATACATCCGGGTAGTACGAAAATGTACCACGATTTGAAGACTCGTTATTGGTGGCCGACAATGAAAACGGATATTGCTAAATTTGTTGGGACATGTCACATTTGTGCGCAAGTTATAGCTGAACATCAGAAACCGTATGGATCATTGAAACAGTTGGAAATACCTGAGTGGAAATGGGATCATATTACAATGGATTTTGTAACCAAACTTCCACGAACGCAGAAAGGTCATGATATGATTTGGGTTATAGTCGACAGATTAACCAAGAGTGCTCATTTCCTTGCTACAGCTGAAACTGCTTCTTTGAGTAAATTGGCGCAACTGTATATTGATGAAATAGTATCAAGACATGGTGTTCCGTTATCTATTGTTTCAGACAGAGATTCGAGGTTTGTATCTAACTTCTGGAACAGATTACAACAAGAATTGGGGTCCAGAGTAAATTTGAGTACAGCTTATCATCCGCAAACAGATGGTCAGTCAGAGAGAACCATCCAGACTTTAGAAGATATGCTTCGGGCATGTGTATTGGAATTTGGGGGTTCATGGGATTCACATCTGCCAGTAGTAGAGTTTGCCTACAACAATTCCTATCACAGCAGTATCGGTATGCCTCCATATGAGATGTTATATGGTCGTCCTTGTAGAACTCCAACTTGTTGGTTAGAAGCTGGGGAAAAGCAATTTGCAGGGTCTGAGATTGTACAGATGACAGCTGATAAGGTCGCAATTGCTCGAGAGAAATTAAAAGCTGCAAGGGATAGACAGAAAATGTATGCTGATCCACGTCGTCGACTGGTATCGTTTGTCGAAGGGGAGATAGTCTACTTAAGAGTATCACCTTGGAAGGGTGTTATTAGACTCGGTAAACGCGGGAAGTTGGCTCCCCGTTACATTGGTCCTTTCAGAATCAGACGAGTTGTAAATGATCAGACAGTTGCATTGGATCTACCAGACGAATTAACGGGTATTCATGACACTTTCAATGTGTGTTACCTTCGCAAGTGCAATATAGAGGATCAGACACAGGTTATACCAATACAGGATTTTCGGGTGGATACTAATCAGAGGTTGATCGAGGAACCAGTTGAATTACTTGATTGTAAAGTTACAAAATTGAGAAAGAAACAGATACCAATGGTTTTGGTCAACTGGAAGCACAGTTTGGGTTCAGACTTGACTTGGGAGACTGAAGCAGACATGAGAAGCCGTTACCCTTCCTTGTTCGAGCGCGATGAGATTCCGAGGACGGAATCTTCTTCAGGGGTAGATTTGTAACACCCTCTTACCCGGCCTAGATTAGATAAGGTAATTAGTTCCTAATCTTACTATTTAAGATTGATTAAACAAAAATTAATCTTTAATATGTGATAATAATGTTATATTTTTATTATTTGATTACTATGCTATTACTTGATTATTATTGAGAATAATTAATTTTATAATAATAACAAAAAATTAAAATAGGGTTAGTGGAATGGTGAGTGGCCGGTTTTGGGGTTTAGTCACCATACACACACTAACCACCCACATTTGCATGCAATTACCCCATAGTGTAGTGTGTGTTTGTGTTGTTGATGCTCTCGGCCGTAAGAAGAAGAAGAAATCATCAAGTCAATTAACAAACATTGGATTAATTTGGAATTGAATTCTGCTTAAGCTGTTACATAAGGTTAGATTACTGAATTGTAATTGTTAATTATTGTTTGTATTCGGTTTTGTATATATATATGAATTCCGATTGTTCTTGGTAAATTGATGAATTTAGGATGTATGCATGTTAGATTTTATGATTGTTATATGTTCTTTGTGGTAGAATGATTCTTGGAAACACAGAACACTTACATGCTTGAAATCAGTAGGAATTTGTGTTAAAAAATCAAATTTGGGCAAGAACACATGAATTGATCGGAATTGAAGTATGAATCTGTCGGAATTAGTGAAGTCCGATAGATTTGATCGGAATTGGTGAATTCCGATAGAATTGATCGGAATTAGGTCAGAATCCGACACATTATCTATGGACTGCCCTAACTCTTTTATCGGAATTAAAATTTCCTATTTACTCGGAATTGGATACTATATCGGAATTACCTATTATTCGGAAT
Source organism: Pulicaria dysenterica (assembly GCA_947179395.2). NCBI lineage: Eukaryota > Viridiplantae > Streptophyta > Magnoliopsida > Asterales > Asteraceae > Pulicaria > Pulicaria dysenterica. The sequence continues at coordinate 72,259,435 of OX359288.1, read as the reverse complement.
TGATACTTCCCTTAACACTTTTTTCGGAATTATACTTTATCAGATTTTGTACATTCTCGGATTGAGCCTTAGCTCGGATTGCGTCTTTTCTAGAAATGTGCCTTTGCTCAGAATTGAACAATAGCTTCATTGGAATTGATGTTAATCAGAATTCCCCATTCTCGGAATTGGATATTATCGGAATTGGTCAATCACTCGGAATCCGACTTTGATCATAAATGGATTTTATCGGAATTTGGGATTTAGGAGTTATTCCTAACAATCAAACTATGAATTGGTATACATGATAGTTATACATGAATATTTAACATGTAATGTATGAATGCATGTATTATGTATTATAAATCAGTATTGTGAATTGAATACTGACTTGTGGTTATCTAATCTCAAGAACTGAGAAGACTCAGTGAACTAGACCACTGAGTATGCTACAGTGTTGACTGTGGTGAGTGGATTTATATCTTCAGATATACAGGATATGATATCCTATTTGGAATGCTCTTGTTTGGATTGTATATACATGTTATTTTGGAGATCAGTATGATGCTGGGCCTGTTGCTTGGGGATTTACATTATCTGATCTTGAAGTACATCTGTGGTACTCAAGGGGGCTGATACTGTTGTCCATATTAGCAGGACTATCGGTAAACCTTGGTTTTGTCCGACCTTGGTTGTAGGTGCTTGCAACACCGCCGGTTCTCCTGGGATTTATGAGCTATTTGTGTTTAGGCATATTTGCCTTGTGTATGTTTAGATATTTGTTCCCTCACATAGCTTTGTGCTAATTCCTCACTAGATTGTTTTGCAGATTCTCCATGGTGAGTTTGGAAGTGATGACTGGGATTTTGAACAGACCATGAACTCTGATGTCAAGATTTTGTATAGATCCTGTTTGGATATTAACACTGTAGAAGTTTTGTACATCAAACTAGTTAAAATATTTTGTATTAATTATGTAATTAAGATAATTATATGTAACTACCTTCCGCATGCAATATATTATATGTTTAAAAGTACAGTGTTACAGATTTACTTGTGTTTGGTTTCTAAAACTGTTTGTTTTGCAAGCTTCAAAATATTAGTTGGATTAGCTTTTTGTTTAAGAACCATATTTATGATTAAGAAAAGTTTTAGGGTTAATATCTTTATTAGTGATGAAATGATGATTACCATTAGGAAAAAGATACATAAAAATATAATAAACTTTGTTTTTAGTTAATATTATATATAAACTATTATTAATAAACAGTATAATCAGTTTTTATTATTTTGGTGTTATATATGTAACCTGGTTAGCAGGTCATGTTTATCTTAACGACGGTAGTGATTAGGGGTGAAAACAAGTCCAGCTTTTATTGAGTTATTTGAGCTCGGCTCGAGCTTAAACACGTTCGAGTCGACCTTGTTTCGAGTTTGAGCCTGAACTCTAGCCTAAAAATGAGCTCGAACTGCATAACGAGCCAAACCCGAGCTTATAAGGACCCGGCTTGAGCTCATATAGAGCTTTATATAATATATAAATGTGTATATAGATATACAAAAATAATAGTTAAAAGTGTTATTGTAGATTAAAATATATTGAGTTTATACTCATGTAAACTCGAAATTTAACTTATGCTCATATTTCGAGTCGGGCTCGAGCCAATCCTAAATCATCTTCGATCCGAGCTCAGGCCTATATCATGAAGGCTCGTCGAGTTATCAAGTCGAACTCAAGCTTAACTTAAAGTACTAAAGCCGTGCCCGGCTCGACTCGACTCATTTGCACCCTAGTAGTCAGGGGCGGACCTTATGAGTTGTCCGGGGTAGCCCAGTTAACCCCTCAAATTTCTTCGAGTAGTGTTAATTAATTTTAATTTTTTTTTTTATGAAAATGATACCTCTAACTAAAAATTTGTGCAACCATTACTCTTTGTGTAACCTCTAATTTTTTTTTCTGAGTCAGTCTATGGTGGTGATGACGGGACCCTATCCACCATCAAAGGTTCCTTTCTTCTCCAACTCTTTTTAACATTCGAATTTGTTAAGTGTTAACTGTTATGGACTTTTCCAAACTTGAGCGTTGAGAACAAGGTTAGCCCAATTAATGATAATAAAAACAAGACCACGTTAGCCCAATCTAGTAGCCCAACAAAAGCCCATCAGGAAATAGTAGCATTATATATGTATATAATATATATATATATATATATGTGTGTGTGTGTGTGTGTGTGTGTGTGTATGGAATAAGACAAGTTTCTAGTAGATGAATATCTTTGTTAGAATCCATGTGCAAGGAAGTAATGTAAATAATTGGAAGATAGATTTGTATATAAAAAATTTTGTTATATATAAAAGTTATGGCTTTCTTAGTCCTAAAAATCTACTGATTATTTTTTTTAAACAAATGTTCAAGATATTGTAGTTCAAATAAACATTTGTGTATGGTAAAAAAATATTATATACAAATCATCTTCCTAATTAATTGGACCACCTTAGTCACATTGATCAATTTTTATATGAAATAAGTACTTAAATATTAATAAAATTCGTAAATTAAAAAAAAAGGAAAAATTCATCTTATTGCCTATTGTTTATTGTTATATATATTCAAACTGAATTGGACCACCTAATTGGTCATATTGAACAGTTTTCTTCTAGACAAATAATTATTGAAGAAATATACGTCAATGATAACACGCCAAACATATGCAAGTGACAATGAGTTGAAAGGGAATTTCCATCCAAAAAAATATGCGGTTATTAATAATAATAATTATTTATATATTTATTTATTATTTATTATTATTATTATTATTATTATTATTATTATTATTATTATTATTATTATTATTATTATTATTATTATTATTATTATTATTGTTTGCATCTGATATGTCTGTAGGCCCTTTAATTGAAAAGAGTCTTTTATATAAAAATTTGTTTGGCAAAGATCGAGAATTTACTTGTTTTATATTTATATAAATTTTTTTAATGATTCTTTAGTGCATATTTTATAATTTACGAATACATGACCTTCTATTTAATAAAAAAAGTTAAAAGATGTTATAACATATTTGTGTATATAATGACGGGCTTAAAAAAATTCTGGGAGTTAGCACAATTAGAAAATTTTAGTTAGTGGTTGCATTATATACGCACAAAAAATTCATTTAGATAGAACTAATAATAATAATATGTGACTTAATTTATAGCCTAGTGATAAATAATTAGGTGTTGTTTGTTTTGAGGGAATTTATGGGATTCTATGAAAATTGTAATCCAATTCTTAGGAAATCCAATGTTTGGTTTACTTGAATCGGAATTTTATGGAATTAAAATCCTTAGAATTTAATCCATCAAGGTAAGGAGGGATTTTAAAATCCATGGATAAGGAATGTGGTGTATTACCGTTATACCCTCAAGCCCTAGAAAACTATCTCATTTGTTCACATTTTCTAAACTCACGATAGACAGTCATCACCTTAGTCGGTCCATTTGTTGTCTTCGTCAGCCTACATCGGTCCGTTCGTCGCCCTCGAAAGTTGCCGAAGTCGTCGGTCCATTTGTCACGTTAGGTGTTTTGATGTAGTGATTGCCTATCGAACAAAGGTCACAGGTTCAAGTTCTATCGATAAGAAATTTAGATTGATTTATGAGCTATTCAAAGAAAAAAAGATGGAACTAATAATACATGTAAAAATATCAAAAGGCTAGCTTGTTCTACTCCATACCATCCATTAGGCCCATCCTTACATGTATGATAAATATAAATAATATATAAACAAGTCTTATCTTTTGAACTTCATCTCTCTTACACTCAGGATATATATTATATCACATATCACATCCTCATATACATCAAATAATTACACAGATTAATCTAACCAAATAAAAAGTATAAAAGACATCCTATACAAATTTTAAAAAATGTATAAAACCATACGCAAGTGGAAACAAACTCTTAGTTAGAATGGCAAATCAAGTACACAAGTTGCCATAAACTAACAAAAGTCAAATACCACATGACATTATTCAATAACCTAATCAATATTTAAAAGTGTATTTTATTAAAGTCTATTTAAGTCTTGTATTTAGGGATATTCATTTAGTATTTTGTTGATTGTACACACTTTTTTTACATTCAAATACATTACATCATCAATCAACATACTCATAAACATCAAACAATCTATTCCTAAAGAGGAGTGCAATTATTTTATTCGATTCCTTTATTATAATATCAACTTGTGTTGTATAATTTTTTATAACATTTCCTTCATCATACCATCATTTTTTAATTTATTCAATACAAGAGAAACGCGATTGAATGGTGGAATCACTTATCCCAAAAAAGACCCTCTTTAAAACATCACACTAAGGTATTGGACAAGTGTTTCACATTGTCAATAGGTTCTAGTCCCGTTATAGAGTTGTAGACATAAGGTGTTGATTTAACAATACGAAAGAGTATGTGTGTTCTGTTTCTGTTATTGTAAAAATGAAAATTTGATGCAATTACAATTGATTCCCTCTTTACAATTCACAAATTGGGAACTCTTGAAGATTGAAAATTATCATCAAGAAAAACTAAAATATAAAAAAAGAGAGTTTATATAATAAATATACCCACAAAAAGTAAATACATCAAGAAGCCAAACAGGTTTCCCAGAATTCTCTATCAATATCTCTTTGATTTGAAGAATCAGCATAACATTTATTTGATCTCTTTTGCTGTTTAGATGAATCCATGAGCTTGCTCTCACCCCAATTCTGGCCATCATCATTGTAGATAACACCATCCTCATCATCATCCATGTCATCATCATCAACATAGATTAACCTTTGAGATTGATCTTGATGGCCACTACCATAACTTCTGTTAATATAGGATGAATGATCATAACTGCAAGACTGAGCATCATCATCATCATCAACAACAACAACTTCGACATCATCATCGAATCGAAACGACACACCTTCGTATTCATCCATGGCTGCTTTAAGATCTTCTTCATGGTGAGCATCAAATTTGATTTCTTCTGAATCACCACTAGACTCATATAACAAGAAAGGAGTCACATTATTTCCATTGCAATACCAATTCCATTCCATCTTACTTTCTTGATTTCTTCACAAGACTTTCCTAGATGGGTTTTGTGAACTTTCTAAAAAGCCTCTAGCTTTAATATGTATATATATATGCGTATATACATACATATATATATATATATATGTGTGTGTGTATATATATATATATATATATATATGATAAAAACGTGTGTGTAGTTAGAGGGAGGAAATAACAAAAGAGGGATGGGAGAAATATAATAGGTGGGCGTTTTATTGGGTCGGCCGACTTGTTGGGTGAAGAAGTAGGAAACTCATCTAGAAGCATTCGTAAGTACTCATCTCGAATTTGACTTGGCACGTGTCTGTCACGCTTTTTTTTATTTCTTTTTAATTTATGAATTAGACAAATTTAGTTTCGTTGATACATGTGTGATGTGGGTTTATCGACACGTTAATGATGATTATAAAATAGATTAATCAGACTGGGTGTACGTATATAATATATTTTATGAATAAGCTTTTGTTAGATAATTTGCTGTTTGTAGGGTATATGGAAGTGTGGATAATTATTGAAAGACATTGTTCATAAGTTGTATTTCTTTCGTGTTTGTTATTATATATATAGAGTATGGATATTGTAAAGATGTAAATAATATATATATATATATATATATATATATATATATATATATATATATATATATATATATATATATATATATATATATATATATATATATATATAAAAGTTGTATTTCTTTCGTGTTTGTTATTATATATATAGAGTATGGATATTGTAAAGATGTAAATAATATATATATATATATATATATATAATATATATATATATATATATATATATATATATTATAAAAAATAGTTATTGTTAGGGCCAATAATTGTCAAAATTAATTATACATTGGTTAACTATTAATTATTAGTTGAGAATGTGTTTCCGGACTCACATATCTAAATCTTCGCAACATAGGTGGTAAGTACAAAATACAATGTTAGCCGAACAATCAGTCATCCAAGCAAATGATCAGCCAGCAAAATTCAACTAAGAATGGTTAGCTAAGCAAAGATACTTAGTGAGCCAAGTACTCAGCTAAGCACATAACTTATCGTATTGACCAGGTCGATACTTAACTAAGCAACTTTAAAAAGTATCAGATTTGAGAAATTCTGATACATATCTACACAATGTATTTTTGTTTTAGAGACGTTGTCCCTAGAACTCTACGAGGGGCCACGGCCTCCTCAACCTATGGTGTTTTTGGATCTAGGACTACTACCTTGAACGAGTGTGCAGTGCATAGTACCCAAACTCGTTGTCAAATTTAGCTAAAACCGTTATATAACTCTAAAATAACTAATAACTTTAAAATGACAGAACTATATGATCTCATTTAAGGGTAGTGACCTCTACAGTCATCACTATGGTGCTAGTAGTGGTGTTCTACGTCATCATCAAACTATTAAGATGTCTATTTTGATTTACCCTCTCAAATCTCATATGACTAATTGGCGATGGTGGGTTTTTAGCGGAAAAAGGATTTCTACTTTTGTTATTTTAGTTTTTTTAGAAAAATATTATTTTGAGTTTTTATATCTAAGAAAGTGGAAACCATATATCGTTTTATGAATGAGTAGAGCTTTTATTTTAAACGGAATAGTAGAAAACATGTTTTTATTGAAGTGTATTTTGTAACTTCATTTTCTAGTTTCAAATTCCGGAGAGAAAAAATATATAATTATTGTTGTTACAACTATTTATTATTATTATCTTTTAATTACTATTACATTTTTATTATTTATAATTACTAATTATTAATATTTTACTATTTATAACTGTTCCACTTTTTGTGTAAAAAATTATTATTTTTCTAAAATATTATTATTTTGGTACTATTTGTTAATTGCAATTATATTTTTATTTATTCATTAATTTTTACTACATCACTAATATTTTTGTATTATAACTCTTCATTTTTATTTTTTTATTATTTGTTAACGTTAATATCGCTTTTCTGAGAAGTGTGTAAGTGAATACGTTAAAGATTAACAGAAAAATCATAAAAATGAATGATTGTTACTTATGTTTAAATTATTTAAACATATTCAAAGACCAACCAGAGTTAGTTTTTTATTTTTGATTCCATTTTAACTCAAATTGAATTCTTCCTAACAAACTTTTTTTATATAATTATACGATCAAAAAACACTTACGTATTTGTAAAAAAAGGTTTCACTACTCATTTAAATGGTTAACAAGATATAAGTCTGTGTTAAAGATAGAAAAGCTAAAAAAAAATTTTAAAACTAAAATTTCAAAAATATATACTTCTTGAAAACTAGACATAATTTGTTGTATGAGCTCATGTTATCAGTTACTTAGTCAAACATATATATATATATATATATAAACTTTAGCTCGATTCGGCTATTCCCAAGCACAACCATAACTAGGATATATACAGAAAAATTGTACTATTATATAGGTTTGTGCACGCCTTTTGGTTCGATTTTGACATAAATCCGTAACTAACTACAAATTTTGCTTTTTTCTTAAAAGCATGACCTTTCTGTTTCGGTTTAAGAATGGTTCAATTTTCGGTATTTCATCATCAACAACTCGGTTTTCAGTTTCTCTCTTCGATTTTTGTAGTTATCAGGCCAACTCGATAGACAATAAAATTTTAAAACTAAAATTGAACATTGACCCAAATAATTATTAAAGTAAGACGATGCAAACCAAGATATTGCAATATCGTATCATAAATCAAGATAAATTAGTCCAACATAAATTAAAATTAAAGCTGAACAATACATAACTTCGGTTCAACATAAATTATTCCTAACATAAGTTTCAAATAACAATTAAAATAAGATGATGCAAAACAAGACTCATTGTATGACTCTTTGGAACAACCTTGGTCGAAGAAATGAAGAACAACGAGGAAAGTGTTCGCCCGCACGTTTTGCCGGGTAAATATATCTTGTTTTAAAAACAATTAATTAAAAAAATTATTATATACTTAATTGTGTTAAATCTCTTAAGCCTAAACTACAGGCATTCAAAAGTAATTAGGATTACTCATAGTTATTAAGTTAATTTTATCATGCGAACTCACTTGATCTAGCTAGCTAAAAACCCATCTCGAAGTTGCTTGTAAATTTGTTAAAAGTATCTTTTTAAAAGAAAAAAACGTTTAGCACGTTGATTTGTTTAAATATTCTTAGTTTCATCTCATGTTTATTGTCATCACATGATCAACATCCAAACGAAAACCCAAATATTGGAAAACTATATTTACTACCACCATAATCTACCACTACAACAATCACAAAGTTATACTTACCTATGCCATCACCACACATCTCAAAAACAAATATGGAATCCAAAATAAAACCCCAACAAAGAAATTCAATCCCAGCGCCGCAGCTAAAGTCGCGAAAATTCCCTATCTAAAACCAAAATAAAAATCTCCAAAACCAAATATGAAAATCACAATAAAGTAATAAATCCAACATTCGATCAAAAGCTTAGAGCATCTTCAATGGGAGTTATATGAAAGTTGTAAGGAGCGAGAGAAGAGTTGAATGAATGGGGAGTTGTATACTTATTGAATGATTGTATGAGATATGGGTGAACCTCACTCTATTTATTTAATTTTTATAGCGATTAATTAAAAAGTTTTATAAATAAATAAATTTAATAAAAAATCCAATTTCTATATACTTATTTGATAGTTTATAAATTTAGTTAAATAATTTTTTTAATTTAATAAAAATTTGATATACATCTATTTTAAATATTTTTTATTAATTATTAGGACTTTAAGCATTTTATTTTCTAGGTTTCTTATTTTTCAGTCAGTGAATTTAGTCTCGTAACTTTTATTTGGAGTAAAGTTATTAAATAGCTGTCAACTTTTCACAATTTATCTATTGTGGCACGTTTACTTATTTTATTTTTACACATGTGACCAGCTAACTTATAAAAACGTGTTAATATGCTGATTTTGTTTATTTTGACCTACTATAGCAGGTCAAACTTTCCCCATTTTCTTCTTCACCTTAAAATCGAAACTTTAAACCCGAAATTCTCCATTTATACTTGATAAATTTAATGATTCTTGAGTCTATGGAAAGGTAATTGAGTTGTCTATAATATAATATAAAAAACCAAAAACGAGTCTAATATGAGTCAAATAATCAAAAAACGTAAGGATGCTTAATGGGTCATACCCGACTTTAATTAACAATTTCTTGGACTATACTTGATGAAAATTAATGAATTTGGTGTCCTTGAAAGGTAATAAGATTATCTGTAATAATCGGTAAAAAAAGTTATGTAAAACGAGCAAGAGTTGAACGAGAAATGAATTTTTTTTCTGCTCTGTTTTTGGAATGAAATCGAAAAACAATCCAACACTTTAATCTCGAAATTCTCCATTAATACATTATGAAAATTTATGATTCTTGACCCCATGAAAAGGTAATCGAGTTATCTATAAAATAGTACAAAAAACGGTCAAAAACAAGTTTAAAATGAATCAATTCATTAAAAAACAGTAAGATGGTCTTGAATTATACATAACCGACTTTAATTAGCAAATTCTTGGCCTACACTTGATGAAAGTTCATGAATTTGGTGTCCTTTGAAAGGTAAAATGATTATTTACAAGGTTCTGCAAAAAGAATTAGCGAAAACGATCAATAATCGATCGAGAAACAGGTTGGACAAGTTGCAGGTCGAATTTTGGCACATTGACACGTTATGACTTGATAGGCCACATGTGTAAAAAAAGAAGTAGACGTGTCACAATAGAAAATTGGAGAAAATCGACAGCTATTTATTGGCTTTACCCATTTTTATTTATTATTACTTTCATATTTTATTAATGTAGTATTTTTTGAAGCTTTAAAATATTTTTGTAAAACTATATATATGATGCTGATGTGAAAATCCATTGAACTTGGTAGAGTTTAATGGACTGTGAAGGTTAAAGAGTAAAGTTGTATATGTAGTAGAATGGTGAGATGATAATCCATTAAACTCTTTTAGGGTTGTCTGAATACGAGATGCTTTAAGCGTATCCCTAACATTTAATTATCAATTTTAGTAATGGCTCAAATAAAAAATAAAAAATCAGTAAGAATTACAAAAATAAATAAATAATATCGAATTCAATAAAAAAAGCGAGACCAAATTTACACCACTAAATTGAAGATTTAATATATGAAGTTTACATCCTCCGCACACCGGCCAACACAACCGGCCGAAGCATCACTATACCAAAAAAGAAAGAAAAATCAAAACATGGAGATGAAAGCATATGAACAAAATTTTACATACACTTGAACACATTCAAATTTCGAAGTCATCTCTTATGAGAGAAGAGAGAGGTGAAGAGATAAGGAAGAAAAAAGATATATATATATATATATATATATATATATAGAGAGAGAGAGAGAGAGAGAGAGAGAGTTACATGACAGATAGGCACATGGCCACATCATATTCAATATCTCATGAGATGACAATTTCTTAAGTTTTTTTTTGCAAAATTACAAAATTACTCTTTTAAATCTTATGAGAAATTACTCGAACACTATGTCAATTGATACTATGTATAATTAGCGTTAATATGCATTTTGTCATTAGCAAAATGAAATAAATAGAAAAACCAAATTTAATGGTTCAGTTTGATTTGGTTATTTCGATCACTTTTAATAAACCAAATTTTAACCAACCCGGTAAAAATTTAGTTTTGAAAAAATGAAAATCAAACCATCCGTTTATATAATAATTTGTTGTTTAGGGTTTTTTTTTCCGGTTTTCCCTGCTCATCCATACTATTACAATACTTATTATTATCATAGGTATTCTTGTCCCAATTAGGGGTGTCAAATCGTGTCACCGTGTCGTGTTTTTGTCTGACACGACACGAACACGACCCAATTAAAAAACGACGAACACGACTTACACAACAACACAACAAAAGTAACATTAAATTTTCACCCGTTTCAATAATTCATGCTGAAAAAACGACTAACACGACAACATAACAAAAACCAACATAAAATATCCATTTACTTAATTAAATTGTTTAAGAAAAGAAGGATATCAAGAACCACAACAAATGAGATATATGGACAATGAGATATTATATATAATTATATAATTATATTTGTATATATATATATATATATATATATATATATATATATATATATATATCGTGTAGATATCGTTTTATTGTCGTGTTATATTCGTGTCCATATCGGGTTATTGTCGTGTTAATTTCGTGGTAAAATTTCAACACGAACACGACACGACAGGACGTCATGTTTTTTTATAATCAACACGAACACGACACGAACACGAATTCGAATTTCGATTTCGTCCCAATTTCGTTTCGTGTCGTTTATTTTTGTCGTGACGTGTCTGTTTTTGACAGCCCTAGTCCCAATTAACCTTGTCTTTAGATTTTTTTTAAAGTAACACCACATCTTTATATAAATAGGAAAATTATCCATAACCTTGTCCATTGAGTTTGCACTTATAAACTAACTTGTTATATAAGAAATAGTTTGTCATGTTATATTTACTCGCACATATAATTTATATGAGAAATAAAACATAACTTAGATAATATTGACAAGATTAATTTTCATATATATATTTATCGAAATGGTGAAATATTTGGGTCTCATTGATAGTCCAATTTTATTCCAATGATATAATGTATGTACGTGAGTGTATAAGCTATATAAAAACTATACTTAATTTATAGGGCAAATTGTCGAAAAAGGTAACGTAATTGTTCATTTTTTTCAATCAAGGTAACGTAAATTTTTTTTGCCTAAAAAGGATTGCAATTTTCAATTTCTTTAAAAAAAGGACCCTGTAACCGGGAACCTATGTAACCGGTTTATAAACCAGCGACGACACAGGGCACAGCGGCGGCGGAAGGTAACCCGGTTGAGAAGGCACAACAGCCAGGGAGTCATAGCAACCACGGGAGCTCGGGAGGCAGAGAACAACAGTAACCGAATACCTACATCAACGGGAACCACAATTGTGGCGGCGGAGAACCACAACAGTGGCAGCGGCAGCAGATCTAGACAGGAAGCACAACTGCAGGGGCCGGAACTTGCTGATCTTGACAGGTTAGAGGTCGTCGGCGGCAGGTACCGGAACTTGCAGATCTTGACCGGATAGAGGGCGACGGCGGAACCCTAAAGCACGGGCAGCGGAGAACCACAGGAGAGTATCGCCGAAACCCTAAAGCGAGAGAGATGGCTTTGGCAGGGGCCGGAACTTGTAGATAGGGCGACGGGTTGCAGATATTGACAGGACAAAGGCCGACGACAGCACTAAAACTTCGCCGGAACCCTAAAGTACCGCGGCACTAACCTGTGTAACCGGTAACAAAGTTTAGTTACATGTAATGGTCCTTTTTTTAAAGAAATTGAAAATTATAATCCTTTTTAAACAAAAAAAAAATTACGTTACCTTAATTGAATAAAATGGATAATTATGTTACCTTTTTCGGCAATTTGCCCGATATATTTAATATATATAGAAAGAGGAGATTCATATAGTAGCAATGATTTCGAAAGACAGAAGCTTTAATTCGCATAGCCTAGCAAGCAATCCATGCATATAAATCTTCCTTAGGTGTGTCTTTTGTCGTTTTTCACCTCATAATGTTCGTTCAAAGCATGCGTGTTACGTATTTGACCTATGTAATACATAAAGACACTAAAGCAAATGTATAATAATGATGATTGTATATCATTGTAACTTTTATTGTGTGATTTAATATTATATTATTATAAAATCAAACAAAAAGCTAAATGACAACTTAGTCCACAAGTAGCCTCCAGACTTGAGAAGAGTGAAGACTATTTATTAGAATAATCTCTTGCATATACACCTATATACTACACGTCTACGCATGTCTTACGGAGGAATATGCTGTCTATTTGAATTTAAAATTTAAATACATATTTATTTATACAAATATATATGGCCATGTTTAAAGTAAGAAATATTTATTAAGTCTTGAGTTAAAATATATATCTCTAGCAATCTAGCATTCCTTTTTCGTGATCAAAATATTAAGGAAATCTTTCTTTTAAGAAATCACTTGTAGTTTAAATATACAAACTATGGCCTTCATCCTTCAATTCACTAAAAATCTTATGTCTGCTTCTTTCTTTTCCTTCAACCTTTTATATTTTTTATTTTGAAGGAAGATGACTTCGAGTTTTTTTTTAACAATTATATGCACAAACTCATATAATTCCATTATGGTTGTGATTTTTACTCTCAGTGAACAATGATGAGTATAAATCACAACCTAAAGATTAGGAACCATCTTTTCTAAACTCTTATATATTTAGAACAAAGACCCTTTAGTGCTTCGAGTCTTATTTTAAGTTTTATAAAAAAGTAATCATTTAAAAATAAAGTGTCAACACTTGAATATATTTTTACATCAGGACTCATTTGTATAAGCCTACTTTTAAAAATATACTTTATTTACAAATATTATATTTGAACCATTGGTGAAACATATTAAACACGTACATGATACCATTGGGTCATATTTGTTTGGTTACTTGAATATTACTTAATAAGTTGTTAACTGCAATAAAATAGAGAAAAGCTATGTATTCTTTTAGAGGGTTATGAATAAAAGTTTTATGTAACGTCCAACGTTCCAAGATTTCTATATATATTTTTAAGTATTATGTGTGTTTAGTAAGTTGTATTTTATATGTTTTATTTACTAATTTTTTATCCTTGGAATTAATTTACTTTTGTTCTATATCCTTGTCATGTCTTGATTAAATATGTATGTAAGCTACTAAGCTAGTGATGCAAATATATTCAACATAAAGAATAGAAACTAATTTATGTAAAAAAATACTAATTGTTTTCAGTGTTCATATATGATTGTTTTTAAATAAAATTTTATAATTATCAAAGTTCTACAGGTAAAATGTAAATGTATAAGAAAATTTTATAAAAAATTTCATTAAGAAAAAATATTCTTTATGCTTCAACTATTACTGAACCTAATAAATTATAATAAGAAAATATTTTGGAAGATATATATATATATATATAATCTTAGTTTTATTCTAGTTCTAGATTATAAGAGTATTTTCAATTGTTACTTTCATCACACCGTGACGTTATCTTTTCTTTCCTATCATTTAGTATATCACTAGCGGTTAGCCTGCCCGCGCTTCGCGTCGGGGACTATTCACTTTTTAATCGAGTTTGATTAGATTATTCACCTACTATTTTTTTACTAAAAAACTTTAAAAAATTAATTTTAAACCACTAACGCATAAATGTTAAATTGAATTTAGATATGAAAACTAAAACAATCGAATCACTTTAATTTTATTTTAAAACAAATTTAGCTTCAGTGTATCTTGAAACTACGCAAAATGTTTAAACAATAAGGGCGTATTTCACTACGAACAAAAGTGACTTGGATTCTGTCTAATGGCAAGTACTCATATATAATAAAAGAACTACAAAAATTTAACATAAAAAATAAAATACACATCCTAAGGCCCTATTATATCAAACATCTAAAGCCCTTATTTTATCTGGAAACCTATATGAAAAGTACTTAAAAACTTATTTGGATAATTGGATAGTTGGAAATGGAGGTTGACAAAGATAAGAAATAGATTTAGATGATGGAGAAGAACATGTTCGAGATAAAAATTTGTCATATTATATTTTTGTTACACAAGTTTATTTATATCATTGGAAGAATTTATATAATACATTGTATTAGCTTAACAAATAACTATGTAACTTTTGCTATGTTTGTTGATATGTATTTTTTTCTTAGACAACTTTTTTAATTTTAACACTTGTGTTAGCATAATGAGTTAGTGTAAGTAAAAAAAAACATACAACTTCTTTTTTGTTTACGATCTAAAAGTTGTCAACAAAAGGTATTTCATATATTGATTTTGTGGGTATTATTTGATCAAAAGGATGTTTGTAACTTTGTATAAAATGTTAAAAAGGTAAGATTTTTTTATCCATGTATTACAACGGGGTTTATAAATATAAATTATTGTAACTAAAATAAAGTAAATAATTAGATTAATTTTCACATCTATGGTCAATAATATAAATATTCATAGTGATAAGGAATATATTTTAAAAATTACAAATTAACAAAACAAAAAAAAAGATATAAAATTAATTACAAAACAACTTTTTATCTTATTATAAAATAACAAATAAAACGATGTGAGCTGAAATACAAAGAGGATGATAAAATATTAAGGAATAATATTATAAAAAAATAATAAATAAATAATTTAGTTAACAATATACAACTATAAATGTATGTAATAAAAAATAATATTCTATAATAATAGTAAATGATAGGACATTATTAACCCATTAAAAAACCACATGCTAGAAAAGTTAAAAAAAATAGAAAAGTGACAGAGCCATGATTCGAACATGCAACCTGGGCTGCGCATGGCAACAACCTTTACCACTCCATCAACACTCCTTCAGTGTCTTTTTTTCAGAAGTTTACATATATAGTGTTTGTGTTGAATATGGAAAAAGACAAAAGTTTTTCCTTACAATTGTAAGGTATATATAATAAGCCCCGTAATGGTCATTTCAATACTTAATTCTAGGTGATCTTTTTGTCAAAATTTCATTTCTTGCTTTGGATTTAATTCACATCAACATAAATTGTTGATCGATTTCTAGCTTCAAGTTCGATGATGCAAAAACAAATTAAACACTTTAAACACCCATTTATGGTTCCAAGGATAACAAACATTAGCATTTGTTTCTTAAATAAGTAAAAAAATATAATTAATCATATGCACATATAATACATCCAACATATATAGTAACCTATATACGCAACCAATTGAAGCTCAAGAGGGAAAAAAAAAGAAAAATGACAAAGTTGGTGTAAAATAGTGTAGCCCGATCTAACGATTTAACCGTCATGCGATCGTCCACTATTTATCTTTTGCTCAGAAAAGGCAAGTTATAAAACGATTAAAAATGTTCATAAGTTACAAGTCAATAAGGTAGAATGGTTAAGTTTGGCAAGCCAAAGGATTAGGGATGGAAAATTAATCCAATTCTGACTGGAAATTTCGAAGGAAAATTTTGGGACATGTAGATGGTTATGTGACCGGGGTGTGGTAATTCTTAAAAAATTTGAGGGCTTGAGAAGGTTATGGTTTTAGTTAACACACACCTAATTACCTGATCTCATACCTGCTCCAATTTTCCTTATCCCTCGAATATACCCACGAATCTCATGGTTATCTAGTAATTAACCGGGTAACCGACAGGAGATGATCAAATACGAAACATGCTTTTATAATCAATTATAGAACTGAGGGCATCAATACTCATCTTATTGTAATCCCTACTGAGGACGATGGTTGTTGCATGGTCTAACCGTGATGCAACTTTTTTTTGAACAACAACCGTGATGCAACTGTCTAGGGTTTTGAAAGAAAAAGCAAAAATCCAACTTTGATTTTTCATTGATTTTAAGATTAGACTATGAAAGTTGTCACAATAGCAAACTTAAGGTTAAATGTCACATGTTGAATCATATATTTATGTTACTTGACATATATTAACTTTAGTAGGCTAAATCTTTTTAAATCAAAACATAATTTTATAGTATAAACTTGTTTTTGGTGTAAGGGGTAAATGAAAAATCTTCTCAAAAAGGCCAAATGTTAAAGAATTAAATGTTGTTATTAACTTCTCTTTCGTCCTTAATTGAGTCTTCACTGATTACCCAAGTGGTTCAATAAGTTGCTGTCTTTGACCATAAGTTGTGAATGCTTGTTAAATTTCAAAGATCACGTGAAATTAAATGAGAAAATTGTAAAGTGGATTTCTTAATTTTTCAAGAGAGAGTACGTACAAATCTTTGATGAAGGGCAAGAAGTGGATTCAAGCGAGTAGGTACAAAGCACTAGTTGAGTTATTTACACCGTGTGCATCTATCCTCCTTCCTTCTTTTGGTATATTAAAGTCACATTATTTTTGTCTCTCATCCTCTTTCATCCCACTAATATCATCCCCCTTAACCATTCTCTATTTTTTTTAAAGTTAAATTAAGAGAGAGAAGAGAGATTGAAGAAGATAGAGAAAAGGGGAAGAAAGCGTGAGCAGCAACCCACCAACACCCTCACTTTGAATTTGAGGAGGTGGGGGCGATGGTATGAGGTTAGCATCAGAGTGGCTAACGTACCATGCGCGGGATGGATGCGCTTAACCTTAAGAGCCTTGAAAGCGTATGAAATTATTTATTTTTTTAAAATATTGTGTGCAGGTTAGAGGAACACTTTACATCAAAATATCATGGATGACTAGGAGAGGTAATTTAAAAGCTTTAAATTTAGCTTTATTAATAAAGTGGTGGTGGGGAATTAAAAATGAGCAATCGTCTTTATGGACAACAATGATCACATCTTTTCATGGTTTCAACATAAACTCTCCAAAATATCCAACTAAATCGCAGAAAAGTGGTATGCGGGGACTAGTGTTTCTATCAACAAGATTCTTGAGGAGCACAACATTGATCTCCATTCTTTCTTCCAACAGGAGGAAAGATCCGGTGTATCAAATGTGAGTGGTGTATGAAAGTGGTCTTTAGACACATTGGGAAAGCTGAGAGTGGTTTCCTATTAAAGGCTCTTACATTAAAGTTGCTATAAAATGATCGAGGATTATAAACTAATTGGACTAATTTGATTACAATCAAGATAAACATCTTTACATGGAAAGTTTAACATAGTAAATTTCCCACCTTTAGTAATCTTGAATCGCGAGGGATCATCACAAATCCAGGCCTTGCCCATTTTGTTTGAATGCTCCCACGACTGAACTTCTTTTATTCATAGAATGTTAGGCGGTGAAATCAATCAGATATAAATAGCAACCTGGTGGAACGTTGCAGACTCGGTGAATTTGATAGAAGGGTTACTAAATTGTGGTGAATTGCTCAACTTCAAGGGGGTGTTTGGTTCATAGAATTGAAATCATAAGGATTTCAAATACCATGGGATTTCAAATTCTTTAAGATTATAAATTCAATCACATCCCTTGTTTGCTTAATGTAAAATACAATAGGATTTCAAGGGCAAAGATTGTGATGAAGTCGACTCACCTTCACAACTTGACTAGCTTAGAGATGGGGAAGGCGGAGACGGTTAAGGGAAATGGCGGCGGAGCGGGAGACAGTGAAGGAAGGTAGCAGTAGAGACGGTGAAAGGCGGCGGTGGTGGAGGTGGGGACGGTGAAAGGCGGAGGCGGTGAAGGAGATGGTGAAGGGCGGCAGTGGCGGAGGCGGAAACAGTTAAGGGTGGTGGTGGCCGGAGGCGGAGACGGTGACGGTGAAGAGGAATGGCGGAGACGTGGAAAGGCGATGGTGGCGAAGACGATGACAGAGACGGGGAAAAACAACGGCGGCATAGACGGTGAAAGGCGATGGAGGAAATGGGGAAAGGTGACAGATACGGAGACGGTGAAGGGCGACGACAAAGACGGTGAAAGAGAATGGCGGAGGCGGAACCACTAAGACGGAAAAGCGCAATGGAGGAGAAGTGGAAGGGGGACGACAGAGACAGAAGGAAGATGGTGGAGATGGGAAACGGCGACGACGGCAGAGGCGGGAAGGGTGATGGCAGCAGAGACAGGGAAAGGAGATGGTGGCAGAGGCAGAGATGGGGAAGGGTGATGGTGGAGTCGGGGAAATTTATGGTAGTGGCTGATTAGGGCAGGGTCGACAATGGCCAAAAGGAGACGATATCAAACGTGGAGACGGTGAAGGGTAATGGTATCATGGAAGAATAAGAAGCAAAAAACTGTTTCAAGATCATCGTGTGAGGCAGAATTGTTAGAAATATGCCCACTAATGCACGTACGCCATATAGACCGCTGCTGATGATGTATGGGAATATTGGGTCATAAACCGGGGTCAAACCTGACAGCCACATAAATAAAGGGACCAAATATGACAAAAGACAAAAGTTGACATCGCAGGCCGCGATAGCGCCGCTAACGTTAAGGGGTTAGCACCGCTAAACCCTAAGGGTTAGCGCCGCTACGGCTGCATGTGCTTTTTGTCAAATCACCTCCAAAGCTAGCCAATGCATGTGTGCCACATAGGTAAGTATTTGGCCGGCTTTGGAAGATAAAAACGAGATCTGGAAGATTAAAAGAGGATGAGGTATTCCTTTTGTTCACTCTTGACTACACACACAAAATTACCTCTTTAGTGCTACAAGAAGACTAAGAGAGGGTTTTTCAAGAGGGAGTTCCAGAATTGGTCTCTTATTGTTGCTGTTCCAGAGTGGTTTTCAAGTTGAAGAACCACATTGGCTTGCTAGCACTCGTGGCTTGACGTGTTCCCGGGGTATATCCCAATAGTTGATCCGTGTTTCGTTTTTGGAGCATCATCACCACGAGGATTGAAGATTTCTGGAGCTAAGGAGAAAGGTATAACCTTCTTTCCTTCCTTCATGTTGCATTTCTTTACATAGAGTTTGGTCCTCTTTTGAGATTTCTTGTTTTTGTGCTTTGATGGCTTGTACATTGGGCTATTTTTGTTGTACCTTGCTTCCGTTACTAGCCCACGAAATCCCAACAGTGGTATCAGAGCCACCTCTATGTTAGATTTGCACATGGTTGCCTGAAAAATCCCGAAATCGAAATGTTTGTTTTCTGTTCGAACCGGGTTAGCGGCGCTAACCTCGAGTTAGCGGCGCTAACGTACTGTTACAGATTTTGGTTTCAAGTTAAAAACAGTTTTGGTCTCGGGAATTTTTTGGTCTTTTTGTGATTCTGGAAATTTGTTCCAGATTATTATTTGGTAATTTTGTTACCATTTTGTTATTCGGGAATTTTGTTACGCATAGGGATTTTTGCAAGGGTTACCAATTTATTTCGTTTATATGCGTGTGATGTGATTTTATAATTCTTGCATGGTTTGCTTAGGTTTCGCATGCTAGATAATTTTTTTCGAAATTAATAAAATCACAAGAGATTTGGTAAAAATGGTTTGCAACTCTCGCGCGCGCTCACATACAAGATTAACTCACCTAGTGGAAATAGGTTTTGTCACTAAACAAGTTAATCTGTAACCAAGCCGGAAACAAAAGCCCGTTTTCATAAAACGTAAATCTTGCACCATCCGTAAGTCGATGCCACCCGAATCTAGATTTATGGGTTTTGGTTGTCGAGCTTAGCACGAGCCAACTCTCATAAAACTGTGTGGAAGGTGAGTGTGGCAAATTCACAATTTTGGTTGTCGAGCTTAGCACGAGCCAACTTTGGTGAATTTGTTACCGTATGTCTTGACGGACGATTTACAATTGCAAATTAAAATCCTTTAGTGATTGTCGAGCTTAGCACGAGTCAACCAATAATTTTAATTTGGAATTGGTACAAGTAGGGATCAAACATGCCAAACGACCGATGGTTGTCGTAGGATCCCGCAAGTGTCTAAGAGTTGCAATAGAGATTGCAATCGATAAGATGGTTATCGGCCTAAATAGCTCCATGAAGTGATCCGCGGCAACCCCGTCATAGATTGGATTGAAATATGGTTCTTAGCCCTTGTTAAAATATTTTTCGAGACGATATGGGTAATTATTTTAACAAGGATTAAATCAAACTAACTAATTCGCGTACTCTCTTTAAATATAGGATGTCGAATCATAACCATACCACGTCGAACTTTTCACTTCGTATGTTCCTGGAAAGGGAGAAACTCACGGGAGTGAACTTTGTTGACTGGCTTTAGGCAATTGAGAATTGTCCTACGTGCTGAGTCTAAGTTGCACATCCTTGCGGAACCCCTTCCTGAACCACCTGTTATCGATGCGGCATGGACCATCCGATACGTGTATGAAAAGTGTGTTCGGGATACGCATGATGTTGCTTGTCTCTGTTGGGATCTCGTGGGCACGCAGCGGAAGCGAATGTACAACAAAAACAGCCCATGGTACAAGCAATCAAAGCATAAAACCGAAATCGCAAACATGGACCAAACTCTATGTGTAAAAATGCAACTTGTAAAGGAAAGAGGTGATTATACCTTTCTCCTAAGCTCCAGAAAACTGAATGTCTCGTTGTGTTAAGCTCCAAGAACGAAATGCGGATCGACTAATGGGTAGTACCCCGGGAACACGTCCAACCACACGAGCTAGCGAGCCTTCGTGTTTCTTCACTATTAAAAACACTCTAGAACAGCAACAACGAGACCACAATCTTCTGGAAATAACTTTCTTGAATCAATACTCTCTTGGTCTTAGTAGCACCAAAGAGTGTGTATATTTGTTAGAGAGAAAAGAGAGGAAGAGAGCAAAACAAATGAACTCCTGTCTCTCTACTGGCTCCAGAATCGGATAATAACCCTCTCAACTGGCCAAGCATCGAGAGTAGAAGTCCTACATGCATTGGCAAGTTTAGAGGTGGATTTGACAAATGGCACTGGCGGGGTTTAGCGGCGATAACCATAAGTTAGCGGCGCTAACTCAAAAAGGTTGGCGGCGCTAACGCGCCCTGTCAGTGACTTGACACAAAGTACATGCAGCCGTAGCGGCGCTAACCTCTAGGACTTAGCGGCGCTAACCCCTAATAGTTAGCGGCGATAACGCGGCCTGCGATGTCAACTTTTGTCTTTTGTCATATTTGGTCCCTTAACTTAAGTTGCTGACCCCGGTGTATGACCCAATAGGCCCATACATCATCAGCAGCGGTCCATATGACGTACGTACATTAATGGGTATATTTCTAACAAACTCTCACTTGAACTTAATGCACCGTACCCATGTGACCACAGACAAAGAGCGGCCTCTAGCAAAAGCATCAATGCCCCCAAATCAGTATGGGTTCCGCTTCTTTGTAGAAAACCATAACCTACAAAAGAACGTAGAGGTCCTATTTGATAAGTGATCAATACTCCTTTTGTTCGCGATATCCTTGTGAACACGAGACATGGATTGACACGTCAATCTCCAGATCGTTCACGATTATGTTTCTAAATCTTGATTGGTGGTGACCAAAATTTAAGGACATATCTGATTCTCAATCAATATTCCTTTGCGCATGGTCATGCTTATTTTGGTGTCAGCGCCCAATCATCGAGGGGCCCAGGGATATCTCTCATACCAGAGGAACAAATTCCGTTGACTGTACAACCCCATAGCGTGAACCTTATCTTACTTAACTATTCCCTTTATAGTAGCCAGTTACGAACTACGTTTTGAAATGGTTAAAGTAAGAAAGTGTCATGCTATAGCAATTCATACATCTCGGGTCGAAGAACGTAATGATATTATCCTTCCGAGTTACTTTATGACCATGATCCATGAAGTGAACTCGGGTGCGGGTCTTCCAGTTACTTGAAACTCCTTTCAAGCACAGGTTAATGTTGCATTTCATGCATTCAATCCTTGATTAATGCCTAACCAACACCTAACCTCAGCCTTAATTCAAGCTTCCTTCCCTTGAAGAATGACTGGCTGTGGAAATTTAGAATGTATAAACATTCTGAGAAGTGGTTAAACATGCTAAGATGGAACACAGTAAAGACCAATGAAGGTAACCGCATCATGCGTATATATAGTCTCCACTATATATCGATACAATCATCGGTTAGTAGTGCTGCTTACCGTTCCCAAAGCTTATAAGTAAATCAAACATTTACTAAAACGATATTCGAGCCTAGTCATAAGCATTAACAATGCTATTATACCTAGTATGAAATTCATCACTAGTATTTGACAACGGCTTAATCATGGGATCATCTACACGATATCCCTTTGTACTCTTTTGTATTCTCTTATTAAACCACTTGCAAAGTGTTTATCAACTAGATCATACACAAGGTTATCATAGTCGTCATATCCTCAATGTTACCGAAGTTTACAATAGGATTAATGACACTTATGATTATCAGAGTAGTCATACTCTCAATGTAACCGAAGTATACAATAGAGTTATTGACACTCACTTTTATTAGAGTCGACATACCCTTAATGTTACCAAAGTACACAATAGGGTCAATGACACTCACTTTTATTAGAGTCGACATACCCTTAATGTTACCAAAGTACACAATAGGGTTAATGACACTCATTGAATCTCAACGTCGTATCTACACCACATATTTGAATATTCTAAACTTCGATTAAAATCAACAGTTTCACAAGTATAGATTTGCTTGCAGTAATAACTTACTCAAGACAACTCTATTTACGTCGAACATCAAGAACCTACATCACTATTTCTTGAATTTAGAATCCACTTGATTCCATATTCTATATTTATACTCATAGAACAATAATTCCAACATTAGGTTGTAGAACAACCCTAAATTAGGACATTATTTTCATTGAGCATATTTTACTAGGAACACATGAAGCTCCCACTAGCCCTGACAAGGGTATCTGGCTCAATCTATGCTTTCTAGAAAACTCATTCCTTTGACTTTCTTGCAAAGCAGGATTACAGCCACAAGATGCAAGTTTTGCTGACTTTAGTCATGGACATAACTTGGATTTTATGGATATATTAGACATCGGAACATGTTTCAAACATTTCCTCAACTTAATCCTGCGAAGGATCTTGGTCTTTTATTTCCATGTGAACATACTCGTTTTCCCAAAGTGACAACAATGTTTCACATAATCCAGACCTAATCTGGATATTATGGATGAATAAGATCCTCGGAAAATGCCTTAAGCATTTCCTCAACTTAATCCTATGAAGGATACAGGACTCTTACATCCAAGTGAACTAATCTTGTTCCCGCAAGGTGACAACAATATTTCACTTTATCTAAGTTATCTTCAACATAACCACTAGAACATGTTTCCATATTTAAACAATATGAAACACTTCGTCTCTAGTCGGTATTTGAAGTTGTCCATAATTGCATATATGTTAGTCCCTTCACCCTTCTACGATTACACCTTTGGTGTGGGATTAACCCAAGTCAAGTACTTGGACGCAACAAATGGATTACATCTATATATACCATTCTCTTGTTTAATTCACTAGTGAACACAGGGTCCCACCATGTTTCCGATGAATGGTAACATCACAATGATTTACCATCAACCTGCTGTTACTAAAATATGACAACCTCATATCTAAACAGCCTTCTTGATTTCCATCAGATTTAAAGAAGCAATGGATATTGTCAGGTTTTACCAGCATCTCTATGCTGATTAAATGCTAGTGTCAACATTAGGTCTCTTATTTAAGTTTTACGTTCTTCCACTGGAATGCTTTTGTAATTTGTCCTCTCCCTTTTGAGCTACCAAACATGGTTCCCATAAGTCCAAGAAACAATTATCCAAAACTCATATGAACTACTTAAATATACAAGCATCAACTTATAATTCATCCATCTCCCACTATATATCGATAATTTAAGTTATGAGATTGACAAGCAAATGACTCTTTCTAGTCAAAATCTCATTGGATGCTTAAGTGACCATAATGTCGTGTTTTAGATTGAGGACTTGGTTCATAGAATAATGTATACCAATCATATTGAATACATGTTAAGGCCTGCCTTTTACCAGATCATCAACAAAGATATCCGGTTTTTCTTTAAAGTAACACCATGTACAAAAATGTGTTTCTTAGAGAAAACGAAGTATGGGATAAACCCATGATTCATTTCATGTTCAAATCAATATAAATAATAAAAACTTAGCATCTTATCTAGATCTAAGAATCGATATCTATATGCCCTTATTGATTCCCAATTACTTAAGGTTATTTCCGAACACCTCCAGGTTTCAGACACAAACCTCTTATCTAGTTAAACATTCTCCCAACAACTATCATAAAGATGGTGATGGAGAATTTTACTAGTGTCACTATACATGGCATACTTGAACGGATTATCCACACAAGTGTGATCAAAATCCAACAAGTTATAATCCTTCCTACCAATATTGGTGAAAATTTTCTTAATCATCCTAGTCCAATAAACAAGATTTGCATCTTTCATTTAGCCCGAAGCTAAACTTTTACAAAGATCCTAACCACATGGATCTAAGTGATGTAAATGTTGTTTATTTGGTCAAGTTTGATTACGCCATATACTTAATGTATTCAAACCACTTTTGGATCTAAGAATCAATTATTTCACGATTGCCTTATTACTTATAACGTGTCTTTATGTATGCAATGATATGGATAAGTTTTGATAAAACATCTCAAAATAATTTTTCAAAAATTGTTTCAATTCCAAGCAACATCCATCGTCATCAAATGTGTATTTGTGCACCAAAGTGGTCAAAATAACACATGAGCTTAGACATGGATAGAGAATGAAATGAAACCATCAGAATGAAAAATCTTTTAAACAAAAATACAAGATACAAAAATATTCATCATCTTCAAAAGAACATACAATAAAGCGAGTCTTGCCACGCAGGGCGTACATACAAAAGTAATAATTAATCCGGAATTAATGGCGAGACCAACACTCCCAATTCTCTTGTAGAAGACAATCAACAAAATTTCTTCTTCAGAGATCCGGTTCTTCAAGCTCTTCCTTCTTGCAACGAACAGACCTACACTTTGTAACAAAAACAAATTTGTGACAAACGTGAGTCTTATAGCTCGGGTAAACAACCCAGCTTATTAAGGAATAGCAATGAAGTATAATCATGAATGTACCTCAAGTAGGAAAATTAACTCTCTCTTGTCTGAGAAGTTTTATATCCTCTCGGCACGGAGGGCAGGCATGACGGCCCCAATCCCCAAATCTACCGCAGAAGTAGCAAACCACCCCATGTTGAGTCTTCTTAGGCACATCATCAATGCCCATAGACTCAAAACTTGAAGCAAGCTTGGATACTCCAACTTCTTCATTCGATGGGATCGATTTCTTCTTCTTGGCTAAAAGTTGTTCCTTAGAAACATGAATAGGAGTGGATGAGGATGATTCATGCTTGGACATGTTAGATTCTACAACCTTCAACATTCCATGCAATTCATCAATAGATATTTCCTTTCCATGCATATGATAGTCCATTACAAACTTCTCATATGATGCGGGCAGAGAATGAAGTATGAAGTTCACACCGAGCTCCCTCCCTATAGGAAAACCTAATCTCTCCATCTGGACCATGTATGACTTCATCTTCAAAACATGGGCACTAACACTCCTGCCTTCCCGCATCTTACAACCGGTTAGACTTTTAACACACTCATAATGTTCTTGCCGAACTTGCTGTTGGAATACTTCCTTCAGCTTATTAATCATGTCATACACAGTCATGTGTTCAAATTGCTTTCGCAGTTCCGAGCTCATACTTGATAACATGAGGCTAGCAACATCGTGCGTATCCCGCTTTTCATACGCGTATCGGATGGTCCATTCCGCATTGGTAGCAGGTGGTTCAGGAAGGGGTTCCTCAAGGATGTGCAACTTAGACTCGGCACGTAGGACAATCCTCAATTGCCTAAGCCAGTCAACAAAGTTCACTCCCGTGAGTTTCTCCCTTTGTAGGAACATACGAAGTGAAAAGTTCGACGTGGTGTTGTTTTGATTCGACATCCTATAATTAAAGAGAGTACGCAAATTAGTTAGTTTGATTTAATCCTTGTTAAAATAATTACCCATATTGCCTCGAAAAATATTTTAACAAGGGCTAAGAACCATATTTCAATCCAATCTATGACGGGGTTGCCGCGGATCACTTCATGGAGCTATTTAGGCCGATAACCATCTTATCGATTGCAATCTCTATTGCAACTCTTAGACACTTGCGGGATCCTACGACAACCATCGGTCGTTTGGCATGTTTGATCCCTACTTGTACCAATTCCAAATTAAAATTATTGGTTGACTCGTGCTAAGCTCGACAATCACTCAAGGATTTTAATTTGCAATTGTAAATCGTCCGTCAAGACATACGGTAACAAATTCACCAAAGTTGGCTCGTGCTAAGCTCGACAACCAAAATTGTGAATTTGCCACACTCACCTTCCACACAGTTTTATGAGAGTTGGCTCGTGCTAAGCTCGACAACCAAAACCCATAAATCTAGATTCGGGTGGCATCGACTTACGGATGGCGCAAGATTTACGTTTTATGAAAAACGGGCTTTTGTTTTCGGCTTGGTTACAGATTAACTTGTTTAGTGACAAAACCTATTTCCACTAGGTGAGTTAATCTTGTATGTGAGCGCGCGAGAGTTGCAAACCATTTTTACTAAATCTCTTGTGATTTTATTAATTTTCGAAAAATTGTCTAGCATGCGAATCCTAAACAAACCATGCAAGAATAATATAAAATCACATCACACGCATTTTAAACGAAATAAATTGGTAACCCTTGCCATAAATCCTATGCGTTCTTCCCGTGAGCCAAAACGGGTAGAACGTGGTCAAACTAAGGGACGAAAGGACTCCGATGCGAGCTCCCACTAGAACCGCTATCTTCATTGGGTTCCACCGGCTTCTATGGTCATCCTCCATCTCCTTTTGACTCCTTTTTGTGTGTCTTCATCCAAATGTACAAAACATACAATAGAAATTGAAATGGCGTACAAGTCACAAAATTTCCTATTTATCTATTACAAGTACACGGATGAATGTAATGGCATGCAAGCCACAATATTATTACATACCAAACTGAATTAATAAATATTACAGCCCATAACGTGATATAAAAATCACCAAATTGCATCCATACACACAAAGTCAACCACAAGGTCAAAGGCAAGGTTACCAATTTCAAATCTAACACATACAACCAAAGAAAATGGTAACAAAATTACCAAGACAAAATCTGGAACAAATTTCCAGAATTACAAAATAGCCAAAATAACCCGAGACCAAAACTGTTTTTAACTTGAAAAACAAAATCTGTAGCTGCGCGTTAGCGCCGCTAAGTTTTATGGGTTAGCGCCGCTAACTCGAGGTTAGCGCCGCTAACCTTGTTCGAACAGAAAACAAACATTCCGATTTCGGGATTTTTCAAGCCACCAAGTGCAAATCTAACATAGAGGTGGATCTGATACCACTGTTGGGATCTCGTGGGCACGCAGCGGAAGCGAATGTACAACAAAAACAGCCCATGGTACAAGCAATCAAAGCATAAAACCGAAATCGCAAACATAGACCAAACTCTATGTGTAAAAATGCAACTTGTAAAGGAAAGAGGTGATTATACCTTTCTCCTAAGCTCTAGAAAACTGAATTTCTCGTTGTGTTAAGCTCCAAGAACGAAATGCGGATCGACTAATGGGTAGTACCCCGGGAACACGTCCAACCACACGAGCTAGCGAGCCTTCGTGTTTCTTCACTATGAAAAACACTCTAGAACAGCAACAACGAGACCACAATCTTCTGGAAATAACTTTCTTGAATCAATACTCTCTTGGTCTTAGTATCACCAAAGAGTGTGTATATTTGTTAGAGAGAAAAGAGAGGAAGAGAGCAAAACAAATGAACTCCTGTCTCTCTACTGGCTCCAGAATCGGATAATAACCCTCTCAACTGGCCAAGCATCGAGAGTAGAAGTCCTACATGCATTGGCTAGTTTAGAGGTGGATTTGAAAAATGGCACTGGCGGGGTTTAGCGGCGCTAACCATAAGTTAGCGGCGCTAACTCAAAAAGGTTAGCGGCGCTAACGCGCCCTGTCAGTGACTTGACACAAAGTACATGCAGCCGTAGCGGCGCTAACCTCTAGGACTTAGCGGCGCTAACCCCTAATAGTTAGCGGCGCTAATGCGGCCTGCGATGTCAACTTTTGTCTTTTGTCATATTTGGTCCCTTAACTTAAGTTGCTGTCAGGTTAGACCCCGGTGTATGACCCAATAGGCCCATACATCATCAGCAGCGGTCCATATGGCGTACGTACATTAATGGGTATATTTCTAACAGTCTCATGTTATCAAGTATGAGCTCGGAACTGCGAAAGCAGTTTGAGCACATGACTGTGTATGACATGATTAACAAGCTGAAGGATAAATTCCAACAGCAAGTTAGGCAAGAACATTATGAGTGTGTTAAAAGTCTAACCGGTTGTAAGATGCGGGAATGCGAGAGTGTTAGTGCCCATGTTTTGAAGATGAAATCATACATGGACCAAATGGAGAGGCTAGGATTTTCTATAGGGGGGAGCTTAGTGTGAATTTCATACTTCAGTCTCTGCCCGCATCATATGAACAGTTTGTAAAAGACTATCACATGCATGGAAAGGAAATATCTATAGATGAATTGCATGGAATGTTGAAAGATATAGAATCTAACATGTCCAAGCATGAATCAACCTCATCCACTCTCGTTCTTGGTTCTAAGGAACAACATATTATGAAGAAGAAGAAATCGATCCCATCAGAAGAAGTTGGAATATCCAAGCTTGCTTCAAATTTTGAGTCTATGGACATAGATGATGTGCCTAAGGAGACTCAACAAGGGGTGGTTTGCTACTTCTGCGGAAGATTTGGGGATTGGGGCCGTCATGCCTGCCCTTCGTGCCGAAAGGATATAAAACTTCTCAGAAAAGAGAGAGTTAATTTTTCTACTTGAGGTACATTCATGATTATACTTCATTGCTATTCCTTAATAAGCTGGGTTGTTTACCCGAGCTATAAGACTCACGTTTGTCACAATTTTATTTTTGTTGCAAAGTGTAGGTCTGTTCGTTGCATGAAGGAAGAGCTTGAAGAACCGGATCTCTGAAGAAGAAATTTTGTTGATTGTCTTCTGCAAGAGTATTGGGAGTGTTAGTCTCGCCATTATTTCCGGATTAATTATTACTTTTGTATTTATGCCCTGCGTGGCAAGACTTGCTTTATTGTATGTTATTTTGAAGATGATGGATGTATTTTGACTCTTGTATTTTTATGAAAAAGATTTTTCAGCTTGATAGTTTTATTTCAAATTCGATCCATGTCAATGCTTATGTGTTATTTTTGACCATTTATGGTGCTCAAATACACATTTGATGACGATGGATATGGCTTGGAATTGAAACATTTTGAAAAATTGTTTTTGAGATGTTTTATCAAAACTTATCCATATCAAAGCATACATAAAGACTCGTTATAAGTAATAAGGCAATCATGAATAATTGATTCTTAGAACCAAAAGTAGTTTGGATGCGTTAGCTCTATGGCATAATCAAACTCGACCAAGTAAACAACATTTACACCACTTAGATCCATGTGGTTAGGATCTTCGTAAAAAGCTTAGCCTTGGGTTAAATGAAAGATGCAAATCTTGTTTATCGGACTTGGGTGATTAAGAAATCCTTCACCAGTATTGGTAGGAAATGATTGAAACTTGTTGGATTTTGATCACACTTGTGAGGATAATCCGTTCAAGTATGCCACATAGAGTGACTCTAGTAAAATTCTTCATCACCATCTTAATGATAGTTGTTAGGAAAATGTTTAACTACACAAAAAGGTTTGTGTCTGAAACCTGGAGGTGTTCGGAAATAACCTAAGGTAAACTAAGAACCAGTAAGGGCATATAGATTTCAATTCTTAGATCCAGAAAAGATGCTAAGTTATCTTATCTATATTGGTTTAAACATGAAAGTGGATCATGGGTTTAACCCATAATTCGTTTTCTATAAAAGACACATTTGTACATGGTGTCATATTGACTAAAACCGGATATCTGTGTTGATGATCTGGTGAAAGGCAGGCCTAAAACATGTATTCAATGGGATTGGTATACATTAATTTTATGAACCAAGTCCTCAATCTAAAACCCAACTTGATGGTCACCTAAGCATCCAATGAGATTTGACTAGAAAGAGTCCTTTGCTTGTCAATCTCATAACTTAAAACTATCCGGTCTAAATTCAGTGGCAGATGGATGAATTATAAGTTAATGCTTATATATTTAAGTAGTTCATCTAAATTTTGGATAATTGTTTCTTAGACTTATAGGAACCATGTTTGGTTGCTCAAATGGAAGAAGACAATATTCAAAAGCATTCCAGTGGAAGAACGTAAAACTTAAATAAGAGACCTAATGTTGACACTAGCATTTAATCAGCATAGAGATGCTGGTAAAACCTGACAATATCCATTGTTTCTTTAAATCTGATGGAAGTCAAGAAGGCTGTTTAGATATGATATTGTCATATTTTAGTAACAGCAGCTTGATGGTGAATCATTGTGAGGTCACCATTCATCGGAAACATAGTGGGACCCAGAGTTCACTAGTGAATATAAGAAGAAGATGGTACATATAGATATAACCCATTTGCTGCAACCAAGTACTTGACTTGGGTTAATCCCACACCTAAGGTGTAATCCAAGAAGGGTGAATGGACTAACATATATGCAATCATAGACAACTTCCAATACCGACTAGAGACAAAGTGTTTCATATTAATTATATGGAAACATGTTCTAGTGGCTATGTTGAAGATGACTTGGATAAAGTGAAATGTTGTTGTCACCTTGCGGAAACAAGTTAGTTCACTTGGACGTAAGAGACATATATCCTTCATAGGATTAAGTTGAGGAAATGCTTGAGGCACTTTCCGAGGGTATCACACATCCATAATATCCAGATTATGTCTGGATTATGTGAAGCATTGTTGTCGCTTTGGGGAAATAAGTATGTTCACATGGAAATAAGAAGACCTAGATCCTTCACAGGATTAAGTTGAGGAAATGTTTTGAAGCATGTTCTGTGGTCTTACACATCTATTATCTTCAAGTTATGTCCATGACTGAAGTCGACAAAACTTGCATCTTGTGGTTGTAGTCTTGCTTTACGAGAAAGTCAAAGGAATGAGTTTTCTAGAAAGCATAGATTAAGCCAGATACTCTTGTCAGGGCTAGTGGGAGCTTTATGTGTTCCTAGTAAAATATACTCAAATGAAAATAATGTCCTAATTTAGGGTTGTTTTCAACCTATTGATGGAATTATTGTTCTTTGAGTACAAATATGAATATCAAGTAAAGTGGATTCTAAATTCAAGAAATACTGAAGTATGTTCTTGATGTTCGATGAAAATAGAGTTGTCTTTAGTAAGTTTTACTGCAAGTCAATCTGAACTAATAAAACTGTCGATTTTAATCGAAGTTGTGATTATATTTAAATATGTGGTGTAGATACGACATTAAAATGAGTGTCATTGACCCTATTGTGTACTTCGGTAACATTACGGGTATATCGACTCTAATATACGTGAGTGTCAGTGACCCTATTGTGAACTTCGGTTACATTGAGGGTATGTCGACTCTAATAATCATAAGTGTCATTAATCTTATTGTAGACTTCGGTAACATTGAGGATATGACGACTATGATAGCCTTGTGTATGATCTCTTTGATAAACACTATTCAAGTGGTTTAATAAAGAGAATACAAAAGAGTACAAAGGGATATTGCGTAAATGATCCCATCATTAAGCCGTTGTCAAATACTAGTGATGAATTTCATACTAGGTAAAATAGCATTGTTCATGCTAATGACGAGGCTTGGATATCGTTTTAGTAAATGTTTGATTTACAAATTAGCTTTGGGAACTGTAAGCAGTACTGCTAACCGATGATTGTATCTATATATAGTGGAGACTATATATACGCATGATGCGGTTACCTTCATTGGTCTTTACTGTGTTCCATCTTAGCATGTTTAACCACTTCCAAGAATGTTTATACATTCTAAATTTCCACAGTCAGTCATTCTTCAAGGGAAGGAAGTTTGAATTAAGGCTGAGGTTAGGTGTTGGTTGTGTATTGATCAAGGATTGAATGCATGAAATGCAACAGTAACATGTGCTTGAAAGGAGTTTCAAGTGACTGGAAGACCCACACCTGAGTTCACTTCATGGATCTTGGTCACAAGTAACTCGGGATGGTAATATCATTACGTCCTTCGACCTGAGATATATGAATTTCTATAGCATGAAACTTTCTTACTTTGGCTATTTCAAAACGTAGTTCGTAACTGGCTATTATAAAGGGAATAGCTAAGTAAGATAAGGTTCACGCTATGGGATTGTACAGTCAACGGAATTTGTTCCTCTGATATGAGAGATATCCCTGGGCCCCTCGATGATTGGGCGCTGACACCAAAACTAGCATGGCCATGCGCAAAAGGAATATTGATTGAGAATCAGATATGTCCTTAAATTTTGGTCACCACCAATCAAGATCGAGAAACATAATCGTGAACGATCTGGAGATTGACATATTAATCCATGTCTCGTGTTCACAAGGATATCGCGAACAAAAGGATGTTTGATCACTTACCTATAGGACCACTACGTATTTGTAGGTTATGGTTTTCTGCAAGAAGGCGGAACCCATACTGACTTTGGGGCATCGATGCTTTGCTAGAGGCCGATCTTTGTCTGCAGTTACATGGGTACGGTGCATTATGTGCAAGTGGGAGTTTGTTAGAAATATGCCCACTAATGCACGTACGCCATATAGACCGCTGATGATGATGTATGGGCCTATTGGGTCATACACCAGGGTCAAACCTGACAGCAACATAAATAAATGGACCAAATATGACAAAAGACAAAAGTTGACATCGCAGGCCGCGATAGCGCTGCTAACGTTAAGGGTTTAGCGCCGCTAAACCTTAATGGTTAGCGCCGCTAAGGCTGCATGTACTTTGTATCATGTCACTTGGCAGGCCGCGTTAGCGCCGCTAACTTTAAGGGGTTAGCGTCGCTAAACCCTAAGGGTTAGCGCAGCTACGACTGCATGTGCTTTTTGTCAAATCACCTCCAAAGCTAGCCAATGCATGTGTGCCACATAGGTAAGTCTTTGGCCGGCTTTGGAAGATAAAAACAAGATCTGGAAGATTAAAAGAGGATGAGGTATTCCTTTTGTTCACTCTTGACTACACACACAAAATTACCTCTTTAGTGCTACAAGAAGACTAAGAGAGGGTTTTTCAAGAGGGAGTTCCAGAATTGGTCTCTTATTGTTGTTGTTCCAGAGTGGTTTTCAAGTTGAAGAACCACATTGGCTTGCTAGCACTCGTGGCTTGACGTGTTCCCGGGGTACGTCCCAATAGTTGATCCGTGTTTCGTTCTTGGAGCATCATCACCACGAGGATTGAAGATTTCTGGAGCTAAGGAGAAAGGTATAACCTTCTTTCCTTCCTTCATGTTGCATTTCTTTACATAGAGTTTGGTCCTCTTTTGAGATTTCTTGTTTTTGTGCTTTGATGGCTTGTACATTGGGCTATTTTTGTTGTACCTTGCTTCCGCTGCTAGCCCACGAAATCCCAACAGTGGTATCAGAGCCACCTCTATGTTAGATTTGCACATGGTGGCCTGAAAAATCCCGAAATCGAAATGTTTGTTTTCTGTTCGAACCGGGTTAGCGGCGCTAACTCCTAAACTTAGCGGCGCTAAGGCGCTGTTACAGATTTTGGTTTCAAGTTAAAAACAGTTTTGGTCTCGGGAATTTTTTGGTCTTTTTGTGATTCTGGAAATTTGTTCCAGATTATTATTTGGTAATTTTGTTACCATTTTGTTATTCGGGAATTTTGTTACGCATAGGGATTTTTGCAAGGGTTACCAATTTATTTCGTTTATATGCGTGTGATGTGATTTTATAATTCTTGCATGGTTTGCTTAGGATTCGCATGCTAGATAATTTTTTTCGAAATTAATAAAATCACAAGAGATTTGGTAAAAATGGTTTGCAACTCTCGCGCGCGCTCACATACAAGATTAACTCACCTAGTGGAAATAGGTTTTGTCACTAAACAAGTTAATCTGTAACCAAGCCGGAAACAAAAGCCCGTTTTCATAAAACGTAAATCTTGCACCATCCGTAAGTCGATACCACCCGAATCTAGCTTTATGGGGTTTGATTGTCGAGCTTAGCACGAGGCAACTCTCATAAAACTGTGTGGAAGGTGAGTGTGGCAAATTCACAATTTTGGTTGTCGAGCTTAGCACGAGCCAATTTTGGTGGGTTTGACATCGTATGTCTTGACGGACGATTTACAATTGCAAATTAAAATCCTTGAGTCACAGAAAATCCATGTTTCATGAAAGAACAAAGCACCTTGACATTGATTTCCATCTTGTAAGAGATCAGTATAAACTTGGTTTTGTACTTCCAAAGCATGTATACACAAAAGAACAAGTAGGCAAGTAGCTGATCTATTCACAAAAGGATTGTATGGACCTCAATTTCAAAATCTTTTGTCCAAGTTGAACCTTCAAGACATTCACCAAGGTTCAACTTGAGGGGAGGATGTTAAGTTTCAATACTTGTAAATAGGTTGTTACTTAGTTTGTTAATTATAGTTAGCTACCTATAGATACTATACATACATCTGTACTCTGTAGTATAAAAAGGAGTGGTCTTCTATCAATAAGACATATACGATTACTACCGATTTACTTTCTATTCTCTCTTACTACTGCTAGAAATACCAACCTTACTCCAAGGATTTTGAGATCTTACATCTATAGGATTTAAAATCCAATTCCCTTATTTCTTATTTTCTACCAATCATTAGATTTCAAGGGATTTGAAATATAAATCTTACGAAATCACTCGAACCAAACAGGCTCTAAGGGATCCAAATTGATGGTTTTTAACTCCATAATTCATACAATTCACCGACAAGTTTGGAGGTGCATAAACAAGATCGTTCACAAGGGAAAAAAGACTCAATTATACGGTTGATTTCACAAAGACAAGGTTTGACCACTCTTTTGGATTAATTGTAAAAGCTAGGAAAGGTAGTGAAAAAAATATTGATTTGGAGGTTCGGTATTGTAATCCTCACTCTATATTTTCTTGATAACTTCTCCATATTTCTTTAATTCTTTTTATCCTTGAAATCTAGCATCTTTATAGTTTTTATTTTAACGCTATGGTTAAAAAAAACTCACTCAAACCATTATATATATACACCCTTATGTGCTTATGATTATATCTTGTTACTCATCTACTTACAATCCAAATATTTAACTATATATAACCGAAATAACATTCGCTATTCTATTAATCAATCAACCTCTGAATATCACATTGATGTCATACCACAATCTTCATTCTCATTTCTCAACAAACATTATTCATCATGCATGCTCTCTAGGATATGATTTTACAAATTTCAAAACATATATATTCATTTCTTGAGCAAAATAGATCAAAAAAGTAAAAGTTTGTCATATTATATATATATATATATATATATTGTATATCTTAAATTTACTAAAAAGATTGTAATATAAAGAAGAAGGAAAGGTTATGTAAAAAGAAAAGGATGTACGTTGCGCTAAAGAAGGCATGAATGAGACCGACGTGTTTGAGTGATCAAAAGAAAATGGTAGGCCGGGGGCATTTCTGGAATTGTTTGGAAATCCTTCTAGAAGCTAGCCAAGTAGCCAGGTTGGGCTGGGTTGGGTTCAACTCTATCCATAGATGTGACAACGTCCGGTCATCCTTGCCGTCACTAAAAGTGAGTAAATGCATCTATCATCTACAGGTTTCAGTTGTTGAATGAAAAATGCATGATTCAATGATTATAAATACTTTAAATTAATGTGAACCAATAACTGCAGGGTGATGTATATATCTTATGAATTAAAGTATGGTTAGGATTCTCTCATGTTTAACTCAAATATGACCAATAATATTTTCTCATAAATATGAAGTGGATCTCTTATATTAGTCAAGAATGAGTCCTCTTTGTAGGGTCCACTCTCATGTTTGTGAGAGAACATGATAGATCATGCTTGACCAAACATGAGAGGATCTTAACTCATTAAAGTATATAAGAAGGTTGATGGTTTTTCGTCTGTTAGATAGGGTGTAATCAAGCTGAGTCGGAATTAACACAGTATTAAGTTCGACCTTGAGTTGATTAGAAAACTTGAAGTTTGAAACTAGACTTGAGTTTCTAATTTTAGGCTCATCCATGAGTTTGATAAGATAATTAACTGACACTATCGAGTGTAGCTCGACTCAAGTCGATTGCAAGAATTGATATATTCAATAATAACTTTATTAGATTAATATTACTTGGTGTGACACCTTTAAGCTTAACTCGATTTGACTCAAGTAGAATTTACGATGATTATATAAATACACTTATAAAAAGGGGTAGAAATGAAAATTGGCACAAGCTCAATAACAATCGCGAGCTTTACAAGCTGAGTATTTTATTACTCTAGCTTGACTCGTAGCCTACTCGAGTAGCTCGAGGTCAAATCAACTTAAACCTAGACGATTTTAAGTATTTTCCAAGTCGATACCAAATAGCTTGTGAGTTATCTTAGCTTGATTACCACCACAAGAAAAGAGGTCAATGTGCTTATATGTGACATATTGGTATGAATGAGTCATTTTTACTTGTTAATGCGTTTATATGTGTCATATTTGTATGAATGGATCATTTTTACTTGTTATAAGTGTATTGAACCTTAGAAGTTTAGTAATAAGTGTATATATGTTTATTTTGTAGCCGGATCCCATCAAGCAATATTTAATAACTAAGAGTTTAGAGAACAACTTCTTGAGATGGTTCGATCGATCACAACCCCAAAAGGATAACGCAGAGAACGATGAGGACAAGAATGATAACGATGATTACTAGTAGTTCATGTGTTTGTTAATTAGTAGGCGCGTTTGTACCTCTTAACAAACAACGTACGTATTTAAAATGCTTGTACATTTTTGGATTTATAACTAACTAATTAGTATGTAGTAGTTTGTGGATTTATAAGAAATGCGACTTTTCTATTTTTTTTGTTGCAACAATCTTATTTTATATATATATATAAGTATAATACAAATAAAATAATTATATTTTGAAAACTAAAAGGTAATTGTGACGACAAGGATCAATAGCAGCGACACCGAAAAAGAAAAAAAATAAAAAATAATTAAAAACTCAATAGTGACGACATCTTTAGCGGTGACATAGGAAAATAGCGGCGACACATTTAGCAGCGACATGTAGGTAATAGTGGCAACGTATTAGCAGCGACGGGTCGGCGCTAAAGGCAATATCAGCGACAGGGAAGGGTTTTAGCTGCAACATATGTCGCCGCTATTACCTTATTTTGTCTAACATCGGACGGAAATTGAATTCATAATGTGCTTAATAAGTGTTCTGGACTACTTTTCTCATAACAAATTGATTTTGAGTTGGAATCTCGCAAACTTACACTCCCTTAGTTTTAGTTTTAGTTTTAGTTTTAGATGCAACTAACAAACATCCAAAATCTATATGTCTAACATTGTAATATTAGACATAAGTTGAGATGGATTAAGTATGAATGTTTGTTGAAATAAGAGGTCGGATATTTTATCATAATTTGCTATATTATTAGTAGTTACAGTTTGTAGTTATTCTGGTTCCTAGTTCACATGATGTTAGGTATGCTTTCTTTAATCATGCACATATGTTTTATTTGTAATAATTTCATAGGTTTAATCTCGTATTATATCCTTAACGTTTTTCTAATCAAAGTAACATTACATCATTCACCCTCCTCTGTATATTAACATAAAGAACATTTATTTTTCAACCTCTTTTTATCTGAATGAGCATTTGGGCCAAAAAAAGGAACCGGAACTAGCACCAAACCGGAATCGAAAAAGGTTAGAACCGGATTTAATTTTTCATGTCCGGTTATCGGTTATCCGAAACCACCATTTTCGGTTATCTGGTATTTCGGTTCCAATTCCACCGATTATCAGGTATTTCGGTTCCGGAACTGGTTAAGACCGGATTTGATTTTGGTGGTTATTTAACTATTATTGTTGATGATATGGTTTATTATTGAACTATTATTGTTGTTTAAATAGTTAATAGTTATTGTTTGAAAGAACGAAGTTAACGAACTATTACTTATTGATCATATATTAGTGTTAAAGATGCATGCATTTTCAATCGTGATCTTAAGTATTTTTAGCTTAACTTGAATCCGTTTAGTTGTCAATATCTAAGATATATAAAATCTTAATTTGCATCTAATTTATTGTTTGGTTCTTTCGGTTGCGGTCCAGTTCGGGCCGGTTCTAGAACCGAACACACCCCTAATAGAAACCTTCCTTTTAATTATTTTTTGAAAGGCAGAATACCATTACCAAAACTGAAAGAGAACAAACAATTACAAGGCCTCTTCCATGGCAGCTAAGCCATGCTCAAACAACAGGAACAAAAAGATAGAACGAGCTACACAACACAGAACAACAAGGAAACAAAACCTAGGTGTAACATACCTTAACACAAAACCAGTGGAAGAATAGAACAAGAACAAATATCTGCAATGAAGGATTCTCCATCAGCTACGACCAGCAACATCTCCAAACACCAAGCACGTCCAGCAAGCTTAACACAACGACTTTGGGTTTGTCTGCCAGTCTAACTTTCTTGGCCTAATTCTTCAACTGATCGAAGCTTCTCAATTGCAAATCAAAGTAGAGATCAGCACGAGACTTTTTTTGTTGATTATGATTACGATGTGACCAAAGTAAATACAATATAATCCAAACATTTGCTTGCCAGAAGCTATTATCATTTGCTAATACCAGCAAACTCCATGTTCTCGTCTCTAGACCACCATCGAAAGACTTCCTTCCAGATTTCTTTCACCTTCTTGCACTGCCACAATGCATGCTCCAGCGACTCTATTCCTTCTTCACACTTTGAATCTACCAATAACCCCTATCGAGTTCTCTGGTTTCTTTGTTCTGATCTACAGCATAAAACCTCTTAAACATATTCTTATGTTTGAATCTACCAACCCAATTATCAACCCAGTTTCACCGTCGACCCATCCCCTAACTGTTTCTCAAAAGAGTCGTTAAAATGTATCCCTATCTTTTCTAAATACTCATTAATTTTAACTATATTACTCCAAACCGAGTAACATAAGATGATTACCAAATAATTATTCAAACATAAAATCGTATATACACACGTTTTTAATTAATATATCAATTTCATAAATTAATTTATCAATTAAATGTACTGTCAATTTTAATATATATTAGTTAATACTAGTATTATTTTCACAAATTGAACACTTATAGTGATTGTTTTTATTTGTCTAATAAATAATTTTGTTAATTATTATATTTTTTTAATAATGTTCCATATTATTAACTTTAAGTTAAACCTTTTTTATATTTTACAGTGTAACAAGCTTATGAAATCATTTATTGTAATTGATGTATCACATAATTAATCTTTCTCTCCTGAAGATTTTATAGTTGCTTAGTTTTTTTTTAACAAGGATACTTTAGGCAAGAAGATAATTTTTACATAATAAATATTTAACATTCAACGTTCTATTTCTATTTGTCATAAGTAGAATTTTCCTTTTACATTGAGAGATGATTTATGCAATTTTGACTTTTTTTACTATTATAAACTTGTGAGTTATTTTTTTCATCCAATGTTTAAAACTATTTTTATTTATTTTTTATTTGTGACAAATAATAATTGCAAGAAAATTATTATCTTTTAACATTAACCATAAAATCATAATTTAATTGTCTATACAATGTTTACGCTATTAACACGTACACATGTCATGTCAATCACACAAAACTAAACAACCAAAAACTACACCTAAGCACACATGCATAAATCTACAAGAAAAATCCACACAAACGACAAAAACATGAATTTAAACAGTAAAAAAAAGAAAAAAAGAATGAAAAATGATTGTAGTGAGAGAAGAAATGAGAGTGTGAAAGCTTGTAGACTTGATACGGATCTCAAATCTGGAAGCTTGTGAAAGCTTGCGACACATAGAAATCTCGGCCTTATTTTATAAATGCAAGGACTGAATGTTAAGAATCAATAAGTCTACACAAATCGAACAAGGTTTGTTTTTATTTATTTATTAAA
Source organism: Pulicaria dysenterica (assembly GCA_947179395.2). Taxonomy (NCBI): domain Eukaryota; kingdom Viridiplantae; phylum Streptophyta; class Magnoliopsida; order Asterales; family Asteraceae; genus Pulicaria; species Pulicaria dysenterica. The sequence continues at coordinate 72,218,460 of OX359288.1, read as the reverse complement.
ATTTAGCCGAACAAATAAATGAATATAAACATATTTTTGTATTGATGTTTATGTGTTAACAAAATAAGTTTATTTATATTAGAAGTTTTAACGATTCAAGCTGAGCTTGACTCGGCTCGTTTAGTAAATACACATTTGTTTTATTCTTTATAAAATTGATTTATCTTTTTTTAGTTAAGTATAAAAGTTGTATGCAATGTAATTACTCTATCAATCCGCATACATGTTCTTATTGGCATGTGTACATGGAATATCATATGACATAGGTACATATATGTTTAGTATGTATACACATACATTTGCATATATATATATATATATATATATATATATATATATATATATATATATATATAATGGATCAATATAGATCCCTCCTTAAATAAAGATACCAAAGTCTCAATCTTAGCCATTAGATTAATCAAATCAATGGTCAAGATCTATAATGGCATGATTGTAATTAAGTAAACAATTATAAGATTTAATTATAGAAGGAAGGGTATTATGGTAAAATAGGAATTGAATCCCAAAGTCCAAACTCACGCGCATTCTGCGCATTCTACAGCCATTCCAAATTCAGTTTTTTTTATTTTTTATTTACCACTTAAATCTTTAAATGATCATAACTACTTCAATTTTTTGAGTTTAAGCAAAAAAATTATACCAATCTTCTCATTTTTTAATGCTCTTTCAAACGAGACCACTCTTCCTATATTTCTGGTAAAAAAAAATTTGACGAAAATGATATGAATGACGAAAATAATCATTTTCGGCTGTTGAAAGAGAGTAACACCTACCAGTTTAATCATTTTCATCCATCACCTTCATACCCATAACACCTAACAGTTTTCATCATTTTCGGACCTCTGTTCACCTTTTTTTTTACGAAAATGATGAAAGCAGATGACGAAAATGATATGAAAATGACAAATTGTTATCATTTTCGTCACCTGCTTTTTACGTGACATACAGGTGACGAAAATGATATACAGGTGACGAAAATAATAGGGTGAGGTGACGAAAATGATATGGTGAGGTGACGAAAATGATAACAGTTTTTATCATTTTTACATGACATACAGGTGACGAAAATGATATGAAAATAACGAATTTTTATCATTTTCGTACCCCCTTATGTCATGTTAAAGCAGGTGACGAAAATGATATGAAAATGACGAATTTTTATCATTTTCGTCACCTGCTTTTACGTGACATACAGGGGGGCACGGAAATGATGAAAATGACGATTTTTTCATCATTTTCGTGCCCCCCTGTATGTCATGTAAAGGCAGGTTACGAAAATGATATGAAAATGACGAATTTTTATCATTTTCGTCACCTGCTTTTATGTGACATACAGGGGGGCACGAAAATGACGAATTTTTATCATTTTCGTCACCTGCTTTTACGTGACATACAGGGGGTACGAAAATGATGAAAATGACGATTTTTTCATCATTTTTCGTGCCCCCTATATGTCATGTAAAAGCAGGTGACGAAAATGATATGAAAATGACGAATTTTTATCATTTTCGTCACCTGCTGTTACGTGACATACAGGGGGCCACGAAAATGATGAAAACTGTTAGGTGTTATGGGTATGAAGGTGATGGACAAAAATGATTAAACTGGTAGGTGTTACTCTCTTCCAACAGCCGAAAATGATTATTTTCGTCATTCATATCATTTTCGTCACCTGTATCATTTTCGTCACCTCACCCTATCATTTTCGTCACCTGTATATCATTTTCGTCACCTGTATCATTTTCGTCACCTCACCCTATCATTTTCGTCACCTGTATATCATTTTCGTCACCTGTATGTCACGTAAAAGCAGGTGACGAAAATGATAAAAATGTGTCATTTTCATATCATTTTCGTCACCTGCTTTCATCATTTTCGTAAAAAAAAAGGTGAACAGAGGTCCGAAAAAGATAGGTGTTATGGGTATGAAGGTGATGGACGAAAATGATTAAACTGTTAGGTGTTACTCTCTTTCAACAGCCGAAAATGATTATTTTCGTCATTCATATCATTTTCGTCATTTTCGTCAAAAAAAAATTTTCCAAAAATATAGGAAGAGTGGTCTCGTTTGAAAGAGCATTAAAAAAATGAGAAGATTGGTATAATTTTTTTGCTCAAACTCAAAAAGTTGAAGTAGTTATGATCATTTAAAAACTGAATTTGGAAAGTTTGTTAGGCAGCGCATGAGTTTTTAAAAGTAGTTTCAATTCCTATTTTACCCTTTTAAATGAGTGGCTGAAATTGAGACTTTGAGATCTATGTTTAAGAGGGGGGCTATGTTGAACCTCACCCTATATATATATATATATATATATAGGGGAGGGTTCCATCGAGAACAAAAAAAAATGCGAGAACTGCGAGAACTGATCCCCATCTTTTTAAAACTAAAATATCTACCAAACGGAAAGATATTAAATTATGAAAATTATACCAAATTAACGACAAAAATATGCTCTTTAATATGACATCCATATTGCTATATTTTTTTCAACAAATAAAATTTGTTACATATATGTAACATACCTTATAGTACTGATTACAAATATGTTAAGTACTGATTACATATATGTAACATACCTTATAGTGATAGAAAAAAAACCCGGCAAAAACAAAATTTTTTTGTTGAAAAAAATATAGCAATATGAATGTCATGTTAAAGAGCATATTTGGTATAATTTTCATAATTTAATATCTTGGCGTTTGGTAGATATTTTATGATTTAAATCGGTTCTCGCAGTTCTCGCATTTTTTTTTTGTTCTCGATGGAACTTCCCTCTCTCTCTCTATATATATATATCAGGATCAAATAAAAAGAGAATTAGGGTAAAAAGTGTAGGAAGAAATATGGTGGTGACTCGTGTCCTTTAAATTTAAAAACTTAAAAAGGGTATAATAGGTATTTTCATTTCTTTTATCTCTCCAACCCTAATATTTTGTTCCCCACGTTTCCCCCTTTCCCGACTTTTCTTCTTCAGCCTCCATCCTCAATCGAACGCCTCCCCCAAACAGCAAAACCCTATCGACGACGACGATGACAAAAAGCAAGCGACAACAACAAGCAAGCGACGACGGCGGGTTCTGTACTCGTATTCGTTACCATCCAGCGCATTAGATCTACCATCCAGCACCTACAAACAAGTGACGGCATAGTCGTATTCGTTCCCGTCGGCTTCAGATCCGCCATTGCTGACCTACCCGACGCAAAATCTAATCGCCGCCGCTTGCTTAGACCATCACCGTTGCTTGCTTAGCTTATCGCCGCTGCCGCTGTTGCTTTGATGCACTCTTTTTTGTAAGTGTTCAAAGTGCATCGCCGACCACCGCCGCCACCGCCGCCGTTCATCTCATCTCATTGTGCATCAGGTTTAACGGTAGGGTTTTTAATTATGTGCATCAAATGGTTGTAAGTTGTGCATCAAATGTAATTTTTGAATCAATAGGGTGTATTATGTGCATCAAATAGTTGTACTTTATGCATCAAATCTAATATGTAAATCAAAGGTTTGTATTGTGTGCATCAGAATATTGTACTTGTGCATCAGATGGTGGCCTGAGATTTTGGCCGGCGGGAACAGTTATTTCCCACGTATTCTATTTCTTTATTTTTGATTTTTGAATTTACCATTTTAACCTTTTCTATTTTGTTAATTCCGAAAATTTTGGTCAAAATGGCGACTTTTCTGTTTGACTTTTGAATAGATCCTGTGGTCTAGATTTCTTCTTACTCTTTGTACCCTAATTCTCTTTTTACAGTATCCCTACCCTATATATATATATATATATATATATATATATATATATATATATATATATATATATATATATATATATATATATATATATTGAAGGGTTTTTTTACTTGACCAAACCACCTAAGACACAAACTGGTCTAATCCTGGGTTTGATCCTACTGGTTCAATTCTAAAGCGGAACTAGATTGAACACAACCCCCTAAACCCTGAGAGGATTAGGATCTTACTAATGATCTTATCACTTTCTCATGAACAATCAAGATAAAAAGGTTAGAAACAGTTACCTCTTTGATCTTGGGATTGCTAAAGTTAGTCCACCACTACTGCACCACCACGAACTAGCTGCTAGACCGCGACTGGAATTACCCGGAAAAACAACACACCAATCATGTGTGTGTGTGTGGTGATTGAAGCACAAAGTCGAAACCCCCTAGGGGTTCTTTTCGAAGTCGACGCAGGGAGAAGGGAGAAGGACGCTAGGGTTTTTCCTTGTTACAAATTAAATCTCTCTCTTGTTTTTTTTATCATAAAATAAGCTTTTTCTAGGTTTAAATACTTAAACCTTATTCAAGTCCAAGCCCGTTTAACTAAAGCTCATGTCTTTAATTGAACTTTCATTCCTTGCACTTTGACCCATGGACTTTACTAGTTAATTAATTAACTATTAATTAACTAGTTCGTTAAATATTAAAACATAATATTTAATTTCCCTTTGAATAATAAATAATTATTTATTATTTATTTCACTTTAAATAATTATTTCAACTGATTAATTATTTTCACACAAATACTGGTAAATTCCAAACTGTTCTAATTAGGGTGTGTAGCAGTGTGACCCTTTAGTCTCTTATAACATTAGACACAATGTACCCATTAATTATCTCTGCATATAATCTAACAGACTCCCACTTATGCAAGATAAGTAATAGTTACTGTACATTGCTAGCCTAAGAAGGTCCCTAGCCAGACACTTAGGATAACCAGGTCATAAGAACTCTTATACCCCAAAATAACGAGTGATAAAATAAACTCTCATAAATCAACTGTCTATGAGCAATCTATCATAAACTAACTGTTCATGAATTAACTATCATAAACTACCTGTTTATGAATGGGTATGGTTTTTATGATTGTTCCTTTGCAACGCGATATTTCAATTTTGAGCATGAGCATGGAGAGTGTCAACTCAAAATCTCAAGAATTATTTCAGGACATCCTTGATTTCAAAACTGTGTGATAAACGACAAAGAACAGATCAGTTCTTTTGGGCGCGGCCGTGCACTTACCAGTTTTTTAATCAGTCAAGGGGCCCAGAAATATCTCTCCTAAAAAGGAGGTGCAAATACCTTCTTGCATATTTGCATTTGGCAATACGGCTCCCACTGAATCTAGACACGCCCCTTATGACCACCCTGTTACGGCGTGGCGTTAGAACGCACTAAAAAGACAATGGTTACCGCATCCCAAACCAAATACCTCAGGTTTGAGGATAACCTATGTGATAAATACTTTTGACACGAATCCACGAAGTATTTTTCACGGTGTGTCAATCCAATATTCATAACCCTAACGAATATCCGTCAATTTTGGTCCACAAAGAACTTTTGCAGCTATATTCAATATACCTTCGAATCTACCCCAAAATTACGATGATTTAACAACCCTATCAAGATTCCCACCAAGATAAGTAGCCACGGATAATGTTTTGAATAAACCAAGTTTATTCCTGGATGAACCAAAACATACAAAATGGTGAAAAACATTGAAACTAATTTCTGCACCCTCCATATTCCTCCCTGGAATAAAGATGCATAATTTCTACCATTTTATTGACTCGATTCACAGCGTTTATCTGAAATTACTTATTATTTTACATTGTAACTTATCACGGATTACAAAGAAAAATAATATAATTATAAACCTAAACCTCAAGACTAGTACCATGAAGCACTCTTTCTTGGTTTTGCTAGAAATTTGTTTTTGCAACCTAAAAACAATTCTAGACTTTTTTATTTTATAAATTCTTTAAACTTGGAAAACCGGAAATAACTCCTTAGTTTCTAGGTCTATAAAATAATCTCTTTGTAATTAAAACTTTAATTACAATCGTAGATGTATTAAATCTTACTAGATTCATACCTTTTGAAATGATAAATCCATTTACACATACTTGTAAACTTGAAATTAGATTCCTTGTGTATACTATAACTTGTCCAATTTCATTACTAAGGATATCAAATATCCTATTTTATCATTTCTAACGTTAATCAACTACCAATATTAATTATTCTGACTCTTTGAACCCTTTTAAGCATATATAATTTTATTTAAGTCATAATTTGACTTAAAGTCTTGCAATTACATCTTTATTGAGTACCTCTCAATAAGTCATGCGCTCCTCGGATTTGTCCTTCTTCAAGAACTTACTATTTTAGAAAAACTTCTAAAATCATCCAATAATTATATACTTTAAAAAAAGGTTCATTCTTATATTTATCATACTATTTATATCAAAGTTGATAACTTGATAAATATACTAGTCAGATGCTCCAACTATCTTTTATGAAAAAGTGCATCACTTCAAAACACCCTTTTAGTCTTAGTTAACCCTTGAGTAAGATGCCTAAAACTTGTGTTTTAAATGTTTGCTCTTGAAACTTAGTTTTTGTAAGAAATTTAATTGTTTTATGAAACCAAAACTTGGATTTCTCATATATCGATTTTTTCAATTACGGAATGTGGTTTCATAATACCCAACACGATTACAAGTATAAAACACTTGTAAAGGTATTTTAATTTCTTTACTTAAAACATTTAGTATAAAAGGGTCTTGATCATAATAACTATTATAATCACTTTATACTTTCTTAAATGTTTTATCTAAAAACTTTTATCTAGAAATAACAACTATTATTTCTTGTTTCAACATGTTCAAAACTTTGAACATAATTTTTCATAAAATCTTTAAATACTTGTAAATTAGAAAAACTTTCTAATTTCATAAACACGACTTTGTTTATCTAAGTATTTATATAGTGAGACTAACATTTATGTAACTACAACAATTAATGCATAAGATCACTACGAATCATCCATTAAGCCAAAGCTTGACTTATTAGTAACCTTTAGTCACAACTGGACTAACTTGATTCATCAACATCCGTGCACGGATATAAGCTAAATAATTCAATAATTCAAAAACTTAAAAAACATAATGTCATCCAAAAGTATGAAAAACCATGCCAACAATATCCAAAAACATTGAATAAAAGTTTAATAACTGAAATAATGAACTATTAAATATCCGAAAAAGCACGTGGGATCTTTAATGCTAGCTGCTTCACTTTCCATTACCTCCTGCAATAAACGATTGCAAAATATTAGAATACTCGTAAAAACTTTACAAGTGGAAAGTGACAAAGAAGTTAATCACACGCTACTTGAGGAGCCAGTCTTGCCTCTTGCTTCGTGAACCTTCGGACAATCTTTCTTATAGTGTCCGACCTCGCCACACTTGAAGCACCAATTCTCGGTCCTTGCTCTGTTTGGCTTTGACTTCTTGCCCTTGTTGTTGTCACTAGCCCTGGGTGCATTCTGGCTAGGCTCGGTTTTACCCTTTCCCTTTCCGTTGCGCCCCTTCCTCTTCTTGCCTCCACCATTGCCCACTAGGAGAACGTCTTTAGACTTGGTCCCTATACTCTGCTCCGCAGTCTTAAGCATAGAATGCAGCTCTGCCACGGATTTCTCCATGTTGTTCATGTTGTAGTTGACTATAAAAGGCTTATAGTCATCCGACAACGAGTTGAGTATCGTATCCGTTACTAGCTACAGCGGTACTGGGTGCCCAAGTCTCTCTAGGTGGTCCATATACCCTTTCATTTTCGTGACATGGGTACTGACCGGCGTCCCCTTTGCCATCTTGCACGAGTTAAACGCTCTAGTGGCTTCATAACGCTCCGTGCGGGCTTGCTCCTGGAACATATCCGTCAATTGGCGGATTATGTCATAAGCAGGAGTCTCCATCATGCTCGACTGCAACTCTGAACTCATTGTTGCAAGCATGAGGGAACTAACATCAAGGGCGTCTAGAGCACTTTTGATAAGCCTCCCTGACATCTCCCCTAGCGTTGTTGGCAGGGGGATTTCCTAGAGGTTGTTCTAGGACGTACCACTTTCTCTCGTGCCTTAGCACGATCTGAAGATTTTGCTCCCATGTGAGAAAGTTTGGTCCGGTGAGCTTATCCTTCTCTAGGATAGAGCGAAGTAAGAGGTTGTTAGTGTTGGTAACGTTGGTTGCCATCTACAAATTAAAACTCGGTTTAATTAGTAATTGCAAATAAACTTTTCTAACATATATTAATAAACCCTTAAATAATATATATCAGACCTAGGACCCATATTTCACATACTTGACGCAAGGTTTGGGCACTTCCCGCAAAGACATGTTATTTCTGGTAGGTAATTTCCCTTTACCAATCGTACCTTTCTGATACGACTCCTAGAACCTCGTAGAGCACTTAGATAAAATCTAGAATGTTTAACTCTACTCTAGCGCATTTTGGGCCGGGACTCCCGATTATCACCAAAATAGATCGCACCGCCTAAGACAGTATGAATTCTGGCTGGGACTCCCGATTATCGTAGAATCTTTCATACCCTTTGCCGCAATTGTTTGAACCCGGATGCCCAAGATTTAGGCAATTCCGACACCCGAGTACCGTTTAACAGCAAAGGTGTACCATTAGATGGGTAGCACACTGATCTAAGATTTTTCTTGGGTTTTATAATTAAGTTTAAAAGAAAAACTTAATTTTCCATTTTTTTGAAAAACCATTTTTAAAGTCTGTTTTAAAAAAATGATTTATATGTGTACCTATACTAGGTGCATAAAACGGCTTTATAAGTTTGAAACTTATAATCTTGACAAAACTTTAAATTTATAAAAAATTTAACTAATACAACAAACAAACTGAAGTCGTACTCTAGTTTGTCATAAATTGTTGTTTTTCTCTGTTTAATAATTGCCTATTATTAAACCTCTTTATTTAGCATCACACACATATATATGAGTAATCATTAAATAAAAGAACACAACCACGCAGATAATAAAAGAGGTATAGTCTTTGTCAACGAAAACCTAATGGTCAATCCAAGGACAAAACTATCATATCTCGTCTTGATGACAATCTTAAATCTCCCACTTGATTTGACGTCTCCGGTTTTGTAGAAAAACTTCAAGCTCCGTGCTCTTGGTCTTCTTGTCTTTTTGGTCTTCTCAAAAATAATAAATAAAATTCCTATTCTATTACAATTACATAACAGAAAATGGGTTGTAAGTGGCACGCATGCCTCCCCAAAACCAAAAAAGAAAAAAGAAAAAAAAAACACAACCACGGGTCTAATTGGCAAAAACTATAACCATAATTATCTAAAACAACCGGTTAACTCGACCAATATTCCAAACTAGAATATCCGAGTTAACAAATGCAATATATATATATATATATATATATATATATATATATATATATATATATATATATATATATATATATATATAAACAACCACGCAATTATAATAATAAAAGCGATAAACACTATAACTGATTCGTTTAACTATTCTCATCTATCCTTTTTGACTAATAACTATTAATCAAAATATGATAAATATAAATAGACACGTTGAACTATCTCGTTAGGATACCCTTAATTAATGAACTATTAATTAAGACGAGATAAAGTTACTTGTTGTTTCAAACTTGACCATAATGAAAACTTGCGTAAACTTGATCTAATTACAAAACTTGTAAATTAAATCATCTAATTTTCATAAAAACTTAGTTTTGAATTAAACTATAAATTTGGTCATAAACAACATCCGTCTTGTTCTTCTCTTCAACCTTTTATATAATTTTGTAAAACTCGTTTTTATATTAAACCTTATATCGTATACACGATAAAACTATAAAGACTAACATTCTAACTTACTAGTTTAAAATGTCGAGTTAAATAAATTATATACAATCTTTTAACCTTAAAAACTTTAAAGTTAAAAACGGTGTTTTAATTAATCTTTGAAAAATTTGCTCATGACCCATCTTGGTTGACAATCCTACTAAGCTACGACCTCTACTGGGCCGTAAGTCCTTTGGGCCGAAAACCAGCACTGGGCCGATTAGTCCTTGGGCCGAAACCCTTGTTCGGCCGGTTGGTGACTTGGGCCGAAACCACTCATCGCCGCCGACCACCACTTACGACCGTCACCACCTTCATATATCTTTCATCATAAATTTATTTCAAAGACTCTTTTGATAGTGATCTTATATGAAAAATCTATGTGTGAGGTAGCTTGACCACAATTCATTTCATGATAGTTATTTAACACTTGATGAGCATGAATGACATGTCATAATGTTACATATTTTTAGTGATATTTCATGTAAGAATCACATATGTAATTTGATAACATTAAGAACAAGGATATGTCAAACATGAACCAAAGTATTATCATTTAGCGTGTATTGTTATTTTGGTAACATATATTGTTGATGTAAATAGGATATCATGAGCATCACATATAAGTTGCATACAAGCATTTTACCTTTTCAAACCATGCAAGATATAGAATTTAGGCATAAGGTTTGTGTAAATTATATTTATTTCTCCATGTATGCAATTACTTAATGAGCTCTTATAAAAGTAACACATGAAATGTTTGACTAAAATGGTTTTTCAAACTCTTATGTCATAACTCAACTTTTAGTTTGTGATTACTTTGAATTGTGAAGTGTATAAGATATAAGAAAGTTCTTATTTATTTAATGTAATCTTATCTTAACTTCATAATAATCATTTTAAGACTTTGCAAGTTTAATTAGTTTATCACCTTTACTAATAGTCTTGACTTTTTGAATTAAGTTCTTAGAATTTGAGCCTAAGACAAGATATTCAAACTTTAACATCATAGGGAGTTGCATGTTAGCATATTGTTGCACTAAACCAAGGTAATATAATTTATTTAATGCACAAAGGTTTAGGCATAGCATTTTAGTACCATAAACATGTTTTTATTCGTTTGTTTACAATGATGTCCACAAAGTTTGTATAAGTTTTCAAAGTAATAGGTGAAGAAGTGATTTAGTGATGAATGACAAGTATTAAATAAGAGTAAATCTATGTATGAGCCTTAAATAGAAAATTATTAAAAGTAACATCAAGCTCATGGTCGAAGTCACGGTCGACCGTGGTTCGACCGTGGAGCACCTGATAGATTTAGAATTTTGAAAACCTCCAGAGGGTCGACGGTCGATGCACGGTATCGACCGTGTATCGACCGTGAAGCACCTGCTCACTTTTTCTTTATTTGTCTAACTTTCCAATTAACAAGTGAGTTGATACTTTTGAGAGCATAGAATGAAAAAATTTTATCTCAGCTTTATTATGTCAAAAACCTATTTTTCATCACATTGGTTTTCCTTCATTCTTTACCCCTAAACCCAAGGCTTAAACATTACACAAAATTGTTCATACATGATTCATGTTAGATTTATGTGTAGAGTAGAACCCTAAGAAGATAAAGAAGAAACAATGGTGAAGAATTTTACCTTTAGTGAAGAGGATTCATGAATCAAGTGAGAGATCTAGAATGAAGAAGCTTTCACTTGTAAATGGACTATGAATCCAACCCGGGCTTCAACCATAGTTTCAATCATAAGGTAAATTCTTGGTTCTTGCAATAAATTTTAAGCTTTTTGAGTGTTTAAGCAAAAATGGAGGCTAGGGTTTTTGTGGGGAAGATGGGTAAAGTGATAAAGTGGTGAGATGAGAGAGAAATAGGGCAAAATAGGTTTAAAATCCGTCAGACACCCGACGGTCGATCCACGGTCGACCGTGGCATCGACTGCGAGATTTCTTTCAATTTGATCATTTGGACAGTGGATCCACGGTCGATACACGGCTTCGACCGTGGTTCGACCGTGAACCTTCTGGAAGCACAATTTTGAAAGGTTTCACATAATCAAACTTTATTTCCTAGGGAACATGTTCAATCATTCCTAAACCAAAATCTCATTGTATCAACTACTTCTTTCTTAAGTGGTTTAGCACATATGTCCGCTAGATTTTTGTATTTTTGTTTGTTTGAAATATTATTTCTTTAATATATCTTAACTAATTTTAAAGCATGTATATAACTTCTAAGCACCATTTTTATGAAGTCACAATTATGATTTATCAAAGTAAGTTGTCTTAATTTGTAATATGATATCTTTTAAATTCTAGGACAATGTTACTTGTGATAAAATCTAATTTGGTTCTTTAATTGCTTAAACCCAAAAAAGTGTATATGAAAATGAAATCCATAGGATTTAAGCAAACCTTTAATTCTTTGACAAATGATTTATTATTTGACTATATATTTCAATATATAGAAATATATAACATATATATTTCCATATCATTTAGAGACTCTTAGCCAAAACATGATTTGTGAGAAATTTAAGCATTGCAAATTATCACTTAAGGCAATATGATGAACATGAACATTGTATATCAAGTTTTAAAGTATTGTTCATCAATATGCAATTTTAACTTTAAGCACAATATTTTTCACATTCAAAAGCAAATACTCTTGTTTAGATGTAGTTTAATTATTCTAACTTTATGAAATCATACATCTAGAATTATTTTCACAATTAATCAACTATCAATTTTCACAAATTTGATATATAATGATCTTCAAGATAGTTTAATGTTTTTCTATCATATATCAAGAAGGACTTCAAGTTATTATCTAAATCACAACACTAAGTAATATGGGCACAAGTAATATGTCATTATAACGCCACATAGTTCAACTTTGTAACTCAATCACAAAGTATTTTACTTGAGTATGAATTGAGCTTTGAAAGACATTTAAGCATTTGATAAGTATTTCTATGTCTTTTGTTAATGCTTTTGCTACCCTTGATTTATTTTTATAGCAAACCAAGTTTATGTAAAGTTCTGTATATATTATACACACTTAGACATGTCAAGTAACTTCACATATATTCACATAGATTTCAACATATAAAGCTTTGAGAAGTGTAAGAGAAACTTATCTTGATTGTGTTTCACAAGTGTTGTTCAAAGCATTATTCTTGATGATTTATTATCCAAGTCTTTGATTCACACAATATTTCAAGTTGCATCAAGAATGATATCCAACCTCAATTGCAACCTACAACTCAAACATATATCATATGTGTGGTACACATCTTTTTATGGGTCCTGGATTGTTAGTGTCAAAAACACCTACTTTGATCCACCTTGGTGTTATCTTGAAACCTTTATAATACAAAGTGTTCATAGAATCAATAGTTTTATGAGAACGTCTTGATATTTGAATTACATTTGATTTAGGTTTCTTAAAACCAAGTTCATACCTTGAAATTTAAGTATAAGACTTTATCATTTGTTTATCACTTACAACTTTAGGCATACAAGTGAAAGAATTAGAGGAAATATTGTATTTTTCAAGTTTTTGAAAATTCCAGTGAGCTGACGGAAGATGCACGGCGGACCGTGAGGTACCTGGATTTTCTCTTTTTTCTTTTCTTTCACACATTTGATTGGTTCTAATAGATTTGTTGATATGTTACTTGTTTCAATTGAAAACCCAAGACCTTCATTGTCTCTTGATGATTGTTGGACTCTAATATTCTTTTCTTTAAAATCCAGACAAGTAGAGCAACTTTGTGACATAATATTGGATTCTCTTAACTCATTTATTTCCTTGACCAAAATTTCATTAAGAGCTTTGAGTTTAAGATTAGCATTTTCAAATTTTTTTAAATCATTGGTCTTGCTAATGAGTTTTGAATTAATATCAAGTAACATATCATATTTATCTTTTAGCTCATCATAAAGATTATGTGAGTAATCTTTACTACTAGAATCACTTATGAATGATACCTCATTTTCTTAAAAAGCCATGAAGCAAGCAAGTTCTCTTGATGTCTCTTTTCTTCATTTCTTCTTGCTTCAAGCTCCTCAAGTTTACCTATATCATTCCATAATCTCTTGGCACAAGTGTAAGAACACATATATTCATATTTACTTTCCTTAAGAGATTTATGAATAAATATCAATGTTTGTTTATTTAGTGATTCATTTTCATCAAAATCACTTTCAATAAAATCACCCATGTCATAATCTATTGATCTTAAGAAAGTCAACATGTAGGTTTTCCAACCTAAAAATGTATAATCAATAAACATGGGTAAAGTGGTCATATAAACCCTCAATCTTAGGTTTTCTTCTAAGTCCATGGATCTAACTCAATATTTTTTGTAATAAATTGTTTTCTCAAAAATTTACAAAGCAAGTTGTATTTCAAAACAATTTTTACAAAAATTTTAGAGCAACTTGCTCTGATACCAATTGTTAGAACCTAGAGGGGGGGTGAATAGGTTCTTTTACTTAGTTTACCAATTTTTACACTTATAAAAATTAGTAAGTTGTGTTATAAAGAATAATCTTGAAATTTATAGCAACACAACTAATATAATAATTTAAAGAGAGTAGAGATAGAGAGATATCACCAAGAGTAGACAAGAGATTTATAGTGGTTCATGCAAGTGTTAACAAACTTGCACTACATCCACTCCTTGGCCTCACCTACCAAGAGTTTGCTCCACTAGCTTCTCTCTTTGAAGGTAGAGATAAACCTTTTACACTTCTCTTTTTAGCTTACAAGAAATAATCTTCTCTCTTGCAAACAAGGCTAAGATAATCCTATCTTCACTCTAATTATGTTGACTAGAGTTAATCCTTACTTCTCTCTAATTTTATAGGCTAGAGATGATCCTCACTTCACTCTAATTTGAAAGGCTAGAGTTGATCTTTACTTCACTCTAATTTGAAAGGCTAGAGTTGATCCTTACACACTTATACAAATAACATAATATATAGAGATGAAGATTTGCTCTTGAAGACTTTGAACTTTTTCTCTTGATCTTGATCTTGAAGATGGTCTTTTTGTGTGGAATATAAGCTCACAAGATCTTGTATATTTTATATATTTTTCAGATGTTAAGAGTTGGTTTGAAATGAAGACATTAGCTTGTTTAAATAACCAAGAAATGACAAAAGGAAATTTCGTCTGGATGCCCCACGGAAAAAGCCACGGTCGACCGTGCATCTTCCGTCGCAGGTCTGGACAGCTTTTTGGAAGTTCAAAATATGAACGTTGCACTTTGTATAAAACCATACTCAAACATTTTTTGCCATAAAAAATCATTAGAAAAAGCATTTAGAAAAGTCCCAAGTTGACCTACCAAAAGAGTTTGAATTCTTTATGCAAATTTGGAAGGTTGGAAGGATTTGCAAAAATGATGTTGGATATTTACCACATATAGAAGATGCTTTTCTAATTTTAGTCTTGTGGCAATTCAATGCAAAATCATGTTTAGTTTTTGCCACAATAAGAAATAATTTGTTTTATTATAATTTGTCTTACAAGACAAATTAAATAAAAGTTTGGAATTACTTTTATAAACTATATGCGTGACATATTTACAAAAGATTTGATAAAATATTCTTTTGTCAAAATTATTTGTGAACTCTTATATTTATTAATCGCCTTTAAAGAATGTAACATATGAACATATGAATAAATTTGATAAGCAATAATATTACATGTTCATATTTTTATCATCATCAAAATAAGGATGCATTTCTTAATGTGTGACCATGTATGCACTAACACTATATTTTTAATCTATGTTACTATAGCATTTTAATTAAATATTGGGATGGAATTTGATTATTTGAAAGATTTCATCGATATGTTTTTTGCTACATAAACGTATAATGAAATAAAAATTATTTTGTAATGAGTTGTGTTTAATAAAATTCATATAAAACATAGTCCTAAAATTTTAATATACAATCACTGGTGATTCAGTATACAATGTTCCTCCGTCCAAAACTTTAAAGTACAATCTGGACCATTGATTCAATGATCCAAAGGTTAAAATTAGTTTTTTAAGACTATGAATTAAGTATGGATTATTTTAAACATTTTTCTTCAATTATAATTAAAATTGAGTTCAATTTTTATTTAAAAATCGAAGTTGATTTTAATTTTTACAAAAAAATAAATGTTTTAAAAAGAATAATTAATTTTTTTATCTAAATCAATAATTGGATTTGTGTAATAAATTTTATTCAAGTTAGTCTTTTAAGAATACAAGATTTTTGTGTATGTCTTGCTATAAATTAAAATTTAAAATCTTACCAATATTTACTTAAAGTTTTATGCGTAAAATCTTTATAGGTTTATTTAGCTCGTTTAGCTCCTAAGGATTGACTAGCTAGTTCGGCTTGAGATATTATCGAGTTTTCGCACGAGCCGAGTATTAGCATTTTAAAGCTCGGATTGTAAAACTAATCGAGTAGTCACTATTGTTCGAGCTTGATCAAGCTCGAAAGTTATCATACTTGAACTCAAGTTAAACGAGCTCAAGCTCAAACAGCTCATTAATTGCACTTTGTGAACAACTCTAGTCGTTCGTTTAAAAGCTAAATGAATATAAACAAACGAACACATCTATAGGTATATAATAGGGCGAATTGCGGAAAAAAACAAGAAACTATATCAATATTTTCATTGTATGCAACTAACTTAATTTTGTACATAAAATACACACAACTTACAAATTTGGTTCATTATTTGCAAGTTACCTATGACAATAGGTAACTTACAAGTAACCTAGCCAAAAATAAAAGAAAATGTGTTACCTAAAAATACAAACAAAATTCAAATTTGGTTCATTGTATATAATCGGTAATCGGTGACCTTGTAATAACGTTACCAATTGTATACAATGACCCAAATTTGTAAGTTGTATGGATTTTTAGGTACAAAATAAAGTTGGTTGGGCAAATTATGCGATAATACAACAATCTATGTCTAATTTGTTATTATATACAACCAACTTTATTTTTGTACCTAAAAATGCACAAGGTTCTATTTTTAATTCATTGTATACAAGTGGTAACCTGGTTATCAGGTCATCGGTTTTTTCTTAGATTTTCTTTTTTTAATTGCATATTCATATCTTAATGGTGTTGTTCATCAAAATCAATGGTGTTCTTCAAGTTTCTTCATCAACATCAATAAAACTAAGTCTAAATAAATCTTCGCTAAAGAAGATCAAAATATTGATCGATAATTAAAATTAAACTATTAATACATGCAATTGCAGAAGAAAAAAACAAGAAATCGTGATTAAACAAAAAACGAATTTAAACTATTCTATTTTGACAAGAAAATGTTCCATTTCTACAAGAAAATCAAGAAGCTACAATAACACAAAAAGCAAGAAGCTACCATTGTACAAGGAAATAAAACAAACTCTTCCCCAAATCCTTTTAACTGCAATGAACAATAAACAGTGATTTTGTAGTGTTCGGTTTCAACAAACGAAATTGGGTTTGGATTGCAACTTGATTTCATCAAGAACCGGAAACTCTAATCATTTTTCGAACTCCAAATCATTTCTTGAACCATATATCGTTTCTTGTTTCAAGAACCCCAGAATTTTTTTTGAACTGTAAATGGGTTTCTCCAAATCATTTCTCGAACCGTAAATCATTTCTTGTTTCATGATCCCAAAAGTGTTTCTTGAACGGTAAATGGGTTTCTCCAAATCATTTCTGGAACTGTAAATCATTTCTTGTTTCAAGAATCGCAAATAGTTTCAAGAACCCCAAATGGGTTTGAAATCGAGTGTTTTAAGAGGTCAAAGATCTAAAATCGAAGTGTTCAACGATGAAATGTGCACAGATTAATCTCAACCCAAAAATCGAAGTGTTCAACAATGGTGATGAATCGTGAGTTCAATGAGGAAGATACAAGAAACGAGATTTCTTGGATGAGCGTCGTATGGTAGTGATAAGAAATTGTGCAAGATTTCTGGGATGAGCGTAGTATGAGGGTGATGAAGACAATAGTGATTTCCAAAAGTTAAAAATTAAAAGAAAAAACGAGAAAAAACCAGATAGTTACCCGCTATCACAGATGACTTGCATACAATGATGTGTTTAGAAGAATTGGTTGTATTTTTAGGTATAAAATAAAGTTGTTTGTATATGATGACAATTTAGACATAGTTTATTGTATTTTCGCACATTTTGTCCAAAGTTAGTCATTCAATGATAATATTGACAAAGTTTTTTGTATTTTCACGCATTTTTCCTTATATCATGAGGTAAATCCAATATTATTAAGCATACAAAAACACATTATACATACACGAGCATTGACGAACAAACATAAATAAACGAGCAAAACAATTATTTATTATTCATATTCGTTCGTTTAACTAAACAAACAAATTTTATTATTCATATTCTTTTTATCTACATAAAAAACAAAAAATATACAAACTTCTCGTTGAACAGATCACGTCGTCGCTAAACTTGCGATTAGTACTCGAAGATATTTTATCAGAAGATTAGATAGACATTAAACAAAACATAACAATCCATTTGAACGCATAAATACTATGCATTTACGCAATTGCCTAACGTCATATGACTTTTTTTCATAATTCTAAAAACAGCTTGACTAAATCTAGAATTATTTGAACAATTTTTTACTTAATAAATATTTGACTTGCTATTAAACGGTGGGTATTAATATCTTAGACGACTAGAATACAAGTCTGTATTATCTCAAATGGAAAACCAGAACACTTTATTGACTTGATGAAGCAGTCAAATCAAAAGATATGCCTAGGAGTTACATAGAATATTCTCATGCTATAGTTCTCTTTCAGAGACTAAAAGCTGATTAAAGATCAAAAGTCATCCCTAGCAATACACATGTTAGCTTTTACACTCTATGATCAAACATAAAATCAATCATAGTCATAATTAAATAACTATCATAACTGACTGTCATATCAGCATAAAAGCCTGTGATGACTAGTTCTGTAGTTCATGACACGCCACCTGTAGTGGTGTCATTCCGTCTACCTAGACAACCACCCCTATTGATGATGGACTTTGTATTGTAAGCTAACATAATACAAACTCTGTAGGAAGATATTAAACATCAGATGGAGAAGTTGAGAATGTAATAAAGACACTTAAGAAGTGTTGGATGAGTCTCCAACAGACTTTTAAGGAATGTTGCGACTTCAAACCGTAGTTATAGGTTTGGGTGTTCTTATTATTTAGGGTCAAAGTAATCAGATTTGGATATAAACATGTACAGAGTTGCAAGATGAATTATTTTTACAATATATAATTGAATATATAAATTTACATAACTAGATCAAACTAAAATTAACTGATCATTTGCTCCTTTTTTTGTTATTATAATTATTCAAGTTGCAACAGTCACTTTAGAAGCACACATCAAAACACTAACTTAAAACTGCAAGTTTCATGTTTTGATTAACAGTTAACTCACAAAAAGACTTACTCAGGAACCTTTGTACATGATTTGAATGCAGGGTGCAGCAGCCATTGCTTTGCTGCTGAAACTGCTTGAATCTTAGGAAGGGATCTTGCAAATTAAACGAGCAAATAACAGACAAATATGTATGTATGTGTGACTGTGTGTATAATATACAGTTTATATGTTATCATCTGTCATTTGCTTAATTTCTGGCAAGGGACCTCTGCAAATTATACGAGCAAATAGCAGATGATAACATGCATGTTTGTGTGCATTTGAGTGTGTGTGTGTGTGTGTGTGCAGAATCAATGTAGAAACAGTGAGCAGCAAAAGGTCATAAATAACAATTGATGAGAACATGAAGAGAGAACAAACCCCACTAAATCTTTTATCACATAGTTGATGTTTAGAAGCAGTAAATGGGAACTAACACTAATAAGTGGTAGAAACTAAGAAAGCGCGTCAATACAGCCATAACAACCATACCCAATCCCACCTAAGCAAAGTATGCTGGAGGTAAGATGTAGACAATTGTACCTTTACCGGAAGGTAAAAAGACTACTCCTAAGAAAGCATATCAATGTAAAGTAAATTTTATCAAGAAGGAAGACGAGGTTTTTTGAACCACAAAGGACTAGGTTTCCATTTAAGTTTTAAAGCTATTTAAATTGGCTGGCCAAATTAAAAGTTCTCAGTTTAATTCTGGAAGCAAAAAGGTAACATCAAGTACAAAAAATACCTTTTGGGATTGATATATTATAAATTGGGTTTAAAGAGCTGATTATTATAATGATATCAGTTGATTAGCTCATATTTGATTATGTACACATGTTGCACATGCTTTCACATAGCTAAAGGCGATATCCAAAGCAGACACTGGTCAAGCTATGTTCTACCCACAAAAACTATAAAAGGTACATAAATGATAAAATTAAGTGAAAGCAACAACATAATCATTACTTTTCAAAACTATAATTCAAGAAAAGTAATATAAACCAGGGGAGAAAATTAAAGACAAGTACCTGAAGATGAACAGCATGTTGAACCATATCTTCAACAGAGATGCAAATGAAGAGCAAGCCACAACCTTTTGCATGCCAAAGCACCATATATAGACGGCTGATTCAATAAATACTACCCTTATATAATCCTATCTTAATTGTGAGCAAAAGGAAGACGAGAAAACCATCCAGATAAGCTGATCACCAAGCATGTGAAATAAAATATTAATTTTGGATGAAGTAGAAAAAAATGATTCTAAAAAAAGAACATGTGAAAAGACTAAACTATGAATCAATAAATAAATTGAAAGTCAATGACTATACGAGGTCCAACATTGCACAATTACAGATTACAGTGACACATAAGCAACTAAGTATTACAAGTGTCGGGGGTTTAGTTCCAATGGATTGACTACACATGGGATGGAATAGGCCGAATGGTCAATTACTTCCCAAAAGCCACCCCATGGTAGCTTGAGTCCAGAAACTTCTACGTGTTTGGTTGCATGTAGGCTCATTATGTAGAATTCAGCAGCCTTTATGGCTTATCATCAGGTCATTGATGTTGATTTTGTTTATTGTCTCTTTTGAGTTGAACCTTCAATTTTTTACCACCTAACTGGTAACCATTCATCCTATTTATTGCAGATTCTGCAGCAGCTGAGGAGTCATAACTGACAAAGCCTGTAAACATGCATCAAATTTATTTAAAGGACTGTGACAGAGAAAGAAAATATATGAATAGAGAAGCATAATTTACGAATTGATAAGAAAAAACCATCAAAATTTGAAAAATATGATTGAAGGTCAATCACCCAAAATAAGAGACTTTCAGGCACCACATTAGAAAAAACTCAACATGGTCAAAAGTTACTGAAATGTGCGGACTAGTCATTTTGACAGATTACAGGGTTAGATTATCTTATAAAGTAAATTTTAGAAGTTAGTTACTTTATCGAATCTTTTGGAACTTTGATGGTTTTTTCTGGCAAATTGAACCAAGGTTGGTTATTTTTTATGCATTTAGCCAAGGTTCAATTAGATATTCAAAATCAAATTGGATAACTTAATTAAAAATCATTACGGAAGTGATGTCCATACCAAAACATTTGCTAACACCAGTTGCTTTGTCAACAAAAACCTTAGCGCTCAAGACCCTTCCAAACCCCTTAAAGGCATTTGCCAGCTCTTCATCACCATATTCTTGAGGAATATGGTAAATAAATAGATTGGCACCAGGTGGACCTGTATAAGAAACAAACTGATTATTATACAAAAATAATAATTTATATTAAAAGAATTCGAACTGAAACACACACACAGAGACTGCATTAACATCTTCAACCTTCGACCTGGTCACCAGGATTCGCACCAACACTTGAAGATGTTGCAACTGGTGATGGTATAGGACTAGGTGGACCACTCATCATCCCCCCAGAGTATGCCACAGGATATTGAGCACCAGGAACAGCTGGATAAGCATGCACTGGATAATTTCGTGGAGTTCCTCCTCGAATTGGATTTCCTTGGTTTGCATGAGCAATCACATTAGAAAAAGAAGGTTGATTCTGGCCTCCGGGAAGCCGATACTGCATGAGCCCGTAACCTCCGGGTGCCTACAAGCAAAAGCAACTTTTACAGAAAGAAAAAAGGAGACACCAGAAACTTAGGGAGTGTTTTGTTATGGGGGTGTGGGTTATGTCTGGTTTAAGGGTATGGTTTAATGAAACGTGGTTGATACTAAATTACTGATAAAATCAGAAATACTCCGTACCAACATACAGGGCTGGGTTCAGAGATCCATACCGATCTGTTATCAGATCCATACCCATAAGAACCTTGATTGCAAACCAAACACGACTTAAAGAAAAGAATAATCCAGCAACCCATGAACAAGAGAAGATGTATGCCATTAAGATTTAGGCCACACTTAAGCAACAAACCTGATATCCGTAACCATTATATGGGGAAATGTAACCCATTGGCAGACCTCCAAATAAAGATGGATGTGTCAGATCAGCAGTTGCAAAACTGGACGCCAATGAGTGTGCTTTTTGAGCTTTTCGAGCTAATCTCTCCTTTTCAGTGTCTGCCCATTTAACCACCAAAGGGACGGTTGAACCCTAATAAAGAAAAGATCACAAAGTTACATCCATCATACACAAAGTAACTTTCAAACAATAAGCACATAACATACAACTATTAGCAACAACAGAGACAAAAAGGCACTCCAATTAACAACAAAAAGTAATTTTCCAAACTTAAAAGTTGATTTATTAACCGAATGTACACAACCTCCATCTTGTGCTTCCCATTAAGACCCTCTATAGCTGCAACTGCTTGGTCTTTTGTCTCATATTTCACAAAAGCACAACCTGCCACCACGGTGAATAGAACATTTAAAAAATAAAAAAATAAAAACTCTACATGAGTTATTACTTCCTACATCAACATTAGCAAGATCAAACAGAAAGGTACAATATCTTTTATGCTTCACCTTTGCTTGTCTGTTGAGAACCTCTCAAAATTTGTAGGTCTTTTAGTGTTCCATATTGAGAAAATAATGCTGAAACTTCGCCCTCAGAAACATTCTTTGGAAGCATACCAATAAAAATTTTGTGTTCTTGAACAAATGAAAGAAAAAGGATAAATGCTAATCAGACATAATGAGTGAATCTTCATACTGGATAATGGTGAAATGAGTAGAGAATTAACAGAAAAGTAGTAATATGAAATACAATAAAGTAGCATGTGATACCTAGCCTTTCCAACTCGCCATCTGCGTACTTCACTTGCAAGGGACAAGATGCCTGATCCACAACACCCAAGACATATATTGACATACCACAAAAGGAAAACCATTAACAAAACATTATTAGAGTGTACTTCATTGCTGTAATTGTTACTCCCACTGCTCCATGAGAAGCACACCAATTTCACCAAAATGTAGATCACTATAAATTCTTGAATACTTGATAAATGTCTACAAGTACCCCATCATTTAAAAATTAAAGAAAAAGTTTTAGATTACATGTTGGATTTCAAGCTTACAAAAACTTTGAACCAAAACCAGTTGTGCAATTAATCTGTAACCGTCGAAAAAATCCAACAAATTCATCTTAAATTGAAGAAAATTATTCATGCATTGTTCTTATCGAACATTCCAGTAAAAATTGAATCTTCAGAATATAATAATTCCAACTTTGTAGCAAGTGGTTTGAATAAATTTGAGTTGAAGAAGAGAAGAGATGAAGATCTGAAAAGATAATCACCCCAGGCAGCGTTTTCTTATTGTGACACGCGTCCACGGCCTTGTCTGCTTCCTCCCTAGACGGACATATAACAAAACAACAACCTGATAACAGCACAGCAAGCAAATTAGGGTAAACCGAAACACATTTCAAATTGCAACAATAAAAATCTGTAGCAATTGCGAATTATTACAGAAGATGAGATGAAAACGGAAACTGAAAACGCGAATCACGCATTGTGATCCGGAATTGACATTGATGAAATTAGATAGAAATTGACCTCGAGAAGCTCGCGTAGCTTTGTCTTTGATGATGTTGACTTGGTCTACAATAGCAATTTCCTGAAACATTGCTGAAAGTTGTTCCTCCGTCATATGCTTCGGAACTTGACCAACGAACAGCTTCACGCTGTCGTCGCTGTGTTTTCGCGGTTTCTGATCTTCCGCCATTAATGCCGTCTCTCCGTTTCTCAGTGATCTCTCTTTGACTCTCTCTCCTCTCTCTAGACTTGAGTCGTCATTAGTTGGCTTCCTGTTTGAGAAAAAAGAGGAAGCTTTTCTATGAAACAATATTCATGTGACCCCCCTCTACTATACCTAAATAGCTTTTTAACCCCCACTCAACCATCTTTTTAAATGTTTGAAACCAGGCCAAATTTGATTCCACCACGGAGTTGATATATCTTTCTGTTTTTTTTATTGTACTTATATTTCTACTCACAAAATTAATATAAATGTTAAAATTAATGAAGGGATAAGAAAGAGGAATTATTAAACTACACATGTAATAGTTTAGTGTACTTTGTGTAAATACCTTAAATGTATAAATACAATTGTGTGCTTTTAGTGTTCTCTCAAGGTGTTTATATATACATCCTAAAATCATACATATCATTCTAATATTGATCCCATATGAAATGATATATGATACAATTTAGTCCTACATTTATCTTACTACGAGTCCATGTTACATCTAACCATCAATGAGCTTTTAAGTTAGTTAACAACTTGAGCAATTTTTACCAATTACTCAGAGATATCAAATTTCAAACTCATTTTATGCAGTCGTTCCTTGTACCACTTATGTAACCTTGCGTTTGGGATGGTTTTATGTAGGAGTGTTCAAAATAATCTGAATCCGGGCATTCAATCCGAAAATCCGATCTGAAATTATCCAAAATTTCGGATATCCGGATTTTCGGACTTAGATAATGATATTCTCAAAATTTCGGATATTTCAAAGATCCATTATCCGAAAAATATTTTTTATTTTTTATTCTTTTATTTTTACATTTATTATTTATTTGATTTTTAAACATATATAGTTTTATGTACATTTAATTTTTATTTTGAAGCATATTTGAGCTAAAGTTTGAATATGGTTATTTAGAAATTATATTTTTTTTAAATTATATAAAAATATATGTTTTTGAAATTTGAGATATTTCGGATATCTGATATCTGAATCCGAAATTTCGGATTGCCGAAATTCGGATATCCAAAATTTTATATTCGAATACTTAAAACCAACTATCCATAATTTTGGATATTTGGTATTGAACACCCTTAGGGTATTTTTGGTAGGAAGAATTAAGGGAGGGAAATGGAAATGAGAATGAAATATCTTGTTTGGTTATACATGAGAATCATAAAATGAGAAATAAATTATTTCCTTTTCCCTGTTTACTTTTACTTTTCTCCCTGACTAAAAGAGAATTGAAGAGAAAAGGCTTTTATCAATTCTCCATAAATTTAATGAAAGAACATGGAGAAATGGACCTTTTGTTCGCTTCGTTATCGCCTTCTTCCCCAACCATCGCTCTTCCCCATTTTATCGATCCTTGCCTCTGCCGTCGAAACATGTTCGCCGTCACCGTCGACCTCCACGCTTCCCGTCGCCAGTCCCGTCGCCGTCGTACGTTTCTTTGTTTTTGTATAATTCTTGGATAAGAATACGATTGCATGTCTGTCATGTTTGTATGGATCTTATATAATAATATGATTTGTACGTATGTCCAATCAGAGTTGATACAGAGTCTGAGGGTTCATGATGAGCCAACATTCTTAAAGCTTCTTTGACTAAACTTGTTGTCAAATAATAGTTGCAGAATGATTTCTAAGAGGAGTTGTTTGTAAGAAGCTCTGTTCTTGGTTTTGCTGTTCTTCCTCACTCTCTTAATTGATGATTACTCAAAAATAAAGAAGAACAGGAATAAGAAAAGATACAAATTTATATATAAAAAAACACAAAACAATAAGGAAAAGATGACTGTTTGATTTATTATTATTATTATTTGTAATATAACATAGGTCTGGACGATATGCATCGTGAGTCTAGTTTCTAAATAAATTATTTTTAGTTAGGAATTTGATACAGTTCTGTGTTGAAATCTTAGCGGTACCAAACAAGAGAAATGATTTTCTGTTATATTTCTCTGCTGAAATATCTGTGCTATCAAACGAAAAATTCAATTCTTATTCTCTGGACTAATTCCCTTTCTCTGTAATTCCATTCTCTGTAATCATTTCTCTGCAATTTCATTCTCTGTATCAAACATACCCTTAGTTTTATGGTTTTACTGCTTTTTATATGCGTATTACCGGACTTGAAACATGTTGATTTAGTAGTCCAAAGGTCTTATAACAAGATTACTAAAAAGAAATAGAAATGCATATTACATTTCCATATTTAAAAGCATGAAAATATATTTCTCCTAGCTTTCTCTTTTGTAAGTTCCAATTCTCTCCGAGGGAATTGATTTTGGCAAGTGTCTTAGGGGGTGTTTGGTTCATTCTTTGATTTTGGAAGGATTTGGATTTATACAAGGGAATGGGAATTGGGGGGAATTCATTTGGTGGGATTTAAAATCCCAATCCCTTGTTTGGTTCACCTCATCCAAGACACCAACATAAACATATCAACACCACCATTAACCGCCGGCCACCACCTCCCCGCCGGCTACCACCTCAACGCCGCCTTCTCTGTGAACACCAACCACCAGATTTTCTAGGGTTTGCGAATGGGACAGATCCTCCTCTACGAATCGCCGACTAGTGTTTGCGAATGGGACAGATGAAGAAGACGACGGCATATCTAGGGTTTCTTCGAACCCAGCTGTCGTTTGGCGGCGCGATTAGAAAACCTAGGGTTTCTTCGATGATGGAAGGGAACGACGATGGAAGGTTTGTGGAAGAACGACGGCAGATCTAGGGTTTCTGATGGAAGGTTTGTGGAAGAACGACGATGGAAGGTTTGTGGAACGACGATGATGGAAGGTTTGTGGAGAACGACGATGGAAGGTTTGTGATGAAGGGTGGCAGATGGAACGACGAACGATGGCAGATGGAGAGTTTCCGACAACGAACGACGGCAGATGGAGGGTTTCCGGCGACGAAATACGGCAGATGGAGGGTGGCCGGAGGTGGCAGATGGAACGACGACAGATACAACGATCTAGGGTTTCTGTCATTCGCCGGATTAATAGCCGGAAGGTGGCCTGAGGGTGGCCGGAGCAAATGCCTCAGTTGAGGATTTCAAAATACCGGGGGGGGGGGGGGGGGGGTGGGAGGATTTCTAAATCCCTCATCTATGGATTTTAAGGATTCCTGGGAATCAAATTCCTCTCCTTCTTTTGCAAACCAAACATCATATTTTGGGGGATTTGAATTCCCATTCCCTTGAATTCCCTCCAAAATAATGAACCAAACACCCCATTAGAGTTCTGGTATACACATAATTGAAAGATCTTTTTACATGTGTATAGAAAGGGTGTTGTTATGAACACCCTAATCTATGGTTTTAAATATATTTTTTAATAATTTAATAATGTCAAATCATTTGGGAAATAGAAAAAATAATCATAATAACCAATTAGAAGTGATAAAAATATAGAATATGGTATCTATGATCCTTAGAGTAAGGTGTATGAATCATCACCCGTATAAAAAATGCAATATCACTTGAAGTAATCAAGTCTTCTTGTACTCTTAGGTCCTAGGTTATATGTAATTATATGCTTTAATATAAATTATTCACTAATATTAAATCGTATGTGATAATGATTTAAGGTTATTAAAATGCTTTACATATTTTGTTATTATATGTGTATCAACCACGATATAGCAATTAAAAATCTGATAGGACACCAATTTCACAGATGTGGCAGGTGTTATGGGCAGTGATGTGCAGTTTCATGTTTAATATAATTAAAAAAAAATCATGTAATTTTAAGTTATTATAACTATTGTAGTTTTAGAATAAAACCTCTCCCCAATTTTCTTCTTAGCCCAACACCACAACCGCCATTATGCTTTCTTCATCTTCTCCGACGATCGTTTTGCTCTGTCGACACCCGTCGTTCGAGGATTTATCTTTACCATTCCATTTTCTTCATCGATGGTGTTGGTTTCTATGATGCTTCAGTTGTTCACATACATGTATGTAGATCGTGCTTTCTTCCACCAGTTGTTCAAGATTAAAAAATCCCTACCATTGGTCACGAGCATGTATGTTCAAGATTAGAAGGTTTATTAGGGTGCTCTTTGATATTTAATTTTCGTTTGTGATTCAAAGGTTTATCCCATTGTCCAAATACATGTATGTTTCTTCCATCCATTTGTATGTGATTTTCGGATTTTCAAAATGTTCTTCGATTTTGGGTGTTTGCATCATTAGGGTCTTTGATCAGTTTTGATCATGTTCTAGATCGGGATTTATGTTTCTAGGTCTAGGGTTTGAATAGATTCTTTTGTTAACTTACTAGTATGTGTTCTATCCTTTTCGTATCTGTATAAGACAAGTCCGGATTAGAACCACACAAAAAAATCATATAATATTCTTATTAACAAGTTAAATGAATACAAAGAAATAATCTTCAAGTATTCCTTCTCATGGTTATAACAATAGCAACAACACAATGGTATAAAAACAATAGTGTAATAATGATTCACTTGAAATAACAAAGTTGATTAACCCTTATGTCCAATTTTTAGATTTATTTTCCTTAAAACTTCTCTAATTAGACTTGGTGGTGTGTGTTATTAAATCACTATTACATTTTATGTTTAAGTACACATGCATTAGAGGAGTACATTGTTTTTACATAATGAAAAAGATGATGAAAGCTTTTTTTTTTAAGAGTCAGACCTCCTTTTGCTTCTTGGTGATGTTTCTTTATATGGAAACCCACCATCATCCCCATCTTTCTCATCCCCTAAGTCTATTGTGCCCTAATTTCATCTTCATAGATAACTACAAATGAAAATTCATCACCATCATCTATGTGAGCCTCAATTGGTTGAACATTGACACTTGACCTCAATCTTCGACCTTGATCAGCACCCATCGAGCTTCAATCCTCGTCAACCGTAAAATTTAGCCTCAATTAACACTCCTCAACCATCAATAATCGATCTCTGTTGACCCTCAAACTGTTGAATGCAGATGTCAAACCTAAACCGTTGACCGTATTTTATGTTACAAGTAATTTCGATAAACGTATTTTATATTACAAGAAAGTATTTATGAAGAGTTTTTAAAACAATGGTATGCTTTAAAAAAGTATTTACCGAAAAGGTGATTTTCTTAAAAATTAATTAATAAAGTGATACGTTATATAAACTTGTTTATCAATTAATATTTTTTCTATTATTCTACAAATTCCCTTCTTTTTGTGGGTACTTTTATTTCTAACTCTTTTATTTTTTTATACTTTATTACCGATTAAACATTTATGGCATATTTTATATATTTTACTAATGAAATATTACAATTTTCTTTTACAAACTACATTATTGTTTCCTTTTATCGTTTGTCTCATTCATCAATATCATGGCCCATAAAAAACCGAATCATTTATTTGCCGATTAAGGTAGTCTTGTTTAGTTTTCGGTCATTTGGTTAATCTGATTGTTTTCGATTCATATCTCAATATATAAATTCATGTATACGTACCCCAATGCCCCCATCAAACTTTTAAAAAAGGGCTTAGTTCACTAAAATATAAACTTGTCGCGTTTTACTATTGTGTGTATCGAACTTTGAAAGTTTCTATTATGTGAATCAAACTTTTAATTTGTTGTTATTGTATGTATTTTAGATACATAAAAAAAGGGAAAAAAATTACAAGTTTAGTACATACAATAGAAAGTTTAATACACACAATAGAGACAAATTAAATGTTTGATGCATACAAAAGAAAATTTTAAAGTTCGATACACACAATAGCAAAACGTGACAAGTTAGATACACTTATATAAACCCTTTAAAAAAATCATTAATTCATTATGTATACATGAAACTCCTCCATTTATAAGTGTTGTGTTTACCTCAAGAATGTGCTCATCTTCATCCTCCCTTGTAAAAATAAGGGTTTTTGCTTTTTAAATGTAACAAGGTTTTGGTACCCGTGTGTTGCGGCGGGACACCGAAAGTCCGAAACATTCTTTTTTTTAATAATCAAAATAGGTAAAATGTAAAACAATTGCATTTTTTACCAGATAGTTTAAACAACATAGTTTTCAAACACAAACAACTTTCAACAAACATATAGTTTCAAAATGAAAGAGTTTTACTCTGTTTTCAAACACAAACAACTTGCATCTTAAACGGTATATTATATTTACATTCTAGTAATACATAAACATGTATAATATGCAATTTCTGGGTAATAAACTAAATTTCAGTTCCTACATTGCATAGTTTACATACATTTTGTACGTAGTAGGATTTTAAAAAACAAATTTTTAAGCAATTAGAAGGTTCACAATATAATTATATAAAGACTTAGAGTTTACATATATGTTTACAATAACTTAAAATTCTTATAACACAGTTACACCATTAATTTCATTTTAATCATAAAATTTTCTTATATTTAATCTTTATATTACAAACTCATTAAAAAGTTCCCTTTTACTACAAACCCTCTCAAGAAAGTTTCCTTTTATGTCAAAGTTACATTATTACTCTAGTTAATTTCATTTTATACAAAAGTTGACAAAATCTTTATTTAGTTATTGTAAAATATTTTCTGATGTTAACTTTAACTATATTAGACTTTGTGGTAGACTTTGTTAGTTAGTTTTTCAAATATTGAGTTTAATAATTTAGTCTTTGAGATAGAACTTTTTTAATCCTTAGAAGAAAACTATATTTACCATAGATGAAAAAGTCCTTTGTTTAGATAAATAATATCCTAAGAGTAAAAAAAAATCATTGTAGATGAACAGTGCTTAGGAATAATGAAATTAACATTTGGTAAATGTTATGTAGTTTAATTATCCTTCTCTTCCTGCACTCTTAAACACGTTTCAAGATTATCAACTTCATGTTCATGGCTGGTACATTCCTCAGATTGTAAACATACATATACGGGTTAAGATTTTCTCATATTGTAATTAAATATGATCCATCATGTTCTCTCATGAGAGTGAGATCTAGAAATAGACTTATACTTGACTTAAAAATAGGATATCAACTCTTATTTTTGTGAGAAAACATAATGAGTCATGTTTGACCACAACATAAGAGGATTTAAACCCTACATATACATACGTGTGATATTTGTGTCTCTATACTCTCATAGCTAGATAGTTGGAAAGAAACCATTATTTATGATCGAGAACAAGCGATAAAGCGATAACACTGAATCCTCACTTGCGCTATACGAAGATGATGCTCGATTTGTAACGATGAGGTTGTCTCAACAGGGGAAATGCCAAATGATCACTCAATCTCTTTGATAGTGATGCAATTAGCGGGTGACGCTACGGTGTTTGATGTCTGAGTGGTTATCGGCAGGGTGAGTGACATCTAGGGTGAAAAGAATTCGGGTTTGTGTTTTTTCTATTAGTCGTTTATAAAAAAAGAGGATAAATAGCTTGTAGAAAATAAAAAAGAAATTTGAATAGTAAATTTTTTAAAACTCCAACTATTTGGAAAATCGAAACATACAACTTTGGTCATAAACTGGTTTATGAGGATCTTCTTATTGTAAAGATTTCATGTAAAATGATAAAACACATGTAGTTTACACAGTAACATGAGTGACCTCTTCCAGTTCAATCTCATTTTATTTATGACAGGAAAAACCTTTTTTGGTCACATTTTTTACACATCTGAATTCGATTGGATATCGGATTCTTTGCTATTATTGGTGTTGTTTCTATATACACATAAGTACATAACAATATCAACAACCTATTAAGGATCCAGTACGTAGTTTGATTTTTTATGATAAAAGATGATACTTTGGTGTTTGTTTTCTAAGAGATTATAGCTCTAAATATAAATATCACGTTTATACATTAAGAGGTGATTCTGACTTTGACATGTTTTACATTTTTTGTTGTTTGTATTTTAGAACATCTGAATGTTTGTAATTATCTGTTTTATGATATTTTGTACTCAACTAGTACATATTTAACGGAATTTAAACTTTTCTAATTATAAAATAATTTTTTTAACAACAAATTTCAAACCATAATAATATAATGAATTAAACCAAAGTATCTATAAAGAGATCGAGATGCACGACGATGTGCGGTGACGGCCGCAACCATGAGGAGGACAATGAAGGGTCGCCATGTATGTAGAGGAGCGAAGGACAGGGTGGCACCATATAATAGCAAAAATAATATTAATTAAAACTGAAAGTGTTGTTCGGGTTTTTTTTTCGGGTTTCCGGGTAATCGGGTTGGATTAACGAGGTTTCAGTAGTTGTACCGGTATTTTAGAACCAAAATTTGAAACAAAACACAATTTATGAAGTTTTGTTAATTAAATTGTTATGGTTAAGATAAACTAAGGTAATTTAAAGGTATAAATAGAAGATCGAGCTATATCTTATTATTATTTTTTAAACTATTTTATTTTTATTAGATTTCGGTGGCGCTAAAAAATCACTGATGGCACCGGCTAAAAAACATTGAAATTTTCCATTTTATTTGCAAAATTGGCCGGTGGCCCGTGCCACCACCAATTACTATATAGGTCCGCCCATGGCGAAGGAGTAGATGTTGGTCAGAATCGGTGAAGGAAAGAGTGGATTGTTATAGAAGAATGACCCATTAATTTCGTTAAAATATAATAAAAGATAATTTTATCATGAATTCATTAAGGGTTTTAAAAGGTTTTCAGGTTTCATATATAAATTTTTTTTAATTAATTTTTACATCTCAAATTTTTTTATTAAATCAGATTAAGATGTATTAAGAGTTTAAAAAAAAACAACCACCGACTTAATGAGGTGAAATTGTTGGGATATCTTGTTGCCATATATATCTAGGACACCATGCATGATCATTTATGAGAGGAAGAAGCAAACTTGAATTTTATTATGCAGTTTGGTTGGAAATTGAACCATTGTTGACTTGTTATTGGTTTTGCTAATCTAGTTTCTTTTTCTTATTCAATTTATATAAAATGTTTTAACAAATTTGTTTGGCATTTTCATTGATGAAAACAATGAACTTATCAACTTTAATTTGTTGTTGCATGATGGTCTTAGTTCATTTTTTCGGTATCTATATAATCTATCACTTGTGTTACTATTTGACTTCTTTCCTCTCAAATAACATATATGTCAAATCATTTAATTATCATATTAAATGCATGTCACACACCCACATATGTCATATTAAGGGAGACCATCTAGATTATTAAGAAATACTCAATAGAATTATCTTTTATCACGATTCTACTTATGTTTAGTAGTAATCATACATCTTGACTTACTTTTAATCTTCTTATATTCATCCTTTTCAAACAATTTTACTTTTTATAGAAGTCAAACTTTCCTTAAATACTTATGATCGACACTTGTAGTACATGTCGCTTTTGAAACTCGTTTGACTATTGGAGTACCTGAAGAATAAGCCCATCCTATAGAAACAATGAGTCAATGATGGCATTCATTTGTCACGTATACATCTTGGTGGGACAAGCTAGAAGTCTAATCATATCTACATGAAACATAGAATTGGAAAAATAGGCATATTGAACGGGTTGGGTGATAGATTAGAACAAAGATTTTTCTTGCTTGCGTGTTGACGAATGATACATGTATTCGCTATAGACTCAACGTCTTCTTAAGAGGCAGACTATCTAGACAACTGTTTAGGGCTTATGGTTAAAAGGGGCTCACAATTAGTTTATATATATATATATATATATATATATATATATATATATATATATATATATATATATATATATATATATATATATATATATATATAGGGTGGGGATCGATTGCGAACGGAAATTAAAATGCGAACGTACGAACTGTGTGTTTGGATTCTAAACTTCGGACGATGGGAAAGAATTAGTCAATTCTTGCGGCGGTATTATTTCCTTTATTTGCAAAATTCCACCACCATATTTATCTCCTATTTGCTAGTATTTATTTTCTTTATTTGCAATATTGCACCACCATGATATTTCCTATTTGCTAATAGATACATATATATTGTTTCTTAAGTTTCTTTTTTATTCTCTTTTTTAAATCATCCTATATTTATCCTTTTTATTATGTTATTATATGCACGTTTTAAACTTATATTTATGTGTAATACGTAATATAATGAGAAGATTAGTGTTTTTGGATATAATGTTTGTAGACGGAATACAGTTATTTTAGACTAGATGAAGGGATTTTTTAAACAAGAAACCATTGAATCTTTCAACCATGTAGCGTATTTGCACTAGACACGGTACGTTTAGGCAAGATGTAGTTGTTTTAAACCATTGAATACTTAACCAAGATGCACTAGTTTTATGAGGACTTTGTATTTATAGACGAGATGCCGTCTCTATAACCCATCGATTCCTTATAATAATTTTATCTCGATTAAAATAACTTCATCCTGTCTAAAGAAACATAAAATACACTTAAAACTAATGCATTTTAATTGAAGCAGTCAATGGTTTTTCATTAAAAAAACAAGTAATTGTAGTCTTAAACCATTGCATCTTTTCTAAGAATACTGCATCTCGTTTAAAAACACTGCATCTCATCTCATTTTAAAACATTAATATTTCATAGTTATTTACATTTTTTAAATTACTATATGTTACTTAAAAATATTTCATTTTGACTCGGCGCTAAATAATTTTATTATATCTTGACACATGGAAGAATTAATTACATAGAAATAAATTCAAGAATGGTGCATGACGTTGAGATGTTAAGCATAGCATGGGATCTTGTTGGTTTTCGCACATCGTGGGGTTTTAGTCCATGATGCGGAGTAGTGTTTTGGATGATGACTTGTATCTAAAAAAACATACAATCTTGTTAAAACTACTATATCTTGAATGAATGAGTCGATGATTACTCATTTAAAATATCACTGCATCTTATTTAAAAACACTGCATCCGGCTTGAAATTACTGCATCTTAATTGAATATTCAAATTAATGGTTTCTCATTAAAAAGGATTATAACATCTATTCTAAAACTATTACATCTTGTGTAAAAAACATTACATCCCATCTTCACACTTAAATAATTTTATTATATTAGATATTTTAAACTAATATTTTTTTTAATTACATCAAAAAATAAATGACACAATACTCCATCACCGTATTTACTATTTAACTAATTAAAATTTACATTAATTATTTTTGAACTCTACACTATTATTTTGTTGTCGCAAGTGAGATGTATGAATTAATTAGGAGTTCCACCGCCACAATCAACAAATCCATCGCCACCGTCCAAAATATAAATCCAACCATCCTAAATCGTTCGCAGCGTTCGTAAAGTTTTTCCGTTTCTATTTGATCCTTTAATAGAAACAGTGCGCAACGGTAGAAACACTGCATCTAGTATAAACATTGCATTTTTCTATAAACCACCGCATCCAACTATAAATCATTACATCTTATCTAAAAACATGGAGTTTTCTTTAAACTAGTTCATCATACGTGAATCAATCGATGGATTCCTATTTAAGAACAATGCATGTTGTTTAAAAAATATTGCATCTAATATGAAATCACTGCATTTTATCTAAAAACACTACATCTCATCTTTACACACATAATAATAATAATAATAATAATAATAATAATAAAATAATACTATACTAATAATAATAATATATGCATAGCTGTTCAAAAGTGAATAAAGTAATATATATACACATACTATTTGCCTACAATAGTTGACCAAGTTTGGAAAAAAAATGCAGTCTTTTGTTTGGAGCTGTTCGCACCGTGCGAACGAAATATATATATATATAGTCAAGGGATCATTTGCGAACACTATATAGGAAGAGGATCCCTTGCGAACACTATACATATGCGAACGCGCGAACGGCCCATTTTTTCACGGTGGCGGTGGAATTTGGATAATACTTGGGCTGTGAAATCCAAATGTATTACGTGGCTGTGAAATTCTAATATATCCATATACATATATGGATAATTCATTGATTGTAATTAAAACATAAGGTGGCGGTGGATTTATTATTATAATATAATAATAATAATAATAATAATAATAATAATAATATTATTATTATTATTATTATTATTATTATTATATTATTATTATAGTTGTAAACTAGATGCAGTGTTTTTTTTATAAGATGCAATGATATTATAGTAGATGCAATGGTTTATGTTATTGCATCTATCCTTGAAAATGAGTAGTTAGAAGGATATTCAATGTTTATTTAGATGAGATGCAGTGATTTTAAATGTAATGTACTAATATCAACAATTTAATGGTTTAAAACTACATCTCGTCAAAAAAGCCATAAAGTCTTCTTAAAACTAGTTCATCTTGGTTAAGGATTTAATAGAATAAAACTACTGCATCTTTACTGTATCCTTTTTACATAATAATAATAATAATAATAATAATAATAATAATAATAATAATAATAATGATAATAAAAATAATAATAGTAATAATAATTTATAACACATACTTCCACCGCCAATTCTCAAATAAAAGAAAACTAACCAAATTTACATATAAACCATTTTTTAGCCGCAAGTGTTGACTACAGTTACGAGAAAAGTGGTAATTCAAGGCCCAAAATTCCGTTCGTAAAAACGTTCGCATTTTATGCGTTCGCATGATCTTTAATCTATATATATATATATATATATATATATATATATATATATATATATATGTGTGTGTGTGTGTGTGTGTGTGTGTGTGTGTGTGTTTATATATATGAGGTAGAGATTTACTAAAAAGTTAGTCATGCTACAAAAGTAAGGAGAAATGTGAGTTACTAGATTCATGAGATAATTACTAACTTTTTTAAATAAATTAATTAAAATCGGCTATTTAAGGGTATCTTAGTTTTTTATTATTAACCACCTCCTAAAATCATGTAAACATATTTTATAGTAAAAACACGGATTAAAAATTCAAATAACTATGGATTATTTGATTATTATAAAAAGAGAATTAAGATATAAAATGTATGGAGAAAGGTGGTGAGGACACGTGTCTTTCTTTGTTAAAGGGTATGTTCGACTTTTTTTTATTAGCCGTAAAATACTTAAACCGTAATTGTTTTTCTGGTTTTTTGGGTATGCCAAGTCGTGTGTATGTTTTTCGTTCATGTTGTTTCCGTTCATCTGTTTCAAGTTTACAGTCTTTCGTTTTGAGGATGGATGATCCAGGTATGTATAAAAGTTGATTGCATGCTTTATATTTTCGGAGGATTTGTGTTTTGTTGATTTCGTTTTCTTGTTTTGTGTAGAGTTTGATTGTGATGCACATTCTGGTTCAAAAACACCATCCGGTTCGTTGTCACCAATGGTAAGTAACTTTTTTCGTATGTTATATGGTCGATGTGTTTTTCTAATGGTCATTTGTACATTTGGTTTGTAAAATTTGATTGAGTTGAAAATTATGGTTCAAAAATTCTACTAGAGAAACTATTATTTGCTTTGCGTGTTTTTTTATGTGTTTTTAATAGTAATTTGTATAGTTTAAGTGTTGGTTAATTTAGGGCCGTCAATGGATCGGATCTTGATCTAGATCCGATCCGATCTGCTCCATTTAAATGATCCAACGGGTCAAAAAATCCGATCCATTGATCCAATAAGAGATCCAATGGGCCGATCCATTTAAATAGATCACTACATTGATCGATCCAAGATCTGTCTGGGTCGATCCATTTAATATCAAAAAATCCGCCACTACACCCGACCACCACCGCCGCCGACCACCGCCGCCGACCACCACCGCCGCCGACCACCACCGCCGCCGACCACCGCCACCACCGCCGTCGACCACCGCCGCCGCCCACCACCGCCGCTGACCACCGCCGCCGCCCACCCCCGCCGCCGCCGACCACCACCGCCGACCACCACCGCCGCCCACCGCCACCACCGCCGCCGCCCACCGCCGACCACCACCACCACCGCCGCCGACCACCGCCGACCGCCGCCGCCGGCCACCGCCACCGCCGCCACTGTCGCCGACCACCAGCGCCGCCAACCGCCGACCGCCGCCGCCGGCCACCGCCGCCGTCCACCGCCACCGCCGCCGCCGCCGCCGACCACCGCGGTAGGGTAGGGTAGGGTGAGGTAGGGTATGGTAGGGTGGGGTGGGGTGAGGTGGGGTGGGGTGGGGATAGGGTGGGGGTAGGGCGTGGGGTAGGGTGGGGGTAGGGTGGAGGGTGGGGTGGGGTGGGGTGGGGTAGGATAGGTAGGGTAGGGTAGGGGTGGAGTAGGGGTAGGATAGGTAGGGTGGGGTAGGGGTAGGGTGGGGTGGGGTAGGGTAGGGTAGGGTGGGTGGGGTAGGGTGGGGTAGGATAGGGGTGAGGTAGGGTGGGGTGGGGTTGGGTGGTGTGGGGTGGGGGTGGAAGAATTATTTGATATATTTATTATATAAATAAAATTAAATTAATAATATTAAATGGGTCGCTCCGGGTCATGATCAATTAATTATTGATCCGATCCAAATCCAACTAAATGGATCTCAATGTTATTGGATCAGATCCAAATCCAATTAAATGGATCAGCGGGTCAGATCAGATCTTTAACCGATCCGATCTGATCCAACCCATTGACAGCCCTAGGTTGATTATACCAGATCCGTTTATTGAACAACGTTCAAATAATTTATTGTTCCTCATGCTTATGTGTCTAGCTTGAAGGAGTAGATGCTAGCACATATTATGTCAGAGTATGATGCACACACATATCGTATTGATACGTTAAGAGTCATGAAGAGCGATATATTGAAGACCAAGGCAAAGAAGAAAGAAATACTAAAGTTGGTTCCTAAATGGCAAGCGACAGATGTTAAAGATGTCACGGTAAGGTACATTGACCATGAAGTTGAGCTTTGTAACGAGAAGGATGAGGTGCTTAGTTTCATACTTAATGGATTATCTACACAAAGGGATTGTACTAACATTATATCATATAATTAAAAACAGTCGCCTCCTATGGATCCGTGCCCGGATCCGGGTTTGGGTGAGAAACCGGGTTTGGGCCGGATCTCAGTTTTGGGCTTTTTGGTTTTTTTCAAATTTGTTTTTGGGCCGGGACGACGTACGCCGCCGACGTACAGACGACTGTCGCCGCCTTCATACGTCTACCATTGTTGTTGCCGGTCCACCATTGTTGTTTCCGTCGTAAGGTACGACCACCATCGTTGTTGCCGTCGTACGTCGTACACTGTTGTTGCCGGCAAGAATCTGGGTAGGGGCGGTGCTGAGGAGCTATTGCCGGAAGTTGGGTGGGGTGGTGTTGGACGAGTCCGTTTGACCACAGATCTGGAACATTATCTGGATCGATGGTCGTGATGACGGTGCTTGAGGGAGGAGGAGTCAAATCTAGGGTTTGAGGCGGCGGCTGTTATGGAGGTGCTTGAGGGCACTGTCGCCGCTCCGCCTGGACTACCGCCGCACTTCGCCTGCTACGGGGCTGGAGTATTTTTTTCCTAAATCTTTAAGGTGAATTGTAAGAGAAGAAGATGAATGTGTTTGTGTGTTTATAAAGAAAAATGTCTGGGAAAGTGGGAAGCGGAAGCAACTACTTGTGAGGTACTTTCTATTCTTTTTCTTTCAAAACCCTATTAATAAATTTTGTTTTTTCTTTTAAATATTACATGAACACATGGGTTCTGTCAAATTGGCAGACAACCCTCCCAATAGCCTATTACTCCTATTAGGATATTAACAATTATTATTTCTCAAACCCAATATATAGACTCTAAATGTTAAATTACATATAAACTTATATTGAAACAACAAAATAATGACCATAAAATTTAAAAATAACTCTTGGTCTTTTATAATTTTTTTAAAAAAGACTAACTTTACCCGGATCCGGGTTTGGGTGAGAAACCGGGTTTGGGCCGGAATTCAATTTTGGGCTTTTTATTTTTTTTTCAAATTTTTTTTTGGGCCGGGCATATATTGGGCCAAATTTTTTTGGGGCTGAACCAATTGTTTTTTTTTTAATAATTTTATTTTTTTAGCGGGTCGGTTACGGGTTTGGGTTTTGAATTATAATTTTTTTTATCGTGCTCTTGTGGGACCGGGTCGGTTTTTTATTCCTTTTTTTTGGTGGGATAAGAGCCGGTTTTAGAATGGATAGGGTCGGTCAACCCAAGACCCGTGCACTCTTTTCACAAACCGGGTTTACGTTTTCAGCCATGATCAGATTTTAGTCCTCCCACACCCGTGACGAGCACGGGCTCAAACTAGTTTATATTAAAGTCATTTAGTAAAAATGTTTGGTAAAGTTATTTCCTTGTTAGTTTTTTTCAAGGTTTCATGATGTTGATCATCGAAGTTACAGTGTTTATGTTTCCTTCTATCTAACGAATATCATGTTAGTATTTAATTAAATATATTTATATTTTACATTAAACTAGCTAAGCGACCCGTGTATCAACACGAGGATGATATAAGTCAATTTTAAATTTATATAGTTTTAAAAAGTACTAACATGTTAAAAAAAATTAGATAATGGGTAGTGAAACAGCTGTCTATGTAATAATTTTTATTTTATGTACCAAGTTATTAATTAAAAAATAAGAAACCTTAGATAATTAAATTTTTTATATAAAATTCCAAGTTGTATGTGTAGTTACAAAACCCATTAACATGATAGTTGTTTCACTACCTATTAATTATGTGGAATTATAGTTTCTGTATGGTTATTTAGTCGCAACTAACAATCAATTTTAAAAATCTCTAAGGTTTTTTTAAACAACTTTATGCCACTAACTGTTGATTATAGTATATTTTTAATTTTTTTTATCGACAGACCAATAAATCAGTGATTATATCGACTATATTATGTAAAAGGAATAAATATAAAAGACGAATAAAATATACAATAATTTCCTACACGTTGCTCTCGATGAATAAAACAATTAAAATATACTGATTTTTAGAAAAAATTGAAATTCCGATAATATTTATATCAAAAGGTAGATAAAAATGAGCCGAAGACAAATATATAATTAGTTTTTCTCAAAACAAAATATATTACAAGTTATTAAACATAATTTTCAAACAACTTATAATTAATTACATTAATATACAAATTTCTTAAGAACCTCTCACATATTTCATATACCACCCCTAACAATTTACATTTAAACCTTTCCAATTACATTCAAAATATACCCTAGAAAAGCTAATTAAAGTAATCCCCTTAAGGATTTCAATCAATTGTGATGTAATCACCATGGAATTTTTGATTTTTTTAATTTTTTTTAAATAAAGGGTTGTGATTGGTGAAGATTTTCTTAGAAGTGGGTTGATGATTTTCTTTTAATAATATTATAAGATAAGATTGACATGTGTTTATTAGATTAACATCTCATAGAATGCTAATCCCAAAGAAAATACAATATATTCTTATGATCAACTTATACATCTCATTAAATGCTATTTCGTCAGAAAACCCTAATATGTTATACTAACAAAAGATATTAAAGCAAAATTTATGAACATAAAGAAAAGAGGTTTTTTTTACCTTTGTGTCTATGGTTGTGATCGGAATTACATCCTATTGTGCATCATCACTGTCATCGACATCAATATGAACATGATCCATTTGGAGGTTTCCTACATAGAAGTTGCTCA
The DNA here is from genome assembly GCA_947179395.2 of Pulicaria dysenterica. NCBI lineage: Eukaryota > Viridiplantae > Streptophyta > Magnoliopsida > Asterales > Asteraceae > Pulicaria > Pulicaria dysenterica. The sequence continues at coordinate 72,176,892 of OX359288.1, read as the reverse complement.
CCAATATCCCACTTCTTCATTTACCAGCATTTTTTAGTAATATCAACTTGTAAATATATACATTGTAGTTTGCCTTTTCAGATTATCGCCATTCATCTGTTTTCATTTTCAAGTCTTACCGTCAACGACTAATCGTGATGAACCTGCTTCATCGCCGATCATTCTGAAAAACCCTTTATAAAATCAACAAATAGTCGGTATTATATGATACTTTTTTTTTCTTTCGAAACTGATTTGGGGGGATTTTGAATTTTGGGGGGTAGATATTTAGATTTGAAAGGTTGTAGACGGTGGAATGATTTGATTTCTCCTTATCACCGGTTTTTTCTCTTCCCCGTAACTGTGCTCAAGATATGGTTATTATGATTTTACGATTATACCCTTTTGTATTTTTTATTCCCGGTTTTTTGTTGAATTTTTGACTATTTTAGCTTGACTTCTTGATAGATCTAATGACTGAGATTGTTCCTTATTTTTTGTAGTATAATTCTCTTTTTAGTATATCCTTCCCCTATACACACATATGTGTGTGTAACCAAGTTTATTAAGCCTAAATGTACAAACAGATAGAACAATACTCAATTTCATAGTCTCAACATCTTAAACGCATACTTAGAAATTAAAATAGCAACATGCTTGGAAATCGCGGACGCATAGCAACCTCGTAGAGGAAAAGAAGTGAAATAATCTCGAAGCAAACTATTTGGATATGGATAAGTTGTTAGTGATTGGTTCTCCTTTCACCTTTTCGTTCTTTGCAAATGATGAAACACAAAAACAGACCACAATTGTAAATCATCTAATCCAAAAATCATTAGTAGTTCCTAAATACAATAGGTAATTTCTTATGAAATGAACGTCGACAAGTCATATCCTGTAATTTCAGAGTTGGTGATTTTAGTACGCTGTAGTCATTTTCAAAATTTGTATTTTAGTCAACGACTTGCAACTGTATACTATTTTCGTTTTTTAATGAGATATATTCTTTAACCCTTTAAGTAAAGTAGAGAAAACAGAGTTTTGGTAGAATGGTAGATGGTAATAAGTTTTCTTAAAATCAGTGTACCACATACGAGATCAAATTTTATCATTTGAGTAAGACTCAAGAGATTTTGTAATTAATTTGTATTTTGATATTTATTTATTAATTTTAGTTTATTGTTGCTTGTTTTGACAATCAATTTGTATTTGAATAATTTATATCTTGCAAAGTTCTTTGAATAGGAAACACATAGTGAGTGTTATTCACTCATTCCAAAATTAATGTTTCAAAGTTTAATTGTTCAAACCCTAATAAAACAGGTATAAAATTTCTTCAAATTTCAATTGTTCCAAAATTATTTCTTTAGTCACTTATTAATTGGCTACTCACTTAATATCAACTATTAAATTTGTTGTTGTTTCCTTTTTGAAATCCCAAAACACTTGAAAGTTAGCTAAATTTTAGTTTAATCCATATTCTTTTATATACATATTTCACTTATTGAATAATTAGGCAAACTAATTCTGCAATTTGATGAGTCACGGAAATGTTATGCACAGAATTATAATATATTTTTTTAGATTTATTACTAATCAAAGCAACATTTAGTATAAATTCTTAACTGTGATTTTGTTACGATTTCATTTTCATGTATGTCGGTAAAGAAAAGTTAACAACTCTCGTGTATTTTGTGATGCTTATGATGCTGGAAGCAATCAATAGAATATGAAATACATGTGAAACAACAATAACAACAACAAAACTCAATCCCGTTATGACGGGGTATGAAGAAAGTAAAATATAGACAATCATAACTCTACGTATAGGTAGAGGGATTGCTTCCTGGGATAGACCTCCGACAATAAAAACAATAAAAAAATAAAAATAAAAGATAAATACAACACTTAAAAATACATGTGAAACAAAAGAAAAGTTAAGGGACTATTAACGAAACTTGCTGAGCGGATAAGGAAACTCAAATTATATCTCCCAGTTTTACAACAGTGACACTCTCTTCCCTCTCCAAGACTAAGCCAAGCCAACCCAACCTACGGCCGCCGTGAAAAATGGCGATCGCCGTCGCATCTTGCTGGTTTAATTCGCTTGCCTCCACCGGTACCTCTCGCTATACAGTAACGTCTCAATGTCTATTCTCCTCGTCGCAGATTTCGGCTGCTCGACTAGTCATTCCTAAAGCTACGAGTAAGAGTCAAAATCCGAAGAAGAGAACTCCCAAGGAACATGCTCGCAGATCATCACCTGAGGTATGTTAAATTATCTAGAATCATTATCTTGTTTAATTACTTTCTGCAACTGTATGTGTGAAATGAATTTGAATTTCAATGTAATCTGCTTCTGTTAGTTTAGTTGTTATGTTGGTTAGGTGGTTTCTTACATCTAGAGTTTATTAGGGCATTAATTTTGTTGCTGATTTAGCATTTTTTATTTATCATTCAATCGATGCATATGTTGCTCTGTAAACTATGTGACGACCTAGTAATTGGTCAGTATTCACACAGAATGCGAGGCTACATTTGGTCCTTTCTTGGTGCAAAAAATATATCCTGTTGTTATATGTTCTTTCTTGGTTTTTTTTGTTTTTAATTCTTGAAATTCAATTCTCACTATGACATGCTGCAACTTCGGTTATTTGCTTCTGTTGGTATACTTGCATCCAGAGAGAAGCTAATTTTCAAAAACTTTCAAGAAGATCAAAAGATGAAAGGCAGTATTCAAATGCTGATGATCACAGTGGTATGAAAAACGCAGAACAACCTCAGTCAACAGCTTTCAAGTCATTTGGTACACAGAGAAAAAATGCCAAAGGTTTTATGGGTAACTTGAAGGATCAACAGGTAACAAGGGATCTCATTCCATTTCATGACTTGATTCTTTTCACTTCTCATGACTGGACGTAGTTGGATCCATCACAACTGTTGCACTTTATCATTTTGCAAATGCTGTTCTCCTTCTAACTTGAGTAAAAACATTTATATGATTTAACCTGTATTTATGAACACTTTATCTAAGGTGCATCATCAAGGCTCATTTGCTTAACTCCAATAGCTATATAAAATGACCCGTTGTTTATTGCGAGCTTAACCACCTTTTCTTTTCCAGGACGAGACTGCTACAATTCGGGATGCTTCTTTTCTTAATGCTGTTGTGAAGGTAATTATATTATAAGAGTATACTTGAAAGTTTAAAAAATAAACATGAAATAGATAGTAATGTCGTATCAAGCTATTGGTTTAAATATAAATTCTTATAATGCGCTCACTGAATTCAAGAGAATATAATCTCTTTTGCAGTGAGAGAGATTCATAGAATATCTTAGATTTTCTTCTTCTGGTTTTATAACTTTATTGCAAAAATGTAAAAATAATAATAATTTCTACCAAAAATTTGATTGTCTCATTTACTTTTGAACTAAGCTCATTTAATTTAGGATGAAGGGTGTATCTCTGCATGTATATAGTTGCAGTTTTTTTTAACATTATTGCTGTTTCTTATATCCTTTAGGTTTATTGTACTCATACCGCACCTGATTATTCCCTTCCTTGGCAAAAGCAAAGACAGTACACAAGTACAGGAAGGCATGTATACCTATTCCTTTCCACATATATGAAAATTGTCAGTTATTTCCTACGTCCATTGTCATGCAGTTATTTCTTGTTGTAACATTGTTAATCTTTTCATTGTTCATGCAGTGCTTTTATGATTGGTGATGGAAAGCTTTTGACAAATGCTCATTGTGTTGAACACCACACGCAAGTAGGTTATTTCCCTGTCCTTGCTTATTGATATAATGATAATTTGAATTCAAAGCCATGTTTCCAAGAACAAATAGATAATATAACAGACGTCGGATTTTTCTTATAATTTTTTAGCCTATCATTTGGTGTCTGTGGTTTTTTCATTACGATATATTCGTACTGGAAGTGCCAGCATATGAATGCACAATCAGTTATATGAAGTATTGCTTATTGGTTTGATGCCTTGCATATATTTTTATTATGTAAATAATCCAGAAAAGCCTTCTCGAGTTCTATTAGTTGATTTCACAAATGTGGCTGATGTTACTGTTGTTGAGTACCATTATATTCATGGTTGCAGGTTAAAGTCAAGAGAAGGGGGGATGATACCAAGTATGTGGCTAAGGTATACTAATTGATACTATAGAGGAGTAACCTCATGCTTCTCCTATACACCTTAATATAATCTCGATAGTTATTGTGACCTTTTTATCACAATTATTATTATTGTTGTCATTATTATTATTAATGTTGTTGTTGTTGTTATTATTATTATTATTATTGTCAACAATTCACTTTACAGGTTTTAGCTAGAGGTATGGAATGTGACATAGCTTTGCTTTCAGTGGAAAATGAGAAATTCTGGAAAGGAGCCGAGCCACTTCAATTTGGCCATTTGCCTCGTCTTCAGGTCAAGTTCCTAAAATAGTACAGATAAAAATCCATTGAGGTTATTTCTGTGGATTTTAGCTTTTATCATTTTTTTAAATGGACTTATTTCCAACTTCAGATTTTGTTATCTATTAGAAATTAGAAATAGTCCTCAGGACCTCATCTGGATTAGCATTTATGGTCATGCATACAAAAACGGCATGTTGTGCATCAGGGTCAGCTATTTTTATGCTGTCTTTTCATTTGGGAGACCTTGAAGAAGAAATAGTTATCATCTAGTGCTGACCCAGCATTTTTTTTAAACTTTGTAACTATTTCTAGGAATATAACATTAGAAAATTGCCTAAACTAACACAAAACAGAAATAGAAAAGTTTATATGATCTGTGTTTGTAACTATAAACTGTTTATCTACAGGATTCAGTTACTGTTGTAGGATATCCACTTGGAGGAGACACTATTTCAGTGACCAAGGGGGTTGTTTCTCGAATAGAGGTTTGTTATGGTCTTCATGGTTGTAACTGTAAATTTCTATATATCTGACATTAGAAAGTTATAACATGACTAGGAAAGTATGTAGTTCATTTTAAAGAGTAAATTCTCAAGCTTTCAATAGAACAATATCACAATAGAACATACTTCTCTTTTTTTATTCTTTAAATCTGTTTGCATAACGTGAAATCAGTTCTGGAAGTCTTCATGTTGAAGGGGGTGTGCTATTGTTTACTTTATGTAAAAACATTGGATATGTGCCCCTATACTTTTCATGGTCCAAATGAAAAAAAAATCAGTCACATATTTGTTCATATCACTTATGGTATAAATTAATATTTGAATATGACGATTTTTGATAGAAACATAGCACAATCAGTCTCATAGCATTTTTCGTGGTAACGTTAAATTGGGGCTCAATGCAGGTTACCTCCTATGCTCATGGGTCAGCTGAATTGTTGGGCATTCAAATTGATGCAGCAATTAATCCTGGTAAGTCTACATTGGTCATTCCTTTCGCAAGATAGTTTTTGTTTAGTTTTCCTTTTGCTATTTACTATTTCATGATGCTTTATGTTTCTTCCTGCTGTAACCATTGCTTATACCAGCCATTTTGTAGGTAATAGCGGTGGTCCTGCTTTTAACGACCAAGGAGAATGCATCGGCGTGGCATTTCAAGTAATTTATAATCTAATATGCTCCTATATGTTAGCGTGAATGCCTGATAGTGTCTTTATGTCAAATGAAATGTTATTATAAAAAGATAAATTGTATAAAAAGGTAACCAGCTTTGGTCATATATCTATTTTGGGTCACCAAGTTCTTTGAAGCTTAAAGAAAACCATGTTAGAAAAAAGTCAACTTGGTCAACGCTACTGATGTAGATTACCTTGGATCACATTCATGAAAAGTTGGAGTGTTTTTGTAAAGTTTTGAAAGTTGATGGGTTTTCTTTTTCCTACCCAAAAAGAAGTTGGTTACTTAGAATAGAAATTGGACCAAAGGTGGATAATCTTGCAATTAGCTTTAATCAGGAAACTTCTGCTCTAAGAATGTGAAGAAAACTAAAGAATTGTAAATCAAAATTCATACTCCTTTTTTCTGAATGGATAGAATAAGTTAACTAACTGGATTTGCATGCTTTTTGAATACAGAGAAACATAATTCTTTACTGATATGATTGTTTCTTGTGGACATAACCAGAATCGGTCTTGAGCAATATATATCATCAGATATCTTATTAGTTTGACTTTCTTTTGTCACTAGAAAATGGTCCTTTCTTGCATATGCTATTTATAATTATCTCTGTTTTTAGGTGTACAGGTCTGATGATGTTGAGAACATTGGATATGTAATTCCAACAACGGTTGTGTCTCATTTCCTGGATGACTATGAGAGAAATGGGAAGTACACCGGTGAGAAAATATTCCTTTTTACAGCCTACTTCTCATATCTTATTTTTAGTGAATGTTAATTGAATGCAAGCTGATGGTGTTCTAGAGTTGACTACCAGAGCTAGCAATTGAAAATTGAAACCCATTTACTAATGAACGAGTTGATATAGGGGTTGTGTTTTATCTGAAACAGTTCAAATTAGTTGAATAAGTTCTTATAGCTAAAAGTTGAATGACTCAAATGGGCCAAACCAATGGCTAATCTAGGACCCAAAACCACATGGTTCCTCAACTTAGTTGAGCTACAAAATGAAAGGTCAGTTGGGTTGAGTCGTTAATACGGAACATAACACATAGATTCAGTAATAGTTTTGAAGTTGTATTTATTTGTTTCTGACGAAGTTTACCACCAAAATCTTGTCGTGGGAATAAATTTATAAGGTTTACCTCCTAAACCTCTTTCTTGCCCTACTAATCAGTACTCGTGTCATTAAAGTTGATGTATCTCATGTAAGCAAGATCTTTCAAGTTTCAGGTTTCCCTTCCCTTGGAATATTATTGCAGAAGTTAGAAAATCCAGCTTTACGTGCGTGTTTAAAAGTGCCATCTAATGAGGGTGTACTTGTTCGTCGTGTTGAACCTACTTCTGGTGCCAGTAATGTCTTGAAGGAGGTACAATGCTATTTAAACTTAATATAGTAATATTTGTGTTTACCAACAAAGTTTTAGGAACATCAAGAATTCAAGATATAAAGAAACCCAGATTTTGTGGCCATTGGAATCAGGAAAAAACCAAGGGCAAAGAGTTGAAAAAGGTCACTTTTTAAAACGGAATATTAAGCTTCATTTATACTCTTCCATGATCCCATTTGCAGTAAGACCAAGCTTTAAGAAATACACAATATGACAACCAAAAAAGAAAGATTTGAAATCTGACATAATAATAATAATGTGTATACGGGGTTACATTATATGTTATTGTTGATGGTGAGTGTAGCTGAAAGCAATCTTTAATCGTTTAATTAAAATACCATATTAAATGGTAATCCATGGTCAAAATTTTGGGCATGAAAATAGGAACACATTAAACCATACCATTCTTAATGAGATAATGATAAAATTTTATTATTAATCAATAGAAGTGTCTATTAATGCGTATTTAGTACCTCACCCAAAATTGATGTAACCCTCTTTTTTGTCTTTTATATGTACAACCAAAATTCATTTGCTATTTTTTAAACTAAAAAATACTTGGTAAATATAATTTCAAATTGTTTAGTTAAACTCCTTATTCAAATTTTTATAAATATATATTTTAAAATACGAGCATGTAAACAACCACTCTAGAATTAAAGACGCCTTCTACATGAATTATTAAAAGGTAAAATATGTCACGTGATATTGAATTAAAAGTATTTTGTCAATACCGGACGCTCGGGTGCATGATGCGAGTGCTTCATGTATCTCGCATTGGCTTTCGGACCCTTAATGCTTCTGAAGGCCTCACGCTTTCTCGAACCAAGGTTGTATCAGCTAAAAAGAAATTAAAAAAAAGAAGGATTGGACTCTTGAGAAGGTGTTTTTCTTTTTTATTTATATGCAAATTGTATTACTTTCCAGGGGGATGTAATTGTAAGCTTTGATGGTATCGAAGTTGGATCAGAAGGGACAGTTCCATTCCGATCAACCGAACGCATTGCTTTTCGCTACCTCATTAGTCAAAAGTAAAGCCTTTAATTCTGCTGTATAATTTGTGATTGCAACTCTGAGAAGTTTGTTTTCCTTTGTTTTCTAATCACTATAGCACGACCCAGTATATAATACTAAGTGAAATATGAACAGCTCATATGCTCAGCAATTGCTTCTTTTAGGACTATAGGTAGCTAAATGGAGGAATTTGGTAAAGGGTTCGGGTCAGAACGAATAACTTTGAGTACACGTCAGAAATGGGTCATGTTGGCGCACAAACACTTGTCATTTTTGTATTTCTATAATAATTACACTCTTAGATGTGATTGCCAAATCTATATTATTACAAAAAACTTCCATACCATTTTTTATTAATATAGCAATATAGGATGTTTTATGCAGTTTCAATACATTTTGGGCAATTTTTGACACATTCCCATTTTAGATATGAAAAATAACTCTACCCATTTGGCCCGTTAGAGAAAGATATAACCCGAATAGACCCATTCCTTTTATTAATGGGTCAAAATTGCCACTTCTACCATGGACAGTCAGTGGCCAGCAATGAAACCCAACCTTATATTGTAAAATACATGAACACATTGTGCACTTGATGTCTAATGATGGATGTTGTCCTTCAGGTTTACTGGTGATGTAGCAGAGCTTGGTATCATTAGAGCAGGGGAATTCATGAAAGTTCAAACTGCTATGAATCCACGAGTTCATTTGGTATGCAGCCATCACCATGATTCTGTGTTGATGGAAACCCTCATAATCACCTAGGGGTGTTCATCGGGACAACAGTGAACTGATCTAAACTGGTTTACTATAGGTTTGGTCTCAAACCTGACGGTAAACCGCATACAAACTAGGGGTTAAGAATTTAAAAAAATATAAATGCAAATACGTCATTTCAAGTTTGAAAATATATAAACCACATACAAAGTGGTTTATAATTAAAAATGATATAAATGTAATAGTGTAATACGTTCATTTCAAGTTTGAAAATATATAAAATAGAAGTTAGAGGAAACCGGTTCAGACCAAGAAACATTACTGAAAATATTCTGAACTGGAAACCAGTTTTTATGAAAACTCTAGAACCAAGCTATAGCTGGTACACGTTTGGTCCTGTCTGGTTACTCGTTTTGTCGGTCCAGACCTTTGTTTGCACAATCTCTACATACTTGCTAATATGAAATTCTCTGGTGTGACTAATTCATTGCACTATGACATGGCTACATTGTAGGTACCATATCATATCGAAGGGGGTCAGCCATCATACTTAATAGTAGCTGGCTTGGTTTTTACTCCTCTTTCAGAACCATTGATAGAGTATGTATTCTCTTACACTGTTCACAAACTTTTTGAGGAAGGAAACCAAAAAATATGTTTTCTCGAGTTCATTTAAGGAAGGAAATGAAAAAGAATTGACGGAGTTAGAGGGGAATTTTACGCTTATTTCACCTTCAATCCATTCCTCACAATATTGGGATGGTTTGGAAGGAACGGATTCCCTTCTCTTTCCTTTCCCCTCCTCTCCTTCAACTTGAGACAATGTTAGTTTAAATGATGTACTGTTTGACACGCACAAGCACACAGATTTGTGTGTTCTTTTCTCTAGTTATTTACGTTTTTAGGACCTGTTTGTTTATTTATTTTTACGTTATTTTTTTGTTTGCATAAAGTGTCTGATTGTATATATGAGGTCTGCTACGAATAAGATGTAAATGTTTAATTGCTGCTTGTTTTTAATTGCTGAATGTACTGTCTGAAATACAACAAATTACCTTAGAATGCCAAAGCTGGAAAAAGCGATGACTTAATAGGGAGACTCTCACCACGTGACCTTTCATTTTAAGACCATATTTTTGATCAAGCAAAACACCAAACTAGACTTTACAGCTTAACATAAGTGAATCATATCAAAATCAAACACCATCTTACTTTCTTTGTTTTGCATGTTTTCTTCTTGATAGTGAGGAATGCGAAGACAGCATAGGGGTACGCATGATTATTTCTTTATTTTATGTTGATGCAGTCATACATTCTGCAAACTTGTAGGCTTAGAAGTTCATTTGCTTGTCTTTCCTTTGTTTTAGTTGAAATTATTAACAAAGGCACGGTATTCCATGGCGAGGTTCAAAGGAGAACAGATTGTGATCTTATCACAGGTAAGCATGCTTGAATCTTCATGTTAGAGGTGTTAGTTCCAACCTATCTATTTCAGGATATGATTTATCTCAGACGGACCAGATGTGTGGTTAAAAGTAAAGTATTTGGCTAAAAAAGTAAACGGGTTAAAATTGGTCAAACATATAAAATGGGTTGAACGTCATCTGAGGTGTATTCAAACGCATTTAAATCATCCTAAATGTCAATATATTAAAATCTCAACATATTTTTGTATTATCCCAGTTTTGTAGTCATATTTGGAACATTACTTATTCATAAATTTCAAAGAAAAATGGATAGAGAAAAAGAAGTTTATGGGTTTCCCAACCTGTTTCGACGTGCCCTTAACATTATACGGGTTGATCCACTTACCGTCCTGCTTGTCCTGCCCATTATGCCTCCCAACAGCTTCACTTGATGTAATAGCCCCAATGTTGCATGAATTCTCTTGTTTATAGGGTTTGACAATTGACACTGAATCACTGATGAACAAACATAAATGGTTCTATAAAGACTGAATTTTTTAGCAGAAGTTCCCATAAGTTGTAAACATATAAATTTCTTTTTAATGAAACTGCATATGATTTCCATCGTTGTTCTAAGTTTTCTTTTGAATGTCTCTTCTTTTTTATTAGAATGTTCTTTTTCTGATTTTGTATTCAATTTGCAGGTATTAGCAAATGAAGTTAACATTGGGTATGAGGATATGAGCAACGAGCAGGCAAGTAATCTTTTCTTGGGTCAATAATGTATTCCCTTGTTTTTTTAATTATTATCTATTCTTTTTTGTCTTTCGATAATTATTTTGCTTAGAAATGCCAACCTTTATGTTAAAAATGATTCAATAGGTTCTGAAGTTTAATGGAACTCGAATAAAGAACATTCACCATCTTGCCCATCTTGTCGATTGTGAGTACATGCTCTGTTCCTAGAGTTTATACAAAACCTAGATAAGGCAAAATGGACTGGCTGAGTGGCTGGGTAACGGTTCAAAATGGGTTTGAGTCGAACCAATCCATTTCCAAACCAGGTCAAGAAGGGTTGACCCTCTGTTTTTCTTCATTTGTTTTAATTTAAATTGTTTCATAATGAACAATAAATAATTATTTATTACTGTGTCAATGACATGGTAAAAGATATTAAGTGTTTACCACCTCTTCTGAATCACTTCATACTAAAAATAGCAATATTATTTCAATAGTGTGGACATTCAATGAAAAAATGCGAAAAAAGTTCGTAGGTCAGCACAACCTATCCATTCCATAAGTTCGTAAGTGGCTTTTCAGTTCTAGCCCTTTGGATCCTTTTCAATATAAACTATATGATGGAAATAAAAAGAAAGCCCAAATGGATTTTTTTTTTAATTTGTAAATTGGCCAAACTTGCCCCTTGTAATGTTATCCTTGGCCGTTGTGATCCTTACGGTTGTTGTGGTTTCTACAGCATGCAAGGATAGGTACTTTGTATTTGAATTTGAGGACAATTACCTTGCTGTTTTAGAAAGAAAGGCTTCTTCAGCTGCCTCATCTTGCATTCTTAAAGATTATGGCATACCCTCAGAGAGATCTTCTGATCTTCTAGAACCATATGTGGACGCGTTTGGAGATGACCAAGTAATTGAACACCATGATCTTGGTGACGGCCCAGTCACAAATTCAGATTTTGGTTTTGATGGGCTTCAGTGGGCTTGATTTCAAAGGGCTTGATCTACATCTGCATCCATCTTTTTTTAGCCCTCGAGTGTAGCTGCAAGTCATTGATTGAAGTTTTATAACTTCCATTAGCGGGCATTTTTTCTGATATCGTATCAGACAGAATTTTAAGAGCCTGGAGATACGAACAAGTCGCTGCTTTGTGGATGCAAGATAGTCGCAGCAGCGGGCGGCACTGGTAAGCAAGAAAATTGTTGTATTCATATACCGAGTTAGTCATTCGATATATATATTTAAAAAAAAAATTTCTTCACCTTTTATAGGAAAACACCCTATATTCATTTAGTTTAGTTGACTTACAATCTCAATTCTCACATGGGTTTATTGATGGAAGACGGAAAGTTCCAGTTCACTAGTTAATGTGATCGACAAGGTCTTTCTCTTTTGCGATTACCCGCTTATTCTGCCACTTAGAGGGTGTTTGGGGTTGCGTTTTAAGAGTGTTTAATTGTGATATGAAATAATCGTATTTGGATTATTGGTTGTAACATTATGGATTGCAGGATCTAAGATTTGGACATGTTTTTGCTGTTTGAAATTGCAATAGTCAGATACAGAAATACAGAAATGCCGTTAGTGTTGGAGATACTAGTCTTTGGGATGAAAAACTGTAAATGTAAATAGCAGTTTACATCAAAATTAAACTTAGGAGAGAGTGTACATCTTGTGTCATTTACCAATCGGACATTTTTCAATTTTTCAAATTTATGTTATTTAAAAGGGATGTAAACCAAATGACTAATGAGTAGAGTCTTAAAAAGCTTGAACCTATATTGAAGTTCCTTAATTAGACGAGTCTCAGCTCCTCGGAAATAGACTGTTTAAGCTTCATGAGCAAAATTGAAAATGATCTTTGTATATAACTAGGTATTTATAGCCCGTGCATTGCGTCGGGTTTTATATTTTTAAAATTTTATTATCATAAAAATTATAAAATTAGTTGATCTACATGATATTATTAATAATTTTATAAAAATAGTTGTAAGCCCAAAGTAATTGCATGATAAACCAAAAAGTCTTCAGGACCTATTATTAAGAATAGTGAATTACTATTCTCATCAACAACATTTAACAAAGCTAAGTATATAAAGTTTTAGCAGTAGCAAATTGTATATTGAGCAAATATAGGTTCAACTAAGATTTGGGGAAACCTAAAGTACCAAAGGTAAGTATGACATCATTATAAACATAACGCTCCTTGTTTATGGGGAAACCTATATACTATTATGTAAAATATATATAATAACATATATTTAAGAATATTTCTTTACCTAAAAAGGCAAAAGTTGCAACATCAAAAATTCGGTTGTTCTATAACGATGTATTTACATCTAGACTTAACGATCAAATTATAATATGATACGTACATGCATAAAACAATTTTAAAAATAAAGTTTAATGCTTAATCAAATAAACTTAAATTTTAATACTTAAACAATTTAAAAAAGGTTAATGGTTACACCAAGATAAGCTTATACTTGTAAGTTAAAATCTTAAAAAAAAGATTTATGAGTTTAGTCATAGTAAGTTTAAACTATTTTTAACCTTAATTAAACTCTTAAATAAACGAATATATTAAATTTTGTTTAAATAAAATTATAAAAAATATATATGAAATTTACATTAAGCAAAAGAAAATTAGAAAAAGGTAAACACGATGCTTTAAGAATATATAAGTTAAAGAAGGGTTAAAAATAAAAAGATTAAAACGGAGTTAAAAAAGGGTTAAAAATCGGGATCCAATGATTGAAGAAATTAGAAGTTAAAATAGGCCAAAAAGGTTCAAAGGAATACAAAAGTTAAAAAAGAAAACAAAATAGAAATAAGAAATTCTAGATTTTACATGTGTTGGATTTGAACTCGGGTCCCTTGCGTAAGGGACAAAGGCCTTGCCAATCCAGCTAGCGCTCATTATGTTAACAAATGGGTTATTAAAATTTATTATGAAAGTGTTTTTTTTCCTGAAAAATGTATGGTATTATAGTATAATTAATATCTATATCTATATTTATCTTTTCATCAAAGAATTTAAAATAATAATCGAGACCAAATGGATCATGTCGAAAAAAGCTTAAATGAGTTAAGTATGAGTTTAATACTTTCTCCATTCTGGAAATATTGTCCACTTTCAAATTTTAAAGTGCTTTTCTTTTTAACTTTAACCTTAAATATATTTGTTTGTGTTAATAATACTTGATAAAAAAAACTTCAAAAATTTAAGACCGGATAATATTTTTGGGATGAATTGAGTATATCTTAGATGTTGGGATGACCAAAATACCCAGTCTCGTTTACCCAACCTCGAACCATTTATAGGGGAGGGTTCATTCGAGAACCGTTGTTAGTGGAAGAATTGCGAGAACCAATCTCAGCCGTTCCTTGGATATGGAAAGTTCATGGATGGAGAGCGTGGAGGGATAGAGTGTGGCAGGGTGCATGTGAGGAATTCATGGGTGGGCAATGACATTGAAGGAGGGGGAATTGGAGGGCTCAGATTGGTTCTCGCGCTAAGAACGGTTCTCGAATGATTCATTCGAGAACCGCGAGAACCAATCTGCGCTGTCCAATTCCCCCTCCTTCAATGTCATTGCCTACCCATGAATTCCTCACATACACCCTGCCACACTCTATCCCTCCATGATCTTCCCTATCCAAGGAACGGCTAAGATTGATTCTCACGGTTCTCGCGCTAACAACGGTTATCGAATGAACCAAAGTTCATTCGAGAATCGTTGTTAGCGCGAGAACCGCGAGAACCAATCTAAGCCGTTCAATTCCCCCTACTTCAATGTTATTGGCCACCCATGAATTCCTCACATTCACCCTGCCACACTCTATCCCTCCACGCTCTCCATCCATGATCTTCCCATATCCAAGGAACGACTGAGATTGGTTCTCGTGGTTCTCACGTTAACAACGGTTCTCGAAGGAACCATCCCCTATTTAGGGGATGTTCATTCGAGAATCGTAAAAACCAATCTTAGCCGGTCCTTGGATATGGGAAAATCATGGATGGAGAGCGTGGAGGAATAGAGTGTGGCAGGTGCATGTAAGGAATACATGGGTGGGCAATGACATTGAAGGAGGGAAAATTGGACGCCTCAGATTAGTTCTCGCGGTTATCGCACTAACAACGGTTCTCGAATGAACTTCTTCCTCTCTCTCTCTCTCTCTCTCTCTCTCTCTATATATATATATATATATATATATATATATAGGTTTAGGATCAATTACGGGGGACAATTCAGTAAGAGGCGTACGGGGGAAAGCGAGCTTTACACGTGGACGAGATTACTGCTGGGCATTATAGTAATTTTGTTTCATGATTTACAGATGACTTCGCTAATCACGGAACAGAGTCGTTCAAAAACAGTTACGATCTTTGCGTTTTTTTGGTAACGGAAGCATTCCTTACGAGATTTTGACAGATTTTATAAAAAATCACGATGTGTATAACCAAGTTCGTGTTAAGTTGTTACCGTCTCTATCGTTTTCTGGATTCTCTGTTTTTCATCTGTTCGTATTGCGTTTCAATGGAGATTCAGAAATCAATTTCAGCTAACGGCATGTCAGATGGTAATCTTTCATATTTTTTCAGTTTTGTATTGTGTTAGATCGTGAGGTTTTTCATTCATTTTCAATTCTTTTTGTTATACATTTCCAGATATTCATATGCGACACAACGATTTTGATGAGATTAATGCATCAGTACATGCATCATCTTCAAATGATGAACAATCATCAGAACAAGGTTTTTTATTATCATATTATTTATATTACTTTGTTGTTTATTCATTTTTTTAAAGTTTTAATTTTTGTTTGTTTGTCCATAAAAGAATCATCACAAAACGAGGATAACTCCACTGGGATTGAGGAGTTCACACCAGGTGGTACTAAATACTGGGTACCTGATGTTGAGTCAAAACCATATGTCGGAAGATTACAGAAATTATGCGAAAAAAGGTGGATTCGAGGCTAAGATAGGTGGATACTACTATCGTGCTAATGGAGACATGGTAAAGTATCTACATTGCAATAGAGAAGGACATAACCCCAAGAAAAATCCTGATGAAAATGGTTCTGATCAAAGGAAGCGTCCATCATTTAGGATTGGATGCCCTGCAACCTTAAAGTACATTGTGATATTAAATGGCTCAATGGAGGTTATATCTTTCATTGAAAAACACAATCATAGTCTTGTAAACAAGACTGATGTACAATTTTTACGTGCGTATCGTAAACTGACTTATACCAAAAAGCAGTTTATTCATCAAGCTTCCCACGCCAACCTTGGCCCCGTCAGAAGTTTTAAATTGATGAAAAATTTGTATGGTGGTTTTGAAGACATTGGCGCCACAGCAGTTGATTGTAAGAATTTCCGTAGAGATTTGAATATGTTTATTGGTGATAGAGATGCTCAGATGGTTGTCGAGAAGTTGTTGAGCAGGAAAGAGTTCAATGCTGGCTTTTTTGCTGATTTTTTTACTGATGAAGATAATGCGTTGCTGGTCTTTTTTGGGCTGACGAGGTTGCTGCTGAGAATTTCAAATATTTTGGAGATGTCATTTCATTTGATGCTACATTTAGGTCCAACAAGTGAGTTTCATCATTTTCTTCAGTTTCATCTTTCTACCTTTCATCAAAGTATGCTTTCATTGTTTTTATCTTTTTTACCAGATATAAGATGGTTTTTGTCCCTTTTACTGGGATTGACAACCATAACAGATGTATCACTTTTGGTGCTGGTTTATTGGCGAAGGAGAACATAAAGTCATATTCTTGGCTTCTAGAGTCATTCAAGAAGGCTTTTGGGAGTGCCCCTTCAATTGTTGTCACCGATCAAGATCCGGCGATGAAACAAGCCATTTCAGATGTATTCCCTACATCTAGACATCGTTTGTGCATGTGGCACATAATGCAGAAGCTAACATCGAAGGTATTTTCTTTTTTCTTTTTAAATGTAGCTATTGTTCTCCCTTTTTTGATGTGCATGTTTTTTTAAATGGATCTTATGTATTCATTTTTCATCAGATTGGTCCCGTGCTATCTTCTGATGAAAATTTCAAAAAGCGTATTTGTAAAATAGTTTGGAATGATCGTATATCTGCTGAGTACTTTGAAAGAAAATGGAGGGGGATTATTGATGATTACAACCTTCACAAAAACAAGTGGTTGGCTGACATGTATGAAATACAAGCTGATTGGATACCTGCTTATTATGTTGATGAACCATTATCTGGTCTTATGCGTACGACGTCCCGATCGGAGAGTGAGAATCACTTTTTTGGAACATTGACTTCATCAAACCTCACCCTTGTTGAGTTTATAAGTCATTTTGAAACAGCAATGGATTCGCAAAGATACACATTGAAGAAAAATGACCATGACACCCGATACACTGTCCCCGAGATGAAGACTACCCTCCAGATTGAAGTCGAGGCTTCTAAACTGTATACTAGGACTATCTTCTTCGACGTCCAGGAGGAGATTAATGCGTCTATGGTGTCATGTTACTCACTCAGTGTTGAAGAGGTTGATGGTGTTATAAAGTGTGTTGTTTGTGATTCATCAGAATTGCCCAAAAATCAGAATGTTTCATCATTCACATATCGTTATGAGGTTAGTGTTTACCTTTTTTTTTCTCCTGATCATTTTGTGTTGATTACTTGTCATTCATCAATTTTAGAAACATTCATCATTTTTTTGTGTTTGCAGGTTTGGTTCATCAATTCTGAAACAGGTGTCAGGTGTTCTTGTAAGAGATTTGAGTGTTACGGTTTGTTATGCAGGCATATTTTCTTAGTTTTGAGCATGTACTGGGTTGATTTCTTCCCTTTACAGTACGTTCACAAACAATGGTCAAAAGACGCTGCTTCACATACTTTAGATGTTGGTCCAAAAACAACATATAATAACAATGGGTGTTTCAATGAGACAGACTCTGTTGTACGTGAAGTGTATAGGTCAGTTGAGTTTTGTGTAAACAAACTGGTTACTAACATGCAAGGTCTTTCTCTATACCGTGACAAGATATCAGAGTTGACGAAAGAAATCGATGAATTTGTTTCTAATCAGCCGAGTTCATCAAAGAATGACATGCTGTGTTCCATGCTTGGTGTTTCTGAACCAGTAGAAGTATCCATTCAAGTACCTAGGGGTATACGCAATAAGGGTTCCGGCACACACAAACGTTTGAAGTAGAGGTCAGAAGTTGCGGTCGAGTTAAAACAAAAACCTCTAAGGTTGTGCAAATATTGCAACCAATATGCTGATCATGACTCACGCAATTGTCCTAAAAAAAGAAGGATATGGAAGAAATGAAGAAAAAGGGGAAAGAAGTTATTGAGTAGAGTTTGGATGGTTTTTTATTATTCATTTTTATGCAATTCATATCTTTTAAGACATTTTTCCTATGTTTATTGGTTTGTTTACCTACTAGATGTGTTGGTAGGTGTTTTTGTTCATCTGTTTGTTATATGCAATAAGTTCAAAGACATTTGTTTTTTTGTTTTGTTTTTTTTTTGGGTTGTAGCAGATGAGTAAAACAATATTATAACAGTTCATTTAACATTCTTTTCATCATCTTTTTGTGTGTATGCCACCTTTTTTGTTGAGCATTCACATTTTAGTGAATCACAATATTATAACAGATCAATTAGCCAGTGGATATGGTTCTTTGCAACCAGTATATATGGTACTTTGTTTCATCATTCACAGTCTACTGCACATCAATATTATATTACGCCAACTAACATTGTTCAACAGTCATTTGTCCATCAAATCTCCACACAAAAAAAAGTCTTCATTTTTCCCCCTTCCATGCAGCATTCACTCTTATTCACTTTTGTTCATCTGTTTGTTATATGCAATAAGTTCAAAGACATTTGATTTATATTTTTGTGTTTTTTGGGTTTGTATCAGATGCCTAAAACAATATTATAACAGTTCACTTAACATTCTTTTTCATCATCTTTTTGTGTGTATGCCACCCTTTGTTCATCATTCACATTTTAGTATATATGGTACTTTGTTTCATCATATTAGGCCAACTAACATTGTTCAACACTCATTTGTCCATCAAATCTCCAAAAAAAAAAAACGGAAACAAGAAATTAAATATCTGTTTGTCATCACAATATCATCATATATAAACTAAACGAATGAAAAGTCTTCATTTTTTCCCCTTCCATGCAGCATCCACTCTTTCACTTATCCTCTCGCTTGCAGTCTGTTTGTTTTTTTGTTTCTCAAACCCCGGGATGTTATCGTATATTCGTACTTCCTCAATCACCTTCAACCTTCGTTTGTTTGCATTTGACAGTAGTATCTTTGATAAGTATTTCAATCTTAAATCTGCCAACTCCTTCATCTGGTCTGGACCCTCCCTGTGGAAACCTGTAACAAAGTCATTAATACCTGTCCCTTTGTAGGTCTCCATATGTCTCATAGCAAAAATACCCCCATCTGTGATGTTTTGTTTTGTTTTCCATTAGAATCTAATCATCTGGGGCATGGCCACACTCACTTTCAGCCCATTAGGATGACCTTCATTCACCAAGTAGTGCCCGAACAAACTCGTCTGTATAAATAAAAAAACACCACTTTTGCATCAGTTTTATGTTTTTTTTTCACCAACCTTATTATAAACTTCATCATTTTTTTACCAGGAGTGCAGGCACGTTTCCATACTTTTTCTTTATATCTCCATCACCTTGAACGTTGTCCAAAATGTGGATGTTTGCTATGCGCAAATTATAGCAAATGACATAGTAATGCCGACCCTTTCTCACCGGGAATATAACCTGCAAATATGTTTCATCAGTCATTTTGTTTTCATTTCATTATATTTTTTAAGATTTGCTACACATTATGTGTTTGTTTATAACATCTTACCAGATCTGCCTTTTTTATTTCCTTCGCCCAACTCCCCTTCACCAATTCATCCATCCTTTCCTTGAAAAGAGCCATCTTCAACTGCCCGTCTATCCTCTTCATAAGCAACTCATCAATCTGCATATTAGGTGTTTGGGTTTTACACATTTGTTGCATTCATCACTTATGTTTACATAATACTATAATTCACATAACAATGACGACATACCATGTATGTAATGCTACAAAATACCCTTCCACACTTTGTCCTATCCCGTCTATATTCATCATCGTTTAGAACAGCGGACCAAATGTCTATGACCTCTGGCAATACATCTTCACCCTCGTATAAGCTCTTCATTGCCACTCTAGTACCAATGAATCCCTTGCGCATGTACAATTCATCTCTACAAGGTGAATTACAATCAAGTCAGTAACATAAATAGTAAAAATTTTAAATTGTTATCTTAATTGTGCACATTACCCTTCTGGACCCAGCCCAGTGAACATACAGTCACAGACTCTTTTTTCCGCATTTGTAAGGGATGATGTTATACAAACGGCTCTCGTAAGGTACGGTGATAGTAGTATTTCAGAAACTGTTACTTCTCTCCTTGGACGCTGCTCCTTTGTCAAATTTTCATCAGCTGTTTTTTCATCATAAACAACTATTTCTTGGCTTGGCACTATTTCTGCCAAAGGTTCAACATTTGCAAACTGCGAAATTTGCAAATCAAAACTTGGTCCATCATAGGTTTCTGCATGACTGACCTCTTCAGTTTTCTTTTCTTTTGACTCCATTTCCTTAATCTTCTCGTCTATTTGCCTCATAACCGGGGTGCAAAAGAAATTATTATCAGATCCATCATCCCCTACTGTTGAGTTTCCAAAAACACAGCAGCGGAAGCATAAAAGCTAGAAACCCCAAAAATGGACCAAGAACTCTATAACTACAAAATGCAACATGTAAATAAAGAAAGTATAAAGAATTATACCATGCTCCAGCTTCTGAAATCTTCAAATTTGGATGAACTCTAAGTTACAAAAGAGCAACTCTCTATTGATAGTCCACTCCAAGTTAGTTTGATCCGCAAATGCTAGTATGCCAAAATGTGATCTTCAAGACTTGAAATCACTCTTTTGAACAACCCATAAACTCCAAGATATCACTAAGAACACTTATGATTTATGGAAATATGCAAGAACACTCAAGAACACTTAGGAAAGTGTATGCAAGTGTGTGTGGAAAAGAGAGAGAATTCACTTCTTTGTTACTTGATCAAGAAAAGGACTTATCTCATCTATGGACATCAAAGATATTTTCAGCAGAAAAGTGAGCCTAAAAGTCGGACACAATTATTACAATATGTCAAGATTCTGTCAGGTGGTTTACGCGCCGCGGAAACCAAAAGGTTACGCGGCGCGGAAACACCGATTCCAGAATCTTTATTTCTCTCTTCCTTTTGCAGGCTGTCGGGATCAATCCTTGGCGTGTGACCCAATAGGCTCGTGTATCATCAGTAGCATTACTAATATACGTGTGTCATTGGGCATACTCCAACAAACTCCCACTTGCACATGACACAGCATATCGATAAGTAACACTGACAGAGAGCGGCTTCTATCAAAGCATCTCTGCCACCCAAGTCAACGCGAGTTATGTCATCCCAAGACAAGTACCAAATCACAACCCTATAGGTTTGATATGGCCCTATTGATAAGTGATCAATCATCCTCTCTTTCGCGATATCCGAGTGAACACGAGACATGGTTAGATGTCAATCTCCAGATCGTTCACGATTATGTTTCTCGATCTTGATTGATGGTGACCCAAAATCTAGTTGCAATCGATCAAATATCATTGCAGCTTGAGCATGGCCATGCATTTTACGTCAGCTCTCAATCATCGAGGGCCCATGGATATCTCTCTAATACTAGAGGAACGAATCCCTTTGACTACATTGCTCCGCCACATACCCCAAACTTTACCCAAAAACTCCCCTTATAACAGCCAGTTACGAACTACATTAGAAAGCAATCAAAGCAAAGCTGGACCATGCTTTGGAACACATGTATCTCCGGTCTTAGGACGAAATGATATTATCATCCTGAGTTACTCATGACAAAAACCATGAAGTAATCTCAGGTGCAGGTCATCCAGTCACTTGACCATTGCAAGCACAGGCGAAGTGTTGCGTCTCTTTTATCTAAACCATTATTAGATAGCAACCAACCACTTCCCTCAGCCTTATCTCAAACTTCCTCCCCATGAAGAATGACCGACTGTGGAAATTTAGAATGAAAAAGAACATTCTGGGAAGTATTAAACATGCTAAGATGGAACACAGTAAGGATTCATAAAATATCCGCCCTCAGCGCATTATTAAATCCCCATTTAATAATCGATATAGTATGAAGTACAATACTGCTTTAACGTTCCCCAAGTGTTTATATGTATCAAAATTATAACTAAAACAAACTCAAACCTTGTTCACCTAGGCCTAGTATGACTATCATCACTAGCCTGTAACAACAACTTAGTTAACGGATCCGCCATAAAGATATCCGTGTGTTCTCTGCCAGTGAACATATCTCTTCCTCAACCTATCACTTGCAAAGTATGCGTTGGAGAGATTATGGTCCTTCGTTCAAGCTATTTTACGTTCATTGTTTCAGAAGATCCCAATAAGGTAAACAATGCTTGAACTCCAAGCAATCATACCTTCATTGTCTCAAAAGCCCAATAAGGTAGATGATGCTTGGGATTTTAGTTCTTATAAGAAAGCCATCATACCCTCATTGTTTCAAAAGATCCCAATAGGGATAGTGATGCTTTAAGAACAATTTATGATCAACAACACCAAATTTTGTAGGATCATAATCTCCGATTAAAATCGGCAGTTATCCCACTCTTTTCAGAAGACAGCACTTGAGTAATCTTTACTTCTAGCTTCTTCTTGTATAGAGCATCAAGAACATATCTCAATATTTCTCGATCCCCTAAACTGGTTTAGTATATTATATATTCGTTATGAATGCATAATTCCTTAACTTATCTTTTAAAGTAAGGTCAGGACATTATCTTCATTACGTTGTATTTGCATACAAATATAGAATTACAATAACGCTCCCACTAGCCCTGACATTCATCCATGTTTCATTTTGCTTATTGAAAACTCAAACTCTATGATTTTCATATTAAAGCAAATATTGAACTTTGAGATGCATAATTATATAAGTCCATCAGTGGACTTCTTTTCGTTTGTAGACAATAGAAAAATACGCTTGATGTAACAGACCCTCGAAAGTCTTGTCAGCACTTCCTCAGAGAATTTCTATTAAGGAATGTGGTTTTTACATCAAATTGTTACAGCCATAATAAGGCACAATTAGTATCCTAGTAAACTTCGACATAACCACCAGTAGAGAGTTTTAGATAATACCTTCCTCATGGTCAATTATCGTAAAACCATCTCTTACTAGTCGGTTTTTGAAGTTGTCTACAAATTTTTTTTTCGACATAACCACTTTGATAAAGTTTCCAGATGATACCTTCCAAATGGTCAATCATCACTAAAACTATTCTTATCTATTGGTATTCGAACATGCAAATAAATCCATGTTGGTCTCTTTCTACAAAGAACCAATTTCACCCTTTGGGTTGCCACCTTGGTATAGGATTAACCAAATCCAATACTTGGGTATCCTCATGGATTGCATCTCATTTTCACTACCTGTATTCTCTTAGTGGACTTTGGGACCACTCTGGTTTATCAGTAGTTGATGTATCTATCATTAAGTTGTCTCCCTCAGATATAAAAATATATCTTTCTGGCTTTATGACAACTTCTACTAATTCTATAGAGAGGTAATGAATTTTATGTCAGGTACTCCAGCATTGCCATGCTGAGTTACAATCATTTTTGATTGTGTGCTAGTGCCAACATCAGGTCTTTTATTTAAATATCACGTTCTTCCATTGGAATGCTTCAGTTGTTCATTTCCCTTTTCGAGCAACCAAATCCGGTTCCCAAAAGGATATGAAATGAATATCTGAATCCTAGAAGAACTATTTAAATGTGTTAGCATCCTTCAAGTTCATCCATCTCCCACTAACTGTAGAATGGATAACTCTTATCTATGAGATTGTCAAGCAAAGAACACTTTCTTGTCAAATCTCCTTATATGCTAATTTGACCATCTTTGTTGATTTGAGATTAAGAACATTGCCCACCACTTTCATAATATACTCCATCAAAGACGGACCATTTCAAAAATGTCCGATTCCTCCACTTGGCGACTCATTTTTACAATATGTCCTAGGAGGAACGAATTATGAGATAACATCATAACTCTTTATGATGGTCATTTAAAATCCAGAACTAAAGCACTCAACATCTATATCAGATTTGAGTATTGTAGTCCTTTTGCCCTTCTTATTCATATACTTTGTCATAGGTATGTCTTGAACACCTCTCAAGGTTTCAGACGATTGTCTAACAAGTTAGACATTCCCATCCCTTATACCTTCATTGGTAAAGGTAACAAAGTATCAATAGTTACCCCTCACGATTTGCTTGAATGATCTTCACATAACTGTGAACGAAACTTAACAAGCCTTCATTCCTCTCACATACACAAGTGAAGGATATGTAAGTCATTTTAGCCTAATAAACAAGATTTGCACACAACAATTGATACAAGATCAAAAGATCCCAAGTTCTTAACTACATGGAGCTTGGTGATGCAAGCCTTGTTTATATGGTTAAATTGACTATTGTCATAAGAGTAACTTATATAAATCATTCATGATCATTCTATTACTTCTTAAACAAATGCCACAACATGGATGAACTTTGAAATAAACCACGAAAAATACATAATTCAAAGTAATATCCATCGTTATCAACAGCATAATAGATTTATAATTTTCTTGTCTCGCAAGGCATAAAACATAGATCTTATAAAGTAATAGTCTAGCTGGAAGGAGTGGCAAGATCTTGTCTTCCATTTCTTTTCAATAAGGGACAACCATTTTGTTTCCCGTTATGAAGTCCAGCTCTCCATATACCATATTTCTACTTCTTACCTGCACTTTGTAACAATGAAAATTGTAACAAACGTAAGTATTATGGCCAGTATACAAAACTTGCCAATAGAAGTAGAAATATAAGATCAGTGAAGTTTGATCATGAATGTACCTGAAGCCGAGGAACCACCATATCTTATTTTTTGTATCCTTAGCTCTTCCAGGCACTTAGGGCAGGCGTGGTGGCGCCAATTTCCAATCTTCCCACAAAAGTATCAAACTTCCCCATTAAAAGTCTCATCAAGAGGCGCAATCTCATTGCCCTCAGACTCCATGGTCATAGTGAGCTTAGTTAGACCAAGCTTACCATTTGAGGTAGTTTGCTTGTTGGTAGACTTAATGAGAGTGGACAAGGTGAGCTTACCTTTAGCCATGTTAGACTCAGAAGTCTTCAACATGCCGTGAAGCTCCATTAAGGATTTGACCATACCATGCATGTGATAATTCTTAATGAATTGCTCATATGATGGTGGAAGGGATCTTAGTATAATATCTACCGTCATCTCCCTTTGAATGGTAAATCCTAACCTTTCCAAGCGCTCCATAAGTGCTTTCATCGTAAGCACGTGAATGCTTATGTTCTCACCATCTTGCAGCCGACATCCAAGTAGGTCGTTCAAACACCCAAACCGTTCTTGCCTCGCTTGTTGTTGGAACATGTCCTTCAACTCAAGCATAATCTCGTAAGCACTCAGATGCTCCAATTGCATTTGCAATTTGGGGCTCATCATGCTTAACATGAGGCAAGAGACCTCGTTGGTGTCTTTGACGCGTTTATTATAGGCATCATGAACGGTCTTACTTGCGTTGGTAGCAGGGGCTTCCGGAAGGGGTTCCTCAATGGTGTGTAACTTGTCTTCGCGTCTTAGGACAATATATAATTTCCTAGACCAATCCATAAAGTTACTTCTATCGAGTTTCTCCTTCTCTAGAAACATATGTAGAGTAAAGTCGGTGTTGTTAATGTATGTTGATATCATCTATAAACGCAGAGAGTTTTAGTTAGTTTGATAAACCTTGTTAGAATAATTACACCATGTGTTTAAAAACAACTATTTTGACAAGGGCTAAGAACCCTATTTCACCTTGCACCGTGACGGGTTTTCCGCGGATCACGTGGCAAAGCTATTTAGGCCGGCAACCATAGACCGATTGCAATCCATTATTGCAACTCTTAGTTCCTTGCGGGATCCTACTAGACAACCATAGTTTCTAGTTTGGCATGTTTGATCCCTCCATACCAATCCCAAAGTAATATTTTACATGACCTCGGCTAGAGCTCGATGACCATATGAAATATTAATTTGAAGTCGTAAATTAACCATCAAGATACACTGTGGTACTCTAGCCCAATGATCGACTCGGCTAAAGCTCGACAATCAACCTTGCGAGTTGCCACACGCGCCTTCCACACAGCACATACAAGGGTCAACTCGGCTAGAGCTCGACAATCAACCTTTGCACGACTAGATTCGGACGGTGTCATCTTATGGGTGGTGTGAAATTTACATTTAGAAAACGTGATTTAGTTTTCCGGTTTATAAAACCATTTTGAGTTTGATTAACAAAAGTGACAATAACCAAAAAGTTTTCACTAATCGGATACTAAACCAATTTAAATCCGTCTTGTTAATCAAGTATACGCGCGAGAGTTTGTTAAACCAAAGTTAAAAACTCTTGAGTTTTATTATTGTAAAAATTGTCTAGCATGCAATCAATCCTATAATCCATGCATAAACAATAAATAATAAAACAACCACACGCATACAAAAAGATTGGTAACCATGCCCCTAAAACCTATGCGTTTTCCCGTGAGCCACTACGGAAAAACAAAGTCATCTAAGGACATATCCTTGACTTGTATGTGACACTCGAGACTCTAATTTGATAATTCATCATTTTTATTTATAGATATCAAAGTTACAACGGAAGCTGAAATATAATACAAAGGTTTACACTATGAATTTATTGTTACAAAAAAAACATAACAGAGTCTCCAAGTGTCATTTGGTCCCATCTTAACGAAGTCACAATCCAAGCTTGCCTTTAACGATTATTTCCTGAGATATATATGTAAATGCATAAGCCTAATGGCTTAGTGAGTTCGTGTGTTTTGTGTATCAAAATACCACATACATCTTGATAGGATATGAATTATGATATGATGTAAGTAATAGAATGAGATCTCAAAGCATTGGGTAAATTTATTTCTCTATTATCCAGGTCATTCCTTGACAGGACTAACCTACGTGCAGCCCGTGTCATGACCATCTATACATGTAGTAGTGGGTCTAGACATGTATCTGCCGGTATTGATTTAGTAGCACAACGATGCCTCCTGTGCCCTAATCATACCATATTTATCTATTTATTTAATTTAGAGCGAGCGCCCGTTACGCTCCATCAAAATTTGCGAACGTCCCCTTACATCCGTCTTATCGGTTGCGAACACCCCTTGCGTCCGTCTTACATATTTACCCAATGACTTATATATGCAATGAATTACACGCAGTATATAATATTGGAAAACGGTAAACGTGACATGCGTAATGCAAGGAACAATTAAGCATACAAGCACAATATATATCACATATATCTCAGTTTTTAAAAGGCATCACAAAACTCACCTTAAAATATGATACTACGTACAAATTTTTTTTTGTGTGTTGAAACTCTCAGATGACTTGTACGTTATGGAGATTTTGACATGAAGTAAACAATACCTCCATTGCTCTTATATACTAGTGAAATTCATCATGACATCTATACATAGATTGCCATTCCTAAGGATCCATAGGCTACGTGGGTGTCACTGAAGATGGATTTGTGTCCAAAGGATAACTATAGCTTTTGATCATTATCCTTTGATTTATTTGTTTATTTTGCACCGTACTTACTTGATTTAAATATGACCATGTACTTTTACTACTAGTAGAGTTAGTTTACTAATTATTAATACATGTGTATGATCAACATATATATATTTTACTATAAATCAAAATTTTAATTTAAATAAATACAAAATTAGTCTTACGTGTGTATATATATATATATATTGGTGATAATTTTAATATACTAAATGGTTATAAAAATATGATACATATACGAAATGTGGATGTTACATTGTACATATTAGCAATTATCACCAAAACATTCTTTTTCCCAAACAACATCAAAAACCTTTATCTGTTTTTTTTTTCTTCATAGTTGTAGTTTGTGTTTACCTCTCTGCTTTTTGCCCATTTTTTTTTCACTATGTAATATCGCCTAAGATCAAAACCCCAACGCGCTGCCTCAGATATCTGTGATATTTCTGGCGTTTCCATACCTTGTACCATCTCAATGGTGTTCATTGATTCATTATTTCCACCTTTGTCATGTTCATGAGAGTCACCAGCTCCCTCATTTTGATTGCCATCAGATTCAGCTTTCCCGCCATCATCACTTTCATCAGATTCATCATCTCTTTCACTAACACCCGATCCATTACCATCATCATTTTCTGTTTTTAACATATGATCATGTTAGTATTATGATTGTTATAATATTTGATTGTATCAAAAAACAAAATTAATCTTTTTTCTTTCACATTCTTCAATGTTACCTTCATCATTGACATTAACTTCGGATCTTTCTACCGTCTTAGATTTTATGTTACTCATCCTTGCTTGTAGTGTCATTCGATCAATTTCATCAGAACCTATACTTCATCAAGTTTTAGTGAAACATCAATGTTATACACATCATAAGCTATTATTTTTTAGTACATGTTTTTTCAATGTTTTTTTAAATATAACATACCTTTACCATTAACTTTCTCATCCAGTATCACTTGCAAAGGCACATCATCCCTGTTTTCTTCTATCAGCTGCAGCCTGCCAAAACCACCTACAAATAGCTCTTCCTTCTCCCTGTCATTTAATTTGTCGGAACACCAGACCGATATCCTTGGCACGCTGTTCTCAATTTCCACACGCAGTGATCTGAATGAACTTGCATAGAACACCTGATGAAAGAAGTTTTCAAAAAAAGGAATTAAAAGGAGGGTTTTTTTTTGTTTTCAATGTCAAACATTTTTTTCAAAACAGGGTGTATTACCACTAGGAAAACAATCGGCCCATTGTACTGTTTTTCACTGCTCCATTCACCCCTTGTTTTCCTCAGACTATCAAGTAGGTATGAACACCAATCTAGTTTTGATATCTCATCAATATTCTCAACAGCAGGTAGGAACTTCTGATTGACTGTTCCACATCGTACGCCTTCTATCATCGATGTAACAAAAACAACCAAGTAATTGAGGATAAACAGCTCCCCACCATTTCTCAGATCAATGTTCAAATCGACTACTTTGTTCAAGTATATTCTCTTAACAGATGAACTGAATTGTGAACGCCATTTCGATGTAATCTTGTCACATTTGGAGGTACACTTCAGTGTTCTTATTGGTTTTTCGCCCATTGGTATACCAAGCACATCGTGTACGGTATGTTTCGTTATGAACAACCTTTTTCCACACACATTGAGGCTGCATGTTTTTTCATCAAAGTTACTCAATACCCAATGAGCCATTAGTGTTGGTATTTCACTAATCTCATATTTCAGCATGCTTCTGAAACCAATTCTCTCAACATCTTTCTTCTGTGCATCAGTCAACATGTGTGTACTGGTGGTGTTCTTGTTTTGATTCTTTCAGTTGCAGGTACATGTTTGGCTTTTTTCCTTTCATTATTCTTATTCACCTTTTTACCCTTATTCTTGACTGATGAAGGTATATTTCGGTTATTCACACTTTTTGGTTTACCTTCAATTACAATCTTAGCCCTCTTCCTATTTTTTTGTGGTGTTTGGAAATCATCTGAACTGTCATAACCGTCTCTTAATCCAACAAAAGTACGTTTTGTTTTCTGGTTATCCATGTTCAATACTTTCACCTTTTCTTTGGACACACCTGTATTTTTTTCATCATTAAATTAAAAATTATATATTTACAGAAATACACCTTTCTTTTACCATCTAAACCAGAGTGAAATCAAACTCTCTTTTTTTCATGCCACTGTTTTTTTGTTTACTGAAATTTTAATAATCGTAGTAGAAACATTAGCTTTCATCATATTTTTTCAGTAACATTATTCATTTTTTGTTTTCATTCAAATAAATAAAAATAATAATAATAACATTAACCACATAATACTATCATCAGCTTTAAAATAAATTTTTCATTAATAATTTCATAGTTCATCAAACATAAACTAATATTCTTAACATCATATTACATCAACAGCTGCACTTGTTTTTCCGCTAGATCAGCTAAAGCCATCATCACCGTTTTTTCTCCTCAACCCCCTCATGCACAATGTCCACCATCTTTTTCAAAGATTTCAAATACTCAAAATCATTTTCGCTATGATTCTTCAACGAATTAATGGCATCCTTCACTTCATCAGTTTGAGGTAAACTCTTCAGTTTCTTCACCATTGCATTCTTACCGTAGATTACAGACTCCACGGCGTAGCACCTGTCATCAACATTCTACCCTTTTGAAGATCAGAAGCCATCGCATTTCGAGTGTGTTCTCTCAAAGCTTGAAGGCTTGAAACCTCCACTGGAACCAAACCAGATGATGAAGATGAGGAAGACATGTTGTTTTTCTTAGTGTTTTTGAATATGCGAACAGGGAATTTGGTATAGGGGTGTGTGATCTTGATGAACTATTTTTATAGGCAGATTGTTGTATTAATTTTTGGTTTAATTCTCAACAACCGCGTTTGTGTTGCATTTAATTCCTACACGGTTCAAAGCATCTCTATCACCATTTAATTCCCAGACGCTTTGTTTTTTTGATGAATCAATTAAGACGGGGTTTTAATGTATTAATTTTTTTGATGAAACAATTTTAAATTTCATCAACCTTTTGGTTTTCCACCTTCATTAAAAAAAACGAATTTTTAACAACATTAAAATTAATTGGCATTAATCATCATAATATGCTTTTTAATGTCGTCTGAAAAACCGATCCTAATGATGACATCATTAAAGATTTTTTACGGCTCACCCCTTTGTATTCACCCTACACACATCATTACCCTTTCCTATATTTACCCCCCTCACATTTGATGAACACTTTATGAATTCCATTTTCATCATCCCCACATATTTTTACACCAGAGTTTTCCATTTTATTCTGCAATGGCTTCTCAACGATTATCTTCATCTTCTTTCTCAAAAGACAAGCACTTCAAAACTCCAAACCTTACCATCGAATCCCTACCCCAGCAGCTAAATCAACACTCTATTGATGAAATGGTTCGTTTAGACGACCATTCACACACAATGGAAACCATCTCAAACATGATTACGGATGAAAAAAAAAACAGAATGAAGACATAACCATCATGTTGCCCAACCTTCCACCTTCTCCAATCAAAGAATGGGCAGACATTCTCACCTATTCTGTGAAGAGACGCCATGCACACATGGAAAACCAGTTGAAGTTGATCAAGGAACATATTCATATCTTGAAGGGCGACAACCAGAAATTTACAAACTCTGCTTAAGTTCATTGTCTTTCTTTATTTTTCATCTACTGTATATGATGTCCATCTTTTGGCTTATCGTTTACATGTTTTTATTTTGATGAAATTTATATATATATATATATATATATATATATATATATATATATATATATAGAGAGAGAGAGAGAGAGAGAGAGAGAGAGAGAGAGAGACGTTTTATATGGATGTTTAGTTCTCTGTATTGATTGGGTGTTTTTTATGATGATCTACGCTTATTACAATTTATTTTTACATTTGTTGTTGACAATCTGTTTATATTTTCTTGATGAAAAAGGTATCAGGTATCCTAAAAATAACATAAACCCTAAAGCTCATAAACCCTAATATCAGTAATTTCCCCAAATCACGATGAACAATGCGTCAAAAAATAAAATGCAAACATACAAACCTGCACTAGTAGATGCTCCTTTGGCACATTGTACGTCTTCTTCATCACTTGATTCAAGGTTAATTCGTACTGGGGCTTCATCTCTCCTCCTCTCACTCAATTTCACCATTAACCTGCTGCTTTTCCTAGTTCTTGTCTTAAAAAAAATTTCATCACATATTAAAAACCATGAAACAAGAGGAATTTAGAACAGATTTTATACGATTTTTACCTGGTAATCGTTTCTTAATCTCATCAGTTTTCATGGTTTTTGTAGCCGCTGAATTTTTCACTCCAGAAAGATGAAGAAAGATTTGTTCCTTCAATCACCACTGATATACCGCTGAAAACCAATTTTCTAATTTCGAAAAAAGATGATGTTTGTTACAGTAGAATATTTAGTTGATTCAAGTTTCCCCGGTTCTAATGTTTCTCTTTCTTAATTTTCGTTTTTCTTTAATGCAGAGGTTTTGATGAATTACCAACTTTGCCCTCATGCCAGTTACAAGAAGTAACGTTAGTCAACATCAAAGCCATTGACCATCTAAGATGATGAAGAAGATCCAACGGCTGAAAGTCCCTCTTAGCCCTCTTACCTTTTTCCCCCTCTTAATATATCCTAACTCTCTCTCTCTCTCTCTATATATATATATATATATATATATATATATATATATATATATATATATATATATATATGAGAGCATGGGAAGTACCACTTGAGAAGCATCCAATGCTTTGTGCCATATTACCGTCACATCACCTATGTTTCAGTCATGCTTAAACCCCCGTACTACCCATGCTTCAACGCTTCAAAGATTTTTATTTAAGAAAATACCCCCTCTCCTCTTTCCTCTTTTTCTCTCTTTCTCTCTTCTCCCTCTCTCTCCTATCTCCATCGGTATTCAACCATCGAGAACTTGTATGCCAAAGGGAGGGGAGGTGGTGTTCCTCTCGGTACCACAATGCCAACTAGGATGCCGAAGGGGTATGTCGAGGATACTCCTCTTGCTCTGGTAACCGAGCCAAGGTTGTGGATAAGAGTTAAATAAATATACTTTTAATTTTTAAAATTGACAACCATAAATTATGTATGAAAGGTTAAAATGTAAGTAAAATATAATTAAGGTGGATTTTTTTAAAAATATGAATAGTTGATTATGAAATATGAGTTAAGATTATCATTTTTAGATATATATATATATATATATATATATATATATATATATATATATATATATATATATATATATATATATATATATATATATATATAGCGTGAGGTTCAACAAAGCCCCCTCTCTTAAACATAGATACCAAAGTCTCAATCTCAACCACTCATTTAAAAGGGCAAAATAGAAATTGAACCAATTTGAAATAAAACCCACGCGCATCCTACAGCCATTCCAAATTAATAAGATGAATTGAATGTCACCCTATAAAACGTGAACAAAGAGTATATCATTTTACGTTAAAAAATGTGAGGAAATCTTATATTTTCTCACATTTTTAATTGTAAGGAAATTTTGTAATTCTTTGCACACATGTATAATTTTGAACATTATTTATTACTATTATAAGTGTAGCTTTTTAAAATAGTTTTTTATTTTTCATACTTATGTAAGTATAGAAGTTGTACACATTTTAAACCGTGAATAACCTAAAAGTAATCTTCACGTTTTCATGAACCGTGAAGAAAAAAACACGAACAATTATTTGTTGTAGTGAATACGAAGTGTTCTTGTAACAAATTCTTTTGTGTTCACTTCAAGTTATTTGAATCATTCCAAGGAGCGAGTAAAAACCAAAGTTAATAGAGACTTAGCGTCGTACAATAAGCTAGCATAAACAAGCCCGTGTCATTCTCCCTATCCATGAGATCTGAATCTCCACTCAACTTTGCCTATCTTACATCCTATTCTTGAGTTATTTTTTTGCAAGAAAAAGAAACAATTAAAATTAACGTGTTTTTTAATTATTTTTTGAAGGTATGGAAAAGAAACCATCATTTTCCTCTTAGCCCCATTAATCGAGATAAGTATGTTACCATTATCCAACATCTTTAGGTTGAAGTCGTCACTATTCTCTAAGATCACTCTTGAACAAGAGACTTTGGTATAAAATGGTAAACGTAAGACAAAAAAAATTAAAGCCCTCATCCAGTTTCCATAACAATCTTCATCAATCATAAATTTAAATAAACTAGAGAATGAATTTTATACTTCTAGCGTCAATGAAGAGCTTGTTGAAGAATGGAAATTAGAGGAGATTGAGGGATCAGTGTACATCATTTCCCGTATTCATGAGAGCAGATTATTCAGTTTCCAAAATCTCATAGGGACAGCTAGCAATTAGTATTCTTTCCTTTTTCAGATTTCCTGTAAATTTGTTTAAATAGCTAGTTCTTTCTCTTTGTAAATTATCAGTTCAGAATACAGAAATTATAACAACTCTCTCTTTAAAACATGGTATCAGAGCAGGTTTACTGCTCATCATATACCTTCTAATCGTTTTTTTTTTCTCTTCCAGCCACCATGTCCGAAGACAACAATTCAAATACTGATTTGTCTCTACAGATTGCCAAACTGTTAAAAAATGGCATAAATTCCCAGCCTTCTAACCCGAAATTATCAGATAACCTACGGATCAATCTTAAGCTCAACAGTCAAAATTACGCACTATGGACTCGAATGATTCGAGTAGCCATAGGTGGAAAATCCAAAGCCCTGTTACTACACCTTACCTCGAATTCTCCAGATAAAGACAGTGAAGAATATGATCAGTGGGAACAAGAAGATTTGATTGTTTTCTCGTGGCTCATCCAGAATATAGAACCAGTCCTCGCCGGCAACCTAACCGAGTACCCCACGGCAAAAAGCCTGTGGGATGCCTTGGTGGTTACTTACAGCAGTGGAAGAGATAAACTCCAGACCTTCAATCTCCATGTTAAAGCCAATGATATCAAACAAAATGATAGTTCTCTTGAAGAGCTATGGATTACATTACAGGGGGTATGGGGAGAAATCGATAGAATCGATCCAAACCCAATGAAGTGCCCTGAAGACATCAAAACTTACTCTAAAATAAGGTCAGAACAGAAACTTTTTCAGTTCCTAAATGCTCTTGACCGAAAATATGAGTCTATCAAACAAGAGATTCTCCGGCTAGAACCTCTTCCCTCGGCAGAAGTGGCATACGCTACTGTGCGTAAAGAGGCCGCTCACCAGAATATTCTGGGAGCAACCAGTACACAGGGCGTCGCAACCGGTTTGGTAGCCACTGAGACAGAAGGCGCAGGGCTTGTCTTAAAGGGTTACCGTCGATCAGAGGGAAGGAAGAGCGGATCAGTTGGGAAAGAAGACAAAACTCACCTGAAGTGTGAACATTGTGGCATGACTCGACATACCAGGGACCAGTGTTTCCGGCTCGTCGGTTATCCTGACTGGTGGGCCGATGGTCACAAGAAGAAGAACCCTAGCCACGATAAGAACACCATGCCAGAAAAGAGCAGAAACCCTAGCCACGAAAATACCGCCGATCGCAAAAACCCACCTGGTTTTGGGGGAATGGCGGCGGCAGAAGATGGAGAAGATGATACTGTTTTTACGATGAGCACATGTACAGGGGGTGAGAGAGGGTATATCTCGAAACCCCCAACCCTTATCCTTTCAAATCCTATTTTGAAAAACACTACTTTTATTTATCTTTTAAATAAAAGTCTTGAAAATTGCACAAAGGATTTTAGAGTGTGTGGACTTGTGAATATGGCCCAAAGTTGTAAAACAAAACAGAAACCCTCATGAATTTTTGACTGTGGAGCTACGGATACAATGACCTATGATTTATCAGATTTTGCCGAAATAAATAACCCGACAAAATCTTATATTCATACAGCTAATGGGGGAAGAATGAATGTTAAAAATGGGGGAACCATTGAGATTTCACCAACTCTTAAAATCTCTAATTGTCTCTATGTACCTGCCTTATCACATAAACTCCTATCAATAAGCCACGCTACAAAGGAGTTAAATTGTTCAGTTCTCATGCAACCCACTTTTTGTATCTTACAGGATATCAGGACGGGAGCGATAATTGGGCGTGGCACTGAAAGACAGGGACTGTACTATGTGGATGAAGTTGCTCAATCTGGAACAGTGATGCTTGCTCATGGAACCAAAGAAAGAGAAGCATGGTTATGGCATAGAAGGCTGGGACACCCTTCTAATGGTTATTTACATGTTTTGTTTCCTAGTTTATTTTCTTCGAACTCAAAATCACTTTGTGAAACTTGTGTGTTAGCCAAAAGCCACCGAAAAACTTTTAAACCAAATAACACAAGGGTTGACTTACCATTCTCCTTAATTCACTCGGATGTGTGGGGCCCGGCCCCAATCTGTGGAGGACAAAACTTTCGATTCTTTGTTTTATTTGTGGATGATTACACACGTATGACCTGGGTGTACTTATTGAAAAATAAATCTGAGGTCCTTGATAAGTTTGCTATTTTTTATACCATGATTCAAACACAATTCCAGAAAAATATCCAAGTGTTTAGATCTGATAATGGGGGAGAGTTTGTTAACACTGATATGAAACAATTTTTTCAAGCAAAAGGAATAATTCACCAAACTTCTTGTCTTCACACCCCTGAACAAAATGGTGTCGCAGAAAGAAAAAATCATATTCTGTTAGAAATAACTCGCGCTCTTCTAATAGAATCTCGTGTTCCTAAGTCTTTTTGGCCTGAAGCCCTTGTTACAGCTGCTTACCTTATCAACAGATTTCCCACCAAAACTTTAAATTCTAAAACCCCTTTACAAACCCTCACTGAATTCATCAAACCCCCTTCTGTCCTTACTTTAGAGCCACGGATTTTTGGGTGCAGAGTGTTTGTTCACATACCAAAATCCAACCGATCTAAAATTGACCCATGTGCTGAAAAATGTGTTTTTGTTGGGTATGGGGTGACCCAGAAGGGGTACAGGTGCTATAATCCCAAAACTCGGCACATGTTCACTACTATGAACTGTGACTTTCTTGAAACAGAATATTATTATGCCTCTAACAACAGTGGTCAGGGGGAGGAAGAATGTGACACACTTAGCTGGTTGAAATATGTATCGTATGAAGAAGGAAGTCATCAACCAAAAGACAGTGCTCAAGACAGTTCAGTCCCCTCAGTGCCCCCCAAGAGAATGCTCCTAACCTGATACCCGAGGTAAGTAATACTCACCCTGCTTCTACCGAGACCGCTAATTCAGATGAAAGTATACAGGAACAGGAGATGGGTACTGCTCAAGAAACAGAACAAAGTGGCAACACTGGAGAGCAAGGAAATGTTGAGCAAGCTGGTACACAAGAAGATACATCTGAACGATATGTCCTCCCTCCAAGAGCCAATAGGGGAGTCCCGCCAAAGAGGTACACTCCAGAAAAGGAGTCCAGGGGATGTAGATATCCAACGGCAAATATAGCCAAAGGAAATCTATCCAAAGAAGCAAAAGCCTTTGTCTCTTCCTTATACTCAGAGGAGATTCCGACCAATATGGAACAAGCCCTGAAATCAAAACAGTGGAAAGATGCAATGGAAGAAGAGATGAAAGCACTTACGAAAAACAATACATGGGAAAAATGTGCCTTGCCACAAGGAAAGAAAGCTGTCGGATGTCGGTGGGTGTTTACAATCAAATACAAACCAGATGGTAGAGTTGAAAGGTACAAAGCAAGATTAGTGGCGAAGGGTTATACACAGACATACGGAATTGATTACTCTGAGACTTTTTCCCCGATCGCAAAAATCAACACAATCAGAGTCTTGTGTTCCGTAGCGGCAAACAAAGGGTGGCCCTTACATCAGTTTGACGTGAAGAATACCTTTCTACATGGAGAACTAAAAGAGGAAGTGTACACGGAATCCCCACAGGGATTCACAAACAGGTTTGGTGAAAAAGAAGTATGTCTTCTTAAAAAATCAATCTACGGTTTAAAACAGTCTCCTAGAGCATGGTTTGGAAAATTCACCGTAGCCATGAGAAACTACGGGTTCAGACAAAGCAATTCGGATCACACTTTGTTTCTTAAACAGAGAGGAAATCTCATAACTTGTCTAATAATCTATGTCGATGATATGATTATTACCGGAAATGACAAAGAAGAGATAATGAAACTAAGGAAGAACTTGTTCACGAATTTCGAAATGAAAGATCTGGGAAACCTCAAATATTTCCTTGGGATTGAGGTCCTAAGATCGAAACAGGGGATCTTCATGAATCAGAAAAAATATGTTCTCGACCTTCTAGTTGAAACTGGGATGGTTGATTGCAAACCAGCGGAGACCCCAATGATTGTGAACCAAAAGCTCTCAGATGAAGAAACAACAGATCTTGCAGATAAAGGAAGACACCAACGAATGGTAGGGAAATTGATATATCTCTCACACACCCGGCCTGATATAGCATATGCTGTGGGAGTAGTGAGTCAGTATATGCATCAACCCAAAAAGGTTCACATGGAAGCAGTCTTGAGGATTATAAGGTACCTCAAGGGTACGTCAGGGCATGGAATCTTGTTTAAAGCAAATGGGCATCTAGAGACTCAGCTATATACTGATGCAGACTGGGCAGCTGGTGACAAAAGTAATCGCAGATCCACCTCAGGGTATTTTACCTTGGTCGGTGGAAACCTCGTTACGTGGAGGAGTAAGAAACAAAAGGTAGTAGCTCTTTCAAGTGCAGAAGCTGAATTTCGAGGCATTGCACGGGGAATAACTGAAGCTCTGTGGGTACGAAAACTTCTAACAGAGATAGGTTTTCCGCCACGGGAACCTAGAGCGATAATAAAGCGGCCATTCAAATTTCAGAAAATCCAGTACAACACGATCGAACCAAGCACATAGAGGTTGATCGTCACTTCATCAAACAGAAGTTGGAAGCTTCGTTACGCTCCCATTCGTTCGCTCAGAAGATCAACGCTGACATTTTAACAAAAGCCGTTAGCCAGAAATCCTTATACGAATGCCTAGACAAGTTGAATTTTGGAAACCCCACCATTCAACTTGAGGGGGAGTGTTGAAGAATGGAAATTAGAGGAGATTGAGGGATCAGTGTACATCATTTCCCGTAATTCATGAGAGCAGATTATTCAGTTTCCAAAATCTCATAGGGACAACTAGCAATTAGTATTCTTTCCTTTTTCAGATTTCCTGTAAATTTGTTTAAATAGCTAGTTCTTTCTCTTTGTAAATTATCAGTTCAGAATACAGAAATTATAACAACTCTCTCTTTAAAACAGAGCTAACTTCAAAATGGTTCACATTTCATTGTCTTGAATTAAACACCAATACGGCAATACATGCTTGGTAATCCAAAAAAAAGATAACCGTTGATTGAAACCCAAATTCACATAGAGTCTTTTCTCACCCTAATCCCATTGTGTGTGTGTGACAATCATAGTCAAGTTCCTAATATGTTACATTTCATCCAAAACCCTTATAAATAATTGAAACGTGTTTCTAACTACCAAGCTACTTCATTAAATTATACACATAATTAAGACCATGCCGAAGCTCCGTCTTGCTGGCCTCTTGCGGCCCTCTTTTTGGCCGTTCAAAAGAAAAAAAAAATACACATAATTAAGACCCATCAAACTATTAACATGGACACTTAATATATTACTCCAAAAGTGGTTCGTGCATAATTTATAAAGTGTTAGAAAGTTCCTATTCAATCATTTATCCCCTTCTATAATATTAGTATGGAGTTTAGTGCTGCTAATACTTGTCTAACCAAGAAGGTATGATCCTTAAAAAACAAATCTTACCAAATATTTGTGAAGCTTATTTAGAGGGCATTCAAAGCAAACTATTTTTTAATTTTACGCAGTTCTGAACTTAATGGAAGACACTAGAAATGCATAAAATTTCTTTGAAGATAAAGTTTGCTAGTTTGGATTCTATTAATGTTATTTAAGGCAATAACAAAAGAAAAAGAAACAATCATTAATAAGAAATGTATGTTATACTTCTATTTATGTAAGGAAAATCATAAACATATGTGATATGCTCGCTGGGGGAGCTTGCAATTACAAGCAGTTGGAGTAGCATGAGTACTTGAGATGACAGCGGGTGAAGCACCGATGCATGAAAATGTTCAAATTTCTTTCATTAAAAGGGAAATGCATTAAGATAGAATGGGGTGAGGTTTTTTTACTTCTTTTTTCATTTCAATTTCAACTCAGACATGCACACTCACTATCTTAATTGTTGTATCAGTGTTTTTGTATAATAACATCAACGGGTCCCAAGATTATCAACTGAAAGTTTTACAATATAATTCACTTTTTTGTTTGTACGAGAATAGAAAATAAAAGAAGTTTTGCAGATTTTGAAGATATATACCTACAATCAGTGACAATGATTTGACTGGAGGCTACTGATTTTGTTAGGTGTTCTAGCACTTAGTTTTCCTCGTTGTTTTCAAAAACATGTCTGATTGGATATTTTTGTTGATAATACCAAGCTGTTAGTTGCTTGATGATCTAATTGGATGTTACTGGTTTAGTTTCACGCTGTTATCTTTAAAATGGTGTTTTGTTTTCGTGTTATTTTTTTAACACGTTTCTAGTTTGACGCTTCTTTTGATATTGGGCTTAAATTCTATACCTGGACTTTTAGTTGATCCAGTGCGACAAACGGGTCGCTACGGTTAGAGTACAGGGTTCAGCCGGTTTTGCGATGAGAGTGTCAAAGGAGAACTATTTTTTGTCCGAGAACTGCCATTGATAAAAGAAGATGGATGATCCCGATTAAATTGTTGTTAATGTAAAACCTTAATTAAATCAAAATTATCCTGTGTTTATTGTAGTTAATGAGCGGTAATTCAGACATTATGACATTTTTCCTCACTTTTTTATACTAATACATCTACCAAACGCAAATGTTTTAAAATACGAAAATTATACCTAAATAACGAGAAAATTATGCTATTTAGTTTTAGACCGATATTGCTACATTTTTTCGAATGAATAAAATCATGTTTGCTTGTTTTTTTTTCAGCATAGCAACAGATGTTTGCACATGTGCATATTACTATGGTTTTTTCAACACATGTCTCGATAAATGCACATGTGCATATGTAAGTGTAGATATATGCACATGTGCATATGCACATGTGAAGTTAGACTTATATCATTAATTATAAGACAACCATTTACAAAATGCATATATTTAAGTGATTATCTAATATTGAATGATATAAATCTAGGTGCATATGCACACTTACACCTAAATGCACAGTGCAATTCAAGCTCAATTTAATGATAACTTCAATTGAACATAAATCACCACTTTCCTAAAGCCATTTTGATGGACAAAAAAGTAACTAAGCGAAAATTTGTAATTGAAGATATCAAAAGGAGTAAATTTAATAATATAGTAATTCCATATACTAATGAATAAGCAATTAATGTTTCTCTAAACCCTAAAAACCAAAAATTACCATGATGTTTTGTACTACCTCCGTC
Source organism: Pulicaria dysenterica (assembly GCA_947179395.2). Taxonomy (NCBI): domain Eukaryota; kingdom Viridiplantae; phylum Streptophyta; class Magnoliopsida; order Asterales; family Asteraceae; genus Pulicaria; species Pulicaria dysenterica. The sequence continues at coordinate 72,135,596 of OX359288.1, read as the reverse complement.
CCATTTTTATTGTCCAGTTTTGACTTTTTAAAGTCTTTATTTTTCAACTTTAACCTTAAATATTTTTGTTTCAGTTATATAATACTTCATGAAGATTATATCAATGAAATTACATTTAAAACATAATGCATTCATATATTTTGTATCAAATATTATATAACACAAACAAAAATATTAAAGGTCAAAGTTGAAAAAGAAAGACTTTAAAAAGTCAATACTGGACAATAAAAATGGAACGGAGGGAGTAAATGATTATCAAAGTCAACATTATCACGTTTAAATCTACATTTTTAATTTCGGGTTTTAATTACTTTCCAAGTACTTTGAGTGAAATTTTTTTAACTACATTTCACTTTTGTGGCAAGTATCACTAAGTTTGAGTGAAAGTGATCAAACCCAACTTCAACCATGGATGTTTCGCAAACATTTCTTCAAGATCATATATAGATAAAATTGAGAAAGAGATAGATCAAACCCAGCTTCAACTATAGATGCTTCGCAAACATTTCTTCAAGATCATAGGTAGATAAAACTGAGAGAGAGATATCAAATCCAACTTTAACCATGGATGCTTCACAAACATTTCTTCAAGATCATAAATAGACAAAATTGAGTGAGAGATAAAATTAAGGTGTACTGAGATGATTTTTATGTACCGATATTATACCAATTGTAATTAAAAGAAAATAAAAAAGACAAGAAATAAATTGGTTGATCCAGAATAGTTCTCATACTATATATAGAGGATGTTCAAATGAAAATACATATATTTGTGAGAATAGAAGACTAAATCTAAATCATTCATTTGTACTAATCTAAGGACTGTTGTTAGTTGTTTTAATAATACTAAAAGGGTAATGTAGTCTTTTAATTAAGTTAACACATCTATATCATATCTTCTAGTCTCCTTTGCTTGAAAGCAAAAACCCATCAAGCCATGAGTCATCATCACCATCCTCCTCACACACTCTCTCTCCTCACATCCCCTCTCTGAATAAATTAGAAGCACATAAACCCATCATCACCAACCTTTCTCCTCACACCAAGAAACAAACAACCGCCACCCTCTTGGCACCATCGTTATCGGTTGTCTATCTCGCCGACTCACTGCAACACCATTGTCTACGGCTATCGATCTCGCTGAATCACTACACCACCATTGTCGCCTTCGCCATCTCCCCTACGGGCTCCAACCTTTGACCCCTCTCATTCTTGCTCTTTTTAAGACACCCCCGCCATCTGCGACTCAACATCCGTTAAGGATACCCATTTCACCGCCAAGGCACTGCCGCTGTTGCTATCATTGTCACAATCTGCCTCCCATTACGTTTCATCAGATTTGGAACCACCAAATCACCATTGTCCTCCACTGGTATCTCCATTTCAGATGTGAATGAGCCACAATTACTCCACCACCATCGGGTTCCTCTACTGACACCACAACCACGACCTTACGCCTGCCATTTCATCTCTCTCTCTCTATTAAGATCAAAACACCACGACCGACATAGCCACTTTAGTTCCCTATCTCCAATTTTACTTTGGAAGATCTCTGACTCCCTTTTCACATATGTAGACTCCGTTTCAGATCCAAAACGAGCCACTACTGGTTGTCCTTCGCTTGAAGACCGATCGAAGAGCCACCATTCCTTTTTGTCGTCGCCAGATACAAAATATAGCTTCCTCAACCACTGACGCCATCACCATCACTGGGTATGCCTCCATTATCGTCACCCATTAATGTATTTTTCTAAAAAATAATGTTTAACCACTTTCGTGATTTTTTTTAAATGTGTAATAGGTACCGATTCCTCGAAGGGTGTTTTTTCTATTCGAATTGTTCATCAGATTAACATTTGTTGTCTAATTTGTACTTTTAATATTACAAATACTTTTGTTACAGTATATGTGGATGCGAATTTTGTTAGATTAGATTTGGATGGTTGGGTTACAATAATTTAGGATACGAGTAGATGATTTTGTTGGGTTTGTTTGTTTGGATATTTCGAGTTTTCCGATGTGAATGGTGTAATTTCATGTATGAACAATACTATTTCAAATGTGAAACGGTATGACATGTTATTATTTTAGATTTAAATAGATCTTATGTTTGAGGTTGGTATGAAGAAATATGAAGAAGAAGTGTTGAATTGGCCTTCAAGCGCAATCAAATCTTCTTTAAGCAGTATGTGTAATTCTCCTCCTGAGATCAAGAAAGTATTGATCAAGGAAAGTTGCCAATACAAAGATGGACCTTATATGAGAATTGTGGTGTGTATCAATTGACAACTTCAGATATGAGGTATGAATACTATTTGGTGGATAGAGTTTATAAGCATGGAGCTGGATAGATGATGACGATGCAGGGTGCAAACTGAATGCAAATGGTATATCACTCATGGCAGAAGCATTGGTTCAAATGATTCTTATCAATTAAGTGAGCTGACAAAGAAGCACACTTTAAAGTGATACATAATGATTTTGGCACCATCATGATGAGCAATAAAGAATTGAAGAACTTAAATGCTTTATTAGAATTTAAGTCGGGGGGAGATTGTTGGGTCTAAATGCTGCTAAGTCAACTTAATACTTTTCATAGTTTGAACTAAACACTGCTAATAGAAATACGAAGTACTACTGCCCTTGGGAATTACAACTACTGAAGTTAATACTTGTTGCATAAGTTAATACTGTTCTATGAAGTTAATGCTGCTAGACCAATATTAATACTGTCAGTTCAAAGTTAATGTTGATTGAAGATTTTAAAGATTGATCAAGATAAGGAAGGTTTCCTACAATCAAGGAAAGATTCATGAGTTCATAGTATATTTGAATTACTTGAAAATATAAGGTAGAGAATAAAGTTTGTATTTAATATTTATCTTGTATTTCAGAGTATATATATGAATGTCGAATTAGCTTGAACTAATCCGTTAGAGTTTTTCTATTGTAATTTGTATTCTTAGAGTTCTAGCCTCAATGTCTTTTGTGATTCTTATATTAGAGAAGTTTTGTACATCTGTCATAATAAGGAAGATTGACGCTTTGTTTGTAATCATCCGATTCAAGTGATCAATACAAGTTATTTTTGATAATCAATTAAGTGTTATACTTGTGTTCTTGTTTAAGTATTAAGATGCAATTACACAGCTTCATTATAGTATTTCAATTGGTTAAGTATAAATCAACTTGAATGAATAAAATTAGAAGTATATTTTCTATTTATCTCACTTAGGATAAACATGTACGTAATTTAATTTATTTTTTAAATAATTACATATCTCTTATCCATCTCAAGTATTTCAACAATGCAATTTCACAGTGAAAGACAAAGTGAAAGTATTTCCTTAACTCCAAAGGTCTCTCTTGATCTATCTGCATGCTCGTTGGCCTCTTTTAATTTGTTTTTCTTCACAAAATAGTTTGAGTTATTCTCCATACAATAAAACTTCTATAAATTATAATGTTGGAACTGAGATATTTTATTAATTTAGCAAGATATTATTATATCGATAAATTAATAAATTATTAATTTAAAGAGTTGGCTTATATTCGTGAGCAACTGTAGGTCCAAGTGTATCTGGTATCATCAATCAATTGAAGCAATCAACACAATGTATATGAGCTCTCTATGAACAACTGTATACGTACGTGAAAGGAACGAGAGAGTTCTCTGGTTAACGTTTTTGAAAGCTTAATTGAATTAGGGATAATTACAAACTATTTATACCTCAAGGGTATTTACAGAATGTACCCCAAACTATCACTAATGTCAAATGTAATATAAAACTTCACTAGAATATATTGAACACAATTTAGGACCTAACATTCTCCCCCTTTGTGTTCAATTTACAATTAAGCATAATAAAGAAATTTATCTATTTAAGTACCAAAACATCTTCCTGTTGAGAATATGCAGAGATTCTTTTTCTTTCTGCATTCAACGTTAGGATATCGTTCTTTGAAGTTTTAAGTCTTCACGAGATCTTCAAAGACTTGTCAGCATTATCAGGTTATATAGATTGTTTATCAGAGATTGCAGTAGAAGCCTCACGCTTTTCAGAATTTACAACCATGATCATCTCTTTTGTCTTCACGGGAACAATCTTGAGCCTTATACGAGAATAATATTTCTTGATTACGCACAGATATTACTTGAGGGTTGCATTGGCTGTTTCAGCACCTTTGAAATTTTCTTTAAACAAAATTTGCTCCCCCTCGAAAGTAGCTCAAGATCTTTAAAATCTAAATTTTTCCAGAACCTTACTCTCTTTCAAATTTGTGAGCAATTGTCTTCTTCTCTTTGAAACTTTGTCATCTTCTCTTTGAAAAATTTAAGACACATTGCACTTCATGTATTAGCTTCCCCTTAACGTGTGAATTATCTTTTCTTTCCATCCTCAACTCAGTAAGATGATTCTCCCTCTCATGATGTTCAGGATTCATCGTGATCATCATGCACATGTAAACTGCAATCACTTGATATTGGCATGATTCTATTAGAATGATATGACAATTAATGTATCGTTGTAACACCGGGATCACATAGATTTCCCGTTAACACATCAATTTAGATAAACTGAGTGACCTACGTTCAGCGTTGGCATGATGTTAGCACTGGTATGATTTCCATCTATCATCGTAAATATCATAAAGATATTAGTCAAGATGTTCCGGCACTGTCACAAAGACATGCAAATGATTCCATAAGTGTCATAGAACAAGAATTAATAGCAAATGACTCTAGACTCAATAAGTGCACGAAAGAAGTTGGGGACCGGAGCAATTGTCCTCCTATTTTCAATATCAACAATCTCCAAATGAGATGTCAATAGTGTATGTGAAAAATCTTCGTGTGAAGTTGAAACAGTTATCTTTTAAGAGATAATTGAGTAGCTGGTGGGGTTAGTGCATTGCATCACTGGGTCCATGATGTCTTCTTCAATACCAGTATAAAACCAGTAGTAGATGTGGCTAACCAGATTGACACTGTTTAGTGAGGATCTTTCTTTTCTTTTGATCCTTTCCTGTTGGGAAATAATCTAAGTTATTGAGTATAAAAATGAGAACTGTTTGGTAAAGGTTGGTGAAACAGTTTAAAACTGTTTGTTGAAAATATGAAAACAGTTGAAAACTGTTAGTATAAACATCTACAACTGTTTGAAGACCTTGAAGCTGAAGACTGTTAGAAGACTAAAGAACTGTTGTGTTCATTAAACAGTTTCTGTTGAGCTATATTTGGAAAATCCTATCTTAGAAGATATCTCGAAATACTTTGAAGATTATCAAGATTATCTCAGAAGATAGAAGATTACCTAACTGTCAACAATTCAAGGAGGATCAAGAGTCTATATATACTTCATTAGATGATCAATTTAGTACGACGATTTGATCTCATTATTCAAAGCATTTGTTCTTATTGTTATTTATTTTCTGAAAGTGTTTAGCCTCTAAGTTTCTTGTTGAAACCTAAGAACAGTCTGTGTTCTTCGTCTAACAGAATAAGTTAGATTGGGGGTGAAGTTTGCTTTTGTAATCATTCTGGTTGGTTAATAAAACTACTGTTTGATTGAATTAATCTCTGTTTAAAACCTTCTTTAATCAATTAAGTGTGATTCCGCAACTTCTTAATTGATTGTGATCATAGTTAAAGATTAACTTTTATTTTACTCTGATTGATTATTTAAAGTTAGTTCTTGTTATTTGATATAATCTATATCCGATCCTGACAAGTGGTATCAGAGCCTTATCATTAAGGTTCCTTTGATCACCAGTTGAAGGTTTTTGCTTTACCTTGCTTTATTTTTCAAAACTGTTTTTTTAAATCAATTTGTTTCAATGGATTCGGGAGGTTCTTCTGATAACAGTGGGTCAGGGTCCAACATTCGTGTTCCCATGCTCAAACCATCTGATTTTGAGATGTGGAAACTAAGAATTAAACAGCATGTCCAACTAATGGACTATGCTGTTTGGCAAATCATTGAAACTGTTCCCACTAATCCCATTGAACTGGATGAGAATGGAAAACCAAAGAAGAAACCACCACCAAAGACAGATGCTGAAAAGAAGGATAGAATGATTGAGATGAAAGCCCTCAACATCCTCCAGATTGCAATTCCCAATGAGTATCAACATCAATTCAAGAAATTTGATGATGCTCATGAACTTTGGAATGCTCTGTAGAAGAGGTTTGCTGGGAATGCTAGTTCTAAGAGAAACCAAAGAGATCTTCTTAAACAAGCCTATGAGAACTTCACCAGTGGGAAGAATGAGAGTATCACCCAAATCTTTGATAGGTTTTACAAACTGGTGAGTCAACTGGAGAGTGCTAAGGTTAGGCTTGATCAAGATGAGATAAATAGAAAGTTTCTTAGGTCTCTAGGTGATGAATGGACTGTATTTGCTGCACAATGGAGAACCAAGGATTCTCTTGAAGACATAGAGTTAGATGACCTTTATAATAGTTTGATAGTGTTTGAGGGAGAGATAGAGGGAAAAAGAAAAACTGTAGTCCCTAGCCACAATGCTGCTCTCCTGTCATCCTCAGGTATGGAATCAAACCATTCATTAACTAACTCTATTGATAGTTGTGCAGGTACTAGTTCTGCTGTTGGACTAGATATGAACACTCCAGATGCTGTTCTTGAAGCTTTTCTTGCCAGCCATGCACATTCAACCCTCACCAATGAGGATCTTGAACAAGTGCACCCTGATGATCTTGAGGAAATGGATCTCAAATGGCAGATGGTCATGCTTACCGTTAGAGCCAAGCGATTCATTAAAAGGACTGGAAGGCAAAACATGAATTTCAGAGCTGATGGCAAGGCTGGATTTGACAAGTCAAAGGTGAGATGCTTCAAATGTCAACAACTTGGCCACTTTGCAAGAGAATGCAGATCTGGTGGACAAGTTCAGAATCAAGGTCAGAGGCCAACTCAGAACCATACCTCCTCAGCATTGGTCTCACAAGAAGGCCATGGATTTGATTGGAGTGATCAAGTAGAGGAGGCTACCAGCAACAAAGCTTTGATGGCATTGACTGACTCCTCCATCAAGATGGATTCTCCAGAATCTGAGGACATACAGGTATCTTCTAAACTATGTCCTGGTGAATGTAGAGCTATGGTTAAGAGATTTAGAGAGCACAATAAGAAAGTATGTGCTGCTCTAAGTAAAATGGAGGAGAGAAGATATGAGTATACTGCTGTGATAGAAGATTTTGAAAAGAAAATTAAAGACTATCAGGCTAATGAACTGCAAATGGACTATGATAGATGAGATTGATAGTCTGAAAAAGAAATTGGTTGAAAAAGAAAGCAAGGTGGATGAACTCACAAAGAAATTGGAGGGTGTGGACATTGATCTTGGAATGTTCAAGGCTGCAAACCTTAAGCTTGAGACTCTGCTACAATCTCAAGTGAGAGACAAGGTGAAAACTGGACTTGGATATAAGGAAACCCCACCTCCATACAATCACACATACATAACACCCTTGTCTGAGGCAGCTGAAAGATATGTCAATGAACCTTTAGCAGATGAATTAAAGTCAGCTGATCCAAAGTTTGAGAGCTATGAAGATGAAGTTCTGTCTGTAGTTAGTGTTGAAGATATTGAGATAGTTGTGAAGAAAGATGAAGTGATTCCATATGAAAATCACATCTGTTGTGAACCCATTTCCACAAAACCATCTTTCAATCCTGTGGTGTTTGTAAAAGCATCCACAGAATCCCTCATCACTGAGCCAACACCTTCAAAAGCAATCCATTCCATTGAAAGTTCCACAACTGTTGCAAATAGTCCCCATTTTTACACTAACAGTTCACACAAGAACCCAAATAGTTCTAATCTAAAAAGCCCAACTGTTAGTACAAAAGCCAAAGGAAAGGAGAAAGTTGGTGAGATTGTGTATGCAAAGAAGAAAATGGAAGCCTCAAAATCTCAGGCTAAACCCAAGCCTAAGAAAAGGCATACTGAAATGCCTGCATGCACATGTCAAAAACATGGTGTCCAAAAGTTTCCTCAATCTGCAACTGTTAGAGGAAATCAAAGAAATAGGAACCAATTCTGGTCACAAAGAACTGGTTTACCTATTGTGAAAACCAAAAAGTGCTACATTTGTGGAAGATCTAATCATTTAGTTCAAGACTGTTACTATAACCCACAGACCAATGGCACTCAAAACAAAAGTCCCAAACTACAGAATAACAGTTCTAAAACTGTTAAGTCAAAACAGATCAACAGTTCTAAGACTGCTAAGCCAAAACTGGCAAACAGTTCTAAAACAGTTACATCCAAACCAACTAACAGTTCCAAAACTGTTTTAGCAAAACCAAAAACTGCTGGTTTGGCTTGGATGAAAATTCAAAAACAAACTGATTCTGGAGAAGGTAAAATTGTTCTTCATACTGAAAATCAAAAGGAATCACAAGTTGATTCATCTGTTTTACCAACTCCACCAGCTGTTTGTTCAAAGGTGTCCACTGTTTATCACAACAGTTGGAAACCACATGTTCTTACAAAGTACTCTTCACACAAGTTAGAGAAATCTAATTTGGATGAAATCAAAAAGAACAAAACTCTGTTTAAGTATTATGACTTGAATGGTGTACCCAAGACCTGCATGGCCTGGGTACTTCCTGCTACTAACTGATTGTATTTGTGCAGAGCATTCATAGGGCGAATCAAGGAGGAATTTGGCATGTGGATAGTGGATGCTCAAGGCACATGACTGGAAATCCACAATGTTTGAAGGATTTCAAAAGAATCACTGGAGGATTTGTAGCATTTGGAGGCAATCCAAAGGGAGGAAAAATCACAGGTAAAGGAGCTGTTGAGGCAGGTACACTTACATTTAATGATGTTTTCTTTGTTGAACAGCTTAAGTACAATTTGCAAAGTGTATCTCAAATCTGTGACAATGGAAACAAAGTTTTGTTTACAGATTCAGAATGCATTATTCTTTCAAAAGATTTTAAATTAAATGAGAAGGATGTTCTTTTAAGAACACCTAGAAAAGATAATGTATATTGTCTTGATCCACAAAAGATTGCTAAACAGAATGTGTTAAGTTGTTTACTCTCCAAAGCATCTCATGATGAGTCTGCCATTTGGCATAGGAGGATGTGTCACATGAATTTTAAAACCATGAATTTGTTAGCTAAAAACAATTTGGTAAGAGGTTTGCCCCAAAAAGAGTTCTCATGTGATGATCATTGTGTGGCATGTCTTAAAGGCAAGCAACACAAAACTTCTTATAAGTCCAAAGAGACTTCTTCCATTACTGCACCTTTACAACTATTGCATATGGATCTTTTTGGTCCTACTTCTGTAGTGAGTATAGGGAAGAAAGCCTACTGTTTAGTCATAGTTGATGATTTCACCAAGTTTACTTGGGTTCAATTTCTTAGAACTAAGGATGAAACTGCTGAGTTAGTTAAGTCTCTTATTCTTAAAATTGAAAATCAATCTGATTTAAAGGTGAAAGTCATTAGATCTGACAATGGTTCTGAATTCAAGAACTATGAACTAAACAGTTTTTGTGAAAGTAAAGGTATTGAAAGACAGTTCAGTGCCCCTAGGACTCCCCAACAGAATGGAGTTGCTGAGAGAAGGAATAGGACTTTGATAGAGGCTGCTAGATCCATGTTAGCTGATTCTAGGTTTCCAATGACATTCTGGGCAGAAGCAGTGAACACTGCCTGTTATGTTCAGAATAGAGTACAAGTAGTCAAGTCAAAAGGGAAAACTCCTTATGAGTTGTTTCTCAAGAGAAAACCTTTAATCAACTTCTTCAAACCATTTGGTTGTCCTTGCACTATCCTCAATACCAAATCACAGTTAGGCAAGTTTGAGAGTAAGGCTGAAGAAGGTTTCTTTGTAGGATACTCCACTCAAAGTAAAGCTTATAGAGTTTTTAACAATGTCACTAGGATCATAGAAGAGAGTATGAATGTCTCTTTCAATGAGCATAGGATCAATATTGAAGGTAATGGACCTGATTGGTTATTTGATATTGATGCATTGTCTAAATCTCTTTCTTTTGAGTATTCTACTGAAACAGCTACAGGTACTTCAACGACTGTTGGTGAAAATCATCAAACAGCTTCATCAAGCCCGAACAGTTTTGATACTGTTAGCTCAAAACCAACAACTGTTGGTTCAAACAAAGTTACTGAAAACTTTGTCGTAATTCCTCTGCTTCAACAAGAGTTATCAACTGTTGATCCATTGTTTGATGCTGAATCTTCAAAGGACATGGAATCCCATGATCCTCAACACCACACTGACTCTGCTGATCAAGTGTGTGATAACGCTGAAAATTCAAGTGAATGTGAGTTTGATCTGTCTAATCTAGGGGATGAACTGACTGAAGAAAACATTCCTACATCAAGGGTTCACAAGATTCATCCAATATCACAAATAATTGGAAATCCAACCACTCCTATCAGAACAAGGAATATGCTGCAAAATGAAAAAGTGGTGTGGATCTTGCCCAATTTGACGTGAATGCTTGCTTTTTGTCTCAAATAGAACCAAAGAAAGCAATTGAGGCATTGAAAGATCCTTCATGGGTAGAGGCAATGCAAGAGGAGCTCTTACAATTTCAAATTCAGCAAGTTTGGAAGTTGGTTGAGCTTCCAAGAGGCAAAAGAGTAATTGGCACCAAGTGGGTGTTCAGAAACAAGAAAGATGAAAGAGGGATTGTTATCAAGAATAAAGCAAGACTGGTTGCACAAGGCTACACACAAGAGGAAGGAATAGACTATGATGATGTTTTTGCACCTGTTGCAAGGATTGAAGCCATTAGGCTATTTCTTGCTTTTGCAAGCTTCAAAGGATTTAAGGTGTATCAAATGGATGTCAAGTCTGCTTTTCTCTATGGAACTATTGATGAGGAGGTATATGTGTGTCAACCCCCTGGCTTTGAAGACTCAAAGTACCCTGACAAGGTATATAGGTTGGATAAAGCCCTATATGGTCTACATCAAGCTCCTCGAGCTTGGTATGAGACATTATCATCCTATCTCCTTGAAAATGGTTTTAAGAGAGGCACAATTGACAAAACATTGTTTACAAAGATTGTTAAAACAGAAATTTTGCTTGTTCAAATCTATGTTGATGATATAATCTTTGGATCCACTAATGACAGCTTGTGCAAAGAATTTGAAGTCATTATGCACAAAAGATTTCAGATGAGTTCAATGGGTGAACTCACATTTTTTCTGGGATTGCAAGTCAAACAAAAGCCAACTGGTATTTTTCTAAGCCAATCTAAGTATGTCAAGGACATATTGGACAAGTTTGGCTATCAAGATGTGAAGCTGGCAAGTACTCCAATGGAAACACACAAACAGTTGGGAGTAGATTCTGAGGGGGAGGATGTTGATATACACCTCTATAGATCAATGATTGGTTCATTAATGTACTTAACTGCTTCTAGACCTGATATAATGTTTGTTGTTTGTGTTTGTGCCAGGTTCCAATGCAGTCCGAAGATGTCACACCTGTTTGCTGTAAAGAGAATCTTTAGATACCTCAAAGGCCAACCAAAACTGCAAAAGATTCACCTTTTGATTTGGTGGCATATTCTGATGGTGGCATAAATCAACCTCTGGAGGATGTCAATTCTTTGGATCAAGGCTGGTTTCATGGCAATGCAAGAAACAAACAACAGTTTCAACTTCAACAGCTGAGGCAGAATACATTGCTGCATCAAGCTGCTGTTCACAAGTGTTATGGATCCAAAATCAGCTTCTGGATTATGGTTTGTCTTTCTTAAATACTCATATTTATGTTGATAACACCAGTGCTAATAGCATAGTTAATAATCCAGTGAAGCATTCTAAAACCAAGCACATTGAAATCAGATTTCACTTCATAAGAGACTGCAATGAAAAGAGATTAATCCAAGTTATGAAAATTCATACTGATGATCAATTAGTTGATTTGTTCACTAAAGCTTTTGATGTGAGCAGATTCAATTTTTTGATTTCCAACATTGGAATGATTAACTTGGACTAACAGTTGTTCATTATTCCGTGTTTTTCACACTAACAGTTTGCAACTGTTAGTTACGTTTTTTAACAACTGTTATCCTTTAAGTCTTCAGAGAGGGAAATGCACTTTCACACATCAGTATTGGACATATCTGCTGACCTGTCTCACAAACAGTTTTCACACCCGTGACTGTCATTGTTATGAGGTAAAGGTAAATTCACTTTCTTGAATCAACAGTTCCAAACTGATAAAGGTGAGTCATTTTGCTTGTTATATAGTGCATTTGATATGACAAGTCACTGCATGCTATTAATGGAAATTACTGGACATTAATGGTCATTAATGGCTATTAATGGACATTAATGCCTCCCAGTTTCTCTATAAATAGCCTTGCACCCATCCTTCACAAATCACACCTACATTTGCACACTCTTCTCTCTGCAAATGGCTTCTAACTTTTTTCTCATAACCCTCAAAGATATTAATGTTAGACAAAGGTATGTAACCATCCCTGCCCCATTTGTAAGAATGCATGAGCTTTGGCAATACTCATCATGTGTTCTTGAGATGCATGATGATCGAGATAGGTTCACCTTGACACAACATCCAGATCCACGTAGGCCAAATAAACCAATTGATCATATTCGTATAAGAGGTGATTTTGAAAATTTCACTCTCTTCCATGAATTGCATACACCATGTTGTCTAAGATTCGTCTTGAACCTGGCAGGCACTACAAACTCCGTAGTGTGGTTCAATGTTCGAAGATATAATACTCGTAACCACCAGAGGGCCTCAGATGATGAGGCAGTGGAAGTCATTGTAATAGATGACTAGTTCCACTGCACACCCACAAGGCAAATTATGACAATCGTCTCTGGTGATGCATATGATGAGAAGGTCTACTGCACACCCATTGGTAGGTAGTATGTTTTGACAATTGTCTAAGGCTTGTCAACAGTTAACGGAGAAAGTTGTCTACACTTACGGTGTAGATCATTGTTCTCCCACACCTACGAGACGGCCTTGCACAATTAGATAAGCAGTACCAACAATGGCTCGTGCATTACATGACCATTCTTTGAAGACAGGCTTCTCAGTAAGGCGATGGCGGCACTGTAGAGGCTATTCTGAACTCGATTCTTAAATAACGAAGACATTCTTGAGCAAGAATGTGATGATGATTGTCTTCCCTTAAAGTTCAGATTTGATGATACAAACTGTTAACGATAATTTGTCATATGAAGATCTCGGAGTTAAGACAGTTCTTATAAGCTGTGTTTAGATCTATAGCACAAGACAGTATTGTTTTCTCAAAATTATTGTATCTCAATTGTGATTATCTTGAATAAAATATATCTTATGTTGATGACTGTGTTCTCTAATGATTTATTATTATTGCTTCAGCATTTGATATATGTGAGCTGAAAGTTTGTTTGACAGTTGCACATTTCTGTTTCATTCAATACTAACAGTTTTCAACTGTTAGCATATGGCTTCGGCAACTGTTAGACAAAGTCCATGTGCAACTGAGGGGGAGAAATTTGTCAACTAAGGGAGTTAACTTTTGAATAACAGTTGTTACATCTTATGAAAACAGTTTCTCAACTGTTAGTTTATTTTGTCCGTCAACTGTTAAGCTATTAAAGGGTGTTTTGGTCTTTGCAGAATTTTGGAAACTTTGAATTGCATTCAACATTCGAAACATATATAAGGCAATTCCCTCCTTACCAAGCAACTCACACGTCCAAAACGAACTTCGATCAGAAACAAACCCTAACCCTCAACATCTCTCAGAGATCAAAATCAAAATGTCTCCTCTTCCATTTGTCAAAGAGCACAATGTGATCGCTTATCTTGAAAAACCAGACAATCTTGACGCTTTTCATGTCATGATTGATTATCTCACGGTATCAAACATTCATTATGCTCTAACTGCCAACCCCAAAATCTATACCTCACATATTGAGAACTTCTGGAAGAATGCCAAAGTCCAAGAAGTTGATGAAGTGCAACAGATTTCTACAACTGTTGATGATATGGAGGTTTCTATAACCGAAGACACTATTCGCCATGCACTACAACTGAATGATCTTAATGGTGAGTATTCTGATTCGGTTGCGTTAGAATATCTACACACCGAGTTACTGAAACTTGGGTATGAGGGCCCTGGGGGTAAGGGTACCTTCTACAAAGGGCAGTTTTGCGCACACTGGAAGTTCATTATCCATACTCTCCAGCAGTGTATAAGCCCTAAGAGAACGGGCTGGAATGAGTTTGGGAGCAACATTGCTCTCGCACTCATCTGTCTAGCCAACAACAGATGTTTTAATTTTTCAAAATTGATATTTAATGGTATGGTAAAACATCTAGGGATCAAGTATGGTCTCTTTTTTATGTATCCTCGATTTGTGCAAGTATTGTTAAACTTTTTGATGCCAAATCTAAAAACACACAAGAGGGTCATTATTCCCTCTGCTCATGTGGCTTCCACTTTGAGCAAACTGTTGATTAATGGCAAGAGTTTCTCTAGTGCCATAACTCCTCCACTCTCTGAAATGGTGGAGTTTATGTCAAGAAACAGGACTGCCAGTGCTGAGCATGAAACTCATCGTATTGCTACACCACCAACACTGGAACCCACAGTCCAAGATACTCAAAATTCCCAACCTGCTTCCTTTGAAAAAGCTACAACACAAGCCCCTGCACTAAAAATATTTAAAAAAAAGAGGAAAACTGTTGGTGCTCCTTCCACCACAGTTAGAGAACCCCAAACTGTTAGCCCTGCACAGGTGCATTCACCTGTGCAGAATATCGAAAGGGAACCTTTGGTGCTGTCTCCCAGGCACAATGAGGAGGAGATCATTCCTCAAGAGGGTGATCATATGGTCCTTGAGGCTGACACTACTGTTTTATTCGCAAGGGATAAACAGGACAGTGTCAACATAGCTAAGACCTCAACCATGGCAACAGAGACTAGTAAAACAGTTTCTGGTAATCCCCAGAACCAAGAAAAGAGGGGTACTGATGGTGATACTCAGGGGAGTCAACCACCAGTGAAAAATGTCAATGATATGGTCACAGTGGAAACACTAACTGACATTGAGACTAGACTGAAACAACATGCATTGACGGATCCTAACTTCGCACCTTACCTTGCTGCTCATTTACACCTAAAGAAAAGGATTGCTCTTCAAAACAAAAGGATAGTTTCTCAAGATGAGAAGATAAAAGAACTGACTGAACAGTTGGAGAAGGCAACTGAAGTACTCAAGGTAGTAGCAATTCACAATGAGGTGCTAATAAGGCAAGATAAGCAGCTGAACTTTCTTGATGAGAATCTGAAGAAGGCAACTAATGTTCTTCATACTCATGAGATGCTGCTTAACAAATCCTTGGTGAAAATCTCTTCAACTGCTCAAGTTAAAGGAAGAAGAAAATCCAAGCAGGAAGTAGTTAAACAAACAGTTC
Source organism: Pulicaria dysenterica (assembly GCA_947179395.2). NCBI lineage: Eukaryota > Viridiplantae > Streptophyta > Magnoliopsida > Asterales > Asteraceae > Pulicaria > Pulicaria dysenterica. Next base: position 72,120,128 of record OX359288.1, on the reverse strand, counting down.
CACAGGATAAACAAACAGTTGTGGCTCCAAATGAGCAAACAGTTGCAACACAACAACCAACAGTTGTAACTTCAAATCAACTAACAGTTGCAAGTGTCCAAGCGATTAATGAAGAAGAAGAAGAACAGCTTTCAAGTGTTGATAGGATGCTAATCAACAGGATGGTATCAACTACAGATGTTCCAAGCACTGAGATTTTCAAATCGTGGTCAACAGTTAAGCAGAACTACTTGGTTGATATTAGTGCTCAATATCTGGGAATAAGTTCTTCTAGAATGGCACAGAAAATCGATGATGGATGGCTTGATGGAAAGGTTGCTACGTTAGAATCTTTACCACCAAAGAAAGGGTATAAAGGGATAGTCATTCAGGAAGGAAAGAAAGAATCAAAGTTGCCTCCTGTTTCAGGCAAAGGTAAAGAAATTGTTGTTGTTTGTCCTAAGCTCAAGCTTTCAAGACAGCAACAAGAAGAGCGTGATCATGAATTTGCATTAAGGCTAGCAGCTGAGCTAAGAGAACAAGAACAGTCTGATTTTGAGATAGCAAAGAAGCTGGCTGATGAGATTACTGCTCATATTGATGAGGAAGAGATAGTAAAGGAAGTTGCTGGTAAGGGAGTTAAAAGAAAAAGGGTAATAAAAGATAAAACAGTTACAGTTAAGCCAACCAAGAAACTTCCCACTTCAAACAAAGCTGCTGTGGTTCACAAAATTTTGAAAGATAAACTGACAGTAGACGTTCAGCAAGGGATTAACAAATTGGAAAAAGAATTAGGTGAAAAGTATCATGTTGTTGAATGGAAGTTTGAAGAAAAAGCAAGTGATAAACATTATATTACTATTGCAAGGGAAGATGGATCTGTTGAGGTGTATGACAATTTTGTACAAATGATGACAAGAATATCACCAGAAGATGTACAAGAATTGTATGCATATGGAATTAAGCATTTTAGTGACTCAAATGAAGGAATCAAGATTCTAATGGAATATCTTACAAGCATTTGCAACCCATTGAAGATTATGCCCAAACTGACAGCAGAGGAAGCTTTTCCCATAAAGGCAGTGAAGGTATATGCAAGATCAAGGACGTATTACGTGGTAATGGGAAATACATTGCATGAGTGGTTTGATTTGAACTTCATTGAGCATCACAAGACTAAGCTGGAGTTTTTGATTAAAGCTAAATTCCATGGAGACTCAAAACAGAAGGAAGACTTACTGAACAGATTCAAAAGGAGATTAGAAGAAATGTGACTCATTACTTATATCAATTTGTCTATGATCAAACCAACAACTTAAATGTATTGTTCAATACTTTAAGTTAGGGGGAGATTGTTGGGAAATAATCTAAGTTATTGAGTATAAAAATGAGAACTGTTTGGTAAAGGTTGGTGAAACAGTTTAAAACTGTTTGTTGAAAATATGAAAACAGTTGAAAACTGTTAGTATAAACATCTACAACTGTTTGAAGACCTTGAAGCTGAAGACTGTTAGAAGACTAAAGAACTGTTGTGTTCATTAAACAGTTTCTGTTGAGCTATATTTGGAAAATCCTATCTTAGAAGATATCTCGAAATACTTTGAAGATTATCAAGATTATCTCAGAAGATAGAAGATTACCTAACTGTCAACAATTCAAGGAGGATCAAGAGTCTATATATACTTCATTAGATGATCAATTTAGTACGACGATTTGATCTCATTATTCAAAGCATTTGTTCTTATTGTTATTTATTTTCTGAAAGTGTTTAGCCTCTAAGTTTCTTGTTGAAACCTAAGAACAGTCTGTGTTCTTCGTCTAACAGAATAAGTTAGATTGGGGGTGAAGTTTGCTTTTGTAATCATTCTGGTTGGTTAATAAAACTACTGTTTGATTGAATTAATCTCTGTTTAAAACCTTCTTTAATCAATTAAGTGTGATTCCGCAACTTCTTAATTGATTGTGATCATAGTTAAAGATTAACTTTTATTTTACTCTGATTGATTATTTAAAGTTAGTTCTTGTTATTTGATATAATCTATATCCGATCCTGACAAGACCTTATGCGCAGAACCTTATGCGCAGACTTTATGCGCAGAACCTTATGCGCAGAGCAAACACTGAGCAGAAGTTTGTATGCGTATAGTTTGCATGCGCAGACTATGTATTGCGCAGTCCAAGAACAAGTATCGACAGTCGAACAACGATTCAATCAAATAATCACATAATACGTAATTAAATAATCTAAAAACGATTTCTATCAATTCCAACTCACTAAACTAACAAACCCTAATGATTAAAAGCATCTATATCTCACATAAACAAGAGAATTAGGGTTTATATACCTACGGCCAGTCGCAAGAACAAGAATAGAAAATTGATCGATTATCAAAGAAATACCAACCTATTTGTTAAATCTTTTGCTATGATACCACTTGTAGGTCCAAGTGTATCTGGTATCAACAATCAAATGAAGCAATCAACAAAATGATATGAACTCTCGGCAGGAAGAATACGTACGTGAAGAACCGAGAGCTAACAGGTTTAATCGTAATATGAAAGCTTGATTAATTTAGGGCTAATTACAAACTATTTATACCTCAAGGGCATTTACAGAATGTACCCTAAACTACCACTAATGTCAAATGTAATACTAAACTCCACTAAAATATATTGAACACAATTTAGGACCTAACAGCAACTCTCAAATTAATGCATCGACCTTCAAAATTTTCATGTCAGTTTACTTTACCTACAATATTTGAATAAACAGAAATAAGCACCTTCAAATTCCTATGTACATTCACACATTAAAGGAACTTGTCAAGTTCATTGTACATAGATCTAGATTGATCACTATAAAATGTCTAATGATAAATTTTAAAATCACATCAACTATGGCTTCTAAACTAAAAGGTGTTAAGAAATCAACGATGACCAATCAACAACGAGAACTATTATGCAAGCGGCAACAACTCTTCACAACTTCTTGTTGTAATACGAGAATACAATGCCTCAACTCTTAAGTGCAACTGGGAGATTTAAATATTAACTCAATATAGATTTGAAGTTCACAAAAAAAACAAGTGACTATAGATTCTTTTCTTACTAGACAATTCTAGAATTTTGGAATATTTTAGTAATTATTAATTTATAATTTCACTGGGACCAATATATTTACATTGGAATTTCAAAAAAAAATTATTATTTTATCGATTGGGGTCCAGTTTTATACTGGTCCCAAGTTAGAACCGGACAAATTATTAATTTTATCGAGGTTATTAATTTATCGAGTATTAAATTATAGAGGTTTTATTGTATAAAATATAACTTTTGAAACACACTTTGTTAAGTATTGATTGAAACACCAATGGGTTCTAACCCAGTGATATTATGTATTGGTGTTTAGTGTTGCTTATGACTTAAGGTTATGGGTTTAAATCTTATAGTAAATAAAAATATGGTAAAGTTTAAATCCGTTAAATAAAGTGTTTCGTTTTTATTACATGTTGTAACCTACGAACTCGATCCTTATAAAACATAACCTAGCTTATATTAGTTTTTATTTTTAAATAAATCATGTGCAATAATTGAATGTCTTGCTTAGAAAAATCAGCTCAGAGAAAGATACCCATTACTCACGAGAAAAACTATGCAAGAAATGAAATTATTAACACATTAGACTTGACAAAATTAGAGAATGTTAGACTTATTCTACTTGACAAAATTAGAGAATGTTAGACTTATTCTACTGCTAAATTATCTCCACATTAGTTAGCTAGAATATTGGGCAGTTAGTCAAGTTTGTTAGCTTCTTTTCAGCAGCCACTTACGCCACTCATGGCTATGAATATTATCATTTGTATTTCCCTTTTAATATAATAAAAGTAACAATTGTGCTCTTTTTTTTTATCTCGTTAGTATTATCTTTTTATGGTATCAGAGTTGTCTCTATTCTTCAATTACAGTTTATAGCCTATTTAAGATAACCTCTTTAAATGACAACATCCCGTTCAACCACAAGCTAGTGGAAACTCAAATCCGGTTTCAAAATCGATGAAAAGTACGTCTTGCCAATATATCAAACTTTGTTCGAGTAAAGTTAAGTAATGAAAATACCTCTCCTAGAAGCATAGATGGTGGCGATCCTCAAGACTCTTGTGTCATTGAAGTTTATAAATCCAAATATATCACCACCGCCAGCAAACACACTAGAATCTGAAAACTTTGAAAGGTTAGATGATTAAGGTTCAGCATACCGTATTTCGTGCCCCCACATGCCCCAACAAAATAGTGTTGCCGAATGCGAATGGCCCAAGCTCTTTACTCCTTTCGCCATTTTAATAATCAGAATGACAATTTATTTTCCACCACTATTAAACATCTTCACTGTGATGGCGTCCCAAAATTAACCCAAGGACAAATGGCCCAATTCCTTGCTCAGTGAGGTATTGTATACCATATTTCATGATCTAACACATAGAGATGTAAACAAGCCGAGCTACTCACGAGCTATCTGAGCTCGGATCCTTAAAAGCTCTAAACGAGCCGAGCCTTAACAAGCTCGAGCCTATATTAAAGCTCATTTAATAAATTACCCGAGTTCGAGCTCTAAATAAGCTCAATACATAATATAATTTATACTTTATGTGTTTAAAATATAAACTATACAATACCCGAGCCTAAACGAGCCTAACTTAAACGAGTAGAGCCTGAGCTTCATTAATCTTAAACGAACCAAGCTCGAGCTTAACATCACAAGCCGAGCTCGACTTTATAAGTGACTGACTCTTTACATTCCTATCTATACGCCCCAACAAAACGGGGTTGCTGAACGCAAAAATCGTTATTTATCTGTAATATCTCGTGCCTTACTATTTCATGCTCGCTTAACAAAACATTTTTGGTATGATGTTTATGCCAGCACAGCTTTTGTGATTAATGGGCTTCCATCTTCTACTCATGCTCATGTTTCTCCATATGAACTCCTTTTCTATCCAAACCATTACTCTTCTCATCGCAACTTTGGCTCTCTCTACTATCCCTTTCTCAGAGATACTCGTCGGGACAAACGGTCTCCAAAATCTATTCCATCTATCTTCATTGGTTATGTCCCACTCCATATAGGATACCTTTTCTTTGATCCCAAAACTTCTCGCACTTACACCTCTATTCATGTTACATTCCATAAGACTAAGTTTGTTATTCCCTTATATAACTTTTAATTTATTGCAATCATCTCTACTATAGATTCTCTATCGTATACCATAGTCTTAGTAACTTCACCTACTCACCCTACACTCCCTCCCTCTCCTCCCCTCCACCCCCCTCTCCCTCTCAGTCATATGCTTTACTATGTATCCTCTCATCTGACATTGAACCACCAACTTTCTTTCAAGCACAAAAGCTTCCAGCATGGTATGATGCTATGGGGAGGGATATCAGTGCCCTTCACTTGAATTGCGCTTGGATAGCTCCTTGACAAGCAAATGTTGTTGGTAGCAAGTGGGTTTACAGAATCAAAAGGAATCCTAATGGCACCATTAATCTGTATAAAACAAGACTTGTTGCCAATGGTTTTCATAGATAGAGGGCACTGATTACACAGAGACACCCCATCCAGTTGTTAACCAATAATTATATGCTTGGTTTTATCGGTTGCCTTTTCTCATAGCTGGGATATTCGTCAGGTTGATGTTATCAACGCATTTCTTCATGTAGATATTACTGAGACAGTCTACATGTCCCAACCGACTGGCTTATTGATCGTGCTAAATCACATCGTGTTTGACTACTCTAGAAAGCCTTATATGGGCTTAAGCAAGCCCCACGTGCCTGGTTTTCTAAACTCTCATGTGCACTCATCTCCTTTGGTTTCTCACCGTTCATATCGGACACCTCCTTATTTGTGTACTCACCGGACTCGGTGATGTGTTATATTCTTGTGCATGTAGATGTCATTATATATTATTACTAGCAGTTCTGTGTTTGTAGGCATTAGGTTGTTCTTCGGTAGTTTTGCTGGTGCAATTGCATCTTTGGATACCATTAAAGTTCAAGCCCTAAAAGCTCAAAAGCAAAACCAGAAACTTATAGCAGTGCTAATTGCCCCACACCAGTAAACAAATCATGAGAGTAAATCGATAAGTTACTATTACTGGCATGAATAAATCTGTAGAGTTTTAACTATCACAAAGGAACATAGTTACAAGTTCACGGCACACTTTACAACTTCAATAAGTTTGGTGTACAAATTTTTTTACATAAAAACAATTAAAAAATAATGTTACAATGTTATGTATATGTCATTATCCCTTTTATATGTATAAAATGTTGTGATATATGGTTGCAAGTGTAACATAAAGGTATGCTTTTTCTTAAAACATTTTTCTATTATAGAAAAAATAAAAGCATCTTTATGGACCAAAAAAGCGATCCAATAAATATTTGCTATAACTCATGGTAAAGAGGTAACTTTTTTTAAATGCAACTTTACTAAAACAAAAAGGTACTAGATTCTCCTTTGCAAATGACCAAAGGATTTTAGTCAAATGAGAGATATTTTCTATCTTTAATAGCTTTAGGATGTATCATCTAACCCACTAAGTTTAAAATACTATAATACTAAAATGAAATTTGGTTAAAGATATGTATTTTATTGGAATAAAGAGGCCCTCACAATGTAATACAAAAAGGTACTTGATTTGTATTTTTTTTTCCTAATGAAACAAAATTATGTGACTAATAAAGCGAAATTAAGATGTCCTCACAATGATAGTCTTGGGATTGAAGATATGAAATCTACAGTAGAAGTCTAGGAATCAAACCTTAGCATCTTCTATTTAAGTGTTACTGATGTGATTTATCCACTCCATATTAATGGTGGAACCCGCCGGTGAAAGACTCCGTAACATGGGTTACCTAAAACTTTCTTGTAAGGAATATTAACAAGCAAATAGATTAATCTAAATCTAAATCTTGTTATAAAGTAAGTGCAAAATTAAAAGGTTTAGATGAAAAGAGTTAAGGAAAAAAGTATATTAATTTTGAGATAGAAAAAGACATAAAACATGTTACTTTGTGGACAAAGCACACACCCCCACATTCCAATCTTATATGATTCCTGATCACTCACTCTTAACATTCATTTCATAATTCCCTCATCATCCTTCACTCTTCACATTCTGTCTTTCTATCCATTCCTACAAAGACACCATTGATTACACTTTCTTGAATACAACAACTTGATTCAATCATCATCATCATTAATGGCACTCATCTTATTTATGGCTTTCTGTCTTTTATCTTTTTCTTCTTCTTCTTCCCATTTGTCATTTGCAGCAAATACAATCTCTGCAGCGCCTGCATTACTACCAACACCAACAGTCTCATCACCACCTCTATCTTCTCCTTCCCCTGCTTTATCTCCTGACATTACTCCTCTGTTTCCTTCACCTAGTGGAGGTGAACTTTCACCTAGTGAATCATCACTACCCACCATTCCTTCCAGCCCTAGCCCACCAAACCCAGATGACATATCATCTTTTGGACCCAACACCATGGCCATCTCACCTTCTGGCAGCTCACTCCCTGTTTCCACCTCTGTTTCTTGGAATCCTGCAATTGGTGCTGTCACTTCATTGGTGGTGTCTCTAGGGGCAATTTGGTCATTTACCTTTTGATTTAAGAGTGCCATCTACGATGGTGGTCGAGGAGAGCAACCACCGTGAGTCCGGTGGTGGTGACAGTGTGTTTGAGGGCAATTTGGACATTTCGTTTGAGGTACTTTTTTGTTTCGTTGTGAATGGAGTAGGAATCATTGGTGAAGGAGCAACAAATAATTGTCTTTTATTTTTCTTTCTTAAATTATTTATTTATGAAATTCAAGTAACTATTTGTAGATTTAAATTTGCCTTGCCTTTTCAAGCAGTATATAAATATTTTACTGTAATATTTTGTTAGGTTCATTCTTGTGGCCATGTTGCTTTGCTGGTCCATGTGATAAGATTTGTCTTTATTAAGTATATTCAAAAGTATATAAAAGGCATGACTTTTAGTAGTCTCTCTCATTTCTTTAATCCTTTTTAAAGGACTTAGAGGACTTAGCTAAGCAAACCACTATAGTTGTTAATCATTGAAGCATTATTATTTCAAGAGACTTCATAATTGTCAAGCAGCAGGTATCTTTTTTATTGTTTCTTTTATTTTCTTTTGGCACTAGAAGTTCAAAACCATGATCAAGTTATCATTGGTTTAGTGGGTATTAAAGTATTAAACTATCAATCTAGGCCCTGCAACTCATGTGTTGTGAGCTTATACATCTTTAAACAAGGATTAACAGCATATGGGATGGCAGTTAGGCAGTTATGTTTGCGTTTTGAGCTCGAATTCTCAAGATTGAGGAAAATTCTAGTTTTAGGCTTTATAAAGAGATCCACATTCTGACATTCTACAAGACATAGTGAAACAAGACCATGACCAAGTGAGTGAGCAGTGGCGGACCTACCCTTTGTGGGGGGGTCAAGCGTCACCGGTCCTTTGGCGGTTTGCAGTGTTAATTTTCGACTTTTTGATACGTTGCCACCGGTAAATTTTCAGGGTGCACCCGTGATGCCACCAAAATCAAAGGAAAAATGAAAGTTTTCTAAAAAAAATGATAAAAAATAGTTTAATCTTTCAATTTATACCTTTAAAATCAAGTTTTAGTTAACATTACTTCATATAAATTGTGTTTTGTTTTGAATTTTGGCTCTAAAATACCATAATAACAGTCGAAATCTCGTTAATCCGACCCGATTAACCGGAAACCCGAGAAAAAACCCGAACCACACCCTCACTTTTATTTAATTTTATTTTCGCATTATATGTTGCTACCGGTCCCGAGAAATCCTGGGTCCGCCACTGTGAGTGAGTGAGTGAGCGTTAGTCGAATTATATCCATCAAGATCCTACTAATTGTGGCTTGTGAGTTTAGATCTCTTCGTGTTGGTTTCTTGGCCTTCAAACAACATTTGAGAAGTTATAGTATAGCAACTAATCAACTGTGTATGCTTTTCTTTCTTCGAGCTCTGGATCTTGATATCTAGGAAAGAATCAAGACTTTAAATTGTGAGTTCAAATTTCTTTGAAGATGTGTATATTTTTGCTTCCCATATTAAAACCATGACTAAGAAAGTAGGGTTGTCAATTAAGGCCCTACAACCAATGGTGAATCTATCATTAACATAAAAAGGGTACAACTTGCAAGTAAAAGTGATCTTTTTTGATCGGTAACACAAAGGGGAACACTAGGAAGGAGCTTCGGTTGGTCATTACTCCGTCTAACGAACTCAAAATTTTATAAAAAGAATTTCTAGCAACATGCTAGAAGTCAAGAATACAAGTGTTTACAAATCCTAAGTATAGATCAAAATTAGGGGTGTTCACGGGGCGGGACGGGGTGGGTAGTAGAATTTTTGCAAACTGTCACTGCGGGACTGGTAACTAGTTTTAGGAACCGTAACCGACCCACAAACAGTGTTCCCATTGTGCGGGTACCTGAAGGGAGGTGGGTATCCACAGTTTGGGCACATGTACCCTAAACTTGAGTTGTTTTTTATATTTGTTGTTTTCAACAAGTTCGAATTCATAATAAAACAATAAACAATGATAGAAATATGTCAACAATAATAAATAAATCACTGGCAGAAGTCGAACATATCTTCAATGAGAGTCTCGTAGAAACAAAAAACCAATATGATCAAAGTTGACATTGTTGATTGATTTCGATGTCTCCATGTTGAACTCTCAATCGTTACAGCCTTGCAAACTCTCGATATAGAAGCTCAAAATAAAGAAGAATTGGGGAGACGGTAGGGGTTATTAGAGATAAGTTAGGTTTGAGAAATTTAAGTTTTCTAATAGTTTTTGTTATATATATATATATATATATATATATATATATATATATATATATATATATATATATATATATATATATATATACTTTAAAAGCATACGGGCGGGGCGGGTACCCACGGATATCGAAATTTAAAAACCAAACCCGCCTCTTGTTCATCAGGTACCCTAGTTTTCGGGGTTTTTCGGATTACCGGTTTTACGGATATCCGTTTTTCGGTTTATACGGAGTTTTTCGGTTTTTTTAGTAGGCAAAATAACTTGTTCATTCGGTTTTACCCTAATCAAAATAACTTGAAACAAGATGAAGGAGGGATGCACCAATCAACCCGCCCTATTTGCTAGATTACATTTATTTTCCCTATTTTTAATACAAAAGAAAGAATATACTTGGATTTGACTACTCACCAATACGATATCCTTGACTTTTGTCATTTTTAATTAATCTTCCATACAAACCATAAGTAGGTGTACACCACTCCCATAAATGATTTCAGCTTAATTCTTTAAAACCCACTATATTCCCCCATGTGAGAAGGTTTGAAATTAAGTTGCAATCAATTCCCTACCATGAACCAATTCCCTCCGGTAACTTCCTTATTTTCAAGCAAAAGATGGGTTTCGGATTTGTCCACCTCACCACTTAGAGAAGAGGATAGTGACAAAAGAGCAATCCCTCTCCTTTGTAAATTCATTTTAGTAGCCATCCTATTGTGAGCAATTCTCCAAGCATTTTTTACAAACTTTTAATGGCACACAATTTATTCCATAAAAATGATCCACAACCCAATTTTCTCTACACTAATCACTCAAGAGCCCATGATACATTTGAATCCAGTGTATAAACCAACTATCAAGAGGAATGTTTACTTTGTCGTAATCTTTAGAAATTATAAAACGTTTCTTCACACCCCAGATATCTTACCAATTCGGATAGCCCTCTCCAAACTTCCATTCGGGTCGTAAATAGATTGAATTACCCTTTTCTAAAGTGAGTCATTTGATGATTTGAACCTCCACTCCTATTTCACTAGTAAGGCAAGATTAAGGCATTTTAGACTACAAGAATCAAACTACAATAAATCCAAGCAATTCGCTTGGAATCTTCCTTAGTAAGAACTTAGAGCAATAACTCTCCAACTTTTACATAATTTTATCGAAAACTATGAAAAGTGAAAAAAAATAAAGCCCCAAACTTCACAACTCCGACTTCAATAAAGTCAGCCTAGTCACCCATGAAAATTACGTCATCGGTGAATTGCAGATTGGATATCATAGGCCCATTCTTTGACAACTAAATACCATGAAACACACCTTTAAAGACCGTCTCATTTAGAGATGCACAAAAAATCCGAATATTCGATTTTGTGTAAAAACTATCCGAACCGGTTTTTTATAAAACCGGATTTTTTTCAAACCGGAGCGGATTTAACCGGTTTTATCCGATCCGATCCGGTTTTAATCCGATCCGAAACCGGTTAAACCGGTTACACTTTTGTCCGAGAAAATCCGGTTTTAATCCGTACGAAACCGGTTACACCTCTGTCCGAGAAAATCCTGTTACAATCCGAAAATCCGGTCCAAAAAACACCGAAAAATCCGGTCCGGATCTTATCCGATCCGGATAGGATTAAAATCCGAAGATGTGCACCTCTAGTCTCATTCATTGTTATATTTTACACCTCAGCAGTCCGCACCTCGAGATCCATTTCTCCCATTTGATTCCAAAAGTCATATGCTCCGACATTTCATCAAATTAGTCAATGGATAGGAATCCAAGGTTTTGTCAAAGTCAATCTTAAAGCTTCTTTTTGCATTTTTTAGCCCAAGCAATTATCTCACTAATTATAATTGACCCATCAAGAATACTCCTTTTTTTAATGAATGTCCTATGCACTCGCCCAATAACCACTTTTATCCGATTTGCTAGTACTTTAGCTTCAATTTTATAAAAACAATTCAGCAAAACTAATAGGCCTAAAGTGATAAGTAAGCCTATCTTCGAAGCTTTGACATAAAAGGCTGAATCTTAGATCCTCTTACTCTTACACCTGTTGTGGATTCCGCCCAAGAGGAAATTCTATATTTTTTTAAGGTAAAACCATTAAATAGCTGTCATCTTTTCCCTATATTCTACTGTAGCACGTCTATTTTTTTATACACATGTGGCCAGCTAACTTATAAAAACGTGTTAACATGTCCATTTTGTTGATTTTGACATGCTATAGCAGGTCACCTTTCCCTCCTCATCTTCTTCACCTTAAAAATCGAAACTTTAAACTCGAAACTCTCCATTTATACTTGATGAAAATTCATGAATATAGTGTCCTTTGAAAGGTAAAAAGATTACCTTTTATGATATGTAAAGAAAATTATGTAAAACAATTAAGAATTGAGCAAAAAATATGTTTTTTGTTTTGTTTTAGACTTAAAAATCGTATAAAAATTAACACTTTAAACTCGAAATTCTCCATGAATACATAATGAATATTAATGATTCTTGATCCTATGATAAGGTAATCGAGTTATCTATAAATTAAAGCAAAAAAGAACGGAAAAAAACGAGTTTAAAATGAGTCAAGTCATTAAATGTGTGTGTGATTGTGATTGGTTGAGAGGGGGTAGGGGCGGCCTCGTTCTCGATCGAGATTCATTACCCGAGCATGCTACCCTCCAGGCCTACTCGATTGTTGCGTTTTGGTGTTCCCGTGCATACTCGATGGCACCCGAAGCCATTGAGTAATGCATAACGTATGGCCTTAAAGTAAATGGTGTAATCGAGCCGAGCTGGCATAGTTTGAAGCTCGAACTCGACTCGATACCAAAGCTCGAAGCTCGAAACTCGACTCTAGCTCGGTCAAGCTTTGGTTTTCAAGCTCGAACTTGACTCGAGAAAGCCTTCGATACTCGAGCTCGACTTAACTAAAATATAATAAAATAGAATACTACAACAGGTTTGAACTTTTCAAGCAACAATTACTAAGGACATGTATGTAATTTATGTATATGTAAAAAGATAAAATGGTAATATAATAGAAGCTCGAGTAGGCTTGCGAGCCTGATGAGTTGAGTATTAGGGAACTCGAGCTCAGCTAGAAACCCTACTCGAGTAGCTCAAGCTTGACTCGAATCACAACGAGATGATTCCAAATATTTTCCGTGTCGGTCTTGAGTACCCGCCGGTTAAACCCATTCCATTTAAGCTAATATTTATAGTTTATACATAAAAATAATTTACACTTTGTTTGTATCAATTGAGATATTCCCTTTTAGCTGGGCTAAGTTAGAGTGTCCAGTCCAGTACAATTTGAAAATAAAGTCTCATGTGTTTTTTTGAATTACATTCTGGTTCCACCTCTGAAAGGGTTCAACAATACAAGTTTATATAGCCTCTCTGGTAGTGATTTTAGATCTCTTTGAAGAGGCAAATTAGATTCTTTTGCCATAGGAAAACCTACAAACTAAGAAGTTTGATTTACATTAAGGTTTTGAACCTGTAGGTTCTGAGTTTAGATCTCCTTGAAGTATGTAGGACTGTTTGCCATTTCAAAACCATGGTTAAGCAGATATCCATTAATGCTCTCTTTGAAAATGTTATCTATTGAATTTATATTGCCCTTTCAAAACCATGGTTAAGAAGTTATGGTGACTGTTAATCAACTGTGTTCACTTTTACAAGCACGGGGTTTTCGTTATCTAGGAAGGAATCAAGATGGTAGGATTCGATGCATCAATAGATCTACATTACTACATTATAGTACAATACAACATTCCGTAATAAAGAAATCGACTAGACAATCTTTGAACAAATATAAACAAAACATAGACGCGTACAGATTAAACACAAATACACTAGAACATCAAAATGACCATCCATCCCAGAAATGATCCCACTTCACTATTTTCTTTAACAAATATATTTTTTTTTCAAAAATAAACAAAGATGAGTCTTTACTTGATTTTTCGAAAAGGGTAATTTGGGAATACAAAAATCTTGAAATATGCGAAGTGAATTTTTTTGATTGGGACAAAGGGGCAGTATCTTAGAAAGAATATCAAGAATATGACACAAAATATACCTGGTTGAGTAAAAAATAATGTGTAGAATATAAATCAATCTAGAGAGGAACAGCAGCAGTAGCTTCACCATTAAATAACCTTCCCCAAAATACCCCTTTCAATTTGGTGAACTCAAAGGGACTGCTGCTGTTCACTTTCTTGGAAGAATCTTTAGCAATTCTTGTTTTGAGATTTAAATTTTCTTGCTTTAGAAAATCCATAGAAAAACTAAGCTGTCTTATGGCCTCTCTCTTCTCTTCATCTTTCTGAATCAACTGCTCCTTCTGAATCTTGTTTTCTTCTCTCAATCTATCAATTTCTTCCCTCAAATTCTTCATTAACTCTTCATCAGAACTCTTAACTTGTTCGGTTTCTTCATCGAATTGGGTATGTTTATATTCTTCTTCTTGTAAAATATCATCATCAATAACCACAGATTCACCAGAATCATAATCATGGTCAAAGTCAAAAGACTCGGAATAGCTGTCATATGATTTCTCTGATTCTTTAACTAATGGGGAGGTTTTGAATTTGGATAATAAGGGTGAGGGGCAAGATGTCCATGGAGTCAAGTGGCGGAGACCACCATCAAATTTGACTTGATCATATTTTTCTGCTAATGAACGGTGGGCTCGATAGAGATCCTCAACGATGTTAATAAGCTCGGGTCGTTTCTTGTAATACATCTCTGCACGCTTTGCAAATGAATCTGCATCTTCCTCAATGAGTTTAAGCATTGCCTCTGTCTTGTCGTCCAGCTCTGTTATTATATTAGCAGTTTACAAGGTTATCGAATTGGTTGAGGTATGAATGAAGGTGGGAAATTTGGAATTGAAACTGTAAAAGAGACATACTAATCAAATCAAACATGGCTGATATCTACATAAAAACCCTAATTTCAAACAAAAATACAATCAAAGTAGATAGAATTAAGTGCATATAATGTACCTGCAAGAGTGGAGTGTAGCCATGGGGATTTCCTTGGGATGGTGTTGCTCTGACTATCAAACCACCACCATTGTGCTGATAACTTGCTCTTTCCCTCCATTTCTTCTTCTTCTTCTTCACCTTCAATTCATCATCCCAATTTTCAAAATCAGTTACTTAAATATATTTAATTCCCTCACAAACTAGTAGCATTAACCACCTCCGGAGTTACGATTTCTACATATTTTAGTCTAAAACGGGAACCGCGTGATTTATTATCAATCGATTATGGATAAAGCAACGTATGTTAGCAATTTGGGGGTAATTCACTGCATTGGGCGTGTGTAAAGAAATCGAAATTGAAATCGAGAAACGTTAATTAAACCCAAATGACCTTACCTTAAGAACACAAGAAGCAGAACGTTAATGGCGTTCCCTCTCTACTCTCTTTCCCTCTCCTCTCTGTGTGTCTCTCTAGCAGGATGAAGAAGAACAACAGTGAGGATACTTAATACTAAGTAGGATGATGTGAAAAAGAAAAGATTCACACATAACGGCACTAAGAGGAGCGCATATGAATGAGACTGTCTGTTGTAAAACAAAAAAAAGGAAGAGACAAAAAAGAAGCATCCATCATGTGACTGTGAAACCATCGACACAACGGTCGAAAAACGTCGTATGCTCAGAAGTAACGGTTAGCTATTCCACCGACTATTGTTTTTCACTTTCCCCCGTGTCCGTTTTAGCTAATTTTTTGTGTTTTTTCTTATTTCAAGTCAGGTTCGCAAAGTTAGAAATTAAATTAACAAAATTAAACTTGTTAAAAATAAAGTAGGAAACTGGAATAGTATGTATAAGATACTTCATTCTTTTTTAAGTTTAGGATTAATCTCAGGTAATAAAAAATATAGATTTAAAATGTGTGAATTTACTATTGAAAAAAAAACATAAAAATAAACTCATAGTAAACTTACTTCCCAAAACGGTTATACAATAGTACAATACACACAGAGACTTCTAGAGAATCTTCAACAACACACAATAATGCAAATCAGACGTAAGCGGTGACGCAACAGCACAGACAATAATGCAAATCAGACGTATGCAGTGACGCACATATAAAAAAAATCAACAAACTCCTGACAATAGATAATTTACTTCTTGAAAATTTCTACAAGTTGTACATATCTTTTTTGACTTTATGTAAATTATTGGTATAGAACTTTATTGTTTATGTAAATTATTGGTGTAAAACATTTATTGTATGTTGTCTTTTACTTCAATTGATCGTCTATAACGATCAAAAGTTCATTTGTAAATAAGGCAGAGAACTCAGAAATCAATAAAATTACGAGTTTATTCAGAAAACTCATGACAGCTTAAAACACTCTCTTCTACTCTCTTAGAACAATCCTTACTCCCTAAACACTTCATATTATATCCCTTATCATTATCAAAAAACCAAAAATATTCTTCTCGTGGAACTACCGCTGCAAATACTCTCTTGTGCTTCCAATCCCCACATTTCTAAGTGAGTTTATCGTTTCTCTTGTTTATTTTTATCTTATAATGTCATGATTTATTTTCAATTTTAGTGGTTTAACGGAAACCCAAAAAATCCGTCATACCTCCCTTGTTGGTAAGAGCATGGAATGGTTCTGAGATCTAAAAGACTAAGACAGGCTCGAATTATTGGTGGCATCATAAGTCCACATTTTATTATCGAGAACCCGCTTAGGTGAGGATTGAAGAATTATTTTGTGTTTATGATATTATAAAGAAGGATATGATAAATTTTAGGGTAACATTGTTATCTGTCTGTTATGTTTATTATCTGTTTATTATATATTTTAAAGGGATATAAGAAAATCTTATAAGGAAAATGGAATAAGGAGAAAACTAGGAGAGTAGAAATTTATATAATTATTGATTCCTCATCTTCAACCAATATTTTCAAAAAACTTGAGTTTTTAAACCTAGAAGTCAACGATAGTTGTTTAGATCGCAATCATCTTAATTGCAAATTTAGTACTAGATATAAACATAGTTTACATACAGAAAATATACACTTAAACGGTATAACAGATCTACTTATTAATTTAGGAATAAATTTAGAAAAAGAAGATAAAAATAATTACACTACTACGGAACGCTTAACACAATATATATATATATATATATATATATATATATATATATATATATATATATATATATATATATATATATATATATAATTTGAAATAATAAACAAGTTAACAGAAAATTTGGGATATATTAAAGATCAAAATAATCAAATTATAAAAGAATTAAAAGATATTAGAAAAAATATTCCTAGTAAACAATAAATTCAACAGTTAAATTATTTATTAGAAAACAGTAAGTCTAAACATATTGAAAACAAAAGTTTGTTAACTAAAGTAGAAACACAAATTACAAACTTAGAAAAATTAGTAGATACAGTTAAAAAGATAGTAGAAGGATAAACTGGAGTTATCAAAAGAATAAAAAAAAGCATTAGAAGACGCTAGTAAGTATAAACCAGAAGAAAACAAAGAAGAAGTAACAGGGTTTACTAAATATTCAGAACAGGGAAAAAGTGATAAACAATATCCTATATTATTCAACTTTATTATTAGTTTACTATTATAAATTATTGAAAAATTAAACAAAATAATTAATATCTTAGAAGATAAAAAAGAAACAGACATAACTACAGTAAGTGATATAGAAAAAATTACAGAAGCAATAAATAAGTTAAACATAGAAGATATTAAAATTAATAGAAAACCTAAACCCTATAAACATTGGTTACCAAAAAAATGAATAATCAAAATTCTACAGAAAGGAGTAGATCAATGCAAGAAGTAAAATATTCAACAAGTAATATACAAGATATCATAACATCTGATTCACTTATAAATAGAATACTTAGAAGAGGATCAGGATCAAACAACAATGAACAAATAATACAGTTAGAACAAGAAATTGACATTGATAGAAATATAAATCTATATAATCAACATCAACTTGATATTTTAAATCCCAAAATATTATATCAAACAGGAGTTTTAAATATAAACACAGTATTAATTCAAAGCAGTAGAGAAGAAAGTCTTAGAGTAATTGACAAAACAGTAACTATAGACTTATTTTCACCCGAAACAATACAAAAAATAAAACAATCAGGAAAACATTTTGCACATATAGGATTAGTAGTTATAGGAATCAAAGCACTAGGAAGAAAAAATTTAGGAACTAAACTATTAGCATTATTGCTAGACAAAGGTTGGAAAACAGAATTAAAGAAAGCAATAATATCTGGAATGGAGGTTGATCTTAGCCAAAACACAGTTTTATTTTATTGTACACCAGGAATTTTAAAAGACATAAATGATTTACAAAAAGTAAAAATAGCTTTACAAACTAAAGGATATAAAAATTATGAAGGAAATAATATAGTAATAAGTATAGGAGTACTAGGAAAAGCAAGTAACAGATCAGGTATGAAATACAAAGTAAATATTGAAGGAATAGTTAACACTATAGCTTCAAAATCAATACAAATGATAGATCCAATTAAAATAGATCCTGAAGAATTAGCAGGATTAGAATGGCAATTACATGATTTAAAAGAACAAGAATATGAAGTATTAAAAAATGAAGTATTAAACATTAGAACAAATAATTAATAGAAAATTTACAGAGTTAAACATTCAAGAAGAAACAGACGATATGATTATAGAATGCATAACAGAATTAAGAATGACATATGAAGAAAGTTACAAAAAACTACAAGAATATTATAATCTACCATTAGTAGAAAACATTTTACAGGGAAAAACTATGTTATCAGATTTTTATAAATACGATCAAAACTTTATGGACACAACCCATGACAACATATCAACAAGAATCAAATATAAGAGGAAAAGGAAGTAGATTACCTATAGGAAATATATACAGTGGAAGTATGTTATTATTAGAAAAACAAAACCTTAGTTATGGACAGATGAAATTTTAACATGGAAACAAACAGTAGTAAGAATGTGGGAAACCAACAAAAAAGATAGCATGGACATGTTTGCATACTTGGAAACAACCCTAGGACCAATAGCACTAGGTATTTGGTAAAGTAAAAAAGCCCAAGACCCAGATGAAGTAAATAGATTAAAAGCCTTAGGAGACAATCCATACAATTTTACATCACAAATTAGAACTCTTATATTAGGAGTAGACCCAGCAAAAAACAGTAGTTTATTACAGGATACAGCAATTAGAAACTTAGAACAATTAAGCATAGCAGATATGAAATATATTAATGAATTTACTTTAAACTTTACACGATTATTATCGCAAACAGGACAAGCTATGGATGATAATTTATGCGATAAGTATTTTATAAAGCTACCAGGAGATTTGGAAAAAAATATACACGAAGTATGGAAAAATAATTATGGAACTTACAAAAATTTAGGAATCGGACCTAGAATAACTCATACATTTTCAATATTAGAAGAAAGATGTAAAGAGGTAGCCTTACAAGAACAGTTAAAGAAGAATGTCTACGCATTTTGTAAAACAGTAATTTATACACCTCAAGCATATGGTTATTATAACAATAATAAGAAAAAACTTAGAAAAAGTACTACATACAGAAAGGAATATAAACCTTACAATAAAAAATATGTTAAGAAATCACAAACAAGAAATTGTAAATGCTTTATTTGTGGAGACATAAAACATTTAGCAAATAAATGTCCTAACAGAAACAAAAACATTGAAAGAAGCAATCTTGTAGAACAAATAGGAGAATATGAAATAGAATTAGTAGAAACAGACAATTCAGATAATGAATCAATATATAGTATATACAGCGATAATGAGACAGAAAACTCATTAACAAAGGTTACTTACACATATGTTAATACAGAACAAGAAGAATGTGAACATAATTGGATTAAAAACAGGGGTAACAACTATATAAAATGTTATAATTGTGGATATTATCCTAGCATTGAAAAAAGATTACAATGTAACATTTGCTTTAAAGAAATTTGTTGTTTATGTCTTAAAAGGGTATTCGATATAGAAATAGCTGAAATAAAAAATGCAAAACAAACAAAGGAAGAACCAAGCATATATAAAGAAAAATTAGAAATAACAGCTGAATTGCATAAGTTAAAAATAAAAAATATAGAAGAAAAAATAAAATATATAGAAGATTTAGTTGATAAGAAAAAACAAAAGCAAGAAACCTTTGATATAGAGAATCTAGATATAGCAAAAATGTCTGAAGAAAACATATATATACAAACACAAGGATCTGCAAATATGATTAACGTACAATACAGATTATGGTTAAGTAACAATAAATTTTTAGATTTAACAGCCTTATTAGACACATGAGCCACAAAAAGTGTAATATCTTACAGTTTAGTACCACAACAATATCATAAAGAGTTACCTTATAAATTAATTACTAGAACAATAGGAGATCGTTTAATTTCAATTACACATTATATAGAACCTACGGGTATACAATTTCTTGATTTTTCAGGAAATTTTAGTATAAAATATGACATACCACAGGTTAATATTAATCCACAATGTATTAAATCAAAAGATTTTGTTCTTGGTTTAAACTTTATATTAGGATTAAACGGAGCTATTACAATAACACGTAATGTTGTAACACTTAGTAAAAAACTATAAAGCTTCACAACATCTCGCTATATTAATACATCAGAGTTTGCACGAAAGCGTGGTGGACAAGGGAATTTAGAATTTTTAAAACACCAAAATCAAAACCATAAATCCTATATAGAAAACGAAACGGTTAAATTACTTACGGATTTCTTAACACATGGAAAAGATATTACAAAAAGCCAAAATTATCCTATAATTTTACATTTAGAAAAAATAGGATTTATAGGAGAAGATATTAAAAAATCAAAGGTCAAATATATATGTAAATTTAAAATAAAAAATCCAGATATTAAAATTAGAACAGCTAATATAGAATACAGTCTTTTAGACAAAGAAGAATTTAGAAAACAAATACCAGAAATGTTAGAACAAGGATTAATTAGAAAATCAGAAAGTCCTCACAGATCAGCAGCATTTATAGTAAGAAATCATAGTGAAATTAAAAAAGGAAAGGCTAGAATAGTTTACAATTACAAACGCCTAAACGATAATACATAAGATGATGGTTACAATATCCCAAATAAAAACACTCTCAAAGATGAGAGAGAGAGAGAGAGAGAGAGAGAAAGAGAAGGAAGCTGGTGGTGGTCATGGAACTTTCAGAGGAAAATGGTCAAGGCAAACTGGAAGAACACAAGAAACAGCAGTCTTCTTCTGCAACTTTCCATGCGGAACAAGTTCTATGAAGCTGTGGAAGCTATTTTTGCATTTTGGAAAGGTGGTTGATGTCTTTGTGTCAAGCAGATTATCAAGAAGCAACCAACGGTTCGGGTTTGTAAGATTTAAAGAAGTCAAAGACGAAGGAATGTTGATTCGTAATCTCAACGGTATGTGGATAGGCACCTACAAACTGAGGTGCTTCAGGGCAAAAGATAGACCCAATGGAGTTAAACGGAAGGAACAAAATGAGGTGGAACCAATAGATGGGGCATTAAAAGCGACATGGAGGAGAAAATTTAATGCAAATGATGGCCTTAAAGATGGAAGAACTTACGCAGAAGTAGTGACAAATAGGAAAAGTACATCAGTTAATGCAAACCAACAAACATACAATTTCAAGACTCAGCAACATTATAACTCTGCATTCAATGCACCAGGGGGCCATATAAAAGACCTGGAAACAGTAGAAGGTCTAGAGGAAATTTTAGCTAGAAGTGTAGTTGCAAAGTTAAAAAATGCGCAGATGATGGAAGACATTTCTCCAATTCTGAATGTGATCTGCGGTTGCTCGGTGGAGTGGAAATTTATTGGTGGCAAAGAAGTACTTATAACATGTAACTCCAGTGAAGCAGCAAAAAATTTAACACTCAATAAGGAAGGCGAGTTATGGAAGTGGTGTGATAACGTTTCGGTATGGTCGAAAGAGTTCTCAAATGGCGTCCACAGACTTGCATGGGTTAAGATTTATGGCGTACCTCTTGACATGTGGAGTGAATCTAATTTCAGAAAAGTAGCGTCAAGGTGGGGGGAACCAATATCGGTGGAAAACTGTTCGTGGAAGGAGGCCAAAGCTCTAGTAACGGGAAAGGTCTTGATTAATACTTCGTACGGGTTCCCGTTAATAGACAAATATATTATAAAATGTTGTGGTTACTCTAGAGAAATCTTGCTCCGGGAGGATGGGTGGGTGGAAGCCATTGACGAAGATGAAGATTCCTCTGAAGAAGATAGCTCTGAAGGAAGCTACGAAGTTGTGGAGTCAGACGATGAGAAAGTTAATAACGAAGAAAACGCTGATAGTTGTAAGGGTGTCGAACAAATCGGGGAAAGTTTAAAGGATTCCGGCAGAGAAACACCGGCGCCGGTAAAGAAAACCGATGAAAGAAAAGTCACTTTTGTCAACCCTTATCCCGATGGAGATCCGAAAAATATGAGGTCAAAGGACAGATTCATTAATGAGGAAACTGTACATAGTCAGAACGAGGAGGTAGCAGGCGGCGAGGACGGTAACACTACATCCGAGAATTCAAATGTAGGGAGGCGTATTGTAGAAGATAATATCTGGATCAAGGAATTAAATGACCTTCAACAGGTGGGGGCTAGTGAACACGTGGAGGGGCTGATCTATGATGGAGAGGGGGGTTTTATTCACAATAGCCAGAATTCTTTGTTACTGGGTGGGCCTTTTAATACAAATAATAACATCAACTCTGGGCCTGTTATTAGAAGTTTAGAAGGTCATTTGAAGGGGGGCCCATTTACGGAATTACAAATGGACGATAGTCTTGTATCTTTTGTGCCAGACTCATTACCATCCATAAGAAAACAAAGAACTAAAAAGCCACTGAATTCAAAATCGGCGATGGGTAAGGCAACCAAAAATTGCTTTGGAGCTGGGAAATTAAGTGTTAATATGTTGAAGAAGATGGCTAGGGCAAAAGGGAGGACACTAATTACATCATTTGCTGCTACTAAGGGTCAATTAGGGAGGAGTTCAGACTCGTCATTCGGAGGTAAGTGTCTCTCCCTGTCATCTGATAGTATCAAAGGTCTGAGAGAAAAAGTGGGTCTGGTGGACATTGCGGTTGACTCTCACAAGTAGTCGACTTTTACTAAGTGATCGGAAAAAATTGTGTATCTATGAAGATTATATCAATTAATATAAGAGGGTTAAGGTCGGGAGATAAAAGAAAATGGATTAAAGATTTATGTGTTAAAGAAAAGCCAAACGTAATTGGGATTCAAGAAACAAAAATGGAACAAATTGACGAGGATTTGGTGGAGGAATTATGGGGTAATACGGGTTATATGTATGCATTTGTACCTTCGGCTGGGAAGTCAGGGGGTATCCTCACGATATGGGACAATAGGTGTTTCACAGTGGATAGTTCATACGGGGATAAGAATTACCTGGCAGTGGTGGGGAAATGGAAAGGTAAACAAGAACAAAACACGTTGGTTAATGTATACGGTTCACACAATTCAGAAGATAAAATGGAATGTTGGTCAAAGTTAGGAACAATTATCAATTTGCTCGGGCCGGAGGTTTGTTTATTTGGCGATTTTAATGAGGTAAGAAATGAAAAGGAAAGATTAAATGCAAACTCAAATGGCAGAAACATGAAAGAATTTAATACGTTTATAGAAGAAAATGAGCTTATCGATATACAAATGGGGGGTAGAAAATTCACAAGAGTTTCTGATGACGGGCGAAATTTAGTAAGCTGGATAGGTACTTGGTCACGTCGGGTTTTCATAATGAATGGGGAAATCTCAGTTGCGTTGCGTTAGATAGAAGAGATTCTGATCATTGTCCGATTATGTGTGTTGATAGTACTCGAAACTCGGGTCCGAAGCCATTTAGATTTTTTGACGCTTGGTTAAAGAACAAGGAATGTTCACAAATAGTTAAAGATACATGGGATTTGGAAGTAACATCATCAAAGGCAGATTGCAGATTCTATGACAAATTAAGAAGGGTTAAAGGGGAGTTGAGAGGTTGGGCAAAAAACAATTTCAGTGGGTTAGATAATGAAATTGATGTACTTAAAGTGGAGATCAAAGATTTGGAACTCAGGGCAGAAGACGTGGCTTTCTCAATGGTTGACAGAAACGATTGGATTCAAAAGAGAAAGAACTTAAAGGAAAAGGAGGAACAAAAGGATGACATGCTCAAACAGAAGGCAAGGTGCAAATGGATTGAAGATGGTGACAACAACACAAAACTCTTTCATAACGCCATTAAAAGAAGATACAATTCCAATAATATCGCAGGAGCATTGGTAGATGGGATTTGGGTGGAAAATGGGGATGTAATCAAGGATGCGGCGGTAAAATATTTTGAAGCCTTCTCTAAAAAGAATATGAACAGTCGGGTCGGTCTGGTTAGTAGTCGACTTCAGAGACTTGACAAGGTGGAGAGTAGCAACTTAGAAATGGAGTTCTCGTTGGAGGAAATAAAATTGGCGGTTTGGGCGTGTGGGAACAATAAGGCACCTGGTCCAGATGGTTTTAACTTCACCTTCTTTAAGCACTTTTGGGAAACAATAAAAAACGATTTGTTGGAGGCTATTCGTTGGTTTTGGCAGGAGAAGAAAATATCCAAAGGGTGCAACTCATCTTTCATCACTCTAATACCCAAGGTAAGTGACCCTTTATCATTTAGTGATTATAGACCAATTAATTTGATTGGGAGTTACTATAAGATCGTATCTAAATTACTAGCTAACAGATTGAAAGTAGTACTCCCGAAGTTAATTGGCATTAAGCAATCGGCGTTTTTGAAAGCAAGGTCTATTACGGATGGAATTCTAATCTTGGGTGAAGTTCTAAATGAAATTAAAACGAAAAAGAAAAAAGGGTTAGTGTTCAAAATAGATTTTGAAAAGGCGTACGATACCATTAATTGGGACTTTTTACTTGATTTGATGAGGCAAATGGGATTTGGTGACAAGTGGATAGGTTGGATAAGAGAATGCATGCAATCATCCCAAGTGTCGGTGTTAATCAATGGGTCACCTTCAAAGGAATTTAAGCCACAAAGGGGAGTACGACAAGGTGACCCCATAGCACCGTACTTATTTCTAATTGTGGCAGAGGGGTTAAATGTTATAATTCAAGAGGCGGTGGAAAAAGAACTGTTCGATGGGGTCTCAGTAGGTATGAACAGGATCACGATATCTCACTTACAATATGCAGACAACACCGTCATTGTTGGAAAATGGAGTCTAAAGAATATAAAAACAATCATTGCGTTGTTAAAAGGTTGGGAAGAGGTGTCAGGGTTGAAGGTTAATTGGAAAAAAAGCGCGTTGTTGGGAATTGGGGTGGATAGTCAAATACAGACAAGGATAGCTACGAGAGTGGGTTGTAAGGTGGGGGATCCTATTTTGCAGTATCTTGGTCTACCGGTTAATGCTACGATGAAACTCGGTAAACATTGGGAAAAGGTTGTGTCAAAATTTGAAAAGGTCCTTTCTGGGTGGAAACGGAAGTACTAATCGTTTGGGGGAAGATGGATGCTTATCAAGTCGGTTCTATCCAGTTTGCCTGTCTTCTATCTCTCTGTGTTCCGTGCTCCCACGAGTATCCTTTCTTGTTTAGAAAAAATTAGGAGGAATTTCTTTTGGGGAGGGGTTAAGGGTCTAAAGAAAATCAATTGGGTTAATTGGGGTCGGGTTTCAAGTGACTTAGAGTTGGGTGGCTTGGGATTGGGAAACCTAAATGTGTTTAATCTTAGTTTGTTATTAAAGTGGTGGTGGAGGTTCCATAATGAACCTAATGCTTTGTGGGTAAAAATTATAAAAAGTATTTATGGGATTGGGGATGGTTTGGGTAAAAACTATGTGATCAAAAGAAGTGGCATTTGGGGTGGCATAATCAAAGTGGGGAAGGAACTTAAAAAGAAACAAATTCATGTTGAGTCTTTATTCAAAGTCAAGGTGGGCAATGGAAACAACACTAATTTTTGGCTAGATTCGTGGTATGGTGATATCTGTTTTGCAGATTCATTGCAAAGGCTTTACAATAAAGTGGGTAATGAATACAAAATGATAAGCGACTTAGGTTATTGGTGTAACAACAAGTGGATTTGGAAGGTTGGAGACGAGTCAAGAATGGTGGGAAGAGTAGCGGAGGAATTCAACAACTTAACCAACATTCTCAATGTCACATCTTTGCAAAAGGACGTAGAGGACATTTGGAGCTGTACTACGGATCCAAACGGAGGATACTCGGTCAAAAGTACGAGGAAGCTCCTGGAGGCAAAGTTAAACTCAACGGATTTAGCGTCTAAAACTTATTGGTCGAAATTGGTCCCAAAGAAGGTGTGTATATTTGCATGGAGATTGGATTTACGTAGAATTCCGGTGCTTGTAAATCTGATCGACAAAGGAGTAGATATACCTTCTTTATTATGCCCTAGATGTTCGGAAGCGGTGGAAACGGTCGAACATGCTGTTTTCAAGTGTCCGTGGGTTGTGAAAGTGTGGAAATTTATTCTACGTTGGTGGGGACTAGTGGACATTGAACCGAAATCGTTGTCCGACTTGGAAGAAAATGCTGTCGTCGGCTTACCGGGAAGGTGTCGAGAGCTGTGGCTTGCATTAATCAGGATCGGAGCATATATGATATGGAAACAAAGGAACGAGTTGGTGTTTAAAAACAAATCCAAGGCTGATGAAATCTGCACAAATATACAATTCACTGGTTTTATTTGGCTAAAGTCAAAGGTAAAAAACAAGGCGTCGTTTACATGGGAGCGGTGGTTGAATTTTCCATCATTGCTTAGTAACTAAAGTGTGGTCGAAAACTATTATACCATTGTTAACATGGTAAATGTCTAACTAGGTGATATTTACTGTATTAACATGGCTGTGTAGTATCATATGTAAATTGGAGTGGTGATGTGGTTGTACTGTACATTGCCAAAGTATATATATAAAGTTTTGCTTTTCAAAAAAAAATATCCCAAATAAAGATAACTTACTCAATCTTATACAAAAGAAAAATGTATTTTCAAAATTTGATTTAAAATCAGGATATAATCAGTTACAACTTGAAGAAAGTTTTAAACCTTGGACAGCATTTACATGTTCAGAAGGACAGTATGAATGGAACGTTCTTAGTTTTGGGTTAAAGAACGCACCATCAATATTTCAAATATTTATGGATAATATATTTCTTAAGTATGATTTCTGCTTAGTATATATTGATGACATTTTAGTTGCCGGTGCAGGAACACGAGAAACATTTACAGACGATATTTGAAGAAATTAAAAAGAACGGTATAGTAGTTTCTAAAAGAAAAATGGAATTGTTTAAAAGAAAAATCTCTTTTCTTGGTCTTGAAATAGGCAATGGGAAAATAGAATTACAAGCACATATTTTTACAAAAATTTTAGAATTTCCAGGAAAATTTGAAAACTTAAAACTGATACAAGCATTTTTGGGATTAATTAATTACGCTCGAAAATTTATACCCAATCTTTCAAAGTTAGTTGGACCATTATATAGTAAAACGACAAAAAATGGGCAAAGACATTTTAATACGGAAGATTTAAAGTTAGTAAAAATTATAAAAGAAGCAGTTAAAAATATTAAGCCATTAGAATTACCATTAATTACAAATTATATAATTATTGAAGTAGATGGTTGTAAAGAAGGATGGGGAGCAGCCTTACTTTGTAAACCATATAAATATAGTCCTAAAGATACTGAGAAAATATGTTCATATGCAAGTGGAAATTTTAACAAAGCAGGAACAAATTGGACAAGTTTGGATTTTGAAATTCAAGCATTAATCAACGCTTTAGAAAAGTTTAAGATATTTTTACATAAAGAATTTACAGTTAGAACAGACTGTGAAGCCATAGTTCGTTTTATTAAAAATGATCAAAGTAAAAAAGTAAATAGAACTAGGTGGGTAAATTTACAAAATGTCATACAAAGCAGTGGGTATAAAATAAACTTTGAACACATTAAAGGAAAAAATAATGGTATAGCAGATATGCTTTCTAGATACATTAACAAATTATTTGTTGCAGATGGCTAGCAAAGACAAAGGAAAGAAGAAACTCATATATCCTACACAGTTTAAAAAAGGATCATCTTCAGCAGAAGAAGAATCCAAAGTTCCAAGTCTTTCTCAACAGACTTCGGAACAAGGACTTGAGGATATTATACAAACACACTTACTACAAACTTACAGTTCTACAATAAGACCACGATTGGAGATGAATAAAATTCGTCCTACCAATCCCTATGTTTTACATGGTACAAAAAATATACAGACTATACAAAAACCGGCTAGTTCGGTTATTATATTTAGAAATTATGCTTTACAAGTATGCCATGATGAGGCCAAAAAATTTCGACCCATCATAGGTATGCAACTAAATGAAAAACAACAATATTTGTTAGACAATCTTTGGCATGTGCAAACTATGCCACAAGCTTCGTCTTTCAAAGCACAAGTTTTAAACGCTTTTAGTATTTATTTTGTTGAACAAAGTCAAAAAGCCCCTGAAATAAAGAAACAAAAATTTTCTCATTATGTAATTTTTAGGGGAACAAAAATTGGTATTTTCAATAAATGGGAAACAGTTGCAAAATATATACAATGTCCTAGTCCCATTTACAAAGGATTTTATAATTTTTCAGAAGCCATGCAAGTTGCAAGACAACACTTTGGGGTAACTAATTTTTATATAGAACCTGAAGAATGAAAACATTTTCAGACATGGCAAAAATGAATTCTGAACAATTAATAAAATCTCAAGAGGAAATAATTGCCAATTTGCAAAAACAATTGATGCAATCTGGAAAAGATACACAGTATATACAAACCCAGATTGAGAACAGTATGTTAAAACAAAAGGTAGCACTTCTCGAAGCAAAAAATACACAGCTTCAAAAAGAAATCGAGAAGAAAGAAAAGAAAACAAACACAGTCATACACAAAAACTATAATAGCTTCAAGGCTAGGATTTTAGATCTTCCTTGGAGACAAACTCTAGAACCTGTTATACGACAGTTCAAAGAGTTTGAACAAATTGTTTCAGAAAAAATTTGTACAGAATTCCTTATTATTTTACACAACTTACAACAAAGAATCGTGGATATTACTTTTCACGAAGACAAATACAAGGGAATAACAGTTATACAAAGAAGCCACACCAGCGAGCTTGGAGATGGCAAAATTGATACACACCATGTAGTAGGGCTACTATGCTTACAAAATAAATTTAAACACTACTACACTCACTGAAGACGAGATTCTTAAATTCTACCACAATGGGATGATTGATTATCTCGAATTCAAATTAAATCCCAAAATAGAAGCCATTCTTAACAAGTTTGGCGAAAAGTTTTTACTGACAACAGGCAACATAGCATCCTACAGCTCTTTTCCTGTAATTTGATGCAAAATATTCGCATCTCTTCCGGAAGCGGATAATTACACATATAGACCTGCAAAAAAGAGGATCTTCATTACTCACAGGCTGGCTACACAAAATATGTTCAAACAGCTCGAAGCATCTACAGAAATAAATTTTGAAGCATGTGAGAACTTTATTAAACAAGTAACACTCTTTCAGCAAACCCCAAATCTACCACAAGACTTTTTCTGGGAGAGTTTCAAGTTACTAGCAGAAGGCCATTATGTGCAGATATGGTCACACAAAAACTGGAACATGCTTCTTCCTTTTTCAGGGGAAGGAGAAATGGTGAAAACAGAAGACATAAATAATGAAGAAAATGTTGATTTTTCTTTAGAAGGCGATACAGACACGGCACCATCAATAGACGAAACACACCGAGACTTCTAGAGAATCTTCAACAACACACAATAATGCAAATCAGATGTAAGCGGTGACGCAACAGCACAGACAATAATGCAAATCAGACGTATGCAGTGACGCACATATAAAAAAAATTCAACAAACTCCTAACAAGAGATAATTTACTTCTTGAAAATTTCTACAAGTTGTACGTATCTTTTTTTACTTTATGTAAATTATTGGTATAGAACTTTATTGTTTATGTAAATTATTGGTGTAAAACATTTATTGTATGTTGTCTTTTACTTCAATTGATCGATCAAAAGTTCATTTGTAAATAAGGCACATAACTCAAAAATCAATAAAATTACGAGTTTATTCAGAAAACCCATGGCAGCTTAAAACACTCTCTTCTACTCTCTTAGAACAATCCTTACTCCCTAAACACTTCATATTATATCCCTTATCATTATCAAAAAACCAAAAATATTCTTCTCGTGGAACTACCGCTGCAAATACTCTCTGGTGCTTCCAA
Organism: Pulicaria dysenterica; assembly: GCA_947179395.2. Taxonomy (NCBI): domain Eukaryota; kingdom Viridiplantae; phylum Streptophyta; class Magnoliopsida; order Asterales; family Asteraceae; genus Pulicaria; species Pulicaria dysenterica. Next base: position 72,089,801 of record OX359288.1, on the reverse strand, counting down.
TCCCCACATTTCTAAGTGAGTTTATCGTTTCTCTTGTTTATTTTTATCTTATTTATGTCATGATTTATTTTCAATTTTAGTGGTTTAACGGAAACCCAAAAAATCCGCCATACCCCCCTTGTATATATATATATATATATATATATATATATATATATATATATATATATATATATATATATATATATATATATATATATAAGACTAATTTAGAAAAAGTTATTAGATGATCTAGACCATTTATTTAATAAAAGATTCAATCTTAGCCGTTAATTTCTTTAATTCTAAAATTTTGATTTTGACTTTTTAGAGTCAAACTAATGTGAATTAAATAAAGATAACCCTTAATCAACCATTCGTTTAAGTTAATCAAAATTGTTATAAATAATCTAATACATATCGTTCTTAAACTTTCAAATATCGTATTTGTACATCAAATTTATAAATAACATATTTATCTCTTATAACATTTCAAATTATCATAACCAAATTTTTAGTTTTATCATTTTAATATATTTTATAATTATTTTAAGTTCTTTTTTATTACAACAATAAACATTTACCTTTATTGCTTATAATTGTAAAATATATAATGATCGATAACTTGTACAAGAAATCTAATAACGTCTTTTGGTATCATCAATCACGTATATTCTCTTCTTTCGCGGTGCTTCTATCGCTGATCTTGGAATTGACCTCGTATGTCGTCATTTTTTCTAAACTCTCATTTTTCCACGTTTTATAATTATTCAATATCGTTTATTAATGTTTAGAATTTATTACTTTCCTAAACCATCCGGTGTGTTACACGGGCATTTAATTAGTAATAAACTATTATTATCTTTATTTTATCATAATAAACTTTCTAAGACTAATAATTTTGGTGTAATTTTGCCTTTGTTGGTACGACTTGTACGACTATGTTGGTCATGCTTGAAAGACCAACGTCCTCGTTTGTACGACTATATTGGTCACGGTCGACACCCCTCTTTTTAGGTCTAAGCCACCACTCCATAGCTCACCATTCTGAGTCATCGTTGATCACGACTATGTTGGTCATGGTTGGCACCCCTATTTTCAGGTCTAAGCAACCACTCCTTAGGCGAATCCCACATCAATCGTAGACAAGATATGTAAACATTTGTCTTACATGAAACAATGTGTTTTGGCACGGCAGATCCCATAGAACTTTGAAGTTAAACGTGCGTGGGTGGGAGCAATCCAGGGATGGGTGATCAACTACGAAGTTATAGTTGGTCACTAGAAACAAAGTCGTGAGCCAGTCAGACAAAGCAAACAATATTGTGTCGTGTAAGGCGGAGTGTTACATATGGTATCAGAGTCACTCTTGTGCCATTTGGGATGGTGGGGCAAACCTCGTCGAGGACGATGAGTCCAAAGGGAGATCTTTGTAACACCTTAGACGATTCTCACATCAGTCGTGGATAAGAGAAATGTTAGGCTTATAAGTAAACATTTCCCCTACATCAAACAATGCGTATTGGGGTCATTGACACGACAGATCTCATGAGAACTATGTAGTTAAGTGTGCATGGGTTGGAGCAATCCAAGGGTGGATGACCAACTGGGAAGTTCTTGCCAGTTACTAGAAACAAAGTCATGAGCAAGTGGGGTAAAGCCGACAATATTATATGATGGTATGACGGAGTATTATAATAAGTGATCTTCTCTGGTAGTTAATACATTGTCAAGAGAAAAATCACTTTCCGGTGTCCAACACCATAGCAAGGTCAGAGTACATTAAGTGTGCTAGGTTATGCCTTCACGAAACCTAAATTTAATTTTATTCTATTTGTTTTCCATGTCACATGTATTATAGAAAAAGATGAAGAGGCTAAGTCGAAAGGGTTGTGTATTTTGTTGTAAACACAAACAAGATGACTGTCTAGTTGTGTTTAGTAGATCAGGAGAGAAGCTAGGATATTAGTATAGTGGGGTTGGCCTTACTTTATTTAATGATAAACTTTATTTTGGCAAAGCATTATTTGTTTATCTAGACAAATAATGAAAGGTCTTTTAAAAACAAGAAATTCACGTGTTAAAACTATACTTATGCTTTGCCAAAATCGATCTTCAATGACCAAAGTTTTCTCACAATCGCCAGTTCAGTTGTCATGAATTAATGTGCTACTTCAAATATCAGAATTAACACTTCAAGCCTTATCTACATATTTTCTGTTTTGAGAAATACTTGGGCTATTAATTACAATTAGGAGGTTAATAACTTAATATATATGCGATGGATGTAATCTTATGAAATACTAAGGCCCTTCACTACTTCAGCTCCCCTTGTTTCCGCCCTTTTAGATGAATGTTTTTAAGTTGTGGATAGAATGTTATGTATCAGGTATTTTAAACATTATGATGCTTTGGGTTGTAAGGAAGTAAGTTGTTTACTTACTTCAAATATGGATTATGCAAGCTTATTTATTAAACAATGCCTTTTAATTTTACAAAAAAAAAAAGTCATAACAAAAATCAGTGTTTTTTTTACTAAAATTTTATCTACATAGTCTAAAATATTTTTGGCCGTATTGTATAAACGAACCTGGATACATAAGGTATAAAGAATTCTCAATATTTGGATAATCTAAATTAGAAAGGCTAAATAATTGGGTTAGCCACCTTATACATATCTCAAATTTTTAATTTTTTATATCTACCATCTTTGATACAATAGATAATAATGTTCAGCAACAACAGCACGAAATGCCAAAAGAATGAATAGATTAAAACCTCCAACATAATTGAATTAAAGAAGTGGATGACATAAGAGACCTTATCTGTGCAAACCTCCAACATAATTAGGAAAACTGAATTAAAAACATAATTAGGAAAATTGAATTAAAATAGATTCAAAATGAGCGTACAAGAACATTTATCAATGTCAAAATCCTTACTATGTACAAAAACCTACTCCACGTCATCAGGTTAGTGCCACGTCACGGGTGCCTGTAACATAAGAAATGAAACCCCTTCCACCAAAAACCGGACGCATGAAAGCATCATCAAACTTCCTCCAATACTGATGAATGGCGTTCGTAGGGTTGTTAAATAACATTTGTAGATTTGTTGTTTCATCATCTCTTGTTTCAGCTTCTACATCAAGTCTATGTCCTATAAGTGGCATCATGATGGACTTTGGACTTGATGGTTGTGTGGTGTCACCATTTGATGATTGAGGCAACAACAGGTTTATAATAGGCTTAGTCAACAATCCAAACACCTATGTTGTAGATTACAAAACAGTAACAGTTTATCATATGAATCAACTAATAAAATAACAGGTGAAACTATTTGCACCCCCTTAATAATCTAATTTGACCCTGCATTGATTGATGTGACATGTCTGGTATGTGAGAGTGAGGGGGTTCAAATAGTAGCACCCTAAAATAACTAGTAAAACTTATAACTAGAGATAATTACCACTGTACTGAAAAGAACTATAATGATGGTGCTAGTGATCAATAACGCATTTGCTGGCTGCATAGTTTGCTCATCAGACCCAGTAAACTGCATATTTATAAAACATCAGGAACTTGCATCAAAATTACCACCAGAAGCATGCCACATAATTCATATAATTGCAGGTAGAGCATCATTATCATGAAAGATGCCAGCTTTCCTTTTAAATGAAATGAACTGAAAACTGCTAATGCTTTTAATTTTACATCACAGACTATGAAGCTTATGATAAATAAAATTAATCAATTTCCCAATTGTCCAAATAGGACTTGACTTTTTGCAGACTAATTCTAATGAACTTTAACTTTTACCTTCTTATAAGCAAGGGCAACAGAGACAGCGCCTCGCATCAGACCAGCCCACCAAACTGTAACCTGTGAGAGATTAAATGAAGTTGGTTAATATACTCGTATGTGCAGTCATTTATGGTCTTATGGGCTAAAAGAAATATTTAAAGTTACATACCTGCTGCTTAAACTCAATCTTGCTATTCGTAGACTTCGTGGTTAAGTTGGATATTATTGAAATAGGGAACACAAAACATGCTCTCCCAACCATAATCAGTCCAAGCAGAACTGCACTTGCCCCAAAAGATTTCTTGGGACTGCGGAATTACATTCTCAATTAAAAATGGACACTATGATACAAATGTTACCAGAGAATAGAGGTGGTCAGATGGGTGGAACGAGCGGGTTGTGTAACGGGTTAGAACAAATCATCTTTGGTACGGGATGGGCTGGGGTGGGTTGCCCCCATCACTTTTTTGTCCAATTTTCGGATTTTTTATATATAAACAAAGTATTAAACATTTTTACTATGATAATAATTATAAAAATATTTGAATAAAGCAATTTAGAAGGTTGTATACTTTGAAATAGACTGGCTAATGTTCAACCATTTTACTTTTTTATCCATCTAGCCATACTTGTTCGGTGACTGTTTGAGATAAAGCACAGCCCAAATTGACCCATAGAAAAGTAAATGGCTTGAAATTGCAACCTTTAGTCTACTACAGAAATTCTTGGTAGTAAACTATATAAAAAGGTTACCTGTCATTGACAAATTTCCATTTTTCAAGATCAAGTGAATCCATACCAACATACATGAAGATGAAGATTTCAGCAATAAATGACATCGTTGCAAAAGCATGTCTGCAATCCAATATGCTGATATGAATAATACAATAGAAGCCTAGAAAATAAATTTTTTTTTTTTTTTGTTTTGGTGGCAAATGTTGGTTGACATTAAATATACAAAAGGTAACACACTTTGTAGTTACTTGTGAATCGATGGTGACATTATGCCAAGCATAGTGTGACATTACAATACCGCAAAAGAATACAGTAAGGATTCCACTTAATCCGAAAACCTGGAGGAAGAAGAAAGTTACTCTTGTGACCAACTAGTAAAATACTAAAATCAAGCAAAGTGCAAAAAACAACTTTCATGTAGAAACCATAAATGCTATAGAACACTTACTTCGGCTAAAATGTATGAAAGATAAGCCATGAGTATCATAAGAGAGACTTCACGATCTGTTGAGTTCCTGAATATTGACATATAAATATGAGCCACTGATTGATAGAATGGAGACATAAAAATTACCGGAGCAAGCAAGAAAACAACTTTTGCAAAATTACAGTGGGGAGTTGGCAACAATATCACCACATACCTTCCAAAATACAGTGTTCTAATGATGAACGAACAAAGCAACCCAACCTATACGTGCAACAACAAAGTGTCATTTACTCATTTACAGAAAAAAGCCGACCAAACATGACTTATGAGCATGCATGAAATTTAGTTTTTGACATATAACCAACTAATTCTCATGTAACTCCTGAAGCAAATTAAGAGACCAAATCTTTACTTTACTACATTGTCCTAGAAACAGAAAATGAAGAAGCAATAATCATAGAAACCAGTATATAACTGCTCAAGATTAATCATCATAATACTTGACAGTACTGTTATAGATAGAGTAAATAATATGTAAAGCAACCTACAGTCATGCAAGAATTCAGTGATAACTAGATGTCATGTACAAGTAGAAAATGAAAAGTATTAATAAATTATAAGGATACTAATGATAATATAAACTTATTTATAGAGGACAAAATGAAATCCAAATGGGAAATTCTAAAGGATAATTCAAGGGAGGGAAGGAGGGGGGAGAGAGAGAGAGAGAGTTACCAAAACTCCCAACAAAGTACTTAATACGAATAACGACAAGAAATTCCAAGCAAATTTGAGGGCAACAAATGAGTTCATGTCTGATAGGTCAAAATTTGTAATTGCATTGAAGAGTACAACAGAGGTGGCATCATTAACCACACCCTCCCCAAACACTAGACTGTATAGTAGTGGTGTTTCATCCTGATTAAGAACCTGTTCATCGAATGTATCAAATTAAATAATCACATTAATGATCTCCATTCAATTAACAATCACTATATTTACTATCAATGTATCTTTACCTGCAAGGTGCAAACAGAATCTGTTGCAGAAAAGATGGCTCCAAGTGCTTCCACAATTAGACCAAAGTTTGAATAATTTAGGTTAGCATATCATGGTCCAGATTGACTGTAAATGAAGCTATACTAGTCATCATTTCCCAAAAGCTTTATAGTAAAATATTTTGAGTGAATCTATATATTGATAAATCGACTTTAAAATGGGACGTTATAGCAGGAATGAGCAATGACTTGAGTTCCATTCTGGAGTTTGAGGATGGATGTATATGAAATAATGGAAATATTCAAACGAAAAATACCTAGATAATCCTTCATGTCAAGATAACCGATGCCCAGTTTGGGAAACAAACGTGTTGCTCCTGAATAAAAATTTATGTTACAATCTAACATATTTAATCAAATGGATATATCAGCAATACTTGTAAAATTTAATCACCAGAAACTAACAATGTTATACTATGAGCATATATCACTACCATATTCTCCAAAGCTATGATTTACATTTGACTAGCCCAATTGAGCAAAGGCTCAAGCAAGCAACAAAATAAATAAATATCTATCAATAAAAAGGTGAAAGTAGTTGCAGCATATGTTCTCTCTGTATAACTATGCTTTTTCTGAGTAAAAAAGCATATCGATTATCACATGAGCAATCACCGCACATACACAAAGCCATTGCAATCAAAATTGTACAACACTATGTAAATAAAAACAGAGAGCTCTTATGGATAGGAGTTATTAAGCATCTTAACGTACCAAATGATATGATGGCAAAGGATACCAATGTACCAATGGCTCCAAACGAGATAATAGTCGTAAAATTCTGGAAAAAACGCTTCTTTTTAACCTGAAACCTGGTAAACAGTTAACCTAGATCAGATGATATATAGAAGTTAAAGAAGAAGACATAAGTATGAAAGGTTATAACATATATTCTGCAGGGGAATTTGAATACCCCTCATCACCTAAGATTTGGAATGCTAGACTGTCTAGGCATTTTAATACAATTATAAATAAAACTTGTGATCCAGAATGAACAGCATTTACCTTTTAATGAAGGAATGTCGGTATTTTATCTAGAAATGTTCCCCAAGAATAATAAATATTGCAATTTTTATAAAACAGTCCAGAAAAAAGAATACTGAAATTACTTGTATGATGGGCGAATAATGGTTTTTTATCTAAAAATGTTCCCAGGAAATAAAAAATTCTAATTCATATGAGATGTTCCAGAGAAAAAATTGCATTTCTTGTGAGACAGGAATGCCTTGCAACTAATATGTGCATATACATCATATTGGTGGAATAAGCATTCATAGAAACATGTAACAGACCTTCATGAGCAAAAGGTACAAATATGAAGTATAGTAGAACCAAGAACATAATAAGTACGCTATTCAAATTTATTTCGTAAAGCTTATGGTTGATTCAACAAGTGCATATTGTTGAATTGTAAGTGTTATTCACCAAAAAGCTCCTGATACTTTTACAATAAAGCAACCGCTCATCACAGGAAAGAAGAAAGTCAAAAAGGGATATCTTTTCACCTTGACAGGATGAAACAATAATACAAACTTACTCACTCTGGTAACTGCAATATTGCAGTCTAAACAAATGTTCATACTCCATACTGGGCTCCAAATACTTAATTGTATGTTACGAAGTCAACACAGTATTTATATACTTGAAAAAGAATAAGCGTAGAAGAAATAGAGAATGTACCCAGCATTGAATATAATTGGTGGAAGAAGATATATAAAGAAAAACTCCTGCTTGAATTCCAATATGTGTGAGCTTGTACCACCAGAAGTTAGTAAAATAATACCTCCTGTGCCTAAACCCTGTCAGCAGAATATCATCCCATTATGTTTGCCTTCTCAAATATGAAATGCTTGCCTTAATAGAGTATGGAATGCACAACTAAACAAAGGCAAAACCTACATTATGAACAAGAAGATTTCATTTATGAAGCCTGTAACTCACAATCGCAAGAGCTGTGATGGATTCATTCATCCATCGACTTTTTTCAAGGAGATGACCAATTACAATGCATGCACAAAGAAGTGCTGCAAACAAGGCTATGTGGTGAACAAACTCTGTCTCTGATTCTGATGTCAATGGACTATAGTTTGCTTCCATAGAGATCATATTGATACTCTTTCTGCGCGTTGGCCAAGATCTGAAATAATATAAATTCCTGAAATAGTGTCCCGTGTCAAACAGAAAGTTAATTTGAAGTCAAGATTGCCTTTCAAAATAAAAAATTGGAGTCAAGACAAAAGTGATACTTTTTGACTACTAGGAATTAATGAACTCAATTTTTGTGATTTTCATAGAAAGTACATTTGAAAGACAAACTTGTTCGATAATATATTTGGGTTATGTGATATAGCACCGGCTTAAACCTGCACATACTTTTCCTTTACAATTATAAATTTCATATTCACTGGGAAAAATATATGTAGATTATCTTTAAAAAACAAACTTATATAGTTCATGAAATGGAAAGAGTGATATGAATGGTTAAGGTTCATGGTCTCAATAACTTTATTGGCTTCATACTTCATATCAATCATAAATGTTAACTGTAGTGATCTCCATAACTTTAGCTGATTCATATGGATGATGGATCATTATAGGTATATTTCATGATTAATTGTCTTAAAACTTAATAGATTCTTATCGATCCTCAGATTAAAATCCCTAACATTATCAACTCGATTCCTAAAGCAAGAGCATGTTATCCCTTTAATAGTTAAATCGTCAAACTTGCCAAAACTAATTGTTTATCCAGCGCCATTGCCTGATAACCGAAAATATATAGATACACAAAAGGTAAAGAAAAACAACCAAGATGAAACAAATTGTTTATACCTCAAAAGAGACAATCGCTTCTGAGCTCTGATCGTGGCAGATGATTGAGCTGCAGCTGAGGCTAATCGGATTTCTTACGAATCAAAACTCTAGCGGTCTTGGTTCAATAAATACCGAAACATTTTGGGGAAATTAGGGATTCATTGACGAAGAAGAAGAGTTCAACAGATTTTCAACGAGATGTTTCGATGAAACGAAACAAGTAAACGGAGAAATCAACTTTGGAAAAACCGCGAAAGGAACAATTCTATTGTTCTTTTTTTCTTATTAAATATAATAATATAGGTTGGGATCCGGTGCTACGAGGATCATATTGTAATTTTGGTACGCCGGCTGCTTTACCGCCGTTGATGTACTCATGTACTAACTACTAACGACCTTTGTAAAGATTTCCATGTTATTGTGTTGATAAACAAATTTAGAAATGTTTAGTATTATTACTTTTAAGAAGTCTTTGTTGGCTGGGAAATTCAAAGGTGGGCTTAAATTGGCATTCTCAAGTCGCAAAATCTTGCGTTCTCTAGCGAAATGGTGATGGCGGTATAAGACCGAATTAAAGAAAGGTTATACATTTAGAGGAGGGTTATCCAATCCTGAATACGGCTTTTAATGCATCAATCCAATTGGTAAGTTTTCGTGGGTGTTGCGTAATTATTCAAGCAGATTTGAAAAAGAAAACATTCACTTGTCTAGTTTCTTTAAATATAATATCATTGGTTCAAGTCACTCTCTACAAATATTGTATACATTTAGGAGTAAACTAGTGTGTATTCTGATGTTAAAAAAACATTTAATTAGTTGTCTGAAAATCACGAAACATATACCCCATCATCTTACAAATTCATTTTTGCGGCTAGTATTTTATGTTATTATATCATATAATTAAAAAGCGTCGCCTCCTATGGATCCGTGCCCGGATCCGGGTTTGGGTGAGAAACTGGGTTTGGGCCGGATCTCACTTTTGGGCTTTTTGGTTTTTTTCGAATTTGTTTTTGGGCCGGGACGACGTCCGCCGCCGACGTACAGACAACCGTCGCCGCCTTCATACGTCCACCATTGTTGTTGTCGGTCCACCATTGTTGTTTCCGTCGTAAGGTACGACCACCATCGTTGTTGCCGTCGTACGTCGTACACTGTTGTTCTACTCCAAATCGCGGTGGCGGTGACGGTGGCGAAGTGCTTTGAAGGTGCAGTGGAGTCGACGGCATAGGAAGACGGTGGTGTGTTCCTCTTATTTCAGCCATGGAGAAAACCCTAGATCTGGTTCGGGACGGATCTGTTCACCATCGAAGGTACCTTGGAGAAAAACCCTAGATCCGTTGTTCTTCATCACCAAATGGAAGAGGGCGGCGGTGATGTGGCGGTTGGAACCGGCGACCGTCATTGTTGGAGAAACGAACCAGTATGATGGTTGTTGGAGAAACGCAACGGAGACGGTTGCAGGTCACTATCGATAATGGCGGTGGTGCGTTTATGGTGGCGGTGGTTTCATCGGCCGTGGTGGTTCCACATGGATCTCGATGATGGTGGTGGAAGGAAGTGTTTTTTTTTTCTAAATCTTTCAGATTTAAAGAGTACAAGGAGAGAAAGAAAGATGAATATCATTTTAAAAAGATAGCCTACCAAGTACTTGAATCGTCGATTTTGGAAGAAGGAAGTGTCAGGTGCTTTTTTACTTTTTCTCATAACTCTATTAATTATTTACTTTTTCAATGTTAAGAGGAAGCCATAGGTGTCAGCCACTTAAACTCTAAATATTGAACTATATATAAATTCTAAATTTTGATATATGACCAAAAATTTAAAAAATAACCCTCGATGTTTATATATATTTCTATGAAAAGATTAACTTGGTTATTAAATATTATATTTCAAGAATTAAGAAAATTACCGTCTCACTATTATTATTTTTAGGGTTTAGTTTTTGGGCCGGATTTCATTATTGTGTTTTTTGTTTGTTTTTTTTAAATTTGGTTTTGGGCCGTACCGGGTCGGTTTTTTATTCTTTTTTTTGGGTCGAATAAGAGCCCGGTTTAGAATGGGTAGGGTCAGTCAACCCAAGACCCGTGCACTCTTTTCACAAACCGGGTTTACGTTTTCAGTTTTGAATTATAATTTTTTTTATCGTGCTCTTGTGGGACCTGGTCGGTTTTTTATTCTTTTTTTTTTGTCGGATAAGAGCAGGGTATAGAATGGGTAGGATCGGTCAACCTAAGACCCGTGCACTCTTTTCACAAACCGGGTTTACGTTTTCAGCCATGATCAGATTTTAGCCCTTCCACACCCGCGCGGAGCACGGGCTCAAACTAGTTGTGAGTAAAGTGTGTATAGGTTAGCCTTTGGTTTCAAATACACACTAGTTAAACCCAATTCAATTAGCTTCTATTCAAAATTCTTCAATCATATAAGCTTCTCACTTGCTTCTACAATCGACATGTATTGTGCTATCGTGGCTCCATTTTAATTAATACCGATGTTTCTTCTAATTAGAAATTAATGATGGTATGGTTAAATTATCCTTACATTTGCAAATGATTTCATTTATCTCTTATCAAATAATTGAAATCACATGGTGTTTTAAACCCACGAACCAAAATTTAGAACCTTCGATTGAAAACCCCTTTATCAAGAATGTAACACCCGCGTTTAGGGCCTGTTAGTTTCGTGGCGGTGGTAAGTTATTTAATTGTTTATATTGGTATATATGATTGTTAATAATTATTTGCTATTTATTTAAATATTTATTTGATGCTTGCTTGGTATTTAATTTGGACCGTGAGGTAAAAGGTAAAAATATTAGTTTAATATTTTTATATGATATTGGTTCCATTAGATTCGTTTTTATACGAGGGTCCCGAATATTACCTCGTTGCATGTTTTTGACTTGAGTAGGACCGCTTTAAGTAGGTTCCTGTATGCTAGATATCAGTATTTGCACTGAGTAGTGTAATATGTTCAGTCTTGACATATATATATAGTATTTGTGGGTGTTGTTCTCATTTTGTTGGCTGCATAAGAGAAGAGAGAGAGAACCATTTTGCTCACAAATACATACTTGAGTCCGTAATATTATTTTCGTGTTCTTTAGCGAGGGTAACGGTTGGTTTTCGAGCAAGAGGTGTGTTGTGTTGTTTATGTCGGGTTTTGATTAGGAAGTTCTTGAATGTTGTGTTTTGGCCGTGCGAAGTGGAGTTAACTACGTGCGTAGTGACTCCATTACGTGCGAAGTGAATGTTGAAGAAGATGATGTCGATGGGTTTTGGTCGCACGAAGTGTGTTCCACTACGTGCGTACCAGTGCCCATTGCGTGCGAAGTGGGTTAGCCACTTTGTTAGTTTGAAGTTCAATACGTGCGAAGTGGAGTCCATTACGTGCGTAGTGACTCCATTACGTGCGTAGTGATACATACGTTAATTCTGTAATCTTATTGCTTGTAGCCAATGAGAGTTGTCGTTTTTGTAGATTGGAATGTAATCCCAATTACTGACTAAGTTATGATGTGTTTCAGGAAACGAAAAGGCTCAGTGACATTAGAATACTGAGTGTGGTGTTGGAGAACACAGGTGAGTGGACTTTAATACACCAGTGGTTTTGGTTGTAACTATTATGGTTACTTGAATTTTATATGATTAATCATGCGATAGACTGTTTAGTCTGATATGATTGTTTGATTGGCTATGTGATGATTGTTGAAATTGTGTCCAAGATATGAGTATCAAGGCATGAAATTGTGCTCATGATGTTTGTGGCAGAGGTCAGCTAAGCGTGGTTTTGGGCTGGGTCAGTTGCTTCTGGTTAGGCAGTTTTAGATCCTCTGTCGCATTTGTTGTAGCAGAGGGGGTTTAACTGTGCCAGTTAGCAGATGGCTATCGGTAGATCATTGCTATGGCCAGCATTGGTCGTAGGCTCGGCAGAGCCGCCGGTCCTTTGATATTTGAGATAAACTGTTCTTGTGATTGTTGTGGTTCTGCTTTAATTGCTTGTGGCTTGATTTTCATTCACTTAGCTTTGTGCTAATTCCCCACCTTTACTATCTGTTTCAGGTTTTGAGGGCACGGTAGGTTGCAGCTTTTGTGTACAGGGAAAGTTTGACCGTAACTCTGATATTTTGGGTTTTAGAATGATGAGCCATACTTTATAAATGATTTGTAACACTAAAGGAAGTACTGTATGTTTGTACAGTGTTGGCTTTAATTTTAATGTTATTTTCGTTTTAGTTTTATAACGTATTACTTCCGCTGTGATTTAAAAAAAAAAAAAAAAAAAAAAAAAAAAAAAAAAAAACATGGCTTGTATTTTTGCGGTGTTACAATTTGGTATCAGAGCCCTGGTTTGGCATGCGATCACGTTTAGAGTGTTCAATTCCCAAATCTTGGCTTGAGGTTGGTCAAACCTTTCCTGTGGGGGAATTAAAGTGTTTGGATTTGTTGTGTGTGTGTACTAACGGTTGTCTAATAAGTTTGGAGGTGATGTGATTGTAACAGATATGGCAAGTCAAGAGATCCCAACCGAGATTCCGGTGACCCTTGCTCAGGCTGGAACTTCTACAATTCCAGTTTTAGAGAATCCAGTAATAGTCAACACTTCGGGTAGAGAATTAGATACAACTCAGAATGACTATATATTTCAACTTGAAAGTGAACTTCAGGAGCTTCGAGAAACAGTTCACAACTTTGAGCAGCGGAGGTTGATACAGAATTCTCAAACACCGATTCCAACAGCAGCTGTTGCTACAGTGTCAACAACACCACCACTTTCAGTACCATTTTCTGTTCCATATTCTACTGTTGTTTCACAGGGTACACAACAGCCGATTATCTATCAATTTACTGCACCAGGAGCTTACCCCTACCCAGGATTTGGTCAACATAATAAATTTAAGCAATTCATGGATTGTAGACCTTCAGAGTATAGCGGTAGTATGGACCCCAATAAAACTTTGAATTGGTTGAGGGAGATGACCAAGGCCTTGGATACTGCGGAATGCGAGGAGAAAGTGCGGGTATTATATGCTACTCAAAGACTCAAAGGAGATGCCATGGTATGGTGGGATTCGATTACCGGTCATTTTACAAAGCAGCAGATGAGTAGTATTACTTGGGAGCAATTTGAGGGAAAGGTTTGTGAGCAATACTGTGGATCTTTTGAGATGGAACGAATCAAGAAGGAGTTCATGGATTTGCAGATGACTGATAATATGTCTGTGGATGAATTGATTAGGCAATTCAATGAGAAGTTACGATTTGCACATCAGTGGGTTCCGGACGAAGCTTCAAGAGTTCAGCATTTTGTGAGAGCTTTGCATCCAGATTACAGGAGTGCTACTAGGTGGGCTAGCACTTTATCTCAAGCTTTTACCCTAGCTAAGTCAGCCGAGGGTGATGCTCAAGCCAAGGAGAAGTTGAATAAAGATAGAATTTCTCAACAGAGATCCCGGTTTGATTATTTTAATACCCAACATCGGCAGGGAAATCAAGGAGATCAGGGAAGTCAACGTCAAGGACAGGGTCAGAGTCAGAGCAGTCAGAATCGTAGGCTTACATCTGGTGGGTCTACTCAGAGAGCCCCGTGGTGTAATAAATGTAAGTCTTTTCATCATGGACTTTGTACCCTACAGACAGCCAGATGTATTCGTTGTGGTCAGTTTGGGCATGAATTGAAGAATTGTAGATTTCCGAGGAGTGTTTGTTGGAATTGTCAAAAGGAGGGGCACAGAGCAGGTGAGTGCCGTGTGGGTAAGAAATCGGGGACTGGGTCGGTATCGGGATCGGTTGTGGGATCTTCGTCCGCTTCAGGACAGAAAAGGAAGAACCCTCCGTCAGCTGAGGGTAGAGCATTCCGGATGTCAGTAGATGATGCTGCTGCTACTGATGATGTCATCACGGGTATGTTTCTCATAAATTCTATACCTGCACGTGTGTTATTTGATTCTGGTGCCAATCGTTCATTTATTTCTGTGGCATTCTGTGATAAATTGAAATTGCCTACTTCAAATGTTGCTGCTCCATTAGAAGTAGAGATAGCTGATGGTAAAACGGTTCCAGTCACAACGGCTGTGTCTGGGGCTGAAATTGATATTGATGGTACATGCTTTCCTGTTTCTTTTCTGTTAATGCCTATAGTTGGTTTTGATGCTGTTATGGGTATGGATTGGTTGAGTCAGAACCGAGCTGTTATTAAATGCCATAGAAAACTGATTTCATTTCCTTTACCTGATGGGTCATACGTAGTGGCTCGCGGGGAGAGGGTTAGATCTGCTTTTCCTATTATCTCGTATATGAAGGCTAGAAAATCTCTGGCCAAAGGGTGTGAGTCCTACCTTGCTCATGTGGTTGATGTTAAAAAGGAGAAACAGATTGTTTCAGTTATTCGGGTGGTTTCGGAATACCCGGAAGTGTTTCCCGATGAATTACCTGTGTTGCCTCCGGTTCGTGAGGTAGAATATAGGATTGATTTGATTCCAGGTTCGAGCCCAGTGGCTAAAGCTCCTTACCGGTTAGCTCCTTCTGAAATCCGCGAGATGATGACACAGATTCAGGATTTGTTAGACAGGGGTTTTATTCGTCCTAGTTCTTCTCCGTGGGGTGCACCGGTTTTGTTTGTGAAAAAGAAAGACGGCACTTTGCGTATGTGTATTGACTACAGGGAACTGAATAAGAGAACGGTTAAAAATAAATACCCTTTACCCAGAATTGATGATTTGTTTGATCAGTTGCAGGGTGCTTCTTATTTTTCTAAAATTGATCTGCGCTCGGGTTATCACCAGGTACGTGTTTCTGAAGCTGATGTTCCTAAAACAGCTTTCCGTACCAGATATGGTCATTATGAGTTTTTAGTTATGCCTTTCGGTTTAACTAACGCCCCTGCTGTATTTATGGATTTAATGAATCGGGTCTGTCGGCCGTTTTTGGATAAATTTGTGATTGTATTTATCGATGACATTTTGGTTTATTCTAAAACTGAGTCCGAGCACGAGCTTCATTTGAGGCAAGTTTTAGAAACTTTAAAACGGGAGCAACTTTTTGCAAAATTTTCTAAATGTGAGTTCTGGATGCGGGAGATTCAATTTTTGGGGCATGTTATCTGTAAAGATGGGGTTAAAGTTGATCCGGCTAAAGTTGAAGCAGTTATGAACTGGAGTGCTCCTAAAACATCATCTGAGATTAAAAGTTTTCTGGGATTGGCGGGTTATTATCGCAGATTTATTAAAGATTTTTCGAAAATTGCGAGTCATATAACGAAATTAACCCGTAAAGATGTGCCATTTAAGTGGAATAATGAACAGGAGACGGCTTTTCAGACGTTGAAACAACTATTATGTCAGGCTCCTATTCTTGCACTACCTGATGGTTCTGATGAATTTGTAGTGTTCTGTGACGCTTCCTTTGCAGGTTTGGGTTGTGTTTTAATGCAGCATGATCGGGTTATTGCTTATGCTTCACGGCAATTGAAACCACACGAGAAGAATTATCCAACCCATGATTTAGAACTTGCAGCTGTAGTCTTTGCGTTGAAACTGTGGAGGCATTACTTATATGGTACAAAATGTGTTATTTGTACTGATCATAAGAGTCTGCAGTATGTATTTTCCCAGAAAGAACTTAATATGCGGCAGAGACGGTGGTTAGAACTCATTAAGGATTATGATTGTGAGATTCGATATCACCCGGGGAAAGCAAATGTTGTAGCAGATGCTTTGAGCCGCAAGGGAGTTAGTGATAATATTCGATTTATGAGAGTTGAGATCGTTTCTGACTTAGTGGATAGGCTTAAATCTGCTCAGTTAGAAGCTTTAAAAGATGAAAATCTGAAGTTAGAGATTATGATGAAGAGAAAAGATGATTTGATTAATGATTCGCGCGGATTGAAGACTTATCAGTCTCGTGTGTGGGTGCCATTGCTTGGAGAGCTTCGGGGTTTGATTTTGGCAGAGGCTCATAAGTCAAGATTGTCTGTTCATCCTGGTAGCACAAAAATGTACAACGATCTTAAAGTGCTGTATTGGTGGCCTACTATGAAGACAGATGTTGCAAAGTTTGTGGGAACGTGTCATATTTGTGCTCAGGTCAAAGCAGAGCACCAGAAACCTTATGGGTCTTTGAAACAGTTGGAGATACCAGAGTGGAAATGGGAACACATCACGATGGATTTTGTATCCAAACTTCCATGTACCCAGCGGAAACATGATAAAATTTGGGTGATTGTTGACCGTTTGACGAAGAGTGCTCACTTTCTTGCCACCAGTGAGACAGCTTCACTTAGCAGATTAGCTCAGTTGTACATCGATGAGATTGTATCACGGCACGGTATTCCTCTTTCTATTGTTTCTGATCGAGATCCCAGATTTGTTTCTAAATTTTGGAGGAGTTTACATCATGCATTGGGGACGCGTGTTAATTTGAGTACAGCTTATCATCCTCAGACAGACGGTCAGAGTGAGCGTACTATTCAGACACTTGAGGATATGTTACGCGCCTGTGTGTTAGAATATGGTGGGTCTTGGGATTCACACTTGCCTTTGATTGAATTTGCGTATAATAATTCTTATCACTCGAGTATCGGTATGCCACCTTATGAGATGTTATACGGTCGTCGCTGTCGTACTCCTACTTGTTGGTTAGAGGCAGGTGAGAAACAGTTTGCAGGTCCCGAAATTGTTCAGATGACGGCTGAGAAAGTTGCTATTGCTCGGGAAAAGTTGAAAGTTGCTAGAGACAGACAAAAGATGTACGCAGATCCACGCCGCAGACCAGTTACGTTTGTTGAAGGTGAGTTAGTTTATCTGAAAGTTTCTCCGTGGAAAGGGGTTATTCGCTTTGGGAAACGTGGGAAACTAGCACCACGATACATTGGTCCGTTTCGCATACGACAGATAGTCAACGACCAGACTGTTACTCTTGATCTTCCACCAGAGTTAGCGGGTATTCATGATACTTTTAATGTCTGTTACTTACGTAAATGTAATGTTGAGGATGAAAGTCAGATTCTCCCAGTTCATGATCTGAAAGTTGATTCGAAAATGCGATTAATAGAAGAACCAGTTGAGATAGTTGATCGTAAAACAACGAAGCTTCGAAGGAAAGAGATTCCTATGGTTTTGATTAAATGGAAGCATAGTTTGGGTTCAGATTTAACATGGGAGACCGAGGCAGACATGAGGAACCGCTACCCTAGCCTATTTGAGCGCGATGAGATTCCGGGGACGGAATCTTCTTTAGGGGGAGAGATTTGTAACACCCGCGTTTAGGGCCTGGTAGTTTCGTGGCGGTGGTAAGTTATTTAATTGTTTATATTGGTATATATGATTGTTAATAATTATTTGCTATTTATTTAAATATTTATTTGATGCTTGCTTGGTATTTAATTTGGACCGCGAGGTAAAAGGTAAAAATATTAGTTTAATATTTTTATATGATATTGGTTCCATTAGATTCGTTTTTATACGAGGGTCCCGAATATTACCTCGTTGCATGTTTTTGACTTGAGTAGGACCGCTTTAAGTAGGTTCCTGTATGCTAGATATCAGTATTTGCACTGAGTAGTGTAATATGTTCAGTCTTGACATATATATATAGTATTTGTGGGTGTTGTTCTCATTTTGTTGGCTGCATAAGAGAAGAGAGAGAGAACCATTTTGCTCACAAATACATACTTGAGTCCGTAATATTATTTTCGTGTTCTTTAGCGAGGGTAACGGTTGGTTTTCGAGCAAGAGGTGTGTTGTGTTGTTTATGTCGGGTTTTGATTAGGAAGTTCTTGAATGTTGTGTTTTGGCCGTGCGAAGTGGAGTTAACTACGTGCGTAGTGACTCCATTACGTGCGAAGTGAATGTTGAAGAAGATGATGTCGATGGGTTTTGGTCGCACGAAGTGTGTTCCACTACGTGCGTACCAGTGCCCATTGCGTGCGAAGTGGGTTAGCCACTTTGTTAGTTTGAAGTTCAATACGTGCGAAGTGGAGTCCATTACGTGCGTAGTGACTCCATTACGTGCGTAGTGATACATACGTTAATTCTGTAATCTTATTGCTTGTAGCCAATGAGAGTTGTCGTTTTTGTAGATTGGAATGTAATCCCAATTACTGACTAAGTTATGATGTGTTTCAGGAAACGAAAAGGCTCAGTGACATTAGAATACTGAGTGTGGTGTTGGAGAACACAGGTGAGTGGACTTTAATACACCAGTGGTTTTGGTTGTAACTATTATGGTTACTTGAATTTTATATGATTAATCATGCGATAGACTGTTTAGTCTGATATGATTGTTTGATTGGCTATGTGATGATTGTTGAAATTGTGTCCAAGATATGAGTATCAAGGCATGAAATTGTGCTCATGATGTTTGTGGCAGAGGTCAGCTAAGCGTGGTTTTGGGCTGGGTCAGTTGCTTCTGGTTAGGCAGTTTTAGATCCTCTGTCGCATTTGTTGTAGCAGAGGGGGTTTAACTGTGCCAGTTAGCAGATGGCTATCGGTAGATCATTGCTATGGCCAGCATTGGTCGTAGGCTCGGCAGAGCCGCCGGTCCTTTGATATTTGAGATAAACTGTTCTTGTGATTGTTGTGGTTCTGCTTTAATTGCTTGTGGCTTGATTTTCATTCACTTAGCTTTGTGCTAATTCCCCACCTTAACTATCTGTTTCAGGTTTTGAGGGCACGGTAGGTTGCAGCTTTTGTGTACAGGGAAAGTTTGACCGTAACTCTGATATTTTGGGTTTTAGAATGATGAGCCATACTTTATAAATGATTTGTAACACTAAAGGAAGTACTGTATGTTTGTACAGTGTTGGCTTTAATTTTAATGTTATTTTCGTTTTAGTTTTATAACGTATTACTTCCGCTGTGATTTAAAAAAAAAAAAAAAAAAAAAAAAAAAAAAAAAAAAAAAAACATGGCTTGTATTTTTGCGGTGTTACAAAGAACAACTAGAAACCCTAATTGTGTCGAACCAGAAAATTGAGTGGGTGAGAGAAATGAGGTGGCGTTCGGGAACTATAAAATATATCACTTTTGAAATTTTGGGTAGTGAAAGATTAAATTTGTTAAAATTGTGAGCTAGGTACCATATCTATAGTTTGGACCAAATCACACACTCTAAATTTGTAAGTTGCTCAACTTTAAATAAGAAGAAAATAGTGTCGTTGATTATACTTGCCTCTTCTTACACACATATGTTACATCAACGATCAAGATACACACATATTCACGTTATAGGGTGAGAAGTGTAATGAACCAAAGCTTTGGGAAAAAAAAAAGAATCCCAAGAGTTTTGGACGGCTACAACACGGTTCTAGATTCTTTTAAAATTTTGGGGTTTGAAATTACTAAAATCTGAGCTTGTTTGAGAACAAAATTTTCTAATAGAAATCTGAGTTAATTTATGTTTGAAATTTTTTCGATTGTAATTGCCTTTTCTTGCATTGAATTTAGTGGTGTGAAAGGTAAGGTAGAAGATTAACATTCAAAACATTAATGTAAAAGATAATTAATTACGGAGGTAATCTAGTATTTTAAGCATGCATTAACAATTTTAAAAATTAAAATGAACTAATATTGCCAAAAATTAATAGGATGACCAAACCCTTAATTTGGTCCAAACTATACCTATTGAAAGCAGCACAAGGATGTAATTCCCCATTGTTAGCAAGCTTTTAGCAGTCATACGCATGTTGCCACTATTTTGCTTATCAAGAACTTTTTCTCCGGGCTTATTTTCCATAACCTCCTTTTTTTCGATTTATTCTTCACGAGTCCGGCTTATTTTTTCTTGTAACTCATAATAAGCTTAAAAGGCATAAAATAAGCCGGAAAAAACTAGCTTATAAAAAATAAGTCCGGAAAATAAGCTCTAAATAAGCCAAAACAAACACCCCCTAAGTAACAAAACATACTGAACAATCTATGCATAAGATTCTTTTGGCTTCAACACAGCATTTACCTTTAACCATATAATCAATAAGCCAACTAGATCAAGCTTAAGCTCCAATCTTTTTAATAGCTTTATGGTGACCACAGTTAGTAACATTTCTAAAAAAGGGAAATGATTGATGCAGTCAGCAATACCTAAACTTAGGTGTTGTCAACTCACAAAGCACTTGAATGAAGGGTATTTACATCATTTGATTGTTTATTGATTCAAGTGGCTTTGTGAATGCAGTAAACCTAACTTGTGTTGTTGGCTACATGGATATTTTCCCCTTTTGAAAATTAATGAGCTAAACTGGGAAATAGAACATGCAAATCAAGAAGCTAACGGTTACAATAAAAGAGAACCAACTTGAGAACTATTTGAGGATCAAATTTGTGAAAACATAATATTTAGCATATCTGACGATCAATTACACCATGTTTGACAACCAATTAGTGTTTTTCAGACCATAAATAGACCATGCAAAACAACAGACTTGAAATTTAAACAAAACCTGGTCAAACCATCATGTTGGCTTCATCTTCCTCACCCATTGTTGCTTCATTAAACATGTACTGGTTCTGATACTCGATCAAATACTGTGTCGATCTCTTCACATCCCAAAATAACTCATACACTCGACTAACATCTTCCATCTCAACAACCTTCCCTTTTCTCTTTTGGCAAGCCAATGAAGCAGATGTTATCAGATTTATGGCGTATCTCAAAGACGTATCAACCCCAATTCTGGTCAACAAAATCTTTGCATCTTCAGATATGTCCACATCTTCCTCTTGACGCCTTATATCAAGAATCTTGCGAATATCGTCTTCTGTGTATGGTTGTGTTGAGATGATAAGAAGGCGATCCAAGAAATCGATGGGAATCCCGTGTGGGGATTTGTAGTTTGTGCCTCGAATAGTTGTGATTCCTCGGTTGGTGGCTACAACTAGTATTGGTGCCATGTCATTTTCTAAGGCACGGTTCAGGAATGAAAAACACTCTATATCAAGCATGTGGACTTCATCTATGAAGAGAACACCTGGAATTATCTCTGCTTTTCCTTCCTCTCGCCACTCTGCAACCTTTGTATCAATCTGTTCTCTGACCTCAGCTCGTATTTCCCCCGTGTCACCAGTGAAAAGAGCAAGAAACCCCTGTGTTCTGCAATTCATTTCCAAAATCTTAATGTCAGAATTTACTCAATACAACATTCAAGATTCAATATAACAAATGTGTAGTAGTTAAATCCTAAAAGTTAGTTTTATATACTACTACTCGATTACTCACGAGTCCCAAACATAAATATTCCTCTAGAAAACATTACAGGCACAGTCTGAATTCTGAAACCAATATACAAGACTGACAGAAGGAGAAACTTCATATTAAAATTTACTCAAAACAACATTCAAGATTGGACCAACACTGAATACAAATAGATCAAGTTCGAGGTTCCAGTATGCAATGAGATGATTTCAAGGAGCGGGATCTTCAGATTTGATCAATTTTTTTGAACTGGATCATACACCAGAGGATATAAAGATCAGACTGGTTGTCATGTACTTTAGAGCAAAAGCAATGCAATTATCAACTTTACATCAAGTATGCTAAAAGCAAGGCCTCAATAAACTGAAGGACTCAGATCTCATTTCATTGAAGGTATTGTTGTTAAACCTTATCAGATCCTACAAACATAATGTTGCTGCTCAAATTTATCAAAAGCCTGATAATAAACCTCCGTTTGCTTCTTCCAATCTGAGTACAAAAAAAAAGGAAACGGAGTACCAGTGAAACAGCCTAGTAGAAAAGAAGACGAAAAAGAAGAAATTAGTGTTTTTCTGCAATAAGAAGTATGTTTCAGGACCCAAATGCAGGAGAACAAGTGTTGCACATTATTATGCCAGTACATGAATGAGGAAGAAATGAGCGATTGAGCGGTATAGAAGAATATGGAAATTACTGTAAGTCTGTAACTGAGGAAGAAGGTGATATTCACACTTTATTGGGAACTCATCGCAAGCAGACTCTGCAAGTGCAAGATTTTATAATGATAGTGGAAGTACATGCAATTCTCTATATTTGAAGTTTTGGATCACCTTCAGTTCAGATTTCTTGGTGATGCTAATTAGCGTGCAAATTCATTTGTTGTCATTGTTACTTGTTAGAGGACATTAACTGTAACTTCAGTAAGCTGACTTTAGATTTCAGTTGGGAAGGAAAAAGAGTAAAGATACAGGGTATGCATCAACAATTTAGGAATGGTTCAAAGCAGAAGCAAGCAATCACAGCTTGGAAGCATGATCGAGCCTATTTCATTAACTCGATTGAGAAAAGTAGTAGGCTATGATCTAAAAGCTAAATGCTGTTTTGGATTCTTATAAAGATGTTTTTGAAGAACCAAAAGAGTTACCTCCTTTTAAACAATTTAATCATGTCATTACTTTAAAGGGAGGGTGTAATCTTGTCAACTTAAAAGCTTACAAGTATGGCATTTCACAAAGACAATGTTATTGAAAACTTGGTTCAAGAAACGCTGACCAGCGGAGTAATTAGACCTAGCCACAGCAGTTTTTTGCTTCCTCTGTGGTGCTAGTAAAAAACAAGGATGAATCATGGAGGTGTTGTGCAGACTACAGGAAATTGAATCAATTAAACATCAAATATAAATTTCTTACACCTATTGTGGAAGTGCTGATAGATGAGCTACGTCAGAATACAGTTTTTCTCATAAGTAAAATATCATCACAATTCGTATGCAATAGTCTGAGATTGAGAAAACAACATTCAGAACACAAGAAGGGTTGTATGAATTCGTGATGATGCCATTTGGGCTGATGAATGCTGTGTTCAAGCCCTTTCTTAGAACTTCATCCTAGTCTTCTTTATGATATTCTCATCTACAGTAGCAGTTAAAGAATGATTTGTGGTGCTTCAGAAACTCAGACTCCATTCTTTGTTAGCCAAACTTTCAATGAGCCACTTACCATTAAAACTGATAACTTTTATAGTTTTATCATCATATAAAGCTTGCTAATCACTATCAGACCATTATGACTACCATTAAGATCCAGTTAAAACAGTCTAGGAAACCAACGTTCAAGACTAACTGCATGAAAAAAATAAGTTTAAAACGACAGTAAAGGTGTATGAACCGTAAGCAACTGATAAAGTTGCAAAGAGACAATCAGTCACTACGGTTCAACATTTTCAATCATTCACTTAAAAGTCTAAAATTAACAATCCAAAATTACGTTTTGGCATGAAAAAATTTTGTTCAACGCCACTGTTCAAACATATATAAATTTTGAATGCCTGATATTAACAGAAACAGGCAATTATTACTATCATCGAGTTACATACATCACCAATAGTCTATGAATGCATAAGAGCATAGTAAAAGCACCAATCTTGACAAGAAAATATAGCTCAAACAGATGTACCTGCTATTGATAACATCGATTTCATGAAGTGTAACACAATGTACCACCTCTTTTCTCTTCTGCAACTCGCCATCAGGACACTGCACGAACTTCGTTTGTGGACCCATTGCATCATAATCTCTAGACCTCGAAAATGATCTCCCAAGTTTTGTAATTTTCCCGGAAGCCTTGTCAATTGCAATCACATCCCCACTCTGCACTTTATCCTTCCCCAAAGCTTCAATCATCTTTGCCCCCAAATCATACACAGTCTCCATCTCTGTAGTCTTCAAAGTCAATTTCCCTGTTTTCGAAGCAGCTCCAGTCACCGCAGGGCGGTCAATTTGGATTTCCACAACTTCCCCTTCGATCACTTCAGTCTCCTCTTTGATTCTAACACCAATAGCCTTCCTAAAAGCTTGCATTAGGGCTTCTGTTTTAGACATCTCCAGAGAAAAAAGCTCGCTACCTGCGAGCATGGCGAAGGGGGTTTCTAGTCCAATCGACTTAGCCATACCCATGGCAATGGCGGTTTTGCCTGTTCCGGGCTGGCCAGCGAGGAGAACAGCTCGACCTGCGATTTTACCTTCCTTCACCATCTGGACGATGACACCAGCTGCTTTACGGGCTTTGGTTTGACCTACCATTCCTTCAGAGACGGCTCGGGGTTCTAGAGCTGAATCGAGACCCAGCCCGCGGATGTGGGAGTGAGCGCCTATTCGCTCAATTCGGGTTAGGTCTCGGCTCTCTGAGACTTTCAGTTCCACCATGGTTGTTTACTGGTAGCGATGGAGAAGACGGCGGGTATTAGGGTTTGGTGGTGGTTGTTGGCCGGTAGCAACGGAGGAGAGCAGGGAGGAGAGGGTTTACTTAAACCCTATTTCTTCACGTTGAGCAGAGAAACTGTATTAGAAATTAGAAAATCGCGTATAAGAAGAATGAAAAAAGAAAAAAGAAAAAAGAAAAAATCTATTAATTATTATGAGAAGAAAAAGGATGAACGTCGTAATAAAAAAATACTTATCGTGTTTTCATCTGCCTAAAAAAATTTATATATTTTTTTACAAACATTTATAACGTTCTGTTCTTGAGTTTTTTTTTAAAAAGGAAAGAATAGGATTTGGAAAGAAAACTTTAAAAATGATATTCTTGAGTTTCACTTAAGGAAAGAAAGGATTTGAAGAGGTTTGGAGGGGGAGGAAATCATTTCCTTTCTTTTCCTTTCCTTCAAAACTTAAACTCGAGAACAAGAAAGTTTCATATAAGGTTATTGGAGATATGTTAAAACAAATTATTATGAAATGAATAGTTGTTTTAAGTGTGTATAAAACCTTAAATCACTATGATTATGAAATGATTAATTGTTTAAGTGTGAAAAAACTTAAATCACTATATTAGTTGGCATGCGGTACTGATGCTAAACATCATCCTCTATCTTTTTTTGTGTGTTCGGTAAAATTAGCTGGAGCTTATTTGTGTATTCAATTGTAATTTTATTACTTTAAGGCCCCCTTTTAGATCATTGCGTTGGGCCCTGAAAATGATTAGTCCAGTCCTACAAACAAACATGTATCAAATGTGTTATTTGTAATGTTAATCTTCATTAAATATGTTTTTCAAAATGTTCATCTCATCACACATAATTCAAGAAAAACATTCATTGATTAATGCTAACCGCATTAATACTTATCAGACATGAACTAAAAATTTCAGACACAGAAACTTGATATTCTCATATTTGTTTACATTCTATCAGTCAAGATGCATTATGAATAAAGCATATGAAGACTTTATTATATTCAAGAAGCCCAACTGACACTCTACTGAAGAGGATCCCGTTTGACAATCTGAAGAAAGCTTTGTTGAACCTATATATTGAATTCTGCTGAAATAAGTCTTTGATGAACAACTGGTCCCCTCAACGGTTACACGCATCACTGTTGTCACTAGCAATGCAAGATCGTGTGAGACAAGTGATTCAAGGTTCGGCTTTTCTATTGGTTGTAAAACTAGTTAGAGTATCTAACTTCTTTTATTTACATGATTATATGTATAATTGTTTTTGAAGGCTAGGATCAATTCACCAAATGTATAAATACTCTTCTCGTGTGTTTGAAAAGAGTATCAACTCTATGTGTTTCAGTAGTCATAGTGTGTTCTTATTGATCAAGTTTGTTCTTGAGTAATTGTGTATGTATGTTCTTTAATATAACAAACTTTGAAAATCCTATGTGTTCAATTCTATTTACTCATCCGAACTTAAAAAAAATCATCTTTGTGAGTAATAAATCTCTTCGGAAAAAACATTGATAATTAATTATTTATTTAGGTATTTTCTTTAGTAACTTTAAATCATAAAAAAATCATGATTACCTAGACTTTATATAACACTTGTTTTTTTCAAAACGTGCAACAAGGAAATAACAATAATATTTTAATAAAAGAGGCATCAAACGGTTAAGGTGTAATACAAAAACAATTTCCTTTGATGTTGCAAGAAAAACCTAAAGTATGTCGACATGGGAGCCTCGTATGCCACATAACCTAAAAAAGTAAAAGAAGAATTAATAATAGGAACGAGCTAGAAATCCTAGCGAGCAACTCCATAAAATATTCAAATAATAATAATTAGCTAGGATTAGTAGTTTGAGTTGGATAGGCGGGATGAGATCGAAGAGACTGTACCGAGAACCAGCTAACAGCCATGAAAGCTCAGAGAGCTAATATGTAAATGTAATCTCATCAATTTGTGTCACTCAGACCTCTGTATGCCACTCAGGCTATCTCTCTTGTCACTCAAACATCTCTACTACCACTTAGACAATTATGTGCAAGACAATATAGATAACATATACAACACATACAAAAAGTTATAAAAAATATCACAAATAATAAAAATCATTAATATCACATATGTGATAGTCCCTGACTACTGGAAGTCTCATCGATCTCTGGGATCACATTGATCCCTAAATGCTACACTAGCATCTGGTCAGTCGTATTAACCGACAATGACCGCCACTCAGGCATGTTGGCCATTTGTCAATGAGACATCTACTCAAGTTGCCACCTACGAGGGCGGGCTATTTGCTCAGATAAATATCACGTATACACAGGTTACATATAGTCGTATTGTATTAAACATCATCTCTCATATATGTGATATATCACATGCTTTGTCATCTCGCCCATAGTCACATTGACAAGTTATAATTATCATAATTATTAGCTACACACAATGTTTATAACTCTATTTATTCTCGTACTATTGATTCATTTAATCATAGTGTAACCATATAGCATATATATTATTACATGTTCACACCGTCTCTACATTGTTATTCTCTCTGTGGCTCCTTTCCTTTCTCTTTTCTATGTTAATGAATGAATATATATATATATATATATATATATATATATATATATATATATATGCAAAAGTTCAAACGAGAATTGTTTTTCGTACGAAAACTACGAGAACCAATCTGAGCCGTTCAATTCCCCCTCCTTTAATGTCATTGTCCACCCATGAATTCCTCACATGCACCCTGCCACACTTGATCCCCTCCACGCTCTCCATCCATGAATTTCCCATATCCAAGGAACGGCTGAGATTGGTTCTCGCAGTTCTCGTAGGAAAAACAGTTCTCGTTTGAACCCTCCCCTATATATATATTATATATATATATATATAGCCAAAGGTTCATGCGAAAATGTCCTTATTTGCGAAAAATGCGAGAAGCATTCTAGGCCTTTCTATCATTTAATCAATGGATGTAATTCTTTGTGGCATTTTAGTAAATAAAACATGATTAATGGTTTTAATTTTATTTAATAAAGGATAGAAATGTAATTATGTTCCTCTCTCTCCTACTCACCTCTCCCCCTTTTTTCTCTCCTCTCTCTCTCCTCTCGTTTTCCCTATTTCATGTCATGGCCGACGTAACTCCTCATTTCAAAAGAAAAATTGAAACTTCATCTATCTTTCTCTGCACCTACGATGGCAGCCGGCCACTGGCCACCCCTGTCTCTACCGCCTTCTTCTACCAGATTTGCGCAGCCAACCGTCCACACAATGCTACCTCTGGTCAGATCTTGAAACTCCTCCATCTCACTGTACCATCTCTGCCGCCGGCCACGACCACCGCCATCTGCTACATCCGCGACCCCCTATGTCACCCAAACCGCCACCGCAACTATCTGACAACGAACAAAATGTCAAAACCCTAATTTCTTCTTTTAACAACCTCCGCTGCCGCTTTCTGCTATCGCCACTACCGCTTTCTGCTGTCGCCGCTGCCAGAACCCTAGAGCGTCTCCGCCGCCGCTTGCCACCGCAAACCTCCGCCTCCGCCGTGAAACACCACTGGTTTCTTTTTTATTAATAAAAAATAATTATAGATTTTTTTCCCTTCTTTTACATGTATTTTAACTGCAGATCTGTTCTTTCATCTAAATTTTTTTAATATAATGTTCAATAACTGAATACTTCTTTTGTTTAACAGGTGAGTTTCTTCTTTTTTTATGAGTTTTTTTTTGTTAAATAGATTAATACAGTTTGTGTTTTTAGGTTTTTTTCTTGTTCAACAGATGAATTTGTTTTTTTCTTGGGTTTTTTTGTTCAACAGGTGAATACAGCTTGTTTTTAGGGTTTTTATTTTGTTCAATAGGTTAAATTTTTTCGGTTTTTTTGTTCAATAGGTGAATACAATTTGTTTTTAAGATTTTTTTCTTGTTCAACAGGTGAATTTGTTTTTTTGGGTTTTTTTGTTCAATTGGTGAATTCAGATTTCTTTGGGTTTTTTTTTCTTGATATATTTAGTTTGTTCAGTATGGAACATTAGTATAATTTGTTAATTTTTATATTCATTGTTGAATATAGATATTAATGGTTTGCAATTAAAAATTAAAATATTATTAATTTTAAGTTTGATTATAATTTATAATGAACATTCAAGAAATAACTCATAAAAAAAATGAGCGTCTTCTAAAAAATTAGATAAATGAAAACAAAGTAAAAATCTGGTTTGAAAAAAAAAATTAAAAGCTTACTATTTTTAAAAAAATAATACGGAAAGAAAAGAAAAAAAAGTCGTAAATATAAAAAAAAATCCAAAGAATAAAGCATTAAATAATTAAGAATTTGTAAATATTAGGCTGTGTTCATTGTTGTATACCGTATTATAATGAATTTACTGTTTAATTATTTTTAGTAATTTTTTAAAAAATTTAAGAGAGAGAAAAATAAGAGAGAGATAGAATGGATATAGAAAAATTATGTTTTACTATTATACCCTTTTAAATTAAAAAAGGCAAAAAAATAAGATTAATTTAAGCTATTAGATCAGTGGCTAGGATTGCTTCTCGCACTTTTCGCAAATAAGGTACTTTTCGCATGAACCATCCCCTATATATATATATATAGGGTGAGGTTATATATAGAATCTCCCTTAAACATAGAACCTAAAGAACCATCCTGGTAATGACATGTCGCACTTTGATTAAGGGCAAAATTGGAAAATAACAAAAAAAAAGAAAAAATCAACTTTATAAATAAAAAAAACCTCACTCAACTTTAAATGATCATAATTTATTCTTTTTAAGAATTTTTGCAAAAAAAGTATATCGTTAGATTCGGTTTTTCGTCCTCTTTCAAACAAGACCAAGTTTAATATATTTCTGAAACTTTTTTTTTTGAAATGCAAAGTTTGCATTTTGAGCTGAGTTCATTCTAAATGCAAAATGCAAAAAACAAAAAACGCAAAATATAACATGCAGGTCATCTAGATGCTTCCAAAATGCAAAAATTATGAAAATGTAAAATGAAAAATGCAAAAAACAAAAAACGCAAAATATAACATGCAGGTCATCTAGATGCTTCCAAAATGCAAAAATTATGAAAATGTAAAATGAAAATCCAACATAATTCAATGAAAATGCAGTCTAAAATGTAAAATTACACATTCAAACCTAAAATGCAAAATCCGTACAAAACATTACATACTGCCCAAAATGCAAACAAAAATTTCATGTTCCAAAAAAATTTAGAAAAATATGGGAAGAGTGATCTTGTTTGAAAGAAGATTAAAAAACTAAAAGATTGGTATAATTTTTTTGTTTAAATTCACAAAACTTAAAAAGTTATGACAATTTAAAGTTTTTGAGTTTTTTTTTTTTTTTAAATCGTGGGTTGTTGGAGGAGGGATTTTCCATGTTTGCCCTTTTCTTCCTATATTAATACATCATAATTACAGTTTTGCCATCGTTAAATCTCATCCATTAATTTTGATGATCCAATTGTCCAGATTTGTTCTTTAGGTTCTTTGTTTAACACATTGTTATTTATTGATCCAATTTATATATATATATATATATATATATATATATATATATATATATATATATGTGTGTGTGTGTGTGTGTGTGTGTGTGTGTGTGTATTTTTGTATGTACAAACATAGTCTACAATACTCTCTCATATTTGTATACAAACATACAATTACTCTTTAACACTTTGAATGTATCTCACAAAGATACCAATCTTCTCGGTATTTCAACGCATACTCAAATGTATATAGACATGTATTTATAATATATATCTTTGTAATAACACATTCTCTTTAGTTACAAGGAATCAATATATCTAAGTCAATTACAAATAATTAATATCTCTAAGTACCAGGTTGAGGTACCCACCTCAGTTGATCTGTTACGGCTTTGAAGTCTGTTCGACCCACCACAACACCACCTATATCTCATCTATAATTAACTAATGTCATCAACGATCACCTACATATCTATATATCAAAATATAAAGTCTTAACTCCACTTAAATGTTAAGTGTAACACCCTCTTACCCGGCCTAGAATTATAAGGTAATTAATTAACTTAATTTTGGGAATTTATTAATTAATGTGATTATTATGTGAATTAATTGATTTTGTGATTAATTGGTTAATTATTTAAATTATAATTAAAATTGATTAAATTAGAATTATTGTGTTGGTGGATTAGTGAGGTGTCCGGTTTTGTGGTATTAGTCACCACATACACACTAACCCACATTTGCATGCAATTTAGAACAAATAACCAAAAGTGTTGTGTGTGTGTTTAATTGCTCTCGGCCGAGAATCAAAAGAAGAAAAGAATTCAACATTTGATCTTCAAGTCTTGCATACAATTAGGGTTCTGAATTCATAGCAATTCAAGGTTAGATCACTGATTTATGATTTTGGATTGTTAATGTGATTCGGTTTATATATATATATGAATACCGATTAATTCTTGGTAAATTGGTGAATTTAGGATGTATGCATGTTAGATTTTATGATTGTTATATGTTCTTTGTGTGATTAGAATGATTCTTGGAAACACAGAACACTTACATGCTTGAAATCAGTAGGAATTTGTGTTAAAAAACAAATTTGGGCAAGAACACATGAATTGATCGGAATTGAAGTATGAATCTGTCGGAATTATTGAAGTCCGATAGATTTGATCGGAATTGGTGAATTCCGATAGAATTGATCGGAATTAGGTCAGAATCCGACACATTATCTATGAACTGCCCTAACTCTTTTATCGGAATTAACATTTCCTATTTACTCGGAATTGGATACTATATCGGAATTACCTATTTCTCGGAATTGATACTTCCCTTAACACTTTTGTCGGAATTAAACTTTATCGGATTTTGTACATTCTCGGATTGAGCCTTAGCTCGGATTGCGTCTTTTCTCGAAATGTGCCTTTGCTCGGAATTGAACAATAGCTTCATCGGAATTGATGTTAATCGGAATTCCCCATTCTCGGAATTGGATATTATCGGAATTGGTCAATCACTCGGAATCCGACTTTGATCATAAATGGATTTTATCGGAATTAGGGATTTAGGAGTTAATCCTAACAATCAAACTATGACTTGGTATACATGATAGTTATACATGAATATTTAACATGTAATGTATGAATGCATGTATTATGTATTATAAATCAGTATTGTGAATTGAATACTGACTTGTGGTTATCTAATCTCAGGAACTGAGAAGACTCAGTAAACTAGACCACTGAGTGTGCTACAGTGTTAACTATGGTGAGTGGATTTATATCTTCAGATATACAGGATATGATATCCTATTTGGAATGCTCTTGTTGGACTGTATATACATATTATTTTGGAGCCTGTTGCTTGGGGATTTACAGTATCTGATCTTGAAGTACATTTGTGGTACTCAAGGGGGCTGATACTGTTGTCCATGTTAGCAGGGCTATCGGTAAACCTTGGTTTTGGCCGACCTTGGTTGTAGGTGCTTGCAACACCGCCTGTTCTCCTGGGATTCATGAGCTAATTGTGTTTAGGCATATTTACCTTGTGTATGTTTAGATATTTGTTCCCTCACTTAGCTTTGTGCTAATTCCCCACTAGATTGTTTTGCAGATTCTCCATGGTGAGTTTTGAAAGTGATGACTGGGATTTTGGACAGACCATGAACTCTGATGTCAAGATTTTGTATAGAGCCTGTTAGGATATTAACACTGTAGAAGTTTTGTACATCAAACGAGTTAAAATATTTTGTATTAATTATGTAATTAAGATAATTATATGTAACTAGCTTCCGCATGCAATATATTATATGTTTAAAAGTACAGTGTTAGACCAAACAACCCCTTCTACGGCCTTGGGTTTCCCTTCTACAGTCTTATGAGGTACCTTCTCCCTTGTACGGACTTAAGTTTCCCTTATACGGCCGTAGGAGGTACTTCCTCCTTTCTAAGACCTTAGTTAAACTTTCTATTGTTGTAGAAAGTACACAAATCAGGTTATGCAATTTCAATTCAATCTTTGTGGGAATTCAAACTTAAAACACTCCAAACTCGATTTCAAATGGTACTAATAATCAAATATAATAATAGTAAGCTACGTATCATTTCTTAACATCGTTTTTATCCTTTTTCACTTCTAAGTTCAAAGTATTGATCAAGAAACCCATTTGACCCATAAAACCATTCAAGAACAAGAACACAAGACGAAGAACCTAAGTCCATCACATATTTGTTAAACCTTACTTATTTGAGTTAATTTGTATTTTAAAAACCTAAGTCCATCACATATTTGTTAAACCTTACTTATTTGAGTTAATTCGTAGCCTAAGTATAACTCAAATAGAAACGACGAAGGAAAGACTCAAAATGGCGATTCTGATTTCCCAACAATGAATATGATGAATGCAAGGCTTCGATAGCACAAGTGTTAATTATCTTTACAACAATCTGGATTTTTACATTTTGAGATAGATTGCTGATACTTCTCTACAGAGAATATAATATATGAGTTTTATTCAAACGAATAAAGACGAGTCCAACTACAAACAGGCGAAGTATGATTTTCTTATCGTTATTCGCGTCCAACTACAAACAAGCGAAATATGATTTTCTTATCGTTATTTTTTTGTTTCATTGAAGTTTTATCAAGATTAATCATCCGAGTTATTGGTTTAGTTTATATTATGTTTCTAGCACGTTAATTCGTGACAAACAAACTGACGATCGTGGTAAAACTTTGATAATTGATTTTGGCAAAACTTAAACGTTATTTTAACACGTAACTTTCTTGTCTTTAAATGAACTTTCATTATTTATTTATCTAGAAAAATAATGAAACTTTTCTATGTCTTTCGTATATAGGTTTTATCATTAGTATTATGATAAAGTAAGATTGACATCGCTATACTAGAATACTGACTCCACCCCTGTTTTATATAAAAAGTAACATTCTAAAGCAGGCAGCTATGAAATAAACATGGGTAAAACTATTTTGATCATTTAATAGTTTAATTTGATCTTCGTGATATTATATATAAGTGTATAACCTTGATTTAAAAATAATAATATAATTAATATAATATATCTAGTATCTATACCATTATATAAACCATTTAACTTTCTCTCTCATTCAATTTAAGAGTTCTTATTTCAATCAAGGTGTAATCTTGACCATCCATTCTATATAAATTAATATCAACCATCCAATCTTTAAACATTTCATTATCTATCCTAATTTATTTAACTTTTCAGTCATTTAAAATATACCATTATGTTAATACACTCTTTCATACCAATACAATTCTCCACCCATATTAAAAAAAAATTCAAAATCTTATTATTTTTCTCTCTCATTATTTCATAAATATAATTATTTTATTTTAATGTTTTTTTTAAATTAATAAAAAAAATGTTAGAAAAAAAGAAATGAAAGAACGAACATGTTACTGAACAAAAATTATTCCGTGACATTGAATATCATAAATAACATACTATTTTACTCTTAAATGACAAGTTTCAAAATAGAAAATATTTACTGCCACCACATTGCGCAGATTATATGTTAGTGTAAAAGAATGAAAATAAGAGCATGGGGTGTACTCCCCTTGAAGCATCCCATGTTTCTAGCCACATCAACATAATCCATCTCATGTTCAGCCATGTTTAAACATTAGTATAACCCACGTTTCGGACGCCTAAAAAAATATTATTAAAAAAATACCATCTTTTCTCTATCCTTTTTTTCTCTCTTTTCTCTCTCATTTATTTACCTCCCCATCAGGAGTGGTGTTTGCTTTGGTAGTACAAAACCACCTCAGCATGCCAAGAGCATGCTCAGGATATACCCGATACTCTAAGAAGACTAACACTCGTTAAAAATACGAAACAAGTTTTTTTTGACCGACAAATGGGGACATTTCTCCGCGTCTTCAGTGTGGGTTCGAATTGCTTGGTGGCGAGTTTTCAACCGCCTCTCGTTATTTGGCATTAACCAAGGTTCGAAGAAACCCATAAGAGAAAACCCCAACTCACTACATACAACATGATTTGATCACAAACCTCTTACGAAAAATAAGACGTCTTAACAAATGGGCTAAACCCATTGACATACGAAACAAGTGTCAACAACAAATCCAACACCGAATTGGCGTCACATGATGGATGTCGATATGGTGCGTGCACGAACAATAACATGCCATCAAATAAATGGACTGTCCGTACGGGTCGGTTTGAACATGGGTTAGTTCTTGCAGGCCGAATATAATATAATAACCAAACACAAATACTACTGTCTTTCTGAGATCCAACAGTTCACTTCACTAAACCCAACAAACACTTCATCAACTTCATCTACAAACATAAATCCCCTATTCTATCTCTTCAATCCAAGCCCTAACTCTATCTAATTGATCGCTGTATATTCCCTGCGAATCGGATTAAAGTCGATGTTTTTGGCGGTGCTTCTGATGTGCTATCCTCATTGATGATATATACATATAGATAGGGTTTGGACTTTGGATAGATCGAGTAGAGTTTTGAAAGTGTTAGATGGATTGTGTTTTAAATGTTATTATAGATGGTTTTGCTTGAAAACGCGCTTCATTGGTGGTTTATGGAGTGATAAGGCCTAATTTCGTGTAAAATCGAGTAGTTAAATATGTCGTTTAGGAGTATGCTTCAGGACATGAAGGGGGAGTTTGGGAGCATTTCTAGAAAAGGGTTTGGGTTGAGGTCGAGGTCGCAGCGAGCGATGGAGGACGGATCTCCGGTCATTGTTGATGCGTTGAAGCAGAGTTGTTGGGCAAACATGCCTCCAGAGCTCTTACGAGACGTGTTGACGAGGATCGAAGCATCTGAGTGTGCTTGGCCTGATCGGAAGAATGTGGTTTCTTGTGCCGGTGTTTGTAGGAATTGGAGGGAAATTATGAAAGAAATCGTCAAGAACCCTGAATTTTCTGGCAAATTGACTTTCCCCATTTCGCTGAAGCAGGTTTGTTATGTTTGATACTTTTTTTCCTACCGTTCTTCTATAGCTCGTGGATAAATGGATATGCCTATCTGTTTTCGATTGATGTTGTTGGTAAAAACTAGTTGCATTGATCTAGTGAGTTCGCATTTGATTTGTTCAAGAATTGTGAGGCTAAAAAGGATTATACGTGATTTATCTGAATTTGTATGAGTTAACATGAACAGGAGTGCTTGATGTTCTGTTATTGTAAGAGGAAAGTTTCAAGTTTGGAGCAATAACATTGAAAAGTTCATCTGCAATTATGTTTTACTTAAATATTTATGCTTGCATCAACTTTGTTTTTTTAGTGCTAGAGGATTATTAGTCCACATTCACATATACTGACACTGTGCTCTAAAGTTCTTCTAAGGAAAGAAAAGGAAGGGATTTGAAGGAAACCATAATAAGAGGTGTTCTCGAAAGGAAGAAAAGGAAAGGAAATGTTGGGGTGGGGGGAGAAGGGGGGGGGGGGGGGGGTGGAGGGGGTTGGAGGGGAGTTTAACCTTATTTCATTTTCACCCTTTAAATCTTTCCTCCTAAAATTGAGAGTATCTGAAAAGGAGAGGATTCTCATTCCTTTCCTTCCCTTCCTTCAACTTGAGAAAACAGTGTAAGAATAGCTGGAAACTAGAAAAGGAAAATTCAACATCCACATGATCCAATAACACAAGGAAGGCTGAAACCATTTAAAAGATCTTTAGCCAGAAAACATACAAGAAATGAATAAACTTTCATCTTAGCTCTCTTCATTATTCTTTTGTTTGGGGACTGTATATTTTTTCCTCAACAAAGTGTATGGTCTATAGGAGGCTCAATCGAACATTTACTCATATTTTTGTTGTCCTTTTATGAGAAGGGCACACTTGGGTGCACTCATGCAAAGACAATGTTCGGCTTTTTATTTACCATTTGTCATTTCTATTTTGTTGTCAATTGCTCGGAGGAAATCAGCTCTAAAAATGTCAAACACTTAGATGTTTTTACTTTTTAGTTAATTAGTTGATGATCATGTTGTTCTCGTTCAATCAAAAGTATAGCAACTCAATAAATCCATCCTAACTAGTTTCCCAAATTCTTACGTCTATGAGATTTTTATTCTGGATTCCCTTTGCACCTGCTTCTTAATTATCCTGGACATTGAAACTATGTTGTACTAACCTATTAATACTTGTTAGTCTAGGGCTTTAATCATGAATCTACATTACGCATGTGTTTTCCTTGTTTGTTTGTGTAGATAATTTAATAGTCTGCCTTTCGATCATTGGCTCATTGCTATGTGTAGAATTTTATGATGGTGCATCTATATTGGTGTAATCCAGCATGGTATTGAAAGTTATATCGAGGGCTTAACTCCACTGCCCTATCTGGGATAATTTGACTTGTTGGATAGACTATATAGTCATGAGTTAAATAAACAGAGAAACTCCCATATTTAAATGTTGCATTTAATGATATTATGGAGGGACCCCCTCTTTAGATGTTGCACTTTAAAGATATAATCAGGAGCAATGGTAAAAGAAGGTTCAGCCATTTTAGTATATTCTTGAACTGTCACATGGTAATTACTACGGATGTGTACCCAATTTATGCAAGAAAACTTGGAAGACACGCCGGCTTTTTGCTTCTTCAATAGCTTATAATGATTTCTTGATCAGTAGTAAATTTTTGCAAGGAAGTAAATCATAAGAGTATGGAGAAATGATACCGTATATATAGTTGTTCGTACGAAGGTTAACAAATCCGTCCTACTTCACTCCTCAGAGTTCACATGAGATTTTTTTTCACTACAGAACATCTCTTTAGCCCGGTAGAGATCACTGTACAAACGTCTTACTAGTAAGGAAGTGATCACCTTTTCTTCTCATTATGCTAGGTGTGATGTGTAAACATCTCACTAACAATGGTGGTGATCACTAACTTAAATCGTCCCACTTAACAGTTAACACTTTTACGAAGAATAGGTTGTGTACAAGAATTGAATAAATGAAAACTGTTGGTGTAAATATTCCTTAGTATTTATCTTGGATTTATATTCTATAGGGCTTAGTGAGAAGCGGGCCTTTGTGGGCTTTATGGTTACATGTATATATATTTCCTTTTGTTCTATGTAAAGTAAAATGAGAAATACAAGCACTAATTCCCAGCTCTCTGTTAACATGGTATCAGAGCTGGTACTCTGTGCATTAGAAGGTTGTACAACTGAGCCATTCTTGTTCACGATTTGAAGATGCGTAATCTGACTTTGTATCCGACTCGTTAACTCTCACCTCTCACGTAAGGTTAATCTGTACGCCCGGACGAGTTCTCCGATCAAATCTGACCAGAATCCGACACCCCACGCGCCTTCCATGCGCCGCCAGACGCCGCCGCCGTTAACCCACGCGCCGGCGCGTGATGCCTTCTCTGGCCACCGTTGACTCTGTTTTTCCCGGATCGTTGGTCGATTTTGTGCCCTGGCTCCATTTCTGGTGATATTTTGGTACGTTCATCCTGTTAGTCAGATTTTCTTGCTTGCGCTTTATCTGGTCTGTGATTCTCAGGGCTGGCTACGTTATTCTTCTGATTTATTTGGCTACAATCTGATCTACTACATCTGATAATATTATCTGGTGCGAAAAAAATGTTGTTCTTCTGATATATTTGGATGTTATCAATTGGAAAGGCTCGATTGATAGTATTGAGGGTGTCTTTGGATTCTGAATTTGAACATACTCTGGTTTTTAATAATCGATTGTCCTCTCGGATCAGTTCAGGCTCTCTGGAAGTTTTGTAAGATTGTTATTGCGAATCTCGAGTTTGATGTTAATACTGGTCGAGTTCTAAACTCACGATAGTGCGGTAAATCCTTATCTTCTACATCATCAAAGTTTGCTCGGGTATTCTCAGTTGGTTGATTCTTATTATCTCGGTTTTGGAGACTTAACTATAGTTATGGCTAATTTGAAACCATCCGTATCAATCTCTACATTGTCTGAGAAATGTAATCATACTTGTTTATTGTCATCTGCTTCTGAATGGGTTATTGATTCCGGTGCTTCGGATCACATGACGGGTGATCATAGTCTGCTCTCTGAATTTAGTAAACATTGATCTTCCGATAAGGTAGTAGTTGCTGATGGATCTATTTCTGAAGTAATTGGATCTGGAACAGTTAAACTATCTCGGTCTATGTCATTATCCTCTGTACTAAGCCTACCTAAGTTTACATTTAATCTGATATCAGTCAGTAGAATAACTCGCGGATTGAATTGCAGTGTCTCCTTCTATCCTGATTACTGTGTCTTTCAGGATCTTTTAACAAAGCAAATTATTGATAGAGGACGAGAATCTGGTGGACTTTATGTATTTGAACCTGAAGAACTGAAATTTCAAGCAGGGTTGACATCATTATCCCCTATTGAGTTACATTGACGTTTAGGGCATCCATCACTTCAAAGTTTAAAGAAATTATATCCTCAGCTTTCACATCTGTCTTCCCTAATTTGTGACTCATGCCAATTTGCTAAACATCATCGTGTTCATCTAAGCCCTAGAGTTAACAAACGAGCTGCATCTCCATTTGAATTGGTTCACTCAGATGTGTGGGGTCCTTGTCCTATTACTTCTAGAATTGGGTTCAAGTACTTTGTTACTTTTGTAGATGATTATTCTCGTGTTACTTGGTTATACTTGATGAAGAACCGCTCTGAAGTATTCACTCATTTCCGTTCCTTTGTCGCGGAGATTAAGACACAATTTAACGTCTCTGTGAAAACATTGCGTAGCGATAATGCAAAAGAGTACACTTCTGAAACCTTTCATACGTATATGCTTCAACAAGGTATACTTCATTAATCTTCTTGCGTTGATACTCCTGCTCAAAATGGAGTTGCTGAACGCAAAAATCGTCACCTTCTTGAAGTAGCTCGTGCTTTACTATTTCAAATGAAAGTTCCGAAACCATTCTGGGCTGACGCAATATCTACTGCTTGTTTTCTAATCAACTGTATGCCATCAGCTGTTCTTTGTGGTGAAATTCCAATGTCTGTTCTCTTTCCTAATCAACGTTTGTTCCCGATTGAACCTAAGATATTTGGGTGCAGTTGTTTTGTTCGAGATACTCGGCCCAACGTTAGTAAATTAGATCCAAAGTCTCTCAAGTGTGTTTTTCTTGGATATTCTCGTCTTCAGAAAGGTTATAGGTGCTTTTCTCCTACCCTCAATCGTTACATTGTTTCACGCGATGTCACATTTGTGGAGGAAACGTCTTTCTTCCCGGGACCCACTTCTTCTAATCATGAAAATCAGGATGATTTGCTGATTTATTCTTTACCGATCCCGAATCCAACTCCTGAATCCTCAATTCCATCTACATCTGAACAGTCCTCAGAACCGCCACGACCGCCAGTGATCCACGTATATAGTAGGCAGCGCCGACCTACTTCTGAACCTCCTGTGGTCCCTTCTGTGGCTCCAAGTTCTAGCCATGTCCCTTCAGATCTTGAGGTTCCAGCATGTGATCCATCATCAAGCAATGATTCAGATAGCACAGAGGATCCTCAATCCGATTCATCATCTCAAGAGTCTGATCATGATGTTCCTATTGCCCTTCGGAAGGGTAAGCGTTCGTGTACTTATCCGATTGGTTCTTATGTGTCATATGCGAAGTTGTCTACAGCTTCTCGGTCATTGGTTGCTTCATTAGACTCCATATCTGTTCCTAAAACTGTTGGAGAGGCTTTAGCTCACCCTGGTTGGCGAAATGCTATGATCGAAGAAATGAATGCTCTTGAGCACAATGACACGTGGACTTTAGTAGCGTTACCTACAAGCAAGAAGGCAATTGGTTGTAAGTGGGTGTTCACTGCAAAAGTTAATCCAGATGGATCAATAGCTAGATTAAAAGCTCGGTTGGTTGCAAAAGGATACACTCAAACCTATGGGATCGATTATTCAGAGACATTCTCTCCTGTTAAGTTATCATCGGTTCGCTTGTTCATATCTCTTGCTGCTACCTACAATTGGCCTCTTCATCAATTGGATGTGAAAAATGCCTTCTTACACGGTGATTTACTTGAGGAGGTCTATATGGAGCAACCACCCGGTTTTGTTGCTCAGGGGGGTGTGGTAAAGTCTGCAAATTGCGAAAGTCTCGTGCGTGGTTTGGTCGGTTCAGTTCTGTAGTTACCAA
Organism: Pulicaria dysenterica; assembly: GCA_947179395.2. Classification (NCBI taxonomy): domain Eukaryota; kingdom Viridiplantae; phylum Streptophyta; class Magnoliopsida; order Asterales; family Asteraceae; genus Pulicaria; species Pulicaria dysenterica. Next base: position 72,048,645 of record OX359288.1, on the reverse strand, counting down.
ATTCGGGCTACAAAGGAGCTCATATGATCATTCAGTGTTTTTTGTCTCGTCTAACTCCGGATGTATTCTGTTAGTGGTATATGTTGATGATATCATTGTTACTGGCTGAAGATGGAATTAAGAAGTTAAAGGATTTTCTTGCATCTCAATTCCAGACCAAGGATCTTGGTTCACTGAAATATTTCTTGGGAATTGAGGTGTCTTGTACACGCAAAGGAATTTGTTTGTCTCAACGCAAATATTGCCTAGACATCTTGAGTGATTCGGGTATGATTGAGGCGAAACCCTGTGAGGCTCCCATGATTCCAAATGTGAAGTTGAAAGCTGATGATGGCGATCCTCTTGAAAATCCAGAGAAGTATAGAAGAGTTGTGGGAAAGCTCAACTATCTGACAATTACTCGCCCTGACATTGCATTTCCGGTAAGTGTAGTGAGTCAATTCATGTCGTCTCCAAGAACCTCGCATTGGGATGCTGTTTGTCATATATTGAAGTATTTGAAAGGAGCTCCTGGTTATGGTATCAAGTATCAAAACCATGGTCATCATGTCATAGAAGGTTTTTCCGATGCCGACTACGGTGGAGATCCTACAAGTAGACGATCTACAACTGGCTATTGTGTCTTTGTAGGAGGCAATCTTGTTTCGTGGAAGAGTAAGAAACAGAACGTTGTTTCTCGCTCAAGTGCTGAATCCGAGTATAGAGCTATGGCGCAGACGACTTGCGAACTTGTATGGTTACGTAATCTACTTGATGAGATCGGGTTCCCTCAATCAAAACCAATGAATCTATGGTGTGATAATGAGGCTGCTATTCATATTGCCAACAATCCAGTATTTCACGAGAGAACCAAACACATTGAAGTGGATTGTCACTTCACCCGAGAAAAGATAGAAGATGGAACAATCACAACCTCTCATGTCAGGACGGGAGGTCAACTTGCGGATGGATTCACCAAGGCCTTATCAGGGAATAGAGTTAGTTACATTTGTAACAAGCTGGGCATGATCAATATCTATGCTCCAGCTTGAGGGGGAGTGTTAGTGTAAATATTTTTTAGTATTTATCTTGGATTTATATTCTATAGGGCTTAGTGAGAAGTGGGCCTTTGTGGGCTTTAGGGTTACATGTATATATATTTCCTTTTGTTCTATGTAAAGTAAAATGAGAAATACAAGCACTAATTCCCAGCTCTCTGTTAACAAAAACAATTACTCTTTTTCACTTCTTGTTTTCTTTGATGTTCAAACTTGAAGATTGTATTTAAAGATCAAATAAAATGTATAATATCAATGTTTCTGCTTTTCAAGAGGTATCTCATTAGTTTGGAGTTGCATGGCTTTTATGGGAAAGAAGATCACAAGTGACAGAACTTTCAAAACTCTGACGGTCGATGCCATGACGGATGTCACGGCAGTTTTTGTTGTTTAAATAAATAGTCGCTGTAATTGACCCAAAACCACACTAACACCTGTTTCTACTGCAGAATACATATCACTAAGGTGTAGAAAAGTAATCTTCATTCTATACTAACTGTTATTAGTTTAAAAACTTTTACGACTTCTTAAGGCTAGAAAGAAAAGCATCCAAGATTCTTACCTCTTATCTATAACCTGCTCTAAAGACTAAAATATAGGTTATGTTTTCAATTCTTGATTATATTAGGATTATACCTCTTTAGGAAGATTCTACCAACTTGCCTTGTTTTACCAAGGTTTTATATAATTCAACCATTTATAGTGAGTTGCAAATTGGTGTGTTGTTTTTATAAAATCCTCGAACATTTAACTGTTAAGTTTTAATTTTGTGATTGTTTCTTCCATTCTTCCTAATATTATTTATCTTCGTGTCTTTGTAACTTGGCAGTTCCTTGATGGTGATTTTTGAGATTGTAGATGTTTATATATATGAATGTACACGAATATTAACTTGTAATCATCATAACAAGAAAGATTATCGTAAATTAAAAATGGCTTGATTGCACTAACAAATTATATGATAATACTAATTCTAGAAGTACAATAATGTATATCTTTGAGTTTTTGAGTTCTATATGAACGGAATAATTAAAAAGTGTATTTTTTTTTGTATGATAGAAGAAAGAACAAGAGAAACGTGTTTAGATATAATTCATTTGATGCTTTAATTGACTAGTTTTCCGTTGACTATTTAAGAGGGACTTTTCAGCGAGTAATTTTATATCGATTAGGTATACCTTGCATTAATTCTTACTGAAATTATTTATTACTTGTTCCAGCCTGGTCCAAGGGGCTCTCTAATACAGTGCTTTATAAAGCGGAACCGAAGCACTCAAACATATCATCTCTACCTCAGTTTGAATCAAGGTGACCTTATAATCATGCTGATTATATGTGCTCATATCATTTATTCTTTTTTTTATGTAATTTGCATTTGATATGATAAATTTGTGGCTATGGAATCCAATTTATTATATAGTATCTTCCATAAGTTATGTACTATAGCTTTAGCCAATTTTTACAAGTATAGACATCTCCGGTATTTGATTGTGATTTAAGTAAAAGATTTGATCACAGATCTAGCCTCTCAGATCATACATAAATACAGCTTGATGTATGATTAATTCATATAGAAGTTTATTACATTCAATATATATTACTAACTATCAAACTGGCTGTAGATTGTGTTCTGCTTTTGCTGTACCCATGAGAAAATAAAATTCTGCCATTTCCTTGAGGAGAGGAGAGTATTCTACCATTTTGTCTTCGAAGATATTACACTGTCATTTTGTGACTTTGAAGAGAATACACTGGCAATTTGAGTATTTGAAGGAAATTTTTCTCTAAAGAATATGCACATCTAGACTTCAAAAACAGTAACAAGAAATTATCTAACACTATTGAATAACCAACCCTTACCACAATGATTAAATATGGCTTGAGATTAACAGCTGCCTTTCTGTTGTAAAACATATACTTCTAATCTCGTGGAGTAAAATATTAAAGAGTATAGTTTTAACATCAATTGCCTGGGCTTGCTTCATTTCTCGTAATGGTTTACTCCAAGGCTCCAACTCACTATAAATTTTCTTTTAATAATCCTGGTGACTATTTTGCTGGTAGCACTCCATTTACATGGAATTGTTATTATTTATACTGGTTGACCGAACTTGCACAAGTCTTGAGGAACCAAATGAGGAAAGTTGTTAAAACACTAGATTACTAGCATTTGTTAGATTATTTACTAACCTATCCCTTTACGGCTCTACCCCTCTAATATCTTACAACTTCTTGCTAAGAAGAGTTTAGTTAACATGGTATTATCCAACAACTAAAATGAATCTCTTGTTACAGTGCGTAACGTTAGAACCATATTGTTTATTGCTTAAGATTTCCTCATCTTTCTTTATACTAATAACATCTTCTTCTAATTGGCAGCATCAAATGAAGATGGGAAGTTCCTTCTTGCTGCAAAAAAGTGTAGACGTGCTACATGCACTGATTATATAATTTCTCTAAATGCAGAAGATGTATCAAAAGGAAACAGCACTTACATAGGAAAGTTGAGGTAAGTTTTTCACCATAGATATTACTCTGTTTTTACTAACAAAATCTTATTATTCTTATTACTCAAATTTTTTTACAGATCTAACTTTCTTGGAACGAAATTCACCGTCTATGATGCACAACCTCCAAATGGCACAACAACAAAATGCCGTTCATTGAGGCCAGGGAGTATGAAGCGAGTTTCACCCAGGGGGGTTCCTGCTGGAAACTACCCGGTTTCCAACATTTCATATGAACTCAATGTCTTGGGTTCCAGGTATTATTAATATTTAATAATATTCTTACGAGTTCTATAGCATGTACCTACTTTTTAATGAGTTATGTGAATGAATGTATGTAAGAAACAGGGGCCCTAGAAGGATGCAGTGTGTGATGAATGCAATCCCTGCAAATGCAATGGATTCAGGTGGAGGAGTGGCTCCTACTCAAACTGAATTCGTTATTAGCCACGTGGATTCCTTTTCATCTCTCCCTTTTTTCAGATCAAAATCTGCACGTATCGATTCCCAATTGGGATCATCATCGTCATTGTTTGGTGAGAAGGAACCAATGCTGCTAATGTTGAAGAACAAGGCGCCTAGGTGGCATGAGCAACTACAATGCTGGTGCCTCAATTTCAATGGGCGGGTCACAGTTGCTTCTGTGAAAAACTTTCAGCTAGTTGCTGCATCTCTTGAGGATGGTGGAGAACATGAAAATGTGATTATCCAATTTGGTAAAGTTGGAAAAGATGCTTTCACAATGGATTATCAGTACCCGATATCAGCTTTTCAGGCATTTGCGATCTGTCTTAGCAGCTTTGACACCAAAATTGCTTGTGAATGACCCACATACAAACTGGTATGTATGTTACTTGCTCTGTTGTTGTTTGTGGGGTCATAAATATGTTGAAGTTTGATGTAAAGTATGATTTGACTTTCTCTTGGTTTGAATATTTAAAAGTTATAATGAAATTGGTCCAGCTAAAGATGCTTTGTAAAACTTGAACGCAGATGTTGGGAGCTGCAATGCTGGGTTTTTAGAGTTATCTGCAGTGTAATCTTTGACTAAAGTGCAATTGGGTCTCAAATTGTAGGGCATGGATAGGTTTTTTTTTTCCTTTTTAACTGTAAATATGCATCATTTGTAACATGAGCAGATATTGGTCAGCTAATACACTTGTGCTCATTCTAATATGCTTTTCATAGTGAGTTAGTTAAAAGATTTCTGAAAAGTACATATTTTCTAATGTTCTTTTCCCCTTTGAGAGTTGTTTTGAGTTCTGCCAGATTTGTTCATGTTTGTTGTGGATTTGAACATAGGGTTCTGAAAAATACACAATTTCTAATGTTCTTTTCCTCTTTGAGAGTTGTTTTGAGTTCTGCCAGATTTGTTCATGTTTGTTGTGGATTTGAAAATATGGTTTACGTCTCCCAAATGTATAAAACTGCACCCCTAAATGTGAAATGTGGATATCCACCTTTCAAAAAATATTATTGTGTGTATTGAACTTTTAATTTGCTGTTATTGTATGTATTCTAATTACATAAAAAAACAAAAAGAAAATACAAGTCTAGTCAATAAAAATTTTAATACACATAATAACATACTCTTTGAAAGTTTGATACACACAATAACATTTTTGAAAGTTGGATACACACATTAATGTTTGGGGTATAATATAATATATTTTGAAGAAGTAAAGTCTTTTTCCCTTCAGTTTTTAAGGTTCAAATGGTGGTTACCAGTGGTGATTAGTGATGGTTAAAATTAGTGGTTGGTGATGTTGCTTACTAAACTTGAGTAACTTCCAAGAACTTGACAATCTTATATGATTAAAAATGTTAAAAGAAAAAATGAAGTGTTATATCTATAATAAATCTTAAAAGCAGTTAAAAATAAATAATAGTTCTTACACGAAAATTTATAGATAATGTTATCTTTTTTTGAAAACCTTTTTAATACAATACTTGTTATCTTCATGCAAATTGATAGTTTTTTAAGCAGAAAAATACTAATATATCAAAGTAAATGAGTTTAAATTTCTTACAAATAGTAGAGAAAATTTTATTAATATAAGTTGAGTTTATAAAATATTAATAGATCTTAATAAAAACATTAATATAATAAATAAAGCTAGTGGCTTTATTAATAAAAAATTGTTACATGTTAAAAGGTTATGATACTTGCATTGAAAAACATAACCTATTAGACTATTAGTTCTTTTAAGAAAGTAACATCTGGAGATTTCATAGCTTCATCAAGAATCCTCCTTCGTAGTATAACATTATGAATATTGAGAATCAATCTCATTCCTTCATCCCAGCTCAATTAAGTTGATTATCACAACCAAATGATTTACCTACTCTAGCTTTCTTATTTCTACGAGGTTCGGGAATATCATTTGGAGCTCATCAACGTGACTCCCTTTTCCCGTTCGACTTGTACTCGGAAATATTTCTTTAGGGTCTAGGTTTGGATATAAATCTAACCTCATAAAAAATGGCAGATTCAATAACAATATTAACTGAAACAAAATAATACGCTTTACTGTATAGATCTTAAACTTATAAGATTTGAAATACTTAGCATATCCTATAAAGATACAATATATATCTTTTTCACCCAAATTCTTTGTTTTAAGCTCTGAAAATCTTACATCTCTACATCCCCAAATTGGAAGATAATTTAGATTGGGCTTCCTTTTATATCAAAGCTCGTATGGGGTTACCTTGATCCGTTTATTAGGGACCCTATTTAATATATAGCATGCTGTTAACGTTGCTTTCCCCTAAAATCATTTACTCAGACCCGAGTAGGATAATATGAAATTAGTCATTTTCTTGGGAACTCTATTTTTTTCTTTCCGCCTGTTGTGATGTATAAGCAACAGTGATCACATGAATGATACCAACAAACTAGTAATATACAGGATTATAATATCACCACCTTTATTAGTGTGTAAAACATTAATTAAATTATTTTGTTGTAACTCCACTTCTCTTTTATCAACCTTGAATTTATCTAAAGCCTTTTATCATTCAACAAGTATACAGAACAAAACCTAGATGAATCACATCAATAAAAGTTACAACATATTTCTTGTTTCCTAAAGAAGGTGTTGCATAAAAATCACATAGATCACTACATCTATGTACCAATTCAAGAATAGCAGAACTTTTTTTTTACATCTTTAAAAGGTCTAGTGATCATTGTAAGCACACTTTTCAAGATTAACATCAAAGGTTGGGATTAAACTATCTTTTGACATATCAATCATTCCTTTGTAATGTACACGTCCTTATCTAGCATGCCATAGAGTAGGGTCATTAATTTTTAAACGAGTCATGTAAACGGAACTAGTATCATTTGGAACTTTTAAGACTTAACATAAATATTCTATTATTATAATAACCACATCCCACAAATGCACAACATCTGGATTCTTATCAAATTCAGTAACTCGTTTAAAACCGACTAGACACTTGATCATCAAACAATTTCTGTGTTTTCTTACGTTTCTTTTGTAGATTTGAAGAGGACAATCTTTGAATTAACCCAAAGTCATATTTCGTAAACACTTTTGAAAAGTGTTTTTTACTCAATTTAAACGATTATCCAAGTTAAATTTTACCAATTCAATAAACTTTCTCTAACATGGTCGATGGTGAAAACAGGAGCAATCTCTGTACCTACGGGTAGAGGTATGATTGTCTACTTTTTACCTCCCCATACCCCGTTGTAGCGAAATTGGGTATTGTTGTTGTTGTGATATATTAAACTAGTTTAAATACCCGTGTAAAAACACGGGTAGTCATAATTATATATGTAAAAGTATTATTTTAAACTTGTTTAGCTATATATATGATTGTATTATATTCGTAAAGTATTATATAAAACTTTTAATTATACACCTGATAGTAATAATAAATATACACGGAAAACTAATAAATAATTAATAATGATAAATATAAAAATGAAGGGGAATCAACATCGAACTGTAGTTGTTTATTATTCATATTTAATGTTTTATTTTTTTTAACTTGGATCTTAAATGTAACTAAAAATTAGGCTTACGAGTTTCTTATTAAATAATAATATATATTATAATAATAATATAATTATTTTAAATATACAATGCATCTTATCTAATTTAAATTACTTTGACTTTAAAAAGTCAAAATCAAAAATTTAAAATTAAAGAAATTAACGGCTAAGATTAAATTTTTTACTAAATAAAGGGTTCAGATCATATAATAATTTTTTTCAAATTAGTCTTTTATATATATTAGAAGATGAATAAAGTATCAAAAGATAAGAAAATAAATTATAGTGAAAAATAACTAATTCACTCTAAAATTGGTCGTCTTTTACAGGAAATGTATATTATTTGAAAATTATTGAATAACAAAATTTTAGATAACGTAATTTCAAGTTTAATGTAGTCTACATATGTTTTTAAGATGGAAGATAATAATAATTAAATGAAATAATTCCCACTTAAGCCTCCCATTTTTTAGATGGAAACATTCTGATAAAAAAATTACTTGAACTCTTTCTTTAAAATATTTCTTTTATTTTTTAAAAATAGTAATCACAATTCATATATTCATAATTAACTTTTCATATATTTTATATTTATTTTTTAATTAATTTTTAACTTTCCAAATAAAACTAATATTTTTTAAAACTAATTTTTTTAGAAAAACTAAAAATTAATTTATTTTATTCTTATCTATCAAAATTTTTTTGTTTTAATATCTACTAATTCCCTTTCGATTAGTTGTCTTGAGAGTCAGAAACAAAAAAGGATTGAGTTTTTTATTTTAATTTTTAAGTTATGAGAGGTTAACACATAAAAAGGGAAAAAAAAATCAATAGCAAATCTGAAGTAGAAATTACAGAAAAAGTTGAAATCTAGCCATCTGTGTTAACAACAAAGATGAACAAAATGTAAATGACAATTAAAGCCTCAGATTAGCATGTTGCCACATTCTTCTTCGCATCAAGGACTCCATGGTAACTTAACTTCCATGGATGCGCAATTTTGTCCTTAACGCTCATGGCAAATTCATGTCCTCATTGGCGATCAGATATCAAACAGATCGAAATATAGCAAACTTTCAATCGAAAAGAATATACCAGACTAATCGTGCATCGATATTTCGTGATTCGACAGAGAGATCTCGTGTTGATTGCTCTGCCACTGTAAATGGAATTAGGGTTTTATTGTGAAAGATGAATATATATATGGGGCTTTGTGAGATTATGTCGATGAATAAAGCCCAGGCCCATTTAGATGAAGCTGGCCCAATATTAAATTTATTATTTGGGCCCTTAAAAAAATAAAATAAAAACGTAATAATATAATTAAAATCTATATTTTGAATTTTGTTTTGTAAACATCGTAGACTACCATTTTCAAGTTTCGAGAGTTTGCTATTATTCATTAAATATATACTTTTGCTGGTACGAATGCTTCATCATATTACTGGTGCGTAATCAAGAATTAAAAAGAACGTACGCGCTTTATACAGAAAATAAAATTCAGGTATTTCGATTTTGGTTCGATATGTTTCTGGTTAAAGTCACAGTGTATCAGTTTATCTTTCAGTTTCACTAAAAATGCAAATCTAGTATCTAATTTAATAAAATTATATAGATCAAATTAAGATCATATACATCAACACCTTATAAAGATATATGATCTGTACTAAAAACATATTAACAAAATCCTAAATAAAAATCATATTAACAAAATCATAAAAAAAACATATCATATGCTCCTTAATTCAATGCGAAAGATTAAAAGTGTCAATTCATCAATGGACTAGGTAGGGGAGTGTGGATTTGGTTTTTTTAGATCGTCATCTCCTGGTTTTTTATAAGAAAATTTAGTGATAGGAAATCTATCTCTAAAACTCCATGTGATCATTCAAGTTAAATATTTCATACTTTAAATATTGAGTTCTTGAAGATCAATAAGAGAGAATACTTTCGAGCAAGAGCCTTCAAGCATATATCTACCATTTGCATTCTTCTATCTTGAGTTGCACACAAAAGATCAAACCTCAAGAACAACTCATTGCAAGATAAGAACATACAAGAAGAACTTCATATTTTACATATTTATTTTTATTTGTTGAGAGAGCGCTTGGTGATCATTACCATATTTTAGTAAAACACTGTAAAGGTGATCACTAGCTTGTTTAATGAAACGAGTGGATGTGATCATTACCTTTTTAGTGAAATGTAGTAAAACGTGATCACTACCTTTTAACTAATGAAACGGTGTAGAAGTAATCACTACCTTTTAGTGAAACGAAGAGGTGGAGACGTAATACCACTGATCTCTTCTATTCAACAAATACGGTAATTAAGACAAAATCTCGGTTCAAGGCCAGAAAGTAAACGTGGATTAGATTTGTTAACATCTAACTTAACTGCTATACATCCCGGTGTCATATTTCTTTTCCCTACTCTTTACATACTTGCATATATTTATTATTTGCTTAACTAGTGGTTTGAATTTTTCAATAGTGACCATGAAACTATTCAACACATACTAATTTCTACATATGTAGACGTTTCTTGAGCGGTATGCAACTCCATTCATCATTGATTACTAGAACACTTGATGTAATAAGTGTGATTATTAACTATCACATCAATAGCGCTAACCTATCACTAAATCTTCATAGCAAAAACCATCCATCTCGCCACTAAATTAAATGAATATTTGTTCTTAAAGAAAGAAAAATAAGTAAACAAAACCCCATCACAATCATGATAGAGATAACAAACCCTTATTAAAGGGCCAGAATAATAACTAACATTGAGATAATACGTCATAACTAACGGATAACACACTACTTCTTATGGTCTTAGTCATAATTGACCAGGATCCCATAGACTTGGTCTACTAAAGGTCACATATGACCACTAGGAAAATGATATGTAAGTGTATTATTAATAAGTGGCCTTTGAAATAAATAAAACTTACACAATACACTTGAGCAAGTGCACTTTATCAAATGCCTCTCATTTTCATCTCCTTCTTGCACCCAATAACACCCAAAACTCCATTTGGTGAAGTCCAATTGCCATATAAAATAATCATATTTCAAAAAAAAATTATATATATATATTCCTTTTACCTATTTATTATTATTTAAAATAATAAATTCACCTTTTTGCTAATTTAAGAAAATCCAAAATGTCATGATCTTGATTCAGGACCATCTCCTGGTCCTGGTCCCTAGATTGATAATTAGATGGTCAAGTGGTCCATGTTTTGCTAGACCATTTAGTGGCCCAATACATCTCACTCGGTCCGGTTACCGAAAGTTAACATGTCTTGCATATACGGGCCATGGCTCATTTTGTGGTCCACAAAAGGCCGCTTCTAATCTAATCTAATCTAATCTACACCAATGAGGCAATGATAAGAATCGTATATGACCCATTCTACCTACAATAATTCAAAAGGAAAAAAATTAAGCTATTTTTATAATAATAAATATTATATATAACTCGTATAACTTTCACAAATAATTATAATTATTATTGGAAAATACTGTCACCAGTTATTTGGAATTCGATAATCTATAAGTATTCCTATGCAGAGGAGGACTTTTTATGTAGCTCCGGGTAGTATCTGTATGTGTAACTCCTTAATTAATTTCTACCTAGTGTTCAATTTTTCCCAGATTTGTTTGTTTTATGTAGATGCTACCCTTAACGGGCTAGCTTTATATGTGCAACCACTAACTGGCTAGCTATATATGTGTAACCCTGTAATTATATGTTTAAATCCACCTCTATATCCCATATACTAATTCATATCTCATAAAATCTCAAATACATACCGAGAAAAGGATATACAAGTACAAACATCTATTATAGGTGTTTATATACTAACAAAAATGTAATAAGAACGGTGTCAAATGAATTTCTCTCTCTCTCTATATATATATATATGGTAGTGTTCCATTGAGAACCGATTTTAATGCGAGAACCATTCTTAGTGCTAGAACCGTGAGAACCAATCTGAGCCGTCCAATTCTCCCTACTTTAATGTCATTGTCCACCCATAAATTCCTCACATGCACCCTGCCACACTCTATCCCTCCACACTCACCATCCATGAAACTTCCCATATCCAAGGAACGGCCGAGATTGGTTCTCGCGATTCTCGCACTAACAACGGTTCTCGCATGAACCCTCCTATATATATAGTGAAAAGGTGGTCTGGGTGCCTGATGTAAACAACTCTGATTTTACCATTTTTTGCTTTTTCTCATTTAAACGTTTTATGTTGTATTCTCCGCTAATTGTCTCTATTTTGTAAATGAAAAGACTCCAAATATCTGTTTAAAGAGTGAATTTAACATATATTACAATTTGATAAAGATTTAGATTGGTGGATATATGATTTATCCATATGAAAATTATCAAATATGCTTTCCATTTATGTTTGAAACTTTTTGCAATCAATAATTGAATATTTTCACAATGAAAGATCATGTTGGATTTTGTCCAAAGAGGAAAGATTTCACTAGAATTCTCCTACTAAGAGTGACACACACGGTTGTATCACCGGCATATATTTCCCAGCATATCGTATGTTGAAACTATTTAATACGCAAACTATGTATATATCTACGTTTATAGCATGCAAAATAATAACATTCATTTACATCACTAACAGTCACACCAGTATTATTAACAATCCATAGTAATAAATGTCATCATTATTTTCAATAGTCTCGACTAAACTAATATAAAAACCTTTTAAGATAGAGAAAAAAGAAAAAGTTTATCCTCGCTATACCGTTATCGTTACCACAAGCTCGTTAGTAACGAACTTAACATGAGAGGGGCGCAACGAGATAACGACCAAAAGAAGCTCGTTATTTGTCGTCATAGGCTCGATAACGAGCTCACGTCTTGGTTACCAATCTTAGCCACAAACATGTCGGATGACAAATAGTTCTAGTGAAGTAGTTGAAGTGAAAGAGGTAACATTCTTATGGTCTCACCGACTCCACAAGCACACGATTTATTTGGTAAGAATTATATATCTTTTAGCATGGTTTTTCGTATATTGATACAGATATGATTGATTCGATACTTAAGTGATTCATAAGATAATCTTAATATATTAATTCCTAATAGTTATATAATATATTTAATATAAAAGGTTATATACTTAAGTGATCTTACGTTGTATTTACTATGTATGCCATACAATAGTGAAAGTTATTCATTTTGAGTGAGTATCAATAAATCATTTTCAATTTCAATATTTGATTATGTTCGAAAGTTATTAAGTTCAAATGAGTGCCAATTAATTATTTTAAAATTTAAACCGATTATGTATTGGGATAGGATATATACGTGCTTCTAGCATCATCTATCATAGTGCTTCCACACTCATAAATATATTAAATGAGGGGTATCTTAGTTATTTCATCATGAACCCAAGTTCATTCAAATTCATACGCTAGTACTATTTGTAATCACCATGAATGCTCATTAATATGGAAATTCTGGACATTTATATGTTTACCCCAACCGTGAATTCACGTCCCAGTGGATGGATTATTATTTAACGAGACTTGATTTTTTCAAAATATCAATTATAAAAAAGTCATCAATGAGCCGCCAAAATTATTAATTAACCATTAATTTATTTTTAATCAAGATTGGTTCCCGTAATATTCGCAATAAAAATGTTTCTCAAATGCCTCTCATGTATATATATATATATATATATATATATATATATATATATATATATATATATATATAGGGTGGGGATCTAATGCGAACGGCTCCCACATTACGAATGATGCGAACGACTGAGATGCACTAGAACAAAACACTGCATCTAGATGCAGCAAAATTAATTGGGGCAAAATTCATAGGAGAATATGCGACAGAGGCGGCAATCGCCTTGGAAGGATTAGTTACCAGCAAGAGTGGTTACCATCAAGAGTAACGAGTAGTTACCAACAAAAATCATAGGGCTATGATTACTTAGCTTATGTTCGATTGAGTAGTTACCAGCAAGAATTCTTCCAAAATTTGCTTCAATTTCATATTCGGGCACAAGCAGCAATCACTTTGGAAGGAGGAAGGGGAAGATGGATCTCCTCGGTGGCTACGCTAGGGAGAGGCAAAGGTGAGGCGGTGAGGATGAGACGGTTAAGGCCGGGGTGAAGGTGAGATAAAGGTGAGGCAGAGATGGCCATTCACATATCTGGTGAGTTGTTCGTATCCGATCCTCTTTCTGTACTTTTACTGCATCTAGATGCAGTGTTTGTTTTAGAGAAGTGTTTTGCAAGTGTTCGCACGGTGCGAACGTTTCTATCTGATCCTTTGTCTATATATATATATATATATATATATGTGTGTGTGTGTGTGTGTGTGTGTGTATGTGTGTGTCATATTCTTGGTCATTTTAAATATCTCTAGCACATCTAAATTATGTAAATCTGAAACAGATTATTCAAATCCATATTCTAGTGTGATTTCTTGATTTGTAAACAAGCCTTTCCATAGTAGAGCAAGTCATAGAGCAAGAGACAAGTGCTTCAAGCCTTCAAGTGTTTTTTTTTTAATTTTACACTCGTAGTTTGTGAGAGGGAGATTTACAATTCCTTTTGATCTAGTATGAAGTGATTGTAAGGTGATCATTACCTTGTGATTAGTGAAATAAGTAGAGGTGATCACCACTTTCTTGGTCACACATTTTAAAAGATGATCACTACCTTATGATAGTGAATGGTGTAGAGGTGATAACTACGTTAAATGATCCATGGAAGCTAAGCAGGCGATTTGAGAAATGAAACCCTTTTGACAGAATTCCCCACACTCACTGCTCAAATCTCTAATAAAAAAAGTCACACTCAACCCGCACTTCTCAAAGGAAGCGACTGGATTGCACCATTGGCACATTGAGGGACGACATAGATTCTAGTTTACTTCATATGCAAAGTGATTCATAGATTTGAAATCAAGTACCTGAATATTTAAAAAAACTCATTAGTACCATTGGCCCATCTACTGTTGGTGTTGATAGGTTGATCTATTAGTTTGTATTCAGCAAATAACACAGTAGTAGAGTAGATATATGTTTGTTAGTGTGTGTACATTTGTTATATGTGAATGTTATGAGCAAAGGAAACATCTTCTACTAATTGTGTTATGTGTGATGATCAGGGAAGACAACTCTCATTATTTGTGTTATGTGTGTAAACATGGCATGTATCTCCAAATTACTTGTTTATGTGAAAGCAGAAGCAAATAACAAACAACAGTTTGCAGTATTTGTGTAATGTGTTAGGAGGGGATTCAATCCCAAATTTGTGGACTCTTGTATGTGTATATGTGCTCTAGCAATACATCCGTGGATGTTTTGTGTGTTCACTATACATTTTTGCTTATTAATGTGGTGTTTATTTTAACTGGTACAATAGGTAGTTGGAACTGGGAAAGATAAGGCTTTAATTGACAACTCCAACTTTTGCAACATAATTTTAAATTGACCTTTTGGTGTTTTACTTAAACTAGTATTTTGTACATATGATTTTAAATACGATATATCTAAATTTTGATTTTATTTATACAAGTGTACATAAAAAATTGAATTGTTTCAATCCAGACCACTCAATCACAATTTCTAAGAGGACTTGCAATGGAATCCGTTTATAGGGGATAACCAATGAAAACCATCCATAAAGATGTCATCTTGCCGTTATTCCCACTGCAACGAAATCGTTATGTCCACGTTATTCACTAGATCGTTGCGATGGTAACGAGGTTCCCCTTGTTATCCATTTTATTATTTATTTTTTCAACCAATAGAAATTAAGATAAATATTTTGTACGTATATCCAGTTATGATAGTTATAAGTGATATCATTATGACTGTTTAGTTATGAATTAGTAATACTAATGCACCGACTAGTTATAATAGTTATTACACTATACCAGTATGAATGCTCTAAGCCTCTAATAGATAAACCAAACTATGAAAGCAAATGTTAAACAAGTGGGACGATTACGCAGGGGAGCATTAAGTCGCATTCAACTTAGTATTCTCACGTACGTTTAATAATCAATCTTTTTTTTTAATTCATGAAATCTCAATACAAATCATTATTATTTCCTTTTGGTTGCTTATATAGTTTGATTGGTTGGAAGTGATAAAAGATTAATGGGGCCAGATTTTGCATTGCTATTGGTGCTAGTAAAGAACAAAAGTAGATAGAACCATTTCAATTAAAAGATATCCACTTTTTCATTATCAAAGTCAAACTTATAATGTCAATTGAACAAAAAGCTTGTAGCAATTAGCTTTGTGGAAAAAGGGAAATAAAAAAAGCATGAAAATTAAGAAGCATGAGACCTTTTATTTTGTGTTTACACATGCCACAGCCTCCCTTCCAAACCAATTATTTTGAAAGTGGGATTATACATACGTATATTGTAACATCTATCTCATATATGTTGAAGAGAAAAACGAAACATATCTTACAAGTGTATGAATATCTCTCCTAGTATGAGACTTTTTAAACGGAACAATACCAGAAACAAAACCGTGAGCCAGCAGATCAAAACGGCCAATATCATGCTACGAGATTTGAGCTGTTATATACATACACACATACATTCTGTAAAAGTTAGATGAAGGGTTAATATAACAATCAATATTAAATAATTTGGGGCATCCACCAATTGATCTCACAATGAAAGTAGGAGGTAAATAGTGTAGTTCAAACTTTAAGAACACATGTTAGGTTTGATGTTTGGACCGACCGATAAATTTAATGTCCCAATCTACTAGATTAGTATCACATATTATGAGATGTATTAATTTGTTCCATTTTTAATCGAGTTATGATCGATGTGTATAATACACTATTAACGATTTCAGTTTTCACCCTATTTAACTTATTTAATCACCAAATGAATGTTAGACTTTAGACTATCGATCTATAGGTGTTTGAGATTACTTTATGGTTAATAAACAACGCTTTGCAAAAGCATGTATAAACCTGTATCTCCAAAATTATGTATACATTAAATTAAAAACAATTAATTCCTTTTTAAAAACACAGTAATATAAACGCTTTTGGTGTTTAAAAATAAAAAAAAACAAAAGTCAATTCCGAAACTCATTGGCAAACAATGAATATAAGCATGTCACCAGTCCGCATTCTTAGGTAAATGATATGAACTAGATATTAATAGCCCGCGCGATGCGTCGGGTTTAAAATAATTTAATACATTAGCTCTTTACATATATATGTCTTTTTTCTTTTTGAAAAAAATGTAACATGATAGTTATCAAATTTCAGTGTTGTTACACGAAAGTTATTCAAAATTTTACAAACAAAAGAGAAACGATACAAATAATTTCTACTTCTTAAAACATTAAAATAATTTATTTCAATCTAAATAAATGGTTTTGTATGTATTCCCTATTTTTTTTACTTAACTTAGTTTATCCTAAATTTTATCTTAGCAAAGGCTAATAAAAAAAACTCTTTCAATTTAATAAACAAAATCTATATTATTTTTTACACAAAACCATTAAGTTTATTCTATTAAAATAAAGAGTAAAGTATCAAATAATAATGAGTTTGTAAAGAAGAAGGAAGAAAAATACACATATATCATAATTAATTATCTTTAATTATATCTTTCAAAAATGGGATGACAAAGTGAGGAATTAAATGAATAAGTGAGTATTGAGAAAGAAGAAAAAAAACTTTTATTATTATCAATCACAAACATATCATCATAAATTAATATGTCATGTTCATTTAACATCACATGAGTTTTTATTTAAATTATAAAAACACCCTTTAAAATCTTATAAGATAATGCTCCTTTACTTCAAGAATTGATATAGTATATAATTCACCACCTTCAAAACTTATGATTTGTAACAACTATTTTAAACTCTTATTATTTGTACAAACTATTTAAAAGTATAACGTCTTAGTCACGTAATCATAAATGATCTTTGTGATAGACTTTACTTGGAAGAATATATATATATATATATATATATACAAAAATTAAAACGAGAACTGTTTTTCGTATAAGAAATGCGAGAACCAATCTGAGCCGTCCAATTCCCCCTCGTTTAATGTCATTGCCCACCCATGAATTCCTCACATGCACCCTGCCACACTTGATCCCTTCCATGCTCTCCATCCATGAATTTCCCATATCCAAGGAACGGCTGAGATTGGTTCTCGCAGTTCTCGTACGAAAAACAGTTCTCGTTTGAACCCTCTCCTATATATGTGTGTGTGTGTGTGTGTGTGTATATAGTGGGAGGTTCAAATGAGAACCTTAAATAAATTGAGAATGGGAGACTCAATCCTAGCCGTCAAATTCCCCCTCCTTCAATGTCATTGTCCACCCATGAATTCCTCACATGCACCCTTCCACACTAGATCCCCTCACGCTCTCCATCCATGAATTCCACTTACAAAATGAACGGTTGAGATTTAGTCTCCCATTCTCATTTAATTTCTCATTCTCATTTGAACCTTTCCATATATATATATATATATATATATATATATATATATATATATATATATATATATATATATATATATAAGATCTGCTACAAAAAAAATTAAAGCTACTAAATGAAAGTAGAAATCTGAGTTGTAGGATTCATCATAAAGTCAAATGAAAATGGTCAAAGTTTAAAACAAAAATCTAGGAATTAAAAAAATCAAAAGGTTAAAAATGTAAAATAAGAAATAAACGTGTGGCAGTTCTCTTTCCTCCCAAACCCTAGAACTGCCTTCATCTCCCGCCGATGGACTATCGGCCACAAAATTCACCGGCGTCGGCAAATCAAAGTCACCGGCATCGTCTTTTATCTGTTCCTGCCGGCTAGATACACAATAAAACTTTTGATTCACAGCTTACAACATAATGATGCACGGTGGTGGTAGTGGTTTATAACCTGATGCACAGTGGAAACAAACGGCATTGAAGAAATATAGCAGATGCACAAGCTGTCTTCGATGGTCTTCGATGCACAAGCGGCGGTTGCAGGCAGACGATGGTCTCCGATGCATACACGGCGGTTGCAGGCAGACGATTGTCTTCGATGCACAAACGGCGATGACTTCACAATGGCGGCAACGACAACTGCTGCGGTGGCGGATAAGGGTTTCAAGAGGGTGGCGGTAGTGGATTTCACAAGGGTGGCAGATTAGGGTATCACGAGGGGATCGAAGGGGAGGGGGACGGGAACTAGATTGGGAAGTGGGAAGTGGGGACCGAAATTCAAGGGGAGGAGGGAGAAAAATAGGGTAAAATGTCTCAAATGCCCCTCCATTAATTATGTTGCGAAAAGACACGTGTCATGCTGAGAATTCTCCTTACATTAAGTACCTTAAGATTTTTTTACTTGAACTCAATTATATATATATATATATATATATATATATATATATATATATATATATATATATATATATATATATATATAGGCATGTATATCAATTGGTGGGCAATGACGTAGAAGGAGGGGGAATTGGACGGCTCAGATTGTTTCTCGCGGTTCTCGTACGAAAAACAGTTCTCGTTTGAACTTTTGCCTATATATATATATATATATATAGAAAAAAGTTCATGCGAGAACCATTCTTAGTACGAGAACCAATCTGAGCCGTCCAATTCCCCCTACTTCAATGTCATTGCCCACTTATGAATTCCTCACATGCACTCTGCCGCACTTTATCTCTCCACACTCACCATTCATGAAACTTCTCATATCCAAGGAACGACTGAGATTGGTTCTCGTGGTTCTCGCATGAACCCTCCCCTAAACCCTAAACCCTCCCCTATATATATATATATATATATATATATATATATATATATATATATATATATATATATATATATATATATATATATGCAAAAGTTCAAACGAAAACTGTTTTTCGTACGAGATATATATATTTAGTAGCGGATTTTGGGGTGTCACCGGTGGTTTTTTCTTGTCATCAAAATTAATCTAATGAAAAATAAAATTTTAAAAAAAATAAGATATACTTTATTTAATTTTCGGTTTATATCTTTAAGATACCTTTTTAGTCTCTTAATTTTAAAAATAACAATTTATTTAACATGCCTTTATATAAATCGTTTTTTGTTTTAATTTTTGGCATTAGAATACCGGAACAACAACTGAACCTCGTTAATTCAACCAGATTAACCGAAAATCCGAAAAAACCTTCAATTTTAATTAACTTTAATTTTATCGTTATATTGTGTTACCGGTCAACAAAAACATTGTGTTTGCCCCGTGTGTATATATACACACATTAAGATCGATGCAGTCATAGAAATCTACATATTTTCTAGTGCATTGAGTTGCTATGAATAGTATAAAGAATGTATATATGAAGAGTTGACGATCAACCAAAATTCAGCAGATCGAAGTACGTAATGATTAACTGTATGCACATGGGGCATTATTTATACGTCATAAGTTTTACTGTTAAAAGGTTGATATATATTTTTATTATTAAAAAATTAAATCTCAAAAAGAAGAATTATGTAAAAGTTTATGATATTATAAAATTTAAATAAAGTACAATTATGTATAAGTTATAATAGAATACTAAGTTTAATTATTTTAAAACTCGTATAGCACAGCTAAAAAATTAAATTAGATATAGAAAAATAAAAAAGAAAAAAGAAAAGCTTGCTTATCTCAAAGAAAAGTTGGCACATGCATAGCACGAAAATTAGGTCATTAACTAATTACTTAATTTCTAATCAATGATGTTAAAAAGTTTATCTTAGCTTTGATATTGTCTGTTACCCACTAATTAATCCACTTATAACCTAGATTAACCTAATTATTGTACTTAGCTTTCCAATATACTTTTTTAATTAGGAAATTAATGTTTGATTGATCAAATAATGTATATATTGAAAGTGACTAATTTTCTTTTGAATTTTTGTATACAAATTCTCATACATTAGAGTTTCAGCAAGCAATGTTGATGTTAACATTATTTCAAGATAATTGCACATGTTATTTTAGTGTATTAAACAAGTTCATTTTCATTAAGTATTCTTTGTCATGAGTGATGATGTGATATTTTATCTAAATTATGAGTGTAATACCTTAAAAACTGAAAATAACATAACTTTTTTATAATAAATTTGAATGCTTGTATGTATTTATTTTTGAAATTAAAGTTTTGGTAAATTGTCGGTGAAAGTGTACCAATCCATGATGATGAATTATATATATATACTAATT
Organism: Pulicaria dysenterica; assembly: GCA_947179395.2. Classification (NCBI taxonomy): domain Eukaryota; kingdom Viridiplantae; phylum Streptophyta; class Magnoliopsida; order Asterales; family Asteraceae; genus Pulicaria; species Pulicaria dysenterica. Next base: position 72,027,795 of record OX359288.1, on the reverse strand, counting down.
ATCCGAAAGTGAACAGTGAATATTTTGTCTTTTTCTGCATTCATTATATATAGTATGTAATTAGATACACTTAAACTAACTTAAGTTTGGTGGATTGGTATGTGGTGTTACATGTTTCTTGATGCATGCAAGATTCTATTTGCTGTTCAAAAAAAAAAAAATGTGGTGTTACATGTTTTGGAAGTGGTCTCAAGTTCTATTCCAATCAACACTTTTGTTTATTATACATTTTATTATACATTTTATCTTTATATATTGTTTTCTTTTCTTTTTTTCACAACCTTTGTATATATCATACACAAAGTCCTTTTAAGTAATTTTTTGGTTTTAATTATATTCTATTAAGTAATTAACTTTACTTATTATATGATTTTTTTTATAACCTTTAAATTATAAAGTTTGGGTTTATGAGTATATATTTGTAACTATATTATTGTTACCTATATTTTGATATAATTTTTTTTATCATAATACGTAACTTATCTAAAAAAAAGTATTTTTAAAATTGTATTATAAGGGATACAATAGATTGTCTTTTATAATGTTTGATAAAAAAAAACTTGATTATTAATTATATTAGAAAGCTTATGTTACCTTCTCATTTCAAACATGAGTGACAATTTAGAGATCAGTTACGTATTTGTACGAAAAATTATAATGATTTAGAGTTTTTTCTTACCTTTTTCTATTATAATAAACACATTTTTTTTAATCTCGAATGTGTTAAAAATCTATTATGTTTTAAATGTTTGTGTTTGAATGTTAGCTTTTATATATTTTACTAGCTTAACACCACATGTATAAAAATGGAGATGATTAAAATTACTTTTTTGAAATTAGTATTTGTTTTTCACAATTAGTTTTTGTTTCCCGCTGCATTGCGCGGGAAATAATAACTCGTTTCATATATAATTGTTAAAAAAACAAGTGTCAAAATAAACAAAAAAAAAAGGGTCAAATAGACCTTATAGTTTTTAGTAGGGATGTAAATGAGCCGAGTCGAGCTCGAACATGGTACTTATCAAGCCAGACTCGTTTAGGACTTTTTAGGCTCGAGCTCGGCTCGTTTAACTTATATAAAGCTCGGCTCGGATCGTTTAGGCTTTGGCTCGGGTATTATTTTGAATTTCTATTATAAAAGTATATATAAAAAACAAACTAATTAATTAATTAGTTAATTTTGTATATGTAGCTCGTTCAGGCTCGCGAGCATAAACAAACTCACTCTTTTATGCTCGCGCGCAACTCATTTACTAAATGAGCTTTAGTCTAGGCTCAAGCTCGTTTCGAGCTTTTAACTATCCGAGCTTGAATAACTCGATTTATTTACATCCCTATATTTATAGATTACTAAGTGAGAGGCAATATCCTCATTTTATATATTTAAGGGTTCACACTATGATTTTGAGTTGAGTCTAAAGTGATGACCAAATTGATGATCTTTTACATGAAATGAAGAAGAGATTGTAGTTGCATGAATGATTTAATTAATTGAAAGAAGGATTGTACAATTATACTTCTCACTTCTGGGGGATTGAACTACAAACTCGGGGTTAAAGGTGTAATATAACCGAGATAACTTGTCAGTTATTTCGAGAGCGGACCCTCGAATATATTCGAAATCGATTCAATATTAATTGAGTCGAGTTCGCATTACTGGAGCATAGACCCTGTTGGAACCTAGAGGGGGGTGAATATGTTCTTTAACTTAGTTTATCAATTTTTACACTTATAAAAATTGTAAGTTGTGTTAAAAAGATTTTTCTTGAAGTTTATAACACAACAAATATATATACTTGAAATAAAGAGAGTAAGGGTAGAGAGATATCACCAATTAGAAGACAAGAGAATTATAGTGGTTCATGCAAGTGTTAACAAACTTACACTACATCCACTCCTTGACATCACCCACCAAGAGTTTGCTCCACTAAAAACTTCTCTCTTTCAAGGTAGAGATAAACTTTTACACTTCTCTCTTTAGTTTACAAGAAATACTCTTCTCTCTTGCAAACAATGCTAAGATGAGCCTAGCTTCACTCTAATTTGATGGCTAGAGTTAATCCTCACTTCTCTCTAATTATATAAGCTAGAGATAATCCTTACTTCTCTCTAATTATGTAGGCTAGAGATAATCCTTACTTCACTCTAATTTGAAAGGCAAGAGTTGATCCTCACACTATTACAAAAAATGTAGAAAGATGATGTAGTGTTTAAGCTTTGAAAGTTTTGCTCTTGCTTGATTCTTGATCTTGAATGATAGATGAATTATCAAATAATATGAGCTCACAAGATAAGAATATATTTTCTGTGTTTTTGCTGTACAAGAGTTTTTTAATGAACGAGGTTTGAGTTGGTTTAAATAAGGAAAAAGAAGTAAGCTCAAAAAGTGTCCAGACATCTCACGGTCGATCCACGGTCGACCGTGGCTAAAACCGTCAGCATACTGGAGCATTTTTGAGCATTTCAAATATAGACGTTGGGCTTTTACCAAAACCACACACAACTCAATTTTACCATAAAAATTCACTGAAAAAGAACTTGGCAAAAGTTAGGTTGATTCCATACTTCTTAAGTTTGAATTTTAACACAAAATTGGAACTTTGAAAACCAATACAAAAAGCATGTTGGAATTTTTCTTCTTTGAGAGATTCCTTTGCTAAATATGGTGTTGTATTGTTTCAAAGATGTATTATGTTTGGGATTTGCCAAAATAAGAAGTCTTGTATTAATTCAACCAAGCTTGTGAATTTTATAAAAAGTTTGTTAATTTTTATAGAAGTTTTTATAAAAATAATTTTATAAAAGACTTAAACTTGTTTAATTTATTATTCTTGTAAGCTCATATTTTCCGAACTCTTGTTTGTAGATTTCTTCGTCATCGGCTTTGAAGAATTCATCTTCACTTGTTGAGTATGAGTTCGGCTGACTTCAAGAAGGACAATGTTTAAGAATTTTGAGCTGTGCAGCGACGGTTGATTCACGGTCGACCGTGGGATCGACCGTGAAGGCTGAATGTTTACTTTTATCTTGTTATCTTCTTTTCTTGTTGAAACAAAGTCTTTACTTGTTTATTCTTCACTTAATCATCAATTTGAGGTTTATTAACATTGAAGAATATAGATATGAACATATGAATAATTTTGATAAGCAATAGTATCACATGTTAATATTTTTATCATCATCAAAACAAGAAGTGCACTTTTAAATGTATGACCATGTATGCACCAACAGACCCAACTTGAGTTTGAGTTCCAAAGTTAAGCTTATGATCATATATATGCTACGTTAGATTATCACAATGTATAATACTTATATTACCTAAATATCCATAAAGGTGATTCACCTCTAGTAAGGTAGTTGTGTTTAAAAGGAATTTACTACCGACTCAAGTTGAGTCAAGTTCGGTAGTATCATTTACTTCATCGAATCGAACTAGACTAATACGATCTAAAACCTTAAACATATAATAAATTCATATATCCATAACAAATTAAGAAATTAATATTTATAAAGAAAATTGATATACTCACAGATTTGCGCCGATCGTTGTTAGTGATTTTTCAATTACAAACTGACATGAGATCCGATTAAGAATAAGGTTTACCCGTTTCTACTTAAGATTCAAGCCGACTTTAAAATTCACAACTTAAGACTTTTGACGTAAAAAACTCTTTATAGTTCATTCGTTAGCCATTTAGGATATAAAGAGAGATGATTAGTAGGAAAAACTATAAGTGAAATAATGACATCATAACCTTTTTCTTTTAATATATATTAATAATTAAAGATTAAAAAAATAAAGATTATCCCCAGATAAATTTGCATTGTAACCCTTTCACTTTTGTTTCTATCCAGATTACTCTGATACTCTCTTGGTTTTTCTTGATTACTCCCTTTCATGTTTTTACCGTAATGAACTCTTTGTAGTTGTCAATTTATAATCGTACATTCCCTTTAACCCCCTTTTTTAATAAAAGAAGAAAAACAGAAAAGAAAAGAATGTGGATTAACAAATTGATCTTTAATTGATGCAAACTTCTTTATGAACATGCTTGACGAGATATAAAGGTAGCAGAGGTGGTGTTTAAGTGTTTTCACCGGTACCACCATGTTGTTCGTCCTTGTCACTTAACCGTTCATTTCACTCAAACACAAATTGCTTATACACATGAAAACTAAAATATTTAACACCATATATGAATCACTTTGCCAATCTTGATAGAGACAAGGGAAGAAGACACTATAAAAGATGTGGTATATGGAGTATAGCTAAAGTAAAATGTAGAACAAAATATAAGATGATACTGTTGAAAGTTTCATCTGTTCATAAGGTGCTGGACAAAAACCGTCTTGAGTCATATCATCTTTGAAAAGACTAATCAGATGAAGTTGGTTCCAAGTAAGATTAGAAATGAACTGATTCATGGAGGTAAGAAGGATTTCATTTCAAATCTAATTACTGTAATAAAAAAATTTACTTATTTTTGAGTAAAATTTGACTAACTTTGTGTTATTTTTCTTATTTAATTTCCTTATTATAACTCTCTTTTCTTTTTTGCTTTTTATGTACTTGGCTAGATTTTTTCTAGTTTTTCTTATTTATTTATAGAATTCTCTGCTGTTGTTTAAAAAAAAACGAAGTATGATACAAACCTTATTGTATTAATAGAGGACTACAAGTCTACAATGTCATCAAATGCCCAATAATATAAATTACCAATTGTGGGTCCACCCACATTAACTATCAGATCAAGCCGTGCCAGGACAAGATTTAATTCTCCCATACCCATTAGTTTTTAGTACATTGCAAATTTTGTTTTTTAATTTATGGTTTCAATCCATCCATTTTTAATATAATTTAATTATTATAGTTATTTTTAAAACATTCACTTTTTTAAAAGAGGTTGGTCTTTTATGGGTTCACTGATTTTTAAATGAGTCAATTAAAATAAAGACGACTTAATATTTAAATGATCAACATGGTTACCAAATTTTATTCTATTTTTGTTAGTACCAAATCATAGGAGTTGTTTATTTGTAATTGGAAGTGACTATGAGCATGAGTTATGACTTATGAGGAATGTGAGTTGATTTCTAGACCTCACTTTTTGTGTAGATTTATAGTATGCATCTATTTAAAATCTTAACTTCTTAACCTAACATTTATATTAAGTAAAACTTATTTACCAACTCTTATATTAATAAAAAACAATAAAATATAAATAAGTTGAGACGAACTTGAGCTTGACTCAAAAAACTCTATATAGCTCAAGCTTAAACTTGGCTCGTTTCAAGTTTTTTGTTTAAAGCTTGCACTTAACTTATGATAAATGTCATAGACTTGAAGTTGGTTTAGGTTTAGCTCATTTATTATATGTACATTTATTATTTAACTATGTTATGTATATTTTACAATTTTCTAAAAATACATGTAATTAAATTTACTAATGTTATAACTAAATTTTATAACAACCATATATGTATTTTACAACTAGTTTTATATAAATGCGTGGCACGTATTTATAACTAAGTTTATTAATGTTGGGTTATGATGTTAACATACTCGGGACGCTAAGATCCTTATATAATATTTATTAGATAATATGTTAAATATCTTACAAGTCTTTACTAGCCAACATGTTATATACTTGGTAAATAAAGTCTCCAACTCTCTATGAAGATAGCATATCGGTTAAAAATATAAAATATGTAATAAATGTTTAGAGTGAACCTTGACAAATTTCTTTTAACTCTAAATTACACAGTTTACCTTCATAATATTAGCCATCTGATGAGTCAAATGCTTTCTTTTTACTTGGTGAATAAATAAAGCATTAAGCAAAACATAAGCTTGAGGGTGTGGTTATTGAAAACTATGACTTGGTGTTTGCATTATTATATAAAACTTAGTGGCTTATTTTTTTTTTTTTTTTTATTTTTTTTGGTTGAAGAACCATTCCAGTAGCAAACTACCAATAAAGAAAACAACACAAAGTCAAGCTTTTACGCTACAGAAATAAATCAACAGCCCAACAATATCTAAAACCCAGGAAACCAACAAAATTTTCATATTTGATTAACCGTAAAAAGCAGTATAATTGGAATTTATATAAATATAAATTTTCTTTATCATTAAGCTTTCATACTCTCCTTTAAAGAAATCTAACTTATGTAATAATTATAATAATTCTTTCACTTATTTGTTTCTCAATAACCTTCTGATATAATTAAAATATAAACTTTAATAAAATGTATTAGATAATCTTTTTATTTTTATTTTAATTTTTTTTATTAAATCTTAACCATCTATTTTGATATAAATTAAAATTCAATTTTGACTTTTCTTGGTTAAAATTGTATTTAATGTTGACTTTAATTTAAATCAGAATTATTAAAGATAATTGCATATATGCTTTTTTAATACCTATCGCATTTACCCATCTTAATTTAATAAATCATATTTACCATTTATAATATTTTAAAATATCATATTTAACCAAATTTTTAGTTTTATCATTCTAAAATATTAATCATTTCAATTTTTATAATTATAACCAATAAACATTTATCTTTATTGTTCATAATTGTAATAATAATGATGGAGGACTTCTACAAGAAACACAGTTACGTCTTTTCATATCATGATATCATGTTTCTGCCGTCACAACTGACCTCCCTCTCACGTCGACGTTTCCACCTCAGGTCCGAGTGTTAACATTATATATCGTTATTTTTTTAAAGTCTCATTTCATTTGCATTTTATAACTATTTAATATTATTTATTAATATTTAATATTTATTTTTAAATCAATCCGTATATCAAATCTACATTTAATCTAGTTAACAAATATAAGATTAGGTCATATAACTTATTATCAATTTATCATTAATTAATTATCTTGCTATTAGTGTAAAAAGTTAATAGTGTTAAAGAGTTAATGTCATTTTATGGTCGATTTGCAATATGAACAAAAACAAGAGGGGGTCATTTAGAAATTCTCAGAAAAACAAGGACTGAAATGGTAAATTAAAACACAGTAGTAGGTCAAAAAACGGTACTACAGTACAAACACTTCCCCACCCGTATACACAAAACCCGTTTTCTGCGGCTGCGCTTCGTCGCGAGAGGATAAGACTACCTTGACCTCCATTAAAACACCCTCTCTCATCTAACGGTTCAAATCATCCCTAATATACACGTGTCACTTTTCTATCCGTCGATATATCTCCATACCCATCACTATGACCACAATCACACACGTTATATAACCCCGGTTACATTTTAATCACACCAATCATGTCATACTCCTCTCTCTCTTTCTCTCTCTCTGCAACTGAAAACAGTTCGATCTGAGCTCTTTAATGGCGTCTATTGCTAAGATCTGACGTTAAAACTGCAGATCATTGAGGTGATTCGAGTTCAAATTCGAAGATTTCTGGTGGCGTATTGTTGATTCTGCTACCGGTGGTGGGATATGGGGTATTCGTTTCCGGAGGAGGTGTTGGAGCACGTGTTCTCGTTTGTGGTATCACATAGAGACAGAAATGTTGTTTCGTTGGTGTGTAAGTCGTGGTACGAGATCGAAAGGTGGTGTCGCCGGAGGATTTTTGTCGGGAACTGTTACGCTGTGAGTCCAACGATCATGATCAGGAGGTTTCCGGAGGTGAGATCTGTGGAGTTGAAAGGGAAGCCGCATTTTGCGGACTTCAATTTGGTGCCGGATGGTTGGGGAGGGTATTTCTACCCGTGGATCTCTGAAATGGCTAGGGCTTATCCGTGGTTAGAGGAGATTAAGCTTAAGCGGATGGTGGTTACAGATGAGAGCTTGGAATTGATCTCGAAATCTTTTAAGAACTTTAAGGTTTTGGTTTTGTCTTCTTGTGAGGGTTTCAGCACCGATGGACTTGCTGCCATTGCCGCCAATTGCAGGTAAGATTTCTCTCATTGTTACTAATCTATGTGTTAATTTGTTTTCGGAAGGTATTTAAATATTGAGGATCATAATTAGGCATATGTGATGTTTCAAATTAAAATAGCGGACATTTCATATTTTCATGTCTTGTTTAAATCTTTATGTATCGTCTTGAATTTACTGTAAAATAGCAACCAACAATCGGATATATGGGCGATGTATGCTTAACTTTAGCTTCTATGTGTAATCAATGGAGTTCTAACTGGTGAAGTACGATTTTGCTAATCGTGTGTTAGTTTAAACTTCAAAGCAATTTGTTGCTTCTTCGTATTTCCTGTGACAAAAACTATTTGGGCAATGCACAGGATGCCTATTTGCATTTGCCTGGTAGTCTTAAGTTGAATAAAAATATTAGCTTTGGTGCACTTTTTTGTTTGCAAGCAACTAAAACTTGTGTTTAGGCGCGTGCATACTCATTTTCTCCTGTCTGTGCGATGTAGAAATCTGAGAGAATTGGATTTACGGGAAAGTGAAGTGGAAGACGTAAGTGGACATTGGCTAAGTCATTTCCCGGATTCTTGTACCTCATTGGAGTCTCTTAACATGTCTTGCTTGGGTTCTGAAGTGAGTTTCTCAGCCCTCCAACGGCTAGTTGCTCGCTCGCCCAACCTAAAGACTCTTCGACTCAATCGGGCTGTTCCCCTTGAGAAGCTCTCCACCCTACTACGCCGGGCCCCACAGCTTGTTGAACTGGGTACGGGTGCCTATTCAGCAGAAATTCGATCTGATGTATATTGTGGTTTAGCAGAGGTTTTCTCAAGATCAAAGGAGCTTAAGGGCCTTTCAGGGTTTTGGGACGTTGTTCCCTTTTATCTTCCAGCCTTTTATCCTGTTTGTTCAAGGCTCACTTTCTTGAACTTGAGTTATGCCTCTATTCAAAGCCCAGATGTTACCAGGATCATCAGCCAGTGTCCTCATCTGCAACGTTTGTGGGTAAGTCTTGTTGGTTTATGTATACATGTAGTATCATCATTTCTTGAATCCCAAATTAAGTTTTCTAAAGCAGGCACTAGAATCTGGTTGTTTGATTAATGGAATCGTGCTTGCAGGTACTGGATTACATTGAGGACAGTGGGCTTAATGCTCTTTCTTTGTCTTGTAAAGACTTACGAGAATTGCGGGTTTTCCCATCTGACCCATTTGTAGCCGATGCAAATGTATCCTTGACCGAACAGGGTTTGGTTGCAGTTTCTGAGGGGTGCTCTAAGCTCCAATCTGTTCTTTACTTCTGTAGACAGATGTCAAATTCAGCATTGATCACAATTGCTACGAACCGTCCTAACCTAACCTGCTTCCGCCTATGCATTCTTGAACCTCGAGCCCCTGACTACCTAACCTTTGAACCACTTGACAGTGGTTTTGGAGCCATAGTTGACCACTGTAAACAACTTCAACGTCTCTCGTTATCTGGTCTCCTCACAGATCGTGTATTCGAGTACATCGGAAAACGGGCTAAGAGGTTAGAGATGCTTTCAATAGCTTTTGCCGGGGATAGTGATTTAGGCCTACATCATGTTTTATCGGGATGTGACAGCCTCAGGAAGCTTGAGATTAGAGATTGCCCGTTTGGCGATAAGGCTTTGTTGGCTAATGTTTCCAAATTGGAGACAATGCGATCCCTTTGGATGTCTTCATGCTCGGTTAGTCTCGGTGCATGTAAGCTCATAAGTCAGAAGATGCCAAGGCTTAATGTTGAAGTTATAGACGAGCGGGGAGACTTAGATTCCAGACCCGATAACTGCCCCGTTGAAAAACTTTACATATACCGTACAGTTGCTGGCCCGCGGTTCGACATGCCTAGCTTTATACGGACTATGGATCAAAACCCTACATGTAGAAAGTATGCACTTTAAATCCTTTCTTTTGTATTATATTTTAAATGAATAAAACATTTGAATTCATTTTAATAAAAAATGTATTATGTTATCAATTACTATAACAACAATTGTGATCATATTAGTCATAGGCATATAGCTTAATTTTGTATTTAATCTTAGTTTTCTTCCAAATATCCTTTTAACCACCTGGAATATTACCTCTTATTATATATCTAAGTGCACATTTTTTTTGGTTTAGTTTAATATTGCCAAGCATAATGATATGATAATCGTTTTTATTAGGTAAATATCTTGCAATGGAATCTGATGTTGGTTTGCACTTTGCAGTTAGGATGAACAGTTGCTGCGCTGCTAAGGAACAGAAAAGAAAGACATATGCCCTCCAGTTCTTTTAGAGGTGCATCTTTTCATTTTCATTTTTTTTCCAACCATCTGAGATCACATTAGTTCATGTTTCTGTAGTTAAATCTGTACTCGATATAAATCATATGATTAATTAATCCCATTCCTTTGATTCCGGCTGTTCATAATAATTTTTGAATTCATCTTCAATCCGGCCGTCTGTATTATCTTCTCATACCACTGTTAGGCGAGATTGAGTATTATTGGTTGTAATTAGATCCAGTCATCAAGGCATAGAATGAATCCAGTGATTTCAGTTTCAACTGATTGTAGCATGAAAATGTTTATCTTGATTGATGGTCAACTTATTTGTGATTATTATTAACCTGTTGAAGATTGCTTGTATCTCTTGCTCTAATAGTTGCACATAAGATTAGACTGTGATCATTTCTGGACAATTTGATGACCCCACCACATTTGTATGAAAAAAAAGGCTGACCTATGGCTTCACTTTTCAAACAAAAGCTTTTTATTGCTTGATGATGCCCACTCCTTTTGTGAATTTATAGTTATCATCATCACCACCATCATCATCATTCATATTCCCTCTTTCATCTCTCTCATCATTTCACAATACATGAATTCACTCATTCACTCAAAGTTATGAATCAAATATCATAAGTTTTACTATTAATTGGTTTATCATTTGACATTTAAAATTGTACATTTTGATCACCATAACTTTTTTAATGTACAAGTCACCTTCCTATATTCCTGGTACAACTTATGATGCATTTTTGACAAAGTTATCGGAGGTAGCGACTTCCACTACATATTTTATGTCTCTAACCGATTGTTTACTATTGTGAGAAGGTAAATCGGAATATATTCTCATGTGATTGGGGAATATATTCTCTTAAGCTTTTAAAAGCTACCTTAAATAACATGTCATTGCTATGAAACCTTTGGTACAAGGAACTTTAACCTTTGACACAAGTACACGATACTTCTTTAACAATAGAAAATAACAACTGGATATGCTCAAAGATACGGTTGTACTTCTTTTTACATTTTTTAAAACAAGTTTATTAATTTGTTGTGTTATATTTTAATATTATTAATTAAGATCATAATTTGAGATAAGAAGATCAACTTTTTTTTATACATCACAAGGTTAGAAATTCATTATAAGGAAGCTAGACAGGGGCTAGACAATCCGATACAAGACTACAAGAACCGAAAGAACATTTTTAATAAAGATTATTTGCTTAAGAAAATTGTTAAAAATAATTTATTGAAACTTATATTAATAGAAAGCTGAAAATAATAAAAGGGATTAATATCGTGATACAAAATTATTAAAAGATAAAGAGTAACATTGATGATGATGATCTATGAACTTTTAAAAGACATTTGTACAAGAACATTCAATTATTATGAAGATTAATAAACCAAAATATAAAACAAGAAACAATTAAACGTGTAGATGCTCGATTAAATTGTCGGATAAATGTTAGAAAATCCTACACACCATTAAGAATACCAACTTATGACGGAATGAGGAACTCTCAAGTCCGAATTGGTAAAATATGAGTTCTGCTGTATGTTAAAATTTGATTTTGGTATAAAAAAATCTAGTCTTTTGGTATCGGGTTTGACTATAATTGCAATCACTTTCAAAACACAGTGGGTATGATACGAATATATGGAGTGATGTGGTCACCGTATAGGTCCTGAGTCAATTTTTCTTAGTAACGTAGTTGATGACCAGTCTCTATATTATAGAGATCTGTATTTAAGCATTATAATTAAAGATAAACTTTTAAGAATTTCTTTTTAATTTTTGTGGGTGTTATATAAATTTTGTTTTACTCTAGATCGCCCATCAATCAAAATGACCTTCGTTGCATAGATCTAAATTGTGGCGTTTGTTACAGGCCAATCAATCATGTAAATTGAAATTTTTTTGATACTCTTTAGTGGTGTCATGAATAAAAAACACGAAGTTTATGCTTAAGATCCTCTCATATTATGTCAAACATGATCTAACATTTCTCTCACAAACACAAGAGTAGGTCCTCTATATTAAGTCAAAAATAGATTTCTTTGTAAGTCACACTTTAATGCTTGTACGAGAATATAACGAGTCATGTCCGAAGGTTAAAATATTGTTTATTTGATAAGAAAATGGAGTTTTAAATGGATAAATTTGCCTTTTTTTCCCGCCTTCTTTTGTCTTGAAATTCATATTTTTTTTATATATTTTAGTTATTATATTGTGTTAACCGTGGATATGCACATATATGGATGTTGAGGGCTCCCATATACATACGTTTTCTTTTTGGCTTCTTTATGTACACATACTCGTGTTAGTGTTATTACTATTGTTGCTATTACTAATATTGTTTTTTACTGCTGAAATTTCTACTACTGTTTCAACTTCTAATAATTATAATCCTCGTAATATTAAAAATAACGACAATAATAGTAGTAATATACAAATATCTGTTGTATTTCTTTGAAGAACCATGAGTTAACTCCTAACAAGAGTCTCTTTAGGCAAATAAGTTTACTTATGAGCATAAAAGAACAATCGAAATCATTTTCATATACAATAACGAGAATAACTAAAATAAAATTGCTTTCATCAAGATAAATCTAACGGATAAAATTGTTTTTGACATATTAATACTACTCTATAATGAAGAACATGGACAAATTAAGTTACCAACACGTCACTTGACATGTATCATTTCTAACCGCATAATCGAATCAGACTCCCGCGAGTGAATAGCCTATGATCATGTGTTCGTGTCCTAATGGTATTAGGTATTAGAGAAGTATGTAATTAAAGTTTTAGCATAGTTGAGTTTGGCCTATTAGGGTTCATGAAGATTATTTGCTTAAGAAAATGATAAATACTTTTTGAACTTATATTAGTAAAAAGCTAAAAATAATAAAAGGGATTAATATTGTAGTATTACAAAATTATTATAAAAGAAATAACAACATTGATGATGAAAGATCGATGAACTTTTAAAAGGCATAAAAGAAGAACGTTCAATTATTATGAAGATTAATTAAAACCAAGAATAATAAAACATGAAACGATTGAACTTGTAGATGCACTATCAATTTATGTTTAACTGCTCAGATAATCCTACGCACCATTAAGAGTAGCTTATGCCGGATTTAGGAACTCTGAAGTCTTTATATTATAACTAAAGAGTAACTAATTTAAGTACTTTTTTGAATGATATATAACTTTTATATCAATCTAAACTGTGACATTGTTAGTAACGTTATCAAATATATAAAATGAAATTTTGGTACTTTTAATCGTGTCATCAATAAAAATACCAAAATATATGCTAAAATATTGTTTCTTAGAAGAAAAATGAGAAAATAATACATGATATTAATATCATATAACTTAAATAATATTACTTATAAAAAATATTTAAGTGAACAAAAACATCAAGTTGAACTTTTGGTACACACTCCACATGCATTACTAGTCCAAGAAAGGCATCACCTAACCAAATCCAATCCAATGAGTTAACCAAGAGTCCCTTTAGCTAAGTGAGTTTACTCATGACCATAAAAGAACTATCAAAATTACTTTTATAGCCAAGAACGAGAATTAAAAGAAGGTAACATAGTAGGATCACTCTTTTATTTATAAGAATATAGGTTTTTTTTAATATCTAACTATTTAAATATTGAATAATTTCATTAAAAAAACGTTAAAATTGTTTTTGACACATTAACACTACTCTACAAAGAAATCGGCATGGACAAGTTACCAACATGTCTAACCATCTAGATAATCGAATTAGACTCTCTTAAATGAATTGTTTTGAAACTTGGATCCAAGGTTTAACTCGTAACTTAGGTATGATCTATGCAGTTATCGCGGTGGGAAATCAAATAGCGGTCAAGGTCCTTGATTTGGGATAGCGGTTATCGCGGTGGGATAGAGGTGGGATAGCGGTTTTTAATATTACGTAGAATATATATTTATATATGTATATATATATATATATATATATATATATAATTAAAATCATAAAACATTGATTAAATTCATTGTATTAAACTTAGTACACTAATATAGTAAAGAGTAATACGGGAATCGAGCGTGGAGTGTAAACCGAAAACAAGTATAATCTGCAAAAAAAATAAAAAAAATGTGAAAACCGCTATCCCACCGATATTTGACCGCTATTTTGCCTCAAATAGCGGAAATAGCACTGGGATATCGGAAATAGCACCGGGATATCACCTCCGCTATTTCCGACCGCTATTTGAAACCGCTATTTATCCTTAAGACCGACAACCTGTATCCCACCGAATTTGACTGCCCAGGGTATGATAAAAGTACCCGTTTCCAACGGAAATACCAAAACTTGAACTTTTGAGATAAAATTTGTGACGGGTAAATGGTTATGGGACCGTGAATGAGATTTCAATCAAAAAAAATTTGTGGGTTTGGAATGATTATAATTTTAGTCAATACCCACCCGATTAACCGATCTCATATACCCGATCACGAACATTTATATTTTTATAATTTTATTATTAATATAATATGTATTATAATTTTATTAATATATAAAATAGAATATTAATAATTTTAAGTTCTCTTTGACACTTCGGTAAATGACGTCGTTTCATTTTCATGTAACGATTTATATAAGATTATCAAGAAACTCAGATTGTTTAAATTTTAGAGTGATTTTATTACATTTATTAAACGTAGAACTTGTTCAATGCTGATATTACTAAAAAACGATAGTCTAAAAAAATCCGACTTATTGTTTGACATGATTCACATTAGGTTATAAGAAACAAAATTTTATTTTGAAAAATTTTAATTGACTAAGAATATCAATGGGATATCCAATACCCGTGTATATATCCGCGACCCCGATATTTATTTGAAAATAAGATATCCGGTGAGACGAAAAATGAGTATGAAATATAGTTTTATAATATAGTATAGAACTGGAATAACCAATACGTATTCTATACCTTTCTTATTAACATCCCTAGTAACCCTACACTTCAATGGTTTAGATGTTCATGGGTTGATTGTTGGAATTATGTTAGAAACAGGACTACGTCATGAAACTACAAAGAGTATCTTGATCAAATCAAATACAAGTTATCAATATATCACTTAAAAATTAAATTTTAAGAATTTATTCGATTTTTGTTAATTTAGTCCTCGTTTTATGTTTTCACCAATTGATGACATAACGAGTTTTTTAATTGCCCGTGTGATGCGTCGGGATGAAAACATAATAATATATTAGCTTATTACATGTATTTGTCTTGTTTTATGAGAAATAGTCACTCAACATTTGCTAAATTTCAATATTGTTACACAAAAATCATTCAAAACTTGTATCAACAACAAAAACGACATAAAATTTCACTTTTCAAAATAACAGTGAAAACTCTCTATAATTCTGAAAACAAAATAAAACTGAAATTTTAGTTATTTTCATAGTATGTGTTATGAATTATTTGAAACACGGAACGTTATTTGAACACTAGCAATCTCAACTTACTTATCTCTAATCTGATTTCTTCTAAGTTTCATTAAAATATTTTTTAACTTTTTCAGTTTTTTATTATTTTTCAAATGCTTTTCTCATGTCATTATAGTTTTGAAATATAAAATATACTCTTAATCGACGATTCGCATAAGAAACACAATCATGTCTCTTCGTATGATGATATTACATATATGTCATTACGCCTATCTTCTCCTCGCTTTAGCATATCTACCGCTTTTCTAATTATTCATACCGTTTGTCATCATTTTTTAGCTTTTTACGATTATCTAATATTTTTTATTAATATTTGATATTTTTTTATTTTTTAAATTAGTCTATGTATCTCACGGATATTTAATCTGTTTACTAAGATTAATTATACAAAACAAATATATTACGACATTTAAAATTGTTATCTATTATTATTAGTTTTATAGATTTTTTATATATGAAAATATGTTTTTATAAAAGAACCACTTATTTGTAAGGATGATAGGTTTGAATGTTGATATCAAAATATCATGAGATGAAAAACCATATGAGACGAATACATGCTATGAGATAAAAACACATTTACAAATATACCCCTCAAAATCTCATGAGATAAAGGCCCTTTTATTTGCTAATTGATATATATATATAAATGACAATACTCTTTTTCTAGATATTAATTAACTGATTTTTGTAAAAAACTGTATCCCAAATTGTTAATATAATTCTAAAATAATAATAATTTTGGTAATTTTCCCGATTAGAAAAACGAGTCTACTTTGACATGAAGAAAAAGTTTTGGGTTCATTTAGGAAAAAAGTGAAGTGTAGAGGCTAAAAAGTAAAAAACCTTAAAGTTTAGGGGCTTGAATGACATTATTCTACAGCTTTTACGTCTCCTTCAATCTAATCAAGATCCGACGAAATCTTTTCTTTCCTTTTTCTCTCTCTTGTGCGACCAATAACAATACTGCCGTCGGAGCTCGTTAATGGTGTTTCCCCCTCTTTTCTGTCGTATCTCAACCTAATTCACGTACTGTTCATTGTACAAATTAAGCTACTTTTATGAAGTTAATTAAATTTCATCTTTTCCGGTCAAAAAATGCAGGTTTTCTGACGTTTTCTGCTGACGGTTGCGTACTTGCTACCGGACAGGTTGTCGGAGTACAATTTCTCGTTAAAAAGCTCCGACGTAAGCAGAGGATGATTTGATTGTTTGCAGATCGTGGTACGAGATTGAAAATTGGTGACGGAGGCGGAATTTTCGTCGAAAATGGCTGTCTCGCTGGATGCGCTAAAGTCATTTATCACGATGATTCCTGTTTTCGAAGCTGAGATTCGTTGATTTGTAAGGAGATTCACATGTTAATGACTTCAATTTGCTGCAGGAGAGTACGTATACCCTTCAATTCGGCCCTGTTTCCTGTTCAGTGATGACGAACTTCCTGCTACTGTTGCTGCAAATTGCAGGTGAAATGCATCTGTTTCTACCCATGTGAACGTTTTTAATACAACGAGTAATCTCAATTCAGATCCTATGCAGCTCATTTTGAATATTTCTTAGTTAATTGCAAAGAATGTTGGATTCTTGTGTGACAATTGACAAACCCTGACAGATGAACAATTTAGATACAGACTGGTGAATATTCAAAATGCCAACAAGTTTAATTACAGTTTTTATTAGGTTGTGATGTTTTGATCATTTTATCATGTTCTTAAATTGAGTTAAATATTTGAAGCTTGAGCTTTATGATAAGCTTGATTCACAGATAAGATTAATAGAAATGATAGGTTTGAATGTTTGATGGTGTGTGCAAACTTGGGATGGTAAACAAGGTGCAGGTAATCAATTTCAGTTGAAAGCCTTTTGTTTTATTAATGATGTCCACTCTTGTATGATGATGATGATGATGTTGATGATCATCCATAGGCATTGGGGCATCATTCAAATGTTCTTCAGTGTTCATCCTTAATTACTCATCATTCACATCTTAAGTTTCACTGGTTCAACCACCATTGCATTGACATTTTCCAATTATGATCTCCACAATGCATTCTGTAACAGTGTGGTGAGGTTCTACCATGGATATAGATCATAAGATGTGAGTAAAGAGATGTGTTGAGTGCATTAGATGGGCCCATTTTCTGATCAATGATTCTCTTGATCTTAAGGGTATTAATTGGTATTGTTTTTAATTTCTATTTCACCTTCATGATAGTGTTCTAAATTTTGGAATGAACAAAGGGTATCAGGATCTTGTGTTCAAGTCCAGTAATGAACAAGGTGTGGATTTAGAAGTAAGTTAGTGAGTTTGTAAGTGTCACTGTAAAAAAAAAATTGTAATATTAAAAGAGACGTTCTATATTGACTACATGAATTGACCATATAGAACTTGAATTGAAGCTTTGAAAACTTGCAAACGGCCAATTAACCACATCAAGAACGATGATTGAAATAACTTAAGTGCAAGTTTTCTTAAAATTATTAGCAGATCTATGTACTTATGTAGAATGGGAAGTGAAATACAGAAACGAATTTTTAAAGATCCAAGATGAATTACTATCTTTAGAAAATTGCACTATAACATCTCCAGATTAATGGATAAAACTAGGAAATATAGAATTGAAATGATAAAAATTCATACCCTAAGAGCAAGGGGTGTATCCTCATTTGAGCATTCTATGTTTCGCGACACATCAGCGTCATATCAGCATAACTCACTCATGCTTCAAGCATGTTTAAACCCTCGTACCATCTATCCTTCGTACGCTTTAAAGATTTTTTACTTAAAAAAAATACCATATGTTCTCTTTTCTCTTTCTCTCTCATAACTCTCTCTCTCTCTCTCTCTCTCTCATCTCTCTCTCTCTCTTCTGCGTTTCAAATACATAATATGAATGCTTTTTATCGGTACCGATAGGTGGGGGTTGGTGTGTCCCTGGGTACCGATTGTCCACATCACGATACCGGTGCCATCCTTGGAGTATACCTGATGCTCTAAGATCCGGTTCATGAGATTTGTCTGGAATTATCAGGATTTGGAATATTCAATTCCTTCTAAATCCTTTTTGGTTCATGATATCCGAGAAATGAATCACGTAAATAATTTTAATTAACTATGCTAATTTATTATAATTGATATAATCTGTAATAAATAACTAGCTTATCACCGTGTATATAAACACGAGGGATGATTAAAATAAATTTTAAATGGTTTGTCGTATTACACAACACTAACATGTATATTAAGCACTGTACTAATATAATTTTTAAATGGTTTGTCATATCACAAAAAAATGTATCTATTAAATTTTTTTTTGTTAAAATATATTAACGTTAATAAACTAAATTGAAACTCATATGCAAGACTTGAAGTTTTTGGCATTAAACAACTAATTCAAAGATATTTAAGAAAATAATGGACATGATTGATAAAAGAAATTCTAAAAATAGGATGATGATATAATAATTCTATTTTTTAATATATATTTAAGATTAAAGATCAAATATTATATGAATTATGTTAAATTGGTCTAATTAATTAAATAATTTATGTAGAGATTAAGCTTGTGGTGTTTTTTTTCCATCTCTCGTGCCAACTGCCAAGTAGGCTATCATGATAATTTTCGAACATTAATGATTTATTATCAACACTTCAACAGTATACTATGCTTTTGGGCTTTATAAGAGAGTAAGAGACTCAAAAAAAAAAAAACAGTATAGCCTTTATAAGAGACTTACTCACAAAAAAGCCCACATATAGGAAACCCATGAGGCCATGAATAAGCCTCAAAATTAAACAACATATAGTCAAATTTATCTTCGAACTAGGGAAGACTCATTTATAACTCAGTATTTGCACACGTTATATATTCGTGTAAACAGATTGAGGGAAAATTTCATGTTTCAAGCTTCAATAATCTCCAATTCCAAATGAAGATTGTTAAATAAAGGCCATCAAAACAGCCCTTTGGCGGATTGGAGGCACAGAAACATTACATTCAACATAAAAAGTCTGAGAAGGGATACATACATTAGCTAACGTTATCATGTTTTATTTACTAAATTCTTTATGTACGAGGCGTATGAATTGAATGATGATTTGTGCACAATAAGTTTTTGTTACACATAACAAATAATGGTTGTTTTGATTATACTCTTAAATATGTAGATGTGAATAAAAGTCTGTTTGTTAATAGGCGTCTTTCTTTGGATCCCAAAGAAATAATTCTCGTTACCACAAATCATTACTGAAAGTTTTGAAATCAACACAAAGTAATTTGATAGCAAGAACAAAACGATTGAGGGGAAATTAGAAAGGGGATTTCGCGTAAATAAGCAACATACCTTATACATTCGCGAAAACAAGCTTAAAAATATCAAATTACGAAAATGAGCATCAGTTTCGCCCCCCAAAAGCTCAGTTTCGCCCCTTGGTTCGCCCACCAATCACAGCTCGCCACGTGTCACCAGTTTCGCCCCCAACAGCCCAATTTCGCCCCTATGGTCATCAGTTTCGCCCCTGGTGGGCCCCACAGCCCAGTTTCGCCCCTTACAACCCAGTTTCGCCCCCAAGGTGGGCCCCCGCATACCCAGTTTCGCCCCTAGCCTCTAGTTTTGAACCTCAAGCCTCAGTGTCTCCTCTGTATGCCCCACATGTCTTGCACACTCTTAAATTTTATGATTTTACCCCTTTTATTACTTAAAAAATTTGAATTACCTTTTAAGCTAATTTTAAATTTTTTTATCTTACTCTTTTATAATAAATTTTCACCATAAAAACTGTTTAATTATAATAAATCACTTATTAATATGTATTAAAAAAATATTTTATCATACTCATATATTATTTTATCATACTCTTATTTTTATTGATTGTTTTTGTTGGTATTTAGTTGCCGAAATTTAAATTTGATTGTTACTTTTGAACGTGTATAAGCGAAACATTGTTAACGTTGGTGTAGTATTTCATAAATTTAAATTGATAAGGACACGAAAGTAGTATTACATTAATTATTGATTTAAATCATGTCGAACAGTGTAATACGTATCATACAAAGAAAGGTCTGGCTCAAATTGTGATAAATCCGGCTGGGTCGGTTCCGCAACATTTGAGGTTGAGGCATTAGTTGTCTGGTTAGTTGATTGTTGTGATGAAAACGGCATTCTGCAATTGTCTCGGTTGTGTCCACTATCACCGCATCTAGTGCAGCGTGCAGGCGGTACCTGCTCCCCCCTTGACGGTATCCTTCTAACAAGTTTTGGTCTCCAAGCCTGCCTTTTATTGAGTAGTGGAGGATGTAGGTTTATGAGATCTGAAGGTAAGTGCCACATATTTTTGTTGGGCACGGGGTTTATAAAACCGCTATACGTCGCAAGGTAGGTTTCACTAGTGAACCAATTCAACGCCCACTGGCTTGAATCGGTAAGCCTTAGGAATCTGGAAACTGCAATTGCGTGGCCACATGGCAACCCGGAAAGTTGCCATTTACGACAATCGCATGTCATTTCTTCAGTATCAACTATGTTAACGTTTTGTTTATGATCCTCAACCCCAAACCGGTATTGTGTAATGCCCTGTACCTGCCACGTCGAGCACTTTGCCATCCTATGAAGTATTTTCTTCTCTGCCCACGGCGTAACCCTGTGCTGGAGTTTTTCTGTTTAAAAAAACTCGTACAATTAATAAATATTTTAAAAGTTGGTGCAGTTGCTGTAGGAGAGTTGTTTACCTGCTTCCTTACGGCGTTTGAAGAACCAGTTTTGAACACTTGCACGGAAGAAATCAATAAGCATGACCACCGGAAGTTTACGCGCGTGACGAGAAAGCGAGTTGACGGACTCTGCGCTGTTAGAGGTCATGATGTTATATCGATGACCCGAGAAGCAGGCTCTTGTCCATTTGCTTTTTTCCACCTCTTCCAGATACTTATACACTCGTGGCGCCGCCCGCTGAATCTTGCCGTACCAGTAATGGAACTGATGTTCCGTGTCAACAAACAGAATTCCCTCCGCCCAAAACTTACGGGATTACCCGCTACGTTGAAACGTAAAGTTTCATATTCGTTTTTACCGACGCTAACTTGGGTACACAACAAATAGTGTATCAGCAACGGATCATTTTGCCCCGCCTTAATATTTAAAAAAGGCGCAAAACAAGTTTGGTTAAATAAGTTAAGACTTTCTTGTCTTAACTCAAGACGTGGTTTAATTTCTTCCTGGCCGATTCTAATCCAGTTACGACAGGTAAGGTTCGCGTGATAAATTTCCTATAAATAAAAAAATAAACATGAGATTAAATAATTCAAAATTATTCTATTTTATGACCTTTTAATTAATGAAATAATAGTTTAATTATAAGTCTTCCATTTATTTTTATAAATATTTATTAATTGTCGTTTTTAAATTAATTATTAATTGTAATAAAATAAGTGGGTGAAAGAAAATAGCCCATAGAATAGCTTGTTTTCGCGAATGTTTAAGGTATTTTGCTTATTTAGGTAATTGATTTTTATTCTTTTTACTTATCTTTTATCATTTAAAAATCAAAATAGAATTAGGATCCATATCATGATCAAAATTCGAAATAAAGTAACGTCGTTTATTGCAGGTTAACTTTAGGTGCTGAAGTGATAAAATATTATATGTATTATGTCACATAAAGTGATTTAATAACATATAATTATTATCAATACAATCGGATTATAAACAATGTTAGTTATGGAATGATATTCCTCTACCTAAAAGAATATAAACACTTCAAATAATTTAATTAATTTCCAAATAATGTTACCAAATGCAATATACTACAGAATTTGATTTCAATTTCATTACATTCCTTCACATTACAGTGAAACAAACTAGACCTAATAGTCTAACCAAAGCTTATGTTTTAATCTTTCCTAATTCCTACCTGATCATTGTGGTAATTCCCCTTCATGTAATCCTATCTTTAGACATGATGATACTTCCGGATTTAACTACGTATTAATCCATAAATATTACAAGTTTTACACTTTATTTTATGGGAAAATGAGCAAAATATACACCAATATGTGTTTTAATTTGTTTTCAAGTTAAAATGGTGGAATAGTCGAAGAAACGGCGGAAAATGGTTGAAAAGCGGAGAAAATAATCGAAAACCGGTGAAAAAGGTTCCGGACGCGTCGCGTCCGGCATCACGATACATCGCATCGGTGTACTCGCGCCATGATGAACAATGCTCGTGCTGTTTAAAACACCTTGGATTCTATCTTTGAGCTCATCGCGTCGCCACGGTAGTGAGTTCGCGCCACGATCTTGGTCGACCAGACCTTATCTTCATTTAAATTCTAATTTAGAATTTCTAATCAATATATATTGCAATTGGCCGGCCCTAGGACTTAGAGGAACGATTTTTAACACTTTTGGAGCATAGTTCACGATTGGAGGGCAAGGATTGAAGATCAACATCGAGAATCATTAAGAGCCATTCGATTTGTCCAGATCTTTGTTATTTTCTAGTTTAATCATGATTTTCTTGGGATCTTTGATTGTTCTAAGCCTATTTATGGGATGATCTTCTTTTGTATTCATAATATGATCAACCCCAAGTGATATGACTTTATTTCCATGATTAATGTTTGGATTGATACTAGTTTCATGTTTATTTAATTAAAGTTTCGATTTTTATGGTTTTAATATTCGGTTCTGGATTCATGGTGCATATTAAGTATGAATAGGAAGTTTATATGATGTATGTTCCTCTTTAAACAATTTTTCTATGAATTGTTTAACGGTTTACTCGGAAAATTAATCAGAATCTAATTTCCATAACCTAAACTTGAATATCTGAACTTTACCATCACGGACATGATTAGGTTTAGTTAAATCTGATTTAACTTGGTTAATAGATTATGAACTAGGTTGGTTTTAGTTTAGATGATCAATAGGAAGTTGTTTGTCTAGTCTTTGACACATTAACTGCTTGAAATCAGAAATTGAGTGTAGTAAAGTCAATCCGGATAATCAATTAAATTGATCTTGAGGAATATTGAACTAGGGGGAGAGATTAAGGTGAGTAATTGTCATTTGGTCATTTTGCAAGAGTATATATCTATAGTTTATTTATTTGTCTTTTAGCTATTATTCTCTTAAAACTGAAAAAGCCACAATCTTTAGGTTAACTATTACTTTATTATTCTTCTTGGTGTTGCACTGCTCTCCGTGGATACGATACACATTACTTGCCTATGCTATACTACTTAGGGGTGAGCATGTGTACCGGAAATACCGAACCGTACCGGAACCGGTACCGGTACGGGTACCGAATTAGAGTTTTTGGTCTATTCGGTACTTGAATTATTGCTAAATCGGTATTCGGGACTCGGTATTCTCGGTATTCGGGACTAGTACCGAATTAACTAGTTAAAATAGGTACTCGGTAGCGGTACCGGTACCGTATATTAATAATTCGGTACAGTATTCGGTACCATCTTTACATCAAATTCGGTATTCGGTAAAATCGGTACCGGTACCGGTCGGTACCGGTATGGTACCATGCTCACCCCTAATACTACTGCATGATCCATTCATACTTGCTGGTCATGCGTGGTGAAACTTAGGTGATTTTTGGACTTAAAATTTATAATAAGATTTCACACATCACATGATTTGTTTTGAACTTGCAGGTTTTTGGTGGTGGCAAATAGCATAACTTGTTAATATTCAATTGGATCAATAATACTCTCATCCAAACCCAATTGGCATTTATCGATCAATAGATCATCTCTGACTTGATCATGGTGGCTTTGTTGTTCTCTCGGACGAGATAAGATGGGCAAGTTCCCCTCAATTAGCCTACTTCTATACATATTATCAACTCAAGTCAACTAATTTGTAATTAAGTCACCCTAATCAAAGTACACACCCTGTATAACGAATGATGAAGGCTGAAGAAGTGCTACGCAACATGAAATGTATGAGACCTAATTGGATGTATTGTGCGATTTACGAGACATAATTTGGCTTTTCTTGATTTTATGCTTATGGATTAAGATCAATTTCAAATAATCAAGCTTCAAATCCACCAAATTAGTCAATTGTTTGAGATTAAAGGGGCGCTTGGTTAATTAGAGGGGAATGGGAATGACAAAGGGTAAGGGAATACAAAGGAATGCATTGAGCATTCCCTAGTATTATCAATACCATTGATATTGCTTGGTTAATATACGTAATCATAATATACATATATGTATGTATATGTGTGTGTTGTGTAGGGGTGGCGGTGGTGATGATTTTGTGACACGTTATGATGGTGTAGTGGTTGTGGCGGTAGTGGCGGCGGCAACGACGATGGTGGCGGTCGGTGGTGTGCTAGAGGGTGGTGGTGGCGATATTGGTGGTGGTGTTGATTGTTGATGTGTTACGATGGTGTAGTGGTTGCTGCCAGTGGTGGCAGCTGCGATGACAGTGGCGGTTGGTGGTGGTGCTAGAGGGTGGTGGTAGCGATGTTGGTGGTGGTGCTGATTGTTGATGTGTTACGATGGTGTAGTGGTTACTATTGGTAGCGGCGACGGTAGTTGGTGGTGGCTGCGCGGTGAAGGTAGCGGTTTATGGTGGTGCTAGAGGGTGGTTGTAGCGATATTGGTGGTGATGTTAATAGTTGACGTGTTACCATGGTATAGTGGTTGCTACCGGTGGTGGCGACGACGGCGGCAGCGGTGACGGTGGCGATTGGTGGTGTGCTAGAAGGTGGTGGTAGCGATATTAGTGGTGGTGTTGATAATTGTCAAGTTACGATGGTGGCTGCTGCCGATGGCCGCGGCAACGAAGACGACGACGGTGGTTGGTTGTGGCGGCGGCGGCGGCGATGGTGGGCGGTCGGTGGTTGTGCTAGAGGGTGGTGGTACCGTTATTGGTGGTGGTGTTTATAATTGACGTGTTACGATGATGTAGTGGTTGCCGCCGGTGGTGGTGGTGGCGGCGACGAAGGCGGTAGTCGGTGGTGGCGTCATAGAGTTGTGGCAACGATATTGGTGGTGGTCAGTGTAACACCCTGTAAATGGGCCTAGTAGTAGTGATTTGTACCATGTGTTTTGGTACTTGTAATGTGACCTTAAGTAAATTAAAGTTAACTATTTTGTGTGACTAATGTGTATTAAGTGTTAATAATGTGATTATGTGAAAAGTGTCAAACGTCTCTAAAAAGTGATGTCGTGTTATACGGTTTCGTGTAATGTTTCCCTAGATATCCCCGTTAGGTAAAACGGGATGGCTTATGTCAAGTTGTAAGTTCGAAAGGGGAACAAAATACCTCGTTTGTGATATTTGTCTATCTGAGGCGGTTTATGCCTCTATTGACTCACTGGAGTCAAACACAACACACAAACATATGATGTTCGAAAAAAAACACACACACACCTTTGCTCTCAAACTTTTGGAAGATCAAATCATGGAATAAGTTTTTGCAAGTGATTTCTGTGCAAGAACCGAGCTTCAATCTGCTGTGAGTTATTTGATTTGTAAGTATTTCAACCTAAAAAACTAGTTCTTGATTATTTGAAGAAGAAACCCCTTTTGATGGTGTTTTGGTGTGTGATTGTGTTGTTTGTTGTGTTTAATGTGTTCATGAGTGTCCTTGGATGTTGTATATAGTATACAAGTGATCAAAACTCAGTATTTGATCGATTAAAGTGTCAAAATCGTGAGTTACAGAAGCTGTGCGAAAACAGGGACGAAGGTCACTGTAAAAAGGGTCCTTGCGGTCGCATGGCAAGGTGCTTGCGATCGCAAGGGGTGTTGCCATCCTTGCGACCGTAAGGGTTAAGCCTTGCGATTGTAAGGGTGTTTGTTAATTCCGCGCCGCGGAAGTTTTTAAAGTCGCGCCGCGGAAATGTGTGATGTGATCGCATGTGTTAGGCTTTTGACCGTAAGTCTTGTATATATGCTATGCGATCGCATGGTATGTCCATGCGATCGTATGGGTCTATTTTGTGGTGATTACCGCTTACGAGCGAAGGAGATAAGGTTTGTGACCGTAAGTATGTAACTTGCGATCGTAACCAACCCTAGAATCATGTTTGCGATCAAAAGGAGACGTCCCTTGCGATCGGAAGCATGAGTTGGGGAAAAAGGAAACTTTGCGATCGCATGGGGTATCCTTGCGATCGCATGGCAGTTCTGTAAGGTCCCTTGCGACCGCAAAGCAGGTCCTTGCGACCGCAAGCAAGGGATCCAGTCTGACAGCTTGTGTAACTTGCGTTTTAACCAGTGTGTGCTATGTGTATGTCATAACCAAGTCTGAACCTAATGTGTTAGGTGATTCGGACGACTCCGTGTGTTCTTGGGATTCACGTATTCATATCTGCCTTATGTGATATCGAGGTGAGTACCGGTTTCCCATGAGACTCAATAAGTAGGGCTATTGTGTGCAAGTGATGTGTGCCATGTGTATTTATGTGAACGTGCGAAGTGATATAGTGATACAGTGACCTAGTGTTATAAATGATGCCATGTGATATAAATTGTAATATGTGATACGCATGCGTACTGTGGACCCTATGGGTCAAACGTGTTTATGATTCCTGTCCGGACAGACGCAGTGGTTGAGGTCAGTTGCTGGCGCAGCTGGATCCCTTGAGGGCCTACATGGCTGGTTATTCGGGATTAACGGTACTCGACGGTAAATTCCGGGTCTGTGGGATTCGATGGCCAATTCCGGATTCCCAAGGGTTCTGCAGGCCGCCGTTCCTCGACATACAGGGAGGATCTTGGTCTATGATCAGATCCAAACGGAGTCCTAGTGACTCAAACGTGATGGTGGGCTGCTCTTCGCTCCCCCACCGATGCAGTTGGTTGTGACTGATTCCCCAGCTCGGATCATTGAGCCAGGCTAGCTATCTCGCAAGATATGATCCTGCTGACATGTCAGCACACCGCTATGTGATAGCTTAGCATTGTGTGCCATATTGTGACGTGATAGCATGCTTATTGGTGCTTATGTGATACTTGTACTCACTAGCTAGTGTAGCTAATGTTTCGTGATATTTTCCTTTTTCGTAGGTTAGTGATCTGATGGCCTGGCGAGACGGGTTGCTCTGGGTAGTGTTGTTATGTATATATCTTTTGGAACACTTGTGGTTAACTCTGATACTTATAACGATGGTCGGTGCGTAGTGGTAACACCGGCCTCATTTTGAGACTTGGTTTGATTCGTTGTTCTAGATCGCCAAGTCGATAACCAATACTTAATATGTAATCAGTGGTTTGTTCCGCTGCAAACCTTTTGGTGTAAATAAAGTTTTAATTTACTCTAATTTTAAGCTCGTGAAACCTGGTGTTACAATTAGGTATCAGAGCCTAAGTTTGAGAGAATCGGGTACCTGTGAAAGTATTCAATCTTAAACTCGGGCTTGACCATCGTTAAGTGTTCCTAGAGGGGTAATTGGGGCTGAGTGTGAGCGTTATGTGTTTATTGCTCAATGTGAACTAACTTGTGTGTTAGTAAATTGTGATTTAGTGTGCTAAACATGTTCGCCCCTTGTGTATAGAAAGTAAGTGAAAATGTCTGAGCGACGTGCTACTACTGAGGAAACATTGAAACAGATGGAGGACGAGGCTTCTCGTACTCACGTGGAGACTGAGGAGGAGTCTTCATGGCATGATACTCAGGGCTCGAGACAGGGAAGAGATTCTGAGGCTTATATTCTGTTACTCGAGGAGGAGCTTCGCTCGACTAGGGAGCTACTGAGGGAAGCTATTAAGGGCAAGCAACGTGAGCAGTGCTCTTTCAAAAAGTTCAAGTCTTGCGGGCCTAAGGTTTATGAGGGTAGTGATAATCCCTCAGAGACTATCCGCTGGCTGCGTGAGACCGATCAAGTGTTCGAGTCCTGTGATTGTGAAGATGAGAACCGTGTCAAGTATGCGGTTCATATGTTGAAAGGTAAAGCTCTGGATTGGTGGGACACAGTGAAGGATACAGTGAGTAAAGAGGTGATCGCTGCTCTGACTTGGGAGCAGTTTTCTGAAAAAGTGAAAAGCAAGTATTGTACTGATTACGATCTCGAGAGGTTAGAGAATGAGTTCAGCAGTCTCCGCAAGGGGGACAAACCGGTGGAGGACCTTATCCATGCCTTTATGGATAAGGTAAGGTTTATACCACATCTGGTGACTGATGAGAGGGCGAAAATGCGGAAGTTTGTGAATATGCTACCGCTAGAGTATCGAGCTCATGTGAGAGCTGTTGCTTCTTTGGATCGGGCGTTTAAAATAGCCCGACAGATGGATGGTGATCGTCTCCAGTGTAAGGGTGATAAGACTGTGGAGGGCCAGAAGAGGAAGTTTCAGCAGTATTCAAAGTCTGGTACTTCAAAAGGGAAGTCTGCTGCTGGTGGGAAAGTGGATTTGAGTAAGAAACCGAGGTTTGATAATCCTTGGTGTTCTGTGTGTCGTACTTACCGTTCGGGTGACTGCTCGAAGGCTACTACCAGATGCATGAGGTGTGGTGAGAAAGGGCATGGAGCTACCGAGTGTTCTTTCAAAGAGAACGTGTGTTTTAAATGCCAGAAGCCGGGGCACAGGATTACTGAGTGTCCCACGAGACAGGGTGGTAATACGGGAGCTGGAGGGTCTTCGTCCAGGCCAAAGAAAGACGGTGCTCCTCGCGCCAAGGGTCGGGCTTTTTAGATGACAACTGAAGAAGCCAAAGCTGCTGGAGACGTGATCACTGGTACTTTTCTTGTAAATTCTGTTCCAGCTTGTGTGTTATTTGATTCCGGGGTTACCCTTTCTTTTATATCTGTGGCTTTTCGTGTTAAACTGCAATTGCCTATATCTATGTTACCTGAGCCGATTAAAGTTGAAATTGCTAGTGGTAAGGTAGTTTAGGTTACGGATAGTGTTCCCTGTGTTAATCTCGACGTGGACGGGAATAGTTTTCCTATCTCTTTTCTTCTCATGCCAATTGCGGGTTTTGATGCGGTGGTTGGCATGGATTGGCTCAGTGGTCTGAACGCGGAGATTCTGTGTTCTAAAAAAATGGTAAAGATTCCTTTACCCGATGGGTCTTGTGCTGTAGCTCGAGGGGAACGTTGAGAGTCTGATTTTCCTCTTATTTCGGTGATGAAAGCTCAGAAATCGATTTCTAAAGGCTGCGAGTTTTATCTGGCTCATGTGATCGATGCAAAGCTGGAAAAGCAAGTGGTCAAATATATTCCGGTAGTTTCAGATTATCCGGAGGTATTTCTAGATGAATTGCCGGGTTTGCCGCCGGTAAGAGACGTAGAGTACAAGATTGATCTTGTTCCAGGGGCTACGCCTGTAGCTAAAGCTCCATACCGTCTTGCTCCTTCAGAGGTGTGAGAGATGATAACTCAATTAGAGGAGTTACTTGACAAGGGATTCATTCGTCCAAGTACATCCCCGTGGGGAGCTCCTGTGCTGTTTGTGAAGAAGAAGGATGGAACTATGCGTATGTGTATCGATTACCGGGAGCTGAATAAGCGAACGGTAAAGAATAAATATCCTCTTCCGCGTATTGATGATTTGTTCGATCAGTTACAGGGAGCGACTTGCTTCTCTAAGATTGATCTTCGTTCTGGCTACCACCAGGTGCGGGTTAGTGAAGATGATATTCCTAAAACTGCTTTCCGCACTCGATATGACCACTATGAGTTTTTGGTTATGCCGTTCTGCTTAACCAACGCGCCTGCTGTGTTTATGGATATGATGAATCGGATTTGTCGTCCTTTCTTGGATAAATCCGTAATTGTGTTTATTGATGATATTCTTGTGTATTCTCGAAGTGAAGCCGAACACGAGTTGCATTTGCGACAAGTTCTTGAGACTCTCAAATGAGATAAGCTTTATGCAAAGTTTTCAAAGTGTGAGTTCTGGCTTTGTGAAGTGCATTTTCTTGGTCATGTGATCTGCAGGGACGGTGTCAAAGTGGATCCGGAAAAAGTCGATGCAGTGATGAACTGGGGAGTTCCCCGAACTCCTTCTGAAGTTCGTAGTTTTCTCGGCCTAGCTAGATATTATCGGCGGTTTATCCGTGATTTTTCTAAACTTGCAGGTCCCTTGACTAAGCTTACTCGGAAAGACGTTGCTTTTGTGTGGTCTGAGGCGCAAGAACAAGCGTTTCAATCTTTGAAACGGCTATTGTGTGAAGCTCCGATTCTTTCTTTACCCGACGGGTCTGATGACTTCGTCGTTTATTGTGATGCTTCTTATTCGGGGCTTGGCCGCATGTTAATGCAGCGTGATAAAGTGATAGCATATGCGTCTCGACAGTTAAAGCCACATGAAGGTAACTATCCGACACATGATCTTGAGCTAGTTGCTGTTGTGTTTGCTCTGAAGCTGTGGCGGCATTATCTGTACGGTACCAAGTGTGTGGTCTGTACGGATCATAAGAGTCTGCAATACGTATTTACCCAGAAAGAGCTTAATATGAGGCAGCGGCGTTGGCTCGAGTTGATCAAAGATTACGACTGTGAGATCCGTTATCATCCTAGTAAGGTCAATGTGGTGGCGGATGCTCTTAGTCGCAAAAGCTCGTCAGCTGAGGCGAAGTTCATGAAGCTTGTGGTGATTCCTGATATTCTTGCGAGATTGAAGGAAGCACAATCTGTTGCCTTGCGTGACGAGAACTTGAAGGTAGAAGTGATGAGAAAGCAAAAAGATCTGCTTACAGATGATAGCCGTGGGCTAAAGACTTTTCAGTCTCGTGTTTGGGTGCCTCTGTACGGGGGAAATCGCGAATTGATTCTGCAAGAGGCTCATCAGTCTCGACTGTCTGTACATCCGGGCAGTACCAAGATGTTCCATGATCAGAAAGCTTTATACTGGTGGCCTACTTTAAAGCGAGGCATTGCTTCCTACGTGGAAAAGTGTCAGGTTTGCGCGCAAGTTAAGACTGAGCACCAGAAACCATACGGTAATCTTCAGCAACTCGAAATTCCCTAGTGGAAATGGGATAATATTACAATGGATTTCGTGACAAAGTTGCCGAGAACCCTTAGAGGGCATGATGCGGTTTGGGTCATAGTTGACCGGTTGACCAAAAGTGCTCATTGTCTGGCTATCAGAGAGTCTGCTTCATTGGATAAGCTAGCAAAGTTGTATATTGCTGAAGTGGTGTCGAACCATGGGGTACCGTGTTCTATTGTATCTGATCGCGATCCGCGGTTTACTTCAAATTTCTGGCAGAGTTTACAACGTGAGCTTGGCACTCGTGTTCATTTGAGCACGGCGTACCATCCTCAGACAGACGGCCAGTCAGAGAGAACTATCCAAACCCTGGAGGACATGCTTCGCGCATGTGTACCTGAGTTCGGTGGAGCGTGGAATTCACATCTGCCGTTGATAGAGTTTGCTTACAACAACTCCTACCATTCCAGTATTGGGATGCCTCCATTCGAGATGTTATACGGGAGACGTTGTCGCACTCCTACGTGTTAGCTAGAGCCTGGCGAGAAGCAGTTCGCCGGACCTGAAATAGTGCAAATTACAGCTGATAAAGTGAGAGTGGCGCGTGAGAAGTTGAAAGCCGCTCGTGATCGACAGAAAGTGTACGCTGACCCGAGACGTCGGCCAGTTGTGTTTAACGAGGGCGATCGGGTTTTCCTGAAAGTCTCTCCGTGGAAGGGTGTTATCCGCTTTGGCCGTAAAGGAAAATTGAGTCCACGTTTCATAGGACCGTTCAAGATCCTGCGCAAAGTCAATGATCAAACTGTATCTCTGGAGCTACCTTCAGAACTTGCGGGTATTCATAATACCTTCAACGTGTGTTACTTGCGCAAATGTAAAGCGGATGAGAGTCAAATTCTACCATTACAAGAGCTGAGGGTTGATGCTTCAAAGCGCCTCGTAGAGGAACCTGTTGAGATTCTCGGCTCAAAGACTAAAAAGCTGCGTAAGAAAGTGATCAAGCTCGTTCTCGTGAAGTGGAAATATAACCTAGGTTCAAATATGACCTGGGAAACTGAAGATGACATGCGAGCTCGATATCCCCACCTGTTCGTGAGTGATCAGATTCCGAGGACGGAATCTTCTTAAGGGGGGTAGATTTGTAACACCCTGTAAATGGGCCTAGCAGTAGTGACTTGTACCATGTGTTTTGGTACTTGTAATGTGACCTTAAGTAAATTCAAGTTAACTATTTTGTGTGACTAATGTGTATTAAGTGTTAATAATGTGATTATGTGAAAAGTGTCAAACGTGTCTAAAAAGTGATATCGTGTTATACGGTTTCGTGTAATATTTCCGTAGATATCCCCGTTAGGTAAAACGGGATGGCTTGTGTCAAGTTGTAAGTTGGAAAGGGGAACAAAATACCACGTTTGTGATATTTGTCTATCTGAGGCGGTTTATGCCTCTATTGACTCACTGGAGTCAAACACACACACACACACACAAACATATGAATGTTCGAAAAAAAACACACACACACCTTTGCTCTCAAACTTTTGGAAGATCAAATCAAGGAATAAGTTATTGCAAGTGATTTTTGTGCAAGAACCGAGCTTTAATCTGCTGTGTGTTATCTGATTTGTAAGTATTTCAACCTAAAAATCTAGTTCTTGATTATTTGAAGAAGAAACCCCTTTTGATGGTGTTTTGGTGTGTGATTGTGTTGTTTGTTGTGTTTAATGTGTTCATGAGTGTCCTTGGATGTTGAGTATAGTATACAAGTGATCAAAACTCAGTATTTGATCGATTAAAGTGTCAAAATCGTGAGTTACAGAAGCTGTGCGAAAACAGGGACGAAGGTCACTGTAAAAAGGGTCCTTGCGGTAGCATGGCAAGGTGCTTGCGATCGCAAGGGGTGTTGCCATCCTTGCGACCGTAAGGGTTAAGCCTTGCGATCGTAAGGGTGTTTGTTAATTCCGCGTCGCGGAAGTTTTTAAAGTCGCGCCGCGGAAATGTGTGATGTGATCGCATGTGTTAGGCTTTTGACCGTAAGTCTTGTATGTATGCTATGCGATCGCATGGTATGTCCATGCGATCGTATGGGTCTATTTTGTGGTGATTACCGCTTACAAGCGAAGGAGATAAGGTTTGCGACCGTAAGTATGTAACTTGCGATCGTAACCAACCCTAAAATCATGTGTGCGATCAAAAGGAGATGTCCCTTGCGATCGGAAGCTTGACTTGGAGAAAAAGGAAACTTTGCGATCGCATGGCTGTTCTGTAAGTTCCCTTGCGACCGCAAGGCAGGTCCTTGCGACCGCAAGCAAGGGTTCTAGTCTGACAGCTTGTGTAACTTGCATTTTAACCAGTGTGTGCTATGTGTATGTGATAACCAAGTCTGAATCTAATGTGTTAGGTGATTCGGACGACTCCGTGTGTTCTTGGGATTCACGGATTCATATCTGCCTTATGTGATATCGAGGTGAGTACCGGTTTCCCATGAGACTCAATAAGTAGGGCTATTGTGTGCAAGTGATGTGTGCCATGTGTATTTATGTGAACGTGCGAAGTGATATAGTGATACAGTGACCTAGTGTTATAAATGATGCCATGTGATATAAATTGTAATATGTGATACGCATGCGTACTGTGGACCCTATGGGTCAAACGTGTTTATGATTCCTGTCCGGACAAACGCAGTGGTTGAGGTCAGTTGCTGGCGCAGCTGAATCCCTTGAGGGCCTAGATGGCTGGTTATTCGGGATTAACGGTACTCGACGGTAAATTCCGGGTCTATGGGATTCGATGGCCAATTCCGGATTCCCATGGGTTCTGCAGGCCGCAGTTCCTCGACATACAGGGAGGATCTTGGTCTATGATCAGATCCAAATGGAGTCCTAGTGACTCAAACATGATGGTGGGCTGCTCTTCGCTCCCCCACCGATGCGGTTGGTTGTGACTGATTTCCCAGCTCGGATCGTTGAGCCAGGCTAGTTACCTCGCAAGATATGATCCTGCTGACATGTCGGCACACCGCTATGTGATAGCTTAGCATTGTGTGCCATATTGTGACGTGATAACATGCTTATTGGTGCTTATGTGATACTTGTACTCACTAGCTAGTGTAGCTAATGTTTCGTGATATTTTCCTTTTTCGCAGGTTAGTGATCTGATGGCCTGGCGAGACGGGTTGCTCTGGGTAGTGTTGTTATGTATATATCTTTTGGAACACTTGTGGTTAACTCTGATACTTATAACGATGGTCGGTGCATAGTGGTAACACCGGCTTCATTTTGAGACTTGGTTTGATTCGTTATTCTAGATCGCCAAGTCGATAACCAATACTTAATATGTAATCAGTAGTTTGTTCCGCTGCAAACCTTTTGGTGTAAATAAAGTTTTAATTTACTCTAATTTTAAGCTCGTGAAACCTGGTGTTACAGTCAGTGATGGTGTCGGTGATCCGTGACAGCGTACATACCTGAATCCATTACCCTGAATTCATTACCCCCACTTTACTGGGGAATGGTTCATTACCAAAAAGTGGGTAATGATTAATTATATTCCACCTAAACAAGCAACATTAATGATTACCTTTCCCATTCCTTACCCTCTAAAACCTCCAACCAAACACCCCCTAAGTTTTAATAATTTCAGTTTTTCAGTTTTGTTAGTTGTTTGCCGATTCTATACTTCTTTTATTGAGTTATTCGCAACAAATACTCTCTATTTTTTATTTTAAATTTTAGGTTTGTGTTGTGATAAGTATAACCCTCGTTATATCATAATCATAGCTCCGCCGCTGTCTTAGCTAACGGGGCATCACGTATGTGGGCATCATCGGCCTCGATGGCAACTCTCATATGCAATGGCACAAGGTGTGTTAAATTTTCAAGACTTATCGCCACCAAGGTACGTGCAGCCTCTCCATAGCCATGTCTTTCCATAGATCATTTGCTTTCTTATGACTTATTGTTTACGCAACTCTAAACCTCCATAAAAGAATTAATATCCAGATGAAATATATGTGATAGTAACGTACTTTGATCATTAATTACAATATTTTAAAATTGTCTTCTGTTTTTTTGTGCATTTTAGACAACATTCATCATATCTTTTAGAATTTCACTTTTTAGTTCTTTAACTTTAAAAATTGAGAATAGTCATTGTGGTTGTCACTTTGTTTCTGTTTTGGTCCTTGAGACTAACTTCAGTTAAGTTTGAAAATTAGTCAAAGGGTATTTTGGTAGATTTGCTATTCATGATCCAAGAATATGATAGAGCCTGGAGTTTACTAGGAATTTTGTTGAGTGAAACCACTTGAGAAGAGTTGAAAATCTTGTGATTTCATAGTTGCCAAGTGAGCCAAAAGAAGGTACAGATAACAGCATATAACGATCCCACCTTGCTCCCTTTTAACCGAATCAGATCACCTGCCAAACTAAAATGAAGAAACGTCAATTGTATACCATCTGCATATTTCAACCAGCACCGACATAGAGAAAGGGCACAACAAGAGATGCTTTTCACTCTCCACACGACTGTCACATAATTGGCTGACTAAAGAGTCCAGCGAGATACCACGATTCAGCAAATTGAGACGCGTTGGAAGCCTTCTTTGATAGATCCTCCATGCTAGAATGTTTACTTTGATTGAAAACATATTGATCCACTTAAAATCAACTCCCTGCTGCATATGTTTATGGCACAGATGATCAAAAGCAGCCCACTTGGTGCAAGATCCAAAGGCGAGGAAGCCTTCACTTGAAACACACATCCAGTGAAATATTTGCATCATGCAGTTGAAAATTTAATATATTTCTCCACACTTTCGATATTAACCTGAACAATAAAGATTACCATCAGCTCCATGACTGACATCTTTCCAAAAAGAATCAGACTCGGTCTTGAAACGTCACCACCATTTAGATGAATTAAAGAGCTAAGTTCCTTGCCTTTAAACTCCTGATTCCATGGTCTCCTCTTTCTTTAGCCGAAATAACCTTGGACTACGCTATCCAAGTCGTCTTCACGTCGTTCTCTTTCGATCCCAGAAAGAACTTGGACCAGCCTTAAAGAAAAAAAAAATATTTATCAGGAATGAACATACA
This sequence comes from Pulicaria dysenterica, assembly GCA_947179395.2. NCBI lineage: Eukaryota > Viridiplantae > Streptophyta > Magnoliopsida > Asterales > Asteraceae > Pulicaria > Pulicaria dysenterica. The sequence goes on along the minus strand of OX359288.1, from coordinate 71,991,085 downwards.
CCAGTCTTTAATTGTGTCGTTTTAATTTATTTAACTAAAAATACTTAAGAATCATCAATACTATTTAAAATAATTTACATTTTCAATACTTAACATTAGAGTAAAAGTCGACTAATTCGGAAAACTTATTAAAACGAGAAATCACTTTCGAAGATAATCAACATATTACCCTTAAAATTGTTCTTTCCTTTATTCTGGTTCTAAATTGATGTTTTTATATTGAAAATAATATATTTTTTATTTTAACTATATAATTAAAAAAGACATAAGTACAATGTGATTGACTGTAATTATCTAAATCATATTGGAAATATTTTGAAAAAGAAGAATAATATATCAAAAGACAAGAAGAATAGTAGCATTTTTCATGTAGTATCAATCATTCAATCTTTTCCAACCTTGAAGAATATCTTCTCAAATGATTTTATTATTATGCCTTTTTGCAGATTTGATATGGAAAACATATATTATATATGAAGCTCGATTCCAATTGTAAATCATCCATATCACCTCCAAGACTTGACACTTATTCTGCCTTCAACTTTTTTATTTTTGATAAATAGCATGAAAATACAATGACCTTTACTTCATTAGTATATACAATCAACCTATCTTTCTTAAAAGCAATACAATCAACTTGTATTATTTTTTCATTGTATGCAAGTTAGTGTATAAAATGGGAACTATAACAAAGTTCAGTGTATACAACAGTAACCAAAAATCAAACCCAAAAAAAATTTGTTCACATATGATGAAAGAATAATAAAAGTTGATGTCTTTTATAAAAGAAAAGTTTGTTATATACAATAGCAACTAAAACAAAGTTTACTGTATTTGTATGTAATTCTCTTTTATTTTTGTTGTAAAATTTTCAGGGCATTGTTAATTCATACATCATTCCTTATTATTATTATTATAAAATCACAAAACAAAATCGTAAATTGAACCTGAGGCCGTAATCGAGACTAGTTCGTAAGACCGAAGTCCGATATTAGATAAAGTCAGAGTATGTGATTACAGTTTGGCCTTGAGTAAGGAGCAAAGCTTGTGGTTACAATTATGTTGAGTTTTTTTTTTAAAGTTATTTTAGTCGTATCAAATTCTTAGTATTAAGCTAAGAACTAATAAATAAAATCTTTAGAAAGAAAAAGAACACTCAAATGGTAGAGAATTAGCTTGACATTTTGCCATGAGTCTATCATCTACCTCAAGTCATCACTAACCAGTCATACTATCTCACTTCCAATGGCCTAATCAAATAAAAAAAACTTGAATCCAAAAACAGCAACAATAATACTTCATATTGCCAACATGTTACACCAAGAACAATAAACATTATCTTGATTTTTTTTTTTAAAAAAGTAGAGACGAGTTGGGACCGCAGGGTCAAGAATGGTCTAAGTTTGAGACTGTGAATTGTTCCTAATTAAGACCAGACCAAACTTAGTGCAACAGTGACCAGGCCTTCAAGGAACGGTCTCAAATCCGAAGGACCATTCTTTTTGTGCATCTCTTCATGTGAATATAAGCAAATTGCTCAATCACATAAATACCATATTCTCTTTTCTGTTTCATGTGATTAAGACAGTTGTGATAGCATCAACATGCTACAGATTCTATGCCATTAGAAAATCTTACAAGCTAAAAACTTCTGTTACATATATTCTGCAAATCTAGTAGAGGGGACCCGCTTACTAACATCGGTATACACCATCTGTTCAATAAAATTATGGGTATTTACTACCATTACCGATATTATTTCTTCGTACAAAACAATAGGATTTCAGGGTATGCACACACATGTTTTGTTTCTCGAAGCATTTTAAAAGTAAGTATAGAACAGTTTCTTGGGTCCGTTCCCTTTTTGCTGTATGACAAAGTAATGAGTCCGTTGCATCATATTCTTTGGTATTTTTGCTAACAAAGTTGAATGGTACATGTGTCAATAAAGCTGATGACTGTCTTGACCGATTATTGTTATTGGAAAATTGCAACAATTTAATATTATAGTAAACAAGGAAAATAACTGACGTCTTCTAGCACTTTTGCCAATTTCAGTGTTTTTTTATTTGCAGTTTTGAAAGAATGAAAGTTGGTAAATATGTATGGGTCAAGCGCAATGGTTGAACATGTTACTATATTTTTTATTCTTTCATAATAGAAAGGATTAAGGTACGATCAGAAATATTCAACAGTCGTTTGTGCTTTTATGATTCCAACAGGTTATGATGAACATATCTACTGGTTTGTATTTTCATGTATGAAATTATGTAACTTTATAAACAGAGGAATATGCATATCAGAAAAGATCAAAGCAAGTCTAATGAAGAAGCTAGCTTACCAGTATTCATGACTGTTCTTGCGCGATCTTTCTAGGAGCTTTATGTATATGGGAATCTGAAAAAAACAATATAAAATTTTCCCCGATGAAAATAAATAAATACGAGTGACTGAAAATGAAAGACTAGAGCATTCAATACCTTTCTTTATTTAAAAGTACAGCATATAATGTTCTGAACTTTTCCGAAAATCAAAGTTAAGGGGTCAGAAGTTGACAAAAACACCTGCACTTTTTTTTTCTTAATTTTCCAACTTCTTTTTAGTACGATTCTAACGCAAGATTTCTTACTCGATTTGTATAGATCAAATGATTCTGGAAGGGTTGAAATAATTTCATGTTTAAACCCTCCATTCACTTTAGAAGATTCAAAGAGACCAAAAAAAGGGGAACATTCACATGTGCAAAGTTGATGATAATTATAATCACATTCATTTGAACAATAGCCATGTGTTTTCATCAAACACATGGGAACAGATCAAATAAGCTACATTCATAATCTATATAACTAGTAACAATCATAATAGCCTAGAAAGCCAAATCTTCCTTACCCCACTAGAAGCTGCAGCTAATAAAAAACTATGAAATTACTAATAAATTATAATACATATATAAAATCTAGTTGAATAGATTACTACTGCTCATCAGTGTTGAGCCAACCTTATTTCTTGAGATAAATTGTATCCATCAAACAGAGTGAGAGTTGCGGTTCAGTTGATTAAGAGAGCGACTGATATGGTTTGAGGAGGGGAATGAGGGAGCCACTGAGGTGGAGGGACATCACCTCGTTGGTGGAGCCGACAAGCTTGCCACCTATGAATACAGCTGGCACGGGGGGTGAGCTACAACCTTGTTTAGGAAGAGCCTTCTCCATTTCTCTTCCATCAGGATGTTGGTCTATTTCAAGAACAATAGGATTCACCCTAAGTTCTTGGAACAGAATGGTCACTGCATAACACAAGCAACATGTGCTCTTGGTGAAAATCACAACTCCATTTTCTGATGTCAATGCTTGTATCTTGTCCATCTCCCTCTCCTGCTCGGATCAAACTCCGATTTAGATTATGACTCGATCCGGATGTTTGGGATAGAGTGATCTTAAGTAAGGAACAAGGTTGAAGAGGAAGATGATATTTGCTTGAAGTTGAGGTTACCTGCCACTTCTATTTATATAAAAACCTGCAAAGTTGGACTCCTTTTCTACAATCGAGAAATTTCAAAACGAGAGATGCTTGAAAACTACTAAAGGTATCTTTGAAAGATGGATACCCTTTTTGTGCAAAAACAGGAACAAGTTGAACACATATATTCTTCTGAATTTGCATTGATTCAGTCTAAAAAACACTGATTATGTAATGATTAAGTAACTAGTTAACATGTTTGATCGACGTGGGCAAGTGCAAGACCATGGCTTTCAGTCTTCCACATTCTACGGGTGTGAGTACTTACCAGTACACCAAAAAGATGAAAGTTCAAAAGGGCTGGTCAATATTGGTTCAAACAGATTCTTCAATCAATTTATATCAATATATATATGTAATATATTCTCAGGGTAAAAAGATTGGGAATGGGATTGCTTTCGGTGGGCTATGATTCTTTATATTGCGCCACCAACTTGGTAACATTCTTTCGAACATGCGAATCTTGTGAGCATGAGAGTTTGTTCATTCGAAAGCTCAACTAGTCTGAACTCAATGAAGTGTTAACAACAAATAACAAAAGACATTTTTTCATAAGTTCTTGCATTTCCTAGTTAAATTCTAAACAGAAAATTGAACATATCAGTTATAGGGATGCACATATAGAAGCAAAGCAGTTGATATACTGATATAGTAAAGACCCAATTTTCAAGTTAAATATCTTGTATAGCAACAGTTCTCCATATCCTAGCGTTCAAGCAGTTGATGGATATAAAGTCACCACTTAAGTTACATTCAGGATTACCTTTCTGTCCCTCCTTTGCAAGATGGCCTTTTTTTTTCTTAAATTTCATATTTCTTGAAGATAGTGCATATGATGAGGAACAAAGTAACCAAGTGGCCGACTAACTTTGAATACCAAAGAAAAGGAAAATGTTTTTTCCTCCTACTAAATCCTTCTATTTCATCCTCCTACCCACTAGATGATGACACGTCTAATTCACTAATTCTCTCTCCTCATCTCCTTCATTGATTGACACTATAGAATCTCTCTCTCAAAAAAGAAAAACCAGAGAATCGTCACATTACCAACTCAACTAGGACTGAAATAATCAGCTACACCTTCCTGTTAACATAAGATCTAAAAGCATCACTTTTATATGTTCACTTGTCACGTTGGACAAGGGGGATAAGTTCTCAGTAAAAATATGTCTTATCGTCATCTTTTACTTCTTTATTCGATTTGTAATGTACATACATATATTCTTAAAACAGTAGCTCCTATCACTCTTTTCTGCACGCTGGATTCTCTATAATGTGTGATCAGTCATGCTTATGTCTAATATTGCATGCAGCTAAGCTAAGGATTTTAAAATTAACAACATAACTATTAAAACACTTATGAGAGTGTTTTACTAAGTTGGAATGTTACATATCAGTGAAGAGAGCTCAAAAATAAAAATCAAGATCTCAGTAGGCATGTTAATACTACCATGATTCTAAGGCCATTATCGTTAATTATGAATCTTCTCTAGCACAGTTAAAATCAGAAAATTTTCGTAGAAAGAAACATGTCAAATGGGTTGAAAGTTGCCTCAAGTATAGATTTTAGTGCATAAAACCTTCTAAATAACTTTACTTTAATGGTTAATTTATTACTGAAATTATATAACTTTTGCAATCATACTTTGACACACTAATTACTTATAAAAACTAAATCTTTTTTGAAGAAGAACTGTTTAGGGTAAACCCAACATGACTTGTCTCAATCTATATAAATTGCCTGTTTTTGAATTTTGACATGATACCCAGCACACATCTAAGTATTTTCATCTAGAAAATTCAGTTGTACAAGAATAACTGTATTTCATGTATCATGCTCACCTTGGGCCAGATTTAGAGCCTCAATCTATATTTGGGTTCAAAACTCATGAGGGAACCAGGTAATTTTCTGGCAACCCAATGGAGCCTAACACAGCCCATACTGAACTCCTAGTTTGGAGCCCATGAAGACTATTAAATCTTGACTTATTCAACTCAATTAGTTAAATCTATCATTAAAAGTTCACGTAAATATTTCTTTAAGTACTTTCCAACTTTTGATCTTTTCTACTTTCAAGAATTAAACGTTGAATTAATTTTTCAGCCCTGTATAAAGGCTTCCAAGTTGTACTAGAAATAGATACCTACTGAGATTTGAAATGTATTAAGCTTGTGAAGCTAATCTGAGTCTTCTTACAGTGGTGCTGTTGCTTTATCACTAACTACATCATCTTTCACTGTTTTGATAAATCTTGGTGGTATTTAAGTACTTTATTCTTGTCTTAATCGGGTTTTTGCGCTTTGTGGTGAAAACTTCATTTGAGTCTATTCATTTGATTCTTATTTTCTACTTTTACTAATTTCTTCTGTTTGGGTAACCCACCTTAGGGTGTCCCCCATCCAACCGTCCCACGGCTAACATTGAGGTGGTAAATCGTGTAATCCAAATTTCCTCTTGCTCTTGCATGTTTCCGCTTTGACACGGATCATCGTCCTAAGGCATCATAAATTTGGATCCCAATACAACATATGAATTTGAGAACCTGAACCAAGTTCATAGAGTAGTTTCTCGACACTATGCACATAAAACATGAACTCTTTTTGGTGAAGATCAATAAATCTATTACCCTATTCGTATGGGAAATTCTGGTATACTGACATATGCTACTCCAGAACAGAAAGAGGCAATCTCCGATATTGATAGAAGGCTTAGCTAATCAGTAAGGGAATTATATAAACACAATACTAGTAAGCTCATCATTGTAAACTTAGAGTTCTCATCATTTCTTATATGAGGGATACCAAGCTTTAATAATCATATCGCGTAGGGGAAAGGAAAACATAGAAAAGCATAAAATCGTGGAAAAAATAAGTTACGTTCAAAATATTTGTTTGAATAGAGAGAATGATTGGCTTAAAAATGACTGCTTAGTGCTAAAAATAAGTTCAATACTAAAACACCCCAACCACCATAACATAATATTGTCCGCTTTGTCCCATTGCCACAGGCATGGTTTTGTTTTTGGAGACCTTACTCGTCCTGCTTAATTGCAAGGTTCTTATGGGGGCTATCGTGTTTCTCACCCCAAAACTTCGTGACTGGCAAGGCCAAGGCTTACTTATGAACCAGCAGCTCACGTGTTGACAAATGATAAGCGACTTGCATTAAGTGTCACACATGTAGTACTATTTTTACCTACCAACTGTTTGATAAAATAGACGAATCTTGGTCTGGTTCCTTGCATCAAATAATAATAATTACACCTAGAAATATAGACCTAAACAACAACAGGGATTAGTGTGGGCATACATTTTTTTTCTTTGCAATAGGCCACTTAAAAGTTTTAGTGAACCCAGAATATGTCTAAATGAGCAGGGTTAGAGCAAGAAATAAAAAAGCTAAGCTAGGGCAAATTCAATTCAACTCTTAGCTAACATCTTTTAATCATACAGATTTGACTTGTTAACCATAAAACATAACCTAAAATTGATTATTTTCCGGTAAATACATCTCTAGATATTATCAATGTTAACGTCAAAGTTATCATGTTCACTGGATATGAATCTTTTATTTTGTTGTCTATAGATAAAACTTAAAGAGAAAATATTTGGTTGATCTATGTTATGATTCCAAATTTTGAGGATGGCTAAACCAGATACAACAATAGTTTCTTTTAATAACCAATAACAATAAATTTATGTAAAATACAGGATATGCCTCCCCAAAAAAGGAAAAATCCAAGTTACCAACAAGGCTACAATCTATGACCTAAGATCCTTGAACTACCCCTCTACCATTGATTGGCAAAGCATTTGTAGTGGTTTAACAATAAACTAACAAAAGTCAGCAGGCAGGTGCCTACCATACTGCCACTATAAACAGGTATGATCCAGTCCGAAGAGGTGGGTTCTAAACTAATAAATCCAAGCAATACAGCCACATACCACCGTTGTAAGCATGTACCCACCACCACTTAAGGCACTTATCATCTACCAACCAGTACTGCCTCAACCACGACCACCGCCTACCCTGTCCATAAATTTCTATGTTAGTTATCTAAATGGTGCGTGGTGCACACTTGTTTTAAGTCTTAGCTTAAATCCTAGACCCAAATCAGCACGGTGAAGGGGGCTGCGTCCGTAGCAAGTCCCAAGGGGCAGCTCCCCTAGTGGCTGATAGCCAGTCAGCAGGTGGGGGTTCAGTTGCTGCTACTGAAGATGACTAGTGACGATGAATCTGATTTAGCACACATCAACTCAGCAACTTACTCTCTTTGATTGGGATTGTTTAACTTGTCTCAGAAGCTGAAACTGACTTCAATTTCTCAGCATTTGCTAATCAGATTCTCTAGAATTGAGACACATTACTGATTAGATTCTCTAGATCATCCCTAATTGGAATTCTGATATAACCCACAATAGTGGGTAGGGTATTTGAATTAGTTGTTAGGATTATTTATATTAGTATTATCTATTTAGTTAGTAATGATTGGGTTTCCTAGTTTATCGAGTTAGTTTCCTTATTTTAGGGTTTAGGGTTTGGCTATATATATTAGGGCCGGCCAACATGTGGGGGAGGAGAATTCTTGAGTCATTTAGTTATTTCTTTGTTTTGGAGATCCCCTGAATCTCGAATATCGGGTCCCTTTTGTATTTTCAAACATCCGATTACGGGTGTATTCTATCCAATTCTTGATTATCAATTTGATTCGTATCAAATTCATAATAATCTAATAAAGGTCGAGCATTAAATTAGAAAAAAGTGATCTCTTACGCGATCCAAAAACAATTCAAGGCAATTGAATTCTTAATACCCTTTGTGCATAATTCCCCAACATATTATCACCTCACTAACACTACTGACCATTTACCAACCACCTCCGACTTGACCACCACCACCACCATCATGTCCCGTTTATTGGCCACCGTTGCCTTGACACCAACCCAACCACCACATACCGTTTACCAACCCAAACGACCACCTACCAATTACCAACCACTATCGCCTCGACCACCTTCATATGAAAAACATTTTATATGAAAAAGTTCTTAACTGATCATCCTGTCCAGCCCGGCTCATAAGCCATTTCCATCAGAACCAGTTTCTACTTGTTACCCTACCCGACCCGTTGATTTTGCAAGCCCTAAGTAATCGTTTTAGGTTTTTTAGTGATCATTGGGACGGAGGCCGGGGTGATAAAGTGTATAATTTACTACTGAAGCACCATATTTCTCAGCAGGGAAAAATAGAACATTATTGGAGGGGGAAAGGGGGTTATTTGCAAGAAATAAACATCAGTGAACAAGTAGTGTATGTGAATTTAAGGTTAGTTAGGCTAAGACAGTTCAATAGAACAAACTTATTCACAGAAACCAAATTTTCTAAAGTGGTGGGCTTCGCCTTGTACCTTTTGCAATCTAATTTGGTTCCACGAGATCCTTTTCCTTTCCACTTTTTGTCAATGCTGCTGTTAAAATTAGTATAAACCACAGAAATCAAGCTCTTACCAGGTAAAATAAAGCGAAAAGAACTTCAACCAATAGATCATCTTTACTCATTGCCTATCAAATATTAGATTATTCTACCATCAGTCAACTTGCAGATATTCAAGGACAATTTCATGGTATGCTGATCTTCCAGCCATTATCTTCTGGCAGTAAAAAGTATATGTGATTACTTCACTAGTTCTTGCAGAACAAAATTTGGAAATTTTGGAGTTTATTACTTCTTTTTTTTACGGAATTGGAGGTTATGATACTTATATGAGCATTTTGGCATAGGAAATAGCTACCACTAAGGTTGAAACCTTTATTTCTGCAGTCACTGTCCAGTAGAATCTTTCATATGAAACTTGTATTTCATTATTCTGGATGACAGTTACTGCTAAAGAATCACATAAAGTGATGAGACTTTTGTCACTTTATAAAGAAATTGGTTGGGGCAACCCATAATGACCCAATGATTCTTCCGGATAACTCATGTTACAGTAGTTAACACATATCACATGTGCTGGAGACTTCGCTCTTTTATATTTATCTATCTTTAGGTGGCCCTTTTAAAGCTTTATCAAATTTTGATATAAAAACAATGTCTATTAAATGATACATACGTACTATTACTAGTTATACCAGCAGCATTCTCAAGTTCATGAATTTAAAGAAAGCAATAAGAGCAAATGATTGAACTTGTGATAGAGGTATCTATTAAACTTTTCGTATAACTTAGTGCACACTAGTCACACAGAGTTACTAATTTTAATATTGGGTTTATTGTAGCAAAATACAACGAACTTTGCATAGTTTATCATTGTATGTAATTAACTTTGTTCTTTGTCAATGAATACAATTAACTTTCATAATCCTCTCATTGTATGCAAACAACTTTTTTCTGTGTCTCTTTGTAAGTTACCATTGTAAACATTGAACTTTGCATAAGTTATCATTGCATAGAACAACTTGCATACAATGAGATGATTATGAAAATTAATTGAATTTATTGACAAAAAGAAAATTCGTTACATACAATGATAACTTACACAAACTTCATTGTATTTTGGTAATAAACCCTTTATAAGTTATTCTAAATACGGTCTTCTGATGTAGGTATCTTGAAACAAATACACCTAAATTAATGAAGAAAAGGTATATTAATAAGTTTAGATTATACAGTAGGCGCATAATCACATGGTAGTCAAGCAGCAAACATAAATGACCTTTCACCTTGTTTTGAGCCAGTTATGAAAATCTTACTCCAGCCACATGGCAAACCACTATACTTCCTTTCTTAAGGCTGCACAGAATCTAATTCCTAGATTCGTACGTACTCAAATGTACAAAACAACTTTTTCTTTATCACCAAAGACAAACAAGAGATGGGCACACGCGTTTTTGTGTATCCACATACACATTGACACAGATGAACACACACGTCTTTGTGTATCCACATGCACACACTTGAAAATCTAGAAATTGATACATACAACCTTAATGTAATTAACCATGGTTTAATTTACACAGATCCTAATGAGCTCAAATGTTTCTAGGAGACACCTTTTTCTGAAAGATGCTACTTCTTGAACAGCACAAAGGCTACAAGCAATAACGAGCTTCTGCTTCCTAACTTTATATATACATTAATCTCAGATTGGTATGATTTTCTCTTCTTTTTGAGCTAATCGTACTGGTTATACTTTTGACCATATATTTTATTGTAATATATCAAGGAGAATCATTTGATGTAAAACAATATTTTGTGCACACTGTGAATACACTAACAAGTGACTGACATGGATGACAGTTCTTATCAGTGAATAGAACAAATAAAGTAAAGAATGTAAGTACTTGTGCGAATGTTCTGCTTCTACTAATTTTACCATGCATTTCATATTTCCATGCATGATTACAACCTTAGCATTTTGTTCAAATGCTCACTTTGTTTCATCTTTTTCTCTTTTAAGAGCTAGTGGGAGGTTGAGGTGGCTTCTAAATGGATAACATTGTTCTCACCTAAGCATATGCCCTGAGAAAGAAATATCAGAAAGCTCTAGGCTTTACAGTCGAAAATTGTACATATGTCCCACACATGACATAATTACCAAAGTACCCACCATCAGATACTTGTGGAGGCGAAATTTCTTAAGGATGCATCAAGGTCAAGGATGTCATTGCATTTGTTCTTTCCTGCCATGCATATCAACGTACAGATAAGCAGCCTGTTATACTACACATCATTTATCGAGACTGATAACCGTCCAAGATCACCCCTCTTAGAGAAAAAGAATCTGATCTCATTTTAAGCATCTAATAGGTATCAGCACCCAGTAATCTCAACTCCTATCACTATATATAGACCAAGATCTTAAATATACTCACAACAAGATCATTCCATCAAGCCAACAAATTCTTCTATCAAATCTAGCAAAGGTTCATATTAGATTTTACCTCCTATAATTTCCGGATCGAGATGGCTATGGTTACAGCATTGGTGAACGAGAGGCCTGTTGTTATATTCAGCAAAAACTCTTGCTGCATGTGTCATACCATTAAGACACTAATATGCAATTTTGGGGCAAACCCCACAGTTTATGAGCTAGATGAACATCCACAGGGGAAGCAAATAGAGAAGGAACTAAGAGGATTAGGGTGCAAACCAAGTGTACCAGCTGTGTTCATAGGAGAAGAGATGATTGGTGGTGCTAATGAAATAATGAGCCTTCATCTTAAGGGTCAGCTCATAGAGTTGCTCCTCAAGGCCAACGCTATATGGGTTTAGTCAAAGGCAACTATGAATAACAGTTTGATGTCATTAAAGTATAACAAAAAAATGTTTTCAGCCTTCTTTGATGCTGTAACTTCTTAGTCCATACATAACTTTTATGCTAACTCTATGTATACTTTCACATTTTCACTAGTTTTTGAGAAGCAATGAGAGTACCATGTTTTCTTAAGACTTTGTGTTAGAATTTAACGTTATTTGTGTGCTAATATGCTGTATAACTTCTATCACATTGTAGTACCCATCAAAGTCAAGAGGCATAATTACAAACAGAAACAACTGAATTAAAAGAGATAATCTTCAGACTTCAATACTTACCTTTCCTTGGCTATATAAACTTACACTTCAAACTATACCTATTACATCATAATGGTTTGCATAAGACCCAAGTTCCAAAGACAGACTATAATAACAAACAGCTAAATTTGAATCTGTGCTTGGGTTCCTTTATGTTGTTCATGCATGCTGGAGATAAATCTACCGATCATATAGGGATACCATACTTGTGTAGTTGTGTTCATGTTTCACAGAAAACTGGCGCATAATGAATTTAGTCACCACTATATAGCATATTAAAATATGGACAGAAACTATATAATTTTATTCAAACAGAAACATGACATATAACCAAGATGCTGATTAACACCTTGATGATGAATGGAGACATCAAATTCGCATGGATTCCATTTTAGCTACTGATATTGGTACTATGTTCTTTAAGTTCAAAGAATAATTTAAAAAAAAAAAGGTTTGAAGGAAGATAAATGCATAATCATATTGTGAATCTGTTTTGCATAATAACGCTATGCATGTTATATTTAATCTTTGAAAGCCCTTTTTCTTAGAAGGCTTTAATTTTTATCTTATCTCATCCACACCCATAAAAAGCGTTAAATGCGAATATAAAGCTTTGCATGGGTTAACATGTCTCTTCCCTTTTCTAAAGGAATACAAGTCAAGAAAATTTAAAATGGACATATGAATACAAAAGAAATACAAGATATGCAAGTCTGGTTAAAAGTGAAATACAAGTTCACTTAAGCACAGGAAAACAAGGGATATATGAATGCAAGTCTGGAAATTGAAATGGAATAATACAGGTTCAATAGATAATTTGGTGTGCTCAGCATCTGGTTTAGTTATTTTTCTATGAGAAATAAACAATATTCATATTTAGATTTACTGGTAGGCATCAAAATTGTATAAGTCAGTGAACCTATAGAAGTGGCCCTTAGTTTCATCTTTGGCCAGTTATACATTTGATCCTTCGAGTTCATATTGCATATCTTCTTTTTTCATTTCTTTTGCCTTTCGGGCTGCATGTATGTATCATGTATGTGGTCATATCTAGTACAAGGAAATATTATATCTTCAAAATCTTTACCGTACGGTTTCATACATTACATCACTATCTTCAGACAAGAAAGATAAGGGGATATATCCATGCCATATGAAGCACATCTATATGGAGCAAGATGCCTTAAATTCTTTAAAGGAATATAATACTTATTCATCACTATCAGATTAACATGTCCTTTAAAAAAACTATCAGACTATTGTGGTTTCAGTATGAGCTAGTAGATGACATTCACTACATGATCATAAGAACACACGATTAAGTCCTTCAGAATAATCTGACAGAGCACGTGGTTAATTGCTACAAGTGGAAAAGGATCTTAAATTCCATACTTGTACGGATTGCATGTGTCTTATCATCTTAGATAAGCATCTAATTATTTAAAATTCCCACTTTCCATTGTCACTAAACTTTCGGTTTACTTTCTATGTACACAGCAGAATCCTAGAAAGATAATTTGAAAACAAGATTTTAAGCTTAATAACAAAGATATATTCTCTCTTCTCCGATTACACACATCCTTATAATAAAATAATGCACAAATTACATGTGCAGCCTACAAAGGGTCACTGGTTTTACGAGTAATCTCACCTTAAAGTAAAGTATCTTTCAAGAACAAATTCCCACTCCTTTGAAGTTATCCTATATGTTCAATCTGGTACACTCAAACCTCTATATATGGCCTAAATGCTGGTTCCCATTTCTTCAAACCAAGCCTTCATTCCCATAACAAGTTCCTCAAACCAAGCCTTCATTCACACAATATAATGGCCTTGGTTACCAACTTAGGTGGTGAAAAGCCAGTGGTGATATTCAGCAAAAGCTCTTGCAGCATGTGCCATTCCATTAAGACTCTGATAAGCAGTTTTGGGGCGAATGCTACAGTTTATGAGATAGATGAACACCCAAACGGACAGCAAATGGAGAGAGAGTTGAAGGCATTAGGTCGTAGGCCAAGTGTACCTGCAGTATTCATAGGTAATCAACTGATTGGTGGCCCTAATGAGATCATGAGCCTGCAACTCAAGGGCCAGCTGGTGAAATTGCTGAAAAAGGCTAATGCCATATGGGTTTAACCTGAATAAAGAAAAAGCTTGTCAATGTTTTTATTATGCAAGATTACTACTATGGTTGTGTAATATGAGCCTTTTGGAATGTGTAATATCTTGATGAGTACCCTCATGACAGATGCGAGTGTAATACAGAAATATATACTTAATAAAACACTGAAATTTTCACTGAGCTCATTACATTGTCAGGGACTGTAATTAAGAATGTCCAACTCATCTCCTTAAATAAGGTTCCAATTTCTCATGTATGCAAATTATATCTTGATAATCCACATTATTAAAGATCACAACAACAATAATATACTTTAAGAAGAAAAAAAGTACAAAGATATATGCACCATAACCATCAAAGTGAAGTTGGAAATACCAAAAACTGTCAGTAAAGTTCTTGCCATTCTGGGAGTTAACACAAGTTTGCAAACACAACTGATATGTGTAACTTAAAAGTTTGTCCAAATAATTTTCTGTATACATAGTGTTATGAGCTTTCTATAGATTGTATTAGGAACAATCTACCTACAAGTTTAGGCTACAAAACCGTTCTTGGAGATTTCTTATGCAAAATCATAATCAGGCTTAAAAAATCTCCCCACATTGGGGGATCTGGTTTAATGTAGGTAGCATATAAACTTGGTTTCACAGGAAAAGCTTGTATGTAAGAGCTTAAAGTTAAAATAAGTCCCACCCATAATCATCAACTTAATCTAAGTGCATCTAATCCAAGGAAAAAGGATAACAAGCAATATGATGCCTAAACAACAAGAATTACTATATGTGTATATATATTCCTTGAAATTCTTTATAAACATTTAATACATGTTAAATATTTCCATCTATGATGACTGGGTACATTCAGGGTCTATGTCCAATTTTATGATGCCTGTAAAACGTTATCATCAATAGTGGAAAGATTAGAAATCAAGATGAATAATTCAAATACCAAGATTTTTGTATAGAAAACTGGAAAAGAAACTTGCTTGTGGATTCTTCCCGATTAGGCACATGTTATGGAGAAGAAAGATTCGTTTTCAAGTGACTGCTTAATACTGCATCTATTGATGCTATAAACAGTTTAGTGAGAATACAGTATTTTTGCTAGATAAGATGTGTACATGTCTTTAACCTAATAATATAAGCCAATCCCTTCTAAAAACCTCGTATTTCAATCTGTTTCAGAATTCTTATTATCTTAGTTTTATTCTTTAGATAATGGCAATGATTACAAGGTTGGGTGCTAAAAAGCCAACTATAATTTTTAATCAGCAAAAGTTCTTGATGATGTCTCACACAGTTGTGACTCTGATTTACAGTGGGGCAAATCCCACTTTTTATGAGCGATATAGTCAAACTTCTGAAGAAGGCCAATGCTATATGGTTTAGCTATTATGATAATAACAGATAGATAAGAGTGCCTTGTTTTTGGATAAAAGAGCTGCTATACTTCAGTAGTTTCTGTTGACCTTTTGGCAAACCTTCAAAATTTTTATACTATGTGATGTCAATCATGGTATGCAATCCTATTTTACAAGATTGGTATTAATCATGCCCAACATCAGTTTAAGAAAACTTTAAGATAAATTACATCACATTAGGGGTGTGTTCGGTCCTGGAACCGGTCCGAACTGGACCGGAACCGAAAGAACCGGGAACCGAAATTGGTCAAAAGCTAGAACCGATAACCGGACCGATATAAGGGAACCGGTTCCGGTCTCGGTTCCGGTTATTAAGCGGTTATTTCGGGTATAGAACTGGTAAAACCGAAAAAACCGAAAATTTTCTATAGACCCGGCTTCAAGCGTAGGAACCGAAAGAACCAATACAATAAAGAATGAATCAACTACTTTAAATAGTATTGATACATATCTCGATGAAGCAGAACTGCAGAAGCACTATGTATTAATACATACATATATATATATATATATATATATATATATATATATATATATATATATATATATATATATATATATCATTGATGAACAATGGAGTGCAATTATTTGATAGAACACTATTTTAATATATATACATATATATCTTCGATGAGGCAGAAGCACTAGTTTAATATATTATATATACACATATTACTATATTAGTAGATATATATTCGAAGTTACGGTCCAGTATATATATTTATATATATTTCTTCGTGAACCATGAAGCAGAAACACTAGTTTAATATATTATATATACACATATTAGTTGATTTTTATCCATAAAGGTTAACTAATAACAAAAAATCTAAACGGTTTAAAGTTAACAGTAAAAAAAACTTGAAATCGTAAGTAGACATGCATGCATTTTTTACACTAGCATATGACCAAAAAATAATAGTCCGTTGACTTCGTTCTTACAAACAATAATCATTAACCATATCACTAACGATAATATTTCAATAACCAACCATATCACAAAAAATAATAGTTCATAGCCAACCATATGACAAATACAAAATCTCAAATCAACCGGTTCCGGTTCTAAGACCGAATTACCCGATAACCGGTGGACCGGAACCGAAAACCGAAAATGAGATTTTAGGAGAACCGATAACCGGACCGAATATTCCGGTTCCGGTTCCGGTTCGGTTTTTCGGTCAAAAAGCTCATCCCTACATCACATAATGGATTTGCATATTCTTTTCTAAAAATAATCTGGTAGTGTACTCTTGATGCTCATGTAAGTATGTAACTGATATAATCCGTCATCTATCTTACAAAAAATTAAAGAAAACTTCAAGAAATTTTTAAAAAGAAATCCCATGGATATATGTGACATTAACTCAAGAAATCACTAAGTAGGCATCACATGCGAACAAGTAACAATAACAGCAAAATAACCCATGTTACACATAGTAAGTTTGAACGCGCACCTCAGACAAGGATTTAAGGAATATAGTATGCGATGTGACACAAATATATGTATCTAAGGTAAGGTTCAGTACAGAACCAGCATTATATACAGAACCTACAGAACCAATATTGGCCTATAGATTTGGATGATCAATGGTTGATGTTACAATTGAATATGCATTTTATGTAAATTGAATATGCAGTTTCTGACCAAATATGCTGTTTGACGTAAATCGAATATGCGGTCGTAATCTTAACCGTTGATTATACAAATCTAAAGGCCAAGATTAGTTCTATATATAAGGTTAGGTCTGTGTTGATCCTTGTTATTTATATACATATAGATATTGTTAAATCAGAGAGAAAGATGAGAGAACATGTGAATTTCTTATTCTTAATCAAAAGAAATGATAATTACAAAACTTATATATAAGAGATCTATACATGGAAATAGCTAAATCTATTTTATGTGTATTTACACTTCTAATCCCTAAGGTATACTTATTCTAACACTCCCCCTCAAGCTGGAGCGTATATATCATAAGCTCCAAGCTTGCCATATATGTATTCAACACGAGGGCCTCTTAGAGATTTTGTAAAACCATTTGCTAGTTGATCACTTGAATTAACAAACTCTGTGACGATTGAACCATCTAGCAGTTTTTCTCTAATGAAGTGACAGTCGATCTCGATGTGTTTTGTTCTCTCATGGAAAACTGGGTTGGAGGCAATATGAAGTGCAGCTTGATTGTCACAAATGAGCTTCATTGGTGACACTTTGCAAAACTTTAGTTCTTCAAGAAGTTGTTTGATCCATATGAGCTCACATGTTGCATTTGCCATTGCTCGATACTCGGGTTCTGCACTTGATCTTGCTACCACATTTTGTTTCTTACTTTTCCAAGAAACTAGATTACCCCCAAGGAGGACACAATAACCTGAGGTCGACCTTCGACTGAAAGGACAACCACCATAGTCTGCATCAGTGTAGCAAAGTACCTCCATGTTCCCCTTATTTTCATACAAGAGACCCTTTCCTGGAGCTCCTTTGATGTATTTCAGGATCCGTAAAGCGGCTTCCCAATGAGTATCACATGGAGCATTTAGAAACTGACTGACTATACTCATAGCAAAAGAGATGTCTGGTCGAGTTACTGTGAGATAATTAAGCCGACCGACCAGTCTCCGATATTTCCCTTGTTCTGTTAAAAGCTCCCCCTTGTACAGGTAGAAGTTTAACATTAGGATCCATTGGAGACTCAACAGGCTTGCAATCCGTTAGATGAGCTTCTTCCAGAATGTCTAAAGCATACTTCCTTTGGGATATTGAAATTCCATCTTTTGATTTTGCAACTTCAATAACTAGAAAGTACCTGAGATTGCCCATATCTTTTGTTTGGAAATGCTTGAAAAGATGGTCTTTGAGTTGTTATATCCCATCAAGATCATTTCCAGTGATAACTATGTCGTCGACATACACTACCAAATAAGTACATCGTGTCCCTGAAAGACGATAAAAGACCGAATGATCTGCTTCACTCTGTTTCATTCCAAACCCTTTCACTACAGAGCTGAATCTCCCAAACCAGGCTCTGGGAGATTGTTTTAGGCCATATAGGGACTTCCTTAATCTGCAAACCAATCCGGACTCCCCCTGAGCAACAAATCCAGGAGGTTGCTCATATAAACCTCTTCCTGCAGATCGCCATGAAAGAAAGCGTTTTTAATGTCAAGTTGGTGTAGAGGCCAATCACGCATAGCGGCCATGGATAGAAGAATGCGGATACTAGTCATTTTGGCAACCGGATAAAAAGAATCACTATAATCAAGGCCAAATATTTGTGTATATCCTTTGGCTACTAGCCGGGCTTTTAGTCGATCAATTTGGCCATCCGGTCCGACTTTGGGAGTGAATATCCAACGACATCCAACTTTCGATTTGCCCGGAGGTAATGGAACCAACTCACATGTTCCATTAGAGTGTAAGGCTGCCATTTCATCAACCATAGCCTGACGCCAACCGAGATGAGATAAAGCCTCACCTGCACACTTAGGAATAGTGACAGAGGCAAGACTTGCAATACAAGCAGAATATGTTGCCGATAAACGATTATAATTGACATAATTGTATATGGGATAAGGATTTGCAGTGGATCTTGTACCTTTCCGTTGTGCAATGGGTACCATTGCAATGAGATGAGTCAGAGGTACCATTGTTCATATACCATTGCAATGAGATGAGTCAGAGGTACCATTGTCAGGAGAATCTGCATGTTCATCCATAGGAACAGTAGGACGAGGACGTCGCTGATAGGTTTTTAGTGGAGGACTCGGTAGATCAGTGTTGGAAGGACTCAGATGATCAGTATTGGACGGAGTCTGAGGGTCGTCAGCAGGGAATGATGTAAGGACAGGGAGAGGAATAACTTGATTAATGTTTGACGACTCCTGTTGATCAACGGAAAAATAGAGTTGATGATCAAAGAATGTTACATCTACAACCGTGAAATATTTGTTTAAGCTTGTAGAGTAACACTTGTAGCCTTTTTGTAAGCGAGAGTACCCCAAAAAGACACATTTGAGTGCCTTAGGAGCTAATTTATCTTTACTAGGATCCAGAGAATGAACAAAACACACTGAGCCAATTGGATGTAGAGGAAGGTGATATGGGGTTTGATTTGGAAACAAAGCAGAGAATGGAGTCTGATTTTGTAAGACTGATGATGGCATGCGATTGATTAGATAGCATGCAGTCATAACAGTATCAGCCCAAAATTTGAACGGGAGTTTAGCATGCAACAATAAGGTGCGGGTTGTCTCAATTAGATGGCGATTTTTCTTTTCGGCCACACCATTTTGTTGTGGGGTTCTAGGACATAAAGATTCATGTAACATGCCTTGGGAAGCCATAAATTCTTTGAAGGGTGTGGAGAAATATTCAAGGGCGTTATCACTTCTCAAGGTACGAATGGTTACACCAAATTGGGTTTTTATTTCAGCACAAAATTCTTGGAAAATTGGAAATAACTCAGAACGTTGTTTCATTAAGAATATCCACGTAGAACGAGAATAATCATCAACAAAGGTGACAAAGTAATGGAAACCCAAAGTTGAAGAGACTCTACTAGGACCCCACACATCACTGTGAACCAGGGAAAAAGGAGAGTCGGCTCTATTATTTGCTCGTGTAGGAAAGACACTGCGAGTGTGTTTCCCTAACTGACATGACTCACACTCTAAGGATGATAACGGAGACAAACTTGGTACGATCTTCTTTAACTTAGAGAGAGAAGGGTGGCCATATAGGTGATGGTAATAGTGTGGAGACACCATACTTGCTGCAATGGATGGGTGAGATCCCCCTAAGTAATAGTGTCCATGTGACTCATGCCCTTCACCAATAATCCGTCCTGTGCTCAGGTCCTGTAAGAAAACAGAATCAGGTGTAAAGGTTATTGAACAAGAGTGAGTATTAGTGATCCGACTGACAGATAGAAGATTAAATGGGCTTTTAGGCACATATAAAACAGAGTCTAAGGACAACGATGAAATAGGTTGGGTTTTGCCAATTCCATTGACTGTCGTTTTATTTCCATCAGCAATAGTAATAGGAGGTAAACTTGTTAGGATCGAGACACCTAATACCAGCGTTAGAATAATGCGGAAAACAGAAAATAAACTAACACGAGATTTAACGTGGTTCGGTCCAAACACGACCTACGTCCACAGGCAGGAACAGAGACTTCTTTATTATGACTCCAGAGATATTTCGATGTACATATGACTTGACCCCTAACCTTGGTATTTATAGACAACCAAACTAGAATCCTATCCTAACTCAAATAGATAAGATAATTATGAAAACTATTATCGGCCGTATATGAAGATAAGCATACAAATTTCCAGCCATACACTTATTGATATACAAGACAATATTCAATCCGTATTTGAATTTCAAGTCATCCCAGTTCATGCTCTTCCATTGCCACGTGTGCATATAAGACAATTAAATCCATGCATGCATTAATACATTACTCCCCATGCAAGTTTAATTTCCATCATGCGTAATTAATTCAAGCCGGCAATTAACGTTACGTCGAGCTTCCGATTAAGTCTAGTTTCAAATACCATTCCGTTAATCAAGTCACACCCAACAATCTCCCCCTTGACTTGAGTACCCTTCAACCAGTCAACCGAGATCCGACAATCTCCCATGACCCGAGTCCTCAACCGTCAACCGTCAACACCAAAGAACAGTCTCTCATCTGCCAACCTCCCCGAAGGGACTACCTCCTTGTCCGAGCCACGAAGTTCGACACCGCGTCGCGCGACTTAACCGGAGACCAGCTTCACCCGTGTCGTCTCGACTTCGTCAGGTCAATTTTCCGCTCCAAGTTCGGTACAGCCGCCGTTCCACTCGTAGAACTGCCCTCCAGAACGTAAATACCACGTCGCAGTCTGCCATGCATTATCACTCGAGCATCCCGAGAAACCTTCAGTCCATCCCCTTTACCAGAATATACATATCCATTCCTGGCCAAAGTACCAAGAGAAATAAGATTCTTCCGAAGATCCGGGACATACCAGCAATTTAATCTGCACCGTACCACTACCTTTGACACTCCGAATCCCATCGTCCCCCAGCTTCACCTTACCGTTCCACTTCTTAAAGGAAGTAAAAAGATCACGTGAGAACGCCATGTGATGAGATGCCCCCGTATCAAAGATCCAGGTATCTGCAGGACTATCCGTGCATACAGTCAAAGCATCGCCTATGTCTTCATCTTCCTGAACCACATTACCATCTCCATTCCTCTTAGGACAGTCTCTCCTAAACTCCTTACAGTAATAACACATTACCTTTCTCGTGGATTTTATTTTCGAACGCGACTCCCCCAGTCTACCCATTCCACCATGTGTCCTTCCCCTACCCACGTATAAACCTAATCCGGACTCCCCCTCATTACAAGAAACCCTAAGCTTGAGTTCCTTCGACAACAAGGTATCCTTTACTTCAGCAACAGAAATTGTTGACCTACCATACAACATGGTATCAACAAAGTTCTCATACGAATGCGGTAGTGAACACATCAAAATCAGGGCAAGATCTTCATCATCAATTTTAACATCCACAGCCTTCAAATCAAGGATAATACGGTTAAAATTATTCAAATGATCTTTTACCTGGGTACCTTCTGACATCCGGAGGGTATACAACCTCTGCTTCTGATAAATCCTATTCGTGAGGGTATTCTTCTGATACTTCTCACACAGCTTCTCCCACAGACCTGCAGCCGTTGTTTCATCCACCACCTCCCTCAATACCTCATCAGCCAAACATAGCAAAATCGCCGAATACGCTTCTGCTAGAACGTCTCTCCTAACATCCTCTTTCATCTCCTTCGGAAGTTTATCTTCTCCTTCTAATGCCACCGCGCAACCCTGTTGAACCAGAAGAGCCTTCATCTTTACCTTCCACAATGTGAAATCGTTTGAACCATTGAATTTCTCCAAATCAAACTTCAAAGATGACATATTCACAATCAACAAATACGCGAGCCCGGTGAACAGAACCGTGGCTCTGATACCACTTGTTAGGATCGAGACACCTAATACCAGCGTTAGAATAATGCGGAAAACAGAAAATAAACTAACACGAGATTTAACGTGGTTCGGTCCAAACATGACCTACGTCCACGGGCAGGAACAGAGACTTCTTTATTATGACTCCAGAGAGATATTTCGATGTACATATGACTTGACCCCTAACCTTGGTATTTATAGACAACCAAACTAGAATCCTATCCTAACTCAAATACATAAGATAATTATGAAAACTATTATCGGCCGTATATGAAGATAAGCATATGAATTTCCAGCCGTACACTTATAATTGATATACAAGACAATATTCAATCCGTATTTGAATTTCAAGTCATCCCAGTTCATGCTCTTCCATTGCCACGTGTGTATATAAGACAATTAAATCCATGCATGCATTAATACATTACTTCACATGCAAGTTTAATTTCCATCATGCGTAATTAATTCAAGCCGGCAATTAACGTTACGTCAAGCTTCCGATTAATTCTAGTTTCAAATACCATTCCGTTAATCAAGTCACACCCAACAAAACTATCAGAATAAGTAAGAGCAGAGAAAAGGTCTTTGTTACCATACAAATGATCAGTAGCACCTGAATCAACAATCCATGGGCCCATAGCCTAGCCTTGGACAACAAAGGCCGAGTGATTACCAGAGTGACTTGTGGCACTAGTAATAGAGCGTTTTGCTGCTTGATACTTCAAAAAGGCATCATACTCGATTGCAAACATATGTATTGTCTGCCTTGTCTGTGTTGCAAAATTCTTTGGAGTATAACCTGTTCCAAAGGCATGAAAAGACCCAGAAGACTGTTGAGTGGACTGATTTTCACTAATAACATCATCCATATTAGAGGGTTAGAGAGTTGGCGCAGGAAGGAGTTGGCACAGACAGAGTTTGCAAAGTAGTATGTTTGCGCAGATGATGTTTGGCTGTTTGTGCAGGGTGAGCAATGCGCAGAGGAGGTTTGCGTAGGGTGAGCAGTGTGCAGAGGAGGTTTGCGCAGGGTGAGCAATGCGCAGAGGAGGTTTGCGCAGGGTAAGCAGTGCGCAGAGGAGGTTTGCGCAGGTTGAGCAGTGCGCAGATGAGGTTTGCGTAGGAGGGCAGAGTGCGCAGTGCGCTGATGGTGCCCTAGCGTCGACTCAATTTGTTGATTCAAGCAGCGGCGCCAAGCCAATCAAACAATCACACACTCAATTGCCGATTCAATCAATTGTCGATTCAACCCAATTGCAGATTCAATCGAATGAAAATAAAACCACTCGATTTAACAAGTGTGAATCTCGATAAACTGTGATACAACCAATTGTAGAAATATCGATTAAGAATCAGAAATAAGCAATAGCAACAGTAGTCTCGATCTCGACCAATCAAATACAAATCACCCACACCACAGATCCTTCGGATATGGAGACACGAAGGTAGGAGGACGTGATGTAGATGATGAAGACAGCAGCGGAAGAAAACACGATGGCAGCTCTTGTTGTCGGAGAGGATACACGACAATCAATGATTGCTGTAATGAGAAGGTGATGGTGGCTACGATTGAAACCCTAGCTCTGATACCATGTTAAATCAGAGAGAAAGATGAGAGAGCATGTGAATTTCTTATTCTTAATCAAAAGAAATGATAATTACAAAACTTATATATAAGAGATCTATACATGGAAATAGCTAAATCTATTTTATGTGTATTTACACTTCTAATCCCTAAGGTATACTTATTCTAACAGATATATATATAAAAAGTTCAATCAAGAATTGTTTATCATGCAAGAAGTGCAATTGGTCATTTATATATTTAACTAACAGTAAATTGCATCGGGTGGACTGTCAATCCGTCATTAACTAGCGAGGCATGATTTTCCCAAACTACCCCTCATTAATGCATCACTAATGAGCCACTAATGACTAATTGATGAGCACATTAATGAGCGTTAACAATTATTATCCATTGATTTATTTTGATCAAGGGCCAAGATTGGTATGCCGTATGCTAATTGCTAAAGATTTACATCTACTTCCTCGATAAATTAGGCTAAGGCTTATTATGCCAAAAAGCTAGGAATATAACATGGAGAATAAAAGTTAAATAAATGAGTGGATAGATTTAGCTTCTTTCTCCACTTCTATGATGCTAGTAAAATGCCATTATCACTAGTGAAAAGACTTAAACATCATTATGAATATGGGAAAAGAAAATTTACTTGGTTTCTAAATTGTTATTGCATGCATTAAAACTGCATCAATCAACAGTTTGGTGAGGAATTTGTATTCTTAGTGATAAGATATGTGCAAGTTTAGAGGTAGTAGACTAAACAGGGTTCAGAAAATAAGTAACAAAAGAGAAATATGATAAGACTCCATGCATGATTGAGATGCCTCAAAATCTTATCTTCTTCTCGCATGAGTACCAAAATATATTCTTTCGAATTTCCGCGTCTTTGCAAAATTTAGCACACCCATTACACGTGCAAACTACGTGTGACAGCAACTTTATTCAAAAACTCAAAACAGTTGGTATCTTTTGTAAGAATAGGACCTCTAATTTCTTCCAATAAAATCAGAACAGCCAAAAGCCTCTATATATAATCTCAATTTGAGTTCCAAGTTCCTCAAAACCACATAGCTCAATCATATCCTCTAAACACCCAAACTTCTGAAAACCACTTACAATTCTTATTATTTCAGTTTTCGTCAAAATAATGGCCATGGTTACAAGTTTAGGTGCTGAAAAGCCAGTGGTAATATTTAGCAAAAGTTCTTGTTGCATGTCTCACACGATTAAGACTCTGATTACCAGCTTTGGGGCAAATATTACAATTTACGAGCTCGATGAGCATCCTAACGGGCAGCAGCTGGAGAGAGAGTTGAAGTCACTAGGATGTAAGCCAAGTGTACCAGCTATATTTATAGGGAAAGAACTTATCGGTGGACCAAATGAGATCATGACACTCCATCTCAGGGGCAAACTAGTCAAGCTGCTCAAGAAGGCCAATGCGATATGGGTTTAACTTTTAAGATGAAAATAATAATAAACAAATAGAATGAAGTAACAGTGGCTTGTTTTAGTAAGAGCATTGTTATACTTTTGTGGTTTCTGTAATTCTATTAGCCTTTTGGCAAACCTTTAAATTTTCCGTCCTACAAAATGTCAATCATGATACGCAATCCTAATTCTAAAAAATTGCTGTTAACTGTGCATACCTACAGACGGCTACAGTGAATCAGTTCATGAGCACTCAGATGAATTACATGATAACGATTGAGATTGTCCACAAAGTATCATACAATAAACAATGAACAAATTTCAAAAAAGTGCACACTTAACTACTGAAGTAACATTAGTGACACGTATTACACACACAAGGTTGGAATATGAACCTCAAACAGGAATAAAGAATGTAGAATGTGATCCCTTAGTAAAGAAGAAAACACCATGACATAGACAAAGATGCCCCTGTCACTACTATATAGTCACTAACAACATTTTGAAGAAGATATAATTGTTCAGCTGTAACTTTGAGACTAGCTGAGTCAAGTGACTTGTTTTTTAAGGTTCGACATACTGTCAAATTATATATATATATATATATATATATATATATATATATATATATATATATATATATATATATATAACAATTTGCAGGAAATGAAGAGTACCTTGTCTGCGTGAGTAAATATATATATTTGCATATCTAATTAAAAACCAAAAGTCGCTGTTGGCTTAGTGGTAAAACGCATAACGCTAAGGCGCAGAGGGTATAAGGCGGACGTCATGAGTTCGACTCCTACCAGTTGCAATCTTTAATTTTTTTATTTATTTTGCATTATATCATGGCTGTCTACTTCCTTTTTATGTAATTTTTATAAAGATTTTAAGATTTTTTCTTTTTAATTTGTAATTTCATCCTCTACATTTTTTTTTACTTTTCCAACTTCTTAAGAGTTATTTATTTATGTTTTTAAAAGTTAATTTATTATATAGCTTTTTTTCTATTATCTACTACTTCTACTTGATTTTAGATTTTATTATTGTGTTTAGCTTATATTCTAACATTCTAATTTAAAACCACTCTATACGTTTAATAGAAACTCGCCGCAACGCGCGGGTTAAAAGAAACTCGTTATAGTATTAACAATGAAGTAAAAGATATATTTCCCACTAATTATAAAGGATAACTGACTTGTGGTAAAATAAAGTTAAGATGGAAAAAAGCTCTAAAGAGTGGCAAAAAGTGCCTGATACACTAATGCACGTGAAAAATACTTATGTTATATTGCTGTCAATATTATCAACCCATAAGTCAACCTTTCTATCACATTTTTGTAGCTAGCCCTCAACAACTGGGTCTATTACTTGCTGGCAGATATATATATATATATATATATATATATATATATATATATATATATATATATATATATATATATATATATATATATATATATATATAAAAAGTTCAAACGAGAACTGTTTTTGAAACCATTAATGACTCATTAATAGGGGTATTTTGGTAATTTTTATATTTACCCAACCGTAATTTGCGTCCAGGTTAGCCATCATTAATTTGCGAAGCTTGATTTTCCCGAAATAACCCTCATTAATGCGTCATTAATAAGCCACCAAAAAATCTTAACCATTGATTAATATTAATCAAGGGCTAAGATTGGTTTTCCCAGTTCTCGTACGAAAAATAGTTCTCGTTTGAACCGTCCCCTATATATGTATATGAAAAATTATACAACCTCCTACTTTTTCTTCCTACTTCATCATCCTACTCACTAAACAATGACATGTGGAATCCACTTATTATCTTTCCTAATCTTTTCCCTTGATTTTGACACATTGTATTGATCTAATGAGTAGGAGGATTTTGTAGGAGGATATAAAACCTATACACACACACGATAGTTATGTTTGGCAGCATAAGCTTAACATTTCAATTCATTCGACTTGCAACCTCTAAGTTCAAATACCTCAAATACCAATATTCAACTTGTTTGAATATTGGAAGAGTGGTAGCTCTTTATTACTAGTGCCAGTTGGGGGGAAACCCATACAGATTTCTACTAAAAATCAGAACACAATGTGGGATAGCTAGCATCGAAACTAGAAGAAATTGGAAATATGAATTTATGACTGCAGAAAATGTCATAAACATAAATTTGAGGATACTTACCTAACAATCAGTACAAGTGGTGTACATCTCACTACGAAGGCGTTAGTCATATCCTTGCTAAACATGTTCTAAACGATCTGAAATATAACGCCATAACGGATATGAGATAAGAGTAAAAATAAAGTATCAATTTCAATAATATATAAATTAGCAAATGTCCAGCATCATAAAGAAAGATAGAGCAGAAAAGGGGATAGAACAATTATAGTACAGATGATGTGTTTAAACATAATGTATGTGGTAACATGAGAAAAATGAATTCATAATTCATAAAGCCACTGATAAAGCTTTGTCTGAACAAACCACTAGCAAAATGATACTAATAATAATAATTGCTTTGAGGGGGAATTACTAACAAAGGCATGACATCCTACCATGAAGGGTGGGAGAGCCTACAATGTATAGAGTTTTTCTCTGCAGAAAACCCATGCTTAATTCCTTCTATGATACATCAGTAAACTCATGCTCCATGATTCCAAAGTGGTCCAGGTTGAAGTACAATGACCAAGGTTCCTTTAATATTTCAAATAAAAGAAATATAAAAAAACCAAAGAAGTGAGTGGCATCAGAACTTGATTAATCTTGTCTTCTAAAAGCGAGACTTGATCAATCTTAACCTGGAACATGAACACTCAACTTCAATTCAAAAACACAATAACATGGGTAATTTGGAGAGTAACCTGTTACGGTTCAAAATATAATTGGAATCGTATTTTGTTTGGTTCAAAATGTTACGGTCCTTCCCTGAATTGAATGAAAAATTGAAGAAATGATATAAGAACCCCGGAAGAGATTAAAGGTAAGTGGAAGGAATGTTTGTATTGAGCTGAGAAGAGAAATTGAGAGTTACAATTCTTGTTTAAGAAGCAAAGTGAAAAAGACTGTTCATAGTGATTACAATGACACACCAAGTCTCTACTCATTAACTTCCTTTCCCGCCAACTATGACTTCGTTACAACTCACATGATGCTCAGGTGCCAACTCATCTCTGAACCATGACTTCATTATAGCTAAACAACCAGAGAATAATATAACATTGCTGTTGGAAAATGGAAACTTGGGTGTGTGAGGATGATAATAATCAAGAACACATTAATCCTGATATTCTGAATCGTGATGAATACTTTCAGGTTGTACTATTTCGTCCCTATATACCTCGGGTTCACAAAAATAACAACTGCATATTCAACAAAGACACTCAAGTTCTAGGGCAAAGGAAATGAAGGAATAAAACATGGAAAATGTTCTTGCCAGTATTGTTTGAAAGACCAAAACATGATTATATAAACCAAAATCAAATAGCAGTTACATGAATAACAACTGCATATTCAACAAAGACACTCAAGTTCTAGGGCAAAGGAAATGAAGGAGTAAAACATGGAAAATGTTCTTGCCAGTATTGTTTGAAAGACCAAAACATGATTATATAAACCAAAATCAAATAGCCGTTACATGAAACAAAAATCAGCAACAACTGCGAGGCACTAGATTGTAGAAGAAATCTCATAATTATCATGTCTATCCAGTGGACTACTTCAACGATTGGATATTCCTCTGAATATAGGAATTCCAAGATCCCTCTTACTCAGATGTACTCAACTTCCACCTAAATCCAATAAAACCTAATAATTCTAATCTTTATTTACGCATTTCTTATGTTTATCAACAATCAATTAAAGTACAAACTCTAACAAGAAACAAGTTATAACCAAATTAAGCCGATTGACGGCCATAAATAAAATCATAAACACGAAAAGAAAACACGTAAGAAGTGATCGATATACACAAATATTGGGATGAACAGGTACCTAACAAATCTGGAGAGCTGAAGCAACCTTGGTTGGCTTATCGATGATTCAATATAGACCGATTTGTTGATTCGAAGACCAAAGAAAAACGAATAATTAATAGATTTCTCAAAGAACTGGCGGTTTGTAAATCGGACAGGTAGAGGTAATTTATGATTCTGAATTCAAATTTCCCGAATTGTTATTGAAGGGTGTTGTTAATGGTAGCTATCACGTATTCACGTTCTTCTTTTCCCGGCATGGCCAACTTATAATGGTTCCCGACCGTCCGGTTTTCAAAATTCGACCCGGCCGGCTTATTTGTACCGCTTATTTTTCAATATTTGTTTTAGCTTACTGTTTTACTCAAAGTCATAATAAGTTTATACTACGGTGTGTTTGGTTCAACCGAAAGAATTAATAATCGAAAATAATAAAAAATAGAGCAAGAAACAAGGGATAATTCCCCGCTTCAGTTATTTCGGGTATGAAATTTAATAAAATCAATTACGTAAATAAGCAAAATACATTAAACATTCGCAAAAACAAGCTAAGAAAAGTCAAATTACGAAAATAAGCATCAGTTTCGCCCCCAAAACACTCAGTTTCGCCCCTAGCTTCGCCCTCCAATCATACGACGACACGTGTGGGGGCGAAACTGGACTTGTGGGGCCCACCAGGGGCGAAACTGGGCTTTGTGGGGCCCACCAGGGGCGAAACTGGCCTTGTAGGGGCAAAACTGGGCTTTGTGGGGCCCACCAGGGGGCGAAACTGGGCTTCTAGGGGCGAAACTGAGGACACGTGGCGGGCAATGATTGGAGGGCGAAGCTAGGGGCGAAACTGAGGGTGTTGGGGGCAAAACTGATGCTTATTTTCGTAATTTGACTTTTCTTAGCTTGTTTTCGCAAATGTTTAATGTATTTTGCTTATTTGCGCGAAAACCTCAATTTAATAAGACCGAAAGTTTACTTTAGAACTGATTTTAAAAGTTGGACGGTGAATATTTTTACTATTAAAAGCAAATATGATATAGTTATATTAGTTCGTTGATTTCGTTCTTGTAACAATATCCATTAACCGTGTTGTCAACGATAATAGTTCAATAACCAATTATATCACCATAAATAGTAGTTCATAACCAACCATGTGACGAATACAAAATCAAAAACCAACCGCTTCCAGTTCTAGGCCCGAAGTACCCGATAATCGGTGGAACCGTTCCTAAAATAACCGAAAACCGATAATAAAGTTTTGGGAGAACCAATAACTAGGGTGAATACTCTAACCTCAATCTATCGAGTCGGGTCGGGTTAGTGTCATTCGGGTTCGGGCCGGTTTTGTGTCAGCCCAATTTCGGATCGTGCCATTTATCTTTACATGTCAACCCATGTCGGCTAAATGTGATCGATGAGTATTTTTCAGATTTCGAGTACGGTTTTCCGTATTGACTACAATATTCTTTATCAAATTTTCAAATTTCATGTATATTTTCCAACTTTCGGAAAGAAAATCAATTTTAACTTCAATATTCAATGTTTGTTTTGATTGTATTCGAACTTACGTTTGGTATTTGTTTCAGTTTGATTTGAACTTTGATTTTACCTTTTTATTCAACTTGTGTAAATGAATATAATAAAAGTGTGATGCACTACTTTTCTACCAATTACCAATTATTAATGTTATTAAACAAAATAATAATTTAAAATAATTTACATTTAAATGGAATTATGAATCGAGATCAAAATATTAAAGTATCACATACCAAGTAATCAAATGTTAAATTACCAAAATTATGTAGTCAAAATAAATAAGTATAGCTCACTCAAATGTATACAACTTGTCATGTTTTGTTATTATGTGTATCAAACTTTATAAATTTCTATTGTGTGTATTAAAACTTTTACTGTGTTGCTATATATATATATTGAAAAATTGATTCGAGAACCGTTGCTAGCGCGAGAACCGCGAAAACCAATCTAAGCTGTTCAAATCCCCTACTTCAATGTCGTTGCCCACCCATGAATTCCTCACATGCACACTGCCACACTCTATCCCTCCACGCTCTCCATCCATGATCTTCCCATATCCAAGGAACGGCTTAGATTGGTTCTCGAGATTCTCGCGCTAACAACGGTTCTCGAATGAACCCTCCCCTATATATATATATATATATATATATATATATATATATATATATATATATATTGGTTACATAAACAAATAAAAAAATGAATAAGCTTAATACATACGATAGAAATTTTAAACACACAATAGCGACAAATTTGATGTTCGATACACACAATATAAAGTTTTAAAGTCCAATACACACAACAACAAAACGTGATAAATTGAATAGATTTTGGTAAACTAAACTAAATAAAAACCAAAGTGATGTAATATTGTTTTAATTGTAATATTTTATTGTTTTATTTTAAGTTTATAACGTTTGACGGTTTTATATTTTTGTTTAGCAGGTTATATTTCCCTAAGGGGGTGTTTGGTTCATTCTTTGATTTTGAGGGGAATGAGATTTATAGATGGGAATTGCATTTGGGGGGAATTCATTTGGGAGGATTTTAAATCCCACTCCTTTGTTTGGTTCACACACCAACATAAACCCATCAATCTACCACCAAACCGCCGGCCACCACCTCACCGCCCGCCACCACCTTCCCGCCGGCCTTCTCTGCGAAGACGAGCCACCACCTCACCTCCGGTCACCACCTCACCTCTGCGAAGACGAAGAACAGACGAAGTCGATTAGGGTTTTTAGCAAACCCTTCTCTGTGAAGACGAAGAACAGACGAAGACGATGACTACGAACAAGATAGCGGCCAGGGTTTCTGTTTGAATCGAAGGCAAAGACGGAGAAGACGGCGGCTAGGGTTTTCTGTTTGAATCGAAGGCAAAGACGGAGAAGACGGCGGCTACGGGTTTCTTCGACGGAGAAGACTGCGAAGGAAGAGATCGACGAAGGGTTTTCTTCGGAATATACAGAGATCGACGAAAGGTTTTCGACGGCGATAGGGTTTTCTTCGAACGACGGTGATTTGGGGGGTTTTCTTCGACGGCGATAGGGTTTTCGC
This sequence comes from Pulicaria dysenterica, assembly GCA_947179395.2. NCBI lineage: Eukaryota > Viridiplantae > Streptophyta > Magnoliopsida > Asterales > Asteraceae > Pulicaria > Pulicaria dysenterica. Next base: position 71,958,351 of record OX359288.1, on the reverse strand, counting down.
CGGAATATTAGCCGGACGGTCGCCGGAGCAAATCCTCAGCTGAGGGATTTCAAAATACTAGGGGGGGTGGGAGGATTTCTAAATCCCTTATCCATGGGATTTCAAACATTCCCAGGAATTTAAATCCTTCTTCCCATTTGCAAAACAAACACATGATTAGGGGGGATTTAAATTCCCATTCCCTTGAAATCCCCCCAAAAGAATGAACCAAACACCCCCTAAGATGTCACTCTCTTATTTGAATTCATAATATTCTTTTTAAAAATTTAAATTGTAAGTATAGGAAAAACTAAAAAAAATACATTGAATTTTGTCTTAGTTACCATTATGTATAACCAAATTTACCATTAAAGGGTTAAAGCCATAAAATAACGGTCTACTTTTCCCATTTTCCCATTGTGGCACGTCATGTTTTTTTTTTTACACTTTTGGCCAGTAAACTTATAAAAAATGTGTTAATGTGCCCATTTAGGTTATTTTGACCTGCTATAGCAGGTCACCTTTTGCCCTTTTCTTCTTCACCTTAAAATCGAAACTTTAAACCCGAAATTTTTCATTTATACTTGATGAAAATTAATAATTCTTGAGTCTATGGAAAAGTAATCGGGTTGTCTATCAAGTAGTACAAAAAAAAGAATAAAAACGAGTTTAAAATGTGTCAATTCATCAAAATACCGTAAGGGTGTCGAATAGGGTCATTATCGACTTTAATTAGCAATAACTTGGCCTACACTTGATGGTTTTTCATGAATTTGGTGTTCATTGAAAGGTAAAAAGATTATCTACGACAATCTATAAAAAGAATGATGTAAAATGATCAAGAATCGACCAAAAAACGAGTCTTTTTTCTGCCATGTTTTCGAACAAAAAACCCAAAAAAGTCGAGACTTTGAGCTCGAAATTCTCCCTCTATACTTGACGAAAATTTATAATTTTGGTGTCATTTGAAAGGTATAATGATAAATTACAAGATTCTACAAAAAAATCACACAAAACGATAAAAAATCGACCCAAAAATCGTAAAAAACGGACTGAAAACGGGTTGCAGGTTGCAAGTCACGAAATGGCCACATCAACACGGTTTTGATAAGTTTACTGGCTAAATGTGTAAAAAAAAAACATGACGTGCCACAATGGGAAAATGAGGAAAGTAGACCGTTATTTTATGGCTTTAACCCTAAAATGTATAAACATTATGTCATATAGTTACACTATTTTTTTAAGTTAAGTAAAATATATTATTTACCTAATAAATTATCTTATATTAGAACTGAATTTAAATAGTATCTTGATTTAGAGTCAAAATTGAGTTTAAGTGTGTCAAAATGAATTACTAGGATTTTCTAATAAAAAATTAATGTTAAATTTGATTAATTAAAGACTTAAGATTGTTTAATTAAATTATTTACTGTTAGTTTTTATTAATATTAAAAGACTATTAGAACAAAAAAAAATTTAACATCAAATTTCAAAATAACTTCTTTATTGAAGAACTAACACATAATCCATAATACACCGTTCACATTTAAAGTACATCAAATAAAGCTCAACATACCACCATAAACTGCAACCCCTACTCATGTCGACGATGTATTCAACCTTATCATATCACAATGCTGTTTGCAAGAATATATAAAGTAATGGTATATATATATATATATGTCTAATAAATTTGATTTAATGATATGTTTAATTTATTTATTAATTGACATATGTCTTAGTTATCTGCTTTTTTTCATATTTTTGGGTTTTTACTACATTAAATAAATTTAAGTTTTGAGTTTTTTAACTATAAATATTAAGAGAAAAGATCTAAATTCATTAATAAATTTACGTTTAAGTTTTTTTAATATTAACGTTGATGCCATTAACCGTATTGTACCTATCTTTAAATGTTAAAAAAATTATTTACTAAATAAATAATATTGTGTGGTACACATTTCTAGATATTAACTAAAAAAAATCAAAATTGGATTTCAGTTTAGATCAAAATAAATTGTCCGGTTTCAATATTGTATTCATGTTCTTCCTTATTAATATTAGATGAAGATCGAAGATAGCATAAATATATACGTAATCGTAACGTATGAATTAAAAAAAGGTAAAATTGTAATATTACAAAACTTTTGTTTTCCATAATTCTAATAACAAGTGTTTAATTATTTTTAACACAAAAAAACCTCACATCAAACAAGAATCACTACTCCCACTATACACATAACACACACTTTCGTATTCACAATCACACTAGCCATACTTGAAAACCCGATCAGGCAATGGAGTTACGCCTTCTTTTCTGAAACATGAACCGGCTTTCCGACCCCGGCTTGCTTCCGACGCCCCTCATATCTTTAAACGTAAACAATGTATTCAATTTCCCCAATTTCTTCGTCAACGATTTAAACAACTTGTTCGCGGGATGCGATTTCACGAGTTCTTGTTTCATCGAAACGTGGTCTTTTTCTAGATCCGTAAGCCTCATTCTCATTCGGGTTACTTCTAGTTTTAGCTCTCTGTTTTCTCTTCTGACGGAGGCATAGTTGTCCCTAGGAGAGATACACCCACTTCCTGCACCGCTGCTAGAGCGTTGTGGGAACTGGGAGTTTAGTGATCCGAAAAAGAGGTGATTGTGACCTCCATTCATCGCGTTTCTAAGCCTGATTTGCTCGAAGTAGAGCACTTGAACTGCCATTTGTACTGGGAGTCGCTCGTTCTGAGCCGCGTGGCTACACGCTTCTTGACTTAGCTTCTGACAATCGATTGTTTTACACATCCGGTAACGCTCTGAGTCCTTTACATTTGGGTGTACCTGCGATATACCAACATATTCCATCATACCCTAAGAAAACATATGCACTGCTACGAGATAATTGTAGCAGTGCATCTGTATATCATTTCAAGGTGCATTTAATGTTTTAAAAAAAATATATTACTGACCTTTAGAAAGATGTCGACGGCTCGATATAATCCATCGTTCACCAATCTAGCATGATCAGGGAGCAATTCCGCGAGGGCGATGAACTTTGATGGCGAAAGATTCGAATCAATCGCGATTTCTGCTAGAAAACTATCGAGTAACTTTGAAACTTTCATAATCGAGCTCTGTTTCGGGGACGATGGTGTGTCAAAATCATAAACCATTTCGCTTTCACCCCTCATGAGAATATTATTATCATCATCATCTTCATCCAAATTCAAGAAAATCGAAAAGATCCTAAAGATTGATTCCGTGTCATAAAGTTGACTATGATTGTTCCCATGAGAATTCGCCGGAATTAGAATGTCTTCAAGTATAGCCTGATCGAGTTGCAGCCCTATTCGTCTCTCGAGATCGGATCTACAAGCAGTCGAAGTACACGCCATTATTGACCACTTCAACAAGCTCGATAAAAACGCCATTGGAACACTGCTTTTTCTAGATTGAGTTGGTAACAAACCCACAATCACTTCAACAATTACTCTCTGTTTCTTCTGCGATTCAAGATCCGAAAAACCTCCTTTTACTTGTGGATCCCTCAAGAACAAACCTTGAAGCGAATTATGAGCATAATTCATCAAAATCCTCGCGATCATATCCTGTTTTAACCCTTTCGTCTTCACCGCAGTCAAAACCCGCTGAAAAAACTCAAGATTAAGCACAGTCAACGATTTTCCCCACCAGTTTTCCGATTCTGATTGTGAAACTGGTTTTGAAGGATAATTACTTTCCAATTTCGATAACCCACAAGTTAATTGCTCTTTACAAGCATTATTAGCGATCGCTGTTATAATTCTACTGACCAAATTGATCTCTTCTGACACTGGTAACAAGCTTTCGCAATGGTGTAAAACAGAGATAGAATTCGTTATATTAGGAAGAACAGAGTCTTTCAGAAACACTTCTGCACGAGTTTCAAGATTCTTATCAGCAAATTCCTCTGTCATTTCAAGAAAATGTGACACACATCGGAGCTTCGCGACGTTTGTTAGATTGATTTCGATGTTCAATCCGTAACAAAACTTTGCAGCAAGCTCGAATGATTCATGCCCGCCTGGTAAATTGTGAAGATTTAGGCGTATAATCTTTGCATCTTTAGCTTCCATTAGCATCCTTCTTATTCTCCCGCTTTTAGAAACTAAAGGGAACTGCAAAAAGATTGATTTTTTTTAATTTCGTGATCAAGATTCATGGAAATTCATAAAGAAAAGTGTAGATCTGTTTTGGGTACCTTGTGAAGTGCGAAACTTGTTGCTCCAACGTCGATCGTGAGGTCGCTAGAAACATCTGATATCGGCCTGTTGTTAAAGAAATACGTCATCGTTTAGAGATTTAGTTTCTTGAAACAAACAGCCATGAATCAAGAACAGAAATGAGATTACAATTATGCATTCTGGGAGTTTTAGAAAGGGACCCAGAAGTAGGAAAATTGGGGGTCTATAATTGAAGAAATTAAGGTGAAAAACATATGACCCATTCATGAAACATGAAACTATGTTTAACTTTTGTTTTGCTCTAAAATCCAACAGAAATTAATTTTCTGTCATTTTCAACCATTTGAGGGGCCTCTCTAGATACAAATTAAGATGGAAGCCAATAAGATTTACATACAAAATCTTTGAAAATGTTGAATTTTATGTTTAAACCCGTTTGCTTTCAATTAGGTTGAAACTAGGAATTTGGAAGGTTTTACGATAGATAATTAGTTCTTAATCGTGCTTTAAGTTTTTTTTAAAGCCAGAGAGAAAAGACTTTGAATTTTTTTTTTAACTTTCTTATTCTTAATTTTCGTTGCAAGTCGGAAAGATATAGAAGAAAATAATAAATATTTATTACATCTTCTTTCATTTTCTTTCAGACTTGAAACCTGACAAGACGTTAAAACAAAATTTTTATTTGTTTCATTTTATTTTCTCTTCTTATTTTCTTTTCTCATTAATCACAGCGACTCGAATAAACTTGTTTATAACTTTTTTCTTAAACCCGATTTTAAATCATAACAGGTGACTCTTGTCTGTATTTTTCTTAAACAATTTGCCAAATTACATCAATGGACTGATGTCATAAGTTATGACCTCCATTATTTTGTCTAAAAACAGAGTAATCATGGCAATTAGGAAAACAAATACTCTATGTAATCTACAAATACATCTCTAATAATTCATTACTTGATATTTTGAATATATAATTTCAATATTTCAAGATTATCCTTAAGTCCTTAACCCCAATTGGGTTAAGTTTACCCACTCAAAAGCTGTGTGGCAATTGTGAAGTGTGAACTCCATTAAAGGCAAAAGCTTGAAATAGAGTTTAAGAAAACAGTACTTAAAAACAAAACACAACCCATAAAACTAATGCATATTATTGCAAAATTGAAAACAAGAAAGAAGATTTACCATTCAGTAACATGTCGAGTACTCGAACTCGGTCGAAAAGATCGTTTTCCGGATATGCTTGGCTTTAATTCACTCATAGTAACAACACCCATTTCTTCAAGAAAGAAAAAAGATTCAATCTTTTTTCAGGTGACCTGAGGCATGAGTGCGTGTTTGTGTGTGTGTGTGTGTTTGAAAAGTGAGGGGAGTGCATGCAAGATTAAAGGGGAGGATAATTATGCTTTAATTGAGTGGTTTTTCGATTTAATTAATATAAAGTCAAAAAATGTAGAGACAGCACTGTTGTTTCTTTTCGGTGCCTTTTTCCACTCTGTTTTGTGTGTTTTTTCCCCACAATATTTTTCTTCTTTAAGTTTTTTTTTCCTATTCGAATTAATATACTTAGTGTTGATAAATTACGAAGTTTTTTTGGGGCAAAATGATGAAAAATATCGTATAGATTGAGTAAAGTGGAACAACAATAGTAGACTAAAATATTAATAATTAAAAGAAACAAATATATAAAAATATTATTTTTTATAAATATATTGACTTGATATAAAATGATTGGTAACATATCTAGTAAATCAATTTAAAAATAAGATGAATACACTTACACTATCCAAGAAAAAGATGAAGAGAGCAAGAATAACCTAGTCATTTGTCAAATATATATATTGATTATTAGATAGTTTTATTAAACATATTTATTATTAATCTAATTGATATATGATTATGTTTTTTTTATATATAAATAATCAACTACCAATCGGTCCTTAGTTGGACAATCATGATTCCAATTCTAATAACCTACCATTTCTATGTTTGGCAAAACATAAATAACTTATTTTATGAATGTGCATTATATGTGTGCGTGAATTATAGCAATAATAAAAGAAAAAAGAACGAAGATGAAAGAAGTAAAAATATTATGGATATCTCTAATGAAATAAATTTTATAAATTTTATGCATATCTAATAAAACTAATAATAATTAAATTATAATTAAACTATATTAGCAACTATCTATATTTATCAATAATAGTTCTTGAGTTTTTGTATTTTGATTCAATTATACAGACCCGCCTTGCAATAAATTTGAACTTTGTCCTTTATATTTTTGAAAAGAATTCTCTGAATTATTCGGTTTACAAGGTATATATTCTATAATTTGTAATATTTCTTATGACCATAAAGTCATAACAATTCTAATTAATTGTCAAAATTTATATGTAGCCCATTAAGTTAAGATATAAACAACTTACTATTTAAATACAAATGGTAATCAATATATATATTATGTTTAATTAGCATTATGCCTGTACAAGATAATAGCGGTAGATATTTTTGCTCGATAAACATGTCCGTTTTTTTAAGCATCGGTGGTATGTTTCTTTTCCAAATTATCACCGGTTGATAAAATTTCATATTGATTGGTAATATTCAACAAGAGTGTTGTCATCATAACTATATTTTATTTAGCTTATTACACATTAAAAAGAAAAAAACGTTGATTTAACTAATTCAAGCTATATATTAATCCCACAAGAGTGTTGTAATCATAATTCTTTTTTATTTATTACATATTAAAAAACTCAAGATTTATTTAACTAATTCAATTATACATTATTTAGATATATTAGTTCATGTTATACATAATTTATAATAGTTATGTTAAAATATTTATTGTATGATAGAATATTTAATAGAGTTTAGTTCATAAAAGTGTATCCAACTATACACATTTTGCTATTGTATGTACTGAACTTTCAAATTTATCATTTGATGTATCAAACTTTTTAAAAATTACCAATTAGTGTATTTTACCTGATACAATAGGTCACCTGATGATGTGGTGCGGGTTTGGCTTATGTGGATGGTGACTTGGCAAATGACATGCATTTTTCTTAGTTTAAAATAAAGAAAAAAGAAAATAATTATTCATGAATATATTAATAATAATAATAATAAAGAAAAAAATTCTTAATTCTAAGGTTTCTGGGTTTCACGAGAATGAAGATGGGTTTCCAGAGGACAATCTTCATCTTCATCTGAGAATGAAGTTCTGCTTAGGTTTTCTCCATTGGGTATTCGAATGTTCAGCCTCGTGAATAGGTTTATATGGTTTCATCTGATTTAGGGTTTTTCGAATGAAGGGTCGATGTAGATCTCACAAGAATGAAGATGATACAGGTCACAAGAACGAAGCAGATTAGGGTTCTTCGTAAGGTTTGATGCTCAGATCTGCCATTCATCTGCTAGAAGCATCTCAGTTCGAAAACCTCAAACCAAACCCTCAAACCTCAAACCAAACCCTTCAAGATCTTCATTTTAGGGCTTTTTTTGGGGTTTGTTTCAGATTTGGGTTTTTGATTTGGGTTTTCAAATTTGGGTTCTTGAAATGCCATAAGCGTAAGGTGTCATTTAGAGGAATACCGCCGGCCGTCTTGTTTTCAAACTCATCGCCGGCCATGGAGAATGGAGGTTTAGATTACTGGATTCAGTGGCAAGTACTTGTCTGCGCTTTCATCTTCTTGTTGCCCGCGTTTATACATCATTACCAGAAACAACACGCCTACCACCAACAGTCATCATCTTTGATGGTTTCCACTGGGTTTTTTTATTCAAAGCAGATTCAAAGCATTCGATTAGGACTCATACGATTTAGGTTCAAAGGTATGATGGTTTTTAGTTCTTAGATTTAATTACTTGATTTAGATTCAAAGCATTCGTTTTCAGTTCTTAATTTGTTCGATCTGGGTTTTTGTTTTCAGTTCAAATATGTATGTTTTGTTTGATTTTCTGCTTGTGGTAAGAAATTATGTTTTTCAGCTTGTTGATTTGTTTCCGAGTTCTTGTGTTGTTCTTGTGTTTATCTGTATGATATTCAATATGTTCTTCATCTTTTTCTAAGAAATTACCTATAGAATTACTGATGTGGCTGTTAAATAGTGACGTGGCATTAGAAAAAAAAAAAAAAAGATTACCGGTTACCTGAAGAATAGGTAACCGGATACACAAGATTGCAACTTTTTTAAACTTAGATACATCAAATGGTAAGTTTGAAAGTTGAGTACATACAATAGCAAAATGTGTATAGTTGGATACATTTTTATAAACTAAACCCTATTTAATATATATGAAATGTTTAATAATTAATTTTCCTTAAGATTAATTTATTTTTCATTGACTTGATTGTTTAAAAATATTTTTTATTATAGAATATTTAGTTATTAAAATGATATATAAGATTGTTATTAACTCCACCTAATAGTTACTTGATTTAACAGTTTAATTCAACTATGATTCCATGATTTAATCAACCTTTTTATATTTTTTTATCGTGTTGTAATTTTTTGTACACATATATATTTGTACTACTTAATATTAAGAAAATAGAACTTTTAAAAGAATGTGTTAAATGTATTATATGTTAGTATAAATATATATGATACACCAACTTTTAAAGAGTTGTCATGAAGTAGAGTTTATACTATTAACTATCCAAAATAGTTCTAATTAATCAAATTAATTAAACAAACTTGGTGTTTTACTAACACGCTTAAAAGGGGCTAGATGTCTTTATTTTTCTCTCTCTCTCTCTCGTTTTTATATTTGGTGAAATCTTCTAAAAAGGTGACACAAGTGGTGTGTGTATATATATAAGGCTCCGCCTGTCATGTGAGGAAGTCCGGAAGATAGTCGAACTATGTTATGATATATCCAATTTAACCTTGAATTTCCCAAGTATAGCTGTTTTAAGACTCAAAGTCGAAACATGTATGTGAAATAGAGACCTTAACAGTGTACAAAATATATATATATATAGAGAGAGAGAGAGGGAAGTTCCATCGAGAACAAAAAAAAAATGCGAGAACCGATCTAAACCGTAAAATATATACCAAACGCCAAGATATTAAATTATGAAAATTATACCAAATATGCTCTTTAACATGACATTCATATTGTTATATTTTTTTCAAAAAAAAAATTCGTTTTTGCCGGGTTTTTATTTTATCACTATAAGGTATGTTACATATATGTAATCAGTATTTAACATATTTGTAATCAGTACTATAAAGTATGTTACATATATGTAACGGATTTTTTTTCTTGAAAAAAATATAGCAATATGTATGTCATATTAAAGAGCATATTTTTATCGTTAATTTGGTATAATTTTCATAATTTTATATGTTAGCGTTTGGTAGATATTTTAGTTTTAAAAAGACGGGGATCAGTTCTCGAAGTTCTCGCATTTTTTTTTGTTCTCGATGGAACCCTCCCCATATATATATATATATATATATATATATATATATATATATATATAATCAAGTTATTATAAATTTTACATCTCCATTTAGAAAAGTTGACATGCATTACGGTATTTTACTTCTTTTTATACACCTCTAGCTAGAGTAGATGTGTACAACTTTTTTAGTAATATATGCTACAATATTAATAGAAAAGGTGGTAAAAAAAGGAATTGCAAAATTTCTGGGGAATGCAGTGCTTTTGGGAGTCTATAATCATGGCTAGTGAAAACTCTTCCAGGATTGGCAAAAAGAATCCAGATTGGATGAGTTAAAAATACAGTGTTTTAACAGCTTGCAATGTGCTGCATATAATTAAGATGCACATTTAACATTGAGTAAATTATGTGAGAAGCAAATTAAAGTTGGAATTTTTCATGGACCACTTGTAACTTTTACTAGAAAAGTTGTGCATGAAGTAAATCATGTGAAAAACTAATTAAAGATGCAACTTTGTATTTAGACGCATTTGGATTGGTTAGATCTAAATTGGTTTTATTTATTAAATTGTTCATGTTTGTTTTAAATCTTTAAATCCAGATTATGTGATGTGTAACAGGTTCAGCATAATAATTTTTTCTTACTTATCAAACTATAACATGAGAAATCATAAATAAGTATATTTTTTTCTTATTTTATCTTTATATTTTTATAATTTATTTAATCTACTAAGTAGGATGATATGTAGAAAAAGTTTAGTAGAAAGATTACTTTTATTAATGGGGTAATGGGATGATGACTAGGGATGTAAACGAGCCGAGTCGAGTCGAGCAAAACACTTATCGAGCCGGGCTTGTTTAGGCTTTTTTAGGCTCGAGCTCGGCTCATTTAGAGCTTGTGATGTTGAGCTCGAGCTCGGCTCGTTTAAAAATTATAAAGCTCAGGCTCGGCTCCTTAAGCTAGGCTCGTTTAGGCTCGAGTATTATTTTGATATTTTTACTAAAATTATATATAAGTATTAAAATTAAAAATATCAAATATATATTGAGCTCGTTTAGGCTCGCAAGCTTAAACGAGCCCACTCTTTAGAGCTCGAGCTCGGCTTGTTTATTAAAAGAGCTTTAATCTTTGTTCGATGAGCTCGATCCCAAGATCGTTAAAACCCGGCTTGTTTCGAGCTTTTCACAATCCGAGCTCGAATAGCTCATGAGTAGCTCGACTCATTTATATCCTTAATGATGACATACGCTAGAAATACGACAATTTTACTTTATCAATACATACAAGAAAATCAGGCATCAGAAACTGATTTCCCACAGACCAAATTCCGTGGGAACACTACAAGAAATAACAGTTTTTGCGGCGACACAATAGCGCCGCTAAATCCTCGCTACACGACAAAAAGATGGCCCACTTTCATCAGATTGGAACACGTCGCCGCAAAAACGTTTTTGCGGTGACACCCGTCGCCGCTAAAGAGGTTTCCCTCCACCGAAAACCATGGCGGGATGTTTTCCCTCCTAGAAAATTCGATGTCACCGCTAAACGTGTCGCCGCAAAAAGTATTTTCTATTTTCTTTATTTTATTAATCTATTTTCTATTTTATTTATTTACTTAAAAAAATACGTCGCCGCAAAAACCACTATGTCGCCGCAAAAGATGTTACGAGATATAGGGTTTTCCCTGCTTTCTTTCATTTACGAACCCCACAAGCAGCCCCTCTCTCCCGTCGTTCTCCCTCTCTTACTGCCGCCGCTCTTTCTCGCCGTCGAAGGTATTGTCGTTCGCCGTTGCCCGCCGCCCCTCTCTCTCCGTCGTTGCTCCCTCTCGCCGGTCGGAATCTCGCACCCACGTTGCCTTCCTCTCGCCGTTCGCCTGCCTCCGCCGTTCGCCGTCTTCTCCGTCGCCGGCGACCACTAATCCGAGGTAAACATCTTATTTTCTGTTTTGATCTAGGGTTTTAGTTGTTTTATATCCTTAATTTTTATTTTTATTTTGTTACAAGGTCCTCCTCCTCACCCTCTACTTGTTGCCGCCGTCGAGCACCCTCCTGCGCCGCCGGTCAGAAATCTCATCCGCCGTCGACCACCCTCCTGCCGCCGTCGACCACCCTCCTCCGATCCTAATTAAGGTATTTTTTTATTAATTGTATATTAATGCTAATATATTAATGTTAATTAGTTTAGGTTATTATTAGTTTATGTTAGATTATTATTATTTTATGTTAGTAATTTAAGTTATTTAATTATTAATTAGTGGTAATAATTGATTAATCTAAGATTATTGTTAATTAATGTTAGATTAATTAGTGTTAATAATTGATTAATTTAAATTCATTATGTTAGATAATATTTTGTGTTATAATTTTATATTATTGTTAATTAGTATTAATGTTTAAGTATTGTTAGTATACTAATAACGTGTTAATGTGTTAAATAATTGATTAATCTAGTTGTTAATTTAAATTCATTATGTTAGATTATATTTAGTGTTATAATTTTAGATTATTGTTAATTAGTGTTAATGTTTAAGTATTGTTAGTATACTAATAATGTATTAAATAGTTTATATGATGATGATGTTATAGTTTATTTGAAGAAAATCATGTAAGTAATTATTTAAACTTTATTAAATTTATTTATAAAATCTGATTTTAATTATTTATATCTTATTCATACACAACGCCGTATGGTTTTCATGAGAGATGCTCAAGTCGGGAGCCAGAGCCCGATGCGCGAAGAAGATATCTTGAAGTCGGTGTTGGGTGAACGCCGAGTACACGTTCGTGGAGTAGGAAGAACAATAAGTTCTTCATCTATATCTGCTGCACGATCTACCGCACAATCCCGGCCTACGGAGAGATTATTTACACAGGCCGAGTCAGAGAGCTACTTTGCGTCTTAACGTGCTGAGCTCCGGCAGGAGGTCCGACAGGAGATCAGGCAGGAGGTCATGCAGGAGACATCCGCAATCTATGATATCTTAACGGCGGCAGGTATCAATACTAATATTTCCTCAACACCCGGACGTCAACGAACCACCGATTTGGCTGCTCGTGATGAAGAGTCTAGTGGTGAGGATTAGATTATTAGTTTGTTAGGCGATTACATTTTTTATTGTCTAAAAACGTTTATGTTAACTTTCAAACTATCGTTTGTTATGTATGATTGTTTTATATCGTTAAAAATGCCGTATTATTATATTTGTTGTTAAGTTCTGGTAAACAGGTTTTCTGTATATTGCCCGGTTAAAAACGGGTGGAAAACGCAAAATGCAACAAATTGCTGCCGGAATTTTTATAGGCTTTTTGCGGCGACATGTCGTCGCAAAAAGTCTAAGTGTCGCCGCAAAAACCATTAATTTCGCCGCAATAAGCCTACATGTCGTCGCAAAAATGGTCATCGTCGCCGCAAAAGATATTTAATTTAATTTTTATTTATTTATCGGGGTCGCCGCAAAAACGGCCTACGTCGCCGCAAAATGTATTTAATTTAATATTTATTTATTTATTACTGTCGCCGCAAAAAGGGCCTTCGACGCCGCAACATGTATTTAATTTAATATTTATTTATTTATTACGGTCGCCGCAAAAAGAATATGTGTCGCCGCAAAAGGATGTACACGTGGCAGAACAAGATCCCGTTTAGTGACGTCGCAAAAAATCGAAAGTGTCGTCGCAAAAAGGTTTTGGGTACGAACTTATTGCGGCGCCTTATTTGCGGCGACATTTGAGCTTTTAGCGACGATAAATGTCGCCGCAAAATCCCCTTTTTTTTGTAGTGGAAATTTTCAACAGGTTCCCCACTGATTTGAGTCATAAATCCAATTTTTAACGTATTTCCCACAGATTCCGTGGGAAAATCCTGGGAAATCCGAAGGAAATGATTTTCTCAAAAAGCTTTTAGCCACGGTCGATTCCGTGAGAAATCCAATAGAAACATCTTTTTCCCACGGATTTTCCACAAATTCGTCTGACACAAAAGAGGATTTTGTGTTATAGTGATAATTAAACTATTTATTTAACCAACTGTATTTTGTACTAAAAATACAATAAACTTTTAATTTTAATTTCGTGCTAACCATGCTAAGCTCTAGGTCAATCGATTTTAGCGGTTTCAAACGGTCGAAGAAGACAATCACTAAACCACCTCTAACAAGCCACTCTCACCCCACCTGTAACACCACCATCACAAATCCATTCTCATTTTCATTCCTCACCTGTAACACCACTATCACAAACATTCCATCATTTTATACATTGTAACTTTTTACCTTCTTTATATCCTTAATATTGTAGGTTTTACATGAAAGAAAATTGGATTTAAATATTCAAATCGAAGGATTTGAAGATGATCAGTGATCCAAATATCGAGATTGAAATAAGTTGTTTTGTTGATTTTATGCGGTTTATGTGTCTAAGAGTGATTTAGTTAAAATCATATCTTATGATGTTACTTTCACGTATTCAAATAATTTGGATTTTTCTTGTTATAGGTTTTATTGTCTTGGACAAATTAGAGATTTGTGTGTTCGCGCCTATCTGTATTGAATAAGACTACTCGTTATTGGTAGCTCGAAGACCTCGAGCTCGATCGGGTTTAATCGAGCACACCAAAATTCGATTTCGAGTTGGCCCATCGAGTTCGGTCTTCGAGTATGGGGACTCGATGGTTGAGGCTGCAAGTAAACACCCCACCCCCCCCCCCCCCCCCTCCTCCCCCTCCAACGGCTATATTATCGTTAAATTTTAATTTTTTTTAATTTAATTATTTACTCTATAAATAACCTCTCTTTCACCATTTTCAAATCACACAATTTCTCTCCTCTACTTCTACTTTTTCTCTCATATACATCACTTTTTTTATATTTTTCATCCACAAAGAATATGGATCTACCAAACGAGGAAATAACTAACAGTTTTCAGTTTTACGCGAGAAATAACAAGATGCTGCAACAGGTTTTTAAAACCGTTTCGGATCTCATTTTTGAAGACGACAAGGAAATATCGAGTGTACAAACTAGAAGGTCGGCGAAAGATAGAAATCGTCTAGCCGATCATGAGATGCTCATTCGCGACTATTTTGGCGAGACCTCGGTATACGATGATGATATGTTTAGGTGACGTTTCCGGATGAGCAAAGGTTTATTCGAGCGTGTAGTTCACGACCTCCAACGAAAGTATGAATTTTTCACGTGGACATGGGATGCTAGAGGCCGGAAAGGGTTTTCAACGCAACAAAAGTGTACTTCTGCTATCCGACAATTGGCATATGGTACGGCTCCTGATTCCTTTGACGAGTACTTGCGGATGTCGGATAAGACCTCACGGGATTGCTTAGACAATTTCTGCAAAGGTATTATTGATCTCTATAGTAGAAAATATTTACGCAAGCCTACTAATGATGATGTTCAGAGTTTGTACGCCGCACATGAAGTGAAACACGGCTTTCCCGGCATGCTAGATAGCATAGATTGTACTCATTGGGCTTGGGCTAATTGCCCTGTAGCATGGAGAGGCCAATTTATGAGAGGTGATCATGAGCATCCAACAGTTATGTTAGAAGCGGTGGCATCTCATGATTTATGGATTTGGCATGCATTTTTCGGAGCTTCCGGTTCTAATAATGACATCAATGTTCTCAATCAATCGTCGATATTCAACTACTTGTATGACGACAAAGCACCGGATTGTACGTTTGAAGTGGAGCGACTTACAAGCACGGATATTATCTTGCGGATGGTATATATCCGGAGTGGGCAACTTTCGTCAAATCATTTACGTGCCCATACGACAACAAAAGGAAAAAGTTCAAGTCCGCACAAGAATCGGCGAGGAAAGACGTTGAGCGTTCTTTTGGTGTGCTTAAACATCGTTGGCACATTCTACACTACCCGACACGAGCATTGACGATGGAAAAATTGAGGAATATCATGTACACTTGCATCATATTACACAATATGATTATCGAAGACGAAGGCAATGCCATTTGCAGTTTCGATGAGAACGACCTTGTAGCGGATGATATAGAAGTAACTATCACCGAGGAACAACGCGCAGCAAATGTTCGAGAAGTAAAAAACCGGGAGATTCATAACAACTTACCGTCGGATTTGGTGAAACAAATTTGGCGTATTCATCTCCCAAACAACGGAGACGAGTAGTTTTTAATTTTTAAAATTATGTATTTTTTTAAGTTAAAATTATGTAATTTTAGTTTTTAGTATTGTTTGAATTTTAATTTAAGGGTTATTTGTTATTTGTTAAAATACCTTAATTTAATTAAATTAATAAATTATATTATTTATGATAACATATAACCGAATATATAAACACTCGTATAAGTAAAATAAAAAGTTTATCTTTTATCATATATTTAACATTAATTTACTTTAACTTTTAAAAATTTAAGTAATAGAAGAATACTAATATAGTCTTGAATATCATTTCATTTTTAAAACGCACCATCACCAATATATTATCTCACACCTCCATAATTTCTCATTCAAATTAACACAACTCCCAAAGTCATTGATATGTTTTTATCATCTTATTTTATAATTATAGATTTTTTTTCTTATTTTATTGTTTTTCAAAAGTTATTTTAGAAACTAAGGAAAGAGTTGATAGATAATAAAGAAATAAATAATGAAAAATAAGGAAAGAAAATGGACGTGCCGCGAATGGAAATTATTCGATGTCATCATAGTGTGTGGATACTATAGCATATGTTAGGGAAAACGGACATGTTATATGTATGAATTAGTTATCATCGCCGTATTACGCAGGTAACATGTTAGTTATTAGATAATAGATATATTTTAAGAAATAAAAAACGAGTTCAAGAAGTGAAAAAGCAAGTGCACGCTTAATGTAGTTGATTCATGATAAACTAAATTAAAAGTAGTGTGATTAATAATAAGTATTAAAAGGGCATCTAATTATGAATCCACATAACCCTAAATGGTAGCATCTCTAGCCTCCATCATTTCCCATTCTTTTCAAGTTATTTTATCATATATATTTCTTTAATACTTTTCAAGAAACACAAGTAGATGATCTTTGCTAAATAAAAGCTGGTTAATTTTGATGGAAAGTTGTGTCTGTCCCAACAAATATGACTATTCGGAATTTGATAGGAAAACAACAACAGAATCCGTTTATATACATACCGCATTAGATTCGGATCGGATCGTTCAGGGGCGGACCTGTGAGTAGTGAGGGGGTCAAGCGCCACCGGTCTTTTGACGGTTCGTAGTGTTAATTTTCGATTTTTTGAGACGTTGCTACCGGTAAATTTTCGGGGTGCACCCGGTGATACCACCAAAATCAAAGGAAAAATGATACTTTTTAAAAAAAATGATAAAAAATAGGTTAATCTTTCAATTTATATCTTTAAAATAGCATTTTAGTTCATAACTTCATGTAAATTGTGTTTTTATTTTAAATTTTGGCCCTAAAATACCAGAATAACCGCCGAAATCGCGTTAATTCGACCCGATTAACCGAAAACCCGAAAAAAACCCCGAACCAGACCCTCAAACTTATTTAATTTTATTCTCGCATTATATGGTGCTACCGGTCCCCAGAAATCCTGGGTCCGCCACTGGGATCGTTACCTTAGGCCCCCGTTTCCGAAATCAAACCTAGCTTAAGATGTTGTACTAACAATTTGTAATTATCTCAAACTAGGCCTCCTACGAAACTAGAAATTCAAGAAAGAAAATCATTAGATACATTAATTCCAAATGGTTGCTCCGGGTGTGTTTGTATGCCTTAAACGTTAGCATTGGCTAGATTTTGATGATCGTTACCGAATTGTAATTTTGATTCGGTTTGAATTCAAATCCATGTGTCAATCATCGTTTGTTTTTTATAGATATCTATATATCTAACGAAAACAAGATATCAGAATTAATTACTGAAATTAAGAGGAGATATAAAGAATTTCGCATGTCATTATTTAGTTAGTTAGAAAGTATAGCACAAGAAAATATAAATTTTCTTTCTAAAAAAACTTTTTCCCATTACACTAAACATAACATGTATAAATTTTGAAGAAAAAAAGACGATGTAGCTAGTAAAAAAAAACCTTTTACCGAGATTAATATAGTTCTTTCTATTTCAATAACAAGTAGTGTCATCAAGAACTTTTTATAAAACACAATAATTGAGTGTCGAGCAAATAATTTTTTTTAATGTTAGAATCTTGGCGATGTGTATTGTATAATTGTTGTTAAGAAGCATATCAATCCACTCACGTGTAACTATGAAGTGATTTAGCGAAGGACTTTTGAATAAACAAGTCATGACCATTTAATAAATAAAGAGGATATCATATGCAAACTTAAAAAACACACACACAAAGTCTATTATGTACGTTTGTGTGTTTATTGATTAATATAAAATCTGTAATCAATTAGTATAATACCTGAGATACAAACTAAATAGTAGAATTTTAAAAACAGCAGTGTCAGGTTTTTTTTAATATTTTACTTATAAAATTAATATAAGTATTAAAATTAATAAGAAATAAAAAAAATTCATAAGCTACACATGATTTCATAATAAGCAGGATGATGAAGTAGAAATAAATATATTATTTATTAAAAACAATTATGTAATCATTTTATGAATTTGTATTGTTTATTTTTTTTTTTGGTGTTGTTTGAGGTGGGATGAATGATGGTGTTAACATTGGAGTGAGACCAGGCTGAAATGATGTGCCCATTAATTCCTCACTGTCATGGTAAATACATATTATAGGATCTTGCTCCACTTTTTCTCGTATACCTCAATTTTATTCCCTGTTTTTTTTATATTAACACAAAATTTCCATTATTGAAATCCGTAGTGTAGACTTTTTATGAAATACTGAAATATTTATATATTCAATTTTTCAATACTAATTTGAATTTAACATAAATATATAATAACTTAAGGTAAATTGCATAAAAATATAATAAACTTTGTCTTAGTTATCATTATATACAAGTAACTATAAAATGTTAAAAATAATATATACAATTAGCTTTCGTAATCCTCTCATTGTATACAAACAATTTTTTTATATGTTTGTTGTTTAATTAACAATGTATATAATAAACATTGTTATAACTTTCATAGTAAACAATAATTTGCATACAATGTGAGTACTATAAAAGTTAGTTGTATATTTTTAAGAATATAAAGTTAATTGTATATAATAATAACTAAGACAAAATTTATTATGTTTTAATACAATTTACCTAATAACTTAATTCATACATATTAAGTTGGAGGTGTATGTGACTACATAGATGCGAATGGACTATAACTAATAATCTAAGAAAATACGATTTAAAAATAACACTAGTTCAAAATAATACAGTTGTTGTTGGTCAAACCATCTAGTAGACACAAACTCCATTCAGGTGATTTAGGTTAAATTTAATATGATGTGTAAAAAAAATAATACATATTGTGATATGAATAAATAATATACTCTGATTTGTATCTAATAAAGAAAATTCAATATTATATTTAAATTTAATTTAATTAGGAGGATTTAAATGTAAATTGTTAGGGGTTGTATGAAAATGTATAAGACGATTTTAAGAAAATTATATATTAATGTAATTAATTATAGGTTGCTTATAAATTATGTTTAATAACTTGTGATATATTTTGTTTAGAGAAAAAATAAATATATATTTGTGACGGTCTCGTTTTTATGTATGTTTTGATATATATTTTATCGTAATATGATGTTTTTAAAAAATTAGTATATTTTTATTGTTTTGTCCATCGAGAGCAATAAGTGGGTAATTATTGGATATTTTATTCGATTTTTATATTCATTCACTCTACATAATATAGTCGATATAATAATTGATTTCTTAGTCTTTCGATAAAAAGAATTAAAATATACTATTTTATAGGAGTTAGAGCCATTAAATAGTTGTCATCTTTCCCCCATGTTTTATCGTGGCACATCCATTTTATTTATATATGTGGCCAGTAAACTCATAAAGACGTGTCAGTATGTGTCATAGTTGTTTACACTTAGTGATCTTTTAAATTTTTCGTATTACGATAAAATTTATATGTTTGATAACCACTTAGTGATCTTTTAAAACATTTGGTTAGTGTCATAGTTTTTACAAAACTACCACTACCACTTTAGGACTTTTTAAAATTGATTGTTAGTATGTGAGTGATTAATCGTACAAAAATTATAACTCCACATAAAAACTTGGTAGTGAAATAAATGGTCATGTTAATGTGTTTTGTAACTACACATACAACTTGAGATTTTATGTAAAGATTTTAATTGTCTTAGTTTTCTTATTTTTTAACTAATAACTTGGTATATAAAAATAAGCTTATTATTACATGAATTTTTGAATTTAATGTTATCTTGTGTTTTCAAATATATTTAATTATATATAGATTATACTTAAGCATCTAACTATGTATAAATAATCTATCTATGTTAGAATCTTATTTTTATATGATCTAAATTGTGTATACTTAGATTGATGTCATTACTATTTAATATTTAATAAATATAGTTTACAGTTCCAAAGATTCAAATATAGATGTATTTTATCATATCGGGACAGAGCTTCATCACGAGAAACATATTAGTATTATACTAAAAAAATTTAGACGTGTGATGTAATTTTGTATTTTTCAAAAAGAGTATATATGAAAATATTATAAATAAAAGTTGTATTTACGAATCTGAGTACCGTACGGGTATAACACTAACCGTACGGGTACAACACTAGTTGTTGGTGGTTTTTGTAACACCCCAAAGTGGGGCCTAGTTGTAAACTGTTGTACATGTAGTTTTACTAGTTGTACGTTGACGTTAATTGGTGTTTTGTTATTAACTGTAGTATACATGTTGTTAAATGGTGCTTAATGTGTTAATTGGTGTTTTAAACGTGAAATGGTGTTAATTGGTGTTAAATGTGGATAAAATGTGGTATTATGAAAAGTGTCATAAGTTGACCAAGTAGATAAATAGTTAAACGGTTTTAGATAATGGTTCTAAAAATATCTCCGTTAGTTGAAACGGATAACCCTAAGTTGTGTTTTAAGTTGAATAGGAGAACAAAATACCCGTGAGGAGTATTAGTTAATAAGTCGGCCTAAGGGCCTCCCTTATCTCCTGTTAACACATTCATACACACACTCATACACCTACATACGTACTAAACACCTACACATACACACACTTGGAGATTTTGGAGGAAATCAAAGAAGGAAGTTAAGCTCAAGTGGTTCCAATAGTTGATTCAAGCTTCAAGATCTGTTTCTGTAGCATTTAACATATGATTTGTAAGTTTTATTGTAAGGATCCATTTTGATGGATTCAGTTGTGTTTTGGTGATTGTTTTATGTTAGAAAGGTGTTGCTAATCTTATGTGTATGTTAGAAATCGAGTATAAAAACTTGAATATGGATTCAAGTTGGATTTGGTGTAAAAAAAAAAACTCGTAAAACAGCGGCTGTGTTCGAACAGAGCAAAAACACACTGTAACAGTGGTCCTTGCGGTCGCAAGCCTGGTCTTAAGTCCTTACGGTCGCAGGCATGGAGTCTTGCGGTCGTAGGAGGTTGTTGTCATGGTTTACCACCTACGGGTGATGGAATGAAGCCTACGGGCGTAGGTACATAACTTACGGCCGTAGGTACCCAAGGAACGACCCTTGCGGTCGTAGGGATTATCCCTTACGGCCGTAAGAGTGGGTGAATTGGGAAGGACCCTTGCGGTCGCAAGGAGATCCCTTACGGTCGTAAGGATAGTTTTGAATTGGCCCTTCCGGCCGTAAGGAAACCCCTTGCGGTTGCAAGCAGGGGTTTTATGCTGACAGCTTTGTAGTCTTGTGTTTTAAGCCTCGTTAAATGTCGTTGATTGGTGTCTAAGCCTGAACGTAATGTGTTAGGTGATTCGGACGACTCTGTGTGTTCTTGGGATTCCCGAATTCATATCTGCCTCATGTAATCTCGAGGTGAGTACCGGTTTCCCATGAGTCTCAGTAGGTAAGTTATCTGTTGTACATGTTGACACGTGATTGGTGTATTGATACGTGAGACACGAGGTATGTTATGATAGAATTATACACGCATGCTTGTTTATCAGTATGAAAGATATTGCGGTATTTATATGCACGCATAAACTGGATCCTTACTGGATCAGCTATTTGTTTATGAGATTCTATCCGGACACTGAATGGGTGAACAACCGAGGTCAGTCAGGTAGACGGGTGATAATATCTGGCTGGGTTCCCAGGGTCCTTAGGGGCTATGAATTGGGGAACTAACGGTACTCATGAGTATACGCTTGGGTATGGTTCTACAGGCCACCGTTCCTCTATGAAATTGGGTTCCTTGCTTAGGCTAGAGCCAACATGATAGACAGAGTGTACCACGTGGACTGCTTTTCGCTCCCCCACTGGTGTAATTGGTTGCTGTTGATTCTCCGGTTTGGGTTGTTGAGCGGGGCTAGCTACCCTGCGAGACACGACTCCTGCTGACATGATTGGAGCGCCGCAAGATGATAGGATAACCCTATGTGTTGTTCCTTTATGTGATAGCCTGCTTATTGATGCTTATGTGTAATTGGTGCTCACTAGCTAGTTGTAGGTAACGGTGCAAGATTTCCCTTTTTCGCAGGTTGATGCTAGAGGCCTGGTGAGGCGGGTACTGGTGGTAGTTTTTTTGTTGTAATTATCTTTTGGGGAACACGTCCGTTGTAATATGGATCCGATGGTCGGTTTTAGTATGTAACGCTTGTAGTTTGAACTTGGCTTATTCTTTTGATGTAATTAATTGGCCGAGTCAATTATCGTGGCTTTTGTAAATGGCGTTTAATTCCGCTGCACGCTTTTGATAATTGTCGTTAAAAAGTTTAAATTAACTCTAATTTTAAGCTCGTTAGAGGTGACGTTACAAGTAGGTATCAGAGCCTAAGTTTGAGGAATTGGGTACTAGTTGAAGTATTTAATCTCAAGCTCGGGCCCGACCATCGTTAAGTGTTCCTATCGGGGTAATTGGGGTTGAGTTGAGCGTTATGTGACTGTCCTATGTGATAGATTAAATGTAGTGATAATAATTGTCGAATAAATGATGTACTAATTGTGGTTTACGTTTAAATAGTAAATTGATTAGAAATGGCTGATCGTCGAGCTATAACCGAAGAGGATCTCAAGCAAATGGAGGATGAGGCCTCGAGTATACGTCGGGAAGCTGAGGACGAGGCTTCTCAGCATAACACAGAGCCGCTGAGACAAGATCAGGATCAGGCGTCTTATGTTAGACTACTTGAGGAGGAGCTCCGACTGACGAGGGAGCTGTTACAGAACGCGATGGCAGGAAAGAAGCAAGAAAAGTGTTCCTATAATAAGTTCATGTCTTGTGGGCCGAAGGTTTATGAGGGTAGTGATAATCTCTCTGAGACTATATGTTGGTTACGTGAGACAGATCAAGTCTTCGAATCTTGTGATTGTGAACAAGAAATCCGTGTCAAGTACGATGCTCGACTGTTGAAAGGGTATGCTTTGGATTGGTGAGATACAGTGAAAGATACGTTAAGCCAGGAGGTGATCACTGCTCTGACTTGGGAGCAGTTCTCTAAGAAATTGAAGGCCAAGTAATGCACAGATTATGATTTAGAGAGGATGGAGAACGAGTTTAACAGTCTCCGTAAGGGGGACAAACCAGTAGAGGACCTTATCAACGCTTTTACAGATAAGGTTAGGTTTATTCCGCATTTGGTGACTGATGAGAAGGCTAAGATGTGGAAGTTTATGAATATGTTGCCACTTGATTACTGTGCACATGTGAGAGTTGCGACTACCATGGATCGGGCGTTTGAGATAGCCCGACAGGTTGATGGGGATCATCGTCAGAGTAAGGGGGATCATACTGCTGAGGGCCAGAAAAGAAAGTTTCAGCAGTTTTCAAAGTCTGGTACTTCTAAAGAGCAGCCGTCGACTGGTGGAAAGCCTGATACTTCAAAAAAGGCTAAGTTTGAAGGTTCTTGGTGCTCCCAATGTCGCACCTACCATACTGGTGATTGTTCTAAGGCTACTACCCGATGTTTTAGGTGTGGTCAGAAAGGGCACTCGGTGACTGAGTGCGAGTTTAAAGAGAACGTCTGCTACAAGTGCCACAAGCCAGGGCACATGATTTCTGATTGTAGGTCAAAGTCAGACGCTGGAGCTGGAGGATCTGCCTCAGGGCAGAAGAAAGATAACGCTCCCCGTGCAAAATGGCGGGCGTTTCAGATGATGAGGGAAGAGGCGAAGGGTGATGGGGACGTGATTACGGGTACTTTTCTTATTAACCCTACCCCAGCATGCGTATTGTTTGATTCTGGACCTACATATTCTTTTGTGTCTGTATCTTTCTGTGATAAACTGCAAATGCCTATATCTGTGTTGTCTGAGCCCATGAGAGTAGAGACTGCTAGTGGTAAAGTAGTTCCAGTTGTAGATAATGTCCCTCAAGCGGTTATTGATATCGACGGGAGTAGTTTTCCTGTTTCTCTTCTTTTAATGCCGATTGCGGGATTCGATTTTGTGATTGAGATTGATTGGCTTAGCAAGCTGAACGCTGAGATTTTCTGTTCCAAGAAGTTGATCAAAGTTTCTCTACCTGACGGGTCATATGCGGTGGCTCGTGGCGAAAGACGAAAGTCGGATATTCCTATTATTTCTCTGATGAAAGCAAGAAATTCGGTTTCAAAAGGCTGCGATTGCTATCTAGCACATGTGTTTGACGCTAAATTGGAGAAACGTGTTGTTCGTGATATTCCGGTGGTGACCGATTATCCAGAGGTATTTCCTGACGAGTTACCTGGGTTACCGCCAGTCAGAGATGTAGAATATCGTATTGATCTTGTTCCGGGGGCTACCCCTGTGGCTAAAGCTCCATATCGTCTTGCTCCTTCCGAGGTTCGCAAGATGATGAAGCAGATTCAGGAGTTGTTAGACAAAGGCTTTATTCACCCGAGTTCTTCTCCTTGGGGTGCTCCGGTGCTATTCGTGAAAAAGAAAGATGGAACGATGAGAATGTGCATTGATTACCGGGAGCTGAATAAGCGAACGGTAAAGAACAAGTATCCTCTGCCACGGATAGATGACTTATTTGATCAACTGCAGGGAGTGACGTGCTTCTCAAAGATTGACCTGCGGTCTAGATATTATCAAGTGCTGGTTGCCAACGAAGACGTTCCAAAGACGGCTTTCCGCACTCATTATAGTCATTATGAGTTTTTGGTGATGCCTTTCGGCTTAACCAATGCTCCTGCTGTTTTCATTATGAGTTTTTGGTGATGCCTTTCGGCTTATTTGATAAATCGGTAATTGTGTTTACTGACGATATTCTCATTTATTCTAAGACTGAAGCTGAACACGAGTCGCATTTGCGAGAGGTTCTCGAAACTCTCAAACGGGAGAAGCTTTACGCTAAATTCTCGAAGTGTGAATTTTGGTTGCGAGAAGTTCATTTTCTTGGCCACGTGATCTGCAGTGATGGTTATCCTCGAACTCCTTCTGAATTTAGAAGTTTTCTCGGCTTAGCTGGTTATTATCGGCGGTTTATCCGCGAATTTTCTAAACTTGCAGGTGCTTTAACTAAACTAACTCGCAAAGATGTTGCGTTTGTTTGAGCGGAAGCTCAAGAACAAGCGTTTCAGTCTCTGAAATGGCTACTGTGCGAAGCTCAAATACTTTCCTTGCCAGAGGGATCTGAAGATTTCGTTGTTTACTGTGATGCTTCGTATTCTGGATTAGGGTGTGTTTTGATGCACCGCGATAAAGTTATTGCCTACGCTTCAAGGCAATTGAAACCTCATGAAGGCAACTATCCGACTTTTGATCTTGAGTTGGCAACGGTGGTGTTCGCGTTGAAATTTTGGAGACACTGTCTCTATGACACAAAATGTGTGGTCTGTACGGATCACAAGAGCCTACAATATGTTTTCACGCAAAAAGAGCTCAATATGAGACAACGCAGATGGCTCGAGTTTATAAAAGACTATGATTGTGAAATTCTCTACCATCCTGGTAAGGCCAACATGGTGGCGGATGCTTTGAGTCGTAAAAGCTCTTCTGTAGACGCGAAGTTCATGAAGCTCACTGTGGTTCCCGATATCATTGCTCGATTGAAGCAAGCGCAGGAAGTGGCGTTGCAAGATGATAACCTGAAAACAGAAACGATGAAGAAGCTGAAAGATCAACTTGTGGATGATGCTTGCGGACTTAAGACTTTTCAGTTTCGCGTATGGGTGCTGCTCTATGGTGGTAATCGTGAGCTGATACTGCAAGAAGCTCACAAGTCTAGGCTGTCGGTTCATCCGGGCAGCACAAAGATGTATCATGACTTGAAGGCATTATACTGGTGGCCTACTTTGAATAGAGACATTGCTTCCTTTGTGGAAAAATGTCAAATCTGTGCGCAAGTTAAGACAGAACATCAGAAGCCTTACGGTAGTCTGCAGCAACTTGAGATCCCTTAGTGGAAGTGGGATCAAATTACGATGGATTTTGTGACAAAATTATTGAAGACCCTCAAGGGTCATGACACGATTTGGGTCATTGTCGACAGATTGACCAAGAGCGCTCATTTTCTAGCTATCAGCGAGTCTGCTCCACTGGAAAAGCTGGCAAAGTTGTATGTAAATGAAGTGGTGTCACGCCATGGTTTGCCATGTTCGATTGTATCTGATCGTGATGCGCGTTTTGCTTCACATTTTTGGCAGAGTTTACAACACGAACTTGGTACACGTGTTCACCTGAGCACAACGTATCACCCACAGACGGATGGCCAGTCAAAGAGAACGATTCAGACGTTAGAGGACATGCTTCGCGCATGTGTTCTCGAATTGGGTCGTGCGTGGGATTCTCAATTTCCGTTGGTCGAGTTTGCTTATAATAACTCATACCACTCCAGTATAGGGATGCCACCTTATGAGATGCTTTATGGGAGACATTGTCGCACTCCCACGTGTTGGTTAGAGCCCGGTGAAAAGCAGTTTGCCGGACCTGAAATTGTGCAAATTACAGCAGATAAAGTGAAGATTGCGCGGGAAAAGTGTAACACCGTATTTTCATAAACAACTTTAAATTACGCGCGGAAGCTTAATTACATTAACTACATACTATAATAATATATTAGTGTAAAATACAACTTTGAACTTGTCTGCTTTACAAAAGACATTTACAGTGTTACATAAAAACAGGCTCTTTACAAAACAACATTGATATCAGAGTAAGATCAGTCCGAAAATCCAGCTTCACTTCAAGTATCCACATACCAGAAGTGTCCTGTAAAAGAATACAACAGTGGGGGATCAGCACAAAGCTAGTGAGAGAATAGATATCAGAGTACATACAAGGCATAAAGCCCCAACACCTAATGCTTAATCGTCAAAGAGAATCGGCGGCGTTGCAATACCTACAATCAAGGTCGGCCAAAACCAAGGTTTACCAATAGCTCTGCTAACATGGATAACAGTACAAGCACCCTTGAGTGCAAAAAATGCCCCTCAAGATCAGATACTGTATATCCCTAAGCAACAAGCCCAGCCAAACATGCTGATCTCTGAATACGTCATGTATATATACAGATAAACAAGATATCTTAAAGAGCAATACAATCAGGAGTTACATCCCATATATCCAAAGATATATATCCACTCACCGATATCTTCAAACAAGCTCAAGCTACTCAGCTATCTTATCTACTGAGTCTTGTCTCCACCTGAGCAAACAACTACTAGTTAGTATTTGCTTAATCAATTCATAAGAAGCACAATACTATAGTTAAACACATGTACATAAAATCACAGGTACATATCATCTTCATGTATATTCAAATTAATATACCATCATTCACTATTACCCTTTACATTCTGTAATTTTGTGAATTCTTTAAACTCCATAGCTTAGGCATTACACATATATCCCATTCATATGTCAAAACCACAATGGATATTCAATTCATGTCAATCTTTAAATTCCGAGCATGGGCAACAATACAATTCCGAATAACATCCAATTCCGATTGTATTCCCAATTCCGGTCATTCATAATTCCGATCAAACCAATTCCGAGTAAAGGCTACATTCCGATCGAATCATACATTCCGAGTAAAGACACAATCCGAGCAAAGACATATTCCGACTAAAAGGTCAATTCCGATAAAACCCCAATTCCGATAAAAGGTCAATTCCGATAAAACCCAATTCCGAGCAAAATGTCAATTCCGAGTAAAAGGTCAATTCCGATAAAACCCCAATTCCGATAAAAATTAGGGCAACAGTTCATTTCTATTGGACTTCACATATTCCTATCATTTTGGTCGGATTCATACCAATTCCGATAAAAGATAATCGGAATTACCAAATTCCGGCTCATTCAATCAACAATTCCGACTAATGCATAACATAGATTCCGACTAACTCATATTTTCAATTTCAACTTCAATCCTAACTGATTTTAAGCATGCTTGTTAATCTACTTTCCAGAAATCATTCTAAACATGTATTGAACATAAATTAACATCAATTACTAACATGTATACAATCTAGATCATTACTTCATCATACAAGCTTCAATCGGAATTTCACATATATATTTATATATCAATAAAACCGGGTTTTAACATCAATTAATCAACATAATACAGTATTCTAACCTCTTTGCAAATCATAATCAGATAAATATCAAGATGCTAGCAAATTGTTGGTTCCTTTTCTTTCTTCTTCCTTCTCTCGGCCGAACACACCACAAAACACCACACTTACACTCTCAATTTTTCTAAATTGCATGAAGAATGAAGGTGGGTGGCAATTTAGGTGGTGTTTATGTGCCAAAACCGCCACCTCACAATCCACTATCAATTAAATAACATATAATTGACAAATAATACATATTAATCAATTAAAACTATTAAATCACAAAATTCAATTTATTAAACATAACCCTAAAGTTAATTAAATTAATTACCTTATTAATCTAGGCCGGTGAGGAGGGTGTTACAAATCTTCCCCCTTAAAAAGATTCAATCCTCGGAATCTCATCGCGCTCAAACAAGGAAGGGTATCGACTTCTCATATCAGCTTCGGTCTCCCAAGTCAAGTCTGAACCTAGGCTGTGCTTCCATTTCACCAAGACCATGGGTATCTCTTTCTTCCTCAGCTTAGTTATCTTACGATCAAGTAACTCGACAGGTTCCTCAATAAGCCTCTTGCTGGAATCTACCCGAAGATCTTTTATGGGTAACACCAGTGTTTGATCCTCAACATTGCACTTCCTCAAATAACACACGTTGAAAGTATCATGAATACCCGCCAACTCATCAGGAAGATCCAAGGCAACTGTCTGATCATTCACTACTCGTCGAATTCTGAAAGGACCTATATAACGAGGAGCCAACTTTTTCACGTTTTCCAAAACGTATCACACCCTTCCATGGAGAAACCTTAAGATAGACTCGTTCACCCTCGACAAAAGATACTGGTCGACGACGCGGATCTGCATACATCTTTTGTCGATCTCTTAAAGTTTTCAACTTTTCACGAGCAACGGCTACTTTATCTGCTGTGATCACACAATATCCGGCCCAGCAAACTGTTTCTCTCTTGCCTCTAACCAACAAGTAGGAGTTCTGCACGGTCGTCCATACAACATTTCATACGGCGGCATCCCAATACTGGAGTGATAGGAGTTGTTGTAAGCAAACTCAACCAAAGGTAGATGTGAATCCCAAGAACCCCCAAACTCTAACACACATGCCCGTAGCATATCTTCTAAAGTCTGTATTGTTCTCTCTGATTGGCCATCTGTCTGTGGATGATAATCTGTACTCAGATTAACCCTAGACCCCAACTCCTGCTGTAGTCTGTTCCAGAAGTGTGACACAAACCTCGAATCTCGATCCGAAACAATGGACAAAGGAACTCCATGTCTCGATACTATCTCATCGATATACAGTTTGGCTAACTTACTCAAGGTTGCTGTTTCAGCAGTAGCAAGAAAGTGAACACTCTTGGTTAATCTATCAACAATAACCCATATCATATCATTCCCTTTCTGAGTTCTCGGAAGTTTTGTTACAAAATCCATTGTGATGTGATCCCACTTCCACTCAGGTTTTGCTAACTGTTTCAAAAATCCATACGGCCTCTGATGTTCGGCTTTCACTTGTGCGCAAATATGACATGACTCTACAAATCGAGCAACATCCAATTTCATAATAGGCCACCAATAAAAGGTTTTCATACTTTGATACATCTTAGTACTTCCCGGATGGACAGACATCTTGGACTTATGAGCTTCTGTCAGTATTAATTCCCGTAAATTACCAAACTTCGGCACCCAAACGCGATTCTGATACATCTTTAAACCACGAGAATCAATTGTCAGTTATGCTGTCTCTTTATCATCAACTCATCTTTCAAGTTTTTTTCTTTCCATGCTTCCAATTGTGCAGCCAGCAACTGATCCATTAGATCAGATTTGATTTCTAGTCACATAAATTTCACAATATCTGTAGACCCCTTTCTACTAAGTGCATCAGCAACCACATTAGCTTTCCCCGGATGATACTGAATTTCGCAGTCATAATCTTTAACAAGCTCTAACAAACGGCGTTGTCTCATATTCAATTCTTTCTGAGTGAATACATACTGCAGACTCTTGTGATCAGTACAAATCGTGCACTTTGTACCATACAAATAATGTCTCCACAATTTCAAAGCAAAAACCACCGCTGCTAATTCCAAATCATGGGTCGGATAATTCTTTTCATTTGGTTTCAACTGTCTAGAA
The DNA here is from genome assembly GCA_947179395.2 of Pulicaria dysenterica. Lineage (NCBI taxonomy): Eukaryota > Viridiplantae > Streptophyta > Magnoliopsida > Asterales > Asteraceae > Pulicaria > Pulicaria dysenterica. Next base: position 71,927,918 of record OX359288.1, on the reverse strand, counting down.
GCGTATGCTATAACCTTACCTCTCTGCATTAGTACACACCCTAACCCTGCATGTGAAGCATCACAATACACCACAAAATCCTCAGATCCGTCTGGCAGCGCAAGAACAGGAGCTAGACACTGAAGTTGCTTTAAAGTCTGGAATGCATTCTCCTGAGCCTCACCCCAATGAAACTTAATATCCTTTCGGGTTAACTTGGTTAACGGACCAGAAAGCTTCGAAAAATCTTTAATAAAGCGTCTGTAATAACCTGCTAATCCAAGGAAACTCTTGATCTCTGTCGGCGTTTTAGGAGCGTTCCAATTCATCACAGCTTCTATCTTTGACGGATCCACTTTAACACCGTCGTCACATATTACATGACCCAGAAATTGAACTTCGCGCAACCAAAATTCACACTTCGATAACTTAGCATACATTTTGTGTTGCTTTAAAATCTCCAAAACTTGTCGCAGATATTGATCATGCTCATCCTCCGTTTTATAATACACCAGAATATCATCAATGAACACAATGACGATCTTATCCAAGAATGGTCGGCACACCCGGTTCATCAGATCCATGAATACTGCAGGAGCGTTAGTCAGACCGAACGGCATTACAAGGAATTCATAATGACCATATCGCGTACGAAAAGCTGTTTTCGGTATATCCTTTTCGGCTACTCTTACCTGTTGGTATCCCGACCTCAAATCAATCTTCGAGAAGTATGAAGCCCCCTGAAGTTGATCAAACAAGTCATCTATCCTTGGCAACGGATACTTATTCTTGACGGTTCTCTTATTCAAATCTCTGTAATCAATACACATTCGCAAAGTTCCATATTTCTTCTTTACAAACAACACTGGTGCACCCAAGGCAAAGAGCTTGGACCTAATAGTTCCTGTGTCTGAGTCATCATTTCCCGAATCTCTGAAGAAGCTAAGCGATACGGAGCTTTCGCAATAGGTGTAGTACCAGGTATTAGATCAATCTTATATTCCACATCACGAACTGGCGGCAATCCTGGTAAATCGTCAGGAAATACTTCCAGATACTCCGAAACAACACGAACATCGATAACAGGTCGCTTCTCCTTCTTCACATCGATAGCATAAGCTAGAAAGGACGCACACCCTTTGTCTAAAGATTTTCTTGCCTTCATGTACGAGATAAACGGAAGAGAAGATTGAGATCTATCCCCACGAGCCACGACATGCGAACCATCAACCAAATGAATAGTAACCAGTTTCTTATGACACTGGATACTAGCTCTATGGTGACTTAACCAATCCATGCCTATCACTAAGTCAAACCCCGGAATAGGCATCACCAAACAGTCTACAGGGAAACTAGTACCATCAATATTAATATGTACTCCAGACACAGAAGTAGTTACCGGCACTATATTACCATCAGCTATTTCTACTTCTAAAGGTGTAGTGTTCACAGAAGCAGGTAATTTCAGTTTATCACATAAAGTCATATAAATAAATGATCTATTTATACCAGAGTCAAACAAAACACGTGCAGGCATAGAGTTAATTATGAACATACCAGTAATCACATCATCACTGCCGGTTGCTTCCTTGGCAGTCATCTTGAAAGCCCTGCCTTCCGCAGAAGGTGTAGTTTTTCTCTTCTGACCTGCAGAAGACGATCCCCCGGTATTTCCTACCCCCGCCCCGGTCCCCGCTGATCTCAACTTAGGACAAGTTCCAGCTCTGTGTCCCTCTTCCTTGCAATTCCAATAAACATAGGTATTAAAACCTACAAGCAGTCAAATCATGGCCAGTCTCAACACACCTCAAACATCTACGAGTTTACGGTGTGCAGGGTCCGGTGTGACGAGACTTACAGCTACCACACCATGGTTTTCCTTGTGGAGATCCTGAATTCCTGAACTTCTGATCCGCGTTACCATGGTAATTCTGCCCCTTACCCTTACCTTGATTCCCACTGGAGCCTCCACCAAACTTGTTGAAAGATCCTCTATTCATCTTTTCCCGATCTTTGGCGTCTGATTCTGCAGCTCTTGCCAATGTGAATGCTTGTACAAAGCTTTCACCAAATGCTGAATTTGTGAATGTTCATCTGGAACCCACTGCCTTGCAAATCTCAGTGTCTCTTGAAATTTGCTGATTAACTTGTCAACAGACATCTTATCAGTTTGTGCTAAATCCAGAAACTTCCATTGAATTCTAGCCATATCAAAAGCATTACAGAACTGCTCACAGAATTTATCCTGGAATTGCTCCCAGGTTATGGAGTTAACAATTTCTCGTGGCAGATGCGTAGTCAAAGAATCCCACCATGTCAGAGCTTGATCTTTTAATCGTCTGGTAGCAAACTTTACCCATTCAGACCTCTCACAACTGCAAGCCTCCAACGCTTTCACAGTCTCCTTCAACCAATTCAAGGTTACATTCGGATTCGAGCTTCCCAAATATTCCGGTGGTCCACAAGCCATGAAATCCTTGTATTGGCACTTATCCCTAACTTCCTGTTGCGGAAACCACGGAATAAAGAAATTTGCTGCTGGGGTTGGTGTTGAGTAGATACTCCTTGTGGTAAATTAACAAATGGAAAAGATCCATAAGGAGTTGATACTGTGCTCACAGGAGCTGTGGTATAGACAGGCGGCGGAAACGTTTGGGTATACGTAGCTGTTATCCTGGGCATCTGAATTGTGGAAGTTGGTTGTGAAGATTGAGTTTGGTTCTGCTGTTGTTCCAACTGTTGTATTCTATCCCTCAGAGTCTGTAAGGTATCTTCCAGTTGCAGCACATAATCTTGATTATCAGACTCGCCATTATGTGAGGTACCTGCTCTATGCTGGTCATTCGCTGCAGTAGAGGACAAATTGTTGTTGCGTCTTCTTGGGGACGGAGGGGTAGGTACCAGGCTCTCGTTATTATCAGCCATAATCTGTTCTACACAAAATCAAACCAGTTGTCAGCTTATAATCCATTAGTACAAACGTCATATTCTCTATAGCTACATTGCGATAAAACCCAATTCCGAGCAAAATGTCAATTCCGATAAAACCCAATTCCGAGCAAAATGTCAATTCCGATAAAACCCAATTCCGATAAAACCCCAATTCCGATAAAAAATTAGGGCAACAGTTCATTTCTATCGGAATTCACATATTCCTATCATTTTGGTCGGATTCATACCAATTCCGATAAAAGATAATCGGAATTACCAAATTCCGGCTCATTCAATCAACAATTCCGACTAATGCATAACATAGATTCCGACTAACTCATATTTTCAATTTCAACTTCAATCCTAACTGATTTTAAGCATGCTTGTTAATCTACTTTCCAGAAATCATTCTAAACATGTATTGAACATAAATTAACATCAATTACTAACATGTATACAATCTAGATCATTACTTCATCATACAAGCTTCAATTGGAATTTCACATATATATTTATATATCAATAAAACCGAGTTTTAACATCAATTAATCAACATAATACAGTATTCTAACCTCTTTGCAAATCAAAATCAGATAAATATCAAGATGCTAGCAAATTGTTGGTTCCTTTTCTTTCTTCTTCCTTCTCTCGGCCGAACACACCACAAAACACACACTTACACTCTCAATTTTTCTAAATTGCATGAAGAATGAAGGTGGGTGGCAATTTAGGTGGTGTTTATGTGCCAAAACCGCCACATCACAATCCACTATCAATTAAATAACATATAATTGACAAATAATACATATTAATCAATTAAAACTATTAAATCACAAAATTCAATTTATTAAACATACCCCTAAAGTTAATTAAATTAATTACCTTATTAATCTAGGCCGGTGAGGAGGGTGTTACAAAAAGCTTAAAGCGGCCCGTGATAGACAGAAAGTATATGCTGACCCTAAATGCGATCGGGTGTTCTTGAAAGTTTCTCCCTGTAAGGGTGTGATTCGTTTTGGTAGAAAGGGTAAATTAAGTCCGCGTTACGTTGGTCCATTTCGGATCATTCACAAGGTTAATGAACAGACTGTTACCCTTGAGTTGCCTCCAGAGCTTTCTGGAATTCACAACACGTTCAACGTGTTTTATCTGCATAAGTGCAAGGTGGAGGAGAACCAGATTCTGCCTCTGCAAAAATTGAAGGTTGACACTTCAAAGCGCCTAGTTGAAGAACCTATCGAGATACTTGGTTCTAAAACCAAGAAATTGTGTAGAAAGATGATTAAAGTGGTGTTAGTCAAATGGAAGCATAACCTGGGTTCGAACATGACCTGGGAGACGGAAGACGACATGAAAGCTCGATACCCTCACTTGTTTGTAGATGATCAGATTTCGAGGACGGAATATTCTTAAGGGGGTAGATTTGTAACACCCCAAAGTGGGGCCTAGCTGTAAACTGTTGTACATGTAGTTTTACTAGTTGTACGTTGACGTTAATTGGTGTTTTGTTATTAACTGTAGTATACATGTTGTTAAATGGTGCTTAATGTGTTAATTGGTGTTTTAAACGTGAAATGGTGTTAATTAGTGTTAAATGTGGATAAAATGTGGTATTATGAAAAGTGTCATAAGTTGACCAAGTTGATAAATAGTTGAACGGTTTTAGATAATGGTTCTAAAAATATCTCCGTTAGTTTAAACGGATAACCCTAAGTTGTGTTTTAAGTTGAATAGGAGAACAAAATACCCGTGAGGGGTATTAGTTAATAAGTCGGCCTAAGGGCCTCCCTTATCTCCTGTTAACACATTCATACACACACTCATACACCTACATACGTACTAAACACCTACACATACACACACTTGGAGATTTTGGAGGAAATCAAAGAAGGAAGTTAAGCTCAAGTTGTTCCAATAGTTGATTCAAGCTTCAAGATCTGTTTCTGTAGCATTTAACATATGATTTGTAAGTTTTATTGTTTAAAACCTAATTCTTGAGTCAAAGTGGTAAAAGGATCCATTTTTATGGATTCAGTTGTGTTTTGGTGATTATTTTATGTTAGAAAGGTGTTGCTAATCTTATGTGTATGTTATAAATCGAGTATAAACACTTGAATACGGATTCAAGTTGGATTTGGTGTCAAAAAAACTCGTAAAACAGCGGCTGTGTTCGAACAGAGCAAAAACACTCTGTAACAGTGGTCCTTGCGGTCGCAAGCCTGGTCTTAAGTCCTTACGGTCGCATGCATGGAGTCTTGCGGTCGTAGGAGGTTGTTGTCATGGTTTACCACCTACGGGTGATGGAATGAAGCCTACGGGCGTAGGTACATAACTTACGGCCGTAGGTACCCAAGGAACGACCCTTGCGGTCGTAGGGATTATCCCTTACGGCCGTAAGAGTGGGTGAATTGGGAAGGACCCTTGCGGTCGCAAGGAGATCCCTTACGGTCGTAAGGATAGTTTTGAATTGGCCCTTGCGGCCGTAAGGAAACCCCTTGCGGTCGCAAGCAGGGGTTTTATGCTGACAGCTTTGTAGTTTTGTGTTTTAAGCCTCGTTAAATGTCGTTGATTGGTGTCTAAGCCTGAACCTAATGTGTTAGGTGATTCGGACGACTCTGTGTGTTCTTGGGATTCCCGAATTCATATCTGCCTCCTGTTATCTGGAGGTGAGTACCGGTTTCCCATGAGTCTCAGTAGGTAAGTTATCTGTTGTACATGTTGACACGTGATTGGTGTATTGATACGTGAGACACAAGGTATGCTATGATAGAATTATACACACATGCTTGTTTATCAGTATGAAAGATATTGCGGTATTTATATGCGCGCATGACTTGGATCCTTACTGGATCAGCTAATTGTTTATGAGATTATGTCCGGACACTGAACGGGTGAACAACTGAGGTCAGTTAGGTAGACGGGTGATAATATCTGGCTGGGTTCCCAGGGTCCTTAGGGGCTATGAATTGGGGAACTAACGGTACTCATGAGTATACGCTTAGGTATGGTTCTGCAGGCCACCGTTCCTCTATGGAATTGGGTTCCTTGCTTAGGCTGGAACCAACATGATAGACAGAGTGTACCACGTGGACTGCTTTTCGCTCCCCCACTGGTGCAATTGGTTGCGACTGATTCCCTGGCTTGGGTTGTTGAGCGGGGCTAGCTACCCTGCAAGACACGACTCCTGCTGACATGATTGGCGCGCCGCAAGATGATAGGATAGCCCTGTGTGTTGTTCCTTTATGTGATAGACTGCTTATTGATGCTTATGTGTAATTGGTGCTCACTAGCTAGTTGTAGCTAACGGTGCAAGATTTCTCTTTTTCGCTGGTTGATGCTAGAGGCCTGGTGAGGCGGGTACTGGTGGTAGTTTTTTGTTGTAATTATCTTTTGGGGAACACGTCTGTTGTAATTATGGATCCGATGGTCGGTTTTAGTAGGTAACGCTTGTAGTTTGAACTTGGCTTATTTTTTTGATGTAATTAATTGGCCGAATTAATTAACGTGGCTTTTGTAAATGGCGTTTAATTTCGCTGCACGCTTTTGATAATTGTCGTTAAAAAGTTTAAATTAACTCTAATTTTAAGCTCGTTAGAGGTGGCGTTACAGTTTTAGATAAATGAGGTAGAGGAGAGTGTGTGAAAGAGAGATATGAGACCGTGTGTGTGATTTTAATCTTATAACTGTTGGTTATTTAAAATTTATTAAAAGTTAAAGAAGATAAAACGACCTAAAAGTCGTTGGTATACATGCACAAGAGGGATTTAACAGAGATGATAAACTAAAATAATTAAAAAGGACTAAAGTTAAAAAAAAAGTGGGCAAACCACCAATTTTATAGCTTTTTAAGAAAAACCAAACTAATAGTTTATTGCGAGTTAAAGAACCATTTTTGTGATTAAATATAAATAATATGGGATTAAGGAGGATTGATTGGAGAGATTGCAAGGCATATTTGGAAGGAATGAGATTTGTGGCCACAATGATGTTTTGCACAAAACAGGTAGGCCCCTCATTTTTTTAAAGTCCAACAAATAAATACTCCATGCATTGCGCATGAAATGCTTGATTTGACTCCTAAATTTAGTATTCTATGCATTTGTTTTAGTTCTTCAACGTATAATCTAAGGTTGACCACAATTTCATCTGTCTACTTGATTATATTTCGACAATAACATGTGAATAAGGGTGTTATAAATACTCAAACTTGACTAACCGACTCCAATTAGCTTATTAGGGATTATTTAGGGTCATGTTTTTTAGGGTATGAAATACTTTATGTGGTTGATTTGATAAAACTGAACTATTAACAAGGTCGTGTTTTGGGTTAGTTTTCATGTCGTACAACACTCCTACATGCGAATGTGTGATTTAAAATTTGTTATTTTTTATGAATGCGAAATGAAAATGTTTAATGCTTACTAAATGAAAGAACTTATGTAAAATGTAATTTGACATGAAAATACAACAAATAGTATGCATAGTTTTATTATATAAAGAATATGTTTTGCAGGGGTATTTTTGAGGGAGTGTATGAGGTGCAACCGTACAGGACCCACGTCTCAGAGGCAGCCCGAATTTTTATATACATATATCATTTTAGCACGGTTTTTCGTATATTGATACAGATATAATTGATTAGATACTTAAATGATTCATAAGATAATCTTAATATATTAATTCCTAATATTTATATAATATATATTTAATATAAAAGGTTATATACTTAAGTGATCTTTACGTTGTATTTATTATGCGATACAAATATACAATAGTGAAAGTTATTCATTTTTAGCGAGTATCAATAAATCATTTTCAATTTCAATATTTGATTACGTTCGAAAGTTATTAATTTCAAGTGAGTGTCAATTAATTATTTTAAAATTTAAACCGATTATGTATTGGGATAGGATATTTGCGTGCTTCTAGCATCATTTATCATAGTTGCTTCCACAATCATAAATATATTAAATGAGGGGTATCTTAGTTATTTCATCATAAGCCCAAGTTCATTCAAATCCATACGCTAGTACTATTTGTAACCACCATAAATGCTCATTAATATGGAAATTTTGGACATTTATATGTTTACCCCAACGTACCATGAATTCACGTCCGAGTGGATGGATTATTATTTAACGAGACTTGATTTTTTCAAAATATCAGTTATAAAAAAGTCATCAATGAGCCGCCAAATTATTAATTAACCATTAATTTATTTCTAATCAAGATTGGTTCTCGTAATATTCGCAATAAAAATGTTTCTCAAATGCCTCTTGTAACATCCTGAAAATGGGCCTAGAAGTACCTAGTTGTACCTCGTGCTCAAATAGTTGTACAGTGACTTTAAGTGATTTTAAATTAGTGTGTTTTAAGTTGATAACGCGTGTTATGCGTTAATCAAAGTGATTATATGAAAAGTGACAAACGTGGTTAAAAGTGATAAATTATTAAACGATTTCGTGTAATGATTCCGTAGATATCCCCGTTAGTTAAAATGGGATAGTGTGTGTCAAGTTGTAAGTTGGAAAGGGGAACAAAATACCCGGGTTTAATTTATTAAACCCAAGGTCGGTTCATAACATTCCCTTATCCCTTCATTTGTTACAAACACAGTAACATTCATACACACATACGTGAGCATAAACCCACACACACTTTGGAGCCTTGGAAGAAATCAAAAGGGAGTTGCTAATTTATGATTCAACAACTGATTCAAGGGGATAATCAGTTCCTGTTGTGCGTGATTAGCTGATTTGGTAAGAGTTCTTGTGTGTGAACCTAGTTTTTGTAGTTTGAAAGTGATACACCAAATTAATGGTGTAAATTGTGTAATAGTGGTGGGTTTTGATGTTTAAAGGGTTTGTAAGTGTGTATATATGTCAAACAAAGGGTATAAGTGGTTAGAACTGAGTTTTGATCGATTAAGATGTCAAAAATGTGATTTACAGCACCTGTGCGAGAACAGAGTCGAAGAACACTGCGTCGGGAGTCCTTGTGGTCGCAAAGGGGAGTACTTGCGACCGTAAGGGGTGTCTTGGTTCCTTGCGATCGCATGTCATGTGCTTGCGATCGTAAGGGGTGTTTGTGATTTACGCGCTGCGTAAGTTTTTTAGGGTCGCGTCGCGTAAATTTGTGATGTGATCGCATGTGTTACTCTTTTGACCGTAAGTCTTGTATTTGTGCTATGCGATCGCATGGTAGGTCCATGCGATCGTATGGGTCTGTTTTGTGGTGTTTACCGCTTACGAGCGAAGGAAATAAGGTTTGCGACCGTAAGTATGTAACTTACGATCATAACCAACCCTAGAATCATGTTTGCGATCAAAAGGTGATGTCCCTTGCGATCGGAAGCATGAGTTGGGAAAAGAAGAACCTTTCCGATCGCATGGGGTATCCTTGTGATCGCATGGCTGTTCTGTAGGGGTCCCTTACGACCGCAAGGCGGGTCCTTGCGACCGCAAGCGGGGGATCCAACCTGACAGCTTGTTAACTTGTGTTTTAACCCATATGTGCTATGCGTAAGTGATAACCAAGCGTGTGTATGATGTGTTAGGTGTACCGGAGGAACCGGAGGACACGAGTGGTGTATTTGCTTAGCAAAGGCTCCAGGTGAGTACCGGTTTTCCCATGAGACTCAATAAGTAGGGCTATCTGTTGTGTGCTGAAGCGAGTTATAGTGATAGTGACGTGTTGTGATATAACATGAGTAATTGTGATTGTGATAGTGATGATAGATAAGTGATAGTGACATGTTGTGAAGTAACACGTGTAATTGTGATTATGATAGTGACCATAGATAAGTGAAGTGATACGAGATAGACCCAAGTAGGGTTATGACTTGTGTGACGATTATGTGATATGTTTAAAGTGTAAATTGTCTTCTGCTCATCAAGAATGAGCAGAAGCTAATGTGATATAGTTATACAGTGATGTATGTGATGCCATGTGATAATGTGTATGTGCATGCAAATGGATCCTTATTGGATCAGTTATGTGTTTTTATGTTATGTCCGGACAATTGGGGGACTGTACCACAGTTCCTGGAGATTGGTTAAGGTCAGCCACTTAGGCTGGTCCCTGGGGGCCCAATAGGGTCTGGTATTGGGGGATTAACGGCACCGAGTGTATACGCTTGGTGACGGCTCTGCAGGCCACCGTTCCTTGACGAAGATGGGGTTCTTGACGTAAGTCGGAACTGGTTATATAAAGGGGTTCTTGGCGTAAGCCGGAACTGGTTATAAAATGGGGTTTCTGGTGCAAACCGGAACTGGTAAACGCGATGGTGGGTTGCTCTTCGCTTCCCACCAAAGCGGACGGTTGTGATTATTTCTCAGCTGGATTGTTGAGCCAGGCTAGCTACCTCGCAAGATATGATCCTGCTGATATGTCGGCACACTGCTATGTGATAGCTTAGCTCTGTGTGCCTTAATGTGTTACGATATCATGTTTATTGATACTTATGTGTAAATTGGTGCCCACAAGCTAGTTGTAGCTAACGGTGCAAGATTTCTTTTTTCGCAGGTTTGAGACTGATGGCCTGGCGAGCTTGGGTTACTCATGGGTAATAATAGTAATTATGTTTGTGGAACACTAATTGTTATTTTTGTGCATGTGATCCGATGGTCGGTCGTTAGTCGTGGTAACACCTGTTTGTGAAATGGTAACTAGTCAGATAACAATCTGATATTTTTGTAAATGGTGATTATATCTGTTGCCAGCCTTTGGTAAATAAGTTTAAATTGGCGCTAATTTTAAGCTAGTGAAACCCGGTGTTACACCTCTCATATATATATATATATATATATATATATATATATATATATATATATATATATATATATATATATATATATATATATATATATATATATATATATATATATAGGGTGGGGATCTAATGCGAACGGCTCCCACATTACGAACGATGCAAACGACTGAGATGCACTAGAACAAAACACTGCATCTATATGCAGCAAAATTAATTGGGGCAAAATTCATAGGAGAAAATGCGACAGAGGCTTATATATAGATATAAATGTTATAATTTTTCAAAGTCCACTTAATAAAATAAAAATATTAGAAAGCTCATATTTCAAATACTTATTTTATAAGTCATAGAAATATATATTAGGGATTTGATGACAAAGATTTTAAGTAATGTTTTAGTTGTGTTGAAGCTGCACTTAAGTATGATGGACAATTAGATCTTGATGCAAATGAACTTTATATGAAGTTGAAGTTGCTTCACATGTTTTTACGCAGTGAAACTATAAAACCTAATTATGTGTTAATAAATCTTAAACAAGTTGATTGCTTTCCTAATGCAATACAAGTGAAGCATATTAAAGTTTTTAAAAACTTAAGTTAGTAACGTCTTACTTATTGTCCAAAATGTCACAAAAAACACTTAATGGATTGAAAACAATAGTTATTAAGGATGATATACCGGAGGGAATTGCTTATAAAAAGTTGATCCATAACTTTGTTTCTAGTAATGCTAAAAGAACTTTATGATTCCTATACCTACAATATGTAATACCATTTTTTAATTTAATTATTTATATAACAAATATCGTAGTTTCAAGTTTCAACAAAAGATTTCTTTTATGAGTGTGGGCCCAATTTTTTTCTTCGCACAGGGCCATAAAAATTTCACAAGATGCTCCTAATGTTTTGACAGTAATAGTTGAGTTTAGTAAGTGTTTGATCAAAATTACTCACCTCTTTATTCACATGTGAAATAACTCAACTCAATGATAACCTTAATAGAATACGTTCCAACTTTGTTATTATTCTTGAAACTTTCCCCTAATTTTACACGAATTTTGCAACTAACCTTGAAAAAGTTAAATATTTTAAAAAACTAGTACTTCGAAACAACAAAATATATTCTTTTATAGATGACAAAAAAATCTTTTTTGAGCTTGAAAATTTACTTTTTTGATTTTAAACACTTAGACGCGATTTGTTTTCTGTAATTATTATTTATTTTTCACTTATGTCTCGGTATAGAAAAACATAATAGTATCCATAATGAAGCTCGTGAATCCACGATGACAAGGAAGAGCAAGGATATAACAAGCCATATAACTTGTGGCAACCATTGTCGATGGTTCGCGAAAGCCTCGTTGTTTTAATCATTGTGATGGTGGTAGCGAGCTAAGGGTGTTCGTGAAAGGTGTTTTTGCTACTTTTCCCCTTTTCAACGGCTGACGTGGCGGTTAGCTAGTGGTGATAGTGATCCATGTATTACTATGAATGTTAGTACTACGTTGGTGATGTTATGGTGATTAACGATATATGTCAATAATACATACTAATGCTTTACCAAATAAAGTGATACATATTATCGGTACGTACTTTAAGTGAAAAAATATTTGTTTGTTTAAGTTAGATATATTAATATTAACTATTATTTATGAAACTATAAATCTTGTACCCTCTTCCTCTTTTTTATGTTTTTTTATTTTTATTTTTTTGGTTAACCATGTTATTCTGTAGACTGTATATGAATAGAAATAATTCATGTAAAATTTACAAAAGAAACAGTTATAAATCATATTTAGATTTAAAGAATTTCTTTTCTTTTTGCAAATTTGTTAAGAAAATGGTAGCCCAATTAATTCGACTCAATCTGTTAAGTGGGCTTCTGATGAGTGATGACTGATGAAGTCTAGCTTTTGTTTTCAAAGCCTTTATCTATCATGCTAAATTAATTATGGGTTATGGGCTGGGTGGACTCATAATGGTTAAAATGTAAACATTTTAAATGTTTTCCATGGTAACTTTCTGTACGGTAAAAATAAAAAAAATATAAAATATGTTAAATATAAATCTGAATATGTTCTTGAAAGAGTTGTTGTCAGCTTGATGCGAACGCTTGCATGATTGAATTGAATGTAACACGATATCAAACGGCTGATTTTATATGTACCCTTTAATATGTTAAACTAGGAATTTATAGCTCGCGTGTTGCGCCTGGTTTTATAAATATAAAATTTTATTATAACGATAAATCATATAATTAGGTTGATCTACGTGATAAAAACTTATATGCTAATGACACAAATTTAAGAATATTCTTTCACTAAAAAAACAAAAGTAGCAACGTTAAAAGTTCTGGTTATTCTATAACAACTTATTTACACCTTGACTAAACGATCAAACTATAATATTATGTATGCCTACATAAGATCCATTCTAAACTGAAGCTTAATAGTTAAATCAATTTAACTTAAATTTTAATGCTTATACAATTAAAAAATAAAGGTTAATGGTTTGACAAACATAAGCATAAGCTTTAAAGTTAAACTATTAAAAAAACTTAATAGAGTTTAATCGAAATAGAGTTTAAATTATTTTTAATCTTAATTAAAACTCTTAAATAAATAAATATATTAAATATTGTTTACATAAAATTATAGCAAACATATATATAAAATTTACGTTTGTAAGAGAAAAAAAAAAGATAGATTCGATGCTTTAAGAAAATAAAAGTTAAAAAGAGTAAAAATAATACTATGACTAAAAAGAAGTTAAAAAAGGTTAAAAATCGGAATCCGGCGAAAAGGATTGAAAAGAATACAACGATTTATAAAATACAAAATAAAAATTCAGGATATTGTACAGCAGGATTCGAACCTGCAGCTTCCGGCTAACATACAAAGGTGTTTACCGCTCCGCCCAGCCCACGTTTTGTTATAAAGACGAGAAACTGAATATATATTGTAAAAGTGTTTTTTTCCTTGTATTTATGGTATAGTAATTCGTAGTGTGTACCTAGCTAATACCTAAATCCGCGACTAGTTACGGGTGACTTATGCCAATGGGTTTTAGCTCATTTGGTAAGGCGCCCTCCTTCCTCGCAAGAGGTTGGGGGATCAAATTTTGCTGCATGCAGCGGGTTGAGGGTTTTTCCCTTATGGGTTTCCTTCATGGAGTGAAGGTGTGGTGCTCGAACCTTGGTTAAAGTCAAATAACGAGGGGTGGTTGAAAACCCGTCACCAAGCAATTCGAACACATACTGGAGAGGCGGGGAAGTGTCCCAATTGCCGGTAAAAAAAAAGTTACGGGTGACTTATTTGGTTGTTTTCAAATGCATTTGTATAAAGTTGTTGACGAGATTATATATGTTGAATGAAGGTCTTAAATAAATTTTGTAAGTAGATTTTTTCACGGATCAAAGCCGATGAGTTTTAACATAGCAAATTAGCAACACAAATGAGCTCTTAAAGTTTATTCTTTAATATTAAAAACTTATAACAACTATTTATAAGTAATGTATTATTCATGCCTTGATTTATAAATTGTACTCGGCCAGATGTAACTAATATAGAACTAGCGTATTAATCGGGTCACATACAAGAGAAAAAACATATGTTTAAAATTAGAGATGTGTTATAAAGCATTTTACAAATACTTAAATTCATATACATCCAAATAGTTATTTAGAAATAATTATTTGAATTTTATATGTAAAGGTAATTTAGAGATTGTCTAAATACGAAATAAAAGGTTATTACTAAACTACCCTCCTTATAAAAGTGATACTCCCATCTCCTACAACATCTCAAACACTTACTAAAATTTGAACCCAAGCTGTTCTATAATCTATTCATCATTTCATTAGTTGGAACCTAATTACAACCCTTATTTCTCCATTGATCAGTTGGAACCTAATTACAACCCTTATTTCTTAAAAAACAAGTCGTCAAAATTTATAAAAACGAGTTTGGCAATATTCAAACCAATACATGTATCAGGCAAGTAACACAAACCAAGACGTGCGGGTCAGTCTCATAGGTCTTTGCATCCCACACGGTAGCTAGCCGTATCAACAATACCCAAAAGGGGAATAGCCCACGCCACCTAAGTACGTAAAGGAGCACCCAGGAGTCCACGTCTACGCGTTAAGACAAGTCACGGTTAGTCAACCACCTCGAGCCGAATGTGAGAATCGTCAAGCTATTCACCTCTCTAATGGTACTAATCCATTAACCGTCAAGAGTAGAATGACCCTCTCAAGGTCATTCACCTCTTCGGTGAGAGTATAACGCACTTCGGATCACATCCAAAACAATGTTGATACCAAGAGAATAACACCATCTTATTCCAGACATCACGTGTCACACACACCAACAAATATTAACATCATTAGCATAGTGAGGACTATCACTATGTTCATCCCCAATCTCAACAATCAATGAACACTCAAAGGCATAACATCAACATAGCAAGCATACTATCTTATTGCTCCACAAACAAAATAGAACACTTCAAAGCAAATCAATTTATCATGCATAAATCAATCTTAGTGTCCAATCTAGCAAACAATGAAACTCAAAGGAATAACATTAGCATAGCAATTACAATGTGCATTCATATCTCCTACAAAGAGCTTTAGCATCATAATGTGCATACACATGAAGTGTAGCATATCATAAGCAAGAACATATCATCCCAGCGTGTATAAATGTCTCCTACATGAAGTATCTCACTACGTCGTAAATATTGCAAACATGAACCATCACATGTGTACTAACATCTCCTATATGAAGCATTTACCACATTGTGCAATGTCAGATCATCAATTAATCACTTATAATCATTGTGCATTGAATATATCCAACCTATGGAGTATTGACATCATATTAAGATCTCATAAGAATAACATATCTCTTAAACTCATTGCCAAAAATAAACACACATGAAGACTTAAAATCATTATAAAGACAAGTATACGCAGGGTATACTCACCTAATGGTGTGATGAGGATCACGAACCAAACCAAAGGCAACAAGCTCACTAGAGCTCCAAATAACTTTCATCTCTGAACAAGAGTAAACAAAATAACCCCATTCAAGATAATTCATTATCATCTTCATAGATTATGCAATGGACTGTTCATCTTTGTCTTCATAGATTATTCAATGGACTGTTCATCTTCATCTTCATCTTCATATGCAATGGACCGGATCTCTTAATATTCAGATTATTAAAGTGATATTTACTCTATTTTTTAATAATTTAAATCAAGATGAGCTGTTGTGAATGACTTGCTATTATAGGTCATCATACATCAAATGGTAAATTTAGAAAGTTGAATTATTAAATGGCATTTTTTAAAGTTATATATATATACAATAACAAAAGATAACAACTTCAGTATTTTTTCGAAAACTAAACCCTGTTTCATCCATAATAAAACTAATACATACATTTAAAACTTGATTAAAAAAGTGGATTGTTTATCTACCTCAATTAATTTCTGAACATTTTTTAATTATTAGAAATCATGTATTAGCGTTCCTTTGTTGATTCCAAATTGAATGCTTATTATTTGTTTTCACCAACAAAGTCCACCTTTTGAAAGAATAATAAAAGCAATCTATATCCCACATCGGAAATTCAACACAAGTAAATATCTGTTTATTAAGTGGGGTTGTGGACCTCTGAATGTGTTCGTAAGAAGGAGAGATGGTTGGCATCTCCCCTGACAGGGACGGGAACGGCCTTCGGGCTTCCTTGTTAACACATCCGGTTAAGGCTACCCACTTCGGTGGATCTCTAACCCAATTTTTTAACAACATTTTTGCAACCATGGTACAACACTTACTGCACGAGTTACAAGTCAAACTGACAACAACGAACAAAGAAATTGCTTTATAAAGAAGATTAGCAGCCATGTGCTGAGACATCCTTTTATTCCCAGATCAGATTGAATGCAAGTATGCAACCAAGTGTCATAAATATAAAGTTACATAGCCTGAGTAGCAGCATAAATATTTGCTATACATAAATATAACAATAATTAATATATATGAATAATTGGTTGACAAACATGACAACATAATTCATACAATACACACTTCATACATATATATATATATATATATATATATCTTACTATGTAACACCTGAAAAATGCATAGTGTGGAACCCCGAATAATCTAAATCACCAATCTTCCACTACCTTGTTTGAGGAGAGCTTTGAGCTTGAGTTTGACTCGAGAGCTGCTCTGTGGACACTGTCTGACCCTGAGGAAACATCAAACCACCGACTGAAGTACTTGAATGAGGGGACCTTTCTGAGAATGAGACCGAAGGAGTGATGGTCATGTATGGTGCAATTGGTATGTCGGATGGACCGTAGCTCACGGCGGTTCCTGGAAGAGGGTGGTCAAATTTGCAGGTGCGCCCGAACTTGCAGTGTCCATTTTGCATGTAAAAATTGCAAGGCTCCACCCCCTGTTCATGTTCATTCAAACAAGTTTTTATCTGAAGAAATCATCTGGTTAACTGAGAAAAAAAATTATTCTGCAAGTTTCATGGGTTTGAATGCCATCAATCATATGTTTACAGTTTACACCGAGACAAAATAAGTAAAAAAGAATGAATCTTATCAGAGTTGTAATTCTCAAACACAGATAAAAAGTTAACTCACAAGTTATGTCAATTCTTAGATACACTATAAAATGACTCTACTTGCTATAAATATTACTATGATCATAAGACTTTAAAGCTTAAAAAACTAAAAAGATTCATTATTATTCTGTTTAGAAAGTGACAAACTTGAATTTCCAATATAAGAGATGGACAGAGCAAATGCATGAGATAATTTATAATCTTAATTGATTAATATTACATTCACACAGACCCTCAACACATGTAGCCGCTTATAATGTGCAACATAAACTATATTATCATTCAACATTTCAACTGATGATAACTTCAGTGGTAAGAAGTAAGATCAGAACATAATTATCAAAAAGTCATTGTCCGTAAGAAATACTAGTCAGGTTCTACAATAAGATTAGAACACTGTTATGCAACAACAAAGTATGTTATGTTTTCATGATAAAATAATAACATGCTTACCGGGCGCAGAGGGAGACCAATGGGGCTGAGCACACAATTATCCTTTGATATTGCCCAATCTGGTGGATGATGAAACTTACAAGAGGCCCCAAACTTACAATCACCAGTTTTCATGTAGTACTGGCATTCGGGTTGACCGGGTCTTTCTGGAAATAGCTTTTCTGTTGGACCACTAGTTATCGGGCCAGGAGATGGTGTCAAAGGACGATATTGTGCTGCAAAAGAGGGAGCTGAAGTATTGACTCCATATACAGAAGGTTGAGCACCCGGAGACAGGACCGGGCTCACACGCCCCTGCATCTCATAAACTATTGACACAATAAGAGCTACATATACATACACGTGCATATAACAAGTTGGAAATTATATTCTTTCTTACCGAGTAAGGACTCCAATTTGGTAAAGGAACCATGCCAGGTGAAAGTAATATGGTGCCATAAGCACCTGGAGGGTATGAACTGGGTACTAATGGTGGTCTTGCAATCCTATAGCTGGCTGATGGTGATGGACCAACATATTGTTCAGCTGAAGGAGACTGCACTGTTGAATAAAATGGACGTGCAGATGCAGCTGCTGGCATTGATTCGCCAGTAGGTTGAGGATGATGGAATTTACAAGTTATACCAAATTTGCACTGCCCCGTTTTCAAATAGTAGGAGCATTCTTTCTCATCCTGTTTTATACATTTTAAAAAAATTAGCAGCTTTCACATTGGTACACAAGGTAGAAAGAGTTACTTGTATGAGAGAAAAAAACATGAGAGGAGAGAAATAGTTACTGGTCTTAATGGATATCCGTAAGTATTTAGTGGCACGTTACTCAATGATCCACCCGCGTGTCTAGGGTGGTGAAACTTGCACGATGCACCAAACTTACAGGTGCCTGTTCTTAAATAATACTGCATAATTTCAAATAAACAAGTGAAACACTGCAGCATTCAGAAAATTCAAACAATCAAACGGATTCTATGCATTACAGACATAAATTTGAGTACAAATTTTCAGAAGTTATATTAAAACAGAGTACCTGGCAAGGAGGTTCTCCAGGTCGCTCTGGGTAAGCTCCCCCTCCTGCGGTTCTTGCAGCTCCTCCAGCCTACCAAGCATTAGAGCTTGAATTTATAAAAACTCCAAATCGGTGATCTCACCGTATTGAAATTGATAAGTGACTACAGTTTATGGGTGCTCTGCTTCATTTCATGCAGGAGTGGGATTATAATTTGTAATATATGCATATTACTTAGTTTACTCTGTTTTTCTTTTTCTATTCTTGTTACATATAGCAATGCTCAAATTGTTAATCATAACCAGATCCTAGATATCATTTCTGTGGCTAAATCATATGTAAAATAACAGGAATAAATGTCTAAAAGTCATCTATATGCTTTAGCATTATTAACTGGGCATGATAACTGATAAAAACAAACAAAAAATGTAAGCTTTATTGATAAGAATCTTGAAATAAGCAAATGATCAAAGGGATTACCGAGCTACTACGATCCGGAGGGTGATTATATCTGCACTTGCTACCATATCCACATGTCCCAGTTCGCATATAGTAAGCACAATCGGCCATTCCAGGTCTCTCCGGATAAAACTCACCACCTCTTCCCCCCCACAACCCCAACCGTCTCATCGATTCTACATACATTCCCCAAATTACCACATAAACAAAACAAATCAATTACAAAATCAAAACCTTAAGAAAAAACAAAAAGTTCGTACATTGTTTCAAAACCCTAAAAAAAATCTTCAACCAATGTCAAAATTCAACTTGTAGAATGCGAATTCATGAAAGCATTACCTTCAAGTCCCGTTTCTTGGGGCGGTTGTATCCATTCGGATTGTTGGATATGATCCGTCTGTGACCCGTTTCTCCCGCCGCTCCGTCCGTACAGCTCCATTTATTTAGGTTTTTTGAGTTCCTATTTACAAGAGCTGAAGAAGATTTCAACGGAATCAACAGGTCAAAACAACAGTGCAGCGATTAATGGCCGGTGATTCCTTCAAATCATCGACGAACTGAAGCTCGATCGAATGATGAAGATATTAGTGATTTTGCCTGTGTACTCTCTCTCTCTCTCTCTCTCTCTCGCTCACTGCATCAACTTTATTTGAAGGGCTTCGATTCTATGCATTTGCAAGTGCAACTTTATTTGTTTGATTTTGTTTGGTGGAAAAAGAAAAACCAGATGAGTAACCGACACTGCTGCTTCAGAAATTACTTTCTTACCCTTGACCTGCCCTTTACTGCTTTGCTGATTATGTGGCTTTATATATATTTGGTTTCATAGGACAATTCCGTCTTTTACCATTTGGTTACGGATTTCTAATTATTGGATGTATGAATATGAAGTAAATTCGTCTCAACATATGTTTGTCCCAAAATAAAAATTTTAGTGCAAATTGGACAAAAAAACCCATAAGTTTTTTAGTAAATTTTACAATTGATCCATGGGCTTTGCACAATGTTACAAGTTTCGGTATTTGAGATTTAAAAATGATAAGAATTTGTTTCATGTTAGCTTTAGATATCTTTGCATTTAATAGTTGGATGTGATTATTGTTGAAAGCATAGAAGATATAAGAGTAAATTACTGATTTGGTATATGTGAATTGATAAAAATCACTTATTTAGTTTTTTAAAATGAAAAATTACTAAGATGGTCTTTGAGTTTATCAATTTGTCATAATGTCGGTCCTTTAATTTAACGACGTTTAAATTAACCGTTAGTTTGTCTTTTAGTAAGGGTATTATAGTATTTTCATTTGAATTTATTTTCTTAAATATTTATTAAATATATCTTTTAATAGTTTGAACCACCATATACAACCTCTATCAAAACAAATAAGTGTGTTGCTTTAGACTTTTATATTGTATCCCCAAGACTATAGTCGATATTCGGAAACATCGAAGAAAGTTAAGATGAAGTAAGTGATACGAAATTCCTAGTTTAGAAAAAAAATTATGGTCAATCAAACACAACAATGGAAGATTAAACAAATCGAAGATGGGAGGAAAATTACGAGCTAAACCCTAAGTGGAACCCAAACAAACCATAAATCTGCTACAATATCATTACCAACAACCTTTTCAAAATCGAGAAAGGGCTTGAGATGAGAGAGACAATGACAATGGTGGTGGCTGGCTCTTAGATGGCGACGGCGGTCTTACAAAGAGATAGAGAGAGGGGGAGAGAGTGTGGAGAGAGCTTGACATGAAAGATGATAAGATACAGTAAGGTGGTGGTGGCGGCCTACCTGCACGGTGGTGGGTGGCGGTCTCCCAGATGGCGATAGTGGTGGGTCTTACGACACGGTCGTGGTGACAGTCTCCTAATTGGCGGTGCTGGTGGGTCTTACAGAGGAGAGAGAGTATAGAGAGCGCTTGAGATGAGAGAGATGGTGAGATACGATGAGGCAATGGTGGTGGCGGTGTCCCTTGTGACGGAGGTTGTATGTCTTACATATATGAGAGATAAAGAGAGAGAATGGAGATAGAGAGAGAAAGGGAGAAAGAGAGAAATTAAAGTAGAGAGAGATGTTGAGATATAGAGATAGAGAAAGGCTTGAAGATAGTATGTCATGGGGAGGGGAAGAAAGATTAAAATTTCTTGGTGAAAAGACCAAAATGCCCTATAATAAAAACAAAACTAACATCAATTTAAAAGAAGTGCTAGTTAAAAGACTGACATTGTGACAAATTGACAAATTTAAGGACCATCTTAGTAGTTTTTCATTTTAAAGGACTAGATCAGTGATTACTGATAAACCACATGGACGAAATTAGTAATTTACTCAAGATAAAATTAGTTGTTAACAACATCGACGATGATCACTAGTATCACTAACCTCTATATCAATACCATTAACTCATCAACATTGGTTTACAGTGATAAAATACATCACTACTATTACTAATCGTTATGTTAACACCATTTCATCTTTTATTTTCATTAAAAAGGTAATTCAAGAGCCCATGTGACTCGTTACCACCTTCACAAAGCGAACAACAAGATACAAGTAATGGTTATGACGAGCTTTCCTAGCTCGTGATGGTGATCTGGGTGCTAAATAATAAGCTCCTGAAGATTCATTATAGATACTTTAGAGAAGAAGCTTTATTTCTTTAAAAAATGATGATTGTATATTTGACTTTGTGAAGTTTTTTGTTATAAATATAAACTTTTTGCATGGATGATGTATATAGGAAACTTTATTTTATTATTTATTAAAGTATAGTTTTTAAATATTTATTTTATTTCAAATTGAATTCTTGTTTTTGAAAAGTGGTAGAAGTGTTACATATGGTAAATTCATGAATATGCATGAATACTAAGTAAATTCATCTCGATAGATATATTATCCCAAAATTAACTTTTAGTGCAAAATTGCACCTAAGCACCATAAGTTTTATGGTAAATTTTATACTTGGTCCAAGTGATTTATCTAATGTTACAAGTTTCGGTGTTTGGGTTTTAAATTCTTATGAATTTGTTTCATGATTCGTTGAAATTTGGTTACTTCAATAATTACATACACTTATTGGTGATCAAATCACCCACTAAAAAAATTCTTATAAAGGTTTAAGATGCTATGGATTGTATGTTTTGAATGTTAATACTATTCGGTGTAATTAGTAGTGTGTGGGCCCTTTAAGTTAATACTGGTAGTATGAAGATTAATTAATACTGCTAAGTCAAAGTTTGTATAGCTCAATGAAGTTAATGTTGTTAGAAGAACATTGATGTTGCTCGTGAGAGAAATAGAGTTAGTGCTGATTATCGTGATAAGAATAAATTCCTTTATTTTAGTGAAAGGAGGCTAAACACAGTTCTTTTAATCAAGTTTTGAATGAAATAGATTTTCTTTTTTATATCAAAATAGAAATCAAATAGAATCTCAATCTGCTCTAAGTGAGCAAGCTAGAATCCTTATGTCAGGTTGGTTGTTTAAAAGACTTTCTCTTTTACCTTACCATTGCATATTCATCTTTTAGAAAGCCTAGACCCATTCTTTTGGAAAGACATTAGTCTGGCAGAACTCGGGCTAGACATCGGTTGGTCAATGGTAAGTGGATTCATTTTTGGGATGATGTTTGGCCGTGCCACTCAACTCAAAGTAGCATTCATTTACATTAATTGACAAGGTTATCATGATATATTTAAGAAAAAAAGTTAGAGCTTCACATACTAAAAAATAAGATTCTGAGAAAGAATCCATTATTAAAAAGTTGGAGGTTAGATTGATATCAGATAAAATAATATAAATACATCTATGAAGTTGTATAACGATCAAAGTGACAAAGCAACTCTAAAAAAAATTCTTGAACCTCCTTTTAAATAAGGCAAAGATTCGGAAAGTGATACAAAATTGTCTCTTCTTCTTACTCCTCTACTTAAACAAGTATCTCTTCACAATCCACCAGAACTACTCATCAAATAACAAGTCCATCTAAAGTTGATAGAATATTATATCAATAGTTGAAGGTCCAATAATTTTTTAGCCTTAGAGATCAAGTTTTTCATTTTGAAAGATCCCCTTCTCCTTCAAGATCAATGTCAGGGATAAAGGGAAAGGAACATTACCCAAGGAACTTCCTAAAGCTAAATCTCTAAACAAGAAAGCTAAATTCTCTATTGTTATGGTTGGAATTACTTCAAAATAATTTGCTCAATACCGGCCAAAACACAAACATGTATAATGAATAAGTGAATAGTAGCATTCAACATTCCTCAAACGATTGTGCCTTCTCCTGCTGAATCTACTTACAATCAAAGTAGCCCTTAAAGAAACTCCTTTTGAGGAACTATCAACTGTAGAAAAGGAGGCTCAAGCCATGAACATTACAATCAAAGTATATAAAGAGTTCAGTAGAAAGCATGCTGAAAGATAGCATGTGTAACACCCCAACGTAAGTTACTATTTTTATTTATTATTTATTTAATTACTTTGAACATATAAATGATTATTTGTTTATATTAAAACTTATATTTCCATGTAGATAGAGAAAGTCTTGAAGATAGTCTATCATGTGGCCAAATGATAATCAAAAGATCTTGAGGGACCATTTTTGTTAATAACCTAAAGTGCCCGGCATATAATAAGTTTGTTTGACATGTTAAAAGTCAAAACACACATACTCTTTTCGCAATAATCCTAGGATTTAGGAGGGATAAACCTGAAATTTGACCAAATTAAAAGGGAATTGAAGTGTCCTTGTTGATTAAGGTTACAAAGTGTTTGAATCTAAGCCCTTTTGTATTACATCTTGAGTCTTTCGAGAATTTTAAAGGTATTGATGATCTTGATAGTTTATGAAACCATCTTAGTAGTGAGTTAATAAGTTTTAGTTTCTGATTATGATGATTTAAGATTGGTTAAGCTGAATTCTATAACTTGTTTAAGCTGAATTTCATAACTTGTGTTGCAAAATAATAAGTTGTTGAGATTGTTAATGGGTCAAATTGAGTTGGATTGTTAAATTTTAAATGGATGATTTATTGTTACTTATGTTGTTTGTGGTGTTTTTAGATGCCAAGTGCTAGAAATCACCTCGTTGTGGTTTGTACAAAAAAAAAAAAGCAGTTGTTCATATCGAACAGGTCACCGTCCAAAGGTAGACACGGGCGTGTCCATGGTGGGCATGGGTAGTGTCAAATCCCGAGGACACATGCTAGGATTTGAGGTACATCCCATTCTCTAAAGATAGGATACTTGCATGTCACGCCAGACACGGTCGTGTAAGGCTAGGGCATTTCACTTGGTGTGGATACTAGTGTGTTGTAAACTGTGTAAAGGTGACGCAGACGTGTCCTGCCGTGTATGTAGCTGTATCAAATGCAGAAGAGTGGCATAAGTGATTATTAAATTGTTAGATTATGTGTAGAGTAGTGTACACGTGTCATCTATCCAAACACTATAAGACACTAAAGGGTCACACGATTGTACACCCAACTCGAACCAATTTGAAGAAGTACAAATTGTGTGTTGATAATAACTAGTTTTAGATTTACCCGCGCTTCGCGTCGGGAATAAATTACTTACTCTTTTATGTTTATTATAATGTAGTTTATAAGTTAACTTAAAAAAAACAATAAATTATTTGTTTACTAAGAATTATTTATCTATGTTTTTTTACAAATTCCAAAAGTTATTTTTGTTAGCAAGATAAATTAATTATTTTATAATGTAGTACTTAATAGTTAATACTACTTTCTAATAAACTGAATACTCTATTTTGTTAGAAGATAAATAAAAAAATTTGATAATGTAGATTGACTTTTTAGTTCAAATACGTTACTAATTATCTGTTAGTAAATACATATTTTTTAAATTTTCAAGTTGCAACTGACCTTTTGATAGGATTTTTAATTTTAATTATAAATTTAATAGGGTTATAGAAAAGTAGATTTACAGAGGAAGAGAGTCAGAGACACACCTTTTTGACTTTTCAACCATGAAAGAACTTCAAAATCACCAATGAGAACAAATTGTCCTCCTTCCCTTCTAGCTACCCTTATGCAGACACATGACCATCTTTACTTTTCTCCTCAAGCACCATGGCACCTTGGTCCCCGTCACTCCACTTTCGTATCTCATGCAGACAACCTCTCTCTCTACCAGATCTAGTATCCATCGCACAACAATGGAGAAACTCTCTCTCTCTCTCTACACACACAGATCCTGTTGCCATTAAATGTCTTCTCTGACTCATTTCCTCTCCTCTCTAACGAAACCCACAAACATATTACCACCGTCGACCAACAATTGCGTGCCGCCACCACTTAGATTTACCGATGCCGGCCAGTGTTGCTTGTGTCGCTGCCATCCCCGCACAGGTCATGTCAAACATTGTTGCCATCTCCGGCGGCCTGAGTGGCTGAGTACCCGACGCCACATACTGTCACTTAACGCAACTTCCAGCTCGACTTCAAAATATTCGTCAAAATCAAAATCTGGTGGTGTTAATATCTCGCGAGAAAGTTAAAATCTCCCCAGTTGATTATATCATGAATTTTATGTGAAATTACCAAAACAACCTTCAATTTCTCATGAGATAATGGCAATTCCCTTTGCAAATTGATATATATATATATATATATAGTAATTAATAGCTAATTAAATTTTAGAAGGAATAAATAATAAATACTTTGTTTATTATTTAAGTGGGAGAATTAAATATTAAGTTTAATTTAATATTTAATATGAAAGTTTAATTAACATTTATTAATTAATTGAAAGATAACTAACAAAGTTCGTTGGTTAAATCTGAAGGGTGAGAATTGCAAAGTATTTATAGATTAATAGAGACGGGATTTGTGGACGGTCTTTAGGCTTAAACCCATTTAAATTATTATTTAAATGAGGATTAACATAATATTCCATATAACACAATTACATAACTTAAGCCACAAGCAAACTTTCCCTCTCTCCTCCCCTTGTCGACCTTCGGCCGAACCCAACCCCACCGGCGGTGGTGACCCCTGCGATGTCGACAGCCCCCTTCACTGCGGCGTTCCCTCACGGCGGCAGCCCCTTGCGGCGCTGTTTCCTAGGCTGGCGACAGCCCCCTCAGGGTGGTAGTACACACACAAGAAAGTCGAATGGTTTTTCGCAAGTATTTTCTAGGAGTATTTGAATAAACAATAGTTTAAAAAATAAAAAATTAGTCAATAACCTGATACTAAGTCATCATATATAAAATATATAATCTTTTAAGAATTTACCATTTTACTTGAAAAAAAATCTAAACTGTGTACAAGAATATCTCTACTACTATATAAAATATTAACTTAATTTTTAAAACTATTTTGTATTAAGTAATACAATTATTAAAGTATATTTTATAATATTTTAAAGATTTAAACTAAATTGGGTTGAATTTAAGATGAAGTAAATTATACAAGTCGGTTACAATATATTTAAATAAAAATAGTTTAGGTCAAGATTTTAATTACTAATAGTATTTAATATGCAATAATTTTATATATATATATATATATATATATATATATATATATATATTAATAAATTTCTTTTAATTGTAATGATTTTAACTTATGTTTAATACTTGTACACATAAGTATTTTTTAACCAATTTAAAGAGTTCACTAAATCTTTAATGATAAATATATCTAAAGTATTAATATACTAGAGTCAACTATAAAATTTATAATATATATTATCAAAAAAACTGATTAGAATTATATATTTATTTAAGTTTTAATGGCTTATTTTACGTTTTATATTGAAAGAATAACAAATGATGTAGTTCGTCAAAATTAAGTGTTCAATTAATTTTAAATTTGTATCAAATTCACATGATATCGATGACCACAATCTTCTTACTCCAAGTTAGTTCAAAAGCGATGGATAAAATTAAAATTTATATAAAAAAAATATTTCCCCCAATACGACGCGGGTAAAATTCTTGTTTTGTTAATAACATATATGTATTACACTTACTTTAATTTTTGAAATAAAAAATAGAGTTAATTGCATTTTAGGTCTCAGTGGTATGCATAAAAATTTACATTTAATTAGTCCTTGTACTTTAAAAATTACAACGTTGATTCCTATGGTTTATGTTCCGTCTTAATGATAGTCCTAATTCACTTAAAAAGACCAAAATACCCCTCCATTCTTAATTTATTATCTTAGTTTTAAGTTTTATTCATTTACAAGTCAATAATAAATAATTAAACAATAATAAATTACTAATTACTATATAATAAAAATTAGTGGATACTCATTCAATCGTCTCCACCCAACACCTTTTACCACCACCCCGCTGTCTACCCCCACCCCACCGCCGTATATAATTATCTCCCTTAGACTCATTTCTCTACCTCACCGCCACCATCACTCAAATATGAAAATAAGAACAAAATGAAGATGGATAGAAAAATATGGATATAAAGATGGTGAAGATGAAACCACAATCACCTCCCACCAACCATCACTAAAAACCACCGTCACCACTCTCCACCAACATCAAACACCACTCACTACCATTTACCCCTATGAAAAAGATGAGGCTCAAATCATTTATCATCGGAACAAGAGAATTATACTCCATGATTTGCAATAATAAAATAAGAACTAAGGGGGTGTTTGTTTTAGCTTATGAAAGACTTATTTTTCATAAGCTCGTTTTTTCTGACTTATTTTTCATAAGTCCGGCTTATTTTCTTCTTGTAACTTGTAATAAGCTCAAATATTAGAAAATAAGCCGAAAAAAACCGGCTTATAAAAAATAAGCTCAGAAAATAATCTCTAAATAAGCTAAAACAAACACCCCCTAAATGTAAAATTTTATCTCAACAATTTGAGAAAAAATGTAATCTTTAATATATATTAAAAGAAAAAGGTTTCTCTCTCTTCCAAAAAAATCTCCACCAATCACAACTCTTGATTTTAAAAAAAAAATTAAAAAAATGGAGATGATGATGTCAAAAATGCCAAAAATCCTTAAGTCTTGGAAGGGGGGTATTGTGAAAATTCTAAGGGGGTTTTATAAAATATGTTAAGGATTTTTATGAAAATGTGAGGGGGTTTTATAAAAATTGTATATTAATATAATTAATTATAGGTTGTTTATAAAATATGTTTAATAAATTATTATATAATTTGTTTAGAGAAATAATAATTATATATTTCCGACCGTCTCATTTTTATCTACGTTTTGGTATAAATTTTATTGTAATATGACGCTTTTTTTAAAGTAGTATATTTTTAATTGTTTGTTATCCATTAATAGTAGTGGGTAGGTTATTCATAAAACAATTTATATCTTTTTTATATTTATTCTATCTACGTATAATAGTCGATATAATAACTGGTTCCTCGGTCTTTCGATAAAAAGTAATAATTTTTTTTAAGTTTTGTTTTATTTATGATAAATTTATATAAAAATAGTTAACATTTAAAACAAACAAAGGTGCATCAATCAATATAAAAAATTAAAGAATCATATATATAATCAACTATTAAAAATAAAACTATTAAAAAAAGGGTTACTTACATCATCAACTCTTTCCCTAAAAAATCTCCACCAATCATAGCCCTTGATTAAAAAAAATTAAAGAAAATAAAAAATGTATTAGTTATTACGTCACATTCCATCAAATCTCTTAAGGAAAATTTTATATAACAAACTTCATGTGTTTGTTAATCTTGGATAAGATAACAATATATATTTGAATTAATCGTGGATAACATAATAATATATATATTTAAATTTGAATTGAATACATATTTCTAATTGACGTGTATTTAATTGGTTTAAAATTACTCCACTTTGTTAGGTAAAGAAGTTACTTTTAGAATTAGATTTAAAAATTTTTAAAATGTGATTTAAATGGAATAATAATTGATAGATTAAGTTTGAAAATATAAACAAAAAGGAAAAGGAAGTAGACGATGAGATATACTTGGATAATATAACAACCATTTGAATATGAATTTAATTGAAAATTCAACCATTTGAACTATAACAAAATTCATTCCTTTTAATTGTTCCTATTATTAAGTAAATTTGTTAAGTTTAAAAGATAAAGAAATTATTTAAAAATTGTATGTTGTAATGGTGGGAATATATTTTTTTAATTTTTAAAAAAAATAGATGATGATATAAATAGGTGATCTTTAATAATATGCCCTAAGTTTTAAAATAAAATTTTCAATGCTCAATTATGTTACTAAACAGGAAAGAAAGAAAAATTAGTAGATCATTTCGTAAGCTCCATTTTAATTCCACTATTCTAACACATCTCATTTGTCTGATTCATGAAAATTCTGTGATTGAATTACCTAAAAGCTAGATTAAGAAACGAAAATTATATATGAGTTTGAAGATTCATAATTTGTTCTTTTTTATCTCTAATTTCCTACTCTGCCTTAGTAAAATTCGTTGATTTTGTGTGCAATTCATATAGTAAACGCGAGGTAGTGAGTTCACAAATCAACTGTAAAAGATATCTTCGATATCTTATGATATCAAAAAAGGAAAAAACAACATTCAGTAGATTAAAAAAATCGTGAATTGGGGCAATAATTATAAAAGTATGAAAAATACCCAAGTTAGATATGCCATTAGCCCATTTCAAAATAAATAGCTTAGTTTGTGTGTGCGTTAAATTACTAATAAAACCATGAATGTTGTTTATAAAGAGTATTTACAGAAAGTATTATGATAATCTTATGTATATCAAACTTCTGTAATGTTTATCATTTTTTACGAGATTTTATATTCATATATATGTTTTCTAATTTTTTAACGTGTTAATATTTTTAAAACTATATAAATTTAAAATTGTCTTATATCATCCCCGTGTTGATACACGGGTCGCTTATAAACAACATCAACAATAATATTATAGTTATGGTTTTACAATATCGGGATAAAGCTCCATCACGAGAAACACATTAATATTATACTAAAACTTTTAGACGTGTAATGTAACTTCATATTTCTTAAAAAGAGTATTTATAAGAAGTACTAAAAAGACACGTTTTCACTCATTGACAGTTATATGCGACAGTTTCTTGAGTGAAGAGTAAAGAAAGGTTAAAAGTTTTAATTTGTGATAATTAAGAAAACCCTACTAATAAAACTATGAATGTTGTTTATACAAAGGTTTTTAAGAAAATCTAATTATAATCTTATGTATGAATTTCAAAATTCTGTAATGATTATTCATTTCTTACGAGATTTTATATTCATATCTATGTTTTGTAATTATTTTTACTATACGTCTTAATACTCTTTAAAACTATATAAATTTTAAATTGACTTATATCAGCCCGTGTTGATACACGGGTCGTTTAGCTAGTTTAAAATAATAAAAGTACATACATGCCGGATTTTAACAAACGGAACATCTTTAGTTCACCCGTATAACCGGATCTGGTTTTGGATCCAAGTTTAACCCGTATTGGATCCGAGCTCTACTTTCACTTTATCCGTTCGCAGCCCTTTGATGGTTCACAAGTGAGCTCTGTCCAGGCATGGTGTTCTTGTTAGCCATGAATGCCCAAATGACGATGATTCAAAGCTTATCTTCAATATCCTCACAATTTTCACCTCGTTTCGAGCTACCGAAGAATTGCTTATTCGTTCGTCCTTACCGAAATCTAAAACCTCATTCAAGAATTGTTTGCATGGCTGTAAGTTCGAATTTCACTCAATTTATGCCCTAGAAGCAGAATAAAGTGGTTTACTGGTTTATCCTATTGATAATTTTGTTTTCTTCTGTGACGTTAGGAGCCTTATCTCTTAAAGAAACTCGAATCTGCTGAGAAAACTTGGAAAGAACTATCGGTAATGCTATTTTATTTTTCTGTTCATTTCTGAGTGTCTGTATTAGGTTTTAAGACTGTTCAAGTTAAGCTCTGTTTAGATTTTGTCAAATACTTGAATTTAAAGATATCCAGTAGCTAACAGGGGAGAGCTACAGTTGAAGCAGCCAATTGGTGTAATGTGTGAAAGGCTGTCAAACTGCAGTTGCTTCAGGATTTCTGAAAATTTATACACGTTATTAATGGCAGTTGCATCCAAATTCAAGAATTTACGTACTACTAGCTGGAGGGGTGGGGGTCTGGTTACTTTAATGCATTTGATGGCCATTAACAGAAAAGCTGCTCATACCTAAGACACTCAGTCTTATGTAGTTGTTACTTATTTAGAAGCTGGAATGGCAGTAGGTGTAAAAGAGTTTAAGAATCCTGGAAACCTTGTAACAATTAACAATAATAATGCAGTCACAGTTCAAAGTACTCTTCTGGTAAATGATTTTGTTGCTAGCACAACTGATATGGCAACAGTCTCTACATGCTTATTCGATAACTGTATTTGGTTAGTAAAATTATGAACTTCAACTTCTTAATGTTGAGACAAATCCCATTTAGTTAGGCAATAGTAGAATCAAGATGATGCTCATTCTTAGTAATTGTATTCGAAGAAAGGATCATGAAATAGAGGGACACAGGAGTTTAGATTGTAATTGGCAATATTTTGATCGAGTGAATTAGATTGTTTAATTTAGAAAACCTTACAAGTTACATTGTATAGACGGTGTGGCGAGACCATATTTTAGATTACAAATTGGGATGTTTTAATTTGCAGTGCTCTATGTGTAACTATTGTAATTCTCCTTATGATATGTATGTTGTTTGATGATCTTGACATAGGTTAAGTTAGCAGATCCCGATGTGGTTTCAAATCCTAGCGAGTACCAAAAGCTCGCACAATCTATGTCTGACCTTAACGAGGTACTGTAATATTCTCCATCTTCATGAGCTTCTTGTGAAGAACATCATAGACTCTAGATGGGTAACTTATATTTCAGTTGTCAGCAGTCAAATAATAAGATTTGCATGCATGAACTACTAGGTTGTAGCAACATACAGAGGATTTAAGGACTGTGAGAAACAACTAGAAGAGTCCAAAGGTTTTGTTCACTTATATTGTCACTGTTTACGATTTCCTTGAGTTGAATCCTTTTTATTACCTGAGATATTGTGTTTTGTGCGTCAGTTTTGTCAAAAGATGCTGACATTGATGAAGAAATGGCTGAGATGATAGCTTCTGAAATTGAATCTTTATCTGAACAACTTAAAGTGTTTGAAGAAAAGCTTAAGGTTCAATCATCTGAAAACTGAGTTTAATGTTTGTTGATATCTTTTGCATTTCTATTTGTTCAGTTCTTGTTGTAATGATATCTTGTCTTTACTGACAGTTGTTGCTGATTCCAAGTGATCCTCTGGATTCCAGGAACATATTGCTTGAAGGTATGTTTTATGCGAAGACATGTCATTAAATATTCCCTTGAGATTCTGCGTGTTCAAAATAAATCTTGATCTTCAATGGACTTGAAGATAATGTAGCATATACAACCCAGTAAAATCTGGTTATTTACAAGTAATTGATATTATAATGTTATATTTCAGTGAGGGCTGGTACAGGCGGCGAAGAGGCTGGACTGTGGGCTGCTGACCTTGTAGGTACATGGTTATTCTTTTCTTTTCTTAAGTTAGTGGTCATGGTCAATATTTTTTTTGACATTAAAAATCTAGATGTGATATTTTCACCGTAAAATGAGGAAACTATCTCATAAAAATGATGGATTAAAATCCTACATTTGGTTTATTGTTTTTTACTTAACCTGGGTTTTCGACCCGCTTTGCGGGCCGACTAATCCCAGGGTGACCATCCTCTTTGCGCATAGCCTGGACTCATAGCGGGTGAACCTCCATGGCCACAAGGGGGAATTCGGTTGCTCCTAGGGTTTGAACTTGGGACCTCCATGTATTCACACCCTTGGAGACCAAGCCCTTACCGCTAGGCCACCACCCTTGTTGAGCTCCTAAGCCCTAATTATAGGTTCTTCAACTTATGAAATCTTCTAGGTTCGTATGTACCAGAGGTATTGTGAACGAAACTCATTGAAATACTCACCACTTTCAAGCTCTGAGGTATTCATATTACTTTCTCTTCTTTTTACATTTATAACTTTGTAGTTGAAACTGTTTTAATAATTTATCTTCCTTAGGCTGAAAGAGGAGGGTTCAAGACGTATGTTATGGAAGTTAAAGGTGCTCGTGTATATAGCAAGTTGAAATATGAATCGGGTGTTCATAGGGTTCAACGTGTTCCTCAAACAGAAACCCAAGGCCGTGTTCACACATCAACTGCCACGGTGGCTATCATGCCAGAGGTAGTTTCTTTGGTACATATGTATTTATTAAATAAAAACTATGATATGTCCTTAAATAATAGGGGCGCTGAAGTGAAATTATCTTTTATAAATATTAAATAGTTAGTATTTATCTAGTTTCCTATTTTGGATAATGTTTCCGTATTTTAGTTACCAATTTGGTTATTTAAGCAATTAAGCCGAACCAGGAAGGGGAGGAGACATTTTTTGAGTTATTTAGTTATTTTCTTTTTTTGGAGATCTTCTAAGTCTCGAATATCAGACCCCTTATCTATAAGCATCCGGTTATGGGTGTGTTCTATCCAACTTTCTGTTTATCAATTTGATTTATATCAAATTGGTATGAGAGCCATTCAACCTACATGTGGAAACACGCTGCCAAACTACCCTAGAACAACACAAGGATGATATGATTGCTAACCACACGGAAACGTCGAACCGTTTGACCTAATGCAGGAGACTCGGAAAAATAAGGCTAAATCAGGCTAAATCTGACAAGCAATTCGTAGAAGTGCTTCAGCTTCTTGAAGCCCTATAACTACCAACACCGTTGCCACGTCACCACCCCGCCGCTGTATGGCGGTTTCACAACCTAACCGCCATCGCTTCCTAACGACATCACCCAACTACCTCCGCCGATCACCTACCCCCTTAATCGGCCGCTTATCACCCAACCTCAGTAATGCAGTAACCTCGGTACACCGTACAACCGTCCGCAGCTTACACCAGTTTCTCTGGCCTCTATTTTGATTCGCAAGGTTTCCCGTTTCCTACTAGACAAATAGGCGAGTACTTCTGACCGGGGAAACTGGTATCAACCTTAACCGCAGACCATCAGGAAGTTCCAAAGTTGCCTTTAAAAATTTTTCAGTGTACTCTTTGGGAAAAAAGGTGGGGCATTTCGAATCCTAGTATGACAACACGGCCAATTATCCACACTAATGATCGGGGATGGGTTCTAGGGGCTGATTATTGGCTACACAAGTTGAAGATGCCATTGTTTGAAGGAGAGGGTGCGTTTGGTTGGGTATATCGGGTGGAGAGGTTATCTGAGAGTAAGGGGTTGGTCACAACCGGGGAAAGATTAAGAGCCGCATTACTATGTTTGGTAGGCCCGGCTTTAGCGTGGTTCCGTTGGAGCTAGAGCGTGGAACCATTTCGAGCTTTCAACACTGGGAGGTTCTAAAGTCTCTTTTTAGATCGTTTTCAACCTTCTCAGGAGGGTAGCTTACATGAACTGCTTCTAGCAATTGCACAGGAAGGATTGGCCAGAGAATGTGTGTTTATTCGCACGGATGGTGGCACAGTTAGTGGGCTACCAGTTTTGAAGGGAACTTTCATCAAAGGCCTAAGCCGGACTAATGCACTGTTGTTAGGACGTTGCATCCATCTGGGTAGAGTCAGACCATTAAAGTTGGCCCTTTTGGTAGATGAGAACCGTTCGGGAGAGCAAAGAAAAACCAGAGCTCCCCGCTCTGTCTAGCCGAACCGTGGGGTTAGGCAATTGGAACCCAAGAGCTAGTGAACTCCATAGTACAGCGTTGGAACTCAAGCGAGCCTAAACAAACGTCAAATGGATGACTGTGGCGAAATTAGACGAGAAGTGAGTAAATGACTTTGTTGCAAGTGTTACGAGAAGTTTGCACTGAGTTACTTTTGCCCACAAAAGATGCTACATTACCATTGCCCACAAAAGATGCTACAGATTCTTGTGGTTGACGATGGAGCACAAGGGGATGGGATGAAAGGAGCGTACGGAGATGGTTGCGTTGCGTCCTTGAGGACCTCACACACATGCCGAACAGTTACAAATCCTCCGCCTTGAGGACAAGGTCATTTTCGGGGCGGGGGTAATGAATGATACGTACCTAAAATTACAGGGGGGCTTAAGTGAAATTATCATAATATAATTATTATTAGTATTGTTAGAAGTTATAAAGTCAGGGAGCCTTAATTGGTTTTTTAATAATGTCTTTAGGTCTTCCTTCGAATTTCTTTTGGTTTTCCCTGCAATGTATATATATACATTGTTGTATCTAGTTGTATGTAAGCAATCAGATAATATGAATATAGTTATTCTTCCTCTCTCCAGCTTTCTATGATAACATGGTATCAGAGCTTTGTACTCTGTGCATCAGAAGGTTGTATGTTTGCATTAAGAAATTGTACTTTATGCATCAGAAAGTTGTACGCTAAGCACTGTTCATAGCTTCTCCGATCTACATCTGGTCCGCACCCAGCGAGTGCTCCTCTCGAGTCACCTCCGGTACCATCATCTTCAGGGCTGCAAGTCGACCGCTCGCCGGAAACCTGGACCTCAACCGCCGATCCACGCGCCGTCACGCGCCGCCGTTTTCCCCCGCCTCCGTCTCACGCGCCGGCGCGTGAACATCACTCTTGCCGCCGGTGAACTTCAAATTTCAGCCGGGTTAGTCGGTTTTTCTTTCTGATTCTGTTTCCGGTGTGAAATTAGTCATTTTCTTCTGTTGGGTAAGTACATGGGTTTCATCTGTTCATGATTATGGTTATATAGATACCCCTGATATCATATCAGTCTCTTGTTGGGTTTTCATCTGATCTTGAGATTTATTTCTGGCTGGCCGATTCGTTTAGTAACATCTGGATCCTTTTATTTTCTGTTTGTGTGGGTTTATCTGTTGGGGTGTTTGCAAGATTAGAAGATTATTTAAGTTCAGTTGCTTCAACTAGCCGTGTTTTTGAATTTTGTTGGCTTATCTAATCTGGTTATTATTTGTTGTAATCAAGGAGAGGGTTTAGTAGCATTGCTATTGTGGTTGGTTAAATTTCGATTTTGTCTGGTTTGATTTCGATTTCCTATGGCGAACTTGAAATCATACACCTATATGGTCACACTTGCTGACACTGGTAATCCTACTTGTTTGTTATCGTCTTCTTTTGATTGGGTTATTGATTCCGGTGCTTCGGATCACATGACGGGTAATCATAATCTACTTTCTGACTTTTCTACACATCGATCTTCCGATAAGGTCGTGGTTGCTGATGGATCTATCTCTCAAGTAATTGGATCAGGAACACTTAAACTTTCTCAGTCTATGTCATCCTCCGTACTAAGCTTACCGAAGTTTACGTTTAATTTGATATCAGTCAGTAGAATTACTCGTGGATTGAATTGCAGTGTTACCTTTTATCCTGATTATTGCATTTTTCAAGATCTTTCAACAAAGCAAATCATCAGTAGAGGACGAGAATCTGGCGGACTTTATGTGTTTGAACCTCAGGAAGTAAAACCACAAGCAGGTTTAGCATCATTATCTCCTCTTGAGTTGCATTGTCGTCTAGGGCATCCATCCCTTCAGAGTTTAAAGAAATTATATCCTCAACTTTCACATTTGTCATCCCTAAATTGCGACTCATGTCAATTTGCTAAGCACCATCGTGTTCATTTAAGTCCGAGAGTCAATAAACGAGCCGCATCTCTGTTTGAATTGGTTCACTCTGATGTGTGGGGTCCTTGTCCAGTCACTTCTAAAAGTGGGTTCAAGTATTTTGTGACCTTTGTGGACGATTTCTCTCGGGTTACTTGGCTATACTTGATGAAGAATCGGTCTGAAGTATTCACTCATTTTTGTTCCTTTGTTGCTGAAATTAAAACACAATTTAATGTCTCCGTGAAAACTTTGCGTAGTGACAATGCAAAGGAATATATCTCTGAAGTCTTTCAGACGTACATGCGTCAACAAGGTATTCTCCATGAATCTTCATGTGTAGATACTCCTGCCCAGAATGGAGTTGCTGAACGAAAGAACCGCCACCTTCTTGAGGTGTCTCGTGCACTACTATTTTAGATGACTGTTCTGAAACCATTCTGGGCAGATGCAATCTCTACTGCCTGTTTTCTAATCAACCGTATGCCATCAACTGTTCTACATGGTGAAATTCCGATGTCTGTTCTTGTTCCTAATAAACACTTGTTCCCGATTGAACCTAAGATATTCGGTTGCACTTGTTTTGTAAGAGATACTCGGCCTCATGTTAGTAAACTAGATCCAAAGTCTCTCAAGTGTGTTTTTCTTTGATATTCTCGTCTTCAGAAAGGTTATAGGTGTTTCTCTCCTACTCTCAATCGTTACATTGTTTCACGTGATGTCACATTTGTAGATGAACCACCTTTCTTCCCAGTATCCACTTCTCCTGGTCGAGAAAGCCATGATGATGATGATTTGTTGATTTATACTGTGCCAGTTCCGCATTCAACTGTTGAATCCTCAATCCCATCTACCTCTGAACAGTCCTCGGAACCTCCAAGACCGCCAGTGATTCATGTATATAGTAGACAACGCCGACCTACTTCAGAACCTCCCGTAGTACCTCCTGTGGCTCCAAGTTCTGGCGATGTCCCTCCAAACCTTGAGGTTCCAGCCTGTGATCCATCATCTAACAGTGACTCAGATAGAGCTGGGGATCCTCAGTCTGATAATAACAACTTAGATTCAAATCCTCAATCCGATTCATCACCTCAAGAGTCTGATCATGATGTTCCTATTGCCCTTCGGAAGGGTAAGCGTTCATGTACTTATCCGGTTGATTCTTATGTGTCTTATGCTAAACTGTCCACTGCTTCTCGATCACTGGTTGCTTCGTTAGACTCCATATCCACTCCTAAAACTGTTGGAGAAGCTTTAGCTCACCCTGGTTGGCGAAATGCAATGATTGAAGAAATGAATGCCCTTGAGGACAATGACACGTGGACTTTAGTAGCGTTACCCGCAAGCAAGAGGGCAATTGGTTGTAAGTGGGTATTTACTGTAAAGGTTAATCCAGATGGATCAGTAGCTAGATTAAAAGCTCGGTTGGTTGCAAAAGGATACGCTCAAACCTATGGAGTCGATTATTCAGAGACATTCTCTCCTGTTGCTAAGTTATCATCGATTCGTTTGTTCATATCTCCGTCTGCTAATTACAATTGGCCCCTTCATCAATTGGATGTGAAAAATGCCTTTCTGCATGGTGAGTTACACGAGGAGGTGTACATGGAGCAACCACCGGGGTTTGTTGCTCAGGGGGAGTATGGTAAAGTCTGTAAATTGCGGAAGTCTTTGTATGGCCTAAAACAGTCTCCTCGTGCTTGGTTTGGTCGGTTCAGTTCTGTAGTTACTAAATTTGGGTTACAAAGGAGCTCATATGATCATTCAGTGTTCTTTGCCTCGTCTGAATCTGGATGTTAATTGTTAGTGGTATATGTTGATGATATAGTGGTTACAGGTAGTGATGTAAATGGAATTAAGAAGTTAAAAGATTTCCTTGCATCTCAATTCCAGACTAAAGATTTGGGTCCACTAAAATATTTCTTGGAAATTGAGGTGTCTCGTACTCACAAAGGTATTTGTTTGTCTCAACGCAAGTATTGCTTAGACATCTTGAGTGATTCGGGTATGATCGAGGCGAAACCTTGTGAGGCTCCCATGATTCCAAATGTGAAGTTGAAAGTAGATGACAGTGACCCTTTTGAGAATCCAGAGAAGTATAGAAGAGTTGTGGGAAAACTCAACTATCTTACAATCACACGTCCTGATATTGCGTTTCCGGTAAGTGTGGTAAGTCAATTCATGTCGTCTCCAAGAACATCACATTGGGATGCTGTTTGTCACATTTTGAAGTATTTGAAAGGAGCTCCTGGTTATGGCATCATGTATCAAAATCATGGTCATCACATAATAGAAGGGTTTACTGACGCTGACTATGGTGGAGACCCTACTAGCAGACGTTCTACAACAGGCTATTCACTATTGTGTTTTCGTTGGAGGGAATCTGTTATCTTGGAAGAGTAAAAAGCAGAATGTTGTGTCAAGATCAAGTGCCGAATCTGAATATCGTGCTATGGCTCAAACCCACTTGTGAACTTGTATGGTTACGCAATCTACTTGATGAGATTGGGTTTCCCCAGTCAAAACCTATGAATCTATGGTGTGATAACCAGGCTGCTATTCATATTGCTAATAACCCAGTATTTCATGAGAGGACTATATACATTGAAGTGGATTGTCATTTTACTCGAGAAAAGATAGAAGATGAAATGATTACAACCTCTCATGTGAGAACAGGAGATCAGCTTGCTGATGGATTCACCAAAGCTTTACCGGGGAATAGAGTTAATTATATTTGTAACAAGCTGGGCATGATCAATATCTATGCTCCAGCTTGAGGGGGAGTGTTAGAAGTTATAAAGTCAGGGAGCCTTAATTGGTTTTTTAATAATGTCTTTAGGTCTTCCTTCTAATGTCTTTTGGTTTTCCCTGTTATGTATATATATACATTGTTGTATCTAGTTGTATGTAAGCAATCAGATAATATGAATATAGTTATTCTTCCTCTCTCCAGCTTTCTCTGATAACAAGTATTTATCTATCCTATTTTGATAATGTTTCCTTATTTTAGTTAACAGTTTGGGTTATTTAAGGGGACCTAGGGTTGGCTAGGAAGGGGAGGAGGGTTTTTGAGTTATTTAGTTATTTTCTTTGTTTTGGAGTTCTCTGAGTCTTGAATATCAGGGCCCTTTTGAATGATCTTTATAATTATTATTAGTATTTATCTGGTTTGCGATTACAGGTGTGTTCTATCCAATTTTCTGTTTATCATTTTGATTCATCTCAAACTAACGATTATACACCAAGATGGCAAGATGAAATGAAAAGGTTAAAATCTCAAAAACTTCAAACTCGGAATTAAAACAAAATCAAACCAAATCTGGGTTCTTTCATTTTGAACGAATTTGGGTATGTAGTTATTATAGGTCTAGAGCATAATAGGTTTGCTTGTTAAAAGGTTAGATAAGATTTTGAGATAATGATATACATTGATGCTTGTACATGTCCTTTGACTTTTACTGATTTATCATAAGCAGAGGTGGCGAAATGAGTGAGCTGGGTAACCCGGTCATAATGGGTAATTTCTGTAGGGGTTGAAATGGGTCGGGTTGAGTTGACCTAAAACACTTTTTGTCCGAAGTTATAATCTTTTGTACAAATAATCAGTGTGAAGTATAATTACAAAATTTATATTATATGTTTAAGATATCTATATTTTTGAAAATTTTATTTAGAAGGTTTTATCACTTGATCATTTAAAATACACTTTGGACGAGTTTTAGTCCATTCGACTCATTTAACCTGTTCTTTAAACTAATTTTAACAGCCTTAAGGGCAGTTATCAGAACTCTTTTCAAGTTATCGCTTTGACTCATTTGCGACAAATCTTTTTTATTATTTCCATTCTCTTCTTACGTGATACCATACTGGTTTCAGGCTGAAGAGGTTGATGTGGTAATTGATCCAAAAGATATTGACCTTACAACCGCAAGATCTGGTGGTGCTGGAGGTATTACTCTACAAGTTCTTTTTTTCTTTTTTGGGTCTTAAAGTTACAAGCTCATGGCTTAAAAATCAAACTATGTTGCTGATTTTTATTTGTTTGTGTATTTTCTACGCGATATGCAGGTCAGAACGTCAATAAGGTTGAAACAGCAGTTGATCTTTTTCACAAACCAACTGGAATCAGAATCTTTTGCACAGAAGAAAGGAGTCAGCTTAAGAATAAAACGCGTGCACTTCAGCTATTGCGGGCAAAACTGTAAGGATCATTATAAAACTTTCATTCAGATTGTAGATTAGTGTCGATATATATTTAACCAAACCATTGACAGTGGAGATGGCATTACGTGTTTATATGAATGGGACGAGTTGGGTTGTGTTATACCTCAAACAAGCTTAATATTTATTTTACCTAGAAGGGAACAGTCAATTCGAAGTTTTTTCCTGGAAGTTTCAACCTTAACAGCATACAACCTCTCTATTTGATCCATTTAAAGCTTTCAAAACGATATTGCTTTTGTATTCATAATCAACACATTCATATTTGTAACTGTAGAAAATAACATGAGGCAAAAAAGTGTTAACCGGTCAACCTACCTGACCAGGCCCATTTCGACCCACCCATCTTGCCACCTCGACTTGTAAATGTCACGTTGTTTCTTGCCATAACTGTATTTACCCTATCTCGTTCCAGGTATGAAATCAAACTCAAGGAACAACAGGAGTCTCAAAGAAATCAAAGAAAATCTCAGGTTTGAAAACCTATATATATATATATATATATATATAGGGGAGGGTTCATGCGAGAACCGTTGTTAGCGCGAGAACCCATCTCAGTCGTTCCTTGGATATGAGAAGTTCCTTGGATGGAGAGCGTGGAGGGATAGAGTGTGGCAGGGTGCATGTAAGGAATTCATGGGTAGGCAATGACATTGAAGGAGAGGGAAATGGACGGCTCAGATTGGTTCTCGCGGTTCTCTCACTAAGAATGGTTCTCAAGTGAACTTCTTTCCATATATATATATATATATATTACATGATAAGTTGCATTAAAATAAACATTAAAATGGAACTTTTAAGTAACATTGCATCTCTAAATTCTAATGGCAGGTCGGTAGTGGTGCTCGTTCAGAAAAGATCCGCACATATAATTTCAAGGTAATAATCATAATTTATAAAAAAGAATTTAAAAATGATGGACAAAACTTGTTTCTAGACATCCTACCCCTTTTATCATGTACCAATAAAATTAACTGTTTTGACCTAACCGTAATTTAAACCAAACCCAAGAAGCGTTACGTATGTTGCCACCTGTATATTGAATAATTTGTTAGTTGAATAATGAACTTTCTACTTTGTAATAATCTTAGGACAATAGGGTTACGGATCACCGATTAAAGATGAACTTCGAGCTCACTTCATTTCTTGATGGTGACATTGAGACAGCCATTCAGGTACCAATCCAAAATAATCGTGTACTTTAAAGGAAAATGTAATTGCCGAAAAATAAACAAAGGAACATGTTAACGAGCTTAACATACATACTTATCGTGCTTCTTCTTATGCAGTCTTGTGTCTCTATGGAGCAAAGGGAATTACTAGAGGAGCTTGCGGATTCAATAGGAACCGCAACCTGATAACTTCCAAACTTTCAAGTGTAGCTGGGTGGATAATATAAACTGATAAATTAGGTATAAACCTCATTATTTTCTTTATGTAATATAAACTGTTTTGGCTTCGGTTCTGAACCAAAGCGAATCAAGAACCAGTTTTGAAGATCTATTGTGCTTTAAAACTGAACAAAACACTGAAACAATATAAATTAAATACATAGTTTTGTTTGGTGCATTGCTTCGGTTATGATTTAGGAAGAACTAAATATATGTTTTAGGGCGTGTTTGGCCACGGGCTTATAGGGGTTTGAGATTCTAGTTTTTATAATCCCCAGCTCTCAAGCCTTCTTTGGGTGAGGAGATTATTAAAAACATAAGCCCCCCAATAATCTCCAAAAATAAAAGTCTTTTCAAGTAGCTTATGACTTGACTTGGGATTATCAATTAATAAACCCCGGCCTCAGCCAGTTTCCCCCAACATATCTTTAAACATAAAAAGATGGGGGTTGGGGTTTGATTGGGACCGGAACCATGGAAGTCATAGTCAAAGACAACAAGAGTAACAGTTCACGCCTTCGCAGCTAATTTTGTGTCGGCTGGCTGCTCTTGTTAAGTCAGCTCATACACCACCTGACTTAGTGACTTTCTAGGGTCAGATGGAGGCGGATATTCTGGTGGCTTGAATTGAGCACCACCAGAGCGCACAGTGACTTGCACTCGGGCCCAGGTCAATTTATTAAACTGTGGATCCTCAACCGACACCTCTCCCTCAAAGGCTGCTTCTGCGTTGTGCATCAGTAAGCACACGGCTGTGAACCTTTAGATGCCCGACTTCGCCCTACTTGTTGTGAGACTCCTAACTTCCGTGAGTCGTTTAATCCCCCTTCTTAGCCCACCTTAATGCTCCCACTTGGGTCACAGACTCACGTGACCGAGTCCAGCAGCTTTGGAGTTTGATCGCTGTTTATAGACATTCATATTCTCGTTTCCCAAAGCGATGTGGGACACATCCACTGAATGGGTCCAACAAATAAGAAAATAATAATAATAAATAATTCAATACGGAAATTACTAAGTCTTTATTTGATATATGTTTATTATTAAGGCTAGCCGTTAGTTAGTTACTAATCAAAAGTAAACTAAATTTAATACTAATATTATTTATCGGTACTTGGTAGATAATACTAAATCGTATTTTTTATTATATATATATATATATATATATATGAGAATGTTCAAATAAGAATGAGAAATTAATTGAGAACGTGAGACTAAATCTTAGCCGTTCAAATGGGAATCAATCTGAGCCGTTCAATTTCCCCTTATTTAATGTCATTGACTACCCATTATTCCTCACATGCACCCTGCCACACTTGATCCCCTCCACGCTCTCCATCCATGAACTTCCTATATCCAAGGAACGGCTAAGATTGGTTCTCGCAGTTCTCGTACGAAAAACAGTTCTCGTTTGAACCCTATATATATATATATAGTGGGAGGTTCAAATGAGAACTTAATATTTTTGAGAATGGGAGACTCAATCACAGCCGTCCAATTCCCCCTCCTTCAATGTCATTGCCCACTCATGAATTCCTCACATGCACCCTGCCACACTCGATTCCCTCACGTTTTCCATCTATGAATTTTATATATATATATATATAGGGTAAGGTTAAACAAAGAACCTCCCTTAAACAAAGAACCTAAGGAACCTCTCTGGTGATGACATGTGGCACATAGTCAAGGGGCAAAAAAGGAAATTAAAAAAAAAAAGAAAAATCGGCGTCTTCAGCAAATCCCCCCCAACAAACTAAAAAAAAAACCCCAATTTCTTTAAATGATCATAACTCGTTCGTTTTTAACAATTTTAACATAAAAATTATACCATTAGTTTCAGTTTTTTGTCCTCTTTCAAACAAGACCGGACTTGATATATTTCTGAAACTATTTTTTTTTTTGAAATGCAAAGTTTGCATTTTGAGCTGGGTTCATTCAAACTCAAAATGCAAAATCCGTAGTTTGCATTTTGAGCTGGGTTCATTCAAGCCCAAAATGCAAAATCCGTAGTTTGCATTTTGAGCTGGCTTCAAGGTCTTCAAACAGTTGTGACAATTTTGAACTAACAGTTCCGAACTCTATATAACAGTTTTGAAGTTCACAGCAACTGTTGGTTACAACTGTTTTTACATTTTCATCTAACAGTTCACAACTGTTTTCCCAAAGATAACTCTAACAGTTTTGAACTGTTTGTCAAAATTCTTCTAACAGTTTTTCAACTTTGCATGTTAAACAATCTTAATACCTTAGCTAATTTCCCAACATAACCCCAATTTCTTTAAATGATCATAACTCGTTCGTTTTTAACAATTTTAACATAAAAATTATACCATTAATTTCAGTTTTTTGTCCTCTTTCAAACAAGACCGGACTTGATATATTTCTGAAACTTTTTTTTTTGAAATGCAAA
This sequence comes from Pulicaria dysenterica, assembly GCA_947179395.2. Taxonomy (NCBI): domain Eukaryota; kingdom Viridiplantae; phylum Streptophyta; class Magnoliopsida; order Asterales; family Asteraceae; genus Pulicaria; species Pulicaria dysenterica. Next base: position 71,882,981 of record OX359288.1, on the reverse strand, counting down.
GTTTGCATTTTGAGCTGGGTTCATTCAAACTCAAAATGCAAAATCCGTAGTTTGCATTTTGAGCTGTGTTCATTCAAGCCCAAAATGCAAAATCCGTAGTTTGCATTTTGAGCTGGCTTCAAAGTCTTCAAACAGTTGTGACAATTTTGAACTAACAGTTCTGAACTCTATATAACAGTTTTGAAGTTCACAGCAACTGTTGGTTACAACTGTTTTTACATTTTCATCTAACAGTTCACAACTGTTTTCCCGAAGATAACTCTAACAGTTTTGAACTGTTTGTCAAAATTCTTCTAACAGTTTTTCAACTTTGCATGTTAAACAATCTTAATACCTTAGCTAATTTCCCAACATTCAACTCATTAGCGACGAGCTGTCAAAATGCAAAAAAAAAGAAGTGTTTTTCCCGTACAGCGCCAAAATGCAAAAAAAAAAAAATCATTTTCAATTTTTTTTAGAAAAGTATAGGAAGAGTGATCTTGTTTGAAAGAGGATTAAAAAACTAAAAGAATGGTATAATTTTTTTGATTAAATTCACAAAACTTAAAAAATTATGGCAATTTAAAGTTTTTGGGGATTTTTTTTTTAAATCGTGGGTGTTGGGAGGGGGGATAATTACATTTTTGCCCTATTCTTCCTAAATTAATACATAATAATTACAGTTTTGCCATCATTCAATCTCATCCATTAATATTCATGATCTAAAGGTCCAGATTGGTTATTTAGGTTCTTTGTTTAACACATGGTTCTTTATTGATCCAATTTATATATATATATATATATATATATATATATATATTGAAGGGTTTTGTAGGGTATAAAAACACATTATCAAACATGCACAGCGGAAATCAAAAACCCCCTCCAGTGATCTCATCTAACTCATACAGGAACTAAAAAAGGAAGAGGGTTAGAAAGTTATACCTTTAGCAGATTAAAACTTTTCTTTAAACCTCTAGATAGCTGCAGGTTATCCACCGCTACAGCACCGCCTCGAACTGGCTGCTAGACCGCCTAAGGATTAAACCTCGGATCAAAACGTGACCCGTGTGTGTGTGTGTTCTTGCGCCGCCGTCGACCGCCGCCACCTGCGGCTTGCCTTGCGCCGCCGTCGAACTCTCGAAGAGAGAGAGAGAGAGAGAGACGGTCGAGATAGAGAGAGAGAGAGAGAGAGGATTAGGGTTAACTTTCAACTTGTAATTGACTTATGTGATTAATGAGGCTTAATGAGGTTTATATATAATAAACCCTTATTAGGCCCAAGCCCGTTTAATTAAAGCCCAGCTTTAATTAAACTATTAATCAATTACACAAATTACCCCTAACCTTTCTAGTTAATTAATAACTATTAATTAACTGGTCCTGTTAATATTTAAACTAAACATTAACATCTCTCTTTTAATAATAATTTACTGTTATTATTTTTCTCTTTCTCAATAATTAATTAAACTAATTAATTATTCTTTTCCACACAAAAAGTTATAATCCAAAATGTTCTAATTGGGTGTGCAGCGGTGTGATCCTTTAGTGTCACATAGTATTAGATACGATGATACATGTTATCTATCTCTGCACATAATCCAACAGACTTCCACTTGTACAAGATAAGTAACACTTCTTGTACATCGTTGGCCTAAGGAGGTCCCTAGCCAGACACTTAGGTTAACCAGACTATGAGATCTCTTACATCTAGAGATATAATCCAAAACTTGGATTATCTAGGCTTTTCCTTTTGCATCGCGATATTTCGTAATGTGAGTATTTGACATGGAGCAGGGATCTCATCTAATACTCAGATTTTCTCGACTCTGATTTCGACACTTTGTAGTTACGGTTTCCCGAATGAATAACTATCATTCTAACCGAGCGCGGCCACGCATTTTCAGTAGTCTTAATCGTCGAGGAGCTCAGAAAATATCTCTCCTAAAAAGGAGGTGCAAATTCCATCTTGACTATTTGCAATTTGAGCACATGGCTTCCGCTGCACCTAGACAAGCCCCTTATGATCACCCTGTTATGGCGTGACGTTAGAACATGCTAAAGTACAGAAGTTACCACGCCCCAAACCAAATATCTCAGGTCTAAGGACAACCTATCAAGTTTACTTATGTTAACGCTCCATGAAGTAAACTCGATGCGGATCACCCCAATATTTATCCCCTGATAAATATCTATGAATATTTGGTCACAACCTTGTGTTTTTATTCATACCCGAATAAATCATCAAATATTCATAATAGCGTTACCTCCCAAATGTAGCTCCCACTACATTAAGTAGCTACGGGCATTTAGATAATTCATAACTTGACTTGTCAATGATAGGTTAAACATGCTAAAAATGGATAACTACGAAACATTATGCAAATACCTCCTATTTCAATCCCATGAAATGTAAATACATAATAAAAGGTTTTAAGTTACATCCATAGTAATAATCAAAAAACACGAACTAGCTGCTATGTTCCAAGTACTGCATTCCTATAGAACTCGCATGCCTCTCATGCTTAGCCCTAGCTAGCGGCTTCGTCAACGGGTCAGCAACGTTGTCGTCCGTCGGTATCTTTTGCAATCTAATATCATCTCTTCCAATGATCTCTCGGATGAGGTGATATTTCCTGAGTACGTGCCTTGTCCGCTGATGATCTCTAGGCTCTTTAGCTTGCGCTACAGCCCCTGAGTTGTCACAGAATATATCGATCGGTCTAGAGATATTGGCAACAACTCTAAGATCCGAGATAAAATTCTCCAGCCAGACAGCTTCCTTTGCCGCATAACTTGCCGCAATATACTCTGCCTCTGTAGTAGAATCTGCTATTGTATCTTGCTTCTGACTCTTCCAAGATATGGCTCCTCCGTTTAGGGCAAAGATAAATCCTGACTGCGACCTGAAGTCGTCTCTGTCGGTCTGGAAACTAGCATCAGTGTAACCAGTTATACTGAGCTCATCCATCGAACCTCCATATACTAGGAATATGTCTTTCGTCCTTCTCAGATACTTGAGAATATTCTTGACGGCTACCCAATGGGCTTCACCAGGATTTTGCTGATATCTACTCGTGACACTGATAGAATAGGCAACATCGGGTCTAGTACATAGCATGGCATACATAATCGAACCAACTGCCGAGTCATATGGTATCAATTTCATCTTGTCCTGATCTTGACTAGACACAGGACCCTGAGCCTTGCTCAAAATCGCGCCAGATTGCATAGGAATAAATCCTTTCTTGGATCCATCCATCTTGAATCTTTTCACGACTTTGTCAATATAAGTACTTTGACTAAGTCCGATAAGCTGCTTAGATCTATTCCTACAGATCTTTATACCCAGTATATAAGCAGATTCTCCCAAGTCTTTCATCTGGAAACATTTACCTAACCAGGATTTTACTCCTTGTAATACTGGTATATTGTTTCCTATTAACAGTATGTCGTCTACATACAAGACTAGGAAGGTTACCGCGCTCCCACTGAATTTGGTGTAAACACACGACTCGAACTCACTTTTGGTAAAACCAAACTCTTTGATGCGCTCATCAAAGTGTAAGTTCCAGCTCCTAGATGTTTGCTTTAGTCCATAAATGGATTTAAGCAACTTGCATACTTTATTAGGGTTCTTTGGATCTGCAAAACCATCCGGTTGTATCATATATACATCCTCTGTCAGTTTCCCGTTAAGGAAAGCGGTTTTGACATCCATCTGCCATATCTCATAGTCAAAATATGCTGATATGGCCATTAAAATCCTAATAGTCTTAAGCATTGCCACTGGGGAAAAAGTTTCATCATAGTCAACGCCATGAGTTTGCGTGAAACCTTTTGCCACTAGCCTTGCTTTAAAAGTATGCACCTTTCCATCCATGTCTGTCTTCTTTTTGAAGGCCCATTTGCACCCAACAGTTTTACTGTGTTGAGGCAAATCCACTAACTTCCAAACTTGGTTGTCATACATGGATTGCATCTCTGCCTTCATGGCTTCTAGCCATCTCTCAGATTCTAAACCTGAGGCAGCGTCTTGGTAGGTAGTGGGTTCTAAAAGATCCCCTTCGTCTTGAGCAACTAGGAATCCCAGATACCTATTTGGCTCAATACGAGGCCTACTAGACCTGCGAAGGTCTTGTGTTTGCACCTCTTCCTCAACCACAGACTCGGGTTGAGGTTCAACAATTCTCTGTTAAACTACAAGTTCAACTATCGGTGGTGGTGTAATCTCCTCCTCTTCAATTTCTTGAAGCTCTATTTCTTTTCTTGGAGTCTCTGAGTTTAGAAACTTCTCCTCCAAGAATACCCCTTTACGAGGAACAAAAACTTTGTTCTCATATGTGTTGTAGAAATAGTATCCCATGGTTTCCTTGGGATAGCCCACGAAGATACACTTATCTGATTTGGGATTGAGTTTATCCGTGAATGTTCTCTTAACATACACCTCACATCCCTAAACCTTTAGAAAAGACATTTTGGGTTTTTTCCCCGTCCATATCTCTAACGGTGTCTTTTCAACCGATTTGGTTGGAACCCGGTTCAGCATGAACGCTGCTGTCTCGAGTGCGTGTCCCCAAAACGACAATGGTAGTGAACTTCGACTCATCATTGATCGTACCATGTCAAGCATTGTACGATTCCTCCTTTCTGATACACCATTCATCTGAGGTGTATACGGAGGTGTGAGTTGTGAAACAATCCCACATTCTTTCAAATGATCGTCGAATTCCTGACTCAGATATTCGCCACCTCGATCCGACCGAAGCGACTTTATCTTCTTGTCCAGCTGATTTTGTACCTCATTCTGAAACTGTTTGAACTTGCCAAAACTTTCAGATTTAAGTCTCATGAGGTAGACATAACCGAACCTACTGAAATCGTCAGTAAAGGTTATGAAATACCGGTATCCTCCTCTAGCCTCCGGAGTAAAGGGTCCGCACACATCTGTGTGTATAATCCCTAATAACTCGCTGGCCCTTTCATTCTCACTGTTGAAAGGCTGCTTTGTCATTTTACCAGACAAACAAGATTCGCAAACATCATATGACTCCAAGTCAAATGGTTCTAGAATTCCGTCATCTCGGAGTTTCTTTATGCGTTTATCGTTTATATGTCCTAAACGACAATGCCAGAGGTAAGTTTGATTCAAGTTACTCTTGGATCTCTTACTTATATGATAGATGTCATTGTTATCTAGATTTAGCGTATATAGACCATTTTCTGGAGTAGCTTTAAAATAGAAAATATCGTTTTTGAAACAAGAAATAGACTTTTCATTTAAAACATAAGTAAATCCATGGTCTATAAGTAAATCAAACGAGAGAACATTTTTAATAAGTCTTGGAACATAATAACAAGGTTCTAGTTCTAAGACCATGCCCGAGGGCAAACTAAGACAATATGTCCCTACAGCTTCAGCACCAACCATGGAGCCTTCGCCTACCCGCAGGTCCATATCTCCTTGTCTCAGCTTCTTACTTCTCTTGAATCCCTTCAAATGATTGCATATGTGATTACCACATCCGGTATCCAATACCCATGATTCATAAGAAGTAATAAGACAATCTATCATAAAGATACATGTATCATTGGACGAACCAATGTCCATCTGATCTATGTCGAGTGAGTGCTCGCATGAATCCTTGCTACCACAGTCTGGGCAACAAATTTCTCCAAGTTCTTCCAGCCAATCATCCTCCTGCATAGGGTCCACAACTGGTGACTTTAGCTGCTTTGGGTTCAACTCGTCGCTAATGCACATGAGGATTTCGTGCAACCCTGCGACAGTCGTCTCAAAATCACCGAGGACATACATTACTTTTTTCTGGTAATAGTCCGACAAGGAACCGAACAAGAGCATAACTAGCTTATGTGGTTTTGATTTTGACCCCAAGCTCTCATAGCAATCCAAGAGCCTTCTCATATCAATGAGATGATCGCTAATAGGCTGACTTTCTTTCATCTTGGCTTAAAGGATTTCCCTCATCAATAGCATACGACATATCTGTTCACTAAACTTGAACTTCTGCTCCAGTCCTTGAACAACTTCATAAGATGACTTCTCACGAAGATCGTCCGTAAACTCGGATGATGCGGTGAGAACGAGAATCGACATAACATCAGATTCGTCAGCCAGATACTGATAGTAAGTGTCATACTCACTATCCTGGGCATCTACCCTTGGTCGTTCTGGAGGCAATGTCTCAATGATGTGAAGCTTTCCCTGTGCATCCAAAACATTTTTCAGATGCATCTTCCAAACAGCAAAGTTTGGACCAGAAAGCTTCCACTTGCTAGTGATGAGACTTAGAGACTCTCTTGGTGAATAAAACGGAATAACAGATAAATAAGACATCTACAGAGAAAGAAAAGATAAAACCGATTCAGCATTGATTACATCTTCTAATAATTATTACCTTTTAAACAATAAATTATTAGACTAGGATCCATATTTTATATTTCCCGATGCAAGGTTTGGGCACTTCCCACCGGGACAATGCTATTTCTGGTAGGTAAAAACTATACCAATCGTATCCTAACTGGACACGACTCCTAGATCCGCGGGACATCGGTTACAAGAACCGTGCATGTTTAGTCCCTCTAGTGCATTTTGGGCCGGGACTCCCGATTATCACCAAAATAGATCGCACCACCTAAGACAGCATGAATTCTGGCCGGGACTCCCGATTATCGCAGAACCTTTCATGCCCCTTCCCGCAATGGTTTGAACCCGGATGCCCAAGGTTTGGGCACTTCCGACACCCGAGTACCGTTTAACAGCAAGGATTCCATTAGGTGGGTAGCACACTGATCTAAGATTTTTCTAAAAAGGATTTCCAAGTTTTTAACGAGAAAAACTTTAATGCCAGTTTTCTTTTAAAACATCTGTTTCAATAATTAACTATTATTAAAACCCTTGTTTTATTTCATCGTGTAATCACAACCACACATATATAAAATATGTAAAGAAATAAAACAACCACAAACAACTATGCCTTAGCCTTGCCCTTAACTAATGTCGGTTTCGTGATTCTTGGTTCTTGGTTCCCACTGGCTCCAGCATCCAATCCTGCTCCCTGCTCCTTGATTCTTGGTTCTTGTATCAGCTTCAAATTTATTCTAATAACATTATTCTATTCTATAATCTATGACTAGAAATAATAATAAAAAATACAAGATAATCAAAGGCACGCAGACCCGCTAAATCTAATACTTTTACAAAATAGAATAGGGGTTGTAAGTGGCACGCAAGCTTCCCCACACCATAGAATAATAATAAAACCAATCACAACCACAAGTGCAAAAAAATTAAACAATCCACAAGGTCTAGGGCACGGCTATGACATCCCAAACATATATTTAAACTAAAAACATACAAAACTGACTCTAATTATCATATCTCGACGAATTAACTTGACTTTAACAAACTGTTAAAATCACCTGGTTTAAAATAATAAAATTATTTGATTATTGTTATGTGTATAGAATTACTAAAAAATTAATTCCAGCCAATACTTGATTAAAATTAATATTTTATATATAAGTTTTATAAAATAAAACTCATATAATATTTTTAGTTTTAATCCTGTTAGGTGTTACCCTAAACCCAAAAAACTAAAAATACAGTCTTGGACCTTAAAACTGGGCCAAACCGTGAAACCGTGGGCCGACTGCAAACTGGGCCGGTTTGGTTGGGCCGCAGGTACGAGCCACAGCTGGGTCGCGCCACGCCGCCGGTTTCCCTGGCTGCCGACCACCTTAGCCGCCGACCAAGCTGGTGGCTGCGATTGGCCAGCCTACGCCGACCTAGCCAGCCGAAGCCGACCATCGACGCCTGCTGCCGTCGTGGTCTACGCCGCACGTCCCCGCCGATCACGGTGGTGAAACCGCCGTCGGCCACCATCTTTACGCAAACAATAATAATAATAATAATAATATTTAAAATTTAAACCTTAAATCCTATCCTTTATCATAACTAATTCTTGTTATCCATTTAAAAATCAAAACTTGATTTTTAAAATACTTGGATAAACAAAAAGAAAAAATCAAACCTTGATAGAAGGAAAATATTCATCATGATAAAAAGGAATCCTACCTAGTTCCCTATGAGATTAGAAGTGGCTCTGATACCACTGAAGGGTTTTGTAGGGTATAAAAACACATTATCAAACATGCACAGCGGAAATCAAAAACCCCCTCCAGTGATCTCATGTAACTCATACAGGAACTAAAAAAGGAAGAGGGTTAGAAAGTTATACCTTTAGCAGATTAAAACTTTTCTTTAAACCTCTAGATAGCTGCAGGTTATCCACCGCTACTACACCGCCTCGAACTGGCTGCTAGACCGCCTAAGGATTAAACCTTGGATCAAAACGTGACCCGTGTGTGTGTGTTCTTGCGCCGCCGTCGACCGCCACCACTTGCGGCTTGCCTTGCGCCGCCGTCGAACTCTCGAAGAGAGAGAGAGAGAGAGACGGTCGAGATAGAGAGAGAGAGAGAGGATTAGGGTTAACTTTCAACTTGTAATTGACTTATGTGGTTAATGAGGCTTAATGAGGTTTATATATAATAAACCCTTATTAGGCCCAAGCCCGTTTAATTAAAGCCCAGCTTTAATTAAACTATTAATCAATTACACAAATTACCCCTTAACCTTTCTAGTTAATTAATAATTATTAATTAACTGGTCCTGTTAATATTTAAACTAAACATTAACATCTCTCTTTTAATAATAATTTACTGTTATTATTTTTCTTTTTCTCAATAATTAATTAAACTAATTAATTATTCTTTTCCACACAAAAAGTTATAATCCAAAAGGTTCTAATTGGGTGTGCAGCGGTGTGATCCTTTAGTGTCACATAGTATTAGATACGATGATACATGTTATCTATCTCTGCACATAATCCAACACACACACACACACACACACACAAATATATATATATATATATAGTGGGAGGTTCAAATGATAACTTAAATATTTTTTACAATGGGAGACTCAATCCCAGCCGTTCAATTCCCCCTTCTTCAATGTCATTGCCCACCCATGAATTCCTCACATGCACCATGCCACACTCTATCCCTCCACGCTCTCCATCCGTTTAACTTCCCATATCCAAGGAACGACTGAGATTGGTTCTCGCACTAACAACGGTTCCCGCATGAACCAAAGTTCATGCGAGAACCTTTCTTAGTGCGAGAACCGCGAGAACCAATCTGAGCCGTCCAATTCCCCCTCCTTCAATGTCATTGTCCACCCATGAATTCCTCACATGTACCCTGCCACACTCTATCCCTCCACGCTCTCCATCCGTTTAACTTCCCATATCCAAAGAACGGCTGAGATTGGTTCTCGCGGTTCTCGCACTAACAACGGTTCTCGCATGAACTCTCCCCTATATAGTCAAAAGTTCAAATGAGAACTGTTTTTTGTACGAGAACTGCGAAAACCAATCTAAGCCGTCCAATTCCCCCTCCTTTAATGTCATTGCCCACCCATGAATTCCTCACATGCACCCTGCCACATTTTATCCTCTCCACGCTCTCCATCCATGAACTTCCCATATCCAAGGAACGTCTGAGATTGGTTCTCGTAGTTCTCGTACGAAAAACAGTTCTCGTTTGAATCCTCCCCTATATATATATATATATATATATATATATATATATATAGGCAAAAGTTCAAACGATAACTGTTTTTCGTACGTCTGAGCCGTTCAATTCCCTCTTCTTCAATGTCGTCACCCACCCATGAATTCCTCAAATGCGGGTCACACTTGATCCCCCCACGCTCCACATCCATGGATTACATTCTATTAAATCAACGGCTAAGATTGGTTTTCGCAGTTCTCGTACGAAAAACAGTTCTCATTTGAACCGTCCCCTCTCTCTCTCTCTCTCTCTATATATATATATATATATATATATATATATATGTTGAATAAAAAAGTAAAATCAAAATGAAACAAATTCCGAATTTAATATTCGAATACAATCGAAACACACATTGAATATTGGAGTTAATATATAAACGAAAATCATTTTCAAAATTCTTAGCTAAAGTTGGAAAACTAACATGAAATCTGATAAATAAAATCGTAGTCAAAATAGAAAACCATATATGAAAAGCGTACTAAAAAACTGAGAAAACACTTTGTCAATCACATTTAGCTGAAATGGGTTAACATGAACCCGACACGGAAAAAAGTTGACACGACCTAAACCTGTCACGAAAATAAAGGGGGTTGAAATTTAGTCGACACAGAACTGACCTAAACAACACAAACCCGATACCACGAACCTGACCCAAATAGAGTTGAGATCCTTTGCGAATGCCAAATAGTCTAAAAATGCTAAGAAACAGTGTTTGTAGCTACAAAATGTCTTAATATATACACGCTATAAACACTGCATTTTATCCAAAAAAATCATTACATCCAGGTTTAAAAAAAACTACACCCTACTTAAATCACTGCATCTAAAACTAACACATTTTACTATAATTTTAATAAATAAATCAAATGTTTTGTTGCAATTAATGTGTTTGCCGAAAGCTTTGACTTTTATTTCATATCATCCACTAATTCTTCACGGTGAAATGGGGACGCAAAATTGTTTGCACGTTCGCATGATACAAGCACTTCACATTCAATCCTACATATATATGCCATGAACGGTTTGAATTCGGTCATTAAGTGAAACAAATAAGAATTGGTTTTGAAGATCAACTTCTGTTTAAAAACTTAAAAAATCGCAAACAATATAAATCAAATACCTTTTGTTTGATGCATTATTTCAATTTTGAAGAATAAATAGAAAAATATATATTATTAAAATTAAAAGGTAGGAGTTGGGGTTGACCAGAAACCATGGAAGTACATTATAGCCAAGAGTCCAAGACGACAGGAGTAACAGTTCATGCCAAGTCAATATCATGCCGGCTGCTGCTCTTGTTAAGTCAGCTTGTACCTTCACCCGACATATGCCGGTCTACGACCTATGGCGTCTGAAACCGGATATTTCGGAAGTTAAATCCACTTCACAAGTGAACAACCACCGACGCACAGTGAACCAGACTCGGGTCCGGATCTATTTATTTCACACTGTGGATCCTCCACCGACACTTCACTCCTAATGGAAACTGCATTGCCATGAACCTTTAGAACCCGACTTCGCCTTCCTATCGCTTGATAGCATAACTTCCATGGTCGGTTGAATCCCCTCCAACCCACCTTAATGCCCCCACTTGGGTTACAGATTCACGTTACCGAATCCGGCGCTTAAAAAAGTTTGACCACCATTATAGACACTAATAATCTGTTTTCCGGAGGCGATGTGGGATGATAAATTGATAATGGGCTTAAGAAAAAGAGAAGAAAATAACAATAAAACACATGCCTTTCAAAATTGGAAGTTTTTATTTTGATATATATTCATTAAAGGTTAGCGATTATTACCTAAAAAAAACAAGTTTAATACGAAGAAAATAAAAGAAGTTTACGGAATATAGTTTAGAGTTACGGACGTATATCATACTTTCAAAAACTACCATTTAATACCTAATGTTCGCTTCTTATGTTTTAAACTTCTTTTAAATTTTCATTAAATAGATATCTATTGTAATTTTGATAAATATGAAAATTTAAAATTATGTATTAGAATTTATTAAAAATACAAAAATTACATTAAAAATAAAATTATAACTAAATTAAACACATAGTAAATGATACTTTAAAAAAATTATATTGTTTCCTAATTAATTCGTTTGCATTCAACACGGTTCTGACTTGTGAGACCTCCTCCCTCTAAACCTTCTATAGGTAGTGGCGGACCTATGTGGCGGAGAGGGGGTCACGGGACACCGGTCTTTTGACGGTTCGTAGTGTTAATTTTTGATTTTTTTAGACGGTGCTACCGGTAAACTTTCGGGGTGCTACCGGTGATGCCACCAAAATCAAAGGAAAAATGATATTTTTTAAACATAAATGATAGGAAATAGTTCAATCTTTAATTTATACTTTTAAAATACTCTATTTTATCTTAAAAATAGCATTTTAGTTAACATGTCTTCATATAAATTGTGTTTTTTGGCTCTAAAATACCATAATAACAGTAATCCGACCCGATTAACCGGAAACCCGAGAAAAAACACGAACATCATTCTCGATTTTATTTAATTTTAGTTTCGCCATTATATGATGCAACCGGTCAATAAAAATCCTGGGTCCGCCCATGTCTATAGGGACTAGGGAGTCACCAAACATTTAGAATCTTTTTACTTGTTTTAGCTCCTTGTATATGAAACTTACGTTTTTGAATATCAATAAGTTTTGCGTGTTGTTCCTTCTGTGTTTCCCACTTGGACGGACATCTTCCAAAGTGTTGATCCACGCCTTTGCCAACATTGTCTCTTATTTGGGAATCCATGATTGATTGTGTTCTCAACGAATATGCAAATAAGATGTTGAATTTTCAGAGGCTCCTTTTGCATCTGGATGATGTGGTTTCGGCTTGAGTTTAGGCTCGGGTTTGTGATCGGTATTAGGTCGAGTCTTGGGTATTGCTTCATAAAAATAAAATAAAAAATAGGCGATGCGGGTTGATTGAAGCGAAATTCGTTGTATTTGGCGGGTTCAATATTTAGATGTGATTCGTAAAAATGGAAATTCGAACCGAAAGAACCATATTCGAATAATCCAATTGGAATTGGCTTGTTCCGTTTTTAAATGAGTTTTGGACTTGATTCTAAAGTTTCTATTAGTTTTCGAATCTATTAAAAAATTCATCACTTGACTCAAAATTAAAATATATATGTGTGTGTTGTTACTCTATTTCTAATTTTTATTTTCTGTTTCATAAATAGTAATATTTTATTTTAAGACTGCCGAAAAACCTATATATAATTTCCTAACCCTTCCTTAAAAGTTAAACTCCAATTAGGTATTCAAAATCACAAAGTGTTTAACATATCTACCCAATTAGCTGAATTTGGTTTATTATAATTCAAGTCAAATTCGAACCAAATTCAAATATCTAAATTATCAAACTCGAACAATCTGATTTGAACAATTCGAAAAACTTGAAATTCGATTCCATTACAGTCCTACATTATATGTTAAATTCTGTTTAAAGTAATGTTTTTCTCATTGAAGGGTACATAACAAATGTTACAGCATATGCTTTCCAATTTTGATTTTCAAAATGATAACGTGCATGTCGCTGAATTTTTCCTTAGAGTTGTTATGCGATCTTTATAGGAAAAGGATAAATTATGGTAAACAATATTTTGACTCAACTGCGTTACTTTTTTTAAATAATTTTTCCCTCTCTAACCCTTAAACCCCACATCCAACCCATACTTACCCTCCTAATATTTTATTATAAAAATTAATAATTATGAGAGAGAAGAAGAGAAAGATAGAGAGAGAAAAAGAAAAGAGAAAAAAGAAAAAAAAGTGTGTGTGTGTGTGCAAGGGTTGGGTCACAAGTTGGGAAACCCGTTCTCTCTCATACCCGCTTGAACAACCACCAACGCACAGTGAACTGTAATCGGGTCCGGCTACAATTTATTTCACACCGTGGATCCTCCACTGACATCTCATCTCCTTAGGGACCCTAAGAAGGGAAAACTGAACTGCATTATCACGAACCTTTAGAACCCGACTTCGCCTTCTTATCGTTTGAAGCATAACTTTCATGGCCAATCCAATCTCAACCCACCTTAATGCCCCCACTTGGGTTACAAATTCACGTTACCGAATCCGTCGACCTGAGAAGTTTAACCACCATTATAGAGACCAATAATCTGTTTTCCCAATGCGATGTGGGATGATAATCATGATGGGGCTTAAATAAATAAGAAGAAAATGATAATTATAAACACATGCCATTCAGAATTGGAAGTTTTTATTTTGATATAATATTTATTAAAAGTTAGCGGTTATTAATGTAGAAAAAAACTAAGTTAAATACGAAGAAAATAAAAGAAGTTTACGAAGCATAGTTTAGAGTTACGAACTTGTAACATTAAAAGTATCGGGGCCTTGATTTTTTTTAAAAAGCAAAACACACGAATTAGTCCTAAATCTTCACATTTTGTTTACAACGGAAATTGAACTCATGACCATAAACTAAAAGAAAAACCTTCAAACACCTTATACATTTGGCGTTAAGCTTACAATCCCTTTAATACCTTTAATAAGAGCCCTGACTCCTAACTCCTTTCTTCTACGATTCTTTCCATTTGTTCACATCACTTGTATTTTGGTTTTCTTTTAAACTTCCAACTTAGGAAGTACTTAAAAGAAGTTAAGTTTGATAGTTCAAGTCTAGTTCCTAATCATAAAATGTTGTCTTATATTTTATCCTCTACGGGTTTCCGTTTACTAATTAATAATTGGGTTCACATGCATATGATGTCATAATCTATAATGTTAGTCTATTAGATTTAACCAAAAATGATTTTTGTTTGTTAAAACTTTGCCTCGATCTCAGTAAAACATTAGTTATACTTTTTTAATACTTTAATCTCTAACAACATTAACAAGTTAAAACTTACTAAATGTTACATAAACATAATCATCCACATTTAAGTCTACAAAATTTTATGATAAAACTATAGTTATAATATATAAATAATAAAAGCAATATTATCAATCTTTATTTCTTTATTTTTCTTACATTAGTAATTCCATAAATTGAAAAATTTTCAAGTGAAAGTTTTACAATTGTAAAAACAAGCAAACAAACAAAATTCACTATTAAATTAATGATTAAAAGATATAGATGACTAATTTCAAAGTTTCTAATGTACTTTATATATTTACCAATCATCATCTTACATATATTCATCTATATATTAATAAATAATTATTAATGTCATAAAACATAAATGGTTTAGGGTTGGATAAATGTCACCGAGTAATCAAGTAAAATAATAAGTTAATAACCTTCCAAACTCATGATATATTTTAAAAACCAAATCCTATAACTATTTCTCATCACAAAAATCGTCCGGGTTATCCCTAGAAAATATACACACTTTCTATGCTTTAAACTATTTAAAATTTTAATTAAACGTAAATATAATAAATATTTAAAAATTTTTAAAAAGTTGGAAAAGAAAAGGCGAACCTTTGAGTTTAACTTGTCCTTTTTACACAGTCCCCAAAACTTGCTTTGCAGACATACAATGTACTCTGTACCAAGAAAATATAAAATTAAAACTTTAAAATTCAAAGTTATAAGTTTAAAAGAAATTATATTTACTTTAATCCTCCCTTTCGTCAATGTTACACAACTTAGTAAGATCAAACTAAAAAGTTCTGTTTTAGGAAAAGATGGGAGTTGGGGTTTTTTTAAGAGGGGAGATGAACCATGGAAGTTAAGCCAAGACAACCAAGAGTAACAGTTCACGCCTTCAGTCAATATTGTGCCGGCTGCTGCTCTGGTTAAGCCAGCTTATACACCACCTGACCTAGATCAGATGGAACCGGATAGCCTGATGGGCTGAATCCCCACTCTTTTACAAGAAGCAGAGCAATCAAGAACCATCAGCGCACAGTTTCTTGCACTCGGGCCCGGGTCAATTTTATTTCAACTGTGGATCCTTTACCGACACCAATCACAAAGACCGACCCACCAGCGTCGTCGCACCGCGCCGCCGCGAGAACCTTTAGAGCCCGACTTAGCCTTCTTGTTCCTTGAACTTAATTTCCATGTCCCTCTCAAACACCCTTTCGACCCACTTTAATGCCCCCACTTGGGTCACAGACTCGCGTTACCGTGTCCGGCGATTGTAAAGTTTCAGCGGTCTTTATAAACACTAATAATTTCGTTTCCCAAGGCGATGTGGGACGGTACACATGAAAGGGGGGGTTTGCTGCTACTTCAGAGTGATCTGAGTGATTGTAATTGTGCGGCTAAAAAAATGGTATTCGGATGCTTCAGTACAATTCTCCTCAAAAGATTTCACAGATCATCAGCAAGAACTATTCCATCATCACTCACCCACAGGAATGTGATTCACCCATTGATTCCTCGGTTGTACGATCGATCATCCTTCGCTTACCCTGACAACCCTAGTTTGAAGATCTCTAAGAGGTGGCATGTCGGCCATTCTCACCACCACCACGATCAAACTAGTCAAGAGGGCGACAGGATTTTCAGGCTCGGCCTGGCCGCTGATATCGGGTTAACTGCCGGCAAAGTATTGACCGGTTACCTGTCTGGCAGCACCGCCATCATCGCCGATGCTGCGCATTCCCTATCCGATGTGGTAAGATCCTTAATCGTTGTTTATTACTCTGCTCCCAAAAGTAATTGCACTTAGATTTTGACGTCCACGTTGTAACTTCTGAATACGCCATCAAATTGAATTGTATTGCTGATATTTCACCAAGCTTGATTCGGTTATAGTAGTTGTTAATGTACACATAATTTATATGAAATCTGAAGTTGAAAATGTAATTAGCACTTTTTGTATTTCTAAATCGTATCTATATGGTTTATTGATTTACCCCTGCTTCTGATATTGAATTCAGTGACTTATTTGTTTTTGCACATACCTGTTAATCTGTAGGACTATTAGATTTTCTAGTAACGTCTCAGCTCTAATACAAAATTTAAAGTAGATTTTTTAGTAATGTTGGGAAAAGGTAGTCAATTAAGTGCATTAAATTTTGTGTTAGAAAGGTAGTGGAGTTTAATGGTCGATTGGACTTGTATATGTATACTGGGAACATGATATCAATCAAGTGACCAACTTTGTATATAACTATGTGTCTATGTTCTTTATTGAGTGTATTCAAACGTTCACAGATTAAGGCATTAAGCCTTTAATGGTGTTGAACAAAAGGTAATGTGTTAAGCCAATCACAAGGTCACAACGATATTCTGTGAATGAAATCTTGCTATGTACATATATCATATATGTATACCTATGTTATGCCTTGTTCAATTGTTCTTTTGGGTTCAAATACGTGCTGAGATCAAGCCAAGTTATGTGATGATGAGCTTATTGAATTTTAAATTTCATACAGGTCCTAAGTGGCGTTGCTTTGCTATCGTTTAGAGCTTCGAGGGTTCCAAAGGACAAAGAACATCCATATGGTCACTTTTGATTTGTACCGACTCTCTTCTCCTTTGATTATAACTAGTTTGTTGCACCATATTGCCGATTGTGCTGTTAAGAGGAACTGCCAATAAGCTTTGTTGGACAATGTTTTTTCTTGTTGTGTCTAATAGAGAATATGCGGGATCTTGGTTAAATAATAATTTACTTGCTCTTAAAAAAAAGAGTGTTGGATAAGGAAGAATTCACTAGTATGTGCATGGCCCATTCAATGTCCTTTAGGAAATTTTAACAGCGTAAGTGGGGACTCAATTGTTTTAATAAAAGGTAGCACATCAATGCTGCATGCCTTATAGTTAGGGGTGTTCAAATTTCAAAAAAATCCGAATCCGAACATCCGAATTGAATATCTGAAAATCCGATCCGAAAATTCGGATATTCAAAATTTCGGATACGCGAAATGCGGATATTGGATATCCGAATTTTCGGAATTAGATAGTTTTTTTTTGAAGTTTTGGATATTTCGGATATCCGAAATTTATTTTTTATTTTATATTTCTTATTTATTTAATTTTCTTAACATATATAGTCTTATATACATGTATTCTTTTATTTTGAAGCATACTTGAGCTATTTTTGGTGATTAAAGTTTATAATATGGTTATGTAGTTATTATATTTTAAAAATTATATAAACATATATGTTTTTGAAATTATCGGATATTTCGGGTATCCGATATCCGAATCCAAAAGTTCGGATTCAGATACTCAAAACCAACTATCCGAATTTTCGGATATCTGCATTTGAACACCCCTACTTATATAGTCTACAAGGGCTATTGGTGTAGTTCTAGAGCATTATTGTTTCATGGAAATGGGGTTGGTCCTGTTAACCAAGATGCTTCATATAAGTTAAAGCAAAGTTTAATATTGGGATTCATTTAAATATGTTTAGAGTTATTGTTGTCTGGATCATTAATAAGATAAGATTAGAAACAAGATTTTGGTACCCAGTTTGCATGGTTGTGCCCATCAACATAAACTTTGTTTATATACGTTCTTGAGTTTGGTACCTGATTTGCATGGTCGAGCACTTGTGTCCATGGAATAATCAACAATGGGTGCCTTCTTTAGACGTTCTTGAGCTTCTTATCATTCTAGAAACGCACATGGTTACTGTCACAATTGATTAATGAATCGATACACCAATTTTATTTGTCTTAATCAGTGACCAAAAGATGTCCTTCAATCAAGTATATAACATTGCCTATGAGTGTGACATACAAGTCACAATATCCTTTTCGTCTTTGCTGGCATTGTTTATGGTTAGAATTTCGCTAAGCGAATATGAAAAAGTTTATTGAACCAGAAAGTCATGAGTCATGCCAAACTCAATACGTCATTTTTTTTTGCTTAAAAGTGGAGTGTAGAAATGAGCGTGTTTATCTGATCTCAACTTTTTCATGGATGTTGATATCAGGTGGATCTATGCTTGGTGTGGGATTTCTGGATCCCCTTGCTGGACTTGTTTTGTCGGGCATGATCCTAAAGGCTGGACTCCAAACTGGTTACTAGAGGTATATTAGTTTCTCTCTATTGCCTTCTTTTTGAAAGTTGTGCATCATGCATCCACTGGTTTATACATGTTTCATTGTATTTCATCTAGTCGAAAACTGTTTTTGGGAGGATAGGTGCCACACATCAGAAACCTGGAACTCTTGTAATTTTTTTCTATCAACTTTTTATACTGATTTAATATTTTCTTTCTAACATGAATTTTTCTTGCAAAAATAAAATACAATATTTAAATGTATTTCTGTCCAGTATTTTGGAACTAGTGGATGCTGCAATACCAACACAACATTTGGACCCAATCAGAAAGACAGTATTACAAGTGAAAGGAGTTGAGGTAAGTTGATTCGTTAAGTTTCCAGTGACCTATATACTGCTTGCTAGAGTAGGGAAAATGCCAAAATGGGGAGGTTGTTGGATAAGGGTTCAAAACAGGTAGTTATGCTCTTCTGGATCAAAATGGTTTGGGTTGACCTGAAACGCTTTTTGCCCAAAATTTCTATACATTTTGCAACCAATCCGTGTCATTGATTATGATTTGAAGAATATATCATGTCAGGATCTAGCTTTTTTTAATAGAAATGCTTTAGGAGGTTTTATGTTGAAAAAAATATTCTTCGCACCTCTTGACCCCATTCAACCACCCAATTATCCAGCTTCTTTTTTTAGTCATATGTTTTGATTACCTGTTTGTCCCGCTAAGTGAGGATACTTGATACATATATTTTTATTTTGAGGATATGATATAAGCTTATAACAACACATATCATTTATTTATTTAGATGTTTATGTGCATAAAAATAAATATCATACGTGCTTTTAGCTACAAATATCATTTTTCCTCGACTTTAGAGAATTTATTCTTTTAACATTTTTTTAATTTTCTAACAAAAGGAAAAAGAATAAAAAAAAAACCCAAAGAAACTGTTAATCAGAGGAATCGCAACGATGAAACTTGGATGCTGGGGAGAACAATTGAGAGCCTTTCCTGCTACTTCAGAGTGATCTGAGTGATTGTAATTGTGCGGCTAAAAAAATGGTATTCAGATGCTTCAGTACAATTCTCCTCAAAAGATTTCACAGATCATCAGCAAGAACTATTCCATCATCACTCACCCACAGGAATGTGATTCACCCATTGATTCCTCGGTTGTACGATCGATCATCCTTCGAAAACCCTCATTTGATGATCTCTAAGAGGTGGCATGTCGGCCATTCTCACCACCACCACGATCAAACTAGTCAAGAGGGCGACAGGATTTTCAGGCTCGGCCTGGCCGCTGATATCGGGTTAACTGCCGTCAAAGTGTTGACCGGTTACCTGTCTGGCAGCACCGCCATCATCGCCGATGCTGCGCATTCCCTAATCCCTATCCGATGTGGTAAGATCCTTAATCGTTGTTTATTACTCTGCTCCCAAAAGTAATTGCACGTCTGTCCATGAAAGGGGGGTTTACATAAGAAGTGAAATGTTCAATATAGTCCAAAGTTTTTGTGTAGTCCCAAGGGACAAATCTCAGCCACAGGATCAGAAAAAAGGCAAATGCCCACCAGCACCTCGGGCCACCACCACTGCCGCCGACCACCACCTCCGGCCGCCGCAATCACAAGTGATTGAAGCACAATCACATATAATTATCTAATTAACTCAAATAAATGAAGTTACTTGACCAATGTAAATGTTTCATTAAATGAATATTTGTAGTTTTTTACTATACTTTCCAACTTTCTATTATATGATGTGGAATCAAAATGGTGTTTACAATAACCAAAAATGACGTAAAGCCAAATATGGTGTTTATAAAACCCAAGTATGGTGTTCACAAAAACTTAAATTAATAGATCATAATTCTAAAGCAACAATCTATACTACTATATTTAACATTAACACTCACTCTCCTCTTATCTTAAAATTACTTAAAATTCAACCGATACAAAATCCCCACCCTCCATTTTTTAATATGAATCTCAACCATCCAATCACATTCTAATTTCAAACTCATCTAGGGTTTCCGTCTCATTCTTCTGTCCCTCCCTTCTCTCCAACATAGCTTCCTGGCTTCTTTCTACTCTTCCCAGAACGAATTATGCGGCTGCTGCACTCTTTTGCTGGATGCCCATCTCCGATGGTAGGCCGCCCCCGGCCGCCCCTTCGCCTTAGGGGTAGTCTCGCAACAGGATTCGTTCGATGCTGCTCTTGCAATTCCGCATGGTGGTACTGATTTTGTTAGTTTCGTGTTTAAAATTTTGTTCGAGAAGTTTCATGGCTGTTTGTCTTTTGCTCTTTAATTTCTTCATCTGAGAAGTTTCTCAAGCTTTTGTAAATCATGGCTATTCGATTAAAGTTATCATGGGTGTTCGATTGCTAATTATTGTCAACCTTTTGTAAATCTCTCTTTTATTATGAAGTGATTTGCAAGTTCTTTTTTTATGAGTTTCTTGGTTTCTGTGACCATCGCCGGAGTTTCACCGTGAAGAGCTCACTGTGGCGGCGAGCTTTCTTCAATGGAGAAATCTTCAAAGATTAACAGGTAATGCTCCTTCACTCAATGATTTCTATATTATCTATTTTGCTCCTTGTAACTTCCATTCAGCTTAAATTGGGTTTGGGAACTCTGAAACTGTTCTCGATGGTGAAGAACAGCCGAGGGTCATCTCCACCTCGGTGGAGTTAAGAACCAGAGAAGATGAAATTAACCACCGGGATTTCTTCATTAGAACGCTTGAAATCGTATACATCTTAAATCTTTCGATTTTGTTTAAGGTTTACTGGTTTGGTGGGTGTTTTGGACTGTGCGCTCCTAATTCTATTATCACCAGATATCTAGAAATTGATTACATAGTGCCTTGCTGGCTGGTTACTTTAGTTAGGTATGATGCAAAGAATCCAATATCACTTGTTATTGGTGTCCCCAATCGATAATTTACTATTATCATAAAGGTGGCACACTTCTAATAATAATACCTCCTAGAATGAGTTTGGGCTTTCTTTTATATACTTATCTCAGTAGAAATCTTATTTTGTTGGATCTTGAGTACATACAGATCTCATCGGCTTAAAAGAAGAATGTAAGAACAGTTTATACTGAGAGTGCCTCCCTCTGTTGCTGAGCGCATAGATCATCTTTTGGATGAGAATGCTTCAGATGACAAGTCATTGGACTTGTCACTATGGTAAGAAAGACATTGTGTTTCAACCACCGATACCTGTTACAACTGCATATGTTTTCAATTTCATGGCTAATTTCTTATGATCTTTTTCAGTTTATAACTTATTATAAATTATTATCTGTTTAATTTGGCTACTTATTTGCTTACTAATGCAGATGACGGTAGGAGTGGTACGTTCGTTATAGATGATGACCAATTTCCTGCATCACTCTTGGACCTTCCTTGCATTGTGGAGTCTTATAAGTCATACGGTGATAGTGTTCTGATCAAAACAGCAGATGGTGGCCAAGTAGACTGTGTTTCTTATGCATGTTTCAAGTAAACTTGATTGAGTTTATTTTATGTTCAGTGACTCGAGTATATCTGTGACAGATTATTATGGTCAGAGCTATGCAGTCAATAGCGGTGAGATGAAAAATGACCTGAATCTAACCGTTCATAAGAAAATGGTTCAAAATTGCCATCTCAAGTTAAAATAAATCTACTTGATGTTTTTCTTTTCTTTCTGGTAACGACAGTGAACTGACTGTGACATTTATATACTTGCAGCCTGAACTTGTTCAGCGAGTAGAGAAAGATCTGTTGAACATCATGAGTGGTGGAACAGCTGAAAATATTGATATCCTTTCATGCTGGTAGATTTAATTTATTTTCCACAGGGTGAATATTCGATAAAATGCATGATAATGAAAGGTTTTAGATGTTTGTTTTGAACCTCTTTCTCAAAAAGGAAAAACAAAAAAACAAAACTGTAGCATGACGTGCTATCATTGTGTACGAGTCTAAGGAGGCCGCGCAGAGAGGAAGGCAACCCGGCCTATTAAGCGCTTCAAATAATAAGCCGGATTCACCTAAGAGAGGTTGCAGATTTGGTAGGCATCATTGCTGTAGGGTATGCTTTCTCTATTTATTTGACCGTGCAGAGCTAAAGGAAATATTGTTTTTAAGAGTTTATTACTTTGCCATCTGACTATTTGATATTGTTATATGCTTGATATATAATTCTAATTGAATGCCCTGAATCGGCAGGCAAAAGTAATAGATAATATCAACTTCCGCAACTTCTTAGAGCTGGTGCCTGAGGTGAGTGAGCTTATCCATGATTTCTATTCAAGGTATGTTCATATATCATCCCAAAAGTGTTGTGAATAAGTGAAATCTGATTATTGCTTCTATTCTTTTAGCTTTTTTTCTTTCTTTTCTATAATAAGGGAATTATTTTCCCGCATTGCTGCAGCCACTGTGCTTCGTGTTTATGTGGAGATGCTTTATACTCAAATCCGTAACAAAGTCCTCAATCAGTATACACATCCATTTGTATCTGTTGATCTTAACATGATGGCTGATGCTTTTAAAACCACTGTAGCCGGGCTACAAAAAGAACTTGAGGCTTTAATTGCAGACGACCAAATACAGGTACTCTTCTAAATTCAAAACAGAATCGTATTAAATTCAATGCAATTTTAATCACATAGGTTCAAGTTTTGCTTGTCCAACACATCAACTTCAAAATTAGTGGCTCTAATCTGGTTTACTTCCTTTGTTAAGAGGTTTTTTAAATTATTCCAATTGTTGTTCATTTAGAAGGTTTACGGTCAACTTTACGAACTTTATCTTTATGTTTCAAGAGGCTTTTTAAGTTCTTATACTAGGTGTAGAATCGTGGACCTTATTTACTTGATGCAATGAAATAAAGCTTGGACCATTTAATGGTGTCATCACCTACTTGGAGTTTGAATTATAGTACTTGGTCCCATGTTGAAAACTAACAATCAGTCTTGTGAAAAAATGCCAAAAAAAACTACACTCTGCAAGCAGTGTTTTAAAATTCGGATTTCAAGGCTGAATTGCCTTCAAGAATATGTATTTTGGATCACACAACAACAACAATACTTCGTACGAGAAGTGGTGTTTCACTTACGCAAAAACGGTTGTTTTATTTGCAAGGAACTGTTAGCTGTGATGGACATAAAGTGTTAGTTGTATAATTTGTTTATAGTTCCCTTGTTTTAAACATATACTTTCCTTTTGTCAATGTAGGTAATTGATGTGCTTTATCCCGGCTGGCCAAATGTCTCCAAGGTTTGACACTAAAAGCGAACTGCTTTTATTATTTGTTTATTTGAAGGTGAAATAAACAGTTTGGGAGTTAGCTTATTTAAACTACTTATATGATTTTGATTATTCTACCTCTAAATATCCTTAAGTATGCATAATTACTAAACCGTCAACCTATTACTTTATAGATTCATTCACCAAATAAATATAAAGAAACTTGGCATTGGAAAAAGCCCATGTATTGCCATCAGGTCCTATGTTATTGCAATTCACATGACTCGCCTCCTTTGTCGATTTAATTTGCAATTCATTTTTGAAACAAGATTATTCAAGTCAAAATGTTATGAATCAACAAACAGATTAAAGTTTATCTTGCATGCTAAACAAGTAAATGTTGCTAACTACTTGCAGGATCTCGAGAAGAAGAGGAAAGAGAAAGACCAGGTTGTGTATGAAAGAAAGAAGCAGCTCCACAAACTACGAGCCAAGGCTGAGAAGGCTGCAGAGGAGAACCTCGGTCCACAACTTGTAATCCTAGCCTCCGTCACCTACTAAAGGTTTAAATTTAGTTTGTTTCTAGAGATTTTGTTTTTTTCTATCGTGACTAAAAATGGATTATATTCTTATCTTTCAGTTTTGCAATACATTTTTCTTGACTCGGTGTCTTAATTTTGTTTTTGCAAAGACTGGTGTTCTAGCTTTTTTTAAATTTTTTGAAAATTTATTTCTTGATAATTAGCTTATTTACTTGTTTGGTAACTGCTAGGGCAGTGTTCTTACAATTAGTCATTCGGCAATAGCTTGTGTGAGATTTATGATAAAAAGTGGCAATACATGGGCTTTACGTGTCAATGACTATGTGCATAGATATCGACGTAATGACATCAATGCCAACACCATTCATAATTATGGTTGCCTCCACCATTTTGTCTATCGCCATCAACAAAAAAAAACTTGGCATTGGAAAATCGCGAACCACAATAAAAACTCATTTCGTCTCATTTTATTTGCCGCCGCATTGCGCGGGTACCCTACTAGTATTAATAAAAAAGTGAAGCTTTAAGTTATCATATTCTAATTTCAAGCATCATTACGAGATCAAACGACTGATAAAAAAATTTACATAACGACCTTAGTAATTAATATGGTCTATTTTTTTTTTTTTTTTGTTTAGTTCCTAAAAGTACATCGAACTTGTCAATTTTTGTTATTGTATATACCCAACTTTCAACACTACCGTTTAGTATACCTAACTTTCTAAAACTACCATTTGATATACCGTGTTACCTACTAAACAGGTAACGGGTAATTTTTTAAATTTTTTTTTTTTTTAAATTTCACATTTGACACCTCATTTGCCACATCACTAATTTTTTGCCACATAATATATTAACTACCTTTAAGAAGATCTTCATCTTCAACATTCAAGAACACATGAAGATCTTGTTTTTCTACATTCAACATTCAAGAACACATGAAGAAGTAATTACAAAAATGAAACCTATATAAAAATCAATAAATAAAAACCTGTAATCAACAAGATGAACAAGTAATTACAAAAACGAAACCTAAAAACGAAAACCTAAAATCACAAATCTGTTTGTGAGGTAATCCCGAAGCCTAAAATCGTTCGTGAATCAATTGTTACATTCGAAACCCAGAAACAAGAAGCAAAATCGTTCCAGAAGCAAAATCGAAACTTAAAATCGTTCCAGAAGCAAAATCGAAATAGGTCTTTTAAAACAAGAACTTAGAAACATGAAATAAAACAAGAACCCTAAATCAATTTGAACAAGTGCCCTAGATCGAACAAAAACTTACCGTCAAATCTGAAATATGAACACCAAAAGCTCAGATCTGAAGTCGAAACCCATAAATCGAATATAAATATCGCAGATCTCAGATTTGGGTCTGTTGCGTGAGAACCCAAAATCGAACGTATATCGCCGTATTAAGAACCGTATTAAGAACCCAAAATCGAACTCAATAAATCGCAGAAATCACCGTCATTTTTGCAGTGGAATAACTCACGAACTCGATCTGGGTTTGTCGCGTGAAAACCCCAAATCGAACCAACGAAGATGAAGATCGATGATGAAGATGATGGTGACACCGATGATGAAGATGAAGATGATGAAGATCGATCGATGATGATGATGATGATGAAGATGAAGATATGGGTTTGTCGCGTATATCCCCGTATTAAGAACCGTATTATGAATGTTCTTCAATGTTCTTCATTTTTTATGAAGATCGATGAAGATGATGGTGACACCCCAAATCGACAGATGATGGTGACGTTAATCAACTCTCAAGCAACGATGATGAAGATGAAGATCGATGACCTGGGTTTAGCAACCGATCGATGAAGATGAAGATCTGCGTAGAGATGGAAGCCTCAAGATGAAGATGAAGACCTGGGTTTAGTTTTTATTATTATTATTATTATTATTGTTATTATTATTATTATTATTATTATTATTATATTATATTTTTAGTTATTGTTAAATAGAAAATTACACATCATCACTCAAAACACATGCCACATCATCAAAACCGGATCCACATCACCCTTAACCTGCTATCACAGGTTAAGATGTATTAAACGGTAGTTTTGAAGAATTCGGTGTATTAAATGAGAGTAATGAAAGATGAGTATACACAATAGCAAAATGTGTCAACTTCGATGTACTTTTAGGAACTAAACCCTTTTTTTTTATAACAACTTAAAGGGATAGTGTCAAATAAAATATTTGAAAAACTTAAAATCATGTTTGGGTTATTCGGATATACCGGAAACCCTGATTTTATACCCGTTACCTGAACCGAATTACTTATGAAATATCTAAATTACCCGAACAAAACACCCGATAAACGAATAACCCAAATCTAATATTTTTTCGGTTCAGTTAATTCAGATTTTTTTTCCCGATGCTCCTAGAAGGACCTAGTTTGTATAACACAATAAACCTCTTAACTTTTTTCTTTTACAGTTTAGATTATATTTTAGGGTGTTACTCTAAATATATTCATGCAACCCGTAAATTATATTTCTGAATCCGTCTCTGATATTTCATAACGGATAACAAAATGATAGCAGGCGTGGAGGCATTTTATATATTCACTAGGTTTCAAGCCCGTGTAAACACGGGCCAATATGTAAATTTTTTTATATATAAGTTTATATTTCTACATTTTGAGTAGTATAATGTTTGTTAGTCCACAAAGTGTATTTATAGTTTTTAACCAAACGTATCACTCATCATTCAAACCCAGCTAGTAAGACACCAAAGATAAGGAAAATTAAAAAATTCAACTTCATACCCATTTCCTTCATTGTGGGCAATTTAAGTACACTATCTTTACATTCATAAATGTTTCATGTCTTTATTACCGAATAGAAGTACAGCAGCCATTAAAATGCCCAGCTTGGACTAAAGTAGAATGGGCACCGGGTACAAATGGCTGCAAAGCAATATAAAGGAATTGTGGCACAATTAGTCAAAGAAGGCTAAAAACAATGTCTACTACTTGATACACAAGTTGTTGCAAATTGAAACATCGTATTAGTATATGTTCTCAAAAAAAAAAAAATCCAATCACTACGATTCATGTGAAATAACAGATGAGATATATAACAAATAAAAAACAACTAAAAACAAAACGTCCACAAAAAATACATTTCATCTACTGTTTGCGCAGACCTACTAGAAAACTTTGTTCAGATGAAAGAGATGTATTTGCTATTGTCCATCGCAAGCTTCTGGCGCGAATATATTTCTTAACTTTCCAACCATTATCAACACTATATACCTTAATATCACTGTCCTGTGTACAATATTATCATTATTATTATTAATGAATAAATAGACTTAAAGAGAAAATGAATCAAAGCTTAATAAAGATGATAAAACTGAGTATTACATATTATACCTGAAATCCTGCAACAAAAAGAGTACCATCGACCAAAAACTGTGAAACATAGGCACATAAGTTGCTAAATAGAAGTATCCTATTCAAACATGCCTTCATCATAAACTTCACAAAGTGATAAAACATTGATAGAAAACACACATTAACTTTAGTATCATGTGGAAGCAATGAAATTCATGAGATTAGGATAAATCATGTTCCACGTAAAAGTTTATGATGCACACAAACCACAGCAACTGCAGGCCATGCAACCAATATGTTCATCCTAACCAAAGCACAATTGAGATGAATAAGCTTGATATTTACCTTCCCCTCTGGATCGAAAACAAATTATCGCAGAACTGTACATTTGACAAGGTTTACACCCTTAGATTTATAAAAATCTTCATAATAACTTGCAATCTTTGGGGTGAATAAATGACCCACTACAAAAAAAATATGGGAATCACTTTGAGTTGACTGGAAATTATCTAAAATAAAATATATAAAAGCAATCATAAACAATAGGACAGTAAATAAACAAAAACTGGCTTTGACTGGAACTTACTACAATGTGGCTTAGGGAATACCATTGAAACATTAATCTTATTTATGACCAAGGAAGCAACAGTCTCCATTCCAATGTAGCCACCACCAATGACCACCGCATTGCCGCCAATACAGGTTTGCATCACATCTGCAAGCCTGGTTGCATCAGCTACATCACGTAGATAACATACATTTCCAGCATCTGATCCACTTACACCAAACTCTTCAAGCTTCAAGGCCTAGATGAAAGCCACACAAAATTCAGAAAAGTAAGTTGTTTCCTATCTTGTTTATTGAATTTAAGAAATTTGGATAGAGTCCCCAATGAAAGGACATGAAAAAACAAAATAATAATAATGATTATAGTGTCTGAAAACCAGTTTCAGTACCCGAGCACCTGTTGCAATGATAAAAACTTTGTAGCTGGTTGTTTCTTCTGCTGTAGTCAGTAGTGTCTTACGTCTCACATCAGCAGACTTTACCCGAGTACCAAGAATCAATTCAATTCCTGAATAATTTTGGAACACCGGATGGGGATGGAGAATAAATAAGCAAAAGAAATAATCAAATAGGACGGCCCTGTTTCATAATAAAAACACACTTGATAAAAAGATGATACATTAATCTGTGTAATATTTTTATGGCCTAACTTGTAATAGCGTTGATGTGGAAACAAATTTACCTTTTTTCAGCAGGAAAGCAATACAACAAATGACCTTTATGACACCGAGAACGAAACACAATCTGTTCAATGCCTTCATCTAGGGGAGTACCCACACTACTAGAAATCTAAGAATTACCAACGTTTTTTTTCCGACGGTTTAAAACCGTTGCTAATTTCCAACAAAACAGTAACACATTTACTGCAGAAAGAAATTAAAAATCATAAAATAGACAGCAACGAATTACCAACACTTTTAAAACTCTTCTACGACTACTAATAAACCATCTAAAAACTGTCGTTATTTAAGGACAATTTAACAACAATATACCGACTATTTATGAAAATTGATATAAAAGCAATAAAAAAAATTAATTGATTTACTTATTTAACTTTTTAAACATTTTCGTCGGGAAATTATAGCAAATTCCGACAACTTAGCGACGATCTATAACATATAACTTTTAAAACATTATAGCATATTTTTATTAATTAATAAGACAATTTAAATTATTTTAATCGTTAATGAGGTATATTAATATATAAATTTAGACGGAAAATCGTTGGTAATACCCACCATATAGCAACGTTCTACAGGTTTTAATTTCAAAAGAATATAAATAATTTAAAAATAAGTATAAAAATTATTTTCCGATTTTTGTCGGAAAAACATTGGTAATTACCAACATAATAGCCACGGTTTGACTAGCAAAATCACTGAGTGTTTTAATTTGATTTTTGTTGAAAAATCGTCTGTAATTTCCAACACAATACTAACACTTTGATCATATAATTTAGAAAATGAAGCATGTTATTTCCTGTATGTTTTTCGTCGGAAAATCGTCGTTGATACAAACACTTTAGCTACGGTTTAAGATATATTTTTAAAAACGAAATACGCTGTGTAATAAAAGATTTTAGAGCGTTTTTTATTTTGTCGGAAAATTGTCTATAATTACCAACATAATAGCGACGATTTGAATGTTTTTCGTTGGAAAGTCATCGGTGATACAAACGATTCAGCTACCATTTATATTATACGGTATGTAATATAAGCGTCGATTGTTTTTATTTGATTTTGTTGGAAAATCGTCTATAAGTTTCCACGCAATACCGACACTTTTATCATATAGTTTATAAAACAAAATAAGCTAGTTAACAATTAATGAAATAAGTTTTCTTAGGTTTTTTTTTGTTGGAAAATCGTTGGTAATGCAAACACGTTAGCTACGATTTAAGAGATGATTTAAAACAATACCCAATGTAATATTCTAATCTATATAAAAGATTAATTATATATTTTTAAATGATCTAGATATTTCATTTTGTAGAAGATTTAATATTAGGCGTTCATTCTTTTAATTATAAAATTTTGATTTTGACTTTTTGAAGTCAAACTAATGTGACTAACTAATGTGATTAAGATAAAGATAATCCTTAATCAAATCAATTATAAATATCATCAAGATTAAAACAACTTACTAAAATATAGAATATAAACTTAAAAATAAATTTCATCAGAATGTAATCCTAAACTTTGAAAGTTGACAAAAATAAATTTAAAAGTTGTTATATATTTATTCATGTTATACCAATCTTTTAATATTTATATAAATAAACTAGCATTATTTCTTATTCTTTTAATCTTTTTTCATGTCTTATAATTATTAATATTTTTTAGTAATTTTAATATTTTTTTTAAACAACATGTATATCACATAAGAATTTACTCTAGTATATAACAATCGTGTGCTTGTATCCACATACAAGTAGGTTTGTTTATGTAAGCACATGCTAGTGTTATTGTCAAACATCACTGGAATCCAAAGTATACAAAAACCTATAACATGTAATTTAAAAAAATTGCATTCATGTGAGTAATAGGGATTTTGGTTTATGTAGTTGTTATTAACTATATTTTTTCTTATGTCGTGCTAATATGACTAGTACCATAAAACTTTAATATATGTTTTCATGTGTCAAAACTATTGTAACTTCTTCATAATCGATTTTGACGGTGATTGGAATTTAGGTGATAATAATGGTTGTGACCTTATACTATACCCTCCATATAACCTAAATGATGATATATCAAAAGTCCAAGGTAGATGTAGCACATAGACGTTTGGATGAATGGAATATCGTTTAAATCTCTGCGCAAGAGAAACGATTTTTAGTAAACCTAGAGTTGTAGCACTTGTTAATTCCATCTCAATTTATATCTTATTGTTAGCATGTTACAAGAACGTACAACTTGTGTTGGACATCTATTTATAGTAGACATATACTGTATTTTGTCAATGAGACTTATACCTTTCGAGTTATTCATATGAACTCCTTGTATGATAAGGTGATCATGAAGTCGGGTGGAAACACTCTCAAGGACAAGTTAACACACCCCTAATGACACAACAAAGCTCAAATTTATGTTGAACGTTCGGAGTTAATATTATATTCTTAATAAGGGACTTGGTGTAAAAAGAATACCTAATCGATACCTACTATTTTTTTTGTGTTATCTATACGATGTGAATATAAAAAATGGATTTTCATATTTAATTTTAATTAACTAGTTATATTATTTATCTTAACATTTATTCTTAAATACATAACTTCTCATATTAATAAAAACAAAATAAAGTTATAAACCATTTTAACTATTTAAATAGTTATTTTGAAATTAAAAAAATAAGCAACACACAATCTAAAAATTCGAGGGAATTAAGGTTTTTATATATTTTTCCCTCTCTCAAATTTAAGATTCCCTCCCCAAAGAAATCCCAAAATTTGTTCCCTGCTTCTCGCCCTAATCCGCCGTAATTGGCGATGAAATTCACAATGTGGTGATTCATCCACCAGTAAATCACGAACAAACCATCGATTGACGCCATTTGGTTCTCGAACTTCAACAACCACCGTTGCCTGGTACGATACTACCAACGATTGACGCCATTTTGCTCTCGAACTTCTTGAACCACTGTTGTCGTACGTCGTCACCCGTACGATACTACCATCGTTTGACGCCATTTGGTTCTTTAACCACCATTATTGCGCTCGAGTTCCCGCAAACCACCGCCTTCTAGTTCAAGAAGCACCATCGACACTGATTTTGTTCAGAAACTACTGGTAAGAGATTTTTGTTATGTGAAGCATTGTTGTGATTTCTTGAAGCAACAGAAACCTCCATATAGTTAATTTAACATACTCTTAATTTAATCTCATTATTATCTATGTCATAGTACTGTGTTTTGTTTAGTATAATGTTCCTTTAGAATCTTTGATTTACTATATATTATGATGCTGTCACAAACTTTTGATCTGCACAGTAATGTTGACTCACTTCTAGGAGCAACACATATGCCTCATGTTCCAATGGGATAGTGATGCAGATGCAGCTGTTCGGAAAGCATGGGAGGAAAGCATGAAAAAGCGAATCAAGGATGCAGTTTACACAGAACGAAAAGTTGCTATAGAAAAGGCAACAGAAGCAGGCTTTGATGTTGATGACAATCTATCTGTCATCATCCCGTATTGTCCAACGTGGATAAAGCAACATCATTGGGTAAAAATGGTTGAAAGGGTATGATTTTTTTACGAATGAATAGTCAAATCAATTTAACCTTAGTTTGAATGCACTTGATTTATTTTTACCTAATTTGGGTTTTTTTAAATGTTTTGACTATCAATAAAGTGGAACACCCCCAAATGGAAAGCAGTGTCAGAAATCAACAAGAAAAACAAAAACAGTGTAGTAGAGGGATCGGTTGGCAAGCATACGACTGGGTCGGTTAGCTTTCTTCTTACTAAGATGCGACGGGTAAGATACTAATCTATCTTTAGTATTTTAAATAATTTTCACTTTTACTATGTCTTGAAATTTATATGATTTTAACAACCTAATTATTTATACATTGTAGAAAAAAGAAGCGGGTCATGCATTGCCTTGGAGTAATCATTTTCTGAACAATCATATAACGAAAGTTTAGCGGGAGGCAGTTGCTGCTGGGACAGGGGAGCCGGTGTTTGTTAACTCGAAGTCAAAAAGAGTGTTGGTAAATTTCGTTATCTTTTTAAAATTTCATGTCATTGATTTTCTTTAAAGCGATAATGTCGTATATCTCTTTCTAAACTTTCATAAATGCGTATATATCCTTTCAAAATTTGATATATTACGTACATATCCTCCTAGATCCTCTTAAATTTCATATATATCCAAATGGTTATTCTATTATTATTTAATCTTTTAAATATCAATAAAGTGATGGTTATGGCTTAACCTGTAATGATCCTTAAGTATTATAGAACTCAACATCAATAATATTGTTTGTGATTGGAGTTGGGATTTGCTTGTGATAGAACACATAGAAAACATGGACCTTTAAACAGGGTTCAGCAGCTTCGGGTTACATTGATATTGGTTTTGATGATTGATCCTTAAATAGACACTTGAGGTTTATTATGTACGTAATATTAAATTTTGAACGGATATATACGTAATAATGAAACTTTAGAAGGATATATACGGAATTATTCCTTTTTTAAATTATTGGAAAAATTGTGATGAATGTTATATTTTTAACAGGAAGAGTATCTTAAGGGTATGAGCGAAAAATATGGGTCGGATCCAACATCTCATCCAATTGGTGATGTTGAAGTTTGGGGACGAGTTGCGAAAACGGCAAACAAAAGGGGATTCTTGGGAGTTGGGGGGGCATCTGGTGCTTGTTACGTGGTGACTGGTCAATCGAGTACCAACCACGTATCGTCTTCTATACCGGGGGGTGCGGCATCTGCTAATGAGGTTAGTGTATTACAATTTGTTCCAATACATAGGCTGTACAAACGGGTTATAAGGTGGTCGTTTCGGGAAACCACATTGTACTTACTTCTTACATTGATATTCTTTTTAATCAATAAATTAAATTTTGTTATAAAATGTGTTTAATATATGTAGGTGAACTTATTAAAACAACAAATGGAGCAAGAGAAGGAAGAGGCAAAAGCAAGAGAAGAAACGCTTCGAAATGAAATAGCAGAGCTTCGTAAACGGGATGAAGAACGTGAAAAGAAAATGATGTATGAGTTTGCTGAATTGAGAAAACTTATGTTGGCCCGTGACAATCACCACCCATCTTCCTTTTGAGACACGTAGTTTTATGTGACACGTACATTGTGTTATCAACATTATAAGTTTCATTTATGTACGACTATGCGTTATTTCGTGGATTAAATACAATTTTATAATATAATTATGTATTGTGTATGAATATAAATAGGTAATTTTATAGTGTATTAATCAAAATAGTGAAAACAAAATTAAAATGAATTATAACTAAATATAAAATATTATATTTCGTAGTTAAACCGTCGGTAAGATTAAATTTGATTAAGAATATAAAAATCTTAAGTGTCTGTAAAGCGTAAGTAATAGTATATTAGAATTGTTGGTAAATCGTAGCCGATTAAATAAACCTGGGTTTAATAAAAAAAACATTTCGTCTGTAAATCGCCGGTATATAAGGTCGGTGATTGGTTGCTACTATTCGTCTATAAAGCGTCGCTGAAATTCGACTGTAAATCATCGCTGAAATTCGTTTGTAAATTGTCACAAAATTTTGTCTGTAAATCGTAGGTAAAATGTGTCTGTAAATCGTCGTTAATTAGTGTCTGTCATTCGTGGATAATACGTCGTTGGTTTTTGTTGCCAATTCGTCGGAGTAAATTTTTACTTGATTTAATATATTATTAATAAAAGATTATAATAACTATTATTTAATATTCGGAAAAAACCTTCAGACACTTTTCAGACATTTTGTTTCGTCGGAATTAGAAATAAACGGTCGGTAATTTTCGTTGGAAAATTTAGCGACCATGATTTTACTAACTAATTGAAACTGTTGGAAATTCGTTAGAACATGCTATTAGCGACGATTTTTAGACGTTTTTCGCCGTCTGTAATCACCAGAATCCTAGTAGTGCCATCACTTTAGTCACTATTCCATTGAGCATCAAAGAAACAATTAAAGCCAAAAGTAAAAAAAAGCTATGAATTAACTCTAGAATGAAACATGATCCTAAATGGATATAAAGAAAGGTACCGTATTTATCACAATGATGTGCTACAAGTAAACCGACGTCAAGAATAAGCTTTCCAAGGGCTTTGAAAACTACATACAATTGTCTCTCTAAAAAGTATAAATCATCACTATGAAGTATGTCTTGTTTTTAATTTTCTTCTTCTTTTGCTATCAAATACTATGAAATAGGGGTGAGCATTGGTACCGAAAATACCGAACCGTACCGGCACCGTACCGGAACCGGAACCGGTACCGGTACCGAATTAGAGTTTTCGGTCCGGTATTCGGTATTTGAAATATTGCTAAATCGGTATTCGGGACTCTGTATTTT
Source organism: Pulicaria dysenterica (assembly GCA_947179395.2). Taxonomy (NCBI): domain Eukaryota; kingdom Viridiplantae; phylum Streptophyta; class Magnoliopsida; order Asterales; family Asteraceae; genus Pulicaria; species Pulicaria dysenterica. Next base: position 71,847,595 of record OX359288.1, on the reverse strand, counting down.
CGGTATTCGGGACTAGTACCGAAGTAACTAGTTAAAATAGGTACTCGGTACCGGTACCGGTACCGTATATGAATAATTCGGTACGGTATTCGGTACCATCTTTAGATCAAATTCGGTATTCGGTAAAATCGGTACCGGTCCGGTACCATGCTCACCCCTACTATGAAAGACTACTTAAATATAACACTCACGCTTTTGAGCCGCCACTACACCCACTCGGGTCTGAACGAATACCCTAAACGGACAATATGAACAGGAGAGAACCGGAGATAGTGTATTTTTCAATATATAGTATTCAAAAGACTTAGTCGTACAGTATGAACCCTAAACTTTAAAAGAATTGCGATGAACGACAATGTAGAAAGTTCGTATTCCACAAACTATTTCGCAGTAATCAGACCTAAAAAGAGCTTGATTAGTAAGATCTCGAAAGAAGCCAACTGATTAGCGTGCTAATGATGTAATCTCAGTGTACACAGCTAAGAAACTAAATCGATTGACTAAGACCAAAGAATTAGGCACAATATTATGATATAACCAATTTACTTCCGAATATAGAAAAGCGCAAAGAATTAAGAAACTGCATTGACCTAAATTGTTCTTTGTTGATGGCTGCAAGCATCATTGCATAAAAAACTTACGATTTTAATAGAAAAGTTTTCCATTATTGACATATAAGTACTGCTGATCAAAAGTCATCTAAGCCTATCACATCAGGCAAAAATGATCATGTTGTTACTCATTTGTGTTTCTTTTGAAGTGATGATTAAAAACTTAACGAATCTAATGTAGTCAGTAGGTAAACTTCTCTAAATTGAGTGCCACGCCCCTTAGTACCTATCAATTTCATATCTAATAATCAACTTAAGTGTCTGGTAACCTGTAGGTCCACCTAGTTGTTCAAATGAATTTGTACATACTCGATATCACTTATGAGTATTTCTATAAAACCAAAAGTTTATGTTTTTGTACGATTGTGTTTAGAGGACCATTTGTTTGATTTCTTCGTTATTCTGTTTAAAAACTTGCAGCTGGTTGACCCTGTGGATAGAACAGTGGATAGGGATCTTTATATTGTTTTCAAAACTGAAAAACTGATAAAAAGAACTATTAGTTGGCCAGTTCATAAACATGGGTTCATACCAATTGTATAAACGGGCTTAGACCTTTCTTCGTATGTACCATGTATCTATAAATACCATCTGAAATGTACAGTTAGAGGGAATGGTGTGTACCATGTATCTATACATACCGTCCCTAAAAGACTTTTATATTGTTTTACGTGGGTCTTTTTTTATATATAAATGTGAGAACAGGTGATTAAAAAGGTATAAACTTGCATGGAGTCTAGTGTGAGAAATAATGAAATACCTTTCGAAGGGGAAACTTGTGAAAGGGCCATTGACTGGTATCGTGCCACAAAGATTGTTATTAGAGACATCACTGCAAGATCATATAAGCAACTAAAATCATAAATCCGAATAATGAAATAATCATTGATCATCAGAATATCCATTAAAGATGCTTGTATAAATCCTTAAGACTTACAAAACTTTAAGGTTAGAGAGTTTTGTGAGCTCCCTTGGAATGGGCCTAACAGGCTGACAGCTTGTTGTTGTTTAATCTCCTACATTCACAACTTATGATCTTAGTTTATATGTCAACCAAAGATATAAAATTATGCTAGAGATACTGAGTTATGCTTAAAGATATCTTAAAGATTTCAACTTGGAGAAGGATTTTGGGATTTCCCCTTCGAATTTGTTGCCATATAAATCCATGCTGGCGACGTTTTTCATGTTTCCTAATTCCTTTGGGATTTTGCCTTCAATGTTGTTCTAGCAAAGCTCCCTGTAATTTGCGAAGAGATTGACGTATTAAGTTTTGCATCAACGGAATAAAACGAAAAAAATAACACAAAACACTAAAACGGCACCCCAAAACAGCTTATCCAAAAAGATTTATTTCACTCACCATGTCACAGATCTGCGTATACCCAAATAACAAATTAGAAAGTTGATATACTTGCGATCGGAAAACTTAAAAGGGTAAAAACAGCAATTACTCACAGCTCCTCGCATTTGATTAAGTCCACCATTGCAAGAAACCATAAGATAACCATTGTTCTTGTAGCCCGTGAACATAACCAAATTCAAGATCTTATAAAGCTCCAAAATTAAAAAAAAATATATCGACAATTTGACAATAAATTCATATACGAAACTAAACATCATGTAGACTTTGCAATTCAAGAAACAGAGAAACTTCAAACCATACACAATTAGCTAAGAAAACGGATTTTAATAAAAAGAAGATTATAACACTATAATAAAAAGGGTTTGCAAAGTTTCACCCTGAATAACTGGCTATGCTACTGCCTGCAAACATCCTTCTTACAATCAAATAATTAAGGGGGTGTTTGTTTTAGCTTATTATGGGCTTAATTTTCGGGCTTATTTTTTATAAGCTTGTTTTTCTGGCTTATATTTCACTTGTCCGGCTTATTTTCTTATTGTAACTCATAATAAGCTCAAAAGTCTGAAAATAAGCCGGGAAAAACTAGCTTATCAAAAATAAGCCCGGAAAATAAACCCTAAATAAGCTAAAACAAACACCCCCTAAAAAACTATATTATAACACAATCACTAAGAAGAAAACATTCAGAATTATAATAATCTACATTAAAAAAGAACTATGTATATCATCATGAATCAACTAAATGAATGGAAAGAGTTGGTTATCTCCAATACTACAATTTGCATAGTGGATATTTTAGCACATATCTATATACACAACACAAATACTTTGAAGCCCAATAACAGCCTACCTATCACTTCATTGGAAGAAACCTAGCCAACATCTACATTGAGAAGTGAGAGAAAAAGAAAGAAAAACGTGTAGATGTGATCAAATTAGAGAAAGAACAAACCTTAATCGAAGATATGAACAACAACAGCCTCGATTCTTCCCCCATTCGGCTTCGTATCAGCAACAATTGGTTAACCCCTCTTGCCCGTCTCTTCGATAGAAGCTACGCCTCGCATTGCATGCCAACTGCCGAGCCATTCAATTGACACGACCCTTCACCGGAGCTCTCATTCAATAACGGCTTAAGAACGCCTTCAATACAAAGCCCATATAACGCTCAGCAGCCCAGAAATAAACAATCAGAAGCCCTAATTGCTTAATTGAATCCACGTCGGCTTTTAAGTCTCTCCAATTTCTCAATATTCAAATTTTAGAGACTCAATAAATATGGATATATGAGATACAAAACATCCTAAGTTATATAGGATATATATCTTTCTTTTAAGATATTTTATATCATCAAATATGATTTATAATTTTTTTACTATACATGTTATTAGTAATTTATACTATAAACAGTTAAAATTTAAATAACTATCTCTTAAATTTATTCACAAAATAATAAGCTAATATAGTAAAAATAGAAAATTTGAAGTGATGTTAATATGACTGTTGGAGTGGAATGACACCCACTCCTTTCACCCTTAATATTTTAAAAAAATATCATACTAAAACCAAATTTTGACTCAATTGCGTTAATATGTACATTATTTTCTTGTTAGTAATAATAATTCATCGATACGTTCAGTACAACATGATTTACTTGTATGCATAAAGTCAGAAGAAAGTGTGTATTTTAGAAACATTATCATAGAGTTAAAAAAGTCCATAAATGGAACAAATTAAAACAACATATGTGTATAAACTTTTAAAGAATAATTTTAGTTCACTAGGTGATTGTGATAATTATACTGAAACTTCTTGTTTAGTGGATCTTTTGTTGTCAAAAAATAAAAAATAAAAAAAATCTTATAAAAATCGTTGTAGAGCTAAAACTTACCAACATGTTTGATCGAAACAAATAAGAAGCAAGTGTGTGCATCATGTTGGAACCGTAAGAGACTTCGACTTGATTGAAACTATTTGTAAGTTGTAACCCACTTTTTTATAAGGTTGATGAAATTTTGAACGCTTTGTGATCCTAAATAATGTTGTAGTCCAAAAACTAGCCCATTTTAGCATTATAGCCGAATTACTCCACAGGCCGACACTAAACTACTCCAACTGAATACTTGAAGTATTATTTAGATTAGAAAGAATGTATGTTGTTAACAACACCTAATTTAAATGTTGTCACTTTTACACAATTTTTCTAATAACTAAAATACCTTAATTTAGAAGATGCGGGAGTGTGTTTTCTTAGCGGCATACATCTTATACCTTTTTTATGAACAAGAATATCCGATCGAAGTAATAGATGGAACAAAAATCGATGGTGAGGATACTTGATACATATATTTTTATTTTGAGGATATGATATAAGCTTATAACAACACATATCATTTATTTAATCATTTATTAATTTAGATGTTTATGTGCATAAAAATAAATATCATACGTACTTTTAGCTACATATATCATTTTTCCTTGACTTTAGAGAATTTATTCTTTTAACATTTTTTTAATTTTCTAACAAAAGGAAAAAGAATAAAAAAAAAATACCCAAAGAAACTGTTAATCAGAGGAATCGCAACGATGAAACTTGGATGCTGGGGAGAACAATTGAGAGCCTTTCCTGCTACTTCAGAGTGATCTGAGTGATTGTAATTGTGCGGCTAAAAAAATGGTATTCAGATGCTTCAGTACAATTCTCCTCAAAAGATTTCACAGATCATCAGCAAGAACTATTCCATCATCACTCACCCACAGGAATGTGATTCACCCATTGATTCCTCGGTTGTACGATCGATCATCCTTCGAAAACCCTCGTTTGATGATCTCTAAGAGGTGGCATGTCGGCCATTCTCACCACCACCACGATCAAACTAGTCAAGAGGGCGACAGGATTTTCAGGCTCGGCCTGGCCGCTGATATCGGTTTAACTGCCGGCAAAGTGTTGACCGGTTACCTGTCTGGCAGCACCGCCATCATCGCCGATGCTGCGCATTCCCTATCCGATGTGGTAAGATCCTTAATCGTTGTTTATTACTCTGCTCCCAAAAGTAATTGCACTTAGATTTTGACGTCCACGTTGTAACTTCTGAATACGCCATCAAATTGAATTGTATTGCTGATATTTCACCAAGCTTGATTCGGTTATAGTAGTTGTTAATGTACACATAATTTATATGAAATCTGAAGTTGAAAATGTAATTAGCACTTTTTGTATTTCTAAATCGTATCTATATGGTTTATTGATTTACCCCTGCTTCTGATATTGAATTCAGTGACTTATTTGTTTTTGCACATACCTGTTAATCTGTAGGACTATTAGATTTTCTAGTAATGTCTCAGCTCTAATACAAAATTTAAAGTAGATTTTTTAGTAATGTTGGGAAAAGGTAGTCAATTAAGTGCATTAAATTTTGTGTTAGAAAGGTAGTGGAGTTTAATGGTCGATTGGACTTGTATATGTATACTGGGAACATGATATCAATCAAGTGACCAACTTTGTATATAATTATGTGTCTATGTTCTTTATTGAGTGTATTCAAACGTTCACAGATTAAGGCATTAAGCCTTTAATGGTGTTGAACAAAAGGTAATGTGTTAAGCCAATCACAAGGTCACAACGATATTCTGTGAATGGAATCTTGCTATGTACATATATGTATACCTTTTGTTATGCCTTGTTCAGTTGTTCTTTCGGGTTCCAATATGTGCTGAGATCAAGCCAAGTTCTGTGATTATGAGCTTATTGAATTTTAAATTTCACACAGGTCCTAAGTGGCGTTGCTTTGCTATCGTTTAGAGCTTCGAGGGTTCCAAAGGACAAAGAACATCCATATGGTCACTTTTGATTTGTACCGACTCTCTTCTCCTTTGATTATAAGTAGTTTGTTGCTCCATATCACCTGATTGTGCTGTTAAGAGTAACTGCCAATAAGCTTTGTTGGACAATGTTTTTTCTTGTTGTTTCCATTTGAGATTATGTGGGATCTTGTTTAAATAATAATTTCTTCAAACAAAGAGTGTTGGATAAGGAAGAATTCACTAGTATGTGCATGTCCATTCAATGTCCTTTAGGAATTTTTAACAACCTAAGTGGAGACACAATTGTTTTAATAAAACTATAAAAGCTAGCACATCAACGCTGCATGCCTTATAGTCTACTAGGGCTAGTGGTGTTGTTCTAGAGCATTATTGCTTCATGTAAATGGGGTTGGTCCTGGTAAGCAAGACACTTCACATAAGTTAAAGCAAAGTTTAATATTGGAATGCATTCAAATATGTTTAGAGTTATTGTTGTCTGGATCATTAATAAGATAAACTTAGAAACAAGATTTTGATACCCAATTTGCATGGTTGTGCCCATCAACATAAACTTTGTTATATACGTTTCTTGAGTTTGGGACCTGATTTGCATGGTCGAGCACTTGTGTCCATAGAATAATCAATGATGGGTGCCTTTTTTAGACTGTTCTTGAGCTTCTTATTATTCTAGAAATGAACATGGTTACTGTCTCCATGTTCATATAGATGCTAAAAAACCTACCATAATTATTGTGTGTCTATGCTTATGTAGAACTGCCTTCTGATTTATCGTCTTTGGATCATTGTTTCCGACTTCACGCTAAGGTCGATAGGAATCTTCCTAAATCAAAGATTCTGTCCTTTTATTTTCTGAGATGTGAAAATTATGTGTAGTAATATAATTTTCCTCGGTTTCCATCTATGCCATAATTTTCCGTGCTAGTGGGATTTGAATGAACATAAACAGCTGTTTAACATAACTCAGATTCCTGAATGGTAAGATTCATCTTTACAATTTGCACACTAACTTCAGGGCATGGCAAGTTCGAGACCCTAGGCGCACTAGGCATTTCTGGTGTACTTTTGGTAACGGCTGGAGGTATTGCATGGCATGCTTTGGATGTTTTGCTGGTATAATTCTTTTTTCTTATCTATGATATCATCTATCATTAGTATACTTGCATATTTTATTGGGCAAAATGAGATTAGTTATACAATTTCATACCACGACTAATGGCTTTAATCCTTCCTGCAGGGGGTATTGTCAGCAGCTTCTGAGGTAGCTAATCAGTCTCTGCCTCATCAACATGCTCACAGCCACAGCCATTATCATGGGATTGACATGAATCACCCTATCCTAGCTTTGAATATGACTATTGTCGCGATTGCTGTTAAAGAAGGGTACCTAATAATCAAGCCTTCTGTTTTTTTTTTCCTTCAGTTCTTTATGTTATAGCTTTTGATTTCCAGATCACTTCGTTTATCAACCTCAACTCTCTTTTAACAAGACATGATTGCATTTGGATATCTGACACTGCATATTTCTTAAAACATATCATCTTCTATATGCTTTTAGAGATTGATCCAATGCTTCTCTGGTAGATAGTAGGATTCTCACCCATGTTGCTCATTTTTCTTTAACATTTTATATCTGTGGTTTTATGCATGCAGATTGTATCAGATAACAAAGAGGGCAGGAGAAAGGGCTGGTAGTGGATTGATGAAAGCAAATGCATGGCATCATCGTGCAGATGCTGTTTCATCACTTGTTGCTCTTATAGGGGTCGGTAAGTGTCATTGATTCTTGTGCATGTGTTTATATACTTTTTTACTTACAGTATGATAATGAAAAGGCTACTGATATCTCTTTGTTTGACCAGCTCAATAGGCCTAAGGCCTTAAAGTCTAATCTAGAATCTGCGTTACACATGTCCCTGCCCTTAAATTCTTTCTGGTGTACACCTTCCAGGAGTTAGGCACGTTGGGCTGGTCATCCAAAGAGAGACTAGTAGCCTTTTCTTATCACAATAATATGTACTGATTTAATCTTCAAGTACTAGTTTATGGTTCATGGAATACTTGACAATTGATTAGTGAATCGATACACCAATTTTATTCGTCTTAATCAGTGATCAAAAGATGTCCTTCAATCAAGTATATAACATTGCCTATGAGTGTGACATTCAAGTCACAATATCCTTTTTTCTTTGCTGGTATTGCTTATGATTTAGAATTTAGCTAAGCGAATATGAAAAAGTTTATTGAACCAGAAAGTCATGAGTCATGCCAAACTCAATACGTCATTTATTTTTCTTAAAAGTAGAGTCTAGAAATGAGCGTGTTTATCTGTTCTCAAAATTTTTATGGATGTTGATATCAGGTGGATCTATGCTTGGTGTGGGGTTTCTGGATCCGCTTGCTGGACTTGTTGTCTCAGGCATGATTTTAAAGGCTGGACTTCAAACTGGTTACCAGAGGTATATACTAAGTTTCTCTTCATTGCCTTCTTTCTGAAAGTTGTACATCATGCATCCACTGGTTTATACATGTTTCATTGTAATTTATTTAGTCGAAAACCGTTTTTGGGAGGATAGGTACCTCAAATCAGAAATCTGGAACCCTTATATTTTTTTCTATTAACTTTTTATACTGATTTACTATTTGCTTTCTAACATGAAGTTTTCTTGCAAAAATTGAATATAATAATTTAATGTACGCGGAGGTCATAATACCACACAAAAGTTATAGCTTTCTGCATGTCATGAATTGAAATCATCAAGGAGGTACATTTCTTACTAAAAATCCTGCCTTTCTGTCCAGTATTTTGGAACTGGTGGATGCTGCAATACCAACACATCATTTGGACCCAATCAGAAATACAGTATTACAAGTGAAAGGAGTTGAGGTAAGTTGATTCGTTGAGATTCCAGTGACCTATATAGTGCTGGCTAGAGTAGGGAAAATGCCAAAATGGGGAGGTTGTTGGATAAGGGTTCAAAACAGGTAGTTTTGCTCTTCTGGATCAAAATGGTTTGGGTTGACCCGAAACACTTTTTGCCCAAAATTTCTATACATTTTGCAACCAATCCGTGTCATTGATTACGATTTGAAGAATATATCATGTCAGGATCTAGCTTTTTTTAATAGAAATGCTTTAGGAGGTTTTATGGTGAAAAACATATTCTTCGCACCTCTTGACCCCCATTTAACTACCAAATTAACCAGCTTCTTTTTTTAGTCATATGCTTTGATTACCTGTTTGTCCCGCTAAGTGGTTGAAATTGCCACCCATGCTTGTTACCCCGGCTAATACTAATATGACATTGTGGTATTATTTTGTTAATTTTTATTTAACAAACTCTGATTGAAATTTACAGGGTTGCAGACACCTTAGGGGAAGAAGGGCTGGTTCATCTCTATATCTTGATGTTAAGATTAAGGTAAAATCCATCTTGCATAAAACTAGTGCTTCATTAACCAAAATCTGCTTACATGTTAGCAATTTCACTTTTTGTGTAGGTTGATCCCTTCTGTACCATCAGCGAAGCATATGACATTGGTGAAAGTGTTCGTTACCAGATTCAGAATTCCCATCCTGAAGTTTCTGAAGTCTTCATACAATTGGGTAAGCAGCTTAGAAAAACATGGCTGATATCATATTGTCATTAAAACCAGAATTAAGATACGGATTCTTTAATTATATGGCTTGAATTCTTCAATTGTTTCACTTTGTAGAGCCCGCTGCTAAGCAAGAAGCTGCAGAACTAACTTACAATTCAAACAATTTAGCGTTGGAACATAATGAGATCACAGAAACAATTACTAATATGCTGACTTCGAAGTTTTCCAAGGTACACCAATTCATATATATTCCAGATATCCACTTTTGTGAATATACTAGCAAGTGGTATCCCTCCCCGAGTTCCTTAAACGTTACTAGTAAATAGGATAGCTGTCATAGTTTAAGCTTTTTGATAGCACATTCAAAGATATTTTGAAGATTTATTTGCTCACTTCTATAGAAGTACTGTTGCCACAAACCAGAGACAAGTATCCTCTCGAGATACAAATAAATTCGTGTTTATCATTTTCTTTTGTTATGATTATCTTTTATGCTGCAGAAAATGGTTGTCAAGCATGTAACGAAACGGACATTGCATGACAAGGTGTTTGTCGAAATTGAGGTCTCAATGCCACTTGATTGCTTGATTAGGTAATTAATTATCAAACCGTTTGACCTTTTGTTTTGACTTGTTGCAATTTAGTTAGTATATATAATGCTTTAAAGTGATAAATTTGTGGTTGGTTTTGTTAGTGATGGAATAAAGGTGTCGGAGGAAGCCAGAAGCCATATATTGCAGGCCACCTCCAACTCTATGCAGGTTATCTTTCAGGTGCAACTATGTGTTTCAACCCAGTAGTCTCCAAGAACTGAAACATATCATCTAACAGAGAGGCAATAATTTTCTACAAGTTCAAAATCACAAATACAAATTACTCGGAATTTGCATTCCCTGTCTCCAGTTGCATTTTCTTGCAGCGTATGCCGTAAGCCAGGTTTGTGGCTCTACAGATCTGAATTGGAATCGTTTCAGATGTTTAGGCGTATGACCAGACATTGTATATCCTGTAAGTTCTTGATTATATTATCAACTTTTAGATGCTCTTAGTCATCTCTTTGAACAGTGGTTGAGATTGATTGGCATTTAGACTAATACTAATAAGCACGTGCCATTTATCTGTTTGGTTGGCGAGGATAAGCAAAGGAAACAAATGATTTTTTGTTATGATCCAAAATCCAGAACCCATACAGGTCGAAGAATTCAAAATATCAACTCGGAATCCTCACAAAATTAGGAGAAACCGAGAGTGATCAAAAGGGGAGAATTGTTGTTGAATGCTTAAGAAGATAATAGTGTTTACAAACTCTTAACATGATTGAACAAAATGGAAGGAATAGGCTTTTAAAGCCATTTACTTCAAAAATCAAACAAACTCACCAATCGAGTCCCGATCAACTTTCCCTCCTTTTGTTGGTTGCGATTCTCCTGACTTGTAAGTGCGATCTTTTGAGGTTAAAACACTGCCTTTCGTTTGAAATGATTGTTGTCCCCAATAATCAGAAAATTCGGGACGAGTTATTAATTTCCATGTAGCATCTGCTTCATCACCATCCAACCACTGAAGGACTGCAACTTGATGTTTTCACAGCTTGTGCAACTTGCGTCAGATTTTGATTGGAATTTTCAAGTAGTAGTCTACAGCGAGGTAGTTTACCGGCTTATGAAGGGCGTTGATGGCATGCTTTGAATTGTGATACATGAAACACCGAATGAACCTGTGCCTGAGGAGGTAAAGCAACATGACCAATTCTTTAGATGAAACTTGAATAAAGCAGTAACTGACTCCCTTTGCCACTGAGGTGCAAACCGTTGAATCATTAGCCATATAAGAGACTTGAGTTTGAAGAGGTGGATTAGTAAATCCATTGGCGATTCACCATAGAGAACCTCAGGTTACATTCTAGACTCTTGTTAACAATATTCGTTTGCATCAAAAAGAGCTTAGACTATTGTTAACAATCACAATTTGCCCATTTGTTTATGGTAGGAATGAACAAAAAAACCATTTGCTTGAACCAATCCGGACTTGAACCAGAATTGGAACTTAACTGGACCATTCTACAACCATTTGAGTTGTTTCTCAGTTTCTATATTTCTATTTCGGTTCCACCAAGTTTGGTCATTACCCGGAACCTCAAAGGAATTTAACCTGAAAACAAGACCGATTAGTATCGATTCTGCCCTAAATTTTAGACTTTTACAGTTTTGGTTTTTTGGGTTGGGATGGTTTTGGGACCAAGCTCATTTCTAGTTTGATATATGTTGTTGACATGTGCAACTGGACTCCCTTTCTCAAACAACTCCTTCCAAAAGTAACTGATGAAGACGTTATCTATATCAATGTTTTACTTGGTACATCAACTCGGATTTCAAGACTTAACGGGAACTCTTGACATCATGACCTTGAAAAGCAGCCTTGGTAATTAGTTGGCAAACCTTGGTCAAACTTGACCTTAGCTCCTACTTGGTGTGGCTACGGTTGAAAGATCAAACTTGGTCACTTTAAAAAAGTTAATAGTAGAACCTTAATAAATTACCAAGCACACATTAATTTCTTAAAAAACCATACCATGCCATAACCACCATCAGAACAATGATACATCTCAATATCCTTGCCACTTTCAAGATCTTCCCTCTCCTTCCTCCAGATTTTTCCTTAAATCCCAATTCTAAGACCAAACATCTCATACCCACAACCCTCTCTGTTAACCACTATCACATTCTTGTTATTTTCCAAAGTATAAAGTTACCTAATTTTCCAGAGAGGAGTAATGTAGAGGCCAACCTTTGATTAAAAGTCCCAAGACTTGATCACTTATTTTGCAAACTTATTTTTAACAGACTAATTTTTTCAGCTTATTCTCTATAATTTAATTTCTTTTTTAACTTAATAAATGGTTAATTGCTCGGTGTGTTTGTTTCAAGATTAATTATTTTTATTTAACTAAATGCCCTTAATAAATACTTATTATTCTCAATTGTCATATACCTTACATTATAAATACCTAGTCTCAAAACATGCATTAAGACCATTATAATTTGTGTATCAAAAACTTGTGTTTCGTATAAATAAATTCTAATTTATATATTTGATTGTTAATATAAGTAGGAAAAATAATAACAAATTAACAATGTTAACATCACATGTCACAAACTCCTTGTTGAAAAGGTATTTCTTACATTTTAATTTATTATGAGAGTGTGATAGCTAGCATTAACATCATATATTATTTTCCTTCTATATTATCAATATTTTATATAATTAATAATTTCAAAAAAAATATATTGTGAAAGAGATGGATCAGTTTTCTGGCTTGGATTCTCCGTTAAAGGAGAATGTAAATTAGCGCATATTATAATCAGCTTCGATCATCTGGGGAAATAATCATTACTTCGATCTCTTTATTCACATTTATCAAAATCATAAAACACAACAAAACTAAAAAAAACACAGCTTTAAATTTTACAGTGAATACATAGCAAAATAAAAAATCATTGATCAGATAATTGTAGTCTGGAAGTATTTTCAATCGACATCGTTTTTTCCGACAACTTTCTCATCACTTCAATGGAATCGAACTTCATCCCAAAATAATTAGAAAAAAAAACATGATAGAAAGCTTAAAACAGAGAGCTCAGAAGGATCCATTGGTTGTTTCTAATCATGAGGAAAAAAACAAGTTTTCCCTCATAAAATAGGTAGATTTCAACATCATTGCCGCTCTAATTCAATCGAGAAAGATTCAAATTAAGAAAAAACAGGTTATTGATAAGATGTAGAAAGGTTATAGATACCTGTGACAATGGTGATCAGCACGGCGATGTCGGTTTGGAGACGATTGGTAGTTTGTATTTATAGGTGCATTTGGGGGTTTAGGGTTTCTTGTGGTTTTGTGTGTTTCTGCGGCGAGGGTAAAACGTAATAGGAAGTTACACTTTATAGCCTTCAAGAATTAAAACTTCGCGTTACTTCCTTCTCATTTATGGTTATATGCATTTTTACTCCTAATATCTTTTTCATGTAATCTAATTTGTCACCGGTTAAGGATTTTAAACGACCCGAAAGAATATAAAGATCGTGTTTTTTATTTAACTTTTGTCAAACATGAGTGAAAACAAACTTTTGTGTTCAGATTCATTTGTTTAACTTAGTCGAACATAAATGAACAAATACATATATAAAAATAATATAATACAAACCCGTCTTTATGCATTAAGATTCATTAAATCAACTTATGTATTAAGATTCTTTAACTTTTGATATGAGAACGCGTTTGTAAAGTTGTAACACCTCAATTATGTCAGTCTTAAACTAAATTCTATCTATTAAAAGATAAGATACATATGATAATTACATATGTTTATTGATAAAGTAGAGATACCTAAATTATATAGATACATTTAGTAGAAGTAAAAAAATAATGGGGGTTAAAATTATAACTCTTTAATACTAACATGTAACTAAAAGTGTCAGTATGTGGATAAATCATAAATAAAGAAAGGATAAATCATAAATAAACAAACTTGAAGGGGATGGAAGTGACATTTGACTTAAACATTACATATAAGGCATGTATTGGTCAATATGATCAAAATTCAAGTGGTGTATATGTGTGTTCTTTCTCTAGAGCGACCAAGAAGAACTAGAACAACCTAGAACAAGATTCAGGTGAGAAAAATTGAAGGAAAGTGTGTAACTATATTGTTAAAGTATGTAAAATGATTTAGTTGCATTTTTTAATAGATATATTTGTATCTTATTGGTTGGTTTGTTAGGTAGACAGGAATGCAAATAAATGAATAGGTAAAATATTTCCTCATTATTCGAGCTTTGTCTTGTGTTAGACAAGGATCGTCCGAATGAAAGAGATTAGGGATGGCAACGGGGTCGGTGATATCGGGGATCGCTTTTCCCATCCCCATCCACGTTCCCCACCCCCAGTCCCCATCCCCTCCAGGGAATTGAGTTGCGTCCCCATCCCCGTCCCAGTCGGGTATCGGGGATCTCCACGGGGAATCGGGGATTTTTTGGTCTGCAAAATCGATTTTTCTAAATAGATACATATATATGAGAATTTTCACACAAAACTAGAATTACAAATCTAACTTAACATTTCCAATCGGTACACATCAAAATGTAGTTAATCAACTATTTTAATAATTTCGTAAGATAAATAATGTTCTTGATAAAAGACAATATATTTACTAAATTGTTCTATAATACACATAACATTATCAATCAAATATATAATTTCTCTAACATATATTCTCATGAAAGACGCTTATAATACTTTCAAGATAATTCTTACAGTAACTATATTAGTAATTTCATCGTATTAGTTTTTTATCGTTCTATATGTTTAATAAATCTAATATAATTATCATGTATGTTCAAGAAAAAACAACATTATCGATATATATATATTATGTGCGGGGTCGGGGTCGGGTAACCGAAGGGTATCCCCATCCCCGCCCCCATCCCCGTTTCTAAGTTCGGAATTCCCCATCCCCGTCCCTATCCCCATCCCCGGTCAAATCGGGGTCGAAGAACGGGTTCCCCATCGGGTGCGGGGTTTTTTGCCATATCTAGAAGAGATGCTCAATCACTACAAAATTTGTATCTAAATTGTATCTGAAATGGATAAAGAACAGGAACCTAATGATAATTTTCAAGGCAACGATGATAAATTAAAAGACTTTAATTTTGATCATGAACAAAATACTGCGACAAGTCCTCGTGCTCCTTCAATAGAAGAATCAAGTACGCATTAAAAGAGAAAAATAAGCAACATATATGATGTTATTAATAGCTTGAAAGAGTCGGTAGGCATAATTAGTTCAAAATTTGAACAAGTAACAAAACGCTTCATTTTAGTCTTAGGAATAGAGAAGGACAGGGAGGAGACGTAAAAAGTTCCACATGAGATGAAGTTGATGGTATAACTACACCAACTTGTAATGAGGTTGTACTTATGCTTTCACATAACGATTACCTGAAGGTAATCTTTTCTACCCTTGAGGATGAAGACAAGTTCATATGGTCTTAGATATACTTGCAGAAAATGGTTGACATTGAATTTACGGGAAAAGAGTTTGATTTGTGTTTTAAATACCTATTTCCATCTTTTTTATGTTGTTAAATGACATGTGCTCTTGTAGGAAAACATATTTCTGATATAGTTTTGCTATTATTATGTTTACATTATTAATTGACGATAGACTCGTAATTTTGCTATTTATCTCTTTATTTAAGAAGTGTACACCATAATTAATACTTTTTTCATCTACATATTGGGCGGAGAAAAAACATCCATTCATGTATTTTCTGTTTTGCCACACTACAAACCTATAAAATAGACGGGTAGCTTATTTAACGGAGGTTTATAACCAAAACATCTTTTTTAATTGAATAACCAAACCGCTAATAAACATAATAAATCAGTTATGAAAGAGTATTAATTGCACCATTGGTTAATGGTTCAGCTTCGACCCTTAACCGAACATTACCTGTAACACCGTATTTTCTAAAACACAACTTTATAATACGAGCGGAAGCTAATAACATAATTACATATATAAAATATGATAAATACAACTTTTCTGGTTAACTTTACAAAACAACAATAATGTTACTACAAAATCAGGCTCTTTACAAAGTCAAAATAGATATCAGAGTTAGATCAGTCCATAAGTCCAGTTTCACCTCTATCTTCAACTTACGAGGAATATCCTGTAAAAGAGTTCAACAGTGGGGGATTAGCACAAAGCTTGTGAGAGAATAGATATCAAAAACATACAAGACATCAAGCCCAAACCAACAATGCTCAAACAACAAGAGAACCGGCGGTCTTGCGGGACCTTCAACCAAATGTCGGCCAAAGCATAGGTTTACCGATAGCCTAGTTACAACAGACAACAATACTAGCAACTCTTGATTACAACAAATGCTATCAAGACGAATGCTAGTACTGTATATCCCTAAACCAAGGCCCAGCTGAAAAACAACCGCCAAGCTGATCTCCCAAACTACATGTATATATACAGTCAACAAGAGAAAACATCTCAAAGAGCAACAATCAGGTGATATATCTTATACATCCAAGATATATATCCACTCACCGATATCTTCAAAAGTTCAGGTAACTCAGTCTCTACTTATCTACTGAGTTTTGTCTCCACCTGAACAAACAACTAACAATCAGTATTTGCTTAATCAACACACAATAAGCACAATACTTAACATGTACATAAATCAACAAGTACATACATCTACATATCACATGTACCAATAATCTACAAGTACAGATCAACTTATGTATATTCAAACAATATGTTGTAATTCACTATTACTCTTTACTTACTGTAATCTTGTGAACACATTCAACTCCTTAGCTTAGGTAATTCGAACATTCCTTTCATAAGCCAAGGCTACAAGTTCATGTTTATCTTTAAATCCTCAAAGAGTCAAATCCGATGAAACCACATCCGAGATAAGGTCAAATCCGATAAAACATGAAATCCGATTAACCAAATCCGATCAAAGACAAATTCCAATTTAGTCGGATTCCGATAAAATGCACAATCCGAGAAAAAAAAGCCAAATCCGATCAAATTATACAATCCGATTAAAGAGTTAGGGCCAAGTCCGAGTAAACTTCTATCGGATTCCGAGTCAAATGGCAATTCCGAGAGAATTGTTAAGGCATCACTGTTAATTTAATCGGATTCCGATACATCTATCGAATTCCGAATCATTCATACTTCAAATCCGACAGATTCATAACTTCATCCCCATTATTGATTTCTAACTTAAATCACTACTGATTTTAAGCATGCAAGTTATATATGTTTCCAGAAGTCATTCTAACATATAATGAACATAATCTATCATCATAATCTAAAATACATGCAACCTAAAATCATCAATTCATCATATAATCATTCTATCGGATTCCATATATATATATATATATATATATATATATATATATATATATATATATATATATATATATATATATATATATATTCAAAACAGAAAAACAACATTAATCAACATAATGGTTCTGAATTTCTAACCTTCTAATAATGTAAAAGACTTCAAGATGATGGTATAGAACAATGTATTCGATTTATTCTTCTTCTCGTTTTTCTTTCTTTCTTGCTCTCTGCCGAAGCACACAATAACACACACACACAAACATCTCTTTGACTATTATAACAAGCAAAGAAAACATGGGGGAAGAGTGGGCAAGTCACCAACCGGCCATACCCCCCCCCCCATACACTCTCCAACTTTTAATTATTAAAATAATATATATATCCTTAAATAAACAAAAGAAAATAATATCACATAATAAATTATCTATCACTTATCAACAAATAAATCACAACAACGATTATATTAATTCACATAACAATTAAATTTCCAGGTTAATTAGATAATTAATTACCTTAATTCTACTAGGCCGGTAAGGAGGGTGTTACATAACCAAACTATACTCACCCTTAATTACAACATGGGAAGAGATTGGGATGTTACTAAACAATCATGGCCTACACAATGAGTATGAATGCACAATTGGAGTGATCAAATATGTTGAATCCAGTAAAAAAAGTAGGGTTTAGTTCATTTTTGTGTATCCAACTTTACACTTATTGCTATTGTATGTACTGAACTTTCAAACTTACCATTTGATGTATCAAACTTTTCAAACTTGACTTTTTTATTTATCCCTTAACCTACTAAGCAGGTAGCAGGTAATTTCATGATTTTTTATTTATTTTTTATACACTAAATTGCCACATCAGATCTTCATCCATCTCCATCTTTATCTTCAATACACCTTCATCTTCTTACAAGAATCTTCAAGGTGCAGATCTTCATGTGGGTTTTGAAACCCAGAATCCACAAACAAATCAAAAAAATGAACTCAACAAATTATGAACTCAACACATTACTTTACAGATCGATTATGATTCTGGCCTGGTTTCACAAACAGATGAACTCAACAGATCGATTAAGAACTCAACAGATCGATTATGAACTCAAACAAATCAATAAACATATGAATTCAACAGATCGATTATGATTTTGGGTTTCATCCTAATCATACAAATCAACAAATCGAAATAATAAACCCTAAATGGAAACAAAAACCCTAAATCGAAATCAAAAACCCAGATGAAGATGAACCCAAAATCGTTGGTAAAAATGAAAACCAAGAATCAAGAACCCTAAATGAAGAAACACAAACTTACCAGATGAAGCAAATCGGAAACACAGTGAAGCCACGATTTTATTCGGCGATGAAGAAACACAAACTTTCAGTCGGCGATGAAGAACTCAGCTGGCGATTTTATTCCCATATCTTGAAGACACGATGAAGCCACGATGATGAAGACACGATGAAGCCACGATGAAGAAACCCAACATTCAAGAAGCACGAAATCGATTATGAAGATCTGGAATGAATCGGCTGTTGAAATCGATTATGAGCCCTAAACATTCAAACAAAGAACAAGCCTAATCCCTTAACTTGAATCGATTATGAACCCTAACCCTAAGCATTGAAATCGATCTGAAGCTTGAATCGAAGATGAATATGAAGATGTAGAACAGATTTGAGTTGCACAGCTCTGAAGTCGCATTCAAATCTGAAATCTAAAATCGCACAGCTCTGAAGCCTCTCGATCTGAACTAATCTTCATGTTTATGAACAATCGATGAAGCACTTGAAGGTTCTTCGATTTCACCTAGCCTATAATAATTATTATTATTAAAAATAAAACTTAATTTAATTTTGAATTATTTTAGAATATGAAATTCAATATCACTTGCCATATCATCAACCATGTAAGCAAAACAGGTGCCACATAATCATTTAACCTGCTATAGCAGGTTAAATACATAAAAAAGTTAAGTTTAAAAAGTTTAATACATCAAATGGTAAGTTTGAAAGTTCAGTACATACAATAGCAAAAGTTGTAAAGTTAGATACATATTTATGAACTAAACCCAAAAAAGTATAGCCAAGTTTAGACACTGATCACCATTCTTGCCATGAATGTAAATAAACAATAAGATGAAATCAACAAAATATTCATTTTTTCTTCCAAAAACATGATGTGAAGCACCTATAACCTATATATGAAATATGAATCCTCAATTATTACAAAGTTAGTCTGACTGATCCAATTAATAAATCACCAAGCTTGATTGGCCCAAAAAGATTTGAGTCAAAGGCCCATTCAATCTATTAACGCTCTTTAAGGCCCAATGATTTTTCACAAATGGCTTCTTGCGTTAAGTCATTCATCCCAAATGGGCTTTTCATGAGCTGAAGACTCCCCATGGATAAGTTGTTGTTGAAAAGGATTCATCACCTGATTTACTGCTTCAAACCCATTAAATCTTTGTTGTTGTTCTTGGATATTTAGCGGTCTTGATCCGCCAATGCCCAAGAAATCAACCGTTAGCGTGTCGTTACCACTGCCAACTAACTTCGACTGGATTTTATCCATACTCGAATTCCCTCTACCCTGAATCAAGATAGAGGTTTCATCAGTTTTATCATCTTGATTCTCTACATTCTTTGTAAATCCATTACTTTGATCTCCTCCCATTAACAGTTCACTATAAATTCTCATATCACTCATAACTGGATTGTGCTCCGCCCCAAGGCCCGGCCCAAACATATCTTGTTGGTTAGGCTGGGCATGGAAGTTTTCAAAGTGTTCGGGTCGTTGGATACCATATGGTAATGCGGGCCTTGACTCGGGTGAACTGAGTTGGTCCGGGCCCGCCATGCTTGAAACAAAGCTCGTATGCATCATTGGAGAATTGATCCCATTGCTTGCGGTAGCACCCATTTGGGCTGCTTTTTGAAGTAAGGCTGTTGCGGACATATGACCCGCTGGCCCAGAAAGTATATTTCCAATCTTACTTTCGTGTTGGAAGTACCCAAAGCCCGACGAGCCATTCGGAGAGCTAAGTTGTAGCCCGGAAGTTGTTGTGGTTGATGATGATCCACCTCTCGGGTTTCCGAAAAGGGTGCCGGTGCTACTTGAAAACATGCCCCCAGACATGTTCAATGGCTTGAATGACATCGGGACTAGTTCTTGAGGAAGTGATTTGACCCCGGTCTTCGGGTTATAATTGTTAAAATCGCTTAAGCCCATGAACTCATTGCTTCGGGAGTCCATTAACTTAGATGACATTAGATGGTCATGAGTTTGTAACATTTCTTGATTCACCTTGTTGTTTTCTTCTGCTAACGCATCACAAAATGCTCTATGAGTTATAAAGCTATCCCTCCTGTAAAAAAATAAAATAAAAAATAAGTTCTTGATCTATAAAGATTGAGAAAAAGGATTACATTCTCGTATTTCAATAATTTTGTGTGGGTCCGATACTAGTTATTACTGATTTGTGTTAGTTTTGAATTAGTGATGCTGATGTAACAAACCTAGAGAAGATGGTCCCACAGTCGCATTTATATTCCCGAGTGCCACAAGTCTTTTGGTGAGCCTTCCAGTCAGATTGAACTGCATATTTCTTGGAACATTTGTCACATTTCCATTTCTTTTCTCCATGTTTTCTACTATAATGTTTCTTGATCCCAGTAAGATCACCTAGTGCTCGAGCCGGGTTATGATGAACACAAGATGGCTCGGGACACACGTACACTCGTTTCCTGGTCTCCGTGCTGGTTCGTTGCCTTAGTTTCCATGGAAGATTATGGCCTCTTCGGTGCAATTGTAGATTCTGGTCTCTTTGAAAGCCTTTGTTGCAAATTTCACACACAAATCTGTTTGTTGCCATTAGTGTAGTTGGTGATAATGCAATCACTTCTGCCGTTGGATCTTTATAAAATTAAACACACAAATATTAGATATTGTTAACCTTGTTTATTAAGTATGACAACAAAAGGTCATCAAATTCCATATAAGTATTTTACTAATCAATTGCATATATAGTTTATTTATTAAGTTCGAATCCTAGGAGTAACCAAATTTCCTCTTTTTGGCCACTCGCGATGACTCTGGACTCTTTGCAAAGCGCGGATGGTCGCCCATCAGATTAGTCAGCTCGTAAAATTTTTGAATACTCGGGTTAACCATAAATAGAGATTATATATAGTTTACTTGAAAGAGCAAAATATTTTTCAGATCAACTTCCAAAAATAAAAATTTCTGTAGCAATATAATAATATTGATAGATCTTCTGGGAGTTTTATCTCAAAAAAAGGAACTTAGTTATATCAGAGGAGCTAGGAATTATTTTATATAAGTGATACATTTAACTATATCGATTTGTGCAACCTCTAAATTATATAACTCTAGAACATTTCAACTATATTGAGCTTAAAGTATAGATAATTCCTATGCACTTTGCAAAAAAAAAAAAAAAAACAAACAAATTACAAACCTGGGGTTCCTGGTAGGTTTCTTTTCTTTTTAGGAGGTGGTGGTGGGAGTGAAGTGGGGGCATTAATGCTTGAATTTCCTCCATGGAAATGGGTTTTAAGCTCCTGAACTTGCTTTTCTTGACCATCTTCTCCAGAAGAAAAACTTCCTTCATCTGCTGTTATATTTGACATAACTTACATATATATAGCAACCAACCACGTACTAAATATAGTAGGCCGGGTTTACTGTTTTATTAATAAGAAACAAGATATCAAAATTTATCTGGAAGTTTGGGGAACAGAAGAATGATTTCTGGTTTGAATTATTGAAGAAGATGAAGAAGAAAATTTAAAGGTTTGTAATTTGCATGTATTATGTGTCTTCTTTGGCTTATATATTTATATACACATATACAAGTGTTCATATAACAATTTCCTCACCACAACTTGCCAGGCCCACCCCTATACTTTTATATATACAAAATATTCAAAATACTTCTATAATGGTCTTTCTATAGTGATATCATGTGAATCAAACTCAGTCACTTTTAATTACAGTTTAGTTCATAAAATTACATTAATAATTTAAACTATTATATATATCAAACTTTTAAAGTTATCATTTAATATACTGGACTCCTAGAAGTTATCATTTTTCTTTTGTTTATTAGTTATACCACGTAACAAACTATGGTAGAATGAATCAACTAGAGTAGATTTCGATTCAAATAAACTCCTTATTAATATAAATCAACTATGGTAGAACTCGATTGAGGAAAATTTGACTTGTTCATAGATTTGGTATTCTCTATTCATATTTTTCTAGCACAATGATCTTTGTTCTTAATTTCCTTTGCTTTATGTTTTTGTGATTTTTGTTTCCAGGTTACTTGGTAATCAATTTCATAAATTTTGACTCGATATGTTTTGCCATTTTAGTTATGCATGATGAACACTATGAACTTGATGTAGGATGACGTGTTAGATTGTATAATTTGTATGTGGCTAGCTATTGCAAGTCACATGTATCGCGCATAGAGTGATATGATTTTAGATGTTAATTGTATATTTCGAGATAAATGAAAGTGAAGTACAAACAAAGACATTTAATCAAAGTTTATTATTCGAAATAAGTTGATATTCTTTTCATAAACTTTTGTAATTACAAACAAATAAATCCGGCTAAAAATTAGAAACAAGAAGGCGACACAAATTAGAATATCAAAGAAATTAACAAAATTCTAAAATCACGGTCAATAAAAAAAATAAGTTACGTTATAATAATTCAGTATTAAACGTATTAATTTAATAATATTAATATATTTCTCCATCAATATATCACCCAAAAGAATTCCACATGGTTTTCATCGATGAATATCGATGTATCTAATGTAGAAATTATTATCCAACAACGTAAAGACGATTATAAGTTTCCACAAGTTTTTTTTATCTATTAATTTCAATTCCAAAAAACTCTAATTTTAATTATATATTTATTATAAAATTAAAGCAAATGGCTAAATAAGGAGATCAAGACATTTGCTAATTGACATAAACAAAGGAACCTCAAGGATAAAACCAAACGGCATGGTTTATTAATTTGGTTTTTTATTCCATAACTTGTCTTATGAAGATGATTTTATATATAAATTATTGTCATTAGGAACAAATTTTTAATTCATATGGAAATAGACAAGGCTCATATTAACGTAATTTCTTTGAAGTTAAAATAAAAAATAATAGATTTGCAAAGAAAGCTAATTATACCGTAAGATCTAAGGAGTTCTAAATCAAACATATCGTTCCACTCAAAAGATCAACACAATTGTCAAAATCAATAGAAGATGAAGGGAAAAGAATTAGTAAGTATGAGAATGAAATATGAAGAAATAGTAAGAGGAATATCAGTTTTCAACTAGTGGATTATTATTTGGTAAACTATACATGCAACTAACACATCTAACTTAGATGATTTTCCTCTCACATACCACTAAATTTATTAAACATTGAAATGACTTTACTTACCCTATTTTACTTGATATGTAAGAATAACAATATTTAAATTAAGTGATATTAACTGCATATGTTATTTCCCTTTGTAGAGTGTTAGCATTCTATATATACAAATTCTTTAATCTTGTCTTGTTTTCATGATTATTTTGAGTTGTATATTATATAAAATTGAGATGATCATTTTCTTTTTCCTTCGAGACTGAAAGTGGAATATTCTCTTTATTAACCTCTTAGACTTTGCATTGTTTTTGTTTTCTTTTTCTTTTTCTTTTTTTGGAATCTTAAACCTCTTTGGTTTATGTTCAAACCCAACCACCGACTTGAGAACTCCCACCTTAATGAACTCGTCATGCATTGAAAAGAGTTTTAATTTATTGACCAAAGATTTTAAGATTAGAGGACGATAATCCAAAAATTCCCTTGCAAAAGCAACAAAATTGAGGATTCGGCCGATCAGACAAAAAGTAGCTTAGGTAAATATCTCATATATATATATATATATATATATATATATATATATATATATATAGGAAAAAGTTCATGCGAGAACCATTCTTAGTGCGAGAACCGCGAGAACCAATTTGAGCCGTCCAATTCCCCCTCTTTCAATGTCATTGGCCACCCATGAATTCCTTACATGCACCCTGCCACACTTTATCCCTCCACGCTCACCATCCATGAAACTTCCCATATCCAAAGAACGGCCAAGATTCGTTCTCGCGGTTGTCGCACTAACAACGGTTCTCGCATGAACCATCCCCTATATATATATATATATATATATATATATATATATATATATATATATATATATATATATATATATATATATAATTGGATCAATAGAAACCCCCCCTTAAACAAAAACCCCAAAGTCTAATTCATGGCCATTAAATCGATCAAATCAATGGTTAAGATCTACAATGGCATTATTGTAAATAACTAAACAATTATAAGATTTAATTAGAGAAGGAGGGGTATTATGGTCAAAACCTCATTTTTTATATTTTTTTTTACCCCTTTGATCTTTAAATGACCATAATTATTTCATTTTTTTGAATTTGAGCAAAAAAATTATACAAATCTTCTCATTTTTTAATCCTCTTTCAAACGAGACCACTCTTCCTATATTTCTGAAAAAAAAAATCGACGAAATGACGAAAATGATGAAAATGACGAAATATATCATTTTCGTCACCTGCTGTTATATCATGTAATAGCAGGTCCCGAAAATGATAAATTTTGTCATTTTTATCATTTTCGTCACCTGCTGTTACATGATATATAAGAGGATACGAAAATGATTAAAATAACAAATTTTTTATCATTTTCGTGCCCCTTGTATAACATCTAAGAGCAGGTGACGAAAATGATAAAAATTTTGTCATTTTTATCATTTTCGTATCCCCTTATATACCACTAAAACAGTAGGTCCGAAAATGATAAAAATGACAAATTTTTTATCATTTTCGGACCTGCTGTTTAAGTGGTATATAAGGGGATATGAAAATGATAAAAATGACAATTTTTATCATTTTCGGACCTGCTGTTTAAGTGGTATATAAGAGATATGAAAATGATAAAAATGACAAAAATTTTATCATTTTCGGACCTGCTATTTAAGTGTATATAAGGGGATACGAAAATGATGAAAATGACGAAACTTTTATCATTTTCGTACCCCCTTGTATACATATAAGAACAGGTGACGAAAATGATAAAAATTTCGTCATTTTCATCATTTTCATATCCCTTTATATACCACTTAAAAAGCAGGTCCGAAAATGATAAAAATGACGAAATTTTTATCATTTTCGTCACCTGCTCTTACAAGAGTGCACGAAAATGATAATTTTTTTATCATTTTCGTCATTTTTGTAATTTTTTTTTCCAGAAATATAGGAAGAGTGGTCTCGTTTGAAAGAGGATTAAAAAATGAGAAGATTGGTATAATTTTTTTGCTCAAATTCAAAAAATTGAAATAATTATGGTCATTTAAAGATTTGAGGGGTAAAAAAAAATAAAAAAATGTGGGTTTTGAGGGCTGGAAGGGGAACGTGAGTTTTAATCCCTTGGATTTCATTTTCTCATTTTGCCCTTTTAGATGAGTGGCTGAGATTGGGACTTTGGGGTTTTTGTTTAAGAGGGGGTTTATATATATATATATATAGGGAAAAGTTCATGCGAGAACCGTTGTTAGTGCGAGAACCGCGAGAACCAATCTGAGCCGTCCAAAATTCCCTCCTTCAATGTCATTGCCCACCCATGAATTCCTCACATGCACTCTGCCACACTCTATCCCTCCACGCTCTCCGATCCGTTTAACTTTTCATATCCAAGGAACGACTGAGATTGGTTATCGCGGTTCTCGCATGAACCCTCCCCTATATATATATATATATATATATATATATATATATATATATATATATATATATATATATATATATATATATATATATATATATATATATATATATATATATATATCAGGAAGGGTTTATTCGAGAACCGTTGTTAGTGCGAGAATCGTGAGAACCCATCTTAGCCAGTTCCTTAGATATGAGAAGTTCATGGATGGAGAGCGTGGAGGGATAAAGTGTGGCAGAGTGCATGTGGGAAATTCATTGTTGGGCAATGACATTGAAGTAGAGGGAATTGGACGGCTCAGATTGGTTCTCGCGGTTCTCACACTAAGAATGGTTCTCGAATGAACTATTTCCTATATCTATATATATATTGGTTTTAAAAGGAAAAACAATAAACATTGATAAAAAGAGATATTAAATAATTTGATAGAGAACAATTCGAGATGGTCGATCTTCTAATATGAAGGCCAATTTAAGATGGTTAATCTTTTATAGAAAACAAGAAAGGAGTCTAGAACTAATTTCAAACTATTCTTCTTCTTCCATTAGCATATGACAATTACAATTTATTAAAATAATAAGAAACTAACTCCTACAACTTCTACTACTAAGCTTTTAAAAAAGGAAAACAGAAACATGGAGATGTGGATGTGACGGAAAATCAAACATGATAACATGAGTGATTAAAATGGTTGTAACTTGAGCGAGGAAGCTTGTACTTCCACTTGAGAAACAATAATCGTACCTACGCACGTATCATAATTATACAAAACAACATAGATTATACCTTACCATCATAGAGTTTCACGTTTCTATTTTATGGTTTTTTATCGTACTATTTATTTTTACTCAACGTCCGGTCTTCTCTCGCTATGACTACGGGAGAGTATTAGATACAATACAAATGTCACGGCCACCTTGGTCATTCATCAGTCACCACCTTATCATACATAAGCTATACCAATGATCTCTTAGCCTAGTGGTTAAGAGTGAGGGGGAGGCAAAGCCTTCTAGGAGGTCCAGGGTTCAAACCTTGGCAATGGAGTTTATTTCTAACTTGGGGTTTACTAACTTACTAACAACTAACTTTGCCGTTCAAAAAAAAAATCATACATAAGCTATAGTCTTTTAAGATTTCTTTTATATCTTCTTCATACTATATTATTAATATAATAAACAACTAGCTAAGCGACCCGTGTATCAACACGGAGATGATATAAGAAAATTTTAAATTTATATAGTTTTAAATAATACTAACACCTAAAAAAATTACAAAGGAAATATAAAATCTCGTAAAAAAATTTATATACTTGATATGCTTTATTAGAATGATCCATAAGTAAGATCTGCCCATTTAAACCTCGAGATGTCACGTTGACGTACAAACCAAGCAGGTAGGGTCTAAAAAGGTGAAAAGAATCAGAATGTTTTTTAATGGTATAATTATTATATGTGTCTTAACATATGTATGTTAGAGAATGAAAGTATTAAAAGATTTATTACCAAGGAATAGTTGTTCAAAACACCGTCATTAAACTTTTTACAGAAATAACGGGGCAATCCAGATGGGAAATGCATCGGTTCAACTTCATTAGGTTTAGCAAGTTCTTTAGTTTTTGTTATTTTTCCCTGCTCATAAACAAATTAATACACATAAGAATGGAATTAAAAAAAATTCAAAAGCATAGTTGATATATTGAACAAACTAATACTCAGTAATTGTCAACATACTACTTGAATCTACATTCTGAATGATAAAATCTAACTATTTGGTTTTAATAATGGGCTCCGATCTAGTTAAAATCAAACATTGAACAACGCGTAACATAAACAATGAATCTTGAAAATCAATAGAAATCGGCTAAACACCCCTACATACATGAATATAATATCTCGTAAAAATAATTATGCAGTTTGATATCCCCCATTCTATGCAATTCAGTGTACTTAAAAAAATTTCTAAAAATGTTGAACGAAGGATGTATGGCAAGATATGTACAACCCTGAATTTACGTGGATTGTATTAGGCTAAGAAGTTAGATTGATCTTCTGTCCGGTATGAACTATAGGAGCAACAGTTAACATGGTAGAGTTTCCATGTGTATACCCTTTGATTTGGCTAATATTCGGGTGAGGATTACATAGCAAGACACCTACATGTAACATAAATGCCTTCATATTTGCGGCTTGCCGCAGTCTATATGTTTGATATTTCTGTGAATTTGTACTGTATACTACTGATATCCTCTATATTTAGAACTTGAGTTACTTCTTAAAAACATGAATTAGTTTTCTAATTGTGTTTACTTTTTTCTTAAAAATTTATAAGAATTCAGTTTGGAGAAATAGCTGCGTTGTCCCATGAAGAAATATTATAAACTACTTATAATCTCATGTTTTATCCAACTATCAATCCTACTCAATTTGGTTTAGTATACTTACTTGCAATTTGAGTTGATATTCATGAAACAATTAATGTATGTATGTCAAATAATACTAAACTGTTATGTTTTGACTATTCTTTGTCAGCAAAAATGCTCATTTGTTTGCATTTTAAACGATTTGATGCATTGGTATTTTTTAAACAAACCATAGCTATTTGCAATTATTATTTACCAGGACTTCAATCTTTTGATGCTCAGTTTTTTGGTCTTCAAACTCAAAGAGTTCTTTGCAGTTGACCACCTTAGGCTACAACTTCTTGCCTTTAAGACCATATTTGGTTTTCTTGTGACAATTTAATGCAATGATGACAGTTCAAAGAAAGTGTTGCGCTAAGAGAATATCGCTCCTCAGCAATTATAATCAGTGATTGGTATAACAGTTTCAAGCTAAAAAACGCCTTATAACATGAACAAATAAACCGTAAAAAATGCCTAGTATATCACCAATTACAATCAATAGTATTGAGTGGTTGGCAATTCTAGTTCCTTAACAGAGTACTTTAACTCTATTACTTAATAATTTGCCTATCAATTA
This sequence comes from Pulicaria dysenterica, assembly GCA_947179395.2. Taxonomy (NCBI): domain Eukaryota; kingdom Viridiplantae; phylum Streptophyta; class Magnoliopsida; order Asterales; family Asteraceae; genus Pulicaria; species Pulicaria dysenterica. The sequence goes on along the minus strand of OX359288.1, from coordinate 71,818,420 downwards.
TGCAAAACTCATTGCTTGAGAGTTCACAGCAATTGTGTAACACTATCTGTATGTACATTTTTCTTTGTTTCTAGGGTTTTGGATTTCTTTCATCACTTTAGTTTAATTTCAAGTTACATACTACTGTTAATTAATATCCTCTTTCAATATTAATTCCTGATCATCGATTTCTTTCATTTCGTGAATTAAAGCACAATCTTATATATTCATAAAACTTCTTAATAGGCAAATTCAAACACCTTCATTACTTCAGTGAAGAAGTAATGCATTTTATGTACTATTACTTCCGGGAAGAAGACTTACTTGGTTTCGTTGGATTTATCGAAGAAGGAAGCAAGAACCCATTATCGAAGAAGGCAGCCGCGAAGAAGCTTCAAGAACCATTAATTGAAGAAGGCAACAACGAAGAAGGAGGCAACGAAGAATCTCCAAGAACCCGTTGATATGTTTCGTAAGTAATGAAGTAATGATCGAAGGAGTGATACTGAAGTTGGCGATAAGGAAAAAGTGTATACCCTAGAAAAGTTATTCAAACAATCGGATTTCCCTTAAGGATTTTAAGAGTATATGACGTAATCATCTCCTTATTTTTGAATTTTTAAAATTTTATTTAAGAAATAAAAGGCTGTAATTGGTGAAGATTTAAAAAAAAAAAAAGAATTGTGATGTCAACAACATTTTTCTTTTAATAATATTGTAAGATAAGACATCTATATTAGAACGTCTCTATAAGTATGCTATGAATAGACTGAAATTTCACCAAAAGGGTAGGAGAAAGATAGTGTTGCATCATTGCATATTTGCATATACGTCGCATGGCATGAGATGCATTATTAGGCTCATAATATCCTTCTCAAAAGCCCAGCCGAAACTAATATTAGGCCCAACATGATCTTAACCTGACCCAATATTTATATTAATAGAACCTTCTTGGGCCTAAATACCAAGATTCTGTTCTCATACAATATTACAATATTCCCTACCCAACTTTACCTATACGGCTATACTACTTCTACTACTAGTATACCATTGTCATTTAGCCTGAACCTTTGTCTCCGAGTCCGACTCCGTTTTCACTCTTTGAGCATCGGAGTTCTTAAATAAGTCATTCGAGGACAAGAAAATTTTGTATAACAAATTAAATTATGTATGCGTTGACAAACTTTAAAATTTTCTACTTTTATATTTACGATTATTAGATTTTACAATTACAAATACTTAAATTTTTACATGCTTATAAATGTGAAAGATATGAGCGATTTAAAAATATATTACTTTATTTTTATTTTTTTCATATGAGCGATTTAAAAGTATCCTCAAACGTCTATAAATTTGATTACAAGTTCTTCGAAGTCATGAGTTTCAGTTATACTTATCTTTTACAAATTAAAATATTTATCATATGATTAAATGTTTAAATATTGTTTCAAATAACAACTTATTTTTATTTATTTATTTTGTGTAGTACATTATAGGTTAGAATTTATTTACATTAACTTATTTTTTGATACCAGGGATATGTCATATGTATGTATATATAGCGGAAGATTTAAATAGGAATTGATATTTAGATGAGAATGAAAGACGTGATTTTGATTATTCACTAAATCTAATCGGATTGATCTACGTTTGACTTTTTATTTTATTCATAAACCAACTATGAATTGCGACGGGTGAATTACAACCGTGCGATCTAATAAATCAACATTTAATTGATGGTTATGATTTGTTCTCTCATTTTCACCTAAATATCCAGGGGAGGGTTATCGTGAGAATTGATATAGGTAAAATTGGGAGAAAAAATCATAGTCATTAATTAGATATAGATGTATTAGATCTCACGATCATAATTCGCCAGTCACAATTAATAGTTAGGTTATGAATACAATGAAGCGCCAAATGTAGATCAAAAGATCAAATCAAATAAAGAGTCAAAATTAAGTCTCATATTCTTACCTAAATATTCGTTCTCATTTGAACCTCTACTATATAATATAATATAATATAATATAATATATATAATTAATATTTAATATATAATTAATATAATTAGATACAAAACAACTAATGGTAACTAACAAATGGTGTTTTAACTTAGGGGTGTTCAAAATGATCAGAATTCGAGCATTCGATTCGAATATTTAATCCGATTTGAAATAATCCGAAAATTCGGATATCCAAATTTTGATTCAAATTTTCGGATTCGGATAGTGATTTTCTAAAGTTTCGGATATCCAAATCCGAAAAATATTTTTTATTTTTTCATTTTATATTTATTATTTATTTAAATTTTTAGACGTATATAGTTTTATATTTATGTAATTTTCATTTTGAAACATATTTGAGCTATTTTTTGGTGATTAAAGTTTAAAATATGGCTATTTAGTAATTATATTTCAAAAAGAATTTTTATAAAAATATATGTTTTTGAAATTTTCGGATATTACGGATTTGGATATTAAAGCCAATTATCCAAAATTTCGGATATCCTACATGAACCAATTCACTGATTCGATATGCCCAAACACATAGCGGAAACGAAAAATACATTTATATGCGAAAATCAATTCCGACAGAAGATCCATGGATCAAGTTTGGACTTTATCGGTTAACCAAACTATATAAAAGTAGAGATAAGAGTTTTGCCTTTTAGATCAAGTATGCTGTAGCAGATTACAGCAACCAGAACAAGATAACTCTATATATTTGTACACACTACACACAAAGCTCGACAGACATGCAACAGTTTTTAGTCGATCATCAAACAATCTTCCTCTTGATATTTGAAGCAAATCAACGCACACAACCTTGGGATCGGAATCGCGAGGGGGTTTTTGTAATATCGTAAGTTATGTATAATTATATTTTTGGGTTAATCAGGTGTTAAATACTCATTAGAATTTATATTTTGGATCTTAAAAAAAGATTTACGTAAATGTCTAGGTGATTATATTTAATGATGATTTTAGTGTAATATTTATGTGTTAGATTAATTACGTGCAAAACTAGCATTAAGTATTATCCTCAATGCATAAGATAGAAAGATTCTATGTTGCATAAGGTATAAAGGCTTTAAGTATGAGGTGTACAAAAGTTGTGTTTATGGTAGATAATTATCATTATTACACTTGGTACAAGCCTCTTGATGCATATACAAGGATGGTTTAAGAGTAAATAACAAATATACTCAAGGACAGTTTGGTAATTTACAAAATAAAGGCTAGGGTAAGACTTATCTTCTCTCTTTATTTCCTTTGCTCCATCCATTTCTACCTTCTAGAGAAAGGCATGAGTGTTTTGGTGAATCCATGGAGATTTGGTTGCATGTGAGATTTGAAACCATTTTTAACTGTTTTAGTCTTGATTTCATCTAGTTCAAGCTTAATTTCATCGAGACAGAAGATGTGGACTTACCCTCATGTAAACCGTGTTAACCACAGTTGGCCGCTATGGAAGATACATTGTCCAATGCTTTGTCCCCAACATCCTTGTATGCTATTGTTATGCTATTTTTGCTAAATGAGCAAATTGGTTATGATGACTTGTGTTAATTCATAAACTGTTTTATGACACACCCAGTCACTCACTGGCTTTATGCTAATATATTTTGTTGAAAATATTTTGTATCCGCGTGAGATAAGTAGTTGTGGCCCGTGAGGCGGGTAGAAGCTTAGGGATCTGTGTTTGTGTTGCTTTTGAAGACATGTTTGAGATGTTTGTGTGCTTTTATTTTGTTTATAGTTAATGGTCGTGGGTAAGTAACATCAGCTACAAAAGTCAATCACGATTATGCTAACAACTTTTGTATAAAGAAGACGACTCAAATATATACAGTATAAACTAATGGATTATGATATAAAATAGTTTTCAACAAAACATATGGTTAATTATGCAAACATATGCTTCCGTTTTTATGGTAAATGAATTTACGCAAACATGTCTTAAATGAGTTTTCAAAAGTTTAAATTTAGACTGAATCCCACCGACACACTATGGTTAATTAGTAAATTTGAAAGTTCAAACCTAATCAACTAATTAAATAATTACATTAGTTACTTAGAATCAATGCCCAATACCAAAAAGCCCATCTCTCTTTTATTTGATCAAAATAATATATACTCTAATATAAATTATTATTAATTGTTGTCCCGTAGTGTGCGACCCTAGTTATATAATTATTTGGAAATTTTTATGCATATAAACCCAACAGACTCCTATTTGCGCATGAGTCAAATGAAGTAATGATACTAATAGTGAAAATGCAACACTAAGTGCCCTAATCAACTATAATTGTTTGTCATCACAACACTTGGTAGCAACTATCATATCTATTTCTTATCATATAGTATCCCTTTGTTTTGAAATCTATTGACATGGATCTAATCATTCTCACAATCATTCAAGAGTTTGTTTTTTTTTTTTTTTTGATAAAGAACTTATATAGTGCCAAGTAACTAATTAACCAACAATGAAGTACATACATACACTTACATCTATCCAATTCATCGACAAGCCTGATATCAAACTCTCACCTAGTAGAGAATCAAATGTTATGTTAACAATATCGGATGTTCAAGTGATTTACACCACATCTGATAGCAACAATTATAACTACCTTATACAAAATAGCGTTTAACTGTATCAAGGCATGGTGATCCACACAATCCAAAGCCTATATACATCTCAGGTCAAAGTATATACACAATGATTGTCGAGATTATGACACAAATCCATGTGATAGTATCTTGAGATTTTGGGTATATCTAAGTACACTAGTAGTGAATACATGTGAATTTAGCTCTTTAACAAGACTTATATATATATATATATATATATATATATATATATATTCTTCGGCAATGAATGTTACTTGAAATTTTACAAGTTCTACATTGCTCCTAATTCCTTCTTGTAGTTAGAGACGATCTCCAATACATTAACATAATGACCAACAAATGTCTTTTGTTTATGGTGGGTTGCAATATTAGTGTTTCATCGTCGTCTTTGGGTAGTACATAAGATATTTAAACAACTTGGAACTAGTCCCATGCCACACACGATGTGATGTCTAATTTAACCATTTGATTTTCATTACTTTACTAAACTAGGGTTTTACTTCTTATATAGACACTTAGACTGGATCAACATCTTCATACTTTGTGTTTAACAATCAAATCGAAGCAATGAATTGAAGATGTAACATAACAAAAACAAAAAAATTTAGAGATGTAATGGAATCAGGACCCTAGTCGTCGGATGTGGTTGAATCGCTAAAGAACTGTCGAAGCAACATACAAATCGAACAATGATGGTAACGGAATTGGCAAAAAATTGTCAAATTTTAAGATATGATGTTCGTCAAAGGTTGGTTGAATCGAAAATTGACACCCTAGTAGTCGTTGGGAGGTGTTTAAATAACACATCATAGAAGATACCCCTGGTGGGCTGGTAGTGCTCTATAAAGACCTCGATTCCCAAGCATACGCATAAGAATGAAACAATAAAAAGTTAGGAACATCCAAAAAGAACTTTTAAAACCCTTTATAATACTCAGAAAACAAACAAGTTTTTTTATTCTCTCCTAATGTTAGCATTCAGACATATCGAAAGAAAAAAGATATTTTTGTAAAGAAAAAACAAACACAACATTAGTATTTTCGAACCAATTTTAATCTTTAATCGGATATTTTCATATTGAACAACTTTAGACTAGTGTCAATCTTCAAGTAGCTAATATAATATCAATCTTTATCATAATACTATCAATCTCCTATGTACATCTAACCATTTCTATAGAGGGACCACAATGGTGAAGAAGCAACATCTTAATCCAATTGCTAAAAATACCCTATACAATATATATTTCTTTATAAAATGTTGGTCAGTGATGTTGGCTGGTTGGGTCTTGTGACTCCACAAAGTAGAAAACACACATACATACACATACACCCACTCTTAAAATCAACCCAAATGAGAAGACCGAAATCCGTTGTTTACTTTTAATATTAAACACCCAACTCTAAACTTTTTCCTTTGCGTTCTCTCTCTCTCTCTCTCTCTCTCTCTCTCTCTCTCTCTCCGTAAAAAATTTATTTTCCCTTCTGTCTTCGCTGAAGAACGCTCTCACGCTGCCATAGAAACTTCATTTTCAAAGGTGAATAATTTGTTTATCATATCTCTTCAGTCTTGAATCTTGATCATAAAGCACAGTTTTTATCTTTTCTGTGTTTGTTTCTTGCATTTTCGTTTTTATTGTGTTCTGTTTCAGAATCCATGTGTGCTCAGGAAAGGAATTTGTCATCAAAGTTTTATGAAATTGTTTGAATTTGCTGCATAAACATCAACACCCATTTGAAAACTTTGCGTCTTAACGTGGGATTCGTTGCGTTCAAGTTAGTATGCAAGTTTAGCAAGTTTTTTCTTCTTCTCATTATTCTTGTATTTTTGCTTTGTTTCTGTAGTCATAGACATATGGATTGAATTCAAGAGTTGATCTTGATTTGTGGGTTGTGTGATAAATTGGGGTTATTGCTTATCAGCAAGATGTGGGTTTGATGTAATAATTTCTGTGTTCATCGCGAATGCTTTCAATTTTGTCGATGATTAATGTGTTTAACATGCTGTTTTTAGTTCATATCATTTACTGTCTATATTGATGTTAATTTATGATCAATTTAGAATACTTTATATAAGTTATAGTTTTGTTATGATTTCTGGGCTGAAGAACGGATCTGGCCTGGTTTTTTCTGTTGGTGGCAATCATTTGACTTTATAAGTTTGATTTCTTATAGTTATCTGTATAAGAACTTGATATTTCCTGGGATGCAGTAATTGAGCATCAGAGCAAAGTATAACATTTTTCTTGTTGAATTTACTGCAATTTCTTAATAGAAACTTGACAAAGTTTCTGCTTTTTGAAACAAGAAATGGAATAGTCATAGTTTGAGTAAATTTTGAGGTGGGAATTTGCTTCCCATTTGATTTTTTTGGATAAAACCTAGTGTCTTTATGTTGAATAAATATACAGAAAATTTGAGTATTATCATTGGTTTTTCGATAATTATTCTAGTAGATGATATCACCAGAAAGATAAGAAACCAAATCACTAGCCTACTCGAACCTTTTGATCATGTTAAGTTCTATGGACTCAAAAACTAAAAAGAAAGACACCGTTTAGAGGGTCGCATGAGCTGCCTATCATTGCAAATTTCATTATTAGGAGTTCTGAGGATAATGATTTCTGTAGCAGTTCTATGTAGTCATAAGCATTTTTCGAGTGCTTATAGATGTTGACACGATTAAGAAATCAGCATCTCATGATTTGGTCAGACTTTTCATGTTCATACAATCAAAAGCTTGTGTCATAAGTTACACTTGAGCTCACAACAATCTTTCTTTTCATGTTTAGGTGTCGATAGATGGATGAAAACATGGAAGATGTTGATAAACGCGTTGAGTGGCTCAAGTCTGAACAGTGTTCTGCTGCTAGTGACATATTTGGAGAGCCAAAAAAGACTACTCGAGTTGGAGATAAATACCAGGCACAAATCCCATCTTTGATAACAGCAAACGAATTGCAATTCATGAAGTTACACACTTGTAATGATAATCAAAGCCACTTTGAGTTTGATCTGCCAATTCCTGTCACTTGGGTTCACAATCAACCTAAGAACAAGGAAAAAGCCAGTGAATTTGCAAAGTATGAATCTGGTACTTCAGGTTCTCAAACAGACAATGGTTTGCTTCCTCTTCCTTGTTCATCAGGTGAAGAATCTTGGAGCATGATTGAACGTGATAGTTTTCTTCTTGGTTTATATATATTTGGCAAGAATCTTCGGGCTGTGCACAAATTTATGGGGAATAAAGATGTAATATCTTATTACTATGGACTGTTTTATAGAAGCAGTGAACACCAACAATGGTCAATATATCGGAAGGAGAGAAACAGAAAGTTACCCGGAAAAAGGATTTTCAAAGGGACCAGGAGGCAAGAACTTTTGTCTCGCTTACTTCCTAAAGTTACAGACGAATGCAAAACTCGTTTGACACAGGTATTCTGTTCTTACTAGACTCTTTCCATAATTCTTGCAAGAGAAAAAGTATTCATTGTTCAGTAATATCTGATTGTGGGTATGATCTCTTTCAGATCAGTAGTATGTTTGATGAGGGAGAAATATCATTTGAGAATTATGTATTCAGTTTGAGGGATACAGTGGGAATGGATCTTCTTGTAGAAGCAGTAGCCATTGGCAAAGAAAAACGAGACCTTATTACTAAGGCCAGGAAGAGAGTCAGAAACAAGAAAACTCACACTGCATGCTCATCTCTTAAAACCGAAGAAATTGTTAATATTTTGAAGGATCGGATCGGATTGTGCAAAACGAGGTTAAACGAGGTGTTTTGGGACGCTGTATGGCCTCGTCTTTTAGCAAGAGGATGGCACTCAGAGCAGCCTAGAAACTATGCACTCCAAAACTCAAAGCATTCTTTGGTGTTTCTTGCACCTGGTGTATCAAAGTTCTCAAGAAGGAGCCTGGTCAAAGGAAGTCAATATTTGGAATCGGTCAATGAAGTCTTGAATAAAGTTGCATCAGAACCACAGCTTCTTGAACCTGAACCTGAACCTGAACCTGACCAGGACACATTGGCTGAGCCACATGTGAAACAAGGGCTTGATGATGTTCAAGATTTGATGAAATGCACAATTGTGGATACCAGTTTGGTTGAGCTTGTTAAAGTCAACGAGCTCACAGATTTGACTTTCTTCAGAACCGAAGAAGAATCTCAAAACAAAGATGAAGAAGCAAAAGCAGATCCGAGTATAGTGACAGACTTGAACAAACCTCGGGTGGATCCAGGTTCAGAAGGCGATGATTCATCAAATGTTTGTGTTAATGGTCAAAGACAGAGTACAAGAAACCGTGCATTGACCACAAAAGCATTAGAAGCTATTGCGAATGGATTCTTGAACTCGAGAAAGAAGAGAAGAGGGTCGGAGGATGTGACACGTAGGCGTGTTTGTGCTAGGAGTTCATGCTGCATTGAAAACAGGGTGGATGGCGTCTTTAATGGTTCGTCGCATATGATCACAGAGTAAATGAGATATGGTATTTTTAGCTAGACTTATATGAGGAAAATAGGAACATGAAGCAAAAGATTATTGTCAGTTTAAATGGTTACTAGTGGTCATTTAGGAAACTTGTAGGCAAAGTTGTTCTATAAATACACATATTTGAAAATGTTGATGGTTTTTTATAAGGATTTTTAAAGTAAAGTTGATAAATAAGAAAATAAAATAGGTCATTTGATCACTTTGCTATTATATACAATTAATCCAAAAAAATATACTGCAAGCATCTTTTTTTTTAGTAAAGTAGTCAACAATACTTATTCCTAAAGAACCTGCACTAATAATAATATATCAGAAACATAAGTGTTAGTTTATTACTAACCTTAGGCTCTCCGCTACATACGCCCCGAGGACAACGGGCGGGTCCCCTCAAGCCGAGGGGAACACCGCCGCACCCTCCCCCAAACGGGAGTCTTCTTCCCCTCACGCCTTTCATAACTCGACACTCTCTCTCCTCTCTTTTTTAGCTTTTTTAAATTCCAAAATAAAGTGGTTTAGAAATATGGGAATTAAGCTGGAATGACGTGACATTCATATGATAAGAAAGATGGGAGTGATGATAGTGGATAATTTTACTTTTTATTATGAGATGTTGATACCCCTGCATTTTAGCAAAGTAGTCGATATAAGATGTTTTAGCTAGCGCTCTAGGAAACATCGAATCAAACCCAAGATAGGTAATGTATATGGGAGTTCAATTTATGCACAAAACATTCTAGTCATATACAACAAATTGAATATTTATATCTTTGCTTAATTATTATAGAAATGTTTCATATTATCTTACTCATTAGATTAAGATAAGTGTAAACTTAAAATATAAGATTAGGAAAGACAATTAATCGATTCTACATGTCATATTTTAAAGGGTATGGCAATAAAGTGAGATGATTTAATAGGGAGAAATTAAAATTTTCATTATCTTTTTCTCTACATCAGTGTATTTAAGGGCATAAATGTTCAAATATCAATTTTATTATTGTGTATTACTAAAATATGCCTTGTACAAATCATCTCTCGGTACGTACTATTCATGGAAGACAATTACACATCACCAACAAATAGTCATAAAACTCATTTGTGGGTTCAAATGATATAAAAAAAATCTAAAACTTTATTTACATTCGGAAAACTCCCCATTTTTCATAGTAAAATGAAATTTCCATCCCTTTAATTAAACAATTTTTCTATTTTTTTTTTTAGAAAAAATAAAACTCTAAACACTTTTTGTTCAAAACCGACCTTGTTGTCTTCGATCTATTATGGTGATTTGTGCTTTGCATGTAAATTACGTACGTTCCCTGTGAAGTATATGAAGAAACTTGTTAGCAAAACATGTATTGTAGAATAATATATGCAATATGTTAGTAACATTCCTTCATTTGTCGTTGCTTTTGTGCCTGTTCTTTTCTATTAAGTGTGGTTATTTTCTAATATATTATTATCTGTCGTTAAAAAATAGCCCTAGGTGTGAGTGTTAAGAGTGATGCGCGTCAAGGCTTGCCAAGACGCGTCTTTACACTCCAAATGACTGAGTTTTTTAAAGCGTGACGCGCAGAAAATAAATTTCAAAAAATAGACTTTTTTTGTATACATTTTTCTATCGCATGTATTGTTACTTTGCTTCTCATTTGTGCAACTTTGTATAAGTTGTATATTAATAATAATAGATTTGATATATATATAAATATATATATATATATATATATATATATATATATATATATATATATATATATATATATATATATATATATACTTATAAAATATATATAAAATTAAGGGTAAAATATGTTTTAACCCCCTAAAGTTTAGATTTAAAAATGGTTTAACCCCTAAACTTTTTAAATGAATGATTTAATCCCTACATTTTTTAATTAATGTTTTAACCCCTAAACTTGTTACAATTAATCGTTTTAGCCACTTGGCCTTCTACAACAAAGTTACCAAGCTTTTAAAGAGCATTTTAATCACTAAACTTGGGTGGTATAATCGGATCAAGCCGAACCAAACCTAGTCAAACTCTAACTCGACATTACCTCTAAAACTTGAGCCCGTGAAGATTGAAGAACCGATTGGTTAGTGGTATCCGGTGTTCGACAATCTGAATCACAATCTCATGGATTCCCAAATAAACTAGAAAACAAAGATAGAGACACAGGAAATCGAAGATATGCAATCATTAAACTAGTGAAATTATTCGAGTTAGAGTTTGACTAGGTTCGGTTCGGCTTGATTCGATTACACCCTCAAGCTTAGTGATTAAAAATGCTCTTTAAAGGCTTTGTAACTTGGTATAGAAGGTCAAGTGGATAAAACGATGAATTGTAACAAGTTTAGGGGTTCAAACATTTATTAAAAAAGTTTAGTGATTAAATCATTCATTTAAAAAGTTTAGGGGTTAAACCATTTTTAAACCTAAACTTTAGGGGTTAAAATATATTTTACCCTAAAATTAACGCTTTAAGTTGTATATTAATAATGATAAGTTGTGCAACTTTAAGTGAGGCTTTAAAAAACAGAGAGTAAAGGGTCTGGTTGAGACTCCCGCTTAATACAATCCTCCTGTGGCTCTCTATCAAGAGGTCTGATCCGTGGCCATCCAGCCTTTATTCACTGCTTCAAAGTTCAAACATTCTAATTTATTTGTTTATTTGAAATAAATATACTGTGAACGAAAAGAACCTAAAATTTAGATAAAGTATTAGAAAAAGATTGTTACAAGAATATCAGATAAAGGAAATATCATAAGTAGATCTCATGTTTTATGTACCATACCTATTATTAAATTATTATTTTTTTATAGGTAAAATTATAAATACATTTGAAATTTGTAAGCTTTTAACTGGTGTAGTTTTATAATTGTTATATAAGATCAAAACATCACCTTGTAAGGATCAAACTTGAAATCTTAACAAGCACCCGTTAGAAGATACGAATAACAATAATAATAAAAAGATAAACAAACACCAAGATTAAGGATCAAACTTGAAATATTAACAAAAACCCATTAGAAGATGCGAATAACAATAATAATAACAAGGTAAACAAACACCAAGATATAACGTGATTCGGTCGTCAGGGTCACGACCTACGTCCACGGACAGAAACAAGAGACTTCTTTATTATGACTAAAGTGTTTGCATAGATGTCACTCCAAATATATATATGTTAAATGAAACATAGCTACGATATTTATAATAAACAAAGTAGAAATCCTAATCTTAATATAACTTAACTAAATATATAATGATAAACACCGAATTTGAAATTTCAGTGAATACAAATCGACCTTATCCCATGTGAAATTTAAACTTCAATTATCCACCATTCTAATTTATCCATTAAATTTGAATTTGGTTCAAAATTGCCATTTAATTAAGCAATAAATATAACCGGCAATTTTTGTTAGCATCAAGCTTCCAACATAATTAGATTCTAGTTTTAATATTGTACTGTTAATTTTAAGTCAAAACTAAAAATACGATCCTTAAATAATTATAGAATATTTTAAAGGGCAAATTGCCGAGAAAGGTAACTAAAATGTCCAAATTTGCTAATAAAGGTAATGTCTATTTTTTCGGGCCAAGAAAGGAGTATCAATTTCAATTTTTGACAAAAAAGGGTATTTTACCTGTTAAACCTGCTAACAGCCATGTCATCAAGTTACCGGTGACGTGACAAAATACATGGATGTACAGTCAATGCCACATCATATTTTATGCTGATGTGGTTTTTCAAATCATATTTACAGATTTATCTATTTATTTTAATAAGAAATTATTTAATATCTTTCACTTTTTTAATTAATATTTTATAAAATTTTATGTGTCTGTGTTTATGGTTCATGTTCTTGAAGATATGAAGATGAAGATCCTTCATTAACACTATCCTCTGCGTGAACCACCACCGCCACCATAATTTACCACCGTCGCCGCCATAAACCAGCACCGCAGCACGGATTTGGGTTCTTGAGCCCTCAAACACAGATATGAAAAACGACCGTGATTTGGGTTCGGATCTATCTCCCTGAACATCACCGGACCACCGTGCACCATAATCACACTCACGAACACCATGAGCACCCACAACCATAGATTTTGATCTTGAAAAACAGAAAGAGAGTGAAAGATCTAAAGCTTGAAGAACAGAAAGAGAGAGAGAGAGAGAGAGAGAGAGTGAAAGATCTAAAGCTTGAAGATCTAAAGCTGAACATCACCGGACCACCGCTGCCATGAACCTTTACCGCCGCCATGTACCATCGCCGCCATGAACAACCTCCACCGCACAGATTTGTGGATCCAAACAAACACACAAAAACACACAAAGTGAATCTGTCGATCTAGGGTTTCTCGATCTAGGGATTTCTCGATCGTGTCAGTGTGATATCCGAAAACCCTAACTCGAAAAACATAACAGATCTGAAAATCAAACTTGAAGAACATAAATAGATCTGAAAACATAACACGCTAGAGGGGAGGGTTCTAAATTAACTCCTCCTAAGTATCAATCGATGAGATCTTTTCTACACCTCTGATGAGAGAGAGAGAGAGAGGCGAACGATGGTGGTGGTGGAGCCTGCTGTTGTGATGGAGTGGTGGTGGAATCGTCTAGAGAGAGAGTGGGGGAAGAGAGAGTAGCAGATTCATAGATTCAAGTACACATTTTATTTTTTTATATTTAAAATTCTTTTAATTAAATAAAATGCCACATCATCCATTAGATTGCACTAAAATATAATTTTAACCGGCAACCTACTGATCTGGTCACCATATACCCCTTTTTGAAAAAATTAAAATTTATGATCCTTTTTGGCCCGAAAAAATTGACATTACCTTTATTGTCAAATTTGAATATTTTAGTTACCTTTCTGGGCAATTTGCCCTATTTTAAAAGAATGACATGTCATTAGAATATGATGCTAAATATGACATGCGATTAAACTCCCGTAAAGTTTATCGAGCATATATACAGGCTTAATAAGTAAAATTGTAAGGAAATACATTATGCATGCGGTATTTAAGTGTGCATAGTTCAAGATAATCAATACTCTCTTACAATTAATACATAATTATTTTATATGTAAATTATATATTACTCTAACTAAATTAAATGTTCGTATGATACGCGGGTTTATTTAAAAAAACAAGAATATTGATCATTAGTAAAACAAGTACTAAATAGTTATTAAACGCGAAAGAATGAGAACTTAGAAAAATGGTAATAAACAACGTCAACCAAGACCAGCGGTTGAAGCGTTGACACAAGGGAGGCAAACGCGACGACAAAAATGCAATATTTTGACATGAGACGTGATTGTATTTTTTTACTAGTCTTTCATCATTATTGTTAGGGTTTAGTTTATGAAAGTGTAGTGAATTTGTCACTTTTTGCTATTGTTTATACCCAACTTTTAAAACTACCATTTAGTGTATCATACTTTCTAAGAACTACCATTTAATGTACCTGGTTACCTACTAAACAGGTAATTGGTAATTCTTTAATTTTTAATTTTTTAATTGCCACATAATAGCCACCTCATTTAATGTGTTCTTTGTTCTTCCTTCCTTCAAGAACAACTTCATCTGATCTTCATCTGATTCAAGAACATCTTCAACAAGATAAATCTCGTTCAAAAAATGGAACCCTAAACAAGATAACGAACACAAATCTGAAACAAAAATGGAACCCCTAAATCTGAAACAAGATTTGTATGAACACAAATGGAACCCTAAATCTGAAACAACATCGAACACATAAATCTCGTATGTATACAAATCTAGGTTTCGAACACATAAACAAAGAAACACTAAATCTAGTATGAACACAAATCTCGTTGAAGAACAGAAACCCTAAATTTTGTTTCAAAACATATAAACGAAGAAATCCATATACAGATTCATGAAGATGGACCACATTAGATAAAAACCCTAAACTTACCTTGAACAGATTCGTGAAGATGGAGCAAGAACTCAAATTTGCTTCGATCCCTATGAAGATTCAGATCTGTTTTCCAGAAGCAAAAATCGCCCTTAGGGTTTGTTTGGTGGTGGTGATGGAAATAGTTGATGACCTTCAATCTGTGACCCAGATCCGAGATGACCTCTTGTGACTCAGTCGATGAAGAAACCCCAAAAGAAACCATAATAATAATAATTATTATTATTGTTATTATTATTATTATTATTATTATAAAGAAATAAAGAAACCCTAAAATAAAAAAGCCATGCCACTTGTCATGTCACTTATGACCGTGTCACGTCACCCATAACTTGCAATCAAATGTCACCATACATTAAATGGTATATTTTGAAACTCCAGTACATTAAATGGTAGTTTTGAAAGATGGATATATACAATAGCAAAAACTGATAAGTTCAGTATACTTTTGGAAAACTAAACCCTTATTGTTCCAAGTAGAAACAATATAATCAAGTATTTATAGGTTATCAATAGAAATAATTTAAACTTATTAAAATATATTTAAAAGGATAAAACTAACAAATTGATTAATTATGATATTTAAAATGTGATGTAGGGTAAATATGATATTTACGATAATTGAATATTTTAAAGGTCATATATAAAATTATTTCTAATAAATTTAATTCAAATTAAATAACTTTGACTCATAAGAGTCAAAATCAAAATGAATTTTCAATTTAGGGATAATTTCGTTTATATTCTTGCAAACTTCATAAATTACGTATATATCCTTGTAAACTTTAAAACTACGTATATATCCTTACAAAACCTACAAAATAACATATATACCCAAACACCTAATTTAATTCTAATTTATATTGCCTTTCAAAAAAAAATTCTAATTTATATTATTTAAAACTAAAAACCAATATCTTAAATTGATTTATTATTATTAAAAAACTATACTAGTAATAAATTTGTGTATTACAAAATTACCCCTCTCTAAATCAAAATAATCGATGGTTTCTTTTCAAGTACAGAAGATTGTTTCGACAGATTGTTTCGATGGAAGCCACGGTATTCTTTATAATCCAACGATTTATTCAACAAAGGCTTCAATCGATCTGTTACACCCAGTATTACGCTTCGATTGTTCGTTATAATCCATCGATTGATTCAACAAAGGCTTCAATCGATCTGTTAGAGGGTTTTCGATTCCATGGCTTCCACTGAACAGAAGATTAATCGAGGGTTTCTTTCAAGTACAGATGCTTTCAGCGATGTATTCTTTCCAAGTACAGATGCCATCACACATATTATGGCCGATTGCCATCACAAGGTTACCCTCTTCAGCGATTACCCTCTTTCAACGATTACACTCTTCAATCGATACTGAACAAGGTTAATTCTCAAACTTATTATGTCTGTATTAATCTTTGGTTCGATTGAAGCACTAAGAGCTGCCAAGTTTGAATTTTGATCTCTGTATTGTTGTCCTGTTTTAATTTCAAGTAGCTGTTTGATTTGTATATGGTTCCTGACTATATGTGAGCTACAAGATTAATTGCAGGAAAATGAGTACATGACGTGTGATAGTAAAGCTGAAAATGAGAAATGTGAAGTCATTATAACACGGAAAGAGAAATTCAAAAGGGTGGTACCAAGTGAAAGTATCATATTGGGCAGGTTTGTTTTCTTTGATGCAGAAAGTAAGTTGGAGGTTATGCAATTAGTATATAATTAAAGAAGAGGTTTAGCCTTTGGGAAGGATGATGCTTTTGAAGGATTGACACAAGAAAGGATAGGATACAGCAGGTATGGAGAGGGAAATTAAATGGGTATTTTAGTAATTTTAGTAATAAATCAAATTAAGATAATGATTTTTTGTTTTAAAAAGATTAATTATATTAAATTTAAGTGTTTGGGTATATACGTAATTGTGTAGGTTTTGTAAGGATATATATGTAGTTTCAAAGTTTACAAGGATATATACGTAATTTATGAAGTTTACAAGGATATAAACGAAATTATCCGTTCAATTTAAATAGATAGTTGAGATTTAATTTTACCAAAAAAAAATTGTCCAATAAAGATGACGTAAGTTAATCTTTTATTTATGTTTAAATATTAGAGATGTTAGTACTTTTTAATACTATAAAATTTTAAACTCAACAATATTTGTTTTTATACACAAGGTTTTTTAATAGCAATAATCAATTAAATAGATTACATAAATAGATTCAATTAATTAAGAGTAATAGTCAATTAATTGATGAGGTTTATCCAATAATCAAGTGTCGTTTAGTAAATTCAATTAATTAACGGCATTAATCAATTAATTTAATTAAACAGCTAAACACATATACACACACTCATCTAATTCTATACCAAATGTTCACTACGTGGACTTGAATCCATAATCACAAGATTAGGGATCACCCTTTCTAAATTCCAATACCGCTAGGGCAAGACCCTTAATTGTTTAATTTTTTAATTAATCTATTATTTATATTGGAAGATATTAAATTTAAGGGGTTGTTTTTTATATCCCTTAATTCATCTCCATCTAATTTGGTAGGATATTTTAATATGTAAATGGTGTTCATTTTTATTTTAATTAAGATCTGAAAATTTATCAAAAACTCTAAATAAATAATAGAGCTAACTACAAAGATGGTCCTTTAACTATCTCATAGTTGCAAGTTTAGTTTTTTTTTTAAAAATTTGCAAGGAAAATCCTTTAAATACCCAAAAGTTGAATTCATGGTCCTTTTAAACGTTTTCCGTTTGACTGCTGTTAAGTTTATTAAATTGACCATTCTACCCTATTCACCTTGTTTTATTAATTTCCTTACTAAAGAAATCAATAATTATTATTTACCATAATTATTTACCTTATTATAAAAACCTTCGTGCACCATAGATCTACGATCTAAGATCTCAGAACTGTGTAATGATGAATATTTTTTCTAGTGGTGATTTGTATAATGTAAGATCTGGGATATGTGAGCTAAGATCACCATCATGCACCACCATCGTGTTCCTCGCATCTTAGATCACTAGAAGATTTGTGATTTAAGATATGAGATCTTAGAATTCCAAAATCTATGATGGCGACGCCTCATCTCCACCACCATGACAGCGACAGAGGCATTTTAGAGGAAGGGGTTCGATTTCACACGGTGGTGGTTTCAGATGATTTCAAGTGGTGGTGGTTGGTGTTTTCAGGTGGTAGGTTCGATGAGGGTGGTGGGTTTTGATTTGTTTGGTTTCTGATTGTTCTTGGCGGTTTCGACTTTTCTTGTGGTGGAAAGGCGGCGTGGGTGGTCTCAGATGGAGATGGTTGGTGTTTCTAGTGGTTGTATACGGTGATGGATGGTTGATCTTTAAGGTGCTCGGTGGTTATGGACTTCTGGTAGTAGTGGAAGTTGGTAGACGGTGGTGGTTTTAGGCGGTGTGCGGTTGTTGTGAAATATGGGTGGTGGAGGGCTGCTTTCTAAAGAATCAACAACAGTTAAAAAATATGTAATTTTTGATTTTTTAATCTTTTAAAAAAGAATGAAACTAATATTTAAAATCAATTAAAATTTAAAAAAATGGGTTAAAAGACTTAAATGCCCTCAAACTTATAGACTGAACGGCAATGACAAACGGAAAACGTTTGAAAGGACAATGAGTGCAACTTTTAGGCACTTAAAGGACTCTCTTTGCAGCTTAAAAAAAAACTAAACTTGCAACGATGAGATAGTTAAAGTACCATCTGTGCAATTAACTCTCACTATATATATATATATATATATATATATATATATATATATATATATATATATATATATATATATATATAGGGTAAGGATACACATATAACCCTTCTTAAACATAGAACCTAAAGAACCATCTTAGAGGATGACACGTGGCATGTTAATTGGAGGGCAAAACTGGAAAACTAAAAAAAAAATCAAACCCACGCGCCTCCTACATTCTCCAGCCAACAAGTTTTTTTTAAAAAAAAAACCCCTCAATCTTTAAATGATCATAATTCGTTCGTTTTTTAGAGTTTAAGCAAGAAAATTATATCATTAGATTCAGTTTTTCGTCCTCTTTCAAACTAGACCAGGCTTGAAAAAAACCAAAATATTTTCACAGAACTGGAAATGCAAAAAGCAAATCCATCACTGAAAATGCAAAACAAGAACAAACTGGAAAATACACTTAGAAATGCAATAACTAGAGATGATACATAATTACAGCATATCAAGCACGAAAATGCAAATACAAAAATGCAAAGCCTCAAAAGGAACTGGAACAGAAGTAGCGTTTTTACAACAAAAAACATATTTGCATTTTCAATATTACACATGAACATAACATATCAAGGACAAAAATGCAGATCAAAGTACCAATTAAAATAAACAAAATGCAGAACTGTGTAACTTAAAATGCAAACAAGAAACACAAACAATATTGATAAATGAAAATGCAAATACAATTTATAAACAAAAAGAATTCAAGCAGTAGTTGCATTTTTACATAAGAAAAATATTTGTATTTTTTAAATTATACATAAAATCAGCATATCAAGAACAAAAATGCAGAAACTCAGCAAATAAAGAACGAATATGCGTAAACCCAACATATCAACAAAGAATATGCAAAAACCTAACATATCAAGAACGAAAATGCAGAAACCACAATCGAGATGAAGAACTCAAAATGCAATATAGATGAAGAAGATAACCAAAATACAACCCAAAAATCATATGCATTTTCAAAGTCACATACTGAAAATGCAAAAAACAGGATAAAAACCCAGAAATCAGAACTTTTTCTCTGATTCAAGCAATAACATCTTCATATCAATGTATTTTTAAAGTTACATACAAGATATGCATTTTTAAAACATCAAAACCCAGAACATGATATGCATTTTTTTTAAAAGTTACAACAATCTGAAAATGTAAAGCGATTATATTTCACATCGAAAAAGCAAAAAAGCAACAAGATTTTAACATGAAATGCTTTTCGAAAGTTGCATACTGAAAAAGCAAAAACTGAAATGCAAACAAATCTAGACATATCCATTGTAAAAGAGATAATGAAGGAACAAAGGAGTGTATAACTCACTAATCTAAAAAATTTACTAATAAATTTTACTAGTCTAGTTAGCATACTAACATGATATTCAAAACCCAACATGATACTTAAATGCAAATTGTAGTTTGCATTTCACAATATTTTCACATAACATTTTTATTTCATAAATGCAAATTAAGCAATACCATATTTACATCATATGCAAATGCAAATTCTGAAAAATCCAAAGCAACAAACAAACATCTGAAAATGCAAAAGCAACAACTCTTATTTGCATTTCACAATCTGATTTAATGCAAAATACAGCCCAAAATACAAATTATATATTCAAACCCAAAATGCAATTCCATTCACAGCACTTTTCAATATCATCAGAAACAGAGTTGAACACAATAATCGAAATGCACTTTTCAATGAAATTTGCATGTTTATTTATTTGTACAATCTGAAATGAAACCCAAATGAAATGCAAACAAACTAAAGAACTAACTGGAAATAAAACCCAAATGAAATGCAAACAAACTACAATTTGAAAATGCAAAGCAACTTAAGTACAATCTGAAAGGAAACCTACATGAAAATGCAAACAAAACTAAAGAACTAACTAGATTTGAAACCCAAATGAAATGTAAACAAGCTACAATCTGAAAATGCAAAAACCAATATCCATCAATAACTAACTGGAAAAATACATCTGGGTATAAATTTTACATTTTTATACAAGGATTATGACACTATAACTACATTTTAACATAAAAATTCAAATGCTTTACCAAAACCAAAACAAAGTGTTGTAATTTCAACCATGTCTGCATTTTCAATCTTAACATTATACTACATTTTGACTACGTAAAATTGAAAATACAAAAAACTGAAAATGCAAAATACTTCCATCAAAATATGCATATCTATCCATTTGTAAAAATTAGAACGAAGGAACAACAATTTGAAGGAACAAAATATGCAACCCTAATAACATACATTAGTCTAGTTATCATAATAACCCACTAATCTAAAAAAATTACTAACAACACTAGTCTAGTTATCATAATAACATACATGCCTGATGGTGAAGCAGTGCCTCAAAAACAGATGGTGAACACGATCGAAGTCATAGTTGATGGTGGAGGTGGGAATAACACCATCTTCGTCAATCTGTTGACAAACAAATCAGATCTCGAAATCTTCAAGCAAAACCAATCTCGAATCCTTGAAGCAAAGCAGAGATGAAGAGTAACAACATATCAGATCTCGAAATAGGTAGCCTTCAAACAGTCGCCGGAGAAAGCAGATGCAGCGGCCTTCGAGTTCTACCGGAAAGAAAATTGTCGGAGGGATTTATGGATCAAAGATGGAGAGTGTAGAGAGAAATGGGTAGGTTAGAGAGAGTGGGAATGAACGATCTGTGTAGATATTTAATTTCTTGATTCCTAAAATACCCTTATAGGGTTTAAAATTACCAGCCTTTCATTTTTCATAAATAAAAAATCAGGAATTAATTACAACCCTTGATCAACTTGATCCAAAGGTCTAAAAAGGTTCTTTAGGTTCTATGAATAAGAGGTGGTTCTATGTTGATCAATTCTCTCTCTCTCTCTCTCTCTATATATATATATAGGGTAAGGTTAAGAACTTCTCTTGAACATAGAACCTAAAGAACCCTCCTGGTGATGACACGTGACACATTGTTTAGGAGCAAAAATGAAAAAAAAACTCATTCTTCCCAGCAAACCTGGAGATGTAAATTAAAAAAAAAGCCTCATTTACTTTAAATGATCATAACTCGTTCGTTTTTAAGGATTTTAACAAAAAAAATTTATAATTAGATTCAGTTTTTTGTCCTCTTTCAAACAAGACCAGACTTGATATATTTCTGAAACATTTTTTTTTGAAATGCAAAGTTTGCATTTTGAGTTGGGTTCATTTTAAATGCAAAATGCAAAAAATCCGTAGAACCTAAATACAAAATACAAAAAAACGAAAAACGCAAAAATATAAACATGCATGTCATCTAGATGCTTCCAAAATACAAAAATTATGATAATGCAAAATGCAAATCCAATATGATTCAGTGAAAATGCAGCCCAAAATGCAAAATTACACTTTAAACCCAAAATGCAAAATCCGTACATAACACTACATTGTGCCCAAAATGCAAACAAAATTTTCATTTTCAAAAAAAATTTAGAAAAATATCGGAAGAGTGATTCAAAGTTATGACAATTTAAAGTTTTTGAAGTTTTTTTTTTATAAAAACGTGGGTTGTTGGAGGGGGAATTTTCCATGTTTGCCCTTTTCTTCATATATTAATACATGATAATTACAGTTTTGCTATCGTTACACCTCATCCATTGATTTTGATGATCCAATGGTCCAGATTGGTTCTTTGGGTTCTTTGTTTAACATAGGGTTCTATGTTGATGCAATTTCTATATATATATACTAGCAGGGTACCCGCGCTATGCCGCGACGACAAATAAAGACATTCTGATAAATTTTCGTGACGATTAGTGAAAATAAGGGGTGAATAAGTGGGGACAATTGGAAATGATTTGTGACCGTAGTAAATAGTGATTTTGGTGGTGCTATTAGGTTATATAGAGTCTCTAAATTAAGGATTACTTTGTTACAAAAATGAACTTATAAAGGCTGTTTATGCTTCAAGTAAAATCTTTAACATTAAGGCTTTAATTTCAGTTAACTAAGCTGTATATCGTTTTATACCTCCAATATCTATCAACGGATGATCTAAGTTAGCATCATTAGTTGGTATGTCGGCTTTTGTGATAGAATCAACCATTAGTTACTCGTATATTGATGTTCTATCTTTTTAGTTCATATCCGTTTGCTAAGTTCCTATCTCCATCCCAACCACCACAAAGGGGATCAGGTCCTTCGAACACAGAGCATAAGCCCGAGCATGACGTTTTTAAGGTGATTTAAACCCCAAAGTTCTTGAAAAAGGGTTAAGGAACTTAGAGAGATATATAGTTCTCGTTATTTCAAACATGTGGCTAAAGAATTTCGGATTTTTAAGCTGATGAGTGTATAAGTTTTATTTTTCATTATTAAAGTTTGTTTTCGTATTAATGTGTTGAGTATAAAAATATTTTGAGAATTTTGTATTTTTGAACACCTTTACAAACTATTCCATCAATTGATCAATTCGTTTAAACGCACACTTACATACCTGATAAACAAGTCTGACCATTTGTTGGCTGAAGTTGTTGCACACATAACTTAGCTTTCATTTGTAATGTTAAGCACATTTTTTATCTTAATTTTGTGTGTTGACTGTTGCGAATGTTGTAACTATTAAAGAATGTAGATCAAAGTTTAGTATATATAAAAGAATTCAACGTTTAAGGATTTTATTATTCATTGTCTCTATATGTTGTTGATGTGCAAATTACACATGAAATGTCTTGATTTGTATTTAAACTTCAAGTATTATTGTTATAAATGATGCTACTAACAAAGTTCAGAATATGTTTATTTTTATTACTACTTGTTCATTTGTATATCCTCTTTTTGATGTGGGATTGTTATCATTTTAAGCAAAGAATGCTTCAAATTCACTTGAAAAATCAAAGCCTTTTTGTACTACATTTGTCATTTTATTTTCTACTTTGTTTCTTCGGTCTATAATCAATTACGTGACTTGTTTAAGATTAATATTTATCTAAATTGAGTACTAAGTTGATACATACACATGACTTAACTACTTATGTTTTTAATTCGGGTATTATATTGTTGATTCGTAATTGATTAATTGATTGATTCATCGTTAAGTTCAAAATTGTCATGAAGTGATATAATCTAATTAACATTCGGAATGGGTCGAAAGGAAGAGTATTCTCAATCTATATATTATTTAGGGTTTAGTTTCAAAAAGTGTATCGAACTTGTCACTTTTTGCTATTGTGTGTATCCATTTTTGTAAACTACCATTTAATATATCAATGTTTCAAAAACTACCATTTAATATATCAATGTTTCAAAAATTACCATTTTTGCAACCTGTTGGGTAGGTTTTAGGATATACGAAATGGTAGTTTTAAGAACTTGAGTATATTAAATGGTAGTTTTAAGAACTTGAGTATATTAAATGGTAGTTTTCAAAAATGGATATACACAATAGCAAAAAGTGACAAGTTCGATACACTTTCCGAAACTAAACCCTATTATTTATTCATAATCCAAAAAAGATTAAAAAAAAGACATAAATCTACAAGTTATATGGGTCATAGTTTAAATGATGTAAATATTTTATACCTATGTATGATAGACAAAATCAAGGATAACATATATTTTGACTATATTATACATCATCTATATGATGGAAAAAAATATTGTGTAATTTAAAAATCACATTGCCAAAACAATAAGTACTTGTGTCATCTCATTTATGTATGAGAGATAATTTGTATACAACACAAATTAGACATACATAACAATCATGACTCTAATGTTCTTACCAACCCACTATCTTTTATTCTCATGCACAATTTAAAGTTATAATAATAGTCCAAACAACCACTTTTTATTGTGTATGTCTAATTTATATTGTACACAAATCACTTCCACTTCTATATAGCCTTCTTGGTGTCGACAATCATAAGAGGTCATTATTGTCTTAAGCAATAATAGGTGTTACATCAATTCTGTCTATATTGCCACAATTGCTATTAACAATCATGGGACTACTTAAGACATTAATTTATATTTATCTTGTAATCTTGAAAATGGCATATATATGACAAGTGTTTTGATGAATAAAATAACATTATGATAAGTTTATAGAATGCATTTAAATTTGGAAGATGTTGGAATTTTACTTTATTTTTATAAATCATTATTGTAATTTTAATGTAGATTTGTAACTTATGAAAATATATTGATTGTATTACCTTAATACGGATATCATGGCTATAGTTTAATTTATATGATATACCGAAATTGTATTTTACTTTTCATCATCATCACTTTACCTTAATTTAAATAAATTCCATATTTAGTACTTAAAAACTCATTCATTATTGAGTTTAAATCCGTGAGAAACTTTATTGCTTATTTTAAAAAGCTCACAGTTTCCATTAAAATTCATTGCTATATTTAATTGATTCAATATTCATTTTCCACTTTTGACCCATAATTTACAACCTTGTGAGAGGTAAGAGAAGGGTATGTTAGTAATTTTAACTTACTTAATTTTTAAGAGATTAAGCATTTGGTCTAAATGCTTTATATAATAGTATATATATATATATATATATATATATATATATATATATAAAACACCACCACCGTCTCACAGCCGGCAACCACCACTGCCACTACGATCTTTCTCCAATTTCATACTTCTTCGTGTGTATCTTGTTCTTATAAACAATTTTTGCAGCAAATTTATTTCAGAAACCATCTCAGAAAGCACCAAACACCAAAAAAAAACCAATGAAAAGTTTTAGGGTTCCAAACAGTTGCCTCAGTTGCTGTATTGGGATTCACTGGCGAAAGACCTGCCGCCGTCTTTGATCCTCTTAGAAAGCTCGAAAAATCAAACAGAAGCCTCAATAGAAACTTTGTCAACATCTTAGACACCCCAAAACTTTCACGTGCGGTGGAGTCGATTGGTTGTATCTTTAGCAAAAAAATCCCTAAAAACCTAGAACTTTAAGATGATTTGTGTATAGATCTAGGGTTTGTGTAACACCCTCTTTACCGGCCTAGATTAATTAAGGTAATTAATTAAATTAAGTTTGGGATTTAATTTGATTATGTGGATTATTTGTAATATGTAGTAATTGATATTTGGTGATGTTATTTGTTTTATTATTTTAAGTAAATAATAATTAAATTATATTGAGTTGGAGGGGGGGAGGGGGGTTGTGGCCGGTCTTGGTGGGTATGGCCACCCATTCCTTCTCCATACCACCCATACCATATTTTATTTCAAAGTTGAACAAAGTGTGTGTGTGTGTGTGTGTGCTTTGTTGCTCTCGGCCGAGAAGAAGAAGAAGAAAAGAAAAGAAAGAAATCAAACTTCAATCGTGTTTGCATTTAGTCGATCATTTGATAGCATCTACATGTTAGATTACTGATTTATAGTTGGATGTTTGTTAATTTATTCGGTTTTGTAAATATATATGAATACCGATTGATTCTTGATGATTTGATGATTAGGATGTATGCATGTTAGAAATTATGATCTATACATGTTGTTTATATGAGTTGGATGATTTCTGGAAATCTATATATAACTTGTATGCATGAAATCAGTAAGATTTAAGTTAGAAATAGATTTTATGCATGAACTCATGAATATGTCGGATTTGGGGTATGAATGTATCGGTATTGAGGAAATCCGATAGAATACTCTCGGGATGATGATGAAACCGGGCAAATTGATAGGATTTTATTAAATACCGATATAAATGAACTGATGACCTTAACATTATTTCGGATTTGATATTATCGGTATTGGACGTTTTCTCGGTATTGGACGTCTTCTCGGTATTGGAAAATTACTCGGTATATGAACTATGCCCTAACACTTTTATCGGTATTGATTTTATCGGTATTGACTTTATCGGTATGTGCCTTTGCTCGGGATTTCCATTCTATCGGAAATGTATATTCTCGGATTTTGCCTTTTCTCGGATTGTGCCTATTCTCGGATTTGGGCTATTATCGGGATTTGTCAATCACTCGGAATCCGACTATGATCAGAAGGGATTTTATCGGGATTTGGGGATTTAGGAGTTATTCCTAAAGATCAAACTATGATTTGGTATACATGATAGTTAGACATGAATATTTAGCATGTATTGTATGAATGCAAGTATTATGTATTATAAATCAGTATTATGAATTAAATACTGACTTGTGGTTATCTAATCTCAGGAATTGAGAAGACTCAGTGAATTAGACCGCTGAGTGTGCTACAGTGCTGACTGTGGTGAGTGGATTCATATCTTCGGATATACAGGATATGATATCCTATTTGGAATGCTCTTGTTTGGATTGTATATACATTTTAATTTGGAGATCAGTTTGATGTTGGGCATGTTGCTTGGGGGATTTACAGTATCTGATCTTGATGTACAATTGTGGTACTCAAGGGGGCTGATACTGTGGTCCATTTTAGCAGGGCTATCGGTAAACCTTGGTTTTGACCGACCTTGGTTGTAGGTGCTTGCAACACCGCCGGTTCTCCTGGGATTCATGAGCTATTTGGGTTTAGGCATATTTGCCTTGTGTATGTTTAGATATTTGTTCCCTCACTTAGCTTTGTGCTAATTCCCCACTAGATTGTTTTGCAGATACTCCGCAGTGAGTTTGTAGATAATGAAGACTGGGATTTTGGAACGACCATTACTCTGATGTCAAAGATTTTGTTAGAGCCTGTTTTGTAACTAACACTGTAGTGGATATTTTGTAAATGATAACCAGTCAAAGTTGTATATCTTTTGGATTTTAAATCTAATTATATGTAATTAGCTTCCGCACGCAGATTATTGTTAATTAAAATGTACAGTGTTACAGTTTGTGTGTCGTGTTTATAGAGGAGGAGAGTGAGAGACTGAGGAGGATAGTGAGAACCACGGGTAGAGAGAAAAGGGAGCATGTGGTGGTTGGTGGTGGCGATGGAGACGACAGTGGTGTCGATGAGAGTGAGAGACTGAGGAGTAAGAAAGATCAAAGAGTTCGTATGGGTAACGATGGTGATGGCAGTGGTGATGGCAACGGTGACGGTGACGGTGACGGCGGTGGCGGTCCTCGGAGGTGTGGCGGTCCTCGGAGATGAGAGAGATTGCGAGTGTAAGTTGTATGTGTGTGTGGAGAGATTGAAAGTCTGTCAATCTATTAAAAAGGATAACTTTTATTTTTATTAAATATATTAAAGGGTAAAATGAATAATAAAATAAGAAATGGTAAAAATACCAAATTACCCCTGACTTAACTGATTTTATTAACGGCCAACATTAATAAGGACATAACTAGCCAGTAAATGGTTCATAAAGGACCGTCTCTACCACTTTTGAAGTTAAAGAACGAAAACGGCAGAAATAGCCAAGTTAAATGACCATTTGACCAATTAACTCATATGGTGAGGTTCCACATAGCTCCATTTTTAAATATAAATCTCAAAGGTCAAATCTAAGCCACACATTTAAAAGAACAAAATAGGAATTGCAAAAAATTAATCAAAACCCACGCGTCCCTTTAAAGACCTCCCCGAAGTTTTTATATTTATTTTATTCTTAAATATTTAAATGACCATAACTATTTCAATTTGGAGATTTTGAGCATAAAAATTATACCAATCTACTCATTTTTTAATCCTCTTTCAAACAAGATCACTCGTCTCATATTTTTAAAAGTTTTATTTTGAAAATGCAAATTATATGAAAATGATACCAAAATGTTATATGTTGAATCATGTGAATTTTATCATTTTCGGCTGTAACCATGTGCATTTATATAATTTTCGGCTAGAAGAAGTGTATTTATATCATTTCCGTGTAGTAACATGTGTATTTATATCATTTTCGGCTAAAACATGTGTATTTATTTCATTTTCAATATGTGTCTATTTTTATCATTTAATGTGGACAATGTTATCATTTTTAATATTGTATATTGTTATCATTTTCAATTGGAATTGTTATTATTTTCGGTTGTAAGTAGTCTATTTTTATCATTTTCATCTGGATAATATAATTAGTTTAATGTTGTATGTCGTTATCATTTTCGTCTGGAAAATTATTATCTGCAACTGAAAAAATGTAATCATTTTCGATGGAAGTTACTGTTTTCGGTGGCTGTAAGATCATTTCAGCTATAAATTATCATTTTTGGTGCTGGAAGGGAAAAAGAAAGGAATGGGCATGATTTAATGGGGTGGAGGTTTCCATAATATTTTTCCATACATAATTAAATCTTACAATTATTTAATTAATTACAATAATGTCATTATTAGATCTTAACCTTTGATTTAAAAAATCTAATGGTCCAGATTTGGTATTTCGGATCTATGTTTAAGCATATGACATATATTGATCCAACTTATAGACATATATGAAAACCTCTTAAAATTATAATATACCAGACTACAAAAAGCTATCAATAATGAGCTTTAATTTTCACCTCTAAAATCAGCAATATCTTTTAAAAATCCGTTACACCATGATTGCCGAGGACCTTAAACTCGTTGACCGTCACTGATCTCGCCCTACTCAGAGTTTCTAATAGTCACCGGAGTTTTCATTAAATAACATTTCCTGTGAACCAAATTAACGTCTAGCATTCGCGCGAAGGTCAACTAGTTTTTTGAGAAAAAAGGAACATTATGCCTTCACCGTATAAATAATGTATATCCGGACCTTGCCGCTGTACTCATACTCTCCAATCTTCACTGCCGTGCTCACAGTCATAGTCGCCATTGTCGTCTCCATACCATAATAAATATTTCGAGTCCTTACCATGGTTATCTTCTAATTTTTAACGCATTATAAGTTTGATGATGTTTATTATATTAAAACATCTCTAAATCTAGTAATATGGTAAGATAGAAATTTAATAATATTTAAACCATGTGTAAAAAACAAGCAACCAAATATGAATAATATTCAAAATTAATATATATATCTATCAATCGGCAAACTGGCATGCCAATTTATCATTAGAAATTTAGGGGTGTTTTGATAAATATGGCTTCAACTCACGATATAATAAACATATGAGATTTTGATTTCTCACGATATATTAATATTTTTGTTGCTGCTTTTCTTTCTCTCTCTTCCGTTCGGATCTGTGATTGTAGACTTCTAGACCCCCAATTCCCCAAAACCTAAATATCAAGGGGAGGAAGAACAAACGACAACACCAAGCAGAGAGGAGGGGCGGTGAGAAAGAGAGGAGTTGTTCCGGTGGACGGCGTTGGTGGACTTGAAGGGGGAGCAAAGACGATGGAAGGGTTGCCGGTAATGTTCTATAAATCCCCAAAAACATCTCTCATGTCACTCCATGACGAGAGGATGAACGGCGGAGGCCATGTATGAATTGAAGAGTTAGACGACGACGAAAGTTCAAGCGGCGGTCATATCTGTGCAAGCTGGGCGACCAAAATATATGGCCGGAGTTAGCGATGGTGGTGGTGGTAAAATTGTTGATCAGCTTTCATTTTAAAGTAATCAGCTTCTTCCTACAGTAACATAACATCATACTTGTAAGGATTTTGGTTTCTATCTAATTATAAATCGTGGTAGTAGAGAGAGAGATAGAGAGAGGGTGTTGGTTGTTTTTAACATGGATTTCAATTTGAAAAGTCGATTGCAACGGTGATTTGTTGTGGTGGTGATGTGTAGTTGTTGTAGTGGATTTGGGTTGATGCTCTTTTTTTTACAGGTGATCAGTGGTGAAAGTGAAACTAGTTGCTGCATCAGATGAGTCATGAGTGGAGGGTAACAACTAAACAAGGAAAGGACGACTTTTTAAATTATGTGTTACCGTGTTTGGGCAATTAAATTTTAGTCTTATTAATTATAATTTAGAATTTAACAAAGTTATATATAATCATTTTATAACACATATAAGTTTAACAATTTTGTCAGGTTTAGTGTTGATGTTTTATCTAACCTATTTTATAATATATATATATAATATTGAAACTTAAGTTGATTTTGTCTAATAATAATTTCACTAAATTATATCTAACCCATATTAAGTTAATATATTACTTTGCTTTAACCCGTCCCAATGGACGGGCAAATACAAACTTGTATGAAATCATTTCTTATTTTGTGGACATGATTTTCAAATATAGACACACAAGAAATATAATAATAATAAAAGAAACTAGACTCCAAATAAAACCTTGTACCTACACACGGTTATACAAGGGTGGCAATCCTGTCGATAAGCATCAACCCCTTCTCTTCCCGGTGATCTATTTAAAAGAGCATATCGTAAAGAGCGATATATTGCACATACTGATGGTCGCGTTCGGGTTTCCGTGTCACGGGTTCACACTTCAGAAATACATGACTTACATCCAACTTGCTTATTTATTTGTGTCAGGATTCTAAACACTTAATTATATGGGTTAGCGTGTTTTACAACCTGCAAATGAGATGCCAACACGCTAACCCATATAATTAACAGGTTAGCAGGTATACCTGCTAACCTGTTAATTATATGGGTTAGCGTGTTGACATCTCATTTGCAGGTTGTAAATAAGTCAACGAATCGAAAGGTTAGCAGCTTTAATAAATTGAATGAGTTGCCAAAGAATCATAATCTTTAACATCAAGAGCTTTCTTGTGTTACTTTTTCACAAACTAATACTATCATGAATGTGGATTTTGGAAGTCTCGATAATAATTACATCAAAACTTGGTTTATATATAAAAAGATAAAATCTAGATAAATAATAGACGAGTTCGAGTGTCGATCAGCAAAATTTTATGTATGGCCCTAACTCAATTTAATTATTATACATGTCACATAACTTAACCCGAACCCAACCTCTTTATTACAGGTATCGATCAATACTCATTTATTTTGGTGTACCCCTAAGACTACACGTACGAAATTTATACACCCACCCGTAAAATAGACTCCGAATAAAACCTCTTTTTAAGTCGTCTATTTTTATATTAAAATACCAACACTTTGCTCCTTTGGCTTCTCTCTCTTTTTCTCAGTTAAATTTATTCACCCATCTGTCTTCAATTCGCCAAGTCCTCAAGAACGCTCTCCCGCTGCGATTGCAACTTTCACCCATTTTGCGAAGGTGAATTCTTCCTTCCTTACCATCGTCTTCTTGATCATCAACACAACTGAACTCGTTATCTGTTTCTTTCTTTCTTCTTGCATTTTTCTTGTTTATCGTATTCTGCCTGCTGCATAATCCATGTGTGTTTAATCGAAGGAACTTATGCTTAAACAGTAACCGAAAAGATCATAAATTTGATTCATAAACATCAACACCCATTTGTTTAACTTAGCGTCTTCATGTGGGATTCGTTGCGTTCAACTTAGTATGCAATCTTTTTTTTCCTCTTTATTTATTAATTCTTTTGCTTTGTTTCTGTAGTTATAAATATAACATATGGGTTGAATTCAAGATGTGATATTGATTAGTGGATTGTGTATATAAATTGGGGGTTATTGTTTATCTGCAAGATATATGTTTAATCTAATAATTCTGTGTTCATTCGTAATAATTTCAGTTTTGTAGATGTTCATCCCATAAGTGTTTTTATTGATACGAAGTTGTGATCAATTTAGGATTGTTTATGTGTGAGAGTAGCTATTATCTTGTTTTGATTTGGGTTCAAGAACAGGTCTTGTTGGTGTTAAGCATCTGAATTTATTTGCAGAAGCACTTAAATTACCATTAATAATGTAGCAATTGAGCATCTGTAAAGGAAAGTATACACATTTCTTAGTCGAATTCAATGAAATTTCTCAACAAAAACTCGATGAAGTTTATGTTGGGGACAAATCGCATGGAATAGCAGTAATTTGAGTGATTTTGAGGGGACATTTGCTTCCAATTAGGTTTTTTTTTTTGTGTGCGTGTGTGTGTGTTCTTGTTTGATGGAAAGTAGAGTCTTTATCTTGCATTATATACGGTACAAAACGAAATCACCTGAAAAGATTAGAACGATTTACTTGGACCTTTTTATTTTGGTTTTGTATAATGCACTCATAAGTCATAATGATAGTGCTAGATTGTGTCTTGTATTCCAACTCAATATTTGGTACTAGGACTTCAAGAAATTCGGTTTCGGTATTTTCTTTACGGGTACTGGTTCGGTCCAATTCCGGTAGCAAGCTCACCCATAGTGTAGGATATATAGTCCCGCGTGATTATAGGTATGGCCATGCCGCCATGGTCCATTAGGGTTTCATTCATAACCTTGTACTATATAAATAGTGCTCGAGGTTTTTTATTTTTTTACAATATATAGGTAGACCATGGTGGGGTATTTAGGAGAATGTTGATGCTAGATCGACATCACCAAATACATGATGAGATTCTAAGAGCCCCGACTTTAAATACCTACAAGATGGAGAAAATGAGGCTAAGCAGACTACTAAGGTAAGCTATCTATTTTTCGAGTCAATTGCTACTCGACCGAGGAATGAGAGATGGAAGTGCAAGAGCGAAGAGATGA
Organism: Pulicaria dysenterica; assembly: GCA_947179395.2. Taxonomy (NCBI): domain Eukaryota; kingdom Viridiplantae; phylum Streptophyta; class Magnoliopsida; order Asterales; family Asteraceae; genus Pulicaria; species Pulicaria dysenterica. The sequence goes on along the minus strand of OX359288.1, from coordinate 71,785,084 downwards.
CATCATAGTTGAGGTGTAATCAAAGGTGATGGATATAGTGTAGGAAAAGACTAGCGATGTTATGAGGGTGCTAAGTGCGTGACAGGTAGGATGTTGTCATGACGAAGAAATTTTTGGTTAACAAGAGTATAAAATGAACCATGCTAGGGAACAAGGGTGTTGGTGATGGCAATGTAGCCGGAGAACAATGAAGATGGTGGATATAGTTCATTGAGAACGTCAGTGATGGTGATGTTGCTGTAAACACAAAGCTCATAATCCCAGGAGAACATGCCCAAGGCAAACATGCCCAAACACAAAGCTCATAATCCCAGGAGAACCGGCGGTGTTGCAAGCACCTTCAACCAAGGTCGGCCAAAACCAAGGTTTACTGATAGCCCGATTAACATGGACAACAAATTAGCACCCTTGAATACAACAAATGCATATCAAGAAAACAGCTAATACTATATATCCCTAAACACAGGCCCAGCCGAAAATCTGCCACGCTGATCTCCAAAACAACATGTATACATATTAAACAAGACATACAGTCCAATGAGCAAAGTTACAATCAGGATATCACATCCCACATATCTAAAGATATGAATCCACTCACCACAGTCAGCACAGCTGTAGCAAACTCAGATGACTAATTCACTGAGTCTTCTCAGTTCCTGAGAAAATATAAACACAAGTCAGTATATAATTCATAATACTGATTCATAATAAGTAATACACGTATTCATACATTACAGGTATACATACATATCACATATATCATAGATATATAAAATTCCGTATGTCATAATCTGAATTGTTGAAGAAATCCCAAGTCAATTTCCAAAACCGTATAAGGCATCATGCGGTTTCCTGATCATGCGGTTTTATCATCATAAGTCCAAATCCGAATAAAGTGTTAGGGAAATATGTTGAAATCTCAAATCCCGGATGAAACATGCGGAATTATCATAATTCCGGATCCAATTTATAATTCCGAATAAGCAAAGGAATTTTCATGCAGTATTGTACAAATCCCGGATGTCATGCGGTTTCTCAAAAACCGGATAGGTCATAAGTTCATAATTCCGTATAAGCTAAGGCAATTCCGAATAAGGCAAGGTCATCCGGTTTTCATGAATCCCGCATCACATGCGGTTTCCTCAAATTCCGGATATCTAATGTGTTAGGCAATAATCCCATTTCATTCGGTTTTATGCCAATTCCGAACAATGCATCCGGTTTCTTTAAATTTCGGATCAAGTTCATGCGGTATTCTAATTTCCCGGATATATATTCGGTTTTTTTTCACAAATCCCGTATGATTCATCCTAAATCCCGAATCATTCATATGTTCTTGGCTGTTTTCAATTCTTTCTTCGATTCTGAATTATTCGATGTTCATATAATGCAATCCAAATATCCAGAACTTATATCAACTCATTATAAACATAAATTCATACCAATATCTAACATGCAAATATCCTAATTTCATAAGTTTCATGAATCATGCGGTTTTTATACAAGTTCTATAATACCGAATATGAACAACAAATCATCAACTTTCATACTAACCTTATGGATCAGTTATAGCAGAATTCAGTTCAATTAATTTAGAAATGAAAATGAAGATGATTCTCTCCTTTGCTCTTTTCTTCGGCCGAAAGCACACACAAGAACACACACTCACACACTTGCAATTGATCTAAAATGCATCCAATTGAGATGGTGGTGGTGATGTTGGTGACCAAGTATTGTCATGTGTTGACACATCAAAAACCACTAACACATTTTTTTAATTAATTTAATAATTTCCAGTTAAATAAATTACACATTTAAATAAACACATAACTATTAATCAAATAATAACAATTATTTTCACTTAATCAATCATAAATATTAAGATTAGTAAATTAATTACCTTATTAAATCTAGGCCGGTAAGGAGGGTGTTACAATGATGATTAGGGTTCTTGGGTTTTTTTTTTCACTACTTCATTACTTCATATTTGATGTCCTTTCATCACTCTTCATTCTTGGGTCAATATGTGTTCATTGCTTCCAACATTCTAATTCCTTTGTTTATCAGTCAAAGAAAACAAAATTTTGACATTATCCAAGTCCTTCATTTTTAATATCAAGTCAAATTTCATTTCTTTTCAAAATATTAGGAAAACAATTACAAGATGATTAGATGGAGTATGTGCCACTCCTTTTAATTATTACAATTGGTATTATATTACTCGTATTAAATTATAAATATGTTTCACTCGTAGAATTTGTAATTTCAGCTTTTAACTTGTATAGATTTATAATCTTCATATGATACTTGAATGTCCATAAAATGTTTTAGAACAATGAACGTCATTAAAATATCATTTTAATGTGACACAGTATTAAACCTCCCAATTAAATAACGAAATTAAAAAAAAAATACATACGGTATCTAACATCGTATAACTTAAAACAATAAACACCTTCTTACGAAGGAGAATAAAAATTTAGCCTTAGAATACATAAACATTTTTATGCAAAATCATAATTACCCTAATCCAAAAAATTAAGCCAAGATATGATCTCATTACATCGAGCGAATAACACTAAAACAAGCTCGTTTATGCTTTTAACGTCTAGACAAGGTCGTAAAACATGTGGTATTATTACGAGAGCTTGTGTAAATGTTCGTGATAAATGAGTTCGTGATCCGGATAATAAATTGTAACATGTAATTTTTTTTATTAAAATAAAATGTTTTTTTTTTTTTTTAATTTAGTAGGGTCTACGATGATGATAGAAAATAAGTTATTGATACAACAAAATCTTACACACACATACATAATACATCGACTCGTAAACTAGACTCCGAGTCGTCGTCTCTTTTTATTCTTATTTTTAAACACCAAAGCTTAGAAGGTCTCTCTCTCTCTCTCACACACACACACACAGTAAATTTATACACACACCCATCTGTCTTCAATTCGCCAAGTCCTCAAGACCGCTCGCCCGCTGCGATTGCAACTTTCACCCATTTTGCGAAGGTGAATTCCTCCTTCCTTACCATCATCTTCTTGATCATCAACACAACTGAACTCGTTATTTGTTTCTTTCTTGCATTTTTCTTGTTTATCGTATTCTGCCTCCTGCATAATCCATGTGTGTTTTATCAAAGGAACTTATGTTTAAACAGTAATTAGAAAGATTATTACTTTGATGCATAAAAATCAACATCCATTTGTTTAACTTAGCGTCTTCATGTGGGATTCGTTGCGTTCAACTTAGTATGCAAGTTTATCAAGCCTTTTTTCCTCTTCTTTTTGTTATTATTATTATTTTTTTTGCTTTGTTTCTGTAGTCATAAACATATGAAGATGTGATCTTGATTCGTGGGTTGTGTATATAAATTGGGGGTTATTGTTTTTCTGCAAGATATATGTTTAATCTAATAATTCTGTGTTCATTCGTAATAATTTCAGTTTTCTTGATGTATAAAGTTTCTATTTATTTAACATGCTGTGTTTACTTCATACCATACACTATCTTTATTGATATGAATTTATGATCAATTTAGGATTGTTTGTGTGTGAGTAGCTATTATTTTGCTTTAATTATTAGGTTCAAGAATTGGTCTGAGCATGGTTTCTCTTTCTTGTTGGTGTTAATCATCTGAATTCATTTGTTTGTTTTCTTATAGCTATTTGCAGAAGCACTTAAAATTACCATTAATTATGTGGCAATTGAGCATCAGTAAAGATGAGTATACACATTTCTTTGTTTTATTTTATGAAATTTCTCGATAAAAACTCTTAGAAAAAGTTTCTGTTTTTGGGGACAAAAGGATGGGAATAGTTGTAATTCGAGTGATTTTAAAGGGAAAATTTTCTTCCAATCAGGTTTTTTGCTCTTGTTTGATGGCAAGTAGAGTCTTTTATCTTGGATAACTCTGATGAGACATTGAGCATTATCATTGTTTATGTATCTCATCTTAATTAAAAATCCTTACTTTGGTTGCATTAACTATTTACCAGAACCTTTTGATTATGATTTTGTTCAATGCACTTATAAATTATGAATAAAGACTCCCTTTAGAATATCACATAAGTTCTATGCAACTTTAAGTATTAGAAAATCAGGTGTTCGTATGCCAACGTGTTGAATAAATTACATTGATTTGGTTAGAATTGTATTGTTTGTACATCTATAAATTTGTGTCATCCTTGAAACATGAAGCTCACAACATCCTTTTTTATCATATTTGGTTGTGGATAGATGGATCAAAATATGGAAGATGACATGAAACGTGTCGAGTGGCTTCATTCAGAACAGTATTCTGCTGCTGGTGATATATTTGGAGAGCCACAAAAGACTACTCGGGTTGGAAATGAGTATCAGGCACAAATCCCATCTTTGATGTCAGAAAATGAACGATTACAATTGATGAAGTTACCATTCTATCATGATTTCAAGTACAAGGAAGAAGCCATGGAAATTCGAACAGATGCTAAGGGTGAATCTGGTACTTCAGGTTCTCAAACAGACAATGGTTTGCTTCCTCTTCCTTGTTCATCAGGTGAAGAATCTTGGAGCATGATTGAACGTGATAGTTTTCTTCTTGGTTTATATATATTTGGCAAGAATCTTCGGGCTGTGAACAAATTCTTGGGGAATAAAGGTCTGCAAACCATAATGTCTTATTACTATGGAATGTTTTATAGAAGCACTGAACACCAAAAATGGTCAATATATCGGAAGAAGAACAACAGAAAATCCATACCTGGAAAAAAGATTTTCAAAGGGTGGAGGCGACAGGAGCTTCTATCTCGCTTACTTCCTAATGTCACAGACGAATGCAAAACTCGTTTGACACAGGTATTATATTCTTCCTATACTCTTTCCATAATTCTTGCAAAATTCAGTAGAATCTGATTGTGGGTATGATCTCTTTCAGATCAGTAGTATGTTTGATGAGGGAGAAATTTCATTTGAGAAATATGTATTCAGTTTGAGGGATACAGTGGGAATGGATCTTCTTGTAGAAGCAGTAGCCATTGGCAAAGAAAAACGAGACCTTATTACAAAGGCCAGGAAGAGAGTCAGAAACAAGAAAACTCACACTGCATGTTCATCTCTTAAAACAGAAGAAATCGTTAATATTTTGAAGGATCGCATCGGGTTATGCAAAACGAGGTTAAACGAGCTCTTTTGGGACGCTGTATGGCCTCGTCTTTTAGCAAGAGGATGGCACTCAGAGCAGCCTAGAAACTATGCACTCCAAAACTCAAAGCATTCTTTGGTGTTTCTTGCACCTGGTGTATCAAAGTTCTCGAGAAGGAGCTTGGTCAAAGGAAGTCAATATTTTGACTCGTTCAATGAAGTCTTGAATAAAGTTGCATCGGAACCACAGCTTCTTGAACACAAACCAGCCCAGGACACATTGGCTGAGCCACATGCAAAACAAGACTCAGATGATGAACAAGATTTGATGAAATACATAATTGTGGATACTAGTTTTGCTGGGCTTGTTAAATTCAAAGAACTCACGAGTCCGCCTGTTTCTAGTATTTCTGCAGAAACTGAACACGAGACAACAGAAGAGTCTCAAACTGAAGATGTGAATCATAACAACACCGAGGAAAACAATGGTTTTGTAGATTCGGCTGATTGTGAAATGAAAATCTCTACCAATGGACAACCAGTAAGAAAACTGAAGGTGGTTTTCAAACCAAAAGCAAAACATCAGGTTAAAAGTATCAAAAAGTGCAACACGAGTGGAGCAGATGAAACCAAGGATGATGAAAGTTATGAGAAAAAGCGTCCAAGGATAGTGATAGACTTAAACAGCCCTCGAGTGGCTCATCCATCAGATGGTGAGAATCCATTGTGTTCTACTAAACACTCGGGTTTTCCTGAAACAGCCAGCTGCAACCAGGGTGAGTTGTCGAGTCCTGGTGCTAATGGCCAAAGGCATAGTACAAGAAACCGACCATTGACTACGAAAGCATTGGAAGCTCTTGCAAATGGATTTCTGAGCTCGAAAAAGAAGAGGAGAGGGTCGGAGGAAGACGGGTCGACCCGTAGGCGTGTTCATGCTAAAACCGCCCTTGTGTTGAGTTGTGGTGAACGGTATGTTGAAAACAATGTGGATGGAGTCTCCCATCTGGTCAATGAATCTCCTAAATGAGATGAGGTTGTCTTTTAAGGCCAAAGACCAAAGAGGTAGTTGTCAAATGGTTGTTTCATAGTTGTAGATGTAGGGCTGCTTATTTTCAGTTGAACTTGGAGAGTTTGTGATCAAGTTTTTATATGAACCGTTTGAGTTGAATATTTCATATCCATAGAATATGAATTTTGATCAACTTTGACTTATAAATTTATTATTGGGTTTATATGATAATATTTTGAACTGTATAACAATCAAAAACTTTATAGGGTTTAGTTGATTTTTCAAGTTAAGAGTATCATCTCTATTCTCTAAGAAAGCAGAAGAAATTTGGGATTTACAATGTGTCATGCCTAATACATCACGAGAGGATAATGAATTTATATTTTAATATTATTTGAAAATAAGATTCATCCATATCTAATAAGGAGAAGTGAGGTAACCAAAGGCTGAAAACCAGGAGCGGACAATGTACATTCATCTAATTGTCTCTTGGTTGAATTGATATTTATCTTATCTAAAAATAAGTTTAATTTATTAATTATTTTCAAATCAAAAGGTTATCCCCATACAAATACTCTTATTATCCCTCTTATATATTCTATCCTAGTCTTCTCCAAGCTTCTACGGTAGCTAGTCTGGTTCTTCTTCTTTTTTAATCTTGTTACGATCTTACGTCTGTCAAAAGTAAACTAAAATTGGTAGCTTATGAGTCTAGATGTCCTCTTTTCTATAAGCCGGTTAGGAGTAAGTAACACTTGAAACTTAGAGCAGGGCATGAGCCTAGTATTAAATGAATTTTTATTAGTTAGTATCACAACCATTCCCAATCTTTCAAGTTTCACCATTTGTCAGCATAAAAACCGAAATATCATGCCAAAATTAAATTTAAAAACCCCAGATTAATTGATCCGTTATTGATAGTGTGGTTTTTAGATTTTTGTTAACAACGAAAACTGACCTAATAGGAATCTAAGCTCCTTAAACATAAAATACTTTGTAATTTTTGTTTGTTCATCTCTAGATATAAATAAAACACTAATTTGAATAGTCTCTTTTCTTTTTATAATTAAATCTTATCTATTAATTTAAATTTAAATTTTCGTTTGATTTTGACTTTTAGAAGTCAAAGTAATTTGAATCATAGTTATTATAGATAATTTCATATATGTTCTTATTAAATCTTAAATTATCGTAATTTTCTATCCTAATTTGTAAATATCATATTCATCCCTTATAACATTTCAAAATATAAGATTGAATTAAATTCTTAGTTTAATCATTTTAAAGTATTTTATAATCATTTTCAACTTTATAAATATAAACAATAAATATGGCCTAAGTGCTTATAATTGTAACAATAATGACCTTAGTGGCTTAGTGCACCCCTCATGTCGACGTTTCCATCGCTGATATTGGTATTGACGCCGTCTGTCGTCATTTTGTAACTTTTATTTCTTTCGCTTTTTATAATTATTTAATTGTCCTTTTGTTAATGTTTAACATTTATTATTTTTTTTAAATCCGTGTAATATATGGACATTTAATCTATTTTATATTTATGTGAATATTGATGCATTGCTTATTCTTGATTTTTTTTTGAGGTTTCGAAACTTATGATGTTTATTTGTTTAGCGTAAGGCTGCCAATTTTGGGTCTACACAAAACGCGTTTCGAACCTGACACGGAAAAATAACATGAACCTAAATGAGTCAGAAGTTGGTCAACGCGAAATTGAGACAAAAATAAATGGGTCAGGTTATGGTAAACCCAAAAACTCGAAAGTAACTCGTATAACCGGTTTAAGGGTAAAACTGTACATTATAAAGTTTCTTTAATACTCAAAATTTAAATTTAAAAAACAAAATTGTGAATATAAATAAGGAAATGACATCATAAGGCAATAAACCCATCAAACAAAAGTACAGAAACCTTAAACATTAAATAAATAATAATAGATTTACAGTTAAAACAATAGTACATCATTTTGGTATATGTTATTTTGATCATATGATTTTGGTACTTTGACAATTGATTACTTAATAGCTTGTACTTTTGTATTTTGAATTCGAATCAAAATTCATTTAATGATATTATTTTAAGTTATTCGGTTATTTAATGATATCATGTATTGATACTTGGTAGAAAAGTACTACATCATATTCTTTATTTATATAGGTTAAATAAAAAATAAAATCAAAATGCGAATCGAACCGTAAAAAATACCGTATTTAAAGTTCAAATATGATCTAATCAAACATTGAATACTGAAGTTAGAATATAAGTGAAAAACATTTTCAAATTTTTTCCTGAAAGTTGCAAAACAAACATGGAATTTGAAATTTTGATAAAGAAAGCCGTAATCGAAATGGAAAACCGTATTTGAACCCTTAAAAGTACTCTTATATCACATTTGGCCGAAATTGGTCGACACGAAAAGATAACACGACTCAAACCAAACACGAAAATAAATAAGTCAAAATTAGATCGACACGAAACTAACCTCAATTTGATAACGCAAACCCAACCGAAATTAATAGCCTTAATTTAGCCCTGTGTTTCTGAAATATGGTATTATTAGCAAATTCTTTGAGCCGATACTTGGTTTAGTATTGAACTATTGATAAGTCACTTTTTGTCCAATTTCGCCTACGTCTATCGGTCCATGATTGGCAGACTTGGGCTTAAAATTGAGTCCATGTTAGACCTATTGGGCCGAAAATTCAGAGTGAAAACACTCCACTACTCCAAGCCCGTTACCCATAGATAGTCTAACCAAACATTATCTAAAACTGATAGTTGTTCCACTTATTTAGTTTTTAAAATCAATCAGCAATGGTTCTTAAACAATGAAGAGAGTGGCAAGATCATCTCGATCATACATATTGGTTTTGATTCGTTTTTGGGTCCAAACTCACACACACCTAACTTAGTAACTTCACTTTGGTAATAGTATAGTTTGATTGCATTTTGTAATAAAAAGGAACCTAAAACGTACGTTGGAGAAAAAAAACTAGTTGACGGGTTAAAATCGAAAAAAATAAAAGCCATTGCAACCTCCAAATGTAGTTTGGAAGATTGATTTTCATCCACTACAACAAATATGTTGATTTTTCACACTTTTTTAGTAATATTTTCACACTTTACAATGTAAAAAAAATTATAAACAAGTGTGAAAAAATATGGTGTGACAATTTTTTTTGTAAAGTTCACATGTAAAAATGTGATAAACATAGTTAAAATATTACATCCATTAATGTAAACAAATAATTGAAGTTTTCACAGTTCTAAGTGTGAAATATTAAAAACATCAATATGTTTTAAAAAGTTCATGCTTGTAAGCGTGAACTTTTCTTAATTTCTATTGATTACTATTCCTACACATTTAAAAGTGTGAACCTTTTAAAATCAATATAATACATTTAAAAGTGTGAGCTTTTTTATTACATTTTGTTTAAACTATTCTACACACTTTTAAGTGTGAATTTAAAAAAAATTCTACACGTTTTTATCAAAGCGTGAAAAAACCCATATTTTTGTAGTGATCTATTTATTACAAAAACTGAATACCCGAGAAGTGTTATAGAAACTTATAGGTTCATACATACTACATAGTGAAATTTAATTGAAAGAATGATAACAACGTCCCTAATTGGATAAAAGTAAAAAGGTATGGTTTTAATTCTTACCATTAGTAACCGTATCTCATATATAAAAAGTTGAAACCTAATTTAAAGATAATTGTAGAAATTAAAGATAATTAAGATAAATTTTATTGTAAATATGGAAAGTTATTAATTAGATATAATTGTCATTCTCCAAAAAATATCATTTGATGATTTATATTTTTCTCTATGAATAATACATATAACATGTTTAATTATATGGAAAGGGGTTTGCAAATATTTTACTAGATTGGTCCATTCTCAGACTTTGTAAGTTTGTTATATTTTCACCTCAAACAAGTCGGTTAATAAGTTGGCCAAATGATTGATATTTAGTTATTGTTTCTCTATCATTGTTCCACGATTTATATAGCTTCCCAATATCAACTTAAGAGGGGGATTTATGAGTACTTATCTAAGACATACGTTAACTATCTTCTAATGGCCTAGTGGGTAAATCACTTCCAATTCTTATAGAGGAGGTCAAGGATTAAAGTTCCACTGGGTTTCAGTTAGGGATGGACAGAATATTGTTTTGAAAACGATCACGGGTAAAACCGGTTAGACCGCATACATCCGAGCTAAAGGTTCGGCTTCCCAGGGAGGATCATTTACCGGGAAAAACTTCTTTAAAAAATAAATCTAAGACATACGTTGTAGACTTGATATTGTCTCGATCGGATGTCAACACATATATGTCACGATGTTTGAATGTGATGTGTTGTTTTCATGTGTATATATGCATGCATTTATTTACTTGCATGTACATTAGAGAACAACATATTACATATTGTTCTTCAATTCATTATCTATTCATGAACATCTTTGATTACATTGAAAATATCGTATGCCATAGTGTTTATGTTTCTGGTCACTAATTAATACATTGGTTTAAAATCATACTATTAATTTATAATATTGATCATGGTCAAACAACATGACTTTTATGATACATAGATAGATAAGCATTCATTAATAATTTGCAGCATTACATGCATATATGCTTGATAAGAAATACAAGAGGGCTATTTATTTTTACCTCTAAGATGAAAACACTTACTACAAGTAACACAACATGCCCTTTCTACGTCGATACCAGATTACTACGTCGACCATTGAAGAATTTTCATCCTTGAGCATTAGATATTGCTAGCAAAAGCTTTATTATCACCTAATGGCGATGATACTTTTGTCAAGAATGGAGAGAGGGCTTCATATATGGTTGCGCCGTCTACAAGGCTAACACTCTCAGTAGGATGGAAAGCATCCCAGAATATATAGTTCTCTCTGGTACTACATGGAACTTGATTGGGAGCGCATTGCCCCTCGCCAATTGTGGTCGACACGCTACAACATGGTTTATCCGTAATGTTGAATTCTGGAATATGTAAGAAGACATAAAAAATGTTCATTAAGTAACTTAAAATTAATTTCAATGTTTAATTTCCAATTTTCTCTAAGAATACAAATAAAACGAATTAATTGAATTTGTAGATATTTGAATGACTCGTATAATTAAATAAATTACAATAGCCATCTAGATATTTTTTATTATGTATACACATACATAAGCTAAGGTTTCAGAGAGAACACGTTTCCTGCGAAAGACATGGTTAGCGCTAGTAAAATTAAGAAAATTACTTTTATTTTCATTTACAATAACATAAAAACTACAATTTATTAAATTATATTAATAAACGAATACAAAACAAGATTTATATACTAGACGCATTGTATGCACTATACATAGTAGATGCATCATATTTTTTGTAGCCGTTAGATTAAGTTATCAAGAGCTCTGATTTGTTCTACGTGAAACAATTGTTCTCCCCGATCTTATTAGAACTCTATGCAATGTATTAATTAAGTTCATCTACAAATTCATTAGGCTCATTATTATGCAATTTTATTATAGCATTTCATAAGTTTTTAGTCATTTGGGTGGAAGAAGGATGTGAAATTCATGAAAATATAAAAATGTTTTAGAAATGCAACGGCATTTGTTGCATTTTTATATATCTACAGTTTTCTTCTTTTCGACCCAGCCAAAATTACTCTCAGAAAACTCATGAAACACTCTAAATATGATGCATAATTATGAATATAATGAATTTTTAGATGTGACTATATTGTATAGGTTGTCATTGTTCTCAAATAAAACTTGTTCTTAATGAAATTCACACACACACACACACACACATATATATATGAAAAAGTTCAAACGTGAAATGTTTCTAACACCATTAATTAATGACTCATTAGTAGAAGTATTTTAGTTATTTATATATGTGAATTGCATCGGAGTAGATGAGTCATTTTCCCAAAATATCCCGATTAGTGAGTTATTAATTAGCCACTAGAATTATTAGCCATTGATTGATTAAAATCAATGACCAAGATTGATTTTCGTAGTTCTCGCACGAAAAACAGTTTTCGTTTAAAACATTTCCTATATATGTGTTTATATATATATATATATATATATATATATATATATATATATATATATATATATATATATATATATATATATATATATATATATATATATATACATCTATATATATATATATATATATATATATGTGTGTGTGTGTGTGTGTGTGTGCGCGCGCGCGCATGCCACTACAAAAAAAATGTTATTTATCCATGCTTCTTAAAAAGCGTGTAAAATTTTTAAGCATTATCATGCTTATAATTGTGAAAATAATTTAAAAAGAAAGATTGTTATAAAATGAAAAAACTTAACATTTTAAATGTGTACATTTACCTTTAAAAGTCCACATTTCTAAATATGTGAACTTATAAATAGATGGTTACAGAAGTTCACACTTAAAAGCGTGTAATTTTGTAACTCTAGAATTATTTTCAAATTTTCCATGCTTAGAAATGTGAACATTTAAATAATTTGTCCACACTAATAAATGTGAATTTTGACTCCAATTTTTACACTTTCAAATGTAAAGATTTGGTAAAAATTAGTAACACCGTATCCATTTTTTCCATGCTTGATCGTAATTCTCAACGGTTTTAAGTGTATTAATATTGATAAAAAGTGTTGATAATTAACATCTTTTTTGTAGTGTGCACTAAAGTTCTGGAGAAGAACACACCTTTCAGATAGTACAAAGTTGGAAAATTTAAAAAATTGTACAAATTTTTAGATTAAAGTAACATCAAAATAATAAGCTTATAAATTATATATATTAATCACACTACAAGAAAAAACGTTTTTGCGACTTAAGCTTTTTGCTAAAAACCCGCTAAACGACAAAAATTGGGCCCACATCCATCTGATTAAAAGATGTCGCCGCTAAAGACTTTTTGCGGCGACACGTGGCGCCGCTAAAGGATATTTCCTCCTTTTTTCCCCACCGAAAACCATGGCGGGATTATTTCCCACCTGTCGGAGAGATTATATACACAGGACGAGGTAGATATCATGCTCGGGGATGTCCGGCAGGAGCTACATCAAAGTACATCCGCGATCTATGATATATTAGAGGCGGCAGATATAAATACTAATATTTCCTCAAGATCCGGACGTCAACCAACCACCAACATAGCTAATATTGATGAAGAGTCTAGTGATGAGGATTAGATTATATGTTTGTTAGGCGAGTACTTGTGATTGTTTAAAAACGTTTTTGTTAACTTTCAAACTATCGTTTGTTCTATTTAGTTTGTTATGACGATTAGATTATTGTTTGTTATATCGTATTTTTATAATTGCTGTTGAGTTCTGAGCAACAGGTTTTCTGAATATTGTCCGGTTAAAAATGGGTGGAAAACGCAAATTGCAGCGAAATGCTGCCGGATTTTTACTAGACTTTTTGCGGGGACATATCGTCGCTAAAAGCCATAATGTCGTCGCAAAATGCAATTAATGTCGTCGCAAAAAGGCACACATGTCGTCGCAAAAGAGACAATGTCGTCGCAAAAAAGAAATAATATATTTAATAATTAATATTACCTGTCGCCGCAAAAAGTAATTATTTTAATTTATTTTTAATTTAAAAGTGTCGTCACAAAAAGTGCTTATGTCGCCGCAAAAAAGTAGCCACGTGGCAGAAGGTGGTTTCGTTGTGTGTCGTCGCAAAAAGACAAAACCGTCGTCGCAAAAACGTTTTTAGGACGAGGTATTTGCGGCGACCCTTTTGCGGCGAATTTTCGTGGCAAACAAGTATTAGCGGCGATTAATTGAGTATTAGCGGCGACAAAAGAGTATTTTTTTTGTAGTGTCAAAGGATACAAAAGTTTATAAATGTACTAAATATATAATGTATCAATCAAATGTATTTTTTTTGTAGCTATTACATTAATTTTTGTAGTTGTTAAATTAGTTTATAATGTGTTAAAATGCAGGTTCTCTATGTTAATCCTACTTAAACCAGCAAGTACGTGCTGATTAATTTTGGCTCTTGAGTACCCGGCCATTGCTAAGCACAAAAAGTTGGAAATTAAGCAACTTACCAGTAGGGTCGTAGCCCAGGGGAGGGCTAATATAGACAAACCTTGTGCCTGATAGTGTACTCTCCAGCTCCCCAAGTACAGTAACAAGCTTGGCGTTAAATTGTACGACTGCACCATTCACCTCATCCACACATACATTTCTTCCATACCTCGCCATCATCGCTGGAGCGCAACCCGAGTATCCTGCTCCAGATATCGCAAACATTCTTGCTCCGTATTCATACAGTTTCTACGTACCAATGCAAATTAATTAAAGGCATACAATTAACATATGTTAATTAGGGCTACTAATTACTAAGAAGATCAGATTAATTAATAAATTTGAGTACGTGCCTACTACCTACTTACCGTTAGCTGTTTAGAATATTGTTGAACAAGCATGTCTGTATACTGTTCTGGGGTATATAAGCGGCTGGTTTGATAGTATTGTGGGTAGAAGTAGTTGTTGATGAAATCATTGTTTCCCATTGCAACAGTGTATATGCATTTGTTGAGGTGTTGTCGCACTGTTGCTAGATTTCCGTTTCCGATCAAGTCGACTAGTTTTAATATTGTGGTAGCATGATGTGCTAGTTGATGATTCAAGCTTATTCTACCTCCCTGCAGTACGTACGTATTCAAATTATTGATATCATGTATGTATACATGCATGTATATGTATATATATGTATATGTGTGTGTGTATGCATTCGGTTCATATATAAGGTACATATATGTATATGTATATTGAAAACCAATTAACCTACCAAGTGCTGGCCACTTTCATCTCGAATTCCTGCAGCACCTGATGCATAATTTACACCTCCTTGGACTTCTTCAAGTTTTGCGGCCGCATATGGTGGAATGGAGTTTTCAAATCCTAGTAGTTGAGCTGAGAAGAAAGGAAAAACACGAGTTCTAGTTTTATTTCTTTGAATTACTAACAACAATTAGTTTACAACGAGTTAAAATCTTAAATAATTTGCGTAATTAATGCACACATATATATATATATATATATATATATTTAATAAAAGATGGCATGATGCATGGTACGTATATATAGGAAGAGAAACATATATACAGACCTATAACATCAGCAATATTTCGGCCATTGGAAAATCTTCCGGTCGGCTGGCCATCAGGAAAGTCGATCCCGTAGGGTGGGAAAATGGCTTTTGCCTCGGTAACTAGGTCGTTATTGTTACCGTTGTCATATAACGAGTCACCAAATATGAAGTAACAAGGGATTTGGGGAGCACCAGTGGTGAACCTAGACAGTGTTGCAATAATAAATATATGTAACATTAAAACATAAGCTTTCAACGAACCCATTTTCCCCTTTTGGCTAAATCCAGAAAGATATGATATTGTTTGCTGGTTGGTTGTTTTGCATACCAAAATGATGGTTACACAATCAACTTATAGACATACAAGATCTGGATATGTGTAGGAGAGTGATCTTATCGACAAAAATAGCTATACGTACAGAACAGTCAATATAATTGCGATCTCATGTGATTTTTCTTTGTTTTATAGCAAGCTTACTGTTACTCTTGGTCCTATGCCACCCATGGCATCTTAACAACCATAGAAATTGTATCCAAAGCTTTGCTCATGTTTCATGTGTGAAATATATGTATTGATCTTTTATACTCGATCCATATATATAACTTTAAAAAAAACGAAGTTTCAGGTTACAGCAAATTGATTAATAAACCTCTGATAAATGAACTGCGCGACGACATAGAACCATCGCAAGCTTTCGGTTGTTATATAACTTTCCTAATTACTGTAAAATAACTAGCTACCGAATCTGGCAGCAACTTAGATCAGACTTCAGCGTTACAAACTGATAAAATTAACTAAGACCCTTACACATAATTTAATTAATTGTCCATACAAATGACCATAACAACTGAAATGTACCCAACATTCGAATTTAATTAGCTTACTTTCTAACAGATATATACATTCTGTTCTGTATGGCAGTGTTATGCTAGTTCAAGTTCATATGTTTCTACACAACTGTCCCAATATCTAGCTAGGTAAATTTTCAGTCGGTACGTAGTAAATTTCACTACAAGAAAACAGGGTATTAGTAGCAGTGCCTTTAGTGGCGATGTGGCCTTTAGCGGTGACATGTACTTGGCAGGCTACATGTCGTCGCTAAAGGTCACGTTGTCACTAAATGTGTCGCCACTAATCGCTTTTAAAAAGACCGTGTACATTTCCCACCCAGTTAATTCAGCCGTCGCCTACTCGCCTCTATTGGTTGGTGTCGCAGCAAATGATGTCGCCACTAATACCCACGAGTAGAGGTGGCAAAACGGGCGGGTTGTGTCGGATTGGGTTCGGGTTGAAACGGGTTTGGATCAAAATGGTTTCGGGTCATAACGGGTCGTTAAAAAAAACTCCTTTCCTATTCTCTCTAGTTCTCTGCATCCAAATTCTTTTAAATCCCATAAAAACCCAAAAAACACACACTAATAAAAGTGTTCAAACACTAATAGATCAACTTCCCGATTACAACCTCCATTTAAATCGAATTAACAAAAATAAGAAGTTCAATTTGATTTAATTTGATAATTTATTACCGCATAACACATGTTTTACATAGTATTTGATAATTTGAAATTATGTATATATTTTCCAATTCAACTTCTGTGCAGCCCATGACTCAGAAATTCAAAACCAACAAAACGAGGCATAAGATGGGATAAATGAAATTTCAAAATGAGTTTCATCAATTTGGTTCAGATTCAATAAGTTCAAAATCAGTTTCATCACTTCGATTCAATCGATTCAAGATCAGTTTCATCACTTCTAACAATCGTTTCATCGAGCTCAAAAATCGATTTCTTGACTAACCTCAAAAGTCAAATCCGCTATCCAAATCGTCGTCGATGTAAGATGGGCCAATAGAGAAATGAGATTTCGTAGTCGCCATCGATTTTGGGGAGGTTGCCGTCGATAGATAGGAGATAGGGCAACAGAGGTCTTCGTCGCCGTCGATAGAAGATGGGGAGGTCGCCATCACCGCGCCGTCGACAAAAGATAGGGAGGTCGTCACCACTAGAATTTCGTCGATGGGGGTGTTTGTAATTTCGTCGACTGAAGATAGGGATTTGGCGGGTGGCGATTTGCCGATTTGAGGACTCCCTCTTTTTTTCCTTCACCCGTATGACCCGTTGTTTAGAATTCATTCCACCCAAATGACCCGTCCACTTTTTTATGAAGGCCCAAGTTGACCCAATTTTTTTAATTTTTTAGTCCAAATAGACCCATTTGTTAGAGTTTGGGTCACTATTGCCGGTGCTACCCACGAGAAATAAAATCCCCAATTTCATCCCTTACACTCACTCTTAACACCTCTCTATGTTACTCTGGCGCTGTCTCTCGGTCCAATGATGCCACACCGCGCAACGAACGCCTGTCGCCACCGCCGCCGCACGCCTTGTCGCCACCATACCCACATGTTGCAAACCCTAGATTGATCGCTAAAAGGTACGCCGTCGCTGTGTGTGTGTGTTTTTTTTTTCCAGCGAGAAAAGGAAGAACTTTGTTGTTTCTTTTATCAAATTTGGTTTCTTTTGCTTAATACTTGATAATTTATGGTCTTATTCCCTTTTATGGTGGTTGCTAAGATTCTTCTTATGTATGCCATGATTTTGAGTATTCATTCTAAAAGTTCTTACTATATAATTCAAACGTGTGCGTAGCGACAAGTTTATGATTATTTAAATGATAAAAATTATCGTTTAAGTGTTTAAGATAAAATAGAAAATAATTTAAATATATATGATTAAATTGTGTTATTTTATAACCATTTAGTTTTCTTTTAATTTCATAATTGAAGGAAAAATCAGTAAGGAAAAAAACAACTATTAGTCAGTGTTTGGTATGAAGGAATAAGAGAAGAAATGGAATAACTCATTCATTCGTAATTGAAAACACATGTTTGTTTATCACAAAGGAATGAAATGACCCATTACATAAATAATGTGATTCCTTCTATTTCATTACATAGGGGAGAGATGTTTTTTCTTCATTCCATCATGGGATGGAATGGACTATATTAATTAATCTAATTTTTTAAAGTTTCTTTTACTAACATTAATAAATATTTTCTAGATATTTTTAAAATTTATTAAAAAGGATATTTTCTATAATGTTCTTAACTAAGTTTTTTTTTGTTTTTTTATGATTAATCTTTCTATATAATAAGTTTTTGATGTACATACTTTTATTAAATTATTAACTAGTTAAAAGTAAGATACGTTTAGGAACGAGTATATAAAATATGAACATTTGATAAAGAAAGTAGTGTTTTCAATAAAAATATATAAATAAAAAATATTTTATCTTTTTTGAAAATGTCGTATGTAAAGAACATTTTAATACAAAATTTGTCATTTTTAACATGTCGTCTTAATGATAATCTCGTGTTTTAATATTTATCAATATTTTTCAGACGTGTAAAGTGTATTTAAGATAAATTTTTATATATGAAATTACTTAATTTAAGTTATATCTATTTTTTAATACAATGCATTTTGGTCATTGTTTAGTTATTTTATTAGATTCCAATGCATGTTCCTCTCTACCAAATATACTACATTAATGATTCATTTTATTATGAGAAAACAACCAAACATGCAGATGGAATGGTAACGAACTATTTCATTCTTTTGACCATTTTATTCCTTTATCATTTCTTTCCGTTCAACCAAACATACTTATAGATTTATTCTGATTATTGAAATACTTTATTTTAAAAAATTTAACAACTAGTTTTCACCAAGTACCAAGTTAAGTATTATAAATGTAGATGTAGGACAATCTTTTAGTTTTAAGATAATGGCCCTTTAAATACTTTTACATGTTTGTTAACATTGGTTACAAAATGATCAAATATTGAGAATGCGATGTGAAAATCAGATAAGCATTTCACTATAAACAAAAATACCAACATAGTAATGAGTGCAAATTGATTTTAGAAACTCATACATACAGGAGAAACTAAAACAACCCGGTCAACCATTATACAACAAGAAGACATTCAATTATAAATCAACACAAGAAGTTCTTGTAGGTATGAATGATCAATGCGTAACACACCCAATTTTATACCAAAACCAGAGTATTATCTAGGTCGTGATATACTCCCATGTTCCCATCAATCTCCTATTTTTCGCCTAATTTGGTTTGGGTATATCTAGTTTTCTAATTTTGTTTACAAAAACTATTTATTATCTCCTATGATTACTCAACTTTTACGATATCGTTGGTTTTTAATATTACAACTCAGTACTTCTTACAATTTTCAGGTTTTATAATTAATGTTTAAAAAAAAATACTAACATTGTACCCGCGTAATGCGGCGGCGATGATAATAGTTTGTGCTCGACAACATATATGATTTAAAAAATAGGATATATTACGTGTAAAATGCGGTGTTAGTCAACATATCTATTTTTTTCTCCTTTTTTACGATTTCTTTACTTTTTTCCTATCAAACATTATATTAGTTGTTAAAATTGTTTTTGGAAAACAATTGAAAAACATTATTATTAAATAATTAGAGAAAAAGATACTATAGCCTTTAAATTGTATTGATGTAAGTATTATGGCCAAAATTAGATAAATAAAATAGTTGTTGTGTTGTTTAATGATTTATTAAAGTAATAGTTGTCTTAAATGAGTTGAGATAAATAAGGGAATGATTGGTTAGACTATTGCTTTAAGTGTTTGTATATTAAGCATACAAACTTATACCACTTAAAATTAAATAGTTTTAAAATTTTTAAGAGAGAAAGTTACTTACTTTATAATGTAGTATACATATTCTTATCTCGGATGATTACTCAACTTATCCGATTTCTATGGTTTTTAATATTACGTAATTCTTTTCCAATTTTCTTGTCATAGTTTAGTTTAAAATTAAAATTATTTTTAATTACACATTTTATTAAATTAAAAAGATTATGTGTAAATAATATTTATTTTGTGCCTACACATATACTACATTATATAATACATACAAAAGGCAGGAAATTTTTTTGTCATTTTCTGCCAAAAAGTAGCTTTGTTTATATATTTTATTGCAGAGAAAAAATAAATATTATATGATAGCTTGGTTGGTTGTAACCATTTTAGATGGTAGACTCCACCTGGGTTCAAATCCCATCAAATGCATATATTATTTTTTCAACATCACGTCACTTAAAATCATGGCTGCTTCTTCTTTTTTTCTTTGTCAAAATTTTTGTCTTTTTGTTGGTTTTGTCTTTTTGTGTATTCTTCTAATTATTGTTATTATTTAAATTATTATTATTATAATTTAAATTATTAATTATTATTATTAAAATAGACAGATTTAATTTTTCACCTCTAATTATTAAAACTTATTATTATTATATTTTATTATTTATATTAAAAACAATCTAGTTTAATTTATTATTTATATATATTAATATTAGTGACTGAAGTGAATGGTAAAATTTCGAAGTCTTTTAAATTATATTTTATAGAGTCTTTTAGACGTATTTAATTAAAATTAAATTAACAATGTAATTTACAGTATATACGAGATACAGTTTTTACCCCGCCGCGAAACGCGGGTAACATTTACTTGTTATAAATATGTGTGAGTAATTAATGTAATTCCATGTCATTTATAAGGAATAAATATGTAACATTATTTTTTTTTTACCTTTACCTTTACATTTATGAATAGATATTATGTGTCGGTAAAATTTTTGATAATTAACTACACATGCTCACATTTTGTATTTGTGTTGGTAATATACTAATATACTTGCACATTCATAAAATCTATCTTATGTGTAGGTATGACGTCAATCTATCTATCTATATCCTATATATCTTAGGATTTTTTGTATCCCATGTGTCATTGGTCATGGAGTGTGTAAAATTGAAACATGAGTAATTGGAGTAGCTAGAAATGCTGACGTGACCTTTGGGCTCGTGATCTTTAATTACTAGACTGATTAGCATTACTTGGGATTTGGCCATTAAATCCGTTCGCTGCGGTTTTTGACGATTGAAGTCCTCAAGGGTTCCCCGGTTTCATTTCATCCGTTGTGAAGACGAATCGATTATGTAGTTCATCTCCTGCGTATAAATTGTCTCGTATCCTTATGCCAAAATGGACAGCTCGTAGGCGATAGTCTGGTGAATCTTCGCATCACATATTTACCATCTTTAGGTACGCAACTTCTTTGTTAAACCCTCATTTGGTTTGTTGTCATTTAGTTAAGGGATTATTCTGCATTCTTAAGCGAATTCCATTTCAGATTTTGCATCGTCTGGTCGTTTTGTGCATATTGGATTAGGGTTTGTTTTCACGTCTATGTTAATTTCTTTCTCATTAACGATACACGTTTATTTTGTGAATGGAATGTGTATTGATCAGGTGAACGGAATGTGTATTAACCTGCCTTAGTTAAGACAATGTTCAATCTTCTATATTACAGTTGCATTGGCTCTTTAGGTATATATGTACTTTACACACAGAATAGTTAGTTGCTTTCAGGTAAATTTATGAATATATAGAATAGCTTTATGAATATATGGCTATTTGTTTTCACGTAAGTTTATGAATATATAAAATAGCTGCAACTAACAATTATCTCGACGGCGACCTCTTAAATATTTTGGCAATTGAAATAGTACAGAAAAAACTCTGTTTTGACTTGGCCACTTTGATTAAGCATTTAATAGAAAAATGATGTTAATTGGATGTTTATTGTTGAGGATACTGTTAGAAAACAATGCAAGAGGTTTTATATATTCTAATATGTTTCTGAAACATGTTTTGTGTGGTTGATATTACTAACTTTAATCTTGATAACAATTCTCATGTTTATAGATATTAGGTAAGCCCTTCGATCAAGACCTAATTCTTAATTAAGAATTAAGGGGTTATCAATTGCTGTAAGCTTTAATATTAATAATAATTAATGATATTTAATAATTTATTAGTTTTTTAAAACGTTATATGGTTTTAGTAATGATTTTCACACATTTCCATCTTTTATTTTCAAAACAGATTAAAGAAGCAAAGGTTGAAGCTGTAGTTGATTTATTGAAGTGATTTGACGCACTGCCGTTTCCCGATCTGATCCAAGCTTGATTGAACTATTTGAGGGTGAACAGTTGCATAGTCCAGCTCTTTATTGTGTTTAGTTGTGGTTAATCCGCCTTCAGGTGTTTTACTTTCGTTTTCTTAAGGGGAAAAGAGTGGTTACATCATTGCAATTCCAAGGAATTTGTCAAATTTGTATGTACTTTTAGATTTGGGCGTCGGGAGCTGAACTATATTTGTGTCGGTTGGTGATTAAATGTTAAGCTGATATGTTAATAATGTGTTTTTATCAAACCTAACTTCATTTACATTGTTGATCTGCTTAGCATATGGATTTTGTATGAAAAAGATGATGCTTTTTCCTACTTAATACTATCATTTTGCTGAAACTTTTACTATGAAAAGCGGGGACCAAATGGAAGAACAGATTTCTTTCAACAAAAATGTTGCTCCTATTCTTACATGGACATGTTTTCAATTCTCGCGTAGCATCCACGATAATATGTATATTCATTGTTGCTTATGTTTTTATCTTAGGGGTGTAATATACTTGCTATACCGCTAGACAGGTTATGCGGTTTGGAGCATTGAACATCCGAGTATTAATTTATATGGAGTTCTTTTTTGATAAAAGGTTCTCCTTTATTTCTATTTGTGATATTATAGGGGCTAAATTGTGGGTATATCAAGGAGGCAAGCAAGATTTGTAAGAGATCAACTTAATCTAATTGTTTAGTTTATTGTTGCTCAGTCTTTGTGCATATGCTTCTTTTATGGTTCCTCAAGAGATAGCAAACTAAAAGTGGAGAGTTTACTATATTTCTCTATGTCCAAGATAGATAAACCAGACCATAGTGTTTGAAAACTTTGAAAAGATACATACACTTTTCTTTACTTCCATGAAGATAAACCAGATCCTGTGAAACAAGCGAAGCTTCATCGGTATCATCCGTCTGAGGATGTTTATGATTCTGAAGAATCATATGAGAATGGGGACGCCATACTTGGACCTTCTGAAACTAGGTGGACTGTTATCGAGGTAATTGTAGCACCCTTTTGTTGAAATATTAAAGTAACTTAATTTGGAAGCATATTTATTTCATTGTATGTAGATCTTTAATGTGAAACTTATATGTTATGATCAAAACCCAGTAAACAAAAGAAGATAGAGTAGGATTATATTACATTGATCTGTAACATATTCTGTTTTTCACTTTCCTTTTTTGTAATCCCCAACTGTTTCTGTTTTGTTTATAAAATCATTCAATAGCGAAGTTTATGTTTATTTATATTTCACTTTAGTTCTTTTTGTTTTTTTTTGTCATCATAGTATCGAATTTGTTCGTCTGTAGGTGTTTGAGCCTTCTATCCAAAATAGAATATGTCATACGACAAACATGAGCGTTTACTTTTAGACATACTAAAACATTTGCAGGAGCAAACTAAAGAAAAAATACTCACTGAAGAGGGTTTAGCAAACCCGCCTGCTATAAAAAGGTTTGTCTTTTCTTTACTTTTGGTCTTTCTTTTATATGCGCGCTTCTTGTCAGATTGATCTGATTACTTATTTGCAGTTTGTTTACAAAGATTGATCAAGATAGTGATACATACATATCTTTTCCTGAGCTAAAAGAGCTTCTTGAGGATATTATATTCAGGCAAAAGACCATGCAAATTTGTTATTATCTCATTATACCAAACAAACACCGTTATTTCCTACTTCGGTATTAGACATAGCATTGTTGATGGGTGTCTATATGTTACACAGGGGGCAGCCTCATGTTAGAATGGATCTTGAGAAAATGAAAGCCCACTACGCCGAAATTCAGAATACAAGAAGCCAGAATTGAATGTTGCGCTAGCAGTATGGTCTATTCTAGATATAATTGAATTGACTATCTTTCTACAAATTCTGCATTATGGGTTTAGACTTATGGATAACATTTTTCTATCTTAGGTGATTGAAAAGACCATGGAACTGGATGCAGCTTATCCATTTAACAGACCTGTAGATCCCATTGAACTTGAATTACCTGTAAGTTTATTCTTTTAGCGTAACTTAGCATGTGGTTTTAGTTTTCTCTACAAAAGTGTACTTTCGTTAACAGTGTCTACTGATATTTATTCTTACTTCTGTTAACAGTATACTGATGTCTATTCTTTCTTAATGTCACACTCTTTGTTGATATTTTCCATGTTTCATGTTCCAAGTCTTTATCTGCTTCGTTTGGTGCATCTTCTTTATTTGATGTGAAGGAAAAAATTCACATCTTCAACCTTCTGATTTCTATTATGTGAAATCTTGGACGTTAGATCAGTAATAGTAACAAATTATTATTGATGTGCTCATCTTATTCCGGTATTTTCATGATTCCTTTGCATGTTGTCAGGGAATATTACTTTTTTGAGGTGTAAATTTACTTGAATTTATCTGCCTACATTCTGGAATATTTCTTAATATCTTATTATGTTTTTTATAATATGCCTAAACAATACATTCCTAATAAGGTTGTTTTTAGTGAAAGTGGTTCATGTATCTATTTTATATTGGTTCTAAAGCAGACTAGCTCACTAGCAGACTATTTTTCGTTTCTGTTCAATGTTTTTAAAGTTGGTTCATATTTTAGTTTAGTGTTTTTGCATATTGACTCCAAAGTTGTCTTTGTGGTGTTTTTAATCTCAATCATGTCTACTTAAGATTGATATTTTTTTTAGTTTATTAAAACTTTTTGATGTTATATCACTATTCAAGTTGAAACACAGTTTCTTTTTTGCTTTTTTTGGTGTGTCATCTTTAATTTAAAAGTTTCTCTTCTACTTTTTTAAGAAGTGAAGGCTATATAAACAGTTTAAAGTTTCATTAAATCACTTTGTCAGGTT
Source organism: Pulicaria dysenterica (assembly GCA_947179395.2). Classification (NCBI taxonomy): domain Eukaryota; kingdom Viridiplantae; phylum Streptophyta; class Magnoliopsida; order Asterales; family Asteraceae; genus Pulicaria; species Pulicaria dysenterica. The sequence continues at coordinate 71,759,842 of OX359288.1, read as the reverse complement.
TATCTTCAAATAAATGTAGCCTGAAGCCGAACCTGCAGTTGCTACCTCGGTGCGCTCATTGTTTATGGCATTAGTCGGAGGACAACTTTTGAGAGTATTCGGCGATGGAACTAAATGGTAAGGTTTTTCTCTTTTCCTTCTTCAGTTATTTTAATTTTTTAATTTTGATTCAGTTTTGATGATATATCATTTGTTGATGTTGAATGCAAGATTATCTTGAGGAAAAGAATCATCAGGGCTTGATTAGAAGTTGGAATTTATAATTAGAAAATAAGGTTGTTGTCATATAATGAAAAAATATTGTATGCTATTTTATGTTATGTGTTTATGAAGGTTTTAGTAAACCTATTGAACAAACCTTATAAACTTATTTTTATACTTGCTATAAAAAATAACATAAATCAAAATACATTTAAACAATATCATAGATACAAATATTGGAGGAAAAATTTCCCGCCCAATTAAAGTGTATATAAGATCTTCCACCCTCACATAATACGTACTAAACATAATAGAAAATAAGTCATTTTTTATTACCCGTACACATACAAATATGTGTGCGTATTTACTCACACATTAAAATGTGTGACTAAAATATCTGTAAATAAACACCTTAATCTCTTGTAGTGAACATAATAATATATCACTTTTGATATAAAAAATAAGTTCTCTAAGGCCACACATAGCGCCTCACCCGAACCCTCTTCAGGTTCATTGGCTTGCATTGGGTCCACCTCTCGGCTCTCCCAACCCGTCAAACTCGCAGCTTTTTTATTTTATTTTTTTACATTTTAACCGTTGCTCAACGTGTAAATAAAATTCCTTTTTTGTCCTTCTTTCTCCCCTATAAATACACAATCACCCGTTAAACATCACATCTCAAATTCGCACTCTCTCTAATTTCTTCTTTCTCCCATATAATTACCACTTTAAAGAAAATTAGTATTTCACAATATGGAATCACTATAACCAGCTTCATCGACCGTATCAACCTATGAGCTCATCCGGCAAGAAGTCAAAATTTTTGTAGGGTTGGTTAGAGAGGCGGTAGACATGATTTTTCGTAGCAGCGCAGAGTCGTAAATATGAGTCATAAGAGTGAACATCAAAAGAAGTCGGGTAGCTGCAAACGAGCGGCTTTTACATTATTATTTTTGCGATAACTTGTGATATATAATTTTCCTGACAACGAGAACGACTAAAATTTTTTTTTTTTTTAGTTTTGTAGTTTTTATTTATTCTATTAATAATATTTTTTAATGTTATGAAATTTTATTTTTATATTATTTGTTATATTTTAATTTTTATACAAATTTTGAATTTTGAATTTTGTTTAATTGTTAAATGAATATATTTGTTAGTTTAAGATAGGTTACACTTAGAGCATAGAGAGTGGTCTCGGCATGGCACCAGTATGCACATGTGGAGCCATAGTACCGTAGCAAACACCACCTCCCAAGTTGGGGTACCGAAGCATAGCATCTCTTCTCTTCTCGGCACTTGAATACCGATGGAGAGAGGATAGAGAGAGATGAGAGAGAAAGCGAGAAAAAGAGGAGAGAGGAAAGAGGGAAGAGAAGAGGGTGTAATTTTTTAAATAAAAGATATTTGAAGCATTGAAGCATAGGTAGTACGAGAGTTTAAGCATGATTGAAACAAAAATAATGTGGCGCTGATATGGCGCGAAACATTAGTTGTTTCTTATGGGGTACTCCCCGTGCTCTTAGATTTTGTGCAAGAGAGAGAAGAAAAAGTAATATGAGTCGATCCACACAATAGTTATTAGTCATACACAACAACATACATATAATCAATATACATAATACAAATTAGTGATACATAAACTTATTTTGTACACTCACTTTTATTATATAAGAGCATGTTTGGTACAGGGAAATGGAAGATGAGAAATGAAAATAATATTAAATCTCTTGTTTGTTTGATTAGGAGAATTGTAAAATGAGAAATAAACCATTTCTCTTTCCCTATTTTTATTTCTCCGTGTGGTGAAGAGAAATGGCGAGATTTCAAATTTTAATTCCCGCATCTCTATGACTGTATCTCCAGTCATCGACATTCACTCCAAAACAAAGACCCTTCACTTTCTCTCTCCAACAGCTACAACAAATCAATTGCAGGCTTTCATCATCTTCCTCGGCGGCGACAAATCGACCGGCGGGTGTCGGAGATCAACACCTGGCATGGCGCTTTCTTTCCGTCTCGCACGCTCTTTGTCTCCCTTTCTCTCCGTCTCGATCTGCCCCTAACGGCGACAACGACCGGCGTTATTCTTCATCTTCTCCGGCGATGACATGACCGACGGTAGAGCGTCACTCTTTCTCTGTTTCGTTTTCTCACCTCACTTTGATATTTCTCTTCAGCGACAGAAGTTCTCCGGTTGGAATTCATGCGATGGCGTCAACTGAGTTTTGGCAAATGTGTCTCCGGCTGGAATTCATGTTGGGTAGAGGCCTGTGGGGTTTTTAACATAAAAGGTTTGAAGTTGTAGAAGGGTGAGAATTCATGGTGGATAAAGAGTGACATGCAAAAAGTAATCATGGGAGTGACCTGCAAAAAGTAATCACTAATCAGATAAGTATGGTGCCATCATAATCATAATGTAATGTTGTGTGCTTGGCTAGTTGTAAGTTATGCAATATGAGTTGTACTTTTAGTTAGTGTTAGAAAGTTGGAGATGTAGAGACGTGACTGTTTAGTAACAATTAATTTTTTGAATTGTTAAAAAAAACTTTGGTAGATTTCTATGTTATTTTTCCGTTGCATCAAACAATAAAAATGATTCTCTGTTATATTTCTCTGTCAAAATCTCTGTACTACCAAACAGAAGAGTCAATTCTCATTCTTTAGACTAATTCTCTTTCTCTGCAATTCCATTCTCTGCCATCATTTCTTTACAATTTCATTATCTGTACCAAACACACCCTAAGAATCTTCTTCCAAAAATAATATAAGGGTGATATTACATTTACACCCAAAAAGATTACTACTATCCATAGTCTAAACACGTTTGATAGAACATGTGTCTCTTCTCTCTCGGTCTCTCCATATGTACGTGGTTTTAATCAACGCGTGGCCAACTCTTTTTGAATTTTGGTAATCAACTATTCAACGATTAGCCCATGTGTATTTTCTTCATGTCGGTAGTCCGGTACCTAACCACAGACTTTTTTATACATAAAGAAACTTTCCATATTAATAATAATTTTTATTATTATTTATATTAACCAGTCGGCTACTCCCCACTTTCTATAGTGCTACGTACTCCTGCTCACACACTTCTGGACCCATCCTTCTCGATTCTTCCTTCCTCAATAAAAACCAAGTTGCACAAGTCTACTGATTCAACAATTTTACTATCATCTATCATTTACCAAAATCATTACCAAAATCATGGCCATCAAACTCTACGGTGCCGACGGTTCAACCTCAACTCTCCGAGTTCAGGCTTGCCTCGCTGAGAAAGATCTTCCATACGACTTCATTAAGATCGACATGAATAAGAAAGATCACAAGAAGCCCGAGTTCCTTTCGCGTAACGTATGTAAAATCTCATCTGCTTTCGTATTATTACATGTTCAGATATAATCAGATCTTCAGTTTAATTCGTTTTCGCTTGATTTATATATATGTTATATAACATACTTCTGCAATTTCACAGCCGTTTGGTCAAGTTCCAGCGTTTGAGGATGATGATCTCACGCTGTTCGGTACGAAGTATTAAGAATTCTTTCTAACCGCGATGATTCGATTTCAGAGTTTGTATTCGTTTGTTGCTGATTTTGTAAAATTTTCAGAATCAAGGGCGATTACGCAATACCTATCGCACACATACGCCGATAAGGGGAATGATCTGATATTAGTCAAGGATCCAAAGAAGATGGCGATACTGTCGGTGTGGCTTGAAGTGGAGGCTCATAAATTTGATCCGGCGGCGTCGAAGCTGGTTTGGGAGTTAGGTTATAAGCCGTTGTTTGGGATGACGACAGACGAAGCGGTGGTGGAAGAGAACGAAAAGAAGCTGGAGCAGGTGCTTGATGTTTACGAAGCACGGCTGTCGGAGAGCAAGTATTTGGGCGGAGATTGCTTCACTTTGGCGGATCTCCACCACCTCCCTAATTTAAAGTACTTGATGGGAACAAAGGCGAAGAGGTTGTTTGACGCGCGGCCGCATGTCAGCGCGTGGGCTGCCGAGATCCTGTCCAGGCCTGCCTGGGTGAAAGCAATCACGACTTAACTTCGCCGGAGCTGCTGTGTTAGAATAAAAAAAGCATCTTCTCTTTGTAATATTCTAATAATATGGGATAGAGATAGGATGTGTGTGTTTGTGGGTGCAATGTCTGTTGACTTTTTTTAATTAAATAAGAAAACAAAATAAAATGTTTTGAGAAAATATCTATGTATTTTTTTAGTGTTTTAGAGTGGTTATAAATTATAGTTAAACATATTATGTTATGTTCTCTTACAAAAATAAACCTATAAAATATATACAAATAAAAGAATTTATTTTTAACCTAAAAAATAAGAGATTTATTTTTATATTTATAAAAAAAATATAATGAGAAAAAAGTATAATGAGTTATGTTTGATAACAACGTAATAAACCCATTTAACCCCGGTTAAAAAATCGGGGCTAAAAACCCCTTTAACCCCCCGATTGTAAAACCAGGTCTGAATATGGTTTCAAACCAGATCTAAAGATACTTTCAACCCTGGTTTTTAAGCTAAATAACTAGGGCTAAATATCAATAAAAAAACAAAAAAAATTATACAATAAATTTCCTAATTATTTGTTCATTTATTTACAAACAAAAATCTCTATACTATAAACATTGCTACAATAAAAAAAAGTACATAATACAATATGAACCAAAAAAGTCTTGAATTCATGTTGAAGTTAAAAGAAAATTACAAAAAGGGTCATTTAATTTCTAACTTGTAACATATCACTAGGTGAATGTTATTAAATGACAGAAAAGAGATGGAAGAAACAAATAAATCTGACCTTCACAATGCAATCCAATAGAGCAACTACAAACCATCACCATAAAATCACTTTTCATGTGCTGGTTTGTAACACCGTAAAACTCGAGCCATTTTTTTTATCACAGCGGAAGTCTTGCATCATAAAATCATAAAGAAAATATTCACCACAACTAAAACCCACACTGTACAAAAACACAGTATTTCATTTCGTGTTACAAAATAGTTAACAAAGATGACTCGTCGTTTTCTCCAAATCCACAATATCAGAGCGACTGTCAAACTTCCCCTGTACAAAAAAAGCAACAACCTACCGTGCTCTCAAAAACCTGCAATAGAGAGTTAGGGTGGGGAATTAGCACAAAGCTAAGTGAATGGAATTTAAGCCACAAGCAACAACTAGCAGAACCACAATGTTCACAAGAATCATCCATCGCAAATGCCTCACAATCGGGTAACATCGGAACACACAAAGGACCGGCGGTTCTTATCGATAATCGAACCTACAACCACTGCCGGCCAAGCAATGATCTACCGATAGCTTTCTGCCAACTGGCACAGTTAAATCCCCTCCGTTACAATAAATGCAACAGATGATCTATAACCGTCATCCAGAAGCATCTAGCCCAGCCCAAGAACCGTTTAGCTGACCTTTGCACAACCACTGGCTCACAAGTTCAATACCTTGATATTGCCTATCAATCACTTTCTCGCAATCCATCATCCTCCATCCAATCCACACTCGATCAAATAATCACATTAGACAAACAGTCTATCGCATGCTCAATAGTACACAAATTCCAGTAACCAAAACAGTTACAACTAACAACCACCAGTGAGTCAAAGTCCACTCACCTCGTGTTCAATCCACAGTCTACTCAGTCACTAATTACTGAGCCTTCGAAACTCCTGAGAACATAAAACCAACTGAATCAGTTCTCAACCCATAAATATATTCATAAATATATTTATATCAATTATTATATTATTATCTTAATATAATCGTCTAATCAATCTCATTTATTATAATGTAATCGATCCTCATGCATACGTACATATCATCCCACAAAATCAATTCAAGTATGCATATAATTACTAATACTAAAATCGATCACATAAAAATGTACATAATAAAGAACTTATAGATTTAACATTTATTTATATCATCGTAGCCAATCGATCTTATGTAATTATATATATATATATATATATATATATATATATATATATATATATATATATATATATATATATATATATGAATTACTAACTACTTCCACTCTATAATATATATATATATATATATATATATATATATATATATATATATATATATATATATATATATATATATATATATATATATGAATTACTAACTACTTCCACTCTATAATATATATATATATATATATATATATATATATATATATATATATATATATATATATATATATATATATATATATTATCAATAGAACCGATAATATGTATATATATTACTTCATCACATGCAATCAATAATATATAAATAATTAGTACACACACATAATACCTACAATTATGGTCCACTTAAAAAAAAAGAAACACTACACACACCTATCGCACACCTCACAACACACACCTATCGCACACCTCACAACACACACACCTCTAACACATGGGATACATGTACACACATAATCCATGCGATACACACATACAATCTCATCAAATTTAGTACTTATACAATATTTAACTCAAGGCTCTAGCACGGGTGTATAAAAAAAACAAGGCTTATAGCATCCAACACTTAGTACAATAAAATCAAAGTCAATAGCATGGCTTATAGAAAACAAGGCTTATAGCATCCAACACTTAGTAAAATAAAATCAAAGTCTATAGCATGGCTTATAGAAAACAAAGCTTATAGCAATGATCTATAGCATGCTAACACTTAGTCAAATTTCCAATCCAAGATTCAAGTATATTTCTATAAGCCTTAGCCCCTTTTTTTTAAATACTCATATATATTCAATCAAAGCAACTAAGCATGTCAAGAAAGTCAAGATAAGATTTATCCTTTTCATATAAATCATCATCACTTACAATATTAAACTCTTTTAATATTTTATCTCCATATTCACCATCTTCATTTTTTTTAAGTATTCAAAAATTCATAAGATCTTCAAGAACACCATCACTTTTATATGAACAAGCACCTTAACTCATGATCTCTATTTTCATGTATACACTTTTTGTACATGATTTCAACATGTAAACTTATCATATTCTTCATTAAACATGCTTTCCAAATCAACAAGAACACATAGAAACCATTTAATCATCATAAATCAAAGAAACACTTTCATAATTATCATCAATTTCTATCATGTTTTTCTTAGAAAATTTTAGCATAGTAACTTTTCTAATTCATGTTGTTAGTAACCAATAATCAATTTCTACCTTGAATCAATAGCAAAATCAAAGATGAAGAAAATCAAGTTCTCAAGTTGTAAGCTTTCTCTCTAAAAAACACTTAGGAGTACACATACTTCAAAAACAAGACTTAGTCTTGAAAACATATTTAAAGCCCAAAAATTCGGCTACCTCCACACACACTTATTTATCAGTATTTAAAATGCTCCGTTCGAATATACAGTTTGTCACATAACCGACCAATAATAATTACTTAATTTCTAATAAAAATATATTCGGAATCCTTATTAAAAACGAATCTAACGGTACCATATACGCATGCTTTCAAAATAATCACATTAGCAATTATGAGGAAACTCATTAAACTACTGGGCCCGAATTTAGGATGTTACATGGTTGACTAAGTTCCCCTGTAGTATATATAATTCGTCACTAGTCTTGGATTAACACACTTGATAAAAACCATATGAGCCTAGAACGAACCATGTCACTGGTATTATGGTGAATCAACTAAACCTTTCGTACAATATCAGCCCATCCATGTCCAAGTGTCTACAAGATACAATCACTAAAGCCCAATTACAAAGTCTAACCGTAACATATAAGCAGTGCAACAAAATATTAGCACAACAACTTAAAAAAAACTCCCACATCAGTAGATACACAAGATCAACAACATAACTAGTATCATCATCTAAATAAGCTACTGATAAAATGATAAATTAATCACGTTACAAGTTACGGACTAACGGTGCAGAGTTTCGTAGGTTTAATACAAAACCGGGTTTAAAAGCAGGGGGCCAAAAGTAGTTTTTAAATTTAGTTACAAGAAAATGCAAGTATGAATACAATTCCAAGGTATTTAAATTTAGTTAGACACAACAACAATTTGCAAAGTTAATAGATTATTCCACAAATATATAAATCTTTGTTGATTTTAAATTTACAAAAATGTGAGTGCAAGTCACCAAGTCAATTTGATTTTTGAATTGACAAGAATGCAAGTGCAATTGAATAATGTTAAAATGAAAGTTACCTTAGAGAAAGCATCATCCGACAACATGCATATAGGTATGTCTTTTATTGTGTTAGGAACTTGAATGAGAATTTCTTCACATATGCCACCTTTACAGGTACATTTTTTTACCCCTGCATAATAAAAACCCCACAATAAGAATAAGAACCCAATCCATGAAATTGAGGGTTTATAGCTATCATAATGATTAACGAAACTACATGATAGCAGATATCAAATTGCTAATTATACTTTTTTTTTTTGAACTTCAAAGTTTTGCTTTCATTGATTAAAAGATCCATGAAGTATGCTCTAATGAGTACACCAATGAGATAACACACCTTCAGATCCATACAATAAGATTAATACAAAAACATAAACTGGACACACTCTATAACAATGGAAACAGCACACGAAAACAAATATGTTTTTTCGACTTGCGCCACATCAGTATTAGCATCCGTCTTCGCAAGAAAACTTCCTCAAAAACTATTACCACCATTGTAGACTTCAGATTTGATAAAAGCATCGTTCCACGTGTATCTTTTCCTCCTAATTGTAACTTGTATTTCGTTGCCCAGGAACAAAACGGGCTGCACAGCAGTGTCGATCAGAAACAGGTCCGTACGTAGCCATACCGATACACAGCAGTTGGACCATTCATCCATCTAACAGCAGGAAGGCATCCTGCGCCTTTTCCATTCCAAAACAGTAGTCCAAAGCGAACTCAAAAACAATAACCGCAACATTATGCAGCAAAACAGCATGTTACCAAACTTAAAGCAGCACAAAAATAAGTGGAACTAAACTCGAGCCACTGGAGCAGCACTCCATATCTATCCACCATGCGTATCACACAAAGAAGAAAGGTGAAAACATTGCTTGATCAGTAGTTTCAGCACTCATATCATCGTGGTTATATGGGGCAACACTCCAGGATGCAGTGCCCCCTATACCACCTAAATGAAACAACATTTTATAAAATTACAAAAATCCTAATCAAGTTCATAATATAATGCAAACTTATTGGGATAGAGTGAAGAAAAAATTACTTGCTGCAATAAGGTTCTGTGTCTAACAAGAGTGAAGAAAAAATTACCTGCTGCAATAAGTTCATAATATAATGTTAACAACCGCGGTTAAAAGTTTTGAAACTTTTAGCCCCGGTTGTTTAGTAAAAAACCGGGGTTGAATTTTCTCTCACTAATTTCAGCATCAATTTTATATTTTCAGCCCCGTTTTTTGTTAAATTTGTACAAAACCGGGTCTAAAAATGGGGGGCTAAAACTACTTTTTGTAGTAGTGACTGTCTATGCAAATACGTTTCTATAAATATTTTTGTGATCTAAAGAGGACCGAACCACTATGCACACTAAATTCATATGGTTTTGAACGCATTATTAGTCATATGATAACCCTTTGTGTTTAAAAAAAAAACACCACACACACACTTCGCTAATTAAGTTATAAATTGTATATAGGTACATTAGATTTATAATACCCTTTTTTTAGAAATGTAATACTTATTTAAGTTATGGAAGTAATAATAAAATAAAAAAGGTTATCTTTATTATTTTAGCATAGCAATACGAGAACAAGAAATGATAAGGGGTATGTTTTGACTATAGGAGACACTCAATAAGGTATAAAAGGCTTTCAGCAATTTATTTCTTATAAGGTATATATTTATTGCTCCAAGAGTAAAGATGTATTCAAAAATCATACAATAGAGCAATTAATAATAGCAAAGAAAATTTATTAATGCAGATAATGCTTTGAGGAATCTATTTCTTATAAGAACGAAAATAGAAAAAATTAGAATTTCTCCACCTCAAAGAAATATGAGAAGGAATGTTTGCAATAGCAAATACTACGTACCAAGTAGTGACAATATGACTATCAATCTCAGGTGAAGCAAGACTTGGAAATAATGATACTCCATGATACAACCGAAAAAAAAAAGAACTGTAAGGACATGATAGCAATTGTAATGCCAGGTTTCTAAAAGAAATGTAGGCTAGTACTCATATGATACATAAAGTCATAAACAGAGCCAAAATCGAAAATATTTCTCCAAAAATAACATCAAAGTCTTTAAACATTGCTTAAACTAAATCTAGAACTAATACCTCATACACTTGCGTCTTACTCTCGATCTCTTTTCCCTTCAACCCCTATATACCTATTGCATGCCGAGTCAAATGGCTAGTGCGTGAATATAAACGAATGCAAAAATAATACGAACACGGTATATCGGTTGATAAGACCAACAATAAATAAGAAACGAATATGAATGCACAACACTAACTAAGAAATCAATGGGGGTAGGAACAATCTTAGCTCAATAATACCGACACTTGTATAAAACAAGCACCCGCCAATATACAATGAGTACATGGACCTGCAGATCCAAAGTACCGAACAATGGTGGATGAGGTGTTGGGCATTACGCCTCCATCCACAAACAATAAATACAATAACTATGATTAACTAATACGCCTCTTGAACCCTTATCACACAAATATGAGGAGACGCCATAACAAATCACTCCGCTACGGAAGTGTCACGCAACCCGTGACACAATGACGCATCTATGATACTCCCAGTGGCGGATCCAGGAATTTGGGTGAGGGGGGGGCACAAGCTACCTTATGAAAAGTGAGTCCTCGAATATTGAAAATTCGGGTCGGGTTAGGTCAATGTGACAAGGAACGGTCCAAACATATTCGGAGTCATAGGTGTATATAGTAATAAGCCCTTAATAATGTAGTTTTTTCAATAAAGCTTTTTGCAAGTAATCTTTGTAATAAGCTTAAAAGATTATACCTTTTCTAGTTATCAATGTGTATATAGTAATAAGTCCTTAAATTGATACTTCAGTGAATACTCAGCAAGGGAGATATAGAGACTTCATATGAAGATATATTAGAATTAGAAACATAACCCACAAAATCAAGACCTACGGCACCACCAAACAGTGAGTAATTAATTTAGTTTCCAATTCCATTCAATTTCAAACACAATTAATTTAGTCAACTGTGGGTTTGTTTTTTTTTTTTTTAATCCGTGGAAGCTTGGGGGCCTCGTGTTTGTTGCTTAGGGGGCCTAATATGCAAAGCCCATATACATGTATGAAAAAAAATTGGACCAATGGGGGCCTTCCCCCCCCCCCCCCCCCCCTTTCCTTCTATGTGGATCCGCCAGTGGATACTCCCATAGGCGGGTAATAGCTCGTACACAGAGTAAAAATGATCTCTAAACAATAATGCTATTACAATAAGACATTAATGTGTAAAGGATTGAAACCACTTTTCAGAGGTCCCGAACTTGAAACCTTAACGAGAACATGTTAAAATATACGGATAACAAAAAAGATAAACATATAAAAAATTACGTGATTCGGCTGACATACAACCTATGTCCAATATAGAGTTTTTTTTTTTTGACCGGCAAATGGGGACACTTCCCCGCCTCTCTAATGTGGGTTTGAATTGCTTAGTGGCGGGTTTTCAACCATCCCTCGTTATAGAGTTATCCAATATAGAGTTATTCTACATATCTTTATGTTCTATGTAGCATACATACATACATATATGTAATAATAATAAATATATATATATATATATATATATATATATATATATATATATATATATATATATATATATATATATATATGTTCTTTTGGTGGCCAGGTTTGTGTATTGAGATTGAGAGAGATTTATTATTATTGGTAGAAATCAATAATTTAGCTTGTTAGCTTTTCTTTATTATTTGTAGATTTAAGTTATGTTTAATTACTTGCGTTATTGTAACCTCCACATATTTTTCCTATATAGTGATATCATCATTTGTGCCCGTTGTTTTTTCCCGTAAAGGGGTTTTCCACGTTAAATCTTGGTGTTCTCGTTTTCTATTATTTATTCGTATTTCGTTTCTACGTGGTTCGATATATTTATTTTACAACAAGTGGTATCAGAGCCTTGTTGTTTCATGATTACCCTGTTTCGCTTTATTGGGGTTTTATATCGATATGGCTGCTTTGAAATACGTTCTTACGTTGTTTAACCAAGATTCAAGATTTTATATATGGCAAATGAAGGTACGGGCAATATTGACTCAAATTGTTCTTAATGATGCACTATTAAGTCTTGAAAAGATGTCTACTGCTTCATGTGATGAAGAGAAAGAAAGAAAATATTGTATGGCTCTCTTTCATCTCCATTTTTAATAGTATTTTACAAGAAGTTTTAAAAGAAGGCTCCATGTTGATGGGAGATAATTCAACATATAAAATTGCTGGAATTGGGTCAATCCAAATCTAGATATATGATAATGTTACAAGATCTTTGTCAAATGTTTGATATGTTACATGTTTAATAAGAAATTTTATTTCTTTGTTAGATGTAGAGGTGCACAAAAAATCCGAATATCTAATTTTGTGCAAAAACTATCCGAACCGATTTTTTATAAAACTGTATTTTTTTCAAACCGGAGCGGATTTAACCGGTTTTATCCGATCCGATCCGGTTTTAATCCGATCTGAAACCGGTTAAACCGGTTACACTTTTGCCCGAGAAAATCCGGTTTTAATCAGTACGAAACCGGTTACACATTTGTTCGAGAAAATCCGGTTACAATCCGAAAATCCGGTCCCAAAAAAACCAAAAAAATCCGGTCCAGATTTTATCCGATCCGGATCGGATTAAAATCCGAAGATATGCGCCTCTAGTTAGATGTTCGGTCCAAGTGTAACCAGGTTTATCCAAAAAAAAAAAATGTTCTGGGCGGGCCAAGTTTTGTTTGTTTTGACATATTGGATTAGATCAACCTACGTTAGAATGTTAGATACTTAGATAACTCGATGTGGGCTCTTGTCATTAGATCATTCCTATGTTTAGTAAATTAACTTTAGCCATGTTTCAATTTCTAATTGTAAATTTTAGGGGCTTACATGCATTCTCTTATATTTGATATTATAAAACTGGAATAAGATTTTTTTTTCTTAATTATACATAAATGAAAGACATAACCAAGATTGGGAAGTGCCAATCAAATTAGCTGTTGAGGATTAGTAATACATTAGTGCTCGGAGTTTTCACACAGGATGATAAAACATGTGAGAAAATCGTTAGATCCCTTAGTTGTTTTATTTTATTTTAGAAAAGTTTGATGTCCATGTGACATTTGATAAAGTATAGAATAGTTATTGTAAGTACGCAACCGGTTTTAATATTTTGGTACTAACCCTAATTTTAAATAAAACATTCATAAGTATATGTTCAAAAACTCTTGTTCTCAGTTCTCTCTCTCACACAACAAACATATTGAGTTCATATCATTTTGTTGATTGTTTCAATTGTTATTTTATACTTGATACCCTGGACATACGTGATATCATCAATAAATCCATCCTGAGTGCTATGTCACCGTTTTACGTTTTATTTATACTTTATAATTATGCATTGAGTGTGTGAAGTTATATAAATTTAACTTTTACATAATACAGTACTTTTACAATGACAAGTTTGTTTAATAGAAGTGAACCACCATATATTTTACCGTAGAAGGCCGGGATGTTTGAATACAACACGAATCATAGATTATACTTTCAAAGCAGACTCTATGATGATCATCTATTTTGATGACCACATATAAGTAACTAATACTTCAAATAGTTCGTATAACTGTATGCATTCCAACAACTATACAAGTAACTAATACTTTCACTTTACTCTTTAGTCTTCGTTAAACCTATGAAATTAAAAGTAGATTGACTAAGAGATACGCATTCAGATTTTATACAATATATGTCACTTTTAATGAAGATCGTCATATATTTTGAGAATGAGATCGTAAATAAAAACTAAAAAATCAACTTTTATTTTAACAACGTTGAAGATTCAGAGAACAGAATTTATGAAGCTCTAAGTTGAGAGAGCATTGTTTGTATTAATAGTAATGAAAATGAAAGTTATAGAAAGTAATTACAGTACATGAGTTTATATACAACAGTAAGGAGATAATAACAATTAACTAATTTAACAGAATCTATTACATGGGCCCACCATAAGCATGTATGTGTGCGTAGTGTTTCAAGATCCCTTTGGTGATAGAGTTGGCCTTACTACTGTTGATTTCTTTGTTGACTTCACTATTTGCAATGTGTGTACCATTACCCCCTGCAAGTTGGCAGTGTGAATGGATCACAAGTGCCTAACTTTAAAGTTGATGTGTAAGACTTTGCTCAAAGCTTTAGTGAATATATCAGCTGCCTGTGTCTTCGATGAAGTGAATATTGGTTTAATGATTCCATCTTTGATTTTGTCACATACAAAGTGACAATCAATTTCAATGTGTTTCGTACGTGCATGTTGAACAGGATTGGAGGCTAATGTGATGGCTGAAATATTATCACAAAGCACAAGCAAAGGAGTAGGTACTTGAATTTGAAAATCTTTTAGAAGACAAAGAAGCCATGTTAATTCACAAGTACAGTCAGCATGGACCTATACTCAGCCTCAGTCGATGAACGAGAGACAACAGATTGCTTTTTGGATAAATAAGATATAGGGGATGAACCAAGGAAGACACAATATCTGGTGACAGATCATCTTGATTGTGTGCAATTTGCCCAGTCACTATCGCAATATGCTGAGAGTTGAAGTTGATTGTTAGAAGAAAAGAAGATACCTTGAGCTGGACATTGTTTGATATATCGAAGAACTCGAAGTAATGCCTTCATGTGGGGAGCTCGAGGAGTCTGAGAGAATTGACTAAGAACTTGGGTTGCATATGAAATATCTGGTCTACTGATGGTAAGGTACACCAATTTTCCAACAAGGGCTCTGTATAGAGTAGGGTCTTCAAGAATGTCCCCTTCATCTTTATGTAAGTTGTGGTTGACTTCCAAAGGTGTACAAGTTGGTTTAGCATCTAAAACATCAGCATGTTTCAAGAGTTCCATAGCATATTTTCGTTGGGTCATGGCTAAACCATTTGTATTTCTTAAGAATTCAATCCCCAAATAATAATGCAAAGGACCCAAATCCTTGATACTGAATGTTTTATCAAGTTGTTGTTTGATGAATTTCAGTAATTGAGAGTCATTTCCTGAAATGAGTATGTCATCAACATAGATGAGAATACTCATGAAAGTTGAACCTTTGTGTAAAGTAACTAATGAAGTATCTGCATAGCTTTGCTTGAAACCAAGAGTGTGTAAGAAAGTAGTGAGCTTTGTGAACCAGTTCCTGTTAGCTTGTTTCAAACCATAAAGTGACTTTTTAAGTCTGCAAACAGTATTTGGTGGAGAATTGTGATTGTAACCTGAAGGTAGTGTCATGTAAACCTCTTCAGATAGATCACCATGGAGGAATGCATTATTGACATCCAGTTGTTCTATGAACCAATTATTTTGAACTGCAACTGCTAACAAAGTTCGAACAGTAGACATTTTTTCCACAGGTGCAAAAGTTTCATTATAATCTACACCTTCTTGTTGTGTAAAACCTTTAGCAACCAATCTTGCTTTAAATCGTTCTATGGTGCCATCAGCTTTATATTTAACTCTATAAACCCATTTGCAGCCAATTGGATGTTTATCTTTTGGTAAGGTAGTAAGTTCCCATGTGTTATTAGACTCTAAGGCTTGTATTACTTTTGACATTGCTTCAATCCATTTAGGATCTTTTTCTGCTTGTTTATAGGTTCGTGGTTCTACATTATGGTCCAGGTTATGAAGTAAGGTTTTGTTGGATGGAAATTGGATGTTCAAGTGATTAATGAAATGTGAGTGGTGATGTTTGTGAAGTAAGTGAACAGTTGGAATGGTATGGTGATAATCTTTGAATTTTGCAGGGATAGCTTTTGGTCTTGTAGAAGTACGGGTAGAATGAGTGGGAATGGAGGTAGGTTGGGATGGATGAGATGGATGTGAAAGGTCATTAGGACTTGTAGGTGGAGTAGGGATTGCTTGTGTAGATGATGTGTCAGGAAGAGAATCCGAAGGAGATAATGTGGGGGATGGAGAGGAGTGTCCAGTGGGTAAAGGAGTGGTATTTGTGGGTAGTTGTGTAGATAAGTATGGTGGGGTCGAAGAGTGAGTAAAGGGGGGAGAGATATCAGATTGAGTATCTTGGAAGGGTGGAAAAGGACAAGAAGTTGGTGGGATGGATGGAGTAGTGTCACGTGGTAAAGGAAAATTGATGGGAGGATAGATAGGTGTAGGTTGTGTAGTGTTGACTTGTGTAGGTTGTGTGTGGAATGGGAAGACATGTTCATTAAATGTAACATGTCTGCTGGTTATTGTTTTCTTTGATTGTGGGTCATAGAGTAAATAACCCTTTTGGTTGATGGGGTAACCGAGAAGAATAGTTGGGATAGATCTTGGACCAAGTTTGTCAGGATTAGGCTTATGGACAAAAGCTTGACAGCCAATTGTTCTAAGGTAAGAAAGGTCTAAAGATTTTTGAAATAAAACTTCATGTGGACTTTTGTCATGTAAAGCAGTAGATGGGATTCGATTTATTATATGAGTAGCAGCTAGGAGAGAGTAAGCCCAAAAATGAATTAGAAAATTGGACTGAAATTGTATAGCACGAGTAACTTCAAGTAAGTGTTTATGTTTTCTTTCAACTCGACCATTTTGTTGTGGAGTGTATGGACAATATGTTTGGTGAATAATACCATGTATGGAAAGAAAGTCAAGCATGTTTGAATTGAGAAATTCAAGTCCATTGTCACTGCGAATGATTTTGATTTTTGTATTAAAATGAGTAGTGACATAAGAATGAAAAGTCTTGAATGTAGTGAAAACATGTTGTTTACTTGGTAAAAGATTAACCCATGTATTTCGAGAATGATCATCAACCAGTGTTAAGAAATATTTGCATTGATTAATGGTTGATTGTTTGTATGGGCCCCAAACATCCATGTGTATCAAGTCAAAGATTTTGTCAGCATGGGAATCACTTGTAGGAAATGGTAAAGCATGCTGTTTGGCTTTTGAACAAATTGAACATACATCTATTTGTTTACAAGAAATGACAGATGTAAGACATTTTATTTTCTTGAGAGTATGAAAAGAAGTATGTCCTAGTCTAAGATGCCACAAATGTGAATTGTTTGAACTTGAAAGAATGACTGCTTTTTGAGTAGTTGAGATCGATTTGGTTGTGGATTCAGGATAGA
Source organism: Pulicaria dysenterica (assembly GCA_947179395.2). NCBI lineage: Eukaryota > Viridiplantae > Streptophyta > Magnoliopsida > Asterales > Asteraceae > Pulicaria > Pulicaria dysenterica. The sequence goes on along the minus strand of OX359288.1, from coordinate 71,742,219 downwards.
ATATGTAGAGTCCATCACTAAGTTTGCCAAGGGCAATCCTCTTGTTGTGGTCCTGAAATGTGCATAGAGAATTAGTGAATAGAATAGAGCATTGTGTTGCTTCTGTGAGTTTACTTACTGAGATGAGATTGTAAGTAAATGTGGGAATGTAGAAGAGATTATGGATGGTGAAACAATGAGTGTAACTGGTACACTTTGACCATTTGGAAGTGACACAATGATGGGAATATGTAGATTTCGTAGGTCATGCATATAGGATAGAGAGGTGGATATATGATCTGTAGCACCACTATCTATAATCCAAGCATTTTTAAGATTAGAAATAGATGAAGCAAGGAAAGAACGAATACCAGCATTGGAGTCTGTACCATCATGTTTGGAACTGTTCTGCATCATAAGCATGACCTGGTTTAGTTGATTTTGAAGAAAGTCCATTTTGGCAAACATTGCAGCCTCTGATGTATTATTGTAGGTGTCAATAGGTGTGTTGGGGTTTTCATCTTTACCAAGGACTAGATTGAAAGCTTTTGTAGCTTTGACTTCATTGATTTTTGGTGTGACCTTACCATGTAGTGGATGACTTATTGGGTATCCAACTATTTTGTAACATTCATCTTTACTATGGCCTTCTTTCTTACAATAATTGCAAAATATCCCTTTCTTGAAAGTGTTTCTTCTGTTGTAATTTGAACCATGTAGTGATGCTTTGTTCATTTGTATATAGTTGTTATTTGAAGAAAACGACATGGCGGCAGGTGATATCGCGGTTTTTAGTTATATTTTTAATGCGATATTTAATTATTTTTAATAGAAATCATGGAAAATATGTTTTACATATGTTTAATATCTTTAATTATTATTTTTTAGGTTTAAAATCGGATTAGTGGTGATAAGGATGAAGAAAAATGGATAAAATCCGAGATAAGCATCAAAGATTTGAAAAAGTCAAAATCTGGCCGGAGTCTGGTTGTAGCGGCTCTAACTCTTGGTTAGCGGCGCTAACTCCTGCGTAGCGGCTCTAACTCCCAGTTTTCAGCCTATATATTGAATTCGACTTCTCTTCGGGATTTAACCTATTCCAGCCGACTTTTCTACCACAAAACCTTCTGGAAACACCATTAAAGTGTAGAGAAAGCTTGGAGCAAGGCCTTGGAGGATTGGAGCTCAATAGTGAAGATCAAAGTGAAGACCCGTTCGGCTTTTTACGGTTTTTCTTTCTTTCTCATGATGTTCTTCTTTCCTCTTGATTTCCAGAAGTTTAGAACTATTATGGTTGGCTAGATCTTCTGTTTTCCTCCCTAGAGGAGATGAAAGTCATGTAATGGTTGATTGATTCATGGCTTTGATACTTAATTCATGTTTAATTCTTGTTTAAACTTAATCTTAGTTCATCCATGCTTAGTAATCTGTTTGGGTTGTTTATAAATTGAGTTTTGTGTTTTAAAAGACCATTTAATTCATAAAACTTTGATCTTGATTGTCTATGACCAATAGATGATTAAAGAGATAGTGATTGATCAAATCCTAGTGTTAACCAACTTTAAATGGATGATTTTGCATGTGATTAAACATATAATGACCCTTTATATGTTAGTGGTGTTTTGTTGATCATATGAAGCATTAAAGGTTAAGTCTTTACTTGGTAATCGAATTAATTGGCTAATTATCCCTTTTAATCGCGCTTTTGACCATAAAGGTTATTAATTGGTGTAATTAGACGGTTATCACCGGACCAAGGTTTTAACTAATTTAGGAATTGATGCATGAATGCTCAAAGTATCTTTAGCTTATCTTGCCATAAATTAATTGCCATGAAAAGGGTTGAATTGAATCTAGGGAGGAAATATTTTCATTATATAATTAATTCTCCGAGTTATTCGCTTTCTTGTCTTTCTTGCATGCTTTAGTGATTTTCTAGGGTTTGTAGTGGCATTAGTTGGTTGATAGATCACTTACATCATATAATTCCCCCCTTTATTGCTTTATTTATTTTATTGCAGTAGTTTAGTTTAGTTTAATATTTATATTAATATAATTTTATCAAATCATACTCGTTCCCCAAGAGTTCGACACCCGTACTTATTTGCTATACTATAATACGATTAGGTCCTCTTGTATATTTGTGTTGTAGTCGTACTAAATAATAACGGATTTTATAAATATAAAACTGGTACGCTTTACGCACATCAGCAGGGGATATAGGTTTGGGAAGGATTCCTTCTCTTTGTTTCTCTTCTTGCTTAATCATAGCATAGGCCTTTGCAGTGGTAGGTAAGGGCTGCATAAGCAAGATTTGTCCTCTGATGTTTGAGTAACTATCATCCAAACCCATTAAAAATTGTAGTAACTTCTTCCTTTGTTCCCTTTCACCATTGATTCTGCTATTGTCACAGATACAAGGACAAGAACATATGTATGGAGTTTCCAAAGCATCAAACTCATCCCAAAGTCCCTTCAACTTTTGATAATAAACTTCTATAGAACAGTCTTGTTGTTTCAGTTGAGTTATCTCATTTGCAAGCTGATAGATTCTATGTCCATCTATTTGAGAATAGTGTTCCTGGAGTTCAAGCCACAGATCTAATACAGAATTGACATATGTGAGACTGTTACTTATTTGATCAGTAACAGTGTTGAGAATCCATGAAATGAGCATATCATTATTCCTTTCCCAGATTGCTCTTGTTTCAGATCCAATTTTAGGTTCTTTGTACTCCTTGGTCACAATCTTTAACTTGTTCTTGGCATTAAGTGCTATCATCATGGATCTTCTCCAAGCACTATAGTTTTCAGATCCAGAAAGCTTCTTTGAGATCCGAATGAGACCTGGATGGTCATTTTGATGGAGATAAAGTGGATGATTTACAGAACTGACATCTTCTTCGGTTGTAGTCATGATGATCTTTGTGAGATTCAGAAAATCAGATGAGTTTGTTAAGATGAAGAAGAAGATCGAGCCAGATTGGCTCTGATACCATGAAGATTCAGAGAACATAATTTATGAAGCTCTAAGTTGAGAGAGTATTGTTTGTATTGATAGTAATGAAAATGAAAGTTACAGAAAGTAATTACAGTACATGAGTTTATATACAACGGAGATAATAACAACTAACTAATTTAATAGAATCTGTTACATGGGCCCACAGTAAGCATGCATGTGTGTGTAGTGTTTCAAGATCCCTTTGGTGATAGAGTTGGTCTTACTGCTGTTGACTTCATTGTTGACTTCACTATTTGCACTGTGTATACCATTAAACGTATTATAAAATATAAATTCAAAAGAATTTATATGAAACATGGGCCGGTAAAGTTTCAGACTGAACACTCTTCTCGCGAAATACACGGAAAACAGTTGCAAAAATCAAGAAACTTAACAAAGTCACATTCATTTTAAAAAAGCGGATTCAAAACATGATAAATATAGTAGATGCATTATATTATACCCTTTAGTTTAAGATTTTAAGGATCTAAACACTTTCCGTTCTCTCTAAAACAGTCATTCAATTCTCTCTTAATCCTGCTTCTATAAAATATACATATTGTTTTAGAAGAAATTATAAAATGGATAACATATGATTTTAGAATTATAGTTGAAGAGTTAAACTAAAACTCTTTTGCGTCATGTTACATCATCAAGTAGACAACCCATTCAATATTCATGGTACCCAATGGTATTAGTAAGTCAGGCTAAAGCTGTGTACCAACCATGAACCATGTCATGATCAGGATGTGTGAGATGATTAGGTGAATGTTGCGATTGATTTCCAAGTTGAATCAAGCCAACTATTCAATGTTTCTTCAAGTATGTGATTTAATGGTGCTTCCCACGTCCGGCTTAGGCCCAAGATGTGACTGGTGTTCAAAATCAGATATATGAAATTTCGGATATTTGAAATTTCGTGTAGTTAGTTTTCAGTATACGTATACGAATCCAAAATTTCGGATTCGAATATCGAATATCAGAAATATTCGAAAATTTTAAAAACATATATTTTTTATATTAATTTTTTATGATTTAATTACTAAATAACCATATTTTAAACTTTAATCACCAAAAAATAGTTCAGATTTGCTTCAAAATGATAAAATAAATGTATATAAAACTATATATATCTCTAAAAAATCAAATAAATAAGAAATATACAACTAAAAAGTATATATTGGTTATCGGATATTCGCTAGTAAATGACTATCTGAATCTGAAAATTCGGATATCCAAATTTCCGAATTTTCGGATAATTTTGAATCGGTTTTTCAGAGATTTGGATTGGATGCACGGATTCTGATTATTTTGAACACCACTAACTGGTATTGTGTTTGATACATGCAGTACAGTTGGCATTATGTAAATAACATAAACTATGGGTCATGCCAAGGCTTAGTACACGGACAAGTAATTTTTGAGTAAGAGTATGTTCAGCAATCAATTCTAGGTGGAGGTAGATTTTGGTCTAAGAGTTCTAGGGGTGGTATTGGAGTTAGTGACTGACTATATCTGTAAAGGAGTGATGATTTGTACAAAACATTTTACCATACATAAAATAAAGTTGTCTCTTAGACCATTATACATTAATTTGTAGATGAGATTAACTGTAATGAGATGTTAAAGGTAAAAAAAAGTTTTAATTGTTACGTATAACAAAAAGTTAAATACATATTATAATACTTTGCAAAAAGATGTTTGAATGCGTATTTGTTTGTTGTGGTCATGGTAGAAAGTTGTGGTTTTGGTAGATGGTTATTGGAGTGTTGTGTGAAGGAGGTAAGGGTGGCAATAGCAAGGTTGTGATGATTGTGGTTAAAGGAGATACTAGCGGGCACTAAGATGTAACGAGTTTGGGAGATTAGTTGTTTACACTTGCTTAACAACTTAACAATAACGCGTTGAATAAGATAAAGATAATGTTTGTGAACTCCTTTTAGTTGTATGTCAAAGATGGATGTTATTGATTGTATCTTATGGCCTATCACTTTCTCACAAAATTGCAAGTCTCGAGACTTATCACATTGGAGTTAATACACACATAACATTGTAATGCAACTATATAAAATTATGATGATCAGTTACTCTTTTATGTTAAAAATTTATCTTTTTTTTATGTTACCAAGTTACGCTATAAAACTATAATTCACGTAAAAAAAAGTAATACAATATATTTCATGTGAAGATCGTTATCAAAGTTTTTTAATATTAAATTAACAAAAAGGTGAAATTTAAAAGACTTTTACAACGGGAAGTGACACGTACACAACAGTTTTTAGTAACACACAACAAGGTACAAGATATTAATGTATATGTTCCAAGTTGATGATGCACATAGTAGTTGTATGTCAATTTTTGTTGTGTAAAAATCATCACCCTTTTATAAAAAGACTTTTATAACGGGAAGTGCACATGGTAGTTGATGATGCACAACATACATATGCTTTTATAAAAATTGTAAACAGTAATTAAAAGTGATTGATTAATTGGCAAGTATCTCATTGTAAACAAACTTACCAATCATATATTGACACGTAAGTCATAGAGATCCACTAACCACAACCCGTTCAAACTGGGAGCAAGTGGACTGGCACTTTTGGTAAATAACATGAAAAGTGGACACAATTATACAACTGGGCCGTAGTATTTAATTACGTCTGACAGCCTGCCAGCGCGTATACTTTGTCATTGTCATACCAACACTTGTTAAACAAATTTCCATCAAACTTCCTTCAATCATCAACAATGGCGATTTCAACTAATCTCCTTCTTCTTCACCTGCTGCTGATCTCCGCCGTGATCCTCCGGTCAGCCTCTGCCGGCGTTGACGATTTTAACTGGTTATCGAAGCAAGGAGGAGAATGCAGCGGGTCGATTGCGGAGTGTTTGGGCGGAGGAGAGCTGGAGATGGAATGGGAGAGCACCAGGCGCATATTAGCGACGAATAATTACATAAGCTATGGTGCGCTGCAAGGGAACAACGTACCGTGCTCGCAGAGAGGTGCGTCGTATTATAACTGTCGATCAGGTGGTCAAGCTAATCCTTACCAGCGTGGTTGCAGTACCATTACTCGTTGCCGACGGTGATTTTTATTTTTATTTTTAAAAAAAAAAAATTGATTCCTCTTTTTGGTTGATCTTCTGAAAATTTCTTCCACTATTTGAATCTGACTTGAATTTCATGTATAATTGATGATGATATTGATAATATATATTTGTTTGAGAATTAAACATTTTCTGATTTATGTCATGTTTTTAACGTGTTTAAGCTTCAAATTCATGATATCTCTTTTGTATCTGCTAATAATTATTATTGGTTGAAATCTGTCATTTGGTCAATAATTGTTTATTCTGGCGATTGCAAACATAATAAATTTTTTTAAAATGGTATATTCTTTTATTTTTTTCTATTTCATCCCTTTTAAAAATAGCAAAGTCCATTAATTATTTTTTCTTATCTTATTTGTTAATTCTAACACTCTTATTAATTTTATAAATAATAAGAAATATATTATCCCTCATAAAGTTTATAATAAATTTTAAATCTAGAACGGATAGTTATGGTATCGGTGCTTAAAGTCTCCTAAATAATGGGTCACTTTTTTATTTTTTAGTTTTCATGGGTCACTTTTTATTTTTTTTAGTTTTCTCTTCCAGGTAAAATTCAATTCATAATTAGATAGTAAAATTATTTACATAAGTTAAATCTTACTACTTTATTCCTAAATCCACGTGACAATGATATTTAGAATTTGTTAACAGGGTGTTTGGATAAGTTAATTTTGTTAAAGTTTAAGCTTTTTAACTTTTTAACTTATGAACTTTTTAGTTTTTTAACTTATTAGTGAAAAAAGTGTTTGACTTAACTTATAAGTTATAAGTTAATAAGTTGCTTTTTAAAAAAGTGTTTGGCTTAACTTATTATTATAAAAAATTAAAAACGACATACTTATATTTAAGGAAGAGAATATGTTATGAAAAAAAAATTAAGGGTATATATATAAAATTAAAAAGATGAACACATGAAAAAAAAAATTTGCTTTCACTTGACTTATTAAAATTAGCTTATTTTTCCATTAAAATAAGCTCATAAGCTTCGACTATTAAGCTAAGCAAATACTATATTTTTTATAATCTCATGTAATAAGCTAATAAGCTAAAAAAAACAAAAAACAAACACTCCTAATTTCTTTTTCCATCTATTTTTCTAATTTTAACATTTATATTAATAATTCTTTATTTAATCTAATACAAGTAGAAAGTTTATTAAAAATAAAGAATCTATAATCTATAGGAGTGGAAATATTCATATTCCGAAATTCAAGAAGCTAGCTAGCTGTCGAGATTCGGGTGTTTGGGATACTCATGATAACCTTCCTCTAGAAAAATCACTATTTACGTTTCATTCAGCGTTTAAATTCTTAAAAAAGAATTTATATATTCTTTTATTATTTTCCGATTTACTTTTTTTTACCATAATATGAATGTCGAATTAACTTTTTTTGTGATAATTTTAATATGTATATTAATTTTATAAATAAATAGTAGGATAAGTATAGTAAAAATATATATCCATCTTTATATTAAAAAAATTTGAGGTTTCGTCTCTTGCCTTTCGCTTTTCAAATCACAAATAGTCTCGGGTTTCCAGCTTTATTATATGCCATTGGTTATAAAAATCTAAAAATTGTAACGCGTCTTCTTTATAGTTGTAAAAGCTAATATTTGTTAGAATTAATTATACTTTCAAATGGTCCATGTGGCTTATCAAATGTCTCATGAAAAGTTTCTAAATATTAAAAATTACATCTATAATCCCCGTGATTATCATTTTGTTCATGGGCAATCCAATTTTAACCCTACAGTAAAAATTGGAGTTTTTTTTTTTTTGAACGGCAAAGTTAGTTGTTAGTAAGTTAGTAAACTTCAAGTTAGAAATAAACTCCATTGTCAAGGTTTGAACCCTGGACCTCCTAGAAGACTTTGCCTCCCCCTCACTCTTAACCACTAGGCTAAGAGATCATTGGTAGTTAAAATTGGAGTTAACTCCTTTTTTATTGAAGGGTAAAACCGTCTTTTTACCCCTAAATTAAGTAAAATAATTAATAAAACCCATACCCACTTCCCACGATACTTTCCGGATCCCCATCATCTCGACTCTCTCTCTCTACCGCCATCTCACCCCAATTCCACCACCCTTCTTCCTCCGCCTCAATCCTCCCTCTCCGCCGTCGCCTTCGGGCTTCACCACCACCGTCGCCTTCGGGCTTCATCACCGCCATCTGGATCTCTTCCCTCCTTCATCTCTCTCTCTCTCTCTCTCTCTCTCTCACACAGATACCGTCGCCCTTGTTCACTCACTGCTCGATCCATCTGGGTTTCCATCGATATGGGTTTAATCGGAAATTAGGTTTCCGCCCTCTGTATTGCATAATCTCTTCTTCTGTATACAACTAGGTGACGCCTTGTGTCTTTTGATGTAGCTCTGTTTTGTGGCTTGCTGTCACAGTGTCACCAAGACTTAATCGGCCCCTACTCCAGTTCTTGTGTTCGATTTCTTCTTTCAGGACCAACAGAAATCGAATCCATTACAGCCTAAAGGTAATAAGGTTTTTGAACTTTTGATTTTGTCGACAGTTAAAACATGGATGTTTGGATATCGATTTTGATTAACTAAAACATGTTTGCTAGTTTCTATTCTGATTCTTGTGAGAACTGAGATGTTGCTTCGATGGGTATATTGTCGTATCCATGGCTGCCCTCACAATGAAATCGACATCTGGGTATATTGATTTCATTGTCGATTTCAATTTGGTAGTTTTCTGTGTTATTGATGCTAAATATTTCATTGTCTGCTATTGTGGCAAATATACACAGACTTTGATTTGTGTTTCTAATTATCATTACAAAAATACACAGACTTCATTTGTCTCTGTTTCTCCCCTTCAAAATTGTATTTAGCATAAAAAATACACAGACTTTGATTTGTGTTCTGTTAATTTGAAAGCTGAAATTCAGTTATAATCGAAGTCTCGTACCATGGATTCTTATGATATTACTCAACCAAAAAGAAGAGGAAGAGTTGACAACCATTTTCTGCTTTTTAACTGCTAATGTTTAGATTCAAGAGTATCACTTTGCTCATTAGAATAATCAAGATTCTTACTGCTAATGTTTAGTTTTATTCCATTTGGGTTGGTGTTTGTCTTGTAACATTAGGGATATAATTTCTGCCCCTGTAATTAACTCTTTAGGTTAAAAATGGGGGGAAGCAAAAGGGAATTGAAGATGGAGGTTGAAGAAGATGGGGAAGATGAAGCTTGACTTTTTTTAGATATAAGGACCTTTAGAAGGTAAAAAGACATTATTACCCTTCAATAAAAAAGGAGTTAACTCCAATTTTAATGGCAGGGTTAAAATTGGACTGCCCATGGGACAAAATGACAACCACGAGGATTATAGGTATAATTTTTGAAGTTTAGGAAATGCCCATTAGACATTTGGTAAACCACAGGAACCATTTGCGTAATTAACTCTATCTTATATTCTTATTAAAAGAAAAGGGTTTTTCCTCTTCCTAAAAATTCTTCACCAATCACAACTCTTAAATTTAAAAAAAATTAAAAAAAAAGTTGATGATGACGTCAAAAATGACTAAAATGCTTATGTTTTTCGAGGGGGCATTGTGAAAATTCTGAAAGGGTTTTATAAAATATGTTAGGGGCTTTTATGAAAATATGAGGGAGTTTTATAAAAATTGTATATTAATATAATTAATTATAGGTTGTTTATAAAATATGTTTAATAACTTTTTATATAATTTGTTTAGAGAAATGATAATTATATATTTGCAACCGTCTCATTTTTATCTACGTTTTGATATAAAATTTATTGTAATATGACACTTTTTTAAAGTAGTATATTTTTAATTGTTGGTTATCCATTAATAGTAGTGGGTAGGTTATTCATAAAACAATTTATATATTTTTTATATTTATTCTCTCTACGTATCATAGTCGATATAATAACTGATTCCTCGGTCTTTTGATAAAAAGTATTAAAATTATTTTTTTTAAATTTTTTTTATTTAAGATAAATTTATATAAAAATAGATAACATATAAAACAGACAAAGGTACATCAATCAATATAAAAAATTAAAGAATCATATATATATATATATATATATATATATATATATATATATATATATAAGCAACTAATAAAAATAAAACTATTAAAAGAAAAGAGTTACTTACATCATCAACCCTTTTCCTAAAAAAACTCCACCAATCATAGCCCTTGATTTAAAAAAAATTAAAAAAAATAAAAAATATAGTAGTTATTACGTCACATTCCATCAAATCACTTAAGGAAATTTTTTATAACAAACTTCATGTGTTTGTTAATCTTGAATAAGATAATATTATATATTTGAATTAATGTGGATAAAATTATATATATATATATATATATATATATATATATATATATATATTTGAACTGAATACGTATTTCTAATTGACATGTATTTAATTGTTTAAAATTACTCCACTTTGTTAGGTAAGGAAGTTATTTTTAGAATTAGGTTTAAAAAATTTTAAAATGTGATTTAAATGTAATAATAATTGATAGATTAAGTTTGAAAATATAAACAAAAAGGAAAAGGAAGTAGGCGATGAGATATACATGGATAATATAACAACCATTTGAATTTGAATTTAATTGAAAATTCAACCATTTGAACTATAACAAAATTCATCCCTTCTGAATGTTCTTATTATTAAGTAAATTTGTTAAGTTTAAAGGATTAAGAAATTATTTAAAAATTGTATGTTGTAATGGTGGAAAAACATTTTTAAATTTTTTTTTTATAAAAATAGATGATGATATAAATAGGTGATCTTTACTAATCATTTGTCATTTGTCATTATCAGTCCAAGTGCACTATTTCATTATTATTCTTCAGGTAAAAGGTTATGTTTAAATTTCATTAATCGATTCACATATGCTATTTTAATATATTCTTCTTCTTTTTTATAACTATTAACTATGGAGAATAAACAACATTATTCGTCGGCTCCAAAACGACCTTCATTAGGAAGGAATTCAAAAGAAAGGAAAAAAATCAAAAGTGATTCATTTCACATATGACAACTCTGTTCATAACAGTTCAGTATCAATTGAAAGTGATAGAAGAAGAAGTTCACGAATTCCTCTAAATCATATATCCAATGGTATGTTTAATAGCTTAGTTAAATTAAATAGCTTAGTTTGTGTGTGCGTTAAATTACTAATAAAACCATGAATGTTGTTTATAAAGAGTATCTACAGAAAATATTATGATAATCTTATGTAATCAAACTTCTGTAATGTTTATCATTTCTTACGAGATTTTATATTCATATATACGTGCTCTAATTTTTTAACGTGTTAATCTTTATAAAACTATATAAATTTAAAATTGTCTTATATCATCCACGTGTTGATACACGGGTCGCTTATAAACAACATCAACAATAATATTATAGTAATGGCTTTACAATATCGGGATAAACCCCAATCACGAGAAACACAATAATATTATACTAAAACTTTTAGACGTATAATGTAAAGTTATCTTTCTTAAAAAAAGTATTTATAAGAAGTACTAAAAATACACATTTTCACTTATGGACAGTTTCTGGAGTGAATAGTAAAGAGAGGTTAAAAGTTTTAATTTGCGACGATTAAGGAAACACTGCTAATAAAACTATGAATGTTGTTTATAAAGAGGTATTAAAGAAAATCTAATGATAATCTTATGTATGAATTTCAAAATTCTGTAATTATTATTCATTTCTTACGAGATTTTATATCAATGCTTTGTAATTATTTTACTATACATTTTAATACTCTTTAAAACTATATAAATTTAAAATTGACTTATATAATCCCGTGTTGATACACGGGTCGTTTAGCTAGTTTGTTATAATATGGCTTTTGTTTGAATTCAATTAGGCTTTTCTAGTTTGGATATTGAAAGATAATAGTCTACCGACAATTATCGTGCATACAAGCCGATTGTCGTTAAACATGATTTGTTGTGTTTTTTTACAAATATAATATTTGTTTCTTATTTTATAGGTTTCACTTTTATATTTATGAGAGAATATTATGAATCATGTTTGATTAAACACGAAAGAATCTTAATCTCAAATCCAATGTATTCTAAGAGAACCCAATGTGGGATGACAGTTGTGTTTAGTACAGAGATTTTAGGAGTTAGAGCCTTTTGTTTTTAGAAAAACAAGAGTGTTTGGTTGCAAGAGCTTGTACATTTATTTTGAAAAAACCACCTCTAAAAACCCTCTAATATGAGATGAAAATACCAAATATTTTATGCATTGGCAAGGATAGAATTAGGGATGGCAAAAAAGCTGAAATAGACAAGAAAAATCGAAAACCAACATAGGGGGTGGGTTCGGAGATGATACATGGGGACGGGATGGAGATGGGGAAAACCCGATTATTTAAACGGGGATGACGATGGGGATGGGGATGGGTTTGAGATCCGCGCCCTGGTTACCTGATAGTGTCCCTGATTACTGGATACCCAATACCCGATTATAACTTAATATGATTATATATAATATGTATATTAATATACATAACGTTAATTTTAAATTGAACATATACAAATCTTTATATAATTTCATACAACCTAATTTTAATCTTTATCTTCATTTGGATTGTATGGTTTTGATATTTTTTATACATTTGAATTATTTAAGACTTTAATTCCGTTTAGATATGTTTGTATTTGATAATTTAGTATAATTTAGTATAATTGTTTTCTAAAACTTGTGACAAAATTTTAACAGTGACAACGTTCGTAGTGAAAAAACCCAGTCTTACTTTAACGGGTATCTCCACGATTGAATATTAACTGTTTAATCACATATTTATATTATGGAGATATCCGTTTTCGCACGGTTTTCCCTAGTTATCCAACGGAGATCCCATGTAAATCCTGTCGGTTTTAAGTGAGAACATAAACGTTTTTCTTAAAATGGGGAAGGGGAAATCTAATATCTAAAAAGTGGATTTTGCCTATTATTCTTATGCCTCCTCTCAAAGGAGCGTTTGGTTCGTTAGAATCTTTTAAATCTAGGAAGAATTGGAATTCAATTCTAGAGATTTTTCCATATGGTTCATTATTTACAGGAGGAATTGAGATTATTTGCACCTAAACTTTCTTCCTTTTGATGGAATTAAATTCCTTCCCTCTCTTTAAGGAATTCAGATTCCTTTCAACTATTATGTCTCTTCTTCACCTAATCGGGTATTATTAGTGTCAACCTTATCGGATTTTGGGTTAACCTGGTTTAAAGAAAATAAACTTCAACCAGAACTCGACCTATTAAGCTTCAAGTTCGGATCAACTGGATTTCAGGTTTATAGAGTCAGGTTACAACTGATCCCGAATAAACCGACCGACCCGATTCAAGTTCGGGTTAATTAAATTACCCGATTTATAATTATATTATTTAGTTTGGGTAATGGGTAAAAAAATATTTGGATTGGTTCGACCAAGAACCGAATAACCCAAACCTTATTTAATTCGATTACAGGAAATAATTTTAATATCCCAAAACCGATTAAACTGGCCCTAACAACCTTAAACTTAAACAACACGCCTAGATGGTTGCGAAGTGGTAGAATTACATTTAAATTCAAATCCCTAATTACACACCTAAACCAATAACCAAGAAATTACTTATTATATCAATTAGCAAAGTGACAAGGCAATTTATCAAGAGATTTTGAAGGATAATTTTGTAATTTTGATTAAAAAACACGAGAAGTTAAAATATCACGAGATAGGGGTGGCGGTGGCATCGGCGATTTAGTATGTATCTCTGCTATTTCTCTCTGCAACCTTTTCTTCTCTCATTTTTCCAGTTGCGAGAAGTAGTAAAGAGGAGAAAATCCTGGATTTTCTTCATTCAATCAACTCGCCACACGCTGACTCGCAAGCCAATAGCCGACGATACAATTTACTTTGAGCATTCTAAGAACGTGAGTTTTCCGAAATCCCAATTTGCATTAGATTGAATTGGTTTTTTTTTATTAGCGATTGTTTTGATTTTTTGTAATGGGTCTTAATTAGGGTGTGTGATTGTGTTAAAGAAGAAACATTAAACTTAGAGGATGGTGATTCAAGAATTACAAATTATATTCCTTCAAAAACCAAAATAAACTGAAGAGTGAAAATAGGGTTTTGTTAGGGTTCAAACGTTAAACGCATTTCTAAGATTTCTAATTCTCATTTACCCTGCCCCCTACACCCAAAATTGTCGATTGGTTTATCCAATGATAAACACAAATGTACCTTAGTATCGTGATTTGCATCTCAGTTCCTTATCATCGCTCATTACTCAAAGGCTTGCAATCTCAAACTCTCAATTCTCAATTATGGACGGAAGGATTTAATCAAAGCTATTTTGCAGTTTGGACTTTTAAAGTGGATTTCTTCCCTTTGTTGATCGTTCCTTTTTAAATGACGGGTTTGATTAGCGGTGATATTCGAGTAGTAAATTGGAGGATATAAGGTAATTATGTTTGATTTTTTTTTCTTATCTTGCAATTTTGGTTAATGTAATTGGGTTTGATTTTATCTTATTTAGCATATTTTAGTTCTCTTTGCTATGAGAGGCCTTCAATTTATATATTCAACTTAATGTACATCCAGAATTCCGTATGAATTCATACAGAGCCTATAGTTGTATACTAAATCTATAGCTTTTGAAATATAGTGTTTGGGGATTTCGGAAGAGGCGGTTCATTTCAAAATTGGGGCAAATAGGGGATGCTAGGTAATATGTTTGATTTTGTGTCTTCTCATGCAAAGTATGTTTTATATGCTATTAGGAATGCTTGCATACTATTGAAGAAAAGGAGAAAAACATAAATATATTTCAGAAATCACCCCAAATATATATATATATATATATATATATATATAGCTTATCACTGCAGTAAATTGGGGTTTCTTTTTTTAGTCCATAAGGTTAATAAGGTTGCTTACTAATTTACTTATTTATGTAACCTTTGTAGGGTTTGTCGAGCTTATTTGATACACATCAGTGATTCCACTTCATGTATATGGTAAAAGTTTAAACAGCTTAATTGGTTTGTTTTTAGTGTATTGTTTAATCACATAGATGTAACATTTTCGATAGACCTTTTCGACCTGCTCAAGACAAAATTTAGAAGTCAAGATACCTGTTTATTGGC
This sequence comes from Pulicaria dysenterica, assembly GCA_947179395.2. NCBI lineage: Eukaryota > Viridiplantae > Streptophyta > Magnoliopsida > Asterales > Asteraceae > Pulicaria > Pulicaria dysenterica. Next base: position 71,726,958 of record OX359288.1, on the reverse strand, counting down.
CATATGTGTAGCAAACTACCTGCCTAGGAATTTATGTTTTTGTTTTATAGCACATTGGGTTGTTCTTCTATTGTGTTTCTGTTTAATATTTTATAAATTTATTCATGTATATGTTTCATAAATTCACCACACATGTAGCAAACTAGCTTATTAGCAGTTTTTATTCATATGTAATGTTTCTTTGTTTTTTGGACCTACTAACTTGCATTTGTGTACTAAGATTAAAAAAAAAAGATAGAAGAATAACCTTACTTGATGGGTTAGGCTGCTAAGGTTTCCTTTTATATATTTTACGTACTTTTTTGTTAAACAATCGTCAATTATAGCAATTAATAAAAATATTACAAGGATGTGAAACCCTAACTTATTGATATATAATATTAAAGGATTACATTGAAGAAGAGGAAGCAAACTAGCCTTCGTAAAAACTAAACCACCCTTCTTTTAAATGAGTATCAAATTATAGTGTGTTTGTGAATATTTTGTGCCTTTTGTGTCTAAAGAATGGTTATATTCGAGTTGTTTGTTTTTTAGGGTTTTGAGTGGGAGATGGTGCCCAAAAATGAAACTGTTGATGAACCACTAGCAAATTCTTTTGGTACTTGAAGACTAAAAAGAGATGACATCGACAATGTATCATCCCACGTCAAATCTTTTATCATTTTATTTTCTGTTAATGATCTGGTGAATTTTTTTAAGTGACATACTGCACAAATATGTTAATGAAGTAACGGCCTGTTCTCGAGTTATTTTAAGGAGGGGAAGGAGAGGGCTAGGTTGGATTATGAGGAGAAATCATATTCTTGAGTTTTTTTAGGAGGGAAAGGAAAGGGTTAGGAGGGGCAATTTCACCATTTTTATGCTTAAAAACTCCCCTCCCACTTTTAGGATGATTGGGAGGGGGAGTTTTTCTTTCCTTCCCTTTCCTTTCTTTCATTTCCATCCCTTCCCTTCGTTTAAAAACTCGAGAACAGGCCGTAAAGGAAGAGAAGATGAAAAGCCATGGTTCAAAAAGAAAAGTTGCCTCAAATCACAAGAAGGTAACTACTTATCTCATTTACATAATTGCATTTTATATCTTAAGTTGTCTTTTTGCTAATTTTTCTTATACATCTCACTTTATTTTGTGAGCTTATATGTTAACATATGATTATTCAAGTTACAGCAGGGATGTGGCACCCATGCTTATACGATTTGAAGAAAACACTAATTTCATTAAGATAGAGAGCAAGATATAGAGAAAGTGGGACTTCTTTCCCTCGCAATGTGCGAGGGCAATTAACTACTTGTTAGAATCAAATTCCAATTCGTTTAAATTTCATTCAATTGAAAAACATTCGGTGAATAAAACACCGTCTAAGATTATGGAATCTGATTTCCTAATAGTGCATTTCGATATTTTTAGTCAGTTTATTTAGGGCTATAAGCCTATAACCAAGGTTTTAAATAACGTGAGGCGCGACGTGGCGGCATAGTCAAGCCTCAAGACTTGGAAACCATGGCGAGACCACGGCGTTTCTTAAAACGTGAGTTAAGGCGACAATTTTGTATATCTATACTACTATATAAACCATTTAACACTCTCTTCTCTTAACTTTTAAGAACTTATTAAAATTATGTCAATATCTAATCTACACCCTTCTTTCTATCTAAATTAATCTCATCCACTCAATTTTTAACTATTTATCTCTCCTAATAAACTTTAACTTTTTATTTATTTAAAATATATTCTCTCACTAACACATACACCCACATCAATATAATTTTCAAAATCTTTTTTAATTTTTAATTTTATTAGAATTTAATAACATAGTTGATACAAATATAAGGTAAATTGAACAAAAAATCGGACATGTTGAATTTTTTTTCGTGACATTGAATTACGCATTACATCCTTGAAAAGGACATGTTACAAAACAAAAACTATTTACCGCCGCAGCATTGTGCGGGTCCACTGCTAGTAATTTTAATTATAAGTATACAATTATACAAATGAAGCACCTAGTTATAGATTTAGAATATAGTTTATCTATCTTTTTGTTCATTTTAGTATATTCAATCATTCTTATAACCTATGCAGTTATCGCGGTGGGAAATCAAATAGCGGTCGAGGTCCCTGATTTGGGATAGCGGTTTTCGCGGTGGGATAGCGGTTTATAATATTACGTAGAAATATAATATATATATATATATATATATATATATATATATATATATATATATATATATATATATATATATATATATATATAATTAAAATCACAAAACATTAATTAAAAGCATAGTATAAATATTAACAAACTGTTTAACTAAAGGCATTTTTTGTTTATTCCAAAGTTAAATATATAAATTATAGCCGTAAATATGCATCATCTAAATTATACTTGCTATTAAATATTAATTAATAGGTTCAATACTAATTCCTAGTTCCAAGGCCATTAGCAACTATTAATTAATAAGTTTTTAATACTAAATTTCTAGTTCCAAGGTCATTAGCAACTACTTAAATTAAAAACCACATCGTAATTCAAAGAGTATAGTTGGGATATTTATAAAGAGTAAAACGGTGATTGAATATTGTGAGCAGAGGCCTGTTGCTGGTTGTGAGCAGACGAGCAGTGAGATACTGAAGCACAGAGACGAACGACGATCGATGAAGGGAAAGATGCACGAGGCTGGAGCCTGGAGCCTGGAGCACAGACAAAGGGAAAGATGCGTGGAAGATGAAATCGTGGACCTGTGTTGAGTGTTGACGACAAGACAACGGCACAAAGGAAAGAGATGGAAATACAGAACCGCTATTCCCGGCTGAAAACCGCTAAACCGATATTCGAATATCGCCGGGATATCGGAAATAGCGGCGATAATATCGCCTCCGCTATTTCCGACCGCTATTTCCGACCGCTATTTATTCTAGGTCCGATAACCTGTATCCCACCGATATCCCACCGAATTTGACTGCCCAGCTTATAACCGAATAACTATATATATTCAGCTCATATGACTCAATACTTTTATTATGCCTCAAAAAGCAAGGCTTATAACGGGTAAATGCACGTCAAGCTGGGCCTTAGCATAAGGTAAGCCTTACGTCCAAGCCTTGGACTTGGCGTGTTGGCAATGCCAAGCCTCAAATCTTGATGGAGCCATGACGAAACCAAAACCGGCTTTTTAGAACCATACCTATAACTATTTTTTTCCTTGGCAATAGTTTTTAATTAATAATTCATTTGTTGGTGGCTAGTCATCAAGGCTTCTATAAATGTAGCCTGTAAATGTGAAGATATTTCTTTGATCCAATTTTCTGATGACGAGCTTATTTTGAAAAAATGTCAAAGTCAAACATCTCAAACATCCCTACATGTTCTCAAATGGTTTCAACTTCCTTGCCTTGAACTAAATATATCTAAAAGAAAAATCTCGGGTGGAAGTCAATCAAGAGGGAAGTACATTGATGCTTATCAATTGGGTTTGAATTTGAATCTCACAAACTTAAAATAATTTTAGTCATAATTCTTTCTTAGCTTAATAACAAGCTAGCTTCAAGTTTCTTTCAACTTTTACATGGAATGATTAGGTAAAGCATGTTTATTTGGTGAGCTACAATAAACAAACTTCGGTGAATTTTATTGAAGTAGTTTTTTGGTTTGAAAGAAAAAGTTACAAGTTATATTCGAATAAAAAAGTTTTTTTAATAAAAAAACTCTAAAACAAAAAAACTTCTTGAATTAACTTTTAAAACTAGTTTTAAGCCTTTTATATACCAAATTACTTAAATACATTCTTTAATTGTTTTATAACTACCAGCTAAACATATCCTAAGAAGTGTTTAATAGTTTACATTCTAGCTTATGAAGATATTGTGTTTTACCGTCATCCACAACAAATTGATATATGCAAGACGGAGTGAAACAAGTGAAGCCAATTTAAAACTATAACATTTATCAATGTTGTTTTCACTGTTCATAAGCTGTAGCTTATGAATAGTTTTTTTTTTTAGTTTACAATTTTTTTACTTTGAATAATCATTTAGGTATTTTTTTTTCTTTTTATTTTTACAATATTTTTTTTCTTTTTATTTTTACAATATTTTTTTTCTTTAGCTTAGAAATTGTGTTTAGTTTTTTTTTTCTTTTAAGTTACAATTTACGGTGAGCATAGTTTTTTTATACTTCTAAGAACTCAAAGTGTTTGGTAAAAATGATCTTATGTTTTATTTATTAGTGTTTATTCGGTATTTGATAAAAAGTCCAACTTACCCAAATGTGTTCAATGTTATATGGTCTACCAAAGAAGTCAAAGATGTAATACTAAGATGTTTCGTAATAAAAAACGTAAATTTATGTTTTTGACGTGTAATTTTCACCAAAATTTCTCCTATCGATTTATGTTACATATATAACAACTACTTTTACTTAACTTATGTCGTTATATATGTTAACCCCTCAGGCATCCTCGCTCCCGCAACGCTGGGCTAAAAAACCTTTTTATATACAAATGGCACATTACCAATTTACCATTATCGAGAGGATAACATAGGGGTTACTTTCAGCCATGAACAACCTTGGAATGCCCTAAAAATGGTTCAAAATGACACCCAATACAACCGATGGCCAAGCCTACTTCCCGGCTTACAAAAAGTAGTAAAACGTCGAATTTCCAAAACCCAACAACCACCTCTTCCGATGCATGTTATGACTTAAACAACAATGATGACGATGATAACGAAGAAGATGAAGATGACAGGTTGTGATAAAAGAGCCTCAACCACTCATCGGGAATGAAATATATAATGAAAAAACTTAAAGTCGAAAAAAAGCTTTGACACTAAAGAAAATGAACTGAAACTAGAACATGAGGTTTGTTTCAAAAAAGACTTTGAGTTTTACATTGCCCCACATGATCACTTTATGTGACATGTTTTGAAGGCAACTTTGGCGAGAAAGAAACGAATTAGAGAATTGTACGGATGAGATGAATGAAATGTATTTTTATTAGTATTAATGTAAGTTATATATTATTATTAGCTTTAATGTTGTGAAATTTTTAGTTTTATTATTTGTCATATTTTTATTTGTATACAATTTATAAAAAATTTATTTTGTTAATAATTAAAAGTATAATAAAATAAATTTATTGGGTTAAATTGGATTAGGCTATTAGATATTTGGGTAAGAAAGAAAAAGAAAAGAAAAAATTGATGTGACGCTAATATAACATTTAGATAATAAAGAGAAAGATGAGTTATACACATAACCTGATAAATAACTTTGTAGTTGAAATGTGCGTGGGGAGGTTTTAAACTTAAACCGAACCCAAACCGCTAATTTCGGTTTTAGAATTTTGAAAACCATTGGTTTTAGTTTTGGCGGTTTTGTGTCATTAATGGTTTCGGTTTATAAAATGAACCCACCTCTTCTCGACCTATCGAACCCATTTGCTTGATCTAATTCTATTTTTACGTTTTAGTTTGTCATAACTAAAAAGAGATTGTAAACAATCATTTTATTTTAATAAATATTATATATTTATCTATAAACATAAGAAACAAGCTCTCAACCAAATCTACATAAACCTTAAGATTCACCCAAATCATATAACCAATTATGTCAAGAGTCTCAAAATAATTAATAAACTAGTAATAAATTATTAAAATACATTAAATATTTATCCCATTGTAAAAATATATTAAATATTTGGTGGGTTCGCTTTCTTAACGGTTTGGTGTTTGGTTAAAACCGAAACTGAACCGAACATCGGCTTTTGTAAATTCTAAAACCAAATCGTCAGTTTCAAATCGGTTTTGGTTTTATTAATTTGGTTCTATCGGTTTTAATGGTTTGGGTTCGGTTTTTCGGTTTCTATGCTCACCCTTACTTTATAGTAACTTCTGAAAACGTTTTCATTTTTCTCATTAAGCTTTTTAAGTAAACCAAACATAAATTTTTTGTGACTAAATAATCTAATAATATAACTCAGTAAATAAGTAAAACTAGCTAAACACCACCAAAATATATATAATATTCACAAGATATAATGTATCTATGTAACTCCCGAGTATTACATTAATTTTTGTCCGTTTTTAAGATTTAGGTATGATTTTGAAACATGCGCGATATTTTTTATTTAATACTATTTTTACGAATTTTTTTATCAAATAATACAACTTTGACGCTTAGATTGGCATTTTTTAATCAATATTGTTCGTTTTACTAAAACTTTCTAAGATCTCATTTTATTAATTTTCTTCGATTTAACTTTTTCATAATATGTAACGCTTGTTCATTTTTTGTGTGTATATATATATATTTATATATTTTGAAATGGCAGAGACACTCACCGACATAATATATATTTTGTGTATATATTTATATCACGTATTCTTTTTTTCTTTCTAAAATATAGGGGGATGAATGATGAATAATGAAGTACAATTAGATACATACTAACTATGGACCAAATTATACTTATAATACAATTAAAAATGATGGGCCATAATAACATACATTGGAATCACTTGTAATAATCAACGTTATAAGTAAAAACAAAGCAAAATCGAAAAGAGATTATGATGATATTTGATGGTTTCAAGACATACAAATGATTTATCAATTTCCCGATTATGTTTTCATGGTTATTATATTTACTATATTAATTACTTCTCAAATGTTTAATTAAAATGGATATATAAAGGGTATTGATATTGCCACTACTATCTTTAATTCATCCACTACACTTTTTTATCAATTTACTTTAATACCCCTTTATATATTATAACATTCTCAGGCCCTCATAATTATTTTTGAAAAAATAAAAATACTAATTACCTTATTTGTCGGCTACCCAAACGACATACTACCCCCCTTTTATTTTTATTTTAATATTAAACTATTTACGTGGACTAATATAATAAATATTAGCTCACTTTTATTTTGAAGTCATCTATTATTTTTTAGTTTTTTTTATCTACTTAAATCAAAATTTATCTAAATGCAATTTTGAAGTCATCTATTATTTTTTAGTTTTTTTTATCTACTTAAATCAAAATTAATCTAAATGCCCTAAAGTAATTTTTAAAATTTGAACCATTTCTTTACGTAAGCAACTTAATTTTTTTAAGAGATGCTATAGGTACATCAATTAGATAACGTATTATATATTTTATTATTTATATAAAACAAATCATACTAAAAGAAACTAATGCATCTAGTTGATATTTTGTCCAATAAAAATATTCAAACAAATACAACTTCAATTCATTTGTTCTACTACAATATCATGTCATCACTAGAAAAAGTTGGATATGCATTTAAATCAAGTAAGTTGGTCTCATGAGTTGTATAACTAACGTTCTCGGCAACTTCATTGTTTATTTGGAAGGACGGAGTAGAACTTGAAGGAATATGTGTTTGTGATGATTCCACAAGCTCAAATGTTGAAGGCTCTCGTGTAGTAGAACTTATTCCTTTTTTCTTTTTTGGTTTTGGAGGTCTTCCCTTTGCTCGACGAATCATCGGCTCAAAAAATGTATCCGATTCAGCCAAAAGTTTACTAATCATAGAAGTCGCAAATTCTTTTTTACTTAGAGGCCATGTTTGGTATCTTGAAGATAACTCACTAAGCAACTCATCAAATTTGTTGGCGTCATCATTGTTTGAATCATCTTCTGAATTCAGGCGTAATGTATCAATCCTCCAATGTGGATGAACGAGATCCAATGAAAGTGTCATTCCTTGCAAATTTTTTATCTTGTGAGCACAAGGAAGACCCATTGTTGCCATAAAATGACCAGTGCAATTAGCCATTGAACCTGGAAAAAAACTAGTCATTAAATAGTTAATGCAAAACTTAATATTGTGCAACAATGTAAAATTATATTCTTTGTAAATATTACCGTTTTTTATTTTCTCATATTGTGTATGCATCTCCTTTAATGCAAAGTGAGATACATGATATAGAAGCTCTCTAAAAGCAGGCACGTTACACTTATGAAGAACTTGAATTCTCTCACTTGCGAGTTTAACTTTAATCTCGTTGAATTCATGTTTGATGGCAAGACACATCTTTTCTTTAACTTCTTGAAATCCACCCGTAGAAACTTGTAGATACAATTTGAGTTTGGCATGAGCGCCTTCAGCCCTTGAAGATGAACGATTACCAAAATGCAAGTAATCTTCTGTCCAAGCACTAATAAACTTTTCTTTCCAAGGCAACCATGTATTTTTTATATACTCAATTGCAACTTTCTTGGTATGATAAAACAACTCAAATTCAGCCCAATTAATCTCAAAAAGAGTTGTTGTTGTTGAATATGCTACATTTTTCCAACTTAACATAAATATATCAAACTCTTCTGCATGTGCAAAATGCTTCTTGCAATGTGTCAACACATTCTTTTCAATATGCCAAATACATAAAAGGTTTGTCGTATTCGGAAATATCATCTTTATAGCATTCATTAATGCCAACTCTCTATCAGACATAATCACAGATGGTTCACGATTTTCAAGAATCTTTTTAAAGGCACTTAATGCCCAAATATAACTATCTTCATCTTCTCTTTCTAGAAAAACAAACCCAGAATAAAACGAGGTATTAAAACATGAAACCCCAATGATATCAAGGAGAGGCATGTTATATTTGTTGGTTTTGTATGTGCAATCCATCACAAATATATTTGAGAAGACTTTGGCTAGTTTGATTGATAAAGGATGTGCAATGAACAAATGCGTTATATGCCCTAATGAATTGTGTAAAATATCATAAATAAAACCCTCTTTTTCAAACTCTTCGAACAAGGCACTAATCATTGACCGATTTTTCAAGTTTTCCTTGCGTATTTTTGCCTTTAAGTTGTATATAGTTCGAGAGACTGAAGTAAGGTTTTGGTTTCTTTGACGCAAAGAAGAAAGAATTTGTCTTGGGGGTATGCCAGAAAGAGTCATGTTTTTTACACTTTGCACATCATCCGGTGCTAATCGACGAAATGATGGATGCCCGGAAATATCAGTAGATGGCTCATGGTTGTGAGTCAATATTTTTGCCTCAAGTACCCAAACACTATCGGTTCCTTTCTTACCAACAATTCGGAAGGGGCAATTGATCAAGCGCGATCCAGTGTTCCTCTTTCTTTTATCTCCGGTGCATACTCTATCTCGATATGAACCACCTCGATCACATTGCAAAATGATAAATTTGTCTTTTCTTGAATCTCTAACAGATAACCCATATCCTTTATTATAATAAAAATCCCGTACACTCTTTAATAATTCATCACATGATTCAAATTTGGAGTTAGCTAGATAGAGTTCTTCATTTTGCATCATAGGACTTGATGTATCCATTATGCCCATCTTTTCAATTAATTTAACATGAAACAAATATATGAAAGAAAAAAATTAAAATTTAAAACAACAACTAATAACAAGATACTAATCAAGATGATTCATATGACTTTAAGCTTTTTTACATGATTTAGTTGTGTAATCAATAACAATTATGCATGCAACTGGATAATATCAAGACTAAAGTTTAAGCCTATTATTATGCATGCAACAGTAAAGGCAATCGGAGTTGTTGACTAAAATTCTAAACCTATTATTATGCAACAGATAACTCAAATTCTACTAGATAATAGATTAACAAATAATAGATAATCTCAACAAAATCATGCAAACAAGTAAAGGCCATCGTTAAAATGATTTTTGAGCAAATATGATCAAGCGATAGTACTATCGACTATAGCATTGGGCAATACGATTCTTACCGTTTGATGTGCGGGAGGGATACTGGTGGAACTAGTACCGGCGACTGTAGCATCCGTCATTATGGCAGCGGGGGCGGTTGTCGGAGTGGCGGCGGAGGTCGGAGTGACGACGGAAGTCGGAGTGGCTATGGAGGAGATGAACCAGAAACAGGTACGGGTTATCGCCGGAGTTGCAGATGAAGAGGCGAACTTGAGTTGCAGAAGAACCAGAAATAGATACGGGCTATCGACGGAGTTCCGGAGTTGCAGATGAAGGAGGAGTTCCGGAGTTGCAGATGAAGGAGGCAAACCTGACTTCACTTGCCGGAAAGGTGGCAAACAAAAACCGATTAACATTTGGCGGAGGACGGGAGCAGAAATGGAGACATGAGGGTAGACGTCGTTTGGGTTGCCATGTAAAAGAGGAGTAATTAATCTAATATTCAAATAAAATTAAAGTTGGTAGGCTGCCGTTTGGGTAGCCGACAATTAAGGTAATTAGTTTTTTTATTTTTTCAAAGATAATTATGAGGGCCAAGGGATGAATATTAAAATATATTAAGGGTATTAAAGTAAATTGATAAGAAGATGTAGTGGATGAATTAAAGATAGTAGTGGCAATATCACTACCCATATATAAATGATAACTTTAATTTGTTACAAAATAATATATAAAGGTATTGATAGTTCCTTCGGTTTTATGTTCTTTTATAAAGAAAGATTTAGAATATGCGAAACATATTTTATTCTATTTTCGAAAGTTAATCTAGTGTGAATTAGAAAATATTCTCTTTCTAGGTTCTTGAATTCAAAGATGGTAATTCTTTTTGTGAGCACGCATTCAATAGCTTTTGTTCTCTATCATTTGCTCACTTCAATGTGTAGGTTATGATAAGAATAACGGACTATTTGATTTTGGAAGTTTTGAAATCATAAAAATTTTTAAAGCTAAGAAGGTGTTCATATATTGGTGAAGTCTGTTTTAAAGCTAAGCTATTGTCTTTTTAATGGTTTAAGTGCCGATTGAAGAAATGGAATGATACTATATGTTGTTTATCATGGTAGTCGGACCCAACAAGTATAGGAAAGAGGTTGACAAATTTTGAAGTTTTATATTCAATTTGAATATAGAACTTCAAAATTTGTTGTCTATCCATAGTTTGTATACACAACATCTATTTCATATGAATTTATAAGAAGTGAGTTATATTACCAATGAGTTGACGTAATCATCCAAATGAAGTCATCTGTACTTTATATAAAGACACATATATTAAAAAGTCTTAAAGCTTATGTTCAACAAAATACAAATAATAATAATGATAAAGGCCTGGATATAATAGTATAACATAAGATTGATGGACATTATGATTGGTAGGTAACGGGAGAAAAAATGGGCATCATCTTTAAATTTTGAGAGGATTAAGGAGGCCAATTAAGATAACGATATATGATAGACCAATTTAAAACTATAGTATTTATCAATTAAGATAATTGGAGGGGGTCAAACATGCTCTACACTCTCTACTTGCTCCACTTCTGATGTAAGAAACAAATGTATGTTGATAGTGTATATACATACCTACCTCCCTAACAATAGGTAGGTCCGACTTAATAAGAAATGCAATAAAACTAGCATTAACAATGTACTCATAATAAAGCCAAAAGGACAAGTATAAAGCAGCACGGGAGGCAAACTGTATTAATCAATTAACTAAACCATTTTTATGTCAAAAAAATTTTTTTTAACTAAACCATTCTAGAAGTATTGCATTAATCGCTCTGACCAGAATTACATCTGAATATTTAATGGTTGTACTTCATAAGTGACACAATATACCTCTGATCCGGTGGTTAATAACCACTTTACATCACTATAAACGTGACGGGAACGGGGACGATAAACGGGGATGGTGATAGGGATATGGAAAACCCGATTATTTAAACGGGGATGGGTTTGATGATCCCCGATCCGTTTACCCAATACCCGGCCCCGATTACCTGAAACCCGAAACTCGATTATAACTAATATTGATTATACATATATATACATACAATTAATTTTAAAAGAAAATATACAAAATCTTTATACATTTTCATACAACCTAATTTTAATCGTTGTCTTTATTTGGAATGTCTGATTTTGATATTTTGGATGCATTTAAATTGTTTAAGACTTTAATTTTGGTTCAGATATGTTTGTATTTGATAATGTTGCATAATTTGGTATAATCGTTTTCTAATACACATGTATAGCGGATTTGTGAATAACTTATTATTTATGTATGAAAGATCCAACAAATTATAATTAACCATATCTATATCTATCTATATATAAAAGACATGCAAATTTTCTAAAAATATCCATAAATTGAATCTTAATTAACCAATAACAACCTTCAATTTTAAAATTATTCAATTGGGAAGGGGCTAAATGAAAATTGTGAGGGTGTTTTATAAAACATGCACTACAAGAAAAATACGTTTTTGCCACGTGAACTTTTTGCGGCGACATATGTCGCCGCTAAAAACCCGCTAAACGACAAAATTTGGGCCCACTACCATCTGTTTTAAAGATGTCGCCGCAAAAAGGTTTTAGCGGCGACACGTAGCGCCGCTAAAAGGCTTTCCCTCTTTTTTTTCCCACCGAAAACCATGGCGGGATTAGTTCCCCCCTAAAATATTCATCGTCGCCGCAAATACGTCGCCGCAAAAGGATTTTCTTATTTTATTTATTTAATTAAAACGAATTTCGATTTTCTTTATTAATAAAATATATATGTCGCCGCTAAAGGCGTCGCCGCAAAATTTTTTACGAGATATAGGGTTTTTCAGCTTTCTTTCTGCCATTTACTTGCTCCCGTCTCTCTCTCTCCCGAAGCTCTCTCTCTCTCGAAACCACCGCCGGCCGGAGCCTATCTCAGCCGTGGAAACCGCCGAGCCCGGAGCTCTCTCTCACTCTCGTCGAACGCCTCTCGCCCCCGCTCCCTCTCACCGTCGAAATCGCCGCCGCCTCTCACCACCCTTCTTCCTCCGCTGTTCGGCCTCCTCCTCCGGCGCCGGCGACTCGTATTTGAGGTAAAAATCCCCTTTTTTTGTTTATAAATCTAGGGTTTTTGTTTTTAGATTCTTATATGTTTGTGTTTTGTTTGTTACAAGTTATCTCCTCCTCCTCTATTAGCCGCCGCCGTCGACCACCTTCTGCCGCCGCCGCCGCCGGTCAGAATCTTTCCACCGCCTCCGTCGACCTCCTCCTCCCCATTGAGGTATTTTTTTTTATTTATATATTAATGTTATATATTAATGTTAATTAGTTTAGGTTATTATTAGTTTGTGTTTTGATTATTATTATTTTTTGTTAGTAATTTAAATTATTTAATTGTTAATTAGTGGTATTAATTTATTAATCTAAGGCTATTGTTAATTAATGTTAGATTAATTAGTGTTAGATAATATTGTTAATTAATATTAGATTAATTAGTGTTAGATTAATTTACATTCATTATGTTAGATAATATTTTATGTTATAATTTTATATTATTGTTAATTAGTATTAATGTTTAAGTATTGTTAGTATACTAATAATGTGTTAAATAATTGATTAATCTAGTTGTTAATTTAAATTCATTATGTTAGATTATATTTAGTGTTATAATTTTAGATTATTGTTAATTAGTGTTAATGTTTAAGTATTGTTAGTATACTAATAATGTGTTAAATAGTTTATATGATGATGATGTTATAGTTTATTTGATAATGTTTGATTATTATCTATTGTCAATAATGATAGATTAGTGCTAATTACTTTTAATCTTTAATCATTGTTAGTACACTAATAATGTTAGAAATTAGATCAATGTTAGATTATTATTTATTGTTAATGATGTTAGCTTATTGTTATCAATTGTCAATCTTTAATTAGTGTTAATATTCAATGTTAGTGTTAATCTTTAATCTTAGTATAATAATAATGGTGGTAATCATTTAGCTTAGAATGCCCGCTCGAAATTGATTTAGAGATTAATTTCGGGTTGTCCCATATTGGGACTGCTATTTGAATACCTTATCTCATTTAGGATGTGAATGCTTGTTACATGGTTGTGTGTTTAAGAAAGATTCGGTTGTCATTTACTCTATGCTTCCCGGGTATATATTTCTTTATATACTTGGGAGCTAAGGGTAAATGCTGCCGAATTTTTCTTAAACAACCGATCATGTAATATGTATTCACATATGAGGTAAGGTATTCAAAAAGTGGGTTAGGACGGCCACCCTGCTATAAACCACTCACAATTTCTTAGTATAAAAATTTAATACATGAATTGTGTTCTTAATAATTATGATCTGATTGATCTAAAATTGTAATTGTTATTTGTAGAAACATACTACTTTGATTTATATAATTGTTATAATTGTTACCGGGTGGCTTGATTTATATAATTATTATTTATAAATTAACATTAATACTTGTGGCTTGTTCGTATATTTCTATTTTTTTTTCAGATGGCTTGTGTTGCTCGTGGCCACGGTGGAGACTGTGGAGGTGATCCACCTAATCCTAATAGGCAACCACCTTCCGGTGGTTGTGGCGGTGATGGAAAAAAAGGGCGTGGAGTAGCCCGGAACGTTGAGCTGAGAAAGCTATGGAAGAAGAATGGCAAAAGGCCTTTGCCAATTGACTTTGACGATGTAAGATTTAATAAAACGTGGAGAGCAATCGGGGACAATGCTGATTACTTTACCAGCTACCTGGGGACTTTAGTGAGGGATTCTATCCCATATTACTTCCCGTCATGGGAAAAAGTCCCCAAAGAACTTAAAGAACCGATCATTCCGTCTCTTCAGGTTCCACTTAAGTTTTTTTTTTATATATTGTATATTTGTAAAAATTGTACAATAAACTAACTTTATCTTATAATTTACAGACGTACTTTGACTTGCGGCCCCATATAGAAGATAATATAAGAGGTGGGTCATTTCGGTGGGAATCGACAAAATGGCTGGGGCAATGTATAGAGACCAAAAATTTAAGTTCAAAAAAAAATGGTTTGAGAAAAGAGGGGGGGTCTCGCAGGCACACCAACTGCGTCGAGATCCTCCTCCCAACATGGATCAAAGGGATTGGGATTTGTACGTCGACTATTATATTGGGGATAAAACCGTTCAACGCTCTATTGCGAACACGCAAGTTAGGGCACAGCAAGTACATCAAAGCTTGCATGGTCGGAGATCATACTGTCAGTATCGCTTCGAGAACGTAAGTCTATTTATCTCTAATTCTTAATTTTGATTGATATAATGATTGACCCGACCTGTTTGTGTGATATATTAATATTTATTTAGTATATAATGGTCGAGCCGTTTGATTGATATAATGATTGACCCGACCCGTTTGTGTGATATATTAATCGTTATTAAGTATATAATTATTGACCCGTTTCATTTGTTTATAGCGTGACCCGGAAACACAACAACCCCCAAGCTTGATCGAACAATATATGACAAACCATTCACGCAATGGTGTCTTTACATCCTCGGATGTTGAAGAAAATCATGTAAGTAATTATTTATACTTCATTAAAATTATTTATAAAATCTGATTTTTTCTTATTTATACACAGCGCCGTATGGTTTTCATGAGAGACAATCAAGTCGGGAGTGAGAACCCTATGAGCGAAGAAGATATTTTGAGGGCGGTGTTGGGTGAACGTCGAGGACACGTTCGTGGGGTTGGAAGAACATTAAGTTCTTCATCCGTATCTGCTGCACAATCTACCGCTCAATCCCAGCCTACGGAGAGATTATATTCACAGGCCGAGGTAGATAACATGTTAGGGGATGTCCGGCAGCAGCTACAGTCTCAAAGCGAACAACTGCAGCAGCTACAGTCTCAATCTCAACGTACATCCGATCTCTATGATATATTACAGGCGGCAGGTATAAATACTAATATTTCCTCAAGATCCGGACGTCAACCAACCACCGACTTGGCTGATATTGAAGAGTCTAGTGATGAGGATTAGATTATATGTTTGTTAGGCGAGTACTTGTGATTGTTTAAAAACGTTTTTGTTAACTTTCAAACTATCGTGTGTTCTACTTCGTTTGTTATTACGATTAGATACTTGTTTGTTAAATCGTATTGTTATACTTGTTGTTGAGTTCTGAACAGCAGATTTTCTGAATATTGCCCGGTTAAAAACGGGTGGAAAACGCAAAATGCAGCAAAAGCTGCTGATTTTATTTTTGCCTTTTTGCGGCGACACTGACGTCGCAAAAAGTACACATGTCGCCGCAAAACGTCCTTAAAAAAGAAATTATATATTTAATAATTAAAATTATACGTCGCCGCAAAAAACAAATGTGTCGCCGCAAAAAGATTTTATTTTAATTTATTTTTAAATTATATATGTCGCCGCAAAAAAATATATGTCGCCGCAAAAAAGTATCCACGTGGCGGAAGGTGGTCCCGTTGAGTGTCGTCGCAAAAAGTAAAAATTGACGTCGCAAAATGTTATTTGGGACGAAGTATTTGCGGCGACCTTTTTGCGGCGACATGTCGCCGCAAAATATGTTTAGCGGCGTTATTTTGGCTTTTAGCGGCGACAAATGTCGCCGCAAATGGTGTTTTTTTTTGTAGTGATGTAAGAAACTTTTAAGAAAATGTGAGGGGTTTTTTTTTAAATTCTATATTAATGTAATTAATTATAAGTTGTTTATAAATACTTTTAATAACTTGTGATATATTTTCTTTAGAGAAAAAAATAATTATATATTTAAGATCGTCTTATTTTTATCTACATTTTGATATAAATTTTATTGTAATATGACACTTTTTTAAAATTAGTATATTCTTAAGCTTTTGGTTATCCATTAATAGTAGTGAGTAGGTAATTTGAAATTTTTTGTATACGTATGCTACTTATATTTTTCTATTTGATTTTTTAATGAATTTCAAGTTTACTTCTCTAATAGACTAATACACGTGCGTGTACGGGTCTATAAACTAGCAAAGTCTTTAGCAAATAGATCTGTAGCATCCTCTCTTATGATGGTGAAAAAATTATATGGGCAATAGATGTGTTTTAGAAGTTTGAGTCAATTTTCACTTCAGAATTATTATATGATTTACTTCAACATTTGAATTTACTAAAAAAAGGCATCAGGTAATACATGAAATTTCAAATTAAATTATTATTGTTTTGGGTTTAATAAATTATATTTTGGTTGTTAAACTTCTATATATCCTTAAATCGGTGATCATCTTTATAGTGAAAATTAATTTCAGGATCGAACAATTTTGGTGTCAACAAATAACGATGTTGAGTATATAAATGATTACATGGTTTCCAAAATTGACAATAAGGAAACAAATTATTTAAGTTTTGATTTTGTCTGTGTTGAAGATTCGTCAAGTTCATTTGAGAAGTCTTTATACTCTTGAGATACTCAGCTCATTAAAAGTATTTGGTTTTCCTCATTACAAACTTTCTTTGAAGATTGGTGTTTGTGTTATGTTACTTAGGAATCAAAACGAGTCTAATGGTTTATGTAATGAAACAAAGCTACAAATTGTTTGGCTTGGTGCATATGTTATGAGGCCAAAATCATTTCTAGAAAGAACATTTGTGAAATTACATATATTCCGAGAATGAAAATGACTCCATCAGATATAAAACTTCCAGTTAAGTTTCAAAGGACGAAATTTCCACCGATATTGTGTTTTGCTATGACGATTAACAACGGCATAAATAATCACTTTCAGAAGTTGGTTTATTCCTCAGGAAACTTGTGTTTACACATGATTAATTATATGTTGTCATTTCACGTGTTAGAATTAAAAAGGATTAAAATTTTGATTTGTGATAACAGTGGTAATGTTACAAACAAAACAACAAATGTAGTTTACAAATAAGTGTTTCAAAAAATTTAGTTATTCTTTTGTTAAAAATGCTGACATATGTAAGTTTTCGGTGATATTTCATTTATTGCATTATTTTAATTTGAAAATTTAAATATCTCAAATACACTTCCGAAATACCCGTGCGTGCACGAATCAATAAACTAGTTAATACTATACAATAAGCAGATTACTTAAAATTTACTTAATGTTGACATTCAGCTAAGCATGCATATTCTAAAACTTTGCAATTGCAAGCAATATTTCACATGAGAATTCACACATGACGAGTTTCAAACATCAAGCCAAAAAATAAGAAAATAAGAAAGTCATCAAATGTATACATTGCTACATACTAGGTTTGTTATTAAATTTGATGATCTATATATCACGAAGAAAAATCGAGACAATAAATTAGTAAACGTCTACTATGCATCTTCAGAAATTGAAAGAAAATGAAAAATGAAACTACCTTTAATCAGTTACTCTTTATCTAGATCTAGGTTAACCGGGGCGTTCTTGAGGGGGTGCGGGATCGACGAGTGCACAAGCCCATATTTTGAAGGGGCTCAATTGTACTTAGATTTTATGTATTTGTGTATTATGTTATAATTATTCAAAACCTGCTTGATAAAAAGTAATACTAGAAAGACTAAAGATGTGTATCTGTAAGACAATTATATAAGGTACTAAATACATGTTTTTGCTGTTAAAAAAAATCATATTTGAAGTAATTATTTTATAACTTGTTAGCTCTCTCTCTCTCTATATATATATATATATAGGGTAAGGTTATATAAAGAAAATTCTTTAAACATAAAACCTAAAGAAATCTGGTAACCACACGTGGCATATAGTTTAGGGGTAAAAAAGAAAAATTAATATATATATATATATATATATATATATATATATATATATATATAGGGGACGGTTCAAACGAGAACTATTTTTCGTACGAGAACTGCGAGAACCAATTATAGTCATTGATCAAAGAGATGAAGGGGTTGAGATTAAAGAGTTGTTAATGGATAACCTTAAACTAATCAAACTTATCCTTAATTAATTAAGGGTAATTTGGACATTTTTACATTACCTCCATATTTTTTAAACTAATATATCTATGAAACGCAAAGGTGTTAAATTACGAAAATTATACCAAATTAACGAGAAAATTATACTCTTTAATTTAAGACCGATCTTGCTATACTTTTTCAAAACTTTTTTTCATGTGTTTGCTGGGTTTTTTTTAACTACAGCTCGAAATTTGCACATGTGCAAATATGCAAATATCGAGAACTGTGTTAAAAATTCAGCAAACGCAATTTTTTCCGAAAAATATATCATGACCGGTCTCAAATTATGTAAATGCATGTATCAAACAAAAACTTTTCAATTTTGTTTCAAATTTTTAAAGAACCGACAAGCCCACATACAAAAACTAGTGGACATTGTAAAAATTGGTGATTAGGAATTAGAAATCTTAAGTTGTTGCCTGTTTGACTTTAATTAAAGACATAGAGCACATAGCTCATATTGCTTCCCATATCCATTGCTTGAATACGGACACAAATGGTTGTTCTATAATCCTCTCATCTTCATCGCACATGAACGCCAAAGACAAATTAGAGAAAAGTGATGCGGAGGTGGTTGTCGGAATCGGTAGTGAAACAGTGAAGCAGATCTTGGAGGTCAACTAAATATGATTTTCGGTAGCCGAGCACCGGTTAGACGAAGAGAGTGAACTACTATTCTAAATTATAATTTCCTCAAATCTGATGAAGAATATTTTCAAAAAATAGCTTCAAGTTATACATTACTAAAAACCCTTAAAAGTTACTACATGACATATAAAAACAAGAGATAAATTAATTCATGCAATGTTGAATTAGAACTCACCTGACATGTAATCCATCAAAGATTCACACAGCTCAAATGAACCAAACAAGCAAATCAAATTAAAAATAGTGCTGGACGGAATTTAAAAGGTTGCAAGTAAACAACAGATCAATTAATTATATATAAATTGCAATCCTACTTTTACTAAGAAATCAATTCACGAAAGGGAAGATAATATCCATATCTTACGCAAAATAATGTAAAAACAGGTGGAGAGAGTGGAGCTCCAGCTGACGAAGGGAAAAGGGGCGCTGTCCATCACGTAACTGTATGTTTTGTTAATAAGACTAAATTGCCCTTTTGACTTTATTAATGATGTTTTGAAATGGATAACAAATGATAGGTCATAAATGGTTCTCGCGGTTCTCGTACGAAAACCAGTTCTCGTTTGAATCTTTCCCTATATATATATATATATATATATATATATCAACGTCGCCTCACAGCCCCCAACAAATTTAAAAAAACCACCCATTTACTTTAAATAATCATAACTCGTTCGTTTTAAATAATTTTAACCAAAAAATTATATCGTTAGATTCAGTTTTTCGTCCTCTTTCAAACAAGACCGGACTTGATATATTTCAGAAACTTTTTTTTTGAAATGCAAATTTTGCATTTTGCGCTGTGTTCATATTTTGCAGGTTATCCAGATGCTTCCAAAATGCAAAATATGAAATGCAAAATGCAAACCCAAAACTGATTCAATGAAAAATGCAGCCCAAAAATGCAAAATTACACATTCAAAACCAAAATGCAAAATCCGTAGAACGTAAAATGCAGAATACAAAAAACGACAAACGCAAAATATAAACATGCAGGTCTTCTAGATGCTTCCAAAATGCAAAAATCATAAAAATGCAAAATGAAAATCGAACATGATTCAATGAAAATGCAGTCCAAAATGCAAAATTACACATTTAAACCCAAAATGCAAAATCCGACAGAAACACTACCTGCTGCCCAAATGCAAACAAAATTTTCATGTTAAAATTTTTTTTAGAAAAATATGGGAAGAGTGGTCTTGTTTGAAAGAGGATTAAAAAAACTAAAAGATTGGTATAATTTTTTGTTAAAATTCACAAAACTTAAAAAGTTATGACAATTTAAAGTTTTTGGGGTTTTTTTTTAATTCGTAGGTTGTTAGGGGGTATTTTCCATGTTTGCCCTTTTCTTCTTAAATTAATACATGATAATTACAGTTTTATCATCGTTAAATCTCATCCATTGATTTTAATGATCAAATGGTCCAGATTGGTTCTTTGGGTTCTTTGTTTAAGATGAGGTTCTTTGTTGATGCAATATATATATATATATATATATATATATGGGAAATTTTTTTAGGGGATGATACATTCGGGAGAATAGATAATGTATTCGAGAAAAATCAGATAAGACATTCACTTCAAGTAGATGTATGATTATCTACATTTCTTCCTTCCCCATACCCCGCTATAGCGGGATTGGGTTCCGTTGTTGTTGTTATTGTTATGAGAAAATAATGCTTGAACGCTCATATTTGAAATAATTATTCTATAACCAATTAGCCTAAATATATATTTAGGAAACTCATTTAAGGAACGATGCATTCAAGAAAACAGATGAGGTATTCAAGAAAAAATTATGACGAATTCGGCAACGATAGCAAGCAATAGAATTTCATAATTGAGAAACAATACAATAACTAAAAAAATCTAATGTTGTGTTAAAATGATTTAAAGAATTCGATTGTTTTCCTAATGCAACTATTACATATGAAGACTTGTTGATTATTCCAATAATTGTGACATCTCTAGGAAAAAGTTTCTTAAAAATTAAGTTGTTGAAGTCCTACTTATGGTTTACAATATTAGAAATTTTTTTAATAGATTGACAATTATAGATATTAAGAACGAATTATCGGATAGTATTAGATTGCAAAGAATTAATCTACAACTTTGCTTCCAAAAATAGTAGGAAACCTCAAACTTTGTGTGACTACATTACATAAACTATTTTGCACTATCATTATTTACTGTATTTATTAGTGTAAAAAATATTGTATTAGTGAATTTTGTTTATATATACATTCCTCTTTAGGAGCCCATGTTCTCCTTTTCACACAGCGCCTCAAAATGCACGGATGGCCCCCTAAAATACTCAACCAAAATCAAGATTCGCCTAATTTGTGTGTAGCTTAACTTTGTAAACTAAAAATTCACGGATGACCTTTATTTTTTGTCCGATTTGACATTACTCAACAGTTTCCCTCTTATGTGTGACGTTCTTTTTTTTTCACACCTAACATGTAGATACTTATAGGTTACGTAGAGTCCGTGTGGTCTTTGACCAGCCACGGATGAATGTTGCTCTGATACCATGTAAGTTTATAATGGTTCCAACTCAAAATCAATTGATTATAAATTATGTAGTCCAGTACTTTTATTAAACACATTATAAACTCGCTTTTTATTCGTGAAAAATATTTAACACCTCTAACAACCTACAATCTATGTATGTAAAGGATTACCAAAGATGTTTTCATCTAGAAAGACCATAATGAACACTTATTAGTGTCCTTATGTTTAGGTGCTATCTATCAAGGTAGGTCTAGACTCTCCAAAATTGCTTCCAAGTTAATAATATATCATGTGAAGTGCTTACCTTATAATCAATAATGTACTCCAATACTCTTATTAGACACATTATAAAATCACTTTTTATTCGTTTAAGATGTTATTTTAACACCTCTAACAACCTACAATCTATGTACATAAAGGATTACCAAAGATGTTTATATCTAGAAAGACCATAATGAACACTTATTAGTGTCCTTATGCATTAGGTGCTACCTATGAAGGTACGTCTAGACTCTCCAAAAATTGCTTCCAAGTTAATAATATATCATGTGAAGTGCTTACCTTATATGGGTCAACATATATTCATTTGTCATTTAACCTTCATTCATTTCGAAGACGTTGATCTGTTGATGATATGATGGCTACCTTTCTACTTTATTACTATTATTAAAACATCATCTATTAGTACAATAAAATTAAATAAGTTGTGTATATATCCTTCATGTGTTTGTGATAAACTCCTAAAAATGTCTAGAATTGTCTAATTTTATTTTATTTTTATTTTTTTTAAGATAAGCTTTAATGTCTCTGTTTAGTTGCAAAGCTTAAAGCTTTTATTTTTAACAATTTAATTTTTTAAAAGATTCAAAATGAAAAGCTACTTGAACTATACTATAAGCTTTTAAAAACCAAATTACTAGATAACTTTTGAATAATTTTGTATCTTCTTTTTTAAGTTTAATTTTTGTGTTATTATCTATATAATCAATTCTCAAACTAAATCACTATTCATTTCAATTTTAAATTTTGACACTCAAATTTATTTATTTTTTATTATATATCCTTAACCAATTTTTCATTTTAACCCTCAAATTTATTTTTTTTATTATACACCCTTAATACAACTAAATCATTATTCATATAAATTTTTAATTTTAACTCTTAATTTTTTTTTATTATACATCTTTAAGTTTATATAAATTACATTTGATCTAATACAACTATTTACTATTATATACAAATTAATTGGTCTTTAGCTTTTTACTCCTACTTTAAGTTTAATGATTCGAATACTGTTATACATCATTTCGATTTTTTAATTCAACCCTTAATGAATTTTCACTTTTTACCCTTCAGATTGTATATGTTACTTTTGATCTCATAACATTACTATCTGATGTAGCTCCATATACGTATTGTAATCAACAAATACAGTAAATGCATGTTAACCTAAATTTTTTCTATGCATTCTAACTTTGAACAACCATCTTTATATTATATTATATATAAATTAAATTGCTAAGAATATGATTATTTGTATATCACCCGACGCAACGCGTGGGCTTGATATACCTTGTTTATGTCATTTTACATTGTTTTTTGTTACAGACATCACTAGTTTGTCAAATATTTTTTTACAAATAAAATTCTAGTTTTCAGCTCTACATAAAAAGTCCATCTCCAGCTCTAGATTCCAGCCAGTTACACCAACAACCCTATCTCATAAAATAACAATGAACTAATTAACTAATGAAATGAATAATAATTTAATAAAAGTACTACATAAACTTAAAAGTTAAATAAAAATAAACTAGTCGCATCCGTATTTTTTCTTATTGCTTTTTTTTTAGTTTGTAAGCAAAAGACTAAGATGTTATCCCCTTGTTTCTAAGAGAGATGATAAAGATATGGATAGACTTTTTCCTTTATCCCTACCAACTTTAACTTGGTCATCATCATTTTGGATGGTTTTTAACTTCTCATATCTTCTCATGAGGAAACCCGTTGTTCGTCGTCATTCTATATTTCGGAAGCATAAGTTCATTGCACGATAGTTTTTGTAGGAATTTGTTGTGAAAGTGTAGGTAAAATTGTGCTTGATAATAAAATGTAGCGAGCAAAAATATGGGGTGAAATGGTAAATGGTCATGTTTGTGAAAAATTTGTTTCAGTTTGGGAGGTGATTTTCAAGTGTAGTTTTTGCCAAATGGTATCTGGTGTTTAAGATACTCTCCTAAATCTTAGTTCAAATTCCATAGTAAATAAAATTGTAGATTTAAAAGTAGCCTTAATCGATTTTAAAAGATGTACAAAAGAAAAGTATAGTGTTTATACGATAGAGAATAGAAAGAGGGAGAAAAAAGTGATATGACCAGACAACCGTAGGACCCTTCTCTCCTTTTCTTTCCACTTGTAAAATTAAAATCAAACAAAATTTTCACACTATTCAACTGTGAGTTCTTTTTAATAACCTGTTTTCGAAATCTAAAGTACAAAATAAATACAGAAAATAAATGAAGAACAAGATGATCTTGCTATTTAAATCATCTCCAGAATGTCTAAAGTAGAAACATGAAAGTAAATATAAAAAAGATGAAAATTAAAATATGTGATCATCCCGCGAAAGAGAACAATTAGCTCTGAAGTTCATTTGGCCTTCTTTACGGCCTGCGATCTTTCATTTTCGTATGGATATTCAGGTGGGGCCGTCCACAGACCCCACAAGATGATTATGTGTAAACACAGAAGAGTGATGGAGGAGTAGACAGTGGAGGGGAAGACATTCCAGCACAACTCTACCCCTGCAAACAACAACAGCCTGCAAAACCAGAAATAAGCAACTCTCACTGATCTCTAAATGATCATTTATGGCTGAACGAGAGTTTTTTTTTTTTTTTAATAAAAGGATTTCCCGCTTTAACAAATTGATTCCCGAGGGAGTCGAGCTATATTATCCAATGATCGAAGATGTTTATGCAGAGAGGATTGAAACTAGGCCTTTTTGAAGATTTGAGTATGAATAACTGAAAATTAATACTGGTTAGTAGGCTGACTTACCGTACTATTGTTGGAAAACGTGTTCTCCATAAAAGATATGGTAAGCTACAGAAATACCTGCATAAAACAAAGAATATCGTTGTAATTGTAACATTCCAAACTTTGTCATAAAGGATTTCCTTTTCAGTTTAAATCATTTAAGGCTTAAGTTAACCCATTCACAACTTTCTAGTTACCAATTAGTTGTTGATTTGTTATCTTTAAACCAAACAATAGTGTTCTTGAGCTATTTTCTACTAATTCCAGAGAAACAGAGGTATTAGATACGATAACATAACAATGCTAGACTGCTAGTTACTCAAGGAACAGGATTTCAATTCCCGGACATGAGTTTAATCTTATCACTTCCCCAATTCAATTTATCCTATGATTTTGACATGGCCATTCTCCTATTTGTAGCACATCATCATAATGTTCAAAGCCGTATGAAATTATAAAATGTGTAACATTTTGACATACAAAATTACATTTTATGCTATCAATTAAGATGTTGATATGAAGTCGGAAATGAATAAAGAAAAAAAACTTACCAGGAGTAGAATTGGTAATGCAGAGACCGGGCACAAACAATGCCAATAAAATTGCCAGTAAACATAGTTGTAACAATATCTGTGTTATTAGTCAATAGTTACTGTTAGCAAACTTTGACAAGCAAAGACAAACGGTACAAAGTCAAAGGAAGGCACACATACGCTCTCCTTTGAGAAGCTTCAATTCGCTGCTAGAATTGTAACTTTTATTAAGAGGGAATGAACTGATAATACTGGTTTTCAGCCGCACTTGATATATAGAATGCAAGAGAGAGATTAATCCTCCTTCATGTCTGTAAAAGGTAATAACAATTTAAAATGGCGGTCATAAGATAAAAAAGTGAGTTTATATCTCTTCCTTTTCATACCAATGAATTTGCATAAGATCTCATACTTACTTGCACCATCTGTAATTCACAAAAATCATAAGAAGACCAAGATGAGCAACTAGTAAAATGAGAGCAAAACCCTTTGATACAAAGATTGGTTCTGGGACAAATTTGAAGTTGACAGACCTGATAAAGTAGAAACAATACTATATTTAGTAACTTTGTAACTGATATATCCACTACAAAAACTTAGATAAATTACGAGGAAACATATTTATATGACTACATGTAATAATTATAAACTTAAAAAAATTCTAATTGATTGCGTAAATTTGCAAAAGTTGGGCTTAGAAAGTTACCAGAAGTGGATAAATACACGTCCAAGATTGAAGGCTTTAGATAGATATGCAATTGGATATGACCACAGAAACGGTAACCCCAACAGAATCTGCAGAATGAACAACAAAAGATAGAAATTAGAAGTTTGATACATAGAATGTACAGATGGTACACATCACAGTTTCTTATTGCAAATAAACATAATTGTATAACATGAGTAATCATAAGCACCTGAACTAATGCTGCACCTGTTAGAGCGGAAATCACCCCAACAATGTCCATAGCCTGTATTAAAAGTGATACACTGAAACAGATAAATGGTAGCTTAAGTAAATTACTAAATATCTATAGGAACCAGAAACAAAGTTTAATAAATTAGATAAAATCGTTTAATGTACCTTAAGCATGAGAAGGAGTAAAGGTGGAGCATAAAGAAGCACATTCATTTTCACTGAAACAGCTGCGCTGCAAAACAGAAAACAAAAGCATAGTTAAATGCGTATTGGTTTCATAAATTCAAAACGCACAATGGATTTTTGTTAATGGCTATGAAATAACAAACCTGAAAATAATCAAGCCCAGATGCCATTTCTGATAAAGAAGTGGAATCAAAGACGCATGGAGAAGAGTCATAGCAAAACAGTCATTGAACAAACGAAGCACAAAGATTGAATGCAATCTCTTAGATAAAGATAGCAAAGTGAGAGACCACCAAGGTAGCTGCAAAAAGGAGAAAATCGGGATCCTAAAGTAACTATTTAAATGTACATCAAATTGACTGTTTAAGGGCCTTTAAAAAAATCTGTTTAAGGATCAAAAATATGTAAACGAACAAAAATTCTTCATACCACATCCGTCTTCACATAAATGAACAGCAATATTCCAAGATTCACAATGTAGAGAAAACCAAAGAGAATCTGAGATAACAAGAAAAAGTGTCAGCCAATGGTGAAAATGTAGTAAGATCCTCAAATTTCTGTGATTGTTAATACTCAAATACTCAATACAACTATAATAAGTTCAAATAAAATCTCAGTAAAGTAGAACTTTACATTATATGATTCAGGACCAGTTCATCTAACACCAACTTTTGATCAGAGATTAAGAGCCTAATCATGCAAAAAGGCTCATTACAAGTGATTCAAATGAGTATCAAATGCAAGTGAACTTCACCTGGGCAGGATAGACTTGGCTTCCTGTAACATATTGTATGGCGGAGTATATATACAGAAATCCAGCTGGGTAAACCAAAGGTCCTGTATCCCCTTTCAGATTGCTGTAGTCTCTTTCTCCTTCAATGAATCCGTCAACCTGTATGGTCACTTATACCATTCTGAGTAAAACCGAATTACACACTTCTTTCATTAATCCATTTGCAGTAAAACAAAAGGTTGCAAATTGGATTTGGTGTCAAAAAGATTTCTTTAAAAATGCAAAATTGATATAGACTTCAATCAAATTCAGCACCAACATTAATCTATGTGTACCACTAGATGTCACTTTTATCTAATTATGATTAAGTTGAAATTTGAAAATTGATTGAGGTAAATAAATGTATGGTTCAATCTATACCCAAGCCTCTGATTGTTCGAAATGGGGTGATCACTTTGAAAAGGCACATCCAAACACCCCAAAACGTAAATGTAGTTGGTTTTTTCCTACTAATAGGCAATCTACATCAATTTTATAGATAACTTGTTATCCAGATCAAAACGCAGCTCTTCTGTGAAGTAAGAAGGTGGAGGTGGTGGTGGGGTGTGTGTGTGTGTGTGTGTGTGCGTGTTTGGGTTGGGTGGAGTGGGGAGGAAGCCCCCAAACAATAGCTGAAATCGATTCTCACCTGTGACATGTAAGCATCCCAATCAATCTTTGTATCTAAAATTGATCAGAATCCAAGTATTACAGATACGGATTTGTATGTAATAAGCAAAATTCAAAGATATTGTGATAGGGCACTTACAAGGAACATAGGCGATGATGAGGGCGGTAAGGAAGGCATCGGCGAGAAGCAAAGCGCAAGCGAAGGGGATTTTGGGATTCTTGTAAAGCTTTTGAATAACAGTTTCTGATCTTGTTTGTGGAGGTTTTCTTCTGGGTACGGAGGAGGTCGCCATGAAAGGGCGGAAATGAAGATCGACAGCCGGCGAAAGGTTGCTCCGATCAAAAGACCTGTGTGTAAGTAAGTAAGTAGACAAAAGTAGTCCCTTGACTAATGGTCAAATGTCACATTTAGTAGAAACCAACGGTCCTTTGATTAAACCCTAGATGACCTCCCTCGTCACTATTTCGATTCATTCTTTCGATCTGTGATCGAGAGTCGAGAGTTCGAGCAGTGAGCCATCGACATACTCAGATACTGATTTTTTTTTTTTAGCGAAAGATACTGATTATTGACTCTAATCGGTATCGGTTTAGTTTAATATACAATTTATATGGGTGTTCAAATATAGTAATTACTTCTAAATATTTTATATATTAAAAAAAAATACTCTAAGAAAACTTTACATTATTTACATTATGGTTCCGTTTGGTTTTATTGGTGGGTCGATTCTCTTTTTTGGCTTGGTAGTTATATTTATTGTGATGAGTCAATATGTGACGGTCATCGCGTGGGTGAGGGGTGTTTTTTGATTGTTGGGGGCTAGCCGTTTAGCATTAAACATATATATATATATAGGGGAGGGTTCATGCGAGAACCGTTGTTAGTGCGAGAAACGTGATAACCAATCTCGGCCGTTCCTTGAGTATAGGAAGTTTCATGGATGGTGAGCGTGGAGGGATAGAGTGTGGCAGAGTGCATGTGAGGAATTCATGGGTGGGCAATGACATTAAAAGTGGGGACAATTTGACGGCTCAGATTGGTTCTCGCGGTTCTCGCACTAAGAATGGTTCTCGCATGAACTTTTTCCTATATATATATATATATATATATATATATATATATATATATATATATATATATATATATATATATATATATATATATATATAGTGTTAGGATCAAGGGAAAACACTCTTAAATAGAAAACAGAGAGAACACTTTTGAAACTTTGATTTCATTGATCAGATGGTTCAAAAATTGTCACAATTTATTTAGGCATTTGATTCCATTGATCATCAGATTTAAAATATGTCACGTTTTTTTTTATAATATGTTCGAATATAATCCTGATGCATCGATGCATACAAAAGTGTTATTTGATGCATCAATGCATCCAAATTTTTAAATTGTTAATAATTATAGAAATAATTTTGATTTTAAGATTTAGGATGTAAAGTTAACTTTTGGGTAGCTATGGGTGAACATGAACGTAAAGAAGAAATAATAAATTACAAGTTTACACGTGTTCTCTCTGTTCTCTATTTAAAAGGGTTATCCCTTGAACCTCACCCTATATATATATATATATATATATATATATATATATATATATATATATATATATATATATATATATATATATACATATATATATATAGGGTAGGGTTATTCTACAAATAAAAAAAAGCTACTAAATGTAAGGTGAAATCTGGATCACAGATCTATTCAAAAGTAAAATAAAAAAGTCACCATTTTGACCAATAATTTCGGAATTAAAAAAATATAAAAAGGTTAAAATGGTAATTTAAACAATAAGAAAAGACACAGAAAAGCAAAATAAACGTCTGCCGATTTAACCAAATTCTCTCCGATCTACTTCTCCGGCGATCGACTTACGCAATTAAAATCACTGTCATCGATTGATGCACATAATACAACCTTGGTTCACAGGTTACATTTGAAGCACAAATTACAAACATCTGAAGCACATCGACATAGAACAGTGCATCCATCGAACTAAAAATGAACATATCAGACATAGAAAATTGATGGAGATGAACAAATTTAAGAGCGATACATTAAAAAAATGATGAATACAGTATCTGATACATTAGATGCACAACCTTAAAATAAAAAATGGTGCACTGGTGGACATAACCCTAAACTAAAATCAGTACCAGCGTTGATGCACAACAAATTTGATGGCAGATATGAAGCCGACGACTTGGAAGCAGTCGCAGGGAGGAAAGACGGAGTCAGACTCGAAGGCTTTTGTGCATCTAGCAACGGCGATGGCAGATCTGAAGCCGATGACTTGGATCGACGGCGGCAGTTTTAGGGTTGCAACTAGGGGGCGGTGAAGGATACGACGAAGGGGTTACCTACAACGGCGAATCTGCATCGCAAACTGGAATCGACGCAACTGGAGAACCGTCGACGCAACTGGCGGCAGGGCTGCGCAAAGCTGCGGCTGCAATGGCGGATAAGCAAAGCCGCGAACGACGGCGGCGGTGTTGGTTCGTACATCGGCGTCGACGAAGGCTTACAGAAGGAAGGAGGCGTTTGTGAGGGGGAATGACGGCGGAACAAGAGAAATCTGAATTAAGGGCTTGGGAAGGTAGATAAGGGCGACGACAGTTCATTTGGAGAGGGAGTCTTGGAAATAAGGAGGTTTTCTAGGGAATTAGAATCAAATTTAATGTGATTAAAATACCTATATTGCCCTTTTAATGAAAATGCCACTTGTCAAACCCTCCTTTCTCCTTACATTTTGTACCCTAAATTTTTTTTTACTTGAAACCAATTCTATATATATATATATATATATATATATATATATATAGGGTATGGTTAAACAAAGAAGCTCCCTTAACCATAGAACCTAAATAACCTCCTCTCGTGATGACACGTGGCACATAGTTTAGGGGCAAAAAAGGAAAATAAAAAAAAACCAATTTCATCGTCGCTCACAGCCCCTCCCCCAGCAACCCCAACAATTTAAAAAAAAACCCCCACTTACTTTAAATTATCATAACTCGTTCGTTTTTAACAATTTTAACAAAAAAATTATACCGTTATATTCAGTTTTTCGTCCTCTTTCAAACAAGACCGGGCTTGATATATTTCAGAAACTTTTTTTTTTTACATGTAAATTTTGCATTTTGAGCTGTGTTCATACTATATGCAAAATGCAAAAAATCGAAAAATATATAATGTATAACGTAAATGCAGAATGCAAAAAAACGAAAAACGCAAAATATAAACATGCAGAATGCAAAATCCGTAGAACGTAAACCTAGAACCGTAGAACGTAAAATGCAGAATGCAAAATATAAACATGCAGAATGCAAAATATAAACATGCAGAATGCAAAATTTGTATTTTGAGCTGTGTTCATACTAAAATACTATATATAAACATGCAGAATGCAAAATATAAACATGCAAAATACAAAAATTGCATTTTGAGCTGTGTTCATACTAAAACGCAAAATATAAACATGCATAATGCAAAATATAAACATGCAGAATGCAAAATTTGCATTTTGAGCTGTGTTCATACTAAATGCAGAATGCAAAAAACGAAAAACGCAAAATATAAACATGCAGAATGCAAAATCCGTAGATCATAAACATAGAACAGTAGAACGTAAAATGCAGAATGCAAAATATAAACAAGCAGAATACAAAATATAAACATGCAAAATGCAAAATTTGCATTTTGAGCTGTGTTCATACTAAATGCAGAATGCAAAAATCGAAAATAGCAAAATATAAACATGCAGAATGCAAAATCCGTAGAACATAAATCCTAAACCGTATAACGCAAATCCGTAAAATGCAAAAAACATACAGAATACAAAAAACGTAAATCTGTAAACCCAAAATGCAAAATTCCGTACACAGAAACACAACATGCTGCCAAAATGCAAAATCTGTACACAGAAACACTACAACTGCCAAAATTCAAAATTCTTAGATGCTTGATTCATTCAAGCCTAAATGCAAAATGCAAAATCCGTAATTTGCATTTTAAGCTGGGTAATTCAAACCATGCAGAATGAAGAATACAAAATGCAAAAAACATGCAGAATGAAAGAATGCAAAATGCAAAACACATGCAGAATGCAGAAATACAAAAAACATAAAGAATACAAAATGCAAAAAACATGCAGAATGAATAATGAATAATGCAGAAAGCAAAAAACATGCAGAATGCAAAAAAAAATGCAGAATGCAGAATGTAAATCCGTATAAACATGCAAAATGTAAAAAACGAAAAACGCAAAATTTATGATCTGAGACAAACCATTTGCGACGACTGCAAGGTCATTAGCGACGAATTTGCTTATTTGCGACGACAGATTTAACTTCATCGTCGCTAATTTCTGATCTGAGACGAACCTTTTGCGACGACATTCAGCTCATTAGCGACGACATTCAGCTCTTAGCGACGAGCTGCCAAAATACAAAAAATGGTGTTTTTCCTGTACAGTTGCCAAAATGCAAAAAAATAATTCATTTTCAAAAAAAATTTAGAAAAGTATAGGAAGTGTGATCTTGTTTGAAAGAGGATTAAAAAACTAAAAGAATTGTATAATTTTTTTGATTAAATTAACAAAACTTAAAAAGTTATGGCAATTTAAAGTTTTTAGGGTTTTTTTTTTAAAATCATGGATGTTGGGGGGGGGGGGGTAATTACATTTTTGCCCTATTCTTTCTAAATTAATACATAATAATTACCGTTTTCCAATCGATCAATCTCATCCATTGATATTGATGATCCAAAGGTCCAGATTGGTTATTTAGGCTCTTTGTTTAACACATGGTTCTTTATTGATCCAATTTCTATATATATATATATATTTCTTCATCACATTCTATAAATACAACCATTTATCTATTATTTTTTCACACCTATTTTCTTATTCTTCTCTCAAACTTTAAATATTTACATACATACAAATTTGTCATCCAATTCTAGTTCGTTGTTTAATTCTTCGGATTATTATGACACGGATTTGGAGATCAATCAAAGGGAGGCAAATTTTCTCACCGCTTATCGTCAAACGAGAACCAATTTGTTTTTTGGATTATCCAAGGCGGTTATCGATGCGGTGCGTGACTATGGTGAAGTTAGCTCGAGTCAACCAACGAGAAGGCGAGGACCGGATCGAGTTAGAGATCGTGAAGCTACACACGACCAACTTGTAGCAGATTATTTTGCGGATAACTGCAACTACAACGACGACACGTTTAGACGACGTTTCAGCATGGGAAAACGACTATTCACACGGATAGTTACGGATCTTGAGGGATGACATAATTTTTTCAGCAGGGTTACGATGCTTGAGAAAGAAAATGTTTATCTCCCTTGCAAAAGTGTACATCGGCAAATTCGGCAAATGGCGTATGGGATGTCCAACGGATTTGACGAGTACTTGAAGATGGCGGATTCAACCGCACGGCTATGCCTAAAAAACTTCTGCAAAGCTATCATCACTCTTTATGGTAAGCGATACTTACGTAAAACTTCTTACCATGATATTAAGTTTTTGTACACCGCACATGAGAGTAGGCACGAGTTCCCCTACATGTTAAGAAGCATAGATTGTATGCATTGGGAGTGGGACAACTGCCCAAACTCATGGCGAGGACAGTACATGATAGGTGATCATAATAAACCGACTCTTCTTCTAGAGGTGGTTGCATCACAGGATATTTGGATTTGGCATGCATTCTTCGGGATGGCCGGGTCCAACAATGACATAAATGTGTTAAACCAGTCGTCGTTATTCAACGATGTATACAATGGGCGAGCACCGCAGTGCCCTTTTAAAGTAAGCGGAGTACAATACAAACACGGCTACTATCTTGCAGATGGGATATACCCCGAATGGGCTACTTTTGTCAAAACCTTCAAAACACCTCTTGATCAAAGACGAGTAAGGTTTTCTACCGCACAAGAAGAGGCAAGGAAAGATGTGGAACGGGCTTTTGGTGTGCTTAAACAACGGTAGCAAATGATACAACACCCGACGAGATTGTGGCACCTGGATAAAATACGTAGAGTAATGTACGTTTGTATCATATTACACAATATGATACTGGAAGACGAAGGTCACGTGATTTGCCAATTCGACGAAAACGTTAATCAACCAAACGTTGAAGACGACGTACAGATTAGCGAACAACAATTTGAGGCTACCGTCCGAGAAGCCTGAAGTGTGGAAATGCATCACAACCTTCGATCGGATCTAATCGAGCACATTAATCTGCTTCCAAGATGGAACGACGACTATAACTAGTAGTTTTTATTTAAATTAATGTAGTTATGTTTTTTTATGTAAGTTGAAATATTTGTTTGATTTATAAAATATAATATTTTATGTTATATTTGTCTTGCAACTTATTTTTAATAATATTTATAAAAACTAAATATGTTAATTAAAACAAATATAAGAAATAATAAATAATAAAAATAGAAAAGGATGTTGAGCATGCGATGGATGCAGAGGTTTGTATGATTGGATGGGGAAATAGTGAAGGAATGATGTGACGCTGATATGGCAGACAAAAAAGTATGTGAAACATGTGACGGATGCTGATAGTCTTAATATCATCGTTGTGGTGGTAATGAGGTTTTCTATAGTTATCCATTTTACTTTTTTTATTCAACAAATATAAATAAAGATAAGTAACTAGGTATGAGGTTTAACAATGATTATATGTTATCATTAGTTATGTTAATATAATAACTAATTATGATAGTTTTAAATGTTTACTAGTGTTAATGCAATAATGCTCCTAGTCTCTAATAACAAATGGTCTTCATTTTCTATATACCAACATAACAAATTGTTGGTATAAGAACGATGATTTCGAAATAATTTAATTTATAAACGAACTAAGCTACTAAATATATAAATAAGAGGTAATGTCTATATCATAAAAAATTTCTTTTAACCTAACGAAAAACACCATATACTAATACAAATCAAAATTAAAAAAAAATAGATATATTCTGTTCAACACCGCCAATTATACGTAGCCTTAAGTTTCTATAGGAGAGAGGCAATTGGAGTCGACTAAATCCTTTAAAGTGGATAAAGCATTTGACCACATCATACAAATTAACACATACGTGGCGCTGCAGCAGTCAACCTACGTGTCCAGCTCACTCTCTATTTGCAACCTCACCATCGTCTCTCGCCACGTGTCACCCCTTTACAAACATCTTCATACAAGCTAGCGAAAACATACCAGCTATATAAACGCCAACCCCTGAAAACTCAATTCAAACATTCCTCCTCCTTTAATTAATCTCTCCGCCGTTGATCTGCCGTGATCACAAAATGGAGTCCACCACTCAGGAACTGAAACACAGAACCACAGACCATGACCAACCTCCGATCACGCCTCAACACGACGACAGCGACACCAAGACTCAAAAGAAGCCGCGACGGTCGTCCATGCCAAGACGCGGCATCCGGTCACTGGCTGTTGGGATCGCCGTCCCGTTAGCTCTCACCTTAGCGAATATCTCAATGTTCGGGTGGAACCGCAGCTATCATACCATCGAGAAGCCGTTCTGGATCCCGCCGTTATGGGCTCTACATTTAACGTGTCTGTCTTCGGCTTTCGTGATGGGTTTATCGGCTTGGCTGGTGTGGGCCGATGGTGGGTTTCATGAGAATCCGACTGCGATGGGGTATTACTTGAGTCAGCTGGGTTTAAGCCTGGCTTGGGACCCGATATTCTTCAGGATGGGTGCGGCTCGGTTGGGGTTGTTGATGTGTTTGGGTCAGATGGCGACTATGTTCTCTTGCTCTCGGATGTTCGGGCGGGTGAACCAGACCGCGGGTGACTTGGTGAAGCTTTGCCTGGTGTGGTCTGGGTTTCTAACGCTTGTGAATTTATATTTCGTAGTTTAATCCATGCAGTAATTAAAGATCGATCGAGTTTATATATATGTAAACAGATGTTTCTAGCTGCTGTAATTTGTATGTTTTTCATGGGTTTTAATTACCTAAATATCTATGTACGTACATATGTTTGAGCTGTATTAAGTCGATTATGCATTAACCTTTCACACAAGTATATACTAAACATAATCCATCGTGCGTATATATTTAAAAAAACGTGTGTTCACTGTTTTAATTCAATAACGAGTTTCCTTCCAGGTTATACACCGAGAATATGATTAATCAAGATCAAGAGAATATGATTTATCATGTTGCGAATCACAAACATGGGTATTAACAGAGTGTAAATTAAGACATAGGTGAATGTGTGTGTGTTACGATCGATTCTTACTGAACATACTGTAAACTCACGTGTTATTCACTGTTATTTTTATCGAATCGAATTAATGTAAAAGTTTTGAAACGTATCTAGTCAGACTCGCCAATTACGAAGGTTTTCTAAGCCGGGAATGGAGGCGGCCTATATACCTTCGGCAATCCTATTTGGAGGCGGCATACCTTCGACATGCTTATTTAGAACTTGGTACGAAGGGACAAGTCACCCGCCACCATTCAGTACAGAATAAATCAACATGTATCCGGTATTTGAACGGTATTATTAAAGCGTGTGAAGCATGGGTAGTATGGAGCTTTAAGTATAGGTAAAGTATGTAGGGGTTATGCTGATATTGCGTTGATGTGACGTGAAATATGGGATGTTAGACAATTAGCATCCAACTCACACTTACCATACCAAATTCACTACCACATCAGCATCCACATCATGCACCACTTCAACCCGTCTCTAACTTACAAACCTCTACATTGAACCCTATTTAACCCTCAATTTTTTTTATTTTTCTTTTTTTTCCCAAATATTTTACTCTAGTTTGGGGGAAAGAAAGCAAAAGAAAAAAAAAAAAGAAAAGAAAGCCGCAACTTCTCTCCAACACGCTAGTCACCCAACCAGAGTCGACCTTAAAGGGGACGATGGTGTTTCCGTAGGGTTAGAGAGCTAGCTATGCTGGTAACAAGGCCGATGTGGATGGTCTTATAATATGGGAATACCTCATACTCTAATAGTAGCATATATAGCGGTTGATATATAGTTATCGAGGAATGGTGAATATCATCTGGTTGATTTTTGTTGGCATTACAGCCGGAAGTGTACGTTGATTGCTTACTGGATGTCAAGAAGTCCTTTGAATAGGATTGACAAGAGTAGTTATATTATATATCTTTTTTGAAATTTGTATTAATTCTTCTCTACCCCTAAGCCATTCTATCAAAGTGGATACAATTTGGGAATAGCGCTGCAGAACAAGGTTGTCGTCATCCGATTCTTATACAGGACTACTAGTTTATTGTCCCGTGCACGTGCGGGTATTTTGAAAGTGTATTTGAAATATTAAAATTTTCAAATAAAAATAAGGGGAAGTTAACAGCACCTATGTTAGGTGCTGTTACACTCACAATATCACTTAAATCATTAAACAGTTAAATGACAAAAATACCCTTCATTTATGTGTGTTGAGACTTGAGAGGGTAACAACACCTATGTTAGGTGCTGTTGATAGCATGGATGATTTCCCCTAAAAATAATGCAATAAATGAAATAACACCGTAAACTTACATATGCCATAATGCTTAACAAAAAACATAACTACATTTTTTGAAGCACTTTTTTGTAGACCACATTTGTTGTTTTGTTTGTAACATTACCACTATTATCACAAATTAAAACTTTTAATCTTTTTTCACTTTTAACACGTGAAACGGCAACATACAATTGACCATTTATAAACATAAGTTTTTTAAGGAATAAACCAACTTTTGAAATTGACTATCCTTGACTTTTGTTAATCGTCATAGCAAAACACATCATCAGAAGAAATTGTCTTCTTTAGCTAACTATCTACACTAATAATATAGTTTTATGACCATCAAGAACACATATCTTTACATCTCTGAATTTAAAATTTTAAATATATAATATATAATCTTTTAATGATACATTTTATTTTGAACCATATTTATAAAAAATTTCATACATCTTTCTAATAAGATTGAAAATACGTCAAAATCAATAACTAAACACTTTGAATATCATATTTAAGTTGACCACTCAACTCATCACTATAATCTCAACAAATCCACTCAACTCACTACTATTAATGGATAACAAAAAATTAAGAATATACTAATTTAAAAAAAGTGTCATATTACAATAAAATTTATACCAAAACGTAGATAAAAATTAGACTGTCGTAAATATATAATTTTTTTTTCTCTAAACAAAATATATAAAAAGTTACTAACAATAATTTATAAAAAACTTAAAATTAATTACATTTTTATATAATTTTTATATAAACCCCTCATATTTTCTTAAAAACCCCTCACATGTTTTATAAAAGTTCCTTATAATTTTCATCCAGGCCTCTCCTAATTGATTTTTGAATTCCGATCGATATTAAAATTTTACATGTTTTATAAAAGCCCCTCATAATTTTCATTACATTAAAATTGTTTTGAGAATTGATTAATTTTGAAATTGAAAGTTGTGATTGGTTGATTGAGATTCAATTTATGATTATTTTTAGAAATTTGCATGTCTTTTATATATATACTAGTTTATTTACCCGTAGCATCACGGGTATTACAAAAGTAACCTAAAATTAATCAAGAGAAAACTACAACATTCAA
Organism: Pulicaria dysenterica; assembly: GCA_947179395.2. Taxonomy (NCBI): domain Eukaryota; kingdom Viridiplantae; phylum Streptophyta; class Magnoliopsida; order Asterales; family Asteraceae; genus Pulicaria; species Pulicaria dysenterica. The sequence continues at coordinate 71,688,329 of OX359288.1, read as the reverse complement.
ATAAACAACAATTCCATTTGGTGACGATTTAAGAGCACATGTATAAACTATGAAATATAAACAACATCTAATAGTTTTTCAGACTTAGAGAAAAAGGAAATTCAAGTTCGCATAATTAATAACTTAGTAACGATTTAAGAGCACATGTTTAAAAGAAAGAAAATATGCATACATATTTATACACACGAACATTGAATGACTAAATGTGAAACCCAACATAATCAATAGAGAAAAAATAACAAATCACGTGTTAATTATTAAAAAATCAAGAATAGTTTACTGTTTCTTGTATAAAAAACTAACACTTTTATTTTTGTGTTACCTTTGGCTAACTACGTATACTAATAAAATAGCTTCATTACCATCAAGAAAATCTATATTCGAATCTCTAAATTTAGATTTTTCAATATATAATATATCATCTTTTAAAGATACATTAATTTTAAACCATATCTTTCAATAAAAGGTTTCATACATCTTTCTAATAAGATTAAAAATGTTTTAAAATCAATAACTAAATACTTTGAATTGAACACTCAAGTTGACCACTCAGCTCATCACTATAATCCAAAAAAAACCCACTCAGCTAAACAAAAAATTACCTACTCACCACTATTAATTGATAACAAAAAGTTAAAAAATATACTAATTCTAAAAAATTGTCATATTGTAATAAAATTTATATCAAAACGTAGATAAAAATAAGACGGTCGTAAATATACGATTATTTTTCTCTAAACAAAATATATCACAAGTTACTATACATAATTTATAAATAACTTGTAATTAATTATATTAATATACAATTTTTATAAAACCCCCTAATATTTTCTTAAAAGCCCTCCATATATTTTATAAAGGGATAATTTCTTATATGCCCTTATTAAAGATCAAAATATCCTATTTACCCATCTTAAATTAAAAATATCTTATATATCCTTTTTAAACACTTAAATATCTTATTTGCCCAAATCATCATTTTTATTAATTTTAAATCATTTTAAAATCAATTTAAATCTTATATAAATATTTAGAAAATAGGATAGACCACATTGCCCTTTCTTCAAAATAACCCTACCCTACTACCGTTTCATTTACCCTCACGTCCCTCACGTCGACGGAAGTAACTCTCGCCCTGCCGTTTCTTCACTCCTTCCATCGCCGCCGAGACCCTTAGCCACCGAACGGAAGAAAGAACCCTACCGCCGTTTCTTAATCTCTCCCCTCACGTCGCACAACGCGCCTTCCTTCCACGGCTCCTGCCTCCAGGTTTGCGTTTCGTTTTTGTAGCAATAATATTGCTTCTGTTGTTTTTTATGGGTAATATAGATGTATCTGTGTTGCTGTTATTTTGACATGTTGAGGTTGCTTGGTTGCTCTATGAAGCCGAATGGTGTTATGGTGTTGTTCGATCAGTCTTGCACGGAAGTTTCGCTGCTGTTTTTGCTGGTTTGGCTACAGAAATGCAACAGAGTGCTCCATATTTTTTGCTCCTTCATGCTGCTATCATGTGGCTGGTACGCTGTCTTCTGTTGGCTGATGTGATGTTTTTTAATATGCTGATGGATCGCCACTGTTTTGTTGTCTGAAGTTTGCTACTGCGAGTGTGTCTTGTGTTCTTTCAGAGTGTGTGGTCTTTGTAGCTTATTAAAGGGTAATGTGTAGTGGAAGCTCCTAGTAGTGTGTATTGTGTGTGTGGTCTCTGTGTACAGATTGGGTCATGCAGTGCTTCACAATGCGACGTTGGATTCTGTTGTTGTAGTAAATGGTAAAGAGATCTGTGGTGTTTCTGATGTGAAGATCGAGATTCGAAGCTGTGGTGCTGAGCGTTTTTGTACTTAAAGGAAATATGATCATTAGGGTGCGGTCATGAGATAATTGGAAGCAGCTACTTGGATCAAGGATATACGTCTGTGGTTTGATGATTAGCAGTTACTATGATGCTGCTTGAATGCATGGCTGCTGGATGATTATGTCATGGGTGTTTCAATGGATGATCGCTAAGAAGTATATGAAAAAGGGGGATGACAGCAATCTTGTCAATATGAGTTAGCTGATCATTTGTTTAGTTAAGGAGAGTTGTACCTAAATTATGGTGCTATCTCAATGTGTCATTGTGTTCTGGTCATTGAACTTTGTAACAAACTACTGTGTTGTGCTAATTGAGAAGGAATGATTTATGTTGTTTAAAAAAAGATGTATATACGTTACACAACATGCAATATACTTACTGTAGAACCAGAAAATTAACTAATACAGATTATAGATTGATGAAGCAATATGGATGATATTAACTAATACATAAAATGCTCCTATTCTACGCTGTGAGGCGGCATCGCATAGTGCTTTTTCGATCTAAAAGAAGACTAGATGGATCTTATTAACTGTTGTGCTTTAATACTTGATTGTGGACAGTGTGTTCCCGTGTGAGTTTTGTAAGATAAATGTGTACAATAATCATGAGCTTGTGGGTTACATATGCTTGTGTGTTAAGCATTATGTATTGAGGATGTAAATAATTTGATCATTTTTATGATATAATGAAGTTGCAGTTAAAAAAAAAGCATTCCCTTTACGCAATATGGATGATATTCACATGGTGATGAGTTTGAGGGTAAATAAGATATTTATAAAGTTTAGTAAGGGTATAGGAGATATTTTTAAAATGGATTTAAAAGAGGGGTATAATAGTCATTTAAATATATTTTATAATTATAATTCTTTTAATATGATTTAAAATTAATAAAATTGATGATATGGGCAAATAAGATATTTAAGTGTTTAAGAAGGGTATATAGGATATTTTAAATTTAAGGAGGGTAAATAGGATATTTTGATCTTTAATAAGGGCATATAAGAAATTATCCCTTTTATAAAAGTCCCTCAAAAATTTCATCTAACACCCTTAAAATTGAAATCGAATTTAGGCTATCTTTCTAAAATTGTTTTGTAAAATTAAAGAATTTTGAAATTAGAGGTTTTGATTGGTTAATAGGTTTGATTTAATAGTTATTTTAGAAAAATTTGCAAGCCTTTTATATATAGATGTAACACTGTACTTTTTAAACATATAATTTACTGCACGCGGAAGCTAATTACATATAAATATCTTAATTACATAATAGATACAAAAAGATTTAACTTGTTTGATGTACAAAGACCTTTACAGTGTTAATACAAAAACAGGCTCTAACAAAAACTTGACATCAGAGTGTTGGTCCGTCCATATTCCCAGCCCAAAAGCATCAAGCTCACCAAAGAGTATCTGCAAAACAATCTAGTGGGGAATTATCACGAAGCTAAGTGAGAGAATAAATATCTAAACATACACAAGGCAAATATGCCCAAACCAAATAGCTCATGAATCCCAGGAGAACCGACGGTGTTGCAAGCACCTATAACCAAGGTCGGCCAAAACCAAGGTTTACCGATAGCCTTGCTAACATGGATAACAGTACCAGCCCCCTTGAGTACCTCAACAGTACTGCAAGATCAGATACTGTAATCCCCCAAGCAGTAGGCCCAGCATCATACTGATCTCCAAATTAACATGTATATACAATCCAAACAAGAGCATTCCAAATAGGATATCATATCCTGTATATCCGAAGATATAAATCCACTCACCAAAGTCTTCAAAACCTTGGCACACTCATATGACTAAATTCACCGAGTCTTCTCAGTTCCTGAGATTGAAGTAACCCAAGTCAGTATTCAATTCATAACTGATCCAAAATAGATATCATATCTAACCATGTTAATCATGTATGTGCACATATGCATATATATATATATATATATATATATATATATATATATATATATATATATATATATATATATATATATATATATATATCATACATAAACCCAATAGATATACAATTCATGTTTATCTTCAATTCATCAATTCCGACTAAGTTTAAATCCGATTATAGTCGGATTTCGAGTAACTACCCAATTCCGATAGAATCATAATCCAAATCCGAGCAAAGACATAATCCGAGTAAAAGTCCAATTCCGAGAGAATAGGATTCCGAGTAAAATGGCAATTCCGAGAGAATTGTTAAGGCATCACTGATAATTTAATCGGATTCCGACACAATCCAATTCCGAGTAAACTTCTATCGGATTCCGAGTAAAATGGCAATTCCGAGAGAATTGTTAAGGCATCACTGATAATTTAATCGGATTCCCACACAATCCAAATCCGAGTAAACTTCTATCGGATTCCGAGTCAAATGGCAATTCCGAGAGAATTGTTAAGGCATCACTGATAATTTAATCGGATTCCGAGACAATCCAAATCCGAGTAAACTTCTATCGGATTCCGAGTCAAATGGCAATTCCGAGAGAATTGTTAAGGCATCACTGATAATTTAATCGGATTCCGAGTCATTCATACCTCAAATCCGACAGAATCATAACTTCATGCATAAAATCTATTTCTAACTTAAATCTTACTGATTTCATGCATACAAGCTATATATGTTTCCAGAAATCATTCTAAACAACTAAACAACCTATATTGATCATGAAATCTATCATGCATTCAATCCTAGATTATCAAATCATCAAGAACAATCGGTTTTCATATAATTATTCAAAACCGCAAACAATATAACATAACATATAATATATGATTCCAGAATTCTAACCTTAAGATGATGATTCTCCGTTAACAATCTAAGCATGCAAGATAGAAAACCAAATGTTGAATGTTCTTCTTTCTTTCTTTCTTCTCGGCCGAAATACACACACAAGACACACACAACACACTTGTTTACTTCTACAAGAAATGAAGTATGGTGGTAAAGTTGGTGACTATACCACAAAAACCGGCCAACCCCATACCCATCCCATTATTAAAATAATTCAATTATTTACTTTAAATAATAAAACCAAATAATATCACAAAAATCATCAATTAACACATAAATAATTCACATAAACAAATAAAATCACAAGATTAATTAATCAATTACCTTAATTAATCTAGGCAGGTAAAGAGGGTGTTACAATAGATATATAGATATAGATATATATATAGATAGATAGATATAGATAGATATAGATATAGATAGATAGATATAGATATAGATAGATAGATAGATTTTTTGCTTTGATAGTATGACTCTCTAACTCAATTATATTGAAATTAATCGGAGTTGGCTTAGCATAAGTTAAGTGAAAATAATAGTCCATCCAATGATATTAGATGAATATTTTCATTATTAATACATTTGTTAAAAAAAATCAAAACTAATGTTGTTTTTTAAATAGTTTCATAAGTATGGTATTCTGTATATGAGCTCTCGGTTGTTAAAGGTGTTACCGGGTTTTAAAATCCCGGTTTAAGGCTTTCACTTAGTTCCATGCTATCTCCTATGCATGTCTTGAACATTGTGCAAGAATAAAAATAAAAGCGGGAATTGAAATCCTGCTTCACGACAGGAAGCCATTGCACATGCTGTGAGGTGTTAAAGCCAAGAATTTAAACTGGGATTATAAATCCTGGTAACTCCTTTAAAAACCGGAAGCTCAAATACCGAATACCATTCTTATAAAACTATTTATAAAAAGAAATTAGTTTTAAAATTCTTTTTAATAAATATATTAATAATGAAAAAAATTCGATATTAAATACATACTACATCAAAGTTTATTGATTTAAATATTTCAACTCAAACTAACTTTTTACATATGATTATTCATAGTATTGAGTAGACTGATCTTACAAACCCAAAACGATCTCAAAATTCTGACTTCAATTTTACATTTTGGACGATTATATATTGATTTTGCACTATTTTGGTTAGTGGGATCGTTGGATCTTACGATTTTGATAACAATGCTACAGAGTAAGGAGCATGAATTGTTAGTAGGGAGATTTGCGATGTTATCGGGGAATAATTAATTCGTGATTTTGATGTGAGAATAGTGATTGAGAGAGTAATTCATATAATGAAACACAAAAATTGAGATGGTGGGTTCTACGAATGGCACAAATTAAACCGGTGTAAATTTTCTTGAAGACGAGGGATCTCTTTAAAGTTGTCCGCGATCAAATGACTTTGTGACCAACCGTGAAATTTGTGTTAGAGGACACACAAATTAGCTCTCCGAAAAGTCAATTCTTATATCGACAAAGGATAAATGAGCATAAGTCAATTATTCCCGAAGAGTCAATTCTTAACTTGTTTACGTGGGGAACGATGAGCATAAATCAAAATTATAATGTTCCTTAAATTAATAAAAAACCAAATGGACACTTAAAAACGCGCCAAAATGTGAAATTGTAATTCATGTTATTATTATTTTCAAAAACTTAATTGGCTTCGCCCGGGTTCGAACCGGAGACCTTCAGTGTGTTAGACTGACGTGATAACCAACTACACCACGAAACCTATTTGTTATCTGAATCCCCAAGAAAGATAATATAAGCTCTCATACTCTTTCATTTGGCGGCAAAATCATAAAATAATTAGGGTTCCTTAAAATGACTCCTCCCTTTATTCGAATTTCTTCCATTATCGATTTCGTTTGAGCTTCACAGTAATTCATGAAAGATTAATAATCTTTGACTGATAGCAAATGCTGTCCGGTGGCTGGTTAAGTAAATGATTATCTGCAAGCAATAAAGGAGTTGTTACAATGGAAGGTGGTAAAGTAGCTTCATCGATGAAAGCATCCCCGTCGATCAAACCAATAAACAAGAATGCTATCCACAGAATCTGCTCAGGCCAAGTGATTTTAGACCTCCCATCCGCCGTTAAGGAATTGGTCGAGAACAGCTTGGACGCAGGCGCCACCAGCATTGAGATTGCCTTGAAGGAATACGGTGAAGAATCGTTTCAGGTCGTTGATAATGGTTGTGGCATTTCACCAAACAATTTCAAGGTACTTTTTTTTTTTATCCAATAAGCTTTCTCAAGCATCTAGTGATTGACTGATTTCGCGATTGAAGTTTACTGATTTCGTTTAAGCTTTTACTGTTTCTGCTAGGTTCTAGCACTTAGGCATCATACGTCGAAATTAACGGATTTTCCTGATCTTCAATCGTTGACGACTTTTGGGTTTAGAGGGGAAGCTCTTAGTGCTCTGTGTAACTTAGGAGATTTAACAGTTGAAACAAGAACAAAAGATGAGCAAGTCGCTACCCACTTGACTTTTGATCGTTCTGGTTTGCTTACTGACGAGAAAAATACTGCACGCCAAGTTGGTACTACTGTTACTGTAAAGAAGTTGTTCTCCAGTTTGCCAGTGCGAAGCAAAGAATTCCATCGCAACATCCGGAAGGAGTATGGAAAGCTGATCTCTCTACTGAATGTGAGCTATTCTTGTCCTTTGCAGCTTATTGGTGACATGGCTCTAAGCTCTTTCATTACTATAACTTTTATGTATGCGTACTTGCTTGTTTGTTTCTTTCATGACATGGTGGCTCTATTTGGAAGGTTTTAGATCTACAAAAGACTGTACAATCTTTTATATGTTTCTTGATTTACCATGGCCAACTTCCTAATTATTACTATTCTCAAAGATGGTGCTCATGGATATAGAGACCATTAATATAAGTTGCCCTGTATACTATAATGATGCTCATTACTTTCAGCCTTTCCAGTCTCCAGATATGTAGTTTGATTGCATATAATATCAATATAAAACTAGATGGGGAAGTGATTACTGGTAGACTGGTAGAGCATAGCAGGTCAATTTAAAGATTAAAAAATGCTATTGCATTTTGAAGACTCTATCTATGCTGAATAAGAAACTCGAAATGCCTTTTGTAGTTGCTCATATATGAAATCTGCTTGAAAGTGTCCTGATTGTAAATGTTTGGATGTTGTGTAAGCTAATAGTACTTTCTAGTTAATCATGGATCTAACTTTATGTCAGGGACTGGGCTATATTTGCCATATTAAAAATGGGAATGTCTGTGGTCATATCCATTAGCATTTTTAACTTTTTGGAAAGTATTTAGGCAAGTGTTATGCTGTTGGTCTAGTAGCTTAAATCTCTTAATGTAATTGTCTAATGCTCAAAAGTATATCTTGTTCTCATGAGAGTTGTTACCAATATAGGCCTATGCTTTTACTGCAAAAGGGGTTCGACTGGTTTGTAAAAACTCGACTGCAAAAAATAAAAACTCTGTAATACTTAAAACACAAGGAAGTGGTTCCCTCAAAGATAACATCATTACAGTGTTTGGCATGAACACTTTCACCTGCTTAGAGCCTGTGAGTCTATTCATATCAGATACTTGCCAAGTGGATGGGTTTCTTTCTAAGTCTGGCTACGGTAGTGGGCGGAATTTAGGTGACCGGCAATATTTTTTTGTTAATGGTCGACCTGTTGACATGCCAAAAGTCAGCAAACTTGTGAATGAGTTGTATAGAAGCGCAAATTCAAAGCAATATCCAATTGCAATAATGAATTTTGTCATTCCAACCAGTGGGTGTGATGTCAATGTTACCCCGGACAAAAGAAAGATATTTCTCTCTGATGAAGGCTCAGTTTTGAAGTCACTGAAAGAAGCTTTACTGAAAATTTATTCCCCAAATCTTGTTAGCTTCTCGGTTCAGAAATCTGAGAATCTCACTCAGGAAGTAAATAACCCTAAGTTGTATTCTCAACATGACAAGTCTTTTTCACAGTTTTCACTAAATGAAGTAACACCAGATGATGATAGTAAGAAAGAAACATACTCTGAGAAGCAATCTGCAGAAACTAGCAGTTTTATAATCGAAGATGAAGAGTCCTTAAAACCGTCCCCTGCTGTTAATTTGATCGATCTTGATGATTACAGCTTATCAAAGAAAGACTTTACACTTAAAGCGCATGGCATAAAGAAAAATGATACTTTTTCTGGGAGCTATAGTAAAAAGCAAACCATTACTAGTAACAGCACTACTTATAATCAGCAGGCATCATCTTACAACTCAACAGTACAGAAAACCGCTGCAGAAGGAATGGATTCATCTCGATCTGTAGGTCCTGTTCAATCACTACTTACAACATTTGTTACTGTAAACAAGAGGAAGCATGAAAGCATCAGCAATACGTTATCTGAGCTCCCTGTTCTTAGATGTGGACCTAGCCTTCGTCAATCAGTCGCTCAAAATCTTGATTCTCATTCCACATTTGCAAAATCTCACATGGTTGATGATCCTGTTAAACTCACTAAAAACTCTGCACAAGTTGATGACGTATGTCAATACTCAATACTAAGTTCTTAGGTTTATTTTTTTTACCTCTAAAAGAAAATTGAAGGGTTTATTTATAATATATCTTGTTTCTTATCCAGGACATAATAAGAACTGAGACGCCTGCACGAGTTTCAAAACCAGTATCAGATGTTTCCTCTCCAGAAAAGATCAGTGATTCTGCGGAAGCAATAAACATGTCAACTCCATCAAAAGTGTCTTCTTCAGAGATGTGTTATACCATGAAGTTTAGTTTTGAGGAACTAAAGAAGAATAGACAGCAAAAACTATCTGCATCGAAAGCATGCAAGAATACACGTGGAATATCAAAGACTAAAGGGTCTGAAACTGTAAGCTTTTAGTGGTAAATGACTGAAGTTCTGTTTTATGACTGTTTCTTATTATTTATCTACAGATGCTATGCTGATGCAACATTAGAGCTTTCTCAAGTGGTAAAAGAGGATGCTAAAGCAAGAGCTTTATCTGCAGCAACAAGTGAACTGGAAAAGCTATTCAAGAAGGAAGACTTTGGCCGTATGAAGGTTTTTGATCCTTCTTTTTTGTTTTAATGCAATCATTCGTCCTATTTAAATGTCTTTCTGCATGCTTATATCATGCTTCTAGAATAACTATCGTACGAGAAACAATAAACGAAAATCCGTGCGATATCCTGTAGCTCATTTTTATTCAATTATTCGTCATCATAATAAAGCAGGCTGGAAATATGTAATTAATTTATTGTTTCTGTTCTCTTGTTTCTATAAAATTTACTTTTTATTCTAGGTAATCGGCCAGTTCAATCTTGGATTTATCATTGGAAAGTTGGACCAAGACCTCTTTATAGTAGATCAGGTCTTGCTTCTTCAGTACTATCCATATCATACTCTCTGTTATCATAGATTCATAGGATTTTTTCAGTATAAAATATCAAATATTATTTCAAGCTTGTATCATGCATTCATGCACATATTCTATCCTCTAGGTTATAAAATTTTATTTGTAGATAACAATTTTGAGTTTTTTTTTCTTATCAGCATGCTGCAGATGAGAAATACAATTATGAGCGTTTGTCACAGTTCACAATCTTAAACCAACAACCTTTGCTGAGGTGAGTAGTAGTAATTTATGTAAGATCTATGTATACTTTTTTATAGAAACAGAAGTATTAGTTGGCACATATTTCGCATAAGAGCTTTTTGTTTCTCTTCTGTTATATGATGTATAGGCCAATATCAGTGGAGTTATCTCCTGAAGAAGAAATAATCGTCTCAATGCACATGGATACCATCAGGTGAGCAATCTTGCATGCTTCTTTTATGTGTCCAAAAAATACATTTATTCAAGCTATTCATTTCCTTTTTGACAGTCCTTAAATGGACTTTCTATTCATTTCTTTTATTATCATTATCAATGCTAATATTTATTCTTCTCTTTGGCTTCCAGGAAAAATGGGTTTTCATTGGAAGAGAATTTGGATGCTCCTCCTGGGCACCGTTATAGATTAAAAGCAGTCCCCTTCAGTAAGAACATAACTTTTGGTGTTGCAGGTAAATGCTTCTTTGAAACTCGTATACCTAATGACAAATTAGCAAATCATCGCCACTTGCCTACAATATTGGCTTTCAGTTATTATCCTGATCTATAAATTCTGTGTTGCATATTGAGTTTTTGCTAATCTGTTGATGTAAATGCATTCATATTAGTTTACAAGTTCTTAAATTAGGTTTGAGCATAGTCTGTTTGTTGTATTTTACAGATGTTAAGGAGCTCATATCTATTCTTGCCGATAGTCAAGGAGAATGCTCAATGATGGGCACTTATAAGATGGACACTGCTGAGTCAGTGTGTCCCCCAAGAGTACGTGCAATGCTAGCGTCACGTGCCTGCAGATCATCTGTCATGATTGGAGATCCACTTGGAAGAAACGAGATGCGAAAGGTACTTTTTTAGTTTTATTTTTAGTTGATTTTAATTGTTATTTCTATTGATTAAAAGATATGCACCCTCCATTGTTCTTTTTAGCAACCTTCTAAGTTAGAATTACATAGTTGCCCTTGGTCAAAGTTAAAAAAAGGGGCTGGTCAGCTGGGTTGGATGCTAATCTACTAGGTCCAATAGGATACTTTTCGAATGAGTCGAATGGTTGGGTTGTGTCAACTTTTTCTATAGATAAATAATGTGTCAAATAGCATTACAAAATTCTGTTATTTGTCAGCTTTTCAGGAAAAAAAAACTATTATTTCAAAAGGGATGGCACTTCCCTTTTGATCTAATATGAAATACTATGTGTCTATGCCTCTAAAGTCGCTAACATGTTGATCACTTTGGCTTGGTGTTTATTTTTGTAGATAGTCGAACATTTGATGGATTTAAGATCACCATGGAATTGTCCACATGGTAGACCGACTATGCGTCACTTGGTGGATCTAACTTCAGTCCGTAAAAGAACAAATGAAGAAGATTCAGGTTTTTGATGAACATATGACCACTGTTCCACCAGTCACCAGTGTACATTTTTAGTCTAGTGTTAAAAGGTTTTTGGTGTATGTTGTAATTAAATGGTTTTTGGTCCATGGTTTAAATTAGGCCAACAGCAAGCAAGTGCAGGTTTGAAGACCAATTTCTATAGTATCATTTAATCATTCTTTCTGTTGATCAAGAGAATTTAATTGAGAATATAATTTACTAATTTTATATAATCGACTTATAATTATTTTTGAGAGAGTAACCAACCAACGCTTTATGTTATGCATACATTTTATATCATCTTGATTACAACAAGCAACTTTGAAAGAGTATTTTTCGACACCGAAAAAACAGAGTTTTCAAAAGGGGAAATTATCTGTAATATTAACATCACCTACACTCAGAAACTTTTAATGAAGGGTAATTTAATCATTTCAGTATTTACTTATTTAAATGGTTTGTGAGTGTAACATCACCTAATTAGGTGATGTTAACATTACGGATCATTTTTTCTTTTCAAAAATACTTAACTGTTTAGAAAAATTAGCTACGCAAAATATGAAAAAAAAAAAACAAGAAAAAGAGAATGAATAGAAAGAAAAGTTAATTTTGTTTATTAGATAATCCTTAATAAATATATATTCAAATTTAAATTTAAATATCTAATATATAGAGATGAGAACATATATTATAACAAATTTATCGTTAACAAACATATCTTTCACTAATTTATGGAGTAACACTTTCCTTAATTTAAAATATAAAACTAATTAAAAATTGTGTCCAGTCGGTCCATTCGAATTGTCGACCCTGCGAACATTGTCACCCAGGGTTTCTTTCTCCTCCCTCATTCTCTCAGACACAGTGCTCTGAGTAGACCAAGGGAGAAGAAGATCTTAGAAATACTAGCGGCTTTTAATTCCCGCTGTAAGTATCTTGTCTTCAAATTCATTCTTTTTAGTTAACAGTAGATTGTGGGATCTTGTAATTAGATTGGCAATTCACGAGATCTAAATTTAGTAGATTTAGTGTTTACTTCCTTCTGTACTGAGATTAGTGTGTATAGTTGTTGAATCCATCAATTTAATCCGCATCTCCATCTGTTTCTGACTGCAGTTTTACTATTGTACACCCTTTTGCGTTTTGAGCCCTAGAAAATGGTATGTATCACACGTTTGAGTTGAGTTCCATTTACTTAAGGCATGGATTTTTCAAATTTCTGTTGCGCTTCATTGTTGTGTAATTTTTGTATCAGCTTCCTCTATCTCTATTAAAGACGGCACAAGGGCATCCTATGGTTCGATCTTTTCCCTTAATCTGAGCTTTTTTACATGTGGTGTTGGATTTATACTATAACTTTGCAGTTGATTCAATTGTTTCAATTGTTATTCTACTTTGATAATAGATGTGAGCTAAATTTTACGTTTTGCTTATGGATTTGATAGTTGGTAGAACTGAAAAATGGGGAGACATACAATGGACATTTGGTTAATTGTGATACCTGGATGAATATTCATCTCCGTGAAGTTATCTGTACCTCAAAGGTCTGTATTAAACACCTCATATGTGAATATCCATACGACATTGTTTGTTTCTCTTGTGGTTGCATCTCACATCATAAGTCACTCAGTTTGTAAGTGTTATTTGTGTAGGATGGAGATAGGTTTTGGCGAATGCCTGAATGCTACATTCGTGGTAATACTATCAAGTATCTTAGAGTTCCAGATGAGGTAAGCTGAATGGCTTCTTTTATTATTTATATATGAAAGCTATCCTTGAATGCATCTAAGCTTTCAATATATTTTACTTCCTTTTCCAATAAGTTAATAGTTTAGATCTTTAGGTTTTTAACGAGAATAATTCACATTGGATAGGAAATATATAACTTTCTTTCAAAGTTGACATTAATACCTGTGTATTAAAAGATGTCTAACCTGTCCTCCAAGGAAAAGACAGCAGTTTGTCAGTACTTTCATTGTATATTACAGATCTTCATATTTAACAGATCTTCGTGTGTGTAAGAGGCTTAACTTGTAAACAAGAATAGGCAGACACACACACATATAAGTACAATCTAAGCCTCATTGATGGCCTAATTGTTGAATTTAAGTTGCTGCTGGCTGATTTTGGTGGGAGAATAGTGGCAGGTAAGGAAAAGAAAATAGAGCTATATTCTTCTAAGAATTAGATTTGTATATGAGTGCAGTCATCAAATGATTATATAGTAGTCATGTATTTTCTTTTTCATTTGGACCTTGTATCTGCTTTATTCTGCTTAAACCTGCACTTCTTTTTGATGATAAACAATCAATTTCTGTAAATAAGGGTGGAGAATGAGGTGTAATATAGTTAAAAGTAGATAATTTTTTAAAAAAAAGTTAGGTTTGGGTTAACTGCTGCCAGCATTTTTTTCCCAAACTGTTTTTGATATTTAGGCATTGTTTTTTTTTTGAACGGCAGAACACACACACTCTCTAAATGCAAAACTATATTACTAAAATGATATCTACTTTGTTTGAATAAATCATCTAGGTCGTTGAAAACATTCAACTAACACATTGAGTGACTTTCAATCCGACTTAGACCCGCTTTGTCTCTAGCAAAGTTTTTAATTTTGCCCATTTGATCTGTTAGAGGTAAAACATAACCCAAATCAAGATCGGTTAATAAGGGTTTGAATACCACTTCTTTTTATGATCTACTAGCATTGCACTCGCGTAATGCGGCGGCAATGACAATAGTGTGTGCGCGATAACATGTTTGATTTAAAAAGTAGGGTATGGTATGTGAAATGTGATGTTAGTCAACCTATCCATGTATTTTCTACCTTTTCTGATTTCTTTATTTTTTTTACAATCAACGATTTTATTAGTTGTTAAAATAGTTTTTGAAAAACAACTAAAAAATATTATTATAGAATAATTAGAGAAAAAGATATTATAGCCTTAAAATTGTATTGATGCAAGTAATTTAGCCATAATGAGATAAATTAAATAATTTTTGTGATGTTTAATGATTTATCAAAGTAATAATTGCCTTAAATTAGTTGAGATAATCAAGGGAATGATTGGTTAGGCTTAGGGGTGAGATCGGTTCATAAACCGGACCGGACCGAAAAAGACCGGACCGGACCAAAACCTGAAATGTATAGAAAACTAGAACCGAAGACCGGACCAACTAGTCCTGGTCCGAACCGGTCTCGGTCCGGTTCGGTTCATCGGTTCTTTCTGTCTTTTAGTTGTTTTATACATTGTATCAAACAAAACCGGCCCGGACCGGACTGGACCGGACCGAAACCCGAAATCTATAAAAAATAAGGACCAAAGACCGGACTGGCCAGGTCCGGTCCAGACCGGTCTTGGTCCGGTGCGGTCCGGTTTGTCAGTTTTTTTCTGTCTACCGGGTCCCATGCTCACCCGTAGTTAGGCTATTGCTTTAAGTGTTTGTATTTTAAGAAAAAAAATTGTACTAAAAATTAAGTAGTCTTTAAATTTTTAAGAGAGAAAGTTAAATGCTTTATAATGTAGTATAGATAACCTAATGGAATCTGTAAAGTAGAATTATATTCATTAGTATCATCTGGATTCTGGCACGGTCCTGCCCTCTACATTTTAATTTACCCTTTTCAACAAATCATATTTAACTGCCCTTTACTAGATGCTAATGGTTTTTATACAAATCTAGTAAGATGAAAGGTGATAGTGACATGCACTTAATTCAGGGAAATTGCAACCCTGTTTAGATGGAAATGTCCCTTGTTCCTTGCTAAAATGTGCTCATGGGTTCCATGTTTGGTCATGTAATGACAATAATTAGATGTAATCAATCGCGATCTACATGCCTTATAAAATGACAGATGTTTGGGTGACATTTATAAACCTAGGGATGTCCAAATGCCTTCTAAGCAGCAATATCATTTTTCCTATCATGATAGAAAAGATGTTCATCTTCAACTATTTTGGGATGATCAACATATTCGTTACTGTTTCTGTCGTTTCACTTTTAAAGATTGCAGTAATTTCTCTTACAATTGCTTTTCTTTTTATATAGTCATCAAAGTTCATGCATCGGTGCACGCATATCTAACTATTTTTTCGTGTTATTCACTAAACCAGGTTATTGATAAGGTTCAAGATGAGAAGAGTCGTGCAGGTATAGTCGATATTTTTCTTAAATTCATTCTTTATGATTGTCAGATCTTTCCATTGTGTAAATCTCAACTTCTGGAAGTAACAATTTGGGTTATGCTAATCACCAAGTACAAGGCCTCAAAAGTTTTCTGTTGTGCGTGTATATTGTATTGTAAAAAAAGATTTATTATCTGCTATGTTATGTATGATTCTTTACATGAAGTCTAGATAATTAAGATTGCTGTTGTTATTTTTTGTGTGGATTGCAAATTGCAGATAGGAAACCACCTGTAGTGGGACGTGGTAGAGGAAGAGGTAGAGAGGATGGCCCCAGTGGGCGGCCTGCGAAAGGCATAGGCCATGGTGTAGATGATGGTGGTGGTAGAGGAGGACGGGGCAGGGGTGGTGGGCCAGGTGGCAGGACTGGTGGGAGCAGAGGTACTCTATTAAACTTTTCATTCCAAAGTTCAATTCTTCACTGAGTTTTCTATCTTAAAAATCTGGGAAACACTTAACATTGCGTTTTGAAAGTAATTATTTGTTCAGTTTGGATAATCTACTTTTAAACCGATTATTTCACTTCAAAATTACCAGATAATCAGATTCATCCAAACTCTTATGCAATAATCAGTTTCTCCTAAAACCCTGATATATATATATATATATATATATATATATATATATATATATATATATATATATATATATATATATATATATATATATATATTGTTAGGAAATTAGAGAAAAACTTGAGAGAACTTTTATTGAACTTGAACGTAAATGAAAGATATTACAACAGAAGACTACTGCTACTATTTATAGACACACTAACTAACCGACTCTAACTGAAATCACCAGCTAAATCCAACTGAACTAAATTCAGCAAATTATCAACTGAACACCAGCTGAACACCATCAGCTGCTGACCATTTCAGTTCAGCTGACACCTCGAATCTGAATCTGAATTAAAGTCACATTTCAACAAATCTCCACCTTGACTTTAATTCTACTTCCAGCTATCAACGTTTAGAAGATCTAAACAGTGTCTGAACTTGTTTAAAGTAACAGGCTTTGTGAGCGCATCAGCTGGATTATCTTCAGTCTTTACTTTCTGAACTTTTACCCTTCTTTCAGAACGAATAAAATGATAACGCACATCTATGTGCTTTGTCCTCTTATGATGCACTTGATCCTTTGCTAGACAAATAGCACTTAAACTATCACAAAAGATCACCGCCTGATCTTGATGAAACCCCATATCACCAAGCAAACCTTTCAACCAAATTCCTTCCTTTGCAGCCTCTGTAAGTGCCATATATTCAGCCTCTGTTGTGGACAAGGCAACTGACGGCTGTAATGTTGCTTTCCAACTCACCACGGCACTTCCAACAGTGAAAACATATCCCGTTAAGGACCTTCGAGTGTCAAGATCAGCTGCATAATCTGAGTCTGTGTAACCAGCCACAAAACTCTCACCTTTTCCTCCATAAATGAGACCCACATCAGCTGATCCTTTCAGATAACGAAAAATCCTTTTCACTGCAGCCCAATGCTCCTTTCCTGGACAGGCCATATAGCGCGAAACAACACTAATAGCATGTGCTATGTCAGGTCTAGTACACACCATGACATACATAAGACTCCCCACTGCATTTGAATAAGGAACTCTACTCATATACTCTTTTTCAGCTTCTGATTGAGGTGCTAAAGCCACCGACAATCTGAAATTTGCTGAAGACGGAGTACTCAATGGCTTTGCCGATGTCATTCCAAACCGAGATAGAATCTTCATAACGTAACTTTTCTGTGACAAGAAAAGTTTACCCTTTGATCTGTCCCGAATAATCTCCATACCAAGAATCTTTTGAGCAGCCCCCAAATCCTTCATATCAAACTCAGAATTAAGTAGTTGTTTTAACTTCTTAATTTCAGTCTTATCTCGAGATGCCACTAACATATCATCCACATAAAGTAGCAAATAAACCATTGAACCACCAGCTACTTTCTTATGATATATGCAGCAATCATAGGGACTTCGATTAAATCCGTGGCTCACCATAAAACTATCAAATCGTTTATACCACTGCCTCGGAGATTGCTTCAATCCATACAACGATTTCTTGAGCTTGCACACATAATCTTCTTTCCCTTTAACCACAAACCCCTCCGGTTGATTCATATATATCTCCTCTTCAAGATCACCATGCAGAAACGCTGTTTTAACATCCAACTGTTCCAGCTCCAGGTTCTGCTGTGCTACAAGTGCTAACAACACTCTAATTGAAGTATGACGCACCACCGGAGAGAATATTTCATTGTAGTCAACCCCTTGCTCTTGGCTATAACCCCTAGCCACCAAACGAGCTTTGTACCTTACATTTTCAACTCCTGGCAGCCCCTCTTTCCTTTTGAAAATCCACTTGCAAGTCACAACTTTCCTGCCTTGAGGTAACTTGACCAGCTCCCAAGTTCTATTTTTGTGTAAGGACTCCATCTCCTCACTCATGGCTCCTATCCACACATCAGCCTCCTTAGTTGTGATTGCCTCCCGATAAGTAGAAGGTTCAAAGAATTCCAACTCTTCAGCAACTTGCAATGCGTAAGCCACCACATCATCAAACCCATACCTGATTGGCCTACCAACATGTCTTCGAGGCTTATCCAACGCTATGGATCGAAATTCCACAGGTTCCACATGTTGATGTTGCTGATTGAAATCAACAAGTTCTGTTTGAACTTCATTACTTGGCTGTCCAGCAGTGTTTTCATCCCCATCAGAGTCATTAAACTCATACTCCACCTGTTTAGAGTTACCCTCTTCTTGGTCTTTTGAAGTAGATGATGAAGTAGACGAATATCGCACACCACGCAACATACTCTCCTCATCAAACACTACATCACGGCTGAGAATTACCTTTCTCTCATCAACAGACCAGATTCTATACCCTTTTACACCAGCACCATATCCCATGAACATCCCCTTCTTTGACCTTGGTTCTAACTTTCCTTCACTCACATGGTAGTAGGAAGGACACCCAAACACCCTCAAGTTTGTGTAATCAGCTGGCTTTCCGGACCACATTTCAATAGGGGTTTTACATCCAATGGCTGTTGCGGGACTTCTATTAATCAAATAACACACCGTGTTCAAGGCTTCAGCCCAAAAACTCCTAGAAAGGCCTGCATTTGACAGCACACACCTGACCCTTTCTAGCAGAGTTTTATTCATCCTTTCAGCCACTCCATTCTGCTGTGGAGTGTGCCTAACCGTATGATGCCTTGCTATCCCTTCGTCTTTACAAAACCGATCAAATTCATTGGAACAAAACTCCAAACCATTATCAGTTCGTAACCTCTTTATTTTCTTCCCAACTTGATTTTCAATGAGAACCTTCCAATCCTTGAATTTCTCAAACGACTCACTCTTGTGTTTCATAACAAACACAAACATCATCCTTGAGTAATCGTCAACAATTGAGAGAAAATACCGACCACCACCAAGAGAAGGAACTTGTGAAGGACCCCAACAATCAGCATGCAAATAATCCAAAGTAGCTTTCGTGTTATGAACAGCCTTTGAAAAACTAACCCTTTTCTGTTTTCCAAAGATACAATGTTCACAAAACCCCAATTCAGCCACCTTATGACCTCCAAGAAGCCTTTGCTTGCTGAGCATGATCATCCCTTTCTCGCTAACATGCCCCAACCTCATATGCCACAAACGGGTCACATCTGACTCGTTTTTATCAGAGTTGAGTGCTGGTGAAGCTGATCCAACAACTGTACTGCCTTCAAGCTCGTACAATGTACCTTTCTTGACTCCTTTCATCACTACTAGTGCTCCTTTAGAGATCTTAAGAACTCCCCTTTCACCACTGTACTTGAAACCCTTCGAATCTAATGCTCCCAAAGAGATTAAATTCCGTTTCAAAGCCGGTACATGGCGTACATCAGTCAACGTTTTCACTACACCATCATGCATCTTGATACTTACTGAACCTATTCCAGCAATCTTACATGGTTCATCATTCCCCATCAAAACACTTCCGGTTGATGTTTTTTCATAAGTATCAAACCAGGCCCTGTTTGATGTCATATGAAACGAACCCCCAGAGTCAAGAATCCAAACATCTTGCTGACTTTTTGAGTCAACAGCTGCAAGAACTAGATCAGCCTCCGAACCTGAATCTTCTCTACCAATAGCAGCGGACACCCTTTCATTACGTTTCGGGCATTCATTCTTCCAATGCCCAGGTTCACCACACGTGAAACATTCATCTTTAGGGCCAGCTTTCGATCCTCTACCCCTGGATTTTGATCGACTTCTGCCCATCCATTTGCCTTTGCTTCTCTCTCTACCCCTTTCTCTACCATCATTTGCTGCTGTCAATCCAGCAGATTGACTATCAGCTCCATTCCCAGAAGCTTTATGGCGCAATTCACGTGAATGCAAGCTTGATCTAACTTCTTCCAAAGTGATCGTGTCTCTCCCAACTACAAAAGAATTGACAAAGTTTTCGTATGAAGGTGGCAATGAAACCAACAAGATAAGAGCAGCATCCTCATCATCTATCTTGACATCCACATTCTTCAAATCCATAAGAATGGAGTTCAACTCGTCAAGATGTTCCTTCAATTGCATCCCTTCCTTCATTCGAAGTGAAAACAACCTCTGTTTTAACAACAGTTTGTTTGTCAAAGACTTTGTCATATAGAGACTTTCAAGCTTTGCCCATAAAGATGCAGCAGTCTCTTCTTCAGCAACTTCATATATCACTTCATCTGCCAAAGACAACAAGATAGTGCTGTGTGCTTTCTTATCTTGTTGACTAAACTCCGATTCGTCCATATCGTCGGGTTTTTCTCCTGGTTTGTCCCCAGACAAAGGAATCCAAATGCCTTGTTGCTTGAGAAGAGCTCTCATCTTTATACGCCATAAACTGAAATTGTTCTTTCCTGTAAACTTATCAATCTTGATCATCTGTGAAGGCATTGTTACTTTTCTTGAATTGATTTTACCCAGAAAACGAACACCCTTCGTTCAAACAATTGATTCTTGCCTCCTTGATTTTGACGACTACAATTCTTGTTCCCCAGAATCAAGAAACTGTTAATTTTGTCGTGAATCACCAATCAATCAGGAAACCGTCGACTCTCCACCTTGAGTCGATAAACCTCAATCGATCGTACGATACACCTGTCGACACTCCACCTAGCGTCGATAAACCCCAATCGATTCCAACCTGCCGTCGACCTCCCAGTCGTAACTCCAAGATCGACGCACACCCAAAATTGGGTCGTAACTCAAAATCGAGAAGACTTAAGAAATCGGAAACACCAGAATCAACAAAATCCAATTTCACGTGCAAGAACTCTAACCAGGAACAATCTGTCGATCGGGAAAAACAAAACCTTCAAGAGCGTGAAATCGAACCACGCTCTGATACCAATTTGTTAGGAAATTAGGGAAAAACTTGAGAGAACTTTTATTGAACTTGAACGTAAATGAAAGATATTACAACAGAAGACTACTGCTACTATTTATAGACACACTAACTAACCGACTCTAACTGAAATCACCAGCTAAATCCAACTGAACTGAATTCAGCAAATTATCAACTGAACACCGGCTGAACACCATCAGCTGCTGACCATTTCAGTTCAGTTGACACCTCGAATCTGAATCTGAATTAAAGTCAAATTTCAACATATATATATATATATATATATATATATATATATATATATATATATATATATATATATATAGGAAAAAGTTCTTGCGAGAACCGCGAGAACCAATCTGAGCCGTTCAATTTCTCCTTCTTCAATGTCATTGCCCACCCATGAATTCCTCACATGCACCCTGCCACACTCTATCCCTCCACGCTCACCATCCATGAAACTTCCCATATCCAAGGAACGGCCGAGATTGGTTTTTGCGGTTCTCGCACTAACAACGGTTCTCGCATGAACCCTCCCCTATATATATATATATATATATATATATATATAGGGGAGGGTTCATGCGAGAACCGTTGTTACCGGGAGAACCAATCTCAGCCGCTCCTTGGATATGGGAAGATCATGGATGGAGAGCGTGAAAGGATAGAGTGTGATAGGGTGCATGTGAGGAATTCATGGGTGGACAATGACATTGAAGTAGGGGGAATTGAACGGCTCAGATTGGTTCTCGCGCTAACAACGGTTCTCGCATGAACTTTTCACTATATATATATATATATAGGGGAGGGTTCAAACGAGAACTTTTTTTCGTACGAGAACCAATCTCAGCCGTTCCTTGGATATGGGAAGTTCATGGATGGAGAGCGTGGAGGGGATCAAGTGTGGCAGGGTGCATGTGAGGAATTCATGGGTGAGCAATGACATTAAAGGAGGGGGAATTGGACGGCTGAGATTGATTCTCGCAGTTCTCGTACGAAAAACAATTTTCAAACAGAACTTTTACCTATATATATAGGGGAGGGTTCATGCGAGAACCGTTGTTAGTGCGAGAACCAATCTCGGATGTTCCTTGGATATGGGAAGTTTCATGGATGGTGAGTGTGGAGGGATAGAGTGTGGCAGGGTGCATGTGAGGAATTCATGGGTGGACAATGACATTGAAAGAGGGAAAATTGTACGGCTCAGATTGGTTCTCGCATTAAGAATGGTTCTCGCATGAACTTTTTCCTATATATATATATATATATGTTGGAAGTCCTTTTGGCATTCAAATGTGCATTGTTTGTTACAGGTGGAGTACGTGGGCGGTAATAGACACTTAATATTGCAAAACGACTGTTTGGTGCTGCTTTTGCCGATTTTAGAAGGCCTATAGCACGATAGCTAACCTCTTTATGGTATCAGTTGAATTTAAAAGTGTCATGAAGTCATTATTGCTGCTACATAACTTTTACTACAATAACCTTGTTTTACCAGTGCTCCCTTCTTTTTGGATGGAAAGGTGGCTTGGTCTTGTTCTTATTTCAGCTTGTCAGCAAGCCTTGGTTATTCAAGACAAATTGTAATTTTTGCTGAACTTTTTTTTTTCTTTTGGGGTTGAAATAGATCATACTTGTACTTTTATGATTTCAAGTATTTCTCAACTCTCCCCAAAGAATTAAAGATGAAACAGGAAGCTGCAATTTATATATTATGTAATAGAGTTAATTACATTGTTGATACTTTATGTTCACCTACATTTTTAGTTCTTTTAACTTTGAACTTTTTTGGCAGTCCTTTTAACTTCACACACCTGCATGCTCTTGCGCGCATGTGCGCACACACATACACACGAAAGCTACTTATTGGCTCCACCTTTGTCTTTCTTGCTGATAGACAACTTCTTCCTCCTTTTGAAATCGACCATGAATAGTCCTTTGAATCCGATGCCATCTTTAACTAGCAGGCCTTTTATATTACTACAAAGGTGTCAAAATTTTGGGCCTTGTCAATGGGTCTTATGCAATGGAAACAGATGGCATGCTATTATTTAGTGATGTACAAATTATCTTTTTTGTGATGAACTTTGCAAGTAGGGAGTGTAAATGAATCAAATCGAGTTTGAGTTTAATGAAATATTATACTTGTAGCTCGAGCTCTGCTCGAAAAGCTCGAAATTATACAAATAAATTAAATTTAAAAATCATGGAATATAGATAAAGCGTGAAATAAAAGAACTTTTAGTAATTAATTTTTATAAATAATACCTATAGAATGTAAATTTGATGAGTACTCATATTTAATGTATTTCAATATTAATGTATGCACACGTAATAGATATACAATACAAGGCTCGAAGAAAAACTCTCGTTAAATATTTCAAGACAGTTTTAAAGGCTCGAACTCAAACTGATAAAGTTTAACTCAAACAAGACGAGTTCAAACTCGAATTACTCGGTATAAGCTCGACTTATTTGCTTCACAACCACTTCTATTTGCAAGGTATACGTCAAGGGAGGGATTTGTATATAACTATGAATCTTTCATACTAAGAAAAAGTAATTGTTGGAATATAATAGCCTTGAAAGTGGACGAAAAAAAGATAATAAATCTCGAAAGGCAAAAAGTCATAACTATTAGTGACGTGATGTGTCACGAATATTCAACAATTGATTAAACTAATAATAGTGAAGTGTGAGTAGTAGGTATCGCATGACTTGTACTTTTTTTATTTTAATTTTAGATATTAAAATTAAAGAACTAATATAGGAATGCCAAAACATTGATTGTAGCTCAACGAAATAAAGTCGTCGACACGTGTTAAATCCTTAAACGGCAAAATAAGGAGGATATCTATGTTAAAATTTGATTTTAGCAGTTGATAATGATATTTTGAAGACTTGAGTATTATATTAAAAATCTAAATCTTTGAGTATTATTATTCTATAGTCAAATTAAATTGATTGATTGTAACTTGTAAGCCTTCGAAAGTTTCTATTAACTAGTTTTTTTTTAATTAGAAGAAGACGTATTCTTAACTGACGTCCATAAATTTGCATTTAAACACGACTCTTGTTCCCCAAGGATTCAAGACTTTTAATTTACAAAAATGAAATATCCTCCTACTTCATCCTTCTACTCACTACAACTTGACATGTTGACTACACTAATTCTCTTTCTTTATATTATCCATTGATTTTGACACTTGTAATGATCCTGTGAGTAGGAGGATAAGTAGGAGGATAAATTAGGAGGATATATCATCTCTCATTAATTTATTGGAACGGCGGGTGGGACCCGGTGACCACATGCTTCAATTATTTTATACTAGCATATTACTCGCATAATGCGACGGTTATAAATAATTCCTACTCGATAATTTGTTCATTTTTTATAACGTAAAACTATTATATTCATGCATTATGATGATTTTGAAAAATTTTAAGTTCGCAATATATCTATTTTCTTTATAAATCTTTTATTAATTTTCAAAAGAAAAAATAAACAATAAATGAGAATAAAAAAGAATATTAAATATACTATAAATCAAACCTTTGGTTTGATTACACGAGTCATTTAAAAAATCTGGAAATGTCTATAAATTTAGGTTAAATATTATGTTTATGAGTTCTAGCTATACGTATTATATAATACTCAAAATTAAAATATGTGTTATATGATAAAATATTTAAACTATTATTTTTATGTAGATAATTTATATTTAATTTTTAATTTGTATTTAATATAAATAGATGAAATTTAATTTGTATTGATTTGACTTTTTTAAACATTATTTATTATGGAAAGTTTAGTTATAAAAAAGGGCTAAAGTCACTAAAGACAAACATGCTTTCCTCCATGTTTCGATATATCACATTAACTTTTTTTTTACACATATGATCATTTAACTTGTAAAAAACGTGTTATTATAGCAATTTTGGTGATTTTGACCTGCAATAGCAGGTCATCTTCTTCCCCAATTTCCTTCACTTCGAAAACAAACTTTGAAGCCAAAATTCTCCATGTACACTTAACGAAAATCAATGATTATTGACTCTATGGAAAGGTAATCGAGTTGTCTATCAAGTAGTACAAAAAAACGAATAAAAACGAGTTTAAAATGTGTCAATTCATCGAAATACCGTAAGGGTGTCGAATAGGGTCATTATCGACTTTAATTAGCAATAACTTGGCCTACACTTGATGGTTTTTTATGAATTTGGTGTC
The DNA here is from genome assembly GCA_947179395.2 of Pulicaria dysenterica. Classification (NCBI taxonomy): domain Eukaryota; kingdom Viridiplantae; phylum Streptophyta; class Magnoliopsida; order Asterales; family Asteraceae; genus Pulicaria; species Pulicaria dysenterica. The sequence continues at coordinate 71,662,855 of OX359288.1, read as the reverse complement.
CATTGAAAGGTAAAAAGATTATCTATGACAATCTATAAAAAGAATTATGTAAAATGATAAAGAATCGAGCTAAGAATACATCTTTTTTTCTGCTCTGTTTTCGAACCCATAAACACAAAAAAAAATGAAACTTTGAGCTCAAAATTCTCCTTCAATACTTGACGAAAAATCATGAATTTGTTATCATTTGAAAGGTATAATGATAAATTACAAGATTCTAAAAATAATCACGCAAAACGATAAAAAATCGACCCAAAAATCGTAAAAAAACGGGCTGAAACCGAGCTGGCAGGTTGCAGGTCACGAAATGGGCATATCGACACGGTTTTGTAAGTTAAATGGCCAGATGTGTAACACAAAGTTAATGTGCCATATCGGAACATTGGGGAAAACATGTTTGTGTTCAATGACTTTAACGCTTATAAAAATGGTATTTAAGAATCTAATTAACTCCATATAATTGTTTCCTTATATGTTTAAATAAGGGATAAATTATTAATTTTAAATTACTTAAAATTAAGAGATTAAAACAATGACCTAAATGTTTTATAATATGATATAGATAGGGTAAAATATGATGTAACACTTAAACTGTGTGTTTAAAAATGGGTTAACCCCTAAAATTTTTTAATAAATGTTTTAATCCTCAAACTTGTTAAAAAATCAATTGTTTTAATTACTTGACCTGTTATACCAAGTTTTTAAACTTTTAAAAATCACTTTAATCCCTAAACTTATCTCATACGCATTTTAATCTCTAAAAATAATCTCATAAATAATATAATCCTCAACTTCTTTACCCTAACAAACATACATTTAATGTACAACTATGGACTTCCCGCATTCAAAAACAACAAAATATTCCTAGTAAAGATATTGGCATTTCCGTTAACTTCATAAAAAACTCCCAAAACTTATATAAGCATATATTACTATATCATATATGGTGTATTGGTGGAAAGAAAACAGTGGAAAACATATGGTGTCACTCAGGTTGTTTATGTCGTGTCTCTTCAACGGTGATGTAGAAGACGAGGGGCCGGATGAAGGGTTTTTTCAATCGGGAAAGAATGGAAACAGGTTTAGCCAGTAGAAAGTAGTATTTAATTAGGTTAGGGATAAAAAATGGAGATTAAACAAGATTAAGTACTTAATCAATTACTATAAAAAGTTTAAGGATTATAATATTCATTAAAAAAGTTTAGACATTACAATATTTTAAAAATAGAAAGTTTAGGGATTAAATCGTATTTAACCCTTTTATATATAAAAAAATGATATATCATTCTACTTTATTCTTCTACTCACTACAAGATAATATGTAAAACGTACAAATTCCATTCTCTTTACCTCATCTACTGATTTTAACACTTGTATTGATCTTGTGCGTAGAATGATATTTATGAGGAAATAGTAGAAATATATATAAAAGAAAACATAGTTTATTTTTCTATATTTTTTTGTTATTAACAAATGCTACAAAATAATAATATATTTTCTTATATTTCTATATAAATAAGTTCTTTCTATTACTATCAATATGAGTGTTAGTGTTTACAATTTTGTTATGATATTAAAATATTAAAGAAAGTAGGGTGTTTTTTATAGTCTTAACCCTCCCCTCTTTTTGTATTAAAACAAAGCAATATGATAATATAAATGATTAGTTTATTAAATTTTAGTTACAAATCTCTATAATAAACATACAAGAGGTTATATATTTCTACAATATATCACTATGTATCTTTCTACTTATATTTCTATACACGTCCGCTTTGATTTGTAAGAGCAAAAGAGTCCTAAGCTCCCATGATTTGGGAGTATCATCCCATTATCGCTTTAACCTAGTAACCCAAAAAATAGGCAATTAAAACAATTTTAAAATCTGGTTATTATTATCGAGAGAAGTTAAAGTATGAGTGATTTTTAATAAGATACTTTTTAAAGATTGAAATAAGAATGATGTATAGAGTTATGAAACTCAAATTCAGAACCAATTTCTACACCCTTAAAACAGTTAAAACCAAAAATACCTTTAACATATGAGAGAATCATTTGGGCCATTTTTATGGTGATGGTTTATATCAAGTGTTAACTACAAAAAGTTTTTGGTCAAAGTTTATGAGGACAAATGGTTGGTTTCTTTTCCTGGGTGTCAAGCAACTAGATAACATACTACTAAATTATAGTGTTTGTATTTGATTATACTGCTTCATATCGCAATAATCAGATAATCAGTTTTTTGAGTGCTTAGCAAAATAGATTAATTGATTTTTAAAGGGTAAAATCACAATAATCAAATAATCAATTTGAAAAAGTAACTCAAAGTTAGATTCTCAAAACTGCGTTTTGTAGTCTCTAAAACGCAGATAATTGATTTCTGAAAACACAACCCCAAACACTTTAAACAAATTATCTGCGATTTCAAATCACAATAATCAGATAATCAATATTTAAACGCAATCCCAAACACCCTCTAAGAATGAGATTATAGACTTTTATATGTTATGATTGTTTTAGAAGATTAGAAGACCGAGACCAAGCCATTCTCTTGCAACTTGCACGACCTCGTTTTGTACAAACAATATAGTTGGAAAACAATTAAAGATGCATTTAAAATAATTCTTTTATAAATTTGTTAAGATTCTTACTAGTGAGTAACTATTAACAATATATACTATTAGCAGGAAGTATCAATAAGTAGTGAAATTCTAATTAATTTCTGAATTGTTTGTATAAATGTGACATTTCATGAATAATTGTATTTGTTGTTAGTAGTGGAAGTGTTTTGTGGTACCCAAAAAAACTTCTACAAAACTATTGTTTATTCAATATTGGCAACTAATTAATCAATTTCTCTACTTTATTTGAATTGACTTTAGTGTTTTTACCTTCGATTTTTCTACAACACTAGGATGATAGCAACAACGACAGTATTTTTATATATTTTTTAAGAGTTGATAAAGACAAAAGGTTCAGCAACTTTCGGCTATTTATCTGTATAATTATTAAATTATATTTGATCAATATTTAATATTAAACTAATTATTCTTGTTCAAAAGATTATAATTGTCTTGTTAAAAAAAAGTTATCGAATCATTCAAGCATGAGACAATTAATGTTTAAGCATTTTAACTCTAATCTTATACATCAATCCCACAACCGTTATAAAAAAGCATCGTTAGATCACATAACCTAGAATGAGTGTCACATCAGGCAGTCACAAGAAGTCAAGAACCCACCCTACCCATAGGAAGTTGGTAAATGAACTTTTGTGATTTTGGAAAGGGTTAAAGCCATAAAATAACGGTCTACTTTTCCCATTTTTTCATTGTGGCACGCCATGTTTTTTTTTACACATTTGGCCAGTAAACTTATCAAAACCGGTTAATATTGCCATTTCGTGACCTGCAACCTTTTCAGCCCGTTTTTTGCGATTTTTTGGTCGATTTTTGATCGTTTTGTGTATTTTTTTTTTTGTAGAATCTTGTAATTCATCATTATACCTTTCAAATGACACCAAAATCATGAATTTTCGTCAAGTATAGAGGGAGAATTTCGAGCTCAAAGTCTCGACTTTATTGGGTTTTTTGTTCGAAAACAGGGCAGAAAAAAAGACTCATTTTTTGGTCGATTCTTGATCATTTTACATCATTCTTTTTATAGATTGTCGTAGATAATCTTTTTACCTTTCAATGGACACTAAATTCATGAAAAACCATCAAGTGTAGGCCAAGTTATTGTTAATTAAAGTCGATAATGACCCTATTCGACACCCTTACGGTATTTCGATAAATTGACACATTTTAAACTCGTTTTTATTCGTTTTTTTGTACTACTTGATAGACAACTCAATTACCTTTCCATAGACTCAAGAATTATTAATTTTCATCAAGTATAAATGAAGAATTTCAGGTTTAAAGTTTCGATTTTAAGGTGAAAAAGAAAAGGGGGAAAGGTGACCTGCTATAGCAGGTCAAAATAACCTAAATGGCCATATCAACCGGTTTTAATAAGTTTACTGACCAAAAGTGTAAAAAAAAAACATGACGTGCCACAATGGGAAAATGGGGAAAGTAGACGTGCCACAATGGGAAAATGGGGAAAGTAGACCGTTATTTTATGGCTTTAACCCTTTTTGAAAACATGTTCGACATCAATGTACCTCAAGCAAAATAAGTATCAACCACATTAAAAAAATCTAACATTTATCAAATGTTAGCTACTATTCATAGCATGTAGCTTATGAATAGTGTTTTTTTTACTTTTAGGTTATATATATATATATATATATATATATATATATATATATATATATATATATATATATATATATATATTTTACTTTTTAGTTAACTAATTTAGATGGCTATTTATGTATAGTTAATTTTATATTTTTTACTTTGTTTTTAAACTTGTAAGATACAAAAGAAGTCAAATGATGCAATACTCGGATATTTTGTAATATAAAACGTACAATCTTTTTTTATTTGGTGTGTATAGCCTTCTAGAAATTTGAAAATGATAATGCTAATTTTCAAGGTTAATAATAAATTGTCGCTTGAGCCATAATGTCGTATCGATTTATGTTACATATATAACAACTACTTTTAGTTGATTTATTTATTTTATTTTTTTACTTTTAGGTTTTATATATATTGTTTTACCTTTTAGTTAACTCATTTAGATATAAGGCTATTTATTTATAGTTAATTTTCTATTTTTTACTTTGTTTTTAAACTTATAAGATACAAAAGAAGTCAAATGATGCAATACTCGGATATTTCGTAATATAAAACGTAATTTTTTTTTTGTATAGCCTTCTACAAATTTGAAAATGATAATGTTAATTTTCAAGGTTAATAATAAATTGTTGCTTGAGCCATAATATCGTATTGATTTATGTTACATATATAACAACTACTTTTAGTTGATTTATGTCCTTATATATATTAGTTAACCTCTTATGCCAGCCCCGCTCCCGCAACGCGGGGTCGAAAAACCTTGTTAGTAACAAAACTGATGTAACATCCTCAAAAAGGGTCTAGTCGTATATACTTTGGATACGTTTGAATCTCGAATTTTATAATGAATATTAGAATTATTTTATCAAGTTAATATTAAATTATTATAAAAGTAATAGAGAAATGGTGATATTAAAATATTAACGAAAATAAATAAGTTTAATAAAATATTAAACGGTTTTGAATAAGGATTCCGGAAAAATGGGTAAACGGGTATTAACTTGTAAGTTGAGAAGGAAACAAAATACCCCATGTGGATATTATTGAGACCTTAAGTCGGTCTCTCCCATTTTCCTTTTCTCAGATACGACACAAACACATACTACACACACACTCATCTTGTTTCTTGCACTTTGAAGAGGAGAACTCAAGAGAGATCATCATACTTCTGTTCCAGCAACAAAATTCAAGTCTCATTCAGTTCTAATTCATCATCTTCTTCATCCAAGCTCAATTGTAAGTCCATCTTCTTCCTTGTTCTTAGTTTTAAACTTTAGGTCAAAAATGGCTAAATCCAAATTAGCCATCAACAATTAAGTTCAAGTGTTCCAATCTGTTCTTGCATGGTTTCTAAGCATCTAGGAATCAATTTCATGAATTAAAATGATGGATTATATCATGTTTCATAATAATCATCAAATGGGTCAAAGAATGAATAAATTGATCCCATACCATGAATCCTTGATTAGAGCTTGTTAAATGTATGTTTCTAGACTTGTTTTGATGCCCTAAATGTTATACAAACACTGGAAATTGGATTGGACATGCTGGAAATGAGTTTGGATGAGATAAATGGCCAAAACAGGGGCTGGAAATCGACACTGCACTGTTCTGCGGGGCTTTGCGATCGCATGACTTTCCCTTGTGATCGCATAGGGTGCCTTGCGATCGCATGCACTTCCCTTGCGATCGCATGGGGTCCATCCAGCCACAGTGCGTTGTTTGTTTGCTGTTTTTCGACGTTTTATCGTACGGGATGCTCGTTTAGGATTCTAAATAGTCTAATGGCATCATTAGGGGATTCATGTTAGTTATATTAGTTATGTACTTGTGTGAAGTGACTAAACATGAGTATTATCTTATAGGTGAACCGTACGACTCCGAAGAACGAGACGGTCACGATATTTGTTTACTGTAACCTCTAGCCTCTCAGGTGAGTATAGGATAACATAAGAATTAATATAACCATATTACATGTTATCAGTACGTGTTAGTAATTCCATGAAATGAAATTAACCTTGATGTATGCTATGTTTATGCATGACACACGTAACAATTGAATCATGATTTATGATACGATTATGATTATGCAAGTAGCATGTATGAATTGAACCATCTATATTATATGGTTATGATATGCGCGCTATGAGGCCCGGAATGGGTCAATTATGTGTTTGTGATCGGATCCGAGATATGGGGGCTGGTTATAGTCCTTGAATGGGGCCAGCATTTGAGCTGGGGCGCTTTGAGACCTGCGGGTCGATGATAACCGTCAACTACCTGGGGTTGCAAACCCAACGTTCCTCGAGCAGTATGGGGATCGACTTATTGTTGTACCCCATGAAGGCTTTGGCCTGATAACGCAACGGTGGATCGCTACCCGCTCACCCACCCGCGCGGTTGATGTGTTTGGTTTCCCCAGTTAGGAGCGTTGAGCCGGGTTAGCTACCCTGCAAGATTATGCTTCCTTCTGGCTGTGCCAACTCATCGCGAGATGCTAGGATAGCACTGTTTGATTTATTGATGATATGTGATATGTTTATATTACTGATTATGCTATCTTATGCTCACTAGCTTTAAATAGCTAACAGATACTCTCCCCATGATTGCAGATGATACTTAGGCGCGTGAGCTTGGGTACTTGCTGGTTATTACTATGTTTTTAGAGGAACACTTATTTTACTACTTATGTCTGTATGTATTTGTTTATGTGGTCGGTGGACAATTTCAGTAACACCAACAGTCTTTTTGTATGTCGTGGCTAAATTTGCTTGTAATTATAGTCACTTTTAAATATTCCGCTGCTTATGTAACTTTTGAAAAACAGGTTTGGTTTAAGTTAAGTTTACGAACGGATTCACGCAGTTTGGATCCTCGAATTCATAATTTAAAAAGAAAAATCTGGTTTTCGAAAATCGGGGTGTTACAACTGATGCAAGATTTATAGGGTTACATAAGTTTAGATAATTATAATTCCAATATCTTAATCCTTTTAACTCTATAAAATAAGATTTTGTATATACCTTGTAACTACACAATACGCATATAAGTTTCACATATAGTGTCTATATACCCTCCGAATGTCAGAAGATACGCATGTACCGTCCTTGGGAAGATTGTTTGATGAGTGTTCCGAATTCGTGGCTTGTACGAGGAGGTAGCCTCTTCAGAGAGGTTGGCAGGAAAGAGATGATTCTATGAAAACCTCGTTGACGGTTAAAAAGAATTCAAGTCAAGGAAGAGATTGTTATATGTAAGGTGCCAAAGTAGCAACCATCCTTCACTATCACCATGAGCATTGAGCAAGGCCACAAAGGGTTCTATCCTTTTAACCCTCTTAATATTCTAACTCCAAGTTCAATATTACCCATGTAAAGAGTGTTGAGACTTCCCCTGTTCTTCAAGTACTTCAAGAGGCTGTATCTAGCTATATACAAGTGTCTTCCAACCAAAAAATTTAAGGTGTCAAGAACCATTTAGGTCAAATATGTAGGACTTAAGGTGTGTGCTTTTTCCTTTAAATAAACACAACACTCAAGCAATACACAATATTTAAAGAGTGTTTTAGTTCTTACTTTGTGTAATGGTACAGAGTAGGGGGTTCACACAAGATATGAACCCGAATACGAATCCATATGGATGCATGTATGCAAACAAAGAAACGACTAAAGAGGGTTTAAGAAATCGACCTTTAAAGATGTATGTGCAGCTTCCTTGGATGTAAGATGTCAAAGTAGCCACCCTCTTTAAGTATCCACAGTGGCAGCAACATTAAGGACTGTAATCGCGTGCTATCTCTTATAACCTTGAATCATCCAACTCCAACTTGAAGATTATATATGCAACTCCATTGGAGTGTTCTTGAAATTATTATAGTAGCACCCTTACTATCACAACAACAATGCCGGGGCATAATGATCAAGTAGTGACATATAAAATGGTTAACATCTACAATACTACATTTCATCCAAGTCAAAACAAGTGTAAGCAATTTAAGGCATCCAACAATCATTAAGGTTTGAAGCTTTTTATCAATGCTTATACATTAGAAATCATTTATCCCTTTATTATGGATATCTCATCATGAGACATGGATATCGTCATTAACCTCAGTTATTATGTTCTCAAATCAAGATTCAAAGTGATTAACAAACACCATTGAGCTATGTTGCCTAAAAAACCACTTAAGATGTCATAACATAATCTTGATAATAGTTATATCTCATGTGGAGGTCAAGCGTCCGATTTTTTCTTTTAGTCCCCCCTTAATAGAAGCGAAGTGATTTTTACACAACACCTTTTTACCATACATAACAATTATGATTTTTCTACCCTGTAAACCCACTAACTATTTTTCTTAACAACGTATTCGAGAGTATTGTCGTCAAAACATAGACTGTTAGAAATTGATAGCCGGATTACTTATACAATCGTGTGAATCACTTTCCAAATTCGATATTTCGACCGTAGATGCCAGGTATCACGAAATCCGAATTGGGATAATTGCAAAAGTCACAATCTTGATTTTGGCAGAATCAAGATCAAAACCAGAGATAAGTTTTTGTGTATTTCGAATTCTTGTGTATCTCAAAACCGTAATCGCACCCTGATCATAACCAGATGACGGCAGTTTTCAAGTTTGAAGTTTTACAAATAGAACCCTTAAAATTCGAAATTTCCATTGTAAACCTTCTACTATTATTAATTTTCGGGCCGGGGCGCTGCCCGCACCCCGCTAGGGGCTCTGCCCCTAGGACCCCGCCAGGGGTGCTACCCCTAGGGACCCCGCCTGCTGACGGGGCAGCGGGACCCCTGTTTTGCGTTCAGGGGGCTTCGCCCACTAAATATTACCGGGACAAGCTTAGACTAAAACAAGTGTGTACTCCACACCCTCCATACTTGTTTTAGAACAAAGTCCAATCCACTTGAAACACACGTATAAAATCCGTTACACTAAATGATAACCGGTGACACTAAAATCACCAACAATCCTCCCCCATTTTAGTGTAACCATGAAATTATACAAAACAATCCAAAACTTGTACATAAATGAAAATGTCGATTCGATTGAATTTTCATATTAGTATTTTACACATTTCAAATATTCGAGAATCATGGTGTCCTTAGGATTGAACCCGTCAATCCATTTGAATACATGAAGATAAAATACATACAAGTTTATAATTCCCATCTAGTCAAACTATCCTGACACAATTATTAAGCCGTGTGTCCTAATCCTCTCATGATTGTATAAAGGCCAAGTCCACAACCTTTTGAAGCGCGGCTACACTTCACAATCACATAGGTAATTCCTTTCCAACATGCACCTAAAATACATCTTTAAAGGAATTATTAAGAAGTTAACCTTCAACCTTACTTACTACAAAACCGAACACATACATGGGATAAATTATAATGTGTTCCAATCCATAAGTGTGAGCTTTCCTCATTGAATTCAACTTCTAACGTCATATTAGAAGGGAATTGGGTATCTCACCATTAAAGATTCAAATGGACTTTAATCCCATCCCTATCACTGACTTGTGCACTAAGTCCCGCGCCAAACTTTTAGTAAGATGGTCCGCCAAATTTTGTTGCGATTTTATGAACTCCACCGAAATAACACCATTCATGATCAATTCTCTAATAATGCTATGTCTAACACCTAAGTGCCTAGACTTTCCATTATACACTTGGCTATAAGCCTTAGCTAATGTAGTTGCACTATCACAACGAATAGATAATGGTGCAATCGGCTTTTTCCATAATGGAATCTCATAAATCAAATCTTTTAGCCACTCAGCTTCCTTTCCAGCTGTGGCCAACGCAACAAACTCCGATTCCATCGTTGAGTTTGTAATGCAAGTTTGCTTCTTAGATGCCCAAGAAATGGCACCACCTCCAAGCAAGAATACCCAACCACTAGTAGAAGAATGATCTTCTACATTAGATATCCAACTTGCATCCGAGTATCCTTCTAACACCGAAGGATATCCAAGATAACACAAACCATAGTCCATGGTTCCCTTCAAATACTTGAATACTCGTTGTATAGCATGCCAATGTTGAGTACTAGGATTACTCGTGTACCGACTCAGCCTCCCAACGGCATAAGCAATGTCAGGTCTTGTGCTAGTCATAGCATACATCAAGGAACCTATAGCTTGAGAGTATTCCAATTGTGAAATAGCCATGCCTTTATTAGGCATCAATTTCATGCTAGGATCCATAGGAGTACTCACGGGAGAACATTCACTATAATTGAATTTCTTGAGAATTTTCTCAATATAGTGAGATTGCGTTATTGCAATTCCTTTGTTCAACCGTTTAATCCTAATTCCTAGGATTACATCCGCCTCCCCTATGTCCTTCATGGCAAACTATGATGATAATAAATTCTTGGTTTTATCAACTTGAAGTTGATCCGTACCAAATATTAACATATCATCAACATATAGGCATATGATCACACCCGAGCCGGAAGCATCAAATCGGCTATAAACACATTTGTCGGATTGGTTTAAAGAAAAACCACATGACAAAATAACTTCATCAAACTTTTGATGCCATTGTTTAGGAGCTTGTTTTAGCCCGTACAATGACTTCACAAGTTTACACACCTTATGCTCATTACCGGGCATAACAAAACCTTCCGGTTGTTTCATGTAAACTTCCTCGTCAAGATCACCATTCAAGAATGCTGTCTTGACATCCATTTGATGAATAATAAGATTGTGAATAGCAGACAAAGCAATCAACAATCTAATAGTTGAAATACGAGCTACCGGAGCATACGTATCAAAATAGTCAATACCGGGTTTTTGCCTAAAACCTTGAATGACTAACCGGGCCTTGAACTTGTCAATAGTCCCATCAACTTTCATTTTCTTTTTGAAAATCCATTTGCAACCTAAAGGTTTAGAACCCTTTGGCAAATCAGACAACACTCAAGTGTTGTTCTCCATTATTGATGACATTTCATCATCAATTGCTTCTTTCCAAAAAGCAACATCTCTAGACTCCATGGCCTCCTTAAAGGTCTTGGGATCATCCTCAACATGAAAACAATATGAATATTGCATCCCCACTTCATCTCTTGAACCTTCAACCAAATACAATTGGAAATCCGGTCCAAAGTTTTTCGCAATTCGGCCTCTTTTACTTTTTCGGGGCTGTTGTGTTTCTTGAATTGAAACACCACCCAAATCTTCTAAATTTTCTGAATTTTGCTCCTCATTAGAGCTAAAAATCAGATCCTTAGGCCTTTGAATTGATGAAAACCTCATCTCATCGAAAATCGCATCACGCGACTCAATAACGGTATTAATAGACACCGAATCATTAGGTTCTATTACATAAAACCTATATGCCTTGGAATTTTGTGCATATCCAATGAATATACAATCAATTCCTCTTTCACCTAAAATTTTCCTTTTAGGTTCGGTAAGTTTGACAACAGCTCGACATCCCCAAATTCGAAAATAACTCAAATTTAGAGCTTTCTTATACCAAAGTTCATATGGGGCTGTTTTGTTCCGTTTGTTTGGAACTCTATTCAAGACATAACATGCCGTAAGCATAGCCTCTCCCCAAAAACCCTCACTCAAACCCGAGTAAGAAAGCATCGAGTTAACCATTTCTTTTAAAACTCGATTTTTCCGTTCGGCGACACCATTTTGTTGTGGTGTATACGGAGCTGTTGTTTCATGAATAATACCAACAGATTGAAAGTATTGAGGATTCATATATTCGCCACCTCGATCAGTCCTAAGACATTTAATTGATTTACCCAATTGCAATTCAACTTCGGTTTTGTAAATTTTGAATTTATCCAAAGCTTCATCTTTAGCATGTAACAAATATACATAACAAAACCTAGTTGAATCTTCTATAAAAGTAACCACATACTTTTTGTTTCCAAGTGAAGGAGTAGCATGGAAATCACAAAGATCACTATGTATTAAGTCCAAAATACCCGAATCTCTTTTAACATTAAGAAAAGGTTGTTTTGTGATTTTTGTAAGCATACAAGTTTTACATTTTTCAGATTTAATATCAAAAGATGGAATTAATCCTACTTTAGACATTTCATGCATTCTTCTAAAGTTAACATGACCTAGTCTAGCATGCCAAAACATAGAATTTTCTACTTTAGAAGTAGAAGCCATAAACACAGAATTGCTACTAGAGGCAATTTTATTTACGATATTACGTCTAAACATGCCATCACAATAGTATCCGAAACCAACAAACATACCACACTTGGATAGGACATACCTATCCGACTCCACAACTTGTTTATATCCCATACGATTTAACAAGCCACTAGACACAAGGTTCTTTCGAATTTGATTGTTAGAAATTTATAGCCGGATTACTTCTACAATCGTGTGAATCACTTTCCAAATTCGATATTTCGACCGTAGATGTTAGGTATCACGAAATCCGAATTGGGATAATTGCAAAAGTCACAATCTTGATTTTGGCAGAATCAAGATCAAAACCAGAGAGAAGTTTTTGTGTATTTCGAATTCTTGTGTATCTCAAAACCGTAATCGCACCATGATCATAACCAGATGACGGCAGTTTTCAAGTTTGAAGTTTTACAAATAGAACCCTTAAAATTCGAAATTTCCATTGTAAACATTCTACTATTATTAATTTTCGGGCCGGGGAGCTGCCCGCACCCCGCTAGGGGCTCTGCCCCTAGGACCCCGCCAGGGGCGCTGCCCCTAGGGACCCCGCCCTCTGACCGGGCAGCGGGACCCCCGTTTTGCGTTCACCCCCCTAAATATTACCGGGACAAGCTTAGACTAAAACAAGTGTGTACTCCACACCCTCCATACTTGTTTTAGAACAAAGTCTAATCCCCTTGAAACACACGTATAAAATTCGTTACACTAAATGATAACCGGTGACACTAAAATCACCAACATAGACTTTTTGTTGTGTATGACAAAAAAAAGTTGTATACAAATCATCTTCCTTTATAAAAGCTATAATCTATGTAACTCACGTATGTATTATGTTTTATGTCTACCAATTTCGACCCAAAGCATGTTTAACTACAAACTGGTTGATACCTCCGATTTGCACCAGTAATTGTTAGTGGAATTAAGAATTGATAATTGTTGGTGAAAAACTGTTAGTGAAATTAAGAATTGACATTTGTTAGTGGAATTAATATTCATGAGATCTGATAGTTGTTGGTAAAAATTGCCTAACAAATTTGCGATAATAGTTGAATTAGTAATTAGGGTTTCGTCAAAAAAATGCTTTAGAATGCCTCGGGATCTAACTAAGAAGACACGTAACCCGTTTTTACTTAAGATCCAGGCCCAAGTAATATCACAGCTTAAGCATTTCGATGTAAGAAATTCTATATTCGTTAGCCATTTTAAAAAATAAATAGGGAAGATTAGTGAGAAAAAAAAAATCTAAAAGTAGAATAAGGACATGGCCCTTCTTTCATTATATATACTAAAGAAAAAATTTAAAGATACGAACATAATGTTTAAAAAGAAAGAAATATTATGGTTGATATGTTATTGGTAATATTATTCTCTTATTTGAAAGATGATGAAGAACATGTTGAATTGGGTACGGAAGTTAAACTTGTTTCGAAAGAACAAAACTACTTTTTATTAGCCGTCAACATATTATTAGTTAATATTGCCATCTTCCAATGTTTAAAGACGTTTTCGTCACTAAGTGTGTGCCCAAAATAGTGCATAATACAAAGTAATCAATGTTACACCTGCGATCTATGTTATAACATATTCTTCTTCGTCATTTTACCTTAATAAACTAAGTCAGACACACTAGCTAATAAGCTATAAACTAATTCAAACACTATATAAGCTAATAAGCTTGAGCGAAAATTAATAAGCAAACCCAGACAGCCAGACCCCTACCTTATATATATGTTATCCTAGAAATATTAATATGTACCAAAAGATATATATTCGTTAGAAAGTGAAAACAATGATAAAGCTCCAAATATACTACCAGTAAACATGGAGTCAACATTCAACCGCTTCATTTGTCTATGATGACCAAAAATCTGCCCCCACAGTGTTTCCATTTTTTCAATGCTTGCAATTATTTGTAGAGAAAATATCGGTAATGTTAACATCATCTAAAGTATTTGATATTACACTCACAAACCGCATTAATGAAAGGTAGTCATTTCCACATTTCTTCATCAAAATGGTTTGTTATAACATCACCTAAGTTAAATGATATTAACATTACGAATCATTTTCCATATTTTCAAATTAAATCATGATGGATAAATCAGAAAGATCATCTTCTAACAGTTAACTCAGACAGATGAATTATATACACTAGCAGTGCACCCACGCAATGCTGCGGCGACAATAGTTTCTGTTTTCTAACATGTCATTTTCAAGAGTGTAATAATATACTATTAGCGCGATTCAATGTCTCAAAAAAGTTTTCACCAACATGTTCGTATTTTTCAAATTTTCTTATATTTGTATAAACTATTTTATTAATTTTAAAATTAAATTCTTAAAAACATTAAAATAAGAAAAAAGATTAATATTTATGAAACAAGGAGAAAGAACTGAGAAGTTAATAAGATTTTGAAAATTATGTTGATGTGGGTGGATAATTGTGTTTGTGTGAGAGAATGTGTTAGTAAAATAGAATATTTTAAATAAATAAAAAGTTAAAGTAAATTAGAAAAGTGAAATAGTTAAATATTAAGTGAATGAGATTAATTTAGATAAAAAGAAATGTGGAGATTAAGTAGTCTTAATAGTTTGAAGGTTGTACATTATGGATAATTGTTTGGACTACTTAAATTTAAGTAGTCTTAATAATTTAAGGAGAGAGAAATATAAATGCATTATATAGTAGTAAGATACCACTCTCAAATCTTAATCTATTAAATCCATTCAAATATTCCTTCGGTGACCGTTGACCATGAAATATTCAAAGGAAATTAAATCACAAGAATCTAAAGTCACAGGTTTATTTTATTTTTTTAGAGTTATAGTTTCTATGACTGATTTGTATAAAATAAAATCGACATTAAGCCAAATTAGAATAATCGACCATCTCGGGACCCAACCACCTAATCCGTTTATTTATTTATGTGTGTTTTTATAACTCAATTTGAATTTGTGCTGTTATCTGCATGTACTTATATTCCAAAGAGTATGCAGATTGGTAAATGATGGAGGCGAAGAACAGAAATCTAAAGATTTGCTCCAGTTGATTCATTTATTTGTGGAGCAGAAGTTTATCTTGATTTTAGTTTGCAATCAATAATGACTTCTGCTTCATATTGGATCTCTTCACTTTCATGTTCTTCAAGCTCTGTTATACCAGAAAACGCCTCAGGAGCTTCACTCGTACTTCAATGGTTGAGGTTCATCTTCTTCTCTCCATGCCCTCAAAGGCTACTTTTATCCGCCATTGATGTCCTCTTCTTGCTCGTCCTCTTCGCGTTTGCTGTTCAAAAGCTCTATTCAAGATTCATTTCTAACAAAAATGGCAAGTCAAACACGTCCACTATTAATGAACCTCTTATTACTAAAAACAGAGCTACTGTCGATACCAATCTTTGGTTTAAGTTATCTCTTGTCGTCACAACCATTTTAGCGATTTTGTCAGCAGTTTCATCAATTTTGGTATTTACACAAGATACCCAGATGCCATGGAAGCTAATAGACGGAATCTGCTGGTTACTTCAAGCTCTATCTTTCCTTGTAATCGCCGTTTTAATCATCCATGAGAAGAGATTTCAAGCTGTAACTCATCCACTATCTCTTCGTGTTTTCTTGGTAGTAAATTTCATCCTCCTTGCTCTGTTGGATTCTTCCAGTGTTATACGGCTAGTTTCTGCTACTGAAAACACTCCAGTTCTTATATCAGAAGACATAATTTCATTGATATCTCTGCTATTTTCGGTTTTTCTATTCGTCGTATCCATAACTGGATCAACTGGAGTTACAGTGACTACAGTCTCTCAGTCACTAAATGGGAATGGTAAAGAATCAGACGCTGATGAGTTAAACAAGTCATCAGATGTTAGCGGTTGGGCATCGGCTTCAGTCGCGTCAAAATTCTTTTGGTTATGGATGAATCCATTGTTAACCAAAGGGTACAAAACACCTCTGAAGATCGAAGACATCCCGACACTTTCACCCGAACACCGAGCCGAAAAAATGTCGAATCTTTTTGAACAGAAGTGGCCAAAGCCTCATGAAAACTCAAAACATCCTGTTAGAACAACACTCCTTAGATGTTTTTGGAAACATGTTGCATTCAATGCATTTCTTGCAATTGTAAGGCTTTCTGTGATGTATGTTGGGCCATTATTGATCCAAAGATTTGTTGATTACACTTCTGGGAAGAGAACATCACCTTATGAGGGGTATTACTTGATAATGATCCTTCTGGTTGCTAAATTTGTTGAAGTTTTGTCTTCCCATCAGTTCAATTTCCATTCTCAGAAGCTTGGAATGTTGATCAGGTCCACACTCATAACTTCATTATACAAAAAAGGGTTACGCCTCTCGTGTTCGGCTCGACAATCACATGGTGTTGGTCAGATTGTGAATTACATGGCTGTAGATGCCCAGCAGCTTTCTGATATGATGCTTCATTTGCATGCTATTTGGCTTATGCCACTTCAAGTTTCAGTGGCTTTGCTTATTCTTTACGCGTATCTTGGCGTGCCAACTGTGGTGGCTTTCATCGGTCTCTTAGCGGTTGTGATCTATGTAGTTATGGGAACTAGAAGGAACAACCGGTTTCAGTTTAGTATAATGCAAAATCGTGACTTGAGGATGAAAGCCATGAATGAGATGCTTAATTACATGAGGGTTATTAAGTTTCAAGCATGGGAAGAACATTTTAACAAACGAATTCAGACATTTCGCGAGTCTGAATACGGGTGGCTTGCAAAATTCATGATCTCAATAGGTGGAAACATGATTGTTTTATGGAGTACCCCATTGTTTATCTCATCGCTCACCTTTGGTTGTGCGATTTTGCTTGGGATCCCACTTGATGCAGGGACAGTGTTCACTGCTACATCTTTGTTCAAGAACTTGCAAGAGCCAATTCGGACATTCCCTCAGTCAATGATCGCCCTTTCTCAGGCCATGATCTCGTTGGGAAGATTGGATGGGTTCATGTCGAGCAAGGAGTTGGATGAGGAGGCGGTAGAAAGGCGGGAGGGTTGCAGCGGCGACACGGCGGTTGAGGTCACTAATGGGTCTTTTAGCTGGGATGATGAAGCTGCTGAAGGTGCTCTAGTCAAGAACTTGAACTTTGAGATCAAGAAGGGTCAACTTGCAGCAATTGTTGGGACTGTGGGTTCTGGGAAATCGTCTCTTCTTTCTTCGGTTATTGGCGAAATGAACAAAATCTCCGGGAAGGTACCATTATTATGATTTATTATGATCATATAAAAATCAAGAAAAAAGTAAATGTTGTAACTTCTTTTGGTTGATGTTACAACAGGTGAGGGTATGTGGGAGCACTGCTTATGTTGCACAAACAGCATGGATTCAAAATGGGACAATTCAAGATAACATTTTGTTTGGTTTGCCGATGGATAGACTGAAGTACAAGCAAGTAATCAAGAACTGTTGCTTGGAGAAAGACTTAGAAATGATGGAATTTGGTGATCAGACTGAAATTGGAGAACGCGGGATTAACCTCAGTGGTGGCCAGAAGCAGAGGATTCAGCTTGCCCGAGCTGTTTATCAAGATTATGACATTTATCTTCTTGATGATGTCTTTAGTGCCGTTGATGCTCACACGGGTTCAGACATATTCAAGGTGATCATTGTTGGATCAAAGTTAAAACATTTTTCATATCTGTATAGATTCTCATGTTTCTATTTCTGGTTGCAGGAGTGTATTAGGGGAGCCCTCAAGAACAAGACAATCTTGCTAGTCACACACCAAGTTGATTTCCTCCATAATGTTGACCTAATTTTGGTAAGTACCAAAAACCCATTTCAGATTTATAGATCAGGAATTTGATCATTTGTCTGTTCTTGAATCTTACTTGAACTCTTTTAGGTAATGCGAGATGGGATGATTGTTCAATCAGGAAAGTATGATGAACTACTAGAATCCAGCCAGGATTTTAAAGATTTAGTTTCTGCCCATGAAACCTCTATGCAACAAGTAGAAATGCAACCTACAGTATCAGAAGGCACCTCCCCTAGACCTCTCAACAAATCTCCTAGCAATAACAAGAGGGAAGAAAACGGTGATAATCATACAGCTTTGGAGCGATCAAAGTCTAGTTCTGTCATAGGAACATCAAAGTTGATCAAAGAAGAGGAGAGGGAAACAGGAAGAATCAGCTTAGGTGTTTATAAGGTTTATGTGACCGAGGCTTTCGGATGGTGGGGAGTGATAATTGTTTTGTTTTTCTCGTTGATGTATCAAGGTGCACAGATGGCAAGCGATTACTGGTTGGCATTTGAAACTTCTGATGATCGGGCAGACTCTTTCAATCCATGGCTGTTTATAGAAGTTTATACAGCTATAGCTGTTGCTTCTTTCCTTTTGGTATTTAGTAGAGTCATCTCTTCAACAGTCCTAGGGCTTCAAACTTGCCAGATATTCTTCAAGCAGATTCTTAACAGCATCCTTCATGCTCCAATGTCTTTTTTCGACACTACACCTTCTGGGAGAATTCTTAGTAGGGTAAAATTTTCTTAAACCTTTCCTTTTTGGTCATGTTTAGGTTGGACTAACTGCTAACGTTTACCAAAGGATCCTATGCTTATTCTTTTCAATCTTTTCAGGCATCAAGTGACCAAACAAACATCGATATCTTCCTTCCTTTCACAATAACCCTGACTCTTTCTATGTACATAACATTATTTGGCATTATCGTCATCACTTGTCAGTATGCTTGGCCAACTGTGTTCCTACTGGTTCCACTCGGTTGGCTCAATATCTGGTATCGGGTAAGATTCATCTATGTTCTATATGAAGTTAGTGGACAATTAGGCATCTAAAAGTTTGATTTGAACTTATGGCTGGATTGTTTCAGGGATTCTTTCTTGCCACATCTCGTGAAATTACACGACTTGACTCTATTACAAAGGCACCTGTTATTCATCATTTCTCAGAGAGCATCTCTGGGGTTATGACAATAAGGTGTTTTAGGAAGCAGGACAGATTTGTTCAAGAAAACGTTGATCGTGTGAATGGAAATCTCAGAATGGATTTCCATAACAATGGTTCCAACGAGTGGTTAGGTTTTCGTTTGGAGTTCATTGGAAGCTTATTTCTCTGCGTTTCCACTATGTGCATGATCCTCTTGCCTAGCAGCATAGTTAAACCAGGTATATAAGCATCTAAAGTTCTAAAACCACATGTTAGTTATTTGTTACTAGAGAACTAATCTTGAAATGGAATCATAACAGAAAATGTTGGATTATCGCTCTCGTATGGATTGTCACTCAATGGAGCTTTGTTTTGGGCTATATATATGAGCTGCTTTGTTGAGAACCGAATGGTTTCTGTTGAAAGGATTAAACAGTTCACCAACATACCCTCAGAAGCTGAATGGGTAAAAAAAGACAACACCCCTCCTTCAAATTGGCCTTCTCAAGGCAACATAGAGATTAAAGATTTACAGGTAACATGCAAATATTGTAATATGTGAATTTAAACTGAAACTTATATCTATGTTTAAGAGTGATCTTAGTTGAAGTTTTTGAATGTTGTCTTGGGAAAATAGGTAAGATATCGTCCAAACACGCCTTTAGTGATCAGAGGGATTAGCCTAAACATCAGTGGAGGTGAAAAGATCGGCGTGGTCGGCAGAACTGGTGGTGGAAAATCAACTCTAATTCAAGTACTATTTAGGTTGGTAGAGCCATCTGGTGGAAGCATAAGCATTGATGGCATCAACATATCCACTCTTGGATTACATCAACTCAGGTCTCGGTTTGGCATCATTCCTCAAGAACCAATCCTTTTTGAAGGCACTGTGAGAAGCAATATTGACCCACTTGGGCAACATTCTGATGATGAGATCTGGAGGGTAATCTTATCTTCCACTTTCCATGGACTTTTATGTGTCTAACATCACTTGGCCTCAATTGATTCATCTGATTCAAGAACTTGTTTTGCAGAGTCTTGAACGATGCCAGCTTAATGATGTTGTAGCTGCAAAACCTGGGAAATTAGATTCTGCAGGTACATGGTCCACATGGATACTGATCTAAAGATATATTATCTTGGTTAACAGAAGAAAGCTAACTTGTGTTTATGTGTTTTTGATTGTTTTGTTTTCCTAGTTGTTGATAATGGTGACAATTGGAGCGTGGGACAAAGACAACTTCTTTGTTTGGGACGAGTGATGTTGAAGCACAGCAGGCTGTTGTTCATGGATGAAGCAACGGCTTCTGTTGATTCTCAAACAGATGCTATCATTCAGAAAATCATACGTGAAGACTTTGCTGACTGCACCATCATCAGCATTGCTCACAGGATACCAACTGTCATGGACTGTGATCGTGTTCTAGTCATCGATGCTGGTAACTCTCAGTTTACCCTTTTTTTCTTTTCCTTTTTCTAAAACTAGTTGCTGATTTGTTGTTTTAAGTTTATCCTTAGCAAGTTGTGAATGTGATGTTTGGAAACAGGTTTTGCAAAAGAATTCGACAAACCTTCACGATTGATGGAGAGACGTTCACTGTTTGGGGCACTGGTTCAAGAGTATGCAAGCCGGTCAGCAGGGTTATGAACAGTTGAAATCAAAAGAACCACCATGTGTTGAAAGCTTGGACTTACAGTTTTGTTGATAACTACATTGAGGACTTAGAAGAATCCCATTTTCTGGGATATGTCTGCAACTTAGATACTCTTATGATGGTTTAATTGGTATTAGTGTTTTATTAATGGTATAGTGGATGAATACATT
Source organism: Pulicaria dysenterica (assembly GCA_947179395.2). NCBI lineage: Eukaryota > Viridiplantae > Streptophyta > Magnoliopsida > Asterales > Asteraceae > Pulicaria > Pulicaria dysenterica. The sequence goes on along the minus strand of OX359288.1, from coordinate 71,641,675 downwards.
ATGTTGTGAATCTTAGATATTGTATATCCTATGGCTATTGACCAATAGAGATGAATTACATGAATTTTAAAGAGAATTTTTCAGAACAAGTGGAATATTAGATGTTATGCAAAGCAAATGTGTTAAAGTATTTCATAAATTAGTCAAACGGTTAAATTTTCGTTAATTTTGGCAAAACTGCGAAATGCAGAACTTGAGTTTAAATCTGAAAGAGATGGAGGTGCTTACGCGTCTTGGGCGGTATTTGAGAATCGAGATCATCAGAATCAACTAATCAAGCATGGCGACCAACGGCATTGATCCGAGAAATGCTGAAATTGTCTGGCATCGGAACCTATTTTCGCTAACCTCCTCACTTCCTTCGCGCCACCCAAAACTTCCACATCGCCGCCGCATTGCAACCCCTTCACCACCCGCTTTTATTACTTCAACACTTCCACCTTCTTCTTTGCCTCTTCTAGTCCTCTTCCCATAACTCCGACATCCTCAGCAACCCCGATAGCTTCTCCGACTTCTTAATCACACCAGATCTGCATTCTGACCGATTCCTTTCTTCCTTCGGCTTCTCCGCCACCGCTGTGTAAACAGTGTGATGGTGGCGGTAACCGCCCCTCCACGTCTCAAGAACAACCGATCCCATGTTGATTCGTTGAAAAAGTTGAGACTTCCCTGTTTATTCCGACACCCTTCGGTCAAAACCTAAGGAATTAATCTGCACCAATGAAAACCCCAGATGGATTTGTCCAACACGACGCACCTTATCGAGTAAACGAGGGTTCGATTGAGAGGAAATTAATCCGGCAAGTTCCTTCAAACACAGCTATAGTATAGTGTGATTTTTGTATCTAGCTATATATATATATAAACAACCTAACTCCTCCTCGATCAACAGTTGTCACTCAAAATAGTGTCAAACTATTTCAACAACAAACCAAATCTTTATATATAAAAACTAAACCTACCCTACTACATATTAATGTTTTTAGCCTAAACCTATGTAGCTCCTTACTAAAGTTTTTTCATGATTAGTTGCTAAATTATCCTACTAATAATTAGAATTCTCATTCATTTAAATGACTACACTTATTCTTAACAAAAATGATATATCCTCCTATTTTTTTCTTCCTACTTCATCCTATTACTCACCACAAAATAACATGTGAAGTCCACTAATTCTCTTTCTTCATTTTATCCATTGATTTTGACACTTGTTTTGACACTATTCTTAATTCTATTGTTTTTTTTGTCACAATGAGACTTATCTATAATGTTATATGAATTATAACTCGTGCATGCACAATGTTAAGTTGAAGTTGATATTTATTAGAAAGAAAGATGTTGGAAACGATGTTGTTATACATATTTCGGTATATTTGAGGTATATTTCACTACATAATGTTTTAAGCATATATTTTTTTAATACTCAAAATATCCAAGTATATTTGAGGTAGATATGGGTATCTTTAACAAAACCTTTATAGATGCAAGAATACAATAACCCATATTGAAACCAACATCAAGGGCCAATGATATGTTGAGATTAGTTGCTCCAAGGGTATTGAGGCATTTGCAAACAAAAAATTCAATGAATCAAGTTATTGTATATGACATAAATATCACGTGATTCTGGTTTTGATTTGAAATTCTACAGTTATTAGAAGCTATATGTTTAGTTATCTCCCGCAGAATAATTAATTATTTATGTATCTCTATCGTTTTTTCCGACCTTTTAATTATCTATTCATGGACCAAGCTTAACTTTTCAAGTTTAATATGTGTCTGTGTTGCTCTTTATCTCAAACTTTTCACATTTTACTCGGTACTATATTAATACGCCCACCTAGGGGAGTGCTCGGCTATAGAACCAGCCTGAACCAGATTGTAACCGAAATAACTAATAACCGAAAATGATGAAGACTAGAATTGAAAACCGAACCGATAAGGAATACGGTTCAAGTTCCGGTTATTCCGGGTATGGAACCGCATAAATCGAAAGTTTACTTTCGAATCGGTTTTAAGACTGGAAACTGAAACCGGTGAATATTTTTGCCATTAAATGCAAACAATATACATTAATATTTCACAAAATTATGTGTTCATTCTTAAGACAGTGACATAAAACTATGTGGGTTGTGCGTAATGCAAATACTATACATTAATATTTCACAAAATTATGTGTTCATGGTTAAGACAGTGACATAAAACTATGTGGGCTGTGCGTAGCACAGCCTAGAGATTCAACTAGTATGCGTTACAAATATACTATGTTTATTTTAAAAAAGAGTTAATTTTCTAAATCGTTCTTTAGTTTAGAGAAAAATGCTAATTTAGTCATTTAAGTTTAAAAGTGGTATGGTTGGTCTTTTGTAAACCATTTTGTAGCCAGTTTGGTTCTTTTTAACGTTGACCGTTGGTCAACTCCATTAAATTAGGGTAAAATGTTAATATTACCCTTCTATTAATTATTTTATCCTTTTTATTTATAACTGAGATTTTTTTCATATATTAATATTAATGATGAATTATTAATCATAAATTAAATACAAAATAATACAGAGAGAGTTTGGTCGTGGAACTTAGGAAGTCTCACACACACACTGTCTCTCTCTCTCTCTCGGTCTCTCTCTCTCACTCTATATATATATATATATATATATATATATATATATATATATATATATATATATATATATATATATATACCTATATATCTAATACTCTCACTACCACCATCACCATACACCAACGACCACCGGAAATAACCACCACCGAACTGACCACAACTGCTGCCACCGTTTTTAACTTCACACCGCCACGCCACCAATGAAATCAAAGCAATGTTTAAACACAAAATCTCCTAGATCTGGTTTAAACCACCGCCACCGTTTTCATCTTCATACACGCATCTGACGAGAACTTACAACCACCACCGTCGAGATCTTCTAGGGTTTTCTAGGGACGGAGTTGAAGGGTTTTGATCTGACCAAACCACCTTATGACACAAACTGGTCAGGCCCTGGGTTTGATTCTACTGGTTTAATCCTAAAAGCAGAAACAGATTGAACACAACCCTCTAAACTCCAAAAGGGTTATGATCTTACTAATGATCATATCAGTTTCTTAACAACAATCCAGATAAAAGGTTTAGAAAACAATACCTGCTTGATCTTGGGATTGCTAAAGGTAGTCCACCACTACTGCACCACCAATGAACTGCTGCTAGAACGCTCCTGGAATTACCCGAATGACACACAAACCACGTGTGTGTGTGTGTGTGTGGCTAGACGCAAGCAAAACCGAACACACCCCTTGGGCATTGTTCGAGATCGACGAGAGGGAGAGAGAGAGGTCGACGAGAGGGAGAGGAGTGGAGGCTAGGGTTTCTCTTTTGTTCCCTTTTTGATGCTTAATGATAAAATGAGCCTTATCTAGGTTTAAATACTTAAACCTTATTCAAGCCCAAGCCCATTCAATTAAAGCCCATGACTTTAATTGAAGTTTCATTCTTCTCACTTTGACTCCCTGGACTTTACTAGTTAATCAATTAACTATTAATTAACTGGTCCGTTAAATATTAAACTTAATATTTAATTTCCCTCTAAATAATAAATAACTATTTATTATTTATTTCCTTTTCTAATAATTAATTCAACTGATCAATTATTTATTTCTCTCTCAAATAATTAATCCATCTGATTAATTATTCCCACACAGAATTATGGTAAATTCCAACTATTATAATTTGGGTGTGTAGCAGTGTGACCCTTTAGTCTCTTATAACATTGGATACAATGTACCCATTAATTATCTCTGCACATAATCTAACAGGAGCGAGACCTGCGGCTAGGAATTTTCTAGGGTTTTCTGTAAAGATAGCGAGTTTTTCTGTAATGGAGGGTTGTCTAGGGTTATCTTGAATCGCGGTGACTAGGAGTTTCTACGGAGATCGTTGGGCGGCGGCTAGGTTTTTCGATGGTGGATTTGGTTTTCTATGGTGGTGTTAGTAGTGCAAGAGAGAGAGAGAGAGAGAGAGAGAGAGAGGATAGTAAGAGAAAGAAAAACGGTGGTTGGTTTTATGGCGGCGATTGGGTGTACAAAAGAGAGAAAGAGCCAACGATGGCGGTTTGCGTGTACAAGAGAAAGAAAGAGCCAACGGTGGTGGTTTGCTTTGGAGTTGCCTAGAGGTATGACGGTGGCTGGCGGTGGTGCTGCTTGAGAGTGGTGGTGTGACAGTGGTTATCGACGGTGAGGGTAAGAGGAGATGGAGCACAAAGACAAAGACGGAGATAGTGTCGCTAGTAGATGTTGGTGGTGACGGTGGATGGTGATGGAGGCGGCTGTAGGTAAGTGATCGAGAGAGTGAGAAAGAAGAGAGAGAGGGAGAGATGGAGACAGAGTGTGTGTTGTTTTTGTGGGTGTAGAGAGAGGAATATATATATATATATATTATTATTATTATTTAAAAAAGATTTATATATCTTTTATATTTTAATTAACTCTTTAACTAATAAAAAGTTATAAAAGTTGTAGAAGACCAGACTACCCCTAATTTAACGGTGTTGACCAACGGTCAACGTTAGAAATGATCAAACTGGCTACAAAATGGTTTACAAAGGACCAATCACACCACTTTTAAAATTAAATCACCAAATCGGCAGTTTTTCTAAGTTAAAGGACGATTTGGACAATTAACTCTTTAAAAATAATATATCTTCCTATTTTTTCCACATAATTCATCTTTTTACTCATCACAAGATGAAATGTTGAATCGACTAATTCTCTTTTCTCGCATCATCCATTGATTTTGACATTTGTCTTGATTTTGTGACTATGAGGATATATCACCTCTCTTATCTTAAAGTTAATTGCATTTTTTTTGTTTATGTGATTTAGTTAAAATTATAAGTTGGGTCTCTAGGTATGATTTTTTATGGGTTTGGTTCTTCTTAATTCGAACTACTTGCATATTTGATCCTTGATAAACTTAAGAAACAAAGAAGACATAATTACCCTTATTTCATCTATTTTTTCAATCTTTAATTCATTTTTCTACACTATCTAGTTTATAAAATAATAAAAACCCTTTATCTCATTTATGAAAACAACTCTAGTCATCGCACCACTGCCACCACAAACTCTTCTGCTGCCACCATCTTCGATCACCGTGTATGCAATCACAATTAAAACCCAAAATAAGACAAATGGATAAAAATATAAAGAGTTAATTACAAATTTCGTCCTTTTAGATATGCCCCTTTTCCAGGTTTGGTCCTTTAGCCAAAATTCTTGCATTGTTACTTCTTTATTTAAGAATTTGTACACTATTGGTCCTTTAGGCTAACACCGTTAGTTTCTACCGTTAGTTTGAGGGGTAATATGGTCTTTTTGGCTATAAAGGACCAATTTTGTAATTAAAATAATTTAAGTAATATTTTTACCATTTTTTAATTATTAATTTATTGCTTTTATCATTATTAATTAGTTTTAGAATTAATTACATAGTTAATTACATAATTAATATATATCTCTCTCTCTCCAGAAACATAACAAATTCTCTCTTTCCATCTCTCCCTCTCTTCTCGGTGACTCAACCACCGCCCACCTCCCACTCTCTCTCTCCACCCACCTCTCACTCTCTCTCTCTCTCCACCCACTCTCTCTACCCACATCTCACTCATTCTCTCTCTACAAACACAACACACACACACTCTCTCTTCTCGGTGACTCAACCACCGCCCACCTCTCTCTCTCCAATTCTCTTCTCGGATTTGCCACCCAACCACACCACCACTGCCACCGCCGGGTTTGACATTTCTCCGATTTGGGAACACCGCCACTGCTTCAAAAAAGTACCAGTACAACCAAGAAAGAACCATCGACAGGTGTTGAAGACGAGAAAAACCCTAGAAGTACAGAGAGTTGATTTTTACGATGAAAACCCTAGAAGGAGGTGGCGATTCAGGGGGTTTGATTCCAAGCTTTGTTCTCACCAGATCTGGTTTTAGGGTTCGAAGAAACGGAGATCTTTTGGTTGTTTTGATAAAGTTTGGGTTTTTTTCTTTCTTAGTTGTATTCAGGGGGTTTGATTTCATAGGGTTTTCTTCGGTGGTGATGATGGTTAATGGCGGTGGTGTTGGTGGTTTACGGCAAGGTAGTGGTGATGTGCTGGTAGAATGAAAAGGATGTGGTGGCGGCGGCGGCGGCGGATGGTGGTGGAGTCTAGGAGGTGACCGAGTGGGAGAGATGAAGACCACAGCCACCTCTCACATGTATTTAGATGGTGTGTGTGTGTGTGGTGACCTGCAAAAAGGAGAGAGACGCAGAGAGATGGTTGCAGGTGGTGGTGCTGCCATGGTGGCGGTGGTTCAAGGGCCGACTATGGGAACCCTTCAAATGAGGGTGGGGGTGTTTTTTGTAATTGATTTGTAGTTAATGCTAAATATCAAGAAATTAAAAATTATAAAACAGTGAATTAATAATTAAAAATTGTAAAAGAAATTATAAAATCAAGATTTAATTACAAAATTAGTCCTTTACATGCAAAAAGACTAAATTGCCCTTTGACTAATGGTCAAAACTAACGATGTTAGCCTAAAGGACCAATAGTGTAACAAATTCTTAAATAAAAGACTAAAAATGCAAGAATTTTGGCTAAATGACCAAACCTGCAAAAGGGGCATATCTAAAATGACGAATTTTGTAATTAACTCAAATATAAATAAATTCACAATATAAAGACTACTCAAACAATCAGAAAATTGGAAATTCAAACTACATTCCCGATCATCTTTTACTTCCGGTCATCGTGATAGTTTCCGGCTACAGTTTTAATATTAGATACGAATCGTCAAAATCAACATAAGAAAATATAGATATATTAATTAAAGAACATAGATTGGACACGGGTAGGCAAATAAACAAAGAACAAACAAAATTAATTGTAATGATTAATTTTGAAAGCTTAAAACAGTATGCAGAGAATCAGGAAATCAATTTGAGCAATAAGAAAACATAGATCTAGGATTGGCGAGCTTAAAGGGCCCAGAAGAACATACAAATCAGAGAGAGATATGATGTGAGCCTAAAAGAACATACAAAGCAAATAGGAACCCATGACCCATCGATTCTTTTTCAACCTTTAGATTCTTGTCCAAAACCAAAATTAACACATCGATTCTTCTCAACCCATTGATAGTAGCCCTAAGCACACACAAATTGAAGGAGAGTTACAATGCTGCAACAACGATTAGGAGAGGAGCATGAGACGAGGCGATGGTTTTTGCAAGGCTAAGATCCATGTGTTCTTCGCAGTAGGGGTGAGCAAAAAAACTGAAACCGAACCAAAAACCGAAAAAACCAAACCGAAAAAACCGTACCAAAACCAACACCGACGGTTTTGGTTTTTGAAATTATAAAAACCGATTTTTTTGGTTTGGTTCGGTTTTAGGTTTCAAAACCGACCATAAAAACCGAACCGAACTGTATTGAAGGAACCAAACCGTTTAAAACCGAACCAAACCGAACCATTAAGGTTAACGGACATACTTGTACATTTACATATCAATTCAACATAACTCAAATCCATTATCTTCCCCTTGTTTTTACCTTTTCCCCAAAATCCCAAATCGGCACTCACTATTCAACACTCAACATACCAATCACTCGAATCTTGAAGATCAAATTGACAGACCAAACTTGAATTTTGAACGACAGACCAAATTGACTCTTGAATCTTGATTCTATGAAGTTTGAAGCTAGAAGATCTCGATGGAAGTTTGAAGCTAGAAATCTCGATATACCATACGACAGTGTTCGCTCTCCCTTCGTCGAGTGTTGTGACCAAAAAATTGAAAAACCAAAAACCGAACCGAAAACCGAAAACCAAACCGAAAAACCGAAAACTAAAAACCGAACCAAACCGAATGGTTTTGGTTTTAATTTTTCAAAAACTGAAATTTTCGGTTTGGTTTCGGTTTTACCTCAAAACCGAACCAAACCGAATCGTGCACACCCCTACTTTGCAGGCTATGGTCGCAAATCGATACCTGTTCTTTATAGTCGTTTTTTGCAAGGCTGTGTTGGATGATACACCACCGCCAACAAGTACAAGTCCAGTGGGCCGGCCCAAAAGAACCAAGACTTTACAGGTTCATTTTCGGAATTAAAGGTCCAGCCCAATTGAAGTTTATGAGTCCAGTTAGTGCATGAGGAATGGATTGCCATGCAAGTTTCCACGTGCTCGTTGCCACTAGCAGTAGATGGAGTCAAGTGTTTTGTTAGTTAGTTCCTTAAATTATGGAGTCAAAGAAGTAGTCAGTGGCCACATGTTTAATTGTTATTTGCTTAATTATAGGAAGTAGTGGAGTCATGTTGAGTCAGTATCATTGTTCTTTAAGTATCTTTTTTTTTGGGATTAATGAGATTATCGAAAATTGCCCCAAATTGTCTGTTATTATTATTTTGGAGACCAAGCCATCTCGAATAGGCTTATCATTGGATTTGTTCGTTGTAGAATAATGTTAGATTATAAAAAGTGAGGGTGCAATATGTAATTCTTATATAGTTGGGCAAATGCTATAAAAGGCATTTGCCCCACAATTTTAAAGTAAGCTTTGCACATTTCAACTTCCTTATGTTTGTGTTCTCTCTACATAGCTCTCGGCTTACTCTCTCTCTCTCTAACCGATTACACACACAAACACACACTAAGAAGATAATCATCTAGCATTGTTTCATCCGTAATATATACGGGACCATCAATTGGTATCAGAGCCAAACTTGTTTTTAGCTCGTGATTGTTCGAAAACATCAAAGAAAATCTTGAAAAATTCAAGCTCAAGTTGAAGAATAAGCATTCGGGTTTAACAAAGCATACAACAACAAGGTTTGTTCAAGAAAGGTACGAGTTCAAACATTTCCCGAAGATAGAACACATTTAAGGTATAAAACGCTACTTTCTCCATCATCTTTCCGGGTTTGTTCGAAGTTTTCTACTGTTTTATAAGGCTTTCTTGAAGAACACTTCAAAATCGAGTGGTAATTTTAAAGAAAAAAGTCCAATAGTTCATTAAATGCTCGATTTCATGGCATTTAATTTTCTGGAAAATAAGCATTTATGGTATTCTTGAGGTGTAAATGCAGACTTGAAGAAGAAGAATTCTGTTTTTGATTAAAAAAAATTATTTATTCTTCAAAGTTTAAGTGTAGAACAAGGCAACTCAAGTACTACTCATACCAATCAAGGTACAAGTGGGTAGAAACCATAAGGGGTAAGGCCTTCAGATCTGATAGGGACACATCAGATCCTATAAGCCGAGTTGTTGGTCAATGCGATTGACTGGTTTAGGCGACTTATAGAGTTCTTTCAAAGCTGAATTTACTAAGTGTTACTATTAAAGCTAACAGTCGGGTTCAGAGTAATCGCATGCGATTGAGGTTCTTCTAAGGTTTCTATCAACCACACTAAGAACTGCAATTCTAAGTGTTGAGTCATCAATCGCATTCTATTGGTCAGTGCGATTCAAGGGTTCAATCACACACATCAAAGGAATCAATTGCACTCTATTGGTTACCCTATTCAATCACTACCAAGAAGTTACTTTGCTTAATTTTCAAGGGTTTCCTCCAATCGCATAACACCTATCGAATACCTTGAACATTTTGGACAAGTGATAGAACCATTGGAACTTGACTTTTGAACAAAGGAGACAATCGAACTTAAATCTTAAAATTATAATTCAAAATTAAATTTAATCTAACTCGGATATAATTCAAAGTTGAATTAAATTAAATTAACTCAATTCTATATAATTCAAAATTGAATTTAATCTTTACAAGATCTAATTCAAAGTTGAATTAAATTGAATTAGCTCCTCATTTTGTCAATTAAGTTTTCGAACAATCAATCCATACATAACAAGTGAACGATCATTTCTAAAATTAAAAACAATGTCTAGTTCAAATGAAATGATGTCCATCGGTACCGATACAAAACCTCTTGTTCTATTTCGAGGTGAATACAATGTTTGGAAAGGAAGGTTCATGGACTTCCTAGAGCATAATGAGACACACGGAGAAATGATGATTGACTGCATCATAAATGGGAACAAAAAATTCACTAGAGTTGTTGAGGCTGATCCGAACAACAATCCCGCCATTCTCCGTCATGAGAGGGAAAAGACTGCTGATGAGCTCACAGCTCAACAAAAGGAGATCAAGAAGGCTGAAAGATTGGCTAAGTACTATCTGAAACAAGGACTCTCTTCAGAGATCTACACCAAGATAGATAGCTTAGCCACTGCTAAGGAAATCTGGGATGAGATAAAGAAACAGCTGCAGGGTACTGAGCAAGGAGAGTATATCAAGCGTACCCAACTAGTCAACAACTATCATGACTTCTGTGTCAGAGAGAATGAACTTCTTTCTGAAACCTATGGCAGATTTTGCAAGCTGCAAAATGAGATGAGGTCTAATCAAATCATCCGAACTGACCTAGACTTAAACTGTATTTTTCTGAAGTCACTGAGTCCAGAGTAGAAGGAATATGTTCGACTGTACAAACAAATCAACAAAGATCTCACTACAGTCACCTTTCACAACATATTTGAAGACCTCAATCAATACCAAGATGAAATTCTGAAGTCACTCCCTAAACAGCCAGCTGCAGATCCTTTAGCCCTGGTAGCAGTTGAACGAGTTCCAAGGGAATCTTCATCCAGATCAATGAAGTTCAAACAGGTGATTCTTGGTGAATCTGAACCGGATGATGATGATGAAGACACAGTTGAAGCTGCCATTCATGCTCTTTATGTTGTTGGCAAAACCTTCAGAAATCGTTTCAGTAAAACCAACAACAGACAAAGGTTTACCTCTGGCTCCAGAAGACCAGAAAGGCTTGCTCCTGTTGACAAGCCTAGATTTCAAAGGGATGAGAGAAAGGAGGAAAAGAAGAATGATCTGAAGTGCTACAACTGTGGGAGATCTGGGCACATGATAAGGAACTGTCCACAGAAGAAGGTCAAGGACGTTGAGTATTACAGACAAAAGTAGCGCCTGTCAAAGCAAAAGCAGGTTGAGAATGCTCTTATGGTGGTGGAAGACCAGTTTCAAGAGGATACAGACTCCGAGAGTGATCTAGATGGTAAAGATCATGCGCAGTTCTGTTTCATGGCTAATGGTGAAACAAGTGGTAGAGATGAAGATTGTGGTGATCTCTCTTATGCTGAGGAGGAGATCATGGAAAGCGTAAAGGTACATTCTATCTCTGATTCTAACATGGGTTTTAATTTTGAACATATACAAACTATACTAAACCGCATGAAAAAGTTAGAATTTAAGGTGACCAAACTAACTAAGAAAAATCAAGTGTTAAAAGAGGTCATTCACACACAAGACAAAGAAGCACAAGCTACAATTGAACAGTTGGAGAAAAACATAGATGAATCTACAGTTGAACTAGCTGTGAAAGAATCTGAATTTCTTGAATTAACCAATACAACAAATGTCATCATACATGATCTCAAAGTAGAACGTATTGGTACTGAAAAGGATTCAAAAATTCTTAAAAATGATCAACACATTCTTTGTTTGAAAATTAAAGAATTGGAAGACCTTCTAATTAAAAGAGGGCAAAGTGAACAAACCATCTTTCTGTACAAACAAAAGGAACGACCTTTTTCAAGATGGACATTCGATGGACTTGGTTTTGAAAACCCAAATGTCCTGAGTAAGGTATCTGCCAAGCAATTATACAATGCAAATCTCTTTGGCCTAGGACTAACTCAACGAATGGTATTTGTTGGTCAAGAGGAAGAACGACTTGAAGAGGACATTAAACGAACCCTACATCTCAAAAATGAAACTCCCTTCAATTATTCTGATCTCAATGATTCATACTTCACTTACCCATCTCAAACACTGAATTCATTTGTCACCACTCCAATCTACACAGATGAGGAACTTTATGCTCCTGAAGTGCCAAAAACCCAAAAACTATACATTCCCCACAAGGAATTGCAGCAAAGGTTCCAAACCTTGCAAGAGTTTTGCTTCACCCATCTGATACAAAGAGACCTTACCAAAGCTTTCAACTCTGAACTACACCTGAAACCATCCCAGTTTCTGAACCACTCCCTGAACCTTCTCAACTGGTTCAAGAAAATAACATCCTCCACAAGCGTCTTCAAACAATACTTAATCTTGATGGCAAGATCATTGACGACTTGTGCAAAGAAAACTTTGCATTGCAAGAGCAAATCAAGCAGGTCAAAACTGAGATGCAGCCTCCTACTCCATTTACTTTCTCTCCATACGCTGAACACATTAAAGACTCTAAACATGTGTCTACTTCATCCCAAGACGTTCAACTTACAATAAAATCTGTTAATAATCCGATTTTGAAAACTCTAAAGCAAAAACAGATTTTCAAACAGACATCCACTTCCATTTCTATTCACATTTCTCGTATAAACACTGACATACCTGAATCATCAAAAGTAGCTGCTAGTCAATCACGACTCAATTCTAATGTTTTACCTTCTGCTGCAGATGTGAAGAAGCTCGGGAGTGAATAGCGTAAAAGAAACATAACTTGGAAGAGAGTCATTCCTAGATCACATAGGAAATGTTCAAACACTAGACAAACATGTGAACAAATTTTGATGTTTGATTCAGTCTGTAATCATTCAAGTTTGCATGATAATGTTGCCTCTTCGATGTTTTGTATTAGTGATGGTTGTCTCCATGTTCATTGTGAATTTAATTGTGAGTATGATCAATTAAGAAAACAAATTGGAATTACACCATGTGAGGACTGGACAGACTTTTATGCTAACCAAATATGTGTTCCATTTATTAATTCAAAAGGATACATCATTCATCAATGGATCACCAATCGTTAGTTACATGCACTCAGACGTTTAAACAAATCAAAACGATTACTGACGATCAAAGAACTGGAAGTCTACAGACGGCAAGGCTACGAAGCATTCAAAAAGGCATGGATTGCTCACGAACAACACTTGCATTCTCAAAAACGGTCACGCAATCAACCTTCCAAAAATGCCAAATCTTCAAAACCTAAGCCGATACCCAATCAACGAGTAGTACAACCTTCTGCTCTCAAGGCTCCAGTTCAGCATAAGCAAGTTGATGTTACGAGGCCAACGCAAATTCTTCATAATTCCTCACAAACATGGATTCGCAAGCATAACGCTTCTGCAACTCTATCGAATCCTAAGCCTCCGATTCCATCAACTGTCAAACCAAAGGTGGTAGAGAAACTCCCAACTAAATCAACTCTTTCTAAATCTATTCCTTCTCAACAAAATATTAAACCCACATGGGTACCTAAGGATAGATCACTAGAAGTTTCACCACAAAAAATAGACATAGTTTCCTACGCGCCCTACTTAATCTCTTCTAGGAACTAACAATCAAGGACCCATTTATATATGGGGACCTAAACATGCTTTACTCTCTTTTTGCAGGCACCTCACTTGTGATACCTGGACTCCGGTTGTACCAAACATATGACCGGCAACAAAAGTCTTCTCAAGAATTATGTTCCTAAGTACTCCGGGAATGTACGTTTTGGGAACGACAATGTTGCACCAATAATGGGGTACGGAGACATAGAGAAGAATCACATCAAGATCAAGAAAGTCTCCTATGTTGAAGGGTTGGGTCACAATTTGTTTAGCATCGGACAATTTTGTGATAAGGACTTGGTGGTAGTATTTAAGAAGAACAAATGTTCTATGGTAACTGAAACTGGGGATGAATTACTGGCAGACTCTAGGAAATCTAACATGTATTCCATTGATTTGGAGAAATATGACTCCCCTACCTCCGTATGTCTACTGTCCGAAGCTTCCACAGATCTTACTTGGCAATGGCACAGAAAACTCTCTCATCTGAACTTTCAAAATATCAACAAGCTAGTCACTGGTGACTTAGTGAGAGGCATTCCCAAGTTAAGATTCAAAAAGGATCATCTATGTGCAGACTTTGAGAAGGAAAAAATGAAGAAGACTTCTCATAAATCAAAACAGGTATTCAGCACTATCATGCCTTTGGAACTCCTGCACATGGATCTCTGTGGTCCTATGAGAATTTAGTCTAAAAGTGGGAAGAAGTATATTCTAGTCATGGTGGATGACTACTCTAGATATACTTGGGTCAAGTTTCTACGCTCAAAGGATGAAGCCACTCCCACAATCATTTCCTTCATCAAGCAACAGCAGAATAAGCATAGTCAGAGTGTTGTCTCAATCCGGACTGACAATGGAACGAAATTCAAGAACAGTACTCTGAAGAGCTTATGTGACCTTGTTGGGATCAACCATCAGTTCTCTGTTGCATACACCCCACAACAAAACAGTTTAGTGGAACGAAGAAACAAAACTTTGGTTGAAGTTGCCCGTACCATGCTTTCATATTCTAGGCTCCCACTTTCCTTTTGGGCTGAAGCAATCATCACTGCCTACTATACGCATAATCGCTCTTTTATTAATAAACGCTTTAATAAAACTCCATATGAACTAGCCAATGGCATAATACCTAATATCAAATACTTCCATGTCTTTGGTAATAGATGTTTTGTACTGAATGACAAGGATAATCTAGGAAAATTTGCTCCAAAAGCTGATGAAGCTATTTTCCTGGGTTATTCTACTGAGTCCAAAGCCTACCGAGTTTTTAACAAACGAACAAAGAGCATTGTTGAAAGTATCAATGTAACATTCGATGATGCACTGAATGTTACAGATTTTCCACCTAAATCAACACAAAACGTTTCTGAACATACCAGTTCAGGACTGGTGCTTCAAAATAAAGAATCAAACAATCCGTCCAGTTCAACTACTAATCTTGACTTTATGTTTGATTTCCTTAGATCTGAATCTTCTCCTGTTTTAACTGACAACAGGAACAACACAGCAGCACAAACAAGTGTCACTATAACATCTCCAACGGTCACTGTGACGAATCCATTTACAGATCTCTATGCTGAGGATTCTACATCTGTCTCTGTCACTCGTCCCCCAGTGACCTCTCAGATTTGTGACCCAGATAGCCCGCCTGTGTTTGATTCAGACCCACATTTCTCCCGTGAAGATGAAGAGGAAGCACAACACTTACAAGATCTTATTCCTTCATCTTCTACTTCTCACGAGATAAAGTAGACCAGACATCACTCTGAGGATAACATTATAGGAAATCCTTCAGTTGGCGTTCTACTTCTGAAGCATTAGATGATCCAGATTGGGTAATTGCAATGCAGGAAGAACTACACCAATTCGATCGTCTCAAAGTCTGGAGATTAGTTCCTCTTCCATATGGAAAATCTATTGTCGGAACTAAGTGGATGTTCAAGAACAAGAGGGATTCGGATGGAGTGGTCATTCGAAACAAAGCTCGGTTAGTTGCTAAAGGCTACAATCAACAAGAGGGCATTGACTATGATGAAACATTTGCCCCCGTTGCTCGTATTGAAGCTATCAGACTCTTTCTTGCATATGCAACCTCCAGAAACTTCCGAGTCTTTCAGATGGATGTGCAGACAGCTTTTCTTAACAGTGTTCTCAAAGAAGAAGTATATGTCTTACAACCTGAGGGTTTCATCAATTCAAAACATCCAAATCATGTCTATATCTTAGATAAGGCCTTGTACGGGTTAAAGCAAGCTCCACATGCATGGTATGATGTCTTATCTGAATATCTGATTGGTGAAGGCTACTCAAAAGGAAAGACTGATACCATTCTATTCACAAAGACTAAGGGTAGGGACAAGATTTTAGTTCAAATATATGTGAATGACATCATTTTTGGAATCTAAAATACAGTGACGAGTTTGCTAATATCATGGCAAACAGATTTCAAATGAGTATGATGGGGGAGATGTCATTCTTTCTTAGACTCCAGGTGAAGCATTTAAGTCATGGCAGTTTTATTTGTCAATCCAAATACATCAAAGACCTTCTCACGAAATATGATTTGATTAACTGCACACCCATATCCACACCCATTGCTGCTAAGGCACCATCAATTTTTCAACTCTAACAATTCAGATATTTTGAATTCTCAGAAAATTTCCAAGTGTTGAGTTTTGTTACAAACATTCGCATTCTATGCATCAATCGCATGGGATCTCTTGCAACTCAACGAAATGACAATTTTCTAAATGTTGGTTCAATCGTATTGGTAATCAATCGCATGGGATTACAACACTTGTCAACTAACCATCAATCGCATGCGATAGCTTACCACAAACATGAACCAAGTATCAATCGCATGCGATTAAGACAATTGATATAATTTGTCCAACACTAAGGTTCAATTGCATGCGCTTAACACACCAAAGGGTGAATCGCATGCAATTTAGAACTTCTATCAGCCGCATGTTTTTTACCATGCGATTCACCTATCAACCGTGTTTTTTACCACCGGTTGGTCCAATCATCACGTGACACGTGTCCCTTTCACTTTATAACCATCCCATCCTCACCTGTCCATTTCACGCGATCAAATTTGAAATTTCACTAAGTTTTCTCTCGTTTTTTGGCTACTTGATAATACGAATCTTCTCGTTACGCTGCCAAAATTTACACTTTTAGTCTCAAAATACTCGTGCTCATATAGGTAACAACTTGTACGGTTTACATTTTGCAAATTTTGAGTTAAAATGGTGATTTTTGGCCCTAGAACAGCCTCTTGCGATAGACACATTCGGAACTTTCAATGGACTTTTAGGACACGAAAAAAACTTGTTTGATAAATCCAAGTTTGTGATGGGTAGTTTGGACACATGGGGTACACTTTGATGCAAAAATATTTCAAAAATCTCAAAAAGTGTTCTTCGTGTTCTTGAGGTGTATGAACTCACACTAAAAGTTCACTTTTTGGTTCTAAAAAGGGTGTTATGATGATTTTTGGACTATACTCAAGTACTACAAAGTTGTTTATTGCTATCTAATTGCCATATTGAAAGTGTCAAAACAACTTTTTTATACTTAAAATCATCATGTACCAATGGGGCTTTCAGAGTTAAGGTTTTTCTTACCATTTTCAAACTTTATAGTATTGGTCAAATTGGTCAACTTTGAATCACTCACCAAAGGTTGATCACAATTCAAAGTTGAATAATGTTTTCATGCATATCTCTTTATCTTTAACTTAACTATTTTATCTATCTATACAGATAAGATGGCTTAAGCAGTGCGTGACCCTGAGGAGATTATGCCCCAAGCTGAGTTCCTTAATACTAGGACTCATAAAAACAACCACTATATAGATCTGACCAAACTCAAAAACCCTACATACCCCATTGTCACAGAATTACTAAAAATACACCCCCTGAACCACCTCCTGACATACAATCCAGCTACAACCGGTACACATGTCCCTGAGTTATATGTCCAGCAATTCTGGAGGACATGTGATATACGTACTAATAAAAAAGGGCATGAGGTCATCCATGCTGAGGTCGATGAATATACTATTGATATACCAGTCAACCGCCTCAGAACAATCTTTCAACTGCCAAGGGCTGACAGCAGACCTCCTGCAACAACCTTTTAAGGAAATCCCAGATGAGGAAGCATGCCTTGCTGCAATCCGGGCAATGGGATACGATGGAGAGCTCACCAAAAAGAATCAGTTCAAATGCACCGATCTACATCTAAAGTACAACACTCTTATGATGGTGCTTCAAAGGTGTCTCACTCCCAAGCATTCAGGGTATGAATTTCCAACGGTGCATCAGCTCAAAATCTTTGTGGCAGCGGCAAATAATCTGCATGTGGACTATGCATTCCTTCTCTTCCAGGATATCAAGGCTACTATGCTTCGGAAGAACTCTCAAAAGAAGAAGGATGCCAACATACTGCCGTACCACCGCTTTATACCCATGATCATCCAGTATGCGACGGATCAGAATGCAGAAATTCTTCGCCGGGCAGGTTTACTTTCTATTACTCCTCAACTTTTCATACATATTAAACCTGCCATTCCGGCCAATTTACCTGTTCCAAGACCATTCCCAATTTCTCTCCTGGATCTTTGTGAGCAAAATGACACTCTTGTGAGTTATAAGGATAGTGTAGGAATATCTCCCATGGTTGTGTCAGAACCGGCCATACCTGCCCAGGGAGGAGTAGTACCAGGTGAGGACTTAGAGAATAGGTCTCAGACATCTATGGGAGATGCTGAGCGGGAAGAGGAGAGAGAAAATGAAGAGAGGGGTGGAGAAGAAGGTGAAGGTGGAGTTATTAGAGAGGGAGGGGATGCATATGATCCCACCACTGTTCCAACCATTGTCCAATCCATATCTCAAACCACCAAAACCAAAGTTGTACTTTCTGAACTTGGTCTTGACACCTCCGAGTTAGAGAAAAAGAAAAAATGACTTATATTACAATCAGTGGCAGATCTAGAAAATTTTCATACGGGGGGCATCATTTGCAAAGATGGTAAGACGACATAGGCCTTAAGTAACAAATCAAACTACTTTTGGTTAAAACGGGTCGGGTCATGATAAATAATCAAAAGCGAGAGCCAAGAAAATGTTCAAGAAACCAAAATGAGTAAAGTTTTATTCTCTAGTTTTCATGTGATAAAGGAAAGGGAATGATTTGAAGGGAAATTTTACGCTAATGTTACTATGAAATCTATCCTCGCTAAAGTAAGAGAATTTAGAAGGAAAAGATTTTCTTCCTATTTTTTCCTTGTCCTCTCATTATTAAACTCAAGAACATGCCATAAATCTAAAGTATAACACTTAAATTATCAATTTTAAATTTCATAGCCTAAATCAAATAATCAAGATCAAGACAATGTTTTAAAATACTCATTTACTATGTGTAACTTTAACAAATTTACATTTTAAGGATACAAATTTACCATTGTTTTTATATAAACAAGTAATCATTTTTAAATTTTCTAGAAGGAGCAAGTTGAGAATGCATGGCTGCATGCCATAATTATGAAAAGAGTGTATATTTTGTAAAATGGGCTAGAAAGATGGGCCTAAAACAAAATTTATGTAATACAACTAATGTTGTGAGGATTAGACTGAGTGAACCCCCACATACCATTCGCTTGCATCCGCCAATGATTACAATAATATCTTGGAGTGTTCAAAATATGATTATAAACCGTTTTAACCGTAAAAGCCGAAACCGTTTCAAATTCGGTTTTCGCCTCGGTTACAGTTTTAGGAATATCCAAACCGAATTCGTTATTTCAATGTTTTTTTAATTATATATAGAATATATAAATTGATTTAATTTTTGACAGACATTACACTGTAGGTCAATTTCTCAGTTCCTAATTTCCTATCAATGTCTCGTTGTCTCGATGGTGCCCTAATGAGTAATGGCCTAATCTTGTAAACCACGTTTCGTTTTATACTCTATTTCAGTGTTCCATGAAGGCACAAATGTATGATTCCACGAGACACGACTGCGACTATGCGAGAGTCGGCTGCTTAAAGAAGCAAAATGGGTTGCCAAATAGTGGACTACCGAATTTGGTTTGGTTTTAATGGAAAACCGAACCAAAGTGGAATTCGGTTTTTGGTTCGGTTTTGACACTAGTTTAAACGGTTTTAGTTCGTCTACAATTTTAGGCAAAAGAAATAAAAAACCAAATAGGCCGAACCATTTAAACAGAAAGAACCGAAAACCAATCCGATGAACACCCGTATTAATACCCTTATTTCTTAAAGTTATTACTTATGATAATGAATATTTTTAGTCACTAAATAAAAATCATAAAAGTTGTTGTTTCTTTTTCATCCAAATCTTCCCACTTCTAAAAGTAAGCAGACAAAAATAATGAAACTTTTCTTATAAATCTTTTCTTTTCCCTTCTTAAAAGAATTTAAGAACTCGTGAACACAAAACTTTATAGTTCCTTTCCACTCCCTACCAAATATTTATTTAAACACCTATCAAGTTGTTTGAAAAAAGAAGAAGTTATCTTGGTTTAACTTTTTAAAAAATCATCACTTTGTTGTTACTTTATGTAAGTTCAACAAATTAAACCGTACTCAAAGAGTTAAACACTGCTCAATATGACCGCAAACATTATGGCCGGTAACGCCCTATAAACAGGGCGGACCCAATGGTAACTTGGCGAGGGTACGAGACACCAGTCAATTTTATATGCATAATGTAAATTTCGATTTTGTTGAGGCGGTGCTACCATTTCGTAATGTATATTTCGATTTTTTTGAGTTAGTGTTACCACCCATTTCACTCATTTCAAATGGTGCCATCACACATTTGAAATCCTGGGTTGTTGACTTTACGAAAGCAGTACCTGTCATGCATGCATATTCTGCATGATGTAGAACCTGATCAGCTTGCATGAAATCATTATTTCTATGCTACCATTTCGTAATGTATATTTCGATTTTTTTGAGTTAGTGTTACCACCCATTTCACTCATTTCAAATGGTGCCATCACACATTTGAAATCCTGGGTTGTTGACTTTACGAAAGCAGTACCTGCCATGCATGCATATTCTGCATGATGTAGAACCTGATCAGCTTGCATGAAATCATTATTTCTATCCATTCATAATATGCTTCATTGAAGTAACCATCAACATCAAAATCATGATGTATATTTCTCATCTGTATCATCTATAGAACTGGTAAGAATATATTTATACATAGGAATTCTAATGTATATCATGATATAAGGATGAATGTTTATGATTTTGTGTTTGACTGGTTTTAGAAATAATATTATGTTGTCTGATTATATCATATTCATATATCAATACACAAATCCTTTATATACACCTGCAGAACCAGTCTCAAGTCACTACAAACACATCATATATAGAAGCTCTGACATCCCAATCAAACCTCCAAAAATCTCCACACTCCTTAACCCCCCCCCCCCCCCCCCTTCTTTTTTGTGTTTGTCCTATTAAAAATTTGGAATTTCAATTACTTGGATTACCAAGAGTCATGATGATACACTTTCAGATTGAAGTATTTCGATGGTACAATTGAAATCTCAATCGGATAAACTCGGTATAGATTCGATTCGAACAGAGAATTGGAATATGTATCTTATGATCTTCTGTACCAAAATAAAATGACCAATTTTCTACAAATAAATTGCCATTGGTAGTTAAGAGACTGCCCAAAACGGATAAAAACCAGGTGGCCAAAAACCGGGTCAATGGGTCAAAGTTCGGATTTTTAAGCATTTTTCATAAAGTAAAGTTAACAAAAATAAAAAATTTCCAAGCTAACCTGGACCCCAGCCAGGAGCTCTGTCCCTTGGACCCTTACTAGTTCAATATTTATCAAGATTCAATAGGTCAACAAGTTCATCTTATTACACTTATATAATATTGGTAATACAAATTACCAATAATACAAATTACCAACATCTCCAAGATAGTAAACCCTTCAATATAACCATCAATTATGTGAATCCTATTAATACCAATTCTTTAGCATGCTCACATTTTGTTTCAATATAACCATCAATTATAATGAATTGCTATTTTATAGGTTGTGGGAGGTTCAAATAAGAATGTATATTTAAGTGTGAATTGGAGACTCATCTTGACTTTTCCTTTTGATTTAATTAGACGATTTATAATTGTCCCATCATTTAATTCATAACTCAACCATGAATTGCGACGGTTATGAATTATTTTGACGAGTGATTATGACCATAATTAGATTTTATGGATAACATGTAATTGATGACTAAGATTTATTAATTTCTTATTCTTATCTAAATATCTTTTTTCGTAATAACCCTCCTCTATATAGGTTTATATAAGTATTTATATTAGCTTACATG
Source organism: Pulicaria dysenterica (assembly GCA_947179395.2). Taxonomy (NCBI): domain Eukaryota; kingdom Viridiplantae; phylum Streptophyta; class Magnoliopsida; order Asterales; family Asteraceae; genus Pulicaria; species Pulicaria dysenterica. The sequence continues at coordinate 71,619,844 of OX359288.1, read as the reverse complement.
TAGCAGATGACAGTTTTATGTTCATATATTCACCTAGGAGATCGAATATATCTTTTCCACACTTGCCGGCGTAATAATTTTTCATATCATTAGTTCATTACTAACGTTTTATAATTTCAAATCTGTTTTTTAGCAACTGTATTAGACACAGACATAGTATTAGATCAAGATAAATAATTTGTAGCATATTTCTATGATTTATTAAATATTAAATTCAACTCATATTTAATTTAAAATTTTATTGGTGTTAAGTATCGTAAAATATGCATTAGTAGTTATATTACTTAACTTAAACTTTACGCCCTGTTCTCGAGTTTATGCTACCAAGGAAAGGAAAAAAAAGAAAGAAAAGGAAATCTTATCCTTTTAAATCATCCCAATTTTGGGAGGATGACTTTGTCATCAAAATAAACCTACATTACCTCTCCAAACCCCTTCATTTCCTTTCCTTTCCTTCCTTAAGTGAAACTCAAAAACACACTTTTTAAAGCTTTCCTTCTAAATCCTCTCATTTCCTTCCTAAAAAAAACCCAAGAACAGGGCTTTAGTCTTGAAAACCTGGTCTAAATGCTTTAGAATTTTATTGCTTTTAAATATTGTAAATTATGGCCTAAATTCATTAAAGGTTATATTACTTAACCAAACATTTATTGCTTCTTTGTTTCCTATATATACAATATAATTGAATAACTAGATATAAAACCTGTATAGCTGAATATCCTTAACTCGTCTAAAACTAAAACGCGACTTCTAACAAATAAAGACGTGCTTAGCTAGGTCTTAGCATACGCCAAGTCTTATACCCACACCTTGATCTATTTCGTGATAGTGTAGTCGAGTCTCAAACCTTTATAAAGTCATAACGAGCTTTATAGAATATTGCTATAAAAATGCAATCAATTTGGGAAAAGAGACCAAACTTATGATTTTAAACTACATGAACCATATTCATAATTTAGATCAAACATCAAGACAAGAAATATAATTTACCTCTAATTAAGTATACATCATTCATCTTACCTTTTTTACATATAAGAGCATTTGTAATGGACACATAACGATCGAGAAGCCTCTCAATATCCCATCCGAAAGTGCCAAGCCCGTCATAGCAATTGTCAACAATTAGTATGTTGCTCATCAGTCATCATTGAGGCGGTTGTGAGGGTTGCAAGCCACAATTTTTATTTTTTTTCCTTTCTCAATGGTAAAATACATAATGGCTATATTTCTACACACATATATGTGATAGTTCAATTAAAAACCGATCTTATTGTGAGAATCGATCATAGCTATTGATCTTTAATGTCAACAATTTACAATGACAGGGGCCATTTAAAGTTTTGAACAAAACATTAGTTGGAGGTAATATTTTTTTGACGTGTATTCCGAGTTATCTATTTTTATAATAAATTTCACTTACGCATGGTATTTCAAAAAGTGTTTTTTACCTTGGAATTAAACTACACGGGAACTATGAAAGTATACATATCCGTATGAAGTATATCTCTTTGTAAGACTGGCTATCAAATCATAGGAAACGACCACTACCGATATTTAATCATTACAATTGTTTAGCCACACAAACACATTAGAAACATGCAAGCAAACCTTAGATTAAAATAAACCTTAATTATCTAAACTACACACATCAAAAAGTCAAGAACACAAGTAGATAACAATGGTTTTCACCTTGGAATTAAACATACATGGACACAAATTCAATCATGCTTCAAAAAATCCAACCCATCACCCATTAGGTGACGCTTCAAATATACATACCAACAAGTAGATAACAATCAAACAAATGGTTTTCACCTTGGAATTAAACATACATGGACACAAATTCAATCATGCTTCAAAAAAACCTAACCCATCACCCATTAACCTAATGTGACGCTTCAAATATACATACCAAGTATGATCATGTCAAAAACCACCAAAACTAGTGTGAGTCTCACATCATACATGTTTATTTGTTTAAGTATACATATACTTGAAAATGACTAATCTAACCATGAAGTTACCAACATTAACATGATTATACAACTCACATGAACTGAAATTCTTATCAACATGATCAATTTCAAATAACATATAAATCCATCCATGAAAACAATCATGATCATAATCACACCATAACTACGTAGGCTTCATCTCGATCTAGATGAATCACTGTTTCTAGCATATCATTACTACAAAAAGATCACAAACAATCATATATACATGCTTAAACATTCCTTACCAAAAGATTAGAGTATATCTAAATGAAGAGCAATGATGGGAATGACCAAGTAGCTCTCAAATGAGGATATAACACCTCCTTTAGCCGTAAGGCATATATTTTGACATTTGTTATATTATATAAATAGTATTACAAGCATAACATATAACATAAACTAAAGCACGAGTAATAAAATAGTAATGTAATATAACGTAACTAATTTAATTACCTGTGTAAAACATGGGATGATTTATAAAAAGTAATAAATATTAAACACTAATAAACGATATTAAATACTTATAAAACGCGAAAAATATGGTAAAAAATGACGACAGACGGCGTCAATCCCAAGACGGTATGACCAGCGATAAGTAAGGCCAATTTATTATATTATATTTTTAAATAATAAACTTAATTAATTAGATATATAAATATAATTAATTTAAATCTAAACTTATTCTTAATTTTAATAACGTATATATCTAAAATTTACTAAATTAATTCAATTCATAGATAAATATAATTAATTCAAATTTAAACTTATATTAAAGATAAGATAATTTTTTTATATTTATTATTGATTTAATTAAGGGTTATCTTTATCTAATTCACATTAGTTTGACTCTAAAAAAGTCAAAATCAAATTCTAAAATTAAAGGAATTAACGGCTACGATTAAATCTTTTATTAAATGAAGGGTTCAAATTATCTAATAACTTTTTTCAAATTAGTCTTTTATATATATTAGAAGATTATGTGACATAAAAGGTATAAAATATATTAAACGAGGTTGCAGGATTCGCGCTTTAAGATATTCCCTGTTAAGATATTTAGGAAAGTAATAAAAGATTTTAATATAAAGTTATTTATTTATTAATTACATGTAGTTATGTAATCTAGTTTTACATTTTTATAGAATGTGTTGAAATATTCACATACACATTGTAGAGTGTTTATACAATATCTTCTATTTCTTTTACTTATTTGGCTTTGTCACTTTATTTTTATATATATTTGTTTACATTCCTTTTATTTTTATTATATTTTCGTTATATTATATTTTTTATATTCATTTTGTATTTTATTTATTTATTATTTTATTATCAATTCTATTTTATTTAGTCGCTCTTCTACTTCTATCTTTTATTTATTTATTGTTTTTATCTACGTTGCCGGATATCACTTTCAGGAAGCTATCTCTTTACCTACGCATAGGGCTATGATTGTCTACATTCTACCTCCCCTATGCCCCGCTCTTGCGAGATCATGTATTGTTGTTGTTGTACATTGTACTATTTGGATATTTGAAGTTTCAAATTTCAGTTTTTCATGTTTGATTATATTTTAAAGGATTCAAGTTTTTAGGATTTGGTTTTTATTGTTATTAAAAGAAAGTTGTACAAAAGATATGTTATGTAAACTTATATAGGTGTATTAAATACATACAAAGTTTTTAAAATTGAGCTTACCATTGAATATATATGAAAACGAATCAAAAAAGTTATCCTAATATATAGTATATATGGAACGTATAAAATTATTTTATAGATAGTAGTAAAACATTTCTATTTTTGTAAAAAAAAACTAAACTATTTAAAGTTATTTATATATCATAGTAAAACTAGGTATATTTACTATGATTTATAAATTAGTTGAAGTTACTATTGAAATATGAGAAAAAATTTTAGGATATTATTGAAATATAAGAAAAAAGAAAGGGTTAGAATTAAAAATTTAATTGGAAAAAATGTAAGGAAAATTTGTATAGCTAAATCAAACTTAAGACCGTAAAATTACTGTTTAACAAAGTCACTTCTTATTATTTAAAAATAACTTTTTTTTCATAAAAAATGTATGATATTATAATTATATATTAAGTAAGAACTAAAAAGTATTGCTATTTGATTGTATGTAAAATTCTAATAATAAAATATAACTTAAGAAAAAAAAGTATTAGTAAAAACTTAAATTAACAAAAGTGCGATAAGCATAAATTTAAAAAACAAAAGAAAACTTGGATGCATAGGTTTGAAGTAAACAAATTAGGGCGATGACAGAAGGCAAGAAGGAATTTTTGTTTTTAGGGAAAAAAAAGGAGCAGAGCCAAAGGCTTTATAAATAAGGAATTTTGGGTTTAGAAGAATTCGAAAACACGACCTCCTATATAAAACAAAACACCACTTGATCATTTATGTTTCTACAGTCCGACTAAAGCATATATAACGTAAAGGCGTTTTCTTTTCCTCATAAATGTATGGATAGTATAATGTAATAATCTTATGAGTTGTGTTCAATATAGTCTATATAAAAAACATAGTCCTAAATTTTAATATTTAATCACAGGTGATTCAATATAAAATCACATGTGATTCACTATACAATCACATATGATGGTAAAATGATTACATGTTAATTACGAAAATGTCACTCCGCCCAAATTTTTAAAATTCAATCTGGACCATTGATGAGTCTGATCCAAAGACTAAAATTAGTCACTCAGGACTATACAATAAGTATGGACTATATTGAACATTTCTCATAATCTTATAACTATACAATATTATGGAATTATGACAGAGAAAATATAGTGTATATATTATCTATATATATAGGGGACGGTTCAAACGAGAACTGTTTTTCGTACGAGAACTGCGAGAACCAATCTTAGTCGTTGATTTGATAAAGTGGAACTCATAGATGGGAACGTGGGGGAACAAGTGTGGCAGGGTGCATGTGAGGACTTCATGGGTGGGCAATGACATTGAAAGAGGGAGAATTGGACGGCTCAGATTGGTTCTCGTAGTTCTCGTACGAAAAACAGTTCTCATTTGAACTTTTGTCTCTCTCTCTCTCTATATATATATATATATCAATTGTAATAATAATATAATTATATTAATAGATAACAAACTCGAATTTAAATTTAATCAAGTTCCTACAAGTTCTACTATTGTAAGGAAGCATTCTTATTCTTCTATATATCAGTTAACAAATTAAATAGTCATTTTCTCTTAAAGGGTACTAGCTAAGCGACCCGTGTATCAACACGGGATTATATAAGTCAATTTTAAATTTATATAGTTTTAAAAAGTCATAACACGTATAGTAAAAATAATTACAAAGCATAGATAGAAAAATAAGATATCGTAAGAAAATAAGAAATGAATAACCATTACAAAATTTTGAAATCCATACATAAGATTACATTAAATTTTCTGTAAAACCTCTTTATAAACAATATTAATGGTTTTATTAGTATGCTTTCCTTCATCATCGCAAATTAAAACTTTTAACCAATCCTTACTCTTTACTCGAGAAACCGTCAAATATAAATATCAATGAGTAAAAACGTGTATTTTTAATACTTTTTATAAATACTCTTTTAAGTAGTTTCAGAAAAAAAGTTACAAAACTCACTATTATGATAGTTGTTTCACTACCAGTAATTATGTAGAGTTCTAGTTTCTAAAGGATTATTTACTCACAACTAACAATTAGTTTTAAAAACTCTAACGGTAGTGGTAGTTTTGTAAACAACTTTATACCATTAACCATTAGTTCTAGTATACTTTTAATTCTTTTTATCGAAATACCAAGAAATCAGTGATTTTATTGACTACATTATGTAGAGGGAATAACTATAAAAGACGACTAAAATGTCCAATAACTACTTATATGTTGATCAAACAATTAAATAATATTAATTTTTTTAAAAACCTCATATTCCGATAAAATTTATATCAAAACGTAGATAAAAATGAGACGGTTACAAATATATAATTATTTTTTCTTAAAACAAAATATATTTGAAGTTATTAAACATAATTTTCAAACAACTTATAATTAATTACATTAATATACAATTTTCTTAATACCCCCTCACATATTTCATACTACCCCCTTAACAATTTACATTCAACCCATTCCAATTAATGTAATTATGTAAAAAAATCGATGAAGAGTGAAGACTCCTTTGAAGCACATGTGATGTCATAATGCTTTTATTTTCCATTTTTTTAATTTTTTTTTATAAATGAAGGGATGTGATTGGTGGAAATTTTTTAGGAAAGATGAATGATTAGGTAAACATTCTTTTCTTTTAATAAGATATAAGATTATAGAATTTTAACATAATACTATAATAAATTGAAATTCTCATGACATTTACGTGTTAATTAAAAGAAAACGAATTGATGGACATTTAATGTTCTAGCTCAGGTCCCTATTTACTTTAATTCGTCTATTTTATATTTTTGACTTTTTATTAATAAAGGCCTATTACTATCACACTACCTGGTATACCCAATATAATTAAAAATCTCTAGTTGAATTTCTTAATGTGTGGAGCTGATGCCATAGTGACTTTGTTTATATACAAAATTGGTGTTCATTTAAAAAGTATAACATTTGAACTAAAAACATATAATTGTTAATCACATATTTCAACACATATTCTTTAAATATAAGTATACTAGTTTAAATGTCCGTGTAACACACGAGATGGTTTATAAAAAGTAATAAATTTTAAACACTAAAAAACGATATTAAATACTTATAAAACGCGAAAAAATATGATAAACAAATGACGATAGACGGCGTCAATCCCAAGACAGCATAACCAGCGATAAGTAAGTCCAATTTATTATATTATATTATTAAATAATTAACTTAATTAGTTAGATAGATAAATATAATTAATTTAAATCTAAACTTATTTCTAATTTTTATAACGTATATATCTAAATTTTTTTAAACTAATTCAATTCATAGATAAATATAACTAATTCAAATTTAAACTTATATTTAGACTTAAAAACTTTAATAACCGTATATAGCTTAATTTATCCAAATTAATTCAATTATTCTAAATATATAATGATGACATCATTAGTCTATTCTTTTAATATAGATTAAAGATTAAAGATAAAGATCAAAGAAAATCATTGATTTAATTAAGGGTTATATTTATCTAATTAAATTAGTTTGACTTTAAAAAGTCAAAATCAAAATTTTAGAATTAAAGAAATTAACGGTTACGATTAAATCTTTTATTATTATATGAAGGGTCCAGATCATCTAATAATTTTTTTTAAATTAGTCTTTTATATATATTAGAAGATAAACGAAAAAGGATTAATATTTTTTTATAAATAGCTAAATGGAATTGTTTATCTAAAAACTAAAACCAACAAAGTGTCAAGTCTTCACAAAAAAAAAAAAAAATTTTAAAAGTGTCAAGTCTTCAATCTACAGGTGATCGAAGAAATATTAATATAAAGTTACGACAAAAGTGTTTTCGATATTGATCATTAAATACAAGAATATGAAAGTAATTTTTAATTGTGGTTCTCTCTTAAAGAAATTTTAAAAAGTGAAAGTTACTTAGGTATAGTTTGTGAAAGATTTGAATGGATCTTGTGTAATAATATCGAAGCTTGGTAACCATTAGGTAATTTTTAAAAAAATAAAACAAAACAGATACATGTTAAATGTCAATATATTAACTTGCTTTCACCTGATGCATCACATATGCAACTGGAAACTAATTGTTAATCAAATTCATGAAAAAATTAGGGAAAAAGTAATAGGTTACACTTGACTTGAAAATGCAACATCTTTGGACTTAATCTTTCTACCTTTTGACTCATTAGATGAATAATATTTGTTAAAATCAAAATAAAAGATACGGAAATAGAATTAGTAAATTTTATATATCAGCGTTTAGTAGGTAAAAGGTGAAATAAAAAGATTTAATAAGAGAAAATAAAATAAATATTTTTTATTGGGTTTAGTTTCGAAAAGTATATGAAACTTGTCACTTTTTGTTATTGTGTACACCCAAATTTCAAAGCTACCATTTAATGTATCCAAATTTAAAAAAGCTACCGTTTAATACACCCGGTTACCTACACTTCAGGTAACCGGTAATTTATTTTATTTTTACTTTTTTTAGTATCACAAATTTCCACCTCATCAATTATTGCCACATCATATTTATAAAAAATATCTCCATCTTGCTCAAGAACACAAGAACACAACATCATCTTCAACAAGATGAAAAAGACTTTTGTCTTCTAAGAACATATCGAAGAACATAACATAAACAAAAACAGACCTTCAATCGAAGAACAGAATAGAACTAGACCTTCAATCATAGAACAGCACAGAACCAGACCTTTAATCGAAGAAGAACACGAAACCAGACCTTTCAATCAATGAAGATGAAGAAAATTCAGACCAAGACTCGAAACCATAAACACAAAAACACAAACTTTAAAGATCTAAAACATTAAACCCACACTTGGAGGCATAACTCGATCGAAACATAACTTACCAAGTCGAAAACGGAATCATAAACACAAACTTTGAACTCGATTGAAACATAACTTACCATCTGGAAGCATAACTCGATCTAAAACATTAAACCCACATTAATTTGGAAGCATAAACACAAAATTTGAAGTCGATCGAAACATAATTTACCAAGTCGAAAATGGAATCGTCGGAAACCCTAATCATAGAAAACCCAGTCGCCGGAAACCCTAAATCGTTATAGAACCCTAATCCTTACAAACCCCTAATAGTCGAAAACAGTAATCATTTACGAAACCCTAATCGTCGGAGAACATGTCGCCGCCATGTCCAATCGATTGCTCGAAACCCTCAATCGATGAACCCAGATGGAGAACCCTCAATCGATGAACCCAAATCGATGCTGTTCTTGAACGGTTCGTGAACGAAGGTGTGGTGAACCCCAGATTTGTTCTCTCTTCCATCGTATGAATGTTTGGGAACCCTTGATCTGTTCTATCTTCGAGAACCTCAGATATGATGTTTGGGGATTTCATCTTCAAAGACCCAGAACGAAGATTTGTTTATTATTATTATTATTATTATTATTATTATTATTATTTCAGTTATTTTTAAATAGATAATTACATATTACCATTTATAATAAATGTCACATCATCAAACCTTGAGCCACATAAGCATTAACCTACTATTATACTAGTAAGTTATCATGCATAAAATAACAAAAAGTGACAAGTTCGATACACTTTTTGAAACTAAACCCTTTTTTAATTTACCGCCTCTAATAACGTTATTAAGAAGAATTGCGAAATTTGTTACATCGGTGTTTGTTTGCATTGTAACTATGATAAAGACAAATAATCTGGTAATACAAATAAAAGATTAACATGCATTAATTTATTAACAATCTTAATCCTTATTTAATAGAATAAATTTAATTGCTCAATCTTGATCATCCATTTAATAAATATTGGAATTTTAATTTTAACCTTTGTTGGTCAAAATTGAATGAAAATTAGTAATTAAATTTCATATATGTCTTTATTAAATCATAAAATATTGCTATTTTATAACATTTTAAATTATTATATTTAACCAAATCTTTAATTTTATCATTTTAAAATATTTTATAGTTTTTTTATATTCTTTCTTAATTATAACCAATAATGACTTAACCTTATTGTAACAGCATTGATCGATAACTTGTATAAGAAAGACAAATATGTCATTTCGTATCATGATACCACGTTTCTGTCATCACGTTTTTGCTTAGTTTTTTATGTTTTATAACTATTCACTATCTTATTATTATTATTATTTAGATATGTAATTGAGCCGAACTACTCACGAGCTAGATACTCGAGCTCAGTCCGTTTAAAAACTCAAAATGAGTCGAGTCTTAACGAGCTTGAGCCTAGACTAAAACTCCTTCAGTAAATGAGTCTAAGCTCGAGCCTCAAAGAGTGAGCTCGGTTAGGCTCGCGAGCCTAAACAAGTTTCATATACAAAACTAATTATAAATTTCTATTATATATATATATATATATATATATATATATATATATATATATATATATATATATATATATATATATATATATATATAGTAAAGGGATCAATATAGTCCTTTTGCTTAAACGTAGTACATGTAGTCCAGGGTGTAGTTTGTAAATTAATCATTTTCTTATTTAAATAAAGGGGGTAAATTATAAATTATTTGAGATCGTGTGTATAACTGCCCCTGTGTATTCCTGTGCAATTTGTGTTACATAGTTCTTGTCGATTTTTTTTAGAATCCAATTTATGTTCGTTGATTTGAGATTTCCAAAACAGATAAGATTGTAATTTACTTAATTTTTTGAAATCGTGGGTAACCGTTTCATACTTTCATTAATTTTTTTACTTGTTGCCACCGAAGAACTTTTCTTTCTCTTCATTGTTTTGTATATGCGGACTGCGGTCAATATTATCATTCCTGCAATTGTATACATTTGACTTTCATTCTTGTACGTCGATGGAGTGAGGCCATTTTTTGAGTGAATAAAAATAAATCATGAGGTAATCTCATTTTCAATTTTAACATTTAATAAAGTAACTTGCGGCTGTAACTTGTTCATTTTGATCTGTGTTTGTTTTCTTGTTTTCCTAAAATAATTGTCAGATTGTATGTGAACTTCCCCCTATATATGTATAGGATTACAACCTTTAATTGTATGTGAACTTTCTTCAAGTAAAGTTGATAATCAAAATACAATCAAGATCAAGATGATAATCAAAATGCAACCTACATAAATATAATAATCAAAATGCAACCTGAAGTTAGTAACCAAAATACAACTCGGATAAATACGATAACCAAAATGCAATACATATGAAGATAATAAACAAAATACAACCCAAATTAAGATGATAATCAAAATGTAACTCAAAAAAAGATGATAACCAAAGTGCAACCGAGTTGAATATAATAACCAAAATGCAATCTAAATGAATATGATAACCAAAATGCAAACCAAATGAAACTGATAACCCTGATAACCAAAATGCAACTCAGATGAACATGATAACCAAAATGCAACTCAATTGATGACCTAAATTTTTAAAGGTTATTTACGTCGACATGATCAAAAGATAAAGGCATGCATTTTCAAATTTCTCTTATTAATCATAATGATAATGATGATTTATAATCATATGCATTATAAGGAATTACAATGAGTTAACTAGTCAGTGCATTATTGTGATTAGTACATTTCGGAAGAGAGCAGATTTAGAATTGTTTGATTGTTGTTTAGTTGCATTTTTAGGTACGACATCTTAACTTTTTATTATATTTGCATGTCAAGTTTTCCCAAAAATTGTTTGCTTCTAGATCAGTGATCTATATTTTCATTGATTATTTGCTTACACCATGGTAGTTTATTTATTTATATTTGTAGTTCTAATTATGATAGTGGATTTTGAAGGATGCAGATTATAAATTAATCATTTTCTAATTTAAATGAAGATGGTAGTTTGTAAAATTTACAAATCGTGCATAACTTTTCTAATTCAAATGAAAGACTAGTTTGTAAAATTTCCAAATTATTGTAAATTTCATCGTTCAAAAAACGTGCCACAGCCATACTCGTGTTTTTATTTATTGTCCCTGCAGTGGTACGTAATACAAAACAACTCTTTGAGTTCTCTCTATTTCATTTTCATCCAAATATGTCGGTGGATTCATCCCATTATATGTGGACGAAACATGCAAATAAGGTATCAAATTATCAATATAATACAATTGGCCATTTAAATGAAAAATGCGAATAAGGTATAAATAATTAAAAAATAAACGCATTTCAAATTTATACAAAGAATTATGTGAATGTAATGACATGCATTTTAAAACTTCATTAGGTAATCATAATAAGGATTTTACAATCATAAGCATTGCAAGACAATTTATAATCAAGTAGCATATAGGGAACAGTTAGCAATTGCAATTTAAATTGACATTTAGATGCCAAATGCAAATAAACATACATTAAAAAAAAATATTATGCATTTCTAATTTATTATTCAGATGTATCATTAGCTAATGAAAAGGATTCCAATTGCAATTTAGTTTGTCAATTATATCAATATAATTGGTCATTTATATGAAACATGCAAATAGAGGATATAATATTTTAAATAAAAACTATTGCATTTCAAATTTATACACAGACTTATCATAATATAATTACATGTATTTTCAAAATCCATTTATTAATCATACGGAGGATTTTATAAAAATGTCGCATTACGATAAAACAATTAAAATATGCTAATTTTTATAAAAACGTCGTATTACGATAAAATTTATATCAAAACGTAGATAAAAATGAGACGGTCACAAATATATAATTATTTTTTTCTCTAAATAAAATATATTACAAGTTATTAAACATAATTTATAAATAACCGATTATTAATAACATTAATATACAATTTTAATTCAACCCCTCGTATTTTCATGAAACCCCCTCCACATTTTAATAAAACACCCTCCAATTTACATCCAACTCCCTCTCCAATCAATTTAAAATGGACGGTTTTGCGACAAGGCACTCATCCTTTAATTAAGGGATCGGACAGTGCAGATTAAGTCTACGGGTACTATGTTTAATACAAGGACTATATATATATATATATATATATATATATATATATATAGGGTACGGATCAAGTAAAAAAAATCTTAAGGTAGTTAATGTAAGAAGAAATCTCAGCCAATCAATTTTTGAACTTTATTCCTAAAAATATGGTTTTTTTTCATTTTTATTAATTAAAAAAAAAGGAGATAAGGGTATAATTGACCAATTTTAAATTTCTCTTTCCTAGCTCTTAGTTTCTAGTTTTAAATTTCTCTCTCCTAATTTTTCATTTCTGGTCGCCAATTTTACAGAACTTAATCTGATGCAAAAGATTAAAAAAAAAGATGCACGGCACATCACTCCATATGTACACGCAGAAACAATTCTGAGTTTAGTATATGTGATGCACAATCTGATTTTAGATGTGTTCACCAAAGAGCATTTCAGAGGATGAATTCATCAACCAAAAAATGATAAACGAGTAATATTCTATAATCATTCATCAAGAAAATCATCAGATGCACAATCCAAAATAGAATTCAAGAACCGATGCATCAAAATTGAAAATTAAATTTGAAACAGAGAATTTGAAACAAGAAAACATTACACAATAATCCATCTTCACAAGAACAGATGAAACCAGATGCATAATTCTTTCTACAAAACTAATTTACAGAGAAAAAACCCAAAATCATGATGAACAATCCAACAAAATAACTGATAGAAAATTTTTAAAAATGATACATACAAAATTGACAAATGCAGTACCTGATGCACAACTCCTAAAATCAAAATGGAGCACCAGTGTGAAGGGTTTTGTGGGGTATAAAAACATATTATCAAACATGCACAGCGGAAATCAAAACCCCCTCTAGTGATCTCATCTAACTCGTACAGGAACTAAAAGAAAAGAGGGTTAGAAAGTTATACCTTTAGGGATTAAAACTTTTCTTTAACCTCTAGACAGCTGCAGGCTATCCACCGTTACTGCACCGCCTCGAACTGGCTGCTAGACCGCCTAAGGATTAAAAACTTTGGATCAAAAACGAGATCCACATGTGTGTGTGTATGCGTCGCCGCCGGCCACCGCCCTTGGTGGTCGGTTTCTTCTTGCTCCGCCGCCGAAAGAAAGAGAGAGGGAGAGAGAGCACTTAGGGTTATTTCTTTTAACTTGTAATTGACTTATGTGTTTAATTAGGCTTAATTAGGTTTATATATAATAAACCCTTATTAGGCCAAGCCCGTTTAATTAAAGCCCAACTTTAATTAAACTATTAACCAATTACACAAAATACCCCTTGACCTTTCTAGTTAATTAATAACTATTAATTAACTGGTCCCGTTAATATTTAAACTAAATATTAACATCTCTCTTTTAAATAATAATTAACTATTATTATTTTTCTCTTTCTCGATAATTAATTAAACTAATTAATTATTTCTTTTTCACACAAAAAAGGTTATAATCCAAAAGGTTCTAATTGGGTGTGCAGCGGTGTGATCCTTTAGTGTCACATAGTATTGGACACGATGATATATGTTATCTATCTCTGCACATAATCTAACAGACTCCCACTTGTGCAAGATAAGTAACACTCCTTGTACATCGTTGGCCTAAGGAGGTCCCTAGCCAGACACTTAGGTTAACCAGACTATGAGATCTCTTATATCTAGAGATATAATCCATACCTTGGATTATCTAGGCTTTTCCTTTTGCATCGCGATATTTCGTAATGTGAGTATTTGACATGGAGCAGGGATCTCATCTAATACTCAGATTTTCTCGACTCTTATTTCGACACTCTGCAGTTACGGTTTTCCCGAATGAATAACTATCATTCTAACCGAGCGCGGCCACGCATTTTCAGTAGTCTTAATCGTCGAGGAGCTCAGAAAATATCTCTCCTAAAAAAGAGGTGCAAATCCCATCTTGACTATTTGCAATTTGAGCACACGGCTTTCGTTGTACCTAGACAAGCCCCTTATGATCACCCTGTTACGGCGTGACGTTAGAACATGCTAAAGTACAGAAGTTATCATGCCACAAACCAAATATCTCAGGTCTAAGGACAACCTATCAGGTTTACTTATGTTAGTGCTCCATGAAGTAAGCCCGATGCGGATCACCCCAATATTTATCCCCTGATAAATATCTATGAATATTTGGTCACAACCTTGTGCTTTTATTCTTACCCGAATAAATCATCAAATATCCATAATAGCGTTACCTCCCTAATGTAGCTCCCACTACATTAAGTAGCTACGGGCATTTAGACAATTCATAACTTGACTTGTCACGGATAGGTTAAACATGCTAAAAATGGACAACTACGAAACATTATGCAAATACCTCCTATTTCAATCCCATGAAATGTAAATACATAATAAAAGGTTTCAAGTTACATCCATAGTAATAATCAATAAACACGAACTAGCTGCTATGTTCCAAGTACTGCATTCCTATAGAACTCGCATGCCTCTCATGCTTAGCCCTAGCTAGCGGCTTCGTCAACGGGTCAGCAACGTTGTCGTCCGTCGGTATCTTTTGCAGTCTAATATCATCTCTTCCAATGATCTCTCGGATGAGGTGATATTTCCTGAGTACGTACCTAGTCCGCTGATGATCTCTAGGCTCTTTAGCTTGCGCTACAGCCCCTGAGTTGTCACAGAATATATCAATCGGTCTAGAGATACTGGCAACAACTCTAAGATCCGAGATAAAATTCTTCAGCCAGACAGCTTCCTTTGCCGCATCACTTGCCGCAATATACTCTGCCTCTGTAGTAGAATCTGCTATTGTATCTTGCTTCTGACTCTTCCAAGATATGGCTCCTCCGTTTAGGGTAAAGACAAATCCAGACTGCGACCTAAAGTCGTCTCTGTCGGTCTAGAAACTAGCATCAGTGTAACCAGTTACACTGAGCTCATCCATCGAACCTCCATATACTAGGAATATGTCTTTCGTCCTTCTCAGATACTCGAGAATATTCTTGACGGCCACCCAATGAGTTTCACCAGGATTTTGCTGATATCTACTCGTGACACTGATAGAATAGGCAACATCGGGTCTAGTACATAGCATGGCATACATAATTGAACCAACTGCCGAGGCATATGGTATCAATTTCATCTTATCCTGATCTTGACTAGACACAGGACACCGAGCCTTGCTCAAAATCGCGCCAGATTGCATAGGAATAAATCCTTTCTTGGATCCATCCATCTTGAATCTTTTCACGACTTTGTCAATATAAGTACTTTGACTAAGTCCGATAAACCGCTTAGATCTATTCCTATAGATCTTTATACCCAGTATATAAGCAGCTTCTCCCAAGTCTTTCATCTGGAAATATTTACCTAACCAAGATTTTACTCCTTGTAATACTGGTATATTGTTTCCTATTAACAGTATGTCGTCTACATAAAAGACTAGGAAGGTTACCGCGCTCCCACTGAATTTAGTGTAAACACACGACTCGAACTCAGTTTTGGTAAAACCAAACTCTTTGATGCGCTCATCAAAGTGTAAGTTCCAGCTCCTAGATGCTTGCTTTAGTCCATAAATGGATTTAAGCAACTTGCATACCTTATTAGGGTTCTTTGGATCCGCAAAACCATCCGGTTGTATCATATATACATCCTCTGTCAGTTTCCCGTTAAGGAAAGCGGTTTTGACATCCATTTGCCATATCTCATAGTCAAAATATGCTGATATGGCCATTAGAATCCTAATAGTTTTAAGCATTGCCACTGGGGAAAAAGTTTCATCATAGTCAACGCCATGAGTCTGTGTGAAACCTTTTGCCACTAGCCTTGCTTTAAAAGTATGCACCTTTCCATCCATGTCTGTCTTCTTCTTGAAGACCCATTTGCACCCAACAGCTTTACTGTGTTGAGGCAAATCCACTAACTCCCAAACTTGGTTGTCATATAAGGATTGCATCTCTGCCTTCATGGCTTCTAGCCATTTCTCAGATTCTAAACCTGAGGCAGCGTCTTGGTAGGTAGTGATCCCCTTCGTCTTGAGCAACTAGGAATCCCAGATACCTATCTAGCTTAATACGAGGCCTACTAGACCTGCGAAGGTCTTGTATTTGCACCTCTTCCTCAACCACGGACTCGGGTTGAGGTTCAACAATTCTCTGTTGAACTACAGGTTCAACTATCGGTGGTGGTGTAATCTCCTCCTCTTCAATTTCTTGAAGCTCTATTTCTTTTCTTGGAGTTTCTGAGTTTAGAAACTTCTCTTCCAAGAACACCCCTTTACGAGCAACAAAGACTTTGTTCTCATCTGGGTTGTAGAAATAGTATCCCATTGTTTCCTTGGGATAGCCCACGAAGATATACTTATCTGATTTGGGATTGAGTTTATCCGTGAATGTTCTCTTAACATACACCTCACATCCCCAAACCTTGAGAAAAGACATTTTGGGCTTTTTCCCCGTCCATATTTCGAACGGTGTCTTTTCAACCGATTTGGTAGGAACCCGGTTCAGCATGAACGCCGCTGTCTCGAGTGCGTGTCCCCGAAACGACAATGGCAGCGAACTTCGACTCATCATTGATCGTACCATGTCAAGCAGAGTACGATTCCTCCTTTCTGACACACCATTCATCTGAGGTGTATACGGAGGTGTGAGTTGTGAAACAATCTCACATTCCTTCAAATGATCGTCGAATTCCTGATTCAGATACTCGCCACCTCGATCTGACCGAAGCGACTTTATCTTCTTGTCCAGCTGGTTTTGTACCTCATTCTGAAACTATTTGAACTTGTCAAAACTTTCAGATTTAAGTCTCATGAGGTACACATAACCGAACCTACTGAAGTCATCAGTAAAGGTTATGAAATACCGGTATCCTCCTCTGGCTTCTGGAGTAAAGGGTCCGCACACATCTGTGTGTATAATCCCTAATAGCTCGCTGGCCCTTTCATTCTCACTGTTGAAAGACTGCTTTGTCATTTTACCAGACAAACAAGATTCGCAAACATCATATGACTCCAAGTCAAATGGTTATAGAATTCCGTCATCTCGGAGCTTCTCTATGCGTTTCTCATTTATGTGTCCTAAACGACAATGCCAGAGGTAAGTTTGATTCAAGTTACTCTTGGATCTCTTACTTATATGATAGATGCCATTGTTATCTAGATTTAGCGTATATAGACCATTTTCTGGAGTAGTTTTAAAATAGAAAACATTGTTTTTGAAACAAGAAATAGACTTTTCATTTAAGATATAAGCAAATCCACAGTCTATAAGCAAATCAATCGAGATAACATTTTTAATAAGTCTTGGAACATAATAACAAGGTTCTAGTTCTAAGACCATGCCCGAGGGCAAACTAAGACAATATGTCCCTACAGCTTCAGCACCAACCATGGAGCCTTCGCCTACCCGCAGGTCCATATCTCCTTGTCTCAGCTTCTTACTTCTCTTGAATCCCTGCAAATGATTGCATATGTGATGACCACATCCGGTATCCAATACCCATGATTCATAAGAAGTAATAATACAATCTATCATAAAGATACCTGACTCATTGGGCGAACCAATGTCCAGCTGATCTATGTCGAGTGAGTGCTCGTATGAATCCTTGCTACCACAGTCTGGGCAACAAATTTCTCCAAGTTCTTCTAGCGAGTCATCCTCCTGCATAGGGTCCACAACTGGTGAGGATTTCGTGCAACCCTGCGACAGTCATCTCAAAATCACCGAGGACATACATTACTCTTTTCTGGTAGTAGTCCGACAAGGAACCGAACAAGAGCATAACTAGCTCATGTGGTTTTGATTTTGACCCCAAGCTCTCATAGCAATCCAAGAGACTTCTCATATTAATGAGATGATCGCTAATAGGCTGACTTTCTTTCATCTTGGCTGAAAGGATTTCCCTCATCAGTAGCATACGACATACCCGTTCACTAAACTTGAACTTCTGCTCCAATCCTTTAACAACCTCATAAGACGACTTCTCACGGAGATCATCCGTAAACTCGGATGATGCTGTGAGAATGAGAATCGACATGACGTCAGACTCGTCATCTAGATACTGATAGTAAGTGTCATACTCACTATCCTGGGCATCTACTCCTGGTCGTTCTGGAGGCAATGTCTCAATGATGTGAAGCTTTCCCTGTGCATCTAAGACATTTTTCAGATGCATCTTCCAAACAGCAAAGTTTGGACATGAAAGCTTCCACTTGCTAGTGATGAGACTTAGAGACTCTCTTGGTGAATAAAACGGAATAACAAATATAATAGACATCTACAGAAAAAGAAAAAGATAAAACCGATTCAGTATTGATTATATCTTCTAATAATTATTACCTTTTAAAAAAAAATTATTAGACTAGGATCCATATTTCACATTTCCCGATGCAAGGTTTGGGCACTTCCCACTGAGACAATGCTATTTCTGGTAGGTAAAAACTATACCAATCGTATCCTAACTGGACACGACTCCTAGATCCGCGGGACATCGGTTACAAGAACCGTGCATGTATAGTCTCTCTAGTGCATTTTGGGCCGGGACTCCCGATTATCACCAAAATAGATCGCACCACCTAAGACAGCATGAATTCTTGCCGGGACTCCCGATTATCGCAGAATCTTTCATGCCCTCTCCCGCAATGGTTTGAACCCGGATGCCCAAGGTTTGGGCACTTCCGACACCCGAGTACCGTTTAACAGTCGAGGTGTACCATTAGGTGGGTAACACACTGATCTAAGATTTTTCTAAAAAGGATTTTCCAAGTTTTTTAACGAAAAAAAACTTTAATGCCAGTTTTCTTTTAAACATCTGTTTCAATAATTAACTATTATTAAAACCATTGTTTTATTTCATCGTGTTAATCACAACCACGCATATATAATATGTAAAGAAATAAAACAATCACAAACAACTATGCCTTAGCCTTGCCCTTTTCTAATGTCGGTTTCGTGAGCCACACGAAAAACACGACGGTCAAAACCTAAGTGGAAAACAACACACATGGCATGGCGTTCTGAAGCTCCCACTGGCTCCAGCATCCAATCCTTCTCTTTGCTCCTTGCTCCTTGCTTCTTTGTATCAGCTTCATATTCATTCTAATAATCTATTCTATTTTAAAGTCTAAAAAACTAAAAAGAACTAGAAAATATAAAAATTACAAAATAATCAAAGGCACGCAGGCCCGCTAATTCTAGTACTTTTACAAAAAAGAATAGGAGTTGTAAGTGTCACGCAGGCCTCCCCACACCATAGAATAATAAAACCAATCACAACCACAAGTGCAGAAAAGTAAACAATCCACAAGGTCTAAAAAGAGGGCTCGGCTATGACATCCCAAACATGTATTTAAACTAATACATACAAAACTGGTTCTTAATTATCATATCCCGACGAATTAACTTTGACTTTTAACAAACTGTTAAAAATCATTTGGTTTAAAATAATAAAAATTATTTAATTATTGTTTACGCGTATAGAGTAACTAAAATAATTAATTCTAACCAATACTTGATTAAAATTAACATTTTATATATATATAAGTTTTATAAAATAAAACTCATACAATATTTTTTTTTAGTTTTAATCCTGTTAGGTGTTACCCTAAACCCAAAAAACTAAAATACACTTTTGGACCTCAAAACTGGGCCAAAACGTGAGACCGTGGGCCGACCACAAACTGGGCCGAAACCACATGGGCGGCAGGCAGCAGGCCTCGGCTGGGCCGCCCCTATGCCGCCGGTTTGGACCTGGGCCGCCGACCACCTTCGCCGCCGACCAACCTGGTGGCTGCGACTGGCTGGTCAACGCAGCCGCCGGCCACAGTGGTGAAACCGCCGCCGGCCACCACCCTTTACGCAAACAACAATAAAAAATAATAATAATATTTAAAATTTAAACCTTAAACCTTATCCTTTTATCATAACTAATTCTTGTTATCCATTTAAAAATCTAAACTTGATTTTTAAAATACTTGGATAAACAAAAAGAAAAAGTTAAAACTTGATAAAAGAAAAAACTATTCATCATGATAAAAAGAATCCTACCTAGTTCCCTATGAGGTTAGAAGTGGCTTTGATACCACTGAAGGGTTTTGTGGGGTATAAAAACATATTATCAAACATGCACAGCGGAAATCAAAACCCCCTCCAGTGATCTCATCTAACTCATACAGGAACTAAAAGAATAGAGGGTTAGAAAGTTATACCTTTAGGGATTAAAACTTTTCTTTAACCACTAGACAGCTGTAGGCTATCCACCGCTACTGCACCGCCTCGAACTGGCTGCTAGACCGCCTAAGGATTAAAAACTTTGGATCAAAAACGAGATCCACGTGTGTGTGTGTATGCGTCGCCGCCGGCCACCGCCCTTGGTGGTCGGTTTCTTCTTGCGCCGCCGCCGAAAGAAGGAGAGAGGGAGAGAGAGCACTTAGGGTTATTTCTTTTAACTTGTAATTGACTTATGTGTTTAATTAGGCTTAATTAGGTTTATATATAATAAACCCTTATTAGGCCAAGCCCGTTTAATTAAAGCCCAACTTTAATTAAACTATTAACCAATTACACAAAATACCCCTTGACCTTTCTAGTTAATTAATAACTATTAATTAACTAGTCCCGTTAATATTTAAACTAAATATTAACATCTCTCTTTTAAATAATAATTAACTATTATTATTTTTCTCTTTCTCGATAATTAATTAAACTAATTAATTATTTCTTTTTCACACAAAAAAGGTTATAATCCAAAAGGTTCTAATTGGGTGTGCAGCGGTGTGATCCTTTAGTGTCACATAGTATTGGACACGATGATATATGTTATTTATCTCTGCACATAATCTAACACAGTGGTCACAACAAATAGAAAGACTGGTGGTGGTGCTTGAATCCAGTGATGATGCACAACAAAAATCATAGAGGCGACGACACTGCACATCAACGGAAATCATGAAACCGACGGTCATAAACCATCCGATGCACATCAACGGAAGCAGGGTCACCATCAGTTACGTCTTCGGTACATATAAGTCGCTGGCGCCATCGGAGAAGAAGCCGAATGCGACACAGAGGGCAGATGGCGAGCAGCGGGCGGCGATGGCTACTAACAGCAACCGGCGACGAACGGCGCTTTCAAAACGACGATGGCTTGGTTAGGGTTTCGTTGATGATTTCTCTTGGCGGCGTTTAACCGATGTGAAACCCTAGCTTTTCTAATACTGTCGTTTCCTGATGGATCTAAATTGAAAGCATGGAGGCATTCTAGTGAAAACGTAGGGGTGGATAGATTAAAGGATGAGAGAGAATAAAAATATTTAACTACCCAATCTACCCTTTTATTAATTATGACACATGGAATAACCACAATTCTTCTTATCTTTTTTACATTAAGATTCTTTTTACTTGAACTCAATTATATATATATATATATATATATATATATATATATATATATATAGGGTAGAGATATACTAAAAAATTAGTTATGCTACAAAAAGTAAGAAGAATTCTCAGCCACATATTTTCATTAAAAGTCAACAGAATCTGGTCAAAATTGGACAATCATAACCGCCAAATAACTGCAGTTTAAGGGCAAATTCGGAATAGAAAAGTCTAGAATTAGTGAGATTTTTTCGATAATTAATAAAACCAACAACTTTTTTTTAATTCTTTTACACCATCTGATGCATATTAGTTGATGCACGTAAATTCATAATTGATCAAAATGATTTCAAATATAATGAACTACTAATATCATCGATCATCACCACAATTGAAAAAAGAATAAATATAAACTCAAAGCATGAATGAACAAACATAATAAATATTGATTAAAAAAAGATGAATAAGTCTTAATGTTTAGTAACAAAAACACTTCATCTTTTGATGAACAATCACAACACAATACAACATTTGAATAAGATCACAACAAAAATTGATGCACACCGAAACTGAAGCATAATCCAGCCCTTGTCGATGCACAAAACCATCTTGAAACGCATAACATCGATCTCTGATTTTGTTCATCACAAAAAATCGATGCACACCAAAATTGAAGCACAATCCAGCCCATCACGATGCACAAACCATCTTGGAACGCATATCATCGACCCCTGCTTTGTTCATCTCTTTCATCACTTTCATTCTCAAGATGATTTCATTCTGACATACACAGTAACATTCGTCGGTATCATCGGTTGATCTACGAGATTGAAAACAGAATCGCGGACCAACCTAAATCATTTCCAAGTTAATCAGATCGGTTTTACCATATAAATCTACACAATTATTATAAAAAAAACATTGCCGCTTGCAAACTGATACACCAAAATTAGCGTTTAACATTGAAACTTCTTAAATCGTTCCCTGCTATAATCACACTTTTATATTTCTCTATGAAAATTGAAATCACAAACACATTGCAAAAAACCAAAAAAATAATAATTTTGAATTTGAAAACATTACAAGATTATACAGCGCACATGCAAAAAACCAAAAAAAAACTACATTTCTCAATGAATATACAGCAGACATGCAGTTGGTGCAATTCAAAAAAAAAAGTAAAGGAATGAATTGAAAATCAAATCTGTGGTTAATTAGCAAAGTAAAATTGAAGTTAATCGTGCGTTAACTAAAACACATGAAGGAATGTGTGATACCTGTTCCGTTGAGTGGAATCGAGGCCAGCGGGGAAACGGAATGACCGGCGGATCTGGTGATGAGGACGGTAGGCGGAGGGGCGGTGGGTAGCGGGAGGTAGACGATAGGCGGAAGAGAGGGGAGCCACAATTAGGTTTTTTTAGTAAATAGGAAATTCAAAACCTTTTTAAAGGAAGAAAGAGAGAACAAGATTATTAAATACCTAATTTACTCTTTTGTTAGTTATTCCACGTGTCAGGTTCAGATTTCTCCCTACATTTTTTACCTTAACTTTCTTTTTATTTGAACCCAATTATATATATATATATATATATATATATATATATATATATATATATATATATATATATATATATATATATATATATTCTTATTAAACACAATTAAAAATAATATCTGAGCCTAAACAAGCAGAACCGAACTTCATATAACTTAAACGAGACGAGCTCGCTCGAGCTATATATTTTTTAAACAAGCCGATCTTGAGTTCAAACCTGAAAAGTCCTAAACAAGCCCGGTTCGATAAGTACCATGTTCGAGCTCGGCTCAATTCAGTTCAGTTACATCTCTATTTAATATATCAATTTTTTAATAAACCCGTGTATGAAATATCATTTTCTAAACTTTAAATGTATGTGAACTACATTTTGTTTGACGTCTCTAAACACTCATGTTCACACAAACTTGTAAAATCAAATTGGAAAACATAAACCCAAACACCTTTTCAACGTTTTTTTCCAAAAGGGTTCTAATAATTATGTTTGGTTACTTGATACTTAAAAAGAAGTAGGTATGGGGCCAATGAGAGGTTGCAATCAGTCCAACTCTTCAGAGATACATAAATCCATATCCATACATACATAATTATATATGGACGTAAGCAATGAAGTCAATGTAACACACCACGCTAAACGCCATTAATCTCCTTCCAAGATTCTTGTCCGTCGTGCCTTGTAATTATCTTTTTAAACGTCAACCACTAAATCCCCTTCCGTTTTCCCTCTGCCTTCTCTGCTCATTTTATGTTCATATATTTCAACCGCCATCATTAACACCCGTGTCTGCTTTTCCTCCCTCCATACCCAGAGAAAAGGTAAACAAGTATTACTCATTATCTACTTACCACCGTCTATGCATCGTTAAACTCGTTTCTTCATCGTCAACATTTGCAATTTTCCGGCGACTATTGGTTGACTGGTAGCTGAGATATGCATCTATTTAAAATATCTTGAACTGTGTCTTCTTTCCCACCAACCAAATCTGTACTTTTCATTGCTCTGTTACCTGTAAATCTTCATTCTTGTTGTTTTTCTTTTCTGGGTATTTGATTGATTTTCTTCCTATTAAAGTTGATGCCAACAGTATGTGAGTTATCTCCACAGATAGGATTGTAATTTATGTGTGTCTGAACTTTAATGAGAGACGTGCCCTACATGCATCAAATTCGGTAACTGTTGCACAGATTTTAAATTAGTTGTAATTTTATAAGTTATCTTTCTGTTTATCAGATTCTTCACGTGATACAAGGATCCGTGTAAATTATCTTCAATTGTTTTAGGAATCCATAAATTATTCTTACCTTAATTAGTATATACTTAATTGGGATTATTAGGCATGTTGTTGTTTTCTTGATGGACTCTTCTTTTTATACAGGATGCATATTGATGAAGGTGTATAGTAGAAACTGAAAGTTTTCCACTGATTAATCCAAAAATCTTTTGTGGGTTTTAGCAGAAGTCGATTTTGATTTCGAATCAAAGATGACTTCTGCTTCATATTGGGATTCTCTTTCCTGTTCTTCAAGCTCTGTTATATCAGAAAACGCCTCAGGAGCTTCACTTGTACTTCAATGGCTGAGGTTCATCTTTCTCTCTCCATGCCCTCAAAGGGTACTTTTATCCTCCATTGATGCCTTGTTCTTGCTCATCCTTTTCGTGTTTGCTATTCAAAAGCTCTATTCAAGATTCACTTCTAACAAGAATGGCAACTCCAATGCGTCCGCCGTTAATGAGCCTCTTATTACTAAAAGTAGAGCTAATGTGAAAACCAATCTTTGGTTTAAGTTATCTCTGCTCGTGGCAGCCGTTTTGACTGTTTTGTCAGTTGTTTTGTCAATTTTGGCATTTACACAAGATTCCCAGATGCCATGGAAGCTTATAGATGGGATCAGTTGGTTAATTCAAGCTCTATCTTTTCTTGTAATCACTGTTTTAATCATCCATGAGAAGAGATTTCAAGCTGTAACTCATCCACTATCTCTTCGTGTTTTCTTGGTAGTAAAATTCATCCTTATTGCTCTGTTGGATTCTTCCAGTGTTGTTCGGCTAGTTTCTGCTACTGAAAACACTCCACTTTTCAAATCCCAAGACATAGTTTCATTGATATCTCTGCCATTTTCGGTTTTCCTCTTGATTGTATCCATAAATGGATCAACTGGAATCATAGTGACAGCAGAATCCGAATCAGTAAATGGCAATGCTAATGGCAACGGTAAAGTATCAGAGGCTGATGAGATTAACAAGCCAGCAAATGTGAGCGGGTGGGCATCAGCCTCAATCATATCAAAAGTTTTTTGGCTGTGGATGAACCCGTTGTTAAAGAAAGGCTACAGAACCCCTCTGAAACTAGATGACATCCCATTACTTTCACCCGAACATCGAGCAGAGAAAATGTCAAAGCTTTTTGAAGAAAACTGGCCTAAGCCTCATGAAGACTCTAAACATCCAGTGAGAATCACTTTGCTCCGCTGTTTCTGGAAACATATTGCTTTCACTGCATTCCTTGCAATTGTAAGGCTGTGTGTTATGTATGTTGGGCCATTATTGATCCAAAGATTTGTTGATTACACTTCTGGGAAGAGAACATCACCTTATGAGGGGTATTACTTGATAATGATCCTTCTGGCTGCTAAATTTGTTGAAGTTTTGTCTTCCCATCAGTTCAATTTCAATTCCCAGAAGCTTGGAATGTTGATTCGGTCCACACTGATAACTTCATTATACAAAAAGGGGTTACGCCTCTCGTGTTCAGCTAGACAATCACACGGTGTTGGACAGATTGTGAACTACATGGCTGTAGATGCTCAGCAGCTCGGTGATATGATGCTTCAATTGCATGCTATTTGGCTTATGCCACTTCAACTTACAGTGGCATTAAGTATCCTTTATATGTACATTGGCGTGCCTGCTTTGGTAGCTTTGGTTGGGATCTTGGTAGTTATGTTGTATGTGATTTTAGGTACTAAAAGGAACAACAGGTTTCAGTTTAGTATAATGCAAAACCGTGACTCAAGGATGAAAGCCACGAATGAGATGCTGAATTACATGAGGGTGATTAAGTTCCAAGCATGGGAAGAACATTTCAACAAGAGGATTCAAGCGTTTCGTGGGTCTGAATATGGTTGGCTTACAAAGTTCATGTACTCCATTGGTGGAAATATGATTGTTTTATGGAGCGCCCCTTTGTTCATCTCTTCACTCACCTTCGGGAGTGCGGTTTTTCTTGGGATTCCACTTGATGCAGGGACGGTGTTCACTGCCACATCATTGTTCAAGAACTTGCAAGAGCCGATTCGAACATTCCCTCAGTCAATGATTTCTCTTTCTCAGGCGATGATCTCGTTGGGAAGGCTGGATGCGTTCATGTCGAGTAAGGAATTGGATGATGGAGCGGTGGAGAGGCGGGAGGGTTGCAGCGGCAGCACGGCGGTTGAGGTCACGAATGGGTCTTTTAGCTGGGATGATGCAGCTGCTGAAGGTGCTGTCGTCAAGAACTTGAACTTTGAGATAAAAAAGGGTCAACTTGCAGCAATTGTTGGGACTGTGGGTTCCGGGAAATCATCTCTTCTTTCATCCGTTATTGGCGAAATGCACAAAATCTCCGGGAAGGTACAGTTATACATTTATACTTTGTTGCTTGATGGGACAAATAAATTCAAGAAAATTTTCGTTTTAGACTTTTTTTTTGTTGATATTTTTAACAGGTGAGGGTATGTGGGAGCACTGCTTATGTTGCTCAAACGGCATGGATTCAAAACGGGACAATTCAAGATAACATTTTGTTTGGTTTGCCAATGGATCGAGAGAAATACAAGCAAGTGATTAAAAAATGTTGCTTGGAGAAAGACTTGGAAATGATGGAATTTGGTGATCAAACTGAAATCGGGGAACGCGGGATTAACCTCAGCGGTGGCCAGAAGCAGAGGATTCAACTCGCCCGAGCTGTTTATCAAGATTGTGACATTTACCTACTTGATGATGTCTTTAGTGCAGTTGATGCTCACACAGGTTCAGAAATATTCAAGGTGATCATCGTAATATCAAAGTTTATGCATTTGTTTTGAGTTACTGATACTCATATTTCTCTGTTTTTCTTTTCTGAAATTGTAGGAGTGTGTGAGGGGTGTTCTCAGAAACAAGACAATCTTGCTTGTCACACACCAAGTTGATTTCCTCCATAATGTTGACCTAATCTTAGTAAGTACCCAAAACCCATTTCAGATTTATAGATCAGGAATTTGATCATTTGTCTGTTCTTGAATCTCACTTGGAACTCTTTTAGGTAATGCGAGATGGGATGATTGTTCAATCAGGAAAGTATGATGAGCTACTAGAATCTGGTCTTGATTTCAAAGCTTTAGTTTCGGCCCACGAAACGTCTATGCAGCTAGTGGAAATGGAACCTACCACATTAGATAGCACCTCCCCGAAACCTCTTCAGAAATCTCCTAGTCTAAACCCTAGAGAAGAAGATCAAAAGGCTTTAGAACGATCTAAATCCATTTCTATAATCGGCACATCAAAGTTAATCGAAGAGGAAGAGAGGGAAACAGGAAGAATCAGCTTGAGTGTGTATAAGGTTTATCTCACTGAGGCTTTCGGATGGTGGGGTGTGATTGTTGTGTTGTTATTTTCGTTCTTGTGGCAAGGGTCACAGATGGCAAGCGATTACTGGTTGGCCTATGAAACGGCTGATGAGCGTGCTTCTTCTTTCAACCCTTCACTGTTTATAGAAGTTTATACAGCTATAGCCGGGCTTTCATTGCTTTTGGTATGTGGAAGAGTCATCTCTTCAACAGTTCTCGGGCTTAAAACTTCCCAGAGTTTCTTTTCACAGATTCTTAACAGCATACTTCATGCTCCAATGTCGTTTTTTGACACTACACCTTCAGGAAGAATTCTTAGCAGGGTAAAGTTTCTTAAAAATTGTAACTTTTTTGGACCGACTGATGAACATTTACAGAATCAGTTTAATTTGTCTTTCTCGTTGTATGATCATTTCAGGCATCAAGTGATCAAACTAACATCGATGTTTTCCTTCCATTTATGACGAGCCTGACACTTGCCATGTACATAACAGTAATCAGCATTATTATCATCACTTGTCAATACGCATGGCCAACTGTGTTCCTCTTGGTTCCTCTTGGTTGGCTTAATTTTTGGTTTCGGGTATGTTTAATCTGTATTGAGGAGTTATCATACTATCTTATAAGGTGATTCTGATATCTGATTTGATCTTCTTGGCTGATTGTTTCAGGGATACTATCTTGCAACATCTCGTGAAATAACACGGCTCGACTCTATTACAAAAGCACCCGTTATTCATCATTTTTCAGAGAGCATCTCTGGGGTTATGACGATTCGGTGTTTCAGGAAGCAAGACATGTTTGTTCATGAAAACGTTAACCGTGTTAACGGGAATCTGAGAATGGATTTTCACAATAATGGATCAAACGGGTGGTTAGGTTTCCGTTTGGAGTTCCTTGGAAGCTTATTCCTGTGTGTTTCCACTGTGTTCATGATCATCTTGCCTAGCACTATTGTTAAGCCAGGTATGCTTATAAAGTTATAAAATTCTTGTGAGGTTTTCTTTTCTCTTTTGAGAATTAATCTTGAATGGGAAAAATCTAATCTTGATCAGAGAACGTTGGATTATCACTCTCATACGGATTGTCACTTAATGGAGTGCTGTTTTGGGCTTTATACATGAGCTGTTTTGTTGAAAACCGAATGGTTTCTGTTGAAAGGATTAAACAGTTCATCAACATACCAGCAGAAGCCGAATGGGTGAAGAAAGATAACCCTCCTCCTTCAAATTGGCCTTCTCATGGCAATGTAGAGCTTAAAGATTTGCAGGTAACTTTCAGATATGAGAATCTGTAATCCCAAGTATAGCCTTGTAGCCATTTTTAAGAGTTATGGTTTTAATTCTTGAATATTTGTGACAACAGGTTAGATATCGTCCAAACACGCCTCTGGTGATTAAAGGGATTACCCTAAGCATTCAAGGAGGTGAAAAGATTGGTGTGGTTGGTAGAACCGGAGGCGGGAAATCAACTCTGATTCAAGTTTTGTTTAGGTTGGTGGAACCATCTGGCGGAAGCATAACCATTGATGGCATCAACATCTCTACCCTCGGATTGCATGATCTTAGGTCCCGATTTGGGATCATTCCTCAAGAACCGATTCTTTTCGAAGGCACTGTGAGAAGCAATATCGACCCCATTGGTCAGCATTCTGATGAAGAGATCTGGAGGGTAATCTTATTTCCTGTTTCCATGTGTCTAATTTCTCCTGATCTCCATTGATTCATCTGATTCAAGAAATTATTTTGCAGAGTCTTGAACGATGCCAGCTTAACGATGTTGTAGCTGCAAAACCTGGGAAACTAGATTCTGCAGGTACTAGGATGCAGATCTTAAGATATATTCTCTTCAAACTCGTGTTTTTGTGTTTAAACATGTTTGGTTTTTTAATTCTAGTTGTTGATAATGGCGATAATTGGAGCGTGGGACAAAGGCAGCTTCTTTGTTTGGGGAGAGTGATGTTAAAGCACAGCAGGCTGTTGTTCATGGATGAAGCAACTGCTTCTGTTGACTCACAAACAGATGCTGTCATTCAGAAGATCATACGTGAAGACTTTGCTGACTGTACCATCATCAGCATTGCTCACAGGATTCCAACCGTCATGGACTGTGATCGTGTTCTAGTCATTGATGCAGGTAACTCTTTGGTTTTTAATTTTATATTTTCATTTCTAAAACCACTTGCTGATTTATGGTTTTTAACACCAAGTTGTGAACTTGTGTTGTAAACAGGTTACGCGAAAGAATTCGATAAGCCTTCACGGTTGATAGAGAGACCGTCATTGTTTGGGGCGTTAGTTCAGGAGTATGCAAACAGGTCTTCGGGTTTATGAGCAGTTACAATCGAATTAAACAACTTCGTTGAATCGTTGCAAAAGCTCGTGATCGAAGTTTTGATGATAACACGAATGATTCCATCTTGTGGGTTATGTCCTTAATTTAGATAAATTTTGAGTTGATTAAATAGCATTATGTTGTTGTAACTAGTAACTAGTAAGAATGGTATACTGTGATTCTGTTAATCAATCATAGATGGTGTATCTAAGCAAAGCCAATCGACTCCCAATGGCAATAAGGAGGATGTAAGTGTATCTATTTGTAGACAATATTTGTCATTATAATTATTTATATAATAGTTATTTTTAGTTATTTTTTGTTAATTGTTATTATTATCAGACGTCTGTTAGTTGTCGATCAGTTTATTTGTTGAATAAAAATATTACTGGGGTTCCATATTAGGGTATCAGACCCATAAACTTTAGAGGCCGGCCGCCACTAGTGCTGACAAAACGGCATACGACACCGCTGCTACAAGCAAAAGAAGGTGTTGCCGGCCGAAGTGCTTCGTATGTTAGTGCATCTCGCGAAGGAGATAACGACGCAAACATGATTCTGCGACGACATTAGGCGTCCCATGATACTTGATGTAGACATTGTTGACTAATGATAAAGGACCACGACAAGTCGTAACCCAAGAAAATACAATAATTTGAGTGGAGTAACCACGGTAGTCTTGGAGACATGTAACTGCAAGCCTAGACAAGGGTACTACGAAGATAGCAAATGAAACGTTTTAAGGCATTAAAATGCAGACATGCAGACAAACATTAGGCAATATGAAAAAACTACATATTTTTTTAGGGGTTAAAGTCACTTCAGACAAACGTGCTTTTGCTTATGTTTCGATATGACACATTAATTTTTTTTAATACATCTGGCCATTTAACTTACAAAAAGCGTGTCGATATGCCCATTTTGCGACGTGCAACTTCTTCTTCCGGTTTCAGCCCCTTTTTTTGCATTTTTTGGTCGCTTCTTGATCGTTTTGCGTGATTTTTTTTGTAGAATCTTGTAAATTATCATTATACCTTTCAAATGACACCAAATTCATAAATTTTCGTCAAGTATTTCGTGCTCAAAGACTCGACTTTTTGTGGTTTTTTGTTCGAATATAGGGAAAAAAAAGACTTATTTTTTGCTCGATTCTTGATCATTTTACATAATTCTTTTTATAGAATATCGTAGATAATCTTTTTACCTTTAAATGGACACCAAATTCATGAAAAACCATCAAGTGTAAGCCAAGTTATTGCTAATTAAAGTCGGTAATGACCATATTCGACACCCTTACAGTATTTTGATGAATTGACACATCCTTTTTATTCGTTTTTTTTGTACTACTTTATAGACAACTCGATTGACTTTTCATAGAGTCAAAATTCATTGTTTTTCGTTAAGTATAAATAGAGAATATGGCCTTCAAAGTTTCGATTTCGAAGTGAAGAAATTTGGGGGAAAAGCGACCTGTTATTGCAGGTCAAAATCAACAAAATGGTTATAATAACACGTTTTTAACAAGTTAAATGGCCAGATGTGTAAAAAAAAGTTAATGTGCTATATCAAAACATGGAGGAAAACATATTTGTCTTTAGTGACTTTAACCCTTTTTTTAAAGGTTAAAGTTGCTATATATAAAGCACGCCTTCCTCAATGTTCATTATGGCACATGAAGTTTTTTATGATCAAATATACATATTAAGTTTACAAAAATTTTATTATATACATTAATCCTCACAAATATATCGCTATACCTCCTTTTTATTCGTTTTTTTATACTACTTCATAGACAACTCGATTGACTTTCCATAGAGTCAAGATTCATTGTTTTTCGTTAAGTATAAATAGAGAATATGGCCTTCAAAGTTTCGATTTCGAAGTGAAGAAATTTGGGGGAAAAGCGACCTGTTATTGCAGGTCAAAATCAACAAAATGGTTATAATAACACGTTTTTAACAAGTTAAATGGCCAGATGTGTAAAAAAAAAAATTAATGTGCCATATCAAAACATTAAGGAAATCATATTTGTCTTTAGTGACTTTAACCATTTTTTTAAAGGTTAAAGTTGCTATATATAAAGCACGCCTTCCTCAATGTTCATTATGGCACATGAAGTTTTTTTTAATCAAATATACATATTAAGTTTACAAAAGTTTTATTATATGCATTAATCCTCACAAATATATCGCTATACCCCCCCCCCCCCCCCCCCCCCACCAATTTTTAAACATAAAAACTCTTTTGGAAACATCAATGAGTAATGTCAACACAAAAAAGCTTCATGTGTCGTAATAGGATATTGATGAATTTTTTTTGTGTTCAACAACTTTTAACACATTTTCTAAATATCTTTGATAATTGTATGCATTAGGAAATACTAGTATTGTACTTGCACAATGTTGTATTGGCGAATAGTTCCTGTTTTACAATATGTTGCTTTCAAGGATGTAATGATATAATATGTATGCGATTCAATAAAAGGTTTTCTACAGCTACACGTTTTTTTTCAAGTTTTTTATTTGCATCAACTATTTTATTAATTTTAAAAATAAAGAAAAAAATTTATGAAATAAGTAGAAATAAGTTAATAAGATTTTAAAATTATTTTGATGTAAATAAATAATTTTGTTTGTGTGAGAGAATGTATAGTGGGGGAATATCTTCCGAATAAATAAAAAGTAAAAATTAAATTATGAGAGAGTGTGAAGTTGTTAAAAATTAAGTAAGTCAGATTCATTTATATAAAATATAAGGTCAAGATACTGTATTTATTGAATTTTAAGAATTCTTATAATTAAAAAATCAAAAGGAATATTAAACAATTTATACGGTAGTATAAATTTAAAAAATATTTATCACCAAAATTGCCATATGCTCTATAAGATTGTATTAGATATTGTTTTTTTAATCTTACTTGTTTGTAGCGATAAGATTCGATGCCATCTTCTTTGATTATTGCTTTGAGAAAAACATCCACAAAAACTAGATTTTAATTGTAACCTGAAATTCACTTTTTAATTTTGGATTGAATTCGCTCGGTGAAAATGTTGATTAGCAACTTTGAAAGCTAATGAAAAGGCAGCTGATATAGCCACGGAAAGAAAGAATTCATCCACAGAAAAAATTGGTAATTTACATTTATACCCTTTCTTTGAATATTTTATCAAAAAGAGATCACTTTCTCAGCCAAGAGCTCCGGCAACTCGCCGGCTCACCCAACCACCGTCATAAAAGCCGTTGCTACCAAACACTGTCATCTCCGTCACGTAAACGTCAAAGCCGCTGCTTTCCGACCACTATCGTTCCCTCGGCAACCACCTCTAAAGCACAAGATCGTTGTCGGTAAGCGCTCCAACTCCAACGCCGACGCCACCGTATTCCCGCCACTTCCAGCTTCGCACTTTCCATCTCCCGCATCCCCACTCGCCGTTCACCCCCACACCCACTTGCCACCACCGTCTTCAATACCATCTCCGGCCACATGCTGACTTCACCCCCACATGCCGTCCCACTCGCCATTTTGTAAGCTGCCCAAAGACTAATTAATAGGAAAGAAAAGAAATGAAAGCCTTCTCCCCCACCATTTTTGTTACAGATGATGCCCCATGAATAAAAAGAATCAGAAACCCAAGATACTTTTCTGTTTTATTGTTGAGAAACAGCAACTTAATAAATACACATAATAATAACATGATTTCAGGGTAAACACTCTGATCTGCAGATCTGAAACTGGAAAAAGAGGTTTAGACACCGACGGTAGCGGGAAGACGGTAGTGGGATGTAGGGATGAAGTCGGCGAGTGGCCGGAGGTGGTGGTGAAGCCGACGAGGCGGACGGAAGCTACAGTAGTTATCCAGGGAAGGAATATGGAGGTGAGAGACATGGAGACTTGGAGAGAGAGGATGAGGGACAAAGACTAAAGACAAATAAGCATGATAATTATTAAAAGAGGAGGGTATAAATGTAAAATCACAAAATCTTTAGTGGATAGATAGAAATTACTCAGTGGAAATATCATGACCCTAATGAAAATGTTAGGTTATTATTTTAGGTAACATAATTAAATAGCATCGTAATTATTTTAAAAATGTTAACATGTGTAATTTATTTTTTTATTAATAAAATAGGTAACGTACTTTGTATAAATTAAGACTGTCAATTAGGGTCGGATTCAGGTCAGTTTCGTGTCAACCCAATTATTTTCGTATTAGGTTCGGATCATGTTATTTTTCTCGTGTCCACCTTTAAACAATCTTAAAAATTATATTAGAGATAATTTCATA
Organism: Pulicaria dysenterica; assembly: GCA_947179395.2. Taxonomy (NCBI): domain Eukaryota; kingdom Viridiplantae; phylum Streptophyta; class Magnoliopsida; order Asterales; family Asteraceae; genus Pulicaria; species Pulicaria dysenterica. The sequence goes on along the minus strand of OX359288.1, from coordinate 71,585,064 downwards.
TGCATTCTGAAACCTTTAAACATCGTATTTGCTCACCTTATAAATATCGTATTTACCCCTTATAAGATTTCAAAATATCATATTTAACCAAAATTTTAATTATATAATTTTATAATATTTTATAATCAGTTAAAATTCCTTATACTTATAACCAAGGAATAGTTAATCTTACTGTTTTCAATTGTAACAATAATGATTGATTTTATGTAAAAGAAATATAACCACTTCTTTTCATATCATAATACGTTTCTATCATCACGTCTGTCCTCTATCTCCTGTCAACACTTCCAACGTATATTGTCACCATTTGTTTAATCTCTTATTTATTTTGTATTTTATACTCATTTAATACTTTTTTTATTAACATTTAATATTTATAACCTTTCACATAAACCTATAATAATATATAGACATTTAATCTATTTTTCTATAAGATACTTGTAGTTTTCTATAGACCAAATCATAGATGGGTTTGATGTTACATGAAGCCACTCCACCACGATACCAAAGTATTGAAACCAAAGTTGAAACCAACATGTTGGGAAGAATAATACCACGGGCTAAATGTGCAGAGTGACAGGGTGTGCGTTTCAGGCGGTATCCAATTTGCTAACGAAGTCTACAAGTTTCGTGGGCCAACAAGATGCTTGAAACGACTACCAATACCATGTGTCGTGACTGACGGGTCCACCATTCTCAAACTGAATTCAGCTCTGCCGCTAACGACGTTAATCTAATCCTCCGTCTTTTTTATCTATCATATAGTGTATAGTATATATTCTCCGGCAACCGCTACCAAATTCATTAAATCAATCTCGGAAATGGCGATGGAACAGAAACCGGTGATGATCGTCGGCGTCGATGAAAGCGAACACAGTTTTTACGCACTTGAATGGACTTTGGATCACTTTCTAACTCCCTCTGCTCCCAATCCTCCATTCAAGCTAATCCTTGTTCACTCCAAGCCTACTCCTACTTCTGCTATAGGCTTCGCCGGTCCTGGTAATTCGATTCAACTTAATTTGTGTACAGTATTGCTACTTGCTTATGCCTGCCTTGATCTTGCTGATTCAGTTTTTTTTTTCTAATTTTGTGAATTCAGGTGCAGCGGATGTTCTTCCGATCATTGAGTCGGATCTGAAGAAGATCGCTGCTCGAGTGGTGGAAAAGGCAAAGGAGCTTTGCCATTCGAAATCGGTTCGTAGTTCATGCTTTATTACGTATCTGTTTCGTTTCTTACTTCCACTTGTTGTTTTTCTCTGAAGCATATAAGCAACGATTAACTTAATAATCTAGTCGTGAATGCAATTCCAATTACGAATTGATAATCCTAATTGGAACTGAATTGAGTCCGGCATCAAGATTGTGAGGTATGGATAAACCCTAGGTCGTATCAGTAACAGTCAGTCCTTATGGAAGATTAAATCAGGTTGTGTATGTCCATTAGGTTCTTAATACGCATAAAATTCAGCTAATGGAATTGTTATTCATTCTGAATGATAAACAAATTAATGTGCTGAAGGGTTTGTGTGATTGGAATGATGATTGATGAATGTATTTGAATGATCCTATTGGGTCTTTTAGCTTCCCAGTGATCAGAACTATAGGGTAAGGGTTCGTGCAATTGGATTTGAATGCGGATTTTGAATGATTACTGGTCGATTTATTGGAACTTTTAGCATCAAATGCATTTGAAATTCATGGGTGTTTAAGGTTGAAATGTTTCACACATGTGACAGTCCATTTGCAATTGTTTGAATTGCTTCTAAAAGATCATATTTCTGTGTAGGTGGATGATGTGAGTGTCGAAGTCGTGGAAGGTGATGCTAGGAATGTTCTATGTGAAGCTGTTGAGAAGCACCATGCTGCTATGCTGGTAGTTGGTAGCCATGGTTATGGAGCAATCAAAAGGTAAATGAATATAATATAAACAGAGATTATATAAATCACATCAACTGATTAAACCGTTATTTGGTTTCCTGATGAGGAAAAGAAGCGAATAACTTCAAAACTTGTGGTAGAATAGCTTATTAATTACTGTATGCGAAAATGTCACTGAAAACCACTTCTGTGTGCCAGTGTTTTGTTTTGGTATATTTTACACAATTTAACGTTGTACATGATGCTTATTGTAGGGCGGTATTGGGGAGTGTAAGTGACTATGTTAGTCATCACGCCCACTGCACTGTGATGATAGTGAAGAAACCGAAGATCAAACACTAAGCAAAACCCCGAGTAAGCAACAAATGGTGGTTTTACTTATCATAGTTATATTCTTCCAAGTCTCTTGCATTCAGCCATTGTTGGCTTTACAAGGTTAACTCATAAATGGTGTGTGTTTTTACTAAGTGAGCCACTTGCACTTAACGATTTCATTGATCTTTGTTGTAAAAGTATATGTGTATATATGGATCACCAATAAACCTATAAGATCATATAATAGCTTTAATATGCTTATTTTATGGCTTTTGATTAAGTAACCTGCAGCATAGCCAGGGAAGTAAAAAGACAAAGTATAGTAAGGAAGTTGACTTTTTATTTAGGACCTTTGGAAGAACAGCCCTTTCTTGAAAGCTTCTTCCTTGGAGTAAATTAAAGTAACAATGTGCTGAGAGTTAGTGCAATATTTTTCAAATCTTTGTCACTGAAATCAACATGGTAAAGACTGAAGGAGATAATATATGCATCAGACAGCTTGAAAACATCTAGATGAAGGACCAGACAGAGTATGGATTTCCTAGATATATCTCATAAAATACAAATGACATTTGTCTCAAAAAGATGAGAGATTATGTGATAGGCAGGTTTTCGAATATAAGAGATTATGTGATAAGCAGGTTTTCGAATATAAGGAAAGATACTTAGTAGTCAAGTGTGATTTACGTATAAAAGGTTGGGCATATGCCTATCGAGAATTATATAGCCTAATAGCCGATACATAATGGGTCAAATGCAAGCAAAAAAGTCCCTGATGTAGTGATGTCAATTTATAGCAGGCTGGATTGTATTCTAAATTTACTTTTTCCAGTTTGGAGAAGGTTGGACTGTTGGAGTTGTACAATCTGCGTTCGTATTATACTATATCAGGATAGATATGACACAAATCAAGGGAATTAGAATTTGTGTAGAGATGTATATGGAAGTTTTGATCACTCACCAACCAATAAAGAAGTCTCTGGCTCTTTGATAGGCTATGACGTCTTCTGCCACATTAGTATAAGTTTCATTCCACGCAACTAGAACATTTTATTCCAATGTGACCATGTCGAATTGCCTGTAATGGCGGAGGAATAACTCCAAATTATTCTCATCAATGTGGTCAAGGTTTATAGACTACTACTGGATAGTGTTTGGTGTCAAGGTGTTCAAATCCCACTTTTCAAAAGAAATAAAAAATAAAAAGATGTTCAAATCCTACTGTGAACACGAGTGATTGTAGATTGGAGAGTGTGTGCAGTAGACATTAGAGGGTGTATGTTTACACCTAATGGACCCATATGTGTCAGGTCACACTGCCATCACCACTGTGGCACCATGCAAGATTGGTCTCAACCTCAATTTAGTGATCTTGCTTCCACCTTATATGCATGGTCCGACGGAATCGGATAAACATTTGGGTTGGTCGGGTGAGTATGTAACACCCATATGCCCCCTGCCAACCCTCTCGGTTGAAACCATTTGGTTTCCACAACCTGAAGATCACCACTCTCTCTCTCTCTTAATAAAATAATAAATTTAAAATTGGAGGTATTATCGTGTTATGTTATACTAGTTCTTTGGGTTGGGAAGTGGAAAGAAAGACGAAGATAATATAACACTGACGTGACAATTAAGTTGGTAAACCCAAATGATATGACATATTGATGAGTTAAGACCACACACAAATTATCCAAACTTTTACATGGGCTACGCTGCCTACGCACCAAGCGTACGCATGAAAAATAACCACACTAACATTACTTGATTACTTACCTTAAACCTTGTGATAAAGCAATATGGTGGGTAATTGGTATTAAAAAAAACTACCCCTAGTAAAGTTTTAAGGTTTTTATAGATGTTTGTGAGACCAACAAGTTTGCATTTTATTAAAAGAAACAAGAAATAACTTTCATAAAAACTAACCAATTGTTATAAATTTCTTAAGTTTTTATAAATGTTTTGGTCAAAACAATAAAATGTTAAAAGAATCTTTCATACGAAGATACAATACAATCAAAGACAATCACCAAGTGACATAGACATTATTGCAATCTTGCGCAAAAACAAGAGAATTTGGTAAGCATTTTATTTTGATTAAGAGTGAATTACTGAAAGTGTTCATGTGATTTGTTAAAAATTGAAAAATAAAAGTTAATTTTTTTTTGTGGCAAAGATAAATTAGTTTTTTTTTACATATATCTATCTTACAAACCTATTTTCTTTCCAAACAAATTATCTCCAATCTTCTTCCCTACACACAAATTAACCACACAATAATTATTCATCTTTCTTCCTAAACAAATAATCTTCATCTTTTTCTCCATATTATTAGCCCTCCATTGGAAGAATCATACTCGGAAAATGGACGTTATTGATTTTCATACAGGGTTAACTCTAAAAATATTAATTAACATAAAAACAAGCCACTCTCATTCTCTGTAGTCGGAGGATCCATGTTTTGGAATTAGCCTTCCACATCGTCGCACAATGTTCACCCACGATTACGGCTGTCAAGAGACAGAGTGGGTTATATACAATAACAATTTTGACAAAATTTACAGTATTTTCACATACTAAAATAAATCAGATAACGGGATGTGGTGAAAGACTTGATCCTTCAATTCGTAAAAATCACATGTTTGCATCAATCTTGTCCTTCTTCGACTCCCTGCTGCTGCTAACGACATGATTTTTGCTAGTGGATATGGATTTTGCATGGGTGAGACTGAATTTAATAATACTGGTAGGAAGTGTCATATGGCAGCTTATAAATAGCCTCTGACGACGTTAATCCTCTCTATCTGGGCTACTCTCGAACATTCCATAAATCGAAAACGGTGAATATATCCTTTAATTAGGTTATCTACAACACGTACGTACAACAAAGGGAGCAAAGTCAGAGTCGAAAATGGAAACTGAACAGAGACCGGTGATGGTGGTCGGCGCCGATGATAGCGAACACGGTTTTTACGCACTTCAATGGACGTTGGAGCACTTCTTTACTCATCCCTCTTCTTCGAATTCTCAGTTCAAGCTAATCGTTGTTCACGCCAAGCCTACTGCTGCTTCTGCTATAGGCCTCGCCGGTTTTGGTAATTTACTTGCTCACTTGCTTATCTCTGAGTTGATCTTAATTAATTGCTGATTTTCTTTGCAATTCTGTGAATTCAGGTACAGCGGAAGTTCTTTCGTATGTGGATGCGGATCTGAAGAGGATCGCTTCTAGAGTGCTGGAAAAGGCAAAGGAGCTTTGCCGTTCAAAATCGGTTCGTAGTTAATTCATCCTGCCATATCTATTTGTTTCGTTTCTTTCGTTCGCTACTTTATCTCTGTCTCTTGTCTAATCGGCATATATCAAGATTTTTGAGTTTTTGAACAAATTAACCCTAGATCGTATCAGTAAGGTCTGATTGGAAGTGTGAACGGGTTTTGAATGAAATTTACGCATGTTTTGATCACATCTAATGATCAAATGCATATGAAATTAATGTTTGTTTGAAGTTATGAGAGATGATTTGTGTTTGTAGGTGGATGATGCGACTTTTGAAGTTGTGGAAGGCGATGCTAGGAATGTTCTGTGTGAAGCTGTAAAGAAGCATAATGCTGCCATGCTGGTTGTTGGTAGCCATGGTTATGGAGCAATCAAAAGGTAATGCTTATTCATGTAAATACAGCTAGAGTAAAAAATTTCACATGAACTAATTACTAAGGGTTATGATCTTTGTAAAGTTTGAATCAAATATGACTCGTTATATTCTCTCACGGACATAAAATTAAATCTCTTATCTATTCAGGAATAGGTCCCCTTTGCAGGGTTCATTCTAATGTTTGTGATCATATTTGACCAAACATGGAGGATCTTAACCCAATTAATAAACCTTTATTGTTTAATTACTTGATGAGGAAGACAAATGGTTCTTGTTTCTTACTGAACAAGTAATTTTTTCGAACACTGTCAATGAGAATGTCGATTTTGATCGATTTTTGTATGTGGAAACATGTCTCACTGTAAAATCACTTGTTCTTGTAGGGCGGTTTTAGGGAGTGTAAGTGACTATGTTTCTCATCATGCCCATTGCACCGTGATGATAGTGAAGAAACCAAAGATCAAACACTAAGCAAAAAACCCGAGACAACGAATAGGTTAAGACATAAAGGGTGTGTGTTTGTGTTTACTTGGTGCAAAGGTATGTGTGTATGTGTTTATCACCCCTAAACCTAATATAAGATCATATAGTTGTATTTTTATGCTATTTCACGTGCTCATGGTTTCATTATCTATACTACATTATAAATCATTTATCACTTTTGCTTAAACTCTTAAAAATTAAGTAAGATGAAATTACTAATATACCCTCATTTAAACCTAAAAGAAAACAACTAAATGGACTTAATTATATTCTTAATTACCATTATGATAACTAAACATTCCATAATAAATAATGTTTTAAAAAGTCAAGTGTACACAAATTAATTTGTAACCTATAAGATATTATAACAAATTAAATAAAAACTAATAAATAGTTAAAGTAATAAAGAAATTGAAAAGCAAAAAAGATATAGATGTTGTGAATAAAAACTATTTAACATTATCATAGTGCATGAATATGATACCCCAACTCTATCGAAAATAGACATGTTATCGAGTGAGAATTATTTATCGTCGCCGCATTGCACGGGTCTATGCTAGTAACTTTACAATACACGCAAATTAGAGCGAGCATAGTTCAGTTTGTGTCGATTTTTGCATAAAACCGAAACAAATCAAATTGGAAATTACGCTTCTTTTTACATTATGAAATTACTCATGAACAGCCTTGCTAAAATACTTTTCAAACTTGATTATTATTCTAAGAGATAAACCCCAAGACAACCTATCCATCTTTAAGGGGGGAACAACATTGGGAGGAAGCCACAAAGAGTGGGCGAGTAGAGGAAAATATATAACAATAAATAAACTAGAAATCAAGTATGTCAAATATATCAAACGAGTAAGTAGAACTGCGCGTTGCAGTGGAAAACAAAAAGTAAAGATTTATAAATATAAATCCTAGCATTACCGAGATCCGCAAGATGTGGCGAGATAAAAAAATAAAAATAGATATTCATAGAAGTACTAAAAATACATAATATAAATCTAAGCAATTACAATTCGGTATATGAATAAAATTGTTTAGAAGAATTCTTATCGTAATTTCATACCTTTTTGTATAATTTAAACATATTCAAATTTAATATGTTAATATAATAATTTAATAAATTAAAGAAAGATTTTCACGATTTTTTTCCTTAGACCATTATAATTCTTTTCATCTAAAAATATAATAACAAAAATTCTAATGCAAGGATATGCATAAATTTATTATTAACAAAAAAGCGTCCAGAAAAATTACCGTTAAAAAAAATAAAGTGAAATACATTTTCTAATACTTAAATTTAAAAAATAGGAAAAGTTAGTTAAAGGCTCGGGAATTATGAATTCATGTTGTAGCTGACAAATGGGCCAATACAATTCATGTTAATGTTTGATGTTTACAGTAATAAAAAGTACAAAAAAATTATTCCCAAGACTCGAACCTTGGGCGTTTCCCTCACATCAAACGTACTAACCACTACAGCAAAGCGCAATTTGTTTTAAAAACACAGCTTAGCAAACTCATAAATGCTAACATTTTGCAGGTACTGTTCGTATTCCTGCAAAATGTTAGTATATATAATTACACTCCGTTATAGAGCAATGTTATCCTACAATATTGAGGTGGTGGATTGTCTTGCTTACTAGTTAACAAGAAGGGGAGTATCCACATCAACTGATAAGGTGGGTCGACATAAAACACTCCACCACACATTGCAAAAGGTCCAAGTTACACCGGCTATGCTTCTGATGTCTAATGACATCAAATAATCTTGCATCATCTTGAAGAACAAGATCCTGTAAAAGCCGAGATCTCGAAATGTCATATAGTTAGACCCCAGATCACAACCATCATAAGGGTACCATCCTGGAAAACATCTATTGGTTGACTTTGAGCAATCTACCGATCCATCGGTCATCAAATCGGTTTGGACCATATAAACCAAATTAGATAACTAGAATCAAAAGTGTACCGAATCTGTTACATATTTCATCACACATTATACAAACACATTGTAACATAATACACATTCACAAAACATCATATCATCATCCCACGTAGTTTGATATTCATTAAGATACGATTTGATGAAATTGTATCTTTTATTAATCGTTTGGTACCATATATAACACCAACTAATTACAAAAACATCACATTTAATTGGAAATTCTGTTACTTCCTACTTCATCCGCTACCATAATACGACATGTGAAATTCATTAATTTTCTTTCCTCTCATCTTTTATTGATTTTGACACTTTTGTTGATGTTGTGAGTAAAGTGATAAGTATGAAGATTTTGTAGAAGGATATAGAATATCCTCCGTGTAATTTCATAATATAAGAGAGGTCAGAGTGGGAGGCTTTTAGCTGCATGGTGATGCCCTCCGCGACATAGAAAGGCAACCTTCTTACTCCATGACCATGGCGCCATAGTGGGAGGCAATTCGTGGCAACTTCCACGCCAAATAAGTAGTGTGGTGGTTCCTGTTGAAGCCGGCACTTCACAAACTTAATTTTTTTTATTAGTAGTAGCTTTTAAGTGGGTACCAAAATTTAGTGTTGTAAGAAGTGGCCATTATGAGTGGTGGAAGAAAAAACTGATGTAACGTTATGGTGGGTATAGTAAGTATAGTGAGGAATAATCACTCCTCCCACTCTAACTAACATATTATCTATATATCTATTGGTCACAGGGGCGGACCCATGGCATAGCCAGAGGGGTCAACTGCCACCGGTCATTTTTTTCGTAGTGTAAATTTCGTAGTGTAAATTTTGATTTTTTGAGGCGGTGCTTCCATTTCGTAGTGTAAATTTTGATTTTTTTGAGCTACTGCTACCACTCATGTCACCGTTGCCACCGGTCATTTGGAATCCTGGGTCCGCCACTGATATTTGGTCATATAACATAGTTCCACTTATTGTAATTTATCATACTGTTTAATATTATGACGTATATAATAGCTCATAATATTATATTATATATCATGTCATCGTTGAAATAATAAAAAGAGTATATTTATATACAAAGGTGGGAAAATATTGAAACTGAAACTATGTACATTTGTGGCAAGATTAACGTACGCCTATTACAGTTTATAAATGGGTTATTTTAACCTACGCAATATTGTTAGATATATATTTAGTTTCAGAAAATGTTATAAAGGTTGTGTGTAGATTAGATGGTAAATGTAGTTTTTTATATTTAAATTGAAACTATATTACCTGTTCCTTTTTTTGCTTCCATTTAGACTGCCTGTTTCTACTATTATTTGTTTGCTTCTATTACAAACCTATATCCACGTATCCAATACTATGATTATTCATAATTTTTTAAATTTAATATTCTATTTCTAAGTTATTACATTTTAATATATGATGTTATTTTGATACCCTTTATAAAAGGAAGAATTATATATTGATATAAATGCAATAATTAGTTTAATCTTAACTAAAAAGATACTAGTAGTAATTATTAACATAAAGATAATACGTAATGCTTATTTATACATGGACCGGTTAGATTGTGTATATATATGAGCCAAATGTCCGACACATCGGAAGGAGTTTAAACAGGGTACACCATACAAAAAACTAACGTTTTGATAATAAAAGTTTTTTTTATATTAAAGGTTTTTTGGTTAAGTTATAAACAATATAAATTCATATAAATATAAAAGTACGTTATTAAACTAAAAGATAAATGAGGTTTAATAACATAAATTCAATAAATCAAATTAGATATGAAATTAAAAGGTTAAATTGATATATTCAAATTTACATAAAGTACTATAATAAAACATTATATAGAATTAATGTAACACCGTGTTTCACGAGCTTAAAATTAGCGTCAATTTAAACTTTTACAACTTATTTATCAAAAGCTGGCAGCGGATAAAACCACCATTTACAAATAACAGGTGTTACCATAACTAACAACCGACCATCGGATCAAATATCATAAATCTAACACCTAGTGTTCCATAATTATAAACACTACAATTACCCACGAGTAACCCCAGCTCGCCAGGCCATCAGTCACTAACCTGCGAAAAAGGGAAAACTAGCACCATTAGCTACAACTAGCTAGTGAGCACCAATTTACACATAAGCATCAATAAGCATGCTATCACATCACAATAAGGCACACAGAGCTAAGCTATCACATAGCGGTGTGCCGACATGTCAGCGGGGTCATATCTTGCGAGGTAGCTAGCCTGGCTCAACGATCCAAGCTGGGGAATCAGTCACAACCATCCGCATCGGTGGGGGAGCGAAGAGCAGCCCACCATCACGTTTGAGCCACTAGGACTCCGTTTGGATCTGATCATAGACCAAGATCCTCACTGTATGTCGAGGAACGGCGGCCTGCAGAACCTTTACCCCAGAAAATCACTCGTGGGAACCGCTAATCCCTGAATAACACTCAAGGGACCCAGCCGCATCCGCGACTGACCTCAACCACTGCATCTGTCCGAACAGGAATCATAAACACATTTTTGACCCATAGGGTCCATAGTACGCATGCGTATCACATATCACATTTTATATCACATGGCATCACATATATCACTGTATCACAATATCACGGTATCACTATATCACATTAACTTCTGCTCATTCTTGATGAGCAGAATACAAATTACACTTAAAACATCGCATACAGTTGTCACATAAGTCATAACCCTACTTGGGTCTATCTCGTATCACTTCACTTATCTATCGTCACTACTATAGTCACATTACACGTGTTTCACAACACATCACTATCACTTATCTATCGTCACTATCATAATCACATTACACGGGTTATATCACAGCACGTCACTATCACTATCACATTACACGTGTTATATCACAACACGTCACTATCACTATAGCACGTTTCAACACACTATAAATAGCCCTACTTATTGAGTCTCATGGGAAAACCGGTACTCACCTGGAGTCCTCACTAAGCAGATACGCCACTCGAGTCTTCCGGTTCCACAGCTACACCTAACACATCGCATACACGCTTGGTTATCACTTACACATAGCACACATGGGTTAAAACACAAGTTTAACAAGCTGACAGAGCTGGACCACTGCTTGCTATCGCAAGCACTATCCTTATGGTCACAAAGGCCCTCAAACAATATCCCTTACGATCGCAAGGTACTCCTTGAGATTGCAAGGGGCCTTCTATCACAAACACATGTTTCCGATCGCAAGGGAAGTCCCTTACAACCGCAAACATGGTTCTAATGTTGGTTACGATCTTAAGTTATGTACCTACGCTCGCAAACCTTATTTCCATCGCCCGTAGGCGGTAAACTCCATAAAACAGACCCTTACGGTCGCATGTACCACTACATACGGCCACATGGACTCTAAATAAGGCCTACGGTCGCAACATATATACCGTACGGCTGTAACAAACCAAAATAAGGCTTACGGCCGTAAAGCCCATGTCTTACGGCCGTAAAGGCTTCCTCAACAGCTTACGCCCGTAAGTCCTTTCGCTTACGGCCGTAGGCATTAAACACCACCCTTACGCCCGTAAGCAATACTCCTTACGGCCGTAAGGACCCTCGACGCAGTGTTCTTCGTCCCTGCTTTCTGCACAGCTCCGAGAATCCCATTTTTGACACCAAATCGATTTAGAACTCAATTTTAATTGCTTATATACTTTACTAGGCATCCATTGAAGCTTACAAACACATTAAACTCACAAATTAACACTTAGAACACAATATACACCATCAAAGTGGTGTATTTTTCCCAAAACATAAACACTAGGTTTCTTCATGGAAATTACTTACAAAGAAGGAGAAGAACAGCAGATTAAACACTCTTTTGGCTACTGGAATCCCTTGTTACAGCTAGCTTCTTGATTTGCTTCTTCAATTCTCCAAGATTGAAGTGTGTGTGTAAAACCATATACTTGTGTGTGTGTTAGTATGTGTTTGGGTGAAGGCAGGGGATAAGATCCCTTACAACCGCCTTTGGTCACCTTTAATTAAACACGGGGTATTTTGTTCCCCTTTTCAACTTACAACTTGACACACGCTATCCCGTTTCAACTAACGGGGATATCTACGGAATCATAACGCGAAACCGTTTAACACCACATCACTTTTAAACACATTTGACACTTTTCACATAACCACTCTAATCAACGCATAACACGCGTTATCGACTTAAAACACACTAATTTAAATTACTTAAAACCGTTAATACAATTATTTAAGCACTAGGTACTACTAGACCCATTTTTCAGGATGTTACAATTAACATATTTTATTACACATTATTAACATACAAAAGATTAGGTATAATCCCGTAACAAAGCGCGGACTTACTCCACTCGTTTTTAACAAAAGGCCACGTAAGAAGCAAAGAGATGAAAATTATTTTTGATATATGAATTGTAAATACAAATACTAAAATAGAAAGTCTGAGTATTTTTATCTTTTCGATCTGAACATAAACTTCAGCTTTTATACATAACTTTTTTTTATCAATTTTTCTATATTAATTTATGGCTAACAATTACCTTCATACTTTTTATTAAATAAAAAAGTAATACAACCGACTTTGATTCAACATAAAAAATATTCAGAGGTGATATTTTTTTTATAAATTATTTTTCTATGTTATCATTAATAGACACTCTTTCTTTCTTATTTTATTTTCTCCGCCAACGGATTTAAGACATTTTTTTTTATTTTACAGATATAAAAGGTCGATATATAATATAATAATAATAATACCACGGCTACATGCAAACAGGGTGCGCGTAAGTCCGTTTCGGTAGTAACGGAACTGGTAACGGATATCCATACGACGTGTCGTGTGGGCCCACCGCCATCAAAACTCACCCGCCAATTCTGTTTTATATTCACCGGCCACCGTCACTGGTTTTACTTCACCAATTTCAGCGTCAAAAATGGAAACCGAACAGAAACCGGTGATGATCGTCGGCGTCGATAGCAGCGACCACAGCTTCTACGCACTTGAATGGACATTGGATCACTTCTTCGTTCCTAGTTCTCGGTTCAAGTTGATTGTCATTCACTCCAGGCCTTGTTATACTTCTGTCGTAGGCTACGTCAATCCTGGTAAATCGTCTCTTCTTATCACTTGCTTATGTCTTCGTTCTAATTGTATCTGTATGAATTCAGGTGTGGCGGGTGTTATTATGCAAGTGGAAACGGATTTAAGGAAAACCGCTGCTCATGTGGTAGAAAGGGCAAAGGAGCTTTGCAATTCTAAATCGGTGTGTGAATTGTGATTTCCGTCATTATTATCGATCTATTTTACTTCTTACGTCTACGTATCTATTTCTCTGAAGCATATCAGCGAGTATTAACTTGCTCGCTAATTTGCCGTCGATGTAAATTCCAATTCTGAATTGATCCTTCTAATCGGCAAAATGATTATGAGTTTATGGAGAAACAGTTGATTATAGGGATTCTATACGCTGAATCGTAGGATAAAGGTTTTTGAAGGATTTCGAATGATCCGATTATTGTGCGCGGATTTTGCATGATCCTGGCTTTTTTTTATTGGATTTTATCATAGAATGCATTTGAAGTTTTGGCATCTTTGTAGGTGGAAGATGTGGACGTCGAAGTTCTTGCAGGGGATGCTAGGAATGCTCTGTGTGAAGCTGTAAAGAAGCACAATGCTGCCATTCTGGTTGTTGGTAGCCATGGCTATGGAGCAATCAAAAGGTAATGATTATTAATCTAAATACAGATTGTGAATTTCTAAATCAACTGACATTAGACCTTTGATTATTTGATGAGAGCAGGAAATGATTCTTTCAAAACTATGGTAGAATAGCTTATGATTATTATATGTGAAAACGTCACAAGGAATCGGTTCATTTTGCCATATACTAACATTGTACACGATGCCTTTTATAGGGCATTTTTGGGGAGTGTAAGCGACTATGTTTCTCATCACGCCAACTGCACCGTGATGACAGTGAAGAAACCAAAGATTTAACGCTGAGAAAAGTGCCGATTAGTGGTTTTTGCTTGATGTAGTTACACTTTTGCAAGTCATGCTCATTCTGTCATTGCTAGCTCAATAGGATTAAGAGATAAAGGTTGTGTTCTTACTTGGTCAACCACTTGCAATTGAAATTACTGTGATCCGACTCTACTTTGATCTTTGCTGAGAGCACATTTGTGTGTGAATCACCTATAAACCTAGTTAAAGATCATGCGATAGTTTTATGGGGTTGTTCAAGAGCCCGTAAAGCACACATATTGATGTCTATCATGACTGGATGACTCATTGTGATATCAGCATATCTAGCTCATGACTAAAACATTATGTACAAATTTTCTTCTCCTTTTACTTGCAAGTCACATAAGTAAAAAACCATCAAGTTCGGAGGAAGAAGAAATCTAGGCATCCATGACATGATGGTTGTGTCATGGGGATTAGGGGCGTTGTCCGGGTTATTTTTTCAGGTATCGGGTAGATCGGTTATTTCGTTGCTAAACTGACCAAAGTGTATTCAGTTATTCAGGTATTCGGTTATACCCAAAAAAACCACCATGTGAATGATTTTAACTCTCTTTCTTATTTTACTGTTCTTCCATACTCTCATTGTATAACTTACCCATCAATCATGCCTTTCATGATGCTCGTCTTTATCCTTCCATTATAGATTCATTTTTCCGTATTTATTTGTCCACTTTGTATCCTTTTTATTCATTCATTCTATGTAAAAAATCCAGCAAAATTAAGTGTGTATAACGCGTATCATCAAAGCGATTATCGTTTCTTGAAATCCTTATCTATCAGCATTTTAACAAAGTCTAAATCCAACTAGAAAACCCTAATTATCATTTACGTCTCGGTAGTAGGATAAGCAGGTGATGTATCTGTCAAACATGAGAGAAAAGCTGAAAGGGTTTTTAAACTGATGGTTGCAAGCACGAAGTCGGTCCCTTTATTATTCATTCACGAGATTTTTATCTTATAGTTCTGTTATAATCGACGAGAGTTTCATACTGGTGTATCAGTCAAATGAGTGAGAAAAGCTGAAAAGGTATGCGAAATTAGAAGACTTAAGTCAGAGTTGTTTATGGGTACAGTTTGTGCAGCTTTTTGGGCTTTTGTTCTGTTCTTTCACGTAAATGGGAAGGAGAAACCGAGAAATGTACAAGGATTGTTGTGTGTTGATGTTAATACAGCACAGCAGGATAGATTGTTTTAGAAAAATCAGATTCCCAAACTAAATTTACATCAACCGAAACCTTCTATTACGGGTTAACCAAATACCCAAAAATGGGTAGCCAATGACCGAACTACCTGAACTGTCTACGGGTCGGTCAGTTTGTTCGGTTTTTGGGATTTTTTGATATGCCTAATTCGATGACTAGCCATGAGTCAACCCCTATCTATGCTCTTATAAAGCATAACCATTTAGATGTGTTCATGGTTTGACAAAAGATTAAAATACACCTCAGGTGGATATGGAAAAAGAATAAGCACAAATAAACAAGATCCGTAACAAAGACCAAACTAAAGTTCAGCAAACTTCGAATCGAAAGGCACTAAATCTAGTTAACAATACATTCCAGTACAACAAAATTATGCAAATTGGTCTAGCAAACACGAATAGACAGACCATCTAAAATCCATGTATGCCCAATATCCTTGACACAATAAATATTCAATACTGAATTTAGTTTGCTGATGTAACTGATAACCTCCTGTTAAAACACGAAACATGTGACTAAGTAACCTTTTCATGTTCCATCATTGCTTGAGAATCACCTGGCCACAAATTCAATACTCAGAAACATACTTGAAAGTAGAAACTAAAAATGCTACACAGATGCTATTATTAATGCGAAACATAATATAAAAAATGAATGGAAATGGTGGAAAAAGATTATACCGCGATAAACTCTTGCTCCTGCTACGACTCCTGCTTTTGCTTGGACTCCTGCTCTTGCTAGGACTTCGCTTTTTAGGGCTTTTACTTACACGCTTTGGGCGCTGAGTTCAGAAGCAAACAAAAAATAACAACGATATCAAGAGTGTTAACCGTGAGTAACAGTTCTAAATACCAGCAGGAACAAGTTAAAAGGGGCTTTACAATTTGGTAGGTTCAACAAGTTAAATTACAACTTACAGATGGCGGTGGAGATCTGGATCTTGACGGAGATCTGCAAAAGTTCCAGAAACAAGCGAGTTTAATATCCAAAAGTTCCTCTTAATTACTCTGATCCAAGAGCCTTGATGCCACTTCCACGTCAGAGAATCAGTAACCATAATCAATACAATGAATGGAAAATCCACAAATGTTTAGCAGCCCAACAGAGACCGACCATAAATCATATCTTCAAGTAAGAAAAAAAAAGGGTGGGGAAGCATATCAAGACACGTAAAAACATGATAGCAAGAAAGCTGACAAATAAGTTGAACAGCATACTCTATTTTTCTATTTGGCATTTGGAGAAGAAATCATATGAACCAGCGGTTAAAAATACTGGGATTGCAATAGTGTCCATAGTCCTTAGTCCATTATCATAAAGCTTCTATTCATAATCCAGCTTTTTGATTGCAATCCATATCCATGATTCTTCTTGTTCCAATCAAAAGTGTTACAGGTATTGGTAACATATCCCACCAAGATCCTAACATGCAATTCCTCTGAGAGCTGTATATATCCATATCTAGAAAGCAGAAAAGAGGTAGGTTCATCTTTGAACTTTTTTAATGAAGAATCTATTGTAATTGCGAGAATCATGTTCTTCACAAATAAACCAGCTAATACAAAAGCAAAACGAGCCCACATGGTAAAAAACCAGAGAAGTGAACAATGTCAAAGGCCATCGATTTACCATGTTCCCCAACCAGAATCCTTGGCAAATATGTACTAAATGGAACACTTATTCCTACTGCCTTAATTGAACATTCATCTATAGCAACACTAGGGTATAAAGTATAAACATATCCAAAGCATGGCAACACGGAGAATAGAAACAAAACAAGACAACAATAACAAACCAAAACAAAATCAAAAAAACATAGGGGAAACAACGATCAACAGGTATAAAATTTTAGCACAAATGGTTACAAAACATAGGCGAAATCTTCTGGGATGTATACCTTGCCGCTGGGCGAGGTGATCCAGAACGTGAACGAGGGGAGGCAGACCTTGAACGAGATTTTGAGCGACGAGAAGATTTCGCTTTTGGTGACTTGCTGTACAAGGATATAAATTAAATAAAAAAGCAAGGTCAAGTTTTACAAAAAAGTAAAGCACAAGACGTTTTCTTATTGTTATTGTTTTCATTAGAATCAACAGGATCCAACCTTCGGCTCCTGCTGCGACTCCGGCTACGGCTACGGCTCCGGCTGCGGCTGCGACTACGGCTCCGGCTCCTTGAACGGCTTGAATCATACTCCTTCACCTGTATGTAGTTTTTAAATGTAAGTAAAGCACATGTGGATCCAAAAAACAAATAAATAATCATTAGCAAATTAGTTTATATCATACGCGAATAACTCCACGCGAGAAAGCATTCCGAAACTCAGAATCATCCAATTTCCGTATCTGTGAGAAAAAAATGGTGAATATTAGATGCCATAGGTAAGGTAACCAGAAGTTTTGAATGTAACTTCAGAAAAAGATAGTTATTTACAGCATATTTCATATCATCATAATTTGTGTAGTCAACAATCCCAGTGGTGCCTGAAAAATGATTAAAATCACCATATCAGAGTTGCTTCTCATGTAAATAATATCTATATTTTCTAATAGAAAATGAACTCAAATATTCTCATTCTGATTATAATCTTACCACCACCCTCTTTGAAAACTTGGGAGAAACAAACATCACCAGCTCGGCGCATGTGATCCTGAAAAAAGAAAAGACAAGTGAGGGAAAAATATATCACTGAAAGAGCGCTTGGCTGGAGAAAACCTTTGTATTGTAGCGGTGTTGCCTTACACATAAGCATTTTAAGACTAACCAAAATCAGTGCTTATTTATTTAAAAAAAAGAAAACAAAAACTGTGGCTGTTATAGAATAAACAAAATATGACATAATGAAACCTATCACTGTCTAAGAAACCCAAGTAGACGTTGGTTTGAAAATTGTCAATTTATTAATTACGAAAAAGTATGCATTACATCAAGGAAGTGAGAATATTTAGCTTCTATAGAAAACTAAAATGCTCATTGCAGACAAAAAGAATATTTAAAAAGAGTAACCACATGATTCAACATAATGATGTTGTGATAAAATTTAAGAACCATAAACACTTAGAGAAAGAAGATGGTAGAAAAAGAAGGTAATGAGCCCAATCGATAGCTAAAGTGTATAATATGCAGGGAATATCCATTCCACTTTCGTTCCTCTATGATGATAAGAACAGAAAGTTTCAACAATCTATAAATCAAAGCTTAATGTCTAATGATATTAAACTTGATAAAGAGCTAATCTTAATGGATCTTATTTTAATAATTAAAACTCTTGTCAACAGTTAAATGCTTCGTTAGGTTAAAGCTTAGGCAATCAAGTAAAAAAAACAAATATTCAAACTGCCAAGTTTCAAACTAATATGGGATTTCAAAAGAAAAGTGCAGAAACACTTGTGTTGTCAAATTATTTTTTGGAAGGAAAGGGAGGGGAAGGGAAGGAAACCATCAAGGTTGTGTGTTCTCAAGTTTTTTTAAGTAGGAAAGGGAGGGGAGGGAGACAGGAAGAATGGGTTATATGGTTCAAAAAGTTATCCTCCCAAATATAGGATGATTTGGAAAGAAAGGGGTCCCCTCCATTAATCCTTCCTTTTCCTTATTTTTCCTTCCAACTCAAGAACACACCTTAATCATTCCTTTCCTTTTCCTTTCTTTCCCTCCTCTTTCCTACCTTAAAAACTCAAGAATGGGGGCTAATAAGAAATCATTTTTACAACAAAAGAAAGATCATTTTAAAACATTAGAACTAGAGTATGCTTGTGTGTGTATACACACACAAACAGAGACTGACTGAGAGAAAGAGAGAGAGTGTGTGGGTGGGGGTGTGTGATGAAAAATGCTAAGACATTAGCTACAGTTTAACTATAAAAAAACAGTATATCAAAAAAGATCTGATGAATCAAGATATGAAAGGGGTCGTGACGTGTGTGAGGTTAAAGCAAGTGTAATAGAAATTTATGGAGTGTAAGTACTACTGAACCATACTGACCTTAAGGTCTTGCCATGAAGCAGAAGAGGGTAACCCAGTGACCAAAACTGCATTATTAGATAAAATTAAACATACTTAAGAACGATGTACTCAGTGGCGGACCTATATATAGTTCAGCGGTGGCACGTGCCACCGGTCAATTTTGCATGCGTAGTGGAAATATTCGACTTTTTTGAGCGGTGCTACCAGTTAAATTTTTGGGTGCTACCAGTGATTTTTTCCTGCCACAAAAACTCAAACTCAATGAAACATGAGATTTTTTCTATAACAAAATGATAAATTATAGTTCAATATTTGATTTATACTTTTAAAATGTTCTAGTTTACTTTAAAAATAACAATTTAATTAATAAAGTTTCATATAAATTGTGTTTTCTTTTAGATTTTAGCCATAATATACCCGAAAAACAACTGAAACGTCATTAACCCAATACGATTAACCGGAAACCCGAAAAAAACCCGTAATCTTAATTGATCTTATTTTTGCCGTTATATGGTGCCACCGGTCCTCAAAAATCCTGGGTCCGCCCCTGGATGTACTCCCAATGAACATGGTAAAACAGACAATTTCAAGCTGAAATTTGCACCTCTGTAATCGGATCTTCTAGATACTCCACCATGACCACCCCCACCCCCACCCCCACCCCGACCACTGCCATAACTATTATGACGATCTGTAGAAGATGAGTTTCCACGGCCACCATGCGCAAGCTCAACCTAAATAAGAAATTAGGGTATTATTGACTTGACCTCCAATATCATTACCAACGTAAAAACTCAATACTTAGGTGAGACTTGTATGTGTAACCAACCCTTAATCTATGCCCATCAAAATCATAGCCATCACGACCCCTGATTGCATCTTCAGCATCACGAGCCTCTTCAAACTATGAAAAAAGAACACCATAACATGTCAGGAAAAAAATATAAAACAAAAGTGACAGTGTCAACAAGATGGAACTCACCTCAACAAAAGCATAACCTGGAGGTCTTGGTGGGACTTTCAAATCGATGCGGGCTATTGGACCATACTGCAAAATTTAAAGGAAGCATACATAAACCAGAACATTTAACTCGGCCAATGTTAATCAATCATACTCAAAGCTTTAGTGACAAACATCGACATTCTTTCCTTTTACCCTTTATTCATCCACAAAAGTCATGAAACTTGTTCTTGAGGAAAATGGATAAAAAGTCTATACCTTTCAGCATGTGTTAAAGAACAATTGTTTCCTCCTAAGCAAAATGAATCAAAATCACATTTTCCCTAAATTACTGACATGAAAGGTTTAAACTCTTGCACATTCTCCATCGCTATTCATAATTGCATATACAATTCGACTGTTGAAATTCTTTCGTCAATAATACAACTCATATAGATATAAATTTTAAAAAATCACAGTCACATCGGACACCTCACGGAGGTTCGATGAAAACAAACTGAATCACAAGACAACAACTTCAAAATCAAACAGAAGGACTAACAAGCAGAATCAAGTGAAAACGAAGCTAATCACCTTGTAAAACAAATCTTCCACCTCCCGCTCGCGAATATCGCCGGGTAGATTACCAACATAAAGCGTTCTGCTGGAGCGACTCATTCTTTCTGATAAGAAAAGAGTTGCAAGTTATAACCAAACTCAAAACCAATAAAATCCAATCGAACGATCAACGAAAATCAAAAAGACTAATACGAATCCAAACCAAAAGGTTCTATCGGTAAATGAATCTAACTTTAACCTAACTTAACCGAAATTTGAAGATGAATATAAGCGTATTCAATCTGTGCGTTATGGGAAACGGCAAACGGTAAACGTATAAAGAAGGATCTAAAGATGGAGCAGGTTACCTTTGAAAATGCGATAGATCCGGCCGCCAGCGACGTTAGGGTTCAGAGAGAACGATGAGTAGAGAGTAAGTATAACAAGGTGCTGTGATTCCCTGTGTATCGCGTACGATGGAATTCAATTTGAATCCAAATCTAGCGGCTGAGCTTTCAGCTTTTATGTTTGGGTTGTTAGTAAATAACATACGGATTTTAAGCCGGGTCAGTCTTAGGGCCTGCACGGCCCATCTTTTATATTCTTATAAAATATAAAAATATGAATTAGCGAATTTTTACTCCTACAGACGAAACTCAAATTATTACATCCGCACCATCGTGCGGTTGTGCCACTAGTGGTTCACATCTTATCATATTGATACCCAAGACCATACGCATCGGTTCTTGAATCCGAGCTGGTTGGCTCCCCAAACAGCGCTGCATACCATCGCGTTGCTGTTGGTTGACACGTGTTTGACCCTCGACTAGCCGTAGAATCCGCTGGTGGTTGGTTTTTCCAAATTTTTTTTTTTTTTTTGCTTTTTTACCATTAGGGTTAACAGCCATTTTTTCCTATCTCTCTTCTTCTCTCAAACTCATCATCCCCACTTCATATTTTTATTTTTGCATACACCAAAAAATGTTCTCATCTTCGTCGTTTAATATGTCGGAGTATTTTGATTCGTCTTCAAACAAGTCGCGTATTTTTCCGTGGATTACTAACGTCGGATGTCAAAGGCTTATCGATGATAATTCAGAAAGCTCACGTCCAATAAGAAGGCGGATGTGACCCTATCAAGTTAGAGACCGTGAAGGTGCACACGACCGACTTGTTGCAGATTATTTTTTGATGCAAGTGGTTTAGTTGGCTGGCTACTTGGAGATATATAATGTATTAATATAGTCACTTGCACGAAAAGTTTATACGCACAAAGTTATTGATTTTTTACATTTGATTATTACAAGTTCACCAATTGTTAGGTGTTTGTCGTTGCCAACAAAGAAATCTCCTTGCAACTTATGTCAAATTTTCTATTTAATGTGACTCGAAATCAAGTTAACGGGGCTTTTGTGTATCAATGCTCATGCGATATTATTGGTCCTAGTTCGGTTTTAGGGCCGAAATCCCGAACCGATACCGAGACCAAACCGAAACTATATACATACATTCTATTTGATCTTCGGTTTGGAAAAAAAACTCATTTTTAGTTTCGATGCATATCGGTTTGGTCCGGTTGCCGGACCATGCTCACCACTAGTGCAATACTATTATCAATTTTACTTCATTTTATGTATGTTTTGGATGCAAAATCACTCTATAATAAATTCTCCAAATGACAAGAGTTGTTAAAATGAAAAGAAACGTTTGAATTTCTTTATTTCACTACTTGAAGTTTGTTTGATTTCATTTGGATTTTGTTGTTAGTGACTTATAAATCACAAAAATGGAGATGAGGTAAGGTTATAAAGACTGACGTGTACAAGATAAAAGGAATTTCATTACTTTGAAATTTATTTGATTTCAGTTTAAATTTATTTTAATTATATTTGTTTATAGTTTTTCGAACTGTATATTAATTATTAAAAAATAAGAATAGTTTAAAAGTTTTTAGTTGTGATAAAGATGACAAGCTTAGAGATAAAAAAAAGTTAAATGTTGTGTATAAGTGGTTCCATAAAAATTTTAAAAACGAGATAGGATGAACCCGCATGTTATTGCGGGAAACAAAATATAAGGATTTATACTTAATAATGTATCATTTACATAATCACCGAGCTATGTTTTCTATTATTAATTAATCGTAAACTTGACTCATATTTTGTGTAGTAAAAACTACTTTAATGATGAATAAGATACATATACACAACTACCTTGTAATTAAAAATGAAATCACCGGCTTTCGATATACTTTGTTCTCCAAACTTAACTCTCTCATCTCCTTTCTTTATAACTAAGCCATCGTTACTTCATGACCAGCTATCATCTATATTAATTTTCTTTATTAATCAATAATGTAACATTAAATGGCATTTTCGTATTATGATTCACATAAAATGTTATTTTAGATTATTATCATATTACAACAAAATTTATATCGAAATATAGATAAAAATAAGATAATCACAACTATATATTTATATTTACATAAAATATCATCTATTAAACTTTATTACAATAAAATAAATAAGATACAAAATCAATTATTTAAATATAATAATAATAAAACTCAAACATAAAGAAATTGTCAGACATCGGATACAAAGAAAAAAATCAACGAAAAAATGAATAAAAAAAGAATCAAGGAAAAAGTGAATAAAAAAATGAAAGTGAAGAGACTCAAACCTGGTAAGTATGATATAAAAGCAAATAACCAAAAATGGACGGTAATGTTTATTAAACAGTACCCTCCTCCTAAATGTTATATATATATATATATAATATGATTATTAATTTATGGTTTGTAATAAATCTACCCTTCTTTTAACATATATATTATATCGCTTTGGATTTGGGTTTTCTTAGAATTGTATTACTATATTTGTTACCAGTTTTTTACACCATAAATAATTACAAGTTACATTAATCATCTTATATTTATGCACAGATATTAAGCTAATACATAATAATAATAATAATAATACAGAAACAACCACTTTATACACCCAGTCATTCGGCATATATCAAACTAATACTGTTATATTACTATGTGTTTTGTTAAAACTGGGTACTTATTTGTAGTAACCAAAATCAAATTTCAAAACATAATACGTTAGCCATCTCTTTAGTTTTGGCCACTCAAGTTGTAGCTTAGTAGTAAAAACTTTAAGTTTTGGTGTGGTGATAGTCCATTGACCAAAAGTCATGAGTTCAAGTCCTGTTATATCAAAATTGGGATAGATTTAGAAGTCTTAAAAAATCTCATTAGTTTTGATTTAGAAAAAATTTCAAGCATATAAAGTGCATAAGCAACTAGTGTATGGACCCGTGGATTACGGGTATTACAGAAGTTAACCTAAACAAATATAAAACTATATACGGAATAATTATGAATTAAATAATCAATAATGTTGTAAATAAATTAAAAAAGTTTCTTTTTTCAACGGTACAAACCAATAATGTATATGTTTATCAAGATATATTAAACAATACATTAAAAAAGAACGTCAAATTTTAATCTATCTTACAAACTGAGTTGCTACTTTCACAAATCAAGTGATATATTTTGCTACAAAAATTAAAATCATGATGACTATTAATCAAACAATAAGTATAACTATGTAAATGAATCAAGTAAATTTAGAATTTAAAAAGTACAATAGGCTCAAATACTCTTAACTATCCATATTAATACTCACGAAGAACTCAGGTGCTGTCAATCTTCTTTTGGGATCTCTCACACACATTTTTATTACCAGATCTTTTGCACTTTCAGATATGCTTGGCTATGGTTATGATGCAAAGTCAATATCACTTTTTAGAACCCGCTCAAATATTCCTTGTTACGTTTCTGATTCACATCACAATTCAACAGCAATAAAGAAGTAATAAAACCTTAAGATCGTATCATTACGAATAATTTTCTAGACCTCTTGACCAAACACCATTTGCTATTTGCAAAAAACTCATAAATTAACCCTTTCCAGGACTAATTACAGGCAATACCATTCAAAAAGTATAAAAAAGTGTTCATGGCATTCCTTCTAATGAAAGTGAAGTAAACCAAAACTCACCAATTACTAACCTGGGATTGTTCAAGGGGCCAACTATGGTTAATTTAAAGGTGTTACGTACTGTGGAAACCCGTTGAGGGCGTATTGCATTCATCTGTCAAATATATAATACACAATATTTACACAAATGGCCCTACACTATACATAAATAACAGTAATAAATTATTTATTTAACACACACCCCGCAGTCGGAGCTGGAGGAGGGCAAATGCTCAGACTGGATCTGAAATCTAAGAACAACTGTGTAGGTAAACCTTTAGTAAATATATCTGCAAACTGGTGAGACGAGGGCACATGCAACACACGCACTTGCCCCAAAGCAACACGTTCTCTAACAATGTGTAAGTCAATTTCCACATGTTTGGTAGCTGGTGCTGTACAGGTTTATTGGCTAAATACATGGCACTCACATTATCACAAAAAACAACCGTGGCACGGGAAAGAGGGAGACGCAACTCGATCAGAAGATTGCGAAGCTAGGCAAACTCGGCAACAGCATTAGCAATGCCACGATATTCACCTTCAACACTGGAGCGGGAAACAACGTTTTGTCTCTTGAACGACCAAGAAACAAGATTGTCACCCAGAAAAATGCAGAACACAGAGGTGGACCGGCGCGTTTCAGGACAGCCGGCCCAATCAACATCAGTGTAGGACACCAAACGATCAACAGACGAGGGACGGATAAAAAGACCATGGGAAAGAGTACCCTTTAAGTATCGCAAAATACGTTTAAGGGCATTCAGATGCGGTTCGCGAGGATCATGCATAAAGAGATAGATTTGTTGAACCGCATAAGAGATGTCCGGACGAGCACCAGCAAGACTCCGATAAAGGGTCGGATCAAATACTGGCGCACCAAAAGAGGTTAGTTTGGACTTTGTCTCCGCTGGTGTGGGACAAGGATTATAAGTATCCATTCCAGCACGAGAGATGATATCGTGAGCAAAAACTGATTGAGACAGAAAAAGACCCGAGGAGGAGCGAGTGGCAGCTACCCCTAGAAAAAAAAAAGAGCACAAAGGTCAGTCATTTTGAACTCAGAAGAGAGTCAAGAAATGACACGCGTGACCAAATCAGGGGAGTAGGCCGTCAAAATGATGTCGTCGACATATAACAATAAGTATATAGTGTCATGACCATGGTGATAGACAAAAAGAGAGCTATCCGATTTGCTGGAAGAGAAACCAAGAGAGGTGATGAAGACAGCAAATCGCTGAAACCAAGCACGCGGGGCTTGCTTAAGCCCATAAAGGGCTTTGCATAGCTGGCATACATGATTCAGATAGGAAAGTTGAACATAACTGGGAGGCTGTTTCATGTAGACCTCCTCAGACAAATCTCCATTTAAAAAGGCATTTTTGACATCAAGCTGATGGATGGGCCAATTCAAAGAGATAGATATACTAAGAACAGTCCGAATAGTAGCCGGTTTCACAATCGGACTGAAAGTTTTGTCATAGTCAAGGCCAGGTTGCTGAGAAAAGCCCTGGGCAACCAAACGACCTTTGTAACGGTCAAGACGGCCCTGACTATCGAACTTGTGACGATATAACCACCGACAACCAACAATGTTAACGTTAGCTGGAGGTGGAACAAGATCACATGTGTGATTAGAAAGTAAGGCAGGCATTTCAGAGTCAATGGCTGCCTTCCAGTTCGGATCACAGACTGCCTGAGCAGTCGTTTTCGGGATCGGAGAGTGAGAGTCGACCGCCGAGAGATTGAGAATCTGACGGGGTTTGAGATTCCCAGTACGCGATCTAGTGGTCATGGGATGAGTAGAAGAAGCAGCAGGCGGGGGTAAGGGAGAGGAAGCAACAGTAGTATCGCCGGAAAAGGCAGTGTCTGGCGCAGAACTACTACCAGGGGAGTCCGTAGCTACAGGCAAATGGTCGTGACCATCGTGGGAAGGAGAGTCAGCGGGAGAGGTATCCGGGTCAGGAGGGGGCACAGGATGAGTAGTTGGAGACGATGCAGAGGGAACGTCAGACATCAAAGTAGGGGAGGTATGATCGTCAACAAATGCATCATAGTGGGAACTAGATGGGGAAACATTAAACGAAGCATACGGGAAATGATCTTTATCAAAAACCACATGTCGAGAGACAATAATGTGATGCGAGACAAGATCATAGCATCGATGTCCCCGATGAGAAGTCGAAGGACCCATATACACACAGGCAGTTGAACGCGGGGAGAGCTTGTTATGCGTCGTAAAAGAGAGATTAGGATAACAGAGGCATCCGAAAACACACAGATGCATGAAGGAAGGGAAGATGTCGTACAAGATTTCACAAGGGGATTTAAAAGCTAGTGTGGTTGTGGGTAGACGATTGAGAATGTGAACAGACATGTTGAGAGCTTCAACCCAGAATTTGGGAGGAAGAGAGGCCTGAAACAAGAGAGTGCGAACGACATTGTTAATAGTGTGAATTGCATGTTCAGCTTTGCCATTTTGTTGTGACGTGTACGGACAAGAAAAGCGAATTTTAATTCCATTTTGTTGAAAAAGATCAAGCAATTTAGTATTATTAAATTCACGTCCGTTATCACACTGAAACGATTGAATATATGTTTTAAACTGATTAACAACGTAGGCACGAAAAGAACGAAAACCCCGAAACACGTCAGATTTTACTCGCAAAGGAAACACCCATAGAAAGTGAGAGAAGTCGTCCAAAAATAATATGTAATATTTATAACCACTCAAACTTGTCACGGGTGATGTCCACAAATCAGAATGAACTAGCTCAAAAACCCTGGAAGTCTTGGTTACGGAACTAGAAAAAGACAAACGACAATGTTTACCTAGTTGACACGCATGACACGTAGGTAACATTTTATTTGAACAAGAAATAAATTTACAAGAGCGTAAAAAATTAAAAGTAGATACGCCAGGGTGACCAAGACGGCGATGCCACACATGAGGAGACACAGCAGCAAGAGCGGTAGCTGGATACACGGACGACTAAGAAGGCTGAAGAACCCGATAGAGATCACCAACGCTATCAAAACGATGAAGAAGACGACCTGTATTAAGATCTTTTATGGAGAAACCAAAAGGATCAAATTCAACAGAATCCCAGTTATCAAGAGTAAACTTACGAGCAGAAATCAGATTTTTTACCATTTGATCCGAAACAAGAACATTTCTAAGTGCCAGGTTCTTTTGTGAAAATGGAAGGAATGTATCGCCAATATAAGACACCGGAAGTAAAGCACCATTACCAACCATAATTACTTTTGACTTGCCACAAGGTTTAAGAGAAAGTAAGTTTCCTTGGTTGAATGACATGTGAGAGCTTGCACCGATGTCCATATAGTAGTTGTTGTCCTGATTTTGTGTAGGTTGCTGGATAGACATTACACTGAAGAGCGAGGCTAGATCCGTGAACTGAGGTTGAGCTGCAGGAGCCGGAGAGGCTGTAGAAGGCGCAGCATATAGAGCAGATGGCGGCGCAGGAGGCGCCGACAAGCGGTGAGATCCTCCGTGCTGAGGGGTCTGAGACTGCTGTTGATGCATCACATTTTGCAGAAGCTGGAGAAGCTAATTGTTGAAAGCTGGTGGACCACCTAAATTACATGCATCACCTGAATTACTGTTGGTCCCGAATGGATACTACAACAACGAATGTTTGTAGAAGGGGGGTTGAATAAAAACTTTAGCAATTTAAATTTTAAGAGACACACGATTTACTTTTATATAATTCTTATTGATGTGAATCAATAATTACATGAACTAGATGCGGAAAATCTAAGTTCAATAAAAGGTGGCAACTAAATTTGTCTAACACATAGACTGAGCTAATCTTAAACAACTTATGTCTAAGATGTTCAACACATGAACAAGTTTGTAATACTGAAAGTAAAATGCTAACTCTTCTAATTCTCAATAAATGAGATTTCAGTATTCAACTATCTATTCGCATACTTAGCATGTTTCCATGCATGACTATTTATAAGCAAGGGTGTCCGGGTTGATGAAGAGGAGAAAGAGATAAAGGTACTTGGTTTAATAATATTATAATAGATAAAGTTAGTGGGTGAAAAGTAAGTTAACTTTATATACAAAGTGTGTAAAGTGAACATACTTTTCAGTAATGAGTGTACTCACTATCTATTATTATATTATTAAAGTACTACATTTATGTCTTGAGAAAGTGTCAGGATCGGATATAGATTATATCAAATAACAATGAATAACTTTTGAATAACAAATCAGAGTTGAATAAAAGTTAATCTTTAACTATGATCACAATCAACTAAGAAGTTGCGAAATCACACTTAATTGATTAAAGAACGTTTTGAACACAAAGCAATTCAATCAAACAGTAGTTTTATTGATTAATCAGAATGATTACAATAGCAAACTTCACCCCCAATCTAACTTATTATGTTAGACGAAGAACACAGATTGTTCTTGGGTTTCAAAGAGAAACTTAGAGGCTTAGCACTATTCTGAAAGCAAATTACAACTTGAAGAATGAATGCAAAAACTTAAACAATGAGTACGTATATATTATAAATTCTAATCTAGCATTTATATACTCCTTGATCTTCCTTGATTTGCTGACAGTTAGGTAATCTTCTATCTTCTGAGATAATCTTGATGATCTTCCAAATATTTCGAGATATACACAAAGATAGGGTTTTCCATATTTAGCTCACCGAAACTGTTCATTAGATGCAACAGTTTTGGTTCTTCTAACAGTCTTTGGCTTCAAGGTCTTCAAACAGTTGTAGTAGTTTGTACTAACAGTTCTGAACTCTATATAACAGCTTTGAAGTTCACAGCAACTGTTGGTTACAACTGTTTTCACAATCTTCACTAACAGTTCTAAACTGTTTCTTCACCAATTCTTCTAACAGTTTCGAACTGTCTTCCCAACATCCATTAACAGTCTTAACAGTTTTGATTTTTGCATGTATAACAGTTTCAATGACTTAGCCAATTTCCCAACAATCTCCCCCTAACTTAAAGTATTGAACAATACAATTAAGTTGTTTGTTTTAAGGGTTCAATCATAGACAAATTAACATAAGTAAAGAACACATTTATCATTGCATGCAAAATCAAACTGTTATAATAAAAAATTCTAGAGATAGAAAAATTACATTTTCTTTGACTGTATAAGCTCCAATCTCTTCTTCAATCTCTTCATCAGATCTTCCTTCACTTGTGCAGGGCCATAAAACCTTGCTTTCAACATATACATTAGCTTTGGTTTACTGTGCTCGATGAACTCAAGATCAAACCACTGAGTTTGAGCATTTCCCATCACCATTTGATACACCCTAAATCCTTTGAAGCTTGCAAAGGCAAGAAATAGTCTAATGGCTTCAATCCTTGCAACAGGTGCAAAGACATCATCATAGTCTATTCCTTCCTCTTGTGTATAGCCCTGTGCAACCAGTCTTGCCTTGTTCTTGATTACAATTCCTCTCTCATCCTTCTTGTTTTTGAACACCCACTTGGTGCCAATTGCTCTTTTGCCTCTTGGAAGCTCAACCAACTTCCAAACTTGCTGAATTTGAAATTGTAAGAGCTCCTCTTGCATTGCTTCCACCCATGAAGGGTCTTTCAAAGCTTCAACTGCTTTCTTTGGTTCTATTTGAGATAGAAAGCAGGCATTCACATCAAATTGGGCAAGATCCACACCACTGTTTTCATTTTGCAGCATGTTCCTTGTTCTGATAGGAGTGGTTGGATCACCAATTATTTGTGATATTGGATGATTCTTGTGAACTCTTGATGTAGGAATGTTTTCTTCAGTCAGTTCATTCCCTAGATTAGACAGATCAAACTCACATTCACTTGAATTTCCAGCAGTATCACACACTTGATCAGCAACTGTTTGAGATGCAGAGTCAGTGTGTTGTTAAGGATCATGAGAATCCATGTCCTTGGAAGATTCAGCATCAATCAATGGATCAACAGCATTGGAGAACTCTTGTTGTAGCATAGGAATCACAACAAAGTCTTCAGTAACTTTGTTTGAACCAACAGTTGTTGGTTTTGAGCTAACAGTTTCAAAACTGTTTGGGCTGTTGGAGACTTTTTGTTGATTTTCACCAACAGTTGTCGAGGTACCTGCAGCTGTTTCAGTAGAATACTCAAAAGAAAGAGATTTAGACAATGCATCAATATCAAATAACCAATCAGGCCCATTACCTGCAATATTGATCCTATTCTCATTGAAAGAGACATTCATACTCTCTTCTATGATTCTAGTGACATTGTTAAAAACTCTATAAGCTTTACTTTGAGTGGAGTATCCTACAAAGAATCCTTCTTCAGCCTTACTCTCAAACTTTCCTAATTGTGATTTGGTATTAAGGATAGTGCAAGGACAGCCAAATGGTTTGAAGAAGTTGATTAAAGGTTTTCTCTTGAGGAACAACTCATAAGGAGTTTTCCCTTTGGACTTGACTACTTGTACTCTATTCTGAACATAGCAGGCAGTGTTCACTGCTTCTGCCCAGAATGTCATTGGAAGCCTAGAATCAGCTAACATGGATCTAGCAGCCTCTATCAAAGTCATATTCCTTCTCTCAGCAACTCCATTCTGTTGGGGAGTCCTAGGGGCACTAAACTGTCTTTCAATACCTTTACTTTCACAAAAACTGTTTAGCTCATAGTTCTTAAATTCAGAACCATTGTCAGATCTAATGACTTTCACCTTCAAATCAGATTGATTCTCAATCCTAAGAATAAGAGACATAACTAACTCAGCAGTTTCATCTTTAGTTCTAAGAAATTGAACCCATGTAAATCTGGTGAAATCATCAACTACAACTAAACAGTAGGCTTTCTTACCTATGCTGATCACAGATGTTGGACCAAAAAGATCCATATGCAAAAGTTGTAAAGGTGCAGCAATGGAAGAAACTTTTTTGGTCTTATAAGAAGTTTTGTGTTGCTTGCCTTTGAGACAAGCCACACAATGATCATCACATGAGAATTCTTTTTGGGGCAAACCTCTTACCAAACTGTTTTTAGCTAACAAGTTCATGGTTTTAAAGTTCATGTGACACATCTTTCTATGCCAAATGGCAGACTCATCATGAGATGCCTTTGAGAGCAAACAACTTAACACATTCTGTTTAGCAATCTTTTGTGTATCTAGACAGTATACATTATCCTTTCTAGGTGTTCTCAAAAGAACATCCTTCTCATTTAGTTTAAAATCTTTTGATAGGATAATGCATTCTGAATCTGTAAACAGAACTTTGTTTCCATTGTCACAGATTTGAGATACACTTAACAGATTATACTTAAGTTGTTCAACAAAGAAAACATCATTAAATGTAAGTGTACCTGCCTCAACAGCTCCTTTACCTGTGATTTTTCCTCCCTTAGCATTTCCTCCAAATGCTACAAATCCAGCATTGATGCTTCTGAAATCCTTCAAACAATGTGGATTTCCAGTCATGTGCCTTGAGTATCCACTATCCACATGCCAGATAGATCCATGATTGGCCCTATGAATGCTCTGCACAAATAAAATCAGTTAGTAGCAGGAAGTACCCAGGCCATGCAGGTCTTGGGTACACCATTCAAGTCATAATACTTAAACAGAGTTTGGTTCTTTTTTATTTCATCCAAATTAGATTTCTCTAATTTGTGTGAGGAATACTTTGTAAGAACATGTGGTTCCCAATTGTTGTGATTAACAATTGAGACCTTTGAACAAACAGTTGTTGTAGATGGTAAAACAGTTGAGTCATCATGTGACTTATTCTGTTTTGCAATTTGAGTACCAGTTTTACCCTCTTCAGAAACTGTTTGTTTCTGCAGTTTCACCCAAGCCAGACCAACAGTTTTTGATTTTGATAAAACAGTTGTGGAACTGTTAGTTGGTTTGGATGTAACAGTTGTAGAACTGTTAGCCTGTTTTGGCTTAGCAGTTTTAGAACTGTTAATCTGCTTTGACTTAACAGTTTTAGAACTGTTATTTTGCTTTTTGAAACTTGGTTTTTTGGTGCTACACAGTTGTGGGTTATAATAACAGTCTTGAGCCAAGTGATTGGATCTCCCACATGTATAACACTTTTTAGCTTTCACAATAGGCAAACCAGTTCTTTGTGACCAGAACTGGTTCCTATTTCTTTGATTTCCTCTAACGGGTGCTGACTGAGGAAACTTTTGTACACCTTGCTTTTGACAAGTGCATGTAGGCATTTCAGTATGCCTTTTTACAGATCTGGGTTTAGTCTGTGCTTTTGCAGCCTCCTTCTTGGGCTTTCCAACTACAACTTCACCAACTTTCTCCTTTCCTTTGGTCTTGGTACTAACAGTTGAGCTGTTTGGGTTCTTTTTGGAACTATTAGTGTAGAGATGGGAACTGTTGGCTAGAGTTGTGAAACTTTTTATGGAGTTAACAGCTTTTGAGGGTTTTGGCTCATTGGTGAGGGGTTCAGTGGATGCTTTTACAAACACCACAGGTTGTAAAGATGATTTTGTGGGAATGGGCTCACAACAGATGTGATTTTCATATGGAATAACTTCATCCTTCTTCACAACTCCCTCATTCTTATCATCACTCACTGCATACACAACTCCTTCCTCATCACTTTCAAATTGTGGATTAGCTGACTTCAGTTCCTCTGGTAATGATTCATTAACATACCTATCAGCTACATCAGACATGGGAGTTATGTAGTTGTGATTGTATGGAG
The DNA here is from genome assembly GCA_947179395.2 of Pulicaria dysenterica. Classification (NCBI taxonomy): domain Eukaryota; kingdom Viridiplantae; phylum Streptophyta; class Magnoliopsida; order Asterales; family Asteraceae; genus Pulicaria; species Pulicaria dysenterica. The sequence continues at coordinate 71,551,287 of OX359288.1, read as the reverse complement.
GTGGGGTCTGCTTATATCCTAAACCAGTTTTCACCTTGTCTCTGATTTGTGATTGTAACAAGGTTTCAAGTTTAAGATTTGTTGCCTTGAACATGCTCATATCAATATCAACACCCTCCAACTTCTTGGTTAACTCATCAACCTTACTTTCCTTCTCACTTAGCTTCTTTTTCAGACTATCAATCTCCTCTTGAAGCTGCTCTTTTTCCCACTTATGATATTTTCTATCATAATCCATTTGCAGTTCATTGGCTTGATAATATTTTATTTTCTTTTCAAAGCTTTCAATGACTGCACTTGATTCATATCTCCTCTCCTCCATTTCGCTTAGAGCAGCACACATTTTCTTATTGTGCTCTCTAAACCTTTTAACAATAGCTCTACATTCACCAGGACATAGTTTAGAAGATACCTGAATGTCCTCAGATGCTGGTGAATCCAACTTGATGGAGGAGTCAGTCAATGCCATCAAAACTTTGTTGTTTGTGGCCTCTTCTGCTTGATTACTCCAATCAAATCCATGGCCTTCTTGTGAGACCAATGCTGAGGAGGTTTGATTCTGAGTTGGCCTCTGACCTTGATTCTGGACTTGTCCACCAGATCTGCACTCTCTTGCAAAGTGGCCAAGTTGTTGACATTTGAAGCATCTCACCTTTGACTTGTCGAATCCAGCCTTGCCATCAGCTCTGAAATTCATGTTTTGCCTTCCAGTCCTTTTGATGAACCTCTTGGCTCTAACAGTAAGCATGGCCATCTGCCATTTGAGATCCATCTCCTCAAGATCATCAGGGTGCACTTGTTCAAGATCCTCATTGGTGAGGGTTGAATGTGCATGGCTGGCAAGAAAAGCTTCAAGCACAGCATCTGGAGTGTTCACATCTAGTCCAACAGCAGAACTAGTACCTGCACAACTATCAATAGAGTTAGTTAATGAATGGTTTGATTCCATACCTGAGGATGACAGGAGAGCAGCATTGTGGCTAGGGACAACAGTTTTTCTTTTTCCCTCTATCTCTCCCTCAAACACTATCAAACTATTATAGAGGTCATCTAACTCTATGTCTTCAAGGGAATCCTTAGTCCTCCATTGTGCAGCAAACACAGTCCATTCATCACCTAGAGACCTAAGAAACTTTCTATTTATCTCATCTTGATCAAGCCTAATCTTAGCACTCTCTAGTTGGCTTACCAGCTTGTAAAACTTATCAAAGATTTGGGTGATGCTCTCATTCTTTCCACTGGTGAAGTTCTCATAGGCTTGTTTAAGGAGATCTCTTTGGTTTCTCTTAGAACTAGCATTCTCAGCAAACCTCTTTTCCAGAGCATTCCAAAGTTCATGAGCATCATCAAATTTCTTGAATTGATGTTGATACTCATTGGGAATTGCAATCTGGAGGATGCTGAGAGCTTTCATCTCAATCATTCTCTCCTTCTTTTCACCATCTGTCTTTGGTGGTGGTTTCTTCTTTGGTTTTCCAGTCTCATCAAGATCAACAGGGGCAGTGGGAACAGTTTCAATGATTTCCCAAACAGCATAGTCCATTAATTGGACATGCTGCTTGATTCTCAGTTTCCACATCTCAAAATCAGTTGGTTTGAGCATGGGAACACGAATGTTTGACCCAGAGCCATTGTTATCAGAAGATCCACCAGAATCCATTGAAACAAAGTGATTTGAAAACAGTTTTAAAGAACAAAGCAATATTGAAGCAAAACCTTCAACTGGTGATCAAAGGAACCTTAATGATAAGGCTCTGATACCACTTGTCAGGATCGGATATAGATTATATCAAATAACAAGAATTAACTTTTGAATAACAAATCAGAGTTGAATAAAAGTTAATCTTTAACTATGATCACAATCAACTAAGAAGTTGCGGAATCACACTTAATTGATTAAAGAACGTTTTGAACACAAAGCAATTCAATCAAACAGTAGTTTTATTGATTAATCAGAATGATTACAATAGCAAACTTCGCCCCCAATCTAACTTATTATGTTAGACGAAGAACACAGATTGTTCTTGGGTTTCAAAGAGAAACTTAGAGGCTTAGCACTATTCTGAAAGCAAATTACAACTTGAAGAATGAATGCAAAAACTTAAACAATGAGTACGTATATATTATAAATTCTAATCTAGCATTTATATACTCCTTGATCTTCCTTGATTTGCTGACAGTTAGGTAATCTTCTATCTTCTGAGATAATCTTGATGATCTTCCAAATATTTCGAGATATACACAAAGATAGGGTTTTCCATATTTAGCTCAACCGAAACTGTTCATTGGATGCAACAGTTTTGGTTCTTCTAACAGTCTTCGGCTTCAAGGTCTTCAAACAGTTGAAGTAGTTTGTACTAACAATTCTGAACTGTATATAACAGCTTTGAAGTTCATAGCAACTATTGGTTACAACTGTTTTCACAATCTTCACTAACAGTTCTAAACTGTTTCTTCACCAATTCTTCTAACAGTTTCGAACTGTCTTCCCAACATCCATTAACAGTCTTAACAGTTTTGATTTTTACATGTATAACAGTTTCAATGACTTAGCCAATTTCCCAACAGAAAGTAAACTTCTCCTTCCATGCTTGTGCTTTAATCAACACCATGCTTTCTGAAGATTTGACTTAACCAAGTATAGAGTTGCCAGCCATACTTAGTTGTTGAAGCATATCTTCGAGATCTTCTTTTCTAAAGTATATTTCTCCTTTTCCAGAGGATAAAGATCTATCCTTTTTGTTTCTTTGCAGATACAAAAAGTGCTAAGTACTTTTACAAAGAAAGATCAAAGGCATAATAGAACAACACATGTTCTGCCTTTGACTAAAGAAAATATTACACTGAAAAGCTATTAGCTGATTAAAGACTCAGCTAACAGACACTGAACAGCTAACATAATTTTGCTCAGCTAAGGATAAAATATGAAAGACTCAACTGACTAGATTTGCTCAGCTGATCAGACTGATCAACTAATCAATATAATTAGGTTACAGCTAATAAGTTAATCAAAACAAACTCTCAGCTGATCCCAAGGGCTCAGCTAATCATTTGAGTATGATCAGCTTACTGAGACAAGAATGAATAAGTGTAGAAAACCTTATCTGACATGTGGGAGGCATCAGCTGACAAAAGAGATATTGCCAGCTGATCCTTGAGGAACCCTAAGCTAATGGTTTGTACTATCAGCTGATGCTTTGTGGATGCATAGCTGATGCTTCTTGACTTGTCTTTTCTTCTCAGCTGATCTTCATGAAGCTGGTCCTTTGGCTGATACTCAGTGTTCAGCTGACACTTTGATTTGTCAGCTGACATTTCTTACTTAGAAATTCTTTAAGTCTAATATGAAAAAACAACACATGTTTTTCATCAATCTAAGTCCAAAACTGAATATATGGTTTTGTTAACATCAAATTCTAATTACTTAATAGACAGGTTTGATTTAGGTTTGATATAGCTATCTCCCCAACAATCTCCCCCTATTTGATGATGACAAAACCTTATCTGTTTAAGAAGAATTAGTTTGACTCGGATTTGTAAAGATAAAACTTTTAAGTGTATTTTTGGTTACCTAGCTATCTGTTTTTGGTAACTCTTTAATATGTGTTCCCTGATATTCTGTTTTTGGGAATCTTTTCATTTATGAAGTACCATGATCTGTTTTTATGGTATCTTTCATCCTTTTTCTGTTTTTAGGATTTTTTATATTTTCTTTATTTACACTATGTGAGCTATTTACTAAGAGTCATCTATACTAGTATTTTAGCTAAGTAGTCCATGATCAAAGTTTCAAGCTTGATTACAGAACAAAGTATTTACATCAGAGTTTGTACAATTGTAAGTACTAAGTTACAGAAGAAGAACTATTCTAATAAATAGGAAGTACAACTAATCTAGTTATGAAGTTTTTCATGTTTCTTCCCACCAAGGTTCTTCTTTCACATCAAGAAGTTTGTCCAGAGGATTTTCAGCCAACAACTCTTCAGCTCTTGCTTGAATTAGACTTTCAAAATGATCATTTCCTGTCTGTCCCCTTGTTGAAGTTGCAGCTTGAAATATCAGCTCTCTAGGGGCTCTTCCTAAGTCAGATTCTCTTAGGAATCTCCAAACACCAGCTCTATTCTTGAAGAACATCCCTCTTTCAGGTTTAGTTATATACTTAAACATTTCTGGTTCAATGTTGGAGGGCAGAGCAGTGTTTAGACTTTCATATGCAGCCAGGTAAGGATGATCAGGATTGAGTATAATCTGTTCAGCAGGTACAAAAGCTTTGGAGGATTTCTTGAAGGCATCCTCAATCACATCAATGTGTTCCATTAATTGATCATGAGTTAATAGTCTTGTGTAAGCTGACATTTTGATCAAGTATTCGAATTTGGCAATGGATTTCTGGACTATCTCACTCTTGGACTTGAAGAGGTGGTACAAGATTTCTATCATTTCGTAGAAGGAGAAGAGCTTACAGTGGTGAAGATGAGCATCTTCAAAAAAAATTCTTTCATCTCTCCTTACTACTCTTAGATAGGGACCTTCATCTGTGCCCTTGTAGTGAGTGACCCTTGAAATGACGTGTTCAATCTTTCTTCCAACCAAGTTGTCTTTGAAGCTCAGGAACTCCTTGAACTGCCTTTCAGTAGGCCTATCCATACTAAAATCAAGACTTTGCATTGCTTGAATGGCTTCTTTATGAGTCCTTCCTCTTTTGGGAGCTTTCTTGGTAGAAGGGTCACTCTGCAGTGGTGCTTGTTGTTCTTGAGGAGCTTGAGATGACAGTAAGATCATTTCTTTTTCTTGTATTTCCCTTATCTCATCATCTGTAACACCAACTGCAGCAGCAAGATCCTCAGTAGCAGTGAAGTCCTCCTGGTGCCTTTTCCTGGCTTCTATAACTTCTTCAATTGTTGTGCCCAGGGCAGCAGCCAGATCACTGAACTCTTTGAGGTTTTCCTCATTTTTCTGTAATTCTTCCTCTCTCTTTTCTTCCTCTTCAATCTCCTCAGCTGACATTATCTTCTTTCCTTTTCTTCTTGAGCTGCTAGGAGTTGGTTGACTTGATTGTACTGGAGAGGAAGCTTGGACTGGTGGAGCTTGAGTGGAGAGACTCTGCTTTTTCAAGTTGAGTAGAGAGGACAGAGGCACCCTATCTTCATCATCATCATTATCAGAATCTTCTGATGGCACATTGATTGGTGCACAAGATTCATCTTGTCTGGGCTTTTTAGCACTCTTCCTTCTAGCCATTTGTTTGAATCTTTTTTTTGGCCTCTGCTCATCTTGAGCAGGTTGCTCCCTCTCAGATAAATTCTCCCCCTCAACATTTGATTTCCTTTGAGTTTCTGTTTCATTGGGGGCTGCTTGATCTACTGCTGCCTTATCAGCTTCTACTGCTTGAGTATGATCTGGTGATAAGCTTGAACTAGTAGTAGAATCCGAGTCTGACTTCTCCCCCTTTTTGTCATAGCAAATGAGAAAAGAAAGTTATCAGAAGGCTTGGCAGGCTCAGCAGGTGCAGAAGGTGGGAAAAAAGAAAAAGGAGATGGAGAAGGAGTGGAGGTAGATGGAGGGATACTTGAAGGTGAAGGAGAGGCAGTAGGGATAGAAGGTTGGGTGAAGGATGGAGGTTTTCTCAGGCTTAGGATAGCGTAAGTGATATTGGTAAATTCCTTAAGGGTTTCACTGTGCTTTTAGATTGAGTAATTGTTTAAGTGTTTGAGGTCAGTAGTTATGGTTTGGAGAAGAGAAGGGAATCTAAGAAGAGAGTCAGGGATAGTTACAGAAATGTTGGGAGGGGAAGGTCTTAAGGTGTGGAGTTTGGAAAGAATATTAGAAATGGTTTGGTTTAAGGAAGAAATTATGTGGTTTGAAATGGGAGGTGAAGGAGTGGGTGCAGGGTGAGAAGTTTGGGATAAGAGTTGATCCAATTTAAGAAGAATTGGTGATAGATCAACTGGGGCAGGGGTGGGTCGGGGTTGGGATTGGTTAGCTTTAAGTGACTCAACTTCTTGGGTAAGAAGGGAAAGTTGAGTTTCTGTTTTGGATTGGAAGTTGGTAAAGGAGGTTTGAAGACTATCCATCTTTTGAAAGATGGACAGAAGGCTTTGAAGTATTTGAGGGGAGGGTTCCGAAGAGATAGAGGGAAGGGGTTGAATGGGAGTTGATTGAGAGATTGTGCTTAGAACAGGAATAGATTGAGGTCCCTCACTTAGACCTTGGTGTATAGGCCTAAGATCACTGGGAGCAGAAATTGTACCCTGTACCAATGGTTGGTTTATACCACTGACATTGACAGGCAGTGTGGTGGTTTGTGTAAGAATAGAAAAAATAGGTGGTACAACAATGTGAGTGTGAGGTGGGGATGAACTCACTTGGGTTCCCCTTGTTACATCAACAATCTGTTGTGAGCTTGTTGAGGGTATAGGCAGACTGACTATGGGTAGTGACACAGTGTGACCCTAGGCTGAGGTCTGTCTTTCAATGGTATCACTCTGTTGGGAGAGTGACCCAGATTGCAGGATTCCCATTGTTACAGGTGCACCTTGTTGGGAAGATGCACCCACTGGTTGTAGGGTTATATCAACTTCCATAAGCTCCCCCTCAACATAAGAGGAAACTATAGGAGTTGAGGTCAAGGGTGCATTGTGCAATCCCTATGAGATAAGTGCAGTGTGCACTATCTCTAATGACCTTGTTTCTGTTTGGGTTACAAGTGGAGTAGAACTAGTGACTGTTGGGAGTTTACTAGAGCTTGACATTTGTGGGAGTGTTTCAACAGGAGTTGAGGATGGGTTCTCACAGGTTGGGATTAACAAATGAGTGTCCTCAGGGAGTGATAAAGGTATACCTGAGATGCGTTTTTCTTTGCTGATCTCTATGAGTTCCACCAGCTTATCAGAGACTTCTTCAGCATCAGGGACTTCTTCATCTTCACCACTTGGTGCTCTATGAACAGAGTAACTTGATCCTTGTTGTTGATCAGGGTTGGGATATGCAACTGTGCCTCCAAGAGTCCTACTGGGAGAATCATCATCAGATTCTTCTTCACTTTCATGAGTGCTTAGGTGCCCGGACCTCCTTGAAGTAGTTGAACTAGAGGGAAACACTTGTAATGGTATTCCATGTTGACTGGATGAAGTAGAACCAAAATGATAAGGTTCATCTCCCATGTAAAATCCACCAGTATCACCATCGTGACCATTACCACCATCACTATCATCATTATTATCACCATTACCATCATCAGCATCAGTATCATCACTTGAATCATTACCTCTTACAGGTTCATCAACATTCACCTCATCTAAATTTCCTCCTTCAAACATGGCTTCATCATGAGTAGCAGATTGAGCCACTTCCTCAGTTATAACATCAGGGGACTCAGAATCATGAGCCACTTCTTCTTTAGCCACCTCCTCCTCATCATCATCATCATTAGCAATATCAATTAACTCTTGCATCTGTGCAGTAATTGCAGGACCCTGATCCTCCCCTATCAGATGAAAGATCTTTTGACCCATTTGAGGTATGGTCATTGTGTCCAAAACAGCAGCAATCCCAGTGTTAGTTCCCATTGAAGATGATGAAGTACAAGTAAGCTTAGGTACCTGATATAGGGAACAATAGTTCTTGTGGATTTCTTTGCAGTGCCAAGAGTGATCTTATCCACCATTTCTGAGAATATGACTTGAGCAAAGTCAATATTCCTCCCTGTGACCAAGGCGTGTAGAATCATCAGTTCTGTTTGATTCAGTTGGTCAAAACTTCCAGACTTATGACCAAAGTACCGAGTGATTACACTTGCCAAGTACTTCCATGGGTGTCCCAACACAGACAACTTATACTAACAATGGGTGACAACTTCATTGTAGCCAATCAGGGGTAAGACCTCCAAGACTTGATCCATTTGAGCAAAAGGTTGATATGGAGCCAAGTTGGGCAGAGAGATGGCTTGACGAAGAGTATTGACATTGATGTTGATGTTGATTATGCCATTTAGACAGGTGCAGGTTATGAGTTCTTGATCCGTATGGTACCTTGCAGTGTACCACATATCACCGACAATGTTTGGAAAGATGAAGAAAGGATGGGCAGAGAGACAGGGAAACAGGGGATGAGCAGTGATGAATGCTACCATTTGTTCGTATCCCTGGTTTGATTTATTCGTGGGAATTTCAGTGTTGTTTAGAAAGTTGTTTGGGCGAATGGTGATTTCGGAGTTAACAGTGATGTTTTCACCAGCAACAGCGTTAGGGGTAGAAGCAGGATTGAAGGACACCATGATTACAGAGTGAAGAGATTTTGAGTAGCAAGAGTTTAGGGTTTCAGCTCAAAGAGAAGAAGTGAGTTTGGGAAATATGAAAGCATAAGAAAAGAGGAACCGCTCAAAAACACCTTTAAATCTTCTTTGGAAACTTAAACTGCTATCGAAATATCTTTTTGAAAAAGTAACTGTCACATCTGCAAAAAGGTGATAAACGGAATTGTTAATAAATACACAGACAACTAACGGACAATTTAAAAGAAATTAAATACCTAGTTAACATATTAACTACAAATGATAAATTAATAAAATAAGTGTGGGGACACAAGAATTTTAACTCTGAGAATCATCAGCTGACTGAATAAGGTGTCAACTGATCCTTGTTGAGTCAAAAATAAGTGTTAGCTAATGAATGCAATCAGCTGAGCGACTAAGTCTTAACTGATGGTTGATCAGCTGAGGTATAGTATCAGCTGATGATTGTCAGCTGACAAAATATCATTAGTTGATTCTCCATTAATAAGACATGAAGAAGCTTAGATGAGTACTTCATTTTACACACGAATTGAATTATTTTCTCACACAAAATTAACTACCTAAGAAAGGGAAATGTTACAAATTTAACATGCCAAGTTTGGATATTAGAAAGTTGAACCGAGACTCATCCAAAGGTTTTGTAAAAAGATCAGCTAATTGAAAATCAGTACTTATATAATGCATTGAAACTTTCTTTTTCTGCACATTATCTCTAAGAAAATGATGTATGATTTCAATATGCTTGGTCTTAGAATGCAAAACAGGATTGTTAGAGATAGAAATGACACTAGTGTTGTCACACAGGATTGGTGAGTTTTCAAATTGTATGTCATAATCTAGTAGTTGATTCCGCAGCCATAAAAGTTGAGCACAGTAGCTTCCAGCAGCAATATATTATGCCTCAGCTGTTGAAGTTGAAACAGAGTTCTGTTTCTTGCTTGACCAGCTGACTAATCTTCCACCTAACAGTTGACAACCACCAGATGTACTCTTTCTGTCTAGTGTGCAACCTGCAAAATCAGAATCAGTGTATCCAACTAACTCAAAATCAGAATCTTTGGGATACCAAAGACCTAGATTAGGAGTTCCTTTGATATACCTGAAAATCCTTTTAACTGCAGCTAAGTGAGATTCTTTGGGATCTGCTTGATATCTAGCACAGAGACATGTTGAAAACATAATATCTGGTCTACTTGCAGTGAGATATAAAAGAGACCCTATCATGCCTCTATAAGTTGTAATGTTCATTGATTTACCATCAGTGTCCTTTCCAAGCTTTAAGGCAGTGGACATGGGTGTTTTCATTGAAGAATGAGTGTACCCACTATCTATTATTATATTATTAAAGTACTATCTTTATGTCTTGAGAAAGTAAGCTTCTCCTTCCATGCTTGTGCTTTAATCAACACCATGCTTTCTGAAGATTTGACTTAACCAAGTATAGAGTTGCCAGCCATACTTAGTTGTTGAAGCATATCTTCGAGATCTTCTTTTCTAAAGTATCTTTCTCCTTTTCCAGAGGATAAAGATCTATCCTTTTTGTTTCTTTGCAGATACAAAAAGTACTAGGTACTTTTACAAAGAAAGATCTAAGGCATAATAGAACAACACATTTTCTGCCTTTGACTAAAGAAAATATTACACTGAAAAGCTATTAGCTGATTAAAGACTCAGCTAACAGACACTGAACAGCTAACATAATTTTGCTCAGCTAAGGATAAAATGTGAAAGACTCAGCTGACTAGATTTGCTCAGCTGATCAGACTGATCAGCTAATCAATATAATTAGGTTACAGCTAATAAGCTAATCAAAACAAACTCTCAGCTGATCCCAAGGGCTCAGCTAATCATTTGAGTATGACCAGCTTACTGAGACAAGAATGAATAAGTGTAGAAAACCTTATCTGACATGTGGGAGGCATCAGCTGACAAAAGAGATACTGTCAGCTGATCCTTGACTACTCAGCTGATCCTTGAGGAACCCTAAGCTGATGGTTTATACTATCAGCTGATGCTTTGTGGATGCATAGCTGATGCTTCTTGACTTGTCTTTTCTTCTCAGCTAATCTTTCTGAAGCTGGTCCTTTGGCTGATACTCAGTGTTCAGCTGACACTTTGATTTGTCAGCTGACATTTCTTACTTAGAAATTCTTTAAGTCTAATATGAAAAAACAACACATGTTTTTCATCAATCTAAGTCCAAAACTGAATATATGGTTTTGTTAACATCAAATCCTATTTTACTTAATAGACAGGTTTGATTTAGGTTTGATATAGCTATCTCCCCAACATCCCCCCCCCCATGGAATTACCTTTAGATGAAACATGTCCCGTGTTTTTGTTTCCCCGGTTATTTTTATTTTTCCCTTTCCCATTATTATTAGTACTAGAGGTATAATAAAGGGCAGAACTGGGGGAAGGTTGAGTGTCGACAGTGGGTTCGGGTTGGTCTTCACGTGACTCATGCAAGAGTAACATGTTCTTGGCCTCAAGAAAGGAGGGAAAAGGCTTGGTGTGAGTGATAACATCAACCATGCTTTGGTACGATGGTGGTAAGTTATGTAGGATTTGTAAGACAAGATCCTGATAAGATATTGTGGTATCAACATCAGCTAGAGAATCAACTAAATCTTTTAAAGTGTGACAGTAATCGGTAATAGACATAACACCCTTTTTGGTGTTCCGAAAAATGGTTTGAAGTTGAAGGCTACGGGACAATTTATTGTTCAAGAAATGAGCATCAAGGGCTTCCTACAAATCTTTCGCAGTACAGTTATCTTTAATAATTATATTAAGCAGATTAGGTTCACAGGTAGAGTAGAACCAAGATTTAATACGGGAATCAATGGCTTCCCAATCCTCATCATCATCACTTTTAGGTTTTGTGTTCTCAGTAATATGACCCATAACCTTTGCCCCTTTACACATATCAGTAAAAATACGACGCCATAATTTGTAGCGAGACCCTTCAGTTGTTAATTTGAAACTAAACCGAGGGTAGACATTACCAATAGCAAACACAAGTTGCGAAGCCGAGGGGGTGGGTGGTGGGGTGGGATCATTGGCGGCCATGACTAATAATAATAGTACTAACGAAAAATAAGAATAACAAGAGAAATAAAATAAGGAACGTGCTCACCAATAGATAAACCCGAAGACGAGAGTCGACGGCCAGAAGAGACAGCGGCTGAAGCAGGAGACAACACTTGTGACGCCTATAATTCTGACTAAGAAGCACCAACCCAATTATATGGAAATAAAAATATGCAACAACCACACTTTTCCATGGACAAATAAATTGAAAAAGACTATAGGTGATTAAATATCACCAAATCCAATGCAAGAAAAAGGTGAAAAACCACGGTCCAATCAAGTCTTGGAAAGAAAGCAGTGGCTGCAATATTAAAGGGGTCAGGCTATCTGCACGGTTCGATTTGCTTATGGCACGCATTCTTCGCATTTCGTAAGTGCGAAATAGGGTATTTCGCATTTGTCAAGTGCAAAATACCCTTTCTAACATAATATCAGTCGCAGACAATCATTCAGCAGATGCGAAATACATTTTGTGATAGCTGTCACATAGGACAGTCAAGCTACAGTAAAGTACATACCGTCACATGGCTAGTTTTAAAAAATAAATACTAATATTTATTGGGTGGAAATCTTTAACTAGATGCCAAATCTTCTCATTCACACCCTCCTTTTACGGCGGCGCGTGCTCATCAGACATCTTCCTCTGATTCTCCGCCATTTCTCATACAACTACACTCTATCTCCTTAAGGTAGTCTTCATACACCATTTCTCATACAACAAATTACTTTTTTCATATGCCTTAATTTCATTTGTTGGTTGTGCATTTTACAGTAAGGAATTCAAAATTTACAGGCTTGTAAAGTCATCTTCTTAATCCAGGAAGGAATTCAATAGGCATTCAATAGTCTTCAAATATTTAAAATGACACACATACTTAGTTAATATGAATATATCTATATATTACAAAGTAATTTGTTAAACATACTTAGTCATCTTCCTCATCTTTTCATCTTCTCCGACCATCACAAGGTCTTCTTCATCTTTTCCGGCGGCGGGGAAGAGGTTGGAGAAGAAGAGTGGGTGATGTACATATTTTTATGCATCAAGTACAAGTTAATATAATATGATGTGGAAGAATGGGTACCATAGTTTTTGTAATTTAAAATAATGTCTGACAATTCAAAAAGTTTGGGTATTGTCTTACAGACTCATTTATTGATTGTGATGAGAGTCTGACTTGTGATGGGTATTTCGCATATATGAAGTACGAAATTTGATTTCTAGCCACACGCATTTCGGAAGCAGACAAGTGCGTCTGGACTTATGGAGATCGCAACCGGAGGCAGCAATCGCGACTAGGAGGCGGCGACAAGGGCTGTAGCGGCTGCGAAAAGGCAGTGACCGGAGGTGACAACCCGACTGCAGGAGAGCAACAACGGCGGCACTAGGGTTTCAGAAAATAGCTTCAGCAGCGGCGGTGGCGCGAGAAACAGTGACTAAGGTTTCGACCAAACAGCACCCGGCGCAAGGCAGAAAGCAGCAGCCGGCGCTAGGGTTCCAGTGAGAGCAATGCGACTGGAAAAGGTGCAGTGACAAAGATGACCGGAAAACAGAAGGTGGCCGGCGACGGAAGAGAGTTCCGGCGACTGGAGGGCACCGGCCGATCAGTGAATCGAAAAAAAACCGTAGGGTTCGAGGTTAGGTATGGCTCGATACCATGTTACGTATTGTGGAAACCCGTTAAGGGCGTATTGCATTCATCTATCAAATATATAATACACAGTATTTACACAAAGGGCCCTACACTATACATAAATAACAGTAATAAATTATTTATTTAACAAAAGGGTGGGTTTGAATACTAAGAATTCATATGCCAAAAACATCAACTTATTCTTAAATAACATCTAACTGATTCATACGCCAAAAACATCAACTGATTCTTATATAACATCAACTGATTCTTAAATAACAGATTAGAAACATGGTAAATTATGGGTATATGCAAACACAATCAAAGGGACAATGAAATACCTGATTGGATTTTGTCTTTAAGCGGATGGCTGTGGAACCCAACTGCAATCACAATAATACACACAAAAATACTGAATGTGATCAGCAATTATTTTTCAAACTAATTTATTTGATAAAATATAATTACATGCATGAACAATCAAAACTAATTTTCAAAAGAATCGATGATTAAAACATTAATGATCAAGTTTAAATAGAGGAACAAACAGGAGATGATAATTGCTTAAAGTACCTGTCATATTAAGATTAACCAAACTAATTAACCCGCAACATCATGTTTGAGATCAAGAAATAGAGTGAACAAAAAAAAGGTAGAGAAAGGCATGTTGGATACACTCTCAACTATACAAATGTAGAGAAAGCATTTGAGTTTAAAGGTTGAAAATTATGTACCTCTTTATGTCAATGAAAATATGAAAGTTGTATTCATTTAATACATGGATTATGTAACTGCTTGTGGAAACAAAATCAATCTATGTGTTTAGTTTTAAAAATTACAGTATTATATACAACTTATATTTATAACATCAAAAAGAGAAACAAAGACAATTAAAAATAACAATTGTAACTTAGATACTATGTTTATTTTATTAAGTTTACTTTCAAGTTAGGCTCAAAGATATTAGTTTAGACTTTAAAGACTTGAAAACATTGGGAGAAGTTAGTCAGAATATGGTGGATCCGTGGGAAAATGCAATACACATTCAAATATAGCATCTGAGATGAGTAACCTTGTTTTCTATTCTTGCAATACACATTCTTGTTTATAGTGTATCGCTTAGAGTTTATAAGATTTCTAGAAACAAATTTAGGCAATATAGCATACACAAATACTTGTGAGGCTGACACACTGATAATAAGCATAATTAAGATAGAATAATATAACCAACACACCAAGAATGAAGTATAAATATGTATCACAGTAACACCTGCAACAAATATAAAAAATATACAAAGTTATAACATGTTACTTTACTCTGGGAACCACTTGACTTTACAGAAATGATGGAATTCCTCTAACCTTGTAGTTGCTTTAGATCCATTCCTCTCATACTCATCAGTTCCTTTGTCTTTGTCATCAGGAGACCACTTGCTAGAAAATTCAAGTTCATCTACCTTAGATGTTGGTATAAACCCTAAAAGCTAGATAGTGGTGTTGATGATTTTGTGGTTATAGACACTGTAATTGATAAACCATAAATTCAAGACTAAGCAAGATTCTTTGGGAAACAAACGTAAGGCACTACAACACAAACAGGCTTTTGCGACGAAAAATTACGATGGACGAAATCCGTAGCAAAAAATAGCAAAGTTGCGACGGTTTTGCAACGGATTTGCGATAAACTTTAAGCCATAAAACCATCAAAAACATGTGGTCAGAGTTAGCGACGGATTAGCAACAAACCAGTGACGGGCGGTTTTGCGACGGAATAGCGACAAACCGATTTGCGACAGAGAGAAATCGACATAAATCCGACGCAAAAATATTTAAATAAATAAAATATATATAAATAAACAATCCATCGCAAGTCCGTCGCAACATTCACATATTTGCGACGGATTTGCGACGGGCCTTGATTTCGTATTTTTGTATTTTTAAATAAAAAGTCGTAAAAAAACATCAACAAACACGAGTCATATCGTTTATTATACTTTTTGACGGTGTGGTCAAGTAAGAGGTTTTATATACTTTTCTATAAATACGCTTGTGCATTTTCATGTATTTATATAATATTTGCTAATGTTAAAATATCGTTTTTCATACAACAACGTCCGACTCGGGCAAATAATCATTTTTTAATTTTTTTTATATGTTTGTAAAGTCTACAATAGTGTATTAGAGGATATACGAGTTTGTTATTCAAGTTTTGAATGATGCTTTTGCTATTTTTCATATTATTGTTGCTTACTAGCATACTATTTTGTTGATGATGTGTTAGAAACTATCAATAGTTACTTGTACTAATCCGTGGCCATTTAAATTTTTGAAGCATGTTCTTGTTTTTTTATTGAAATAAACATTTATGTTTTTTAAACCAGTTGAATATTTTCTTTGTGTTTGTAATTTTTTAATAAAATATGCAAGTTGGCAATTATCTTTTAATAGGAAAAAAAGAAAGTTATAAAAGCTAATATTCAAGAATTGTGACGGATAAGACATTTGTTGGACGCTATGCAAAACCGTAGCAAATTCGACACAATTCGTATCCGTCAGAAAACCATAGCAATTAATATCCGTCGCAAAACCGTCACAATCAATGTCCGTCGCAAAACCGTCGCAATTTACACCCGTCGCAAAACCGTCGCAATCTACACCCGTCGCAAAACCGACGCAAATTGACCGACGCAAAATTCGTCCGTCGCAAAGCCGTCGCAACCTGTATTTCCGACGAGGTTTTTTGGGACCGCCTAAATCCGTCGCAAAGGTTTTGTGACGGATTTGCGACGGATTTGGCCGTCGCAAAAGGTGTTGTTAATTTGTAGTAGTGAGATAAATTTTCAAAGTATAGATCAAGATGGTGTCTCGCCCTGATTAAACCATCTTTAAAACCAAACTCAAAATCTAAAAAGAACACTATTACAAAAAGGTTTAACTAAATAAAAAAAAATTACCTCGTACCAATTCATAGAGATTACTTAATTGCTTTGCAAACTAAGCTTCCGGAAAAGTTAATGGCTAATCATAGCTCCAGTAGCCAAGTTATGCAGATCTCCATCACCTACATGAGCAAATTTAAAGACAATATATGGTAATAAGATATCACACACAAGATGAACGATAAACAAAACATGAAAATGAAGTAAATAAGTTACAGAGTTGAAAGTAACAGATAGATTATACCATCACTCTGTATTTGTACTGATCACTACGAACAAAAATATATATCCTTCAACAATCAAAATTCTATTATCATTTGTAAAACAGCAGAACAAAAAACATTTAAATACTATTTAACTTTGCATTGTATAGGTATGATTTCCCCTGGACATTAACAAAGTTTATCCCTTTCTGGAGTTAACGCTGTGTTCCACAGTTACAAGTGGAAAGAAAATGGAAGGATAGAAAATTAGCGAGAAAAAATAAATGAAGAGGAAGGGAAATGTTTTTGTTATTGTGTGTTCCCGAGTTCGAAAGTAAATTAGAGGAGAAGTAAAAATTGAAGTGTTATTTTGTTTCCTTCTAAAATCTTCCCTACTTTGGGAGGAAAATCAAGAAAAAAAATTAGAGAGAATTTCCTTCTAAAATCTTTTCTTTTCTCCTCTAACTTGAGAACACAACTGATATTTATTTTCCTTCTTAAATCTTTTCTTTTCTCTCCTAATTTCAACTAGGGAACACAGTGTAATAACCATGATTATCACCAGGACAATGCCAAATAAATTGGGATAGATTTAGAAGTCTTAAAAAAATCTCATTAGTTTTGATTTAGAAAAATTTTCAAGCACATAAAGTGTATTAGCAATTAGTGGATAGTTAATTGATTTATTAATCAAAAAAACCGAAAACCAAGAAACATAATTAACAAAATTATAGGTTAACTTAGATTAATCATCTTATAATAACCTAGTGGGTATACGATTTGCCTTTCATAGAAGAGGTTAACCACGAAAAACAATAAGAATAAATAAATAAATACAGGTGAACCTAGATAATGATAAACCGTTCACGGAATATACACGTTCATGAATACCATGCATTCATAAAATTCCTTGACTTTGTAGGAAAGAGGTGGTGAGAAGAATAAGAGATTCTATGGGCAAAAACCGGTCTGTAGTTTTATTTTATTTTAGTGAATAAAATAATGAAATGGATCCTTATCCACAATATTCATTCCCCTGTTTCAAATTATTATTAAATTAATTAATTATTTATTTATTCACCTATAAAAACATCTCCCCTTATTAATCCAAAATCATTGAAAACCGATACGATCAAGCATTGAAAGTTAAAAAAAATGGCAGACATAGCGATGTTGATGGCGGAAGAATATGAGAAGATGATGAAGAAGATGTCGACTGATACGGATAGTGACATGGAGTTATTGTCTTCTTCACCTACAATGGTTTCTGCAGTCTGGATTAAACGACCTCGTTTCAAGAAACTGGTTCATGAGCCTACATCACAGATTGGTCTCGCAACCATTAACGGATTCTTCTCTCCTTGATCTTCTAATTCAATTCTTGTATTTTGGAGTAAATGTCTTTTTAGTTTCTTCTATGTAAATGATACTATTACCCCTTTTCAAGTTCTTCGATCAAGTGTTTTATGTTAACTTGATTTAATCGATGTAAACTTTGATTTAAAAAGATATTTGTTTTAGCTTGAATTCCTCGATCTTATACAGAGAGAACGCCTTAATCACTCTGATCTTATACATTTTTTTTAACAGCAAGATAGGCTATCTAGGCAAGGATTTTCGGCTCTGATCTTATACATAGTTAATAAGGTGTTGGATTGGGTGGATTTGGAAATTAAGGAGGTGGAATTGGCATTAATTACTTGGTTAAACGTAATTGGCATTGTCAATTCAGTTATGGAGTTTGAAGATTCCAAAAAATTAAGCCCCTGGGAAGTCACAATCTTGAAGATGGTTGTCGTTGGTTGTTGGGATTACAGGGACGAGCTTTTTGACCGAAAAACCGAACCGGAACCGGAATATTCGGTCCGGTTATCAGTTATTCTAAAATCTCATTTTCAGTTTTCGGTTCTTTCAGTTCCGGTTCCACCGGTTATCGGGTAATTCGGTCTTAAAAACCGGAACCGTTTGGTTTTTGATTTTGTATTTTCATAGGGTTGGCTATGAACTATTATTGGTGGTGATATGGTTGGTTATTAAACTATTATTGTTGGTGATATGGTTAATGATTATTGTTGATGATATAGTTTGTTATTGAACTATCATTGTTGTTTAAAGGGTAAAATATGTTTTAATCCCTAAATTTTAGATTTGAAAATGGTTTAACCCCTAAACTTTGTAAATGAATGATTTAATCCCTAAACTTTTTCAATGAACGTTTTAACCCCTAAACTTGTTATAATTAATCATTTTAGCCACTTGACCTTCTACAACAAGTTACCAAACTTCTAAAGAGCATTTTAATCAATAAGCTTGGGGGTTTAATCGAATCAATCCGAACAAAACCTAGTCAAACTCTAACTCAACACTGCCTTTAAAACTTAAGCCGGTAAAGATTGAACAACCGATTGGTTAGTGGTAATTAACCGATGTTCGATAATCTACAAAGCCACGAATCACCATCTCATGGATTCCCAAAGAAACTAGAAAACAAAAATAGAGATAGAGGAAGTCGAAGATGTGCAATCATCAAACTAGTGTAACTATACGAGTTAGAGTTTGACTAGGTTTGGTTCGGCTTGATACGATTACACCCCCAAGCGTAGTGATTAAAATGCTCTTTAAAAACTTGGTAATTTGCTGTAAAATGTCAAGTGGCTAAAACGATGAATTGTAACAAGTTTAAGGGTTAAAACATTCATTAAAAAAGTTTAGGGATTAAATCGTTCATTTAAAAAGTTTAGGGATTAAACCATTTTTAAACCTAAACTTAAGGGGTTAAAATATATTTTACCCTTGTTTAAATGGTTAATAATTATTGTTTGAAATCACGAAATCAACGAACTTTTATTTATTTATCATATATTAGTATTAAAGATGCATGCATGTTCAATTGTGATCTTAAGTATTTTTACTTTTTTAGCTTAACTTGAATCCGTTTAGTTGTCAATTTCTACGATAAATATAACCTTATATTAAATCTAACTTATTGTTTGGTTATTAGTAAACATTTACAGGTAATACAAACATATAATATTTGTCTTTAATAACAAAAATATTTACCGGCTATCGGTTCCTACGCTTGAAACCTGCTTCATAATAAATTTTCGGTTATTTTCGGTTTTTCCGGTTCTATACCCGAAATAACCTGGTTAATAACCGGAACCGAGACCGGAACCGGTTCCCTTATATCGGCCCGGTTACCGGTTCTAGCTTTTTACCAATTTCAGTTACCGGTTCTTTCGGTTCGGTTCGGGCCGGTTCCAAAACCGAACACATCCCTAGTTGGGAAGGCCTTGATGAATCGTTGTCGGTGGGTTAGATAGATGAAAAATAGTTATGAAGGTGGGAGGTGGGTTGTCTACCTACTGTGGTGGGTTGTCTATCTACTAGGGGTAGTGGCGGATTCAGAATTTTTATTACAGGAGACAACTTTAATGAAAGATTGGCAAGACGACTAATATAACAAATGAAATTATATTCAGGTTAAACGGGTCGGAACAAATTTTTTCGATAATCGGATAATTTAGTTTTAGTTTTGGAATTTTAAAGAGTTATTTACAAATCACAACATAATTTATACAATTTACAACAAATAAATTGTGAAGTTCCAGTAACCTAGATGTTAAATGACTAAATTATAAAGTTAGATATACCATAGACTTAAATTAAAAATACCATTTTATTATACTGATGACTTTATTTTAAAGTTTAAGAGGCCTAAATGTCAATGGCTAAATATGGAGGGGCCTTAGTGTCCAATTCATGGGGTCTAATGAAGTTTTTAGTTAATATCCACAAACCCCCTTCGTACAAGGTGGCTCCGCCACTGACTAAGGGTAATGATTTGTACGCAACAAGTTTTTGTAATGCACAATAATTAAGATATTTTTGCCCCTACCAACCCACTACATATTAATCATATCTACAAATTTATGGGTAAAATGGTCAATGTGACAACTTTTTGTTATGTATGACAAAAAGATGTTTTGTACAAATCATCACCCATAACAATCTTTCAACGACTTCAAAGTTGTTGGTTTCTGAATTCAGAATAGAGTTCGTCATTTCTTGATTTTGTTGATAAACTTTTATGTAAATTTGAAATGAATTTAATTTAAATTGTTTATGAGCTTATTTTATTTGTACTCTCCTTCTATTCTAAAGAACATTTTTGTGAGTGTATAACATATAATAGAAATTGTAATATAATAATTTGACATGTGTGGTATGTGAGAATAGGAGAGTCAAATAGTAGCACTCCTGATTGTACTATATTATGAAGTATTTATTTATATTGTTTTACTAAAACATTTAAATTTTAAGTATTTTAACATTATCAAATTATTCTTTGCATGCTCTAATTAACAAAGTCAATACTATAATTATTATAGTTTAAATTGCATGTAAATATATGTTAATAGTAAAATGAATTTAAGCTAGAATATGATGTATAGAAGTGGTAAAGAATAAGAGGATTTATAATCGTTCATAATATATATTTTTCATGAGTTTTCTATTTAAAATCTTATTAATGGACCAATATATTATTCTCATATAAAGTAAAAGTAAAGATATTATTACATTCCCTTTAAGTCTCAACCTTGTTGAATGTTTTAAGATTTCATACTAATATACTATTTTTAAAATATACAAATGTTGATAAAATGTTTTAGCTTTAATGAGTGATGCTTATCGTAAAATGTATGTACATTTGTAATCAATATATATATATATAAGAGGCTTACCAATTTTCCTAAAATAACTAAAATTGAGACTTAATTAACCAATCAAAACATTCAATTTTAAAATTATTCAATTTCAAAAACAATTTTGGAAAGTTAATCTCGATAGAATTCAATTAATAATCAATTAGGAGAGGGTTATATGAAAATTGTGAGGGGGCTTTATAAAACATGGAATGGGTTTTTTAAGGAAAATGTAAGGGGGCTTTATAAAAATTGTATACTAATGTAATTAATTATAGGTTGTTTATAAATTATGTTTAGTAACTTGTGATATATTTTCTTTCGAGAAAAAATAATTATATATTTACGACCGTCTCATTTTTATCTACGTTTTGGTATAAATTTTATTGTAATATGACACTTTTTTTAAAATTACTATATTCTTAATTTTTTGTTATCTATTAATAGTAGTGGGTATTTGAAAGATTAATGACATCGAATTAATGACATCGAATTTCAAATCTATATCAATTGGGAGGAGGCTGAATAAAAATTATGAGGGAGTTTTATAAAACATGTGAGGGGTTTTTAAGAAAATTGAGAGGGTTTTATAAAAATTGTATATTAATATAATTAATTATATGGTGTTTATACATTATGTTTAGTAACTTATGATATATTTAGTTTAGAGAAAAAAATAATTATATATTTATGATCATCTCATTTTTATCTACGTTTTGGTATAAATTTTATTGTAATATGATACTTTTTAAAAATTAGTATATTCTTAATTTTTTGTTATCCATTAATAGTAGTACTTCAAAAACAATTAGTTATTGTTTTTTGTTAAAATTCTGATATGTAAATGTTTGGTGATATTTTATTATTTTTATCTGAAAATTTCTGAAACACTTTTACACTTATTATACCTTTTATAATTTCATACCATCAAATTTTATATTTTTTTAAACATCCCCGTGTTTTTACACGGGGTAATAAACTAGTTCTATAAGAAAACATCAGCAATAATTGATGATGATAAAATTAACTGTAAACCTTGTAAAAAGCACACCCTAAATGTTTGAATAAGCAATCACAAATGAAAACTATTTAATAGATTAGTAACTATTAGATATTAAAAAAAATTCAGTTTAGTCCATTTTTACGTTTTAATCCTAAAGGACTAATTTTAGTTTTTTTTATCAATTGCATCAATGCTTAAGATTGCGTTTTTAAATTTTAAACAAAATGATATTTTTATAATTTACATGTAATGATCGTCTGTGATTATATTTAAAAAGTTTAGAAGTGTGTATTTTAAATTAACTTTATTACACACATCTCGGTATAAAAATGGCGAAGCACGTTATCATTTACAAAGATTATTGGCCACATAACACAACTGTTGAAGATTAGTGGGTCTCTTTTGAAAAAATTTGGGCCGTATATTGTTTAATTGGCGGGCTTTAGGTTTACGGGCCTAAGATCTTGTTATGTTTTGTTTACCGCCTAGCTTTCCGTGATCATTACCTTTCGAGTAAGCATGCTGCTGCAGTGTGAATCTTTAAAGTTTCAAAACCTTTCAACACCGTAAAGTATGAAAAATCGATTGAAGATAGAGTTTATTAATCCCACTTAATCATGGGTCTTCACAATAAGTGGTAATTGGTACATCTATAATCTTTCATTAACTCTTTTAAATTTTAATTTTTTAGACTTTTAAGAGTTAAGTAGATTACCAGTTGATAGACCTGTGCACGCATATGTATTATATAAGTAAACCTAAAAAAAATATAATTAAATACTAAACATGTTTAAAAGTAAAGTAAAGTAACACCCAATACCGTCTTCCACGGGTTATGGGTCCCAATACCGTTTGCACAATGTATGGGGAGGTTGAGATGTAGACACCCATACCTCTACCTATGGTAGAGAGGATGCTTCCAGTTCTACTAAATGTAGAAAAGGACCTCCGGCCTTGCAAGGAGTGAGGATCGAACCCTTGACCTCTGTCTCCAGAGGCAAGGGTGATAACCACTTGATCCAACCTTACTTGTTTAAATACTAAACATGTTTCAAGTACATAAATATGTAATTTTGTGACCGTCTTACAAAATAGGGAGTACAACATTTTTTAGGTAGATATTACACACATTAAAGTTTATCACTACATATAATTGCTAAAATGAATAAAGTCTCTAACTAAAAGGGTCAAGTTTTAAGGAACCATTACACTAAAACTAACAATGGTATAATGAGTCGATAAATCAGGATAATAATAATCTTGATTAAGAAGAAGTTACTGAGTTACGGATATAATGTGGTCTTGCCGGAGACACCATTCTCTTCGATAATAATTCTTCGCGTTCAGCAGAGCCATCAAAATCTCGAATGAGAAAACCTGGTGTATTCTCAGTTTTCCATTCCTCTCGTCGTCACTCTACAACCTCTGTATCAATGTTCAAATATTTGGTATACACAAACTTCATAACTTTCTCGAATTAAAAAAAATGAAAACCACTATACACACATAAGAAATCATAGTAATTCAGTGGACCACACAAGCACAAACCTTTATTAACAAATATCTAAAATTCATATATTTATTACATGAATTGTAACAGATGTTTCGTATTTACCCAACTGATATATAAATTAATCATATATCTGACCAACCCATTTTCACCTCTAATTATAGTGTGAGCAACTATGATAGGTTCAAAAATCACTTGATCATAGTGTTCTGCACTTAACCAAGTAACATAATCACCATTTTCTCTGGGTAGTCTAATCATACCAAGAAGAACAATGTTGAGGTTTATACCCACTTAAGATATATAAGGAGATCGATGGTTGAATATCATATGTTGGGAAGGATCATTTCGATAGTATTACTAAATAAGAATGATACAATCTATATAAATTTTAGAGTTAATTACTAAAATGGTTCATGAACTTTGTCAAAATTATCTGATTTAGTCCCTAGACTCTAAAAAGTACGTAGATGGTCCCTACTGTTGAAGATAGGTCCAATGGACAGTCCCTGAGCCTAACTTCTGTTAATGGCTCTGTTAACCCTCTTTTGAGGAGGGGCATCTTAGTCTTTTTACATTAAGGACCATTTTGATAATTAATGGTGAATCCACCATTGTTGAACAGAACCCACAGTAAAGTTTTCAGTCTTTTTAAATATTTTTTTGAAATCCACCATTGTTAACAAAACCCAGATAGAGAAAGCTTGATTTTCTTCAAGAAGTCGCTTTTAAACAAATAAATTTTGCAGTCATGGACTTGACTAATTAAAAAGAATTGAGAATCAAAGAGATGATTTGGACAATCAAGCTCTATAACAGGTTTCAGACAGTAGTTTTCTTTTTCAGGGAAAGCTTTAAAGAGACTATTTGTGTTAGACTTCACCTCTGAACATCAGAGAATTGCTCAATTGCAGATGATTGTCTCATATATTGGGCTCTCACGTAAAAGAGAAAAAAACATGTTCTAAATGAGTAAATCAGCTAAACAATGATTACAAGAAAAGTTTAACCAAGAAACGGTGAATAAAACATGTTCTTAAGATATCCAAACGAGGATTAAATCCACTACAAAATTGCATAATCCATGACAATTGGATCGGCTGGGATACACAAAAGAACCCTAGAACAAAATCAGAAAGTAGAGGACCCAAACAAATTTGTGTGGGAAATGATTTTTACATACCTATTCCAAAGGGAAACAAACAAGATGCTGAAGTGGATGAAGAAGTTTCTCCGAGCACCACCACCACCACTGGCAGTTGTTCTTGGGTTTCTTCGAGCACCACCACCACCACCGGCGTGATTATGGAACAAGACACACAAAACCAGACACACTCTATCTGCTTCGATTTAGGAACAAAAACCAGACTAAGGCTTCGATTTAGGAACAAAAACAGCCGAACACAGCAGCCTTCGCCGTCTATGCATAGCCGCCTCCATCTAATGCTCTGACTACGGCTGCCCTGTAACAGCACCGGCGGTCACCACCCCCTTTCTCTCTCTACGTGACTTATTCAAAACAGCTTCCCTGTCGTTGATGAAACCTGCTGACCACCGCCACCGATGAATCCCTGCTCGCTGCCGTACAGCTCCTGATGAACCCTT
Organism: Pulicaria dysenterica; assembly: GCA_947179395.2. Taxonomy (NCBI): domain Eukaryota; kingdom Viridiplantae; phylum Streptophyta; class Magnoliopsida; order Asterales; family Asteraceae; genus Pulicaria; species Pulicaria dysenterica. The sequence goes on along the minus strand of OX359288.1, from coordinate 71,526,301 downwards.
GTTGCCACCGATTATTGAAGAACATAAATTAGGGTGTGGGTAGGGCCATATAGTGTGAAAAGACACAAAATACCCCTTATAGAAAGGAGGTTAACGGCCAATTTAGACGGAGGTTAGATCCAGGGACTGTTCATGGGACTTATCTTCAACAGTATGGATCATTTTATACTTTTTAAAGTCTAGGGATTAAATCAGATACTTTTGGCAAAGTTCAGAGACCATTTCAGTAATTAACTCTATTTTTTATGATATGGATTATCGTCGGATTAATTATAAGAAATTTATGTTATTTGTTTAGAATATATGTTTTATTTGTCATCATTATCTGTAATGCTCTTGATTTATATGATAGTACCAGAACTGTAACTAAATATCTATTTTGACCTGTTATATAGTTTTTCGACCGACTAATATTGTCACACATTAGGCCCCGATATGTTTGAATCCAGAATCTGCTGCTGTCACCACGTTAGTTATTTTCTGCCACCACTCTGTCTCATAAACGTCACTCCCCACCAAATTATGTTTTAGGACCAACTTAATACTCACTAACTAATATAAAATTAAATGAAATAATAGAATCTAGTTTTGGCACCAGCTGCCGACTGTTGCCACCGCCGATTACTGACTCTGCTACTACAAGACTATCACCAATGCGGATTGCTACCGACCGCTGCCACCTACCTCTAATCATCACTGCCTCCAATACCAATCGCCGACCCCTACGACCACTAATGGCCAGCTACAGCCACTTACCGCCGACCTCCGACATAAACGTCGAGTCTGGCCAACTATCGTCATTGTTGAAGACTACTGATCACGACTATCGACCACCGACAGCTAGGCACCAATCAACCTCGCCACTACCACTCCGACCATCTATACTTCAACATGGCAACACCTGATCGATGACTGATCCAGAAGAAGGTTAACCCCTGTAATTCCGCAAAGATTAATCCCGTATCCAATTCTGACTTTGACTCGAACACCATTGTGTTTCTCTTTTTCTACAATACCCAATAAAATGTGTAAATGACGGATATCAATGCCTTCTTTTTTTCACCTGTTAGTTTACTCAATCCAGCCCACATAAGAGGATGTAATGTGCGCAGCTCATCAGCCAAGCCCCACCACCTGATAATGTCCTCGAGCAGCCTTTTTGCAACTGGACACCCAAAAAACATATGATCCTCCGATTCCTCAGTTAAACTACAGAAGGTACATGTGGAATCAACCATGTGAATGCCTCTTTTGGATAAGTTAGACTTTGTAGGTAACCTGTTGTTGAAAGCCCTCCATACCACAATAAAAACCTTTGATGTAACCCATTTGCTCCAGTCGAGAGGAGTAATACAAGACTCCGACAAGTAAAAAGAATCGAAAGCATACCTGCATGATGACACGCTGAACATACCAGAGGACTCAATTGCCCACTTTTCTGGCGCCGTCATGATCTATCTGAAACCACGCATCCAGTGGAATATTGTACTTGTTGAAAACTTTAAAGATTTTCAATATATTGCCCCAAACGCCATTTGTGACCGCCTTAGGAACTGTTTTCTCTAGCCCTCCCGCTTCTCCGTGAATTTCTTGAACTACTCTCTTCCATAAAGTGTCATCTTCTATGTGAAATCTCCAAACCCATTTAGCAAGTAGAGAGATGTTTAACGCTTGTAGGCTTCCCACACCAAGACCGCCTTTGTTTTTATCGGAGAGGACTTTTCCCCATTTTGTCCAGGTAATTTTTCGTTCACCATTTTTACTACCCCTGAAGAACGACATTCTAAGGCTTTCGAGTTTGTTCAAAATTCTTTTGGGACATCTATATATGGAGGAAAAAAAGGAACCAAGGCTCCCGAGAACTGATTTAATCAACGTTAATCTACCGCCATATGAAAGAGATCGGGCCTTCCAAGCTGACAGTTTCTTTCTAAATTTCGCTACAATTGGGTCCCAAAATTCACCCTTGTTCATCGATACACCGACTGGGACACCAAGATACAGCCTTGCAATGAATGAAAGAGGCTAGAAATTCCGTTTCCTCCAAAGATGCACCAATCCCGTACAAAGAACTTTTATCCATGTTGATTTTCAAACCAGACGAGAGGTAAAAACACCTTAAGATACAGATTAGGTTTCGAAGATTTGCAAGTGACCAATCTCCCGTAAATAATATGTCATCCGCGACTCCGCGTATTGCATGTGCGAAATGGAAGGGCCATTTCTCGGAAGAGAGAGGGTTGTTACTCGGTCCATCTTACTTCATTTTATTTTTATTTTTTATTGATTAAGGTTTTATCATTATATATAAGGTGTTAATTGGTTAAATGGCTTTTAATTAAGTTATTTATATCCTTTATTCTTTTAACTATAAAAATGGTGAAAAAAAATCATTTATAAACTATTTTGTAGCGAGTTTGATCCTTTTTAACGATAGACGTTTACCAGGTTTGTTGTATTCACCTTATGTGCACTGCACATGAGGGCATAAAAGTCTTTTTACCCTATTTTATTATTAAACCATTTTAAATATTATTTAAGTTTTAAAAATAATAAAATACTCCTAGGTGACTAGGTATCGGTCAAACTCACTCTCATCTCTATCTCTATCACTCTTATCTCTATTTTTGTCACTCTTCTCTCTCTCTCTCTCTTACTCTACTGGAAACCAGCACCACTCACCACCACTACCACCACCCAAAACTACAACCACAACCACAATCATCGTCCGACCTCTCTCAAAACCACCACTGCACCACATTCCATCTATCACCGCACCCATCATCTCCACCGCCGCACACACCACCAACACCACAAACCTTAACTCACAGCTCACATCCAACGTTCCACCACTGCATACACCACTGTTGTAACGCCACGGGTTTTCAGAAGCTTAATTAATAAAATATTAATTAATACATCAACTGTTTAACCAAAACATATCATTTAACAAACACAACGGAAGCTACTAGTTAGTTATTTACACAAACTGTATAATAAGTTTTAACAAAAGAGCCCGATGATGTTACCAAATATCTGCCGACCATTAAAACAAAGTATCAGAGTTACAAAAGTATAACCAAAAGTGTTTCCCAAAAATTCCAACTCGGCAGTACAACCATATCATGGTACCTAATCTCGCCAACAACTATTTACCTACAATTAGAAAAGAGTACATGGAAAGGGTTAGCTATAAATAGCTAGTGAGTAACGATTAAACATAGTATCATAACAAGAATCTCATAGCATGCAAGGCATATTGCAGCTTATCAAACAAGTCTACCCTAACAGCTAACGATGTTCCAGTATAGCCAGGAGGAGTCACATCTTGCAGGGTTGTAAGCCTGGCTCAATGATCCAAACTGGGGGAACCGAATACATCATATCATATCGCGCTGGTGGTGGAGCGGGTAGCAGTCCACCATTGCATTAACAAGCGGGGAAATGGAACCCCTATCGGGATCAGTGGGAACTGAGAGCCCATAGTATCAAGTTGAGGCATGGTGGTTTTGCAAGAACCCCGATTAGCGACCGACGAATCATCGTACCCCAAACAACTAACAAAGTGCAGGCACGAACACGTATTGGCTGACTCTGGCCGCATCATAACAAAGTTGGCCTACAAAAGCCATAGTATAACAAAGTGGTCTACTCAAGCCCATAGCATCAACACATATCAAAGTATAGCATAATTGGTCTACTCAAGCCATAACATATCAAATATCTAATACAGGTTTACCATGGTTATATAACGAATCATACCATATCAATTAACAACACATAATCAATAACTTACCTTAAGCGTGGTACAACATTCTTATTGTGATGCCTAAGGTTAACCGGTACTCACCTCAAAGGTTACAGCAGGCAAATGTAATGTTCGATATCCTCTGGTTCTTCAGAAGTGCCTAACATATCATTTACAGGCTTGTCAACACATTATATTCAACACATTTGACTTTAAACATAAACTACAAAACTGCCAAACTGCACCATAGCTTGCGGTCGCAAGCATCATCCATGCGGTCACATGGTCCTTTAAAAACACCTCTTGCGCTCACAAGGACATCCCTTGCTGTCGCAAGGACCTTTTTCTTATAAAAATGATGCTTCCGATAACAAGGGGAGTCCCTTTTGGTCGCAAACATGGTTCTTTGGTTGGTTACGACCACAAGTTATGTACTTACGATCGTAAACCTCATTTCCTTCGCTTGTAAGCGGTAAATCAACAAAACAACCCCTTGACGTCGCAAGATACCATGCTTGTGATCGCATGGGTTTCTTGGACTGCTTGCGATCGCATGGACCTTCCATGCGCTCGCATGGACCGCTTGCGATCGCATGGACCTTCCATGCGGTCGCATGGACCTCTGTTACAATAAGCTTCGTCCTTGTTCGAACACAGAAGCTGTAACTCGTGTTTTTGACACCCAAATCGACCAAAAATCAATCCCAATTGTACATAAACATTGTTTGACATCCCTTGAAGCTTACCAAACACTTATTTGACACAAACTAACAATTAGAACTTGATTTACATCTTTAATTTTCACTACTTTCTTCAAGAACACAAACTTAGGTTTCAATGGATAAATACTTACAAATAGGATGAAGATGAAACAGATTAGTAAATTATATCCAGCTATGAACCCTTCTTGCTACTGATTTCACCTTGATTTCTTCTTCACAAGTGCAAGAGTTTGTGTAGGTGTATAGTACGTATGTGTGTATGTGTTTAGTATGTGTGTTAGTGTGTGTTTTAACTCTCTCCAGGGGATAAGATAGAGAGGAAACCGACTTTGGTTATTTAATAATTAAAACGCGGTATTTTGTTCCCTTTTTAACTTACAACTTAACTTAGGTTTACCCGTTTCAAATAACGAGGATATTTTTTGAACCATTACCTAAAACCGGTTACTAACTTACCATTTTATCTAATATCATAATTATTTTACATATCTCCATTTTATCATATATAACCAACAAATAACACAATTAGCAACAAAATACATTGATTAAAATCAATGTACAAGAATATAAGCATATAGTACAAGTGTACAACTACTAACAACTAGGCCCTATTTTGAGATGTTACAACTGCCACCAGAAACCAACATCGTTCTCTCTAAAAACCACCACCACCACCACAAAACATAACTCATTTTATCTTGTTCGTAGACCTATAAATGATTTTGAAACATTAGAAATATTTGTATCCACCACCGCACCCATCATCTCTTCCTCATTTGCATAAACCCCAAAAGCAATTCTAAAGAATCAAACCCTGGAATTGAAACCTTCTGTTATCTTCAACCATTAGAAATGAAAACCCTTTGTTATCTTCAACCACACTATCACCACCGCATCAGAGCCGCCATGAGTATGTGTGTCGCGTATGTATGTATATGAGGGGGAGAGAGAGGATGGGAGAGATCCGGATGATGGTGGTGAAGGCGAAGCGAAGGCGACGGTGATGGTGGTCGCCACGGAGTGCAATGAGAGAATTTTGTTATGTTTAGTAAACTATGTTCACTTATTTAATAATATCGTTTTATAATATATATATATTTATATATATATATATATATATATATGTATATATATATATGTATATATATATATATGTATGTATATATATATGTATGTATGTATATCGTTTTATAATATCGTTTTATAAAATTTGATTACTTTTTTTTAAAGTATTTTATGTGTTATAGAAGGGGTAAAAATATCATTTTGACATGGTTAACAAAAGTTTATAATGTCCATCGTTAAAAAGGATTTAACTTGCTACAAAATGGTTCTCAACGGTCTTTCTTCAGCACTTTTGAAGTTAAATTACTAAAATGGCAGAAATAGCTAAGCTAAAACATCATTTGACCAATTAACTCTTATTATAGTTTAGGCATAAAAGTAATTTTATTGGTAAGATTTTTATCTTTTTCATAGAGTAATATCATGAAATAGAGTATAGGCGATGTGCATTTTACGTACTAGTTTTAAATTTATAAAATCCGAATTATTTACATACGACTACAACACGAATATGCAAGAGAAGCTAATCGTATTATAGTATAGAAAATAAGTACGGGGGTCGAACTCAAGGGGAACAAGTATGATTTGATGCTAATTATACCAATTTAAATATCAAACTAAAGAACTAAAGAAAGCCCTAAAAAGCCTTTCAAAAAAAAATATCAAACTAAAGAAAGCCCTAAAAACTACTAAAAAGCAAATAAGGGGGAATTTGTGATTTGCACTTTTGAATGATCGAACACCAAACTTAATCACTAACAAACCTAGAAAGTTCTAAAATAAAGCAAAGAAAAAAGAAAAGAAGAAACTTGATTAGATTAACTTATATAATAAAGATTTTCCGTTCCTAGATTCGATTTCACCATTTTCAAGTCAATTAAATTCACGAAATTATGTGCAATGGATACTAATTATCATATATCGATTTCTAAGGTGGTTAGACTCTTCATCCGATTCTAACCCTATAATTATACCAATTAATAATCTATGTGGTCAAAAGCGCGATTAAAAAGTATAAATAGCCAGATTGGTTCGATTTCAAGTAAAACTTTAACCTTTTTAAGTTTCTTTGATCAATAAAACATAAAACTAAAACATAATGATTATTACATGTGGAAATACACATTAAAGTTTCAAGCTTTAGGTGCTTAATCCTAGAATATGATCAATTACTAGTCATGAATCATAATGATCATAGAAACTCATAATTCAAGTTAAATAAAAATATTGGTCCTCTACTTTATAAAATTCAGCATATAAACAACTCAAAAACAGATACTAAAATATGGATGATCTATGATTAATCAAAACTTGATAAAAATATGATGAAAGTATCCAAAAATCCATGAATTAAATAACTTTACATAAGTTCATCTCCTCTGAGGTGGAAGATGGTAAAAAGTGGGATGACAAGTTTTGAAACCGCATGGAATGAACTCAATTTATAATAGGCTGAATTCAACCACGTCTCGTTGCGACCGCAACCTTATCACGAAGCCGCCGCCCGTTTGAAATTTGAATACGAGCTTAGCCTTATCCGATGCTGACGCGTCGCGTTCTGAACATGGATGCGGCGCGTCCGACTGTTTTTTTCTTTTACTATTTTTGTCTTTTTTCGATTTTTTTCTCCGTTTTAGCTTCAATTACCTTCAAGGTTCGACTTTTTAACCTGAAAAATAGTAATTAAATGTGTAAATCACCTTTTTAACATATTTTGCGTAATTTTCGATTATAAACGTACGGATATCTCGTAAAATGTATACTTAAATAATGCGATGTCAAAAGGGCATAGAAAGAAAGTCAGAAATTAATCCCCTAAAATATCAGTAGTCAGAAATTACTTATACGCACGCACTCTCATATGTCCTCTATTTTTGAACCATACACTTTCTCTATACTATTTTATACACACAACAATAAACAAAATCATGCATAACTACACATATTCCCAATTTCCCATCCACATAAAAAGGAAAAAAAGAGTTGTTCTTTTATTGCCATCTTGAAATGTGTTTTAAAAGTGAAGAATGAATTGATGATAAAAAAGAAAAAAAAATAAAAACGGCATGTTATCGGGTTTATACTATGCGCCAAACAACATACCCCTAAACTATATACAGTGACATGTTATCTGATAGATTTATTCACTACTACATCATTAAGCTTATATGATACTAATATACATATACATATTATAATCAAACTAATCAAATACAATTATTATGTTGAAAACTAATTACTTCGTTCAAAAGATATTTAACAAATAAACGATTTGAGAAGTCAGGCTTGTTATCTATCGGTTACTCCAAAGACTTGGTCAAACTGGAGCTCTTTCAAAATCGAGTTAAACTCGAGCTTTAGTAAGATTCGGCCAAATTACGCCCCTGGTTATGATGATAGATAAGGCAAACGTAATAGTATTATGTTGAAACTTTTCTCTAAGAAATAAAGTACAACTAGCTAAGTAGCTAGTGTGTTAAAATTTTCACACAAACAACTTTCGCTTAAGAGTGGCCAAATAGTAATATATCGTTATTAATTAACTTGTCTTTTTATGAAGGATATTTTTAATATGAATATTTGATTAACATTTTCTATGTCACAGTCACAGTCGTTAGGTTCGATGGATGTCTCTAGAGTGAGATTGTCAACTTGGGCCAGCTTGATATAACCTATCGGTTACACAATTAGCTAAACGGTATCTGGTATTTAAGATATTATTTAAGGTTTTGGATTTGAGTCTTTTTTTATATAAAATATAGATTTAGAGTAGATAAATAGATGTTGAGTTCCACCATACAAAAAAGCAATTAAGTCATTCAACTTGCATGCTTTAGATATTGGTCCTTCTTGGGAGGTAAAATGAGAATAAATATTTATATGATAATTAGAGATTTAAATCTATCTGTTTATTTGATTTGATCATATGATTTACATTTGACACTTTATTTTATTCACTACCCAATTATGAATTGTAACGGTCATTAATTACAGCAAGTGATTTGTAATCGTTAGATTTAACAGATCAGCATCTAATAAATGACTAAGATTAACTCTGTTGTTCTCACCTAATCAACTAATTCTCACTGTATCAACGTCTAATTGGTCCTATTTAGATAGATACAGATACATATTGAGTTATCTTCAAATGTGAAGTATTTGACAAAACTAATATAGGAAAGTGATTATTGACAACGTGGTGGGCGACAACCAGGCACGTGGTATTATAATTTGTAATTGGGGTTATTGACTTATTAAATGTGCGTCGTTAGGTTCGACTGAATTGATAGGAGTCAAAATTACTCAAAGTCAAACCTCCGCCTTTGAGTGAGATTGTCAACTTGGCTACTTTGATCATGATAACGGAAGAGTGTTATGTAGGATAGAAGTTATATTAATTGACATATCTTATAATTTTAATCTGTAATAAAATTATACGTAATAACAAGATATGTTGTTTAAAAGAGAACATTAGTAAATGTAAATGTTTAATAGAAGAATATTCAATATAGTCTATAATTAATTTATAGTTTTAAGAGACTAATTTTAGTTTTTGGATCATGACTTTAATGGTCCAGATTGTATTTTAAAATTTTGGATAGAGATAAATTTCGCATTTCACATGTGACGCTTTTACAAATTACACGTGATTGCATATTAAAATTTTAGTTTATGTTTTTTACATAACTTTATTGAACACAACTAAGTGTAGGGGTGTTCTTCGGGTATACCCTTCGGGTTTCGGGTAATTCGGGTCGGGTAGTTCATGTATTTTGTTATAGATAATTTAAAACCGTTTAACATTACGGTTATCGGGTTCAGTTAGAATTCGGGTACGGTTCGGGTCGGTTAATTTCGGGTATACCCGATTTAGGGACTTTTTTGTTACATTTTTTTGGGCCAAGTATCCAAATTGTATATTTGTATAACATTTTTTATTACATTTTTGGGTCAAACATTCATTGTAATAAGCAAGTTTCATCTAGTTTACAAAAACTATTAATGCATTAACTTTAACACGTTATAGTACTAAAACATAATTGAATCGTGTTAAGCTTTACAAAATATATTTATTTTTCTTACACCTTCATGTTACTATCTTCATGTACTTATCCTATCCGAGCTTTAGTTAGATATACCTTAAAAGTAATTTGTAACATAAAAAGGAGAAAAAAAAATTAAAAGTAAGTTATAACATAACATACAATAATTATGTATGAGAAACTAATACCTTTTCATGTATTGCATCCTAATATTGGATGCACATTATACTTTGAATCATCTTAGAAAATATACACAATTACGCATATATACTTTGGGTTGAAAATAAAACGTAATCAATATAAAAGAACATTAAGAAAAATAATTTTCTTAATAAAATAAAACATCAAATTGGCCATCTTGAATCAAAGCTACATCTTCAAAAAAAAAAACTTAAATTGGTATTTCGGGCATACCCGAACTCTAAATAACCAACCCGTTACCTGAACCGAATTTATAATGGGTAAACCGAAACCCGAAATAATTTTTTTTGAAAGGCAAATTAATTATATTAAATTAAACTAGCAAGATGCTAGAGTGTACAACCGACAAAAAGATACACACCACCTTTAATAACTAAAAAACAACGAACACACATTGGAAAACCACGAACACGACCTTAAACGAACCATGGACTCTTACCAACTTCATAACAATCTGGATATCCAAACTGGAATCGACCATGACCTTGATTAACCACCAATTCTAACTGGAACTGGACAGCGACCTTGAGTCAACCTCGAACACGACAACGAGCCAGGAGCCACGAACACGAAAGCGGAACCAACCAACTCAACCGAACCTTAAACAACCATGACCACGAACACAAAACAGATTCATGAACCCTTACCATGACACACAAACTGGAACCGAACCTTAAACAACCACGAACACGAGCGACATACCTTAAACAACCTCTAGCCTCAAACCAAAAATCACAATCCACGAACTTGAAACCACAAATTGAAACCTTTTTACATCCATGAACAGGGGACTTGAGTAGAAGAGGAACCTCAAACTTGAAACCACAAACTGCCAGCAACCTTGAAACTACAAACGACCGGCAACCTTGAGACCACAAACGGCGAGCAATCTTGAAAAAGAAAACCGGCAACAGCCATTTGAAACCACGAACGGACAGGGGACGGGAACCTTGAAACCTCGGAACGGCCGGCGACCTTGAAACCATTAATGGTTGGCAACCGTGAACCTTCTGAACAATGAAAAATCCATGGAACCATGAACGAACAACGAACAAAACCTTGAAACCACAAAGGATAACCTTGAAATTTCCGAGTCTCTAACTCGAACTCACGAACTCGAACAGAACAATAGGCACCTCCGAAACCCGAAATAATGCTACCCGAAACCCGAAATAACAGGTCGGTTTATTCGGGTTACGGTTATTTTCGATAACCCTAACTCAGTGTATACTATCTAGAAACATTTCATAAATAGTGAGCAAGTTTGAAAACTATTCTATTAAGATTACTTATTAAAATTTTACAATATAAAATGAAAGGGTATATAACATTGATATAATAGGTTAAACGTAGTTATTATTCTTTCAACGCTATATCATTAATCCAAACTTGTAACGAAATAAAGTCTGAAAACTGCATTTCTTGATTTATATAGGACCTATAATAAAAGCTAACATCATTTTTTCTTGATTTTGGCGTATAAATTATACGAAAAATATAGGCCAATTTACATTTATTACCATTTTTAGTAGCCAACGCATTTGACAATTTTGTTTTCACTATATTTTTTATACTGATGTTACCTGGTTTACTATCATAAAAAATAATAATTTGACAGATAATAATATTATTAGAAATCAATCATTATTATAAATTTTAATTTACAAATCAATTATAATTCTATGAATATTTACTAAACAGAATGAATTAGTACTATCAATCAACATCAAATCTGTAACGAGCAAAAAAGTAAAAAATGTTATTTAATCGAAGTTAAAATAAAATTTTGGCACCTATTAAAAATTATAATACAGTTATGTATTTTATATGGTTAATAAACGGATACATATAGACATTGTGGCGAAAACCGTTAATTAAAAAGAGAGGAAAAAAAGCATAGATTGAAAAAAAATGAAAAGAACATTCGCATAGTTCCCTTTTCAATTAAAGTATCCGGGTAATGAAATTATGATCCTTTTCATAGAAGAAAAAGAAAATACCTCAAATCGAGGAAAAGAAAAACACAAAAATTTAACAACAAAAATGTTTACGTAACGAATTTAGCGGCTTGTTATTCTTTCATCCTCAATCCTTTTTATTAAGTTGCACGTGAAAGGAGAATGACAAAATCATTAATTCGGGAAAAAAATAGATTAAGATTGGTATATTAAACATACTAATATTTATCAAATGTTATTTTACTATTCATAAGTAATGTTTATTTACAGTGTATTTTGTTTTTTTTACTCTTAGGATATTATTTATCTAAGCTAAAGATTTTTTCATCTATGGTAAATATAGTTTTCTCATAAGAATTATTTTTTTACAACAAAGTTTTATCTCAAAGTCTAATTTATTAAACTTAATATTTAAAAAACTAACTAACAAAGTATACCTCAAAGTCTAATATAGTTAAAGTTAACATATGAAAATAATTAATCAACATAGTCTACTTCAAAGTCTAATATTGTTAAAGTTAACATCTGAAAATAATCTTATGTCCACCACTACCTTCTAATCTTATGTCCACAACTATCTTCACGTTTTTAATTTATCATTCATGTTGAATCTTGCTAGGGTTTAGGGTTTAGGGTTTATAAACAAATGGGTCTGAATTATGTTACTATCAATATAATCTTCATGTATACTTCTCGAACTTGCCATATATGTTATAAATGGTATACATTCATACTTCTAAATTTTTTTAATTTATCATTAATGTTGAATCTTGCGGGTAACCCATACTTTTTGCATGAATGATGATTGTTTATACGAGAAAGGAGGACATAAAGTATCAACTTCATAATCTAGAATAACGTTTATGCTAAACTCGGAATTCTCCTTCAACGACGCAGTGCGCGAGTAAAAAAAGATGTTGGTTTATATATATTATAAAATGTATTCGTTAAAACCCGCGCACCGCAACGCGCGGGCACAAAAACCTTGTCTACTTACAAAAGTGGTATACGTATCAATTTAGCAACTTGTTTATTAATTTACAAAATCTTTTTATCAATGGGATCTATGAAAAGAGAATGACAAAATCAAAAATCTAGAAGATTAAAGATGAAAATTGAAAGATCAAGAAACAAAAGTGTTATATTAATAGATTATAGCTACATCTTCTTTGTACAATTTGGGTTTTTTTTGAAAACTAAGCTTATAAATGAGTGAGTCCACAACGTCTTCTTAGTTCAAGCCCAAAGAAAAAATGACTCAAGGATCCTCATGTTTACAATAATCAATGTAAAATCCATTGTTGAATATAAAAGGTTATAAATGATGGAATTAATTTTAATAATAAAACTATGACATTATAAACTTTTTTCTGTTGTTAAAAACAAAAAATCAATAATTTCGTAAAATGTGTAAGCAAAAATTTCCTACCATTTTTTAAAGGGCAAATTGCCGAAAAAGGTAACGTAATTATCCATTTTTTTCAATCAAGGTAACGTAAATTTTTTTTTTGCCTAAAAAGGATTAAAATTCAATTTCTAACAAAAAAGGGATCCGGTAACCGGATCAAAAGGTTACCGGTTAAAACTCGTTGACGTGGCACCGAAATTTCTGATGTGGCATTTTCTAATAAATATCCACACACTCTCTCTCCCTTGTATCTCTCAAAATGGCACCACCACCACTCCAGATTCCGACCACCGCCACCACTAAACGGCACCACCACCACCACCGCTCAACGGCACCACCACCACCACCACCTCTCTTTCTCTCTTCTCTTTCTCTCCTCTCTTTCTCTCTTCTCTTTCTCTTTGAAGCTCTCTCTCTCTACCCCTCTCTCTCTAAAATCGGTTCCACCGCCACTATTCCACATAGCCACCATCACCACTCCACAGAGCCACCATCACCACCTTCGCTTCAAGATCGCTTCAAGATCTAGGTTTCACTACCGTCGCTTCAAGATTTGTTCAGATCTGTTCAAGATCTGTTCGTGATATGTGTTCGTATGTTCAGATCTGTTCAAGATATGTTTGATTCATGGCAGATCTGTGAAACCACCACCGTAAAACCCCCAAAAGATCTGGGTTAGAGTCTCGATTTAGGGTTTTCACTTGAATCTGTGGTGTCTGTGTGTGTGTGTGTGTGTTTGTTGGCAGTGGTTGTTCATGACGGCGGCGGTTCATTGCGGCGGCGGTTCTCAGATCTTTCTCTCTCTGTTCTTCAGTTGTGTTCGTGTGTGAGAATATTTTTTTCTCTCTCTGTTCTTCAGTTGTGTTCGATTTAGGGTTTTCACCTTGAATGTGTTTCAGATTTGGAGTTGAACGCCAAGATTCAGATCTATTTATGTTTTTTGAGTTAGGGTTTTCAGATTCGATTTAGGGTTTTCTTGTTTGGGTTTGATTTTTAGATCTGTTTATGTATGTTCTTCAAGTTAAGGTTCACTGTGATAGTGGTTCACGGCGGCGGTGGTGGTGGTTCATGGCGGCGGTGGTGAACCTTCATATCTTCTTCAAGAACATGAATATATTAAACACAAACATTAAAAAAAAACTTATTAAACACAAACATAAAAATCCTTTTTAAAAATTAATTAAAAAAAGTTAAAGACATTAAATAAATACATATTAAAAATTGTATCCATTAGACTGACACGTGTATTGCCCATGTCAGCATAGACTAACACGTGTATTGTCCATGTCAGCATAGGGCATGAAATGGCATTGACTGGGCTGCCACGTGTGTTGCCACGTCATCGGTTACCTGCTGATTGGACAGTCAGCAGGTCTAGGAAGTCATTTTACCCTTTTTTTTTGTCAAAAATTGAATTTTTAATCCTTTTTAGGCAAAAAAAAATTTACGTTACCTTGATTGAAAAAAATGGATAATTACGTTACCTTTTTCGGCAATTTGCCCTTTTTTAAACGACAAAAAACGAACGTTAAAATGTAGCTATGATATGACCACTCCTCACTAAACATACTCAAATTATAATATAATGGCGGTTAAAAAATTTATCAAAAGGGTCACAACGATTGAGAACTCTCCACAACCAAAATATCTATTCTATAATCTATATCTATACTACTATATAAATCATTTAACACCCTCTCTCCTCTTAACTTTTAAGAACTTCTTAAAATTATGTCAAATTTTAATCTCCACCCTCCTTTTAATCTCAATTAATCTCATCCACTCAATTTTTAACCATTTCTCTCTCCTAATAAACTTTAACTTTTTATTTATTTAAAATATATTCACCCACTAACAAACTCTCTTACACAAACACAATTATCCACTCGCATCAATATAATTTTTAAAATCTTATTAACTTCTCTCTCCTTATTTTATAAATATTTTTAAACTTTTTGATACTTTTTAGAATTTATTTTTAAATTAATAAAATAGTTTATACAAGTTTAAGGAAAATTGAAGAAAAAAACGGACATGTTGCTGAAATTTTTTTCGTGGCATTGAATTGCACGTTACATCCTTGAAAACGACATGTTACAAAATATAAACTATTAACCGTCGCAGCATTGCGCGGGTACACTGCTAGTACTATATAAACCATTTAACACTCTCTCTCATATTTAATTTTAAGACTTCTTAAATTCAATCAATACAAAATCTCAACCTTTCATTCTATTTAAATTAATCTCATCCACTCAATCTTTAATCATTTTACTTCCTCTCCTAATTTACTTTAATTTTTTATTTACTTAAAATTTACTCTTTCACACTAAAACACTCTCTTCCCACAAACACAATTATTCACCTACATCAACAAAATTCCAAAACCTTATTAACTTCTCTCTTTTTATTAATTTTTTATTATTTTAATGTTTTTTAAAATAAATAAAATAGTCGATGCAAATAAAAAAAGAAAAATTGAAAAAAAGACAGAATGTTGTTCCGTTTGTTGTAGAATTTTTTCTGTAATATTGAATCGCGCGAATAATATATCATTACATTCTTTAAGCGACATATTATAAAACATAAACTATTTGCCGTTGCAGCATTGCGCGGGTACGCTGCTAGTATTATTGAATTGGTGATTGAGTTAAACAATCAATAGATTTTGCCCGCGCGTTGCGTCGGGTTGAGATAATACAGTTTTAAATTATTAATGAGCCGCCAAAAAATCTTACTTATTGATTAATATTAATCAAGAGTTAAGATTGGTTTTCACAAAACTTGTACGAAAAACAATTCTCGTTTGAACCGTCTCATATATATATATATATATTTATTTATTTATATATATTTATTTATTTATATATTAGAACAATATATTCAAGTTTATTAGAAATAAGTTATTTGAATTATAAGAAAATGACATAATAATATAAAAAGAAATTAATAAAAATGTATGCCACATTTATGTAAAAATAATAAATCTATACCATTAAAATATGATGGCATAGCTTTAGGTAAAATCTCATGAGTATTTAATTTATCATCTCTAATCAAATTCTCATGTGTTTTTAACAAAATTACCAAATTACCCTTAAAAATATCATGATATTTTGCTTCCTTGTTTTGCCAATTGATATATAGAGTAATAACAAAATATAGCTTATTACTAAAAAGGAAAATAATTGTTTATTGTGATAATAATATATTTATTAAGGGCATGAAATCTTATGGAATCGAAATTTGACATATAGCTATTAACTCTTGATTTAGCTATCTGTTATACTCTCCTTCTTTCATTTTCTTACCTACTACCACATCAGTGTCACATCATTTTTCTCCCCTTCCCTTTCCCTTACCCACTCTTTCCCGTTGTACCTTCCCTTTAAAGTTAAAAAAACTAAAAAAAAGCCGGGATTGGGGGGGGGGGGGGGGGTGGGGGTGGGAATTGATTGTTTCACGCGAGTCTGAGAACCCGGAAGTCCTCTTACCCGTCGAGTCTACAACACCCATAATGGTGTTCCTTTCTTGAACCCAATGTACTCGCTTGAGAGCAAGCCCAGTATAACGGAAAGCCTTATATGGTTTAACTACTTTATATAACCGTGAGACCGATTATCGAATAGTTTTACTAAGTTACCTTAATATATCAATCAAAATGAAAATAATATGCAAATTATCTGTATGAACGTTTTGTTATTTAACATTAATTATTACAATAAAAAGGAAATTTTCAAATACGTTTATATTTCAAGATCTCATGCATTTTGTATGCAACATAACTAAAAAAATGTGTAACACCTTTTGAGAGGGAAAAGTTAAAGAGTGAGGGGAGGAGGGGTTGGATGTTTACTTTTAACGAAGAAAAACGGGGTATACCCTCTTTGTGAAAATAACCACTTTCCTACAAAAGTAATCTAAAACTCACCACCCTAACCTTTTTTAAACAATAAAAAACAACCTATTTACGTTAAAGTTACTTAGCCTTTGTATTTTAAATAAAATCTATTATTTATTTTTGAGAAATTTATCCGTAATATTAATGTCATCTGACATTACACTGACAATTATTTAAATAATTAAATATTGATATAACTAAATAACTTTTTATTATAATAATTTATGAAGATAATATTAGTTAAGTTAAATGATATTAATATTAGAGATAATTTTCACTTTATTTTTTTAGTAAATAACTAATACAAATACTAAATATTAAGGATTTTGATAACGACAGTCCTAAAGGCTGTGGATATGATTAAAATAAAGTAATATTTCATTTTTAAATATAGTAAACTTGTTTCATGTATGAAAAGTTAAAAACTAATAAAAAGTTAACCACGAAAAATATGATAACTTAATTATGATATGAGTTATGATTACTATCTTTAAATAATAATATTATCATTTTTGTTTTGATCTACAACCCTAAAGAATGTGGTTATCATACCCCAAATATTAATTATTAAATAGAAAGTACTATGAATGAATTCGATGGGATCTCACATTCTCACCATGACTTTGGGCCAAAGTTCTCCTGCCGTTTACTTTTCAAGCCAGAAGGGTAGTTTGGTAAATGCATCTCGCTTTATTTCCGTATTTGAGTTGAGCCGCCTTCTTCTCCCACTGTCTATTAGACATGGGCCCTGAGGACCGACCGGACCGGTCCAAGAAAGACCGCCCGAACCGAACCGGTCCAAGACCGGACCGAGACCGAAAATGACGTAAGCGGTCCGAACCGGTCCAGAACCGGTCCAAGATCCGAACCGGTCCAAAACGGTCCAAGACCGGTCCAAGACCGAACCGGTCCAAACTCGGTCCGAACCGGTCCAAACTCGGTCCGAACCGGTCCAATGCCCAACGGTCGAAGTTCAAAATGCAACGGCTCTTTTTTCGGTCCAAACCGGTCCCCAACGGCTAGTTTCCGATTTTTTTTTTTTTTTTCAATTCTTCCTATAAATACCCCCCATTTGGTTGCCATTTTTCTCCTACACCTTCTCTAAACCACTTATTCTCTCATTCTTTCTTCTTTCTCTCAAGATTTGCTTATAATTTGCAATTTTTCCAATTCAAGGATTTGTTTATAATTTGCTTCAAGAATCAAGGATTTGCTTATAATTTTTTGATTTGCTTCAAGAATCAAGATTATAAAAAATGGCGGGTGAAGGATCTAGCAATTTGAACGCGGGTCGAAGTGATTTCAATATAAATCTCCCGTACGAAGAAGTTCCAAAAACAAATCGAGTTGCGGAAATTTGGAAGGATTTTGTGCAACTCAAACAAAATAACAAAAAATATGCGAAGTGTACGCATTGTGGAGGAATATTATCCGGCTCTAATTCTTCTCTCGCTCGGCATTTAGTAAGTATTCTTTTTTATATTTAAGTTTAGTTTATTTAAATACTAGTTTTTTTATATTTAAGTTTAGTTTATTTAAATACTAGTTTTTTTATATTTAAGTTTAGTTTATTTAAATACTTATTATATTTGTGAATTTAAAATTATAGGAATTCATGAAATTGAAAATATAGGAATTTATGAAATTGAAAATATTGGTGGACAACTTATTATATTTGTGAATTTAAAATTATAGGAATTTATGAAATTGAAAATATAGGAATTCATGAAATTGAAATTATAGGAATTCATGAGCCTAAAACAATTTGATGTAGTTCTAGTTATTCATAACTTAGTTATTCATTCTAATCGTAATACTAGTAGATATAACCCGGAGAGTGGTGTCTAGAATAGTCACGATCGGCTTGTGGTTGTTGGATTTTCCGAAAGGTTTTAAACCGAAAGGATCCTGCCCCCCGACTGACCTGCCTGGCCACTCTTTGCTTGGTAGTCAAACGTATTACTTTAGAATCAATAACTATAGTTTAATACTTGAATTAAATACATGAACTTGGTTAAATATAGTTTAGTACTTGAATTAAATACATGACCTTAGTTAAATATAGTTTACATTACTTGAACTTAGTTTATTCTAATATAAACTTTAAAAAATTAGACTAAATGCTTGGTGCGACAAGCCGCTGAGGTTGAGAGTCAAACTCAAGTTGATGGTCAAACATGGCGTTTCGATGCCGCTTTAGCTCAGGAATTAAGCATGCAGTTAACAATACAAGAAGCATTACCATTTGACTTCTTCTCCCGCCCAAGAGTCACAACTTTTATCAAAAAAGCTTTACAACCTCATTATTCCTCTGTAAGTCGAAGAACTCTTAAACGTAGAGCTATGACAAAATGGAAAATAATATATCAAGACTTAAAGGAATTCTTTACTAGATTCGATGGTAGAGTTTCTATAACCACCGATATTTGGACCGCTCCACATACAACCCATTATTCATTTATTTGTGTTACGATACATTGGGTAGACCCTAATACATGGCTTATGCAAAAACGTATTATTGCTTTTGAAAACTTTCCTCACCCGCATGGAGGTGAACAAATTTACGATATTTTATTAAGGATTTTTAACGGTTTTGGAATAAAAGAAAAAATACTTTCAATCACCCTAGATAATGCTAGCAACAATACAAACGCTATGGGACGATTGAAACGGGTTTTAAACCCAATATGTGACGGGGAATTTTTGCATGTACGTTGTTGTTGTCATATTTTCAACCTCGCGGTCCAAAAAGGTTTGGGGGCTATGGAAACTTGTCTTTTGAAATTTAGAAGATTAAATGAGACAATTTTTAAAAGCGGACTAGTCGCGTTCGAAAAATATGAACATTTTTGTAAAACAAAAAGAAGAAGATGTTTGAGACCTCTCATAGATATGCCCGTGAGATGGAACTCGACTTATAAAATGATAGGGCGTTTGATACAAAATAAGGATTTACTTACCGAATATCATCGAGAACACCTACCCCAATTATATGAAGTACTTACGGAAACTGATTGGATTATTTTAGAAGAATTACACATCGGTTTGGGAGTTTTGTATCAAGCCACAATAATGCTATCACAAACATATTTTCCATCATCTCACTCCGCTATGATAGGTGTTTGTGAAATTTTAAGAACATTAAAGGCTTTTGGTTCTTTGGATCAAAGGTTGGATATGATTACCAACGAAATGTGTGAAAGTCTTATAAAATATTTTAAAGAGTTTCCAACAATTTTTTTGATTGTTTCGGCATTAAACCCTCTTGTTAATTTTAAGGGTGTAACGGAATCTTTAACTACAATCGGGGAAGCATTGGGTCAATCTCCAGATGAGATTACGATAAGTATATCCAAATTTGAAAATAGTGTTAAACAATTATATATGATTTATGATAATGAATGTGCACCACGGGGACAACTTGCTTCCACCCCGAGGTCTTCGACTTCACAAGCATCGGCTTCTCGGCCAAACACTACTTTTAGCATTGGATCGTCTTGGCTTCAAAATGTATCTCAATCAAAACGTACACGAGTTCAATCGTCTTTAGACGAACTTTCCATTTATAAAGAAACTGATTACAGTAGTTATATTGGCACCGAAGATTTTACACAATTTGATGTATTAAAATGGTGGCAAGAAAGAGAAAACGTTGGTCAATTTAAGATCCTAGCCCGTATGGCTAGGGACGTACTAACCGTCCAAGCTAGTAGCGTAGCTTCGGAATGTTGTTTTTCTCTTAGTGGCAGGATTTTAAGTGCACGACGGTGTATGTTGAAGGCCGAGTCGGTGCAAATGGCCGTGATGCTTAAGGACTACTATGATTCTATGGAAAGATGTCAAAACGATGCAGATCTCGAAGAAGGCTTAACTAATCTGGAGGAAGCGATTATGGAAGACGATTACAACAGGGACTTCGCATCGGGAACATCAAACACTAACACTGAAGCTGAAACTGAAGAACCCGAACCCGGCGAAGAATACGTTGACGACACTCAAAATAGAATGAACGCGGGTTCATCATCCAACGTCCACTCGAACGATGTCGCCTATTATGGGAATGTGCCATATACCGACGATAGTTACAACTATTGGAATTTCAATTCCGACTATCCATTTTAGTAGTTGTCTCTTTATATTTTGTGACGTTATTTCTTTCGAACAATATGTATTTTTCGGGTCTCTAACTTGGGGTGATGGCAATGCCGAAGCTCCATTGCTAGAGTTCCCTTTTCTTGTTAAAAAAATAAATTAAGTTTCAACAATATGTAATTTTATTTTGTAATTGTATCGCAATGTTATTTATATGTTTTTATTAACTTGCAATTATATATGTTTATATTTTATAGTTTATAACTTGCAATTTTTTTAAATTAACAAGTCACTTTTTTTTTCAAACAAAAAAACGAATCGAAAACTGGAAAATTTTAAACCGAAACTAAAAAAAACCCGGAAATATCTAAACCGAACCGGAAAAATACCCGAACGAAAAACGGACCGGTCCAGGACCGAAGTCGGACCGGTCCGGACTTGGACCGGTCCGGAAGTGGTCTAGGACCGCCCGAAGACCGAATTTATCGAAATGGTCTTACGCGAAGACCGGTCTGCCGAGGACCGGACCGGCTCAGGACCGACTAGGTCCGGACCGGACCGGACCGGCTGTGGTCTAGGACCGGTCCAGGACCGATTTTGCCCATGTCTACTGTCTATGAAAAAAAAGAAAAACCTTCCGTTAACCTCATTTCACGCGCCGGCGCCACCCGAAGCGCGTGACAGTATTTGCTTCCTCACGTGGCGGAGAGTTTAAGCCATCGCCACCTGTCAACTGACACTGTTGGTCCTACATATACTTCACCTCCACCTTCTCTTTCTCTCTCTATAGTCTATACGTACACACATCAAATCTACGGTTTCACAGAGAGAGAGAGAGAGAGAGAGAGAGAAGAACTGAAAGAAACAGAGAGAGAGATGGGATCTGAGTTGATATACAGAGGGCACGAAGCCCAAACGACATCGGATACCTACTCGCCAAAACCCAACAAGCCATGGCTCTCTGTCATCCGTCCCATTCGCTACATGCTCAGAGAACAGCGCCTGCTTTTTGTGCTCGTCGGCATTCTCATCGGCGGCTTCTTCATCGCCGTTCTTCCATCCTCCAAAACAAACTCCCGCAGTCAGATCATCTACCGAAATGACTACTCCGTCTCTGAAATGGAACAGCTGAACCCGAGACGACCCGTTTACCGACCCGGGTTTGGATCGCTGAATTCAGGTGGAAAGATCCCGTTAGGCTTGAAACGGAAGGGGTTAAGGATTGTTGTGACCGGCGGGGCTGGTTTCGTCGGAAGTCATCTGGTTGACCGGTTAATCGCTAGAGGTGACAGCGTGATAGTCGTTGATAATTTCTTCACCGGAAATAAAGACAACGTCATGCACCATTTTGGAAACCCTAGGTTTGAGCTAATTCGACACGACGTCGTTGAACCGTTGCTACTTGAAGTAGATCAGATCTATCACCTTGCTTGCCCTGCTTCCCCTGTTCACTACAAACACAATCCCGTCAAGACTATTATATCCTTAATTACCTTAAATTCATCATCGATTAGCATAATTTACGTGTTTAATCTTCAATCTGTTTATCCTTTTTCTTTTTTGAATCCTTAACTTCGATCTGCTTCTTACAAGACGAATGTGGTGGGGACATTGAACATGCTAGGGTTGGCGAAGAGAGTCGGTGCACGGTTCTTGCTAACGAGCACCAGTGAGGTTTACGGTGATCCCCTGCAACATCCTCAAGTTGAAACTTACTGGGGCAACGTTAATCCTATCGGTGAGTTTACTTCTCCCGCAAAATGCAGCTGGCAGCTTGTCTTTTTCCTTTTCAAATTTTCTTTCCCGGTAAAGGAATTAACGCGCTGACGTCAAGATCTGTCCGGTGATTCCACGCGTTTCGTCGTGATTTGCGGGTTCAAGTTAAAGAATATAAATTTTCAGTAAATTAGGGCCAAGACGACTAAGATCTGATCGTAATTGCCGTTTTTGTCAGGTGTTAGGAGCTGCTACGATGAGGGAAAGCGGACTGCTGAAACATTAACCATGGATTACCATCGAGGTGCTGGTGTTGAGGTCTGTACTGTAAAATTTAGAAATTGATTTGGTGAAAATTGAATTATGGGATCTTTGAAAGGTATGATTTTGATCTTGTTTATATAATGTAGGTGAGGATCGCCAGGATATTTAACACATATGGTCCTAGAATGTGCATTGATGATGGCCGTGTTGTTAGTAATTTTGTTGCTCAGGTAGGTTGTCGTCATCATCACTTTTCAAACTTTCAATTATCATTTTCTTTAACTTTTTGGCTTCGTTCTCGAGTTTAAGAACAAGATGTTTCTTTTCTTTCAATTCCTCGTACTTATACCGGCTTAAACTTACCCTCCAAATCATTCAATTTAATAATTGCTTCATTAACAATTTGCAGGCCCTGAGAAAAGAACCTTTGACTGTTTATGGTGATGGGAAGCAAACAAGAAGCTTCCAATTTGTTTCTGATCTGGTTAGTATATGACTGACTGACCATATGTCTTCCTTTCTTTTTTCTATTTTCCTGTTTTTTGTTTAATTTTTTATAACAAAGTTGTGGTTGCCTACTTGCCTGTTTGCTAAGGTTTATAATTGTTTTCTGGTTTTCCAATTTTGTATGATTGTTTGGAGTTATATGAATCATCGTCATCTGATGTTAATAGGCTATCCTTTATTGGGTACTTGGTATTTTTAGACGAAATCATTAGAAGAAAAAGAGTTGTAAGGTTCACCCAATTGGTATCCATCAAGAGTCTCTAAATTTAGTAGTTTTGGATTCAAGACTATTAAAAAACTTGTAATTGTTAGTGGTTCAATTTTGGTTGATTTTCTAGTCTCTTGACTTTATATATAATTCGGGTAATCACACAAAAACAGGCTTCTTGATGTGTTCTTACTCTTTGTGATTGCTAAAACAAGCTTATCTCATTATTAGTTAGAAAGTAGGATGCCAAATGATCTTATTTGGGGTGATCTTTCCTTTTAGGTTTGTTTCTTTTGTTAAAGTAGTTGAACACGCCACTATCTATTTCTTCCAAGTGCCGTTGTAAATTAGTACGTTTCCTTTTATGAATTTATTCATGTAAGTTACTTGATTATCGATTATTATTGTTGTAACAATTGGTGTTCCTTTGTTAACGGGTATTTTAAGTATATGATAAGCAATCAAACACTTTCTTCAACTGATATCCTATGTGCCCAAAGTAGATTCTCAAAACTGTTTTGTTACCTCCAAAACACAGATAATTGATTTTTAGAAATGCAATCCCAAATATTATAAACTTATTCATTGGGATTCCTTTGTTAATGGAATTAAACGCGAATTTTAAGTACTTGATAAGCAATTGAACGCTTTTTTCAACTGATGTTAATATGCCTAGAAGGAGTATATATCACCCGGATGGTGTCAGTGACTCCGTGACCAACAAATAGAGAAATTGATGAATCATGACTGTACTGTCCATTGTGTGTCTCTGTGTGTGTGTGTAATGTTTTAACTGATTTGATTTAACAGCATAAAGATGCTACTGGGCACAGGCACCATGTGGTAGACAATTTGTCTCTATGTCAATTAACTCTATGCAGGGCACAAATATTGTCAGAAGTTTTTCTTGTGATGAATTGACACCTCTAATTAATTATTGGCCTTAAAAATTACTCTGCTTTGAAATTGAAGGTGGAGGGTTTGATGCGTTTGATGGAAGGTGAACATGTAGGACCTTTCAATCTTGGAAACCCTGGTGAATTCACCATGCTTGAACTTGCTCAGGTACTTTTCTATTACTAAATTACCAGATTAGATGCTTGTGTGATACACATGTTGGTTTAAAACTGATAAATAAATTTTGACGATATTTGAATAAGTTGATTATCGTTGTTTAATTTGGTCGATCTTCCGATACAAAAATGCTGTTAATTTTAACTAAGTGAAGGGATAGGAGTGTCTAATTAAATTGATTAATGTTAGTCGTTTATTAATATTAATTATTATTATTATTATTTAATAATATAAGTAAGATAAGATTGACCTTAAGGTTATAAAACACTTAAAAGTTTTGGCTAATAGTAACTTCTACCATGGTTTAAACCATCCATTTTATAAAGATTTGTTTTGTTACATTGGTGCACAGGTGGTCCAGGAGACGATTGACCCGAATGCAAAAATAGAGTTTAGGCCAAACACAGAGGATGACCCACATAAAAGGAAACCTGATATCACCAAGGCGAAAGATCTCCTAGGATGGGAGCCAAAGGTGGCTCTTCGCAAAGGTCTACCTATGATGGTGTCCGACTTTAGGCAGCGAATCTTTGGTGATCATAAGGACAGTGGTGCCACTACCACATCAGCTTAAACAACAACCCCTTTATTATACTAGTAACATATGATGACGAGCAGCAGGAAAAGAAGGCGTATACTGTTTTGTCTTTAAAAAGCATCGGTTCTGTTGAACCAGAACCAGTATAGCGGAGGTTATGCACGCTTGACCATTGTTGAGGTTCGAGTTGGCTATATTAGCTTTTCGGGCATGTATTTTCATTATATTAATATTTTAACAGGATTTGGGAACTTAATTGGTATTTTACAAAGATAAGTTTTACATTGTAGCAGGCCACTTTCTCTTTATTATTATATTAATTAATGCAATTTCTTGTGAAAAAAAAAATCTCTCCTTTACCTTTTCTGATTTCTTTGGACAACTCCTGTTACAGATTATGGAAAAATTATATCCGAGTTTGGTACAGTTGGATATGATCAAGGTTGTTAAAATCAATAGTAACACTGATAGTAGGATCTATCATATAATCCTAATAGGCAAAACTTGCTTACTAGACATATGATGTTTTTTTTATTTAGAATCGGAATAGGATTATACTCGCTCGTAGAACTGTATAATTGTAAGATCGTTTCTCAAACTGATCTTGTAAATAAGTTAAAAGTTTAGTTTTGGCTTTAGGAATAAGGTATGATTATGGTGGATCATTTCGTGACACCAAATTGGGGGTCATTGGCTTGAAGTTAGACAATCCGAGTTTTTTTACACTTATAAAGTTAACAATTGACTTGATTAGTTTAGCTCATGATAGTGACTATGGATTTTCTCACTTTACATTATAGGTTCTTTTAGATCTACTTAAGAGAGTTAAGTGAGACATTTCGTGGTGTTAATAACACACTTTTCTATGTAAGGAGTCATCTATTTCTCTTCTAAAGTGCAACAATTTTTTTAGGGCTTTCCACCTAAGTTTCAAGGGTTTAGAAGCCTACAATTTCGTGTTTTTTCTTTGTGAGACCACGCTTAGTTGTCAAGCCGAAGCATTCGGTAGGCCTCAGGTAAATTTGGGTTCCCCAGTACTAGTGCTTCTGGTTCCCTTCCCTTTTCCCACTCCGGCTTTCTACATCAGACTCATCCGAAGTTTTTGTTTTTTTAGAGAGAATAAGTAGAGAATATTTGAGTTGTTTGGGTTGGGTGCTATTTGAGTTTTGGGTAAGAGATAAAAAAGAAATAAAAAAAGATATGACATTTGGGTTGGAAACAAATAAAAAACCACTACGCATGATGTTGTTGCTTGAACTTGTGTTAATACATTGTCAAATATAGGAGGCTAGCACCTATTCGAGATCATGAAACTAATATTCACATGTATATCCATAGAGAGGAACTTTCTTAGTCCTTACACTCATCTATGACCTAATTGGTATAATCCTTTTCACTTATTTCTTTTTTACAACATTATTGTATGTTTTATACGTACATTGATGTGTTGGGAGTGTGGATATATTTGTTTAGGATCTAATTAGTTGCTTCTTGTACATGACAAGAGTAAGATATATTTGTAAACAGTGTGTCTAATAGGTAGTCGCAATTAGTTTGGGTACTATAAACCAGTGTGTCTAATAGGTAGTCGCAATTAGTTTGGGTACTATAAACCATAATAAACAAGTAAACAAAGATGTTTTTCCTATTCAGGTTATCCGGGGATGGCGAGTCATTGACTCAGATGTACACGGCCTAACCAGGGTACCCCATGACCGTTTTCTTACTCTTTCCTGGCCACCCTCAAGATGTTTACCTAGTGAGGTTTGAAACCGTGACCTTTTTGCTGACGAGACGCCTTACCACTATGCCATATTGCTGGTGGTTATTTGTAAACAATAATATTTTCAAATATATATATAGGAAAAAGTTCATGCGAGAACCATTCTTAGTGCAAGAACCGCGAGAACCAATCTTAGCCGTCCAATTTACCCTCCTTCAATGTCATTGCCCACCCATGAATTCCTCACATGCACCCTGCCACACTGTATCCCTCCACGCTCACCATCCACGAAACTTCCCATATCCAAGGAACAACCGAGATTGGTTATCGCGGTTCTCGCACTAACAACGGTTCTCACATACACACACACACACACACACACACACACACACACACACACACACACACACACACACACACACACACACACATATATATATATATATATATATATATATATAGAGACAAAAGTTCAAACGAGAACTGTTTTTCGTACGAGAACTACGAGAACCAATCTGAGCCGTCCAATTCTCCCTCCTTTAATGTCATTGCTCACCCATGAATTCCTCACATGCACCCTGCCACACTTGATCCCTTCCACGCTCTCCATCCATGAACTTCCCATATCCATGGAACAGCTGAGATTGGTTCTCGCAGTTCTCGTTTGAACCCTCCCATATATATATATATATAGACAAAAGTTCATACGAGAACCGTTGTTAGCGCGAGAACCGCGAGAACCAATCTAAGCCGTCCAATTCCCCCTCTTTCAATGTCATTGCCCACCCATGAATTCCTCACATGCACCCTGCCACACCGTATCCCTCCACGCTCTCCATCTATGATACTTCCCATATCCAAGGAACGGCTGAGATTGGTTCTCGCGGTTCTCGCACTAACAACGGTTCTCGCATGAACCCTCCCCTATATATATATATATATATATATATATATATATATATATATATATATATGCAAAAGTTCAAACGAGAACTGTTTTTCGTACGAGAACTGCGAGAACCAATCTGAGCCGTCCAATTCCCCCTCCTTTAATGTCATTGCCCACCCATGAATTCCTCACATGCACTCTGCCACACTTGATCGCTTCCACGCTCTCCATCCATGAACTTCCCATATCCAAGGAACGACTGAGATTGGTTCTCGCAGTTCTCGTACGAAAAACAGTTTTCGTTTGAACCCTCCCCTATATATATATATATATATATATATATATATATATATATATATATATATATATGAAAAAGTTTATTTGAGAACAATTTTTATTGCGAGAACCAATCTGAGCCATCCAATTTTCCCCCCTTCAATGTCATCACCCACACATAAATTCATCACATGCACACTGCCACACTTGACCCTCCCACGCTCTACATCCATGAATTTCACTTATCAAATCAACGGCTAAGATTGGTTTTCGCGGTACTCACATTAAAATCGGTTCTCAAGTAACTATGTTCCGATTTTGGTTATAATGAAGATGTTCAATATAGTCCATATTTAATTTATAGTCCCGACTAATTTTAGCTTTTGGATAATGACATCAATGGTTCTGATTGTATTTTAAAATTTTGTGCGAATGAGCGTTTTCGTAATTCACATATGATGCTTTTACAAATCACATGTGATTGCATATTAAAATTTTAGGACTATGTTTTTTACATGAATTTTATTTAACACAATTATAGATCTTATTAATAAATAGAAATATGATATTAAAGGTTTTATAAAAAACACCATAAATATTTTTCCAACTCAGATTCATCACAAAGCTTTCTAATATAATCTGGTTAAAATTTTGAAATTAGAACAAACGAGATGATCGGCACCCGCGCGTTGCGGCGGGATTAAATGACAAATAACATAAAAACTAACAAACAAACATAATATGGTGTGACATTTATTTTAAAAAATTCATAGAGTTAATTACATCCACCACAACATTGACATTATTAACGTCGCAACCAAGTAAAGATTTTAACAAAAAAATACATAATTTTCATCCAAAAGCATGAAAGAATAAAAAAATGTAATATTTATATAAAGATTCTATTACACCAGAATAAAACAAACTTTGCATAAGTTATCATTGTATGTAACCAACTTTGTTTTTTTGTTGGTAAACAATCAACTTTCATAATTTTCTTATTCTATGCAAACATTTTTTCTGTTTCATATTAAGTTTTCATTGTATAAAATGAACTTTGCATAAGCTATCATTAAAGTATGAAACTTAATTGTATTTATTGATAAAAAACAAAATTCGTTACATAAAATGATAACTTATTCAAAGTTCGTTGTAATATGGTGATATAAACATTCTGTAATATAGGGAGAGAAAACAAAGAAAAAAAGCGTATTAAATTTATATTGAAATGTAGATATAAATAAGACTATTATAAATATATATTTATATCAAATATTATATACTAAAAATATCAATGAAAAATAAAGAATATGTAAAGTTAATAACTTTAATATAATATATAATAGTAGTAAATAAATTTTAAAATAGAATAGAAAATACATTCATGGTATTTATGGAAAAAAGCAAAAAGATGCGTTATCTACAAAAGATGCAAGCTACCCCTGGCTCTTGCTCCACGCACGCACAGGACAAAAAAATAAATATAAAAACTAAACTAATAGAGGAGTCGAACCTTGGACAACGGGGTATAATAACAACGGCCTACCATCTCATCTACAAAACATTAGTTTTACAATCACGGTTGTAAATATTTATAATAGAGCTCTTTTTCCTTTCCTGTAAATTGTATAGTATATATAATTTCTACTCAATTAGCTGAATTTATTCGAATCCAGATCAGTGGAAAATTTTCAAACCCGAACAACTTGAAAAACCCGAAATTCGATTTGATAAACACCCTTAATTCGTTTCTTATGGAACCAATTTCATGGCATAAACCCTCTTATTGTGTCAAGCAATTGGTTTGAATAGTATTCTATATTATAGATCTTGCACCGAAGGCACTAATTTGTTAATATTATTTATGCAGTCCATTGGAGGAAGACGGACAAGCAACTATGTTTTCGCCCAAGACTTCTAGCCTAGTGGTATAAGGTAAATTAGGTATTGATGTTGCTCATGCCATGGGTTGTGGTGAACAAATTAATTTGGGATTAATTTAGGAGGCATTTGGAAAAAAAAAATCGTTCTTTCACTTCAATTTAAAAATTGTTACGACAGATCATGTGTATATATAAGTATGACCTTAGTCTCTTAAGTACACTTCATGAACTGTAACACTGTAGTAAGTGATTGCATGCACTCTTCAGTTGAAACAACATATATATAAACAATCTGGGAGCAGCTGGATGGCTACATGGCTGAATGCAACCGCCGTGCTTTTCTCCCATGGGTGGCGGTAGTCATAAGATTGTCACTTGATCGTTTGTCGAGCCAAGAAATAATGTCACGAAAAACAATATCGATATTGCGATCGGTCTCGCCAGTTGTCAACCCGTGCCACATTCCGGGGTACAGCTTTATGGTCTTGTCTTTACTGCTTGCTTGAGTGTATAAAGCCTTGCTTACTTCTGGATCTGTTACTGTATCAGCTTCCCCATGCAACACAAAGAAGGGGAGTTTGACCTGCCAAAAGTCAACCCGCTGTTCTATTTACAAGACCCAAACAAAGAATTTAATTTAGTCAACGACTGAGGGTAATTGTGTAAAATAACCTCATTCAAGGTGTCTTCAAGGCTTGTGCTAGTTCTAAGCAATTCAAGAGCTGTTTTAAGTCTGGGCTTTTGCTGATAAATCAACTTGTTCCCGCGTATCTGTAGACAAGTGAGTTTACTGAATTACCCTCTGTTGGGTTTTGAAATGTAAAGGGTAGGAAGTAGGATGAGGGGTAGTAATGGAAATTAGCAATGACCTCTTCTCTCTTAAGAGGGTCTTTGAAAGCAGCATCAATGACATCTTTTGTAGGCACAATTTTCCATCTGGGAACCACTTCTGCTACTCTTGTTAGAATGTTTACTACCACTGGGTGAGGCTTCACCTTCTCGGATATCTATTTAAAAAATAATATAAAAATTAATAAATAAATAAATCAATCTAGAGATGCAAATAAGCCGAACCGAATCTCAGCCTGGTATACTGTATACCAAGCTGGACATGTTAATGATTTAATAAAAGGTTACCTTACACATGGGAGCTACAAGAACTGCACCATGCCAGAAATTGGGTTCTTTTTTATGTGCAAGAAGGGCAACTGCACCACCCATTGATTCTCCATACAGAAATCTTCTTTTGTCCCTATATTCTTCTTTTCCTAACACATACAAAATGTGTTTGAATGTGTTTTTGCCTTAGGAATTTTTTATAACAAATTCTAATTATATTAATTTACAAGCATAATGAATTTTGGATCATGAAATAACCAAAATCTGTTTTCTTGTAAACATAATTAACAATGAGATTTAACAGCTTTCATCTTTGAAAGAAAGACTTGATTAGACCTACCAGAAACTAGTTTGAAGTAGCTGCAACAATCGTTTACGATGTCGTCAAACCTTTTGATGTAACAACGTGCACCCATGGACCGCCCATGACCTTCATAATCGATTCCAAACACTCCATACCCGTAGCTCGCTAGCTTGATCCCACATCCTACAACCAGAACATCTTTTTCTTATTTTATAAAGATTTTGAGAACATGGAGAGGGAGTTAAGAGCACACACAGTCATAACTGCTACACTAGCATAACTTATCCATCATTATAGTGATAACTAATATTACTACTTATAATTTTTTATTTTAGTAATTAGTCAAGGAACTTCTGACCAGTTATGATCAGTTTTTGAGACATCATAACTAGAATTGTGGGTCTAGCGATTATGATTGTTAGCAGACATGATCAAAATACAAAAAAAGAGTGTTAACAGAAAGTCAACTAGAAAATTGACAGAGAATTTGAAAGATGGGATAAATTAAGAAGACAATGAACAACAAGATATATATAGCAGAGTTGAAACTGACATGAAAACTTGAATATGAGAAAGTAATTACCTTTCATGAAGTCACCACATTCCATGCCATAACCTGCAAAAGAAGCATTAACAATTGCAAAATCTTACATTAGCATATCTTTAAATTACAAAGGTGTGAGTGTGTGTCTGTGTGTAAAAGAGAGAGCACCATGGCAGAGAAAGACAAGAGCTTTTGGAGAGGAAAGTGGCAGCCATCTGCAAGTGAAAAGCTGAACTCCTCTTGCATTCTTTATATATTCCTGAAAGGGTTCATCAAAACCACCACTCAATATTCAATTTTTATGACAAGTCTTCAATACCCATTTGCTAAAATTCAATTTTTATGAAAAATATCTGCTCAAGCTTCGATCTTTATGATTAAAACCTAACACCCATCTGCTAAATATTCAAATTTTATGCATTGAAATAGCAAGCAAACGAAGGTGGAGGTGTTTTTATCCTGAAGGGGAAACAGAGAGCAAACCTCTTGATATTCGACCTCCATTAATGGCTGTCGTGAAGTGAAATTTAAGGATGGTTATGGAGGAAATTGATGGAAATGTGAAAAACCAACAGGATAGAATCAATAGATTGATAGTGATCCCAAGAAAAAGAAAGATGGAGCTTATCAGAATGTGACGAACTGACGTTTGATTTTTGTTTCCAACAAAGTTTTTAACCGTTGCAGGGACGGGACTGCCCGAGGGGTTAATATATATATATAGATATAAATTAATTAAAAGTAGTTATTATATATGTAACATAAATCGATAAGAGAATTTTGCGTTGCGGGAGCGGGTCAAGCATATGGGATTAACTAATATATATATATATATAGAAATAAGTTCCATTGAGAACCATTTTTAGTGCGAGAACCGCGAGAACCAATCTGAGCCGTCCAATTCCCCCTCTTTCAATGTCATTGCCCACCCATGAATTCCTCACATACACCCTGCCACACTTGATCCCCCACGCTCTCCATCCATGAATTCCACTTATCAAATCAACGGCTAAGATTGGTTCTCGCAGTTCTCGCACTAAAATCGGTTCTCAATGGAACCCTCCCCTATATATATATATATATATATATATATATATATATATATATATATATATATATATATATATATATATATATATATATATATATATATATATATATAAATCAACTAAAAGTAGTTGTTATATATGTAACATAATCGATAAGATATTATGGCTCAAGCGACAATTTATGATTAACCTTGAAAATTAAGATTATCATTTTTAAATTTCTAGAAAGCTACACACGCCAAAAAAAAAAGAATTTTACGTTTTCTATTACAAAATATTCAAGTATTACATCTTTGACTTCTTTGTTCGTATTATTTTGACTGTCAAATAAAAGCCAAAATTCTTACCTCCTATTTAGATAGTATCTTGGAAGTTTAAAAAAAACTTTAGTCACTATAGATGAATAGTCTTATATGTAAATAAATTAATTTAAAAGTATAAAAAAATAAAAAATTAACTATAAATAAATAGCTAAATGAATTAACTAAAAAATAAAAAAAAAACTATAACCTAAAACGAAAAAAAAAACTATTCATAAGCTACTGCTTATTAATAGAAAACACATTTCTTATAAATGTTATGTTTTCAATACAATACAGGAGCCCCATGCCTTGTATATCCTGATTTCAGGCGACATTATGACGTGGAGAATGTTGCCTGCTAATCATTTTTTTCTCCGATGTATTAATTGTCTTACTTTAAACTTTAATACACGGTGAAATTATCAGTATACTATACTATATACGAGTGATGATTAAAATTTAATTCAAAATAATAACAAATGTAAAATAAATATTACTTATATTATTGTCGGAATATTTAATGCATATGTAAAAGTTTTGGTAAATTCTTATTCTTAATTTAATTGAGAATCATTATAAGATATTAACACAGTTATAAGATACTAACACAGTTATAAAATTGTTATCATTCTATTATAAAAAATAGTTAAAGTTGAAACTCAATAAATTGTATTAAACTCTATACATCTTTATGTCATAAGATTTTAAATAGCTTTCATATTTCGATCGACCAGTGATAAATCAATTCATGGAATTTCCATCGATGAGATATAGCCATGTACAATTATAAATCTGTGTAATGCTTTTAAACTTTGAGTTAGGTAAATTAAATAAAAAGATCTTTACGTAACTTTATGTATAAACTAATTTGGAAATAATACTCATCTTTTAATATTAATAAAGACATGCATTAATGAATTTAATTAAACAATTTTAATCTTTCATTTTAAAAAAGTTTAGAAGCATCTTTTAATTGTGCAATCTCAAACTTTTATTTGGTAAAAATTAAGATCAATTTTAACTCTAAAATGCTACATTATGTTTTAGACAATATTAATTGATCAAAAATTAAAATTAAAATAACAATACTTTCTATAAAAATAGTAAAATTATTCCAAACTTCATAGTTTTGTCAACTTTTATTCTCTTTTTTTCTCCAATTGAAGCTCACAGTTATGAAGTAGTTCTATAGAGATTTATGTTATTTATAAATTATAATCTATTGTTGTACTACTATATAAACTATTTAATATTATGTTTTCTTTTTAATTTAAAAGTTCTTAAAATTTAATCAAATTTAATCTATTGTTGTACTACTATATAAACAAAAATTTAAAATTTAATCAAATTTAATCTATTGTTTTCTTTTTAATTTAAAAGTTCTTAAAATTTAAAAGATCTTTACGTAACTTTATTCTCTTTTTTTCTCCAATTTAATCTATTGTTGTACTACTATATAAACTATTTAAAGTTCTTTTACAATTAGTGAAACTTTTATTAAACTACCTTTTTCTCTCAAAGGTGAGAATATAACTCAATTTGTTTCCTTAACATTAAGTTAATCAAGATGTGAATACGGACAAAATCCGCATCCATCATGAGATAAGATCACATGTGTAGCATGTTTGGATAGGGAAGAATCATTAGTGAAAAAAAATATTTTTAGCCTTCTTCTTTCCTATCCTGTTAAAATTTAAAAATGTAAAAAACAAAAAACAAAAAACAAAAAACACAAACTAGGATAGAAAGCCCACACCCGCGTTGTGAAGTGTTTCAAACCCCCCACCCCCTCTTAATATATAAAACAAAGTGGTTGTAAAACATAAAAAAATATTCAAGCCCTGTTTTAAGAAGAAAAACAAGGTCCAAATCATATTAGCGCATGCTCAAAAGTCTAAAAACCATTCAAGCCCTGTTCTTAAAGAAAAAACTAGTGTTAAAGTTTATAAAAATTTAAGCTCTAAGCGGGTCCTAAAATTGAAAACTAAAAGTGCTTTTCACCCAAAGTCAATATTTTTAGTAGTGAATTCTGATAAATCCGATAAAAAGTTGATTTACAAATGTTTAACTATTCATTCATAATCAATATCGTAACTTCATAAGATATTAAGGATTATATTAGAATATATCCATAACACAGGGAGAACGGGTGAAAAGGTAGCCAACCTTATTCAAACAAAGATGGTTACAAGAGTTTTATGCGACATCAATGTTCTATTGAAGTTGAAAGAATGATTCTACAAAGTGGTTTTTAAACCATTTATGTTATATGGATTAGAATGTTGACGACAGAAGAAAGCACAAGTGGAGAAGATGGATGTGACGAAAATAAAGATGCTAAGTTTGAATTGTGGGAAGACGTACACTTTTAGATAAATTTCCGGTTGGAGTTTCTAGAGCCAAACTAGGAGTTAAGTGCATAATTGATTAGCTGAGAGAATGAGGAGTATTTTGGTTTTGTTAC
This sequence comes from Pulicaria dysenterica, assembly GCA_947179395.2. NCBI lineage: Eukaryota > Viridiplantae > Streptophyta > Magnoliopsida > Asterales > Asteraceae > Pulicaria > Pulicaria dysenterica. The sequence continues at coordinate 71,490,303 of OX359288.1, read as the reverse complement.
ATTAAGTGGAGGCAACCGACAAAACTTGTTAGGAGAGTGGAAACTATTTTAGATGACGACATGTCGATATGAGGAAACAAACGCCTATCTCTGATGTTAGAGGTTGATTTAGGATTGACTTGGTGGAGCTTTATAATTCTTAAGGACATGATCTAGGATATGATTTCATGAAGAATGAGAACTAGGGTAGATGAGTAGTAAGAGCATGCGGAGTGGGCTTCGGCATCTGCTCGGTATGCAGACGTGGACTGTTGGTACCGAAGGAAACACCACCCCCCATGGGGTGGTACCGATCGAGAGCATGCTTCTTCAGTGGATAAATGCCGAGAGTGGAGAGGAGAGAGGGAGGAGAGAGGGTATTTTTTTATGAGCATACGAAGCATGAGTAGTACGGGGGGTTAAGCATAAGTGATGTGACGCAGACGTGGCGCGAAGCATGGGATGCTTCTCGGTGTGTATATCCTTTGCTCTAAGGTCTCAGGTAGGAAAGTTTCAGTTAAGGGCTTAGGTCACTAATCTTTCCCTTTCACAGTCTTCTTCTTTGAGGATGATGTTGAAAAAACGGCTCCAAGTATCAAGGGTTTGGTTAAGGGTGTTCAAGTTTTCACATACCTATAAGTTAAGTCTCTCAGTCTTCAAATTACAGTTTGCAATTTTATAACACTCCCACAAAGTTTCCTCGCCGTCTTTGCGGCACCCTCTTCAGAGGTGCCCGAGGGGCACGATCTCTGTCTTTGACTTGGCCTTCGGCCTCTATACCAGATACTAAAGTCCATTCTATGAACTACTGACATGTATCTGATGGCTTTCCGTATTTATTTCATATAGTGACTGACGTCGACGGGACAGGATCGGCTTCCAAGGATGCTTTACATGGGACATCTCGAATTGATCATGATCCTCATTTTCTTTTTGATTCACGTGTTCTATCTTCCAGTATAGATTCCTATATAGTCTAGATTCCTAGTCGATTCTTCCCCTCGTTCCCCCAGTTCCTTGCTCCCGTCCTTGGGACTGGACTGATGACTGCTACCTCGTAGCAGGCTCGATGACTGCCTTTTCTGCTGCTTACCCTGATTCGGTTGTGGATTCCACTTCTTAGCCAACCTACGAACCAACTTACTTTACATCGTTCTCCTTATTAAGATTCCCCACTACACATTGTTTCTCTCATATATGATTGATTGGAAAAGGATTGACAGGTTTCATTAGGGGATCAGGCCTGGTGTTAGAGGTAAAATAAGTTTAATTAATAACAACAACATTAAAATTAAACACACACGCATGCATGCGAAGACACACACATTGAATCCAAGTCGGGTGATGAATTTTACTATCAATTCGAATTTCATTTTGAAAACCAATATGTAAACTTCCTAATCGAGTCAAAAATTGATTTAAAAACCAAACAATTAATTCAAATCAAATTATTTGAATTTATTTCGGTTTGAATTTCTGTTTTTACGAATCGTATTCAAATGTTAAACACGCCTAATATTACTCTTTATATGCTTGAAGCTCATTTTATAAGTTGCATGAACTCTTAACTCTAGCTAGGTGAGATCAAGTTTAAGCATAGATAATTTAATAATAATATGACCCGGCAATTCAGAATTATGCCATCCATGTTGAAAGTAGGAGTCTAATCTACATGAGTTACTCGTAATTGACTCGCAGAGCTACTCGAAACTGGGTTTAAGTTGAGTTGAGCTCGAGCTACTTAAATTGGCTATCAAGTCGAGCCCATGTGATAATATACTCGAATCATAAAGCTCGCGAGCTTTATCGAGCGGTGCCATTTTTCACTTTTACCCTCTATATATGTAACCGTCATAAAGTTTACTTGAGTTGGGCGACGTCAAGCTTGAAATGTTGTGTTTGAGTAACACTAAACTAATAAAAATCATTATTTAATACACTAATTGTGAGAGTCAAGTCGAGCTTAGCTTGATAGTGTCAGTTTTCTCATCAAGCTCGAGCTTCGAGTTTCTTAATCAAAGCCGTCTCAACTCGACTCGGATTGATTATACACCCTAATTGGATGAGTTCATGCGTTTAGCCCAAGACATGAATACAGTAGCTATCATAAGAAAAAAAAAGCAAGAGAGACGATTATTCATGGGAATAACGGTATCTATCATTCCAAAAAAAAGTAAACACATAGCTGAAAGTTGTTAAATTAGTTCATGACTTTGTAGCTCAACTATATTACTAAAACTCTGTTAAGACCATTATTTGGAGCAGGATGTTTCAGATTGCTCTTGATTGGTCAGCAATAGCACAAAATCCAGAAAGAAAAGCAGTCATCACTGCAACCTGCTTCCAGTTTCGGGTTCCTGCACCAATGGCTGCCCCTGCAACCCCACCTGCAACTAGAGCATTCACCTGTTTGAAACCAAACTGCTTTAATGCTCATTATATATCAATGGTAAAAAGCTAAATGCTCAGACACCTAGCATTCTAATCACAATCAAATGAGCAACATGTGCAAATATGTATGCAGCTGACCCAATCACTTTTCCTGCGGTATCTTCGCATCCCGCAGCGCGTAAACGAGAAAACTCCAGCAAAGAGCCCTAAACAGGATAACAAGGAAATGCATATCACAAATGTGACTTGAATAAGACAAATAAATTGGATGATTGAAGCAAAATGAGAGAAGCAGAAGAAACATCCTGAAATGAGTAAATTAAGTTACCAAAACACAAGATTAAGTCTACAAACAAGAATAGCTGAGGTGTGAATGGGAAGAAAACCAAATCTCTGGAAGATTATACAGACCCGAAAAGTGTTAGTAAACTTGTTTTTTTCACCCTATTTTGAAAAAATAATTATACAGGATGAGTTGTATCTATGTGCAAGTCTTATGTCACGAGGACTGTAAAATTGGTACAAGGAAGACTATTTGATGTCAGACAGATGGAAATTGAATTGAAATACTGAGCATTAGTGACACTAGTCTTCATGCAAGTAACACCTTTTTTTGCAAGTGTTCTTCAGTTGAGCAAACCAATGATTGGAATAATCTAGGAGTTTAAAAAACTGGAAAAGATGGGAAGGTGGGCAACTTTATTTCACAGAGTTGCTGATAACAGTCTAGATAAAAAAAATTGTAAACTTGGAGAAAAAAGCATCCATGAGATTACCACATTGAAAGCCATATTTACCAATGGTCTTGGCCTGCAAGTGACAAACAATATGAAGCCATTAAGCAAATTGGAATTACAAGTACATACAGTGTAGGTGTGTCATGTTTGGTTATTAAATCAAGTGAAGTGGACCATAGTACCATACTACATTAACGAATCCATCCTGCAGTTTTGGATCCTCTCATTACTAAAAGTAGATGCATTTTCTCTCTTAAGATTCAAAATTGATGAGTTACGAACTTACAGTTACCAATACTTTGTAATACTTTAATTGCAATATTCAAGTAGAAGTAAGAAATTCATGTCAAATTTTCAACTAAAATAGGCATCCACTCCTAGCTACAGCCAGCTGCATGTATATCTGAATTGTAATCAGGTGGTTATTATGCCAAATAAAAAACATGCCTCAAAGAAAGAACGAATGAAACTTACCACAAATGAAGCACGCGGAATGCCGCTCAGCCCTGAATTGCATTTAGAAAATAAGCAGTTTAAAAAGTGAACATTTTCCAAGTGCAGATTTTAATGCATATATAGGGCTCCACTCATACCAGTAAAATCAATAAACACACTCTTCTAAGTTCTAACTCCATAACATAGAGATCACTAATAAGAACTGGCTACAAATATACTGTGATAGAAATTTCATCTGTAAAAAACTGCAAAAGTCTTACAATTGATCATCTGTTATGATGCAAACCTATAAACATGCGACATGAGCTAACAGGTGATTATCACATGGGCTATAACTACAGGAGGCCGACTACCATGTTCGAAACAACCACTAACAGTTAAACTTTTGTTAATATGTTTAAGCGAGAAAGGCGTTTGTGGCTAATATCGTTGTCTACTGTTACTACTTTGTTCAAGTATTATGAGTAATTAGTGATTGTTTCTTCAATCCAACTGGGTTCTGGAAATTGATACACAATAATTGGTATCAAAGCAACGATTCTGGCTTAAGTCTTAATTCAAATGACATTCAACTCCTAAGCAGTTCCAATCCAAGGCTCGAGTATTTTTGTTGGAAAGAAGTAGAGATGATATTGCAAGAACAACGTGAAAGTAATGATATTGCAACTCCTCTTATAATCTTATATCATTTGATGCTTTATCTCACATAATGCATTCCAAACTATGAAAGTAAAAAGGGCATTGAAATCATAAATTTGTTGTCACATTGATTGATAGTGGTAGTACACACAATTCTTCAGACTTTGACACAGCAAAATACTTGGGATTTCAATAAAGAAAGGAATGTATGTATCAGGCAAGGAAAGTGGCAGTAAGGGGCTCTACAAACATGGAATTTCAGTGGATGGTAAGGAAACAATTGTCTAGGGTCACATGTACACCTAATGCTCAACTAGCTTCTACGGTTTTGTGTGTGCGTCACACAATGAATTTTTCACTTGGAAACAAAATAAGAGCAGTGTCAAATGCAAAGTAGTGAACAACAGTTATGGAAACCCTTATTGGAGCAGTATACAGATGTGTTTGTTGTGCCTACTAAATTACCTTTTAAGAGAACACATGACCATGTGATTGCACTCAACGCGTGAAGGTAAGTCCCTATAGACATCCTCCCACACGAAAAGATGCTATTGAAACTATGTTCAAGAGTTAATGGAGCGATGGAGGCAGGAGTGATAAGGAAGTCATGTCATAGTCATTCTCTTCCTTGGTTATTATGGTAAAAAAGGAAGACAATATATGGAGGATATGTGTATATTACAGAGACTTGAGAAGGCATACCATCAAAGATAAGGTCTTCATTATGCGGAGCTAAAGTGTTTCAAACTTGGATCTAAGGCCAAATTACCATCGATGATGTTCAAAAAAATGCATTGGAATTGCTGGTAGTGCCTTTTGGTCTTACAAATGCTCCGTCATCATTCCACACTCTCATGAATAAACTATTTGCTCCTTATCTTAGAGAATATACTTTTATTTTCCTTGATGACATAGTAGTGTACAATTCCACTTTCAATAACACTTGCAGCACATGGTGGTGGCCTTACAAACAATGAGGCATCATCAGTTGTATGCGAAAATGAGTAAGTGTGTTTTTAGCACACAAAAATGAAATATTTGGGACATACGCTAAAGAGGGGTTTCTACTGATCTAACTAAAATGACTGCAATGCTAATGGCCAGTTCCCAAGACAATCTAACAGATACAGGGGTTCTTACGGTTGACCAGCTATTATAGAATGCTTGCCAAAAATTATGCTTTAGTTTAGTAAGTAAGCCTTTACAGAACCGTTGGAGACTTGGAGGAAAACTTCTTTACATGGTATGAAATGGCACAAGTAGTTTTTAATCAGCTCAAATTGGCTCCGTCTACTACTCTTCTTAAATTGCCAAACTTTGGTCAAGAACTCAATCACTCATTGTGGAGGCATATGCCTCTGATGAAGGAATTGGAGTAGAGCTGCAACGAGGTAGGCATCTTATCACATTTCTTGGTGGGTAATTGGCTCCAAAACACCAAGCTTTGCAACCTATGAAAAGATACTATGGGAAGTGGTTTGTGCGCTTAAAAAATGATGGGGCAAACATTTGGGTAGACACTAGTGATCACTTTAGTCTCTAAGTTTCTACTTTTTTTTGGGAACAAAATCTAAGTATCTATTTGAACAGAGATCAATATACCTTCCACTCTTCCAGATTAAGATTGGAAGGGAATGAAAAAGGTAGTAAGGGAACTTGTGAGAAACTGTTTAGTAAGCCACAGAAATAAACCTGATTTGGCTGCTTATCCTGGGTTGCTACAACCTCTACCTAGGCCACAACATGTATGAATTGATCTTACAGTTGATTTAATAGAAAGTACAGAGTTGTATGAAGAATTTGGTGGATAAGCAGTTAAGCACACAATTGACAGGATATTTCAGGTAGGTCAATGGGTGTTTGTAAAATTGCAGCCTCATTGCCAGATTATTTTGAGATTAAACAAGCGACATAAACAGATAAACTCTTGTAAAGACTACGGACCATTTCATGATATAATGAAGGCGAGTCAGGCGGCTTATAGGCTATTACTCATGTGTCCCAATTAAACAAGTGTCATAAACTCCTGTGAAGACTACGGTGCAGCTACGCCTGTGTATTTGTTAATACAATGTTCAGATGGGATTACATTGGAGTTAACACATAACATCAAGACTCAATTTCTAGATTCACACATGGCATGAGCTAAGTAGTGAGTGGCAGGTGATAATGGCATGCGTTATGACTAAGGGAAGCTAACTAGCATGTGTAATACAACCAATCAAGCTAAATGTTTGCTAACGTGTTTAGGCGGGAATGGCGATTAGTAGCTAGTGTTGTGATTTGTTTACAGCTACTAGTATAGAGTGTGTGTGTGTGTGTTTTGTTTTAGTGTTGTGTTTTCAAGAATTCTAAGAGCTCTCTATTCTTCCTGAACATTCAATAAACCATTCTCACTTGTCTAACTGCTTTGAGTTAGTCTTGCTTGTTCAAGTATTCCAAGTAATTACTAATTGTTTCTTTAATCCAATTGGATTCTGGAAATTGGTACACAACATCATCTTTAAATAAATGAGTTTGCCATTTGAGGCGAGATCTACCAAAAAAATCCTAAAGGTCTATTGCAAAAAACAAAAAACCCAAAAAATCCATTAGCTAAAGTGTCAAAATAACAACAAATCATATCAAATATTTGCATTTGGGAAATCCAACAGTTCGAGTCGAATATCAATGTGAAACTTTTACTCCACGAAGCAAATAGGTAGCAGTTGGTTTACCTATTTGCTTGGCATCATAGGAACCAGCACACGAACCCCAGATTAATCCGCCCTGCGAGATAGAGATTTTGATTAGCAAGTGTTAAAACTATGTGGTTGTGTAATGATTAGCATATATATATAAACAAACGGGTATTAGGTTTTGCTTACAGTTCCGACGCTAATGATGGATTCGACGGCAATAGAAGAGCAGGGGACGTCGTTGTACCACTCTGCGTCCATCAGCGGTCTGCAGTTTTTGCCCGATGGCGTTGCTCTTGCACGCCATTTGCGATAATTTCAACTGCAACCCTCGTAGAAAACAGGGGTGTTTAAAAAAACTTAATAATCCAAAAACATACTCGAGTAATCGAAACCGAAAAAACAGATACCGTAAAAATTTAGGCATTTGGTTCGTGAAATGGAATTGACCGAAATTAGAATTCGTTAAGGAATTGGAATCAGAAAGAATTGGAATCGGAAGGATTCCAACGGAATCCGTTCCTTCGTGTGTTTGGTTCGCGGAATTGAATAAAATTCTAAATTTCAAGTTTTGTGTGGTTTGCAAATGAATTGGAATGTAATTAATAAAAATGAAAAACCTTATGCCCTACCCACCCCCACCCTACCCCCACCCCATACCCTACCCCCTACCCCACCCTCCCCTACTTACCCAACCCCAACCTACCCCTACACCATCCCTTACCTACCCACCCACCTTATCCCCACCCACCCCACCCTACCCTACCAATACCCTAACCCTACCTTACCCCCTACCTACCCACTCCATACTACCCCATCCCACCCTACCCTACCCTACCCTACCCCCTACCTACCCACCCACCCTACCCTATGGTGGTGACGGTGGCGGCGGTGGTAGTTGATGGTGGTCGGCGGAGGTGGTAACAGTCGTGTCACGGTGGTGGCGGTGGCGGGTGGCGGTGGTCAACGGCGGTGGTGACGGTGGTGGTGGTTGGTGGTGGTCAGCAGCAGCGGTGGCGGTTGCGGTTGGTGGTGGTTGGCGGAGGTGGCGGTGGCGGTTAGTGATGGTCGGCGACAGTGGTGGCGGTTGGTGGTGATCGGTGGCGGTGGTGATGGTGGTGGCGGTTGGAGGTGGTCGGCGACGGCGGTGGTGCGGTGGTAGTGGCAGTGGTGATGGTGGTGACGGTTGGTGCAGGTCGGCAGCGGCGGTGGCGGTCGGTGGTGGCGGTGGCAGTTGATGGTGGTCGGCGGTGGTGACGATGGCGGCGATGACTGTGGTGGCGGTGGCGGCGGTGGTTGGTGATGGTCGGCGGCGGCGGTACGGTGGTGGCGGTGGCGGTGGCGGTTGGTGGTGGTCGGCGGCGGCGGTGGCGGTGGCGGTGGCGGTGGCGGTTGCGGTTGGTGGTGGTAGGCGAAGGTGGCAGTGGCGGTTAGTGATGGTCGACGACGATGGTGGCGGTTGGTGGTGGTCGGCGGCGACGGGTGGTGGCGGTTGGTGATGGTCATCGGCGGTGGCGGCGGCGGTTGGTGGTCGGCGGCGGCGTCGACCGGTGTCGTTTTGTTGAGGGAGAAAAGGTTTATTTGAAAGTATCTCCTTGGAAGGGTGTAATCAGATTTGGTAAACGCGGAAAGTTGGCTCCCCGTTACATTGGTCCTTTCAGAATCAGACGAGTAGTCAATGATCAGACAGTTGCTTTGGATCTTCCTAATGAATTAGCGGGTATCCATGACACTTTCAACGTATGTTATTTGAGGAAATGCAATGTAGAGGATCAGACACAGGTTCTTCCGATTCAGGATCTTCGCGTGGATATGAATCAGAAACTTATTGAGGAACCAATTGAACTACTTGATAGTAAAGTCACTAAATTGAGAAAGAAACAGATACACATGGTTTTGGTCAAGTGGAAGCATAGTTTAGGTTCAGACTTGACTTGGGAGACCGAAGCTGATATGAGGACTCGTTATCCTTCCTTGTTCGAGCGCGAAGAGATTCCGAGGACGGAATCTTCTTAAGGAGGGTAGATTTGTAACACCCTCTTTACCGGTCTAGATTAATTAAGGTAATTAAGTTAATTGACCTTGAGATTTATATTTAATTATGAGTATTTCTTGCCATGAAGTGTTATTTAATAATTAATTGTATTATTTGTTTTATTTTTATTTTATTTTATTTAGAAATAATGTTTTATATGAGGTGGATGGTGGAGTATTTTAGTCAACAACACTCATACCTCATTTCTTGTAAAAGTGAACAAAGTGTGTTCTTGTGTGCTCTCGGCCGAGAAGAAGAAAGAAAGAAAGAAGAACCATTCAACAAGTTGATTTTTTTAATCTTGCTTGTTAATTGATTACTGAAGTTCATAACATTATTGAGGTTATATTACTAATTTATGATCTTAGTTGTTAATTGTATTCGACTTTATATATATATGGAATCCGATTGTTCTTGATGATTTGATAATCATAGGATGTATGCATGTTAGAATTAATTGATAGATTATGATCACTACATGTTTATATGATTCCTGGAAGCTTAACTTATCTTGTATGCTTAGAACCAGTTTAGAATTTAAGTTAGAATTGAAAATTGATCTGAGTTATGACTTTATCGGAATCTATGTTATGAATGTCTCGGATTTGACATGGAATTGATGAATTCCGATAAAATATTCTCGGAATAGGTGATGAATCCGAGCAAATTAATAGGATTTGTATTAATACCGATAAAAGATGAATTGTTAGCCTTAACATTTTTCTCAGATTTGATTTTATCGGAATTGTCTATTTTTCTCGGAATTGGACATTCTCTCGGAATATGATAAATGCCCTAACACTTTTATCGGAATTCAATTTGATCGGAATGTGCCTTTTCTAGGAATTCAATTTGATCGGAATGTGCCTTTTCTCGGAATTTAATTTTCTCGGGATGTGCCTTTTCTCGGAATTCAATTTTCTCGGGATGTGCCTTTTCTCGGAATCTAAGTATGATTTCATCGGAATTGGATGTTATCGGAATTGACCTTTCACTTGGAATTCGATTTCTATCGGAAATGGACTTAATCGGATTTTGGGATTTTAAGAGTGATTCTTAGCAATCAAACTATGATTTGATACACATGAAATATATATATGTGATATTCATGTGATGTATGAATAAATATGATATTTATTATGAATCAGTATGGTGAATTGAATACTGACTTGTGTTCACTTAATCTCAGGAACTGAGAAGACTCGGTGAGTTAGTCAACTGAGTGTGCTACAGCCTTGCTGACTGTGGTGAGTGAATTTATATCCTGATGGTACAGGATGTAACATCTTGATTGATTATGTGCTCATTGGATATGTATACATGTTATTGTGGAGGTCAGCCGTGACAGTTTTGTAGGCTGGGCTTGTTGCTTGGGGATTTACAGTATCTGATCTTGAGGTGCATCTGTTGCACTCAAGGGTGCTTTTACTGTTATCCATGTTAGCAGAGCTATCGGTAAACCTATGCTTTGGCCGACATTTGGTTGTAGGTGGTTGCAACACCGCCGGTCCTCTTGAGTTTGAGATTAACTTGTTGGGCTGTTAGCCTTGTACTTTGTGTGATATATGTCCCTCACTTAGCTTTGTGCTAATCCCCACTAGATTGTTTTGCAGATACTCCATGGTGAGTTTTGATGCTGATGACTGGGAATATGGACAGACCAATACTCTAATGTCCAAGATTTTGTATATAGCCTGTTTTTGTAAATCAACACTGTAGTGGTATTTTGTAAATGATAACCATTCAAAGTTGTATAAACTCTTGATTTTAAATCTAATTATATGTAATTAGCTTTCGCACGCAGTTTATTGTTAATTAAAAAGTATAGTGTTACATAAGTTCAAAAGGGTTAGTTTTATTGTTGAAAGATTCTATTTGGCAAAGTTTATATTGCATATACATTTGGCTTTTTTTAAACAAAGATATATTATAAATGCATCTTAAAATAAAGAAGGATCAAAAGTCTAAAATCCAATTTATAATTTACTTATATATTTTTGTTATATTATAGAATTTTTAGGGAGGACTCATTTTTTTACTTTTATTAGGACCTTTTATATATTTAAACCAGATCTGAATATAACTGGAATACCATATCTATATATATAAAAGGCATGCAAATTTTCCTAAAATAACCATAAATTAAAACTCAATCAACCAATCACAAACTTCAATTTCAAAATTATTCAATTTCAAAAACAATTTTAAAAAGATTAATAGGGCATCAAATTCCAAATCTAAATTAATTGGGAGGGACCTGAATGAAAATTATGAGAGGGTTTTATAAAACATGTGAGGGGTTTTTAAGAAAATGTGAGAGGGTTTTGTAAAAATTGTATATTAATGTAATTAATTATATGGTGTTATACATTATGTTTAGTAACTTGTGATACATGTTGTTTAGAGAAAAATAATTATATATTTACGATCGTCTCATTTTTATCTACGTTTTGGTATAAATATTATTGTAATATGACACTTTAGTATATTTTTGTTTTTTTTGTACGTTATCCATTAATAGTAGTACTTTAAAAAAATTTGTTATTGTCTTTGTTACAAATTCTCAAATGTAAATTTTTGGTGATATTTTATTATTTTTATCTGCAAATTTTAATATCTCAAAACACTTCTGAAACACTTTTACACTTATTTTACTATACATCTTATAATTTCATACCATCAAATTTTATACTTTTCTTTAAACATCCCCGTGTATTTACACGGGGCAATAAACTAGTTTTAACTAAATAAAGTTAGATTATTTGAAAATGCTTTAGGCAATATATAACTCAGTTAACCTATTTTCTTTTAACTATTTTTTTTCAAAATAATATTTGATAAAATGCAACGAGAACTTGCCTAGTTTCATATAATCCTCTTAAAGTTACCACATGGCCAGGGGCGGACCTGTGTAGGACGGGGGGGGGGGTACGGGACACCGGTCTTTTTTCAGTTCGCAGTATTGAGTATCGATTTTTTAAGACGGTGCTACCGGTAAATTTTCGGGGTGCACCCAGTGATTTTTTAAATACAACCATAACCTACCAAAACTAAAAAAAATATATATAAGTTTAATAAATTTTAATCTTGTATTTTATATACCTTAAAATATTATAACATTATAATTTTATAAAAATAGACTAATAGTTATAAAAATAGAAAATGGGCTAATTTTAGAGGTTTGTGTGCATTGAGCTCAAGATTACATGAAAGCCTTAGGCCTTGGCCAAGCCCATAGCTACTTCTAAAACTTTGCAAGGGATGAAGGGATCAACATTTGACATTTTGACCATAAAAAAAAACGACCAGCCGTCCAGCCCTTCCCTTCTGTCGACTGTCGCTACTGCCGCCCTTTCTGCCGAGGTTCTGCCGTCGCCTCGCCGTGAGCCGTCGCCGGACGCCGTCGCCGGCCGCTGTCTCCAGGTCGCCTCGCCGCCCCAACTTGCGCCTGCGACCTGCCTTTCCCCTCGCCGGCTCAGCTGTGATTCTTCCCAAAGTAAGTTTTTTTACCCTAAATTTATTAAAACTTGTTTTTTTGCTCTAATTTTTAAAATTTTGAATTGTTAGTTGATTAAAACTTGTTGATTGAAACTTGTTAGTTGATTAAAACTTGTTTTTTTTGCTCTAATTTTTAAAATTTTGAATTGTTAGAATGTTAGTTGATTGAAACTTGTTACTTTGTTAGTTGATTAAAACGGTTTTGGATATGCTAATTCAAGAGTTTGGCGACCGTTTTAACGAGATATCAACCGAATTACTTGATAACATGTCCGCTTTGAGCCCGTTTGGTTCTTTTAAATTCTTTGATGCATCAAAGATAATGAAGTTGAGTGAAATGTATCCTTGTGACTTTGATGCCGTGGAAAGAATTCATCTTGAGCTAGAAATAGACGTATATCATGAAATTGTAACTAAAGATGAAGATTATGCTAACTTGAAAAGCATTTCCGAGCTTGCAAGATTGATGGTGGAAACCGATAAACATATTAACTTTCCTTATGTTTATCGGTTAATAAAGTTAGTTTTAGTTTTGCCCGTCGCAACTGCAACGGTTGAACGATGCTTCTCCAAAATGAAGATTATAAAGTCGGACTTGCGTAACCGGATTGGTGATGATTTCTTGAGTGATTGTCTTATTTGCGGGGTAGAAAAAGAAGCTCTTCACAATGTGACGAATGAAGCCGTAATTGCACGATTTCAACAAAAAGAACGAAAAGAATATTTGTAAAAGGTAACTTCTAGACTTTTGTACTTTATTTAATATATCGTTATTTTTAATTTTTTGTAGTCGTTATTTATGTTTTCGTCATTAACTTGACCCGATTAACCCGAACCCGAAATAAAAACCCGAACAACACTCGTAATCTTAATTAGTTTTATTTTTGTCAAATTATGGTGCCACCGGTCCCCAGAAATCCTAGGTCCGCCACTGCACATTGCCATCGATCATTGCACTCACGAGGGGTCATCGTTTGATGGGCGTCAAGTTAGTCGAAGAAAACATAAAAGGACTTAAACACACTTTAATTACGAAAACGCAATAGCATCTTAAATAGGTAACAAAATTGTTATTAATTATATTGTCTAAATAATTTTGTTCTTCAATTGGGAGGACCATTCATTCAAATAATGAATGAAAGTGCCTTATAGGCATATGCTAAAATCAACTTTTCTTTTCAATTATTAATCTAGTTAGCTCCCAAGACCCAAATTCAATTCACGTACTTTATTGCTTGCCCATCGTGTAGTTAAATTTATTAAAATATATTTTAACTTATCATATTTTACAGTATGTATTGAACTATAAAATTTCTATTATGTGTATCAAATATTTAGTTTGTCGTTTTTATATGTAATAAAGTTCATATTATATATACTAAACTTATACGTTTTTCTTGATTTTGTATGTAACACAAAGTATATATAATAACAACTTATTAAAATTTTGATATATACAAGATAAAATTTTAAATTTCAATACACCTAATAGCAAAACATGAGAAAATCATATAAAATAAATTCAAAAACATTAAAATAAGAAAAAATATATATCTTTATGAAATAAGGTGTGAGAATGTAATAAGATTTTAAAACTTATGTTGATGTGGTGGATAAAGTGTGAGAGAATGTGACAGTGAAAGAGTATATTTTAAATAAATAAAAAGTTAAAGTAAATTAAGAGAGTTAAATAATTAAAAATATTGAGTGGATGAGATTAATTTATATAAAAAGAAGGGTGGAGATTAAAGTAGTCTTAATAATTTGAAGGTTGTATATTATGCATACTTATTTGAACTACTTAAAATTAAGTAGTCTTAATAATTTGAGGAGAGAGAAACATAAATGCATTATATAGTAGTAAATATAATGTTCATATTTATAATTATAAAAAAAATTTGTATCTTTTAAGATATATAATTTAACCTTCTCTACACTTAAGAAGTGTAGATTAATTTCTCATGCTTCCTTTAAGTGAACAAGGGCGAAAATTTTTGGCCTAAATACTAACTTATTTTTCTATGAACATTATTATAATTTTTTACTTAAAGTTATAGTCGTCTTATAGACATTTATAAGTGCGAAAAACTTAATATTTTTCCATACAGTTATAGACCAAGATGCGAAGAAATCAAATATTTATATATTGATTTAAATTTTTTAATCTAATTAAATTTATTTTGTTATTGTTTTCATGTTACAAATTATGTCTTCTTTAATAATTTGGTTTATGTAAAGTTCACAAATTGTAAGTTTAAAAGTCTAATATATATAACAATAGCTGTAAAATTAGATACATCTGAATGTAATTTGCCTAATTCCTAATTGTATAATGACTAAGCTCGTTTATTAGCACGTTCATCTCATAATATACTATATATCAATTAGCATAGAAAAAAAGACATTTATCATAATATATTGCAAGACATATTAGTAAATTAATCATAAAACCATGAGATATTCAAATCTCGTAAGATTTAGTCATGTGATCCACTAGTCATCGTTTTTAAACTAACTAATTAGTGTGTGTGTGTGTGTATATATATATATATATATATATATATATATATATATATATAGGGGAGAGTTGTTGAAGAAATTGGACTTTGGGAGATAATGAGAGAATAAATCTTAGTCATCCATTACTTACGATCTCAATTCACCCGTCGCAATTTATGATAATCGCAATTCATAGTTAGGTTATAAATAAATTAAAGTGCTAGATATTAGGGTTGAGAACGGCTGAAATGCCGGACCAAAATCTGAAATCTATAATAGACTAGGACCGAAGATTGGACCAACGAGTACGTCTCAGTCCAATTTGGTTCGGTTTGTTGGTTTTTTTGTTCTCTTGGTTGTTTTATACAGTGTATCAAACAAAACCGGACCGGACCGGAAAGAAACCCGAATTCTATAAAAAACAAGGACCAAATATAGGACTAGTCCCGGTCAGGTTCGGTCTGGTTCGTTGATTTTTTCGGTCTATCAGATCGTATGTTCACCCCTACAAGATATAGACCGTCCGATCAAATCAAATGAAGGGTGAAAATTAAGTCTCTCATTCTCACAATTATTTGCATTCTCAATGTGTGTATATATATATATATATAGGGTGTGGTTAAACAAAGAACCTCCCTTAAACAAAGAACCTAAAGAACCTTCCTGGTGATAATATGTGGCACATTGTTTAGTGCAAAAAAGGAAATTAAAAAAAAAAAAAATCGGCGCCTACAGCACCCCAAGGAAAAACTTATCAACAAACTTAAAAAAAAACCCATTTACTTTAAATAATCATAACTCGTTCGTTCTTAACAATTTTAACATAAAAATTATACCGTTAGATTCAGTTTTTCGTCATCTTTCAAACAATACCAGACTTGATATATTTCTAAAACTTTTTTTTTTTTGAAATGCAAAGTTTGCATTTTGAGTTGTGTTCATTCAAACTCAAAATGCAAAATCCGTAGTTTGCATTTTGAGCTGGGTTCATTCAAGCCCAAAATGCAAAATCCGTAGTTTGCATTTTGAGCTGGGTAATTCAAGCCTAAATGCAAAATCCGTAGTTTGCATTTTGAGCTGGGTAATTCAAGCCTAAATGCAAAATCCGTAGTTTGCATTTTGAGCTGGGTAATTCATGCCTAAATGCAAAATTCGTAGTTTGCATTTTGAGCTGGGTTCATTCAAGCCTAAATGCAAAATCCGTAGTTTACATTTTGAGCTGTGTTTATTCAAACCTAAATACAAAATGCAAAAAACGAAAACGTACATGCTGCCCAAATGCAAACAAATTTTTCATGTTAAAATTTTTTTAGAAAAATATGGGAAGAGTGATCTTGTTTGAAAGAGGATTAAAAAAACTAAAAGATTGGTATAATTTTTTTGATCAAATTCACAAAACTGAAAAAGTTATGACAATTTAAAATTTTTGGGGGTTTTTTTTAAAAAAATCGAGGTTGTTGGGGGGGAATTTTCCATGTTTACCCTTTTCTTCCTTAATTAATACATAATAATTACAGTTTTGCCACCAATCAATCTATCCATTGATTTTGATGATCCAAGGGTCCAGATTGGTTCTTTAGGTTCTTTGTTTAACACATGGTTCTTTATTGATCCAATTTCTATATATATATATATATATATATATATATATATATAGGGGAGAGTTCATGCGAGAACCGTTGTTAGCGCGAGAACCGCGAGAACTAATCTCAGCCGTTCCTTGGATATGGGAAGTATCATGGATGGAGAGCGTGTAGGGATATAGTGTGGCAGGGTGCATGTGAAGAATTTATAGGTGGACAATGACATTGAAGGAGGGGGAATTGGACGGCTTAGATTGGTTCTCGCGGTTCTCGCGCTAACAACGGTTCTCGCATGAACTTTTGTCTATATATATATATATATATATATATATATATATATATATATATATATATATATATATATATATATATATATATATATATATATTCCTTGACTCTCATTTTCTCTTTTTGTCCATTTCGGTTTATCACAATTACAATAATAATCTCTTTTTTATTTTAAATAAAAAACGACATATACTTTCTATTGTTTACTTTTTTTTTTGAAAAGCCACTAGGAATGATTTGAAGTTTACTATATATTTCTATTGTTTACTTATTATGAATTTTCACTTAATATAAATTTTAAGTTTACAAGAGTGAGTGATAAGAACGGGAGAGAGCCACTAGGAATGATCGTTATCTGCCGTTGTTTTAGCTAGCTAGAGTACTATATAGTCGGAATCAATTATGTTAGTTGTAATAGGAATAATTATGGAAATGAATTGCACATGCAGGGATTAACTTTTTGTTGATGCTAGGAAATGGTGGTCATAGGATCATCATAGGGTAGATGGTGGTAGATCTACGCAACGAAAATCAGAAACCCTAATATGAAGTTGTCGCCCATGACAATGTCCTGGGTAGCAAAAATGAATGAGAAAGGGATAAGTTTTTTCTTAAGAAAGCCGACCAAATAGTATGAATGATTTGTAGTATTATGTACGATGGTAGACGATGTTATAAGCATGTGAAGTAGAGGCAAAAATATATTTTTTGTTTTTCTATCAAAGAAAAAGATTTAACTACTATGAAAAATAGAAAATAAGAAGATGTAATCTTATTTTGTTTTATTTATTCATCTTATTTAATAAAAATATCTACGTTAAATACATTCCATGTAGAATTATGTTAAAAACGGCATCACAATTACTAATTATGTAGCTAACATAATCAGTCGAACATATTAGAAATTAAGTTGTTTTCGTCTTTGAGAAAAAGATTTTAATGATTTCTGTGGAACAACACTAAAAGTCTGTTACTTTTATGTGCTTTTTTTTAAACGTTAGATACACATAATTAGATAATACACGGTGCGTACATGCGCACAACTAAAAGTCATTGTGAGTATGTTTGGCGTAAACAAATACATAGTTGCTTTAGCTGAAAGCCGGTAGCTGATAGTTGGAAGCTTGTAGGTGAAACCGGAAGCTAGAACTTTTATTTGTATGTGTTTGAAAAAATAGTTGGTAGATGAAGCTAAGTAGTGTAAAATAACAAATCATAAAAATATGGGAATTGTAAAACATTTAAAGAACGTATTTAAATAATTTTGTATACAAAAAGCTTTCAGCTAGTTTAAAAACTAGTTTAAGAAGTTTTTTTTTTAGAATTTTTTATCTAGAAAAAACTTAGTTTTTTATTCGAACAAAAGTTATAGTTTTTTGCAACTACAATAACCTTCAAAAAGCTATTTACCAAACATATACAATTAATGTATGTTTTCTATTTTTCCAACTATATATAGCTCATAAAGATGGATTCCATAGCTATCATTTACACACGCATATACAGTACTCGATCTCCCTATATAATACACAAAGATCTTACCTTTAAAATTTCATATTACACCTGCAGCTAGCCACTTCTCTCGCCAGTACTCCTTCTTTTTAGCTAGTTTCAACGCTTGGTTGATGATCGCTTAGCTCTCACATTTAACTAAAGAAATGAAAGGCCAACATAAAATATTGTTGATTATATGTGTAATTGCAACAATCTTTGTATCGAATTCGAGTTGCGATAAGGATCGACAACGCAACCGGCCCCAAGTTCCATGCTACTTCATTTTTGGAGATTCGTTAGCAGATAATGGAAATAACAATAGAATTGCGTCAATGGCAAGAGCAGATTACTTGCCTTACGGTATTGATTTCCCAAGAGGCTCCACTGGAAGGTTTTCCAACGGTAAAACCGTCATTGATGTCATCAGTAAGCTACCACCCTTAATTTATACATTAATCACGTACTATATATATATATATATATATATATATATATATATATATATATATATATATATATATATATATATATATATATATATATTATATGTATGTATGTATGTATATTCGTTTACTATTTTCCAGCTATTTTTATTGCATATATAAAAAAGTATGTAAAACGTTACTCAGCCTTCAAAATTCAACTCACTTCGCAGCTGAACTTTTGGGTTTTGATGATTATATACGACCTTATGCAAATGTTAGTGGTCGGGAGATACTTCGAGGTGTAAATTATGCTTCGGCCGCTGCAGGAATCAGAGATGAAACTGGCCAACAACTGGTATGTGTGTGTATGGAAGCAACTTTCTTTAAGATGAACCAGTTTTATTTATTGTTAAATCTAAACAATCCGATTATATGCATCTACAAATTCATTAGTTCATGATTATTCATTTTATTTATAGTGTTTTACATATTTTCAGATAATTGCGTCAAATATATAAAAATACAATTAATTTACATGCTTATAAGCGAAACAATCTTGCACGAAACGTAGTTCTCGTTTGAGCTTTCTTTATTCTCATTATGTGTTTATATATGCTGGGGTTTAAATAATCAAATACTAATCATATATGTTGTATATATATATTAATATTTTGGGATATATATATAGGGTGGGCGGATTACTTTTAGTGGACAAGTGAATAACCATGTAACGACGGTATCTCATATCGTCGGTATACTTGGAAATGTTGATCTGGCTGCAAATCATCTCAAGCGATGCATATTTTCTATCGGGCTAGGAAGCAATGATTACCTGAACAACTACTTCATGTCGGATTACTATGATACTAGTCACAAATACAATGCCAAGAAGTATGCCGATGCTCTTGTTCAGGATTACGTGAAGCAAATTAGGGTAAGTCGTAAAATATTACTATGCACTGTATACCCATTAGCGACACATATAAAAGATGTCACTACGCTAAGGGGTTTAGTGACACTTATGAAATGGTGTCGGTAATAATAGTTAAAGACATGTTAATAGAGTTACCCGTGCTTCTTCAAATAAAAAATGTTAAATCTTAGCAACCCTTATAAAAAATGAAACTGGCTGGGGCTGGGGCTGGGGCTTATTAATTGATAATCCCAAGCCCTAGTCATAAGCTACTTGAAACGGCTTTTATTTTAGGGGCTTATAGGGGATTATGGGGGGTTTATGTTTTTAATAATCCCCTCACCTAAACGAGGCTTGAGGGCTGGGGATCATAAAAACTAGAAGCCCAAGCCCCTATAATCCCCTATAAGCCCGTCGACAAACATACCCAATATGTAATTGTGTATATCAAACTTTATATTGCATGTGCTAAACCAATCACTTTTTTTGTTTTTTTTATGTAATCAAAATATGTACAATAACTACAAATTAAAAGTTTAATACACATAATAACTCTTTTAAAAGGTGGATACACATAATAACAATAAAGATATAGTTTAATACATTTTAAATAATTATCCCGTTTCAAATTTGGTAATAAATCTAACCAAGTTAAGTTTTTCATGAATATGTGATCTCAATTTCGTATCTTAGAAGTTTAAAAAGAATCTTATACAAATCATCTTAATTAATATTTCTTGAATATTAATCATTTACGGATATAAATGTATGTCAGATACTGTACAACTATGGAGCAAGAAAATTTGTGTTCAACGGAATTGGGCCGATCGGCTGTAGTCCAAATGCATTGGCACAACATAGCCAAGACGGATCGACATGCGTTGCAAAGATCAACTCAGCTAATCAAATGTTTAACCGTCGATTGATATCTCTAGTAGACAAGTTCAACAAAAACATACCTGATGCTAAATTCATCTACATCAACAATTACAACATTTTCCAAGACTTGATTAACCGTCCTCAAAAATTTGGTACATGATCTTGCTAACTTTGGTGTTGCGGGTTGCTTTTTCAATGTTTGTTTTCGTTCAAAAGCTAAAAAAAAAATAATACACCATGGATTATTCGATGTGTAGTTATAAGTGTTGATCGATTACATGATGTTGCAGGTTTCAAGGTAACAAATGCAGGGTGTTGTGGAGTGGGAAGAAACAACGGCCAAATTACCTGTCTTCCCTTTCAAACACCTTGTCAAGATAGGAATAAGTATATCTTTTGGGACGCTTTCCATCCGACAGAAGCTGCAAGTATGATCATAGGTTTGAGAGCATATAGTGCTGCTTCGTCCTCAGATGCCTACCCGATTGATATACGTCGTTTGGCTCAGCTGTAAACTTGGTACTACTGCCAATATTTGTATTACAACCAGCTTTTAATTTGTTTTGTAACTTTTAAGGGAAAACGCAATAAAGGTTATATGTGTATGATGACTTACAAGTTTCTATTCTCTCTACCACATGCTACTTCTCATCGAACAAATGACCAGTTACAAGAAATGAACCCAATAAGTGGTCCAAAGGTTTCACATTAATGTAGTGCAAGAATTCATTGAACCATATCAAAGAGATTGTGAATATGAGGGGTAGTCTTGAGAACAATATTATGGTGGACTTTGAAAAACAACCCGAAAAGATTTTTGAGTTTTAAGTTTATAATAGACCGGTGACTAAAAATTCTATCTTTCCAATATGGAAGATGATTTTTCTACTTATGAAGTTATGTTATCCGCGTAAGGATATAATACCTTTAACATTATGTTATAAGTTTGTGAAACAACAATAGAAAACAATGTTTGTACTATAATTAAGCGAGCATGCCTAAACTGAAGATGTTTATAGAGTGCAAGAAACCTAGCAAGTAAGAGGACAGACATATAAGTGCTTGATTGACAACAAAATATAAAAAAAAATGTACTATGGGGTGTTTGGGTTTTTTAGACTTAAGTTTATAAGTATATTGGCTTGTAAGTTAATTAGATTGTTAGTTGTGATGGTGTTTGTATTAGATTAAAATTTATTTACAAATAGAGAAATTATTAAAAAAAATGTATACATATTAAAGTGTTTAGATTATACTTTTTTTTAATAAAAAGAAAGAAAAAAAGAATATGAATAACATACACACATAAGAGAGACAAGATTGATATAGAACTCTTATCTATAGAACCTAGCTAAATAACAAATGTTGTGCCTTTAAATTTGATGATCAAGGGTTGTAATTAAGGATTTTGTTATGAAATTAATTAAAAACAAAATATCCTTTGATATCTTATCATTTGTATCTCCTCTAGAATACATTCAATGTTCTCCTGCTCATCCGGTCGTCGATCACCACTGTTTACATGCTAAACTCCTCATCAACCGTATTTCAAAGTCAACCACAGTGACTCATTGTATTTTCCTGCTCTACACCTAATAGTATTTTATATCAACTAGTTAAATGTTCGTATGATACTTGAATTGGTCTATAAAAATGATAAATATTAGATATTAGTAAAAAAAAATTGTTAAATAATTATAAAACTCGAAAGAAATAAGAATTTCAATATATACCGACAGATGACCAAATGAGAGGGCAAACATTCTGAACGTTATAAAAAGTAATATAACATTTGTAAATTAGTAAATATGATATTTTAAAGTTTAAGAAGATTATATATGATTATTTATATACCTTTAATTTAAATTAAAGTTAACATTGAATCTAATTTTAAATAAAAATCAAAATCTAATAATTTTAAACTTCTTATCTAAACTAATGACTTGTATTTTCTTTCTTTATAAAAAAAAAAGAAAAAAAAGACTAGCATCGTCTAAAAAGTAATTAGTGGCCGAATAGCCAATGTGCTTGTAGTAGCTAAAGAGTCCACCTTCCGGCCCAATCCAACTCAGAGAACAAACTAAAACCCTAAAACCGTCTAACTCCTTGTCCTCGCGTCATCCATAACCATTAACCAGATTCGAACTATAGGTATGCACCTCAACCATCCATCATACTCAGTGAGCTTTGCGATTGTTCCCGATCATACAGAAAGGCCGATTTAGTTTTCTGATTTGCTGTTTGTTGATTGATTCTGTTCAATTGCAGAAAGAAATAGAGTAGCGAAGATGAGCCGAGGAGCAGGAGGTGCCGGAGCCAAGGGCGGAAAGAAGAAGTCTGTCACGTTTGTTATCGATTGCGGGAAGCCTGTTGAAGACAAGATCATGGAAATCGCATCACTGGAGAAGTTTCTTCAGGAGAGAATCAAAGTCGGAGGCAAGGCGGGTAATCTCGGAGATTCCGTTACCATATCACGTGAAAAGAATAAGATCTCCGTTACCGCTGATAGCAACTTCTCCAAAAGGTAATCAAATTTCCCCAAAATTGACTGTTGTAGTTTATCTTTGTGTATACTGGATTGAAGATTACGTTTGTGACATGTTCATAAATATCATAATTTAATCTGAACATTGTCTCATTCTGTCATTCTGATGCTAGTTTCAGAATTGTTATGTGTCTGTTGTAATCTGTAAATATCATAAACTTAGAAATTACAGAGGAACCAACAACCAAAATTTAATTGTTGAATGTTGAATCACTTTGATGAGTAATACAAAATCAAGATCATTTACATACATAAGTAATTGTATTGCATCCGACTTTTATTAGCATAATACTAAGTATACTACTGGCCTACTGGGGATATATTAACTGTATGCATATACAGCTTAATGGAAACAGCAGTGTCTCTAATTGTAGTGAATTGATTCTTGGTTCTGGATTCGTACTCGATCTTGCTTTTGATTTAAACTGGACAAACGGGGCCATGATCAGACATGTTCTATTATGTTTGGATATTAAGCAAATGAAGATCGAGTGTGGCAATTGTTTTCTCTTTTGAAAATGGATTTATCTTTGATAGATTATATCTTTCAAACCTTAAACTCCATCTGGCCATCCATGAAAGTTGACCTCTGCATATCAAAAGAGGTGTAGCTCAAAATTGGACTTATATGCGGAAATTTCATCTGATTGTTTTGGGGATTGCTGAGGCTTCTTTATTTTGCATTTCAATAATCTAAAAATATGCACACTTGCTACTTGTATACATGTATTAAGATTTCTTTCTTGTGGAAAAATGGCAAGCTAAATTAAGCAATGGGCTTGTGGTGTTGTTTTGCTTCAAAATGGTTATGTAATTAGCGTTTGAGGTTCATGTTTTGAATCTGTTTCTGTAGATCAAGTTTATTTTAGTACATTCTTATCGCCATTTAAACACAGCGAGTATAATTGGTTTCATATTTGTTTTCAGGTATCTTAAATATCTGACAAAGAAGTACTTGAAGAAGCACAATGTGAGGGATTGGCTTCGTGTGATTGCATCTAACAAAGATCGAAATGTTTATGAGCTACGGTACTTCAACATTGCTGAAAACGAAGGTGAGGAAGAAGATTAACCAGAGTTTTTGTTTAACCTAGTTTCTTTGCATGGCTATCTCTGTTTTTGTCCCCTTTTATCAAACCATTCGAAGATGTTTTGAAGTAAAGTTATGAGAAAGATATCTACATTTATTGCCACAAGCATGTAAGTTGTTCCACACAGCAATTTATATCTTTTTTTACTGGCAAGGAGCTCCCAATTATGATTTTAGGTGGTTAGACCGATCTATATGTATGTCATAATTAGTCTATTATATAATTATTTATGGTACATCGAATCAGAAGCGATTCTAAAGCGAACTTAAAAGATTTCTAATTGAATTTAAAGTATTCATGTTTGGCGAACTTATTCAAATCCAATATGTCAAAACCCTAGAAAGAAGGAAATAATAAAACATATCAAGCTTTTTCCTTCTAAACATTTTAATATTTTCTAACTCTATTCTAGTTATTATCAGTATAAAGGCAATGTATTTTGTTCTAAATCTTTTTTTAGTATAATTACACACTAAATTGGACAAAATAGTAATGTCTATAGTCATGACATATATAGTAAGTCAAACTCATGATGAGAATTATAATGTAATTCAAATACTTAAGTCTATGATAAGATTGATAAGGAGTGTAAAAAGTGGCACAGAAACAAAAACTTAAGTGTAAAAGTAGACATGTTACAAGAAATTGCTCTTAGGAGTTTAAAGTCATAGTTTTAACGGTTTTACCTTTGAGACAACGCTGTTTTGAATTTTATCATGCTTAGCAAAAAGAGTTTATATAATTCTTGTTTTTTTTTACAAAATGCTTTAATATGAAAACATGTGAATTCATTGTTGGTCTCATACTCTCATTTAGAGGTGAACAAATTCGGTTCTGGACTCTTTCAGGTCGGTTTTGTCCTCGCGTAAGACAATTTGGTTTTTGGGTGGTTCGGTCTTTTTTCAGACTAGTCCTTGTCCGGACCGGTTTTGTATGATAAGTTTCGGTTCGGTTTAGACATTTCCAGTTTTCGGTTTCATTTTCGTAAAAAAATTGACAATTAAATAGTAAAAAATCGCAAGATATAAACAAATATAATTGTTGAAAAGATATACTAATCTTATTGAAAATTTCAATGATGTACTTGTACGAAATAAAATTATATATTGTTGAAAACAACTAAAATGTTCTTTGAAATTTAAATTACATATTGTCCGAAATAAATAGTGTGACAAAGTTGAATATAGTTGTTCCAAACTTCTGCAACTTGGATTGTTTTCGGAACTTCCTCAAATGAGAGAGTTGGATCAAAACCGCTTCAACCCGGGTTCATAGTGCTACTACCTTCCACGGCCATATATTTTTTTTTCAAAGTTATAATGGTAATACTAGAAATGTATAACATAAACCGTTCATAATGTATCAAAGATATAATCGAAATTTGAAAAGTGGAGAGAATATATAAAGAAAAATAGAAGAGCTAGTGAGGTGTTTATATAGGATTTGGAAGGAAAAAAAAACTAGCCGTTAAGACCGGTTTGGACTCTCATCGACCAAAACATGTCTCGGCTTGATATCTCGATACATTTGCGTAGGCCCAGGTTGAACATATGCACATGCGAAGGTTCATAATCGATTCCGTGGTTCTAGACTCTCACTGCAACCCATACCATAACCTTCATAAAATCCTCTTTTGAGCTGTCAGAACTCAGAAGCCAAAACCTATCAAATTTTTGCCTTATTTGTCAAGATAATTAACCACTAAAGAAATTTGTTTCTCTATTAGACCATGTGCATCGGGGCCGTGATGGAGCTCGTGAGAGGCCATCACACCCGCGAACACCATCGCTGAAGTGTGTGATGGCTACCTCACGGTCACACAAGTGATGGCGGTCGCGCATGTGAGCGGGAGTCGTGAGAGAGAGAAGTTTTTTTTTTTTGTGTGATGTGAAGCATGTGATGGATGCGGGGTTTGTGTGATGAGATGAGAGAATGATGAGGAAAAGATGTGGCACTGATGTGACTGTGTAAAAGGTGTGATGGATGCACATGGTCTTAAACCCGTAATGAAATTTTTTCTTGTTGGTAGTATATAAAATGGATTGATTCGTATATAATAAAAATTTAGCTTACATAACAAAATATCTACTTGAACAATAATACTCTTATATAAATCAGAAAAGAGGCTGACAAGTTGTAGGGACAGAATGACAAATTTTTATTGTATACATATCTATGAAATAGTTTACTTTTCACTAGATAAAATGGTTACCATGTCATTTCTTTTTGTTCTTTTTTTTTCTTTCTCAACCATCATTAACCAACCCACCCCCCCCCCCCCCCCCAAAAAAAAAAAAAAAAAAAAAAACACACACACACACACATTCTCCACCACCCTACTATTTTTTCTTTGAACAGCGAAATTCAATCCGTATGTCAATCTCATTAGCTTCATACATACACTCCATCTAGACTAGCTGGTCAATGCTTATCCCTTGGATCGCACCGCGACGGCTCACGGCGTTATGATCGCGTCGCGACAGGCGGTTTTCTGGCCAACTTCGATTTTTTTACCTTTTTTCTCTCTTTAAAACTCCATCTTATCTCTAAACCTCTCTTTAAAACTCCATCTTATATATATATATGGGACGGTTCAAACGAGAACTGTTTTTCGTACGAGAACTGCGAGAACCAATCTCAACCGTTCCTTGAATATGGGAAGTTCATGGATGGAGAGCGTGGAGGGGATAAAGTGTGGCAGGGTGCATGTGAGGAATTCATGGGTGAGCAATGACATTAAATAAGGGGGAATTTGATGGTTCAGATTGGTTCTCACAGTTCTTGTACGAAAAACAATTCTCGTTTGAACTTTTGCCTATATATCTATACTACTATATAATACATTTAACACTCTCTCTCCTCTTATCTTAAAACTTCTTAAAATTCAACCACCAATCAATCTCCACCCTTCTTTTATCTAAATTAATCTCACCCACTCAATTTTTAAATATTTCCCTCTCCTAATAAACTTTAACTTTTTATTTATTTAAAATATATTCCCACACTAACACCATATCTTACACAAACACAATATAATTTTCAAATCTATACTACTATATAATACATTTAACATTCTCTCTCCTCTTATCTTAAAACTTCTTAAAATTCAACCACCAATCAATCTCCACCCTTCTTTTATCTAAATTAATCTCACCCACTCAATTTTTAAATATTTCCCTCTCCTAATAAACTTTAACTTTTTATTTATTTAAAATATATTCCCACACTAACACCATATCTTACACAAACACAATATAATTTTCAAAATCTTATTAACTTATCTTTTCTTATTTTATAAATATAAATCTTTTTTTATTTTTTATAATGTTTCTTAGAATTTATTTTTAAAATTAATAAAATATTTGATACAAATATATGAAAAATTGTAGAAAAAGCGGACATGTTGCAGAATTTTTTTCCGTGATATTGAATTACGCGAATAACGTATCATTAAATCATTGAAAACGACATGTTGCAAAACAGAAACTATTTACCATCGCAGCATTGCGCGGGTACACTGCTAGTATATATATATATATACCCGCGGGTTGAATCCTTTTATCTAAAATTCTAAATTTTAAATAATATTATTTATTTTGATCTAGATCAAATTACATATTTATTGGAGTAAATTTGAGATTCTTAAGATTGCAAAATTGAATAGTTATATTGTATATCATAATTTTAAAATTAGAGTTAGAACTTTAACGACGAAGAACTTTTGTATTATTATACTCTGAATGGACATTAACCATTTCTTACGCATACATATATATATATATATAGACATTGATGTATATACTGTATTAGTATTAGACAAATTACGGTGTAAGAGTGTAAGATACAACTTACTTGTAATCATATAAAGAAATATATAATTGATTTAAATTGTTTGTTATCTATGATTTGAACCTTCAGAGCGATTCTATGATGGGAAAAAAGATAGATAAGGATAAGTCAAATCCATTAATTTGAAGTCATTAAATTCCTCAACTTTGATTTGTGAAATCCATGCTCCCTCCTACATTTCTACATATTCCATGTTTTTTAATTTTTGGTTTTTATATCATTTCTCTTTACAATATATGAATTGATAAAAAAAACAAATATCGGTTAATGAAATCTTATAGATATAACAAGCTAGGTATCGGTTAATGAAATCTGAAAGCATTATGATTTTATACTATTAAAATTCATATGTATAACTTTATTCTAATCTAAAAAACAAGTAGCAAAAAATGAACAAAAATACATGAATAATAGATTCGCTGGCTCATTGAATATAGAAATAAAACAAAGGTCCAGTAAGTAATGAGGATTGAATAACTAAAAACGTGTAACATGACTTCGGCACACGTCTCTGTCACAAGTTGCACACTTGTCATTATAGACTAGCATCATACCCGCGCAATGCTGCGGCGACAAATAGTTTTTGTTTTATAATACGTCGCTTTCAAGAATGTGATAATATGTTATTCGCGCGACTCATTGTGACAAAAAAGTTTTCTATAACAACATGTCCCTTTTGTAAAATTTTCTTTTATTTGCATCTAACTATTTTATTAATTTTTAAAATAAATTCTAGAAGACATCAAAATAAGAAAATAGATTTATATTGATAAAATAAAGAGATAGAAGTTAATAAGAATTTAAAAGTTAAAGTAAGTATGAGAGAGAATGAAATGGTTAAAGATTAAATGAATGAGATTAATTAGATAGAATGAATGGTCAAGATTTTATCTTGATTGAATTTTAAGAACTCTTAAAATTAAAGATGAGAGAGAATGTTAAATGGTTTATATATTACTATAGATAGATAAATGATTTATTATCTTATTTTTATTTCTATTTATTCTACTGAGAGGTGTTAAAATTATATAAACCAGAAGGATGATAATAGGAAAAAAAAAAGATATATCATTATCCGGTTAAGAGCATCCAACTAGCTAGTGGGAGCTGGTTGGAGCGTGAATCATTGGAGCACTATCGTTCCCACCTCTTAAAGTGAGAGTGAGGGTCATGGGTGGTCTAGACGCTGAGTTGTTTTTTTATTCCTTTTTATTGGACGGTTAAGATTGGTTCTCGCGTTTCTCGCATTAAAAATGGTTCTTAAATAAACTATTTCATATATATATATAGCAAACTGCTCCAAAATACAACGAACTTTTGCTAAGCTACCAATATATAAAACGAACTTTAAAATTTTAAGAAAAATACAACAAACCCTATTTTATCTCACATTGTATGCACTTTACCTGTAATAACAGGTAACCAACCGGTTTTTTTGAATTTTTTCCTTAAATTTCTTTTATTTTCTGATTTTTTTATTCAAGATCTGTGAAGACCTTTGAAGATTTGTAATTCTCTTCATCTCTCCTTCATCCTCTCCCAGATCAAACAAAACTTCATCCTTCGTCTCCCCTTCTCCCTCATCGGACCACACCATAGCCTTCAGCCTCCTCGGCCTCACTGAATATTAGGGTTTCTGTGTTCGTCGAAAGCTTTGGACAAACCACCACATCTCCGCCGCCTTCAAACAAACTTCGCCATCGCCGATGTAAACCACCACAAGCAACCACCGCCGCTGCTTCATCTTCGCCGCTTAAAACCACCACAAGCCGCCGCTGCTGCTTCATCTTCGGTTCTCCAAGTTTTCTTTAGGGTTCATGGTGCTTCACTGCCTCCACCCATCACCACCGCCACGTAGCCTTTAGAACCACAGCCACCGCGTAGCTTTCAAAACCACCGCCTCTCAAAATCTGAAACTTTGTGGGTTTCTTGCGTAGCCTAACACCATCTTCGATATCAGATCTGAGACTTTAGGGTTTCTTGCGTCAAAAGCACCACAACCGCCCCTGTTTTTGAGATTAGGATTTCTTGCGTAGCTTACCACCACAACCGATGCCGTTCTTGTGGGTAACCACCGTAGCTTTCTTGTTTAAGGTTTTAATTTTCTTCATCCTCAGATCTAGTAGTTGATGATTTAGGCTTTTATTTTTCTTCCTATTTTGACCTATTAGTTACGATTTAGGTTTTCAATATTTAGCGTTTTCATTGTTTATTTTCAGATTTGCAAACCCATGATTTAGGTCTTTATCAAACTTGTCTGTTATTTAAAATAGGATTTGATGTTAACAAAACTACATATTCAGTTTAGGCTTAGATAAATGAAAAACTTGTGTTGTTTTTCATGTTAGACTTAAAGAAAATTGTAAGTAAGAAGTATCAGCTGAAGAAAACAAGTATCAGTTGAACACTGAGTATCAGCTAAAGGACAAGCTTCAGGAAGATCAGTTGAGAGGAAAAGATCAGTTACAATACATCAGCTGAGGATCTACAATGGATCAGCCGATGGTCCAAAACCATCAGCTGAGGAAAGTTTCAAGATCAGCTGAGCTATCAAGGATCAGCTGACACAATCACATTGATCAGCTGATACCTATCATCTGTCAGATAAGGTATTTATTACTTATTCGATCTTTACTCTATGAGCTGATCATACACAAATGGTTAGCTGAGCCCCTGGGATCAACTGATTATTTAGTTTGACTAGTTTATTAGCTTTACTATGATTTGTGTTATTAGCTGAGCAATTCGATCAGCTGAGCAAATCTAGTCAGCTGAGTCTTTCACATTTATCCTTAACTGAGCAAAATTATATTTGCAGTTCAGTGTCTGTTAGCTGAGTTATTATTCTATATCTCAGTTAATATCTTTTCTATGTAATATTTTCTTAAGTCAAAGGCAGAACATTTGTTGTTCAATTATGCCTTAGATCTCTCGTTGTAAAAGTACATAACACTTTTTGGATCTGCAAAGAAACAAAAAGGATAGATCTTTATCCTCTGGAAAAGGAGAAAGATACTTTAGAAGAGAAGATCTCGAAGATATGCTTCAACAACTAAGTATGGCTGGCAACTCTATACTTGGTTAAATCAAATCTTCATAAAGCATGGTGTTGATTAAAGCACAAGCATGGAATGAGAAGTTTACTTTCTCAAGACATAAAGGTAGTACTTTAATAATATAATAATAGATAGTGGGTAAACCCCTTACTGAAAAGTATGTTCACTTTACACACTTTGTGTATAAAGTTAACTCACTTTTCACCCACTAACTTTATCTATTATAATATTATTAAACAAAGTACCTTTGTCTCCTTCTCCTCTTCATCAACCCGGACACCCTTGCTTATATATACTTATGCATGGAAACATGCTAAGTATGCGAATAGATAGTTGAATACTGAAATCTCATTGGTTGAGAATTAGAAGAGTTAGAATTTTACTTTCAGTATAACAAACTTGTTCATGTGTTGAACATCTTAGACATAAGTTGTTTAAGATTAGCGTGGTTTATGTGTTAGACAAATTTAGTTGCCACCTTTTATTGAACTTAGATTTTCCGCATCTAGTTCATGTAATTCTTGATTTACATCAATAAGAATTATATAAAAGTAAACCGTGTGTCACTTAAATTTTAATTTGCTAAAGTTTGTATTCAACCCCATCTTCTACAAACATTTGTTGTTGTAGTATCCATTCGGGACCAACAATTTTTTATTTTTCTTCATCTTCAGATCTATTAATAATGATTTCGATTTCATGAGTTGTTATTATGAGTTGTTATATACATGTTCTTCATCTACCTAAAGTATGGATTATTCTTCATAAATATCAAGTGGGATTTCTGGATTCAAAGGCACCATGAAGATGAACACTCATAATACTTCAAGAACAACTAATTAAAAAATAAAAAAAAAATAGAAAAATAAAATAAAATGACTGGTAACCTGTTGTTCAGGTTGTGTTTTGTATATAATGGGGTGAATTAGGAAGTTGGTTGTATTTTCTTTAATTTTTTAAAGTTAGTTGTATACATTAACAACTTAGTAAAAATTCGTTGTATTTTGGAGCAGTTTGCCCATATATATATATATATATATATATATATATATATATATATATATATATATATATATATATATATATATATATATATATATATATAGGTAAAAGTTTAAACGAGAACTGTTTTCCGTACGAGAATTACACCAATCTGAGCAGTCCAATTCCCGCTCTTTTAATGTCATAACCCACCCATAAATTCATCACATGCACCTTGCCACACTTGATCCCTCCACACTTTACATCCATGAATTTCACTTATCAAATCAACGACTAAGATTGGTTCACGCAATTCTCGTACGAAAAACAGTTCTCGTTTGAACCCTCCCATATATATATATATATATATATATATATATATAATTTAGAGTTAGGTTCAGATAAAAAAAGATTAAGGTACTTAATGTAAGAAGAATTGTGGTTATGACATGTGGCATAACTAAAAAAAGGGTAAATTTGGTAGTTTAGGATTTTACTCTATTTCTTCCTTTAATCCCTCTCCAAGTATCCAGAGAGTCCATCGAGACCCTCTGACTGTATCCCACCATCACTGTTTCTCCTTCTTCCCATATGCAGATCTCTCTCTCCATTTTACATTCACGAGGCTCTCCTCTCTCCTTTTACAGCGCCGATCTGCAGATGCACAAAGGGAAACCCTAATCTGCTTTCATTCGCCGGCTTCTTCTCCTCTGGTCTCCGCCGAACCCACCAGTTAGCGTCGCCGGCGACAGCAAGGTATAGGGGTTGCGACCCACCGCACACCGACCACACAGATGACGCCATCTATCCATCTTTTTGCTTCTTGTCGCCCTCGCTACGGTTTGCACCTTGCCGCCGCCTAGGGTTTCGGTTTGCTTGTTCGCTGCCATCGCTACGGTTTGCCTTCTTGCCTCCGCTTAGGGTTTCGGTTTTCTTCTTAGCCGTGACCTCCATGGGTTTTTCAAAACCCTACTTATTTCATCAGAGGGGAAACTGCAGATCCACCATGTTCCCGAGTTTTAAAATTTTCATCAGTGGTGAAACTGTTCTTCATCAGTGATTTTGTTCATTTTTTCTTATTTTTCAGCAAATAATGATTTGTTTTTGTTGATCTGTGCATCTGTAATGTTTATTATTGTGAATCGATTTATTCTTAAATCATCTATTCTATTTGATGGATTATGCATCGAGATATGATGTGTCATTTTGTTGTTTTGTGCATCTGTGCTTGAATCTGGGTATATGCGAGTCTTATACATTATATTTTTTATACGTTGTGCATCAAAACAGATCTGATGAACAATAAACATATCAATATTTTGAAAAATGTGAATGCAGTTGAAAATGACGACCAGAATCCAGGAAAGGGAATTTTAAAACAGGTCAATAATACCCTTAACTGTTTTTTAATAATTAATAGAAAAAGAAAAAAAGTCACTTTTTAAGGAATATATTTAAAAAATCTAAAGGCTGAGATTTTACCTTACATTTAGTAGCTTTATATTTTTTGTAGCAGATCTCTACCCTATATATATATATATATATATATATATATATATATATATATATATTTCTTTTTTTAAAGATGGGGTGGTTAGAGGGGATGGATGTGTGGTTAGAGTAATAGAAGAGTGATGGAGTGGAACTGAAGGGAAGATGATATGACGCTGACATGACAATAAAAAATTATGGGTTAGATGTTGTTGGCCTCATTATATTATATATTATATATGACACTTAAGTTATAGCCTAGTGGTAAATATTTAATTGTTTTGATATGGTGATTGTCCATTAATCAAAAATTATGGGTTTAAGTCCTATTAAAAACAAATGATAATAATTTAAGAGCCATTTTTAAAAAAATTATATATTATATATCGGTTCTTGTGACTATCAACATTTTCTCTCTTTCTTCTTTTGCAAATTATAAATTTAAATATTTTTCTTGATTTGGCCAATGACTTTCCTTTGATATGATTTTAGCCTCCAAAGTCCAAACCCATGTTACTGCATTAATTAATTTCTTTTCATAACTACAATGTGTTAATATATTAATTAATGCACATTACGGCCCACTTTCCTTATGGAGGCCTTCCTTTCCTATCCCTTAAACTTATATATCGTTTTAGACTTATATATCTTTTTAGATTAAGAGTTATACTTAATGTCAGTGGCGTATCTAGGATTTGTATTGAGTGGTGACATCATTCAATGAGTGAATGTACCGCTTCCAAAAAATCGGAATTTACACTATGAAAAACCAAAATTTACACTACGCGGACAAAATTGACCGGTGTCCCGTGCCCCCTCTACCCTACATGTAGGTCCGCCTATGCCCAATGTCATATTAGCACCACATCGTTTCCTCTTCTATTCCCTTTCCCTACCCAAATAAAGTGTTATACCTCTCCTTCAAACTTTTTCGATTTTTTTATTTTTATATTAACAAATTAAATGTGTGGTGTGTGATTGGTTGAGAGGGGGTGGGGGTGGAGTTGTACAAGCTTCTCGATTGGGCTTCATTATCCGTTGGGCTTACTCATGCAGCTACCTGAGATACTCGTTTTGGTGTTCCCAAGCCTACTCGATGCAACCCAAGGCCATCTGGTAGGGTGTAACGGGTGGTCTTAGTTACTTATTATTCGTTTTTAGATAAATATAAATGTTAAAATTAAAAAAATAAGAAAAATATAAATGAATTTAATATTTCAAAATTTTATATGAGTAGAAAATTTTAACAGAAAAAATAAGATTATTTTTATTATTTGAACTAATACAATATATGCACAATATGAGGTAAGCGAATAGTTTTTATTTAACAATATATTTAATTTCAAGTATGTAAGGGTATTATATTTATAAATGGCGGTAGCAAATGGTATTATTTGACAATCATTTCCTCTCTTTAGTCTATTTTATTTATTTCTTTTTTGTCATAAACACTTTTATTCAGTTTTAATGTAACTTTTTAAAATAATAAAAATAAGAAAAAAGGTATCTAATTATGTTTAATTAATTATTAAATGCCAGTTAACATAAATGTGTTAAGGTAATTAAAGAGATGATTAATTGGACTTTTACTACGAGTGTTTGCATAATTTATATAGAAAGTACTACATAAAATTAAATAGTTTTAAAATATTTAAAAAAATGTTAAGTAATTTATAAGATTCAATTAAGAATCTAAATACTTATTTGCTTTTAAATGCTAATTAAAAATATAACCGATAAGAGAAAAGCAATCATAAAGCGATTTAATCGTTTCAATGTTTTTTTGTTAATTTCCTGTTTAAAATATCTGTAACACCACTTTTCTTAGAAAACTATTAAACATATTATACAACTGTTAGCACCCAAAAAGATCGAAGTTTTACAAAATACTGTTACTATATACATTGGTGCTAAACTGGTTTACTAAAAGTAGTGTTTTAAAAACGTTTCTAATAAACTAGGAGCTATCCAGCCTAAGAAGCCGCTCGGGCCTTCCCCTTGCCTGAGCCTGACGCACCTGCCAACAGAAAACACTGAACGTAAGCTAACGCTTAGTGAGTATATTACTAAAATAATAAGCAAAACATGAAAGCAAATTCTCTTCTGGATGTCTCACATCCCAACTTGTAATCTGCAATTCTATTCCAAATCTGTTAACTGGTCCAGAGTGTACTATACAAAGTATTAGTAACCCCTGACACTTTCTTGGGTATAAGGATCTCAATATACCCTAACTATATTCATAATATAAAATGATCACATACTCAGTCACAGTTCATGCATTTAATATACGCATAGCTAATCTGATTAAAGGTAAATACACTCACCTTAGCAGCAGTTAAGGATTACATTCCTATCGTAAAAGCGTCAAACTCTTATTGCCTACAAGCAATAAATTAATACTGTATTAACTCCTAGACGCTGAAGCAAAGATTCTAACTGACTAACAAAGTTCTACTATAAACCCACCTACTACGGCCGTAGGTTAAAAGCCCTACGCCCGTAGTAGTTTTCCTCAATACGGCCGTATGACTCCACTCCTACGCCCGTAGTGATTATTCTTCACTTCCTACGATCGTAGGCTATATGCACTACTCCCGTAGGTTCATTTCCTTCGTCCTTAGACGGTAAATCATGAGAATACAGTCCTACGCCCGCAGGATCCATTTCCTACGGCCGTAGTTATCAAAATCACAAACTCACTTAAACTACTACCTACGGCCGTAGAGAACCTTTCCTACGACCGTAGGAACACTTGTTACAGCAGACATCACGCTCTGTTCGTGAACAGCAGCCGACTTCACTCTTTTACAACTTAAATCTGATACAAACTCGAAATCAACTGAACATACAAGTTCTATGACATCAAAACCACTTTTCTAACATAAAACTTGAACCAAAACAACACAAAACACTACAAATCAAACTATGGTCATGGATTCATCCTTTGAATCCTTTTCTTGACCTAAACTTCAAATAAACATAGAAAACACATACCTTTTTGCTTCTGCAACACTATAGACTACGAAATCTTCTATCAATATCTCGATTTCTTGATCAAAAACTCAACATTCCCATAGTGATTGTGTGTGTACGTGAAAGTGTGTTTGCCTGAAGTTTTGACTACCACAGAGTCAAATAAAGCTTCAACTATATCTATAACTTTCAAAGATTGCCACAAAGACCCCTAACTTCTCAAGTTTTCTGAAATGGCAACCTTAGCCCCTCTACTTCGCAACTCATAATTACATAAAGGCAACTAACTAAACACATAAACACTTAACATATAAAAATTAAGTTAAATACTTAACAGGAAATCTTTCAAACCTTGGGGCGTTACAATATCAATGGACTATAATGATCATCTTGTATGCCTTGTCTTGTCGAATTAATGAAGTTATGTTAGAGAGTTGAGTCTGCAGTGATATTTTTATAGGATAATATACGAGTCTCAAGCCACGCGTCATAACGAAGTAAACCCCTTCTCCATTGTTTGCAGTAAACCCCCACAACAAAACTCGAACTCAAGATCTCACAGTGGAATAAAACCTTCCATTCCACTATGACTAGTCCTAATTAATGTATTGTCTAATGATATATCTCTCTCTATAAAATCAATAGACATGAGGCCAGTGGCGGAGCCACGTTATGAGAGGAGGGGGGGGGGGGGGAGTTGCCTCCGGTAGCTTTCCAATTTGTCTCGTATAATAACTAAAAATTGTAATAGGCCCCCATAAATTTTACATTTAGGCCCCTCTTTATTTACCCAAATTCTAATAAGCCCCCATGAATTTTACATTTAGGTCCCTCATTGTTTACCCATTTAACATTTAGGTCCCATGAAATTTAAAATAAAATCATTGATACAATAAATGGTACTTTTAATTCACGTCTGCAGTACATTTAACCTTACAATTTAGTCATTTAACATCTAGATCAATGAACTTCACAATTTATTTGTTATAAATTGTATGAGTTATGTTGTGATTTGTAAATAACTCTTTAAAAGTTCCAAAACTAAAGCTAAATTATCCAATTATTGAACAAGTTTTATCCGACCCGTTTAACCTGAATATAAGCTTACTTGTTATATTAGTCGTCTTTCCAATCTTTCATTAAAGTTGCCCCACGTAAAGAAAAATTCTGGATCCACCACTGCATGAGGCGTGAAATCTGTGTGGTGACGGAACTTCTACAAAAGAGAAAGCAATCGACAACGTTCATAAGAAGAATATAATAATTGACTGTTTTATATCTATAAATCATTTAAAATGAGAATAAAATTTAAAAATAAATAAAATATTAATGTGTGTAGAGGTGTTATTCTGAAAGGTAATGAAGGGTGTATATGATATTTAATTCGTGTTCGGTTCGGGTCGTGTTTTCGTGTCAACCCATTTTTTGGAGAAAAAAAATCAAGTTATGTTTTCGGTCAAATAACTTGACTTTCATATCGGGTTTTCATATCGAATTATTTTAAAAAAAAATGTTGCATGTATAACTTTCTTATATACATATATATTGATAAACAACATATATATATATATATATATATATATATATATAGAGAGAGAGAGAGAGAGAGAGAGAGAGAGAAAAAAAAAAGTTCATACGAGAACCGTTGTTAGCGCGAGAACCAATCTGAGCCGTTCAATTGCCCCTACTTCAATTTCATTGCCCACCCATGAATTTCTCACATACACTCTGCCACACTCTATCCCTCCACGCTCTACATCCATGATCTTCCCATATCCAAGGAACGGCTGAGATTGGTTCTCTCGCTAACAACGGTTCTCAAATGAACCATCCTCTCTCTCTCTCTCTATATATATATATATATATAAGCAACATAAACATAATACATATACCGTTCTTTCCTCTTTCCCCCTTTTCTTTTTCCTTAATACTTATTTCTATTCTTAATTTCTTATGAATAATATTAATTTTATCAAAATTAAGATTGACGGTAATTGATTTGACTCATAATTTTAGAGGTAAAATAAAAATACTAAAAATGAGTCCCGCCATTTTGATGTTTCCTAACTACACTAGTTACTTTGTTAATGACTTAGTTCATATTTATAATTTATAATTTCTAAATATTTTTAAGTTAAATACTTTTTGGGTTTTTTTAATTTTTATTATAAAAAGATCGTGTTAAACGGGTTACCTTCGGGTTGTCGTGTTTGTGTCGAAAAGTTTTATGTCATTTTCGGGTCGACCCATTTCTGACCCAGTTCAGTTTCGTGTCGTGTTCATGTCGACCCAAATCGTGTTAGGTTCGAGTTGGGTTTCGGATCGTGTCAGGATTTACCTGCCCTAAGTACACTTGTTATTAAAAAAAATACATGGTATGGAACTAGGAAAAAAATTCATGTATTTATATGAATGAAACATCATGTCTAAAAACGCCTAATTGGTTTTTTATGAACGCATTTAAATCTAAAACGAAGTTTAGAAGATATAATGTTACATCTAGAGCATTAAAAAAATTCAATGCATGTTGTATTCCTGTATTAAATTTCTTGAAGGAATATATATATATATATATATATATATATATATATATATGAAAAAGTTTATGCGAGAACCATTCTTAGTGCGAGAACCGTGAGAACCAATCTGAGCCGTCCAATTCCCCCTCCTTCAATGTCATTGCTCACCCATGAATTCATCACATGCACCCTGCCACACACTATCCCTCCACGCTCTCCATCCGTTTAACTTCTCATATCCAAGGAACGGCTGAGATTGGTTCTCGCGGTTCTCGCACAAACAATGGTTCTCGCATGAACCATCCCCTATATATATATATAGGGTAAGGTTAAACATAATACATCTCTTAAACATAGAACCTAAATAACCTCTTCTGGTAATGACACGTGGCATATAGTTTAAAGGCAAAAAAGAAAAATAAAAAAACTGTCGCTTCCAGCATCCTCACAACTCCCCCAAAATTAAAATAAAAAAAACCCCACTTATTTTAAATGATCATAACTCGTTCGTTTTTTAGAATTTTAACAAAAAAATTATATCATTAGTTTC
This sequence comes from Pulicaria dysenterica, assembly GCA_947179395.2. Lineage (NCBI taxonomy): Eukaryota > Viridiplantae > Streptophyta > Magnoliopsida > Asterales > Asteraceae > Pulicaria > Pulicaria dysenterica. The sequence goes on along the minus strand of OX359288.1, from coordinate 71,450,751 downwards.
AGTTTTTCGTCATCTTTCAAACAAGACCGGACTTGATATATTTCTGAAACTTTTTTTTTTTTTGAAATGCAAAGTTTGCATTTTGAGCTGGGTTCATTCAAACCCAAAATGCAAAATCCGTAGTTTGCATTTTGAGTTGGATTCATTTAAGCCCAAAATGCAAAATTCGTAGATGTTGTGTTCATTCAAAGTTTCAAACCTAAATGCAAAATGCAAAATCCGTAATTTGCATTTTGAGTTGGGTTCATTTAAGCCCAAAATGCAAAATTCGTAGATGCTGGGCTCTCTTTGCAGCTTTCACTTGTTTTTCATAAGTTTCAAATTTCTTATTCATTTCTTTTCTCCTCTGCTCATATCCACTTTCAAAATCATCAAAATTTCCTCGATATAAATGAAGTTCTAAATCATGAAGATGGATTATTTCATTACAAACTATGTTTGAAAAATCTCGATCATGTGAAACAACAACTAGTGTTTTCTTCCATCTGCATAAATACTCCTCTAACCAAAGAACCGCTCTAAGATCAAGATGATTTGTGGGTTCATCTAATAACAATAGAGTAGGTTGCACAAAAAGTGCTCGGGCCAATGAAATTCTCATCCTCCATCCACCACTAAATGACCGGGTTGTTCGCGATTGCATAACCGTTGTAAAGCCTAAACCAGCAAGAATCTTTGAGGCTCGTGCTTCAGCAAAATGCAAAATTACATATTCAAAACCAAAATACAAAATTCGTACAGAACACTACATGTTGCCCAAATGCAAACAAAATTTCCATGTATAAAAAAATTTAGAAAAATATGGGAAGAGTGATCTTGTTTGAAAGAGGATTAAAAAACTAAAAGATTGGTATAATTTTTTTGTTCAAATTCACAAAACATAAAAAGTTATGACAATTTAAAGTTTTTGGGGTTTTTTTTTTAAATCGAGGTTGTTGGGGGGAGGGGGATTTTCCATGTTTACCCTTTTCTTCCTAAATTAATACATGATAATTACAGTTTTGCCATCTATCAATCTCATCCATTGATTTTGATGATTCAATGGTCCAGATTGATTCTTTAGGATCTTTGTTTAGGAGGGGTTCTTTATTGATCCAATTTATATATATATATATATATATATATATATATATATATATATATATATATATATATATATATATATATATATATATATAAGGCCAGGATCAAATAAGAACATATATTAACATGAGAAGGGTGAGAACAAATCATAGCCTTTAATTTACTTTCATTAATGGCTAAAACTAAATTACTAGTTTTAAATTAAAAGTAAACCTAAATAAGGTAAAAATGGTAATATAGGTAAGTAAAAAGATTTCTCTCTCTCCCCTTAATTCTTATCTTTCCAAAATCAAGTCTTATCTCTTTTTTGAAAACTAAAACAAAATTATTACCCGTCTCTATTCATGCTTGTGCATGTTAGAGCAATGACAGTTTTTATTATCTTTTCGACGACATCCATCATACGTGGCATCTGATAAGTGTTTTAGTATTTTTTTATTTTAAAAATTGGGTGTTGAATGGGGACGGCTAAAAAGGCCGGTTACGGGCAATGAAACTAAAAAAATTATTTTGTGTAAAAGTATATTTGTACGCATTTGATTTACAAGTGAGATATAATTTCATTTGATACACATTTTTACAATTAGATATCACCATGACCATTCTTTTTTTCTTTAATGTATTTACTTTTTATACATCTGATGTTTAGATGTTGGTTTTGATGAACATGAAATTGATAATAATATTTCTTTTTTCTATTAGAATTTGTTGATGAAAAAAAATCTACTTCCTTATATTAAATCAATTGATTCCATGTGTTTTATGGTTGTTTCGTATCTGTGTTTGATCTATTGCATCTACTTCATACATCATGCATCTTAGCTGAAATTTTTATTTGCATCTTTTTTATAGGTTTTTGCATCTTTTTTATATGTTTTTGCATCTTTTTTTTCTCAATATTAGTAAAAACATCCCAGAACAATGTTTCTTCATATTTTTAGTAGATGCATATGAGTAGCATATTGACCTTGCATCTTGCGTTTACGAAATTTATTAGTAAATGTATCGTGACTAATATCAACATAAAGAGGATAAAAAATGATTTTGATGGTATACTTTTTTTGATTTAATAATCAATCATGTAAAAGACATATAGATTTTGAATCTATTGTGGTATAAAAAATTGTAATGTGGAGGTATTTTTGGAAAAAGCACGTGAGGGGGTGGGAATGACAAAATTCCCTTTCTACCCTTTTTTCTTTAATGAATTGATTGGTTTAAAAGTGTTCTCTTCATTCTCCATTTAAGTAGTGTTCTCACTAGATCTCTCATATATATATATATATATGAAAAAGTTAATGCGAGAACCAATCTTAGCCATCCAATTTCCCCTCCTTCAATGTCATTGCACACCCATGAATTTCTCACATGCACCCTGCCACACTCTCTATCCATGAAACTTCTCATATTCAAGGAACAACTAAGATTGGTTCTCGCACTAACAACGGTTCTCGCATTAACCTTCGCATATATATATATATATAAATTGGATCAATATAGATCCCTCCTTAAACAAAGATCCAAAAGTCCCAATCTTAGTCATTAGATTAATCAAATCAATGGTTAAGATCTATAATGATATGATTGTAATTAAGTAAACAATTATAAGATTTAATTCTAGAAGGACGGGTATTATGGTCAAAGCGTCTTTTTATTTTTATTTTTTTTACCCCTTAAATCTTTAAACGACCATAACTATTTCAATTTTTTGAATTTGAGCAAAATAATTATACCAATCTTTTCATTTTTTAATCCTCTTTCAAACGAGACCACTCTTCCTATATTTCTGGAAAAAAAAATTCGACGAAAATGACGAAAATGATGAAAATGACGAAATTCATCATTTTCGTCACCTGCTGTTGTTGTTGCTGTTACGTTTTTTTTACAGCCAAGTACTTGCCTTTCATTCATCAAGGTAGCTTAAGTACACACGGTTATCACCATATCGACAACTGAATACACACACACAACGCAATATAATAGCGTTGACACTCTCAAATTACATTACACACTTCAGTCTTTCTGTACGATGTAGCAGTACACAATAGTAATGCCACATTGAAGCATCTCCATTAGCCAACGGCAGCACAACGAGCAGGCCAGCAAAACAGCAAGAAAGACAGTCGTATACTCAACACACCTGCAACTCTTAGCACTTTAACAAAATAACATTCAGTGACAATCAAATTCGCATAGAAAACAGCGAATTAGCGACATTTAATCATTCTCCTTACTGCACAACTGAAATCTCTTGCTGTTACGTGATATATAAGGGGCAGCCGAAAATGATAAATTTCGTCATTTTCATCATTTTCGTGCCTCTTATATATCACGTAATAGCAGGTCCCGAAAATGATAAATTTACTCATTTTCATCATTTTAGTCACCTGCTGTTACATGATACATAAGGGGGGCACGAAAATGATGAAAATGACGAATCTTTATCATTTTCGTCACCTGCTGTTATGTGACATACAGGGGGGCACGGAAATGATGAAAATGTCGAAATTTATCATTTTCGTCACCTACTATTACGTGATATATAAGGGGCACGAAAATGACGAATTTTTATCATTTTCGTCACCTGCTTTTACGTGACATACAGGGGGGCACGAAAATGATGAAAATGACGAATTTTTATCATTTTCGTCACCTGCTTTTACGTGACATACAGGGGGCACGAAAATGATGAAAATGACGAATTTTCATCATTTTCGTGCCCCTTGTATGTCATGTAAAAGCAGGTGACGAAAATGATAAATTAGTCACTTTCGTCATTTTCATCATTTTCGTAAAAAAAGGTGAACAGGGGTCCGAAAATGATGAAAACTGTTATGTGTTATGGGTATGAAGGTGATGGAAGAAAATGATTAAACTGGTAGGTGTTACTCTCTTCCAACAGCCGAAAATGATTATGTTGGAACCTAGAGGGGGTGAATAGGTTCTTTTACTTAGTTTATCAATTTTTACAAAAATAAAAACTTGTAAGTTGTGTTATAAGAATAATTCTTGAAGTTTATAACAACACAACAAATATTTGCAAGAATTTAAAGAGAGTAGAGATAGAGAGACATCCCCAAGAGTAGACAAGAGATTTATAGTGGTTCATGCAAGTGTTAACAAACTTGCACTACATCCACTCCTTGGCCTCACCCACCAAGAGTTTGCTCCACTAAAACTTCTCTCTTTCAAGGTAGAGATAAACCTTTACACTTCTCTCTTTAGTTTACAAGAAATACTCTTCTCTCTTGCAAACAAGGCTAAGATGAGCCTAGCTTCACTCTAATTTGATGGCTAGAGTTAATCCTCACTTCTCTCTAATTCTATAGGCTAGAGATAATCCTTATTTCACTCTAATTAGAAAGGCTAGAGTTGATCCTTACACTATTACAAAATATGTAGAAAGATGATGTAGTGTTTAAGCTTTGAATGCTTTGCTCTTGCTTGATTCTTGATCTTGAATGATAGATGAATTATCAAAGAATATGAGCTCACAAGATAAGAATATATTTTCTGTGTTTTTGCTGTACAAGAGTTTTCTAATGAATTAGGTTTGAGTTGGTTTAAATAAGGAAAAAGGTCAAAGTCTCAAAACTGTCCAGACATCTCACGGTCGATCCACGGTCGACCGTGGCTAAAACCGTCAGCGTACTGGAGCATTTTTTAGCCTTTCAAATATGGACGTTGGGCTTTTACCAAAACCACACACAACTCAATTTTACCATAAAAATTCACTGAAAAAGAGCTTGGCAAAAGTTAGGTTGATTCCATACTTCTTAAGTTTGAATTTTAACACAAAAATGTAACTTTGAAAACCAATACAAAAAGCATGTTGGAATTTTTCTTCTTTGAGAGATTCCATTGCTAAATATGGTGTTGTATTGATTCAAAGATGTATTATATTTTGAGATTTGCCAAAATAAGAAGTCTTGTATTAATTCAACCAAGCTTTTGAATTTTATAAAAAGTTTGTTAATTTTTATAGAAGTTTTTATAAAAATGATTTTATAAAAGACTTAAACTTGTTTATTTATTATTCTTGTAAGCTCATATTTTCCGAACTCTTGTTTGTAGATTTCTTCGTCATCGGCTTTGAAGAATTCATCTTCACTTGTTGAGTACGAGTTCGGCTGACTTCAAGAAGGACAATGTTTAAGAATTTTGAGCTGTGCAGCGACGGTTGATTCACGGTCGACCGTGGGATCGACCGTGAAGGCTGAATGTTTACTTTTATCTTGTTATCTTCTTTTCTTGTTGAAACAAAGTCTTTACTTGTTTATTCTTCACTTAATCATCAATTTGAGATTTGTTAACATTGAAGAATATAGATATGAACATATGAATATTTTTGATAAGCAATAGTATCACATGTTAATATTTTTATCATCATCAAAACAAGGAGTGCACTTTTAAATATATGACCATGTATGCACCAACAATCTCCCCTTTTTTTATGATGACAAAATATGCAACATTTGATTAATATTGCTACACATATATATTCATGTTAACAATGTTGCATAACTATATTCTTCTCCCCCTTTTGTCAAATCAAAAAGGAACATTCTTCTTCCCCTATTGATCTAGCACAAAATATGTGATGAAGCTCCCCCTTGATCAAAGCTCCCCCTTGATTGATGATCCCTTTGAGCTAGCACTTGACAAAAGATAGACAAAACAAAACACAAGTGCAAGATATACAAAAGTATTTGCATAAACTTAATTTAGGAAAAATCAAATATACTCAAGTAGGAATCATGAGAGATTTATGCATCATTATCTTGTATTTATGCTAATGATAGGAAGGGAGGGTGTGAATATATATGAAATTTTCTTTTTGGTTGGTAACTCCCCCTTAAAATGTGCAAATTATGTTAGGAACAACCAAAATCCACAATTCTAATCTTAAAGTTAAGTATCACAAATTTCTTAGCTCTAGATTGAAGAGATTATTTATTCATTTCTAATTGATATTTATTCATATACATTATATAGCAAAGGAAGGTTTTATCATTGTTAAGACCATAATCTTGTAGATCAACCTTTGTTTATACTTTCATTAGTATTTTAGTGCATGTAGGCCCACATATGATTTTTATCTTTTCATGATGAGATAATGAATGTAGCATGTATGGTTTAATCAAGTAAATGACCAATGTGTGCACTAAATTGACAATTATTTTGATTTTACATATGAAGCACATGATGTCATTTGTTTATTATCTTGATCTTCAAAGAATAATTCATGGTGTATGTAGATCAATATATCATGAGAAATTTGATATAGAACATAGGTATTTTTCTCAAGCATTACACATTTTGAATTAATTCAATACCTACGTATACTATTATCATTATTTATGCACGTATACCTCATAGATTCATGTATCAAGTGATAGTAAATTAAGTGTGTGACACATGAGATAGTCATTTAAGTACATAGGCATACTCAAGAACATATCAAGATGACAAATAACATGATTTCTTATATGAGGCATAACTTGTCATCTAATTTTACTATCTTGATTACAAAGAGTAATTCATTAAGTACCATGACAAGATAGTAAGAGAGAACCACTTGCAACAATCAATATGTTAATTTATATTTCTTCACCATGTAATCATCTTCATATATCTTTCATCACAAACTTATTTCAAAGACTCTTTTGATAGTGATCTTATATGAAAAATCTATGTGTTAGGTAGCTTGACCACAATTCATTACATGATAATTATTCAACACTTGATGAGCATGAATGACATATCATAATGTTACATATGTTTAGTGATATTTCATGTAAGAATCACATATGTAATTTGATAACTTTAAGAACAAGGATATGTCAAACATGAACCAAAGTATTATCATTTAGCGTGTATTGTTATTTTGGTAACATATCTTGTTGATCTAATAGGATATCATGAGCATCACATATAAGTTGCATACAAGCATTTTACTTTTTCAAACCATGTAAGATATAGAATTTAGGCATAAGATTTGTGTAAATTATTTTTATTTCTCCAAGTATGCAATTACTTAATGATCTCTTATAAAAGTAACACATGAAATGTTTGACTAAAATGATTTTTCAAACTCTTATGTCATAACTCAACTTTTAGTTTGTGATTACTTTGAATTGTGAAGTGTATAAGATATAAGCAAGTTCTTATTTATTTAATATAATCTTATCTTAACTTCATAATAATCATTTTATGACTTTGCAAGTTTAATTAGTTTATCACCTTTACTAATAGTCTTGACTTTTTGAATTAAGTTCTTAGAATTTGAGCCCAAGACAAGATATTCAAACTTTAACATCATAGGGAGTTGCATGTTAGCATATTGTTGCACTAAACCAAGGTATTATAATTCGTTTCATTCATAAGGTTTAGGCAGAGCTTGTTAACAACATAAACATGCTTTTGTTCATTTGTTTACGATGATGTTAAAAAATTTGCATATGCTCTCAAAGTAATAGGTGATGACATAATTTAAGATAAATGAAGATTCATTATATTTAAAACACATATGTGAATGTAAACTTAACATGTATGTGTATACCAATTTGGTTCATGTGTCCTAGATGTTTTAAGATTTCGGAAGACAATTGAATCACTTATGCTGCATTGATTTATGTTTAGTATTAAGCAAGAGTAAATCTATGTATGAGCTTTAAATAGAAAATTATTAAAAGTAACATCAATCTCAAGGTCGAAGTCACGGTCGACCGTGGTTCGACCGTGGAACACCTGATAGATTTAGAATTTCGAAACACTCCAGAGGGTCGACGGTCGATGCACGGTATTGACCGTGGATCAACCGTGAAGCATCTGCTCACTTTTTGTTTATTTGTTTATCTTTCCAATAATAAGTGAGTTTGATACTTTTGAGAGTATAGAGATGAAAATATATATATATATATATATATATATATCAGTTTTATTGTGTCATAACCCCATTTTTCATCCTATTGGTTTTTCTTCATTTTTCATTTTTTATTTTTTTATTTTCATGTTTACTAAAATAGACACAAGGCTTAATCTTTACTCAACATTGTTCAAACATGATTCATGTTTATATGCAAAATGAAACCCTAAGAAAATGAAGAAACAATGGTGAGGAATTTTATCTTTAGTGAAGAGGATTCAAGAATCAAGTGAGAGATCGAGAATCAAGAAGCTTTCACTTGTAAGTGGACTATGAATCCAACCCGGACTTCAACCATAGTTTCAATCATAAGGTAAATTCTTGTTTCTTGCAATAAATTTTAAGCTTTTTGAGTGTCTAGGCAAAAATGGAGGCTAGGGTTTTTGTGGGGAAGATGGGTAAAGTGATAAAGTGGTGAGATGAGAGAGAAATAGGGCAAAATAGGTTTAAAATCCGTCAGACACCCGACGGTCGATCCACGGTCGACCGTGGCATCGACTGCGAGATTTCTTTCAGTTTGATCATTTGGACAGTGGATCCACGGTCGATAGACGTCTTCGACCGTGGTTCGACCGTGAACCATCTGGAAGCACAATTTTGAAAGTTTTCACATAATCAACCTTTATTTCCTAGGGAACATGTTCAATCATTTCTAAACCAAATCTTATTGCATTAACTACTTTTTCTTAAGTGGTTTAGTATTTATGTCCGCAACTATGATTTATCAAAGTAAGTTGTCTTAATTTGTGATATGATATCTTTTCAATTCTAAGACAATATTACTTATGATAAAATCTAATTTGGTTCTTTAATCACTTAAACCCAATCAAAGTATATGACAATGAAATTCATGGTTTTGAAGCAAGCCATCAATTTTTGACAAATAATTTATTATTTGAGCATATATTTCCATATATAGGAATATATAACACATATTTTCAAATAATTTCAAATACTTTTAGTCAAAAACATGTTTAGTGAGAAATATAAATATTGCATATACTAATTTAAGACAATGTGATGAACATAAGCATGGTATATCAAATTTTGAAATATTGTTCATCAATATGCAATTTTAACTTTAAGCACAATATTTCTCACATTCAAAAGCAAATACTCTTGTTTAGATGTAGATTTAATATTCTAACTTTATGAAACCATACATCTAGAATTATTAATCAACTATCAAGTTTCACAAGTTTTGACATATAATGATTTTCAAGATAGTTTAATGTTTGTCTTGCCTATATCAAGAAGGACTTCAAGTTAAATTTGTATGATTTAGAACACAAGTCCAAATGATATGAGTATACTTAATATGTCATTATAGCACCGCATATTTCAACTTTGTAACTTAATCAAAAAGCATTTCACATGAGCTTTGCAAGATATTCAAGAATATGATAAGTATTTTTAAGTCTTCTACATTACTAATAAAATGCTAGTCATTTAAGATTAAGTTTTTATATCAATACTTTTCGATTTTCATGACACATTTAAATGATTATTTTCACACACATTTTTATTAGAATATCTTAGGAAAATTTTCAATTGTTACACATATAAATGAAGTCTTGGTAATATGTATCTACTTGAATGATCATCAAAACTTCAAATTAAAATGATGTGTTTTATAAGGTTTCCAAGTCCAAGTAGTTCCTAAGATATCATCATACTATTCTTAGTACAAAGTGTGATTTTAAACCATTTTAATGATTCATGAAAATATTTGATAACACATTTCATGACATATAACATATTGTCTTTTATTAATGCTTTTGCTACCCTTGATTTATTTTTATAGCAAACCAAGTTTATGTAAAGTACTAGATACAATAAACATATTTAAACATGTCAAGTAGTTTCACATAAGTTTTCATGGCACTTTCAACACATAGATGTCAACATATAAAGCCTTGAGAAGTGAAAGAGAAACTTATCTTGATTGTGTTTCACTAGTGTTGTTCAAAAGCATTATTCTTGATGATTTATCATCCAAGTCTTTCATCCACACAAAACTTCAAGTTGCATCAAGAATGATATTCAACCTCAATTGCAACCTACAACTCAAACATATTTCATATGTGTGGTACCCATATTTTCATGGGTCCGGGATTGTTAGTATCAAAAACACCTACTTTGATCCACCTTGGTGTTATCTTGAAACCTTGTTCATTTCTTGAAGTTGGAGTATAAGATTTTATCATATGTTTATTACATCCAACCTTAGGCATACTAGTGAAAGAACTAGAGGCAATCTTGTATTTTTCAAACTTTTGAAAATTCCAGCGAGCTGACGGAAGATGCACGGCATCAACCGTGTATCGACCGTGAGCCTTCTGGATTTTTTCTTTTGCCTTTTCTTTCACAATTTTGAATGGTTTTAATGATATGTTGCTTGTTTCAATTGATAACTCATGACCTTCATCACTTGATAACTTTTGAATTCTAACATTCTTTTCTTTGAAGTTTACACAAGTAGAGCAACCTTGTGACATAATGTTAGATTTTCTTAAATCATTTATTTCCTTGACCAAGATTTCATTAAGATCTTTGAGTTTAAAATTATCATTCTCAACATTTTTCAAATCATTGATCTTGGCAATGAGTTTTGAATTAATATCAAGTAACATATCATATTTATCTTTTAGCTTATCATAAAGATTATGTAAGTAATCTTTACTACTAGAATCATTTATGAAAGATACCTCATTTTCTTTAAAAGCCATGAAGCAAGCAAGTTCTCTTGATCTCTCTTTTTCTTCATTTCTTCTTGCCTCAAGCTCTTCAAATTTACCTATATCTTTCCATAATCTCTTGGCACAAGTGTAAGAACACATATATTCATATTTACTTCCCTTAAGGGATTTTTGAATAAATATCAATGCTTGTTCATTTTGTGACATATCTTCATCAAGATCATTTTCAATAAAGTCACCCATGTCATACTCTATTGATCTTAAGAATGTCAACATGTAGGCTTTCCAACCCAAAAATGTATAATCAATAAACATAGGTAAAGTAGCCATATAAACCCCCAAACTTAGGTTATCATTTAAGTCCATGGATCTAACTCAAGATTTTTGTATAAAATTGTTTTCTCAAAATATTTATAAAGCAAGTTCTATCTCAAAAACAATTTTAACAAAAAATTTTAAAGCAACTTGCTCTGATACCAATTGTTGGAACCTAGAGGGGGGGGGTGAATAGGTTCTTTTACTTAGTTTATCAATTTTTACAAAAATAAAAACTTGTAAGTTGTGTTATAAGAATAATTCTTGAAGTTTATAACAACACAACAAATATTTGCATGAATTTAAAGAGAGTAGAGATAGAGAGATATCACCAAGAGTAGACAAGAGATTTATAATGGTTCATGCAAGTGTTAACAAACTTGCACTACATCCACTCCTTGGCCTCACCCACCAAGAGTTTGCTCCACTAAAACTTCTCTCTTTCAAGGTAGAGATAAACCTTTACACTTCTCTCTTTAGTTTACAAGAAATACTCTTCTCTCTTGCAAACAAGGCTAAGATGAGCCTAGCTTCACTATAATTTGATGGCTAGAGTTAATCCTCACTTCTCTCTAATTCTATAGGCTAGAGATAATCCTCACTTCACTCTAATTAGAAAGGCTAGAGTTGATCCTTACACTATTACAAAATATGTAGAAAGATGATGTAGTGTTTAAGCTTTGAAAGCTTTGCTCTTGCTTGATTCTTGATCTTGAATGATAGATGAATTATCAAAGAATATGAGCTCACAAGATAAGAATATATTTTATGTGTTTTTGCTGTACAAGAGTTTTCTAATGAATGAGGTTTGAGTTTGGTTTAAATAAGGAAAAAGGTCAAAGTCTCAAAACTGTCCAGACATCTCACGGTCGATCCATGGTCGACCGTGGCTAAAATCGTCAGCGTACTGGAGCATTTTTTAGCCTTTCAAATATGGACGTTGGGCTTTTACCAAAACCACACACAACTCAATTTTACCATAAAAATTCACTGAAAAAGAGCTTGGCAAAAGTTAGGTTGATTCCATACTTCTTAAGTTTGAATTTTAACACAAAAATGTAACTTTGAAAACCAATACAAAAAGCATGTTGGAATTTTTCTTCTTTGAGAGATTCCATTGCTAAATATGGTGTTGTATTGATTCAAAGATGTATTATATTTTGAGATTTGCCAAAATAAGAAGTCTTGTATTAATTCAACCAAGCTTGTGAATTTTATAAAAAGTTTGTTAATTTTTATAGAAGTTTTTATAAAAATGATTTTATAAAAGACTTAAACTTGTTTATTTATTATTCTTGTAAGCTCATATTTTCCGAACTCTTGTTTGTAGATTTCTTCGTCATCAGCTTTGAAGAATTCATCTTCACTTGTTGAGTACGAGTTCGGCTGACTTCAAAAAGGACAATGTTTAAGAATTTTGAGCTGTGCAGCGACGGTTGATTCACGGTCGACCGTGGGATCGACCGTGAAGGCTGAATGTTTACTTTTATCTTGTTATCTTCTTTTCTTGTTGAAACAAAGTCTTTACTTGTTTATTCTTCACTTAAACATCAATTTGAGATTTGTTAACATTGAAGAATATAGATATGAACATATGAATATTTTTGATAAGCAATAGTATCACATGTTAATATTTTTATCATCATCAAAACAATGAGTGCACTTTTAAATGTATGACCATGTATGCACCAACAGATTATTTTTGTCATTTATATCATTTTCGTCATTTTCATCAAAAAAAAATGTCCAGAAATATAGGAAGAGTGGTCTCGTTTGAAAGAGGATTAAAAAATGAGAAGATTGGTATAATTTTTTTGCTCAAACTCAAAAAATTGAAATAGTTATGGTCATTTAAAATTTTAAGGGGTAAAAAAAACTGAATCTGAAAATTGCTTAGGCAGCGCGTGAGTTTTTATAAAATTGGTTCAATTCATATTTTACCCTTTTAAATTAGTGGCTGAGATTTAGACTTTAGGATCTATGTTTAAGAGGGGGGCATGTTGAACCTTACCCTATATATATATATATATATATATATATATATATATATATATATATATATATATATATATATAGGGGAGGGTTCAAACGAGAATTGTTTTTCGTACGAGAACTGCGAGAACCAATCTCAGCCGTTCCTTGGATATGGGAAGTTCATGGATGAAGAACGTGGAGGGGATCAACTAAGGCAGGGTGCATGTGAGGAATTCATGGGTGAGCAATGACATTAAAGGAGGGGGAATTGGACGGCTTAGATTCGTTCTCGCAGTTCTCGTACGAAAAACAGTTCTCGTCTGAACTTTTGCTTATATATATAATATAGGGTAGGTTTCTAGGGAGAACATAGATAAACAAAGAACTTGGAGAATGATTTCTAACCATCCGATTAAATCGTAATCTATGGCCACGATGATCTGACACTTTAAAGAAGATAAATAAGAGGTTTTTCATATGGGTAAAAATGTAAATTGAAAAAAAAAACCTCCCAAATTCCCACTAACCCCGGTGAAAACGGGAGCACTATTCTTCACTCAGAGAACATCATCTCTGCAAATTCAAAGCTTCGAAGAAAACCACACCAAAAGGGACGATCATGGACAGTTTAAAAGGTAAAGAAACATCTTACAATCAATAATGTGACATTTAACTACCTAATTTCATATGGATACTAATGATTTAGGGTTTATGTGCAGTAATACGGAGAAGCGGTAGACTACAAGCGTTTGGTATGAAGATGAAGAAATGGGTGTCGACAAGCATGGATAATCCAATAAATATAGAAAATGAAGAGTCTGCACCGCTGCCCGAATGACAAACCATCAAAAATGCAGTTCAAACAGAAATTAAGAATGTTGCTGCACATTCAGTGCAAGAAAAGGGAGATGCTGCACAAAATAACCATAGTATAGAGGTAGATGATGAAGATACGATGCTTGGTAAGAAAAAATAAAGTGCCTTTTACTTAAAATTATAAATAGTAAAATTTATGTTCTGCGATTATATGCATTTGTATTAAAGCTACGGCATCTGTTATAGAATATATGTGCACTTCATTTCTTTATTTATAGGATGCCCTTTGAGCTCCAGAGTCACTTGGTCTTGTTGTTGCTTATGTCCCTTTCCAAATGAGCGAGTTTAAATAAGCAACATAGACAACCTGATGGTAAGATCTACGATGGTGGAACGAGTATGTATGGTGCTGTTTGGTTAAATGAAATGAAATTGTTATATACGTTTCATATGAAGGACTGCATGGGCAATCTGTTAGGCAGGTTATAGATCCCTATGTGTCTCGTGTTGGAACAAAACGAACAAGTACAATACATATGGTTGGTGACAACATGAGGATTAATCCTGCGTTTTTTCCCGTGGAGTAATGCATCAGATGGTAAAATCAGCAAGTCGAGATAAAGGTCACGTCCAGGAGGAAGGTTCTGAGGGGGCAGCCTAGTAATTATGCTGGCCCAGTTAATCCTCGCGTAGTAAACATCGCATGGCAGGCGCAACGAGAATGAGTTATGCGAGGATCATCCTTTGAGATACAAAAAAATCAAACAACCTGAGAGGCTGCACGGTATCGAGAAGAAGATAAAAAGTTTGGGTTACATTTACACATTTTTTATCAGAGATCAGATATGTAAGAGTTTTGGTGTTGCAGTTTTGTGAATTACATTAGACTATCATGTATCTTTGCATATGTTTTTGGGTAAATGAATGAAATGGTCTGTTGATGTTCAAAAAATAAATAAATACCATATCGATCTCCACTTTTTAAGTCATGTTTGGTGTCTTTATAATTGCAAATTGTTATCATAATTTTGCATAATGTCAATTCTTGCCTTATTAGTTTGGTTCAACAAACATAATAATCATATTCAGTGTCTGAAACTGTTGACAGAGAATAAGGATGATGGCAGTCCAATATACCATGCATCTAAACTGATACACCAAAAATACAATTTATAAATACCATATTGATCGACAACATTGAAAGCATCTATGGCATTAACAATGAAGCAGAACGCAATCAACACCAAGAATACAATTCGATTTGACATACTTCAGTTCATCATTCACGTAATATGGAATAATTTGTGCTGTAATTCTAATCCCCTGTGTGCTAAATTCTAAAAAAAAACCTAAATACAGCACCATCATATGCTAATCAAACTGAACATACAAAATACTACAATAGTGTAAGCAATTGTCATATATAACAACACAAAACTCGAAATGATAAAACAACAATTGAAGATAATTAAACCCTTACAATATATAGAAGGACCGCCATACGTAATCTTCCATTACAAAAATTGAAGCTTGAATAATACATATTACAGAATTAGATTTGAATACTATAAATTGGTAAAAAGACAATTAAAAGAAACGCATGGACTGTAGAATTTGAATTCAAATCAAAACATTAAAGAACAAAAAGAACGGTTAATAGAAGAACGTGTATATAGGTAAAGTTACAAACCTACCCTTTGAAGTTAAAATTAATCCATTGGCCAAAAATTGTTCTCCCTGTTCTCCCGATTGTTTTATTCTCTTAGGATCCCAACTCTCTCTCTCTCTCTTTCTCTCTCTCTCTCTCTCTCTATATATATATATATATATATAAATTAGATCAATAAAGGACCATGTGTTAAACAAAGAACCTAAAGAACCAATCTGGACATTTGGATCATCAAAATCAATGGATAAGATTGATCGATGGCAAAACTGTAATTATTATGTATTAATTTAGGAAGAATATGGCAAAAATGTAATTATCCCCCATTCAAAACACGCGAATTTAAAAAAAACCACCAAAAACTTTAAATTGATATAACTTTTTAAGTTTTGTGAATTTAATCAAAAAAATTATACCATTCTTTTAGTTTTTTAATCCTCTTTCAAACAAGATCACTCTTCCAATACTTTTCTAAATTTTTTTTGAAAATGAATTTTTTTTCATTTTTGCAGCTAATGAGCTGAATGTCGTCGCTAATGAGCTGAATGTCGTCGCAAAAGGTTCGTCTCAGATCAGAAACTAGCGACGATGAAGTTAAATCTGTCGTCGCAAATAAGCAAAGTCGTCGCTAATGACCTTGCAGTCGTCGCAAAAGGTTCGTCTCAGATCAGAAATTTTGCGTTTTTCGTTTTTTGCATTTTGCATGTTTATAAGGATTTACGTTCTACATTCTGCATGTTTTTTGCATTCTGCATTCTGCATTCTGTATTTTTTTTTGCATTCTGCATGTTTTTTGCTTTCTGCATTCTTCATTCTTCATTCTGCATGTTTTTTGCATTTTGCATTCTTCATGTTTTTTGCATTTCTGCATTCTGCATGTTTATTGCATTTTGCATTCTTTCATTCTGCATGTTTTTTGCATTCTGCATTCTTCATTCTGCATATTTTTTGTATTTTGCATTCTGCATGTTTTTGCATTCTGCATTCTTCATTCTTCATTCTGCATGTTTTTTGCATTTTACATTCTTCATTCTGCATGATTTTTTGCATTTTGTATTTAATATGAACACAACTCTAAATGCAAATTTTGCATTTTGAAAAAAAAAATTTCTGAAATATATCAAGCCCGGTCTTGTTTGAAAGAGGACGAAAAACTGAATCTAACGGTATAATTTTTTTGTTAAAATTGTAAAAAAAACGAGTTATAATTATTTAAAGTAATTGGGGGTTTTTTTAAACTTTTGGGGGACGCTGGGAGGGCTGGGTGACGAGAATTTTTTTTTAATTTTCCTTTTTTGCCCCTAAACTATGTGCCACATGTCATCACCAGATGAGATTCTTTAGGTTCTATGTTTAAGAGATGTTATATGTTTAACCTTACCCTATATATATATATATATATATATATATATATATATATATATATATATATATATATATATATATATGAAAATAACTTAGCTACACCATGGTGTAGCTACTTAGCTACACCTTCCACACACAAACACTTGCTGGGTCCTACTTATACACTATGCACCATGGTGGGCCCACCAAGTGTTTGCGTGTGCAAGGTGTAGCTAAGTTATTCCATATATATATATATCAACCTAAAATATTATCAAACACAACAATATCTAAACTGGTTTAGTACTTCAATTAGTTCATGAATTGAGTGGAAAAGTTTAATTAGTTCATATCCAGACCGATTGGCTTATGTATAATTCGGTCTTCGTTCTCTAATATTGATATATTTTTGTCTTTTATCTTGTTTGTATCAATACCCGTTCTATCTGACTTTGGATTTAGATAATGTCATATTATGATTAAACATAATCTATACTACTATATATATTAAAAATATAACACTCTCTCTTCTTTATAAATTAAAAGTTCTTAATTTTTATTCAAAACTAAATCTCCACAGTTAATTTTATTTGCATTAATTTCATCCATCAATTCATTAAAATTTTCAGTCTTTATCTCCTTTAATAAAGAAGTGTCTTGATTACGACGAACTATAATATAAACATACATTTCAATTTTTCAAGTGGCTACACTAATATTCTATTCTGGGCTAACATGAAAACGGTATAAATTTTAAATAGTATATATAATTTTCAATTTTAACATATAATATTAGTATTATTTGTACCATCTCATATTACTTTTAAGTAAAAGTGTATAAACAATATTACTGCACTATTAAATAAAGGTTTAATTAGTTCCTTCAAATGTATCCAACTTGTCATATTTTGCTATTGTGTGTATCGAACTTTCAAAGTTACCAATTAATGTATCAAGATTTTGAAAGTTACCAATTAATTACTAGAATACCTATTCTTTGATAAATGGTAAATTTTTTAATTTTTAATTTTTTATTATTACACATCACTAAAAATTGTTATATGTGTATTATCTTCAAAAGATTAAAAGACCAAGAATCAAAATGAAGAACCGGAGATAGAACAAAGCTTTCAATTAAACAAAATCAAACATGATAAATATTGAAAATCAAAATCAAACTCATGTCTAAATCTGAACAAAATCATAACATGTTCACATAACATTGGTTAAAGCTTCAGTCTAAACCCTAGATTTAATAACATTAGTTCAAATCTAATAATTAATATAGTATAACCAAATCTGAAATACAATCAAACCCAAAACCCTAATATGTTTGTATATACATATGAAATCGCACAATGAGACCAATGATGTTCGTATCATACGTATGTTCGTATTAGAGATAAAATCATACCTGCAAAATCAGATCTGGTGAAAACCATCGATGATAGTTGGTATGAACTTGAACAAATCAAAGCCCAAAATCATCTTTTTCAAGACTCTAAATTGCATATGAACCCTAAAAACCATCTTCTTCAAGTCGCAAAATTGCATATAGACCCAAAAGCAAAACCCTATAACACGTTGAAAGCAGATTGAATACTGGGTATGAACTTGAGCAAATCATGGATAGCCCATAATGAAGCCACAACTCAGATCTCATAATCAAAGTCGAACCCAAAACGAAAACCCTAAAATCATACTTATCTGAAATCGCAAACGCTAAAATCAAACAATCAAGAGAAGAAGCCATAAATCTGATATCAAATAATCGATATGTAATTGATGAATGGGGAAGAAACCAATGAAGCTACAACCCATAAACAATCGTGAATAGCCCAGCGAAGCCACAACCCAGAAACAATCGATGAATGGGGAACAATGATTATATTTTGATTTACTTAAAACCATGAAAAATCCATGTCAGATTCCATGTCACCAGCCAAGTTAGTGAAACCTGCTTTAGCAGATTGAATACACAAAATGGTAACTTTTTGGAAGTCCAGTACATTAAATGGTAAATTTGAAGGTTCGATACACACAAATGCACAATAACAAAATGTGACAAGTTTGATACATATTTAGGAACTAAACCCTTAAATAAAAACTTTCATATAACATAAATTTGATAAATAATACTAAAATTATTTCAAATTTATTATAACATTCAGGCTACATACGCAAAAATCATTGCCTTCTCCCTTTTCATCAACACAAGTATTCACCATCATCCTTCTTTGATCGTCCCTACCTCATATAGTTGTCTTATAGACATAAGAGTAAGACCGGCTAAGAAACCTAATCTTGATTTAAAATATATAAAGGTTCATACTCATTTCCCCTTTATTTATTGTAGATGAAATGAAAGAACTTAAAAAAGCTACGTAACTGGGCAACTATATAAACAATAAATGTATATAGGAATCATTAGCGAATCATGAGTGACGAACAGGTACAATTATCAAGTATCAAATCGAAAGCTATGGCTGACACCCAAATAACGTGTTATGAGATTGTGCAGCTACATTGAATTTCAGTTCTATTAAACAAATCACGACAATGAAGTAAGGATGATGAATTCGTGGATGTCCGGTTTTGGTTTGTCCACGTCGCGGGACCATTGTACATCTCCATTCACCGGAGCAGTTAAGTTTCCTCCGACGATATTGGAACGGCGGTGTTGCTTCCTGTAACCTAATTCCAGGTTTACGAATTCAATTGTTATGCTCTACAATCTATTATCAGTTCTTTGAAAACAATGTGGTTGCACGCATTCTTGTTTAAGATGGATAATTGACGATTCGTTGGTGAAAAACTAACTAACGATTATGTTTGTTCCTCTTTCCGTAGGGTTTCCGATCTGTAATTTATGATAGAGATGGTTTCTGTGCATAATGATAATACAACAGCCATCGGTCACAAATTTAACATCGTTGTGGAGAAGGCATGCAATAACTATTTTATTTATCGCGGTGAAACTTCCCTTGGAGATGGATTTCGTGCAGTTTTGTATTTTCTAGCACTTGCTTATTGTTTCATTGGATTATCGGCCATAACTGCAAGGTTTTTCAAGTCCATGGAACATGTTGTTCAACAAACGCGGATGGTGATGGAGGTAGATCCTACAAATAATACGAAAACTGTCAAACAAGAATACATATGGAATTATACAATTGCAGACATTACTCTGCTGGCTTTTGGAACTAGCTTCCCGCAGATTTCTTTGGCTACTATTGATGCCATCCGGAATATTGGCAAACTCCATGCTGGAGGTTCGTGTTAAATGCTCAAAACAGTTCTTAATTTCATTTTGAGAAACTCTATATAAAGATACTTATTCTCCTTCTCATTAGATCAAGTATTAAAATCAAGAGAAGGGACGAGGATTTCAAATGGGTAGGAAAACAAAGAATGAGGAATAGAATTCTTCTGTCATTTTAGGTGTTGTACCATCACATAAATTTTGAATAAAGAGTATTTTGGTCATCTAATCTTGATTTTTACTCGTTAGAATTATAATAATTTACAATATGTGAAAATCTTTTCAATTTGATAGGTTTAGGCCCTGGAACACTTGTTGGTTCTGCTGCGTTCGACCTGTTTCCTATCCATGCTGTTTGTGTGGTGGTTCCCAAAGCTGGAGAACTGAAAAAGATTTCGGATTTGGGAGTTTGGATTGTGGAATTGTTTTGGTCCTTCTGGGCATATATTTGGCTGTACATAATTTTGGAGGTAACAGTCCATTATTGTGACTTATGTTATTCTTTTTCGGGTTCAATTTATTGGTCTAAAAGATTGTCAATTGGCAGATATGGAGTCCAAATGTTATCACTTTCTGGGAGGCCCTTTTCACAGTGCTTCAATTTGGGTTGTTGCTTCTACACGCTTATGCGCAGGATAAGCGCTGGCCCTATATATCTCTTCAATTGTATGATACCATTTTTCAATTGTCTACTCCTAACTGCATGCATGTGTGATGATACATATTTTAAGGCATAGAAGACTAGCATTTATAATGATAACCTTTTACTCCCTTTATGTTTAAGGGAGCGAACTGAAAGACCACAGGAATGGGTACCAGCAGAGGTTTCTCCAAGGAAAAGTGGATATAACAATTTATCTATACAAGATGATGACGAAAATAAAAGGATTGTGGATATATTTTCGATCCACGAAGAAAGTGAATCAGGTAAGCCTTGGTATTATTTCTTGATCTTTTGAGCAAAGTTTGTTCCTTTCTTTCTTGAAAAAATGTTTCCTGCTAAGTTTTGAAAGGGTCTGGCTTTTTACTAGGGTTAGCTATCTGCATATATTGCACACTTGAGTAATCTCATGCCCAAATTGAACTCTGTTCTCTGCTTATTTCTGGGTTCTTTTTCAATTGAGAATGTACTTATGAAATTGTGATTGCAGATTCTACATATCAACATCTTCCGTTACATGATCCAGAGTCGTCTGGTAAGCATTTTGATGGAACAACCATCCATGAAGAATCTGATGTGGCTTCAATTTGGAAGGAGCAGTTTATCGATGCTCTCATGGTAGCACATCTGATATTATGTCTTTCAATACCTCTTGTATGGCTTTATCAAGTATTTAAGTCAATCTGCTCGTTATAAACACTGATAAAATTGCACAAGTGACCATGCATCCTGCTTTCTTTTTCTTCAACAGTTGAGAAGGACAAAACTAAGAGAAGAAAGTAACAGTGTGGGATGGGTTTTCTGGCATGTTGTTGTTGCTCCATGGAGACTGCTATTTGCCTTTGTGCCACCATATCAAATTGCTCACGGGTGGATTGCTTTTATCTCGTCTTTGATTTTCATAAGTGGAATAGCTTACTTCGTTACAAAGCTCACTGACTTAATCAGCTGTGTTACAGGTTTGTATTACTAACAAGTGATCTAACTTAATATTTCATTTTTGTTTACCGCATTTTGAAGTCAAATTTATCATTCCTTGTAGGAATAAATGGTTATGTCATAGCATTTACCGTATTGGCAAGTGGAACTTCATGGCCGGATTTAGTGGCAAGTAAGATTGCAGCCGAAAGACAAACAACTGCAGATTCCGCCATTGCAAACATTACTTGCAGGTTGATAACTATTTGAGATTTATTCGATCTGCTTTAGTATATATCACCAAGAGTTGTGTTCAATATAGTCCATATAAAAAATATAGTCCTAAAATTTTAATATTCAATCACATGTGATTCAGTATATAATCACATGTGAATTACGAAAATGCAACTCCGCCTAAAATTTTAAAATTCAATCTGGACCATTGATGGAGCTATTCCAAAGGCTAAAATTAGTCTCTCAGGACTATTGATTAAGTATGAACTATATTGAACATTTCTCATATCACCAAAAACATGAAAATAACCATTGCATTTTGCTTGATGCAGCAATTCAGTGAACATATATGTGGGAATTGGAGTTCCATGGCTGATTGACACAGCTTATAACTTGATAGTATATGGAGAACCTCTGCGGATCAATAATGCAGAGGGATTAAGTTTCTCATTGCTGGTTTTCTTCTCAACTTCTGTTGGGTGTATATCCATTTTAGTACTTAGACGGCTCGTGTTTGGTGCTGAGCTTGGAGGACCTCGGGTCTGGGCTTGGATTACCTGCGCGTATTTCATGTTGCTTTGGATCATATTTGTTGTCTTATCCTCCCTTAAAGTTTCTGCATTCATTTGAACAAATCCTTTTGCAAATATCTGCTGGGATCTTATTTATCTTATATATTTGCTATTATGGTAATCATTCTAGCCCCATAAGAGGATGCTAGAAGCTTAGAAACAATATCTATTTTGGCTACTAGAGACTGTAGACATCAGTTTCATTTGTAACATCTCCCATATTGCTTTTTATATATGTATACATCCCATGTTTGTACTTGTTTAAATGTTATATTTACACATTAGAGCACTCGTAGTGAAGTTCCTCATTGAGCTTACATTGTAGTATTCTACCATTGCAGATGACTGTGGAAACATATGAATAATATATAAAGATTCATAGATTCAGAAGTAAATACAAAACATGATTGAATTGCTCATTCAGTAGTTTGGTGTTCGAGTTTCATCCAATAAATGTTTACATAAAGCAGCTCCGAAGAAATTTACGATTTTTAGAATCGAAGTCATAAAAAGCATCTCAAAATAGAAAGAGGGATTGAAACTAAATTCTAAAGAAACAAAAACCATGTTTTCTTTGCATTACATGTTGCCTTCGTGTTCTTGAAACATGAACTTACTCATGCGACTGCACCCGCACAAGCTGTGACTGGAGCAGCATTATTTTGTTTTGCAGAACTGTATTTCTTGGTAATGAATCTGCAATTTTCCGAAAAGACAAACATGTAATGAACATATAGGTCATGTTTAATACACATAAAAATATAAAAACCAATTTGGTCCATTCACTTGCCTGAAGAAATCCCTCCATAGGAGCTCATACATTAACCAGTTCATCCCAGTATCACCACCATCTTTCCGATTCGAAGCAGCAGCAGAAATCGTTCTACATTTTACTCTTTTCATCAATGAATAACTCATGCAAATAGAAATTTTTGTTCAAGTAATCATGATTCTGTGATTTCGCTTGCAATCTGATTATCTAATTAGTAATTACTGATTGTTTTATACCACATAATTATCACAGCAATCCCAAACACCCCCTAAAATCCTAAATATCAAAAAGAAACTGAAATTAAATACCTAGAAGCAGACTTTTTCAACTCATCGAACATGGAACGAGGAGAAAGGCATCCCATTGCAAGCCATGGGGAGATTTTGCACGAGAAATTCGCGCCATAAATGCTGCTGCTATCATTACTTCCATCTTTTGCAGGTTGGGCTTTGCATTCAGAAGCAAACTTTTTAAGTCTTTCTAATGCTTCAGTCTCACCTCCAACAAGCGAAGCATTAGCACTTGCTTTTGCCTAAAAACAACAATCAAACATTATTTCCTCGTACTAAATCCTCCTATGACATTTAAGGAAGAAATAGAACCTTTCCAATGAATAACAATGGTAGCAAATAGCATTTTAAGGTTTCTAAATTCATCAAATGTAAACTGTTAACAACAATCATACCTGATTCATTGTAGCAGTAGGGTTAAGACCCAAATCAACCAAAGATGGAATCTCACCAGCCTCCACGTCACCGCCAGCTGGCAATCCTCTCAGCTGATCAGCAGCGTCAATCGTCTGTCTAATCTTTAACCCTTTCACTTTCTCCCTAAACCCACCATAATTTGTTGGCATTTCTTCCAATTTAAATGGCAAATCATCAACATGGTACAATGTGCTTCCCCAGAAGTACTTTACCTCAACTCCTTCATTTTTTAAAGCTGTTTCAATCTTTTCTTCACCTTTAACCTCGTCATGAGACACTTCTCTATGTGCATACACTGCTTCTGCTCCAACTTCCTTTACTAATTCAGCTAAAACCGTTTCGGGTTTTCCAATTCGGACTATAAGATCCGACCCTCTGGCTTGAAGATTCTTTCTCAAATTCGAAACCGATTCAATCAAGAAAGACGCACGATACGGGCCGGTTTTATCGAACCCGGATGACGATTTCCCGTAGTCTCTCGGGTCGAAGCAGTAAACCGGTAAGACTGACATTGACTCGTTGTTAGCGGAGGATAGACACTGATTGTCGTGAACGCGAAGGTCGTTGCGGAACCAGACGACGGAGGCACGGCGTGCGCCGGCGGCATTGGAGGGGTCGGAAGGGCGGCGAGGGTTAAGAGATAACGGGTTTTGAAGAGGGTTTGCAGAGACGGTGGATTTGAACAAGGGTTTGGTGGGATTGAGGGTGTTGGAGGAAAGAGTGAGATTGCAAAGGGAAGAGATTTGATTAGGGATTTTGACAATTTTGGGTAGGATTTTAGGTGGGGAAATGAAGTAGGTTGGGAGGAGAGTTGGGAGAGAAAGTGTAATGGAGGTGAAAGGAGCAATGGAGAGTTGAGACTGAGATTGGTCTTCTGATTGGGGTTCAGAATTAGGGTTTTCAATATCTTGAGATTTTGCTTCCATTTTTTCTGGTGGGAGTGAAGAATGAAGAAGATAAGCTATGAGGGTTCTGTGAGTAATGGTGATGGTGTTTCTGTGGTTTGGTGCGAGAGAAGGTGTTCAGTGGCGAGGATAACGATGGTACCGCATCTTTCAAGTATTACGTACTACACACAATACATACAAACAATTTTGTCTTTTTAAGGATAAAACGGCTAAACCCAGTCGATAGGAAGATATAATATAAAGATTTTATACGAGAAAATATAATTTTTTAAGTTATAATAGTCATTAATATTATTATAGGCTTATAACTTTATAAATTTTAAACTTACAAGTATTAAAAAATGTTATTTTTTGCATACGGAAAACAAATAAGAATATATTTAAAAACTTTTAAGTTTCAAGTGACTTTGTAGTTATTTTATTTGTCTCTTTTTCCAATCGATATGTCAAACCAATTTATCTTAATTTATCTGGAACATATATATGCATTTATGATGATAATTAGAATTTTTTTTCACATGCTATAAAGAAAAAAGGAATTTGCATATATCATGCTGATGATGTTAAACTACTATTAAAATGTCTTTTTTTAAATATATTGAGAAGAGGACATTATTCGCTAAGCATGTACTTGAGACCATCCCTGATCATATTGTTAAAACTTTAAATTAATATATAAGTTAATTTTTTATAAGTTTTTAGTTTATGATAAGATAGATAAATCCTACAAATAACTTATAAAATTATAATAATTATTATAATTCCGTATATCAGGGAAATATAATATTCAAAACACCTTATGAATCATCACCAAATAAATATTTTACTTTAACTTTTTCGTATATGTAATAACTTCAAGATAAAGTTATAGGTTTTTCGTTAAAACTGAAATAAATACGTTTAAATATAAATTTTATTTTGTATCTTCGTTTAATATATAAATGATTTTGATATAATTTTTCAAATACATAAGTTATTTGTGTATATTTTGTCTTATAAATTGCGTATAAATAATTGTAGTGCCATAGTAAGTAGTGGAAGCGATGTGGAGTATAGCCACCATGGCGTGGTGGGAAGGAAATAACACTATCACGGGATGGTATCACTTGGTGTGGGGAAGAAGCCGGAGAAGAGAAAGGTGTAGTAAAAGAGGGTGAGGACTCGGGTCACATACATTTTTCTTTTCTTCTTTCTTTTAAATTGTTGATTAGTAGTTGAATTAAAATTTGATGTTCTAGAGTGATGGAAAACTATCACTATATTGCTAAGTAATGGGTTTAGTGGGAATGTAAAATGTTAATATAATGGTAAGGGTGTTCTTGGTTCGGTTTATGAGTAAAAGCGAAACCAAACCGACAATTTCGGTTTCTGGAAAAACCAAAACCAAAAGGTAACGTATATATTTACAATCTTGACATTGAATCTTGATTTTTTGGCATGTATGATAATCCTTTTAATAACAAATAAAATTTTGCAATCTTTTTTTAGGGCATAGTTACTTGAAGTGTATCGAAGTTGTCAAATTTTGTTATTGTATATACCCAAGTTTAAAACTACCATTTCATGTATCAGAGTTTCGTAAGTTACCATTTAACGTATCGGTTGACATACTTATCAGGTTATCAATAAATTAATTACTTTTGAATTATTTTTTATAAAATTTGAGAACAAGACATGAAGATGAGTCTATTGAAGATGATGAACGGTAGTTGTATCAAGAACAAGAACTCCATTCTATTAAATCATAACCATCAATTAAACACAAAATGAATCAGGCATTTGAAATGCAACGAACAACCAAGATCCAAAACCACAAATGCGATGAACCCTAACTCGGACCTAAACCAAAAAGTCAGAGCGATGAACCCTACTCAAAATCGAACCCAAAAGAGTTCTAGAAACACACCTTGAAAGAGATATGAAAAACCTACAAACGAGATCTGAAAAACCCTAAATAGCAACTTAAAATGTGTCATGATGAACCTTAAATAAAAGATTTATAATGAACCCTAAAACAAATATGAAAACGCACCTTGAACTTTCAACCTTTGAAGATGAAATCGATGATGTTGTTTAGATCGAAATAGCTTATATGACCCAAAAATGCAAAATCACATAAAGATCATCGGTGCAAATGAAGAATGTAATCCTGCTATCGAAGACGCATATGAAGATCGATGGTGTAGATGAAGAACGTAATTTGGAAACAAGATCACAATCTTAGAAATAGATGATGATGAATTTTTATTATTAATATTAATTAAATAATAACTTTTATTTATTTTTAATTATTTTAAAAGTACTTGTAATATGCTATCATAGTTATTACCACCACAACTAATGTTTTGCTTCTTGTGTTTGTTATCTTTTTTGTATTTAATGTTTGATTCATTATACTTTTTAATTGATGTGATTATTGTAATTCTTATTTTAAATACTAACTATAATATTGGTCATTTCTTTAAGAAGAAACATCAAACATGATATCACTCCTAAAAAAGGCAAATTAGATACTTATCATACAAACACATTAGAGTAGCTAACAAGCAGATCTATTGTTCAGCCATTCTGGTTCAAACCATCCTCTAACCGACCTCACAGATTCAACTCAACTTCTCATGACCCTTAGATATTGACCAGGTGTCCTAATCCCAGATATAAAATAGTCAATGGAGCTCGTGCCCAACTCTTACTCCCCCTCCATGCTAGAGTGCTAGCCAACCCGGAAACAAGACTGTGCTAGTATAAAAGCAAGCATGACTGACTGGCACAGGGTTTCTTACAACCGTAGCCATTGTGTTCTTGAAGTAATGTGAAACGACAAACAAGACCAACTTAAAACGAACAGTAGTGGAACAATCACCTCAACACCCAACATTCAACCAAACTCGTGTTTGCAAGTGTGCAGCCGATACAAGACAACCAGCTTGTCTAATGCCAATTGAGGTCATAAACTTCCTGTAACAAGTATTAGCTCTTAACAGGTTTTGCTTTCCAAGCAAGATGACTAGATGCAACAAACCTAGAGACAACACTCAGCATATATATTACTATGTCACAACAATTACATCATTTACACCAAAAGTAGCTACATATCTGACACAATGATTCCAGCCACCATTCTCAATCTCAAAATTTGTCAGATATGGCAATTCTATTCCCTCAGAAACTGGAAAGCAGCATAGGCACAAAGCTAGGAGATGTGCATTTAGATCACTTGAAATTAAAACTAACATGAACAACATAACGCATCCTGATCTGGTCGACATTGTATGCAATATACTCATTGTATAGTAAGCTAGCCTGCAATAAGTAATGTAGTTTAGAATATCAGTTACAAATATGTCAAAACACTAAGAAAAAAGGTGACAAGGAGTTCACCTTTTTACTCAGTTGCTGTTTGGGCGGTCCCAATGGCACAACAACACCGTCTTCAAGAACCTCGATCTTTGACATATCTGGGGCAGTAGCCCCAACTCCTTTTGTGCTGCAAAACCATTATGGCATTATTTTAATACAATATATAGAAAAAAGCAACAAAAAAAAGAAGTTTTGTACTATTTATATACTATCAGAGGTAATGAAAAATAGGGGTAGGCTGGGCTGGATAACGCGTCAAATGGTTTCAGTTCGATACAAGCCAGGTCCATTTTAAAAAAAACTAATATCTTCAAATACTAGGTTTTAGAAGTATGCATTAAACAGACTTTGAGCAGCCATTAACCCATTTAACATTTGAGCTAACCCATTTGAGATAGCGCACCCAAATTGACTCACTTTGGGTTGAAATTTAAACCTCCATTCAGTAAATAGTACTTACTTTGGTGTAAGTGTGTAACCAATACTATTATGCGTCCTTAATCATTATTTGTGAACATAAACTTCACTAATAGAATCTTTTGGCACGTTTTGGCTTCCTTTCAGGTTTTAAAGCACAGGAAGTATTACTCTCATCTACCTCAAACAGTATACAAAATAAAGAAAGGCTTTTTTATGCTCATGTTTTCTGGTTTTGATTATATATTACAAATGCATCTACAATGATAGTTTTGATTAATTAGTACCTTAG
Source organism: Pulicaria dysenterica (assembly GCA_947179395.2). NCBI lineage: Eukaryota > Viridiplantae > Streptophyta > Magnoliopsida > Asterales > Asteraceae > Pulicaria > Pulicaria dysenterica. The sequence continues at coordinate 71,421,823 of OX359288.1, read as the reverse complement.
CTTCCCTTGTGGCAACTTGTCAGCATTATGGTCAGCAGTTAGTAGCTCAGCCATTTCACCAAGTGCAACCTAAATGGGAAGTAAAGATAATTGTTTTATGCACGGAAACCCATATCAATTTAAATGAGAATTCTTTCTGGAAAATAACAATCTAATAAAGAAACTGAGTATCAAGTTAATAAAAAAGAATATGTAATAAAAACATGAACAACCTCACACAAAAGCAGCACACCAGCAGAAGCATGTTGACTTGCACAGCAATAGTTTGCACTTTTTGAGAACATATCAGCAAAATAAACACCTTTTCCGAACATGTAGCCTGTTACAGGTGCTTCTGGAGGAGCAATTCGCAAACCTGGTATTTTGTTTTGGATCAATATTTAGACCATTAATTTGCAATAGCTCATAAGTAAACGAATGTGTATGATAAATTAAGAACATTAACCTTGAGACAAGATTCCAGTCCAATTTGATAGACGAGAACCATGCCACAAAAGCATCCTATTTTTCGTCTTAGAGAACTGTTCATAATGCCATAGATATCAATTTAGATGCAAGAGGCTTACTAATATCACCATTCTTGAATTTAGGATAGATTTATGAAGATAATTTCAAAAACCTTGCGAAAACGATCAGCTTCTCCATGTCTTGAGGTTCTAAAAATCTGAATGATTTCAACAGTATAATCTGAATGTGTCTTTGCGTGGGTGTTCTTCATGTACTTTGAAATCTAACAACGGTGAAAGAAAGTTTATAATACACAGATAACAAGATATGTACAACAAAATGTAAGAATTTCCTAGCGTTAAAGGTGGTAGATTATAGACAGAAGGAAATTTGTTTTGGGAAAAGATATGATATATTTAAGTTGGATAAGAGAAGCAAAATATACCATGTGAAATTCCTTGGAATCAATTTCTATGGGAGTCAATTCACAACGAAGGCTTTCATAACATGAAAGCAATGGGTCTTCTTGCTGTAATTGTGGAGAGTAATTATAACTAAATCAGATCCCATACAGACACATACACTTTAGTTACCAAAGCCAGTTTAAAACTTTAACGGCATAATTATTTATAAATTACGGTAACAATTGTGGGACAAGCATTACCTGCATCCCAGCATTGTCCCCGAGCAACTTTGTTGCAACCTCAATCTCGCCAAGGGCTTCAACCTTCAAATAATCAACAGATAGCAATCATCAAAGACATGCAAACTAAACTAGAGATATTAAGTTCAGCCATTCCACAAAAAGATATTAAAGAAAAGAAGAAAAGATTTTTTTACCATTTCCAGCTTGCATTTTAACTTTTGAGGGGTGTCAATTACAAATTCACCTGTGTGGGTACATATACTAGAGTTAACAAATGACCAAGTGAAACCACAGATGCACAAATAAAACAATAGATAAGACACTTACGCATCTTTTTGAAACCAAAATCATGGGGAATAACGGTGTAAAATTCTCTGCAATCAAGAAAGGAAACAATTATTAGTAATAACCTAGTCATGAACTTTTACTTTTGAAAAATGAAAAAGCATATTGGAATGGGAAAAACATAAAACCTTAAATTGCATGAAGAAAAGATGAAACAGAATTGGTGAGACAACACAAGAAAAATGATAACTCAAAGAAAAGGTACATACCCACTTAATAGCTCGAGATTTTTTCTATTATGTTGACCAATTACATCAGCAATTCTCTTCAAAACCTCGTAGCCCTATTTTTCCCATGTCATTCATATTATCATTAGGACACGAGAAAAGGCCAAATATTTGCATGGTCATAATTATTGCTTCATTTGAAATATTATAATCATAGGGAAATACTAAGGTAATAGCAAACTAGATCAAGCGCAATGAATATATATGATAACCAAAATTGAAAACTAAAGATGGAAAATTAACCGCCAAGATTGAGATATCAAACCTTTGATATTGTCGCTCTGCTTAGCTTGCCAAGTGGCAGCTTTTCAGCATTGTAACCTATAATTCAATGTATAGAGAAGCGTGAAATAATGAACTTTACCAAGCTATGAACTCAGAACAAATGTTTCACATAAGTGAATAAGACATACAAAAATCACAAAGTGTAATTTCTACATGTCTTTAACCTGTAGAAATGGCATTATTAAACATCTTTAGAATTGAAAGCTTTATTCCATGACTTACAGTAATGCTCAACCTAAAGTTTTAAATGATATTTTTAATATATATATATATATATATATATATATATATATATATATATATATATATATATATATATATATATATCAATCAGATCATTTAATCTGTGGAAAAAGGATATGAATTTTATAGAGGCAGATAGTCAAATTTTCAAATCTTGAATATAATGAAGAGGTAATAGTTTTTAAGTTCTCCATGTATCATGTCATGTCAACAACTATTTATATCTTTTACTAAATTTAACCAGAAAATTTTAAAAATTTGACTTGCTTTTATTTTTATCATTTTTATACCAAACATATTTCTTATCTTTATACCACTTATTTATATCTTTACACAAAATTATTAAGTCTTCGTATCATTAATTATATTTTTATTTTATAATTCTATAGTGTAAAATATGCAAACACGATAATATTTGAGGATTATTTTGCAACTTTACTTGTCAATAATATCACCTATTTAAGGAAAACATCGGCGAAACCCCCAAGGAACCCAGCGATACGACGTTGTATGCTTACCATTACCAATCATATAAATGATTTTAAGGTTAACTGCACCATAATGTAACATACTTCCACCTTTTCTTTTATAAACTTACTTTACATCTTGCCATAGTCAGTAACATACATATATTTCATGCAATTGTATGTAACTAACTGCGCCAAATGTAATATCTTTTCTCCTTTTTTACCACTTAATCTAACGATATCACTTACAATTGCACAAAATTGCAAGTATGTTACATACAAACGGCAGAAAGTAAAGTTAGTTGTATGCAATAAAAAAAGGTGAACTATGTTACTGGAATTACCACTTCTTTTACCATTTGACCCGTTAGAGATTAAACATGACCAGGATTGAATCAATTATAAGCAAACAATCCAAATTGCCACCCCTAGAAACCTAGATTTTAGGAATGGAAAACAAACCTATTTCCATCATTTGCTGCTTCATCATACTGACATTGCAAATAAGAGAGATGAACTTTGAAACACGGGCCTCTAGTTTTGTTTCTCGAGGCTGAATTTCCATTTTACTACTCAAATTTTCCTGAATGTGTTGACAATTATCAGGCCTCAGAAGCAAATAAGCAATAGAAGGAGAACATTTTGGTACTTCAAGTGTTGATCAAGGGTGGACACTAAGATCAAAATAAATGAAAGAGGATACAAATAATATAATTCTAAAGCAAGTGAATGCAACTCACCTCAGTTTCTTTCTCTGCTTCATTGTAGTCCATTTCCAACCAAGTATAACACTTAGGGTGAGAAACAAAATTTTTACGACTGGACCAATGGTTCTTGGTCTTGGCATAGAACTTCTGTTCAAACTCATCTAATGCTGACTGTACACAAGTATATGGACCATGCAACTTATCTTGACCCTTTATACCAACCCTGCCCCATCTATTGTAAACCATATATCTAGAACCATCATCAGATTCTGCAAGTAGTCCAGTTAAATATGGAGTTAAACATAGAGTTAAAGATGTATGAGTGTTCTTCTATTAAAGAATTGGGAAGTAACCTAGTGCTTGTATGATATAAAACTTATTATTATTCTCTCCGACATTTGTCTGATTCAACGTGGCATCATAAACATCATCACCCTGCATTTAGAGTATAAGAAAGCATAAATAGGGTTGAATGAGTAAAGTTATAAAGAAATTGCTTTCTTGTACTGAGGTGATTACCTTTTGTAGTACATGGTATTGAGATTTAACCTGATCCGAAATCCATTGATCCAAAACAGCTGATCCTTTCTTTGTGGCTGTAACGAGCTTCTCTTTCGTGTTTTCATTAGTATCTTCACCCTCTTCAATATCTAAAGCAACCATTAATTTAAAAAAGAGTTTTCCCCAGCCATAAAAAACCAAAATCCCTAAGTTCTCAAAGACCTATACAATATCAATCAGCATACAGCAGTACCCTATGAGCACATGTGCCCCTTTTTAATCACATATTGTTCTAGAAACTAATCCTATTGAAGATCATAAAGAAGTGCTTCCCACCAAATTTCAAACAAAATGGATTCTTATACCTTCATTATAGTACATTTTTGTTTAAAGAAGAATTCCACAACTGCCACAACTAAGTGAAAAATAGAAATACCTTCAACAATGTCCTGAGTATTCGTTTGGGAATCTATACACAGCCTCTCTAGGAGTTCTTTCTTTGATCCACTTGTCGATACACCACGAAGAGAGGCTTGTTCGCGCAATTGTTTAATACTCAGATTCCTCAACTCCTCAATGGCGCTAAGTTTCGAAGACCTAAATTTAGAATCCCCATCTTCAGATTCTTCTCTTGCTCTCTTTTCTGGCCCATTAATTGAATCCCCTACAGGAACAGTCTCTTTGAGAATAGCAGAATCGAGCCTTTTCACCTACAAAAATGCGTTAAGAGTAAGTAACTTTCAAAAAACTTAAAACATTCTACCAAATAAAGAGCAGAATAAATTTCAGAAGGGAAGAAGAAACAGCGTACCAGTGTGGCTTTGACACCGGCGGTGCTGAGTCCTCTTTTGGAAAGTTCGTCTCGGAGTTCATCGACTTTGAGCTTAGTAGCCATTGAAGTTGGGGGTATGAAGATGCGAGAAGAAAGTGGGGTTTTTTAAAATGGCGCCTTGAAAAGCTTCCAGGGGAAGAGAACTGTGAGTGAACAAAATGTGCTCAGCACAATTTGCCCGCCTTTCCCCATCCGACTTTGATAGTGCTATTGTATTGTATTTTATCTTAATGAGTTTTTCCCTATTAAGGTTTTTCGAATAATTGGCTCAGATTTAAGCAGTATAATCGGTTTTATCTGTGATCGTTCCGAAATATCACATTGACCATCTCTAATTGAAACATAGTGAGACTTGAATCTTTGACATTTCCTTCGGAGGACAAGTGATTTACCCACTAGACTATTAGAAGATAACTAGTTTATTGTCCCGTGCACGCACGGGTATTTCAGAAACGTATTTGAGATATTAAATATTTCAAATAGAAATATTGCAATAAATGAAATATTACCGAAAACTTACATATATCATAATTCTTAACAATTTCTTTTTTGAAACACTTCTTTGTAATAAAAATAATGCAGTATATTAAATATCACATTTGTGATATTAATATACTAATTTCAAAAAAGTGTCATATTACAATAAAATTTATATCAAAACGTAGATAAAAATGAGACGGTCGTAAATATATAATTATTTTTTCTCTAAACAAAATATATCACAAGTTACTAAACATAATTTATAAACAACTTATAATTAATTACATTAGTATATAATTTTTATAAAACCCCCTCACATTTTCTTAAAAACCTATAAAACCCCTCACAATTTTCATCCAACCCCTCTCAATAGATTTAAAATTGAATTATCCACGATTTTTACTTTCCAAAATTGTTTTAAGATTGAAATAATTTTGAAATTGAAGGTTCTGATTGGTTAATTAAGACTCAATTTATGGTTATTTTTAGAAAATTTGCATACCTTTTATATATATAATAATAATATATATATATATATATAGAATATATATAGATAGATTGTTATACTTATAATTCATTTAAATTACTAAACTCTTTTTAGATAAGTTGTGACTTGTGAGTATAGCACCAAATTTAAATAATATTGGCTACATGAATCGTTTATTCTTATTTTTTGATTTAACCGGTTTTAAAAACCACAGTAACGTGTAATTATCAAAAGAAAGTAGACAAAAGTACCCAAAAAACGATGGAATCATTTTGCTTAACTAGCATTGCGACGATGCATTGATTAATTAGCTTTTCCAGAACTTGGCGATGGGTGACAATGTGACTATTTATACTATGTATATTTCATTAATTTCTTAAGTTTTAACAAAAATGATGGCTGCACATTTAGAACGTTAGGGGCTAACTACGAAAGAATCTATCTGTCTATCTATATATAAAAGGCATGTAAATATTCTAAAAATAATCATAAATTAAGTATTAATTAACTAATCACGATTAAACTGTGAGGGGGTTAGATGAAAACTGTGAGGGGGTTTTATAAAACATACGAGGGGGTTTTAAGAAAATGTGAGGGGGTTTCTAAAAAATTGTATATTAATGTAATTAATTATAAGTTATTTATAAGTTATGTTTAGTAACTTGTGATATATTTTATTTAGAGAAAAAATAATTATATATTTACGACCGTCTCATTTTTATCTACGTTGTGGTATAAATTTTATAGTAATATGAAACTTTTTTGAAATTAGTATATTCTCATCACAAAGGTGATGTTTCATTTACTGTATTATTTTTATTTGAAAATTTTAATATCTTAAATACACTTCCGAAATACCCGTACGTTCACGGGTCAATAAACTAGTTTTTTTTAAGCAATACATTTTGAATGGGCAACTATACAACCAAACACCAAAATACTACAAAACGCCAAGGTTTGTTTTGCATGCAACAAATGTATATTTTATACATTTGTTATAAGACAACTATACAACAAAAAATGCATGTACTAGTGGTTGTATTATATATTAGCTAAATTAAAAGTTGCCAAGAAGAAGTCTATCACTTTTATTACCAAAACAAAAATTATCCAATCTCTCTAAAATACATACTAACATAGTAAAAGTTTCTAAAAACTTGCATAAATGATTATGATAAAACTGTTGGAGTATGTTCGATTTTACAAAATAAGTTTAATTGTAACGACTAGGATTTTCGAGGTAATGTTTATATGATTATTTTATACTTTTCTGTTATTTATAGTTGAGTATTTAATCAGACAGATGACAATTTAAATGGATATAAATGTGTATTTGGTGATATAAGGGACATAAATACTGTTAGTATATACATGATCACACATTAAGAATGTACTCATTGTTTTAATGAGGATAAATAAATGAAAATGTGATATTATTGTTTATCAAAATTACTCATATGTTCATGTGCTACATTCTTAAGATATTAACAAAAATCAAATGCATGATCAAGTAAAGATCAAACATACCGAGGACCTCAAATAAACAAGAAAAGAAGAAAACAAACAAGAAGAAAATAAAAATCAACGTTCACAGTTGACCAAAACTATCGTTGCATTGTCTTCAAGCTACAATATCGTCTTTCGTGCTCACACTCAAAGTCATATTCGATCATTGAAGACGATATCTTAAAAGACTAATAAGGATAATATAAGCTCACAAATAATTTTTATAAAATAATATTTTATCCAAATTTTTATAAGTAGTTACACATATAAGTTATAAAAATAATTCAAACTTTTATTAGTTTGTCTTGTATGCAATATAAGACAAATTATAATAAAACAAATGATTTTCCATTTTGGCAAAAACTGAACATAATTTTGTATTGAAATGTCACAACACAAAAACTAGTTAAGCATCTTCTATTTGTGGTAAATATTTAATATAATTTTTGCAAATCCTCTCAACATTCCAAATTTGCATAAAGAATTCAAACTCTTTTGGTAGGTCAATTTGAGACTTTTGTAAAAGCTTTTTCTAGTGAATTTTTTATGGCAAAAATGTTTGGATATGGTACAAAACAAAGTGCAACGTCCATATTAAAATATCAAAAATTTGTGCACTAGCACCCCATCGTATGTTGGTCGACCATGACATCTTCCGTGGAGATCAGGACAAAATTAGCCTTTGCCGTTTTTACAGCTAATTAAAGAAGGTTGCAACCTCACTTTTTCCAGCCTTTGAACATTTAAAAGACATACTTAAATATTATATCTTGTGAGCTCATATTCCACAAAAAAAGATCATCTTTCAAGATCAAAATCAAGAAAAAAAGTGTAAAGCTTTCAAGAGCAAATCTACATATTATTTTATTATTATATTTGTATAGTTGTGTGAGAATTAACTCTAGCCATCAAATTAGAGTGAAGTGTGAGGATTAATTCTAGCCAATATAACTAGTGTATAGGTAGACACATCTTAGCCTTGTTTGCAAATTAGACGATTATTTCTTGTAAGCTAAAGAAATAAGTTGTAAACTTCAAGATCAATCTTAAAAACACAACTTACTAATTTTTTAAAAAAAATTGTAAACTAAGTAAAAGAACATATCACACCCCCTCTATGTTTCTACAAAAACATTGAAGAAAAACTACAAGGACCAAAGGGTTAAAAGGAAAACATTGGGAATTAGTATGTGATTTTTTTTGAAAAGCAGGAATTAGTATGTGATTAAGAAATTAATGATGTTAAACCCTTTTTGGAAGTAATTTGTTTTCATGACAGTTTTCTTGGTGTGGTTTGGTGCTCTCGGACGAACAAAGGGATCAAGGAATCAGTTGTTTGTGACGCTAGTCACTCAAATAAGGGATGAACTATGCTCCCAATCGAGACACGAGATGAACGGTTGCTCACTCGAAACTTAACTAAATTGCAATTAACCACCAAGGGTTTATCCATCTGATTGAAGTTTGATGAGCTTTTGTTGCTTGTTATCCGTCCTAGAAGAGAGAAAGAGACGAGAGATAGAATTAATCAAACTGTTTAAAACAAATGCATTTACGCTTCCCGTGTTCGACAACTATTTAATCAAACTTAACTAAATTGCTGATGATTGTTATTAGCAGTTTTGTTGATTTGTGTATGGCTTAGCAGTGACCCATTATTATTATTATTCTTTTATTATAATTGCAAAAAATGGGACTTACAAATGGTAATTGTATCTCTATTAGTCACTAACTAAATGTAAGGAATGATCCAATAGCTCTAGAGCACAACACCACATGTTCTATAAGCTTGAATCCTCGACTTTCTTGCCTCCTAGCACTTTCAAACGACCAATAAACCTTTAAAATACCTCACTGACTTGTAACCAAAACCTTGAGTATGAACTTCGAATTCCTACTTATAGTCACCATTTGCGAAAAACACGTTGTGTTTTAATTAAGTCTTAAAACGCGTTGCGTCGTTAAAATATTCCCGACTAGTTTAGTGGTCACTTTCAGCGGCCGACCCACTAACGCATGTCTCACATCAGATTACCTTTACGCTACGGCGCGTTTATACTATTAAAACATGTCGCAACACCCTTAAGTATTTACGCGACGTGTTTTACCATATAAATGCATCATGTTCTACATAAAAATGTGTTCCGTGCTTACAACATAAGTTTTATTTGGCTTTCGTGTTAAATTAACTCTAGTTTCTTAATAAATAATAAACCCAATATGAATTTATATTTTATACTTAAAAAGTAAAAACATCATTTACAACATTCCAAAATCAAATACTAGAATAAAAATGGGGTATTACACAAATAGTGCAATTACCACAATACTTACTTAAACCACTTGTTACTGAACACAAGTAATTAAATGCCACCCAGTCTCACTAAACAGTACAACTATCGCAACATAAGGGGCATGTTGAATCTCTCATGCCTAAGTCCCTGTTTGTTTCACCGTAATGCGAAGGAATGAAAATGATTTTAATTTCATTCATGTTAGTTACGTAATGACATTCCTCTACCTAAAGTAATATTAACACTTCAAAGAACTTAATTCCTTTCGAAATAATGTTACCAAACGCAATATACAGCGGAATTTGATTTAAATTTCATTACATTCCTTCACATTACGGTGAAACAAACTGGACCCTAGAAAAATATTGATTGCATGAAGGCTCTAGCATAATGGGAGGCGCGATGCTTCCAACATAGAGTCAGAGTACACTAGTTTCTTTATGCAAAAAAAGGGGGAGGGGGGAAGAGAGAGGTTTGTGCAATAGTGTGATGTGTACGAGTTTCGGAGTTTGGTATGGTTGGGTGGTTGGTGCGCTTGAATTAGGGCATTGCGTATTTAGAGTAGAGAAATAATATATTCTTTTAATTTTCGTTTTTATTTATTCTGGTACTAATTTAATCAATACAAGTGTTAAAATCAAATTATAATATGAGAAAAAAATTAGTGAATTACACATCTTAACCGGATAAAAGGATGAAGTCGAAATAAAAGTACAAGGATATACCGTTCTCTATAAGGTCCTCATCTTGATTTTTTTTTCAGAAAGAAAAGGAAACTATTAAAAAAAATCGTCTAAGACCACCCGCATCTGGGGGCTTACCCCACGGGTTGGAGGCCTCAACCCTCATGAACACCATAACACTCTTAGGGGGTGTTTGGTTCATTCTTTGATTTTGGGAGGATTTGGATTCATAGAGGGGATTTGCATTTGGAAGGAATTCATTTGGTGGGATTTAAAATCCCACCCCCTTGTTTGGTTCACCTCATCCAAGACACCCACATAACCACCATCGAATCGCCGGCCACCACCTCACCGCCGGCCACCACCTCACCACCTCCTTTCTCTGCGAACGCCAGCCACCAGATATGCTGCCCGCGACGAAGGGTTTGACGGCGACGTAGGGTTTGAAAGTCGACGGGTTTGAAAGTCGCTAGGGTTTGAACGAAGCCTGTCGAAGGGTTTGAAAGTCGGTGGCGGCGACAGCGAGGGTAGGGTTTCCGTCGTCGAACGACAGGGTTTCTGCGAAGCTACGGTTTGCGAAGGGACGACGAATGGTAGAAAGTCGACGGACTAAGGTTTGCGAAGGGACGACGAACGGTTGCGAAGCTAGGGTTTCCGTCGTCGAAAGTCGACGGCGGCGACAACGAGGGCTAGGGTTTCTGCGAAGCTCGACGACGACGAACAGATGAAGACGACGGATAATGGCTAGGGTTTGTGGTGGCTAGGGTTTCTGTCATGGTTCGCCGGAGAAAGAGACGGCGACGGCCTTGTGATGACGGTTTGACGGAGAAGGAGACGGCGACGGCCTTGTGGTGGCTAGGGTTTCTGTGATGGTTCGCCGGAATGTTAGCCGGAGGGGTCGCCGGAGCAAATCCACCAGGTGAGGGATTTCAAAATCCTAGGGGGGGGGGTGGGAGGATATCTAAATCCCTTATTCATGGGATTTCAAGCATTCCCAGGAATTTGAATCCTTCTTCCCATATGCAAAACAAACACATCATTTGGGGGATTTGAATTCCCATTTCCTTGAAATCCTCCCAAAAGAATGAACCAAACATCCTCTTAGGATTGACTAAGGTTGAGAACCCCATGAGTCCCACAACCCGCCCACGGTTCTCTTTTTTTTCCCAATTTCTTCTCTCTCTACCAATATATATATTTATATTTTTTTATTAATATTTGATATACGGTTGAGTGAGGGATGATATGGATGCTGATGTGTTAGTGCTTTTGATAGAGTAATGCAGGGTTGGATGCTGATAGTGTAAAAGATGAAGTTTATATTTGTTAAACTCGAGAACTAGTACACGTGTTTAAACTATTAAGTCTAATAAGACTAGAGATTACATTAATGACTAATTAGGTAGGTTTAAAGCAAAACCATCTACAAAGTGATGTTAGCCAACACCTACCAGTTTACACTACACTCCTTTTGCTAAACGTGGAATCAGTTTGATTTATTTATAATCTTTATTAAATCAACAAAGCAGAACTTGTTGATTAACTATAAAGACGAACGCAAACCCATTGTCTTCTCGCCTTTCTCAATCTCTAATTCGTTGCAATCGAACCCACATCCGCACTGCGGCGACTCGATAAACCCACTGATGTCAAATGCCGCCGATAAAATCCCCACCGACAGGTACAGCTGATTGCCGTCACGAGTCACCTCCACGATATCCAACCAGAAAAACAAAACCTTAACGCTGATTCCCTTCAAATTTGTGAGTTTATCTTTACTGATTTTTCCGCTGATGGTGGATTGGTACTTGAGATTGTAGCCTTGAACGGTGTAAGTGCAGGTCTCGCCGATATACACCTCGAAATCGCCGGTTTCTTCGTTTAGGGTGTAGCCGGTGACTCCGACTGGAAGCAGACCGGCCGGAAAATCGTATGATTCCAGCGCTTCGTACGCCGTTAGTGGGGCGGCGGTGGCGAGGAGTGGTAGGGATACATATAGAAGGAAGACAGAGAGTAAAGCTGCCGGAGAAGACATTTGGGGAGAAGTCAAAATGTTGACTGTCAGAAATGGAAGGAGTAGTGGGATGTGGATGATATCTTTGTGAACTTGTGTGGTGATTCTTAGGGCTTTTTATAAAACCCCACGTTCGTTCCTACCTACCTACCACTTGAAATTCATGTGGAAATCCTATGATACATGTTTTTATAATTCATTGGACACATTGGAAAATAGAGTTTTGAGGAAACCAACAAATTATTACAAGCTTCTAACTTCTAAGTTTGTTTTTAGTTTTAGAACCAAAATTTTAAATTCTTTTTTTGGATAATTAAAAGTTGTTTTTGTCACTTAAGATAGGTATATGAGATGAGTGCATTAGTGATAACTTGAAATATAATGTATAGTTATTTACATGAGTGATAACTAACCATTTTAGTAAAAACCTTACTTTCATCAAGAGTTTGCTTATAGATTTCTAGAGTATTCTTATTTAGCTCATAAATCTTACTCTTATCATTTTTAATATTTCTAAAGGTACCAGTATATTTTTTACTTTTGTGTGCTATATTAGGAAAACATACTGTAAAAGGAGAAATACTTTTTAACATCTTTAAATGCTCATTTTAATCAACATGTGATAAAGTTGCAGCTCCTGATAAGTAACCGAATACATTCAATATCCATTGCCTATGTAAGTGACTTTGAAAAACATTTCTCCAACATTGTTTTATAGAAGGAAAACATCACCCATCACTTGTAATCTTCTCAATGATGCAGTTAGTGATCATATTTACAATTTTTCTGAATCTTGGTAGATATCACTAATAACTTATTCTTTTCAAGAATATAGATCACCCTACACTTATTTCCTTTGAAATTGGCGGCGAAGAACACCTCCAATTCCACACTTTTACAAATATAAAAGAAATGATGAATATTATCAGTGGGACTACACGATTTTACATTTATGCGAATTTCTCTTCATGTGAGGGTATATGATTTATAATATGATAAGTCTAAGATACATCACATTATAAACGTCCTTTACCTGACCCCCACTATAACACTTGTGCTAAGTCGTTGTAACGAGTCCAAATCTAAATTTGTTTGAACTTTTAACATACTTTGAAATACTAATTATTATGTCCTTAGTTATGTTATGCATAATGACATCTTTTTATTACTGAAAAAATGAAACTAAAATGATTTATTATAAGTACCTACAAGTTGTAATCTAAAAGTTCATGAAAAATACATTTAATGATTTGGGTTGATAGCCTTTTCTCATGAATCCTAAAGTCGCACAATAATTCAAAAATGACTCTATTATGACTTCACAAAGAAACCAAATAACTTGAGTTATAATGGTGCATGTTGGAGCAAACCCAATTTGTTCGAGCCTAAGATCTTTATCTGATACATGTATCTCTATCTTCTATGTTACTTTTAAACGATTTTAAGATTATTTATTCCTCTTACGCCAGCAAGTCCAAACCCAACCAATTTTCATTCCAAACACCTTACTTTGAGCATCTCATTCATTATATTCCCAATTTGAGCACACCCTAGCTCCTTGCGAAACTTTCATCCTGGACAATTTAACCTCATAAAGTTGCACATAAATGCATATAAACGTGCGAGCATTACACACACACACAAATATAGACATACATCATATATACATATATTTTATACGTGTCTAGAGTTTGTGAATAACCCCATTATTACATCAAAAATTCATACAGAGCTACCGAAGGATTTGGAGAAAACCAAAATGTATTTTATGCGTTAAATTTAGACAATTAAAGTTATATCATTACCTATACTATAAATTTGCTAAGTAAATAGGTAACTTATCTTGATAAAATGAAGGAAGCATTACACATAGTATGCCCGTCCCCCATCAGCATATTTTTTTGTTTAACGCGCCCGTAACTCTTCCTCAGCCAGGATGGGGCAGAATAGCAGAGCAAGTACAAGTATTAGTAGCATAACAAAAATGCGTTCCTCGTCATTCATATGTTTGCTCGCGGCAATTGTGGTCTCTCGGTAGAATCGATGACAGCATCTTTGATGCACTGCTAGTACTAGTACATCTGCGAATTCTTAATTGGATAGTTGTAAATAGCCCCAGGGCTATGGAAGAATTTAGTTTTCTCATGATATTTTCAAAACTTTAGCAAATGAGTTTTGTAACGACCTAGTTTGGAGGTAACATTTATTGGGTTTGTTAATACTTCCGGATATTTGTTTTCGAACATTTAACGAGTCGATTTAGGACTTTATGGAGTATTATTAGATGTTTTATGACTTAAGAAATATTTTATTAGTAAATAAAAAGAATAGGGACTTAGGGGTCAAAAGGAAAAACATTAAGGATTACAAGGATTAAGATGGAATTAAAGGATCAAAGCTTAATTAGGTTTAATAACCTCTTGCGGCAGCCCATTGTGTACATACGGCAGTTTTGAAGCCATCCTTGTGCTCTCGATCGTCAGAATCACGAACAAGCAAAAATTAGATCTTGGTGGAGCTACCAATCAAGTAAGTAATCCTAGTCTTTGATCATGTGTTTTTAGGTGATTTGACACAAGGATATGGATTAACATTTGTGATCTTTAAGGCTAAAACAAGTCGACAGGAAACATGTTGGTGTTTGATACTTTCATTCAAAGATTAGAAATTGATTTGTAATTTGTAGTAGGTGATGGTAAAATTGACACTGGAGATTCTTTTCTTGTTGATTTCTAAGAACTTTGATGTATGATCCTTGGATTATTAAGAAAAAAAACTGAATGTAATCGGGATAGATGAGGTTGTGTCGTCGGTGCCTAGTTAAACTACAATCTGGTATTAAAAAAAAAGAAATAACCACGATTGATGGATCAACTATGATTGGTTGCTCAGTCAAATACAATCCAGCAAGTGAACTACGATTATGGTAAACTACGGTTAATATGGGACAACTGTGAGGTAGTTATGATTGTATATGTTGGGGAGGGGTCTGAACTGCGATGGTTGCAGGTGGAGGTATAAGTCAAATTACAATTAATAATAGTCAACTGCGATTGACGATGGGCAGTGAAATACTATCCATGTACTTGTGTGGAATTATAATGGAAGTTGGTGAACTAGGATTATTAAAGAGCAGGTAACTACAATTGGGTATTTTTATATGGATTACTAATTACATGCATGCAAATAAGTACATTTGGAGTGGGAAAGGAATAGCTTTGATAAAATTACACTTAATAATATTAATTTGGGCTGTAATTAGCAATTTAGTAGGCTGACAATTAACAATAATTAGTTAGGAATTAATGGTTAATGTTATGTGTTTGGTAATTCTTAATTGTAGGTTAGGTGTTGTTACTTTTAATTGTAGTAACAATTATTTTTGGATCATACGACTCAGATACTTATTAGGACTCGTTATTTCGTTAGGTTGCTCGGTGAACTATTGCGGTGATCCTCTCGGTTTATTCTCAAGGAATTCAAGGTGAGTTCAGTAGAATTTACAAAACCCGAGTACAAAGACAAAACCTAATTTTTGGAAATACAAACAGTTACATATATTGATTGATGATACGTGTTATGTGTTTAAAGTCAAATACTTGTTATATGTATGTTTAAACATGTGATACGCATGCTATAATTAGTTGTGGTTTATTACGATTTATATGTAATTATTTACGATTATATGCATGTTTAAACTTAGCGGGCGGGGGTAGTATACTTTATTACTCATCTGCGGATTGCGGGCCTAGTAGGTATGATTGACCTTCTAGGATTAAAGTGCTAGCCAATGCGGGTCGCTTGGTCTTTCTAGATGGCTATAGTGACACATGGTATGCGAGCACCTCGGTGTTCAAGTACTGGAGTGATGTAGGCCAGCGGGGCTAGATCATACATCACGAGGGTGTGAGGAGAAGCTGAAATTGTGGTCGGCTTCGTTTGAACTTGCACTTGAACGACAACACGGTACTTGTACTCGTTCCGTCGGAGTAGCGAAAGCGGCGATACTCTCGGGATCTATGTATCGGGTGGGAGTCATGACCTTACCGGGTACATAGGTTGGCCGGGCACGTGATTAGTGAACCTTGGGTATCTAGTGTGGGTTTAGACTCTACATTAGGACACCTTATTGATACATATGCGGTTATGATGCGGTATGATTCATGATTACGTGCGGTTGATTATATGATTTGATTTGCGGATATTTGACCCATTCATTGCTGTATGATATGCGGGCTAACGGGTACGGGTCAAATACATGATGGGTAGGGTATTTTCCATAATGTTATACCTATACTTACGGTTATATTTTTAGAGTTTTTGGTTATAACTCCTATTGACTCACGAGGCATAAGCTGACACTTGTTCTTTGAAATGTGTCTTGTACTCGTGCAGATGGTTTAGAGATTGCGGTTTTGCGAGGAGGGTAGTCTTAGACAATAGTTTGATTTAGTGATTGGTGCCAACGAACATTTTATTTATTTAATTGATTTATGGTTTTAAATTCTGTAACGGTTTTCGAAAGACCGCGGTAGTAGCACTGTGGTTTGTTTATGGTTGGTTTTATTTGCCTTTTTGGCGATGACAGTTATTTCTGTTAATGGTTTAAGACTTCCGTTGCAAGTTTTCACTATTATTTTAAAAGATTTTGTAAATGGTGAAAATTGAAAATCACGGTGTTACAAGTTTGATGCTATCATTACATATACATATATACTATAGCCATATAATGTTTCTTAATTATTATTATTATTAATTTTTGAGTCTTATAATTTTTCTTAAAATAGAAGATTATTATGTTATATTTTCTTTTTAATCTTTTTTTTCCTTTAGTTGTTACGTAAATAAAAACTATATTCCTCAAAAACATTTTGCATCAAAGTTAGCTTTTTTTTAATAATTTTAGTAATTTTAAATACTTGAATATAACAAGTTTAATTCTTTACAAAGTTTTCGACCGAAAAAATCTCAAGAATTTGAGATTCTTGACGTTTGTTGGGTCATAAATGGGGTCGTGGGGATGTGAATTTAGTCTCCGACAGGGATTGTGAACCAACGACCCCACATTCATCTGGATGAATTAACAATCATATATTATTAACCGGGGAAATCGATTCTTTTACAGAACTTAATAAAACTAAAAGCCAATAAATTAAAAGTAAAATTGTCTAGGCTTACATTCATGATTTAAAAAAAAATTCCAGAAACCGCGAAAATAAATATTTGTTTTCCTGAGTTAATAATAAGGTTTAATTTATTAGCATACATAACATAATTATTTTCATAGATATTATTAGTTGCTATTCCTTATTTAATATACTATTTTATAATCTCTAGCATTGGTCGATGGGTGTTTGTGACATTTATCAGACATTCAAAAATCAATTGAGTAAATAGTAGTTAAGTTTTAAAGTTTGAATAACTTTTGTGTAACAATAGTAAAGCTTGGTTACCATTAAATATCGTTTTTTTTCTAAAGAAATAGCTAGATACATGTAAAAAGCTAATGTATTAATCTGCTTTCTCCCGATGCATCGCGTGGGCAATTTAATACTTGTTTACATTCAATTATAAGTTTTGAAATGCTTGTTGATGATCAATTGTACATGTATCATAAGAATGTTAACAATTTTAATTGTCAAAGCATTCACTCGTTTGTTTTGAAAATCTAGAAATACCAAAACTCCCATGATCTTTAGATGCCAACACAAACTTCCTCGAAATCCAATATCATTTCAAATTCTGATCGCCACCCCAAAAAAACAATACGATGTAATCAAGAGAAGGAAAACATAAAATATGAAAAGATTGTGAAAACATTGGCAGCGTTGTGATGTAACCGAGTAGACCATGGCTTGAGAGAAAGAGCTTTCTGAAATAGTTGAACCCTGTTATAACTTCGAACAACGCTAGAATAATAATAAAGACAAACAAATTCGAATGATGGTTAAAGATGATAAGTTAAAAGATTTATGTTTGAATCTATAACAACATACAACTAACAAAGTATAAATGACATGATATTTAAGGCTAAACATCCTTTGAATGATTTTTCAAGAAAAGGTTAGAATTTTACCAATTAAAGTTCACTACTTTTTAACTCTTATGGTTCAAATTCTTAATATTCCTAGTTTCCTACTTTCCTACTATAAAGAGCTTGAGATATTTTGCAAATTGGGCCATCTAACAACCCAATGAAATTAGCAAGATTGGGCCCATGAGAGCCTACTATTATTGATATACTCCTCGCTTCTGTCGTTGTGTTCGTAAACCCTAGATTTTCTTTCTTCTGCTCGATACTTCATTTTTTTTTTTGTGCAGGGACCAGCCTCCGCCGCTGTCATGGTATTGTCCACTTGCCGGAACCCTAGTTTTTCCTTCAGCACGTTGATCTTGTTCCTCGCTAATGTGATTATTTTGCTTGTTTTCTGATTCCAGGGTATCGATCTTGTTGCCGGTGGTAAGAGCAAGAGAACCAAAAGAACCGCCCCCAGATCCGATGATATCTACCTGAAACTCCTCGTCAAGGTTTCCACACACAGCTTAATTCTACGTATTACAGAAATTATGAATGTGTCGTTTTATGAATTTGTGTTTTATCTGTAATCTATTTAGCTTTATCGGTTTTTGGTGAGGAGGACTGGAAGCAACTTCAATGCTGTGATTCTGAAGAGGCTCTTCATGAGCAAAGTCAACAAGCCTCCGATTTCCCTCTCTCGTTTGATTCGTTACATGTCTGGCAAGGTATTTGTTTACAGTTTCATTTATATACTTATGCTTTATGTTTCGTAATATCTCGCTAAAGAGCATTAATCGCTCATCAACTGATGTTGAGAAGTAATCATATGACCTGCAAAATGTGCAACTATTTTCTTAGAACAAAATGTGCAACTATTTTCTTAGAACAAAATGTGCAACTTTGAATATATATGCTTTATAGCATAGGACTAATGCCATGAAATAGTGTTGTGCTTCTACAAATGTGTTTTTGTACATAAGGGGTGTTTGGAGTAGCTTATTTTTTCTTTTATTTAAGATTTATATAAACTTATCAGTCAATTTTTCTGGCTCTTGAGTTTTCTAGTATTTCAATTTTAGTTTTGAAAATTATTCCAAACACGTTATTGAACTTTGAAGCATGTTAACTCTTTTCTTAGAGTTTAAACACACAGGGTGTACTATAAAGCAAGTTATTTTACAACATTAGCTCTATGATATATAAGTCAAAACTTGTTTGTTTTTGGGCTATTTGCTAGTCTTTTTGATGTCTTGATGTGATGATGGGCAATTTTGGTGAATTAGGATGACAAGATTGCTGTGGTTGTGGGCACCGTTACAGACGATGTTAGGGTTCATGAAATCCCTTGTCTTAAGGTAACTGCACTGAGGTTTACTGAGACCGCTAGGGCAAGGATTGAGAAGGCAGGTGGAGAATGTTTGACATTTGATCAGCTGGCTCTTCGAGCTCCTCTTGGACAGAACACTGTATGTAATCTCTTCCTCATGATCCCGCTTTATGTTGATCTAAGTTTTTGCTATGACTTCTACTTTTCTGGTTAAGAATACTTATTCTTTGACCTATTTTAATTGGCATGTTGTTTTGCACAATTAAACAACTCAAGTGTTTTTTTTCTTATTAGTTTTTGTCAACACTCAACAGTTGTGTTTATAAGTTTCATTGCATAGATTAACAAAGCTCGAGTGCTGTTTTTACAATTAACAAAACTGCATCTTTCCTCCTTTTTCAAATCTCCTTTTTAACACGTGTGTTTGTTTGTTGGTTGGTTTAGGTTCTTCTTAGAGGTCCAAAGAACTCTCGTGAAGCAGTGAAGCACTTTGGTAAGGCTCCTGGTGTGCCACACAGTCACACCAAGCCCTATGTGAGATCAAAGGGAAGGAAATTTGAGAAGGCAAGAGGTAGAAGAAACAGCAGGGGATTCAGAAACTAAGTCAACTTTAACGGTTTCCATCATTCCATTTCAAATGTTTGTTTCTCTGATTTCCAACATCGTTTTCTTGATAAAACTTCTAGTTCTTATTCGCATACTTGCTATGTTGAAAGTTTTGTTGTTGACATCCATATTTCTTTCGGTAATGAAGTTGGATTTTTGGACTCCAGATACCAAGTTTCTAATTTAGTTCTCTGAATTTGCATTGTTTCCAGCACGACAACTTTGCTTAGAATAAAGGTCTTATCTTATGTTCTAATTCAAACATTATTATAGCATGGAATTACAAACACACTTGAGACGACGAGTGATGCAACAAGTTTTTTGGTTTACAAGTTGGAATTTGTTTTAATGAACTCGTAGATGTGATTACTGATCTCATCTGGCTTCTCTTGGTTAAGGAAGTGGCCAACTCCTTCCATCACCACCACTTCTTCCAGTCCTGGTACCATCTTTTTAAACCTGCCACCTTGTATGTACTCCTTTGTTCCTGGAAAGCTATACGTGAGATCCAAGTCTCCGACTATGAATTTCACTGGAACGCTTATCTTAGTTCCCGCCCATGCTGCACATAGCTCCCAGTTCCTGCAATCCCAGCTATTAATTAGACCTATAAACCATATAAGAAACAAATTGATTGATGGGGAAAGTTTCTATGCCACTAGCAGCATCCATCATGTGCTTGGTGAAACATAGTTTGTGTGTGTTAACACATGATGGGTGTTGCTACAAGTATAGAATCTTTGACTTGTTAAATAAAGTCTATATAAAAAATATAGTTCTGAAATTTTATTATTTAATCATTTGTGATTTAATATACAATCACTTGTGATTGTAAAAGCATCACATGTTAGTTACGAAAATGTCAACCCGTTTAAAAAGTTTAAAATTTTATCTGAATTATTGATGAGGTTGATCCAAAGGTTAAGATTAATCTCTCAGGACTATGAATTAAGTGTGGACTATATTGAACATTTCTCTAGAATATTTTCTGTTAGTTGAATTTGAGTGTGTACAGATCAAAACAACGATAGTAATTGAACGCTCCACCAAATCCAGTGGCACGATATTTGGATGCAAAGTAGTCGAGGTCTTGTTCGGTGAACCAACTAGGTAACGTGTATGGAGGCGGGTTAAAGAAATTCGAATATTCTTTAGGTATTTTTGGTGGGCGTGGATTCCGGTTAAAATAGACCGCGGCAAGTTGTCTTTTGGTATCAACCTTTGCATACTCTTCTTCATACCCGATTTCCTGTTATTAACCCGTTACATGTTACTTCTTCACAAAACCACATTTCATGTAAACGACTAAACTAGAAGATCTAGTAGAAAGATATAACGACGTTTTACTAAATCTTTTACATTTTCACGTTTATATTGACTAAATTCGCAGATATAAAAAGTTTTATTAAACTGAAAAAAAAGTATAAAACAGTGTTCGCGTCAAACTTAGGCGCTACCTTTTATTTTATTCTTCTCAAAGTATAATAACGAATAATTAAATTTAAAATCACTTTTGATTTTAGATAAATAATTAGATAGAAAGTTTCTAATAACTTCGCTTTTTTTCCATTTTCCAAAAAAGGAAAATAGCAATAATATGATTTAACATTATTTTAAAAATATTAAATTATGAAATTTAAACAGAAAATATTTGCCAATCACCTGAAACCTGCAGATGTAGAAATCGTCACCAAAAGTCCGTCGCATTTGCTCCACAGGTTTGAGTAAAGGATGCCTCGGGTAATACACGACGCTCATGTTGACCAGAGCCTTGATTCGATCTGGCCGGAAAAGACAAATGTACCATGAGATTATAGCACCCCAATCATGGCCAACCAAGTAAACTTTATCTAACCCCAACGAGTCCAGCAAGCAAATCACGTCTCCGACGATGTGGAACGCCGTGTAGCTGGTGGCGGATGGTGGCGCCTCCGTATCACCAAACCCACGAAGGTCCGGTGCTATGGCACGGTAGCCTTTGGAGGATATGAACAGCATCTGGTGGCGCCATGTGTACCAGAGCTCCGGGAAGCCGTGGAGGAAAAGCACGGCGGGGCCTTCTCCGATCTCGGCGACGTGCATATTGATGCCGTTTACTTTGATTTTATTATGTTGTACTTTTTCCATTTTCGTTTTTATGGCTAAGGCTAATTATTGTGCGAGTTTATATAGAGTAGTGACTAGTGACAGAGCGTTGGATTCTAGCCGTCTAGGCTTCAATGGATGCTGTTGCCGCCGTCTTTTGACTTTTGTGAGAAGCAAAGTATTAATTAAAAAGCGTATTAATTAAAAAGCGTAACTATTTATAGCTTCTTGATAATTAATGATGTGATATATTTTAATGTAAACATATATTGAAAATTGTAATTGATTAATATAAGTATGTAAAATAGAGTTGTGTTCAATATAGTTTATATAAAAAACGTAGTATTTAATTTTAATATTTAATCAAATGTGATTCAGCATACAATCACATGTAATTGTAAAACATCACATGTAAATTACTAAAATGACACTCCGTCCAAATTTTAAAATTTAATCTGGACTATTGATGGGGCTGATCCGAAGGCTAAAATTAATCCATCAGGACTATGGATTAAGTATGGACTCAGGGGTGTTAAAAAATATCCGTATCTGATCCGATATCCGATAATCCGATCCGAAAATATCCGAAAATTCGGATATCCGGATTTCGGATACCCGAAAATCGGATATCCGAATTTTCGGATTCGGATTCGGATAACATTTTTCTCAAAATTCTGATATTCGAAATATCCGAACTTTTTTTAAAAATAAATAAATAATTTATATATTATTAATATTCCTAATACCTTATACCCTACTAAGTCAAATAAATGGTCAACACCCATTTACTTTTAGTCCGCCTCCCTTTCTTCCAGATCTAGATCGGGACCTCCACGCTCCATCTTCATTCTTCGACTTCCATCCCACACCCGTAGGCCACAACCCCACACGACAGTCCGTCACAACCGTCCCACGACACTCGGCAGTCGACAACCGTCACAACCCGTAGGCCACAACCCCACACGACAGTCCGACGTACACGGTACACCCGCCACAGCAGCAGCGACTGGCGAGTTGAGAGTGGACTGCAGCGTTGACGTACACGGCAGCAGCGACCGGCGAGTGAGAGCCGACTGCAGCGCCGACATACACGGCATCAGCGACCGGCGAGTGAGAGTCGACGTACACGGTACTCGAACCTTTTTATTCTTTTCGATTTCTTCAACAGTTGAACCATTCTACAGCTTCCATTATGATATGTATAGCAATGTAAGCACTAAGTAGTTGTGGTTTATGTATTTCTGCTAGTAATTTGGGGATTATAGCAATGTAAGTTGAAGATTGGAACTTTTTATATACACTGTTCTCGATTAGAAGTTTGGAACATGTCTCAAACAAATTTATGTAAGTTATTTGTGAATTTGCTATTTTGTTAGAAGCTAATTCGGATATTTCGGATTATCCGATATCCGTATCCGAAATTTCGGAATTCGGATATCCGAAATTTCGGATACGGATATCGGATAGCAAAATGCACTATCCGAAATTTTCGGATATCCGAAAATCCGGGTATCCGAAAATGAACACCCTATGAACTATATTGAACATTTATCATGTAAAATATAGAGGTTTCAAATAGTAGCGCTCACCATTAACTAAATGTATATTATATACGCCCTACTTTGTATTTCTATAACTCTAACTTACAAAACAAGGATAAGTGGTAAACTTAAAAGATAAAAAATAAAGAATTAGTGTATTTTATATGTTATTATCTAACAAGTAGGAGTAGGAGGACAAAGTAGAAAATTTAGTATGAGGAAATAGTAGCACCGTTACAGCATGAACATGATTTTCATTTTGACATAGATCCACATAGATAGCTTGAATTTCCAACTTAGAGATACCTTTGTTTTGTTTGATGTGATCAGCAAATTTGGAAGACAGCAAGTTGGTTAAGAATTTAATACAAGCATCCTTAACTCCCTTAGGGAACTTATACTTTCTTATATTGTTCAGTAGAGCAGCAAATGAGAGGTAGGTACTCTCCAGGTTTTCACCTTCCTAAACTTTAAAATTATCAATTAGCAATATGAGTTTCTCTTATCTTACCCCTATCCGCACCTTGCACACGGTTGAAGATATAATCAAATGGAACCCCCCCCCCCCCCCCCCCCCCCCCCCCACCCCACACACACACACACACACACACATATATCACCCGATCAAAACCAAACATAAATAGGACATGTGGCTTCGTGTCTATACCTAGAGCAAGCACTTCTTGAGACATGTTGAGTAATTTTTGGAAAGGATGATATTTGAAATTTGGATTTTTAAGTGAAAATTAAAGGTGAATTAACATCTTTTGTTTAATTATTAATTCCAAAATATTAATTAGTGACCAGAAACATAAACACTATGGCATACGATATTTTCAATGTAATCAAAGATGTTCATGAATAGATAATGAATTGAAGAACAATATGTAATATGTTGTTCTCTAATGTACATGCAAGTAAATAAATGCATGCATATATACACATGAAAACAACACATCACATTCAAACATCGTGACATATATGTGTTGACATCCGATCGAGACAATATCAAGTCTACAACGTATGTCTTAGATTTATTTCTTAAAGAAGTTTTTATAGGTAAATGATCCTCCCTGGGAAGCCGAACCTTTAGCTCGGATGTATGCGGTCTAACCGGTTTTACCCGTGACCGTTTTCGAAACAATATTCTGTTCATCCCTAACTGAAACCCAGTGGAACTTAAATCCTTGACCTCATCTATAAGAATTGGAAGTGATTTACCCACTAGGCCATTAGGAGATAGTTGAAAGATGCTCCTTTGCTTGAATTTGAGATGGTGAGAAACAGAAATGCAGTTGGCGGGAACCTAGAATGCTGAAAGCGACTTAGCTTGAAGATTTTAAAGTTGGCGCGAATCACCTTCAAGAAACTTAGCGAGAGATGTTGTCTAGTCTTTAACTCGATCCTATCAATGCGATACTCAGCCACATTGTATGATTTAAATCTCAAACTTCAAATAAACACCAACCTAACAAATCCTTAGGATCAATTTGAATCAAACTCCACAAACTAAGAACATTTATGAGACCAAAGAATGCGAAGTACGTCAGTTAGGTATTCGACGGACCAAAAGCACATCAAAAAACCGAATCAGAACTCACATTTTGATACACTACTATGTTCGGACGCCAATTATAGGGTCCCTGGTATCAAGTTGATGTATCAACACAATATCGAAGCAATCAAAAGAATAATATTGAACTCGTTAGTAAGTTTGTATGCATATGTGAAATGAAAACCGAGAGCAACACACATTAATCGTATATTATGAACTGCTTGATTATTTAAGGTTTAAAAACTTTTATTTATATATTTATGATATTTACATAATGTATCCCAAACTAATACTAATCGCAGACACTAAATGTTTTAAAGATGTAACAAGTAACTCCTGCAAAAATTAAAAGTTATGGATTCTCCAAAGCAAATGATCAAGCCATGAATATCATAATAGATAAAAGACCCACTACCATATAAGACCATGCGCACCGGCTAGGAACCAGCGCTGGCTAGCGCCAGAACCCGAGTCAAACACCATCACCCTTCCACGTGTTGGCGCTTGCTCGAGCCCGGGCTAAGGCGCGGACCCGTGGCTGGTTAAGCTTATTTTATTATTTTTTCTTTTTTTGCCTCATTTGACCGTTGCCCAACGATAATCCTTTTTTTTTCCTTTTTTCCCCTTAAAGATACCATCCACCTCTCTACTTATTTCACACATCTCTTCTACTCTCTTCCATATTTTACACACTTTCTTTCATTCTTCCAATTTTCATTCTTCTAAAAAAGCATGGACAAGGGAAAGCAAAAACAAGGTTTCAAAACCCCATGACAGGTATCAAAATCACGAGGCACGAGCTCGCAAACCTCTCCGTCGGAAAATATGTTAGGGTTTTATAACTCCACCACCAACATACCAAGGTGCACAACAATTGCCTTTGTATTCACCTACTCCCATGTCAGGTGAGTTTCAACATGGCGGATTTCAACAATACAATCTAAGCTTTCAACAATTTGATGCCGGGTTTCAAGGAGGCTTTCAACAACTACTTTAAACCCAAACTTATCCGGGGGAGGATGAGGACGAGGGGATTGACGACATCCAACTTGAGGAGGGGGTTCCTGAAACCCAACTTGAGACCCAAGCCATAAAAAATCACCAATAGATGAAAAGCGGTGGCGTGGACTTCGCATCAAGAGCAAGTCGGCGTCTGATTCATCCCCGCACACGGCGTCTTCCGATGTACGTGTTTGCCTCAACCTTAACGAAGAGGATGCTGAGGTTGACATCGAAGAACTTCTACGGTCGACGGGGCGAGACTAAGAAAAACGTGTAATGAGAGTAAAAAACACAGTTAAAGAAGACGTGATGGCGGGTATCATGGAATACGTTCCGTGGAGCAAGAAAAATAAAAATCGCGAGGGAAAAAGCTGATGCGGCAAAGATATATAAAGGCCGAGGCCTTGAGAATTCAAGAATTTCGAAAAGATCGCGAGTTTACTTATCTCCACACAATTAACTCACGGGTGAGTCACTGGAATTCGTTTTGAAACAAAAAGCGAAGCTTCGACGACAACATATGTGGTAGATTGTAGTTTTTTATTTTATAAATTATGTATTTTTTTACTTTTTTTATTCGAAATTATGTAATGAAGTTTATGAAATATGATTAATTATTTTATATTTTATTGTCTTTGAAATAATTAAATTATGTAAATTAAAACAAAAAATAAAAAATAAAAATAGAAAAGATAGAGGGTTCATGTGGGTTGGATGTGGTGGTTTGTGGGTTAGAGAGGATTGGATGTGAGTGATGATGGAGATGCTGATGTGAGTGTGGGAAACTCCAAGAAACTCCGCGTTGGATGTTTATGGTCTAAGCATATACCATGTCTTTGACACATAAAGTGAAAAGAGTCTGCCCTTTTTCGCCCACAATATAAACAGGGACAGACAAAAGATTTGAAATGAGTGGTAGCACCGTCTCGAAAATATCAAAATTTACCCTCGTGATGATAGCACCGCCTCAAAAAAATTAAAATTTACACTAGGCGGACACAATTGGCTGGTGTCCCGTACCACCATCGAGTAAAGGACAGGTACGCCCTTAATCTAAATCAGAATGTTAACCTACTGAAAATTAAGATCAACAGCGAGAATTTAGAGTTGTATGTATGTGTAAATATGTTTACGAACAAGAGAAAGTACCTGGAAATGACTACGCATGCTCAAATGAAAACATAAACGTTTACTATTTATTTTGACTTTTAAAAGATATGTTAGAATTATCATATTGTACTGGAATTGTATTTGTGGTTAGATTATTGAATACTTGTAGTTCACTTTGGTTTAATCTATTATTAAACATGTATTTCTTTATTTATTACGTTATGTTATGCTTAATTAACCGTGAGATGTTTCTAAATCTTCTCATATATGCACGGATCATTCAACTAGTACTATATCAAACACACTTAATTACGACATTAATGATAGATCCATGATATGTATATGCTTAATGTGCATGCATGCATGTTAGAGCTTAAGAAAACTAAAACTTGGTAATAAAGTCGTAAATATGGTCATTGATATCTTGTGGCTTCTCTTGGTTAATGAAGTGACCAACTCCTTCCATGACCACCACTTGTTCTAGTCCGGGCACTGATCCCTTGAATCCACCTTTGTGTATGTACTCTTTTAGTCCTGGAAAGTTATACGTAAGATCTATATCTCCAACTACGAATTTCACTGGCACAGCCGATATCTTACTTCCCGTCCATGCACCACATAACTCCTAATTTCTGCCGTCCAATGCAAACGATCGATCGATGCACTCATGAATTATGAAATCATTCAAGCAAATATAAAGGTTTAGGAGGTACTTACAAATCAAAACAACGGTAGTAATTGAATGGTCCGGTAAAACCTTTGGACTGAAATTTGGATGCATAGTAGTAGTTGAGGTCTTGATCGGTGAACCAAGTTGGCAAGGTGTATGGAGGTGGTTTAAAATTGTTTGCAAAGTCTTTAGGCATCATTGGTGGGTTTGGATTTCGTTTGAAATAGAAGGAGGCTAGTAACTTTTTCGTATCAACTTTTGCAAACTCTTCTTCCCACCCAATTTCCTGTAAACATATATATATATATATATGAAAAAGTTCATGCGAGAACCGTTGTTAGCGCGAGAACCGCGAGAACCAATCTAAGCCGTCCAATTCCCCCTCCTTCAATGTCATTGTCCACCCATGAATTCCTCACATACACTCTGTCACACTCTATCCCTCCACGCTCTTCATCCATGATACTTCCCATGTTAAAGGAACGGCTGAGATTGGTTCTCGCGGTTCTCGCACTAACAACGGTTCTCCCATGAACCCTCCCCTATATATATATATATATATATATATATATATATATATATATATATATATATATATATATATATATATAGGATAAGGTTAAACAAAGAACCTCCCTAAAACAAAGAACCTAAAGAACCTCCCTGGTGATGACATGTGTCACATAGTCTAGGGACAAAAAGGGAAATTAAAAAAAAAAGAAAATTCGGCGCCTACAGCACCATGCAAATCCCCCCCAACAAACTTAAAAAAAAACCCCCCAATTACTTTAAATGATCATAACTCGTTCGTTTTTAACAATTTTAACAAAAAAATTATACTGTTAGATTCAGTTTTTCGTCCTCTTTCAAACAAGACCGGACTTGATATATTTCTGAAACTTTTTTTTTTCAAATGCAAAGTTTGCATTTTGAGCTGGGTTCATTCAAACTCAAAATGCAAAATCCGTAGTTTGCATTTTGAGCTGGGTTCATTCAAGCCCAAAATGCAAAATTCTTAGATGCTTGATTCATTCAAGCCTAAATGCAAAATGCAAAATCTGTAATTTGCATTTTGAGTTGGGTTCATTCAAACTTAAATGCAAAATGCAAAATCTGTACAGAACATGCAAAATGCAAAATCTGTACAGAACATGCAGAATGAAGAATGCAGAATGCAAAATGCAAAATGCAAAAAACATGTAGAATGAAGAATGCAGAATGCAAAAAACATGCATAATGAAAGAATGCAAAATGCAAAACACATGCAGAATGCAAAAATGCAAAAAACATGAAGAATGCAAAATGCAAAAAACATGCAGAATGAAGAATGAAGAAAGCAAAAAACATGCAGAATGCAAAAAAAATGCAGAATGCAGAATGCAAAAAACATGTAAAATGCAGAACGTAAATCCGTATAAACATGCAAAATGCAAAAAACGAAAAACGCAAAATTTATGATCTGAGATGAACCATTTGAGACGACTGCAATGTCATTAGCGACGACTTTGTTTATCTGCGACGACAGATTTAACTTCATCGTCGCTAATTTCTGATCTGAGACGAACCTTTTGCGACGACATTCAGCTCATTAGCGACGACATTCAGCTCCTTAGTGACAACATTCAGCTCATTAGCGACGAGCTGCCAAAATTAAATAAAAAGGGGTGTTTTCCTGTTCAGCGCCAAAATGCAAAAAAAAAAAAAAATCATTTTCAAATTTTTTTTTAGAAAAGTATAGGAAGAGTGATCTTGTTTGAAAGAGGATTAAAAAACTAAAAGAATGGTATAATTTTTTTGATTAAATTCACAAAACTTAAAAAGTTATGGCAATTTAAAGTTTTTGTGGTTTTTTTTTAAAAAATCGTGGGTGTTGGGGGGATAATTATATTTTTGCCCTATTCTTCCTAAATTAATACATAATAATTACAGTTTTGCCATCGATCAATCTCATCTATTGATATTTATGATCTAAAGGTCCAGATTGGTTCTTTGTTTAAGGAGGGGTTCTTTATTGATCCAATTTATATATATATATATATATATATATATATATATATATATATATATATATATATATATATATATATATATATATATATATATATATATATATATATATATATATATATATATATATATATATATATAGAAAATGGATCAATATAGAACCATTATTTAAACATAGAACCATAGAACCAATCTGGACCATTGAATCATCAAAATCAATGGTTGAGATTAAGGATGACATAATTGTAATTACCTCCCAACAAACCCACGTTTTTAATTAAAAAATACCCCCCAAAACTTTAAATTGTCATAACTTTTTAAGTTTTGTGAATTTTTAAAAAAAATTATACCAATATTTTAGTTTTTTAACCCTCTTTCAATCAAGACCACTCTTGTCATATTTTTCAAATTTTTTTATGAAAATGCAAATTTTGTTTTGCATTTTGGGTTGCATTTTCAGTATTGGTTTCAAAATTTGCATTTTTGGAAGCATATGCATAACTTGCATCTTCGATTTTTGCATTTTCGTTTTTTGCATTTTTGCATTTTCAAATGAAACCCAGGTAAAAATGTAAATTTTGAAAAATTTGCATTTTAAAAAAAAAATAAAGTTTCAGAAATATATCAAGCCTGGTCTTGTTTGAAAGAGGACGAAGAACTGAATCTAACGATATACTTTTTTTGTTTATATTCTTAAAAACAAATGAATTATGATCATTTAAAGATTGAGAGATTTTTTTTAAAGTTTGTTGGAAGGGAGGGGGATACCACGTGTCATCACCTAAAATTGTTCTTTAGGTTCTATGTTTAAGTAAGGTTATATATATATATATATATATATTTGAAATTCCCATCAATTAATATTAATATATATAAATAAAATACTTATAACATGAATAAAATCTATTAGAACAAAAGACTAATATTCATTCGTTATTATTATATATCAAATATTTAATTATCGTCAAATGTATAGTAAATAGAGCACTTGACTACTAATTTAATAATGTTTTTATTCAAAAAATTTATCCGTAATAATATTTGTTTAATATATGAATCTATTTAACAAATTGTTATTTGAAATATACTAATATGGAAAAATTTATTGTTTGTTGTAAAAAATTCTATCATTTTAACATCACAAATAATGTATCTATACAAGTTTTCTAGCTTTACTCGGAATAAAGTCGGGGTTAAGTGAGGAAAAGAAAAAAAAAAGTTGATTTCTTCTTGTCTTACTCTTCTTGCTTCTTCCTTTTCTTACATCAAGCTTCAATAATTATAAACATTTGTTTATTACTGGTTTTTTTTATTTTAGAGTATATCACTTCCTTTGACCCTTTAAACTATACTTGTTGGACACCTTAATTAAGGCTTTAATTATTTAGTTTTCAAAATTATGCTGCTAGCTAGTTCTTTATTTATTTGATTGTTTAAAGTCCTTTATCAAAAGGTCTTTTAATTCTACCATTAACTCTCCATGGGAGGAATAGATCGATATGTCAATTAACCTTCTTTGGGATTTTCTGTTAGGATTTTGATGAAGGTTTTACTAGGTTTAACTAGCATCACCTTGTTTGAGATCATGGAGACTTTTAAGTTTGACGAAGCAAGTTCACATATGAAATCAAGTGCAAACTAGTACCAAACGCGTGGTCTAGCGCTGTTGGAGTTTGAAGAATCATGTGCTTCCCAACCTTAAAGTTGTGAGTTCAAGTCCCGATATGAACACATAGTGTAGAATTAGGTATGTGTGTGTGTTTAATCACTCAACAAAAAGTGCAAACTACTTTAAATGATCAAACCTAAATTAATCATTTCAAACCACTTATGAAATAAATGTAAAAATTGTTTTAAACAGAAACTTTTAAAAAACACAAATGAATAAAAAAAACATGGAAATCAAACGGAAATTAAAACCTATATTTACGAAAGAGCCTTTAACCTAATGGTATTAATATGTGACTAATGTGTGGCGGACTCCCTCTTTGGGTTTTAATTGTGTTTGAATCATATTATTCTTAAGTTCAAACATTGATTCTTGAATCTGTGTAAACTAAAAACCCGCCCTCTTGGAGTTAAATTTTTTCCGATCTTCAATACTTAGAAAGATCTAAAGTACTGGTAGTCAAAACACTAAATTAATGTTAATCGTTAAGTGTTCAATGCCCTTAATTTTGATATCTAAATTAAGATTATTTTGAATAAGAAAAGAGAACAATGTTGAATGATTTCATTTTAAAACACCTCTTAATCATGAAGCAATTTACCATAATATCCCTATTTTAGATGCTATCTTATAATGTAATTATGTCTGATTCTATAATAAATCATTAAGAAAATTAAACTAATAATTTTTCATTATTCAAATTGTTCATGCTGAATATTTATCACACACTTTGTCATTTTCAGAATAAAAAAGTTCATATAAAGTATTGAAATGATGCAAACCATTTATCTTAGTTTTTTTATATTATTTTTTATATTATTTATGTATTTATTTATTTATTTATTTATCACTTATGGTTTTCTTTTCCACGACCGGAATTCCTTTGCAGGAAGCAATCTCCCTACATGTTTGTGGGGGTAAGATTGTCTACATTTATACCTCTCCAATACCTGCTGCCCGCTTTTATGGGATTGAGTATCATTGTTGTTGTTGTATTAAGTAGACATGCATGATCATGTATCTATATATAGTTAAGAATTTCGTAAGACCATTGACCTTCTAATATGGGCTTTGTCCTACTAATAGTATAATGGGCTTTATAGAATTATATCCTTTTGTACGTTATATTTAATTGGTATTAATGATAATATTCTATTTACGAGACATTATAGCTTCTTACAGTATATACTTCAATTCATGAGTAGTACTGTCTCTACATTCGGTGTATATAATAAGGTGCACGTGTCTCCCGTGTTAAACAACCTTTACTTTTCCACGTTTTCATTTCTATAATTGTTATTAGAAAACTAAGCCTTTTCTCATCTTTTAGAAAGGTAGAAATATTCATAGCCATACAGATCGACCGATGAGGTTTTTAGTTAAAATTTACTTTTTAGTTTGTATTTTCTATCTTTGAGTATGTAAACAATGTAATTTATCCTGATTTCTATAAGCATTTCCATTACTCTTAAGTGTGTATGTGTTCTTGGTGTATTCTTTAATACTCTATTGCACTAATATCATATTATAATGTGATTTGCTTCAATTAATTACTATTGATACTTGATATAATTGAGATCCTATATTAGATATAAAATTTTTTAAGGAACATATATAAGGATGAAACTTAAACTTTGCAAATGATAACCAAATCGCCTTGTAACCTAACGATACCAAATTTATTGAAAAGGTATATACCTCATGATTGTGGGTGTTATAGTCCTCTAATAAACAAAGATATAGACTTAGGATGGATTGGAGGGTGTATTTTTAGCCTTTTAAAAAAACTTTAAATATAAAATAATGAAAAGAAAACTGAATGCATCAAGTTGCCTCTCTTGAAGTAACTTAACCATAAGTCTAGATTAAATAATAAACAATTTGAAATGTTAATAGTAATTAACCATAGCTAGCTAGCAATTAAGTTAGAATATCCGGCCTTTTGTGTACATAATTATATAAATATTTAACAAAAGAGATCGAATCATATATCATAATCTAGAAAAAGGAAGATAACAAAGTAACGATCTGTTTTCACCTGGAATCTGCATACGTAGAAATCTTCACCATAAATCTTTCGCATATGTTCAACTGGCTTGACTGAAGGATTCCTAGGGTTATAGACGACACTCAAGTTGACCAAATCTTTGACCCGGTCCGGCCGGAAAAGACAAAGGTACCACGCGATTATGGCACCCCAGTCATGACCAACCAAATAAACCTTCTCTATCCCGTACGAGTCCAGCAAGCAAACCAGGTCTCCTACAACGTGGAAAGCCGTGTAGCTGGCGGCGGAGGGCGGCACATCCGTATCGCCAAACCCACGAAGGTCAGGCGCGATGGCCCGATAGCCTTTGGAGGATATAAACAGCATCTGGTGGCGCCACGTGTACCAGAGCTCCAGGAAGCCGTGGATGAACAACACGGCGGTGCCTTCTCCGATCTCAGCGACGTGCATATTGATGCCATTTACTTTAATGTGTTTATGTTGTATGTTCTCCATGTGTGTTTTTGTTATGTTGATGTTGTTGGTTGTTGTTGTTCGGAATTTATAAGGTGAGCTTAGCTCCGATATTGACTTTTGTGGTCGGAAAGGATGGTGTATTACTGTGCGCGGGGTAGGCGAAATGACAGGCGATGCTTTAAGAAGTAGAAAAAGAAAGGGTGTAGATTGAAAAGTTAAAAACCACAAGGGTCGAATATATAAATATGTAAAGGTTCGAAAGATAAATACAAGTATAGAATAGAATCCCTCTAGCCAAGGAGAAGGGACTATATGGGAGTTCAATTATGACTCCCTCCAATAGGAGAAAAACCGACAATAGCTTTAAGGCAACACTTTTTTTTATAGTTTTTACGCCACTTATGTCATTGTGGAAAAGAAAAGGGAAAACGGAAAACGAAAGGAAAAAAAGAAAAACGAAAAGCATGAAATAGGTACATTTTAATATTTTATGAATAATTTTTTAAAACAGCTAAACACAACTATCTAATTTTACATCATATGATTATTATCGGGATTTAAATCCGTAATCTTAAAGTTGAATGATACATTTTTTTTCAAAAATAATACCACTAAGTCAATGCTCTTTGATATATTTTATGAAATAATAGATTAAAGAACTACAAGAAAAAAATAGAATTATGTTATATTACTAGCTAGATAGACAAACAACTATCTAATTTTACATCATATGATTATTACCGGGATTTGAATCCGTAATCTTAAAGTTGAATGATACATTTTTTTTCAAAAATAATATCGCTAAGTCAATGCCCTTTGATATATTTTATGAAATAATAGATTAAAGAACTACAAGAAAAAGGGAGAATTATGTTATATTACTAGATAGATTAGATACATTATAATATAGTCCGAAAGTGAAAATTTTTTCTAAATAATCATAAAACGCGAAAGAAAAGGTGACTTATATATTCAATACTCAGAAGAGTGGTGGAGGTGTCAATGCAAGGGGAAGCACAAACGTTATAACAAAATCGAGATATTATATTCCGGGCATGATTGTATTTCTTGTATAAGTTATCGATCGAGATTGTTACAATTAGAAATAATAAAGTTAATTTTTTTTGGTTGTTAAGTTAAAAAGAATTTAAATTGGTTATAATATAATTTAAAATGATAAAACTAAAAATTTGTTTATATATGATATTTTCAAATATTATAAATGGTATAGTATTTATAAAAAAAAGGATATACAAATATGATATTTTAAGGTTTAAGAAGAGTATATATAAAATAATATATAATAATTTTAATTTAAGTTGAACTTCGACTCCTACAAATAAAATTCAAATTGAAATTTTAATTCAATGGGTGACTGAAATTTAAGTTTACTAATATAAATAAAAATGATTGTTTAATAAAGATAATAGACTTTAGTCTATTATTTATATTTAAAGTTTAATTTTCTAACTCCTAAGAAAGTATGTTTATAACAAACTAGTGAGATGTCCGTGTAACGCAACGACGATTATAATCGATATCATTAAATGTGTATGAGAAATATTAAATAAATTTTAATTTGCTTTTAGAAGGATGTACATATCAGATAGAAAACTAGTTTCAGTTGTTAGAAAATTTTAATATGTTTTGGAAGGTTAATAAATGGATGGATGTAATTAATCAAGAAAAAAGATGGATGGTTAGAATAATGTATTGATTGAATATCAAGAACTCTTAAATCGATGAGGAGAGAAAATAATGTACGTTTTATAAAGTAATATATATATATATATATATATATATATATATATATATATATACACACACACATTTTAGAAGAATGTGCACACCAAATATAAAATTAAAATGTTAATGTATTTTATAAGGTTAATAATTGGATGAGTGTGATTAATCAAGAAAAGATAAATGGTTAGGATGAAGTATTAAATGAAAATTAAGAACTCTTGAATTGATAAGGAGAGAAAATGGGTATTTTTTTATAAACTGGTATAGATTTTAAAAGAATGTGCATATCAAATGGAAAATTAGTTTCAATTGCTGGAAAATTTTAATCTATTTGGTTAATAATTGGATTTATGTGATTGATTAAAAAATGATGGATGGTTAGGATGTGTTGGATTATGTGCAGAGATAATTAATGAGCACATTGTATCCAATGTTATAAGAGACTAAAGGGTCACACTACTACACACCCAATACGAAACAGTTGGATTTCATGATAAATCTATGTGGAAATAATTAATCAGTTAGATTAATTATTAAAGAGAAAAGTAAATAATTAATCAGTAGTATTAATTATTGAAAAGAGAGAAATAAATAATTAATCAGTTTGTATTAATTATTAGAAAGAAAATAAATAATAAATAGTTATTTATTATTTAAAGGGAATTAGATATTAAGTTTTAATATTTAACGGACCAGTTAATTAATAGTTAATTAATTAACTAGTAAAGTCCAGGGGGGTCAAAATGAGAAGAGATGAAAGTTTAATTAAAACCAGTGGGCTTTTAATTAAACGGGCTTAGGTCTATCTAAATCCTTATATATATCCTTAAGGCTTAAAGGATTAACATATGAGACAAAAGGATTAAAGAAAGATAACCTATCCACCACTCTCTCTTGCTCTCTCGATCTCGCATCTCTCTCGTCGCACCTCTCTCTCTCGGTCGACGCACTTTCTTGGTCTCTCTCTCTTCTCTTCGTCGAACAAGGAAGAAACACAAGTGGTGTTTCTCGATTTTGGTGATCGACGCAAGTAGACACACACCCACTCTCGGTTTCAAGTGTTGAAGGCTTGGTTGCAACACCGTATTTTCTAAAACACAACTTTATAATACGCGCGGAAGCTAATTAACATAATTACATATATATAATATGGTAAATACAATTTTTCTGATTAACTTTACAAAACTACAACAATGTTACTACAAAATCAGGCTCTTTACAATTACAAAATAGATATCAGAGTTAGATCAGTCCATAATTCCAGTTTCACCTCTATCTTCAACCTACCAGGAATATCCTGTAAAAGAGTTCAACAGTGGGGGATTAGCACAAAGCTAAGTGAGAGAATAGATATAAAAAACA
The DNA here is from genome assembly GCA_947179395.2 of Pulicaria dysenterica. NCBI lineage: Eukaryota > Viridiplantae > Streptophyta > Magnoliopsida > Asterales > Asteraceae > Pulicaria > Pulicaria dysenterica. Next base: position 71,384,496 of record OX359288.1, on the reverse strand, counting down.
TACAAGGCATCAAGCCCAAACCAACAATGCTCAAACAACAAGAGAACCGGCGGTCTTGCAGGACCTTCAACCAAATGCCGGCCAAAACATAGGTTACCGATAGCCTAGTTACAACATACAACAATACTAGCAACTCTTGATTACAACAAATGCTATCAAGACGAATGCTAGTACTGTATATCCCTAAACCAAAGCCCAGCTGAAAAACAACCGTCAAGCTGATCTCCCAAACTACATGTATATATACAGTCAACAAGAGAATACATCTCAAAGAGCAACAATCAGGTGATATATCTTATACATCCAAGATATATATCCACTCACCGATATCTTCAAAAGTTCAGGTAACTCAATCTATTCTCAACTACTGAGTCTTGTCTCCAACTGAACAACCAACTATCAGTCAGTATTTGCTTAATCAATATACAATAAGCATAATACTATAATCAAACACATATGTACATACTATCACAAGTACATATCAACTCATGTATATACAATCAATATACCACGATTTACTATTACCCTTTACTTACTGTAATACTGTGAATTCATCTAACTCCTTAGCTTAGGCATTACATACATCCTTTTATAAACCAAGGCAATCAAGTTCATGATTATCTTCAAATCATCAAAGAGTTGATCTTTCATAACACATCATTCACTAATTCCAAGCATAGGTATTGTTTGAATTCCGATTGTGTTCAAATCCGATAGAATCAAATCCGAGTAAAGGAATTTCCAATCTGGTCGGATTCCGATACAATGCACAATCCGATAAAACATCAAATCCGAGTAACATGGAATCCGATAAAATCTAGCAATCCGATAAAGGACACAATCCGAGAAAAGCCCAAATCCGATCAAGTCTTACAATCCGATAAAATAATCGGAATCCGAGTAAATGGGAAATCCGATTACAAGCTAAGGCAAACAGTCAGATTCTATCGGATTCCTATCAATTTTGATAACTTTAATCGGATTTCAACAATCCGAGTCATTCAAACTCCAAATCCGACTGATTCATAACTTCATCTCCATTCTTGATTTCTAACTTAAATCACTACTGATTTTAAGCATGCAAGTTATGTATGTTTCCAGAAATCATTCTAAACATATAATGAACATCCTAACATCATAATCTAACATTCATGCAACCTAGAATCATCAATTCATCATATAAAAGCATTCAATCGGATTTTCATACATACATACATACATATATATATATATATATATATATATATATATATATATATATATATATATATATATATATATATATAACAGAAACAATCAACATCAAACAACATGATGGTTCTGAATTTCTAACCTTCTAATAATGTTAATCACTTCAAAATGATGGTATAGAACAATGTATTCGATTTCTTCTTCTTCTTCTTTTGTTGCTCTCGGCCGAAACACACAAAAACACACACACAACACTCTCTTTGTTTACTATAACAAGTAACAAAAGTATGGGGTGGTTTGACCAACCACCCCCCAACGTACCACCCACCATCATTACATACATACATATAAAATCTAATAAATATATATATATTTAAGATAAAATATATACAACAAATAACACAATTCCAACAAACAATTAATCCATATAACAATTAAATTTCCAGATTAATTAATTAATTACCTTAATTAATCTAGGCCGGTAAGGAGGGTGTTACATTGGTGATCCAGGAGCGATATAGCCGCCAGTTCCAAGGAGGTGCAGTAGTGGTGGACTTGCTTTAGCAATCCCAAGTGTTATCAGGTATATTTCTTGTAAACTTATCTGTGGATTGTTGTTTAGAAATTATGTTGATCATCTGTCTAAAGATCCTAACCCTTTTGGGGTTTAGAGGGTTGTGTTCAATCCAGTTCCGTTTTTAGGATTGAACCAGTGGAATTAAACCCATGTTTGACCAGTTTGTGTCATTGGGTGGTTTGGTCAGGTTTAAAACCCTTCAGGATGAAGTATTGGTTGAAAATTAAGAACACTTAAATTGATGACAAGAGAGAATTGTGTATGTTTTATAAATTAGTATAGATTTTAGAAGGATGTCCATACAAAATAGAAAATTAGTTTCAATTGTTAGAAAATGTTAATCTATTCTGAAAGGTTAATAATTGGATAGATGTGATTAATCAAGAAAGATAGATAGTTAAGATAAAGTATTGATTAAAAATTAAAAATTCTTAAATTGACGAGGAGAGAGAACGATGTATATTTTATAAAATAAATAGCAGTGCTCCCGTGCAATGCTGCGACATCAATAATTTCTGTTTTCGAACATGTCATTTTCAATAAATGTAATAATATATTATTTGCGCGATTCAATATCACAAAAAAGTTTTCACCAACATGTTCATTTTTTTTAAATTTTCTTATATTTGTATAAACTATTATTAGTTTTAAAAATAATTTCTTAAAAACATTAAAATAAGAATAAATTTATATTTATGAAATAAGGAGAGAGAAGTTAATAAGATTTTGAAAATTATGTTGATGTGGGTGGATAATTGTGTTTGTGTAGGAGAATGTGTTAGTGAAGGAGTATATTTTAAATAAATAAAAAGTTAAAGTAAATTAGGAGAGTGAATAGTTAAATATTGAGTGAATGAGATTAATTTAGATAAAAAAATATGGAGATTAAGTAGTATTGATAATTGGGTTTAATATCAAAAAGTGTATCGAACTTGTCACTTTTTGCTATTGTGTATACCCAATTTTGAAAACTACCGTTTAGTGTATCCAACTTACCAAAACTACTATTTTATATATCCAAAAACCTTCTAAACAAGTTGCAGGTAATTTTTTTAATTTTGATTTATTTATAAATTCCAAGTCACATTTATAACCTGCCATGTCATTATTTGTAGTGCCATGTCATTCTACACATGAAGAACACAATAACAAAATGAAAACAATGAAGAACTCAGATTTGTATAGATGAATAACCCTGGACAATCAAATCCATCGAACAATCGATGAACAAAATATAAAACATAGAACAGAATGATCGATGAAATAGAAAACAAGAACAAGAACAAATCACTAGAATAGAAAACGAACCAAAACCTCCTGACTCAGTCGATTGAAGAACCCTAAATCTTAAAAGGTTGATGAAGAATAACAGATGATGATGAACAAGTAAGCAATCGATATTTGCGTTGCCACAAACAAACCCTAATTGCCGAACCACATCTGTCGAAGAACCCTAGCCACAAACAAACCCTAATCGCTGAAGAACAGAGGATGAAGAAGAACCCTAATCGGCGCCCTTGAAGAAGAATCTAATCGCCACAAACAAACCCTAATCGTGCTGAAGAACAGATGATGAAGAAGAACCCTAATCGGTGCCCTTGTAGAAGAACCCTAATCGCCACAAACCCACCCTAATCGCCCTTCGATTAAGGGTTTTCCTTTGTTGTCTGAGAACCCATCCGAGCTGGAGAAACCGCAAAAGAAACACCAAAACCTAGGACCCAGTCGATGAAGATGAAACCCCAAAACAAACCCCAAACTTGATGAATATCGATTCTCGATGAACTAAGCAGAAATCGAGGTTAACTGATGAAACCCCAAAACCTGATGACATAGTTCTTTGTTTATTATTATTATTATTATTATTATTATTATTATTATTATTATTATTATTTCAATTATTTTTAAACAAAAATTACATGTCACCACCCAAGTCATATGCCACATCACCCATAAACTTGACACATCACATGTTACCTACTATCAAAGGTAACGATACATTAAATGGTAGTTTTTGATATTTCGGTATACTAAATGGTAGTTTTGAAAGATGGGTATACACAATAGCAAAAAGTGACAAGTTCGGTACACTTTTTGATACTAAATCCTTGATAATTTGAAGGTTGTACATTATGCATAATTGTTTGAACTACTTAAATTTAAGTAGTCTTAATAATTTGATGAGAGAGAAACATAAATTCATTATATAGTAGTAAAGATTAGCATAGTACCCGCGCCAATGAGGCGACGACGAATAGTTTTGCTCAGCAACTTGTCCTTTTTATTATTGAGTCATTTAAATTCAATAAATGTTTATGTTTAGGTTATAGATTATTCAAATTCATGAGTTTATTTATACATATTTTCTAATAATTAATTCAACTATTTATTATATGAAAGAATATTTATAATGAAATATTTAATTGTTAAAATAATTTGTAATAATTAAATTAATTGTCACTCACCTGATGTTTTAAATATTTTCTTATTATGAAAGGTTTGTTCAATTCACTAAAATTGTATATATGAATATTATTAAATCAATATAATAGTTACTATATTTGACAATATTCATTTACTTTGATTTAAGAGTAGTTTAATACTTTCAATTTATTTAAAAATTAAGAATTTTAAAAGTTGTAAATACTTTATAAAGGAGTAAGATATATATTAGAAAATATACTTATAGCAAAAGGATAAAGTATTTTTAATTTTTATAGAATATAGTTTCAGAGATATGAAAACCCCTTGTTCGTAGAACTATCTTGTGGATGTCCATTATAAGAAAGATTAGTTTCTCGTTATAATCTTGTACTAGCTAAGTGACCCGTGTATCAACACGGGGTAGATAATAAAATTTTAATTTATACAGATTTAAAAAGTACTAACATGTTAAAGAAAATTAGAAAACATATAGGAATATAAAAGCTTGTAAGAAATGATAAACATTACACAAGTTTGAAATCCATACATAATATTATCATTAGATTTTCTGTACTAACATAATATTATCTAATCCCTAACCCAATTCCCATATATATATATATATATATATATATATATATATATATATATATATATATAATCTTGAGTTCATGATAACTATATATGTAATCCTTATATAATAGCAATCCTATAACTGTAATGTCTTATATTAGTAATACTTTATATCCTTATATAACAACATCAGATGACTAATTTCAATTACTTGTTTAACATTTCTTAATTTTACTCCAGGATAAACAAATACACATGAAATGAACTCAAACACATGAATTCCCTAACCAAATATACGTAACTTCATCAAGCTGCTCTTAAGAACATATTTGATGCATCCTAAGTAAAACTGCAACCATGAGACTAAAATAAACTTAAAACATGAATATTTGACTACTCACATTAGTACTAAAAGGATTCATTCAGCTACAAACATATAGTCCCTAAGATTTATTTAGCTGTGTCATACAAAACCATTAGTTAATCCCGCCTTACATGGGGGGATTAAAAGCTATGAAAGAGTTATGAAATCCATACATAAGATTATCATTAAATTTTCTGTAAAACCTATTTATAAACAACATTCATGGTTTTATTAGTAAGATCTCCTTCATCATTGCAAATTAAAACTTTTAACCACTCCTTACTCTTCACAAACCGTCACATATAACTGTCAATGAGTGAAAATGTGTATTTTTAATACTTTTTATAAATACTCTTTTTAAGAAGGGTTTAGTTCATAAAAGTGTATTCAACTTTACACCTTTTGCTATTGTATGTACTGAACTTTCAAACTTACCATTTAATGTATCCAAGTTTCAAAAAATTATCATTTTATGCATCTAACCTGCTATAGCAGTTAAGATGATGATGTGACATATGTTAAATGTTATGACTATGACATGGCATTGACTTGGAGCTGATGTGTTTTCCTTCTTTAAAAAAATTCTAATAATAATAATAATAATAATAATATAAAACAAGTTTCATCTTCCAGATCTTCATAGGGTTTCGTTTTTTTTAAAGAAGAAAACATCCATATAAGCTAGATCTTCAAACCAATAATGCAAAAAAAAAAAATCACAAACACTGTACAAATTCAAACGAGTTTCATGTACTATTCAGATTTGGTGAGTGTTGACCGGTGGGGGAAAAATTACAAATCAGCTCTTCAAGCTTCAAGAAATCACAATAACCTTCATAGACGATTTTTTTTATAAATCGGAGAAGACGAGATCTGCGCTTTAGATTCTAGATCTGCCCTTTAAATCTCAGATCTTAGGGTCGTGAAGAACAATGGTGGTGGCCGGCGCTTTTGAAGAGACAAGAGGGTGGTCGTCGTCGTGTGGCGGTGGTGACCGATGCGGAGGTGGTCGTCGTGTGGCGGTGGTGAACGGTGCGGAGGTGAAGCAGGGCGGTGAAGCAGCTGATCTTGGTTCTCGATAGGTATCAACGTCAGTGAAGCAGGGGTTTTCCATCAACGGCGGTGAAGCAGGGTATTGTCGACAGTGACTTCAATCTTGATAGTAGCTTCGATCGAAGGGCTTCATCATCTTCATCTTCAGATCTGGGTTCGATTTTAGGGTTCAGATTATCAGATATTGGTTCATATTCTTGGTTCAGATTCAAGGTAAGTTCAGATTTAAGTTGTTCTTAGTTTTAGTTTAACATTTGTTTATGTGAACTTGATTTTAGTTCAGATTTAATTTCAGATTTATGTTAAGATTTAAGTTGTTGTTCTTGAATTAAGTTCAGATTTAAGTTCAGATTCTCGTTTAACATTTGTTTATGTGTTGGTTCGTTTTTGCTTCAATTTAGGGTTTACACATTTAATTCTTCTTGGTGTTCTTGTTTCTTCTTGGTGTTCTTGTTCTTGAGTTATGAATTTAATGATATGGAAAATGAATTTAATGACGCGGAAATAAAAACAAACAAAATATGAGAGAATTACCTGCAACTTGGTCAATAGGTAAAAAAGAAATACAAAGTTAAAAATGTAAAAGTTCAATACATCAAATGATAAGTTTGAAAGTTCAGTACATACAATAGCAAAATGTGTAAAGTTTGATACACTTTTATGAACTAAACCCTTTTAAGATTTATAAAATTACATACTCGTCTAAAAGTTTTTAGTATAATATTAATGTGTTTCTCGTGATGAAGCTTTATCCCGACATTGTAAAAACATAACTATAATATTATTGTCGATATAATAATATCAAGTGCTTTAAAGACATTTTTATTAGCCAATTATATATTTGAATATTTGAAATTGTAAACTAAATTTATTAAAAGTTAAATAATGATGACATTCATCTAAGTATACGCAAATTAGATGAGATAAAAATAAGATTCTAATATAAAATATATTATGTCTATACAAACGTATATCACTTAAGTGTAATTTATTATTAAATTAAATATAATTAAAAACACTAGATCTCACTGAATTCAAATATCCATGTAATAATAACTTTTATTTTATGTATCAAGTTATTAGTTAAAAAATAAGAAAACCTAGACAATTAAAATTTTTATATAAAATTCCAAGTTGTATGTATAGTTACAAAACCACTATCATGACAGCTGTTTCACTACCCAATAATTATGTAGAGTTCTAGCTTCTTTATGGTTTTTTACTCACAACTAACAATTAATTTTAAAAAACGCTAAGCGGTAGTAGTTGTTTTGTAAACAACTTTATGCCACTAACCATTAGTTATAGTAAATTTTTAATTCTTTTTTATCGAAATACCAAGGAATCAGTGGTTATATCGACTATATTATGTAGATGAAATAATTATAAAAGACGAATAAGATGTCCAATAATTACATAGATGTTGATAAATCAATTAAATTATACTAATTTTTTTTAAAAACCTAATATTCAGATAAAATTTATATCAAAACGTAGATAAAAATGAGATGATTACAAATATATAATTATTTTTTCTCAAAACAAAATATATTTGAAGTTATTACACATAATTTTCAAACAATAATTAATTACATTAATATATAATTTTCTTAAAACCCCCTCACATATTTCATACCACCCCCTTAGCAATTTACATTCAACCCCTTCAATTATATTAAAAGATACGAAGAAACTTAAGAAAATTTTGGCTTTATTTTTTTCGATTTTTTTAATTTTTTTTTAAAAATAGAGGGTTATAATTGGTGGAGAAGTTTTAAAAAGGAAGAGAAACCCTTTTCTTTTAATAAGTATTAAAGATTAAAGATAGTAAAACCTAAAGGCTAATAGAGCCAAACCCACTTAACATAAATTGTATCATAACAAAATTGTTAATTATCCACACTTTTTTATTAATATTAATACATTTAAAATTGTAAATTTTTTACAAGTAAGTGTAAAAAAATTGGTTGTTATAACTTTCTTTTAAATCTATATATTTGAATGTATTAAAATATTAGTAAAAAATCACATTTATTAGTGTACAATTATTTAAATTTTCACACTTTTAAACGTGAAACATTTATAAATTAATTCTAAAGTTACGAAATCCAGAGTTTTAAGTGTGAACTTCTCTTATTAACTACACAGTACTAAATTACACATTTAAAAACATGAACTTTGAATATATATATATTCCTTAATGTAGAGTTTTTTTCTTTTTCTAACAATTCTTATATTCAAACTATTTTTAATGATTATAAGCATAACAATCGTTAAAATACTTACATGTTTTCTATAAAACGTCAAGAAATGATTTTTTTATAGTGATCATAAACAATACTTTCAATACGCTTATGATGTCATATTAAAAACTTTACAAGAAAAACCATATAAACAAAATTTTGACAAGTGGAAGAATTGTACAACACATATAATTTCCCCTAGCGAGGATAATATCACTTTGCTATAACAAGTATTTTTTCTTAATACATTAATTTTGAGAACTACCACGTTGGATGAAGTGAACATTTGAGCACAAATTGATTTGGGTTTAGCATGTGGTAGAACTAAGATTGTGTTCATTTCATCATTTTAGTAAAGTTTGTCTATAGTTATATTTTCTAAAAGTATAGTGTATATTGTGAAAATATAATCGGTATATAACCAATATAATTAACTCTAATTCACTAAGCATTTCAATATTATCATTTTTGTGTGTGCGTTCTTAGTTTTCCCTCTCAAATTTATACTAAATTTATACATATCATTTTGAATTTGCTTCAAAACTATTGATGCTTGATACCGTTGAAACCATACACCTTGTCACTACTATATTCTGATCCATTTACGACAAACATTATGTCGATAATCTTTTCTAAAGAGCTTTTTAGGGTTTAAGCCACATTCATTAAGTTACTTTGAGTTAAATTAGGCTCAATCCATGTTTTTTCAGGTCGGTTACAGGTTCAAAGTATGTTAATCGAGTCAATTTAGGGTTTAACCATCTTTTGTTGTGGTTTTCTAGCATCAGATGTTAGGAATTTTCAAAATAAAGTGTCATTTTTAGGGTTAAGTCTTTAGGAACTAAGAGCAAGGGTATAAGGTAGTGTTTTTTGTCGCTACAAGTTGTTATTAAAAACTGCAGTTACAAAGGTTCATCCGGTTCTTTCTCCACTTCGTGTAGTGTTGAAAGGGATTCTACATATGTTGCTTCATTGTATCTTGGGAGGCAATTCGCCGGTATAACCCAAAGCACACAACTTTTATTGGTGGGTTTGAAATTGCTTTTAAGTTAGAGATTACTCGTCATGAAGTAACAAGTAATTACTAAACCATTCTTTTACTACCTTTTAAATAACACCAAGAACATGTTGATTCGTAAGAGGATCATGATTATCACCTTGTTGATTAATAAAGTTGTAGGAGCTATGTGTGACTTACACTAAGTCAGAGGGGTGTTTGTGTAAGTTCCATAGTTGGTTAAAGGTTGTTAAGAAGGTTGTTAAAGAAGGTTGTTAGGAGCTGTGACAACTGGAAGTTGGATGACAGCTGGAGATTAGAAGCTGGAGGTTGACTGACAGCTGGAGGTGGACGTCAGACGTCAGAGGTCAGGTCCTTCATCTATATAAGGGCTTCACTTCTCCAGTTTCAAGTACCAGAGATCAGATTAGAGTTTCAGTTTCTCATTTCTTTTTTTTGTATTCACTTTTGTATTATTCATATCTTCATAATAAAGAGAGTTTAGTACCTTCAATTCAATAGTTGGTGTTCTTGATTTTCATCTTTGATACTACAAAAGTAGATTCAATGTATTAGAAACACATGAAAATAAACTGATTATGGAAGGTTTATCAAAATTGGAACAACAAATTAATGTTGATTATTTCTTGATAACCAATCTATATCCATTATCCTATAATATTTTCTAATCAATCCAAACACAAATCAATGCTGTGATACTGAAGAGGCTCTTCATGAGCAAAGTCAACAAGCCTCCGATTTCCCTTTCTCGTTTGATTCGTTACATGTCTGGCAAGGTATTTGTTTACAGTTTCGATTAAATACTTATGCTTTATGTTTCGTAATATATCGCAATCAACATTAATTGCTCATCAACTGATGTTGAGAAGTAATCATATGACCTGCAAAATGTGCAACTATTTTCTTAGAACAGATGGACGACATTACCTTTGATATATATGATTTATAACATAGGACTAATGCCATGAAATAGTGATGTGCTTCTATAAATGTGCTTTTGTACATAAGGGGTGTTTGGAGTAGCTTATATTTCTTTTATTTATGATTTAATAAACTTATCAGTCAAGTTCTTGGCTCTTGAGTTTTCGATTTTAGTTTGTGGCTTATATATGTAACACCCTCTTAACCGGTCTAGACTAATGAGGTAATTAATCATTTAAGATTGAGATTTATAAATGATTATATAACTTTGTTAATTAATTGTTATTGTTTGATTAATTAATTATGTGTTATTAAATTATGAAATTAATTAATTAAGGTAGTGGAATTATGAAGTGTCCATCTTGGACACTTAATCACCGCCTAATATTGCCACCACCTCATCACATTACAAACAAATTGAGAATTCGAGTGTGTGTGCGCATTGTGTGCTCTCGTCCGTAGGATCAAGAAAAGAAGAAAATTGAGTATCTTCAATCTTTGAATTTGTATGTTACTAGCTTGTTTGCAGATCTTGAATCATCAGGTTAGTTACATGAATCTTTAGTTTATGAAATTCGAATTTATTTCTTGAATATATATGAATTCCGAATGAACACAGTATGATGATTTGATGATTTAGGTTGAATGCATGTTAGAAATTATTGTTAGAATGTGTTCATAACATGCTTAGAATGATTTCTGGAAACATGGAATATATGCATGCTTAAAATCAGATGAGAAGTTAAGTTAGAAATTGATTTTATACATGAACATATGAATTATTCGGAATTAGGGCTTGAATCAACCGGAATGGGAGAATTCCGCATAAAATGTAATCGGAATATATGAATTCCGGACAAAATACTCGGAATAGAGATTAAATCCGCTTAAAGTCATTAGGAATTGATGAATTCCGCATATATTGATTTCCGAATGATAATGCCTTAACACTTTATTCGGAAGTGGGACTGATCGGAATTAGTGACTATCCGGAATTGACTATTTGCCTTTACTCGGAATTTATAATGATCGGATTTGGCTTGTACTCGGAATTATGTATATGCCTTTACTCGGAATTTCATTTGATCGGAATCATATTGTTCGGAATTGGCCTTTGTTTGGAATTGAACTCTATCCGGAAATGGACTTTGTTCGGAAATGAACTTATTCGGAATTTGCCCTAACATTCGGAATTGTGATTTATTCGGAATTGAGAAGGGAAAACCCAATGCTATTCGGAATTGATGTAATACCGTATGGAATTGCCCTAGCTTATTCGGAAATGTGGAAACCACTCGTAATTATGACAATTCCGTATGATATATCCGGAAATTTGGGACTTTAAAGGTTTCCTTAACAATTAAGATATGATGTACTGATTTTCTGTATCTGTATATATATATATATATATATATATATATATATATATATATATATATATATATATATATCTATGATATAAGTGATATACATGTGAAATATGAATAAGTGTGTTACTTATTGTGAATCAATATTGTGAATTGTATACTGACTTGTGTAAACATCTTCTCAGGAAAAGAGAAGACTCAGTGATATAGATTCCTGAGTGCTGAGCTGTGCAAGCTTTTGTGAGTGGATTTATATCTTCGGATATACATGATATGATATCCTGATTGTTACTTGCTCGTTGGACTGTATGTCATGATTTTGGATATGTATACATGTTACTTTTGGAGATCAGCGTGGGGGATTTTCGGCTGGGTCTGGTTTAGGGATATATAGTATTGGCATACTGCTTGATTTGCATTTGTTGTATTCAAAGATGCTAATATTGTTGTTCATGTAACTGGGCAACACCGCCGGTTCTCCTTGATTTATGAGCTTTGTATTTTGGGCATGTTTGCCTTGTGTATGCTTAGATATTAATTTCCTCACTTAGCTTTGTGCTAATTCCCCACTAGTTTGTTTTGCAGATACTCCGTGGTGAGTTTCTGGAGATGTAGGACTGGGAATATGGACAGACCACTACTCTGATGTCAAATATTTTTGTATAGAGCCTGTTTTGTAATTAACACCGTAGTGGAATTTTGTAAACTTAAAACATGAAAATTTATGTATATATATTATGTTCTTAATGTAAATATATGTAATTAGCTTCCGCATGCGTATTAAAGTTAATTTAAAAGTACGGTTTTACAAATTGGTATCAGAGCCTTGGTTTGATGATTTGCATGAATGATTTATGCAAAACTCGAACCGAGGCTCTGGCCAGTCCAGTATTCCGAGAGTGGGTAATTAGTAGTGTAGTTTTGAGGGTGGTTAGTGTGTTTACACTAATGGATTAAATCTAACAACTTGTGAGATGTTGTGTATAGAACAGAAAATGGATGACAACGTGAACCAGACAACTACCCCTGCGTCCCCCAGAAGGAACAATAACCAGTCCTCTACGACAGCTAATGAACAACACAATCGGGTTGGTACATCTCACAATGGTGGGTCTGAACAGCAAGACTATGTGCTGCAATTGGAGGATACTCTGCAAAGTTTGAGAGACCGAGTTCAACAATTGGAGCAGCAACAACATCAATCACAGTCTTCCCAGCAAACTCAAACCATTCAGATGCCTAGGGAGACCCATGTATTTACCCAATCCATACCACCTCCTGTTTATTCTACTGCACCCTTTAATACAGTGTCGACACCATTTGGATCCTTACCGTTTGTTACCTTATCACCTGTATCACAACCACAACAACAACACCAACCTCAACAACAGAATTTCTTTATACCGTGGTATCCAAATCAAGGAGGTTTTAGATTTAAGTGCCAGTATAAGGATTTCATGGATTGCCAACCACCTGAGTACTCTGGAAGTTCGGATCCTACTGTTACCTTGAACTGGTTGAAAGAGACTGTAAAGGCATTGGATGCCTGTAATTGTGAGGAAGTTGATAGAGTTAAGTTTGCGACAAGGAGATTGAAGGGTCAAGCTGCAACCTGGTGGGATTCGTTGACTGCTCATCTATGCAGGGAGATCGTGAATTCTGTTACCCGGGATCAATTCCAGAGTAAATTCTGTGAGCATTTTTGCAATTCCTTTGATTTATCCAAAGTAAAGCGGGAATTCTTGGATCTGGCACAGGATGATAAAATGTCAGTTGATGAGTTGATTACAAAATTTAATGAAAAGTTGAGATTTGCAAAGCAGTGGGTACCGGATGAACCATCCCAGATTGATCATTTTGTACAAGCCTTGTTGCCTGAATAACGGGGTAACACCCGCATGGCAACATCACTAATCCAAGCATTCACATTAGCTCGAGCTGCAGAGAGTGATGTGAAAGCCAGAGAAAAGATGAATCGGGAGAAAGGATTGTTCCACAAGTCTGGTGAAAACCAAGGTAAAGGTAAGTGGCAGGGAATTCAGAATCGGAATGATCAGAAGTCGAAGAGTTCAGGGTCAAATCAGAATAGACCATGGTGTGGCACATGCAAGTCTAGGCATACCGGTCCATGCATACCTCAAACTAAACGGTGTGTAAGATGTGGGGAGTTTGGTCATGAGCCTTCTGCTTGTCGGTTTAAGACAAATGTTTGCTGGAATTGTCATGAGGAAGGTCACAGATCTGGGGCTTGCACCAAGCAGAGATCAGCAGGGATGGGGCAAGGGGTAGCCATTGTCGGGGGATCGTCTTCTACAGGTCAGAAGCGTAAGGCTGCACCTTCTGCGGAAGGGAGAGCCTTCAAAATGACTGTTACAGAGGCTGCTGAGAATAACGATGTTATCACGGATATCTTTTTAATAAACTCTGTACCTGCCCGTGTGTTATTTGACTCTGGTGCAAATAGATCATTCATATCTGTATCTTTGTTTGATAAACTGAAATTGCCTGCTCTGTAATTGCTTCTCCGTTAGAAGTAGAAATAGCAGATGGTAAAATAGTGCCTGTAACTACTTCTGTGACTGGGGTGCTAATTGATATAGATGGTACTAGTTTTCCTGTAGACTGTCTGTTGATGCCTATACCAGGGTTTGACTTAGTACTAGGCATGGATTGGTTAAGTCACCATAGAGGTAGTATCTAATGTCACAAGAAACTGATTGCTATTCCTTTGGCTGACGGGTCGCATGTCGTGGCTCGTGGGGATAGATCTCAATCTTCTTTCCCGATTATCTCATATATGAAGGCTAGAAAATCTTTAGCCAAAGGGTGTGTGTCTTTTCTGGCTTACGCTATTGATGTGAAAAAGGAGAAGCGACCTGTTATACCGATGTTCGTGTTGTCTCCGAATATCCAGAGGTATTTCCTGATTATCTGCCAGGGTGACCACCTATACGGGATGTTGAATATAAGATAGATTTGATACCTGGTACTACTCCTATCGCGAAAGCTCCTTATCGTTTGGCTCTATCCGAGATCCGGGAGATGATGACACAGATCCAGGAATTGTTAGATAAGGGGTTTATTCGACTGAGTTCTTCACCTTGGGGTGCACCTGTGTTGTTTGTTAAAAAGAAAGATGGAACTCTCCGTATGTGCATTGATTATCGGGATTTGAACAAGAGAACCATCAAGAACAAGTATCTGTTGCCTAGAATCGATGATTTGTTTGATCAGTTGCACGGGGCTTCATACTTTTCAAAGATTGATATGAGATCAGGTTATCATCAAGTCAGAGTAGCAGAGGAGGATATACCTAAAACAGCTTTTCGTACTCGATACGGTCATTACGAATTCCTAGTGATGCCGTTTGGTTTGACAAATGCTCCTGCTGTATTTATGGATTTGATGAACCGTGTCTGCCGATCGTTCTTAGACAAGTTTGTTATTGTGTTTATTGATGACATCTTGGTGTATTCTAAAACAGAGAATGAGCATGATCAGCACTTGAGACAGGTTTTGGAAATTTTAAAGCAACACAAATTATATGCCAAGTTTTCAAAATGTGAGTTCTGGTTATGTGAAGTTCAATTTCTGGGGCATGTAATTTGTCAAGAGGGTATCAAAGTGGATCCGTCCAAGATTGAAGCGGTAATGAATTGGAGTGCTCCGAAAACACCAACCGAGATAAAGAGTTTTCTTGGATTGACGGGTTATTACGCAGGTTTATCAAGGATTTCTTTGAACTTGCCAGTCCGTTGACCAAGTTGACTCGAAAATACGTTCAGTTTCAGTGGGGTTCAGCTCAGGAGAGTGCTTTTCAAACTCTGAAGCAGTTGTTGTGTCAAGCTCCTGTCCTTTCGTTGCCTGAGGGTTCAGAGGATTTTGTGGTTTATTGCGATGCTTCACACGCCGGGTTGGGTTGTGTTTTGATGCAGAGGGATAAAGTAATTGCTTATGCTTTGAGACAGTTGAAACCTAACGAAAGAAATTACCCAAATCATGATTTGGAGTTAGCAGTAGTAGTATTTTCTTTGAAGTTATGGAGACATTATCTATATGGAACCAAGTGTACGATCTGCACTGATCACAAGAGCCTTCAGTATGTGTTTACTCAGAAAGAGCTGAATATGAGACAACGCCGTTGGTTGGAATTGATCAAAGATTACGATTGTGAAATTCAGTATCATCCGGGTAAAGCAAATGTGGTTGCTGATGCACTGAGTCGAAAGGGATCTTCGGAAACTGTGAAATTTATGAGATTGGAGATCAAGTCTGATTTAGTGGATCAACTGTTGGCTGCTCAACTTGAATCCTTGAAAGATGAAAATCTGAAGGATGAATTAATGACGAAACGACAACATGAATTAACTATTGACTCGCGTGGTTTGAAGGTTTATCATACACACGTTTAGGTACCGAAGTTTGGTAATTTGAGGGAGTTAATCCTAAATGAGGCTCACAAGTCTAGATTGTCAATACATCCGGGCAGTACGTAAATGTACCATGATTTGAAAACTCGTTATTGGTGGCCGACAATGAAAATAGATATCGCTAGATTTGTTGAAACGTGTCACATCTGTACGCAAGTTAAAGCTGAACACCAGAAACCGTACGGATCTTTGAAACAGTTAGAAATACCTGAGTGAAAGTGGGATCATATTACGATGTATTTTGTAACTAAACTTCCAAGAACTCAGAAAGGGCACGACATGATTTGGGTTATAGTTGATAGATTAACTAAGAGTGCTCAATTTCTTGCTACTGCTGAAACTGCTTCTTTGAGTAAGTTGGCACAATTGTACATTGATGAAATAGTATCTAGACAAGGAGTTCCGTTGTGCATTGTCTCAGATCGGGATTCTAGATTTGCGTCTAACTTTTGGAACAGATTACAACAAAAGTTGGGATCCAGGTTAAATTTGAGTACAACTTATCACCCACAGACGGATGGTCAGTCAGAAAGAACCATTCATACTTTAGAAGATATGCTTCGAGCATGTGTGTTAGAGTTTGGGGGCTCTTGGGATTCTCATCTGCCATTGGTTGAGTTTGCTTACAATAATTCTTATCACTCTAGCATCGGTATGCCTCTGTATGAAATGTTGTATGGTCGTCCTTGTAGAACTCCGACTTGTTGGTTAGAGGCGGGAGAAAAGCAATTTGCAGGGCCTGATATAGTACAGATGACAGCTGATAAGGTTGCAGTTGCTCAATAAAAGTTGAAAGCTGCAAGAGATAGATAGAAAATGTACGCTGATCCGCGTCGTCGACCGGTCTCGTTTGTCGAGGGGGAGATGGTCTACTTGAAAGTATCTCCTTGGAAAGGTGTGATTCGTTTTGGTAAACGCGGGAAGTTGGCTCCCCGTTACATTGGTCCATTCAGAATCAGACGAGTTGTTAATGATCAAACGGTTGCCTTATATCTTCCTGATGAGTTAGCAGGTATCCATGATACTTTCAATGTATGTTATCTGCGCAAGTGCAATGTAGAGGATCAGACACAGGTTCTACCATTACAGGATATTTGTTTAGATTCGTACCAGAGACTCATTGAGGAACCAGTGGAATTACTGTATAGTAAAGTGACAAAGTTGAGAAAGAAGCAGATACCGATGGTTTTGGTCAAGTGGAAGCACAGTCTAGGTTCAGACTTGACTTGGGAGACCGAAGCCGATATGAGGGATCGATACCCTTCCTTGTTTGAGCGCGATGAGATTCCGAGGACGAAATCTTGTTAAGGGGGGTAGATTTGTAACACCCTCTTAACCGGTCTAGACTAATGAGGTAATTAATTATTTAAGATTGGGATTTATAATTGATTATATAACTTTGTTAATTAATTGTTATTGTTTGATTAATTAATTATGTGTTATTAAATTATGAAATTAATTAATTATGGTAGTGGAATTATGAAGTGTCCATCTTGGACACTTAATCACCACCTAATATTGCCACCACCTCATCACATTACAAACAAATTGAGAATTCGAATGTGTGTGTGTGCATTGTGTGCTCTCGGCCGTAGGATCAAGAAAAGAAGAAAATTGAGTATCTTCAATCTTTGAATTTGTATGTTACTATCTTGTTTGCAGATCTTGAATCATCAGGTTAGTTACATGAATCTTTAGTTTATGAAATTCGAATTTATTTCTTGAATATATATGAATTCCGAATGAACACATGAGTATGATGATTTGATGATTTAGGTTGAATGCATGTTAGAAATTATTGTTAGAATGTGTTAGAAATTGATTTTATATGCATGCTTACAATCAGATGAGAAGTTAGGTTAGAAATTGATTTTATACATGAACATATGAATTATTCGGAATTAGGGCTTGAATCAACCGGAATTGGAGAATTCCGCATAAAATGTAATCGGAATATATGAATTCCGGACAAAATACTCGGAATTGAGATTAAATCCGCTTAAAGTCACTCGGAATTGATGAATTCCGCATATATTGATTTCCGAATGATAATGCCTTAACACTTTATTCGGAAATGGGACTGTTCGGAATTAGTGACTATCCGGAATTGACTATTTGCCTTTACTAGGAATTTATAATGATCGGATTTGGCTTGTACTCGGAATTATGTATATTCGGAATTATGTATATGCCTTTACTCGGAATTTCATTTGATCGGAATCATATTGTTCGGAATTGGCCTTTGTTTGGAATTGAACTATATCCGGAAATGGAATTTGTTCGGAAATGAACTTATTCGGAATTTGCCCTAACATTCGGAATTGTGATTTATTCGGAATTGAGAAGGGAAAACCCAATGCTATTCGGAATTGATGTAATACCGTATGGAATTGCCCTAGCTTATTCGGAAATGTGGAAACCACTCGGAATTATGACAATTTCGTATGATATATCCGGAAATTTGGGACTTTAAAGGTTTTCCTTAACAATTCAGATATGATGTACTGATTTTCTATATATATATATATATATATATATATATATATATATATATATATATAAGTGATATACATGTGAAATATGAATAAGTGTGTTACTTATTGTGAATCAATATTGTGAATTGTATACTGACATGTGTAAACATCTTCTCAGGAAAAGAGAAGACTCAGTGATATAGATTTCCTGAGTGCTGAGCTGTGCAAGCTTTGGTGAGTGGATTTATATATTCGGATATACAGGATATGATATCCTGATTGTTACTTGCTCATTGGACTGTATGTCATGATTTTGGATATGTATACATGTTACTTTTGGAGATCAGCGTGGGGGATTTTCGGCTGGGTCTGGTTTAGGGATATATAGTACTGGCATACTGCTTGATTTGCATTTGTTGTATTCAAGGATGCTAATATTGTTGTTCATGTAACTGGGCCATCGGTAAACCTTGGTTTTGGCCGACCTTGGTTGTAGGTGGTTGCAACACCACCGGTTCTCCTTGATTTATGAGCTTTGTATTTTGGGCATGTTTGCCTTGTGTATGCTTAGATATTAATTTTATCACTTAGTTTTGTGCTAATTCCCCACTAGTTTGTTTTGCAGATAATCCGTGGTGAGTTTCTGGAGATGTAGGACTGAGAATATGAATATACCACTACTCTGATGTCAAATATTTTTTTATAGAGCATGTTTTGTATTAACACCGTAGTGGAATTTTGTAAACTTAAAACATGAAAATTATTATATATTTCTTATGTTCTTAATGTAAATATATGTAATTAGCTTCCACACGCGTATTAAAGGTAATTTAAAAATACGGTTTTACAATATATGATTCTACTGAAAGTTAATCCAAATAACCTTTTAAGTTATTTAACTTTGAAGCATGTTAACTCTTTTCTTAGAGTTTAATCACACAGGGTGTACCATAAAGCAAGTTATTTTACAACATTAGCTCTATGATATATAAGTCAAAACTTGTTTGTTTTTGGGCTATTTGCTAGTCTCTTTGATGTGTTGATGTGTTGATGTGATGATGGTCAATTTTGGTGAATTAGGACGACAAGATTGCCGTTGTTGTCGGCATTGTTACACGATGTTAGGGTTCATGAAATTCCTTGTATCAAGGTAACCGCACTGAGGTTTACTGAGATCGCTACGGCAAGGATTGAAAAGGCAGGTGGAGAATGTTTGACATTTGATCAGCGGGCTCTTCGAGCTCCTCTTGGACAGAACACTGTATGTAATCTCTTCCTGGTGTGCCACACAGTCACACCAAGCCCTATGTGAGATCAAAGGGAAGGAAATTTGAGAAGGCAAGAGGTAGAAGAAACAACAAGGGATTCAGAAACTAAGTCAACTTTAACGCTTTCCATCATTCCATTTCAAATGTTTGTTTCTTTGATTTCCAACATCGTTTTCTTGATAAAACTTCTAGTTCTTATTTGCATAGTTGCTATGTTGAAAGTTTTGTTGTTGACATCCATGTTTCTTTCGGTAATGAAGTTGGATTTTTGGACTCCAGATACCAATCTTCTACCAATGATCTCTTAGCCTAGTGGTTAAGAGTGAGGGGGAGGCAAAGCCTTCTAGGAGGTCCAGGGTTCAAACCTTGACAATGGAGTTTATTTCTAACTTGGGGTTTACTAACTTACTAACAACTAACTTTGCCGTTAAAAAAAAAGATACCAATCTTCTAAATTAGTATTTAATTTGCATTTTTTCCGGCACAACAACTTTGCGTAAAATAAGGGTAGCATCTTATGTTCTAATTCAAACATTCAAAGTTGAAGAAGAAAAGTGTAACATTAATATAGTTCCTTCGTCTCATTTTAATTATTCACTTTTGACTTTTTGAAGTCTTTCTTTTTCAACTTTGACCTTAAAGATTGTTGTTTTTGTTATATAATATTTGATACGAAATATATGAATGCATTGTGTTTTATATGTATTTGCATTGATATAATTTTCATCAAGTAAGATATAACATAAAAAAAATATTGAAGGTCAAACTTGAAAAAAAGAAGACTTTTAAAAGTCAAAGATGGACAATAAAAATGTGACGAAGAGAGTAGCATGAAATCACAAACACACTTGAGAGTACGTGTGATACACCAAGTTTATTGGTTTACAACTTGGAATTTGTTTTAATGAACTCGTAGATGTGATTATTGATCTCATCTGGCTTCTCTTGGTTGATAAAGTGGCCGACTTCTTCCATCACCACCACTTCTTCCAGTCCTGGTACCGTCTCTTTAAACCCGCCACCTTGTATGTACTCCTTTGTTCCTGGAAAGCTATACGTGAGATCCAAGTCTCCGACTATGAATTTCACAGGAACGCTTATCTTAGATCCCGCCCATGCTGCACATAGCTCCCAGTTCCTGCAATCCCAACTAGTAATTAGACCTATACAATCATATAAGAAACAAGTTGATGGGAAAAGTTTCTATGCTGCTAGCATAGAACCCTTTCCTATTGGTCGAATTTGAGTATGTACAGATCAAAACAACGGTAGTAATTGAACCCTCCGCCAAATCCCGTGGCATGATATTTGGATGCGAAGTAGTCGAGGTCTTGTTCGGTGAACCAACTAGGTAGCGTGTATAGAGGTGGGTTAAAAGACTTCGAATATTCTTTAGGTATTTTTGGTGGGTGTGGATTCCGGTTAAAATAGATTGCTGCAAGTTGTCTTTTGGTATCAACTTTTGCATACTCTTCTTCATATCCGAGTTCCTGATATTAACCCATCAAACATTACTTCTTCACAAACAACATTTCTATTAAACTTTAAACTACGAAAAGAAGATTTAGTAGGAAGATATAAAAATGAAGGCTCACTTATACTAAGGGTTTTTTGTTCTTGGAAAAATCTATTTGGTTGAGATTTTTTTCAAAAAAAAATGAAGTTTCCATTTTTCCAATATTCTAAAAAATTAAAAAAAGTCTATATCTCCTATTTTTTACTTTTTCTAAACATGTCTTCTTAAGCTACTAACCCTATTTGACGTTCACGACCACACGTCCATCATTTTTGTTTATCTAAATTTTTCAACAAGCAAATCCCTTTGATTAATTAAACAACATGTACGTACCTCTTTAATTTTTACTATAGCTTCCGCCGCCTCTTCCAATTTTGATTTAATAAGTATCTACCTTCAATTGTATAAATTCAATCCTTTGTTCAGTAAATATTAGTTTTGATTTTGTTTTTCACAATTTTTTCATCGAGTCCGTTGTATATATATGAAAAAGTTCATGCAAAAACCATTCTTATTGCGAGAATCGCGAGAACTAATTTGAGCCGTCTAATTCCCCTCTTTCAATGTTATTGCCCACCCATTAATTCCTCCCATACACCCTGCCACACTCTATCCCTCCACGCTCTCCCATCCATGAACTTCCCATATCCAAGGAACGGCTGAGATAGGTTTTCGCGGTTCTCGCACCAACAACGGTTCTCGAATGAATTCCACTTTAAAACTGCTTTTCGTACGAGAACCGCGAGAACCAATCTGAGCTGTTCAGTTCCCCCTCCTTCAATGTCATTGCCCACCCGTGAATTCATCACATGCACCCTGTCACACTTGATCATCCCACGCCTAAATCCATGAATTCCACTTTATTAAATCAACAGCTAAGATTGGTTTTCGCAGTTCTTGTACAAAAAACAGTTCTCATTATATATATATATATATATAGAATTTGATTCAAGTAAAAAAAAATTTTGGCTACAAAATGTAAGAAGAAAGGAGAGGATGACACTTGTCATTTCTAGTTAGGGGGTATTTTAGGTAATATAGGATTATTCTCTCTCCATTTGTTAATACTCCCACGTCACAACCCTTATCAATTTCGTTTTCTCCCCAAGCCCTAGAAGAACCGCCTCTTGTTTCAAGGATTCCCATCGGCGTCTCCGACTATCCCTCTTCATTGTCAAAAAAAAAAAAAAAACTCGCCGCACCTCCCCTGCTATCTCATTCGCCCACCACCCACAGCCCTCCGTCCTCGATTGTGGAGTCCCTCACCGCCGATGTCTGTTGTTTTGATTCGCCACCACCGCCGCTGGTTTGTTTCTCCGCCATTGCTTTTTGTGCCGGCCACTGCTGGCGTCGCCTCCAGTGCTAGGAATCAAAGTTTGGATTTTTTATGCATCAACGTTGATTTTGCGTTTTAGGGTTGCGACCACCACCACTGCTCCGACGTTATTCTATCTTCATCTTTATCACTTAATCGGTGAGATATGGCTGCAGATCTGGGTAGATGAAAGATACTGTGTATTGCAAAATTTGGCCATGGATGAAGGGATATCACCACCATGAAAAAAATGTGTAACTCTTTGTTTTGTGTATTCTGTTTTTGCATCAGATTTACTCAAGGTTATGCATAATTTTCATTATATCAGATTTGGGTAGGTGTGCATCGACTATAGACTGTGTATTAGATTTGCTTAATGTTATGCATCAGTTTTCATTATATTAAGTTTGTGCATCAGATTTGTTTGTAAGTTACTCAATCATTACGTTAGTTTTGAATGAGATTAATATTTGTGCATCAGATTTGTTTGTAAGTTTGTGCATCAGATTTGCAATTTTTTTTGCCGTAAGTTTTGAACCCATTATGTTGTAAATTATGAACTTGAATTAATGTAGTATTGAATGATATTAATATAGTCTTGAATGAGTGAATCGATTTTTGAATTTAACGTGTGATATATTTACATGATTTTAGGAGGTGGGTAAATTAAAAGACTAATATACCCTTAACTAACTAATTTTAATTAATTAATTTAAAAAGAAAAGGTAGTTATTTAAATATTAGATCTGATTGATCTAATAACTGAGATTTTTTCCTACCTTTTTACCTTAATATTCTTTTTACCGGATCCTGACCATATATATATATATATATATATATATATATATATATATATATATATAGGAAGAAGTTCCATTGAGAACCATTTTTAGTGCGAGAACCAATCTGAGCCATCCAATTCCCCTCTTTCAATGTCATTGCCTACCCATAAATTCCTCACATACACCCTGCCACACTTGATCCCCCCACGCTCTCCATCCATGAATTCCACATATCAAATCAACGGCTAAGATTGGTTTTCGCGGTTCTCGCACTAAAATCGGTTCTCAATGGAACCCTTCCATATATATATATATAGGAAAAAGTTAATGCGAGAACCATTCTTAGTGCGAGAACCGCGAGAACCAATCTGAGCCGTCCAATTCCCTCTCTTTCAATGTCATTACCCACCCATGAATTCCTCACATGCACCCTGCCACATTTTATCCCTCCACGCTCACCATCCATGAAACTTCCCATATCCAAGGAACGGCCGAGATTAGTTCTCGCGGTTCTCGCACTAACAACGGTTCTCGCATGAACCCTCCCCTATATATATATATATATATATATATATATATATATATATATATATATATATATATATATATAATGATTCACAAATCTGGATGTTAAACCATTTCACATGGCTGTACCTTATCACATGTTGACAATAAAGTTTATACGGTGATTCAATATGATGATTTAATAAGTGAGATATATCATGATTTAATAAACTTTTAAATGCATATAAGTGAGGTTATGGTGATTTATTTGTAACTTGTAGGTCGTATATGGTATATTTTTATAACTTGAATAGATAATTGTTTGGAGTTACAAATATATGAGTGAAATATAAATGGGTGGACATAATGTTGAATCTCGTATTACATTTTTGTTTAAATTTATGTTTAGAATATGTTAAATGTTGTATTATTTCAAATAACAAAAACTTAAAAATAACATCTAATTAAAAAAAGACATCTAAACATGTTTTTAATTTTTTAAAATAGAAAAGAAAACTCATCATTATTAACCAAACGCGTTTTCTAAATTTTTTAAAGAAAACTGAGAATGAAACTCCACCCTTTTTCTAATTTTTTTTTCTAAAAAAACCGAAAACAATTTTCCACACCCAAACATAACCTAAATCTTTTACCTTTTCGCATTTATATCGATTAAATTCGCATATATAAAAAGTTTTATAAATTGATAAAAGTATAATACAATATTGGCGTCAAACTTAGGCGCTAGTGAGCTACCTTTCTTTTATTCTTCTCAAAGTATAATAACAAATAATTAAATTTAAATTAACTTTTGATATTTAAATAAATAATTACATAAAAAGTTTCTTAATAACTTCGCTCTTTTTTTATCTTTTCCAAAATAAAAGAGAAAAAGGATAATAGCAATATTATGATTTAACATTTTTTTTATAAATATTAAATTATGAAATTTAAACAGAAAAGAATCATTTTTGCAGACCTAGAAAACGTAAAAAAATAAAAATAAATAAAGAAACAGGCCAATCACCTGAAACCTGCAGATGTAGAAATCGTCACCAAAAGTCCGTCGCATTTGCTCCACAGGTTTGAGTAAAGGATGCCTCGGGTAATACACGACGCTCATGTTGACCAGAGCCTTGATTCGATCTGGCCGGAAAAGACAAATGTACCATGAGATTATAGCACCCCAATCATGGCCAACCAAGTAAACTTTATCTAACCCCAACGAGTCCAGCAAGCAAATCACGTCTCCGACGATGTGGAACGCCGTGTAGCTGGTGGCGGATGGTGGCGCCTCCGTATCACCAAACCCACGAAGGTCCGGTGCTATGGCACGGTAGCCTTTGGAGGATATGAACAGCATCTGGTGGCGCCATGTGTACCAGAGCTCCGGGAAGCCGTGGAGGAAAAGCACGGCGGGGCCTTCTCCGATCTCGGCGACGTGCATATTGATGCCATTTACTTTGATTTTATTATGTTGTATTTTTTCCATGTTTCGTTTTTATGGTTGATGTTAATTGTTGTGAGTTTATATATTTGTAGGTACTAGTGAGAGAGCGTTAATTTCTAGGCTTCGATGGGTGTTGCCGTTTAGACTTTTGTGAGAAGCAAAGTATTAACTAAATAGATTCCGCTACATATAGTGGGTTGAAGAATCTTCTTTTAGGGTTTCATTTATGTAATGAAGACGTGGTGCTCAAAACTTGATTAGAGACAAATAACAAGGGGTGGTTGAAAACCCGCCACCAAGCAATTCAAACCCACACTGGAGAGGCGGAGAAGTGTCTCTATTTACCGATAAAAAAAAACTAAATAGATTCTACTTGTATTTCTAGCTTTTAAGATAAGTAGAGTTCAATCTAAAAGAGAAATAAAAAAGAGAATTAATGAATTTTATATATTATTATAGTGATTATGAGGATAAAATAGAAAGAGTTGGTAAAAAAGAAATATAAATCTTTTTAGTTAAATATAAAGCTGAATTTAGTAGAAAGAAATATATTTTTTCTTACTTAAAACATAAAGAAGGATTTGGAGAATTTTTTTGAATGTCTAAACACATACGTTCTAAACTTAAACTTAATTCTAGCTACACCATTTTGTTTAATATGAGACTGAAACTCATAGCCTTATACACTTGTAAGACACTAAAAAGACCAGATATCGCTAGAACATAAGACCTTTGGTAATAATGCAATTTATCTTAATTTGTCTCAAACAATACAATCAACTTGCAAAAATGTCATTGTAACAAGTTGATTGTATTATTTGAAACATTTTTGCATACAACTATACACTTTAGAAGTTAACTGCATTATCTAAAACAAATCAAAATTAATTACATAGTTTTACTATATTTTGTTAATACTACAAAATGTTATGAACAAAACCCCTACAAAAGATGAACTAATGAGGAGAAGGATAGTTGAGGGTAATGAAACAGTATGCAAGCTGTGCAATACTGAATTAGAAGATTCATATAATATATTTTTGCATTTTAGCTTCACTTGCCAGGTATGGTTTAGTATCTTTAAAGAATTGGAAATTTTCTGGGTCAGTAATAAATAGATAGCAGAACCTTTCAAAGGCTAGGATTGTTTGAGTGGATTTATAAGAAGAAACATAATATGGAGAGTAGTAAAAGGTGAATTGGAAATTGTAGTTAAGTGATGTGACATGTTTGTATGTGAGAGGGAGGGAGGCTAAATCACTACTAGAATAGTTGCCAATACCAACGGGCATTAATCCGTTGGTAAAATTGGTGTATTTCCAACAGGATTACCAACGGAAACACTTTTATAGGCTTTTACAGTTTACCAACGGGCATCCGTTGGTAACGTTGTTGGTAATTAAGACTGTTTTTGGAGGAAATTTTCCCACCTACTTTTACCAACCAGATTTTTTCATTTTTTCGTTGGTAATCATCTCAAATATGGAGGGAAGTTTCCCACTCTAAATTACCAACGGGTTTTGTCAAAATTTCCGTTGGTAATTTTCTACAAAATGTTACCAACAACTTCATCCCGTTGGTAATATGTAACTTTCGTTGGCAATCTTTGGTTTACAGTGTCTTTTTTATATATTTACAGTGCCACACTCTATCTCTCCATCCATTAACTTCCCATATCTAAGAAACGGCTGAGACTGGTTCTCGAGGTTCTTGCACTAACAACGGTTCTCAAATAAATCCATTCATGGAGCGAGAACTGCGAGAACCAATCTGAGCCGTCCAATTCCCCCTCCTTTAATGTCATTGCCCACTCATGAATTCCTCACATGCACCCTGCCACATTGATCCCCTCCACGGTCTCCATCCATGAACTTCCCATATTCAAGGAACGGCTGAAATTGGTTCTCGTACGAAAAACAGTTCTCGTTTGAACCCTCCCCTATATATATACACGTGTGTGTGTGTGTTGAGAACTGCTATTAGTGCGAGAACCATTTGTAACCACCATTAATGATCATTAATGAATCACTAATGTGTGTATTTTAGTCACCAACCGCGAATTACTTGCGGATGGACGAATCATTATTTAACGAGACTTGATTTTTCTAAACTACCATATTAATGAGCATTAATGAACCATTAATTTAATTTAAGCAAATGTCAAGATTGATTCTCACGATTCTCGCAATAAGATAATGGGTCACTTTACCTTTGTCTTTGATAACCTATGAGCTTAAAAATTCTATGCTTGGGTGAGGTCCATATCATATACTAAATTCCAGTGTATTTGATTTTGGGGATATTTTGTAATGAATTTTGATAGGTTTTGCCTGCTTTTGGTTGTTTAGGATCTTTCTCTCTATTGAAAACTCTAAAGATGCTTAAACAATTACCTGTTACATACAACAACAACAACAATATCCAATCCTTTAGAATCGGAGTATGGGGAAGGTACAATGTAGACAATCATACCACTACCTGTTACATGATTTAACCAAACAAATTTGAATATATTCGAATAGATCATTCTTCCACTCACTAAATTAAATTGTGCAATTTGTATACAATTATCTTTCTTGATTTCTTAGGCGCACACACACACACACACACACACACACACACACACACACACACATATATATATATATATATATATATAGACAAAAGTTCATGCGAGAACCGTTGTTAGCGCGAGAACCGCGAGAACCAATCTAAGTCTATCAGATTGGTTCAGATTAGACGGCTCAGATTGGGTCTCGCGGTTCTCGCAATTAAAATGGTTCTCGATAGAACTTCCTATATATATATATATATATATATATATATATATATATATATATATATATATATATACAGTGGCGGATCTAGACATTTGTTTGAGGGTATGCATTATATGAAATATTTTCGTTTTAGGTTTTAGGGTTTCGATTATATGTTGGGGTTTTCGGGTCGGATTTTTTTGATTTGTCTCCAAGTATTGTTTGATGGTATCTTTAAATGCTCTTAATATATTTCCATATAAAATATAGAGAAAATAATCCGTAATGTTAAAATCTAGATGATGTTATATTTACGAACATTTTAATAAAGTGTAATTTAGTTATTTCTATATTTACTAATTAAAAACGTTTTATCTAAAACATCTCTTTTCTCCATAACATGACAAAATACAATCACCACACATATATGCCTTTTTCCTTTTTTATTAATTCTCAAAGACAATGTTGAAGTAAAATAGTAAATAATAGTAAAGCTGAAAGCAAATAGGCAATCTGACATGCTCCTGTTTCACTTTTCAAACTTTCTCAGTTACTTTTTGGTCATCTCTTTATATCTCAAATCTACCCTCAAACTCTACGAATCTACCAAATAATTTTAAGATATCAAGTCCATGGATAATTATCTAGAGGCTGGAGTAGGTAGAAGGTCTAAACAGAGTTTAGAGGAAGTCATTTCTGAAGCAAATGTTGGAGGAAGTTTAGTCGTCAATGAATCACCGGCCATGGCTGCGTCTTTGGAGGTTTAATCATTTAAACCATGAAGTTTTGAAGACTCATCGTCACTTGCTTTTCGAGAAATTGGGGTTTCATATTTTCTTCAATGAATCGCAACTGGGTTTGTAAGTTGTGTTTAAGCCTAATCCATATTAATCAAATGGGCTTTTATTTAGGCTTAAATTTCAGTTTTGTTTATTATTTGTTTGTAATTTTTTTAATCAGGGTATGCACACAATTTCAAAGGGTGAGCACTCTTACTATTTCTCTTAATATTAATTTTTTTTTTGTTATTCAACACTAAAAGATTTTCTTTAAGGGTATGCACTTGCATACCCTACTCCCTATGGGTATGGGGAAGGTACAATGTAGACAATCATACCACTACCTGTTACATGATTTAACCAAACAAATTTGAATATATTCGAATAGATCATTCTTCCACTCACTAAATTAAATTGTGCAATTTGTATACAATTATCTTTCTTGATTTCTTAGGCACACACACACACACACACACACATATATATATATATATATATATATATATATATATATATATATATATATATATATATATATATATATATATATAGACAAAAGTTCATGCGAGAACCGTTGTTAGCGCGAGAACCGCGAGAACCAATCTAAGTCTATCAGATTGGTTCAGATTAGACGGCTCAGATTGGTTCTCGCGGTTCTCACAATAAAAATGGTTCTCGATAGAACTTCCTATATATATATATATATATATATATATATATATATATATATAAAATTTGATACGGAAATGAACGATACTGTCAAGTCTATCAGATAAATGATGCTAGCTGCATTTAAGATATGTGTTATAACATTCAAATACCACTTAAACGAGAGACAAAGTGTAATATTAAAATGAGTGAAATACTAATTTTTAAGTCTAGTTATATGCCCTTTTTTCTTTTTTGATAACCAATTGTACATGTCCTACGGACTAAATCCATGGCTCTATCCTCTTATAAGTACAACTTAACTGAAGATGTAATTAATGTGAACCAACCTCACAAGGAATTAATGATGATACCTACTATTACTACACTCTTTGGGATGTTGCTAACTATTTATGATATCTTTTAAGGGTGGTAGTTGAAAATTAATGTGAACAAAATGATAATATACTTTTAAAGATTTACCTACAAATCCTTGTAAAATCACATGTCATACATATATCTTCTCAAAATATTAAATTCAGACTTTCAGCCCAAGTGGGTGAAAATATACAGGATTTACAATTTTGAAAAATATAAAATTTAGAAAGCTCGAAGAACTTTACAATCTTACGCTTTAAGCGTGTGAAATTGTTAACAAATATTGCATGTGTCTATATTGCAAATTTTTTATAATGACCCTAAAAATGGGTACATTTGTCTTGCAAGTTTTTTTGAATTTTTTAGTGTTTAGTATTTTTCTAGGGTTAATAATATTTCATGAGCTGTGTTTAATAAAATCTACGTTAAAAACATAGTCCTAAATTTTTAATATACAATTAATGGTGATTCAATATACAATCACATATGATTTGTAAAAGCATTATATGTGAATTACGAAAATATCCTCCACCTAAAATTTTAAAATACAATTTGAACAATTAATATTATTGATTCAAAGTCTAAAATAAGTTTATTAAGACTATGAATTAAGTATATACTATATTAAATATTCTTCAATGTTTTAAAACATCAAAGTTACACTTGTTTTGCTTTAAAACTTGTAGTTTTTTTCCTTCTTTCAAACAGTTTAAACTTTAAAATTTTGTATAAAATTGATTAAAATGTCGAAGTTTATGCTTTATTTTATTTTAAATCTTAAAGTTTTTTTAAATAGCTTAATCCTTAAAGTTTTGTTAAAAATCAGTTTAATCTCGTAAGTTCTTTTTTTTTTTTTTTTTTTTTGGGTATATTAACATGTATTATCTAGTCATAAAGGTAAAATCTAAAACCAAATAAAATTTAAATGGTTAAACCATTAAACTATCTTTAAAAAAGCCTTAAGAGTTAAACCATTTAAAAAAAACATAAAGGTTTAAACTAAATTAAAGTGTAACCGAAATGCGACTACTTTCTACGCAGGTATATTACTAACCGTGGAATAAAATAAAATTACACTCTAAATACTTTCTACGCAGGTATATTACTAACAATATTACTTTTTGTAGAAAATACTAACATTAATGCTAAAGATCACAAATTGCGATAGGAGCATTGTTTCTTTTTAACAAAAATAAGTTTTTCAGTATTGGTCTTCTCACACATAATTACATGCAGATCCATTGGACATACACATAAAGGAAAAGAGATATAAACACACACAAACAACTTTTAATCCGTTAAAAAAACAAACTTTTGAAATATTAGTATACCCTATTGCTTATGCAATTGATTATGTAAAAAGCAGAAACATTGGTTAGTTTTAACGGAGCAACTGTCATGCTAACTTGGCTCACTGCTACCCTATATATATACACTATGTTATAAGAATAAATCAACGAACTTGTTCTTTCTTTCTTCATGAATGTTTTCTAAGTTTTCTATCCTTCTTAAATTCAATCATCTTCATGAAGAAGGGAAGGAGAAGCTACTAAATTTATAAAAAGATACAGGCACTTTGCTCTTTTCATTATGAAACCAACTTTAGGAAGTTACATGCTTCTCCATTTTTAAAAAATCCAAGAAAAACAAAAAGGACAAAGATCACATGATTAACGATAGAGTTATAGACAACAATACAGATTTAGATCAACATCTTAATAGTAGGTGGGTAATTTCTAATGAAACAGGATCAAAGCATCCTTCAGTTGATTCAAACATCAAATTTATTTCGGTTGAATGCATCGTGAACCTATCCCATCATACATTAGGGATGAAGACATCGAACTAATTATCATTTGCAAAAATTTCGCTGCTCTAACCGTATAGAATCAAATATAAATTAACATGTTTGTATGTTTCCTAAGCAGCAATTTACTTTACTTTCATTAACATAATTTCAAAAAGAAAAATAGCAGTAAGTAATTGGAATCCTTATTAGAAGGTTTGAAGACCTTTTCCACCCTCCAAAGCCAACCACTTCCATTCCTCCCAATTTTCAAAGGGTAAGCATATCACCTTGTTGTTTTTCAAATCTAGAGAACCAATAAATAAATGTAAATCAGTTCGATAAAGCCAGCAAGCTGAAATTTGAAACACACTAATCATCTAAAACACCATTAAAACTTTGAATGCTATATTATGATGTGCTCAAGTTTAGGGTTTGCTAATTTAGTGGTTTTTAAATGGATTTCATAATTTATTATCAAGTTACAAGCACTGAGATCAAAGTTATACTTTGACTCACCTAACCTCTTTCAAATAAAAATTGAAACCACTCTTTCATGGAATAAACATGAACATACATTCAACAATTAAAAAAACAAGATTGAAAATCTTACAATTGTTCAGAGAATTAGATCATAAAAAACCCTAATAAAAAACCCCTAACAACTCTTAAGAATAAAGAAACATACCTGCCATCCTAAACTTTACTTATATCGTAGGTCTTCGTTGGTGAGTGGGGTTTCCAATTCCCACGGTGAGCAACGACGGAAAGGAGGGTCTCTTACCTTCGAGAGTTAAGCAGGAAAAATGAGGATGTGTCTGAGTTTTTTGTTTTTCTTTCTTGGTAATAGTGTGTAATTATTTGATATTTGATTGTGTTGGAATTACATTGCTAGTGTATATCTTTTGCGTGTGGGTTTGCTTATGGCAGGAGAATAGGAGATGGAGGAGAGGACAAAAACAGTATGCAAGTATTCTAATCCACGTGGCAAAATTTTGGGGTGGGTATGCTTTTTATAAAAGAGGTATATATAAAATTTTGGGGTGGTTCTCGCGCTAACAACAATCTCGCGTGATAAAAAAATATGTGAATTAAAGTAAGATATAAAAGATGGATTTTTGGATTGACACGTGGCTTAATAAGTTTAGGGGTAATATGGGCCTTTTGTATTTTTCTTCTCTCACTCCCCTAAGATTTCTCCTTTCTCAAAATAATAGATATGTAAACCCTAGTTACTTTCACGCTCCTCACCGTTTGCCTCCTCACCACCGCCTCCTCACCATCGGCCTACTCCATATCAACAACGACGCCGACCACCGCCTCCTCGTCGACGCCACAAGCATCAGCGACGGGGCCGAGCAAATCCTGAAACATCGCCGCCGAGCAAACCCCTTAAAACTGCCGCCGCCGCTTTGTAACCCTAAACCACCGCCGCCGCTCTCTCGGGTCGTCGACCATGGCACCGCCCCTGTCTACAGCACTATTCCTCGCCACCAATTCAAGGGTTTTGCAGCACTAGCTTCGCTGCCGATTCAATCTGCAGCACTAGCTTCGCCGTCGATGGACCACCGCCACCTACCCACTCTCTCTCTCTCTCTCTCTCTCTTCCCTGAAGTGTCCACGTCATTTCTCAGTTCTGGTTATACCTCCTCCCTGAAGTGCCGATGCCACTACCGCCCTCTCACCGTCATTCTCAGATCTGATATCGGTTCTTCATCAGGATCCCAATTACAGACATGGAGATAAGTTTTGGTTTTTCTTCATCAGTTTTTGATTTACAAAAGAATATATTATTTTTCGTCAGTTTATTGTTAGGCTTGTTTTTAAGTTTATTCATTTCATCATGATTTTGCTTTCAAATTCATCATTTTTATTGTAGTTCCGAGATCTGTTCGAGGCCTTGAAGGTTAATTCATCATCTTTTTTATTCATCAGATTTGATTCATATGTATAAAAGTTTAGTTCATCACTTTCTAATTTCTATTTTGTTGTAACATCTGAATTGTTCATAACATCTGATTTGAAACATCAGATTTGTTCTAATTTCATCATTTTCATTTTCATCAATTTATTTGGTAATAACATCTGATTTTCATGTATAATTCTAGTTATTAATGAATCTGATGTGTAATGATTTATTTGTAACATCATATTTGTTCTAATTCCATGTATAATTCTAGTTATTGATGATTTTTCATCTTTACGATTAATTCATCTTATAGACTATAATGTTGTAATGTTTTTTTCTAAAAAAAATCAGTTTTGTTTGATGAATCTGATGTGTAATGATTTGATGAATCCGTTTAAGACGTTAGCATGTTTGTAGGGAAGATTGAATGGTGAAAAGGTCAAAAATACCCTTAATTACCATTTTTATTAAATTATTTTAATAAATAGAAACTTTCTATAAATTGTAGATATAATAAAAAATGGACGGTTCAGATCGCATCTTTCACATCTTAGGATAATTCACATCTCACAATAACCCTACTATATATATATATATATATATATATATATATATATATATATATATATATATATATATATATATATATATATAGGGAGGGTTCATGCGAAACGTGTCTTATTTGCGAAAAGTGCGAGAAGCAATTTCAGCAATTCATTTCTTTTTAATCTTGTGGTTCACATTAATCATAATTAATATTTTTATTTAATACAAAAAGGTAAATTAGTAAACAAAATATTTTCTCTCTCTTTAAATTAATTTTCTCTTACTAATTAATTTTTTTCTAGATTTACAGAAATTAATTCTATTTTATTTTTAAATACGGCGTTCAATACTGCATACAACATACAATTTACAACTTTTTTGTTAGGTTTACTGTGTACATTAATGAATATAACGATTTACATAATTTTTGTAATTTTTCATTGCTTCTGCGTTCGATAATAAACACACTCAAAATTATATAAGTTTTAAGAAAACTATAAACCATTCAATACTGAATATATCCAATGATATACTAGTTATAAAATAATCATTGTTCTTTACTGAACAAATGAAAAAAAAAATTAATAACCTGTCATCAGTGTACACCATGACTTAAAAATAGAAAAGATGAACCATCGCCATTGAATCAACCTTTGTTTCTTCGTACCCAGCAAATGTTTTGTTAACCACCGATGTACAACAATAGATATGGAGAATTGGAGCTTTTTGTACCAAGAAATTACTGGCAACGAACAAAATCAGTACGGTTAGCGATTGGTGGCCGACGGTTGCTAATCTGAAAGCAAAGAACGAGAAAAGCCGACCACCAGTTGCGTTATCATCCCACATGGGGGCGACGGGGGCAAAAATCAGAGCTTTTCGCAAGAAACGAAGCGGCGGCGATGGGTGGGGCTGTTGTGACGGAACACATATCTTACAGTCACCGGAAATCAGAGTAGATCTAGTGTTACCATCGCCCTATCAGGCGATATGATTTATGTCCAGCCCCAGATCTGAACGGCGATTGGAATTACCCACTGTGAAGGCCAACGGTGGCGGCTGCCATAGGAGGCAAGGAAACCCATCAACTTGCTCACCATCGTTGGAGTTTGCTGCTTCTGAAAGAGTATTGGAACACTTGCTTGTTGCAGGCGGCGTAGCCCATAGAGAAGAATATTTTAGGGGTTTTTGCTTGAGAAAGAAATTGTAAATCTGATATACGATTGGGGTTGGGGGAGAGAGCCAGAGAGGTGAGAAAATAGTGGAGAGGAGTGAGGTAGAAGTGTGGTTTTTTACAAAATTACCCTTTTCTATTATTAATTAATATCACTTGATGTCTAGTTAATTACAAAATTGCCACACCTATTTATAACCATTGATTAAAAAATTTAATGCTCAAGATTTCTTCTCGCACTTTTCGCAAATAAGAAGCTTTTCGCATGAACCTTTGTCTATATATGTAGGGTAGAGATCTGCTAAAAAGAAAATTAAGATACTAAATATAAGGAGAAATCTGGACCACGGGATCTATTCAAAAGTCAAACAAAAAAGTCACTATTTTATCCAGATTTTCGGAATTAAAAAAAATACAAAAGGTTAATAAGGTAAATTTAACAAGCAGAAAAAAAGGAAGAGAAACACAGTGGGTATAACTGTTCTCGCCGGCAAAAATCACAGGCCACCATTTGGTGAATAAAGTATAACATCTTGATGCACATAATACAAGCCTTTGATTCACAAATATACTTGATGCATAAAGTACAACCATTTGATGCAGAATACATCCTACTGATTCACAGATTATATTTTATGCACAACTTACAACCATTTGATGCACAATAATAAATCTACATACTTAGGTTAAACTGGATGCACAAAACGACGGGATGGGCAGTGGCGGCAGTGGTGCAGCGGCGGAGCACCTTGTCACTTACAAAGTAACAGAGCATCGAGAACAGCGCCGGCGTCGTTGTACATCGCGACAGCATCGAGAACAGAAACGAGAACAACGGCTGTACACATCGCGACAGCAACGAGAACATCGGCGGTAGTGGTCCAGGCGGTGGTAGACAGTGAGTAAAACATCGGCGGTGGCGGTGTGGTCTAGGAGCGATAACAAAGCTCGTAGGAGGTGACGTAGATGGAGGGTTAGGGTTTGTGTAGATTTCTCCGATGACAGCGATGCATTTCTACTGGAGGAGACGATGTTAGGGTTTCCGGCGACGCAGAGGGAGGCATGTGGTCGCCGATGACAGCGACGCAGACGGAGGCATGTGGTCACCGATGACAGCGACGCAGACGGAGGCATGTGGCCGCCGATGACAGCGACGATGGTTGTCGCCGGTGGATGGAAGCAGATGGATGCGTGGTGGATGGAAGTGTGGATGGAGGCGGATGTTCTAGGGTTACCGAGAGATTTAATTTAGATGGGTTGGGACATGGGTTTGTGTAGGGGTAGTGGGTGGAGAGAGAATTATTATTTGTACCTATAATACCCTTTAATAAAAAACGCCACGTGTCATCTTCTCCTTTCTCCTTACATTTAGTACCTTAAGGTTTTTTTTTACTTGAACCCAATTCTATATATATATATATAGAAAAAAGTTCATGCGAGAACCATTCTTATTGCGAGAACCGCGAGAACCAATCTGAGCCGTCCAATTCCCCCTCTTTCAATATCATTGTCCACTCATGAATTCCTCACATGCACCCTGCCACACTCTATCCCTCCACGCTCACCATCCATGAAACTTCCCATATTCAAGGAACGAGTGAGATTGGTTCTCGCGGTTCTAGCACTAACAACGGTTCTCGCATGAACCCTCCTCTCTCTCTATATATATATATATATATATATATATATATATATATATATATATATATATATAGGCAAAAGTTCAAACGAGAACTGTTTTTCGTACGAGAACTGCGAGAACCGATCTGAGCCGTCCAATTCGCCCTCCTTTAATGTCATTGCCCACCCATGAATTCCTCATATGCACCATGCCAGATTTGATCCCCTCTACGCTCTCCATCCATGAACTTCCCATATTCAAGGAACGGCCGAGATTGGTTCTCGCAGTTCTCGTACGAAAAACAGTTCTCGTTTGAACCCTCCCCTATATATATATATATATATGGGAGGGTTCATGCGAGAACCGTTGTTAGTGCGATAATTGCGAGAATCAATCTCAACCGTTCCTTGGATATGGGAAGTTTCATTGATGGTGAGTGTGGAGGGATAGAGTGTGGCAGGGTGCATGTGAGGAATTCATGGGTGGTCAATGACATTGAACGAGAGGGAATTGGACGGCTCAGATTAGTTCTCGCGGTTCTCGCACTAAGAATGGTTCTCACATGAACTTTTTCATATGAAACCTTCCCCTATATACACTACAACAAAGTTGTGGTTTATTCACATTTTTTAAGCCACTTTCTCACGTTTAAAAATGTGAACAGATATATTGTTCACGCTTGAGCAATACGTGAGGAAATTAGGTGTAGCAAATAACTACACACTTATAAGTGTGAACAATTAAAACAATTATTTGCACTTTTAAGCGTGAAGAAATTTACAATTGTTCACGTTTTTAAGCGTAAGATATTAAAACAATTGTTCACGCTTCTAAGTGTGAAGATTTTCAAAAATAATTAACACACTTCTAAGTGTGAAGATACCTATACAAATTTTACACGCTTTTAAACGTGAACAAACTAATGAAATTTTCAACGATTTTACATGTGAAATTTTTTGATCTTATACATTGTCCACACAAAAACACAAACCAATTATCAAACTAAACAATAAAGATCAAGAAATAAAACAATTAAAAACTGGATTTAAAAGAGAATTCATCTGATATCCAAAATACACGCTTATACAGATTACAATATATAATTTTTTTGCTGTTTTTTGTTAACTAATCAAACTATTTCCTAGTGGTTGAAACTAATCTATGAATATTGTTGAGACTTTTCCATTGCATGCCTGACATGTTGACATGTTAAGAATAACTGACAAAATCAATATAGAACCATACATTATTTGGATCAAAACATCAATGAAATAAACATTAATGAAATAAACAGCAACTTACATGATTTGAACAAACAGCAACATATATGATTTGAAATAAACAACAACTTATATGATTTGAACAAACAACAACTTATATGAAAAAACCAAGTGCAAATTTTGCACTAGTGCAAATTCCAATCTGTACAGAAAAAAAACCCAGTAAAATTTGCACTAGTGCAAAATTTGCACAAGTGCTGAAAAAACCAGGTAAATATGTGCAAAATTTGCACTAGTGCAAATTCCAAGCTGTACAGAAAAAAAACCCAGTAAAATTTGCACTTGTGCAAAATTTGCACTAGTGCAAATTTCGAGCTGTACAGAAATAAAAACCCAGCAAACACAAAAAAAAAACTTTTGAAAAAATATATCAAGACCGGTCTCAAATTAAAGAGCATAATTTTCTCGTTAATTTGGTATAATTTTCGTAATTTAACACTTCTCCGTTTGATGTATATATTAGTTTAAAAAATGCGGGGGTAATGTAAAAATGTCCAAACTACCCTTAATTAATTAAGGATAAGTTTGATTTGTTTAAGGTTATCCATTAACAACTCTTTAATCTCAACCCTCCATCTCTTTGATCAATGGCTGTAATTGGTTCTCGCAGTTCTTGTAAGAAAAACAGTTCTCGTTTGAACCGTCCCCTATATATATATATATATATATATATATATATATATATATATAGAAATTGGATCAATAAAGAACCATGTGTTAAACAAAGAACCTAAAGAACCAATCTGTACCTTTGGATTATCAAAATCAATGGATGAGATTGATCGGTGGCAAAACTGTAATTATTATGTATTAATTAAGGAAGAAAAGGGTAAACATGGAAACCCCCCCCCCCCCCCCCACCAACCTCGATTTTTAAAAAAAAAACCCTCAAAAACTTTAAATTGTCATAACCTTTTAAGTTTTCTGAATTTGAACAAAAAAATTATACTAATATTTTAGTTTTTTAATCCTCTTTCAAACAAGATCACTCTTCCCATATTTTTCTAAAATTTTTTTAACATGAAAATTTTGTTTGCATTTGGGCAGCATGTACGTTTTCGTTTTTTGCATTTTGTATTCCACGATCAGTTTCTTCCCCAAAATCAACTAATTAAAAAAACAACCATAAAATCCCATTACTTACTTTACCTAGCTTCAATTCTCCTCGATGATCCATCCAAATACTTACTATATTACTATACATATACATAGACTGTGCTGCTGCTACTGTTTTCATTCACGTACGTAGTTATGATTTAGTTTCGTGAAATATATATATCATGAAGCTTAGTTTATAATTAATGATATCGTGGAGTACTGGGTTTTGTTCATTGATATGATGGAGGTTAGTCCGTCACGTTATCATATTTATATTGCTTGCATGCATGGGCATGCATTAATTGCATGCAGACTATAATAACTGCTTCTGCTGGAGCTGCCGGACGAGCAGTACTTGATGTATGTCCCATAGTTTTTGCTGGAGTACCATTGATTCTAATCTCAGCTGCTCGTTTTCTTGCTGGATCATTTGTCCATGCTGGCTTAAATACCGTAACCCGTTTATTAGTTCTCTGTTCCCGGTTTTATGCCGGTTCACCTGGTTCCTCAGGTTCTCCAAGTGCTTTTGTTTTCTCATTCGGGACCTCCGTGCTGACTCCCGGTTCGATATCATGTACGTTTTCGTTTTTTGCATTTTGTATTTAGGTTTGAATGAACACAGCTCAAAATGCAAACTACGGATTTTGCATTTTGCATTTAAGTTTTAATGAACTAAGCATATAAGAATTTTGCATTTTGGGTTGAATAAACCCATCTCAAAATGTAAAATATGGATTTTGCATTTTGCATTTAATATGAACACAACTCTAAATGCAAAATTTGCATTTAAAAAAAAAAAAATTTCTGAAATATATCAAGTCCGGTCTAGTTTGAAAGAGGACGAAAAACTGAATCTAACGGTATAATTTTTTTTGTTAAAATTCTTAAAAACGAACAAGTTATGATCATTTAAAGTAAGTGGTGATACACTGAAGGCGTTTACGGCTGTAATCTACTCGTATTTATGGTTTGTTTGGCGACTGAGGAATGAGCAGATCTTTCAAAGAATGGCACGGGCAAATGGTCAATTAATTATCAGTCAAATTCAAGCTTTCTCTTTCTTTTGGATTAAGAATAGGAGTAAGAACTGTAATTTAGATAATAGATGGTTGGATTGGTGCTGTAGTCCTCAAACTTGTTTCCTGTAATCCCTTGTAATTTTTTTTTCCAGCATCTTGCTGGATTGTTAATTGTTTGGTTGCTTGCTCGGGGTGATGGCAATGCCGAAGCTCCGGTCTTGTAACTTTTGCCGTTCAAAAAAATTTTAAAGTAAGTGGTGGGTTTTATTTTTAAAGTTTGTTAGGAGTTTTGGGTGCTGTTGGCGCCGATTTTTTTTATTATTATTATTTTTCTTTTTTGCCCTTAAAGATTGTGTCACGTGTCATCATAAGAGGGGTTCTTTAGGTTCTATGTTTAAGAGAGGTTCTTTATTTAACCACACCCTATATATATATATATATATATATATATATATATATATATATATATATATATATATATATGTTAGCTTATATGAGTACTTTTTTATTTTTATTTATTTCCATTTATAATATATGAGTCTTAACATGTATAAATGTAATTTATGTTCGAAAAACACTATTTAA
This sequence comes from Pulicaria dysenterica, assembly GCA_947179395.2. NCBI lineage: Eukaryota > Viridiplantae > Streptophyta > Magnoliopsida > Asterales > Asteraceae > Pulicaria > Pulicaria dysenterica. The sequence goes on along the minus strand of OX359288.1, from coordinate 71,343,444 downwards.
TTTAGCGTGATATAATAATGCATTGGTGGATGGTTGACTTAATGACTTTATTATATAGTCATTATAGACATGATGTATCTAATTTCACATGTTATATTTTATAAGGACTTTGACTTTTCAAAAGGTCACGGTCACATAAATTACCATCCTCACGAGTGACGACGCCGTTTCCATCAGGTTGAGTAGCTGGTTTATTCCCAAAAATAGGAAACAGAGTAAAGCCTCCCTTATCTGAAAGATTTCATGTCACTTCTAAATTTGTCAATCAAATAATCATAAGTACACATATATATATTTGAGAGAATTACAAAAATGGTCCCTGTGGTTGTCAAGGAATTTCACTTTTGGTCCTTTAACTTTCAAAATTACAAAAACAGTCACTGTGGTTGCTGATTTGTTTCACTTTCGGTCCTTTGCACTAACTGCCGTTAAGTTATTCCGTTAGAAGCCCCCATGTGCCATGCACATGAGGGTATTTCAGTCATTTTGTGTGTTATATATGTTACCAAACATTACCAACCCTACATCTATATTTAATTATGTATTTTTATTAATTATTAACCCCTCCTTCCATTATCTTCTATGTCACAGACAGCCTACCGAGATCGTCGGACCCTTGTCAACCACCGCCGGAAAACCATACAAAAACCAATATGATAATCAACATCAGTTAACCTAATACATTCTACAACATGATCCTTCATTTTTGTAACCCAAGATTAATCATTCTCCAAGAAAAATATAACCAATTTTCAATCCAGAAAAAATAAGCAAACCATCTTCAGTAATATAAACTATTTCATCCAAAGATTATACGTTTGACCAAGAAATTACATATGGTCTTACACACATTAGAAGAAAAGGGGAAAGATTTTTGAGATGTGGTGTGTTAGAATTAGATATTCAACAACCAAAATGTGAACCAAATTTAGATATTCAACAACAAGAAACTAAAACGAATTTCTGTTTAAACAAATCTCATGTTTGAAACCCTAATTGCATGTCTGAAACACTTACAATGAAGATGAAATCAATCCATCACAGATTACACATCAAAACTGAACCACAAAATCGGACTGAAACAAAATATATCAGATGAAAATTTTGAAGACATCCTCAAAGAACAAATCAAATAGAGAAGAAGATTTAGGGTTTTGCTTGAATCTGAAACTAACGATTGATATAAAACAACCACAAATACAAACCTATAATGACGGTGGTGTTTATGAAAGTGGCAGACGGCGGTGGTGCGTAGATCTGAAAACGACGATGGCGTTGGTGCATAGATCTGAGAATGACGACAGAGCATAGTGGTACGTAGATCCAAAAATGACGACGGCGGTGCTGCTTAGATCCGAAATCGATGACGGCAGTGGTGCTTGATTCTGAAAATGATGGTTGTGGTGGTTCTTATATTCGAAGATGATGACAACAATGGTGCTTTTGGCGGTGGCGAGAAGCTTCAACAAAATGCAGCGGTGGCGGTGGTGAACACCACTCTTCGAAGCATTTATAGATCTAGTGAGAAAAGGGAGCGGCGATCGACTTCGGTGGTGGGATTGACGGGACCCATGGTGGCGGTGGCGGTGTTGAAAGCAACCACCGTGACGGTGGTGCGGCGGCGGTGGCAGAAATGAAGGTTGCCGGTGTGGGAATCTGCAACCTTGAATGTGTTTATGAGAGAGATGGAGTAGAGAGATGTAAATAATAATAGTTTAGGGTTATTTGTGTTTGGTAACATGTATAACACACAAAATGACTGAAATACTCTCATGTGCATGGCACATGGGGGCTTCTAACGGAATAACTTAACGGCAGTTAGTGCAAATGACCGAAAGTGAAACAAATCAGCAACCACAGTGACTGTTTTTGTAATTTTGAAAGTTAAAGGACCAAAAGTGAAATTCCTTGACAACCGTAGGGACCATTTTTGTAATTCTCTCTATATATTTTAATTAGCAGGACCGTGATGGATACTTATGAGCGGTTTTCAGCATCCATCACTACTAACAGTATTAGTAATAGTTGTTGATAAGCGTAGTTTTCAGCACCTATCACGATTAGCACTATTAGTGATTGGTAATGATAAGCGTGGTTTTCAACACCCATCAGTCCAATCACAAATAATGCTATAAATTGATAATTTGAAAATTATTACCTGTGGAAGTGAACAAGCTTAAGCAGGAGAAGCATCCGAGCAAATCAAGTGGCCTGTGTGGTTCTTCTGTAAACTTAGACCGCCTTCTGATTATTTTACGAAGAACTACTTTGGTGATGTGATGATCGCAGTTAGGGCAGTGCATCGTATGCGTATTCATGTTAGGAATCACATTCTCAAATTCCAACTCTACGACTTCCTCTGTGATTTCTTCTTCGATTTGCTCAGAATCTCCTCCGGTTTCTTCAATGGCGGATTCTGTTTTCTGATTATTGTTAACGTCATACTGAAGACTATTCTTAAGTTTATGAATATCCAGATCTTACAGTGCTCCTGAATTTGTAACCAGAAACATAGATCCATGCAAGGCAATGAAACGTTTTAAAATATGACCGGAATCAGACTAATAATATTGGAAATCATATCAATTAATACGTACCTCCATATTTGTCTAAATAAGCAGTATTCTCCGACGGTTCACCGGTGCCGGTGTCTACTTTTGTCTGCAGGCTAGGAACGATAAGATCGCCACCGGAGTATTGATGTCGTGGTTTCCTTGCTTTTAATGTAAGATTTATTCTAATTATGTGGCCTAAACTATTAATATCATTTTTATATATAAGTTTTATTAATCCTTTTATAAGTTATAATTAATTAAATCCCACTTTACACAACAGGTCCTCCAAGTATTGCGATGGTCAATATTGGTCTCTGTGATTAACTATAAATATGGGTGGTTATCAAACCTTAATTTCTCTATTGCCTAAAACTTTTTCCTGGAAATCTCTCTCTCTAAAATCAACGTGAAGCACCAAAATTGGGAGATTTCTCAAGAACACAATCATCATTTAATCCATCAATTATTGTGGACAAGAAGAGGATTAAGAAGAATAACCATGACTTCTTCATCATCTACAAATCATGTGAACTTCTCTACAAGTATGTAATTTCTTCTCATCAAGAATTATGAATATGATGTATGAATTGGTCTTGGATTTAACTTGATGTTGTCCCTGTCAACATGTGGTATCAGAGCGGTTTAATCTTAACATTAAACCCTCAAATGAATGATATCGACATACTTGTTTTCAAAATCTGGAAATTTTTTGAGTACCGATTATTTTTTGTAAATAGGATATCATATATGTTTTACACTGTATTTGTTTTGGAAAAACAAAGATAATACAATCGGTGGGTTTCTGAAAAAGTTTTACGATATGCATGTCTCCATAAATTCATAATTACCGTGAACATGCAACAAGGATTTCTTCGGTAACCGCCTTCTCATTCAATTAATATATTAATGATATGCAAAAGCATATCATTAATTGGTTGCATACGTGTTTACTCGTTAATGTATTGATTATTGTGCAAATTATACACTCATGCCAAAAAGATAATTATATAATGGGTCTTTCCAAACACACCCTATCCTATTTTCAATATGGGATTTTGTTTAAACACCGCATCCTAAGGATCAATATACCCTAATCTATGATTAGGTTTCTTATTTCTATAAATTTGACCAAGTTTTATTGGTGTGACTTTTGCTTTATATATTATTTTATTTAGTTTTTATTGTTAATTAATTTTCATTGGCTGTTTTGTAACTTTTCAGATAAAGTTATGTATTTATATTTTCTATGTTTTTAATTGATTGCAATCAAATGGACACCTAAAAAACCACAACTTTTATTAAAGGTTATATTTCACAAAATAAATAGTTTCTCTCACATCTTAATAACACCCCATCCCCACCGTAACCCTCATTAGCCTTTTCGTAACCCACAAATCACGATCAAACCCCACTCTCTGTCGTTACCCTAATCTGCGACAACAGCCGCCGCCGCCTCCTTCTCCGACGACCACCAGCCTACGGACCCCTTCATCACCTCCCGTATCCTGCCACCGTCGTCCAGCGTTCCCGCTTCAACCTCCAGCCACCACTGGCCACCGCATCAGATTTGAAAAGATCTTTAGAAAAGAAAAGAAAATATGGAGAAATCCCAATCCCAAAACCGAAAACTACTGGTTTGTTCATCGCAAAAACAGAGGCATGTGGGTGTTGATCAGATCGCAAAAACAAACCCTAATATGTGGGTGTTGATCAGATCGCATGAAGAATAGAAAAGACGCATCGAAACCCTAACATGGTGAGGATGCGGCGATGGACAGATCTGAATCATCGTGAACAGAAAACCCTAATCGACGGAGAGAGAGAGAGAGAGAGAGAGAGAGAGAGAGAGAGAGAGAGAGAGAGAGAGAGAGAGAGAGAGAGAGAGAGAGATCTGAAAACTCGTATAAAGCGGCGAATGATGGCGATCTAAAAACGAGATCAAAAAACCCTAATCGCCGATTAGGTGCGATGTATCGATAGTGTGTGTGTGTGTGATGGTGGAGGAGATGCGGATGATGGTGATGGTCTACGGCGAAGATTCAGGTGAAGGGAGAAGGAAGGGTGTGGATGGCCGATGGTGGTGGTGGTGGTGGCGGTGGTGGTAGTGGTGGTGGTGGCGGTGGTGGTGAAGGGAGAAGGAAGGGTGTGGAAGACCGTGGGTTGGGAGATATGTGTCAGATTATAACAACAATATAATATAAATATATAATATATGTAATCATTATACAAGTGATATAGCACAATGTACAACCTGATGACAAAAGAATAAATTATGTTTATAAAAAATAATTAAATAATAAAAATAATAAAAGAATAAAAATAATAAAGTAAATAAGATTAAAAGATTAAAAATAAAAAAAATGACAAAGTAATTATTAAATACTAAAGTAAGAAACATGATTAGGTTATAATTATAAGATTGATATGAGTATTGAAGAACTAAAATATATGACATAGATTAAGGTGTCTAAGTCTATATATATAGACTGTGGTGTCTCTATCAACACCCTTTCAATATACACCTCCTTCTATTAAACTTTTTAAATCCCAATATCAATTTTAATTACTTTCCGCTGCTATTATTAATTATCTAAGATTAGCACTAAAACTTGGAATTTAAAGAGATATAAGAGCTTCGAAGTTGGAACGGTGGCTTATTGTAATGCGTGCGACACCCTTGTATTTTTATCTCCTTCCAATTAATTGTCTCACGCTCCACCTAGTGTTCTTTTTCTGCCATTAAAATGTACTACATAGAAAAAAAAAGTTAACGAATTATTTTAAAAGTAATTAATTCAATGACGTGGCAAAAGAAAGCACTGATAGTGGCTTACCATTATATTTTTAATTAATATTCAAATTAACGTTTTAGATATTTTTAAGTTTAACATGTATTTAATCTGATGCTTTGTACTTTACAATAAAATAATAATATGTTTCCATAAAATATGTGAATATGTGATTATATGAGACGTAAAACATCTTGACTGTGGTTTATTATGGGTTGTAAGATAAAATATAAACAGTTAGGGTTTGAAAACGTTAATTAGGACATGCTGATGTTTTTACATTGTCATTATCTGGTTAGTCAGTGAGGTCATTATCTATCAGTTTTGCTAACATTTTGCTAAGTTTGTTTTAATATATTACCTTAAAAAAACAAATTGAAAAATATTATCAAGAAAATATAGAGACATAACTTTTATACTAAACCTTCTTTAATCAGATACTACTATTAAATAGATGAAAACTTGGAGTATTATATTGTAAGTACTAAAATTTCAAAATATATTAACTTATTATCTTATGTAACACTTTATATAAATGCGTACATACATTCTACAAAAAAAATAAATGTTTACATTAATTTTAAGTATATAGTTTATCAATAAATAAACTTTTTTTAATGTAATGTAGAAAATAAATTAAAATAATTGTATAAAAGAAATATATTAATAAAAAATATATAAATTAGTAGATGTTTAATAAAGTTAAGTAGTTATAATGACATTAAATGTAGATAACATTAATATGCCATAATGATTAATGTTATAGTAATTAATTATTAATAAATAATTATGTCATTTAATATATTAATAGAATAGGGTATTTTGAAGTAGGGTGTATAAAGCAACACCCTTATATAATTAATTGAAATTGCTTCTGCCGATTCTTAATTTTTAAAATCGGTTTTCAAGTTTTCTAAACAAGAATTATTTATATGGTGCAATTCCATTATTAATCTTGTTTATTTCGACGAATACAGAAGCAATTATAAATTGAAAAACTCTTACATGAATTTAGATATCTAATCCAACGAGAAGATATTCTAAATTGATGTAAAAGTTTGTAACTTGTTTAAATAATCATTTAATGAACCCAACGGTGATTTAAGTGATTGGTTAAGCATAATTTTGGCATAACTTGCATATAATCATGTTTCTGCCCAACGGTGAAATATGATTCGTATGTATGCATAATAGGTATCTAATAATTTAGTTGTTTTACTTGATCAACGTTAAGTTAGCAATTAAATTATGAACTTATTATTAATATCCTATGTGTTCTTATATGATATATTTGATTGTCATATCATGTACCCTTAATTGTTTTGATTTTAATTACTAAAGAGCCTAATTACACTGAAACCCAAATTTCAGCCCCTTTGATCGGTCATACTAGTCTACTTTCTTTTATTGAACCCCTTAATGGAATGAACTATTCCTCATGGATTGAGCAAATTAAAATAGCACTTGGAGTGATGGAACTAGACTTTGCATTAAGGATTGATCATCCCCCTCCCTTAACCGATGAATCTACGGTTGAGGAAAAATGTTTTCTTGATCAGTGGGAACGATCAAACCGCATGTCTTTATTGATTATTAAGAACTCCATATCCTCGGCCATTCGTGGAGCAATCCCTGATTCTAAAACGGCCAAAGGATATCTTGAATCGGTTGAGGAGCAATTTAAGGGTAGCTCTAAAGCCCATGCTAGTACACTTATCCTTAAAATACTCACTACCAAATATGATGGGATAAGTGGTGTCCGCGAACACATATTAATTATGAATGACATGGCCAACAAACTTAAAAGCATGGACATGAAAATATCTGAAGGCTTCTTGGTTCACTTTATTATGACTTCCCTTCCGACTCAATTTGGGCCATTCAAAATTAACTATAATACCCAAAAGGAAAAGTGGAAGATGAGTGAACTAATAGCCATGTGCGTTCAAGAAGAGGAACGTCTCAAAATAGAAAAACCTGACGTTGCTCATGTTACCACCACTGATTCCTACAAGAGGAAGTTCAATAATGGCGGAAAGGGTTCAAACAAGGGGAATAAATCCAATTCTGGTCCCAACAAGTCTCAGAAAACTGGTCCTAGTACAAGTGGAACTAAGAAGGAGACTAAGTGTAAATTCTGCAAGAAACTTGGTCACACTCAACATAACTGCTTGAAATTTAAAGAGTGGTTGGAAAAGAAAGGTACCCTCACTAATCACATGATTTATGAATCATTTTCAATTAGTGTGCCTTCTAATACTTGGTGGATTGACTCGGGATCAATGATTCACATAACTAATTCATTACAGGGATTCCATACAAGGAAAATACTGGGAAACAACCAACGGACCATTAAAGTCGGGGACGGAAATGACAACAAAGTTGAAGCTGTTGGTAGTGTAGTGTTATTACTAAATGGAGGACATGAAATGGTCCTTCAAGACACTTTATATGTACCTACTATAACTCGTAACTTAATATCTGTATCTAAACTTAAAGATGACGGATATAACTTTAACTTTAATGACGATGATGATAATGTCGTTATATATCGTCATAAATTGGTTGTTGGTTTTGGTATATTGGAGGGCGGCCTTTATAAATTAAACCTTGATAACAAATTTTCGGAATCATTATTACCTATGAATGTGAATGTTTGTGAATGTAGTAACAATAATAAGAGAAAGAGAGACAATGAAAAGTCATCCCGATTATGGCATAAACGTCTAGGTCACATATCTAAAGAAAGGATGACACGTCTTATTAAAGACGGTATTATTGAAAATCTCGATTTCTCGGACTTTGATCCTTGTGTAAATTGCATAAAAGCTAAAATGACCAATAAAAATAAGAAATGTGCAAACTGTAGTTCAAGCTTGCTTGAAATAATTCATACGGATATTTGTGGACCTTTCCCTTCTGGTTTAGGAGGATATAAATCTTTCATTACCTTTATTGACGATTATTCACGATATACCTACTTGTACCTAATTAATGAGAAATCCGACTCACTAGAGATGTTTAAAACCTTTAAAGCTGAGGTTGAAAACCAACTTAATTGTAAAATAAAAATAGTGAGATCGGATAGGGGTGGAGAATATTATGGCCGACACACTGATGTCGGTCAAAGCCCCGGACCATTTGCTGAGTTTTGTAAGTCTCATGGCATAGTTAATCAATTCACCATGCCAGGAACACCTCAACAAAACGGAGTTGCGGAAATACGCAATCGCACCCTTTTGGATATGGTGCGTAGTATGATTGCAAATTCTAGTCTTCCACAATTCCTATGGACCGAGGCATTAAAAGCAGCCGTACACATCTTAAACAGTGTTGCATCAAAATCCGTCCCTAAAACATCTTTTGAAATTTGGACGGGTAGGAAACCTACTCTGAATTATTTAAGGGTTTAGGGTTGTCCGGCTGAGGCTAAGGTCTATAACCCACAAATTAAGAAACTAGATTCAAAGACAATATCATGTTATTTTGTGGGTTATCCTGAGAGGTCTAAGGGTTACCGGTTATATGCCTCATCACATACCACTAGAGTAGTTGAAACCCGATACGCCGAGTTTCTAGAAAACGGCAACAATAGTGGGAGTGATGGTTCAAAGACTCTTGAACTTCACGAGGAAACGACACCTAATCAAACACAAAATATTTTGGTGCCGATTCCTGTATTTAATCAAGAGTCAACATCAACACCGACACCAACACCCCAAAATGAGGATGTTGTGGTACCGATGGAAAATGAACCATTAAATCTCGAAATTCCACATAATGATGAAGTCGTTGAAGAAGCTCAACAACCATTAAGAAGGTCACAAAGACAAAGGCGACCTGTGAATTATGATGACTTTATCACCTACTTGAATGAGGTTGACTATGACTTAGGTCAAGTAGAAGATTCAACCTCATATAATGAAGCCATAAATAGTGATTGTTCACATAAATGGATTCAAGCCATGGATGAAGAGTTTAATTCTATGCGTGTAAATGACGTTTGGAAACTTGTAGAATTACCTAAAGGTGCCAAACCTGTAGGTTGCAAGTGGGTCTTTAAAACTAAACTAGACCCAAATGGAAACGTCGAACGCTACAAAGCTAGATTAGTGGCTAAAGGCTTCACTCAAAAGGAAGGCATTGACTATAAGGAAACTTTCTCACCTGTATCGAGGAAGGAATCATTGAGAATTGTCTTGGCACTTGTAGCTCATTTTGATTTAGAACTACATCAAATGGATGTCAAGACTGTCTTTCTGAATGGTGACTTATACGAAGATGTTTATATGACCCAACCCGAAGGTTTTAAGGACATCTGGTATGTAAATTAAAGAAGTCAATTTATGGGCTAAAACAAGCTTCACGGCAATGGTACTTAAAATTTGATGAAGTTATGAAACGGTTTAACTTCACAAAGAACTCAGTGGATCAGTGTATATACTTCAAGAACAGTGGGAGCAAATTCACTATATTAGTTTTATATGTCGATGACATAATCATTGCTAGCAATAACAAAGACATGTTGTTTGAGACCAAACGTTTCCTATCAAATAATTTTGATATGAAAGATCTTGGTGAGGCCTCTTATGTGATTGGCATAGAAATTCATCGAGATAGGAAAAGTGGGACTTTAGGATTGTCTCAAAAGGCCTACATAAATAGGATTCTCAATAAATACAACATGCTGAATTGTGCTCCTACTGTTGCCCCTGTTGTAAAGGGTGACAAATTTGGCTCTTATCAATGCCCCAACTCAGAAGCCGAGCGTGAACAAATGAAACTTATTCCATATGCTTCGGTTGTTGGGAGCTTAATGTATGCTCAAGTCTGTACCCGACCTGATATTGTGTATATCACCGGTATGCTTGGTCGTAATCAATCAAACCCGGGATTAGACCATTGGAAAGCAGCCAAAAAGGTGTTACGCTACTTACAAGGAACTAAGGAATACATGCTCACTTATAGAAGATCAAATCTTCTAGAAGTCGTGGGATATTCAGACTCTGACTTTGATAAATGCAAAGATGATAAAAAATCAACTTCAGGGTACATATTCATGCTTTCAGGTGGACCTATATCTTGGAGGAGTCGCAAACAAGACCTTACCACTACCTCAACTATGATGGCCGAATATGTAGCATGCTATCATGCCACGTGCCATGCTATGTTATTACGAAACCTAATTAGTGGGCTCAAAATTGTTGACACCATTTCAAGACCACTAAAGCTTTACTGTGACAATAATGCTGCTGTTAGCTTCTCTAATAGCAATAGCTCAACTGGTGCTGGATTGTATCTTGATACTAAATATTTATTTGTTCGAGAAAGAGTGGAAGAATATTGTATAACCGTGGAGTACATTAATACAAGTGACATGTTAGCAGATTCACTTACCAAAGGATTACCGCCTAAGACATTTGTTGAGCATGTAGCGAGAATGGGCCTAAAACAAATCTCGCATAATGTCACATAGTACTACACATTATTTAAAGTAAGCGCTTATAAATCTATCTTTCACATTATGTTATTTATTTTGCTCTACTAACTTAAGTTAACGCTAATTGTCTTAGAGCAGATATGATAACCATAACAAATATAAGTTATATTTAGTGGAGTCTTGAGGTATAATCGATGGGGATCCCATATCTTTAAAGGTATGTATGATTGTATCTTTTTGCCTCAATGCTTTTACAAAGTATATCCAAAGTTGATTAATAAATGGCCAACTTATTTGATATAAATAGTTATACGGCCAAGTGGGAGAATGTAAGATTTATTCTAATTATGTGGCCTAAACTATTAATATCATTTTTATATATAAGTTTTATTAATCCTTTTATAAGTTATAATTAATTAAATCCCACTTTACACAACAGGTCCTCCAAGTATTGTGATGGTCAATATTGGTCCCTGTGATTAACTATAAATATGGGTGGTTATCAAACCTTAATTCCTCTATTGCCTAAAACTTTTTCCTGGAAATCTCTCTCTCTAAAATCAACGTGAAGCACCAAAATTGGGAGATTTCTCAAGAACACAATCATCATTTAATCCATCAATTATTGTGGGCAAGAAGAGGATTAAGAAGAATAACCATGGCTTCTTCATCATCTACAAATCATGTGAACTTCTCTACAAGTATGTAATTTCTTCTCATTAAGAATTATGAATATGATGTATGAATTGGTCTTGGATTTAATTTGATGTTGTCCTTGTCAACATTTAATCCGTCTTCCGCGTCGTCTTCCACGTCAGTATCTATCTCCGGCGGCAGCCGCTGGTCCACCACTACTTCCATTTTCGCAGCCTCTAAAACAACCACAACCACCACCACTCCACCACCGGAAGAAATTTAACGCTTCTCTTCTAGCTAAGCTAGGCCGGCCTATAATACGGTTTAGTGGCATATATAGCTCTCGTTTATTGCTTTTATAGGCTCCAGAGTCGAGTTAATGAAAGGCAAAGTTGTTGCAATGTGTTCATATTGTTAGAAACGACGACTCTAATATAAAATGATACAGCGAAGTTGTACTAATTAATAAATTATTTAAATTATTAAAAATTGTAGTAACGTACGTAAATAACATTCACTTATATGATCTGTAATTAACTAAATAACATTCACTTATATTATGAGCAGTCTTATTAAATTTCTAAGACTTGATAATAATTCAAGAAAGGATCATGATATATTTCTCTACTACATTAGAAACTAACCTGATTTACGTACATCAAGTTTTTAACGTAATTACCAGTGTCTAGGATTTGTCTTCGGTTATGTTCATAGAAAAAGCAACAATTAAAAATCAAAGATATCAAAGTTTGCTTTTTTTAAAAGGTTTAAAATTTACATTACTGGTCGCGTTAGCAACGAACAAGTGAGAGTTGTCCTAGCTAGCAACATGCCTCTTGTCGACTGAATATTGTTTACACAAGTTATCCTAAAATTATATTTTTTTTGGTTGACTTATTTGATTTACAAATACAATTTTCAAGTGATCATAAAGTGTTCATTTCCAAACCATTTTCACCTTTGTAGTTGATAATATATACAACCATTACACGTACATAATTGCAAATTAAACAATAACCATATATTTTTCGTACTAATTAACACGTAATATATATTTACTTCCTAATTACACACCCTACGTACTTTAACGGAGTAACGTAGTGTGTGGTTAAAAAAGAACTAGAAGAAATTATAAATACTAAATTTTACAGGATGGAATGAACAATAACAATTTTAAATCTAGATATATCACTACTATAAAATAGCGGGATTTCCGAGAGATTTCCGAGGGCGTTAAATCTCTCGGAAAACTTTCCGAGGAAATTCTTACATATTTTTTAGGGCGTTAAGTTATCTAGAGTTTTCCAATAAATTTCTGAGGGCGAGAAATGCCTAGGAACTTCCTCGCAAATTTTCCGAGAGACTTCCGAGGAAATACACCCTCGAAAAACATAGCAAGAGATTTCCGAAAGATTTCCGAGAACTAACATGCCCTTGAAAATTCCTCGCATAATTTCCGATGTGCTTTATTCTGGTATTGATTCTTAAAGTTATTAAGTATATTGGATTGTTCTCGATCAGTTTTGAATGTTGTGAAACTCTCTTGAACTTGTAATTGTTATGTGCTTTATGATGTGAGTTTGAATTGCTTAAAGATGCATTTCTTATTTGTATGTGGCAAGTGATGTATGTTTCAGCCATAGCATTATCATATTTTATAAGAGAAATGCTTCCTTTGTAGATGTGGTAGTAAAGATGAGACAAAGAAGTTATTTAGCATGGAAGAATCACTAGAAGAACTTGACCAACTAGCCGATTCTACTGGAAAGATGATTATTGCTTCCACATATCAGAAATACAAAGGTTGTCTACGAAACAACAAATGAAAGCATTGCAAAAAATTTCAAATACTTAAAAATTTCAGTAAAAGTTATTTCAAAAGTAATGTTTAAATTGTTTTCCATTTGCACTGTAAGAACATAGTTGCCTTAGCTCTTTCTAGTTGAACTTTCCAGCGTTTTCGAAGCAAATGCATGTCCAGTTGGGAGCTCGTTTTGTGTTGTTCGTGCCAATCTAGTAAAAAAAGAGATTGTTAGAATATTATAGGTGCATACATGAGCCAGATTTATTCCTACATATTATTGAAGTACATACAATTGTGTTGGTGGTTTGTTTTGTTCGTTCGATTCATCTTCAGTGCCTTTCTCTTGCCGATCTGCATCATTTAGGTTTGGATTGTTTATTTGTGTTTGGTTTATCCACATATTATATATTAGAATAAAAGAATGAACATCTGTACGTATATATATTGTTATATATTCCTTTACCGGTATCTCGAGTAGTAATTATGTTGATATCTTCTTCTGTAGCCTTATTAACATCTTCATCTATAGGAATGATTTCTTGCCCTGTTACATCAAATTTTGTAACAGTTATCATCCCATCCATTATGTGATCAAAGACAAGATAATGTCCCGGAAGTATGTTAAGTTATGCACATAGCTTTTGCCAAATTGGACTACAAAAACCAACTGGAACAGCTTCATCAAACGCCACATCAACGTCATATACTCGTAAGTGAGTATATCTTACATGTTTTGTGTAGCTTTCAAAGTTGATGGATTGTAAGAATGAATTGCGTAAATCCTACATTTCGAGATATTTGACATGTTATTGCTATTAAAATGTGTAAATATTAATTAAAGATGTCACAAGTTCATATTTTGTATACACCCGATACATTGTGATTTCTTCCTGAAATATGGTGAAGTATTTTGGGGTTCCAAGAAATGGTTGTCCAGTATAGTCTATATGTGGTTGAGCGCCTTCGGAATGGTTTAAAACCACATTTAGTTTGAAATGATTGGTTATTTGGAAATGTAGTATTGTTTTCAATTTAATTGTTTAGTCTTTAACAAATTTGTACCAATCTTGACCATGTATTCTAATTTAATTTTAGTTAATTTGTGTGAATCTGATGTTGTAGATATGGTATCTTGTCTGTTAAGAAGTACTTCTAGAAGGATTATTGGTAACATCTCACAAATGAACGAAGGTACTGAAAGTCACAAGATGTGATAAAGATGAGTATCAATGGTGATTCTTGAAATGAATATGTATGAATGCTCAAGAACACAAGGAATACTTTGCATAAAGATGAGAGAAATAGATTTCTCCTGGTGAATACAATAGAATGGCAAAGGTTGACCTAGAAAGCTAGGTTTACAAGTATATAAAGCATAGGCACCATGGGCCTAAAGCCTCATGGGCCTTTCAAGTGGACTAACTAATTAATCACCATGGGCTAGTCTATACTACCAACATGTACTAGACTATTACAAGCTAATGGACTAGATGATTAATTCCTAATGGGCTAAGCCCTTACACAAGATGAACTACACTAACTAACATAATAATAACAATACAATTAAGATACTTACACAAGGCTTACAAACATATATAAATCCTAACAATCTCCCCCTTTTGTAGCCTTGTGTGTGTTCATCTCTCTTGTTGGCTTTGTTGCATCTTTATCAATCTCCCATTTTGATTATGCAGATATTCTTTTTCTTTTTGCATTCTTTTGAAGCTTTGTGGGAATAAAGATGTGATGTCTTTAGAATGACTTCTCATCTCGAGATATCTTCAAATGTTGATGAGAGCTTGATCTTTCAGGCACACAATGACATCCTTGTAAATCTTCTTCTTAGATTCGCACCAGTAACCTAAGGTAAGAAACCTTTGGTTGTATTAACGGTTTTGCATATAGTGGTTTTCAGCATTATTTTGGCATGTATCTATTAGAAGCATATGACAGTTAAAGCATCAATAGTAACACCGGGATCACTTAGGTTACCCGTTAACACATCAGTTTAGATAAACTGAGTGATCTACGTTCAATGTTGGTTTGATGTTAGCACTTATAGGATTTCCATCTGTCACTGTAATTATCGTATGATATTACTCAAGATGTTCAGGCACTGTTATAAAACAGTCAAGATTTTGAAGCCATTTCTATTATCATGTTTATAAATTAGGGTGAAGATGAAATAAAAAATGAAGCTAGAGATGGATGACAAAGAAGCAAGATTGCTCTCCAAGATAGAAAAGATGAGACAAGTGTTTGAGAGAATTTATTGGCCTTGAACTACACTTAGAAGATGATTGGTAATTAACTGCTTTTGAGATTATCAAACTATTTATGGTTTGGAGATGATTGATATTTTATTATTTTAGTATATCACATTTTATTGAAGCCAATTACAAATTTTGTATCTTGTATTGTTTTAGTTGATTGATGTGTGTGTGTCTCTCTCTACACAACACACACACAAATATATAAAATAAAAATTACCATTGGGCTATTATAAATTTACTAACGAGATATATAAATTTACCAAAAGGTTTAAGCACCTACAACTTTTTTGTTGGTAAAATATGAAGAGGTTATAAGATTTTGACTACTCAAATTATCAACGGATAATTTAATCACCAACGGCTTTTCCGTTGCTAAAATACCAAAGGTTATTAGGTTTTTGGCAACCATAATTACAAACGGCTAATTTGTTTCACCAACGGCTTTTCTGTTGGTAAAATACCAACGGAATAGTTGGTAAATATATTTACCCATGGGCCTTTTTTCTTGAGACCATTTCCGTTGTTAATCCCGTTGGTATACCGAATTACCGACGGAATTAGCCTATTTACCAACAGATTTCGCCCGTTGGTATTGGTAGTTTTTGTAGTAGTGAATAGTATCACCGTTAATAGTTTCCTCTAAATTTTTAGAAATAATTATCTCATCATTTGTATATTACTTATGTTTAAGACTTAAATATTATTATGTAACTATTTATGTAACATAGTGGGTATCATGTTGGTTTTTGCGGGAAGTAAAAGCCGATGGGTTGGCGCTTTTAACAGCCAACCACCGCCGCCACTCAAATCGCTGACAACTACCACATAAATAACCACCATCACCGCCAATTATAAATACACACATGACTTCAGCGATTTAAGAATGCATTCAAGTGATTCCAATTGCAATATGTATCTGTTCCTATACTTGTATTTTACTTGTTCTTGATTATCATGGAACACCCCTACCCAATATATTACCCGATCAAAACCGAACATAAATAGGACATGTGGCTTCGTGTCTGTATACCTAGAGCAAGCACTTCTTGAGACATGTTGAGTAATTTTATAAAAAGATGATACTTGAAAAGTTGGATCTTTAAGTGAAAATTAAAGATGATTTTAACATCTTTTGTTTAAGAGTAAATTACTGCAATGATTTCTGTGGTTTGCTCAAAATTCCTGGTTTAGTTCTTTAAAAGCAAAAAATTACTCCGGAGTTTCCTATGATTGACATTTTGAGAGTTCCCTATGATTGACATTTTGTTACTGAAATGGTCTTTTAGGGTAACAGACGTAAAAAATGTCTGTTACTTGTCCTTTAGTACATAGATAGAGTTTATTACACGGTTGATCCTTTATGTTTGGCCCAAATCACACTTTGGTCCTTTACAAGAATTTTGTGATAATTTAGTCCTTTATTTTGAAAAGTTGCACACGGTTGGTCCTTATGGCAAACGGGCGTTAAAATTAACGTTTGGTTAGGGGTAAAATAGTCTTTTCCATTGTTTTTCCATTAAAATCTTTTCTTTTACTATTTTTTTACATATTAATTTAACAGAATTTAGAATAATTAAAAATTAATATATCTCTCTCACACCACAAACACAACACACACACACACACACTCTTCCTCTCCATCTCCCCTCTCCCTCTCCCTCTCCCTCTCCCTCTCTCTCTCTCTCGGTATCGAACAGCAGCTTCACCACCATTGACCGCCGCCGCCGCCTTCCACCGCCACCACCTAACAGCGCCATCCACGGCCACCGCCTACTAGCACCGTAACCACCTCGTCGCTCCACCGCCATCGCTGTAAACCCTAAATCTACATCGCCGCTCAAACCCCGTCGCCACCACCACCACCGCTCAAACCCCGTCGCTGTAAACCCTAGATCTACACCGCGCTCAAACCCCGTTGCTGTAAACCCTAGATCTATACCGCCGCTCAAAGCCACCCACCACCACCACAGATCTACGACACCAGATCTGAGTTTGAATCCAGATCCGAGTTTGAATCTCTCGTAAAGGTAGGTGTTCTTAAGTTTGAATCTGAGTTTGAATCCAGATCTGAGTTTGAATCTCTCGTAAAGGTAGGTGTTCTTGAGTTGAATCTAAGTTTGAATCCAGATCCGAGTTTGAATCGAGGTAGGTGTTCTTGAGTTGTGTTCTTAGATTAGGGTTTTCGAGAATCTGAGTTTAGAATAGGTAGGTGTTCTTGAGTTGTTGAATCGAGATAAGGGTTTGATTCCAAATCTGAGTTTGAATCCAGATTTGAGTTTGTGTTTATTGGTGTTTGAAGATTAAACTTTCTCTTATCTCTTTCAAATCTGTGTTTGTTAGCTAAGAACATAAATCTGGGACGGTGGTCAACGGCGGTGGGACGGTGGTCAACGGCGGAGGGCCTTCATATGCTCAAGAACATCAATATTTATAAACATTAATTGTTATTAAAATGTAAAAATATTAAAAAATTACTGAAATACATGACATGGTGTTCTAAGAGACTGCCACGTGTATTGCCCTTAACAAAATTAAATATATTAATGAAAACAATGGAAAAGACTGTTTTACCCCTAACCAAACGCTTTCTTTTAACGTCTGTTTGTCCAAAGGACTGTCTGTGTGCAACTTTTCAAAATAAAAGACTAAATTGTCACAAAATTCTTGTAAAGGACCAAAAGTGTGATTTAGCCAAACATAAAGGACCAACCGTGTAATTAACTCACATAGATATTTTGGTTTTTTCACACATTATTCCCATTTCCAAACACACATCTGCCTTTTCAACTCTTAAAGTCCTTAAGAAAATCTTGCTAGAAAGCAAGTTAAAAAAACTTCTTTCCTGGTTTCAGGCTCACGATGATGCTATTGAAGAACACCTATACCTTCACCACTCTTGAAAGAAGCAACGTGAGCATATCCCATGACATTTTTGTCAAATGAAATATACATGGTCAAATCTATAAACTTTATTGGATATGCAAAAACAAACAAGATCCAATCTTTGATTATTGTGGCCGTAAACCCACATCAAAACAACCCTAAAGTTCATGGCAGTAGAAAGTAATCAACTAAATTCAAAGAAATGATGAAATTTAAAGATGATAAAATTGATTTTTGATGTCAAAGGTAAAAAGTCAAATTAAAAAATAGAAACAGAAAGCTCTGTAAATTGAAATCGAATTAGCGGACGTGTTCTGTGTTGGGTGTGACTTGACTAGCGGAAAGGTATTTGAGACTAGAATGGTTACTTGGCGATAAACGGTTTTGGTTTTGAAAATCAACGTGTGCATGGAGTTGAAATTAAATCTTGCATGGGTGGAATTATGGTTGCATAGATTGGAATTAATTTCTCATAAGGACACGTGTAGCGATGGAAGTGCATGGCATGGGATTAAGTTGAAATTCAAAGTTAGATATAAGTTTATCTTGATATTTAACTTGTTATCTTGTATTTCAAGTTTGAAGTTGTCATGTACGGTCGAATAATTAGTGGTTTATCGCATGATTAATTTGGAGTTCATAATTAGATTAGGATTCTAGTTGGTTGCCTATAAGTACCAAGGCTAGGGGTTAAGTCATATGTACATTGAAATATCTCTGGAGTCATAATAAAGAAGTCTCTGTTCCTGTCCGTGGACGTAGGTCGTGTTTGGACCAAACCACGTTAAATCTCTTGTTTGTTTATTTTCTGTTTTTCGCATTATTCTAACGCTAGTTTTAGGTGTCTCGATCCTAACAAGTTGTATCAGAGCCACGGTTCTGTTCACTGGGCTCGCGTATTTGTTGATTGTGATGATGTCATCTTTGAAGTTTGATTTGGAGAAATTCAATGGTTCAAACGATTTCACGCTGTGGAAGGTAAAGATGAAGGCTCTCCTGTTTCAACAGGGTTGCGCGGTGGTGTTAGAAGAAGAAGATAAACTTTCGAAGGAGATGAATGAGGATGTTAAGAGAGATGTTCTAGCAAAAGCGTCTTCTGCTATTTTGATGTGCTTGGCTAATGAGGTATTGAGGGAGGTGGTGGATGAAACAACGGCTGCAGGTCTGTGGGAGAAGCTGTGTGAGAAGTATCAGAAGAATACCCTCACGAATAGGCTTTATCGATAGCAGAGGTTGTATACCCTCCAGATGTCAAAAGGTACCCAGGTAAAAGATCATCTAGATAATATTAACCATATTACCCTTGATTTGAAGGTTGTGGATGTTAAAATTGAAGATGAAGATCTTGCCCTTATTTTGATGTGTTCACTACCGCATTCGTATGATAACTTTTTTGATACCATGTTGTATGGTAGGACAACAATTTCTGTTGCTGAAGTAAAGGATGCCTTGTTGTCTAAGGAACTCAAGCGTAGGGTTTCTTGTAATGATGGGGAGTCCGGTTCAGGTTTATACGTGAGTAGGGGAAGGGCACATGGTGAAATGGGTGGACAAGGGGAGTCACGTTCGAAAAAAAATCCACGAGAAAGGTAATGTGTTATCACTGTAAGGAGTTTAGTTACATCAGGAGAGACTGTCCTAAAAGGGGAGATGGTAATATGGTTTAGGAAGATGGCGACATAGGCGATGCTTTGACTATATGCATGGATAGTCCTGCAGATACCTGGGTATTTGATACGGGCGCATCTCATCACATGGCGTTCTCACGTGATCTGTTTACTTCCTTTAAGAAGTGGAACGGTAAGGTGAAGCTGGGGGACGATTGGATTCGGAGTGTCAAAGGTAGTGGTACAATGCAGATAAAGTTGCATGATGGGGTGGTCAAGCGGTTTAATTGCTGGTATGTCTTGGATCTTTGGAAGAATCTGATTTCTCTTGGGACTTTGAGTAGGAATGGATATAAATATTCTTGTAAAGGGGATGGACTGAAGGTTTCTCGGGATGCTCGAGTGATAATGCATGGCAAGCTGCGACGTGGTATTTACATTCTAGAGGGCAGTTCTGCGAGTGAAACGACGGTTGTACCGAACTTGGAGCTGAAAATTGACCTGACGAAGTCGAGACGACATGGGTGGAGTTGGTCTCCGGAAAAGTCGCGCGACAGGGTGTCGGACTTCGTGGATCGTACAAGGAGGTAGTCCCTTCGAGGAGGTAGTCCCTTCGAGGAGGTAGTCCCTTCGAGGAGGTAGTCCCTTCGAGGAGGTTGGCAGATGAGAGACGGTTCTTTGGTGATGACGGTTGACGGTTGACGGTTGAGGACTCGGGTCATGGGAGATTGTCGAATCTCGGTTGACTGTTGAAGAGTACTCAACTCAAGGGGGAGATTGTTGGTGTGACTTGACTAGCGGAAAGGTATTTGAGACTAGAATGGTTACTCGGCGATAAAAGGTTTTGGTTTCGGAAATCAACGTGTGCATGGAGTTGAAATTAAATCTTGCATGGATAGAATTATGGTTGAATAGATTGGAAAATGGGATTAATTTGAAATTCAAAGTTAGATATAAGTTTATCTTGATATTTAACTTGTTATCTTGTATTTCAAGTTTGAAGTTGTCATGTACGGCCGAATAAGTAGTGGTTTATCGCATGATTCATTTGGAGTTCATAATTAGATTAGGATTTTAGCTGGTTGCCTATAAATACCAAGGCTAGGGGTTAAGTCATATGTACATCAAAATATCTCTGGAGTCATAATAAAGAAGTCTCTGTTCCTGTCCGTGGACGTAGGTCGTGTTTGGACCGAACCACATTAAATCTCGTGTTTGTTTATTTTCTGTTTTCTGCATTATTCTAACGCTGGTTTTAGGTGTCTAGATCCTAACATTCTGCTACTAAAAAACTTGGTCTGCTTACGGTTTACCAAATCAACACAAAGAACCCACCAAATTAGATGCAAAACTAACCAAATTAGAGGATGTGTCCTCTTGTTCTTCAGTATCACTTGAAGGTTTCTTGAGGATTGTCTACAACAAAGAATTGTGAAGTCTATTTGAAGGTTTCTTGGGGATTGAAGAAACTGAAATCATCATCACCGCCGCCGCAGCTGGAGTTCATTAAGATGATTTGTTGGGAGCTCTCTTGTGAGATCCATGTGGAATAACGGAGGGGTTCCCATTGCTGCGTAGCCTATGCATTCCGATCAACTGAGGAACGCTACACTGATAACAAAGGTTCTTAAAACGGGGCTATACTCGAGGGAGTGGGAGCGTAGAGAGGAGAAGGTGGAGGCGGTGATTGTTTCAGAACCGGTTAGACGGTTGATAACATCGGAAAAAGGGTGCCTAGTAAGAATGAAAACGGCGGAGCTTGGTGTTGCGGTACGTTGATCGGTGGAAACAAGGGCATTATGCGTAAGGAATTGAATGCATCTGTTGCTCATATCAATAGATAATACACATTAGATTTCATTATTATTATTATTGCTTATGTACATAATAGAAATGATTTATTCAAAGAAAGAGAGAGAGAGAGAGGGGAGGAGAGAAAGGAGGAGGAGGAAGAAGAGGTGTGTTTGGAAATGGGAATAATGTGTGAAAAGACAAAAATGTCCCTGCACTAAAGGACACATGACAGACATTTTTGACTTCTGTTACCCTAGGGGACCATTTCAGTAACAAAATGTCAACCATAGGGACCTCTGGAGTAATTTTCGCTTTTAAAGGACTAAACCAACAATTTTGAGCAAACCACATAGACCATTTCAATAATTTACTCTTTGTTTAATTATTAATTCCACAAACTTTGCTTGAGTTGGGATGGAACTAAAATTGGATTGGATTCGAGCATGCTGAGCTTGGATTGGATTCGAGCGAACTGAACTTGGCTAGAAACAGAAACATAGTTGACTTTACTAGCTAGCAGATGGCGAGAATACTAGATGGCTTGAATCTATTTTGCACGAAACTTAGATGCTCCTTGGCTTGAATTTGAGATGGTGAGAAGCGGAAATGTATTTGGCGCGAACCTAGATGGCTGAAAGCTGTTTCCCTTGAAGATTTTAAAGTTGGTGTGAATCACCTTCAAGAAACTTAGCGAGAAAAGCGATTGCGAGAGATGTTGTCTAGTCTTTCACTCAATCCTATTAATGCGATACTCAACCAGATTGAATGATTTAAATCTCAAACTTTAAATACGCACCAAATTAACCTAACAAACCCTTAGGATCAATTTAATTTGAATCAAACTCTAAAAACTAAGAACAGTTTTGAGCCCAAAGAATGCGAAGTACGACAGTCAGGTATTCGATGGACCAAAACCACAGCAAAGAACCGAATCAAAACTCACATTTTGATACACTACTATGTTCCGTACCATAGTATCAAGTATCAACACAATATAGAAGCAATCAAAAGAATAATATTGAACTCGTTAATAAGTTTGTATGCGTACGTGAGATGAAAACCGAGAGCAACACACAATAATCGTTTATTGTGAACTGCTTGATTATGTAAGGTGTAAAAACTTGTATTTATACATTTATGATATTTATATAATGTATCCCAAACTAATACTAATCTCATATAGGCACTAAATGTTTTGAAGATCTAATAAGTAACTCTCGCAAAAATTAAAAGTTATGGTTTCTCCAAAGCAAATGATAAAGCCATGAATTGTTGGGGAGATAGCAATATTAAACCACATTTAAAACTGTCTATTAATTGAAATAGGATTTGATGTTTATAAAACCATATTATTAGTTTTGAACTCAGAATGTTGAAAAACATGTGTTGTTTTTCAAAACATACTTAAAGAATTTTCTAAGTATGAAATATTAGCTGAGGAATTAAAACATCAGCTGAACTCTAAGTATCAAATGATGAATCAGCTTCAAAGAATCAAAGGAGAAGCAAAGAGCGTCAGCTGAGGACTTACAAAGCATCAGCTGATCCCTCAAAAGCTCGAGCTAGATGAGAAGATGACTTCATCTTTTGATGAATCCTTTATTTAAAAGATATCAATAGCGAACAACTTTTTAGATGAAGCTTATGAATAATTTATATGTAAGTTTGAATGTTTATTTTAAACTAGTATGATGGGGAGATAGCAATATTAAACCACAATTAAATCTGTCTATTAATTGAAATAGGATTTGATGTTTATTAAAACTATATTCTTAGTTTTGAACTCAGAATGTTGAAAAAAAAACATGTGTTGTTTTTCAAATCAGACTTAAAGAATTTTCTAAGTATGAAACATCAGCTGAGGTATTAAAACATCAGCTAAACTCTAACGATCAAACGATGAATTAGTTTCAAAGGATCAAAGGAGAAGAAAAGATCAAAAGAGCATCAGTTGAGTATTTACAAAGCATCAGCTGATGATTTACAAAGCATCAGCTGATCCCTTAAAAGCATCAACTAAAGACTCAAAGCATCTGCTGAAGGTTTCTCCTCTTACAGATAAGAAGTTCATTTTTTTGCAAAGTAATTTTCATAAACTTTAAACTCTAAATGATCAGTTGAACATCTCTGGTCTACTTATCATATAGGTTGATCAGTTTATACACTTCAGTCCTTATTTATTTCATCATCTGAGCAAAATTATTATTGCAGTTTAGAGTTAGTTTCATCAGCTCAGTCGTGTTAAGCATAAACACTTAGCTGATTTTATTCTCAAGTCAAGGCAGAGCATATGTTGTTCTATTGAGCCTTTAGAGATTTCTTTGTAAAAGTATTAGCAATTTTTGGATCTATAAGGAGACAAAAAGGATAGAGTTTGACCTCGTGGAAAAGGTGATAGCTACTTTACAAAAGGAAGATCTCGAAGATTTGGTACAACAACTAAGTATGGCTGGCAACTCCATACTTGGTAAAGTCAAATCTGAAGAAAGCATGGTGTTTTTAAAGTACAAGCATGGAAAGAGAAACTTGCACTTCCAAGACAAAAGGTATGAGTTTAATAATATAATAATAGATAGTGGGATTTACCTTTTCAAAGAGTACATTCACTTTATACTTTTAGCGTATAAAGTAAATCTACTTTCCACCCACTAACTTTATCTATTATAATATTATTATTCTTATACTTTGTTGTTCCCTTCTCTTACCACCATCCGGACACCAAGCTCTCTATATATACTCAAGCATTTCCCATACTTGAATGATCAATCGGTTGAACCTTGAAAAATCTCAAAAGTTGAGATTTAGAATAGTTAGCAAATATTGTCTCAGTGTAATCGAACTTGTTCATGTGTTGGACATTCTAAGCATTAGTTGGTTAGAATTAGCTAGTCTATGTGTTAGACAAAATTGTTGCCACCTTTGTTGAACTTAGATTTTCCGCATCTAGTTCATGTAATTCTTGATCTACATCAATAAGAATTATATAAAGTACATCCGTGTGTTTTAATTTTTAAATAGCTAAAGTTTGTATTCAACCCCCTTTCTACAAACATTTGTTGTTGTAGTATCTAATCGGGACCAACAACTGGTATCAGAGCTTTTTAGATAATCAATATCTAAGATCTGCTTTGCTTACTCTTCAACTGCTTCAACCCCACTCTATCAAATGGCCACTCCAAATGTTGCTTTCAATGGTGCTTCAAATAATGGTTCACTCTCTCGGTGTCCTATGTTTAATGGTGAAAATTTTTCCCTCTGGAAAAGTAAAGTCCATCTCTACATGTCCAGCCTTGATGATGTTATGCTGAAAACCATCACAGAAGGCCCCTATGTTCCATCCTCCACCGTTCAAGTTACTCCTGCTACTGATGATACTCCTGCTGTGGAGAGGTATATCGTTAAGCCTATAAACCAGTGGTCTCATGAAGACAAGAGGCTTGTGAATCTTGATGTTTAAGCAAGAACAACCTTAGTCTTTGCACTACCAAATGATATTTATCATCAAGTTCTTAATTGCAAATCTGCAAAAGAGATGTTAGATACTCTCACTGTGGCTTATGAAGGAACTGAAGAAGTGCAGTAGAACAAGAAAACTCTTCTTGTTAGAGAGTACGAGTTCTTCTTTGCTCATAAAGGTGAAAGTATTACCCAGACCTAAACCATGTTCAACTGTCATATTAATGACTTAAGAAGGGCGGATGTTCCTAAAAGCAACAAGGATCTTGTAAACAAGTTTCTAGACTCTCTCCTAGAATCTTGAGATCATTTCATCACTGTGTTGAAACATGGTGAGAAAATCAAGGGTCTTTCACTGGTTGGTTTGTATAGAAACCTCTTAAATCATGAACAATCAGTGAAACAAAGGAAACTCTCTACAAAGGAGATGAAAGAAACGACTAAGA
This sequence comes from Pulicaria dysenterica, assembly GCA_947179395.2. Classification (NCBI taxonomy): domain Eukaryota; kingdom Viridiplantae; phylum Streptophyta; class Magnoliopsida; order Asterales; family Asteraceae; genus Pulicaria; species Pulicaria dysenterica. Next base: position 71,317,761 of record OX359288.1, on the reverse strand, counting down.
CTCTTTCAACTGCTCTTGTGCCTAAGGATTCAAGATCCAGGAGTTTTGCAGCTGTGGTAGATGAATCCAGTGAGGATGAGGATGTGGAAGATTCTTATGATGAAGAAGAGCAAGTGGCTGTTAGGAAAGAAGATTTGGAGGACATGGACAACATTGAAGCTGCTGTTGAACAGGCTGCCATGTTGGTGAAAAGGTTTAAACCTTTCCTTAAAAGAAAGAGTGTCAAGAAGTTCAGAAAGAGACCTTTCAAAAGTGACAGGTCCAAGACCAAGTCTTCTGAAGGTTGTTTCCCTTTTGACAAGACTGGTCACTATGCCAGTGAATGTAAGTCCAAAGGAAGCACAAGCTTCAAGGCTCCTTCCGGATTAGACAACAAGATAGAATATGAAGCCAAGTATAAGAAGCTTCTTGTTGCTGTTCTTGACAAGAAGAAGAAGAAGTTCCAAACCAAAGTGTTGGTGGCTGAAGAAGAGGATTGGGCTGAGGAAGATCTATCAAGTGATGAAGATGAGGCCCTCACTGCTCAGCTCAGTCTGATGGCAAGCATAGGTAGTTCTAACACTTTTGATGAAGACATGAAAAAGGCTACTAAAGCTTGTACCTCTTACAACAGGGATCCTTCTTCTATGTACCAGGTTGGTAATTTTATGACTTATGATGATAATAAAAAGAACACCATGTTTGACTATTTGTGTGTTGAGTTTCAGTCTTATATTCAAAGAGAAAAGAAGCTAAAAATAGAAATAGAATCACTTAAGAAGAAATTAATTCTTAAAGATGAGGAACTTAAGCCTATGACAAATTTGAAAGAAGAATTAGCTAATCAAAAGATATTAAATCAGATCTTGGTAAAAGAAACCAGTGAAACAACTCAGAAGTTTAATGACTTTCAAAAAGTAGCTAAGTCTTGGTGTGTGTCTGCTGAAAAGACCACTCAGTGTGTCAATGAGCAGATTCCAAAGCAAGTTCAAGTTATTATTGGTGGAAATTACTCCCAAGAAGCTAACTGTGTTGATTTTAATGAGAGCATTAATATCATTGAAAAGGCTGACATCTTACCTCTTACTTTCCTTAAAGTTGTAAAAGGCAAGAATATGATCATTAACAGATTTGTTAAAAGTCAAAACTCTCATCCAAAAGAATCAATCACTTCCAAAAGAGATTTAACTTTTTTTGTTATGTTAGAAAGTGAAAGTCCTCAAAAGAATCAATCACTTCCAGAAGAGATTTAACTTTTGTTGTTATGTTAGAAAGTGAAAGTCCTCAAAAGTTAATGTCAAAGGATGTTATTAAAGGAAAGCAATCATATGTTGATTCTAACATGACATCATGTTGTCAGACCTTGAAAATAGATGATTTAACTTTAAGTTCCCAACTAGATAACATTTCACTAGTAAATGAATCTAGTTCAGCTAATCAAGTAGCTGATGATAAATGCTCAGCTGATAGCCTGTCAGCTGATCATGGATCATCTTCTAACTGCTCAGCTGATCAAGAATCATTCAATTATCTTTTAATAAAGAAAACTATGAGAAAAGGAAATAATGCTTGCATTAAAACCAAACGTGTCACATCTAAAGTTGTCCAAAAACTCTTTAATATTAAGGGTCAGCCTAAGATGCCAGTAAAGAAAGACCTTTTAAGTTTACAGGGTCAGCTGCAATAACTGAGTGCAAAGTTAGTCAGCTGATGACCCATAATCATTAAAAGAATAACAAGGTTACTCATAGACAGTCATCAAAACATGTTCAAAGCTCCAAAAATCAAATATGTTATTAATGTGGTAGCAAAGAACATAAGTCAAGTGACTATTCTCAAGAAGGTAACTCAAGACTGCATACTAGTGATAACACAGTTGTTCCATTCATACAAAAAATAACCTGATATGAAATGGATAGCTAGGTACAATCCACATGGGTCCACTTAATTGTGGATACCCTAAGTGTCACTAACCTTCTTTCATTCATATCTATGCAGGGCCTTAGTACATGGTATCTTGACAGTGGATGTTCAAGAACCATGACAGGTTGCAAAGCTTTGCTCAGTAACTACAAGAAGGAAAAGGGTCCAAGAGTGACCTTTGGTGACAATAACTTTGGGCAAACCAAAGGCTATGGTGAACTTCACAATGAGAATCTTAAACTGTCAAAAGTATCTTATGTTAAAGGACTTAAGTACAACCTCATTAGCATCAATCAACTCTGTGATGGTGATAATGTGGTTACTTCACTAAGACAGGAGGTTCCATTATAGACAAAGAAGGCAAAACAGTTATTTATGCCAAGAGAACCAAGGATGTTTACACTCTATACATATCCTTTGGTGATCCATCTAAGTTAACCTATTTGTACTCAAAATCTGTAACAGACACAATCTGGTTATGTCACAAAAGTCTTTCCCACCTAAATTTCAAAAACATCAACAAGCTAAGCAAGGGTGATCTAGTGTCAGGACTGCCTTCACTGACTTACGTTAAGCCTAAACCTTGCTCTGCCTGTCAAAAAGGAAAGCAACACACAACATCTTTTCCATCTAAGCAAGCCTTCTCCATTACAGAACCATTCTACATGCTACACATGGATCTTTTCGGTCCTGTTGCTACTACTAGCATTGGTGGAAGTAAGTATGCACTTGTTATGGTGGATGAATTCTCAAGATACACTTGGGTATTGTTTCTTAAAGCCAAGAGTGAGGGTGTTGAAGAAATAATAAGCTTTATCAGAAAGATGGAAGTGCTAAATGACAATCTTGTGAGGATGCTTAGAAGTGATCATGGAACTGAGTTTAGAGAGCATCATTTCTTGTTATTTTAACTTATCAAGTTCTTCTTCTGACACCCTTAGAATGTTTGTTATCCCTTGAGTAGTTAGGAACTCATTTTGTGCTTGTTGAGCTTTTGCCAACTCCTCTAGTGGTTCCCTAAGAAGTGAAGGAAAGTACTCCATGTTTTTTTGTGTCTCCTCTTGTTGCTTGACTTCTCCTTCTGTTCTTTCAGCCTCTAACTCTGTTCTTTCCTCTTCCTCTATTTTTTCAGCTGACATAATCTTCTTTCCTTTTCGTTTAGAGGAAGATCTTGGAGAAGGAGGCTTCTCTTGGACTTGAGGAGTTGATTGAGCAGGGGTTGCTTGAGGAGTGGGAGTTTTCTTTTTCAAGTTTAGAACCATGGAGAGTGTTAAATTGTAACACCCGGCCGGCGCCTACTGAACTCTTATCGGCGCTACCAACTCCGGCGTGTCAGGTCTGTAGCCCAATACACCTTAACCCTTCCCTCTGATCATTATCCAGAGTAGGTTGTTGCCATGGTTTGAACCCATGACCTTTTATACCACTCCATCCAGAGTGATATCACCAATTGAGCTGCAGCTTTTTTGTAACACCTGGCTGGCGCCTTCCCTCTGATCATTATCCAGCTGCAGCTCAAATGGTGATATCACTGTGGTAGGAGTGGTATTAAAGGGTGAGGTCTTGGGTTCAAGTCTCACCAACAACCTACTCTGGATAATGATCAGAGGGAAGGGTTGAGGTGTATTGGGCTGCAGACCTGACACGCCGGAGTTGGTAGCGCCGGTATGAGACCGGTAGGCGCCGGCCGGGTGTTACATACATTATCATCAGAATCATCATCATCTGAGTCCTTTGGTGATGGACTGTCAGATGGAGTACAAGGTTCATCTCTCTTCTGCTTCTTTGCACTTTTCCTTCTGGCTATTTGCTTTAATCTTCTCTTTTGCCTATGCTCTTCTTGAGCAGGTTGCTCCCCCTCAACTTGAGTCTCCCCCTTAGATGGTTGCTCCCCATCAGCAGTTGTTTCATTTTGAGGTTCTGCTTTATTGGGGCCAAATTCTCTTCTTGCCTTCAGCAGCTTCAACTAATCTAGCTGCTTCAGCAGTCCATGCAACTAAAGCTTTTCTGAAAGCTCTTTCGCTGGAGCTTAAAAAGGAATCTGACTTCTCCCCCTTTTTGTCATCATCATCTTCACTGGAGGGTGAAGAGGGAAAAGGAACAACAGGCTTGGCTGGGGCAGTAGGAGTAGAAAAAGATGGCTGGAAATGAATAAGAGTGGTTTGGCTATGTTGAGGGAGAGTAGAGGCAGAATTGTAGAGGTAGAATGAGTCATGGTTGGAATAGGAGGTTGTTGAGAGGGTGGGGGATGGGTCTGAGATTTGAGGGAATTGGTGAGAAAAATGGTTAAAAGGTAGAGGCGGATGGTCTGAGGCGATTTATAGCAAAGAGAAGGGAGTTGAATTGGGCAAATGAGTCATTATGTTTTTCTTGGGTAAGGTGAGAAAGGTTTATAAGGTTGGTTTCAAGTTTTTGAAGGGTGTGAGGGACTTGAAGGATTGAATCAGGAATGTTGACAAACATTGGAGATGTTTTAGGTCTGATGTTCCTGATGTTGTTTAAGAGATTGGTTATGGTTTGGTTTAAATTGTTTAGAGTTTGAGTGGGAATGATTGGGGTTGGTGAAGTAAGGGTAGATGTTTGGGAAATTATTTGATCTAGTTTGGTGAGAATGGAGGTGAGATCAACTGTAGGAGGTGGAGGAATAGGTTGTGGTTGAGGTTGGGCAGCTTTGAGTGACTCAACTTCTTGGTTCAGGGTTTGAAGTTGAGCTTCTATTCTATTCTGAAAAGAGGTAAAAAAGTCTTGAAGACTATCCATCTTTTGAGAGATGAACAGTAGGGTTTGAAGCATTTGAGGTGTAGGTTCAGAAGTAGAGGAAGTGTTAGCAATGATTGGGTATGATTGAGGCAAAGTGCCAATAGCAGAATTTGTGCACTGTACTGGTGATGCTTATATCACCAGCATTGACAGGCAATGCAGTAGCATGTGTAATAATATAATCACTAGTAGGTACAATGTAGTGAGGTTGAGTTGGGGCTAAACTCAATTGGGTTCCCCTGAGTACATCAACAAGCTGTTGTGAGCTTGTTGAGGGCAAGGTTTGACTCATCAGGGCTAAAGACACAGTGTGACCTTGGGAGGAGATTTGTCTTTCAATGGTATCACCCTGTTGAGAGGGTGACCCAGATAGCTGGAATCCCATTTGTACAGGAACACCCTGTTGGGAGGATGAACCTACTGGCTTTTGAGGTAGATTAATCTCCATAAACGTCCACTCAACATGAGAGGAGGTCAATGGGACTGAGGTCTATGGTTACGAGAACCAATCCACTTGAAATAGTGAAATTTGCACTATATCATCAGACCTTAGAGACATGGGGGTGTTAGTAGGCGTAGAACAAGTGACCAGTGGAGGTACAATTGAGCTTGGTTGAGGAGTTATGACTTCTAGGAGTGAGGATTGGATCTAACATCTGAGTGGCCTCAAAAGATGAGAGTATCATACCTGAGGAGTCTGTATGCTTGCTGCTTTCAATGATTTCTTCAAGCTCATTTGATATCACATCCTCAGCAGCAACATCCTTTTTACTAACAACATCAGTGCTGTTGTATGCATCATTACCATCATCTTGACTGAAGTGCACACTTTCTGTGGCACAAGGGGTTTCACCAACTTGAGTTGTTACAGCCAAAGTGACCTCTAAAGGGGAAGATGGAGCAACAGTAGTAGTGTCAAGATGAAAAGATCCTATTATTCCTTCAAATGAGCTTCCATGCTCAGATTCAGCAACAATCTCTTGAGTCAGATCAGCTTCAACTTGGGGTGTTTTACCAACAGCACCACCAACATCACTAGCAAAATCAGCTCTACTTGCACCAGCAGTTTGAATGCTGAGTGCTCTTCCACCACTTGGAGCTTTAAACACATATTCATCACCAGACTCATCAGTGTCAATCATAATTACCTTCTGTCCTCCTTGATCACCTTGATCACCACCATCCACATCATCATCATCATCATCTCCATCATTCTCATCTCCATCAGATTCATTTTCACCTTCTCCTTCCTCAGCTTCAACATGAGGTTCCTGTTGCTGTTGTTCCTGGATTTGTGCAGCTTCAATAATCATTAACTACATAGCAGTTGAGATGTCAGGGCCTTTGTCAACTTTGATTGTAGAGAAGGCTTTTGGAGCCATTCTTGGAGTGGGGATTAAAAAGAACTTATCAGAGAAGTCTGCATAAGTCTCATATGTAAGATGCTCTATAGAAATTAGGCTTAAGCATATGATGTATGGGACTTGTGATCTTGACACCTTTTTTTGTGATCCTAAAGAGATTCTGTCAATCATTTTAGCAAACACAACTTGTGCAATGTTGATGTTTCTTCCAGTCACCAAAGAGTGCATCACCATCAATTCTATTGGTTCATCTGATCATGACTTCCAGATTTTGGGCCAAAGCACCTTATGATAACATTGACAAGGTACTTCCATGGATGCCCTAGAACAGACACCTTGTACTTCCCATGTGCAACTACTTCATGATAACCAATTCTGGGTAGAATTTCTAGGGTTTGATGATGAGCAGGAAATGAGGCATATGGTTCTCTGTTTGGAATGCAGATGGCTCTGCGAATGGATTAAGAATTGAGGGCTAGGTTTACACTACCATTCAACAGGGAACAAGTAATGACATTCTCATTGGGATGGTATCTTGAAGTATACCACATCTCCCTAATAATGCGAGGATAGATTATTACACGGTCTGCTGTGAGACAAGGAAATAGGGTATGAGCAGTTATGAAGTTTATGAATGGTTCAGACCCTTGATTGAAGTATCTTTCTGGAAGATCAGTGCAGACAATGTGATTTTTGATATAGATGTTCATGATTTCACCATTGTTAACATTTTCTCCTGCAACAACATTTGGGGTAACATTTGGATTGAAGGTATGCGCCATTTTTGATTTTCAGATGGATAAAAAATGGAACAGTTGAGAGAGGTTTCTTTGAAAGAGAGGTTTCTTCGGAAGATGGAAAGTTGGAAGTTTAAACAATTGGAGGTTTAGAAGTTGAATAAATAGAAAACTACCGAATCATCATTAAAATCCTCTTGGGAAACCGCTCTCACACTGTAAAATCTTTGTGGAAAAGCAACTGTCACATCTGAAAAAGCAAAAATAAACGGAAGGCAGTAATAGACGGTGTACTAACGGACGAAATTAAATGAAATTAATTTAAACCTAGGAAATGTATTAAATACGAGTGCAGAAATTAATTAAATAAGTGTGGGGACACATTGCTGACTAGGAAAGATGCATTAGCTGATGAATTAGAGCTATCAGCTGATCTTTTCAAGTAAACAAGCATCAGCTAATGAGAAAAACCATCAACTAATAAGCATCAGCAGTACTAAATAAGTAATTCATCAAACTCACACACTAAATAAAATTGATTTTACACCAAATTAACTACTTATACTACACTAAAGGAATAAATTACGGATTAAGCATGCCAAGTTTGGATATTAGGAAATTAAACCTAGACTCATCAAGTGGTTTTGTAAAGAGAGCAGTTAATTGAAAATCAGTGCTGGTGTAATGCATGGAAACTTTTTTTTTCTGTACATTATTTCTTAAAAAGTGATGTCTGATTTTAATATGCTTTGTTTTGGAATGCAAAACTGGATTATTAGAAATAGAGATAGCACTAGTGTTATCACTGAGTATAGGGGTGTCTTCAAACTTCACATCATAGTCCAGGAGTTAGTTTTGTAGCCAAAGTAATTGTGCACAACAACTACCAGCATCAATGTATTATGCTTTAGCAGTAGAAATTGACATAGAGTTTTGTTTCTTACTTGACCAACTTATCAACCTTCCACCTAGAAGTTGACAACCACCAGAAGTACTCTTTCTGTCCAATGTGCATCCTGCAAAATCAGAATCAGTGTATCCAACTAACTCAAAATCTGAGTCCTTAGGGGTACCAATGACCTAGATTAGGAGTTCCTTTGAGATACATGAATATTCTTTTAACAGCAGCAAGATGTGATTCTTTAGAATCAGCCTGATATCTTGCACAGAGACATGTTGAGAACATTATATCCGGTCTACTTGCAGTGAGGTATAAGAGAGAACCTATCATGCCTCTATAAGCAGTAATGTTTCACTGATTTGCCATCAGTGTCCTTTCCTAGCTTAAGAGCAGTGGACTTAGGTGTTTTCATTGAGGAACAATTTTCAAACTCAAATTTCTTAAGTAAGTCATTTACATACTTTGTTTGATGAATGAAAATTCCATCAACCTCTTGTTTAATTTGAAGTCCAAGAAAATAGCTTAGTTCACCCTTCGTGCTTATTTGATAATTATCAGACATGAGTTTAGAGAACTTTTTACAAAGATCCAAATTTGTAGACCCAAATATTATGTCATCTACATATATCTGCACAAAAATCACATCACCCTTGAATTTTCTAATGAACAGTGTGCTATCAATGCTTCCTCTAGTAAAACCTTTATTGGTTAGAAAAGAAGAGAGGGTATCACTTAGAGCTTTCTTTAGACCATATAAAGCTTTGTTTAAGAAGTAAACATGGTCAGGACAACTTGCATCCTCAAAACCAGGAGGTTGTTTAACATACACCTCTTCCTTCAATTCACCATTCAGAAATGCACTCTTAACATCTATCCGAAAAACCTTGAAGTCTTTGAAGGCAGCATAGGATAGGAACAGTCTGATTACTTTAAGTCTTGCAACAGGGGCAAAGGTTTCATCAAATTCAATTCATTCTTCTTGACAGTACCCCTGAGTAACTAGCCTGTAGAAGGGTTAGAAGACCAGACAGCAACAAAGTCATTTTCGTTAAAACTTACATTGATTGATTCTTCAATGACTTTTGTTTTGATGTTCTATACTCTGTAAGCTTTAGAGATGACAGAGTAGCCAACAAATACACCTTCATCAGCTTTTGGTGCAAACTTTTGTAGTTGATCCTTTTGATTTAGGACAAAACATTGACAACCAAAGATATGCAAGAAAATGATATTTGACTTCCTTCCCTTGAGCACCTCATAAGGAATTTTGTTGTGCCTTTTGATCACAAGAGATCTATTTTGAGTAAAACAAGCACAGCTGACAGCCTCAGCCCAAAAATTGAAACTTAACCCACTTTCACAACATGGTTCTTGCAGCTTCAATTAAAGTTCTGTTTCTTTTCTCAGCTACACATTCTGTTGTGGAGTTCTTGGAGCAGAGAAGTTTTGAGATATTCCTTTCTCATCACAAAAACCTTCAAGAGTTTGATTTCTAAACTCAGTTCCATGATCACTTCTAAGCATCCTCACAAGATTGCCATTTAGCACTTCTATCTTTTCTGATAAAGCTTATTATTTCTTCAGCAGCCTCAATCTTGGCTTTAAGGAACAATACCCAAGTGTATCTTGAGAATTCATCCACTATAACAAGTGCATACTTACTTCCACCAATGCTAGTAGTAGCAACAGGACCGATAAGATCCATGTCCAGCATGTAGAATGGTTCTGTAATGGAAAATGCTTGCTTAGATGGAAAATATGTTTTGTGCTGCTTTCCCTTTTCACAGGCAGAGCAAGGTTTAGGCTTAATGTAAGTCAGTGAAGGCAGTCTTGACACTAGATCACCCTTACTTAGCTTGTTGATGTTTTTGAAATTTAGGTGGGAAAGTCTTTTGTGCCATAACCAGTTTGTGTCTGTTACAGATTTTGAGTACAAACTGGTTAACTTAGATGGATCACCAGAGGACTTGTCTAGAGTGTAAACATCCTTGGTTCTCTTGGCACAAATAACTGTTTTGCCTTCTTTATCTATAATGGAACCTCCTATCTTAGTGAAGTAAACCACATTATCATCATCACAGAGTTGACTGATGCTAATGAGGTTGTACTTAAGTCCTTTAACATAAGAAAATTTTGACAGTTTAAGATTCCTATTATGAAGTTCACCATAGCCTTTGGTTTGCCCAAAGTTATTGTCACCAAAGGTCACTCTTGGACCCTTTTCCTTCTTGTAGTTACTTAGCAAAGCTTTGCAACCTGTCATGGTTCTTGAACATCCACTGTCAAGATACCATGTGCTAAGGCCCTGCATAGATATGAATGAAAGAAGGTTAGTGACACTTAGGGTATCCACAATTAAGTGGACCCCTGTGGATTGCACCTAACTATCCACTTCATATCAGGTTGTTTGTGTATGAATGGAACAACTGTGTTATCACTATTTGTCCGTTGTCTTGAGTTACCTCTTGAGAACAGTCACTTGCCTTATGTTCTTTGCTACCACATTTATAACATTTTTGATTTTTGGAGCTTTGAACATGTTTTGATTATTGTCTATGAGTAACCTTGTTATTCTTTTGATGACTATGGGTCATCAGTTGACTAACTTTGTCACTCAGCTGTTGCAGCTGACCCTGTAAACTTAAAAGGTCTTTGTTTACTGGCATCTTAGGCTGACCCTTAATATTAAAGAGTTTTTGGTCAACTTTAGATGTGACAGGTTTGGTTTTAATGCAAGCATTATTTCCTTTTCTCACAATTTTCTTTATTAAAAGAAGAGTTAAATGATTCTTGATTAGTTGAGCAGTTTAAAGATGATCCATGATCAGCTGACAGGCTATCAGCTGAGCATTTATCATCAGCTACTTGATTAGCTGAACTAGATTCATTTACTAGTGAAATGTTATCTAGTTGTGAACTTAAAGTTAAGTCATCAGTTTTCTAGGTCTGACAACATGATTTCATGTTAGAATCAACATATGATTCCTTTCCTTTAATAACATCCTTTGATATTAACTTTTGAGGACTTTCACTTTCTAACATAACAACAAAAGTTAAATCTCTTTTAGAAGTAATTGATTCTTTTGGATGAGAGTTTTGACTTTTAACAAATCTGCTAGTGATCATATTCTTGCCTTTTACAATTTAAGGAAAGTAAGAGGTAAGATGTCAGCCTTTTCTATGATATTAATGTTCATTAAAATCAACAGACCCACTACCATATAAGACCATGCACATTAGCCAGGAACAGTGCTGGCTAGCGCCAAAACGTGAGCTAAAGACCATCACTTCTCCACGGGTTGGCACTGGCTCAAGCCCAGGCTAGGGTGCGGACCCGTATCTGGTTAAGCTTATTTTTATTATTTTTTCTTTTTTTTTTGCCTTATTCGACCGTTGCCTAACGGTAATCCCATTTTTTCTTTTTTTCCCTCTTATAAATACTATTCACCTCTAACTTATTTCACACATCTCTTCTGTTCTCTTCCACATTTTATACACTTTCTTCCAATCTTCCAATTTCCATTCCTCTAAAAAAATATGGACAAAGGAAAGCATGTTCGGATTTTCAAGTCCACCACCAACTTACCAAGACGTACAACAAATGCCTTTGTATTTACCTACTCCAATGTTGGGTGGGTTCCAACATGGTGGGTTTTAACAATACAACCTAGCCTTTCAACAATTTGATGCCGGGTTTCCAAGAAGCTTTCAAGGGGGCTTTAAACAATTACTTCAAACCCAATCATATCCGGTGGAGGATGAGGAAGAGGGAATTCCCGACACCCAACCCGAGAAGGGGGTTCCCCGAACGCAACCCGAGAACGAAGCCACAAAAAAATCTCCAATAGAAGAAAAGCGGTGGCGTGGACTTCAGATAAAGAGCAAGTCGACGTCAGATTCAACCCGGCACGCGGAGTCTTCCAATGCACGTACACCTCGACCTCAACGAAGAGGATGATGAGGTTCACATCGAAGAACCTTTACGGCCGATGTGGCGGGACAAAGAAAAATATGCAATGAGAGAAAAAACACGGCAGAGGAGTGGGTTCCCGAAACCCAACCCGAGATCCAAGTCGAAACGCAACCCGAGACCCAAGCCACAAAAAATTCGCTAATAGAAGAAAAGTGGTGGCGTGGACTTCGGATAAAGAGCAAGTCGACGTCTGATTCAACCCTGCACACTAAGTCTTCCGATACACGTACTCCTCGACCTCAACGAAGAGGATGATGAGGTTCACATCGAAGAACCTTTACGGCCGATGTGGCAAGACAAAGAAATGTGCAATGAGATAAAAATAACACGGTTAAAGAAGATGTGATGGCGGATGTCATGAAATACGTCGACAGGTTAAATTTGGAGAATGAAAAATTTGCTCACCATGGAGCACGAAAAATTATAAATCGTGAGGGAAATTGCAGATGCGGCAAAGATAAAAGCCGAGGCCTTGAGAACACGAGAATTTCAAAATTATCGCGAGCTTTACTTATCTCCACACAATCATCTCACCGGTGATGCATTGGAATTCGTTTTTAAACAAAAAAATGGATCTTCGACGACAACACAGGTGGTAGATTGTAGTTTTTTATTTTATAAATTATGTACTTTCATTCAAAATTATGTAATGAAGTTTATGAAATATCATTATTTATTTTATATCGTAATGTCTTTGAAATAATTAAATTATGTAAATTAAAACAAAAAATAAAAATATAAAAGATAGAGGGTTCATGTAGGTTGAATGTGGGGGTTTGTGAGTTAGAGGGGAGCTGAAAGTGGGAGATGATATGAATGCTGATGTGGTAGTGGGAAACTCCAAGAAACTCCGGGTTAGATGCTGATGGTCTAAGCATATACCACGTCTTTAACATATAATGTGAAAAGAATTTCCCCTTTTTCGCCCACAATCTAAACAGGAACGGACCCAGGATTCAAAATGGGTGGTAGCACTGTCTCGAAATATCGAAATTTACACCACGTGATTATAGTACCGCCTCGAAAAATTTGAAATTTACACTACGCGAACAAAATTGGCCTATGTCTCGTGTCATCGCCAAATAAGGGCAGCTCCGCCCCCGAATCTAAATCAACCTACTAAATTAAGATCAACACAGCAGAGAATTTAGAGTTGTATGTATGTGTAAATATGTTTACTATCAAGAGAAATTACATGGAAATGACTACGCATGCTCAAATGAAAACATAAATGTTTACTATTTTATTTTGACTTTTAAACAATATGTTAGACTTAGCATATTGTACTGGAGTTGTATTTATGATTAGATTATCGAGTACTTGTCGCTCGCTTTGGTTCAATCTATTATTAAAAACATGTATTTCTATATTTATTACGTTATGTTATGCTTAATTAACCATGAGATGTTTCTAAATCTTCTCATATGTGCTGTGCACGGATCATTCAACTATTACAATATCAAACACACTTAATTATGACATAAATGATAGATCATTATGTGTATATGCTTAATGTGCATGCATGTTAGAGCTTAAAAAAATTAAAACTTGGTGATAAAGTCGTAAATATGGTCATTGATATCTTGTGGCTTCTCTTGGTTAATGAAGTGACCAACTCCTTCCATGACCACCACTTGTTCTAGTCCGGGCACTGATCCCTTGAATCCACCTTTGTGTATGTACTCTTTTATTCCTGGAAAGTTATACGTCAGATCTATATCTCCAACTACGAATTTCACCGGCACAGCCGATATCTTACTTCCCGTCCATGCACCACATAACTCCCAGTTTCTGCAGTTCAATTCAAACAATCGATCGATGCACTCATGAATTTTGAAATCATGCAAGCAAATATATATAGCAAGATCGATCGAGTAGGAGGTACTTACAAATCAAAGCAACGGTAGTAATTAAATGGTCCGGTAAAACCTGTGGACTGAAATTTGGATGCATAGTAGTCGAGGTCTTGATCGGTGAACCAAGTTGGTAAGGTGTATGGAGGTGGTTTAAAGTTGTTTGCAAAGTCTTTAGGCAGCATTGGTGGGTTTGGATTTCGTTTCAAATAGAAGGAGGCTAGTAACTTTTTCGTATCAACTTTTGCAAACTCTTCTTCCCACCCAATTTCCTGTAAACATATACATATCATATATGTTGAAATTCCTATCAGTTATAATGTAAATATATAAAACACTAACATGAATAAAATCCATAAAAATAAAAGACTAATATCCATTAGTTATTATTTTGTATCATATATTTATCGCTACCTGTATAGTATAAATAGCACTTGGCTAGTAATTTAATAATGCTTAATTAAAAAATATATTCGTAATAATATTAATTAATGCATAAATCTATTTAACACATTTTATTTGCAATGTGATAAAAGATATTGTCTGTTGTGAAAATAATTCTATCATTTAACATCACAAAATAATGTATCTATATATAGGTGTTATGGGCTTATGGCTGCTTTTTAACATGAGGCCATGGGAGTTAACTGTAGAATTAAACGACGGACCTTCTGAGTGTAAAACCTTAAATAAAGGATTACTAACATAATTTCCAAAACTAAGCAATGAATATATCGAAACAAATTTACATAAATGAAAGAATTAATTAATATACTCTTTATTTTATTTTTGTTCCAACATATATATAGTACAGTCCTTCGCATTAAAAAAGTAAATAAATTCTATTCACAGTTCGCATACTTTTAAATCATGGATATATATATATATATATATATATATATATATATATATATATATATATATATATATATATATATATATATATATATATATATGCAAAAGTTCAAACGAGAACTGTTTTTCGTACGAGAACCAATCTGAGTCGTCCAATTCCCCCTCCTTTAATGTCATTGCCCACCCATGAATTCCTCACATGCACCCTGTCATACTTGATCCCCTCCACACTCTCCATCCATGAACTTCGCATATCCAAGGAACGGCTGAGATTGGTTCTCGCAGTTCTCGTACGAAAAACAGTTCTCGTATGAACCAAGGAGGGTTCATGCGAAAAGCTTCTTATTTGCGAAAAGTGCGAGAAGCAATATCAACCACTGATTTACTTTTGATCTTATGGTTCACATTAATAATAATTCTTATTTGTATTTTATTAAAAAGGGTAATTTAGTAAACATAAAATTTTCTCTCCTTTAATCAATTTTTTCTCTCTCATTTAATAAATATTTTCTCTCTCCTATAAATAATATTTTCTCTTTCTAATAAACTATTTTCCAGGATTTACGAAATTTACTTTTATTTTTTATTAATACGGTGTTGAAAACAGAACACTACGTGGGACTTATAAATTTTCGTGATATATACTGTTCATTGATGAATAAACCGTAGGATTAACAATCTTTTTTGACATTGTATTTTTATTACTGCTTTTTGTTTAGTACTACATGTTCATTGATAAATATGTAGATAATAAATTATTTCTTTGATTAGTGAATAAAATAATCATAACCATTAATTATTATAAAATTCGATATTGAACAATCCATGCACAGAAAATAATTCATTAACCATTAATCATTATAAAATTCAGTATTGTACGAACCATTAATCATTATAAAATTCAATATTAAACATTACATGGTCTTTATATAAATCTAAGACCAATCAGAGTGTTCAATACTAAAATATTGCATTTAAATAATAACACATATACAAAAATATTTAGATAAATTTAAGACTAATTAAAGTGTTCAATACTAAACATTGCATTACACAAACACAAAAATATTTAGATAAATTTAAGCCTAAGTAGGGTGTTCAATCCTGACATTGCGTTAAAACAATCCACGACAAGTAAACAAACTACTAAAATAAAACTAAGATTAATAAAGGTGTTCAATACTAAATATTGCATTACACAAATACAAAAATATTTAGGTAAATCTAAGACTAATTAGGGTGTTAAGGCTGGCAATTTCGGTCGGGTTCGTGTTATTGGGTTAGTGTCATTCGAGTTCGGGTCAGTTTCGTGTCGACCCAATTTCGACCCATTTCGGGTCGTGTCACTTTTTTCGTGTCGGGTTCGGGTCGTGTTTCGTGTCAACCCTTTCGGTCAAAAGTATTTTGACTAGTCCTTTTTTATTTCCAATTATGGTTTTCGAATACGGGTTTCGGGTACGGTTTTCAATTACGGTTTTATGGGTTTTAAATACGGTTTCGATTACGGTTTTCAAATTCGGTTCTTGTCTATTTCCAGTTTTCTCTACTAACTAGTGATTAAAATATTAAATATCAATACAATTTAATAGCTTTAATACAAAGTAGTAGCTAGTGAACAACCCATGAACTAATATAACCTAAAGAAAATTAACCAATTTTAAAAATCAAGTCTTTTTTCTTCTTACCGTTGTATTCGTAGAAGGAATATCGGATTGGGTGGGTTTCAATGGGTCTTGATTTAAATTATCATCAATATAATATTGTTTAGGTTTAAATCTTACCAAGTTGACAAACGTCAAAATACCAAAACTCCAAAACAATATACTTAAAATAACAAATAGCAAAATGATGTAATATTTGTTTAGGTTTAAATCTTTTATTGTTTATTTAAGTATTTGGCTTTTCAAGGTTTTGTACTTTTATTTATCAGATTTTATTGCCTAAGATGTCACACCTTCATTTGAATTCACAATCTCCTTTTTGAAATGTTAATTTTAAGTATTAAAGAAAATTTTATAATTTTTTTACTCTTATACGGGTCACTTTTGGGTTGTCGGGTTGACCCTAACCCGACCCATTTAGTTTCGTGTCAACTTCGTGTCGACCTGGTTTTGACCCATTTCGAGTTCGTGTCGGGTTCGTGTCACTTTTTTCGTGTCCGGTTCGGGTCATGTTTCGTGTCGGGTCAGGTTTTGCCAGCCTTAGTGTTCAATACTGACATTGCACTAAAAGAATAATACAAACACAAAAATATTTAAATAAATTTAAAACTAACTAGGATGTTCAATACTAAACATCGCATTAAAACAATCCCCGACCAGTAAACAAAACCACTAAAAAAAAACTGTGTGTTAACCAGACCACAGTAACTCAGACCCATAAAAATTAAAAAAATATGTTCAAAGTGTTCTTACCTCATCTAAATATACGATACATAGGGATGGTAAAAAAACCCGAAACTGATCGGAAAAACCGAAAACCGACATAAACGGGGCGGGGATGGGGAAAACCCGATTATTTAAACTAGGATGGGGACGGGGACGGGTTTGATGATCCCCGCCCCGATTACCCGATAACGGCCCCGATTATAAGTTAATACTAATTCTTTATATATATTAATATGCATAAAATTAATTTTAAATAGAAAATATACAAATTTTTATACATTTTCATACAACCTAATTTTAATCGTTGTCTATATTTGAATTGTTTGGTTATGATAGTTTTTATGCATTTAGATTCTTTAAGACTTTAATTTAGGTTTATATATGTTTGTATTCGATAATGTTGTATAATTTAATATCATTGTATTCTAAAACTTGTGGTAAATTCATAACCCTCATGATCCACGTAGTGAAAAATCACAGTTCTACTTTAACCGGTATATTTACGGTGAAAATTACAAATTTTATTACATGTTTTATATTATACGGGGATACCCGTTCCCCGCGGTTTTCCCCGATTACCCGACGGGGATCCCCGTTTAAATCCCCGCGGTTTTTTAAGCGGGGATGGGGGGACCAATCCCCGTCCCAAATCCGCCCCGTTGCCATCCCTAACGATATATTCTAAGTCAGAAAGTTAAAAAAAATAAAAACAAAAAACTAGGTAGACTATAATTTTGATTCTAACCAAGACCACCTGTCGATATCATCGGCGATGGGTGTGTTTTAAACGAGGGGTAACCAAGATCTGACCTGCACCGGCGGTGGGTTTGTTTTAAACGAGTGACGACCAGAATCTGACCTACGCCGGCGGTGGACAGTAGGGGTGTAGTGACATTATATCTATGAGGCGGCAAGGGCAGCAGCGACTAGTGGATGTCGAGAGGTGGGACGACATCGATGGCGGCGGCTGCCCTAGATCTGAACGGCGACATGAAAGGGCGATGGTGGAACGACGGCGAGGGCGGCGGCTGCTCTAGATCTAAACAGCGATATGACGCACTCACCCACCGTGAAGGGCGACGGTGCGACGAAACCCTAAAGCGACGGTGACAAGATGCTTGAGGGTGGCAGCGGCGTTAGGCGGCGAGGAACCTTAATGCGACGGCAGCGGAGTGGACGTCAGTCCTTGACATCGGCGGCGGTGGTGAACCTCAGGGAGGGATGAGCCGGCGTCCATATGGAGGGTTTTTTTGATTTTTGGAAAAATGAAACCATATATGTATAGGAGAGAGAGAGAGAGAGAGAGAGAGAGAGAGAGAGCACACGTCGAGATAGGGGGAGAGATGGAGAATAGGTTTGTTAAATGTCTACATTACCCCTTTTTAGAGTAACAAAATACCATTTGATATACTCCCTAATTACAATATTGTCACATAAGCTAATAATCATTGAGTAATTAATTGTATGGTCCAGATTATTTATCGTACTTTTGGTAAATAAGGTGCTTTTCGCATAAACCCTTGTATATATATATATATATATATATATATATATATATATATATATATATATATATAGACAAAAGTTCATGCGAGAACCGTTGTTAGCGCGAGAACCGCGAGAACCAATCTAAGCCGTCCAATTCCCCCTCCTTCAATGTCATTGCCCATCCATGAATTCCTCACATGTACACTGCCACACCATAACCCTCCACACTCTCCATCCGTTTAACTTCCCATATCCAAGGAACGGCTGAGATTGGTTCTCGCGGTTCTCGCACTAACAACGGTTCTCGCATGAACCCTCCCCTATATATATATATATATATATATATATATATATATATATATAGGGGAGGGTTCATGCGAGAACCGTTGTTAGTGCGAGAACCAATCTCGGCCGTTCCTTGGATATGGGAAGTTAAACGGATGTAGAGCGTGGAGGAATAAAGTGTGGCAGGGTGCATGTGAGGAATTCATGGGTGGGCAATGACATTGAAGGAGGGGGAATTGGACGGCTCAGATTGGTTCTCGCGGTTCTCGCACTAAGAATGGTTCTCGCATGAACTTTTTTCTATATATATATATATATATATATATATATATATATATATATATATATATATATATTATTTTTCTTCCACGCGTTCCTTAAAAATTGTGTATATCTTTTACCAATTAATTATTGATATTTATAAACAAACATAAATATATATTTTAAGTGCGAAAAAAACAGAAGATCATAATATTTTCGTATTTATAATTGTAATTTTTTGTATTTTTAAGTGCGTACAAAATTATATTTGTTTACACTTAAAAGTGTAAAGATTAAATCTTCGTACTAATTAAATTTCTCCGCGCTTCACTTGAGTAGAGAAATGCGAAGAAATATGATGTGAAAAATTGATGTGTACGTCTTTAATTGTAGACAAACTTAATTTCTTACATACTTTCAGATGCAATTTTTTTCCAATGATTATAAGTTGGAACATTGTTATGGTACTCACACTTAAATATGTGGTTATTATATACACATTTTAAGTGTGAATAATTTGAAATTTTATGCACTTTTGAAAAGTTAGGACCCTGAGAAGAATCTCGTGATGATTTCACCGTTCTTTAAGTAGCACCGTCGCCAACCGTTACATTATATCTTCTTACAGTAAGCATACTTCTTGAGTAGTACTATGGTGCACGTGTCCCTCGTGTTAAACAACCTTTAACTTTTCCACGTCTTCATGTCTATACTTGTTATTAGAAAACTAACCTTTTCTCATCTTTTAAAAAGGTAGAAATTAAAGCCAAACAGATCGATCGATGAGGTTTTTATATTACAATTCCTCTGTAATATAGATTTTAGAATATAAGTTGTGTTTTTACATTTAATTTAGTTAAAATTTTATATAGTTTTATTTCTTATAAGTATATGATAGATTTAGTAAATACCCTTTTATGTATATAAAAAATATAATTTACTCTAATTCCTTTAAGCATTTCTTCAACTACTCTTAAAGTGTGTGTTCTTGGTGTTTTCACTCATACGCTATTGCTCTAACATTATTGTTATTGTGTGATTCGCTTCAATTACTATTGACAGTTGATACAATTAAAATATTAAGCTCTTACAATAGATATGACAATATTTAAGAAACATAAAGATGAAACTTAGACTTTGCAAATGATAACCAGATCGTCTTGTAGCCGGCCTAACGGTACCGGGTTTATTGGAAAAGGTGTATATATCATGATTCTCGGTTATATTCTTCTCATGGATAAAGATGTAAACTTAGGATTGATTAGGGTATATTTGTGTGTGTGTGTGTTTAGTTGTATAAAAAAAACTTTAGAAGTGATCAATATGAAACAAATAAAATTAAGAAAACTGTTTGCATCAAGCTGTCTCTCTTGAAATAACTTAACCATAAGTCTAGATTAAATTATAAAAAAATTTAAAAAAATATTAACATTAATTAACCTAGCTAGCTAGCAATTAATTAAGTTAGAATATCCCTTTTGTCTATATAAATATTTAACAAAAGAGATCGAATCATATATATCATAATCTAGAAAAAGGAAGATAACAAAGTAACGATCCGTTTTTACCTGGAATCTGCATACGTAGAAATCTTCACCATAAACCTTTCGCATATGCTCAACTGGTTTGACTGAAGGATTCCTAGGGTTATAGACGACACTCAAGTTGACCAAAGCTTTGACCCGGTCCGGCCGGAAAAGACAAAGGTACCACGCGATTATGGCACCCCAGTCATGACCAACCAAATAAACCTTCTCTATCCCGTACGAGTCCAGCAAGCAAACCAGGTCTCCGACGATGTGGAAAGCCGTGTAGCTGGCGGCGGAGGGCGGCACATCCGTATCTCCAAACCCACGAAGGTCAGGGGCGATGGCCCGGTAGCCTTTGGAGGATATAAACAACATCTGGTGGCGCCAAGTGTACCAGAGCTCCGGGAAGCCGTGGATGAACAATACGGCGGGCCCTTCTCCGATCTCGGCGACGTGCATATTGATGCCATTTACTTTAATGTGTGTATGTTGTATGTTCTCCATGTGTATTTTCGTTTTGTTGATGTTGTTGTTGTTCGGAACTTATAAGGTGAACTTAAGCTCCAATATTGACTTTTGTGGTCGGAAAGGATCGTGTATTACTGTGCGCGGGGTAGGCGAAATGACAGGCGATGCTTTAAGAAGTAGAAAAAGAAAGGGTGTAGATTGAGAAGTTAAAAACCATAAGGGTCGAATTTATAAATATGTAAAGGTTCCCTCTAGCCAATGAGAAGGGACTATATGGGAGTTCAATAATGACTCCCTCCAATAGGAGAAAAACCGACA
Organism: Pulicaria dysenterica; assembly: GCA_947179395.2. Taxonomy (NCBI): domain Eukaryota; kingdom Viridiplantae; phylum Streptophyta; class Magnoliopsida; order Asterales; family Asteraceae; genus Pulicaria; species Pulicaria dysenterica. The sequence continues at coordinate 71,296,680 of OX359288.1, read as the reverse complement.
ATAGCGTTAAGGCAACACTTTTTTATAGTTTTTAAGCTACTTATGTCAAAGAAAAAGAAAAAAAGAAAAAGGAAAACGGAAAACGAAAGGAAAAAAAGAAAAACGAAAAACATGAAGTAGGTACATTTTAATATTTTATGAATAATTTTTTTATACAACTAAATACAAACAACTATTTAATTTTACATAATTACATCATATGATTATTACAAAGATTTAAATCCGCAATCTTAAGGTTGAATAATAATCTTTTTCAAACATAATACTGTTAGCCAATACCCTTTGATATACTTTATAAAATTATAGACAAAAGAACTACACTACAAGAAAAGTGACTTTTAGGGACCACAAAAGTCGTCGCCAAAAATCAAAAAGTCGTCCCCAAAGGTTTTTAGGGACCACGGTCATCCCAAAATCGTCTGTGTCTAAAAGTCCGTCCCTGAAAGTTTCTTATGACACCACTTTGTGTGGTCCCTAAAAATTTTCATCTTTTGACACGACATGTCGTCCCTAAAACCGATTTTTTATTTTAAGAATTATTTACTATTATTGACACGACATGTCGTCCCTAAACTAGATAGATTAGATACATTATAATACATTCCGAAAGTTAAAAAAAGTACTAAATAAACATAAAACGTGAAAAAAGAGATTAAATAATCGTAACGGATATCATCAATACTCAGAACACAGTGGAGGTGTTGATGCAAGGGAGCGTAAATGTGATAGCATACATAAGACAAGATTGTATTTCTTGTTTAAGTTATCAATCAATATTGTATAGTAACACCTAAAGCCAAACCCACTTAACATAAAGTAAACGATTATCCATATTTTTTTATTAATATTAATGCATTTAAAATAAGAAAAAATTACAGTCAAATGTAAAAAATTAGGTGTTATAACTTTCGTTCAAATCTATATATTTGGAAATGTGAAAATTGCAATAAAAAACTACATTTATTAACGTAGGGAAAAGTTTAAATGAGAATGAGAAATTAAATAAGAATGGGAGACTCAATCTCAACCGTTCATTTTGTAAGTGAAATTCATAGATGTAGAGCGCGAGGGAATAGAGTGTGGCAGGGTGCATGTAAGAAATTTATAGGTGGGCAATGACATTGAAGGAGGGGGAATTGGACGTGACATCTGTCACCAAATCCGGTTAGTTACATCAACCGCGTCTATTGAAACCATAATTTATGCTTTGTTGAGAACTAATTACTCATGAACCATTGTGGTTTGGTTTTATGCTCGTATACATTTTAGACAATTTCTTGCATTTCTAGAATATTAGTTTAGTATTAGAAATATTATGTAAATTAGGTTTAGCTTAAGTTGTACTTTATGCTTAGTTAAGTTTTTTTTTAATTATTTGCACTAGAAAGCCACAAATCGCCAACTTATATTAAAAATAATAATAATAATAATAATAATAATAATAATAATAATAATAATAATAATAATAATAATAATAATATATATATATATATATATATATATATATATATATATATATATTCGGCCATATATATATATCTAGGATAGGTTATTTTTGAATTTTAGATAAATACTGAATTTAAGGATATGTATTATCTAGTTTCCAAATTAAGTTAAGGCTTATCCTTCCTATATATAAGCTAATAAATCAAACCCTAGCCCCATAAACCCATTATTTCGACCTCACCCTCTTGTCTCTCTCTTTTTGCCGTCAAAACACCCCCCTCCCTTCCCTTATTCGATTTCAAGCAAAGAACCCAAGATCTAGGCTTCAAGGATTAGGGTTTTGATCTTTGACATCAAGGTAAGCTTCAATCTTCAACCTTCTAAGTTTTTCTATCATGTTTACTTCTCTACTCTCATTCTTAAGTATTTAGAAGCATGTTGAAATCACCTATGTGTGTTCAAGAAACGGTTTTATGAAGGGTATTTGAGTTTTAGAAAACAAAATACATGTTCTAGATCTTTAAACAACCAAGTTTGATCACTGTTTTTCTGATCAGTGTATAGATCCGAGTTTGGACAGTCATTACGGAGTCTATACATGGCGTTTTTATTCCCATTTTTGGTCTAAAACGTAGAGTTTTGAGTCTAGTTTCTTCACATATAAGGCTTAAATTTTTTGAAGATCATTTGGATAGTCAAAACGATTTTACCGTAAAGGTGCACAAAACTGTCAGTATGTCCGGCAGATTTAGGGTCAAAGTTTTGTTTTAAAAATCCATTGGAAAGTTTGTGGATTCGGTCAAACTTTTTACAGCAGAATATTTGAAGAGTTTAGGATTTTCTGTAAAATTTTCATAATTTTTAGAATTCTTTTAGTATTTTTATAAAATTTATACCTTCTGGTGCGCTTCAGCAGTTAACTTCCTGTCAGTAGTGATTTCCCGTATTTATTAAAAATAGTTACGTTCTATGAATAATTATGGATAAATTATGTAAATTAGTAGAGACACCCAACATTCTGTGGTAAAATTTTGGGAATTTAATTCGAACCTTTAGTTTATTCTAAAATTTTCCAAAGTCGGCTTATCAAAACAGTAACTATGGAATTGGTGGTATTAGGGTTTTGTAGCAACTACACAAGTCTTAGGACTACACAAGTCTTAGGACTACACTAGGGTGATCAAATGTCTATACATGTGACTTATAATACTTGTATATGTTGTAGATCCCGTGCTAGACTCTTTGCAAAGCTAAGTGTTTGTGAAGAAACAAGGTGAGTTTCGTAGCCCCTTTTGCTTATATATTTTTGGGTGAAAATGACACTCCATACATGTTTAAATTGTTTTCACGCCGTGTTAAACTTATTTGTTATTTGGGAGACACATTGTTTGCATGCAATCCAACTATGGATTATCGAACTCTAGTTGAAGACAATTGAATGCTATCCAACTATGGGTTGTGAACCCTAGTTGAAAACTATTTATATGCTATGACAACATTGACCCAACTTATATGTTCCCGGCCGGCTAGAGTATGTTGGAGGACAACACATTTAAACCTTTGGGGTTTTGTTTTACATGCTACACATCAATTGCTACCGAGCTCAGATGTTCGGTTATCTACTATGCTACTTATACAAGTGATATGTTATCATTGTTGCAATTAACCCAAACAATGCTATGTACGGTAATCTAGTATTTTCTTTAAAACCTGCGAACTCACTAACCTTTGTGTTGACGTTTTAGAGTGTTCATTTTCAGGTAACGCTAATAATACAACCTAAGGAAGACTAGAAGATTTTAGGCGGACCTTAGCATGACTCAACGCTTTCAATTCTTTAAGACGTTTATCTTTTATTATTATTATTTTAGACATGAATTACATCGGTTTTCGGGCTTGCATGCCCTGTATCACCTGCCCCGGGTTGTGGGATTTACATTCGCGTAATTTCTATTACTACTTTTGACTTTGATGTCGTGAATACCGACCTTACACGGCACAAGTCCCCTCTTGTGTCGGGGAGCGTCGTGACACGTTGAATTAATTGCATTATTGGTGATTTCTCTATTTTCATATCAATATTTTATGACGATCCTCTCCGTCACACTTCGCGTTTCCGCCTTGGCAGGGTGTGACAGATTGGTATCAGAGCCATTGGTTATAGAGAATTAGGTGGATTGACCTAGACTATAACCTAAGTACCATATGTAGTTGCATAATAGGAACTATGTGTGCATTTATAATTATATGTAATTTTCGAGGTTTGACTACGGAATGACCAACAACTCAAGAATGTCGAACAAGGACTACAACCCATGCATCCTTACTTCACGTGCTGGACTTCTAGCAAAACCGTACCGTGTGAACGGCAAGGGACCCCTTATCAGGGCAACAGCCAGTAAGAGTGTCGCACCGGGTCAAAGGATCACCTACACCATTCCTCAAGAAGTCACAAAGGAACCATCCGACCAATGGTCTTCCAATCAACCACCGAAGGAAGAATCCTCCGACGAGGAACCATTTGAGGAAGAGCCATTTGAGGAAGAACCATCCGAAGAGGAACCCTCCGAGGAAGAGCACTCCGAAGAAGAACCGATAGAAATATCGGGTGATGACTCAAGCGAAGACGATATCGACTCGGATCTCGAGTCCGACGCACGAAATTGACTAGACCCTAGATGCACTGATTTATCTATCTTAACACCACTGCTAGGATATTCCATTTTATTTCAATTATGACGTATCGTTTCTATTGTCATTGTCAAAGCAAAAATCTATGAATAATGTGGTGTTTTATCTGAGTATTTCTCTCTATTTTAGTGCTATATTCAAGTTGGAAACTCGTATGCTCAATGAGATGACTAAATTCCATGAAATTTTGTATGCACCACTTATACTCCTTTGCGGATTAACCGCAACAGCTATCGCTCAAAACACCTCAACACGACATAAAACTATACGTGAGACCTTATGTGATTACATGATTTTATTGATTCTTGTTATAGAAGTTATATTAGGAATGGGAAAAGGGCTGAGTGAATGCTCCAATAGCTATGCAAGAGAAAGAAATATATAGACTCAGAATTCTTGATCTAGCTTTATTGCATGTTCTTGTTTGATTGTTGCCTTAAAGTAGGATTAATTATTCGAAGAACTATGCATTTTGGCTTCTTGCACAGTAGAGTATTCATGAAAGCCTGGACCTTTAGGTTACTGTAGTGTCCCATGCAAGTGGAGCAGCATGTTTAGTAATACCTTATGAGAAACTGTGATAAGCATGGATGCATAGCGTGTGGCCAACGCCATGCACACACGCCTATCACAAGGACCTGTAAGGAAGTACGAGGCATTCTGTGAAACGAGCTACGAATTAGGATACGGGAATCACATGGGATAACAATACTGCTATGACCCCACGAAGCTTGACATGCCCGTACTATGGGTAAAGCTAGCCAACACAAACTATTTGTCCAACCCATCAAATCTATCTTTGTATAGAATATGCCTCCGAAAGGATCAACCGTTAGAATGGCCGCGTGCGTGGCCGTGGTATCGGCACTGGGGGAGATGAAGCAACAAACCCTAACATCACCGACATGTTAGCGCGACAACTTCAAACACTTATTTCTAATATTGTGACCCAAATCGGTAACAACCCCAACCACCAAAACAAGAATACCAACAATGTAGTCGGTTATGGATATCAGTAACTGTGCTGAACACCAGAAGGTGGAGTACGCAACATGTTCCTTGGTTAATAAGGTACTGACAGGGTGGAATACTCGGATTCAGGCCAGAGGAAGGCCTGCTGCTATAGGAATGACTTGGGAAGAACTTAAGGCGTTGATGGAGAAGGAATTCTACTCGAGCACTAAAAATTTAAAAGTTGAATGACGAATTATGGAACTACAAGATGGTGGATGCAATTCATGCCGCTTACATCGACAAGATTCACGAACTGGTAAAACTTGTGCCACGATTGGTTACTCGAGAGTCCAAATGAGTCGAGAGGTACATTGCGGGACTTGTACCCCAGATTCGGGCGATGGTTAAAGCAACCAAACTACCAACGAACCAGAGTGCTATACTGGAAGAAACAACAACAAGAGGGCGAAAGTGGCAATTGACTACGTAGCAGCTAACCCGGTAAGGAAAAGTGTTTGGGTTCTGCATCAAAATGCACTACTTGTAACTATCATCACTACCAAAACATACCGTGTCGACATTGCACAACCTACAACCAATTTGGGCACTATGCAAAGGACTGTAGGACTGAGGGTAGGATGGTGGTCCCGATAAACACTGTGAACCCGACAGGTAATCGGGGTGCATGTTATGAATGTGGTAGTACGGAGCATTACCGAAACGTATGTCCAAGACTTAATCGAACACCTGCGGCGGGAAGAACTAGACCAAACCCACCTTTAGCTATGGAGGGAAACTGGAACCTAGAGAATCAAGTCCACCAAGTCCGTGGAAGAGCGTTTGTCATGGGAGCAAATGAAGCCCGCCAAGATCCCAACATTGTTACTGGTATGAAGTTTAGCATTTTAGACACCGTTTACTTGATAGAGATAACTAATGGGGAGAAAGTAGAAATTAGTAAGGTTGTCTATGAGTGTACCTAAGAGCTAGAGGGCGTTACTTTAGTATAGACTTGATACCTTTTGGGTGTGAGAGCTTTGATGACATTGTAGGGATGGAGTGGTTGTCGAACCTAAAAGCCAAAGTTTTATGTCACGTATAAGTAGTGTGAATTCCTTTACCATGTGGCAAGGAACGTCTAGTTTATGGAGACCGACTGGAAGGAGACATGAGATTACGTATGAGCGCTAAGTCCGTAGAGAAGAAACTCGAAGATATCCCTATAGTTCGAAATTTTCCTAAAGTATTTCCCGACGATTTGTCTAAATCACCTCCTGTTTGACAAGTGGAACTTACCATTGACCTAATACCGGGAGCTACTCCAGTAGCGAGGTCACTATACCGATTGACACGATCGGAGATGCAAGAATTAGCCAGCCAACTACATGAACTACAAGATAAGAATTTCATGCGACCTAGTCATACACCTTGGGGAGCACCCGTTCTACTCGTCAAGAAGAAAGACGGATCGTTCTGTATGTGTATTGACTACCGTGAGTTGAACAAGTTAACCATCAAGAACCACTATCCTCTCCCTACAATAGACGATTTGTTCGACCAACTGCAAGACTCTCGACATTTTTCCAAAATAGATCTTCGATCTCGTTACCATCAATTGCGGGTGCGTGAGGAGGATATACCTAAAACCGCGTTTCGGACCTGTTATGAGCACTTCGAATTCACCGTTATGTCTTTTGAATCGACCAATATACCTGCGGTGTACATGGACTTTATGAACCGAGTATGCAAACCATTTCGAGATAAGTTTTTAATCGTCCTCATGAATGACATACTGATCTATTCCAAGTCCAAGGAGGAACATGAAGAACTTCTGAGGTTAGTCCTAGAATTGCTTAGGAAGGAAAAACTTTACGCCAAATTCTCGAAGTGTGAATTTTGGTTGAATGAGGTGCATTTTCTCGGCCATGTGATTAACGACAACGGAATTCATGTGGACCCCAATAAGAATGGGGCCATTAGCAAATGGAAAAAACCCTACGACGCCATCGGAGATCCGCTCGTTTATGAGTTGGCCGGATATTACCGAAGATTCATCGAGAATTTCTCCAAGATCACCAAGCCACTCACTCTGTTGACACGGAAAGAAAATAAATTCGACTGGAATGAGGAACAAGAAGAAGCATTCCAGAATCAAAAGGATAGACTGTACAATGCCCCGATTCTGACTCTTCCTAATGGTTCGGATAACTTTGTGGCGTACTGTGATGCTTCTCATCAAGGCCTAGGTTGTGTGCTCATGCAGAGAGGTAATGTGACTGCATACGCGTCCCGACAACTAAAGATACACGAAAAGAACTATATCACTCACGATCTGGAGTTGTGTGCTATGGTCTCTGCACTCAAAAGCTGGAGACACTACTTTTATGGTACAAAGAGTATAATCTATACCGATCATAAAAGTCTATAATATATCTTTGATCAGAAGGAGTTAAACATGAGACAGAGGCGATGGGTTGAACTTTTTAGTGACTACGATTGTGAAATTCGTTATCACCCTAGGAAAGCGAATGTGGTAGCGGATGCGCTCAGTAGGAAGGATACTCGAAGCACAATTAGGGGCATCTAGCGACATGAATGCTCCCAACGAAATGTTGTGAGGTTTGGATAAACAACTAGAGAAAAAGGAAGACGGTGGATTGTATTTTGTGAAACGAATTTGGATTCCGCAAGCAGGAAATCTAAGGAAATTAATTCTGGATAAGGCTCATCAGAAAAAATACTCTGTGCATCCTGGTGCGGATAAAATGTATCACGATCTTAGAGATGTGTATTGGTGGCCAGGGATGAAGAAGAATATAGCTACTTATGTAGGCAAGTGTCTGACTTGCTCAAAGGTAAAATCCGAACACCAAAGACCTTTGGGACTACTACAGCAGTCAGAGATCCCTGAATGGAAATGGGAGAAACATAACCATGGATTTCATTACGAAACTACCGAGGACCAGTAGTGGTCACACTTTTATATGGGTCATTGTGGATCGGATGACAAAGACAGCACACTTCTTAGCATTTCGCGAGGACTACAAGATGGAAAAGCTAGCAAGGGTGTATAACAGCGAAATCGTTGCAAGACACGGGGTGCCTGTGTCTATTATATCTGATCGAGATAGTCGTTTTACATCGCGGTTCAGGTAAACACAACAGAAAGCTTTGGGTACTAGGATAGATATGAGTACGGCATATCGTCCTCAAACCGATGGTCAGAGTGAGCGAACGATTCAAACCCTGGAAGACATGCTTAGGGCGTGTGTTATTGATTTCGGGGGAAACTGGGATACATATCTACCATTGATCGAGTTCTCCTATTATAACAGTTATCATACGAGTATTAAGTGTGCCCCGTTTGAGGCCCTATATAGACGGAAATGTCGGTCATCTGTTGCGTGGACCGAAGTGGGGGAAATCCAACTGATTGGGCCAGAAATTATACAAGAGACTACTGATAAGATCTTTCAGATCAGGGAAAGACTCAAGACTGCAAGGGATCGCCAAAAGCGTTATGTCGACAATCGGCGGAAACCCTTAGAGTTTAATGTTGGTGACCGTGTGTTGCTGAAAGTATCGCCTTAGAAGGGCGTGGTACGCTTTGGTGTGAAAGGGAGACTAGCGCCGAGATACATAGGACCCTTTGAAATTATAGAGCGGATTGGCCCGGTAGCCTACCGGTTAAAGCTACCGCAAGAATTCAGTGGTTTACACGATACATTTCATGTATCGAATCTAAGGAAGTGCCTAGCGGACGAGAACCTACAAGTGTCGCTTAATGAAATCAATATAGACAACACTCTACACTTTGTAGAGGAATCTGTAGAAATCATGGATCGGGAAGCTAAACGCCTAAAGAGGTGTAAAATCCCAATACGTCAAGGTTCGATGGAATTCTAAGCGGGGAGCGTCGTGACACGTTGAATTAATTGCATTATTAGTGATTTCTCTACTTTCATATCAATGTGTTATGACGATCCTCTCCGTCACACTTCGCGTTTCCGCCTTGGCGGGGTGTGACAGGACGGTTAGGATTGAGTCTTCTACTCTCATTTAATTTAAGGTTCTCATTTGAACCTCTCACTGTTAGTGTATACAACTATTTAAATTTTCTTATTTTTAAGTGTGAAACATTTATAAATTAATTCTAAAATTACAAAGTTTACAGTTTTAAGTGTGAATTTCTCTTATTAACTATATAGTACTAATTTTCTACATTTAAAAATACGAACTTTTAAAAACAAATATACATATTCCTTAGGGTCTAATTCATGAAAATGTATCAAACTTGTCATCTTTTGCTATTGTGTATATCAGATTTTCAAAGTTACCATTTAATGTAATGAACTTTTAAAAGTTATCATTTAATATATCCAACATGCTATAACAAGTTACATGCTGATGTGACAAATGTTTTGCTAACATGGATTATAACATGGCAAGTGACATGACATATCTAGTTAAAAAATAATTCAAAATAAAACTAAAAGTTTATTTTCCTAATCTATATATATATATATATATATATATATAGAGAGAGAGAGAGAGAGAGATTATATATATATATATATATATATATATATATATATATATATATATATATATATATATATATAATGGATCAACTTAGAACCAGCTCTTAAATATAGAACCTAAAGACCCAATTTTAAGCCCTTAGATCTGAAGATTAAAGGCTGAGATTTAATACTATTAAAAGATTTTAAAAAATCACTTAATTAATATACGGTCAGCTTTCAAGGGTAAATTTGGGAATTAACACAACTTATTTCTCTCTCTAATAACCTCCTCCCCCCAAAATTTTGCTTCCAAATCTGAACTTCATCCTCTCCACAGCCTTTCCTGATCGTCACCCTCAACAACGACCTCCAAATCTTCGGTTCTACAAATCACGACGAGTGATTCTCGAGTTTCTGAGGCGGTGAAGCGACGCAACCCACCATCTCTCTCCATGTTTTTGAAGTCTAGGTTGTTTGAAGTCAACTTTTAACTCGTCGGAGCCTGTGACCACGCACCGCCAACTCCGGCGACACTTCTGTGGACGAAATCGTAGAGTTAACAAGGAGGTGCGGTTTTTAGTTATCTGGGTTGCATTTTTCAGTAAGTTCTTGTTTGCATTTTCATTTTTAACTCTTCTGTACACTCATTTAGTAACAATAAGATTTATGTATCATCTTTGGTTTTTGCATTTTGAGTAATGGATATTGGGTTTGCACTTTGATAATGTATATATTTTGATTTTGCATATAAATGTTTGCATTTTCATTTTTTACTTATCTGTACATTCATTTAATAACAATAAGAATTATGTATTATCTTTATTTTTTTGCATTTTCAGTGATGGATATTTGGGTTTTGCATTTTGATTATGTATCATATTGATTTTGCATATGAAAGTTTGCATTTTCATTTTTTAGTAATATGTACATTCATTTAATAACAATAAGAATTATGTATCATTTTTGGTTTTTTCATTTTTAGTGATAGATATTGGGTTTGCATTTTGATTATGTATCATATTGTTTTGCATATGAATGTTTGCATTTTCATTTTTTACTCATCTGTACATTCAGTTAGGGATAGATATTGGGTTTGTATTTTTATTATGTATCATATTTTGGGTTTGCATATGAATGTTTGATTTTAATTTTAATCTATTTTGATTTAGTTGTATATTTTCTGTTTGCATTTTCGATGATTATCTCTACCTCTTCTGTTTTAATTTTTCTAATGTGCATACACTTTGCATTTCTGAATTTGCATTTTTTGCATTTTCAGACATGCATTTTTTGCATTTTCAAAACTAAAAAAAAAATTAGAAAACATGTCAAACCTAGTCTTGAATTAAAGAGTATAAAAACTGAATTTAAATATATAATTTTCTTGCTTAAATTCTCAAAAGCAAATGACTTATGATTGATACAAGAATTAGGGGGTGGGTTTTTTTATAAAATAAAATGTTTTCAGAAAAGCAGATTATTTGGGTATATGCTGCATTTGAGGCGTGAGTAAAATGAAAGAAATGTTAATTTCCTATCTTACACTTTAAAATGATTGGCTGAGATTGGTTCTTTAGGTTCTATATTTAATGATGGTTCTATGTGGATCCTTACCCCCTATATATATATATATATATATATATATATATATATATATATATATATATATATATATAGAGAGAGAGAGAGAGAGAATAGATCAGCATAGAACCACCTCTTAACCATAGAACCTAAAGAACTAATCTGGACCGTTAGATTATCTAAATAAAGGGCTGAGATCAGTCTTCAATTTTCTATTATAAAAAAAGGAAACTAGCCAATCTTATTAACAAACAAGGGCATATTTGGAACTAAAAAAAAGTCTCCCTCCTCTCCTATCGTATCTCTCATTTCTCTCTCATGCTACAAACAAAACTCCAGATGCATCTCTCTCTCTCCTGCTACAAACAAAACTCGAGATGAATGTTTATCAATCAACAAACGTCATGAAGCCCTCCTCATCGTTTGATTTCTCCTCTTGTGTGTTTTGGTTTCTTTTTCATCTAGATTGTGTTTTAGTTTTCTTCTTCATCTAGATTGTATTTTGGTTTTTTCATCTCCATTGTGAACAAGAAGTAGATGAGATTCTGCATATTTGAATTTTTATAATGAAAATGCATATAATTTTGTTCTTAAAATGTAGATGGATACATATAATGTTTATATGTTTGTACGAAAATGTATTAAAATGCAATTTATACATTTTTATGGTGAAAATGAACATGCAGATGATATGCATTTTGGTTTCTTTATACTTTGTTGGTCTATGTTCCTTTCTGATATAAAAATGAAAATGATGAATTTTGTTTCCATATCATACATTCATGTTCACAACAGATAGCATTTTCTTAGAATTACACAACATGATTATTGTAGTAGTCTTAAATTCGTTCTTCAATCATAGATGTGAAGATGTTGCTTGAATAAGATAAAGGGTTTTGATTTTGGGTTTTGATGTTGTTTTCTGCATTTTCAGTATGTAGCGTTGAAATGCATATGATTTCTGGTTTGCATTTGGCTTTGTGAGTTCTTCATCTCGATTGTGGTTTCTGCATTTTCGTCATACTGGGTTTTGATTTCTGGCTTTGATGCTGTTTTTTGCATTTTCAGTATGAAACTTTGTATACAAATGTATAGTTTATACTAATATGTAGAGAGATTCAGAATCTTTATCATTTTATTTGAGATTTAGCATTTTCAGTTTTTAATTATGAAAATGCAGAGATGTTGGAAAAACACTTTGTTTTGGTCTGGATCTACATCTTCGTCTAGAAGTTAGCTTTTTTCAATTTTACAATGATATTCATAATGTAGTATGCTGTTAAGAATGAAAATGCAGATATGTTTGGAATCACAACACTTTTTTGGTTTTAGTAAAGCATTTGGATTTTTGTGTTAAAATGTAGTTATGGTATCGTAATCCTTGTATAAAAATATATAATTTATACCAATTTTGTGTAAAAGTGTATAGTATATACTATTATGCAAAGACATTCAGAATCTTTATCATTTTCTTTGAGACTTAGCATTTTAGTTTTTAATTATGAAAATGAAGAGATGTTGGAATTACAACACTTTGTTTTGATCTGAATCTGTATCTTCGTATGGGATTTAGCATTTTCAATTTTACAATGGATAGTCATAATGTAGTATGCGGTTAAAATTGAAAATGTAGATATGTTTGAAATTACAATACCTTGTGTTTGGTTTTGGTAAAGCGATTGGATTTTTGTGTTAAAATGTACTTATGGTGTCATAATCCTTGTATAAAAATGTATAATGTATACCAATGTTGTATAAAAATATATAGTTTATACTAATATGCAAAGAGATTCAGAATCGTTACCATTTTCTTTGAGATTTAGCACTTTCAATTTTTTATATGATTTCGGGGTTGCATTTTGGTTATCTTCTTCATCTATATTGCATTTTGAGTTCTTCATCTCGATTGTGATTTCGGCATTTCGTCCTTGCATTTTCATCTTTGTATTTTGAAAAAATACAAGTTTTTGACATATGTCAAAGATGAAAAAACTTGTCTTAAATTAAAGAGTAAGAAAAAATATTATTGCTTTGCATTTTCAGGTTGTTTGTTTGTTTCATTTTTTATGTGAAAATGCCAATTCAAAATTTTTTGCATTTCCAGATGTATTTTTCTATTGGTTTTTGCATTTTCAGAGTACTTTGTAGTTTGTTTGCATTTCATCTCGATTTCATTTCCAGTTAGTTCTTTAGTTTGTTTGCATTTGATTTGGATTTCATTTCAGATTGTACACATAAATAAAATGCAAATTTCATTGAAAAGTGCATTTAGATTATTGTGTTCAACTGTTTCTTATGATATTGAAAAGTGGAATTTGCATTTTGGGTTTGAATATATATTTTGCATTTTGGGCTGCATTTGCATTAAATCAGATTGTGAAATGTAGATAAGAGTTGTTGCTTTGCATTTTCAGATTGTTGTTTGTTGCTTTACATTTTCAGAATTTGCATTTGCATATGATGTGAAGATGGTATTGCTTAATTTGCATTTATGATATGAAAATGTTATGTGAAAATGTCGTGAAATGCAAACTACAATTTGCATTTATGTATCATGTTGGGTTTTGAATATCATGTTAGTATGCTAACTAGACTAGTAAAATATTGGTTCTGAATATCATGTTAGTATGCTAACTAGACTAGTAAAATTTGTTAGTAAATTTTTAAAATTTTTTAGACTAGTAAAATATTGTAGTTTTTGCATTTCGTCCTTGCATTTCCAGTTACGAGAAATTTTGTAGCTTTGCATTTCAGATTGTTGTTTGTTTCTTTGCATTTTCGGTTATTTTGCATTTTGCATTTTCAAAAAAAAAGTTTCAGAAATATATCAAGTCTGGTCTAGTTTTAAAGAGGATGAAAAACTGAACCTAATGATATAATTTTCTTGTTTAAACTCTAAAAAACAAATGAGTTATGATCATTTAAAGATTAAGGGGGTTTTTTATTTTCAAAATTTGGGATGTCTGGATTGTTTAGAGAAGGAGGCGCGTGGAGATGGTTTAAAATCTATCTTTCAATTCTACCCTTCCATCATATTGCCACGTGTCACAACCAGAAGTGGTTCTTTAGGTTCTATGTTTAAGAGCGGTTATATGTGTATCCTTACCCTATATATATATATATATATATATATATATATATATATATATATATATATATATATATATATATATATATATATATATATATATATATATATAAGACTTACTTTCTTTCTATTTTTACCCATTAAATCAAATTCTATTAACTAATCAAAACCTTCAATTTTAAAATTCTTTAATATTACAAAACAATTTTAGAAATATACTCCCTAAATCGAATTCATATTTTAAATCAATATGGAGGGGTTTGGATGAAAGTTATGAGGGGTTTTTATGAAACATGTGAGGAGCTTTTAAGAAAATGTGACGGAGTTTTATAAAAATTGTATTTTAATGTAATTATTTATGGATGGTTTATAAATTATTTTTAGTAACTTGTGATATCTTTTGTTTAGAGAAATAAATAATTATATATTTGCGATTGTCTTATTTTTATCTACGTTTTGGTATAAATTTTATTGTAATATGACATTTTTAAAAAAAATAGTGTATTCTTAATTTTTTTATCTATCAATAATAGTGGCCGGGTAGGTCATTTTTTGTTTAGGTGAGTGAGTTTTTTTGGGATTATGGTGATGAGCTAAGAGATCAACTTGATTATGCTATTCAAAGTGATTAGTTATTGATTTTAAAACAATTTACAATCTTATTAGAAAGATGTATGAAATATTTTTATAATTATGGTTTAAAAATAAAATGTATCATTAAAAGATAATATATTATATATTTAAAAATATAAATTCAGAGATATAAAGATATATGTTCTTGATGGTTCTAAAACTACTTTATTAGTGTCATTCAATTATCAAATATTTCTTCATTTATTTGAATTTGATACACATGTTATCGAAACAAAGATCATCTTTGGCAGGAATGTTTGTGTTGTTATGTATAATTTCTAGAATGAAAATGATTCAAACAATTCAGTTATGTTTAGATTTAGGGTTCAGATCTAGAGTACAACAAATGGTTTTTGCTCATCGTCGACTTAGGGTTTCAATTTATTGCAGGTTCATCTTCATGGCTTACGATGGTTCGATGATTCGATTAAGGGTTTTTGTTCGATGTTTCTGGTTTCAATCTGATATGTTTGATTTAGGGTTTTTGTTCGAGGACTGATATGTTCGATTTAGGGTTTCTGTTCTCATATGATATGATTCAATATTTTTGGTTCATCTCTTCTTCAGATCTGTTTAGGGTCCTCATTTATTCTTTTAGATTTCAATCTTTTCACTTGTTCATAGTTTAGGTTTATGATGAAGATGAATGTTGTTCTTGGTATATAATTTCTGTTTATCTATTTCTTTATTTGTTGATAGTTTTTTGATTTTTTTCTAAACATGAGTGATGTGGAAATTAATTATTGAGTGGCATATTATAAAAAAATAAAAAATGAATGAAATTATTGGCTACATGAAGAATAGGTTACAAGATACATTATTTGGTAAATTTTAGATTTTGGATACATTAAATGGTAAGTTTTGTAGTTGAGTACATACAATAGCAAAAAGTGTCAACTTTGATACATTTTTCAGTAACTAAACCCTATTCCTTAATGTAGAGTTTTTTTCCTTTTCTAACAATTCTTATATTCAAATTATTTTTGATGATCATAAGCAAAACAATCATTAAAATTCTTACATTTTTTATGAAGAGATAACCCCATAGAATAGTAACCTACTTTCAAATTTGTTTTCCTAAAGTCACTCAAACTTTTTTTGTATACCAAAAACCACTAAACCTTTATTTTTGTTCCAATCCTATGTAATCCTATATAGTTAACTTGCTATAGCAAGTTACCAAGTTACGTTCCATGTTTTTATAATTAACTAAAAACCTAAATATTAAATTAAACACCTAAATTACTTATCAAAATCTCGATGACTTGCTCTCTCGATGAATTCCATTTTTTTCATTTAATTATAAATTAAATAAAGCCAAAATATTAAATTAAACACACCTACATGACTTATCAAAATCTCGATGACCTGCTATAGCAATGCCCTGCACTTGGAAACAAAGTTTGAGCAGACTGGGCTACCGACAGTCGACCATGGGGTGAGACCGTCAGGTCCCCAAATTAATCTGAATTATATTATTTGCTTCCTTACTCTATAAAATCCAAAGTTAGGGGTCATTTGTGCACACACTTTCCATTCTAAATTCTCTCTCTATTCTTTGTGAGCTTTCATTTTCTAAATTTAAAGTGTAATTTCTTGAGTTGTCAACAATATTCTATCTAAAGAACAACTCAAGATCAAGAGTAAGGGTTCTAGAGCTTCACGTATTCATCTTATATTGTTACACACACTTATATCATGTGAGAGTGAAATTTGTAGACACCTTCACCTTGTTGTAAAAAGTGTAGAGAGAACATCACTTGTTGTGATTGTTGAGAGTTTGTTGTTGCGTTCTTGGTGAAGATCTCTTGGTGAGATGTTGCATGAGGTGATCACACTACCTCGTGAAATTAGTGAGACCTTGTGAAAGTGATCGCTACATTTTTAGTGAGAAGTTTTTCCGATGATTTCTTCTGACTAAGCGAGACGTTGATACCGAAGACAACTCTGGATTGTAGGTCAAGGATTGTACATAGATTTGATTCATTAACATCCATCTGAACCACTATACTTTGGATCGTCATTTCTCTTCCCTAACTCTTTACATACTTGCATATTTACATTCTTGAACTGTTATAAATATTTGCTCCCGTTGTGCACAAGTATTAAAATATAAAGTTTGCAAAAAGACAATAACTTAAAATTTAAAGGTGTCATAAAAAGTTAGAAACTATGTAACCCCATTCTTCTTTTTTCTATGTTAATATTATATGATGTATATTTAACACGTATTTGTATGGCACGTTTGACGGGTAAATGGGAAGGGAAAAATACACGGTTGGGACAAGAATAATCAATTATATTTTGTTCACCATTACTTATATAAGATATTCTTTTCCGGGGTTTGTTTTATGATAAACACTACTAACTTACTAGGTGTAAACTAATACTTATTCTTTGAAATATATCTTGTATTCCAGCAGATTGCTTAGAATATTTATTGGTGAAAATAGTTTCTTAGTGGGTATTTATATGGCTAGATAGACAAGTTCTGATACCAGTTTAAGATGCTTAGTAGTATGAATTATTGTTTAATTTTAGATAAGCGTTGTGATTTAGACAATGGTTTTTCCTAAATTTGGCCTAGTATTTATCTATGCCTCCTGATAAAATAAGTAGAAAAGTAAATGAAAATTTTGAAAACAATGGCATTACAGTTAATCTCAATTTGCAAATTGGTATTTCTTAATTAAGATTTGAAGTGGTTTAGTCAAACTTCATTCGGTTTTTGGTATGGCCACACTCTTCAACTACTTCGTAATTATCACGGGCCCATATATATCTCTCAAAATGAGAGCAACATATCCAATCACTAATGCACCACATAGTATTTGGACTATATCCTTCATAACCTCTTGTTATGGTATGAAGTTTGAATATAATCTAGATCTAGCTTGACATCAGCCTTCATTCATTGCTTCTATGCTTATGGACATTTAGAATTAACCATTTAGTCATGGACGAACCTCAACATACTCGCATAGGACACAATGTTTATTATCAAAATGCAATTATCAACACTTTAACTTATCTATCTTCATGGATCTGGCAACATAAACTCAGTCTAGAAAATGCTATTAACTGTTTTAAAGGATATCTATCCTTAAGGAATTTTAAGTTATTACATTAAATGTTTTAATATAAGAAAAGTAAAGAACAGGCTTGCAGCTTGTTATTGCCATAACTATGGTCTAAAGTTACATAATCTTTTTAATAATGCACCAAATGGGACATAAAAAGTTTATAATCATTTTCTTTGGAATTGAATAACAGGCACTTAACTTATAATATATTATAATGTAAAAGGCACTCTTGTACAAATTATAATCCAACCCAAAAACGTTTTAATTATTATCTTGAGCATTACCTTTGTTAGGAGTGTGGCCAAACACATCACCGACGATATTTAGGTCTTAATTTTTTTTTTATAATTTTTCATTGGAAAAACATGAAATATATAGTGTAAATTAAGAACACTTTCAAAAATGCGAATGAAAAATAAAACAAAGAACACTTTCAAAAATACGAATGAAAAATAAAACAAAACGTAAAATTAAAAATAAATGATACATACATAACACCATCTATATCCTATATAAGTATATAACTTAGGGTTATTTGTAACCCATGTGTCATTGCCTATTGAGTATGTAAAATTCAAGCATGAGCAATTAGATAGTGTAGAAATGATGACGTGGCACTCAATCTGTAATTTGGGCTTCTGATCTTGACTTATTGGGCTGTATAGCATTGTGGGCTCTGCCAATTAATGTCTTTCGTTGGCAATTTATGTCCGATAGTCCGATACGCTCCTTGGGCGTCTGTTACTGTGGTGTACCGATGAACGGTCTAGGGCACTACATGTCGTCGGCGTAGAATCCCAACCGGTTAGCCTTCCATTTCCGCACCAGCAAGTGAATCGCCGGTAAGATGCTTCTCCCTTCATCGTCATTAATTGCCCTTGGCGAACGAACACATCTGGTGAGGTTTGCATTTAAAGAATCGATTAATTAGGATTGTTTGCATATTTTGTTTAATGAATGACGTTAAAAGTGACATACGACCGTTCTATGGAGTTGTATATATTCGACATCTTCATGATCCTTCCTCTTCAACTCACCCTTACAGCAGCTCAAATCAACAGCGTCATTGAATAAATGTGTTATGATCATATGTTGCTTGAAACAAAATGAAAGGGGATACGGATGAATATAATCGAATAGATGTGCAAAGAAACTCAGGGAGACAATCATCATGCCCGGTTTTAAAGTCCGTATTATTTGGTAAATCAACGCCTCAAGGTTCTCTGTTATTTAGAATTTGATTATATGACGTAATTGTTGTTTTCTTCAACAAATTAGGCGTGTAATTGTGGGTTTCAACGCCCCATCCTTGTGAATTCGCCATCACATTATCAACCGATCGATATTTACTCTCACAGGATCCTCCATCAGGTATCCATATTACTATTCTTTATAAAGTGATCTTGATTCTGTGAAGTAAAAAACAAATCATGACTAGAGGAGCTATGAGTGTTCTTTTCCATTAATTTTTGTCACTAAGCTAATATGAAGCTACTCAAAAGAATTTCTTCTTCACCATTGACTCTTAATAAAACCAGTTTATGATTCGTAGAACTGAAGCTCAAATTCTTTTTGTAGTTATTTACCTCTTACCAATTGTGATATTGAGAAAAGATAGTTGAACAATTTTTGGGCACCTGATCATTAATGGCATAATTGGTTGGGTTAAGGTTGTACGGCCACCAATTAATAGAGATTCTTGGGTAAGATGAAAATATGCAGTTGAATTCTTAAAATATGCTACTAATCCACAAGCACTACTTGGTATTTTGTAGATTCAATGGAACTGGGTCTGTCATCGCTGTCAAGCAGTTGAATTCTGAAAATATGCAAGGAATCGAAGAGTGGCAGGTAACTCGAAACGTGTACAATCTGTCATTGCATCTATGTACAAGCTCTTTATGCGATTTCTTGACATATATTGCTATTGAATGTTGGTTAAGCTGTCATTTTATAAATGCTAAAACAATTTGAATGAGCATATAAAGGATACAAAGTCAAGTAGAGTGGCTGCAAATACGGTGGATGAAGTTATTTTTAATGAAAAGCTCAAGGCAAAAGAAACCTCCTCTACCAGAATTGAGGGAGGCTCTACACATGACAATACCTCCACCTTGCCATTTCCATTGCCACCTTCATATGTGTATGTTTTTACTATTGTTCATTTGTATGTAACAGAAGTACCTATATTGACATGGGAAATGGTAATTCAAGTTTTATGGCTCTTGTGTATGTATATCTAGACATGTCTGCCTTAGTCCCACAGCATATGCATGATTCAATCTACAATTTTACATACTGTTAAACAAGTTTTCTGATTTGTAGAATATATAAAATACCAATTAGTGCTTGTGGAAGAGTAACGTATCATCTCTGTTGAACTTCAAAGAAGAGCCATAAATTTAGAGTAACAAAACAAATGATGAGAGCGAGAATAACGTTTCATAATCGGAAAATTAATTCCGATCATCAACGACGTCTAACTTTTATTGTAAGCAACTACGTTCTTGAATTAAGCAATCAACATACATTTCGCGTTTAATTACAAAAGTTTTGTACTCTATAAAGCAGAAGGGTGTGAGGAAGAAATGTATTTATTCTTTGCTGAAGAACCAGATGCAGTGAAGTTCCTAATTCTGTAAGTAATCTACTGTTTACTGATTTTTCAGATAAACAATCAAGCTATCTGTTTAGTTCCCATTTTTGTGATTCTCACTAGGTTTCTATTTCAAAATTGTTAGGTCCTAAATTGTGTTCAGTATATTTTAGTAGAGTTTAGTATTATATATGACATTAGTCATAGTTTAGGGTAACTATTGTAAATACCCAAGGGGTATAAATACACCCTAATTCAACAAGCTTTCATTCGTTCCTTACACTGTTTTGTTGGCCGTATTTGCTCTCGTACGTTTTATACATTCATACTACCAAGAACTTTATCATTGTGTTCATGATTGCTTCATTATTCAATTGATACTTGATACCACGGGTCTTATATCAGAGCCTTCTATGGATTAAAGGTCAGTGTTTTCGCTATTTAATATTCTCGTTTTTTGTTCATTGTGACCTAACTGCTCTTCATCTTTTTGATTCAAACCATTAATATTAGTGGTTCTTAATCGAAATTGAGCATCACGGTTTCGTTATATTGTGTTTTTGAGAATATTAGAACCAAAAATTAGTTTTTTTTGGTTTAGAATCAATGATATATTTTTTACTGTATGTTGACCTAATATCAGGTTCGTGTTCATTTTTGACCTGGCCATTGACCCCTGTTCTTGATCATGTTTTAGACTTTAAATGTTAAAATCGTTGCTTGTTTATGCAAACTCTGTGTTAATCGACCACTAAGAGTCGAGTAGTTGTTGATTTGGATTTGAGTTGGTTAGCCCTAGGTTTCGATACTCCTGTTCTTGAATGCAAGACGACTTTTTAATGATTTGAAATCGATATTGTTACCTGAAACTGTTAATAGATCGATGGTTCTTGTTGATTTAATCGACTTTCAGTTGTTGTTCTTGACTGCCTTCACCGTCTATCTTTCCCTGTCTCGCTAGCCAGCCGCCTTCGTCGACTTCTACTTCACGAACACAGCTTCGCAAACCACCTGCTTCACGAACACAGCTTCGCAAACCACCAGTTTTGCGCACACAGCTTCGCAAACTTCATGCTTCGTGAACCATCATCTTCGCAAACAACCACCTTCGCAAACCATCTCATTCATAAACCATCACTTCTCCGTTCAAGCTTCGCCGACACTGTTCGTGTTTTTTTTATGATCGTAGCCGTCTTCCTCACTGTAACTCAATCAGCCCCTTTCTCTCTCACTTGAAATTGGAAGGGTAATTTTGTTTGGGCCATTTGTTGTAAGAATAAATTTTGGGCCGTTGGTTAGAGAAATTGAAGTGGGCTAGTTAGATAGATAATAACATGACAGACCTTGTTTTCTTTTGATTAATTGGTGCTGCAATAGTGCAATTTGCAGGCTTTAGTAGTCAAATTGCATTTCTTTTTGGTCTGCCATTAATTCCGTCGGTTTTTGTTAAAGTTAGTTTAAGAATAATTGTTGCAACCTGTCTAGAAAGTTAGAAAGGGTAATTTTTGTGGGACCATTCATCTTATTAAAACATCTTTTATCCATAGTCGATCAAGTTTCAACTTTCAAGATTCTTTTTAACAATGGCAGATTTGAGTTTTATTAAAGACACAAAGGTTACTGATTCTTGTTTTCATTTTTGGGAGCGTTGGTATATTTCTATTGAGGATATAAACTGTATACGTGGTGCTGTTGGCTTATACAAACTCATAGTTGATAAGAAGTTCACTGCGAAATCACGTGTGTCTCGAGATGGTGATGAGTACTCTTATATAGATTGTGATACCACATTGGTTGAACAATTTCGTACCATTAAACATCATTTAGATCGGAAAAAGGAAGAAGAAATAAGAAAAGAAACTTGTGTTCCTAAAGATTCAAGTGTTCTTCATAATACTCCAAAGGTTGAAAGTGAAAGAGTTAAAGTGGTGGAACTTGAAAAGGAGAAACTCGGTCGGGAAAAGGTTGAAACTGAGAAAAAGATATCAGATAATTTCGAAGAAGAAAATGCCAAGTTGATTCTTCAAATCTCCGAATTAACTGAAAAACTCATGATATCAGAAAACAAATATCATTATCTTGAGATTGAAAAGAGTGCTAAGATAAGAAATCTTGAGCAACAATTGTTGGACACTCAAAACAAGATGATATCTGAAAGAGAGTATATTGAGACCGAAAGAAACAAGTTTGTGCATAAAGTTCAGAAATTGGAGCAAGACTTGCAGACATTCTCTACCCACAAAGAGAAGACAAGTCCAATCACAGTCAAGATTCAACCATTTGAATCATCAAAACCAACTGTCAAGCGTTCTGAGGATACAAAATCTGTTAACACGAAACAGAGTTCTCAAAGTCATTCTGTGACTGGAAATGTGTTCCAATACCATCAATGCTATTCTACTTCAGACCCCTATTTTTCAGAGGTTACTAATCATCTTGCATCAGGTTTTAACAATTCTCAAAAAGCAAAAAAGAGTGCAAATAATTTTGGTGCATTTGACAACTCTTATAATTCCATGAAACCAACTCTCAGAGCTAAGATTTACCCCGGTGAGTCTTCAAAGCTAAAATCAACACACCATACACCAATTTCTAAACCTGCTAACTCTGGTGTGGATGTGCTAGCCGATAAGATACCAAGTAAAAGGGAAATTAAAAGAACTTTGTGGCTTGAGAAAAGAAAGAAAATGTTTGAGGTTAAGAAGAAGCTTTTCCAAGAAAACAAACAAGTTGTATACAAATCTCCTGTTGATAAAACTTGTGTTTCAAAAGAGTTAGGTTCTAATTCTAATGTTCATTCTCATGCTCATGCTCATGTTAGGAAGTATAGATCTTCTAACTTTATTGATTCTTGTTGGGATGCCTTAGATAAGCCTGATGTGAAATATCCATTTAAGGTATATTCTATTAAGCACTTGATAAGGTTATCTAAAGAGAAAATTTGTACCTCTTCTCAAAGAGTGAACACATTTTTGATCAATCAGAATATTGAAAAGGAGAAACTGAATTATAACTACAAGTGGATGCCTAAAAATGAATCTGTAGTTAGTTCTCCTAATCCACCTGGACCCAAACTCAAATAGGTACCAAAATCTGCATAATTTGTTTTGTAGATAAGCCAAGAGACATTCTGGAGCACCATAGTTACATGTTTGATATTTTGTGAAATCAAAAAAACTGTGTGTTCAATACACGAAGAAATTCAAATCTCATGGCTTGGAGAGAGCACAGGATTCCCTAGTATGGCTTGGAGAGAGAACATGATTCCCTAGTGTTCATCAAACACGTCATTTTGTTCAGCATCAGTTCGAGACTGATGATCTGAGAAGCTTGTTTCTGTTTTGTGAGTTATCATTATTTGATATAACTTTTGTGTTGATGATTGTCACTTGCAGGGGGAGCACAAGTCTTCAAGACCCACAAGTATACAATTTTCTCAATAATATTGTTTTTATTCATGCTTGTAGGGGGAGTAAATCAGAAAAAGTTGTACAAAAATATTTCTTTTGTTCTAGTTTCATTATTCAAAAATCCAAAAACACTGGAAAAATCCAAAATCCAAAAACATTAGAAATGTTCAAAATTACTAAAATATATTGTTGTTTCAATTACCCGTGCGTACTGTGTTTAGGCATCTTCTTTACTCCTATGGTCTAGCCAGAGCCGGACACACCTACCCAAGTAGCTTCCTATTTTATAGAAGTGAAAAAAAGAGTGTACATTCATTTTGGAAAGAGAGTTTGAGGGAGAAGTTGAAAAATATTCAGAGAGCTAAGGGTGAGAGAAAGGATCAATAGAAAAAAAAGATCCTCACTAAACAGTGTCAATCTGGGTAGCCGCATCTACTACTGGTTTTATACTGGTATTGAAGAAGACATCATGGACCCAGTGATGCAATGCACTTACCCCACCCATACTCAATTATCTCTTAAAAGATATTTGTTTCAACTTCACACGGAGACTTATCACATAAACTATTGACATCTCACTCGGAGATTGTTGATATTGAAAATAAGAGGACAACTACTCCGGTCCCCAACTTCTTTCATGCACTTATTGAGTCTAGAGCCATTTGATATATTATTTTCTTCTAGGACACTCAGTGGAATCATTTTCCTGTTTTTGTGACAGTGCCGGAACATCTTGAGTAATATCTTATGATATTTACAGTGATAGATGGAAATCCTACCAGTGCTAACATCATGCCAACGCTGAACGTAGGTCACTCAGTTTACTTAAACTGATGTGTTAACGGGAAATCTATGTGATCCCGGTGTTACAACGGATGTATTAATTGTTATATCGTTCTGATAGAGTCATGCTAAAATCAAACTGAAGTCATTTTGCATGTGCATGATGATCATGATGGATCTTGACCATCATGAGGGGGAGAATCAAGTTACAAAAGTGTTACAAAAGAAGACAAAGTTTATTTTGAGAAAGTTAAGGGGGAGCTAATACATCAAGTGCAGTGTGTCTTAAAATTTTCAAAGAGAAGATGATAGTTTTAAAGAGAAGAAGACAACTGTCACAAATTTGAACGGGAGCAAGGTTCTGGAAAAATTTCACATTTTAAAGATCTTGAGCTACTTTCGAGGGGGAGCAAATTTTGTTTAAAGAAAATTTCAAAGGTGGTGAAACAGCCAATCAAACCCTTGAGTAATATTTGTGCGTAATCAAGAAATATTATTCTCGTGTAATGCTCAAAACTGTTCCGGTGAAAACAAAGGAGACGATCATGGTTGTATATTCTGATAAGCATGAGGCTTCTACTGCAATCTCTGATAAACAACCTGATCACTGCTAATGAGTCTTTGAAGATCTCATGAAGACTCAAAACTTCAAAAAACGATCTCCTAAACGTTGAATGCAGAAAGAAAAAGAATCTCTGCATAATCTCAATGGGGAAGATTGTTTTGATGCTTAAAAAGTTTTTTTTTTATTATGCTTAATTGTAAATTGAACACAAAGGGGGAGAATGCTAGGTCCTAAATTGTGTTCAATATATTTTAGTGGAGTTTAGTATTATATATGACATTAGTCATAGTTTAGGGTAACTATTGTAAATACCCAAGGGGTATAAATACAAGTTTGTAAACCCTAATTCAATAAGCTTTCATTCGTTCCTTACACTGTGTTCTTGGCCGTATTTGCTCTCGTACGTTTTATACATTCGTACTACCAAGAACTTTATCATTGTGTTCATGATTGCTTCGTTATTCAATTGATACTTGATACCACGGGTCCTACAAAAATGACAGATCAAAATGATCTCTTTTAGTGTTGATGGAGTAAAGTTCCATAATTCTGCCTTTGGGGTTGAGGTACAATTATTTATGCATTTTATGTATTTTATGGAATGTTTATACAGTTTATGCATACAATCTGTTCGATGAAATGTCTAAATGAAAAATTGCCTAATATTATGTAAGCAAGATCATATTTTGTTGAACATTATGGACTCTTTAATAGGTTCTTAGAAAGATTATACTTTTTGTCTTGTGGCTGTTAGATTATTTTTAATTTAGTTTTTGGTTTGTGGTTTGATTGTATTAGAAAAATAACATTTTAAGATGAATATTATGTTTGTCTAATGAATAAGATTGATTTGATAAAATCCCTAAATGAAAAGTTCTTAATATTATCTGAAGTAACCGTAACCAGTGGGAGAGGCATGATTCGAACCTTTCAAGCCATTGATTTGATCAAATGTCTTTGCCTAAAAACATACTATGATGACAAATTACAGAAGTTTTGTACTCTATAAAGCAGAAGGGCGTGAGGAAGAGATGTATTTGTTCTTTGCTGAAGAACCAGATGCAGATTCATTGTTCATAAAGCTAGTGGAAGAGTTTGAAAGATGCATTCTTAGTTACTTTTCATTTCATTGGAGTAATGCTCATTTCATGATTAGTCAGGTATTTAGTCTTGTATTTATTATGTCTTTATTTTTAGATCTATCTAAATCTGATTATAGGGTGCTTGAAAGGAAGTGACGATTATGTGATATTTGGATTTTAACTTGAACGCGTAACAACAGGCTTTTAATGTTTGAATGATATTTTGCTTTTGATGATCTTATGCTCAATGATAATCGTTTTAGCATTTTTTTTCACATATATCTTTCTTGTCATTATATCCATCAATTCGTTATAGTTAGTTTTATGCCATTATAGCTTTATCAGCTTTAAATAAGTGAAAGAAAAAAAAGTATTTCAAATAGTGAATTGACATCAATCTATATATACATATGTTATGTTTACAGATAAGTTCTTTTCGATATACTTTCACCCAAAAAGATCTCCCATTTTTGGGTTGCCTTGTATTCGTTATTAAAATCATGGTGACCAACTTGGTATTTCTCAAGTAAATTCTGTGTGAGTTTATATTATATTTAGTTTTTGCAAGTACTGTTAGTGGGATATAAATGTTATAATACTTATATTTTCTTCAAAGCAAACAGGAGGATGGATTGATCAGGCTGCAAAACAAATTAGATATCACCTATGATACTTCATTTCTGAATAGCAGGTACATGATGTCTAATACATGAATTTAGGAGAATTAGCACACATTCTTGGCATGTTTATCATTGTTAGCCTAAGTTAAAAAAATGGAAGGCTTCTTCTCTCATTATTTCTATTTTATTGTTATTTTGGAAGCATTGAAATGCAAGAACTTCAGTTAGACAAGAATAGTGTTTACTGGACTGACAAAAATGGTATATTACTGGACTACCCTGGTGTTCTGATGCTTAAATATGGGGGGAGTGATGTATTGCGTGAAGGAGTAAGTTAGTTTTATCAACGGTAGCTTTCGGATACATGTACTCTTCATAGTGGAAGAGCTTCTAAACTTATGTACAACTAATTCAACTTTCTGTGTATAATAAGATCTTTAAAGTATGTAAACACTAGCTTTATATTTAAGTAATTAAGTCCTTTAGTAAATACTTTATTTTTTCTTATCAAAAGTGTTTTTGAATTTCTCCATGATTTTAATTGACTATTCACACATTCATGCTTTCTTCTATTTTATTTAGTGCTTCTGAATTTCCTTTAGACCTATTCTTATTGATTTTGGGATGGGGAGGTCATGATTTTAGGTCAGGAGAATTAAACTCATGCAAGAGATTTAGGTTTCTTAGATTTGAGATTTCTTTTATGTGGTTCCACGACTCTTTTATCAAAGAGTAGCATAAGTGCATCCAAGGAGAATCTGTTCTATTGGTGTTGATTTTCTAATAATGTGATTATCCAATATTACATAAAAAAACTCTCTTTTGCTTTATAATCAGGCATTAGCTGGTTCTGATGCTCAAGAGTCAAGAAAGAAGCTCAAGGGTGTAGTCATGCAAGCTACCAGGTTCGATATAATGATTCAAGTTCAAGCAAAGACAGGTAAAAAACATATAATATCTGTTCAAGATTTCAAAAACAATTCCAGATATAAAACAATTATGCAGTTCTTATGGGTGTTCCTCATAAAGAAGGTTCATCGGTGGCTGTTTTTGGTCTTGGAGCTGTGGGACTTGCTTTAACTTTTCAAAGAATATTTATTGTAGCTTTTCTTTAAACATTTTTATACCTATAAAATGTTAATGGTTTCTTCAATTCATGATCAGGTTGCTGAAGGTGTAAGAATTGCATGGGCTTCAAGGATCATTGGGGTTGATCTTAATACCAACAGATTTGAGCTTGGTAAGTGTGTAAAAAATCAAAAGATTTTGTAGTTTAATAATATGGATACAATTAACTAATCAGATGAGGTTATCATGGTTTCAACAACAAAGAAATTTGGGGTTACAGAGTTTGTGAAGTGTTTGTTTCTTTTTTAACAAAATAATTGGTTTGACCCATGTGACCCATTAGAGATAACATAATCATACGCTATACATGTTATCACTTCATTCTGCAAAGCTTTTTAGACAATCATTTAAAGATTAATTATGTACTACTGTCAATTAAAGATTACTTGAACATATAACCACCTGTTATAATTAGCCCAAACTCACAAAGTATTGGTCAGCTGGATAAATGATTTCAAGTGAATTCCTTAGTTCTTACAATGATTGTAGGAATGTGATTATATGAAAGAATTAGCCAAATCTCACCTTCAGGTCTCATCTCTTGTGGATGCAAAAACAGGGAAGGTTTGTTAAAAGTAGGGATATAATTACTTTTGTATTGATCCTGAAATACTTAATTCTCACATCTATTTAGTGTATTACCTTTTGATTTAAGATTTAGTAAAGTCTGTGGATAATTTGCATTTATCATCAAGTTTTTAAACAATTTTGTGCATTATAGTCGTTAATATTACTGCTTTTGAAAGTGTTTATAAATAGGAATTTTTTAAAATGAGATATTAATTTCAGTTATATGTGAATATGATTTGACTGATTAAATTTGTTGTTTACTCTTATTAGTATCAATGTTGAATACTACAACGTCGAACGAAAGAAACAACAATACTGATAAAGTTAAGTACTATTTATAATAATTTGGTCCTTCAAGTTCTCAAGTCTCAATAAATGGTGTAAATAATTGATGGTTGTAGATTTCCAATTTATGTACAGGGACTCCTAAAGACTTGAAGAATGCAATTTGTAAATATATAATTAGCTCATTACGAGTTTTAGATGTCAATTTGAATACTTATGTTGTTGGCTAAAAATTTTTGCAGACTAAAATCTAAAAGTATGATATTAAGAGCATGAGTCGACTTATTAAGAAAATGAAACTTAAGTTGCTGGATTTAAAGTATTACCATTCTTTATTGTGTTAACCATGATAGTTCAGGATATATAATATGGGCCATGCTTCAATAGAAGCAGATTTATATTACTTATTTTTGAAGTAGTATTTTACACTTTACAGTAGGTATTTTAATATGTTTTTAGTTGAGTTGTTATAGTTAACTGTACCCATTAATCTTTGTTAGGTTACGACCATGATAGTTACAAATATATAAACTGGATCATGCTTCAATTTATTCAGATTTATGTATGTTTGACTAATTTTTGAAGTAGTATTTACTGCAGATTATTTTGGAAGTAATATTTAAATGCAAGACCACATATTCTACATTTAAGGGAACATGACTCTTAACATGGTCATTCCTTTTTTCAGTTTATTTGGATCCAATGAATTTAAATAAAAAGAAGTTTAATAGAAGTCTTGGCATACATGGTTGCCTAATGCCTAACCTTGCTTAGTCAAGTGCTATGCAACTCCTAATATTAGAACATAAATGTTAATTTAAATAGTAGTTAATTGAAATCCTATTTCCTTAGTTCTTCTTCTCGGATCAGCCCACAGAACATTCTCCATCAACAACTTGCATGGTGAGGGAATAGGCATAGAAGTTTTCCTTCTCTTTGACAAATAATCTCCGACTTTCATCCTCTTCTTTGTTCTATATATTGATCTTAGTCTCTTAGGAGTTGATTTAATCTGTAGGGGTTTTATTCAAAACTTCCTTTTATTTGGGGTTTTGATCTTTTTTTTGTAAGCAATTATAAGGAAAATAAGCAATGACAAGGGAAATGAATATGTGGCAGATTTGGCTGGGATTGTAGATTTGAATGGGTAGGTTAATGATCTTTCACTTATAAAGGCCATAAATTATATATTATTATAGGTGGTTTTAATCCGAAGTTAATTTTTACTATGAAATGCAATCCGTAATGATTTGGCTTTATCTTGGATCTTTTCACTCTTCTTTACTACAAAGCATTGTTGTAGCATAAAACAATTTCTTCACTTTCTTGGTTGTAAATCGTGTGCCCTAGCTTAATATAATTACTTTAGATGTCAAGAGTGTGTTATGGTTGTTTATATTATCATAAATATTAAATCTTATTGGTGACATTGTTAAAGGACGTGTAAGCAACATATTACAAAACACCAACTCACACCTTAATATGGTTGGATCTTAAGTTGTTTCAATCTTATGTTCAATTGTTTTCAGTGCCTATGACCTAAAATTCCATCTCATATTGTGTGGTCTGGGTATTTTGTGGCTATGAATTCTTAATTGGTGTAGAGCCTACTTATGCAGATGCAATGGTTGTGTGATTACATCATGATCAAAAAGTAATGTTTGATCAAGTGGGAGACTTTGTAGCGATAACCTAATCAAATATGGATGAGTAACCACTAAATGAACTTACCAAAATGAGAGCATAGATATCAATCTCTTAACCGGGAAGATTTGATATCAACCGCAAATGATATATGCCTTGCGTTTGCCTTTACAAATAAGAAAAATTTAAAATGACAAAAAGAAAAATATGACATCAAAGTTTCATGAATACTAACGCAAAACTAAACTACTTAAATGTATTTTGTGAAGACAATTTTGGGATATACCTGATTAGCACAATAAAGTAGATATTGATATCCGATACTTTTGCCATAGATTCTTTAACAAAATATTTGATTGTGTAGTTTTATGATATTCCTAAAAAGTGGCACATGATAGCTTTGACATTGATTTACTAATAATGATATTGAGATGCACTGGAATGTTCATTCTATGGGGTAACAAAATTTTTACTTACCATTTGTATACTATTGCTGCTAATCAGAATACAAATTTTATCTAATTATACTCTCTAGCCAATGCCTAAATAGTTATTAAACAAAAGTATCCAACTCAAACAATATATAAAAACAATATATTAATAATATACACATGTTTGTATATAGAAAACACAAGTTGTCATCTTTACCTTCTTCCGTTTATACTCGATTGTAATTGTAAAATCTGAAGAAGACAAAATGTATAAACTATTGTGCTACAAAATCTCTAATTTTGCAGGTCACCACCCCATTATTGAAGCTTATGGTTGAATTTGTATACAACAAGGCTCACCATTTAACTCCTTTTCTGAGAAGTTAGCAAACTCCTTGTGGCATATAGCCCGTAACAATACCTAATGTTGCAGATATCTATGCCTTCAAATACAAGGGGATATGGATTGCATTGACTGTTCTTTCAAGGGGTAAATAACACATTATGTAGTTTACACATTCGACTTTTCTGTATTTTGCAAGGATTGTGTTCTTTTTAATATTAACTAACAGCATTGTCTTTATAATAATGACAGACCATGCTGTAAATTATGTAAATTTTGGTGTATTTGAATTGTATGGAGATAGAGCTCTTGCTGATGCACTTGACATTGCTCTAAAGACGACCCTTTGAGTTCCTTTGACAAATATTTTGGCTTACAGAAAGGTATTTTGATCTTTTTGGTGCACATGAATGAATCCTTAATCAACTAATCCACTGCTAATTTATATTGTTTACATGTAGAACATGGATATGAACACTTTCATGCATATAGTTGGCTCGCTGGAATCTGGATTTAAAGGCCTTGATACAAGCATCTCAACTCAGGTATTTATAACAAAAATGTTAAATTGTTTTTAAGTTTTTGTTCACCGTATGTTATTATACATGATGTTGAGAGTGAGATATCAACCTACTTTGTTCCAACCTTTAAACCTTAAGGTAACAAACAACAATGTTTTTAAGCTTATAACCAAATGCAGGAAAACACATAACTAGCATATATAATGTATGTGTGTAAACCTTATTTTGCATTTAATTTTTAATTAATTTGTCAATAAGTGTTAAGGCTGTCAATGAGAGAGTTTTTGTTCTAGACCCCCTTTGCTTGCCTTATTTCTTTTCTACGCTTCATACTTTCAATATGGGGGTCCTATACTTCAATTTTCGTTTCTGTCTCAGAAACCACAGTTGAACTGTTAATCAGTCAAATGGTCCCTTAATATAAGAGTTCGGATCATGAGCGGGGTTTGACTTAAGGAAATTACTTTTAGCTGTCATTTTATAAATGCTAAAATACTTTCAATGAGCATATAAAGGATACAAAGTCAAGTAGAGTGGCTGCAAATACGGTGGATGAAGTTATTTTGAATTAAAAGCTCGAGGCAAAAGAAATCTCCTCTACCAGAATCGAGGGAGGCTCTACACATGACAATACATCCACCTTGCCATTTCCATTGCCACCTCCACCAGTTGCTCCCAATGCTCATTTACAGTTTAGCCTATAAATATTTTCGGTCAAACTGGTAGATGTTTTCCTTTTAGGTTATTACTATTTCTCTCTTTCTTTTTCTTTGAGAATTGTAATTAGTAAACTTCATGCACAAATTACTTGGAGTGTTTGAATGACTATTAATCAAGTGTCTTGTATAATAAATGACTGGGGGTAACCATGTAGTTTTCTACTTAGAAAATCCGGTAGGAAGCTGCAGTTTTTTCATTAAATTTAGGTAACTATGAAGAATTTACTGTAGATGGGTATATAACATGATGTTATTTAATGAGAATTAAATGACAACTAAGATAATTGGCCTGCTATTATTATTATTATTTTTTGGGATGGGGGCGGGGGTCAAAAATTATTACTTGCTGATACAATCATTTATGTGCAGGGCTGAATGGATGAAAAATTCACCTCGTCAGAACTACCCTCAGGAGGAATTATTGTTGTTCCATCTCTGTGTTTTAATCATAGTTACAAGATTTTTGATTATTGGTATTCTTGGCCTTACATAAACTTTGCAAGTGGTTTACTCAGATATTATTGGCAGTTGAATATCTGCTTTCGAATTATGTTCTACATAGGGACTTGAAAGTATGTAATAATATACTCTGGATGCTTAAATTTCTTTTAATTTTAATGCATTATACCGACTTACCTCATTGTATCTTCAGTGTTCTAAAATCTTTCTTACCAAAGATCAAGATGTTCGTCTTGGTGAGCTTGTAACTGTTATTTTATGTTATTTATTTCAACTTCTATTGTCAGAGGTTGATTTAACTATAATCTTTCGTTTTAGGTGACTTTGGACTTGCTAAGACTTTGAAGGCTGATGACCTGGCTTCTTCTATGTGTTATCTATATTCATATGTGTATGTTTTTACTATTGATCATTTGTATGTAACAGAAGTACCTATATATGACATGG
The DNA here is from genome assembly GCA_947179395.2 of Pulicaria dysenterica. Taxonomy (NCBI): domain Eukaryota; kingdom Viridiplantae; phylum Streptophyta; class Magnoliopsida; order Asterales; family Asteraceae; genus Pulicaria; species Pulicaria dysenterica. The sequence continues at coordinate 71,263,078 of OX359288.1, read as the reverse complement.
GAAATGATAATTCAAGTTTTATGGCTCTTGTGTATGTATATCTAGACATGTCTGCCTTAGTCCCACAGCAGATGCATGATTCAATTTATAGTTTTTGTTAGTCGATATATATCTCATATATATCTTAATAGTTATATATCTAATATATATCTTAATAGTTTGAATTGTGATAATTATCTTTTCCATTATCCTTTCCTCATTTATAGGAAAGATTGGTTTGTAATTGTATATATATATTGATCGTATGGAATGGAAACAACACAAGGTTTGACACAATTAAACATGGAATCACAGCCAATATTCCCGGCTCTTCTTCTTCGTTCCTAAATAATCCAGCAGGCCCTTATCTTCTTCTGTTTTTTTTCCTGCCCACCATGACCAGCGGTGATACTCCAGCCAACCCCAAACCTGGGTTTCACCCTGCTTTTGGCGTAAACAATATCAAAAACTCTATCCCCCTCACCCTTAATCAACTTGATGATAGGTATGCCTCATGGGTTAAACTTTTTCAGATCCATGCTTGTGCGTATGACGTTCTTGATCATATCGATCCACAAGTTCCTGCACCGGCCGACATCGATAAAGCTACATGGACTCGACTTGATGCAATCGTAAAACAATGGATTCTTGCTACTATATCTCCCGACCTGCTGCAAATAATTATGAAACCCGGGGCTTCTGCCCAAGTCTTGTGGGATCGATTAGCTGAAATCTTTCAAGACAATCGCGCCACCCGTGCAGTTTACCTCGAAGAACAGTTGAATAACACACGTATGGAGGCCTTCTCTAACTCCACGGAGTATTGTAACCGCATTAAGAATCTTTCTGATCAATTGGCAAATGTCGGACATCCCGTCACTGATCAAAAGATGGTTCTTCAACTCGTGGCTGGCCTTCCCAAAGAGTATGACACCCTGGCCACTCTTATTCAGCAAACCGATCCCTTGCCTAAGTTCATCAAGGCGTGTTCACAACTTACTCTTGAAGAAACCCGTCGATCTAAACAAGACTCAACCACCCCGCAGGCTTTAGTAACTCAAAAACCGGACTCTCCTGCTGTTTCTGCATTTCCGCAACCATCACGGGACTATTCTTTTTCCGGCGACAGGGGGGGTGGTCGTGCTGGCTACCGTGGTCGTGGCAGCGGTCGCGGTCGTGGTCGTGGTGGTCGATATTCTTACAATCCACATTACACTTGGACTCCCCAGCCGTGGTTCTCCAACAACAATTGGTCTCCACCGCCGCCATGCCCGTATCCGACCAACCAACAAGGTCTACTCGGCCCAGGCCCACGTCCACCGGCCCAGCAGCAAGCCTTCTATTCGGCAGCCCATGGTGCTCCTATGACTCCTACCGAGTTGGAAAGTACTTTCAATACCATGCACCTTCATACGCCAGATCATTCTTGGTACATGGATACGGGTTCCACCTCGCATGTTGCAAGTAGCGCAGGTAACTTTTCTCGCTTATTTTCTTTAAGTATTCCGCATTCTATTTTAGTAGGTAATGGAAGTAGTCTTCCTGTTAGCGGTTTAGGTTCCACTACCTTATCTCATCACACTCGTCCCTATCTTTTATATAATATTTTTCACGTCCCTAAATTGATCAAAATTTTTATCTCCGTACGTAAATTCACTCGTGATAATCATGTTTCCATTGAATTTGACCCTTTCGGTTTTTCTGTGAAGGATCTCAAAACGGGGACACTAATAACGAGATGCAACAGTACCGGTGATCTCTACCCTTTTACAACAGACACCACTCCTCTAGCTCTTCACACCGTTTCCTCCTCAACTTGGCACAACCGGCTCGGACATCCGGGATCTTCCATTTTTCGTTCACTTAGAAATAATATATTTTTTCCTAGTTCTATTCGTAATATTGATGCTTGTAATGCTTGTTCTCTTGGAAAACAATGTCGTTTGAGTTTTGCTACATCTAATTCCATTAGTTTTAATCCATTTGATATTATACATGCTGATTTGTGGACTTCTCCTGTTGAATCCATATTGGGTCACAAATATTATCTTGTTCTTCTAGATGATTATACACACTTTATCTGGACCTTTCCTCTCAAATATAAATCACAAGTTTATTCTATTTTTTCTTCCTTCTACATTTACATTCACACTCAATTTGATAAGAAAATTAAAAGTCTTCAATGTGATAATGGCCGCGAGTTCAATAATAATCAATTTCACCAATTCTGCACTCAAAATGGCTTGCAATTTCGCTTTTGTACTTCACCTCAAAATGGCAAAGCAGAAAGAATCATTCGCACTCTAAATAATACCATCTGCACAAACCTCATTCACGCTTCCGTCCCTCCTTCCTATTGGCATTATGCCCTCCACTTTGCTACCTATCTTCTTAACATTCTTCCTTCTTCCGCTATACACAATTCTACCCCCACTACGGCACTTTATCAGCGCATTCCATCCTACTCTCATCTCCGTACCTTTGGGTGTTTGTGTTATCCTAATACCTCCTCTACCACACCCAACAAGCTATCACCACGATCTATCCCTTGTGTTTTTCTAGGCTATCCACCTAACCACCGTGGCTACTTGTGCCACGATCTCTCCACCAAACAATTCTTTATCTCACGTCATGTTACTTTTGTTGAAGATATGTTTCCTTTTGCTACTTCTCAAACATCTCCCATTCCTTCCTATGACTTTCTCACGGATCCTCCTCCCTCCCCTTACTTCATTCATCACTCCTCGCAATCTTCCCCCTCCTCGTCGATAAATACCACCTCCCATCTCTCTACGGCCTCTACCTCCTCCACCTCTCCCGTTCAGCCACCCTCGCCTACCGCGGCCTCCCCACCACCTGTCGATACACCATCTGAACCATCTACTCATCCCGCCCCTCCATCGCATCACCCCATGCAAACTCGTTCCAAGAGCGGGATCTTTAAACCCAATATCCCGTTTTCCTTACACACTCAATCTCTATCACCCATACCTTCTAATCCCAAACTAGCTCTCCTAGATCCTAATTGGAACACTGCCATGACTACTGAATTTAATGCGTTACTTAAACAAAATACGTGGGAACTTGTTCCACGTCCGCTAGATGCTAATATTATACGATGCCATTGGATTTTTCGTCACAAATTTAATGCAGATGGTTCGCTTGAACGTTATAAAGCACGGTTGGTTGTTAATGGACATTCTCAGGAGGTTGGTATTGATTGTTACGAGACATTCAGCCCGGTTGTTAAACCGGCTACTATCCGCACAGTTCTCTCTCTCGCATTAGGGAGAAAATGGCCTATACATCAGTTGGACGTTAAAAATGCGTTCTTACATGGGGATCTTCATGAAACGGTATATATGCATCAACCCCCCGGCTTTACTCACCCTTCTTTTCCAGGACATGTTTGCAGGTTAAGTAAGTCTCTTTATGGACTTAAACAAGCTCCACGGGCTTGGTACCAACGGTTTGCTCAACACCTTCTCAGCATCGGATTCGTCTGCAGCAAGAGTGACAATTCTCTTTTTATATATCACCACAACAATGACATGGCTTACCTACTTCTCTATGTGGATGACATTGTTCTAACTGCTTCATCTCCTTCATTGCAAGCCTCTATTATTTCAGCACTCAAGAAAGAGTTCGATATGATAGATCTTGGAACACTCACATATTTTTTAGGCATATCGGTCACTCGTAATTCTACTGGCATGTTTTTATCTCAGCAAAAGTATGCAGAATCTATTTTGAGTCGAGCTCATATGGCAAATTGTAAACCCATCTCCACACCTGTGGATGCCAACTCAAAGTTAAGTGCTACAGCTGGCCCTTTCTTAACTAATTCCACAACTTATCGTAGCCTAGCTGGTGCTTTTCAATACTTGACTTTCACTCGCCCGGATATCGCCTATGCAGTTCAATAAATTTGTTTGTTTATGCATGCTCCACGGGAACCACATTTTAACGCCTTGAAACGCATTCTTCGCTATCTTAAAGGCACTTTACATATGGGCTTGCAACTCTATCCTTCATCCTCTTGTTAGCTCATTGCTTATACGGATGCTGACTGGGGTGGTTGCCCGGACACAAGACGTTCTACATCCGGCTATTGTGTCTTTTTGGGCGATAACTTAATCTCGTGGTCTGCAAAACGTCAACCTACACTTTCTCGGTCTAGTGCGGAGGCCGAATATCATGGAGTTGCAAATGTTGTCGCTGAATCTTGTTGGTTGCGCAACTTACTGCTAGAGCTTCATACACCACTGCAACGGTCTACTCTAGTTTATTGTGACAATGTTTCAGCCGTTTATCTTTCCGGAACCCCGTTCAACACCAGCGGACCAAACATATTGAGATGGATATTTACTTTGTTCGTGAAAAGGTTGCGTTGGGACACATCCGTGTCTTACATGTTCCGTCTGCCTATCAATTTGCGGATATCTTCACCAAGGGCATTCCTCGCCAGCTATTTCTTGATTTCCGGAACAGTTTGAGCATCCGACCTTCTCCAGCTCCAACTGTGGGGGGCTGTTAGTCGATATATATCTCATATATATCTTAATAGTTATATATCTAATATATATCTTAATAGTTTGAATTGTGATAATTATCTTTTCCATTATCCTTTCTTCATTTATAGGAAAGATTGGTTTGTAATTGTATATATATATTGATCGTATGGAATGGAAACAACACAAGGTTTGACACAATTAAACAGTTTTACATACTGTTAAACAAGTTTTTTGATTTGTAGAATATATAAAATACCAATTAGTGCTTGTGGAAGTTGTTTAACTTCTTATTTGAATAATAATAAGGCAGGAGTATGATTTATAGTTACTGATCTCAACTTCTTAGCTCATATACAATTGTTTCTTTCCTCCAGGTAATTTCACGTGTATTTTCTGTAATTGTATTTTTGTGCCCCATGTTTATTGTTTTATGTTCTGTACTTATTTATCTCCCGTATTTTTTTTCTTACTTAACTAGGTTGCTGTATGTATGAAATGGCTGCTCATCGTCCAACATTTAAAGCTTTTGTAAGTCCTCTAGAATCAGTTCTTTCTTTTCTTTTTTTCCTTCTATCTCTGCTTCCATTTTCAGAAGATTCACTATTGCTGGTTGTCTGAGGGGCTAAATACGATGGCTCTTTTTTAATTCTTTCACTAAAGTATTTTATTATCCCTTGAATTTGATTAATATACTGCATATAGGTAAGCAAATACTTGAACCTATTGAAGTTTGTCATTGTATTTTAGTGAAGATGAGATCACAGACAAGGTCCTTCAATGCTTTATTGATAATATTCATCAAGTCTTGCAGGAAATTAGTTATAACTTATGTAGTGTCGTTTGTTCAGGGCATGTATATTGGCTCTATGTTGTAGGTATGTTATTACCTTAACATGGTATCGAGTAGAATATAAAGACCTGTATTGATGGTAGTCCAACACATTACGAGCGCCAAAATAGTGATTAGAGGACCTTGTCAAACCTTTAGACCCTTACCCCTTTTAGCTAAATTTTTATTTGATCCATATGGGATAAAAACACTACCCAAATCAAACAGTTTACAAATATATGTTGGAAGTGTCAACTCTCTCCGTTACCCGGTACAAATAGAATATGTTATGATATTATCAACTTATAAGCAAAATTCCCATATTTTATAGCAACTTCCCAAATCAGTAGTGAACCTCGATCTATTTCTTATATTCTATATAATTTGTTGGAAAAGCCTGAGAATGTAACCCAAACATAAAGTAAACCTCTAGGATCATGAACTATTATGGCAACTGTAGTCTAAAAAAAATCCCCTTTAGAACAATTGCTATTTAATAAGACTCATGCACAACAGTGCACCAAGAAATGCTAAAAGTCTAAGCGTACTCAAAAGAAATATTAACCAATTGAATAATGCAATGGTGTTGAATTATTTTTGGCTGTAGTTGATCTTGAACAGATGTATTGTTTGTTGTAGGTTGCTTGAAGGATTTGTGAATTGGTTTTTACATTCTATAGTCCATTAACTCTACTTGGTGCATTAGAAGTAAGAAAAATTGCAAAAGGATATTAAATACTAGGCAAAGCAAATAGAATTAAATAGAACAAGAAAGTTAACAGGGCTGCAAAAATAATATCTAATAGATCATGTGTGTATATATATATATATATATATATATTGCTTTATTATGGAGCTGTAGTAATATCGTCATCATTTTGCAGTACAAAAAAAAGACCCGGAGACTTGTAAGATATCTCACAAATAAGTATAATCAAGCAATAACAGCAATACAATGTTAGACAACATAATAAATGAAAATCGAGTCCTTGATCGAGAGTTAGGAGTTTTGGTTGCATCTAAGGTTTTCCTTTGAAGGTATGGCACACAACTACTATATGATTTCATTTCCTAATGATATTAAGGTTCAATCGGTAATTAAAACCATGACTTGCAAAACTTTCGCTCAGTTATCACTCAGTCAAGCATAGAGTCTTAAGTAAACTATGACTTTTGAAAACTGGTTTTCATCACCTAATTCTATAAAATTAGTTACATAATTTTTTTGTACTACCAGCTTCTAGGGAGGAGTTTTCGAAGAGGAAAGAATGGTGCATGTCAAATAGTTATTTGGTTAGTCAAGTTCCATTTTTATATCACTTTTGGTCAGCGATTTGACACTAGCTTTAATACCTACTAATTTTCAGTTACTATGCCCGATTTTACTATATTTTCTTTTAATATAAGTGTTTTAATCTAAAAAGGGTGCTTGTGATTGCTTATTTTAAGTTGTTTAAATACACATGCTACTTTTGACATTTTTAGCTTATTTATTTATTTAAAAGAATAATTTTCTAAATACATATGCTAACATTTGATTAACAAACATTATTTTAGTCAAAATTGAGAAATACAAAATCATATATAAAAAATCTTATATACTGGCTCGTGTTCACACGGGCTTGAAATCTAGTAAAATGTATGTTTACATGAAAAAAAATAAACCTAACATCATCAATTTTTTAAAATCAGCATGACTAATTTAGAAGTTAATTAGTTTTCCGTTCATGTTAAATTAAAATTGACGATATCTCTACTCTTGTATCAAGGGACACAGTATCTTTAATTAATTTTTGAACCCAATTGTCAAAATGAGCAGTAATCATTATACGTACACCAAAATAAGCTTGAAAATGAGCAAATTACCAATTTGCATGAGCATAATTTTAGTTCACGGAGTCCTTTAACGGCTAACCATTAAGGTTTCGACATGTGCAATTCAACTAAAATGCATATCGGCCCATCAGCAAAAATTAGTCATGTGAAGTGAAAGGACACCTATATCGAGGATCCGGATAGCAGAGGCGCATGCATGGTTAGGCGTGTAATGGAGTTGAGATAGCTCGCGAGCTACTTAAAACCGATTTAAAAAATAACCGAATCGACTCGTGGTGAACCGAGTCGAGCTCGAGCTACTTGGGTAGGGTTTCGAGGTTAGTCCGAACTCTGAAATACCCAGCTCGCCAGGTTCGCGAGCTAAATAGAACTTGTATACTAAATTACCATTTTACCCTTTTACATATATACTATTTACTTTTATACCCTTAATTTAGTAGCTAGATGTTATTTGTTGTTCGAAAATATGAAATTTGAACTAATTCAAGAATGTAATTTAACATTTGTTACTACAAAATTTTATTAAAGTAATTTTAGTCAAATCGATCCGAGTCGAACTGAAAGTATCAACTACTTGAGCTTGAAAATTAAATCTCAACCGAGATCGAGTCGATTTTCGAGCCATGAGTTTTGGAACCGAGTCGAGCTCGAGCTTGGCACCGTGTCAGCTCAGCTCGGCTCGGCTCGATTACACCCCTAACATGACGAATACCTATTGCCATAATAGGATGAGAATAAGAGGAGCAACTGAAGGTCCATGGTCGCTGCAACGTGCCTTCACAGGGTGTTTGGTTAATGTCAATATGTCATTTGAGGGGATTTCATTTGGTTTGCCATCATTCTTTCCGTCGATCTATCATCGTCGCCGCTTTGCTGTCCTTGTCGCCGTCAAATCCTTCCATCATCGACAGAAACACTTGTTCGCCGTCAAACCCCTTTGTCGTTCATCGTCAACCGCTTAGTCGGTCGCCGTCAACCCCTTCACCGTTCGTCGTTTGTCGTCGCCGGCAAAAACTCTAGTTGCCGTTCGCCATCACTTCGTTGTTCGTCGTCGCCGACAGAAACCCTAGTCGTCGTCGCTTCGTTGTTCGCCGACAAAAATCCTAGTCGTCGTTCGTCATTCATCGTTCGCCGTCGTTGGTGGTGGCAATGGAAGTTGAAGGTGGTTGGTCGCAGAAGATGTGGTGGTTGGTGGTCATTCCTCTTCGATTGTGGGAGCAGATGTAGTGGCTTGGGGTGGCTATGAAAGTTGAAGGTGGTGTTAATGGGGTTTAGTGGTGGAAATCTCACTTAAGTAATATGAACCTAACACAAGATGAAATTTTAAATCCCACCAAGTGCAAATCTCACTAAAAACAAATCTCATTATAAATGCAAATCCTCTCAAAATAATAGTCGAACCAAATAACCCCTAAGTGAATTTTAGTATATCACTAAACAAGTGAATATTATATAATTAATATTATATATATATATATATATATATAGGATGATTCATGCGAGAAGTTACTTTATTGCGAGAAGTGCGAGAAGGATTTCTGACCATCAGATGATTTAATCAATGGTTATGAGCACTTGTGACAATATTGTAATTTAAAGGATGTTAAATGGTACTTAGTTAACATAAGGCTACCCGTTGTGGAACGAACCCGCTTAGCGGGTGGGACGCGAGTTCGAGGGGAACACCATCTCGGGTGCCCTCAACTCGCCGGGTACCTATCCTCTCCGGGTTGTGAGACTCGCGTGTGTATTCGCAAACCCAACCCCCCCCCCCTCCCCACCAACGGCTACTTTAACGGTCATTTTTCTTTTTTTTCTTTTTTTTAATAATTAATTTAAAACTATATAAATATCATTCCTTCCTACCATTATTCATATCATTTTACACTCTATTTTCTTTATATTTTCTCTCTATCTCTCTCAGTTTTATATTTTGAAATATGGATTCACCCACCGAGTCAATGACGACTGATGAATTTATCGAGCGTCAACGTATGGTTGCAATTGCCCTTGCGACAGAAGCGGCACGCCTAATTTTTGGTGACGATGAAGAAACCTCGAGTAGACAAAGGAGAAGGCAGGCGAAAGATAGAAATCGTGTTGAAGGACACGAGCTGCTATATCGCGACTACTTTAGTGAGACACATGTATATGATGAAGAAATGTTTAGACGACGGTTTCGGATGAGCAGACGACTATTCACACGTATTGTTTACGATCTCGAGCAAAAGTATGATTTTTCAAGTTGGGATATGATGCAAGAGGGCGGATAGGGTTTACACCGATTCAAAAGTGTACATCTGCTATCCGACAATTAGCATACGGGAATGCTGTCGATTCTCTTGACGAGTACTTGAGGATGTCGGAGAAAACATCACGGGATTGCATATAAACTTTCTGCGAAGGTATTATTCATCTCTACAAAAGAAAATACTTACGCAAACCTAATTTTAATGATGTTCATACATTGTATACGGCCCATGAGGCCAAACACAGCTTTCCCGGTATGCTTGGTAGCATAGACTGTACTCATTGGGCTTGGGCAAATTGCCCGACGGCATGGAGAGGTCAATATATAAGAGGCGACCATGAGAGACTGACAATTATGCTAGAGGCGGTGGCATCTCACGATTTGTAGATCTGGCATGCATTCTTCGGTATTTCCGGTTCCAATAACGACATCAACGTTCTCAACCAGTCGCCAATATTCAACGATGTGTACGAGGATAAAGCTCCCGATTGCCCATTTGATATGAATGGAGTAGAGTACAAACACGGATATTATCTTGCCGATGGGATATATCCGGATTGGGCAACATTCGTCAAATCATTTACATTCCCACAAGACGAGAAAAGGAAAAAGTTTAAGACCCGGCAAGAATCGGCAAGAAAAGACGTTGAACGGGCTTTTGGTGTGCTTAAACAACGTTCGCATATTCTTCATAACCCGGCACGACCATGGACTCCGGAACGACTAAGAAATATTATGTACGCGTGCATATTACACAACATGATTCTTGAAGACGAAGGATCCGTGAATTTATGATTTCGATGATGACGACCTTGTAGCGGATGATATTCAAGCACAAATCAGTGAGGAACAACGGGCAGAAAACGTTCGACAAGTCACTAACAAGGAGACTCATATCAACCTTCGGTCCGACTTGGTCTAGCACATTTGGCCTAATCAAGAAGAATAGTTGTAGTTTATTTATTTTATGTAATAGGAATTTAAAATTATGTACCTTTTTTTATTATTATCGTATTTTAGGAATTTAAAATTATGTAATTTTTTTTTATTATTGTCGTATAAATTTATTTTCTTTTTATTAATATTATTAAAGGAAAAAAATAAAAAAGATTTATTGAATATAAAAAATAAAAATAAAAATGAGGGAAGGGGAAAAGGGGGAGTATAACGGGTGTAGTGGGTAAGGGAAAGGGAAGGGGAGAGAAAATTATGTGACGCTGATGTGGCAGTGGGTAAGGAAAGGGGAAATGAAGAGTATAACGAATAGCCTAAGTAAGGGCAATATTGACAAATCTTCTACCTTATTCTCTCTCCTCCCTATCTCTACAACCCTTTCCCTTTTAGAATTCAATTTACCATTGATAATTTGATATCAACTCCTCTCTTTCTCTCCATGATTTCTTTCATTTTTCGTGACCAGCAAAACCAATCCCCCACCGACCGCCGATACCAGTCCACCAATGACTGCAGAATCCAGTCCACCACCGACGGCGGCTGCTCCATTAACTATCTCGCGTTCCACCGGTGATGACTCGATAAAAAACCCGGCTAACGTTGCCGCCGCCCCATACAACAACACCTCCTTCACTGCACCGCAACCACTATCATCGCCCTCACTGCAACCACCTTCTCTGGTGATGAACTGTAAATATCCACGCCCCTGCCCGTCACATCTTTCCCCATCGCCGCCGTTTACTACCCTCCCATCGTGTTCTTTTCATTATAGACAGTGAAACGAATTAGCAGCGATTAAAGTCAAGTTTTTTCGATAATAGATCTGGACTCGATCTAAACAATCAACGTCGGAGAAGATTTAGAACAACACCGCTCCCAATACGATGAACTTTGTTGGTTTAATCGTTTATACCACGTTACGGTTATAGCTACTGGTCGGGCCGGTTTTTAATTTGACTCTCGTATGCATGGATGGACATTCAGAGTTTATTATTTAATATGTTTTAGTTAAAGTTTATTTAATGTTTTAATTAGTCATGTGTTTAGTTGAAATAGTCATGTTGAGTTACATGCTCCACGTTGCATGTATTTAGGATAGTTGGGTATTTTCTTTTTTCTATTTAAATGGTCTTTCTTTGTAATGTAAATGCAAGAGATTAATTAGAAATGTAGTTCCTGGCTTTTCTCTCGTGCAGCAGCAGCACCATCGCTGCATTTCTTCTTTCTGATTTTTCTTCTTCTTCTTCATAGTTTATGTGTGAGGTCAAGATAAGCTCTTTGATATCCAACAATTGGTATCAAAACACTAGGTTCGTGAAGGGAGATGTAAGCAACCTTTGATTAGTTGTTCCGTGTTGAAGATTCTAACCGATGGAGGTGTGTGAAAAACGTACGTGAAGGATCCGTCAAAGCAGGAGGCTTTGGATTTTGTTCGTTTAGCGGGTTAAAGAAAACGGTAAAAGCGGTAGCTCGTTTTCTTGGTCGGGTGAATAGAGCTCTTGGAACGTGTGTGATCGGAAAAAGGTTGAAGCGGCTAAAAGGGAGGCTACTGGAGATGGCATGAAGACAAGCAGAAGAAATCAAATCGGATGAGTTATTTGATTTGGCTTGTTTGCAAGTAAGAGGAAACGGAAGAACCATTATGTTTTGTTTTCCTGGCCGGTGGAAGAGTACTCCCGAGTAGTGGTTTGGAAAAGGTGTGGGGCTGCCACAAGGATAACAAGAATGGAGAATCAACACGTTGTGAACATTATGGCGTTGGAGTTCAAATCGGGTGGCTTTGGGTGTGGCCGGGGAAGAGGTCGTTGACCCGTGAAGAGTCAAGATGTTAATGGACGGTTCCAACAGGATGTCATGTGAGATGTTACAAGCGTGGTGAACTTTATTTGAGGTGAATGAAGAATTTGGACGTGACCGAGGTGGAGGTCCGGTGTCCGGGAGAGGTCGATAATCAAGATGGCTCGAAAAGAATGTAACTAAGTGTTGCTGTGAACGAAGGTGTGAATAAACGATTAAGGGGGTGATTGTTGGTTTAATCGTTTATACCACGTTACGGTTATAGCTACTGGTCTGGCCGGTTTTTAATTTGACTCTCGTATGCATGGATGGACATTCAGAGTTTATTATTTAATATGTTTTAGTTAAAGTTTATTTAATGTTTTAATTAGTCATATGTTTAGTTGAAATAGTCATGTTGAGTTACATGTTCCACGTTGCATGTATTTAGGATAGTTGGGTATTTTCTTTTTTCTATTTAAATGGTCTTTCTTTGTAATGTAAATGCAAGAGATTAATTAGAAATGTAGTTCCTGGCTTTTCTCTCGTGCAGCAGCAGCACCATCGCTGCATTTCTTCTTTCTGATTTTTCTTCTTCTTCTTGATAGTTTATGTGTGAGGTCAAGATAAGCTCTTTGATATCCAACAAACTTTACATCCACTTTTGTGGTGAAGATTAATACAACCATACATAATATATTCTCTATTTTGTCTCTATCTATTGGGGTAATAATGATTGCTAATGGTTTTCTATGTCGGTGTTCACTCTATTTCGTTTTTTTATTTTTTATTAATCATTTCAGAAGATATCAATTGAATTTTTTGGGTTTTTATGTTTTTAGGGTGAATGTAAGTGGAATTCTAAATTTTTTGTTTAAATAGAGGTTATATGAATTCTTACTAAGAAATGTTTTACAATTCCTGTTTTTACTTGTGTACACTTAGAAGTTAGAATGAAAGAATTAATTAACAAAAGAGATTAATCGTTAATAAATTTCTTTCGATTTTTAAAGTGTTACCTTATATTCTTAAATGTGTTCACTATTGAAGACCAGATATATAACCAAACATTTGTAAATTGTAGATTCTAATCAGTAGTGAACATCGTATTTAATTATAAAGTATAAGCAATTTTAAAATTCAGGATGTTTCAATTTTACCGTGTTAGTTTTTAATGAATGCGCTCGCTAGTGAAAACTGTATCGAAAAAGCTGTAAATCGTATTTTGTGTTCAGTAGCGAACAATGTGTTTAATTATAAATTAAAGTACATTTTAAAAAACTGGAAAAAATTAATTATAGAAAGAAAAAATTTAATTAGAGAGTGGAAAGAGAAAATATTTGTGTTTACTAATTTACCCTTTTGAATTAAATAAAAATATTAATAATGATTAATGTGAACCAGAAGATCAAAAACCAATCAATGGCTGAAATTGCTTCTCGCCCTTCTCGCATCTAAAAGACTTCTCGCATGAACCCTCCCCAATATATATATATATATATATATATATATATATATATATATATATATATATATATATATATATATATATATATATATATATATATATAAAAGTTCATGCGAGAACCATTCTTAGTATGAGAACCGCGAGAACCAATCTGATCCGTCCAATCCCCCTCTTTCAATGTCATTGCACACTCATGAACTCCTCACATGCACCATGTCACACTCTAACCCTCCACGCTGGCCATCCGTTTAACTTCCCATATCCAAGAAACGGCTAAGATTGGTTCTCGTGCTAACAACGGTTCTCGAATGAACCCTCCCATATATATATATATATATGAGAGGGTTCATGCGAGAACCGTTGTTAGTGCGAGAACCGCGAGAACCAATGCAACACCCGCGTTTAGGGCCTGGTCGTTTCGTGGCGATGGTAAGTGTTTATTTAATTGTTTATATTTATATATTTACTTGTTTATAATTATTTGCTAATTATTTATATATTTGTTTGATGATTATTTGGTATTTAGTTGGACCGTGAGATAAGAGGTAAAAATATTAGTTTAATATTTTTATATGATCTTGGTACCATACGATTCGTTTTTACACGAGGGTCCCGAATAATACCTCGTTGCATGTTTATCAATTGTTTAGGACTGCTTTAATTAGGTTCCTGTATGTTAGAAAATAGATAAGTTGTACTGTGTGGGTTTATTTAAAATTCCCAGCCGACATATGTGTTTTATTTGACTTTATGGAGTCAAATTAGTGTGTATATTCCCTGCATTTGTTTTATTTGCTTCGTGAGGAAGAAAACCCCAAGAACTCACACACTGCAGCCCTTACATTCTGATTTTGTGAGAATTCTTGCTGAATTAAAGTAAGTAAACTCATCTTTTATGGTTCTTGATTACCTTACTTCTTGTTCTTGCCAAGAACACCCATTTATTAATTTCTAGGGTTCAAGAATCATGTGGGTTTATACCCAATCCGAAATTGTTTCATGTTCTTACAAGTTTTTGAAGCTTATGTACTGATTTAGAGTAGATAATATGTTTGATTTCTATGTAATTGATGGTTGAGCTAAAAAACCACCATTAATGGAGGTTTTGATAAAATTCAAGAACTTGAATCCATGAATTGATGTTAGTTAATGTGTTTTGATGTTAGATTATATGTTAGATTATATGTTAGATTATGTTTCTAATAGTTTATAAGAGTTTTGATATAGTTTTTCTAGCTATAATCTGTTTTGTATGATTAGAAGCTTAAAAACCCATTAATGGTGTTTGAGGTGCAAACTTAAAAAAATTGAAATTCAAGGATTTGATGTCCAAAATATGTTTTGATGTTTGTTAATTGTTTCTAGTATGTTTCTTGAAGTTTTAGGATGTTTAGATATGTATTTTGGTTGATTTTTACTGCTGCAAATCGAGTTTTATTGGTGTTGTTGGCTGCTGGAACAAAACTGAGAAGAAGACAATCTGCTGTTGCTGTGTTCACTAGTGAACACAAAACGTTTTTTTGAGGCAACTATTTGATTTTCGCGTTTCTTTGTTCTACGTTGGGGTGCTGATGTACACTATTAGTACTTGTTATATAATTATTTATATGATATTTATGAGTGGTTTTTGATAGTAAACCATGCTAAGAAAGACCTTGAATTATTTATGTAGTTATTATATAATTGCTACTTTAATTGTACGAAGTGATCTTAGATGCGCGTTGTGCATAGTTTGTTAATTCCTATATGTTATATATATTATATATAGAGAATTTAAAGTGTTGGATATGTATTTCATGTTAGTTTGGTATTTTAAACCAAACGGGTTGGGTTTGACCCGTTAGTAAGCTAAGTTATGATATATGAACTTTAAATGTGTTTTGTTGATGCTACACCTTGTTGGTAACATATATGGATATTCTAAATGGTATTGGATGTTTTCCATATTGATTATGTGCGTTTTGCAAAACGGTTAAATTATGACCCGTTTGTGTAGCTACTTGAATTATTGAATTAATTGAGTTAGATTCACTAATTTGTTTGTATTGTGTTCTCAGGGAATCTGAAGCCTCGGTGAAATTAGACAACTGGGCTTGGTGTGTCGAGGACACAGGTGAGTGGATATTAATTCACTAGTGGTTTTTTAGTTGTAACCGTTATGGTTACTTGAATTTTATACGATTAATCATGAGATAGACTGTTTAGTCTGATGTGATTACTTGATTGGTTATTTGATGATTATTGCGATTGAAATCAAGATATGAGTATCAAGGCATGAAATTGTACTCATGATGTTTGTGGCAGAGGTCAGCTAAGCGTGGTTTTGGGCTGGGTCAGTTGCTTCTGGTTAGGCAGTTTTAGATCCTCTGTTGCATTTGTTGTAGCAGAGGGGGTTTAACTGTGCCACTTAGCAGATGGCTATCGGTAGATCATTGCTATGGCCAGCATTGGTCGTAGGCTCGGCAGAGCCGCCGGTCCTTTGATATTTGAGATAAACTGTTCTTGTGATCGTTGTGATTCTGCTTTAATTGATTGTGGCTTGATTTCCATTCACTTAGCTTTGTGCTAATTCCCCACCCTAACTCTCTGTTGCAGGTTTTTGAGAGCACGGTAGGTTGCAGCTTTTGTGTACAGGGAAAGTTTGACCGTAGCTCTGATATTTTGGGTTTAGAAATGATGAGTCATACTTTATGAAATGTTTTGTAACACTAAACGAGGTACTGTATGTTTGTATAGTGTTGATTTTAACTTTTAATGTTATTTCCTTTTTAGATTTATGACGTAATACTTCCGCTGTGATTTATAAAAAAAATGGCTTGTATTTTGCGGTGTTACAAGTTTGGTATCAGAGCCCTGGTTTGGCATGCGAGCACGGTTAGAGTGTTCAATTCCCAAATCTTGGCTCGAGGTTGGTCAAACATTTCCTGTGGGGGAATTAGAGTGTTTGGATTTGTTGTGTGTGTTGTGGTTAGTGTGTGTGTACTAACGGTTTTTCTAATAAGTTTGGAGGTGATGTGATTGTAACAGATATGGCAAGTCAAGAGATCCCACCCAAGATTCCTGTGACCCTTGCTCAGGCTGGAACTTCTACAACTCCAGTTTTAGAGAATCCAGCAATAGTCAACACCTCGGGTACATAAATAGATACAACTCAGAATGATTATATCTTTCAACTTGAAAGTGAACTACAGGAGCTTCGAGAAACAGTTCACAACTTTGAGCAGCAGAGGTTGACACAGAATTTTCAAACACCGATTCCAACCGCAGCTGTTACTACAGTGTCAACAACTCCACCACTTTCAGTACCATTTTCTGTTCCATATTCTACTGTTGCTTCACAGGGTACACAACAGCCGATTATCTATCAATTTGCTGCACCAGGAGCTTACCCCTACCCAGGATTTGGTCAACATAATAAATATAGGCAATTCATGGATTGTAAACCCTCAGAGTATTGGGGTAGCACAGACCCTAGTAAAACTTTGAATTGGTTGAGGGAGATGACCAAGGCCTTGGATGCTTCTGAATGCGAGGAGAATGTGAGGGTGTTGTATGCTACTCAAAGACTTAAAGGAGATGCCATGGTATGGTGGGATTCGATTACCGGTCATTTTACAAAGCAACAGATGAATAGTATTACTTGGGAGCAATTTCAGGGAAAGGTTTGTGAGCAGTACTGCGGATCTTTTGAGATGGCACGAATCAAGAAGGAGTTAATGGATTTGCAGATGACCGATAATATGACTGTGGATGATTTGATTAGACAATTCAACGAGAAGTTACGATTTGCACAGCAGTGGGTTCCAGACGAAGCTTCACGAGTTCAGCATTTTGTGGGAGCTTTGCACCCAGATTACAGGAGTGCTACTAGGTGGGCTAGCACTTTATCTCAAGCCTTTACCCTAGCTAAGTCAGCCGAGGGTGATGCTCAAGCCAAGGAGAAGTTGAATAAAGATAGAATTTCTCAGCAGAAATCCCGGTTTGATCATTTTAATACTCAACATCGGCAGGGAACTCAAGGAGGTCAGGGAAGTCAACGCCAAGGACAGGTCCAGAGTCAGGGTAGTTAGAATCGTAGGCCTACATCTTGTGGGTCTACTCAGAGATCCTTGTGGTGTAATAAATGTAAGTCTTTTCATCATGGACCTTGTACTCTACAGACAGCAAGATGTGTTCGTTGTGGTCAGTTTGGGCATGAATTGAAGAATTGCAGATTCCCGAGGAGTGTTTGTTGGAACTGCCATAAGGAGGGGCACATAGCAGGTGAGTGCCGTATGGGTAAGAGACCGGGGACTGGATCAGTATCGGGATCGGTTGTGGGATCTTCGTCCGCTTTAGGACAGAAAAGGAAGAACCCTCCGTCAGCTGAGGGAAGAGCATTCCGGATGTCAGTAGATGATGCTGCTGCTACTGATGATGTCATCACGGGTATGTTTCTCATAAATTCTATACCTGCACGTGTGTTATTTGATTCTGGTGCCAATCGTTCATTTATTTCTATGGCATTCTGTGATAAATTGAAATTGCCTACTTCAAATGTTGTTGCTCCACTAGAAGTAGAGATAGCTGATGGTAAAACGGTTCCAGTCACAACGGCTGTGTCTGGGGCTGAAATTGATATTGATGGTACATGCTTTCCTGTTTCTTTTCTGTTAATGCCTATAGTTGGTTTCGATGCTGTTGTGGGTATGGATTGGTTGAGCCAGAACCGAGCTGTTATTAAATGCCATAGAAAATGGATTTCATTTCCTTTACCTGATGGGTCACACGTAGTGGCTCGCGGGGAGAGGGTCAGACATGCTTTTCCTATTATCTCGTATATGAAGGCTAAAAAATCTCTAGCCAAAGGGTGTGAATCCTACCTTGCTCGTGTGGTTGATGTCAAAAAGGAGAAACAGATTGTTCCTGATATCCGGGTGGTTTCGGAATACCCGGAAGTGTTTCCCGATGAATTACCTGGGTTGCCTCCGGTTCGTGAGGTAGAATACAGGATTGATTTGATTCCAGGTTCGAGTCCAGTGGCTAAAGCTCCTTACAGGTTAGCTCATTCTGAAATCCGTGAGATGATGACTCAGATTCAGGATTTGTTAGACAGGGGTTTTATTCGTCCTAGTTCTTCTCCATGGGGTGCACCGGTTTTATTTGTGAAAAAGAAAGACGGTACTCTGCGTATGTGTATTGATTATCGGGAACTGAATAAGAGGACGATTAAAAATAAATACCCTTTACCCAGAATTGATGATTTGTTTGATCAGCTGCATGGTGCTTCTTATTTTTCTAAAATTGATTTGCGTTCGGGTTATCACCAGGTACGTGTTTCTGATGCTGATATTCCTAAAACCACTTTCCGTACCAGGTATGGTCATTATGAGTTTTTAGTTATGCCGTTCGGTTTAACTAACGCCCCTGCTGTATTCATGGATTTAATGAACCGGATTTATCGGCCGTTTTTGGATAAATTTGTGATTGTTTTTATCGATGACATCTTTGTTTATTCTAAAACTGAGTCTGATCACGAACTTCATTTGAGACAAGTTTTAGAAACTCTAAAACGGGAGCATCTTTTTGCAAAATTTTCTAAATGTGAGTTCTGGATGCGGGAGGTTAAGTTTTTGGGGCATGTAATCTGTAAAGATAGGGTTAAAGTCGATCCGGCTAAAGTTGAAGCGGTTATGAACTGGAATGCTCCTAAATCACCATCTGAGATGAAAAGTTTTCTGGGATTGACGGGTTATTATCGCAGATTTATTAAAGATTTTTCGAAAATTGCGAGTCCTATAACGAAATTAACCCGTAAAGATGTGCCATTTAAGTGGAATGATGAACAGGAGACAACTTTTCAGACTTTGAAACAACTATCATGTGAGGCTCCTATTATTGCACTACCTGATGGTTCTGATGAATTTGTAGTGTACTGCGACGCTTCTTTTGCAGGTTTGGGTTGTGTTTTAATGCAGCATGATCGGGTTATTGCTTATGCTTCTCGTCAGCTGAAACCACATGAGAAGAATTATCCAACCCATGACCTAGAACTTGCAGCTGTAGTCTTTGCGTTGAAACTGTGGAGGCATTACTTATATGGTACGAAATGTGTTATTTGTACTGATCATAAGAGTCTGCAGTATGTATTTTCCCAGAAAGAACTTAATATGCGGCAGAGACGGTGGTTAGAACTCATTAAAGACTATGATTGTGAGATTCGATATCACCCGGGGAAAGCAAATGTTGTAGCAGATGCTTTGAGCCGCAAGGGAGCTGGTGAGAGTATCCGATTTATACGAGTTGAGATCGTTTCTGACTTAGTGGATAGACTTAAATCTGCTCAGTTAGAGGCTTTAAAAGATGAAAATCTGAAGTTAGAGATTATGATGAAGAGAAAAGATGATTTGATTGATGATCCGCGCAGACTAAAGACTTATCAGTCTCGTGTTTGGGTACCATTGCTTGGGGAGCTTCGGGGTTTGATTTTGGCAGAGGCTCACAAGTCAAGATTGTCTATTAATCCTGGTAGCACTAAAATGTACAACGATCTTAAAGTGTTGTATTGGTAGCCTACGATGAAGACGGATGTTGCAAAGTTTGTGGAAACGTGTCATATTTGTGCTCAGGTCAAAGCAGAGCACCAGAAACCTTACGGGTCTTTGAAACAGTTGGAGATACCAGAGTGGAAATGGGAGCACATCACCATGGATTTTGTATCCAAACTTCCATGTACTCAGCAGAAACATGATAAAATTTGGGTGATCGTTGACCGTTTGACGAAGAGTGCTCACTTTCTTGCCACCAGTGAGACAGCTTCACTCAGCAGGTTAGCTCAGTTGTACATCGATGAGATTGTATCACGGCATGGTATTCCTCTTTCTATTGTTTCTGATCGAGATCCCAGATTTGTTTCTAACTTTTGGAGGAGTTTACATCATGCATTGGGGACGCGTGTTAATTTGAGTACAGCTTATCATCCTCAGACAAACGGTCAGACTGAGCGTACTATTCAGACACTTGAGGATATGCTACGCGCCTGTGTGTTAGAACATGATGGGTCTTGGGATTCACACTTGCCTTTGATTGAATTTGCGTATAATAACTCTTATCACTCGAGTATCAGTATGCCACCTTACGAGATGTTATACGGTCGTCGCTGCCGTACTCCTATTTGTTGGTTAGAGGCAGGTGAGAAACAGTTTGCGGGTCCCGATATTGTTCAGTTGACAGCCGAGAAAGTTACTATTGCTGGGGAAAAGTTGAAAGCTGCCAGAGACAGAAAAAATATGTACGCGGATTCACGCCGCCGACCAGTTACGTTTGTTGAAGGTGAGTTGGTTTATCTGAAAGTTTCTCCGTGGAAAGGGGTTATTCGCTTTGGGAAACGCGGGAAACTAGCTCCACGATACATTGGTCCGTTTCGCATACGACAGATAGTCAACGACCAGACTGTTACTCTTGATCTTCCACCGGAGTTAGCGGGTATTCATGATACTTTTTGTAACACCGTATTTTCTAAAACACAACTTTATAATACGCGCGGAAGCTAATAACATAATTACATATAAATAATGTTGTAAATACAACTTTGCTGGTTAACTTTACAAAACTACCACAGTGTTACTACCCAAAAACAGGCTCTTTACAATTTCAAAATAGATATCAGAGTTAGATCAGTCCATAAGTCCAGTTCACCTCTATCTTCAACATACCAGGAATATCCTGTAAAAGAGTTCATCAGTGGGGGATTAGCACAAAGCTAAGTGAGAGAATAGATATCAAAAACATACAAGGCATCAAGCCTAAACCAACATTGCTCAAACAACAAGAGAACCGGCGGTCTTGCGGGACCTTCAACCAAATGCCGGCCAAAGCATAGGTTTACCGATAGCCTAGTTACAACAGACAACAATACTAGCAACTCTTGATTACAACAAATGCTATCAAGACGAATGCTAGTACTGTATATCCCTAAACCAAGGCCCAGCTGAAAAACAACCGCCAAGCTGATCTCCCAAACAACATGTATATATACAATTCAACAAGAGAATACATCTCAATGAGCAACAATCAGGTGATATATCTTATACATCCAAGATATATATCCACTCACCGATATCTTCAAAAGTTCAGGTAACTCAGTCTCTACTTATCTACTGAGTTTTGTCTCCACCTGAACAAACAACTAACAATCAGTATTTGCTTAATCAACACACAATAAGCACAATACTTAACATGTACATAAATCAACAAGTACATACATCAACATATCACATGTACCAATAATCTACAAGTACAGATCAACTTATGTATATTCAGTATAATATACCATCATTCACTATTACACTTTACAATCTGTAATTCTGTGAATTTCATCCAACTCTTTAGCTCAGGCAATACATATATTTCTTTCATATGTTAAGGCCATGCTTGAGGTATAAACTCATGCTCATATTCAAACCATCAAATCCGATCAATGGTCAAGTTCAACACAACCAATTGCATTCCGAGTAATGTCAAATCCTAGTGAATAGGCGGAATCCGAGTAAACAGTCACAATCCGGGTAAATGGTCACAATCCGAGTACAAGGCGGAATCCGAGTAAACAGTCACAATCCGGGTAAATGGTCACAATCCGAGTACAAGGCGGAATCCGAGTAAACAGTCACAATCCGATTAAACTTCACAATCCGTTTAAAGGTGAAGGCACATCAACCAGAGTCGGAATCCGAGTACAATACACGAATTAATATCATCTGTGCAATTCTAGTCGGAATCCGAGCAAAAGACGGAATCCGACTCATTCATACATATGAATTCCGAGTCTTTCATAACTAACACATTTTTTCAATTTAATCTTCATTCTCTAAACTGTTTTCATGCATTCAAGTTATACAAATTTCCAGAATTCATGCTAATCATGTATACAACACATATTAATCATGAAATCTAGCATGCATACGTCCTATGATCATCAAATCATATAAACATTCAATCGGATTTCACACACACACACACACACACATATATATATATATATATGTATATATATATATATATATATATATATATATATATATATATATATATATTCAAAACCGAAAATCAACATCAAACAACATAAAGGATTCTGAATTTCTAACCTCTTGATGTTAAACACTTCAAGATCAAAGAATTGAATTAAGCAAATAAATTTCTTTCCTTCTTCTTCTTTCTTCTTCTCTCGTCCGAGACACACCAAAAAAAACACACACAACACACACTCTCCTTGTTTACTATAACAAGCAACCAAAAGGCATGGGGTAGTTTGACCAACCACCACCCCATCGTACCCTCATCATCATCACACACATATATTTAATAATATATAAGATAATATATATACAACAAATAAACAATTAATCTACATAACAATTTTATTTCCAGATTAATTAATTAATTACCTTAATTAATCTAGGCCGGTAAGGAGGATGTTACAAATCTTCCCCCCTTAAGAAGATTCCGTCCTCGGAATCTTATCGCTCTCAAACAAAGAAGGATAACGATTTCTCATATCAGATTCGGTCTCCCAAGTCAATTCTGAACCCAAACTGTGCTTCCACTTCACCAATACCATTGGTATCTGCTTGTTTCTCAGTTTTGTTACTTTACGATCCAGCAACTCAACAGGTTCTTTAATCAATCTCTTTTTGAAATCTACACGTAAATCTTTTATCGGTAACACCTGAGTCTGATCTTCTACATTACACTTTCTCAGATAACAAACATTGAATGTATCATGGATACCAGCTAGTT
This sequence comes from Pulicaria dysenterica, assembly GCA_947179395.2. Taxonomy (NCBI): domain Eukaryota; kingdom Viridiplantae; phylum Streptophyta; class Magnoliopsida; order Asterales; family Asteraceae; genus Pulicaria; species Pulicaria dysenterica. Next base: position 71,239,694 of record OX359288.1, on the reverse strand, counting down.
CATCAGGAAGATCCAAAATCACAGTCTGATCATTCATTACCTTTCGAATTCTGAACGGACCAATATATCGAGGAGCTAATTTTCCACGTTTCCCAAAACGTATCACACCTTTCCATGGTGAAACCTTTAAGTAAACTCGTTCTCCCTCAACAAAAGTCACTGGTCGACGACGCGGATCTGCATACATCTTTTGTCGATCTCTTGCAGCTTTCAACTTTTCCCGAGCCACTGCAACTTTATTTGCAGTGATCTGAACAATATCTGGCCCAGCAAACTGTTTCTCTCCTGCCTCTAACCAACAAGTAGGAGTTCTGCACGGTCGCCATATAACATCTCATATGGCGGCATTCCAATACTGGAGTGATAAAAATTGTTATAAGCAAACTTAACCAGCGGTAAATGCGAATCCCAAGAACCTCCAAACTCTAACACACATGCCCGAAGCATATCTTCTAAAGTCTGTATTGTTCTTTCTGATTGGCCATCTGTCTGCGGATGATAAGCTGTACTCAAATTAACCCTAGACCCCAACTATTGCTGTAGTTTGTTCCAAAAGTTTGACACAAACCTCGAATCCCGATCTGAAACAATGGATAAAGGAACTCCATGTCTCGATACTATCTCATCGATATACATCTTGGCTAACTTACTCAAGGGTGCAGTCTCAGTAGTAGCAAGAAAATGTGCACTCTTGGTTAATCTGTCGACAATAACCCAAATCATATCGTTCCCCTTCTGAGTGCTTGGAAGTTTTTTTACAAAATCAATCGTGATGTGATCCCACTTCCACTCAGGTATTGCCAACTGTCTCAGAGATCCATACGGCTTTTGGTGTTCAGCTTTCACTTGTGCACAAATATGACATGACTCCACCATTCGTGCAACATCTAACTTCATAGTAGGCCACCAATAAAAAGTCTTCAAGTTTTGATACATCTTAGTGCTACCAGGATGAACAGACATTCTGGATTTATGTGCTTCAGCCAAAATCAAGTCCCGCAAGTTACCAATCTTCGGCACCCAAACACGATTCTGATATATCTTTAAACCACGAGAATCAGTTGTTAGTTCATGCTGTCTTTTCACCATTATCTCATCTTTCAGGTTTTCTTCTTTTAGTGCTTCCAATTGAGCAGCCATCAACTGATCTATCAAATCAGATTTGATCTCTATCCGCATAAATTTTATTGCATCTGCCGAACCCTTCCTACTAAGTGCATCAGCTACCACATTAGCTTTCCCCGGATGATACTGAATGTCACAGTCATAATCTTTTATCAGTTCTAACCAACGGCGATGTCTCATATTCAATTCCTTCTGTGTAAATACATACTGCGGACTTTTGTGATCGGTGCAAATCGTACACTTTGTACCATACAGATAATGTCTCCACAGTTTTAAAGCAAACACCACTGCTGCTAACTCTAAATCTTGAGTCGGATAGTTCTTCTCGGTGGGTTTCAACTGTCTGGAAGCATAAGCTATAACTTTACCTCTTTGCATCAGTACACATCCTAATCCAGCATGCGATGCATCACAATATACCACGAAATCTTCAGATCCTTCAGGCAACGCAAGAACGGGAGATTGACACAGAAGTTGCTTCAAAGTCTGAAAAGATTTCTCATGAGCCTCACTCCATTGGAACAGAACATCCTTTCTGGTCAACTTGGTTAACGGACCCGCAAGCTTCGAAAAGTCTTTAATGAAACGTCTGTAATAGCCTGCTAATCCGAGAAAACTTTTAATCTATGTCGGTGTCTTAGGAGCATTCCAATTCATCACAGCTTCTATCTTAGATGGATCTACCTTAACACCACTTTCACAGATCACATGACCCAGAAACTTGACCTCACGCAACCAAAACTCACACTTTGACAACTTTGCATACAACTTGCTTTGCTTTAAAGTCTTCAAAACTTGTCGTAGATGCCGATCATGCTCATCCTCCGTTTTGGAATACACCAGGATATCATCAATAAACACTATGACGAACTTATCCAAAAATGGTCGACACACCCGATTCATTAGATCCATAAACACTGCAGGAGCGTTAGTCAGACTGAACGGCATCACAAGAAACTCATAGTGACCATATCGTGTACGAAAAGTTATCTTAGGTATATCCTCTTCGGCTACCCTTACCTGATGATAGCCCGACCTCAAATCAATCTTCGAGAAATATGAAGCTCCCTGAAGTTGATCAAACAAATCATCTATCCTTGGCAACGGATACTTGTTCTTGACAGTTCTCTTATTCAAATCCCTATAATCAATACACATTCGCAGAGTCCCGTCTTTCTTTTTCACAAACAACACCGGTGCACCCCAAGGCGAAGAGCTTGGACGAATAAATCCCTTGTCTAACAATTCCTGTATCTGAGTCATCATTTCTCTGATTTCTGAAGGAGCTAATCGGTACGGAGCTTTTGCAATAGGCGTACTACCAGGTATCAGATCAATCTTATATTCAACATCACGCACTGGCGGCAACCCTGGCAAATCATCTGGAAATACCTCCGGATACTCCGAAACAACACGAACATCGGAAACCGGACGCTTCTCTTTCTTCACATCAATCGCATAGGCTAGAAAGGACGCACACCCTTTGGCTAAAGATTTTCTAGCCTTCATGTACGAGATAAACGGAAGAGAAGATGGAGATCTATCCCCACGAGCCACGACATGCGACCCGTCAACGAGAGGTATAGTTATCAGTTTCTTATGACATTGGATACTAGCCCTATGATGACTCAACCAATCCATGCCTAATACTAAATCAAATCCAGGTATAGGCATCACCAAGCAGTCTACAGGGAAACTAGTACCATCAATACTAATCTGAACTCCAGTCACAGAAGTGGTCACAGTTACTACATTACCATCAGCAATTTCTACTTCTAAAGGAGTAGTATTCACAGAAACAGGTAATTTCAACTTATCACACATAGTCATAGATATAAACGATCTATTTGAACCAGAGTCAAACAAAACACGTGCAGGCATAGAGTTAACTATGAACATACCAGTTATCACATCATCTCTGCCAGTAGCTTCCTTGGCAGTCATCTTGAAAGCCCTACCCTCAGCAGAAGGTACAGTCTTTCTCTTCTGACCTGCAGAAGACGATCCCCCGGTATTACTTACCCCTGCCCAAGTCCCCGCAGTCTTCAACTTTGGACAACTTCCAGCTCGATGTCCCTCCTCCTTGCAGTTCCAGCAAACAAAGGTGTTGAACTTACATGCACCTAAATCATGACCAAACTCACCACACCTCAAACATTTGCGAGTTTGGGACGTGCACTACCCATTGTGCCGAGATTTACAATTATGGCACCAAGGTTTGCTCTGATAAGATCCTGATCCCTTGAATCTCTTATCGGACTTTCCATGATAACTCTTCCCTTTACCTCTACTTTGATTCCCACTGGAATTTCCACCAAACTTGCTCAACGATCCCTTGTTCATCTTTTCCCGATCCTGGGCGTCAGATTCTGCAGATCTTGCTAATGTGAATGCCTGGACAAGCGATGTCGCCAGACGAGTGTTACCCCGATATTCTGGTAACAATGCTTTCACAAAGTGTTGAACCTGAGAACGTTCTTTGGGCACCCACTGCTTTGCAAATCTGAGAGTCACTTGAAACTTGTTGATCAACTCGTCCACATACATATTACCTGTCTGTGCCAAATCTAGGAACTCTCGTTGAATCTTCGCCATGTCAAAAGCATTGCAGAACTGCTCACAGAATTTATCTTGGAATTGCTCCCAGGTTATGGCATTAACAATCTCCCTCGGCAGGTGTGTGGTCAGTGAATCCCACCACGCCAAAGCTTGATCCTTCAGACGTCTCGTTGCAAACTTGACCCATTCAGCTTTCTCACAATTGCAGGCTTCCAAAGCCTTCACAGTTTCCTTCAACCAGTTCAGTGTAACATTCGGATTTGAACTTCCCGAATATTCAGGTGCTCCACACGCCACAAAATCTTTGAATTGGCATTTGTTCCTGGTTTCTTGCTGCGGAAACCACGGAATAAAGAAATTTTGTTGTGGGGTTTGATGTTGGTTAGACACTCCTTGTGGCATAGGAATGAATGGGAAGGATCCATACGGAGTTGACACCGTGCTCACAGGAGCTGTGGTGTAGACAGGTGGTGGTAAAGGTTGTGTAAAAGTTGTTGTGATATGAGGCATCTGAACAGTAGAGGTTGGTTGTGAAGATTGGGTTCGGTTCAACTGTTGTTCAAGCTCTTGAATTCTATCTCTCTGAGTCTGCAAAGTATCTTCCAACTGCAGTACATAATCTTGATTACCAGATTCCCCGTTGTGAGAAGTACCAACTCGGTGTTGATCATTGACATCAATAGAGGACACATTGTTGTGCTGTCTTCTTGGGGACTGTGAGGTAAATACCGGGATCTCGTTGTTATCAGCCATAATCTGTTCTACACAACATCTCACCAGTTGTCAGATTATAATCTGTTAGTACCACATCATATTCTCTATAGCTACCTTACTAATTACCCACCCTGGAAATACTGGACTGATCAGAGCCTCGGTTCAAGTATTGCACTTCTACAATGCAAATCCTCAAACCAGGCTCTGATACCAACTTGTAACACCGTATTTTCTAAAAAACAAATTTATAATACGCGCGGAAGCTAATAACATAATTACATATAAATAATGTTGTAAATACAACTTTGCTGGTTAACTTTACAAAACTACTACAGTGTTACTACCCAAAAACAGGCTCTTTACAATTTCAAAATGGATATCAGAGTTAGATCAGTCCATAAGTCCAGTTCACCTCTATCTTCAACATACCAGGAATATCCTGTAAAAGAGTTCAACAGTGGGGGATTAGCACAAAGCTAAGTGAGAGAATAGATATAAAAAACATACAAGGCATCAAGCCCAAACCAACATTGCTCAAACAACAAGAGAACCGGCGGTCTTGCGGGACCTTCAACCAAATGCCGGCCAAAGCATAGGTTTACCGATAGCCTAGTTACAACAGACAACAATACTAGCAACTCTTGATTACAACAAATGCTATCAAGACGAATGCTAGTACTGTATATCCCTAAACCAAGGCCCAGCTGAAAAACAACCGCCAAGCTGATCTCCCAAACAACATGTATATATACAATTCAACAAGAGAATACATCTCAATGAGCAACAATCAGGTGATATATCTTATACATCCAAGATATATATCCACTCACCGATATCTTCAAAAGTTCAGGTAACTCAGTCTCTACTTATCTACTGAGTTTTGTCTCCACCTGAACAAACAACTAACAATCAGTATTTGCTTAATCAACACACAATAAGCACAATACTTAACATGTACATAAATCAACAAGTACATACATCTACATATCACATGTACCAATAATCTACAAGTACAGATCAACTTATGTATATTCAGTATAATATACCATCATTCACTATTACACTTTACAATCTGTAATTCTGTGAATTTCATCCAACTCTTTAGCTCAGGCAATACATATATTTCTTTCATATGTTAAGGCCATGCTTGAGGTATAAACTCATGCTCATATTCAAACCATCAAATCAGATCAATGGTCAAGTTCAACACAACTAATTGAATTTCGAGTAAAGTCAAATCCTAGTGAATAGGCGGAATCCGAGTAAACAGTCACAATCCGGGTAAATGGTCACAATCCGAGTACAAGGCGGAATCCGAGTAAACAGTCACAATCCGGGTAAATGGTCACAATCCGAGTACAAGGCGGAATCCGAGTAAACAGTCACAATCCGTTTAAAGGTGAAGGCACATCAACCAGAGTCGGAATCCGAGTACAATACACGAATTAATATCATCTGTGCAATTCTATCCGGAATCCGAGCAAAAGACGGAATCCGACTCATTCATACATATGAATTCCGAGTCCTTCATAACTAACACATTTTCAATTTAATCTTCATTCTTTAAACTGTTTTCATGCATTCAACTTATACAAATTTCCAGAATTCATTCTAATCATGTATACAACACATATTAATCAAGAAATCTAGCATGCATGCGTCCTATGATCATCAAATCATATAAGCATTCAATCGGATTTCACACACACACACACACACACATATATATATATATATATTCAAAACCGAAAATCAACATCAAACAACATAAAGGATTCTGAATTTCTAACCTCTTGATGTTAAACACTTCAAGATCAAAGAATTGAATTAAGCAAATAAATTTCTTTCCTTCTTCTTCTTTCTTCTTCTCTCGGCCGAGACACACCAAAAAAACACACACAACACACACTCTCCTTGTTTACTATAACAAGCAACCAAAAGGCATGGGGTGGTTTGACCAACCACCACCCCATCGTACCCTCATCATCATCACACACATATATTTTATAATATATAAGATAATATATATACAACAAATAAAACAATTAATCCACATAACAATTTTATTTCCAAATTAATTAATTAATTACCTTAATTAATCTAGGCCGGTAAGGAGGATGTTACACTTTTAATGTCTGTTACTTGCGTAAATGTAAAGTTGAGGATGAAAGTCAGATTCTCACAGTACATGATCTGAAAGTGGATTCGAAAAAGCGGTTGGTAGAAGAACCCGTTGAGATAGTTGATCGTAAGATAACGAAGCTTCGTAAAAAAGAGATTCCTATGGTTTTGATTAAATGGAAGCACAGTTTTGGTTCAGATTTGACATGGGAAACCGAGACAGACATGAGGAACCGCTACCCTAGCCTATTTGAGCGCGATGGGATTCCGGGGACGGAATCTTTTTTAGGGGGAGAGATTTGTAACACCCGCGTTTAGGGCCTGGTCGTTTCGTGGCGATGGTAAGTGTTTATTTAATTGTTTATATTTATATATTTACTTGTTTATAATTATTTGCTAATTATTTATATATTTGTTTGATGATTATTTGGTATTTAATTGGACCGCGAGATAAGAGGTAAAAATATTAGTTTAATATTTTTATATGATCTTGGTACCATACGATTCGTTTTTACACGAGGGTCCCGAATAATACCTCGTTGCATGTTTATCAATTGTTTAGGACTGCTTTAATTAGGTTCCTGTATGTTAGAAAATAGATAAGTTGTACTGTGTGGGTTTATTTAAAATTCCCAGCCGACATATGTATTTTATTTGACTTTATGGAGTCAAATTAGTGTGTATATTCCCTGCATTTGTTTCTTTGCTTCGTGAGGAAGAAAACCCCAAGAACTCACACACTGCAGCCCTTACATTCTGATTTTGTGAGAATTCTTGCTGGATTAAAGTAAGTAAACTCATCTTTTATGGCTCGTGATCACCTTACTTGTTGTTCTTGCCAAGAACACCCATTTATTAATTTCTAGGGTTCAAGAATCATGTGGGTTTATACCCAATCCGAAATTGTTTCATGTTCTTACAAGTTTTTGAAGCTTATGTACTGATTTAGAGTAGATAATATGTTTGATTTCTATGTAATTGATAGTTGAGCTCAAAAACCACCATTAATGGAGGTTTTGATAAAATTCAAGAACTTGAATCCATGAATTGATGTTAGTTAATGTGTTTTCATGTTAGATTATATGTTAGATTATGTTTGTAATAGTTTATAAGAGTTTTGATATAGTTTTTCTAGCTATAATCTGTTTTGTATGATTAGAAGCTTAAAAATCCATTAATGGTGTTTGAGGTGCAAACTTGAAGAATTGAAATTCAAGGATTTGATGTCCAAAATATGTTTTGATGTTTGTTAATTGTTTCTAGTATGTTTCTTGAAGTTTTAGGATGTTTAGATATGTATTTTGGTTGATTTTTACTGCTGCAAATCGAGTTTTATTGGTGTTGTTGGCTGCTGGTACAAAACAGGGAAGAAGACAATCTTGCTGTTGCTGTGTTCACTAGTGAACACAGAACGTTTTTTTGAGGCAACTATTTGATTTTCGCGTTTCTTTGTCCTACGTTGACCCGGGTGCTGATGTACACTATTAGTACTTGTTATATAATTATTTATATGATATTTATGAGTGGTTTTTGATAGTAAACCATGCTAAGAAAGACCTTGATTTATTTATGTAGTTATTATATAATTGCTACTTTAATTGTACGAAGTGATCTTAGATGCGCGTTGTGCATAGTTTGTTAATTCCTATATGTTATATATATATTATATATAGTGAATTTAAAGTGTTGGATATGTATTTCATGTTAGTTTGGTATTTTAAACCAAACGGGTTGGGTTTGACCTGTTAGTAAGCTAAGTTATGATATATGGACTTTAAATGTGTTTTGTTGATTGCTACACCTTGTTGGTAACATATATGGATATTCTAAATGGTATTGGATGTTTTCCATATTGATTATGTGCGTTTTGCATAACGGTTAAATTATGACCCGTTTGTGTAGCTACTTGAATTATTGAATTAATTGAGTTAGATTCACTAATTCGTTTGTATTGTGTTCTCAGGGAATCTGAGGCCTCAGTGAAATTAGACAACTGGGCTTGGTGTGTCGAGGACACAGGTGAGTGGACTTTAATTCACTAGTGGTTTTTTAGTTGTAACCGTTATGGTTACTTGAATTATATACGATTAATCATGAGATAGACTGTTTAGTCTGCTGTGATTACTTGACTGGTTATTTGATGATTATTGCGATTGAAATCAAGATATGAGTATCAAGGCATGAAATTGTACTCATGATGTTTGTGGCAGAGGTCAGCTAAGCGTGGTTTTGGGCTGGGTCAGTTGCTTCTGGTTAGGCAGTTTTAGATCCTCTGTTGCATTTGTTGTAGCAGAGGGGGTTTAACTGTGCCAGTTAGCAGATGGCTATCGGTAGATCATTGCTATGGCCAGCATTGGTCGTAGGCTCGGCAGAGCCGCCGGTCCTTTGATATTTGAGATAAACTGTTCTTGTGATCGTTGTGATTCTGCTTTAATTGATTGTGGCTTGATTTCCATTCACTTAGCTTTGTGTTAATTCCCCACTCTAACTCTCTGTTGCAGGTTTTTGAGAGCACGGTAGGTTGCAGCTTTTGTGTACAGGGAAAGTTTGACCGTAGCTCTGATATTTTGGGTTTAGAAATGATGAGCCATACTTTATGAAATGTTTTGTAACACTAAACGAGGTACTGTATGTTTGTACAGTGTTGGTTTTAACTTTTAATGTTATTTCCCTTTTAGATTTATGACGTAATACCTCCGCTGTGATTTATAAAAAAATGGCTTGTATTTTGCGGTGCTACAACTAATCTCGGTTGTTCCTTAGATATGGGAAGTTTCATGGATGGTGTGCGTGGAGAGATGGAGTGTGGCAGGGTACATGTGAGAAATTCATGGGTGGATAATGACATTAAAAGAGGGGGAATTTCAAGGGTTAAAATTGTTTGATTTTTGGTTTAAAATGATATACAAGTTTTTTTTAGATACCTTATATAGTAATAACCCATTCTTTTTAAAAAATCTAGACCAAGTTATAAATTACACATCTACTTCAACGCCACCTATTCAAATACGTGATCTTTCTACACATCCGGTCTCATTCCCATACAACTAGTGGGCATATTTACAATCAACGGAAAGCTCATCGACCAATCTGGATCAGAAGGGGGCGTGCCTCACGGTATTTTTCCGGAGTGTCATGTACTTGAGCCTTGCAATTCTCTAGAGTGAAATTTCGTTAATGTCCAAGGAACAAGACTTATTGTTGAGAAAAAGAGCACTTCTTGACAACCCACATACCGCCATGGGGGATTCGTCGATAGAGAGGCTTTATAGTCTTTTGAACGAGCGGTATGGTCCTTCGGGAAGTCCCCCCGAGGGATATTCTGCAATTTCCAATCGCTGCAGTAGGAGGGGATTCCGCACTTTAAGTTATGTCTTGTTAACCGAACATGAATGAGTCTTTTTTGTGTTAGTTTGTTAGCTTTAGCCTAATAAATAGACAAACACGATTAGATAAACTAACGAAATTTTATGTTTTAACGAATGAACACATATACAAATATAGTATAATACAAACCCAATATTATTAGATACAAACACTATATACTCACACGCACATATGTGTGTGTGTGTATATATGAAAAAGTTCAATCGAGAACTGTTTTTCGTAAATAACTGCGAGAACTATTTGTAACACCATTAATGACTGACTCGGGTAATCAACTTGAACACATGAGAGAAATAGAGCAATCAAGAGAACCATGTAATCGTAGGTCTCTTCTCCTTCGTAATCGACTAAGGCAACACACCATAGCGAATCGACCATTTACAACACCATAATTTTTATTTAAGCAGCAACCACGAAACCTTAACTGTTTGAGTCCATCAATCGAACAAGGTAGAAACAGAGCGTAGTCTCGATTTCAACAGAGCAAATGATTTTAGCAAGAGTGAGTTGATGGCATCAATTAAACCTTCACCTGGCCAACTTTTTTAGCAAAACCCTAACTATAAGTGGATATTTGCTTGTTTGAACCTAATTTTAGTATATAATGGCATCTTTTGGTCAAAACAATGTTATTAGTAGTGATGATAGCAATGATGAAACATACGAAGCTAGTGAGGAATCTTTTGATGATGATAACATTATGTGTGAGTCACTTGATCATAAAAATTGAAGAAATTTTAGAGTTGAAAACGGATCATGATGACTATTTCTCGTATGAACTTCGTGATCCTCGATTGTTATTGAGTAACGTAGAAGATATTTAAGTTAATAATGATTGTAGAAGTTAGATGTGTATATTGAAGAAGACGTGATTACAGTATTGATTACCTAATACATGACCCAGATTAGAAGTGGAAAATCATGCATGATGTTGCTGTTTCTAAAGTTAATTAACCAAAGTCCCGATGGTAGTTGTGCAAATAAAATAAAAACTTTACTTTGGGGGTAATGTCCACATTACATGTTATTGCACACGTTCTTTTGGGGTCTATTGATGTAATATGGATGTGGAGATAGGTTATTCCTAAAAATAATTATACGCTTGAGCTGCTTTTTTGAATGATCAATGGAAGATGCGATTACTAGCTTTGATGACTTATTTGTTAATGTATTGGATGGTTTCTCCCAAAGAACAGCAATTGTGTCAAGTCCCACTTTGATTATTCTTAACAAATCATTTGAAATGAAAGTTTATGATTCGAATCAAAATAGGTATAGACTTTTTTTTAAACCATTATTTATCCTTTTACAAATCTTATATAAGTTAGGCGTATGTTTCGCGGAATGAGAGGTCCTTGTGACTCCTATTTATCTATTTACACTCCAAACCAGTCCCCCTAACTTTAGTAATATCCAAATTCACCCCGAAATCTCATCTCCAACCTTATAACTCCTCACCACATTTCAATTTCCATCCTTTTTTCATATTTCATAAGAAACTAAGACGAAGTAACTATTCATCCACAACAGCAAATAATGAGCCTGTTAACATGTTTCTTCCTACTATTTTCTCTCCACGTTACAGCTTATGCCCGGGTTAACCCGGTGCTCCACCCGGTCCAAAACCAAAACCGAACCGGGGTTGTGAGTCCGGATGTCGTTGCAAAGGCATGCGAGCCGTCCGCCGAGAAGGCTTTCTGTATTTCGGTCCTCAAGTCACAAACAATTAGCGACGTGAACGACTTGAAACAGGCGACTTTTGTTGCGATCCAGGCGGCGTCCGGTGAGGCGGTGACGACGTCGGAGTTGATAAAGGCGGCACGGTTGAGGGAAGAGAATAAAGAGGTGGTGGAGGACGGTATCGAGGAGGAGACGCTGGCGGACTGCGCCCAAAGCTATATAAGCATCGTTGAGATGCTGGCGGACGCCACTAGCGCGCTGATGACCGGACCGGAGACCGACGTGACCGTGGAGATAAAAGCAGCGGTGACGACATCGGAGACGTGCGAAGGGAGCATTAGTGGCGGGAAGAAGAGTCGGGTAGTAGACGACGTGGCTGTAAGGAATCGAAATGTGAAGAAATTCTGCGAAAATGCTTTAAGCATTTATAATGTTTATGCCAAGGGGGGCAAGCAGGGACAGTGATGTTAGTTATGTAATTTATAAATTATAACTTTTAAATATATTAAGTTTAATTTTTGGGACATTGAATTTTAAGTAGCGTTTACATGTTAATTCAAGATCCATGGAGATATTTGTTTGTATGTATTTTCGGATTGTAATGCAATTTTGAAAGAATTAAACGCGTGTTTTGTTCATAAAGTTTAATGCGATGTGGTGTTGAGAAGAAGATGTCTTGCAAGATGTCTATATGTCGCCTTTAAGCCTACGAAGACCACCACCCTGCGAGACGCTACCTTCCTCGGTTACTCCGCCCCTTAGGAAGGTGCTCGATCGGTTCTCTCTTTCTTACAATATTCTCAATCTCTCACACATACACACATGTTTATTACTGAGAAAAGAGAAAGTAGACAAAGGGTAGAAAAAGGACCATTTTGATTGTTAAAAGATGTGAGAAATATCATAGTAGATAAAGTGACGCTAATATGATAAAATGGGTGAGTAATAAGTTATATGTTAATCATATTTCATGCTCTAAGGGGTATATATGGAAAGTTTTGAACTTTCAAATTTATGAAACCACTACAAGACTTAAAGACAATATTAGCAAACACAATTAGTGTATGATATCAAGGTCTTTGTATGTGTGTTTGTAATTTAAAAGGAAAAAAAAGAAGAAGCAGGGGATGATTTGTGGATTAGCAAAAAATGGCATCTCCTCGTTCAAAGAGTTAATTGGCTATAAATATAGCCAAAACAAAACACCTAACAAACTATTTTGCATTTTTTAAGCAACCAATCTTATCTAATAAAATTCAAACTAAACACCTCTTATCTAAATAATAAACTATCCTATCACAGTCGATTATTTAATTAATTATATAAAAACTAAACTTAAACTACTAAATAAACTAATTAATCAATATTCATAACCAAAATTCACCCCCATAATCTTGATCAATATTATCCTCAAAGCAATGCTGGTTCATCATCTTGAATCAAGTTGGCTTCATTCTCTTTATCCTTCCACTTTGTACATTCATTTGCAAAGTGTCCAAATTCCCCACATTCGTAGCATCGAAAACCACTTTTGTCACCTCGACCTCTTCCTCGGCCTCTTCCACCTCTCTCAGAGGTCCTTCCGAGTCCTTTTCCGTGTCCACTATTTTCACCATGATTTTGTTCACTTGCCCACATGAGTTGCCCTTGCTCTTCTTCCTTAGACTCATGACTTTGAAGCCTATCTTCGTAAGCTTTCACCCTTCCAACGGCTTCTTCCAATGACATACTCTCGAGGTCAGAATATTGCTCAATAGGAGCTACAATTGACAAATACTTCCTTAAAAGTGAGTTAAGAAACTTTCCAATTAATGACATACCCTTTGTATGTGTGTTTGTAATTTAAAAGAAAAAAAAAGAAAAGAAGCAACGGACGATTTGTGGATTAGCAAAAAAGAAACATGGCACCACCTCATTCAAATAGTTAATTAGCTATATATATATAGCCAAAACAAAATACCAAACAAACTCCTTTGCATTTTTTAAGCAATCAATTTTATCTAATAAAATTTAAACTAAACACCTCTTATCTAAATAATAATCAAACTATCTTATCGCAATCATTCATTTAATTAACTAAATAAAACCTAAACTTAAACTACTAAATAAACTAATTAATCAAGATTAAAACCCAACAATTAGGGGTGGCGTAACCAATAGCGGCGATATCTAAATTGGACCTGTAAGGTGTCGTTACTAAAGGTCTATGTCGCACCTAATTCTATTTAACACAATAAGGATCAGATACACCATTGACTCTATCATTCACGCTTCCCGCACCTCCTTCCGTGCTGCTCTCGGCCCCCTATCACTCAAAGTCTCTCCGACTTCACCGTTGTCGTCTAGCCACACCCTCACCACCGTCATTCCCACTGTGACGCCACCTACACCACATCGTCATATACCTTCACCCAACTCACCCTTACCGCTGCTGTAACTGCTTCCGCTGCCTTCCAGCTCCCTTCCTCACCTCATATATGTCTAATTTCAAAATCTTGTACATTATTAGATTAAATGATAATCATGGTTTGGAGTTTTTAAATTTTTCTAACTGTGTTGCTAATTTTGGAGTTTAATCTTTCTATTTGTTGTTGAATTGTTAAGATGATAACATTATAATATTAGAGGATAACATTCTGTGTTTTAATCTTGCTAATTGTGTTGTGTATGTGCTCTTGTTGTTGTTGTGTGTATGCATGTGTGTATATATATGTGTGCTGTGGATGTAGGTATACGGGTGTGCTATTGTATGTGTGGGTGCGTTGTTGTGTGTGTTTGTGGGTAAAATAGAGTGAAATGGTGAAAAGTATATATACACATATATACATGATTATACAGATACATACATACATGAATGTCTTTCAATTTGTTTATAAATGACTTGGTAATTTTATGTTATGTGTGTTGACAAGTGTTAGAATGTTTGCTAAATTTTTTGTTATCCTCTTGTCAATGAATGCGTGAATGCGTTATATTATTTGCTAATTGCTTATAAATAAATTTGTTGCGTTTGTGTATGTGTGAATGCTTTTAAGTGTGTATATGTATGTATGTATGTATACATCTACTCACACATAAAAAAGGTGTTCAATTGAGCAAATATTTGTGAGAATGGAAGTCAAAATCTCACCATCACATCTCTCACCCTCCCTTTTCTCTTCCTCTCATATTTTTCAAACCTCAACAAACGCCACCATATATCATCCTCCTCCACTGCCACCTTCAACCTACACCATACCCCTTTTTTTAAACCATAATCACCATCCCGGCCACCAGAAACAAGTGACATGCTTTCTCTTTGACTTTAGCCTCCAACAACCACCAGGTCAACTCTGCCGTTGCTATCCACCGAAAACGTCAAGTTCAACTGATCTACCGCTCTATCCAGGGCCGTCTTAAAGGGCGTGCGAGAGGGGCGACCGCCCAGGGCCCACGGATCAAGGGGGCCCAAATTTTCTTATGTGTGTGTAATGTATATGGTTTAACATTATAAATCTAGTTTAATTAATCTATTGTGAGTTAATTGTTGTAAACGCTACAAATTTTTTAAAGATTCGAGATTAACACTCTAAGTAGAATTTATATATTTAATTGCTAACATTTTTGGCCCACTACAATACAACACTCATTTTGTGTTGAAAACATCCATGGAAAAAGACCGCTTCCCTTAGATTAATCACAAAATCGACCATGAATAAAATTTCACCCGGTAAACCATTTCCACGTGAGTTCCCGGGAATTTCTCATGAAATTCGTGGAAAATCTATTAATAACTGCTTTCTGACTCAAATCTGTGGGTAATTCGTTAAAAATTTTCCACCGAATTTGGTCAGTAGGAAATTTTATTATGATATATGATTTTCTAGTAGTGATCATTTAGGGAACAAATCATGAAGTTATCAATTCATTACAAAATCAATTGTTACTTTGTGAAGAAATCACACAAAATTGTTTGACCCTTTGGGACAAAATCATTTAGTTTGAGAAGAAGAAACAAATTTGGCAATGACAATCTTTTATCCATATTTGATTTCCTTGAACAAAAACGAAATTCTTGGCTTTTATGAAAGGTAGAATTCAAAATTTCAACTTATTCAAGACATATTTGAGATTTGAAATGCTTCTAACTTCTCAAACGTGTTTAAACTTTTGTTTAATCATTGTTCCTTGATTTTTAATTTAATTTTTATTCATTGTTAGATTTTAATATTTCAACTCCTTATTTTTTTGTCTGTTTTGTTTGGTCAATTGATTATATGGTAACTAATTGGTACTTTCATATTAGTTTGTTTACTTGTTTGCTTAGTATAATTGTTTAATTGGTATTTGCGTATTAATTGTTTAGTTGGTAATTGGTTGTTTGCATATTAGTTTGTTTAGTTTGCTTGCTTGGGAACTAATAGATTTTAATTCTTGAATAATTGGTTGCTAGTGCCTAGTTTTATGTAGTTTGTGATTAGTTAATTGGTAGTTTGCTTGTTTTTAAAATCATGTTTCAAAAGAAACACATGTTTAGTTGTCAATTGTACATATTTCATTAATTATTGCAGTTAAATATGTATAAGTGTAAGTTTTTTACTCAACGTTTGTATATAGTTTAGGACTTAGGGGCCCATTTTTTAAATTTGTCCCGGGCCTTGAAAATATTTAAGACGGCCCTGGCTCTATCCACTAGTCACCACCGCTAACCTCTTGCTAGATCCACCATCACTAACCTCCGTCTCCATCTATGTACTCATTAGAACGTCGATCTGCTCATATATTTCATCTCCGCCACAGATTCACGGATAATCCTTAGCATCTCCCGCAGAAAATTGCGTCTTTTGGTGTACCACGCAAGATCTTGTTTATTCGTGTACACCGCTTGAAGATACTACTCCGGCCATTTCTTATTGGGTAAAAAAGGTGGGCGTTTCCCCAATAAAAACATATCATATCTATTATTTGTAATTTGTTTTAAGTAATTCTAGTTATTCTTATTTTTGGTTCTTTGGGTTTGTAGTCTCCTTGTTTTTGAGTTCATTTGCTCTTTAAAAGTATTTAGGCGCATATGGTAGCATTTTCTTATATATGATATGGTATGTAGTGATTTCGCTGCATGTTTAGTATCTGAATTTAATCTTTTGAACCAAAAGCGTATCAGATGTGAATCAAAGTTGATTTCATATGTGAACAAATAGCATTTTACTTGTGAACCAAATGCGTTTCATATGTGAATCAAATGTGACAATAATTAACGTCTGAAACGGTACTATTTTACATGAGATTTGGTAACATTTTAGATGTGAAATAGTAGTGTTTCACATATAAAACAGCTGTGTTACATACCGTTTTATATTTCATAATTTCATTACTTGTTTTGTAGCTTTTGGGTGGGTTTTATCATTAAATGTGTATGATAGAAAAATCCATTTAAAATTGAAATTAAAAACCATCTAAATCATATCAAATGTGAAACAATATTGTTCCATATGTGAATTTACAATTTTGTTTTCTTATTTTGCCCATGATAGTTTAAATATACATTAATGTTCCTTATCAATTTTAGTCATTGAATTTAGTTGATCAAAGGTACAAATTTAGTCTCACATTCTTGCACACACACACACATAGATACACACGCGAATGTGTGTACCTCAACTTTCCAATTTGTTTTAAAATATCTCACATACCTTTCCCCAATTCTTCTGCTCTTATTCCTATCTCAATCAGTTAGCTCTTTGTAGTATTCACCCTTAATCCCGACGCTAGGTGGAAACACCGTAAAGTTTTCATTTAAGCTTTTTACATTGCAAGATTCCTTTTCCAAAGAAAATGACGTCATCCGCATAATGAATACGAGAGACTTCCACCAGATTTTCTTTCTCTACTATCACACCTTTGAATTTTCCTTTAGCCACCTATTCTTTCATTATTACACTAGATTAAATGCCCGTGTATACACGGGTTTGTTTAAAAAATAATAAATCTTAATCATCAATTGAAAGATATCTCATAATTATAAAACACAAAAAAATTGAGAAGTTAAAAAATGGCGAAAGACGGCGTCAACACGGAGACCAATAATAGAAGCCTCGACACGAGTGTATCATTATTTATTGTTACAATTATAGGAAGATATATAATTAAGAAATTTTTATTGTACTTTAATTTAAAATTTCATACATAATCATATAACTTCAAAAGTTAATTTACCATAACAAATGAGATCAGATTAGATTAAAATATAATAAATACGAAGATAAATAATTTGATTTGTAATTTAGTAGGATTAGATTTAAATAATGTATAATAATGTATATATAATATAAATAAGTAAACAACTTTGACTTATAAAAGTCAAAATCAAATTTTAATTTCAATATTAATGAATGGTTGAGATTTAAATTGATTAAAATAAACGGATAAGATTGTTTAATAAAGTTGATTAAAATTAGTCTTTTATATATATTAGAAGATTGAGCCCTTAAAGCTATCATTAAGAATAAAAAAGTAGAGATCGAGTACCTTTTTGTCGTATCCCCCTTTTCATCGAGAACTCTCCTATTGATGAACCATTCACCAAAACCGACATTTTGGATTAATACTAGCACGCCTTCATCCATTGTCACCATCTCAAACCAAACCTCATTGTTTGTAGTATCCACATTAGGAACTTCCGGTTCACATAATCGTATGCTTTATGGAAATCTTCATTGAAGATAATCACCGTTTCTTTTTTTCTTCGCGAAGTCCACGATCTCCTTCGTAGCTAGAAGCCCATCCAATATAAATCTTTCCTTTAGAAAGGCCGATTGTTCATCAACAATTACCTTACCAGTTACCTGTTTTAGACGGTAAGAGAAGTATTGTGCAAAGCTTTGAAGGGTCATCGACATGGCCGGCCTTGAGATTTCGAAGGCCCTGTAGAATTTCACAAAAATATGCCCAAAAACTAATCAAGGTAAATAATCAGATTATTAGAACACCTAATACTCTATAAGAGATTCATATAATCATAAATTCATATATATAGTCATTAAACTAAAATTCAGAGAATTAGAACACTAATACACTAACCTCAAAAAGAAATTTAGATAATCAAAATAGAGTCCAATTCTCCAAATCTCTAACAAAATTGAGCCACTTTTAATACTGTAATGAAAAATCGAAAATTAGGCATTTATAAAAAAAAGAATATGAGCATCAACAGAAACATCTAATTGACTAATTGTATGGAGTTGATAAGTTATAACTTATAATTTTAGAAACAGAGAAGTAGAGAACAAATATGAACATCTACTGCTACCTTCGACTTCGAGGCTTCGATTACTTTTTCCAACCTCTTCGATTACTTGTGCTTACTGCCTTCTAAACAGAGATGAGAGTTAAGAGAACAAGATCTAATGTTGAGTGTTTCTCGTGCCCAGAGTGTTTCTCGTGTACAGACTAAGTGACTAACCAGAAGAATCTTCAATCGATGGGTAGTGTTGCTCATGAACAAAATCGATGTGGAGTGTTTCCTCTTCGGTTGAGTATCAAGAATCAATGGGTAGTCTTGAAAATTGTTTCTAGAAAGTGGAACCGTCGAAGTACTCGATTACTCAATTGTCGATGAGTGTTCCAATCGTCGTTTCAGGAACTGCAAGTGACAATTACTTGATTGTCGAAGTTTTAAGATGCGTTGCGACATTGGTTGATTGCGTGAAGCCGTGAATGTAACCGGTTAGTGAAAGGGCAAAGCCTAAGTCTAATCTAATTTGGGTAAACTAGTTTGGGCCTTGAACACTTGGGGCCATAACTAAATAAATATATATGTATGGACATCAGAAAAATAAGGCCCTTGGAAGTTATTAGGCCCTGTGCAAGTGCACATGTTGCACCCTCTTTGGGCCGGGCCTGGACTCATCGATATTATATCATATATAAAACCTGAAACTCGGAAGAGGAATCGATTGACGATTACAAGGTCTATTTAATGCGTCCGAATGAGCATTACTTAGACCAATTATCCGAATGCCATTGAAAAAAATGTTCAATACTTGCTTCCATTCACAACCTCATTATATGCCCAATAAATTCATAACATACCAAATGCATTCACGTCACAGAATGGCAACTCTTGGACAAAAAATTTATGCATACCAACCACAATAATATTGAAATTCATGAAATGAGCCGTTGGTTACTAAAACACAAGTCAAATAGTAACATTGACATTCATATTTCATACATCAATATTTTATTGAAGGTTTACATTAAATTAAATAATTTAATATCAATACTTTATTTTATTTGAATAAATGAACGAATCAACTAAAACATTATCCAGTGTCTCGAATCTGTACATTTGTACTCAATATTGAATCACAAGCCACCGTTGTAAGGCACACCCGATTGAGGTAAAAACTCATCACCCATCACGAAGTTCGACGTCGTGAAATTAACCGCATCCGTCGCGTTTATAATATAGAATCCCGGCCAACTAACTCTCCGGCTAGTATCCGATCCGGGTCCAGAATTCTCAAACTCCGCGTAATACGACGTATTTAACGCAAAGTCACCCGACCATTCGCGCCAACCTGCTCCGTCTATTAACGAATCCATGAATGTCTTCATGTAAACTGTTCGTGAATACTCTTTCCACGGACGACCCAGATATGTCTTGGTGGAACCCAGGTCGCACTACAAGAAAAATACGTTTTTGCCACGTGAACTTTTTGCGGCGACATATGTCGCCGCTAAAAACCCGCTAAACGACAAAATTTGGGCCCACTACCATCTGTTTTAAAGATGTCGCCGCAAAAAGTTTTTAGCGGCGACACGTAGCGCCGCTAAAAGGCTTTCCCTCTTTTTTTCCCACCGAAAACCATGGCGGGATTAGTTCCCCCCTAAAATATTCATCGTCGCCGCAAAAAGTGCATAGTCGCCGCAAATACGTCGCCGCAAAAGGATTTTCTTATTTTATTTATTTAATTAAAACGAATTTCGATTTTCTTTATTAATAAAATATATATGTCGCCGCTAAAGGCCACATGTCGCCGCTAAAGGCGTCGCCGCAAAAAATTTTACGAGATATAGGGTTTTTCAGCTTTCTTTCTGCCATTTACTTGCTCCCGTCTCTCTCTCTCCCGAAGCTCTCTCTCTCTCGAAACCACCGCCGGCCGGAGCCTCTCTCAGCCGTGGAAACCGCCGAGCCCGGAGCTCTCTCTCACTCTCGTCGAACGCCTCTCGCCCCCGCTCCCTCTCACCGTCGAAATCGCCGCCGCCTCTCACCACCCTTCTTCCTCCGCTGTTCGGCCTCCTCCTCCGGCGCCGGCGACTCGTATTTGAGGTAAAAATCCCCTTTTTTTGTTTATAAATCTTGGGTTTTTGTTTTTAGATTCTTATATGTTTGTGTTTTGTTTGTTACAAGTTATCTCCTCCTCCTCTATTAGCCGCCGCCGTCGACCACCTTCTGCCGCCGCCGCCGCCGGTCAGAATCTTTCCACCGCCTCCGTCGACCTCCTCCTCCCCATTGAGGTATTTTTTTTTATTTATATATTAATGTTATATATTAATGTTAATTAGTTTAGGTTATTATTAGTTTGTGTTTTGATTATTATTATTTTTTGTTAGTAATTTAAATTATTTAATTGTTAATTAGTGGTATTAATTTATTAATCTAAGGCTATTGTTAATTAATGTTAGATTAATTAGTGTTAGATAATATTGTTAATTAATATTAGATTAATTAGTGTTAGATTAATTTACATTCATTATGTTAGATAATATTTTATGTTATAATTTTATATTATTGTTAATTAGTATTAATGTTTAAGTATTGTTAGTATACTAATAATGTGTTAAATAATTGATTAATCTAGTTGTTAATTTAAATTCATTATGTTAGATTATATTTAGTGTTATAATTTTAGATTATTGTTAATTAGTGTTAATGTTTAAGTATTGTTAGTATACTAATAATGTGTTAAATAGTTTATATGATGATGATGTTATAGTTTATTTGATAATGTTTGATTATTATCTATTGTCAATAATGATAGATTAGTGCTAATTACTTTTAATCTTTAATCATTGTTAGTACACTAATAATGTTAGAAATTAGATCAATGTTAGATTATTATTTATTGTTAATGATGTTAGCTTATTGTTATCAATTGTTAATCTTTAATTAGTGTTAATATTCAATGTTAGAGTTAATCTTTAATCTTAGTATAATAATAATGGTGGTAATCATTTAGCTTAGAATGCCCGCTCGAAATTGATTTAGAAATTAATTTCGGGTTGTCCCATATTGGGACTGCTATTTGAATACCTTATCTCATTTAGGATGTGAATGCTTGTTACATGGTTGTGTGTTTAAGAAAGATTTGGTTGTCATTTACTCTATGCTTCCCGGGTATATATTTCTTTATATACTTGGGAGCTAAGGGTAAATGCTGCCGAATTTTTCTTAAACAACCGATCATGTAATATGTATTCACATATGAGGTAAGGTATTCAAAAAGTGGGTTAGGACGGCCACCCTGCTATAAACCACTCACAATTTCTTAGTATAAAAATTTAATACATGAATTGTGTTCTTAATAATTATGATATGCTTTGAACGCAGCTATGACGATTGATAAGAGTTGGACTACTTTAGCAAACCGTAATTGTCCTGAATTTCGTACTGGTCTTGAAGCATTTCTAGATAGGTGTAAAGACTACGTAAATAGCTATGGTAATATTCGTTGCCCGTGTGATCATTGTGATAATAGCTGTTTTCTCCCGCTTAGGGCACTTAGGATTCACATATATGAAAATGGGTTTAGCGAGGGCTACATGAATTGGATCTTTCACGGAGAACCATTTGTTCCTCGAGCACCACGCGACGGTCTTGGTCAAACGAATAACGAGTTGCATGATTACCTCAATGACGTTCGCCAGGAGAATACTGTCAACGAACACAACACGGAAAGTGATGAGCCAGTTGAAGGTCCAAGTGATGATCCACATGAAGGCCCAAGTGATACAAATGACGAACTTGGTGAATTATTTAAGTTAGCCGGCACGGAGCTATACCCTGGTTGTGACTGGATGTCTTCGCTAGACTTTTTAGCAAAGCTGAGGCACATGAAAGTTATCAATAAATGGACCGATACTTCATTTGACCAATTATTAGAATTGCTTAGGGTTGCATATCCGACATCTAAAATTCCGTCATCACACTACGAAGCTAGGAAGATAATGAGAACGGTCGGGTTAGGATACGTACCTATCCATGCTTGTATCAACGACTGCTGTTGAAGAGTCTAGTGATGAGGATTAGATTATATGTTTGTTAGGCGAGTACTTGTGATTGTTTAAAAACGTTTTTGTTAACTTTCAAACTATCGTGTGTTCTACTTCGTTTGTTATTACGATTAGATACTTGTTTGTTAAATCGTATTGTTATACTTGTTGTTGAGTTCTGAACAGCAGGTTTTCTGAATATTGCCCGGTTAAAAACGGGTGGAAAACGCAAAATGCAGCAAAAGCTGCTGATTTTATTTTTGTCTTTTTGCGGCGACACATGTCGCCGCAAAACGTCCTTAAAAAAGAAATTATATATTTAATAATTAAAATTATACGACGCCGCAAAAAACAAATGTGTCGCCGCAAAAAGATTTTATTTTAATTTATTTTTAAATTATATATGTCGCCGCAAAAAAATATATGTCGCCGCAAAAAAGTATCCACGTGGCGGAAGGTGGTCCCGTTGAGTGTCGTCGCAAAAAGTAAAAATTGACGTCGCGAAATGTTATTTGGGACGAAGTATTTGCGGCGACCTTTTTGCGGCGACATGTCGCCGCAAAATATGTTTAGCGGCGTTATTTTGGCTTTTAGCGGCGACAAATGTCGCCGCAAATGGTGTTTTTTTTTGTAGTGTCGTCGGCCGGTCGGATATTGCAGTTTTGGATGACTGTGCCCGTGTTTTGACCTGGGTCCGTTCTACCTTGTGCTGTGATGGCGTTGAATTGGCCGGACATCGGTAACCGTGGGTAAAGGTTACAGTTTTGTAAAACCATGGCTGCGTTGCCGAATATGAAGTCGACGGTGCCGTAAATGTCGCATTCTCTGTAAAATTGCCGGAGGGAGTGTGCGTATAATGTGTCTTGGTAACCTTCGAAACTGCAGCTGTAGAATGCTGATAAATCAGCTCCGTTTCGTAATGCTACTGCTTGGTGTTTTATTGCTCCGGCGGTGTTACGGATTGTTATGTTCACCGCCACGAAATTAGGCGCCGTCACGACTGTAAATATTGAAAAATTCAACTTTCAGATAAGAGAAAAAAAAACTGATTTCATAAGGAATTTTAAAGGGTTGGTAGTTATTAGTGCTTACTGAATGTAGCAGAATTGAACGTGGTCCAGCCATCTACGACGCTGCGGTTTCCGGTGACGACGGTTTGATTAATGCCATCGCCGATAATCATCAGATAATACTTGTTCTTGGGAATATTGACGTACTCTTCGTAAACACCGGCGGTTACATAAATCATGAAATACCCATCAGCAGCTTGGGATTTATTTGGAGCAAAGTTAATGGCGTCGGTGATGGTGGTGAAATTACCGGAGCCGTCCTGGCTTACCACCACAACATC
Source organism: Pulicaria dysenterica (assembly GCA_947179395.2). Taxonomy (NCBI): domain Eukaryota; kingdom Viridiplantae; phylum Streptophyta; class Magnoliopsida; order Asterales; family Asteraceae; genus Pulicaria; species Pulicaria dysenterica. The sequence goes on along the minus strand of OX359288.1, from coordinate 71,215,501 downwards.
ACTGACGACAACCTGATCACCACCATCATCTTCGGTCTGAAGAAGCTTTCTTCTTCCGGCTGTTTCGAAAATCGCCTTACTTCTTTGGGACATTTTTAAAGGCATCTGTCCGTTCTTAAAACCTATACGTTTCTTATGCGGAACCGAAGAATTCTTTCGTTTGTTCTTCGAACCCCATCCTCTGTTAAACAAAGATAACGATACGCTATACAACTTGTTGTCATTAGTAAGAGGCGCCAAAACGCCATTTTTCGAGCTCCAAGAAGACGCAGTCGCTTGAATGCCATCGATGCATGTTTGGGTATTGGTTAAAATGGCGCTAAGCAGAGTCTGGATGTCTTCGGATTTCATAGCCGAAAGGGTTGTTTGGGTTTTATCGACTGTTTGGAAAGCGTTCGTGAGGAAGTCAACGTTGACTCCGGCTAAATACTGACAATCTTGAAGAGCACGGAGTGCGCCGGTAGTTAAAATGGAGGAGCGGCGCAGGTATTTGTCGATTAATGCTGAAAACTTATTGGCTGCGGAAATGGATTTGCGGACGGAGAAGCGACCGTAGTCGTATACATTTGCGGTGGAGTTGTTGATGGGGAGGTTTGATCGGCAAAAGGATGGGTAGCGGGTGTACTGGCAGACGGTGGTGGCGGAGGAAGGCGGAGGAACGGTGGCGGAAGTGGCGGAGGAAAGGAGGAGTGCGAGGAGGAAGAGTATGAGTATGGAGGTGTTAAGGAAAGAAGAAGCCATTGCTAGAATATCAAGAATTGGATGTGATATTAAAGGAAGATGGGTGACTCATTTATAGTATGTGAAATAAAGAGATAAATAGTATAGTATTAGTATTAATATTTTGGGATTAATATGAAAGAGCATTATAGGATTGAATGAAGTATTAAAGTCAATGGTATGCATGGGAATTGAAGCTCGAAAACGCGTTCGTGTTTGTTTGGTCGCTAGGACACAAGTCACAACCTGTCAATTTTCAAATAACACCAACTCCTCTGGTAAAAATGTGCTAGATCAAGATTTGTTGTATGATGGCCGGTATATAGGGCTGTAAACGAATCGAACGAACACGAATGGGGCTTGTTCGTGTTCGTTCATTTAACTTTAGTCGAACAAACAAACGAACACGAACGGATAAACGAACGGAAATCTGTGTTCGTCTTCGTTCGTTTAACTTTAGCCGAACAAATAAACGAACATGAACGGTAAACGAACAAGCATACGTGTTCGATTGTTTAAAGGATTGGTTAATTCGTGTACATTTTTGTTTGCTCATTAAGTGATAAACAAACGTAAACAAATGAACACACACTAAAATACAAATCCAACATTATTAAACACAAATAAACACAATATTTAAACACACACACATAATATATATATATATATATATATATATATATATATATATATATATATATATATGTTTATATAAAATATAAACGAACATAAACGAACGGATAACCGAACGTTCAAGAACATAAATGAACGAACGGGAGCTTTGTTCGTGTTCGTTCGTTTAATTAAACGAACGAAAAATCTTGTTCATGTTCGTTTGTTTATTAAACAAACGAATATAACGAACTTCCCGCCGAACAATTTCACGAACGGTTCATGAACGTTCTGTTCGTTTACAGCCCTACGGGTATATGTTTTAGAGGTTTTAGATCTTGCTATAAAATCTTTATATCTATTATTCTACTTGATTTATATAAGAAAGAGAATAAGTTACACATGCCACAATCTATTAAGTAAAGACAATAAATTAAGATTTTGTAAAAGTGAATAGAATTTTTCTATATGTTTGCATATACATATTATTGAGAAACCTATTTATAAGAATTAAAGAAATTATCGAATTAAACAAGTGTGTGTGTATATATATATATATATATATATATATATATATATAGGAAGGTTCATTCGAGTTTCGTTGTTAGCGCGAGAACCAATTTCAACCGTTCGTTGGATATGGGAAGATCATGGATGGAGAGCGTAGAGGGATCGAGTGTGGCAGGATGCATGTGAGAAATTCATGGGTGTGCAATGACATTGAAGTAGGAGGAATTAGACGACTTAGATTGGTTCTCGCACTAAGAATGGTTCTCGTTTGAAATTTTGCATATATATATATATATAAAGTGGAAGGTTAAAATGCGAACCTTAAATTAAATGAGAATGGGAGACTCAATCTCAGTCGTCAAATTCCCCATCTTTCAATGTCATTGTCCACCGATGAATTCCTCACATGCAACTTGTCACACTCTATACATTCACGCTCTCATTTCAATATTCGCCTATATATATCTTTACTATATTATAAAACATTTAGACCAAATGCTCAAACTCTTAATTTTTAAGTAACTTGAATTGTCTTTAATACCCTCACATCTTAAAATAAAAGTCAATTATTTTATTAAACTTCCTCTCATAGGAATTATCATTTATGGAAACTTATTGAATCTATTATTATCAATAAATACCCCTCAAATAAACTCTATTTTCATATACACTCTCCTAACTACATTACAAAAAATTAAAAGAGTTGTTTTACTACCTTCTGAAAAATTGTTCTAAAAATGATGAAAAAAATCGAGGGAAAAGAGAGAAATGAAACAGCATGTTACACAAAAGAAATTATTTCCCGAATATTATACCTCTGTATTTTATAAAACATGTTATCCGGTGTAAATAATTCATCGACGTAGCATTGTGCGGGTACTATGATATTTATATAGTAAGGATTAATAAAGTCTCACCCTTAAACAAAGACATCAAAGGCCAATTCTCAGTCACTTATTTAAAAGGGTAAACTAGAATTTGCAAAATTAAGAAGAACTCACGCGGCTCTTCCAACCATCTCTCAAAGTTTCCTTTTTCTTTATATTTTTTATCCCTTAAATCTTTAAATGACCATAACTATTTCAATTTTTAAATTTGAGCAAAAAAAAATTATACTAATCTACTCATTTTTTAATCATCTTTTAAACGAAACAACTCTTCCTATATTTTTGAAAATTTTGTTTTAAAAATTATCATTTTTGGCTGCTGGAGAAAGTTATCATTTCCAGCTAGGAGTTATCATTTTCGGGCTGCTGGAAGAAAGTTATCATATTTGGCTGATGACGAAAGTTATAATTTTCGGCTGGGAGTTATCATTTTTGGCTGCCGAAGAAAGTTATCATTTTTTGTTGGAAGTTATCATTATCGGCTAGTTATCATTTTCGGCTGTTAGAAGAAAGTTATCATTTTCGGTTGCTGGAAAAAAGTTATTATTTTTTGCTGGAAATTATCATTTTCGGGCTGCTGGAAAGAAAAAAAAAGGGACATGATTTAAGGGGTGGATGATTCCCATAATACCCTTCCTTCTATAATTAAATCTTATAATAATTATTTTAATTACAATCAAGCCATTATAGATCTTAACCATTAATTTAATAAATCTAATGTTCTAGATTTGGACTTTAGGAGATTTGTTTAAGTATAGGGGTTTTGTTGATCATATATATATATATATATATATATATATATATATAGGGGAGGGTTCATGCGAGAACCGTTGTTAGTGCGAGAACCGCGAGAACCAATCTCAGCCGTTCCTTGGATATGGGAAGTTTCATGGATGGAGAGCGTGGAGGGATAGAGTGTGGCAGGGTGCATGTGAGGAATTCATGGGTGGGCAATGACATTGAAGGAGGGGGAATTGGACGGCTCGGATTGGTTCTCGCAGTTCTCGCACTAAGAATGGTTCTCGCATGAACTTTTTCCTATATATATATATATATATATATGATAATTCTCTATCAAAGTAAAATTCCATTTTTTCAAGAAAATTGAAAGATGTTTTGGTAATTTCATATAAAAACATAAGAACACTAAATACTCATGATATTTTAAAGTATAAACATAAGAAGGTAAATGGACGGTTTTTTTTTTCTTTTTGGCGTTAACAATTTCTTTTTCTTTTGGGATGTATAATATTTTTAAGAATTTTTATATAATCAATAAAAACAAAAAAATCTATACAGATTTGCTAACCATATTGCATATAGATTTTGTTTTTTTCTTGGAGGAGATTTATGTGATTTGCTTGTATTATTTAATCATTTTTGTATGTAATTATCTGTTTACTCTAAAAAATATTTTTTTTATTTTTATTTTATATATTTAAGAGTATTGCATTCAAGTTTTTTTCCTATCTAAATGTCATATAACATAATTATTTATTACTATCTAAAACTTCATAACATAAAACACGTTTACTAGATCTCAAAGCAGTTTTAAAAAATTAATTAAATAATAAATGAAAGAAAACAAGAAGAATTGATACTAAAATTGATTATGGTTGAAGCATAATTTGTATTAAAAACAAACATTTGAGTAATTAATGTATTAAAATTTTTGTATTACTATAACGCACGGGCTATATTAAATACTCGTAACTGATCAATTGTTAAAGGAAATAATATATATGAGAGGAATTACAAAAGGTAAGGGGCTAAAGATGGATTAATAATACGTATATAATATAAAGTGTATTATACAATTAAAAAGATAATTAAGCTTTGTTTGTGATATTAAAGATTAGAAGTCAATAATTTGAAGGAAGTAGTAGCTAGGTAGGTTATAATAAATATATATACATCCATATAGTCAACTGTAGTGGCAACTATATATTTGTTTTTTTATTCAAGTGTTTTAATACCATTTTATATTCTTTAATTTGATATTGGAACTTGACCTTCAGGTCAGTCTTATATATATATTTGAATAAAATATACTTTTACTTAGGAGAAAAGCCAGCTATATGTATATATATGATTGGAGTTTGGCAGCCAAAATTCAGCACCGGAGTCGTAGTTAGGAGCAAGCGCAATTACATCTAAAAATTTTAATACCTGGTCTTCCTTGTATATTGTATAACTACATTAAGGGGTGCTTGGTTGGTTGTTTTAGGGGGTAAGGAATGGGAAAGGTAATCATTGATGTTGCTTGTTTAGGTGGAATATAATCAATCATTACCTATTACTGGGTAATGAAGCATTCCCTAGTAAATTGGGGGTAATGAATTCAGGGTAATGGATTCAGGTACGTATGCCGCCACGGATCACCGACACCATCATTGACCACCACCAATATCGTTGTCACTACCCTTATGACGCCACCACCGACTACCGTCGTCGTTGTCGTCGCCGCCACCACCACTACCACCGGCGGCAACCACTACACCATTGTAACACGTCAACTATTAATGTCACCACCAATATTGGTACCACCATCCTCTACCATCACCACCAACAGCCACCATCGCCACCGACGCCACCACCAATTGCCGCCGTCATTGTCGTTGTCGCCGCCACCGGCAGCAACCACTACACCATCGTAACACGTCAACTATCAACACCACCACCAATATCGCTATCATCACTGACTAGCACCACCACCAACTGCCACCGTCACCGCCGTCGCCACTACCAACTGTCGCCGTTGTCGTCGCCGTGCCACCGGCAGCAACTACTATATCAACGTAACACATCAACAATCAGCACCACCACCAATAACGCTACCACCACCCTCTAGCACCACCACCAACCGCCACCGTCACCGCCGCCACCACCACCAACTTTCGCCGCCGTCTTCGCCGCCACCGGCAGTAACCACTATACCATCGTAACACATCAACAATCAACACCACTACCAATAACGCTACCACCACTCTCTAGCACCACCACCAACCGCCACCGCTACCACCAACTGCCTCCTTCGTCATCGACGTTGCCGACACCGGCACCGGCTTCGCCGCTGCCACTACCAACTGCCTCCACTGCCACCACCAGCAGCAACCACTACACCGTCGTCGTTGCCGCCGCCACCACCGCCACAACCACTATACCATCATAATTTGTCGCAAAATCACTACCACCGCCACCCCTACATAACACACATATACATACATATGTGTATATAATGATTACCTATATTAACCAAGCAATATCAATGGTATTGATAATACTAGGGAATGCTCATTGCATTCCTTTGTATTCCCTTACCCTTTGCCATTCCCATTCCCCTCTAATTAACCAAGCGCCATTGTGTATTAGTTATTAAACAGTGTAAAACACTAAAGTAATAGAAATTTAAAAAATAACGACTGACGACATGAGTTTAAGCTTAAGAAACGTCAGAAACATGGTATCATGATATTTATATATATATATATATATATATATATATATATATATATATATATATATATATATATATAATTGTATTTCTTATATAAGTCATCTATCAATATTATTGTTACAATTAAGGCAATAAGCTCAAGTGTTTAGTGGTTACAATTAAAAATAATTTGAAATGATTATAAAATATTTCAAAATAAAAAATTAACAATTTGGTTAAATTTTAAATTTTAAAATGCTATAATGGGTAAAAGTATTATATTTATAATTTAGTATGGACAAACATAATATTTTAATGTTTAAAAAGAATTTACATGAAATTTCTCTAATGATTTGGGTTCATTTTTAACTAAGAATAGCCTAAATTAAAAATCCAATTTTGATTAAATCGATGGTCATCAGTGAGTAATTAAATTTATTTTATTAAATGAAAGATTATGATTATTTAATAAATTTAATCATGTAATTGTTTTATTATAGGGTCAATAATGGTTTAACTATCAAAGTTTTAGTTTAATATAAGTTTAATTATCAAAGTTTTTAATTTTAAGGTTTTACCAAAAAGTTTGAATTGGTTATGGTTTAATCCTCAGAGTTACACCTTTTATTTGGTTTAAACCTTAAACATTTTTTCCAAACGATTTACCCTTAAAGTTTTGTTAAAAAATAGTTTAGCCATCTAAATTTTGTTGAAGTTTTTAACAAAACTAACATCTATATCTTATCTAACTTAGAATGTATTGAATCCTAGGTGGCATTTAGGATGGAGCTCTAATTTTGAAATTCGAGCTAAGTAGGGGGGTTGCTAATTGACGTGTCATACAATTAGAAAGAAGGTTATAAAAATAAAAGTTGAAACTTTTCTCCCACATCGGAGCTGCAGGAAAACTACATGAGAAAAATCATGTATATAAACAAGGGAGCTGGAAGCCAATTAGTAAGGCTTTGCCCCATAAAAACTCACGATTGGAAATGGGTAATTTATTTCCCATTCGGCCGTAAGTCCGGTTCAACCGGTTTTTCCGGTTTTCACATAACCGGCCGGTTTTTTTATCCGGTTTTCTGGTTAGTTTTGAACCGTAGGAATGTCCGATTCCCAGTTCAACTGGTCCAACCGGCCGATCTGGTCCGGTTTTAAAAACGTTGCTCATAAAAACTCACGATTGGAAATCGGTAATCTGTTTCCGGTTCGGTCGTAAGTCCGGTTCAATGAACTTAAGGCACCCCGAAGTCCTCCTCCTTCACTTGAGACCAAAATGTAGTTGTCTCCTTACATTATCAATGAACTTTCAATAAAGAGAATCAAAAGCCTTCTCAAAATTAATCTTAAAAGCATGACTTTCTTTTTATTTATTTTTTTGTCAAATGGTTTCACTAATGATTAGAGACCCATCAAGAATGCAACGGTGATGAATAAATGATGTTTATTCTTGCCTAATAACTGAGTCAATGACTGTTTTTAATCAATTCGCAAGAATCTCGGCAACAATATTATACAAACAATTCAAAAGGCAGATGGGCGTGAACAAATTAAACGTTAAAGGAGAACTGATCTTGGGAATAAGCGCCACAAAAGAAGAATTACACCCTTTATCGGAGAATGTTGTTTCTTCAAAGTGCCTGATTGCTAGTAGTAAGTCGCCTTAAATGTTATTCCAATATTTCTTCAAGAAACCAAACGAAAACCTATCTGGCTCAGGAGTTGTATCAGACACGACATCCCAAACAACCATGTTAAGTTCCTCATCGCTAATTGTCGCCTCCCGTTCATTACTCTTGATTGAAGAGAGCTTCTTGAAATTCCTACTGATGAAAGAAGGCACTACCGCCGAGGGAGTGGCAAAGTTTTACAGAAGAAATCACAAGCTGCATCTTTAATAGCTACTGGATCTGTAATCTAACAACCATTTAGGGAAATACCATGAATGAAATTGTTCCTTCTATTTTGATTGATGATACCATGAAAGTATGGAGAGTTTTTATCACCCGCTAGTGCCTATTTATCCTAGTTTACTGTTTGAGATCCAGATTCATCCTCCCTGATATTTGTTTCATTTATACTAGGACTTTGTGTCTCTTTCTTATATCTGATGTAGTAATAAATGAAGATGCCGCCTTTGCCTCGATATCTTATATAACCCTTTCAAGTGCCTGCATCTTGCCCTTCTCCTTTTCTCTTAATTCCTTCCTCCAGGCTTTAATGCTATTTTTCACCACCCTTAGCTTGTGCATAAAGTTCAAAATGGGAGAAGTATTTGTCCTGCTAACACAACTTACCCAAGAGCTTTACATAATTCCATTTAAACTTAGGGTATGTTTGGTAGGGAGAATTGAGAGTAGAGAAATGGAATTAAGAATGAAATCCCTTGTTTGTTTGTACATGAGAATCACAAATTGAGAAATAAAATATTTCCTTTTCCTGATTTTCCTTTCTCGATAATTAGCAGAGATTTGGGGAGATTTGGCTTATCATTTCCCCAGAGAATTAAAAAAAAACAGGGAGAAAACCCTCCTCTAGTCCTCTATCGTCGCCTCATCTCCATCCTTCCTGTATCGTCGCTCCTTTCCTAGCGTCGCTCCTTTATCGATCCTCGCCTCCATCGCACTGCCGCCGAAACCTGTTCACGTTGCCGTCGCGTCGACCTTCACGCTTCCCGTCGCCTTGCGGTCGACCTGCACGGTTATCATCGCTGTCGACCTCCACGCCAACATGTTCCCGTCGTAAGTTCCTTGCTTTCCTTCCAGCCGCCAACCTGTTCCAGTCTCATACATTGGTTAGTATCATATCCTTTTTTTTGCAATACGATTGCAGTATCCTATCTTTTTTTTTTTGGAATAGGATTGCATGTATTCTCCATATAATTGGAATTAATTACTGTTCTTCACAATGATTGATTGCATGATAGTTGTGTTTTTTGTTTAAGTTATGTATTCTGTTTTACATTGATTCTGTTTTATAAAATAATCTGCTGCTGCTACTGATTTTATTTTGTCATGGTGATATTGGTTGGTTATGATAACTGATGCTGAGATGTCATCATGCTTTGAAGTGTGACTTTATATGTTTGCTAGGAGATCAGATTCAAATGAGAATTTAATGGATTTTAATGGGGTTACTTTATTGCTTCTACGTGAATAGCTACTGGTGGATTTCAAGCCTAGTGGGAATAAAAATTCGGAATTTGCTGGTGTTGCTCGGGTTATCAAGCTGCTGGTTACGAGGGTTATCGTGTACAAGAATGGTCAGGAATGGGTTATCATAAGTGCATTTTATGTGCTAATTATGTGTTGGTGATGTTAAATTGACCATTATTAGATTTAAAATATATGAAATTGGATTGCTAAATCACCCAAAGTGATTGTTTGTTATGAAAACAATAAAAATACGTATGATAAATTTGATACATTTCTCTGTTGAAATCTCTGTGCAACCAAACAAGATAAATGATTCTCTATTACATTTCTCTGCTGAAATCTCTGTGCAACCAAACAGAAGATTCAATTCTCCTTCTCCAGACCAATTCTCTTTCTCTGCAATTCAATTCTCTGCAATCATTTCTCTGCATTCTCTGTACCAAACGCACCCTTAAATCCAAAACCAAGAGTTGAAGAAGTTAAAGTAGGTCCAAAGTCTTCCACATATGATTTGAACAATAAAGGGTTGTAATCTGAGTATAGTTTGGGCAAAATATCCACTACTGGATTAGGCCAACAATCCAAAAAGTTATTAGTCACAAAAAATCTGTCAAATTTGCTAAGTTTCTTGCCATCCTAACTCATTCGTGAGAATTTGAGACCCACATATTTTATTTCCACCAAGTCCGACTCAAAAGTGGACTCATTAAAACATCTAGCACCAAAGGATGAGAAGATCATATATTTCCTTTCTTCAGTGGATCATACTTCATTAAAATCCCCAAAAATATTCCAGTTCACATCTAAGTTGATCGTAGTATGTTATAAATATTTGACCACAACCTTTTCTTACTTGAAAAACTTTGTGGTGAATATATATTGATGAATTCACATATGCTGTTTATGCCTATCCAGAATCCCCAAACAGCCAAGAAATCCATTCCATGAATTAATTTTATTATAGAGAAGCATGAGAGTTCCCAAATAGAGATAATTCCTCCATATATCCCCCTTACCTCCACATAATCGAATTCAAATTGATTATTCCACCAAATTGCTTTAATAAGAAAGTGTTCAGGAGATATAACAGAAGACTCTTCAATCCCTAGAATATGTACCTTATTTCCAACTGGAAGTTCTTTTATCCACGACTACTTTGTTTCTGCAGTCACCCCAACAATGAGTGATAAAACCTTCATTGATAAATGCGAACATCTCCACTATTAGGTATTGTTTTCCTAACCTCTGATTCGAATCCATCCATCTGGAACCCGATGATTTTGCCCACTTCCATTGTGTTTCTGATTTCGACAGATACGCCATGTGAGATAGAAGCTTTGTTGGTTCTATCAATGTTTGCAACTGAACATTCTCCCTCCTGATTTTCTTCCGTTGGGTCTCTATTAAGGTCAGTCGACTGCATCAATTCGACCCTTGAAGATAATGAAGGCCGAGACTGCGAGCTACCTATAGAGGATGATTTATGTCTCCTTCTGCTACAGTTATGAAGTATAGTATACGAATTCAGTGGGACGGAAGATGTAACACTGTACTTTTGTATTATCATAAAATAGCGTGCGGAAGCTTAATTACATATATAATTATATTAATATCAAAAGATAATACAATTTTGACTGATTGTCACTTTACAAAATTTCCACTACAGTGTTATTTTCAAAACAGGCTCTTATTAAATCTATTGACATCAGAGTTGTGGTCTGTCCATAATCCCAGTCAAGATCCTCTAGAGACTTACCACGGAAAATCTGCAAAACAATCTAGTGGGGAATTATCACAAAGCTAAGTGAGGGAACAAATATCTAAACATATACAAGGCAAACATGCCCAAACACATAGCTCAAAAATCCCAGGAGAACCGGCGGTGTTGCAACCACCTATAACCAAGGTCGGCCAAAACCAAGGTTTACCGATGGCCCAGTTACATGGACAACAATATTAGTACTCTTGAATACAACAAATGCATGTCAAGCAATGTGCTAATACTATATATCCCTGAACCAGACCCAGCCGAAAATCTGCCACGTTGATCTCCAAAACAACATGTATACATATTAAACAAGAGCATAGCAACAATTATGATATCATATCCTGTATATCCGAAGATATAAATCCACTCACCACAGTCTGCACAGCTGCGGTACACTTAGTTGTCTAATTCACTGAGTCTTCTCAGTTCCTGAGAAGATATAAACATAAGTCAGTATAGAATTCCCAATACTGATTCACAATAAGTAATACACTTATTCATACTTCACATGTATATACACATATCACATATATCACTGATATATAAAAATCAGTATATCATAATCCGGATTGTTAAAGAAATTCTATAAATTCCAAACTCCGGATAAACATGCGGAATTATCATAATTCCGAATACAATACCTCCGTTTCGAATAAGCAAAGGCAATTCATACGGTTTTACTTCAATTCCGGTTAAATTGCAAATTCCACATAAATCCACTACCGGGTGTAGTCCAATTCCGAATCCAAGTCTAATTCCGAATAGCATTTGATTTACTCCTCAAATCCGAACAAGTCATAATTCCGAATAGGTTCATTTCCGGATAAGATTTAATTCCGAGCAAAGGCCAATTCCGACTAAACGAAATTCCGAGTAAAGGCATATATCGAATTCCGAATAATCATTTAATTCCGAATATATGAAATTCCGAGTACAGGTCAAATCCGAACATTGTCAATTCCGAGTAAGGCTATTGTTCACTTCCGAATAAATGTAATTCCGAATGAGGTGTTCCATATAAAGTTAAGGCATAAGCATTAGGAATTCGATATATAAGGAATTCTTCATTTCCGAGCATATCATTCGGATTTCATCAAATTCCGAATGTAATTCATTCGGAATTCATCACAAGTTAGATAGTTTATTCGGAATCAATCCCAAATCCGATCATATTATTCGGAATTCTCTCAAATCCGTATGCTTCATACTCAATTCCGAATAATTCATATGTTCAAGTACATTTTCGATTTCTAACTTTAATTCTGGCCTAATGTAATCATGCATAGTAATCTAAGTTTCCAGAAATCATTATAAGCATAAGATGAACATAATTTATCAATCTAGAATGCAAACATCATAAGTTCAACAATTCGAATAACATCATATGGAATTCATATAAAAACCGAAATTCCAAATTAAAATAATCAATTCTAACAATCGATCTAAGCTAACCTTGAAGTTAGATTCTGATATGTTCAATTCAATGATCAATTTGATGAAATGAGGTTGATGATTCCTTTGTTCTTTTTTTTTCCTTCGGCCGAGAATGCACAACACACACACACACACTTTCAATTTTCTTAACTTGCATGTAATTGTGATGGTGGAGGTAATTAGGTGCTTATTTGTGTCATCAAAATGGACACATCACATTTCCACTAACACATTTAAATTAATCTAATAATTTCCATATAAATTAATCAAACTTAAATAATAAGATTAGTAACTAATTACCTTAGTTAATCTAGGCTGATTAAGAGGGTGTTACAGAAGAGGATAAACAAGAATTATTTTTAGATACACCGTGTGATTTAGGGGGGCTAGTGAAGTTTCTGTCACCGGTGGTTATTGCTCCCTGACCAAGACAAGGCCCTCTTTTGTTCCCCCACGATAGGGTCTTGTAAAGCCCATAATTTCTCATTAAGTCCATCATGTACGACGCTCCTTGGGCTAGTATTAGACCCATTTTGAACATTCTTTTGGCCCGAATTAATTTCCTTCTCTTGAATGTATTTTGAATTTAATTACTCCAATATGGAAATATTTGGTGACGCATCCGAGACTTAGGAAACTTCATCTGCCTCTGCGACTCCCTCCCTTCCTTCATCACAATTATGATTGTTTAAATTCCCAATGTCATCCATCTGATTCCTGTTACTCCTAGCCGGAGAACCTAATTATGGATGTCTTTCTTCTTCCCCGTCATTCGAACTGTAACCAGAAAATTCGGAACTACCATCCTCAAATCCAGTCACTCCACTTTCATCATCTTCATGAATAGGGTTAAACTTAACCCGGTGGAGATGATCCTCAACGATGGATATGTTATGAATTTTTCCATAATTTGATATACTACAAACAAAATTAATCCAATCCTTATGTTTAGTTGTTGGGTTTAGACATCACAATTCATACTTGAGTTATCCTAACTCATAACCAAACTGGCTTGAACCAACTCAGAATTTTTCCAATCCTTATGTTTAGTTGTTGGGTTTAGACATCACAATTCATACTTGAGTTATCCTAACTCATAACCAAACTGGCTTGAACCAACTCAGAATTGTAAACAAAAACAGAAACAATTATTATTCATAAAAGCGGAAACAGAATAATAAACTTAATTCTAAAACCCTAAAGGATTAACGATCTTAGTTCATCACATGTGTATATATCAAATGTATAGTTTTCGAAAAACATGAAGAACACCATATAGAAATTTGCGCTAAACATTAGCAGGGCAAGAATAGGATTGGATCAAACTTAAAATTAAGCATGCAATCAATCCAATAAACAAACTGGAATTTGATGCATATGTATACACACATATATACCTATCGAATTCACCACAGGGCATCAAGAACACATTAGATGAAGAATCATACCTAGGTTGCTCAATGCTAATCCACCCGTAATGAGGTATCACAAGTGTCTGCTAGAAAGGCTTAATCCACCAAAGTTGTTCCTGATCTTCTTGCTTACTTGAAAGCACCAAAAGTCGCAAGCCCCTTGTGCCCTGGGGTCTTGCGCCGTCGAAACCAAGAGGGAGAGAGATTTTTTTTTCTTATCAAGAATTATTAACCTAATTGTTTAGGTTTAAAGGGCTATTTATAGATAACTAACTAGTTATCCATAAACAAGGCAACCTTTTTAAATCTTTATTATTAATATAAAATATACTAATATATATATATATATATATATATATATATATATATATATATATATATATATATATATATATATATATATATATATATATATATATATATATATATCCCTTTAATATATTTTATCTTCTTTAATAATAATAACAATTAATAATAATAACCCTTTTAATTAATATCCAAGATATTAATCCAATAATTAATAATATATTTTTATTAACTAATAAATATATATATTCTTGTTAATTACGTTAACCTAGTTATTTTCTCAACTCCCAATACTGGTTTATGACCAACTGTCATAACACCCATCTCTCACAGCTTGAATTTTTCATTCTTGAATTACGTACCCTCACAGGTGTGACCTTTGAGTGTTTTATGGCATTGGGCGTATCATTAGGGTTCGATGGTTATGCACACAAATCCTATCATTAGTAAGTACCACAACTTTCGCAATGGACATGTTTCTGTTATCTTCAGTGTATGCTTCGTTATCTAAAATTTCATCCTATCTCTTCGCAACTTCTACAAAGGCATCGATGGACCATGTGTAAGGGGGTATTCCAGATCTCTATAGGAAGGCTAACCTTTCTTGCATCATATAAATCCTCTATAAATCCTTAGCTTCTTTTAAAAAAGATCCAACCAGTTTAATGGATTGAAATTTAATCAAAACAATCAAACCTCCAAGGCACCTTATCCTTAGATTATCACACCCTTCCGCTTCAAGAACGTCATGTAAGCAAACAGATTATCTATTGATGCTACTTTCCCAACTAAGTTGGATAGAGCCCACACTTTCATTTCTACCGAGGTTGAGAACTTGATCATATGTTCTTCTTCGATACTCTAACCTTTAACACACTTCGCATACGATTTCATCTTCACAGCCATATTATTTTTAAAGCTAGACTCTGAGATTCTGACTTCCTTCATCTTCCTATCCGCGCTCCTTGTATTCTTCTCTCGTTTGTATTTAGCAATATTAGCCATAAGTCTTGAATTTCCAATAGGAAATCTTTTAAGTCTCCTTTCGAGTTCCAGTGTATCCACAACATCCAGAAATCTTGTAAAACCAAAGCGTTTGTTTGTCTTGTTTCTCTTTTTTACTATATAGACATCCATAATTCTCTTCATCTTCATCAATTATTTCCATATATGTGCTTCCTTACTTTCTTCTGAAAAGTTCGAGATGTAAAAAGAAACCGTTCTACTATATAACAGATCCTTCATGTCATGCTTGTCATCCTCTCTGCCACTATTGATTCTCTAACCATTACCTTCCGAGTATCTTGAGCTTTGCTTCTTCTTCCGTATCACCTCCGTCTAGTCTCCATTAACTCTCACCGTATTTTTTTACAATGGCTAAAATCTATATTTGATAAAGTAATTAATTAAAACTTATTCTAAAATATCTTCTTTTCGTACAGGCTATAAACCGCACCTAGAAATATTATGGTGATAGTCATGGCATCAATATGGCATGGTATGAATGTATGATACATCAAATCATCCATCAAATTATCCGTACGCTGGCTATATATACACACACACCTCAAATCGCCATTTTTCTCACTCCCCCAATGTTGAGCCTCGCAAGATCATTCGTCTCTCGATCCTTCCGACCGGCGTCAAACACCGTCGCCTTCTACAAGCTGAACTTTGATGAAAAGTTAGTCCCACGAACTGTAGAAAAGGCGGCCGGAGCAAAAGAAGCTGCCTCGCCTATCTTGAAAATATCCTTGTTTCAAAAAGTAAGTAATGTTTTAGACTAGACGAAACAAACCCCGAGTACATGTCAAATCACTCACATTTTGCTAGATTCACACGTTAGCCGAAGATTATTGATAAGGAGTTCGGTGGGTCATATCGGTATTACATACCCATTGCCGGTATTGACACGAAAGATATTTTAATGGAGATTAAAGGGAGGGTTTTAAAAGTCACGAGAAGAAACAAGTTGATCATGATAGGGAGATACGGGATATGATTTAATATATCTAAGACCATCCGCATCGGGCGAGTGAGGGAGCTCGTGAGCGAGCTTCACGCGGAGGAACACCATCGCCGGGGAAGGTGAGCGGCCGCTCACGCTCACTGCCGTGAGCCTGGTCGCGTGTGTGAGAGAGAGGAGAGGGAGAGACGTTGGGGGGGAGCCGTTGGGGTGTTTTTTTTTTTTAATCCATTTATCTCCTATAAATACACATTATATTCAACCATTTTTTTCACACAAAATTTTACTCATCTCATATATTCTCATCTTTTCTCTCATCAAAAATATATATTCATCTTTTTCATCTTTTCATCTTTTCACAAATGGACAAGGGCAAACAATCGTTCAAAACCCCACGACGGGTTTCAAAGACGGGAAAAGGCACGAGCTCGCAACCGACCCCACCGGATAACATGTTCGGGATGTCTTCTCCACCACCGAATTACATCCAAAAGAGAAAAACCGTCTACTGAAAGAAAGACAAGAAAACAAAGATTTTGATTTTGTCTATGGCCGGCACGATCATCTCACGGGGGACGCGTTAGATGCGGTGAACAAACGAAAGGAAATTATCAAGAAAAAATACGGGTGGTAGATTTTTCTTTTTTTAAAAATTATGTACTTTTTATTTTTATTTTTTTAAGTTATGTACTTTTTAATTTTTAATATTTGAATTTATATTATTATTTAGTGTTTTTTATAATTATTATGTTTAATTATATTGTTTTAAAAATTAAATAATGTTTAAAAAAAAGAAAAAGAAAAGAAAAAGAAAAAGGATGTGAAGGGTGTGATGGATGCAGGGGTTTGTGTGATGGATGCAGGGGTTTGTGTGATGTGATGAGAAAATGGTGGGGAGCTGATGTGGCGCTGATGTGGCTGTGTGAGGAGTGTGATGGATGTGGATGGTCTAATAGCTGAAAATCCTCCTTACATTATTTATCTTAATTTCTTTATAGTATATATATATATAGAGGTAGGATCAAATGAGAACACCTCTTATTTGAAGAACCGTGAGAACACTTCTTAGCCACTAAATCTTTCTAATCTATTGTTGTATTTAATTCATAAATTCTTATTTTCCTTAAATAGAATATAAGAAAGATAGAGTATTTTAGTCCTAATAAAAAATTCTCTCTCCATCCCATTTTTATCTTGTTTTAATTTTAGATTTTTAGAAAAGTCCAACTACTCCTACTAAGCATTAGTCGTTTGTATAAATTAAAACAAATTAGGATGCAAGTATATGAATTCTATAAGTTTTTAATATTACTACTATATATACAAATTACTTTGAATATCGGTTTTGAAATGAGGTAGAGTACATGTTTTGGAAGCTTGATTGTGTAGTTCTCATCAATGTTTTTTAGGATGCAAGTCTTTAATTCGTTGATTTAAAATACTGATTGAATTTGTATGTGGTTTGGAATGGTGAAATGCATATAATTTTAGTTATATCGCGTTTGTTTATATTGACGATATCTTTTTAACGTCGAGTTACATATGTTTATCGATCGATCTGCATCTAGATATTACATCTTGCATTTGTTTATTGAGTGAAGTTATATATGTGTTGCATCAAAGTATTCTACTTCTATCAAGTTTTTTTTATGATTCTCGTTGCAACACATACTTTTTGGGGCTAATTGCGTCTAAAATGTTATGCCTATATCTAATGATTGCATCTAGTTCACGTATAAAATATATCAAAAGTGATATCAAATTAAAGAGAATTTAAATATGAATCTAATGGTAAAAAAATTTTGATCTAATAATTACAAACGCGAAAGATATATATATTTTAAAATCAATGGTATAAAAAATGTTATCTATGGAAAGGTTTTATGAGACATGTGAGAGAGGGGGAGAACATTCACAATTCCTATTGTGCCCTTTTTAATGATTGATGTAGAATTGTTCTCATCATTCTTCAATTAAGAGGTGTTCTCTCTAGATCCTTCCTCTATATATATATATATATATATATATATATATATATATATATATATATATATATATATATATATATATATATATATATATCAAAAGGTTCATTTGAGAACCATTTTTATTGCAAGAATCAATCTTAGATGTCCAATTCATCCTTCTTTAATTCCATCACCCATCTATGAATTCATCTCTTGCACTTTGTCACACTCTATCCACCCACTCTCTCCATCCATAAATTCCTCTTATAAAATGAATGTCTAAGATTGGTTCTTGCAATAATAATGGTTCTCAAATGAACCCTTATATATACAGGGGAGAGTTCATTCGAGAACCATTGTTAGCGCGATAACCAATCTCAACCGTTTCTTGGATATGGGAAGTTCGTGGAGGGAGAACATGGAGGGATAGAGTGTTGCAGGGTGCATGTGAGGAATTCATAGGTGGACAATGACATTGAAGTAGGAAGAATTTGACAGCTCAGATTGGTTCTCGCACTAATAATGGTTCCAAATAAACTTCTTCCTATATATAGGGTAAGTTAGTTATATATAACCTCCAGAACCATCCTGGTGGTGACACATGACACATTGATTAGGGGCAAAACTGGAAAAAAAAACTCACGCGCCATGCTCCAGCCACCCTCCAGCCAAACTTTAAAAGAAAACCTCACTCAACTTTAAATGATCATAACTTATTCGTTTTTAAGAATTTTGGCAAAAAAAAAGTTATATTATTAGATTCAGTTTTCGTCCTCTTTCAAACAAAACTAGTCTTGATATATTTCTGAAACTTGTTTTTTTTAATGCAAATTTTTCAAAATTTGCATTTTCATCTGGATTTCATTTCAGAATGCAAAATGCAAAAAACGAAGATAAAAGTCATACAGATGCTTCCAAAATGCAAATATGAAAATGCAAAATAGAAACCCCCAACTGTCATCTGCATTTTCACAATCTGACTCAATAAAAATGCAACACAAAAATGCAAAATTACATATTCAAACTCAAAATGAAAAACCATACACAACACTACAATGCAAAATCCTTGGGACGATAATATCACATCACGTGAACCCTCACGTTATCTTCTTCGTCTGCCTCCAATATTTTCACAATTCGAGCAACGAACGGAAACTTGTTTGGTTCATCAGCCCTCATCAAAACACAATCTCCGGCTGTAAAAACATTAAAGCCCAAATAATTAACCATCAAAAAATTATAAAAAAACTCGATGAATTAATTTATAAATAATTTAGCTCTGATGACTTCTTTAGCGGCGCTGATGGTATAGGAAATGAAAGCTTTCTTTCCCATCTTTAACTTCGCCATTGAAGAATTGAACTATCGTCTGTTGATGATAAATTAAGAAATTATTAATTAAAGATGACTTATATTAATTTTTGAGGAAAAGCTGGAAACTTTTATGAAATTAAAGCTTAATATAAAATGCAAATTACATATTTAAAATTTGTATTTTCAAAAAAAAAATATGTGAATAGTGGTCTTGATTGAAAGACGATTAATTAAAAAACTAGAAGATTGTTATATTTTATTTGTTTAAATTCACAAAACTTAAATAGTTATGATAATTTAAAGTTTTGAGAGGTAAATTCTTTTTTTTAAGGTGAAATGGGGCTGAGATTCACGTGAGTTTTTTTTTTGTGGGTGGGGGGGATTTCCATATTTGTCTTTTACTTCTTAATTCATATATCATAATTAAAATTTGGTTATATTTAAATTTCATCTATTGATTTTGATGATCAGTTATCTAGATTGGTTCTTTAGGTTCTTTGTTTAAGATATATATATATATATATATATATATATATATATATATATATATATATATATATATATATATATATATATATATATATATATATATATATATATATATATATATATATATATATATATATATATATATATATATATATACCCGTGCCAATGCGGCGACGACGAATAATTTTGCTCAACAACTTATAATTTTTAATTATTGAGTCATTTAAACTTCATAAATATTTATGAATTTAGGTTATTCAAATTCATGAGTAGATTCATACACATTTACTAATAATTAAGTTCAACTATTTATTATGTGATAGAATATTTATAATTAAATGTTTAGTTGTTAAAATTTTTTGTAATAATTAAGTTAATTGGCTTGACTTGATGTCTTATTATGAAATGTTTGTTTACAAAAATGGTATATATGAATATCATGAAATCCATCTAATAGTTACTTCATTTAACAATTTTCATTTAATTTGATTTGAGGGTAGTTTAGTACTTTCTATTTACTTAAAAATCAAGAGTTTTGAAATGTAAATGTTTTATAAAGGAGTAAGATATATATATATATATATATATATATATATATATATATATATATATATATATATATATATATATATATATATACTAGCAATATACCCGCGCAATGCTGCGGCGGCAATGGTTTATGTTTTGTTATACGCCGTTTTAAAAAATGTAATGATATGACATTCGCACAATTTAATGTTATGAAATTTTTTCCAGCAACATGTCCGTTTTTTTCAAATTTTTTATATTTTTATCAACTATTTTTTTTTTCATAAACTATTTTCTTTTTTTAAATAAATTTGTAAACATATAATCAAACAACTTTTTTTTAATTTAGAAAGTTTTTTTTTATTTCATTTTTTTTCATAAACCGTTTTTTTTATAAACATATAATAACTTTTTTCTTAATTTAGGAAATATGTAATTATATAATAATGTTTATTGGTGAGTGTATAAAGTAGGAGAGAGAGATTGAGGTTATTTTTTATTTATAATTTAGAAAGTGTTTATTGGTGAGTGTGTAAAGTAGGAGAAAGATTAATATTATTTGAGGAGTATATTAGAAAGTTTATTGGTGAGTGTGTAAAGTATGAGAGAGATGGAGGTTATTTGAGGGATATATTAGGAAATTCAATTTACTAAAAAATTAAGAGTTTTTTGGTTGTAAATATAGGAGTAAGATATAGATCGTGGATCAATGAAGAAGTTTTTTTGGGGGAGAAGTCTAGGAAGCAAGGAGGAGATGACACATGTCCTCATCCCTTACAAGGGTACTTTTGGTATTCCTCCTACTTGTGTCTTTACCCCTAAAACTTTAACATACCATAACTTTTATATACTAAAGTTTTTTTTAAAAAAAATTGCACCACTTTAAAGATAAAATTATGCTCTTTCATTTGATAACAGTATTGCATATTTTAATTTTTTTGAACTATGTTGCACAATATTAAACTGTGTTGCACCAATTTCGCACTGTAAGTCATATCACTATGTTGCACATATTTTGCGCTCTATTACACAATTTTACACTATTTTACACAACATTAATATGTTGCACAACATTCGCACTGTGTTGCACATCAAATACACAGTTTTTCTATTTTTTTTCACTATTTTGACCCTAGTTTTGACCAAGATCGAGTTTGATTCGTCAAAAACTTAAAACATAAAAGTTGTAGAGCTTAGTGCACACTTTCTACAGTTTTTCGAATCATTTAAAACGGATGTAGTATGAGCAAGATACGAATTTTTTGGTTTTTTTCTATTTTTTCAACAATTTGACCGTAATTTTGACCAAGATCGAGTTTGATTCGTCAAAAACTTAAAAAATAAAAGTTATAGATCTTGATGTATACTTTCTACAGCTTTTTGAATCACCCAAAAAAACATGCAACACAGTTTAAAAAACGTGCAACACAGTAAAAAGACATGCAACACAGTTCCGAAGCTGTGCAACAAATTAACGTTGTGTAATATAGTGTAAAAGTTGTGTAACACATCGCCAAATGCGTGCACCAAAGTAATATGCCTTACAGTACGAAATTGGTGCAACACAGTGTAAATTTTGTGCAACATAGTTCAAAAAAAATAAAAAATAAAAAAATATATGCAAGACTGGTATCAAATGAAGGAGCATAATTTTATCTTTTTAATGGTGCAATTTTTTAAAAAAAAAAGTTTACTATATAAAAGTTATGATTGGTTAAAGTTTGAAGGGGTATTGGGTTTTTTTACTCAGCCCACTCTCCTTTCAGGAGAGTGGCTGTCACTTACGAGCGTAATGACTTAAATACCCCTCCAGCCACTTTTTTTAGTGCCCCTCCCACTTAAAGTTCATTTTATTTACTAAAATGCCACTAATCATCCTAACCTTAGATTAAATTTGATCAAAGGCCTAGATTGCTTCCTAGGCTTCTCATTTTTAATTCCTTCTCCCTATATCCCTACCCGTAATATATATATATATATATATATATATATATATTATATATATATATATATATATATATATATATATATATATATATATATATATATATATATATATATATATATATATATATATAGGTAATTTATTTATTTACCCAACTGTGAATTACGTCCGGGTAAGCCGTCATAAATTTGCGAGACTTGATTTCCCGAAATAACCTCATTAATACGTCATTGATGAGTCATTAATGAACCGCCAAAGAATCGTAGTCATTGATTAATTATAATTAAGACTAAGATAGATTTTCATAATTCTCATATAAAAAAACAATTCTCATTTAAACTTTCCTCAATCATCTCTATATATATATTGGAATTTTATTGGTGTAATGCATGCATGGTGTAACTAATTCTGCATATGCTGTCGGTGTACACAAAATTCAAAGTCGTCTTAATTTGGTGTTATTGCAAGTCCTTGGAATATTGAATGAATGTTGGGTCCGTGTTGAAGGGTTTGGAGTTGGAGGCAGGCGGTGACCTTAAAACATTAATTTACAATTTTATATATCTCACCTTTGTCATCTTATTAACGCGTATATTAAGATTTGCAATTATTCAATAGGAGTGAAATTTAACATAATTAATTGTTATAGAGAATGAGTCTAATGAACGGTTTGTAAAGGAGTGGAAATTGGAATTTTTAAATACTATATTATATTAAATACTAATTTGATTAACAAAGATACTTAAGATACTAATTAAAATCTCTTATACGTATATATAATGATAAATGTAGATCAAATTCTTAACATAAGAGATGATATAGTACAATCAAATTGTTTGAAACTTTGACACAACTGAACTATTACAAAATTTATCTTTTATTGTATTTTCATATATTATTTGACTAGGTAGTTTAGATACTCGTATATATATGAGTAGTTTAAATGAGCTAAAGCTATTATAATTGTCTTCTTTTTCACAAAAGTATCATTTTCACAAACATTTATCGTATTTAATATCGAATGGCTTGTAGTCTAACAATATGAATATGTTAGGTGAAACCTATGATTGTAGTAATGTAGTTCAAGTCTCATTGTGAACATAATGTATAGATTTAGATATACGATTAGAGTGTGTGAATTCTAATGTTAAAGAAATCATAATTAGTGGGAAATAAGATATCATTTCCTTTTTGATAAATTGAGTGGAGTGATTTTAAGTGAAAATCTGGGTTATTATCCTATCTATCAATTGGCAAAGTAAATTGCCAATATCTCATAAGATTTTTAGGGTGTTTTTAGTCATTTTGTTCTAAATCTTGAGATATATGGATCTCATGAGAAACTTAATTTCTCATGATTTTTTAGGCTTTCACCATATATATATGATACTATTTTTTCAATATTATATTAATTATTATAATAAGCATATATTATTTAAAATAATTTATTATCATTTACTCTTTAAAGACTAACTAATTATTTTATATTCTTTTGAAATCAAAATTTTCAACAATTTGTTTCTTAGATGAGTTATTTTCTAATTTAATATTTATTATTATTAACATATCTTCATCTAATTGTGACGTGTTATAAAAATATGATGATTGTTATTAAAGTTTTATAAAATGATAAAGATCTATATGACCAACAATTAGTTTACGTCATAGATAAATTTAGAAGAAAAATATACTACATAAAATTATTAATATTTTATTTAATTATAATAATAATTTTTTTTCTTCTTCCCCCTCCCAATATACGAGGGCAATTAATGCTTGTTACTATCATTTTGAGTCAAAATAAAATATCATATTTACTATTTTATGAGAAATAAGATATTGTTTTCATTTTCACAGATCAATTAAAGTGATTTTTAAGCTGAGTTATCACGGTTACTTTTTTCTTGTTAATGAGCGTGAAAAATATCAATAATACTAATTCGATGTAAATAATATATTTACTTCTTTCCAGACATTCATCTAACAATATTAAAATTGAGTGATATATATATGAAGTATTAAAATTTAGTACACATCTTATTCGTACTTGTCACATTTTCCCTTTTTTTTCCTTGCATAAAGCACCCAACATAACCAAAAACACTTTCCAAACTAGTAAAACTAAAACGTCTAATATATCACACAAGTTTCACATACATAATATTCAAAATACATGCAAGGTTTCACAACGTTTGAAAGTTTCACAAAAAATGCCTCTAAACGTCGTACACAAACATCTAGTGTTTAAGAAGGTGGTGATCGATGAAGGTGGCGGTGGATAGTTTATAAACTTCATCAATCCCATAATCTTTTCATTCATTTCTTTTCTTACCGCTTCAGAATTTTCTCTATTTTCTCTTTGCATACGCTCTTCATGCTCCCTCATCTCCGTTCTCTCTCTTTTTCTTTCTTCTTGTATGATTGCTCTTTCTCTCACCCCTTCTTCTTGTATCTCCTCACATTAAAAGGTAAACAAACATACATAAACCAGTTGTTAATCTTCTTTGGTTTATTTACTCTTTGATTAATCCATATATATTTATTTTGAGTCTTTTACATGTTATTTTAATATTTTTGAAATAAATATATTATTTCTAGCACCTATATGTTATTTCCGGTAACACTTTTCAAAATTAAGCACAAAACAGAATATGAGGCTTCCAAAAACATTAATAAGCATTTATTTAATATTTCCAGCAATTATTATACACTTTCTAGCAGCAATTTTTATGCTTCCAGCATTAGTTACAATTTCCAGCAACTATTAGTTTTTCCAGAACTAAATCAAATTTCTAACAAATAATTCCAATAGTAAATGTAACTTTGAGACTAAAATATTAAAAATATACATATAATTTCTAGCAGATCAGATAAACCATAATTCTACCTAATGATTCAAAACAAATATAATGAACTTTCACGAGTTGATTGATTTACAAAGATTTAGTATCTTATATATATCTATCAAGTCAACAAAAGGAACTCCTATACCTTTCAAGATCATTATACGTTTATATATATCATGAGTCGAAAATAATGACATTTATAAGAAAAACACCTATATTATCATATTATGTCTAAAGATATCAAAAAAATATCATAACTCTTAAAATATACAAAAATTAGAACCATCCGTCGTATATAAGCGCACATATACACACGTATGGTATCATCTTAAAATATTTACTTAATTACAAGGTTATATACTCATAAATATGCACATGTGTATGCATCAATACATATGTATAAAAACACAGATAATTAGTATACGTGCATGTAGGTGTCATAATATTAATAGACACTTATACACGTATATTAGTAGTTTATCATACACACACGCGCGCACACACACACACACACACACACACACACACACACACACACACATATATATATATATATATATATATATATATATATATATATATATATATATATATATATATATATATATATATATATATATAGGGTTCATGCGAGAACCGCGAGAACCAATCTCGGCCGTTCCTTGGATATGAGAAGTTTCATGGATGGTGAGCGTGGAATGATATAGTGTGGCAGAGTGTATGTGAGGAATTCATAGGTGGGCAATGACATTGAAAGAGGGGGAATTGGACGGCTCAGATTGGTTTTCGCGGTTCTCGCACTAAGAATGGTTCTCGCATGAACTTATATATATATATATATATATATATATATATATATATATATATATATATATATATATATATATATATATATATATATATATATATATAATTGGATCAATAAAGAACCATGTTAAATAAAGAACCTAAAGAACCAATCTGGACCATTGGATCATCAAAATTAATGGATGAGATTTAACGATGGCAAAACTGTAATTATGATGTATTAATATAGGAGGAAAAGGGCAAACATAAAAAATCCCCCCCAAAAACCCACGATTTAAAAAAAAACCCAAAAACTTTAAATTGTCAAAACTTTTTAAGTTTTGTGAATTTAAACAAAAAAATTATACCAATCTTTTAGTTTTTTAATCCTCTTTCAAACAAGATCAGTCTTCCCATATTTTTCTAAATGTTTTTTGAACATGAAATTTTTGTTTGCATTTTGGGTAGTATGTAGTGTTTTGTACGGATTTTGCATTTTGGGTTTGAATGTGTAATTTTGCATTTTAGACTGCATTTTCATTGAATCATGTTGGATTTGTATTTTGCATTTTTCGTAATTTTTGCATTTTGGAACCATCTAGATGACCTGCATGTTTATATATTGCGTTTTCGGGTTTTGCATTTTGCATTTAGAATGAACTCAACTCAAAATGCAAACTTTACATTTCAAAAAAAAGGTTTCAGAAATATATCAAGCCTGGTCTTGTTTGAAAGAGGACAAAAAACTGAATCTAACGATATACTTTTTTTGCAAAAATTCTTAAAAACGAATAAGTTATGATCATTTAAAGTTGAATGAGGTTTTTTTTATTTATAAAGTTGATTTTTTCTTTTTTTTTGTTATTTTCCAATTTTGCCCTTAATTAAAGTGTCACGTGTCATTACAGGATGGTTCTTTAAGTTCTATGTTCAAGGGAGGTTCTATATATAACCTCACCATATATATATATATATATATATATATATATATATATATATATATATATATATATATATATATATATATATATATATGTTATATAGAGATACATTAATATACACCATAGAAATATTGCGATGGACTTCCGATAGTTGGATTACGAATTTCAGATGGAAGTTTTCGATTGACTTCCAATGGATTGACTTTGTGACGTATTTCTGACGGAAGTTTTTGACTGATTTCCTAAGATATTCTTTCCTCGCAAACCTGTCACTGGTCCATCAGTAAATTCAATGGTTTCCGACGAATTTCCGGCTAACCGTTATCTGATGCAAATCGGTCGGAAATTTGTCGTTAATATATCGTAAAATTGGTCTGTCTGTAAACCATCGCTAATCCATTAGAAAAATTCCGATGGATATTAACGTTAAGTCCGCTTGTAATAGGTGATTTTCTAGTATAATATTGTAAACAACTAATATTAAGTTCATTTTAAAACCATGTAAAAGACTTGCTAAAAGCTATAAGATTAAAATATAATTTATCTAATTGTTTATGTATAATTTGATTATAAATGCTAAATCTGAAATAGAAATAAGAATTTATTGAATGATAATTGATAATGTTTACCATATTAATTAAAAAGAATCATCTCTAATGACTTTGAGTAATTCTATGTCACCTATATAAACAAAGAATACGGTCATAAAACTTGATGGTATTAAAATGATCTTTCAGATTCTAACAAGATAGAAATAAAAGCAAAAAATATCTATTGTAGGAACTTGGATATATTATGTTTATAGAGGCTATAATTTAAATAGACATGTTTACATATTGTTGATTGTATCACACGAAAACTATTGCCTTTTCTTAAGTAAAATGTTAAATTACATGACTAATTTACCTTTCATTTAAGTTAGGTTTATTTACTTAACATTTCTCCCTGCATATGTACTTGTATACTTGGATAATTTATGGTGTTATTGGCAATATTATTATTATTATTATTATATATTATACAAAAGTAAATGTATTATTTTCCTATCCATGTCATTTAATTTATATTACTCTAAGAAAATTTCAATTAATTTCCGTTTCGTCCCATTTTAGATCTCTCACTTAGATAATCTTACGCGCTTAACACATTTACTTATACTTTTAGTTTTAGAGTTTTATGCAATCTAGTTCGGCCAAAAGCCTATTTAACATTTGTGGTAATAATAAATAATAGTAATTATGAAACTATAAATCATGTTGTGAGGTAAATGTAATCTTATATAGATTAAAAAAGTGAAAAATAAAAAACTATTAGGGGTTAAATAAATTTGAAATTAACAGTAATTTTTTTATGAATTAATTATAAGGTGTAATAATCTCTATATTTAAAGCTAAAATTGAGTTTGTTGGTTAAAAAAGTCAAAATTTTGATTTTAGTTTTTATAAAAATGTATGGTTCATATTTGATGATAATTTATAATTAAAATCAATTATTATAATTTTTAGTAAACTTTATTCATAATATTCTTTTATTTATATTTAAAGATCGATTATGAATATTAGATTTTATTCGATTATTAATCATATTCATAATACTAAAAAGAAAACTTTAAGTCTATTATTATTGTCAATAAACTAAATATCCGTATACACATATTGGTTTAACAAATGATAAATATTAAACAATAATAATAAGCTATCAAATAACTTTAAAACATGAAAGAAATAAAAATTTAATATACACGGTGTGAAGAACTAAACATTGATAGAAGTGTTTACGTGAGGTTGAGGGCAGGTGTGATTACCAAAAGTTGATATCATAATATAAAGATACATGATTGTATTTCTTGTATAGACCATTAACCATTCTTGTTACAACCAGAGCGACAATATCAAATCATTATTGATTTTAATTGAAAAAATTAAAGTGATTATAAAATATTTTAAAATAACAAAGTTAAGAATGGTGTTAAATATGTTATTTTAAAATGTTGTAAATGATAAATATGATATTTGTAAATTGTGGGAAAATATAATATTTTAAGGTTTACAAATGACACATATATGAAATTCCACTAATAATTTTTACTCAATTAAGGTGGACAAATATGATATGTTAAGGTTTAAAAAAAGACATAAATGAAAGTTTTTATATATAATTTTATTAACATAAAAGTTCTTATTTTATTTGGTTACTATTGATTTTATTTGTGTCTGTCAAAGACGTCTCATGGAGGTAAGCCCTATGAGTCATGAACTTTTCTCGAAGAGAAAGTGAGAAACAATATAATTAAATTTTTTATCTTTAGGACCTCGTTAGTCATATATCAACGTTCCAACAAAAAAATACTTGTACACATTAATTAAAACCTCATGTTTGGTAGGCTAAATGCATTTATAAGACACAATTTTGGTGTTACTTTAATTGGTGATAAACTCGCTTTGAGAATATATATTAGTAGCTCATATGTCACGAGAATATTACAAGTTTAAAGATGCATTACATATTAGTGAGCGCTAAGCATTAAGATAATTATACTTTTTATTTTTCACATACGTAAATATGTAAATCATATTAACCTCTAGGAGCTGTTCATTTTCCCCTAGTATTGTATCAATTACCCATTGCCCAACCCTAACCATCCTATCCTCCCCCCACCTAGCTTCCAACTTTCTCTTTCTCTTTATTGCATCTTTTCTTTATTTTTATCTCCTCTCTTGTTTCCATTTTTTTTTGTCTCTTTCTTCTATTTTTAAATAAAATAAAAGAGAGGGAAAGTTGAGAAATGTAAAATAGATGGTAAGAAATAAAATGGGAAGTATAAAAGTTAGCATAACAATGATGTAACTATATATATTGTAAAATAATAAATTTTATATAATCTGTTAAATTACTTTACAAGGCAAGTGAAAAAGACGAATGTTATGTCTCAAGATGTGTAAATATGTTAATCATGATACAAAATCTTAAAAATACTAAGTTATAAAATATATAATATATTGTAGACTTTTACCCATGGAAAAATATTTGCACGGTAGATGCATTCTCAAGAACGAGTATATGTCTATTAAGTTCAAGTTGTGTCTGTTAACTATTCTAGCTTAGGTTTTTCTTACAGTTGTATATTTTAGAAGTATGTGGTTGAATATAGGGGTGAGCATGTGTACCGGAAATACCGAACCGTACCGGCACCGTACCGGAACCGGTACCGGTACCGAATTAGAGTTTTCGGTCCGGTATTCGGTACTTGAATTATTGCTAAATCGGTATTCGGGACTCAGTATTTTCGGTATTCGGGACTAGTACCGAACTAACTAGTTAAAATAGGTACTCGGTACCGGTATCGGTACCGTATATGAATAATTCGGTACGGTATTCGGTACCATCTTTAAATCAAATTCGGTATTCGTGTAAAACCGGTACCGGTCCGGTACCATGCTCACCCCTCGTTGAATATGTAAATACTCTATGGTTATATAACATGTGTTTTGCCCTAAATCCATAAAGCATTTTAATTACTCTGTAAATTGTGTGTGCTCTTACTGTATTCTCTCATACTCGATTGCACTAATTTCATAATTATTGTCTGATTTGCTTCAATACATTTGATACTTGATACAATTGGTATCAGAACAAAGAGTGGATCGAAAGACTTACATTCTATTGCTATTTTCAAGTTCATCAAAGCTGATTAACATCAAAATCATTTAGTATATATGCATTTATATATCTGGTTTCACAGACATGCAATCGGGTTTTTTAGATAAAGAACATATCTTTGAAATTGATCTTCAATTAGGGCTCCTTAAGTGAAATTGGTTGTTGATTTGTGGTATATTATCATTTTCAAGCATATTGGCATAGAAAATCATAGGAATTGAAATTCAATTTTGAGTTGTTTGATACATAATTTTGGATCGTGAAAGTTCTTGAAATCACCATTCAACCATAAACTTTTCAATCTAAAAGTTAACAATCAAAAGGCATTATAAACCTCACAATTGAAAACCATCTCTGTCATCAGAATTGAAAATAGTGTCCAACCTTTCTCAATCATAAATGAGTCTCTGCGGAATCGAGAACCCCAATCGTAAACCAATTAAATCGCAAACCACCTAAAAAAAACCTTCTACTCGAATCATGGTGTTATATACTTGGCAAAACATTTTTCTTTTAAGAATCTTTTGGTTGAAACATCATTATTGAAGTCCTACTAGCCAAATTTGAAATCAATTCTTGTTGAAAATCACCTTTTTATCATTTCACTTAAAGATCTATTATCAAGTATCAACCATGCTTTGTGTAAAAAAAAAAGAAGTTATTAAATTATAAAAGGAGATACAAGAAAGGAATGCATATCTTTGTTGATTTGGAACAAGAAAATGACATGCTTACTTTACAACTTTCTGAATTGACTGAAAAAATCAATATATAAGAAACAAGTATCATGTGTTTGAGATTGAAGAATATATCAAGATAAGAAATCTTGAACAACAATTGCTGGATACTCATAGTAAGTCATATTCAGAAAGAATAAATTTTGAAGCTGAAAGGAATCTTTTTGTGCTCAAACTTCCGAAATTGAAAAAAGACTTACGAAATTGTATAGAAGAAAAAGCTACGACTTCTTCTTATTTTGAAAAAGACTAAAAGTGTAAGTCTTCCAAAGGTAAAGAAATCAAGATGGTTCATGTAATAGTCCATAAAGGTGAATTATCAAAAAATGTTGTGCATCCAAAAACCACCCACTCTAAAGATAATTATTCTACACTCAAATCTTACACATATAAATTTATAAAAAGGGTGAAGATTTGGAGAAAGTTTCAGAATGAAAGTAAAGAAAATTTAAAAAGTAAAACAACTAACTCTTACTCAAAAAAATTGTGTTTATGTTTCTCATGCTATTTTTTAACGTGTTGCCAGTCCATTTGTGCGTGTTAGTCAGATAAGATCGTTTTTGAATGCCAACAAGGATGCATGTATTCCAACCTTACCTAAGTTAATATATCCATTTATGGTTCATTCTATCAAACATCTCTTAAGACTTTATAAAGAGAAGATTTGCATACAATCACATCATTTTTCACCATCTGTCTGCCATAAGAAGATATATGTTCAAAGTTTGTGGGAAGCAATGTAATGAAAAAGCCCTCAAGTAAATGTTAAAGATCAAAAACTACATTTAAGAGGTGAGAAAGTAGCGTATTTTTGTTTCATGAACAAAGATACTAAACTTGAATATTCTCTCGGTCAACGGCTCCAACAAAAATTGCATCTTCCGTTTTATTTATAGAAGAAACACCAAGTGTGGAATATTAAACCTAAATTGTTGTATTTACTATTCTAAGTTTAAATTAAATGTATTTAATCAATATAGAATGATTATGAAACTAGGGAAATTGAATATGAGGAATATACCAAACACAGTACTATTTTTGAGATATTGCTTATTGATTTAATTACAAAGATTATATACCAATAGATTATTTACATAGAGTGAGAAATTAAATAAAATGAGAAATTCAACCTCAGCCGTATATTATTTAAGTAGAATTTATAAATAGAGGAAAGTTTAAATGAGAATAAGAAATTAAATAAAAATGAGAGAATCAACCTCAGCCGTATATTCTATATAAGTAGAATTTATAAATGAAAAGTTATAATATATTCATGAATGAACAATGATATTAAAAAAAAAAATAGTCAGAATTAAGTCTCCAATTCTCTTTTAAATTAAGATTTTTTTAAATTAAGGTTCTTAGTTGATCATCCTACAATATTTATTATTGAGTTACAGAATATGTTTTCCACCGTCTCACCGATACAGTTTACAAATACCAGCAGAAAGATTCATGGCCATTTTATTGAAGTTACTCGTGAAAAGACAATAATATTAAGTGCACATATTACTACTACTTACACATGTCGTATACTATAAAAAAAACTTTGTACAAAAAACAACTTGGGACCCATCGTGCCCAATGTCTACGTAGCTCCAACATCTTATCCGGTGTTATTTATACATCAACTGGAAAGATATTTTCCATTTTGTGATGGGCATACATTCAAAAACCACGACACCATGGAGACGGAATCCTCATAACCAGCTAACCCATCCTATGGGCTATCATCAACAGCTAGCGGAACCGACTTCACCTGCTCCACATATAGTAAAACCAACCCAAGTTACATATCAAATCAAAATAATTCAAACTATCCACACCAATGACGCTCATTTTTTAAAAGGTTTCATAATTTATATAATATTACCAGTTCACGAAATTTTAGAATGTAGAACATCTCAAGATATCGTCGAGTTTCACGCCTCTCGAGTTTTGACACGAACTTCCAAAAGCTGTAAACACCGGCTAGCGTCATCAGCCGGTCAGAATAGATCTTCCATGTGTACCTGTAATATTAAACCTTTTCTGACTTATCGACTATCTTATTGACCATTGAAGAGTTGCTAATATATAATGTGGCTAGAAAAGATACGTTGTATGTATTAACCTTTCACTTATTCTTTTAAGCCCGCCATCGGATATCTTGAACCAGTAACTAGGATCCTCTTTGCACTTTTCA
Organism: Pulicaria dysenterica; assembly: GCA_947179395.2. Classification (NCBI taxonomy): domain Eukaryota; kingdom Viridiplantae; phylum Streptophyta; class Magnoliopsida; order Asterales; family Asteraceae; genus Pulicaria; species Pulicaria dysenterica. The sequence continues at coordinate 71,181,897 of OX359288.1, read as the reverse complement.
AAAAAATCAACCATTGCAGCAGATGTTTTATCAGGGTGATATGGATCGATGTGAAACCCTGACACACCAGGTTCAATAATCTCTGCTGGACCACCATGACATGTGGCAAATGTTGGGAGGCCACACGTCATAGCCTCCACCACAGTAAGTCCAAAAGCTTCATAGAAAGCAGGCTAACAATTTTCCCCATGATAAGCTTGTTTAGTAAAATGCAAGTGTGCTTTTTTAATGGGAGGTGATTTGTACACAACAATATTTTACCATACATAATAAAAAAAGCTTGATTGGACAATTATACCCTTCGGATATAAATAATTAACAATGGGATTCTGAGGATATAAATGTCATAATTGTTGGTAAAACATTGTTGTGTCAATATGAAGTGAAATAAGGTTTATAAACTATATACCTGCACAAAGATTCCCCTGCTATCAGCAATATATCGATAGAGTTCGCCATTTCGAGCTCGATTCGTTTGGGATGATATCCATCTCATCTGGCCATCTAATTTGTATTGCTTAAGGAGATCATGCATTTTCTCAATTTCTGCTATTTCCTCTCTATCACTGGATTTTGTCACGTCGTGGTAACCAGCAACCACCACGAGGTTAGCCAGTTCCCTCAGCTTACTATTCTTGGCATAGCACTCAACCAGGCCCGTTATATTTTTCACATGGTCAAGCCTCGCCATCGAGAAAATAATGGGTTTAGACGGGTCACTTATATGGCCACTGCATCATCAACCGATTTTACAATTCAATTCAAGGATTATGCTCCAAACTATTTGATTTAGTATGAATCTAACCAACAATTGACTCACATATGGATATCGTTCTGCTCGGGACTGTACAACAGCTCCTCAATCGTGCTATGTAGAAATGTAAGTCGTTTCTCCTTATCAGCATAAGGAAAGTAAATTGTGTTATCTGCTCCTGGAGAGACAATGTTGAACTTTGGATCAAAGACATCAATACCATGTACAACCCTGTACAAGCCTGGAAGAGTGAATGCCGAATGATTCTCATACTGCCCAACAGTATTCTTCCTGAAAGACATAACAAATGGGTAAGGTGTCACACGTTTTCTGATCTACGAAGGAATTCAATACTGTTTATCAAGATTGCACTTACGTTCCTGCAATCTCTTGGTATGTGCTGGTGATGATAAAATCCGCATTGTTCATGGCTAGAAGGTCAGCAGTAAATTGACATGAAAAGTGGTATTTCTCATCATATTTCTTCCAATACAAATCAGAATCTGGATATTTTGTCTTCTCCAACGCGTGAGCAATGTTGCACTGCATTATATCAATAGTGTAAGGATTGAATTCAAAAGGAAATTGTCAGAACTTCAATCTTCAACATATTTTTTACCTGGGTTACCCCCAATTTGTAAGATAGCAAGGAAGCAACTAGATTGCCATCACTGTAGTTTCCAATTAAAAGATCAGGAACACCCTGCAACTCTGCAGTAATTTCGCCTGCTGCGTCCTGAATGAATCGAACACAATAATAATTTTAAAATTAATAGGATATTTAAAGTGTTAAGGATCATGAATATCTGATTTATTAGTTGAATTCGAATTACCTCTGTAAACTTCTCCAAGTAAGGCCATACATCAAACCTTGAGATCCATTTACGAAGAATCCCTTTTTCAGTTCTAAAAGGAACACGTAATATATATGTATATTCAGCTCCACTGACTCTCTCCAATCGTTGGTTGCAAGAAGTACCTTTGGCATCAGGTATCAATCTAGTCACCTGTAACGATAAAAAAAAATTTAACATTGACTTGATAAAAGTCCAATTGCAGTATCAAAACCAACTCTCATACTCTTACTAATACATACAATCAGAATCTTAGGTTTGATATTCAGTCCTTGCTGCCTTAATCTAAGTAACATTTCATTCTCCAAGGAACGCACTTGATCCAGTATATATACAATCTGTACTCCAAACATATAGAATCACTTGTTAGTAGGTCATACAAGCACAATCACATAAACAAAATCATCATAGTTGGTCATGAAATGGCCTACTTGGCCACCAGTATCCGGCAAACCCAAAACATTGGCCTGCCCGAAGTAACCGTGGACAGATAGTATGACAACATTGAAGATCATTGGTATCTTTCCAAGAAATATTTCAAGAGAAGAGGGATCAGGTGCTTGAAGAATGTCAGAGAGAAGATGCATCATACTGAGAACTCTACCAGAAGTATCTCCCCAACCTCTTTCAAACCCCATTCCTTGCAATCTGCATCACAATCGTTGAGAAAAATTAAGGTTCAAATTCTCACTTTGGTGCTAAAATATGATTAGAGGGAGATATACATATACTTACACATATTCAAATTCAGAGTATGGAGTATCAGGTGGTAGCTTAGAGAGATAATCATCTGCCTTTGTTAATGAAGACTCGAGTCTAGCCATGCTTTGTATACGATCGTTTAACATCATTGGCTGCAAATTTAAATTCCTAAGAACCTAAAATCATTTGCGAAATAATGGGAGGAAACCATCGATACAAATCCAATTGAATAAACTCACATATCCTTTATGTTTATGGACGCGAAGGAAATTCAGAAATGGCTCCAGAGAATCTTTGTTGCGGAACATGATGGAAGACAGATGGCGATTGAGGAATTGAACGCCATTGCCAATAGATGAAGACCGTGACATTCGAGGAAATGTAGCATTGAATGGCTCAAAATCCAGTTCCAGCACAAAAGGGCTTCTTCTACTCCTATAACATAATTACACTAATCAATCGATATCTCTGACCAATAAAACCAAACAGCATGAAAAAAAGGGGAAAAGCTACTCACTCTCCATCCACAAGTTGCTCTTTGAAAATTAGGTATTCAGTAACACTCAGTTGCTCTAAGCTTAGTTCGTTTACGTTAACACGCAAAAATTCCCAAACACCAGGTCGTGGACGAACAGCTAGGGCTACGTATGGAGGAAGAATTATGCCTTCCTATAATCAAACAAACTTAAAATGAAAACTACAAACAGAAATATGATGATCAAAAGGAGAAAACTCGATTTCTCCAACTAGAACAGAGCCATTTATCAATCAACGACCATATAAATTTAGTCAAATTAACAGAACAAGGTGTACGACATATTTTCTGACCTGTGCAGACTTGAGGATTTCACCAAAAGGACCATCCACAAGCTTTTGGCGGCAAGTATCATCACCGATCATGTTCTCGATCTCGTCAAGTAGGTGGTGAGGCTGTAACAAACCCTTCCCCTGATCCACATACCTACAAACACAGGAGTACGTAATTCGCAACGCAAGTAGGAAAACTGAAAACAAAATTATAGAAATTCAAATACCTGGAAAGGAGAGAGATAATAGCGTTGCGATTAGCGGATATGGATTCCTCGACACGCTCTCGCATGCTTGTAGTTCTTGTAAGCTTAGGAGTCACCATTGCTAGTAAAGTTCGAGTGATTACTTGAGGAAGGATAATGGAGGTTAGTGGTGATTGATATTGATGTGAGTAGTGTAGTTTGTGCTACTCTGCAATTGTTTATATAGTCTGCGTGTAGATAAGAATTTGAATTTCCGCAAAGGCCAAACCGTCAAACCTTCAGTTTATTCCTTTCGTGACATCTGTCCGGAACTCCCGATGTGCTGGGCGTCCATGCAGTCGCAGTCCCCTCCAAGGTATTTTACACAGAAAGAGAGTTTATTGGAGATTCATTGTTAACCAATTTTAGTCTTTTTTTGGATATGAGAAGTTAAACGGATAGAGAGCATAGAGGGATAGAGTGTGACAGGGTGTATGTGAGGAATTTATGGATGGACAATGACATTGAACGAGGAAGAATTGGACTGCTCAGATTGGTTCTCAGGATTCTCGCACTAAGAATGGTTCTCGCATGAACTTTTTCCTTATACACCAAATCTAATACCGATAATTTGAGTCGAATTTGGATTGTAAGCTTGTGTCGTTTGTATTGGTTTCGTGTCGATCTATTTTAATTTATTCGTGTCATCTTTTTTGGGTTCGGATCGTATTTTGTATCAACTCATCTTGTTAAATGTATTCGGGAGTTTTTCTAGTTTTCATATACGATTTTGAATTTCAAATTTTCTAATTTCTTGTTTGATTCGATATGAATTTCGATTTTCATTTAGATTTTAATTTCATCATTCAAAATTCGTTTCTATTGTATTTGAATTTCGAAACGGCGTTTTACGTTTAATTCGAATCTTAACTTCATTTTTTTATTCGACTTATATAATGAATATATACTAAACAATATAATTTAGTGTGCTTTTACCAAATATCAATAAATAATGTTATTAAACAATCGAAATAAAATTACAAAAAATATATTATTAAATACAGTTACCAAGTCATTCTAAAAAATTTAACTATTTTATACCAAGTAAACAAATGTCAAATTACCAAAACTATATATATAGTAAAATGTGATGGCGAAAAAAATATATATAATAAAATTAACAAATTCTAAAATGATGTAATATTGATTTAGCTTTCAGTCTTTGATTGTTTATTTAAGTTTTTTACTTTTAAAGACTTTACATTTTTATTTATCGGGTTTTGTTATCTAAAATGTTACTTTCTCATATGAATTGATAATTTCCTTCTTAGAATTTAACTTTTAAACATTGAAGAATATTTTATAGTTTTATCCTTATACGACTTCCTTTACGGCTCCACCCCGCCTAGGCCTAGCCCATCCCTGTCGACGTTGATTAAAGGTATATGCGAGTGGTTTGGTGGTAAAACTGGATATACAAATGGTTTGGCTATTGATCGATATGCAAGTGGTTTGGTGGCAAAACTGGTGAAATTGGATATGCAAGTGACTTCAATTCGTATATTTGGAAAAAAGTAAAGAATCGATATTTTAAAGTCTATTTATCAATTTGGTTGTACGGCAAAGTGATAATTATTATTCGATTTTTTAATTATACATCGGGTATTATATAAAGACTATTTAAATCAAAAAATCAACTTTACCTAAAAGTGATTAATATGCTACAAGAAGTTAATTACGTAGGAATAGAACAATTTTGAAAATGGAATGGTTTTTGGTGTGCAAATAAACTATAGATGATTTTAGTGGAACAAAAGTTAACATTAGTTACTATTTTATGAAATTTTTGCTAATATTTATGTTAGTAATTATAAGCGATTTGCACATAACACCGTTTGTTATATATAACAACTAGGGGTGTGCACAAAAACCGAAAAACCGAAACCAATCCGTTATAACCGACAAAACCGAACCGATAAAAGCGAAACCATTTCAAAACCGACGGTTCAGTTTTCAATTTTGCAGAAACCGATGGGTTCGGTTTGGTTTCGGGTTTTAACTAGAAACCGCCCCATTAATATTTAATATATCATATATATTTTTTAATTTTATAGTTTTCAAATAGAAGTCAATGTAGCCTATTAAATATTTCAACGTCCAATTATTAGGATCAATAACTTTTCATTTCCTTTGTCGTTTTCCTCTTTTCAGATCGACGTTTATATTATTATTATATAATACAAAATATTTTATGTTTTGAATATTTGAGTTGAAAATTGTATCAAGTGTTGAAGTATGTTATTAGACATTGAACTTAACGCTAGAAATTAGATATAGTGACCGAAATTTGTATATAATGTTATAAATATAAAGGTTAGTACAAGAAATTTGATATTAATATTGAAAACCAAATGGGTTTGGTTTTAAAACCGAAACCAAACCGTTAATGACCAAAATCAGCAAAAACCGAAACCGATAGAAACCGAAACCATTGGGTTTAAAAATCTTAAAACCGAAATTAGCGGATTAGATTCGGTTTGAGCTTAAAACCGCCCCAAACCGCCCCATGCACACCCCTAATAACAACTATGTCTTTTATATTCCTATAAACTCAATAATTATTTTTTTCAACCAAATGTTTTAAAATATTATGATATAAATATATATTTTGTATTGATTATAACAAATATGTATTATGTACAAATCTTTCTGTATAAACCTATCAACCGTTAAATTCTACAATATATTTAAGGGTATTTTTATTTTTAAAACAATGATAAAAAGTGATATTCACAAATCTGTCTCTTATATTGATATTCTTTACGGCCCATTGATTTTCTAAAGAAACAATCGAATTCTTGGGTGGTTTTCATATGGATATAAAAGCAAACCTAGGTTCATTGCATGTTTTTGTAATAAATTTTTTTTATTTTTTTATCATAAAGAATTAAAAACCAAACATTTATCAAATGTTGGGTACTATTCATAGTATGTAACTTATGAATAATGTTTTTGTTTTTTTTTCTTTTAGGTTACAAAATTATATTTTTTTACTTTTTAGTTAACTCATTTAGGTATAGGGCTATTCATTTATAGTTAATTTTTTATTTTTTACTTTGTTTTTTTAAATTTCTAAAATACTATTTAAATGAGAGGTAAGAATTTTGGTTTTAATTTGACGGTCACAATCATGCTACCAAAGAAGTCAAAGGATGTAATACTCGGATATTTCATAATATAAAACGTAAAATATTTTTTGACGTGTATAGCCTTCTAGAAATTTGAAAATGATAATCCTAATTTTCAAGTTTGATAATAAATTGTCGCTTGAGCCATAATGTCCTATCGATTTATGATACATATATAACAACTACTTTTAGTTGATTTATGTCCTTATATATATTAGTTAACCTCTGAGGTCTGCCCTGCTCCCGCAACGCAGGGCTGAAAAACCTTGTTTTAAACATTTAATGATTTATATCTTTACATAACAGTGATCATACACGGAATTGTAGTGAGTGTTAAAAAAATGTTTATTAAACTGGATGTCTTTGCTATTTACAAAAAGATGAAAAGCGTTTTGGTTATTTATATATTTTTTTATTCGTGAATTGTATCCAGATGGATTGTTATTAATAAGTAAAGCTTGATTTTTCTAAAATTATCCTGAGTAATGAGTTGGTAACTGGTGCATTAATGAGTTACTAATAAGTTATTATGATTATTAATCATTAATTTATTTTAATCAACGATCAAAATTGTTTCGCGCATGAAAAACAGTTCTCGTTTGATTAAAATAAATCAATTGTTGATAATGCTAATGGAATAATTGTAAATAAGGAATCAAACACCATTACCACTGTTAATGGAGATATTTTAAGAAAATTAAGCCTAAGAAAATGATAAATATGCATGAGTACGCCATGTGTTGTCAAGGTTTAATAAAAAAACCCAACAACTAAGAATCACTCTGCTAGCATATCCTAGAAGGCACACATTTCCCACTAGACATCATCTCTACTCTTAGGAGTATGTTTATCCCCGTCCGTAAATCATAATATAAGCCAATTTTTTTTAAAAATCACGGCAGAAGCATTGCAAATAGAAATTAATAAGGATAGCAATACCCACAACTAAAACCAACACTGTACAACGACACAGTATCTTGTTTCGTGTTACAAAAAGAGTTCATAAAGATGGCTCATCGTTTTCAAAACAAAATATCAGAGCGACGGTCAAACTTCCCCTGTACAACAAAAACAGCAACCTACCGTGCTCACCAAAACCTGCATCAAAGTGTTAGGGTGGGGAATTAGCACAAGCTAAGTGAACGGAAATCAAACCACAAACAACAATAGTAGAACCATAACGATTACAATGGAACAGGTAACCACAAATCAGAGGACCGTCGCCGAACCTACGACCAAATGCCGGCCAAAGCATAGGTTTACCGGCCATCTGCTAACTGGAACTGTTAAATTCCCTCTGTTGCAACGAATGCATTAGAAGATCTAAAACCGATCATCCAGAAGCAAACAAGCCCAGCCCAATACCACGTTTAGCTGACCTCTGCCACAAATATCATGAGCACAATTTCATACCTTGATACTCATATCTTGGACTTGATGTAGGGCTGTCAATGGGTCGGATCATGATCTAGATCTGATCCGATCTGCTCCAATTAAGTGATCCAACGGGTCAAAAATCTGATCCATTAATCCAACAAGAGATCCAATGAGTCAATCCATTTAATTAGATCACTACATGGGTCGATCCAAGATCCATCTGGGTCGATCCATTTAACTTAACTAAATAATAAATTGTATATATTTAATAAATAAACCTTTGTACCTGTAAAGTGAATCGTGACCTAACCTACTCGACGTCAAACTTACCACGCTACCACCGTAGACTGCCACTGCCACCGTCGAAGTTCGACTTCCTTGATTGCAACCGTCGACTGCCACCGTCGAAGTTTACCACCGCAACTACCACCGTCGAGTTTACCTCCGTCGAACTTTACCGCATCGTCTACCACCGTCGTATAACCGCTGCAGCTCCAACCTTCACACCTCCACTCACCGGCATCACCACCAGCTCCTTCAGCCTCTCACTACGTTGATATTCTACAGACGGACCGACCCACTATAAACGGTAACATTCTTGTTCAATCTTCTCATTTAATCTCAGTCTCATCACCATTCTTGTTCACCCTTCTCATTTTGAAATCTATAAATGGGTATTCTATAATGATTTTAGTAATTTCGGTAGTTCAACTTCATTACCATTCTTGTTCATTCATTTAAGTGGGTGTTGATGATGAATAGTTTGCAATTGGTAGACATGTTTGTGGATTTGGTTAGTAACTTTTATGGTTGTTTTTGTTTCTTTTATTTTTAAATTTACTCTATATTGATTGAAGTTTTACTTGGAAAGATCAAATATTTTGAACTATTTCCAACTCTTGTGTTAAGAGCAAGAGGGATTGTAATCTCATCTGGATCATTAGGTTCGTTCCTTGCAGTTGGTAATTCATTCATAATCCTCACCACAATTTGCTGATTTTGATCCATTTTCCGTGCTCTTTATCACCAATACTTTGTTGTTTTTCCTAGATGTATCAAGAATTAGATTTTGGAATGTGTACTGTTAATCTACATTTATCAATTTGCTGAATCAAATCCTCTTGTTGATGTCTTAGTTTTCATTGATCAAATCCTCATAGCTTTTTTGAATGATATTGTTATATGAGGATATATTCTTCATATATCCTCGTATAACAATGAATAATTATTTGAAAGATAAGGTCATATGGAAGTTTCAGTTTGTTCAATTAAAGATTCAGTTAACTAGCTTCCAGTAAATTAGAAAGCAAAATTATAAAGAAGTTATCAATTTATTTAAGCACAATCATTTAAAACGTTTTCTTGAAATTTCACTTCTGTGAAGTTAGAAATGAAGATAAAATGTATTTCTAAAAAGGTTTGTATGTAATGTAGAAGTGAGAACTCATGTTTGTACTGTTTTTTATATCCTAATTAGTAATATCCTTTTGATTGGATATTACTTCAGATTTGTTTTATAATCATGTTAAAATGTGTAGATTGTGAGTATTGTTTAACACATCGTATGTATTTTGCAGATTGAAATTAAATGGCTAGTATTTCAAGTACACATGAGGATGATTCTCATACGGGGTTTGAAGAAGTTGATCATGTGTTGCAAAGAAGATTAACATCATCGGTTTGGAATTCCTTTAAGAAAATCAAAAAACCAAATGGAGAAACAGTTGCTATTTGTAACATTGTAGTGCAAACTTTGTGGGAGATGATGGAACTAGTCACTTAAGAAACTATCTTAAAAGAAAACACCAAGAACTAATTGCTGATTCGGAATCAAGTTCGGGGGTTTTGACTTACAAATTCAATCAAGAAAGAAGCATAAAGGATCTTGCAACCATGATTATCAAGCATAACTATCCCTTATCTATTGTTGATCATCATTGGTTCAAGATTTACTCTCATGGTTTGAATCCGGAATTTAATATCGTTTCCAGAAATACAATGAGATCATATATCATAACAATTCATAATGAAGAGAAGCAGAAGATGTATGCATTTTTGGAGAACCTTTCTGGAAAAATAACCATCATGACCGATATTTGGACTTTGGATCATCAAAATCTTGCATATACTTGTTTGACTGCCCACTTTATTGATGACAATTGGGAGTTAAAGAAGAAACTTTTTGCATATAGGCATATTGAATATCCTCACGATGGTGAATCTTTGTTCAAGTTTATACGAGGTTTGATTTTAGAGTGGAACATTGATAAGAAACTCTTTGCGATGGTTGTTGATAATGCATCTGCAAATGATGTCATGGCTAGATCGTTGAAGACTTGGCTTGGGGAAAGATCGTTACTAATTTTAGATGGAAACTTATTACATGTGTGTTGTAGTGCTCATATACTAAACTTGATTGTGCAATATGGTGTAAAATTAATTCAAGGACTTGTTGAAAAGATTAGACAAACTGTAAGATACTTGAAGAATTCAACATATGCAAAACAAAAGTTTGACATTGCAGTCAGTCATGTGAGGTTGAAGAATATTAAGAAATTACCGGCTGATGTTCCTAATTGATGGAATTCTACCTACTTGATGCTTGACGTTGCAATATCTATGAGGCAAGCACTTAACCGGTTAAATGAGATTAACGCGCAATACATGTTTTGTCCTATTGATGAAGAATGGAAAGTTGCAATTACTATAAAAGAATGTTTGAAAGTATTATATGATGCAAATAATCACTTTAGTGGTAGCAACTTTACTACTTCAAATGTTTTCTTTGCGGATGTTTGTGATTTGCAGCTTAGACTTCGTGAATGGGAAGAAAGTGAGATTGGATATTTGAGGGCATTTGCTCAGCCTATGAAAGTGAAATTTGTGAAGTATTGGGACGAGTGTTGTTTGGTTTTAGCAATTGGTGTTATTTTTATCCTCAATTCAAATTAAAGACGGTGACATATTACTACACGCAAATATATGGGGATCAAGCATAGGCTTATATGACGCAGGTTAGAAACGCCTTTCACGATTTATTTAAAGAATATAACAATGCTAGCGGGGTGATTCAAACTCGTCGAGTCATAGTAATGTTAGCCAATCTCACGACAGATTTAGTGGATTTGATCAATGGTGTGAGCGAGATGAACCTCATGTTGAGAATCAAGAATCCGAGGCGGCTGCTTACTTGAAAGAACCACTGTTTCCTCAAGAAGCCGACTTTTCTATATTACAATGGTGAAAGATAAACGTTAGCAAGTATCCGGTGCTAGCAAAAGTAGCAAGGGATGTTTTAGTGGTTCCAGCAACAACAGTTGCATCTGAGTCTGCTTTTAGCGTTGGAGGAAGAAAAATTGACGAGACGCGTTCATCTATGCTTCCGGAGCTTGTCGAAGCGTTGGTTACAAAAGCCGATTGGATAGAAGAGATATAGTGACTTATATGCCTATACAAAGGTAAAGTACTTGATATTCTACATATTGTGTTTAGAATTAAATTATAGATCTTTAAATACATTATAATTCAGCATATATAATTATAATTCAGCATGTATATAAATTATGCTCTTTTTGGATCATTTAGAGCCTGTTTAAATTGCACTCTTTTGTTTCTTTTGATGAAATATAACCAGTAGCTTGTATAAATTAATCAACCAAAAGTTAATTAACATTGAGAGGAAAACGAATACATATACATGAGAGAATCCTGAATTTGAGGATTTGTTACAACAATAGAAGACTAATTCTATCCTTATCTATAATTCAAAATACAAATAAAAATATATTACATTAATAAAGAAAATGATCAGATATCATTTGTTAATATGCTCCCGCAAGATGGACGACCATGAGAGAAGTCTAATCTTGGATAGAAGAGTATGATATCTGTGTTTAAGTAGTGGCTTGGTGAGAGCATCCGCTAATTGATCATCGCCCTTAATATGAGTGACACGTATCGACCCGTCTTGAACCTTTTCACGAACAAAGTGAAAATCAAGAGCTAGATGTTTCATTCTTGAGTGAAAAATGGGGTTGGCAGAATAGTGAGTATCACTAAGATTGTCACAATATATAGTCGGTGTGACGGTGGATTTGTAGCCAAGTTCAGATATTAAGGAAATAATCCATTGTACTTCGGTAGTAGTTGAGGCTACGGCGAGAAATTCTGCCTCGGTGGATGATCTAGCTAAGGTAGGTTATCGTTTAGAACTCCAAGCTATTGGGTTAGCGCCGAGATAAACAATATAACCCGTGGTGCTTCGATAGGTTTGTTTGTAACCTGCCCAGTCGGCGTCCGTGAATGCATGAAGCTGCAATGGAGAGTTGCGATGTAGAAATAAACCATGATGAATAGTGCCATGTAAGTACCTTAGTAATCGCTTTAAAGCAGCCCAATGAGTGTCGGTAGGACAATGCATGAATTGTGAAAGCTTGTTCACAACAAACGTAACAGCGGGACGGGTTAAGGATAGATATTGTAGTCCCCAACAAATGATCGATAGGCTTTGGGATTTGGTAAAGGTGTTCCATCAGTTGTGGTGAGATGGTCCGATAAAGTTAAAGGTGTGGAAGCCGGTTTACAATCACTCATGTTGGCCTTAGTGAGAAGGTCTAGGATATATTTGCTTTGAGAAAGAAAAAGACCATCTGGATGAGATAAAACTTCAACTCCTAGAAAATAAGATAAGGTGCCCAAATCTTTTAATGAGGATCGATTGGCAAAGGAGTTTATCAAAGAGGAAAGAAGTGAAGAATTAGGTCCGGTAATGATAATATCATCGACGTACACGAGAATGTAAATAGGAGATGTTGTGGAGTGACGAACGAAAAGAGAAGAATCAGAAATTGTGGACTTAAAATGAGCCGAGAGAAGAACGGATTTGAGTTCATTGTACCAAGCACGTGATGCTTGACGGAGGCCATAGATGGCTTTGTTTAATTTACATACGTGATTTGGAAAAGATGGACCAATGAACCCAGGAGGCTGAGTCATGTAAACAGATTTGGTTAGAGTGCCTTGTAAGAAGGCGTTATTAATGTCAAGTTGTCGTAGACACCAATTTTGGGAAGTGGCTAGTGAAAGAATGAGACGGAGAGAGGCTGGTTTAACAACGGGACTAAATGTTTCAATGTAGTCTAGGCCTGGTCGTTGATGAAAACCCTTAGCAACTAGGCGTGCCTTTAGGCGATCAACAGTCCCGTCAGGTTTAAATTTAGTCCGGAAAACCCATTTACAACCAACGATATTTGGAGCGGAATCAGATGGAACAAGAGACCGTAGGTTCAGATGATGAAGTGTCCTGGCAATGGGTGAAGTGGAGATCAGAGGAGTTTGGGAGGGTATATTAGGATTTAATTGTTGAGAAGAGTTGGCATTGTTATTTGCATGGTTGGTGGGTAAAGAATCTGTTTGTACTGGAGGTGAAATGGGAATGAAATTAATGTGGAGCCAAGTATCAGGATTAGGAGATGGTGATGTGGTTGTTTGAGTTATGGATGTATAAGGGAAAATAGTTTCAACAAAATATACATGGCGAGATGTGTATATTTTATTAGTGAGTGGGTCAAGAAGGTGATAAGCACTTTGAGAAGATGAATAACCGACAAAGATGCAAGGCTTGGAGCGGGATTGAAGTTTATGGGTTGAGTAAGGACGTAGCCAAGGGTAAGCTAAACAACCAAAACTTCTTAATTTATCATAATTTGGGAATTTTTGAAATAGTCAAAAATATGGTGAGTCGTTTTGGAGGGTGGTTGTTGGGAGTCGGTTAATGAGGTAAGTAGCGGTGGTGACTGCAAAGGGCCAAAATTTTAATGGCATGTTGGAGTGAGAAAGTAAGGAGAGTCCGGTTTCGACTATGTGACGATGACATCTTTCGGCAAAACAGTTATGTTCGGGGGTGTGAGGAGGAGATGTTAGATGGGAAATTCCACAAGAGGCAAGGTGAGAAGCAAGTTTTACTTATTCCCCTCCATTGTCGGAGAATAATTGTTTAATTTTAGTTTGAAAGTAGTTTTCTACAAGTCTTTGAAAATGTACAAAGGTGGTAAGAGAATCTGATTTGTGTTTCAATGGGTAGAGCCATGTATATTTCGTGAAATGATCAACAAATACAATGTAATATTTATACCCATCAAAGGAGGTAACAGGAGATGACCATATATCAGAAAAGATTAATTGCAATGGTGAATTAGATGAAAAATATGAAGTATAAAAAGGAAGCTTGTGGCTTTTATTAATGCAACACGAATTACAATTGTTTTTCAGAGAAGTAATATTAGGAACAATAGAAGCTAAATGCTGTAAAACTTGAACATGTGGGTGTCCAAGCCGATGATGCCAAGGAATGGACTTATTCGATTGTAAGGGGAAGGAGCATGGCTGAGATGTAGAATGAAGCTCATAAATCCCACGACTAGCCATTCCGCGGAGAAGTGGCTGTTTGGTGCTGAAGTCCTTGATAAGAAAATTGAACGAATAGAATTCGATTAGTATGTTGTTGTCAATACATAATCGAGAAATGGAAATAATATTCTTGGATATAGAGGGAACACAAAGAACATTGGTTAGAATAAAGGAAGAATTAGAAAATTGAAGAACTAAAGATTCAACATGAGTAATAGTAAGAGAAGAACCATTACCGATAACAAGTTCATCGGTGCCATCGTAAGGTGTATGAAGGGATAGTGCATTGAGATCATTGACGATGTGATGGGACGTAACACTATCAAATAGCCAATTTTGGTTCGAAGTGTGATCGGTGTTTGTTATGGTCATAACATTTGCTTGTGGATGATTATTATTACTGTGAGTAGGCCTTGGCAAAGATGGTAAGGCAACCTGTGGATACTTATTTTTGAAAGCATAACAGGATGTAAGGGAGTGCCCTCTGGTAAAGAAAAACTGGCACTTACCGAGAAATTGACGAGTAGTAGCAGCATGTTGTTGAGGAGTAGGTAGAAGACCAAGAGAGCTGTTGTTATTTCGGTTGTTCCAGTGACTATTCGGTGGGCGTTTGTTGGCAGCAAGAACTGTTACAGGTTGGTGAAGATTACTAGTTGCAGATGATTGTTGAGTCAAAGATAGTTCATGATTAATAAGTTTTTCATGGAGTTCATGAAATGAAATGGGAGTATCCCTTGCATGAACGGCATCAATGATCATTTTGTAAGAAGTAGAATCCAAACCATTTAAAATAGCATCTGTGATGTCCTCCGCATCCATCTTTTTGCCCAAAATACTCAGTTCATCCATGATGGTTTTGATTGATTGCATATAGTCGGCAATGGATTGGTCAGCAGTTTTGGTAGATTGTTTTAAACAATGTTGAAGCTGTTTTATGTGGCCACGAGAGGGGTTCGCGTATGTGTTGGATAGAATGTTCCATGCTTCTAATGTGAAGCATTAGTGATTAACGGAACAATCGAGGGAGAAAGGGTACCGACGAGTGCACCAAAGAGTAGTCGATCTTGACGAAACCAAGCAGGGTAGTCGGCATGGGGAGTTGAAATACCGGTAGCATTAACAGTATGTTTCGGGGGTGGATTGGTGCCGTCAATGAATTTATAGAGATCCAAACCATGTAGAAGAGCCTCGATTTGGGTTTTCCAACTCATGTAATTGGTGGATAGAAGTTTTAGAGAGGGTGGGAAGTGAATGACGGTAAGAGATGGTGTTGTGAGAGGGAGAGTTTGGATGATAGTGTTAGGACCGAGACACCAAAAACCAGCGTTAGAATAGTGCGGAAAACAGAAAATAAACGAACACGAGATTTAACGTGGTTCGGTCCAAACACGACCTACGTCCACGGGCAGGAACATAGACTTCTTTATTATGACTCCAGAGATATTTCGATGTACATATGACTTGACCTATAGCCTTGGTATTTATAAGAAACAAACTAGAATCCTAATCCTAATCAAATACATCATGATAAGCGTTAATATAACCTCGGCCGTACATATCCTAAATTATTTTGAACGCATTATAATTATCACCAATCTTCTAATCGGCCATAACTCCAAATACACACAAGATAAAATAGGATAAATAAACTTATCCAATATTTGAATTCAAACACCCACGACATGCTCCAATAATCATCCAGGTGGCACCAACGAATTCTCATGCAATCTTTAATTCAAAACCATGTCACGCAATAATTTATCCATGTATGTCGTACGTCGTTTTCCGGAATTCAAAATTGTTTATCACCGAGCAACTATTATAGTTTCAAATACCCCGCTAATCAAGTCACACCCAACAATCTCCCCCTTGACTTGAGTACCCTTCACCAGTCAACCGAGATCTGACAATCTCCCATGACCCGAGTCCTCAACCGTCAATCGTCAACCGTCATCACCAAAGAACCGTCTCTCATCTGCCAACCTCCCCGAAGGGACTACCTCCTTGTCCGAGCCACGAAGTCCGACACCGCGTCGCGTGACTTAACCGAAGACCAACTCCACCCTTGTCGTCTCGACTTCGTCAGGTCAATTTTCCGCTCCAAGTTCGGTACAGTCACCGTTCCACTCGCAGAACTGCCCTCCAGAACGTAAATTCCACGTCGCAGTCTGCCCCGCATTATCACTCGAGCATCCCGAGAAACCTTCAGTTCATCCCCTTTACCAGAATATACATATCCATTCCTGGCCAAAGTACCAAGAGAAATCAGATTCTTCCGAAGATCCGGGACATACCAGCAATTAAACCTCTTGACCGCTCCATCATGCAACTTTATCTGCACCGTACCACTACCTTTGACACTCAAAATCCCATTGTTCCCCAGCTTCACCTTACCGTTCCACTTCTTAAAGGAAGTAAACAGATCACGTGAGAACGCCATGTGATGAGATGCACCCGTATCGAAGATCCAGGTATCTACAGGACTATCCGTGCATACAGTCAAAGCATCGCCTATGTCTTCATCTTCCTGAACCACATTTCCACCTCCATTCCTCTTTGGATAGTCTCTCTTGACGTGACCAATCTCCTTACAGTAATAACATGTTACTTTTCTTGTGGATTTTGTTTTCGAACGCGACTCTCCCAGTCCACCCATTCCACCATGTGCCATTCCCCTACCCACGTATAAACCTGAACCGGACTCCCCCTCATTACAAGAAACCCTAAGCTTGAGTTCCTTCGACAACAAGGCATCCTTTACTTCAGCAACAGAAATTGTTGACCTACCATACATCATGGTATCAACAAAATTCTCATACAAATGCGGTAGTGAACACATCAAAATCAGGGCAAGATCTTCATCATCAATTTTAACACCCACAGCCTTCAAATCAAGGGTAATACGGTTAAAATTATCCGGATGATCTTTTACCTAGGTACCTTCTGACATTCGGAGGGTATACAACCTCTGCTTCTGATAAAGCCTATTCGTGACGGTACTTTTCTGATACTTCTCACACAGCTTCTCCCATAGACCTACAGCCGTTGTTTCATCCACCACCTCCCTCAATACCTCATCAGCCAAACACAGCAAAATCGCCGAATACGCTTTTGCTAGAACGTCTCTCTTAACATCCTCCTTCATCTCCTTCGGAAGTTTATCTTCTCCTTCTAACGCCACCACGCAACCCTGCTGAACCAGAAAAGCCTTCATCTTTACCTTCCACAGCGTGAAATCGTTTGAGCCATTGAATTTCTCCAAATCAAACTTCAAAGATGACATCTTCACAATCAACAAATACGCGAGCCCGGTGAACATAACCGTGACTCTTATACCACTTGTTAGGATCGAGACACCTAAAACCAGCGCTAGAATAGTGCGGAAAACAGAAAATAAACGAACACGAGATTTAACGTGGTTCGGTCCAAACACGACATACGTCCACGGCCAGGAACAGAGACTTCTTTATTATGACTCCAGAGATATTTCGATGTACATATGACTTGACCTATAGCCTTGGTATTTATAAGCAACAAACTACAATCCTAATCCTAATCAAATACATCATGATAAGCGTTAATATAACCTCGGCCGTACATATCCTAAATTATTTTGAACGCATTATAATTATCACCAATCTTCTAATCGGCCATAACTCCAAATACACACAAGATAAAATAGGATAAATAAACTTATCCAATATTTGAATTCAAACACCCACGACATGCTCCAATAATCATCCAGGTGGCACCAACGAATTCTCATGCAATCTTTAATTCAAAACCATGTCACGCAATAATTTATCCATGCACGTCGTACGTCGTTTTCCGGAATTCAAAATTGTTTATCGCCGAGCAACTATTATAGTTTCAAATACTCCGCTAATCAAGTCACACCCAACAAACAGAAGGTGTTGAGTTAGCTTCAGTAGACATATTGGAAAAGGAAGAATCGTGGCTAGAAAAACTTTAGTGGAGGAAGAGAAGGTTCCTGGCTGATACCATATAAATTAATCAACCAAAAGTTAATTAACATTGAGAGGAAAACTAATACATATACATGAGAGAATCCTGAATTTGAGGATTTGTTACAACAATAGAAGACTAATTCTATACTTATCTATAATTCAAAATACAAATAAAAATATATTACATTAATAAAGAAAATGATCAGATATCATTTGTTAATAGCTTGTTACAATTTGTCCTAGTCTCTATATCCTTAATTAATACCTGTTTTTGAATTCACTGAACTTAGTTTTGGTTTTTGCTAATTTGGTGTTAACGATATTTGAAAATTTCAGGAAGCAGCACAACGCCACAACGTGTTGGTGAAGAGCTTGTGAAAAAGTGTACTTAACTGGGAATTGATGAAATATCAATTAAAGTTGCTGATGAGTTTTGGAATCTGGTCATAAAGGAAATTAAAAAATAACAAGCATAAACTTTGTTGGATCTTTGCTGCATCTGCTAATTATACCTTGGAGATCAAGATGTTGGTATCTTTGGAATTCGAATCCACTATTGAGCCTAGAAAATCACCATTTGTTGAGGTTAAAGTGTTAAACGACCATCTTTCTTGACTTTGTTGGTAAATCTTGCAATTATTTTTGGAACACGACAATAGTGTTGTAGAAGTTATTTAGAGTTTAGGTCTACAATGACATTTAAATATTGTTTTGATTATTGTGGTGATTTATACATTGCACATGATAGATGATTCTATAATCTTAGAAAAAACAGTCTTCCTTGGTTTATGTCTTGTGGAGTTTTGGGGCTTTTAGATTCTCATATTTAATATGTTCTTTATATAACAATGTCCAAACTTAGGTACCTATGCTTATAGATTTTTAACAATATCCAGAATCTCATATTTTGGTGGGATTTGGCTTCAATTCCTTTTTCACCTTAACATAAGGGTTCACGTATAGTCAGATTTGGTCTGCATGCCGTAGGATCATACATGTTCTTTTATTTTTTTAGCCATTGTTATTAGCAGTATTAAACGTGTACGTCTTTCTTTTATTTTTTTTAGCCATTGTTATTATTAAATTTATTATTACATAAATAACAATAAATTAGCAATATTAAATGGGTCGCTCCGGGTCATGATCCATTAACTATTGATCCGATCCAAATCCAATTAAATGGATCTTCATGTTAATGGACCATGATCCAAATCCAATAAATGGGTCAACGGGTCAGGTCAGATCTTTAACCGATCTGATCCGATCCAACCCATTGATAGCCCTAGCATAATCAACACATAGCGAGTCAAACAATTAGTATCAGACTAAACTGTCTATCAAAGCATCAATCACGCTAATCCAAGCAATCATAACAGTAACAACTAATACCACCCGTGAATTAAAGTCCACTCACCTCGATCTCAAACTTCGTTCCACTCAGTTGTCTAATTTACTGAGCCTTTGTGCTTCCTGAGAACACAATAACACCGTAATCAGCTTTCAACTCATAATTATATATATACAAATATATTTATAACTCTACTAATCACTAACATCATGTTAGTATCACATAAAACATAAATACTAAGCATGCAACTCAAAAGAACATCAAACAAAGATCAAAACTCAAAAAACGCACGGACACGCCGCGTCCCGGCCCCTAACGCGTCGCATCGGGCCGGTTTTTTAATGGGTCTCAGCTGTTTTGGGCTTTCGAATCAAATTAATGGGCTAAACACTTCAGCTTTCGAACTGTCATACTGGGCTTCAATTTTTCGAGTGGGCTTTCGAACTGGCCAACAGAAATGGGCTTCAAATGAGTTTTCGTATCGAGAAGCTTTTGAGCGGAGGCCTTCGAGCTAATTACTTCGAATTCGAATCAAACACCATTCGAACACCAACCTTCAAATCACAAGGTTTTCGAGGGCATCCTGACATTCGAACTATCTTGGCTTTCGAACAGCCGGACCCTTCGAATGGGCCTGGCTTTCGAGCGGCCCACATAGCATTATTTTCTTTCGAACAACTCTCCCCCTTCGAACATAATTCTTTCGAGCGTCCCAAACACCATTCGAACCAAAGCAACACTTTTCGAGCTGATCATAATTAATTCAAATCCCACATAACTAATTTGAGCAGCATGCATCATTCGAACATATTACATATTCACATGGCAACAAAGTCAAAGATAAGGTTGAGATTTCCATGTTACACATCATCACCTTCTACTACTTAATACATATCTTTATATCTTCAAATCTTCATACTCAAACTCATGAATAAACACCTTAAATTTCCAGGATTTTAAATTTCTATAAATCACTAAAAATACATTTAATTCACAATATATCATGAATCATCTTGAAACATGTTTATATGCATAAAGAACACTCTAAAACTATTTAAAACTATAAAAATCAAGAAAATAACTTTTCAAGTTTAGTCAAGAGGTGTTTGCATAAAATTGAGCATGATGACATTTCTAATCCTGAAAATAAGTAACCATGAACATGTTTTATACCTTGTCTTAGAACTATTAAACACAAAACTATAAGATGGAATGATCAAGAAACAAGTTGTAGCTTTCTCTCAAGTTCACCTTCACAAACACACACATAAGAAACAAGAAACTAAGTATATGTATTTAAATATTAAACATAGTAAACACACTGCATCCTAACATACATTTATTTAATTAATCAAACAATCTTAATTAATTAACAACTAATAAGGTAATATTTGGAACCCTTATTTAAAAACAAATTCATAGATACCATAAACGCATGCAACATAAAATAAACACGTAAACAATTAATTAAAATACTCACTCAGTGTACGAAACAACTAGGCCCGAATTTAGGATGTTACAACATTATAATACATTCATCATTAGTTAATTACATCATAAACATCATTGTAATTCATTATATAACATCATTTAATATTTAAGTAAAAACATCACAATTCATCTTTAAATATTATTCACACGCAAACATCTTTAAAAGGTCATCTTAAATCATTTGAAAACGATTGTCTTTGTACTCGGATTTAGAAAATATTGAACTCACCTCAGGTCCAGATAGCACGTTGTCGTCAAAAAGTCTTCGCGTAGTCAACCGAGTTCACACGTCACTTCTAATCATAAATCACTGGATCACAAACACTCAAGTCGCAAAACAAGAATCAGAAATCACAATGATGTTCGATTAAACCCGATCGCAAATCTCTATCACGAATCTCAATCGCAAATCACAATCACAAATCAAGAATCGCAAAATCCCTTGATTCGGGATTTGTCAATCGCAAATCTCCAATCATGTATCACAAAAATACCTAAGTCCCACTTTGCGAATCAGGACTCACAAAAACTCCAAAGTTCCAATTGGTGATTCACGAATCACAAATTCACTCTGATTTGCGATTCTTTTAATCCCAAATCACATGAATCGCAAATCACCTTGATTTGTGATTCCCCAATCACAAATCATCATCATGAATCACTATAACACCCTAAAATAGGGCCTAATTGTAATTAGTTGTACCTTATGTTTGTATAGTTATACGTTGACTTTAGTCAAAGTGTTTTTGTTGCTAACTTATGTTTTTTGTTGGTTTAATGTGGTTATGTGGCTAATGTTGGAAATAGATAGGGTTGGTAAAGTACTAAACGGTTTTAAATAATGATTTCAAAAATATCCCCGTTAGTTGAAACGGGTAAACCTAAGTTAAATTTTAAGTTGGAAAGGGGAACAAAATACCGTGTTTAATTATTTGAACCACCTAAAGGCGGTTTGTGTCTTCCTTATCCTCTGGAAACACAAACACAACATACACAAGCATACATACGTACGTACAAAGCACAAACACACTAACTCTTGACTTTTGAAGAAAGAAATCAAAGGAGGGTCAATTGATTGTAGTTTCAGTAGCAATTCCAAGTCCTTGTAGCTGTTCTCCTTCCTTCTTCTTGGTAAGTTTCTTGTTTGAGAAACTAGTTTTGAGGTTTAGAACAAGATGAGTGATGGTGAGGGTTTAAGTTGGTTGTAAGTGTAGATTTGATGTAATATAAGTAAGTTCAATATAGTGCCAAAGATGATGTATATACGTTAGAAGTTGGATTCAAGTCGATTGAAAGTGGAAAATGTCGAGTTACAGTTGTGGTGTTCGAACAGAGCTGAAGCTCACGGTACCGCCTGTGCTTGTGGGCGCAAGCAAGAAGGCTTGCGAGCGCAAGCAAGTACAGGTGGGTCCCTTGTGGCCGTAAACACGAGTCTTGCGGGCACAAGCATGTGTCATGTTTGTAGAAACTAGAAGGGGGGTTGAATAGTTTCTATGTCCACTTTTTCGAATAAAAAGAAATATAAGATAAATATTAATAAATGCAATGATAATAGAATGCTTGAAATGTAAAATTGCGAAAAGTATATAAATATATAATTATATATGTATATATATACATATATATATATGTGTGTATATGTATATATGTATATGTATATGTATATGTATAGATACATAATAGTATATATATATAGAGAGAGATATAGGTATATACATATATATGTATGCGTATGTAAGTATATAATATATGTATATATAGAAAATGGATCAACAAAGAACCTCATCTTAAACAAAGAACCTAAAGAACCAATCTGGACCATTGGATCATCAAAATCAATGGATGAGATTGAACAATACCAAAACTGTAATTATTATGTATTAATTTAGGAAGAAAAGGGCAGACATGGAAAATCCCTCCCCCAACAACCTATGAATTTAAAAAAAAAAAAACACAAAAAACTTTAAATTGTCATAACTTTTTAAGTTTTGTGAATTTAAACAAAAAAATTATACCAATCTTTTAGTTTTTAATCCTCTTTCAAACAAGATCACTTTTCCAATATTTTTCTAAATTTTTTTTAACACGAAAATTTTGTTTGTATTTTGGCAGCATATAGTGTTTCTGTACGGATTTTTGCATTTTTGGTTGAATGTGTAATTTTGCATTTTGGGCTGCATTTTTCATTTGAATCATGTTGGATTTGCATTTTGCATTTTCATATTTTTTGCATTTTGGAAGCATCTAGATGACCTGCATGTTTATATTTTGCGTTTTTCGTTTTTTGCATTCTGCATTTACGTTCTACGGATTTTTTGCATTTTTGAGTTTGAATGTGTAATTTTGCATTTTGGGCTGCATTTTTCATTGAATTAGTTTTGTGTTTGCATTTTGCAATGCATATTTTGCATTTTGGAAGCATATGGATGACCTGCATGTTCATATTTTGCATTTTAACGATTTTTTGCATTTTCCATTTAGTATGAACACAGCTCAAAATGCAAAATTTGCATTTCAAAAATAAGTTTCTGAAATATATCAAGCCCGGTCTTGTTTGAAAGAGGACGAAAAACTGAAACTAACGGTATAATTTTTTTGTTAGAATTATTAAAAACGAATGAGTTATGATCACTTAAAGTAAATGGGTTTTTTTTTTTTTTAAATTGCAGGTCATTGGCTTGGAAGCGTGAGAATTCTTTTTTTTTTTTTTTCCATTTTGCCCCTAAACAATGTGTCACGTGTCATCACCAGGTGGGTTCTTTAGGTTCTATGTTTAAGATACGTTCTTTATATAACCTTACTCTATATATATATATATATATATATATATATATATATATAGGCAAAAGTTCAAACGAGAACTGTTTTTCGTACGAGAAAACTGCGAGAACCAATCTGAGCCGTCCAATTCCCCAACTTTTAATGTCATTGTTCACCCATGAATTTCTCACATGCACCCTGCCACACTTGATCCCCTCCACGCTCTCCATCCATGAAATTCCCATATCCAAGGAACGGCTGAGATTGGTTCTCGCAGTTCTCTTACGAAAAACAGTTCTCGTTTGAAGTCTCCCCTATATATATATATGTGTGTGTGTGTGTGTGTGTATATATATAGTATTGTATATGTATATATATATATATATATATATATGTGTGTGTGTGTGTGTATGTATATGTATATATATATATATATATATATATATATATGTATATATAGTATTGATAGAAATTTCAATGACTTAAATGTAAATAAATAAAAATACAAGAATGTAAAGTTGCAAGAATATAAAAATGCAATTGCAAGTATGAAAAGGTTAAGGGTTTAGAGAGATGACACCGATATTTTATCGTGGTCCGGTTGAACTCCAACCTACGTCCATGCCTTGACCTCCATCAAAATTTCCACTAGCACCACGTGCAAGTATCTCTTCACCCGGAAGAAATCACCGAATACAACCACCTTTAAGGGTAGATGACAACCACCAAAAGTTTTAATCCATGAACTCAAAAGTGTTCTTCACTAAGGACACCAATCTTCTTCAACAAGAAGATAAACACCAAGTTATTCAATAACAACTATGGACACTCAAAAGGTAAGATGGGGAATAGTCAAACCCACCAAGAACAACTATGTTTTTCACTCAACAACTCACCAAGAACACAAACACCCAACAATGGTGTGAAATCTCTAATCTCTCAAACAAGAAAAGTATGAAGAATATGAAGAACACTCAATGGACTTTTCTTGCTTCCCTTTTGCTAGATCTTGAAGTGTAGGTTGAATATATGCAAGTGTATAAACAACTTTAAGAATCACACACACTAAATATACTAATTTGTAAGATCACAAGTGTGTGAATGTGTAGAGGAGAGAGAATGTTGCAAAATGTATGAATGAAGGAGAAGAGGGTGTTATTTATAGAAAGTGAAGAGAGAGAAGTGGGCTGTCAATGGGCTGGACGGTCGCAACCCACGGTCGACCGTGGCTTGCGGCCGTGGCCCATTTGGCCAACTTCTCGAGCCGTTAAAAATTATTTTCGTTATGTTTCGGTCTTCTCTTTTAAGCTTGTATTCTGGATACAAGAAATCCCGAAATAAATTTCGTTACACTATGCATTTGGACTGACTTTTAAATCAAATGAGCACATGGTTAAATGTGGTGGTGACACTTCATTGTACTTGATGTGTCATAAGATCCACCAAATCATTCATTTTCCCAATCATTTAATGCACAATATAATAATAGCTCTTTGGGATATTTTACTTGTAATCCAAAATACATATTTTCACTTTTGCCAATATATAAAAATATTTTCATTCAAATTAGTTGGCAAAATGTTATAAAAACTTTGTTCCACAAATAAATGTCTTTTAAGTCTGTATGAAACATTTTTAAGTGAAAACTACCGTGCACGCACGGGTATCGTAAAAATAAATCTGAAAAGATTTGTAAAGTAAAGAAAAGACTTTTTAGGTAGGTATATAATATGTCAACTTTTATACGTAAAAAACACATTTTTTAAAACTTTGATGAAATAAATAAGAAAAACTGAACAAATAGAAATTGTTTGAAGTACCCATATAAGAACAAAAATTATATTCTTTATACTATATCTTTACATGATATTTTAATCTGCACTTACTTTTAACACTTGAAACACAATATAATTAAACAGAAAGCACTTTTCAAGTCATAATAATTGTGTCTAAGTAGAAAGTACTTATGTGACATCAATGCTACTAAGCTAAGCTAAGGTTTGTATCATATCCCATGTGTATACAAAGGTTGCCTAATGAATGTGTTACTTTTTGCTTCATAAATACATACAATACAAAATCTTGAATAATACATGTATATATGTATAGTTCGTATAGCTATCCCACAATATATATATACATGAAACTGATGATGCCGGTGATGAATGTGAATACAGTAAATATAAAATAAGTGGAGCAAAATACAACCATGGATGCATGAAACACATACATATCCAAAGTCCAATTGGAACATGCCAAGTATAACAAATAGGATATTGAACCACACACCTCACTCACCAAAAGTTCTCGCAAAAATTAAGAATCAGATTAATAATGATGTCACTGATCTAAAGAAACGAAATCAAAACATGGAGATGGAGCACTCAACGCTTGTGATTCTCCAAAGGAGGTTTCTGGTTCAATTTCCTTTGGCATTACCTTTTTGGGTGGGCTTAATTATGTGAAAAAAGGAAAAATTATTACTGGGATAAACATATATATAAAATAGAGCGCCAATTATATGTACCTGCACACAAGGATAAAACAACTAAAAAACGATGAACAAAAATAACTAAGTAAATTGTAACCAAGGAAATCTATAACCATTGGTAACAAAACATTTTCCTTCATTATTCATAAAGTAAAACAAACTTTTATAACATAAGACTACATGTAGAGAAAGAAGCTACATACCACAAATTTAATCTTTGCCATTATTTCTATTGAAATGTTTTCTTTGTCACGTGTAAAAAATCTATGAGAATCATCTGCATCTGCAGGACATCATAATCATTGTCAGTTGTATATTAGCATCATAGTTTCGCAATCAAAAAGGGGGTTGCTCTTCAAAATAACTAAATTTGATCATCTTCTATAAACTAAATCAATGTTTTGTGTGCTAGCCAGGAAGGAGCTTGTTTTCAATTCTTAATGTTCTATCCAACTTGTCATGGTATAGACATCTGAAAATCAACTTAAAAAGAATATCTTACATATTATAAGTTTACTTATGATTGAATCCTTCGGTTAGTAAAAAAAGACTAAATCTTCTTAGTTATAATAAATACACATTTAAAATATCTACTACAAATTATTTTGTTTATGGTGGTGAAAACTAACAATTGTGTGGTTACTGACAAGTGACTTGGTTTGGAGTTGAAGGCTCTAGATAATAATTCTAAGCATTACCATCGAAAATAGTCAACTAAAATACTAATGTTAAAATAGTTAGCATTACCGTTGAAAAATGTGCATGTTTAGCGCAAAGTTACCTACATAAATAGGGACCACACTCTAGCAACCATGACCATAATTCATCATGTAATCTCTTAGCTTTTGGTCCTCATCAAGAGACCGCTATCCATTCTCTGCTTCATCTTTAGACCATCAGCATCTATCACATAGTTTTACATACTTTCCACCTGCCACATCAGCGCTACATCATTCCTCCATCTCATCACACAAACCCCTGCATCCATCACATAGTTTAAAAAGCAAAAAAAAAAAAAAAAAAAAAACTTGTGAGCCTCGTGACCGGTATCCCACTCGTGATTGTGAGCAACCCATCACAAGATAGGGCAATGGTGTTCCAGTCGTGAAGAGGGCTCGCGAATAGAGATCACAAGACCGATGCGCATGGTCTTAGCGTATGTGACATTCTACCCCTCATATTCCAAGTAAGGGGATTTGAGGGTTGTAGAAACATATATATTAACACCTCGTTTTTCAAATAAGGGGATTTTTAATCATATTCTATAACATAATTCAACATGTAGAATTATTAGCTCTTAATGCTAAATTATAGAAAATCAAATAACATATGAAATTTCTAGCATGATACTGACACTTAGGTTTTTGTTCCTCCAAAAAATGTCTCAAAAACTCTCATTTTTCTCAGGGGTAAGAAATCATCAAGCTTAAAGTTGCAAATGGCACTAAACCATGTTTTCTATAAGCATGCCATACTTTTGTCTTCAGAATGAATTTTAATATATGTTACATAGTGGCATTTCTACAAACAGTCTGTCTGCAAAAAAATATTACCTTGAAAGATTGTATTATTCATTTGACATCTTCTGTCACATGCTATATATATTACGAATCACATTTACGCCACAAACTTAAGCTAAGTGTGCTGCTGTTAAGAAAATAAAATAAGTGAAGATTAAGAGAATTTCTTTAAATACAATGCAATCATGTAAATGTTCAAAACCAGAATTGAGAACATAGAAAGGAAAAAAAACTACAAAAGGAAATTAAAATCGATTTTGGAGAAAGGAGTACCTGTTTCAAGTGAACGATTGAATTGGTTGATGATTACACTTTATTTGATAGGTTTAGGAACGATTTTGGAGAATAGATTGCATGTTCCAATTGATCGCTTGTGAGCTGTTACGTAGATTTAGGGTTTTGCAAATTGGTAGGATGGAAATAAACTACAAAGCTTCTCTTACAAAAACAAATAAGGGTCGGGTACCGGAAATGAATAGGGTCTGCACATTAATTTTCTTAATCGGAGCATTCTAATTTAATAGTAAAAATAGTCAAAATAGGTTTAAAGAATGATTTTGATTGGTTAATTATGTTTTTATTAAAGGAATATTTCCTAAGAATGATTTTCTTTTAATATATATATATATATATATATATATATATATATATATATATAGATATTTTATAGATTTGTCTTTTCCGTTTCTTGCGATGCTAGTCGCCTTATCGCTCCAATTTTTGTATTTGAATCTACCCCCTCATTGTATGAATATTTGCTCCCCCTTACTTTATAATTATTTTTATAACTTATAAACCTCCCCCTTAAATGATTAACCTTTTTATAATTCATTAATCCTCCCTTTTTATGAATAATTTTGTATATTTGCTCCCCTCAAGCTTTGCCTATCTTCATGAAGTGTTCTTCCTTTTTAGATGCAACATAGTTGATCATGAATGGCAAAGACAATCTCTCCAATCTATATTTGATTGGGTTAGTAAAAAATATTTTTGGATATATTGGGCAAATAACCATGAATTGATTGTGCCTTTTAAATATCAAAATATTTGATTTAGAAATCAAAGTGACATATAATATTTATATGACTATAATGATTTGTATCCATCCAAGAGTGTATTATTTGTCTAAATTTTGATTAATTTGGCACATTTGGTTAGCATAGGTGTTATATGCTTTATATATTAGAAATGTAGTAATCAATTAACGTAATTGTGTTAAAAACATATAAAAATGTGAAAATTCGAAAGTTAATGAAAACATTATTTCCACGGTCGACCGCGGTCGCGACCAGCAGAACACTATCAATTCTCACGGTTGAGGCACCCTGCTGCCGTGATCGACCGTGAATCTGCATACGTTGTATTATTAACATGTTTTGTACACAATAGACATATATCACACACTTTAATCAAACCATAAGCATAAACTAACACATAATGTTCCTAATTTAATTAAAGCAACTAAGATAGTTGGTAGGATCCAACACAAAATCCCAACACACACATAATTGTTCGAAAGCCCAAACTGGGCAACCCACAACATAAATTTAAATTGTTCAAGATTGTTTGATGAAAGATCATTGATTAACTAGAGTGAGAGCGAGATGGACCGACAACATGAGTGGATGATGTTCCTCTACAAGCAAACTTCTCTTGAAGGAAATTGAACATCTTGTTTAACATGGATGTGTTTTCCTTCAAGGCATTGGTGTTCTTCCGCATCATATCCTTCATTTCTTCAAGGTCATCCCTTGTTGCGTAGCTTTTCCTCCTTGCCGAAGTGCCAATGTTGGAGACATCCTCCTCCTCTTCTTCAACATCCTCTTCTTCTTCTTCTTCCTCTTTCCTTGATCTCTTAGACCTAGACCCTTTCATAGTTCCCAAGTGACCCATTTTGATGAGGGTTTGAGTATTGATTGGTTGTTCGGTATTGGGAAAGTTTTCTACGAGTGGAAGATCAAGATATTGGAATAAGTGGGAGAGTAAGGTTCCATAAGGAAGAGAACGTTTGTTGTGAGAAACGAGGCCACTCATCCTCTTGGCTACAAAGTAAGCCATATCAACGGGTTGATTAACTTTTACACAATACATGAGGATAGGCTACAAAGGAAGCCATATCCACCTTTACATAAACATTGTGGCTAATGATCTTAGCCCAGACTTGGCATTGTTGAGTAAGGTGGGAACCTAAAAGCTTGGGAGTATTCCTAGGTACTTTGGGAAGGCATATGGTGTCGATCACCCTTTTGGGAATGATATAATCATCATTAAGGTGTGTGATATAGGTGAGGCTATGCATATCCGAGTAGGAACGAAGTCCACTAGAGGGGACTTGTAGGAAGGTGCCAAAATCAGCAAAAGACCAAGTCCATTCGTTATGATACATGCTGAGTTGTATCATCATTTGGGCTCATCAAATTGGAATCCGGAATAAAGTTCCCTAATATGATCGGGATGAATAACTACATCATGATTGAGAAAAACATTTCATTCAAGATTGTTGAACACGTGTCCAACCTCTTGTTGGTCGAAGTCACCAAAACTTACGGTTCTCCCGTAGGTGATGGGTCGGTTGGTGACAAGAGGACGGTTGTTTATTAGAATTCTAGGAACCCTATTCAAGGTGACTTGTGGTGCATTTTGGTCAACATTATCACTATTGGTTTGAGTAGGTTGTCTAGATCTAGACAGATTTCTTCTAGGGTTGTTTGAAGGTAGGCAACTTCCTTACCTCTTGATCTTCCCATTTGTCTAGAATCAACAAAACATGGTTCTAAGAGATATATTAGTTTATCTTTTAACACAACTGTAACACCCTCTCAACTGGCTTAGACTAATGAGGTAATCGATTAAGTTAATTTTGGAATTTAACTTGATTATGTGAATTATTTGTCTATATGTATTGATTGATAATTAATTGTGATAATAATTTGTTTTATTATTATTAGATAAATAATAAAAATTAATTTAATTAAAATTGTGACTAAGTGGGTTATGAGGTGGCCGATTTTAGTGACACTTAGTCACCAACACACCACCATTTCCCATTCCATGCTTATTGAAACAAAGTGTGAAAGTGTGTGTTTGTGTGTTGTTGCTCTCGGCCGAAGAAAGGAAGGAATAAGAGAAATTATCGTTTTATTTCACAAACATTGGATTAATTGAATTGAT
Organism: Pulicaria dysenterica; assembly: GCA_947179395.2. Classification (NCBI taxonomy): domain Eukaryota; kingdom Viridiplantae; phylum Streptophyta; class Magnoliopsida; order Asterales; family Asteraceae; genus Pulicaria; species Pulicaria dysenterica. The sequence goes on along the minus strand of OX359288.1, from coordinate 71,150,873 downwards.
TCTGCCATTTCTAATTCACAAGGTTAGTTAAATTGATTGATTAATTATGTTTATATCCGGATTTATGAGTTTTATATAAATTTCCGAATGATGTTTGATAAAATTATGATCATAGGTTGTATTGCATGTTAGAATTTAATGATAGATTATGTTCAATATATGCTTAGAATGATTTCTGGAAACACATTCATCTTGCATGTTTAAAAAATCATATCAGAATTGAAGTTAGAATTAAAATTGTTCAAAGTTATGAATTATTCGGAATTAGGGCTTGAATCAACCGGAATTGATGAATTCCGCATATATTGATTTCCGAATGCTAATAATTTAACACTTTACTCGGAATGGGATTGATCGGAATTAATGTTTATTCGGAATTGACTATTTGCCCTTACTCGGAATTTATAATGCTCGGATTTGGTCTGTATTCGGAATTATGAATATGCTTTTACTCGGAATATCATTTTGATCGGAATTTCAAATGATCGGATTATATTTATTTGGAATTGAACCTTTTACTCGGAATTCTATTTTTATCGAAATGTGTCTTTGCTCGGAATTGATCTTTACTCGGAATAGACATATGCTTGGAATTCAACTATGAATTCATCGGAATTGATGTTATTCGGAATTGTCCATCACTCGGAATTGTGATTTATGCGGAATTAAAAAGGGAAACTCAATGTTAACCGGATTTGATGGAATATCGCATAGAATGCCCTTACTTATTCGGAATTGAGAAGACCAAACGGAATTATGACAATTCCGCATGATATATCCGGAATTTGGAATTTTTAGAATTTCATTAATAATTCCGATATGATGTAATGATTTTTTTTTCCTATATATCTGTGATATATGTGATATTCATGTGAAGTATGAATACATATGATATTTATTACAAATCAGTATTGTGAAATTGATACTGACTTGTATACACTTAATCTCAGGAACTGAGAAGACTCGGTGAATTAGTCAGCTGAGTGTGATCCATCAGTGCAGACTGTGGTGAGTGGATTTATATCCTGATTGTACAGGATGTAACATCTTGATTGATTATGTGCTCATTTGGATATGTATACATGTTATTTTGGAGGTCAGTCGTGACAGTTTTGTAGGCTGGGCTTGTTGCTTGGGGATTTACAGTATTTGATCTTGAGATACATTTGTTGTACTCGAGGGTGCTGATACTGTTGTCCATGTTAACAGGGCTATCGGTAAACCTATGCTTTGGCCGGCATTTGGTTGTAGGTGGTTGCAACACCGCCGGTGCTCTTGGATTTGAGCTTGATTACTTGTTGGGCTGTTAGCCTTGTACTTGTTGAGATATTTGTTCTCTCACTTAGCTTTGTGCTAATTCCCCACTAGATTGTTTTGCAGATCCTCCACAGTGAGTTTCTTGATGAGGATGACTGGGATTTTGGACAGACCACAAACTCTGATGACAAGTTTTTGAAAAGAGCCTGATTTTGTAATTAACATTGTAGTGGCATATTTTGTAAATCCGAATCAGTCAAATCTTGTATTTATCTTTGATTTTGTTATTATATTATGTAATTAAGCTTCCGCACGCTATTTTATGTTAATTAAAAAGTACAGTGTTTCAACAACGATTGCATGTAGGTGAGTCTTTAAAGAAGTTTTTCAAAAATGTTTGAGAAAATCATGCAACCATGGTGTAAAGTCCTCATACGGTCGACCATGATATGGTGACCGTAAATATATCTTAAGATTTGAATTTTAACCTAAATCTAATAAATTTTTAGAAGAAAAGAGGATGATTTCTACCTTAGTGATGAGGAATTTGATGGAGATGAAGAATGGAAGGTGTTTTGGCTTGAAAGCACTTCGCCGGAATCTTCAAGATCTTGCCAGAATCTTTGACGGAGCTTTAGAGAAGATGAAGATTTGAGAGAGAAGGTGAGAGAATTCTGGAGTTTTTTATTTTGAATTGAAGTGACAATGAAGCATGTGGATGGGGAGTAAAGATGGATTTGAATGGAGTAAATGTGAATTGATGGTTTTGATGGGAGTTAAAGAAAAATGATATTTTGAAAAGAGAAAAGGAATCCCAGGCTTGATTTTTCGGGATATGCATGTGCTCACTAGCTAGTGATAACATGCTTGTTAAAACTCGTGTGCAGTCTATGCTCACTAGCTAGTTGTAGCTAACGGTGCATGATTTTCTTTTTTTGCAGGTACGGATTAGTTGGCCTGATGAGGCGGGCACTCGATGGTAGTTGTTGTATATATATTTTGGGGAACACTCTGTTGTATTATTAATGTGATCCGATGGTCGGTATATGTAGGGTAACACTAGTTGGTTTTGCACTTGGCGTCTTGGTGTGTCGCGTTTACGTGCGGACCGGATTTCACAACGGTACCAGTGCACACGGCGCGGCTGGGCAGAGAACCCATCGCGTGTAGTATAGTGCGCTGGTAAGACCGATGATTTATATCGAACACGGGTACGGTGATAGCTATTACTACTCTCTATTCCAAACTGCTGTCTAGTTAGATTGATAGGTGAGGAAAAAAATAAACTAAATACTAGGCAGGAAAAATAAATAAAGCAGGAAACCAAAGAAAGTGCCAAGTCACGAATCCTCCAAATCAATATTAATAGTAGCATTAGCTAATCCGGTTATATAATGAATGAAATTATTAATATGATTTCTAAAGTTGATTGGGTACCAATCGTTTATCAATTCATAGCGATCTTAAGGTAACACTAATTAAATCCCTGTATTATTAAAACACCAATTAGAGAAAACCTCGCTTCCCGAGTGTTATCCCGTTTTACTTAAAAGTTCAGTATTTATCTCTTAATGAAATAATAGACAAAATAAATACCATCGTTGGTCAACATCCGGTAAGAAGATATATATTTAGGTATTAAGATAATATATCAGTTCAACACCTCAAGTGGGTCTATGAGCAAATGTCCCTGTATATACATACCAGACTTATACGTATCATACATCTCAAGTGGATCTATGAGCAAATGCATATAAATATGAGTATGTTTGTATATATATGTATAAGGATACAGATATCCTAAACAAATGGTTTTTCAACACTTACAATGCCGAATACCCGCATGAACTAATAGTATTATAAAATAGCTAATTATAATGTTTCATTATTTCAGAAATACCAAGTCTAAAATAAAATCATCACAATATAATCCTACGCATAACGACTACATATTTATATCAATTCGGATTCATTGTAACGAAGCGAAAATAAAGGAAAGAGAATACCAGTTTGTATTATACAAGGTAGAAATACATCTAGACAGCATCATGACTCGTACAAACTCGCTGGAACTCGGAAAAACAACTACAGCTATGAAAACTAGAAATCTACACTACAACTACATATTTACATGGATAGGAGGCGAGAAAACCTCCAGAGCAGCCCGAAGGCCCCCTGGAGTCGCCTGAGTTCGGCTGGAGTGGTGTATTTTGGTCTGGAAGGTGTGTTTGTCGAATGCGGCTTGGCTTGCTATTTATAAGCCTGAAAGTTGATTTCCGCGCCGCGTAAATAAGAGGTTCCGCGCCGCGGAAAGATTCCTGACAAGATTCCCTGACAGCTTGCATTCCGTTGTAACAGAATTCGTTGAGTTCGCATTGCGGGAATGGATAGGGTACGCGGTGCGTAATCAGCTTTTTCAGAAAATCCTCGTCTTTTGCGCGGTGTTTTCTTGTTTTGACGCGTGTTATCCATTTTTTCGTTTTGTCTACATGAAATAGCCTTGAATAAAATAAGAAAACATTTAAAGCTCATTTTAGCTATATTTTATCAATTTAAACCAGATATTGTCAGATATGAGATATATATTTTATGTATAAATCTGTCAATATCAATTACCCCACACTTAGGATATGCTTGTCCTCAAGCATAACTGTAAATATAATAAAAAACAAATCTTTAAAATTTTAACAAATATAATTAGAGCAGAAATATTAACAAAATTCACGTGATTCAGATATAAGCATTTATTAGATTAGGAAAAATATATTCAAATATTAACACGACTTTTGCATTCTCACCAGGTGGTTCACTCTATCACTCAAGTGTATAAGGTTTATATCAATATAGTGAATCACACAAAATGTCATGAAATGCAATATTATCATAAGCTTGTATCCAAATCAAATCTATACCACTATAAAGTTTAGAATTGTCAAGAGGACTTTTGGGGTTAAAATGTAAAATGCTATGGGTTAAGGGTAGGAAAAAAAAGATTTTTAAAAGTGGCTAAAAATAAGAATACATAAATCAAATTAATAACCGACTAAGCTGCTTTTATTGAACTATCGAACAAGAATATCACAATATTTTTTTTGAGATCACAGTTCATCAAGTTGTAATAGAATCAGAATCTTTTGAATGACAGTTATTCACTCAGGCAATACTGAAGAAAAAAAAACTACTACTCAATGTATGACAACCTCAAAAATAGCCGAAGAAAGGTATGTCAAGCAACTGAAATTTCTCATTTTTCTGATTTTCTGATTTTTATGGATTTTCTGGGTTCAGCTGTATGCAATAGATAGATCAAAGATATTAACTTTTAATGTCCCGCTTATTGGTGCATGAACAACTGAAGAATATAGGAACACAAAATGAAACTAAGCAGCATATAATTCATTTAACTAATTCTGGAAACTTAAAAATAAAATAAATAAAATGGGATAAATATGGGTGATGAAATGAAAGGCTAAGGCTCAAAAATGGTTATCTAGGGTGTCGAATGCTAAAAATGAGCATTACGCTTAAAAAAGGGTTAAAAAGAAAATAAATTAAATAATCTAAATTTGAGATTATTTAAGTTTGAATGAAAAAGGCTTATAACAACGGGTTTTAAAAAGAAAGACGGCCTCTATGAGTGCAATAGTCTAGTTCTCATTTTGGTGGTTTCGAAAAGAATTTGGTAACAAGTTCTGAAATATATGCAATTTAGACATACTCACACGAAATGAATCAGTGTTTTAATGATAACAACTGTATGGCTCAAACACTCAATTTAAGTACGGGCTGTATTTATGCTAAGTCGTAAAATCTCGAATAAATTTCCTTATATGTAATCTGAATTCATATAAATTTAATTAAAGTTTCATACAAATAATCATAAATGCGAAAAAACTTAAATTTGATTTTTGAATTAATTTACAAATTAAAACTATGAGGATTTTGTAAAATTTTAAAAAATTTGGGGATTTTAGACAAATTTTTATTAACAGGAAATATGGATACCTCTACCCCACACTTAAAATGCTACAATGTCCTCATTGTACTCAAAAGCATGAATAGATAAAAGTGAAGTAGAGAGAACTCCCCTATTTTGCAGATCGAAATTTTGGTATTGTTGCTGAGCTGACTGCCAGCATATGCGTGATTAATCATAATTTCGATTCTGAGACCAGAAATCTCACACATCATTTTATTAAGTTTGTAGCAAAAATAAAACAAAAGAAAAACAAACCATTTATTCGGGTTACATACTATTCGTACGGTATGTAAGCGAACAGAATAACGCTTTGAAATGCGGAATCTTTTATAGTCAGATCTTCAAGACTGCAAAACTAAATCAACAATTAGAATATTTCACAATATTATCACATTTCCCCGGCAGCGGCGCCAAAAATCTGGTGTGTCGCGTTTACGTGCGGACCGGATTTCACAACGGTACCAGTGCACACGGCGCGGCTGGGCAGAGAACCCATCGCGTGTAGTATAGTGCGCTGGTAAGACCGATGATTTATATCGAACACGAGTACGGTGATAGCTATTACTACTCTCTATTCCAAACTGCTGTCTAGTTAGATAGATAGGTGAGGAAAGAAATAAACTAAATACTAGGCAGGAAAAATAAATAAAGCAGGAAACAAAAGAAAGTGCCAAGTCACGAATCCTCCAAATCAATATTAATAGTAGCATTAGCTAATCCGGTTATATAATGAATGAAATTATTAAGATGATTTCTAAAGTTGATTCGGTACCAATCGTTTATCAATTCATAGCGATTTTAAGGTAACACTAATTAAATCCCTGTATTATTAAAACACCAGTTAGAGAAAACCTCGCTTCCCGGGTGTTATCCCGTTTTACTTAAAAGTTCAGTATTTATCTCTTAATGAAATAATAGACAAAATAAATACCATCGTTGGTCAACATCCGGTAAGAAGATATATATTTAGGTATTAAGATAATATATCAGTTCAACACCTCAAGTGGGTCTATGAGCAAATGTCCCTGTATATACATACCAGACTTATACGTATCATACACCTCAAGTGGGTCCATGAGCAAATGCATATAAATATGAGTCTGTTTGTATATATATGTATAAGGATACATATATCCTAAGCAAATGGTTTTTCAACACTTACAATGCCGAATACCCACATGAACTGATAGTATTATAAAATAGCTAATTATAATGTTTCATTATTTCAGAAATACCAAGTCTAAAATAAAATCATCAAAATATAATCCTACGCATAACGATTACATATTTATATCAATTCGGATTCATTGTAACGAAGCGAAAATAAAGGAAAGAGAATACCAGTTTGTATTATACAAGGTAGAAATACATCTGGACAGCATCCTGACTCGTACAAACTCGCTAGAACTCGGAAAAACAACTACAGCTATGAAAACTACAAATCTACGCTACAACTACATATTTACATGGATAGGAGGCTAGAAAACCTCCAGAGCAGCCCGAAGTCCCCCTGGAGTCGCCTGAGTTCGGCTGGAGTGGTGTATTTTGGTCTGGAAGGTGTGTTTGTCGAATGGGGCTTGGCTTGCTATTTATAGGCCTAAAAGTTGATTTCCGCGCCGCGTAAATAAGAGGTTCCGCGCCGCGAAAAGATGTCTGACAAGATTCCCTGACAGCTTGCATTCCGTTGTAACAGAATTCGTTGGGTTCGCGTCGCGGGAATGGATAGGGTACGCGGCGCGTAATTAGCTTTTTCAGAAAATCCTCGTCTTTTGCGCGGTGTTTTCTTGTTTTGACGCGTGTTATCTATTTTTCCGTTTTGTCTACCTGAAATAGCCTTGAATAAAATAAGAAAAATTTTAAGCTCATTTTGGCTATATTTTATTTATTTAAACCAGATATTGTCAGATATCAGATATATATTTTATGTGTAAATCTGCCAATATCACGTCTTTTGTTGTAAATTAACCCCCAATTCAGTTAATATTACTAATCATTTTGTAATCTGTGGTTACTTCTGCTGCTTGCTTTTGGTAAACATGTTTAAAAAGTTTAAATTATCTCTAATTTCAAGCTCGTGAAAGCATGTGTTACAATCACAATTTAATTGTCAAAAAACACAATTATATAATTAAATTCTTTATTTGCAATTTCTTCAAAGAATCAAAAGCCTCTATTGGACCAAAACCAACACTTTAACTTTCAAATACACTTGATATGTAGTTATAATTCATGATTCTTGCACCTAAATAAACACAATTATGAAACTAATGCATCCTAACCATCAATTTAACTTTCTAACATCATATGAACACCAAATTTGATATATTTCTTCATGGTAACGAAGAACACATAACAGTCGATGATACAGTCTATAAATCTTCAAAATATGCAGTTTTAATTCGGATTTCATGCATCATAGTAATCCTACACATATTTCTAACACAATCCTTACATCAATTTTACATTTAAACATCATATGATCATTCGATTTTTCATACCTTCATATTTGGTTTTGATGAACACCATGAACAGGTCACACATTGATCTTTTAATCACACTATTCGACTTCTGTTTAAGAAATTAATATTCATGAACGAGAGAATACTTACTTGTGATCAATCGAGAGTCGAAGTCCCTGACAAGCCTTCCCAAAATCGACTTCTTTCTTGCTTCCTCTTCCTCGGCAGTCAGTAATCTCTCCAAGAACACACACTTGCACCCACTAATTTTTTTCAACCAAATGAAAGGTCAAAGTGCTTAACTTGGTAACTCTCATTGAGTATTAATCAACATTAACCCATTCCTAATTAGACTTTATTCTTTTTATATCTCAATTCTACAAGTTTAATCTTTTTACAAATCCATCACCTCTTTATTAATTTTATAATGTAAGACCACAAAACAACACTAACACCCAACCAAATAATGTACTTGATCCTTAAACGTTGTACGTGTTAGTTCTCATAAATACTTCTCATTAATTACAACGGTAAACAATGAATGCCTGAACTTCGGGTTATTACAATAAACATGAAGACAGTTGTAATATGGAAAAGATATAGTCACGTTATAAATAATGACCTCTAAAGTTTATTATACAATGGTTTTTACTAAGTATGTTTTCCGATTGCAGTTTGAGATGTTCACTGAGCTTTAGCTTATGTTGGTTGTTTTACTCTTTTCAAATGTTCCTTTATAGAGGATCCAGACGATAACTCAGCAGATGCGTTCATGATTTGTTAACTTGGTAAAGCCTTAAAATTGCACACAACACGCTGGACACACACAGCCTTTAATGGAGATATTTAAGAACCAGGAGAAACCACACACTTACACAAATGTGTAATTGGATTAATTCAAAACAGAACATAGATACCAGATGCCTTATGAGGCATACACGAAATCAAAGCAACATGGGAATAACTACCCACTACTACTACATGAAAATAACTCACAGACGTGGACCACTAAATTGACAAACCCACTACTACTACTTACTGGAAATAAATAAATAAACAAAGCAAATAATAAATTGGATAGAGATCATGCACATGCCATGCACGATGGTGTTGACTTCAATACTCCCTCTCAACACCAACTTGAGTCATCCCCATCAGCTGCTGAAATTCAGTCATCTTCTTGCTCGATAGGGCTTTTGTAAACAAATCTGCAACTTGCCTGTCTGTTTGAACATACATCAGATCAATGCTACCTTGCAGCACTTTCTCACGAATGAAGTGATAATGGACCTCAACATGCTTAGTACGAGCATGAAACGTGGGATTTTTAGCCAGTTGAATTGAAGACATGTTATCACAATAAAGCACCACACCATAATCCGTTGCTTGATTCAAATCGTTTAGTAGTTGAACTAGCCAGACACACTCTTGAGCTGCCATTGCAGCGGCTCGATACTCGGCTTCTGTCGTCGAAAGAGACACGGTTGGTTGTCGTTTGCTGCACCAAGACACAACAGCTGACCCGAGCATAAATACATAACCAGTTGTTGACCGACGGGTATTCACATCACCCGCATAATCAGCATCACAAAATCCAGACAACTTGCACACAGGTTCTTTCTTGAATACAATTCCACACTCTAATGTTGCCTTAATGTACCTAAGTACTCGGCGAATTGCAATCATATGAGGTCTCTTGGGCTCCTGCATAAAACGACTTAACACACCAACTACAAACGAAATATCAGGTCGTGTAATCGTAAGGTAGATTAGACTACCAACGATCTTCCGAAACATAGTAGTATCTTCAACACTCCTTCCAAAATCAGCACACAGCTTAGTGTTGGTGTCCAATGGGGTTGGTGCAGGTTTACAATCCAGCATACCAAACCTTTCCAACAAGTCAATTGAGTACCTCCTCTGATGCAATAGAATACTTTCATTACTGTATTCTATTTCCAAACCAAGGAAGTGTTTGAGCTTGCCAAGGTCTTTCATGTGGAACCGGGTACACAAATTCTCCTTCAGTTGGTTGATAACTTCGTCGAGATCACCGGTAATTATTAAATCATCGACATACACAATAACCAAAACTACTTTCTTGCCAGCTGACTTGACAAACAAACTTGCATCAGCTGTAGTGCTCGTGTACCCGTTATGCTCCAAAAATTCAGCAATCTTCCCGAACCACGCTCTCGGTGATTGTTTAAGGCCATAGAGGGCCTTTTTTAATTTGCACACATACTCTGGATGTTTTGTGTTCTCAAAACCCAAGGGCTGTTCCATGTGTATCACATGGTCTAAATCACCATAAAGGAAAGCGTTGCTTACGTCCATTTGCCAAAGCTTCCACCCCTTATTTGCTGCTAGAGCAAGTATCACACGAACTGTTGTTAGCTTTGCAACGGGACTGAAAGTATCCTCGTAATCGAGCCCATATTGTTGAGAAAATCCGCGGGCTACGAGTCGAGCCTTATATCTCTCCACAGAGCCATCTGCACGCTTTTTGACTTTGTAAACCCATTTACATGATACTGGCTTGACACCATCTGGTTTTGGAACTAATTCCCAAGTTTGATTCTTCATAAGGGCCATCATCTCCTCTTCCATTGCATTAACCCACTCGCGTTTTAATCGAGCTTCTTCAAATGAATCAGGTTCACACATTTCAGCTTCAACACATGCTACATTTGCATATTTGGGGTTAGGTCTCCGAACCCTTTCTGATCGACGAAGACTTGGAGCCTCATCACCAGCATTCTCAAGTCTTTCTTGGTTATGAAAGACACCTGTACGCCATGGTTGATATTCATTATTCTGAATTCCACCATCTACTTCCTCTTCGAATACTTCATCTTTACTATCATTATTCAGATAAATCTCTGATGACTCTACACCTTTTAGCTTCTCAGAATCAGGGAGAACTTCCTGATTTGAAGACCACCAGGAGGAAGTCTCATCAAAGACAACATTCCTTGACACATACACCCTTCCACTACATGGTTCACAACATCGCCAACCTTTTCTTTCAGCATCATAACCCACAAAAATGCAACGAACAGCTTTCTTTTCCATCTTATGTCTTAGATGACTGGGAATAAAGACATAACAAACACAACCGAATACTCTTAAATGACTTACATTGGGTTTCATGTTGAATAGCTTTTCGAATGGAGACGTATACATCAGGCCTTGTTGAGGGATTCGATTGATTACGTATGATGCTGTCTTCATCGCTTCAGCCCAAAATCGACCTGGTACGTTTTTATCATGAACCATACTTCTACACACTTCTGCCAAGTGTCGATTCTTCCGTTCTGAAACACCGTTCTGCTGCGGGGTATTTGGACAGGTTAGTTGCCGGCTGATCTGATGCTTTTTCAAGAAATCGGTGAACTCTTTAGCGAGGTACTCACCCCCATTATCTGATCGAAGTTTTTGAATGGTGTGTTTGGTGTCTTTCTCAGCTTCTAACCTGAATTCTTTGAATTTGTTGAAGGTTTCTGATTTTTCTTTCATGAAATAAACCCAACAAAATCTTGAATAGTCATCGATGAATGTAACCATATACTTCATTCCTCCAATAGATGCTTGCTTAACTGGTCCAAATACATCTGAATGGACTAATTCCAGGGGTTGTTTAGCCTGATAATTAGACTTTTGATATGGCAATTGATGAGCCTTTCCAAATTGACAACCTGCACATACAAGGTCTCGACACACTTCAAATTGTGGAAGGCCAATTACCAATTTCTTCTTCATCATTATATCAAGTTTGTCATAACTAACATGACTTAAACGCATATGCCAAAGATCCACATTCTGGTTCTTCTTTGTCTTGTCAACATATGCGGTTTCCGCCGACATTACGTACACAGATTGAGATCGACGTCCTTGAGCAATCGGTTTTGAAGAAGTTTCAAACTTTGAATATACCTGCACATCATCAGGACCAAAAACAACAAAGTAACCGTTTTCAGTTAGTTGTGAGACCGATAATAGGTTCTTCTTTACCCCCGGGACATGATAAACATTTCGAAGAATTAACTCCCTCTTATTCTCTTGAGGGCAGAATCGAACATCACCTACATGAGCAATCGGCAATTTTGAGTTATCGGCTATAACGACAACCCGACTACCTCCATACGTAATAGGATCAAGTAGCTTCTCTTTCTCACCGGTCATGTGGTTAGAACAACCCGAATCCACAATCCATTCATCAAATTTGCTCTTACGAGTCTCGGTTGTGGCTGTAAGAGCTAGTACATCCTCGACTTGGACTAGATGCGCTTCAGCATCCCATGGTGTCTCTTCTTGAAAAGTGGCAGCGTTGCCTTCTTCTCGTGGGGCTGATCTACAGTTACGTGCGAGGTGACCACGTCGACCACAATTATAACACTTGAACGAGTATCGTTTGTTAGTGTTATACCTCTTCTGCGTGTCGCCGGACGGCTGACCCTTGTCGACATCTGGCTCCTTCTTCTCATTCCCTTGGGCTTTACTCTTGTCTGAGCTCTTTTTGCTACTGCTTTGGAATTTCAGCCGACCTTTTCCTTTTCCCTTTTCTGCGTAGAGTGCTTCGTCTTCAGTTTTAATGGTTACACCACCCATTTGTTTAGCAAGGGCCTCTTGACCGGCTAGCAGATTTTCGAACTCTACTAGTGACGGTTGAACAGGCCAACCTTGAATGGCAGCAACAAAACTTCTGAACTCAGGTTTCAGCCCGTGAATGATAATCCTTTTCATTCTAGGTTCTCCAATCTTTGCTTGAGGATCAAGCTCTCCTATCTCCCTACATGTGCTCTTCACCTTGTGAAAATATTGCGGAATAGACATGTCACGTTGCGACACCGAAAGCAACTCATTCTCGAGTAGTTGAAGCTTGGTGTCGTTCTTTTTCGAGAACAACACGAGAAGAGTGTCCCATGCTTCTTTCGGGGTTGCCGTATCCTTGATGTGTTCAAGCACATCCTCTTCTACCGTTGTCTTCAAGACAAACATAGCCTTTCCCGCTTTAATCTTCCACTTTCGCAGTACCCCGTTGTTATCCTCCGTCTCTGGTTGTCGTACTTCGGTCCCATTAACCACCTCCCACAGATCTTGACCTTGAAGATAGGACATGATACATGTCGACCAAGAGTTGTAGTTGTTGTTGTTAAGCTTCTTGACACCACCAACGACTTGGAGATCTCCCATAGGTACTGGCTCTGATACCAGTTTGTTAACTTGGTAAAGCCTTAAAATTGCACACAACACGCTGGACACACACAGCCTTTAATGGAGATATTTAAGAACCAGGAGAAACCACACACTTACACAAATGTGTAATTGGATTAATTCAAAACAGAACATAGATACCAGATGCCTTATGAGGCATACACGAAATCAAAGCAACATGGGAATAACTACCCACTACTACTACATGAAAATAACTCACAGACGTGGACCACTAAATTGACAAACCCACTACTACTACTTACTGGAAATAAATAAATAAACAAAGCAAATAATAAATTGGATAGAGATCATGCACATGCCATGCACGATGGTGTTGACTTCAATATGATTATGCAACAAACTTTTTATATATGATATGCACAAGTTGAACTCCGACTTTTAAATTAAATTCTTTTTAAACTATCTTATAAATGGTTATACTAATGTTTTAATAAATGTGTGTTTTGAAAATTGGTTCTTGCTTCCGCAAATGTTTGAAGTTAAAAGATTTTGTTACACATTAAACTCTATAATCAAAATTGGGAAGTTACTCTACCACATGTTTGAGAGAGAAAGAGATGAGAACAATAAAATGGATTAGTTTATTAGTTTTAAAGGGCTTTTTGGTAAATGAACACAATCCCTTAGGGATGATATACTTTCCATCACCTAGGAAGACATTTGGAAATCTCATGGTTATAGGGAATTGAAAAGGAGATTTAAAATTTCATTTCCATCATCTTTCCAACCAAACCTTCTACAAAAGAGAATTCAATTTAAATATCCTCAATTTAAAGAAATCCACTAATCAAACATGACATTAGTTTTTTTAGCATGCCCTACAAAGATGCATTTATTAGATTTAAGGTTGAGGTTATCTGAGGTAATACTCAACTACTTGCAACCTTTATAAAAGACAATTTAAGACTCATTCTCTGTTCATATTCCGTATTTTATCTTTTAAACCGATTTTGTTTGAATTATGTTTGGCATAAACATCAATTTCTCGAGCATGTAACCCAAAATAATAATGAACATGTAGTCTAATCCATTCTTAAGGGCATACACTAAACTTGTAATATCCATGTCTAGATTTTATATACCCCTTATACTTAAAGTCACGTTTTAAAAGAAATCTTTCAAGAATACCTACATCTCATTATCAATCTCTACTTTATAAGTCTAACACAACCTACCAATTCACAATATATAGCAGGTTTAACCCTTATTAGAAATGCATATATATTATAAAAAATTCTTATTTCATTCTAGTAAATCTTTTTATTTCATCATTTTACCAACTATATGTTTGACATGTTTAATCTTCTACTTTTTTTCTTATCATTCCTCTTGATTTAACATTTGTTTTGATCTAATCAATTAAAGAATAAGTACAAATTTCTAGTAGAATAATATAGTACTTCGCATATTATAATACCTATTAGGGATATAAACGAGCCGAGCCGAGCCGAACTTTACACTAACCGAGCCAGTCTCTTTAAAAAATGCAGAAGCTCGAGCTCGAGCTCGTGATTTGAGGCTCGAGCTCGAGCTTGGCTCGTAAAGTATTTTACGAAGCTCGTGAGAAGCTCGTTTATTTTTTTTGTTTTTTAAAAATAGTTTTAAATATTTAAATAATAAATAAAAAACAATTTAAACTTTAAATTATTATATTAATTTTTTTTCATATTTAATGATATAAAAACAATTTAAATTTAAATTTTAAATATTTTCATATTTAATAATATAAAAATATATAATACAATTATATAAGTAATAAATAAATAGTATAAAGTAAATATTATATTAAAGTTCGTTTAAGCTCGAGAGCTTAAATGAGCCTAGTATACAAGGCTCAAGCTCGAGCTCGTTTAATAAATGAGCCTTAATCTAGGCTCGAGCTCGTTTAGGCTCGACTCGTTTCGAGCTTTTAATTATCCGAGCTCGAGTAGCTCATGAATGGCTCGACTCATTTACATCGTCAATACCTATACCCCAAACAAGCAAACATAGATCCTCAAACCAAAAAACCCCTCTTTAAGTTCTATCATAATACTATGTTTCTGAGTTGAAGATGAGTGAAAAAAAAAGAAAAGATAACAATTTTCATTTAAGTCCTTGCATTTTTTTTCTTTTCTTAAATAAAATTAGAAAAAGGTAACAAAAAATATATACCCTTTTATTTTTTCCTTGACTTCATCCTATTACTCATTAAAATGACACGTGAAGTTCACTAATTCTCTATCTTTATCTTTTTTATTGATTTTAAATCTTACGGTGATATTTTAAATAGGATAATAAATATAAAAATGAAATAAGAGGAAATATAACCTCTGTAACACAATGTAAATATGTAATGTTAGGATTAGGGGCGATAAAATAGAGGAAAAAGGGTATATCCGTCAGCGTGACGTCACCCTCGTACCGGTCTGGTCCGGTCCGACGTCGAACCCACCAACCCCACGAATATCCGTCACCTACAAATTCACCACCAAAACACAACTTTTATTTTTTTGTTTTTTCAAAATCATAAATTATTCGCATATTTTTGTGTGGCTTTCGCTAACCTCTATCCATCCTTCGCTAGCTTAGCTAGATTACTACCTCTCCTCTTCCTGATATCTTCTCCATTTCAATCCAACCTCTACTAATTCTTCCACCATAAACCCTACTTTTATCCACCTATCACTGTCTTATCTATCATTAATCCTTTGTGCGTTTATCGATCACTCCATCCGCTGAATGCGAATCTCTTGTTTCCTGTTTCAACTACTGTCATTTTACGATTCAATTTACTCAATTCCGATTTCTTTTATCTTGTTTGTCATGTGTTATTTGATTCAATGAGACTTGTGTCAGCTTCCGATGCTTCTGATTAGCTATGGCTTCTGCCCCATCAATGTCAGGTGCTTATTTCAATATTCCTTACTGCTGTTTGTTGGGGTTATTAATTTTTACTAGGGTTTGATTGATTTTAGATTAAAAATCTCTCTCTTTATTGCAGTGCCTGTCGAATGTGTCAATATATGTAAGTTTCCTAAAGGGGATGGAAGTTCGAGATATGATTGTAGTGTAATTTCGTGTGCGTGGAAGGCTCCCAGGGCATTGACGGGCTTTCTTGCCAGCACTGCTCATTCCTCTGTTTTTCTGCATGGACAAAATGATAGCAATAGTCATCACGCTCGTGTAACACTCACTTGCTCTGTACTCCAATGTGTTTTCTTTTCTTTGCATTTTAATATATCTTAGTAAAATCTATTGCTGATTCAAGTCGGTGGAATGGTTTATTGGTTTTGGGAATTTTTGTCCTTTCTTTTTTGCACATTGTCTTAGGCTTCAAGACCAACAGTAAAACAATTCAAAGTTGAAACTTGAAATCTGAATAGAATTGATGCCCTTATAACAAATTGCCTGAATAAATTCAGGATAGCTTCACTGTTTAGAATTTTACATATTGGTGAGACTCATGGATCCGAAAGAAAAGATTTTTGACTAAATGGCTCACTAAATGAATAGAATGGATACCCTGATAACAGATTGCCTGAATAAATTCAGTATAGGTCACTGTTTAGAACTTTGAATATTAGTGAGACTCATGCATCCGAAAGAATTTGCTACTAATAGAAGCTATCAGATGAACGTTTATTGTCAATTTGATAACTAAATAGCCAATGGTAAATGATTAAAAAGGCAGAGTGATTTAGAGTCGTAAGGATATGTGCAGAATGAAAGAGTACTGTTTTATATGTATTTGGACTAATCACTGTGACGACAGAGAATTTTTTAAAACTTTTTGCCCCTCTCCCTCTTCTCTTTTCAAGTCATTTATTCACATATGTAAAAGAAATCTCATCTAAAGCATACACCAAATTAAGGGTTGGAAAATCACGAAGATCTGACTAGTTACATAAAACTTGGTAGCAATATATCGAGACACCATAAAAATTTACAAGAGTTACAGAAAAAGAAAAACTTCTACAGCCCATAATACACTATTTTAGTAAAAAGTTACATCTTTCTCACTAACATCGAACACCACCACTTCAAACCATCGTTAAACTCCTAGAGATTCCTCCAATTAATGACCTTTATGGACACCCTGATGAACAAACTACCAATTTGACATATTAGTAGTTAAGAGGATTTTGTATAACAAACAAACCATCATCTAGATCAGTCTAGTTCTTGCTAAGTTACTGTACGGCCATAAGTAATTTTATATCTTCAGTGAAAGTCTGCCATCAGTCTGCTCTCTCAGAGAGGCTTGTCTCCATTTCAGGTTCATGTTAGATATATATAAGCATCAATTCTAGGCAGTGATGGAGGTTCATAGATTGTGATTTTAATATGAAGTTGATGGCGTTAGCTTTTTTAAATGAAAGAAGTTGATATATTTTCAACAAATACATACTGATGGTTGTCACTCTACTTGATATTATTCCAGAAATGTGAAGTAGCTGGAAAGAGATCGTGGTTATCCTCCGAGTCTTCAGACTTTTTCCCTCCAAGAAAACTCTTAAGGTCAAGTTTCCTTCATCTTGGCTGTAGAAAATGGGTACTGGCTTGCTCTTCATCTTCCTCTTCAGAATATGATGAGATTTCACCTGAACTATTGTGGGAGGTATGTCACATTGTTGCCATGCTGGAATTTCCTTTTAAAGGAAGGCATACAGGAATACGTGTTTAGTATGTAAAAAATAGATTATATTACACAAAAGAAACGTGTCTTGAACTGTTTACATGGGGGTAATGACTGCTTCTTTCTTTACTTCAGGATCTTAAAACTGCAGTTGCATACCTTACATCTGATGAGTTAAATTTAGTGCATCATGCTCTAAAAGTAAGATCTTTTTTATCTATAAATTAAATCGCACAAATACTTTTGATTATAATACCTTATGATAAAGGTTTACTGTAGCTGGCTTTTGAGGCACATGATGGGCAAAAACGACGTAGTGGAGAACCTTTTATTATTCATCCTGTTGAAGTCGCTCGAATTCTTGGCGAACTAGTGAGTTGAACAATATTAATACATCATTCTTGAAATAAGTTCTTAAATTGTATTGACTAATAGTAATAATTTGTTAAGGAATTAGACTGGGAGTCAATAGCTGCTGGCTTATTACATGACACGGTTGAAGATACAAACTTGGTTACCTTTGATAGAATAGAGAAGGAATTTGGTGCCACTGTCCGTCGCATTGTTGAAGGAGAAACAAAGGTGGTCTATTGAGCCTCTTATGTATTCTTTTTCCACTACATATTGCATTAATCATATTTTGATGTGGTTGATAATCAGGTTTCAAAACTTGGAAAGATCAAGTGTAAGAATGAAATCCCTTCGGTACAAGATGTGAAAGCACATGATCTTAGACAAATGTTTCTGGCTATGACAGAGGAGGTGATCAATTAAGGGATACTGCTGTGTTCTTATTAGTTTTAGAGCAAATTTTATAAAAAAGGTAAGAAACTTTGGTCTGATTTTTGGTTTGGGCAACAAACTTCTTTTGCACTCACAAAAAGCCTCAAACTTTAAAAGGTTTGATTTATGGATGATATCTTAGTTAATCAGTTGTAAGGCACCACATCAGTAAGAAGTCAACGTGGTCAAAGTTACTTACATGTCAGCTGCCACGTGATCGTATTGATCGGCTAACTGGGTCAGATTACATGTATTAAATTTTTTGGAAGTATGAGGTCTTTTCTTCAACCAAATTTTCGTAGGTTTTTACGCTTTCATGGGTTAAAACAAAGATGGTGGCCCGAAATAGATATCAGACCAAACTTGGTTACCTTTATATGCAACTTGGCCTACTAATTATGTCACAGCTACTGAATATATGTTTCTCAGGTGCGGGTGATTATTGTCAAGTTAGCAGACAGATTACATAACATGCGCACTCTTTCACATATGCCTTTACATAAGCAGGTGTGGTGGAATTTCACCAATTAGGTGTTCAGGTTTCATATCCAAATATATATTATTCTTAAATTCTATTTATGCATACAGTCCAGCATTGCAATGGAGACCCTACAGGTTTTTGCTCCTCTAGCTAAGCTACTGGGGATGTATCAAATTAAGGTATTTTACCACTTCTATAGTGCTTGAAGATAATTTTCACATCATGATTCAACTAAAAATATGCGTGTTTGATTTTATATTTTCACATGCAGTCTGAGCTTGAAAATTTGTCCTTTATGTACACAAATCCTCAAGATTATGGTAAAATCAAGAGGCGGGTGGCAGAACTGTATAAAGACCACGAGAAAGAAATTGGAGAGGTACTATATTTCTTTCTATAGATTGAAATTTCTAGTACTTGGGTATGGTTGGCAATAATCAACCACTTTATTGCTTATTAGTTATTATCATGTTCACAGACGAATAGCTTTACGAGAAGCTACTGCATATTAAAGCTGTATAGATTATTCCATTTTAGGTTTCACCAATTTACTCCGCTTATCAAGCTCTTATTTCTTTGTTAGGCAAATCAATTATTGATCAAAAAGATTGAAGAAGATCAGTTCTTGAACCTTGTGGCTCTGAAAACCGAGGTCCAGTCAGTATTTAAGGAACCTTACAGGTAATTGTTCTCTTTATCTTTGAAATAAAAATATGCTATTGTAATTCAGAAAAAAAGTTTAGAAAAAATTTCTTCACTTATTGATTTGAGTTCCTTTATTTGCAGCATCTATAAGTCTGTACTCAAATCCAGAGGTTCAATTAATGAAGTTAACCAAATTGCACAGCTTCGCATTATTGTGAAACCCAAGCCTTGTGTAGGTGTTGCACCTCTGTGTAATGCACAACAGGTAGCTTAATGTTGCCCAATAATGATTATACGTTTTAAAGAAAGTGGGTCACACTTATATTACCTTTGCTGCATGGATTTTCCTCAAATGTATACATATATTTTTCATGCAGATTTGCTACCATGTTCTCGGGCTAGTTCACGGGATCTGGACCCCCATACCTCGAGCTGTACGTATTTTGATCAATTGATCAATTTTTAAATTCCTTTTTGGTGTTCACATTTATAGCCTCGCATAACTTTTTCCACAGATGAAAGACTACATTGCAACACCGAAACCTAATGGTTATCAAAGTCTTCATACTATTGTAATTCCGTTTCTTTACGAGAGTACATTCCGTTTGGAAGTTCAGGTAGGTTCTTCAATAAACTTTGTTTTCACATTATAATATTTTCCTCAAGTTTGTGGTATTTCAAATTTTACATGCAAAATATCATATTACCTTTGGCAGATTAGAACAGAAGAGATGAACTTGATAGCAAATAGAGGTATTGCTGCTCATTATAGTGGGAAGGTGTTTGTTAATGACCTGATCAGACATACAGTGTCTAATGAAGATAGAAACTGGAGAGGAAAAACAGCCAGTCTTAACCATGCAAATGTTGCACTCAGGGTATGGTTTTAGTTACTGTTAATGGGTAATCTTTTACGGTTCTGGTTGGTTTGACCTCGAACACTTTTGGCAATAGTTTTAAAATAATCTTTTTGTAAATTCTTAATGTGGCGACTTTGGTTCCCAAAAGTTATATCATTTCAGTAGTAACCTAATTTGTTGTACATGATTTAGGAGGTTTTATGTATTAAGATTACACTTTGGGTTACTTTTATTCCGTTCGGCACTTTTCCCATTTAGCATTTTTTTTCCAGTTTATTTTCATAATTCCATGTGACCCATTCATATGTAAATGGGTTAAAATTGCTGCCACTGCCATTATGATAGCATATACATCAACTTTTTTAATTGATCATTGATAAAATATCTTTATGTTAGATTGGTTGGCTGAATGCAATTAGAGAATGGCAAGAGGAGTTTGTCGGAAACATGAGTTCTAGAGAGTTTGTGGACACAGTCACCAAGGATCTTCTAGGTAGTCGTGTCTTCGTATTTACACCAAGAGGAGAGGTAAAATAAAACTAAAATGAAGACAACTTATGCATGACTTATTTTTTCATTTTTGCTAATAAATTTGTTTGCTTATTTAATTTATTCTATTACTCTGACAGATTAAAAATCTGCCCAAGGGAGCAACCGTCATTGACTATGCTTATATGATACACACTGAAATTGGAAACAAGATGGTGGCTGCAAAGGTAAGTCTAACAAAATGACAGTTGATGAAGATTGTGTTCTTGAAGGGTCCAAAGTCTTAATAATTGCTTCATATGTCTCGTTTTGCAGGTCAATGGCAATCTTGTTCCTCCTCTGCACGTGCTTGCAAATGCTGAAGTTGTGGAGATAGTGACCTATAATGTTGGTTGATGTCAAATATCCTATATTTCCATTTTAAATAAAATAATGATTATTATAACATATGGTTTTCTTTGTTACCAGGGATTATCAAGTAAATCAGCTTTCCAGAGGCACAAGCAATGGCTACAACATGCCAAAACACGTAGTGCAAGACACAAGATTATGAAAGTAAGTTAACTTGGATTTGATTTACTGTATGATTATTATATTAATTTGGTTGGTGTAATTTTCAGTTTTTAAGGGAGCAAGCTGCACTTTCTGCATCTGAAATAACTGCTGATTCAGTGAATGAATTTGTTGCTGATACTGACGATGATAGTGAAGTTGAAGAGGTGTTAGATTACTCTAAAGGGACCCAGCATTCATGGGAAAAGATTCTGATGAATGTGATGGAAATGTCGTCTTCAAAAATGGTTGATGAAAATCTTTTTCATTTCAAGAATGGTAGTATTAAAGCACCAAAAATAAATGGCAAGCACAACAAGCATATGCAGCAAGTGAGTTTAGAAACCTGCTCACAAGCAAATGGATTTGGTAAGTTGATGGTTGCTAGTATTCCTATGTATAAAGAAGTGTTACCAAGTCTAGAAAGCTGGATTGCTAGCAAGGTTGCATCATGGAGCAACCTTCAAGGACACACCATCCAGTGGTTATGCATTGCCTGTATTGATCGAAAAGGTAAAACTTTTTTTTTATAACAATAGATTATTGCATGCAAAGTAGTAAGCAACTTTGTTCTGTTTTCTGTTTCTAGTAACAAACTTTTTAAATATTTGTGAAAAAGGCTCAAAACTTTCGAGTTATGGTAATTTGACCCGATTACCCTGTCAAAGTGCTGACGTGTTTTCTTATCTTTGACCATGTTGAGTTAAAAAAAATTATCAAGATTATCCTATAGGTAAACTTTTGAAAGTTTGAGCCCTTTTGTGAACAAATACAAAGTTGGTTCCTGAAATCAAAATCATTATCTACCTTTTTATGCAATAATCCCTTGCAAAAATGACCGTAAGATCCTTATTTTCCTAATCAATTATGAAGTAGGAATATCTTTAAGAAATTGGGTGAATGTATGCTTGTATGTATGGAAAGGTACTTAACATGATATCATTATTCCTCTCCAACTGATGTACAGGCATGATGGCTGATATCACTGTAGCATTGGCAGATGCAGGCATTATTATATGCTCGTGTGCGGTGAGTAATCAACCTAGGGTTTTCATTTATTTTGTCTTTTATGTATATTTGTTTTCGTTTCCCTAATTTTGCTATGAGTGAAGATGTGTGGATTAAATGTGACATTTGGCATGTACAACTGAACAGGCTGAGGTTGATAGAGGTAGAGGAATGGGTGTCATGCTTTTTCATGTTGAAGCTGGCTTGGACAATTTGGTATATATCATGAACACTGAATCTGCTTAACTGAACTTTATTAATTTAATTTTATTTGTTGTATTTCTTATACTTATTTTGGTGTCCAGGTGAGTGGCTGTTCAAGAGTGGATCTAGTCCTTGGTGTGTTAGGATGGTCCACAGGGTGTAGCATAGCTGAAAATCAACAAATACGTGAATGTTAATTAAACGGTGATCAACAGTGGCAGGTAACAAGTTTTGTTCGCTCAGAAATACACAATTCTTTACTCAGTTGTATGTAGTTATCATAATTATATATTTGTTGCACAATCTTGATGGAATAAAGTAGCCACGGGGTGATTTGAGCAAGTCTGTAGAGAAAGGGGGACTGTATATAAAAGAGAATAGTATACGTGTAAATGTATTTGGCCTGATGAAATAGTGAGATATATATACACGAGCGTTGCTCAAAGATATTAATAAACACCGTGTGATTGTATTCACGCGATACAATATTTTGCATATATCTCATTTGCAATCATTTGTTAAATACATACAAAAAGATGATGCGTTAGTCATATCATATGATCATATCTATAACAAGTGTTATAGAATAAAATGATCTTCCATTAATAACCTTATTGAATGTTGGCAAAGCAACTGGCTATTGTGGAATTTGATAGTTTTGGAAGGACCTGATCACCTTCATCTTGGTGGGACTCCAAGGACACCAAAGCGTCTCAGTTAAGGTTTAATCTAATTGGCCCATATGGATTTTAAGCCTAGCTTGCGAGCTGGTCGAAGGCAGATCGCCAGATCCTTGTTGAGTAATCTACTAGGAGAACAAGTTCTATGGATTTATACTATGTTCTTATAAATCTTGTTTTTGTAATTGTGAACAGTGACTGATATAATATGAGATCCTTTTCTAGTTTGACCATGGATTAATCTCTAATCACTCCAATCAGCCCAACCATGGATAAACATCCACTATAATCACTTTAAAAATCAAAGGCTGCTTGATTATAGTTTCATGAACTTTGATTAAAGGTGAACCCAAGAAGGCTACACGTTCGTGGTTTATTTTTTAGATTTTTTTTTGATAACTTGTATCATATTACAAGTAGTTCTGGTGTACATAGGTCACGCAAGAACATAGAAGGGAAAGTGTATCGTATTTCTACTTGTATTTGTATTTAGTGCGGTTTCGATAGCATACTAATATCAAAATGAACAAGAAGCCACCAGCAAGACTAACTTCTGGGAAGGGCAGCTCAAAATACCAATGGCAAAGAAACCATATTGATATCATTATGCACCATGTCAGCAGTTTAAGATTCCATGTCTCACTTGCTAAGGCTTGTTTTTTCCCCTTGGCAAGCTCAAGCCCCCTTGATGCACTTTCACTGCCTTTATCCTCTTTTATAATTTCATGATGGTCTTTATTCTGATTTGTGCTTAAAATTGTCTGCTTTTCCTCCATGTTTTCTTGAATCTTGTGGTTACCAATCTTTGCTTTTTCTGGTGTTGACTCATCTACATCTGAACTTAGCTCAGTTTCCTCACTCTCGTCATCTTCTTCAATCGATTGAACATGTGGGATTTCATCTTTCATGACTAATTCGTCTTCTGTTTCTTTGCGTTCTTCCTTATTCATCAATTGGGTTGGCAGGAATACTTTTTTTACATCAACAAACATGTTGGGGCTATCATTAGCCGAGTCCCCACAAGTTGCCTTAATTGCTTCTTTTACCATTATTTGTTCACTATCGTGATCGATTTCTTGATCATTTTCTTTCTTGTCTTCAACAAATTGCACTTGAGGACCATCTTGTTCTTCAATCTGATGCACACCAGCTGCATCAATTCCTTCTTCCACAACTAGTCCACCAACAACCTGATCTGTATAACCTGTTTCATCAATCAAGCCTCCATCAGTATGACCACTTGGGATTTCATTTTCCGTAATCATCTCCTCTGTTTCTTTGCATCTTTCTTCTTCATTTATCAATTGAGTTGGTGGGCTGTCTTCTTCTACAGCTGTCTGATAATCAACCGACACATCGAGACTGTCATTCAAGTGCATTTGTTGGACATGTAAAGCAACTTCATGATCTTTTATCTCCAAAATGTCTTCCAAAGCTTCCTTAATTTCTTCGTCTCTTGTAACTTGTTCACTGTCATATTGCACTACTTGATCATTTTCTTTCTCTTCTCCAACAAATTGCACTTGAGAACCATTTTCTTCCTCTATCTGATGCACACAAGCTTCATCAATTGCTTCTTCTTCTATTACTAGTTCACCAACAATCTGATCTGCATAACCTACTTCTTCAATTAACTCTCCCTCCCTATTCTCCAAAACAATTTCCTTATGACCATCCTCTTGTTTCTCTTCAAGAAACTGAACTTGATGGTTGTCTTCTACTTCAATCTCATTCACATAAGCAACTTCGGCATTCATGAAAACCGTTTCTTGATCTTCACCTACATGCCCAGTAGGTACATCTTCTTCATCTTCTACTGCAACATCATCTCCTAGAGGCATGCTTTGTACAACTTGAATGCCCACCTCAATAGCTTCATATTCTTCCATCAACGTGACAACCTCATTGGAAATGAATAACTTTTTTTCAACTTGTTTTTCGAGTTCATTATCAGTCAGCGTCAAGTTCTTTTGTTCGCCACTGTTATCTCTCTCTATAATTTCGTTACTTGAATCTTCTTCACTCGTTGGAGGATCGGGTTCAATATGAGCCTCCATAACCGATTGTTCTTCTTCATACTCCAACACTATCTCTTCATAAGCATCAGGTTTTTCAAAAACAGAATCAATACACATCAATGTGTTTTTTTTATCCTCACCAACAACTGAAAAGACACCGTCTTCATTACTATCTCCAGAATCCACTTGTTCATCAATCTTGAATCCAGTCTTCTGCTTTTCGTCCTAAGATTAATCAAAATTCGCAACAAAGTATAAGCCAAGAATCTAGGGTCCTAAACTAAAATCACAAATCAACAAGCAATTATGCATACCAGAGTCAAATTTTGAATTTTTTTAGCCTGGATCTCCTTCATGCTAGTTACCTCATCACTGCTTTTGAGTTTAGATTCAAAACGAACTGTTAAAAAGTTGGAATAATTTAAGAAAAATAAGCAAATTTGCCTTGATACAAACCTTGGATTCGGTAGATTCAAAGACAAAGAGTCAGCAGAAGAATCTTGACTAGTCTTGATTAGGAATGGCAAAAAAACCCGTACCCGATGGGGACCCCGTTCTCCGACCCCGATTTGACCGGGGAATCCCCGAGTTGACCGGGGATGGGGATGGGGACGGGGATTCCCCGAACTTAGAAACGGGGATGGGGGCGGGGATGGGGATACCTCAGTTCCCCGACCCCAACCCCGAACCCGATCAAGTTTTATATATATATATATATATATATATATATATATATATATATATATATATATAGGGGAGGGTTCATGCGAGAACCGTTGTTAGTGCGAGAACCAATCTTAGCCGTTCCTTGGATATGGGAAGTATCATGGATGGAGAGCGTGGAGGGATAGGGTGTGGCAGGGTGCATGTGAGGAATTCATGAGTGGGCAATGACATTGAAGGAGGGAGAATTGGACAGCTTAGATTGGTTCTCGCGGTTCTCGCGCTAACAACGGTTCTTGCATGAACTTTTGTCTATATATAATATTTATATATATATATATATATATATATATATATATATATATAATATTTAAAGTAAAAATTCTCATATAAATATGCATTTGTGCGAATCTAACATTTTTTTACATTAATATGCATATTAATAAGATTGTTTTTTGTTTGAATACGATTTATAAAACATAAAGAACGAAAAAACTAATATGATGAAATTACTAATATAGTTTTTGTAGAATCGTCAAGGAAAGTATTATAAGCATCTTTCATGAACATATATGTTAGAGAAATTATCTATTTGATCTATATTGTTATGTGTATTATAGAACGAATAAGTAAAAATATATGACGTCTTTTATCAAGAACATTGCATATCTAACGAAACTATTAAAATATTTGATTGATTACATTTTGATAACCCGTTAGGAGGGTTAAGTTAGATTTGTAAGTCTAGTTTTGTATGAAAATTCTGATGTATATTTATTTAGAAAAATCGATTTTGTAGATGGAGAAAATCCCCGATTCCCCGCGGGGATCCCCGAAACTCGATGGGGATGGGGATGGGGATGCAAGTCAATTCCCCGGCGGGGATGGGGGCGGGGATGGGGACTGGGGGAGGGGAACGGGGATGGGGATGGGAAGAGCGAACCCCGACACCCCCGACCCCGTTGCCATCCCTAGTCTTGATCATGGATTCCAAATGGTTTGGAGCATTGACGGTCTGTGTCTCCGGTGAGGGTGACGGTGACCGGCTTTTCCTATTTTCCGATGATGATCGATGTTGGCTTCTTGTTTTGAATGCTAAAGCTGATAGAAGGGTTGCGGTCACCAAACCAGCGCCGAAGAGCAAGATACTTCCCAATCCAAAACTGCCGGCACCGGCGCCGATATTAATTGCCACCGGTAAGATTTTGGTATTCTTCTTGTTTTGGTTTTTGTTGTTGTCGTCATGATTACAAGTATCATCCATGCAGGATTCGTGGTGTTGTGGTGAATCTTTTTTGTAATTCTCGAATGCAGTGTGTGTTTGTTCTTGGGGTGGTTGTTGGATATGTGTGGCTGTGGTTATGGAAGTGTGAAAAAGATGCTACACAGAAAGTGTAGAAAAATGCTTTTATAACACCAGACAAAATTTTATTTTATTTCTTTTTGGCTGTGTTATAATGTGTAGCTACCCAGTAGGTGATTAAGTTGTTATTTGTTTTTTCAGAAATAGTATGTCTGATCTCTGTTTCCGTTTATTTTCATGTCTGCAGAAATAGATGTGGACTAATTGTCTGCAGTCCGCACCAAGAAGACTGTTTGTTTTTTTAACTTAAGAAATTGTCTGAAATAATGTCATGTTACAAAGTAAACTTTTAAATAAACACATGAGAAAATTCATACATTTTAGTACAATTATAAAAAACAACTTGAATTTTAAAGACTTGATTCGAGCATAACTTGAAGACACTTGTTATATATGTATGTATGTATGTGTGTGTGTATATATATATATATAGGTAAAAGTTCAAACGAGAACTGTTTTTCGTACGAGAACTGCGAGAACCAATCTGAGTCGTCCAATTCCCCCTCCTTTAATGTCATTGCCCACCCATGAATTCCTCACATGCACCCTGCCACACTTGATCCCCTCCACGCTCTCCATCCATGAACTTCTCATATTTAAGGAACGGATGAGATTGGTTCCCGCAGTTCTCGTACGAAAAACAGTTCTCGTTTGAACCCTCCCCTATATATATATATATATATATATATATATATATATATATATATATATATATATATATATATATATATAGGGAAGTTCCATCGAGAACCAAAAAAAATGCGAGAACTGCGAGAACCGATTTAAACCGTAAAATATCTACCAAATGACAAGATATTAAATTATGAAAATTATACCAAATATGCTCTTTAACATGACATTCATATTGCTATATTTTTTTAACAAAAAAAATTCGTTTTTGCCGGGTTTTTTTTCTATCACTATAAGGTATGTTACATATATGTAAGCAGTACTTAACATATTTGTAATCGGTACTATAAGTTATGTTACATATATGTAACAAATGTTTTTTGTTGAAAAAAATATAGCAATATGGATGTCATATTAAAGAGCATATTTTTGTCGTTAATTTGGTATAATTTTCATAATTTAATATGTTGGCGTTTGGTAGATATTTTAGTTTTAAAAAAATGGGGATCAGTTCTCGCATTTTTTTTTGTTCTTGATGGAACCATCCCCTATATATATATATATATAGGGGAGAGTTCATGCGAGAACCGTTATTAGTGCGAGAACCGCGAGAACCAATCTCAGCCGTTCCTTGGATATGGGAAGTATCATGGAGAGCGTGGAGGGATAGGGTGTGGCATGGTGCATGTGAGGAATTCATGGGTGGGCAATGACATTGAAGGAGAGGGAATTGGACGGCTTAGATCAGTTCTCGCGGTTCTCGCGCTAACAACGGTTCTCGCATGAACTTTTGTCTATATATATATATATATATATATATATATATATATATATATATATATATATATATATATATATATATATATATATATATATATATATATATGTGTGTGTGTGTGTGTGTGTGTGTGTGTGTGTGTGTGTGTGTATGTGGGTGGATGTGTGTTTATCCTGTGTATATATTATATACATCGACATATATATGTATGTATGATTGTAGGTATGCATATATACACACATATGTATATGTATATATGTGTGTGTGTGCGGGTGTGTGTGTGTGTGTGCGGGTGGATGTTTATCTTGTGTATATATTATATATACATAGACATATATATGTATGTACGATTGTAGGTATGTGTGTGTATATATATACACGTATGTATGTGTATATATATGTATGTATGTATGTATATATTTTTATGTATGTATATGTATGTGTGTATGTATGTATATTTGTGTATTTATTTATGTATGTATATGTATGTGTGTGTACAACTGGGTTGACCGGTGGTCGAATAGTGGTCTGTTCATCACACACAATCAACTAAATGTCCGTATTATATAATAATATGATTATAGAGTTAGAACCAACAACAAAAATGTGTAACAGATATACATATGAGAATGTCTATTTAAAACAGATGATGATACACATCTGCTGAAAATAGATGTAAAAAGATCTGCAAAGCTCTTTCTGATTGCAAAAACAAACAGTCTATTCTTTAAATGTCTGCATGTCCGCAGACATTAGAGGAAAACAGATCTGTTTTAAAAAAACAAACAACACCTAAATTTAATATATACATATTGTTGACATAGAGAAAATGAGATCTGTTTATAGAAATGTGAGATGGATAAATATGAAATATGATTGATAGAATATGGTATAAAGTGATCCATTTTATTTTATTTTGAATTAATTTAAAAATTGTATATTAATGTAATGAATTATAAATTGTTTGTAATTATATTTAATAACATTTTGTTCAGAGAAAAAATAAAAATATATTTACGATATTCTTATTTTTATCTACGCTTTGATATAATTTTTATCGTATTATGACATTTTTTTATAAATTATAATATTCTTAGTTTTTCTTATCCATCAATAACATATAACTGTGTCCGGATGAACCGCCATTAATGACTCATTAATGCATCATTAATGAGCCGTTAATTTTTGTTAGCCCATTGATCTAATTAAATCAGGGGTTAAGATTGGTTCTCGCGTTACTCACAATAAAAATGATTCTCAAATAACTTTTTCCCTATATATCTGTATGTATGTATGTATGTATATATGTAATTGATAATATGGCATGCATCCGTATACATAAACGACATTTTTAAAATAACAAAAATCCACTACTTTGATATTTCCCATTCACACGTTCTTACGTCATAAGAGTAAATTTTCATTTATCCATTATATAAATATTATTTTTATAACAGTAAACGAATTATTATTACACTAAAAACTTTTAGATTTGAAATTTAATTTATATTTTTAAAAAGATTATGTATGAAAAATATTAAATTCAAAAATTTATCTACGTGCTTGAGAAAGGCACGAATATAACACTATTATATAATGTGCAATACTGGAATCTACTCATACTATTTTGACCGGAAAATTAATGGGGACACTTCTCTGCCTCTCCAGTGTGGGTTTGAATTGATTGGTGGCGGGTTTTCAACCACCCCTCGTTATTTGGCTTTTAACCAAGGTTCGAGCACCACACATTCACTCCATGAAGAAAACTCCTAAGGGAAAAACCTCCAATCCACTACATGCAGCATGATTTAATCCCCCAACCTCTTGTGAGGAAGGGGGTGCCTTACCAAATGGGCTAAACCCCATTGACATAATTTTCAAGACATATCATATTATAATCATAAATCATACATTCACATAGACATATTATGAGTTAATAAGCATACACTCACGAATTAAGGAGTTCACCCTGAGGTTTAATTAAAAACGGTCACACACACTCTTATCAACGAGCAGAGTATACATGAAAACATAATAAAATTGATTATTTTAGGTGCTTTTATTGTAATTTGATAAATATGACTCGACCTCCTCTAGATACTATTTTAACAAGCGTTGACGTTATTTATAAGATAATAATTTAGTACGCATTCGAAGAAAAAAAATAGAATTAAAAATGAAGTATTAGGTTTGAAAAACAATAATTATTCGTTAAAACAACATATGTTATGATGCTAGTTATTACAAAACAAAACGTGCCACGCCCTTTTCCTTTTTGCTTCGCCTTTGTCTCTTTCGCCGTCTCTATTTATTTAGTAATTTTGATTATAATTTAATAAAAAACAGGCTTGACTATTTATTAAACTATTTATTAATTTATCAATAATTTCAATCTCTTACATAATCAGTTTCTCAATATTTAATGGGTAAAGGATTAAGATAGCTCATACCATCTAATTTAGATATAGCAGTACATAAGTTAGATACTGCTAGTTTTATAAATCTTTTATTCATATTTAATAATCAATTTTGTTTGATTTTTCGTTGTGAAGTGACACTCAAATACGCAACCGAAATGAAATATGAAAATAATTTTGTTACCAAACTTTTCGGTATATATTGTACTCAAAAGTAATGATGTATAGCAGATCAAGACATCGTTTCAAATGAGCGTTACATCGTCTTCTTTCTCACTTCATTCAACTATTCAAGTAAATATTATTACGCTATATTCACGAGCACTACCTGAAGTCACGTCAAATGCTCATGCTGTCAAGGGCGAAGCTATGTAGAAGTTAGGTGGGTCCTAGGACCTACCTAGTTATAAATTTTTGTTGGGGAACTACTTAAAATAATCTAGAGGAACTATCTTATAGTATTTAATAAAATAGAAAAAATAATACATTAAGAATTGTAACACCCAAATTTATCTCCTTACAAAATAACTCAATGCAAAACAAACCAATAACCCAACGCAACTAATAGTTTAAACTAATAGCCAATAACCCAACCTAACTTATATTTACAAAATAACCCAATGTAAAACAAGCCAGGAATTACGGTTGGTTAAAAAACTTCGAATCTTCTTAACAATAAACTTCTCTTCGTCTTAGTCTCTTAGAATGGAGAGCAGTGAGAGGAAACATGCATCACTCAATTGTCATTTGTATTTGAGAAGTATGAACTGTGAAGTAAAAAGTAAATATATAGCTTTTAACGTAAATGAAACTAAGAAAGGGTAGGTTATACTGTTATAGGTTTTTACCTTTGTACCAATGTGAACCCATGTGCGCCGCTAGGTGCTTGTGCGTAATTTAGAATGAGATTTCACAAATCAATAAATATTGGTTTAATGTTATACTAGATTTAGATATAAATGTTTCTTAGGATTTAACTAGGGATGATGGAGGGTGTTATTAAGCGTATCCCTTCTCTCTTATACATACATGTTACATCAATAGCTTAACCCTTATAAAATTATGCAAATATTTCAAGTATACCCGACCTTGCCGGGTACAATTTTGTAAGAACTTTAATATCTCCGTTAAATATATGCTTAAATTTTAATTTTAATGATCTGATCCGACTCAAATATACTTGACTCATTCATTTTAATTAGTTTAACTTAATTAAGGAACCACGTGGATTAATTATTCTAGATTTGCCGCTGCATGCTGTGTGAGTTTTTGAAGACCATGATGCACTTGAGTTGTAAATAAATCTTTTTCGTCTTAACTCCAACTTCTTGGCTTGATGTTGTTTTGTAAATGCTTGATGCAATTAAGTTGTAAACAAGTTGGCCGCAAGTCTCTTGAAGCAACATACATGATACCATACAAACACACATTGACACATATAGATAGACAACCATTACGACTCTTCATGAATGGCGGTTGAAATAACCAATCATAACTATTATAAAAAACCATGAATGAAACTAGTAACAAACATATAAGAACTAGATAACCATCACTAACATCTTCAGAAAAGGAAAGTGAAGAAAATTATTTCCTTTCAAATTATTTCAATTTTAAGAGGATTAATTGAGATCAAAATAAGTCTAAACCACCATTTAAAACCCTGTTATCTTCTTTCTTAAATGAAACCTGAAAACATTTTCTTTATGGTTTTCTTTCCAAATCATTTCATTTTTTTTCTTAAAAAAAACTCTAAAACAGACAAAAGATTAGATTACCCCTTCAAAAGTTTTTGAATCACAAAAACAAATGCATTAACAATTTTATTTTAAGATACAAAATTCCAATCACATTAAAGACTAGCCGTTCGTATCCTTATAATCCATCTTACATATTGATATCGTATATATAGACATGAAATAATACAATACATGAAAAACCTACCCTCTAACCGTAAGTCTATACAAACAATATACCATTAAATTTATTTAAAGTTTTATAATTCCATTATCCATCGTCACCTTCATTCTGAAGTTTTCTACAATTCTTTGATCTTCCTCCATGTGTCCTTCAGTCTTCCGGTTATTGATGATCTTCGCTTTTTGCGTGGTAAAATTTTCTGATTTTCCTCCGCCTTTCCTTCTTGTGTGGCTTCCTCGTCAGAGGAGTCTTCTGATTTATCTATACTTGCGAGCTCTGTTTTTGATGTACTACCTTTGTTACTCTCTTCTTTAATCGATTTAACATCTGGGATTATCTTTTCTGTATCTTTGGGTTCTTCTTTGTTCACCAATTGGGCTAGTTGTTTGTCTTCTTTTACAGCTTTTTGATCTTCGTCAACAACAGAATCTTTAATTTCTCCCTGAATTGCTTCTTTTTCAGGAAACTGCAATTGAGGGGTGTCTTCTTTTTCGATTGCTATTCTATTATCTTCAATTGGTGTTTTAGCATCTTCAATTTTTGTTTTCTCATCTTCAATTGGTGTTTTATCATCTTGGATTGGTTCCTGACTATGCTCTGTTTCTGGAGTATTGTCTGTATTCATGCTCTGTTCCACTCGAACAGTCACATCAGTTGCTTCATGTTCTTCAATTGATGTCACAGATTCATTTGAAACTGATAACTTTGTATCAACATGTTTATCGTCTTCGTCATCAATCAGCTTCGAGATTTTCTGCTCTTCACCATCGTCATCTCTGTCTATGATTTCAGAATCATCATCACTCGATGGAGGAGCAGATTCGATATTAGCTGCCATAACCACTTGTTCTTCACAAATCGATGTCGTTTCTTGTTCAGCAACATCGTTTCCAGAATTACCCTTTTCGTCCTGCGATTAATCAAAATCAGAAATGAAGAATAAGACATGAATCTAGAGTCCAAAAGAAAGACATAGATCATAGCATAAGAAATTACCAGTGTCAAATCTTGAATGTTTTTAATCTGGATTTCTTCCATGCTCGTTTCCTCATCACTGATTATGATTCAATATGAACTGTTACAATGTTGGAATAGTTTAAGAAATGAAGAAAAACTGTTTTCACACAAACCTTGGTTTCTGTAAATCTGAAGGCAAAGATTCAAGTTGGTTTGAAGCATTGACAATCTGCTTCTCGGGTGATAATGAAGGGGTCTTGTTAATATTTTCCGATGATGAACGACGCCATCTTGCTAAAGCAGATACGACGGTGGCAGTCACTAAAGATCCACCTAACACTACAATACCTCCGATTCCGGCGCCGGGGCCAATATTAATCACCGGCATAGATTTGCCATTCTTCTTATCCTCCATACCCGAAACCGTGGTTTCTTTCTTTCTTCCTTTTTTTTTTTAAATTCTTGAAAGCAGTGTGTGTGCGTGTGTGTTTTGTTCTTGGGAGATGTTTATTTAATGATTGAATTGGATGCATGTGTTTGTGGTTGTGGTTAGTGACCAATTTTTGTGTGATTCTTGATACCATATGAGTGTGTTTTGGTTATTGGAGGTGTTTGTGGGATTGTCTATTTGTGGCTGTGGAAGTGAGAAAAATGCTTTTTTTTTTAATCAGGACAAAATTCTAATTTATTTATTTGTGGCTCTTTTACAAGGCTACTATATTGTTGAGTAAGTGAAAGAAAATTGGTCTGTAGTTTTCTTATTTAAATAAAACATATATAACGTTTGGTTTAGTAATAGCAGGATCAAAGACTTTTGATTATTAAGATATAAATACAAAAATAATTTTAAAAAATGGTGTAAAGAAAATTTTGGAAGTTGCTAAACTATCTGTTCCTGAAATGCAATGATAACTTAACTTAAAGATCAGCGGACGCTGAAAATAGTTGTTGTTAGCAATGTAAAATAAATTTTTGACGTATTCAGCTTAAGAGATTAAAACATCGAAGAAAATACAAAATTAACGTAATTTTATCGGTAGATTTATAAGAATAAGCTTTATATATTGATATGATCAAAATAGACTTTTGAGCCCAACATAATTAAACAACTAAACAAATAAAAACGGGATTAAGAGCCGATGACAACAATATCAACTCATCATAAAACATAACAACAAAATGAAGAAATTAATCAATAACAAACACCGGTAAAATTAGAAAGAAAACGTCTTTGGATGATAATCATGGTATGATTGATCGAACTAGTAACCTTCTTTGGGCAAAGACTGATGTCCTGGATTGTACATAAAAGGGCCTACCGACGACAAACAGAACCCGTCACGGTTGAGATGACGAGAAAATATAAGACGGGCACCTTTAATTCCTCCGTTGGTGTCTTCGGGAACCTTGCAACTTGTCAGAGGCGAGTTTTCGAGGAAAGCCTTGCACTCTGTGATTCCCCATTGATCGTCTTTTGGGAGCTTTGATGATGGTATTTTAGCCAAGAAGTAACCCTTTTTGTCAGCTGGACAACTCGAGAATGAAAATGGTGCCGATTCGTATCCATCTTTGCGCACTGTCAAACAAGTCACTCTCGCAGTCGCTCCTGTAATCGAACAAATTTATTACAAAATTGATATAAAGAGAAACCACATTGATCTTAGGGTATATGAAAGAGACAAAGAACAATGACTAGTATCAAGTAAAACATACCTTGAAGGGGGATGAGTTTGGAACCATAATTACAGTAAATGATGCCTTGAACAGCTATGTTTTTCGGGTGCTCGGGCACCTTGGGTAGCGACGGCTTTTGGGCTGTCGGTATCTTAGGATAGTTTACGCCATAGGCTTCATGTTCCTTTTTTGGTATCACCCCTTTTGTTGGTAATTTAGGATAGCTTTTTCCATAACCTTCATTATCCTGTTTTGGTATCACGGGTTTTGTTGGCAGCTTAGGAATGCTCTTTTCCGGCATCACGGGCTTTGTTGGTATCTTAGGAACAGTCTTTGGGTAGGCACCATGTTCCTCTTTCGGCATCACGGGTTTTGTTGGCATCTTAGGAACAGTCTTTTGGTAGGCACCATGTTCCTCTTTTGGCATCACGGGTTTTGTTGGTATCTTAGGAATGCTCTTTTGGTAGACCGGGTGTTCCTCTTTTGGTGTAGCGGGTTTTGGCAGAATATATCCCTTGAGCTGCGGTTTTCCGTAACCGCTATCGGCAGAAGCATAAGCAAGCATTCCAATCAGTGATACCAAAAGCACAATGGAAGAAAATTTTGAAGTAATTGCTTCCATCTTTTAGTGGTTTTGGAGGGATATTTTGAAACGAGTAAGAATGTTTTTTGGTATGTTATCTGGTCTACCTTCGAAGCCTATTTATAGAAATGTTATGTGCAATTTTATAATTGTTAATGATTTGATTTTGGTACGTGCAAAGATAGTGTGGATGACTTGTTAGCACGATAAATAATTGGCCAGCGGCCGTAACGTGGCTCCCCGTATCCTAGATTCTATTGTCTTAAAGCCCATTTAGATGGCCCATTAAGCAGGTATAATTGGGTTTTGGGCTTATTGTTTTGTTGACCCATGTTTTGGATTTTTGAAGCCCGGTCCAGCCCAACATGTAAACCCTAAAAGGAAAGTGAAATTATATAAAACGCTATCCATCCGCCCACAAACCCTAGTTCTCTTGGTTTACGGAGAGGAGAGAGATGGTGTCGCTGAAGCTGCAGAAGAGGCTTGCCGCCAGCGTACTCAAGTGCGGCAGAGGCAAGGTTTGGCTAGATCCAAATGAAGGCAATGAAATCTCCATGGCCAATTCACGTATGTTCCTACTTTCGTTTTTTTTTTTTTGGATTCGTTATCACCGTCGGTGATGATTGATCAAGACTTGTTTGTAGATGCTTTGAGAACTAAGTTTTTTTTTTATTTCTGTCTTATAATAATCTTATAATATCTTATGCTAGCTCAAATCGAACCTTTAGTTATGCTAATTGTGCGTTCATTGATGGTTTACGATCCTACAAGCTCAGTTGTTTGACTTTTACTTATGATTCTTTGATCTGATAAAAAGTGTATAGGTGGCAATCGATTTGATCTTCGAGTATTACATGACTTACAAACTCAGATGATCTATTTTAATTCAAAAGATGGATGTTGTTAGGTTTACATTTCAATTGTTTCATGTGAACCATCGGGCAACGATTTAGAGAGCTTCAGTTATTGTATAGCATATTTCCTGATGGAACGATAGTTAGTCTGGCTTTATACGACAAGAATTTGATCGTTTTGTGGTCTCATTGAGCAGAATTTTCACTTGTATGTAACTTTTATATAAATATTCTATTTGATGGTTTTCTTAACATTACTTTTGAAGTTTGTATAGTGTCTATTAAGATCACTCTCTTTATATGCAGTTTTCAATTTAGTTAAAAAATAGAATTCTAGTGTTTCATAGCTGCCTTTATCCATTTTCCTGTACTTTCATCGTTGATGAGTGTGTTAAACATCATCTT
This sequence comes from Pulicaria dysenterica, assembly GCA_947179395.2. Lineage (NCBI taxonomy): Eukaryota > Viridiplantae > Streptophyta > Magnoliopsida > Asterales > Asteraceae > Pulicaria > Pulicaria dysenterica. The sequence goes on along the minus strand of OX359288.1, from coordinate 71,113,358 downwards.
CATTTTCATTTTATTCAGGAAGTTATGTACTTGATTTGTCTTACACGTTTTGTTCTTTTTTTCTTCTTCATGATGGCAGGTCAGAACATTCGCAAGTTGGTTAAGGATGGATTCATTATTAGGAAGCCTACCAAGATCCACTCTCGATCTCGTGCACGTCGTATGAAGGAAGCAAAAAGAAAGGGGCGTCATTCTGGATATGGTAATTATCTTCTGCACTTCTTATATATCTTCTATCAAAAAATACTCATTTGTTTTGGTCACAGAAATTCTCTTTTCATTGTTTCTTATGAAATTTTTTACTGTCTATTATGAATGTATGAACGAGATGTTTAATAATTCTACTATGTTAAATGTGATTCAATAATGAATTTCAGGTAAACGTAAGGGTACCAGGGAGGCAAGATTGCCAACTAAGATTTTGTGGATGAGAAGAATGAGAGTGTTGAGGAGGTTGCTGCGTAAGTACCGTGAGTCAAAGAAGATTGACAAGCATATGTATCATGACATGTACATGAAGGTGAAGGGTAATGTTTTCAAGAATAAGCGTGTGCTGATGGAAAGCATTCACAAATCAAAGGCTGAGAAGGCTCGTGAGAAGACACTTTCTGACCAGTTTGAGGCCAAGCGTGCAAAGAACAAGGCAAGCAGGGAAAGGAAGTTGGCACGAAGAGAGGAACGTTTGGCTCAGGTATATTCTTATTTCAATATATTAAATCTAAAACATGTTAACCCCGTCTTTTGAGTACTTGGAATCGTGTTGATGTTTCTCGTTTCATTTATATGACAGGGCCCACAAGAGAGAGCACCAGCAGCACCGGTAGCTGCTCCAGCACAGCCTACACAGTGAGTATTTTGAATATGACTACAGTTTTTGATTATCATTAGGTATAATATATGGCTTAATAACATAGTTTATCTTTATGATTTTGTCAGGGCTCCAAAGAAATCCAAAAAGTGAGGTCTGTATGTTGGAGATGAAGAGTATGTTGATGTTTTAATTAGCAACGCAGTTTAGTTTTTTGACCTGTTTGTTCTCGTATTTTTATAAAACAATTTTATTCAGGTGAAGTTGATACTCGTATGCTTGTTTAATGGTTCGCTATATTACATGTAGTTTTCCAGTGTTTTTACTTTTGGATTAACCATCCCTTCTGGTTATCTCAACTCAAGCTGTTGATTTTGTTGCAAGATTATGAGTTTTATTTCTTTTGGGGCTCAGAAGTTTGTAATTATTTGTTTTATATATATTTGTGTGTATAAAACTCGTACTGGTTCATAATCGAAACACTTGTCGTACAAAACTGAAATTTCTTTTTTTAACTTGTAAGATAAAAGAAGTTCCTTTCATCTATATGAAAAATATGAAAACTTTTTTTATGTTGTGGGGATGACATAGATCAAACGAGAGATATTCCTTCCCTTTGAGAGCTCTAACAAACATTTGCAAGCTTCTTAACTTTTTAGATTTTTGATAATTAAACCTATAAATACATCTTTGAACGAAAATAACATATGTTTACTAAGGAGAGCATATTTGACCTTAAGTTGTTAAAATGCTTATAAAAGGGAATCTAGAATCTCTTTTGGTAAAGTGGGAAAGAAGCTGTGGCTTTATAATCCTGGCTTGATGAATATCTCTGTGCAATGAGTTCACCGCTACCTTTATGGGTTCTTACTCTAGGAACCATTTTTGGCATAGTAGGGTCATTTGAACCGCTGCAGTGTCCTAGCCTCACAAGAAACGTGACGGTTGTACCCTTCCCCAACCCTTCGCTATCGATCCATATATGGCCTCCCATCAAATTCACAAACCTGAAATCACAACCCTATAAACATGAGAAGGAAATACCAAAAAAGACTGCATTTTGCAAGAACCAATACCTTCTGCATATGGCAAGTCCAAGGCCTGCACCACAATTGCTTCTGATGGATGCATTTTGGGTCTCTGAAAACTTGGTAAAGATGCGTGGAATGTCTTGTTGAGAGATGCCACTGCCCGAATCCTTAACCTGCAACAAGGTTACTGAGCATCATCAGGAGATAACTGTTTTAAACCGACCCATTTACTCGAATCTTATAAGTGGTGGTTTATGCTGACCTGCACAAGTAGGTAAAACAAGCCATCAGTAAATATGGGGCAGAATCCAGGGGTTGGCCATTCTCCTACAAACTCGGGACCCAAAATTGAAGCTTCAACTGAAACATGACCTTCCTTGGTGAACTTAACCGCGTTACCAGCAACATTCAAGATGGTTTGCATAAGGCGTTTTTCATCGCCAATGCCATAAGCAGGTAGATCCAGATCACAGTTTAAGGTCATAGATACATTTTTAACACACGCGACAGGTTTTATCAATCTAACGACCTACAAAAACAAAGCAAATCATATTCAGGTTCAAGAAAAATACCCGACTCGTGTTTTTAGCCACATGTAGTATGTTACCTCACTGAACAACCCATGGATGTCGAAAACTTCATTTTCCAATTTCAAGGTACCATCTTCTAGACTAGAAAGATCAAGAACATCGTTGACGAGTGCTGCAAGAAGATTACTACTTTTGAGAACGGTTTCCATCATGGCTCTCTTTTCTGGAGTGAGTTTAGTTTCTAAAAGAAGGGATGATAGTGCAATAACCGCATGCATTGGTGTTCTCATCTCATGATTCATGACACTAAGAAAATCGTTACGAGCATGGATAGCCATCTCGGCTTCTTGTCGTGCCATATCCAAAGCAACATTCTGCTCCATCAATCGCTCACGGCCTTGCATAGATTCTTCTAGAATGGCAGCGTGAGAAAGGGCGACAGCAACCTGACCAGATACATCAGTATAAGCTTAAAAGTCCACCAAAACAAGTTAACAATTAACAATCACAACAACTAAACCCAGGGCAGACCCAAGTGTCCGCCGGTGGTGGCACGGACACCAGCCTATTTTATAGACACAGTGGAAAATTTCAACGTTTTCGAGCTGGTGTTAGCAGTCAAATTTTAGGGGTGCTACCAGTGAATTTTGATGTCATCAAAATCAAAGAAAAATGAAAATTTTTTTAGAAAAAAATAATAAGATATAGTTCAGTTTTTTATTTGCCTTTAAAATACTACCTTAAATAGTAATTTAATTAAAACAACTTCATATAAATTGCATTTTGTTTTAAAATTTTGACCCTAAAATATAATAACAACCGAAACATCGTTAATTCGACCCAATTAACTGGAAATCTGAAAAAAAAACTTGAACAACACCCCCAATTTTAAGTAATTTTATTTTCATCATTATATAGTAACACCGGTCAATAAAAATCGTAGATTCGTCCCTATGTAAACAAATAGCTTGTTTTGTTTTAACAACCCTGTTATTGCAAATATGAAATGACAAGGTTTTGGTACCCCGCGCATTGCGGCGGGACACCGAAAGTCTGAAACATTCTTTTTTTTAATAATCAAAATAGGTAAAATGTAAAACAAATACGTTTTTTAGCAGATAGTTTAAACAACATAGTTTTCAAACACAAACAACTTTCAACAAACATATAGTTTCCAAATGAAAGAGTTTTACTCTGTTTTCAAACACAAACAACTTGCATCTTAAACAGTATATTATATTTACATTCTAGTAATACATAAACATTATAATATGCAATTTCTGGGTAATAAACTAAATTTCAGTTCCTACATTGCATAGTTTATATAAATTTTGTACGTAGTAGGCTTTTAAAAACAAATTTTTAAGCAATTAGAAGGTTCACAATATAATTATATAAAGACTTATAGTTTACATATATGTTTACAATAACTTAAAATTCTTATAACACGGTTACACCATGAACTTCATTTTAATCATAAAACTTTCTTATATTTAATCTTTATATTACAAACTTATTAAAAAGTTACCTTTTACTACAAACCCTTTCAAGAAAGTTTCCTTTTATGTCAAAGTTACGTTATTACCCTAGTAAATTTCATTTTATACAAAAGTTGACAAAATCTTTATTTAGTTATTGTAAAATATTTTCTGATGTTAACTTTAACTATATTAGACTTTGCGGTAGACTTTGTTAGTTAGTTTTTCAAATATTGAGTTTAATAATTTAGTCTTTGAGATAGAACTTTTTTAATCCTTATAAGAAAACTATATTTATAATAGATGAAAAAGTCCTTTATTTAGATAAATAATATCCTAAGTGTAAAAAAAAAAAACTGTAGATGAACCGTGCTTAGGAATAGTAAAACTAATATTTTGGTAAATGTTATGTAGTTTAATTTAATTTAATAATTTAATATGTGGAGTATAGCTACCAACCTGATCGGCAACAACTTCTACGAGTTCCAATTCATGGTGTCGCCACTTTCTTACACCGTTCACCGGAAGAACCAAAACCATGATCGCATAACTTTTTGCAGGGTGATCACCCCAATCATCAATTTCAAAATTCGAAAGATGCAAGACAGGAACACGAACAGCAACAACTTCCGGTGGCATATAAGCTCCGATTGGGGATCTAATTCTCGCTAATGGGGACGAACCTTGAATTCTCACCGCTTCAGAGCTATTCAACACATGAGTCGCTTCACGCAGGTTCATAGCAACTGTAGACCCAAAAGGTATTATATTATGCAAAGAATGAGAAACCTCAAACACCATACCCTTTCTAGATGGCATCCATAGCGCACACTCTTCAAGATCCAAAGCCCGACCCAACTCAATTAGGGTCGTCTTCAATATGGTGTCTCGGTCAATTGTGCTTCTGATTTCATGTGTTAGCATTCTAACATGGCGTCCAGTTTCTTCTTCTTTGATAATCAAACCCATTTCTCTATCCAGATCCTCTGTTCGTTTTCTCAAAAACGATTCTCGTTTTTTCACGCTTAGCAGGTCGGGTATTATGTGAACCAGCATCAACGCCGTGATACATGAAACCACAGCTGTAGATAATTTGGCGATGGTCATAACTAGGGCAACGGTTCGCGTGTGTGATGAGAATGTCCATAAATTTATAAAATGGGTCGCACCACAGAGAATGATGAAAGCACCAAACTGCATAAGCACCCATCTGTAAGGGAAGAAGGCTGATTTCTGGACGAAGTAAATAAGTTCTAAGGGAATCGAGAAATACGCAAATGCGATGAAGAAATCTGATATGTATTGATATCTGATTAGTAGATCATCAGCTGGCCATTGGGCTTCGAAACAATCACAGGAATCCATCATCGATTAGCTGCAAAACAGCATGAAATCGATTGAAGAACAAGTAGAGAATCGATTACATGTGTGTGTCTGTAATTGAGAGTTTGGAGTGAAAAGGTGTAGATACAGATAGAGATTATTATGTCATGGCAGCTGCAGTTCACGGAGAAGATGGCACAAACTCACCTTACCCCGCACGGGTTCACAGCAGAAAGGAACTTGGGATGTAAGTATTTATGGTATGCTTATAATTTTAATATATGCACCGATTTAGTTGATAATTTATTATTGTCGTCTTTTATGTTATAAAAGAATTACGGGTTAGAATCCACTCATGTTTGAGTCTAATATGACCCATCATGTTCTCTCACAAACATGAGAGTGAGTCTCTTATATTAGTCAAGAATGGGTTCCACTTGTAGGGTCCACTTTCATGTTTGTGAGAGAACATGATGAGTCATGTTAGACTCAAACATGAGAGGATCTTAACCCAAGAATGACATACTTTATCATGTATTTTAATTAGTATCTAAAATTATGGATTATTAGGGACTCAGGGTTCTGATCCTAACACAGTGTTCTCGAGTCTTAATTTGAAGAGGAAACAAAAGATTTGAAAGGAAATAAAAAAAATTGTGTTTCAAAAATATTTTATGAAAATAAGGGAAATAATTTTGAAGTCCAGAACTTTTAAGAAAATGAGAGGATTTATAAGAAAAGTGAGAGGATTTATAAGAAAATGAAAGAAAAACCTTTAAGTCTTTTCGTAAGTAACTAAATTGCTCTTACTCACAATAAATATTTTTAAATAATAAGAGTATTATTATAAAATAACTTTATTTTTCTTTCATTTTCAACTTGGGAACACAAACTTGTGTCTTTTCTCTCCATTTTTATTTTTTTCTTTCCAACTCGGGAACACCAAAAATCAAATTCATTATCCTTTCTTTTCTCTCGTTAATTTTCTTTTTCTTTCTTTTCTTTCCTTATTGTATCTCGGGAAATATATAGCGTAATAGACTAATAGTATAGGTGTACATTTTATGTTCCAAACTACATTAATGTCATATTAGTATTATTTACGTCATGTTTGAAGTATGGTTAAACTCATGTATTATTCACGCTTTACATACCTCACATATTTCAGCCTAAAAACATCCCTTAACTGTTTTCCTCCGTCTCTCTTTTTCTCTCTTTCTCTCTCCTCTATCGTTCTCTCTTACTGTACGCCAATACCGAGAAACATTAAAATTTTCGGTACCTAAAAGTAGGTGATAGTGTTTGCTTGGATGCTTCAAGTGTCACATGTGCATACCGATTTCATACTTAGACCACACCCCATACTCTAAGCGGTTAAGATTTTGTAATTTTATTTAGTTAAAATGTGAGAATTCTTGGTAGAATCTCTACATACACGACATCTTATTTAGAATTCCGATCTCGACAATATGATAGTAACATCTGGATGTGATTAAAAGAGGAGATGGTGTGCGAATTTTTATGTTTTAAGAGAGATATTTTTTATTTTATTAAACAATTTATAAATAAATTTAGAATGGAAAATATGAAGAAACAAAAAGGAGGCAGAAGCAATTTAATCATTTTAGCTTGTTCATAAATATCATTTTTCATTTTAAAGTGTTATTATATAGTACTCACGAGTTAATTAGGATTTTAAATACAAAGAACAACTATATAAATATCATTTTTCAATATAAATTTTGTTCTAATTAACCATAACAATTTATTACCCATAAGAAACATGTAAATAAAAGTAACCAGTAAAAAAAAAAAAATACAACGTAGGCTTAGGTTTTAAGAAACTGTGAACCATGTCCATGACTAGAGGTGCACATCTTCGGATTTTAATCCGATCCGGATCGAATAAAATTCGAACCGGATTTTTTCGGTTTTTTTTTTACCGGATTTTCTCGGACAAAGGTGTAACCGGTTTCGTACGGATTAAAACCGAATTATCTCGGACAAAAGTGTAACCGGTTTAACCGGTTTCGGATCGGATTAAAACCGGATCGGATCGTATAAAACCAGTTAAATCCGCTCCGGTTTAAAAAAATCCGGTTTTATAAAAAATCGTTTCGAATAGTTTTTGCATAAAATCGGATATTCGAATTTTGTGTGCACCTCTATCCATTACCATAAGTTAGGCCCACCTTATGTCTTGTCCAGCTACTAGCTAGTTTAGTATCCATAAAGACCCCCACTCTGACTCTGGTACCACTTCTTTATATTTGTAATATATTGTTGCTTTAGAATTTAAATTTTTTAGAGGACTAGTGCTGTATTTGGGACATAAATAACAAAATAAATCTTAATTTCTAAAATTAAGAAAGCTAGAATAAGGAAAGAAGAAGAAAAGATGAGGTCAAAACAGGCAACTCATTGCAGCCCAATTTGCCCACAGGTACATGCACTTGCCTATTTTAGTATATATTTATAACATGTTCTTATCGATTTGGAAAGGTGCATGCATGCAATCCATCCTCAACATCAATCACCAAACTTATTCCTTTCCTTCATGACTATCAAGTTGAACTCTCTCAATCCACTTGTGGTGGTGGGTGACAAGCTCGTCATGATGTCACCTTATCACCATCAAACATTCTCGTAGTCCGCTACGCCTTTCTTGTTGTGTAGTTCGTTGCTGTGTTGCTCGTCATACAAATGACAAGCTAAACTGACGGGAAATGTTTTTTGTTTTTGTTTTTTGTTGATATGATGTAGAATTAGTGATCGGTGATGATGTGAAAGCTAGTGATAGCAATCATGACTATGGTCGATTAGTCATGTAATAGTTACTAGTTTAACACCTCGTGTATAAACACGGGGAATGATTCAAGTAAATTTTAAATATTTATGAGTTAAATAATACTAACATGTATTGTAAATCATACAAAAAATATCGCAATAACAAACCTCGCGAGTATTGATTGTATTATCTACCAATACTGTTTTTCATATGTTGAATATGAATAAACGACAAACGATTTTAATTAAGTTTAACGAAACAAAATAATAAAATGTGAAACAGATAATATAATATGATTGGTGGAAATTCTTAAAAAATAGGATTATATTATTATAACCATATTCTTTTAATATATTTAAAGATAAAGATTAAATGTTATTCTTTTATGGATATTAGAAGAAGCAGATATAAGTCTTTTATTATAATTAATAAAATACTATATAAATAAGTTAAACCAATTTCAATATGTTAACTATATATTTATTTTCTTTAAAATATATATACATAATTTATTCTTCAATTAAAAAAATTAACAAATGTTGACCGCTGATGATACCGTATATTCAAGATTATCCAATTTCAAATTTGTCCTTTCTTTGATTTGGAAAATTATTATACGAATTCAAACTTAAAAAAGTTAAGTTTTTAATTCTAATGTGAAGATTAAGTAATTAGAAATAAGATGATGACATCATAATTCTATTATTTTAATATATACTAAAGATAAGCTAAAATAACTGATGCGATAGTCAGTAATTACAATCATGTATATGCCTATGGATGATCTATTGATCTCATTAGTTTGTAAGTAGAATGATAATAAATTAACGAATTTTTAATCGCCTGTGCAATACTTCGGGTGGGAACAATAATATATTAATTTTTTACGGTATTTGACTTATATTTATAAAAAAATAATTGGTTATCTAGTTATAACCAAATTTCAGTGCTGTTACATAAAAATCAGTCAATTTGTTTTGTAAAATAATTTATACTAAATAATAACAGAATAGTAAAACAAACTTATTCTCATACATTTCTTCTTTATATAAATTTTAAAAATTTAGTGCACCATCACTTATCTCATGATAAATTCTTTTTTTTATATAAATATACCTACAATTAATAAAATGACAAACTATTTTGCTAATCAATAAACATAGTAATATAGTATTACTATTGGAGAGTGTAAAAGTCATATACTCATATTTATATATGGATTAATTTTTAGTTTTAATTTATACATTCTTAACTATGTTTATCTGTTGAAACGGGTAATTAGGCATCCATCAAACATCAAGTAAATTATATTAGAACTAATTAAATTTAAAATAATAATCAATTTTGTTTATAAATATAAAAGTTATGCAAGACAAGGAGAAACAAATTAACTTACAAAAAACATGTAAACGTTATTTTCGTCTGAATATAATTTGTTACAATATAATCTGTGTCAAAAATATAATGGTGTAATCCTTAACTCTTTCGAATAGATGAAAAGATTATAATGGAGTAATCCTTTAACTCTTTCTAATATATTGAATGTAATTCAATTCATTTTCCTAAGTAATGTTCACAAAAGACAATATTACTCTTAATTTAACCCTAATCAACTAATCCCACCTTAATCCCTCACCCACCATCAACTGCCACCGCCGCCAACCCCCACCACCAACTGCCACCTCCACCACCACCGCCGCTGACCATCACCAACCATCACCGCCACCGTCACCATCGCCGCCGCCGACCACCAACCGCCACCGCCACCCCCACCGCCGACCATCGCCGCCGACCACCACCACCCCTGCCGACCATCACCAACTACCACCGCCGCCGCCGCCGACCACCAACCGCCACCGCCACCCACCAGCAACCACCTACCGCCACCGTCACCACCGTCGCCACCACCACCGCTGCCGCCGCTGACCACCAACCGCCATCGCCACTGCCTCCGCCGACCACCACCACCGCCGCCTACCACTACCAACCGCCACCGCCGCCGACCGCCACCGCCACCGTCGACCACCACCAACCACCACCACCACCATCGCCAACCACCACCACCAACCGCCGCCGACCACCGCCACCACCGCCGCCGCCGACCACTACCAACCACCACCTCCACCAACCGCCACCTCCACCAACCGCCACCTCCACCACCGCGGTTGGTAGTGTTAGGCGGTGGTGGTGGTCGGCGGTGGCGGTTGGTGGTCAGCAGCGGCAGGGTGGTGATGGCGGCGGCGGTTAGTGATGGCGGTGGTCGGCGGAGGTGGTGACGGTGGCGGTAGGAGGCTGCTGGTGGTCGGCGGAGGCGGTGGTGGTAGCCGCGGCGGTTAGTGGTTGTGGTGGTCGGCGGCGGTGGCGGTGCCGGTGGCGGTGCTGGTGGCGGTGCCGGTGGCGGTTGGTGGTGGTCGGTGGTGGCGGTGGTGGTGGTCGGTGGCGTGACGGTTGGTGGTCGGCGGCGGTGGCGGTTGGTGGTGATCGGCGGCGGTGGCGGTTGGTGGTGATCGGCGGCGGTGGCGGTTGGTGGTGATCGGCGGCGGCGGTGGTGGTCGGCGGCGGTGGTGGGTATGGCGGTGGAGGTGGCAGTTGATGGTGGTCGGCAGCGGTGGTGGCGTTGGCGGTTGGTGATGGTCGGCGATGGTGGTGGTGGTCGGCGGCGGTGGCGGTTGGTGGTTGTCAGCGGCGGTGGTGGCGGTGGCGGTTGGTGATGGTCGGAAGCGATAAAATGAAATAAATGCACCCTTAGACATGACAGACTTATAGGATGCCTTCAACATAAAGAAGTCTCAAACATTGAACTTGATAAAATAAAATAATTAAATAATTAAAAAATAAGATTATTCAGGAATACACATTTTTGTCATTGCCAACTAAATAAGATATAGTTCCATGCATTCGAATTTTTAAGTCAAATTTCAATTCTTTCGTATTTATATTGTGTACCAAAAAGGGTATAAAGCATCTAGAGCGTTAAACTCGGGTGTTTTTGTTTTTAATAAGCTAAAAGCTCTTTTTCCACCATTTCTAAGAATAGGTGAAACAAAAGTCTTTTCTAAGAAGTAAATAGGTTGGTTGTTTTCTATCTTCTTTTTTTCTCTAACCAGACCTAAAGAATTTCAAAGGAGTTTAAGATGGAAGTAAGGTCTTGAAAATGATTTAATCTATGAAATTGATGGGTTTCACCAGAAATTATAGAATACATATAGCTAAAGTGTGAACAACCAGCCTTTTCTCACTAACGTCCTATTTGTTTCACTGTAATGCGAAGGAATCGAAATGATTTTAATTCCATCCTAGTTAGTTATAAAATGACATTTCCCTACCTAAAGGAATAACTCTTTTCCAAATAATGTTACCAAACGCAACATACAAACAAATTTGATTTTAATTCCATTACATTCCTTCATATTATGATGAAACAAACTGAACCTTACAATATACTCTCAACCAAATAACTGTTTCTAACAAAACTGTCTGTAACAGTTGCATCTGTTACAGTACAATGTTTACTTAAACCTAACATACACCTTTTCTTTTTTGAAGATGCAAAAGTATACATTTCTTTCCGCCTCGGATAGTCGGATCATTTTTTTTGGCGATTCTCTTTCTTCGCCAGTTTAGCAAAGCGTTCCTGAGGATCTAAACGTGCTTCACGCTGCAGATTTTCCCATAAATCATCAAAATTACTCGCAAATCCTTCCTGAAACCAGTCCAAAAGTTCCACATACAATGTTCTTGCATTTTCATCCCATACCTTCCTTAGTGCTGCACAACTATCAATATTCCTTTTTCTCAACTCAAAAACTAGTTTCCCGAATCTCTTATGGCCCGATGTTTCGGGCTTCAAAATGCTGGCAGGTTGGGCTGCCATCAATTTTCGAACCTGTTTCATGCATGGCAACACAAGCCCATCAAGCAAAGAGTAGCAGAAAACATTCACTCTAACTTTCTCATCCTTCACAGGTAAACTGTGCAGCGGGAGCTGCCATAAATGGTCACCGAAAGCTGTACTCACCCAATTATAAACTTGATCAGTCTGAGGCTCATAATATGGTTTCGGGTCCAAATGTGGTGCAGAAAAACTGCAAAGATAGCCTGAATATCTAGCAAGCCACTCGGGCTTCACTCTTGTGGCTCCATGTATGTATGGGCGTTTTCTGTCAACAAGTTCACTGAATACCAAAAACTCTGGGGCGGTTCTTGAAACCGAAGACCATCGATGAAGGAACACGGTTTCGGTTACTTTGTGGGCTTGATAACGGGCTGCATTCACTTTCCTATCATCCTCTGATAACCCGGAAACTCCTCTGACCCGTCTCGCGACCCGGTCAGCCCAGCCCGCACATATAGCTTGGCCCAAAAGCTCCTCTTCATTCAACATTAATGGATGCTTGCTAGAGTAAACCATCCAAGCCCGTTCTACATCCTCCATATTCCCGTGACTCCATACAATTTCATGCTGGTTGAACACTAAATGCAAAAGCTGTTTTCTCAACTTTGACATTTCCTCCATGGTTTTCAAATGTAATGAATGTGAATCACAAAATTCAGCCCGGTTTTCAGATAGTTCAAAGCACTGCAACACATAAGCTACAGTTAAAGCATCACTTGTCGGGTTTGAGAATTTTGCACGTGATGTTTTGGCATTTTCTTTCAGTTTTCTTTTCTTCAGTTTTTCATCTTTGCAGTTAACATTTTCACTCTGTTCCCCTTCAAACTGCATTACAAACGGGTTTGACAAGCTTAAAGCTGCAGCAGCTGCAAGTGCATATCCTAGAACCAAATGTTTTCGTGCAGAAATCTTTCCTGTTTTAAGAATTTGAATAACCGTAAGAAGCATACGAGAATGCCGGGGGCTCATTGGATAATGTGACATCGCCTTCCCTAAAGGTGTTAATTTTCCGTCAGAATCAAGGGCTTCTAAAGATTTTAAACAGACCTCTGCTTCACACAAGGCTTTAGCTTCTGGAGGTGTAGGAAATGGAAACTTTGTAATCTGAATTAAACAAATTAATCAGAAACACAAATATGAAAACAGAACATATCATTAGAAATTATAAATCATAAAACGTACCTCTTTAATTCCCATGGATTTCATGAGAAGAACGACACCATCGACAGGTATTTTTAAAATTTCAGCAGTTGAAAAATCTGCAAATATGTTGCTGAAAACAGCAGAAGAATAAAGACGATAACAATGCCCGGGCCCCGTTCTTCCCGCTCTTCCAGCACGTTGAGCTGCAGATGCTTTACTTATCCACTGTACTTCATATGTTTCCATTCCATTTGAAGCATTATAATTTTTGACCTTTTCTCTTCCTGTATCAACTACATACTTTATGCCCGGGATTGTTAAAGACGTCTCAGCAACATTAGTTGCAACAACCACTAACCGGTCTCCTTCCTTAATATCCTCAAACACACGAAGTTGTGCGGATGCAGGAAGCATAGCATAGAGGGGCAAAACACACAAAGCGCCAGGGAACAAATCATTTGTTGTCTGTTTGTTTGAATCATTGTCAGAATTTGAGTCAACTGTTGTTTTTCCAGATAAAGCTTCAAAAGCAGCTTTTAGTGAATCAAGATTACCGTTTTCAACTAAAACATCATGAAATTGATGATCTTCGGTAACAGAACCCTCTAATTTATCATTTTCTGCCTCCAAATCACTTTCTTCATCAGATTCAATAGAAGCAAAAGATTCATCATCTTCTGATAAATCAGAACCATCTTCGTCATAAGAGCTAAATCTGTCTGTCTGTTGCTGATTCTCCATTTTAAATGCTTCATCAATCTCATTCATGTCAAACTCTTTAGAAGAGTTATCATTGGCGACAATACTATTTACGTTTGACTTATTCTTGGTCAACTCAAGAGATGCTTTTCGAAGCTTACGACACAAGTATTCTACTTCCCTTTGGCCCGTTACGAATACAAGTATTCCACCAGATGGAAGTCTTTTGTGAATTGATAATATTTTTTTATAAGCTTGGCCAATGTAGTCCACTATATCTGTTCTTTTAGAGAAATGTATAGTTACTGGATATTGTCGAGTTGGAACTTCGATTACAGGTGGCGGATTAGCAAAGATTTTACCACCAGCCACAAAATCTTCAACACGCAAGGTGGCACTCATTAATATAAGTCTTAATGGAAAGATCTTCTTTTCAGGGCTAATTGCATTTCCTGTTGAAGCCTCATACGCTTTTTGCTCTTCATGTATTTTCTGCCAATTAATAATAAAAAATAAAGAAAGGTATAACAGGATAAAAAGAAAATAGAAGAAAATTTAAAGATTATCTTACTTGGCGTTGTACTATAATACGAGATAGCATCCCAGTAAGTATGTCTGTATTCAGACTTCTTTCATGAGCCTCGTCCAATATTAATGTTGAGTATCGCTTCAATAGAAAATCATTCTGCAACATAAAGATGATATATGTAGATTAAATTAATGTTTTTGTTTTATATTTTAAGAAATTATATAGAGCAAACCTGCAATTCTCGAAGCAATATTCCATCAGTCATGAATTTAATAGAACAAGAGTCTCCAATCCTCTTGTCATGCCTAACTTGGAAACCAACTTCCTTGCCTAAACGAAGACCAAGCTCAAACGCCACACGCCTTGCTGTTGCAAGAACAGCAACACGGCGTGGCTGGGTAACACCAATAATGCCGCTTCGAGTGCTAGAACTTTTTGAACCAAATCCAGCTTCATACAGAAACTGCAAATTGGCAGCCAACAATCAACACATTTGGCTCATCTTTATAAAGACTTTGAGCAGAAACTGGCAGGCCTACCCAAAATACTGTAAAGAAGGGGTTACCTGAGGAACTTGTGTTGTTTTACCACAGCCAGTTTCTCCACAGATAATAACACTAATATTCTCATATATGGCTTCCATAATCTCCTGCTCCATCATGACTATAGGAAGATCCATCCTCTTGCTCTCAACCTCCTTTGGCCTCGATACATGAACCACGGTTGGCACTACCATGGGTTTCAATGCTGCATAACTAACCGCCTGTAACATAATATTATTGAACTCCTCTATTATAATTAACAACACACATTGACAATTTCAATTTACTTACACAAAAACAAAAAGAAAAAAAAGATTAATTAATCATGTTATAAAGCATACCGTTGGTTTTGCCGATAAAGGTTTAGCAACTTCTACTATGGATGTCTCAATATGCTCATTATCAAGTTTATTAGCAGGTGAAGGGGAGTCTAATGGAACAATTTCTTCAGTTGCTTTGTTGCATGGTAATTCTTCGGAATTTATTTGAGAAGAAGGTTTGACTTCTATAATTTCTATATCTTCATTGTTGACTTTGTTAGAGTAAAATTCACTTGAATCAGATTCAACCTCACAAGAGTCGTTTTTACTATCTCGTCTTTTGAGAGGCCGGTCACTATGTTGCAGAACCAAACCTGTCTTAGCAAACTGCACTTCTCTTCTGCGTTTCTCACGCGCAGTTTCAACCTATAAATATTTAATCTTTATAAAAAGCATAAATGACAAAAGACCTTTTTCCAATAGCTGAGAACAATAAAATCCGAACCTGGCCCAAGTTACGTGAAGACCACATGAGTGAATAAGCATCCTCTTGAATTTTGTATTTCCTGAAAAGTTCAAACCAAGCAAATGTTGTCAAGAAAATAGTACATCCACATGAAACATGTATCTAAAAAAATCCACATACTCTAATGTCTCGAGGCTTTTAGATAAGAGGATTGACTTCTCCTTTTCCTCCTGCATACAATTAAAAATTCAGTGAAATTTGAACCATACAAAGTTTATAAAGCAGGATAGAAGATGGATCAAATGCAGAAACCTCAAGCTTTTTCAGCTTTCTCTTCTGGGAGCTGCTTTGTTTAGGTTTTTCCTTTTTCTTTGACTTTAATGGTCCCTTTAAAAGAAAAGAAAGAAGGAAATGTAGCAAACTGTAAGAACCTTGCAAACAAAGATGTTACTTTGATTCAAAACCCAAGTATTATCAGGAATTCAGGACATACCTGTTTCAAACTTTTTCCCTTATTTTTTTTCTTTTTCTTTTGCATTACGATCATCATGTTGCTATCATCTTCATTTAAGCTAGGGAAAGAAAAAAAAGGTTGATACAAATAAGTAGCTCAACTACTTGAAACTTGACGATAATGGAGAAGATAGCATATACAAATAGGTACTTGATTAACACAATTATAATTCCAAAAACATAGAAGATATTCGTAGCCTCTTAGGGTGATGTAATGAAGTGAAAAGTATAAAACCATGTTCTTGTTTTACCTTGATATATGTGATCTGTTGTCTAAACCCTTGACATACTCCATTGTTTCCTGCTAAATTATATCAGAGAATAAGGTGGTATTTAGAAAGAAGTTTAGTAACTGCTCATGAGTTGAAAAGATCAAACTATTGATAACAGAGAACAAATAATAAGAAATCCTATTAGAAAACAAGATCCAATAATCAAATACCTCATTGATGTTTGTATTTCTAAGTGGTAACTGTCTGAATTATAATTCAGATACGGTTTTGAAGTCTGAAATTTGAATCATATTTGACCGTTTATAATTATGAAAAGTCTGAATGTTTGTAATGATCCGGTTTGCATCAAAACGAAGGAATAGAGCTATTAATCTTTTCAAAGTAGTGCACATCACAACATAAAGGTGGAATTAAACAAATGTGTACATTAAGACCTCCAAACTGCATAGCTAGTGCCTAGTGGCATTGGAAAACTGCCCAAGACCAAAACTTTTGAGCTAGTAATTACAAATTTGAGACTAGCTAATACTAAAATACGTTTGCAAAGATTTCAGAATAATGATGGTGACAATCAAACTACACAGGTGAAAAATCAAACAAACATTCCAACAATTGAACATCCAAACTTCAAGCAGCAAAAATAACCAGTCAACATGATGACTCAACAATCAATTATGATGAGCCAAATAATATAACTTTGTGCAGATACAAGAAAAACCTTGTTCTAACGTAGACGTTTATGAACAATAAAACTCACACTATCTAACCTACTCCTAAACCTACGTATAAATGACTCCACAACCGTATAAAACACCTAATACACCTTGTACCGCTGGATTACAAGCACTTTATTAACTATTGTTAATCCTCTTTATACCTATGGCTTATAGTCCCAATCGATTGGTGTAAAACGAACCAGCAGCAAAAAAAACGAAGTAAATAGGCGTAAGAAGTCAGGAACCGAACCTTTACACTGTGTTAATAAGGGGCCAAGGAGAGGGGCGGCGGCGGCGGCGGCGGCGACGGGGTGAGGCGAGAGTAGAGTGCGGGCGCAACGTCGAAGAGAGAAAGAGGGGAACACGCGGGGTCGTTTAATTGTATGACTTTGGCCATGATTTGTTGTAGCTTGTTTAAGAGGTGTTTGTTGTAGTATATTTTACGGACTTTGTTAGCTTAATTTCAAGGCATGAAAATTTTAGTTAAGTTTATTTTTTTGTTGTTAAATAAGCTTATTTTTATAAGCTCACTTATAATAGTTTTTTATTAGGTATGGTATGCTATTTTGATATATTTACATTTTATATTTGATTTTACCCTCTTTCCAATTATATACTATATCAATTCACAAACTAAACTGGCAATATATCATGAGATTTTAAGGGGCAGTTTAGTAAATTAATTTTAATTTCGTGATATAATGATACAATGATTTTTTCAATTTCTCATGAGATATTAGCAAATACAATATTTTTTGTGAATTTGGGTCTCTAGAAGATTGAACCATAAGGCATTGCGCTCAGGAAGATATTTAATGCAAGCATCATTGATTGGAAAAGTAGAATATCAAAGTTCTGAGTAAGCATTGATCATTGCCAAAAAAATGTCCGGGAGAATTCCATCTTAGAAACCGGAGGAGATCGAGAGAGAGAGAGAGAGAGAGAGAGAGAGAGATGGTACGAGCCACGTCGAGCGGTAGTGGAGGCTAGCGGTGGCGATGGCGGTGCTGCAATGGTGATGATGATGGTGATGTTGAAGAATCATCACTAGCCTAATCAGAACGTTCTAGAATGTCCTAGAATACTCCGGAAGGTTCTAGAACATTCTAGAAGACCGTGGAAGACTCTGGAAAGTTGTGGAACATTCTAGAAGACTGTATAAGACTCTGGAAGGTTGTGGAACATTCTAGAAGACCATGGAAGAAGGTGGAACGTCCAAGAGTTATCTAGAATACCGTAGAACATTCTAGAATTTTGTAATAGATATAGATGGTAGTACAATATTCTAGAATAGTAACAAGTGTATAGGAAGATCTAGAATCTTCCGATGAGGAGGTGATAAACACCTATAAATAGGAAGGGGCTCATTTGCTCCACACCACCACTACCACCAACAAAAACCAACTAAAGAACCCAAAACACAATCTAAGAGAACATACGTGTAGTAGTCTCCTAAGAAGAGTGTACGTTCTTCTTAGTGGTCTTAATAAAATGAGTGTTTGTTGTTGTAAAAGAAGTGCCACACTCAACAATTTGGTATCAGAGCGAGGTTTCTTGATATTGTTGATACTACCAAGAAGATGGGTGATCTCCAAGTCGTCGGAGGAATCAAGAAACTCAATAGCAACAACTACAATACATGGGCAACCTGCATGATGTCCTACTTACAAGATAGCATATATAATAGGTACTTGATTAACACAATTATGAATCTAGAAACATAGAAGATATTCGTAGCCTCTTAGGGTGATGTAATGAAGTGAAAAGTATAACATCATGTTCTTGTATTACCTTGATATATGTGATCTGTTGTCTAAACCCTCGACGTACTCCATGGTTTCTTGCTAAATCATATCAGAGAATAAGGTGGTATTTAAAAAGAAGTTTAGTAACTGATCATCAGTTAAGAAGATTAAAGTCAAACTATTGATGGCAGAGAACAAATAATAAGAAATCCTATTAGAAAAAAAGGTCCAATAATCAAATACCTCATTGATGGTTGTATTTCTAAGTGGTAACTGTCTGAACTATAATTCAGATGCGGTTTGAAGTCTGAAACTTGAATCATATTTGACAGTTTATAATTATAAAAAGTTTGAATGTTTGTAATGATCCGGTTTACATTCCAACAATTGAACATCCAAACCTCAAGCAGCAAAAATAACCGGTCAACATAATGACTCAACAATCAATTATAATGACCCAAATAATATAATTTTGTGCAGATACATGAAAAACCTTGTTCTTGATTCGTCACAACTTGGGAGAACATAACAAAATTAGACATTTTTGAACAATAAAACTCACACTTGCTAAACCTAGTACACTTGACCCCACAGCTGTATAAAACACCTAATACTGGATTACAAGTCCTTTCTTAACTATTGTTAATCTCCTTAATTCCTATAGTTTATAGTTTCTATCGATTGGAGTAAATCGAGCCAGCAGCCAAAAAACGGAACTAAATAAACGTAAGAAGTCGGAACCGAACCTTTACACTGTGTTGATAAGGGGGCCAAGGAGTGGGACGGCGGCGGCGTTGGGGTGAAGCGAGACTCGAGTGCGGTCGCATCGTCGGAGAGAGAAAGAGGGGCAGAATATCAGAGACAACCCGCGAGGCCGTTTAATAACTTTATTTTACTCGAGTTAATTTGATTATTAGTTAGGGTTTAGTTCCTAAAAGTATATCGAAGTTGTCACTTTTTGCTATTATGTATATCCAATTTTCAAAACTACCATTTAATGTATCCAACTTTCTAAAACTACCATTTTATGTACTTGGTTACCTATTCAACAAGTTATGATGATGTGGCACATGTTTTGGTGAGGTGGCCTTGAACTTAAGTGATGACATGTAATTCTTATATAAAAAATAATTGAAAAAATAGTAATAATAATAATAATAATAACAAAGAAGCGACAGATTCATGGACATCCCAGATCTGCATCGATCTATCTGCAGCGACTGCAGCATCACCACCACTTCCGACTACACCATAGATCTGCAACGACTTCACTGTCGACTAGGGTTTCTTCGTTCTGGTCTTCATTGTCGATTGGGGTTTCCCACTGACTGCACCATCGATCTGCACCAACTCCGTCGATTAGGGTTTCTTCGTTCTGGACTTCACCGTCGATTAGGGTTTCCCGAACTGGTTGCTTCTGAGTTAGGGGACCATCACCACCATCATCCGCCTTGATCAGTGACGAGGTAACCATCACCACTATTGCCCTTGAACGCCATCCCCACCATCGACTGCGATTTGAAGGTCACTGTCGGCGACTAGGATTTTCGACAGATCTAGGGTTTCGGCCATTTGGGTTTCTTTCTTCAAACAGGTTTGTGCACTTTGATTGTTTGTGTACATCATCTTTATGGTTCTTAGATTCATCTGTTTGTGTTTGAGGGTTTTGATTTCATCTATATGGTTCTTCGATTTAGGTGTTCTTCACAGATCTGTTCTTATGATTCTTTTCGATTTTGTTCAAATGGACATTAACAGTTTTGTTCTTCGATTTAATGTTTAAATCTGGGTGTTCTTCATAGTAATGTTCATATGATTAACAGTAATGTTCTTTCGATTTAGGTGTTCTTCACAGATCTGTTCTTATGATTCTTCTGATTTAGGTGTTCTTCACAGTAAAGTTCAAATGGACATCAGATCTATTCTTATGTGTTCTTCAAATGAAGATCTTCATGTTCTTCATCATCTTCATGTTTAAATTAGAGAGATAAATATGATGTGGCAAAAATTAATGACATGGCTATACATGTGGATTTTTAGGGATAATAAAATAAATCAAAAAGGACATAATTACCGTAACCCAATACACCAAATGATAGTTTTAGGAAGTTTGATACACTAAATGGGAGTTTTTAAAGATGGGTGTACACAATAGCAAAAAGTGACAACTTGGGTATACTTTTAGGAACTAAACCCTATTAGTTAATCATCTATTATCACTAAGAGGGTGTTTGGGGAAGCTTATTTTTTTAGGCTTAAGCTTTTTAGCTTTTTAACTTATAAGCTTATAAATGAAAAAAGTGTTTGGATTAACTTATAAGGGAGAATATAATGAAAAGTTGTAAAATGACTAAAAAGGGTATACTTAAGATAAGGAAAAGTTAATTCAATTATATAAGAAAGGGTATAATAGTAAAAATACAAAAATAAGCTTTTAGGGGAGAAAATAAGTTGATTTATATTGGCTTATCAAAAGTGGCTTATTTTGCTTAAAGATAAGCCCATAAACTTAAGCTCATAAGCTAAGCAAAACACCAAAAATATAATAAGCCCTAAAAATAAGTTAATAAGCCACAAAAATAAGCTAACACAAACACCCCCTAAGTCCTTCATTGATCTGTTCAACAATCAATACTTAGACCGAACCAACTTATTTTGATAGTTTAAAATATTTTGATTAACCAAATCACGAAATTTACATTTATATACTGTTTACTTTATTCTATTTTTCATTTATTCCTAAGTCCTTAGTGATCCTAACATTTTATTTGTATATAACGATTTGAACTAATCATATTTTTTACTTTCTTTTAATTCATAATGGCATAATAGTAAACCAATTGTTTCTTTTTCCAATATGTTTCTCTCTTCTAAATTTTAATTAAATATAAAATGAAATAAAGTAGAAATATTTTACTAGTAAACTATTAATTTTTCAATGTTCACCTATGAACTAAATATTTTCATTATTAATACTTAGTTCACTAGTTAACAATAGTTAGAAACACATCATATTGATCATTATAAAAAGAACAAATAATCTCTAGCTCGTTAGTAACTATTAGCCCAATAGTTAAAAAGGAGTTGATCTATTTCAAGTGTTCACGAAAGAAATGCATTGAACTTCTCGTTATTTTTCAAGTGCTTATTAAAAACCAAAATCCAAAACCAGTAAGGATTTATTAGTGAACAAAAATTACAAACACAAATGATATGTTCACCGGGGCAACATTAATAAATTGTATAAAGTGTACTAAAAATTATGAGTTAATGTACATTTGAAGATCCATAGTGTTCAACAATGTACATAAAATAAACAGAAACAAGCAACTATCGATCAAGCATCTGTTGTGTTATCTTTACTTTTTCGATTTCTCATTAGCGGTACACAACTATAAAACTACAAAAGAAAATAAGAAAAATTTAATAATGAATACAAGCACATAATTTTGATTGACAAAAATAATTGTATATAAGATAAGACTGGTCAGATAAACACAAAATTTCTATTATAATAAAAATAATGGCATTCAGATTAATATCAATATTATACCGGATTAACATTAAAAGTGAACGCCGAATATTATAATATCTTCTTTTTATCTAAGGGCTTAAATCAGTAAAAAAAATCAATAATGATGATCGAATTTGGATTGGTTCATTACATTTTAGTAGATTACTAATGTTTCAATAAGCACCGTTCCTGGACCAACAACCTAGAAATGAATATATGATCTCTAATGGGGATGGTGGTGGAGTGACCAACAACAAAAGTCGAGGAAATACAACGATGATTATGATTGGTTAGGTTCTATTACGATTTACGTCATATATGATAGAGAGAATGTATGTCGATGTTTCCAGCGGTAAGATGTTGTGTGTGAACTTCCTCGATGGTAAGAGTGGTTATAGCGTGGGATGATGATAGTTGTTGTTTCTAGCCGCCCGGTTTTATTGATAGCATGCATCCGGATCATGTTTGTCTCCTGCACAAATCTTTATATGGACTCAAACAAGCCCCCCGGGCATGGTTTACTCGCTTTGCTGATTTTGCAAAGCGCATTGGTTTTTCTCACTCTCGCGCGGATTCTTCTCTATTTGTTCTCAAGAGTGACACTCAGACAACATATCTTTTATTATACGTGGATGATATCATTCTCACAGCTTCCTCCGGCTCGTTTCTTCAACATATCATCTCTCAGCTCGGACAGGAATTTTCTATGATTGAGTTGGAACCCCACAAACTTACATGGTATCAGAGCAATGTTCACCCACTTCGCGTAACCCATAAATATCCACGTGTTAGGGGCGAGAAAAAAATGCCACATTTGAGGGGGCGTGTTAAGTAACGTCCCACATCGGACGAAGAGTGACTTTGTAATGAGCTTTATAAGGATCTAGGGATACTCCTCTCATAACCAATTGGTTTTGACTTTGAACCCCACAAACTTACAGTTATAGCGTGGTTGTTGATGGTGGGTTTCATTGGTAGTGGATGTTCATGATTTAAAAGTGAGAGAAGAGAGTCAAATGAATTTTTAGAGTTGCGAAAGTTCTTTAATGGTTGAGTTTAACTTTGAAGAGTAAGATTAATTAGGAATTGATTTTAGGATAGATAACCAGACATGATCTTTAGGAGTGATTATTAGGATTTGAATTAATAAGTTTAAAGGACATTTATACCCTTTAGGCTTTAATATAAACTTTCTAGCTTTTTATATTTAATTACAAACAAGGCATCCTTCATCATAACCATTAATCTAACGGCTCAAAAAACTACTCTCGCTTCTTGTAAATAAAGTACTTCTCGCATGAACAGGGCCGGCCCAAGCCATGTGCAGCCTGGGCTTGGGCCCAGGGCAGCAAAATAAAGAGGGCATCGGTTTTTATGATCAATTTATCATATAGTAGGTTCATTTAGGTTATAAAACCACAACCAGATATCCATATCACTATATCATATTCAATCCATAAGACTCTATCCATCATCAAACTCTTAAGTCTTAATGGCAACAGGTGATCAACGATTGAGGGCAACGAATTACGAGGCGTTGCGTCAACTGCGAGGTGACGAAGCGAGGACAAAGAGGCGATACCATCATCAATGAGTCGGAGTCATTTGGAGTTCTCAAGGCATGATTCACAAACCGTCTTGTTTAGAGAGGGAAGAAATTGATTACACAAGTTAGGGCTGTGAACATTTTGAAGTTGAAATCTAAATCGAGTATCATTGTTTCTCTATTTTTTGAAATTGAACTCGGAATTGTATTCGTGAAGGGGTGAATCGGTCGGTCATCTAGAGGTCTTGGCGTCTTGCAATTGAATTTTGTTTCTTACTTCGTTAGTACTCGTGAATCTCAGAATCTGTGGGACTGGGGATGTAGGGCAAATTGCATTTTGCAAACAGTGAAACAGTATCTGATTTAGTCGATTTGCCATTTGTCCATCTACCTGTTAGATTGTGGAGACATGAAGGAGTAGGTGGCCAACAATATTTTTCACGTTTACGTATATTTTCTGCTTTTGACCAATGTACATGTTTTTCTCCTTAAATGATGGAGACATGTTTTCTTCCTTTGATTTTTTTGCCATACACATTTTCTTATATATTTGTATGTTGTGTCTGTAAGAATATAAAGAGCATAAAGCAGAAGACAAAAAAGAAGAAAAGAAAACACAGATAAGATAAATAGTGAGGTAGTTTTTTTTGTGCAGAGCCTTTTCTTTGGCAGCCAAAAGTGAGTGATACATATTGTGATTGATCGGATTTCAAGTGCAGTTTTAGCCTTGAAGGATTGTAATTTTTCTTTGGTGTTAATATATCCCTCTCTCTTGTATGCCCGTAGATGTAGGTCAGATTGACTGAACCACATTAAATATTGTGTTTAGACTTTACAGTTTCACATTTGCAGAATTCTCAGTTTTATTTCACGTATTTTACCGAAATTCGTTTTATCGGTTTTTTGTCTGAAGTTTCTTAACTTGTTGTTTATACCCAACAATTGGTATCAGAGCTATGGATGAAGATGAGAAAGTTAAGATCGACAAATTCGAAGGTCATGATTTCGGATTTTGGAAGATGCAAATGTAAGATTATCTCTATCAGAAAAAGTTACATGAACCGCTGTCTGGTATTAAACCAGAAAATATGTCGCAAGCTGATTGGGATCTGTTAGATCGACAGACTCTTGGTGTAGTCAGGTTGTCCTTGACGAAAAATGTTGCGTATAACATTGTCAATGAGAAGACAACGTTTGGGCTGATTAAAGCTTTATCTAACATGTATGAAAAACCATCAGCTGCGAATAAAGTTTTCTTGATTCGGCAGTTAGTAAATTTGAAGATGAAGGAAGGTGACTCGGTGACAGATCATGTAAATGAATTCAATTCAATCATCTCAAGATTACTAAATACTGAAGACGGAGGAAGAAAGACCAACAAAGGGAGTGGTGGTAGAGGAAAATCGAAGTCGAGAAAGAGAAGTTAGTCAAAGAACAGGAATGATATTACCTATTGGAACTACAAAGAGAAAGGTTACCTATTGGAACTACAAAGAGAAAGGTTATTTCATGAATAATGTGCCCAAAATCTTTGGCAGATAAAGGCAAGAAGGAAATAAAAGTGGCAGCAGATTCTGATGATGATACTCTCATTTGTTGTGTCGAAAACTCAACAAAATTGTGGATATTGGATTCTGGTGCATCGTTTCATGCTAGTTATTCCAGAGATGTAATGAAAAATTTCAGACAATATAGTGGGAAGGTCAAACTAGCAGACAACAAGTGTATGGATATTATTGGTATTGGGGATGTGGTCCTCAAGACGACTTTGGGTACGAATTAGATTTTGAAGAATGTCAAGTTCATTCTAGACCCGAAGAGGAAGTTAATATCAGTGGGGGCAACTTGACGATGATGGTCACCATGTTACATTTGGTAACTATCAGTGGAAGGTAACAAAGGGAAACTTAGTCATTGAAAGAGGTCATAAGTGGGGTACACTTTATATGGTAGAAGTTTTAAATGCTAAACAACACGCTGTTGAAAAAGTTGGGGCATCCATTCTATGGCACCAAAGGATTGGACATATGAGTGAGAAGGGAATACAGATACTAGTCTCCAAAGGAAGAATACTAGATCTAAAGACTTTGACAGGTGATTTTTGTGAACCATGCGTTCTGGGTAAACAGAAGAAGGTCACTTTCTCTAAGATAGGTCATCCGCCCAAGTCCAACAAGTTACAGTTAGTACATTCAGATGTTTATGGTCCTACTTCAGTTTCTTTAGTGGAAGGATCCCGGTATTACGTTACTTTCATTGACGTCTGTACGTGGAAGGTTTGGGTTTATTTCTTGAAGCATAAATCTGAAGTTTTCAGTGTTTTTAAGAAATGGAAAGCTATTGTAGAGAATGAAACAAACTTGAAGATAAATTGTTTTAGATCAGACAACGGGAGAGAATACAGTAGCAAAGAATTTGTTGATTACTATGCTGAACAAGGAATTAGTGTAACACCCACCGGCTTAGTAGGATTAAGGTAATTAAGTTGAATTACTTTAATTAATTAGTTGATTATTTGATTTATGTGTTTAATTAATTTAGTTAATTGAATTGTGTAAATAATAAAATAATTGAGTTTTGTGTGAGTGGGTTGTGAGGTGTCGGTTTTGACACCTACACACCACAAACATTGCCACCTAATTTTCATTACATGCAAAATAGAAAGGTGTAAGTGTGTGTTTGTGTTGTAACCTTCGGCCGAGAGAACAAAGAAAGGAAGAAGAAGAATTGAACTCGATATTGTTGATCTTGAATTGTTCTAATTGATTAACTGGAGTATTCTGAATCATCTAAGAGGTTAGATTGCTGAAACAATGTGTTAATTGTTGTTAGTTCGGTTTTATATGTTTAATAATGAGAAAACCGATTGAATGCTTTAATTGATGAATTCATGATCTAGGATGTATGCATGTTAGTAATTTATGTTAGATTGTGAACAATACATGTTTAGAATGATTCTGGAAAACATAGATGTATTGCATGCTTAAAATCAGATTGAAAATCGAAGTTAGAACGATTTTGAATGTCTCGGTTTTCTTAAGTATGAATCAGTCGGATTTTGAGTTTGAATGGATCGGAATTGGTGAATACCGAGTATTTCTATCGGAATTGGTTGAAAACCGAGAGAACTGAACTGTGGCCTTAACTTTTATCGGAATTGATATTACCGGGATTTGATTCACTCGGTATTTTACTTTTATCGGAATCCTATTCTATCGGATTGTATATATACTCGGTATATGAACTATGCCTTAACATTTCATCGGTATTTGCTATATTCTCGGAATTCCATTTACTCGGTATGTGACAATTTCTCGGGATCTTAGTTACTCGGAATTGAAGTGATCGGTATTGCCTTTTCTCATATTGTGCATTGTATCGGAATCCGATTATATCGAAATTGCCTTTACTCGGATTTGCCTTTGCTCGGAATTGGTTTATCGGATTTCATGTTTTATCGGATTTGAACTTATCTGGGATTTGGTTTGATCGGATTTGACTTTATCGGAATTCTGGTTTGATCGGAATTCTAATTTCCCTATGCTCGGAATTTGAAAGTTAGGAGGAATCTGATTAAAGATCAACTCTTTGATGATTTGAAGATAAACATGAATTGTATATCCAGTGTGGCCATGGCTTGTGAAAGGAATGCATGAATTGCCTAAGCTAAGGAGTTGGATGAATTCACTGAATTACAGTTTGTAAAGGGTAATAGTGAATTACTGTATATTGTTTGAATATACATGAGTTGATATGTACTTGTGATTGTATGTACATATGTGTTTGATTATAGTATTGTGCTTATTGTGTGTTGATTAAGCAAATACTAACTGTTAGTTGTTGTTCAGGTGGGGACAAGACTCAGTAGTTGAGAAAAGACTGAGTTGCCTGAATTTTTTGAAGATATCGGTGAGTGGATATATATCTTGGATGTATGTGATATATCACCTGATTGTTGCTCTTTGAGATGTATTCTCTTGTTGACTGTATATATACATGTTGTTGTGGAGATCAGCTTGGCGGTAGTTATTCAGCTGGGCCTTGGTTTAGAGATGTACAGTATATCAATCGTCTTGATAGCATTTGTTGTAATCAAGAGGTGCTAATACTGTTGTCTGTGGTAACTAGGCTATCGGTAGACCTTGGTTTTGGCCGACCTTGGTTGTAGGTTCTGCAGAACCGCCGGTTCTCTTGTTTGTTTGAGCATTGTTGGTTTGGGCTTTATGCCTTGTATGTTTGTGATATCTATTCTCTCACTTAGCTTTGTGCTAATCCCCTACTGTTGAACTCTTTTACAGGATATTCCTGGTCAGTGGAAGATAGAGGTGTAACTGGAATTGTGGACTGATCATACTCTGATATTGAAAGTGTTTTTGTACAGAGCCTGTTTTTATTAGTAACACTGTGGTAGTTTTGTAAAGTTAATCAGCAAAGTTATACTTACAATATATATATATATATATATATATATATATATATATATATGTAATTATGTCATTAACTTCCGCGCGTATTACAAATTTGTGTTTTAGAAAATACAGTGTTACAATTAGAATGCAGAAGACGGTTCCAAAGACACCTTAGCAGAATGGAGTAGCTGAGAGGAAAAACCGAACACTAAACAAAAGGGCTAAAAGCATGAGGCTGCATGCAGGTTTACCCAAGGTGTGCTGGGCAGATTCGGTCAACACAGCTGCATATTTAATCAACAGAAGACCCTCGGTCCTCATAGGGTTAAGATTCCAAAAGAGGAATGGCAAGGTCGGGAGATTTCGCTCAAACACTTGAAAGTTTTTGGTTGTATCTCGTATGTCAAAGTTAAAGACTCGGAGTGAGACAAGCTAGGGCCAAGGCAAGAAAGAGCGTCTTTATAGGTTACGGGTTGGATGACATGGGATACCGCTTCTGGGATAACGAGAACAAGAAAGTTATCAGAAGCCGGGATGTGGTGTTCAACGAGAATGCTCTATATAAGGATAAGTTTATAAAAGGATCAGGCTGTAGTAAGAAACCAGAAAAGAAAGATCAAGTTGAGTTAGAAGAAATCTCAAATGACGACAATATAAAACCTATCAATACTCTAGAGATAGGTGAAGGTTCAGGAAGCAGTAGGAGCTGTGATATATATTAAGATAGTGGGAGCACAGATGCTAGTAGTTCAGAGGATGAGATTGCAGATGATGCAAAAACTATAACTCCTACTGTTCATAGATCTACTAGAGTATGAAGACCTACAGTCAGGTATTCTCTGTCAGCTAATTATTTGCTGCAAACAGAGAATGGTGAACCTGAGTCTTATCAGGAGGCCCTGAGGATGAAAGATTCCATGCAATGGAAAAGGGCCATGAAAGACGAGTTGAGCTCACTTGACAAGAACCACATTTGGTCCTTGGTTAAGCTCCCGACAGGAAAGAAAGCACTGCAAAACAAATAGGTGTTTCGGGTTAAGGATGAGATTGATGGCACACAAAGATACAAGGTAAGGTTAGTGGTCAAGGGGTTCCAATGGAAGAGATGGATTGATAATTTATTATAATGAGATTTTCTCTCCGGCTGTTAAGATGACTACAATCAGAACAGTCTTGGGTAATGTAGCCTCTGAAGATCTCCATCTAGAGCAGCTAGATGTGAAAACAGCTTTTCTCCATGGCGACCTGAAAGAAGACATCTACATGACACAACCAGAGGGTTTTCCCACAACTAGCAAGGAAAATCTGGTGTGCAAGTTAAAGAAAAGTCTGTATGGATTAAAGCAAGCTCCAAGACAGTGGTACTTGAAGTTTGATAGCTTCATGCAAAGGAGTGTGTATCACAGATGTGAGATGGATCATTGTTGTTACTTGAAGAAATTTAGCTCCTCATATATCATCCTGTTATTGTATGTTGATGACTTGTTGATCGCGACATGCAAGAAATCAACAAGCTTAAGAAGCAGTTGTCTAGAGAGTTCAAAATGAAGGACCTAGGAGCTGCTACGCAAATATTTGCATGAGCATAGCTAGGAACAGAGTTACTGGTACACTTAAACTTTCACAAACTAAATACATCAACAAAGTTGTAAAAAAGTTTAACATGGCGGATGCGAAAGCCAGAAGTATACCTTTGAGTAGTCAATTAAAACTCTCAAAGAAGCAATCCCCAAAGACTGAAGAAGATAGAGAAAATATGGCTAAAGTTTCTTACGCGTCAGCAGTTGGCAGTTTGATGTATGCAATGGTTTGCACCAGGCCAGATATTGCTCATGTAGTGGAAGTTGTTAGCAGGTTTATATCTAATCCGAGTGAAAAGCATAGGGAGGCGGTTAAATGGATGTTACGCTACTTGAAAGGAACAATAGAGGTTGCCTTATGTTTCAAAAGAAAGGGGGTCGTCTTAGAAGGTTTCACTGATGCAGATTTGGGAGGATGCTCAGATTTTGGCAAAAGCACTACGGGTTATGTATTCACAATTGGAGATACAATAATCAGTTGGATGTCCAGGTTACAGAATAGTGTTTCTTTCTCTACTACAGAAGCAGCGTATATGGCAATTGCAGAAGAAGCCAAAGAGCTTATATGGTTGATGAACTTCCTATTAGAGCTTGGAATGCAGCAAGAGGATTGTGTATTGCATTGTGATAACTAAAGTGCAGTTCATCTAGCCAAGAATCTAGTGTTTCACAGTAGAATGTAACACTAGGTACAAAGAATCCAGCAGATATGTTTACCAAGGTGGTTACCGTAGAAAAGTTGAAGCTTTGCATGGCTTCAACTGCCCTTCCAGAAAAAAGAGGAAAGTGGTAGGCAGAAAATGAGAGCGATGATTACGGAAAGGTGCAAGAGTAAGTTGTTCAAGTCTCCAAGTGGGAGATTGTTAGATTGTGGTTACATGAAGGAGTAGGTGGCCAACAATGTTTTTCATGTTTACGTATATTTTCTTTTATTGACCATACCTTGAAATCAAATGCATGTTTTTCTCCTTAAATGTGGAAAATGTTTTCTTCCTTTGACATTTTTGCCATACACATTTTCTTATATATTTGTGTGTTGTGTCTGTAAGAATATAGAGAGTAAAAAGTAGGAGACAAAGAAGAAGAAAAGAAAACACAGATAAGATATTTAGTGAGGTAGTTTCTTTTGTGCAGAGCCTTTTATCTGGCAGCCAAAAGTGAGTAATACATATTGTGAGTGATCAGATTAAGTGCAGTTCTAGCCTTGAATGATTGTAAGTTTTCTTTGATGCTAATAAATCTCTCTCTCTCTCTCTCTCTCTCTCTCTCTCTCTCTCTCTCTCTCTCGTTTGCCTATGGACATAGGTCAAATTGACCGAACCACGTTAGAAATTATGTTTAGACTTTACAGCTTCTCATTTGCAGAATTCTTAGTTTTATTCCGCGTATTTTTCCGAAATTCGTTTAATCTATTTTTTGTCTGAAGTTTCTTAACTGGTTGTTTAAACCCAACACTACCAATAATCGACTATGATTAGGTTTGTCTCTTTTTATCTAGTAGACTAGTATCTGATTTAGTCGATTGCTCATTTGTTTGGTTTGAAAATTTGATTGTTTCAAGCATTTAAATGGAACTTTCTTCACTTCATTTTGAAAAACAGATAAATACAACCAATGACATTAATTTAAACAATAAGAAAAAGATTGCAAAGAGAAGGGCAGCAGACAAAAGAAGATTGATTACATTGATCACAATGATAAGGTTCTATCTTTCTAACATTAAGTATAACTTAATTTGTACTACTATATTTCTTTTATTGCTTAATGCTTAGTTAGTTAGTTGTTTGATTTCATGTGTGTTTAGTTTAATTTCTTGATTGCTTAGTTGTTTGATCTCATGATTACTTGGTTTGATTTCTTGATTGTTTAGTTGTTTGTTTTGTTGCTCGTTTAGTTGTTTGCTTTGTTGATTGTTGTCTTTTTCATATGTCGTGAAATTCATAGATGGGTGCATTTTTATCACATTTTACACGGGACATCCAAAATCCACACACACACACACACACACACACACATATATAATATAGAAATTGGAGCAACAAAGACCCCCTCTTAAACATAGTCCACAAAGTCTCATTCGGTCATTCCTGGCCGTTAGATCGATCAAATCAATGATTAAGATCTATAATAACATTATTGTAAATAAGTAAACAATTATAAGATTTAATTAAAGAAGGAAGGATATTATGGTCAAAGCTCCCTATTTTTTAATATTTTTTACCCCTTAGATCTTTAAATGACCATAACTATTTCAATTTTTTGAATTTGAGAAAAAAAATTATACCAATCTTTTAATTTTTTAATCCTCTTTCAAATGAGACCACTCTTCCTATATTTCTCGGAAAAAAAAATTCGACGAAAATGACGAAATTCATCATTTTCGTCACCTACTGTTATATCACCTAACAACAGGTCCCAAAAATGATAAATTTTGTCATTTTCATCATTTTCATCACCTGCTGTTACATGATATATAAGGGGACACGAAAATGATTAAAATGACGAAATTTTTATCATTTTCGGAACCTGCTATTTAGGTGATATATAATGGGACACGAAAATAATGAAAATGACGAAATTTATCATTTTCGTCATCTGCTGTTAAGTTATATAGAAGGGGCAACCGAAAATGATAAATTTTGTCATTTTCATCATTTTTGAGACCTGCTGTTTAACTGATATATAAGGGGGGACACAAAAATAATGAAAATGACGAAATTTTATCATTTTCGTCACTTGCTGTTAGATGATATACAAGGGGCACGAAAATGATAAATTTCGTCATTTTCATCATATTCGGGACCTGCTCTTTAAGTGATATATAAGGGGGCCACGAAAATGACAAAAATTACGAAATTTATCATTTTCGTCACCTGCTGTTACATGATATATAAGGGGAACGAAAATGACAAATTTTGTCATTTTTTGTCATTTTCGGGACCTGCTGTTTAAGTGATATATAAGGGGACACGAAAATGACGAAAATTCATCATTTTCTTCACCTGCTGTTAGGTGATATATAAAGGGCAGCCGAAAATAATAAATTTCGACATTTTCATCATTTTCGTGCCCTTGTATATCATGTAACATCACAGCAGGTGACGAAAATGATAAATTTCCTCATTTTCATCATTTTCGGGACCTGCTGTTTAAGTGATATATAAGGGGACACGAAAATGATGAAAATGAGAAATATATCATTTTCGTAAAAAAAAAATTCAGAAATATAGGAAGAGTGGTCTCGTTTGAAAGAGGATTAAAAAATGAGAAGATT
Organism: Pulicaria dysenterica; assembly: GCA_947179395.2. Lineage (NCBI taxonomy): Eukaryota > Viridiplantae > Streptophyta > Magnoliopsida > Asterales > Asteraceae > Pulicaria > Pulicaria dysenterica. The sequence continues at coordinate 71,080,336 of OX359288.1, read as the reverse complement.
GGTATATTTTTTTTTGCTCAAATTCAAAAAATTGAAGTAGTTACGGTCATTTAAAGATTTAAGGGGTAAAAAAATAGGTTTTTTAGACGGCTGGAACTTTGCATGGGTTTTTTGATTAAATTATTAATTTCCCATCTTGCCCTTTTAGATGAGTGGCTGAGATTGAGACTTTGAGATTTTTGTTTAGGGGGGGGGGTTTCTATTGAACCTAACCCTATATATATATATACTGTTCTAACGAGAATTGTTTTTCGTACGAGAACAGCGAGAACCAATCTTAGCGCTTGATTAAACTTAATCAATGACTAAGATTTATTGGCAGCTCATTAAAGCTTCATTAATGACTCATTAATGACATATTAATGAGGGTTATTTCGGAAAAATCAAGCCACACAAATTAATGACGGCTCATCCGGACACAATTCACGGTTGGGTAAATATATAAATTACCAAAATACCCTTATTAATGAGTAATTAATAGCATTAAAAACAGTTTTCGCAGTTCTCGTACGAAAAACAGTTCCGTTTGAACTTTTGCATATATATATATATATATATATATATATATATATATATATATGAAAAATGATATCATCCTACTTCATCATGTTACTCACTACAAGATGACATGTGGAGATCTACTAATTATTTTTTCTCATCTCATCTATTGATATTGACACTTGTATTAATCTTGTAAGTACCAAGATAAATAAAAAGAAAATGTAAGAGGATATATTAATTTTGTGAGTAAATTTTAGGAGTTAGTTATAATAAATGACGAGGCTTTGAGCTGGGAATATAACAAATCAAGATTTGTAATCCCTTGGTCTCCAATTTATTGTCAATATATTAATAAGAAAAACACATATTTAAACATACTTATAATTAATGTGATGTTTAATTTATACTATATCATTTTTAATCTTACATTTAAGACAGACGCTCATAAATGCGTAATAATATTGTTTCATATATATATAAATCAGATAAAATAAAAAAAGAATTAAAGTAAAAAGAGTAGGAAGAAATATGGGTCTGACACGTGTCATAACCAATAAAAATTAAAAGAAGGTTAAAATTGGAAGTTTGAAAAAATTCTCTCCCCTCATTTCCCACTACCCCACGTCTGTCAAACGACATTTACAACCCCATTCCTCAATCGCAAACCCTAATCCCATCGAAAATAATCCTGGGCTGCCCATGAGTCGCCGAGATATACAAACCCACGCCGCCTGAGCCTCCTCCGCGCTACGCCGTCGACTCACCGCTGTGCGCTTCGTACCAGTCACCGCTGTCGAGTCCGCCGTTGACTCACAACAATTCGTCGACGAAAAATTGCTTCATAACCGCTGTCGAGTCTGCATCATCTGCCGCTGCATCATCCGCCGACTGTATTCATCCTCCGCCGCTCCTATGATGTCGCCGCTCCATCGATTTTTGGTTTCTGTTGGTTGGGAGATACCAATATAGGCTTGTGCATCAGAATTTAATTGCCAATCCCTGATTTCATCGATCCCAGATCTCCGCGCCACATATTAGGGCTTTGCCATCTGTTATGTCGTCGTCGACCACCACAACCAGCGAAACTACTTGTGATGCTGTCTCCGACCACCGTCCCCAGCGAACCTACCTGTGAGTTGTCGATGCACATTCCTAGATCTGAACGGTTTGTGTAACACCGTACTTTTTAAACATATACTTTACTGCACGCGGAAGCTAATTTCATAAAATTATCTTAATTACATAATAGATACAAAAAGATTTAACTTGTTTGATGTACAAAGACCTATACAGTGTTAATACAAAAACAGGCTTTTTCAAAAACTTGACATCAGAGTGAGGTCTGTCCATATTCCCAGCCCAAAGCATCCAGATCACCTCAGAGGATCTGCAAAACAATCTAGTGGGGAATTAGCACAAAGCTAAGCGAGGGAATAAATATCTAAACATACACAAGGCAAACATGCCTAAACCAAATAGCTCATGAATCCCAGGAGAACCGGCGGTGTTGCAAGCACCTACAACCAAGGTCTGCCAAAACCAATGTTTACCGATAGCATTGCTAACATGGATAACAGTACCAGCCCCCTTGAGTACCACAACGGTACTGCAAGGTCAGATACTGTAAATCCCCCAAGCAATAGGCCCAACATCATACTGATCTCCAAATTAACATGTATATACAATCCAAACAAAAGCATTCCAAATAGGATATCATATCCTGTATATCCGAAGATATAAATCCACTCACCAAAGTCTTCAAAACCTTGGCACACTCAGATGACTAAATTAATCTAGGCCGGGTAAGAGGGTGTTACAATTTGCTATGATGTATTCATATTTTTTCTGAAATCATCTTTTTTCATCTTTTTTTTCCAATGGAAGTTGTTCATTGGAAGTTTTGGTTATTTGTGTGCATAACACTGGATGCACCTTAATAATTGTGCATCTTATGTATCATATAATCATTCATTAATTTTATATGTATGAGGTTTCAACTTCTGTTAATTTTCATATGAATCAGATTCTGTTACTGTTTGCCATTCTTCTGTTGCTATTCATCGTGAAGATTTTTTTGTGCATCAAAGTTCAAGAACCGATGAATGTACTGATGTACAATTCTTAATTTTGAATCATTAACTTTCAGACGCTACAGTTGATGGTGGTTTAATAATTGAAAGACTATTATGCCCTTTAGTATATTTGTTTGTTATTAATATAAAAAGAAAAAAAGTCACTTTTTTAGGAATCAAGATTTCAAGACAGAAGAGGGATGGCTGGATATGGTGTAATAACAAGGAAGGTGGCTACTCAGTTAAGACAACTACAACTTACTTGGAGAGACTGTTCTTTCCACCTCAACAGGATCTTGAACAAACGTTTTGGCATAAGGCATCATCGAAGAAAGTCAACATCTTTTGTTGGAGGCTGTGCAGGAAGAGACTTCCGGTGAGAGTAAATTTATCAAACAGAGGAGTAGACTTACCTTCCATACTTTGTCCACGATGCGAGGTCGGTTTGGAAACGGTGGAACATGCTGGTTCAATTGTCCCATCATTAAACAAATATGGAAAGCTGTTTACAACTGGTGGCAGGTTCCATTCGAAGATGCGGAATCACTAACTCAAATCGAAAAAGATGCTGATGGCGTATTAACCAAGGATGGAAATCTTCTTTGGTCTATAATCACAAGGTTAACGGCATACAAGATATGGAAGAGTAGGAACTGTTTAATTTTTTACAACAAAAACAACGTGGCGGATCTAATGTTCCAGATTCAAGTGTTGGGTTTCTAGCGAATGAACGTAACTCTGAAGAAAGATAAAAACTAAATTGGCCGACTTGGTTAACGTTTCCAAATACTTTACGAATTACTTGATCACAGATTTGAGACTTTCATATACCATTTGTTATAGTGCTAAATGAAGCAATAGGCTTCAGTTATTACAGTAACAAATAGGTGTTGTTGGCAAACTCCATGCCCTATGGAGTCACTGCTTTAGAACTTGGTTTTGGTGTTGTAAATAATCCATTCAATATATATATAAGTTTGCCTTTCAAAAAATATAAGTGACCACGAAAGATGATAATCATAAAAGTGTGAGAGAAAAGTACCAATTATCTTGCTGCTCGTTTTTCCCAGCATCCTATGAAAATCTTTTCTCTTTGATTTTAACTTCCACAATTCGAATGATTCTTGCAAGAGTATATAGATCCAAATTATAAGGGAGCTATAGAAAAAAATATAGGGGGTGTTTTTATAAATTATATATTTATATTTAATTAATGTATATAATTGTATATGTTTGTAGTTTTTCTTTTATAACTTTTACTGTATAGTGATTGGTATAAATATAATTATATATTTATGATCGTCTCGTTTTTATCTACGCTTTGATATAAATTTTACTGTAATGACACAAAATTTAAAAAGTATTATATTTATTAGTAAAAAGTATATTTCATAACCATTAAAAATGAGTTATTATGTTTAAGTTTGTGTTTAAAATGTAGTAATCTTTTTCTAAATGAGAATATGTATTTTTCTTGATTATCTTCTTTATAAAACCATAAACTAATGAACATATTTATGGTTATTTTCATGTTATGAATCACTAAATCAGTAATACTTTTTAATGAGGTATTTTTTACTTAGAGTATATGATAATATATCTACAACAGATTAGTGAGGCATAATAACTTCTATGGGATAATTTATGTTTGTGAATATTTAAATCAATTATCTTTTTCATTGACATAATCATATAACGTTAAACTCTCGATCTGTTTTTCGATGCCAATGATTTCATAACAAAATATTGATTAAAATGCGAGGTTTTAATAAACACAATATTTGTAAGTAATTAACCGCCAGAGTTTTGCGTATCAAAAATAAGATGTTATTATAAGCTAATGAGGTGATTTATGTATTCGTTTTGATTTATAATTTGGATTTTATGTGATAACTGAGAGAAATTAAGGCGAAATTATATTTTAAAATAATCGCTAAGATTTTAAAATTAAGAAGTATTATTTATTTATATGTAGATCTTTGACTAACATTTTATTAAAATACTATGTTTTTTATAATTATACTTTGATTAAAAAATAATTATGACCAATCATGTATCACGTGAATGTACAAATGAAGAGGTTGAACACATAAATATGATATCGATGAACATCTTTTTGATCTCAGTTGTTTTTAAGAGAGTAATTTTGCTCTAACAAATGAAGAGGTTGAACATAAAAATGATTACATGGTACCAATGTTAAACACTATGAAGGTATTATATTCGGGTTCAGATAATATATGTTAAGGACTTAAGGTGAACTTCCATATCATTTTTTAAGAAACACACCAAACATACTTAATTCTCTCAAGGTTTCATCTTTGTGACGATTATAGTAACTTAACAAATGAAATTATATCTTTAGTATACAAGGAAATACTTTTGAACATTCATTAAATATGTTGTTTTATTAGTTATTAATTCTTTGAATATGATTTTGTTTGTTTTTATTATTTTATATATTTTATTTATGCTTTATTACGTGTTAAATGTTCTAGTTTTTTAAAGTTTACTCCGTGTGTGCACGGATCATTCCACTAGTTATGAATAAACCGTCATGGTAAAAATGGTCATGAAACAAATGGTTGTCACCTAGAATTAATTGTTTTGTTAGAATTAATGGTTGTCACCTAGAATTAATTTATTAGTGTTACTTAATTATTTTGTTTAGAGAGCACGTGTTGTTAAAAAGATTGCCAACAAGATTAAATTTATGTTTAATAGGTGTTTTTATGCCTTCAAAGCTCTTTCTAAAATAACCTTTTTACTGTTAAAACAATTATTTTAGAAAAAAACATCATAATGAGAGAGATAGTAATTCCAAGTCAAACTATAAGTGCTACTCCCTGTCTCCCATATTAATCGGTCAAAGTAACACACCACTGACCCATGACTCTCTACTATTTGTTTACTTCAATAACTAATCAAATACTAAATTACGTAAATAATAAGACTCCTAAATTACTAATTAATTAAATACTAAAGTACTACTAAAAAAACTCCATCTATTAATCAAGATTAAATCCAACAATCACCCCCATAATCTTGATTCATTTCTTCATCAAAGTAATGCCGGCTCATCATCATCTCGAGTCAAATCAGCCACTTCTTCCTTCGGTTCTTGCTTGGGACACTCATATGCATAGTGCCCATATTCTTGACAATTATAACACTTGATATATCTTTTATCCCGATACGCACCTTGTTCCATTCGGTCTTCATTTGATTGAAACCGCCCACCTCGACCTCTACCAAAACCGCGACCCCTTCCTTGACCACGACCTCGCCCTCGTCCAAATTGATCATGATCGAATTCACCACGTTTACTTCTCTCTTTCCAATCCTCCTTTGAAAGCAACAACTTGTTTTGAAAATCATCCTCCACATCAAGATCTTTGATCCTATCTTCATATGCCTTCAACCTTCCCACGGCTTCCTCGAGTGACATAGTCTCTATCTCCGGGTATTGTTCAATAGAAACTACAATTTGTAAAAACTTCTTAGGCACCGAGTTAAGTAATTTTCTTACCAAAATCTCGTCTTCCAAAGTTGACCCGAGACTCTTAAACTTTGTAGCAATCCCACTAAGTTTGCCCGAAAACTCATCAATCGACTCCTTCTCATCCATCTTCAACATCTCAAGCTCGGTTCTAAGAGTTTGAAGCCTTGCCTTTTGAACTCTTTCGGCTCCCAAAAACCGCACACGAAGCGCTTCCCACACATCTTTAGCTTCCTTATACTTTGCCACTTGAAGTAACACGTCTTCGGGTAAGGTTTGAAACACGAATGCTCTTGGCATTAAGTTCATCTTAGTTGAGACCGCTCCTCCCGTTACTGGATCAATAGCTTCCCACAAACCGTATGCTTGTAGGATCGACTCCACCATAATCGACCAACTCGTATAGTTTGTCGATGTTAACTTTGGACATTGCAATGGTATGCTACTACCTTGGTTACTCGCGGTTACAACCGGGCCTGCTCCACCGGAACTCGACATCGTGTCTTCTCATTTTCTTGTTTTTTTTCTCACACAATATCTTCACCACACAGGTTGCTTCTCTCGATCACACAGATCACTTTCTTCTTGGTTTCACACAGAAAACTTGCAGCTCTCTATCGTCTTCTTCGCACGAACTCGGCCTCACAGAGATCTTCTCCTTGATCACACAGATCTTCTTCTTATCTGTTTCACACAGAAACTTTTATGTACTTCAGTTGTCTTCTTCACATGCTTGGTTCACAAAGAACCTCCCTCACAAAATGAGCCCCTTAGCTCTGATACCAAGTGTTGGAAAATCAGAGCACAAAAGAAACTCTCAAACTCTCGTGAATGTTTTTAAAAGAAAATCTGATGAAGAAAGGAACAAACTACGTACCGGACTATTTGTAGACAATAAACCCACATATCATTTTCAACTCAAACTATAAGTGCTACTCCCTGTCTCCCATATTAATCGGTCAAAGTAACCCACCACTCACCCATGACTCTCTACTATTTGTTTACTTCAATAACTAATCAAATACTAAATTACGTAAATAATAAGACTCCTAAATTACTAACTAATTAAATACTAAAGTAATACTAAAAAAACTCCATCTATTAATCAAGATTAAATCCAACAATGAAGTATATATTAAATCATTTTGGTGTTTAGAGTTGTACTTTTTGAAAATATAATTCACCGATCAAGGTTGCTAAACTAAACATCATCAACTATTATGAAATTACAGATGGATGATAGATTTTTAGATGTCTTCACTCTTCAACATATGCCAGAAGCTCTTTATCCTTCTGAAAAAGAGCCATTTCTGCTTCTTTTAAGTGCACTATTGCTTCAATACCATCTCCACGCGGAGTATCAAGCAGAAAAACAAAATTTCCATCCACACTTCCGCTTCGTATTATTACTTGCACAGGCTTTCCCCAACCAAAATCTACCTGGTAAAGTGGAAGTCTACATAAACTCGAAATCACGTAAGTTCGAATTCGATCATCCATTAACGACTGCCAAGAGTTTGCCATTCTTTCACCTACTTCTTCTGCATCTCTTACTCCTTGAACCTCCATTCTATCTTTCCTCAAACCAGTAATCACCTTGTTCAATTCAATTTGACTAGAATCCATCATCTTTGCAGTTACCACTGCAAATAGGTTGCCTGCACCGAACTCAGGGAAATTTGCATTGGTTTTTCCCCTCAAGTTCACCATTTGATGCAAGTTTGATGGATAGAAAGAACCTGATTTAGTTGTGGCTGCCCCCGTTGCACATTTAAAAAGAAGAGATGTCAATGATTCGACCCGAGTTGAGTTCAATGGAGTTGTATCCATGGCGTTGATCTTGTTCTTAAGCTCATTCAGTTTTGAATTAGGGAACACAAAACTCCTTGTTTCATACTTAACTCTGCGTGATTCCACTGGTTTGACCTCTGGGATGTCAATGTTACTTTTGGAGGAAGAAAACGAACCTGCAGGATTCATTGGCGATCCACTGCCTGTAGCAGAGTGTTGGGTCAATCGGTATTGTTCATGGGTGTCATCCAACACAGAGGCCCAATCATTGATAAACTTGACCATCGTGAACCCATCAGCGATCTTGTGCGATATGGACACAGCCATTGCAGCGCCACCACAGGCGAAATGGTTAAGCTGGACCGCAGCCACACAAGGGCCAGTTGGGTTAACTGCACAGCCAAGAGCATCAGGAATGAGTTGGTCCAAGGTTTCGTCATGCTCTTTCTTGAGAGTGAAATCATCAAGTCGGCTATCAATAGAAGCTTCAAAGAACTCAACTCCTTGGTCATTACAGTCAATGGAAGGTGCAGAAGGTGTTAGTAATCTACCTGCAAATGGATAATATTGTGTTAAACACCGTGATAACGACTTCTTGAGGATGCTAATATCACTATTAGTGTTGTAATTTTTGTAGAAGAAAACTAACGGCAAGTGAACGTTGGGAGCAAAGTAATCAATGGATGAAAGATTATGAGTTTTGAGGTGGGGAGGTGTTGGGGAAGATGGTTTAATGGTTTCTTGAGATATGATGGTGTGAAGTTGTCTAATCCTCCCAAATCTTTGGATCTTTGCCATGATCATGTTCATTACTGATGACAAGATTGCAAGTAACACAAAGATATATTGAAATATATATGCATAGTATGAGACTATATATACACACCAATTAATAATCGGTGGGGTTTTTTATTTGAATGTTTATCTAGTTAACACACTTGCTTGTATAAAATTGTACGTAATATTCTATTGCATGAGGTAAGTTGAGCTTCTAAATGGAGATATAAAAAAGTGCATTAATACCAGATCGATCTTAGAAGGATCATGCACATGGTTTTATTTTATTAGTTAAAGGTTAAGTAAAGGTCGGTACGTGCATTGAATATGAATGAAAAAGTCAACTTGTTTATTCACTTAGGACGATAGGTAAGACTTACCTAGAGCCATATCATTCTCCTTCCCTTACCTTTTTTCTTTACCCAATTTCAAGTTATACTTTATCTTTTCTTACCCAATCTTTTTTCAATTTTTTTATTCTTTTTTTATTTTAACAAATAATCAATTATATAAATAATATAACTCATTAATTAAATTAATTTAAAATTCAAACATTACTAAAAATTAAAATTACATAATATAAACTTATAAAAACAAACTTTCTTAAAAAATACATATTTTTTAACTTAAAAATTAAACCCTCATTTGGATCCATATTCTTTGAAGAGTAAAAAAAAATAAAACCTTAAGAGTGAAAGAGAGTAGAAGAGATAAAATGTTGTGGTTTTAAAATGATAAAAAGGGGAGTATTTATAGAGGGAGTTTGGGTAAATTAATTAAGTTAAAAAAAAACTTTTAACGGTCGAAAATTAAAAAAAGAGACGTTGGAGGGGGGGGGGGGGGGATGGAACTTGTCGTCGAGCTCATGGACCCGAAGGCCGAACTCGAAGGGCAAACTCAAAATCGAGTTTTGGTGTTCTCGATGGAGCCCGATCGAACCCGGCCTCTTCGAGTCGAGCATAACGTATAGTCTTATAAATTTTTTTGAGCACCGGTCACAAGCACTTGTGACATATATTAGATTGTTTTACATAAATTCTAACCAATTACACTATCATTGATACTATAATATCGATATCTTCATATTCGGTTAAATTAAGTCGAGAGAAGGATATAGGAAAAATAATTGGTACAATTGCTGGTTTTTTAAAATCGATTTACAACCTAAGTTACTGCAAATTTTATAACCATATATTCTTGACATTGGAAAATGTGACAATTGGATAAAATAAAGAGGTTTTCGCGCAAATAAGCAAAATACATTAAACATTCGCGAAAACAAGCTAAGAAAAGTCAAATTACGAAAATAAGCATCAGTTTCGCCCCCAACACCCTCAGTTTCGCCCCTAGCTTCGCCTTCCAATCATTGCCCGCCACGTGTCTTTAGTTTCGCCCCCCAAGCTCAGTTTCTCCCCTAGAAGCCCAGTTTCGCCCCCTGGTGGGCCCCACAAAGCCCAGTTTCGCCCCTACAAGGCCAATTTCGCCCCTGGTGGGCCCCACAAGTCCAGTTTCGCCCCCAACTGAGTACACGTGTCGTCGTATGATTGGAGGGCGAAGCTAGGGGCGAAACTGAGTGCTTTGGGGGCGAAACTGATGCTTATTTTCGTAATTTGACTTTTCTTAGCTTGTTTTTGCGAATGTTTAATGTATTTTGCTTATTTACGTAATTGATTTTAAAATAAATGATGGTGTACATCTCATTAATCTGAGAAATTTTCTTAAACACGCTAAAGAAGATTGAGAGAGTTAGAAGCATGGAGAAAAGATCTTATTTTCATATCACCAAAATGAATAGAGGGCTACACTATATATACATGAAAGAAGAAAGAAACTAGCTTGTAGACTAAGTTAATTGTCCAACAGACTAACTACCTAAGTGAAAGTTTGTTACATGTTTCCACATTAGATATAAGTCTTGTGATGCGAATAAACTCGATTACAGCTCATTTATTACTTTATGAAGTGAGTTGACTGCATGTTTGACTGTGTTTTTTTATGTTATTACTTTATGGTAAGGTTCTTTACAGTCTCACAATTAAACATAGTCAGAAAAGAAAATTTTCAGTAATTCATTTTAAAAGGGGCAAAATATGAATTATAAATAATAAACTGAACTCACGAGCCCCCTAACAAACTCCTCAACTTTTAAATTTTTATTTTTTTACCTCTTAAATATTTAAATAGACATAACTATTTCAATTTTAAGAATTTAAGCAAAAAAATTATACAAATCTACTCATTTTTAATCATTTTTCAAACAAGATCATGAAAATTTTATTTCGGAAATGATACCAAAAATTATCACTTTGAATCATGTGAATTTTACTATTTTTGTCTGTAACCATGTGTTTTTATATCATGCTTTGTTAGAAGAAGTATATTCATCTCAATAATGTTATCATTTTAAATGTTGTATATTGTCATCATTTTCATCTTGAAAATGTTATCGTCATTTTCATCTAGAAAATGTTATCGTCATTTTCAACTAGAAACTGTTATCATTTTCATCTATGTATATTTATATTATTTTCGGCTAGAAGGAATGTATATTTATAATTTTTATTATTTTCATCTGGATAATGTTATAATTTTGAATGTTGTATATCATTTTAATCAAAATAATAATTTTCAACTGAACAATGTTATATTTTTAGCTGGAAATTTTATATTTTTTACTAATAGTGCAGTCATAATCATTTACAGACACGCAAAACCTGAACTGTACCAAAGGTGGTACGTGTTTGACATTGATATATAAAAATGTAAGAGCGCTTACTTCATTTTGCTTGGTCGGCACTTTCTTAACGGTTACCACATCATTAATACCACAAAGAACCTTTATTTTCCTTCTTACTTGGGTATGAACTCTTCAACTTAATAGATTTACATCATTTATTACTTGATCTATAAATGGGTTATTTCAAAGTATGTACATAACTACTAGCAGAAAGTAATTATATCCGAGCAACATAGGAAATAGTTTGTATCAATATATACTTCTTAAATAGTTAGTCTTTTAGGTTATAATGCTGTTTAAAGAGAAAACTTCGAAGAAAGATAAATAAAATATTGAAATCTACTAATAAAGGTAATGCAAAAAATTTTAGGTCAAGAAAGGAACCTAAATTAAAAAAAAAAAAAGTAAATAGTATAACTGGTTAACAAGTGTCTTGTTCTTTTTGTGATGATGTGGAATTATAACTTGTGTATATGTATTATTAATTGTGTATACCTTCCAAACAGTCAAACAACCCCTCCAAAATTCGTGTCCGGCCTCTATCTCTATTCTCTCTGTCCTCTTTTTACACGAGTGCCACCATCCACCGTATCACCACACAATCGCTAGCACTCCACTTGAGACCACTCGTTAATAATACATAAATAATTTGTTATTTAGTAACTAATTAAGTTTTAACGATTCATAAATCTGATTTATTTGAAAATTGAAAAATATTGTTTTTTAAAAAACAGTGACTAAATTGTCATCTAGATAATCATGTCAGTATAGGGAGTGTCATTATAGGGATGCAAATGGTCCAACCGCTAACCCGTCCGGGTCACTTCGGGCCGGAAGTTGCCAAAAACCCGCCTAATGTTGACCGGGTCCTGGGTAAACCGGTTCGACCGTCTAGGTCGACCCAGGTTTTAAAACACGGCGTGAGACTTTACGATATATGATTCAAAAGAGTTTGGAAGTTAGAATATATGCGGTTGAAACACATCTTCATTCTTCATTTACAGATTTATAATTTAAAATTAAAAAATTAAAAAATGATGTAAAGTAAATAACCGTCTATAGAAAGTCACCTTGTATATAATGGGTACTTTTACAAAGTTCGTTTAATTAATAAAAGAGTTAAAGTTCGTTGTGTTATACAATGGTAACTTAGTTAAAATTCGTTGTATTTCGATACAGTTTGCCATTTTACAAATTTAAAGTTTGGGTGTGCGAAAACAAGGTTGAATTTTTTGTGTTTGGGTTTATGATTTATATAAAATTTAAATGAAGTTTAATAGATGATGACATCTTAAGTGAACATGAATATGCAATTGAAATATGCACTTCAAGAAGACTCACTTAGGTATGATACCCAGATTATGTGTTTGAAAATAAACAGATGATGAGCATTTCTATACATTAAGAAAAAAAAAAAAACACACACACACACACACATATATATATATATATAAATATATATATATATATATGTAAAAGTTCAAACGAGAACTGTTTTTCGTACGAGAACCGCAATAACCAATCGGAGCTATTTAATTCCCCCTCTTTCAATGTTATTGCCTACCTATGAATTCATCACATGCACCCTGCCACATTTGATCCCCCACGCTCCACATCCATGAATTCCACTTTATCAAATCAACAGCTAAGATTAGTTCTCACAGTTCTCGTACGATAAACAGTTCTTGTTTGAACCGTCCCCTATATATATATATATATATATATATATATATATATATATATACACGCACACAATGGTTCATGCGAAAATGATCTTATTTGTGAAAAGTGCGAGAAGCATTTCTGTATCTTAGATTACTTGATCAATGGTCACCATTATTTATTGTATTTTGTAATTTAAATAAATTAAAATGGTAATTGTGTGAATAGAAGGAGGATAAAATTGACTTTTTACAAAAAAAAATGCCTGCCTCTCTCCTCTCTCATATCAAGTTCCCTTAAATCTCTCTCACCCTAAACATATTTCATAATTCAAAGCTGCCGCTCCTATGCCATCACCCCATCCTCCTTCACCGAGCAGCACACCGCTTCCCTCTCCCGTTCTCACCATCGTATTTGCTCCTTCGACTCCTTACCAACGCATTTGTGACTCCGACGATTGTCACTCTTTCCGATCGTATGCCGGTAGCTGACGAGAAGTTCTATATAATCTCCGACAATCACGTCGCTGACGAAGAACAATAGCAACACTGTCGTCCAGCACCACACCACCACCGCCTGTCTAGACTAGGATAAATCTCTGTCACCGACACAACCTTGGTGAAGAAAAACGTCGTTCAACACGTTGATGGTGATTCCGCCCCTTCAATCATCGCCGCCCCTCAACTGTCGCCTTCCCGTCAACCGGCGCCGTCCCTTGCGCGCCTTCCCTTCAATCGAAGGTTTGGTTTTTTTATGCCCTTTTTCGTTTTGTTCCCTGCAGAGGAAGGGGATGTAGGTGAGGTTGTGTAAATATGAATCTGGTTGTTCATATTTATGAACATGATGTTTGTTTTGTGAATGTCTAATGTTTAATTGTAAATATGGTTGTTTCTTTGAAATGGGTAATGTGACTGTGTTTGTTTTTTTATGAACATGGGTGTTTTTTTTTAATTGTTCAATACAGAACAAGAAATATATGGAATGTTTGTTTGTATTCTATTAAGGAATACATTTTGGTTTTGTTTTTATTGTGAATAAGTGAATATGGTAATTTGGGTTAATATACAGTTTGATGTTACTTGTATTATGGTATTCATTTGTGAATAAATAAATGTTGGTTAATATTTGTTGTTTATACTCTATTAAAAACTCGTTTATAATGTATGTTTGACGGTGTTCACTAGAGTGTTAATAATTAAAAAACTCGTAAATTATTGGTTGTGTCCAGTATTGAATATTGTAAAATTTAATTTAACACTAATATAATTTTCGGTGTATTCATGATCGAACACAAATAAGGATGAAAAACTCGTAAATATTCATCATTCATTGTATTCAGTATTGAATATTGTAAAATTTATTTTAAAACGAATATAATTTTGGCTGTGTTCATGATTGAACACAAATAAGGATGAAAAACTCGTAAATATTTATTATTGGTTTGGGTTCAGTATTGAATATTGTAAAATTTATTTTAAAACTAATATAATTTTGGCCATGTATGATCGAACACAAATAATTAAGGATGAAAAGAGCATAATGTATTCACTCGTAAATTATTTTTTGGCTGTGTTCACGATCGGATAAGAAGGAAAACTCGTAAATATACTGGGCGTGTTTATCGGTGAATTCCATTATATTAATTATTTATTAGTAAATTATTTTAATTAATTTTGTTCTTTTATTAGATATTTAGGAGAGAGAAATATAATGGAGAGAGAAAATTTTTGCTTTACAATTATACCCTTTTAAATCTATAAAAATAAAAAAACATAATTAATCTATACACACACATTAGGCAACCCTTATCCTGAGGTATCTACGGTTCATATAAGGGTTCCTCTAAATTACGCCGTAGTTAGTTATATACTTTACAAGCTGTAAGATTAATCAAGTGTTTGTGCAACCTAGCTGGTTAACTCCCTTAGCTAGCTCTCTATCATGTGGTATTGGGTTTATTTCTGATTTTTTGCTGTGTGCCTTTTGTATTATTTTTTTTTTCAAATTCTCTCCCTATTTGTGGCTCCTATTTTCTCCTTTTCCCTTTCTTAATAATTTACACCTTTTACATTACCAACTAATAATTTACAATTTTAGTTTATAATCCTATTTTTTCCTTTTTTTCATTTTATCGTTTTTTAAGTGAAATACATAAGCTAGAAGCTATTTCTCATATAGTCACTTACATATTTTTTTCCCTCTAATCTATTCGTTTTAACTATTATCAAAGCTTTTGCGTTTTATTTTTTTTATTCTCACTGAATGTTAATTTTATTCCAAAAAAAAGACACTTATATAATCCGCCGCGAAGCGCGGACTAAATTAACTCGTTAATAACTAATATATTAATATTTTGTTATTTAGTAACTAATTAAAGTTTTAATGATTTATAAATCTGATTTACTTAAAAATTGAAAAATATTATTTTTTAAAAGTGACTAAACTGTTATCTGGATAACCATGTCAATATAGGGATGTAAATGAGCCGAGCTACTTGCGAGCTATTTGAGCTCGAATC
Organism: Pulicaria dysenterica; assembly: GCA_947179395.2. Classification (NCBI taxonomy): domain Eukaryota; kingdom Viridiplantae; phylum Streptophyta; class Magnoliopsida; order Asterales; family Asteraceae; genus Pulicaria; species Pulicaria dysenterica. The sequence continues at coordinate 71,064,779 of OX359288.1, read as the reverse complement.
GTTAAAAGCTATAAACGAGTCGAGCCTTAACGAGCTCGAGCTCGAGCCTAGATTAAAACTCTTTTAATAAACGAGCCAAGCTTGAGCTCCAAAGAGTGGGCTCGCGAGCTTGAACGAGAAACGAACTCTATATATAATATATTTTATATTTTATATGTTTAATTTTTAATAATTATATATATATGATTTTAAAAATATATCAAAATAATATGCGAGCCTAAACGATCATAGCTTAAACGAACTTAAATGAGCCGAGCCTGAGCTTCATAAATATTAAACTAGCCGAGCTCGAGCTCAACATGAAAAGCTCTTAACGAGCCGAGCTCGAGCTTTAAAAAGCTTAAACTAGCTAGCCCGGCTTGATAATGGTCTAGCTCGGTTTGGCTCGACTCATTTACATGCATTGAGTCATTGACCGGGGTACCAGATCGACTAACAAATTATTCGTAACTTGCTGGTAGAATAAGTTGAACATGTCATCATACCCTTTTATCTTAAAATATAAAATTTAGAGTCATTTCTCGACCAAATAAACTAGACATCATAATTATTGACAAATTTCTTATACTTTAGTTAACTTTCTTAGCAATTTGCGCTTGTTAGCGAATTGAAAATTTCGTCACTATGTTAAATATCAACATTGAAGAGATGGTCATATATTTATTATATGTTCGAATAGTATTTTCATTCTGATACAATACATTTTTTGATGTTGAAGACAACAAATTTCTTATATTTTAAAATCTTGTGGAGACACGTGGGTATCAAACATCTCGTTGCTACCTACACTTATATTTAGCACTAGGTTAGAGACCCGTGTATAACACGTGTTGGTTTAAAGAAATGTAAAAATTAAAAATAATACCAAAAGTTATAGTAGAAAAATGAAGCGAGGACTGAAATTACATAATATAATAGATGTTTGGATGTGTTATCATTGATCTCCAATAGCCAATTCTTTTACATTCGTACTTGATTGTGAGAAACATCCACACAAACTTGATATCTCAAAGCCAATTACAAACATGTACCATACACAAAGCCATAAAAACATATAACTTAGCTTAAACAATTCATCTTTCAGAAGAAAATGATCAAGGCGTAATAAGAATAAGGGAAGAACTTTGCCAAGCTTGCAACAACAAAACATACAGAAATGAACATGTTGCTGCATCAAAATTCCAACCCAAAATATCAGCACTCTATGGATCATCTGCAATAACAAAAAAACAACTCCCATGACCTTTTGCAGTCTTTTAATAAGACAATTCCATAGAGCACTAATCCAAATATAAAAACAATGCATGCTATTCTAAGTTCTAACTACACTTTAGATCCTACATTTAGATGTTCAAGCAAAATCAATACAAAATACATCTCCAACTACTCTAATGCAAGATGGTGATATCAAAAGGTTGTGGCTTAATGTACATCAAAGAGAAAAAAGGAGGGTCGTGAAGTGAAAACAATAAAAATGAAGAACCACAAAAATATATAAGAAATAAGTAAAAAACATGTTTATATTTGTGGTTGAAAACAAAATGAAGAGAATTTCATTATGATTAGAACTGTATCACTATGAATTTATGAAACAATAAAATATAAATGCTGATATGTTTTTTATGACAATGAAACCTAAATGATAATATTCAATAATAGCCTTACCTCGGACATATTTATATGTAATTGCAACGACTGTGGTAATATTTAGTTAAGAAAAACATAAACATTACTATATCTGAAAAGTGGCATGAGATCAAACAGTTATTTGATATGTGTGGTTATCAATCCAAGTGGGTCACAATCTAATGTAATAACTAATGCATCTTGATCAACTACATGATGTAGCTAATCCAAGTAGTATTTCCCCATGATTAAGAAAGGAAAACTAAGTCGATCACAATCTAATGTATTAGCTAATTAAGTAAAGCACCAGATTAATCAAGATTACTTATAAAATGAGTATGTAGATTTATAAGATCTGTTATTTATCCAAAGAAATCAAATTTTTGTTTTTAAACTCTGTCCATTTAAACTAATTTTGAGGAAAAAATGGGGAGTTCATTTTTAATTATATAAATAGCTAGGTTCTATCCAATAAAATACATTTTTGAATTCTCTACTGGGTTATACGATTATTTTTAAAAACATCATATTTTACTAATTTCAATTTCAATGTTAGGCTGGAATGAACTTTTTAAAAACTGATAACTTTATTATATATAGTTTATAAATTAAAACACCTATTTAACTGCTCATCCGGCCCATTTTGATAGATACCAGATGTCCAGATGTTCCTTTTTAACCCATTTTCACCCGTGTTCTGCCCGTTTGCCACCTCTGAATTTATCCATTATAATTGGCTTTCTTTGAGGCCATGAATATGGTTGTAAGGACCGACCTGAGCAGGACTGAGTCCGTTCCATGGTTGTTGGAATGGTCACAAGCTCTCACAGGATCACACCAGAACTGTAAACATCAGTTTTTTCGTTTGAGGGCTCGCCTCGGAGGAATTCAGGGGCCATCCATTCAGGCTGAGATTGAGAAAAAACCGGAATTGTGTTTGGTTTTAGAAAAAATTAAACATATGCATATGCATCAACTATAAATAGAAAGACTACGTTTAGACATTTAAATGATATGAAAGTATTCGCTTTAAATCTTGATAGCCCGAAATCACAAACCTGCATTTCATATAATGGTAGAAAAGTCAAACGGTGATTCAAGATATTAGATAGAAGACAACAGTAAGCAAGTGCTGGCATATGCATATGTACCTTCACTGTCCAGTTTTTGTCAACTAATAAATTCGGAGATTTGAGATCCCAGTGAACGATGGGAGGAGTAAGACAATGAAGATAATTGATGCCCTTTACCAGTGAACTAATAAATTCACCATTTGCCAAGTTACATGGCTGCAACAATATCCACTAAATAAAGCAGTTGGTGTGCATCCTTCAAATGTTGATTTTTCATGGATGATGGTTCGATAAGAATTGACATTGAATTGTTTTCTTGGTATTCTTGATGAGAGCCCTCATCATAACTGTTTACAGGTATATTCAGTTTTTTAATCTTTATTTCATAGATTTAAGTGGTTTGGAGCATAACAATTAAATTTGGGATAATGACTAAGGTATGTTTTGTTAGGATCAAACCTTGAAATGAAATAAGTTGGTTTTATGAAAGCTCACAATCAAATAAACATCCATATAAAGATTATATTAAGTACCTTAATAGTTAAATTGATATTCTTTGTGATAGATTACAAATTTAAAAGCATAACAGTTAATTGTGTTGCAGGACATGTTAAATAAAATCCGATAACAGTTAATAATGAAAAGCAGATCGAGACTGCAATGATGCAATCTATAGTAAAGGACGGATAGTTTGCTGTGTAAACTAATAGTTGAAGCTTAGATAGCAAGTATAACATATAGATATATCTGCAAGTTCAAGATCATACATGCTAATTAATCTTGTATTTTAGTTTTCCGTATGTATGTGTATGTATATGAACTCGCATACACAGACATAGATATATACAAAAAGAATTCTTGCAGCCTAATCACATAACCTTGTTAAAATTAGGATCAAAATCATTCTGAAGTTATCGAAAATTCCTACTATAACTCTAAATCTTTCTTAATTCACATACTAAGGAGTTACATTGCAAACAACAGCCATCGAATCTTTAATTAGATAGAAAACCCTAAATGACTCTTCATTCCTTACCTGCTTATCTGAACCTCCCTCAGACTTAAATCAAATAATACACAATCAACATATTTGCATCCTATCCTCAATGCACAATACACTTTCAGAATGAGATGTTGATAAAAAATTTGTTGCAAAATTGATACCGGTAGTGTCTTGTTTGGTGAATCAACCATGGGATTTTAACGTATTCATCCATTACTCATGGGAATTGCGAAATCCATGTCAATTTTGTAGCTAAAGATGTAAGCAAGTTGACATGCAAAATCACGAGTTCATAACGGAAGTCAAGATGAGTACCTGAAAGCGGTGACGGAGAGGAAATCAGAGGTAGTAGCCATGACGGTGAGAGAAACGACGTTGAAGATGAACTGGCAGAGACGAAGGGCGACTCCAGCAGGCGTACCAGGCATGCCTTGCGCGTCTTTCATCCTCACTCTTTGAGGCGGCGCTGCATCGTTTCTTCCATCAATAAAAGGCGGCGGTTCTATCGGGTGCACTGCCGGCCGGCTCATACCATAACCTTCACTTTCACAAGAAAAGGCCTTCAATCTCGGCCCTTTCATCAGATTCAAACCAATAGGAGATGGCGAATTGCAGATTTGGGAAGAAATAGGGGTGGGTCAAAGACATATTTGAGAGAAAAAGATATGATCTTTATGATGTGGGTTTAATCAAAGTGTTGTTCATATATTTGATTGTAGATGGAAAATTAAAAGAGGCTGAAGAGGAACGGGTTCATTATCGATGGAGAAGTAGAAGAGGCGGAAGAGGAACGACGGGACACGTGGCAATACCAAATGTGGAGAGGATGGGCGGGAAAATAGAAAAGGATGCTTTAGGTAGAGAACACATGTCCTCTATTTACTTATTTATTAGAGAAGGGAGATTAAGAGTTAATTATCAAAATAGTACTTTAACAATCTCATTTCTTTCGATTTAGTTCTCCTTTGGTAGTCCGTTAATTAAGGGTAAAATGACTATCATACCCTTTTATTTCTGTTTTATATATTTATTTTTAACTTTTACTTATTATATTGGTTAATTAATAATAAAATTTTATTTAATAATTAAATAACCACCAGTCCACCAACCCATCGCCTCCCTCTCCTCTCTTCTCCTCTATCTCTCTGTATATCTGTGGGTTTCCCTACTACTTCCATTTCGAGGATAAGCCGTCAGAGCCATCAAATCACCACCATAACCGTCGTGAAAATCACACAAACAAAGTGCAAACAAAAACTCACACAAACTCACACATAGTGTCATTTTATAACTTTTCCTTCTTTCCAACAAGCTCCTATTGCTCCTGTTTCTAGTGTACTTAGTGATTGAAGAACCGAAATATGAAGGTCATTTATTAAAAGCATTAACAAATAATTAACATTAATATCTTAAATCTTAGTAACAATAGTGCTCTTGGTGAAGAACCTGATTGAACAATATTCAACCCATTGAAATAAACAAAGAATCTAAATCGCTTTGAACCCTAGATGATTGAAACATAACCTAGATCCAAACGACTAAAAGAAAACCCAAAATTCATAAAAAAGACTAATATTCTTGTCGATAGTTGTGGTTTCTTCACCAAAAACCAAATGTTTCAAACAAAACCTAAATACAAACATTCAAGCATTAACTAGAGCCGATTGAAAGATTCAAACGAACTCTGAATTTATAGCAATGAGGAGATGGTGATGGTATGGTTTCTTCAACCTAAAATCAAAATAGGAATCTGTCAGAAATTGAAGAACAAACACAGAGAGGTTATTGGCGGTGGCGCTTGGAGTGGCGGCGGCGGCGGCGTGAATATGTACGTCAGATCTAGGGTTTTTAAAGACTTAGGGTTTTTACATGAGCGAAGGGGTGACGGTTAGAATGGAGATTGTGCGATGGTAGGTTTAGGGTTTGCGACAGTGGATGTTAGAGGAATGGTGGCCGACGGTGGTTAGACAGCGAGGTGGTTGTTTGCGATGGGGGTTTGTAGACTGGAGTTTGTGACGGTAAAACTTGGTAAGTTTTGGTGGTGGCACTAGGGTTTGATGGTGGTCTCCGGTGGAGGAGTTAGGGCAGCAATCAACTATTACGAGGAGAGAGAGACATACAGATGGTGGAGGGGTTCGCGAGAGAGAGAAAGAGGAGTCTCCGGCGGAGGAGTTACGGCAGTGGACAGTGGTGTTCTGAAGGTGATCTTCTATGGGCGACAGACAGGTTGGTCGGAGGGATGGTGGCCGGTGGCGGTTGGCTTGGTGGTGGCGATGAGTGAATGATTAAATGAGAGAGTGAGAAAGAAGGATAGAGAGAGAGTGTGTGTGTGAATGATTGTCTATGTGTGTGTGTATATAGAGAGGGGGAGAGAAATCAAGATAACATATTTTTATATATTTAAATATAATTAATTATTGTTTTATTTATTAAAAATAGAAATAATAACAAAATGAGTAATATGCCCCTAATTTAACGAAGTTGACTAACAGTTAACCAACCAAAGGACCATTCAGGTGATAAAGTGAAGTTTAAGGACCATCTTGGTCACTTTTGTAGTCAAGGACCAAATCGGAAGAAATGAGATACTTAAAGGACTATTTTGATAATTAACTCCTGCATTAATAAAAGAGTTAATTGGGCAAATGGTCCTTTAACTTAGGGGTTTATGCCGTTTTAGTCCTTTAACTTTAAAAGTGGTGAGAAGTGTCCTTTAAGAACCATTTCGCTACGAGTTTAGTCATTTCTAACGGACGTTAGTTATGTCCGTTAAAACAAGGTAAAATGACACTTTTACCCTTCTTTTTTTTATTTTATTTTTTTATTTATAACTTTTTATTTATTTAATACATTCTTTATTAATTAAATATTATATAATATAATCTTATATTATCCCCCCCTCTCTCTTTCCTTATTTAGTACATTATTTACCTTTTTTTATAATTTATTCTTTTATTTAGGTTTGATCACTTTCAAGTTTCACCACCCCATACATTCATTCAAACACGTCCGGCCAACCACCTCCGGCCAAAGCCACCGTTTTGAACACATACCCACCACCCCATACACACACTTTCAAACAGAAAAAACACACGCTTCCAAAAATTTCAGATCTAAAAAACGAGAAAAAGAAGCATGTTTGTTTTTAGATCTAAACATTTCAAATCTAGAAAACACTTTCAAGAAAGCATGTTGGTGGTAGTGGTGGTTTAGGGTTTCAAGAAAGCATCTTAGGGTTTGTATTAGCATGTTTTCAGAAAATGTGGGTGGCAAAAACCTGAACGTTTTTTAGGGTTTGAAGAAGCATCGTTTTCAGATCTTGCTGGTTACAGTGGTAGTTTGTAGGGTGCTCAGATCTTGTTGGTTACGGTGTGCTCATATCTTGGTGGTTACGGTGGCGGTGCTCAGATCCAGTGGTAGAGATAGGGCTGTAAACGAACCGAACGTTCATGAACCGTTCGTGAAATTGTTAGGCGGGAAGTTCGTTTATGTTCGTTTGTTTATTAAACGAACGAACATGAACAAAATTTTTCGTTTGTTTAACTAAACGAACGAACATGAACAAAGCTCTCGTTCGTTCATTTATGTTCGTGAACGTTCGGTTATCCGTTCGTTTATGTTCGTGAACTGTTCGTTTATTTTCGTTCCTTTATGCTCGTTTATTTATGTTCGTTCGTTTATTTATATAATATATATATTTATAATTTATAATTTGTAATTAAGTAATTTAAATTATATTTTTTTTAAAATTAAGTTGTATTTAAAAAACAAGTAAATAACTAAATAAACAATTCAGATAATAAAAAATAAGGTTTGAATTAGGTCATAAACCCTAACCCCTTTGTTTGGTCGCCTACTTTGTTATTCGCCTTTTACTCTCGTCGGCAGCCACCTCCAGGGCGTCCCTCCGCCTGCTTCTCTCTCGTCGTCAGCCGATATCGCCTCCAGCTCTCTTTCTCTCTTCTCATCTTCAGACCGTCGCACCACAGCAGCCTGTCACCACCGTCGAGCTCCAGACCGTCTCACGAATCTTGATCCATCAGGTTAGTTATTGATTTCTTGGAGATAAACGTTTATTTATGGTTAGTTAAGGTTTAATGCTGATTTGGTTAAAAAAATTGTGAAAGTTTCGGTAATGTTATTGGAAGAGTAGCCATTGTTATTGATTTCTTGCTGATTTTCATAGAATCATAGCTATTAGTTATTATTGTTTCTTTGAAGATCTAATGTACCATTTGTATACCCTTTTCTTATCAGCTATATTCTTGTTCAGGGTGTTTTAATTGGCCTTCAATTTGAAGCTTTATTCAACTTTTTTGGTTAGATTTGTTGATTATTAAGATATTTAGTCTTAATGGGTATTGAAATCTGATGCGATTATGGATTATACATGTGTATGTGCGTGTAGATAGAAATTAAAATTAAAGGGAGGAAGAGAATGGAGCATGAAATGAAGCCCCATCATCTATTCTTCATGTACAAGTAGCCAGTGCAGATGATTCTTCTGTGGAGGCTGATACTTTGAATTGAGTCAGACACTTTGAAGAACCATGTTGATTTGCATTTTAATTTAATATTTGAACATTGTTTTGCTACTTGATGAAAGCATGTTCGTTTTAATTTTTGTAATTATGTTAATTTCAGTGTTTATGTTCGTTTATTTTCGTTCATGTTCGTTCATGTTCGTTTATGTTCGTTTAGCATTTAAATGAACGAACACGAACATCATCATTTCTTAAACGAACGAACACGGACAGGAATTCTTGTTCGGTTAACCGTTCGTGTTTGGTTAAAATTAAACGAACGAACATGAACATGCCTCGTTCGTGTTCGTTCGGTTCGTTTACAGGCCTAGGTGGAGACGGTGGTGGTCGCCGGAGATGAAGGCGGCAGTAGGGGGTAGTGCTCAAACAGTGGAGGTGGTGTAAAAGGCGGAGGTTGTCGCCGGAGATGAAGGCCAACGGTAAGCATCGCCGGATGATGCCGTAAACTAGCACCGGAGGTGGTTGGCCGAAGGTGGTGCTGGTGGCGGTTGCCGTGAGAGGGAGAGGCGAGAGAGGGAGAAGGCGAGAGGGAGAGGAGAGAGAGAATGTGTGTTATATTAATTAAAGGGAGATCTATATATATATTTATTTATTTAAAAATATTATATATTATTTTAATTAATTAAAGGTTAGAAAAACTAGTAAAATGACCAAGCTACCCCTGACTTAACGGATTTGACTAACGACTACTGTTAGAAAGGACTAAACTCGCAGAGAATTGGTAAAACAACATAAACCCGTAAGTTAAAGGACCGTTTGACCAATTATCACGTAATAAAAGGATTAATTAATATGAGGGAGGTTCAAATAAGAATTAGAAATTAAATGAGAATGAGAGACTCAATCTTAGCCGTCCAATTCCCCCTCCTTCAATTTCATTGCCACCCATGAATTCCTCACATGCATCTTGTCACACTCTATCACTTCACGCTCTCCATATATGAATTCCACTTACGAAGTGAACGACTGAGATTAAATCTCCCATTCTCATTTAAGTTCTTCTCATTTGAACATTTCCCTATTTAATATAACTTACATTTATAAAAAAATTCCGAATATAATCTTATGCTCCAATTTCAATGTTTACAATAGAGATTGAAAACATGAACAAACATGTAGTTACAATAAGAAATGACATAATTAAGGAATACATAGTTTTGTAGCCATTTGTTATGTGCGAGCTGATTGTCATCAGTTGAATAAATTATTGGGTTAGTTGTAAAGCTCATTGTTAGTGACTAGAGTCATTGACGGAGTCATTTATGTCTTGAGTGGCCAGCCAACCAAGTTTATGTATGCGAGCCACCTTGAAGGTAATTTGATGTGATAATTACTAAGCAGAGGATCTTAATAAATATAGTTGCTCTTAAGTTGTAGTTACTACATAGAAAGCTCACATAGAAACAGTGCTTGCATGTATTGAAAGGTCATATGAATTGGTGGTGTGTTGTTTTCATTGTACCCCTCTTAAGTCTTCATTCTATAGTTTGAATTCCTTTGTGATATTTTTTTTATTTGCCAAATAAAAATGTTTGTGTAAATTGTATTACAGTATTAGCAATAAAAAATCTTGCCTTTTATCGCTTATGATAGTTATGATTGTATCCTTTGGCTATATTTATATTTGTACTAATCTAGTGCAGGTTGACATAAACTGAATTAAGCTACAATGTTACCACACAATTGTATGTTTTTAAGCACTACACCAGAAGCAAATGAAATGTGTCTGTTACGACTTGGTATTTATTAATATTGTTACGTATTGGGGAAACCCGTTGGGAGTGTATTGCATTCATCTATCAAAATATATAATACACAATTTTTACACAAAGGGCCCTACATTATACATTAATAATAATAATAAATTATTTATTAACAAATATTCTTTCCTTTTTTGTTGAACATGCAATTATATTCCATTCCTAAGATCATCTTTAGAATATATATTGCAAATCGAACTGTAAATGGAGCATTACATAAAATAAATTACCATGAAGAACTTCATTCTTGCATTTTCTTATATTACTAGATTTATAGACCCGTGCACGCACGGGTTTTACAAAATGAATTTGTAGGTTATGATTTCCTAAAGAAAAGAATAATAAAATACTTAATGAAAGGTATCCACTTCGAATACAAACTTCCGACTTTTTGAGCCATGCTGGTTGGTGTGTTGTTGAAATTTCTTCCACTAACCTTTCAAATCAACATGATATGTTGGAGATGCATCACCCAACCTTGAATCTCCATATAGCTTGAAGTGCATTTCAGTGTGGTACCGGGTAACCCCCAAATCGAACCGTCACCAAAGCCGTGTATAACACGGGTTGATTTTAAGTAATTTATAAATTGTAAAAAACATTAAAAAATATATATGCAATATATAATTACAAGTAAATGACATAAAAAATGGCTATAGTTTATAAATTTGATAAAACTTTCGATGGATCTCAATTGTATAAGTATAAAATAAAATTTCAAGAAAATGCACAATCATTATATGATCTTAGTATGTTTGTATAGGAATACTTGAGAAAAACACCAAGAACATACACATAGTATTTGGTATATTAAAATGCTTCATGGAATTAGAAAAAAGTACAAAGTTTATATATTCAAAAGTTACTTACTAAATCTACGATATACTATGATTGTTATCATAGTAATAACAAACTTAACTAAAATTTAAATGACACAATTAATGTTATAACAACTTCTTTGTACAACACTGGACGTCCTTTTACTAATACTTAACCATTATTGTCTAACATTAACAACTTTAAATCCATCTATACTTAAATACATATTTCTAAGTGATCACAATTGGGCTGAGAAGAAAGAACCCCCTAACAAAATGAGAATCAAAAGCATATCAGAGTGCTAAGAGCAAAAATTTAAGTGAAACAAAAGCCAAAAGATTTTTTTTTAACTTTTCTCTATACATAATTTTGAGTCTACCAGCTTCTTATCCATGGGTTGGTCACTCTTCCGCTCCAAAGCCCATCTGCTAGCTTTAGACTCATCTTCTACATTCATTTTCGTTCCATATCAGTCACCATACCTCAAGTTCAAGTTACATACACTTCTTGAAACCTCTTTATCTACTCTCGAGCAATCAAAATAGTAAATATAGCATATTGAACTTAAAAATCATCAAAAAGAACCCATTCATGTTGATTCTCAATCAATAAAACAAAATATTACCAATTAGTTTATTTCTTGAATATCCTTTCAGATTTTAGCTAGTGAAAATGAGAAAGCTATGCATCTTATTTACCAAAATCTTATCAGATTACGTTGATGCAAAAGGCATGAATGTCAAGGATCAAATATTTCGCAAACTTGTTATAACAGAAGTACTTGTTAGTTGTTTATGTGGTCTTTGAGTAGTTAGTTCCTTAACCATTTAAAGAGATTAAATCTTCACATCTTCTTTTCCTCAAGGGGGCAATAAGTAAAAAATAAAATAAAATAATCAGAAATCATAAGAATATAGTGCAGGGTATGTTAATCCAATCGAAATGAAGTGGATGAAAAAAAGGTAAGGTCAACAACCTTACAATTATTATAATGAAACTTTTTAGTACAAATAAAGATCATTAAACATGCCTTTAAAAAAAAAATCATTAAACATGTCATCTTCATTTAGTTTTTTACCTTCTTGATTGTTTCTACAATTTCACTGTTTGGCTATCATTATATTAGACATTTACGATACTATGGTTAAGATTAGTTCTCAACAATGATGCAGTTAATTAATCATAAAATTGAAATCACAATCAGTTGGCTGACTCCTAAGCTTTTAAATTAGTCAATTTTCTCTATAAACTTACACATAAATTAGTCAATTTTCTCTATAAACTTACACATAAATTTTCTCATTATATTAGACATTTACGATACTATGGTTAAGATGGTCCTTAATCAAAGCGGTCCTTTCTAGTCTCCCGGTCTATTACTTATCCATGTTCCGAGCACCATCCAGTATCCTTCATCATATAGATGGAGTGAGAAAACATTTCTTTTGGAAAGGGGACGGGGGGTCTTTTAAAAAAATTTATTGCATGGGTGAAATGGGAAGTTGTGTTAGTAAATAGAGACAGGGGGGTTGGGAATTGGTTGTTTAAACATTTTCAACATAAGCTTACTTTTAAAATGGAGATGGAAGTTCAAAACGGAACCGGAAGCTTTTTGGTCAAAATTAATTAAAAGTCTATATGGAAAATGGGGGGGGGGGTCCTTTATAATCGAGTGATCAAATCTTCTAGCATCTGGGAGGGGTGATTAAGGTAGGGCTCGATCTTGCAAAGAAAAATATCCATTTGAATGCCTTGCAAAAAATAGAACTTGGTGACGTAAAAATGTACATTTCTGGAAAGATGTTTGGATAGGTGATCGTTCGCTGGAACAACATTACCCGAGACTCTTCAACAAAATTGGAAAACAGGAATCTTCGGTGACAGACATGGGGCATTGGGAGGAGGAGCAGTGGAATTGGAGCGGTTTGGATCTACAGGGTAGGGTAGGAAGATTAAGAGAAGAGGTCTTGGAGCTAAAAGAAAGATTAAAAGGAATCAAGATTTCAAGACAGAAGAGGGATGGCTGGATATGGTGTAATAACAAGGAAGGTGGCTACTCAGTTAAGACAACTACAACTTACTTGGAGAGACTGTTCTTTCCACCTCAACAGGATCTTGAACAAACGTTTTGGCATAAGGCATCATCGAAGAAAGTCAACATCTTTTGTTGGAGGCTGTGCAGGAAGAGACTTCCGGTGAGAGTAAATTTATCAAACAGAGGAGTAGACTTACCTTCCATACTTTGTCCACGATGCGAGGTCGGTTTGGAAACGGTGGAACATGCTGGTTCAATTGTCCCATCATTAAACAAATATGGAAAGCTGTTTACAACTGGTGGCAGGTTCCATTCGAAGATGCGGAATCACTAACTCAAATCGAAAAAGATGCTGATGGCGTATTAACCAAGGATGGAAATCTTCTTTGGTCTATAATCACAAGGTTAACGGCATACAAGATATGGAAGAGTAGGAACTGTTTAATTTTTTACAACAAAAACAACGTGGCGGATCTAATGTTCCAGATTCAAGTGTTGGGTTTCTAGCGAATGAACGTAACTCTGAAGAAAGATAAAAACTAAATTGGCCGACTTGGTTAACGTTTCCAAATACTTTACGAATTACTTGATCACAGATTTGAGACTTTCATATACCATTTGTTATAGTGCTAAATGAAGCAATAGGCTTCAGTTATTACAGTAACAAATAGGTGTTGTTGGCAAACTCCATGCCCTATGGAGTCACTGCTTTAGAACTTGGTTTTGGTGTTGTAAATAATCCATTCAATATATATATAAGTTTGCCTTTCAAAAAATATAAGTGACCACGAAAGATGATAATCATAAAAGTGTGAGAGAAAAGTACCAATTATCTTGCTGCTCGTTTTTCCCAGCATCCTATGAAAATCTTTTCTCTTTGATTTTAACTTCCACAATTCGAATGATTCTTGCAAGAGTATATAGATCCAAATTATAAGGGAGCTATAGAAAAAAATATAGGGGGTGTTTTTATAAATTATATATTTATATTTAATTAATGTATATAATTGTATATGTTTGTAGTTTTTCTTTTATAACTTTTACTGTATAGTGATTGGTATAAATATAATTATATATTTATGATCGTCTCGTTTTTATCTACGCTTTGATGTAAATTTTACTGTAATGACACAAAATTTAAAAAGTATTATATTTATTAGTAAAAAGTATATTTCATAACCATTAAAAATGAGTTATTATGTTTAAGTTTGTGTTTAAAATGTAGTAATCTTTTTCTAAATGAGAATATGTATTTTTCTTGATTATCTTCTTTATAAAACCATAAACTAATGAACATATTTATGGTTATTTTCATGTTATGAATCACTAAATCAGTAATACTTTTTAATGAGGTATTTTTTACTTAGAGTATATGATAATATATCTACAACAGATTAGTGAGGCATAATAACTTCTATGGGATAATTTATGTTTGTGAATATTTAAATCAATTATCTTTTTCATTGACATAATCATATAACGTTAAACTCTCGATCTGTTTTTCGATGCCAATGATTTCATAACAAAATATTGATTAAAATGCGAGGTTTTAATAAACACAATATTTGTAAGTAATTAACCGCCAGAGTTTTGCGTATCAAAAATAAGATGTTATTATAAGCTAATGAGGTGATTTATGTATTCGTTTTGATTTATAATTTGGATTTTATGTGATAACTGAGAGAAATTAAGGCGAAATTATATTTTAAAATAATCGCTAAGATTTTAAAATTAAGAAGTATTATTTATTTATATGTAGATCTTTGACTAACATTTTATTAAAATACTATGTTTTTTATAATTATACTTTGATTAAAAAATAATTATGACCAATCATGTATCACGTGAATGTACAAATGAAGAGGTTGAACACATAAATATGATATCGATGAACATCTTTTTGATCTCAGTTGTTTTTAAGAGAGTAATTTTGCTCTAACAAATGAAGAGGTTGAACATAAAAATGATTACATGGTACCAATGTTAAACACTATGAAGGTATTATATTCGGGTTCAGATAATATATGTTAAGGACTTAAGGTGAACTTCCATATCATTTTTTAAGAAACACACCAAACATACTTAATTCTCTCAAGGTTTCATCTTTGTGACGATTATAGTAACTTAACAAATGAAATTATATCTTTAGTATACAAGGAAATACTTTTGAACATTCATTAAATATGTTGTTTTATTAGTTATTAATTCTTTGAATATGATTTTGTTTGTTTTTATTATTTTATATATTTTATTTATGCTTTATTACGTGTTAAATGTTCTAGTTTTTTAAAGTTTACTCCGTGTGTGCACGGATCATTCCACTAGTTATGAATAAATCGTCATGGTAAAAATGGTCATGAAACAAATGGTTGTCACCTAGAATTAATTGTTTTGTTAGAATTAATGGTTGTCACCTAGAATTAATTTATTAGTGTTACTTAATTATTTTGTTTAGAGAGCACGTGTTGTTAAAAAGATTGCCAACAAGATTAAATTTATGTTTAATAGGTGTTTTTATGCCTTCAAAGCTCTTTCTAAAATAACCTTTTTACTGTTAAAACAATTATTTTAGAAAAAAACATCATAATGAGAGAGATAGTAATTCCAAGTCAAACTATAAGTGCTACTCCCTGTCTCCCATATTAATCGGTCAAAGTAACACACCACTGACCCATGACTCTCTACTATTTGTTTACTTCAATAACTAATCAAATACTAAATTACGTAAATAATAAGACTCCTAAATTACTAATTAATTAAATACTAAAGTACTACTAAAAAAACTCCATCTATTAATCAAGATTAAATCCAACAATCACCCCCATAATCTTGATTCATTTCTTCATCAAAGTAATGCCGGCTCATCATCATCTCGAGTCAAATCAGCCACTTCTTCCTTCGGTTCTTGCTTGGGACACTCATATGCATAGTGCCCATATTCTTGACAATTATAACACTTGATATATCTTTTATCCCGATACGCACCTTGTTCCATTCGGTCTTCATTTGATTGAAACCGCCCACCTCGACCTCTACCAAAACCGCGACCCCTTCCTTGACCACGACCTCGCCCTCGTCCAAATTGATCATGATCGAATTCACCACGTTTACTTCTCTCTTTCCAATCCTCCTTTGAAAGCAACAACTTGTTTTGAAAATCATCCTCCACATCAAGATCTTTGATCCTATCTTCATATGCCTTCAACCTTCCCACGGCTTCCTCGAGTGACATAGTCTCTATCTCCGGGTATTGTTCAATAGAAACTACAATTTGTAAAAACTTCTTAGGCACCGAGTTAAGTAATTTTCTTACCAAAATCTCGTCTTCCAAAGTTGACCCGAGACTCTTAAACTTTGTAGCAATCCCACTAAGTTTGCCCGAAAACTCATCAATCGACTCCTTCTCATCCATCTTCAACATCTCAAGCTCGGTTCTAAGAGTTTGAAGCCTTGCCTTTTGAACTCTTTCGGCTCCCAAAAACCGCACACGAAGCGCTTCCCACACATCTTTAGCTTCCTTATACTTTGCCACTTGAAGTAACACGTCTTCGGGTAAGGTTTGAAACACGAATGCTCTTGGCATTAAGTTCATCTTAGTTGAGACCGCTCCTCCCGTTACTGGATCAATAGCTTCCCACAAACCGTATGCTTGTAGGATCGACTCCACCATAATCGACCTACTCGTATAGTTTGTCGATGTTAACTTTGGACATTGCAATGGTATGCTACTACCTTGGTTACTCGCGGTTACAACCGGGCCTGCTCCACCGGAACTCGACATCGTGTCTTCTCATTTTCTTGTTTTTTTTCTCACACAATATCTTCACCACACAGGTTGCTTCTCTCGATCACACAGATCACTTTCTTCTTGGTTTCACACAGAAAACTTGCAGCTCTCTATCGTCTTCTTCGCACGAACTCGGCCTCACAGAGATCTTCTCCTTGATCACACAGATCTTCTTCTTATCTGTTTCACACAGAAACTTTTATGTACTTCAGTTGTCTTCTTCACATGCTTGGTTCACAAAGAACCTCCCTCACAAAATGAGCCCCTTAGCTCTGATACCAAGTGTTGGAAAATCAGAGCACAAAAGAAACTCTCAAACTCTCGTGAATGTTTTTAAAAGAAAATCTGATGAAGAAAGGAACAAACTACGTACCGGACTATTTGTAGACAATAAACCCACATATCATTTTCAACTCAAACTATAAGTGCTACTCCCTGTCTCCCATATTAATCGGTCAAAGTAACCCACCACTCACCCATGACTCTCTACTATTTGTTTACTTCAATAACTAATCAAATACTAAATTACGTAAATAATAAGACTCCTAAATTACTAACTAATTAAATACTAAAGTAATACTAAAAAAACTCCATCTATTAATCAAGATTAAATCCAACAATGAAGTATATATTAAATCATTTTGGTGTTTAGAGTTGTACTTTTTGAAAATATAATTCACCGATCAAGGTTGCTAAACTAAACATCATCAACTATTATGAAATTACAGATGGATGATAGATTTTTAGATGTCTTCACTCTTCAACATATGCCAGAAGCTCTTTATCCTTCTGAAAAAGAGCCATTTCTGCTTCTTTTAAGTGCACTATTGCTTCAATACCATCTCCACGCGGAGTATCAAGCAGAAAAACAAAATTTCCATCCACACTTCCGCTTCGTATTATTACTTGCACAGGCTTTCCCCAACCAAAATCTACCTGGTAAAGTGGAAGTCTACATAAACTCGAAATCACGTAAGTTCGAATTCGATCATCCATTAACGACTGCCAAGAGTTTGCCATTCTTTCACCTACTTCTTCTGCATCTCTTACTCCTTGAACCTCCATTCTATCTTTCCTCAAACCAGTAATCACCTTGTTCAATTCAATTTGACTAGAATCCATCATCTTTGCAGTTACCACTGCAAATAGGTTGCCTGCACCGAACTCAGGGAAATTTGCATTGGTTTTTCCCCTCAAGTTCACCATTTGATGCAAGTTTGATGGATAGAAAGAACCTGATTTAGTTGTGGCTGCCCCCGTTGCACATTTAAAAAGAAGAGATGTCAATGATTCGACCCGAGTTGAGTTCAATGGAGTTGTATCCATGGCGTTGATCTTGTTCTTAAGCTCATTCAGTTTTGAATTAGGGAACACAAAACTCCTTGTTTCATACTTAACTCTGCGTGATTCCACTGGTTTGACCTCTGGGATGTCAATGTTACTTTTGGAGGAAGAAAACGAACCTGCAGGATTCATTGGCGATCCACTGCCTGTAGCAGAGTGTTGGGTCAGTCGGTATTGTTCATGGGTGTCATCCAACACAGAGGCCCAATCATTGATAAACTTGACCATCGTGAACCCATCAGCGATCTTGTGCGATATGGACACAGCCATTGCAGCGCCACCACAGGCGAAATGGTTAAGCTGGACCGCAGCCACACAAGGGCCAGTTGGGTTAACTGCACAGCCAAGAGCATCAGGAATGAGTTGGTCCAAGGTTTCGTCATGCTCTTTCTTGAGAGTGAAATCATCAAGTCGGCTATCAATAGAAGCTTCAAAGAACTCAACTCCTTGGTCATTACAGTCAATGGAAGGTGCAGAAGGTGTTAGTAATCTACCTGCAAATGGATAATATTGTGTTAAACACCGTGATAACGACTTCTTGAGGATGCTAATATCACTATTAGTGTTGTAATTTTTGTAGAAGAAAACTAACGGCAAGTGAACGTTGGGAGCAAAGTAATCAATGGATGAAAGATTATGAGTTTTGAGGTGGGGAGGTGTTGGGGAAGATGGTTTAATGGTTTCTTGAGATATGATGGTGTGAAGTTGTCTAATCCTCCCAAATCTTTGGATCTTTGCCATGATCATGTTCATTACTGATGACAAGATTGCAAGTAACACAAAGATATATTGAAATATATATGCATAGTATGAGACTATATATACACACCAATTAATAATCGGTGGGGTTTTTTATTTGAATGTTTATCTAGTTAACACACTTGCTTGTATAAAATTGTACGTAATATTCTATTGCATGAGGTAAGTTGAGCTTCTAAATGGAGATATAAAAAAGTGCATTAATACCAGATCGATCTTAGAAGGATCATGCACATGGTTTTATTTTATTAGTTAAAGGTTAAGTAAAGGTCGGTACGTGCATTGAATATGAATGAAAAAGTCAACTTGTTTATTCACTTAGGACGATAGGTAAGACTTACCTGTAGCCATATCATTCTCCTTCCCTTACCTTTTTTCTTTACCCAATTTCAAGTTATACTTTATCTTTTCTTACCCAATCTTTTTTCAATTTTTTTATTCTTTTTTTATTTTAACAAATAATCAATTATATAAATAATATAACTCATTAATTAAATTAATTTAAAATTCAAACATTACTAAAAATTAAAATTACATAATATAAACTTATAAAAACAAACTTTCTTAAAAAAATACATATTTTTTAACTTAAAAATTAAACCCTCATTTGGATCCATATTCTTTGAAGAGTAAAAAAAAATAAAACCTTAAGAGTGAAAGAGAGTAGAAGAGATAAAATGTTGTGGTTTTAAAATGATAAAAAGGGGAGTATTTATAGAGGGAGTTTGGGTAAATTAATTAAGTTAAAAAAAAACTTTTAACGGTCGAAAATTAAAAAAAGAGACGTTGGAGGGGGGGGGGAGGGGTGGGGATGGAACTTGTCGTCGAGCTCATGGACCCGAAGGCCGAACTCGAAGGGCAAACTCAAAATCGAGTTTTGGTGTTCTCGATGGAGCCCGATCGAACCCGGCCTCTTCGAGTCGAGCATAACGTATAGTCTTATAAATTTTTTTGAGCACCGGTCACAAGCACTTGTGACATATATTAGATTGTTTTACATAAATTCTAACCGATTACACTATCATTGATACTATAATATCGATATCTTCATATTCGGTTAAATTAAGTCGAGAGAAGGATATAGGAAAAATAATTGGTACAATTGCTGGTTTTTTAAAATCGATTTACAACCTAAGTTAGTGCAAATTTTATAACCATATATTCTTGACATTGGAAAATGTGACAATTGGATAAAATAAAGAGGTTTTCGCGCAAATAAGCAAAATACATTAAACATTCGCGAAAACAAGCTAAGAAAAGTCAAATTACGAAAATAAGCATCAGTTTCGCCCCCAACACCCTCAGTTTCGCCCCTAGCTTCGCCTTCCAATCATTGCCCGCCACGTGTCTTTAGTTTCGCCCCCCAAGCTCAGTTTCTCCCTTAGAAGCCCAGTTTCGCCCCCTGGTGGGCCCCACAAAGCCCAGTTTCGCCCCTACAAGGCCAATTTCGCCCCTGGTGGGCCCCACAAGTCCAGTTTCGCCCCCAACTGAGTACACGTGTCGTCGTATGATTGGAGGGCGAAGCTAGGGGCGAAACTGAGTGCTTTGGGGGCGAAACTGATGCTTATTTTCGTAATTTGACTTTTCTTAGCTTGTTTTTGCGAATGTTTAATGTATTTTGCTTATTTACGTAATTGATTTTAAAATAAATGATGGTGTACATCTCATTAATCTGAGAAATTTTCTTAAACACGCTAAAGAAGATTGAGAGAGTTAGAAGCATGGAGAAAATATCTTATTTTCATATCACCAAAATGAATAGAGGGCTACACTATATATACATGAAAGAAGAAAGAAACTAGCTTGTAGACTAAGTTAATTGTCCAACAGACTAACTACCTAAGTGAAAGTTTGTTACATGTTTCCACATTAGATATAAGTCTTGTGATGCGAATAAACTCGATTACAGCTCATTTATTACTTTATGAAGTGAGTTGACCGCATGTTTGACTGTGTTTTTTTATGTTATTACTTTATGGTAAGGTTCTTTACAGTCTCACAATTAAACATAGTCAGAAAAGAAAATTTTCAGTAATTCATTTTAAAAGGGGCAAAATATGAATTATAAATAATAAACTGAACTCACGAGCCCCCTAACAAACTCCTCAACTTTTAAATTTTTATTTTTTTACCTCTTAAATATTTAAATAGACATAACTATTTCAATTTTAAGAATTTAAGCAAAAAAATTATACAAATCTACTCATTTTTAATCATTTTTCAAACAAGATCATGAAAATTTTATTTCGGAAATGATACCAAAAATTATCACTTTGAATCATGTGAATTTTACTATTTTTGTCTGTAACCATGTGTTTTTATATCATGCTTTGTTGGAAGAAGTATATTCATCTCAATAATGTTATCATTTTAAATGTTGTATATTGTCATCATTTTCATCTTGAAAATGTTATCGTCATTTTCATCTAGAAAATGTTATCGTCATTTTCAACTAGAAACTGTTATCATTTTCATCTATGTATATTTATATTATTTTCGGCTAGAAGGAATGTATATTTATAATTTTTATTATTTTCATCTGGATAATGTTATAATTTTGAATGTTGTATATCATTTTAATCAAAATAATAATTTTCAACTGAACAATGTTATATTTTTAGCTGGAAATTTTATATTTTTTACTAATAGTGCAGTCATAATCATTTACAGACACGCAAAACCTGAACTGTACCAAAGGTGGTACGTGTTTGACATTGATATATAAAAATGTAAGAGCGCTTACTTCATTTTGCTTGGTCGGCACTTTCTTAACGGTTACCACATCATTAATACCACAAAGAACCTTTATTTTCCTTCTTACTTGGGTATGAACTCTTCAACTTAATAGATTTACATCATTTATTACTTGATCTATAAATGGGTTATTTCAAAGTATGTACATAACTACTAGCAGAAAGTAATTATATCCGAGCAACATAGGAAATAGTTTGTATCAATATATACTTCTTAAATAGTTAGTCTTTTAGGTTATAATGCTGTTTAAAGAGAAAACTTCGAAGAAAGATAAATAAAATATTGAAATCTACTAATAAAGGTAATGCAAAAAATTTTAGGTCAAGAAAGGAACCTAAATTAAAAAAAAAAAGTAAATAGTATAACTGGTTAACAAGTGTCTTGTTCTTTTTGTGATGATGTGGAATTATAACTTGTGTATATGTATTATTAATTGTGTATACCTTCCAAATAGTCAAACAACCCCTCCAAAATTCGTGTCCGGCCTCTATCTCTATTCTCTCTGTCCTCTTTTTACACGAGTGCCACCATCCACCGTATCACCACACAATCGCTAGCACTCCACTTGAGACCACTCGTTAATAATACATAAATAATTTGTTATTTAGTAACTAATTAAGTTTTAACGATTCATAAATCTGATTTATTTGAAAATTGAAAAATATTGTTTTTTAAAAAACAGTGACTAAATTGTCATCTAGATAATCATGTCAGTATAGGGAGTGTCATTATAGGGATGCAAATGGTCCAACCGCTAACCCGTCCGGGTCACTTCGGGCCGGAAGTTGCCAAAAACCCGCCTAATGTTGACCGGGTCCTGGGTAAACCGGTTCGACCGTCTAGGTCGACCCAGGTTTTAAAACACGACGTGAGACTTTACGATATATGATTCAAAAGAGTTTGGAAGTTAGAATATATGCGGTTGAAACACATCTTCATTCTTCATTTACAGATTTATAATTTAAAATTAAAAAATTAAAAAATGATGTAAAGTAAATAACCGTCTATAGAAAGTCACCTTGTATATAATGGGTACTTTTACAAAGTTCGTTTAATTAATAAAAGAGTTAAAGTTCGTTGTGTTATACAATGGTAACTTAGTTAAAATTCGTTGTATTTCGATACAGTTTGCCATTTTACAAATTTAAAGTTTGGGTGTGCGAAAACAAGGTTGAATTTTTTGTGTTTGGGTTTATGATTTATATAAAATTTAAATGAAGTTTAATAGATGATGACATCTTAAGTGAACATGAATATGCAATTGAAATATGCACTTCAAGAAGACTCACTTAGGTATGATACCCAGATTATGTGTTTGAAAATAAACAGATGATGAGCATTTCTATACATTAAGAAAAAAAAAAAAAAAAACACACACACACACACATATATATATATATATATATATATATATATATATATATATATATATAAATATATATATATATATGTAAAAGTTCAAACGAGAACTGTTTTTCGTACGAGAACCGCAATAACCAATCGGAGCTATTTAATTCCCCCTCTTTCAATGTTATTGCCTACCTATGAATTCATCACATGCACCCTGCCACATTTGATCCCCCACGCTCCACATCCATGAATTCCACTTTATCAAATCAACAGCTAAGATTAGTTCTCACAGTTCTCGTACGATAAACAGTTCTTGTTTGAACCGTCCCCTATATATATATATATATATATATATATATATATATATATATATATATATATATATATATATATATACACGCACACAATGGTTCATGCGAAAATGATCTTATTTGCGAAAAGTGCGAGAAGCATTTCTGTATCTTAGATTACTTGATCAATGGTCACCATTATTTATTGTATTTTGTAATTTAAATAAATTAAAATGGTAATTGTGTGAATAGAAGGAGGATAAAATTGACTTTTTACAAAAAAAAATGCCTGCCTCTCTCCTCTCTCATATCAAGTTCCCTTAAATCTCTCTCACCCTAAACATATTTCATAATTCAAAGCTGCCGCTCCTATGCCATCACCCCATCCTCCTTCACCGAGCAGCACACCGCTTCCCTCTCCCGTTCTCACCATCGTATTTGCTCCTTCGACTCCTTACCAACGCATTTGTGACTCCGACGATTGTCACTCTTTCCGATCGTATGCCGGTAGCTGACGAGAAGTTCTATATAATCTCCGACAATCACGTCGCTGACGAAGAACAATAGCAACACTGTCGTCCAGCACCACACCACCACCGCCTGTCTAGACTAGGATAAATCTCTGTCACCGACACAACCTTGGTGAAGAAAAACGTCGTTCAACACGTTGATGGTGATTCCGCCCCTTCAATCATCGCCGCCCCTCAACTGTCGCCTTCCCGTCAACCGGCGCCGTCCCTTGCGCGCCTTCCCTTCAATCGAAGGTTTGGTTTTTTTATGCCCTTTTTCGTTTTGTTCCCTGCAGAGGAAGGGGATGTAGGTGAGGTTGTGTAAATATGAATCTGGTTGTTTATATTTATGAACATGATGTTTGTTTTGTGAATGTCTAATGTTTAATTGTAAATATGGTTGTTTCTTTGAAATGGGTAATGTGACTGTGTTTGTTTTTTTATGAACATGGGTGTTTTTTTTTAATTGTTCAATACAGAACAAGAAATATATGGAATGTTTGTTTGTATTCTATTAAGGAATACATTTTGGTTTTGTTTTTATTGTGAATAAGTGAATATGGTAATTTGGGTTAATATACAGTTTGATGTTACTTGTATTATGGTATTCATTTGTGAATAAATAAATGTTGGTTAATATTTGTTGTTTATACTCTATTAAAAACTCGTTTATAATGTATGTTTGACGGTGTTCACTAGAGTGTTAATAATTAAAAAACTCGTAAATTATTGGTTGTGTCCAGTATTGAATATTGTAAAATTTAATTTAACACTAATATAATTTTCGGTGTATTCATGATCGAACACAAATAAGGATGAAAAACTCGTAAATATTCATCATTCATTGTATTCAGTATTGAATATTGTAAAATTTATTTTAAAACGAATATAATTTTGGCTGTGTTCATGATTGAACACAAATAAGGATGAAAAACTCGTAAATATTTATTATTGGTTTGGGTTCAGTATTGAATATTGTAAAATTTATTTTAAAACTAATATAATTTTGGCCATGTATGATCGAACACAAATAATTAAGGATGAAAAGAGCATAATGTATTCACTCGTAAATTATTTTTTGGCTGTGTTCACGATCGGATAAGAAGGAAAACTCGTAAATATATTGGGCGTGTTTATCGGTGAATTCCATTATATTAATTATTTATTAGTAAATTATTTTAATTAATTTTGTTCTTTTATTAGATATTTAGGAGAGAGAAATATAATGGAGAGAGAAAATTTTTGCTTTACAATTATACCCTTTTAAATCTATAAAAATAAAAAAACATAATTAATCTATACACACACATTAGGCAACCCTTATCCTGAGGTATCTACGGTTCATATAAGGGTTCCTCTAAATTACGCCGTAGTTAGTTATATACTTTACTAGCTGTAAGATTAATCAAGTGTTTGTGCAACCTAGCTGGTTAACTCCCTTAGCTAGCTCTCTATCATGTGGTATTGGGTTCATTTCTGATTTTTTGCTGTGTGCCTTTTGTATTATTTTTTTTTTCAAATTCTCTCCCTATTTGTGGCTCCTATTTTCTCCTTTTCCCTTTCTTAATAATTTACACCTTTTACATTACCAACTAATAATTTACAATTTTAGTTTATAATCCTATTTTTTCCTTTTTTTCAT
Source organism: Pulicaria dysenterica (assembly GCA_947179395.2). Lineage (NCBI taxonomy): Eukaryota > Viridiplantae > Streptophyta > Magnoliopsida > Asterales > Asteraceae > Pulicaria > Pulicaria dysenterica. The sequence goes on along the minus strand of OX359288.1, from coordinate 71,039,484 downwards.
TTTATCGTTTTTTAAGTGAAATACATAAGCTAGAAGCTATTTCTCATATAGTCACTTACATATTTTTTCCCTCTAATCTATTCGTTTTAACTATTATCAAAGCTTTTGCGTTTTATTTTTTTTATTCTCACTGAATGTTAATTTTATTCCAAAAAAAAGACACTTATATAATCCGCCGCGAAGCGCGGACTAAATTAACTCGTTAATAACTAATATATTAATATTTTGTTATTTAGTAACTAATTAAAGTTTTAATGATTTATAAATCTGATTTACTTAAAAATTGAAAAATATTATTTTTTAAAAGTGACTAAACTGTTATCTGGATAACCATGTCAATATAGGGATGTAAATGAGCCGAGCTACTTGCGAGCTATTTGAGCTCGAATCGTTAAAAGCTATAAACGAGTCGAGCCTTAACGAGCTCGAGCTCGAGCCTAGATTAAAACTCTTTTAATAAACGAGCCAAGCTTGAGCTCCAAAGAGTGGGCTCGCGAGCTTGAACGAGAAACGAACTCTATATATAATATATTTTATATTTTATATGTTTAATTTTTAATAATTATATATATATGATTTTAAAAATATATCAAAATAATATGCGAGCCTAAACGATCATAGCTTAAACAAACTTAAATGAGCCGAGCCTGAGCTTCATAAATATTAAACTAGCCGAGCTCGAGCTCAACATGAAAAGCTCTTAACGAGCCGAGCTCGAGCTTTAAAAAGCTTAAACTAGCTAGCCCGGCTTGATAATGGTCTAGCTCGGTTTGGCTCGACTCATTTACATGCATTGAGTCATTGACCGGGGTACCAGATCGACTAACAAATTATTCGTAACTTGCTGGTAGAATAAGTTGAACATGTCATCATACCCTTTTATCTTAAAATATAAAATTTAGAGTCATTTCTCGACCAAATAAACTAGACATCATAATTATTGACAAATTTCTAATACTTTAGTTAACTTTCTTAGCAATTTGCGCTTGTTAGCGAATTGAAAATTTCGTCACTATGTTAAATATCAACATTGAAGAGATGGTCATATATTTATTATATGTTCGAATAGTATTTTCATTCTGATACAATACATTTTTTGATGTTGAAGACAACAAATTTCTTATATTTTAAAATCTTGTGGAGACACGTGGGTATCAAACATCTCGTTGCTACCTACACTTATATTTAGCACTAGGTTAGAGACCCGTGTATAACACGTGTTGGTTTAAAGAAATGTAAAAATTAAAAATAATACCAAAAGTTATAGTAGAAAAATGAAGCGAGGACTGAAATTACATAATATAATAGATGTTTGGATGTGTTATCATTGATCTCCAATAGCCAATTCTTTTACATTCGTACTTGATTGTGAGAAACATCCACACAAACTTGATATCTCAAAGCCAATTACAAACATGTACCATACACAAAGCCATAAAAACATATAACTTAGCTTAAACAATTCATCTTTCAGAAGAAAATGATCAAGGCGTAATAAGAATAAGGGAAGAACTTTGCCAAGCTTGCAACAACAAAACATACAGAAATGAACATGTTGCTGCATCAAAATTCCAACCCAAAATATCAGCACTCTATGGATCATCTGCAATAACAAAAAAACAACTCCCATGACCTTTTGCAGTCTTTTAATAAGACAATTCCATAGAGCACTAATCCAAATATAAAAACAATGCATGCTATTCTAAGTTCTAACTACACTTTAGATCCTACATTTAGATGTTCAAGCAAAATCAATACAAAATACATCTCCAACTACTCTAATGCAAGATGGTGATATCAAAAGGTTGTGGCTTAATGTACATCAAAAAGAAAAAAGGAGGGTCGTGAAGTGAAAACAATAAAAATGAAGAACCACAAAAATATATAAGAAATAAGTAAAAAACATGTTTATATTTGTGGTTGAAAACAAAATGAAGAGAATTTCATTATGATTAGAACTGTATCACTATGAATTTATGAAACAATAAAATATAAATGCTGATATGTTTTTTATGACAATGAAACCTAAATGATAATATTCAATAATAGCCTTACCTCGGACATATTTATATGTAATTGCAACGACTGTGGTAATATTTAGTTAAGAAAAACATAAACATTACTATATCTGAAAAGTGGCATGAGATCAAACAGTTATTTGATATGTGTGGTTATCAATCCAAGTGGGTCACAATCTAATGTAATAACTAATGCATCTTGATCAACTACATGATGTAGCTAATCCAAGTAGTATTTCCCCAGGATTAAGAAAGGAAAACTAAGTCGATCACAATCTAATGTATTAGCTAATTAAGTAAAGCACCAGATTAATCAAGATTACTTATAAAATGAGTATGTAGATTTATAAGATCTGTTATTTATCCAAAGAAATCAAATTTTTGTTTTTAAACTCTGTCCATTTAAACTAATTTTGAGGAAAAAATGGGGAGTTCATTTTTAATTATATAAATAGCTAGGTTCTATCCAATAAAATACATTTTTGAATTCTCTACTGGGTTATACGATTATTTTTTAAAAACATCATATTTTACTAATTTCAATTTCAATGTTAGGCTGGAATGATCTTTTTAAAAACTGATAACTTTATTATATATAGTTTATAAATTAAAACACCTATTTAACTGCTCATCCGGCCCATTTTGATAGATACCAGATGTCCAGATGTTCCTTTTTAACCCATTTTCACCCGTGTTCTGCCCGTTTGCCACCTCTGAATTTATCCATTATAATTGGCTTTCTTTGAGGCCATGAATATGGTTGTAAGGACCGACCTGAGCAGGACTGAGTCCGTTCCATGGTTGTTGGAATGGTCACAAGCTCTCACAGGATCACACCAGAACTGTAAACATCAGTTTTTTCGTTTGAGGGCTCGCCTCGGAGGAATTCAGGGGCCATCCATTCAGGCTGAGATTGAGAAAAAACCGGAATTGTTTTTGGTTTTAGAAAAAATTAAACATATGCATATGCATCAACTATAAATAGAAAGACTACGTTTAGACATTTAGATGATATGAAAGTATTCGCTTTAAATCTAGATAGCCCGAAATCACAAACCTGCATTTCATATAATGGTAGAAAAGTCAAACGGTGATTCAAGATATTAGATAGAAGACAACAGTAAGCAAGTGCTGGCATATGCATATGTACCTTCACTGTCCAGTTTTTGTCAACTAATAAATTCGGAGATTTGAGATCCCAGTGAACGATCGGAGGAGTAAGACAATGAAGATAATTGATGCCCTTTGCCAGTGAACTAATAAATTCACCATTTGCCAAGTTACATGGCTGCAACAATATCCACTAAATAAAGCAGTTGGTGTGCATCCTTCAAATGTTGATTTTTCATGGATGATGGTTCGATAAGAATTGACATTGAATTGTTTTCTTGGTATTCTTGATGAGAGCCCTCATCATAACTGTTTACAGGTATATTCAGTTTTTTAATCTTTATTTCATAGATTTAAGTGGTTTGGAGCATAACAATTAAATTTGGGATAATGACTAAGGTATGTTTTGTTAGGATCAAACCTTGAAATGAAATAAGTTGGTTTTATGAAAGCTCACAATCAAATAAACATCCATATAAAGATTATATTAAGTACCTTAATAGTTAAATTGATATTCTTTGTGATAGATTACAAATTTAAAAGCATAACAGTTAATTGTGTTGTAGGACATGTTAAATAAAATCCGATAACAGTTAATAATGAAAAGCAGATCGAGACTGCAATGATGCAATCTATAGTAAAGGACGGATAGTTTGCTGTGTAAACTAATAGTTGAAGCTTAGATAGCAAGTATAACATATAGATATATCTGCAAGTTCAAGATCATACATGCTAATTAATCTTGTATTTTAGTTTTCCGTATGTATGTGTATGTATATGAACTCGCATACACAGACATAGATATATACAAAAAGAATTCTTGCAGCCTAATCACATAACCTTGTTAAAATTAGGATCAAAATCATTCTGAAGTTATCGAAAATTCCTACTATAACACTAAATCTTTCTTAATTCACATACTAAGGAGTTACATTGCAAACAACAGCCATCGAATCTTTAATTAGATAGAAAACCCTAAATGACTCTTCATTCCTTACCTGCTTATCTGAACCTCCCTCAGACTTAAATCAAATAATACACAATCAACATATTTGCATCCTATCCTCAATGCACAATACACTTTCAGAATGAGATGTTGATAAAAAATTTGTTGCAAAATTGATACCGGTAGTGTCTTGTTTGGTGAATCAACCATGGGATTTTAACGTATTCATCCATTACTCATGGGAATTGCGAAATCCATGTCAATTTTGTAGCTAAAGATGTAAGCAAGTTGACATGCAAAATCACGAGTTCATAACGGAAGTCAAGATGAGTACCTGAAAGCGGTGACGGAGAGGAAATCAGAGGTAGTAGCCATGACGGTGAGAGAAACGACGTTGAAGATGAACTGGCAGAGACGAAGGGCGACTCCAGCAGGCGTACCAGGCATGCCTTGCGCGTCTTTCATCCTCACTCTTTGAGGCGGCGCTGCATCGTTTCTTCCATCAATAAAAGGCGGCGGTTCTATCGGGTGCACTGCCGGCCGGCTCATACCATAACCTTCACTTTCACAAGAAAAGGCCTTCAATCTCGGCCCTTTCATCAGATTCAAACCAATAGGAGATGGCGAATTGCAGATTTGGGAAGAAATAGGGGTGGGTCAAAGACATATTTGAGAGAAAAAGATATGATCTTTATGATGTGGGTTTAATCAAAGTGTTGTTCATATATTTGATTGTAGATGGAAAATTAAAAGAGGCTGAAGAGGAACGGGTTCATTATCGATGGAGAAGTAGAAGAGGCGGAAGAGGAACGACGGGACACGTGGCAATACCAAATGTGGAGAGGATGGGCGGGAAAATAGAAAAGGATGCTTTAGGTAGAGAACACATGTCCTCTATTTACTTATTTATTAGAGAAGGGAGATTAAGAGTTAATTATCAAAATAGTACTTTAACAATCTCATTTCTTTCGATTTAGTTCTCCTTTGGTAGTCCGTTAATTAAGGGTAAAATGACTATCATACCCTTTTATTTCTGTTTTATATATTTATTTTTAACTTTTACTTATTATATTGGTTAATTAATAATAAAATTTTATTTAATAATTAAATAACCACCAGTCCACCAACCCATCGCCTCCCTCTCCTCTCTTCTCCTCTATCTCTCTGTATATCTGTGGGTTTCCCTACTACTTCCATTTCGAGGATAAGCCGTCAGAGCCATCAAATCACCACCATAACCGTCGTGAAAATCACACAAACAAAGTGCAAACAAAAACTCACACAAACTCACACATAGTGTCATTTTATAACTTTTCCTTCTTTCCAACAAGCTCCTATTGCTCCTGTTTCTAGTGTACTTAGTGATTGAAGAACCGAAATATGAAGGTCATTTATTAAAAGCATTAACAAATAATTAACATTAATATCTTAAATCTTAGTAACAATAGTGCTCTTGGTGAAGAACCTGATTGAACAATATTCAACCCATTGAAATAAACAAAGAATCTAAATCGCTTTGAACCCTAGATGATTGAAACATAACCTAGATCCAAACGACTAAAAGAAAACCCAAAATTCATAAAAAAGACTAATATTCTTGTCGATAGTTGTGGTTTCTTCACCAAAAACCAAATGTTTCAAACAAAACCTAAATACAAACATTCAAGCATTAACTAGAGCCGATTGAAAGATTCAAACGAACTCTGAATTTATAGCAATGAGGAGATGGTGATGGTATGGTTTCTTCAACCTAAAATCAAAATAGGAATCTGTCAGAAATTGAAGAACAAACACAGAGAGGTTATTGGCGGTGGCGCTTGGAGTGGCGGCGGCGGCGTGAATATGTACGTCAGATCTAGGGTTTTTAAAACTTAGGGTTTTTACATGAGCGAAGGGGTGACGGTTGGAATGGAGATTGTGCGATGGTAGGTTTAGGGTTTGCGACAGTGGATGTTAGAGGAATGGTGGCCGACGGTGGTTAGACAGCGAGGTGGTTGTTTGCGATGGGGGTTTGTAGACTGGAGTTTGTGACGGTAAAACTTGGTAAGTTTTGGTGGTGGCACTAGGGTTTGATGGTGGTCTCCGGCGGAGGAGTTAGGGCAGCAATCAACTATTACGAGGAGAGAGAGGCATACAGATGGTGGAGGGGTTTGCGAGAGAGAGAAAGAGGAGTCTCCGGCGGAGGAGTTACGGCAGTGGACAGTGGTGTTCTGAAGGTGATCTTCTATGGGCGACAGACAGGTTGGTCGGAGGGATGGTGGCCGGTGGCGGTTGGCTTGGTGGTGGCGATGAGCGAATGATTAAATGAGAGAGTGAGAAAGAAGGATAGAGAGAGAGTGTGTGTGTGAATGATTGTCTATGTGTGTGTGTATATAGAGAGGGGGAGAGAAATCAAGATAACATATTTTTATATATTTAAATATAATTAATTATTGTTTTATTTATTAAAAATAGAAATAATAACAAAATGAGTAATATGCCCCTAATTTAACGAAGTTGACTAACAGTTAACCAACCAAAGGACCATTCAGGTGATAAAGTGAAGTTTAAGGACCATCTTGGTCACTTTTGTAGTCAAGGACCAAATCGGAAGAAATGAGATACTTAAAGGACTATTTTGATAATTAACTCCTGCATTAATAAAAGAGTTAATTGGGCAAATGGTCCTTTAACTTAGGGGTTTATGCCGTTTTAGTCCTTTAACTTTAAAAGTGGTGAGAAGTGTCCTTTAAGAACCATTTCGCTACGAGTTTAGTCATTTCTAACGGACGTTAGTTATGTCCGTTAAAACAAGGTAAAATGACACTTTTACCCTTCTTTTTTTTATTTTATTCTTTTATTTATAATTTTTTATTTATTTAATACATTCTTTATTAATTAAATATTATATAATATAATCTTATATTATCCCCCCCTCTCTCTTTCCTTATTTAGTACATTATTTACCTTTTTTTATAATTTATTCTTTTATTTAGGTTTGATCACTTTCAAGTTTCACCACCCCATACATTCATTCAAACACGTCCGGCCAACCACCTCCGGCCAAAGCCACCGTTTTGAACACATACCCACCACCCCATACACACACTTTCAAACAGAAAAAACACACGCTTCCAAAAATTTCAGATCTAAAAAACGAGAAAAAGAAGCATGTTTGTTTTTAGATCTAAACATTTCAAATCTAGAAAACACTTTCAAGAAAGCATGTTGGTGGTAGTGGTGGTTTAGGGTTTCAAGAAAGCATCTTAGGGTTTGTATTAGCATGTTTTCAGAAAATGTGGGTGGCAAAAACCTGAACGTTTTTTAGGGTTTGAAGAAGCATCGTTTTCAGATCTTGCTGGTTACAGTGGTGGTTTGTAGGGTGCTCAGATCTTGTTGGTTACGGTGTGCTCATATCTTGGTGGTTACGGTGGCGGTGCTCAGATCCAGTGGTGGAGATAGGGCTGTAAACGAACCGAACGTTCATGAACCGTTCGTGAAATTGTTAGGCGGGAAGTTCGTTTATGTTCGTTTGTTTATTAAACGAACGAACATGAACAAAATTTTTCGTTTGTTTAACTAAACGAACGAACATGAACAAAGCTCTCGTTCGTTCATTTATGTTCGTGAACGTTCGGTTATCCGTTCGTTTATGTTCGTGAACTGTTCGTTTATTTTCGTTCCTTTATGCTCGTTTATTTATGTTCGTTCGTTTATTTATATAATATATATATTTATAATTTATAATTTGTAATTAAGTAATTTAAATTATATTTTTTTTAAAATTAAGTTGTATTTAAAAAACAAGTAAATAACTAAATAAACAATTCAGATAATAAAAAATAAGGTTTGAATTAGGTCATAAACCCTAACCCCTTTGTTTGGTCGCCTACTTTGTTATTCGCCTTTTACTCTCGTCGGCAGCCACCTCCAGGGCGTCCCTCCGCCTGCTTCTCTCTCGTCGTCAGCCGATATCGCCTCCAGCTCTCTTTCTCTCTTCTCATCTTCAGACCGTCGCACCACAGCAGCCTGTCACCACCGTCGAGCTCCAGACCGTCTCACGAATCTTGATCCATCAGGTTAGTTATTGATTTCTTGGAGATAAACGTTTATTTATGGTTAGTTAAGGTTTAATGCTGATTTGGTTAAAAAAATTGTGAAAGTTTCGGTAATGTTATTGGAAGAGTAGCCATTGTTATTGATTTCTTGCTGATTTTCATAGAATCATAGCTATTAGTTATTATTGTTTCTTTGAAGATCTAATGTACCATTTGTATACCCTTTTCTTATCAGCTATATTCTTGTTCAGGGTGTTTTAATTGGCCTTCAATTTGAAGCTTTATTCAACTTTTTTGGTTAGATTTGTTGATTATTAAGATATTTAGTCTTAATGGGTATTGAAATCTGATGCGATTATGGATTATACATGTGTATGTGCGTGTAGATAGAAATTAAAATTAAAGGGAGGAAGAGAATGGAGCATGAAATGAAGCCCCATCATCTATTCTTCATGTACAAGTAGCCAGTGCAGATGATTCTTCTGTGGAGGCTGATACTTTGAATTGAGTCAGACACTTTGAAGAACCATGTTGATTTGCATTTTAATTTAATATTTGAACATTGTTTTGCTACTTGATGAAAGCATGTTCGTTTTAATTTTTGTAATTATGTTAATTTCAGTGTTTATGTTCGTTTATTTTCGTTCATGTTCGTTCATGTTCGTTTATGTTCGTTTAGCATTTAAATGAACGAACACGAACATCATCATTTCTTAAACGAACGAACACGGACAGGAATTCTTGTTCGGTTAACCGTTCGTGTTTGGTTAAAATTAAACGAACGAACATGAACATGCCTCGTTCGTGTTCGTTCGGTTCGTTTACAGGCCTAGGTGGAGACGGTGGTGGTCGCCGGAGATGAAGGCGGCAGTAGGGGGTAGTGCTCAAACAGTGGAGGTGGTGTAAAAGGCGGAGGTTGTCGCCGGAGATGAAGGCCAACGGTAAGCATCGCCGGATGATGCCGTAAACTAGCACCGGAGGTGGTTGGCCGAAGGTGGTGCTGGTGGCGGTTGCCGTGAGAGGGAGAGGCGAGAGAGGGAGAAGGCGAGAGGGAGAGGAGAGAGAGAATGTGTGTTATATTAATTAAAGGGAGATCTATATATATATTTATTTATTTAAAAATATTATATATTATTTTAATTAATTAAAGGTTAGAAAAACTAGTAAAATGACCAAGCTACCCCTGACTTAACGGATTTGACTAACGACTACTGTTAGAAAGGACTAAACTCGCAGAGAATTGGTAAAACAACATAAACCCGTAAGTTAAAGGACCGTTTGACCAATTATCACGTAATAAAAGGATTAATTAATATGAGGGAGGTTCAAATAAGAATTAGAAATTAAATGAGAATGAGAGACTCAATCTTAGCCGTCCAATTCCCCCTCCTTCAATTTCATTGCCACCCATGAATTCCTCACATGCATCTTGTCACACTCTATCACTTCACGCTCTCCATATATGAATTCCACTTACGAAGTGAACGACTGAGATTAAATCTCCCATTCTCATTTAAGTTCTTCTCATTTGAACATTTCCCTATTTAATATAACTTACATTTATAAAAAAATTCCGAATATAATCTTATGCTCCAATTTCAATGTTTACAATAGAGATTGAAAACATGAACAAACATGTAGTTACAATAAGAAATGACATAATTAAGGAATACATAGTTTTGTAGCCATTTGTTATGTGCGAGCTGATTGTCATCAGTTGAATAAATTATTGGGTTAGTTGTAAAGCTCATTGTTAGTGACTAGAGTCATTGACGGAGTCATTTATGTCTTGAGTGGCCAGCCAACCAAGTTTATGTATGCGAGCCACCTTGAAGGTAATTTGATGTGATAATTACTAAGCAGAGGATCTTAATAAATATAGTTGCTCTTAAGTTGTAGTTACTACATAGAAAGCTCACATAGAAACAGTGCTTGCATGTATTGAAAGGTCATATGAATTGGTGGTGTGTTGTTTTCATTGTACCCCTCTTAAGTCTTCATTCTATAGTTTGAATTCCTTTGTGATATTTTTTTTATTTGCCAAATAAAAATGTTTGTGTAAATTGTATTACAGTATTAGCAATAAAAAATCTTGCCTTTTATCGCTTATGATAGTTATGATTGTATCCTTTGGCTATATTTATATTTGTACTAATCTAGTGCAGGTTGACATAAACTGAATTAAGCTACAATGTTACCACACAATTGTATGTTTTTAAGCACTACACCAGAAGCAAATGAAATGTGTCTGTTACGACTTGGTATTTATTAATATTGTTACGTATTGGGGAAACCCGTTGGGAGTGTATTGCATTCATCTATCAAAATATATAATACACAATTTTTACACAAAGGGCCCTACATTATACATTAATAATAATAATAAATTATTTATTAACAAATATTCTTTCCTTTTTTGTTGAACATGCAATTATATTCCATTCCTAAGATCATCTTTAGAATATATATTGCAAATCGAACTGTAAATGGAGCATTACATAAAATAAATTACCATGAAGAACTTCATTCTTGCATTTTCTTATATTACTAGATTTATAGACCCGTGCACGCACGGGTTTTACAAAATGAATTTGTAGGTTATGATTTCCTAAAGAAAAGAATAATAAAATACTTAATGAAAGGTATCCACTTCGAATACAAACTTCCGACTTTTTGAGCCATGCTGGTTGGTGTGTTGTTGAAATTTCTTCCACTAACCTTTCAAATCAACATGATATGTTGGAGATGCATCACCCAACCTTGAATCTCCATATAGCTTGAAGTGCATTTCAGTGTGGTACCGGGTAACCCCCAAATCGAACCGTCACCAAAGCCGTGTATAACACGGGTTGATTTTAAGTAATTTATAAATTGTAAAAAACATTAAAAAATATATATGCAATATATAATTACAAGTAAATGACATAAAAAATGGCTATAGTTTATAAATTTGATAAAACTTTCGATGGATCTCAATTGTATAAGTATAAAATAAAATTTCAAGAAAATGCACAATCATTATATGATCTTAGTATGTTTGTATAGGAATACTTGAGAAAAACACCAAGAACATACACATAGTATTTGGTATATTAAAATGCTTCATGGAATTAGAAAAAAGTACAAAGTTTATATATTCAAAAGTTACTTACTAAATCTACGATATACTATGATTGTTATCATAGTAATAACAAACTTAACTAAAATTTAAATGACACAATTAATGTTATAACAACTTCTTTGTACAACACTGGACGTCCTTTTACTAATACTTAACCATTATTGTCTAACATTAACAACTTTAAATCCATCTATACTTAAATACATATTTCTAAGTGATCACAATTGGGCTGAGAAGAAAGAACCCCCTAACAAAATGAGAATCAAAAGCATATCAGAGTGCTAAGAGCAAAAATTTAAGTGAAACAAAAGCCAAAAGATTTTTTTTTAACTTTTCTCTATACATAATTTTGAGTCTACCAGCTTCTTATCCATGGGTTGGTCACTCTTCCGCTCCAAAGCCCATCTGCTAGCTTTAGACTCATCTTCTACATTCATTTTCGTTCCATATCAGTCACCATACCTCAAGTTCAAGTTACATACACTTCTTGAAACCTCTTTATCTACTCTCGAGCAATCAAAATAGTAAATATAGCATATTGAACTTAAAAATCATCAAAAAGAACCCATTCATGTTGATTCTCAATCAATAAAACAAAATATTACCAATTAGTTTATTTCTTGAATATCCTTTCAGATTTTAGCTAGTGAAAATGAGAAAGCTATGCATCTTATTTACCAAAATCTTATCAGATTACGTTGATGCAAAAGGCATGAATGTCAAGGATCAAATATTTCGCAAACTTGTTATAACAGAAGTACTTGTTAGTTGTTTATGTGGTCTTTGAGTAGTTAGTTCCTTAACCATTTAAAGAGATTAAATCTTCACATCTTCTTTTCCTCAAGGGGGCAATAAGTAAAAAATAAAATAAAATAATCAGAAATCATAAGAATATAGTGCAGGGTATGTTAATCCAATCGAAATGAAGTGGATGAAAAAAAGGTAAGGTCAACAACCTTACAATTATTATAATGAAACTTTTTAGTACAAATAAAGATCATTAAACATGCCTTTAAAAAAAAAATCATTAAACATGTCATCTTCATTTAGTTTTTTACCTTCTTGATTGTTTCTACAATTTCACTGTTTGGCTATCATTATATTAGACATTTACGATACTATGGTTAAGATTAGTTCTCAACAATGATGCAGTTAATTAATCATAAAATTGAAATCACAATCAGTTGGCTGACTCCTAAGCTTTTAAATTAGTCAATTTTCTCTATAAACTTACACATAAATTAGTCAATTTTCTCTATAAACTTACACATAAATTTTCTCATTATATTAGACATTTACGATACTATGGTTAAGATGGTCCTTAATCAAAGCGGTCCTTTCTAGTCTCCCGGTCTATTACTTATCCATGTTCCGAGCACCATCCAGTATCCTTCATCATATAGATGGAGTGAGAAAACATTTCTTTTGGAAAGGGGACGGGGGGTCTTTTAAAAAAATTTATTGCATGGGTGAAATGGGAAGTTGTGTTAGTAAATAGAGACAGGGGGGTTGGGAATTGGTTGTTTAAACATTTTCAACATAAGCTTACTTTTAAAATGGAGATGGAAGTTCAAAACGGAACCGGAAGCTTTTTGGTCAAAATTAATTAAAAGTCTATATGGAAAATGGGGGGGGGGGTCCTTTATAATCGAGTGATCAAATCTTCTAGCATCTGGGAGGGGTGATTAAGGTAGGGCTCGATCTTGCAAAGAAAAATATCCATTTGAATGCCTTGCAAAAAATAGAACTTGGTGACGTAAAAATGTACATTTCTGGAAAGATGTTTGGATAGGTGATCGTTCGCTGGAACAACATTACCCGAGACTCTTCAACAAAATTGGAAAACAGGAATCTTCGGTGACAGACATGGGGCATTGGGAGGAGGAGCAGTGGAATTGGAGCGGTTTGGATCTACAGGGTAGGGTAGGAAGATTAAGAGAAGAGGTCTTGGAGCTAAAAGAAAGATTAAAAGGAATCAAGATTTCAAGACAGAAGAGGGATGGCTGGATATGGTGTAATAACAAGGAAGGTGGCTACTCAGTTAAGACAACTACAACTTACTTGGAGAGACTGTTCTTTCCACCTCAACAGGATCTTGAACAAACGTTTTGGCATAAGGCATCATCGAAGAAAGTCAACATCTTTTGTTGGAGGCTGTGCAGGAAGAGACTTCCGGTGAGAGTAAATTTATCAAACAGAGGAGTAGACTTACCTTCCATACTTTGTCCACGATGCGAGGTCGGTTTGGAAACGGTGGAACATGCTGGTTCAATTGTCCCATCATTAAACAAATATGGAAAGCTGTTTACAACTGGTGGCAGGTTCCATTCGAAGATGCGGAATCACTAACTCAAATCGAAAAAGATGCTGATGGCGTATTAACCAAGGATGGAAATCTTCTTTGGTCTATAATCACAAGGTTAACGGCATACAAGATATGGAAGAGTAGGAACTGTTTAATTTTTTACAACAAAAACAACGTGGCGGATCTAATGTTCCAGATTCAAGTGTTGGGTTTCTAGCGAATGAACGTAACTCTGAAGAAAGATAAAAACTAAATTGGCCGACTTGGTTAACGTTTCCAAATACTTTACGAATTACTTGATCACAGATTTGAGACTTTCATATACCATTTGTTATAGTGCTAAATGAAGCAATAGGCTTCAGTTATTACAGTAACAAATAGGTGTTGTTGGCAAACTCCATGCCCTATGGAGTCACTGCTTTAGAACTTGGTTTTGGTGTTGTAAATAATCCATTCAATATATATATAAGTTTGCCTTTCAAAAAATATAAGTGACCACGAAAGATGATAATCATAAAAGTGTGAGAGAAAAGTACCAATTATCTTGCTGCTCGTTTTTCCCAGCATCCTATGAAAATCTTTTCTCTTTGATTTTAACTTCCACAATTCGAATGATTCTTGCAAGAGTATATAGATCCAAATTATAAGGGAGCTATAGAAAAAAATATAGGGGGTGTTTTTATAAATTATATATTTATATTTAATTAATGTATATAATTGTATATGTTTGTAGTTTTTCTTTTATAACTTTTACTGTATAGTGATTGGTATAAATATAATTATATATTTATGATAGTCTCGTTTTTATCTACGCTTTGATGTAAATTTTACTGTAATGACACAAAATTTAAAAAGTATTATATTTATTAGTAAAAAGTATATTTCATAACCATTAAAAATGAGTTATTATGTTTAAGTTTGTGTTTAAAATGTAGTAATCTTTTTCTAAATGAGAATATGTATTTTTCTTGATTATCTTCTTTATAAAACCATAAACTAATGAACATATTTATGGTTAGTTTTCATGTTATGAATCACTAAATCAGTAATACTTTTTAATGAGGTATTTTTTACTTAGAGTATATGATAATATATCTACAACAGATTAGTGAGGCATAATAACTTCTATGGGATAATTTATGTTTGTGAATATTTAAATCAATTATCTTTTTCATTGACATAATCATATAACGTTAAACTCTCGATCTGTTTTTCGATGCCAATGATTTCATAACAAAATATTGATTAAAATGCGAGGTTTTAATAAACACAATATTTGTAAGTAATTAACCGCCAGAGTTTTGCGTATCAAAAATAAGATGTTATTATAAGCTAATGAGGTGATTTATGTATTCGTTTTGATTTATAATTTGGATTTTATGTGATAACTGAGAGAAATTAAGGCGAAATTATATTTTAAAATAATCGCTAAGATTTTAAAATTAAGAAGTATTATTTATTTATATGTAGATCTTTGACTAACATTTTATTAAAATACTATGTTTTTTATAATTATACTTTGATTAAAAAATAATTATGACCAATCATGTATCACGTGAATGTACAAATGAAGAGGTTGAACACATAAATATGATATCGATGAACATCTTTTTGATCTCAGTTGTTTTTAAGAGAGTAATTTTGCTCTAACAAATGAAGAGGTTGAACATAAAAATGATTACATGGTACCAATGTTAAACACTATGAAGGTATTATATTCGGGTTCAGATAATATATGTTAAGGACTTAAGGTGAACTTCCATATCATTTTTTAAGAAACACACCAAACATACTTAATTCTCTCAAGGTTTCTTCTTTGTGACGATTATAGTAACTTAACAAATGAAATTATATCTTTAGTATACAAGGAAATACTTTTGAACATTCATTAAATATGTTGTTTTATTAGTTATTAATTCTTTGAATATGATTTTGTTTGTTTTTATTATTTTATATATTTTATTTATGCTTTATTACGTGTTAAATGTTCTAGTTTTTTAAAGTTTACCCCTTGTGTGCACGGATCATTCCACTAGTTATGAATAAATCGTCATGGTAAAAATGGTCATGAAACAAATGGTTGTCACCTAGAATTAATTGTTTTGTTAGAATTAATGGTTGTCACCTAGAATTAATTTATTAGTGTTACTTAATTATTTTGTTTAGAGAGCACGTGTTGTTAAAAAGATTGCCAACAAGATTAAATTTATGTTTAATAGGTGTTTTTATGCCTTCAAAGCTCTTTCTAAAATAACCTTTTTACTGTTGAAACAATTATTTTAGAAAAAAACATCATAATGAGAGAGATAGTAATTCCAAGTCAAACTATAAGTGCTACTCCCTGTCTCCCATATTAATCGGTCAAAGTAACACACCACTGACCCATGACTCTCTACTATTTGTTTACTTCAATAACTAATCAAATACTAAATTACGTAAATAATAAGACTCCTAAATTACTAATTAATTAAATACTAAAGTACTATTAAAAAAACTCCATCTATTAATCAAGATTAAATCCAACAATCACCCCCATAATCTTGATTCATTTCTTCATCAAAGTAATGCCGGCTCATCATCATCTCGAGTCAAATCAGCCACTTCTTCCTTCG
Source organism: Pulicaria dysenterica (assembly GCA_947179395.2). NCBI lineage: Eukaryota > Viridiplantae > Streptophyta > Magnoliopsida > Asterales > Asteraceae > Pulicaria > Pulicaria dysenterica. Next base: position 71,023,335 of record OX359288.1, on the reverse strand, counting down.
GTTCTTGCTTGGGACACTCATATGCATAGTGCCCATATTCTTGACAATTATAACACTTGATATATCTTTTATCCCGATACGCACCTTGTTCCATTCGGTCTTCATTTGATTGAAACCGCCCACCTCGACCTCTACCAAAACCGCGACCCCTTCCTTGACCACGACCTCGCCCTCGTCCAAATTGATCATGATCGAATTCACCACGTTTACTTCTCTCTTTCCAATCCTCCTTTGAAAGCAACAACTTGTTTTGAAAATCATCCTCCACATCAAGATCTTTGATCCTATCTTCATATGCCTTCAACCTTCCCACGGCTTCCTCGAGTGACATAGTCTCTATCTCCGGGTATTGTTCAATAGAAACTACAATTTGTAAAAACTTCTTAGGCACCGAGTTAAGTAATTTTCTTACCAAAATCTCGTCTTCCAAAGTTGACCCGAGACTCTTAAACTTTGTAGCAATCCCACTAAGTTTGCCCGAAAACTCATCAATCGACTCCTTCTCATCCATCTTCAACATCTCAAGCTCGGTTCTAAGAGTTTGAAGCCTTGCCTTTTGAACTCTTTCGGCTCCCAAAAACCGCACACGAAGCGCTTCCCACACATCTTTAGCTTCCTTATACTTTGCCACTTGAAGTAACACGTCTTCGGGTAAGGTTTGAAACACGAATGCTCTTGGCATTAAGTTCATCTTAGTTGAGACCGCTCCTCCCGTTACTGGATCAATAGCTTCCCACAAACCGTATGCTTGTAGGATCGACTCCACCATAATCGACCAACTCGTATAGTTTGTCGATGTTAACTTTGGACATTGCAATGGTATGCTACTACCTTGGTTACTCGCGGTTACAACCGGGCCTGCTCCACCGGAACTCGACATCGTGTCTTCTCATTTTCTTGTTTTTTTTCTCACACAATATCTTCACCACACAGGTTGCTTCTCTCGATCACACAGATCACTTTCTTCTTGGTTTCACACAGAAAACTTGCAGCTCTCTATCGTCTTCTTCGCACGAACTCGGCCTCACAGAGATCTTCTCCTTGATCACACAGATCTTCTTCTTATCTGTTTCACACAGAAACTTTTATGTACTTCAGTTGTCTTCTTCACATGCTTGGTTCACAAAGAACCTCCCTCACAAAATGAGCCCCTTAGCTCTGATACCAAGTGTTGGAAAATCAGAGCACAAAAGAAACTCTCAAACTCTCGTGAATGTTTTTAAAAGAAAATCTGATGAAGAAAGGAACAAACTACGTACCGGACTATTTGTAGACAATAAACCCACATATCATTTTCAACTCAAACTATAAGTGCTACTCCCTGTCTCCCATATTAATCGGTCAAAGTAACCCACCACTCACCCATGACTCTCTACTATTTGTTTACTTCAATAACTAATCAAATACTAAATTACGTAAATAATAAGACTCCTAAATTACTAACTAATTAAATACTAAAGTAATACTAAAAAAACTCCATCTATTAATCAAGATTAAATCCAACAATGAAGTATATATTAAATCATTTTGGTGTTTAGAGTTGTACTTTTTGAAAATATAATTCACCGATCAAGGTTGCTAAACTAAACATCATCAACTATTATGAAATTACAGATGGATGATAGATTTTTAGATGTCTTCACTCTTCAACATATGCCAGAAGCTCTTTATCCTTCTGAAAAAGAGCCATTTCTGCTTCTTTTAAGTGCACTATTGCTTCAATACCATCTCCACGCGGAGTATCAAGCAGAAAAACAAAATTTCCATCCACACTTCCGCTTCGTATTATTACTTGCACAGGCTTTCCCCAACCAAAATCTACCTGGTAAAGTGGAAGTCTACATAAACTCGAAATCACGTAAGTTCGAATTCGATCATCCATTAACGACTGCCAAGAGTTTGCCATTCTTTCACCTACTTCTTCTGCATCTCTTACTCCTTGAACCTCCATTCTATCTTTCCTCAAACCAGTAATCACCTTGTTCAATTCAATTTGACTAGAATCCATCATCTTTGCAGTTACCACTGCAAATAGGTTGCCTGCACCGAACTCAGGGAAATTTGCATTGGTTTTTCCCCTCAAGTTCACCATTTGATGCAAGTTTGATGGATAGAAAGAACCTGATTTAGTTGTGGCTGCCCCCGTTGCACATTTAAAAAGAAGAGATGTCAATGATTCGACCCGAGTTGAGTTCAATGGAGTTGTATCCATGGCGTTGATCTTGTTCTTAAGCTCATTCAGTTTTGAATTAGGGAACACAAAACTCCTTGTTTCATACTTAACTCTGCGTGATTCCACTGGTTTGACCTCTGGGATGTCAATGTTACTTTTGGAGGAAGAAAACGAACCTGCAGGATTCATTGGCGATCCACTGCCTGTAGCAGAGTGTTGGGTCAATCGGTATTGTTCATGGGTGTCATCCAACACAGAGGCCCAATCATTGATAAACTTGACCATCGTGAACCCATCAGCGATCTTGTGCGATATGGACACAGCCATTGCAGCGCCACCACAGGCGAAATGGTTAAGCTGGACCGCAGCCACACAAGGGCCAGTTGGGTTAACTGCACAGCCAAGAGCATCAGGAATGAGTTGGTCCAAGGTTTCGTCATGCTCTTTCTTGAGAGTGAAATCATCAAGTCGGCTATCAATAGAAGCTTCAAAGAACTCAACTCCTTGGTCATTACAGTCAATGGAAGGTGCAGAAGGTGTTAGTAATCTACCTGCAAATGGATAATATTGTGTTAAACACCGTGATAACGACTTCTTGAGGATGCTAATATCACTATTAGTGTTGTAATTTTTGTAGAAGAAAACTAACGGCAAGTGAACGTTGGGAGCAAAGTAATCAATGGATGAAAGATTATGAGTTTTGAGGTGGGGAGGTGTTGGGGAAGATGGTTTAATGGTTTCTTGAGATATGATGGTGTGAAGTTGTCTAATCCTCCCAAATCTTTGGATCTTTGCCATGATCATGTTCATTACTGATGACAAGATTGCAAGTAACACAAAGATATATTGAAATATATATGCATAGTATGAGACTATATATACACACCAATTAATAATCGGTGGGGTTTTTTATTTGAATGTTTATCTAGTTAACACACTTGCTTGTATAAAATTGTACGTAATATTCTATTGCATGAGGTAAGTTGAGCTTCTAAATGGAGATATAAAAAAGTGCATTAATACCAGATCGATCTTAGAAGGATCATGCACATGGTTTTATTTTATTAGTTAAAGGTTAAGTAAAGGTCGGTACGTGCATTGAATATGAATGAAAAAGTCAACTTGTTTATTCACTTAGGACACCTGTAGCCACATCATTCTCTTTCCCTTACATTTTTTCTTTACCCAATTTCAAGTTATACTTTATCTTTTCTTACCTAATCTTTTTTCAATTTTTTTATTCTTTTTTTATTTTAACAAATAATCAATTATATAAATAATATAACTCATTAATTAAATTAATTTAAAATTCAAACATTACTAAAAATTAAAATTACATAATATAAACTTATAAAAACAAACTTTCTTAAAAAAATACATATTTTTTAACTTAAAAATTAAACCCTCATTTGGATCCATATTCTTTGAAGAGTAAAAAAAAATAAAACCTTAAGAGTGAAAGAGAGTAGAAGAGATAAAATGTTGTGGTTTTAAAATAATAAAAAGGGGAGTATTTATAGAGGGAGTTTGGGTAAATTAATTAAGTTAAAAAAAAACTTTTAACGGTCGAAAATTAAAAAAAGAGACGTTGGAGGGGGGGGGGGGGGAGGGGGGGGGATGGAACTTGTCGTCGAGCTCATGGACCCGAAGGCCGAACTCGAAGGGCAAACTCAAAATCGAGTTTTGGTGTTCTCGATGGAGCCCGATCGAACCCGGCCTCTTCGAGTCGAGCATAACGTATAGTCTTATAAATTTTTTTGAGCACCGGTCACAAGCACTTGTGACATATATTAGATTGTTTTACATAAATTCTAACCGATTACACTATCATTGATACTATAATATCGATATCTTCATATTCGGTTAAATTAAGTCGAGAGAAGGATATAGGAAAAATAATTGGTACAATTGCTGGTTTTTTAAAATCGATTTACAACCTAAGTTAGTGCAAATTTTATAACCATATATTCTTGACATTGGAAAATGTGACAATTGGATAAAATAAAGAGGTTTTCGCGCAAATAAGCAAAATACATTAAACATTCGCGAAAACAAGCTAAGAAAAGTCAAATTACGAAAATAAGCATCAGTTTCGCCCCCAACACCCTCAGTTTCGCCCCTAGCTTCGCCTTCCAACACTACTACAGACTGACCCTTTTGGGTTGGCAAAATCCGTCGCAAAACCGTCGCAAAACACTGTTTGCGACCGATTTGCGACGGATAACGGCGGTCCCAAAAAGCTTCGTCGGAAAATCATGTTGCGACGGGTTTGCGACGGTAAATTTGCTTCGGATTTGCGTCGGTCGTTTTGCGTCGGATTAGCGACGACCTTGACGTTTTTGCGACGGCTATTATTTGCGACGGTGTTGTGACAGATACTACTTTGCGACGGTTTTGTGACAGATAGAATTGCGACGGATTTGTGACAGACAAGAGTTGCGACAGTTTTGTGACGGATATAATAGGCGACGATTTTGCGACGGCAAGGTTTTGCGTCGGATTTGCGACGGTTTTGCGTCGGATCTATAATTTTTGAACAAAATCTCATCCGTCGCAAATTCGTTGTTTTTATGATTTTCCATTTTTTTTCCTGTTAATACAAAAATGCAAATAACATAAACATTAAAAGATCCATATCCTAACAAACATAATTCATTTAGTCGATAATAATTCATAATAATCCAAAATAAAATAGCTCTTAACGCTAATCCAAAATAAAGTAGCTCTTTATGGTAATAAAAAATAAAGTAGATCTTAATGGTAATCCAAAATAAAGTAGTTAATACTTTTCTTGATATTTCGCGATTTGTGCAAACAACTCGGCCAACTTGTTATTTGTTTCATTTTGATGGTCCTCCGTTTGTTTGGCGAGTTTTTCACTCGTTTCTCTTTCATTCTCTCTTTCTCTTTCTCTCTCTATTCTTTCTCTTTCTCTTTTTTGTTCAAAAGCGGCTCTTTCCCGCTCCCATTCTTCTTTTTCCAACTCCTTTTTCTTTTTCCATCTCTTCGACCACCTTTGTCAATTTTCGATCTATAAATCATAACTCATGTATTAAACACATATACTCCAATACTCTTATTAAACTAAACAAATAAATATACAAATAAGAGTAACAAGGTTTCTGTGCCCGCACGTTGCTGCGGGTATTTTTTTTAAAAGAAATGTTAGATACATGTAAAACAACACATTAAAAAAACTAAACAATAAAAATATAGATGAAGAAAGTATTGCCTTGTTTATTTACAGTGCCCTTTCTGGCTTCCTTCATAACCAACACATTTGCAAAATATATTTTGAGTAAACCTGGATCACCATCATTTTCAGATTGTGAACCTGCAAAATCCAATTGAACGATCATAGAGTCATGGTATGTCCAGCAAACATATATATAATGAGGAATGGTGATGAAGGCATATAATTTATACATACATACACACACATATATATATAGTCAGTCAAGAGTTGAAAATGAACAAAAGCATATCACAAAAATGCAATGTACTAACCAAAATGAAAGATTAATTTAACACATACAGGTTAGTAACAATTTAATTTATATTCGGAACCGATGTATATTCCATAAACAAATTAGGAACTATATACATGGCTATTAATGTCATAATTTGAAAGTATAACAAAAGAATTATTTGTACATTAGGAGGATCCTTGTATAGATAAACCTCAATTTAATTCATTTCCCACTTTAGTAGACCTTTTATTTTGAACAACACATTTATCATTAATTCATCTCTCAAAGAAAACATTTATTGAATTTGACACTACGGCACTAATGATACGTTGGCTAAGCCTACGTTTAGAGAAGATTTTAAGCAATGATATCTAGCATGTTAACTTTTATTCGGGACACCTTCATCTGCACAAATTACATATCAAAGAGCATGTGAATTTATAAAGTCAAGCAAACCTTTTTATTGCCCCCTTCAACATGCTATGCAGCTATACTTTTGAAGATCTAGAACCTGCATTTATTTGCATTATGAGCTGCTCGTCAAAGCAAGGAAGCTTTGAAGAATCTTCAGCAAAAGAGATTATAGCAAAAACAACTCATAATACTAACAACAGATAAAGAATAAAACATTAAAATGCAATAAACCAAGAGAAAAAGAAAAGAATGAAGACGGACCTTTTTTAGAAGACTTGAAGTGAGAAAATCCATCTAGTAACAGCATACATTCAAAGTAGTAATAACATATCTACGAAGTAATCATCCGAGACAAAACCTCCATTAAAAAATTTTAGTTACAAAAGAAAAATCAAGAACAAATTTCACAGAGACATTTCAAAATTAGAACAAAATACTAAGATGAGAACAATATACTAATCAGGGACAGTAAAACTAAGATGAGAGAACCTTTAATGCTTGAGGCGAAATTGTAGCAAAATACTTGCCGGTGCCTTCATTGACTAAAATCAAGAGGGGGCTGTCAAATTATAATCGATGAGAAAGTAGTGAGCATAATCAAAAGGGCAAAACATAACTTGAAATCTTTAAAATCGAAAACTTACTTCGATTTCTTGTCAAAATCGACGAACAACATATCCACGAGCCTTAAAATCACGAACATTATATCGTTGCTTTGAAAGTTGTAAATCCCGAACCATCAATAACATTGGCCATGGAGATAGTATAGATCTCACTAATGGTGGATATGTGATGGTTAAGGCAGAGGAGTTGTTGGTCGAGAGAGATGTAAGTGTTTGGATTTTCAGAGGGAGCGAGAGACGGGAAGGACTGAAGGAGAGGGAAAATGAAATGGAATTAGGGTTTTTAGTTTTTTTAGTGAGGAGTGAGACGAGGATGAGGGGAAAAAGGGGGGAATTTTGTTTTTATTATTTTGACTTGGTGGGAAAACGAAAATTTAGGAGGGATTTTTTAACTTTGCGGGAAAATAAAATTTTGGGGCTGAAAATTTTTAACTAAAATATATTTAGTATTCTGTTACATTGTTTGTATTAATATAGTTTTTCTTTATTGTATTTCTTGCTAAACAAATTCAACGTCCTTTACAAATCGGTCGCAAATTTCGCAGATTTGCGAGAGATTTGTGACGGGCCTTAACTTATTTTTTTTGTTTTTAAATCGTTTTTTGTAAAATTAATTCATGCTCCCTTTTGTACACTATTATATAAGTATATAAACACACACACAAATTTAAAAATGTTATGACGCCCTAGTCGAACATGTCGTTATATGAGAAAGAATATATCAATTTGCGAGAGATTTGTGACAGACCTCAACTTGTTTTTAGTTTTTAAATTGTTTTTCCATGAAATAAACTCATGATCTCTTTCGTACACTATTATATAAGTGTATAAACACACACACAAATTTTAAAAATACTTACATGCCTCATTGGACAAGCCGTTGTATGAGAAACAATACATCAATTTTTGTAAACGTGTTTGTTAACGTATAAAAACGCACATGAGCATATTAATAGACAAACGTATAAAACCTCTAACTTCACCCACTTGATAACACATATAAGAAATTAATTAATTCGAGATTGTTGGTGTTTTTTTACGACTTTTTATTCAAAAAATACAAAAAAAAAACAAATTAAAGGTCCGTCACAAAACCGTCGCAAATTTTAAGGATTTGCGAGTGATTTGTGACGGATCTTAACTTGTTTTTCTGTTTTTAAATCGTTTTTCCTTAAAATAAACTCATGCTCCCTTTGGCACACTATTAAGGATTTGCGAGTAAATATGTATGTTAATATATAAAAATGCACATGAACATATCAATAGTGAAATATATAAAACCTCTTATTTCACCTAATTCATAACACGTGTAAGAATTTAGTTAATCCATGTTTGGTGGTGTTTTTTTACGACTTTTTATTCAAAAAATACGAAAAACAAATTCAAGTTCGGTCATAAATCCATCACAAATTATGAAAATTTGTGAGCGATTTGTGACAGACCTCAATAAGGAAATGTTTATTTTTTATTTTTCATAACATCTTTTTGCGTCGGATTTGCGATGGATCGTTTAAAAAAATATATTTTATCTTATATCAGTATTCATAGTTCGCGACGGACGCAAATATAATATCATTTTGAAAAAAAATTAATTGTTTTTGCGTCGGAATTGCGACGGGTCATTTAATTATATACTTTTTTAATTTCCTTTTTACATTTTTGCGACCGACTTGCGTCCTATTATTCCGTCGCAAATATCGTTGTCGCAAGTCTGTCGCTATTCCGTCGCAAATACTGATGACACGGTTGTGTTGGTTTTTGGGCTTAAATTTATCGCAAATCCGTCTCAAATCCGTCACAAGTATGTAGTTTTTTGCGACGGATGCCTGCCGTCGCAAATTTGCGTCGCAACTTGCCCTCTTTCATTCCGTCGCAAATATCTCAGTCGCAAGTATGTCGCTATTCCGTCGCAAATACTGATTACATGGTTGTGTTGGTTTTGGACCTAAATTCATCGCAAATCCGTCGCAAATCTGTCGCAAGTATGCAGTTTTTTGCGACGGATGCCTGACGTCGCAAATTTCCGTCGCAATAGCCTGTTTGTGTTGTAGTGCAATCATTGCCCGCCACGTGTCTTTAGTTTCGCCCCCCAAGCTCAGTTTCTCCCTTAGAAGCCCAGTTTCGCCCCCTGGTGGGCCCCACAAAGCCCAGTTTCGCCCCTACAAGGCCAATTTCGCCCCTGGTGGGCCCCACAAGTCCAGTTTCGCCCCCAACTGAGTACACGTGTCGTCGTATGATTGGAGGGCGAAGCTAGGGGCGAAACTGAGTGCTTTGGGGGCGAAACTGATGCTTATTTTCGTAATTTGACTTTTCTTAGCTTGTTTTTGCGAATGTTTAATGTATTTTGCTTATTTACGTAATTGATTTTAAAATAAATGATGGTGTACATCTCATTAATCTGAGAAATTTTCTTAAACACGCTAAAGAAGATTGAGAGAGTTAGAAGCATGGAGAAAAGATCTTATTTTCATATCACCAAAATGAATAGAGGGCTACACTATATATACATGAAAGAAGAAAGAAACTAGCTTGTAGACTAAGTTAATTGTCCAACAGACTAACTACCTAAGTGAAAGTTTGTTACATGTTTCCACATTAGATATAAGTCTTGTGATGCGAATAAACTCGATTACAGCTCATTTATTACTTTATGAAGTGAGTTGACTGCATGTTTGACTGTGTTTTTTTATGTTATTACTTTATGGTAAGGTTCTTTACAGTCTCACAATTAAACATAGTCAGAAAAGAAAATTTTCAGTAATTCATTTTAAAAGGGGCAAAATATGAATTATAAATAATAAACTGAACTCACGAGCCCCCTAACAAACTCCTCAACTTTTAAATTTTTATTTTCTTACCTCTTAAATATTTAAATAGACATAACTATTTCAATTTTAAGAATTTAAGCAAAAAAATTATACAAATCTACTCATTTTTAATCATTTTTCAAACAAGATCATGAAAATTTTATTTCGGAAATGATACCAAAAATTATCACTTTGAATCATGTGAATTTTACTATTTTCGTCTGTAACCATGTGTTTTTATATCATGCTTTGTTGGAAGAAGTATATTCATCTCAATAATGTTATCATTTTAAATGTTGTATATTGTCATCATTTTCATCTTGAAAATGTTATCGTCATTTTCATCTAGAAAATGTTATCGTCATTTTCAACTAGAAACTGTTATCATTTTCATCTATGTATATTTATATTATTTTCAGCTAGAAGGAATGTATATTTATAATTTTTATTATTTTCATCTGGATAATGTTATAATTTTGAATGTTGTATATCATTTTAATCAAAATAATAATTTTCAACTGAACAATGTTATATTTTTAGCTGGAAATTTTATATTTTTTACTAATAGTGCAGTCATAATCATTTACAGACACGCAAAACCTGAACTGTACCAAAGGTGGTACGTGTTTGACATTGATATATAAAAATGTAAGAGCGCTTACTTCATTTTGCTTGGTCGGCACTTTCTTAACGGTTACCACATCATTAATACCACAAAGAACCTTTATTTTCCTTCTTACTTGGGTATGAACTCTTCAACTTAATAGATTTACATCATTTATTACTTGATCTATAAATGGGTTATTTCAAAGTATGTACATAACTACTAGCAGAAAGTAATTATATCCGAGCAACATAGGAAATAGTTTGTATCAATATATACTTCTTAAATAGTTAGTCTTTTAGGTTATAATGCTGTTTAAAGAGAAAACTTCGAAGAAAGATAAATAAAATATTGAAATCTACTAATAAAGGTAATGCAAAAAATTTTAGGTCAAGAAAGGAACATAAATTAAAAAAAAAAAAAAGTAAATAGTATAACTGGTTAACAAGTGTCTTGTTCTTTTTGTGATGATGTGGAATTATAACTTGTGTATATGTATTATTAATTGTGTATACCTTCCAAACAGTCAAACAACCCCTCCAAAATTCGTGTCCGGCCTCTATCTCTATTCTCTCTGTCCTCTTTTTACACGAGTGCCACCATCCACCGTATCACCACACAATCGCTAGCACTCCACTTGAGACCACTCGTTAATAATACATAAATAATTTGTTATTTAGTAACTAATTAAGTTTTAACGATTCATAAATCTGATTTATTTGAAAATTGAAAAATTTTGTTTTTTAAAAAACAGTGACTAAATTGTCATCTGGATAATCATGTCAGTATAGGGAGTGTCATTATAGGGATGCAAATGGTCCAACCGCTAACCCGTCCGGGTCACTTCGGGCCGGAAGTTGCCAAAAACCCGCCTAATGTTGACCGGGTCCTGGGTAAACCGGTTCGACCGTCTAGGTCGACCCGGGTTTTAAAACACGGTGTGAGACTTTACGATATATGATTCAAAAGAGTTTGGAAGTTAGAATATATGCGGTTGAAACACATCTTCATTCTTCATTTACAGATTTAAAATTTAAAATTAAAAAATTAAAAAATGATGTAAAGTAAATAACCGTCTATAGAAAGTCACCTTGTATATAATGGGTACTTTTACAAAGTTCGTTTAATTAATAAAAGAGTTAAAGTTCGTTGTGTTATACAATGGTAGCTTAGTTAAAATTCGTTGTATTTCGATACAGTTTGCCATTTTACAAATTTAAAGTTTGGGTGTGCGAAAACAAGGTTGAATTTTTTGTGTTTGGGTTTATGATTTATATAAAATTTAAATGAAGTTTAATAGATGATGACATCTTAAGTGAACATGAATATGCAATTGAAATATGCACTTCAAGAAGACTCACTTAGGTATGATACCCATATTATGTGTTTGAAAATAAACAGATGATGAGCATTTCTATACATTAAGAAAAAAAACACACACACACACACACACACACACACACATATATATATATATATATATATATATATATATATATATATATATATATATGTAAAAGTTCAAACGAGAACTGTTTTTCGTACAAGAACCGCAATAACCAATCCGAGCCATTTAATTCCCCCTCTTTCAATGTTATTGCCTACCTATGAATTCATCACATGCACCCTGCCACATTTGATCCCCCACGCTCCACATCCATGAATTCCACTTTATCAAATCAACAGCTAAGATTAGTTCTCACAGTTCTCGTACGATAAACAGTTCTTGTTTGAACCGTCCCCTATATATATATATATATATATATATATATATATATATATATATATATATATATACACACACACACACACAATGGTTCATGCGAAAATGATCTTATTTGCGAAAAGTGCGAGAAGCATTTCTGTATCTTAGATTACTTGATCAATGGTCACCATTATTTATTGTATTTTGTAATTTAAATAAATTAAAATGGTAATTGTGTGAATAGAAGGAGGATAAAATTGACTTTTTACAAAAAAAAATGCCTGCCTCTCTCCTCTCTCATATCAAGTTCCCTTAAATCTCTCTCACCCTAAACATATTTCATAATTCAAAGCTGCCGCTCCTATGCCATCACCCCATCCTCCTTCACCGAGCAGCACACCGCTTCCCTCTCCCGTTCTCACCATCGTATTTGCTCCTTCGACTCCTTACCAACGCATTTGTGACTCCGACGATTGTCACTCTTTCCGATCGTATGCCGGTAGCTGACGAGAAGTTCTATATAATCTCCGACAATCACGTCGCTGACGAAGAACAATAGCAACACTGTCGTCCAGCACCACACCACCACCGCCTGTCTAGACTAGGATAAATCTCTGTCACCGACACAACCTTGGTGAAGAAAAACGTCGTTCAACACGTTGATGGTGATTCCGCCCCTTCAATCATCGCCGCCCCTCAACTGTCGCCTTCCCGTCAACCGGCGCCGTCCCTTGCGCGCCTTCCCTTCAATCGAAGGTTTGGTTTTTTTATGCCCTTTTTCGTTTCGTTCCCTGCAGAGGAAGGGGATGTAGGTGAGGTTGTGTAAATATGAATCTGGTTGTTTATATTTATGAACATGATGTTTGTTTTGTGAATGTCTAATGTTTAATTGTAAATATGGTTGTTTCTTTGAAATGGGTAATGTGACTGTGTTTGTTTTTTTATGAACATGGGTGTTTTTTTTTTAATTGTTCAATACAGAACAAGAAATATATGGAATGTTTGTTTGTATTCTATTAAGGAATACATTTTGGTTTTGTTTTTATTGTGAATAAGTGAATATGGTAATTTGGGTTAATATACAGTTTGATGTTACTTGTATTATGGTATTCATTTGTGAATAAATAAATGTTGGTTAATATTTGTTGTTTATACTCTATTAAAAACTCGTTTATAATGTATGTTTGACGGTGTTCACTAGAGTGTTAATAATTAAAAAACTCGTAAATTATTGGTTGTGTCCAGTATTGAATATTGTAAAATTTAATTTAACACTAATATAATTTTCGGTGTATTCATGATCGAACACAAATAAGGATGAAAAACTCGTAAATATTCATCATTCATTGTATTCAGTATTGAATATTGTAAAATTTATTTTAAAACGAATATAATTTTGGCTGTGTTCATGATTGAACACAAATAAGGATGAAAAACTCGTAAATATTTATTATTGGTTTGGGTTCAGTATTGAATATTGTAAAATTTATTTTAAAACTAATATAATTTTGGCCATGTATGATCGAACACAAATAATTAAGGATGAAAAGAGCATAATGTATTCACTCGTAAATTATTTTTTGGCTGTGTTCACGATCGGATAAGAAGGAAAACTCATAAATATATTGGGCGTGTTTATCGGTGAATTCCATTATATTAATTATTTTTTAGTAAATTATTTTAATTAATTTTGTTCTTTTATTAGATATTTAGGAGAGAGAAATATAATGGAGAGAGAAAATTTTTGCTTTACAATTATACCCTTTTAAATCTATAAAAATAAAAAAACATAATTAATCTATACACACACATTAGGCAACCCTTATCCTGAGGTATCTACGGTTCATATAAGGGTTCCTCTAAATTACGCCGTAGTTAGTTATATACTTTACAAGCTGTAAGATTAATCAAGTGTTTGTGCAACCTAGCTGGTTAACTCCCTTAGCTAGCTCTCTATCATGTGGCATTGGGTTCATTTCTGATTTTTTGCTGTGTGCCTTTTGTATTATTTTTTTTTTCAAATTCTCTCCCTATTTGTGGCTCCTATTTTCTCCTTTTCCCTTTCTTAATAATTTACACCTTTTACATTACCAACTAATAATTTACAATTTTAGTTTATAATCCTATTTTTTCCTTTTTTTCATTTTATCGTTTTTTAAGTGAAATACATAAGCTAGAAGCTATTTCTCATATAGTCACTTACATATTTTTTTCCCTCTAATCTATTCGTTTTAACTATTATCAAAGCTTTTGCGTTTTATTTTTTTTATTCTCACTGAATGTTAATTTTATTCCAAAAAAAAGACACTTATATAATCCGCCGCGAAGCGCGGACTAAATTAACTCGTTAATAACTAATATATTAATATTTTGTTATTTAGTAACTAATTAAAGTTTTAATGATTTATAAATCTGATTTACTTAAAAATTGAAAAATATTATTTTTTAAAAGTGACTAAACTGTTATCTGGATAACCATGTCAATATAGGGATGTAAATGAGCCGAGCTACTTGCGAGCTATTTGAGCTCGAATCGTTAAAAGCTATAAACGAGTCGAGCCTTAACGAGCTCGAGCTCGAGCCTAGATTAAAACTCTTTTAATAAACGAGCCAAGCTTGAGCTCCAAAGAGTGGGCTCGCGAGCTTGAACGAGAAACGAACTCTATATATAATATATTTTATATTTTATATGTTTAATTTTTAATAATTATATATATATGATTTTAAAAATATATCAAAATAATATGCGAGCCTAAACGATCATAGCTTAAACAAACTTAAATGAGCCGAGCCTGAGCTTCATAAATATTAAACTAGCCGAGCTCGAGCTCAACATGAAAAGCTCTTAACGAGCCGAGCTCGAGCTTTAAAAAGCTTAAACTAGCTAGCCCGGCTTGATAATGGTCTAGCTCGGTTTGGCTCGACTCATTTACATGCATTGAGTCATTGACCGGGGTACCAGATCGACTAACAAATTATTCGTAACTTGCTGGTAGAATAAGTTGAACATGTCATCATACCCTTTTATCTTAAAATATAAAATTTAGAGTCATTTCTCGACCAAATAAACTAGACATCATAATTATTGACAAATTTCTAATACTTTAGTTAACTTTCTTAGCAATTTGCGCTTGTTAGCGAATTGAAAATTTCGTCACTATGTTAAATATCAACATTGAAGAGATGGTCATATATTTATTATATGTTCGAATAGTATTTTCATTCTGATACAATACATTTTTTGATGTTGAAGACAACAAATTTCTTATATTTTAAAATCTTGTGGAGACACGTGGGTATCAAACATCTCGTTGCTACCTACACTTATATTTAGCACTAGGTTAGAGACCCGTGTATAACACGTGTTGGTTTAAAGAAATGTAAAAATTAAAAATAATACCAAAAGTTATAGTAGAAAAATGAAGCGAGGACTGAAATTACATAATATAATAGATGTTTGGATGTGTTATCATTGATCTCCAATAGCCAATTCTTTTACATTCGTACTTGATTGTGAGAAACATCCACACAAACTTGATATCTCAAAGCCAATTACAAACATGTACCATACACAAAGCCATAAAAACATATAACTTAGCTTAAACAATTCATCTTTCAGAAGAAAATGATCAAGGCGTAATAAGAATAAGGGAAGAACTTTGCCAAGCTTGCAACAACAAAACATACAGAAATGAACATGTTGCTGCATCAAAATTCCAACCCAAAATATCAGCACTCTATGGATCATCTGCAATAACAAAAAAACAACTCCCATGACCTTTTGCAGTCTTTTAATAAGACAATTCCATAGAGCACTAATCCAAATATAAAAACAATGCATGCTATTCTAAGTTCTAACTACACTTTAGATCCTACATTTAGATGTTCAAGCAAAATCAATACAAAATACATCTCCAACTACTCTAATGCAAGATGGTGATATCAAAAGGTTGTGGCTTAATGTACATCAAAAAGAAAAAAGGAGGGTCGTGAAGTGAAAACAATAAAAATGAAGAACCACAAAAATATATAAGAAATAAGTAAAAAACATGTTTATATTTGTGGTTGAAAACAAAATGAAGAGAATTTCATTATGATTAGAACTGTATCACTATGAATTTATGAAACAATAAAATATAAATGCTGATATGTTTTTTATGACAATGAAACCTAAATGATAATATTCAATAATAGCCTTACCTCGGACATATTTATATGTAATTGCAACGACTGTGGTAATATTTAGTTAAGAAAAACATAAACATTACTATATCTGAAAAGTGGCATGAGATCAAACAGTTATTTGATATGTGTGGTTATCAATCCAAGTGGGTCACAATCTAATGTAATAACTAATGCATCTTGATCAACTACATGATGTAGCTAATCCAAGTAGTATTTCCCCAGGATTAAGAAAGGAAAACTAAGTCGATCACAATCTAATGTATTAGCTAATTAAGTAAAGCACCAGATTAATCAAGATTACTTATAAAATGAGTATGTAGATTTATAAGATCTGTTATTTATCCAAAGAAATCAAATTTTTGTTTTTAAACTCTGTCCATTTAAACTAATTTTGAGGAAAAAATGGGGAGTTCATTTTTAATTATATAAATAGCTAGGTTCTATCCAATAAAATACATTTTTGAATTCTCTACTGGGTTATACGATTATTTTTTAAAAACATCATATTTTACTAATTTCAATTTCAATGTTAGGCTGGAATGATCTTTTTAAAAACTGATAACTTTATTATATATAGTTTATAAATTAAAACACCTATTTAACTGCTCATCCGGCCCATTTTGATAGATACCAGATGTCCAGATGTTCCTTTTTAACCCATTTTCACCCGTGTTCTGCCCGTTTGCCACCTCTGAATTTATCCATTATAATTGGCTTTCTTTGAGGCCATGAATATGGTTGTAAGGACCGACCTGAGCAGGACTGAGTCCGTTCCATGGTTGTTGGAATGGTCACAAGTTCTCACAGGATCACACCAGAACTGTAAACATCAGTTTTTTCGTTTGAGGGCTCGCCTCGGAGGAATTCAGGGGCCATCCATTCAGGCTGAGATTGAGAAAAAACCGGAATTGTGTTTGGTTTTAGAAAAAATTAAACATATGCATATGCATCAACTATAAATAGAAAGACTACGTTTAGACATTTAGATGATATGAAAGTATTCGCTTTAAATCTTGATAGCCCGAAATCACAAACCTGCATTTCATATAATGGTAGAAAAGTCAAACGGTGATTCAAGATATTAGATAGAAGACAACAGTAAGCAAGTGCTGGCATATGCATATGTACCTTCACTGTCCAGTTTTTGTCAACTAATAAATTCGGAGATTTGAGATCCCAGTGAACGATGGGAGGAGTAAGACAATGAAGATAATTGATGCCCTTTGCCACTGAACTAATAAATTCACCATTTGCCAAGTTACATGGCTGCAACAATATCCACTAAATAAAGCAGTTGGTGTGCATCCTTCAAATGTTGATTTTTCATGGATGATGGTTCGATAAGAATTGACATTGAATTGTTTTCTTGGTATTCTTGATGAGAGCCCTCATCATAACTGTTTACAGGTATATTCAGTTTTTTAATCTTTATTTCATAGATTTAAGTGGTTTGGAGCATAACAATTAAATTTGGGATAATGACTAAGGTATGTTTTGTTAGGATCAAACCTTGAAATGAAATAAGTTGGTTTTATGAAAGCTCACAATCAAATAAACATCCATATAAAGATTATATTAAGTACCTTAATAGTTAAATTGATATTCTTTGTGATAGATTACAAATTTAAAAGCATAACAGTTAATTGTGTTGCAGGACATGTTAAATAAAATCCGATAACAGATAATAATGAAAAGCAGATCGAGACTGCAATGATGCAATCTATAGTAAAGGACAGATAGTTTGCTGTGTAAACTAATAGTTGAAGCTTAGATAGCAAGTATAACATATAGATATATCTGCAAGTTCAAGATCATACATGCTAATTAATCTTGTATTTTAGTTTTCCGTATGTATGTGTATGTATATGAACTCGCATACACAGACATAGATATATACAAAAAGAATTCTTGCAGCCTAATCACATAACCTTGTTAAAATTAGGATCAAAATCATTCTGAAGTTATCGAAAATTCCTACTATAACTCTAAATCTTTCTTAATTCACATACTAAGGAGTTACATTGCAAACAACAGCCATCGAATCTTTAATTAGATAGAAAACCCTAAATGACTCTTCATTCCTTACCTGCTTATCTGAACCTCCCTCAGACTTAAATCAAATAATACACAATCAACACATTTGCATCCTATCCTCAATGCACAATACACTTTCAGAATGAGATGTTGATAAAAAATTTGTTGCAAAATTGATACCGGTAGTGTCTTGTTTGGTGAATCAACCATGGGATTTTAACGTATTCATCCATTACTCATGGGAATTGCGAAATCCATGTCAATTTTGTAGCTAAAGATGTAAGCAAGTTGACATGCAAAATCACGAGTTCATAACGGAAGTCAAGATGAGTACCTGAAAAGCGGTGACGGAGAGGAAATCAGAGGTAGTAGCCATGACGGTGAGAGAAACGACGGTGAATATGAACTGGCAGAGACGAGGGGCGACTCCAGCAGGCGTACCAGGCATGCCTTGCGCGTCTTTCATCCTCACTCTTCGAGGCGGCGCTGCATCGTTTCTTCCATCAATAAAAGGTGGCGGTTCTATCGGGTGCACTGCCGGCCGGCTCATACCTTAACCTTCACTTTCACAAGAAAAGGCCTTCAATCTCGGCCCTTTCATCAGATTCAAACCAATAGGAGATGGCGAATTGCAGATGGAAGAAATAGGGGTGGGTCAAAGACATATTTGAGAGAAAAAGATATGATCTTTATGATGTGGGTTTAATCAAAGTGTTGTTCATATATTTGATTGTAGATGGAAAATTAAAAGAGGCTGAAGAGGAACAGGTTCATTATCGATGGAGAAGTAGAAGAGGCGGAAGAGGAACGAAGGGACACGTGGCAATACCAAATGTGGAGAGGATGGGCGGGAAAATAGAAAAGGATGCTTTAGGTAGAGAACACATGTCCTCTATTTACTTATTTATTAGAGAAGGGAGATTAAGAGTTAATTATCAAAATAGTACTTTAACAATCTCATTTCTTTCGATTTAGTTCTCCTTTGGTAGTCCGTTAATTAAGGGTAAAATGACTATCATACCCTTTTATTTCTGTTTTATATATTTATTTTGAACTTTTACTTATTATATTGGTTAATTAATAATAAAATTTTATTTAATAATTAAATAACCACCAGTCCACCAACCCATCGCCTCCCTCTCCTCTCTTCTCCTCTATCTCTCTGTATATCTGTGGGTTTCCCTACTACTTCCATTTCGAGGATAAGCCGTCAGAGCCATCAAATCACCACCATAACCGTCGTGAAAATCACACAAACAAAGTGCAAACAAAAACTCACACAAACTCACACATAGTGTCATTTTATAACTTTTCCTTCTTTCCAACAAGCTCCTATTGCTCCTGTTTCTAATGTACTTAGTGATTGAAGAACCGAAATATGAAGGTCATTTATTAAAAGCATTAACAAATAATTAACATTAATATCTTAAATCTTAGTAACAATAGTGCTCTTGGTGAAGAACCTGATTGAACAATATTCAACCCATTGAAATAAACAAAGAATCTAAATCGCTTTGAACCCTAGATGATTGAAACATAACCTAGATCCAAACGACTAAAAGAAAACCCAAAATTCATAAAAAAGACTAATATTCTTGTCGATAGTTGTGGTTTCTTCACCAAAAACCAAATGTTTCAAACAAAACCTAAATACAAACATTCAAGCATTAACTAGAGCCGATTGAAAGATTCAAACGAACTCTGAATTTATAGCAATGAGGAGATGGTGATGGTATGGTTTCTTCAACCTAAAATCAAAATAGGAATCTGTCAGAAATTGAAGAACAAACACAGAGAGGTTATTGGCGGTGGCGCTTGGAGTGGCGGCGGCGGCGTGCATATGTACGTCAGATCTAGGGTTTTTAAAGACTTAGGGTTTTTACATGAGCGAAGGGGTGACGTTTGGAATGGAGATGGTGCGATGGTAGGTTTAGGGTTTGCGACAGTGGATGTTAGAGGAATGGTGGCCGACGGTGGTTAGACAGCGAGGTGGTTGTTTGCGATGGGGGTTTGTAGACTGGAGTTTGTGACGGTAAAACTTGGTAAGTTTTGGTGGTGGCACTAGGGTTTGATGGTGGTCTCCGGCGGAGGAGTTAGGGCAGCAATCAACTATTACGAGGAGAGAGAGACATACAGATGGTGGAGGGGTTTGCGAGAGAGAGAAAGAGGAGTCTCCGGCGGAGGAGTTACGGCAGTGGACAGTGGTGTTCTGAAGGTGATCTTCTATGGGCGACAGACAGGTTGGTCGGAGGGATGGTGGCCGGTGGCGGTTGGCTTGGTGGTGGCGATGAGCGAATGATTAAATGAGAGAGTGGGAAAGAAGGATAGAGAGAGAGTGTGTGTGTGAATGATTGTCTATGTGTGTGTGTATATAGAGAGGGGGAGAGAAATCAAGATAACATATTTTTATATATTTAAATATAATTAATTATTGTTTTATTTATTAAAAATAGAAATAATAATAAAATGAGTAATATGCCCCTAATTTAACGAAGTTGACTAACAGTTAACCAACCAAAGGACCATTCAGGTGATAAAGTGAAGTTTAAGGACCATCTTGGTCACTTTTGTAGTCAAGGACCAAATCGGAAGAAATGAGATACTTAAAGGACTATTTTGATAATTAACTCCTGCATTAATAAAAGAGTTAATTGGGCAAATGGTCCTTTAACTTAGGGGTTTATGCCGTTTTAGTCCTTTAACTTTAAAAGTGGTGAGAAGTGTCCTTTAAGAACCATTTCGCTACGAGTTTAGTCATTTCTAACGGACGTTAGTTATGTCCGTTAAAACAAGGTAAAATGACACTTTTACCCTTCTTTTTTTATTTTATTCTTTTATTTATAACTTTTTATTTATTTAATACATTCTTTATTAATTAAATATTATATAATATAATCTTATATTATCCCCCCCCCCTCTCTCTCCTTATTTAGTACATTATTTACCTTTTTTTATAATTTATTCTTTTATTTAGGTTTGATCACTTTCAAGTTTCACCACCCCATACATTCATTCAAACACGTCCGGCCAACCACCTCCGGCCAAAGCCACCGTTTTGAACACATACCCACCACCCCATACACACACTTTCAAACAGAAAAAACACACGCTTCCAAAAATTTCAGATCTAAAAAACGAGAAAAAGAAGCATGTTTGTTTTTAGATCTAAACATTTCAAATCTAGAAAACACTTTCAAGAAAGCATGTTGGTGGTAGTGGTGGTTTAGGGTTTCAAGAAAGCATCTTAGGGTTTGTATTAGCATGTTTTCAGAAAATGTGGGTGGCAAAAACCTGAACGTTTTTTAGGGTTTGAAGAAGCATCGTTTTCAGATCTTGCTGGTTACAGTGGTGGTTTGTAAGGTGCTCAGATCTTGTTGGTTACGGTGTGCTCATATCTTGGTGGTTACGGTGGCGGTGCTCAGATCCAGTGGTGGAGATAGGGCTGTAAACGAACCGAACGTTCATGAACCGTTCGTGAAATTGTTAGGCGGGAAGTTCGTTTATGTTCGTTTGTTTATTAAACGAACGAACATGAACAAAATTTTTCGTTTGTTTAACTAAACGAACGAACATGAACAAAGCTCTCGTTCGTTCATTTATGTTCGTGAACGTTCGGTTATCCGTTCGTTTATGTTCGTGAACTGTTCGTTTATTTTCGTTCCTTTATGCTCGTTTATTTATGTTCGTTCGTTTATTTATATAATATATATATTTATAATTTATAATTTGTAATTAAGTAATTTAAATTATATTTTTTTAAAATTAAGTTGTATTTAAAAAACAAGTAAATAACTAAATAAACAATTCAGATAATAAAAAATAAGGTTTGAATTAGGTCATAAACCCTAACCCCTTTGTTTGGTCGCCTACTTTGTTATTCGCCTTTTACTCTCGTCGGCAGCCACCTCCAGGGCGTCCCTCCGCCTGCTTCTCTCTCGTCGTCAGCCGATATCGCCTCCAGCTCTCTTTCTCTCTTCTCATCTTCAGACCGTCGCACCACAGCAGCCTGTCACCACCGTCGAGCTCCAGACCGTCTCACGAATCTTGATCCATCAGGTTAGTTATTGATTTCTTGGAGATAAACGTTTATTTATGGTTAGTTAAGGTTTAATGCTGATTTGGTTAAAAAAATTGTGAAAGTTTCGGTAATGTTATTGGAAGAGTAGCCATTGTTATTGATTTCTTGCTGATTTTCATAGAATCATAGCTATTAGTTATTATTGTTTCTTTGAAGATCTAATGTACCATTTGTATACCCTTTTCTTATCAGCTATATTCTTGTTCAGGGTGTTTTAATTGGCCTTCAATTTGAAGCTTTATTCAACTTTTTTGGTTAGATTTGTTGATTATTAAGATATTTAGTCTTAATGGGTATTGAAATCTGATGCGATTATGGATTATACATGTGTATGTGCGTGTAGATAGAAATTAAAATTAAAGGGAGGAAGAGAATGGAGCATGAAATGAAGCCCCATCATCTATTCTTCATGTACAAGTAGCCAGTGCAGATGATTCTTCTGTGGAGGCTGATACTTTGAATTGAGTCAGACACTTTGAAGAACCATGTTGATTTGCATTTTAATTTAATATTTGAACATTGTTTTGCTACTTGATGAAAGCATGTTCGTTTTAATTTTTGTAATTATGTTAATTTCAGTGTTTATGTTCGTTTATTTTCGTTCATGTTCGTTCATGTTCGTTTATGTTCGTTTAGCATTTAAATGAACGAACACGAACATCATCATTTCTTAAACGAACGAACACGGACAGGAATTCTTGTTCGGTTAACCGTTCGTGTTTGGTTAAAATTAAACGAACGAACATGAACATGCCTCGTTCGTGTTCGTTCGGTTCGTTTACAGGCCTAGGTGGAGACGGTGGTGGTCGCCGGAGATGAAGGCGGCAGTAGGGGGTAGTGCTCAAACAGTGGAGGTGGTGTAAAAGGCGGAGGTTGTCGCCGGAGATGAAGGCCAACGGTAAGCATCACCGGATGATGCCGTAAACTAGCACCGGAGGTGGTTGGCCGAAGGTGGTGCTGGTGGCGGTTGCCGTGAGAGGGAGAGGCGAGAGAGGGAGAAGGCGAGAGGGAGAGGAGAGAGAGAATGTGTGTTATATTAATTAAAGGGAGATCTATATATATATTTATTTATTTAAAAATATTATATATTATTTTAATTAATTAAAGGTTAGAAAAACTAGTAAAATGACCAAGCTACCCCTGACTTAACGGATTTGACTAACGACTACTGTTAGAAAGGACTAAACTCGCAGAGAATTGGTAAAACAACATAAACCCGTAAGTTAAAGGACCGTTTGACCAATTATCACGTAATAAAAGGATTAATTAATATGAGGGAGGTTCAAATAAGAATTAGAAATTAAATGAGAATGAGAGACTCAATCTTAGCCGTCCAATTCCCCCTCCTTCAATTTCATTGCCACCCATGAATTCCTCACATGCATCTTGTCACACTCTATCACTTCACGCTCTCCATATATGAATTCCACTTACGAAGTGAACGACTGAGATTAAATCTCCCATTCTCATTTAAGTTCTTCTCATTTGAACATTTCCCTATTTAATATAACTTACATTTATAAAAAAATTCCGAATATAATCTTATGCTCCAATTTCAATGTTTACAATAGAGATTGAAAACATGAACAAACATGTAGTTACAATAAGAAATGACATAATTAAGGAATACATAGTTTTGTAGCCATTTGTTATGTGCGAGCTGATTGTCATCAGTTGAATAAATTATTGGGTTAGTTGTAAAGCTCATTGTTAGTGACTAGAGTCATTGACGGAGTCATTTATGTCTTGAGTGGCCAGCCAACCAAGTTTATGTATGCGAGCCACCTTGAAGGTAATTTGATGTGATAATTACTAAGCAGAGGATCTTAATAAATATAGTTGCTCTTAAGTTGTAGTTACTACATAGAAAGCTCACATAGAAACAGTGCTTGCATGTATTGAAAGGTCATATGAATTGGTGGTGTGTTGTTTTCATTGTACCCCTCTTAAGTCTTCATTCTATAGTTTGAATTCCTTTGTGATATTTTTTTTATTTGCCAAATAAAAATGTTTGTGTAAATTGTATTACAGTATTAGCAATAAAAAATCTTGCCTTTTATCGCTTATGATAGTTATGATTGTATCCTTTGGCTATATTTATATTTGTACTAATCTAGTGCAGGTTGACATAAACTGAATTAAGCTACAATGTTACCACACAATTGTATGTTTTTAAGCACTACACCAGAAGCAAATGAAATGTGTCTGTTACGACTTGGTATTTATTAATATTGTTACGTATTGGGGAAACCCGTTGGGAGTGTATTGCATTCATCTATCAAAATATATAATACACAATTTTTACACAAAGGGCCCTACATTATACATTAATAATAATAATAAATTATTTATTAACAAATATTCTTTCCTTTTTTGTTGAACATGCAATTATATTCCATTCCTAAGATCATCTTTAGAATATATATTGCAAATCGAACTGTAAATGGAGCATTACATAAAATAAATTACCATGAAGAACTTCATTCTTGCATTTTCTTATATTACTAGATTTATAGACCCGTGCACGCACGGGTTTTACAAAATGAATTTGTAGGTTATGATTTCCTAAACAAAAGAATAATAAAATACTTAATGAAAGGTATCCACTTCGAATACAAACTTCCGACTTTTTGAGCCATGCTGGTTGGTGTGTTGTTGAAATTTCTTCCACTAACCTTTCAAATCAACATGATATGTTGGAGATGCATCACCCAACCTTGAATCTCCATATAGCTTGAAGTGCATTTCAGTGTGGTACCGGGTAACCCCCAAATCGAACCGTCACCAAAGCCGTGTATAACACGGGTTGATTTTAAGTAATTTATAAATTGTAAAAAACATTAAAAAATATATATGCAATATATAATTACAAGTAAATGACATAAAAAATGGCTATAGTTTATAAATTTGATAAAACTTTCGATGGATCTCAATTGTATAAGTATAAAATAAAATTTCAAGAAAATGCACAATCATTATATGATCTTAGTATGTTTGTATAGGAATACTTGAGAAAAACACCAAGAACATACACATAGTATTTGGTATATTAAAATGCTTCATGGAATTAGAAAAAAGTACAAAGTTTATATATTCAAAAGGTACTTACTAAATCTACGATATACTATGATTGTTATCATAGTAATAACAAACTTACCTAAAATTTAAATGACACAATTTATGTTATAACAACTTCTTTGTACAACACTGGACGTCCTTTTACTAATACTTAACCATTATTGTTTAACATTAACAACTTTAAATCCATCTATACTTAAATACATATTTCTAAGTGATCACAATTGGGCTGAGAAGAAAGAACCCCCTAACAAAATGAGAATCAAAAGCATATCAGAGTGCTAAGAGCAAAAATTTAAGTGAAACAAAAGCCAAAAGAATTTTTTTTAACTTTTCTCTATACATAATTTTGAGTCTACCAGCTTCTTATCCATGGGTTGGTCACTCTTCCGCTCCAAAGCCCATCTGCTAGCTTTAGACTCATCTTCTACATTCATTTTCGTTCCATATCAGTCACCATACCTCAAGTTCAAGTTACATACACTTCTTGAAACCTCTTTATCTACTCTCGAGCAATCAAAATAGTAAATATAGCATATTGAACTTAAAAATCATCAAAAAGAACCCATTCATGTTGATTCTCAATCAATAAAACAAAATATTACCAATTAATTTATTTCTTGAATATCCTTTCAGATTATAGCTAGTGAAAATGAGAAAGCTATGCATCTTATTTACCAAAATCTTATCAGATTACGTTGATGCAAAAGGCATGAATGTCAAGGATCAAATATTTCGCAAACTTGTTATAACAGAAGTACTTGTTAGTTGTTTATGTGATCTTTGAGTAGTTAGTTCCTTAACCATTTAAAGAGATTAAATCTTCACATCTTCTTTTCCTCAAGGGGACAATAAGTAAAAAATAAAATAAAATAATCAGAAATCATAAGAATATAGTGCAGGGTATGTTAATCCAATCGAAATGAAGTGGATGAAAAAAAGGTAAGGTCAACAACCTTACAATTATTATAATGAAACTTTTTAGTACAAATAAAGATCATTAAACATGCCTTTCAAAAAAAATCATTAAACATGTCATCTTCATTTAGTTTTTTACCTTCTTGATTGTTTCTACAATTTCACTGTTTGGCTATCATTATATTTGACATTTACGATACTATAGTTAAGATTAGTTCTCAACAATGATGCAGTTAATTAATCATAAAATTGAAATCACAATCAGTTGGCTGACTCCTAAGCTTTTAAATTAGTCAATCTTCTCTATAAACTTACACATAAAAACTTACAACCGATTAACAAAGGTTGGAGTGACTCCAACCAAATAAAAATGATTAACATAGAACATGTAGCAACAAAAATTGATTTTTTGGTCACCATTAGACTATAGGGTTAATATAGTCATTAAAATAAAAGGTTGCCTAAGTTCTTCTCACATGTTGGTACTCATCAATGGATCACCCTCAAAAGAGTTTAGTCCGGAAAGAGGGCTTCGCCAAGGTGATCCGATTGCACCCTATCTCTTTCTAATTGTAGCGGAGGGCTTCACTACAAGAAAAACGACTTTTAGGGGCGATTTTTGTCGCTCCTAAATAAGGAAATATCGCCCCTAAAACCTTTTAGGGACGACATGTCGCTCCTAAAAGTTCGTACCTAGAAGTCCGTCTCTAAAGGTCTTTAGGAACGACATTTTCGACCTTTTAGGAGCGACATCTTATAGAAGCGACAAGTAATCCCAAAAACTGTCGTTCTCTTAGTTGCCAAAATTTAATTGAAAATGAAATTAATATACTTTTAGAAGCGACAATTGTCGCCCCTAAAGGTTTTTAATTAAGAAATATGTTTTATTTAAATATTTTTAGAAACGATAAAAGTCGCTTCTAAAAGTATTTAATAATACTTAAATACTTTTAGAGACCTACTAAACCCTTTCAAATGTATGTGTGTCTGAACAATATCTAATGAATAATAGTGTCTGTTGTCACACCGTAGACAAGGACACCGCACTAAACCACAAATTGTCATGTGCTCCTTACATCTCTCAATGAATGCTTTAAGACCGGTTTGAAACTCGTCAGAGTTACGATTTCGAGACTTAGTCCAACTCTTATCAATTGTCATAACTGCATTTGTGTCCATTAATTGTTAGAATGATGAAAGTGTTACATGCTAAATCAACTGGGTATTTGGATGTAATAAAATCATGTATAAGATACTTCTTTTAGTTTGTTATAAATTAATTATCAATATTTCAATATTAGTTGGTTTCAAAAAGCTTGTCATCTGCTAAAATAATAAATTGACTATTTTCTTATTCTAACATTAATTATACTTAGACAATTATTTATGTATTTTTAATAATTTATTAGTCAAACCAATATTTGAATTGTACATTAGTATATTTAAGCACCTATGATATAGAATTGTGCTTATTGTATGTGCTTATTCTTGATGTATTCTGTCATTAGTACAGTGTTTATGTATATATTTTTATATATATGTACATGTATATGCTGATGACTATTAAAGCACCTATGATAGAGAATTGAATAAAAGTAAAGGTTGTGAATGCGAAATTAACTCAAGTGTGCAGTTTAGGGGTATTATTCGGGAGATTAATCGGGTTCGGCTGTTCACGTTTTTGTAGTTTTGTAATTTACCCAACACCCGAACCGAATAAAATTGCGGTTAATGGAGTTGGGTAGTTTGTAATTAGTAAATGATTAAATACTAAAATTTTGATTTAGTTCACCATGTTATTGTAAACTAAGTTAATTATACATAGGTTGGAAGATGAGGTTTTATTAAAACGATATTTGCAAGAACAATATGTTACATGAACTAGTTAATTAGTATCTGTAAAAGAGCATGCCTGCTGGAGTTTATATATGAAAATGTGCAAAGGCCAATGCAAAGCAGTAACAATGAAGAATGGGAAAGCTTGCTGTTTCTCACCATAGTATTTAAAAACAATGGCTCAAGCTAAACATATTCAACTTTTCAACTACACTAGGCCCACTAAACCACTACATTAACCAACAAAAAGTCTGACCACAGTACTTAAAGAAGCCATATGACTAAAAACAAATACAATAAAACAAACTATAATTAATTAAACAAATTGTTTGGATTATAAGTGCTAACAGTATAATCTAGTTTAATGACCATAAAAAGAATTCTATTTTTTAGATACTTGCTATTTAATATAAATAGGCATGTCATCGAGCAAGGCTTGGGGATTGAGTTAGAGAACAATTTTACACTTCTACCAATAGTATTCCTATTAAGTATTAACTAAACAGCTACAGGTTTGAGTAAAACAAAGATGATTTAGTCATTTGAGGCTGCTCCTAAATACTATACAAAAACACATAAAAGACAACAGCCATATAACCAAAAAAAAAACAAGAACACATCAGCTATATAAGAAAAAAACAAGCAAAACACAACAGCCATATAGCAAAAAAGAAGAAGCAAAACACAGATCCTAAATACTCTACAAAATAGACATATATAAAGGCAGTCCAAGCAAAACACAGATCCTAAACAAGCAGCTCAACACCATATATCATTTTCTAAAAAATCCCCTCTTGAAGCAGAAGCAGAACATATGGAACAAAAAACAAACAAATCCCCTCTCAAATCTTACCCAAATGAAGTTACGAACTCCCATTTGTGAGTGACAAAAACAAAGTGCAATCAGGTGAGAGAGCACCATACCTTAAATGCAGAAACAATGAGAAACTTCAGGTCCAAAAATCATTCACGCATAGTGTTAATGTTGAGCATCTGCACATCGAGACTTAAGTAGGTTGGGAAGGAAGAATCAAAAATGCTAACTGAGAATGTACACATACCTTATACCTGTTTGGATGCTTCGATTGTTGTTTAGGGTTGATCGATTTTGAAGAAATGATTGCAGAAGAAAATGGATTTGGGGGCTGTGGGGAGAAAGTATACAGAGAAAGAAAGAGAAAAGGTTTGGGGAAGAAAACCCAAAAAGGGTTTATTAGGGTCAAAATTTTCGTTTGCCTCCAAAAAGTCAACACCCGGGAAAATTTTTCGACATTTAGAGGCGACGGGTCGCCCCTACAAGATGAAAATAAAACTTAGATATTCTTTTATAAAACATGCGGTATTACGGAGAATAAAAAAATGGAAAAAAAAATTAAAAATACTTTTAGAAGCGACAAAAGTCGCCCCTAAAAGGTATAATCTGACTTTTTGTGGGTAAAGGATAAGACGACGTCGTTTTTGATCTTTAGGGGCGACTTAATGTCGCCTCTAAATGTTTCGCCTCTAAAAATCATTTTTCTTGTAGTGTGAATGTATTGCTTAAAGATGTCACGGAGAAGAAAATTTTCGAGGGAGTCAAGATCGGTAAGGACCATATGGTTATCTCACATCTCCAATATGCGGATGACACCATTATTGTAGGGAATTGGTGCAATAGGAATGTCAAAACAATTCTATCTCTCCTAAAGTGTTGGGAACATGCTTCAGGCTTGAAAGTAAACTGGAGAAAAAGTTCATTGCTAGGCATTGGTGTTTCTCATTCCGAACAAGTGGCTTTCTCAAACAAGTTAGGTTGCAAAATAAGTAATATCAACAGTTTAAATTATTTGGGCCTACCGGTGAATGCCAACATGAAGCTTAAATCAAGTTGGGAAAAAGTGATCAACAAATTTGAATCAAAACTATCCGGTTGGAAATGTCGTAGCTTGTCCTTTGGTGGAAGATGGTCCTTAATCAAAGCAGTCCTTTCTAGTCTCCCGGTCTATTACTTATCCATGTTCCGAGGAAATAGAGACAGGGGGGGGGGGGTTGGGAATTGGTTGTTTAAACATTTTCAACATAAGCTTACTTTTAAAATGGAGATGGAAGTTCAAAACGGAACCGGAAGCTTTTTGGTCAAAATTAATTAAAAGTCTATATGGAAAAAGGGGGGGGGGTCTTTATAATCGGGTGATCAAATCTTCTAGCATCTGGGGAGGGGTGATTAAGGTAGGGCTCGATCTTGCAAAGAAAAATATCCATTTGAATGCCTTGCAAAAAATAGAACTTGGTGACGTAAAAATGTACATTTCTAGAAAGATATTTAGATAGGCGATCGTTCGCTGGAACAAGATTACCCGAGACTCTTCAACAAAATTGGAAAACAGGAATCTTTGGTAGCAGACATGGGGCATTGGGAGGAGGAGTAGTGGAATTGGAGAGGTTTGGATCTACAGGGTAGGGTAGGAAGATTAAGAGAAGAGGTCTTGGAGCTAAAAGAAAGATTAAAAGGAATCAAGATTTCAAGACAGAAGAGGGATGGCTGGATATGGTGTAATAACAAGGAAGGTGGCTACTCAGTTTAGACAACTACAACTTACTTGGAGAGGCTGTTCTTTCCACCTCAACAGGATCTTGAACAAACGTTTTGGCATAAGGCATCATCTAAGAAAGTCAACATCTTTTGTTGGAGGCTGTGCAGGAAGAGACTTCCAGTGACAGTAAATTTATCAAACAGAGGAGTAGACTTATCTTCCATACTTTGTCCACGATGCGAGGTCGGTTTGGATACGGTGGAACATGCTGTGTTCAATTGTCCCATCATTAAACAAATATGGAAAGCTGTTTACAACTGGTGGCAGGTTCCATTCGAAGATGCGAAATCACTAACTCAAATAAAAAAAGATGCTGATGGCGTATTAACCAAGGATGGAAATCTTCTTTGGTCTATAATCACAAGGTTAACGGCATACGAGATATGGAAGAGTAGGAACTGTTTAATTTTTTACAACAAAAACAACGTGGCGGATCTAATGTTCCAAATTCAAGTGTTGGGTTTCCAGCGAATCAACGTAACTCTGAAGAAAGATAAAAAGCTAAATTGGTCGACTTGGTTAACGTTTCCAAATACTTTACGAATTACTTGATCACAGATTTGAGACTTTCATATACCATTTGTTATAGTGCTAAATGAAGCAATAGGCTTCAATTATTACAGTAACAAATAGGTGTTGTTGGCAAACTCCATGCCCTATGGAGTCACTGCTTTAGAACTTGGTTTTGGTGTTGTAAATAATCCATTCAATATATATAAGTTTGCCTTTAAAAAAAAATAAGTGACCACGAAAGATGATAATCATAAAAGTGTGAGAGAAAAGTACCAATTATCTTGCTGCTCGTTTTTCCCAGCATCCTATGAAAATCTTTTCTCTTTGATTGATCCTCTAACTTCATCCACACCGCTACATAAACAAACTTCTTTTTCACTTTCATCCATCCTTTATTGCCCATTGATATGCAACCAAGTCACCCTCATCCTTAAAACTCATTAAAGAAGATACCATAAAGAAATAGTTGGCACAAATTTAAATTTTAGATAAACCATAAAAATTTATGAAGATGCATAATTCTGCACACAAATTTTGTTTGTTAAAACCAAGTGATATTGAAATATAACCAGAAAATGATAAGCAAGCTTAAGTTTTCATTACTTCAACAAACTAAAAGTATCAAGTTGTTTGAAATAAAGATGATAAGTAGAACATTATGAGAGCAAACTATTTGGACCATCACCTAGTTGTCATTAGTACTCCATTTAACCAATCTTAAAAGTCCATCACAAGTGAGATCAACCAATGATCTTAATTGCAAACTTCAAGCATCAATTCTTAACTCAAAAAGCCTTTTCCATTCACGCGAAAGAACTCATTAAAGGATTTCATCTCCTGCACACAACAAAAGCAACAACACATTTTCGTTTTCATTAGCTTAAAATAACTTTAATAACAGATGCCATCATATATCAGGAATAAAACTCTTATGGTTGATTTCTAATGAAAATTCCTTGGTTTTTCTTGATAGATTAACCAAATGAACCAATTTTAAAATGACTAAATCTAGTATAGCAACATCAATTGCAACAAATATAACGAAAAACATAGTTTAGAACTGTACATACTTTATTTTAGAAAAAATAAAGATTGAATAAGAGATGCACCTTTGTACCTTTTTGCTCTTCCAAGTGACCTTGGTCTCACTAAGGTTAGACTTTTCAACATTAAACTCCACCTAAGTGACCTCTCGATCCTCAAAGGCCAAATGTCCAGCAGCCAAGCCAATAACACCACAAGCTTTATGTAGAAAAGAGAATACAGAAAATAGAAAACAGTGATCGTCAACCATAGTCCATGATCTTTCAATTTAGATCCTAGAAATGATTCATCAAATGTAACATATTATATAAATACATGAAAAATTCATCATTCATGGTCAAATCACTTACCTTTCTTGTTTCGTCAGCTTTTTAAAACACCTACCACTCTAGAAATGAACTTTGTTGAACATGCAATTATATTCCATTCCTAAGATCATCTTTAGAATATATATTGCAAATCAAACTGTAAATGGAGCATTACATAAAATAAAGGGTTTAGTTCATGAAAATGTATCCAAGTTGTCACCTTTTGCTATTGTATGTATCAGGCTTTCAAACTTACCATTTAATGTATTGGACTTTCTAAACTTACCAGTTTGTGTATCGAACCTGCTATAGCAGGTTACAAGATGATGTGGCACAAGTTTCGCTGATGTGGCTAGTTACTTGACATATGACTTGGATTTTCATGGTTTAAAATAAATAAATAAATATATATTAATAATAATTAAAAAAATATAAAATGTCAGATGGAGATTCGAGATTGATATCAACCACAACGTGCTAGAGCTGTTCGATTCCAATTTCCTTTTCATCTTTGATTTTTATTACATTTTAATTATATTCAAGATCGATAACAACCACAAGTTCATCTCAATCTTATTTCATCTTGTTCTTCATACGGGTTCGATGTAATTGCCAGAAGATATGGAGTTCTTAATCTTCATCCTCGATTGTTCATCCTTCATCTTACAGATACGTGATTTCAGATTTGGATTTTGCTTCGATTTCTTTTGATTTAACTTCTAGATATATGTTGCCATATCTGCGATTAAATGTTCCATTTGTGTCTATTTTTTGCGATTTCGGGTTCTTGGTTCGAGTTTAGGATTCTTCATAGTTATCAAGAATGTTCGAATCAGATCTACAATGAATGAAGGCTTCAAGAATGTTATGGGGTTTCGACCTGGGATTCATTGAGGACATCGACCTGGGATTCATTGAGGGCATCGGCCTGGGTCATGTTCGATCTTCATCCTCATCGCTGGGTTCTTGAGGGTTCCATATCCATCGATTTAGGTATGTGGTTTCGAACCATCTGCCATTGAAAGACTCGATTTGTGTAAGAGATTTTGGTTTGTTCTTGGTTTAGATCTGATTATTAGGGTTCTTGTTTCACATCTGAGATTTTCAGGGTTCTTCTTCTTGGTCCTAATCGATTAGTTCTTAATCAATTTTCATGTTTCATCGCGATTCAGATTCACATTTTTCGTGTTTCTTGGTGCAAATTCATCAAAATCCTTTTCTGATTTGAGTGGTTACTTGGAAATTTCAACATTGTAATCGATCTATATTGATGGATCTAAGTTTGTGTTTTTAGCCATCGATTCATGCAATATGATTTCTTGATGTTAGTTCTAATTTAGAGTTCTTTATTGTGTTTGAATGTGTCAATTTTGAAGAAGATGATGAAGAAATGTTCTAAAAAAGATAGGGACAGTTTCATATATATCCTTCTAAATTTTCAATATTACATATATGTCCTTTCAAAGTTTAATATTACGTATATATCCTTATAAAACCTTCTAAATTTCATATATATCCAAACTAGTTAAATGCCCGTGTAACACACGGGATGGTTTAGAAAAGTAATAAATATTAAACATTAATAAACGATATTAAATAATTATAAAACATGGAAAAAGGAGAGTTAAAAAATGATGACAGACGGCGTCAATTACAAGACCAATGATGGAAGCACCGCGAAAGGAGAGAGCAGGTGTGGTTGAATAAATACCAAAAGACGTGATTAAATTTCTTGTACATGTTATCGATCATTATATTTACAATTATAAGCACTAACGTCAAATGTTATTGTTATATTAAAAAGTACTTAAAATAATTATAAAATATTTTACAATGACAGAACTAAAAATTTGGTTAAATACTTAAAATGATAATTTGAAATGTTATAAGAGATAAATTTGTTATTTATTAACTTGATGGACATATACGATATTTTAAAGTTTAAGAATGATATATATTAAATTATTTATAATAGTCCTGATTAACTTACAGAATTTTAACTTCTAAAAGTTAAGGTCAAGTTAAATTTTCAACTTAGCTAAAAGGTAAAAAGATATTACATAATTAAAAAATATTCATTATTAATGTTTCTATGAAAAATAATAAAGAAAGAAGTGTGATTTTGAAAAGTTTATAACTTATTGAAAATTTTGACATTTACGATTGTTTAATTGTTTATAATTTTTTGATATTCATCATTGATTTGATTAAGGGTTATCTTTAACTAATTCACATTAGTTTGACTCTAAAAAGTAAAATCAAAATTTTAGAATTAAATGAATTAACAGCTAAGATTAAATCTTTTATTAAATGAAGGGTCGAGATAACGTAATAATTTTAGAAATTGATATCTTTATATTAGTCATTTTATAATTTCGAAGGATTTGAGGACTTGCCCTTCCTTAAAAACTAAGAAGTTTAGTACCCTAAATAATACAAAGATAATATGCTAAAATTACCATTAAATTAGATAGCAAAGTTCAATGTAAATTTTAAAAAGATTGGTTTTATTTAAATGTATCATAATCGTTTAAATATATATTTTTTAAATTATAAGATTTTAAAAATAGGATAATGTCATCATAATCTTATTCTTTTAATATATATATTAAGGATTAAGGATTAAAAATTAAAGATAAAGATTAAGATTAAAGATTAAAGATAATTTTTTTATATTTATTATTGATTTGATTAAGAATTATCTTTAATTAATTCACATTAGTTTGACTCTAAAAAGTCAAAATCAAAATTTTAGAATTAAAAGAATTAACGGTTATGATTAAATCTTTTATTAAATTAAGGGTCTAGATTATCTAATAATTTTTTTTCAAATTAGTCTTTTATATATATTAGAAGATACCTATTTTATTATTATTTAATTATTTTTAAAATTAATAATCTTTATTATCTAATATATTTATTTGATCATTTACTATATTGCCCTTCTTATATGATATCAGATTAATAAACCTATTTTTAATCTATTTAACCCCAAACAGTAGACTATGCCCTGTTGAATGTACGTGTGTATACACCTTCAACTGACGGTTCATTCTCGTGTTACATCCATCGTCTTGCTCATTCTTCTTGCGAGTCTTGCGATTGAAATAAAATGATTGAATAATTGTATAATTGTGCATCGCTGCTACTTAAGTTCAAATAAAATGATTGAAAACATTGCTTATCTACGGGATATGTTTATTTGTTTATTTTTCCAATTCAAAATAAGATATTTAATAGAAAACCATCCAAATTAAGAAATCTAGTAAGTTTTGTTTACTGGATCCAAATCACACGCAAGTACAAACCAGAATTAGCAACTTCATTCAATCGAATCACTCAATGATACTAAAATCAACAAACCAGAATTAGCAGCTTCGTTCAATCCTTACTCGATGGTACCAACAAAATCAACAAACCAGAATTCGTTTGGGGAAGATGATGTATGGAACTTGCTAGTTCATAAAAACGAGAAGTCGTTCCGAAGGTGTGCGGAAGTTAGCAGCTTCAATCGACGTTGCTCGATCGCTGCTCCATCGCTGGGGAAGATTAGGGAAGATAAGCAGCTTCAATCAGTCGTTTGGGGAAGTTAGCAACTTGAATCAATTGATAGGAATCTTGAATTCGATTGCAGGGATGGATCGAATGGATGAAAAAGATGAACCTAGGCCCTAGGGCACAGTTAACATAATCGATGGTTTGATACTTTGGGGGGTAAACCTTAAAAAGTAGTCTGATATATATAAGGAAGGCAATATTGTAAATGATAAAATAAATATGTTAAACAATAAAGATTATTGGTTTTAAAAATGATAAAATAATATTAAAATAGTTATTTGGATATATATGAGATTTATTAGGTTTTAGGAGGATATATATGTAATATCGAACTTTGAAAGGATATATAGGTAGTATTGAAGGTTTAGAAGGATATGTATGGAATTAGTGGCAATAATACGTGGCATTTTAAAGACATAAAAATAATTAAAAATCAATAAATTTACCTGCAACCTGATTAGGAGGTTGTTCAATTGGTAATTTTAGAAAGTTTGATATATTAAATGGTAACTTTAAAAGTTGAATACACACAATAGTACAACTTGGATACTTTTTCGCGATCTAAACCCTAAAATAAATTACCATGAAGAACTTCATTCTTGCATTTTCTTATATTATTGCTTTCTTCCGGGTGCTTTGCAGACTTTTTAAGTGATATACATGTTTATACAACATGCATTATCAATTCTGTTTGAAAGAAGCCCACGAGTAATTAAGGTATAACCATCACTAAAATCATCTTCATGATTATTTCCTTGAACTGAATACATGGACTTCAATGGGTTAATTATTATAATTATAACTATTATAAAAAGGCTTACCTTTTTTCTAAAATTAGCCATAAAGTAAGGTTTAATTAACCAAATACTGTAGAACTTTTCTTTCATCAATTTTGACTATTTTGATCATATTTTCGGAAAGCTCCATATTAGCTAAAAAGAACACGCGGATCTTGGGTAATATTGAAACCCGG
Organism: Pulicaria dysenterica; assembly: GCA_947179395.2. Classification (NCBI taxonomy): domain Eukaryota; kingdom Viridiplantae; phylum Streptophyta; class Magnoliopsida; order Asterales; family Asteraceae; genus Pulicaria; species Pulicaria dysenterica. Next base: position 70,986,441 of record OX359288.1, on the reverse strand, counting down.
TTCATCATTCTTTTACGCTGTGTTCCCGAGTTGAAACTAGGAGAGAAAAAAAAAATGATTTGGGAAAGAAAATAAACTTTAGTTGTGTTCCCAAGTTTTTTAGAAGAGAAAAGAAAAGAATTTGGAAAGAAAATTATCTTGTATTTTCTTTCCTCATTTTCCTCCAAAGTAGGGAAGATTTTGAAAGGAAACCAAAAAACACTTCAAGTTTCACTTCTCCTCTCATTTTATTTCGAACTCGGAAACACCCAATGATAAAAACATTTTCCTTTCACTCTTTTTCTTTTCTTTCGTTAATTTTCTTTACTTCCATTTTTATTTAACTCTGAAAAAGAGTGTTAAACTATCTCCCCCTTCGCTAACTGGAATCTCCATACATCTACATTTGAAAGGTGATTGAACTTGAAGATCCAACATGCTAGATCTACCGTTTCATTCATACGAGAGATCCTTCACTCTTCGTTCAAGCTGCCACTCTTCTCCCAATCGTCACACCATCTGCTCATTGTTTGTTGCTGCTATTTCTAGGGTTCCCTCTCCTTCCGTCCATTGTTTCTAAAACTCCAATTTGTTAGACAAGGTAACATCAACCTACTCATTCAAATTTAAGTTTTTGTCTGTGCTGCCTAATGCTCCAAGATAGGATTTCTCTCGGCGTCTGGATTGGAGTTCATAAACATCATCACATATGTATGTTGAGGTAAGATAAGCCTAATATTTCAAGCCTTCTTTTTGTAGATTTAGAGGTACGATTTGAACTTATGATTTTAATTTGTTAAATGTTTTATTTTCAATTTTGGTTTGCTTTTCTGATTTAAATTTGTTTAGTGATTACATGTTTGATTCTCTATGTTTAGGTTTATATGCTCTATGCTTTACTGAATGTTTAGTGGTCATTTTTGTAGTGAGAAGTTGTTTCTGCAACTTGACAACAATTTTAGTGACATGAGTCATACTTTTTTTGAGTTTTAATAGTATTAATGTGATTCATGTTGAGATCTGAATCAAACTTTTTTTGAGTTTTAATAGTATTAATGTGATTCATGTTGAGATCTGAATCAAACTTATTTGCTTTTTTGGCTTGCTTTTCAAGATTGCATTTTGGCTTTTTATTCTTAAATATGGCCTTTTATCTGCATGACCGATTATAAGGCTAGGCGTTATACCCTCGGGTAGCCAAGAAAACTTTGCGGGTGTCATGGGAACACCATTTCCGTGTATGCGGGTTACCGAGCGGGTAGTGGGAAGCGGGTATATTCACCCGAGAAAGATTTCGCCCCCCCACCCCTCACCCCACCTTCAGCCAATCAAATTAAAACACATTTAATATATTTTAATTTTTCTTTTTTTTAAGTGAAAAGAAAAGGGGAAAGGAAAAAGGGTAGGTACAACGCTAGTTGGGGGTAAAGAAATGAAAAGGAGAAAGAAGCTGATGTAGCGCTGATGTGGCTGTGGTAAGGAAAAGATGAAATATGGGTATAACTAATAGCCTAAAAAAATTAGAAAAGAAGAATGATCAAAGAAAAGGAAAATAAAAAAAATTTATTTATAGGAGTTGCATTCTATTGAAACCTGATCTCTTTGCTCTATGTAAAGACAAGAAGGAAGTGTTCAAGGACTATAATTTGGTTTCTTAGGTACTTCTTAATTTTTTTTGTATATGTACAATTCTTGCATATATCTATTTGATTTTGATGTCTCTCAAGTTTACATTGTGATACCCGTGCGTGCACGGGTCTATAAATTAGTATTATAAAATGAGACACGCGGGTATCAAACATCTCGTTGCTCTACACTTATATATATACTGCATTAATAAAAGGATGAATTAATATAACTAACATTATAGAAACATTTAATAAAAATTCCGAATATAATCTTATGCTCCAATTTCAATTCAAACATCATTGACACTAGAGATTGAAAACATGAACAAACATGTAGTCACAATTAAGATAAATAGTAAGATAGTATAATAATTTTAAGATGAAATAGAGATACTTCTTACATCATATAATTTAGTACTTGAGTTGTATTGTTAAAACCATGAAACAAGAATATAAAAATGAAATGTTATCAACAGGTAAGAGTTGGCCAATCAAAGTTGTTCAACTAAACAGCATCAACTAATAGTCCCTTTAAGTTTCACATCTCATTTCTGTTCCCTGACCCTCCACTTTTCAAGCTTAACTATGAAATTATTCATGGATGATGGATTTTAGATGTCTTCAACATATGCAAGAAGCTCATTGTCCTTTTGAAAGATAGCCATTTCTTCTTCTTTTAAGTGCACTCTTGCTTCAATGCCATCTCCACATGGAGTATCCATCAAAAGAAAAAGATTTGCATCCGCGATTTCACTTCGTATTATTACTCGTACAGGCTTTCCCCAACCAAAATCCACTTTGTAAAATGGAAGCCTACATACACTTGAAAACGCATAAGTTCGAATTTGACCATTCGTTAATGAATGCCAATCGTCCGCCATCTTTTTGCCTACTTCTTCTGCACCTTTTACTCCTTGAAGATCCATTATCCCATTCCTTAAACCAGTGATTACCTCGTTCAACTCGATTCGACCATAATCCATCATCTTTGCAGTCACCACTGCAAATAAGTTGCCTGCAGCGAACTTAGGGAAATTTGCATTGGTTTTTCCCCTCAAGTTCACCATTTGATTCAAGTTTAATTCAGAGAAGGAACCGGATTCTATTATGGCTGCACCTGCTGCACATTTAAAGAGCAAAGATGTCAATGATTCAACGCGAGTTGGGTTCAATGGAATTGTATCCATGGCGTTGATCTTGTTCTTGAGTTCATTCAGTTTTGAATTAGGGAACACTAAACTCTTTGTTACATACTTAACTTCACATGCTTCCACTGGTGTGACCTCTGGGGTGACAATGTTACTTATGGCGGAAGAAAAAAAATCAGGGTTTACCGGTGATCCACCACCTGTAACACACGCCCAGTCGTTGATAAAACTGGCCATCGTGAACCCATCAGCGATCTTGTGTGATATGGACACAGCCATTGCAGCTCCACCACAGGCGAAATGGTTCAGCTGGATCGCAGCCACACTAGGGCTAGTTAGGTTAACTGGACAACCAAGAGCATTAGGAATGAGTTGGTCTAAGGTTTGGTCATGCTCTTTGTTAAGAATGAAGTCATCGAGTCGGCTATCAATAGAAGCTTCAAAGAACTCAACTCCTTGGTCATTACAGTCGATGCAAGGTGTAGAAGGTGTTAGTAGTTTACCTGCGAATGGATAATATTGTGTCAAACACCGTGATAACGACTTCTTTAGCAGGGTGATATCACTATTAGTGTTGTAGTTTTTGTAGAAGAAAATCAATGGCAGGTGAATGTTGGGAGCAAAGTAATCAATGGATGAAAGACTATGAGTTTTGAGATGAGGAGGTGTTGGGGAAGATGGTCTAATGGTTTCTTGAGATATGATGGTGTGGAGTTGCCTAATCCTCCCAAATCTTTGGATCTTTGCCATGATCCTGATCATTATTGATGAAAAGATTGCAAGTATTGAAATATTTATGCGTAGTATGAGACTATATATACACACCAATTAATTGTAGGTGGGTTTTTTTTTAAGTTTTCTTAATTAATTAACACGTTTTAAATTTTGTAATATTTTGTGTCATGTGATCGGTTGACCTTTTCAAAATAGATTGAGATATAAAAGGAAAATTCCCCTTATTAAAACGTTCACATGGCTTATATTATTATCTTCTAAATCAAAAGGTTAGGTAAAGATTAATGCATAGTACACCAAATCTGCCACAATCACGACCATAAACAGCACCGCCACCAAATCTGCATCTCCAGCACAACCCCACTGGTTTATTCCATATCCTTGATTCGTTCATACCACTCGAAGGTTTATTTGATGATTTAAACTAATCTCAAGAAATGTCTTGATTTCAAGTGAGGGTTTCATTTAAATGGTTTGATTTTATATGTGTGTTCTTGATGATAGGTTTTTGTGTCTATCAATTTATGTTCTGATTTGTTCTTCAATCGATGATGCGAAAGATCTTTCCATGCTCATCGATTAATGTTTTGATGCATGCTTCAGTCGAATATTTTGGTATGAATACATAGGTTTCTTGAAATCGTGATTTAGTATGAACACATAGGTTTCAAGAACAGATGAATAAGATTTTCATATTGGTTTTCATCCTCATGTTGAAAGATTCCATTGTGATTTGGGTTTCAACTTGATGTATGTATATGTGTTTAAGATTGGTTTTGATCCTCATGTATTTGGGTTTTCATCCTCATTTTCAGACTCGTTTTGATCTACACCATCCATTTCAGACTGGTTTTGAGCTGCACCGTGTTGTAATCGCTATATATATATTTGTGTTTATAGCTTTGCTCATGATTTGGATTTAGAATGAACTAAGAATAAGAATGAAAGAAAATAAAAAAAAGATATGTATTTACTTATTTAGCAACTTTTAGATAAATAAATAAATGGGTCAAAACATTAAACAAACATAACTTGAGGTTTAATATAGAAACTAAACTAAACTTTATGATTAAATCATTTAAAAAATGCTTAAACTAAAATCTAATCAAAACTTTGATTATTAAACCATATTTCAGCCTAGATTATATTATTGAAGTTTGCTTATTTTAATATTCTATATAATAAAAAATATTTGTAAAAAAATATTTTTGTTTTTAAAAATTACATTTTGTGTAATGTGATTTGCGATTGTAGATTAGAAGTCGTATTTCATTTTTTAATATTTTATAATCATTGTATTATAGCTGGCATTATTATTTAATATTTTGTTTTGTTCATCGGAACATTCGTCTTCCCTATATCTAAATCTTGAGTTAGGATCCCTTTCATCTTAACCATGTCTCCATTCAAACCACAGTTGCACAGAAGTTGGTTGGTTCTGGTAGTGGAACAAAAAATGGACTAAGGAATGGTAATTTTTAAAATTCGGTATGAGGGGGTAGTAGTTTTATCCGGAACGCTATTTTGGTACGTGAAACATAGTACCATGTAACGTGGTACGATGTCTCACATATTACTAAAATATATATTATTAATGTAATTAATAAAAGTATACTAAATACAGAATGATAAATACTTCATAGTTTATGCTTTAAAAGTAGGGATGACAACGGGGTTGGGGGTATCGGTGATCAATCTTCCCATCCTCATCCCCGTTCCCTACCCCCAGTCCCCATCCCCGCCGGAGAATTGACTTGCATCCCCGTCCCCATCCCGGTTGGGTTTCGGGGATCCCCGTGGGGAATCAGGGATTTTCTTCGTCTACAAAATCGATTTTACTAAATAGATATATATGAGAATTTTCATACAAAACTAGAATTACAAATCTAACTTAACCCTTCCAACTGGTTTATATCTAAATGTAAATAATCAAATATTTTAATAGTTTCATTAGATATGCAATGTTCTTGATAAAAGACATGATATATTTACTAATTCATTCTATAATATACATAACAACATTATAGATCAAATAGATAATTTCTCTAACATATATGTTCATGAAAGACGCTTATAATATTTTCATAGATGATTCTACAAAAACTATATTAGTAATTTCATCAAATTAGTTTTTTCCGTTCTCTATGTTTTATAGATCGGATGAAACAATCATGTATATTCAAACAAAAAACAATCTTATTAATATGCTTATTAGTATAAAGGGTTAATCACAGAATAATCCTCAAAGTTTTACTCCTTTTCTGGTTTAACCCTTAAAGTTTTTTTTAACATGAAATAACCATCAAGTTTGATTTAGATTTCATTTTAATCCCCAATTAAATGAATTCTTTTTAAAAACGGGATTAGGTTACCTTCTACCGGTTGAGAAGGTTACCCTACATGTGTTACGTGATTTTACAAAATATTAGAACAGACGGGAGTTTAATAGTCGCAGGTTAGCAATCGTAGGGCAAACCCTACGTCTCGAACGATCATCGATCATTATGCATTCTGAAAATGAGCTCTTTATACCAATAATTCATCCACATGCTGCATTCCATCTTTTAGTATCTGTTGAACATCAAGAAAATCAGTTAAAGCTTTCTGTAGCATTGGGCTGCACATTTGAATTTCAGTTAAAGCTTTCTGCTTCATTAACACTGCAGTCGCAAGAGATGGTAGGATTTATGGAACATAAGAAACAATGCTACTTGACTTAAACATATGTGAAATCAAGTTTCATGTACTTACCTATATGGATAACCAGAGGGGAAGAATTTACTAACAAAGGATTCAGCCATTTTGTGGATAATGGGTCTTGAATTATCAAGCACCTTTACCATTTTGTGAAGCTATATAATAGAAAAGAGTAACGGTGTCCATCTTCTAAACATACTTAATTCAATTGTGAAGCTATATAATAGTAAATTCGTCTATTCAGTTCCTTGATGTTTGATTACAGAATGTGCGACCTGGTGATGAAATCGATGGACCTGGTGAAGATGAAAATGAGCTTTTGTTTGTCACGAGGATGATGAAATCGACGGACCTGGTGAATGTGCGACCTGCTTTTTCATGCTTCCCTGGTGAATCGATGGACTCTTCCGTCAACTAGCAAATGAAATCGATGGACTGTGAATCGATGAAATCAAAGTCGACTCGCAGATGAAATCGGAGAAGTTAATTTTCCCTACTGCCGGCGTGCTTCCCTAACTCCGTCGCCCCTGTACTCTTCCGTCGCCCCTAACCTTCTCTCTCGATAGAGAAATCGTGACTTTCAAGCCCTAATTTTATGGCAACCGGTAGTTCTAGGTAAATAAATGAGATAAGGGCTAAAGTAACAGGTAACTCAAACTTGATGGTTATTCCATGTTAAAAAAAACTTTGAAGGTTAAACCGAAAAAAGAGTAAAACTTTGAGGATTATTCTGTGTTTAACCCTAGTATAAAATAAAGTTATATTCGACACAAATGCATATTTATATGAGAAATTTGACTTTAAAAAAATCATATATAGGTATATATAATATATATGTATATATATAATTTGTGCGGGTTCGGGGTCGGGGTCGGGGTCGGGGAACCAAGAGGTATCCCCATCCCGGCCCCTATCCCCGTTTCTAAATTCGGGGAATCTCCGTTCCCATCCCCATCCCCATCCCCGATCAACTAGGGGATTCCCCGGTCAAATCGGGGTTGGAGAACGGATTCCCCATTAGGTACGGGGTTTTTTTGTCATCCCTATTCAAAAGTCTAATACTTCAATACAGAAGTTAATACTTAACACAAAACTAAAATAACTTCAAAGTTCAAAACAGAACTTTATAGTTCAAATCGAAAGTTCATCAAGTTTACTTATTCGTTTGCCATTTCTCATTCCTATTATTATTTACATGATCCGGTCACATCTTCTAGATTTTTCTAGGGATAATTTCGTTCATATCCTTAGAAACTTCACTACAACACTTGTGTGCTCTAGACTGCGGGTTTTTCTTGTTATAAAATCTTGTGACACAACCTCGTTTTAAATTTATAAAAACGATGTTACTAAGCAGATACTACACACGACTCAGACAAGTATAACCTGGTTAATAGCAGTATAGACTCGGTAAGACCGGATATCGTTCCACCAGGACAGGAAGCTACCAATACTTAAGTCTCATTGTTGTTTGATCAGCAGAATTAATATTAAAGCAGGTAACAGAATGTACTAAATTAATCAAGAACTACAGTAACTAACACAGACTAACACCGAAGGCAAACAGCAGGATAACAGATCACTCAGGCTTTCGAATCATCTAGACTAATCATGGCAATAACACAATACAACACATAATATGAAGACTTGAATAGATTGAGCGCATAGCATGCTGTTCTAATACTCAACAAAACCACATTATCATGCAAGAATCATCACTCAAGTTATCAAGAGTCAGACTCAACAATCAAACATGATCAAGCAAGTAACGGCATATCAGAATTTAACTACAGATCCACCAGGTTGCGTCCAAATCAGACTATTGAATATACATCTTTTCAAATGATATATCCAGTAATCCTCAGAACCCTGGATTTGGTGTTGTCATATTTCACAATAAAACTTACCATTCTCTAATATCGTAGTATTAAAATCAACCTAATTCATTAACTAATTAAATAACATGCTTTTACAAGAAACTCCTTAAGAAAACAATTTACTAAGACCTCCAATAGAGAATTTTAAACATAATGTCTTTCACTACCTAATTATTCATTACAAAGAATCAATAAAACATTGTACGTGGGAAATCTGCCGGAACAGATAGACAACAGAGGCTTATGGAAAGTAGTTGAAAAGACAGGAACTCTGGTAGATGCATACATAGTAAACAAGAAAGGAAAAAAATGGAGGAACTTCTGGTTTTGTAAGATTTGTAAGAGTACAAAACAATGATGAAATGGTGAAAAAGCTTCAAAATGTGTGCATCGATGGCAAAAACATTGTAGTAAACGTTGCAAGATACGAAAGAAGGAGATTTATTAGGGAGAATAGAATGCCAGATATAACAAACTTGGTGCAAAGAAGACACGAAAAACTGAACTCCAAAGTCACATATCAATGTTTAGATGGAAAGATGAAATCATATGCTGCTGCTTTATCTAACAACAAAACTCTGAAGGTGGCACCAACTCAATCAAGAAATATCATTCACCTTGCAGACAATGCAGAAGATGTCAGTTTTAAGAACTCATCTGATGTTGTAATGGGTGAGGCAATAAACTTGCAAGTACGTAACTAACAACTTAATGGATCTCCTAGAAGCCGAGGGAGTGGACTATGATTTTGTACAATACACGGGGGAATGTCGTTCATCATTTCTTTTGATTCTACGATAGCAGCGAACAGTCTTCTTTTGAAAAATAAAAACACATGAGTGCATTAGTTTTCATGGTTATGTAACTACCATAAATTTCCAAGAAACACGAAGAAGGTTGTTTGGGTTCACTTATGGACAGAAGACAACATGTATACAATTCTTGGCAAGTTCGGGCGTGTGCTGTTCGATGCAGATGTTGAAAGAGGCACCCCGGATCTATCAAATTACAAAACATGTCTATTGGTGGATTCTCACAAAACAATCGAGGATAAAATTGAATTAATTTGGAAGAAAAAGAATTACACATTATGGATAAAAGAACTTCCAGACGAATGGCGTCCCAATTTCGCTCCGAAACAAGTTAGGGAAGAAAACGATGATTTAGACATGGAAATGAATTGTGGTGATGATGAGGATAAAATTTGGGAAGATGAATCAATGAAGGATTTCCCGACAATAGACGATCAGGTTCCGGCAGGAGGGACGGGAGAAGATGAAAGGTCCCCGGGTAACACGATAATCGAAGATAATTAATCTTGAAGAGGTTAACAAATTAAATGTGGGCCTAAATACTGATCCAATTGCTAACTAGCAAGATGGGCCAGGTCTACAAGGTGCAAGTTTTGATTTCAAGTTACCTTCTTTCGATCTTAATAATCCTCCCAGATCGATGAACTCTGATTCAACATCAAGCTTCACGCTAAAATCGACTCGTAGACAAAATCTGAAATCTCATTCGAGATTAAGAATTCCAAGATCCCAATTAAGATGGAGTATCGAAAGAAACAAAAGACTACATAGTAGCAGAGTTAATTCGGGAGTGTCAAATAGGGTTTATCCCGGCCCCCATCCCCGTTTCTAAATTCGGGGAATCTTCGTTCCCATCCCCATCCCCATCCCCGGTCAACTAGGGGATTCCCCGGTCAAATCGGGGTCGGAGAACGGATTCCCCATTAGGTACGGGTTTTTTTTGTCATCACTATTCAAAAGTTTAATACTTCAATACAGAAGTTAATACTTAACACAAAACTAAAATAACTTCAAAGTTCAAAACAGAACTTTATAGTTCAAATCGAAAGTTCATCAAGTTTACTTATTCGTTTGCCTTTTCTCATTCCTATTATTATTTACATGATCCGGTCACATCTTCTAGATTTTTCTAGGGATAATTTCGTTTATATCCTTAGAAACTTCACTACAACACTTGGTGTGCTCTAGACTGCGGGTTTTTCTTGTTATAAAATCTTGTGACACAACCTCGTTTTAAATTTATAAAAACGATGTTACTAAGCAGATACTACACACGACTCAGGCAAGTATAACCTGGTCAATAGCAGTATAGACTCGGTAAGACCGGATATCGTTCCACCAGGAAAGGAAGCTACCAAGACTTAAGTCTCATTGTTGTTTGATCAGCAGAATTAATATTAAAGCAAGTAACAGAATGTACTAAATTAATCAAGAACTACAGTAACTAACACAGACTAACACCGAAGGTAAACAGCAGGATAACAGATCACTCAGGCTTTCGAATCATCTAGACTAATCATGGCAATAACACAATACAACACATAATATGAAGACTTGAATAGATTGAGCGCATAGCATGCTGTTCTAATACTCAACAAAACCACATTATCATGCAAGAATCATCACTCAAGTTATCAAGACTCAGACTCAACAATCAAACATGATCAAGCAAGTAACGGCATATCAGAATTCAACTACAGATCCACCAGGTTGCGTCCAAATCAGACTATTGAATATACATCTTTTCAAATGATATATCCAGTAATCCTCAGAACCCAAAAAGGTGTTAAAGCAGTTAAATAAGTTAAACAAGCAAAAACAGCACACTGTGGTAAAAATGCCTTCTACGGCCGTAGGAATTTCTTCCTACGGTCGTAGGAGGTTATACTGTCCTACGGTCGTAGGAATTTCTTCCTGCGGCCGTAGGAACCAGTACGACAGAACAGTTTAATCTAACATAAAGGCATTCAACAACAAATTACAATCTAGACTTTAATCTCAGATCATAAACATATGTAAATTGGTACAATGGGGTCACAAAGTCCTCTAAACTCAAACCTCACAATTAAGGGATTTAATATTTAGCCACATGATTATTAAAGATATGAACATGTTAAACCTACCATTTCTAGTATAGCCAACACTTCTTAAAACATGAATCATGTGATATGCACATTGAACACCAAGACCAGCATATCAAGGGCATACATGTGAGTTCATTTCCCCATCTAAGCATACCAACAAACATCTTTGTGAATCCTTTAATCATTAGTAGCATGTTTGACCCATAAATACACCAAATGACAAGATTTTCATCTACAATCATAAGGCATGCATAAAACCAACATATGAATAAAATGACCAATAATGGATGAACCTAAAATGATTCAAAACATATCCCAACAATGATATCTAATGACAACCATGCAAGATGTATCATTTCTAATAACAAACTTAACATGGAATTAATAAAATCAATCATCATTCTTGAATATCCACATGCTTAAACATGAAGGAGTTATCCTATACACATTATCACACATGAACATGGTAAGATTAAACATACTAAGTTGATAAAACACAATTGTATTCAAGATCAAACATGCATATTTGAATCAAGTCAACATAAAAGTCAAATATATTGCCATAACTAGCCAAGAATCATCTTGGCCCAAGTGAAATGAGTTTAGTTATCCATATACATCAAGATTAGTACTACAACATCTGGAACACATGGGTACATAATTGAAATCAGAAATGGAAAGAGTATACTCAAGCTAAGCAATGATAAAACTAATGAATCCAAGCTCCAAGATGTTGTTCCAAGCCTTCAAATCCAATCTCTCCACCTTAGAATCACCAAGAAATGTTCCTGGAGTGTTAGGGTGCTTGGGGAGAGTGTTTGGGGGTGTTGGTCTGAAATGTGGTAAAAAATTGTAACCCTTGTGCAAATGGCAGATTCTTCCATTTAATGTGCTGTAACAGAACTTCCTACGGCCGTAGGAAGTATCCTCTACGGCCGTAGGGATGGCTGAACGGTGTTTCTCCACACGCAAGACTCTGTCACTCAACCGACACACGCAAGAAATCTGTCAGATAATGATGGCTGTGGATAAGGTATTCCTACGGCCGTAGTAAATTCTTTCTGCGGCCGTAGGGTGTCTGTTTGAACCTTCTAGAAGAATAATCTCCTACGGCCGTAAGCAGTATCTTCTACGGCCGTATGGATGACTTTTTCACCAATCTTCATTTTTCTTCTATTCTTCCCTTGTTTTGCCCATTTATCTTACTTAAAACTCTTTTTAACCTGCATGGTGAATGTTAAGTATAATCGATCAATTATAACAAGAATCACCTTGGATTTGGGCTAAGTACGGGGTATTCTAGCATGTAAAACATGCATAAAAACGCATTTATCAAACTCCCCACACTTAGGCTTTGCTTGTCCTCAAGCAAACTCTAATGCTGTAACTAAAACCAAAGAATTTCTAAAGGCAGCAAATCAGTGCAAATATGTATCATTCCGACATAGAAGAGATCTAAAAGCATAACAGACAGCCAAACATAGCAACGAAAACAAACTTCTATGAAAAGCAAATTTAACCACGAATAGATGAATTATGACAAGTATCAGACTTCATACCTCACCGGAGATCACTCTAGCACTCAATTTGTATTTGGGTTAAGTGTATAAGTGCACGTGTGCTAGATTGAAGCCAAGATTAGCATAAGCTTGATCACAGATCACATCTCCACCAATTAACATAAACATATGCAATTATCAAGAAGACTTTGTTAGGGTTGGCACGTGGCTAGGGCTAAGGGTAGGAATGAGAATATATAAAAGTGGAAAAAATAGAATCCAGAAATCAAGTTCAAAACCGTCTAAGCTGGTATTATTGAAGGAATACAAGCATATCACAATATTTTTGGTGAGAATATAACTCATCAAGTAGAAATGGAATCAGAATTCTTTGAATGATGGCTAACAACCAGGTAATACTGACAAATAACTACTACTCAATGTACGACAGACTCAAAAATAGCCAAGGAAAGCATGCCAAGTAACTGAATCTCTCATTTTTCTCATTTTCTAATTTTTTTGGATTTTCTCAGAAAACTCAGCTGTATGCAGCATAACCAGAACAAACCAAGGGACATATGTATTTTTCATACCCCACTAATCGGTGCATGAACAACCGACGAACAAAATACAACGGAACTAAGCAGCATGAAACGGGTCAAACTAACTCTGGAAAGAAGGAGATTTATTAGGGAGAATAGAATGCCAGATATAACAAACTTGGTGCAAAGAAGACACGAAAAACTGAACTCCAAAGTCACATATCAATGTTTAGATGGAAAGATGAAATCATATGCTGCTGCTTTATCTAACAACAAAACTCTGAAGGTGGCACCAACTCAATCAAGAAATATCATTCACCTTGCAGACAATGCAGAAGATGTCAGTTTTAAGAACTCATCTGATGTTGTAATGGGTGAGGCAATAAACTTGCAAGTACGTAACTAACAACTTAATGGATCTCCTAGAAGCCGAGGGAGTGGACTATGATTTTGTACAATACACGGGGGAATGTCATTCATCATTTCTTTTGATTCTACGATAGCAGCGAACAGTCTTCTTTTGAAAAATAAAAACACATGAGTGCATTAGTTTTCATGGTTATGTAACTACCATAAATTTCCAAGAAACACGAAGAAGGTTGTTTGGGTTCACTTATGGATAGAAGACAACATGTATACAATTCTTGGCAAGTTCGGGCGTGTGCTGTTCGATGCAGATGTAGAAAGAGGCACCCCGGATCTATCAAATTACAAAACATGTCTATTGGTGGATTCTCACAAAACAATCGAGGATAAAATTGAATTAATTTGGAAGAAAAAGAATTACACATTATGGATAAAAGAACTTCCAGACGAATGGCGTCCCAATTTCGCTCCGAAACAAGTTAGGGAAGAACACGATGATTTAGACATGGAAATGAATTGTGGTGATGATGAGGATAAAATTTGGGAAGATGAATCAATGAAGGATTTCCCGACAATAGACGATCAGGTTCCGGCAGGAGGGACGGGAGAAGATGAAAGGTCCCCGGGTAACACCATAATCGAAGATAATTAATCTTGAAGAGGTTAACAAATTAAATGTGGGCCTAAATACTGATCCAATTGCTAACTAGCAAGATGGGCCAGGTCTACAAGGTGCAAGTTTTGATTTCAAGTTACCTTCTTTCGATCTTAATAATCCTCCCAGATCGATGAACTCTGATTCAACATCAAGCTTCAGGCTAAAATCGAGTCGTAGACAAAATCTGAAATCTCATTCGAGATTAAGAATTCCAAGATCCCAATTAAGATGGAGTATCGAAAGAAACAAAAGACTACATAGTAGCAGAGTTAATTCGGGAGTGTCAAATAGGGTTTCTTCTGGGACTTTGCTTAGTGAAAAGGGGTCTGAAACTAGGAACTCGAGAGAAACGAGAATCAACCACGAGGCGCAGTTAGACCACCAGCATCCATCACACCGTTCATACAGCCACATTAGCGCCACATCAGCATCCCACTATTTTCTCATCTCATCACACAAACCCCTGCATCCATCACATGGTTCACACAACTTTTCTATTTTTTGTTTTTTATTTTTTTATATTTTTTTTAATTAACATTATTTAATTTTTAAAACAATATAATAAAAACATAATAATTCTAAAAAACATTAAATAACAATATAACTTCAAATAATATTTAAAAATTGCAAGACAAACAAAATATTTCAAATTACATCAATTTAAATAAAAAACTACTAGTTATCGTTGTCGTGCAATCTTGGAAGCCGATTGATGTGCTCAATTAGATCTAATCGAAGGTTGTGATGGATTTCTGCACTTTGGACTTCTAAGACGTTAGCCTCAAATTGTTGTTCACTAATCTGTACGTCGTCTTCATCGTTTGGTTGCTCTACATTTTCGTTGAATGGGCAAATCACGTGACCTTCGTCTTCTTCCAATATCATATTGTGTAATATAAGTATACATTACTCTACGTATTTTTTGCGGTGCCACAATCTTGTCGGGTGTTGTATCATGTGCCACCGTTGTTTAAGCACACCAAAAGTCCGTTCCACATCTTTCCTTGCCCCTTCTTACGCGGTAGAAAACCTTACTCGTCTTTGATCAAGAGGTGTTTTGAAGGTTTTGACAAAAGTAGCCCATTCGGGGTAGATCCCATCTGCAAGATAGTAGTCGTGTTTGTATTGTACTCCGTTTACTTCAAACGGGCACTGCGGTGCTCGCCCGTTGTATACATCATTCAATAACGGCGACTGATATAGCACATTAATGTCATTGTTGGACCCGGCCATCCCGAAGAATGCATGCCAAATCCAAAGATCCTGTGATGCAACCGCCTCTAGCATAAGAGTCGGTTTACTACGATCTCCTCTCATGTACCGCCCTCGCCATGAGTTTGGGCAGTTGTTCCACTCCCAATGCATACAATCTATGTTTCCTAATATGCCAGGAAACCCATGCCTACTCTCATGTGCGGTGTACAAAAGCTGAATATCATGGTAAGAAGGTTTACGTAAGTATCGCTTACCATAAAGAGTGATAATACCTTTGCGAAAGTTTTCTAGGCATAGTCGTGCGGTTGAATCCGCCATCTTCAAGTCCTCGTCAAATCCGTCAGGGGACATCCCATACGCCATTTTCCGAATTGCCGATGTACACTTTTGCAAGGGAGATAAACCTTTTCTTTCTCTAGCATCGCAACCCTGCTGAAAAAATTCATGCCATCTCTCAAGATCCGTGACTATCCTTGTGAATAGTCGTTTGCTTATGCGAAAACGTCATCTAAACGATTCGTCATTGTAGTTGCAGTTGTCCGCAAAATAATCTGCTACAAGTTGCTCGTGTGCAGCTTCACGGTCTCTAACTTGATCCGGGCCTCGCCGTCTCGTTGATTGACTCGAGCTAACTTCATCATACTCACACAACACATCCAAAACCACATTGGATAATCCAATAAACAAATTGGTTCTCGTTTGACGATAAAATGAGAGATAATCTTCCTCCGTTTGATTAATCTCGAAATCCTCGTGATAATTATCCGACGAACTAGAATTAGATGACATGGTTGTATGTATGTAAATGTTTAAAGTTTGAGAGAAGATTAGAGAAAATGTGTGAAAAAAATGAAGATAATAGGTTGTATTTATAGGTGAAAAGAATTAAAAAAAAGAAAAAATATATATATATATATATCCAACGGCTACCCCCCAACGTCTCTTTCCCTCTCTCACGTACGCGACCGAGGTCACGAGTGTGACCGTGAACGCTGGCTCACGCATGCCAGCGATGGTGTGCCAAGCTCGTGAGCGGCCTTCACACAGCCCCCACGCGACGGATGTTGCTAGTCTTAGAAGTCAAATTGTAGAAACACAAGAGAAGGCTACACGTATCCAATGAATTATCTAGAAACTATCTACGTTATAGTAATTGGGGTGTGTGGACCCTAAGAAATAATTTCTTTTATAATTATATATATAAATTTTAATAGGACCACTCTAAAATTATAAATGGTCCTCAAAAATTTTTGGACAAGTAAAAGAAAGTGAGCTAGTGTGTGTTTCAATTTACAAGGGTCATACACTTCTATCGGTACGTAGATATATAGAGGAGGTCATATATTCTTTTGACTAGGTAATGAATTATATTGATTTTTCATTTTTATATTTTAATTCAAAATCATGTTCTACTTGGTTTTATGTTTCAATTGGTGTACAAAGTACAATTATATAATGAGAAATGAAGTATCCTATTACTTTTTGTTCCTATTTTATCATTCTACCTACTCAATGATTGATATGTGTAATGTACAAATTCTCTTTTCTTATATCATCCCTTGATTTTGAAACTTATTTTGATTAAGTGAGTATGAGGATAAGTAAAAAAGAAAAAGTATGAGCTTATATAATTTTTTCATATATATAAAGTTTGCTAGACTACTATTTAAGTTTTTTTCTTAATTTTTGGTTATGTTATATTTTTTATTATTCTATTATTTATATTTAATCAGCTTTTCTATTTATTTTTCTATTAAGACAATGACTATTAAATTCTACAAGTGTAAGAACTTAATGTTATTTGCTTTGAATATATGTTTAGTTTTTTGTAGTTATTCATTATGCTTTTGATTCATACCATATTATGATCGTTCCGACCCATAATATTTTTAACCCGTTATCTAATTTTTCCGACATTCTAATCATGGAACGTAAATTATATTAGACCCCCGTTACATTTAGATCCTAGATTCGCTACTGGAATGACCTATCCTTAAACATTGGTATCGGGGGTAATCAAAAGGCGGAGTGGATTCGAAAGTTACAAAGAAACCACAATTTACAGTTCCTAGCCATTCAAGAAACACAATTTGCTAATCCTGAGAACATAAAGATACACACTCTTTGGAATTTAGATAAGGTGGGTTATGATGTAGTCGCTGCTCAAGGTAGATCGAGAGGTTTAATAAGTCTTTAAGATTCTTTCATGTTCACTAAATCTGGTTGCATCAAAGGTACTAATTTTCTTACCACTATTGGCAACTTAAAAGGTTGTAAGGGTCATCATTAATGTAGCTAATGTCTATGCACCACGTCTAGTATCTGCTAGACAAGTCTTATGTTCTGAATTATTGTCTATTATTCAATCTCACTGTGGCATGTGGATCATGATGGGTGATTTCAATGAGTTGAGGGATAGGCTTGAAAGAGTGGGTCAATCCTTTTCACAATCAGCTGCAAACAAGTTTATCAGTTTTATTAATGATTCTGGGATGATGGAACTGAGTTTGGGGTGAAGAAAATATACTTGTATGGGGGAGAATGGGGCATCATTAAGTAAGTTAGATAGAGTTTTTATTTTTTTCTGATTTCCTCTCTAATTGGCCATAGGTTTCTGCCACTGTTTTAGACAGAGACAAATCAGATCATTGTCCAATTATAATATCTTGTTTAGGGGCGGACTTTGGTAAAATTCCCTTTAAATTCTATAATTCTTGGTTATATCATAAGGACTTCTTTTCTGTCGTTGCAAATGTATGGTGCTCTTATATAGGAAGAGGAAAGGCTGACAAAGTGTTTGCAAACAAGTTGAAAGATGTTAAAGAGGAGTTGAAAAGATGGAAAAGAATTGCAATGGATAAAGAACGTCATATGATTGATTATATGAAAAAGAGAATCGATGAAATAGAGATACTTGTGGAGCTAAGGCCTTTATCAAATGAGGAGCTGGAAAACAGGAAATCATGGAAGAAGGAAGTCAAGGAACTTGAATTTGCTAGTTCTTTGGACCTCAAATAAAAAGCTTGAATAATATGGTTGGTAGACGGCGATGAGAACTCAAGATACTTCCACAGGATTATCAATTCTAATAAAAGCCGGAACATGTTACATGGTCTATCTATTAATGGTATTTAGATGAACGATCCGGATTCAATAAGAGATAAGGCATTGGCTTTCTTTTCTTCTAAATTCAGTGAGCCTTCGTCAGACCAAATTTTGTTAGCAATATGTTTAAGCAACTCTCTAATGATGATAATGCAAATCTGGTGGCTCAATTCTCTCTTGATGAAATTAAACAAGCGGTATGGGATTGTGGTAGTGAGAAAGCTCCTGATGGCTTCACTTTCAAAATTTTAAAATAATGTTGGGACATTATTAAAGGGGATGTGGTGAACATGGTGAGAAATTTTGAAAATCAGGGGTCGTTTTCAGTGGGCTGTAACTCGTCTTTTATCTCCTTGTTTCCTAAAACGCAAGATCCGATCACTCTAAAGGGTTACAGACCAGTTAGTCTTATCGACTGCATTTATAAGATTGTTGCTAAACTTCTCACAGGGAGATTGAAGAAATTTGTTGATAAGGTTGTTAGTATTAAACAATCGGCGTATGTGGAGCGAAGGCAAATTCTGGATGGTCCGATAATGATGAATGAAGTATGTAGTTAGGCAAAGAGAACAAAAAAAATGCTCCTTTTTAAAGTTGACTTTGAGAAAGCCTTTGATTGTATTAGTTGGCAGTTATTAGAGTCAATTCTTCTTCAAATGAATTTTTGCTCTAAAAGTGTGGATGGATTAAAGGCTACCTCTCCTCTGCCCGTGCTTCTGTGTTGATTAATGGTTCGCCTACTAATGAGTTTCGAATTTCCAGGGATCTCAGGCAAGAAGACCCTCTTTCTCCATTCTTATTTATCATACCAATGGAGGTCCTTCACATTGCTATGAGAGAAGCTGTTAATAAAAACATTTTCAGTGGTATATCTTTTCTGAATAACGGCCTTGTGCTTTCTCACTTTCTTTATGCAGATGATGTGTTGTTTCTTGGAAAATGGTCTCATTCAAATATTTGAAATCTTAAACGAATTCTGAATTGCTTACATTTGGCGTCGGGTTTCAAAGTAAACTTCTCCAAAAGTAAAGTTTTTGGAATTGGAGTGAATGAAGTTGAAATCCAAGAGTTTTAGATGCGAGAATGCAAAATTACCATTTACTGATCTGGGGTTACAATTGGAGCTAATATGGGAGTCGCAAACAATTGGAAACCAGTTGTCGACAAGATAAAATCAAGGTTATCAACATGGAAAGCCAAAAATGTTTCATTCGCAGGCAGGGTAACTTTATGCAAATCGGTTCTAGGAAGCTTGCCCTTATATTTTATGTCATTATATAAGGCTCCACAAAAGGTAATAGAGGAGATAGATAAGTTGAGAAGACGATTTATATGGGGGACGTCTAATAATGGTAACACAAAAATTTGTTGGGTGGATTTGAATAAAACAATGGCTCCCAAACACTTAGATGGGCTTCGAATTGGTTCACTTAAGAATGCAAACTTAGCTCTATTAATAAAATGGTGGTTGAGATATAAATGTGAAGACAATGCTTTATGGAAAATGGTGATAAAAGCAATTCATGATGTTTCTGGAAGAGATTCAGAGTCCATGGCAAAACAAAGATGCACGGGTACGCGGCTAAATATCGCAAAGGCAGGGGTAACACTTTCCTCCTTAGGCTTACGTTTAGATGATTTTTTTTACGTTTAGATGATTTACGAGATTGAATCTGAGTCGTAGCAAATTGGAGATTGATGAACATTGCCTAATTAATAAGAGATGGATAGGCTCTGTGAATGGTGTAGCAAATTGGAGTTGGTCTTGGAATACAGGGGACTTAAATGGTATTATTAATATAATCAAAGAGTTAGAAGATCTGCTAGCTAATGTTGTTCTAACGGGAACGACAAATGGAATTGGGATGTTGATCCTAGCGGTTTGTTTACTGTTAGATCATTATAAAGCATCATAGATAATTTATCGTTTTCTCCTGGAAATGGCGGTTGTTTTTAGATGGATGCCCCCCGGGTGAACTGTTTTGTATGGAGGTTGTTGTTAAATAGAATACCAACGAGAGTGAATCTGAGTCGTAGAGGTATTAGTACCCCATTGGTGACATGCCAGGTTTGTGGTGCTGATAATGAATCAATCGATCATTTATTCCTCACTTGCCCAACTAGCGCTGAGTTGTGGTCTTGGCTCTTAAGGTGGTGTCGAATTGAAGCGGGGGTATATGACACCTTGGAGCAGCGTATTCATGCCATAATTCAGTCTGGGAATTCAACAAGGAGAAGGAAGTTTTACGAAGTGGCGGTTAGTGGAATGGTGTGGTTGATTTCGAAAGCAAGAAATACTCTTATTTTCAACAACATAAGATCGTCGGCATCAACAATAAAAAATGAGCTACAAGCTATTTTGTATGCTTGGATGAAATATATGGCTGGTTGTAATAGTTTAATATGGTCGATGTGGTGTATTTGTCCATCTTCCTTCTTTTGATTGTACTGGTACTTATCATTTCCTTCTAGCATCTTGCTAGTGGTTTCTAATAATATATTCCTTGGGTTTCTTGCGGGGGTGATGGCCATACCGTAGCTCCTGTTTAGTTTCCCTTTGCCGTTCAAAGAAAAGTTAATTACTTTAACAAATTGGAGAGCATCAATTACTTACACATCAGCCCTTAATTCAAGAACAACGAGGTGCATTAGTTCACATGTTGTGACATGATAAACTATAAAAATCGTATTATGATAAAATTTATATCGATTTGTATAAAAATGAAATGTTCACAAATATATATTTATATTTATAACAAATAGTATATATAAAAAGTTATATAAGAAAACAATGTATATGAAAAACAAATTGTTTAAAGAAGAGTCGAATACGTCGGTTGTTAAGTGTGACTTAGAATTAGCAGTACAATATTAAAACTATAATCTAATTAAAGAGGAGCTTGACGTGAAGTCTATGATGACAATGATCAAGATGATTCACGACATGGGGAAAGATTGTTCACGGCGTGGACCATGGGTGCACGACGAGGAGTAGATCGAGAGTAGGGTTTTGAATTTTGTTTTTTTCAAGGGGTGTTCGGTGTAGAGCATGGCCCCACGGCATGGAGCCAACCAAGTTGTTTTTGGTGCAGATTTCATTTGGCAGCCCGTTCATTATAATTAAGGTTTTCAATTTTGTTATAAATATTGTATGTTGGTTTCAATCAACCAATGCATCTCAATAACATCTTATAAATACTTTCACTCATGCGCTATCTGTCTTTCTCTTTTAAATCGGTGCAATTCACATGTGTTCTTCTCTACATGTTCGTGAAGTTTGGTCTTCTTGAACCCAATCGGCTTCCACTACTCTTTCTTCCACTCCCGTTTCGTACTCTTTTCTTCCAGATTTTGGTTGGTTGTGTGTTTGTCCATATTCTCGAGGTTTGATTTCACTGTGTGTTCGTGTGTGGTCCAGTCTGTGCATTATTTTTGTTCTTCCGACTTAACCGGTTTACAGATTTAGGGTTTGTGTGTGTTCCAGGTGTGCATGTGTTCCAGATCTGCGCTTGAACCATTTAGTGTACTTTGGTGTGCGTTTTACAAATTTGGAGTTTGGGTGTGCGATTTAAGAGTTTGGGAATATATGGTTAAATCTTTTGTGTTTGGGTAACTGATTTAAAGGAGATTAAAATGAAGATGAATAGATGATGAGATCTTGAGTGAACATGAATACCGCAGTTTCAATAAGCACTTTAAGGAGATTCACTTAGGTTTGATATCCAGATTATGTGTTTGAAAATGAACAGACGCTGAGCATTTGAATACTAAAAGAACACAGATGATGAACACTTGAATAACAATGGGTAGTTCATATATTAATAATTAATAGATAAATAATTTGTCAATTGGTAATTAATTAAATTTTTAATATTTATAAATCTGGTTTATATGAAATTAAAAAAAAAATTAGAAAAGTGATGCGTGCCACGTTGATAACCATTTCAGTGTAGGGAGTGTCATGCTATTGACTGGAGTGTCACTTGGACTATCACGTTGTCGGTAACCTACTTATTGGATAGTCAGTAAATTTAAGAGGTTAATATACCATTTTTTCTTAAAAATTGAAATTTAGAGTTCTTTATCGGTCAAAACAAATTAGACATCATATTTATTGACAAATTTTGATAATTTACTTATCTTTCTTAGCAATTTGCACTTGTTCATGGATTTTCAGTTTCGTTACTATTTTATTTTTCAACATTGAAGAGATGTTTATATATTTGTTATGTTTCAAATAGTGTTTTTGATTCTGATATAATAATTTTTTTTGATGTTGCGCAATATACGGATATTAAACATCTCGTTGCTACCTACAAATTTACATATATAGGAGTAGAAGACATAATCATGAAATTCACATTTACAGTTAGACCATCCGCATCGGTCATGTGAAGAGGTGTGTGAGGGCTGCTCACATGGGTGAACACCATAATGGCTTTGTGTGACTGGCCACTCACGCTCACTTGTGTGAGCCGGGTCGCGCATGTGAGAGAGGTGGGTTTTCAAATTTTTTTTATTTAATTTATTTATCTCTTATAAATACACATTATATTCAACCCTTTTTTTGACACAAAATTTTACTCATCTCATATATTCTTTACAATCATCTTTTCTCTCATCAAATTTTTTTTATTTAATCTATTTATCTCCTATAAATACACATTATATTCAACCCTTTTTTTCATACAAAATTTTACTCATCTCATATATTCTCTACAATCATCTTTTCTCTCATCAAATTTTTTTATTTAATCTATTTATCTCCTATAAATACACATTATATTAAACCCTTTTTTCACACAAAATTTTACTCATCTCGTATATTCTTGTAACATCCTCGGTTGCGGCCTGGTAATTTTTTATTATGTGGTATAATAATTATTATTTGTTTATTTGCTTTTATTGTTATTTGTAGATAATTATTAGAATTAATAATTATACTGCGTAGTTAAGGTGATAATATTTATATTATCTGTTTGATATGGTATTTGTACCATTGTATTCGCTTTTATATGAGGGTGTTAGATAATACCTCGTTGATATTTAATTAATTAAGTAGGGCTGCTTAATTAATTAAATGTATGCTAGAAGTGAGATAAGTGTACTGTGTGTTGTGCAATTATTGAGCACTAGGCTCATTATTATCCACTGAGAGAGTTTATTACTCTCATTTTGCTTTCATATTCTTGTTCTTCATTTTCTCTCAAAGAGCCAACGATCCATCCTTGAAGACTTGCATTTATGTTGGATTTGCTTACATAATAAGGTTAGTTTTAGTAATTGATCATGATTTTAAGTTGTTCTTGACTTGTTTTGGCAAGAAAACATGTTCTTGATTTTTATGGGTTTTATGGAGAATCATGATTATGTTGATTTGAGTTGTTATATATGTTTGTATATGTTATATATGAAGTTATACATGGGTTTGAAGCATAGTTTGATGATATTGCTATGTTTAATTCTTGAAAGCTTGAACTCCATTAATGGAGGTTTGAGGAAGATGAAGATGAATCTTGAAAATTGGAAAATCATGATTTGATGTTAGAAATGTATGGTTGATGTTGTATATATGTTATATGAAGTCTATACATGTGTTAGAAATGTTACTAGTTGATTTTTATGCTTGAAATGTGTGCTGTTCGGAGTTTTTTACAATTTCTGGGCTGTTTTGTAAAAATCGCTAAAAATCAATGGAGTATCGTTAGAAGGCGTATTTTATATCGTTGGAAAGCTGGAGATGTCTATTTTAATTTGTCTTTAGAGTGCAGAAGCTAATTCGAGCTTTAGGTTGGCCTAAAGATCGATTTACAGTAGCTATGTCAATTTCGGATGTGTATTTGACATATGTAAAAAAAGATTGTGTTTAGTATTTGACCTTAAGCTTCTATGAATAGTTGTTGTTGGTTATTTGTTACTTGAAGCTTATGGATGATATATAAATGAGTTGATTTGATGATGGATGCTATATGTGGAATTATATGCATTGATGGCGTACGTTAATTCTTGAAAATGAATCCGGGAAATCATTTACATGTATGGTTGGTTTCTACATGTTATACATAATGGAAATAGGTTATATGTTAGTTGAACATATGATTTATGATGGTTATTATGGTTTGGTCATATTGAATATATTATGACTTGTTGTATAATAACTTGGTTTTTGAGTTATTTGGAGAATTGATTACTGACTGTGTTGTAATGTATTCTCAGGTGACGAGAAGACTCAGTGAAATTAGAATACTGAGCGTGGTGTTTGAAGAACATAGGTGAGTGGAATGATAACTCACGGGTGGTATTAGTTGTAACGGTTAAGGTTGCAACTGTTTATGTGGTTGATACATAGATAGACTGTTGGTCTGGTATATATATTGATTAACTGGCTATGTGTTAATTAATTGAGATAAATATGTATACATGATAAAAGATAGAAGTCAGCTAGTTGAGCTGGGCAATGTTTGCTATTGGTTAACAGTTACTGAGTTTCTCATGCGTTCGTTGCATCAGAAGGGTTTAACTGTCCCAAGTAGCAAGAGGCTATCGGTAAACCTATGCTTTGGCCGGCATTTGGTTGCAGGTTCGGCCGAACCGCCGGTCTTCTGGAGTTACGATTATTTGATGTTGTAGTTCATCATTAATTGCTATAGTTGATACCAGTTGTTGTTGATATTCCATTCACTTAGCTTTGTGCTAATTCCCCACCTTAAAATCCATTTTGCAGGGTATAGTTGGTAAGGCTCCGGAACTGGAAGTAGGTGATTGTTTTGGGCTGTTTGATCACCACTCTGATATATTTTTAGAAGAGCCATTTGTGAAATTATGTAACACTATTTTGATATACTGACACTTGTTGGTAGTATGTTCTTGTTTGCTTTGTGAACAAGTTTGTAGGTTTTATATTAATCGCTTCCGCAGTGTGTTTTAAAAAAAAATATACGGTGTTACAATTTGGTATCAGAGCCTCGGTTTGGTAATGTGTGCATGGTCGGATGTGCAATTCCCAAATCTTGGCTCGAGTGTGGTCAAACAACCCTCGGGTTTGGGAATTAGAAGGAATATAGATTGTTGTATAGTAGATGTTAGTATGTTGTGTACTAACGGATTTATCTAATAAGTGGTGAGATGTTGTGTTTGACACAGATATGGCTGACAGTGATATCCCGAATGATGCCCCCTCGACCCCAATTGGAGCTGGAACTTCTTTAGCTGGCATACTGGAAACTCCTGTATCTGTTGAAACAGTGGTTAATACTGAGAGTAATGATCGTGAAGATTATATTCTTCAATTAGAGGGACAACTACATGAACTGCGTGATACGGTTCAGGTATTGCAACAGGAAAGACAAACTAATGTTTCTCGACCATAGATTCCTCCGATAGTTCTAACTCAGTCGGAGCCACCACTTGTAACAGTACCATTCTCTGCTGTAACTCAGTTTACACAACCACAGTTTACTTATCCGTTTCCTTCTCAAGGACCGTATCAGTATTCTTTTACTGGATTGCCATCGTCAACTGGACCGAGGTACACTGCTAATTATAAAAACTTTATGGATTGTAAACCAAAAGAATATCATGGTAGTACTAATCCGAGTGATACCTTAAACTGGATAAGAGACACAGTTAAGATTCTTGATGCTTGTAACTGTGAAGAAAAATCATGAGTCCAGTTTGCGACTCTTTTGCTGAAAGGAGATGATATGGTTTGGTGGGATTCCTTAACTGCTCATCTTTCCAAAGATGTTATTAATGCCATCACTTGGGATCAATTCCAAGGTAAACTTTGTGATCAGTACTGTAACGCGTTCGAAATGGGTAAGATCAGGAAGGAATTCTTGGAATTACAAATGAATGATAATATGACAGTTGATGATCTCATTAGACAGTTTAATGAGAAGCTCAGGTTTGTTAAACAGTGGGTACCGGATGAACCATCACAGGTACAACATTTTATTGGGGCTTTATTGCCAGAATACTGGGGGAATACCAGGTTGGCAGGTAATTTATCTCAAGCCTTTACTTTAGCCAAAGCGGCTGAGGATGATGTTAAGGCTAGGGATAAGATGAACAAGGGTAAAACTGTGTTTCAGAAAAACAAAACAGATCAGTCTGGAGTTCAGACAAAGAATAAGTGGCAAGGTAATCAGAATCGCAGGTTTGTATCGAGTGGTTCGAGTCAGAAGACATCGTGGTGTTTTAAGTGTAGGTCTTCTCATACAGGGCCGTGTACTCCACAGACCATGCAATGTATTCGTTGTGGTACTCTTGGTCATGAGATAAAAGATTGTAAACTTTCTCATAATGTATGCTGGAACTGTAAGAAAGAGGGTCATCGGATTGGTGATTGCCCTTCTGCAAAGAGGTCGGGGTCTGGAACAGGGGTAGGGGCAGTCGGGGTAAAATCTTCGTTAGTGGGTCAGAAGAGAAAGAACCCTCCTGCACCAGAGGGTAGAGCTTTTCGTATGACTGTGGAGGATGCTACATTCACAGATGATGTTATCAAGGGTATGTTTCTAATAAACTCCATACCTGCACGTGTACTATTTGATACTGGAGCGAATCGCTCTTTTATTTCTGTGGCTTTCTGTGATAAGTTAAAATTTCATGCTACTGTTGTTTCTGCTCCACTTGACGTGGAGGTAGCTGATGGTTATATGGTTCCAGTCACGACAGCTGTGTCTAGAGCTGAAATTGATATTGATGGTAGTTGTTTTCCAGTATCTTTTCTTGTTATGCCTGTATCTGGATTTGATGTGGTTTTGGGCATGGATTGGTTAAGCCAAAATAGAGCTAGCATTAAATGTCATTTAAAGTTGATTTCTTTTCCTTTATCTGATGGGTCACACGTAGTGGCTCGGGGTGATAGGACTAAATCTACTTTTCCTGTTATCTCGTTCATGAAGGCTAGAAAATCTCTAGTCAAGGGTTGTGAGTCTTTTCTTGCTTATGTTATTGATGCTGGAAAGGAAAATAGGGTAGTTTCTGATTTTCGGGTGGTTTCTGAATACCCGGATGTATTTCCTGATGAGTTACCAGGATTACCTCCGGTGCGTGAGGTGGAATTCAAGATTGATTTGATTCCGGGTTCTAATCCAGTGGCAAAGTCTCCGTACAGACTAGCTCCTTCTGAAATCCGAGAGATGATGACTCAGATTCAAGATCTGTTGGATAGGGGTTTTATTCGTCCTAGTTCTTCACCGTGGGGTGCTCCAGTTTTGTTTGTGAAAAAGAAAGATGGTACTTTGCGGATGTGTATTGACTACCGGGAGTTAAATAAGAGGACGGTTAAAAATAGATATCCTTTACCCAGGATTGATGATTTGTTTGATCAGTTGCAGGGTGCGTCTTATTTTTCTAAGATTGATTTGAGATCGGGCTATCACCAGGTACGTGTTTCGGACGATGATATTCCTAAAACTACGTTTCGTACCCGGTATGGTCATTATGAATTCTTAGTTATGCCATTTGGTTTAACTAACGCTCCTGCTATTTTCATGGATTTAATGAACCGGGTTTGTAGGCCATTTTTGGATAAATTCGTGATTGTATTTATCGATGATATCTTGGTTTATTTTAAAACGGTGTCTGATCATGAAGTTCATTTGAGACAAGTTTTGGAAACTTTAAAACGAGATAAACTTTTTGCTAAATTTTCGAAATGTGAATTTTGGTTGCGAGAAGTTCATTTTCTGGGGCATGTTATTTGTAAAGATGGGGTTAAAGTGGATCCATCTAAAATTGAGGCGGTTATGAATTGGAATGCTCCTAAATCTCCTTCTGAAATCAAAAGTTTTCTGGGGTTAGCGGGTTATTATCGTCGATTTATAAAAGATTTTTCGAAAATTGCGAGTCCGATAACTAAGTTAACTCGGAAAGATGTACCATTTCGATGGAGTGAGGAACAGGAAGCTGCGTTTCAGACGTTGAAACATCTGTTGTGTCAGGCTCCTATTCTTGCATTACCTGATGGAGCTGATGATTTCATAGTATATTGCGATGCTTCGTTTGCGGGTTTGGGTTGTGTGTTAATGCAACGTGATCGGGTTATTGCTTATGCTTCTCGACAGTTGAAACCTCATGAGAAGAGTTATCCGTCCCACGATTTAGAGCTTGCAGCAGTGGTTTTTGCGTTGAAACTGTGGAGACATTACTTGTACGGTACAAAATGTGTTATTTGTACTGATCATAAGAGTCTACAGTATGTGTTTTCGCAGAAAGAATTGAATATGCGTCAGAGAAGGTGGTTGGAATTGATTAAAGATTACGATTGCGAGATTCGTTATCATCCCGGGAAGGCTAATGTAGTAGCTGATGCATTGAGTCGTAAAGGAGCAGATATCAGTATTCATTTTATGCGAGTGGAAATAGTTTCTGATTTAGTGGATCAATTGAAAGCTGCTCAGTTGGAGGCTTTGAAAGAAAAAAATTTGAAATCAGAGATTATGATAAAGAAGAAAGATTATTTGATTGATGATTCGCGAGGATTGAAGACTTATCATTCTCGTGTTTGGGTACCATTACTTGGGGAGCTTCGGAATTTGATTTTGTTAGAGGCTCACAAGTCCAGATTGTCTGTACATCCAGGTAGCACTAAAATGTATAACGATCTGAAAGTGTTGTATTGGTGGCCTACGATGAAGAAAGATATTGCACAGTTGGTAGAATCTTGCCATATTTGTGCACAGGTTAAAGCAGAGCACCAGAAACCTTATGGATCTTTGAGACAGTTAAAGATACCTGAGTGGAAATGGGAACATATCACGATGGATTTTGTGACTAAACTTCCACGTACTCAGCGAAATCATGATATGATTTGGGTGATTGTTGATCGTTTAACGAAGAGTGCTCATTTTCTTGCAGCCAGTGAGAAAACTCAGTTGGATAAATTGGCTCAGATGTATATTGATGAGATTGTATCTCGTCATGGTATTCCTTTATCGATTGTTTCTGATAGAGATTCCAGGTTTGTTTCTAAATTCTGGAATGGTTTGCAACGAGAATTGGGAACGCGTGTTAACTTGAGTACAGCTTTTCATCCTCAGACAGATGGTCAGTCAGAAAGAACCATTCAGACCCTTGAGGATATGTTACGTGCATGTGTGTTGGAATATGGTGGTTCTTGGGATTCACACTTGCCTTTGATTGAATTTGCTTATAACAATTCATACCATTCGAGTATCGGTATGCCACCTTATGAGATGTTATATGGTCGTCGCTGCCGTACTCCTACTTGTTGGTTAGAGGCGGGTGAGAAACAGTTTGCGGGTCCCGATATTGTTCAGATGACGGCTGACAAAGTTGCTATTGCTCGAGAAAAGTTGAAAGTTGCAAGAGATAGACAGAAAATGTATGCTGATTCACGTCGACGACCAGTTTCTTTTGTTGAGAGTGAAATGGTTTATTTGAAAGTTTCACCGTGGAAAGGGGTTATTCGATTTGGGAAATGTGGGAAACTAGCTCCTCGATACATTGGTCCGTTTCGTATTCGGCAGATACTTAATGATCAGACGGTTATTCTTGACCTTCCTCCAGAGTTGGCTGGTATTCATGATACTTTTAATGTGTGTTATTTGCGGAAATGTAACGTGAAAGATGAAAGTCAACTACTTCCGATTCATGATTTGAAAGTTGATTCGAAGAAGAGATTAGTAGAAGAACCTGTTGAACTTTTAGACCGGAAAGTTACTAAGCTTCGTAAGAAACATATTCCATTGGTGTTGGTTAAATGGAAGCACAGTTTGGGTTCTAATTTGACTTGGGAGACAGAGGCAAACATTAAGAGTCGTTATCCTTATTTGTTTGTTCGTGATGAGATTCCGGGGACGGAATCTTCTTAAGGGGAGGAGAATTGTAACATCCTCGGTTGCGGCCTGGTAATTTTTTATTATGTGGTATAATAATTATTATTTGTTTATTTGCTTTTATTGTTATTTGTAGATAATTATTAGAATTAATAATTATACTGCGTAGTTAAGGTGATAATATTTATATTATCTGTTTGATATGGTATTTGTACCATTGTATTCGCTTTTATATGAGGGTGTTAGATAATACCTCGTTGATATTTAATTAATTAAGTATGGCTGCTTAATTAATTAAATGTATGCTAGAAGTGAGATAAGTGTACTGTGTGTTGTGCAATTATTGAGCACTAGGCTCATTATTATCCACTGAGAGAGTTTATTACTCTCATTTTGCTTTCATATTCTTGTTCTTCATTTTCTCTCAAAGAGCCAACGATCCATCCTTGAAGACTTGCATTTATGTTGGATTTGCTTACATAATAAGGTTAGTTTTAGTAATTGATCATGATTTTAAGTTGTTCTTGACTTGTTTTGGCAAGAAAACATGTTCTTGATTTTTATGGGTTTTATGGAGAATCATGATTATGTTGATTTGAGTTGTTATATATGTTTGTATATGTTATATATGAAGTTATACATGGGTTTGAAGCATAGTTTGATGATATTGCTATGTTTAATTCTTGAAAGCTTGAACTCCATTAATGGAGGTTTGAGGAAGATGAAGATGAATCTTGAAAATTGGAAAATCATGATTTGATGTTAGAAATGTATGGTTGATGTTGTATATATGTTATATGAAGTCTATACATGTGTTAGAAATGTTACTAGTTGATTTTTATGCTTGAAATGTGTGCTGTTCGGAGTTTTTTACAATTTCTGGGCTGTTTTGTAAAAATCGCTAAAAATCAATGGAGTATCGTTAGAAGGCGTATTTTATATCGTTGGAAATCTGGAGATGTCTATTTTAATTTGTCTTTAGAGTGCAGAAGCTAATTCGAGCTTTAGGTTGGCCTAAAGATCGATTTACAGTAGCTATGTCAATTTCGGATGTGTATTTGACATATGTAAAAAAAGATTGTGTTTAGTATTTGACCTTAAGCTTCTATGAATAGTTGTTGTTGGTTATTTGTTACTTGAAGCTTATGGATGATATATAAATGAGTTGATTTGATGATGGATGCTATATGTGGAATTATATGCATTGATGGCGTACGTTAATTCTTGAAAATGAATCCGGGAAATCATTTACATGTATGGTTGGTTTCTACATGTTATACATAATGGAAATAGGTTATATGTTAGTTGAACATATGATTTATGATGGTTATTATGGTTTGGTCATATTGAATATATTATGACTTGTTGTATAATAACTTGGTTTTTGAGTTATTTGGAGAATTGATTACTGACTGTGTTGTAATGTATTCTCAGGTGACGAGAAGACTCAGTGAAATTAGAATACTGAGCGTGGTGTTTGAAGAACATAGGTGAGTGGAATGATAACTCACGGGTGGTATTAGTTGTAACGGTTAAGGTTGCAACTGTTTATGTGGTTGATACATAGATAGACTGTTGGTCTGGTATATATATTGATTAACTGGCTATGTGTTAATTAATTGAGATAAATATGTATACATGATAAAAGATAGAAGTCAGCTAGTTGAGCTGGGCAATGTTTGCTATTGGTTAACAGTTACTGAGTTTCTCATGCGTTCGTTGCATCAGAAGGGTTTAACTGTCCCAAGTAGCAAGAGGCTATCGGTAAACCTATGCTTTGGCCGGCATTTGGTTGCAGGTTCGGCCGAACCGCCGGCCTTCTGGAGTTACGATTATTTGATGTTGTAGTTCATCATTAATTGCTATAGTTGATACCAGTTGTTGTTGATATTCCATTCACTTAGCTTTGTGCTAATTCCCCACCTTAAAATCCATTTTGCAGGGTATAGTTGGTAAGGCTCTGGAACTGGAAGTAGGTGATTGTTTTGGACTGTTTGATCACCACTCTGATATATTTTTAGAAGAGCCATTTGTGAAATTATGTAACACTATTTTGATATACTGACACTTGTTGGTAGTATGTTCTTGTTTGCTTTGTGAACAAGTTTGTAGGTTTTATATTAATCGCTTCCGCAGTGTGTTTTAAAAAAAAATATATACGGTGTTACAATTCTCTACAATCATCTTTTCTCTCATCAAAATTATTCTCTACAAACGAAAGGAAATTATCAAGAAAAAATACGGGTGATAGATTTTTCTTTTTTTTAAAATTATGTACTTTTTATTTTTATTTTTTTAAGTTATGTACTTTTTAATTTTTAATATTTGAATTTATATTATTATTTAGTGTTTTTTATAATTATTATGTTTTAATTATATTGTTTTAAAAATTAAATAATGTTTAAAAAAAAGAAAAAGAAAAATGATGTGAAGGGTGTGATGGATGCAGGGGTTTGTGTGATGTGATGAGAAAATAGTGGGAAGCTGATGTGACGCTGATGTGGCTGTGTGAGGGATGTGATGGATGTGGATAACCTTATAATTATTACATTCAACTATTCAAGTTATCTTTTATCTTTCATATTCATAAGTGTAAGTGTTGAATTGTCAATCTAATTATGAAATTAGAAACTATTTTTCTTTCTTAATTTAGTTGCTGAATTTATGCAGATGAACCTTAATATGTGAAAGGAGCCGTTGGTATCTACAAGGCATGTTTGGAAGGAATTTTTATTAGCTAATAAGATGAGGGACTTGGATGCAATACAAGGATATATATATAGGAATAATTCTCTCCTTCGGTCAGCAAGAATAACACATTTCTTCGAGCATCGAGAAATCGTTTCTTCTACTGCTTTACACCTGGATATTGGTTCATGAGAACATTGTTCTGTTACTTCTTATTCATATCTGATACTTTATAAATTATTAGGTCACGAACAATTTCTCATTCTTGATTATTGAGGCTTGTAACCATTTGCTTCTAATCTTTTGATTGAAATCATTCAATCGATTTATTCTTGTATATCTTTCGTTTTCTTACAGTAAGTTTACTTCCTTTTGTACTCATAGATACTTATCTTGCATTAATAGAAGGATGATTAATATAACTGACATTATAGAAGAATTAATAATAAAATGCGAATTTTATGCTCCAATTTCGATTTAAACATCATTGACCATAGAGATTGAAAACATGAACAAACATGTAGTTACAATTAATTAACTTATTTCATTCAATCGATCACGTCTTTGATTTTGGAGTTAATTGTTTAAATGGTCCTTTAACTTAGGGGTTCTACCATTTTCGTCCTTTAACTTTAAAAGTGATAAGGATCGTCCTTTAACTGCCATTTCTATGCCGTTTCAGTCCTTTAACATTAGCCCTTAGTTATCTCTGTTAAGTTACGGTGAAATGACAATTTTTCCCTTATTAAATTACAAGTTTTAATTTATTTTGTAAATAAAAACAATTGAATCCCTCTCTCTCTCCGATGAATGAGGTAGAATATAGGATTGATTTGATTCCAGGTTCGAGCCCAGTGGCTAAAGCTCCTTACAGGTTAGCTCCTTCTGAAATCCGTGAGATGATGACACAGATTCAGGATTTGTTAGACAGGGGTTTTATTCGTCCTAGTTCTTCTCCGTGGGAAATGACAATTTTTCCCTTATTAAATTACAAGTTTTAATTTATTTTGTAAATAAAAACAATTGAATCCCTCTATCTCTCTCTCTCTATACACGTCTCTCCTCTCCCTCTCTCTACACGTCCTCCTCTCTCTCTCTCTCTCTCTCTACACGTCTCTATTCTCTCTACCTGTCTACACTGCAAAAGTCCTCTTCTACCTCCATAGTCTCTCTCACACTCTCTCTGCAGACTCTGTCAAGGACCACCACCGCCACTCTCCACCACCGCCACCATCTCTCTCTCATCCTCAATTCTCTCTCTTTCTCTTTTAGTCTCTCCAACAGATCTCTCTCATGTCTCTCTCTCTCTACACTTTAAGACAACCACCACCATCACTTCTTTCTCCCTCTCTCCCCTCGATTTCCGGTCACCACCACAACGGTAACATTTTCCGGCCACCGCTAATGATACGACCACCGTTAATGAAAACCCACCACCACGGTTGGATCTTAAAATATATTCTACATTTTAATGGTGGTGGTTGTTTCAGATCTAAAACTGAAACACACCACCACCGTTTATGAAACCCACCACCACCGCACACCAAGAAGAAGAATCATGTGGGTGTTTAGAAAAGAATCCATACACACACATACCCACCACCACCGCACATCACTAACACCACACACAACTCAGATCTGAAAAAAGATAACCCTAAAATCAACAAATCAGATCTGAAAAAAAAAACCTCAAATCGAAGATGAAGAGTGGCAATGCTCAGATCTGCTGTAGCGGTACTCAAAGGACGTTGATGGGTGGGGCATGTTCTAGGTTAGCGAGGAGAGAGAGGGAGAGCAAAGGAGAGAGAGAGAGAGAGACAGCAAGAAGTATTCTGGTTTAGAGAGAGAGAGAGGAAGTAGTATTTTTAGATCTGGTAGTGGCGGAAGTGGTTGACGGCGGAGGTGTTCACCGGAGATGAAGGCAACGGAGCAGGTCACCGGAGATGAAGCCGGTGGGGGTGGGGGCTTGACTCGTTCCGAGAGAATGTGTCGGTATGTGTGTTTGTGTGTATTTATGTTTTATTAAATAAATATGAGAGATATTTATGTTATACATAATAAATTAAACATTATTTTTATTAATTAAAAATTGAAAAATTGTAAAAGGACATGAATATCCTTGACTTAACAGAAAAAGTTAACGACTAATATTAATAAGGACCAAACCGACATAGAAACGGAAGTTAAAGGACGATTCTCACCACTTTTAAAGTTAAAGGACGAAAACGGCAGAAACCCTAGGTCAAAGGACCATTTGAACAATTAATTCTTGATTTTGTTTAGTAGGTCCTCGATTTTGTTTAGTCAATTTAAGTATTATCTAATATTTAAGTATTATTTAATTGTTATATAAATAAAAAATATTAAAGGTGACTTGATAACTTGTTATAGCAAGTTAATTAAATAGGATTAGAACAAAAACAAAACTTGAGAGGTTTTTGGCATATAAAAATAGTTTAAGTAACTTTGAAAGAACAAAATTGAAAGTTGGTTACTATTCTATAGAGTTATCCCTTAAAAAATAGTAAGATAGCATAATAATTCTAAGATGGAAGAAATACCTCTTACATAATATAATTTAACACTTGATCAGTTGTATCGTTAAAACCCTGAAACAAGAATCTAAAAAAAATGAAATGTTATCTACTGGCAAGAGTTAGCCAATCAAGGGTCTTAAAAAAACAACATCAACTAATACTCCTTTATTAAATTTCACATCTCATTTTTGTTACCTGACC
The DNA here is from genome assembly GCA_947179395.2 of Pulicaria dysenterica. Taxonomy (NCBI): domain Eukaryota; kingdom Viridiplantae; phylum Streptophyta; class Magnoliopsida; order Asterales; family Asteraceae; genus Pulicaria; species Pulicaria dysenterica. The sequence continues at coordinate 70,950,866 of OX359288.1, read as the reverse complement.
CTCCAATTTTCAAGATTAATTATGAAATTATTCATGTTGGATATTAGATGTCCTCAACATATGCAAGAAGCTCTTTGTCCTTTTGAAAGATAGCCATTTCTTCTTCTTCTAAGTGCACTCTTGCTTCAATGCCATCTCCACATGGAGTATCCATCAAAAGAAAAAGATTTGCGTCCGTGAATTCACTTCGTATTATTGTTCGTACAGGCTTTCCCCAACCAAAATCCACTTGGTAAAGTGGAAGCCTACATACACTCGAAAACGCGTAACTTCGAACTCGATCATTCATTAATGAATGCCAATCATCCACCATCTTTTTACTGACTTCTTCTGCATCGTTTATCCCTTGAAGATCCATTATTTCTTTCCTTAAACAAGTAATTACCTCTTTCAACTCGATTTGATCATAATTCATCATCTTTGCAGTCACCCCTATAAATAAGTTGCCTGCAGCGAACTTAGGGAAATTTGCATTGGTTTTTCCCCTCAAGTTCACCAATTGATGCAATTTTAATGGAGAGAAAGAACCTGATTGAGTACTGGCTGCACCTGCTGCACATTTAAAGAGCAAAGATGTCAATGATTCAACCCGAGTTGGGTTCAATGGAATTGTATCCAAGGCGTTGATCTTGTTCTTCAGTTCATTCAGTTTTGAATTAGGGAACACGAAACTCTTTGTTGCATACTTAACTCCACATGCTTCCACTGGTGCGGCGTCTGGGATATCAATGTTACTTATTGTGGAAGAAAAAAAGTCAGGGTTTACCGGTGATCCACCACGTGTAACAGAGGCCCAGTCGTTGATAAAATTGACCATCGTGTACGCATCACCGATCTTGTGCGATATGGACACAGCCATTGCAGCTCCACCACAGGCGAAATGGTTCAGCTGGATCGCAGCCACACTAGGGCTAGTTATGTTAACTGGACAACCAAGAGCATTAGGAATGAGTCGGTCCAAGGTTTCTTCGTGCTCTTTGTTGAGAAAGAATTCATCAAGTCGGCTATCAATAGAAGCTTCAAAGAAGTCAACTCCTTGGTCATTACAGTCGATGCAAGTTGGTGCAGAAGGTGTTAGTAATTTACCTGCAAATGGATAATATTGTGCCAAACACTGTGATAACGACTTCTTTAGGACGTTGATATCACTACGAATGTTGTAGTTTTTGTAGAAGAAAATAAATGGCATGTGAATATTGGGAGCAACGTAATCAATGGAAGAAAGATTATGACTTTTGAGATGAGGAGGTGTTGGGGAAGATGGTTTAATGGTTTCTTGAGATATGATGGTGTGGAGTTGCCTAATCCTCCCAAATCTTTGGATCTTTGCCATGATCATCTTCATTATTGATGACAAGATTGCAAGTAGCACAAAGATATATTGAAATATATATGCATAGTGTGAGACTATATATACACGTACACCAATTAATTGTCAGTGGTTTTTTTTTTTAAGTTAATTTACCTAATTAATAAACATGAGTTTGTTTAGCAATATCTTTTGTCATGTGATCGATCAGTTGACTTTTTCAAATTAGATCGAGATCTAAAAGTATAATTTCCGTTACTATATGGCTTTATATTATTTAAATTAAACTATCTACAACTGGCAAATGGCAACCCATAATGTACGCAGCCTTTAACCTATGCCGCCTCCATTTTATATTCTTATTTGCTGTGAAAAAATTGAATATTCACCAGCGTAGGTGGTAGTTGTAATCTATTTTACATGTTCGACCCATGTCCGTGATGATTTTTTTTTTTTTTTCGTTTCTAAGACTTGAGAGAAAAAAACAGATGTCTGTTGGACCTCCTTAGACCTGTAACTTCCTTATTGGATCCTATCTTTTTTTTCTTACGTGGGTTTTTTAAATTAATCATCTATCTTTTTTCGTATCTTCACTTCTTTCATCCTTCTGACCGACGACTAAGACTTGCAACCCGCGTTCTCTCCGGCTATTGATAGCAGCACGTTAGTTGTATAAGGTTAGTTCTCTTCCATTTTTTATTGCTTCATTGTGTTCGTTATGCTCCCGATTGTTCTTCTAAATGTGTGAAAATTTTGTAAGCAAATGTTACAAAGTGTATTGTGTTTGTGAGTTTTTTATCCTATTCATTCACATAAAAATATCTATTTGGTTTATATGGAGTGATCTATGTCCTTATTTTTGTCTTTGTTACCTTGCACACCAACTCTTTGATTAATTGTATACTACTTCTTTATCGGTTATTAGTGTGTAAATTAGGTTGTTTATGGCCTTTTTAGATTATTGTGTTTCTTTGTGAATAATATGTTACTGATATTAGTCTATGATTTTAACAAAATGAAAACACTACAAGAAAACTGTTGATTTGCCACGGCCGATTCCGTCTCTAATCCGTCGCTAATAGCGAATTAGCTACGGATTTGCCACGAAATAAACCCGTCGCTAATATGGTCGTCGCTAAAATTAGAGACGGAATTTAGCGACGGATTCAGATCATTTGCAACGAAAAGATGCGTCGCTAAAGTTGTCGCAAATTAGAGACGGTTTAGCAACGGAACTTTAGACACGGATTTGCGACAGATAGTTGTGACGAATTTGCTACGGATTCATTAGAGACGGTTTAGCCACGGAAAGTTAGCCACGGAATTGCGATGAAACTTTAGCCACAGATTTGCAATGGATAAATTAGCCACAGATTTGCCACGGAATTTAGAGATGGATTTGCCACGGAATTTAGAGACAGATTTGCCACAGATTTTTTTGTTAGCGACAAATTTTCAAAAAAAAATTGAAAAAACCTGTTTTTTCTGTACAAATATATAAAGCTGAACAATTCGCAAATTTAGCTAAATTTAGTTCACAAAATTAAAATGAACATAATCGCGTACATAATATATTGTTTAACATTTAAATATTCAACTCAAACGAGAAAGTAAAGTAACATCTAACTCAAACAAGTAACATCTAACTCAAACAGGGGGAGGGGGAGGGGGAGGGACTAAACGAGAAAGTAACATCCCCTGCAAGTCTTCAAACCTTTTTTGTGCCGCTTCTTCACGTACCCTTGCCGCTTCTTCACGTGCACGCGCCTCTTGTTCACGTACTCTCGCCGCTTCCTCACGTGCCCGCATTTCATCCATTTCTTTTTTAAGTTGCTCTTGTTTTGTAATCGCCTCTTGTATTTGTTGTTGCAACTCATATACCTAAGTATAAAATATGACCGCTTAAAAGTATTTATATTTGTTAACACCAACCCTTTAAATCAAATCCGTAAAGACCCATTATGACTCATCATAGACTTGTGATCCGTTAAACTTAATTTGACAAATTTACATAAAAAAACTAACCCATCTAGATTCATCATGCATCCACACACATTTAACCCATTACAACTACATTTGACAAATTAACATAAAGAACCACTTCCATGATTACACCATTATCACCATTTTGACATAACCCATTCAAACCTAACATGCCCATTTAGATCAACCAAATCCGTAAAGACCCATTTTGACTCATCATAGATTTGTAACCCGTTAAACTTAATTTGACAAATTTACAAAAAAAATTACCCATTTAGATCCATCATGCATCCACACACATTTGATCCATTACAACAACATTTGATAAATTAACATAAAGAACCAACTAACATCCAAGATTAAAAAGGATAAGAACAATGACTAATTAATATAAGAGCACAATGAATAAAGGATTCAAAATATAAAAATGAATGCGTTACTCCCTTTCAACTAGTGTAATTGGTATTCATCAAAACATATTTTATGATATAAACATCACTACTAGAAAATTGCATATTAGCAACGGATTTTAGAGACGGCTCAAATCCGTCTCTATTTAGCCACAAATTAGCAATGATTTAGCTACGAATTTGATATTAGATATAAATTTTTAATAAATATATTATTTTCGTCGCAAATTCGTGTCAAATTAGAGACAAAAATATATCATCTCTAATACGTAGCTAATTAGAGATAGATTAGCGACAATTTGAAAATATTTACCAATTTCGTCGCTACTCCGTTGCAAATTAGCAACAATTTGATTCCATCTCTAAATTGTAGGTAATTAGCGACAAATTAGCGACCACTTTCAAAATTTAATAATTATTTATTTAATTAAAACCACCTCCGTTGCAAATCCGTGGCAAGTTAGCGACAGAAGAATTTTGCCTCTAAAAAGTAGCTAATTAGCGACGGATTAGAGACATTTTGAAGTGTTTCCGTCGCTAATCCGTTTCTAATTAGCCACGGACAAAATCAGTCTCTAAAATGTTAAGCAGTAAATAGTATTTCCGTCGCTAATCCGTTCCTGATTAAGCGCGGGAAAAATTTGTCTCTAAATTATAGCTAATTATCAAGAGATTTTGCAGCTATTTCGGAATTTGATGGATTGATGGTCCGTAGGAAATTAGTTAGAATACAAATTCATCTCTTAATGATGGCTCGTAACCATTTTCAAACTTTAATAATGATTCACGGAATATTTTCAACATTTTTCGCTAACCCGTATGTGATAGTTACGAGAAAATCCTTCTCTTAATTGTGAACCATAGTTGACATTGGTCAATCAATGCCAAACTTGGTTAAAATATGTAAAGAGTGATGGTTCGGTTCGGATCCAACTTTGTTAATTTAGTTAATCAAAGTCATGCATGGTTCAAATAGGCGAATTATGATATATTAATTTGGTAGTTATAGTTAAACTCGAAAGGAAAGATGTGAATTATGATCACCATTATTCAAACAACATTATATATGGTTCATATTAGTAAATTAAGATCAATATTAATCGGAGGTTCAAATAGGTGAATTACGATCATATGTAGTGGTTATAAATAAATTTGGAATGAAATAGGTTAATAGATCAACATTGGTCAACTAAGATTATACTTGGTTCAAATAAGGGAATCAAGGTCAACGTTGGTTAACTAATGTCAACATTTGGTTAATCAAGGTCATACTTGGTTCTTCTATGTCAATCAAAACTATATTTGGTTCAGATATGTCAAAATTTGTTTAAATACTTCAATTATGTACATTGATCAATGAAGGTTCTATTTTATTCATATAGGTCAATATTACAAGAATTTGGTCAACCATGTTTCTACTTTGTTCAAACAAGTCAAACTTGTCTAATAGGTGAGATTGTAGCTTGTCTTTGATTACTATCTATGTTCAATCAAATCTTGATCACACACAAACATACATACACACACTATACCTATGACAAGACCTTTGATTAGATAGTTTACTTTTGACCAATAACAAAACCATGCTCACAATGGTCAACATTATATAGTGGTTACTTATCTTCTATCACTATATATATATATATATATATATATATATATAACACGTTTCCTTGTCACTGTAGGTTAGGAGAGGGTCATTCACTAACTATGGACATTTGCAAGATATAGCACAGGGGCCGATTCATCACGTCCAATCCCACAAGGGATATTTTGTCAATGGCTATAAGTTCCACATTGTAACACATGGTGAAGGACGAGTCACACATAATAGTGGTGTATGCGTAAGAGGGTCATGTTACGATGAAAATGAGTCTGACTACTATGGATTGTTAAAAGAGGTCATTGAGGTTGAATATCATAGCACGTTGGGTCGATGTATAGTTGTACTGTTCAAGTGTCTTTGGTTTGATCCTGTTAAAGGGGTAAAAGTCAACTCTAAACATAATTTGGTTGATATCCAATACAAGTCACAAGGTTACACCAATGACCCATTTGTCCTAGCATCACAAGCCGTTCAAGTTTTTTATACACCATATCCTTCTATGACAAAAGATTTGAAGGATTGGCGGGCTGTTGTTAAGACATCTCCTATAGGCATTTATGATATAGCTAAAAGTGTTAGTGAAGTTGCTGATGGTGACAATGTGGATGGGGAGCATTTCTTTCAAGAAAATGAAAGGGTTAACTTAACAACAAATACTGAACTAGTTATTGAGCTTGCATGCCTTGTCACGGATAATGAAATACAAGAAGTTGGTAACAACACATATATAGAAGATGATTTTAATGATGAGGAACAAGAGTTTGAAGACGACAATGAAGAGTCAACTAATGAAGACGACAAACCTGAACTTATTTTGTCCAATCATTCTTCTGATTAAAACTGATTAATTTTGAATTTATATTTTGGTATGTAAGAAATATCTTGTCGATAGTGTAGTTAATTATATTTCGCGATTAAAGTATAAAATTAAAATGTTTTAGTTGTATTGTATTCTTTACTAATTATTTATTGTATTTTTTATTTGAGGTGACTACTTTGTTAATTGGTGGCGAGTCCTAGTATTGTCATATTGCTCATCACACTCTTTATTTGATGTTTTTTTAAAATAAAATGCATGCTAATTAATTGATTTTTGTAGCTTAGCATGGGACGCAATATCGCACGACGCAATCCTAACGAGGCTGCTCACAATAATACTCCAGTGAGCAGACCTAGCGGTAGAGGCTCCGGTAGAGGATCTGGAGGTGGAGTTAGTTTGAGTAGAGGTGGACGTAATATGCCCGAGATAATTTGGTGAACCGATCTGTTCAGCCATTACCCGAGGGCTCTGGAGGGAGAGGTAGAGGTGGAGGTGGAGGTGGAGGTGGAGCTAATACTAGGGAAAATTTGCCGAGCACACCTAATCTGCCACTTCCTGGTCTTTTTGATGATGATGATGATTATCACGGTCATGATAACGATGATATGGACATCCACATGGAATCATCACAGGGTGTACGAAGGTCAAATGCCAGTGAGCAAGACTCTACCCCTCCTTTTCCATCACAAAAACCGGTGCTTGCAGTTCTTGGGAAACAATATGTATAAATTTTAAAAGGTTTTAGCTATGACTTACAAAGTAGTTTTCATTTATTAATTGTAACGAATTTTGTCCATTGTGTAGGTTTTGCAGTAACGAACCCGTGCATAAAATAACTGAAAATCTCAAAACAATGTTTGGTGGTCCATGGATATCATGGAAGTACATTCCACCTGAGGATTGTGACCGACTTTGGGAGCGTTTTACTGTTTTTAACTACTCTTAGTTGAAAAATTATTTTTATTTTTTAAATAGGTTTTAGGTGTTATATTAATGAATAAAAATGATTTATTTGCAGCAATTCTATCAATGGCCTAGTGATTTAGACGCAAGTGTGCGTGAAGCTTGGAATGAATCGATGCAAGCACGGTTGTGTGATACTATGAGCAAAGAACGAAAGTATGCAATTAAAAAGGCTAGATTGGCGGGCATTAATGTTGGGGATGATATGTCTGTCATTATCCCTTTTAAACCAAACTGGATAAATCGCGAGCATTGGGTAAAGATGATAGAGAAGGTATAAAAAACTTTAATTTTAACGTCATTTCAATATAAAGTAATATTAATTGAATTCGAAAGATATAACAATAGTAATGACTTTCAATTAATGTGTTATGCTTGTAAATAAAGTGGAATAGCGAAAATTGGAAGACTATGTCGAAAGCAAACACAAAAAACAAAAATAGCCAAGTAGAGGGATCGATGGGGAAGCATACATCTGGATCCGTTAGCTTTCTTGTTAGTAAACTAAATACAGTAAAGTACCTATATGTGTTATTTTTTAATTTTTTAATATCTCACCATAATAAATATGCTTTTGTTTTTATCTAATTTTAAATTACTAATTTTGTAGGAAAAGAAAACTGGTCAGAAAGTACGATATAGTGATCATTTCCTGAACATGCATATAACAAAAAGATCAAGGGATGCAATGGTTGCGGGGATTGGGGAACCAGAGTTCGTTATTCCGAAGGCACAAAGACTGTTGGTACATCTCATATCTCATGATTTCTTTTCATGTAATTTGTAATATACTAAATATCAAATGTTAATACATATTATATAATAGGAGGATTATGTACAGCGTATGTCTGATGCATATGGATCAGATGTTACATCCCAGCCACTAGGTGATCTTCGTATTTGGGAGGACGTTGTAGGAGGGAAGAAGAAAGGGAGATTAGAGGGATGTGGAAGTACTTCAGATCCGGGTTACCTTGTGACGGGCGAGGCGAGTAACTCTACTATTGGTTCGTCTTTTACAGCTAGTGCCACATCTTCTCATGAGGTTAGCTTAATGTAGTTTTCATCCATTTGTGGGTCATATACAAAGCATAATGTACTTGAGTATGAATGGGTCACACGAGATAGGTCTTATTACATATAAATTTGTCAAATGCAGTTATAATTAGATAGGACATGATGGACTTTGTATGGGTCATGTTAAGTAGATTACAATAAATTAATTATTTTTAGCATAACTTGTCACATTGAGTTAAATTGGCTTCGACTCATGATGGATCTAAATGTGTTATTTATTATTTATATTAGTCAAACCCCGTTGTAATTAGTCGTATTAGTATGAATGGATCATAATGGATCTAAATGGGTTATTGTTTATGTAAATATGTCAAATGTAGTTGTAATAGGTCAAATGTGTGTGGATGATGATGGATCTAAATGGATTAATTTTTAATTTGAATTTTTTGATTGGGTATTACTTAATGCAAGGTGTAATAGAGTTATGGGTGTAAATGGGTCTTAACTGGTTATGGATAGTTACTATCATCCGTTACGCCATATTGAGTTCTTATAATATACATGATTATCTATGTAGTTATATTTTTTACTTAGGTAAATGAGTTACAACAACAAATTCAAGACGCGATTACCAAACAAGAGCAACTTCAAAAAGAAATGGAAGAAATGCGTACACGCGAAGAAGTAGGGAGGATACGTGAACAAGAGGCGCGTGCACGTGAAGAAGCGGTAAGGGTACGTGAAGAGGCGGCGCAAAAAAGGTTTAGGGTTGTTACTTTCTCGTTTAGGCCCTATCCCTCCCCCTTGAGTTAGATGTTACTTTATTGGGGGTTAACTATTACTTTCTCGTTCGGGTTAAATGTTACTTTCTTGTTTGAGTTGATTACTTTTTGATGTTAAACAACATATTATGAACAAGATTATGTCAATTTTAATTTCGTGAACTAAATTTAGCTTAGGGTTAACTATTATGTTTTTGTTTATTTTTTATATATTTTGTACAGGAAAAATATTGAAAATCATCAAAAATAGATTTTTTTATTTTTCTGAATCCGTTGCTAACTAAACCAAAAGATGTGGCAAATCTGTCTCTAAAATTCCGTGGCAAATCCGTTGCAAAAATAGTAGCAATTCTAGAGCCGTGGCTAATCCGTGGCTAATATACTGAAGCAAATCCTTGGCTAATATATCGTGGCAAATCCGTAGCTAATACAGCGTAGCACTTCCGTGGCTAATCCGTCTCTAATATATCCGTATCAAATTAGTCGCAAAACCGTTGCTAAGAAACCGTCGCTAATCCATCTCTACTTGCGACAACTTAGCGACAACCAAATATCGTAGCAAAGAGACCCGAATCCGTCGCTAAAATCCATTGCTAAAATTAGTGACGATCATTTTAGCGACGGATCGTTTTCGCGTCAAATCCGTGGCTAATCGGTGATTAGCGACGGATTAGAGACGAAATTAGCCGTCGCAAATCAGCAGTTTTCTTGTAGTGAAGAGCGATAACATATAATTGAGTGCAATGTATAAATAAATTTTTAACAAGGAAAGATTGTATGAACAAATTCTGAAATTAAGAGTGCACTAACAAATTAGAACTTGGCAGTAATTGTTGTTTAGAACACATTCTAATTAACAAAAATTTCTATGTGAAAGGTATTTTCTTAGTATTAGCTTCATTAATCCAGGATAATGAAGCTTATACGTTATAACCATTGGCAGTATGTATTAACAGTTGATTTCATTTCAAGTGTAAAGATGTGAATTAATACTATAGTCTAACGGCATAAGCATAAAGGCTATTTTGTGAATTAGATAAATATAATAAGTCAATGATATTTGGGAATTCACAATATAGGATGTTATAGTGTTTTTTGAATATATTAATATGAGTTCATTATAAATTTGGTCCTTTCTATTTCTCCTCTTTTTTACTTTTAGTTTTTTTTTAAAAGTTGTATATTTAGTCCTTTAAACGAGAATTTTGCACACATTTAGTCATTTTGTCTAATTGCCGTTAACCTTGACTGTTGTTTTAGAGAAGTTTGTTTATGTGTTAGACATCTTAACATCTTAACTGCCACATATTGTATTAGAAATTTCCTCTTCTTTATATATGTAGTTCTTGATTCATAATCAATAAGAATTAAATTAAAAGTATTAGTGTGTGCAATTAATTTTAAAAAACTTAAATTTGTCTTCAATCACCCCTTCTATAAACAGTTATTGTTGCGTACTCAATCTGGGATTGATAATCTCTCTATACCTTGGTTATTTATTAGAATACAAATCCAAAATTCTGATTTGTTACTATTATTATTTTCAATCTGGAATTGATAATCTCTCTATACCTTGGTTATTTATTAGAATACAGATCCAAAAATTCTGATTTGTTACTATTATTATTTTCAGAAGTACATTATTTTACTGCATCAGCTTTGTCACAACCATTTATACTTTATATTATTTTCTTTATGAATTCCAGTGATGGTGTGTGAAAATTGATGTTTTTGTTTGTTTTAATTAGTCAGGATTATTACCCTCTAATTTGTGTCTAATTTTGAATATATATTCTTGTGCTTCTATATACATGCTAAAAATGGGCATCCTTGATGTATATTGCGTGCAGCGCGCGCGCGCGCACACACACACACACACACACACACACACACACACACACACACACACACACACACATATATATATATATATATATATATATATATATATATATATATATATATATATATATATATATATATATATATAGGGGAAGATTCATTCGATAACCGTTGTTAGTGCGAGAACCGCGAGAACCGTTTATGGCCTTTGATCTTGATTTTTTATTAAGGGCTAAGATTAAAAGCGGCAAACATGTAATTAAATAAAACATAGCCCTCATTTTTAACTTCCTAATATCCTGGAGGGATATTTTAGGTAATTTGTTTAAATTAAAGAGGGGACCACTTCCCCCCACTTTTTAAAGCTAAAATATCTATGAAACTGAATGGTATTAAAATATGAAAATTATACCAAATTAATGAAATAATTATGCTCTTTAATTTGACACCGATATTGCTATACTTTTTCAACAAAAAAATTTCAGTTTTGGTGGGTTTTTTTTCCAGCACATACAATACAGTCGCTCTTGCACCGTGCATATATGCATATGCACATATGCACGGTGCATATATGCATATGTGCACCACATACACATGCACCTGTTCATACTACTGGATTTTGTTTCAGCACATGTAGGTCTGGATGCATACATGCAACGTGCATCTCGTGCATATATGAAACGTGCATACGTGCATCTCGTGCATATATGCAACGTGCATATATGCATCTCCTGCATATATACACATGTACACTCATTATTAGAAATGAACAACCCATTTTAATCCCAGAGTATTAAATTACCAAAGCTTCACACTAGATAAATTTGAACATTGATATAAAATCTAAAAATACTAGTAGAATTACAATGCAAATGCGTAAGTGCTAAACCATCTGACATTGAACACGTTAAATCAAAATGTAATTAAAAAAGAAAGTTAGTGATTTTCTATTATATCCACACTGGAATAGCACCATGTATCGAAATTGGTAATATTATGTAAGAGAATTCTTATAAGAAATGATTCAGAGCAGTGTGTAGCCATTTGTAAAATAAAATACAAAAATTAAAAATAGCTTACAGTGTTGCAACATTTCAACAAAAAGATATACATGTGGAGTCAGGGTGTTCCCTGGGTTTTGACCACGGCCATCGGAAAACCATTACCGAGCATTCGAGCAATACCAATTTGCACATGAAATTAGAATAAAAGAAATATATTAAAAAAACGCCCACCGACAAACCAATTTAAAAAAAAGAGTTCAAAAATTACAGACATTGTTCGATGAAACCCTTAGTATTCCCCGGCGATTTAAATGTGAGAATTAAATTCTCTTTTATGGATTTCATTCTAGTATCGGGCGACTATAGTAAATTTCTTCCTACCTCCGTGTTTGATGACCATAAATTCCGTCGATGGCTAGGCAGCAAACGGACGACGATGGAGCTTAGAGAGATCTGGGTCGCCAGTAAAGCAGTGGACACAGATGGCGATGGAGAGGTAACAACCGAACGACGATCGAGCTAAGATCACAGATTAAGAAGGTCGGAGACAACGATGGACTTCAGATGCAAGCTCTACGCGAGATCCACCTTTGCTGTAGGAATTTTACAGCAGGGGAGGGGGATTTCGCCAGTGTTTGCAGATGTTGGTGTAGTACCCGTGTGGGTGTTCGCCGCCGGAGGGGATGGGAAGTTGCCGGAGGGGTGGGTCTCTCCGATAGAGGGTTTTGATGGATGGAGAATGGAGAGTGAGAGTTTTCAAAATTACATATCGAAATGGAAGCGAGAGGGACGTGTTCGTAGGTTTGTTGGTGTAAATTTTTGTTAGACTAAAATACCCTTATAACTTAAAAAAAACATTTAAGGTTAATTTATGAAATGATTGGCTCATAACGGTTCTCGCGGTTCTCGCGGTAACAATGGTTCTCGCATGAACTTTTCTTTCTCTCTCTCTCTATATATATATATATAGACAAAAGTTCATGCGAGAACCGTTGTTAGCGCGAGAACCAATCTAAGCCGTCCAAATCCCCCTCCTTCAATGTCATTGCCCACCCATGAATTCCTCACATGCACCCTGCCACACCTTATCCCTCCACACTCTCCATCCATGATACTTCCCATATCCAAGGAACGGCTGAGATTGGTTCTCGAGATTCTCGCACTAACAACGGTTCTCGCATGAACCCTCCCCTATATATATATATATATATATATATATATATATATATATATATATATATATATATATATATATATATATATATATAGCGCACGCGCGCACACACACATACACACACACATACACACATACAGACACACACACACACACACACACACACACACACACATATATATATATATATATATATATATATATATATATATATATATATATATATATATATATATATATATATATATATATAGATCGTGGATCAATGAAGAAGTTTTTTGGGAGAGAAGTCTAGGAAGCAAGGAGGAGATGACACATGTCCCCATCTTGTGTCTTTCCCCCTAAAACTTTAACATATCATAACTTTTATATACTAAAGTTTTTTTTTAAAAAAATTGCACCACTTTAAAGATAAAATTATGCTCTTTCATTTGATACCAGTATTGCATATTTTAATTTTTTTGAACTATGTTGCACAATATTAAACTGTGTTGCACCAATTTCGCACTGTAAGTCATATCACTATGTTGCACATATTTTGCGCTCTATTATACAACTTTACACTATTTTACACAACATTAATATGTTGCACAGCATTCGCACTGTGTTGCACATCAAATACATAGTTTTTCTATTTTTTTCACTATTTTGACCCTAGTTTTGAACAAGATCGAGTTTGATTCGTCAAAAACTTAAAACATAAAAGTTGTAGAGCTTAGTGCACACTTTCTACAGTTTTTCGAATCATTTAAAACGGATGTAGTATGAGCAAGATACGAATTTTTTGGTTTTTTTCTATTTTTTCAACAATTTGACCGTAATTTTGACCAAGATCGAGTTTGATTCGTCAAAAACTTAAAAAATAAAAGTTATAGATCTTGATGTATACTTTCTACAGTTTTTTGAATCACCCAAAAAAACATGCAACACAGTTTAAAAAACGTGCAACACAGTAAAAAGACGTGCAACACAGTTCTGAAGCTGTGCAACAAATTAACGTTGTGTATATAGTGTAAAAGTTGTGTAACACAGCACCAAATGCGTGCACCAAAGTAATATGCCTTATAGTACGAAATTGGTGCAACACAGTGTAAATTTTGTGCAACATAGTTCAAAAAAAATAAAAAATAAAAAAATATATGCAAGACTGGTATCAAATGAAAGAGCATAATTTTATCTTTTTAATGGTGCAATTTTTTTTAAAAAAAAGTTTACTATATAAAAGTTATGATTGGTTAAAGTTTGAAGGGGTATTGGGTTTTTATACTCAGCCCACTCTCCTTTCAGGAGAGTGGCTGCCACTCACGCGCGTAATGACTTAAATACCCCTCCAGCCACTTTTTTTAGTGCCCCTCCCACTTAAAGTTCATTTTATTTAGTAAAATGCCACTAATCATCCTAACCTTAGATTAAATTTGATCAAAGGCCTAGATTGCTTCCTAGGCTTCTCATTTTTAATTCCTTCTTCCTATATCCCTACCCTATATATATATATATATATATATATATATATATATATATATATATATATATATATATATATATATATATATATATATATATATATATATATATATATATATGACAGCAAAAGCATTGACCAAAGTTTCTAAAGAATTATGGGAAGCAATGTATATAAATAGCAAAAGGATCGACCCAGATTGCTTAAGATGCTCTCCCTGTTAGTGGTTATTCTTATTACTTTTTGTTATGATTGATTTCAAGTTTTTGATTTTCACATTTTACAGAGTATAACTTTTAATGATGATGATAATGATGATGATAGGCTTTAACGATTTGTTAATATAAAGAAGATTGTCTAACTAACACAATTCAACTATTGCCAAGTTATTTAGATTTTAGAAGGGTTTAACTATATGGCCCCCCTCCATATTCTAGTTGACCCCCCTAATAATTACTCCATGAATTTCTTAAAATAAATGTCATTATTATATCATGATTGTAGACTTTTTAATATTTTTTAATTTTTTAAATAAGTTAATCATATGATAATAATGACAACTTTAATTATATAAAAGGGTAATAATGATGACTTCTTAATTATATATTTTTCTTTTTTTATAATTATTTCTTGTTATTATTTCTTTTAAATATTTAAATGATGCCTTGTTAATTATGTATTTTTCTTTTTTTTTAATTATTTCTTTTAAATAATTATTTTAATTAATGATGGCTTCTTGAATTATATATTTTTCTTTTTTTAAATTATGTCTTTTAACTATTTCTTTTAATTATTTATATAAGTAATTTTTTTAATTATATACGGACTTTCGAGATGTGATTTTCTATACAATAATAAATCAAAACATGGATTGAACACAACAAAGATTAAAATGAACAATTTATATAATCATATTATTCTGGAACATCAAAAGGTCCTACAGAACTATGTGGCATAATTTGATTAAATAATTCTAAGCGCGAACTATAAATAGTTTCCCATGCAGACGCAAACAAACTTCTATGGGCACTCCAATACATTGTGCTAGGAAGCATTGGGTAATTTCCTTGTAAAAACACCGAGACATAATGGTTGTTATTCACAATCGCCAATGTAATGGCTCGGTGGTCTTGATACTCTTTAGGACCTCTCCAAAGTAGAAAACATGTCAAAGATTGTTCGGATAAACAGTGAACGATCACACCAAACCTGTTGGCAATCAAATAATCCGTCAAAGGCATATTCATCCAATGCTTTGCTGGTGTTGGTGATTCTGACCAACACAACGACGTATATACCTCATTGAAACCGTCAGTAAAAACAGTGTAGTACGCGTAATACTGTCTGTGTAATTCTTCAAGCAACTGTTGTCGAATGTATAACCACTGCTCTTCAGCGTATCCTAAACACACAGCAACCGCTCGAAACCCACAGTTCCCATCGCCCATTACATCTTGTATACCTGCGATGCAACGATGAAATACATTTGGAATTCTATTCTTTAAGAATGAATTGTGGCTCAGCGGTTCATCATTTAAGTCGAAGGCAGGTACACTGTTTAAATCGAAAGAACAGCTATGCCTTTCAGGATCTTTATTTAAATCAAAACCAATAAACTCTGACGTGGTTGAACAGCTGTATCTACGAGGAGCTTGCTTTAGAGGATTTGCATGTTTTTGTTGTTGTTTCTTCACACTTGGTCGTCCACGAGTGTTTGTTTGAACCACGGGTTCTTCAATGATAGTCGTACTCGGATCAAATATATCTTTGAGTATAACTTTATAAACGAAGCCGTTCACGTATTTCTTTGATCTCCGAGTGACAATGACAAAACCTAGAGATTGTGTTGTGTTTTGTGTCCACTCCAGCAATTCCTCACGAGACGCGAACATCTGAAATTGAACTATAAGTGTTTTAGTATATATATATATATACACACCATATAACCTAAAATTGAATTTTAAGTGTTTATATATATATATATATGCAAAAGTTCAAACGAGAACTTTTTTCGTACGAGAACTGCGAGAACCAATCTGAGCCGCTCAATTCCCCTCCTTCAATGTCATTGCCCACCCATGAATTCCTCACACGCACCCTGCCACACTTGATATGAAAATTATAAATATATAAAAATAAATATTAAAATTTGAAATTTAGTTTTCTGTTTTTTTTTTAAAGTTAATTTTCTAAAAAAATTAGTTTTCAAAAATCGTATATTAATTTAAAGAAAAAAAAATCTTATATTAATTTTTAAAAAAATCTATATTAAATCTTTTCTCTTCCCCATAAAATCTTTCTCTATCCCATAAAATCTTTCTCTTTCCCATAAAACCATTTCAAATCCCTTCCCAATCTCTCTTCCTCTCCATACTTCACAACCACTTTTCCCGGCCACCTTCACCGGCGACTTTCACCGGCGACCTTCACCGGCCACCTTCAGCGGCCACATTCACCGGCCACCATCACGGCAGTTGCTTTCGTTGCCGGAGAGTTTGTTTTGTTGCCTGCCGGAGTGTTTGGGAGTAGATCCAAGTGTTTGGGAGTAGATCTTGGTTGTCGGAGAGTGTGTTTCGTTGCCTGCCGGAGTGTTACGTTGTCTGCCGGAGTAGATCCAAGTGTTTGTTTCGTTGTCTGTGGGTTTATTTCGTTGGCAGTCGGAGTAGGTCAAGTGTTTGTTTCGTTGCCGGAGTGCGACACAGTGGCGGACTTCTGGTCACCGGTGCCGGAGTGCGACGACGGTGGACGGAGTCCAAGTGTTTGTTTCGTTACCTAATTTTGTGTATTATGAATACTGGATAGCTTTATTGTATATTATACCCCGTAACATTTGTTTAAATATATATATGTATGAAATTATAGTCTTTAAACAAAGATTAAGTTGGTTACAGTGTGTAATTAATTTTTTTAAACTTTCAAAGCTTTGACTATTTTGAGTCATCTGAAAAAGCTGAGGTATTCTGAAAAGCTTAAACATTTTCAGTATGCAAACTTCTGACTATTGAACCTGAGGAATTCTGAAAAAGCTGTTAAATCAAGATAAATGCATGTAATTCTATTGGACAGAAGACTGCAAAAGCTTTTAAATCAACCAATAAAATTAAACTTTACCTAATTTGTATTGATTAGGGGGGCTAACCAGAATTATAGGGGGTCCATATAGTATGACCCTTTTAGAAACCTAAAATGATTCATTGTTTGCTCAATTGCTATATTCGGTGTAATTAATTGTAATCGTCTTGAACATGATGATGGTCTTGAAAACTTAAAAGTAAGAATTGTTTAAAAGTGTTTATTTGCGAAGAAGAAGGCAAACTACAAATAAAAAGATGAATATTGTCTATAAAGAGGTTGTACAAAAAATTTGATGAGAATCTTATGTATGAATTTCTGATTTCTAATATATTTAGATTCTTTTAAGAGATTTTATATCATACTGTATGGTTTATAATTGTTTTACAACGTCTATTAGTACTATTTTATATCAAGTTAGTTAAATTCTCTCGATCCAGTTGCTAATCTCTCACGGTTCATTGTTATTAAAAAAAAAATTTACAAGCGTTGCTCCTTCTTGCACTTTTTGAAATAAATTGGTGTGTATTAACTTAGACAGAAAAGAACAGGAAGAGTTGTGTTTAATGTGATAAAGTCACCCACTACTAGAAAAACTGAGATTTCTAACAAAAATTTGCGACAAACGAAATCCGTCGTTAATTAGCGACGGATTTACGACCAAATCGAGTCACCAGACATCAAGGGAAAACCGTCGCTGTTCCATCGCTAAATTGTAACGGAACTGGATTCCATCGCAAATCTGTCGCAAATTAGCGAGGAAAAAAAACCATCTCTAATTTATTTCTATTAGCGGCCGATTTCAAACAAATTTGCGAGAGATAGCGACGGAACCGAGTTCAAAGGATCAATGCTATTCCCTCGCTAATTTGCGACGGATTTGCGAGGGAACTATTGCATTTCGTCGCTATTTCCTCGCTAATTAGCAACGGATTCCTAATTAATGTATATCGTCACTGAGTTGTGAAGGATTTGCGAGAGATAACGACGGAACCTAGTTGTCAAGGATCAATGGTATTTTACCGCTATTCCCTCGCCAATTAGCAACGGAACTGTGGCATTCCGTCGCTATTCTCTCGCTAATTAGCGACATATTCCGAATAAACATATATCGTCGCTATTCCCTCGCTAATTAGCGGCGGATTTGCGAGAGATTGCGACTGGACCAACTTTTTAAGGACCAATGGTATTTCATTGCTATTAACTCGCTAAATAGCGACGGATGTGCGACGGAACCGTGGCATTGCGTCCCTATTCCCTCACTAACTTGCGACGGATCCGAGTTTTTAAGTATCGAAGAAATTTCATTGTTATTTCTTCGCTGATGAAGATATGTATACCTTTCACGAGTTAATAAATGAGCTACTCGAGGCCGACTAAAAAAATATTCGAAATTGACTCAATGTGAACCGATTCGAGCTCGAGCTACTCAAGTACTTTTTCGATCCAAGCTCGGTTCCATAATGCCTAGCTCGTCAGGCTCGTGCTCCTAATTGAGGTTTTGAACTGAGTCGAGCTCGAGCTAGATATTATGTGTACTATACTCAATTACACCCCTAAAATTGGTCAATCTTTCTCAATCTTGGTCTAACAAAGTCATATATTGTTCAACCGGGTGAACAAAAATGGTTAAACCGGCGATCACCTACAATTAAATCGTCTCTCATAAATCCTCATAACTTTACACACTCTTATCGACTCATAAGGTAATTTGTGACCCCCTTATTAATATTTGTTTTGCGGTCGATTTAATTGATCTAACTTGCAATTTGGTCTTATGGGCCCAATTGGCGGTTTGAGCCTCAAACTCAATTTTCGATTCTAAGACAGTTAGGTGGTTTATGGTTCGTCTTTATACTCAATTATGATTCAAATCAAAATCCTAATTTGTGATTCGGCTTGATTGGTCTATTTTGCGATTCCTGTAGACTGTTAACCAATTGGTGATTTAGGTATACTATGCTTGATTTGTGGTTGGGCCATAAGGCCCAAACGATCCATGTATGTTTGCCTAGTTTGTGATTGACTTTATAATCCAATTTGCAATTCATATAATATTTCAATTTGTGATTCATACAAAAGACTCTATTTACATTTCATTCATGAGATTAATTTTTGATTACTATATACCATTTACAATTTGACACTATACCCTTATATACATAGTTAGTTTTGCAATTCCACCTTCTTTAGGTCTTCTTTTGACATGGCATACAGAAGAGCTCAGGTCTTCTTTTGTTATCAGCACAATTACACATTAGAAATGAAATTCTGCTCAACATAAGTGCCTTTATTTGGTAGTGATATTCACTATCCTGATTCCTGAATAATCTTAGTTTAACCTTTTAAAATCCATCTGTAAAAGTTCAACCACACTACAACTACTTTGCATCATGTTTAGTCACTTATCCTTCCTTTGTTACCTACATCGCAAGTCCACAACTACAGCTTGAAATTTTACTAGAATCTTATTTGACTAATTATAATCCTTCCTAAATCTGTAAAATCGTTTGCTTTATAAATGTTGTACGTTTCAAATAAGATCAATTATGATAATCTTTAATGTAAAAAATGTGCATATATACACACCAGTAACCTACCCGTTTTGCCACCTCTAGCCATGATACATCTTACTAGGTCATGAATGAGTCATGATGGGCCAAATAAGTATGAATGATTCGATATGAGGTAATATCTTTTATATATGTTATAAATTAGTCAAATTTTGTTGTAATTGACCACATGAGTATGAATGATATGATGTGGGTAACTAGGTTGTTATAAATCAAAGATAAGCGGTTAGTAGTTAATATGGTTGAAATTGCGTTTTAATGACGGTTGTTATCAACTAAATGAAAGCAATAATGATATATGGTTCTAATGGATCATATGGGTAGTAATAGCCGTTAATTATGATATATGGTTCTAATGGCTCATAAGGGTAGTAATAGGTGTTAATGGGTCATTATGACCCAATAACATGCGAGTCATTATGACGCGAGGTAGAGGTGTGTGTGTGTGTATACTATATATAAAACATTTAACACTTTTGCTTAAACTTTTAAAAATTAAATAAGATGAAATTACTCATATACCATCATTTAACCCTAAAAGGAAACAACTAAATAGATTTAATTATATTCTTAATTGCCATTATAATAACTAAACATTCCATAATAAATAATGTTTTAAAAAATCAAGTAAACACAAATTAGTTTGTAACTTATAAGATATTATAACAAATAAAATAAAAATTAATAAATAGTTAAAGCAATAAAGAAGATGAAAATAAGAAAAACATATATTAGTTGCGGATGAAAACTATTTAACATCATCATAGTGCGTGAATATGATACACCTATTTTATCAAAAATAGACATGTTATCGAGTGAAAATTATTTGTCTATCGCTGCATTGCGCGGGTACTATGCTAGTATATATCTAAATTGGTTAAATTGAGTTCTTACAAGTAATATTGGTGTAAATGGTCATGATACATCTTACTTGGTTATATTGAATTATTTTGGTGGTTTATATATGACTGTTTATATATCAAATTTGGGATGTAATATGTACTTATTATACTTAGGTACTCGAGCTGAAACCACAAATACAAGAATTGCGTAAACGAGAACAAAGACTTTTAAAGGAAGTGGAAGAGTCCCGCAATGAAATGAAAGAGTCTCGAAAGCGAGAGCTGGAAGAGTCTCGCAAGAGAGAAGGAGAGACACGAAAGGCTACTGATGGTCGGTTTAATCAGTCACAAGAGATGCTACTTTCACATTTTCGTGCTAACCCTTCCCCTCCTACTTAGTTATGTAGTTGTATGTTAACGATAACTTAAATTCCAAACATTATAACTTTATTGAATGATAACCTAACTCCAACACTGTTATGACTTTATTGAATGCAACTGAATTTTTGATTTTAGAATCAAATGTAGTGTTATGATTATATTTGTATTGGACATGGAATTTAAAAAAACTTCAAAAGTATATAGCTACATTTTAAAAATCCTTCGTAAATTCGTCCATATAATATGCATGTATTATGACAAGTTCCATCGCTAATGCTCAGTTTCGTCGCTAATCCGTCTCAAAATGGTCGTCGCTAATCCGTCGGAAAATAGTCCGTCACTCATCCGCCGGAAAGGTGTCCATCGCTAATCCATCGGTAAGTTGCCCGTCGCTAAACCGTCGGTAAGTCGCATTTCAAGCGTTTGTCAAAAACCGTCGTTAATCCGTCGCAAACAGCCGTCAGTAATCTGTCGCTAAATTTCCGTCGTTAATCTCCGACCTTTTAGCGGTGCCTATATTTCGTCGCACTGATCGCAACTGTTGCAAAAAATCGACGCTAACCGTTAGTGAGGAACATATTAGTGACGGATTCGTTTAGTCGCAAATCCACCGCAAATCATGATTAGCAACGGATTTGGCCGTCACAAATCCCGGTTTTTCTAGTAGTGTCCTTTGTTAGACTTGGTATTGATAGAGCTACTAAAGTTGTTTGGATTACTCATTTTTAAATACATTATATATATATGTATGTTTTATAATTATATTTACTATAAATGTGAGTACTCTTAAAAACTTAAAAAAATCTAAAATTAACTTTTATTATCATACCTATTTATACACTAACTGTTAATTAATTAGCTAGTTAGATAAAGAAAAGGATGAATATAACTAACATATATAAAAATTCGAATTTTATGCTCCTATTTCAATTCAAACATCATTTACAATAAAGATTGAAAACATGATCAAACATGTAGCTACAATTAAGAAAAAAAGTAAGAGAATACAATGAATTTTAAAGTACCTCTTACATATAAAATGAAATGTTATCTACCGCGCGCGGTATTAATTAATAAGAGTTAGCCAATCAAGGTTGTTAAAGTAAACATCATCAACTAATACTCCCTTATTAAGTTTCACATCTCATTTTTGTTACCTCATCCTCCAATTCTTAAACTTATGAAATTATTCATGGATGATGGATATTAGCTATGTTGGTTATTAATCTTGATATGTTAGTTTAATTTAGCATTTTAGTAATTGTTTTATTTACTTAATTAAAAGGTGTACGTGAAGTTGTGTACTTCATTTTGACCGGGTAGTGTGGGGAGTATAGCATGTGCATGGTAGTGGCTAGAAAGAGGGGACGTGAGCTAGTTTTTCTCAACAATTATTTGAACATGTATTGGCTATATATAGCCGGCTAACATATTGAATGAATTAATGCACTTCTTCTCGAAAGATTTATTGTTATCTCTGCTTTATTTCTTCAGAGAACCATAAACACAAAACCATATTAGTTTGAGGGGGTTTGATATCCAACAATTGGTATTAGAGCCTAGGGCTCGTAAAAAGGCCGATTTGAGAGTCGGTTCAAGATATGGTGTAGCCTTTCGCTACACGGCAGAAGCAGCAGCGAACCATGCTTTTTTAGAGGGTTGTGATCGTTATGATCATAGGTTGAAGGTCTTGAAAGCAGGTTGTCCATACGTAGCAAGGTTTGTTTCATGAAAACAAACAACAAAAGTCTGTAGCAAGTAGCAGACAAGAAAGTAGCAAGAAGCAAGAATCGAAAAGCAAGAAACAAGAACGAGTTCAAGAACGGTATTTTTAGCAAGAAATCAATACCGTTTTCTTTAACTCAAAAAATAGCAAGCAAGAAGCAAGTAGCAAAGGTGATCATGTATGGTGATCAGAAGAAAGAAGCAAGAGAAGTAGACCGGTGGAGATCGACAAGACCGTTAAGTAAGAAAGAAAGATAGAAAGAAAGAAAGAAAGAAGACCGAGAAGACTGCAAAAGACCGGGCAGCATCTAGATCGAAGACCGAAAGAGACAACCGTGACCGGAGGGTTGTCTAGACCAAAACCTTAAGAAATACCAAGACCGTGACCGTGACCACGAAAGAAACCGCTTTCGTGAGTATGATTGTAAGAGCCGAGACCGTGATAAACATCAAGATTAAGGGGGTGAATGTTGGTTATTAATCTTGATATGTTAGTTTAATCTAGCATTTTAGTAATTGTTTTATTTACTTAATTAAAAGGTGTACGTGAAGTTGTGTACTTCATTTTGACCGGGTAGTGTGGGGAGTATAACATGTGCATGGTAGTGGCTAGAAAGAGGGGACGTGAGCTAGTTTTTCTCAACAATTATTTGAACATGTATTGGCTATATATAGCCGGCTAACATATTGAATGAATTAATGCACTTCTTCTCGAAAGATTTATTGTTATCTCTGCTTTATTTCTTGAGAGAACCATAAACACAAAACCATATTAGTTTGAGAGGGTTTGATATCCAACAAGCTAGATGTCCTCAACATATGCAAGAGGCTCTTTATCCTTTTGAAAGAGAGTCATTTCCTGTTCTTTTAAGTGCACTCTTGCTTCCATGCCATCTCCAGATGGAGTATCCATCAAAATAAACAAATTTGCGTCCACGCTTCCACTTCGTATTATTACTCGTACAGGCTTCCCCAACCAAAATCCACTTGGTAAAACGGAAGCCTACATACACTTGAAAACGAGTAAGTTTGAGTTCGATCATTCATTAATAAATGCCAATAGTCCGCCATCTTTTTGCCTACTTCTTCTGCATCTTTTACTCCTTGAAGATCCACTATTCCTTTCCTTAGGCCAGTGATTACCTCGTTCAACTCGATTTGACCATAATCCATCATCTTTGCAGTCACTACTGCAAATAAGTTGCCTGCGGCTAACTTCGGGAAATTTGCGTTGGTTTTTCCCCTCAAGTTCACAGTTTGATGTAAGTTTAATGGATAGAAAGAACCTGATTCTGTTCTGACTGTACTTTCTGCACCTTTAAAGAGCAAATATGTCAATGATTCAACCCGAGTTGGGTTCAATGGAATTGTATCCATGGCGTTAATCTTGTTCTTAAGTTCGTATAGTTTTGAATTCGGGAACACGAAACTCTTTGTTGCATACTTAACTCCACATTCTTTCACTGGTGTAGCCTCTGGGATGTCAATGTTACTTATGGCGGAAGAAAAAAAATCAGGGTTTACGCCCAGTCGTTGATAAACTTGACCATCGTGAACCCATCAGCGATCCTGTGCGATATGGACACAGCCATCGCAGCTCCACCATAGGAGAAATGGTTCAGCTGGATGGCAGCCACACTAGGGCTAGTTAGGTTATCTGGACAACCAAGAGCAATTAGGAATGAGTCGGTCCAAGGTTTCGTCGTGCTCTTTCTTGAGAATGAAGTCATCAAGTTGGCTATCAATAGAAGCTCCATGAACTCAACTCCTTGGTCATTGCAGTCGATGCAAGGTGTAGAAGGTGATAGTAATTTACCTGCAAATGGATAATATTGTGTCAAACATTGTGATAACGGATTCTTTAGGACGCTGATCACTACAAGAAAAAAGGGAAAAAACACCAACAGTCTTTTGTGACGACACGTGTCGTCGCAGAAACCTCACTACATGACAAAAAGAGACCACTTTTTGACCAAAGCTTGATGTTGACCAGAAATTCACTTTCTGTGAATAAGTATTTATATTTTCGTTTATATAAATTTTTGGCACGAAAAGTTTAATTTAGCGGTGAAAAGTGCCGCCATTTTTTACTAGGTTTCTGCGACGACACCGTCGTCCCTGAAGGGCCTTAAGAAAAATATTATATTTAAATGCTAAAGTCAGTGTGTAAGACGACGTCGTTTAAGAAACTGCGATGACATTTAGACTTTCTGCGACGACACATATCGTTGCTGAATGGTCTGAAACCTTATCTCCTTGGCAACCGACCCCCACTTCATTTTCACTCCCATTTTCTTCATTTTGACAGCCTAAAGCTCTCCATTTCTCACATTTTTACCATCGATTTTTTTATTCCCATTGTAGATCTCGTTTCATCTCATCACCGGCCACTCTAAGCTCCGGTCAAACCTTCATCTTTTCCGGCAAAAAGCTTCATTTTCTCCGGCGAAGTTAAGATCCAAACAAGGTTAGTTGGTTGTGTCTAGTCTTTGTATATTGTGTTTGCTAGATGAGTTATGTGTAATACATTTTGTATTTTTTAGATTTTCTCTTGATTTCGTTTTTCCGGCGAAGAAGTTCAAAGTTTTCTGGTCATCTTCAAGGTTTGGTGTTTTACTCGTTCTTTGTATTTTTTATTTGTCAAATGGTTTATGTATAACACATGGTTATGTTAGATCTTTGTACATTTAAACCTCCAGCGAAATTCCGGCGAAACTCCGGCGAAATTATTTGTATTTTTTATTTAGTGCAAGTTTGTTGTAGATTGTTTTTTTTAAGTAGTTCATTGTAGTTAATCTATATAATGGGCCTTTTAATTGCATAAATTCTAAATAAATATAGATATAAAAACATAAACTAACCATTCTAGAAGTTGTGTTTTATAAAGTTATTGTTGTACCTTTAGACCATTTTTAATAAGTCAAAATTGTCATGGCTATTCTTGTGCATCATAACTATGTTTAATAATTCTAGATAGTAAACTATTAGATAATCTATTCTTGTGATGAATTTTTTAGATTATTGGATAATGCATTCTTGTGATGAATTTATAAAATAATTAAAAAATCCATTCTTGTATAAGTTATATATGTAATGGACTTAGTCAATAATGGGCATAGTCAATAATGAGCTTATGTAGGTAGATATATATATATATATATATATATATATATATATATATATATATATATATATATATATATATATATATATATATATATATATATATATATATTACAACTAACAATATGTAAAAATAATGGGCTTTAAGTAAATAATGGGCTTAGTGCAATAGTGATAGGCTTAAGTAATGATAGGTTTAATCGTGTGTGTGTGTGTGTGTATATATATATATATATATATATATATATATATATAGGGGAGGGTTCTTGTAAGATGCAAAATTTTGTAAGATGTGTAAGATGCGATCTGAATCGTCCATTTTTCATCAAATCTACAATTAATAGAAGGTTTTCATTTCTTAAAATAATTTACTAAAAATGGTAATTAAGGGTATTCTTGACTTTTTATAAATCTCTAAAATTAAGTTGTTACCATCTTTACCTTTACATCATTTACACAATCGTAATCAGTTTGAAATTTGATGAAAAATCAACTTTATACAATATTTTTAAAATGCCAGGTAAACAATATCCTAGAATTTTCATCAATTTTTAGAAAACCAAATCTCACAATAATATTCATCAATTTTCAAAAAAGAATATAATTTAATAAAGAATACTATTCATACAATTAAATTTAAATACATCATTGATAACACAAATAACAGATAAACATCACACACTAACACTGTGTTCCAGAAAAAAATTAAAGAAAGAAAGGAAAGGGAGGGATAATTTTAGAGAGAAAGGAAAGGGAAGGGATTTTAAATAATTTTTAGTTTCATGTTCCTGAATACGAGAGAAGAGAAAAGAAAATAAAACAAAAAGTAAAGAAAAATGTATGATTTTTTAACTTTCTCTCCAAATCTTCCCGATTATGGAAGGAAAATTAGGAAGGAAAATTAGCTAAATTTCCCCTCCTCTCATGAAAATTTTAGGGAACACAATTTATAATCACTTTCTTTCCAAATCATTCACTTTCTCTCCATAAATCTTGTTCGGGTACACAGCGTAACATTTTATCAAACAATATAATTTCTTATACAAAAGAGAATACAAAAACAGAATATTCAGATTTGCATACAAAAATCGTAAATTTTGATTCAAACATCATCAAACTATTCACGATTCACAATTCATCATAACTGAATTTGATGAACACAAAAAATAAGAATGAAAACAAAATGATACACACATATTTGATGAAAAAAATAACAAACAAATAAATTGATGAATGGAATAAAATAAGAAATCGATAACGATTGGGATGATGAATATGTGTGTTAGTGTGAAACACGAACCCAAATTTGTCTACGAGTCGGAAAACGTGTGACCACCGCCGCCGTTTCCCCAAAATCCACCACCCCTTCTGGGGGCGGATGACGTCCAACTACCACCGCCGCTTCATTAAAACCCACCACCGTCGCATCATCAAAACACATCAATAGTCGTTATGTCCGCTTCATCAAAACCCACCACCGTCGCATCATCAAAACACATCAATAGTCGTTCTGTCCGCTTCATCAAA
Source organism: Pulicaria dysenterica (assembly GCA_947179395.2). Classification (NCBI taxonomy): domain Eukaryota; kingdom Viridiplantae; phylum Streptophyta; class Magnoliopsida; order Asterales; family Asteraceae; genus Pulicaria; species Pulicaria dysenterica. The sequence continues at coordinate 70,923,251 of OX359288.1, read as the reverse complement.
ACCCACCACCGTCGCATCATCAAAACACATCAATAGTCGAGCTGGCCGCTTCATCAAAACCCACCACCGTCGCGTCATCGAAACACATCAACCGTCGATCTGTCTACGCGTGAAGGTTTATCAGCAGGCGGCGGATGTTATAAAATAGGGTTAACAGTGTGGGAGGCTTTTAGCTTCAGAATGTGAGACGACTGGGCGGAGGTGGTTTATGGTTATAGAGTAAGCGGCGGTGGTGGCTTAGGGTTACAAGCGGCGGCGGCGGGGCTTAGGGTTACGTAAGAAAGCAGGAACGCAGGCAGCAGTGAACTCGTGATATGTACGCAGTGAAGAAAGAGAGTTGGTTTATGGTTATAGAGTAAGCGGCGGCGGTGGTGGTTTAGTGTTACAAGCCGCGGCGGGGTTTAGGTTTACGTAGGAAAACAGGAACGCAAGCAGCAAAACTCGTGATATGTACGCAGGGAAGAAAGAGAGTTGGGTTATATTAGGCATTAATTTGGATTAAAGAAGGAAAAAGGAAAATATATATAAATTACCTACAATACCCCTATCCTATATATGCCACATGTTATCTTCTTCTTACATCTTACACATCTTATTTTATTTTACATCTTATTTGATCATATCCCTATATATATATATATATATATATATATATATATATATATATATATATATATATATATATATATATATATATATATATATATATATGACTTAACTAACAATGCAAAAAATATATAATATATAAATATATATTACAACTAATAACAACATATAAAAATGATGGGCTTTAAGTAAATAATGGGCTTAATGCAACAATGTTAGGTTTAAGTAAATGATGGGCTTAATCGTGTGTTAGTGTGTGTGTGTGTGTGTGTGTGTGTGTATGAAAAAGTTCATGCGAGAACCATTCTTAGTGCGAGAACCGCGAGAACCAATCTGAGCCGTCCAATTCTCCCTCCTTCAATGTCATTGCCCACCCATGAATTCCTCACATACACCCTGCCACACTCTATCCCTCCACGCTCACCATCCATGAAACTTCTCATATCCATGGAACGGCTGAGATTGGTTCTCGCGATTCTGGCACTAACAACGCTTCTCGAATGAACATTCCCCTATATATATGACTTAACTAACAATGCAAAAAATATAAAATATATAATATTACAACTAATAAAAACATGTAAAAATGACGGGCTTTAAGTAAATGATGAGTTTGATGCAATGATGGGACTACTTTTTGATGTATTGTTTTATACCGTAGGTCACCCGTCCGAGATTAATTTATTAGAAATTAATTTCGGAAAGTCCCCAATTTGGGACTGCTTTTTGATGTATTGTCTTATGTATAGGATATGAATTTGTAAAATTAAGTTACTATTTAGAAAAATACAGTATTTCCCTTTTGCTCCTACAAATATGTGTTTCATACACATATTTAGGGAGTTAAGAGAAAATGCTGTCGAATTTTTTTAAATAGTAATCAATTATATACATTCATGTATAAGACAAAACATTCAAAAAGTGGGTTAGGATGACCACCATGCTACAAACAATACATCTTATTCTATGTTTTGAGATATATAATACAAACTTCTCCATCACAAATGCAGTTATGACGATTGATAAGAGTTGGACTAGGTGTAGAACTCGTTCATCCCTTGAGTTTTTAAGCGGTTTTGACGCATTCCTTGAGAGGTGTAAGGACGTAATATCACTATGAATGTTGTAGTTTTTGTAGAAGAAAATCAATGGCAGGTGAATGTTGGGAGCAAAGAAATCAATGGATGAAAGATTATGAGTTTTGAGATGAGGAGGCGTTGGGGAAGATGGTTTAATGGTTTCTTGAGATATGGTGGTGTGAATTTGCCTAATCCTCACAAATCTTTGGATCTTTGCCATGATCATGTTCATTATTGATTACAAGACTGCAAGTAACAAAAATATATATTGAAATATATGCATAGTATGAGACTATATATACACACCAATTAATTGTCGGTGGGTTTTTTATATGTTTACCTAATTAACACGTGTTTTACTTTGAAAGGCAAACGTTTGTTTAAATTAGAAATATATTTTGTCATATCAGTTTAGTTTTTCAAAATAGATCGATATATAAATGGAAAATTCCACTTATTAAAACGATCACATGGCTTTATATTTATAGTTTGGTTAGGTAAAGATTGATGTATTAAATACATCATTAAAAAGTCAAGTTATTACCTTAATTAGCACATATTCACAAATAGATTATATTTTTAGAGTTTACCCATAAAAAACTTTAATAAAAATGTATTTTTGTTGCTAAAAATTACATTACATAATTTACGATTGTACGTAGATTATAACTAAAAGTCATATTTTATCTTTTATTAATTTATTTTCATTTTTTAGTTATTTTATAACCATTGTATTATAGTTGTTATTATTATTTAATATTTTGTTTTGTTCAATTAGAACATTCATCTTCTTTATATCTAAATCTTGAGTTAAGTATCCCTTTCATCTCAACCGTCGTCGCTACAAAAATCATAGTTGTCAGAACTTGATTTGTTTTGGTACGTGAAACGAAAACGTGATCAAGGATTTGTAATTTTTAAAATTCGATATAAGGAAAGTACTAGTAGTCTTCTTCAGAACGTTATTTTGATACGTGAAACGTTATACCATGTAATGTGATACAATATATATCATATATTACTAAAATACATGTATAATAGCATAATTAATAAAAGTACACTAAATACCAAAAGATTAATACTTCTAAGTTTATCCTTTAAAAGTCTAATACTTCGATACAAGAGTTCATACTTAACACAAAACAACTAAAATAATTTCAAAATCTAAAACAACTTTATATTTCAAATCAAAATTCAATCAAATTTCAGTATTACACGGATGTTTTTATAGATCCAGGCTTAAAGACCGGTTTTACAAAACCGGTCTTTAAAACATATTTTTAAGACCGGTTTCACTATAACCGGTCTATAAAATCATCAAAAACTACAACTCCTCCACGAAAATGCTTCCCTACCGGTCTAAAAGATCTCAAAACCGGTCTTTTTAAGTACCCCAATTTCTTCCGCCGGTCTTTATATCATAATCGGTCTTTTTAAATACCCACAATATGAAGACCGGTTATAAACCGGTCTATTTAAATACTACATAGTTAGTGCTACGTACATATGGATAAGAATTATCTCCTAATATTAATAAAAACCTTATCCCTTTGAAAAAAAAAATGGTAACCTGAAGCAAAACCTAGGGCTCCTAATCTCTACGTACCATAAAAAAATAGAAAATAAAAACCTTATCCCTTTGGATAATTTTTTTTTTTTTTTGAAAAGCTTTGGATAATTATAATTATGGATAATAATTATCTCCTAATATTAATGCTACGTACATAATTATCACTTTGGATAATTATAGTTGTTATTATCTCCTAGCATTAGATGATATTAGAGATATGTAATCCCAAATAAGATATTTGTATTTTTTATAATTATCTCTTATGTATTGTAGTCCTATATATAGATGATCATATCAATGTATAATTATTTTTTTCTCTCCATTATTTTTTTCTTGTTCTCTATAATTTACAATACGTTATCAGCACAAAAGCTTTAAGAATAACAACGAACGAGAAGCACACATACGAGATCGGCAACCGACGGAAAATACGAATCGAGCTTGTTTGATGTTCCGATCACCACTTGAGGTAATTAATTGATTTCCTTTACATTGATTATGTATAATTCGGATCTTACATATAAGAATGATCGATGGAATAATAATAAATATTATTAATAATATATACTAGTGGTAGATGCTATTTCCTATGATAGCATGCAATTCATGTAGCAATTTAAGAAATTAAAACCAATTATCTGTCAACATGGTCTCATTGGTTTTATTATTAATTCTCTTACTTCAAATGATACACAAATATATGCTAATGCATTGATTTTTAATATATAAAATTTGAATTACTAGAAAAAATATATTTAATTTTTGCTATCAAAGTTCTAAATTATAAATTTCATTCTTTTAGATGGGATATGAAACAGTTAATAAGCTACTACCTAAAATCAAATTAATTTGTTTCCTGCTATCTATCGAGCGATTTGTTTAACGATAATTTATAGTTTTGAAATTAAATATTTATATAGTTTGAATTATACTAAGTTTTCTTAAAATCAATATATATTAATTGTTTATATTAAATTTGTTACCGTCTTTCTTGTTACCGTCTTTTTTGTTGGAACTATATCTTTATAAGATTTGATTTATCATATATATATTTGAAAATCTTCTTGAGTACATCAATTTTGGCAGGTGTTATGTATAAATTCATGTGAATCATATTTCATATTAAGTACGTGTTTATGTAAAGATTTCAAACTGTGCATCAGATTTCATATTGAGGTTTTTTAATTATACTATTGACTGGGGAGTTAATAAACGTAATTTCAAGAGATAAATAGTAATTTTAGGAGCTGTGAGATTTTTTTTATTCCAGATTTGTCCTTAAACCTTAAGTAATTAACAGTTTACATACATTAATTTTGACTAATTTTTTATTGACTTTTGATAAGATCCAATGATAAATGATTGAAATAAATTAAAAATGACATATGGCATAATCAGTCAGCATTGGGTTTTGTATGTCATTTAAAAAAAAACATAAGAGCGGTATATATTTTCGACTCTATCAACAAAGCCGGTGCAAAACCAGAGAAGCAATACAAGTTTACGGAATGTCTGATCGAGTAAATATCATCTATATTGTTAAATCATTAACTTTAGAGTTTTCACTAACATTTATTTTTTAGGGTGCTTGGTAGCGGCGTAACATGGAAACTCCTTAAGGTAAACTTGTATTATATAAAATCTCATCGATATATGTTTATGTTTATGTTTTATGTTTATTTGTTCTTTTAAAAACCAGTGCAATAAACAAAATGCTGGTTGAGAATGTGGATATTACACTATGAAGTTTTTATATGATTTTGTCACGAAATACATGCATGATTTCCCTGCAAAAGTAAGTATTGTTACTTTTAGAAAATTTTAATGTTATATTACAAAAAGTTCATTGATTGAAGTATATATTTTCTACATTAGAATCCTTGGACGAGTACGAAAGCTTTTACCCCAGAAGAATTAAATGAAGTTGTTAGTATATGGCACACAACATGTGATATCGATGATCAGGTATGCTAAATTATTTGATTTATTTGCGTAGATGTTTAAAAATATATCTTTTCTTCTTTTGTATACCCTTGAATATGCATGCGTTTTTTCTTACATACTGACTTGTTCACCGGAACTTTGCTATTTTAGATATGAGTAATAGCTGCTTGGAACTTGGGTGAAGTCCATATAAATAAAAGTATGTTAAAATATTTCTATTTATTTTCTTTCTTCTTGTTAATGTCTGTTATGGTTCGTTGCATAAAAAACAACTTTTTTTGCAGGTATATATTTCATGGAGTCAAATTTTGTTTGCTATTAACAAGGGCTAGTTAGAATTTTGGGCATACATTTACATACTTGTGCAGAGACTTAAGTTATGGATGTAAGTTGTAATGAAGTTTATAGATTATGGAAGCTATGTGATAGATATTTCCTGGCAATTTTATTTTATATTGTTCTTCATTTCTTGGGCCTGACTTAGGTGCCATTGCTCTTGTTATATGTACTTTGTTTTGTTTTGGTAAGGTAATAAAGGTAGCAGGTATTGTTTTCAAAAAAAAGGTAGTTAATTACATACAGTAGTTTTCTATATATAATGATTTTTTTTTAAAAACTGTTGTATAAAAAGACCGGTTTTAGTTTTTTTGGTCTATATAATACCATTGGTATTATAGGGTCAATATAATACCATAAAGAGAGGTTGAAAACCGGTCTTTTAAAGTGAAGGAAAACAGGTCTCACGCAAAACCGGTCTTTTTGACCGTATAAACCGGTCTAAAAAACTTTCCTTGTAGTAGTATTTACTTTTTCCTTTGCAAATTTATATTTGAATTCTTAATTAACTATAAATTTCAACACCCTCAATTTGGTGTTGTCTAATTGCACAAAGAAACTAAACCATTCTTTAATATCGTAGCATTAAAAGAAACCCTATTCATTAGCTTACTGAATAGCATGCTTTTATAAGAAACACCTTAAGAAAACAATATACTAATAATTAATAGGGAATTTTAAGCATAAACGTCTTTCACTACCTAACTATTCATTACAAAGAATCAGTTACTTTCACAAATCGGAGAGCATCAATTACTTACACATTAGCACTTTACTAGGTCCTAAATTGTGTTCAATATATTCTAGTGAAGTTTAATATTATATATGACATTAGTGATAGTTTAGGGTAACTTTTGTAAATACCCAAGGGGTATAAATACAAGTTTGTAAACCCTAATTCAACAAGCAATTCATATTACGTTTCTATGTTCTCGGTTCTCTCTATCGACAAACCTCAAAACCGAGTGTACTTCGCTATGTGTACTTCGCTAAGTGAACTTCGCTACCTCACTTATCAACTAAACTTCGCTACCTCACTTCGCAAAGTATACTTCACTAACGATACCTTCACTTCGCTAGCTGCTTTAGCCAACCTTACCTAGCCAACCTTATTTCACCAACATAGCCAACCATACTTCGCCAACTGTTCCTAGCCAACTTACTTATCCAACCTTATTTAGCCAACCTTACTTAACCAACCTCATCTAGCCAACTGTACCTAGCCAACCGTACTTAACCAACCTCACCTAGCCAACCTCACCTAATCAACCGTGCTTAGCCAACCTTATCTAGCCAACCTTACTTAGCCATTGTGAACATTCACCTTAATTTTCACTCAAATATCCGAGTTTTCAAGTATCAACATTTTGTTCATGATGGCGACTACTGAAAGTGATCATCGTTCTTCATCTGGTTGTGAGGTTAGTACTACTAATTCTCAATTCATTGACATGATTCATGCTTTGCAAAATCGGATTTCACAATTAGAAAAAGATAAAGCTCATTGTAAAGTTTTAGAGGCTAGATTAGACAACAATTACAATGAGTTAGTTCAATGCAATCAAGAACTATCATCAGCAAATGATCAGCTGTCTTATGTACAAAGTAAGTTGAATCTTTGTGAAGAAAAGGTTGAATATCTCACTGAAGTCAACTCTAAAATTACTGTCAAATTAAGGGATGCAGAAATTCAATGTAAAGATTATGATGCTGAGAATGATCATTATGTCAAAGAAAGAACCCAACTGTATACAAAAGTTAAAGAACTGGAAGATAATCTTTGTAAATGTGGTCAATCAGTGCAGACTATATTTTTGAATCAACTAAAAGACACTAAATTTTACGATGTAAAAGCAGGTCTAGGTTTTGAAATGCAAAGAATTTATCTAAAGTTTGTCGTGCTCAATTTTATGAATTTGACTTTATGGGTTGGGGTTTTATTGATTTAATGAGAAAAATAGTGTTCATTCATTTTGGAAAGAGAGTTTAAGAGAGAAGTTAAAAAATATCTAGAGAGCTGAGAGTGAGAGAAAGTATCAAAAGAAATAAAAGATACTCAGTAAACAGTGTCAATCTTGGTAGCCACATCTACTACAAGTTTTATACTGGTATTAAAGAAGACATCATGGACCCAGTGATGCAATGCACTTACCCCACCCAGCTACTTAATTATCTCTTAAAAGATAATTGTTTCAACTTTACACGGAGATTTTTCACATACGCTATTGACATCTCACTCGGAGATTGTTGATATTGAAAATAAGAGGACAACTACTCCGGTCCTCGACTTCTTTCGTGCACATATTGAGTCTAGAGCCAATTTCTATATCATTCTTGTTCTAGGACAATTATGGAATCATTTGTCTGTCTTTGTGACGGTGCCGGAACATCTTGAGTAATATCTTTATGATATTTACAATGATAGATGAAAATCCTACCAGTGCTAACATCATGCCAACGCTGAACGTATGTCACTTAGTTTATCTAAACTGACGTGTTAACAGGAAATCTATGTGATCCCGTTGTTATAACGGATACGTTAATTGCCATATCATTCTAATAGAATCATGCCAATATGAAGCTGATTGTTGTTTACATGTGCATGATGATCATGATGGATCTTGACCATCATGAAGGGGAGAATCATCTTACAAAGTTGAGGATGAAAAGAAGATGAGATAATTCACACGTTAAGCGGGAGTTAATACATCAAGTGCAGTGTGTCTTTTCAGCTGTTTCTTACATTTTAGGGAGATGAGATCTTTACTTCCTAAAAAGGCAAAACAAGGACTGCTGACAGAGTTTCAAAGAAAAGAAGACAACTGTTTACAAATTTAAAAGGGAGCAATGTTCTGAAAAAAATTCAGATTTTAGTCTTAAAGATCTTGAGCTACTTTCGAGGGGGAGCAAATTTTGTTTGAAGGATAATTCAAAGGTGCTGATACAGCCAACACAACCCTCGAGCAACATCGATCTGTGCATGATTAAGAAAGATTATTCTCGTGTAATGCTCAAGACTGTTCCCGTGAAGACAAAAGAGATGATTATGGTTGTAAATTCTGATAAGCATGTGGCTTCTACTGCAGTCTCTTATAAACAACCTGATCACTGCTAGCGAGTCTTTGAAGATCTCATGAAGACTCAAAATTTCAAAGAACGATCTCCTAAACGTTGAATGCAGAAAGAAAAAGAATCTCTGCATATTCTCAATGGGGAAGATTGTTTTGATGCTTAAAAAGTTTATTTTTGTTTATTATGCTTAATTGTAAATTGAACACAAATGGGAAGATTGTTAAGTCCTAAATTGTGTTCAATATATTCTAGTGAAGTTTAATATTATATATGACATTAGTAATAGTTTAGGGTAGCTTTTGTAAATACCCACGGGTTATAAATACAAGTTTGTAAACCCTAATTCAACAAGCAATTCATATTACGTTTCTATGTTCTCGGTTCTCTCTATCGACAAACCTCAAAACCGAGTTCATCATTTTGTTGATTGCTTTGATTCTTTATTTGATACTTGATAAGGTTGGGTCCTACACCCTCAATTCAAAAAAAATATTTAGCATATAAAACTTTAGAAAAGAAGAAGAGTCAATTATTATCTATCTCAGAGATGAACGTGCCACGCAACAGATGTAAGACCTCGCAACAATTTAATAAGCAAAAGACTGAAAGAGAAAGTGAGATTAAGAGGTTCAGAAGTACGAGGAGTCAAATACATAGACTGTTAAGTGTGATTTGGAATAATCAATGGTACTATATTGAAACTATAATCTAATTAAGGAGGAGCTTAACGTGAATTCTACAATGTCGGATCTTGGTTTGATGATCAAGATGGTTCATGGCGTGGAACATGGCCGAGTGCATGACAAGGAGTAGGGTTTTGGAGTTGAGTCTTAATCAAGGGGTGCTCGGTGTGGAGCATGGCGCGCTCCACGGCATAGAGTCATCTGAAATAGATCCAAGTTGTTTGTAGTGCAGATTTCGTTTGGTGGCCCATTTATTATAATTAGGTTTTTTAGTTTTGTTATAAATATCGTAGCTAGGTTAATTCAACCAATGCACCTCAAGGTGACATCTTGTAAATATTTTTAGCCATATAATAGAGAAGTACATAGTTCCTACCCGTGAACGTCGGTCGTGACCCTCACAACCGAACCACGTTAATTCTTTGTGTTTGTAATCTTTCTATTGTTATCCGCAATTTAACATGTTCTTGTTAAGGTTTCAAGCTTGGTCCTTACGGTAGTGATTTGATTCTTACAAGTGGTATAAAAAGCAAGATTATCTTGACTGGTATATTGTTGATTGAAGATCTCTCACAAAAGCATGATTTGAGGTTTTGCTGGATGAGTGCTCTTTTGGCTCAACAAGGTTCCATGACGGTGTTAGAAAAAGAACATAAAAATCTAAGGGATATGGGGGAGAATGGAAAGAAAACGTTATGGAAAAAATAGGTTGTGGAATTTTACTGTGGTTGACTGATGAGGTGTTATCATAGGAGGTGGATTAACGGTTGTTTGTCCGTGGGAGAAAAAGGTGGGTGATAAGCTTTAATAGATGTAGTGTTTGTTTCTCCGGATGTTAGAAGGTTTGAATTTGATGTCCTTGAAGTACGAAATTGATCGGACGAAGTCAAGGCATCACAGATGGAGTTGGTCTCCAAGAAAATCGCGTGATGGAGTTTTGAACTTCCTGGCTCGTACGAGGAGGTAGTCCCTTTTGAGAGGTTGGCAAGAAAGATATGATTCTTTGATTATCTTGGTTGACGGTTGAAGAGAGTTCAAGTCAAGGGGGACGTGACAACCCTAAAAAAAATAACATATTCAACATATTATATTAAACAAACCATACACCTGTATAGTTATAATACACACATAACTTAGTTAAGTAACAGTTGTTTGCACAATTACTTTATTAAACATTGTTTCATAAAAAGAGGGAGTCATCTCTACTTCAAACAGCTGGAGCCTTTCGTGTACCTGAAAAATTATATAAGAGATCTAATAAGCTTTCACTTAGTGACATATCTAATCAGCTAAACTATACAAGTAAGCATGTATGATCCAACACATTCCCATGTAAGGTCCAATAACGAATATTGGACCCCCTAACCATGTACCTTGTACCAAGCTAACCCTAAATGCTCTACGAGCACATACTCAACACGTTGGATCAAAGCATCGTCACATAGATACACATATTACATATACAATAAAGAGATTAAGCATACTCACCTCAGCATTAAGTATGGTTTAAAAAACAACTCAAATATCGTTTATTAAATCACTGTATAAGTCACCAAAATTAACCTACGAATAATATACAAGTAATATATATTGTATGTAGATTTCTAAACGTTTATAGGCAAGGCACACCATAGGCATGAATGTGCCTTCAGAAAGACATGGTTGTGCCTTATTAAAGCATGGTTATGTCTTTCAAAAGGCACACCCGTGCCTTTCTTAGGTATGCTCATGCCTTTCATAGGCACCCCCGTGCCTTTCCCCAAGCACGCCCGTGCCTTTCCCTAGGCACGCCCATGCCTCTCTTAGGATCACCCGTGTCTTAGTTAAAATGCACGGGGAGTATTTATGAACTTGAGTTGGCACAAGACGATAGGCACGCCCGTACCTTTTAGGCATGCCATGCCTTCCCAAATCAACACCAAATTGACTAGAACAACTGGACTTTTTGACCAAAAACTCAACAGACTTAAAATAAACATTTCCCAGCTCTCCAAAATACCTTTAAACCGTTCCAAAACACTTAAACAACCAAATAAACAACAACTCATGAATCTTGATCATTAAATCTCAAAAACACCCATTCGTAGTTGGATTAACTCACCCATTCATAGTAGGAAAAAACATAAACATGTAAGTTTGTTAAGCGATTCACATTATAACTATTTAGTATTTATTATCTCTACACTCGAGAATTTTTCGACAAATTAAAAAAATGACTCTGATAGAACTATTCTAATATCGAAAAATCAATAGCAATAAGAAAGTCATGAAAATACATTTGTAATTATATTAAATATTATATATTAAAATGTTTTAAAAGAAAATTAAATAATATATAACTTTTTATTATAATAATAAAAATAAGTAACAATAAAAATGAAAAAAATATCTGCATGACAAAATTAAGGCAAGCAAGCAAAGAACAAATGAAGATGAAAATATATTACAAATATATGCATGGCAAACATGTAATATCGCGCCTGAGAAAAAATTAAATGAAGGAAAGAAAATCTACATCGAGGAGGAGTCGAAACCTTGACATAAGGGTTAAGGGTAAGCCTCAACCAATCCACCAGATAGGAGTTTGTTATTTTATGCAGCTTCTAAATATATAACAAATATCAATAAGGTTACTGTTCATTTCTAATTGCTATATAGACAAAAGTTCATGCGAGAACCGTTGTTAGCGCGAGAACCGCGAGAACCAATCTAAGCCGTCCAATTCCCCATCCTTCAATGTCGTTGCCCACCCATGAATTCTTCATATGCACCCTGCCACACCCTATCCCTCCACGCTCTCCATCCATGATACTTCCCATATCTAAGGAACGGCTAAGATTGGTTATCGCGGTTCTCGCACTAACAACGGTTCTCGCATGAACCCTCCCCTTGCTATATAACATAAATTCTTGACTATTTCCACCCCTATATTTTATTTAACACATATCAACGTATAAGTACATATTGTATTTCTAATAATCGAATACTAACTAAAAACATATATTTCAAACTTTGAGGCGTTAATGGAGCGATTGTTAGGTGTGACTTAAAATTAGTGGGACAATATTGAACCTATAGTATAATTAAGGGGGAGATTAACGTGAAGTCTACGATGTCGAATCTTAGCTTGATCAAGATGGTTAACATGGGGAAGATGGTTCACGGTGTTGAGGATGGGTGCTCGGCATGGATCACGGCTCCACAACATGGAGCCACATCAAACAGATCTAAGTTGTTTTTGGTGCAGATTTTATTCGGTGGCCCATTTATTAGCATTTCTAGTTTTGTTATAAATATTGTAGCTAGGTTTCATTCAACCTATGCACCTTAAGGTGACATTTTGTAAATACCTTTAGTTATATAATAAAGGAGTCTTGTTCTTGCCCGTGGACATAGGTCGTGACCCTAGCGACCGAACTACATTAATTCTTGGCGTTTGTTTATCGTTTAATTGTTATCCGCATGTTCTAATGTGTTCTTGTTAAGGTTTCATGTGACTTATGGGATTTGACACAATATTTCTATCTTGTGAGTTGTGATATATATTTGGACATATTGGATTCAAAATCTTCTATATACGTAAGTTACATATTACGTTCAAACCACACCAAACTAAAATAGAGGGGAGGGGGGAATGATCAATACTTTTACATGCAAATTGAAAAATATGTAAGAAAGAATGGAAGATTGGCAAGCTTATTTTTTTCTTGTGCATGTTTTATTGTTTATAAAGTAGCATGAACTTTGTGTTCTTTGGAAGACTATATCAGCATTGTTTGTTAGAATGCATACATAGTCTTCAAGCTTATGATGACATTGAAGTTATTTTTGAAGTGAGTGAGTTTAAGCACACTATGAAATTGAAGAATAATTAATGAGAATTAATTATAAAAGGTGACTTTGATTGGATGATGCATGCTCATCACATGAAATCTTTGTTCGTTTAATTAAATGAACATACACGAACAAAGACATCGTTCGTTCTTCCGGAACGTTCGTTTATGTTTGTTTACATGTATGTATGTCCATATCTATATCAATATCTATATACACACACATATACATACTCTCTCTAACACACACACACACACACACACACACAGATATATATATATATATATATATATATATATATATGTTAGTGTTTGTTTATATTTAATAATGTTGGGTTTATAATATTTGTATATGTTCGTTCGTTTGTGTTCGGATAAAGTTCAATGAACGAACATGAAAAGTTAAACGAACGAACATAAACACAAACATTTGTTCGTTTATCCGTTCATGTTCGTTTATTTGTTAGGCTATATAGTTAAACGAATGCACATGAATTGAACAAGCTCCCGTTCATGTTTGTTCAGTTCATTTACAACCCTAGTCACAAATGCTTAATGTAGCAGGTCATGTTTTATGGCCAAAATATGATTGTACCAGATTAATGTAGTAGTCAATAAACATTAGTTCATTTCAAATTCATGAACAAGGTACAACATCATGAAGAACAACCACATTAAAGAACCTAAACTCAAACACATAACAACTACTAATACAAGCAAAACAAAAACAAAAGTTTCATAAAGTTTCAATGTTGATTTTACCTTGATAAATTCCTCCTTCACTATAGCAGCTTCAAATTTTAACTTTTCAAGATTTTCAGTAGCATTATTGACTTTTTTGGACTTCCAACACCGCAGTCTATATTATGAATAGATTACCTGCAATGGTTTTACAAAATAAATCGCCTTTTCAAGTACTCTTTGACCAAACTCCCACTTATGATAATTTTTGTCCCTTTGGTTGCCGTTTCTATCCTTATCTACGGGATTATGCGATCAACGAGCTTGCTCCACGAAGCCTCCCGTGTATTTTTCTTTGTTACTCTACACATTACAAAGGTTACCAGTGCCTTGATCCAACAACGTCTCGCATATACATTACTCGACACGCTAAATTTGATGAGTATAATTTTTCATCTTCAGATGATACAACTCAGTCGCAACTCTCATTATTACACTTGACATGTTTTTTTTATGCTGCTCCTTGTTCCCCTTTGCTGGCTACCACATGCCAATTATCTCAAACAGATAATCAGCCAACTTACTCTAACACACACGCTTGTGGGCTTTGTGATGAATATGAGCCGTCTCCATACACTTCTATTCCAGCAGAAGCCTCTTAGGTCCCATTTCTTCAGCACCACCACCTGCATCATTTCAACCTACGGGTCCGCCGGATCCATCATCAACTAATAATGACAATCCCACGTGCCCGGTGGTAGATGTCTTTCCTCCACCATTAGGTCATCCTATGACAACTCGATCTAAATTCAGAATTTTTAAGCCTAAACATCGAGCCGATTTAGCCCACGCTCATACTAATGGGCTTTTCTCTGCTTTATTTGCTTCCGCCGATCCAAAGGGTTTTAAAACCACTACTAAAAACCCGAAATGGATGCATTCTATGCTCAAAGAAGTGGATGTCCTTCACTTAAATAACACTTGGATGTTAGTGCCTTGTCCGAAAGATCATAATGTGGTTGGTTGCAAATGGTTGTTTCGTACCAAGTATCATGAAGATGGTTCCATTGAACGACATAAAGCTCGCCTAGTTGCTCAAGGTTTCAGTCAAATTCCCGGTATGGATTACTCGCAAACCTTTAGCCATGTGGTTAAAGCCTCAATGGTTCGCATTGTTTCATCATTGGCAGTTATTAACAACTGAAAACTGCATCAACTAGATGTTAATAATGCTTTCCTGCATGGAAACTTGGGTGAAGTTGTGTACATGAAACAACCACCTAGATTACCCACATTTTTCTCATCATGTATGCCGGCTCAACAAAGCCCTATATGGCCTTAAACAAGCTCCGCGAGCTTGGTTTCATCGTCTGAGTACTTTTCTTCTCGACAATGGTTTTGTTTGCAGTTGTGCGTTTGTTCAAACGGGATTCTTGCATTATGTACCTTCTTGTCTATGTTGATGATTTAATTTTAACACGCAATTAAGATCAGGTTTTTCGCTCTTTTATCACTAAATTACATAATGAGTTTGCTATTGAGGATTTAGGCAAACTGAATTATTTTGTTGGTCTCGAGGTCACGTATACAAATGATGGTAGTATAGTTCTCACGCAGTCCAAATATGCTCATGATATTCTTGATGGCACAGCTCTTCTTGATTCCAAACCGGTCACCACGCCTCTTACCTCATCTGCTACATTTATAACTAGTGGGGATTTATTTGTTGATCCCACTCATTATCAGTCTCTTGTCGGTGCCCTTCAATATTTGACCATTACAAGATCTGACATTTCATATGTTGTCAACCAGGTCAGCCTGTTTCTTCAAGCACCTATTGTCTCTCATTATCAATGTGTGAAGCGGATTCTCAAATATGTTAAAGGCACTATGTCCTTTGCTCTCACATTTTCTCGTCCAACGACCAATGCCATCGTGTGTTATTCTAATGTAGACTGGGCTCTTTGTCTTGAGACACGTCGATCAACATATGGCTATTCGTTCTTCCTGGATGGAAATCTTGTTTCTTGGAGTGCTAAGAAACAACCTACAATATCTCGATCTAGCTTTGAATCCGAATATTGTGCTATGGCAAATACTACAGCTGAAATTATACGGATCACTCCGTTATTGCGAGAACTTCATGCTTTACCAGTTTACCTCCTGCCCGGCCGACTCTCTTATGCGATAACCATAGTGCCCTCTTCTTAATGCAAAATCCGGTGTCCCCCAAAAGAGCCAAGCATATTGATCTTGACTATCATTTCATTCGGGAACTTGTTTCTTCGGCAAACTTAATACTAAATTTGTGCCATCCAAGCTTCAAGTGGTTGACATTTTCACAAAGAGCCTTCCTCGATTGTCATCGGCTTGAGTATTTAAGGGGTCTTATTCGCATTGGACCGCCATCGCTTCGCTTGAGGAGAGATATTAAACATACTTGACTCGTTTACTTTCTTATTTATTGTATTGTGGTTGCTAGTTGTACTTCCATCAGTCTTATGGGATTGTATTGTAAATTATTATTTTATATATAGCATTCCTCACCTCCATAATTGAGGAGGTGAGTTGAATATTCCATTACATGGTCATCCTTCCGATCTCCGATAAGACCATCGAGAGCAACTTAGCAAAGGAGGACAAGTCAAAATTTTGTGGATTTTATGTAAATTATGAGCATGACATACACACACTATAAGCTAAAAGCAAGGAATTAAAATTGTGGTGAAATTTACATATATTATATAACATGAAACAATTACTTCATATATTAACAAAAAAACCAAAAAAAGAAAGAAAAAAAAAAGAAATCATAAAATGATGTATGTAAATCCTCTCATCACTCTCACTCTCTATATGAAAAAAGAAAATAAGATCATAAAATAAAATAAAAAACAGAAAACCAAAAGCATGATTTCAGTTGACTACTTCCTGTTCCCAGTTTTCCTTTTAAATTCTGCAGGGGCTAACTGCCTTCCACCTCGCTGTGGAGCCACATTTGTCGATTTACGTGATGGGGAAGGCCCTAGGTTTGAAATCATCGTTCTGCTGCTTTAATGAGTCAAACAAACCATAAGATTCAGACACTTATAAACATTTGTGGCTAACATAACAGGAAATTGCATATAAAGCTAACAAACATTGGTTACATAATATTTTAGGCAACTTACTTCTTTCAGATCCAATAAAACCATCGTAGTTTCCGAAAAAAAAAACAACTTAACATAAACTAAGTTTCAAAAATCTTTTGATCATGTTGGTTTTTTTTATATCTTAACGTCTATAAACTGTTTATCTTATGTAACTTAAAGTAGAACGAAATTTGAGGTTTTTTTTGGACTTAAAATTAGTTGGATACCGAGAACAAATAACAGATATACAAGGTTATACCTTAGTTCCGTGTTCCTTGATGACTTTGCATTTGTGTTATTTAGTTTTGACATAGTCCCATTGGTCAAACTTGGAAGTTTCGAATGATTGTATTGCCAGAGTAGATCTGGCTCAGACGAGTCACTCGTGGCAGCATCAAGTTCATCAAGATCATCAGTGGTAGCAACATCAAACCCATTTCCAGTTGGGAATATGTTATAAGATTGTTCCGGGAGATATTTTTGGTAAATGGAATCAGACATTCGGGAATTGTCGGGTTCCCAACATCCTCGTGTGGTCCCACGTGCTCCGTCTTGTTTGTTTACCATCACTTTATCTACCCAGTCACCCGACCCAATTTCTCTATCATCTTCATCATACATCTCACCAGGGCTGCTTACTGGAGGCCAAGGAGGTGAATTTCCTAACAGCTCATCTAAATCAATGCTTTGTGTCTTTTGCCTTGATCTATATTTTTTACTCACCTTCAATCATAGACAAAATGTCATTCTCATTCTAATGAAATACAGGATAATGTAAGCATACGCCACCCTAGTATTCAAATGATTACACCAAAGCCTGGTACATAAAAGATCAAAAAACATTACATACCATCCAAGTATAATTTTAGTTTCAGTTACGCTAATTTCGTGTAAAAACTTGCTAAATTTTTGTAGAATGAAAAAAGTGCTTTTGAATCTACTCAAAAGAGTTAACTCTAGATGGGTGGCCAACACATATTTGAGTAGATTTAGGAACATTTTTATCCTTTTATAACTCTAGATACGATGATAGTTTTAAATTTAGGGGAATTTTGTCATCTTATAACTTTTTGCGCCAAAATTGACATAAACGAAACCAAATTGATACTCGTACAGCCGCGTGTCTTTAGTGCAATCTTATTGAATAGGTAAGTAGCCTATATATATAATGTCCAATGAGAGAAAGATATCTATAATGCATGAGAGAGAGCGAGAGAGAGAGAGACTTGGAGTTAATACCTCAAGGTTGCCTATTTCTCCTGTTGGTTTCCTTCGACCCTGAACGTGTTCATGTTCCCCTTCTTTTCGTGCTAAAGCCGCCTTTAAATTGGCAATCTGACCAAAGCAGGTGTGATTTTTAATTTTTAAAATACAAATAATTTTCAAGGATAGTTGCAGATCTAGAGGGATATGGTGGTACCTGTTCTTTGAGGTCTTTCACATCTGAAGTGTCTTTATTTACTCGTGCAGCACCAAGTTCAACAGTGGCAACTCGTTCTGCAAACTTAAGTGTACTAAGTGTTTCTCCGACAGCATCCAGCTCAGGGCTAATGTGAACAAACATAAGAGTCTTTGCCTGGCCACCTAAAATACAATATTGCATGCACAGACGTTTTAGTATGTGGATTAAAGGAGGAAATAAAAATTAATATGCATTTAATATGGCTTACCAAGTGAATCTTGGAGTAATTGTGTGAGTTTACTGTTTCTGTAAGGGACGTGTGCATTCTTTTGTGCAAGGGAAGAAATAACATCTCCTAAAGCCGATAAAGATTTATTTATATGTTGTGCCTCTTTTAATCGATCTCCAGTTACTTCAGATTTATCCACACGCTCACTCCCTGCAAGATCAACTAAATGCATACAACCACGAAGAACAGCTCCTGATGTCAAATCCCTCCCTTGGACATGCACAGTCAAACAACTGCATTTATAAAAATTCAAACCGTCACACTAAACCAATATATCTACGTGTTAATTCCATTAAGAGGTAGTAAACTTTGATCAAATTTTATTATGGGTAGTAGCTAAAAAGATGTATGCAAACAGCTTAACAAATTAAAAGGTTTAGAAAATTGCTTTTTATCACGGTAATTAAGGAAAACTTTGTTATCTGAAATAGAAATTTGGCCAAAGTTCATTTCTTTTCTACAAGAAATTCTTGGAGTACTTATCAAACCTGTGAGAGCGACTACTGCGGTCATTGAGAGCAGTTGCACCAACAGCCCGATTTCTTTGCCCAAGGTTCATCAGATCGATAACATCATATGTGGATGAAACATGAACCAAGCTAGCTTCTGGGACGTTGAATCCGTTTTGTGAATTGTTACGAATCTCTAATGTAATAACCAATTAAGGAAATCTAAGTAAAATTGAATTTGGAGAAAGAAACGTTATAGTTAAAAAGTAGAAAAAAGGATATCTTTTTGTTAAGCCCTCAGTAGTGAGAAGATCCCGCACTTGTTCATTATATATCTCAATCATCTGTACAGAAACATCATACTGAAGAGTTCCCTTTCTCTCCTCTGCCAGAAGAAACAAATCATTCAACGCCCTGTAATTAACTCCTTGACTATTCTCAGTAAGATCTTTCGGCCCACTCTGCATGAAGAAACTCGGTGTTAATTGTTGGTTAATATACAATGTAGTTTATTTAGAGAAATCATTACCATTGTATGTGTTTTTCCAGATCCAGTCTGGCCATATGCAAAGATACAAACATTGTAACCATCAAGAACAGAGCGAATAAGGGGTCGAGTATCTTCAAAGACTTCCCCTACCAATCATAAGTTATGGAAAGATAATTAAAATTCATAAGTAACGTTTTACAAATTTAAATTTTCTTTTTTGAAAAAAAAACTAACCCTGGGTTGCTGAGGGCCCAAAAACTTTGTTGAAGTTAAATGATCTACGTCCTTTTCCATACTTCGGTGGGGTGTTAATGGTAATTGTTCCTTCCTCAATGCAATCCACGGTATTTGTAAAGTTTGATTGTCTTCCTAAAAAGGGTCTCACCCGACAATAAACTCTAATATTTCCTGATACGAGAAAACAAATTAGTAAAAATATTGTTTTGAAGCTAAACACTGGCTCACAGAACAAAAAAACCAAAAGGTGATGACACTTTTAGGAAACCTTTAAGATCTTGTACTTGATTATATAGCTTCCGGTTTTCCTCGAGAACTCTATGATATCCTGAAGCAGCATGAGCTAGACCAAAAATATGTTGACCTACAAACAGGATTAATGAAAATAATTTGTTTCAGAAATGACAAAAGCATAGAAAGATGAAAACAAAAAGAAATCATATTTTTTAAAACTACCGAGATTCTTAATATCTTCATGGAATTTCATTTGCATAAACTGCATCCCAGCTTTTGTGGTTGACAGAGTTTGCCTCAATGACTGAAAACCCAATCTATCAGTATAAGGAGCATAATTTTTAAAAATGAAAATCACTTCATAATGGAGAATACCTTGATATCTTCTTGCTGTGTATCCAAAGCCATTTGATGTCTTATGTGTTTTCTTTTTATTTCTTCTTCAAGAATGGAATTCTTATTAGGTATTTTATCTTTCATCATCATTGCAGGTTTTTTGTCTTCTACCTTTAATAATATAGAGATAGAAATGTTAAAAGATATAACATATTAATTATTGCATATGAAATGGTATTACCATTGTTAAAACAGCAAAAACAAAAATATAAATAAATAAATGTTACCTTAATGTCAGAAGAGGTGTGTTTCAGAAAGGTTCTGTTTCCACTAAATATAGGAGAATCCTTGGGAACAGGTTTTTGCTGTCAAACAGAAGAAATTAAAATGGCAATTAAATATCATGCCTAAACCAACTTGAAAGTTTATATGTAATCAAGAGATTACCAATTCAACTTGACTTGCAATACGATGTTCAAACTCTTCCATGACCTTGCTCAGCAAGGACTCTAGTAGCTGCACAAACAGAAATGGCCTCAAATATTGTATTATCACACTAGAGAAGAAAGACATACAATAAGGAAATGTTTCTGAAATTAGTTAGTGTGATACACAAATTCATACTTACCATGGGAACCTCATCAGGTTTTTTATCCAACAAAACTGCATGAACAAGTGTACTTAAGGATGAATTATGCTGCATAGAAGAATATCACAAGAATCAAGATAGATAACCAAAAGAAGAGAGCACCAGATGCATTTTAGCATTCATTTTATACTGACATATGTAACATATCTCTTTTAACCATTTAATGCAACATACTTTCCATTTCTTACAAAAACATGCAGTTTATAACCAATTAATGCAAGATAGTTCCAATTTTTAATCATTTAATGCATTTATCATTTTCTGTAATCTTTCAAAGCAACATGCTTGCCTTTTATTATCATTTACAGCAACAGACTGCTTACTTAAACAAGAAAAGGTGATCTAAATGATTAAAATAAGTATATCATGTATGTCAGTAAAAAGTGAATAGTAGTAGTTTATTAGGGACTAGGTCAATAGGAGGAAGTAGAAAAGGTAGTTTTTACCTACCATTTTGTAATTATCAGTTTCTGAAGATTGAACATTCATTTTTGACAGAGAATATGTGAATGGGTCTGAGTTTTTGCGAACAATGTGTTTGCTAGGTGTGCTTGGTTTCACAGTTCCCCCAAATTTCCAAGTCCCATTGCCACCTGTTTGTTTCCACTCACTGTAGGATTTAAGTGCCAACACACAATGCACAATTCTTGAAGAATTTCCTCCCTGAAAATTTTGTAATGCTGTTATTTTCCATGAAAATGAGTATAATAAACACATATATGTTTCTACAACAAAGCACTCACTTGTTCTAAATCAGATGCCTCAAAGGTAGGAAGCCCCATTTGCTGAACAGCTACTAGAAAGTTCCTCACATTCTCAAAGTATTGATATGCAGATAAAGCAGCCCCATCAGGAACAGCAGCAGAATCACATGAACTTTCAACCACCTGATCAGATTAAATCACAACCACAATCAAATTAATAGATCAAACTTAAGAAACAATAATTAATAACGAGATTGTTGCAAGTGTAAAATTGTTCACCTTATTAACTGCTCCTGGATGAACTTTATTAATCACATTGCATAGAATTAATCCACTTCTTAAACCAAGCCTAAATTCTTCCTCAGAAGGCTCTGCAGGCAAATCCTTCGCTCCAACAACTCCTACCATTTTTCTCAGCCAAGCCGCACCTTCATATCTTCTCGTTGCTACACATATTTCCAAATTTCAGATTTACAATCAGATCATTTACTAAAAATCTAAAACTTAAAGCATTCAAAGCTACCAACCATTTCAATTCAACCAGACAAAGCAATTTCATGTTGAAAATGCACAAACATATTCTAAAATCACATAAAAAAACAATAAACATCAACAATTCAGAAATGTAGCAAGCATACCGGCTTCCTGAGCTCTACGAGAGTCCAAATCAAGACCTTGAGACCGATTAAGAACGTCCTCTACCACTGAAGCCATCGAGAAGGATAATGCAGTCTCCTCCGCCATTAGCAAGCATAAATTACGAATTTACGATATCAAAAACAGTACTGAAAGATGAAAATTCTGTAATGAAGATAACGAAACCGATCGAGAGAGAGAGAGAGAGAGACGGTTGGGGGAAGAGTTTGCTTGCTCCCTAATACAGACTACAGAGGCAGTATTAGTAATAGTATAGCGTTCGCCATCTTTGCTTTTGTTTGATAGTTTTACTATTATTATATATAGTACCACTGTACCTGTTGTAGTTAAATAAAATATTTAAGACTTTCTTAAAATCTAATAAATAAATTTGTTTGTTATAAATAAAGTATGAATTAAATTTTCATGGACCTCCCTTTTGTAATAAAACACCTCCCTGGAATTTCGGATGTTTTATTTAAACATATGAAATGTGTGTGATAATAATAATATTAATAACGAGGAATAAATTGTCACCTCAATTTTTTTCTTTGTTATGTGACACTAGTAACTATACGTACATTCATCACATTATAAATAAGCAATAAAAGCATCATGAATACCGCCTCCTTTTCTGGCGTGTAACCACTCTTATATGATTGATGACATCTTTTATCACTATAAAAGAGATCGTTAGATTTTGGAACTAAATATCAGTTAACAACTTGGATATTTCAAGAATTACATTTTCGAGATCAACTTAGCTTATTTAAACGTGTACTCTCCGATCCGCACCTTCGGACTCTTGCTATAGCTAAATATATTTCTGGTTTGTCTCAGATTAATCATAATTACAATTTGATGATATACTAATAACAGTTTTTCACATTGACAATAATAAATGTGTATATTATAATTATATTTTTATGACGTTTGATAAATAAAAAAAAATTAGAAGACGGTTAAAATTATTATGATTTAGTGGAACAACGTGATTCTCTACATCCTCGGCGTAAGGATGTGTTTTCTCCATCTAAGGAAGTCTAATTTTTTTTTCTTTTTTTTTTTTTTTTTTTTTTTTTTTTTTTTTTTTTTTTGCTTTGTATTTGTACGGTGTGTGCATAAATATACTATGCAGTAATATATAAAAAAAAGTCATAAAGAGTGGAAGGATTATAGGCTTGATCGAGTAGTTTGCAAGTGTGCATAATTAATGTGACAAGAAAAAAATAAGAGCGAGGAAATGGACTTCTATAACTTTTCATATCTTTCCGTTATATGTAATTAAAAGATTGTTATATACTAATTATTATATACATTAATTAATGAATGATTAAACACTTCAATTTTGGGGGTCATCTTTTGTGTAGTGTATTGTAGCTTTAAGGATTTACAAGAGAAATTTCCATCCAAATACCTCAATTTCTAATTCTGCAACATTACATCGGATTTTTATTTCTATCTCTTTCATCTTTCTATGTTAACAACGCTTTTAACTGGGCTCATCTTTTTATCCCTACTAAACCTTTTCTAATTAAAAAGAAAAAAAAAAGATGACAAAGCCCTTCCCCATCTTTCTCCGATATCTCCATCCTGTCCGGGCGTGTTTCAACAAAACCGGCTGAGAACCAGATGGGGTGAACCTGCCGGCCTTTTTCCATAATGGTTAAAGGAAGTGAAAAATGTACGTTAAGAACAGTTCATGATAGCGGATTTGAAAACTTCTAAAATATTGATCTAATAGCATATGATTTTCAAGATTTGTCAATTCTACTGGTACAAGACTGCATGTCATATTATTGTGATGATATTTAGTTTTAATTATTTGCAATATGCATGTTTTATGTCATAATTGGAAAATTAGTTAGCTTTTGGGCTTTAAGGTGTATTTGATTTTAGCTTTGGAATGTTTTTCCAAACTAAAGTAAAGTTGGACAATAATATGTATGTGTAAGATATCTGTAAGAGAGAATATATACATACATAATATATTATATAATAACATGATATTTGCTATTTTCTTTTAGGGAGTTGGGTGTCAATTGCCAAACCGAAAGTGAAAGTAGAAGAAGCATCAATTGGTAATTCTTGTTTTATATCTTTTATCTTTCCAGGTTGGGTGCTCTTGGAATCCTATGATCAGTCTATATGACCATTAAATTAAGTTCAAACTTTATCATTTAAATAAGGTAATACAATTAAATAAAATTAATTAGTTGAATAACATAAAAACTAATATCATGTCACCTTATTAGAGGCATCATGTTTCAAGGTTTATAGAATATACAGATATGTGACATAGGAGTATACATCTCAATAAAGGTTTTAATATGCACATAATTGAGATATTAAAGTTTTAATATGTTCAATGATGTGAAATGACAAAAAGTAAAGGTGATGGTGCTGCCTAATTTCATGTGATATAACATGCAAACATTGCTTCTGATTTACTCTCCTCATCCTAATGAAGCTTTTGCCTCTTTTGATCATAACACTTACTCCTGCCTCCAAATTTCCAAACATTTATTAAAACTTCTACAATTACACCTTCACATTTTATTTTGTCCCTAAAACAATTTGAACCTATAACCATTTGGCTGTACAATAATTACACATTTGGTTTGATATTACTCATAGATCAAAGAAATATTTGTACAAGTTAGATTAGACAGAGTAGTAACATGAATCACTGTCGTCACATTAGTAGCACTAACATATCACTAACACTTTTTAGTAATAATTATCATCACTTGAACCACAAAAAATTATTTCTTTTGCATTTGATTAGTAGAAAGTTTTTTAAAAGGAACACGTTATGCCTGTTGAGAAGGCAACAAGCTCAATGACAATGAGAGGCTAGGCCGGGTGACGAACAAGCTAGGCGGATTAAGATCATGAGCATCACATGCTCATTGTTGCCATATAACAAGCTTGTGGATCTAAATAAGCACTCTTATAATTATATAGTTCTTCAATTATAAATAAGTTTATGATCTTTGTTAGGTATATTTAGGTTATTATAATACAAAAGCAAGTTCATGTATATTTGGTCATGTTGAAGTGCATTAAAGTGTTAGCTATCTTTGGAAAAAGTAGTTGATTGTTTTATTTTATAAAGAGAGGAAATGAATTAGTTAGAGTTTTAAGTGAAAGAAGGCAAAAAATCGCTTTCAAGCAACTAATGGTTGTTGAAAAACAAACCGAGCTAGCTAGTTGATTTTGATTTTAATATTAATATTATTAATAATATTAATATTAACCAACCTACCGCCACTAGATATAATGCCTATGAATGTGGGTGTGGTTGTGAGTGTGGGTTGTTTCTATATATATATATATATATATATATATATAAATATAAAAGAAACCGTTTATTACATTAATTTGTAATAAAGATAGTACTAGGTATATTCAATGTCTCTAAAAATACTATTTTAGAAAAAAGTGTTTATATAGGATGTATGTCTAATAACAGTAAAATAGAATGAGATAAAAGTGAAATATTATACCAAGTTTTAATTGACAATAAGACAATTGACACCTTGTTTTGCTACACAATTTTTTTAAAAAAAAAATACTAGAAAATAAATTTGATATAAAAAATAAATCATACCAGGTAATTTTTATTAATCAAAATACTAAGAGCTTAAGGGTATGTTTGGTGGGAGCTTTTATGTTTTTGAGAGTTTGAACTTTTAGTTTTTTTAGAAATAAATTTTACTAGCTTTGTTTAGTTGCATAAGCTTAATCTTTTATTTTTTTTAAATAAACTTCTTAAAGCTTCAAAATAAAAAACTACAGCTTTCAAAACCAAATTACATAAATAATTTTGATTAATCTTATATCTTATTTAAGTTTTATTTTGTGTAATTCTATATCATTTTATACTTTTAAGCTCCAGCCACAACTAGTTTGTTAAACACATTCATACAAATAAAACTCTAATTTTCTAACTCTAAATAATATTACAACTCTTAAAGCTCTAAAACCAGCTTTCAAGTAGTTAAAATACCATAACACGTCCCAAAAAAGATTAGCATGATGGTTTACCTTTTCAAACAAAATACCAATAGTTTATCATTAAAATAGATTAAAACAATCGGGAAATGATTATATTTAAATCCTAAAATCTAAATGGATATTGACCTTTTAAGAATAGAAAAAACAATAATATGTATATAAGATTAAAGGTGTTAAAACCCTCCTAGTTACCATAATCATAACAATCCTTTTTGAGTTGGCCATTAGATTTTAAAAAGTTATGCATTACCTTTTGGTTATTTAGAAAGCTATTACCAATTAATTACCAATAATCAATTTAGTTAATTAAAAGGCTAAGCATACAATAACTTCTCAAAAGCCTTTACGTATTTGACTTAAACATTACTAATCCCAACATCAAAACATCCTGATACACTGAGGTTTTTTGTTTAGTTAATTTTATTTTTCTCATCTCATTGATTGTCTATATGAAAGAAAGATGGTCACTCCTTTAAGAAACATGACCCGTTCATTCACTGCTCATGAATTCGTAGCTTCATCAGAAGCTACAAAGAAGGGGGGGGGGGGGGGGGGGGGGGGGGGGGGTTCAGGCTAATAATTTGAGTACATGTATAGTTTTTCTCCTCCAATTATAAACATTTCAAAAAAAGGGTAATTCGTCACTTGAATGACGAGAGCATGTGTAAGAATTAAATTATCGTTTTCCACTTCACATTCAATGTCACGATTGTCACTGAGTCATTAAACTACAATCCCAAGGACAATTATATACATTTCAGAATCAATACTGCCATGAATTTGGGGAGTTATTATAGAAATAAAACAATGGTTAATAATTATTAGTAGGCCAAAAAATTATGTAATTGTTAATGTAGATATAATAAAGTAGTAAAGAAGGTGGTGTGTGAGGACCCAAGGACTAAGGTGGCAATTGCCAAAGATATCATGAAAGCAAAGCACACTTCTTTTTCTTTCTTTCTTTTTGGTGTGTGTGGGGTGTGGTGAGCCTCTACACTTTGTGATTAAACTGCATATGATGATCTGTCATATAACCTGACTCACACCTTCTAACCCCTAATAATATCCAATCATTCTTCTTCTCTCTTTTTTCTTATACATGATTATTTTTCATGTGCAAAGTTGCATCATAAACTTTCAAGGATTTTATTATTATTTTTTTTTTATAATTTACCACTTTAGCAACAATGTTCAAGCTTTAAGGCCAGCCTTTTTAAAATGGCCCAGTCCAGTCCCTCCTAATCCTTGTAGGGGTTTTTACTTGATCAAAGACATTTGGAACTATTTGTCTCCCATTTCATCTACACAAGCTATTGATACTTGATGCCTTGGTCCCAAATTGTTCAACTCTACACCCAAAATCTTGAAATAATTGGTATAAAATATACTACTAACTACTAATAATCTTGTAATTGTACAGCTAGTTTTTACATCTCAAAAAATACAACTATAATACTGTGCTGATAAGAGTTTTATAAATCAAGAACACGGGTAATTTGCCTTCACAATGTGTGAGGATGAGCATCGGAAGGGAATGAAGAGACGAGAAATCTGTGAATCATTTCAAAGCTAGTAAATGTTATAACAGCAGCTGGAGTTGTCCTCAGGAGGTTGGTAGCACAACCACGATAGAAACCGGGAAACCCTTCTTTTTCAAATACTTTCCTTATGCAATCCATCATTCCCGAGTACCTCTTTTCAGAATGGTGTCCTTGTTCTTGAAGCCTTGATCGAACAACCTGATCATACTTGCATTAAATTTTTTGGCATCAAAACACTCATGAGATGATGTATATAAATCATACCTCGTGTGGATATGTTAAAGTAGATGCAAATATTTTTGAAACTGAAGAGGCAACAGCCACGTCCCGAGCACCAAGTTTATCCGTTGTAGTACCATCTGTGATAGATTATTTATAAGACTATAGTGGTTATTGATCAAATAGAAAAATGTTAAATATAGTCCATCTTAATGTATAGTCCTGAGGAACTAATTTTAGCCTTTGGATTAGCCCCATCAATGGTCCTGATTGAATTTTAAAATTTGGACGGAGTGGCATTTTTGTAATTCATATGTGATGATGTTACAATCAATACTGAATCACATGTGATTGGATATTAAAATTTTAGGACTATGTTTTTTTAATGAACTATATTGAACACAACTCTGATCAAATAATGTTAATTATATACATTATATTTTTGCTTGTACCTCTACTAGCCAAATAGCTTTTGATCTTCTCATAAGCTGGAAACTGGATTGCAACATGACTAATACCAACCAGCGCAGGTACTAGACCGCTGTCCACATAATACAACATTATATGATATAAAAGGTAAATTCACAGTTAAACATACTGAGACAGATTTTAAGTAATATGCTAATGTGATTTGCATGTAAATGAAAAGTATCAACAACCTGTATAAGCCACGAATACCCTCTTCATAAGCAATTCTTCTCAATGCTGATAGTGTACCTCTATATGGTATTACACCTGACCTCATTCCTTGAGTCTGTGAATAAGAAATTCAGTGCAAGGTTTGGTTTGTAGTAAAAAATCACAAATGATTATGGGTGTAAAAGCTGTCAGAGTGCATGGTGGAATGGAACAAGAATCAATTTTCAGGATATGAATCAAACAGATAACGTAAAACGAAAGCCATATGATACACTAATTACACCAGAGAACCTACTTGTACCCTTGTCTTCACAACCCACAAAGGATTTGTCACAATGGTTGTTGCCGCTCCAGCCCCTGAAGCAGCAACCATATTGGCACCAAAAGATAGCCCATGAATTCCATCTAAAGATGCAAAATAACCAACACCACATCAATCATTTGAATTGGAAGAACAAGAACATGGAGACTCATGAATAAAAACATCATATCTTATAGCCAAAAAAAGTCATATACATATATTATTTAAAGGACAAGAAAAGAAGTAATGGGTCTGAAACTAACCAGAGCCAAGCAACCCTTTGAGCTGCTCATAGATGGTAAAATAAACCTGCAATTTGCGACATTTGATGTTTAAAGAACGGAACTTCAGAAATCTTTAAGAAAAAAACCACCTGCAGAACCTCCAACTAACATAAAATTCGCACAAAAGAAGTCCTGCATACATAAAAGGGCAAAGTACAGCAAAAGTAATGAACTTTCACCAAACTGTTATTCTATAAAAAGAACGATTATTTTTTACCTTCTGATGTTACAAACTTTGATTTAGATAACATTTTGATTAAGAACTTATTCCAAACTTCAGTTAACCGGTTACTTATTTGTATGTTATATAAACTGTGCTTATGCGTCATGCCACATAAGCAACTACAAGTCACATTTTTTCCACCAAATATGATTTAGGTTATTACATGTTTTCAAAACCTAAAACCCACACACAGTAAAGCACCAAGAACACACACAAACACCAATATGGAAAACACCCTCAAATGCATCATCATTTTTGTATGTGGTGCTTTATTTGTCGAACGTTATTTAAAAACAATAGCATGTCATCCTCTAACCAGTCATAGGTTACACTACAACAATTTTTCATAAAATCCATGTTTGTTCATCGAAAGGTAAAAGTGATAGTTCATTACATGCGATGACAATTTAGTGGAAGTATTACATTTGGTGTAATTAATATATATTCAATGACAATTTAGTGGAAGTATTACATTCAGTGCAATTAATAGAAAATTTTAATATAAAATGTTACCTAAGTACAGTGTACTGAATTATATATTTTGTAAAAGACTCCTTGTTGAATGACTATATTTAAGAATACTAGAATACTTCAGGTGTAGATGATTCTACGAGTCAATAAAAGAAGAGACAAAAGACGAATTGGTACCGATACATAAGTATGTTTTAGGTCCTCAAAGTACTTTATTTTCAAATATAAACTCCTATGGAGGAATTGGTTGCTGGCTGCTATGCATTCAATGCCACGTTTATCCAAAACAATACCATGGTTCAGATATAGACCTAATGATTATCTTCTATACTATATTATAATACATTTAACACTCTCTCTCCTACTTCACTTAATCCCTTAAAATTTCAGCAATCGGAAATTACTACCTCTCAAATAACCTTTATTTCCCTCTCCAACTTTCACTCACCAATAGACACACTCTTCCGACTTCCATAAATACACACGTCCCCACCCACAAAATATAAAGAAAAGGATTGTTTTGTTGTTTTGAAATTTTGTTTTGAAAATGAAAAAAAGAGTTGATGGAAAGAAAAGATAAAGAAATGAAACAACATGTTACACGGTAGAAAACTATTCGCCCAATACCATACCCCTATATTCTATAAAACAGTGTGTTAGGGTGAGAACTATTCGGCGCCTGGCATTGCATGGGTACCATGCTAGTAATTTCATAGTGATGCATCAATATTACACTGGGACAAAAGATGAAGAGAAATCTTTTTATAAGAATCACTATTAGCATAGACTCAATGGAATGAATGGATAACTTCTAAAAATACTAAAATAGTAATGTTTTATAATGGCCATCATGAGAGCTTGGAAGGTTTTTAACTTTTTATCATTCGCCTAAAGAAAAAGGAGTCCATTGCTACCTACAACTTGTTAGTACAAAGTTCACTTTTTATCATGAAATAAAAGTTGCTAAACAATAAATAACGGACATGGGAAATGAAAACTCGTCATTGAAGATAGCTAAACAAATAGAAGTGTGATATCAAGAAAACAGCTTAAAGATCAGGAGATGCATGAACCAATATTTGACATTATAAGGAAAAGTTTCAGCAATTTATAAACTTTACGGAAATTTCTGAAACCTACTCACCGCCCAGTTTGGAAGCAAGGCAATAATAGTGGGAGAAAGGCCACGGTACATGCCACGCACCCCCTCCTTGCGAAAAATCTGTTCTAAACTACCTACTATAAGACTACCTGATCCAAAAATTTAAAAGGAGAAACCATCAGAAACTTAGCTAGAATAAAAAGAAACATGGAAAGAAGCTTGCAATCCAAAGGCTGAATAGAAAGAATTGCAATTCCCAATATTGAATAGACAAATAACCATATTTGTTCTCTTTACAAACTAGACGGTATTCAAGGAATATGTAAGAATACTGAAATCGGAAAACCTAATCATCACAATCTCAACTGCTAGGAGAACATCTATGTGAACAGAGTGGCATACCTCTCATGGTTCCACTGTTAAGCTGCGGAAGACCATGAACCTGAAACCTGGTCTTGATCACATCTAAAGGACACACAAAGGTAGCTGCAATAACTCCTGCATATATAGCATACAGTAGGAAAAAAGTCAACACTCTTTTTAAGAATGATTCAAAGTAATAGAGCCAATGAAATCTTGCAGTTAGTCTAGTCAGCTTTATATGTTAGCGGAAGAATACGAGTAATCTGTTAGCTGCAGATTTTTTTCCTTCTGTTTAGCTAGGTCGTCGAGTTCTCAGATAGTTTTGAAAGAATTAATTTGCTATTGTCAAGGAGTTATGAGATGTACTGCTGCAAGCAACAATGACAGAGAAAAAGATGTTTCTCTTAGAGAACAATTGTATGACATCATCATTGTTCATTTTATTTATGAAAATTTTACGAATCCTTACAGCAAAAGAGAAGATAAAGGGGCTACGAGCTATTAAAGACTTGAATCACGTCTATGAAGGATGAGCATTAGGAAATAAAACTAGATCATAAAAGAAAAATAAAACTCAAGAAAAGCTCAAGCTCTCAAATATCCCGCAGAAATAGAGGCGATAGAGGTTTGGAAATAGGCAAACATGACAAACTCTGAAAACACCAATTCCAGTTGAAGAAAAATGTAAATTTTCCTTGTTTGTTAGAAATCTAGCAAGTGCATAATTTGCTATAAGGTAAGAGGTTTGGAAGAAAGCTATGCAAGAAGAAATTTTGCTATAGAGAGATGAAAATGAAAATAGTACCAAAACATAATATGGTGATCAGTCTCAAGTTGATTGACATGAGAGAGTTTTGATTGGATAGAAATATACAAAAGCAAAAGTCTACAATGACAACATGGATATAAACACAAGAGCAAGGAATATAATTCAATGATACATTCTCACTGCGATTATTTGAGACTATTAAGAGTTATCTTACCAGTTGTTGCACAAAAGCCATGGGTGTTTTTCAGTTTTATGTAAACTGTAAAGTCGAGTAGTCAACTTTTCTAAATGGGAGCTAAGGATGAAGTCTATGTTCAATAGCCAGAATTCTTTAACGTACTTGAAGAAGAGCAAAAGTGTAAAAGCAGGAAGAACTGTGGATTAATGGAAGCCCCATTGTGAATGGTCTAGCAAGATAAATGAACTCTGTTATTCAAATGGATATGAGAGAAGTCCAAAAGAGCCAACTTTGTCTATCAAGTGGGGAGGCATAGAAGACATAATGGTGGTCTGGAAGTTGGGCAAACAAAAAAAGGCATATGCATATCTCAACACAAATTAGCCCAGGATATCTTTAAAAAAATTGGTACAGTTGGTTGCAGAACTATTAGAACACCGGGGAATGGTAGTGCGAACAAATGAAGATGCTACAGGAGTAACAGATGCAAAAAAAAGTTTAGGAGTCTAGTGGGATCTAATTTATCTCGTTCACACCGGTCAAGATTTAGCAAATTCAGTTGCTTTGATTTCAGGGTTTATGCATCATCCCAGCAAGCAGCATTCAGGAGTAGCGAAAGAAATTTTTAGGTGGTATACAGGACAATAAGAGTTTGACTTGTAGGGATATTCTGATGGTGACTGCACAGGGTCACCAAACAAATAATCACCTCCTGAATTTGAGTACCTCTGGAAATTGCTTCCTTGTAGATTCAGGTCCTGTTACCTGGATCCCCAAGAAACAATTAATGATAGCTTTCCGATTATGTGGCAGCCATTGCAGCAGCTTCTATGGTGGTCTAGCTTTACAAGATTGTTTGCGACTTGGATTAAAAGCAAAATGGACGAAACACAATTGATTAGTGATAGTAGTTCAGCATTAATAATTACTAGAAATTCAGTTTTGCATGGTAGGACGAAAGAATTTCTCTAAAATATCATTTCATTTGAGATCTTATAGATGAGAGGATTAAAGTTGAGTTATGCAAGTCAGAATATCAGTTGGCAATTAGCAAACACCTACTCTAAAGCACAGCTAGGCATTATACGTCTATATCAAGCTAAGTTTAAAGATCTTCAAGCACAGCTATGAATTAATATGTCTGAATCAAGGGGGTGTTGAAGACTGATTCAAACCAACAAATCCTACAAATTATGCAGTTAATCTGGTCAACTATTTAACGTTAATGGAAGGTTAATAGAAATCCTTTAGCTGATATTTTTCCTTTTCCTAGCCAGATTGTTGAGTTCACAACGTCTCTTTGGAAGCCTTTATAAGGGGCAGAAAACAATCATATAAAGCACCGATCATTCAATCAAAATTATCTGCTTTCTAGCTTCGTAGAAATCCGTAATGCAATCAACACCAGGAGAGCACCAAGAAAACATCGGATCAAACGCTACGCCAAAAGAACAACCTGGCAGCCCTAGCCTTTGATCCGGTGGTTGTTGAATTGAAAAACAAAAACAAAGATTTAGAGGACAAACCAGCGGAAGCACCGGCAGCGGCATTACAGAGAATGGGGAATGAAGTAGGTGCATATGCATCGGCGGCCATAGCTGAACGTTACAACGATGATCTGATTAAGCAAGTTGAACGAGTCCTCCGTGGAGAGGGCGATTGCAGATAACAACGGTCGCATGGCAAGCCAATACTAAACGTCAATTGTGATGACAAAAGTATTAGGGTTTAGTAAAATAGAAGAAGAAGAAGAAGAAATCAAACGAGATGGACGTTTTCGCGATGAAATCGAGGGGATAAGGAAAACGCCATGAAAGAGAGAGAGTGGATGCAAAATATTTCTGGTTGTTGTTTGAAGAACTGTTGGGCCATAATGACTCAATTGGGCCTACAAAACTAACATTAATGATTCATCTACTCTCGATTAGAGATGGGCAAAATCGGTCCTGGACCACAGCCGGTCCGGTCCGGTCCGGACCTAGTCGGTCCCGGACCGGTCCGGTTCTCGGCGGATCGGTATTCGCGTAAAACCATTTCGATAAATTCAGTCTTCGGGCGGTCCTAGACCACTTCCGGACGGGTCTGGACTCGGTTCTGGACCGGTCCGTTTTTCGGGGTATTTTCCGGTTCGGTTTAGACATTTCCGGATTTTTTTTAGTTTCGGTTTAAAATTTTCCGATTTTCGGTTCGTTTTTTTGTTTGAAAAAAAAGTGACTTGTTAATTTAAAAAAATTTTGCAAGTTATAAAATATAAAGTATAAACATATATAATTGCAAGTTAATAAAAACATATAAATAACATTGCGATACAATTACGAAATAAAATTACATCTTGTTGAAACTTGAATTATTTTTTTAACAAGAAAAGGGAACTCTAGCAATGGAGCTTCAGCATGGCTATCACCCCAAGTTAGAGACCCGAAAAATACATATTGTTCGAAAGAAATAACGTCACAAAATATAAAGAGACAACTACTAAAATGAATAGTCGGAATTGATATTCCAATAGTTGTAACTATCGTCGGTATATGGCCCATGCTCATAATAGGCGACTTCGTTCGAGTGGACGTTGGATGATGAACCTGCGTTCATTCTATTTTGAGTATCGTCAACGTATTCTTCGTCAGGTTCGGGTTCTTCAGTTTCAGCTTCGGTGTTAGTGTTTGATGTTCCCGATGTGAAGTCCCTATTGTAATCGTCTTCCATAATCGCTTCCTCCAAATTAGTTAAGCCTTCTTCGAGATCCGCATCGTTTTGACATCTTTCCATAGAATCATAGTAGTCCTTAAGCATCACGGCCATTTGCACCGACTCGGCCTTCAACATACACCGTCGTGCGCTTAAAATCCTACCACTAAGAGAAAAACAACATTCCGAAGCTACGCTACTAGCTTGGACGGTTAGTATGTCCCTAGCCATACGGGCTAGGATCTTAAATTGACCAACATTTTCTCTTTCTTGCCACCATTTTAATACATCAAATTGTGCAAAATTTTCGGTGCCAATATAATTAGTGTAATCAGTTTCTTTATATATGGAAAGTTCGTCTAAAGACGATTGAACTCGTGTACGTTTCGATTGAGATATATTATTAAACCAAGACGATCCAATGCTAAAAGTATTGTTTGGCCGAGTAGCCGATGTTTGTGAAGTCGAAGACCTCGGGGTGGAAGCAACTTCTCCCCGTGGTGCACATTCATTATCATAAATAGTATATAAGTGTTTAACACAATTTTCAAATTTTGATATACTTGTCGTAATCTCATCTGGAGATTGACCCAATGCATCCCCGATTGAAGTTAAAGATTCCGTTACACCCTTAAAATTAACAAGAGAGTTTAATGCCGAAACAATCAAAAAAATTGTTGGAAACTCTTTAAAATATTTTATAAGAATTTCACACATTTCATTGGTAATCATATCCCACATTTGATCCAAAGAACCAAAAGCCTTTAATGTTCTCAAAATTTCACAAACACCTATCATAGCGGAGTGAGATGATGGAAAATATGTTTGTGATAGCATCATTGTGGCTTGATACAAAACTCCCAAACCGATGTGTAATTTTTCTAAAATATTCCAATCAGTTTCCGTAAGTACTTCATATAATTGGGGTAGGTGTTCTCGATGATATTCGGTAAGTAAATCCTTACTTTGTATCAAACGCTCTATCATTTTATAAGTCGAGTTCCATCTCACGGGCATATCTATGAGAGGTCTCAAACATCTTCTTCTTTTTGTTTTACAAAAATGCTCATATTTTTCGAATGAGATGGGTCCGCTTTTAAACATGTCTCATTTAATCTTCTAAATTTCAAAAGACAAGATTCCATAGACTCCAAACCTTTTTGGACCGCGAGGTTGAAAATATGACAACAACAACGTACATGCAAAAATTCCCCGTCACATATAGGGTTTAAAACTCGTTTCAATCGTCCCATAGCGTTTGTATTGTTGCTTGCATTATCTAGGGTGATTGAAAGTATTTTTTCTTTAATTCCAAAACCGTTAAAAATCCTTAATAAAATATCGTAAATTTGTTCACCTCCATGCGGGTGAGGAAAGTTTTCAAAAGCTATAATGCGTTTTTGCATAAACCATGTTTTAGGGTCTATCCAATGTATCGTAACACAAATAAATGAATAATGGGTTGTATGTGGAGCGGTCCAAATGTCGGTAGTTATGGAAACTCTACCATCGAATCTAGTAAAATATTCCTTTTAGTCTTGATATATTATTTTCCATTTTGTCATAGCTCTACGTTTAAGAGTTTTTCGACTTACAGAGGAATAATGAGGTTGTAAAGCTTTTTTGATAAAATTTGTGACTCTTGGGCGGGAGAAGAAGTCAAATGGTAATGTTTCTTGTATTGTTAACTGCATGCTTAATTCTTGAGCTAAAGCGGCATCGAAACGCTATGTTTGACCATCAACTTGAGTTTGACTCTCAACCGCAGCGGCTTGTCGCGCCAAGCATTTAGTCTAATATTTTAAAGTTTATATTAGAATAAACTAAGTTCAAGTAATGTAAACTATATTTAACTAAGGTCATGTATTAAATTCAAGTACTAAACTATATTTAACTAAGTTCATGTATTTAATTCAAGTACTAAACTATATTTAACTAAGTTCATGTATTTAATTCAAGTACTAAACTATATTTAACCAAGTTCATGTATTTAATTCAAGTATTAAACTATAGTTATTGATTCTAAAGTAATACGTTTGACTACCAAGCAAAGAGTGGTCAGGCAAGTCAGTCGGGGGGCAGGATCCTTTTGGTTTAAAACCTTTCGGAAAATCCAACAACCACAAGCCGATCGTGACTATTCTAGACACCACTCTCCGGGTTATATCTACTAGTATTACGATTAGAATGAATAACTATGTTATGAATAACTAGAATTACATCAAATTGTTTTAGGTTCATGAATTCATATAATTTTAAATTCACAAATATAATAAGTTGTCCACCAATATTTTCAATTTCATGAATTCCTATATTTTCAATTTCATGAATTCCTATATTTTCAATTCACAAATATAATAAGTTGTCCACCAATATTTTCAATTTCATGAATTCCTATATTTTCAATTTCATGAATTCCTATATTTTCAATTTGCATAAACTAAACATAAATATAAAAAAACTAGTATTTAAATAAACTAAACTTAAATATAAAAAAACTAGTATTTAAATAAACTAAACTTAAATATAAAAAAGAATACTTACTAAATGCCTAGCGGGAGAAGAATTAGAGCCAGATAAGATTCCTCCACAATGCGTACACTTCACATATTTTTTGTTATTTTGTTTGAGTTGCACAAAATCCTTCCAAATTTCCGCAACTCGATTTGTTTTTGGAACTTCTTCGTACGGGAGATTTATATTGAAATCACTTCGACCCGTGTTCAAATTGCTAGATCCTTCACCCGCCATTTTTTATAATATTGAAGCAAATCGAAATATTATATAGAACACTTGTATTATATAGAACACAAACTAGAATTCTTGAAAAATAAAACTTGAAATATCAAGATTCAAGAATGAGAGAATTGGAGATTTGGGGAATGAGAGAATGTGAGAAAGAGTGGTGCAAAGAAATAAGGCTTCATTCTTGGTGTATTTATAGGGGAATTTTCGGAAATTTATTTTTTTTGAAAAACTAGCCGTTGGGACCGGTTCGGACCGGTCTTGGACCGGTTTTTGACCCTTTTTTTCAAAAAATACCCGTTCAACTCTTGGACCGGTTTGGACCGGTTCGGTCCTGGACCGGTCTTGGACCGTTTTGGACCGGTTCGGGTTCTGGACCGGTTGGGGCCGTTTCTCTCACTTTTGGTCTTGGACCGGCTCGACTCGGGCGGTTCTCGTTGGACCGGTCCGGTCGGTCTCGTTGGCCCATGTCTACTCTCGATCCCCTGACCCTCATATATAATTCATGAAATATAAGGTTGAGATGGTAAGTTGGTTGAATGGTTGATCAAATGTATGTTATTCGGTTATTTTATTTGAAATCTCGTTAGTTCAGGTCGGGTAATTGGTTATTTTCGTTTCGAGACATTAATCGATACGGAAACCATATTAATTTTTGGGTTTCGATTTTGGATAAAATGGGGTATGGTTTCAGTATTTGTTAGTTTGGTGTAACCGAAAAATCTTATTTAGGTCTTTTTGTTGGAATTATTTTGTTGTCATTGTGCTAAACAAATATTTGTTAAAGAAACCAACTTAAAAGTATATACATACAAAGATAGTCATGTGGTTTTCGCCAAATTTCACATTTAGTCCTTATGGTTGACATATTGTTTCACTTTTAGTCCTTTAGACTAACTGGTGTTATCTTTGACAGTTAGTCAAAAGGTATTCTAGTCTTTTTAACCTTTATCCATGTTACCAAACTTCTTAACCCTATTAAAACTATTTCCAAACACAACTATTTATAGGTTATCTTTTGTACTTGTTTTCAAACACAAACTCACTCTCTCTCACTCTCTCTCACTCATTTCTTATTCTCTCCATAACATGGCCCATCTGCTTCATCTTTTGCAGATTTAGTTACAACATCGTGGTTTGATATCTTGCAAAGATCGCCATGTGCTTCTCTTCTATCACTCCTTTGTCTCTTCAAAGATTGTCATCTTTCGAACACCACTCTCACCGGAGCACCATAGCTGAACAACGACCACACATTACCGTCCGCCATCGTACGACCACCCAATACATACAGATCTGACTTCCGATGATGGTGGTTGGAGAAAACCCTAGATCCGACAGTGGTGGTTGGAGAAAACCCTAGATCTGACTTCTGATGCCGGTGGCGGTGACGTGGTGCTACTGTTTTGTCGTTGCCCAAAGGCGCTGAATTTTGTTGCTGTTTATGTACTAGCATACTACACAGATCCAATTCAATGCTGTTTTGGTTGCCTTTTGTTGTTCGGAAGTGTGAGAAATACAATATGTTCACAAGGTACTGTTGCTAATTTCTTGGGAAGCACTACCAGTAATGGATTGGAGGTAAAGAAGTATTATCCTTACAACATGCAAAAGGGATGTATGTGTGTTGTAACAAGAGAGTACTAATGTGTTATCATGTGATAATATGTGAAAAGTGAGAGTGTGTATGGTGGTGATATTAATATGTATCTGAACTACAAAGTTTGATGAATGAAAGATTTTTCTGATTGTTCAAAAAAAAGAGTTCAATTTTGATAGAAGATGAAAGTTAACTCTGGATCAATGTGTTCTTCGAAAGCTTACATCTTGCAAAGATAGAAGATGAAGGTTAAAAGAGTTCAATACTTCTTGATTTGTTCCAGAATCCACATTTGTTCAAGAGTTTAATATTTATTAATACTGGATCTATGTGTTTTCTTGTTTACAAACCCAGATTGTGCACTTCTTGATCTTGATTGTTTTTCTATAACTAATCTACATACCCGTTTAAACCGAAAACCTAACCGATTAAAAAACCGAAGAAACCGAACCGAATTGGAATACAGTTTTCGGTTCGGTTCATAAACCGAAACCGATTACGGTAATTGGTCTTTGGTTCGGTTACGGTTTTGAGAATTACTAAACCGAAAAAATCGAATTACATATAAATAATTTTTTATATTTATATTAATATTGTAAATTCATATATGTCGATATATCTATTGATACTCTGCAAGAATCTGAAATAATACTCATTAATCTTTGTGATTAAAACCATCATCAAAATAACCATCTCAACTTGTTTTCAAGAAACATGAAAACTTAAAAATCAGTTTGCATAATCATTTAATTATCAAAATAACTTATTTTCATTCTTAATAAGTTGATATGTATAAATTTATAATCTTGTGAATAGCAAGTTATTAATGAATAAAATAAAAAAATTATTATGTAAAATGATTAAATGAATTATTATAAGTCCTTGTTAGAACTATATTATTGTAATAGAATAGGAGTTCAACAATAGTTGAGGGTGCTTATTGTAAATATACCTTATAGGTATATAAGCCTTGTGCTAGACAAGGAAATGTAAGGTTTGCCACACTTACAAGAATAAACTAGGTGTTTCTATGGTGTAATTACACATTCTCTCTAGTTATCTTATGCAAACCTTCATCTATCCTACATCTATACTTCAATCACTTGTTATAAAGGACCAACAAGTGGTATCAGAGCCAAAGGAGTGAAGATCTATCGGTGTTATCATCAACAAACCGAAGATTTGAAGATCAAAGGGGCTGTTCATCGAAGAAAAAGGGGCTGATCATACGGTTTTCATCTCAAAATCTTGTTTATGATCTGAAAATAGGGGTTATCGTTGGAGAATCGAGCAACATCTACTGTTCTTTGATCGAAAAAGGTAAAACTCAACTGTTCTATACACAAAAAGGCAGAAAAAATCGAAGCTTTCTCGAGTTTATTGTTCATGCCTTAAATTTACTGTTTCATCTATGAAGGCATCATTTTTACGTGGGTTTGGTTCGGAATTTAAAGGAGAAATGGTCGAAAAGGTTATTTGAATCAACCACAAGAAAATCCATTTTAATCTGATCGAGTTTGAAGATTCTGAAATTTTATCAAGAACAGTTGGAAATATGAAGAAGAAAGTAGATCTGAGATTTTGATTTCAAAAAGGATAAAAACACCAAAAATATGGTGTTTGTATGTGAAATCAAGTGCTGGTATGGGTGTTTGAGTGTGGAACCTGCACAAGTCAAGATCACATCAGGTACAAGTAGGTAGACATTATTCAGATAAGGTCAACAGATCTGAAAGTGACATCTCAGACCCTATCAGCCGCACTTTAGGGCAATCGCATGCGATCGAGTTGAATTTGGCTAAGTACAAGTTCTCTATCAGCCGTAAATGGATCCAATCGCATGCGATTCGAATCACACTATCAGCCGCTCTATAGGGCTATCGCATGCGATCGAGCTGAATTTGGTTAAGTATAGGGTTCTATCAGCCGCATCTTGTCAATCGCATGCGATTGAATCGCATGCGATTCAATCTGAACCATTCGCACGCGATTCAACCAGATCCAATCGCACATCCTATCGCATGGATCCAATCGCATGCGATCCAAACAGGTTTTTCAGACTTGCAATTTTCACTCAAAATTTCAAATTTTTCATCCGAAATGCATTTTCTGATATAGCGATATTCTTCATTTTCAAAAATTTTCGCGCTGACCTGGCAGCTCGACCCCAGCCAGGGGCTCTGCCCCTTAGACCCCGCCAGGGGTTGCCACCCCTTGGACCCCGCTATCAGGGGCGCTGCCCCCGAACCCCCGTCGTCGTTCTGACTGATTTATCTTGACACCTTGATTCCTAAGTCAAGTGTTTGGATTTTTTGACTGAGTCAGGAGTTCTCAAAGTTTCAGTTATCATTTTGATGTTTCTAGATTTGGGTTAGCCTTGGGTCATTACTACCATGAACTTAATTCCTAATACCCTATGTCTAGTCATCCTGACCTTTCCTAACTGATTTTTGGTTCTTCTTTCTTAGTGTCACCAATATCTGGTCTCAAAACCAGATTTTGGTCATCCATTCCTTGTTTCTTTAGAATCTTGGTAGTCTTTTATCAGTCAGTTCTGAATTCTCATTTGTCATTCTTATCCTTCAGAATTCGTGTATCGTTGCTTGATTATCTTAACCAACATCCGTTTACTTCATGTTTTCGAAGAGTTTGATAGATTTTTGTATGCTTTCGAATAAGGATGTATCCGACTCCCTGTTCACGTTATGCGTTCAAAGTCACCTTTTCTATAGTCGTACAGGTTGAAAAGGCTTGAATATGATTTCAGCTCCCTGTGTTCCTTAACGCTTATTTCTTACTATAGAATCCTTATCCGTCCCAAGTTCGTTTGCATACACTTGTCTTTCGTTCTCTTTGTTCCTTGTTGTGATTCAGACTAGGTTGATAATCTTGTACGAGACTTCTCAGATTTTTGATTTGGTTGATGTATTCACTTCTGATCTACATTCACTCCTCAACGATCCATTTTGGCTCACAAGTGGTAGAAGATAATAGACTGATATTTCTCAACTGAAACATTTTTCATGATGACCACCAGTAAAGACTTTGGACATCATGAGGGGGAGATATAAAGATTTATTCAGTTGGTTACTGCTTGAGACATATTTTAGCAGGTATTCAGTCTAGGGGGAGAAGTACTCAGATGAAAAAGCAAGTCATATTCTCGCCCCAAATTTTGTCAAGGATCAAGAGCAACATTGTAGGGGGAGGGTTTCCCCGTTCGTGATTCTAGGGGGAGTAAGCAACATATTCTCTCATGTTGATGAATCCTTATATGCTTCCGCTGATGCTACCAATGCTCAAGGATCCAGATGCTGAAAACCTCTATATGCTAAACTGCTAATACAACCTAAGGCGATCAATGCCTTAGGTTACTGGAGCGCTACAAGAAAATAAGCAGAAGACCCTCAAGATGCTGAAGAGATCAAGACTCCTGTTCATTTTATTCTGCAACTCCTATTCCATTCCAAAGGGGGAGATTGTTAGAACTATATTATTGTAATAGAATAGGAGTTCAACAATAGTTGAGGGTGCTTATTGTAAATATACCTTATAGGTATATAACCCTTGTGATAGACAAGGAAATGTAAGGATTGCCACAATGAAAGAAATATACTATGTGTGTTCGGTAGATTGAAGGATTGCTAAGATAACTATGATAAGGTTGAGAGAGAATCTCGTTTTCACCTTAGAACACACATAGTTTATTTCTTGTAAGTGTGGCAACCCTTACATTTCCTTGTCTAGCACAAGGCTTATATACCTATAAGGTATATTTACAATAAGCACCCTCAACTATTGTTGAACTCCTATTCTATTACAATAATATAGTTCTAACAATCTCCCCCTTTGGAATGGAATAGGAGTTGCAGAATAAAATGAACAGGAGTCTTGATCTCTTCAGCATCTTGAGGGTCTTGTGCTTATTTTCTTGTAGCGCTCCAGTAACCTAAGGCATTGATCGCCTTAGGTTGTATTAGCAGTTTAGCATATAGAGGGTCCTTTTTAAATTTATTTTTGTAAATTATCACTGTTTAGATGTGGTATTTAAATTTAGATTTAAAATTTCTTAACAAATAAACACCTATGTTTTCTTAAATTAGAAATATTTTCTTTGGTTTATTGTACCAAACATGTTAAAAATCAAGACAAAAATGTCATTAAGTTTTATTCGGTTTATTCGGTTAAAACCGAAAACCGAACCGAATTCATAAACGGTTTTCGGTTCGGTTTTAGTATTATTTAAACGGTTTTCGGTTCGGTTACGGTTTTGCCTAAAAAATTTCAAAAACCGAATAAACCGAGAAACCCGAAAACCGAACCGTTGAACACCCCTATCTTTAATTGATCCTTTTGATCGTGTTGTATTCATCATGTATCCAGATAGTTGCGTTCTTCGTGATGAAATTATTAGTTAATTAAGACAATATTTGTAGTTAATTTTGATAATAGGTTAATTAATCATTAATCTTTAACAAAAAGGTTGAAAGGCTTAAGAGGTTGTTTGGTAACAAGAATAAGATGGAAAAAGACCAAATTACCCTTTGACTAACGGTCAAAGATAACACCAGTTAGT
The DNA here is from genome assembly GCA_947179395.2 of Pulicaria dysenterica. Lineage (NCBI taxonomy): Eukaryota > Viridiplantae > Streptophyta > Magnoliopsida > Asterales > Asteraceae > Pulicaria > Pulicaria dysenterica. Next base: position 70,879,171 of record OX359288.1, on the reverse strand, counting down.
CTAAAGGACTATAAGTGAAACAATATGTCAACCATAAGGACTACCAGTGTAATTTTTTAGTTTAAAGGACTAAATGTGAAATTTAGCGAAAACCACAGGGACTATCTTTGTAATAAACTCCATATTAAAATTATAGTTACTATTAATTCCTATTGTTAAATATTATCATATATAATTGGTAGCTTACAAATGTTAAATTAGCTACGAAGCTAGCCCTTAATTAGTGGAAACGTCATTTAGGATGCGTTTGGTATAGAGAATGGAAATGCAGATAAATGAGAGAAGAGAATGAAATTGTAGAGAAAGAAAATTAGTCTGGATAATGGGAATTGACTCTTTTTTTATAGCATAGGGATTTAAGCAGAGAAATTTAACAAAAAATCATTTCTCTTGCTTGGTACAACATGAAAGTCAACACGAAAATTAAACCAAAACCATAAGCAACCCTAGCAAAATGTATAAACAAAATAATGGTCAAACATCAAAACTATGTATAAACAAAAAGTAGGTCTGAAATCATAGTTATAGTACGTGTTCAACAAATCACTTGAAAGAGATAGAGACAGATGCCTTATTAAAGCCGCTGGAGAGATGTCGTCGAAGACGCAACCACCACCATAGAAGAAGAACCTGATGGCACTGCCAGAGACACTGCCAATGAAAGAAGAAGAACTCGCCGCCGATGGAAGAAGAAGAAGAACCCGACACCATTGAGGATGGAGGCGTAAAAGAAGAACTCGATGGAAGAAAAAGAGATGTCGCCGATAGAAGAAGAACCTAAAGCCGTAGAAGAAGAACCCGACACCGTTGCCGGACATGCATTGGTCTGGATGGAGGCGTCATTCGGTCAGATGGAGGGGTCAGTCGGTTGAAGAGGCATCGGTTTGGTAGGATGGTGGCGTCTAGTTTTTTCATTTCATTTCCTCACTTTTGAAAGAGAACTAAAAATAGAGAAATGGAAATGGTCTTATCTATTTCTCTTTTTCTTAGCTACAACCAAACAAGCGAAATGTTTCCATTTCCCTTTCTCTGTCTCCAAATCTTTGAACCAAACACCCCATTACTGCCATTAGTGAAAATGGTAACAAAGGGATTAGTTTAAAGAACGGGGTAGCAATTTGATACCTAAAAATTGTATTTCATTTCAAAATATGTGGTATCTGTTGTTTATGTTGTACCGAGTTTAATACAACACGTACCAAGATTACAACAAAAAGAGCTATGCACAATTAGCAAGCACATTAGTGATGTCGTTTGGTATCGATTATGATAGACTAGTAGATACTATTGATTAAGTTCCAGACAGTGGATACTTTGGATACGGATAAGAAACACTATACTAAATGTAATAGAGGAGATGAGTGTTTCAGAAAAGCTCATTGATCCAGACCTTATGTAATATCCAATAGGGCAGAGGTATAGTCTAACAAGAGGGTTCAGTGGTGTAAACGTGAATCGAGCTCGAGCTCTAAGGACTCGAGCTGGGCTTAAGAACTTATGTTAAGCTCGAGCTTAACTCGATAGCTCGATGAGCTTCATAGATGAATGCTCGAGCTCGGCTCGATAAGGTACATTATTAGGTTGAGCTCAGTTCGAAATGATCAAAATAATATTAAAAAAGTAAATTCAAAAACCAAATTAATCAAAATATTGATAAAATTCGAAATTAATAATTTTTGGTAATTACTTTTTATGATAGTATGTATAGAATGTTGAGTTATTTCAATAAGTACTTGTTTTAATATATTTTAATATTAGGCCCTCGTATACATCTTACGCGCGCGCACACACACACATATATACTACACAAGGCTCGAAAAGATTGAAAAAGACTCGAACCAAGCACTTTGAAGCTCGACTCGTTATATAATTCAAGCTCATTTTTGGGCTCGAACTCATGCATGATAAAGTTCGACTAGAACGAGCGGAGCACGAGCTCGAGTTATGCAATAAAAGTTTGACTCATTTACATCTCTATCACGAAAACCCGCTCAAATTTCAAAAAATTTAAAAGGTATGTTTAATATCCCTAACTAGCACTATTAGAATGTGAACCCCCTATATTTAGGTGACGAACCCTGTGTTTTGGTGAGAGAAAAAGTATGAGAACTCTTTGAGGTTCATCGTATATGATCCATATTTGGTAATGAGTTTGATAGATTATTTTAGTGATTCACTCACTCTCTTAGATCTTTGATTCTCCATGTAAATCTTCTTGTAGATTACTTGATATTTTTCCCTAATGCCATTGCCTTCTTCCCATTTTAGATTTATGTTTCTTTGATACCAGACAACCTTCGTCTAGCATACGACGGTAATCTCTAATCTATTGGAGTGATTATGTCATTTAGATTTTAATGAATTGATTACTTTACGTGAATCGTGATTTTTGATTGCATTTCATTTCAATTTTATATTATATTATTAGAGTTGTGTTCAATAAAGTTCATATTAAAAACATAGTCCTGAAATTTTAATATTCAATCACATGTGATTCAGTATACAATCACATGTGATTGTAAAAACATCACATGTAAATTACGAAAATGCCACTCCGTACAAAAATTTAAAATTCAATCTGGACCATTGATGGAGCTGATTCAAAGGCTAAGATTAGTCCCTCAGGACTATAAATTAAGTATGGACTATATTGAACATTTCTCGTTGCTTGCTAATGTTCATGTGAATTCCAAACACTCAAATGATGGTTTCCACTTTTTTTTCATATCTTTCATTTTTCTTTATTAACTAATTAATAGTGTTTACGTAAGACATAAAAGTTGAGTTTTCATCAAGACCAAAATGTTTGTGGTGTGCTTCTTTATATTTTTATGTAGTTAACTTTTGGAGTAGCTCTTTAAAGAACACCTAAATATTATTTTTCTGAATCCTTACAAGCTGAAGAATATTAAGGGGGTGTTTGGTTGGTTGACTTTTTTTAAATGGAAATGGAATCCTTCAAGAAAATGGAATGTGAAGGATTTGGAATTTGAATCTAGGTAGTCCCAGGAGTTGGAATTCACTTCCCCACCACAAAACCCGAAACTAGAGTTGCCACCACCATCCCACCACCATCTCCACCTTCACCACCACCTCACTGCCATCGCCACCGCCCCACTGTCGCCCACCAGCTCGGCACCGTCGAAGCAAGGAAACGCCACCACCGTCGAAGCCCTAGCCGAAAAGTTGTCACCGTCTAAACCCTAAATCTGCGCCACCGTCGAAACCCTACCCGAGGTGAAAGTCGAACGTCAATGAAAGGATTATGTGCAGGGATAGTGTACACATGTCATCACATCCATAGACACTATGAGTCACTAAAGGGTCACACAGCTGCACACTCAAATAATGAACCAAGAAACAATACAATGTGTGTGAAGATTATAATTAACATTTGATTAATTATAAAGAAAGAGAGAAATAATAAATAGATATTTATTATGGTAAAAAAGGGAATATTAAATATTAGTTAAATATTTAATAAATCAAGTTTGGTTGGGAAAATATTAAATAAATCATCTAATTAATTAATATTAACTAAACTGGATGGTTTGTTTTGTTAAAAGACCAAAGTAGTTGGTCTTTGGGCCGGGCTTAAGGTCCAAGGGCTTGGTCCATTTAAATTACTATTTAAATGGATTAAGCTTTAGGTTTTAACCTAATCCTTACTTTAACACAAAACAAAAAGATAACACCCTCAAGGTTCTCCCTTTCTCTCTCTCGGTTTAGACGTTGGCCGACCACCACCCTACGGTGGTCCTTCGATTTCCGGAGGCGGTTTTCCGGCGGACGCAGCGGACGGCAGCGGCGCACGGCGGCGGCCTGCGACGGTTGTCCTGCGATCGACGGCGCACAAGGGCCGAAGACCCCCTTGCGGCGGGGCTTCTTGTCGGCGGCGATATAGGCAAAAACATGCTGGATTTTGCCTGATAACACACACTTGCTATTTGTTTGTTTGGCGGTGTAGCAGCCAGTTCAAGGGTGCAGTAGCTGTGTATCCCCCTTCAGCAGATTCAGGGTATATTTTCTATCCTTTAGAAATAACTGTTTTAAACCTGTATATGTGCATGATATATATCTGGTGTATGGTTCTGAAATTGTTTCCCCACCTAATCTAGTTGGGAACTGGGAACGGGATTTACAAGTTTATGTTTTATTCCGATGTGCTTGTTTGTACCCTGTAAATCCCTACAGTGGTATCAGAGCCTGTTTCTAGGCTCGATGAGGAACAAGTTAATCATAGATATATATGCATATATGTTTTTGCGAACATTATTATGTGGTTAGGATCATGTTTCTGATCTGTTACCTGAATTTTCCAGTTCTGCTGATTATATATATATATTGTGTGAAACTTTTGGATCTGGTTTAAGGATCAAATCCTGATCTTTTTACCATTAAAGTTTCCAGTTTTTGTTGTTTAAATATTGCTTATATATATCAACTGCGTGAAACTTTAATTTTTGGTCAAAGGTCAAAGTTTATGACTTTTAACCAATTAAAGTTTCCACATTATCTATCTTATATATTTATACATTTATATTTGTGAGAAATTTTGGTTTATGGTAAAGAGTCAAAGTTTTTGACTTTTAACCGGATAAAGTTTCTAGTTTACATGCTTTGTATATATATTTGTATAAATTGAGATTGAAACTTGGGGTAATTTACAAGTTCAAAGTTCTTGAATTTTTTAAATCAAGTTTCGAGTTTATATTATTATTTATTTAATATTGTTTGACGTTTAACTAGTGTGGTATTTTTGTTGTTTTATCCAGTTTGTGATATTTAACAAAAAGGCTCAGGTTTAGGCCTAGTTTGAGGTCAAGGTTAAATGTTGGGAATCAACACAAAACCAGTTTGCGTTTTGGTGTTAGAGATTCAAGTTTGAATCTACCTGGAATTATATATGTTGGTTTACAATGCGTGTATTATTATTTAAATTAATTGTACGTGGTTGATTATATATTTTAAGCCAAACGCCTTAAACCTAGTGGATCAAGTTTGTGGTTGTTTATTGTTTTTGTGGATTGGTTTACATTTATTATTTATCTGGTGTGGGGAGGCTTGCGTGCCACTTACAACCCCTATTCAATTTTGTAAAAGTACTAGATTTAGCGGGCCTGCGTGCCTTTGAATTATTATGTAATAGGGCATTAGTTTTTTTTATCAAATTTGTAATAGGTTAGTTTGATATCTGTAAATGTAATATTGGAGTCAATCAAGACAAGGATCAAGACGAAGGAGAGAGGACGCCACGGATGCTGGAGCCAGTTGGAGCATCAGTATTAGATTCATGTCTTGTGTGTTGTTTATGATCCACTTTAGGGTTTGACCACAGGGGTGCTTAATTTTAATTAAGTACCAGTGATGGTCAAAGGCGTTATGTGTGTTGGCTTATTATTGCTTTTATTAATTGCGTGGTTGTGATTTAATTATATAGTGCACGCACGTCTATAATAACCACATACATATATAATGGATTTTTAAGAAAAGTTTTTCACTTAAAAAGGTTATATGTTTTACAAGTTTTGTAAAACGGTTAAAACAGGAAAAATATTTTTAAAACAAGTTAACCCTTTAAAAATCATAGACCAGTAGTGTTACCCATCTAATGGTACACCTTTCCTGCTCCCAGTACTTCGGTGTGTTGTCGTGCCCAAACCTTGCGCACCGGGGTTCAAACTGATGTGGGGAGGGGGTGAAAGACTTTGCGATTCCCTAATGTGACGGGCCAGAGTTCACCCGGTCTTAGATGGTGAGGTCTATTTTGGTGATTCCCTGATGTGACGGGCCCAAAGTGCACTTAGGAGGACTAAATATGTACGAATTATTATTTCATTCGATGTCCCAAGGATATAGGAGTCGTGTTTTGGCTTAAGAACGATCGGTATGGTTTATACCCACCAGAAATAGCACGAGAACCGTGCACTAGCACGTGTGAAATATGGATCCTATTCTAAATATATTTATTTAAAGGGTTATAAATTATTTTAGAGGAATTAAATTACTGAAATGTTTATTTCTTGCTTTTTTCTGTAGATGTCAATATTATCTGTTATACCGTTTTATACACCCGAGGAGTCTCTTAGCCTCATCATGAGCAAGTTGAAGCTTTTAGGTCCGAACTTTATGGTTTGGAAATTGCACTTTAGGAATATCCTAAGGGCGCATGGAAGGCTGTACAGAGTATGATACATATTATAAGTATCTGTCTGATGAATCTGACGTCATATCAATTCTGATACTCTCCATAGAGTCTGAGTATTCGGATGAACTCAAGAATAAGTTAGTTTTTGAGGTCGTACAGAGCTTAGAGGAGCGTTTCAAGGAAAGTGAGCGCTATGGACGCTTTCTGCTCATGAAGGACATTCTTTCACAAGCGATGAAAGAAGACCAGTTATTGAGCGATCATATCATTAACATGAGAAGGCTGTTTGATTGCTTAATAATTCTGGGATCACAAGTCACTGAGCATGAACTAGTGATGCTCTTGGTCGGTACCCTAACTGACCGCTATCAGGCAGAGGTAGTGGACAAGTTTGGTGAACCAGATACAACAGTTGTTGGTATGCATGAGTTCTTAATGTGCATAGATGACTAGGTGCACCCGGACCCATTTGATGCAACAGTATTTGAATCAATGAAGGAAGACAACTGGATTGATGAGCTACTAGACGTTTGTTGCCCAGTTTGCGGTAGCAAGGATATTTACGAGTACTCACTCGACATTGATCAGCTGGACGTCGGTTCTACCGACGAGTCAGATATCCTTATGATAGATCACTTAGTTACTTCGTTTGAATCATGGGTACTCGATACCGGATGTGGTCATCACATTTGCAATCATTTGTAGGGATTCAAGAGAAGTAGGAAACTAAGGAAATGGGACATAGACGTACGGGTAGGCGAAGGCTCCGTCATTGGTGCTGAAGCTGTAGGAACCTATTGTCTCAGGCTACCTTCAGGATTAATCATAGAACTAGAGAATTGGTTTTACGTTCCTAGATTGTTTAAAAATGTAATCTCGTATGATTTATCAATAGACAGTGGTTTTAACTATCAGTCGGTAGGTAAAACAATTTTGTGCTTAAAAGACGATTTATTATATTTTAAAGCAAGATCACAAAATGGTCTATATATGATAAATCTAGAAGATGACAAGGAAATCTATCATATAAGTAAGAGGTCAAAGGACACTTTGAACAATACTTACCTTTGGCATTGTCGGCTCAGACACATAAATAAGAAACGTATAGAGTAACTTCATAGTGATGGAGTTCTAGGGTCATTTGATCTTGAATCAATTGACAATTGTGAATCTTGTTTGTTCGGCAAGATGACAAAGAAACCTTTCGACAGTTTGAATGAAAGGTCTAAAGAACTTCTAGGAATTATACACACAGATGTGTGTGGTCCTTTCAGTCAGGAAGCCAGAGGTGGATAACGTTACTTCATTACCTTCACTGATGACTTCAGTAGGTATGGTTATGTGTATCTCATGAGACACAAATCTGAAAGTTTTGATTAAACAATTTCAGAGTGAAGTACAGAACCAACTTGACAAGAAGATAAAGCTGCTTCGGTCTGACAGGGGTGGTGAGTATCTGAGTCAGGAGTTTGACGATCATCTAAAGGAATGTGGGATTGTTTCACAACTCCTATCTCCATATACTCCACAGTGGAATGGTATATCAAAAAGGATGAATAGGACCTTACTTGACATGGTTCGGTCTATGATGAGTCAAACCAGTTTACCAATGTCGTTCTAAGGTCATGCACTCGAAACGGCTGCTTATATGTTGAACCGAGTTCCAACTAAGTCTGTGGAAAAGGGAAAGACACCATTCGAGTTATTGACGGGGAAAAAGCCCGAATTGTCTTTCATAAAGATTTGGGGTTGGAAAAGAAATAGATCTTTAAGAAATTGAAGAGAATTATGGTATGCCTCCTCCACTAGTGGAACCCCTAAGTCAACAAAGAATTGGTGAATCCCAACCCGAGTCTGTGGTTGAGGAGGGAGTGGAAACACACAGATGTGTGTGGTTCTTTCAGTCAGGAAGCCAGAGGTGGATACCGGTACTTCATTACCTTCACTGATGACTTCAGTATGTATGGTTATGTGTATCTCATGAGTCACAAGTCAGAAAGTTTTGATTTCTTCAAACAATTTTAGAGTGAAGTACAGAACCATCTTGACAAGAAGATAAAGTTGTTTCGGTCTGACCGGGGTGGTGAATATCTGAATCAGGAGTTTGACGATCATCTAAAGGAATGTGGGATTGTTTCACAACTCACACCTCCGTATACTCCACAGTGGAATGGTATATCAAAAAGGAGGAATAGGACCTTACTTGACATGGTTCGGACTATGATGAGTCGAACCAGTTTACCAATGTCGTTCTGGGGTCATGCACTCGAAACGGCTGCTTATATGCTGAACCGAATTCCAACTAAGTCTGTGGAAAAGGGAAAGACACCGTTCGAGTTATGGACGGGGAAAAAGCCCAAACTGTCTTTCATAAAGATTTGGGGTTGTGAGGCATTCGTTAAACGACCGTTCTCGGATAAACTCAAACCCAAATCAGATAAGTGTATCTTCATGGGTTATGCTAAGGAAACCTTGGGATACTATTTCTACAATCCCTATGAGAACAAAGTTTTTGTCGCTCGGCCAGGGACATTTCTAAAGGATAAGTTTCTAAGTTCAGAAACTTCTGGAAAAGAAATATATCTTCAAGAAATTGAAGAGAATTAAGGTATGCCTCCTCCACTAGTAGAACCCGTAACTCAATAAAGAATTGTTGAATCCCAACCCGAGTCTGTGGTTGAGGAAGGAGTGGAAACACAAGACCTTTGTAGCTCCAGTAGGATTCGGACTGAGCCGGATATATATCTTGGATTTCTAATCGCTCAGGAAGAAGGGGATCTTTATGAGCCCACATCCTACGGGGATGCTATGTCAGGCAGTGAGTCTGACAAATGGCTGGATGCCATGAAGGCAGAGACGCAATCCATGTATGTTAACCAAGTTTGGGAGTTAGTAGACTTGCCATAACACAGTAGAGCTGTTAGGTGCAAGTGGGTCTTCAAGAAGAAGACCGACATAGAAGGAAATGTGCATAATTTTAATGCTAGGCTTGTTGCAAAAGGTTATAATCAAACTCATGATATTGATTATGATGAAACCTTTTCGCCAGTAGCCATGCCTAAGTCAATTAGGATTCTTATGGCCATATCTGCATACTTCAATGATGAGATATGGCAAATGGATGTCAAAACCGCTTTCCTTAACGGGAAACTGACAGAGGATGTGTATATGGCACAACCGGTCGGTTTTGAGGATTCCTAGAATCCAGGTAAAGTATGCAAGTTGCTAAAATCCATTTATAGATTAAAGCAGGCATCTAGGGGCTGGAACTTGCACTTTGATGAGCGCATCAAAGAGTTTGGTTTTACCAAAAACGAGTTTGAGTCCTGTGTTTACACAAAGTTCAGTGGGAGCACAACAATCTTCTTGGTCCTGTATGTGGATGACATACTGATCATAGGAAACGATGTGCCAGCATTACAAGGATTAAAATCTTGGTTAGGCAAATGTTTCCAGATGAAGGACCTAGGAGAAGCCGCATACATACTTGGTATTAAGATCTATAGAGATAGATCTAGGCTGTTGATCGGACTTAGTCAGAGTACATACATAGATAAAGTGTTAAAACGCTTTAAGATGGAAGATTGCAAGAAAGGATTCATCCCTATGAGATCTGGTATACCATTGAGCAAGGCTCAATGCCCTACTTCTCGAGAGGAGCAGAAGAGGATGAAATCGGTTCCTTATGCTTCGGCAGTAGGATCGATTATGTATGTCATGTTATGTACTAGGCTCGATGTTGCTTACTCCATAACCCTTACGAGTAGGTACCAGCGAAATCCGGGTGAACCCCATTGGGTGGTTATCAAGAACATTCTCAAGTATTTGAGAAGGATAAGGATATGTTCTTGGTCTTTGGTGGAAGCACGGATGAAATCAGTGTTACTGGTTACACAGATGTGAGCTTCCAATCAGGATAAGGATATGTTCTTGGTCTTTGTACCCTGTAAATCCCTACAGTGGTATCAGAGCTTGCTTTTAGGCTCGATGGGGAACAAGTTAATCATATATATATATATATATATATATATATATATATATATATATATATATATATATATATATATATATATATATATATGCATATATGTTTTTGCGAACATTAGTATGTGGTTAGGATCAAGTTTCTGATCTGTTACTTGATTAATTTTTCAGTTCTGCTGATATTTTTATCTAAATTTCAATATAAATTGTAACCTAATAGGCTAATACGATAGTTCCTTTAACAAAATGAATTTGTTTAGACTTGCAATGTTGAAAAATACATTTTTAGATTAATACCGTATCATAATAAAATTTATATTAAATATAATTTAAAATAAGGTGGGCATAAATATATTTATAAAAAATTTATATGTTAAAAGCTCTAGTGAAAAACAAATTATATAAAAACTTGATTATGTTATAATAATAATAATAATAAAAGTACCCTTTCATGAAAAAAATCAATTAAAATAAACGATGTATTACTTTTTAAAACGGATGAAACCACAAAAAGAACAAAAAAAAAAGTAAAATAAGGCTATTAAGATGAATTTTCTTTTATGTATTAATGAATTAAATTATGTTAGAAACAAGGTTTTTCAGTCCCACATTGCGGGAGCGGGTCAGGCCTGAGGGGTTAACTTATATATATAAAGATATAAATCAACTAAAAGTAGTTGTTATATATGTAACATAAATCGATAGGACATTATGGCTCAAACGACGATTTTATTATTAACCTTGAAAATTAGGATTATCATTTTCAAACTTCTAGAAGGCTATACACGCCAAAAAAAGATTTTATGTTTTATATTATGAATTATCCGAGTATTACATCCTTTGACTTCTTTGGTAGCATGATTTTGACTATCAAATTAAAGCCAAAATTCTTACCTCACATTTAGATAGTATCTTAGAAGTTTAAAAAAAAGTAAAAAATTAAAAAATTAACTATAAATAAATAGTCTTATACCAAAATGAGTAAACTAAAAAGTAAAAACAAAAAAAATTGTAACCTAAAAAAAAACTATTCATAAGCTACATGCTATGAATAGTGCCCAATATTTGATAAATGTTAGGTTTTTTAATTTAATTCACTTGTATGAATAAACACGGCCACATGGAAAGGGGATAACAATTTATCCAAAAAATCATTCAGGTGAAGCCCGAAGTCCCGAACTGCAATCTAATGGTTTTCCAATGAGTGCCTTAACCACCATGTCAAATTGGTCAATTTAATTTTGCTTTCTACATAAAATATTTAATTATTAATGATAAGTGTTATTATTCATAATGTCAAATCACACCTTTTTGCTAAATGTTAGATTATATAATAACCAACATCTAATACAGCTCTATACAGCCATTACGATTGCTCTTATAGCCTTCTAGGCATATGTGGGAATACTTTAGTTGATAATATGATTTATATGAGTTGAGTGATTTTGTTGATGCATGTTATATTTATGTCACTTTGCATGTAGATTTTTGTAACGTTGGTTTTGTAAAATTAAAACTCCTGGTTAGATCACCCTTCAGGAGTTAAGGGTAATTAACATCACTGTCACATGTATCCTCTACGATTCTACGCAAAAAATGAGCTTTCTCTATAAATTAGGAGTAAGGACGTAATAAGGTTATAATAAGCAATTATATTATGGTCTCTTATAGCTTTCTATCCTTTTAGTGTACTCGTGTTTAAGTGTGGGATGCTTCAAGCCACATCTTTATAACTCACTCAATGGTTGAAGCATGTTTATACCAAAAAATACATATGCTTCATATATTTCAAAGGTTTTATATTAAAAAAATACTCTATGTTTCTCTGCTATCCTCTTTTCTCTATTTCTCTCTCACCTCTCTCTTCTCTCTCCTCCGGCATTTGTATACCGAGCAAACATTCTTGTAACGTCACAAATTTTTTTTGAAATAACAACATAAACGATTGAATCGAAAACATCGGGTCAACATCAAACTAACTTTAAAATAATCACACAGTAAAATTGTTTACAACGCAAGTAATTTGAAACTATTAAATCTGTAAATACTGTCTTTGATAACTGAATAAAACAACCATTCAAAAGCTTGTGGAAACGTTGTTGAAGATGATGAGCTATCACTGACGCACATGAGTCCCGCCGTGGTCATTCCTGAAAAAGCGGTTAACAACAACCGTAAGCACAAAGCTTAGCGAGTACTTACTTACAATTTAAACAGATCATCAGAACACTTATCTCATACCCAACACCGAGGTGTTGGTCTTATACATGTTAAAGAAGTAACAGTCTAACATACCCACTATCGTAGTAAGTGGTCTCTCCATACCCGTCACCGTAGTGAACGGTCTACCAACCCATTGTCGTCACAACGGTCTCATACCCGACAGGCCGACACCGAAGTGTCAGTCTCATACCTGTCACCGAAGTAACAGTCTCATACCTGGCACTGAAGTGTCAGCCTAAACATACCCACTACCGTAGTAGTGGTCTCTACATACCCGTCACCGTGGTGAATTGTCTAAGCATACCCGTTACCGAAGTAAACGGTCTAACTCGTCAATTCTTGTATCTTATTACTTATTATTTGTTTTACTCATCATTACTCATATACAACATTCTGTCAAACATACCCGACACCGAAGTGCCGGTCTAATCATAGCATTCTCATACCTTCAAACATAGTTTACTTTCATACTTTCCATTAGGCGCATTCAATGTCTATCTAAAAAGTAAGTAAGAATACTCACCTGATTGCAGCTCGATCTCAGTAACAGTTCACTGCGTGTGTTTGTGGTTATGCGTCAAACTGTAATCACCTACAAGTAGGTCGTATGTCGTAAATACTCATGATCTCGTAATCGTTAAAGAAAGGCTCTTGAAGAATTTCTACAAGTTCCAAAAGAATCTTTCGAATTCGAAGGCTTAGCATCTTCGAATTCGAATCCTCCATCTAAGTCAAATTTTTCAACTTTAAACATATGTCGAATTTTAGGCAATTACGTAAATCGAATTTTCTCACCAAGTATCAAAATTAGAATCTCAAATGTCTAATTTCACCATGTATCAAAATTAGAATCTCAAATGTCTAATTTCTCCAAATATCAAAATTAGAATCTCAAATATCTAATTTCACCAAATTAGAATCTCAAATGTCTAATTTTCACTAAGTATCAAAATTAGAATCTCCAATGTCTAATTTCACCAAATTAGAATCTCAAATGTCTAATTTCACCAAGTATCAAAATTAGAATCTCCAATGTCTAATTTCACCAAGTATCAAAATTAGAATTTCAAATGTCTAATTTCACCAAGTATTAAAATTAGAATCTCCAATGTCTAATTTCACCAAATTAGAATCTCAATGTCTAATTTTGAATGTCTAATTTTCAATCCTAAGTCTCGAATTTTATGATGTACAAACTAAAGTTTTGAAGCAGGTATCATCTCCCTTACAGAGCTCGAAGAACAGTACCCCAAACACCATTTTTGAAAATCACAATCTCCTAAAACTTAACCATTTTCAATTCTTTTTGGATCAAAATGTTTCTCCACCTTTATAATCATTATAAATTTTGTAACAACTAAACAAGATTTAGGCCTTCAAATCTCAATTCTTCTTCTTGTTTTCAAACTAACAAAACCCACTAAAACTCAGCAAAACTCATATTCTAACCTCACTAAATCATGCTAAACTCATACAAAAAATACATAAAAATGTTCATGGAGTTACAAGAAACATTACCTGATGATTGTTCTTGATTTCCTTGCAAGAAATGTGGTCCAAGAGAAATCTCCTATCCTTGTTCTTGATCTTCTCCTCTGCTTTCTCTCCAAACTCCCAAACAAATAAAATAGTAGAATTTTTCTATTTTACATCTTAACCCTAATACTCTCATATATATTACCTCCAAAAAGCCTAAGCCCAATCTCCATAACACTAAATAATAATCCAAGCCCACAACTTAAAGATTCCTAAGCCCATCACTTAATATATATAACCTAAACTAACTTCAAGCCCAAACATTAAAACCGTCCTATTAATAACCCTACGAGATGCTTCGATAAATATTATTCTCACTAATACCGCTCGTACATAAATAAAATGCTAATAATCGTCGATCAGTAAAATAAACATCCTTTATTTATTCTTTCAAAAACCGGGCATTACAACTCTACCCCACTTAAACACGATTTCATCCTCGAAATCTTCACTCGAATACCGCTAGGTAGTCCTTTCTCGATGCTCCCAATCCTAATCTCGGCTTTCATAGGGATTTTCTTGTACCTTGATTGTTCTTATTTGTTTGTGTTCATAACTGCTTACTCGTTTCTTTCATGCTCACAACTGGTTTCTCAAAGAATCCAACTTACCACTCTATGGTTCATCTTAGAGAATGATTATCATCTTGTTTATCAAGCATTTCTCAGGTGAGCTACAAGAACAAGATTATTCTTCCGCGATAGTTCCTTATTCAACTCTAGTCGGCAGTGTTCATAATGTTTCTCATGATTACTATACACGTCCTATTAATCCTAGGGTTCCGTTTTCCTCGCCTTCTGAATGGTATTAATCCTCCCTGCAGAGTTTCCTTTAGTAAAACATAACCTTTTACCCAAATTTCATAGCAGCGACTATCATCCCCTTTCATGACTATGTTGTCCATTCTAAGTAATTCTTAATCTTACACGATTCTAATGGATGTACTCACACGGTTTCTAAACTATTTTTGTCATTTGATGTAGGTAGTGGGTTCTCCCCCACTTGGATTGTGAGTCCGTATAACTTCCTCAGAGGTCGGTCACGGGTCCATAAAGATTCTACATTGTTTATCATGGTCATCTTCTCACATCTCGTCCCGGTGTTAGGTTTCTTGTTCTGCTGTTTCCCCTGGTTGTTATTCAAAGCTGCCCGTTCCATAGTTCTCTTCCTGCTCCTCTCAGTCAAGTACAGTTCCCTTTTCTTTGCCACCTCAATCAACTGGCCAAGAGTGGAGTACTGACCACTTGCAACGACCTCTCGTATGTCTTCTCTCAGCATTTAGGTATAGCGACACATCTGTAGCCTTTCATCATTCGTGTACGCCGGGAAGTAGAGCAGTTTCTCCTTGAACACAACAGTAATCTGAATAACAGTTTTTGTGGTCTGTTCCAGTTTCATGAACTCATCCATCACTCTCTCTATTTCCACCTTGGGCGCATATTCTTCGTAGAACAACTCCGTAAACTCTTCCCAATTTATCCTTGCGATTGCCTCCCCTTTCATTTTTCGCAGTAAATCCCACCAATCTTTAGCCGCTCCTCTCAGAAAATTAGAAGCATAACCGACCTTGGCGTCGTCAGCACACTTACCGGTGAAGAAGGATCCCTCCACCACTAAAATCCATCTTGTACTAAGCAGAGGGTCTGGAAAACCCTCAAAGTACGGTGGCTGACAAGCCAAAAAGTCTCGGAAAGAACCTCCTTGGTTTGCTTGATTGATAGCTGGAGTCACTTGCTGGGCGGCGACCGAAGAAGTAGTAGCTTTCTTTGCGGCCCACAGAGCGCCTAGTTTCTGATCCATCATAGTACTCATATCCTTTTTCAGGTCTTCCACCATCTTTGGCAATAGCTCTTTCAAAGTGTTGGTCACTACAGAGGTCACCAACTCAATCATATTCATCTCAACAAATTCTTCTTCTTCCCCGTTTTCCGGGAGATCCTGTTCCACATTCGGTGGAACCACAATTTCAGGAAGTGGTTGATTCTAATTCGGTTGCGCTCGGGGGTCACTCTCCCCTGTTACACTAACATCTTCCCCATCTGGTAGGTTCCTACGACCCATCTATGCCGGTATCACAGCTCTGTTTCTCGTAGTCACCATACTCGATGTATAGACAGTGCACTAATCAATAGGTGGCATTGTCGTACAGTCCTCGTCACTATATCAGTTTATATTTCACGTATCGCATGTCATCAACTCAGCTATTAGGAAACCCTAGACTTTCTAAGGCACCGTAACTATAGGCATCCTATCTCTACAAGTACCCCTCACCGGATTCACAAATTTCCTCTTGATAATGATAAGTTGCAACAAGTATCATGTGCAGATAATGATATGGGCCCTATTATTACAAACACATTACACGTACTGGATCTTAGCATTACCACTAGAAATCCTGATTCACTGGCTTGGGCCATGTATCACTTAACTTTTTCCTCATATGTTCATCATATACTTTAACTCATATTAAATCAATCTAGCTAAGCGTGTTCATCATACTATCATACTCGTCATATACGTTACAGATGCAAGTCCCTGCATATTACGAATCCATATTGGCAGATGAATTTTTGATTCTACCATACCACAACAATCAAACAAGAACATCCAATAAGGCCAAATCAAAAATTCTAAACCTATATGGGTAATAATATGCATGGCATGGAGCATCCATTAATAGCATAAGACTCATAATCATTTCATTTATATACATTTTAAGCTTCACTTATGATCACTTAATCGAAGCCGTACTATCTCATTACTCCTTTTCTACTTTTCTAAAGCAATTCAAATCAGAATTCATACAATTGATCATCATATAACAATGTATTTACCTTGTATCTCGTACTCGTGACCACCCGGACTAACTCCAGCTGATAGCTCATCCCAAAAATTGACACTCAAAACTTTTGAAAATACAATCAAGCTTCGAACCATGAGTCGGATCCCAAACAACAATCAAACAAGAACATGCAAGGAAACTTAATCACAGTCCTAAACCTAACAGTTTGAAAACTTAGAACCAAGGTTTAAGTTCAAACACCCTACTTGTATGTTCGAATCCCTCAAACCAAGGCTCTGATACCAAGTTGTAACATCCCAATTTATTTTTGAAATAACAACATAAACGATTGAATCGAAAACAACAGGTCAACATCAAACTAACTTTAAAATAACCACACAGTAAAACTGTTTACAACGCAAGTAATTTGAAATTATTAAAACTGTAAATACTATCTTTGATAACCGAATAAAACAACCATTCAAAAGCTTGCGAAAACGTTGCTGAAGATGATGAGCAATCACTGACGCATTGGAGTCCCGCCGTGGTCATTCCTGAAAAAGCGGTTAACAACAACCGTAAGCACAAAGCTTAACGAGTATTTTACTTACAATTTAAACAGTTCATCAGAACACTGATCTCATACCCAACACTGAGGTGTTGGTCTCATACCTGTTAAAGAAGTAACAGTCTAACATACCCACTACCGTAGTAAGTGGTCTCTCCATACCCGTCACCGTAGTGAACGGTCTACCAACCCATTGTCGTCACAACAGTCTCATACCCGACACCGAAGTGTCGGTCTCATACCTGTCACCGAAGTAACAGTCTCATACCTGGCACCGAAGTGTCGGTCTAAACATACCCACTACCGTAGTAGTGGTCTCTACATACCCGTCACCGTGGTGAACAGTCTAAGCATACCCGTTACCGAAGTAAATGGTCTAACTCGTCAATTCTTGTATCTTATTACTTATTATTTGTTTTACTCATCATTACTCATATACAACATTTTGTCAAACATACCCAACACCGAAGTACCGGTCTAATCATAGCATTCTCTTACCTTCAAACATAGTTTACTTTCATACTTTCCATTAGGCGCATTTAATGTCTATCATTAGGCGCATTTAATGTCTATCTAAAAAGTAAGTAAGAATACTCACCTGATTGAAGCTCGATCTCAGTAACAGTTCACTGTGTGTGTTTGAGGTTATGCGTCAAACAGTAATCACCTACAAGTAGGTCGTATGTCGTAAATACTCATGATCTCGTAATCGTTAAAGAAAAGCTCTTGAAGAATTCCTACAAGTTCCAAAAGCATCTTTCGAATTCGAAGGCTTAGCCTCTTCAAATTCGAATCCTCCATCTAAGTCAAATTTTTCATCTTTAAACATATGTCGAATTCTAGGCAATTACGTAAATCGAATTTTCTCACCAAGTATCAAAATTAAAATCTCAAATGTCTAATTTCACCAAGTATCAAGATTAAAATCTCAAATGTTTAATTTCACCAAATATCAAAATTAGAATCTCAAATGCCTAATTTCACCAAATTAGAATCTCAAATGCCTAATTTCACCAAGTATCAAAATTAGGATCTCAAATGTCTAATTTCACCAAATTAGAATCTCATATGTCTAATTTCACCAAGTATCAAAATTAGAATCTTCAATGTCTAATTTCACCAAATTAGAATCTCAAATGTCTAATTTCACAAAGTATCAAAATTAGAATCTCCAAATGTCTAATTTCACCAAGTATCAAAATTAGAATCTCAAATGTCTAATTTCACCAGGTATTGAAATTTGAATCTCCACTGTCTAATTTCAGCAAATTAAAAATTTTATGATGTACAAACTAAAGTTGCATATGTACATGTCGAAGAAGCAGGCAATATATATATGTATCGAATTTTGAAGCGGGTATCGTCTCCCTTACAGAGCTCGAAGAACAGTACGCCAAACACCATTTTTGAAAATCACAATCTCCTAAAACTTAACCATTTTAAATTCTTTTTGGATCAAAATGTTTCTCCACCTTTATAATAATTCCTTATAAATTTTGTAACAATTAAACAAGATTTAGGCCTTCAAATCTCAATTCTTCTTCTTGTTTTCAAACTAACAAAACCCACTAAAACTCAGCAAAACTCAGATTCTAACCTCACTAAATCATGCTAAACTCATACCAAAAATACATAAAAATATTCATGGAGTTACAAGAAACATTACCTGATGATTGTTCTTGATTTCCTTGCAAGAAATGTGGTCCAAGAGAAATCTCCTATCCTTGTTCTTGATCTTCTCCTCTGCTTTCTCTCTAAGCTCCCAAACTAATAAAACAGTAGAATTTTTCTCTTTTACATCTTAACCCTAATACTCTCATATATATTACCTCCAAAAAGTCTAAGCCCAATTAACTAACTATAAGACCAATCTCCGTAACACTAAATAATAATCCAAGCCCACAAATCAAAGATTCCTAAGCCCATCACTTAATATATATAACCTAAACTAACTTCAAGCCCAAACACTAAAACCGTCCTATTAATAACCCTACGAGATGCGTCAATAAATATTGTTCTCACTAATACCGCTCGTACATAAATAAAATGCTAATAATCGTCGAACAGTAAAATAAACATCCTTTACTTAATCTTTCGAAAACCGGGCATAACAATTCTTCAAGTCGATACTGTGAGGATGGGGGTGGTATTGACTTCGGTACCCAACAGCCTAATCAGCATGTTGAAGCCATGCTTCATGGTACTCCACTTGCTCTTAGACCATGCATGGAACCCTTTGGGTAGAAGCTCGGGCTCCTTAGGTGTGCTTGGGTTGAGCACTAACACCCCCTTTAGGTTCTCTCCTTCGGCTTCCCAAACCCTAACTCACCCGCATGGTTTTCCTTTTTTTTTCTTTTCTTTTTTGTTGTATAAGAGAGAGTAAGTAATGAGAAAATATGTGGGTTGTTTGGATTAACCTATACTTGGGTTTCGGGTGAGAGAGATAGAAAAGAAGAAAAAAATATTATGACGCTGATGTGACATTCGGATTGAAAAGATTGAAAGAGGAGTGATACTCGTACTCTTAGGCCAAGCATATGGCATACGGGCTGCTTCAGGTTGCGCCTTTGGGATCCTTCGGTTTGTATGTGAACACCCATAGGGGGTGTTTGGGTTCATTCGGATTCAAGGGTCTTTGTGTTCACCAAGCCGAGAGAGGATGGTTACTGTTGGCAGCTTGTTTTGTTTTGTTTTGTTTTGTGACATTTAGGTTGATTTGGGTTGAAAAAAGGTTATAACTTAACTTTACAATCACAGCCACCAATATCTTCACTTTCAACCAACACCATACCTTATATCCCCTTCACCAATCATCGAACCATTACCGAGTCAAACGAATCCAACCTCTAAATCATGAAGCACCACCGACTACATTAAAACCCCAAATCAAACCAATAATTGTTTCGCAACATCAACAACCAAAAATACAAACACATAAATACCCCCTCTAAATACACACACGATCGATTCCTTCGCTATTGCTTAATTAGGTAGTCGGAAATTAAAAACATACTCACATCACACATGCATGGATATCTCCTCTTTTTATTTTTTTTATATTTAATTATTATTATCATTTTACATCATTCAACTCTAACAACTAGTTATTCTGTCAAAAACAATTAATTATACAAAAAAAATTCAACTTTCAACATTAGCTATCAATTAATTTTGCCAAAAACACAAGACTGTCATGTACATATCTTTTATGTAGTTTTGATTATAATAAATTTGCCAAACGACCTCCGGAATTGGTTTGGAATATTGTTGTATATCTTTAGATCTTTGTAGTTGGTTGCTATATTGTTACTTAGATTAGTTAACCATTAACCAACACTTGTATAACTCCATCAAACTAGCATACCTAGCATTAGGTAATCAAACATTAATACCTACTTAATCTATTAATAGGACTACCTATCTAGCAACTTAATGGAACATACCCCACTTCAACTAGATTATTTAGAATAGAAAGGAATGTGACAAGAGATGATAGAGCGAACCACACTAGGAAATTGATTCATCAACCGGTGTGAAACCTATTGAACCAAAAACCAAGGAACATACAAAGATCAACATTCTTTATCATATCTCCTTATACTTTAACTAATAAGCTTACATTACTACAACCAAGTAACCTAGACCAATTCTCAAAGTAATAGACACCGCTTTTGAAGATGATCTTTACTAGGGGATCTCTGTGAAGATTGAAGAAACACATGCGGACTAATTCTAAAGTCCGACTCTATAACTGTATATAGAGACTCATTATTACATAAAAACATGTCTTTCATGATAAGATAATGGAAACTGGTTTTTATCTAGTAATATGTCTCTACGTCTTTAATTTGTAAACATAATTACTCTATATAATTAAATCGAGTTTAGAGATTCGGTTTTACATAAAAAGCATTTTTCATTCGTCTACAGTAGAGACGGGTTGATTTTAATAACAAGTTTTCATTTTGTGTTTTTGCGCACCGAGACAGTGTAAACTATAAATACTTTTCAAACAAGCCGGGACTATCAACAAATGGGTCTCCCGAGGAAAATCATCAATGACCATCAAAATTAGTGACATTTCATGATCAAATTGACATATAAATTATATAAAACCAACTGTACATAATGTTGATAATAAAAAATGGTCATTGATCGATGTTCTAACCACAAATATTTGTTTATATATATATAATCTTAATTGTATTAAGTATCAATAGCAATAAAAACAGATCATACAAAGATAATGATCTTAGTATAATATAGTATGAGAGAATACATAAAGAACACAACACTTTTAAGAGTAATTGAAATAATTTATGAATGAGGGTACATTACATTGTTCATATATCAATTAGACATTTTCATATTTTACTCTATACTTTTAGAAAATACAATTAGAAATAAAAATTTATTAAAATTATAAAATAAAGAAAACTTTAATCTAGCATCACCCTTAACAAGTAATATCACATATTTTTCAATTCATCCTTATATTACTTATGAAGCATCAAACATCTCATTTGGTAGCCAATGCCAATCCTTTACATCCTAAGCATGATATGTTTGACATATAAATCAATCGTACCCTCCATTAAATATTTGATAGCTTGAACCCACAAATTAATAATTACAATTAACAACCGCACCGCGTATCATGTGTTCGGGATTATCTATAGTATTATATAAATCATTTAACACTCTGTCTCCTTTTACTCTTAAAACTTCTTAAAATTCAATCAACAATACATCTTCACCCTTCTTTTAATCTAAATTAATTTCATCCACTCATTCTTTAACTATTTCATTTTTCTGATTTACTTTAATTTTTTATTATATTCTCCCACTAACACGCTCTCTCACACAAACACAATTATCTACACATATCAATATAAATTTCAAAAGTGTATTAACTTCTCTCTCCTTATTTCATAAATATATTTTTTTTCTACTTTTAATTTTTCTTAGAATTTATTTGAAAATTAATAAAATAGTTGATACAAATATAAGAAACATTGAAAAAAACGGACATGTTGCTAAAAACATTTTTGTGACGTTGAATCGCGCGAATAGCATATCATTACATTCTTGAAAATGACATGTTGCAATATAGAAACTATTTGCCGCCGCAGTATTACGCAGATATGATGCTAGTGTATAAAAAAGTGTATGAATTCAATATTAAATATTTGGATTAAATCTAAATTATGGAAATATCACTTTTTTTTAATTGATAATTCAACCCTTGTCTGAGTATTACAAAATTAATTAGGGATAATTTTTTTAAAAGTCTACAGTAAAGTACATATTGTCTAAATAACAACCACGACAATTACACAACAATTACATCTATGTAAATACACAATGGGTATTTATGGGTATGTTTGACGACAGTCTTATAAGGGATTATAGGGGCTTGGGCTTCTAGTTTTTATAAACCCCAGCCCTCAAGCCTCGTTTGGGTGAGGGAATTATTAAAAACATAAGCCCCCATAATCCCCTATAAGCCCCCAAAATAAAAGCTTTTTCAAGTAGCTTATGGCTTGGGCTTGAGATTATTAATTAACCAGCCTCAGCCCCAGCTCCAGCCGCAACCAGTTTCACCAAACATGCCCTATGTGTTTAACCACCACCGAGATACAAGAAGGTTATTTATGTTTAAATAACTATCACAACGGCTATTAATGGTTATGAGACCTCCACCCTCGCGCTGCCCCTTGGACACCGTAATTTTTGGTCTAGGACTGAGTGTGTCTTTCCACTGACACACGCATGTCTCTATCACTGTTGTACGTTGAAATACGGGCCTATTAGATCAGACGTCAAGGATTGATCCCGACAGCACTAACGAATGAGAGGACCAAAGACTCAAAAATTGGTTTGATTTATGACCTTCACGAATTGTGAAGTTTTCATGTAATGAGACACACAAAGTCAACTCAACAAATCACATAGTCAACTGTATGAATCGAAAAGGCACTCACCGGTTGAAGGTTCTACACAGCAAAATCCTAAGCCATCGTGATCAACTGTAACTAATTATTTAGTTAGTTATAGCTGTTAAATAGTTAGTTAGCATAGCAATTTTGTATATAAAAGACTATAATGGTTCTCATTTAATAATCAATAAGAAAATATCCAATACACAAATTATATTGCTCTCTTCGATTCTCTTTATGGTATTAGAGCATACTCTAATGAAATTCATCAGCATGCTCGATCCTTGACTCTCCTCATCTCTTTTCTTCATCTTTCAATTTGATATTCAAATCTGTTGAACTAAAAATACGAAATCACAATCAACAATGGTGGATTCAGAGAATCTAGACAGACAAAAAGATATCAATTCCAGCAATCATCCTCTTTTCTTTCATCAAAATGACAATCCATGCATGATCTTGATATCAAAAAAAATCACTGGCTCAGAAAATATAGCACCTGGAGAAGATCAATGATCATAGCCCTCAATGCTAAGAATAAATTGAAGCTAATCACAGGAAAATTCAAAGAACCATACATGCATTCAAGCATAAGGAACCATTGGGAAAGGGCAAACGATGTGTTGATTTCATGGATACTTAACACTGTATTAAATCAAATTGGTAACAATCTAAAATTTATTATAACTTTGCTTCGAGTCTTTGGCGTGAACTCTATGAACATTATTCACATTTAGATGGACATAGAATCTTCCAAGTTTCAAATGATATAGTACATCTACAACTAAGTCTACAATAATGTTGAAACTTACTATCATAACCTCAAAGGATTATGGGATGAAATAGATGCTTTAGAAGCTCCATATGCTTGTACTTGCAAATGTAACTATGAAAATAGGAAAGCTAATAGTGAGAATGATCAAAGAAAAAAAATCAATGAATTTCTTATGGGACTTGTTGAAAGTTACAATAATATTAGAAGCCAAATCCTACTTCTACATCCTCTACCCAATGTGCCAAAGGCATACAATATGATGAGACAGGATGAAAAACAAAGGGAGCTTCAAAAGCAACCTTCAATAATTCCTACTGCATTAAATATTGTGTCCAACACCTTTAACAACTATAAAAGCAATAACCAAAGCCAAAAATCCACTAGAGAAAGGAGATCGAATTTCAAAAAAAGGGTCATATGTGGCTACTACAATAAGGAAGGACACCAAAAGTGAATGCTATAAAATAGTAGGGTACCCACCAAACCATCCACTATACAATAAGTACATCCCTTTCACACAAAGACAATCTCAAAACACTAAAAGCAAATATGTCAACATGGTTATATGGGAAATGACATCTGTGAAGCAGAAACACCATTTGAAGAATATGACCAATCATTATCTTTAACTACCTATTCGGATCCAACAATGAATGCAAGAATGGACCAACTCCAAAATCAACTGAACCAAGTATTGCTGATGCTTCAAACCAAGGATATTCAAACTTAAATGTCAGGTATAAATTCATTCATTACTTCATATACATAAAGAAACTTAGATAATTGACAGTAGTGCTACATACCAAATCTATACTTCTTTTGAATTCATGCACCATACATGAAAATGCCAACCCCCCATTCTTGTTACCTTACCAAATGGTCAGATTGATGATGTACATGTTATTGGTTCTATCCATATATCACCACATCTCACTCTTTATGATGTATTACACTTACCATCATTTGCTTATAATTTGATATCTATAAGCAAAATGCTCAAATCATCACACTCATCATCAATCACTTTTACTCACAACAACTGTCTTCTTCAGGACCATAATGGCCACACAACACAAGGGAACCTTCATGGTGGACTCTACACTTTACAAAATTCATCAAACTACCAACGACCCTCACCAACACCAGTGAATCCTACATTTGGCATGCACGGTTAGGCCACCCATCATCCCAAGTACTCAAACAAATAAAATCAAAATCTACTTGTATTCCATGTAATTTCTAATTCAGATGTAATGTCTGTTCCATGTCAAAACATCATGTTTTGCCTTTCAATCTTAGTCAATCACATGCTACTGGGTTGTTTGAGTTGATTCATGTTGATGTATGGGGTCCCTATAATTGTCCCACCATAGATAGATGCAAATACTTTCTCACAATAATGGATGATTATTCAAGGGTTGTGTGGACATATCTTCTCCCCAATAAATCTCATGTACCATCCACTTCAAAGAACTTTTACACTTATGTCAAAACCCAATTCCAGAAGCAAATCAAAACAGTTAGAAGTGACAATGGTACTGAATTTGTCAACTCTTCACTTCTGGAATTCTTTCAAAATCATGGAGTCATACATCAAAAATTATACATCTATACCCCACAACAAAAAGCAAGGGTTGAAAGAAAACACAAACAATTACTTGAAAAGGCCAGATCGATCCATACAACTCCAAGCTAACGTTCCAAAATACCTATGGGATCACTGTGTTCTTACTTCCGCTTATCTAATTAATCGTTTACCCTTAAGAGTACTTAACCACAAAAGTTCTTATGATATGGTATATCAAAAACCACAAACTCTTGACCATCTAAAAATCATAGGGTGTAGAGCTTATTTATACAACAAAACCAATGACAAGTTTGAATCAAGGTCCATACTTACGGTTCTCATTGGTTATCCTCAAAACCAAAAGGGATATACACACTTTATGACACACTCTCATATAAAATCATTATCTCAAGAAATGTATTTTTATGAGACTACTTTTCCTTTTTAATCCACTATCTCTCATGACACATCCAACATTCAATCATCAACCTATCCTACCTACACTCACAATCCATACTTTTCAATCCCCCTTGAAAAGGAACACTATCAAAACAAATCCTCTGTACCATCACATGAAACATCCACATCACATTTCCCATCTCCCTATAATTCACAACACACACAAACCACAAACACTCAACCGAACACCTCTACACACATAACACACGACTCACAGACCCCACCCATTTTACTAATACCAATCCCCTAATTACTTCTTCCAATTCCTCAACTCATCTCATGCAAGAATCCACAAATTCGCACCACTCATCATCACAAATTCGAAGATCCATCAGGCCAAAGACACAACCCACAAAATTAATGACTATCACTGCAATCTTCCAAAACACATGACACGCAACATCACCACCAAATATCATCACTCTCACTTTATTTCTTACACAAATCTCAAACCACACACATACAAACTTTCATCAATTCTGTTATAAAGGTAGTAGAACTACACACATATATCCAAGCTTCTAAAGATCACATATGGATTGAGGCCATGAATAAGAGATACATTCACTTGAGCAAAACAAGACATTGAGCTTAACTCAATTACCACAAGGCAAATAACCGATTGGCTACAAATTGGTATATCAAATCAAATACAAGGCAGATAGTTTAATTGAAAGATTTAAAGCAAGATTAGTGGCAAAGGGATTTAGTCAAAAGGAAGGAATAGATTACAAAGAGACATTTGCCCCTATTGCAAAAATGGTCACGGTTAGAACACTTCTTTCTGTTGCTATCAATAAAGGCTAGGAAATACAATAACTAGATGTCAACAATGCTTTCCTACATGGAGACTTACATGAAGATGTCTACATGAATATCCCACAAGGCTATCCTAAACTAATTCTCTCTAATACTGTATGCAAATTTCAAAAATCCTTATATTGTCTCAAGCAAGCCAATAGACCGTGGTTTTAAAAACTCGCAGAATTCCTAGTATCTATTGGGTTTAAACAAAGCTATGTTGACACTTCTTTATTCACATACCACAAAGACAAGTGATTTACCACTCTCCTAGTCTATGTGGATGACATAATTGTGGCTGGAAACCAGGAAACCCTCGTCATTCTGTCAAAAAGCAACTACATGATACTTTTAGTAAAAAAGACTTGGGCTCACTACACTACTATTTGAGAATTGAGATCTTGAGAAATGAACTGGAATTACACTTTCCTAAAGAAATTATGCACTTGATCTACTTGCACAAACAGGACTTCTCAATTCAAAACCAACCGCCACACCACAAGATCCTACCACACAACTTACTCTCAATGATGGGGATCCTTTATCTGATACCTCTACATACAAAACACTTGTTGACAAACTCATTAATCTCACATTAACAAGGCCAGATGTTGCCTTTGCTGCACAAACATTTAGCCAATTTCTTCAAGATCCCAAAACCACTCACATAAAAGCCTTGATTCGAACATTGAGATATATTAAACTATGTCCTGGTCAAGGCTTGTTCTTTCCTGCCTTAAATGATCTTACACTCAATGCTTACTGTAATAGTGACTAGGCTAACTACCCAAACTCAAGGAGATCAACCACTAGTTATGAGATCTTCCTAGGAAGATGTCTTATTTATGGGCAATCTAAAAAGAAATAAGTAGTATTAAGATCCTCAACTGAAGCAAAATACAGATCCTTGGCAGATACAACATTTGAAATCACCTGAACAAAATGCTTACTACAAGACTTACACACCAAGGTTCCAACTCCAATTCCAATAATGTGTGACAATGCATCGGCCATAACATTAGCATTAAATATAGTCATTCATGCCAGGACAAAACATATAGAAATTGATTGCCATTATGTAAGAAACAAAATCAAATCAGGTGACATTCTTCCAACCTTTATTCCTTCGAAGATGCAAACAACTGATATTCTAACCAAAGGATTACCAAAGTTATTACACTACTCCTGTCTATCCAAGTTGGGCATATGTAATCCTTAGTCTTTGCGAACTTGGGAACGCGATAATGAGACACCCAAAGTCAACTCATCAAATCACACAGTCAACTGTGTGAATCGAAAAGGCACTCACCAGTTGAGGGTTCTACACAGCAAAAGCCTAAGCCATTGTGTTCAACTGTAACTAATTATTTAGTTAGTTGTATAGTTAGTTACAGTTGTTAATTAGTTAGTTGGCATAGCAACTTTATATATAAAAGACTGTAATGGTTCTCATTCAATAATCAATAAGAAAATATCCATTACACAAATTATATTGCTCTCTTCAATTCTCTTTATCATGACTCATGAAGGCTTCACGAGCTATGAAGGACCATTTGACAAAACATGTTTTGTTTGTATTAAGACTTTCCTTCACCAAATGCATGCAAAGTCTTTATATGGGCTTTAGGAAAATTATGTCTTCTAGGATAGTTCTTGAGGTTGTGTTTATTTTCTTCTTATAACTCATAATAAGCTCAAAAATCAGAAAATAAAGCAGAAAAAACTAGCTTATCGAAAATTAAACCGAAATAAGCTAAAACAATCACCCCCAAGATACCGTATAAACAACGAAATTTCAAACATTAAAACCATAGATTTTTTTGGGGGGGGGGTGGGGTGGGGTGGGGTTGTGGGTGTTAGGCGAACCAGTGAAAAGTCTTGCCATGCTAAAAGCCCACTTCATTTGAATACTTGGATATAGAGGTGCACAAAAAATTCGAATATCCGATTTTGTGCAAAAACTATCCGAACCGGTTTTTTATAAAACCGGATTTTTTTTCAAACCGGAGCGGATTTAACCGGTTTTATCCGATCCGATCCGGTTTTAATCCGATCCGAAACCAGTTAAACCGGTTACACTTTTATCCGAGAAAATCCGGTTTTAATCCGTACGAAACCGGTTACACCTCTGTCCGAGAAAATCCGGTTACAATCCGAAAATCCGGTCCCAAAAAACCGAAAAAATCCGGTCCGGATTTTATCCGATCCGGATCGGATTAAAATCCGAAGATGTGCACCTCTACTTGGATATGATATGATACACTGGTGCATTCTTTATATTATTTTTAATTGTTAGTTTCTATATATATAGTTAACGTCCAAACATTCTATTTTTAAGAATTACCACTCACTCTAATATAGTAATATTATATTAAATGAAATGATTACTCCTACCAACTGTACCTAACAATTTCATCTTATATAAATTTTAATTTTAACAGTAGAACCGACAACTAAATAAGCCTAAGACAAAAGGTTGAGAAACTTAACGACATACATCATTTTCGAACAACTTGAGGCCGGGCTAATTTTTAATTTTTGATCAATTATTATAATTAAAAAACAACATTATCTGCTTAATTAATGATTCATGCCTTTCCTATTATATTCTACGTCGAATTAACTATTAATCATTTTATTTATTTTAGTAAAAAAATTGAATTTTTGTGTTGTGACATATGGAAGATTTGGGAGCTGGTGATATATACCCTTTGGACTCATTAATATAAACCAAAAAAGCATCAAAGTTTGGTGAGAACCCCATAACGCCAAAAGTCAAATTCATCATTTCAAACCATTTAATAAAAAATTTTAAAAAAAATTAAAAACACTTCATCACTATATATTTCGAGCTTCAAGACGTGTGCATTTATTTGAAACTGAAAATGGGAGATCCGACGAACAAAGGGGCAAAAGGATACTGGCGGAGGAGAGGCTACAGACGTCTTGGCGCCGTGGCCGCCGATGAACTCCGATCAAAGCGGCGAAGGTGGTCGTGGAGGATAAGGATACCACATAGGCTGAAGATAAAGCTGAGATTTAACCCTAAGAAGTTGATTGGTAAGGTTCATGATGCTTACGTCAGGATGATGATAAGGGTGGCGAATTGCCGGGTGGTGAGTGGCGGAGCATTAGCTGGGTACGGCGGCGGAGGTAGGATCTGTGAGTTTGGGATGAGACCAATGAAGGAATATGATGAGAAGATCATAGTTCAGATGTATAATTCGTTGGTGAAGAGGCAGGCACAGTTGATTGCACTTGAAGCACAGCATCATCAGATAACCTGTTCTCAGTAAATCTTTACTATATATAGATCATCTGTAAGATAAATTCTATATAATTAAGGATGTTATTGAATATGAACAAGGTGCTAGTCTTCAACAAAATACACTCATGCAATTGCAATCGCCAAAACTTAGAGCTTTCTTTTGCCTTCTCTTCTTTTACAATTTTCTTTTTTATTTGTGATTATCATTTTTCTTATAAATTTTATGTCCGTAATATATAGACTACTATCGATTTATTGCTGACATTAAATATATGCATATGTTCTTATTTTGTGATTTTTGTATTTACAAGATTAACACAAGTATTACATGTATAATCTTGTAACAAGTAGTTTTTTTTACCACAAGCAAAAGGATAATTAGGCAAAAACTAAGACATGACTATCACTCTCTCCTAAAAATCCCGAATCTATTAAATTTCTAGCAAGATACTAAACAAATTAAGTTACAAGGGTTTAAAAGAGCGACAACAGATTATAAACACAAGGCAATAGAGTTTAGCCCATTTGGTAAGGTGTCCCCCCTCCTCGCAAGAGGTTGGAGGTTCAAATCATGCTGCATGCAGTGGGTTGGGGGGTTTTTTTCTTAGGGGGTTCCTCGCAAGAGGTTGGGAATCAAATCTTGCTCCATGGAGTGAAGGTGTGGTGCTCGAACCTTGGTTAAAGCCATAAACAAGGGGCGGTTGAATATACGCCACAAGCAATTCGAACTCACACTGGAGAGGCAGGGAATTGTCCATATTTTCCGGTAAAAAAAAGATTACAAACACGACATTGATCATAAAATAAATTTATAATTTAATCTGTATTGGATCCAAATAAATATAGCCGAATGAAGAAAGAAATATCAGAAATAAAAAAAATATTTAAATTATTCTTACCAGAAATCTATCTTATATTCTAATTAAAAGAAAATGATTTCTCACTCTTCCTAAAAATTCTCCACCAATCACAACACTTGATTTTAAAAAAAAAATTTAAAAAAATCAAAAAATGACATCAAAAATACCAAAAATGCTTAAGGAATTGGAAGGGGGCATTATGAAAATTCTTAGGGGGTTTTATAAAATATGTTAGGGGCTTTTATGAAAATGTGAGGGGGTTTTATAAAAATTGTATATTAATATAACTAATTATAGGTTGTTTATAAAGTATGTTTAATAACTTATTATATAATTTGTTTAGAGAAATAATAATTATATATTTGCGACCGTCTCATTTTTATCTACGTTTTGGTATAAATTTTATTGTAATATGACACTTTTTGTAAAATAGTATATTTTTAATTGTTTGTTATCCATTAATAGTAGTGGGTAGGTTATTCATAAAACCAATTTATATCTTTTTTATATTTATTCTATCTACGTATCATAGTCGATATAATAACTGATT
This sequence comes from Pulicaria dysenterica, assembly GCA_947179395.2. Lineage (NCBI taxonomy): Eukaryota > Viridiplantae > Streptophyta > Magnoliopsida > Asterales > Asteraceae > Pulicaria > Pulicaria dysenterica. The sequence continues at coordinate 70,847,711 of OX359288.1, read as the reverse complement.
CCTCGGTCTTTCGATAAAAAGTATTAATATTATTTTTCTTAAAATTTTGTTTTATTTAAGATAAATTTATTTAAAAATAGATAACATTTAAAACAGAAAAAGGTGCATCAATCAATATAAAAAATTAAAGAATCATATATATAAGCAACTATTAAAAATAAAACTATTAAAAGAAAATTGTTACTTACACCATCAACCCTTTCCCTAAAAAATCTCTACCAATCATAGCTCTTGATTTAAAAAAAATTAAAGAAAATAAAAAATATATTAGTTATTACGTCATTTTTTATAACAAACTTTATGTGTTTGTTAATCTTGGATAAGATAATAATATATATTTGAATTAATCGTGGATAAGATAATAATATATATTTAAATTTGAATCGAATACATATTTCTAATTGACGTTAATTTAATTGGTTTAAAATTACTCCACTTTGTTAGGTAAGGAAGTTATTTTTAGAATTAGATTTAAAAGTTTTTAAAATGTGATTTAAATGGAACAATAATTGATAGATTAAGTTTGAAAATATAAACAAAAAGGAAAAGGAAGTAGGCGATGAGATATACATGGATAATATAACAACCATTTGAATTTGAATTTAATTGAAAATTCAACCATTTGAACTATAACAAAATTTATCCCTTTTGAATGTTCCTATTATTAAGTAAATTTGTTAAGTTTAAAGGATTAAGAAATTATTTAAAAATTGTATGTTGTAATGGCGGAAACACATTTTTTTAAAATTTTTAAAAAATTAGATGATGATTTAAATAGGTGATCTTTAATAATCATTTGTCATTTGTCATTTGTCATTATCAATCAAAGTGCACCATTTCATTACTTTTCTTTAGGAAAAATGTTATGTTTAAATTTCATGAAAACGATTCACATATGCTAATTTAGTATATTCTTCTTCTTTTTGATAGCTATTAACTATGGAGAATAAAAAACATTCTCCGTCGGCTCCAAAACAACCTTTATTGGGATGGAATTCAAAAAAAAGAAAAAAATCAAGGGTGATTAATTTCACATATGACAACTCTGTTCATAACAGTTCAATATTAATTGAAAGTAATAAAAGAAGTTCACGGATTCCTCTGAATCATATATCTAATGGTATGTTTAATTTCAAATTATAAGTTTGTTCAATATTTACAACCACACCATTTGTTCTTGGTTTGGCATGCAATTCTACGTATACTTTTTGTCATTTCTAAATAGAATATAAATAAATTGAATTTACGTCATTTAGCTATTCACGTCAATCTTATCATTCATATGCCAAAGAAAAAAAATACAATTATAATAACGCCCTAAGTTTTAAAATAAAATTTTCAATGCTCAATTATGTTACTAAACAGAAAAGAAAGAAAAATTATTGGATCCTTTCATAAGCTCCATTTTAATTCCACTATTCTAACACATCTCATTTGTCTGATTCATGAAATTCTGTGATTGAATTACCTAAAAGCTAGATTAAGAAACGAAAATTATATATAAGTGTTTGAAGATTCATAATTTGTTCCTTTTTATCTCTAATTTCCTACTCTACCTTAGTAAAATTCATTGATTTTGTGTGCAATTCATTTAGTAAACACGAGGTAGTGAGTTCACAAATCAACTGTGAAAGATATCTTTAATATCTTATGATATCAAAAAAGGAAAAAACAACATTCAGTAGATTCAAAAAAACCGTGAATTGGGGCAACAATTATAAAAGTATGAAAAATACCCAAGTTGGATATGCCATTAGCCCATTTCAAATTAAATAGCTTAGTTTGTGTGTGCGTTAAATTACTAATAAAACCATGAATGTTGTTTATAAAGAGTATCTCCAGAAAGTATTATGATAATCTTATGTATATCAAACTTCTATAATGTTTATCATTTCTTACGAGATTTTATATTCATATATATATTTTCTAATTTTTTAACGTGTTAATATTTTTAAAACTATATACATTTAAAATTGTCTTATATCATCCCCGTGTTGATACACGGGTCGCTTATAAACAACATCAACAATAATATTATAGTTATGGTTTTACAATATCGGGATAAAGTTCCATCACGAGAAACATATTAATATTATACTAAAACTTTTAGACGTGTAATGTAACTTTATATTTCTTAAAAAGAGGTACTAAAAAGACACATTTTCACTCATGGACAGTTATATGTGACAGTTTTTTGAGTGAAGAGTAAATAGAGGTTAAAAGTTTTAATTTGCAATGATTAAAAACAACCCTACTAATAAAACTATGAATGTTGTTTATAAAGAGATTTTAAAGAAAATCTAATGATAATCTTATGTATGAATTTCAAAATTCTGTAATGATTATTCATTTCTTACGAGATTTTATATTCATATCTATGCTTTGTAATTATTTTTACTATACGTCTTAATACTCTTTAAAGCTATATAAATTTAAAATTGACTTATATCATCCCGTGTTGATACACGAGTCGCAATAGAGTTGGATCAGAAATACCGTGTATTAATTTATTACAACCAATTTGGTAGAAGAGGTATTAAATACGGATCAGAAATAGAGTTGGCAACGGTGACATACCATGTGTCCATGTGTCCACGTACGTGTATGGCTTTTCATTTCTACCTAGCTATTTAATACGGTTCTATAACACTTTGAAAAAAAGCATTTTAATTAAGGTATAAGATATATGATTCTGTTTATAAATATTTTAAATTTTAAGTGAGAGGTACACTAATTACTTTAAGACTTATATATTTACGTGTTTGTGAAAATAGCAGCACCTATTATACGTAGTATAAGAAATAAAAGAGCATATCTGACGGCGGTCAAACGGAGCTGAGAGATATATCTTTCGACGATGACGTTGTTCGACTTTGTTCTTGTTGAGAAGATGGAGGCTAATGTACAAGTTTACTAACTCATAGTACAAGTGATGGATGAATGCAAGAAATTAAAAACTTGATTTGGCACATTGACGTGAACTTATCCAAAAGTAAGGTTTGAATTAATTGAAGGATTGAATTAATTATGGAACACGTGGTTGGCTGGTGGCAACTTAATTGTTGCATGGAGTAGATATATTTGATTTTTTGAAATTCAAATGAGTAGATATGCATGCTTATCTCGATCGTTTTCTAATTGACGACTTAAACCATGATGTACGGCAGATTAATTAGGAAACTTAGCCTAGTTCTCCCCTATAAATTTATGGCTTGTATTTATAATTCTTATTCACTCAAAAGATAATAAAAAGTAGTCTCTAGTTCGGCCGTGGACGTAGCTTGATCACATCGATCAAGTGAACAACGTAAAATTATCGTGTTCTTGTTCTCGTTTTGCTATTTGCTCGTGTTTGTGGTGGTTATTGTTTAGGTCCATTCCGCGTTTCCTTACAACTGGTATCAGAGCCAGGCTGTTTGTTTGGCTCAGTTGAAGCAATGGCAGAAGACGGGAAGGTCAAGATCGACAAGTTTGACGGTCACGATTTTGGTTTCTGGAAGATGCAGATCGAGGATTATTTGTATCAGAAAAAGTTACATCTACCCTTATCAGAGACGAAACCGGCAGATATGAAGCAGGAAGATTGGGACTTGATGGATAGGCAGGCTCTTGGTGTGGTCAGGTTATCGTTGGCGAAGAATGTCGCGTACAATATTGTCAATGAAAGGACCACGTTTGGATTAATCAAGGCGTTATCCAACATGTACGAAAAACCTTCGGCTTCAAATAAGGTTTTCTTGATCCGACAGTTGGTGAATACGAAGATGAAGGAAGGGGCATGCGTTACTGTTATAACTGTATTATTGTAATAGAATAGGAGTTCAACAATAGTTGAGGGTGCTTATTGTAAATATACCTTATAGGTATATAACCCTTGTGATACACAAGGAAATGTAAGGATTGCCTCACAATGTAAGGCTTAACTATGTGTTTTGTAAGGTGAAACGAGATTCTCTCTCAACCTATCATAGTTACATATCGCAATCCTTCAATCTGTTAGATTATGTGCAGAGATAGATAACATGTATCATTGTGTCTAATACTATGTGACACTAAAGGATCACACCGCTGCACACCCAATTAGAACCTTTTGGATTATAACCTTTTTGTGTGGAAAATAAATAATTAATTAGTTTAATTAATTATCGAGAAAGGGAAAAATAATAATAGTCAATTATTATTTAAATGAGAGATGTTAATATTTAGTTTAAATATTAACGGGACCAATTAATTAATAGTTATTAATTAATTAGAAAGGTCGAGGGTACTTTCTGTAATTGATTAATAGTTTAATTAAAGCTGGGCTTTAATTAAACGGGCTTGGCCTAATAAGGTTTATTATATATAAACTTCATTAGCCTTGATTAATCACACATAAGTCAATTACAAGTTAAAAGAAATAACCCTAAGTGCTCTCTCTCCCTCTCTCCTTCTTTCGGCGGCGGCGCAAGAAGAAACCAACCACCAAGGGCGGTAGCCCGCGGCGACGCATACACACACACACGTGGATCTCGTTTTTGATCCAAGGTTTTAATCCTTAGGCGGTCTAGCAGCCAGTTAGAGGCGGTGCAGTAGCGGTGGATAGCCTGCAGCTGTCTAGAGGTTAAAGAAAAGTTTTAATCCCTAAAGGTATAACTTTCTAACCCTCTTCTCTTTTTAGTTCCTGTATGAGTTAGATTAGATCACTGGAGGGGGTTTTGATTTCCGCTGTGCATGTTTGATAAATATGTTTTACACCCCCACAAAACCCTTCAGTGGTATCAGAGCCACTTCTAATCTCGTAGGGAACTAGGTAGGTTTCTTTTATTCTGATGAAAAAGGTTTATCTTTATCAAGAAAAAGGTTTTATTTATTATCCAGAATGGTAAAAATCAAGTTTTGATTTTTTATTGGATAAACCTTTGATAAAAGATTATTAGATTTAATTTTTAAATTAAATCTGTTTTTTTGTTGTTATTTGCGAAAACCGAGAAACCGAACACCAAGTTCGCCGGCGGCGGCCTCAGCTTGGGGCGGCAGTCTGCGGCGGAAGTCGATCGGTCCACCAAGTATGGTGGTCGACGACGTGGTGGTACGCGGCGACTAGGGCAGCGACGGCTGCAGCGTGACGGTCGACCGTGGGATGCCTTGCGCAGTGGGTTAGCGACCCAGTTAGTGGCGCTAACTGTGTGGTAGGTTTCGGCCCAGTATACCACGGCCCAATAGGCCTGCGACCCAGTTAGGGTTTCGCGACTAGGGCTTAGCGGCGCTAAGAGCCAGTGGGCCTCGGTCCAAGTTTTTTGTTTCTCGGATCGTTTATTTTTCCCTTGGCCCAGTTTAAATATTTGGCCCCAGTTTGTGGCTCAGATATTTGAGGTCAACATTAAATTAAAATACAGTTGTTATTTTGATTTAAGGATTAAATATTATTTTGAGTTTTTGATTAATTATCAAAGTATAAAACTTGAAATATATATATTTATTGCAAATGACAGAAAAACAATATAGAGGTTTTAACAGGTTGTTAAAATCAGTATTTTTCATCAAGGTGAATAATTAGAAATCAGTTGCTGTTTTTACTTTCATGTAATAGCTTAGTACATGTTTGGGATGTCATAGCCGAGCCCTAGACCTTGTGGATTGTTTATTTTTCTCGCACTTGTGGTTGTGATTGGTTTTATTATTCTATGGTGTGGGGAGGCCTGCGTGCCACTTACAACCCCTATTCTTTTTGTAAAAGTACTAGAATTAGCGGGCCTGCGTGCCTTTGATCTTTTTGTAATTTTTATATTTTCTAGTTCTTTTTAGTTTTTTAGACTTTGGAATAGAATAGATTATTAGAATAAATATGAAGCTGATACAAAGAAGCAAGGAGCAAGGAGCAAGGAGCAAAGAGAAGGATTGGATGCTGGAGCCAGTGGGAGCTTCAGAACGCCATGCCATGTGTGTTGTGTTTTTCCACTTAGGTTTTGACCGTCGGGTTTTTCGTGTGGCTCACGAAACCGACATTAGTTAAGGGCAAGGCTAAGGCATAGTTGTTGGTGGTTGTTTTATTTCTTTACATATTATTTATATGCGTGGTTGTGATTAACACGATGAAATAAAACAAGGGTTTTAATAATAGTTAATTATTGAAACAGATGTTTAAAAGAAAACTGGCATTAAAGTTTTTTCACGTTAAAAACATGGAAAATCCTTTTTAGAAAAATCTTAGATCAGTGTGCTACCCACCTAATGGTACACCCTTGCTGTTAAACGGTACTCGGGTGTCGGAAGTGACCAAACCTTGGGCATCCGGGTTCAAACCATTGCGGGAAGGGGCATGAAAGATTCTGCGATAATCGGGAGTCCCGGCCAGAATTCATGCTGTCTTAGGTGGTGCGATCTATTTTGGTGATAATCGGGAGTCCCGGCCCAAAATGCACTAGAGGGACTAAACATGCACGGTTCCTATAACCGATGTCCCGAGGATCTAGGAGTTGTGTCCAGTTAGGATACGATTGGTATAGTTCCTACCTACCAGAAATAGCATTGTCCCGGTGGGAAGTGCCCAAACCTTGTATCGGGAAATGTGAAATATGGATCCTAGTTAAAAGGTAATAATTATTAGAAGATATAATCAATACTGAATCGGTCTTATCTTTTTCTTTTTCTGTATATGTCTATTATATCTGTTATTCCGTTTTATTCACCAAGAGAGTCTCTAAGTCTCATCACTAGCAAGTGGAAGCTTTCAGGTCCAAACTTTGCTGTTTGGAAGATGCATCTGAAAAATGTCTTGGATGCACAGGGAAAGCTTCACATCATTGAGACATTGCCTCCAGAACGACCAGGAGTAGATGCCCAGGATAGTGAGTATGACACTTACTATCAGTATCTGGATGACGAGTCTGACGTCATGTCGATTCTCATTCTCACAGCATCATCCGAGTTTACGGATGATCTCCGTGAGAAGTCGTCTTATGAGGTTGTTCAAGGATTGGAGCAGAAGTTCAAGTTTAGTGAACGGATATGTCGTATGCTACTGATGAGGGAAATCCTTTCAGCCAAGATGAAAGAAAGTCAGCCTATTAGCGATCATCTCATTAATATGAGAAGGCTCTTGGATTGCTATGAGAGCTTGGGGTCAAAATCAAAACCACATGAGCTAGTTATGCTCTTGTTCGGTTCCTTGTTGGACTACTACCAGAAAAGAGTAATGTATATCCTCGGTGATTTTGAGATGACTGTCGCAGGGTTGCACGAAATCCTCATGTGCATTAGCGACGAGTTGAACCCAAAGCAGCTAGAGTCACCAGTTGTGGACCCTATGCAGGAGGATGACTGGCTGGAAGAACTTGGAGAAATTTGTTGCCCAGACTGTGGCAGCAAGGATTCATGCGAGCACTCACTTGACATAGATCAGCTGGACATTGGTTCGCCCAATGAGTCAGGTATCTTTATGATAGATTGTCTTATTACTTCTTATGAATCATGGGTATTGGATACCGGATGTGGTCATCACATATGCAATCATTTGCAGGGATTCAAGAGAAGTAAGAAGCTGAGACAAGGAGATATGGACCTGCGGGTAGGCGAAGGCTCCATGGTTGGGGCTGAAGCTGTAGGGACATATTGTCTTAGTTTGCCCTCGGGCATGGTCTTAGAACTAAAACCTTGTTATTATGTTCCAAGACTAATTAAGAATGTTATCTCGTTTGATTTGCTTATAGACTGTGGATTTGCTTATGTTTTAAATGAAAAATCTATTTCTTGTTTCAAAAATGATGTTTTCTATTTTAAAGCTACTCCAGATAATGGTCTATATACGCTAAATCTAGATAACAATGACATCTATCATATAAGTAAGAGATCCAAGAATAACTTGAATCAAACTTACCTCTGGCATTGTCGTTTAGGACATATAAACGAGAAATGCATAGAGAAACTCCGAGATGACGGAATTCTAGAACCATTTGACTTAGAGTCATATGATGTTTGCGAATCTTGTTTGTCTGGTAAAATGACAAAGCAGCCTTTCAACAGTGAGAATGAAAGGGCCAGCGAGTTATTAGGGATTATACACACAGATGTGTGCGGACCCTTTACTCCGGAGGCTAGAGGAGGATACCGGTATTTCATAACCTTTACTGATGACTTCAGTAGGTTCGGTTATGTGTACCTCATGAGACTTAAATCTGAAAGTTTTGATAAGTTCAAACAGTTTCAGAATGAGGTACAAAACCAGTTGGACAAGAAGATAAAGTCGATTCGGTCGGATCGAGGTGGCGAATATCTGAGTCAGGAATTCGACGATCATTTGAAGGAATGTGGGATTGTTTCACAACTCACACCTCCGTATACACCTCAGATGAATGGTGTATCAGAAAGGAGGAATCGTACACTGCTTGACATGGTATGATCAATGATGAGTCGAAGTTCACTACCATTGTCGTTTTGGGGACACACACTCGAGACAACGGCGTTCATGCTGAACCGGGTTCCAACCAAATCGGTTGAAAAGACATCGTTCGAGATATGGACGGGGAAAAAGCCTAAAATGTCTTTTCTCAAGGTTTGGGGATGTGAGGTGTATGTTAAGAGAACATTCACGGATAAACTCAACCCCAAATCAGATAAGTGTATCTTCGTGAGCTATCCCAAGAAAACCATAGGATACTATTTCTACAACCCAGATGAGAACAAAGTTTTTGTTGCTCGTAAAAGGGTATTCTTGGAGGAAAAGTTTCTAAACTCAGAGACTCCAAGAAAAGAAATAGAGCTTCAAGAAATTGAAGAGGAGGAGATTACACCACCACCGATAGTTGAACCTGTAGTTCAACAGAGAATTGTTGAACCTCAACCCGAGTCTGTGGTTGAGGAAGAGGTGCAAACACAAGACCTTCGCAGGTCTAGTAGGCCTCGTATTGAGCCAGATAGGTATCTGGGATTCCTAGTTGCTCAAGACGAAGGGGATCTCTTAGAACCCACTACCTACCAAGACGCTGCCTCAGGTTTAGAATCTGAGAAATGGCTAGAAGCCGTGATGGCAGAGATGCAATCCATGTATGACAACCAAGTTTGGGAGTTAGTGGATTTACCTCAACACAGTAAAGCTGTTGGGTGCAAATGGGTCTTCAAGAAGAAGACAGACATGGATGGAAAGGTGCATACTTTTAAAGCAAAGCTAGTGGCAAAAGGTTTCACGCAGACTCATGGCGTTGACTATGATGAAACTTTTTCCCCAGTGGCAATGCTTAAAACTATTAAGATTCTAATGGCCATATCAGCATATTTTGACTATGAGATATTGCAGATGGATGTCAAAACCGCTTTCCTTAACGGGAAACTGACAGAGGATGTATATATGATACAACCGGATGGTTTTGCGGATCCAAAGAACCCTAATAAAGTATGCAAGTTGCTTAAATCCATTTATGGACTAAAGCAAGCATCTAGGAGCTGGAACTTACACTTTAATGAGCGCATCAAAGAGTTTGGTTTTACCAAAAGTGAGTTCGAGTCGTGTGTTTACACTAAATTCAGTGGGAGCGCGGTAACCTTCCTAGTCTTGTATGTAGACGACATACTGTTAATAGGAAACAATATACCAGTATTACAAGGAGTAAAATCCTGGTTAGGTAAATGTTTCCAGATGAAAGACTTGGGAGAAGCTGCTTATATACTGGGTATAAAGATCTATAGGAATAGATCTAAGCGGCTTATCGGACTTAGTCAAAGTACTTATATTGACAAAGTCGTGAAAAGATTCAAGATGGATGGATCCAAGAAAGGATTTATTCCTATGCAATCTGGCGCGATTTTGAGCAAGGCTCAGTGTCTTGTGTCTAGTCAAGATCAGGACAAGATGAAATTGATACCATATGCCTCTGCAGTTGGTTCAATTATGTATGCCATGCTATGTACTAGACCCGATGTTGCTTATTCTATCAGTGTCACGAGTAGATATCAACAAAATCCTGGTGAAGCTCATTGGGTGGTCGTCAAGAATATTCTCAAGTATCTGAGAAGGACGAAAGACATATTCCTAGTATATGGAGGTTCGATGGATGAGCTCAGTGTAACTGGTTACACTGATGCTAGTTTCCAGACCGACAGAGACGACTTTAGGTCGCAGTCAGGATTTGTCTTTACGCTAAACGGAGGAGCCATATCTTGGAAGAGTCAGAAGCAAGATACAAAAGTAGATTCTACTACAGAGGCAGAGTATATTGCGGCATGTGATGCGGCAAAGGAAGCTGTCTGGCTGAAGAATTTTATCTCGGATCTTAGAGTTGTTGCCAGTATCTCTAGACCGATCGATATATTATGTGACAACTCAGGGGCTGTAGTGCAAGCTAAAGAGCCTAGAGATCATCAGCGGACTAGGCAAGTACTCAGGAAATATCACCTCATCCGAGAGATTATTGGAAGATATGATATTAGATTGCAAAAGATACCGACGGACGACAACGTTGCTGACCCGTTGACGAAGCCGCTAGGTAGGGCTAAGCATGAGAGGCATGCAAGTTCTATAGGAATGCAGTACTTGGAACATAGCAGCTAGTTCGTGTTTTTGATTATTACTATGGATGTAACTTGAAACCTTTTATTATGTATTTACATTTCATGGGATTGAAATAGGAGGTATTTACATGATGTTTCGTAGTTGTCCATTTTTAGCATGCTTAACCTATCATTGACAAGTCAAGTTATGAATTGTCTAAATGCCCGTAGCTACTTAATGTAGTGGGAGCTACATTATGTAACACCGTATTTTCTAAAACACACTTTATAATACGCGCGGAAGCTAATAACATAATTACATATATATAATATGGTAAATACAACTTTTCTGGTTAACTTTACAAAACTACAACAGTGTTACTACAAAATCAGGCTCTTTAAAATTTCAAAATAGATATCAGAGTTAGATCAGTCCATAATTCCAGTTTCACCTCTATCTTCAACCTACCAGGAATATCCTGTAAAAGAGTTCAACAGTGGGGGATTAGCACAAAGCTAGTGAGAGAATAGTTATAAAAAACATACAAGGCATCAAGCCCAAACCAACAATGCTCAAACAACAAGAGAACCGGCGGTCTTGCGGGACCTTCAACCAAATGCCGGCCAAAGCATAGGTTTACCGATAGCCTAGTTACAACAGACAACAATACTAGCAACTCTTGATTACAACAAATGCTATCAAGACGAATGCTAGTACTGTATATCCCTAAACCAAGGCCCAGCTGAAAAACAACCGCCAAGCTGATCTCCCAAACAACATGTATATATACAGTCAACAAGAGAATACATCTCAAAGAGCAACAATCAGGTGATATATCTTATACATCCAAGATATATATCCACTCACTGATATCTTCAAAAGTTCAGGTAACTCAGTCTCTACTTATCTACTGAGTTTTGTCTCCACCTGAACAAACAACTTACAATCAGTATTTGCTTAATCAACACACAATAAGCACAATACTTAACATGTACATAAATCAACAAGTACATACATCTACATATCACATGTACCAATAATCTACAAGTACATATCAACTTATGTATATTCAGTATAATATACCATCATTCACTATTACCCTTTACAATCTGTAATTCTGTGAATTTCATCCAACTCTTTAGCTCAGGTAATACATATATTCCTTTCATATGTTAAGGCCACGCTTGAGGTATAAACTCATGCTCATATTCAAACCATCAAATCCGATCAATGGTCAAGTCCAACACAACCAATTGAATTCCGAGTAAATTCAAATCCTAGTGAATAGGCGGAATCCGAGTAAATGGTCACAATCCGAGTATTTGATCAAAATCCGAGTACAAGGCGGAATCCGGAATCCGAGTAAACAGGCGGAATCCGGGTAAACTTCACAATCCGTTTAAAAGTGAAGGCACATTAAACAGAGTCGGAATCCGAGTACATTACACGAATTAATATCATCTGTGCAATTCTAGTCAGAATCCGAGCAAGAGACGGAATCCGACTCATTCATACTTATGAATTCCGAGTCCTTCATAACTAACACATTTTCAATTTTTAACTTCATTTTCTAAACTGATTTCATGCATTCAAGTTATACAAATTTCCAGAAATCATTCTAAACATATAAATAACACATATTGATCATAAAATCTAACATGCATACGTCCTATGATCATCAAATCATCATATATGCTTCAATCGGAATTCATAGATATAAATACACAAATCTATAAAACCGAGATTAAACTACAATCAACATAATAGCATAGAATTTCTAACCTCTTGATGATTCAAAATACTTCAGTTATCAAATTAAGAATGCAAGATTGAAGTTTGATTCTCCTTTTCTTTCTTTTGCTCCTCTCGGCCGAACACACACAACACACACACATATAACCTCTTTGTTTACTATCACAAGTTAACAAAAGCATGGGGTGGTTTGACCAACCACCCCCCATCGTACCATCCCTCATCATCACAAATATATATATATATATATATATATATATATATATATATATATATATATATATATATATATATATATATATATATATATATATCTAATAAATATATATAGATATATAAGATAATATATATGTACAACAAATAAAACAATTAATCCACATAACAAATAAATTCCAGATTAATTAATTAATTAATTACCTTAATTAATCTAGGCCGGTAAGGAGGGTGTTACACATTAGGGAGGTAACGCTATTATGGATATTTGATGATTTATTCATGTAAGAATAAAAGCACAAGGTTGTGACCAAATATTCATAGATATTTATCAGGGGATAAATATTGGGGTGATCCGCATCGGGCTTACTTCATGGAGCACTAACATAAGTAAACCTGATAGGTTATCCTTAGACCTGAGATATTTGGTTTGGGGAATGGTAACTTCTGTACTTTAGCATGTTCTAACATCACGCCGTAACAGGGTGATCATAAGGGGCTTGTCTAGGTGCAGCGGAAGCCATGTGATCAAATTGCAAATAGTCAAGATGGGATTTGCACCTCTTTTTTAGGAGAGATATTTTCTGAGCTCCTCGACGATTAAGACTGCTGAAAATGCATGGCCGCGCTCGGTTAGAATGATAGTTATTCATTCGGGAAAACCGTAACTGCAGAGTGTCGAAATCAGAGTTGAGAAAATTTGAGTATTAGATGAGATCCCTGCTCCATGTCAAATACTCACATTACGAAATATCGCGATGCAAAAGGAAAAGCCTAGATAATCCAAGTTGTGGATTATATCTCTAGATGTAAGAGATCTCATAGTCTGGTTAACCTAAGTGTCTAGCTAGGGACCTCCTTAGGCCAACGATGTACAAGGAGTGTTACTTATCTTGCACAAGTGGGAGTCTATTAGATTATGTGCAGAGATAGATAACATGTATCATCGTGTCCAATACTATGTGACACTAAAGGATCACACCGCTGCACACCTAATTAGAACCTTTTGGATTATAACCTTTTTGTGTGGAAAATAAATAATTAATTAGTTTAATTAATTATCGAGAAAGGGAAAAATAATAATAGTAAATTATTATTTAAATGAGAGATGTTAATATTTAGTTTAAATATTAACGGGACCAATTAATTAATAGTTATTAATTAATTAGAAAGGTCGAGGGTACTTTCTGTAATTGATTAACAGTTTAATTAAAGCTGGGCTTTAATTAAACGGGCTTGGCCTAATAAGTTTATTATATATAAACTTCATTACCCTTGATTAATCACACATAAGTCAATTACAAGTTAAAAGAAATAACCCTAAGTGCTCTCTCTCCCTCTCTCCTTCTTTCGGCGGCGGCGCAAGAAGAAACCGACCACCAAGGGCGGTGGCCGGCGGCGAGGCATACACACACACGTGGATCTCGTTTTTGATCCAAGGTTTTAATCCTTAGACGGTCTAGCAGCCAGTTCGAGGCGGTGCAGTAGCGGTGGATAGCCTGCAGCTGTCTAGAAGTTAAAGAAAAGTTTTAATCCCTAAAGGTATAACTTTCTAACCCTCTTCTCTTTTTAGTTCATGTATGAGTTAGATGAGATCACTGGAGGGGGTTTTGATTTCCGCTGTGCATGTTTGATAAATATGTTTTATACCCCACAAAACCCTTCACAATCTACCGCTTGTTTATCACCAACAGTTACTGATCACGTGAACTAGTTTAATTCGATACTTTCGAGGTTAGTATCAGTTGACATTAAATTCGATGATGAGGTACAAGCTCTTTTACTTTTATCGTCTTTACCTGAGAGTTGGTCTGGCACGGTTACGGAAGTTAGGAGTTCATCTGGAACTACTAAGCTTACTTTTGAGGGGATTCAGGATTTGATTCTCGGAGAAGATATCCGTAGGTGGAACTCCGGGGAGTCATCGAGTTCATTACTGAGTGCTGATGGCAGGGGTAGAAAGATTGATAGGGGCAAAGGTCAAAACAGAAACTAGTCAAAATCGAGGAAGAGGGCTCAGTCAAAGAACAGGAATGATATTACTTTCTAGAACTGCAAGCAGAGTGGGCATTTTAGAAATCAGTGTACAGCTCCTAAGACTCAGAAAGAGATGAATGTTGCAGCTGATGATGACTCTGATGCTTTAGTTTGCAGTGTTGAGTGCTCGGTTGAATCTTGGATTATGGATTCGGGTGCATCGTTCCATGCCACCCCATGCAAGGAAGTGATGCGAAATTTCAGGTCATATTCTGGTCAGGTTCGGCTAGCTGATGACAAGAAACTTGATATTACGGGTATTGGAGATGTTGTTCTCGGAACTTCCCTTGGTACAAGTTGGACTCTAAAAAACGTGAGGTATGTTCCTGGTCTCAAGAAAATGTTAATTTCAGTTGGGCAGTTGGATGATGAAGGACTTTACGTAGTTTTCGGGGATCAGCAGTGAAAAGTAGTTAAAGGGAATATGGTTGTTGCCCGTGGTCACAAAAGAGGGACTTTATACATGGCAGAGGAACCGGCTGATAATATGAACGCTGCTGTTGATGAAGATGCAGGTAGTTCCACTCTATGGCACCAAAGACTTGGGCATATGAGTGAGAAGGGTATGAAGGAGTTAGTTTCCAAAGGCAGAATTCCAGGGCTGGAAAAGGTGACGGTTGGTTTCTGTGACCCTTGTGTTCTTGGTAAGCAGAAAAAGGTTACTTTTGTGAAATCTGGAAAGTCACCCAAGGTTGGGAAGTTGAAGCTGATTCATACTGACGTGTACGGGCCTACATCAGTTGCATCAATAGGTGGATCACGGTACTATGTAACTTTCATTGATGATTCTACTAGAAAGGTATGGGTTTATTTTCTTAAAAATAAATCTGATGTTTTTATTGTCTTTAAGAGATGGAAAGCTGTTGTTGAAAATGAAACTAATCTGCAGGTTACATGTTTAAAGTCTGATAATGGGGGAGAATACAGTAGCAAGGAGTTTGTTGAGTTTTGTGTAGATACTGGGATAAGAATGATCAAAACAGTGCCAGAATCTGTTGGTTATGGTGCCCACTGACACACGTAGATTAGTAACGCTACTGATAATACACGAGCCTATTGGGTCACACGCCAAGGATTGATCCCGACAGCACATAACACAAACGAGAGAAACTGAAATTTGGATAAAGGTGCCTTACGGCCGCATGGCATATTGCTTACGGCTGTAAGGGTGACGCGACGCGTAAGTGTTAGGATTACGCGGCGCGTAATCCATCTGACAGAAACTTGACTTTTTGGTTATTGCTTGGCTCAAGTATTTGACTTATGGGGAATCTAGTAATGATTATGCACGACTTTGTTGCCTTGCTTATCAGTTGAAAAGGGTGATAAATGTCTATGTATGTCTCTTACATGCCATAAGGTTGAAATATTGATCAAGAAATAAAGCAAGGCTCTCTCTTTCTCATCTCTTGTTCTTGGAGCTCCTTTGTGAGTTCATGGAGAAGTCCAGAAAATCAAGCATATTCTTGAGCTACTTCTGGAAGTTGTGAGTTGTACCAAGGAATGATTTCAAGTCTTGAAGATCATAACTTGGCTTACTAGCATTTGGGGATCGAACAAACTTGGTGTGGACTATCAATAGAGAGTTGCTCTCTTGTGACTTAGAGTTCATCCCAACATGATGAAATCAGAAGCTGGAGCATGGTATATTTCCTATCTCATCTCTTTTATTTGGTTGCTTTATCTTTATGTAGAGTTCCACCATTAGTGGGTCTTGTTGGCATCATGTTTATTTACCCGGAAAACTGTTTTTTACGCTTCCGCCGCGCGGGTAAGATGACCAACGAAACCCAACAGTGGTATCAGAGCCATCTCTACAAAGGTATTGCACCTTGGTGGCCTGAAAAACTCGAAATCGAAAAGCTGGATTTGCTGTCAGCTGGGTTACGCGGCGCGGAACCGCTTGGGTTACCTGGCGCGTAAATGGATCTGACAGATTTAAAAAAAATTATAAAACAGTTTTTGCAGTCGGGTTTTTGGCATCCAAAAATGGTTTCTGTGATTTTTGTTCCTGAAATTATTTTTTGGTATATTAAGATGCCTTGTATCTTGGTTGGTGTATTTATATGTATATTATTATTTTTGGTATAAAAATAGTAATTGCATATACTTACATTATGTATATATGAATATGTTTCATCAAAAATGGTTTGTTGTTACTAATACATATATACATGGGATTATTTAGTGCCTTGAGTTTTTAGAAATAATCTTAATCAAGATACATAAGTTTACATGGTTTTGTGTGGCACACCATGTTGTTCATGTTGTTCATGTTATGTTGGTAACCAATAAATGCCCTAGACCTTGTGGATGTTTGGTTGTGTTAGATTAGTTATTCATTCATTTGGTGACTAAATGTCACATGGTATGTAATAATTAATTTATTTAATTTAAATTCCATGTTATGTATTTTTTGTACTAGAAAATAGGATTTATGGCTTGTATGCCATTTATTTCATTTTCTATGTAATTGTAATTTGGAGGCAACCATCGGGAGTCCTTGGAAAGACGTCTTGGCAAACACGAATCCGAGAAGCCCAATGGAGGTAGCGGGTTTAGTGGGAGCACATCCAAGTCAAAGATATGTCTTTAGATGACTTCGTTTTATCCGTAGTGGCTCACGGGAAAAACGCATAGGTTTTAGGGGCATAGTTATCAACTATTATATATGTGTGTGGTTGTTTTATTATTTATTGTTTATGCATGGATTATTGGATTGCATGCTAGACAATTTTTGACAATAATAAAACTCAAGAGTTTTTAACATTGGTTTAACAAACTCGCGCGCGCATAAGATTAACATAAGAGAATATAACTATGGCTTATAATTCAAAGTGTAAAATGCGTTTTGTCACTTATTTGTTAATCTAACCGCTCAAATGGTTTTTTAAACCGGAAAACTAAATCTCGTTTTCTAAATGTAAATTTCACATGACCCATAAGATTACACCGCCCGAATCTAGTTATACAAGGGTTGATTGTCGAGCTCTAGCCGAGTTAATCTTTGTATGGACTGTGTGGAAGGCGCGTGTGGCAACTATCAAAGTTGATTGTCGAGCTTTAGCCGATTCAATCGTTGTGCAAGAGCACCACCGTGTATCTTGATGGTTGATTTACGATTTCAAAATAATATTTTAAATAATTGTCGAGCTCTAGCCGAGTTATTTAAAATCTTAGTTTGAAGTTGGTGTGGAGGGATCAAACATGCCAAATTTGAAACAATGGTTGTCAACTTGGATCCCGCATGGAACTAAGAGTTGTAACAATGGATTACAATCGGTGAATTTGTACCGGCCTAAATAGCTTTGCCACGTGATCCACGGAAAACCCGTCACGGTGCAAAGTGAAATATGGTTCTTAGCCCTTGTTAAAATTTAGATTTTATAAATCAAATGGGTAAAATATTTTAACGAGGATCATTTCAATATTAACTAAATTGTATACTCTAAAGATAACTTACACGTTAACAACACTACATCAAAATTAATACTCCGTTGGTTCCTAATAAAGGATAAACTAATACATGTAAACTTAATTGTCTAACATTATTGGTTGAGACAAAGTTGTACATTATTGAGAAAACCTTTTAAAGCCACTTGCTACCAATGCGAACTAGGTCATTAGATGCGCACAATGCGTGTCGTAGACACAAGAGAGGATTATGTGTCTAGACCTAAGTCGGTTGTCGGATGAAAGAAAGTGGGAATAAATGTGTCTATGTCGTTATTATTAAGGCGTACATGGACCCAATGAAGAACTCTTTGATAGAGCTTCATGGTGAAGGGTTTTGAACCTGACCAAACTACCATATGACTCAAACTGGTCAAACCTGGGTTTGAATCTACTGGTTCAATCCTAAAAGCGGAACTGGATTGAACACAACCCTCTAAACCCCAAAAGGGTTAGGATCTTTAAACTTTTATATGATCAACATAGTTTCTTACAGACAACCCATAGATAAGGTTATAGAATTATACCTGAACAAAACCTTTAGGATTGCTAAAGATAGTCCACCACTACTGCACCTCCGATTGAACTGGCTGCTAGACCGCTCCTGGATCACCCGAGCTTCAAAAAACCGAAACCCTTGTGTGTGTGTGTCCTTTGCGTCGATCACCAAAACCGCAAACACCCTTGCGGTGTTCTTTTTGTTCGACGGCAAGAGAGAGAGCCGAGAGAGAGAGAGAGAGAGAGAGAGAGACGGTCGAGAGTGAGGTCGACCGAGAGAGAGAGTGTCGACGTGAGGGAGAGAGAGCCGAGAGAGAAGAGTGACGGCTAGGGTTAATCCCTTAATCCCTTGTCTCTTATGTTTAATCCTTAAGGCTTAAGGATATTATATAGAAGGTTTAGATTGGACCTAAGCCCGTTTAATTAAAAGCCCACTAGTTTTAATTAAACTTTCAATCTCTTCACTTTGACCCTCTGCACTTTACTAGTTAATTAATTAACTATTAATTAACTTAGTCCGTTAAATATTAAAACTTAATATTTAATTCCCTTTAAATAATAAATAACTATTTATTATTTATTTCCTTTCTAATAATTAACCCAGACTGGATAATTATTTATATCTCTCAATAATTAATACTACTGATTAATTATTCGTTTATCTCTTTAATAATTAATCTAACTGATTAATTATTTACTCTTTTTCTTTAATAATTAATCTAACTGATTAATTATTTTCACACAGATTTATGGTGAAATCCAACTGTTCCGAATTGGGTGTGTAGCAGTGTGACCCTTTAGTCTCTTATAACATTGGATACAATATGCCATTAATTATCTCTACACATAATCCAACACATGGTATGATTAGAGACTGCAAAGTCTAAACATGACCAATGAAGATTACTTCATATATTCCCAAATAAGGCTACTAAGGAATAAATAATCAATGAAATAGAAACTGACCTTTACTGGAATTTTTGATTTTTTAATCAAGCCTTACATTATATTGGAGTGAAAGGGCAATGTGATTGCGCCTACGGTGATTAGACTCCATGAGGGGTAGTTTGCTACTTCACGATAAGATTAGAAATTAGCGCCACCATTTTGTCTAAATGGGTTAAAGACTCTTTTAGCTTTTTGACTTAAGGTACATTCATGATTAAACTCCATTGTTTTTAATGCTATTTCTATAGGCTAGGTTTTTGAACGCTAGCTATAATATTTAAATTTGTTGCAAATTTAATTGCTGCAAAGTATAAGTATTAAAGGGGAAGTAGGCATATAAGGCATAGAGAGCTGGACTTCAAATAGAAAAACAAGATAGTTGTTTCTATTGAAAGGATTGGAAGTATGACACTTGCCTATCCTTCTAGCTAATATATTACTTCAATAGATATTTGTTTTGCATTTTTCGTGGCTAGAAACATTATATCTATTATGCCTTTTGTTAGACGATGTATATTATTTTGAACCATGTAATTGTTTCAAAGTTTATACATGTCAAGGCATTAATCTTATGCTTAAGAAGTAATATCATGATCATGAATAATTTGGATAAGTTATCCTTATGACATAGTTGACTTAACCATATAAACAAGATTTGTATCACCAAACTCCGTGTGGTAAAGAATTTGGAATCGTTTGATCATGGGTCAAATGTTGACTGACAAATCGTATTTATTAGGTTAATTTAATTATACATCCTTCACTTTTGTATGTGAGAGGATTGATAGCTTGTTGGATTACGTACACACTCTTGCGTGTAGACCGTTCAAGCAAATCATAAGGTATAAAATCCAAATACTTCGTTATCTTTACCGATGATGGTAAAAGAAATGGATATGTCTATTCGTTGATAGACTATGTGTTTGAAACCTTATAGGTGTTCAAGACACACCATAACGAAGTGCTGATTTAAAATAGATAAAGAAATATGATACTCGAATCAAGTTACACAAAGGTTGATTCTCGAGCTTTAGCCGAGTTAATCCTTGTGTAGACTGTGTAGATTGAGTTAATATGTTCTAAAATTATATTACCATCAATTGAATTATGGATTTGTCACAT
The DNA here is from genome assembly GCA_947179395.2 of Pulicaria dysenterica. Lineage (NCBI taxonomy): Eukaryota > Viridiplantae > Streptophyta > Magnoliopsida > Asterales > Asteraceae > Pulicaria > Pulicaria dysenterica. The sequence continues at coordinate 70,827,223 of OX359288.1, read as the reverse complement.
AATTCACTCCTTCTATGACACATTGTATAATGGGTCATATCATGGAGGAACCAGACATTCTTGATTTGGTCTGATAATTGATATGTTACACTTTAGTACTCAATTATGGAGTGATCTAAAGTAGTGGCGGGCTATGTTCTTAATCTTAAACCAACAAAGACGGTTAAGACTACACCTTAGGGGATGAGACTAGAAAGAATATATTTGCTTGTCTGTCTCAAAGTCTGTATTGTCTAAACCTGCGTTTTGTATGTGAGGTAAAGGAATCCGGAATCTAGAGGTGTTACTCCATTAGGTATTCTTCTAAGACCATGGGATATTTGTTTTTATAAAAACAAAGTGTTTTCTCGGAATAAGTTTCTTTTCTTCAAAACTAATATCCATGGATGTCTGTAGAAGTAAAAGTAAACCTTGAATGGAATAACCTGATGTTGGGACTAGCAAATAATCAAAAATGATTAAAATTCAGCATGAGAAGGCTGGAGAACCTGACATATAGTCATTTCCTCTTAGACTGGTATATGTCATCATAAGACCAGAAAGATATAGTTTATTATATCTAAGGAAGACGACTTGATGATAACTCATCAACTACTGGAAGCGTAATGGGCCTAGTGTCTGCTAGTAGAAAAGAGACAATGAATGTGAGATGTAATCCATGGAGGATATTCAAGTTTGAAACTTGTTTTTATCCTATACACGTGGGTAGAAACCCGTAGAGTGTATATGGTTCTTTATTGAAAGAAACCAGCATGGATTTGTTTACAACTTTGAATACCGACTAATAGAAAGATTTTCACGATGATTAACCATGAGGGAGGTATCATCTGAAAATTTTCTCTTAGTGGTAATGTAGTAGAGTAAATTTGTAGACCATTTTGAATACCGACTGATTGGAAATGTTATCTTGATGATTGACCAAGTGGGAGGTATCATCTAGAAACTTTCTTTCAGTGGCTATGTCAAAAGTAGTTTTGTAGACAACTTCAAATATCGCATGGATGAGAAGGGCGTTCTCGATGATTGACCGTAATGAGGTATCATCTTGAAACTTTATCTCAATGGTTATGTTGAAGTTTATGCATATACTCATAAGATATCACTGCCCTTTTATATGCTATGATATATTGATATAAGGACTCTATTCCTTAACAGGAATTTTTATGAGGAAGTGCTTAAAACACTATCCGGAGGTCGCTTACATCAAGAGTATCCTTATATTGTCCACAAGCACAAGCATCCTTGTGTAGTGTAAGAGCACAAGTATTCTTGTAGAGTCTGCAAATTATGGAAGTCTATTAATAGACTTAAATAAGTATCTCAGGGTTGGAACCTTTGCTTTGATATGAAAATCATATATGTGATTTTTCAAAAGCATGGATTAAACCTGTATGAATGTCAGGGCTAGTGGGAGCATTGTAATAATCATATACTTGTATATACTTTATATTGGAGAAAATGTCCCGACTATGCTTGGTTCAAAAGCTTAGTTCAGGAGTTATTCGTCCATAATGATTATTATAAATATAATATTGATTATGGAGTACAAGAAATATTGAGATATGTTCTTGGAAAATTTATGGAAAGATAAAAGCTTAGAGTAATTTATTACTCCAGTGCTAATTTCCATAAAGGATATCTGCCGATTTAGATCGGAGTACATGATCCTATTTTATGTGTAGTTGTTAGTAAGAATGGTTCTCAAAACATTGATGACCCTATTTGGATCTTCTGAGATAATGAGGGTATAATGGCTTTTGCACAAGAACCATTGTCCTTAGTGTCACTTACCTTATTGAGTTCTTTTAAAGCAATGAAGGTACTCGGACTTGGACAAAGGACCATAGTCTCGTCAACAAACACTTTATGAGTGGTTTGGTTGTGTTTGGAGGTATGGTCTTTATGAGAGTACAAACGGATAGCATTATGACTGATCCGTTTAATTAAGCTTAAGTCATAGGCTGATGATGGTTGTCATACTAGCGCCTACATGCAAATCCTTTTGCAAAAGGACTTGACTTAAGTTTATTTTAGTTATATTTTGATATACTAAATTTTGGGAACATTAAGTAGTATTGTATATCATACTATATCGATTATTAAATGTGATTTAATAATTCGCCATGGGCGGGTATATTCATGAATCTTTACTGTGTTCCATCTTAGCATGTTTAATAACTTCCCAGAATGATTTTGCATTCTAAATGTCCACAGTCGGTCATTCTTCATTGGGGAGGAAATTTGAATTAAGACTGAGGGAAGTTGTTGGTCGTTATCCAACAATGGATTGGATAAAAGAGACGCAATACTTCGCCTGTGCTTGACTAATTCAAGTGATTGGACGACCCACACCTGAGCTTACTTCATGGTTTATGTTATGAGTAACTCAGAAAGATAATATCATTTCGTCCTTAGACTGGAGATACATGTGTTCCAAAGCATGAACCTGCTTTGCTTTGATTGCTTTCTAACGCAGTTCGTGACTGACTGTTATAAAGGGAGCTTTTAGGTTAAGTATGGGGTATGTGGCGGAGCAATGCAGTCAAAGGGATTTGTTCCTCTAGTTTTAGAGAGATATCCATGGGCCCCTCAATGATTGAGGGCTGATGTAAAATGCACGGCCGTGCTCGTGTTGCAATGATGTTTGATCGATTGCACCTAGTTTTTGGTTCACCGTCAATCGAGATCGAGAAACATAATCGTGACCGATCTGGAGATTCACATTTACCCATGTCTCGTGTTCACAAGGATATCGCGAACAAAAGGATGATTGATTGCTTACCTATAGGGCCATATCAAACCTATAGGGTTGTGATTTTGGTACTTGTCTTGGGATGACATAACTTGGCTTACTAGCATTTGGGGATCGAACAAACTTGGTGTGGACTATCAATAGAGAGTTGCTCTCTTGTGACTTAGAGTTCATCCCAACATGATGAAATCAGAAGCTGGAGCATGCTATATTTCCTATCTCATCTCTTTTATTTGGTTGCTTTATCTTTATGTAGAGTTCCACCATTAGTGGGTCTTGTTGGCATCATGTTTATTTACCCAGAAAACTGTTTTTTTACGCTTCCGCCGCGCGGGTAAGATGACCAACGAAACCCAACAGAAACTCCTCAGCAAAATGGTGTCGCTGAAAGAATGAACAGAACTCTGAATGAACGGGCAAGGAGCATGAGGTTGCATGCAGGGTTACCTAAGATGTTCTCGGCAGATTCAGTTAATGTAGCGGCGTATCTAATAAATCGTGGACCCTCAATCCCATTGGGGTTCAAGATTCCAGAAGACGAATGACAAGGTAAGGAGGTTAGTCTCTCATACTTGAAGGTATTTGGATGTGATGCTTATGTGAAAGTCAAAGATGCTGATAGAGACAAACTTGAGGCGAAAGCGAAGAAGTGTGTGTTCATTGGTTATGGCTCAGATGAGATTGGATATCGGTTTTGGGATGATCAGGCTAAAAAGGTTGTCAGAAGCAGAGATGTCACCTTCAATGAAAACTCACTTTATAAAGATAAGTCTTCAGCAGATTCTAAGACTGTAAGAGAATCCAAAAAGAAAGATCAAGTAGTGTTTGAAGATGACTCAGATGAAGACCTTGCAGATTCAAGTAAGCTTTCAGAAGATGGTGAGAGTTCAGAAACCAGTCAGGATTCAGAAAGTAGTAGGGGACTTGGAAATAGTGGGAGCTCAGGTGATAGTGGGAGCTCAGATGATAGTGATAGTGATGATGCATCCACTTTGAGAAGATCCACGAGAGAAAGAAGACCTCTAGCTAGATACTCTCCATCAGCAAACTATTTGCTATTGACTGAAAATGGTGAACCAGAATCTTATTCAGAGGCCTTGAAAGTTAAAGAATTCATACAGTGGGAGAAGGCTATGAGGGATGAGATGAATTCACTCAAAAAGAACCAGACGTGGTCCTTGGTCAAGCTACCAGCGGGAAAGAAAGCTTTACACAGTAAATGGGTGTTCAGGGTTAAAGAAGAATCTAATGGCAGTAAACGGTACAAGGCGAGATTGGTAGCTAAAGGGTTCCAACAGAAAAGAGGGGTTGATTATAATGAGATCTTCTCTCCAGTTGTGAAGATGACTACAATCAGACTGGTCCTGAGTATTGTTGCAGCAGAAAACTTACATCTAGAGCAGCTAGATGTTAAGACAGCATATTTACATGGTAACCTTGAAGAAGACATCTATATGGTACAGCTAGAGGGTTTTCAGATTGCTGGTAAGGAAAACCTGGTGTGCAAATTAAAGAAAAGTCTGTATGGGTTGAAGCAAGCACCGAGGCAATGGTACTTGAAGTTTGACAGTTTTATGCAGAGGAATGGTTACACACGATTTGAAATGGATCACTGTTGTTACTTGAAGAAATTCAGATCCTCTTATATAATACTGTTGTTATATGTTGATGACATGTTGATTGCAGGATCAGATATGACAGAAATCAACAGGTTAAAGAAACAGTTATCTCAAGAATTTGAGATGAAATATTTGGGTGCTGCAAGACAGATACTTGGCATGAGCATTATCAGAGATAGAACATGAGGTACTCTAAAGCTTTCTCAAGAAAAATATATTTTGAAAGTTTTAGATAAGTTCAGGATGAATGACGCCAGAGTCAGAAGCACACCTATGGCTACTCATTTGAAATTATCTAAGAAACAATGCCCTTAGACGGATGAAGACAAAGATGAAATGGCTAAAGTACCTTATGCGTCGGCAGTTGGCAAATTGATGTATGCAATGGTTTGCACCAGGCCAGATATTGCTCATGCAGTGGGAGTTGTAAGCAAGTTTATGTCTAATCCTGGTAAGGAGCATTGGGAGGCGGTTAAGTGGTTGTTACGCTACTTAAAAGGAACTTCTAAAACTGCATTGTGTTTCAGGAAGAATGATGTCATTTTAGAAGGCTTTGTTGATGCAGATTTGGGGGGTTGTTCAGATTCAGGCAAGAGCACTATGGGTTTTGTGTTCACGGTTGGTGGAATAGCAGTCAGTTGGATGTCTAGATTACAGAAAAGTGTTGCTCTCTCAACCACTGAAGCAGAGTATATGCCGATTGCAGAAGCAAGTAAAGAGCTTATTTGGTTGAAGAATTTTCTGTCGGAGTTGGGCATGAAACAGGATGACAGTGTTCTCTATTGTGATAATCAGAGTGCAGTTCACCTTGCTAAGAATCCAGTGTTTCATAGTAGAACGATACATATTCAGATGAGATATCATTTTATCAGGGAGTTGATAAGTGATGGTGCGTTGTCTTTGAAAAAGATCCTTGGTACGAAGAATCCTGCAGATATGTTTACTAAGGTGATGACAACAGATAAGCTGAAGCTTTGCATGGCTTCAGCTGGTCTTCAGATTCATTGATGAATGAAGACGTCGAGCTAGAGACAGAGAGAAAGGTTACAGAGATTACAAGTTCTTGGATGGCAGTTGAGCTGGTCAGCCTCCAAGTGGGAGATTGTTGAGAAGATGGAGGCTAATGTACAAGTATACTAACTCATAGTTCAAGTGATGGATGCATGCAAGAAATTAGAAACTTGATTTGGCACATTGACGTGGACTTATCCAAAAGTAAGGTTTGAATTATTTCAAGGATTGAATTAATTATGGAACACGTGGTGGGCTGGTGGCAACTTAATTGTTGCATGGAGTAGATATATTTGATTTTTTGAATGAGTAGATATGCATGCTTATATCGATCGTTTTCTAATTGCCGACTTAAACCATGATGTACGGCAGATTAATTAGGAAACTTAGCCTAGTTCTCCCCTATAAATATATGGCTTGTATTTGTAATTCTTATTCACTCAAAAGATAATAAAAAGTAGTCTCTAGTTCGGCCGTGGACTTAGCTTGATCACATCGATCAAGTGAACCACGTAAAATTATCGTGTTCTTGATCTCGTTTTGCTATTTGCTCGTGTTTGTGGTGGTTATTGTTTAGGTCCATTCCGCGTTTCCTTACAGTTCTCACGGTGGCCGGATACAGGTGAAAGATCTAAGAAGCGTGGTTGGAGGTGAAGGAGCATCAAAGGTGAGAGATATGAGAAGGGTTTATTTGGAACAAAAAATCAATTTGTTCCAATTATATTGTGTGTGAAATCACTCATTTCATAGAATGTTAGCCTCATTTAGGAATCCAATTTCTTACAAAATGTTAGACCAAATAACGTATTTGTTAGAATTGGATTTCAATTGATCCTTCAAGATTTTCCCAATTTCCTCGAATCAAGCACTCCTTAACAGAAAATCTTAGTGACATTTTTCTTATTGTGACAGTAGAAATTATTTTAGTTGTAGTGGCATTTTTACCTTGTATTGCACTAACATTTTCAAGAGTTAATGACACTTTATGTTGGGGAGTATGCACATAGGCTAATAAGAACTAGTATTTTACCCGCGCGATGCGGCGGGGTAAAATAGTTTCATTTGTCGACCGTAATCCGAACCGCTCCATAACCGAAAAAGCCGAAACCGTTTTCAAATTAGGTTTAAAAACCGAAACCGATTACCATAAATACTTTAGTTATATAAAATTGAAACCATTTTCAAATTCGGTTTAAAAACCAAAACCGATTACATAAAATAGTACAACTCAAATAGCATTATTTACAATATGTTTCAGCAATGATCTTAAATACTTTAAATACTTTAATTACATAAAACTGTCAGAATTTAAATACATAATGAATGTTTTAAAACTGTCAAAAAATTAATTACAAAAAAATGTCCTGAATTTAATGATAGTTATACTATTTTAAAAGTGTTAAGATTGTTGCTCAAAGTTATTATAAAGCATGATATATTACTTGTACTACTTAACTTAAAAAATTGTCTTAAAAAAAGAGCTAAATGCTTTATAGAGTAGTAAAGATTCACTTGTCTTGGATTGTTTCTAGATTGTGTAAGAAATCACTTATCTTGAATTGAATATTAGATTCTTATTTAGATGAAAATGAGTTTTCAAACCACTGCACATATTACACTATCTCCTGTTTGTATATCACACTAAGCATCACATCATCATATTAAACAAAACAAAAAAATTTTAAAATCAAAGCACCATATATAATGACCTAGTGCACGGTGGTAAACTAATATTAGGCTTCACATTGCTTGTGGTATACTGGTATGGATTCACATGGTGAAGGAACTCATTTTCTTATCACTCATGCTAGGAGGGGAACCTCTCCCCAATCCCATTAGGCTATCCGTTATACTCCCACTTTCTCATTTCCTTACCCACTGCCACATTAGCGCCACATCATTTTCACTCCCCTTCCCTTTCCCTTACCCACTACACCCGTTATATTCCCCCTTTCCCCTTTCCCCCATTTTTTATTTTTATTTTTTATATTCAATAAATCATTTATTAAACTAATTTTTTTTCATTAATAATATTAAAAAAAAAGAAAATTACATAAGTTAAAATTTCATACGATAATAATTAAAAAAAAGAAAATTACATAATTAAAAATTCCTAAATTGCCATAATAAAAAAAGTACACAATTTTAAATTTAAAAACTACTCGCTCAAAGTCGGCCAACCGTACTTTTGTGCAACATCATTTTTCATTTTGATTGTTGCAGTAAAAAATGGTCCGTCAAGATTAGTGGGAGAGATGTAAAATTGGTAATCTTTTCCCATCCGATCCGCCGCTTGTAGTTCTACTTGTTTTGTGCTTATTTCAATTTGTTCTCGGCTTACTTCCACTTGATGTTGGGTAACTTCCAAATGTTTTTCACGCATCGATATGAATCGTTCATTCTGCATGTTCATACTCCATAAGTTACTCAACAACGATGTTATCTCAATTCTCGACCCGGTTCCCGTCGATGTTGATGTCGGGCGCTTCGCTCGGTGTAACACCCGGCCGGCGCCTACCGGTCTCATACCGGCGCTACCAACTCCGGCGTCTCAGGTCTGCAGCCCAATACACCCCAACCCTTCCCTCTGATATCATACCAGAGTAGGTTGTTGGGGAGACTTGAACCCAAGACCTCACCCTTTTAATACCACTCCTACCAGAGTGATATCACCAATTGAGCTGCTGTAACACCGTACTTTAAAATTAACTTTAACACGCATGCGGAAGATAATTACATATATTTACAATAACATCATAAGATATATACAACAATTTTTATGTTTTAAGTTTACAAAATTCCACTACGGTGTTAATTACAAAACAAGCTCTATACAAAAATATTTGACATCATAGTAATGGTCTGTCCATATTCCAAGTCCTACATCTCCAGAAACTCACCACAGAATATCTGCAAAAGAAACTAATGGGGAATTAGCACAAACCTAAGTGAGAAAATAAATATCTAAGCACATACAGGGCAAACATGCCCAAACACATAGCTCATCACCCAAGGAGAACCGGCGGTGTTGCAACCACCTACAACCAAGGTCGGCCAAAACCAAGGTTTACCGATAGCCCAGCTAACATGGACAACAGTACCAGCACCCTTGAGTACAACAAATGCACCTCAAGATCAGATACTATAAATCCCCAAGCAACAGGCCCAGCCGCCCAGCTAAAGCTGATCTCCAACCAAACATTTATACATATTATTCAAGAGCATAGTTACAATCACGATATCATATCATGTATATCCGAAGATATAAATCCACCCACCAAAGTCTTCAAAACTCAGGTTACTCAGCAATCTAATCTACTGAGCCTTGTCTCCTCCTGAGAATATAACTACAAATTAGTATTTGCTTAACAATCCACAATAAGCACTATACAACATATGTACCATTAATTTACATGTACATTTTTATATCACATGTACCAATAATCTACCAGTACATAATCCACAACAAGTATACTTAATTAAATATACTATTCCTTTCACATTTACCAATTCATCCAGTATTTGTGAAATCTTCTAACTCCTTAGCTTTGGGGCAATACATATAGTTCATCCATATGTTAAGACCATACTTGATATAACATCCCATTCAATACATCAATATCATTAAGGAGTTCTTCGGTTTCATCTTCATTCGGATTCATCATCAAAACCCTTAATTCCGAGCATGGGCATATGTATAAATCCATACAAGTCCAAATCCAATTAAAGTGTTAAGGAAATAGTCGATGTCCCAAATTCCGAATAGGTTATACGGAATTATCATAATTCCAGATACAATTTCATAATTCCGAATAGATCATAATTCCGGATAAGTCCAATTCCGAGCAAAGGCAATTCCGAGTAAAAGGTCCAATTCCGAATACTATACAATTCCGAATAGATACTAAATCCGAGCAATGTAATTCCGAATATTATAAATTCCGAGTAAAGGCATATATTCAATTCCGAATATACATAATTCCGAGTAATGGCCAATAGACAATTCCGAATAATCACTAATTCCGATCGACCCAATTCCGTATAATGTGTTAGGGCATTTAGTAATCAATAGTCAATATGTACGGAATTCATCACATTCCGGGTACATTTCATGTGGAATTCTCCAATTCCGAGTATTTTGTCCGGAAATCATCATAAGTCTTAACAGTTTATTCGGAATCAGTCACCAATTCCGATCTAATCTATTCGGAATCCTTCAATTCCGATTAATTCATGCCAATTCCGAATGAATCATATGTTCTAGCATATTTTCGATTTCTAACTTAAATTCCTTACTGATTTTAAGCATGCAAGTAATCTAAGTTTCCAGAATTCATTCTAAGCATGTTATGAACACATTTTAACAACAATTTCTAACATGCATTTATCCTAATTTAATGAATTCATCATATCATGCTTCATTCGGTTTTAGGCATAATTCAAGAAATCAAACATTAATTATGATCTACAAGCATGTATACAGTAACCTGGTGATGTTGGGATCTTTAATTAATCAATTTAGCATGCAAGGATTAAGATGAATGAAGATCGATTTCTTAATTCTTTCTTTCTTCTCTTCTCAGCCGTACACCACCATACACACACTACACACTCTCTATTTTTATTCAAATGCATGCAATTGAAGGACGATGGTGGTGATGTTAGTGACTAAGTCTCACCAACAAAAGACACCTAATAACCCACTACTATCCATTTAATTAATTTTAATTATTCATTTTCTAAAATACTTAAAATGCACATTTAACAAATGTATAATATTAATCAAATAATAATTATCAACACAATTAAGATAATTAGATCACATTAATCAAATAATAATTCAAGGATTAACTAATTAATTATCTTACTAAGTCTAGGCCAATTGGGAGGGTGTTACAAATCTCTCCCCCTTAAGAAGATTCCGTCCTCGGAATCTTAACATTCTCGAATAATGTAGGTTTCGTCTAAATCTATATGCACTTCAATCACTAAATTAATAGCAGACACTAATCTACCATATGTTATTTCTACTTCTAAAAAATGAATCAATCATAGTAACAAACATTTCAATTTATCACATAAGAACATAGATATAAACGATCTATTTGCACCAGAGTCAAATAATACACTAGCCAGCTCAGAGTTTACTATAAACATACCTGTGATCACATTATCACTTCCAGTAGCCTCTGTGGTTGTCATCTTAAAGGCCCTTCCGTCAGCAGAAAATGGATTCTTTCTCTTCTGACTTGCATAAGACGATCCCCCGACATCGACTACCCCTTGCCCTGTCCCCGCTGCATGTTGGCTTGTACATACTCCAGCTCTATGACCTTCCTTGTGACAGTTCCAACATACATTTGTTTTAAATCTATAGTCGTAAAGTTCATGACCCAATTCACCACAACGCAAACACCGATGAGTCAGCGGTTTGCACGGACCAGTATGACGTGATCTGCAAGTTATACACCACTGATTTCTTTGTACATATCCTGAACCCTCAAATTTCTGATCTTCTTGATTCTGATTACTCTGTCCCTTTCCCTTATTCCCACTCTGATTTCCACCAGACTTGTGGGACGACCCTTTCTCACGATTCATTCTTTCTCGGTCTTTTACATCACCTTCAGCAGCTCGAGCAATTGTAAATGCATGTACCAACGATGTTGCCATTCGGGTGTTACCCCTATATTCAGGCAACAAAGCTTGAACAAAATGATCAATTTGTGATGGCTCATCAGGTATCCACTGTTTTGCAAATCTCAACTTCTCATTAAACTTTGTAATCAGCTCATCAACTGACATCTTATCATCCTGTGCCAAATCCATGAATTCTCGTTTCACCTTTGCTAGATCATAAGTGTTGCAAAAGTGTTCGCAGAATTTGCTCTTAAATTGATCCCAAGTAACTGAGTTCACAACTTCCCTGGACAAATGAGCAGTGAAAGAATCCCACCAGGTTGCAGCTTGACCCTTAAATCTCCTAGTCGCAAACTTAACTCTATCAACTTCTTCACAGTTGCAGGCATCCAATGCCTTGACAGTCTCTCTCAGCCAGTTCAAGGTAAAAGTAGGGTCTGAGCTTCCAAAATACTCAGGTGGCTGGCAATCCATAAAATCTTTGTACTGGCATTTGGGTTTGAAACTTCCCTGAGCTGGGTACCACGGAATAAAGAAGTTCTGCTGTTGTGATCGCTGGGGTTAATAGGGTTGTGTCACTTGTGGAATGGACACATATGGTAAAGTCCCAAATGGTAGACAAAGTACTAAACGGTGTGGTATTATAAACAGGAGGTGGTATTGATTGAATAAACACAGTTGTCTCTCTGGGCATGTGAATTGTCTGGGTCAGTTGGGCAGATTAAATCTGTTGCTGCTGTTGTTCTAACTGCTGAATTCTCTCTCTTAGAGTCTGCAGTGTATCCTCTAGTTGTAACACATAATCCTGCTGATCAGATTCACCATTATGTGAAGTACCGGCTCGGTTGTGTTGTTCATTTGCTGTAGTGGAGGATTGGTTGTTGTTTCTTCTCGGGGACGCAGGGGTAGTTGTCTGGTTCACGTTATCAGCCATATTTGTTCTATACACAACATCTCACCAGTTGTTAGATATAATCCGTTAGTATAAAAACACTAACCACCCTCAAAGCTACACTACTAATTACCCACCCTGGGAATACTAGACTGACCAGAGCCTCGGTTCGAGTATTGCACAAATCATTCATGCAAATCCTCAAACCAGGGCTCTGATACCAATTTGTAACACTGTACTTTCAACTTAACTTTAATACGCGTGCGGAAGCTAATTACATATATTTTCATTAACATCATAAGATATATACAATAATTTTCATGTTTTAAGTTTACAAAATTCCACTACGGTGTTATTTACAAAGCAGGCTCTATACAAAAATATTTGACATCAGAGTAGTGGTCTGTCCATATTCCCAGTTCTACATCTCCAGAAACTCACCACGGAGTAACTGTAAAACAAAATAGTGGGGAATTAGCACAAAGCTAAGTGAGAGAATAAATATATAAGCACATGCTGGGCAAACATGCCCAAACACATAGCTCATCACCCAAGGAGAACCGGCGGTGTTGCAACCACCTACAACCAAGGTCGGCCAAAACCAAGGTTTACCGATAGCCCAGCTAACATGGACAACAGTACCAGCACCCGTGAGTACAACAAATGCAACTCAAGATCAGATACTGTAAATCCCCAAGCAACAGGCCCAGCCGCCCAGCTAAAGCTGGTCTCCAACCAAACATGTATACATATTATTCAAGAATATAGTTACAATCAGGATATCATATCATGTATATCCGAAGATATAAATCCACTCACCAAAGTCTTCAAAACTCAGATTACTCAGCAATCTAATCTACTGAGCCTTGTCTCCTCTTGAGAATATAACTACAAATTAGTATTTTTTTTAACAATCCACAATAAGCACTATACAACATATGTACCATTAATTTACATGTACATTTTTCTATCACATGTACCAATAATCTATCAGTACATAATCCACAACAAGTATACTTAATTAAATATACTATTCCTTTCACATTTACCAATTCATCCAGTATTTGTGAAATCTTCTAACTCCTTAGCTTTGGGGCAATACATATAGTTCATCCATATGTTAAGACCACACTTGATATAACATCCCATTCAATTCATCAATATCATTAAGGAGTTCTTCAGTTTCATCTTCATTCGGATTCATCATCAAAACTCTTAATTCCGAGCATGGGCATATGTATAAATCCATACAAGTCCAAATCCGATTAAAGTGTTAAGGAAATAGTCCATGTCCCAAATTCCGAATAGGTTATACGGAATTATCATAATTCCAGATACAATTTCATAATTCCGAATGGATCATAATTCCGGATAAGTCCAATTCCGAGGAATGGCAATTCCGAGTAAAAGGTCCAATTCCGAATACTATACAATTCCGAATAGATACTAAATCCGAGCAATGTAATTCCGAATATTATAAATTCCGAGTAAAGGCATATATTCAATTCCGGATATACATAATTCCGAGTAATGGCCAATAGACAATTCCGAATAATCACTAATTCCGATCGACCCAATTCCGTATAAAGTGTTAGGGCATATAGTAATCAATAGTCAATATATACGGAATTCATCACATTCCGAGTACATTTCATGCGGAATTTTCCAATCCCGAGTATTTTATCCGGAAATCATCATAAGTCTTAACAGTTTATTCGGAATCAGTAACCAATTCCGATCTAATCTATTCGGAATCCTTCAATTCCGATTAATTCATGCCAATTCCGAATGAATCATATGTTCTAGCATATTTTCGATTTCTAACTTAAATTCTTTACTGATTTTAAGCATGCAAGTAATCTAAGTTTCCAGAATTCATTCTAAGCATGTTATGAACACATTTTAACAACAATTTCTAACATGCATTCATCCTAATTTCATGAATTCATCATATCATGCTTCATTCGGTTTTAGGCATAATTCAAGAAATCAAACATTAATTATGATCTACAAGCATGTATACACTAACCTGGTGATGTTGGGATCTTTAATTAATCAATTTAGCATGCAAGGATTAAGATGAATGAAGATCGATTTCTGTTGGGAAATTGGCTAAGTCATTGAAACTGTTATACATGCAAAGATCAAAACTGTTAATGGATTTTGTGAAAACAGCTCAAAAAACTGTTAGAAGAATTCTGATAAAACAGTTGAGGACTATTAGCTGTAATACGAAGACAGTTGTAACTAACAGTTGATGTAAGCTTTACAACTGTTAGTCCAAGAGATCAGAACTGTTAGTACAAAGTTTACAACTGTTAGAAGACCTTGAAGAGAAGACTGTTAGAAGAAGATCAGAACTGTTTCATTCAACAAACAGTTTCGGTTGAGCTATTTATGGAAAATGCTATCTTCGTGGATTTGAAGTATATCTTTATCAAAGTTCGAAGATTGTCAAGATTATCTCAGAAGATAGAAGATTACCTAACTGTCAACTTATCAAGGAGGATCAAGAGTCTACAAATACTCGATTAGAATATAGATCTCTAAACAATATTGTTTTGCATTCGTACGTAATTGTTATTTGCTTTCAGAAAGTGTTTAGCCTCTAAGTTTCTTTTGAAACCTAAGAACAAATTGTGTTCTTCGTCTAACATAAGAAGTTAGATTGGAGGTGTAGGTGAATATTGTAATCATCGATTGGTTATCAATAAACATCTTTGTGGCAGTATTACTTTGTGTTTATTGATTGAATTGTTCTTGTGTTCAAAACCTTTATAATCAATTAAGTGTGATTCCGCAACTTCTTAATTGATTGTGATCAAAACTATAGATTGTCTTTTTAACAACTCTGATTTTATTTCAAAAGATAATTCTTGTTATTTGATATTAAGCAATATCCGATCCTGACAAGTGGTATCAGAGCCTTATCGTTAAGGTTTCATTGATCACCAGTTGAAGGTTTTTGCACCAATCTGTTGTGGTTCTTTATTTAAAGTTTTTCTAAAGTTTAATTGTGTTTTTCAATCACTATACTGCAATGGAGTCTGGTGAATCTTCTGACAACACTGGATCTGGGTCAAACATTCGTGTTCCCATGCTCAAACCAACTGATTTTGAGATGTGGAAACTAAGAATCAAGCAGCATGTACAATTAATGGACTATGCTATTTGGGAAATCATAGAAAAGGACCCCATTACTACTGTTGATTTAGATGAAACAGGAAAACCAAAGAAGAAACCACCACCAAAAACTGATGCCGAAAAGAAAGAAAGAATGATTGAGATGAAAGCACTTAGCATCCTTCAGATTGCTATCCCCAATGAGTATCAGCATCAATTCAAAAAGTTTGATGATGCTCATGAACTGTGGAATGCATTAGAGAAGAGGTTTGCTGGGAATGCTAGTTCCAAAAGGAATCAAAGGGATCTACTGAAACAAGCTTATGAGAACTTTACTAGTGGAAAGAATGAGAGTATTACTCAGATATTTGATAGGTTCTATAAGCTGGAGAGTCAATTGGAGAGTGCTAAGGTTAGATTAGAACAAGATGAGATCAATAGAAAGTTTCTTAGATCCTTGGGTGAGGAGTGGACAGTCTATGTTGCACAATGGAGAACCAAAGATTCTCTAGAGGATATAGAGTTAGACGATCTTTACAACAGTTTGATTGTGTTTGAGGGAGAGATAGAGGGAAAAAGAAAGTCTGTTACCCCTAGCCACAATGCTGCTCTTCTTTCATCCTCAGGTATGGACTCAAACCATTCTTTAACTAACTCTGTTGATGGTTGTGCAGGCACTAGTTCTGCTGTTGGCTAGATGTAAACACTCCTGATGCTATACTTGAAGCCTTTCTTGCTAGCCATGCACATTCAACCCTCACAAATGAGGATCTTGAACAAGTGCATCCTGATGATCTTGAGGAGATGGATCTCAAGTGGCAGATGGCCATGTTAACTGTCAGAGCCAAAAGGTTTATCAAAAGAACTGGAAGGCAGAACATGAACTTCAGAGCTGATGGCAAAGCTGGTTTTGACAAGTCAAAAGTTATATGTTTTAAATGTCAACAGCTTGGTCACTTTGCCAAAGAGTGCAGATCTGGTGGACAAGGCCAGAATCAAGGACAAAGGCCAACTCAAACCTCCTCAGCATTGGTATCACAAGAAGGCCATAGGTTTGATTGGAGTGATCAAGCAGAGGAAGCCACTAACAACAAGGCATTGATGGCATTAACTGACTCCTCCATCAAACTGGATTCACCATAATCAGAAGACATTCAGGTATCTTCTAAACTCTGTCCAGGTGAATGTAGAGCCATTATTAAAAGGTTTAGAGAGCACAACAAAAAGGTATGTGCAGCTCTAAGTAAAATGGAGGAGAGAAGGTATGAAAGTAGTGCTGTTATTGAAAGCTTTGAAAAGAAAATCAAAGATTATCAAGCTAATGAACTGCAAATGGATTATGATAGAAAGTATCATAAGTGGGAGAAGGGGCAGCTTCAAGAAGAGATTGATAGTCTAAAGAAAAAGCTAAGTGAAAAGGAAAGTAAGGTTGATGAGTTAACCAAGAAGTTGGAGGGTGTTGATATTGATCTGAGCATGTTCAAGGCAACAAATCTTAAGCTTGAAACCTTGTTACAATCACAAATCAGAGACAAGGTGAAAACTGGTTTAGGATATAAACAGACCCCACCTCCATACAATCACAACTACATAACTCACATGTCTGATGTAGCTGATAGGTATGTTAATGAATCATTACCAGAGGAACTGAAGTCAGCTGATCCACAATTTGAAAGTGAAGAGGAAGGAGTTGTGTATGAAGTGAGTGATGATAAGAATGAAGGAGTTGTGAAGAAGGAAGAGGTCATTCCATTTGAAAATCACATCTGTTGTGAACCCATAGCCACAAAATCCTCTTTACAACCTGTGGTGTTTGTAAAAGCATCTACTGAACCCTTCACCAATGAGCCAAAACCGTCCAAAGTTGTTCATTCTATAAGCAGTTCCACAACTGTTACAAACAGTCCCCCACCTTTACACTAACAGTCCCAAAAGGAACCCAAACAGTTCTAACCCAAACAGCTCAACTGTTAGTGTTAAGTCAAAAGGAAAAGAGAAGGTTGATGAATTGTGATTAAGAAGCCAAAAAAGAAAGCTTCAAAAGCAAAGTCTCAACCCAAAAATGTGAAAAGGCATACTGAAGTGTCTGTCTGCACATGCATACAGCATGGTGTACAGAAATTTCCTCAGTCAGCACCAGTGAGAGGAAACCAAAGAAATAGGAACCAGTTCTGGTCACAAAGAACTGGTTTGCCTATTGTCAAAACTAAAAGGTGCTATATATGTGGGAGAACCAATCACTTGGCTAAAAATTGTTATTATAACCCACAGATCTATAGCACCCAGAAACCAAGTTCCAGAAAATAGACTAACAGTTCTAAGACTGCTAAGCCAAAATAGGTTAACAGTTCTACAACTGTTACATCCAAACCGGCTAACAGTTCTACAACTGTTAAGCCCAAATCAAAAACTGTTGGTCTGGCTTGGGTGAAATTGCAAAAACAAACAGTTTCTGAAGAGGGTAAAACTGTTAATCAATCTGAAAACCAATCTGAGTTAAAACATGCTTCAACTGTTTTACCAAATCCAAACACTGTTTGATCAAAAGACTCAACTGTTAATCACAACAGTTGGAAACCACATGTTATCACAAAATACACTTCACACAAAATAGAGAAGTATAATTTGGATAACATCAAGAAAACTCAATCTGTGTTTAGGTATTATGACTTGAATGGTGTACCCAAGACCTGCACGGCCTGGGTACTTCCTGCTACTAACTGATTTTTATTTGTGCAGAGCATTCATAGGGCCGATCATGGATCAATTTGGCATGTGGATAGTGGATGCTCAAGACACATGAATGGAAATCCACACTGTTTGAAGGATTTCAGAAGAATCAATGGAGGATATGTAGCATTTGGAGGAAATGCTAAGGGAGGAAGAATCACAGGTAAAGGAGATGTGGAGGCAAGTACACTTAAATTTAATGATGTTTTCTTTGTTGAACAACTTAAATACAACCTGCTAAGTGTATCTCAAATCTGTGACAATGGAAACAAAGTCTTGTTTACAGACACTGAATGCATTATCCTGTCAAAAGATTTTAAACTGGATGAAAAAGATTTTCTTTTAAGAACACCTAGAAAGGATAATGTATACTGTCTGGATACACAAAAGATTGCTAAGCAGAATGTATTAAGTTGTCTTCTCTCAAAGGCATCTCATGATGAGTCTGCCATTTGGCATAGAAGGATGTGTTACATGAACTTTAAAACCATGAATGTGTTAGTTAAAAACAATCTGGTAAGAGGTTTGCCGCAAAAGGAATTCTCATGTGATGATCATTGTGTAGCCTGTCTCAAAGGCAAGCAACACAAAACTTCTTATAAGCCCAAAGAAGTTTCTTCCATTACTGCACCTTTACAACTGTTGCATATGGATCTTTTTGGTCCATCATCTGTGGTCAGCATAGGTAAGAAAGCCTACTGTTTAGTCATAGTTGATGATTTCACCAGATTTACATGGGTTCAATTTCTTAGAACTAAAGATGAAACTGCTGAGTTAGTTAAGTCTCTTATTCTTAGAATTGAAAATCAATCTGATTTGATGGTGAAAGTCATTAGATCTGATAATGGTTCTGAGTTTAAGAACTATGAGTTAAACAGCTTTTGTGAGGAAAAAGAAATTGAAAGACAGTTTAGTGCACCTAGGACTCCTCAACAGAATGGAGTGGCTGAGAGAAGGAATAGGACTTTGATAGAGGCTGCTAGATCCATGTTAGCTGATTCTAGGCTCCCAATGACTTTCTGGGCAGAAGCAGTGAACACTGCCTGCTATGTTCAGAATAGAGTACAAGTTGTCAAGTCCAAAGGGAAAACTCCTTATGAGTTGTTCCTTAAACGAAAACCTTTGATCAACTTCTTCAAACCATTTGGTTGTCCATGCACTATCCTGAATACCAAATCACAATTAGGCAAGTTTGAGAGTAAAGCAGAAGAAGGATTCTTTGTACGATATTCCACTCAGAGTAAAGCATATAGAGTTTTTAACAATGTTACTAGGATCATAGAAGAGAGTATGAATGTCTCCTTCAATGAGAATAGGATCAATATTGCAGGTAATGGTCCTGATTGGTTATTTGATATTGATACATTGTCTAACTCTCTTTCTTTTGAGTATTCTACAGAAACAGTTACAGGTACTCCTACAGCCGTTAGTAAAAATCAACAAACTGTCTCAAACAGTTTTGAAACTGTTAGCTCAATTCCATCAACTGTTGGTGGAAACAAAGTTACTAAAGACTTTGTAGTGATTCCCTTGTTACAACATGACTCTTCCGATGCTGTTTGTCCAATAAATGATGCTGAACTTTCAAAGGACATGGAATCTCATGATCCTCAACAAAACACTGATTCTGAACATCAAACAGTTGCAGATCAGGGATGCAACTCTTCTAGGAATGATAGTGAATCTGAGATTGATTTGTCAAATTTAGGGAATGTACTGACCGAAGAAAACATCCCTACATCAAGAATTCACAAGAATCATCCAATAGAACAGATCATTGGTGATCCAACCACTCCTGTTAGAACAAGAGCTATGCTGCAGAATGAAAATAGTGTTGTGGATCTTGAACAATTTGATGTAAATGACTGCTTTCTATCTCAGATAGAACCAAAGAAAGCAGTAGATGCATTAAAAGACCCATCATGGGTGGAAGCAATGCAAGAAGAGCTCTTACAGTTTCAAATTCAGCAAGTTTGGAAGTTAGTTGAACTTCCAAGAGGCAAAAGAGCTATTGGCACTAAATGGGTGTTCAGAAATAAGAAGGATGAGAGAGGGATTGTAATCAAGAACAAGGCTAGACTTGTTGCACAGGGTTATACACAAGAGGAAGGAATAGACTATGATGATGTCTTTGCACCTGTTGCACGGATAGAAGCAATTAGACTGTTCCTTGCCTTTGCAAGCTATAAAGGATTTAAGGTGTATCAAATGGATGTCAAGTCGGCTTTTCTCTATGGAACTATTGATGAGGAGGTATATGTGTGTCAACCACCTAGTTTTGAAGACTCAAAGTATCCTGATAGGGTATATAGGTTGGATAAAGCTTTGTATGGATTACATCAGGCTCCTAGAGCTTGGTATGAGACATTATCATCTTATCTGCTTGAGAATGGTTTTAAGAGAGGCACCATTGACAAGACATTGTTTACAAAGATAGTTAAAACAGAGATTTTTCTTGTTCAAATCTATGTTGATGATATAATCTTTGGATCCACTGATGACAGTCTGTGCAAGGAGTTTGAAGGCATAATGAAAAGGAGATTTCAGATGAGTTCCATGGGAGAACTCACATTTTTCTTGGGATTACAAGTGAAGCAGAAGCCAACTGGCATATTTCTCAGTCAATCAAAGTATGTCAAAGACATTTTGGATAAGTTCGGCTATCAAGATGTGAAGCTGGCAAGTACTCCAATGGAAACACACAAACAGTTGGGAGCAGATCCTGTGGGGGAGGAAGTAGACATACATTTGTATAGGTCTATGATAGGTTCTTTAATGTACTTAACTGCTTCTAGACCTGATATAATGTTTGCTGTGTGTGTTTGTGCCAGGTTTCAATGCAGTCCAAAGATGTCACACCTGTTTGTTGTAAAGAGAATTTTTAGATATCTCAAATGCCAACCAAAACTAGGTCTTTGGTATCCTAAGGATTCACCTTTTGATTTGGTGGCATACTCTGATAGTGACTATGGTGGAGCTAATGTGGACAGAAAATCAACCTCTGGAGGATGTCAATTCCTTGGCTCAAGATTGGTCTCATGGCAGTGCAAGAAACAAACAACAGTATCAACTTCAACAGCTGAGGCTGAATATATTGCTGCATCAAGCTGCTGTTCACAAGTGTTGTGGATCTAGAATCAGCTTCTGGATTATGGTTTGTCTTTCTTGAATACACCAATTTATGTTGATAACACAAGTGCTATTAGCATTGTCAATAATCCAGTAAAGCATTCTAAAACAAAACACATTGAAATCAGGTTTCACTTCATTAAAGATTGCAATGAGAAAAGATTAATCCAAGTTATGAAAGTCCATACTGATGATCAGTTAGCTAATCTGTTCACTAAAGCATTTGATGTGAGCAGGTTCAACTTTTTGATCTCAAACATTGGAATGATTAACCTGGACTAACAGTTGCTTGTTCCTCAATGTTTTCTCACTAACAGTTTGCAACTGTTAGTGTTGATATCTAACAACTGTTGGTTTAAGTGTTCAGAGAAGAGAAGAACTGTGTGTCCCACCAACAGATTTGGAGGTATCTGGGTGCATGTCCCACAAACAGTGTTCCCATCTTTATCGTCTTTGCTGTGTGGTCAAGGTTTGTTACTTTATTAAGAACAGTTCTCAACTAGTCAAGGTTTGTCACTTTATTGTGTAGTGTGTTGAATGGACATGACAGGTCACTGCATGCTTATTTATTGCCCATTTCTCAACCACAACTTTGTCTATAAATTAGCATGCCTTTGAATTTCAAAGAGCATAATTTTGTCTACAAATGGCTACTAACCATTTCATCTTGAATTTCAAAGAGATCAATGCTAAGCAGAGTTATGTGACCATTCCAGCTCCCTTTGTTAGGATGCATGAGATTTGGAAGTACTCCTCATGTATTCTTGTAATGAATGGAGTTCGTGAGATTTTCACTTTAACCCAGCATCCAGACCCACGTAAGCCGTACAAAATAACTGATCATGTTCAAATAAGAGGTGAATTTGAACATTTTATTCAAAGCAACAATTTACCTACCACTTGCTGCTTGTTGTTTGAATTGAATCTGGAAGTCACTGAAGGCTCGGTTGTGTGGTTCAATGTCCAAAGGAATGATGCTGATAATGAAGTCATTGTACTTGATGATGATGAAGTTATTGTAATTGATGACTAGTCATGGTCAAATGAATGTACTTTGTAGTACCTCTGTGTTAAACATGAATAAAATGCATAATTGGATGATGTTTTGTCAGCTAATGGTTTTATTAATGTTGTCGCAGCTGCTGGTGTTAGTTGATGTTCGCTATTGATTGTTGTCAGCTTATGATCTTTGAAAGTGCTAATGTTTTTGCCAGCTGATGCTTGTTGACTGACAGTTGCACGTGTTCAACTAACTGTTTTTCAAAAAAATACAACTAACAGTTTTCAACTGTTAGTGAATGGCGTGCACAACTGTTAGGCAAACTGCATGTTCATCTAAGGGGGAGAAATTCTTTTAAGTAACAGTTGTACTTTCCTACGATAACAGTTCTCAACTGTTAGTTCATTTTTATCCATCAACTGTTAGCTTACTTAAGGGTGTTTTAGTCTTTGCAGAATCTGAGGATGTTTGAATTGCATTTAATATTCGAAACATATATAAGGCATTCCCTCCTCACAAGTTCATTCACGTCTAGTGAACTTCGATCATACGCAAACCCTAGAATTTTGCTTTCGACTCACAATGGCTCCCCTTCCCTTCGTGAAAGAACACAACATGTTAGCATATCTTGTCAAACCTGATAACCTGAATGCATTTCATGACATGATCGATTACCTTTCAATGTCCAATCTCAACACTGCTCTCACCATAAACCCAACCATCTACACTTCCCATCTGGATCAATTCTGGAAAAATGCAACGATCAGAGAGGAAGTTGGAGTACAATGGATTGATACAACAGTTGATGGTATGGATGTGTCCGTCTCTGAGGATACCATCCGCCAACATCTACAACTGAATGATCGACATGATGAGTATTCTGACTTTGTCTCTTTAGAATTTTTGCATACCGAGTTAGTTAAGCTTGGTTATGAGGGCCCTGGGGGTAAGAGTACCTTTTATAAAGGACAGTTCTGCGCACACTGGAAGTATTTAATACATACTCTCCAGCAGTGTATTAGTCCTAAAAGAACAGGGTGGAATGAATTTGGAAGCAACATTGTTTTGGCCTTGATCTGCTTGGCAAACAATCGTTGCTTCAACTTTTCCAAAATGATATTTAATGGGATGGTAAAGCATCTAGGGACCAAATATGGTCTATTTTTTATGTACCCCAGGTTTGTGCAAGTTTTTCTAAACTTTTTGTTGCCAAACCTTCAAACACACAAGAGGGTGATCATTCCCTCTGCTCATGTGGCCTCCACATTGAGCAAGTTGCAAATAGATGGCAAGAGTTTCTCTGGTGCCATAACTCCACCACTCTCTGCAATGGTGGAGTTCATTTCAAGAAACAGGGCTGCTAGAGTTGAGCATGAAGCCCACAACATTGCTACACCACCAACTCTAGAACCCACAGCTCATGATACTCATATAATCCCTTCTGCTACCTTTGATAGAGCTACAACACAAGCCCCTCCTCTGAAAACATTCCAAAAGAGAAGAGGAACTGTTAGTGCTCCTTCCACCACAGTTCCAAAATCCCAAACTGTTAGCCCTGCACAGGTGCATTCACCTGTGCAAAATATTGAAAGGGAACCATTCGTGCTGTCTCCCAGGCACCATGAGGAGGTGATCACTCCATTAGAGGGTGATCATGTGGTTTATGAGGTTGATACTACTGTTTCATCCGCAAGGGATGAACAGGATAGTGTTAACATTGCTAAGACCTCAGCCACGGCAACAGAGGCTGGTAAAACAGCTTCTGGAAATCCCCAGTACCAAGAAAAAAGGGGTACTGTTGTGGAAACTTCTAGGAGTAACCCAACAGTTGTATCTGTCGATGATATGTTCACCATGGCAATATTGGATGAACTTGAGGCAAGTCTGAAACAAAAGGCATTGACGAACTCAGAGCTTGTTCGTTGCTGCTTTCCTCTATCTCAAAAAGAGGAATTTCCAATATGACAGGCTTCTGGAAAAACACAATGAAGTGATCATCAGGCAGGATAAACAGATAAAATTTTTGTCTGAGACACTAAAGAAGGCAACTGATGTCCTTCGGGTTCATGATCAACGGCTCCAACAGTCCAAAACAAGTGCAACACCCCCCTCTCAAACCGTTCCAATCAAAAAGGGGGAGAAAATTTTGAAGCAAGTGGAGGTTGAACCAACAGTTGCTGAAGTCTCAAAAACAGTTGCAGCTCCAGATCAACAAACAGCTGCCAGTGCTCAAACAGTAGAAAAAGAAGAAGAAGAAAAGTTATCAACTGTTGACAGGGTGCTAATCAACAAGATGGTTATGACTGGAGACCTTCCAAGTACTGAAATTTTCAAATCATGGTAAAAGATCAAACAAAATCACTTGATTGAAATAAGTGCTCAAACACTCAACATAAGCACATCAAGAATGACACAAAAAGTGGATGATGGGTGGCTGGATGGAAAAGTAGCAAAGTTAGAGCCACTGGTATCTAAGAAAGGGTTTAAAGGCATTGCAATTATAGAGGGAAAGAAAGATAATAAGATGTCCCCTATTCTAGGTAAGGGAAAAGAAGTTGTTGTTAATACTCCAAAGTTAAAACTTACAAAAGAACAACAAGAAGAGCATGATCATGAGATAGCTCTAAGGCTGGAAGCTGAGCTCAAAGAACAAGAGCTGAAAGACATTGAATTAGCTCAACAGCTGGCTGATGAGATCACTGCTAAGATTGATGAGGAAGAAAAAGAAAAGAAAGCTGGCAAGGGAGTCAAAAGAAAACAAGTTGTGATGAAGCATACAGTTCCACCTCCCAAGCCAGCAGCTGAACCTCAAAAGAAACCTCAACAGCATCAACAATCCCAAATAGTCCAAAAGTATGAAGAGAAAGCTAAATCTGAAATGGTTCAAACCATCCTTCATGATAGACTTAGAATGGAAGTTGAAGAAAGAATAGATAAACTTGTGGCAGAGCAACTAGGACAAAAATCCCACATTACTGAGTGGAGATTTGAATTTTTGAGGATTGAAACTGGAAAGAAAGGGGTGATAATTGTAAGAGAAGTATAGCCGATTGAAAGCTATGCCAGCTTCTTACAATTGATGAATAGTGTGACTAGGAGAGATATTCAAGAAATGTATGAATATGGAGTAAGTCACTACGGGGAAGCTGCTGAAGTTGAAATCAGAGTCTTAATGAGGCACTTAACAAGCATATGTGATCCACTGAAGGTAATGCCCATGGTGATAAGTGATGATATCTTTCCAATCAGATCTATGAAAGTATATGACAAATCAAGAGTTTATCATATGGTAATGGGTAAGGGAAGAACTCAGTGGTTTGATTTTGACTTTGTTGAACATGGTAAAATAAAGCTGATATATATGTTGAAAACAAAGTTCTTTGGCCCTGCTAAAATGAAGGAAGATCTGATAAAGAGGGTGAAGGAAAGGTTGGAGCTAATAGAATCAAGTAAAAAGTAATTTTTCTTTTTATATTTTGATTGTAACAGTTTGACTTTGCATTATCAATGTTAATATGTTCTTTACTTATGTTAATTTGTCTATAGTTGAACCCTTAAAACAAACAACTTAAGTGTATTGTTCAATACTTTAAGTTAGGGGAAGATTGTTGGGAAATTGGCTAAGTCATTGAAACTGTTATACATGCAAAGATCAAAACTGTTAATGGATTTTGTGAAAACAGCTCAAAAACTGTTAAAAGAATTCTGATAAAACAGTCGAGGACTGTTAGCTGTAATACGAAGACAGTTGTAACTAACAGTTGATGTAAGCTTTACAACTGTTAGTCCAAGAGATCAGAACTGTTAGTACAAAGTTTACAACTGTTAGAAGACCTTGAAGAGAAGACTGTTAGAAGAAGATCAGAACTGTTTCATTCAACAAACAGATTCGGTTGAGCTATTTATGGAAAATGCTATCTTCGTGAATTTGAAGTATATCTTTATCAAAGTTCGAAGATTATCAAGATTATCTCAGAAGATAGAAGATTACCTAACTGTCAACTTATCAAGGAGGATCAAGAGTCTATAAAAACTCGATTAGAATATAGATCTCTAAACAATATTGTTTTGCATTCGTACGTAATTGTTATTTGCTTTCAGAAAGTGTTTAGCCTCTAAGTTTCTTTTGAAACCTAAGAACAAATTGTGTTCTTCGTCTAACATAAAAAGTTAGATTGGAGGTGTAGGTGAATATTGTAATCATCGATTGGTTATCAATAAACATCTTTGTGGCAGTATTACTTTGTGTTTATTGATTGAATTGTTCTTGTGTTCAAAACCTTTATAATCAATTAAGTGTGATTCCGCAACTTCTTAATTGATTGTGATCAAAACTATAGATTGTCTTTTTAACAACTCTGATTTTATTTCAAAAGATAATTCTTGTTATTTGATATTAAGCAATATCCGATCCTGACAAGTGGTATCAGAGCCTTATCGTTAAGGTTTCATTGATCACCAGTTGAAGGTTTTTGCACCAATCTGCTGTGGTTCTTTATTTAAAGTTTTTCTAAAGTTTAATTGTGTTTTTCAATCACTATACTGCAATGGAGTCTGGTGGATCTTCTGACAACACTGGATCTGGGTCAAACATTCGTGTTCCCATGCTCAAACCAACTGATTTTGAGATGTGGAAACTAAGAATCAAGCAGCATGTCCAATTAATGGACTATGCTATTTGGGAAATCATAGAAAAGGTCCCCATTACTACTGTTGATTTAGATGAAACAGGAAAACCAAAGAAGAAACCACCACCAAAAACTGATGCCGAAAAGAAAGAAAGAATGATTGAGATGAAAGCACTTAGCATCCTTCAGATTGCTATCCCCAATGAGTATCAGCATCTTTCTTTCTTCTCTTCTCAACCGTACACCACCATACACACACTACACACTCTCTATTTTTTATTCAAATGCATGCAATTGAAGGATGATGGTGGTGATGTTGGTGACTAAATGTCACCAACAAAAGACACCTAATAACCCACTACCATCCATTTAATTAATTTTAATTATTCATTTTCTAAAATACTTAAAATGCACATTTAACAAATGTATAATATTAATCAAATAATCATTATCAACACAATTAAGATAATTAGATCACATTAATCAAATAATAATCCAAGGATTAACTAATTAATTACCTTACTAAGTCTAGGCCAATTGGGAGGGTGTTACACTCGGTCTCTCCCGGTGGGGCGTAAAAGCTCGTTATTCTGCCCCGGTTCCTCTTCATTGTCATCATCATCATCTTCGTTGAGGTCGATGGGAGCGCGAGCATCGGAAGACCCCGTATTAGATGGAACATGGGAGTCTGTTGTTTTGCTCCGTTTTGAAGGACGGGAAGCTTGACCCACGAGCGGTTGTGGTACCCATTTGGGAAATTGTTTAAGAAATTCCCAACATGCTTGGTGACCAAAAGATGCCTTATATTGGTCCCGGTAGCGGATGTGAGCGGTTTTTAAAATATCCGCATCGCTCATTCCACTACGTCTTCCACCCTCGATGTTGGCGTAGATACCGGAAAACTTTGATACTTTTGCATTTATATCTTTCCACTTTGCATTTACTTGATGAGGTGATAGGTAATCAACCGGTTTGCGAAATTGATCTCGAAAAACACCCAAAACACGTTTCCAAAATCCACCTATAAATAAATAAATATATATAAAAAACGTATAAATAAATAAACACTTATAAATAAATATAATAAATATATATTTAACAATAATAATAACAATAAATAAATATATATTTAACAATAATAATAATAACAATAAATAAATATATAAAAAAACGTATAAATAAATAAATATATATTTATACCATGTGGTTGCGCGTTTCCTAGTATGGGGTCTTCGGAAATGCTAACCCACGCCTTGACCAACGCCAACTCTTCCTCGGGTGTCTACGGTGTTGCTTTTGCTCGCGTTTTAAATTTCTTCGACTCGCCTTGTTGTCGTCCCGAACGATTTTGCGGAGGTGGTGGTGGCGGGTGTCCGCAACAAACTCCTCTTTGTCATCTTCGTCTTCATCTTCATCTACAAGTTGGTGTTGTTGATAATGATGTTGGTGTTGTTGATATTGAATCGGGTAGCCACCTTGGGGGGCTTGAAAATTATGTTGCATCGGGTAGCCAAGTTGGGATAGCGGAATATTTTGTTGGCTAAGCATTCCCGTAAACGTAAATTGCGGGGGAGCGAACATCGGGTTTGGTTGAGGCATCGGTTGAGACACGCTAACAAAGAAAGGATTATCTGGCGGCGGTGTAGAACTCGGAATTCTTGAACGATTTCTACCGGATGATGGAGGGGTTGTGAAATTTTGGTTTGGATCCATTGAGTATTTTGTTTAAAAAAATATAGAAAAGATGAAGAGAGGATGAAGAAAAGATGAAGAAAAGATGAAAAGGGATTGAGAAAAGTGAGATATAGAGGAAAGTAAAAAAAGAAAAAAAAAGTTACCGTGGCTAGTTTTTGAAAAGGGGGTGGGGGTGGGCTTTTGGCGGCCGAGTCTCACAACCCGTGTCTCTTCCTTACCCGGCGAGTACTAACCACCCGAGGTGGTGTTCCCCGCCGAACTCGCTGAACTCGCGAGCTTACCCGCTGGCCGAGTAACGCCCACAACGGGCAGCCTTATAGCCACCCTATTAATAGTTATTTTAGTCGCAATATTCGCCAAAATATGTTACTAGCTTACACTTATATAACGGACTGTTGCTACCTTAAACCAGTTATCAATAAAGCTCATATTTAAATTTTTAGTCTGGGAAACAATCATAAATTTTATACTTAAACAAAAAAAAAATCCGGTAACTGAAAGTATAGGTTACCGGCTAAAACTCAACTGAGATGACACCCAAATTCTAATGTTTCATTTTTGTTCACTTTCTTCACAAAAAAAACTTTAAATACAATAAATTTAATTTATGTGCCTCCATCACCTTCATTTAAATTTCGGAACCTTATTCCTCTCTCAAACTCTTCACATTTCAGGATCCCTTTCTCTCTCTTAAGACTCATCTTGTCATCCACCACCACCCCGGTCTTTCTATCTTCTTTATCTCACTCTATAGGCTCATACACCACCACACCTTAACTCTATGTTCTTGAGGATTTTTAAGAAAGGAAAAAAAAGATTTAGAAGGAAATCTCCAAATAATATGTTCTTAAGTTTTATTTAAGAAAGGAAAAGAAATGAAATTGAGAGATTTGAAGGGAGGTTTATGCTTTTTTGCTCCCAAAATTTATCCTCCTAAAATAAAGATGATATAAAAGAAAAAGATCTACTTTAATTTCATTTTCTTTCTTTCCTTTATTAAACTCGAGAACAGAGTGTAAGCTCCTTCACTATTACTGCCACCACTAACCACTACTACAAAAAAGCATTTAAACGTACTCCCCTATTTAGATCCGGATTTCTAAAAAAAACACTTAAAATCATGCTAAAATGGGCTAACGCGTGTTTCTAAAGATTTAGACGTTGCTTTTTGTAAAACAAAATCAAGTCAAAAGTTTGAAAAGCATTTTAGCCTAGTTTTTTTTTAAGAAAACAGGGTTTAACTCTCATGTTTCAGCCTATCAAAACTATATGGACATATTCAAACCATGTTTTTTATTATACAAAGCGGTATGGAAGCTTAAAATCATTTTGACCCTGTTTTTTTATTATAAACCCAAATAATATTTCTAATCAGGAAGAAAATCCCGAGTAACCTAGCCGCACTTATTGCTTAGAAAATCCTGAGTACCGTAACGGTTACATCTTGAATTTATAAAAGTTATTAAATAAAGTGTGGAATAAAAATTGAGGTTAACAAGTAAAAGTTATATATTATTAAATGGTTTAAAGTAATGATTTCAAATATATCCTTATTAGAATTTATGAATATCGTATGAACGAGTTATAAGTTGAAAAGGAAAACAAGATACACACTAAAAAGAATTACCACTATATGAGGCGGCACTATTCTTTTCCTTCTTAGGGTATGTTCGGTATGGAGCTTTTTGAAGCTTATTGGAACTAGTAGCGTTTTGTTTTGAAATAAAAAGCTACAAGTAATGTTCGGATTAAAAAACTGAAAGCTTTTTTTCTAAACAAAAAAGCTTTAAAACAAAAAAACTTCTTTAAGTAGCTTTTAAAAATAACTAGAAGCTTTTTATATACCAAATTACCTAAATACCCTCTTTAATTATTTTATAATTCCTCCTATTTTTACAATTTGTCCTTTTTAGTCATTTTACACGCTCCAGCTACCCGCTAATTTTCTGAACACATATAAATAAATTAAACAGCTTCCAGCTCTAGCTACCGACTTCCAGCTTCCAACTATTAGCTAACAGCTTTCAGCTATTTTCGTTAAACATACCTTAATCCTTATGCCTCGTTCTTTCTTTCCTTATCTTCATTCTTTTTTTTTCTCCTTGAATAAACACATACACACATGTCAATTATAACTATAGTTTGAAGTATTAACTGAAGATTAGGAAGAGGAAGATAACATCTACCAGTTAGAAAAACAAGTAACTATTATTATTGGTGAAGTTTAAAGTGTTAATGAATTAAGTGGGTGATTGATTAATTCATATATTTTGACGTTGTTAATTGAAGGTTTAATAAAAATATTTTAAAAGATCTCAAACAACTTTTGTAAGTGTTAGGAGATGTTTGGGGATCGATTTATATGGTTTTGATCGGAGATAGCAAGTTTAAGACGAAACTGCTGTTGTAAGTGGAAGAGCACGGGAATGCCTTTTCCCTATGTATTGTTTAGAATGTGAGTTTTGGATTGGTATTGAAATATTAATTAGTATGTATGTAATCTTAGGTATTTGGGGAACTAAGGAAAGGATAAGAAACACACTAAAATTGGTGGACTACATGTGAGTACCTTAACTTGATACTTAGAGATATTAATTATTTATGATTGTACGTAGTCAACCTAATGTGAAAATCATTACAAGATAATGCAAATTTGTTGATATCAAGTAGATTGTTATTAGTTGTTGATTAGTGAAGATATAAAGGAATACATAAGTAACATGATAGAACTTAAATAAATATGGAGAACAGAACTAAGATATATGTTATGTTAAAGTGGTATGTCCTGATTTACATTAAATCATGGAAATGTGTATAAATGAATAAATAAAGAATAACCACCATTAATAAATAATTAGAAAATGACGGAGTTATAACCAACAACTTAGTCTTTTGTTAAGGGGTGTCAATAATTACCAATATGTGAATTACATCTTAAATAAACAGTAGTTGGTTCAATAAAATACAGGTAAGTAGTATTGTATGATTAATAAGAATGTGCTTCGTTATCAGGATATATGTATTGATTTCATGCTTATACATGTTATAAGTTATTGACTATGATTGTAAATGCAATATACCTGATAATTGCAATGTGTTCGATTTGACGTTAGGGAATCACGGCAGAGGTGACCGGAAGGGGCCACCTATGTGCCTATGAGGAGTAGGGCTGTTCATTGATGGTTAACCGAGTATATTGTTAATCGAAGACCGGTTAACCGAAGTACCGGTTCGTAACTTTCGTGAACCTAAACCTAAACCGAAAATACCGGTTAACCAATAATCGGTTAACCGCTTTTTCGGTTCGGTTTCGCGGTTACCATTTAACCAGTTTTAGCTACTAAATATATTTCTAAATTAAAAGGTTTCACAACTTAATATTCATAAACTCCACCAAAGCTTAAATGAGAAATGTATAAATAATTATGAACTGTATTATCTATGTATCAACTAATTATGACATAAGAAAATATTTTTGATAATTATATGACTAAAGTAAAGTGAAACTAAGTAAATAAATAGTAAATTATAAGATCTGATTTATAAATTTAATTGACTCGTAAACTTAAATAAAACATATAACTATTAATATAGATATTTGAAAAGTGAAATATAGATATTGTTTGTGGGTAACAATTTGTTATGAATAAATAATTATTGTATGTAAATATTGATTAATTTGTTAGTATTGATAAAAGTAAAAAATAAAATTTGAATTTTTAAAGTTTTCGGTTAATCGTCCGTCTCTAAGATCATGAATCATAACCGAACAGAATAACCAAATTTTTTTAGGTGCAGTTAACCAAACCGAAAAAATTTCAATATTCGTTTTGGTTAACCTAGATTTCGGTACCACTAGTACAAAAATGACCTTTAGTCACACTTTTCCAAAACAGTCCAGTCAAACTTTTGATTTAAAGTGTGACTATAGGTCATTTTTTAAATTCTGTCATACTTTTAGTCACATTATATTTTGTTTGTGTGACTATTGCATAGTAAGTAAATACCTTTAGTCACACTTAAGCATAAAAACGTGACAATTTCATAATAAGTAAATACATTTAGTCACACTTAAACATAAAATAGTGACAATTGCATAGTAAGTAAATACCTTTAGTCACACTTAAACATAAAAACGTGACCATTCTTAGCCACACTTGTAAAAAGTGTGACCAAATGTCATGATATGTCACTGATATTTGAATAAAATTTGTGATGGATTTTATAAGTGACCATAGATATATATACGGTCACACAATAGTACAAAAATGACATTTAGTCACACTTTTTCCAAAACAAACCAAAGTCACACTTTTGATTTAAAGTGTGACTATAGGTCATTTTTAAAATTTTGTCATAGTTTTAGTCACTTTATATTTTGTTTGTGTGACCATTTCATAATAAGTAAATACATTTAGTCACACTTAAATATAAAATAGTGACAATTGCATAGTAAGTAAATACCTTTAGTCACACTTAAACATAAAAACGTGACCATTCCTAGCTACACTTGTAAAAAGTGTGACCAAGTATCATGATATGCCACTGATATGTGAATAAAATTTGTGATGAATTTTATAAGAGACCATAGATATATATACGGTCACACAATAGTACAAAAATGACCTTTAGTCACATTTTTTCTAAAACAAACCAAAGTCACACTTTTGATTTAAAGTGTGACTATAGGTCATTTTTTAAATTTTGTCATAGTTTTAGTCACTTTATATTTTGTTTGTGTGACCATTGCATAGTATACGGTTTATAAGTTTTTAGGTTCGGTTTCGGATATTTTGAACACCCCTAATATTTTTTTTGGGGGAGGGGGGGTAGCGTACTGCTTCGTGCGGTATTAGGCTATCTAGGCAATTATCCTTACGGGGAGTTACCAAGATGGTGCAGTATTGTATCCATGGATGATGATGTCTATATGACAATAGTATGATGCCTATGTGGCATGCCTAATACCTTGTTGACAACTGACAAATCATGTACCTTATGTGATCTCATGGCTGAGAGAGCCTTATGTGACTAACTTTATGCATTGTGGTAGAGTACAATTATATGTTAATTATTATCATTTGAGTATTTTATGGAGTTACTCATTGGGCTTCTAGCTTATATTCTTCGTTGTTTATTGTTTTTGAGGTTTTCTGGCAAGCGAGCCTTCCACGTGGACATACCAAGTGTTCCGTGCAACATATGAAAACTATATTAATTTTATTGATGCCAGTTGTTGCCCGATTTTATAAATTTTGTTATTTCCTTGTTGTACACTTTTTTAATAAAGAAAAACGAGCGTTACAGTAATTCCTCCAAAATCACCGTGTGTGTACCAACGACGAACAAGATGAACTAGACAAATCTTTGAATTTCGTGATTTAGGTTTTCCGTAACCATCAGATGAAGTCATAAATGATTAAAACAAAATATAAATAATTAAAGAAATAAAAATCAACCTGTTAAATCTACACACTTTTAAATATTTAATAATTCTATGGATTTTTATTTGCATATAATTTCAAATGTTTTATACCCTTCTAGTATAATACAACTATTTTTTAAATTTACACATTCTTAACTACGAAGAATTTACATTTAAAAGTGTGTATAATCTCTGCGCACTTTATATTTATACTCTATATTTTTGTACATACGAAAATTTTATATACACTTATAAACGTAGAAAAGTAAATAAATGTAGCTACTCAAACGCGTTGTAGTGAATATATTGACGATAATGAAACAATTAGTTAAAAATCACCAATACTCCTCTGCGACGACAAATGTAGCAACCCTCTCGCTGTGGGTGGACGACTTTTTTTCATTCATAATATTACAACGGGTGCTTAAATATGCAACATAGTCTATAATTTTAAGTATCTATTTTTATAATTCAATTATATCAAAATCACTTAAGAAATATAAAAAGTAAAATACATAACCAATCAAATGTAATAAGGATATAGTGTAAGTTTGTGGGGTTACAACTCAAAACCAATTGGTTATGAGAGGAGTAGCCCAAGACCCTTATAAAGCTCATTACAAAGTAACTCTTTGTCCAATGTGGGACATTACTCAACACCCCTCTCATGTGTGGCGTCCTTTTTCTTTCTCACGCCTAACACGTGAATACTTATGGGTTACGTGGAGTTCGTGTGGCCTTTGACCAACCACGGGTGAACCTTGCTCTGATACCATGTAAGTTTGTGGGATTCCAACTCAAAACCAATTAGTTGTGAGATGAGTAGCCCAAGACCCTTATAAAGCTCATTACAAAGTCACTCTTTGTCCAATATGGGACATTACTCAACATATAGACTAGGTATGTAAGATCCTTAGAGTAAAATATATGGATCAATTTAGGGATGTAAATGAGCCGAGCTATTCGCGAGCTATTCGCGAGCTATTCGAGCTCGGATCGTTAAAAACTCGAAACGAGCCGAGCTTTAACGAGCTCGAACTTGAGCCTAGATTAAAGCTCTTTAAATAAATGAGCCTAGCTCGAGCTCCAAAGAGTGGGCTCGCGAGCTTAAACGAGACTAAACGAGCTCCATATATAATATATTTTTATATTTTATATGTTTAACTTTTAATAAGTATATATATAATTTTAATAAAACTATCAAAATAATACTCGAGCTTAAACAAGCATAGATTAAACGAGACGAGCCTGAGCTTCATGAATATTAAACGAGCCGAGCTCGAGCTCATCATCATAAGCTCTAAACGAGCCGAGCTTGAGCTCGAGCTTAAAAAAGCCTAAACGAGCCTAGCTCGATAAGGGTCTAGCTCGGCTCGGCTTGGCTCGGCTCGTTTACATGCCTATGGATCATCATCCTAATAGAACATTGTTAATTATCCCTACCCTCAATAGCTTACGAGTTTACACCTATTCCTGGTTAGATACAGTTTCTTTTTTTTCTCCTTTGTAGCCGTTCTTGAATTCTCACAAGTGTGTCCACACCCTCAAGATTGACTTGACGAGGAATCTATTCTCCTCTTGAACATCGAGTGAGTTGTTGAAATGATACACATATAAATTTGTGTTGTAATGCATTATATCGGACGAAAATTAACTTTATAATACACTTAATAAGAGTGATGAACTACTCCACTCATAACAAATTAATTTTGGAGTGGAACCCAGAAACATACATGATATCACAGCAATGTTCATATATGGTTGATCAAAGATAATAAGGACATCACGTAACCAATTACTAAATATCCACGTGATAGGCATGAAGAAAAAAGAATGTCACATGTGAAGAACGTGTGAGTAATGTTTGACATCAAACAAAAACTAATTTTATAATATGCTTAATACAAATAATATGATACTCAACTTATAACTGAATAGAATTGAATTAAACTCTACAAACTTACAATTTTATTTAACCAATAAAGAGCTTTCTTAAGTTGCCAATATCACGTAAACAAAATTAAATTTCTTAGAATATTCTTATTCTTTTAAATTATTTATTATGTTTAACGGTAATTTAGTTAGTTACGAGAAATTGTAAATATTTTCCTTATTTTTCTTCCAAATCTTTCTATTCTAAAGAAAACTAGCTAAACGATCCGTATATTAACAGAGGATGATATAAGTCAATTTTAAATTTATATAGTTTTAAAAAGTTATAACACGTATAGTAAAAATAATTACAAGGCATAGATAGGAAAATAAAATCTCTTAAGAAAATAAGAAATGAATAACCATTACAGAATTTTAAAATCCATACATAAGATTATCATTAAATTTTCTGTAAAACCTCTTTATATACAACATTCATGGTTTTATTAGTAGGGTTTTCTTCATCATCGCAAATTAAAACTTTTAACCACTCCTTACTCTTTACTCGAGAAACCTTCACATATACAAATATCCATAAGTAAAAACGTGTATTTTTAATATTTTTTATAAATACTCTTTTTAAGAAATATAAAATTACATTACACGTCTAAAAGTTTTTAGTATAATATTAATATGTTTCTTGTGATGGAGCTTTATCTCGACATTGTAAAGAATAACTATAATATTATTGTCGATGTTATAATATTAAGTGTTTTAAAGACATTTTTATTAGCCAATTATATATTTGAATATTTGAAATTGTAAACTAAATTTATTAAAAGTTAAATAATGATTACATCCATCTAAGTATACGCAAATTAGATCGCATAAAAATAAGAATTCTAACATAAAATAGATTATGTCTATACATACGTAAATCACTTAAGTGTAATTTATTATTAAATTAAATATAATTAAAAACATGAGATCTTATTGAATTCAAATATCCATGTAATAATAACTTTTATTTTATGTATCAAGTTATTAGTTAAAAATTAAGAAAACTTAGACAATTAAAAATTTTATATAAAATTTCAAGTTTTATGTGTAGTTACAAAACTCACTATCATGACAGTTGTTTCACTACCCTGTAATTATGTAGAGTTCTAATTTCTGAAAAGTTATTTACTCACAACTAACAATTAATTTCAAAAAGCTCTAACGGTAGTGGTAATTTTGTAAACAATTTTATGCCACTAACAATTAGTTATAGTATATTTTTAATTTTTTTATCGAAATAACATATAATCAGTGATTATATCGACTTTATTATGTAATAATTATAAAAGACGAATAAAATGTCCAATAACTACTTAGATGTTGATAAAACAATTAAATTATACTAATTTTTTAAAAACCTCATATTCCGATAAAATTTACATCAAAACGTAGATAAAAATGAGACGATTACAAATATATAATTATTTTTTATCTCAAAACCAAATAAATTTGATGTTTTTAAACATAATTTTCAAACAACTTATAATTAATTATATTAATATACAATTTTCTTAAAACCCTTTCACATATTTCATACTACCCCCTTAACAATTTATATTCAACATTTTCCAATTAATGTAATTATCTCAAAAGAATCGAAGAAACCTTAAAGAATTTTAGCAATTATGACGTAATCAACATGAAAATTCCGAATTTTTTTAACTTTTTTTTTGAAATGAAAGGTTGTATCGGTGGAGAATTTTTAGGAAAGGGGTTGATGATATAAGCAACATTTTTATTTTAAAAAGTATATAAGATTTTGGAGAGAGTTTAATAAACCATTTCTTCCTAATCTTTTTCCCTCCATAAAATAAGTAGGAACACACAACTCTTTTTTAATCTCCTTTCAAATTCCTTTCCTTTCTCTATAAATTAAACTCCGGAAAAGACGGCACTTTTTATTTTTTGTTTTAAAATTAAGATTCTTTAATGTTATGATTAAATATGACTAATTAGGCTATCCGTTATACTCCCCTTTTTTCCTTTCCTTACCCACTGCCACATCAATGCCACATCATTTTTTCTCCTCTTCTCTTTCCCTTACCCACTACACCCGTTATACTCCCCCATTCCCCTTCCCTTTCCTTTTCACTTAAAAAAAATGCTAAAATCTGATTGGTTGAATGTGGGGTGTGGGGGTGGGGGGTGGGTTTTGGCGGCCTAGTCTCACAACCCGGAGGGAGTGTGTACCCGGCGAGTTGAGACCACCCGAGGTGGTGTTCCCCCTCTACTCGCCTCTTACTCGCCAGCGGGTAACCCCACAACGAGTAGCCTTATGTTCTCATATATCTATAAAAGTGGATCTTTATTTAGTTAATAATGACTAATGAGTCATTTTATAATTTCTCATTTTTATGTTTGTGAAACAAAAACAATAAATAATGTTATAAGAGGTAATAAACTAGTCAAAGTTCTGGAAACGCCCGTTACTTTCTCGACGAACTTGTAGGTATCCTTCGACGTACATATGACACCAGAACATCATTGTCCACCACGTCAACCCAAAACTCTAGACACCTCCCGAAACTCATTGCCACGTGTTTATTCCACATCTCTTCCACCTTCGTATAATCCCTCCTTTTTTTCCCTTCAAGCTTCAACCACGCAGTGATCGACACAACCATATCAAATCATCTAACAAAAAAATAAGCAAGATTTCAAGAAAAATGCAGTCAAGATTAGTTCTACTCTTTAACCTCAACAAAATCTTGTTCTTAAAACCTCGATATCAAACAATCGCTCGATCAACCTCACCCTTCTCCTCTGCATCTTCCGGCGACCAGAAAATGCAAGACGATGACGCCATGACGCAAGGAGTCGATACGCAGGGCGAAACCGGAGATCCGAAACCCGATGATGATCACGATGACATTATCTCGACTGCAGAAGACGGTCATTACGTGCCTCCTAAAACCGTACCTTCAAGCATGTCATCGTCAAAGCTTGAAAGCTCCGGCGTCAACAAACCGATCGATCCCCACGTCCAGCAAAAGCGCAGGAAATCGAATGTGTTGAAGGAGGAGTTGAGCTGCGCGGGGATGGACGGTTCACCGTGGCCGGACGACAACACTCGGAAGGAGGAAGAGGAGGATGATAAAGAGTACTTTAGTCATCACAAGGCTTCTCCGTTGTCGGAAATCGAGATCGGTGATACGAGGAAACCTCTTGAGAAAGTGGCTCATGCGACGGCGGATGGTTATTTTGGTGATGAGAAGGTGATAACGTGGACGCCGGAGCAACTTGATACGGCGGAGGAGTCTTTACTGAGGGCGACGAAGATGTTTCGGGAGGCGGCGGCGAGGGGGATTCCGGAGTGGCCTCATTCTCGGAGATTGAGACAACTTCGGGGAGAGGAATGGTGAATTGAAGTAGTACGTTTGTATTTTTGTATGTAGATTAAATCTGATTGTTCGATAGGATGCTATGCTACCACCATAACTCTACTCTGCTTATATATTGTATATATGCAAGATATGCTGATTAGCTCGCTACGTTATGTTTAATTTCTAGTTTTATAATTATTTAACTTTTTTTCTTAATTAATATTTGTCATTAAATAATATAATATAGTTATTATTGTCTAATATTTATCATTATTAAACTGAACACGTAGCGTGCGAGTATGTACTCAGCTTTTAATATAGAATTAAAAATAAATGAAAGAAAGATCAATAAACTATAGGATTTCCCTTACCTTAGACCATCCACATCCGTTGGATACCGGAAACCTGTGATGCTAGTCGAGGCACAACTTCACTTTATATATTAATTTTTTTAAACCTTTCTTCTACTTTTTCTCTCAAACTTCACTTTATATATTAATTTTTTAAAATTTTAATAAAATGTCATCTTCTTCGTATAATTATACGACAGAGTATCTTGATTCGTCTTCATCATTTTCTTCTTCGCATGATACGCCCGATTCCAATGGATCACACGCGAATCATAAAACAAGCACCGTATTATTTCGGGACTAATAACAGCGGTTAACAGTTTCTTTTATTTATGTACTTTTTTAATTAATGTAATAAGTTAAACTATTAGTTTGATTTATAAATTATAGTGTTTTATTATTGATTTATAAATTATAATATTTTATAATTATATAGTATTGCAATTTATTTTTTAATAATTATATTATGTTAATTAATAATAGTTGGAAAAAGATAAAAAAAAAAAGGAAAAAAAGATAAAGGGTTAAAAATGGTTGGATGTGGGATTTATAGGTTAGAGAGAGTTGGAGATACGGGATGATGTGGTAGTGAAAAACTCTATTAAAATTCATTATGGATGCAGATGGTTTAGAGTAAAAGGAATGGGGAGGGTGTGAGATATGGGGTGGGAAAGGGTGGTAGGGTAGGTATAGTTCGGTTTCTAGTGTGGAACTTAGCAATTTGTATATGAAATTGAAGTGGGATATGCTATTCTTTTAAGTTTTTTATTGGGCCAAAAGAATATGTGGCTAATTATTTAGTTAGTTATCGGGCTTTTTAAATTGTCTTGTTAGACTATTTAGTTAGTTAAGAAGATCATAAATTGCACTCTTAAAATCTAGCATGTTGCACCTATACACAAAACACATTTAAAAAAAATTACACTATACATAAAAAACTGACATGTAGCAGAGGCTACTCATGGTACAATGATAGCTCCACCACTGCTCCACAACAACTCGCTGTTTGTGACAAGGTTTTCGATGGTATCACTGTTTGCTGCCCCAATCAATTATAAACCTCCTTGAGAAGTTTTCTAACATCTTCACATGTAATTCCCCTTGGTTCTTTTGTCCAATTCCAAGTTCACCTCCGAAACCCATTTTACCGCTTCCCCTTTTGTTTGATAGTCACCATATTTTGTCTCTAATCTTGCTAACAGATTAAATCTATTTTTTTTAATTCAAAGTTCTTTAACCTCCCGTCCTCTATTTCAAAGCCTTCATTAAGACTATAAACTCCCGAAATACATTTTCTCAAAGAGCCTTGCCCCCCCCGCATGCGAACCTAAACCACCACTACCCCAATAGATCCAACACCCAAGTTTCCCCCCCACAGAGATCCAATATATAACTCACACAACTTGAAACTTTTAGTTAGGGGTGAGCATGCGTACTGGATATACCAAACCGTACTGGTACCGAATTAGAGTTTTCGGTCCGGTACTCGGTACTTGAAATATTGTTAAATCGGTATTCGGGACTAAAACCGAACAAACTAGGTAAAATAGGTATTCGGTACCGGTACATGTACCGTATATGAATACTCGGTACGGTATTTGGTACCGTCTTTAAATCAAATTCGGCATTCGGTAAAATGGTATCGGTACCGGTCCGGTACCATGCTCACCCCTACTTTTAGTGACCTTTTCACACCCCATTGAATGACATTTTTTTTGTTTCTCCTAACCTCCCCCACCCCAGAATATAGTACTTCTCACACTCATCAATTGTTTTAGGACTGATTTCGTGGTTCGGAATAACAAAATGTAATATAATGATAAGCTGTTAAAGGACAAATTTTACAAGGGTTAACCTTCCGCGTTGTGAAATGGAATTTTTTTCTACTTCAGAATAAGAATGATTATCAACTGAGACTCACACATACACACACATATATATAATCTTATTTTTGAACCGTTTTAGTAGGAGAACCATGAGAATATTGTGGACAATCAATTTATTTCTTATTATAACAATTTTATCTTAATTACAAGGGGTATTTTTGTGCAAGGG
The DNA here is from genome assembly GCA_947179395.2 of Pulicaria dysenterica. NCBI lineage: Eukaryota > Viridiplantae > Streptophyta > Magnoliopsida > Asterales > Asteraceae > Pulicaria > Pulicaria dysenterica. Next base: position 70,785,919 of record OX359288.1, on the reverse strand, counting down.
TAGAAATGTGCAACTACCCAGTCACATTACGTACGCACCTCTCCAGCTGACTAGCTCTCCCGCCTTCTCAATCACAAATTTAAAAATTCTACATCCATTTCTTCGTCTCTTTTGACCACCACCGAGTCACCGACTACCACCCAATCGGCCACCCCTTAAGCACAACCATTGACCACCAAATCGGACGCCGCTACCCACACTCTCGACCACCCTATATATTTCCCATCCTCTCATATTCAGATCACAAATCGCATGACCCTCTTTCATTGTTGCAGATCTTTATCGGCTCAACCCCGCACTCTCATGACCTTCTTTCTTAGTTGTAGGTCCTTTAATGTAACATCAACAACCAACTATAATCACCGGAGACCCACTCATCGGTTCTTATATTTCTGACGGTTAGTCGATCTGTTGAACTACAAATGAAATTAGGCTTTATGAATAAATCAAGATGGTTGACCTGCAGTTGGGTTTGGATTCAGACATACATCTAAGTTTGGATTCTTCTAAGTTATTTGTTTTAGACTTTGAAATTAAAGGTACAAACACTCATTTTATATTAACAAACATTATTTCGCTACTGGAAGGTTTTAAAATGTTTGTAGGTTTACCTTAATTTGATTTATCCTTACTTCAACTTGGAGTTTAAAACTAAAGGTTTGAGAATCGAAAATTTGCCATGTTTTGATTTGATGCAAAGCATTTTGTTTGAACTTTGTTTTATGTATTTAGAGGTTTGAAAACATGGAATAGTTGATCATTTTGTTTGAACTTACTTTGATTTATGTATTTGAAGGTTTAAAAATATGGCATTGTTGTTAATGAAGGTGATAACCCACCCAAAATCCTATTTGTTTTTTTGTATGATTGTTCGGTATGATGCACCAAGTTTCTTTCATGTTTTAATGGATATACAATGTTTAATTAGACTTGGACAAAGATCAAGTAACATAGATGGAATATGTCTTGTTTAATTTGTGAGATTTATCGTGATTGAGTTTGTTACGTTTTTTGGTTTGTTTGATATGTGATGAAATACATATTCTAACTACATCAAATAATACGTGCTATAAACCGAGCCCAAGTTTGACTAAATAACTTTGAGTTGCACGTGCATATATACATCTAGGTGTACATGTGAATGTACATATATGCACAGGATGTAGGGATGTAAATGAGCCGAGCTACTCGCGAGCTATTCGAGTTCGGATCGTTAAAAGCTCGAAACGAGCCGAGCCTAAACGAGCTCAAGCTCGAGCCTAGATTAAAGCTCTTTTAATAAACGAGCCGAGCTCGAGCTTCAAAGAGTGGGCTCGCGAGCTTAAACGAGCCTAAACGAGCTCCATATATAATATATTTTTATATTTTATATTTTATATTTTTAATAATTATATATATAGTTTTAATAAAAATATCAAAATAATACCCGAGCCTAAACGAGCCTAGCTTAAACGAGCCTAAACGAGCCGAGCCCCAGCTTCATGAATATTAAACGAGCCGAGCTCGAGCTCAACATCATAAGCTCTAAACGAGCCGAGCTCGAGCTCGAGCTTAAAAAATCCTAAACGAGCCTGACTCGATAAGAGTCAGGCTCGGCTCGGCTCGGCTCGTTTACATCCCTAACAGGATGCACAAGTGCACGGTGCATATATGCACCCGGACACACCTGTGCTGGAACAAAAACTAGTAGTATAAACAGGTGGTGCACATATGCGCCGTGCATATGTGATTTAACAATACGTGCTAAAAAATAAACAACATAAATGAAAAAAAATCCCTTCAAAAAAGTATAGCAATATTGATATCAATATATCATATCAAATAGCATAAAATTTTTTGGTATAATTTTTGTTTTCTAAAACCTTTACATTTGGGAGATATTTTTGTTTTAAGAAAATGGGGGTAAATGTCAAATGTCCAAATTGCCCTTCATTAATTACCTTAAACACAGGATTTCCTTTTATTTAAGGGATAATTTCGTTTAGAGTTAATTACTGAAATGGTCCCTGAACTTTGTCAAAAGTATCTTATTTAGTCTCTAGACTTTAAAAAGTACGTATATGGTCCCTACTGTTGAAGATAAGTCTCATGGATGGTCCCTGAAACTAACTTCCGTTAAATGCCTCCGCTAAGCTCCTTTAGAGGAGGGGTTATGTCTTTTTGCACTACAGGGACCATTTCAGTAATAAACCATAGGGACCAAATCAGTGACTTTTTTCCAAAGTTTAGGGACCATTTCAGTAATTAACTCTTTTTTTATAATATACATTTCTTAATATCTTTTGCTTTCTTTTTTTAATTTCCTTTATACTTGTTAGAACCTAGAGGGGGGGGGGTGAATAGGCTATTTTACTTAGTTTACCAATTTTTTACACTTACAAATTTTAATAAGTGGTGTTATAAAGATTGATCTAGAAGTTTATATCAACACACCAAATATTTGCAAGTATTTAAAGAGAGTAGAGATAGAGAGATATCACCAAGTAGTAGACAAGAGATTTATAGTGGTTCATGCAAGTGTTAACAAACTTGCACTACATCCACTCCTTGGCATCACCCACCAAGAGTTTGCTCCACTAAAACTTCTCTCTTTCAAGGTAGAGATAAACCTTTACACTTCTCTCTTTAGTTTACAAGAAATACTCTTCTCTCTTGCAAACAAGGCTAAGATGAGCCTAGCTTCACTCTAATTTGATGGCTAGAGTTAATCCTCACTTCTCTCTAATTCTATAGGCTAGATATAATCCTCACTTCACTCTAATTAGAAAGGATAGAGTTGATCCTTACACTATTACAAAATATATAGAAAGATGATGTAGTGTTTAAGCTTTGAAAGCTTTGCTCATGCTTGATTCTTGATCTTGAATAATAGATGAATTATCAAAGAATATGAGCTCACAAGATAAGAATATATGTTCTGTGTTTTTGCTGTGCAAGAGGTTTTTAAAAAATGAGGTTTGAGTTGGTTTAAATATGTTCAAAAGGTTGGTTGATCCCATACTCTTAAAGTTTGAATTTAAACACATATATGGAAGTTTGGAAACCAATACACAAAGCATGTTGGAATTTTACCTCTTTGGGAGATTCCTTTTCCAAATATGGTTGTGTATTGTTTCAAATTAGGATTGTGTTTGGTATTTGCTAAAATGGAAAGCTCTTAGATTTAATCAACCAACACCAATAAGTTTATAAAAAATTTATCCATTTTTAGAAAAGTTTTTATAAATATAATTTTATAAAAACTTAAACTTATTTAATTATTTTATTTGTAAGCTCATATAATTCGAACTCTTGTTTGTAGATATCTTCGTCATCGGCTTTGAAGATGTCATCTTCACTTGTTGAGTACGAGTTCGGTTGACTTGAAGAAGAACAACATTTAAGAGTTGTGAGCTGAGCAGCGACGGTTGATTCACGGTCGACCGTGGTATCGACCGTGAATGTTGATTTATCTTGATTTCTTCTTTTCTTGTTGAATTGAAGTCTTCAATTATTTGTTCTTCACTTGATCATTAATTTTAAGTTTGTTGATCTTTAAAGAATGTAGCATGTGAACATATGAATAAATTTGATAAGCAATAATATTACTTGTTCATATTTTTATCATCATCAAAATGAGGAGTGCATTTCTTAATATGTGACCATGTATGCACTAACAATACTTTTTTCATTTATTTTTGTTGTTATCTCTTATGTTCTTAATTTTTTTAATTATTAGTTAAATAAATGGTTTAGTTCATAAAAGTGTATCCAACTTTACACCTTTTCCTATTGTATATACTGAACTTTCAAACTTACCATTTGATGTATCCAAGTTTCAAAAATTTACAAAATAATGCACCCGGTTATTTATTTTTAATATTATAGTATTTTCCACCTCATTATTTTTTACACCTCATTATTTTATAAAAGAATATTCATCATCTTTCATCCTTAACATTCATCATCTTCATCCTTAACATTCATAAACTTAAATCCATATCTCCATTCAAACAAAATCAAGAACATAAGAACAAGAACTTAAAATCTGAAACAGATATCAAAAGAAATTCAAACAAAATCAAAACTTAAATCGATGCTCAACCAAAATCTTGTTGCTCAAACAAAATCAAAACTTAAATCCATTCAAACAAAATCAGATCTCCATCCTTAACATACACCCAAATCTTGTTGCTCAACCAATTGGGTACAAAAGAAATTCAAAAGAAACAGAACTTAAATCGATGGAAATGAGTACATAAGAACATACCTTCGAACATAGGAACATATCAAGAACATAAGAAACCCAGATATCCATTCATGCTTAACATTCAACCTTAAAATCTGAAACAAAAGAATCTTCGTTGGCAGATCTGAAGCAAGAAACCCAGAACTCAAATTGTCTCAAATCGCACTTGAATGAACAGATGAAAACAGAACCTTGAAAACCCTAACCCTTCGCAAGCAAGAACAACAAAACCCTAAACCCATCGATGGCCAAATCGCCGCTAACTATTCAAGAACAACAGAACCCTAAACCCACCCTAACTCGACGATGATGGATGAAGCCCTAAATCGAGAAACCCAAATCTGAACATGAAGCAAAGCCCTAACTTCATTTAAACTCGTGTTTGAAGATGAATCAAAGCCCTAACTTGACAGTGGTGGTGGTGTCGGAACTCGACGGTGGTGGTGGTGCCGAACCGATGGATGAAGATGAAACCCTTTTAAGAACAAACCCAGATGAAATAAGGAACAGGGTTCCTTTGTTCGCACCAATCGATTGTTGATATATGCGTTTTTATGCATGTTTTACATGCTAGAATACCCCGTACTTAGCCCAAATCTAAGGTGATTGTTGTCATAATTGATCTATTATGCTTAACATTCACCATGCAGGTTAAAAAGAGCTTTAAGTAAAATAAATGGGCAAAACAAGGGAAGAATAGAAGAAAAATGAAGATTGGTGAAAAAGACCACCCTACGGCCGTAGTAGGTATGTCCTACGGCCGTAGGAGATTGTTCTTCTAGAAGATTTAACTAGCCCCCCCTACGGCCATAGTAGATATTTCCTACGGCCGTAGGGACACCTAATCAGCAGTCTTCATTTCCTGGCAGATTTCTTGCGTGTGTCGGATGAGTAGCAGAATCTTGCGTGTGGAAAAACTCCGTTCCAGCCATCCTATGGCCGTAGAGGATACTTCCTACGGCCGTAGGAAGTTCTGTTACAGCAGGTTAAATAACAGAATCTGCCATTTGCACAAGGGTGACAATTTTTCACCACATTTCGGACCAACACCCCCAAACACTCTCCCTAAGCACCCTAACACTCCAGGAACATTTCTTGGTGATTCTAAGGTGGAGAGATTGGATTTGAAGGCTGGGAACAACATATTGGAGCTTGGATTCACTAGTTTTATAATTGCTTAGCTTGGGTATACTCTTTCCATTTCTAATTTCAATTATGTACCCATGTGTTCCAGATGTTGTAGTACTAATCTTGATGTATATGGATAACTAAACTCATTTCACTTGGGCCAAGATGATTCTTGGCTAGTTATGACAATATATTTGACTTTTATGTTGACTTGATTCAAATATGCATGTTTGATCTTGAATACAATTGTGTTTTATCAACTTAGTATGTTTAATCTTACCATGTTCATGTGTGATAATGTGTATAGGATAACTCCTTCATGTTTAAGCATGTGGATATTCAAGAATGATGGTTGATTTTATTAATGTTATGTTAAGTTTGTTATTAGAAATGATACATCTTGCATGATTGTCATTAGAAATCATTGTTGGGATATGTTTTGAATCATTTTAGGTTCATCCATTATTGGTCATTTTATTCATATGTTGGTTTTATGCATGCCTTATGATTGTAGATGAAAATCTTGTCATTTGGTGTATTTATGGGTTAAACATGCTACTAATAATTAAAGGATTCACAAAGATGTTTGTTGGTATGTTTAGATGGTGAAATGAACTCACATGTATGCCCTTGATATGCTGGTCTTGGTGTTCAATGTGCATATCACATGATTCATGTTTTAAGAAGTGTTGGCTATACTAGAAATGGTAGGTTTAACATGTTCATATCTTTAGTAATCATGTGGCTAAATATTAAAATCCCTTAATTGTGAGGTTTGAGTTTAGAGGAGTTTGTGACCCCATTGTACCAATTTGCATGAGTTTATGATCTGAGATTAAAGTCTAGATTGTAATTTGTTGTTGAATGCCTTTATGTTAGATTAAACTGTTCTGTCGTACTGGTTCCTACGGCAGCAGGAAGAAATTCCTACGACCGTAGGACAGTAAACCTCCTACGACCGTAGGAAGATATTCATACGGCCGTAGGAGGCATTTTTACCACAGTGTGCTGTTTTTGCTTGTTTTAACTTATTTAACTGCTTTAACACCTTTTTGGGTTCTGAGGATTACTGGATATATCATTTGAAAAGATGTATATTCAATAGTCTGATTTGGACGCGATCTGGTGGATCTGTAGTTGAATTCTGATATGTCGTTGCTTGCCTGATCATGTTTGATTGTTGAGTCTGAGTCTTGATAACTCGAGTGATGATTCTTGCATGATAATGTGGTTTTGTTGAGTTTTAGAACAGCATGCTATGCGCTCAATCTATTCAAGTCTTCATATTATGTGTTGTATTGTGTTATTGCCATGATTAGTCTCGATGATTCGAAAGCCTGAGTGATCTGTTATCCTGCTGTTTTCCTTCGGTGTTAGTCTATGTTAGTTACTGTAGTTCTTGATTAATTTAGTTCATTCTGTTACTTGCTTTAATTAATTCTGTTGATCAAACAACAATGAGACTTAAGTATTGGTAGCTTCCTGTCCTGGTGGAACGATATCCGGTCTTACCGAGTCTATACTGCTATTGACCAGGTTATACTTGCCTGAGTCGTGTGTAGTATCTGCTTAGTAACATCGTTTTTATAAATTTAAAACGAGGTTGTGTCACAAGATTTTATAACAAGAAAAACCCGCAGTCTAGAGCACACCAAGTTTTTGGCGCCGCTGCCGGGGACAGGCAATACTAAGAAATAGTTTAATTGTTGATTCGATCTTATTACTTGTTACTTGTTCCTTGAGTTAGGTGTGCCTGATTAGGTAGTCACTTGCTTTTTCTACCTCTTTCTCGCACCCTCTGTCAGTTTGTTCTATTATGAGCAAATTGAGCCTTTTCAAGAACCGGAGCGTGAGTTTTGCCGACGCCGACGCCGTCAACGCCAACGCCAAAGAGAACGTTTACAAAACATGGCAGAAGAAGAACCACCACCACCTGTTAGGACACTCAATGACTATGTTCGTCCAGATATTAACAACATCCAGAACATCATCATTCGACCTAGGGTGGCAGTGAACAATTTTGAAATCAAACCAAACGTAATTCAGATGGTTCAAAATTCTGTTCAATTTCATGGATTACTCGACGAGGATGCAAACGCTCACATCCGCAGTTTTCTCGAAATCTGCGATACGTTTAAAATCAATGGTGTTACTGATGACGTCATTCGCTTGCGTTTATTCTCGTTTTCTCTCAAAGACAAAGCCAAGCTTTGGCTTAATTCTCTCCAGGTGAATTCCGTTGCTACATGGAATGATCTTGTTGCCAAATTTCTAGCTAAATACTACCCGCCGGCCAAAACGGCCAAGCTGCGTAATGATATATCATCGTTTCAGCAGACTGACGGGGAAAGTCTTTATGATGCCTGGGAGAGATTCAAGGATCTCATGAGGAGATGTCCTTCACACGGATACGAGCTATGGAATCAAATTTTCATATTTTATAATGGCTTATCCGTTGTCACTCGGCAGATGATAGATGCTGCCGCAGGAGGTGCATTGGGTAGCAAAGACCCACAAGCGTGCTATGATCTTATTGAAGATATGGCAACCAATAGCTACCAATGGAACCCCTCCACGAGACTGAAACCGCCAAAGAACGGTGGAGTTTTCAATGTGGATGCTTTATCTGATCTTTCTGCACATGTAGAGAAGTTGACAAAGAAAATGGATCAGATGTGTGCTCCTCCTAAACAGGTTACTTGTAATTTCTGCTCAGGGACACATCCTAGTGACCAATGCCAACAGGAAACTTCTGCTCACGAGGAAGTCGATTTCATAACTAATCAGCCGAGGTCTCAGTATAATCCCAATGCAACCAACTATAATCATGCATCAAGGGATCACGCGAACTTCAGTTATCATAACCAGACTACTAAACCCCCTCCAGGGATTCCGTACCCACAGAGACCACGTCAGCCTCAGCAGTACGATCGTCAACCTCAGCAGTTTGATTGTCAACAACAACCATATGAGCACCCACGTCAATATAAAACTCAACCACCGCTTCCAAATCAATCTGCATCATCATCATCTTCTTCAGTATCTTCCAATCTGAAGGATCTTGTGAAGCAATATCTGGCACAATCCGAGTTGCGTTTCAACTAAACAGATGTTATCAATCAAACGGAAGCAACTCTAAGAAATCAACAAGCTTCACTTCAAAATCTCGAAAATCAAGTTGGCTAGATATCTAAGCTCTTGTCAGAGCGACCACAGGGAGGTCTCCCGAGCAACACGTATATCAATCCGAGAGCACACGTGAAAGAAATCACTTTGCGTAGTGGGACGACCATGGTACCACCACCGTTTCCCTCTCAATCCAAAGAAACTGAAAAACAGGTCCAATCGGAGGATTCTGACGAGGCGCATAACAGGCTAGACCTAGCAAGTACCGCACAAGTCAAACCTCCAGTCAAAATATTGCAGCCTACCATTCCTTTCCCCCAGAGGTTGAGGAAAGAGAAAACAGAGGAACAGTATGGTAAGTTCCTAGAGCTATTCAAACAGCTCCATGTGAACATTCCATTTGTTGAGGCACTCGCACAAATGCCTAAATATGCCAAATTTCTTAAGGATTTGCTCAGCAACAAGAAGAAATAGGAGGACCTATCGTTGGTGACTTTAAACGAGGAGTGCTCAGCCATTCTTCAAAATAAGTTTCCAGCAAAGAAAACCGATCCTGGGAGCTTTACAATCCCATGTCTGATTGGTAATCTCACTGTAAACAACGCTCTAGCTGATCTAGGTGCCAACATCAACTTGATGCCATACTCTGTATTTTCTAGACTGGGCCTAGGAGAACCAAAACCGAATCGTATGTCACTTCAGCTAGCTGATCGTTCTGTCAAATATCCACGTGGGATAGCCAAAAACATCTTGGTCAAGGTTGACAAATTTGTGTTTCCTGCAGATTTTGTCATCCTAGATATGGACGAGGACATAAACGTCCCACTCATTCTTGGTCGTCCATTCCTAGCCACTGCTCGAGCATTAATTGACGTTTGCAACGGAAAGCTTACGCTTCGAGTAGATAAGGATGAAGTGACTTTTGACATCCAAAAGTCAATGAAACACTCAGCTAGCCAGGATGACACTCTTTATTTCGTTGATATCTTTCATCGTTATCCCGTGGATCACATTGTTCCAACTCTAGAGAAGGATGCGTTTGACACACAAATCCTGGATGAGGATGTCTTGGATGTAGAGCAGGTAAAGCTTGTCTCTGATGAGCTAACCAGCACTATTCCACCTGACATGACACCTATTTCAGATGTTTTCGAGGTCCTTGAAAAATCCGAGAGCTCAACTTCTCGACCATCTATTGTGGACCCACCTTCTCTTTAACTCAAAGAACTTCCTTCTCATCTTGAATATGCATTCTTGGAGGAAGAATCTAAGCTGCCTGTGATAATAGCTTCTAACCTTACTGTTGATGAGAAAAGTAAGCTATTACAGGTTCTGAAAAATCACAAAACTGCCCTTGCATGGAAAATTTCTGACATCAAGGGGATTAGTCCATCCTTCTGCACACATAAGATTCTCATGGAGGATAATTATAAGGCGTGTGTGCAGCATCAGAGACGTTTAAATCCCAACATGCAAGAGGTAGTTAAGAAAGAGGTTATAAGGCTGCTGGATGCCGGCTTGATCTACCCAGCTCCGATAGTCCGTGGGTCAGTCCAGTCCAGGTAGTTCCCAAAAAGGGAGGAATGACCGTCATTCTGAATGATAAAAGTGAGTTACTTCCAACTCGTACGGTCACAGGGTGGCGTGTGTGCATTGATTATCGCAAACTCAATGATGCCACACGTAAGGATCACTTCCCCCTTCCTTTCATCTACCAAATGTTGGAGCGTTTGGCTAGAAATGCCTTTTATTGCTTCCTTGATGGATTCTCCGGATACTTTCAGATTCCTATCCAACCGGAGGACCAAGATAAGACAACTTTTACATGCCCCTATGGTACTTTCGCCTACCGGTGTATGCCTTTTAGGTTATGTAACGCTCCTGCAACATTTCAGCGTTGTATGACGGCTATATTTCATGACATGATTGAGGACTGTGTCGAGGTGTTCATGGATGACTTTTCGGTCTTTGGAAACTCTTTTGATAGATGTCTTCAGAATTTAGACAGGATGCTGTCTCGCTGTGAAGAAACTAACCTTGTGCTTAACTGGGAAAAATGCCATTTTATGGTACGCGAAGGTATAGTTTTGGGTCATAAAATTTCCAATGAGGGAATCGAGGTAGACAAAGCTAAAATCGATGTTATTGCAAAGCTACCTCCTCCCTCCAATGTCAAAGCCATTAGGAGCTTTCTCAGACATGCAGGGTTTTACCGGCGCTTCATAAAAGATTTTTCGAAAATCACTAGGCCGTTAACATATCTCCTTGAGAAAGACGCTCCTTTCATCTTTTCTCCTGAGTGCGATCACGTATTTAAATTCTTGAAGGAGAAATTGACAAATGCTCCCATCCTGAAGAGCCCAGATTGGTCGCAACCATTTGAGCTTATGTGCGATGCCAGTGATTTCGCTGTTGGTGCTGTCTTGGGTCAACGGATAAATAATTACTTTCAGTCGATTTATTACGCCAGCAAGACACTGACTGACGCTCAAGAAAACTATACAGTCACTGAGAAGGAGTTGTTAGCGGTAGTCTTTGCGTTCGACAAATTCAGATCTTATTTGGTGTTATCGAAAACCGTGGTCTACACTGACCACTCTGCTCTTCGTTATCTCTTCACAAAGCAAGATGCGAAGCCCCGTCTCATTCGGTGGATTTTGCTCTTACAGGAATTTGACATTGAGATCAAAGACAAAAAGGGAGCAGAAAATCTGGCTGCTGACCATCTCTCTCGTCTTGAAAATCCAAATCTTGAGATGCTAATTGAGTCCGGCATAAAAGATAACTTCCCTGATGAATTTTTATTCACCGTGACTAGCACTGAAGAGATCCCCTGGTACGCTGACATAGCAAACTATTTAGCAGCAGGGGTGATGATCAAAGGTCTCACACACCAACAGAGGAGAAAATTTATCTCCGAGCTTAAATACTACTTCTGGGAGGATCCTTATCTGTTTAAGGTAGGAGCCGACCAAGTCATCCGTAGATGTATGAGTGATTCTGAAGCTGTTGACATCCTTCAGCACTGCCATGTAGGCCCAACAGGAGGCCATCACGGACCTAGCTACACAGCTAAAAAGGTCCTTGATGCAGGTTTTTTCTGGCCTACCCTGTTCAAGGATGCTCATCTTTTCGTAAAATCGTGCGACTCATGCCAGAAATCTGGAAACATCTCATCCGGAAATGAGATGCCCCAAAATCCAATTCAAGTCTGTGAAATATTTGACATTTGGGGAATAGATTTCATGGGTCCTTTTCCTGGTTCACACGGAAACAAATATATCCTTGTAGCAGTCGATTATCTGTCAAAATGGGCTGAGGCGCAAGCCTTGCCTACAAATGACGCAAGGGTAGTTTGTAAATTTCTGAAAAGATTATTTTCACGATTTGGTACCCCCAGAGCACTGATAAGCGATAGGGGTACTCATTTCTGCAACGCACAGTTAGAGAAAGTTCTTAAACGATATGGTGTTACTCATCGATTCTCTACTGCGTATCATCCGCAAACCAGCGGACAAGTCGAAGTTACCAACCGTGGTCTTAAACGAATTCTGGAAAGAACCTTTGGTAACAGCCCGAAAGATTGGGCAGATAAACTAGACGACGCACTTTGGGCGTTCCGCACTGCTTTCAAGACACCTATTGGTACTACACCGTATAGGTTGGTTTATGGAAAAGCCTGTCGTCTACCTGTTGAACTTGAGCACAAAGCTTACTGGGCTTTGAAAACCGCTAATTTTGACTAGAAAAGTTCAGCATATAATCGTTTGTTTCAGCTAAGTGAGCTTGATGAACTGCGGTTCCAAGCTTACGATAATTCCATGATGTACAAGGAAAAGACAAAAGCTTTCCATGACTCCCGCCTGAAGGACAAGAAATTCCAGGCTGGAGATCGTGTGCTTCTATATAATTCTCGTCTTCGTCTTTTCCCAGGTAAGTTGAAGTCCAGATGGACGGGTCCATATACTGTACACACTGTTTACCCACACGGTGCTGTTGACATCACAAACTCCGATGGAGTAACTTTCAAGGTTAACGGTCACCGACTTAAGAAGTATATTGGTCTCCCGATCCAAGAGGAGCCCCGCGAAGTTCTGGAACTTCACCCCGCTGCACCTTAGCGGGGTGAGTTGGGTCTTTTACCGGCAGACCTTAAAGAACTGGATATGCTTTCTTCCGAATCTCGTGCTCTCCTTTCTTGTCTCTTTCTGTGTACTCAACTACCTTCTGACATTCAACGCGATATAATCATGAGACTTGAGAAACAAGTGAGGAGAAATCAAAACTTTGCCAAATTTCATCGAGGCACTTCTATCTATGCGGCAAAGAGGCGTGCCAAATATGTAGGGAAATGTTGGACATGTGGTGCTCTGCTGCATGAGGGCGCTTGTAGGAATTTGCCGACGATATCTCAGTCAGAATGTGCTATTGCTCTTCAAGAAGATCCCGTTAAGCTAAAAGCCGAGGGGGTCTTGCGTCCTAAAAGTAACGCTGGTGCCATGATTGAGGAGTTGGTGAGTCTCCGACTAAGCGAACTTGAGCCTAAGCCCCGTTAGAATCCCTAGGTCATGCCTATGTTCGTGCCGTATAGTTCCTCGTGTTTTCTCATTTCAATTCTCATTCGGTCTGGAGAGACAGGAAAACACTCCGCATTTCAACGCGTTAAAGTGTTCGTTTACACACCGTACTAATAGTGTGTTACTTGTACATACTGTCTGTTTGTCGGATGCCCATTTTCCGTTTCCGTTTCCCTTTCCGTTAATATTTTTCGCTAATCTAGATGGGTGTTTTCAATTCCGTACTACTTGCTCGTATCACGTACATTCTCCAGAGGCCTATAGAGAGTAGTGTGTGCCAAAATGTTGTTTGAATTGAAAATTTGATGCAAAATGGGTTATCTTGAAAAATATAGCCCCTACGGCCGTAGTGCAATACTCCTACGGTCGTAGGAACATTCTGAGCCATCTGCGGCCGTAGTCAACCTACTACGGCCGTAGGAAATTTCCTATATAAGCCCTTCAATCAGATTCATTCTCACGCTTTCTCTCTCTCCTACGCTCTCTCTCTCTAAAATCGCACCCGACGACCACCGAGGGTTTTCCGTTCACATCTAGTTCAATCTCCGGCCATTTTTCACGAAAAAGGTACAAAAATGCTCCTATTCATCTTGCGTTCATAATGTATAGCATTAATTTCATTTTAGTAGCCATTGTATCGATCGATTGAGCAAAACCCTAGTCGCCCGTTTTTCTACAGATCGTAACTTTCCTACGGTCGTAGGACATTCCTACTACGGCTGTAGTGTTCTATACTAGGGTTTCTATTTGAACTACTTGCTACGGCCGTAGTCGATGTTTCCTACGACCGTAGGACCTATTTTTGGGTTTTATTTGATTTTGCTTACTACGGCCATATTAATATTATCTTACGGCCGTAGGACCCCATTTTTCAACTGTTTTTCAAATTTGTTCATCTTTTGAACATTTTCAACACTCGGGGACCTATAACATACCAAATTAAACCCATATCGATCGATAGGATGTTTAGCCATCTTGCGCGTCTTACTCAGATTTATATTCCTTTCAGGATGCGTAGACGTCCTCGTAGACAGGTTTCGCCTGAGCCCCGCATAGACCCTCGTCATTTTCCGAGGCTAGTCGAACCAGACAGGGTCCCGGTCGAGCGTCCAGCTGACGCCGCACTCCATCCGTATCTACGATTCGACCGTGAGGAGGATCATATTGATCGCGACCATCTTCGGGCTCGTGCTGACAGTCACGGTTTTGAGCCCATCAGGTATCTTGTTTGGGATGACCTTTCTACACTGCACATCAGAAGTCGAGCAGATGCCGCCTGAGGTCCACATTGGCGGCGTTTGTTTAGTCTGCAGGGGGCCGTTTATCACGCCTTGGAGTTCTTCTCCACGATACACTTGGTTACCCCGCAAACGGATTACGAGCAGGACGCCTTGACGTTTCGCCTCCTAGGGGCTGAGAGGCAGCTGTCTCTACGGCAGTTTGCCGTCCACATGGGGTTATATACACATGAGGAGTTAGATACCCCGGCCTTTACGGAGGGTATCATTGATTGGCCAGAGGGGGTTATCGGTATATCTTTCTGGCAGGAGGTGGGCACTGGTGCCTACAACACCGCCAGCGTGCCGAAGAGCACGAAGCTCAGGGATCCATTGCATCGTATTCTACACCGAGCGATAGTTCACAGCATCACAGCTCGCAACGCTTCATCTGGTTCGGTCACTTTCACCGATCTATTTTATCTATACACTATGGTTCACCAGCAGCCTTGCCAGCTTGCTCTCTGCCTGGCCCGTTTTCTGTTCCACATCCTTACCTCCCGTGTTTCTCAGGCTATCTATGGAGGGGGGGGTACGTGACTATCTTGGCCGAGGCTATGGGCCTCCTTACTGGAGAGATTACTTATGATCTCGCCTGCTCTGCCCGCAATGTTGCAGAACTCGCTAGGCGGGTGCTAGGCGGTAGGCGGGGAGTAGCGAGTACTCGGATTACTCGGGGAGTACTCGGGGAGTATTCGGATTGGAACTTTTTATATAAAAATTTAAAAACTAATATAAACTACATGTTAATAAAAACTCAAACATAAACATAATTTTTCATAGACCCAAAACATGTGTTTAGAAACATTAATAAAATTGTTCAAGACTTAAAATACTAGTTCAAACATAAATTTCATCTACGTCCTTGTCACGCATCGTCTTGGCCATTTTGTTCAAAGAACAAAACTGCGATAAAAAGCTTCCCTAATGACCTAATCGGATAAAAGAAAAAAAAAGTTTGACTTTGACCGAGTTTGACTGAGTTTGACCGAGTTTGACCGAGTTTGACCGAGTCCAAGTATTTTGACCGAGTTACGATTCCACGCCTCGGCTGAAAACCGAGTCCGAGTTACTCGCCGAGTACTCGGCCGAGTAGGCCGAGTTTTACAACACTGTCTGCCCGTGCTGCTCCGATTGATCTAGCAGTCCTGCAGCGCATGAGGGTCGCTGCTAGGATAGAGAACCGGATGCGTCTGACGAATCCGGACGGCACTGTTTGGGAGTTACCGAGAGTGGCTGAGGAGGAAGTAGCAGGTGGTGGAGAGGCAGGAGTAGTAGGAGCAGAGGGAGGAGGAGCCGGTGGAAGTGCCCTAGAGCAGGGACCCCTGAGTTTACTATTGAGGATCTCTTTGGGACGACGCCACCTCCACATCAGCATCAGCCAGCCCAGGTTTGCACGAGAGATTATCGGGCTAGGCTTGGGAGGTTGGAGAGGTCAGTCTCTGAAATCCATGAGATGCAGCGGGAGTCCAGAGAGATTCAGAGGGTTGAGCTTGCACATGCCGAGGCTCACCATCAGTACATGATCAGCATGTTGCAGCTCATTGCGGCTGATACTTTGTCATCGACACATCAGATTCCACCGCCGTCAGCTTATCCGCGGAGGCTCCGGGACTTCACTGATGGAGCCGGGCCTTCGCATCAGCACCCGCCTCCGCAATAGTCATTATTTGGGGATAGTTAGTTTAGTAGTTATCTTTTTATGTATTTCTAGATTAGCTTGGCTGTACAATTTTGTTCTGTTGTAGTACATGCCACATTTTGTTGTGTTTGATGTTCTTGTACTTATTTTTCTATCTGTATGACATCAAAACACTTGTACATATTCGGATATTTATGTTAGATATTTAGTTCCGTTTGCTTGCCATAACTTGTGATATTTTTTTGTCCCTCTCTATGTTTCACTTTTGGTTGAGTTGTTGTTTTGCAAGAATATTCGTGATATCTTGGCAGCTCAGCTTAAGTGTGGGGAGGAAGTCAACGCCTTCAAAGTTTATCAACTGCAGACACACTTGTTGTTCATGGAGTTCTTAAAGCTCTTTTCTCGCACTTTATTGCTTATTCTTAGTACATTGGGGACAATGTACACTTTTAAGTGTGGGGAGGGGATTAATATAACATGCATGCTATTCTGTGTCCTGTTGCAAACTCTTGTATGTTTACTATGTTTTAAACCTTAGAATTGTTTAGGCGTAAATTTTTCGCAAAATTATATCATTTTGGACATGTTTAGATCTTCTCGCATGATAGACTTTAAACAAGTGACATTTCAGCTTTTATGAAGTAGATTTTGCACAAATACTTGAGTTTTAACAATTGTTTGACTTCAATTGCACAAGCCACACCTGATATGCATTCCTGAGCATTTGAGCCACTACACTTCATTTCTTACATGATTAGCTCATGGAATTGCCCACTTATATGCTGATTGTTGCTTTGATTGTAGAACTTGCTTACTAGTATGCATGTCGAGATCATGAACTAAACTGTTGCAGTTAAGTGATAGAAGCACTAGGAAACCCTAATTCATCCTATATACTTTTGTATTTAGCCAATTTCTATATATTTACCCCTAGTTTTCCAATTTGAGCCCAAGCCTTTCATTTCGTTACCCATGTTTGTCCTGTTTTAGTCTATTTTATTTTTAAAAGTTCCAGAGTCAGTTTGACCCGTTTCATGCTGCTTAGTTCCGTTGTATTTTTTTCGTCAGTTGTTCATGCACCAATTAGTGGGATATGAAAAATACATATGTCCCTTGGTTTGTTGTGGTTATGCTGCATACAGCTGAGTTTTCTGAGAAAATCCAAAAAAATTAGAAAATGAGAAAAATGAGAGATTCAGTTACTTGGCATGCTTTCCTTGGCTATTTTTAAGCCTGCCATACATTGAGTAGTAGTTATTTGTCGGTATTACCTGGTTGTTAGCCATCATTCAGAGAATTATGATTCCATTTCTACTTGATGAACTGTATTCTCGCCAAAAATATTGTGATATGCTTGTATTCCTTCAATAATAGCAGCTTAGATGGTTTTGAACTTGATTTCTGGATTCTATTTTAGCCACTTTTATATATTCTCATTCCTACCCTTAGCCCTAGCCACGTAACAACCCTAACAAAGTCTTCTTGATAATTGCATATGTTTATGTTAATTGGTGGAGATGTGATATGTGATCAAGCTTATGCTAATCTTTGTTTCAATCTAGCACACGTGCACTTATACACTTAACCCAAATATACATTGAGTGCTAGAGTGATCTCCAGTGAGGTATGAAGTCAGATACTTGTCATAATTCATCTATTCGTGGTTAAATTTGCTTTTCATGGAAGTTTGTTTTCGTTGCTGTGTTTGGCTGTCTGTTATGCTTTTTGATCTCTTCTATGTCAGAATGATACATGTTTGCACTGATTTGTTGCCTTTAGAAATTCTTTAGTTTTAGCTATTGCATTAGAGTTTGCTTGAGGACAAGCAAAGCATGTGTGGGGAGTTTGATATATGCGTTTTTATGCATGTTTTACATGCTATATTACCCCGTACTTAGCCCAAATCCAAGGTGATTCGTGTTATAATTGATCTATTATGCTTAACATTCACCATGCAGGTTAAAAAGAGCTTTAAGTAAGATAAATGGACAAAACAAGGGAAGAATAGAAGAAAAATGAAGATTAGTGAAAAAGACCACCCTACGTCCGTAGTAGGTATGTCCTACGGCCGTAGGAGATTGTTCTTCTAGAAGATTTAACCAGCCCCCCCTACGGCCGTAGTAGATATTTCCTACGGCCGTAGGGACACCTAATCAGCAGTAATCATTTCCTGGCAGATTTCTTGCGTGTGTCGGATGAGTAGCATAATCTTGCGTGTGGAAAAACTCCGTTCCAGCCATCCAACGGCCGTAGAGGATACTTCTTACGGCAGTAGGAAGTTCTGTTACAGCAGGTTAAATGACAGAATCTGCCATTTGCACAAGGGTGACAATTTTTCACCACATTTCGGACCAACACCCCCAAACACTCTCCCCAAGCACCCTAACACTCCAGGAACATTTCTTGGTGATTCTAAGGTGGAGAGATTGGATTTGAAGGCTTGGAACAACATCTTGGAGCTTGGATTCACTAGTTTTATCATTGCTTAGCTTGGGTATGAAGGGTTTTGAACCTGACCAAACCACCTATGACACAAACTGGTCAAACCTGGGTTTGATTCCACTGGTTCAATCCTAAAAGCGGAACTGGATTGAACACAACCCTCTAAACCTCAAAATGGTTAGGATCGTTTAACTAATACATGATCCACATAGTTTCTTGCAAAACAATCCATAGATAAGGTTATAGAATTATACCTGATCTGAAAAACCTTCAGGATTGCTAAAGTAGTCCACCACTACTGCACCTCCGATTGAACTGGCTGCTAGACCGCTCCTGGATCACCAAAGCTTTAACACTCGAAAGCTTGAGTGTGTGTGTGTGGTCTTGCGTAATCACCAAGTCGCAAAACACCTTTGGTGTTTTGCCTTTCGGTTTCGTCGAGAGGAAAGAGAGCCGAGAGAGAGATAGTCGACCGAGAGAGGGAGGTCGACGAGAGAGAGATGCGACGAGGGAGAGAGTGAGGTGAGTGGTGGCTAGGTTAATCCTTGTCACTCTTCTAATCCTTAAGGCTTAAGGATATTATATAGGGATTAACTTGGACCTAAGCCCGTTTAATTAAAAGCCCAACTGGTTTTAATTAAACGTTCATCTCTTCTCATATTGACCCCCTGGACTTTACTAGTTAATTAATTAACTATTAATTAACTTAGTCCGTTAAATATTAAAGACTTAATATTTAATTCTCCTTAAATAAAAAATAACTATTTATTATTTATTTCCTTTCTAATAATTAATCCAAACTGAATAATTATTTATTTCCCTCTTTTCAATAATTAATTCTGACTGATTAATTATTTACTTTTCTCTTTAATAATTAATCTAACTGATTAATTATTTCCACACAGATTATGGTGAGATCCAACTGTTCTGAATTGGGTGTGTAGCAGTGTGACCCTTTAGTCTCTTATAACATTGGATACAACATGCCCGTTAATTATCTATGCACATAATCCAACAGGGTATACTCTTTCCTTTTCTGATTTCAATTATGTATCCATGTGTTCCAGATGTTGTAGTACTAATCTTGATGTATATGGATAACTAAACTCATTTCACTTGGGCCAAGATGATTCTTGGCTAGTTATGACAATATATTTGACTTTTATGTTGACTTGATTCAAATATGCATGTTTGATCTTGAATACAATTGTGTTTTATCAACTTAGTATGTTTAATCTTACCATGTTCATGTGTGATAATGTGTATAGGATAACTCCTTCATGTTTAAGCATGTGAATATTCAAGAATGATGGTTGATTTTATTAATGTCATGTTAAGTTTGTTATTAGAAATGATACATCTTGCATGATTGTCATTAGAAATCATTGTTGGATATGTTTTGAATCATTTTAGGTTCATCCATTATTGGTCATTTTATTCATATGTTGGTTTTATGCATGCCTTGTGATTGTAGATGAAAATCTTGTCATTTGGTGTATTTATGGGTTAAACATGCTACTAATAATTAAAGGATTCACAAAGATGTTTGTTGGTATGTTTAGATGGTGAAATGAACTCACATGTATGCCCTTGATATGCTGGTCTTGGTGTTCAATGTGCATATCACATGATTCATGATTTAAGAAGTGTTGGCTATACTAGAAATGGTAGGTTTAACATGTTCATATCTTTAGTAATCATGTGGCTAAATATTAAAATCCCTTAATTGTGAGGTTTGAGTTTAGAGGAGTTTGTGACCCCATTGTACCAATTTGCATGTGTTTATGATCTGAGATTAAAGTCTAGATTGTAATTTCATGTTGAATGCCTTTATGTTAGATTAAACTGTTCTGTCGTACTGGTTCCTACGGCCGCAGGAAGAACTTCCTACGACCGTAGGACAGTAAACCTCCTACGACCGTAGGAAGAAATTCATACGGCCGTAGGAGGCATTTTTACCACAGTGTGCTGTTTTTGCTTGTTTTAACTTATTTAACTGCTTTAACACCTTTTTGGGTTCTGAGGATTACTGGATATATCATTTGAAAAAATGTATATTCAATAGTCTGATTTGGACGCGATCTGGTGGATCTGTAGTTGAATTCTGATATGCCGTTGCTTGCCTGATCATGTTTGATTGTTGAGTCTGAGTCTTGATAACTCGAGTGATGATTCTTGCATGATAATGTGGTTTTGTTGAGTTTTAGAACAGCATGCTATGCGCTCAATCTATTCAAGTCTTCATATTATGTGTTGTATTGTGTTATTGCCATGATTAGTCTCGATGATTCGAAAGCCTGAGTGATCTGTTATCCTGTTGTTTGCCTTCGGTGTTAGTCTGTGTTAGTTACTGTAGTTCTTTATTAATTTAGTTCATTCTGTTACTTGCTTTAATTAATTCTGTTGATCAAACAACAATGAGACTTAAGTATTGGTAGCTTCCTGTCCTGGTGGAACGATATCCGGTCTTACCGAGTCTATACTGCTATTGACCAGGTTATACTTGCCTGTGTCGTGTGTAGTATCTGCTTAGTAACATCGTTTTTATAAATTTAAAACGAGGTTGTGTCACAAGATTTTATAACATGAAAAACCCGCAGTCTAGAGCACACCAATTGTGAAAACCCTATTTTCGTAAAAACCCAGATGAAGGGATCATCGTGAAAACCCTATTTTCGTTAGCAGATCTGAAGCAAGAAATGGAGGGATGATGAAGGGATGAAGGGAACCTCGATGAAGGGATGAAAGGAACCTGATGATGATGAAACCTGATGATGAAATCCACAGATTTGTTTATTATTATTATTATTATTATTATTATTATTAGAATTATTTTTAAAGAAAAATATGACACATCAACTGCCAACTCAACACCATATCATTGCCACATCATGTTAACTTATGCCACATCATGTTAACTTGTGCTACATCATCCTCTTACCTGCTATAGCAGGTTGAATACATAAAATTGTAACTTTTTGAAAGTTGGATTCATCAAATGGTAAATTTGAAAGTTCAGTACATACAATAGCAAAAGGTATAAAGTTGGATACACTTTTATGAACTAAACCCTTAAATAAATACTATCAAACATCTTAGGAATTATCTTTTTTATTTTTCATTGCTTTTTACACCTCTTTGTGAAGGTTCTTTTTATTTTTTTTTCTTTTATACTTTTAAGTACTATTTTAAGAATTCATTTTCTTGGCTTGATTATTATTTTGTTATATTTTACTATTATAAATAGTTTTTTTACTTGACCATCATTTTGTTATAAGTTTTTATTATATGGTTAATTGTTGGGGTAATTTCTTATATATCCTTATCAAGCACTTAAATATCTTATTTGCCCACCTTAAATTTAAAATATCTTATGTACCCTTCTTAAACACTTAAATATCTTATTTACCCAAGTCGACATTTTTATTAATTTCTAATAACTTTAAATGATTTATAATTATTAAATATGATTAAAAGACAATATTGCCCCTCTTTTAAATCTATTTATAAAATATCACTTGTACCCTTACAAAACCTTATAAATATCATATTTATCCAAGTAATTAACACAAAGAGCATTTTCCTAATGTTTTATTATTGTATATAGAGTTTTTTAGTGTTCATATATACCAATTATGTTTCAAAAAGAGTTTTACATGTGTAAAATTTTGGAACAAATATGGGTATAATAAAACGTTTTTGTAAACAGAAATATGTATAATGATATATTTTTTAAACATTAATGAACATAATAAAACTTTTGTGAATTTGATATGTATATCCAAAAAGCTTCATGTATCATAATACAATACAAGAAAAACGTTTTTCGTGATGATCAACTTAAATCTTCTATTATACTAAACTATAAGATTACATAACAATGAAATAGAGTGTGAAGAAATAAAAAAAATACTATAAATTCTATAACACGATATCAGCTTATATATTTTAGTTTGTACGAAATTATATTTTATGTTTGTTGATTATGTATTAACGTTAGCTTATATATTTAGTATTAACATAAATCTTATAAATTAAATACAGCCCTAAAATTTTTTTTATCCCGTAGAGAAGCACGGGAAAAGATAACTCTTTATTATACAATTTTGAAGAATGGTTTTATATAATTACTTACTATGCAAAAAAAAATTAGAATGTTTGTAATTTATGTGTTCATGATCTAATTAAAAAAGAAGAAATAAAATTTAACATACTTATTATCACTTGTTCAACTGATAATTTAATAAAAGATTATAACATATGTTTTTTATGAATCAAAAAAGAAACTTCTTAAAAGAAAATTAAAAAATAAGGGTCTGAATGAAACATAATGTTAAGTAAAAAAACGATTTATAATAGTAAAATATAACAAAATAATAAAAATAATAATCAAGCCAAGAAAATGAATTCTTAAAATAGTATTTAAAAGTATAAAAGAAAAAAATAAAAAAAACCTTCACAAAGAGGTGTAAAAAGCAATGAAAAATAAATAAGATAATTCCTAATATGTTTGATAGTATTTATTTAACTAATAATTAAAAAAATTAAGAACATAAGAAATAACAACAAAAATAAATGAAAAAAGTATAAAGGAAATTAAAAAAGAAAGCAAAAGAAATTTAAGAAATTGAAGTATTCACATTCAGCACATGTCAAATGTCAACTTTGCTGACGAAATTAAAATTCTTACTGCACTTTTAATCGATTACATCTGTCCATTAAACAAAGAATTTCAGTTTCACAATCAACTCCGGGTCACTCTCTTTAAACAACTCCGTGATTATATTGCTAATGGCAATAAACGTTACGAGGAAGTGTTATCTAAGCTTTCAGCCTCTCAGTCATCTTTATCTGAGTCTCTTTCAAAGTTTCAACTCACTTTTCTCAAAACATTCACTGACAATATCTCGCAACTCCGCGTTTCTCTAAACGCTTATCCTTCTAAACGCTATCTTCAGTCCTATCACAAAAAGGTAGTTCTGAAAGATATGCAGCGTATGATGGTCGCCACACTGAACAAACACATTGTTCCACGATTGGAAAGAATAGAAGCTGCTACAGTCTCTTCCTCAGCTTCTAAGGGGGAGAAAATTTTGAAATCTTCAGTTGTGGCTAGAACCATAAAAGCTCAGATCAAGAAAAGGAAAGCAGAGTCACTACGAGATAAAGAAGAAATTCGTCAGCTGAAACAAACAATTAAAGAGTATTCTGTGTTTAGAGATGAAACTGAAAAAGAACAGAGAGAATTGAACAGATGGTTTGAAGAATCTCTTAGTGAACCTGGGGATGAAGGTAATGCTAAAATCTCTTAAAGATCTTCTCCTGAACGTGACTTTAATATGTTAATTCAATCTCATCCTCAAAAAGTCACTCAACCTGAGACAGCCTTGATTATACATCCTAATGCTCCTCATACTACTGAAAGTTCAGTGTCTGCATCTGAAACAATGATAAATGTTGATATTCCTAGTCCTAGGGATCTAACATCAAACACTCTGAATCCAACAATCCTAGATCAGATTCCGCTGATAATCTCCAAAACTGATTTTCCTTCAGTTATCAGTGAGAAAGCTAGTTCACCTATCAGGAATCCTGATAAAGGTAAAGGTATTGCAGATGAATCTGAAGTAGTAAAGCCTAAAGTAATCAACACTGAAAAACTGTTGTTTGATAGCATGAAGGCAATTAAAAATCAGGTGTCCAACATAGGGGGAGATAAGGTCACTGAAGAAGATGAAGCTGCTGCACTTGGGTTGACCTTGGAAGATTACAGAATGTCAAAGGAGATAACTAAAGAGACTGACAGATTACAACGTCTTTCTGAAGCTGAAGCAAAGAAGACAGCTGAACTTGAAGCTGGTCAACAAAAGACTAAGAAGAAAATGTCTCCTCAATCTCTTCAGCTTGCTGTTGAAAAAGAAATTGAAGATGAAAGAATAAAAAAAGAGAAAGCCAAGCTAATGAGAGAACGAAAAGAAAAGGAATGGTTTGAAACCAGAATGAACAGAGCTGACCCTGATCCAATCACAAAAGTTAGGGTTACCAAAGAAAAAGGTGAAAATATAGTTGAGATCTCGAGAAATAAAAATTTCCTCAAGGTTCAGTATGTCTCCGAGGTCAACCTTACAAAATTCAGTCTGTCTGAATGGGTTGAAATTGGGATGTGTCTGAACCGACTGAAACTAACGGAACTGGTTAGGTCAGTTAAGAAGAGGCTTTCTTATCTACAAGAATCGTATGATCTTCTGAAGAAACGTTATCAACCTTCTGAAGATATCATTGAAAATCAAGATAAGGTTCAACCTTTAAAGAAGAGAGGAAGAAGGTATTCTAAGAGATCTGAAGAAGAGATTGTTAAGCTTATGGCCGCAGGTGTTCTTCCAAATTGCAGAAATATGGATTGTTCTCTCCCTTCAGGTTTCGTATTCAATGACAAACAAGTTCTTGACAATCCTAGAGGATTTTTCTTCAAGGATGCTTATGACAGACCAAGTTTTCAGAGGGTGTCTGAACTTGAAAATGCTGATTGGATGCATCTGAAGGCAATATCATCCTACTTTAATTCAAGGGATCCTGAAACTGCTGATATTCGCCTGAAGATTGTACAACTATTTGAAGCCAAAAAGCCTAGAGATCCTGAAACTGAAATATGGGAAGAAAAAGCCAAAGTCATGGAAGGCACTCAAGCACACAAGCCATCAAGAAGCTCTTGATTTCTTTATGAACTTTATTTTCTTGTATTTCTTTTCTCTTGTAAAACAAAAAAAAAAATTCAAAAACATTGGAAAATGAAAAGAATCCAAAAATATTCAGTCTGGATCATGTACATATGAGTTCTTTTATGTATATAGCTCTATTTGTTTATTCTAAGTAAATAATGATGGTCTATAAACAAATAGGGGGAGATTGTTAGTCTTGATTTGTTTACATTCCATCAGCGCTGAAGTATTCGAAGAAGATTTCAGCAGAAGACTTTAACTGAAGATTTGTCTCGTCTTAAATAACGATCATCTGAAGGGCTGAAAGTTTCATCTCTGAAACTTTCAGTTTACTGAAGTTAGTCTTCAGCAAATGGTCCCCTCAGTGACGTCATCAACTGTCACTTTCAAGACAGTTTTGCATGAGGAAATCTGTTGCTAATCAATTCACTAGATTGTGACGTTTGTCACCTATTCAACGGCTATGATTTGTTAGGGAAATGTATATATACTCTTCTCTTAGTCGAGAAGAGTGTGCTAACGATTACTGTATGTTCAGTAAGCAATAGCTAAAGTCTGTCTACTTTCTCTCAAGTCTGTACTTGTTTTTCATTGAATTTAAGAAGTTTGTTCTTCTTAAATTCTCGTCTGTAAAGTTTGTTATATCAATATTAACAATCTTTGACATCTCTTTCTGTTCTTATAATTACTATTTCCGCACTTAATTGTTATTTAAGTTAGTAATATTCACTATTTGGGAACAACAAGTGTAAAATGATAAAAAAAAAACAAAAAACAATAATAGGAGTAATTGTAAAACAGTTAAAGATAGTATTTAGGTATATTGTTTATAAGAAACTCCAACTAGTTTTAAAAGCTACTACTACCTTATTTATTCGAACAAAACTTGTAACTTTTTACTTCAAAACAAATTGCTACTATCTTTAGAAAAAATGCTTACCCAACATACATACATAGTAGTCACTTTACTTTTTCTTGGGTGGTATTCTTTTTTTATCTTTATTTAAATTTTATTTTATTTTCACAAATATTGTTATCAGAAACAATTAATAGGCTGATCAGCAGACATGCATGCTCATCCTTGTGTCCTTTTTGTTATCATATTCAAAAGTATTATTACACACATCCTAACTCATAATCACTTGCATTAATTCCTCTCAATCATTTCAATGCATAACCTTATTTTCTCCGACAAATATGTATCCTTTTAGGTCTCACCAACATCATTACCCAAACTATAGTACTACAAAACATTAAAATGATGCCTTAAAATCACACCACCCATAAAGTAAGGTATGTTGATTAAGGTGTCCAGAGATTGTATGCTAAGAAGCTAGGAGGACCATGGAGCCACCATCAATTCTTGAGAACCAATGAGTATTTTATGTAAACTATTTATCTGATTATATATAAGTGGAATAATTTATCTGAAAATTTAAATTGAAACACTCTCTTGATAATTAACTAGATTAAATTTTTGTTTGAAATATGAGTTGGTTTAAAATTTTGAATAAAATAGATACTAAATGAGAACTTAAAAGTTGCGACTAACGGATATCACTAACACTAGCGGTAGAAGCGTCAACGAGAGAGGAGGGCAGACGTGACGGTAAAAACATAGTATCGTGATTTAAAAAGACATAATCGTAATTTTTATACAAATTATCGATCATTATTGTTACTATTATAAACAATAAGATCAAATCTGATTGGTTATAATTAAAAAGAATTTAGAAGGATTACGATATATTTTAAATTGATAAAATTAAGAATTTGATTAAATATAATATTTTAAAATATTATAAAAGGTAAATATCATATTTGTAAATTAGGATAGATAAATATAATATTTTAAAGTGTAAGAATGATATATATATAAAATTCTCTATGCTAATTTTGAATCAAACTGAAGTCAAAACAAAATCTAAGTTTACTCAACAAAAATCAATATTAGATTTCAATTTTTATCAAAATAAATATTTAGATTTAATAATTACTTTTTTTTTATCTAAGATGATAATTTAGTCTTGAACACCAATAAAAAAAGTTACCCAAGACTTCTAGTTTAATAATATAAAATATTATAGGATGGTGTGTCTATAGTCTAAAGTAATTGTTTCAAGTCTTATCATAAATAAATTTGAGAAAAATTCAAAAGCGTTTAAAAAAACCAATACAAAAGTTAAGAAGCGCCAAAAATAATGAGTAGAAAGAAAACATGATTTGGCCCAATGCTAAGCATGAGGAAGGGCGGGGGGGCCAGGGAAAGGATAAACGGGAATCCGATGATAACGATGCAATTCTTCTGACATTTTACATTAATTTACTTTAATTCCTCTGTTTCCCTGAAAACAGGTTTAATTTTCCATAAATCAATGAACAAAAGGTAATTTAATAATCCAATCGAGTACAGTCCTATCATCGAACAAATAATCTTTATAAGCAATTCTCATTAACCAATGTTTTCCTCTCCTTCGATTGTAAGAATCGGCGTTCCTGATTCCCTTCTGGTGGTGGATCATGGACGGAAGCTATAACCGGCCGAGTAATTTCCAGTACCAGAACGACCGGAGGCTGGAGATTGTTAGCGGAAAGGGAAACCAGATTTACGCCGGCGGCGGCGGTGGTGTTCGGTCACCGGATTTCGCGGCGAGAACGTCAACGTCGTCGTCGAAGCCGTGGGGTGGGTTCAGTGATCCAGAGAGCAAAAGGAGAAAGAGGATTGCTAAGTATAAAGTGTATACGATTGAAGGTAGGGTTAAGGCTTCTTTCAGGAGCGGCATTCGCTGGATCAAATCCAAGTGCTCCGAATTTATCCATGGCTTCTAATTCAAACGGTAATTCAGAATCTGTTGTCTGGAATGAAATCGGAATTTTTAGGTTTTCGTTTGCTGTGATTTCGATATCTATCTCCCTTGTTTAATTAGTTGATTCATAGATGCTTGGATCTTTGGAATTCGCATTTTCAATTTTCAATTAGATTACTTGCATATTTGATTCCATTCACGATGGTAAGTATCACATTTGTTACGAATAGATTGTGTCTAATTCTGTACCTCTTGTTATTATTCAATCTATCAATCCATGCCTGGTTTTAACTTTTAACACATAATTGTGATATCATCCCTTAGCTTGACAAGTAGAATCTGGATGTGCGGGGTTCGGTTTGGTTCGGTTTCTGCATAAAATCTTAATATAAACCGTTCAATTTCAGTTTTCGGATAGACCGGTTTTCTGTTTATCCCATTTTGGCTTGGTTTCTGTTTTTGTTAACCCAAAACTTTTCTTCTATTGTAGAATAGAAGCATAAAGCCCAAGCATTGTGACATGAAACCCAAGTTACCAGAAGCCCAGATTCACTTACAAGCCCAATAGAGTAATGGTTAAACAGAAAGTTCTAACTTCATTGAAATTCTGCACTCATCCAACCATATGGACATAACTCTTGGTTGTAGCAATTTTAATTTTATCTGGATTAGTCAAACACAACAATAAAGCATCAAATTTAGAAAACCGTCAACAATCCTGACCATAGCAATAGTTTTAAGCCTTCTGTTTTGCAGAGTGATCGTGTATCTGCTCACTGACAGACACTAATGTGTCCTAAACTTCCTCATAATGTTACATCTGATTGTGGTGATTTCAAATTTCTTTTGGTTCGTCGATCAGTGATTATTTCCATGATTATATAGTATTGATGATGCCTATAAAGATGTTGATACCTTGATCTTGACACTGTTCTTCCAAACCTACCCAAGTCATATCTGATATCACATTGTTGTAAAGGTCATCATCACACACAGAAAGAATTTACCTTAATTCTATTAAACTCATGATATGTTACTCTTGCAGTCTTGCTAAATCCCATAACACCATTCTGACCCTGTTTGACTGTTTATAACACTACCCATGATTCCTTTATTGGTCTTTACACTCGAGCTATTTGATCTGAATTTTGTGAGAAATGAACAGGTTGAACAAAAAGATAGGAATTTTGGTCATGGTGATCTTAAAGATAGTAGTTGGTGTTCAGGCGACAAATAAACGAGTCACCCATGTCAGATCGTTATTACAAATATAGAACATATACTTAATAAGAGTATCATATATCTTACTATTCTCAATGACATTTCATACCTGTAAAAACTTCTACTTTTATTGTGTCACAAGGTAGACAACAACTTCTTTGAACGTAGTTTCCAATATTTAATAATGTTTTTTTTTATCAATATATAGCTGTTGTTTATTAAGTTGAAATAAAGTGTTGATGAATCCTGGGTTCAGCAAGGGATTTATATAATAGTTATTTAGCGATATAGAAAGTAAAGTTAAAGATGACATGAGTAATGATGCGATCTCCCAAAGAAGGGGGGAAACATCAGGTAAAGTGAACTAATACAGTGTGTATCATTACTTCAAAAGGGAAGGAATAGGAGATATAAAAGGGAACGGAGTGACCTTGTTTTTTGGCGTGGCGGCATAGTAGAGTGCAAATTGCACTCCGCAAGTGCGTGAATGGTTAATTGCGTGGAGTTTTCCACATTTAAGAAACCTATGTGATTGGAATTAGGTGGGATCTCACACATGGCTTGCCTATCTTATCTCCTTTAATTGTTTTTTTCCTTTTTGTATTTTCAATTTTTAATTGGTTACTGAATAATATGTGGGTCCCATAATTCGGTGTGATAAGAAGAGTAGTAGGAGATGACTACTACGAGGTTAAGTGATGGGTTGAGTGGTGGAAGGTAACCACTCCCACTACTCTAAATAAAAGAATAAAATCTTTCAACCAATCGTAACCATTAGTTTAGAAAAAAAGTTAAAAGTATAATTGTATAAATAAAATCCAAAACTTAAATGTATACATGACTTCAAATCTCTATCTTAATATCTTCTACTTATTTTTTAAAACTAACAATAGACAACATTATTTAATTACACAATTTCAACCCTTCATAGTCAGAATTAACATCATTTTCTCTAGCCATTTATTTGATAAAAGTTAAAACTCAACTAAGACTCAAAGTAGAAGATTATTCACATTCCCCGTCCAAACATATTTAGAGTCCTTCCTAGGCAATAATATAAAAAGCACTCTAAAAAATATTAAGATATATAAATATACAAAACATTAATACTTGGAAGTAGCTCAATGTAGTTAGACAGCATGGCTAGATTATCTATGGTATCCAATATAAAGCTATCCAACCTTAACTTCGCAAGTGATATGGTTAAGCTAAAAACTTAATGTAAAGAAGTTAAGGGAAAGCAAGCATAGAATTGTTAACACCCTTAATTTCAGTTATCTTTAGAGAACTTGAACACCGATTTATTGTATTATTATTATTATAGCATCTTCTAGGAGACATGTTTTTGAAGTTGTCATCGGTCCTACTTGGATTTTTATAATGTAAAGAATCCAGCCACATCCCTTTTTTCTTTGATGCAACTTGAAAAATGAGCATAAGTTACTAGTAATTTGTTCATGTTATTCCCCAAATCAGTTGTTCTCTCTCACATATGACACATCATTCCAAGTTGATTAGGGATGTAATTAGTTCCTAATCAGTAATCACATCCTTAGTGATGGGAATCAAGTGACAAGTGGTTGTATCCTCTTCTTATATCATGTTGTGTAATGTTTCAAACATACTAAATTACTAATTATCAAAAGTGAGAGGTTTAAATGAGAATTTATATTTAGGTGAGAATGAGAGACTCAATCTTGGCATCGGATAATTTACAATTACCCTTCATTTAATTCATAATCCGACCATAAATTGCGACGGTCATGAATTATGACGGGTGATTAAGACCATCAGATATAATAGAGCATCTAATTGATGGCTAAAATTTATTCTCTCACTATATCATCAATATTCGCACTTAAAACTATTAGAACTTGAATAACTAAATCATAGATATTAACCTAAGTTGCAATCAACACAGTCAGTACGAATCTCTAAACTAGATACTTGAGAATCATAATCATGACCCGGAATCAGAAATCAAAATTATAGAAACATAAAAAAAACTCATGAAAACAGATATCAGAAACGAGAATCACGAAATTAGGAATAAGAAATAACGAATTCATCATTCCTCGACCAAAGCTAACAACATGGAAATTGGAATTATATAAACATGAAGAAACTTACGGTAAGTTCCAATTGGTCTCGGCTTTCCATAATTCGCTATTCCTTCGAAAGATTTTAGTTACACCATTGATCCTTTGGAAACAAACTGTCTACAGTCCATCAATCGACCATCGCCTTAGCCCCCATGCGACTCTTTCATGACTCCCGTCGACTGTTGTTTCCAAATCAGTAAAACCATCGCCTTAGAGCATCTCCAACCTTTCTCCAACGTTACTCTCTATAATTGACTCTCTATATCTATTTTTTGTGGACCCACCTACTCTAAGCAATCTGTCTAACTCTAACCTTATTTTCTATTCAATACTTCAAAAATTAAAACCCATATACTTAATTAAAATATTTTAATAGATACTTACTAAAATAAATACATTAATAGATAGAAATAAAAATTAAATAGAAAGTAAAAGTATTTTAGATGGGTCCCATGGATGAAGAGTCAAAATCCACAATTCAAAAATAAAGAGAGTTTTTTAATACTTCAAATATGAAGTGAGATTTAAAGTACGATTAGAATGGAAAAACTCCTTATTTTAAAGAGATGCACACATGATTGAAGATGCTATTAGGGCATTAGCCCTCATTCGCTATTCCTTTTCAACCAGCGACCTGGGTCTTTTTACTTCTTTCATGGACTATATATATCACTTAATATGGGCTAAACATATGTATACACAGTGGCGGACCCCGACCTTTTGGTCAGGGGTTGCACGATTTTTTTCCTCATACTTTAGGGGTAGCACTTGTATTTAAAAAAAAAAAAAAATTTTTTTACACTACTCGAGAAATATTGAGGGGTTGCTCGTGCCACCGGGTGCACCACTAAAGGTCTGCCCCTGTGTATACATATATTATATAGTATATTTTATAAAAAGTAGACTCCTATATTTTTAAGAAAATGTAACAGCTTTGATATATTTTTGGAAACTAAACCCTTAAGTTTAATGACATAATATAATATATGAGGTAAATGAATTAGTTTACTTAAATTCAAAAAATAGTGTAACATAATGTTTTATTCATTTTATTATAAAAATTAATAGTTAGATATACTAACACTGTAGAAGAAAAAAGTTACAAGTTATAACATTTGAAACCTTGTGATAATTTATCTATATACTGTTTATCTTAATGTGGAAAGATTATCTGTTATAGCTTAACAATTATAAAATATATTTATACATTATAAATTTACATCAAATATTTGTTATCATTTATGTAGATTACAGGACACTTAGCTAGTGTATTAGTTAAAAAGAAATAGTGTAAAGGAGATAGAAGATTTAAGAATGAGTTTGGTGATAAACAACACCTTTCACATTATACTTTCCTGTCATTAGTTTATAGTTTTCAATCATTAGTTTGGTAAAATCTAGGCCATAAAAATGGCCAGCTATACTGTTCATTTGTGATTCATCATTTTGAAGATAATGAGCCGGATAATTGGTTTGTAGTCTATAATCAACGTTTAGATACTTCCCTATTAGTTAAAGATTAATCGAGGGTTAGTTCTGATTTTAAAAATATTACGTATTTTCATGTTTGTAAAGCCAAATCCGTAACCTTTTTTTATTTACAAGCCTATAATGTTTAATTTTTATTGGGTCAAACATAAATTATGCGTAGTTAAGTTCTCAATTTAGTGACGGATCCAAAGAGAAATATTTCATGAGTGATAAGATTTAGAAGTAACAATAAAAGACGTCAGTTGACAAGTTAAAACGGGTAAATATCATAGTTGGTCAAATTAAAATTGTATACAATATAAATAACTAACCCTAAAATTCAATCTTAAACCGTTTGTCATTCTTGATTCCTTAATTGTGTTTTTTTATTAACCATTTTTTTCTAGTTCGTTGTTCCAGAACGTAAATTTTTTCATTAATTGGAATTAGATTGGGGGCCCAAAGTTCAAATGGGATGACGTATAGACTTGTATTAACAAAAATTAGTAACTAAACTAATTAATTCATATTAGAGAAACTAAGCTTATTGACCAAACTAATGTAGTAAATAACCAATTTAAAAGTTCCTCTGATCGAATAAAAATTAAAGAGCTAAGGCAACTAGTGGATGTTAAAATAAGAATGTATTTTAAGTGAGAATATGAGACTCAATCTTGGCCTTTCAATTGATTTGATTATGTACAATTTTCCTCTCATTTAATTCATAAATCAACCATGAATTGCGACGGGTGATTATGACTGTTAAATCTAATTGATTAAAATCTAATTGATGACTAGGATTTATTCTCATATTCTCATCTAAATATTCATTCTTGTGATAACATTCCTTAAGGCCTCTAAATAATAATCTATTTTTCTAAAGAGTTAATATAGGTAATTTATTTTTTTATTAATTAAATAGGTAATCTACTATTAAAGTAGGACCTGAATTTTTCAATTAGGATTTCGACTTTAGCCGGAGTTTCCACCTTTAGATCACCACAAAACCTTGGTAACATGATTAGAATTATTTCCTAACGGTGATATTTGGAGTCTGATTGATCTCCTACCCTCATGTCGTCCATTGTTGCGGCAGTGGCTGTGTTGTTATTTTCTTTTATTCGGCAACGAAGGATGACAAGAGGCCGATTTAATTCTACCATTACCACCAAGAAGTAATCTCAGTCAGGTCACCAAAGTTTGTTAGTGATCTAGCGAAGGAAACTTTGGCTAGAGCTTAGTCATCGCCTACTTTAATATGTCACAACAATGTATGTTAACTATTTAGATAATAAAAAGAAAAATTACGCAAACACTTTTAGAAAATTAGGATATTATTCCATGTGGCCTTAACCCAAAATTAAACTAATTAACCAAACAAGTACGAAAACTTATAGCAATAACCAAACAAATAATACTCCCTTCGTCCTAATATTATACTTCATGATACTATTTTTGTCTATCATAAAATCATTGTCCACTCATGGAAAAAGTATTGTCATTAATTGTTACTATTCTAACTCTACACATAAATAACTATCATTATTACATCTTTTACATATAAATGATGTATATATTAAATATAAGGCTAAAAACGATATTTTTATTAGTTAAACATTATATCAATTACAATATCTTAAATTATGTGCTTTGTAAGTGGATAACAATTTTGGAATGAATAGAGTAATTAATAAAGAACACTTTCACATTTTCATTTCTATGTAAGTTTTATAAATTGATTATCATCTTTCTTAATATGATTTTGTTTACACATACTGTTTTGTTTACACATATTGTTATTTCAGCAAAGAAAATGACATCCCAATATCATCTATTAAGTGAAAGTAATCTTGATTCGGATAGTTGGAGAATCAAGGTTCATGTGGTACGTTTGTGGTAACAACATGTGTATATGAAACCGTCCAAGCTTATAGCATTGAAATGGTTTTGATGGATGAGGATGTATGTATGTCGTTTTTTAGTTTTTGGAATATATAGCACAATCTTATGTACGTTTTTAGGTTGTTTTTACAAGTCTCACAGCAAATATGGAATCTGATATGTTCTCTGATGAATTGAAAATAATGGTAGGGGAATTGTATGTGTTTATGGTAAGCACTGAGAATATAATATTACCTATAACTACCATGTTTACACTGTTGGTAATGTAAGTAATGAGGCTAAATTGCTTGCAAACTTTCCTCTTGTGGTGGAATTATTGAAGGTATTCTATACTTTTACTCATGTTTATTTAACAATGAAAGATACATAAAGAGTAAGTAGATTCATGAAGCTTAGTTTATTTCTTACCTAATTTGAATGTAGGAAGATGGTTCAAATGATCAAGTTGAAAATGATTGGTGGAAGTGGGACTCCTGAGGTTAGATCCAAAACAATAACAATAAGCTCATCTAGAGAACATCGTAATAGTAATGAAGGAAATGGTGATGTTGAAGGATCTGCTGCTGTTAAGAAAGAAACTTGTGTTTCCCAAGAAAGAAAAAAGATGAATAATATGGCATGACTATTGTTTTTATATGTGTCCTCCATTTTTATGTTTTAGGAAATAACTACCTTTATTATCGTTGGTAGTAGTTCCCAAATACTATTCCATTTAACCATTTGATGATTAGGATTGGCCGACTATTATGCTAGAGGCAGTTGCAACACATGATCTTTGGGTTTGGCATGCATCCTTTGGTGTTGTCGGGTCCGTAACGACCTCAATGTGCTTAACATGTCGTCATTATTTGACAGTGTAAACAAGGGGAAAGGACCATAGTGTCCCTTTCAAGCAAACGGAGTACAATACAAAAACAACTACTATCTTGCAGATGAGATATACCTTGAATGAGCTACTTATGTTAAAACATTCACATACCCTATTAATCAGATACGATTAAGGTTTAAAGCCGTGCAAGAAGCGGTAAGCAGGGATGTGGAATGTTGTTTTGGCATGCTAAAACAATGTTGGCACAAAATACAAAACCTGGCAAGATCGTGATGACACCCGAATAAAATACGTAAAAGTAATATACACTTACATTATATTACACAATATGATATTGAAAGATGAAGATAACACAATTTATGGTTTTAATAAAATCGTTAATCGAGTTCATAAGAAAAAAATGCTAATCAAACTATTGTTGTGTACACATATTTTTCTTTTACAATAAACGTTTAATTAAAAAGCAATCCATGATTGAAGGAGTAATCATTAAGTCAATATTGACTGCATTTATTACTTTTGTTAGATATATCTTGAGGATGCATGGGCATATATGCATGGAAAAAGAGTAGGTTGTGATATATATCAAGTTGCATAAGATGAATGAAACAGTTGGCTCATCACTTGCAAACAAGTAGCTAGCATGAGAATTGCTTTTCTGACCCGGTTCATGTGTCTTTCTGCAACTTAGCATGCATGCATATATATATGAATAAATCTCCCTGCTTTTCGTTCCAACTTGGCTATCGAATCATGACTTAATTATTATTTTTCTTTTATTTTTTGAATAGTTGCTTGTTTCCTTTGTACGTTAATTGTAATAGTTTTCAAGCAGAACTGAAAACACAAACATATATAGGCCGCTGGATTGACACTTTGAATTCCACATTTTTCACGACAAAAACCTAAAGTATGGTTTTATTATTGGAGATATTCGTATAATAACATTTTTTAATTTATAGATAAAAAGTATATGTTTGGACCAAGATACCCTTGATTCCTTGAACATATGGTTGAGAAAAAATGTTAGTACGTGAATTTGTAAGGGTAAAAAAAGTCAAAAATGTTGTATATAACAAAAAAGTGTTGTATACAAATGATACCTATTTTGTTATCTATATATTCATTTATTTATACTATGCTATAAGATATTTTACATTCTTTTCTTAAAAATTTAAAACAATTTTAATTATAAGTAATACATTTTTTTATGCAAATAATATAAACAATTTAAAACTATTTTAATTATAACTATCGCTAATAATTTTTTACACGATTCGAAAACCCGACATGAACTGCACCAAACTAAGTTGGACGGCGGACCGAAAATGTGTGGGTTAAGTCTAGGCCAACCCGATAGGCTTAAATTTGATATGTTTAACCCGATTTACTCTAATAATAATAATTAATAAATATCTAAAATCTTAAAAAAATAAAACAAATATGAACATTACCCAATGGGTTGGGGGTTTTCCCTTAAGGGTTTCCTCGCAAGAGATTAGGGGATCAAATCCTGCTGCATGCAGTGGGTTGGGGGTTTTCCCTTAGGGGTTTCCTCCATTGAGTGAATGTGTGGTGCTCAAACCTTGGTTGAAGCCAAATAACGAAGGACGGTTGAAAACCCACCACCAAGCAATTCGAACCCACACTGGAGAGGCGGGGAAGTGTCCTCATTTGCTGATATATATATATATATATGAACATTAGATTTTGATACATTAGCAACGTGACAATGTCATATATTCATATGTTATCATCATGACTTAGTGACCATCAAATTAAACTTAATAAACAAGAACCATAATAAAATTAAACTCTAAACTCTAACAGGTATATAAAGTGATAAACCGTAGACTATATCTTTAAGCATTTATTTATTACGTTTATTTTTATTTTTTCTGTATCCATCCATCGAATATAGATATAATATATATAATATGTTTACAAAATGGAAAAATGATATATATAATATGTTTACAAAATGGAAAAATGATACATGCAGCTAATATCACCTAACTTAGGTGTTGTTACTCTCACATACTACTTAAATCATTAAAACGCCAAATGACTTTAGTACCCGTCATTTAAGTGGTATGTGAAAGCAACATCACCTAAGTTAGGTGATGTTAGCTGCATGTATCATTTTTCCTTACAAAATAAAATAAATGATATATATAGGAAAGTTATTATGAGAATAGATATTAGGGTGAGCATGGTTCGGTTTGGTGCGGTTTTGGCATAAAACCGAAACCAACCCGAAAATTTCGGTTTTTGAAAAACCAAAACCAAAAGCGTTTGATTTTTGAGTGGTTCGGTTTTCGGTTTGGTTTTCGGTTTTACAGTTTTCTGTTTAACCGTCAAGATTTAAAGACGTGCAATGATCATTGTAAGGTTATTAAATTATATAGGATTGAAGTTATATTAAATACATCAAGATGTGTGTCATCTAATTCAAACTATATACATTACAATTGATACAAGCAAAATGTCTGTCAAATGTTTGAACCTTAAATCCAAAGTTGAAACAAATTAAAACTCAAAGCAAACATGTATTATCAAAACTGAAAACCGAGATAAACAACCAACTTGAGATTAACTACATGCAACTTATAAATCTAGAACCCAAATATCGAGATAAACAACTAGATATGGATTATTGTAGTAAACTATAAATGGATAAAATCGAGATGAAGTGAACTTGTAGACTCAAAATGAAGTGATATTTACAACACTGCTCCTTGGAATGGTTCGGTTCGGTTTTTTCGGTTTTTAAAATTTCAAAAACCAAAACCAAACCGAAAAGTCGGTTTTTGAGATTTTCAAAACCAAAACCGTCGGTTGCTATATTGGTTCGGTTTTTTCGGTTTGGTTTTCTCAGGTTTTTTGGTTTTTGGTTCGGTTTCGGTTTTTCATGCTCACCCCTAATAGATATTAGGCAAGGATGGAATAACAAATCAGACATCAATTATATATTGATCTAATAGATCTAACGGTCGTAATTCACTTATCACAATTCATAGTTATCACAATTTATTATTATGTAATAAATAAAATAAATGACTAAATTTAGATTATTCAATCAAATTAAATAAATGATAAAATGAATCATTCTGCCATAAATATATATTATCATTTAAAACTCGAATCAAAGTGAAAATGTGATATGTACATACACCGTACACATAACATCACTTTCTCACTTTCTCCTTTTATATATACACACGTACATTTCCCATCGTAATAATACAGAGGATGAAGGATATGAAAGAAAGAAAGTAGAAAGTGATGTTACGTACGGTGTATGTCCATATTACATTTCCACCGAATTCAAGTTTTTTATGTTTCATTTAACAATTCAAGGTTTTGTTTTCTTCTTAGTGGCTGTCAAGTCGCGACATATATATTACACTGTACACACCCTCTTTCCTCCCTTATTTTCCGTATTTTTATTCTTTACTTTATTATTAATTAATTATTATGTTATAAATTATAAATATATACACCCATTCTCTCTCTGTACATATATTCTGTCATCCTATAATTACTTTTTCCTTCTGATCAAATTGTGATGTTTGTAATTTTAATGCTATGTTATGACATATCATTATATAATTTATCAAGTAATTAATACGCAATGTCAATCCTTATATTTAAAGAAGAAAAAAGTTACAAGAAATTAGTGGTAACTCGATTCTTATGACTAGTTGAAAATGGGGATAAAGTGATATTATAATGTTACGAACAAGTTCTGTAATGCCCGTGTGTTGCGATGGAATCGACGTAAATTATATGTTAGTTTTTTACTTGTCTTCATTTTTTATAAAAATTATGCCACTTAATAGTAATTAACTTTAATATTATTGTATTCATATTGTATATACATTATGTCACATAATAGTAACAAACTTTAAAATTATTACGTTTTAACTATTTAATAAATTGTTAAAAAATCTTCTTTAATAACTCCCTATCGATCTTGACAACAGTTAGAAGAAAACTTGATCCGCAATGTGTTTATAAAATAAGTTTATAAATATTCAAATGAAATGTAAATCTAAAACTCACATATAAAAGAATTAAGGTTAATAATTATTTTCGTTGCATAAATATGTTATTTTACTACTATTTCTTAATTTAAATATATCGATAATGAATGTGGGGACATAACTTTAAGTTTTTAAATTTCAACATATATTTTAGAGTTGTGTTCAAAGTCTATATAAAAACATAGTCCTGAAATTTTAATATTCAATCACATGTGATTCAGTATACAATCATATATTAATTATGAAAATATCACTCCGTCTAAAAATTTAAAATTCAATCTGAATCATTGATGAGGCTGATACAAAGGCTAAAATTAATCTCTCAGAACTATGCATTAAGTATAAACTATATTGAACATTTCTCATATATTTTATTGTTCTAAGTTATTTTGACATAAATTATCAAATAAATTTTATTCAAAATTTAAATGAAAAGTGAGCATGAAATTAAATAAGATAACAATAAAAAAGAAATAAAACAAAAATTACAACCCATGGCTCTTTGTTTGGTGGTGTTAAAATTCAATCTGTATCATTGATGAGGCTGATAAAAAGGCTAAAATTAGTCTCTCAGGACTATGCATTAAATATGAACAATATTGAATATTTCTCATATATTTTATTCTAAGTTATTTTGACATAAATTATCAAATAAATTTTATTCAAAATTTAAATGAAAAGTGAGCATGAAATTAAATAAGATAACAATAAAAAAGAAATAAAATTAAAATTTAAACCAATGGCTCTTTGCTTGGTGGTGTTAATAAATTAAATATTATTTAAAGCCTATTATCTTATGAGATGTCAATTTATCATGTTTTATTAGCATATTTACTAAACTATATTTGAATATCTTATGATAAAATACCCTTTTACTTCATCAATTGATAAGTATAGTAATACGAGTTAGAAGGTAAAAAATGTATACTCGTTTTAGTTTATTCAATAACATATTGTTTAGAGCGGAGGTCAATATTTATATTATCTTAAAATAAATTCGTAATACCTATTATCTATCTTAATTAAAATCTGTTGGTTCCTATGGAATCGTGCACGGGTCGGTTTTGGATCCTCCTAATTGGGTCGCAGGGGTCGGGTTTGGATCCTCCTAATTGGGCCGGGTCCGGTTTTGATGCTCATAATTTGGTCGGGTCGTTTTTTATTTTCTTGCTATTTGTTATTAGTTTTGTTTGACTGGTCTTTTTTGTTCTGACGAAAGCTGTTTGAAGGAAGCTGTTGGTGTTAGTTTTCTTCTTGCATGGCTTTGGTTGAAGGACTTTGTTGCTGACTTCTCCTTCTTGGTTTGAATTGAGAGGTATTTTGTTGTTCTTTGTTGTTTTTTTGTTTAGGCCTCTTGCATTACTGTTCTTCGTTTTGTTTCTGTGTTGTTTTTGTTTGTTGTTGATGGGTGTTGGTTGGTTTCTCTTGCATGCACCGCCATGGACGGCTACTGTCACCGTCGTGGGTCACCACGGCGACAACCGCCGACAGAAACCGCCACCGTCAAGTGACGGTGTTAGCCACCGGAAAGGCTGTCTGTGTGGCGCCGACGTTCATGTCGGTTTATAAAATCAAGTTTGAGTTTGAAAGATTTGTGTTTTAAAGATTACGGTATCAGAGCCGAGGGTTCAACACTAGGCTTTCATCATTTACCAAAAAACAAAATCCCACAGAAGAACAGATAACCGGAAATTTTGTTTTGAAGATTACGGTATCAGAGCCGAGGGTTCAACACTAGGCTTTCATCATTTACCAAAAAACAAAAACCCACAGAAGAACAGATAACCGGAAATTTAACCGGAGAAATTCGAAAAAGAAAGAACCACCATCAAATCATCATTTGGGGTTCGTTCAACGGATACTAGCGGCGGCCGAAGATTTCTACCACCGCGGCACCCAAAGTCAGAAAAGTACTTACCAGAAAGGAGAAACGCCCACGAAGAAAAAGAATATCGATGGTTAGTCGATAGCGGCGAAAGAGGACAAAGCCTCCAGCCTTGGCATACCGCCGGCCAGAAATCAAAGAAGAAGCACCATGGGAGTTTAATTTTTCTGGGTTGAAGTAAACGAAGAAGAAAGAGAAGAACCCTTGAGTTTCTTTTGTGGGAAAACACATCGAAAGAGACAACAATCAGGGGAAGCGTTTTAATTCCCCAAGAAACCCTCTATTTCTATATTGAATTTTTAATTAAAATTTTTAGATTTAAAGTTTTTAGTTTTATGGGTTACGTAAAGTTTTTAGTCTATTTAGTTTAATTAAAGCATTTGTTTTTGAGTTTTAAATTAAAGATAATTAAAGTTTTTTTTACCTTTGTTTTTGGGGAAAGTTTGTCAAGGAGGTTTGGTTGCCTTTAATATTATAAATTGTCTTATTTTAAGAAATGTTATAAAGTTATTTTTTGTCATATTTTTGGAAGCATTAAAATATTATACATTGACATATATATACACACATTTAAATACTTAATATTTAGCTATACTAAAGTTACGTTACTATTCAGTAATCATCTAACATATATAAAAGACTAATTTAAAAAAATGTTATATTATGTGTACCCTTATTTAATAAAAGATTTAATCTTAGTCATTAATTTTTTTTAATCTAAAATTTTGATTTTGATTTTTTAGAATCAAGCTAATATGAATTAAATATAGATAATCCTTAATTAAATCAATGATAAATGTAAAATGTTATAAACAATGAAACAATCGTAAATGTCCATAGAATTTAATAACTTATAAATTATTTCAAAATCGTACTTCTTTCTTTATCATTTTTCATATAAATATTTATAATGAATATTTTTGAATGAAGTAATTGTAAGCTTTTTTAAGATTTGCACATGAGCACTTTCCAGAAATTTATTATGATGTAGAAACTATTTTGGTTTTAATTTTGATGGGTGGGTATAATTATTTCGATTTTCAATTGCATTTTCGGGTGACTAAAGTGTTCCTCTCACGATGAAATTGAGGATTCAAGACTTAGGTAAAAATTTCCTTGTAGAGTCTTTTTATTGAATTATTTGACGAGTGTGTATATAATTATATACCCATATGGTATTTAGTATTTACTAAACATACCCTTTACTATGATTGATATCAATAGCAATATTAAACTAGAGTAAAATATAAATAGACACATCTTTAAGTTCTAATAGTTTCCGTCTATAATTTGCCAGATCATCCACCACTTGCATATGTAACACCGGGTTTCACGAGCTTAAAATTAGCGCCAATTTAAACTTTTTAAACACGATTAATCAAAAGATCGCAGCGGAATTAAACCACTGATTACAAAATATTAGTATTGATACCGGACTTGATGAGAAACATATCAAAATACATCAAGTCCCAAGACAACCAGTGTTACCAACTAAACACCGACCACCGAAACATGAAAATTAACTACAAGCGTTCCCAAAAGATATGTACAGAAATACCCACAAGTGTACCCAGCTCGCCAGACCCATAATCACTAACCTGCAAAAAGGGAAATTCATACACCGGTTAGCTACACTAGCTAGTTTATCTTAAAAAGTGTTATCTACAAAATCTATACATTTATCTAAGCCGAATGCTCAAAGGGTGATAATCCATACATCTTAGTCCAAGGATCTTAAACACCTTCTTTTTTTTTTTTTTGAAAAACAGGATCTTAAACACCTTAGTCTATATTTTTATTACATTTGATTGGTTATGTGCTATACTTTTTATATTTCCTTAATGATTATAATATTATTTAAATA
Organism: Pulicaria dysenterica; assembly: GCA_947179395.2. Taxonomy (NCBI): domain Eukaryota; kingdom Viridiplantae; phylum Streptophyta; class Magnoliopsida; order Asterales; family Asteraceae; genus Pulicaria; species Pulicaria dysenterica. The sequence continues at coordinate 70,742,654 of OX359288.1, read as the reverse complement.
TAAAAATAGGTATTTGAAATCATAGACTATGATGCATATCTAAACACCCATACTCAAATTATTTACTCATTTCTATCTATTTTTCAACAATCTCTATCATTTTACATCGTTTTTACATGACTTTTTTCACATGTAAAAACTAAAAATTCAAATAAGCCAAATCTTCTAATGAATTTAATGAGTTCTTGATGAATCACAAAGACTCATTTTTTAATAGCACAAAGACACATCTATTGTATTAGCATAATTACGATCATCGTTCTAAATAACATAAGGTGTGACGTAAGACGAGGTCAAGACTCAAGCTTTAAGAGCTATGGTGAAGACATAGCGTTTTTAAGACGTGACTTAAGACGATAATTTTGTATGTATTTTATAACTACATATATCCAATATATCATTATTAATATACAAACTATACAAAGTTGCATAAATGAGGAGCAAAAATAACATATACAAATTACCAGTTAAAAATTTATAGAAGTTCAATACATACAATGTCAAAATGTAAAAAAAAAATTCCAATTTAAAAAAAAAATTCTTCACGTCACGCCTTAAAAACTCGTTATTTGGCGTGTAAAGAAACGCCTTAGCAAACGTTGGCGTACGTCACGCCTAGGGCTATTTTTTAACGGCAGAGTTACGACCCAAGTCTTAAGACGCCATAACACGCCTTTTGTAACACTTGATTACTATTGAATTTTGTATTTATATACAGGTACTTGTCATAGTGAAATATCAACAAAAAGAATTAACCATGTAGCATTTATCACTTGAAAGTTAAAACTAAAAGTGAACCGAAGCGGTTTATGTGATCCAAGCGTAATGGGTGATCACCTAAGTAATGGACACTTAACAACAAAGTGACTATCAACACATGAGTTAATTAATTTTCTTTTTTCTTTCTATAAAATCAATATAAATTAAATTTTGGTATAATAATATCATTTATAGAAGTTCAATATACATGATCGCGAAAAGGATAAAAACAACTTACGATTTTCTAAACAATGATATTTTACGCATTATGTCTAAAGAAACTCGTCATTTAACGAGTAAAGATGTGTCTTGGTAAGCTTTGACGTGTGTCACGTCTGAAACTCAACGTCTCAACCTAAGGCCATTTATTAACGATGGATTCACGCATCACACCTTGTCATTGCCATAACGCGCCTTTTAAAATGATACTCTCTAGTAAATAGTTGATACAAATGTTAAAATTCCAACTCTGAAATTTTCAACAATAAATGTGTCGTACGTGTAGCAATTATTGGTAAGAAGAAAGGAAAACTTAAGAGAGAAAGAGGAAGGAAGGTGGAAAATGCATGAATGTTTACTAATTAAATTATAATAACATATTAAGAAAAATGATTGGTCGATTAAATAAATTAAACCAAAGTCTTCGCCTCCAGTTTGTTGTTAGAGGGACGACAGCTTTTTATTCATTGTTTTCACACCAAATTTTTGTTAAAATATTTTATTAGTATTAATTTAATAATTTATACATATATTTAGTAGAAAAGAAATAGCAACACAAGGGTAGTTTCGTCATTCGTGTGTCAAGGTGGCCCTGGCCCGCGTACAGCCGTGTACCCGACACGCTCCCCAGCCCTACCGTCTCTTTCACCCACTGTTTTCCCCCCTTTTCGCTAACATTTCTAAGGAAACGTAACGCGTATCATAATATAATTTATAACCAAAACATAATTTATGTTTTTAATAATTTAATCAAAATCCCACCTCTTTTCTTCTACACCTCCACATATATATAAACACATCCTCCCTTTTCCATCATCTCATCAACACCACACTCTCCAACAATAACAATAACAACAACGATAACAGTAACAACACAGATACTGCTTTCTTTGTAACCGGAACAATGCAGATAATGCAAAAGAGATCGAAGTCAGACGTGAGCCGAAGAGCATGGCAGATACTTCGGTTGGCCTTGTTATGGGCTAGAAAAGGTGGAGTCTTTGTTTTCAAGAAAAGGCTTATGATGGACCTATCTCATTATGTCAAGAGCCTTGGTCGGGCTAAAAAGGGCAATGGTGCACTCCACTATGGTGACCGTCAGCTCTCGTTTGACGCCACCCCGATTATCCATGTTCGGATGCATCGACCCAACTCGATGCGTTTCCGCTTGCCTCATATTCCTTGTATCAATCCACATGTCGACTGTTCTGATATCTTTGACTTTGATGATCAGAGTGATCGATACTCGTGTTGTGAAGCGAGAAAGAGTTTCTTGATTGGGAATGGGGATGAATATGATGAAGAAGATGATGAGTATGATGATCAAACGTGTGAGGAACAAGAGACTGGAATCGATCTTAAGGCTGAACAGTTTATAGCCAACTTTTATGAGCAGCTTAAGCTTCAAAGGCAACAAAACACAAGAAGAAGATGCAGCGATTAATGGCATTGCCTATTCCGCCTTCACAATTTTGGGACTCTATTCTATTGCTACATTATGTTTTTTATATTTATATATATTTTTCACAAAGGGCGTTGCGGGATTGCTGTAAATACCGTAGGGTTCAACCCATATATAATAAAAGGCTTATCTATTATGATATTTATCCGTCTTAAAGAAACAGTATTTTTTTTAAACGTCGTGCTTAGGTAACATATGAATGCTTCATCAGCTTGTACATTAGCTTCAAGGATGTTATATGTAAAATAATCGATTTACTCGTAAAAAAATCATAACAGAAAGAGAAGAGGCAAAAAAAGGAAGCCCTTTTTATGAAAAAAACAAACACTTTACGTGTTACATTGCTTCATGATCCAAGTTGGAAAGTGTTGCGTAGTTGTTCATCAAAGCAATTATCAATAACAATAAACAGCCAGCCACTCAAATGAATAATCTACTCTTTTATGGAAGAATATCATACAGTCTGATCATTGTCACTGTTGTATTTGCATATTAGAGAAGGCGGAGTAGATGCATAGAGGAGGCTCGTGATGCTCTATCATGCTCGTTATCCTACTCTCCCCTCGTCATCCCTATCACGACCCGCGACAGGGTCTTTTCTTCAACCGTTATTGTTATCTTTAGCAGAGATGGCAATTAAATAGAAATAGGTCCAATGATTGACATTAATTACTGCGTGTATCTAGTGATAGATCAGCAATGATTACATGACAATTAGTGATGACAGTCATTACTATGTGTGCTTTTAGACAAGAGAGCAACGGCACACAACATAGCATGGTTGTTTAAGGGAGGCCCCAACATGCCTTTTCAAAACTGTTTTTTACCACAGGAAAACATAGATAATCACTGTTTTCAAATAGTGGGGCTATTTGTATTCCTTTCTTTTTTTCTGAGAGTATAAATGCTCTCTTGTATTGTATTGATCTAAATCAATTCTTATATGCAAATAGCAAACATTTGAGTCATTAAACCTTGCAACATCACTCACAATTGACAACTTTAGTTATGTATTAATATCTCTTTGTAATAAACATATTGCAATCATGTTGAACCAAACTTGTCCTTGCCAAGTAGAATGCCAAACAACTTTTTTTGGATTTGAAAGTTAAAACAAAGTACCATGTTCTATTCTAAGCCATACTTCACTAAAAGTAACCAACAAAGAAGCCTATTCAAATTCCTGCCTTAAAATATTGCTGCATGCCTCCATGTATCCCTGTTCATTGTATCTATGCAGGTTCCACTTCCAGCACCTAATGTTTCAAGATTCCCTAAAAAACTTTTTCCCCATATGCCAACAAAACACATGTAAGCATCGTCTAATAAGAACGGCTAATTAAGAGCTGTCACTTGTTAAAAAACTATTATGCACCTGCCATCAAAAAGAGTTTGAGAATTAGATAGATCCGTTCTGATGTGTCTTCACATATGCTTCCAACTGCCCGGTTGCTGCTAGTATAAGACCTGCAGTTTAAATCTATAGTTTCAGTTTCGCACACAAAAGGCTTCTTTAAAACCTCTAGGGTATATGCTAATATCCATCTTATTAGCGGATCAAAATTAAGCAAGGCATACTAAATAGCGATAAAACAACGGAGTACGAAAAACTCCATAAGTTTGTGTGAAAGCAGAAAGAATCATTTTATATCCTCTTGCCAAGAAATTTAATGATAAATATTCAGAAATGTCTGCTGATACCTAGAAATAGTGCTGAAGGCTTTCCAGGCCGCGATTTATATTCAGGATGAAACTGTACCCCCACATAGAATGGATGGCTTGGAAGTTCTAAAATCTGCATGTCACAAGTAGAATACATTAGCAGATTCTAACAATGATAACTATTATATTTAAGAATAACAATTTTAACAAAAGTCCATACTGTCTACATAGATGATGCAACTTTTACATGTGAAATATTAAACATGAATCAATCTATGAAGAAATAAGTAAATGTATTACAGTATAAGAACTCCCAGTTTAGGAAAGATAGGTGCATCTCATAACAAAATTGAATATCATAATGTCATTTCCCAAATATGTATTTTTAGCTTGGAGTTTCTGATTAAAAAAAGGACCATCAGAGTCAAGTATGGAGATATCCACAATTAGAATCACTTCAAATTATGGAACAGCATGAATACTATTAAGGGTAAAATGTGTTATCACCAGATAGAACCCTGGATACATAATACATTACATGTTTGAAAGGGCTAAATATATAAAAACAATAAATTAACCTAATATTAATACTCTTATACACAACTCATTTCATATTCATGACAATCAAGGGTATAAGTACGGGAAAAATGAAGCGACCGTTAGACCATCATAAAACAATTACACAAACCTCCATTCGTAGACCACTTTCATCCTTCCCAACAAATTTTAAGCCCGTTTTTTCTAAATCTCCAACAACTTCAGGATTCACCTATACGAGAGTCAAAAATGGTCTCAAACATGTGATTTTTATAATGATGAACAAATTTCCTTTATAATGACTAACCTCATAACGATGTCGATGTCGCTCATCCACATACTCTGGATTGACATACCTGCAAAAGATTGGAGTTAAATATATATAAATAAACAAGAACCTGATAACCAAAAAGAAGAATGGATATTCCATATACATGATAATCTGTATAATTTTAATAGCTAGGATTAGAATCTCATACAGTTTTGCAGTGATACAATCAGAGGTCTGCAGTAAAGTTCTTCTAGAACCAAGTCTCATTGTGTTTCCCATGTGTGTTCTTGAACCCTAAACATAAATGCATAAAAATACAGCTTGATAATATCCCGCAGACAACCCAAAACAAATGGTCGAAGAGTCATAAGAAATTATAAGTACCTCTGGCATGAATATTACAACAGGATTGGGTGCATGCTCATCAAATTCAGTACTATTTGCACCCTTCCAGCCCAAGATCTAGATGAATTGGTTACATTAAGATTAAGAATATATAATATTGAAGTTAAGTCAGGAGACACGTGGATGAAAATAGACACAATCATTGTACATAGTTATCGAGAAAAAACTTACAGATCTAGAAATCTCAATAACAGATATCTGCATGCCTAAGCAAATGCCAAGGTATGGAACTTTATTCTCTCGGGCATATTTGGCAGCTAGTATCATTCCCTTCACACCACGATCACCGAATCCACCAGGAACCAAAACACATGCTGAATTCTGAACACATTAACATTTAGTCTCGTATAATAAAAACGTGTATTGATTATAATACCACCACATACAAACTGAGATAAGTTCTATACAGACCAAATGATAATTAATATGCAGAATGCATGATAGATATTCAAAACACAGAGTTGGTTGATGTATGTTACATACCTTTAGTGTCTCCCAGGCTTTTGTATGAGCTTCTGGAGTCTGCAAAAAAAATTAGATTAAAAAACAAGTAAAGACCTTGATTAATATGGATTAAAATATTAAATAATAGAATCTAGAACTAGTCGGATGGAAATATAAGGGCTCCATACCGATTTGGCACTTTCATCTTCAAGATCGGAAGCTGCAATCCATTCAATGGAAGGTTTTAATGAACATGCAATGCAGGCATGAAGAAGGGCCTGCATTACAAATTCAACTCGATAAACCAATGATCTATATATTTAAGTTCAAGGCACTACATTTCATAAACAACATAATATGCTTAGTTTGAAAATACGCTTAAGATCAAAATACACTAACCGTACCTTAACAACAGACAAATAGGAGTCTGTTAGGCCAACATATTTCCCCACCATTGCAATCTTGACCTGCAGATAATATATTTCTTCAGATTCTAAATATAAGGCTGTAAGGGAAGAGAAAGTTGAGGATTATACTAACAGAATTGGTGAGGTTGTCAAACGTTTCTGCCCTCGTGGTCCACTCTTGTAGATTTGGAGGTTTAGCTTCACTGTAACACACAAGTTATTATCAGATTTCCCGCACCCTTTATGTGTACAAAATTCTACACATACCAACGTAATCAATAGACTTTTTAGAGGCTGTAAATGATCAAAAATTTATTCGCTCAAAGCATGTGCTCTACTGGTAAGCATGACCAGAACATATTTCATAGGGTAAAAGAATGGAATGTGAATATGTACGTATATAAGCTCACCTAAGTAGTGCTAGCTGTCTCAGAATTGCCTCATGAGCATTTTGGTTCTGCAATGAAATCGATTGGAAATTTACAGATGATATGAAAATTCTATAAAAAATATTAAAGACAACATACCCGAAGTAAAAGAGGAACGTGCCAAATGTTTGGTACATCATGTATATTGAGTATGTTAGCAGCCTGTTTACAAAACAAATGAGGAAATATAAAAAAACACAAACGAGCAACTATAGCCTATAAATAAGATTACAAAACAGTGTGAACCATCAACTTACAGGTACATGGCAAAATTGTGAGAGTTTCTGCTTTGTGTTTTCTAACAATGGCTGCAAGGTAATCATGGCAGCTAGATTCTTAATTACATACAACATCCATAAGATAAAAGAAGAGAATGGGCAAAAAGGAGAAATATTTCTAAAAACTTAAAGTTATCTTTAAATATGCTTATATCAAATAAGAGTGATAGTCAACCTTGTTGGTATACAGTGAGGAGTCAAAAGAACAGCATACCTGAGCAGAGCGACATGCTAAAAAGTGAGGCGTCAGGCCTAATGCTCGCAGTTCCCGAACACTGTGTTGTGTAGGCTTCGTTTTCTGAGAAAACAAGCATCAAATTAAACTATAACTTGTAGTGGACTAGTGGCTAATCATAAGAATTACAAAATTTCTCAAACATAAAAAAGAAGCTAAATCAATACCGAAGCCATTTAATTACAAAAATTAAACTATTACCTGTTCCCCAACAACACCAAGGACAGGTACAAGACTAACATGAATGAGGCAGAAATTATCAGGTCCTGTAGGGAAAGAAAAGAAAAAAAGAAGCATAATCAACTATAAAAACTGCACATAAACAGAACAGTAAGATAACAGCTCACACATTAACTTCGAGAGCAAAAAAACTTGTACTTAAAAATTTATAACAATTTTCAGATAAAAAAGCAAAAAGATTAAGGTCATTTCTCTATGAACATATCAAGATTCATATTAGTATATTTACCTGCTGAGAAAAATAATTGCCGCAAAGCCTCTATGAAGGGCATAGACTCAATGTCACCTAAGAAGGATTGCAAAAGGTATTAAACAATCACTAAACTTCAACAAAAATGCGGAAGAAGTTATGTTACATCAAGAAGTAGTACCAACTGTCCCTCCTAATTCTATCACACACACATCTGCTGCGCCCTCTTTGCCATCCACAGGAATAGCAGAAACCGACTCGATCCAATCCTTAATAGCATCTGTTATGTGTGGGACTACCTACAAGACGCTCAAACATGCAGTGCAGGAGTAAGTACCAGTTTCTCCCTGCATTTAAAAGAAATAATTCAATTTATGCATGTATACTTGCCTGAACAGTCTTTCCAAGATAATCTCCTTTTCGTTCCTTTTCAAGTACAGACTAAAAACACCAAAACATATCACTGAATCAGTAGTCTCTTCACTGGAAATCCAAAACTATACAATCATATAAAATATTAATTTTGGCACCTGATAGATCTTTCCGGTGGTTATGTTGTTATCCCTGGTAAGCCTCACATCTAAGAACCGTTCATAGTTTCCAAGATCTAGATCCACCTATATAGAAAGATAAATCATTTATGAACAGTTTTTTTTCTACAAAACTAGTCATAAGATATATACACTACTTATACAACAACTTAGCCCCCTTTTAAAGGTGAGAAAATAGCACCTCTCCACCATCATCAAGAACAAACACCTCTCCGTGTTCAAATGGGGACATAGTACCGGCATCTGTGTTCAGGTATGGATCTGCAACGAATAATAACCAAAACAGAATCTTAGTAACATGAAAAGCACCATAAATTTAGTGACTAATTGATATACAAGCTCCACTTTATAAGCATCTAAATTCAGATTAATAGGTGGCAAAAAAGTAAGGGGCAGGGGTGGAGTGATGAAGATAAACTCTGTGTACAGAATGAGAAATCAAAGTCACAATGCCAAGAATTGCAACATGCATGAGCAAACCAAACAGGAAGGCTGCTCTTTTCTAGCAGATTAGCAGACCTGAACTTCAAAGATTCGAAATTGATATGGGTTTTCTCACAAACTCAATACAATCACTGTTACGGTTTAATGCAGTTAACAATTTTCTCAGAAAGATGGAAAACGCATATCGATTTTGAAGATGACGAGCGAATTCTAATTGTTTTTGTTAAAAAAATCTCTCTTCTTTATGGAACGAAAAGAGTGTCAACAAATGAACCATAACTGACTAAAGGTTCTGTAAGAATACAAACAGATCAAACAGGAGGAAGTAAAAATTAAGTTCGGAAGCTAATTGAGGCGCATCACAACTGATCAAACGAATCAATCGAAAAAACACTAATGAAGGGTTTTGCTTCGCAAACACAAACCGATTTTGATCGAAGTAACACGAAGGCCACAAGCCTTGAGGACGACGCCAATGCTACTGGCGGTGACGCCCTTGCCGAGACCGCTAACCACCCCTCCGGTCACCAAGACGTACTTCATTTTTCTTTCTAAGTTTGGGTTGTCTGCCAAGTGTTTGCGAAAATGTCCCACACGTAAAACAGAGAACAAAATGGAGGGCTTAACTGAGAAGAAGAAGATGCAAGTACTTAAGGCAGCGCAGGGAACAATTAAGCCCTGGGTGGAGTGGATTTTAGGCCGAATATGGAATCAAACATATAAAAGGACTACTTTCTATAAACATGAATTAAAGATTTGTAAAAGGGGTTTTTGATGGAATATCGGAACCCTCTTTCTTTCTGCATCAATTTCACTTTCTAAAGTCTATATCCCACTTGCATTATAAAAAAGTCAAATAATTTTATACGCTTTTATGATCATCTAATGTTAATCCATGGATTAACATGTCTGTGATAAGATGGTTGAATTTTCAAACCATATGTACAACACTGAATATATGAGTCATACTTATTATCTTATTTCATCATAAAAAAAAGTTTAAAAGCATTGGTAGTTACTTTTATTTTTTATTTTTTGAATTACAAAATGCCCGTTAAAAAGGAGTTTTAGCTTGGCTGTCACCCTTACTCAGAGGGTTAATCTTCTTTATTTAAAACACATCTAGCAAGTTGCTAGAATCAAGTTACAATAGTACAAAAAGCAATAAAACAGAAATTACATATATCGCCTAGTTAAAAACGTCAAACACGTGACGACAGAAAATAACACAAATTTGTCCGTGTTTTGCTGAATCCATGCACCCCGATCGTTGGTTAAACAAGAAGAATAATAACACTTATATTTGGCTAAACATCATACCATCATTTTGTTGACTAGAAGAAGAAAAAACCTTACTAATTCTTGTCTTCCAAATTGTCCAAAAGTAAGTAAAAAAGAATTCCCATAAAAGCTCTCAGCTTGTTCTTCTTCAAATTTTTAACAATTTGTCCCACTAAAAAAGGAGAGGTTGTTGCCGAATGAAAGCGAGACTGATGCCCCACCAACAACAGATCTCCTTCAATATTTTGTTTGCCACCACGCATTCCTTAAACAAATGGTTTTCATCTTCCTCAAAAAAAATTGCAAAGGGGATATAGCAATGAAATAAGAGTAACACCGCGTTTTTCTTAATTCCGTTTTATATGCATTATTTTATGAAAATCCTCCATGCCACAAGATTAACTTTAGAAGGGACCCGACTATTCCACACAAAAGGAGAACTACCGGATGACTTGAGAAAGCAATCATCAAAAGCAACCCGTAGAGATGAAACCGAGTATATACCTGACATTTCTATATGCAATCGAACTGCGGTTCTATCCGAGGAGGATAGTTGCTCTTCCTGAAACCAACTTGCAATTGGAATATAAACCTTCTCAAGATCTTTATGAACCTTTAGAATATTCCGCCATACTCCCGGTATTTTCGCTAATTGTTTTTTTTTTTTCTCAAGCCCTCTCAAATACCATGAAGCGATTGAATTACCCATTTTCAAATAGACCCATTTTCATATTTAAACCTCCATCACCATTTCATAATTAAAGGTAAGTTTATAGTTATAAGACTACCTACTCCAAGTCCTCCTTTGTTTTCGGGCAATACGACTCTATCCCATTTAATCCACGCGATCTTCTTTGATTCCTCTTTGTTGTCCCAAAAGAAGTTCAACCTAATACTTTCCAGCTTTTTTAGTACAAGTTTAACCTAATCTTCTTTGATTCCTCTTTTCTTTCCCAAAAGAAGTTCAACCTATGATAGGTACTTTCATACTCATTTTATTGTTTATGAGTGTGGAAGCACTAGGATAGGTGTTGCTAGATCATGTATCATATCCCCTTTCAACATATACATATGCATTTTTCTTTACGACACCCATACCATCCAGCTCGAAGGCTTCGGATGTAGCTTTAGGTTGGTGAGGTTCAAGTAAACAACGCTACGCCCGTAACTCACCTCATCGGGTGACTCATTCGAGTCCCCAACCCAATTCAAATTCTATAAATACACTACTACACAATTTAAATCTTTCATCCCATAATCTATATATATATATATATCTATAACTCTCTTCTACTACAAAAATATATTTAGCTTTTACACAATATGGGTTCACCACAACCCGCTTCATCGACCGCATCATCATCATCCATATTAAAAGACAGGCTCATTGAGCAAGAATAGGAAATTTTTATGGTTAGTTCAAGAAGTGACAAACTTAATTTATGGTTGCACCACGGAATCATCAATGAGTAGGAACATAGAAAGATGTCATGTAGAAGAAAACGAGTGACTTATGTGGGACTAATTTGACGATAACCTTGTTACTATAGGGATATGTTAAAACGGCGGTTCTAGAAGAGTATCTGTATTTGAAACAAAAGTGGGATGCTAGAGGAAAAAATGTTTATCTCCCATACAAAAGTGTATTTTTGTTGTTCGGCAATTGGCGCAGGGAGTAACCTCCAACTCATTTGGCGAGTACTTGAGGATAAGAGAGAATATGTCATGGGATTGTCTACACAAACTCTACAGAGGTATTATTGACCTCTATAATAAAAAAATATTTACGCAAACCTACTTATAAATATTTACACAAACCTATACGTATGTTAATATTCAGCAATTATACACCGCGCATGAAGAAAAACATGAATTGCCTAGTTGCATGGCAAGGTTAGTTCATGAGAGGTGATCATGACACCCAATAATCATGCTAGAGACCTCGCATGATCTATGGATATGACATGTATACTTCGGTGTTGCGGGTTCCAACAATGACATCAAATTTCCTTAATAACCCACTTATTTTCAATGATGTTTATGTTGAAAAAAGCACCCCGAGTGTCTATTTGAGGTTAATGAAGTCACCTATATGCGCGGATATTATCTAGCGGATGAGATATATCCGGAGTAGGATACTTTTGTAAAATTATTTACGTGAGACACATGATGATAAACGAAAAAGTTCAAGTCCGGCCAAGAATTATGATACATTTTGTATGCATGTATCATATTACACAATATGATACTCACAAACGAAGACCATGCAATTTGTAGTTTTGATAAAAGTGACATTCTAGCGTATGATATCGAAACACAACTAAGTGAGGAAGCACGTGCGATAAATGTTCAAGAAAAAAATAGAAAAATCGAAATCCACTTGTTCACCATGTGTTCAACAGTGAACATAAACAATAGAAAAAAACCTAAATGGACAACGTACACCCGGAATAAAATTCACAATTGTTGAATAATAAACATTTAATAACAAAGATATTGATTTTATGTATATGATGTGCTCGTTTAGATGCGTACCGGATTTCACAACGGTACAAATGCACACGGCACTGCTGGGCAGAGAACCCATCACGTGTAGCAAGATGTGCTGGTAAGACCGATGATTTATATCGAACACGGGTAAGCGTAAAAGCTATGGCTACTCTTATTCCAAACTGCTGTCTAGTTAGATAGATAGGTGAGGATAAAACTAAACTAAATACTAGGCAAGAAAAATAAATAAAACAGGAAACAAAAGAAAGTGTCAAGTCACGAATCCTCCAAATCAATATTAATAGTAGCGTTAGCTAATCCGGTTATAAAATGAATGAAATTATTAAGATGATTTCTAAAGTTGATTCGGTACCAATCTTTTATCAGTACGAAACAATCTTAAGGTAACTCTGATTTAATCCCTGTATTATTAAAATACCGGTTAGATAAAACCTCGCTTCCCGGGTGTTATCCCGTTTTACTTAAAAGGTCAGTATTTATCTCCTAATGAAATAATAGACAGGATAATTACCATTGTCTGTCAACATCCGGTAAGAAGATATATATTTAGGTATTAAGATAATATATCAGTTCAACACCTCAAGTGGGTCTATGAGCAAATGTCCATGTATACACATACCAGACTTATACGTATCATACACCTCAAGTGGGTCCATGAGCAAATGCATATAAATATGAGTCTGTTTGTATATATATGTATAAAGATACAGATATCCTAAGCAAATGGTTTTTCAACATTTACATTGCCGAATATCCGCATGAAATGATAGTTTTATACAAAATAGCTAATTATAATGTTTCATTATTTCAGAAATACCAAGTCTTAAATAAAATCATCACAATATACTCCTACGCATAACAACTACATATTTATATCAATTCGGATTCATTGTAACGAAGCGAAAATAAAGGAAAGAGAATACCAGTTTGTATTATACAAGGTAGAAATACATTTGGACAGCATCCTGACTCGTACAAACTTGCTGGAACTCGTTTCCAAAGACAGAAAAACTACTACAGCTACAAAAACTACAAATCTACGCTACAAGCTACGTATTTACATGGATTAGAGGCGAGAAAACCTCCAGAGCAGCCCGAAGGCCCCCCTGGAGTCACCTGAACTCGCCTGGAGTGGTGTGTGTGGTTTCTGGAAGTGTATTGGAGTGTAAATTGGTGTCTTTGCCGAATGGGGCTTGGCTTCCTATTTATAGGCATGAGAGTGGATTTACGCGCCGCATAATGATCTATTTCCGCGGCGCGTAAAGATGCCTGACAAGATTCCCTGACAAGATTCGTTGACAGCTGCATTCTGTTGTAACAGAATTTGATTCTTCCGTGTCGCGTAATGAAGATAGGGTACGCGGCGCGTAATCTGCTTTTTCAGAAAATCTTCGTCTTTTGAGTGGTGTTTTCTCGTTTCGACGCGTTTTATCCATTTTTCCGTATTGTCTACCTGAAATAGCCTTGAATAAAATAAGAAAGCATTTAAAGCTCATTTTGGCTATATTTTATTTATTTAAAACAGATATTGGCAGATATCAGATATATATTTTATGTATATTTCTGCCAATATCAGTATACTTGTTCAAAAACCAAAAACGAAAAAATGAAAAAAATGTAATTTGTACACAACAGATTCGACACAAGAGGGGCCGATCGGTTTCTAGGTCAAGAGTATATGGGGGAGGTGGCGATGGGTGGTGTTCCTTGGCCTAATACTTGCAACGAATGGTGTTCCTTCCAAAATGGAAAAATCACGATTAGAAATTTTTAAAAAAAGTGTTACTAGAGAAGAGCGTGCAAAAGCACCCTTCAAAATCGTTAAAATTACAGACATTTATTGGTAAAAAATAATTAATCACTAAAATCTTTTCTATTTGCTAATTTAGTTGGCAATACGTCAATTTACCAAGAGATAAAATTTGTTGGTAATATTACTAACGATTTACCAATGAAAACTGAAAAATTTACTTTTTGGTGACTTAGGATTTGAAAATTCCATCAAAATTGGTGACGATTAGCAACATAATATTGAAATAATGTTGTTGGTAAAAACAATTTCATCAAAAATATATAAATCACCAACAACATTACTCGATAATATAAAAATATGGTAAGTCTTTTCTGTTAGTAATGCGGTTGAAAAACATCATATAATGCATGTTAGGAAAATTTTGTTGGTATTACAACTATTCTAGTAGTAAAGCGAACAAACTTAAAGGACATTGTAGATAGTGATGACAGTGGAAGCAATTGTGATGACGCAAGGGAGTGAAATGAGAAGGATGCTTCAATAGGTTATTGAGTTAACTCTAGCTAATTGCTGAAGATAGGTGGAGACAAGGAGATGGGAATAGGCAAGCTAAGTGTTGCTTTTGCTAAACATGGTGTGTTGTTTAGTAACTAATTAAGTGGACCACATGAATGCATTGATATTTTCTGTAAATACATTTTAAAGTGGACAATCAATAAGAGTGTGTTACATAATCTACTCTACAAAATCTAATTGTAAAATGTAAATGTTATATTAAGCATTCAACTACACTATATCTACCAATATTATAAAAACACCTTCTTCCTTCTTTTATTGACATATGTCCTCAAATAGTAATATACTATTACACTCTTTATTTGTTTTTTTTTTGTGTAGGCTCTCTTTTAATTTGTTATTTATTATATATACACTATTAATTTGTTATTTCTAAACAAACTTTCTTGTGTGTGTATATATATATATATATATATATATATAAAGCTAACAATCTTATATTTTTTTTATTAATTATTTAAACATGTATGCATATAACAATATACGTACAGGATGTGAGGATTGTATATATCATACGTCTTTAAGATCTTATTTACTTCTTTTTTTACGTTTATGATATTAATAATATCACTCTCTTTTAATTTATTATTTATTTATTATATATAATATATACACACTATTAATTTATTATTTCCAAACAAAACTTTTTTGTATATATATATATATATATATATATATATATATATATATATTATTAAAGCTAACAAATCTTATATCTTTTTTAATTAATTATTTAATCATATATTTATCTAACAACATACGTACAAGGTGTGAAGGTTGTATATATCATACGCCTTTAAGATCGTATATACCTTTATTTAAAGTTTGTAATATTAATAATATTTATTAAAATTTTAAGATATACAATTGTATTATATCATATTATTTTCTCGCTTAGTATCATAAAATCTCTTTAGCCAACTTATAAATATTTTTATGACATATTGTAGTACTTATTACCATAATATGTAACACATTATGGATAAAGTGTGTGTTGAAACAAAGGAAAATCATGAAAATGATGGAGAAATATGAGTTAAGCTAGGTCCTCTTAAGTTTTGTTAAACATGATCAATTATATGCTCTTATAAAAATAAGAGTAGATTTCTTATTTTAAATAAAAAATCCTTCCACTTTAAAAGTCATTTTATTCTGTTAGAGATCATAATTGGTTATTTTCACAAAAAATTGTTATGATATCAATAAGAGAAAGAGACATCATTTTTTACTACAAGCTTTGAAGAATAGGAAATAAGCATGAGATATGTATCATCATTCAAATGTATTATACTAAAACTTTTACTATAAATATACTCTTATCAATAATAATTACTTGCTTGGAAAAGACAACCATATAACTACGATGTCAAAAACAACCATATAAAATTGATATATTTTAAGAAAAAGGAATGACCGGTTAAAAAACAACAATGGGTTTAATCCAATGCTCATTTCATATTTTTCATGTTGATTTATAAATTAATTTCAACATTGTGGATACTAACATGAAGTTTTCTAAATTTATTATGGTTAACTTTATATTATATGCTAAAATATAGTTCTTATATACAATAATTGATATAATATTAACATTATATATATGACGCTCTTTCTACCTAACTAAATGTTATTTTGTACGCATTCTTGTTCTTTTATACATATTCTTGTTCTTAAAACATGAAACATCCGTTTTGAATTCCTATTAAACTTTTAGTGATCCTCTTTGTTTGTTTGGAAATTCGATATATAAACTATTGTCTCTTTAGTGTGAGCTCTTATTCTTGAATTACACGAGTCACACATTTGCTATTTTAGTTACATAATTACGTATAAGAGGAGAAGTTCATTTGAGAACTACTCTTAATGCGAGTACCATTTGTAACCATCATTAATGACTCGTTAATAGAAGTAATCTGGTCATTTGTTTATTTATCCAACTGTGCATTGTGTCTGGTTGGATGAGTCGTTATTAAATGAGGCTTGATTTTCCTAAAATGCTCCAACTAATGAGTCATTAATGAGCTATTAAGAAGTCATTAACATTATGTCATTGGTTTAATTTAATCTACTGATTCTCATGGTACTCAGAGTTCTCAAATAAATATTTCCCTACATATTTATGTTTTAAAAATAATCATAAAACGCACAGCCTAAAGGCTTTACTAGTATTATATATACACACGAATTTTTAGTTTGATATATGTTAGGGATGAGTTTATTTGAGAGTACCTAAATAAATTAAAGAACCTAGAAACAAATATAGATTATTTATAGGAACTATATTATAACAATCTCTCTCCTATTTTACTTAATCTTTTTCAAGCAATCAAAAATTACTAATCCATCTCTCAAATAAACTCTATTTCTTTCTCATACTTTACACATTCACCAATAAACATAGTCTTCCGTAGCTAAACACTTCCACACCCACACAAAAATGAAGAAAATGGTTGCTTTGTTATTTTTAAAATTTTGTTTTAAAAACGAAGAAAAGAGTTAAAGGAAAAAAAGAAAAATAAATGAAACAATATGATATTGGGTAGAAACTAATCATTGATAGCTTACCCCTATAGTCTATAAAACGGCATGTTATTAGGTAATAACTATCGTCACAGCAACATTACACAGGTACCATGCTAGTTTATTTCAATGTATGACCACAATTGAATTTTAATTCTTTGTTAAACAAGGGTAAAACTATTCAATTTAATTTTTGTTCATTTTCGGTTGATTCCTTTCTATTTATTTTAATTCAGTTCGTGGTTCATTTTTGTCTTTTGTCTCCCAATGTCATCACAACAACCATACATAATCCTGTCTGGACGGGGTATATAAGAGATAAGATATAGACAATCATATTTTATCCTTGAGTTGAGAGACTATTTTTCGATAGACCACGAATAGCCGCAACATGAGAGAAAATAATAATAAGACGAAGAATAAATAAAATAAAGATTAAAGTAATAAGAATAACAATATAAATAAATTCAAAATACAAATAAAATAAAAGTAAGAAAAATACAATATTAAATATATGTAATTTAGTTATTTGTTTGGAGATTTAGGATATACTAACTTAGGTGAGTTATAAGGCTTCTAATAATAGATCATGCTTAATTATAAATGTGGATATGTCATATGTATACAAAATATATGTCCAATTTATTATTGTTATTATAACTAATTAGTTGATATTCTAGATATGCTCTACTTAGTTACAAGGTTGGTTAGTAGAAACGTCTCCCATGTTTCCTGGATTATCAAAATGGGTTTTATACTTTAACCTAATTATTCGCTCGATAACCAACGACGCCATACCTTCTCTTCGACTCTGGTACTTCTTTCCTCTTCCTTGCATTGGCTTTGCTAAATTTTTCCTACTTAATTTTTTCCTACTTCCTTTGATTATTCTCGTGCTACCCTACAAGTATGTCTACACAAAATTTTGTTTCTCTTTCTGACTATACTTAATGGCCGAAGTTTGTGTTCTTCAATGGATCCTCTATGTCCACGACCTCACAACCATCTGCATTCGACATACCAACATCACACTCCCATCAAACCTCTTTTGCCAAGCCATAGCTATCGTCAAAGACTTGCTTACTCTCCGTAGAGATTAATCCTCAACTCCAAAGTTGTTGACATTCATCAAGCCGTATGGGTATGAACCTCAAATATGAGGTTTGATTCTGTTTTGTGTGGTGATTTTTAATAATTTTTATTGTATGGGTCTTTGTATCCTGCTTTTTATGGGTATGAACTTCAAATCTAAGGTTTGATTTGTATCCTTATTTTTTGAAATGTTTTATTCTGACGGGTATGAACCTCAAAACCGACATTGGCTAAGTTTTGATGATTATAAAGTTTTATTGATAAACATTGAATCATAGTTTGTTTGCCTTTTGTTTTTCTTTGGGATGATTTTGAGTGTGAATATTGGGTACAACAACTATTGAATCTGTAACATCCTGAATTTTCAGTACAAATCTAAACTTTTTCAAAACCATTTTAACACAAGGTTTACATAAAACCATTTAAAATCATTTATTACGAAAGCGGAAGCATAATCACTTACTAAATTCAAGTGTTAGTTATCAAACCAACTGTAAGTCACCAATAGATAAAATCAAACTTAATTTGTAAACATACGTGACTTATACTTAAAATTTGATGTTATTAAAACCATCATGACCATTAATACAACAAGTACATAAGTACCAATAGAGACTATCAAACATGTCTTCAAGCCAAGAGGTTACCCCAAAGCATCACCCGCCTCACAAGACCAAGAACTACCTGCGGATACAAACAAAAAAACAACAGATTAGCAATTAACATAGCTTGTGAGTACCAAAAAAAAAGGTATTTCTTAAAATCAAGCCATCATAATAAATAAAAAGGAGTTTGGCACTATTCAATCCAATACATGCAACAATCAGGTCGCGCAACACAAGGCATGTGGGTCAGTCCAATAGGTCTTCGCATCTCACGCGGTAGCTAGCTGTATCAACGATACCCAAAGGGGGAATAGCCCACGCCATCCGAGTACGTGAAGAAGCACCAAGCAGTCCACGTCTACTCTTTAAGCTAAGTCACGGTTAGTCAACCGCCTCGAGCCGAATGTGAGAGCTGTCAAGCTGTTCACCTCTCGGATGGTACCAATCCATTAACCGTCAAGAGTATAATGACCCCTATAAGGTCATTCGCCTCTTTGTTGAGAGTATAATGCACTTCGGATCACATCACATTAACACCGTTGATACCAAGAGGATAACATCCTCTTATTCCTAACAGTTTGTGTCACGCACACCAACATAACAAACAATGAACACTCATGACATAACATAACATAGAAAGAATACAATATTTGTGCTCTAAAAAAAAGCTAAAACACTTCAAGACAAATCCATTATCATGCATAAATAAATCTTAGTGTTCTACAAATCATACTTGATCAAGACAAGAAATATTCAATACAAACTTTATCATAGTTAAACTATGTGCATAGCATTCATGTGAATATGCTCAACACATAATATATCCAAGCATTTAAAACATAGTCAAACACTTTGTGCACAACACATAACATATAACATATCATATCAACAATAAATCATCACAATGTGTATAGACATCCCCTACATGGAGCATTCACCACATTATACATTACTTGATCCTAACTTAATCTACCTTAATCATTACACATTGAATGTTGTAAATTCATAAATTGTATAGAAATAGGAGTTTCTATGTAATATACTCATGGAGTATATATAGGGATATGACTAATGTAATAGCTAAAGGTTTTGCTCATAAATGAAATAAAGAACTAGGTGTTTTCAAGGTGTAAATACACTTTCTCTCTAGTTCTACATATGCAATCCTTCATTATCCTACAATCCTACATTATACTTGAATCACTTGTTATATGGGACTAATAAGTGGTATCAGAGCCAAGGGAGTGAAGATTTTGATCTGAATTCAACAACAAAAGTCGATTTTTTGAAGATTTTGAAGAAAAAGTCACTATTCATTCGGGTTTGTTGCAAAGTCATCAAACGGTGATGTTTTTGATATTATAAGGATTGGATTAGATTCGGTTTTGATGATAGAATCAATGAAAATCAATCAGACATCAATTCAAATACATATCAGTGGCCAATTTGAAGATTTTTGAGTTTTTTGAGTTTTTGAAGTTCTTGAAGAAAGGTGATCGATTTGGCTTGTTTGATTGATATTAATGATAATCGATGTTACAGAAGTGTATTTCGGGGGTATACGAAGTGATATGGGCAAGAAATATACAGATTCGTGCAAATTTGAAGAATTTTTGAATCTGAGCGGGAAAAAGATGAAGTGTTCGGAATTCCAAGGTTGAATCATTCGGAATTGGGTTTTGAATCATTCGGATTTGCTGTAATCCGAATAGAAATTGTTCGGATTCGATGAATTCCGCATATAATTTGTTCGGATTTTCTTTATTCCTAATAGAAGTTGTTCGGATTTCCTGAATTCCGAATAAACTTTGATCGGATTTCAAGTGTTAATCATTGTTCGGATTTCAACTCTATTCGGAATTCAACTTTGATCGGATTTCTAGTTTATTCGGATTTCATGTTATTCGGATTTCAAGTTTCTTCGGATTCCATGTTATTCGGATTTCAGATTGTACGGAATTACACTCTTTTAGATCATTCGGATTTACACTCATTTTTCGAGATTTTTATAATTCTGATCATTTCTGCTATAGCAATATTCTTCAATTCGGATTTCAGCTCGACCCCAGCCAGGGGCTCTGCCCCTTGAACCCCGCCAGGGGTTGCCACCCCTTGGACCCCGCTATCAGGGGCGCTGCCCCCGAACCCCCGTAGTCGTTGTGACTGTTTTATCTTATCACCTTGCTTCCTAAGACAAGTGTTTGGATTTTTTTGGCTGAGTCAGGAGTTTTTAAAGTTTCAGTTATCATTATGATGTTTCTAGATTTGGGTCATATTCTGTTTTCCCGTGAACCAGGTGTTGAATGTCTAGTACCCTTATGTTTAGTCACCCGGGCCTTTCCTAACTGATTTTTGGTTCTTCTTTCTTAGTGTCATCAATTTTTGGTCTCAAAACCAGATTTTAGCTATCTATTCCTTGTTTCTTTTGAATCTTGGTTATCTTTTATCAGTCATTTCTAAAGACCCAGATCACAGTGTTGGTGAAATTGTTTGAAGGATTAACCTACATCAAATTGCTTCAGGTTTTTGAGAAGATTTTGTATTACATGCGAATGCTCACTACATATCAATCTTTTGGTGCTCTTGAATAAGGATGAATCCGACTCACTGATTATTATATCAAAGTCACCTACCCACTTATGTGTACCCAAGTTCATTTGCACCCGTATGTGTTCCAAATTTTTTTTGGGACTTGCGGTGATCTGGTCAAGGTTGATTAGACGGTATTAGGATACATACTTGACAACATCAATCTCCAATATCAGATTACATCCAACACAGAGTTATAAATCTTTAAGAATTCAGATCAAATCATTACCACTTCTCAACAATCAAGAGTGGTTCAAGTATCTATTTATTGTAGGATTTTTCCCACCCTTCTTCCATGTTTTTGCAACTGAATCTCATGGTGATGTCTTTTATGCATGATGCTCATAAAGTATTATAATCATCATGAGGGGGAGATAAAAAGTGAAGAAATTTTACATTGTTGAAGATTTTCAGTTGTTGAGGGGGAGTTTGAAATTTTACATTATAATTATTGTGTTTACTCATGGGGAAGAGATCATCAGTCTATGTCATGTCTAGGGGGAGTAAAGATCTATCATATGAGGACATGGGAACAATCTGAGCTACATTGTAGGGGGAGACAAAAAGAAGTTTCTTCCCAACACATCAAAAGTGTTTATGCTTCCGTTGTCAAAAGCTCAGGATAAAGCATTGTTTCAGACTGATGTATTTGGTGGGACGCTACATCCAAAACTGCTTATATTTAAGGAAGACTTAGGTTACTGGCGTTTACACTCTTATTTCAATACAAAAGGGGGAGAATGTAAATTCATAAATTGTATAGAAATAGGAGTTTCTATGTAATATACTCATGGAGTATATATAGGGATATGACTAATATAATAGCTAAATGTTTTGCTCATAATTGAAATAAAGAACTAGGTGTTTTCAAGGTGTAAATACACTTTCTCTCTAGTTCTACATATGCAATCCTTCATTATCATACATTATACTTGAATCACTTGTTATATGGGACTAACAAATGTCTTAACATATGAGTAATGCCATCATATTATCAATCTCACCAGCACATCATGTCTCTTACACTTTTTGCCAAACATAAAAATCATATGATGACTTAACATTTATTATAAAATAAACGAGTATCTGCATGGTGTACTCACGTGAAGGTGTGATGAGGATCACAACCCAACAAACATTTTGATATGATATGATGTTTATGCAACAAAATATATTTTTTAGTATTAAGATTCTGAAAAAATATTTTATTTAGATGAATGTCATATTACAATAAAATATATATTTAAACTTAGAACAAATTAAACAATCACAAATATATAATTATAGGCTGAAACGAAGCTCTTTAAAGGTAGAATTGATAGTCGAAGCCATGCATTTAACAAAAATCACATATTATTGATGTGTTTAACGGAACTAGGTGGAGCTGATACTTATTATTTAATAATCTTAAACTCAATCCATAAACTATTTGGAAGGGCTTTCATTTTGGGGGATTAGAAGGGATTGTTTTTTAATAATCTCTTAAAAATTTAACATCCAAACGAGATTAGAGAGCGGGAGAATTTAAAAATTAACTTGAAAAAGAAAAAATCCACCACTAGCTTGACTGTGTGTCGGAGTGAGGAAAAAAAAGGAAAATGTGAATCGTGAAGACTCAAACTCAAAACTTTCAAGTAATCTTTAACTGCCCCTTGCCACTTTGCCAGACTAAAATTTGATAATTTTCACAGCTTCAGAAAATTTCCTCAACAAGATTACCGTTCATTCATCTGTTGTATTTTAGTATGTATAATGATAATGACAAAGGTTTATTCTTCCATTTTTAACTTATGTTTTCAAATGATCTCACCTTGTAAAATCCATCTGAAATCTGAATTAAGTTAAATAAGAAAATTACTATGATAAGTTATGAGAGATTTTATATCTTTTTACAAAATTTTTTTACTTATATGATCAATACAAGTGTTAAAATCAATGAAGAAGATGAGAAAAAAGAATTAGATATAATGTGTTCGGCAACGGGTTTATAGGATATTATTGAAAACATAATCTCTCGTAATCTCAAAATAAAATCCTTTTCAAGTAGCTTATGAATTAGGCTTAAGATTATCAATTAATCAGCCCTAACTCTAGCCAGCCATACCCCAATCCCAGCTAGTTTTACTAAATACACCCATAGTTATTTAGGCGGAATCCAATCAATGAATAAAAAATTAGATATTACAGAGTTGTGTTTAATAAAGTCCATATAAAAAAACATAGTTACGAAATTTAATATTTAATAACACGTGATTCAGTATACAATCACATGTAATTGACATGTGATTGTAAAAGCATCATATGTTAATTACGAAAATTTCACTCCGTTCAAAATTTTAAAATTCAATATACATCATTGATGGGCTGATCGAAAAACTAAAATTAGTTTTTTAGAACTATGAGTTAAGTATGATCTATATTAAATATTTATATAATATTACTTATGTTATCTTATAATAATTAAGATAAAATGATATGAAAATACCTACCGTCTTCTAGTCATTTGGGCGGAACCCAATAAATGTCCTGCGCGGATGAATTGATGATGACTCTTGCTACTCACTTACATGGCCCACATGTTATTTCTTTTCAACATTTTGTGAGCCTTTTTCTAATTTGAACCAACTAACTTTCAAGTAATTAATTTTACATATTATTTTGTTTCAAGCATGAAAAGGCTGGAATTATTATTACTAATAATTATATATGTTTATATGATTTACTATTTAATCTCTTAAATTCTAGTTGAAAGACAAGTATTAAACAAACTTGAATTTTATTTTAATCATAAAAAACACATTTTCTTAAATATTAATTATTATATCGAGTTACGTGTGTGTTGCAGCGGAAATTAAACACAAAAGTGAGATAAATAATATAAAGAATTTGTAGTACACATTAGATTCAACTTATAAATTTGAGAATTACGTTTTGGTTTTTTCAAGTTGAGGGACCAAATATGAAAGCAAAACGGATCGAGAGGGACCAAACCCGTAATAATTGCGACGCAGGGACCAACTCTATAATTTTAGGTAAACCACCCGAAGCAAAAATGCAATTAACTCATTAATATATTTTCGGGTATAATTGAATTTGGTTACTTGGGCTTTTTGTTATGCAAAATTTTTGGACCAAGTATGTGATAACTTATGACGTATGTATATGTAATTGGGCTATCTTTATCAATGATGTATATTTTTTCTTCATAAGAAATCATGACCTCAAAATAACTAATATATTTCCACCATAATATTAAACATATGAAGTTTCAAATAGAATCACCCATTCAAACTTGGTATCTGACCACGAGTTTGACAAAGTTTTTAAACATTTTTCTCTCATATATTAAACATGTTATATTAATTAATTACAGGTTTTAATATAGATCATATAATTTTATATGTTACATCATAAAAACCAATTTAGATAGAGTATTAAACAAAGTTGAATTTTATTTAATGATATAAAATACAATTTCTTACCTCCAATATTAATTCTTATATAAAATGAGTTACGAGTTACTTGCACGTTGCAGCGGATATTAAACAGAAAAGTGAGATAATTAATATAAAGAATTTGTAGTACACAATAGATTCTACTTACGAATTTGAGAATTACATTTTACTATCATTGTCATAATAAAAAAATTATATTAAAACGTAAATAAAAATTAATCTGTTTTATATATATATATATATATATAGTAAGAGATATAGAGAGCGAGAGAGTCTATACCTCGTGATTAGAGATAGAACATGAATAACAAGGAAGAGAATAATTTAACTTTACTTGACATTCGTAGAAGAGAGAAGAAACATTTTGTGAATGTCTGATTTATTCTTTTTTTAATGGGTTGGGCTATCTCCACTCACATTTTTACCTACGGCACGCATAATTCGCACTTCTTAATTTCTTATATGCGAAATAGTACAAAAAAGTATCTGCAAATCTTCCATTTCAGACTCAAAAGTTCATTGGAAACCTAACCATCTAGCAGTTGAGCCCCACTGATATGCTTGAGCCGTTCAGACTCGGTATCAACCCCACCGGAAACAATGGTTGGACCGAGATGCTGCGAAGGGAGGGCGGGAGCGGTGGCCGGAAAATATATCGGAGGGAGGGTGGGGATAAAAAATATATCGGAGGGAGGGCGGAGCGGTGGCCGGAAAATAAAAATGGGTCGGGGAAGGGTGACTTTCTCGAATCGTCGATCAGGATTACTAAAGAAAGCTCATCAGATACCCGTTTGGTGTGACGCTGATGTCGCTGTCCGGCGGTGGTGCTCGCTATCCAGCGACGGTTACGTTGTCCGGCGGTGGTGCTAGCTGTCCGACGGCGGTGTCGCTGTCCGGCGGTCGGAATAGAGAGGGAAAGAGTGCAGAGATAGTGAGTTTCTTGGAAAATGATAAAATGAGTAGAGAGAGGGAGGGAATGAGTGTAGAGAGGGTGTATTTCTTGGGAAGGTGAATAAAATAAGTAGAGAGCAGAGAGTTACTTTTTGGGAATGATTATATAATATTTATTTATATTTGTTTGACATTGACTACATACACATTTAACATTTATCTTAATATATACAGATGTTCACCTCCTTCTTTTCCTTCTTTCCGTATTTTGTACGTATTTACATAGACGTATTTCGCATTTCGGAAATACGAAAACTGACTTTCACTTTACCCATTGCGTATGCATAGTAGCACCATTTTTTAATTGATAACATATGACAGTTTTAGATTACCGGTCTCTCACACCTCTAACAATCATTTCCTATTATTTGATCTAACCTTATATATATAATTAAGTTAGAAAAAGTTCATGCGATAACCAATGAATTCCTCACATGCACCCTGCCACACTCTATCCCTCCACGCTCACCATCCATGAAACTTCCTATATCCATGGAACGGCTAAGATTAGTTCTTGCGGTTCTAGCACTAACAACGGTTCTCGCATGAACCCTCCCCTAATTAAGTTTATATAGAAATACAAATAAAATGATATTATGTTGAAAATAATAGAGTAAAACCAAATAAAATGAGAAATTATTACGTATAATAATAATTACATTTTGTTAAAAAAACGGCACAAGACGTAAAAGAAGTAGATTCTAAATTGAAACATATGAGAGGGCATGATTTATGTTTGATTTGAAAAAATACAAAAACAAAAAAACAAAATAGTTTCACAATTGAGGGACGGACTCTTGACCACCTACGTCCAAAATTTAATTCTATGCCACCCAGTCAGATCACCATTTGGTAAATGATATATACGTATTTACTTTTACTTCACCAATATTAATTCTTATATAAAATTTATATCTTTTTCTTGCGCGGATAAAATAATACTAGTTTACAAACAGGTACAGGCAACTTCCATCATCTATTAACCCGTGTCATGATAGACATAATATTTTTATTTTGTATTTAGGAGATGGAGCTTTTTTCATTTATTATTTA
This sequence comes from Pulicaria dysenterica, assembly GCA_947179395.2. NCBI lineage: Eukaryota > Viridiplantae > Streptophyta > Magnoliopsida > Asterales > Asteraceae > Pulicaria > Pulicaria dysenterica. The sequence continues at coordinate 70,715,736 of OX359288.1, read as the reverse complement.
AAGATTTTAGAAAAAAAGCTACCTAAATAACTTTTTAATGTATTACCACTTCTTCATGTCCTAAAATAAATATCTATATTTCTAGTTTGTATAAAAGAACATGAAGTTTCAACATAAATTTCCAATTCTACCTAGAATGATGTTTTATATTTTTTACGGGAAGTGATTTGTACACAACACAAATTAATCATACATAACAAAAAATGACTATTTGGACTATTATACCCTTGAATTTGTGGATGAGAATAAAAGATAGTGGATTGATAAGAGCATAAAAGTCATAATTGTTGTGTATGACTAATTTGTGTTGTGTACAAATCATCTCCCATTTTTTACGATGAAAGTATATACACTATCACATTTCTAAAACAACGTGTAATTCAAAGGATATAATTAATGGTTATTTATTAATTCAGTTACACTAATTGCACATCAAAACTGGATTTGATCTGAAAAGAGAGTATTTTGTTTAATTTTTTTTAAACGGCAAATACACACACCTTCTATAAACCTAGTTCTAAATCTACTTCACTGTCCACGTCAGGACTTGAACCCACAACCTCTTGGAAGAGGGCACCACCTTATAACGCCAGATACCGCTGGGCTACAAGCCATTTGATGAGTGTTTTGTTAATGAAAGCCATCTGTAAATAGAAGTTTAAACCCAAGGAGTTTGTTGTGTGTTGATCGAAATATATCAGTATCAATAATAATAATAATAATAATAATAATAATAATAATAATAATAATAATAATAATAATAATAATAATAATAATAATAATGATGATGATGATAATAATAATAACAACAACAGTAATAAAAAGTAAAAATATAGTAAATAATTAAAAATCACTACTAGAAAAATCCGGATTTGTGACGGCCAAAACCGACGTTAATCCGTCGCTTTGCGTTTTTTGCGACGGATTTGCGACGAAATGAATCCGTCGCTAATATGTTCCTGGCTAATGATTAGCATCGATTTTTTGCGACAGTTATCATCAGTTTGCGACGAATATAGGCGTCGCCAAAGGTCGGAGATTAACGGCGGATTACCGACGGCTTATTGCGACTGATTAGCGACGGTTTTCATCAAACGCTTGAAACGCAACTTAGCGACGGATTAGAGATGGTCCTCGTTCCGACGAATTAGTGACATACACCTTTTCGATGGATTAGCGACGGAACAGATGGATTAGCGACGGAATTTGTCACAATACATGTAGAATTAATTAGCGACGGATTTTTTAATAATACAACTATATAATTTTTGTATTTCTTTAAAATTCCCCTATTCAATACACATATAAACCTAACACTACATTTGATACAAAGTTAAGAGATCCCATCGTGTTCAGTACAGTTAAAATAATGTTTGGAGTTAGGTTATCATTCGATAAAGTTTACGATGTTTGGAATTTAAGTTATCATTAACATATAACTAAATAACTAACTAGGAGGGGGATGAGGAGAGGGATGGTTAGAACGAAAATGTGAAAGTAACAACTCTTGTAGCTGATTAAATCGATCATCAGTAGCCTTTCGTGTCTCTTCATCTCTCTTGCGAGACTCTTCCATCTCTTGCTTTCAAGACTCTTCCATTTCCTTGCGGGACGATCCATTTCATTAAAAAGTCTGTGTTCTTGTTCACGCAACTCTTGTACTTGTTGTTTCAGTTCGAGTACCTAAGTATAATAAGTATATATTACAACCCAAATTTGGCATATAAACAATCATATATAAACCATTAAAAGAATTCAATACGACTAATGTATCATGACCATTTACACCAATATTACTTATAAGAACTCAATTTAACCAATTTAGACATATATGTGTGTGTGTGTGTATATATATATATATATATATATACACACACACACACATACACACACCTCGCGTCATAATGACTCAAAAAACCGTGGTTGCATGTCACGTTACATAGAATGCGAAATCCCGAGACTTTAATGTATTAATCTCAAAAAACTTTAGTTCATTACACAGAATATTAAAAATTGAGATAGTTGATTACATTTCGATGTATATAATTCTAAAAAAAAGCAATCAAATTAACATGTATTCTTAATCTAATGTTGATGGAGCCTTTGTTTTGAAATAAAAATATTGATAAATAGCAAGCTTGAGTGACTTGTTAAAGAATAATGGCGATGAGTTCAGTTCCAAAACCAAACCGCACCCGAAAAATCAAAACCTGGAAAATGCCAAATGTAAGAACGGGGACCCAACCGTTTGTTCCTAATCGGTTCCGTGTAAAATTTGAACCCGTTGGAACCGAAAACCAAAATAAGGGAAATATAATAACTGCAAGAAACGTGAAAGTGTGCACGTCAGTCCAGTGCCGGTTCGTTACTGGTTCGATTTGGGCCAACGAGCCTTTGTCCAAGGGTATATGGTGTTTAAGTGATCCCTATGGTCTTGAGTTCAAGTTTCGTAGTGAAGTAGATGTAGATTTAGGAGTATATTTAACGAATGTGAAAGTGTTCATGGTACAATGAGAGAGAAAATGAGTAATACGAATTGTACTGATGTGTATTTGTTATTACAGAACATGAGATGACACAAGTATATATATATAGACAATGACAAGATACATGCAGTGACAGTCATGTCATAGTAGACAAACTCATGTAACAGAATATTCAATCTGTTATACTCCATCAGAATGACCGAAGATTTTTTATATATGACTGGTGACACATATAATAACAAAGATAAAATTAATTAATATATAGGGTCATTTTCGGGTTTTTTTTTGGGTTTCAGGATATTCTGATCAGACTAATCGGAATTTTGGTTGTTTAATACATAACCGAACAACATCAACAACCCAAAAAAGTGAGCCGAATTAGTTTTTAGCCAAATCTATACTATGAATAGCCCAAATCATGTTTTGAACACAAAAGAAGGTATTTTACAAAAGAAAATTGTATATTTGACTATATTTATCATATTTATAAAACTTTTTAGAAATTTAATTTGATTATGATAGCACAAAGTAACGACCGGTGATACTCTAAAATTTGACTAGTAGTACAGTATTAAAACCTTGAAAATTTCCAAATTATACGCTTGATTGACTGGTCACCCATGTCAACATAACAAACCATATAGATCCTCCTCCAATTATGTTTATTTGGTGTTTGAGTTCTTCTGAACAAAAGAAAATTTATAAAAACGGTATAAATGTAAGGAAAAAGTGCATGCAGTACATGGCAAAGGGCGTGGGTCTCATAGAAAGCTGTAATGGAGGCTAGAGGGGTTCGCATTTCGCAATCAGAATTGGATCATTTGGTGGATCACTTTCAGGTGCCTTTATTAGGAATGGTCCTTTTATTTTGGACAATAGGATATCAACCTTTCATCTAAGTTTAAAATTTAATTTCAGATCACAACTTCTGCAAGTTGAACTCCTCTTTATAATTCCATTCCCTAGGATGTATTTTAGCACATTAATTCATCCCTAGTGGTCCTATGCTTTGCATGCACTCTGAGCCATACCGCTAACGGTTTAAATTTATCAATCTGAAATACTATTGACGGTTTAGAATTTTCTTAATAGTATATTTGTGTTATTGTGTATATTCCTTCACAAACCGTCTTTTATCTTTTTCTGTCATCATATATTAATAAGTATTTTCTGATCGAAAAGGTTCTATTATCTTACAATCTTTTGGATATCTTATGAAAAAATATATGATCACAAAAATAAAGTAGGAACATTTATTAGAAGAAATTAGAATTTTTATATAAAGGACAGAAAGTTCAAAAGTAATAATTAGTTATATATTGATATAAACGTGTGGGGAAAGTGGAAGAGTGAGTAACGAGCTAGAAACTAAAGTATTTTAGTAGTGATAAATTGATCATTATTACAAAAATTATCAATAACCAAACAAATATATTCTTGTTGTCCTGTCAACTACGCATGATGGGTACCTTTTCTTATCAAATCTTATATGGTATTTATTTTGACATGATATTGTCATATATGACTTAAATGATCACATGTGTTTGTAGTTAGCTCATTCCCACTTATTTAGTGTTATTACTAATTAGTAATTATTACATTAGAATTATTAATACATTGCTAATAATTTATAGGAGTTAATTACACCAATCGTCTTTGTAGTTTGATTCAAATTACACCGTTCGTTCCTATGCTTCATTAATTACATCAGACGTTCCCAAGGTTTACATTTTGTTACGTCTATGGTCCCTGGTCTAAATGAAATGACTAAAATACCCTTTTATTTGTAATTTAAACATTTCTTTTATATTTTTATTCCTTTTTTAATTAATAAATGATTAATTAAACTTACACAATTTTCCTAGAAAACAGAAAACTCATTCGCTTTCCCAAACTTCTCAATTTTTTCAAACTTTCATACTTTTTCAAACAACATTTTTAAGAAAACACTCAAACTAAACATGTTTTTAATTTTATTTTGAAAAAGGAAAATTTCACCCCTTCATCTAAATGCGTCTTATTTTTTTTTCAGAAAATGAAAACTTCAGCATTTTTTATAGAAAGACAGAAAACGAAAAGCAAAACATTTTTCTCCAGCTAAATGCAACCTCAACCTTTTATGGTTGTTTTTATGAACAAATCATTAAATTAACACACAAAGACCATTATATGTCAATTACACACATTCAAGTTTTCATCTTTGATTGTTTAAGCCTAGGACTAGTCATCACTAGTCAAAATTACCTATTGATCCTAGATGATTAAGATTTGAGTTACAAAAATATATTGATCCTCTAAATTATAAAAACTCAGTTTATAAGCAACCAAAAATAGATCCTAAAATACATATGAATCTTTGATTAAGCAATACTTGATAAATAAATGATAAAAATTTCCAAATTTAATGAAATCAATCCACTTTACAAGGGTTCATCTCCCCTGGAAAGGAAAACAAAAAGTTCTAGACTTCCTTGATCATTCTAACATACTGGAAGTCATTCATTGTAATACCAGTTTCCAGAATTTTATTATTAACTGTATTTAAGCCGCGATGTATTTAAGACAGAGTGTTACGGTAGAAACATCATTAACCGAAATCAAGAATTGTTAGTATTGGACTTATTATTTAATTAATGGATGGATTTGATTAATTATTAAGGATGTATTGATGTACATACACGCATTTATCTTTAATAGGCTTGGAAGGTTTATATATGAAATATGATTATTTAATATAGTTGGGACTTTTAGTAGGTGATTATTATTATACAAGGATTATTGATACTTAGACTTGCACTTAGACATTGGGTTAAGTTATAATAAACTAAGTTTGACATATATATGTTAGTTATAGATGTGTGGTGGGTTGGGTAATATACCTTGAGGAGCATGTTGGACTAATTACATTGGACTTAAGGGTTATGGACTCATTTTTAGTTGGACTTAATATTAATATGATTTAAAGGAAGTAGGCTTGGACTTTGTATGCTTGTTGGGCTTAATATAAATAGGTAATTAGGTTAGTTCATTTGAGTAATTAAAAAGAAATAGGAAAATAAGGAATAATATATATATATATATATATATATATATATATATATATATATATATATATATATATATATGTTATTAAATAAGCATTTAATATTAGGGCACAAATTTTTAGGATCTCCTGTGGTCAACCGCCACGAAGGAAAGATAGAGAGAACCAACAGTATATAGGCGGAGTAGGTAAACGAGTGGTAGAGAGAACTAGCGGTGCCGGAACCCCTGACGAAGGCGAGAACGAGCGGCGGCAAAACCCTAGACAGAACCGGCGGCGGAGGAACCCTAGACGTAGGCAAGAACAATGGCGGCGGCTCCAAGAGAAAGGAACAATGCCGTTGAGGAACTAAAAAAAGTTTAACTAAAAAGACTAATAATGAAACAAGTTTGAAAGCATAACGACTTGGGGTTATGTAAGAAAAAAGCAAATGGGCATTTTCAAAAAGATAAAACTTCATGTGTCAATCTTTAACGGTCAAAGTATCAAATGTAATTTTGAAAACTAAAGAATATACGATATATGAAATTTGTAGCTTTGAGCCAACACCTCACTTCCCTGAAATCTCTTTGTCTACTTGTATGGTCATCTCTTTCACTACCATCAGCATCACCCCCTCTTTCTAATTTTGCCGCATCACCACTATCAGAGACCACCATCACCAGAGTACACAACCACCATCATCAGTGTCCCCTACTGCATCACCACCACATGCTACCTTCATTCTTGCATCACTACCTCCTCCTCCAACCATTATCCCTCGATTCAATTCATCCATGTTGTCCCCTACTATCACCATCTTGATCCACCTTCTACTCACTATATCCATCATTTGTTCGCCATCTACACCATCAACGAGAACCAACGTGAACCTGCACCGCCGATCTTTTTCTCGATCCACTTTTTTCTTTAAGGTTTTGATTTGGGTCTTTGTTCTCTTACCACCCCATATCCAAATCCGATCTTGTGGTTTCTAATCTTGTGTGTCCTGGTAGGTTTCTGATCCTAATAGGTTTATTATGGGGATTCTTGTTTACATTCTTTGATAATCAATGGTTGCTCAAGGTTTGTGTTAATCGAATATAAAGATGGGTTTCTAGATTGGTGGTTTATTGATGATTGATTCCGGTAGCTTATTGATTTTGTGTCAACCACCACCACCACCCATCTTGTTTACATTGTTTGATAATCGATTCGGTTGGTCATTGATTTTGTTTAGAATGTTCTTGGTGGTCTTGATGGGTTTCCACATGGGTGGTCGGTGTTCTAGCTTGACCGTGCATGGTGGTTTCTCTTAATGGTGGTGGTTGGTGGTAGACGGTACGTAGATGGTGATAGATGACTACATGTTGGGCGGTAGTAGAAGTTTTTAGGAAGAGGTGATGGTATTAATGGTCTGTAATTATAATTTTTATATATTTATTTAATTATAATTAATAATATTTAAGTAATAATTACTATTTTAAAATAAATAGCATTTAAAAGTAAGATTAAAAGAAAAGGACATTTTTCTCATCCAGACCAATATCAAAACGAAATATCTAACACAAAAATTATCGATGTAATTTTTGAAGTTAGAGAATAAACCACATATACCAATTTTAATTTATAATTACTCTAGTACATAACAATATTAGAGATAGTCAACCTTAGTCGTACGCGTCTTTGTACAAACAAAAAAAACAAAAAAAAAGGGGGACAAGAATTGAATATATAGTGAATCAACTAATTTTCAAAATTCTTAATATGTAGAAAGGAAAAAAGAAAAAGAAAACTAATAAGATGCTAAGAGAGAAGCCATGCAATCATGGCCTCTTGCTTCTCAACATCCACCCCTACTGGTTGTGTTGAACTCTCACTCTCCCATGGCCATGACATAATATCATTGTCTTCCTCACCCCCTAACCCTACCATACTACTAACACCTTCAAAATCCCAATCACATTCCCATTCCCATTCCATGTTATCTCTCTTTCCCACCTGGTTACTATCATCCATTGATGAGCTTGTAGAATTGACAATATTATCAACCACCAGTTCTTCCTGATCAGTTAAAACCATTGATGAAACACTAGCTGGCTCCCTTAACAGCCCTTCATCATCGAATACATCATCGAATTCCTTCTCTTTCTCTCCAATGGAAGTAGAATAATCAGGTAATATTAATTCTCCACCACCAGCACCACCACCGGCGGAGATATTTGTATTACTTTTGTCCTCCGAGGGTACTGTGGAGGCTGTTTTACGAGGTTTCTTGTTCTTCGTCAAGGATCTACGACGTTTGGAGGGGATGGTAATTACGGAGGCGGGGGAGATTTTCCGGCTTAAATGTGAGTTCCAGTAGTTCTTGATTTCGTTGTCTGTTCGCCCGGCCAAGTGGGCCGCTATCAAAGACCACCTGCAACATTATGCCAACATAAAGTTAAAATGCAATTACTTTCTCAACCCCGCATTCCCTACAGTAATAATGATGCTCATCTGGCATCATATATATATATATATATGTGGCTTATTTTTAATTGTTTATTTTCATTTTCTTTTCTGAATTGGTCAACTATATTACCTTATAGTCGAATGCAACGACAGATATATAAACGTTAGCTATATATATATCCTTCAAATAAATTATTTTTAATGGTCCTCTACTCTACTTTGTATATCTTTAAGTGTTAAAATCAAGGAAAAAAGATGAGGAAAAAGAATTAACGGATTTCAAATTTAGTTGCTAGTTAGCAGGATGAAGTATACAGATACAGAGATCGAAGCAGATAGAATTGATATATAATATATTACCTGTTGCCTAGCTTCGCATGCAGCTTAACAATGGTATCTTCTTCCTCAGCAGATATATTTCCTCTTTTTACATCAGATCTCAAGTAATTTATCCATCTTAACCTGCAACTTTTCCCACACCTCAGCAATCCTATACACATATATATCAACATTAATTAAACATTACATAATCTCAAATGATATTAAATTAATTAAAGAGACTCGTATAAAATATATATCCATACCAGCATTTTTTGGCAAAGATCTCCAAGAACCTTCACCATGGGCTTGAATGTAATTCGACAATAACTGGTCTTCTTCAGCAGTCCACCTGCCTCTTCTCAACCCAACTTTCTCGCAACATGGAGCTCTTCCCATGTTTATAAACAATAATTTGTATTTTCTTGCATGCGTATATATATATAATATATATAGCTCGCTAGCTAGCTAGAGTGTGTGCTTGTGTAGTGAAGTGGCCGGTGTTGTATTGCATTTAAAAGGGGTTGGAGACAGAAGGTTTTGTGGTGAAATGGTTTACCACGTGGGTCATCACCAACTCTCTTGTCGTGGCTTCTCCTACGTCGAGTGCTCCTCACGGCGTCTAAATTTCCCACGTTCATCATCCCTCCTTTCACTTAATTAATGCTTAATTAATTAAGACTTATAAAACAGTTTTTATTTCCTTATTATTATATAGATTTATATGTCAGACGAATTGTCATTACTCAACTCAAATGTGTATAAACAGTGTTTCCATCTACCTATATTTATTGCCTAACGTATGAATAGAAGCTTCATGGACTTGTTAACAGGCCAACGAAATTGCGAATTATGGTCATTTTCAGCTTACAAAACGGCTTAATTTACTCTGTAATTAATGGTTTGCCTTCTAGTCATAAATGTCTGTCATTATATTGTTGGTATGCAGATCTATTATATATACATCATTTTTCAGAATTATCAAAAGTAGAAACGAAAGTGCTCGATCAACCACTTTTATTGAGTTATTCAAGCTTGTTTTACACTCGAAATGAACACCACACGAAAAAGCACTTTTAGGAGGACGACAAATATATATCTTCGCTTAAAAGTCGTCGCTACAAACATTTAGAGGTGCAAACCGTCGTAAATTCGCCTTAATAGGTCCGTCACTATAAGTTTAGCGACGACATCGTCTTTAGAGGCGACTATTTGTAGAAAAACAAGTGGGATTAGAATCTATAAGAACTCGACTCAAATATTTATTGTACTTTTCAAGCCACGCACTGCAAGAAAAAACACCTTTTGCAGCGATATGTAAGTCCGCTAAAAGACAAAAAACTGGGGCACGGAAGGTTGACTTGCGACAGGCTTTTGCGGCGTCACTCGTCGCCGGAAAAAAAAACTTTTGTTTTTATTAATTATTTTTTTCCCACGAAAAAAGGCGGAATGTTTTCCCACCTAAAAAGTTTTACGTCGCCACTAAAAGCCAGGTGACGCCACAAAAGGATTTATTATATTTTTTTTATAATTTTTAGTTTTCTGAAATTACCTTTTTATTTTTTATAATGTGTGTAACTAGTTTAACACTCCATTTATAAATGTGATGGATGATTAAGATAAATTCTAAATGTTTATGATGCTAAAAAGTATTAACTCATACATATATAGTAAAAACAATTCTAAAACATACATAGGAATATCAAATCTCTTAAAAGAGCGGTAACTATATATTCAAAATCAGGAATTCATACAAAACATCGTCATCAATTTTTTGGTAGTACCTAATTTTAATCGAATTTGATTTTTTTTAATTTAATCTAATTGGTACGTGTATGTCTATAAATAATCATAAGAATAAGTAGATATATCTATAAAATAATTTAAATAAATGTTTTTGTTAAGATAATTATGTTTTAATAAAATCACCTAAAAATTAACATCTTCTAATATATATATATATATATATATATATATATATATATATGACCAAGTATACAAAAATTATTAGATGATCTGGACCTTTCATTTAGTAAAAGATTTAATCTTAGCCGTTTATTCCTTTAATTTTAAAATTTTGATTTTGACTTTTTAGAGTCAAACTAATATGATTAATCAATATGAATTAAAATAAAGATAATTCTTAATAAAATCAATGATAAATATCATCCGGCTTAAAAGTTTAAAACAATTTAGTAAATAATAAGAAATAAGAGATACTTAATTAAAAACAAACTTCATCAGGTACAAAATATCAATACGTGTTATACTAATATCTAATCTCTAAATATTAATATAAACTAATCTTTAAATATTAATATAAAATAGCATTACTTATCACCCTTTTAATTTTTTCTGTGTCTTATAATTAGTTAATATTTTTTTATTAATTTTAATATTTATCTTTTTAAACAACCCGTATATTATACGAGAATTTATTCTAGTATATATATATATATATATATATATATATATATATAAACTTAAAAATTAACATACATATAAACAACTTATTTATAAGCTATTCAAGAAAATAAATAGAAATGATTGATAAAAATATAATAAAAATAAGAAAATAGCATTATAATTATTTATATATATATATATATATATATATATATATATATATATATATATCTTAAAGATTAGAGATTTAACTTGATAGGAGCGAGGAAAATATATCACTTTATTTTCATGTCAATTTAAATAATTTAATTCTCAACTTTGTACCCGTCTTTGTTTTTTCTATATGATCTATATACACAGACCAACACACATATAAAGTAAAAAAAAAGAAAATTATATATTTAGTTCACGTGGTTTATAACTAATTGCATCTAGGTCCCTGAACCCTTTTTTATTACGATAGGGATTCTTATTATTTGAATTTAACTAGGTATCTATAGTCCGCGTGTTGTGTCGAGTTTTATATATCTAAAGTTTTACTATCATATAATAATTATAGAATTAGTTGATCTATATAATGTTAATAATTTTATAAAAATAGTTGTAAACCCAAAGTAATTACATGATAAACCAAAAAGTCTTCAGGACCTATTATTAAGAATAGTGAATTACTATTCTCATTAACAACATTTAACAAAGCGCCGACAACCATATGCTTTGATCCACATTGACTACTGGGTCATTCGTTGAAGATAAAAGTATATCGAACGTATATAAAATAACATATATGTAAGAATATTTTCTTACCCAAAAAGGCAGAAGTTGCAATATCAAAATTCGGTTGTTCTATAACGATGTTTACATCTAGACTTAACGATCAAATTATAATATGATACATATATACATAAAATCAATTTTAAAAATAATGTTTAATGCTTAATCAAATAAACTTAATTAATCCTTAATGCTTAAACAATTCAAAAATAAAGGTTAATGGTTACACCAAGATAAGCGTAAACTTGTAAGTTAAAATCTTTAAAAAAAAAGTTTAAGAGTTTAGTCGTAGTAACTTTAAACTATTTTTAACGTTAATCAAAACTCTTAAATAAACATATATGTTATATAATGTTTAAATAAAATTATAAAAAATACATATATGAAATTTACATTAAGCAAAAGAAAATTAGAAAAAGGTAGACATGATGCTTTAAGAAATATATAAGTTTAAAAAGGGTTAAAAAATAAAAAGATTAAAACGGAGTTAAAAAAGAGTTAAAATTCGGGATCCGAGTTTTGAAGAAATTAGAATTTAAAATAGGCCAAAAAGGTTCTAAGGAATACAAAAGTTAAAAAGAAAACAAAACAGAAATAAAAATTCAAGATTTTGTGTGTGCTGGATTCGAACTCAAGTCCCTTGGGTAACAAAAAAAAGGCCTTGCCAATCCAGCTAGCGCTTATTTTGTTAACAAATGTGTTATTTAAAATATATTATAAAAGTGTTTTTTTCCTGCAAAATGTATGGTATTATAATTTGTCATACCCATAGTCATGGGTTTGAAAAGACATCAATACCCTTTTCTTATTAATTTATTTCCTTTATCTCTTGTTAATTTTAAAAAATTATTAATTAAATATTTATAGTAGATAATTAAATATAAAAAAGTAGTAATGAAATCACACCACCATCTACAACTAGGAACCAACATCCACCGTGACCCACTCCTATCATTATCAACTATCACTCACCGGTGTCTATGTCTAAATTCGTATTACCGAAAACCCTAGATCTAAAGCCTCATCACTCACGATTGTCTATCATCAATGCGAACGGACACATTAACACACACATGCATACCGAGAGAGAGAGAGAGAGAGAGAGAGAGAGAGAGAGAGAGAGAGAGAGAGATGAGAAAAATCGTGATTAAACGTTTTTATTCAAACCATTTGCACTCTACTAGAAAAATTGATATTTCTAATGAAATTTAGTGACGGATGATAACCATCAGTAATTAGCGACGAGCGGATTGGTGGTGGATTTGCGACAGATCTAAGTTATTAGATATCAAGGGCAATTCCTTGCTAATTTGCGACAAATTTGCGAGGGATTCGGAATCTGTCTCTAATCAAATTAGAAAAGAACAAAAGCATCTCTAATTAGTTGCTAATTAGCGTCTGATTTATGTCAAATTTGTGGCGGATTCAAGCTAAGGCATTTCGTCGCTACTCCCTCGCTAATTGGCGAGAGATAGCGACGAAACTGAGTTATTAAGTATCAATGACATTTCATTTCTATTCCCTCAGTAATAAGAGACGGAGACTTGCGACGAAACCGTGGCATTTCGTCGTTATTCCTTTGTTTGCGACAGATTTGCAATAGATTTATGACGGATCCGAATTGTTAATTATCAAAAAAAAAATTGTGGCTATTCCCCCGTTGATGAGGATATATACATCCTTCGTCAGTTAATTACCAGACCACAATTCTTTATCTACCATCCTCCTCATAAAATTCCATGTTGGCAATCTACTTGTTAAACTACTCTATATGCTTAGGAGATGTCTCATGCGTAAGTAAACTCATAATTGAAATCCTTGATAAAAAGTCTCAAAGACCCTATCCATCCATACGAAACTCGACCTTCTGAGACACTACTAGAACTCATACGTCAAAAATTGTCCAATCATAACACTTTGAGGTGAACCTTCTATCTTTGTTTTTGATAAATCTCATAGTTATTAAAAACACTATTTGTCATTAAAACATATTAATAACACTATTCAAACTTGTCATTCTAGGTTGTTCAATCATATCTTGGTCTATTGAAGTTATATTTTGTTCGATCAATCGGGTGAATTATACAACATTGGTCCTCAAACTCCCTTCTTTTAATGAATCGCCACCAACTTATTAGTTTTATAAAAACAAACACAACACATTACTACTACTCAACCAATTAAGTATTTATTAATTTCTCAAATGTCTTACGAGTTAAAATCCGTAAATACTTCCCATTAATAAATCCACTTATAATTAATGTCTAAGAACTTCGGGTCGTTGCAGAGATGTATACATGTAGAAGTTGGTGGAACCTTTTTATGACATGTTCTTAATATGTATGGATTTGTAATTTTTTAATATATATTTTTTTTAAGATTAGCATATTTCTCATTAAAGATAAACATTTTTATAGATGAGAAAAAGATCCGGTTTTTTGTAGGAAATTATCGATACCTCATGAGAACAAGGATAAGGATATAACTCTATTTCATACCCATCGGCGCTCCTAGCCTCCTCCTATCCCCTAAGGTCTTTAATAGTGTTTTAGTCTTTTTTGTATCATTAACATCCATGATTAATACTTTTAATGAGTAATATTCTCATATATTATCTCCATGTCCTCAACCCCACCCTCAGAAGAAACAAAAAGAATACATATGCATAGACGGAATAAAAAAATACTTATATAAGATTGTACAATTTATATATATTTATTAGATTTACTAACGACAACATAGACGGAATGAAAAATACTTATGCATGACAGAAGAAACAAAAGATACAAGATAATATGATTTGTATTGTTTTGCAATGGTATGAATTCATGCTGGCTCTTTTATGTAAATATTGTGAAACGAAGGGTAATTGGAGAGTGATGTTACAGAGGGAAACATAGTCAAATATTGGATAGCGAGTGCAATTGGATCGATTGAAATTTAAAGGTCCAACATGATTTCATCATGTCATGTCTTTCTCTCGCCAACCGTATATTCTTTTCTTCATCAATTCATATACGCTTATCGTGTCTTTTAAATACATCTAATATTGACTCGAATTTTTTTTTTCCTTTATTATATATAAAAGCTTTTAATATTTCTTCTTTTACTTGTGTAGAACAATTTTTCGTATGAGAATCGATATTCTTTATATCCTGAATTAAAAAATAAGGGAAGATTATAAATACATGCAACGATCTTTACACTTTTTCTTCAATTTGTGTAACATTTTTTTAACTTTTTCTGATCATATTATTAAGCTATACATATATTGGGTGTTTGTTTTAGCTTATTTTTTGGGCTTATTGACTTATTAGTTCATGTTTTGGGCTTATTAAGTTTTGTGTTGGCTATGCTTTATGTGTTAAGTTTATAGGCTTATCTTTAGGTAAAATAAATCATTTATGATAAGCTAACTTAAATCAACTTAGGGAGTGTTTGTTTAAGGTTATTATTATTATTTTTTTTGGCTTAAACTTATGAGCTTATTAGTCATTAGTTTATGAGCTTATAAATTTTTGAGGAAAAAAAGTGTTTAAATTAGCTAAAAAGGTGTTTGACGTGTCTTAATAATGAAAATGACCAAAAGGACATCTTTACATGTTCTGTGTGTTATTTAAGGAGGGTGTCAAAGCGGAGTAGAATGGTAAATGTGTTAAAATAAGTTCATACTCTAGAAAATAAGCTAAGTCAAGATGGCTTATGAAAAATAACTTTTTTTCACAAAAATAAGTTAATAAGCCTATCCAAACACATAAAATTTGATAAGCTTAAAAAATAAGCTAAAAAGCCAATAAGCCAAAAAAAAGCTAAAACAAGCACTCCCTTATTTTCTCCCATAGAAGCTTATATGTATACATTTATCATTGTACCCTTTCTTATAAACTTGAATCAACATTTCCCTATCTTAAATATACATTTATTAGTCATTTTATAACTTTTCTATATTTTATTTCCTAAAAGTTAATTTAAGCTATAAAATAAGTTTACTCAAACATCCTCTTGACTAGATGAAGTGAAAAATGGGCTTTAAGATTATCAAATAAAGTCAAGATTGGAATTTTAGATTACCATAATTACCAAATGCCTTCAAGAAAAGGTTTATCTATAATGAGAGGTAAGCAAAAATTCAAACAAATAATTTTAACCCAATAATCAAAATATTCAAACACAAAGAAAACCCAAAAATTAATATGTTGATAATGAAAGAATTGATATGAACAAAGTTACAAAAACTCAACCAAAAACATGAAATCATCTTGAAACGGAAGAAACCCAATTCATGAAATCAAACAACACTGAATTTCGTAGTAACAAGCAATCGATTTCGTGAAATAGATGTGTTCATATCGAGTAACAATCAAGTTCATGAACCAGAATAACAAGCAATCGATATCATACTGATAAGAAATCTAAGCATGGGAACATTACAAGAATGAGCAAATGCACCCTTAATATGGCTGAAGAAATCGATGAAGCACCTTAATTGCACATGAATCCTAAACACCTTTCTTGAACAAAGTCATAGAAGATGAACCGTATATAATCATACATAATTACATAAAGCCTATTCGCCATCTTTAAAAGTAGTCGTAGAAGAAGGAACTCGGTTTCATGAAAAAAGTCTATTCATACTAACCATCAATCAATTTCGTGAAGCAGAATGGCAGATTTCATACCCACAAGCAATTGATATTATACTAACAAGAAATCACAACAGATGAACGATACAAGAACAACAAAATGAACCCTAGATATGTCTAAATAAATCGATGAAGTACCCTAATAGCACATGAATCCTAATAATCATTTGTGAATAGAGTCGTAGAAGATGAACCCATCCTAATTGCAAACTCCTATAGCTAAAGGAATTAGAAGGAATGTCAAAATTGATATGTTTAGAGAATTGCGAAACTGATAGATTAAGAAACAGATATGTTTCTGGTTTCTGTCATATTTCATCATTTTAAAATCTAATATGCTTATATAATATACACATCTTCTAATATAAATAAAAGATTAATTTGATAAAAATATATAATCTTCACCATTCATTAATTTAAAATCAAAAAATCAATTTTGACTTTTTAGAGTCAAAATTATTAGAGATAATTTCATGTATACCCTTATTAAATCATATAAAATCGTATTTGTCCATTTTAATTTACATATATCATATTTACCCCTTTATAATATTTCAAATATCATATTTAACCAAATTATTAGTTTTTTAATTCTAAAATATTTTATAATCCTTTAAAAAAATTAATTATAAACAATAACGTTTAACTTTATTACCCTTAATTGTAACAATAATGGTTGATTGCTTATATAAGAAATACAATCACGTCTCTTCGTAGTATAAACTATGTTTCTGCCGTCAAGTTTGCCCTTCCACTCACGTCGATGTTTCCACTGTTGGTTTGAGTATTAATGTCGTACGCCGTCATTTTTTTTAATTCTCATTTAATTTGTGTTTTATTATTAATTAATACGTTTTTATTAATGTTTAATATTTATTATCTTTAAAACCAACTCGCGTATCACACTGGAATTTAGTCTAGTATATCTAATACATAATATTAATTATTCATCTCCATTCTCTTTCTTTTACTCTCTCTATATTCACAACATAAGTTAAATAAATTTTTGCCTTGTTAATTTTTAATGAGAATAGTTATTCGTATACCCTTATATTTTTTTTCGACGTATCTTTAATCTTTGATCTTTAATACATATTAAAAGAAAAAATGATTATGATGTTTCACTAATCATCCTTCTTTATTTTCTCGAATAGCTGAATTAGTTGTTTCATAAAATATCATTTATAAGTTGATTTAGTTTGTTAACACTAAAATATCTTAACAAATACATTTATTCAAATCATTATCTTTAGAATTCTTTCACTAATCATGACCTTTTATTTTCTTATATGGCTTACGGATGAGTTGTTTCCTTAAATGACATCTTTTAGATGATTTAGTTTGTTAACACTTAAATATTTTAACAAAAAATATTTATTCAAATCGTTATCTTTGGAATTTTTTTCACAAATCATCCCACTTTATTTTCTTAAATGAATTACAAAATGAATTGTTTCCTCAAATGCCATTTTTTAGATATTTTAGTTTGTTAACACTAAATATTTTGACAAAAAACATTAAATCAAATCATTATCTTTAGATTTTTTTGGCCAATCATTCCCCTTTATTTTCTCAAATAGCTTACGAATGAGCTGTTTCCTCAAGTGTCAAATTTAGGTGATTTAGTTTGTTAACACTTAAATATCTTAACAAAAACATTTATTCAAGTCATATAGTAGATACATCTACCTATTTTTGTGGTTATTTATGTAAACACATATACCAACTGGATTAATTAAAAAAAATTCAAATTTGATTACAAAGAGGTTCTACAAAAAATTTGATTATAATGCTATGTATGAATTTCTAATTTATGATAGATTTATGCTTTTTATAAGATTTTTTTATCCTATGTATGATTTACAATAGTTTAACTATATATTAGTCCTATTTAACACCATACACATATAAAATTAACTTTAACCATACTAGTGTTTATGACGTGGTATTTAGCTAGTATTACTATAATTATTTAATTGATGTGACACATTACCTACACTTGGACACACTTAAGCTAATATCCATTCATTAAGAGATGACAACTAGCTATTTTGATACATTCTTCCGAATAAATTCTTAAACTGGTATGTTGGCGTTACAATTTAATAATATTGCCATAATTGCCATTCAACATATAGCATGTTTCATTTTTATTTCTCACCTCTATGTAAAAGATTTTACCAAGTGAAAGTGGAATATATTGCAGAATTATTTTGGCTCAAAACACTTATTAATCATTACATACCTGTCTATATATCTTTTTACATGATTTACTAAATAATCATATTTTATTATGTAATAAATCATGTCGGGTTAGATTGATATATCATATCGAGTATTGAATAATTTAAATGATTGAATCAATCGTGTGTTTAGTTATTCTTTCTATCAAAAAGTCCTATTGCTCAACCTTTCAGAAAAAAACACCTATTGCTAATAAAATAAGGATAACAATATAATAATGTATATTATCAAAGATATTTACGCTAAATATATATTATTCTATATAATATAACGATAATCATGTGAAATAGCACCATGTATTCATACTTGAATCAAGAAATGATATAGTAGTTTTTAAAGTATTAAACATAATTCTTGTTCTTCTTTTTAACTATTTTAATAAAGATATAAATCACATTGTTATTGTTAACCATAAAAATATAAATAAATAAATAAAAAGATGCTACATTCCTTAATTTAAGTATCTTTCATTTTATGTAATATAGTATGGAGGTAAGATATTGGGTTATAGATGTGGGTTTGGAGTTGAGGATATGTCTATGAAACTCGATAGAGAGGATGAATCTAGTATTTTTTAAAATCGTGTCTGCACAGAATATTAGCTACGGGAGACTGTCGGTTCGAACATACTTAGGTCAACTCGAGATCAATCTACACTCTATGCTATGTCCAAGTAGCAATGATTTGGTGGAGACATTAATATCACTAACATCTTTGATATCGTACAACATCAAAGACGGAGGTAGAAACTTTCCAAGATTTGTGAGACGGCTACATGGTCTATGGTAAACTTAGCTTGGATCCATCTTGACAAAATCATTTTCAAACAAGAGAAAAAGAAATTGATTGTTCTTTAGAAAATTACTTTTAGGATATATTTGTTTCATACGGTAGGTCAAGACCATCTCATGTTGTTATCAAATATTACCTATTATTTCTCATACAAACATGATTGTGGGTTCCTTATTTAAGCTAAAAATGAGTTCATTTGTATGTCTTACTCCCACAGTCCCACATGTATGAATAAGTATAATGAAATATATTTGACCAAATATAAGAGAATCTTAACCGGGACTGTTGTTTAATAAACTTTTTATAGCTATTCTTAAACAGAGAATATAAACATTCAAGCCCAATGGGCTATCAATATTTTCAGTAAAGTTGGCCCAACTCATTTGTCTACTATAATCATTCAGTAAATCTGGCCCAACTCAACTTTTTAGTCACTTGACTTGGTCAGCTTCTTGTTTGGGCTGAACTCAATTTGCCGTGCAAAAAGCGACAGTACGTGTCGCTATCTTATTGGCTAAGACAAGTGGAAGCTCTCTCTCATTGGTTAGAGTATCTCAACTCCACGTCGCAAATACCCAAGTTTCTTGGTCGTTTGTCGACTATAAACTCCGTCATTGCCGCGGTCCCAGATTTTGATTCTAAGCTGTTTTTGATCGCAGTATGATCGTCTCCCTTCGATCTTTACGCTGCTTGTGATTCTACAATTTCTCCATTTCAGAACACTGAAATCAGTAGCACCTTATTTCTGAATCAGGGCCCTAATTTTCGATTGGATTAGACTGGATTGAATTCAATCTGCCCTCGAATCTCATAAATGGCGCATTGCAGATCGAGATTTAGCTTCTTGATCTATTTGTCAATCTTACTGATTGCTAATGCCGCGTAAGTCCCTGTTTCTTTTGGTATTTCATCTTCATGCTCGTGTATGTATTTTTAGTTAAATTTTCGTTTAATTGGTTGCTACAGGAAAAGTTATTATGATATACTTCAAGTTCCCAAGGGTGCATCAGATGATCAGATTAAACGGTCTTATAGAAAGCTCGCCTTGAAATATCATCCAGACAAGAATCAAGGAAATGAAGACGCCAACAAAAAGTTTGCTGAAATTAGCAATGGTACATGCGTTTCCTTATGCATTGCATTTGTTAATTTTGCGTTGCTTTTGCGTATTTCCAGAGGATGTAAACATTAACGGCTTAACGTTTTGTGATTTGCTTATTTTTCAGCTTACGAAGTGTTATCAAATAGTGAGAAGAGGAGTATTTACGACCGATATGGCGAAGAAGGTCTCAAACAACATGCTGCTGGTGGCGGTGGGGGCGGAGGAATGGATATTCAAGACATATTTAAGTCGTAAGATTTTGCATTTAAGCCTCAATATATGTGTCGATATTCTGCTTCAGTATGATAATTTTATGCGTACAGGAACCTGAACCATAGTGTGCAAAACAGGTCGTATTTTTGGTACTCGGTAGTGTAGATATTCATTATTAAGTAGCCTGTGAAATCAACTTCCGTAAATATAACAAAATTGTATGCGAAAGTTAACATTAGTGCTTTTGATATGTCAACGAAAATAATGTAGGTTAACCATATACAATGTTTAAAGAATTCACTTGATTTCAGCCAGACATAGTTTCATGATGATTGCCAGGTTGGGGGTTTCCGTTAAGGAAAATCGTCGATTAGTTTGTGCATTGTTCGATAAGAATGTCTTCACTTCTGCTTTTTGTTAGTTGAACTAGGAGCTTTGAAGATGTGTTTGTCCATAGATGGTA
Source organism: Pulicaria dysenterica (assembly GCA_947179395.2). NCBI lineage: Eukaryota > Viridiplantae > Streptophyta > Magnoliopsida > Asterales > Asteraceae > Pulicaria > Pulicaria dysenterica. The sequence continues at coordinate 70,694,819 of OX359288.1, read as the reverse complement.
GTCAATACCCATAGAACTTTCTTTATGTTCCACGCTAGTCATAGGACTCTATTATGAACTGAAGAGTCGGGTTTTGTGACTAAAACTTATCTGACCACTTTTAGTGAGGTGCTAGGCATTTCGTTAAACATTTATAACTATACTTGATTGGTGCTATATCAGAAGTCCTTTTTGGTGGTTAATGGATTATTGTGTTTACTATTAGATCATTATTGCAGCAACAATATTGCCTTATAACTTGTTGATTTATGCGAAATCAGGAAATTCATTAATGAGAATGTCACTCGGTGTTAAAATTTGTCACTCAAGAAATATGAAGTGAGAGAGTGAGCTTTTGAGAGTATTCTAGCAGTGTTGGAATGTAATTACCCAAAATAACAAAACTAACAGCTTAACATAAAGCTAACCAGCAAACAGATGGATAACTATGTACAAAGGTTCTCCTTCCTAGTATCATATAATATTATAATTGCTTTTTTTTTAAGAATCAATAATTCTGAATGCTCTTGAAGTTTAGTACATAGATTGCTGTTGGGGGTTCCAATGTTCCTACTTGTCTATAGCGAATAAAGCGTATCTTGTCTATATTATGCTTTTTGCTTATCAAAACTTATTATGAACCTTTACCAACTCTAGTCTGCCTATTGTGACATCTTGCCTCGCATCACCGGCTATTAAGCAGTGTAAACTCCTTGTATGTTCTAGTTCTAGATATACAAGTAACTTCCTCTGTGGGAGTTAAGCTGATTTGGAAGCTATTGGGCCAGCCTGCTACTTTGGGAACATATCGGACTGCAGTCCCTATAAAGTGTGGTGGGCTGGATTCACACATCTCCTTGGATTATTATTCTTGGTCTGTTTGAGTTTCTATCTAGGTTTGACAACGGCATTAAGATTTAACTGGTGGAGAATTGTGATATCTTGTCTCATGTCATAGCTTGCATGTAATTCATATCTTCCATCATGGTCTTATGTTTGTTTGGAAGCTCTTGGGCTAGCTTGCAACTTTGGGCTTGGGGCTTTACACCTTTTCCTCGGAATATTTTCCATTGTGGTTGCTTGATACACTGGTTGATGCATTTTGCTACACTGGTCAAGAAAATAGGATCCTAAGATGGATCATTTGGGAGAAGCTCTAAAACCATTTTTCTAATAAATCTTGATCATGGCATGTATTTGCTTGTAAGATGTAACAAGAGACACCAACGTGGACTCACAAGATATCTTGAAAACTGAATCTACCTTCTCTTTATATTTTAGAACAACTTCCTGGCAGTTGATTAGTAGAATGAATGTCATCACTGCTAAAGACAGCTTTTTTTTTAATGTAAAAACAGTTATATTGTAGTTCAATTTTGGAATGTCCCATATCAGTTTCAATCCTTCCTACCTGTTGATCCTTTTTCACTTTCTGTCAGTCAGCCTGATTGTTTTTTGGCTGGAAATAAAATCACATATTTTGGCTGTCTCTTGATGAGTGTACTGACAATTAAAAAGCATTTTGCAGGTTTTTTGGTGGTGGGGGAGAGCAAGAAGAGGAGGAGCGAGTGGCAAAAGGTGATGATGTAATTGTTGACCTGGATGCAACATTGGAGGATTTGTACATGGGAGGGACATTAAAGGTTCGAAAACTTCATTTGCATGGAATGCAAAATTGTTTCTTTTATATTCAGTTATATAAACCGTAAAGTTTCAAATTGGGTACACACTACACACTAGTATATTACTGTCATTGTTAGATCACCAAAGGGCTTTGGCCGAGCGATATTAAGGTGTTTCTCCCTCTATGAGGTTGAGGGTTCAAATCTTGTCGTGGATTAGCTGATGATTAGATGGGTGTGCAGCGTTTAAAAATTTTTTTTACTGTCGTTTGAATCTCATATCTGGGTTTTTTTTTTCTTTTATTGTTTATTAGCTTCATTTTTTCAGGTTTCCAATTTTAACCTTTTACCTTCATGCCTGTGATTTTCTAATTTATGGTTGATTTAATCAGGTTTGGAGGGAGAAGAACATTTTAAAACCCGCTCCAGGAAAAAGACGTTGCAACTGTCGCAATGAGGTTTATCACAGGCAAATTGGTCCAGGGATGTTCCAACAGATGACAGAACAGGTATCTGCGAAATTCGTTCTTATGCAGATCCTTATTTTTCGTATCATAGTTGGCGAGCGTTAAATATCAATATGGTTTATTAATTCACTTACTCATACATACGATTCTCTTATGTTTTTCAGGTCTGCGAGCAGTGCCCTAATGTAAAATATGAAAGGGAAGGAAACTTCATCACTGTGGATATTGAAAAAGGAATGCAAGATGGGGAAGTAAGCTTTTAATTGTATTGAAGTTTGGCAATTAAATTAAAGACTTATGGTTATAAAATATGGGATTGACTGTTTAATGATTTTAACCCTTCTCTCCCTTGTCACAGGAAGTGGTCTTTTATGAAGAGGGTGAACCAATTATAGATGGTGAACCTGGAGATCTGAGGGTTAGTTTGTTATTAATTATTACTAATTAATTAATGTTGTAGTAAATCTGCTGTAAGAGATATATTATCGCTGATGGTAATTTTTAAATTTTGTGCAGTTTCGCGTTCGTACAGCACCACATGACAGGTTTAGGAGAGAAGGAAATAACCTACACACAACTGTCACAATAACTTTGGTAACTTTCATTTAATATCTTATATTTTTCTTTTAAGTACTACCTTAATGACCATCTCTTGTAGCATGACACATAATATTTGATTTGTATGTGATGTAAGTTACATATTTGCATAACCTTGGTATTTTAGGCTCAAGCACTTGTTGGGTTCGAGAAGACGGTTAAACACCTTGATGAGCATCTAGTGAATATTGGGACAAAGGTGCTATATATATATATATATATATATATATATATATATATATTTTTTTTTTTTTTTCATTTCTGGTTTTTTATATATGGATAGGATATATGCTCCTTAGAAGCATTAAAATTATAAACATGATCTATTTGGTTGGTTGACAAATTCAGGGAATTACAAAACCAAAGGAGGTGAGGAAGATCAAAGGTGAAGGGATGCCATTGCATTTCAGCAATAAGAAGGGCGATTTGTATGTTACGTTCGAAGTACTGTTCCCAACATCGCTAACAGATGACCAGAAGACCAAGATCGCAGACATTCTTGGTTAGCGGATACATGATCCACACTTTCCAATTGTAAAATTAAAATGTTGCTGCTATAGATTCATTATTTAGGGTAGGCTAGGCTGAGCCCATAGAGAGTTTTCTTCATCTGCCATAGTAGTTTCTTGATTCTCTTTCTGTAAAATTGGAATATAGATTTTCTACAATTTACCATGAGGCCTGAATCCTACCACTTAACCACACATCCTTGAGTTTCTATACTCTTATTGGTTGTATGTTGTTTCTATACTATTACTAGTACTTTCTAAGCTTCTATACTTGTTGGTTTTATATTACTGTCCATGTTTACCATCCAAAAGCCTGAGTATTTTGATTTTAACATAACCCTAACTAATTCATTTTACAAGTAAAAACTGTACAATCAATTATGCATTAGAAATACAGTAATGAAATTTGAATTATAAGTGAGCATAATATGCAAGAAAAAACAACTAAATAGCCATAAATTGTTACTAATAATATATAGGGTTTAGCATATATCTTCCTTTCGGTGCACAAGTTTATATCCCAAAACCAAAAACTTCAGAAAGGTTGTAGTTGTTAATCACTCAACTGATGCAAGCTTCTCTTCGTCCACATCGAAAGCTTTCCTAGCTTGTTTTAGTTCTTCATTCATGGATAGCAATTCTGTACAACGGTTTAACTTGGGCGCGTCCTATAAAGACATTTTAACACAATATTAGCTAATTTGGAAATGTGTACCATTCAGGTCATTTTGCAACTTTTTGAAGGTTTCAAACGCTCAGTGGGTAATTTTAAAGTTTAAACTGATGTACACATGTGCATAATATGTTCGCCTTTGTACAAGATATCTATGTTTTATTTGGGCTGGGTTTGTTTATTATAGAGTTTCAATGAGGTTGCCGGCAGTGAGCAATGGCATTCTCGTTGGGGTGGGTTCTATTCTTTTGTAATGATTAAATAATCATAACATTTATAATAATAATGTTAACAGCTAAAATTCAGTGACTGCAAAGTGACATAAATTGGAATATTAGCGAAAATAGGTTACTATTATAGGCAATTTTTTCCAACTCAAACAATTAAATATGTCAACTCAGCATTTTTACCTGTGAAACCAATCATCAGGTTCCAAAGCAATCTAGATGGAACATATTTTCAAGGTTTAGCAATGAGGTTTGTACATATAACGTATAGCGACCCACGTGGAACATTGCAAAAAGGTAAATTGTTATTTTATGACATAATCCTTTCAAAATATCATTAAAGAGACAAACAGATTCATTTCTTTAATTTCCGGATAAAGATAATATGCTGAGTTAAGTGGTCATAATTGGTTTCTGTTGTAGACGTGAAGCAAGGAAAGAATAGTAACCCACTAAACCGTGTAAAAAGAAGATGACACTACCTTGCGGATCAAGAACAAGAAATCCTCAGTCAAAAGCTTTCCCCTCTTTGATGCAATGTCTTGGGCTTTATGTACCTACATTTACAGGGGTGTCTTATTTGCAGAAAGTACTTGTAACTAAATTTGCAGATTAGAAAACCAAATGAATTCTCACCATATCTGTCACATACTCGACAACAATGTCCTCCACAAGAGCAACAGTCTCAGGCAATGGCTGGAAACGCAAAAAGAAAAAGAAAAAAGAAATCTTGATTAGACATTTATTAAACCCATAGCAAAGGACTTCTATTAAGAGCATTTGATTTGATCCCTTATCTTAGAACAGCTTTCATTAAACCCATGAAAGACCTAATTGGGCAATTGCCTTGTCTCAATTGCGAGGTATACTCATGTAAGATTGCATGTCATTATGTTCATCACATGATTCAAACAATGTTATAGCTAGAACCCAAATATAAAAAAAGTAAAATGAAAGTTGATGCTTACATTAGAATCATCTCCAAAACCATACATCATATGCTGCACTGTTAGGTTCCATAATAGAAAAAAGAAAATATTAGCGCCTGCGTGCATGTTTGTGTAGGATTTCACCAATAGAAATTGAAGTGAGTACTCACAATCTTTTTGAAAAACTCCACGCTTGCGCTTGAATGATGTTTCTGATGGCTGGGATGAACCAACTCTCGCTTTTGAGGAGGCTCCTCCTGTAGTGTTGTTCATCTTATTTGTAAATATTCTTTATTCTACTGGAATGAACAAATAAAACGTTACCAAGTATGGAAGCAAAATTTATATATAAATAAGGTATTAAGAGTCAAATCTGGAAGTCGAATCATATACACTAACATATTAAGCATGAAAAATTGCTTAAAACCCCGTTTATCAAATAACAATACATGATCATCTGTTTTCTGATCTTGATTACAGTATTTAGGTCAAAAGGCTTTGTCTAAATATTTTAATCAAGAAGTGATGCAAGTAAAGATGGAACAGTAACAAAAAACTTGAAGGCAGAGTTTAATGACCGCAGAGCTTATGAAAGTTGTAAGTTTGTGGGGTTCAAATCAAAACCAGTTGTAACCCAAGACTAGTGATGTAAATGGGTACGGGTGGGGACGGGGACCACAATACCCATCCCCCATCCCCGACCTCCAGCCCCAGACCCATCCCCACCCCGGCCCCACCAAATCCCCAACGGGTTCGGGTGAAATAATCCCCACCGGGTATGGGGAACCCGATGGGTACCCATTTACTACCTAATGACAATTTTTGATATGAAAAAAATATAAAAATAAACATCGATAAACATTAATACTTCAAAATACGAACAATATTCGATGACAAGACCCAAAAAATATGATGACAATATTATCAAGTTTGAAAAGTAAATAAAACAAAAACGACAAGTTCTTAATATCGTAAAAAAAACATTTCGCCTTCAATCTTCATCACCAGCGGATCATCAATTCACCATGAAATCTCGTAACTATAACTATTCATTGAATGTCTACCCAGTGTATTTAATAAATGATCTATTATATAAAGTTATAAACTGATATATATTATATTTATATATATGTTTATATATATCGGGTCTTAAACGGGGCGAATAGTACTATACCCGTCCCCGCCCCATCCCCGCTTCGGGTACACCAATTCATCCCCATCCCCGACCCATCACCCGTTAAGGCGGGGAATACCCTCCCCGTTCGGGTCGGGTACCCACGGGTCACGGGGAATCCCCGCCCCATTGCCATCACTACCCAAGACCCTTATTAAGCTGTGGGACTAGTGGTGGCAAAGCAGACAGGTCGGGTCGGATTGGGTAACTGGTCTAAACAGGTTGCGTTCCAAAAGGGTTCGGGTCAAAACGAGTCAACTATATAAAGACCTAGCATTCAACACAAAATCATAAATAATCTCTACCAAATTTCCATCAAATTTCAACATATATGATATAAGCATCAGCATATTAAGCTCTCAAAGTTAGAAATATATGTGTGATAACTCCAAATTCCATCTCCACTTTAACAAATATATGTATTTCCAGCATAACTTCTTTTTGTCTTTTGAATCAAAGCCTAAGGTTACACAAACTACACAGAAATGGTTCTCCAAATAAACCAGCACACACTACACAGCACACAAAATTGAATCAAAGTCTAGGGTTACACAAACGATAACGCAGACTCAATGTTAACACTACACAGCACACAAATTGAATCAAAGCCTGATTGAAATCGTAATTAGGTCAACACAGGAGGTGTTCGCAAAATATACCCATATGTTAAATCTTACCGGCAGATTGGAGAACCAGAGGTTTCAGTTCGCAAGTCGCAATTCGCAACAATCGCCGGCGAGTTTCGATTTGCGATTTGGGAGAAGTGGAGACCGGAGGACGGCGAGACTCGAGTACGGTAGTCAATAGTCGATTGCGGAGAACGAAGATTGGACAACGGCGACTAGAGAACGAAGACTGGAGATGGTCGATAGTCGCAAGATGCGTTCACCCGGCGAGGCAGCGACAGAGAACCCGTTTGACCCGTTGTAAACAAGTGTTCCTTTGTAACACCATGCCGTAAACGAACCGAACGAACACGAACGGGGCTTGTTCGTGTTCGTTCGTTTAACTTTAGCCAAACAAATAAACGAACACGAACAGATAAACGAACGGAGATCTGTGTTCGTGTTTGTTCGTTTAACTTTAGCCGAACAAATAAACGAACACGAACGGTAAACGAACGAGCATGTGTGTTCGATTCTTTAAAGGATTGCTTAGTTTGTGTACATTTTTGTTCGCTCATTTAAGTGATAAACAAATGTAAACGAATAAACACACACTAAAATACAAATCCAACATTATTAAACACAAATAAACACTATATTTAAACATACACATATAAATATATATATTTGTATAAAATATAACCGAACATAAACGAATGGATAACCGAACATTTACGAACATAAATGAACGAACGAAAAGTCTTGTTCATGTTCGTTCATTTATTAAACAAACGAACATAAACGAACTTCCCGCCGAACAATTTCACGAACGGTTCATGAACGTTCTGTTCGTTTACAGCCCTACCATCAGCATCCGTCTCACGCTTCACACAGCCACATCAGCGTCACATTAGTGCCACATCATTCCCCCACCATTCCCTCATCTTATCACACAAACCCCCACATCCATCACATTCTTCACATCACCAAAAAAAACAAAAAAACAAAAAAAAACAAACAAACCTCTCTCACACACCTCCGCTCACATGCGCGACCACCATCACTACCGTGACCGTGAGGGAGCCATCGCGCAAACCAGCGATGGTCTTCACTTCCGTGAGCACCTCTCACCCACCCCATCTCGCGATGGATGCGGGTGGCCTAACCCATATCCTTTTTTTAAGGTCCATCACGACCCAACTCCAAAATACCACATTTTTAAAGTAATGGGTCATTATTGTCACTGCTACGTGGGATGATAGTATGATACCAACAAGCTTTTACACCTAATATATGGTTGTTCATAGAGTTAGGTTACGTAAAATGTGTGTGACCATTTAGCCAACCATAGATATTATATAAGTTTGTGGGGTTTTAACTTAAAAATCAATTAGCAATAAAGAGAATAACCCATGACCCTTTTAAGCTTTAACCTGGAGGACCTAACAAAACTTTTACTCTTGTTTGAGCTTGGTAATTGCTGCATAAAACTAACTTTTGATAGTTTATATAATTAATTAAGACAAAGAAGTGTAAGGAAGAGTATGTGAAAGAAGAACAACAATGTTCAGACGAGGAAAAAAATTGATTCTGTAAATAGCTAATTACCTATAATATTAATTTGCAAAGTAAATAGGTAAAATATCATAATATTTTTAAGGGTGTTTTAGTAATTTAATAAAATATCATGAGAATTTGATTTTCTCATGATATTTTCAAAGCTTTGTGTTCATTAATCCTATTACATACTAGCCATATAATACTTCCTAACTATTATTATTATTATATGAATCTTATAACTTTTCTTAAAACTGAATATAATTATGTTATACATATTTTTTTAACCTTTTTTATTTTTTTTCCTTTAATTGTTACGTAAATGGAGACCCATGAGTTACATATTTTTTTTTTCTTTAGCATACTATTATTTCTAAAAAAATTGCATCAAATTTACCTTTTTAAAATGTAGTAATTTTAAATAATTTAATATACTAAAACTAAAACCATTAAGTTAAAAGTAAAATTGTCTAGGCTCACACTCATGATTAAAAAAATTTCAAAAACCACTAAAACAAACACTTTTTTTCCCTGTGTTAATAATAGGTATAATTTATTAGCTTAGATAACATAATATTATTTAATAGATATCAATATCAACTGTTATTCATTATTTAGTATACTATTTAATAATCTCTAACATTGATCGATTGGTGTTTGTGACATTTATCAGACATTTAAAAAATTAATTGAGTAAATAGTAGTTCAGTTTTATAGTTGTTTTATTGATGTTATTAAGTTTTAATCACCTAAGAATTGTTTATACTAATTAAAAATATCGAAAACCATGTGTTCTTTAGAGTTTAAATAACTTTTGTGTAATAATAGTAAAACTTGGTAATCATTAAATATCATTTTTTAAAGAAATTGTTGGTGCATACATGGTCATACATTTAAAAGTGCACTCCTTGTTTTGATGATGATAAAAATATACACATGTGATACTATTGCTTATCAAAATTATTCATATGTTCATATCTATATTCTTAAAGAAAATTAACAAGCCTCAAATTGATGATCAAGTGAAGTACAAACAAGTAAAAGAATTTAACTCAACAAGATATGAAGAAAACAAGTTTTGAAGAAAGCATAAAGTGTTCACGGTCGATCCCACGGTCGACCGTGTATTAACCGTCACTGCACAGCTCACTATTCTTAAACATTGTTCCTCTTGAAGTCAGCCGAACGCGTACTCAACAAGTGAAGATGACATCTTCAAAGCTAATGACGAAGATATCTACAAACAAGAGGTTGAAATATATGAGCTTACAATTAAACAAGTTTAAGTTTTTATAAAATTATTTTTATAAAAACTTCTATAAAAATTAACAAACTTTTTATAAAAAATCACAAGCTTGGTTTAAAAAGTATAAGACTTCTTAGTTTGGCAAATACCAAACATAATCTAGCATTGAAATAAAACACCACCATATTTAGAAAATGGAATCTCCCAAAGAAGCAAGCATCCAACATACTTTATACATTGGCTTCTAAACTTCCATATTGGTGTTTAAATTCAAACATAAGAAGTATGGCACCAACCCAACTTTTTTAGGACTTCTTTTCAGTGTATTTTAATGGCAAAAATGGGTTGTGTGTGGTTTTGGTAAAGGGCCAACGTCTATATTTGAAAGGCTCAAAAAGTTCCAGCAGGACGACGGTCGAAGCCACGGTCGACCGTGGACTGTCTGGACACTTTTTGAACTTTCACCTTTTTCCTTATTTGAACCAACTCAAGTCTTGTGATTTTACCAAGCTCTTGCAATCTGAAATATGGAGAAAATATACTAGATCTTGTAAGCTCATATACTTTGAGATTATTCAATCTTTCAAGATCAAGATCCAAGCAAGAGTGAAAGCCATCAAAGTTCAAACACTACTTCTACATTCTATATCATTTGTAATAGTGTAAGGATCAACTCTAGCCTTCCAAATTAGAGTGAAGTAAGGATCATCTCTAGCATTTAGAATTAGAGAGAAGTGAGTATCAACTCTAGCCTATAGAATTAGAGTGAAGCAAGGTTATCTTTACCTTACTTGCAAGTTTGAAGTGTTAATTCTTGCAAGTGAAAAAGAGAAGTGTAAAAGGTTTATCTCTACCTTCAAAGAGAGAAGCTAGTGGAGCAAACTCTTGGTGGGTGAGGCCAAGGAGTGGATGTAGTGCAAGTTTGTTAACACTTGCATGAACCACTATAAATCTCTTGTCTACTCTTGGTGATATCTCTCTACTCTTACTCTTTTCATTTCAAGTATATATATATTTGTTGTGTTATAAACTTCAAGAAAAATCTTTTTAACACAACTTATAATTTTTATAAGTGTAAAAATTGGTAAACTAAGTTAAAGAACCTATTCACCCCCCCCCCGCTGGGTTCCAACAATTGGTATCAGAACAAGTTGCTCTAAAATTTTTTGTTAAAATTGTTTTTGAGATAGAACTTGCTTTATAATGTTTTGAGAAAACAATTTTATACAAAAATCTTGAGTTAGATCCATGGACTTAAATGATGACCTAAGTTTGGGGGTTTATATGACTACTTTACCTATGTTTATTGATTATACATTTTTAGGTTGGAAAACCTACATGTTGACTTTCTTAAGATCAATAGATTATGACATGGGTGATTTTATTGAAAGTGATTTTGATGAAAATGAATCACTAAATAAACAAACATTGATATTTATTCATAAATCTCTTAAGGAAAGTAAATATGAATATATGTGTTCTTACACTTGTGCCAAGAGATTATGGAATGATATAGGTAAACTTGAGGAGCTTGAAGCAAGAAGAAATGAAGAAAAAGAGACATCAAGAGAACTTGCTTGCTTCATGACTTTTAAAGAAAATGAGGTATCTTTCATAAATGATTCTAGTAGTAAAGATTACTTACATAATCTTTATGATGAGCTAAAAGATAAATATGATATGTTACTTGATATTAATTCAAAACTCATTACCAAGATCAATGATTTGATAAATGTTGAGAATGATAATTTTAAACTCAAAGATCTTAATGAAATCTTGGTCAAGGAAATAAATGAGTTAAGAAAATCTAACATTATGTCACAAGGTTGCTCTACTTGTGTAAACTTCAAAGAAAAGAATGTTAGAATTCAAAAGTTATCAAGTGATGAAGGAGGTCATGAGTTATCAATTGAAACAAGAAACATATCATTAAAACAATTCAAAATTGTGAAAGAAAAGACAAAAAAAAAATCCAGAAGGCTCGCTGGAATTTTCAAAAGTTTGAAAAATACAAGATTGCCTCTAGTTCTTTCACTAGTATGCCTAAGGTTGAATGTAATAAACATATGATAAAATCTTATACTCCAACTTCAAGGTATAAACAAGGTTTCAAGATAACACCAAGGTGGATCAAAGTAGGTGTTTTTGATACTAACAATCCCGGACCCATGAAAAGATGGGTACCACACATATGAGATATGTTTGAGTTGTAGGTTGCAATTGAGGTTGAATATCATTCTTGATGCAACTTGAAGTTTTGTGTGGATGAAAGACTTGGATGATAAATCATCAAGAATAATGCTTTTGAACAACACTAGTGAAACACAATCAAGATAAGTTTCTCTTTCACTTCTCAAAGCTTTATATGTTGACATCTATGTGTTGAAAGTGCCATGAGAACTTATGTGAAACTACTTAACATGTTTAAATGTGTTTATTGTATCTAGTGCTTTACATAAACTTGGTTTGCTATAAAAATAAATCAAGGGTAGCAAAATCCTTAACAAAAGACATAGAAATACTTATCAAATGCTTAAATGTCTTTCAAAGCTAAATTCATACTCAAGTAAAATACTTTTTGATTGAGTTACAAAGTTGAACTATGTGGCGTTAAAATGACATATTACTTGTGCCCATATTACTTGGTGTTGTGATTTAAATCATAACTTGAAGCTTTTTCATATAGATGCATGACAAATATCAAACTATCTTGAAAATCATTAAATAACAAATTTGAGAAAATTGATAGTTGATTAATAATTCTAGATGTACAGTCTCATAAAGTTAGAATATACAAACTACATCTAAACAAGAGTATTTGCTTTTGAATGTGGGAAATATTGTGCTTAAAGTTAAAATTGCATATTGATGAACAATATTTTAAAATTTGACATATCATATTCATGTTCATCATATTGCCTTAAGTGATTATATGCAATGCTTGAATTTCTCACAAAGCATGCTTTGGCTAAAAATCTTTAAATGATATGGAAATATATGTTATATAATTCTATATATTGAAATGTATAGTCAAATAATAAATCATTTGTCAAAGAATTAAAGGTTTGCTTAAATCCCATGGATTTCATTTTCACATACACTATTTGTGTTTAAGTAATTAAAGAGTAAGTAACATTGTCTTAGAATTTAAAAGATATCATATTACAAATTAAGACAACTTACTTTGATGAATCATAATTGGGACTTCATAAAAATGGTGCTTAGAAGTTATATACATGCTTTAAAGTTAGATATATTAAAGAAATAATATTTCAAACACACAACAAATGCAATAATATAGCGGACATAAATACTAAATCACTTAAGAAAAAAGTAGTTGATGCAATGAACCTTGGTTTAGGAATGATTGAACATGTTCCTTACAAAATAAAGTTTGATTATGTGAAACTTTTCAAAATGGTGCTTCAAGACTGTCCACGGTCGAAGCCGTGTATCGACCGTGGGTGCACTACCCAAATGATCAAATTGAAAGAAAACTCGCGGTCTATGCCACGGTCGACCGTGGATCGTCCGTCAGATGTCTGACGAATTTTAACCCTATTCTACTTATTTCTCTCTCCTCTCACCACTTTATCACTTTACCCATTTTCCCTACAAAAACCCTAGCCGCCATTGTTGCTTAGTCACTCAAAAAGCTTAAAACAAATTACAAGAAACAAGAATTTACCTTATGATTGGAACTATGGTTGAAGCCCGGGTTGGATTCATAGTCCATCTACAAGCGAAAGTTTCTTTATTCTCGATCTCTCACTTGATTCATGAATCCTCTTCACTAAAGGTAAAATTACTCACCATTGTTTCTTCTTTATCTTCTTAGGGTTTCACATTGCACATAAATCTGACATGAATCATGTATAATGTTGTGTAATGTTTAAGCCTTGGGTTTAGGGGTAAAGAATGAAAGAAAACCAACATGATGAAAATTAGGTTTTTGACAAAATAAAGCTGAGATAATTTTTTTTCTCTCATTCTATGCTCTCAAAAGTATCAACTCACTTGTTATTGGAAAGTTAAACAAATAAAGAAAAAGTGAGCAGGTGCTTCACGGTCGATCCATGGTCGATACCGTGCATCGACCGTCGACCCTCTGGAGTATTTAAATTTCGAAATCAATCAAGTTCTCCACAGTTGAAGCACGGTCGACCGTGACTTCGACCGTGAACTTGATGTGACTTATAGATAGGTTTCTCTTGCTCAAGGCTAATCATGCATCAACGCAACATTAATAATTTAATTGTCTTCCGAAATCTTTAAACATTTAGGACACATGAACCAAATTGTTGAACACATACATATTAAGTTTTTTTACCAACATACGTGTTTCAAATTTAATGAAGTATCTTGTATCTTGAATGACTTCATCACCTATTACTTTGAGAGCGTATGCAAATTTTTTAACATCATTGTAAACAAATGACAAAAGCATGTTTATGTTGTTAACAAGCTATGCCTAAACCTTATGAATGAAACGAATTATAATACCTTGGTTTAGTGCAACAATATGCTAACATGCAACTTCTTGCGATGTTAAAATTTTAGTATCTTGTCTTAGGTCTTAATTTCAAGAACTTCATTCAAAAAGATTAGATGTTTTGTAAAGGTAATGAACTAGTCAACTTTGTAAAATTACACAATGGTTATTATGAAGTGAAGATAAGATTTCATTAAATAAATAGAGACATGCTTATATCTTATAATTCATAGTTATCACACACTAAAAGTTGAGTTATGATATGAGTGTTTGATAAATCATTTGGTCAAATATTTCATGTGTTACTTTTAAAAGAACTCACTAAGTAATTGCATGCATAAAGAAATAAAGTTAATTTACACAAACCTCATGCATACATTCTATATCTTACATGTTTTGAAAAGGTAAAATGCTTGTATGCAACTTATATGTGATGCTTATGATATCCCATTTACATCAACAAGATATATATGTTTCACCAAAATAACACTACACGCTAAATGATAATACCTCGATTCATGTTTGACATATCATCGTTCTTCAAGTTATCAAATTACATATGTGATTCTTACATGAAATATCACTAAACATATGTAACATTATGACATGTCATCTATGCTCATCAAGTGTTGAATAATTATCATGTAATGAATTGTGGTTAAGCTATCTCACACATGGATTTTTCAAAAAAAAAAAAAATCACTATCAAAAGAGTCTTTGAAATAAGTTTGTGATGAAAGATATATGAAGATGATTACATGGTGAAGAAATATAAATTAACACATTGATTGTTGCAAGTGGTTCTCACTTACTATCTTGTCATGGTACTTAATGAATTACTCTTTGTAATCAAGATAGTAAAATTAGATGACAAGTTATGCCTCATATAAGAAATCATGTTATTTGTCATCTCGATATATGCTTGAGTATGCATATGTTCTTAAATGACTATCTCATGTGTCACACGCTTAATTTACTATCACTTGACACATGAATCTATGAGGTATACGTGCATAAATAATGATTATAGTATATGTATTGCACGCTTTTTGTACTCAAGAGAACACTTTTCATCTTAATCTTGTTGAATATATAATACACATAAATGAAAAAACAAATTTGAATATAAGATAAAATAACAAGTAAACTAAGTAAACTTATACTTAAGCCTATTTTATCTATCAAAAGAAGATAAACTTAAGTTATCATGAACCAAACATGTAATTACTAAATCTTTGTTTGACTTGCTTGAAATTAGAAAACTTTTGTGTTGTTATAATAATGTGAGTATATTTTTGTGTGTATACGTAGGTATAAAATTAACTTAAAATATGTAATACTTGAGAAATATACATATCGATGTTGATTGTAATCTTGAAAAGATCAATTCTATATCAAATGTGTCATAATATGTTGATCTACATATACAATAAATTATTCTTTGAAGATCAAGATATTATACATAAATGACATCATGTGCTTCATACATAAAATCAAAATAATTGTCAATTCCGTGCACACATTGGTCACTTACTTGATTAAACTATACATGCTACATTCATTATCTTATCATGAAAAGATGAAAATCATAAGTGGACCTACATGCACTAAATTACTCATGAATGTATAAACAAATGTTGATCTATAAGATTATGGTCCAAACAATGATTAAACATTTACTTGCTACATAATGTATATGAATATATATTAATTAGAAATGACTAAACTAATATTGAAATAATCTCCACACTCTTGAGCTAAGAAATTTTTGATACTTAACTTAAGATTATGATTGTGGATTTTGGTTGTCCCTAACATAATTTGCACATTT
Source organism: Pulicaria dysenterica (assembly GCA_947179395.2). Classification (NCBI taxonomy): domain Eukaryota; kingdom Viridiplantae; phylum Streptophyta; class Magnoliopsida; order Asterales; family Asteraceae; genus Pulicaria; species Pulicaria dysenterica. The sequence goes on along the minus strand of OX359288.1, from coordinate 70,678,911 downwards.
TAAGGGGGAGTTACCAACCAAAAAGAAAATTTCATATATATTCACACCCTCACTTCCTATCATTAGCATAAATACAAGATAATGATGCATAAATCTCTCATGATTCCTACTTGAGTATATTTGATTTTTCCTAAATTAAGTTTACGCAAATACTTTTGTATATCTTGCACTTGTGTTTTGTTTTGTCTATCTTTTGTCAAGTGTTAGCTCAAAGGGATCATAAATCAAGGGGGAGCTTTGATCAAGGGGGAGCTTCATCACATATTTTGTGCTAGATCAATAGGGAGAACAATGTTCCTTTTTGATTTGACAAAAGGGGGAGAAGAATATAGCTATGCAACATTGTTAACATGAATAATTTTGTGTAGCAATCTTAATTAAATGTTGCATATTTTGCCATCATCAAAAAAGGGGAGATTGTTGGTGCATACATGGTCATACATTTAAAAGTGCACTCCTTGTTTTGATGATGATAAAAATATACACATGTGATACTATTGCTTATCAAAATTATTCATATGTTCATATCTATATTCTTAAAGAAAATTAACAAGCCTCAAATTGATGATCAAGTGAAGTACAAACAAGTAAAAGAATTTAACTCAACAAGATATGAAGAAAACAAGTTTTGAAGAAAGCATAAAGTGTTCACGGTCGATCCCACGGTCGACCGTGTATCAACCGTCACTGCACAGCTCACTATTCTTAAACATTGTTCCTCTTGAAGTCAGCCGAACGCGTACTCAACAAGTGAAGATGACATCTTCAAAGCTAATGACGAAGATATCTACAAACAAGAGGTTGAAATATATGAGCTTACAATTAAACAAGTTTAAGTTTTTATAAAATTATTTTTATAAAAACTTCTATAAAAATTAACAAACTTTTTATAAAAAATCACAAGCTTGGTTTTAAAAGTATAAGACTTCTTAGTTTGGCAAATACCAAACATAATCTAGCATTGAAATAAAACACCACCATATTTAGAAAATGGAATCTCCCAAAGAAGCAAGCATCCAACATACTTTATACATTGGCTTCTAAACTTCCATATTGGTGTTTAAATTCAAACATAAGAAGTATGGCACCAACCCAACTTTTTTAGGACTTCTTTTCAGTGCATTTTAATGGCAAAAATGGGTTGTGTGTGGTTTTGGTAAAGAGCCAACGTCTATATTTGAAAGGCTCAAAAAGTTCCAGCAGGACGACGGTCGAAGCCACGGTCGACCGTGGATCGACAGTGGACTGTCTGGACACTTTTTGAACTTTCACCTTTTTCCTTATTTAAACCAACTCAAGTCTTGTGATTTTACCAAGCTCTTGCAATCTGAAATATGGAGAAAATATACTAGATCTTGTAAGCTCATATACTTTGAGATTATTCTATCTTTCAAGATCAAGATCCAAGCAAGAGTGAAAGCCATCAAAGTTCAAACACTACTTCTACATTCTATATCATTTGTAATAGTGTAAGGATCAACTCTAGTCTTCCAAATTAGAGTGAAGTAAGGATCATCTCTAGCCTTTAGAATTAGAGAGAAGTGAGTATCAACTCTAGCCTATAGAATTAGAGTGAAGCAAGGTTATCTTTACCTTACTTGCAAGTTTGAAGTGTTAATTCTTGCAAGTGAAAAAGAGAAGTGTAAAAGGTTTATCTCTACCTTCAAAGAGAGAAGCTAGTGGAGCAAACTCTTGGTGGGTGAGGCCAAGGAGTGGATGTAGTGCAAGTTTGTTAACACTTGCATGAACCACTATAAATCTCTTGTCTACTCTTGGTGATATCTCTCTACTCTTACTCTTTTCATTTCAAGTATATATATATTTGTTGTGTTATAAACTTCAAGAAAAATCTTTTTAACACAACTTATAATTTTTATAAGTGTAAAAATTGGTAAACTAAGTTAAAGAACCTATTCACCCCCCCCCCCCTCTAGGTTCCAACAGAAACAATTACATATATGTAAGAAGCTAATGTATTAATTAATTTGTTTTTTCTGGACGCATCGCGCGGACAATTTACAACTTGTTAGCATCAAATAATACAATAATGTACAATTTTATAGTAACAAGTCTCATAAAATCGAGAAATCAAGTATGTAATCCTCAAACAGAATCCAGTTATTTTTCTATAAGAACCTAGATTATAAAGATCATATTTTGTATCGATCAAAATGAAACCGAGATAAATGCTCGAATAAAATATGAACGTGAGATGCTCACTGTAATCGTAGGAGAAGTCGGAGTTTGCAGTAGGCGACGGAGGAAGAGAAGAAGCAACCGAAGGAGAAGCCAGTGGAGGAGAAGAAACGTCAAGAAGTCTGCAATTTGGGTGAAAAGTTTACATAGAAAATTAATCAGACTTTTCTTTTAAATTCTCTCTTGTTTCCTTAAAATAATTATGAAACACAAAAATTATTTTATTTATTTCATATCTCTTCTTTTTTTCTCTAAATTAAAACTCAAAAAACAGTGTTAAATCCACAAACTTAGAGAATACCGGATACACCTCATTGTTAGAATATTATTTATACCCTCTTTTTTATTTATTGTATAGTATAGGAGTCCCTTATGTAACTTGTATCTTTTATATACTGATATCAATACAAAGTAACCCTACGAGGTTTTCCACTATCGATCATGGTATCAGTGCATGGTTATTAAATTCACGTCCATTATCACACTGAAACATTTGAATATCAGTTTTAAATTGATTTAAAACATACATGCGAAAGTTGCAAAAGATAGAAAACACATCAGATTTAGATCATAAATGAAACACCCAAAGGAAATGTGAATAATCATCCAAAAATAAAACATAATATTTAAAACCACTGAGACTAGTTACAGGCGAGGTCCACAAATCCGAGTGGATAAGTTCAAACAATCTAGAAGTTTTAGTAGTAGACAAAGAAAAAGGTAAACGACAATGTTTTCCTAATTGGCAAGCATGACATAAAGATAACTTTCCAGACGAACAAGAAATAAATCTACGAGACTGTAAAAACTGAAAGATAGCTTGGCCAGGATGACCCAAACGACGATGCCAGGTATGCGGGGAAACGGCTACACAAGCAACATCAGAGGTGGAGAGAGCAAGACTGGGAAGAACAGGATAGAGATCACCAGTGCTGTCACAATGCTGAAGAAGGCTACCTGTTTTAAGATCCTTGACAGAAAAACCAAAAGGGTCAAACTCGACAGAAACTTGATTGTCAATAGTTAAACGACGAACTGAAATAAGATTTTTTATCATTTTACTAGAGACAAGGACATTTTGAAGAGAGAGACCGTTATTAGAAAAAGGAAAAAACGAGTGGCCAATATAGCTAACTGGGAGTAAAGCACCATTACCAACCATGCTTTGTTACATCTTTTTCAAACAAATGGTATTAAAATTCGTCTCTCGTGTCCTTACACGTCATCAAAATGGCAAGACTGAACGCACCATTCGTACATTGAACAATTGCATTCGTACGTCTCTCATTCAGGCCTCTCTCCCTCCTACGTTTTGGGCTAAGGCGCTGCTTGCCGCTACCCATACGTTCAATCTCCTACCTACGACCACCCTTTCCTTTCGGTCACCGTTTGAAATTCTTTTTGGGTTTACCCCTTCCTACTCTCACCTAAGTGCGTTCGGTTGTCTCTGCTACCCTAACACATCATCTACTACTCCTCATAAGCTTGCCCCTCGATCCTCCGCATGTCTATACCTTGGTCCGTCTCGGGATCATCGTGGTTATAGATGTCTCGACCTCATCACTCAGAAAGTGATCATCTCCCGTCATGTTACCTTTGATGAGGAACACTTCCCTTACCCTGACTTTCATTCTACTCCGTCCTCCGATGAGTATAACTCCTTTATGTCGGAGGATGATCCGTCCCCCTTTCTTTCCCCACCTAGATTGGCTCATGTTGCCGCTTCCCCCACGTCTGCTGCAGCGCCCGATCTACCTTCTTTCCCGACTACGCCAGCCCAACCTAGTGCTAGCACTCATCCTATGGTCACTAGTTACGTACTGGTTCCTTAAAGCCCCGTCAGATTCTCAACCTCTCTGCCACATCTGATGTGTCTCCTATCCCTCGGTCTACGGCCCAGGCCCTGTGTGATCCCCATTGGCGCTCTGCCATGGATACCGAGATGGATGCTCTCCGTTCCAATCACACTTGGGACCTTGTCCCCACTCCTCCTAACGTCAACATCGTTGGCTGTCGTTGGTTGTACCGTCACAAATTTGATAGCCAAGGGCGGCTTGACCGATACAAAGGCTGTCTTGTTGCTCAAGGTTTTTCTCAGCAACCTGGCCTAGATTTCGATGATACGTTCAGCCCTGTTGTCAAACCTGCTACTATCCGCACAGTTCTTAGTATTGTTGTTTCCAAACGATGGCAGATTCATCAACTGGATGTCAAAAATGCTTTCTTACATGGTGACCTTGCTGAAACTGTATATATGCGTCAGGCCCCTGGGTATGTGCACCCGCAGTTTCCTCATCACGTTTGTCGGCTTCACAAAGCCCTGCATGGTCTCAAACAGGCTCCCCGTGCTTGGTACCATCGTTTTGCGGTCTATCTCACCTCTCTCAGTTTTTTTAGTAGCAAGTCAGACACTTCTCTTTTCATCTTTTAGCGTGGCTCTGAAACTGCCTATCTTCTTCTTTACGTGGATGATATTGTTCTCACTGCTTCATCTCAATCTCTCATTTCGACAGTTATTTCTCGCCTCTCTTCGGAATTTCCTATGTCTGATCTGGGCCCTCTGTCGTTCTTTCTTGGCATTTCTGCCAAACGTAGCTCTTCCGGACTTTTTCTGTCCCAGACTACCTTTGCTCAGGAGATTTTGCTCGTGCTGATATGACAGCCTGTAATCCCTGTCGCACTCCGACTGACACAAAACTGAAACTCTCTGCCGATGGAGAGGCAGTTTATGACTCCACTCTTTATCGGAGCCTCGCCGGCGCTCTGCAATGTTTGACATTCACTCGTCCCGATATTGCCTATGCCGTTCAGCAGGTATGCCTATTTATGCATGACCCCCGTGAACCTCACTTCTTGGCTCTTAAGCGGATTCTCAGGTACCTTAAGGGTACTATTTCGCATGGTCTTCATCTTCGTCCGTCAATCGTTGATCGCTTGGTCTCTTATTCTGATGCCGATTGGGCTGGATGTTCGGCCACCCGTCGGTCGACATCTGGGTTTTGTGTATATCTTGGTGATAATATTGTCTCTTGGTCATCTAAACGACAACATGTGGTCTCCCAGTCTAGTGCCGAAGCTGTGTATCGGGGGGTAGCTAATGTTGTTGCTGAAGCTGCTTTGCTTCGCAATCTTCTCCTCGAGCTTCATTGTCCCTTATCCCGTGCCACTGTTGTCTTTTGTGATAACGTCAGTGCCATGTATCTAGCATCTAACCCAGTTCTGCACCAAAGAACCAAGCATGTGGAAATAGATTTACATTTTGTTAAGGAACGCGTTGCCCTTGGTCATGTTCGTGTGTTGCATGTTCCATCGGCTCATCAGTATGCAGATATCTTTACAAAGGGACTTCCTACACAGCTGTTTTTAGATTTTAGAGACAATTTGAGCATTAGAGAACCCCTTGCTCCAACTGAGGGGGTGTGTTAGAATATTATTTATACCCTCTTTTTTATTTATTGTATAGTATAGGGGTCCCTTATGTAACTTGTATCTTTTATATACTGATATCAATACAAAGTAACCCTACGAGGTTTTCCACTATCGATCCCTCATAACACAAGGTTATAAGCCCATTGGTTTTGATATCAATGACTAACCAATTGGCTAACCGAGTTATGATTCAGTTATACCGGTTTCGAGTAATTTGGTTAAGGTTCAGCCGTTCAGGTTAGGTATTTTTTTGGATTACCTGAACCAAAATAAGAACCTTATATTTTACACTCAAAGCTGGGTGAGATATTTATGTGTTTAACAACAACGGCAAAGCAATTGTAAAAACATATTCAAGATGTCAAAAAGCTCCATAATACGTATATAATATTGGTTGCCCTCAAATGATATACGGGCCTTTTTCATTGTAATTATACATTAGCCATATCTTTTTACATCATGCAGATTGATGATCAAATACATCCATTTACTTCTGCAGCAATATGTGAAGATCACCCGCCATTTCTCGAAGCAACCTGGAAGTATGAGATCAATATTAAGATCCGTATAATTAAGTATTTCCAAACATGTATATATGTGTTCGATTATATATACTTGAAACAACATATAGATCGATAGATAGGTGGATTATTAACTAAAGAAACCAACGGCGGATCTTAGATTTCAGGCATTTCTCCTTGATGGAGAACACCCCTTTCCACATTTCTTGTGACTTCTCCTCCAAATTCATCTTTTCCTTTCTGTTTCCCCTTTGAACAATCAAAGGCACAACTCCCGTGTATGCCGACAACGTAGAGGCCGACTTGACAATCTCATGATGTTGCGACTGCTCTAACATGATTTCTGAATAATTAAGTGAATCGAGATTTGGGGTCATATGAGAGTGATAAAAGGAGAACATGTTAGTTAACCCACTCCATATATGTGGTTAATTAATTAGTGTTTAATTAGAACAAATTAGTGGAGTTGGTACATAACTACTCGACTACCTAACTTCTATTGCTTATATAACTCTAAATACAAAATCATATTTTTCTGGTATTAGAAACATGCTTAGTTTTCTAATATCATGGACTACACAAATTAAAAAACGGAGCAAGTATTATAAATGAAAAAACGAGTCGTAGATTTAATATATACATGCATGTACCATTTTTATATTTAAAAAGTAGCTATTTACTACTTTCTCGTTAACAGTCACTACTACAAAAATCACTTTCGGTCCCTTATTATTAGACCCGGTTTTAGTTAAAGTATTGAAAAACAAGGCTGAAAGCATGTGGGGCACGCTGAAAATGGTGGGAAGAGAGGTAGCCTCGGTTTTTTACTAGACAACCGGGCAAGGGGGAATGTATATATATTGTAGGTAGATTCTAGGACCTATCTAAATTTTAATTTTTTTAGAATATATATATAAGAAAAAAATTAGGAACTACTTTAGAAAATTAAGAGGAACTACCTTATTTGAAAAAAAGAAATTAAATGGCCCAACTTTTTATCTTTTAAAAAATATTACAACTTAAAAGAATAATCATAATACCCAACCCAACTTAAACTTATACTAATGGAAAAAAAAAAAAAAACTAACGTAAGCAGATTTGAAGCCGTACATCGTGCCCTATTCAACTTCTCTGCCTCATCCATCTTGGGTATCTTGTTGGGTCCCAAATTTTACAGATCCAGCCAAGAGCCATCCTGGTTCGTTCTTCACTTATGTTTGCTGTATGTGCCAGGTGATTGGCCGAAAGATGAATTGTATGTTGTGATGTCTATATCTTGTAAAAATAATAATGTAAAAACAACAAAAACTAAAAAAAGCTTTATTATACTACACGCAAACCCAGCCTCCTTTTAGCATTCTGACATAGTGACATTGTACTTTGACATATCAGATTTGCGAATCTTTATTTGTAAACATATTTTATTATTCTTTATTTTGAGGTATTAATTTTATTTTATTTATTTAGATGCTTGATAGTAAGAAGTATATCTTTTAATTATCGAAACTTTGAATATTATTATTTGTTACTCTTAAAAATAAAGAAGATCCTACTGCATTTGCAAATTATTCCGATGCAACAAAGATAGTATTAGAAAATAGGTTAAAAAATACAACATATAAATGTTGATTCAAACTCAATAGTTGTTGATCCCTTCTAATAACTAAGTATGAAATTGTATAATGTAAATCAATTAGATGAAATTAGAATTTTAATTCACTATTTGATATATGCTTAAATTTCAATTTAATGACCCATTCCGTCCCGTCACAAATATTGTTCACTTTGTATATGTATTAATATATATAATGGGAACCACATAGTTTTCTATTCTAGATTCGCCGCTACAACCGGGTCTGAAAAGTTTAAGACTTTCAATCGTGATTTTTTTATTGAGGAATAGTGGTTAAATGCCAAGAAGAGAATCCCTGGTTTTTTTACTACACAATCGGGTATGAAAAGGTTGAAACTTTCAACCCTGGTATTTAATCAAGGAAGAGGGTTGAATCATTTTGTTACTAAATATGAGTTGGAATTTAATTCATTGTATTGAAAGTATTTTTATAAATATTTTAAAGACATTTAGACTAGGTTTTTTATTTAAAAACCGGTGTAGAAGGCATTTTCGGAAACTGTTGAAACCCCCTTTAGACCTGGTTTACAATCGGCGCCAAAAAGTTTTTTGTCCCGGTTTTTTAACCGGGTTGATTACCCAGACCTTTAGTCTCCCCCTCTCAAAACTGGGGTTGAAAGTGTTTTTATACTAGTGAGTAAAAATTAACTATGACATGTAAGTTTTAAATAACAGGATTTAGTAATTTTGAGTGTAGAAAGGGAACAGAAGGGGAATGGAATTAATCCTTTGCTTAGAAGAATCGTACACACAAGGCTTGTTTTCACTAAGATTGCATATTTATAACTCAAAAATGTTTCATAAGAACTTGATGCTTTGGAGGAAATTGAACAAATATATTAAGTAAGAGAGTTTCTTCTTGATCAGTGTACTAATGTTAAGTGTAAAGTGAGGATATATTGCATAGGCCAAAGGTGATAACTAATTATATTATGTTTATTTTCCACAAACTAAGTTGGCTTGTAGACATTCATATTTTGCAGAGTCAAAGCAACACGCTTTGCAGTCGTGTGACGCTCACTCGTTCTATCAACTTGTGTAGCATTAGCTTCCAAGTCTCTCGGATCTTGAGAAGCTTTGGTTGTATTCTTCAAAAAATGCACAAGTGAACCATATTTCAGGCTTCACTACATTGGCTTCATCTTGAAGTTTTCTTGTAGCTAAAAGTTGATTGTAATCTAGACCCGACTAATCCTATACACTACACAATCAACACAAGAGTATTTGCATCTCCAACAGGGGCGGAGCTAGGATTTAAGTATAGCAGAGGCCGATCTTACTTTATCCAATGATACACATATATATGAACGAAATATAAAAGTTCCATTATCGTCTTATATAAACAAATAATGAAAATTCGTTAAAAACAAGAAATTCATTTGTTAAAACAGCACTTTAGCTTTGTCAAAATCGGTCTTCAATGACCAAAGGTTTCTCACAATTGCTAATTCGGATGTGTTGAATTAATGTGCTACAAGCATAATATTAACTAAAACAATAACTCGAATAATTTATCTTGATAAAAATTTAATGAAAACAAAAATTAACAATAAGAAATCATACTTTGTGTGTTTGTAGTTGGACGCGGCTTTGTTTCTTTGAATATAACTCATCTATTATATTGTATGTAGATGAAATATCATCAATCTCACTCTCAATGTAAACAACAAAATTGTTTTAAAGATAATCATCACTCATGCTATAATGAAACTTTGTTTTCGTAGTTTTCATTGCTCATAAAGCTCTTTCAAATATCAGAATCGTCACTTCGAGCCTTCTATTTGCCTTTTCTGTTTTGAGCAATACCGGGGTTATTAATTATCTATAATTAAAGGGGTTAATATATATGTGCTGGACGTAGGCTTATAAAATACTAAGGATTTTGGAATCATAGGAGGAGGCCAAGCACCCTTCAGCCTCCCCTTGTCTCCGCCCCTGATCCCCAACACGTCACCACTACTGTCAGTCCGTCACATTAGGTTTTCTCTCTCACAACTCAACCACATAGTAGTCACTTCCACCATTTCCTATCACACCAAATTATAGGACTCACATATTATTTAACTACCGATCAAAAACAAGACAAAAAACATGAGAATAGTTGGCCCTCACCTGCAGCAACCACGCAACTCCCAAAGGGTGAAAAACTCCACGCTGGCTCCTCCTCCATGGTGTCAAGCAGTGGGCGGCTCCTCCTCCATGCACCACACCTTCTTCACCGTTCCATTCCGCCCACTCTAACACTTTATTATCTTCTAATATATATAAAAGATTAATTTTTTTAAAATTTATTACATGATGTGAATCATTCATTTAAAAATATATTTAATCTTGACCATTCATTCATTTAAAATCAAAAAACCAATTTTGACTTTTTAGAGTCAAATTTATTAAAGATAATTTCATATATACCCTTATTAAATCATATAAAATCGTGTTTGCCCCACCTTAATTTACAAATATTATATTTACCCTTAATAATATTTCAAAAGATCATATTTAACCAAATTCTTAATTTTATTATTCTAAAATATTTTATATTTTAATTATAACAAATAACGTATAACTTTATTATTCTTAATTGTAAAAATAATGATTGATGATTAATATAATAAATACAATCACGTCTCTTCGTACCATGTTACCATGTTTCTGCCGTCAAGTCTGCCCTCCTGCTCGCGTTGATGTTTCCACCAATGGTTAGAGTGTCGATGCATTCGTCGTCATTTTTTTAATTCTCATTAAATTTGCATTTTATTATATTTAATACGTTTTTATTAATGTTTAATATTTATTATCTTTTAAACTAACCCATGCATCAGAAGAGTATTTAGTCTAATATCTATATATTTAACTAGCTCGTTATTAATTCTATATAGTTGGGTTGGACCTAACAATAGTGCCATGTAGAATCTGAAGTACCCATTTGACTATGGACTTGTGTGATTCTCAATGTATGCATATACTGAATAACCACACATGTGACATAAACGAGACAGGGGAGAGATCGAGACATAAAGAAAATAAAATGGAGTGTTACTAATTTCTATTAAATATATATATTTGAAAGTGTAAAAATTTGAGTCAAAAATTACATTTATTAGTGTTGATAAATTATCTAAATTTCATAATTCTAATAGTAGAAAATTAGAAAATAATTTTAGAGTTACAAAAGTTTATGTTTTTAAATGTGAACTTCTATAAGTATCTATTTATTAGTAAATTCACACATTTAAAAACGTGAGTTTTAAAATCACATGTACATATCTATAAATGTTAAGGTTTTTTTATAACAATCTTTATCTTTTTAACTATTTTTCACATTTATAACTATGATAACACTTAAAATTTTTATATACTTTTTATAAAGAGGACTTCGCGTAAATAAGCAACATACCTTACACATTCGCGAAAACAAGCTTAAAAATATCAAATTACGAAAATGAGCATCAGTTTCGCCCCCCAAAAGCTCAGTTTCGCCCCTTGGTTCGCCCACCAATCACAGATCGCCACGTGTCACCAGTTTCGCCCCCACCAGACCAGTTTCGCCCCTAAGGTCTTCAGTTTCGCCCCTGGTGGGCCCTACAGCCCAGTTTCGCCCCTTATAACCCAGTTTCGCCCCCAAGGTGGGCCCCGCATGCCCAGTTTCGCCCCTAGCATTTAGTTTTGAACCTTAAGCCTCAGTGTCTCCTCTGTATGCCACACATGTCTTGCACACTCTTAAATTTTATAATTTTACTCCCTTTTATTACTTAAAAAATTTGAATTACCTTTTAAGCTAATTTAAAAAAAATTTATCTTATACTTTATAATAAATTTTCACCATAAAAACTGTTTAATTATAATAAATCATTTATTATTATGTATTAAAAAAATATTTTATCATACTCATATATTATTTTATCATACTCTTATTTTTATTGATTGTTTTTGTTGGTATTTAGTTGCCGAAAGTTAAATTTGATTGTTACTTTTGAACGTGTATAAGCGAAACGTTGTTAACGTTGTTTAGTATTTCATAAATTTAAATTGATAAGGACACGAAAGTAGTATTACATTAATTATTGATTTAAATCATGTCGAACAGTGTAATACGTATCATACAAAGAAAGGTCTGGCTCAAATTGTGATAAATCCGGCTGGGTCGGTTCCGCAGCATTTGAGGTTGAGGCATTAGTTGTCTGGTTAGTTGATTGTTGTGATGAAAACGGCATTCTGCAATTGTCTTGGTTGTGTCCACTATCACCGCATCTAGTGCAGCGTGTAGGCGGTACCTGCTCACCCCTTGACGGTATCCTTCTAACAAGTTTTGGTCTCCCAGCCTGCCTTTTATTGAGTAGCGGAGGATGTAGGTTTATGAGATCTGAAGGTAAGTCCCACATATTTTTGTTGGGCACGGGGTTTATAAAACCGCTATACGTCGCAAGGTAGGTTTCACTAGTGAACCAATTCAACGCCCACTGGCTTGAATCGGTAAGCCTTATGAATCTGGAAACTGCAATTGTGTGGCCACATGGCAACCCGGAAAGTTGTGATTTACGACAATTGCATGTCATTTCTTCAGTATTAACTATGTTAACGTTTTGTTTATGATCCTCAACCCCAAACCGGTATTGTGTAATGCCCTGTACCTGCCACGTCGAGCACTTTGCCATCCTATGAAGTATTTTTTTCTCTGCCCACGGCGTAACCCTGTGCTGGAGTTTTTCTGTTTAAAAAAACTCGTACAATTAATAAATATTTTAAAAGTTTGTGCAGTTGCTGTAGGAGAGTTGTTTACATGCTTCCTTATGGCGTTTGAAGAACCAGTTTTGAACACTTGCACGGAAGAAATCAATAAGCATGATCACCGGAAGTTTACGCGCGTGACGGGAAAGCGAGTTGATGGACTCTGCACTGTTAGAGGTCATGATGTTGTATCGATGACCCGAGAAGCAAGCTCTTGTCCATTTGCTTTTTTCCACCTCTTCCAGATACTCATCCGGTTACGACAAGTAAGACTCGCGTGATAAATTTCCTACAAATAAAAAAATAAGCATGAAATTCAATTATTCAAAATTTTTCTATTTTATGACATTTTTTATATACATTATAGCTTACTTAATTCACAAATAACTCGCAAAAATATATAAAGAAATTTTCGCCCCTATTTTATAATATAATACAATTTTTTTTAAACTCCCAAATATATTTTTTGGTTATACAATTTTTTTTTGCAACCTCTTTAAAATCGTAAAAATGAAAAATAAAACATTTTGACTAATATAAATTAAATTTTTGTCATTAACTAAAAAATATAAGTTTTTTATCTAATAAATTAATGTTTACATTTGTAACGTTCATAAAATAAACCGTTCATTCAAAAGCAACCATTAGTTGTAATTGTTCCATAAACAACCATTAATATATATATATATATATATATATATATATATACATTTGGCATCCCTTAAAATAACCCGAGAATATTGTTCATAATGGGGAAAGCTATAATGCGTCTTACCCGTGTATCTTATTCTCCGTATTACTTCATGTGTTAGGCTTTTTATTTATATATTACTTTCTCTTTCCAAATGTGTCTTCTTTCCATGCCTATTCATTAATAGATTGTATATTTTTTTATTTCTTTTTTATTTTAAAACTTTTATTATTATTTATTTATTTCCTATTTCTTGAGATGTAAATTTTAATCCATCAAATATTTGTTTTATGTAATGACGTAATTGTAATCTAAACTATTTATAGATTAATAAACTTATCTAAAATCAATTATTTATATGGTTTTGTTCCTTTTCATCATGAGGGAAATGGGAAAGAGTCATCTAATATTTTCACTCACTCTTTCGGTTGCTCTTTGAAAACATAAATAACTTATTTTTTATTTTGAATGCCCAATGGTTAAAAATATAATATTTAAAACTATGGTTTTTTTACGTTTTCCTTTAATCAAATGCTTTACTCAAATGTTTAAAAAGTTAAATAAATAGTAAGTTTTTCGTTATTTTTCTATAATATATTTTAGTGTTCAACCATTAGTAACTAAATACGAATTTTTTTTCACTTTAAATATGGATACAAAATGTAAAAACATGATTTTAAGCTTGTTTTAATTTATTAACATAGATCAACTTTTATTAACAATATATATCAACATTTACCTACTAAGTATATGAAATAAGCTAATAATAAAAAACAACATTAAACTAATAACATATCAACATTCAAAAAATTCATAATATGTAAAAAAAAATTACCTCGTTTAACATGGTTGAAATATAAGAAATTAGTGTAGCCAAATTATTGTTCGCCGGAATGAAATCGCCGGAACGATGTTCGTCGAAATGAACTCGCCGGAAAAAATAGAGAAAACCGCTGGAAAAAATGGAGAAAACCGCCGGATGAAGTCGCCGGAATAAACTCGCCGGAAAAATTGGAGAATCGCCCCTTGCTTCTCCCTTGCATCTGAGTTTCGGCCCCTTCTTCTCGCTTATAAATTAAAATTGGCACAAAACACGAGGTCTGATGACAAGACATGAAGATGACTGACAAGACTCGACATCAAAAAGCTGTGTAACACGAATTTCGAAGCAGTTTAGCCCCTAGCACGAAAAACGAGACCTGTGGGGGGCGAAACTGCATATATAGGGGCGAAACTGGCACGAAACACGAGACCAGCACAAAAAACGACAAACTTTCACGTTAATCGAGGTCAAGAGGGGCGAAACTGAGCTACGGGGGGCGAAACTGGGCATAGGGGGCGAAACTAAGGACACGTGTCGGGGTATGATTGGAAGGGTTAAAGTTTCAACGAGAAATAATTTAAATTTAAAGGAAAAGCCAAGAGAACCTAAATCTTTACACTCTGTTATGGAATTTCTTTTATGAAGGAAAATGAGTGATTTTAAAAGAAACTAAAAAAAATGTGCTTTCAGGTTTCGTTTAAGGAAATAAGATATTATAAGTGGAACTTAGTCTTATTTTACCTTTAAATCCTTCTTCTAAATAATGAGAGGATTTGGGAGGAGAGGATTCTCACTCCTTCCTTTTCTTTTTGTCTCCTTTTTTAACTCGAAAACAGAGTGTTAATATCAAAAAAAATATTTAAGAGGGAAGTTATGTTTATGCATAATCTTGAACTCATTTCTCAATATAGTGAATCGTCGACATAAACAAGCATGAGTGTAGCTCCAAATTTGAAGATAAATACAAAGGATTTATTTGGGACCCAACAAATCAAATCTTTTAAGCAGAGTAGCAAAAGGGAGCTTCTATTCTTGTAATCTAAATTAACCCTTAGTGATGTGATGTATATATATATATATATATATATATATATATATATATATATATATATATATATATGAGTGTATACATATATTAAAAACTATAATAAATTAATATACCATTTCTAATATTAAAAAAAATGTTCCAAATAATAGCATCCTAGCAAAAGATAATAAAAACACCTCCAACTCCCCAAGTTTCTAATATGAGGCTATAATCCAACTAATGATGAAGCTACACATGATCCAAGAACATTTGAGGTATCAAAGGCTAGATTAATTCTACATCATTAAAGCTTCTCATTTAGCGTACCACTTACTAGAGGATAGAAACGTTTATGAATATGTTTGAGACGGGCGATCGTATAGGGCCTATGTTTTGAAGACGCCTAATTTTTTTTTTATCTACTTACATTATATGTTGGTAGTATGTTATAAATTTCAAAGCTCACTTAATAAAGAAGAATACTAGAAAAACTCTATATAAAATAATTATTCTATAACCATTGGCCCAGAAAATACATATATTAGGAAAACTTATGTGAGAGATGATACATTTGGAAGAATAAAGAAGACATTTAGAAAAACAAACAACACATTCACTTGTTAGAAAAGGAAAGTAGAAAGCCCATTTTTAAAATAATTATTTTATAACCATTAGCCCGGAAAATATATATGTTAGGAAAACTTATTTTAGGGATGATGCATTCGGGAGAATAAACAAGACATCCGGGGAAAATAGACAAGACATACCGTTATCATAATAAAAAATATCAGAAAGCCCATTTGTGAAATAATTATTCTATAACGAATTAGCCTAAAAACCATTTATTAGGGAATCTCATTCGAGAGACGATGCATTCGGAAGTATAGACGAGTCACGCGGGAAATAAATAAGAAATCCGGAAACATTAGCAAGTGACAGAAAGACAGAATTCAAAAACAAATACAATCTATCTATCTATCTATATCTATATATAAAAGACATGCAAATTTTTCAAAAATAACTATAAAATCAAACCTATTAACCAATCAAAACCTCCAATTTTAAAACCCTTCAATTTTACAAAACAATTTTAGAAAGATGGCTAAAATCGATTTCAATTTTGATTCAATTGGAGGGTGTTAGATGAAAATTGTGAGGGGCTTTTATAAAATATGTGGAGGGCTTTAAAGAAAATGTTAGGGGGTTTTATAAAAATTGTAAATTAATGTAATTAATTATAAGTTATTTATAAATTATGTATAATAACTTGTGATATATTTTGTTTAGAGAAAAAATAATTATATATTTACGATCCTCTTATTTTTATCTACGTTTTGATATAAATTTTATCATAATATGACACTTTTTTAGAATTAGTATATTTGCAACTTTTTTTTATATCTTAATAGTAGTGGGTAGGTAATTTTTTGTTTAGCTGAGTGGTTTTTTTTTTAAATTATGGTGATGAGCCGAGTGGTCAACTTAAGTATTCTATTCAAAGTGTTTATTTATTGATTTAAAAAAAATTTCAATCTTATTAAAAAGATGTATGAAACCTTTTATTAAATAATGGTCTAAAATAAAATGTATCATTAAAAGATTATATGTTGTATATTTAAACATCTAATTTAGAGATTTAAATATAGCTTTTTTTATGGTCCTAAAACCATTTTATTAGTGTATGTAGTTAGCAAAAAATAACACTAAAATAGAATTGTTAATTTTTTATACACGAAACAGTAAACCATTCTTGGGTTTTTAATATTTAACACGTGAGTTATTATTATTTTTCTTTTGTTTGCAAGGTGTACGAAAATTCGGCTTTAGAAGTGGAAATGCAATGGATGTCGTCCAAAAGGTAAGACATGTGGTCATTAATAACATATTTAAGCATAGAGACGGACCTCTTTATAAACTAATTTGATTCATTAAACTATCAAACGATTCTCTATTGATTATGTTGGGTTTCACGTTTAGTCATTTAATGCTTGTGTATATAAATCCGTATGTATATTTTCTTTCTTTTAAACATGAGCTCTTTAATCGTCATTAAGTTATTAATTATGCTAACTTGAATTTCATTTTTCTCTAAATATGAAAAAAATTTAGTTGTTTTTTATATTTCATGATTTATACATGTAACGCCACCCCTAACGAGCTTAAATTTTGAGTTAATTTAAACTTTTTAAACATCGATTATCAAAAGTGTTGCAGCGGAATTAAACACCATTTACAAAAACAACCAGTTGGACTCGGCTAATTAATTACAACAAAAAGGTTAGCCAAGTTCAAAGCTACAAGCGTTACCAACTAGTTCCGACCACCGGATCCATACAAACTACAACGTGTTCCCCAAAAGGTATATACAACAAAAGCAACCATCGGTACCCGCCTCACCAGGCCTCTAGCATCAACCTGCGAAAAAGGTAAATCTTGCACCATTAGCTACAACTAGCTAGTGAGCACCAATTACACATAAGCAACAATAAGCAGGCTATCACGTATCAGAACAGCACACAAGGCTATCCTATCATATTGCGACGTGACAAACGTGTCAGCAGTAGTCGTATGTTGCAGGGGAGCTAACCCCGCTCAACAACCCAAAAGCATTCCACATAGTACGCCAATTATCTATCATGTTGGTTCCCATCTATCAAGGAACCTTACTCCTTAGAGGAACGGCGGCCTGCAGGACCATCACCCAAGCGTATACTACTTGAGTACCGTTAGTGCCCGGGTACTAACTCCCGTCTACCCGAGAACCCAGCCAAGTATTGACACCCATCTACCTGACTGACCTCCGTGTTCTCCAATTCAGTGTCCGGACAAAACTTCATAAACAACTAGTTGATCCAATAAGGATCCAGTTCATGCGCGCATATAATCACAACAATATCTTTCATATCAACAATAATAATACTAAGCATGCTTGTACAACTTTATCATAACATACCTCCATTTCCACGTATCAATACACCAATCATGTGTCAACATGTACTACAGATAACTTACCTACTGAGACTCATGGGAAACCGGTACTCACCTCGAAACTACAAGAGGCAGATATGCAATCGGGAATCCCAAGAGCACACAGAATCGTCCGAGTCACCTAACACCAATAAACATGGACAAACACCCCTTAGTACACACTACAACAGACAACACTAACAACTGTCTCAACAAAAGATCAACATGGCTTCTGACAGCCTCCTACGGCCGCAGGAACATGTTCCTACGCCCGCAGGACAACCATCCAACACGTACTACGGCCGCAGTACATATGCACTACGCCCGTAGGAGTTCATGCCAAAGAACCATGGCCTACGGCCGTAGTAACTATATACTACGCCCGTAGTAGGCATCCTTTGGGTAACTACGGCCGTAGATTATATACCCACGCCCGTAGTCTTGTTTCCATCACCCGTAGGTGGTAATCCTCATAAATTCAATCCTACGGCCGTAGCAACCATTTCCTACGACCGCAGTAACATAAACAACACCCTACGGCCGTAGTAACATCATACTACGCCCGTAGGAACCATATTTACAGCGTGTTCTTGCTCTGTTCGTAAACAGACGCTGTTTTACGGGTTTTTGACTCAAAATCCAACTTGAATCCATATTCAAGTGTTTATACAAGTTGTCTAACATATATATAAACTTCCTAACATGATTTGGTCACAAAAACAACATTAAAACCCACTTGAATCCATCCAAATGGGTCTCCCTCTTCACTAAACTCAAGAACAAGGTTTATGAACAAGAACTTACAAAAGATGATGATCAAACTCCACAAGAACAGATTCAGTACACGAATCCAGCCTCTAATCTTGACCCAACTTAGTTTTTCCTCTTCAAATCCACAAAGGTTTGGGTGTGGCTTTGCTTGTACGTACATATGTGTGTGTAAAGTGTGTGTATGTGTCTTTAGCTTATCCAGTAAAGAAGAAAGAGGATATAGACCGACTTAACAAGTTAATACCCCATCTCGGGTATTTCGTTCTCCTATTCAACTTAAAACTCAACTTAGAGTTATCCGTTTCAACTAACGGAGATATTTTTGGAACCATTATCCAAAACCGTTCAACTATTTGTCAACATGGTCAACTTATGACACTTTTCATAATACTACATTTTTATCCACATTTAACACCAGTTAACACCATTTAACACCAATTAGCACCAATTCGCACCAATTCATGTTTAAAACACCAATTCACATTTAAGACACCATTTAGCAACATTTATACTACAGTTAGCAACAAAACACCAATTAAAGTCAACGTACAACTGTTAAAGCTACATGTACTACAGTTTACAACTAGGCCCCATTTTAGGGTGTTACAAATCTACCCCCCTTAAGAAGATTCCGTCCTCGGAATCTGATCGTCAACAAATAAGTGAGGGTATCTAGCTTTCATGTCATCTTCCGTCTCCCAGGTCATATTCGAACCCAGGTTATGCTTCCACTTAACTAACACCAGTTTAATCAACTTTCGACGGAACTTTTTGGTTTTAGAATCAAGTATCTCTACAGGCTCTTCAACTAGGCGCTTTGAAGCGTCAACCTTCAATTCTTGTAGAGGCAGAATCTGGTTCTCCTCCACCTTGCACTTACGCAGATAACACACGTTGAATGTGTTGTGAATTCCAGATAACTCTGGAGGCAACTCTAGCGTAACTGTCTGATCATTAACCACGCGAATGATCCGAAATGGACCAATGTAACGTGGACTCAACTTACCCTTTCTACCAAAACGAATCACGCCTTTCCAAGGAGAAACTTTCAAGAACACCCGATCGCCCTCCTGGAATACAACTGGTCTGCGCTTAGGATCAGCATATACTTTCTGTCTGTCACGGGCCGCTTTGAGCTTTTCCCGCGCAATCTTCACTTTATCTGCCGTAATCTGAACAATTTCAGGTCCAGCAAACTGCTTTTCACCAGGTTCTAACCAACATGTGGGAGTACGACAACGCCTCCCATACAACATTTCATAAGGTGGCATCCCAATACTGGAGTGGTACGAGTTATTATAAGCGAACTCGACCAACGGCAAGTGAGAATCCCACGCACCACCAAATTCGAGAATACATGCGCGAAGCATGTCCTCCAACGTCTGGATAGTTCTTTCCGACTGGCCATCTGTCTGCGGATGATACGCCGTGCTCAGATGAACACGTGTACCAAGTTCATGTTGCAAGCTCTGCCAAAAGTGTGAAGTAAATCTCGCATCACGATCCGACACAATCGAACATGGCAACCCATGTCGTGACACCACTTCATCTACATACAGCTTTGCTAACTTTTCTAGCGGAGTAGACTCGCTGATAGCTAGAAAATGAGCGCTCTTGGTCAATCTATCGACAATGACCCAAATAGCATCATGACCCCTAAGGGTCTTCGGCAATTTCGTCACAAAATCCATCGTAATGTGATCCCACTTCCACTCAGGGATCTCTAGTTGCTGCAAACTGCCATAAGGCTTCTGATGTTCTGCCTTAACTTGCGCGCAGATCTGACATTTTTCCACAAAAGAAGCAATATCTCGCTTCAAAGTAGGCCACCAGTACAATGCCTTTAAATCATGATACATCTTTGTGCTGCCCGGATGAACCGACAGCCTAGACTTATGAGCTTCCTGCAGTATCAGCTCACGATTATCACCATGAAGAGGCACCCACACGCGAGACTGAAACGTCTTTAGTCCGCGAGTATCATCAAAAAGCTGATCTTTCAGCTTTTTCATCGTTTCTGCTTTTAGGTTTTCATCTTGTAACGCTACTTGCTGCGCTTCCTTCAATCGAGCAATGATATCGGGAACCACAGTAAGTTTCATAAATCTAGCATCTACTATAGAGCTCTTGCGACTCAATGCATCCGCCACCACATTGGCCTTACCAGGATGGTAGCGAATCTCACAATCGTAGTCTTTGATCAACTCGAGCCATCTACGTTGTCTCATGTTGAGCTCTTTCTGCGTGAATACATATTGCAGGCTCTTGTGATCCGTACAGACCACACACTTTATACCATAGAGATAGTGCCTCCACAATTTCAACGCGAACACCACCGCTGCCAACTTAAGATCATGAGTCGGATAGTTGCCTTCATGAGGTTTCAATTGCCTTGAGGCGTAGGCAATCACTTTATCTCGCTGCATCAACACACACCCCAATCCAGAATACGAGGCATCACAGTAAACAATGAAGTCTTCAGATCCCTCTGGCAAGGAAAGTATTGGAGCCTCGCACAATAGCCGCTTCAAATATTGAAACGCCTGTTCTTGAGCTTCCGCCCAAACGAATGCAACATCTTTGCGGGTTAATTTAGTTAAAGGGCCCGCAAGCTTAGAAAAGTCATGGATAAACCGCCGATAGTAACCAGCTAAGCCGAGAAAACTTCTAACTTCAGAAGGAGTTCGGGGAACTCCCCAATTCATAACTGCTTCGACTTTTGCCGGATCAACTTTCACGCCATCGCTGCAGATCACGTGACCGAGAAAATGAACTTCTCGTAGCCAGAACTCACACTTTGAGAATTTAGCGTAAAGCTTCTCCCGTTTAAGAGTTTTGAGAACCTCTCGCAAATGCAACTCATGTTCAGCTTCTGTCTTAGAATAGATGAGAATATCATCAATAAACAAAATCACCGATTTATCAAGAAATGGACGACAAACCCGATTCATCAGGTCCATGAAAACAGCAGGAGCATTGGTTAAACCAAAAGGCATCACCAAAAACTCGTAATGACCATAACGAGTACGGAAAGCCGTCTTTGGGACGTCTTCGTTAGCAACTAACACTTGGTGGTATCCAGACCGCAGATCAATCTTTGAGAAGCACGTCGCTCCCTGCAGTTGATCAAACAAATCATCTATCCGCGGCAAAGGATACTTGTTCTTTACCGTTCGCTTATTCAGCTCCCGATAATCAATGCACATTCTCATCGTCCCGTCTTTCTTTTTCACAAACAGTACCGGAGCACCCCAAGGAGAAGAACTCGGGCGAATAAAGCCTTTGTCAAGCAACTCCTGAATTTGCGTCATCATCTCGCGAACCTCGGAAGAAGCAAGCCGATATGGAGCTTTAGCCACAGGGGTAGCCCCCGGAACAAGATCAATTCTATATTCAACATCTCTGACTGGCGGTAACCCAGGCAACTCATCAGGAAATACCTCAGGATAATCGGTCACCACCGGAATATCACGAACAACACGTTTCTCCAGTTTAGCATCAATCACATGTGCTAAATAGCAATCGCAGCCTTTCGAAACCGACTTTCTTGCTTTCAACAGAGAAATGATAGGAATATCTAACTTTCGTCTCTCTCCACGAGCCACAGCATATGACCCGTCAGGTAAAGGAACTTTAATCAACTTCTTGGAACAGAAAATCTCAGCGTTCAACTTACTAAGCCAATCCATCCCAATCACAACATCGAATCCCGCAATCGGCATCAACCTGCGAAAAAGGTAAATCTTGCACCATTAGCTACAACTAGCTAGTGAGCACCAATTACACATAAGCAACAATAAGCAGGCTATCACGTATCAGAACAGCACACAAGGCTATCCTATCATATTGCGACGTGACAAACGTGTCAGCAGTAGTCGTATGTTGCAGGGGAGCTAACCCCGCTCAACAACCCAAAAGCATTCCACATAGTACGCCAATTATCTATCATGTTGGTTCCCATCTATCAAGGAACCTTACTCCTGAGAGGAACGGCGGCCTGCAGGACCATCACCCAAGCGTATACTACTTGAGTACCGTTAATGCCCGGGTACTAACTCCCGTCTACCCGAGAACCCAGCCAAGTATTGACACCCGTCTACCTGACTGACCTCCGTGTTCTCCAATTCAGTGTCCGGACAAAACTTCATAAACAACTAGTTGATCCAATAAGGATCCAGTTATGCGCGCATATAATCACAACAATATCTTTCATATCAACAATAATAATACTAATCATGCTTGTACAACTTTATCATAACATACCTCCATTTCCACGTATCAATACACCAATCATGTGTCAACATGTACTACAGATAACTTACCTACTGAGACTCATGGGAAACCGGTACTCACCTCGAAACTACTGAGGACCATCACCCAAGCGTATACTACTTGAGTACCGTTAGTGCCCGGGTACTAACTCCCGTCTACCCGAGAACCCAGCCAAGTATTGACACCCGTCTACCTGACTGACCTCCGTGTTCTCCAATTCAGTGTCCGGACAAAACTTCATAAACAACTAGTTGATCCAATAAGGATCCAGTTCATGCGCGCATATAATCACAACAATATCTTTCATATCAACAATAATAATACTAAGCATGCTTGTACAACTTTATCATAACATACCTCCATTTCCACGTATCAATACACCAATCATGTGTCAACATGTACTACAGATAACTTACCTACTGAGACTCATGGGAAACCGGTACTCACCTCGAAACTACAAGAGGCAGAAATGCAATCGGGAATCCCAAGAGCACACAGAAACGTCCGAGTCACCTAACACCAATAAACACAATCACCGATTTATCAAGAAATGGACGACAAACCCGATTCATCAGGTCCATGAAAACAGCAGGAGCAATGGTTAAACCAAAAGGCATCACCAAAAACTCGTAATGACCATAACGAGTACGGAAAGCCGTCTTTGGGACGTCTTCGTTAGCAACTAACACTTGGTGGTATCCAGACCGCAGATCAATCTTTGAGAAGCACGTCGCTCCCTGCAGTTGATCAAACAAATCATCTATCCGCGGCAAAGGATACTTGTTCTTTACCGTTCGCTTATTCAGCTCCCGATAATCAATGCACATTCTCATCGTCCCGTCTTTCTTTTTCACAAACAGTACCGGAGCACCCCAAGGAGAAGAACTCGGGCGAATAAAGCCTTTGTCAAGCAACTCCTGAATTTGCGTCATCATCTCGCGAACCTCGGAAGAAGCAAGACGATATGGAGCTTTAGCCACAGGGGTAGCCCCCGGAACAAGATCAATTCTATATTCAACATCTCTGACTGGCGGTAACCCAGGCAACTCATCAGGAAATACCTCAGGATAATCGGTCACCACCGGAATATCACGAACAACACGTTTCTCCAGTTTAGCATCAATCACATGTGCTAAATAGCAATCGCAGCCTTTCGAAACCGACTTTCTTGCTTTCAACAGAGAAATGATAGGAATATCTAACTTTCGTCTCTCTCCACGAGCCACAGCATATGACCCGTCAGGTAAAGGAACTTTAATCAACTTCTTGGAACAGAAAATCTCAGCGTTCAACTTACTAAGCCAATCCATCCCAATCACAACATCGAATCCCGCAATCGGCATTAAAAGAAAAGAAACAGGAAAACTACTTCCGTCGATATCAATAACCGCTTGAGAAACACTATCTACAACAGAAACTACTTTACCACTAGCAGTCTCTACTCTTATAGGCTCAGACAACACAGATACATGCATTTGCAGTTTATCACAGAAAGAGACAGACACAAATGAATATGTAGCTCCAGAATCAAACAGTACACATGCTGGGGTAGAGTTAATAAGAAAAGTACCCGTAATCACATCCCCAGCACCCTTGGCCTCTTCCTTTGTCATCTGAAACGCCCGCCCTTTAGCACGGGGAGCGTTGTCTTTCTTCTGCCCTGAGGCAGATCCTCCAGCTCCAGCATCTGACTTTGACCGACAATCTGTAATCCGGTGCCCTGGCTTGTGGCACTTGTAACAGACGTTCTCCTTAAACTCGCACTCATTCACTGAGTGCCCTTTCTGACCACACCTAAAACAACGAGTAGTGGCCTTCGAACAATCACCAGCATGGTAGGTGCGACACAGAGAGCACCACGAACCCTCAAACTTAGCCTTCTTCGAAGAATCAGGCTTTCCCCCAGTCGACGACTGCCCCTTGGAAGTAACAGATTTTGAGAACTGCTGAAACTTCCTTTTCTGACCCTCAGCAGCATGATCCCCCTTTCCCTGGCGTCTATCCCCATCAATCTGTCGGGCTATCTCAAACGCCCGATCCAAAGTAGCCGCAGCTCTAACATGAGCGCGATAATCAAGTGGCAACATGTTCACAAACTTCCGCATCTTGGCTTTCTCGTCAGTCACCAAATGCGGTATGAATCTAACCTTATCCGTAAAAGCATGAATAAGGTCCTCAACAGGCTTGTCCCCCCTACGGAGACTACTGAACTCGTTCTCCAGTCGTTCCAGATCATAATCTGTACAATACTTTGCTTTCAATTTTTCAGAAAACTGCTCCCAAGTCAGAGCATCAATCACCTCCGGCCTCAACGTATCTTTAACTGTATCCCACCAATCCAGAGCTGGCCCTTTCAACCTCTGAACCACATATCTGACGCGAAACTCACGTTCACATTCACAAGCTTCGAACACCTGATCCGTCTCACGTAACCAACGAATAGTCTCAGAGGGATTATCACTACCCTCATAAACCTTCGGCCCGCAAGACAAGAACTTCTTGTAAGAACACTTCTTTGGCTTCTTCACTGCCAAAGCATTTTGCAACAGCTCCCTCGTCAATCGGAGCTCCTCTTCTAACAGTCTAACATATGCCGCCTGCTCTTGATCATGTCTTGGCGGTTCCACATTATGCTGAGAAGCCTCGTCCTCAGCTTCCCGTCGTTCACTTGAGGCCTCGTCCTCCATTCGTTTGAGAGCCTCTTCTGTCGTATCTCTACGTTCGGCCATTTCTACTCAACTAACTATTTACACGTAGACCACAGTTAGTACACCATTTATTCACCACTTACAATTACTACAGTTAATCTATCACATAGGACAACCACATATCACTCAACTCAACCCCAATTACCCAGATAGGAACACTTAACGATGGTCGGGCCCGAGCTTGAGATTGAATACTTCAACGAGTACCCAATTCCTCAAACTTAGGCTCTGATACCTACTTGTAACGCCACCCCTAACGAGCTTAAATTTTGAGTTAATTTAAACTTTTTAAACATCGATTATCAAAAGTGTTGCAGCGGAATTAAACACCATTTACAAAAACAACCAGTTGGACTCGGCTAATTAATTACAACAAAAAGGTTAGCCAAGTTCAAAGCTACAAGCGTTACCAACTAGTTCCGACCACCGGATCCATACAAACTACAACGTGTTCCCTAAAAGGTATATACAACAAAAGCAACCATCGGTACCCGCCTCACCAGGCCTCTAGCATCAACCTGCGAAAAAGGTAAATCTTGCACCATTAGCTACAACTAGCTAGTGAGCACCAATTACACATAAGCAACAATAAGCAGGCTATCACGTATCAGAACAGCACACAAGGCTATCCTATCATATTGCGACATGACAAACGTGTCAGCAGTAGTCGTATGTTGCAGGGGAGCTAACCCCGCTCAACAACCCAAAAGCATTCCACATAGTACGCCAATTATCTATCATGTTGGTTCCCATCTATCAAGGAACCTTACTCCTTAGAGGAACGGCGGCCTGCAGGACCATCACCCAAGCGTATACTACTTGAGTACCGTTAGTGCCCGGGTACTAACTCCCGTCTACCCGAGAACCCAGCCAAGTATTGACACCCGTCTACCTGACTGACCTCCGTGTTCTCCAATTCAGTGTCCGGACAAAACTTCATAAACAACTAGTTGATCCAATAAGGATCCAGTTCATGCGCGCATATAATCACAACAATATCTTTCATATCAACAATAATAATACTAAGCATGCTTGTACAACTTTATCATAACATACCTCCATTTCCACGTATCAATACACCAATCATGTGTCAACATGTACTACAGATAACTTACCTACTGAGACTCATGGGAAACCGGTACTCACCTCGAAACTACAAGAGGCAGATATGCAATCGGGAATCCCAAGAGCACACAGAATCGTCCGAGTCACCTAACACCAATAAACATGGACAAACACCCCTTAGTACACACTACAACAGACAACACTAACAACTGTCTCAACAAAAGATCAACATGGCTTCTGACAGCCTCCTACGGCCGCAGGAACATGTTCCTACGCCCGCAGGACAACCATCCAACACGTACTACGGCCGCAGTACATATGCACTACGCCCGTAGGAGTTCATGCCAAAGAACCATGGCCTACGGCCGTAGTAACTATATACTACGCCCGTAGTAGGCATCCTTTGGGTAACTACGGCCGTAGATTATATACCCACGCCCGTAGTCTTGTTTCCATCACCCGTAGGTGGTAATCCTCATAAATTCAATCCTACGGCCGTAGCAACCATTTCCTACGACCGCAGTAACATAAACAACACCCTACGGCCGTAGTAACATCATACTACGCCTGTAGGAACCATATTTACAGCGTGTTCTTGCTCTGTTCGTAAACAGACGCTGTTTTACGGGTTTTTGACTCAAAATCCAACTTGAATCCATATTCAAGTGTTTATACAAGTTGTCTAACATATATATAAACTTCCTAACATGATTTGGTCACAAAAACAACATTAAAACCCACTTGAATCCATCCAAATGGGTCTCCCTCTTCACTAAACTCAAGAACAAGGTTTATGAACAAGAACTTACAAAAGATGATGATCAAACTCCACAAGAACAGATTCAGTACACGAATCCAGCCTCTAATCTTGACCCAACTTAGTTTTTCCTCTTCAAATCCACAAAGGTTTGGGTGTGGCTTTGCTTGTACGTACATATGTGTGTGTAAAGTGTGTGTATGTGTCTTTAGCTTATCCAGTAAAGAAGAAAGAGGATATAGACCGACTTAACAAGTTAATACCCCATCTCGGGTATTTTGTTCTCCTATTCAACTTAAAACTCAACTTAGAGTTATCCGTTTCAACTAACGGAGATATTTTTGGAACCATTATCCAAAACTGTTCAACTATTTGTCAACATGGTCAACTTATGACACTTTTCATAATACTACATTTTTATCCACATTTAACACCAGTTAACACCATTTAACACCAATTAGCACCAATTCGCACCAATTCATGTTTAAAACACCAATTCACATTTAAGACACCATTTAGCAACATTTATACTACAGTTAGCAACAAAACACCAATTAAAGTCAACGTACAACTGTTAAAGCTACATGTACTACAGTTACAACTAGGCCCCATTTTGGGGTGTTACAATACATGTGCCTTAAATCGTCACCAAGTAGAATGGTTGTATAATTTTGGAAAGATAAAATATCGTTGATAAGAGAAATTTGAATTCAATTTTAAAAGATATGAGGGGGTTTTAAGAAAATGTGAGGGGGGTTTCATAAAAATTGTATACTAATGTAATTAATTATAAGTTGTATATAAGTTATGTTTAGTAAATGTGATATATTTTGTTTAGAGAAAAAATAATTATATATTTAAGACCGTCTCATTTTTATCTACGTTTTGGTATAAATTTTATAGTAATATGACACTTTTTTGAAATTAGTATATTCTCAGCACAAATGTGATATTTCATTTACTGCATTATTGTTATTTGAAAATTCTAATATCTCAAATACACTTTCGAAATACCCGTACGTGTACGGGTCAATAAACTAGTATATATAAAGATGTTTTATATATCTGAAAGAAGTCGATTGTTTTCCTAATGCAATTTTCCATATAGAGTTTTGTTAATTATTCTAGTAAGGTGATATATGTAGAAAGAAGTTTAAAACTTAAGTTGTTGAAATCTTACTTATGGTCCACAAAGTCGCACCAAAAAAAAAACTAAATAGCTTGGCAATAATAGTCATTGAAAACGATCTATCAAATAGTATTGTTTACAAATAGTTGATACATACCTTTGCTTCCAAGAATGTTAAGAGAACCTCACGACTTATAATATAAATTATTTACTATCGTTTTTTTACACAAGACCTGAAAAGTCTACAAACCTGTCTTATTTGAAAAGCGACCATGAATCATACAAAATGATAAGACGATACGGATGATGGTAGACTTTACCATGGAAACCAACCATTTCATGAAGATCAATACATCGTATGTTAGATACCCACAAAACTAACTAATACTATCAGCATCCATCACATGCTTCATCTACTTTTTTGCCTGCCACATCAGCGCCACATCATTCCCCCACCATTCCCTCATCCCATCACACAAACCCCTGCATCCATCACATGTTTCACATCACAAAGAAAAAGAAAAATAAAAAAAAACGGTGCTCACCCTCGCGATGGTGGTCACACCCGTGATCTGAGCTAGCCATCACCGAGTGGGGCGATGGTTTTCGCGGTTGTGAGCAGTCATCACATAGCCCTCTGCGCGATGGATGCGCATGTCTAAGACCTTGTTTCATTTTTAGCAAGTTCTAAGATTCATCGGCTTATTGGAATACTTTGACACCCGATATTTGTCCTATTCATTTTGTTGTTGGTCTTTTAACCTACTAATTAGCAGAACATTCGGACTTCCGTATATGTAGTTTTTTAATGAAAGAAAATTCTTTAAATTCATTTGTTCTGAAAATAAGTGTGTCACATGTAACATGAATGATAATTAACACACGATATAAAATAACAACATTAAATGACAGAAAAAAAGATGGACATCAAACATCGCAATTGACTAAATCCAATATATATGTACTATGAAAAGTGGAAAATGTGGGGTTCATAGGGTTCTTCATTCTTTCGAGCAGGTCAAATTCGCGATTCTTAAACTTAGCGCTTCTGTAGCAATGCATGAGCATCTCACCTTGGGGAGGCAAAGGGAATTATTCCTCCTTATAAGGAATGAGATCTTACTACTATCACATGACGCATTTTAAAGCCGTGAGGGGCAACTTAAAGCGGACAAAAATTGGGTTAGGTGAGTTATGCTATACTTGAGTTTTGGGTAAAAAATAGAAAATAAATAGAAAAATAATATGAAACTGATACGATAACCGGGTAGAGAGAGAACAAAGATAGTAAAATAACCTTAAGCTTTAAAACCATACCTAAAAATTATGGGCCGAGGCCCAACTGACTTAATTTGGATGATTGCATGATGAACTTGTGATTCTTTAAGAGACCATGAAGTTTGTTGAAAGATGTCGGAAGTTGGTGGCCACTAATCATTGATATGATGAGACCATTGTATTTGCTAGTCGTCACTTAGACCCGTGACGGTAAAAGCACCATCAATTCCTTAATTTTCGTTGGTTTGTCGATTAAGGGTGTTAGCATATTGTTAATCCCGATCAAGATAGTCTTGGTGATTTTTTTGTTTTATAGATAAATACTTATTTTTATGAAACATATTTGTTTGTTTAGTATCAGACACATAAGTGTTTTGCAGATCTTATTGTCACTTATGTTTAGAAGTCATGAATTATCACTTAGATCATGCAGATCTTTGCAGACTTCATGATAGGTCAGAAGTTACAAACAAACAAAATTCTTATCAAACAGAAACAACATATGTAAAATTATATTATTATACACAAATTACAAGAAAAGCATACTTGAATCTGATAGGAAACAGAAACACACAGATGTGCAGCGTCCTAAGAAAGAAATTTTCGTGGTACGAATTTGTCAAGAGGATACGACAATATATCCAATATTGTATCTTGAATCTGACGAATCCGACTATGGTCCCTTCATGATTTGCAAAAAACGAAATTGTGTGATGTGTGGGATTTCTTCTTGCTTCCTTTAAAATATGTAAGAGAGAAATTTCATGGGCTTGCAAGTTGAGAGATACAAATTGTCATAAAAACCGAAAATAACTGTCAAAATTATCTTTTATTAGGATAGTTCCGAAATTAATGATTAATTGATAAAAACTTAATTTCGTGATTAATGAGTTAAAAATATTATTAGTAGTCAGTGAGACCCCAAGGCCCTATCTTGACCATTAACAATTATTAATACAAGCCTAATCCAAACCATTTCGGCTAACCCATCATCATAAACCAAGCCCAAACTCCTTTGTCCTTTACAGATTACAGCACTTTAAATGTTCAAGGATATTATGATCCAAAACATACACTTTTTGTTGTGTATAGCAAATAAGTGTCGGGCATAAATCATCTCCTGTTTTAATAATAGTGGTTGTTGGTGGTCATTTGTACATAAGTGTTGGAGTAAATATGCATCCGTTACCCTCTAATTATTAAGGGAATAGTATTATTCTGTTGCAATGTGTGCCTTAAATACTATTCCATTAGAAAAAAATTATGTTGGGTGTGAGCGCCTGTGAGGTATGATAAAGACTTTACAAAAACTCTTTTAAAGCCATGAAGAATGAGTTGATCAGAAAGAAATTAAAGCAACTTAAGGAACAAATAAATATACATCCAGTTAAAGTAATCTTATTAATTGTAATTTGTAGGCACAGAATATCACAAGGGGTTTTCTTTAAAGGGAATGACCAAACTTGATACTTTTATAAATTCAAAGTGAAGTAATTGGGTCGACATAATACGAGGGGAATTACAAGTTCAAGGGTCAACACAAAACCCAATTTTGACTTTTTCATGTCTAAGTTCTAACCCTACATTCAATAAGGGTATTATTGGTATTTCATAGTGGTCTTTGTTTGAATAATAGCCATCCTCCTCCTCCTTTGTTTTAAAGCCTGGAATCACCACATGACATCAACTGTCCAAGCAGAACAAGTGATGAAAGAAGTAAGGCTTCATGTGGCTGAAGAAGATCATCACCATGATGATGAATATTTGTATCCATCAACATCATCAGCAGAGATCATATGTTGCAGAATCTGCCATGAAGCAGAGTTTGAAAGCTCTACAACCTTTGAGGCCCCCTGTTCTTGTTCTGGTACTGTCAAGGTATTTACTCCATACTCTTCTCTTCTTTAAAATAAATATATAAATATATATATATATATATATATATATATATATATATATATATATATATAAACAAATAAACTAATTCATGGGGATGATTTGATTTGGTTGATCATCAGTTTGCTCATAGAGATTGCATACAGAGATGGGTGAATGAAAAGGGCAACACTACTTGTGAAATTTGTCTTCAGGTATGATTTCCACATGTGTTGTTTATGACGCGTTTAATCTCGTCACCTCTTTCACATACTCGAGTTCTCGAGTTACATCATATCACAGTCTTAAACTCGATCGTGTTTTTATCTGTATCAACCTTTTCTAATACTTCAATTCTCGAGATACATCACATCACGGTCTTGCTTATGAAACTAATCTTATCATTAGTATCATCATTTCACCAGTGATCACTTAAACCGCTTATTAAGACTTATGTGACACCAGTAGAAATTAAATATTTATATTTCAGAAAATAGATATAATTGCACAGTTGTCTTTAATATAGTCCATATAAAAAGCATAGTCCTAAATTTTAATATTTAATCACATGTGATTCAATATAAAATCACATGTGATTCAGTATACAATCACATATGAAGGTAAAATCATTACATGTTAATTACGAAAATGCTACTCCGTTCAAATTTTTAATATTCAATATGAACCATCGATGGGGCTGATCCAAGGGCTAAAATTAGTCCCTTAGGACTATGCAAAAAGTATGAACTATATTGAACATATCTCTATCATTAAAAAGTTTAAGAAAAAAAAACTGGAACGGTGTCCAGACACATGTATCCTAAATATTCATCGTATTATTATTAGCTATGAAAATAATATTATTTGAAGTTTGTTTTTGGAGTTATACAGTTGATATTAATTAAGGGTCAATGGGGTCCACCATAACCAGGAAGAAGGGGGGGGGGGGGGGGGGGGGGGGGGGGGGGGGGGGTAATGGTGTGCCAATATATGTGATGTTCTTATCTTCTAATATATTCTAAATTCATAGTCATTGTCATCGTCAATTTAAAGCTACGCAACTCTTCTTATCTTCTATACT
This sequence comes from Pulicaria dysenterica, assembly GCA_947179395.2. Lineage (NCBI taxonomy): Eukaryota > Viridiplantae > Streptophyta > Magnoliopsida > Asterales > Asteraceae > Pulicaria > Pulicaria dysenterica. The sequence goes on along the minus strand of OX359288.1, from coordinate 70,645,960 downwards.
TTCTTATCCTTTAATATATTTAATTATTTTTAATATAACATACAAGTGTCTTTCCTATATTTATGCATCATAAAGTATTCTTTTTAATCAAACTTTTCTTAAAACAATATACGTTTTAACCGATTTTCAGAAAAGTCGAGTTATGCTCTAATGTACACGATCTAGTCGTTTTCTTGTACTCCCATGGCCATAAAAGTGTTTACCAAAACACGATAAAACCCGATTTCTTTCTTAAATGAATGTTTCACAAATGAATTTTTAAAGATGAAACATGTTTTATATAAAGAAATACATTTATACACATATATTGTTATTCCATCTCATTATCACTTTAATTTGAAGTAATTAAAAAACAGCTGTTTTAATTGAAAAGGACATACATGATAGTATGATACATTTGTTTAATGTTGCAGACATTTGAACCTGGCTACTCATCCCCTGTTCAACCCATCCATGAGTACATCTCTTTCCTCTTTTTTTTAGAATTATTTCACTTTATGGTTCATGTGTCACTCAACCCATTATTAAATAATATCAGAGTATGCTTGGAAGTGCCAGAAAGACATGTTGATCCTGCCATTATTGCTCAACAAGAAAACTTGGTTGAAACAGAATATGCAGAGTGTTCATCTGCAGCTTCTAATACAAGTGCTTCTATCTGCAGAGTTTTGGGCTTGATTGTAAGTTCAATATCATGATTACACAGAGTCACAGACCATTTTACCTTTATTTTCAGATTTTTATTTATATATATCTTTAAATGACAAAATTGCCAATTGGAACTTGCAGCTCACCCTACTTCTACTGGTGAGACATTTGTGTGCAGTGTTGATTCAAGGAACAGGGGATTATCCATTTACCCTCTTAACTGTAAGTATCTATCACCATTACACTGATGCCACCCAAATATCGAGGGATGTAAACAAGCCGAGCCGAGTTTTACACTAATCAAGCCAGACTCTTTTAAAAATGCAGAAGCTCGAGCTCGGCTCGTTAAGTGTTTAACGAAGCTCATGAAAAGCTCGTTTAATTTTTTGTTTCTTTAAAAATAGTTTAAATTATTTAAATAATAAATAAAAAACAATTTGAACTTTAAATTATTATTTTTATTAATTTTTTTTCATATTGAATGATATAAAAACAATTTAATTTTTGAAGTTTGAACTTTTTCATACTTTTTCATATTTAATGATATAAAAATATATAAGTATAAATAAAAAGTAAAAATTAAATATTATATCAAAGCTCGTTTAAGCTTATACAAGGCTCGGGCTGGGGCTCGTTTCGAGCTTTTAACGATTCGAGCTCGAGTAGCTCGGCTCATTTACATCCCTACAAATATCAAACAACATTACAGACCACATAAATAATATGATTTCATTAATCATTACACATAAATATTGACATGAACAAAGCCAAAGTGGTCCTTTAATAGTCTGAAATGCTGATCTGAAAGTTGGGTAGATAGTGTAACATTTTTTAATACTTAAGTGCTGTATGCAACTATGCAAACATTATCCCATCAATTAACAAACTATTCTAATCCACTTTTTGGTTTGTAGTTGTTGGTTATTAGGGCTAGTGGGATATTGGTCCCTATGTATGTAATCATGCGCATGGTTAATGCCATCCATAGCAGCATCACACGTCGTTATCAGGTACGTGTTTTTTTCTTGATACCAAGTTGCAGCAGCCTAAACATGACATCAAACTGATGCTAATCTTTCGTGCTAGGTTTCCCAGAATGACAACCAAAGGCAGCAACATAGACAGATATAGGATGGATAAACCATCATACACATGTACAGTAAAACCTCTATAAAATTAGTGTTTCATAAAGGTTATTAATTTATTGAGAAATGACGACTAGTAGAGTACGATCGTCTGCAAGTGAAGGTATTCACATGGATGATTGAGCTACCCAACAGGAGATTGGGATATAAAACAACATTTGTAAGATGTGTAGTACAGGCTTCATTAATTTTAATATATTTTTTATTTTTTTGATTAAAAAACTACATATTGATGATAAATGTATGGTTGTATTTATTTTATTTTCATATACAACATTAAACTTGGTTCTTTCTTCTTTAATGAGTCATGTTATTTACTGGGCAGTTAAATTCGGTGGGATACAGGTGGGATAGCAGATATCGGTCTTAGGATAAATAGCGGTTTCAAATAGCGGTGGGAAATAGCAGAAGCGCTAATAGAGCCGCTATTTCCGCTATTTGAGCGCTATTTCCGCTATTTGAGGTAAAATAGCTTGTTTTCGGTTTACACTCCACGGTCGATTCCCGTATTACTCTTTATATATTAGTGTACTAAGTTTTATACAATGCAATTAATCAATGTTTTATGATTTTAATTATATATATACATATATAAATATATATTCTACGTAATATTAAAAACCGCTATCCCAAATCAAGGACCTTGACCGCTATTTGATTTCCCACCGCGAAGACTGCATAGATTATTTATAGCAATTGTATTGTATATATTCATAATAAAGGGATCTGATAGTGATTAACGTAAAATTTGGTGTACTTCACATTGATTTAAATAATGTGTACTTTTGGACAGTTTGAACAACACACTGCATCTACGCCCCTCCTCTACAAGATTAAGGTTCAATACCAATCGATTTTTTTCTGGAAGACATGGAAAAAGAACATGACATTTTGCCTCTAAAAAAACAAATACCACCTAAAAACTCATTACATTAGCTATTCGAAAGACGAACTACATTCTTCTTCACAACATTTCAACTTAACTGTTATGCGTTGCAATTGAAGAAAAGAAAGAAAAATGGCACATAGATTTTACGGTTCGGCTAAAGATGATTTGACCTACGTCTACGCGCAAAAAAACGGATATATCTTCTATTATATGATTGTTTCAAGTGATACATTGGTAACCCTAGCTCAACTTTATTGGATCCATCTATAGCCCTTACGATTTCTAGGATTGCAAATTATAATTTGCTTAACTTGTAAAATATCTCAAACTCAGGGAATCAAAAATTTTCTTTCATCAGAGTTGCTATTGTAGTTTTGTTTTCGTCTGATTGGAAGCAATAATGGCCAAAATTATCAAATTAGGTTATCTGGTAATCAATCATGTTTGATTATCTAATTTTAATCATTCTTAATTTTCAATTATTTCACAAAGTAGAGGTTAGTTCTTTTGTAGTGTGACATTATCTACTAGTTTGCGGATCCTTGTTAGTTGTTACCACTCATTAGACTTGGTAGCATTCAACTTCCTTTGTTGACAAATGGCAAGTAAAAAGTGAAACACTACCCAGTTATTTGTTTTATCTATTTACGGGTTCAAAGTTCAATCTTTCAGTCGTTCTCGTTCATGAAATGAACGGAGTATTAAAGATTGCTAAAGTGGTTTAAAATTGGTTTAAACAGAATTATGCTGTATGTCTTTTAATTAGTACAAGATTTGTTGTTTGACCATTAGCAGCTGTATTAGTTTAAATGTTAAGGTAGGATTGGATATTCATACAATCCAATATGCATATCGAAATTTCAAATACGAATATCACGGTCAAATCTACTATCAGAATCTTCAGATATTTTAATATATCCAGTTTTGAACTCCCTAATCCGAGAACAAATAACAGAAGTTCTTGGAATATAATTAACTCTGAGATGTGTTTAATATACTCCAACATCCAACAACAAAGAAGAAAATACGAATACGAGCAGACTATCACATGTCCTTTATATCAATCTAAAGTAAAAGGAAGATCACTTGTTTACTCTTCTAACCTTTTTTGGCTTGACAGTTAGCACCTCACCATCATCATCTTCAGATGGAACTTCATCTGGGACATCAATTGGGACGTTATGCTTGGTAATGAATTCCTTCAATATACTCATACTTTCTTCTTTCACAAAAGCCAATTGTTCTGAAAGAATTCCCTTGCAAGCTTCAATAGAATGCGTTTCTGATCCAAGACGAAATGTTGCTTTAACCAATGGACTCAAAGACGGTTCTTCTTGAATCTGCATGTCCATTGTAATCTCACACACCGAAACCTGCATAATTTTCCGGTCAACCACACTTAAAGAACACTGGATTCCAGAAACAACTTTCAAAAGTATCTACCCGATGTTTAATTTGTTGGAAATAATTGTCAAAAGAAAAGTCAAAGTACAAGTTTAAAAAGCTCATCCACCGACGGTAACCGCCGACGGCGTCCGCCGCCGTCAGCCGCCAACCGCCGCTGTGAGATGACAGAGAACCGCCGGAAAATGCGGCGATAACCGCCAAGAAACTGCCTTCTGGAGGCCTATAAATAGTTGTTGATATGTACAGATCATCGTGTCGTTTTTATGGTTTTCGGTGCCCAGATGGGTGCCAACATGTAATGAATATTTCAGTAATAAAGATGAGAACTTTGTGCATTTTTCGTATGTGTTTTCGTGTTATGGAACCATCATTTGGTATCAGAGCTGAGGTTTGCACCACGGTTCTCATCATTTACCGGTAACCGGAAAACTCGCCGGAGAGGCCGAAGATTCTACCACCATCTGGCACCCACAACCGAAAAAGGGTCTTACCTAATCGGAGAAGACAACCGGAGAAGATGACCGGAGAAAAGGGCAATCACAAAGGACCGCCACCGCCGAAGGAGAACGTCGAGGGTGATACTCGACAGCGGCGAAAAAAAGAAATCGAGGGCTACTCGATTAGAACTAGCGGCGACCGGAACAAGGAGCGACCACCGGAGCACCGCCGTAGGAGAAGAACCAACGAGGGGTTTTTTTTTCTCGATTGTAAAGAGACGCCACAGAGAAGAAAATGGCGTAAAAGAAACGGCAGCAAGAAGTCGACAACAATGGCGGCTACATGTCCCGATAAAACAAACCCTAATTATTTTGAAAGGGTGGATAAAGGAAAAAGGATTTTAAATGAAGAGTCCTTATATTATCTTGATTTTTTAAAAATAAAGTTTTTTGAAAAACAAAAGGAAATTTATTTACGTTTGTTTTGAAAATTTTATTAAAATCATTTGTTTTTTAAAAAGATTTTACAAACTTTTATAATTTTTAAGTTTTTGATTAAATTAATTAAAATTTTCAAAGTGGTCTCATAATTATGTTTTTTAATAGCATGATAGATACCAAGATAATTTTCAAATTATTGTTAGTTTTTGAAAGATTTTTAAAAGTTTTGTTTTAAGGAGATTAGCCCAGGAGACGGACTTAGATGGTCTGTGTGACCATGGGTTTTATTGACATGGATTTGTCAAAGCAATATTTGCCAGTGCGACATTGGGTTCGCGGGAGTTCGTGAGGCTAAAAAAGATTTGTACCAACATGTGGTATTGTTGGAGAAGACATGGAACAAACAATTGGCAACCATTGAACGTGGGATTTATTTAGTAATTATTTAGTCTTTAATTATTTTCATGCATGCACATTTCTTAGTCTTCCATATATTAAGGGTAGTGGGTCACATATAGCTTTGAGTCTTCCACATATTTAGCTTAGTGGGTCACGCAATCTTGCTTTCATTAGTGTAATTGTTCTCTTTAAATGCTCTTGAAGTTAGTAATGAGAATGTAGAAAAAAGTTCCTGCAAGTATTTTTGTTGTTTACGTATATTTTAGTTTAGGAGGTTGATCACCTCAAATTTGATCTCTATCATTTGATACGGTCCTGTAGGTCTTAGTATTGGAACGTGGGATTTATTTAGTATTTATTTAGTCTTTAATTATTTTCATGCATGCACATTTCTTAGTCTTCCATATATTAAGGGTAGTGGGTCACATATAGCTTTGAGTCTTCCACATATTTAGCTTAGTGGGTCACGTAATCTTGCTTTCATTAGTGTAATTGTTCTCTTTAAATGCTCTTGAAGTTAGTAATGAGAATGTAGAAAAAAGTTCATGCAAGTATTTTTGTTGTTTACGTATATTTTAGTTTAGGAGGTTGATCACCTCAAATTTGATCTCTATCATTTGGTGCTTTCATTCACGTCCTCACAATGCCTCCCCGAAAAGAACCACCGCCAATGGAAGAAGCCATGTCCGCCATGGTCGAAGCCATCACCCAAACTTACCGGACACAATCACCGCTAGCTAATCCGACTCTAAAGCCCAACTCGATATCATTGTTAAACAACTCGCCACACAATATGATCAAACTTACACCCTCGTCGCCTCACTCTCCCAAGCGGGTCCATCTCACCAAAATGCACCGCCACCACCGCCACCGCCTCCGCCGCGGCCGCCGCCTAATGGTAACCCCCACCGCCACCACCACACCAACCGAGACCACCAAAAATACTACTCCCAACCTTCGACGGCTCTAATACGCTTGATTGGCTATTTCAAGCCGACAATTACTCACATATTATGCTATTCCACCCCCGCAACGTCTATCCCTTGCCGTTTTTATATTTCACGGAGGATTGCCTTGAGTTGGTACAAGCATTTAGCCAACAATAACCTTCTTGGCACTTGGCCGGAGTTCACACGGGCAGTTGAGCTACGTTTTGGTCCATCCTCTTATGAGAATCATCAAGCCACTTGTTCAAGTTAAGCCAAACCACAAGCGTCTCGGCATATCAAGCAGAGTTTGAAAAGATTAGTAACCGAGTTTATAGGTCTATCTCAATATGGCACTTCGCAATTGCTACATCTCCGGCTTTACGTCCCGATATTCAATCCGAAATTTCCATCCATAACACTCAAACGCTTCATCAAACATATGGTCTCGCAAAGTTAATTGAAGACAAGCTTGATGCTCAACTTCCATCTTACGATGGTCCCTCCGAGCCTCCACCGACGAAACCACATTTATTGCCTTCCTCATCTCAATCTACCCAACCACTTCCAATCAAGAAGTTAACCCCGCTGAGATGCAAAAACGACACGCCGAAGGTTTATGTTACAATTTTCCGGCCAAATATCAACCGCGTCACCAATGTAATCCACCAAAATTTCTCCTTCAATCCGAATCAGAGCCCCCGTGGACCTTCCTACCACCAGCAGCTTCGGGTCTTGAGGACAAGACCCATTTCATGGGGGGATGATTTGATACGGTCCCGTAGGTCTTAGTATTGGAACGTGGGATTTATTTAGTATTTATTTAGTCTTTAATTATTTTCATGCATGCACATTTCTTAGTCTTCCATATATTAAGGGTAGTGGGTCACATATAGCTTTGAGTCTTCCATATATTTAGCTTAGTGGGTCACGTAATCTTGCTTTAATTAGTGTAATTGTTCTCTTTAAATGCTCTTGAAGTTAGTAATGAGAATGTAGAAAAAACTTCCTGCAAGTATTTTTGTTGTTTACGTATATTTTAGTTTAGGAGGTTGATCACCTCAAATTTGATCTCTATCAGTACATAAGAAAAGAGGGGCTTGTGTGTGTGCGCGCGTGTATGAATGGTTTTTAGCATGTAGTGACAAATGGATCTCAATATATGGATCAGATGGTGTCACTGTATTGAATATTAACATCCTTTATAGTTTTTAGGAAAGGACTTAAAATGAGCTGTAAAATAATCGTTCAAAGGTTATTAATATACTTGTTTCACATAGGGAGCGATAAAACTTTAAGAGTGCGTATGTGTGCTAATCCCAATACTAAATAAGTTTGGCATGAGAACCTGAGAGGCATGGTATCACCCAACAGTGCAAAAGATATATCAATTTCAACAAGCGTCCTCATGTGTCCTTTCACCAACTTCAGCACAACACAGATTCAGTGGCTCAATCACTATTTGAAGAAAAGAACATGGTTCTTTAGGTTATCAAGAAGAAGCTCAAGGGGTGAGCTCGGTACCAAAATCAAACCAAACCGGTACACAAACCTAATTTTTGATTTTTGGAACCGAATACCGAACCAAAAACTTATAATGAGTACCAATTCGGTAGGGAAATTTGGTCAATACGCTCACCCCGTGCTCTAAAGTTCAGGCAAAAATGAAGCATTACACCAATCGACATTAAAGTGAAAGATTGGTTGAGATATGCAGCTTAGCTAACCAAAAAATCAAACCCTAAATGCAGTTGAGTCTACACTTTAAGATCCTAGGCAAATTGATTCCTATACTTTGGACATTTCCCAATCATTCAGAAAGTAGGGAATGCAAAGTATTGCAGGGTATGAAACAATCCAATTGATTTTCTGTCTGTTTTCCTTCTCTATAACTCTTACTATACTTGTGTCTGATAATTTCAACAAAAAATATTATGTCAACATTATCCACTAACTAACTTGTAACAAGCATCCCGCAACATAAAATGTTGAGAAAAAACAAATTTTCTTCGTTCTGGGACAAAATTTCTATTCTGTTTTCTAAATCAAGGTCTCTTGGATCCTTAAACACGTACATAGGGAAACCCTAGCTAATCTAAGCTGAGATGCCCCTTTATCTATTTATAGAATACGAGAAAATTGCAGGTTGATATTTCTCTCCAATCATATACAGAGAAAGAGTTGTAAGTTTTAAGTAAGCTAATTTCAATTTCAATGAGGAAGAACATGAGTTGAAAAGTACCTAAAACCCTAGGGTTTTTGAGAGATCAATGAAACTCAAAACTAACCTGATGATAACGCCGACATGTGTCTTGTTCCGCAAAAGCTATCAGCTGCTTCTTTTTTGGGGCTTCTAAGTTATACTCGAGCAGAATTACAAAACTGCTCCTTCATCTTCATAATATTTACAAAAGTAAATCACAGATTTTCTGCCTCGCCTTTTGAGGAGAACAATGAAAAATGTCATTTTTACTTGGTTACTCTTCTAAAAACTTTTATATGTCATACGTGTATAAATTTATGATAAAAACATCCAATCAAAAAGTATATTGTTATGAGTAGTTGTTAGGTATGACTTGGAATTAGTGTATGATGAAACTGGCATATAATTAAATGGAGATCATGACGGGAAGACAAAAGGCACGTGAAGTGTTCGCCAAACAAGTTTTGGGTCAGGTTTTTCTTATGGGAGCATTCCATGCAACAATGCACCATGGCGTGGTGCAGTAGAAATGTCGCATGGTGCACGGCGTGCACACTATAAGTGCACGGTGTGTGGCTTTAGTTCGGGTGCCGACTTTTTTTCTTTGTTTCTTGTGTTCTTTTTGTGTATAGGTTTGGCTCATTTAGCATATTAGAATTTCCAGTTATATTTATAAATATCATAGCTAAGGTTTCATTATACAAATACATCTTCGAGTGATATCAAATATTTTCAGTCATAATAAAGAAATCTCTGTTCTAGCATGTGAATGTAAGGTCGTTTTTCTGACAGTCGAACCACGTTAAATAACTTAATTATTAAAGTTTAAATTTTATTATTTTTAAACTAACTCATATATTACATTTAATATAGTATTTTTAGAAATGATTGCATTACATTTAACACTATTCTAAATTGATTAATTATACGAAAATACGAAGAAATTTGAACGCAAAAAGATAACCAGCCACTGAGCATATTCGCCCGCAAATACCCTTCCAGGCCCTAATTCCCATTCTTTCGCCCGTTGTCTCATTTGCCTCTCTTCAAGACCAGGTTCATCTTCAAGACCAGTTCATTCTTCCTTCTAATTCTTCCATCTCTTAACGATCTGCAGATCTTCTTGTTTGATATTAGTTTCAATCGATTTGTGATTCTGTTAAAGATCCCTTCAGTCAGATGCTTCATTTTTCTTGATGACGTATGCTATTCTGATGCGCCGGATCCGAATTCTTCACTCTTTCTCCGTTGTTTTCCTCTACTGGTTTCACGAACTCTCATGAATTCGCCTTCAGTTTTAGTTTCTTACTCGCATCCCTAAGTTGTCGTTTTATTTGATTGCCAAAATTCCACACAAACCAAATCGATACAACATCGTTAATGGCGTCACTACAGTCTTCTAGTACGGAATCCGATGATAAGAAGAGGAAGAGGATGATATCAAACAGGGAATTTGCTCGTAGATCCAGAATCAGGAAGCAACAACACTTGGATGAAGTGTTTGCCCAAATTAACCAATTGAAGAATGAAAACAACGTTATAATGCATAAGATTGATGGTGCTACCCAAGCGTTTGTTGGTGTTTTGTCAGAGAATAACGTTCTGAGAGCTCAGCTTATGGAATTGACTGATAGGTTGCAATCAATGAACTGTGTCCTGCATATTGCTCTGGAGGTTAGCGGTTTGGCTATGGATATTCCCGAGCTTCCTGATACCTTGCTAGAACCATGGCAGTTGTTTTGCCCTGTTCAGCCAGTTACTGCCTCAAACATTAACATGTTCCAGTATTGATCTCAGACAGTTACTGGCTGGTTACTTATCAGTAATAGTATGGCTATCATCTACCATTACCAGGTATTTTATTTTTCTTATTTACTTCTGGGTTTGAACAATGTGATTTGAAGTTATTGTTTTAATAATGACATGATCAATATGTTTATTGTTTTTTGGTTCTTTGGGGGGTGATTATTATCCTTAGATGCTAGCTATAATTAAAGTATTATAATGGGCAGCAAATAACACTACCCTTGTATCCAATTTGTATATACTCTGCCAAATTATACAAAAAATATTGGTTCATATCATAGTCACATAGTTCGCGGGTCGTTTCGGTACGGGAACGAGGATCGGGAACGCGGTTCGCTAAGAGAGGCGTATCCGGTACGGAGGGAGGTAGGCTCATTTCGGTACGCGTCTAGTATGATGTACCTTACGTTTTGGTACGTTGTACCCATTATCAAAAACAGATTTCATGAACCATAGTACCATACATTAAATAACATTATAGTATTAAAAACCAAACATGAAATATAACAATGAGAGCAGAAGAATGAGAATATGATATGCAATTATTAAACATTTAAGTCTAGAAATTAGAGTTAAAAAGTCAAATGAATCATTAGATTTGTTGAGGACTGTGTAATCAGGTAACGAGGGCATTTGTTCACTGGGTATTGCCAATCGGTAATGACTTTCCCGCCGTTTAAGGATTACACCCCAATCACTGGTTTAGTCCACGAATTGAAGTGGTGAAGTGTAATTGACCCCAATCTCTGGTGTAATAGACCAATTTCAGTTCCAGTCGACTCCAATCAGATGAAATTCGACCTTCGATTGGGAATCGCTGGTGAAATTCGTGTTTTGTTCTTGACTGGATCGTTCCAGTTTGTGTTCCAATCGACGAATTGAATATGAACAAAAACGATTTGACCTTCAATTGGGATCGATTTGACCTACGTTCCAGGTCGCGATCCACATGGCGACGTGAACAGAAACGTACCAGGATTCGGTACGTAGCGACTGGAACGTAGATCGTGGGGTCAGTAGCGAATTATGTGACTATGGTTCATATAAATCATTGTTCATATATATGATTTTCGTGAGTGTGGAAAGTGGAAAATGATTCATTTTATGTTGTGAATGATGGTCATGAAATAAGTTTGTGACAGAAGTTGTGATTTATCATGTTTGGTCCTTGTGAAAAATATGTTGCTGTTACATATTTATTAACCCTTGTTTACAAGTTATATTTAAGGTCCTTGTAAATATTTTTATGTATATACTTTCTCCATATTTATGCACTCTTTAAACTATTTAACATTTTAACCAGCCAATCCATTTTGCCAGTTTGGACAATTGGGTTATACTTGTGTTTAGGTAACTGGTGTGCTCGTTTAGGTGCGGACCGGATTTCACAACGGTACAAATGCACACGGCACGGCTGGGCAGAGAACCCATCGCGTGTAGCAAGATGTGCTGGTAAGACCGATGATTTATATCGAACACGGGTAAGCGTAAAAGCTATGGCTACTCTTATTCCAAACTACTGCTAGTTAGATAGATAGGTGATGATAAAAATAGACTAAATACTAGGCAGGAAAAGTAAATAAAGCAGGAAATAAAAGAAAGTGTCAAGTCACGAATCCTCCAAATCAATATTAATAGTAGCGTTAGCTAATCCGGTTATAAAATGAATGAAATTATTAAGATGATTTCTAAAGTTGATTCGGTACCAATCGTTTATCAATTCATAGCGATCTTAAGATAACTCTGATTTAATCCCTGTATTATTAAAACACCGGTTACATAAAACCTCGTTTCCCGGGTGTTATCCCGTTTAACTTAAAAGGTCAGTATTTATCTCCTAATGAAATAATAGACAAAGTAAATACCATTGTCTGTCAACATCCGGTAAGAAGATATATATTTAGGTATTAAGATAATATATCAGTTCAACACCTCAAGTGGGTCTATGAACAAATGTTCCTGTATACACATACTAGACTCATACGTATCGTACACCTCAAGTGGGTCTATGAGCAAATGCATATAAATATGAGTCTGTTTGAATATATATGTATAAGGATACAGAAATCCTAAGGAAATGGTTTTTCAACACTTACGATGCCGAATACCCGCATGAAATGATAGTATTATAAAATAACCAAATATATGTTTCATTAATTCAGAAATACCAAGTCTTAAGTAAAATCATCATAATTTAATCCTACGTATAACAACTACATATTTATATCAATTTGGATTCATTGTAACGAAGCGAAAATAAAGGAAAGAGAATACCAGTTCGTATTATACAACGTAGAAATACATCTGGACAGCATCCTGACTCGTACAAACTCGCTGGAACTCGTTTCCGAAGACAGAAAAGCAACTACAGCTACGAAAACTACAAATCTACGCTATAAACTACGTATTTACATGGATAGGAGGTGAGGAAGCCTCCAGAGCAGCCCGAAGGCGCCCTGGAGTCACCTGAACTCGCCTGGAGTGGTGTGTGGAAGCGTTTTGATCTCTGGAGGTGTAGAAGGGTGTCTTTGTCGAATGAGGATTTTCTGCTATTTATAGGCGTGAAAACTGATTTACGCGCCGCGTAATGATCGGTTTTCGCGGCGCGTAAAGATGCCTGACAAGATTCCCTTGCAAGTTGCTCTGACAATTCTGTTACGCGAATTTTGGTGGGCGGGGTCCCTTGCGGTCGTAAGAGATTCCTTGCGGCCGTAAGGCCCTGTTTTTAACAAATCTCCGCGGCGCGGAAGAAGATAAGGTACACGGCGCGTAAATTCTTTTTCCATATAATCTTCGTCTTTTGAGCGGTATTTTCTCGTTTCGACGCGTTTTATCCATTTTTCCTTTTTGTCTACCTGAAATAGCCTTGAATTTAATAAGATAACATTTAAAGCTTATTTTGGCTATATTTTATTTATTTAAACAAGATATTGTCAGATATCAGATATATATTTTATGTATAAATCTGCCAATATCAGTAACCATGACATAGGGTATGTTCGGTATGGAGCTTTTTGAAGCTTATTGGAGCTGGTAGCTTTTTGTTTTAAAAGAATTAACTACAAATCATGTTCGGATGAAAAAGCTGAAAGCTTTTTTTATAGAAAAAAGCTCTAAAACAAAAAGCTTCTTGAAGTAGCTTTTAAAACTAGCTGAGTTTTTTATATACCAAATTACCTAAATACCCTATTTAATTATTTTATAAATCCTCCTATTTTGTAATTTGTCCTTTTTTGTCATTTTACACTATTAAGCTCCAGCTACCAGCTAATTTTCCAAACACATATAAATAAAATAAACAGCTTCTAGCTCCAGCTATCAGCTTCCAGCTATCAGCTTCCAGCTATCACCTAACTACTTCCAGCTACAGCTACCAGCTACTTCCGCCAAACATACCCATAGTGTACATTGGTTCAAGTCAAATATCTTGACACGTACATTAATGGTGTCATCTTTCAAGTTAGGTTATATTTAACCAATGTTTTGGTTTATACGGCCTAAATTGCCCCACGAAGGTTCACGTATGTAATTGACAAATGATGATGAATTCAACCTTGATGGGCTCCATGAAAATGCCGTAGCTTAGAAGTGAGATTTGATCTTGTTTATTCATTTACATGTCGCTTGAAACATCTTAGTTGCTAACCCATTATGTCGTTATGATATTCATGTATGTTTTATACCAAAGGGGAAATTTTAAATGAAAAGTGTTTTCGTGCGAGAGCTATTTATAATATCATAAGTGATTCATTAATAAGGGAATATACATTTTTTTTTGACCGGCAAATGGGGACACTTTCCCGCCTCTCCAGTATGGGTTCGAATTGTTTGGTGGCGGGTTTTCAACCACCCCTCGTTATTTGGCTTTAACCAAGTTTCGAGCACCACGCCTTCACTCTATGGAGGAAACCCCTAAGGGAAAAACCACCAACTCACTGCATGCAGCAGGATTTGATCCCCCAACCTTTTGCGAGGAAGGGGGAACCCTAAACCCTAAATAGGGGAATATACATTAATGTGAAGCTTGATTTTTCTGAGTCATTAATGAGCCCTTTTTTCAATATAAATAAAAGACTAATTACGAAAAAATTATTAGACGATCTAAGCCTTTCATTTCAAAAATATTTAATCTCGACCATTTATTCATTTAATTCTAAAAAATTAATTATGTCTTTTTTAGAGTCAAACTAATTTGTACTAATTTCAAATCACACCTCATTATTAACTAACTTAATCTATTTAATTGGATAAAAGCTAACCGAATATATTTAATTAGATAAACCTCATTAATTAATTAATTATTGTTGTTAATTAATTGAATTTATTTATGTACTCTATATAATTTTTAAAAATATTATATTTGGTTAAATTATTTGTTTTAACATTTAAAATATATTTTAATCAGTTTAAACTATTTGTAAATAATAACCAATACATGTTTGATCATATTGCTTCTACTTGTAACAATCATGATCAATTACTTGTAAAAAAAATACAACTACGTCTCGTATTATAATATTACGTTTTTGTCATCATGTTTGCTCTCCCTCACGTCGACGATTCAACCATTGGTTTGGGTTTTGACGTTGTTAGTTACAATTTTGTAAAAGTCTCATTTATCTCGTGTTTTATAATTATTTAGTCCTTTTTTACCGAGGATCAATATTTATCAGTTTTTAAAACAATCCGTGTATTACAGGGGCATTTAATCTAGTATATTTATTAGAAATTAATTTATTTTAATAAAGGGCTTAAATAGATTCTCGTATGAAAAACATTTCTCATTTGAATTTTTCTCTAATCCACATCTAACATGAGAAAAGCGTGTTAACATGTGTAACTTGAGTCTAAGTGCGAATAATGTGTGGATCTATGTCTATGATTACTAACAAGTGCATAGTATACAACCAATCAATGATTTGGAAATCTCATGTGATGTTATTACACTAGAAGAAAAAATGAATTAATTCAACCAGAATGATCTAAAACGTTCAAGCATTCATGAGTAGCTTTGATCGTAGCTTCCATTAAATCCTTAAATGGAGACTGATTTTCTGTATTTTCTAAAAAACACGTTCGACAAGTAGATATTTCTCCCTCCACTGCAATCACATCATCGGTGAGCGAATCCGCATTACGAGCCTTAAGATCTTCCATGGCCTTGTTCAATCTTTGATTGCAAGATTCATAATTATCCATACATTTCTTCATGCAGTTACCTGTATCTAACGTATTAATTGTTGCATCATTCAATAGCTTGTTACCCTCCTCGATAGCTAACTGCGAGTTTGATTGTGCTTGCTTGATGAGTGACTCAATTGCCAAAGCAACATCATGGTCGAAATACACAGAACTCGAATGGAGATTAATTTCCGATTCATGTGATATTTCCACTTTATTTTTGGAAAAGAATGATGAAAGGGAGCCAAATTTATCTTTAGCTACATCTATGGCTTTAGAAGAAATCGAACCTAGAGCATGTTTTGCTTCTTCAAACGTTGAAGGTTGAATGGGAGCGAAAACTGGGGTTGATGCGTCTAGGCTCGTTACATCATTATAAAAAGAAGAAATCGGGCCTAATTCTTTTTGGTCTTCGGCTAACATGGAAGGCGAATCAGAAGATATTTCCTCTTTGGTTTGAGAAATTAAAGACCTTTCATCCTCATCTATGGTTTTAGAAGAAGTTGAACCAATTGCTTCATCAGAAGTTTGTGAAACAGGAGCAGATCCCTCTTCTGATGAAATTGGGCTCAATGCATCCAAATCTAAAGAAGAAATTGGGCCAAATTCATCTAAAATGGAAAATGAATTCAAAGATATTTCCTCTTTCTCCTGGGCCTCAATTGGGCCAAACAAATCTTTTGCTTTATCGATATCTAGAGAAGAAATCGGTCCAAATTCTTTTTGTGCTTCTTCCAAAAGTGATGATGATATATCTTCTTTATTTTGGGTGAAAAAGGACATAAATGAGCCAATTTTTTGTTTAGCCTCATCTAAGAGTTGAGACGAAGGTGATACGCGGGTTTGGGCCTCTTTGGAGTCATCTGAAGAAGAACTTGGGCCGATTGTCCCATTAACTTTATCCGAATCCGGGTTGGAATCGGTTAATTCCGGTTCCTTTTGGGATTCAGAAGTTGTAACATCTTTATTTTGAGAGATCCAAGATGCAAAAGAGTCTAATTGTTCCGCAACCTTATCTAAGGCTTCAGATGAACCAGGGCCAAACGCTTCTTTTGCATCATCTAAAGTCGAAGGTGAGATAGGGCCTAAGGCCTCTTTCGCTTCGTCTAGAATGGTAGATGAAATCGGCCCAAGCGTCTCTTTAGCATCATCGAATGACGAAATCGGCCGGGATGCCTCTTTAGCTTCATCTATTAAAGGAGCAAATGCCTCTTTAGCTTCATCTATTGATGGACCAAATGCCTCTTTAGCTTCATCTATCGAGGGACCAAAGGCCTCTATAACTTCATCAAAATCCAATGATGAAATTGGACTAAGTTCTTCGTTGCCTTCATCTAAAACATGACCAAATGCCTCTTTTAGTTCATTAGATATTTCATTTTCTTGTGATGACGGTGAGAGATCTGAACTTGTAGCTGAAATAATGAAAATCAGAGAAACAAGGGAGATTATGACGCGAATACGATTTTCAAACTTCATGTCCTTTCATAATTTTTCGATATGTACCTTGTATAATTAAAGAATCTTAAATGTATAGAGAATCACAAATAGATAGAATCAAGATGAAGGGATCTATAAATAGTAAGGAATGAATGTTTGGTTAATCGTGAAACATGGTCGTGTATCTTTATTTGCATAGCCATAGGTCAAAAATAAAAAAGGTAAAATGTGGTGGTTAAATTTTCTCTATTTTTTTTACTACTTTTCAATTGTTGATCATATACAATGTTAAACACCCGTGTATTATATGGGTCAGTTAAAAAAAATAAGAAATCATATATATATCTATTTAAAAACATCTAAAAATTTCTAAATGTCACAACAAAATTTAAAGAGATAGTTATATATCACAAGTTTGAAGATACTTGTATGCAATATTAGATATTTTACTACTACATTTACATGTTTTTACAACATAAAAACTAAAGCATACATAAACACCAAGTCCTAGTACAAAGCTCCAAAGTTATGTTATATGTTTTCAAATGAAACAAATTCAAGCTAAAATTTACATTCTCTTCACCAAGTATTAGAAGTTTGAATGTTGGTGCAATACATTTGCACTCCTATGTATCGCTTCATTTTAGACTTTTAGTTGCATTTTTTGCTAAATGATATTCATAAAATAGATTTAGTAGAAAAATAAACACACACAATTCAAACATTTAGCTATCACTACAAAAAACTGGCCTTTTAGCGACATCTTTTGTGACATTTTTGCAGGTAGCGACGCTCCCTGTGACGGAAGGGGAATAGTCGCTGATAAGAAGTCGCTAATTTTAGTGACTTTCACCATATGTCTCTAAAAGTAGAGACATTCGTAGTAACGTTTTTTACATAGTCGCTAATTTTATTAGCGACGAATAAACCGGCGTCGCTATGGTGGTCGCTGCTATGTAACGTGTCGCTATATCCGTCACATTACAAGTCGCTATTGGGAAAGCTAGTATTTATCAACATATTGGTACCAAAGTCGCTAATTATGACACTATCTCTAAAAGTCGCTAGCCAAGTCTCTAACGAAGACGCTAATCTTTAAAAGTCGCTATGCATGTTTCTAAAAAAGTCACTATTTTATTAAAATTTTGCTACAAATATAATAATGCAAGTCGCTAATTTGGCAAAAAAATCAAAATTATTCCATTTCCTTTTAGCATCCCTATTTATAATAATTATTAAAACGTAGATTTAACAATCTAAAATATTCTATTATCAAACCAAACATTTACAAATTATTTCCAATGTTCCAATGTTCAACTAAAAACTAATAAAAGGCAAGTGATTTGAAGAGTACAACATCAAACGTTTCCAATGTTCAACTAAAAACTATTAATGACCCCGAATTGCATCTAAAAGTTGGCGGGTAGCTTTTCCCATTTCATGAGCCACGGATTTACTTACTTCTTGAGCAACGGATGTATGTTGATCAGACCACATATTTAACAACATAGTTTATGACTTTGTTGTCTATTCTTGTATATTTCGACATCATTTACGACGTGGAAGACTTCATCATCGCTAAAACTGTCGCTAATTTTGTCACGATTTTGCGACGTTGAGTTATATGTCACTAATAATGTCGATAAATAGCTTTTTTCTAGTAGTGTATATTTTAGATGTTTTAACAATTTTTATTTACAACAAAACCTTTTAATACTTCAGGTCTTCAATTTTTAAATTGAACTGAACACATAACTCACTTATAAAATATCATCATATGAGAACATGTTCTTTTCTAACTCGAGAATAGAGGACCAAAACAAATATATCAGACCACATCCTTATACCCAAGTAGAACTTGCAAAAATAACAATCAGCTTACATATATATTAGTATCTACTTTTAAGAATGAATATTGAATTTCATTTTATAGATCAATGTAACTAAATGAAGAACCTTAGTATTAAAACCTACATGATGTGTATTGAAAATGAGTTTAACCTTGTATAATTCTTCAAATTATAGTGAGCAAATAGTCTTTGAACTGTTTCCTTGAAGTTGATCACATATACTCGAAACTAGTCAGGTCTATATAGTTGTATAGTGATAGATTTTATAACAATTTTAACGAATTAAGAAATGAAAATAGCTTAAGGGTACGGAATACAACTATCATTGTAACAAATGTGCTTCAAACACATAGCTTATACATGCCAATTAAGTCAGATCATTATTGTTGTTTGATTATTTAAATCAATATTTAACTTTAATTTCTTATTAGATGGACTGTAAGGCCAAATGTGTTTCAAAGAATTAATTACCTTATACTGTTATACAGATCATTACATAGAAAAAGCGAATTACATGATCTTAAGTAAAGAGAACCTAACTATTCCAAAATTGATTTCTAAGTTATATGCTTCATTCAAAAACAAAAAAACATTGTTCATTGAATGGATGAAAGGGTTAATGGAGGATTGGTTTGATCAATTCTAAGCGATATTAAAAATCACATCTAGAATATCCTCCAGTTTGAAAAATCAAAGTTTAATGAAATTAAAAAATCAATTATATAATTAATTAGTATAAAGAGTGCTAGTAAACTCAAAGTAACATGAACAAAGTGTTATTCAAAGCTTCCTTACGTGATGGTAACAGAGAAAAAGTAGTTTAATTGCAACTGTAGAGGAGCATTAATCATAGTGTTATTACTACGCAAATAAACATTTTTGTTTTGAAGTGTCAGGATTGTTTCTCATATTTTTATAATTATTTGCATTCAACTGAACTTTTCAAAATCTCATAAATTCAACCTAATATTAAAATATTATTTTTACTTTTAATATACTTTAAAAATACTATTACTTGCCCAAATTATTATTTTAGTTAGTTTTAAATGGACAAATTGTGTCAATATGCAACTAACTTTGCTTAAATTATCATTATATACAACCATCTTTATTTTTTTCTCTAATAATAAAACAAACTTGTTCAAATGTTATATTGTATATAATATTACCTCTTAAAAAAGGTTGTCCTTGGGTTTTGATTTCCATTTTAGTAATAAATTGTTGATATTTTTTAGAAGTTTAGTCTAAAATGAAGGTATTCGTGAAATGATATTTTTTACATGTTTGTGTTCTTGGGTTGTTAAATATGTATTCTAAACGGTATTGGAAGTTCAGTTATTTTTGAAATAGCAAATAAAACCTTATTATATGACAACTTGCAACATTAAATAAAGTGATGGTTATTTTTTAAAACTAAAGGACAAAGCTTAAAATTGTATACAAAACACAGGGACGAAATTTACAATCTACTTATAAATATATTTATAATTATGTACTCATATATTAATATTTTGTAAGCACCTTTTGGACACGCATATTCGATTGTTCCAACTAAGGGTGTCTGATATTTGCATCAAATACCAAATAATCTCCAAGTGGGGTGATATGAACAAAAAATTTAGAAGTTTAACGGAACATACAATAATCTAAAGAGTACATATCATTCCTGGTGTAGTGAAGTGAGTGGTTTGGAAATTGTCGAAGACCACCCTAAATGGTGAATGATGCCTTTGATGGATCCCAACGTGAGACCATCAAAACAGAGCAAGACTGTGTCAGAATCAAACAGACACACGACTTCTTCCGATGCACGTTGTTGATTTTACCTCAATGAAGATGAAAACGAGGAGAATGAGGTTTAGGTTCAAGAACCTTAACGACTGGTGGGGAGGAACAAAGGTAAACATGTCATGTCAACCTCCACGACAGGGATAAGGACGGGTTGATGAAGGGTCTTTTGTAGGTTGTAGATAGGTTAAGTATGGAAAACGAAAGAGTGCTAGGCTTAGAGGAGAAAAAGTTGGAAGCTATGAATAAAAAGTTGGAAGTTATGAATAGTAGAAGGAAGAGAAAAGGGCGGACCAGTTGGAAAATATATCAATATCTACCTCCGGTCATACGAGCATCTCATACGTGACTTGTTAAATAAGTTTCTCTTATGTTGCAAAGAGTCAATTTGACGTCTATACAATTGGGATTAGGACTTTTTTTATCTTTTAAATTTTATTATGTAAGGTTAAAATTATAGTTATAATTTATGAAATATATATTTTATTTTATCTTGTATCATAGTTTATATAATTTATGCAAATTAAATTATTTAAATTACTAATTATTGTAATACAAAATAAAAATAAAAGTAGATAAAAGATGTGAGAGATGTGTGGAATGGATGTGAGGGTTTATGGGTTGGAAAAGGGATGAGAGAAGCTTGATGTGTTATGTGAAAGAGTATAACAGACATGTGAGATGAATATTGATGGTCTAAGAGAGAATGAAGTGGACATTGTTTTTTATTATGGTAATGCGGTATGATCACTACAGCGTAGCCAGCCGCAAACTCCATGTCTCCACTCGATCATGGAGTTTTGAGATATTGGTGTTGTTTTCTTCACACATCTTCTTGATAGTATGCCGGTACGATGATAAAAGAGTGGGTCACGATCAATTTTTATTTCAATCTTTTTCTTACTTGATTTTTTTATTAGTAGTTGGATATTAAATGAGTAATAATTTAATATGATATTGAGGAGTTACCACCATGAAGTTGAGTGATTTTTTATTTAAAAAACAAATAAACATAAAAAATAAATGTGGCAATATAATTAGAGTTATATGACGTAAAAATTACTACGAGTCTAAGTCATACAATTGCGACATCAACATGATACAACATTACAACCTCACAATAACTAAAAATGTTGGCTCTCAACAATAACATGGGACCAATATTATACTTATAATACCTAATACAAAGCTCGAGCTGGTCCGAAGAAAAAACATCATAATACCCGGAATGTAATTAATTAATCTTTACTTCTAAATATAATTGTAACTATATATCATTGCTACAACCAATATTATTAAATTAAAGAGATACATATGAACTTTTATATCATTGCTACAACCAATGTTATTAAATTAAAGAGATACATATAAACTTTCAAACCATGGATTTGCTGGTAATTCTTTTTAATTTTTATGTTATTCATAATTAACTTTTCTAACTTCTTTTTTTCAAACTTTCTCTTTATTTTTGTTGTTATTTTATGACAGACTTAGTGAGTGCCGACATTGATTATAATAAGTTAGTGATAACAGTGATCAAAATAAGTGGTAAATAATACAACCAACAAAGATGTTGACGATTGACAAAACGATGGTCGGTGAAGATAGTTGACAACAGATGATAGTGAGTAGCAATCATGACCAATAAAGATGGTCAACAAAGATTGTCGGTGCATATTGGTGGCGAAGTAGGTCACTACGAATGACAATAGTTGGTAGAGGTGGCCGACTACATGTGACTATAGCCAACAAAAGAGGCGAGTGACCATATAAAAGTAACTAATACCGGAAAAATTGAATTGTTATAGTGAGTATATGTGAAAGTAATTTATATTCTCTAAAATATGCTAACGAATTTTATAAATATAGCATCCGATCAACAACATTTTAATGTTTTTCTATTTAAAATTCTAGAACAAAAGATAATTTTTCTATCTCCAAGAATTTCTTTAAAGAAAAAAAATAATAATAAAGAAATCAAACTACCAAGTTTTATACATTCGCCGTAAATACAAGAGCAATGTCATTCCTTCCATACTCTTCAGTCTTCACCCTGCGCACACCAGAGAAATCGCCATTGCGGTGTCACTCACCTCCCAACCATCGCACACGGCAGCAATCCTCCACTCCGTTATATGATTTCCGACTCTGAACACTTTTCGTCGCCAAGAATCTTTGCTCGTTTAGTACAAGAAAACTATACAAACTGCAACCCGACTCAATTTTAGCGGATTATCTTCATTGCCAATCTGGAAATTGCCGAATTCTTGTATGGCATCGGTGGTTTTGGATAAAAAATAGCTGGTTCGAACTTTAAAGCCTTCATATGGTAAGTTATGTCATCGAACTTTAACAGGGTTCCCCCTACAACCGAACCATCTTTCATATCCTCGCTGTATGCGCAAAGATATGAAGCCATGAAACAAGCAACCTTCTTTACTACCCTTCTAAATCATTTCCTGTCGCTAGAGTCTTTATACTCCATTAAAATCATTCATGCCCAACTCATTAAGCTGAGTCTCTGTAACACGAATACTTTTCTGGGTAATCGTTGTCTCGATCTTTACTCAAAACTTGGAACCATTAAAGATGCTCTCCAAGTATTTGATGGCATACATTACAAAAATGTATTCTCTTGGAATATATACATGAGGGTTCTTATAAATTTTGGTGATATTAATAGTGGACGCAAAGTGTTCGATGAAATGCCTGAACGGGATGTAGTGAGTTGGAATACTATTATTTCCGGGTACTCTTCCATTGGGTATAACGATCAGGCACTTGGGATGTTTTCAAAAATGGTAACTTTTGGAATGATACCAAGTAGATTCACATATTCGATTGTTTTGTCATCCGTCCCGTCTGTTTGTCACGGCATGGAAATTCACTGTAATATGATAAGAAAGGGGGTGGATTTATATTCACTAATTATCGGGAATTCGTTGATAGATATGTATTGTAAGCATGGGCTTCTTGATTATGCTTTTGGTGTGTTTATTAATATGGAGGAAATAGATGTCATCTCCTGGAACTCACTAATCTCAGGCTGCAGTAAGCTAGGTTACAGTGAGATGGCTTATGCCCAGTTCTGTATAATGAGAAGAATAAAGTATCTACCTGATGCATTCACAATATCTTCAGTTTTGACAGCCTGTTCGGGCATTCAAGACTTAACAAAGGGTAAACAGGTTTTCTCTTTGTCTATAATATCGGGTTTTCTTTCAAATACGATTGTTTCCAGTGCTGCTATCAGCATGTTCTCAAAATGTGGAAGTATAAATGATTCAGTATGCATTTTCAAAGAACTTGATATCTGGGATTCGGCTGTTTGCAATTCCATGATTTCAAGTTTCACTAAGCATCGACTTGAGGAGAATGCAATGCAGATTTTTGTGCTTTCGTTGAAGAAAAATGTAAGACCGAATGAATTCACACTTAGCTGTGTGCTCAGTTGTGCTTCTCTCTTTTTACCATCTGTGCAGGGGACACAGTTGCATTCTTTGGTTGTCAAGTTAGGGTTTGAGCGTGATTCAGTTGTTTCTTGCTCGCTTGTTGAAATGTACAGTAAATGCGGATCGTTTGATGCTGCAAAGTTCATCTTTGATAACATTGATGTAAAAGATTTGATTTCTTGGAACTCAATGATTTTAGGTTTCACTTACAATGGGAAAACAATGGAAGCCCTTAAACTTTTTGAGGAATTACTCGAAAGAGGGCCACCACCTGATGAAGTAACCCTCTCTGGGGTTCTATTAGCTTGCAATCATGGTCGATTAATTGATCAAGGGTTGTCTTTCTTTTACTCAATGGAGAACAAATATGGGTTCAAACCAACAGAAACACATTTCACCTCCATTGTTGAGATGATGATCCAAGCAGGCAAACTTAATGAAGCAATGAAGATAATAACAATGATGCCTTACAGAGTCAGTGGTTATATATGTGCATTGATTCTTAGTGAGTATGGGATACAAGGAGACTTGCAGTTGATCGAAAGAATGGCCGAGAGGTTGATGAAATTGGAACCCATGTCTTCTTTACCGTATATAACGTTGGGTAAAACATATGAGATGGGGGGAAGATGGGATAGCGTAGCTCGAGTGAAGAAACTTATGAAAGATAGAAATATTAGGAAAGTGATAGGATGCAGTTGGATTGGTGTAAATAGTGATTTGTTTGTTTTTAAGGAAAATGAAGTCCTTCATCATGGCGGGGAAGATGTGTATTCATCACTAAGATTATTGACGCAGGATATAGAAGATCAAGGTTATGCATAATGAAGTGTAAGATAAGCCATATATTTGTAGACTCCAAAGGTTATGGCTCTCGAGCGTTTTATAAATTTACATTTCTAACCCTTTAACTGTCATGATAAAGTTCGATTCATCAGAAACTACAAATGTAGAGACCCTTAAGAAATAGCAAAATCATTATTCTCTTCTCTTGGTTACAAGAATACAAGGTACACTAAATGGCTAGGTATATGTGAAATGGCTCCATTTCGACATTTAATGATCAAAGGCCATGCCAAAAATACTTGTAGATGAATGTAACCGACTATATCCCGTAAGTTTAGTTGGTAAAAACCCATATGACTATTGATAACATAATGACAACAGACTAATGACAACAATGACTAGATAGCAACTCTCATCTACCAGATTGCCAAAACCAGCCTATCCTGCTGCAAAATTTATACTCTTCAGTAAGTCCTTTTTCTGACTGCTTTCTTACTTGATGCACTGGGTCCTGGTACTAGTACTCCTACGTTGCTTTGGTACATGTCTTTTAATCTGCAGATGAGCGTCGATTTATGATTCAGAAAGATACATCAGAATCGATCAAACATGATGTAAAGAAATTTTTATTCCTACTGTTTTATGCAAATAAAAACAGAAGTCAAGTTACCTTGGCATACTGATAAATAAAGCGATCACTGATACTCCAATAATGAGTGGATAGACAGGCGCCGGAGTCAATTCCTGTAGGTTCTTAGATAAAATAAGTATAATGATAAACTTTTGACCAACAAGGCATGTCTTTGAGATGACTTGTTAAACAAACAAGATAATTCTGGATCATATTCTACTTGATCTCTACAAAATCAAGAGAGAATATATCCCAACAGTTTCTAAAAATATACAAATTGTCAAATTGCATAGAAAGGTATACATGCTTCAAAAAATTTCTTTTCGAAAGCAATATTTTAAGTTAATGGTTTTCCATGTCCCATGTCAAACAAAAATTTTCGAAGTTACCAATATATGAGCAGCCACTTCATACTTTTTGGCAAGGTAGCCGGGTTATTTTACATGAATCAAACTTTTAATATGTTGGTTTACCTTCAATTGAAATTTTCTTAGCTGGCTACCTTTTATTAAATTTGCCCTAATAATATTTTTATAATTCATAGCAAAGAGAGAAAAACCTGTTTATGGTGATCATCTTCAACTTTGTATCTCAAAGAACCCACGTGAATTTGGGTTTGTTTCTCGAGATCAGCCTCAATGACTTCAGATTCAAATCTGAGTGTACTTGTTGATAGAGCAGATCGAAGCTGTAGAAGGTATTTGCCTCTGGGCAACCCCTTCACCTGGAAGAAGTTTGAAAGTGACAAGGGTGACAAAGATAAGATATTGGATGGATCACTAGCTGATCTGACTTCCAACCGTAGATGTTCATGCACTTGTTTAATTCTGTTTCCATCAACGGTGCCAGTTAATAGCGTCACATGTGGCTGCTCAAATACCAAAAAGTCTAATCTCTTGATATCTTCATATCCAACCTACACAAGTCAAACAAGCACAGATCTTAGCTAAAAAATGATAACAAAGTTATGGTATTTAAAGAAAAACTCACATTGACCACAGTAGATTCTGGAGAAGCACGTTCGATCCTTGAGCCTTCAAATCCATCACCAATCTTTGCTACTCTAATTGTGTATGTTGTATCAGGATGAAGTCCCCTTAGGCGATAACTTCCTGATGAATCTGTTACTGTCTCCTCATAATAACCTTTCAAGTCAGAACGGGCTTCAATTGAAACACCTTCTTTTGCTTGACCAGACAACAGAGTAACCACACCCATGGCACTGAAAACAGAAAGAAAAAAAAAGCAGATGATATCTCAGAATAGATGTGATTAAAATTTACAATGTAGACACATAATATGTTGCAAACTGAATGGTGGTTCTCATCTTTGGAAATTTATTTTTACGAGTATTGCATCGTTTTAGATAGGAAAGAGTATGACAGCCTCTTTCTTCAGAAATAATAGTTAAGGATTTTAGTTTTTTTATCAAGTGCTAGAGGGATTGTAGTTTGTTTCGATAAACATCAATCAAAAGGATTTAAATCTCATATATGACATCTGGTGCTGCAAGACAGCGGGTTTTTGTTTCTGGAAGAGCTCGAGAGTTATGGTTTTTATGGGTACTTTCAAATGTAAGATTTCTTTCAGTTTCTTTAGGTTTGGGGTTCCAGTTCAATTAGAAGTTCATGATTTTACTAACCTGGAAGACCTTTAGAAACGCTTTTTTGAATTAATCGTATTCAATTTATATCACTGTGCTCAAATTTCCATGTATTGGTTCGTTACATTTAGTACAGCCCCTTGAAATTTTGTATATATATTTTCACTAGCAGATATTTGTTATAATTCATTGACCATCAGTTTGATATCATTACAAATTTAATGCTCTTGAAAATCGACATGGAGCCATCGTTAGTTTGTAGAGCTAGCCAACATAAATACTCATCAAATATGTTTTGGTTATGTGGAAACTTTGATCTTTGGAATGTGGACCTAATAATTTCTATATTTTATTTGTAAATTTGCAACTTTTAGTATTGTGCAAAATCATTAGAAAATAGGAATTATCTGTCTCTTAGCCTTTCTACTAGGGTAGAATGGTAGATATATGAGATTTTTTTTTATTAACCTGGGTTTCTGACTCTTTTTGCGAGCCGACTAATCCACGTGTGAACCTCCGTGGCCACAAGGGGCAATTTGGTTGCTCCTAAGGTAGATATATCAGATTTTATATTCCATTAGGCATAGTTTATAGAACTAGTTTACCAGCACTGTGAAATCTAAGAATCAATTGGTTTGAATCTACATAAAGAGCAGTTATATATGTTCTTATATATGCTACAATAAGATTATCATTCATTAAACGCTTGCTCCCACCACCATGATCCAATCTCGCTACCAATGATATTCTAAATTTAACAATGAAAAGCACCCACATGTCTCACTATGATTGGCATACCTAGTACACAACCGAAGAATAGAACTTGGGTAACCTAATATAGTTTTTAGCCTGCTGGGTTTGTCCTTTATATAAAACCAAACCAACTTTATGCTACTGAGAAGTGAGAAATAAAAACCATATGACTCATTTCAGGTAGGCATGATAGTATTTCAGGTGCCTTGGAAAAAACGAAGGATGCAATTAATCTTTCAAAAATGAAATCAATGGTAATTGGTTTACCAGCAGAAATTTGTAATATACAGCGACACAACCACTGTAAAATTTTAATCTTCTTAGCAGGGCATGAATCTTTAACGAGAATAGAGAGATAGGTACCTGTAAGCAACACGTGTAGCTTGGAAGACAACTTCCCTGGACTCACCAGAACCAAGTTCAACTGCCTGTGCTGATGGCGCGAAAGCATACTCCTAGAAATTACAAAACAATAATGTTCAAAATGACCAAATAAAAATAACTTCTGTATGACTGAAACTAATAAGAAGAGCCAAGAACCTTTAACAGGGGACGGAGATAAAAACTCCCAGGAAACAAATTATCAAATATGAAAGTTCCACCAGCAGCAGATATGGAGTTATTTCTATAACCATCATCCCCGCTCAATGATAGCAACACAGAGGGAAATAATTCTTTGGCATCTTCTTTAGAATGTATACGTACAGAAATTTGACCAAGCTTCTGACAGGAAAAGGAATAGGGTCCAATCTTCTTTACATGATAACCAGGCTATTACAAGGAAACGCCAAATTTAGTAGAATAAAACTATATGAAGTATGGACTACAACCTGTAAATAGCAAAACTGTTGTATGGCATCAATTATTGATTTTTGAAAGTAGGTTCAAACCTTTGAAGCCTCGATATGGTAAGTTATGTCATCATATAAGGGTCCCCCAATAAATGAACCATCATTGTTTGTAGTTGTTGTAACAGCTATTTCATTCTTCTTTATTTGAGCATTGTGACTGTCTCCAGAAGCTATGATTTTAATAGTAACATCTGGAAGTGGGGGCGAAACTGATCCTTCAATGTACAAGCCATGTCGCCCAGAAAATGCAGGAACGGAAGCTTGACAGCCATCTTGTGCCACTTTGACCTGATTAGAAAGGAATAACTTGAGAACTAGAGAACGGATAATTATTGAATTTACCTGATGTTGTCTTAGGATAACATAACATATTGATTCAAAAGCTAAAACTCGCTATGGTAATCCTATCCTCGAAGATGTTCACCTGATGTTGTCTAGGATAAAATAAAATTTGTTTCTCGTTTTTGCTCCTGCAACACATCATACACATGTTAGTCTTGATTTAGGCATGTAGTATGCATCATTAATTGTAAAGAGACGGAAAAAAAGGTGAACTGCATATCTGTATTGAGAGTTTGTCCATTTAGAGTACTCTTTTTCTCAATTAGTTTTCTATTTTCAATTTTACTTTCAGATTTAAGTGCACGATATGAAGGAAAACTGTGGGTGACAATCATTTGGGATATGATCTAAATACCAAAGAAAAAAAACATCACTTGGAACTTGGAAGGGATTATTTTTATAGCCCCGTTACAAAAACGTAACAAATAATAGAAGCCTATATAACAAGGTCTAATGATTGAATTTACAATCACCAAAAGCAACAGAATGCAGAGGATTAGATAATAATCACAGGTCCCATAATAATCAAAAAACACCCTCAGAATGTTGCAAATCAGGCATACCTAGCTAGCAAACTTGACAAGAGGTATATCAACGGAAGTAAATGTTTAGCGACACTGTCAACCTTATATAGCTACTCCACTTAGTTCTCTACTTTGATTTATAATTATAGCAGATAATTATTTTGACCAGGGGCTATCATTTCAGCGATCTATTATTTATTTAGAAAGTTGACATAAGGTGGCAGTCCTCATTAAATATCATCCCCTACTCGATATTTTATTCAGACAACTGCTGGTTCCATCTATCAAAAACCCAAGCCAGTTTACTTAACATGCATTGTACTCCAATTGTATAGAAGATATTTCTATAAAATATGGAAACTGCTCAAGAGTAATGACGCAGCCAAAAAGCACACGTAAACTTTCTTTTACCATATATCTCGAGGTACAAATGTTAGTCTTTCTCCAGGATTTGCCCATATTTTATACTCATAAAGAGCTATATTTGTTTGCTCATTTCCAGTGGCTATAACTCTTGCAGTCGTACCATCAATAACAGTTCCTTCATTGTTCAAAATGTCAACCCGTAGATTTTCAGGGAAATGGTCAACACCATTTTGTGAGTTCAATTCTACCCTTATTTGTCCTTGGAGTAGATACTTTTCTCCCTTCAGATAGATGGGCTAAAAACAAAAGAATTGAAGACATGAGAAATGAAGAAAAAACGAATATTCCCAAGATGACAAATAAGCAAATGAACAACATACTAATGCATTTGATGTGTCAATTTTCACAGGTGAGCTCCCAAACAGTATACAAGAGTTTACAAAGTGAAGTTCATGCACTCCAGGTAATTCAACGCATATGTGCTGAGGACCTTTCTGCAATTTACAAAGCAATGATTATGGAAAGCAAGGTCAGCTTGGAAGTGCATAGAGTAAGGCCTCCAACATCAAGTGCAAGTATGCTGTAAAATACCTTAATTTTTAAATTCACATGAGAATCATCTGATAGATGCAGATATGCGTCTACATCATGAGTAGAAACTAAGTTAACCCAATAACCTTTCTGAACAAAGCTAATCCCTTTAATATCTTCTGTACCAACTTTTAGAAGTACAGAGCTCTGTTCCCAACACCATTTATCTTCTCCAGATTTAGCTCCTTTAGAAAGATGTTTGACCTAATAAGAAAAAAGCACACAGAAATCTACTTTAAAACATATGATAAGGCAATTAAGAATGTCAGAGTGAATGGCCAGCTCACATGTATAAACACTGCAAATACTTGAATCAGTGTAGTGACCATAATAATTCTAAAACACATTAAAGATACTTATATAAATCCATCCCAAGCTAGTTGGATAAAGGTTTATAAATGTGAACGGGGACTGGATTGATGATAAAATAGAATCCTGGGCGCAGATCAATCTATTGAAGGACCAGGCACTCAATTAACATTAAGAACTTTTCTAGCTCTGCACACCAGAATAGATAGCTGCTGCTAGGGAACTAATGATGCTATTTAACACAGAGATACCAGAAGTCGTTGTTCAATTAATCAAGGATACTTTTTATTTGGTTTTAACAGGGCATGGCCACAATTTGAGGAATGGAACAAAGCAAGAACAAAAGAAAATTAGTTCCACACTAAAGAACATCTGTAAATTCCACATACTACAAATAGAAAACTAGTATCTACTCAATGTGATTGCTCTTTATTCACCATCTAAACAAGGGGTACGCCCAACCACCACACTACACGTATAGACTTGTATATATATAATATACCGAATCAATTCCATAGGATTATATGATTAATAGAGTAAGCAATGCAATACCTCAAGCTTATAATTTCCAGGAAGCACATTCGTAAATTGAAATTCACTACTCTGGTCAGTTAAACCAACTATCCGCTTCTCTTCGTTACTTTTAGCATCCAACCTCACTAGAGCAACAGAAATCGATGATGAATCACATTTTTCCTTGCAAGTTACAGTGCCATGTACATTAACTTGTGCCTGGGAGTTAAGAGAGTATCATCATGTAAGATACCAATATCTGTCTTAGATCATGTCTGTAGTGTAATATTCCATCCATACTAGAAAAATGTTCCATTTTGATTTTCAAACTCAAACAGACCACCTTCACATCCATTAAAACGTAGAAAAAGATCATACATACTGAATATGAATCCGAGAGTATAAGCCTGACACTCAACATCGAAATAAGAAGATTACTTTGGGACACAGTGAATATAGATCTAGCTGTTCAAAACGGTTTTAGAAGTGAAGGCTAAAGATCTTAACTTCCCGTGCTGGATGATTGAATATTTCGTGATAAAATTTAACAAGACTGAAAAGTAGGGAGAACAGAGAAATATATATTTTGAGATATAGTCACCTGATTAAATTTCAGCGAGAGCAATGGACCATTAACATTGACATCAATATGTGGGGGCGAAAATAATAGATCTGGATTAGTTTCAGGTGTGACGGCGATAGCAGATAATCGATAGTCACCAGGTGGAACCTGAAACATTATAATAACACTGAAGTGATGCAAATCATAAAAAACAGTAAATAATTACCTTAAAGTCAAGTTTCACATAATATTATAATAAAGAGGCGAATCCTCTTTCCTTCTCCAATATGACAAACTGATTTCTTATTTCTTATAGTATGTTGAGTCCCAACAACAAAATCGGACTTACATCATTGGTAATACATTTATGGCATAATTTACCGAGTTAAACATAAAATCATGCCACAAAGCAAGAATAACTTATATAGTGTTGTTATTATGAGAACATCTATATAATTGCCCCCAACAAAAGATTCCAAGAAGTACCTCAAAGAGGAAATAGCCGTTAGCATTTATGGCATAATATTATAATAAAGAGGCGAATCCTCTTTCCTTCTCCAATATGACAAACTGATTTCTTATTTCTTATAGTATGTTGAGTCCCAACAACAAAATCGGACTTACATCATTGGTAATACATTTATGGCATAATTTAACGAGTTAAACATAAAATCATGCCACAAAGCAAGAATAACTTATATAGTGTTGTTATTATGAGAACATCTATATAATTGCCCCCAACAAAAGATTCCAAGAAGTACCTCAAAGCAGAAATAGCCGTTAGCATTAGTCTGTTTCATTTGCGGTTTAACATTGTGTGGTCCATGAGTCAGAGCTACCTGGAAAAAGTATAATGGTTGTGAGTTAACAACAAAGTATTGTCACTATTGCAGCAACATTACCTAAAACATTGCTTATACAACATATACAATGAATGAAAGAGAGTTGATATTACCTTTGCTTTGTAGCCAGAATCAACTGTCTGCACTGAGCCACATACATCATAAGACAAAGCTTTGATATCAGCAACCGACGCCATATTTGGTAAAACCTGAAAGTCAGTAATATTAAAGGTGAGAGAAGTTGGAAAAAGAATAAAAATGGAAGTGTCATATGTGCCTCAGATTGTGGTGCCCTCACCATCAAGTTATTCAATTTGTCAAACTTGTAGTGCTCCTTTTTCGCTTCGATCTGATACTGCTTAGATGTAACCTGTAAGGGAGCAGAAATCTCAAACATTTGGAAGGAGAAGAAATCAAGCTCAAGAAATAGAACAGAAAAAAGAAATCCATAGAATAACAGATGTCCAGGTACAAAATATACCGAATAAAAACATAAAAGGAAGAAGAGCACAGTGGAATAGACTTTTCTGAACTAAGAAGAAATACAAGAAAAACTTAAGCCATCAGTCTTGTTTACTACGCTTCCTAATTTTAGTTCCAGACCAAGAGAGGAAGGAAGGTTACTCCTGTCAGCCTCACCCATCAGAGCAAATTGGAATTAAGAGGTCTGCGTCTCTACTCATGTTAAGTGAAAAAATGCAAATTTTGTATGTAAAAGTAAGTTTTGAAATGAATTCTTTATGTTGTCTAGTGCCTTACCCACAATAAGTTTTGTATGCTATCCCTTTAATGTACATATCTAAATCATCATGTCTAGCTTTGACCACTTATCGTTTAGAGTTTAGACCTCTTAATTTGCTGTGACCAGTCAGTGGTTTTCTAGCTTTGAAGCCAATGCAAAAGTACATTACCACTTAACGTTTAGAGTTTAGACCTCCAAATTCCAACCAAAGAACTTCAAGATCAATAAAAAAGTTTTTCAAAATACGATTTGATCATTTAAACTGAAAAAGAAGAGCCCTACTGCTTCCCTACATCCTTCAAAGCCACCAAATTATAAGAAGTAAGGATATTAAAATGTGTATGTTGCAAATCCAAATTTATTCTAGAAAATAGTCGGAGTTACTTTTTTTAATATTAAAGTCGAAGTATTTCCAAAGACAGATTGTAAATCAGAAAAGAGATTACCCTGTAGATTAGGATAGCAATATTTTTATACACACACACAAAAAAAAAAATCTAACACACCCAACAGGCAGTAAATGGAACAGAATAAGATGAAAAACTAGAAAAAAATACACTGATTTAAGACATTTTACAGGATAAAGCAGGAAGAAATAGCAATAGTGTTGCCAAAGCTACAAGAGCATGCAATGCAAGTTACCATTGACGATAAATGAATTTACCTGGTCAAGCTTATAATATCCTTCTTTATCAGTGATAGACCTTTCAAGACCATCCACCACAATTTTTACACCATCCACTCCCTTGCCATTAGAATCAACCACACGACCCCCAACAGAAAACCCCGTGACCTGCCCAGATTTAGTTTTGCAAGGGTTACTTATTTAAGTTAATAAATTAAGCCAAGCATAGAACCATGCTTGATGATGAATTAGCACTTAAAACTAGGGAATGACCAAGTGATATTTGATGTTTGACCAGAAATTTGAAGGTTTTTCTTAAGGAAAGGGAAATCAAATAAAGATCAATAAGATTTAGCATGACAGGGGTTACATAGAAGATCTAAATCATAATAATGAGGATAAGTATTTGCGTGTGAAAATCAGATAATGAGGATAAGTTACTATAACTCCATAGTGAGAAGTTATGAGGCTCTCTTATGTTTAACAATACTACAATAGTAACTTCAAATATAATTTAAACAAGATAAATTGGCGTGTTCTTAAGTTGCTATAATTCTGAGTTTAAAAAAAAGGTAGAAACATAAGATACTTCCTAACATGTGCAGATACTTTTTAAATTCTGCCACTTGTATAAGAAAATGGAAACTACAAGTCAAAAGAATGCAAATGTTTCGGGCTTTTATAGAGCAACTAGAGTTCAACTCAAGCCCATTTGAGTCAAGTTAATAGCGAGTTTGAGCTCAAGCATAAACAAGGAGCTTGAAATATATAGCAACCCAAGTTTTTATTGATCCTTATGTAATATAAAGGTTTGTTATACGAATTATATTTTTCCGAAGGATGTTGAACTTTTATTATTCTTAAGACTTGTCTAAAAGGTTTTTGACAAACAGTCTACTTTTACAAACACAGAGAATATATACTCGAGCTTTTCGAGCTGGTCTTAAGCCTATCTCGAATCCTTCTAGAGCCCAGCTCAAGCTTGTATCGGATATCCTGCAACCAAGGGTTAACTTGCCACTTGCTGCTAGCACTAAATCCTGATTATACCTAATAGTTAAGGAATTTTATCAAGTTGAAATAACAAAGGAAAAACATTATAGCATACCACCCCCCAACCCGCTCAGGAA
Source organism: Pulicaria dysenterica (assembly GCA_947179395.2). Taxonomy (NCBI): domain Eukaryota; kingdom Viridiplantae; phylum Streptophyta; class Magnoliopsida; order Asterales; family Asteraceae; genus Pulicaria; species Pulicaria dysenterica. The sequence continues at coordinate 70,610,778 of OX359288.1, read as the reverse complement.
CTAGCAAATAAGATTTATATTTCGTTGATGTACCTGAAATCTTTCAGATATTGTTGCATGATCATGCTGAACAGTCACAGTGACAGAGGGAGGGGAAACATCAAAAACTGTATTTTCACCCTTGTAATAAGGTATAAGCTCGTAAGTACCTGTCGGTATATCACAAAATGAAGTAAAAAGATATAAATAACCAATAAATTAAAAGAAAATTAATATACCAAAATATCAAACAGTTAATGACAATAAGCACTCTAGCTAGTGCTAATCGGTATCAGACACAAACCCTCGGATGAACTTCCATCATATGCTTTCTTTAGCAAGAAATTAATAAAAAAAAAAAACATTTTCAAAAGTGTCCTCAAAATAAGAAATATACGATGTGACTCAAACAACAGAGTAGATGAAGCGCATAATAACCAACATTTAAAAAGAAAAATTAAGGGATCACAAACAAGTTGAATTAAATATAATGCTTATGAGAATATATCTAATAAAAAACAGAAGTCAAAACACGTTTACATTCACTGAAGATGCCAAGTTAGCCACATACCGTAGTGCTACAGTGACAGCGAGTCAGTGATACCCTGGTAGATTTTTATAATATTACATTGAAGTATAAAACCCACACCCCATAAGCCTAACTTAAAAGGAGTTTTTTAAGGGTAAAAGAATTAGTTAAGAATTCTCAAAAACATGAAAGCATAATCGAGGGTGTGGAAAGCTCAAAGAAAACCTATGTACATAAAGATACCACAAAAATATCTTCAAGCAAATGTTAATTCCCAAATACATGCAAAAGGAGTGCGAGGAAGAGAATCCAGAATATTACCGCATGGAATTGACTTGAATTTAAATGTTCCATCAACATCAGATGTGGCATGACAAAGAGGAGTTCTATCTCCAGCAGCATTACCAGAACCCTGTGGACAGTGTACTTCCTTGACATCATCTGAGTACAGATAAAAGTGAACCCCCAAAATGGGGTTTCCCTGGGATATAATGATAAAGATTGTGTATTAGTTACTTTTGCTAGTAATCATAATCAACATCCAGTCGAAGTAGTAATGATTTATTTTCTTTGATGATATTCTGCCAATTAGAATGCAAGGCATATTACCAACTCACAATGAGCAAGTTGCATTTCAGGAGTTAAAAAGACGGAAGAGTTACCTGTGCAACTACTAGTCCACGGATATCATAACCAGAAACAAATAAGATATCATCTACTTGGCTATTTCCAAAACCCAATTCAACCTGAAAGTTTATATGTGGGATGAGAACCGTGAGAATCGTGTTTGGATTCCAAACTAACAAGCACATGCAAACAATTGAGTGGAAACCAACAAATTGAAAACGACTGAGAAAGCTAATAAAAAGGACAGGTATATGTATATGACCTCCGTGGAACCTTTAACTTCAATTTTCAGGTCATCATGGGAAGCTCGTAGGTTGTATCTTCCTACACCAATAGATTTGTGATTAAAATAATATAAGCGTCCCACCAATAACATCATGTAAAGAACACGAAATTTGTCAAACAAAAAAATAAAACAAACAAGTTTAATTTTAATGATATGAATTGTAAATTTGCTAGTGGCTCTTCTTATATTTATGATTCAGAATATAATGAAAAACGGATACAAATACAACAAATTTGAATCAGTTCCAAGCAGAAAATTGTAACCTGGAATGATGTTGGTGAAAGAGTAACTTCCTGCTACTGATGTCGAAGTAGATGATACTACATTCCCACTGTGATTCAAAAGCTCAACTTTTACCTTTGATGGACCACCATCAGTAGAAGAACAACTCGCACCACCAACTGCTCCCACAACTTTTCCACTAATACTGAACCTGTAAAGATATCATAGAATAGAAGATTATGTCCAACAGGATCTAGAGCACAAAGTTCCTTAAATGTAATTCATGTATATCAGCCCCATGAATTAAAGTGAAATTCCAAAAAGAACATTTATGAAAATGAATGAAAATGACTAAGCTAGACCAACCCTGTGAACCGAAAATTTATGTCTTCATTCCCATTACAGCCAGTATGATCAACAAGCACAGGAACCTACAAAAAGTAAGATACCAGAATTCTGAATTGTGTATCCTCAAATATCTCACTCCATAAATCACCTGTCAGAGAATGATATATAAAAAAAATGGATTTTAATAAATCTCATACCCGATCTGGATCCCATGACCATCCTTCAGGTCCCTTAATTTTGAGTACAAAAGAACCCTGCACCAAAAAATATCCTCATTTTGATGTTATCGCCTCAAAGTGAAGGATCTAGAGACTAAAAAAACCTATTGTTGGTAAGGATCTTTTAAAGAAAGACATAAAACAACTAGAAGGCTGTTTTAACTAAGCTTTTGATTTAGTACTGGTTAATAGACATAACAGTTCAATAAAGCTAATCATGCAAATGAAAACCAAAACAACTACCACACTTGAACATCTAGCTTAGTAAGAGCACAACTTCTTTTGCACAATCTCTTCCCCATTTCCTGTAACACCCGAGTTTAGGGCCTAGTCGTTCGTGGCAGTGGTATGTATTTATTTAATTGTTTATATTTGTATATTTACTTGTTTATAATTATTTGCTATTTATTTATATAATTGTTTGTTGATTACTTGGTATTTAATTGGATCACGAGATAAGAGGTAAAAATATTAGTTTAATATTTTTATATGATATTGGTACCATTAGATTCGTTTTTATACGAGGGTCCCGAATAATACCTCGTTGCTTGTTAATGACTTGAGTAGGACCGCTTTATTTAGGTTCCTGTATGTTAGATAACTGTATTTGACACTGTGTAGTATTTAAATAAATTCCCCAGCCGACCTAAGGCTTATTTGACTCTCAAAAAGTCAATTTGTGTGTGTTGCTTCTGTGATTTTTCTTTGAGAAGAAGAAAACCCAAGAACAAACTTAGTCCAGCTATTTGAATATCGATTTTGGGTGATTCTTGCTAAAATTAAGGTAAGTTCTTATGATATGTATTAGTTCTTGATCAACCATGATGAGTTCTTGCATAAAACTTCTTGTTTGACAAATCTAGGGTTCAAAAATTATGTGGGTTTATACCCAATCCGAATTTGATTCATGTTCCTGCAAGTTTTTGATGTTCTATGTTCTGATTTCGAGTTATATACATGAGTAAAATCTGTGTTTGTGGATTAAAGCTCAAGAACACCATTAATGGGAGTTTTAGGTTTATTTTGAAGATTTAAATTCATGAATTGATGTTCTTGTATGTAGTTTGATGTTAAATACATGTTACTTGTAGTATATAAGTGTTTTGGAACTGATTTTAGTTGATGAAAACTGCTGCAAAATCGATTTGTATGTGGCTGTGTATTGCTGGAAATCGAACAGAACAGAGAACAGACCTGCTGCTGTTCAATGAATTACGCGGCGCGTAATTCTAGGATACGCGACGCGTACCCCTGCTGTAGCCAGGTCTCTCGTTTGTTGTTCGTTGCTTTGAGTTGTTAGCTATGCAGGTTATTTGTATTCAATACTAGCATGACTTATATGATATATCTAAAGTGGTTTAAATGTTGAAACCTATTTTGAAGGCCTTGTTATAATTATGAAGTTATTAACGAAAGATGGCTACTTTAATATCACGAAATGAACTTATACAACTTGTATCCGTGTTCTACTGTTTCATACATGTTATATATATTATATATAGTGATTCTAAAGTGTTGAACGTGTATTCCATGTTAGTTTGGTGTATTAAAATCAAACGGGTTGGGTTTGACCCGTTAGTAAGCTAAATTATGATAGATGGACTTTAAATGTGTTTTGTTGATTGCTACACCTTGTTGGTAACACATATGGATACTTTAAATGGTAATGGATGTTTTCCATATTGATTATGTGCGTTTTGCGTAACGGTTAAGTTATGACCCATTTGTGTAGCTACTTGGATTATTGAATTAATTGAGATTAGATTCACTAATTCGTTTGTATTGTGTTCTCAGGGAATCTGAAGCCTCAGTGAAATTAGACAACTGAGCTTGGTGTGTTGGAGAACACAGGTGAGTGGACTTTAATTCACTGGCGGTTTTAGTTTTAACCGTTATGGTTACTTGAATTTTATATGATTAATCATGCGATAGACTGTTTAGTCCGATTTGATTGTTTGACTGGTTATTTGATGATTATTGTGATTGAGTTCAAGATATGAGTATCAAGGCATGAAATTGTGCTCATGATGTTTGTGGCAGAGGTCAGCTAAGCGTGGTTTTGGGCTAGGTCAGTTGCTTCTAGTTAGGCAGTTTTAGATCCTCTGTTGCATTTGTTGTAGCAGAGGGGGTTTAACTATGCCAGTTAGCAGATGGCTATCGGTAGATCATTGCTATGGCCAGCATTGGTCGTAGGCTCGGCAGAGCCGCCGGTCCTTTGATATTTGAGATAACTGTTTTTGTGATCGTTGTGGTTCTGCTTTAATTGTTTGTGACTTGATTTCCATTCACTTAGCTTTGTGCTAATTCCCCACCCTAACTCTCTGTTTCAGGTTTTGAGAGCACGGTAGGTTGCAGCTTTTGTGTACAGGGAAAGTTTGACCGTAGCCCTGATATTTTGGGTTTAGAAAGGATGAGTCATACTTTATGAAATGTTTTGTAACACTAAACGAGGTATTGTATGTTTGTACAGTGTTGGTTTTAACTTTTAATGTTATTTCCTTTTTAGATTTATGACGTAATACTTCCGCTGTGATTTAAAAAAAAATATCGCTTGTATTTTGCGGTGTTACATATTCCAACAAAGAAAAGATTATAAACGCAATGCGCAAACTATTCTGGGTAAATTCATGTCAGTAATTATCCTATGTTACAGGGATTTCGAATTGTAAACAAGGCTAGTAGATATCTTTGAGTTTCAGTTGCTGAAGATAAGCTTAGGGAGATAATTTAGTTATTTAGTTCCATAATAAAGCTCCCCATAGGGGTAAGACACTTGCTCCCCATAGGGGAGGTCAAGGGTTCAAGTCCCACTAGGTTTCAATTGATAACCATCTCCTAATGCCTAGTGGGTAAGACACTTGCTCCCCATAGGGGAGGTCAAGGGTTCAAGTCCCACTAGGTTTCAATTAAGGATGGCCACGGGGTTGCTTCGGAAACGGCCATGGGTAAAACCGGTTAGACCGCGTACATCTGAGTCAAAAAGGCTCGGCACCCCGGGAGGAGCCCTAACCGGGAAAACTCCTTTTGAAAAAAAAAATTTCCATAATAAAGCTGTCAGGTATGCCAAAACCAGTCTATAAATTCAGCCTTCCTTTCTAGATAAATATATATGAAAAGAAAACGCTTTCTTCCTCCTTTCTTCACAATACAAACAAGAAACTATTTCTAACACTTTAACACTTCATGACGTAATATGTAATAATCAAAAATATGCAAGGAACCTTAAATATGGGATGGAGCGAGTGTGTTTTAATCAACCAGAACCAGTTAAAAATATGCAGGGAAATTCTTGCAGGGCAGTAAGCTAAAAGCGCTTTCGGAACTTTAACTATAATCAAGGGTGTGGTGTGACAAATACAGGCTGACGAGACTATATGAGCCGAAAAGCTTCAGCAACCTATAGTATTCAAGCTGGCTCATTTACTTATCCTATCCAACCTAGAGCCTAATAGAGCATGAGTAGGCAGCTTGACGAGACTATATGAGCCAAACTCGCCAATGTCATGCAAGCCACAGTGTAATTTGCATTTATTAACTTAATAGTTTTAGCTTCCTAAACTTTTGATTTAACTTCTTTAATGCGATTGGGGATAGTTCATTTGTAACTTAGTCTGAAGAGTTATTTTCATTTTAAAGAAAGCCCGTACAAAACTATGAATTAAGCCAAGCTCAAGCTTATACAGGTGCATATTATTACAAACCAACTAAAGATCAAGCTAATACGAGCAGGTGGGAACCAAACGAATACTAGTTAAGCAAAGCTTGAGCCTTAGACAAGTTCATCACCAACAAAATGAATTTGAGGCTTGAGCCTTTGGCAAGTTCGTCACAAACAATATGAAGTTGCGAGCAAAAAGCCCGAGCCTTAATATTTTTCATGAAATGAGTTCGAATAAAATGACCTCAGGCTCAACTTGGCATTACTACACCCCCAACCACAGCAAAAATATTCCAAAGATGAATGTAGAATGAACATAGGATGAATACATGATTAAGGATATGAACAGTGGAATTAATGAGTATGTCAATAGTGTATGTCATTTTACCTTCTCATAAACTGGGATGAAATAGTAACCATTTGGAGCACATTGTGTTCTATCCTTCACCAAGCCATCCAAAGTTCGCAGCTCAACCTACAGTAAGGTGACTGACATATTAGTTTGTTTGGTTCTTCATTGTTCAGTACGTGTAGGGTGAATTCACATGAAGCTGGTCACATGAGTCCACAAAGTATCATAAGTCAAGCTTCATGGGCCTATATCAAGGCTTGTAAACCTAAACCAGCATGTACATTAATCATACTATAGAGCATAAAAGAGTAGCAAGATCTTTATACTATGGTTGGTCTGCATTCAATTTTTTGCATAAAGTATTCTTAGCACTATGTACATAAATTGATCATGTTAACATTCTCCATAGTCCATGTCAGTCCCAAACAAGTCCTTCTCTTTCTCCACAAGAAGACATGTTTTGCATCCCAAAATCTCAATAGAGGTAATGGCTGCAGCATTTTGGTAATTTTTTGGTAACAGAAACTTATGGCAGTAAGTGTTTCTCTCACATTTTTTAAGGCTAAGTTTTTAACCAAAAAGCTGAAACGTAAATTCCTGGAAATGAAGAGTTTTTAGACGTCATTATACATAATTCAATAACAGGATTCATACGAAACAGAGGCAGATTTAAAGGATTAATACAATTTACATGTTTAAGATATCCCTTTGCTATATCTGTGCTTTCATGTCACACCGCAAGTAGATAACTTCAACCCTGAACTACTTGAATCTTGCAGCTACTAGCAAAATAGACTACTTATTTTTGCAAATTCGCTTGAACTGAGAAAAACTATAATTAGATTATACTCCGTCATATACAGACCATTTCCAGTATAACGCAACTGTGTTCCACACCACTTTCAATTTCATCAATTACACTATTAAGAAACTATTTTAGGCTCGTACCGTGATATGCGAATAGTCCAATTTCGCATCGGTTGGCTTCCTTGACTTGATCAAAGATGAGCTCGCCTATGAAGGTTATAGATAACAAGTTAAAGAAATAAAAGAAGAAACGAATAAACTACAAATAGAAATTATCGAAACACAATACGCAGGTGCCGAAAAACAACATATATTCATAATCTGATGAAGAAGAAATTCATGAACCTCGACGAAACCACCGCAACCTTGGATCGCATCGGCAGAAACAAGCGTGGTCGTTCGTATAGTGAAGACGATGATGAAGAAGAAGCAGCTGCAGGTAAGGAAGTTATAGTCTCTAAGCGCCATTGTTAGCGCACACCTACCACTACTACTACTACTAAGAACAGATCTTATGGTGGATCGGATACTCCAACATATAGGTGCAGATGCAGACGGAGGCGAGGGAGATCACGGTTCCGGCCTGTGCTTGCTCGTGGCGGCCTGCTGAACAGGCTTGCTTATTTGCTAAATGCGGATGGCCCATATGGGTAGCCCATAGTGCCAGCCTACCCGAAATATCAACCGAAATCAACTTAAATGTCAACCTCATCATCAGCTAACTTTGCCGTTTAAAAAAAAATTAAATAATACCCAATCCAATTAACTCAAATATTTTTCTCTCTCTTTACTCTCTCTATAAAACAAAACAAAAAAAAAAAGTTGTCATCATCTCTCGGTGTGGAGGACCCGAAGGTTATCAACCCAAAACAACCATAGCAGTGTTCCCCCCGACCCAAGGCTCAACCCAAGCCCTGTACGCATGGCCTAAACGGTGACTGGTAGGTCCCTACTTCCTAGCGACGATATTCACCACTCTGATTTGTTCCCGAGATACAAAAAAATAAACTTTTTTAGGGAAAAGAAAAATAATATAATTAATTTTTTACGAGTAGCTTGACTCGTTTACCTCTTTAGATACTACTTTGTTAACACGCTGATGTCTAGCATATAAATGAAATATAGTCGACTTGTTTACATACTTATATGTATCAAATTTGTTACTTGAATTAACATAAATCTGCTACTTGAATTAATACGGTGATACTATTACTAACATATAAGTGAAATACGGTGCCATCTTAGTTATTAGAATAACTATTGATGAAGAACAAAACTAGTAATCTATACTACTATATTAAGCATACAACATTTTCTCTCTTTTGAAAAATAAGAGTTTTTAATTTTTTAATCAAAACTAAATCTCCACTCTTAATTTTATTTACATTAATCTCATCCATCAATTCATTAAATATTTCATCTTCTTCTCTCCCTTAACAATAAATGTTTTACTTATGACTAATTATAACTTCTTTTTCTCTAAAAACATAACTTTATATTTTTTTTAAATAATGCTTATAATCTTCAAGTTCAACATATAATATTAATATCATTTTACTGTCTCATATGGATTTTAACAAAAAATATATAAACAATATTACACACTATTAAATAAAAACTTTCATAAAACATAAATTCGATGAATAATAATATCTAAATTATTTTAATTTTTATTAGAATATTCAGACTTCATTCGTAAGCATCGTTGCCTCCACTATACTCGTCACCATAAGTATTCACCATCATTATTCTTTAATCACTGTTGCAGCGCCGCCACATTGCGCGGACACGTTACTAGTATCTAGTACAATTTGGTGTGTAGAGGAGTAAACTATGCGTCTCTCTTTAAATCGTTTTATGTATTTAATTTTTTTTAAACTTAAAAATATAAAGTAATTACCAAATATTTTCTTAAATCTATTAAGATAGTTAAGTTTCTAACTAAACAAACTATATCAAAGGAACTATCATTTATTGTCTTTAATTTGAGTTTATTATCCTTGAATTAACTATATTACATTTTAATTAATGAACAAGTTTCTAATTGATGCCAATATATATTTCATTCTCATTATTTGGATCTTGAATATATAGTTATTAATACTGTATAATGTAGATAAGGCATCGTAATTTTTTTTAAGTAAATCCTGATCAAGAAAGAAAAAGATGATTATGTTGACATGATGATGTATTTTTGAAAGTTTTATTTAGACAATGTTTTAAAAGGATTTTCTAACATTGTTGAAGATATCAAATATAAAGTAATATCTCGGATTTTCTTCGTATTTATAGCAGTCATGTTATATTAGATTTTGTAAAATAATATATAATTTAATCAGGTTGTATAATTCAACGTGATCAGTTGAATGATAAGTTAAATGATAAGAGTAAAAACTAAAAAAGTGATAGTAACAATATGACAAAAGTTCAACCAAAGAACTCCATACATGAAGTAAATATATACACATTTAAAAATATAACATTTATCAATATTGTTTTCACTGTTCATAAGCTGTAGCTTATGAATAGTTTTTTTTTCTCTATAAGTTACAAATTTTTTACTTTGAATATTTCATTTAGGTTTTTTTTCTTTTTTTTTTACAGTATTTTTTTTTCTTTAGCTTAGAAATTGTGTTTAATTTTTTTTTCTTTTAAGTTACAATTTACGGTGAACATAGTCTTTTTATACTTCTAAGAACTTAAAGTGTTTGGTAAAAATGATCTTATGTTTTATTTATTAGTGTTTATTATGTATTTGATAAAAAATTCAACTTACCCAAATGTGTTCAATGTTATATGGTCTACCAAAGAAGTCAAAGATGTAATACTAAGATGTTTCGTAATAAAAAACGTGAATTTATGTTTTTGACGTGTAATTTTCACCAAAAATTCTCCTATCGATTTATGTTACATATATAACAACTACTTTTACTTAACTTATGTCGTTATATATGTTAACCCCTCAGGCATCCTCGCTCCCGCAACGCGAGGCTAAAAAACCTTGTCGTCAACATTGGTAAAAGTATATAAATAAAATGTGATAAAAAAAGCCCAGCCATATTCATGAATTTTTATAGCAATGCCAGCTCACGCCTTATTCAAAACTTGGTAGTAAATTATGGTGGTCCTCTTGGTTGGTCCTAATAAAAAACAAATGTAATGAAAAAAGTAATGGAATGGTTGATAGAATTGAATATTCTATTGTGTATTATTATAATGTTTGTTTTACATACGAAATTAAATAAGTCATTCAATTAAATAATCTTTATATATATAATGAAATATATGTTACAATAATTATTACATACGACATCTCTAGAGAGAAAGAGGCCAGAAATATTTCTTTTATTTATCTAGTTTTATTTGAAAATAATATTTTCCTTATCAAATTTTCATATTTTATACACACATTCTAATATGTATTTTATTCTTAATTAGTTAATAATTTAATAAAAGTATGTAGATCAATAATTTATTAGATAGCAAGAGTAAGCATAAAAAGATTAAAAAAATTAGTTAAGATCATTATAGAAAATATCCTTTTTAGTAAAAAATTTAAATATCTAATTTTTTTTTGTTAATGTTAGTACAAAACTATATAAATTAGATTAATTATTAAATTTCATTCCATTATGAGAAAAAAAAAACACCCCTCTCATATAATGAAATAGAATGAATCACATTTCTTATGCAATGGTTGATCATTTCTTTCCTGCGTGATTAACAAGCAGATTTTTCTATTACAATAGAATGACCTATTCCATTCCATCTATCAATCATCCATACCAAACACTGTCTAAGGCCCTTGTCCTGTACTCGTACTCCTATTGTGCAGCTTGCGTAGACCTGATAACGGCCTAATAAAGAGTTAGCCCTCCTTATATGGTCATAAAAATACTTATTTCTTTATAAGCCTGAATAATAGGCTAATAAAACAAGAAAAATAAATCAATCAAAATTAACACCCTCTATTCACTTAACGTTTTGATTATGGTGTGGGATTTTTTCCATTTGGTTAAACCAAATAACATATATATATATAATAAGATGATTTGATAATATGAATATATGATAGATAAATCTAATAGATATTGAACAAAATGAGCTTCATATGTAACTTTCCTTTGTTCATCCTCTATTCATTGTACACTTGTGAGTAAGCTAGAGACAAACAACACAGAACCAATGAAAATTTTGAATCTTCTATTTAGATTCACCAATCTCATAATCCCTGGAAGGATGGTTTTCCAATCCATCTTTTAATAAATTTAAATCCTCATCAGTTAAGCTATAATTAACAAGTGGTGTATCTTTGCTAGCAGCCTTTTCAACCTCCACTGCCCAACTATAAATCACCATGCCACCAACTGCAACAAGCATCCCCAAGATGTTCTTGAAACTCAGTTCAGAATCAAACAACAGCCAACCCAATGTCAGCACACACACAGTTTTCATATGACCCAAAACCTGGAATGAAACTGCTGAAAAACGTCCGATGCAAAGGTACTGGCTAATGTTGCAGAAAACTGCTAGTAAGCATGAAAGGAGTATGAACAACTGCAATTATCGACACCCGTGTTAGTAATTTGATATCAAATACACTTTATACAAAACAATTGTGAACAGCTTACAATTGCACCAGAAGATATGGTTCTCATGTAACTTGTTACAAGATTTCCACTCAGGTAATAGTCGATGAAAGGACCAAGTACAAGGAGTGAGAGGGCTTGAATTGGAGCCGTTTTACTCAATAATTCAAATGCTCCAATGGAGTACTTCTTCTGCAAGGAGCCTATTGACTGCATCACACAGAAAGAATATCGGATCATAAATCTGTGTTAACCAACCAATTAAAGTTTTTATCTAAGTTTGTATTGGAGTTTCAGGTTCTAGCACAAGATTAAGAGTGGAACTTCTGATAAACCAAAGAAGATAAATCACTTATGATATTTTTTAGAGACTGCAAGATGGGCGGGTTGGATAACGTGTCAAAACAGGTTCAAGTTGAAATGGGTCATGTTTCAGCATGAATGGAAATGGGCCACGCCACTTTGGGTTGACCCCAAAACACTTTAGTTTTCTCAATTTTAAACAGCCCTTTCTATGCATTATGATTACAAGATTAATATTATTAACATCAATAATACAAAATTTTGAATTATGATCTTTGGGCAATTTCCAACCCGTTCAACCTTTTCAGCTATTCTTTTTATTTAACCCCTTTGAGATAAAACATAACCCAAAGCGACCCATTTGTAAGTAAGTGAATGAAAATTTCCACCTTTAGTAATCTTACATAGTTGTTACTAACAGTATAGATATAGTAAAATTCTAATAACAAAACTAACTATGTTCAATTAAATTCCATTCATTCAAGTGTACAGAAAGCCTTTTATAATTTATCTCAAACAAGTCGATGTAGACTAAAATTGAAGCAAAGTATAAACGATATGATCCAACCCAGAAAAGTAATGCAATCAATGTTGAACGTTAAAATAATTTACTTACAATTTGTTGCAATGACGTTGCTGCAACTGCTACACAAGCGCATATAAAACCTTTAGCATTAACTTTGACATCAGTGACTGTGCAAACACCAACGCCTATAACCACAACCAGAACCGAGGTTTTAACTTCCTTTGAGTAATGCTTGTTATGAAGAATCCATTCCATCACACAAACCACTGGAATCATGCTTAGTTTCGATATCTACACCATATATTAACAATATTACTCTTAGCTACAATAAAAAGTAGAAGCCTTGATATCAAATTGAAAAGTTGTTCTAAATTGATGGTAAAAACATGTGAATTGATGAAAATTTCAAACTCCATACTTGGTAGAATCCAACTGAGTTTAGCATGAGGCTGAGGTTCATCCCAGTAATGGACATGTTTGCAACAATTGAGAACCACAAAAGTTCCCACAAAGGTACATGCTTAGATACAGTGTAGCCACTAGAATTTGACACAAATCCCACAAGTGCAGTTACAGCAAAGTGAAATCCTGTTAATGTTGTGGCTGGAGAAACCAAAAAATATTAAACTAATATCAGTTTATGCAAGAAACCATAACTTCCATTGATCAGCTACAGAGTTAAAAAAAACAACTGGAAATGTGATAAACAAATTTATCAACACACAAATTATGACAGATGATCTGATGATCATGAAATCAGGCAACTGAAGCTGCAGATCTACAAATTAAGATGAGAATTTGAAACTGACCGAATGTGAAAGCATAGCCGGTAGAGGACATGAGCTGTTTGTTGGCCATAATGATTCCAACGGAGCTTATAACATTCATAGCCCACGCACCGACATCTGAAACGGCGGAAGGTTTCTTCTCGTTCTCCATTTCTCTCTGATATGATACAAGTTTCTTGTTGATTGAATTGAGCAGAAGATAATTAAACACAAGCCAACACAGATATCGAAGAGCGATCTGAGGGAGGCAATTTAGGGAAGAAAGAGCGCAGCATGGCAGCAATTTCAAGAAGAGAAAAAAAAGGGGAAAGGGGAGTGATGACGTGAGGAAGACGGCGAGTGAGATGGAAAGGAAAGATTCTTGGAGCAAAAATAGGTCGTTTGATTAGAGTATATGCTGAAATGCTAGAATTGGTGATGTATCTCGTGTTTACTGGGATTTTGATCATACAGTTTATCAGAGATCGAGTCAGAGGGAATTTAGTCAAGTGTACAGGAAATCTACGAGGTACAGATAAAATAATTAATGCAAAACCCGTGGGGCGTGGTGTCCCTACGCCATTAACCAGTTAGACCGTCGCCAGCACACCATCGCTCCTAGGCGACCTCCAACGTAGGAATGGTAACGAGGAGGGTATCCACGTTAATATAAAACATGTAATTATATTGACAATTTTCACCGCAGAGATATCCGTTAGAGTAACTGTTATTTTTTACTACGGAGATCGTCACTGTTAAAATTTTACCACGAGTTTTAGAAAACAGTTATACTAAATTATACCATATTATTCGAATACAAACATATATGAACCAAAATTAAAGCATGGTTTTCAGAACCGGACCTGACCGGCCGGTTCAACTGGGAACCGGCATCGAAACTGGTTCAAAAGAACCGGTCAAACCTCTAGGTATTGGACCGGTGCGAATCGTTGAACCGGGAGGTTGAACCGCTAAACCGGACCGTCTTGAACCGCTTTGAACGTTTTTTTTTCTTTTTTCCTTTTTGTTTTCGTGGCCCAGTAGCCCAATTCCAATCTCATTTAGACTTTTAAAGTATTACAAATTTACAATAAAACTATTACTCTAATATCTTCACCTCAAATCCATTACGAAAACTTGTGGCTAGTTTTTTTTACCTTTTTCACCGTTTCTAAGCTCCTATACAAGTTTTTGGTATTTTTTTTAATGTTTATAACGTCATCCGCTTCTTTAAAACGGCTCAACCGGTCCGACCGGTTAAACCAAGAAACCAATAGAGCAACCGGTTTGATGACCGGTCCGGTTTTCAAAACCTTGAATTAAAGTCTTAAACAATCTTAATGCATTCAAAATATCAAAACCAAACAATTCAAATAAAGACAATGATTAAAATTAGGTTGTATGAAAATATATAGAGATTTGTTAATTTTCTATTTAAAATTAATTATCTGCAATTATTATTAAAATATAATCGTGGCCTGTAACACCCCAAAGTTTGAAAGTTTCTTTTGTTGTTAAATATTGTATGTGTGTTTAGCAAGTTGCCTTTTTCTTTGTGTTTATGTGATTTAAAACTAGAAGGGGCTAGAGTTGTCAAATGTGTAAAGTGGTTAAGTGCAGGGGTTATATTGCCATTGTTTGATAAGTGTAATTATATATGTAAGCATTTGACTACTTTTAGTCAAAGAAACCATTTTCAAGTACAGAAGAAAACACACACACACATTCATAGCTTTTGTTGAGTTTTGATCAAGCAAGTAGTGTCTTTGACACTTGATTTCAGCAGCCATATGGTTTCATAAGCTTAAGGTATGAGTTCTTCTTGATGAGTATTTAGGCCAAAAAAGGGATTCAAGAATTAAATTCTTGTTAGTAGCATGTTTGTAGTGTTTTTGAAGTTATTATGATGCTTTATTAACTACTACATGTTAGAACAGTAGTATGCAAGTTTGAATCTGAGTTTTAGTTGTATTCTTGGTGAAAACCCGGTTTTGCAGCTGCTGTCGTCGAACAGAGCAGAAAGATCTGTAGTGCCGACTGTCCTTGCGACCGCAAGGGTTATCCCTTGCGATCGCAAGCAGTGGTTTTGTGTTTTGGAATGTTTAGTCTCTTGCGGCCGTAAGTATGATTACTTGCGACCGTAAGGCAGTGTTTTAGAGTTTTAGTTGAGTAGACCCTTGCGGTCGCATGGCTTAATGCTTGCGGTCGCAAGCAATCTTCCAGAGTTCAGTTTAGTTATTTGATCGGTATCTTTTGTAAGTTGAGTACAGAGGTTACAAAAGTATTGTTTATTGCTTGTAGGCAATAAGAGTTGACGTTTCAGCGATAGAGAATAGCTGTTTGATTGCTAAGGTGAGTGTACTTACCTTTAATCAGATTAGCATATGTATATGCTTTAATTGATTAGTATATCAATTGTATGCATGATATGTGATTGATTATGTGAGATTCAGTAACACTATGTTGTAGTATTTAGTATGATATCAGTGTTATGATATGTTTATGTTATGAGTTAACTATTGTTTAAAAGGTACAATAGCACCCAGATATAGTATTCGGAAAAGAGATAGGGGTATATTGAGATCTTTATACCCAAACAGAGTGTCAGAGATTTGATTACGCACGAGGTGTGATCATACCCTGGACCAGATAATAGTTTGAATAGTTTTGCAGGTCAGCTTGGATGTGAGACATCCCCAGAAGAAATATACATGTTTTAAGTATTTATCTGTTCAGTTTGTATGCTCACTAAGCGAAAGCTTACGTTTTAAGTATGTTGTGCATGCAGGTAACCAGATTCCAGCAAGGGTAAGGCCTCGGTGCTTTGTAGGGTTGGATAGCTCCAAGATTTTAAACATAGTACTTTTAACACTGCTTTTTATGAAGTTGTTAGCACTAAAGTAATGTAAGTTTGTTTTCCGCAAAACTCTGATGTTCTAGAGTGCAAATCAGAAGCAAACAAATTTTAAAGCTATTTTAGAATAGTGGTGTTACAACTTGGTATCAGAGCCAAGGTTTAAGGGATTTGGGCACACATGAGTGTGATGTCTGAACTTAAACTGTGGTTTTGAGGTCAGGAGGAGCTATCCCTGGGGCAGTAGTCTTGGTGAGCATACGGTTAGTAGAAGTTTATGATTTGTTATCAGTTTTACAGATCGAGCATGAGTATCAATGTTTTGCATATGTAATAGTTAGGTGAACAAGTGCTAATTGACATTATGTGTATATGATATAAGAGAAAAGAAGAATGTTTAACATATATAAACAGTTATGCCATATACGTGACCTAAGCTTGTGAATCGAGGTATTCCGTGATGGTATTAAGAACAATTATGTATAATATGTTCCTCACAACGCCTGGCCAGTGTATGTGAAGAACATGTGATATGCAATTGAGCTTAAGATTGTCATGTCAGTACCTTGTGAATCAAGTGAGGGGTAATACGTGACAATACAGTATGTGTGAATAAGGCTAGAACAGAATATGATATAAATGTAGTATTAATAATATTACATACCTGCTTATGAGAAACAGAGAGAGTTGTTTGATAGTATGTGTTAAAGATATCTGATTATGAGTTCATAGTATGTGGTAAGTTGATACGAGTTAGATAAAGTAGCCTGAGGCTAGTATACTTCGGATTACCAGAGATACCTAATTTCCAGATGCAATTCTTATTTTGAACCAGTAGACCTTCGGGTAACCCTTTAGAGGGAGTTGTTACAGAGGGATTGCAAGATTTTGAGATCAGTTTAGTAAAAAGGATAACAGTGATAACATAGGGTAAAGTCCTCTATGTAACGTTCCAGATATTACCAACCAAGTGGTAGAGTAAGTTTTAGAAGGAAAGAAAGTTATATTATCGCAGTGTGTAGATACAGCTGTAGAGATTATGGTTAAGGAATTATTAAGAGTTAAAGCTAAAAAGAACCCGTTGTAGGGGTAGACGTGTAAAGATTGTTCAGCATGCGAATTGCCTCGTTAGAGGGAAGATTTTAGATCCAGTGGTGAGTAGTGATGATTAATATAGATGGAATGAGATTTTTTTTCGTATTAGGGGTTGTCTGTCAGGGAGAAAAGATAGGTACGCGTTGAGTTTGCTATGTGAGATAGTGAAAGACTGGTGGACCATGTTATTGTACAGAAAGTTAGAAACATAGATTGAGGCTATAACATGGCCTTAGTTTAAAAAAAAATTTGTTTAGAATATAGCCGTACTAGAAGCTTGTATAGAACATGTCACAAAAGAATTTAGAATCTGATGACGGACAATAGAGTTGGTGATTAACATCAACTAGAAATTGTTAAGAATGTGTAGTTTTGTTCAGAGTAAGTTGGTATATATTTTTTGTAATTACAGTGGTATAGTCTGATGTTAGAAACGATACAGGTGAAGTTTAACGACAGTTATTTGTAATGAAGTGAATGAGATGATAAGTTTTACATGGAAGAAAGAAAAGTAGTTGAGAGAGCAGAGAATAGTGAACGCAAAGAGAAAGATTAAGCCGGTAACAGTGTTAAGTAATAAGCCGACGTTTGTTCTACAGCATGGATTCAGATAGGAAGTGGGAAAAGTAGAGGTATGTGGCCAAAGTTTGAAATTGTTTACCCTAAGTGTGTTATCAAATTATTAGTTTGGACATTACTGTCCTAAGTTGTTAGTGATAGAGAGTAAGTTAGTTAAAATTTAGCCTAGTTTTGTTAGAACAAGGATCAATACTAGAAAAGCAGATGTGACCTGGTCAAAAGACAGAATGTTCTAGTTTATAGTTAAAGAAATAAAGATTGAACTTATTGTGATAACAGACAGACGCAATAGATGAGACTACTATTCTGAATAGTAAGTGTAAGTACAAAGTGATAGAGGTAGAAATCGCCAGTTTCCAGTGAGCATATGTTCGCGATAAAAGAATTTTGAGCAATTATTAGTATTGATTAATCGAGTTAATAGCAAATTCAGATACTCAGAGATCAGACCAACAGTGCGGGCACATATCCCAAGTGGGGAAGAATTATTGAACAGAGGTAATAGTAAGAGAGTCAATGTTCCAGTTGCTTGTTAGCAAAGTGAGAAAGTACTTGATGCTTAATTGTATAGCATGTCTAGCTTATGTGGAAAAGTGTAGTATAAAAGACAGTCATAGTAGATTTAATAGATACCATCAGTGGTGACTACTCAGATGTATTTCTCAAAAGAATTACCAGTAACTCTAGAGTATTGATAAGTGAAACTTAGTATTAGTATAATGTCAGGAATAGAACCAAGGAGTCAAGATGTTGTACAGATTAGCCCCAGAAAAGTAAGAGTTGGTGATCCAACTGTAATAGTTAAGAGATGAGGGTTTTGTCCGATCCATTAGCTCAGTGTGGGGCGCATTAATACATGTAGTCTTAAAGAGAAATAGCTAGTCAGAATGTGTATAGATTACAGAGGACACTATAAGGTTACAAGCAAGAATCAGTATCCAGTTTATGAAGTAGTTAATCTGTTGGATTAGTTTCAGAGTGTAGAATGGTTTTTAGGGATAGAGTTGTGGTCAGAATACCATCAGATGAAAGTCAGAGAGCAGGATAAAATCAAGGAAGTTCTCAAAATATGACTCCCCACAAGTATGAAGCGATTATTCGACTCAGGATTTGAAACTAGTAGTAGTTGGGAAAGTTAATTTAGTAAAGATGCTTTTAGCATCAAGTCAACTACCCTAAAATATAGATACCTCAAGTAAGAATGCTAGACCTCAGTATATACTCGACCAATTTAAACTAGTACAGAATGAAGCAGTCAGAAGGGGGTGACCAGAAGAAAGAATCTATTAAAGATTAAGGTAGATAAAAGATAGCAGCCCAAGAATCAGCGTATCAAAGATTAGATGTCCAAAAATCGACGAGAGATATGAACAGAAATTACTAGTAGCCAGGAATAGAATGTATTTCAGCAAAGAAGATTGAGAAAGTTTGAATTGTCCATAGGTTAGAACAGAGTATAAAAAATTTTAGGAAAAAGTTGCAGTTAGATATAAAATGACAGTATAATGATTTAGATAGAGATACTTGATTATCTTTAAGTTCTGGAGTAAATTTCAGAAATATATGAGAACTAATTTATATCTTAGCACAATATTCCACCCTTTTGAGGTTGGGCAGAGTAAGAGGAATATATCAACACAGAGAGATATGCTCAGAGCATGTATTATTGATTTTTAGTGGCAGTTGAGATACGTATATACGTTAATAGAGTTCCAGTATGATCACAGTTGCGTTTGAGTAGTAGCATATCTAGTACCAGATGATGTATGAGGGGAAGTACAGAACTCCTATTTGCTGGGACGAGGTTGATTAGAATGAGAGGACTCAGCACATGATCGAATGTAAAGATAGTACCACAGTTACGTGAGCGGCTTAGAACTGCTCAAGATAAACAGAACAATTATGTGATAAGAAAGGATTATTAGTAGAGCTTCAGATTGGAAGCTATGTGTTATTAAAAATATCATCATGGATATGGGTGAACAGATTCAGAAAGAAAGACAAGTTACGATAATAGTCTATTGGTCCTTTGAGGATTATCTCAAGGATAGAGAGAGTAATGTATATGCCAGAATTTATAGTAAAGATATCTTAGATAGTATATCATGTATAGCTATCATTGTAAGTATGTAACAGATGAACCAGTAGTTGTCCGAACAGGACAAGAGATGTGAAATCCAGTTATATAAAACAGCCAGTAGTTGTATTTTAGAGGAAGTTGAGATTTGTGTAGTGGACAGATGAGATAGTAAAGATACAGTAGGAACACGAGAAAAGGTTAGATTACACTTAGGTGTAATTATACTACGTTGTGTATGTAATATTTGACTTATGCTCAGTATGCAGTATACCTTCTACTTTAGTAGCAAGTAGAGATGCAATAGTATACAGAGAAAAAAAAGGGATGTAAGACTACCGTTAGTGCGCTACGGTAGCATTCAGTATGTTTTGAAGCACAGTTAATAGCTTAATTAAAAGAAAAGTTGTGAGTTTGTGTAACAAACAGATAAGAATGGTAAAGTTACTATGGAAATACTAAAAGAGATCAGATACGCTTAAATGTATATATGTTTTATGATATGTTATTTTTATGTTCAGTTTGTGATAGACTTTCTAAGTTAGTAACGGGTAGATATGAGATGTAAGACTAGCGCTAGTGCGCTACGGTAGCATTCCGTTTTTTTATGTTAAAGTTATTATGTGTACAGTTGATTTCGGGGATGAAATCGTTCCAAGTGGGGAAGAGTTGTAACACCCCAAAGTTTGAAAGTTTTTTTGTTGTTAAATATTGTATGTGTGTTTAGCAAGTTGCCTTTTTCTTTGTGTTTATGTGATTTAAAACTAGAAGGGGCTAGAGTTGTCAAGTGTGTAAAGTGGTTAAGTGCAGGGGTTATATTGCCATTGTTTGATAAGTGTAATTATATATGTAAGCATTTGACTACTTTTAGTCAAAGAAACCATTTTCAAGTACAGAAGAAAACACACACACACGTTCATAGCTTTTGTTGAGTTTTGATCAAGCAAGTAGTGTCTTTGACACTTGATTTCAGCAGCCATATGGTTTCATAAGCTTAAGGTATGAGTTCTTCTTGATTCTTTTGAGTATTTAGGCCAAGAAAGGGATTAAAGAATTAAATTCTTGTTAGTAGCATGTTTGTAGTGTTTTTGAAGTTATTATGATGCTTTATTAACTACTGCATGTTAGAACAGTAGTATGCAAGTTTGAATCTGAGTTTTAGTTGTATTCTTGGCGAAAACCCGGTTTTGCAGCTGCTGTCGTCGAACATAGCAGAAAGATCTGTAGTGCCGACTGTCCTTGCGACCGCAAGGGTTATCCCTTGCGATCGCAAGCAGTGGTTTTTTGTTTTGGAATGTTTAGTCTCTTGCGGCCGTAAGTATGATTACTTGCGACCGTAAGGCAGTGTTTTAGAGTTTTAGTTGAGTAGACCCTTGCGGTCGCATGGCTTAATGCTTGCGGTCGCAAGCAGTCTTCCAGAGTTCAGTTTAGTTATTTGATCGGTATCTTTTGTAAGTTGAGTACAGAGGTTACAGAAGTATTGTTTATTGCTTGTAGGCAATAAGAGTTGACGTTTCAGCGATAGAGAATAGCTGTTTGATTGCGGCTAAGGTGAGTGTACTTACCTTTAATCAGATTAGCATATGTATATGCTTTAATTGATTAGTATATCAATTGTATGCTTGATATGTGATTGATTATGTGAGATTCAGTAACACTATGTTGTAGTATTTAGTACGATCTACATACATATATGCACAAGGTGAACAGTATGATATCAGTGTTATGATATGTTTATGTTATGAGTTAACTATTGTTTAAAAGGTACAATAGCACCCAGATATAGTATTCGGAAAAGAGATAGGGGTATATTGAGATCTTTATACCCAAACAGAGTGTCAGGGATTTGATTACGCACGAGGTGTGATCATACCCTGGACCAGATAATAGTTTGAATAGTTTTGCAGGTCAGCTTGGATGTGAGACATCCCCAGAAGAAATATACATGTTTTAAGTATTTATCTGTTCAGTTTGTATGCTCAATAAGCGAAAGCTTACGTTTTAAGTATGTTGTGCATGCAGGTAACCAGATTCCAGCAAGGGTAAGGCCCCGGTGCTTTGTAGGGTTGGATAGCTCCAAGCTTTTAAACAGAGTACTTTTAACACTGCTTTTTATGAAGTTGTTAGCACTAAAGTAATGTAAGTTTGTTTTCCGCAAAACTCTGATGTTCTAGAGTGCAAATCAGAAGCAAACAATTTTTAAAGCTATTTTAGAATAGTGGTGTTACATGGCCAGTATCTGGTAATCAGGCCGGCGATCATCAAACCCGTCCCCCGTCCCCGTCTCCGTCTCGTTTATGTCGATTTTCAGTTTTACCCGTCGGTTTCGGTCTTTTTTTGTCATCCCTAGTCTTATGTGACATGTGGTACCAATTAGCACATCATCCTCCATTGTTTAGTTCCAAAATTTTGTAATGATTATCGGTCTTTCATTACCGAATGAGAAAGAGGAGAGATAATTTATTTTATTTTTTAAAACTTTGAAGTATGTATAATATATGAAGTATGGATATTCTTTGAGTTGAAGCATATGAATGAAGTATGTGTGATGTGACGCTAGTATTATATTGATCATGAAAAGCATGAGAGTGTGTACTCTCCATACTCTTACAGAGAGCTAAAATTAGCCGCTAAATCTAACTTAAAATATGTTAACCCTTGTTTGATTATATGAGTATGAGAATAAGTATACAGAATTAGTTGAATAGACCCAAAAGCAAGAAAGAATAGATTCAGGTCTTTGAAATTGTGATGTAAGGACTACAAGAATTAAAAGTCATTACTATATTTATCACTTTTTGCATATATGCTTTAATATAACTTATAATTGTATTGTTTCTATTTATTTTGAATTGAAAATAAATTTAACTTTCTTGATTTTTCCAACCGTAATTTGTGTACTCTGTGAGAAGAGTAATTTTCCTAGAATCTTGCACTGATTAGATTATATGGATTTTGTCACAAATTTTTTTATTTGTAATACATGACATATAAATTTAAAAACCGTCGCTTAACCCTTGATATTTTTCCCATCCACATAATTTTTAATGGCCACTAGGCATTTAAATGTTTGCAAGGCGCCAAAATCATTTGACTTTTAGGATTGCTTTGCGTCATTCATCATTCATCGTTGGTCCATTTGTTGAAGAAATACAGTAACGTTTGAATAGGCTTTTTTTAATGGTTGAATATGCTTTTTTAAATTGTTGATTCATTAGACGTCAATTAATGGTTGATTAATTAGACTTTATTATATTTTAGTTGAATATGTAACAATTAAAGTGGATGTAGAGTGCTTATTAATATGTATAAAAAATGGATACCTTATACACCATGAACAAGAAAAGAAGAAATAAGGGTTCAACCACTCAACCAAGTTTGATTATAGTGTATTTAACTAAATATAGATTTATTTGTCACATTTATCTTTCAATTTTTGTTTTATGACTAATTTTAGTTGAATCAGTTGAACTATATAATTAAAGTGGGCATATGTTGACTAATATTGATTATATTTTTCATGATTCTATCTTACTCATCATAAAACAAGGAGTCATTGTTCAACTAGGTTTAATTATAATACAAGAAGGAAGTATCGACCTACGATACATTGTTTTTTAATCTAACAATTTAGTTTTCTTTGTCATATTTCCTTTGATACAATGTATTAGAGCTTTGCTTTATTATTTTAGTTTCAGATTTAATTTTAATACCAGCATAATCAATTTGATTGTTAGTCATAATTTTGGATTTTTCATTAAGGAGCTTCGGCATAGCCATTATCCCCGCCTATCCAACCCATAATATATTAAAACACCCAATCTAGCAAGTCGCTAGAATATAGTCAAGATTACAATACACCATAGTTAAAGACATCAAAACCATACATCAAACTGGATAAGAAAACATTACAATCAATAAGCCTCTGTTGTACATGCCACTAAGGGACATGTGAAATTTATGATTTAGAGAATGATGCGTATCTCCAACATGAGGAAAATGCGAAAAAGTCAACCAATTGTAACCGTTCTTGTGCTCTTTAACTGGAAAACAGTTTGGTGATGTGAACATTGTTGTATAATTTTTATATCTAATATGGTATTTCTAAAGGTTTTGGTACTAGAAAGCATTACAATAATAAGGATCTAGTCACTAACGAAATATACCTACACATATTTGTTTGTAACCGAGGTTACAAAGATGTTAATCGAACAACAAGTGATACGAAACGCCACTGTATTGAGCAGAGATAGTGTAAGACCATGATACAAGTGAATTTGTCAAAATCAAAGATTAGAAGTTAGGGGCCACTTGATCTTTGCAATATATTCATAATACCCATTGATTTCCACTATTAATACACTCCATTATAAACATACGAGCAATCCTAACAATACAATAATCAATTACTAGCTTCAAGAAGGACCAAAGAAAAGAAAACAGGAGCTTAATTCGGCTCCCTGCTACTGCCGACGCATCACGCATCAACACATCCCCACCAAGATTCAAACTTGCAATTTAGACACATACTCTCACTCTAATATGATTAGGAGTTTGACCTTAATTTATAAGACAACACTTCCTAGCTTCAAATTGTTTTTTTCTGAAGACTTGATAGAGTGACCGTAGTGGTCTTGGTTCATTGCCGTGTGGTCTGTGACCAACCACAGGTGAGCCTTGCTCTGATACCATGTAAGTTTGTGGGGATCCAACTCAAAACCAATTGGTTATGAGAGGAGTAGCCCATGACGCTTATAAAACAGATTACAAAGTCATTTTCCGTCCGATGTGGAAAATTACTCAACAACGGTATGATACGTTAAGCTTTGTAAGTCATGACGAGACACGGTGTTTTACAAAGCGTGACGTAAAGCGGCAATTATATATTATAATTATGTATATATAATTATACAAACAAAAATGAAAAGCACATAATTATAAAATTTTAACGTGATTTATCAATCTTTTTTTTTGAAGAGCACGTAGTTTATCAATCTTCTTCTTTGGATGCTCGTGATTTGCTTTAATGAACTACAACAAGGTTGTTGCCTCATGATCTTCGTTGCGTCTGCCTTGTTTCATCGTTGTTATGGTGTGGTTCATGGTTGGGGTAACGAGGCGCACCCCTCGTTATTTATTATTTTTTCCAACCAATAGAAATTGAAATAATTAATTGTGTACGTGTCTAGTGATGTGTATAATCACCACGATTGGTTAGTGATACTGATAGCGGTTAATAATACTAGTTATCATTAGGACTGCTCTAAAGTTAAATTGTCATACATTTAAAAACAACTTTAAAATTTTGGAAAGAAACAACTTATATAAATTAACACTCAAACTCTTTTTATAAAATTTAAAAGATACTAGTTACAAAACTAGGTATTACAGACATGCGTTGTGGCGTGACTTATGACCAAGCTTTAAGCCGTAAAACTATGACATTATATAAAGTGTGATCTAAGCCGATAATTTTGTATATAAATTATAAAAATAATATATAATTATACAAGACATAAATAAAAAAACATATAATTATAAAGTTATATTCAAATTCATTATTTTTTTTTATTTTTCCGTATATCCAACTATCCGTTATAATCGAATAATAATATATTCGGCTCGTATAACACCCTTAACAACTAAAAAGCGATTTACCTTCCATCTTCGGCCAATAACAGACAAGTAGACACTAGACAACCCTGCAGGAAAACCAACATTGGGCTCAAGAGGATAGCCCAACTAGTATCCTTTTCAGTATTGCCATTTGCTTTATAATTTATATCGTCCAAAGTCCAAACAAGAAAACAATATAATTATTCGGCTATTAAACAAAAGCAATGTGTTGTTTAATCAACAATTAATGTCAAAGAAGTTTAAGTCAAAAGATCTTTATAGAATGACAAAAATATTGGTTCTAAGCTTTAATTTTTTTTAAACGTTTAAAAAATATAATTATTAATTGTTTTCTTATAGGGGAAGTAGGTGATTTTGTTCACACTAGGAGGCCTCCTATCAGGGGGTGTTTGTTTCATGTCAATTATCAAGGACTTTGGGTAATTTCTTAATTCTTCCATCACATCATCATAAAATACATTTTAGTTTTTCTTCATTATTAAACAACTATCACACTTAAGTATTCTTTATCACTATCACAACACAATCTCATTTCTAGGGGAGAGTTCAAACGAGAACTGTTTTTCGTACGAGAACTATGAGAACCAATCTCAGCCGTTCCTTAAATATGAGAAGTTTATGGATGGAGAGCGTGAAGGGGATCAAGTGTGGCAGGGTGTATGTGAGGAATTCATGGGTGGACAATGACATTAAAGGAGGGAGAATTGGACGGCACAGATTGGTTCTCGTAGTTCTCATACTAAAAATAGTTCTCGTTTGAACTTTTACCCTCATTTCAATGTACACACATAATCGCAAGACTAAATGGGAGAGGTATTATACCGGCAGATCACACAACATCCCCATCAGATCACATCGTGAGACAGTTGCTCCAATGTCATCACGCTAGGAATTTGAAAGAATGATGGTATAGAGGAGAATTTTATTAACAACGCTATTTTTAATTGAGAGGTTTAATATCTTTTTACAACATCGTTCAGTAATTTTCCTACTTATTAGATAAATATACGTGACAAGATAGAAAAGTGAAATAAGAGAAAAGAATTACTAAATTTAACATGTTGGATAAAATAAAATAGAAATATTTAGTATAAGGAAATAGGATTTAGTTTGTCGAATTCCTTATAATTGGATTCAAGCCGCGGTTTTGGTTTTTCAGATAAACTTTATGCTTTAGTTTGTTGTCACTTGTTTAACTTTGTAGAATTTATTTAAAAATTATTGATAAGAAAAAAAACTTAGATTCTTATTAAACATACTGTATAGTGACGTTCATATGATATGAGAATAATAAATTTTGGCATTTTAAAAGGAAAAAAAGAACCATAACTCCTAGAAGTTCTACAATCTTAGTCAAATGGTTTGTTCTTATAGTGCATCTTTCTGCTTACTACAAGATCACATGTATAATTTACTAATTTTTTTCTTAGTGTCTTCTATTAATTTTAATGTTGATATAAAAAATGACGCATCTTCCTACTTTTTCATCTTACTTCATTCTCCTACTCATCATAAAATGACATGTGAAGTCCACTAATTCTTTTTCTTTCCCTCCTCCATTAATTTTAACACTTGTGTTGATCTTATAAATACGAGGATAAACAAAAATATAAAATAGAACTATATATCACATTTCTATTTATATAGATTTTAGATATATTTTATAAAAAAATATATAAACTCTCATAAAATAAAGTTTAAAAAGGGTAGTGAGAATTGACATGACTTGGCAGGCAACAGAAACAAAAAGACATTCTACTTTTACACGCCAGCCTCTGCTCTGTAACTCTCTCCAAAATTAGTGTACACTTTTTCCCTCTCCCATCTCTTCCAGAACACCTTCTTTGGCTTCTTTTCTTTCTAACTATTTCTACACAGTAACAAGTAAATAAATTATTATAAAATAAATCTTTTACTTTTATTTATTCGAGAGTAAATTACAAATTTGGTCCCCTCTTTTTCTCTTTCCATTACTTTATAATGTAGTCACACATGTATAGGTTTTAAACAATTCACGTAGAATAATTTGTCAAACATTATAAATATATATATCTTAAAATAAATATAAATCTTAAAAACAATTAATATAAAATCATCAATCAAACGTTATAAATGTAAATTATCATATTATCAATTCGCATAGTGAATCAAGAGTTTCTCGTGATAATTTCAAGGGTATTAAAGTAATTTTGCCTTTATTTATTGACATTATGAACATACGGTATTTTGGTTTTTTTGACGAGATTTTCCCTTCCTATTTGCACTTTTTTTTTATTTCTCTTTCTCTTTCTTCACCTAGATAACAATCCCACTTTTAATTTCTCTTTCTTCTCTCTATACTGCACGACCATTACAAATACAACCTATAATTACATATATACACTAAGGGGGTGTTTGTTTCTTTCTTTTGGAGAGATTTCAAGAGAATGAGAATTCAAATCCTACCAAATGATGTGTTTATTTTGCAATTATGAAGGAGGAATCAAAATGATGGGAATCCTTAAAATCCCATGAATGGGGGATTTAGAAATCCTCCCACCCCCTAGTATTTTGAAATCCCACATCTGTGGATTTGCTCCGGCTACCTCCGGCGACCCCTCCGGCTAACATTCCGGCGAACAACAAACCCTAGACTTCGTCTTTGTCTCCTTCTCCGGCGACCTTGGCCGTCTCCTTCTCCGTCAAACCTAGTCACAGAAACCCTATATCGCCCAAGTCAAATCGACGAACTTGAGCATGAATCCAACTTACATTGTTGATTGAAAGGAACGCAGCAAGATCCGCCGTCGCAGAGAAGGGCGACGTTCGCCGACGCAGAAACCCTAGATCTTCTTCGTCACAGAAACCCTAGATCCGTCGTCGCATAGAAGGGCGACGTTCGCAAACCCTAGTCCATTGAAACCGTAGCCGCCGCTTCATCTATCACATAAAACCCTAGCCGCCACTTCATCCCGTTCGGTGAAACCCTAGGTTCCCTTCAAACGACAGCAGGGTTCGAAGAAACCCTAGATCTGCTGTGGTTCTTCGTCTAATCGTCGCCACCGTCGTCTTCATCTGTCCCATTCGCAAACCCTAGCCGACACTTCGCAGAGAAGGTTGTCTTCGTCTAAACGACAGCAGATCTGGTGATTGGCGTTCGCAGAGAAGGCGGCGTTGAGGTGGTGGCCGGCGGTGAGGTGGTGACCGGCGGTTGATGGTGGTGTTGATAGGTTTATGTTGGTGTCTTGGATGAGGTGAACCAAACAAGAGATTGGGATTTTAAATCCCACCAAATGAATTCCCCCCAATTCCCATTCCCTTGTATAAATCCCAATCCCCCCAAAATCAAAGAATGAACCAAACGCCCCCTAAGTTATTAATAGTATTACAATATATTGTTTGTTGGTTTTTATAATATGGTGTTTTTTAAGAAAATTTAGATACAAATCATAATATAATTGTTTAAAACTATTTGTAATCTAGACAATGACGGACCCAAGATTAGGAATTGGTGGTGGCACTAATAGAAATGGGTGTTAGCATTGACTCGA
Organism: Pulicaria dysenterica; assembly: GCA_947179395.2. Classification (NCBI taxonomy): domain Eukaryota; kingdom Viridiplantae; phylum Streptophyta; class Magnoliopsida; order Asterales; family Asteraceae; genus Pulicaria; species Pulicaria dysenterica. The sequence continues at coordinate 70,581,795 of OX359288.1, read as the reverse complement.
AAAAATCAAAATTTACACTACGAAATTGTATACCGCCTCGAAAAAATCAAAATTTACACTATACGAAAAAAATTGGATGGTGTTCTGTGCCACCGCTGGCTATGCCTTTGGTCTGCCCCTAAATCTAGATTAAATAAGGATACCGTGAACGAAGGATTTTAGGTAATAATAACCAAAATAAGAAAATTTTATTTTAGTGAATGTTATAAACTATACTTTTATCCAAACATAAATATGACAAATTACTAAAAAAAAGTATTAGAAACAAAATTAACTAAATCAAGTGTAAGGCTATTAAAATTGGTGACATATTCTTTTTAAAAGATAGGATTCAAGTAAAAAAACTAACGTATAAATTTTTTTCATCCTACGCAATGCGTGGGGCAAATAATACCTTATTATAATCAAATTATAAATTCTAACCTAAGTCAAAATCCTCATTAAAAGACTCTAACCATCAAAGATATGAATCATTTGATAAAATAGCACAAACAAATGGACAAGACTTGTTCTTATTTGTTTTTTATTTTTAACCGAACAAATAAATAAACATGAACGAATAAACAAATAACTTTTTCAATTGGTTTGTGCTCGTGATTATTTATGTTCGTTTGATTTAGATAGTAATTAAATAAACAAGCAAGAGTAATGCAAACCTAACATTATATGTTAAATATTATCAAATCCATGTTGCAAATCCATCGATTTTTTAAATTAGGGTTAATTTAGTCGTAGTTAACGATTATAATAATGAATTAAATAGTAATAAATACTCATAAATGGTTAATTAAATAAGTAGATATGATTGAAATAAAAAAACAATTTTAGGGACCTAAATCGAAAATAGTTACAAGGTTAAAGGATAAAAAAAGAAAGATAAAATGGTTATTTATAAATATTTAACACATAACTAACGGAGTAAGAACACAAAATGAAAAAAAATATATATAAATACGATCATAGGATCAAATTCGTAATTTAGTTTTTTTCAATGGTACGTACTATAAACTATATAGATATCAAAAAATATATAAAACATATGTAAGAGTATAAAAGTCCTTAGTTATTGTGCATATATTGCTTTCAAATTATAACAATGCCCAAATGAAAGTAAACAATGGAGTTTATTTCTAACTTGGTGTTACTAAGTTACTAACATCTAACTTTACCGTTTAAAAAAAAAATATTAACTCGCTTGAAATATTAAATCAGTTTGATATATGATATGCCCAAATGAAAGTTACGTATCCATACAATGCTAAGCTTCTTATATTCATGTATTGGGTATTTGGGTCCCTCGTGTTTGAGAACAAAGACCATAATCGATCGGTAGATTGACGAGAGAAAATGTGGTTAGCATGCAACATATATCCACTATTGGTTTAAGTTTTCTATGGCTATCATTTAGGTGTCAGTTTTTGCTCAAGGCCAGGTTAAATAACACCATATATAAAGGTCAGAAACTGTAGTCTCTTAAAAAGTTTCTGGCCCGATCGATCACCTCGTGATGATTCCATTTGTAATGAGTTCTGTGAATATCTCATAATATTACTTAAAATAGAGGCTGGCGATTATAATATGGTGATGGACAGAAAGGTGATTGGCCTAAATTGTGGATGCAATGCACCTAGAAGATGAGGAAGAATTAATGTCAGATTGGAAATAAACAATTGTTGTAATTTTAGTACTAACATCATCTGCATGGCTTTTTCTTTGGGTTTGTCACACCATCTTCCCCTTTACTTCCCTATCATACCCCACTTTTTAAGAGAGAGAAAGATATAAAGAGATCAAGGACCGAAGAGAGGAAAGACCGATGATGTTAGTAGACTTAATGGATTAGATCCGTTAGGGTTGGGGGGGACCAGTTAGTACGGGTGTTCCTAGGCTGCGCGATGGAGCCGATGGATACCTAGGAGGTGACCCGAAAGCCATACGCATTGGGCATGGGAAGGGGTTAGTATGAGTGTTCTTAGGTTACCCGATGGAGTCGATGGTTACCTAGTGGGTGGCCCTGAAGGCCATATGGATGGTCTAAAACATTAAAAACCTTGCTATAGTGAAGATGAGTGTGGAACAATATAATTTTGTGTTCTTCACCTCCAAATTATGAGATTGATGTGTTGTTTGTTTTCGAAAACATAAATGGCTTATGTCTTATTTCATGTCTTCATAAGAAGATGTGGTTCGGAATTTCTTAAGCTAAGAATTTTTGGCGGCTCAATAATTAATAATTCTTTAATGGTTCATTATAATAATTCATTAGTTGCTTATTAATGACGCATTTAACGGGGGATATTATGGGAAAATCAAGCATCACAAATTAATGAAGGCTCACCCAGACGCAATCCACGGTTGGGTAATGATATAAATAACCAAAATACCTGTACTGAGTCATTAATAAGGTAACAAACCGTTCTTAAGCTGTTGTTACGGTTCTCCTATGAAAAACAATTATCTATTTAACTTTTTCCCTAACACATATATATTAATTTTATCTTGTGAAATCTATGTAAAAAGGGTCTCAGAACCCTTGCTTTGTGGTGGGATAGAATGTTTGATGATTTTTAGTTTATATTATTTACTTCAATTTTTTATTCTAAAGTCTAAGCTAAACTTTAGAAATTATTAATCAATAAGTCTTATAATTTTAACTTTAACTTCTATCACTGATTTTAATTTATAACTATGCTATTGTTTTATAAAAGGACACAAAAAGTAACTAATTATTTAACTTTCTAAAAATCAATATAAAATCTTTAATTTTTTATATATATAGTCTTATAAGATCATATCTTTAAAAGTAATAGTTATAACGGTAAATTAAAAATCAAAGTTTTAAAGGTTACATTCTTAACGACTGGCTTAGAATATGTCAATTTTTTTATAATAGTAATATTATTAAAGCACATAGTAAAATTAGAAAAATAAAACATAATGATCTAAAGGAAAAAAAAGAAATGATGTTAGTATTTAATAAATACGAACTCGGAGCATTTACTCGTATGAATTAACATGGTACATTGTAGAGATGGGTTTTTAGGACCGACCGGACCGGTCCAAGAAAGACCGCCCGAACCAAACCGGTCCAAGACCGAAAATGACGTAAGCGGTCCGAACCGGTCCATAACCGGTCCAAAACGGTCCAAGAACCGGTCCGGACCGAACCGGTCCAAACTCGGTCCAAACCGGTCCAAGCCCAACGGTCCAATTTCAATTTCTAACGGCTAGTTTTTCGGTCCAGACCGGTCCGAACCGGTCCCAACGGCTAGTTTCTGATTTTTTTTTTTTTTCAATTCCTCCTATAAATACCCCCATTTGGTTGCCATTTTTTTAAATTAACAAGTCACTTTTTTTTAAACAAAAAAACGAACCGAAAACTGGAAAATTTTAAACCGAAACTAAAAAAAACCCGGAAATGTCTAAACCGAACCGGAAAATACCCGAACGAAAAACGGACCGGTCCAGGACCGAAGTCGGACCGGTCCGGACTTGGACCGGTCCGGAAGTGGTCTAGGACCGCCCGAAGACTGAATTTATCGAAATGGTCTTACGCGAAGACCGGTCCGCCGAGGACCGGACCGGCCCAGGACCGACTAGATCCGGACCGGACCGGCCCAGGACCGACTAGGTCCGGACCGGACCGGACCGGCTGTGGTCCAGGACCGGTCCAGCCCATGTCTAGTACATTGGTCATTGCAATATGGAAAAAGGAAAGGGTTGGGCTGATGGGCTAATCTCAATTAATTTGTTCAAAGGCCTTAATTTTTTTTAAATAATATATAGTATTCGTTTTTAGATTTTTTTAATAGCTAATCATAATATTAAATTCTACACATTTTATTTCTATTAGAGGAGTACAACCTGCGACAGTACAACCTTAAGGTTAAAAGTATCACATAAATAAATTAGATTTAGTTTTACTTCGATGATATAAAAAGCGCATTTATACATGAGAGGTAGCACAAATAATTACCAAATTTGCACCTATAAGGAACATGAATTTGTATTGTCCGACATTTTTTAAACCAATACTTTATGTAAAACATCCGACATTCAAATAGATTCAAAACATACGATGTATAATACATAATAATATCAGACTTCACGATAAAACATTTCTTAAAACATGAGTGCGGAAACATTGTCGTCACACCGGAGACTTCCCATTGTCCTTACCTGATGTACCTGAAAAAAAAATATAACGGGTAAACATATAGCTTAGTGAGCAACATAATATTTACACCTTGTAATGGATAGCATATACCGCATGTATAATACCATATAATCACATACGGTCCATCTAAAGTCTAAACCCTATCACATATGGTCCATTTGAGTATTTGACCCTTGATGCCATTTGCATCTTAGTTAGTTAAAACCAACTATTGGCCGAAGTCCTCTCATCCAGATCCGTGAAGCCATGAGCTATCCGGATCTCAAGAAACACTTTCAAGTTATCACGACACGCGTTACAACCTCAACAATTTACTTGCCACCTCCAGATTGTCAAGTCGATCTTAACCCCCGTTTGGCCATACATCACATAACATGTATATCACATAACATCATAATAATCCATTAAACCATAAATTTACATAACATATACTTACAATATATACATATAAAGTTATAATGAGTAAAATGATGTTAACTCAGCTGACAGCAGTAGTCTCAGAAATATATTAGGCTATCAGAATAATTATCCGGAATATCCTCGCATATACCGCAAACATCATACAACAAAATGTTGACACATATATTTCATCCATAAGTCTAACTATATAAAACATTATCTACAAATACCATACTAACTTAAATATCGTTAAAACGAAGATTTAAGGTGGCGTTTGGTTTGCTGAAAGTTTAAAAAGGTATTGGAATTTGTGAAGGAATTGAAATCTGTCAGGAATTTGAATTTGAATCTGTAATTTGTTTGGATGTCAGGAAATGGAGTTGGAATCGAATTTCATATTATATTTGTTTCACAAACAATATAGATGAATTTGATTTAAGTAGTGTAAAATAACATATTTGCCCTTCTTCTTACGAGATCAATTTCAATAAGCAGATACAAAAAAATTAAACCCACGCACAAAAAACTAATGCAATATCTCATATATGAACCCACAAACCAGCGACGGGAAGAGTGAGAGAGAGAGAGAGCGAGAGAGAGAGAGAGAGAGAGAGAACTTACCTACGGAGGAAGCCGGTGGTGGTTAAGGAAGTTGGAGGCGGTTGCAGAAGGCGGAGGCGGCGATAGAGGAATCTCGACGGTAAACGATGGCGACGCAGTAACTGTTAGATTATGTGCAAAGATAGATAACACGTGTCATCGTGTCCAATACTATGTGACACTAAAGGATCACACTGCTACACACCCGTTTAGAACCTTTTGGATTTTACCAAGTTGTGTGTAAGAATAATTAATTAGTTAATTAATTATTGAGAAAGAAAAATAATAATAGTTTTTTATTATTTTAAAGGAGGAATTAATATTTAAGTTTAAATATTAATATGGCCAATTAATTAATAGTTATTAATTAATTAGAAAGGTCAAATGTATTTTATGCATTTAAGTGATAGTTTAATTAAAGTTGAGCTTTAATTAAACGAGCTTGGGCCTTAATAAGGTTTATAATATAAATAGCCTTTAAGGTTTAAGGAATCATATAAGATAATCACTTTTTGCAAGATAGAAACCCTAGCCTCTCTTTCTCTCCTCTCTTGCGTCGAACTCAACAAGAACCCCGGGGGTTCTCGGTTTTTTGCGATCGACGACACACACACACGCAAGCCTCGCGTGTTCGAGTTTGGTGATATCCTCAGGCGGACTAACAACCAGTTTGAGGTGGTGCGGTAGCGGTGTTCTACCTTTAGCTATCTAGATTGAGGTTTCAAGATTACTGCTGAAAGGTATAACTTTTATTCCCTACTAGTTATTAGATTCTGTACGAGTTAGATGAGATCACCAGAGGGGGTTTTGTTTTATTCCGCTGTGCATGTTATGATATGTTTTAATACCCTACAAAACCCTTCAGTGGTATCAGAGCCACTTCTAACCTCGTAGGGAACTGGTTAGGTTTCTTTTATCATGATGAATAGATTTATTTTTTTAATCAAAGTTTTAATCTTTTGATTTATCCAAGTGTTTTTGAAAATCAAGTTTAGATTTTTAAATTGGATAATGATAGGTTTTGATAAAAAAAGGTTTAAAGGTTTAATTTTTTTATTGTTATTGTTTGCGATTTGCTGATTGGCGGCCTTAAGGCCACCGTAATCGGCGGCGGCTCACGACGGGACACCACCACCGACTGGCTGTCGGCGTCGACTGCACTCTTCGCTGCCACCAGCAGCAGCGGCGGCAGGGTGGTGGTCGGCGGCCAGGTTTTCATCGAACGGCGGCATAGCAAGGGGCGGCCCAGCGGCGGCTGCACCTGCGGCCCAATCGGCCCAGTCATGTGCTCGGTCCATCGAACTTTTAACGACCCAGTTTTAAGGCCCAAAGGTATTTTAGGTTTAGTTTTGGGCAACACCAAACAAGATTAAATCTAAAAGGTTTCTATAAGTTTTTTAAAAAAAAAACCTTATGGTTAGAATATTTAATTTTAATCATGATTATTTTATAATAATCAAGTATTGGTTAAAATTTATTATTTTAGTATTTTTAAATCGCATAACAATAGTTAATGACAATTATTGAACCAGGTGATATTAACAGATAGTTAAAATAAAGTTAATTCATCAGGATGTTGTAACGCCACATCTAACGAGCTTAAAATTAGAGGTAATTTAAACTTTTTAACTACTATTATCAAAAGTGTGCAGCGGAAATAAACGCCATTTACAAAAGCAACGTTAACTGACTCGGTTGTTTAATTACATCAAAAGAATTAACCAAGTTCAGAAACTACAATCGTTACCTACTAATACCGACCATTGGATCCATATTTACAACAAACGTGTTCCCCAAAAGATATTTACAACAAAAACTACCAACAGTACCCGCCTCATTAGGCCTCTAGCATCAACCTGCGAAAAAGGGAAATCTTGCACCGTTAGCTATAACTAGCTAGTGAGCACCAATTACACATAAGCACCAATAAACAGGCTATCACGTATAAGAACAACACACAGGGCTATCCTATCATCTTGCGGTGCGTCAATCATGTCAGCAGGAGTCGTGTCTCACAGGGTAGCTAGCCCCGCTCAACAACCCAAGCCGGGGAATCAGCCATAACCAATTGCACCAGTGGGGGAGCGAAAAGCAATCCACATGGTACACTCTGTCTATCATGCTGGTTCTAGCCTAAGCAAAGAACCCAATTCCATAAAGGAACGGCGGCCTGCGGAGCCATACCCAAGCGTATACTCCTGAGTACCGTTAGTTCCCCAATTCATAGCCCCTAAGGACCCTGGGAACCCAGCCATATATTATCACCCATCTACCTGACTGACCTCAGTTGTTCACCCGTCAGTGTCTGGACAGAATTTCATAAACAAATAGCTGATCCAATTAGGATTCAGTTCATGCGCGCATATAATCACAGCAAATATCTTTCATACTGGTAATTAAGCATGCCAATATAACTCTATCATAGCATACCTCGTGTCCCACATATCAATACACCAATCACGTGTCAACATGTACAACAGATAACTTACCTACTGAGACTCATGGGAAACCGGTACTCACCTCGAGATTACAGGAGGCAGAAATGAAATCGGGAATCCCAGGAATCCCCAGAGTCGTCCGAAACACCTAACACATTAGGTTCAGGCTTAAACACCAATCAACGACAATCAACGAGACTTAAAACACAAGACTGCAAAGTTCTCAACACAAAAACACAGCTTCCGATCGCAAGGCATAGCCATGCGGTAGCAAGGGTCATCTTAACCCCCCCTGCGATCGCAATGGATATCCATGCGATCGCATGGGTCCTACCCAAACCACCCAGCTTATGATCGCATGGCTTAACCATACGACCGCAAGGGTGGTATCATGTGGGCTTACGATCGCAAGTTATGTACCTACGACCGCAAGTTATGTTTCCTTCGTCCTTAGACGGTAATTCATGACAACAACCCCTTACGATCGCAAGACCCTTGCTTGCGACCGCAAGGACACCACAAACCTTCTTGCGACCGCAAAGCCTTTCCCTTGCGATCGCAAGGACCACAGTTACAGTATGTTCTTGCTCTGTTCGAACACAGGCGCTGTTTTACGTGTTTTTGACACAAAATCCAACTTGAATCCATATTCAAGTGTTTATACAACATTTATAACATACATAAACACCTATTACATGAAGCCTTGCTCCAAAACAATCTCAATCCACCATTTAAATCGTTAATTTGACACCACACACATAAACACACCAAGAACTAGGATTTTGGACAAATACTTACAATTACAAGAGGAAAGATCAGCTATAGAAGCTCTGGACCAACTACAAGAATGCAAACAACTTGTATCTTGCTTGATTTCTTCCAAAATCTCCAAGTGTGTGTGTTCTAGCGTGTACGTATGTATGTGTATGTGTGGTGTGTTTGAAAGTGTTAACAGGGGATAAGTGAGGCCTTAGGCCGACTTAAGGTCTAATACCCCTCACATGTATTTGTTGGATTATATGCAGAGATAATTAATAGGTACATTGTATCCAATGTTATAAGAGACTAAAGGGTCACACTGTTACAAACCCAAATAAGAACAGTTGGAATTTACCATAATCTGTGTAGAAATAATTAATCAGTTGGATTAATTATTAGAGAGTAAAGTAAATAATTAATCAGTCGAATTAATTATCAGAAAGAAAATAAATAATAAATAGTTATTTATTATTTAAGGAGAAATTAAATATTAAGGATAATATTTAATGGACCAGTTAATTAATAGTTAATTAATTAACTAGTAAAGTCCAGGGGTCAAACTGAGAAGAATGGAATTTCAATTAAAGACATGAGCTTTAATTGAACGGGCTTGAGTTTTTTAGTAAGGTTTATAAATAACCTTTTAAGCCTTAAGGATTAAGAATTAAGCATTCTAAAAAACCCTAGCCACCACCTCACTCTCTCTCGTCGACCTCTCTCTCACTCGGCTTTTCTCTCTCTCGTCGAAGCTCAAGAACAACACCCAAGGGTGTTTCGGCTTTTGGAGGTCGACGCACATATACATATATACTCAAGATTTTGAGTATTGTTGATCGGGTAAATCCAGGAGCGGTCTAGCAGCCAGTTCATTGGAGGTGCAGTAGTGGTGGACTGTCTTTAGCAATCCCAGGATCAAAGCAGGTAAAATTCTAAACCTTTATTGTAGATGATTGAGAAACTGAAATAGATCATTAGTTTAAAGATCCTAACCTTTTTTGGGGTTTAGAGGGTTGTGTTCAATTCAGTTTCGCTTTTAGGATTGAACCAGTAGAATCAAACCCATGACTTGACTAGTTTGTGTCATATAGTGGTTTGGTCAGATCAAAACCCTTCAGTGGTATCAGAGCCTCGGCTCTATTATCTTTTAGTTTCTAGTTTTATCTGTTTTAGGATTAAGGTTTTGTTCTTGATATCATTCTTGTTCTTGATATTTTCGAAAATCAAGAAAGGTAATTTTCGAAAATCAAGAAAGGTAACAAAACAGTTTGTTTTTGTTATCAGGTTTAATCCTATTAATCAGAAAGTTTAAACAGTTAGTCTAACAGTTAGAAGGATTATGATTTTTGGATAAGGACAAGTTAGAATTAAGAAAAATTAAACAGTTTGTTTTAATTAATAGAACCTAGCTAATCCAGTTTATTGATTCGTTTTAGGTTGTATGATCTTCTACTTCATCTTGTTCTTCTCCTCATGAAAATCGAAAACCTAAGGGTATAAAAACAAGTTTCTGTTTTTTATCCAGATAATAAAAGGTTTAATTTTAAACCAGATAAGTTTAAACAAGATTTATGTTTAAACGGTTAAAAAGATAAACCTTTTATCTAGAACTTGATCTTAACCAGAAATTTGAACTTTTTTGTTTAAAAGGTTAATATCTAGTTTTAGGATAATTAATTATTAATAAGAACAAGTTTTGTTAATATTAATAATTAAAGTTATGATTTTTGAATAAATCCCACTTTTGATCAAGATATTAAAACTAGTTAAGTTTTAATGGATTAAAAGGATTAGGTTTTAAGATTTTCTTTTTTAAGTTATTTGTTTTAATCTGAAAAGGGGAGACCGACGCCACCACCAAAGACTGCGGCAGTCGACGTCGGCGACATCGGCGTCGTGTTGTCGGAGGTGGTCGGCAGTCGTCGAACGGCAGCAGGTCGGCGGCAGGCCACGGCGACGAGCTAGGTAGCTTCGGCCCAGGTAGTAGCTCGGCCTGGATGGGGTCTCGGCCCAGGTGTGGTCACGGCCCAGGAAGGGCTTCGGCCCAGGCGGTCCTCGGTCCAGAAGGGCTACGGCCCAGGGGATTTGGACCAGAGGCTCTCAGCCCAAGTAGTTTGGTCCAAGGGGTTTCGGCCCAGGAAGGTTTCCGGCCCAAAGGGGCTCTCGGCCTGTGTGGTGCTTGGAACGAGTGTTTTTTGTCCAAATTAATTTTTCCGGTTAGATACAACGTTGTTAATTTTAAGTATTAAAATTAATAAGAGTTTATATAAACTAGTATTATATGTATTTTAATTAAGTTTAGTTAAAATATATATATATATATATATATATATATATATATATATATATATATACATATTTTTGGATGATTATTTATTACGACTAGTTTTAGTCGTTTTAAATAAACTCTAAAGGGGTAGGTTTATATAAAAGAATGGAGAAACAAACAAGATGATATTTAAATGACCAAATTTTGTCGTGTTACATTTTTGGCAAAACTAGTAAAAACCCGACATAGGATTTCATTCAAGTTTTCGAATAAAATCAAGTTTTCAAAGTTTGTTGAAAAACTGTTTTAGGTCAAGTAAATTTAAATTCCTTAGAAAATCATAATTCTCATTTTGGTTGATAGTTATTAATCAAAAGGTAAATGAGAATGGTTCAACGAATCAGGTTATGCTTTATCGCATAGTTTATTTTTATATATTCCTTTAACTGCGTGGTTGAAATATATATGTTGCGTGGTTGTGATATATAGCTATAGTTTTGCCGACTTAGGACTAGCTTTTCTTTTCTTTTTGATTTTTGATTTTGGGAAGGCCTGTGTGCCAATTACAATCCCATTCTGAATGTAATTTTGTACTGGTTCGGGGAGGCCTGCGTGCCACTTACAACCCCATACACTATTGTATTTGTAATAGATTAGTTGTAGTTTTATCCCTTTACCAAAACGGAATTCAAGAAGGTGTTCAAGGTGATGGCTTGCACGAAGCTCGGGTACTTCGGAGGAGGTGTCAAAGCAAGTGGGAGCGATTCATCATGAAGGCGAATCCAAGTCCGTTTATCCTTAGGATTGACCTTAGGATTAGTTGGCAAAATATATGGTTTTATCTGCTTATTATTATCTACGTGGTTGTGCTTTTATTGTCTGCTTATTCATATATGTATGGGATATGTGTATGTGATGCTAAATAAAAAAGGGGTTTAATAACAGGTTGTTATTAAACAGAGAAAAACCATGCTTTAAGATAAACTAGAATACGACTTCAGTTTGTTAGTCGTATTAATTAAATTTTTATAAATTTAAAGTTTTGTCAAGATTATAAGTTTGGAACTTATAAAGTCGTTTTGTGCACCTAGTGAAGGTACACATGTAAATCGTATTTTTAAAACAGTTAGTTTTAAAATGGTTTTTCAAAAACTGGAAAATTAAATTTTTCATTAAACTTAATTATAAAACCCAAGGAAAATCATAGATCAGTGTGCTACCCACCTAATGGTACACATTTGTTGTTAAACGGTACTCGGGTGTCGGAAGTGCTCAAACCTTGGGCATCCGGGTTCAAACCATCGCGGGAAAGGGTATGAAAGATTCTGCGATAATCGGGAGTCCCGACCATAATTCATACTGTCTTAGGTGGTGCGATCTATTTTGGTGATAATCGGGAGTCCCGGCCCAAAAAGCACTAGAGTAGAGTTAAACATACTAGACTGGGTCTAAGTGCTCTACGAGGTTCTAGGAGTCGTATCAGCTAGGTACGATTGGTACAGGGTGTTACCTACCAGAAATAACATGACTTGGTGGTAAGTGACCAAACATTGCGTCAAGTATGTGAAATATGGGTCCTAGGTTTAATATATATTGTTTATGGGTTTATTATATATGTTGGAAAGTTTATTTGCAATTACTAATTAAACCGGGTTTTAATTTGTAGATGGCAACCAACGTTACCAGTACTAATAATCTCTCTCTCCGCTCTATCCTTGAGAAGGATAAGCTCACCGGGTCAAACTTTCTCATATGGGAGAGAAATCTCCGGATCGTGCTAAGGCACGAGAGAAAGTGGCACATCCTAGAACAACCTCTAGGAAATCCCCCTGCCAACAATGCCAGGGTAGAAGTCAGGGAGGATTTTCAGAAGCGCTCCAATGACGCTTTGGATGTTAGTTGCCTCATGCTTGCAATGATGAGTCCGGAGTTGCAATCAAGCATGATGGAGACTCTTGCCTATGACATGATCCGCCAGCTGAGGGACATGTTTCAGGAGCAAGCCCGCACAGAGCGTTATGATGCCACTAGGGCATTCAACTCGTGCAAGATGGCTAAGGGGACTTCGGTCAGTGACCACGTCATGAAAATGAAAGGGTACATGGACAACCTAGAGAGACTTGGGCACCCAGTACCGTTGCAGCTAGCAACGGACACGATACTCAATTCATTGTCGGATGACTATAAGCCTTTTATAGTCAACTACAACATGAACAACATGGAGAAATCCGTGGCGGAGCTGCATTCGATGCTTAAAACCGCAGAGTAGAGTATCGGGACCAAGTCTAAGGACATTCTCATGGTGGGAAATGGTGGACACAAGAAGAGGAAGGGGCGCAACGGAAAGGGAAAGGGCAAGGCCCAACCCATCCAGAATGCACCCAGGGCTAGTAACACCAACAAGGGCAAGAAGCCGAAGTCAAACAAAGCAAGAACCGAGAATCGGTGCTTCAAGTGCGGCGAAACCGGACATTGGAAAAGAGATTGTCTGAAGGGTCACGAGGCAGGAGGCAAGTCTGGCTCCTCAGGTATCGTGTGATCAGCTTCTTTGTCACTTTCCACTTGTAAAGTTTTTACGAGTAGTCTAACATCTTGCAATCGTTTATTGCAGGAGGTGATGGAAAGTGAAGCGGCCCAGCATTTTGAGATCCCATGTGCAGCTACGGATATTTTAATATTTCACGTTTTTTTAGCTATTAAACTTGTTTAAATTTTTGGTTTTGATTATCTTGGTTTGTTTAAAACTCTTGGTTTGACATTATGTTTTAAATGTTTGAAAGTTTGAATTATATCCGTGCACGTGTGTTTTTTTATATGAATCAAGTTAGTCCAGTTATGACTAAATGATACCAATAAGTCAAGTCTTGACTTAATTGGTGATTCATAGTGATCTTATGCAGAAACTTGTTGTAGTTACATAAATGCTAGTTCCAATATATATAAATACTTAAATAAACAAGCTTTGTTTATGAAATTAGATAGTTTTTCTAATTTACAAGTATTTAAGGATTTTATAAAAAGTGAATGTTCAAAGTCTTGAACATGGGGAAATAATAGTTATTATTTCCAGGTAAAGTAGTTTTTGAATAAAACATTTGAGAAAGTATAAAAGTGATTATGATAGTTATTATGATCAAGGGTGTTTTATACTAAATGTTTTAAGAAAACAAATTTAAAATACCTTTACAAGTGTTTTATACTTCTAATCATGGTAAGTTTAATGAAACCACTTTCCGTAATTGGAAAGATGGATATATGGGAGATCCAAGTTTTTTGTTTCATAAAACAATTAAATTTCTTACAAAAACTAAGTTTAAAACAAGTGTTTATAACACAGGTTTTAGGCATACTAGTCAAGGATTGACTAAGTCTAAAAGGATGTTTTAAGGTAATGCATTTTTTTCATAAAAGATAGAAGGAGCACCTGACTAGTGTATTTATCAAAGTTATAAAGGTTGTTTAAACTAGTATGATAAATACAAGAATAAACTTTTAAAGTATATAATTATCGTATTATTTTAGAAGTTATCTAAAATAGTAGGGGTGCGTTTGGTACAGAGAAATGGAATTAGTCTAGAGAATGAGAATTGAATCTCCTGTTTGGTAACACAGAGATTTTAGCAGAGAAAATATTACAAAGAATCATTTATCTCGTTTGGTAGCACCGAGATTTCAAGAACAACATTCTAAAAACAAAAAAGAAAGATAAACATTAAAATAAAGATGAAAATAAACAGAGACCTCGATTGCCAGTTATATAGGCAACGATTATGGTCTATAGACTTCCTCTTGAGCCATTTATGGGGTTATTAACATAAAATATTCAAGAATTAGCATACCTCAGAAGCAGAAACATGAAAATAAATAGACCTCGATTGCCGGATGTCGTCGATGGATCCGCCGGAGTTCGTCGCCGCTGGAATTGATGGAGCCGCCGGAGGTCTTCACCGCTGGAGACGTTAGAGCTGCCGGAGGTCGTCGCCGTTGGAATCGCTAAGTCACCGGTGCTGCCGTGAAGGAGGTGCTAAAGAAGAAGGCGATGGGTTGGAGGAGATGTGTCGTGATTTTTTTTTTCACCAGAGAATTGATATAGTAATTCCCCCCATTTCTCCTCTTGTTGCAGAGAAACCAAAACAGAGAAAAGGAATTGAAATATTTCTCCTTTCCTTATTCTCATAGGTAACCAAATAGGGTATTTCCTTTCCATTTCCATTTCCCTACCCCCATTTCCCCTACCAAACACACCCTAGGTTCTTGAAAAAGGACTAATCCGAGGAACACGTGACTTATTGAGAGGTACTCAATAAAGGTGTCATTGCAGGATTTTAAGTCAAGCTACGACTTAAATAAAATTATATACGTTTTAAAGGTTCCGTGAGTCAGAATAATTTAATATTGTTGGTTGGTTAACGTTTGAAATGATAAAATAGGATGTTATTTAATATCATTAAGTAATGAAATTAGATAAGTGTTGGTATACATTGGGAATCTAGTTTCAAGTCTTTTACAAGTAGGTGTAAAAGGGATTTATCATTTCAAAAGGACATAAATCTAGTAAGATTTAATACATCTACGAATGTAATTAAAGTTTT
The DNA here is from genome assembly GCA_947179395.2 of Pulicaria dysenterica. Lineage (NCBI taxonomy): Eukaryota > Viridiplantae > Streptophyta > Magnoliopsida > Asterales > Asteraceae > Pulicaria > Pulicaria dysenterica. The sequence continues at coordinate 70,566,564 of OX359288.1, read as the reverse complement.
AACTACAAGGGTATTATTTCATAAACTCGGAAACTTTGGAGTTATTTCCAGTTCTCCAAGTTTAAGGAATTTATAAAATAAGTAAGTCTAGAATTGTTCCTAGGTTGCAAGAACGATTTCTAGCAAAACCAAGAAGGAGTACTTCAAGGTACTAGTCTTGAGTTTTTAGGTTTATAGTCATATTATTTTCTTTGTAATCCGTGATAAGTTACAATGTAAAATAATAAGTAATTCAGCTGAACGCCGTGAATCGAGTCAATGAAATGGTAGAAATTATGCATCTTTATTCCAGGGTGGAATATGGAAGGGTGCAGAAATGAGTTTCATTGTTCTTCACCATTTTGTATGTTTTGGTTCATCCAGGAATAAACTTGATTTATTCAAAACACTATCCATGACTACTTATCTTGGTGGGAACCTTGATAGAGTTATAAAGTCATCGTAATTTTGGGGGATATTTGAAGGTATATCGAATATAGCTGCAAAAGGTTTTTGCGGACCAAAATTGACGGATATTCGTTAGGGTTATGAATATTGGATTGACCCACCGTGAAAAATACTTCGTGGATTCGTGTCAAAATTATTTATCACATAGGTTATCCTTAAACCTGAGGTATTTGGTTTGGGATGCGGTGACTATTCTCTCCTTAGTGTGTTCTAACGCCACGCCGTAACAGGGTGGTCATAAGGGGCGTATCTAGATTCAGTGGGAGCCATATTGCCAAATGCAAATATGCAAGATGGTATTTGCACCTCCTTTTTAGGAGAGATATTTCTGGGCCCCTTGACTTATTAGAGAAACTGGTAAGTGCACGGCCGTGCCCAAACGAACTGATCTGTTCTTTGTCGTTTATCACACAGTTTTGAAATCAAGTATGTCATGAACATAATTCTTGAGATTTTGAGTTGACACACTCCATGCTCATGCTCAAAATTGAAATATCGCGCTGCAAGGGACAAACCTATAATAAACGCACCCATTCATAAACAGGTAGTTTATGATAGTTGTTTCATGAACAGTTAGTTCATGATAGCTTGCTCAAAAACAGTTGTTTTGTGAGAATTTACATTATCACAAGTTTTCTTTGGGGTATAAGAGTTCTTATGACCTGGTTATCCTAAGTGTCTGGCTAGGGACCTCCTTAGGCCAACAATGTACAGTAACTATTACTTATCTTGCACAGGTGGGAGTCTGTTGGATTATGTGCAGAGATAATTAATAGGTACATTGTATCCAATGTTATAAGAGACTAAAGGGTCACACTGCTACACACCCAAATAAGAACAGTTGGAATTTACCATAATTCTGTGTAGAAATAATTAATCAGTTGGATTAATTATTAGAGAGAATAATTAATCAGTCGAATTAATTATTAGAAAGGAAATAAATAATAAATAGTTATTTATTATTTAAGAAGAAATTAAATATTAAGAATAATATTTAACAGACCAGTTAATTAATAGTTAATTAATTAACTAGTAAAGTCCAATGGTCAAAGTGAGAAGAATGAAACTTCAATTAAAGACATGGGCTTTAATTGAACGGACTTGGGGTTTTTAGTAAGGTTTATAAATAACCTTTTAAGCCTTAAGGATTAAGAATTAAGCATTCTAAAAAACCCTAGCCACCACCTTACTCTCTCTCGTCGACCTCTCTCTCTCGGCTTTTCTCTCTCTCGTCGAAGCTCAAGAACAACACCCAAGGGTGTTTCGGCTTTTGGAGGTCGACGCACACATACATACATACTCAAGATTTCGAGTATTGTTGATCGGGTAAATCCAGGAGCGGTCTAGCAGCCAGTTCATTGGAGGTGCAGTAGTGGTGGACTGTCTTTAGCAATCCCAGGATTAAAGCAGGTAAAGTTCTAAACCTTTATTGTAGATGATTGAGAAACTGAAATAGATCATTAGTTTAAAAATCCTAACCCTTTTTGGGGTTTAGAGGGGTGTGTTCAATTCAGTTCCGCTTTTAGGATTGAACAAGTAGAATCAAACCCAGGACTCGACCAGTTTGTGTCATATAGTGGTTTGGTCAGATCAAAACCCTTCAGTATTTTGTTCTCTTTTTCAAATTAAAACACAACTTAGGTTTATCCGTTTCAACTAACGAAGATATTTTCGGAACCATTATCTAAAACCGTTCGACTATTTATCTACTTGGTCAACTTATGACACTTTTTATATTACCACATTTTTATCCACAATTAACATCAATTAACACCATTTCACGTTTAAAACATTAATCAACACATAAAGCGCCATTTAACAACAATTATACTACAGTTAACAACAAAACACCAATTAAAGTCAACGTACAATTGTTAAATCTACATGTACAACAGTTTACAACTAGGCCCCATTTCGGGGTATTACAGATGTGATAATTAGAGATCAATTGTTTGTATGCATTAATTTAATACATGTTTGGGATGCCATAGCCGAGCCCTAGACCTTGTGGATTGGTTTTATTTTTTCTGCACTTGTGGTTGGGATTGGTTTTTCTATTCTATGGTGTGGGGAGGCCTGCGTGCCACTTACAACCCCTATTCCTTTTGTAAAAGTACTAGATTAGCGGGCCTGCGCACCTTTGATTACCTTGTAATTTTTTATTTTTCTAGTTTTTAGTTTTAAATAGAATAGTATAGAATAGACTTGAAGCTGATTCAGAGGAGCAAGGAGCAAGGAGCAAGGAGCAAAGAGCAGGATTGGATGCAGGAGCCATGTGTGTTGTTTTCCACTTAGGTTTTGGACCGTCGTGTTTTTTCGTGTGGCTCACGAAACCGACATTAGTTGAGGGCAAGGCTAAGGCATAGTTTGTTTGTGGTTGTTTTATTTCTTTACATATTATATATATGCATGGTTGTGATTCTCACGATGAAATAAAACAAGGGTTTTAATAATAGATAATTATTAAACAGTTGTTTTAAAGAAAACTGGCAAACAATTTTTCTCGTCAAAAACTTTTGAAATCCTTTTTAGAAAAATCTTAGATCAGTGTGCTACCCACCTAATGGTATACATTTCCTGTTAAACGGTACTCGGGTGTCGGAAGTGACTAAACCTTGGGCATTCGGGTTCAAACCATTGCGGGGGAGGGTGTGAAAGACTCTGTGATAATCGGGAGTCCCGGCCCAAAATACACTAGAGGGACTAAAACATGCACGGTTCTTGTAGCCGATGTTCCACGGATCTAGGAGTCATGTCCAGGTAGGATACGATTGGTATAGATTTACCTACCAGAAATAGCATTGTCCCAGTGGGAAGTGCCCAAACCTTGCATCAGGAAATGTGAAATATGGATCCTAGTCTAATAATTTATTTTTAAAAGGGTAATAATTATTAGAAGATATAATCATGTTACTGAATCGGTTTTATCTTTTTTTTTCTGTAGATGTCTATTTTATCTGTTATTCCGTTTTATTCACCTAAGGAATCTCTAAGCCTCATCGTCGGCAAGTGGAAGCTTTCAGGTCCAAACTTTACTGTTTGGAAGATGCATCTAAAGAATGTTTTAGATGCACAAGGAAAGCTACACATCCTAGAGACATTGCATCCAGAACGACCAGGGGTAGATGCCCAGGATAGTGAGTATGATGCTTATTATCAGTATCTGGCTGACGAATGCGATGTTATGTCGATTCTCGTTCTCACAGCTTCGTCCAAGTTTACGGATGATCTCCGGGAGAAGTCATCTTTTGAGGTCGTTCAGGGACTGGAGCGTAAGTTCAAGTACAGTGAACGAATATGTCGTATCTTGCTGATGAAGGAAATTCTTTCAGCGAAAATGAAAGAAAACCAACCGATTAACGATCATCTCATTAACATGAGAAGGCTCTTGGATTGCTATGAAAGTTTTGGGTCAAAATCAAAACCACATGAGTTAGTTATGCTCTTGTTTGGTTCTTTGTTGGACTATTACCAGAGAAGGGTAATGTACGTCCTCGGTCTTAAAATGACCGTCGCGGAGCTGCACGAGATCCTTATGTGCATCAGCGAAGAGTTGAATCCAAAGCAACTAGAGTCAACAGTTGTGGATCGTATGCAGGAAGATGACTGGTTGGAAGAGCTTGGAGAAATTTGTTGCCCAGACTGTGGCAGCAAGGATTCATGCGAGCACTCATTCGACATAGATTAGCTGGACATTGGTTCGCCCAATGACTCAGGTATCTTTATGATAGATTGTCTTATTACTTCTTATGAATAATGGGTATTGGATACCGGATGTGGTCATCACATATGCAATCACCTGCAGGGATTCAAGAGAAGTAGGAAGCTAAGACAAGGAGATATGGACGTGCGGGTAGGCGAAGGCTCCATGGTTGGTGTTGAAGCTGTAGAAACATATTGTCTTAGTTTCCCTTCGGGCATGGTCTTAGAACTAGAACCTTGTTATTATGTTCCTAGACTAATAAAAAATGTTATCTTGTTTGATTTGCTTATAGACTGTGGTTTTAACTATGTTATGAATAGTAAAGTGATTTCTTGTTTTAAAAATGATGTTTTATATTTTAAAGCTATTCCACAAAATGGTCTATATACGCTAAATCTAGATAACGATGTTAAAGACATATATCATATAAGTAAAAGATCCAAGAGTAACTTGAATCAGACTTATCTCTGGCATTTTCGGTTAGGACATATAAACGAGAAACGCATAGAGAAGCTCCGAGATGACGGAATTCTAGAACCATTTGACTTGGAGTCATATGATATTTGCGAATCTTGTTTGTCTGGTAAAATGACAAAGCAGCCTTTCAATAGTGAGAATGAAAGGGCTAGTGAGTTACTAGGGATAATACACACAGATGTGTGTGGACCCTTTACTCTAGAGGTTAGAGGAGGATACCGATACTTCATTACCTTTACTGACGACTTCAGTAGGTTCGGTTATGTCTATCTCATGAGACTTAAATCTGAAAGTTTTGACAAGTTCAAACAGTTTTAGAATGAAGTACAAAATCAGCTGGACAAGAAGATAAAGCTGCTTCAGTCTGACCGAGGTGGTGAATATCTGAGTCAAGAATTCGACGATCATTTGAAGGAATGTGGGATTGTTTCACAACTCACACCTCCGTATACGCCTCAGATGAGTGGTGTGTTAGAAAGGAGGAATTGTACATTGCTTGACATGGTACGATCAATGATGAGACGAAGTTCATTGCCTTTGTCGTTTTGGGGGCACGCACTCAAGACAGCGGCGTTCATGCTGAATCGGGTTCCGACTAAATCGGTTGAAAAGACACCGTTCGAGGTATGGACGGGGAAAAAGCCCAAAATGTCTTTTCTCAAGGTTTGGGGATGTGAGGTGTATGTTAAGCGAACATTCACGGATAAACTCAATCCCAAATCAGATAAGTGTATCTTCATGGGTTATCCCAGGAAACCATGGGATACTATTTCTATAACCCAGATGAGAACAGAGTTTTTGTTGCTCGTAAAGGGGTGTTCTTGGAAGAGAAGTTTCTAAACTTAGAAACTCCAAGAAAAGAAATAGAGCTTCAATAAATTGAAGAGGAAGAGATAACACCACCACCGATAATCGAACCCGTGGTTCAACAGAGAATTGTTGAATCTCAACCCGAGTCTGTGGTTGAGGAGGAAGTGCAAACACAAGACCTTCGCAGATCTAGTAGGCCTCTTCATGAGCCAGATAGGTATCTAGGATTCCTTGTTGCTCAAGACGAAGGGTATCTTTTAGAACCCACCACCTACCAAGATGCTGTTTCAGGTTTAGAATCTGAGAAATGGCTAGAAGCCATGAAGGCAAAGATGCAATCCATGTATGAAAACCAAGTTTGGGAGTTGGTAGATATGCCTCAACACAGTAAAGTTGTTGGGTGCAAATGGGTCTTCAAGAAGAAGACCGACATGGATGGAAAAGTGCATACCTTTAAAGCTAGGCTAGTGGCAAAAGGTTTCACGGAAACTCATGGTGTTGACTATGATGAAACTTTTTCCCCAGTGGTAATGCTTAAGACTATTAAGATTCTTATGGTCATATCAGCATATTTTGATTATGAGATATGACAGATGGATGTCAAAACCGCCTTCCTTAACGGGAAGTTGACAGATGACTTATATATATGATACAACCGGATGGTTTTGCAGATCCAAAGAACCCTAAGGCTGCCCATTGTGGATGGAAACCGCGTAGTGGGTGGGACGCGAGTGAGCGGGGAACACCATCTCGGGTGTCCTGAACTTGCCGGGTTCCTTACCTGTGCGGGTTGTGAGACTCGGCCACCTTTCGCCCAAACCCACCCCCTACCCCCAAAACTAGCCGTTGTAACGGTAACTTTTTTTTTTTTTTACTTTCCTCCTCTATATATATTTAACTTTCCTCATTCTTTTTTCATCCCTTCTTCATCTTTTCTTCATCTTCTCCATCTTTTCTATATTTTATTAAACAAATCAAAACTTACAACCCCTCCATCATCCGGTAGAAATCGTTCAAGAATTCCGAGTTCTACACCATCGCCAGATAATCCTCTCTTTCTTGGCGTTTCTCAACCGATGCCTCAACCAAACCCGATGTTCGGTCTCGCGCAATTTACGTATACGGGAATGCTTACCCAACAAAATCAACCTCCGCTATCCCAACTTGGCTACCCGATGCAACATAATTTTCAATCCCCCCAAGGTGGCTACCCGATGCAATATCAACAACACCAACATCGTTATCAATAACACCAACTTGTAGATGAAGATGAGGACGAAGAGGACGAAGATGACAAAGAGGAGTTTGTTCCGGACACCCAACCTGTAACATCCTAATTTAGGGCCTAGTAGTAGCTTGTTGTACATTGTGTTTTTATAGTTGTACCTTGACGTTAAACAAGTTGTTTAAGTTGTTTTGTTGATTAATTGTTGTTATTTGTTGGTACACGTGGTTATGTAGCTAAAGATGGAAATATATCATAAATAGATAATGTTGGTAATAAGTTGAACGGTTTCAAATAATGATTCCGAAAATATCTCCGTTAGTTGAAACGGATAAGCCTAAGTCGTGTTATAAGTTGAATATGAGAACAAAATACCCAAGTGGGGTATTAAACCCACTTAGTCGGCTTAATTGGGAGTCCTTATCCCCTGCTTTAGCTTTTCAAACACAGTACACAAACACATAACATACATACGTACATACCAACACCCACACCCAAAACCTTGAACTTTTGAAAGAGAAATCAAGGAGGAAAGGCTGCTATTAGCTGATTTCAGTTGTGAATTGAGTTCCTAAACCTGTGTTCATCTTCCTCTTGGTAAGTGTTTGTTCTTAAACCCATGTTCTTAAGGTTTGAATGGAAGTAGCTTAAATTGGTGGGTTAAATAAAGGGTTGTTGTAGTTTTGTGTATAGAAACATGTTAGAACACATATATGGGTGTTAAACATGTTGTAGGAATGATTAAAATCAAGTTTGAGTTGATTTTAGTACAAAAACTCGAGAAACCGCTTCTGTCGAAGAACAGGGCTGAACCTTACTGTAAAAGAGGTTCCTACGGGCACAGGAAATAATCCCTGCGGCCGTAGGGGGGTTGTCGTGGTCACTACGGCCGTAGGCAGGGTTCTCTGCGGCCGTAGTAATACATTTTTGTGGTTTACCACCTACGGGTGAAGGAAAGAAGCCTACGGGCGTGGGTACATAACCTACGACTGTTGGTACCCAAAGAATCACTCCTACGGGCGTAGGGTATGGTCTCTACGGTCGTAGGGTATGATTTCTTGGAAAAGGACCCTTGCGGGCGTAGGGCTTGCTCCTACGGCCGTAGGGGGTGTCCGTAAGGTGTCCTACGACCGTAGGACACATTCTCTACGGCCGTAGAGGTTATTCCAGGTTGCTTGTTGCTTGTTGTTCGTTGTATGTTTGCATAGAAGCTATGATAGTACTTTTAGACGTTGACTGAACCTACACATGATGTGTTAGGTGATTCGGACGATTCCGTGTGCTCCTGGGATTCCCGAATTCATATCTGCCTCTTATAACCTCGAGGTGAGTACCGGTTTTCCCATGAGTCTCGGTAAGTAGCGTTGTCTATTGTTTGTTGAAATATGTTGTCGATGTCGCACACGTGCGTATGAGGTATGTTATACATGTTGCTATATATTATTGCCATGCTAAGTTGCTTTACACGTTGGTTATGAATCGCATGCGTATAGTTGAACCCATTACGGGTAGTAGTTGTATATGTGGTACTGGTCCGGACCGATGTGGCATGGTTAAGGTCAGCTTTCTTCCCGAAGGCTGGATCCCTTTGATGGAATAACGGGGATTAACGGTACCCGGTGTGCAGCACGCCGGGGTGGTCTTGCAAACCGCCGCTCCTTAACGTGAGTTGGGATCTTAACTTCAGTTGAGATCCAAGATGTTGAGCTTCGAGCTTCGTAACGCGTTTGGTGGACTGCTCTTCGCTCCCCCACCATAGCGGTTAGTTGTTGCTGATGGTCCCCAGTTTGAATCGTTGAGCGGGGTTCCCTTCCCTGCAAGATATGATTCCTACTGACTCGTTGGCGCGACACTGTATGTTAGGATAGCCTTGTGTGATGTCCCGTAGTTGGGATAACCTGCTTATTGATGCTTATGTGTTAATCTGTACTCACTAGCTAGTTGTAGCTAACGGTTCCTAAATTTACCTTTTTGCAGATGCGAAGTAGTTGGCCTGGTGAGGCGGGACTTGTTGGTTGTTGTTGTACATATCTTTTGCGGAACACTGCTCGTTGTAATTATTTGTGACCCGATGGTCGGTAGTGTCGGTTAGTTGGGTAACACGCGGTATTTTTTTTGGGACTTGGTTTATGGTGTTGTATTTTTACATTACCAAGTCAGATAAACAATATTATCTTTTGTAAAACGTGGTTACTTCCGCTGCTGACTTTTATTATATAAGTTTAAAAAGCTTAAATTTTCCCTAATTTTAAGCGCGTAAAAACCGGTGTTACACAACCACCACCACCGCCACCTCCGCAAAATCGTTCGGGACGACTACAAGGCGAGCCGAAGAAATTTAAAACGCGTGTAAAAGAAACACCTAGGAAACACGCAACCACATGGTATAAATATATATTTATTTATTTATACGATTTTTTTCAATAATTTATTTATTGTTATTATTATTGTTAAATATATATTTATTTATTTATACGTTTTTTTTCTATAATTTATTTATTGTTATTATTATTATTGTTAAATATATATTTATTTATTGTTATTTATAGGTGGATTTTGGGAACGTGTTTTGGGTGTTTTTCGAGATCAACTTCGCAAACCGGCTGATTACAGATCACCTCACCAAGTAAATGCAAAGTGCAAAGATATCAATGCAAAAGTATCAAAGTTTGCCGGTATCTACGCCAACGTCGAGGGTGGAAGACGTAGTGGAATGAGCGATTCGGATATTTTAAAAACCGCTCACATCCGCTACCGGGACCAATATAAGGCATCTTTTGGTCACCAAGCATGTTGGGAATTTCTTAAACAATTTCCCAAATGGGTACCACAGCCGCTCGTGGGTCAAGCTTCCTGTCCCGCAAAACAGAGCAAAACAATAGACTCCTATGCTCCATCTAATACGGGTTCTTCCGATGCTCGCGCTCCCATCGACTTCAACGAAGATGATGATGATGACAATGAAGATGAACCGGAGCAGGATAACGAGCTTGTACGCCCCCCGGGAGAGACCGAGCGAAGCGCCCGGCATCAACATCAACGGGAACCGGGTCGAGAATTGAGATAACATCGTTGTTGAGTAACTTATCGAGTATGAACACGCAGAATGAACGATTCATATCGATGCGTGAAAAACATTTGGAAGTTACCCAGCATCAAGTGGAAGTAAGCCGGGAACAAATTGAAATAAGCAAAAAACAAGTGGAAATACAAGCGGCGGATCGGATGGAAAAAGATTATCAATTTTACATCTCGCCCACTAATCATCTTTCCGGACCATTTTTTACGGCAACAATCAAAATGAAAAATAATGTTACACAAAAGTACGGATGGCCGACTTTGAGCGAGTAGTGTTTAAATTTAAAATTGTGTAATTTTTTTTATTATCGCAATTTAGGAATTTTTTATTATGTAATTTTCTTTTTTTAAATTGCACAAATGATTTATTGAATATAAAAAATAAAAATAAAAAATGAGGGAAAGAAGAAAAGGGGGAGTATAACGGGTGTAGTGGGTAAGGAAAAGGGAAGGGGAGTAAAAATGATATGGCGCTGATGTGGCAGTGGGTAAGGAAGGGGAAGAGGGGGAGTATAACGGATAGCCTAATAAGGTATGTAAGTTGCTAAAATCCATTTATGGGTTAAAGCAAGCATCTAGAAGCTGGAACTTACACTTTGATGAGCGTATCAAAGAGTTTGGTTTTACCAAAAGTGAGTTCGAGTCGTGTGTTTACATTAAATTCAGTAGGAGCGCGGTAACCTTCCTAGTCTTGTATGTGGATGACATATTGCTAATAGGAAACAGTATACTAGTGTTACAAGGAGTAAAATCCTGGTTGGGTAAATGTTTCCAGATGAAAGACTTGGGAGAAGTTGCTTATATACTAGGTATAAAGATTTATAGAAATAGATCTAAGCGGCTTATCGGACTTAGTCAAAGTACATACATAGACAAAGTCGTTAAAAGATTCAAGATGGATGAATCCAAGAAAGGATTTATTCCTATGCAATCTGGTGCGATTTTGAGCAAGGCTCAGTGTCCTGTGTCTAGTCAAGATCAGGGCAAGATGAAATTGATTCCATATGCTTCGGCAATAGGGTCAATTATGTATGCCATGCTATGTACTAGGCCCGATGTTGCCTATTCTATTAGTGTCACGAGTAGATATAAACAAAATCCTGGTGAGGCTCATTGGGTAGCTGTCAAGAATATTCTCAAGTACCTGAGAAGGACAAAAGACATATTCCTAGTTTACGGAGGTTCGATGGATGAGCTCAGTATGACTGGTTACACTGATGTAAGTTTCCAGACCGGCAGGGACGACTTTAGGTCGCAATCAAGATTTGTCTTTACCCTAAACGGAGGAGCCATATCTTGGAAAAGTCAGAAGCAAGATACAATAGCAGATTCGACTATAGAAGTAGAGTATATTGCGGCAAGTGATGCGGCAAAGGAAGCTGTCTGGCTGAAGAATTTTATCTCGGATCTTAGAGTTGTTGCCAGTATCTCTAGACCGATCGATATATTCTGTGACAACTCAGGGGCTGTGGCGCAAGCTAAAGAGCCAAGAGATCATCAGCGGACTAGGCATGTACTCAGGAAATATCACCTCATCCGAGAGATTATTGGAAGAGATGAAATTCGACTGCAAAAGATACCGACGGACAACAACGTTGCTGACCCATTGACGAAGCCGCTAGCTAGAGCTAAACATGAGAGACATGCGAGTTCTATAGGAATGCAGTACTTAGAACATAACATCTAGTTCAAGTTTTTGATTATTACTATAGATGTAACTTGAGCCTCTTTTATTATGTATTTACATTTCATGGGATTGAAATATGAGGTATTTACATAATTGTTTCTTGTTGTCTATTATTAGCAAGTTTTAACCTATCCATGACGAATTCAAGTTATGAATTGTCTAAATGCCCGTAGCTACTTAATGTAGTGGGAGCTACATTAGGGAGATAACGCTATTATGAATATTTGATGATTTATTCAGGGTTGAATAAAAGCACAAGGTTGTGACAAAATATTCGTAGATATTTAACAGGAGGGATAAATATTGGGAGTGATCCGCATCGAGTTTACTTCATGGAGCTACAACATAAGTAAACTTGATAGGTTGTCCTTAGACCTGATATATATGGTTTGGGGCGCGGTAACTACTGTACTTTAGCGCGTATAACGTCACGCCGTTACAGGGTGATTATAAGGGGCATGTCTAGGTGCAGCGGAAGCTGTGTGCTCAAATTGCAAATAGTCAAGATGGGATTTGCACCTCCTACTTTTAGGAGAGATATTTTTGGGCCCATCGACGGTTAAGACTACTGAAAATGCGTGGCCGCGCTCGGTTAGAATGATAGGTTTCATTCGGTAAACTGTAACTGCAGAATGTCGACATCAGAGTCGAGAAAATCTAAGTATTTAGAATAAGATCCCTGCTCCATGTCTAATACTCACATTACGGAATATCGCGATGCAAAGGGAAAAGCCTAGATAATCTAAGGGGTGGATTATATCTCTAGATGTAAGAGATCTCATAGTCTAGTTAACCTAAGTGTCTGGCTAGGGACCTCCTTAGGCCAACGGTGTACAATGAGTGTTACTTATCTTGCACAAGTGGGAGTCTGTTAGATTATGTGCTGAGATAGATAACACGTGTCATCGTGTCCAATATTATGTGACACTAAAGGATCACACTGCTACACACCCGTTTAGAAACTTTTGGATTTTACCAAGTTGTGTGTAAGAATAATTAATTAGTTAATTAATTATTGAGAAAGAAAAATAATAATAGTTTTTAATTATTTTAAAGGAGGAATTAATATTTAAGTTTAAATATTAATATGGCCAATTAATTAATAGTTATTAATTAATTAGAAAGGTCAAAGGGTATTTTATCCAATTAAGTGATAGTTTAATTAAAGTTGAGCTTTAATTAAATGGGCTTGAGCCTTAATAAGGTTTATAATATAAATAGCCTTTAAGGTTTAAGGAATCACATAAGATAATCACATTTTGCAAGATAGAAACCCTAGCCTCTCTTTCTCTCCTCTCTTGCGTCGAACTCAACAAGAACCCCGGGGGTTCTCGGTTTTTTGCGATCGACGACACACACACACACAAGCCTCGCGTGTTCGAGTTTGGTGATATCCTCAGGCGGTCTAGCAGCCAGTTCAAGGTGGTGCAGTAGTGGTGTTAGCTTTAGCTATTTTGATTGAGGTTTCAAGATTACTGCTGAAAGGTATAACTTTTATTCCCTACTATTTATTAGTTTCTGTACGAGTTAGATGAGATCACTGGAGGGGATTTTGTTTTATTCCGCTGTGCATGTTATATGATATGTTTTTATACCCTACAAAACCCTTTAGTAACGACTCTCGGCCTTGACAGACGGGAAACGACGACGACACACTGACCATTTACGGCGACCAAGACTACCGGCGACGCGAAAAGAGAGAGGAACGAAGATTGATTTGTGGGTGTTTGTTGTATGTGGTTTGGGAAGGTCCATGTTTGTTCGTAAAGATGAACAAGTGCAGAGATTATAGGAATGTATATTGTCTTGAGAGGGGATGTCTTCGGGGATGATGAAGATCTTACAAAACAAGGGAAAGCTACGTTAGAGGACCTATGGGGACGAGGCCCCATAAGCCGCTCCGACACTCAAGTTAGCCATGGATTATGGTAAAGAGTTTAGAGGAGAGTTAGGGCTGTGAAAGGTGCATACCTTGGTAGGAGATGGTGGTCTCCTATTTATAGTTGAGGGCTCTCTTGGATGAACCGCTGGGATGATGGACATGTGTCGTGATCTCCTGTGAGAGACCAGAAATGTTATACATTTATGTTGTAAAGGGGATCTGCTCCCCACTACCAGTGTCAGCCAATCGTGGGGCTTTTGGCAGTACTTTTCGTAATGCTAAGGATTTGTTCCCCACTATCAGTGTCAACCAATCATAGCGAGCTTACGTGTGTCTTAATGCAGACATGGCACGCCTGCTCTGGCGAATGATCTCGGGACACGTGTCCTGGTTAATTCCAGGACTAACATCATTATGATAGCTCACCATTGAGCCAGGCCTGCGGTAGATGGGAGGCTGGTGACAAGCTTATTGGGCGCGTTAGGCCTGCGACGGACTGCGTAGCTCGCCCTTGGGCCTGGACTAGTGACTTGCTATTGGGCCCGTACTGCGTGATTATTCTGCTAGGCCTGGACTGGCCTGGCCTGTGTGTATTGGGGAGCTATTTTGAGCAAGCCTTTGAGTCTCTAATTGGGCCTGGGCTGGGCCCGGACATAGGTACGTCATCAGTTCATATATAGGCTTGTGGGTTTAATGGTAATAAGCCACCTTCCCATATGCATGGAATTTAGATCCCACCTAATGCTGAAGGAATTTACATTTCCTCCTATGAAGAATTTTAACTCCATCCAATTCAAACTCTAAGGTGAACCAAACATGAGATTTACTAGGAATTGGATTTCAATTCTTACAAAATTCTATGGAATCCCTCAAACAAACACCGCGATGCGTCCATAAGGACAAACACGACGTGTTATTTAATTTTAAATACGAATCTAACATCTTACTAGAATTTTAACAAAATTATTTGAATCCATTTATCTGAGTAATAACCATATCAAAATTGTTAGATTAATGTGCTATTAAAAAATTTATATGAGCGTGTGTGAAATAAATTAAAAGATTTGTACACATGAGAGGAGCCATGTGAGTAAAAGGAGTAAGAGTCAAAAGGTGGAAGTGAGAAAAGTGAATAATAAAATAATAATGGAGTGAAAAAAGCTGCAGCAGTTGTATTGATGGATGCCCGTTGAAAACAAAATGTCAAACACTACCATTTCTCATCGAAACATGGACCCTCTCCCATTTCCTACCAAACCCCACTACATGAATCATTTCATTCCTTCCTCTTCCTTCCTTCCTTCCTTCCTTCCTGTAAACCTCTCACCTGCTCTCAAACTCCTCTTTATTAACTTCATGTTATTATCAAAAGTTTTGTAGCCCACCAATATTTGTTGGTTGTGCAGTACTGTCTCATATTAAGAGATTATGAGTTTAAATCCGGCTATAAATAATGAAGTAGATTTAGTAGATATGTGAATTTATTGTTAAAAAATAATAATACTTAAATTATTAAAATACTCAAATAATTAAAACATCTCCTTATTAAGTTCATCTTTATCTCTTCTCTTCATCACACCACCCCCTTGACCACAATTATGGCTACACATTTAGGGAAGTTCAACATACTCAATATTAGGCCAAAATCGAGAAACAAACACCAATGTTTATGTAAAAATACACACAAGGACATGTTTAGGTCATTCAGTTTATGCTAGAGAGAGACAAAGATATGTCACTAAGAAAGATATGGGAGAAAGAGAAAAATTTCGAGAAGGGACATAGAGTGATGTGAACATAAGTGATCAGCAGAGACCTTGGCCGTCGGTGATGGTTAGAAACTGGTTGGTCGTGAGAGGCGTCATATGTATGTAAGAAACGATTGTTTGTTCTATGTAGACGTGGAAACAGAGCTGAAGGTAGGGAGAGATGAGACATTAATGTGCCTAGAAATTAGGCATAGAGTAATTGTTTGAAAATAAAGATAAGTATGAAAATAACTAAGATACTCTTATGTGAAAGTCACAAGCTCGCATTCAACGTGACAATCTAAGGGCTTTTAGCCTAAGATTATGATAATGCAATGGAATGTAAATGTCTATTTATTTTCCAAAGTATAACAGTGAAACTTACATTTTAGTTACAAAAGATATATACAAGATTATAATTCACATTAACAAAAAAGAATAAAATTTAGAATTATTCAAACAAACGAACACGAAATCTAAATTATATCTAATATATTTATCTAGTTTTTATATACTTTTATTGAGATAATCTAAATGTTTATTATTCCCTGAAGCATTATGCATCTAATAAAATTATTCAATTTTTGTAGTCACTAATCAAGTTTTCAAAAATTTAGATAAGTGATTTTTATTATCCGTTAAACAACTGTCTTCTCTTTATTCAACCACTACAATTTTCTAAGATACGATATCTTGTAAATTTTACTTTGGAGACCTGTGAATACCAGGAAAAAGGATAAAATACTAACCCATACACTAATTTATTAGCCTGCATAAATTGACCACCTAAACAAATGGATTGCATGAATGTTTCAATCTCGATTTGAACATAGGCGTTTATTTATTTTTATGTTATTTCATAGTAATTAGATTTAAGATCAATAAACACCATACTAGTAAATAAGAAAAATAATTCCTTCTCTTATAAAATTATTCATTAAAATATATATAGGGAAGTTTCATGGATATGAGAAGTTTCATTGATGGTGAGCGTGGAGGGATAGAGTGTGACATGATGCATGTGAGGAATTCATGGGTGAGCAATGACATTGAAGGAGGGGGAATTGGACGGCTCAGATTGGTTCTCGCGATTCTCGCACTAAGAATGGTTCTCGCATGAACGTTTTCCTATATATATATACTTATTACCAACTTATAAAGAATGTTAATTGTACTCAATTTAAAAAATAAAAAAGGGAGATAATTCTTCTACTTATAAATTTGACTTATCTACCGAACGTACAACATCTTTAAAACTATGTTACAAGTTAGTGAAGGATAAATTTGCCTTGAAATAAATCAACTTTATAAATGAAAATATTACCTAAAAAAATCATATTTTGTGAATAAACATTAGGAAAGTAAAACCAGGGGCGGACCCAGAAAAAATTTTGACCAGTGGCACCATATAATGCGGAAATAAAATAAAATAAAATTGAGGCTGTGGTTCGGGTTTTTTCGGGTTTTCGGTTAATCGGGTCGGATCAACGCGATTTCGGCGGTTATTCTGGTATTTTAGGGCCAAAATTTAAAATCAAAACACAATTTATATGAAGTTATGAGCTAAAATGCTATTTTAAAGATATAAATTGAAAGATTAACATATTTTTTATCATTTTTTTTAAGTATCATTTTTTCTTTTGATTTTGGTGGTATCACCGGGTGCACCCCGAAAATTTACCGGTAGCACCGTCTCAAAAAATCGAAAATTAACACTACGAAACGTCAAAAAACCGGTGTCCCGTGCCCCCTCCCCTAACCCTTAGGTCCGCCACTGAATAAAACCTTTGTGAAGCTCGTTTAGATTTAACAAACAAGAGGTAATATATCTTTTTATTATTTCTTTTTAATTATTAAATTAATACAAATGATAAGATCTAAACATAAAAATTAAAAATTAGTAAACTACATATGTTATCTAATTACAATACAATTAAGACTAAGAACGAGAGGATATATAATGTTTCTTTTAACAATGTAAGTCCAGAAAAGGTTATGTTTCATAGATTGAAAAGTACGTAGAAAGATAATAATGAATAAAAAGGTGAGGGCGAAAAGGCGGGGAAAAGAGAACGAAGAGCTCGATATGAGTTGGGAAAGGAGATTGAGATGTAGGAATCGAGGATTCCTTGAAAACCTCGCTACAACCTCCAATGCTACCACGTCAAACACTTGCAGACACACACTTCTTCTGTCTTATTTCGACAAACACATATCACCAAATACACACACATCCCTCCAACCCCCCCATCACCTTACCACCCTCCTTCTTAACTACTCCCACCACTCACCACCACATTCTTGTTCCCCCCCTCCGCCCTCCACCCCCAGCTCAGCAACCGTCCTTCCACCAGCAGGCCACCTCCGACCACCCACCATATATATATACATCTCTCTATTCTTTTATATTTATATATATAAATCGAAATCGAAGTGGAGAAGGGAGATTAAGAAAAGAAGAAGAAGAAGAAACAAAAGAAACAAGTGAGTGGGGTGGGGTTATTAGAGTGTCTTGAGAAGGGAACAAATGCACACAGAATCCCAATGTCCCCCCTGTTCTAGTGCTTATGGCCGTTATCTCTTGGATCTTTTTCTCGGCTTCACATTGCTAATTGCTTACCCTTAATTCTTTCTCATTTATACCAGATCATGTTTGCTTTTGTTTTCTAAGCACAGAGACGTACCCTTTTACGCAACCACTCGCCGGAATTTGAAAATGGTGAGAAAGAGAGCGGCTTCCGATATGGACCTCCAGACGGGTCCCGGAGGAGGTGATCAGCCGTACCACCACAGGTTGTTACGTCGACAGCTGGTCGACATTACGGGTTTTGGTTCATCGTCAGCCGTTGCTCAGAATGATCACAGTAATAATGTGGGTGTAACTGTAACTCCGGCAGCCGGGAATATGAACAGCATTGGTGGTGACCACACCAACTACTCCACTATGACGCTACCGTCATTATCGTCCACAAACACGGCTCATCTGATGTCATTATCAACGAATAATCGCTCTACCGTCACCTGCTCAACTAATTACATGGATTCTCATTCACCCTCATCTCAGAAAACCGATCCTCCTCCGTTATGTGTTTTTTCCGGTCTTCCTTTATTCCCTCCTGACAAAAATTATCATCATCTGTCGAATTTAAGTTCTAGTAATCCATCGGTCACTCAGCAGCCACCGTCGAGTAATAATACCAGCACCACTAATTCGAACGCCGGGATGGCGTTTTTGACCGGCGGTGGTGGTAACAACACTATCATGCCCGCCGATGACTCCGTGTCGGCGACGGCGTGGATCGATAGCATCATCAAAGACCTAATCAATAGTTCAACAGACGTTTCGATACCTCATTTGATTCACAACGTAAGAGAAATTATTCACCCTTGCAACCCTAATCTGGCCACCTTACTCGAATATAGGCTTCGCTCTTTGACAGATCCTCCGCCGAATCTAGTAGATCAGCAACAAGTTGATCCGACGGATAATTTCAATTCTAGGGTTTTGATGAGAGGAAAAGAGGCGCAAACGTCGTCGTCGGTGAGGCAACCGCCGCGTAACAATCCGTCTGCTATTTCCGGCCTAGAAGGCGCGTTTCCACTTCCTCCGGCCGATTCACAACAACAATTAAATAATCCGAATCATTTGGATTGGAGTGGTGACGTGTATAACGCCACCGGAAATCCTCCTGTTGCGGTTGTTTCTTCATCTGACAACCACGAACAGCAACAGCATCACCAGCAGCAGCAGCGGCAGGAGTCTCCGCCATCACAACCACCGCCGACAACCGACCAAAACACTGTCACGGCGTCGGCACAAGCGGCGGCGATGGTGTTAAGAGAGAAAAAGAGAGAGGAGATCCGGCAGCAGAAAAGAGACGAGCAAGGCTTACACCTTCTTACTCTACTATTACAATGTGCCGAAGCAGTTTCTGCAGACAATTTCGAAGAAGCAAACAAAATGCTCCTGGAAATTTCCGAGCTCTCAACTCCGTACGGCACCTCCGCCCAACGCGTTGCCGCCTACTTCTCGGAAGCCATGTCCGCCAGGCTAATGAGCTCGTGTCTCGGAATATACACCACACTTCCACCCAATATCGTCGTTCATCAAGGCCTGAAGAAGATAACATCCGCTTTCCAGGTATTCAACGGCATCAGCCCGTTCGTCAAATTCTCACATTTCACAGCAAATCAAGCGATACAGGAAGCGTTCGAGAGGGAAGACAGGGTGCACATAATCGATCTCGATATCATGCAAGGCCTGCAATGGCCTGGTCTTTTTCACATTTTGGCATCCAGACCAGGCGGTCCACCGTTTGTCCGGCTCACCGGGTTAGGTAACTCGCTGGACGCCCTTGAGGCTACCGGAAAACGGTTGTCGGATTTTGCTGATAAATTGGGACTCCCGTTTGAATTCTCCGCCGTCGCTGATAAAGTCGGGAATTTAAATCCGGAGAGATTGAAGGTGAGCAAGAGGGAAGCCGTCGCTGTTCACTGGTTGCAGCATTCTCTCTATGACGTCACCGGCTCCGACACCAATACTTTATGGTTCCTCCAGAGGTATATTATATAAAAATATACATACTTATCACTTTTAGTTAATCCCTACATAATTTTTTCAACTTCAAAACACTTCCATTAGTCCACACATTATCTTAGGGGGTGTTTGTTTTAGCTTATTAAGGGTTGTTTTTCCGGTTTATTTTTCATAAGCCTGTTTTTTCTGGTTTATTTTCAAGTGTGTGACTTATTTTCTTCTCATAATAAGCTTAAAATCAGAAAATAAGCCTAAAAAAACTAGCTTATAAAAAAATAAGCCCTAAATAAGCTAAAACAAACACCCCCTTAGAAAGAGTTTAACGACCATACTTATTAATTCATTCGAGTTTAACGAAATATATAACCGTTGTTTTTTATAAATGTTTCAGATTGGCCCCGAAGGTGGTGACGGTTGTGGAGCAGGACCTGAGCCATGCGGGGTCGTTTTTGGGAAGATTTGTGGAGGCGATTCACTACTACTCGGCATTGTTTGACTCGTTGGGATCGAGCTATGGGGAAGAGAGTGAAGAGAGGCATGTGGTGGAACAGCAATTGCTATCGAAGGAGATACGGAACGTGTTGGCGATCGGGGGCCCGTCGAGGAGCGGGGAAGTGAAGTTTAATAATTGGAGGGAGAAGCTGGAACAATGTGGGTTCAAGGGTATATCTTTGGCAGGAAATGCAGCTGCCCAAGCAACACTTCTGCTTGGGATGTTCCCTTCTAATGGTTACACTTTGGTGGAGGATAAGGGTACCCTTAAACTTGGATGGAAAGACCTTTGTTTGCTTACTGCCTCTGCTTGGAGACCTTAATAGGCAGCTGATCATGATCCATGGACCATAGTCCATGTGTGCCTTACTGCCCTAGCTTGTTTTGAATGGATGAAAAACCCAAAAGACCCATTAAGCTTCCAAAGCCGGTTCATCTTGAATGGCGAAAAACCTGAAGAAGCATGAATAGGGGAAGAAAAAAAGCGAGTGCAACAAATTTTGAAGGTTTATGAACAATGTTCTTAATCGACTTGTGTTCATAATCTATTGTTATTTTTGGTTACGACAATAACATGTCATTCTCTTTCGTTTCTTTTCGATCTCCTTTATATTGGTTAGTTATCTGGTGTAGTTTAAAATGTTAAATCGAATGAATATTAGAGATCCAGGTTCAGAAAATGTTAAATGACAAAGCTTCATCTCAACAGCCAACTAGAATGATATTATCGTGATTTCTGAAGAACTTTGTCACGGGGAAGTATGTTCGCTGGTGCATGCAAAACTATGTAAACAAGGTATGATGAGTGGCGAATCTGTATAGATGCGAGAAACGATAGATCACGAAGAGTATGCAATAGATTCAACCCATTCTTGTAGATGAGATCTCTGGTGGAATATACTGTTTTGTCTGAGGACGCTGCAAAAGGGTTGGCTTCATCACCAGTCAGCACTCAGCAGTTGTGGAATAAACTTGTGATTCCATATATTAGGGAGTTTGCTCAGGTGAGGCAACTAGGGAGTTTGTTTGCTCGAGAAACTGAGTCATTATTGTTTGCTGCTGTTTTAAAAAAAGAAAAAAAATTATAATAGTTGTAAATTAAATGGAGAATAGCCTCGATGAAGGATCAATTGGAAGAAACACCGGTAACCCACATGATAGTTGAAGGTGATTTATACATCACTCTTTTTATCCATATACCGTTAATCTTTCCTTGTAACACTAGTATCCTCACTATATTTGGGTTGTTGAGGCTTGACAGTGGTATATAAGTATGGCAAAGTGGGAGGGACGGGCAGTGTAACGGGTTAAAACGAGTTCGGATCATAACATGTTCAGAGTCAAAACGCCTCGTTTTAAAAACAAAGTTAAAGGGTTCGGATCAAATCGAACCGATATAAAAAACATTAAATGGGAAAAAATTAGATTCATATTATTTACATAGTATTATATTATTACTAATATAACATCGTTGTCACAACCACAAACAACCATCACTACTGCACTCTAAATCGTGGACGCCAGCTATCGGTGGCAATAATTGGTGGTGGTGGTGGTGCGGATGGTGCCGGTCTATGGTAGTGGTGGTGGTGGCGGTGGCGAAGGTCGTCACTAGTGGCAAGTGGTGGTGGTCGAGACCATGGTGGCGGTGGTGCTGGTCAGTGGTAGCGGGTGATGGTTGTGGCGGACAAGTATAGCGCAACGATACTAGTCAGTGGTGGTGTCATTGTGTTTGGTGGTGTCAACGGTGGGTGGTTTGAAAGAATTTGGGTTACTTATTTGACTCAAAGAGCCTAATATAACTATTCAACATGACAAAACCTAGTGATTTGGGTTGAAATTGACACCCCTAAGATATACATCATTGTAGTGGTTTGAAAGTTCTACTAATCAAGAGTTTAAGGTCTCAAGTTGAATACTTTTTTATGCAGTTATTTCTTGTGAGTGTTAGCCTTGATCTTATGGATTTACTCGGGACATAAAAAAATCATGATTTCCAAAGCATGGAATTGAACGTCGTTAAGAATTGTGATGGAGAAAGGCACCTAACCCACATGGTGTGTCAATAGCTCTTATCAACCAATGGCTAATGTTTCAGAGAGGTGTAGAAGCATTTCTCTAATCATGCATCAAGTGACTGTCTTCAACTACTCTATGTCTGTATACCCGGTCCCAAAAATAATACACAACCACCTTACCAGTTCCAACTTAGCAGAGAGAGAGAGAGAGACTGTTTTCAAGAAGACTATTAGCGGCATGACTTTATTGGATACCGATTGCAAGAGATATTATGCAATGCCAGTCAATGAGCTATGGAGTTTTTCTGACGTCAAAGGGAAGCAACTCAAAGACAAACACAAGCTTTCTGATCCAGGAAATAATAATGGTTTATCATATATTGCATGTCTAAACTATACAACCTAGCTAGCTCTTTGTTTTATAGTAATGCACATCTGATTTTAGTGTGTTAAAGTTTAACATCTCAAAATTGGTAATTTACAGCTCAAATATGAAATCTTTTATCTTTTATCTTTTATATATACTAAAAGGCTAACTTTATAATATTATTAATTCACTAATCAGCCAATCAGATTTCAGAATTTTAATAAATTTGTTCCTAATTTATCCTTAATTTTGACCTCTTGATTACCTATTTACCCTCAATTTTGACTTGGTAGTTCCTTCCACGTAACAGAATCCATTCTCTGCCTTCTTTGCATTCGCCCTTCCAGGTAACAGAATCTGTTCTCTCCCTTCTTTGCGTTCACTCCTTTCCTCGATGTAAATCCTTCCACCATGGGTTTTGATAGATGCATCGTTCTCCCCTTCTTTGCTTTTCCCCTTTATTGGTTCGCGTTCTCACCCTTCCTCGATGTAAATCCTACCACTATGGGTTTCGATAGATGCATCATGACTACCCACGAGAGGGTTCTTACGAACAAGGACTAGGGTTCCGATTAAGGTAAGATTTCATCATTCTCCAATTTAGGGGTTTTGATTTTTGTATACTTAATATTGAATTCCGTTTGGGTTTTCTTCGTTATTGAATACCCGATCATTGGATTTACTCATTGATTAATTTGTTGTTCTTGTCCATTAGTGATCTGTTCTTCTAATTCATGATCCATCAATTGGGTGATTAATTTGTTGTTCTTCTCGATTTTTGATGTGTTCTTCTAATTCATGGTTAATCAATTGTGTCCTAATGTGTCTGATTATCCCTTCCCCTCCCCTTTTCTTTCATATGCTTGAGTTGTAACTACTAATGTTAATACTTGAAAAAAGAGAATTAAGTGTTGTTTGAGATTAGCTTTTGGTAGATGCTGCAATTTTGATTGGTCATATTTGTGAATGAATTGCAATTTAACTTTCAGTCTCGTCTATACTATAGGCCTTCTAAACTACAATGTGCAGAGTTGTGAAATTCATATTTTTGGCAATGTGAGTAGAAAACCTATGTAATTGGTTTATAAGACTCTAATTCATCACATATTAGAAATAATATTTTTCATACAGCTCTTGCTCCACACAGCCTTATTAATCTAATGATATCTCTTAATATATACAGCAAATAATACGAGAATAAAGAAAACAAACAACCCCTTATTCATAGATTGGAGGTGCAATACACAAGTCTAGAGTCTTGAAATAGAAAATTAAATGAATTGCATTTAAACCACCACTACGACTTTAGCATCTAAGATTTCTACATCCGTAGACCATTTAACAAGTCCTTTAACCTTTGCACCATCACCTCTCTGCTTGGTCTTTGCTCTTATAATTTTTCCCTTTTTTTATTGCTACTTTTCTTGAAGTGTTTGATGAATGATCAACTACCATATTGAAAATAACGTTTCAGTGCAGGGAAAGTATCTAGACGTGGGATTACTGTAAATGTTTCACCAAAATTTTGCGGTCATGGCTGGTGAAAGAATGTTTAGATTCTGAATTAATTTGTTTCTTAATTCAACTCCATTGCCCATGCCAAACTATCTTAGTTACACACATTGAACTTAGTAAATAGTAAAGCAAACAGATTAAGGGTGAACCTATTTGTTTTTAAAAATTTAAAGATTAATTATTTCAAAATGAACTAAACGTGATATATTGTTTCAAATAAATCTATAGTGACATAAATAACCAGGTAACAATTCTTTTTCTACAATCTCTGCTCAATCAAAAGGAAAGTTTTTGAAGTTTAGGTTGTCCCAACATAAACCAAATCTTCGTCAAATCAAGTTTTTGCCAACTATTTTGTTCTTATTGGGTATAATCATATTTTAAGATGATTATGTTGTATTTTTTAACTTTTTTCTTTACTAGCGGATTGTCAACTTAGTCTTTTATACTTTTCG
The DNA here is from genome assembly GCA_947179395.2 of Pulicaria dysenterica. NCBI lineage: Eukaryota > Viridiplantae > Streptophyta > Magnoliopsida > Asterales > Asteraceae > Pulicaria > Pulicaria dysenterica. The sequence continues at coordinate 70,542,123 of OX359288.1, read as the reverse complement.
AACTTCGTTTTTCTAGGACCTAATCTTGCCTTTGTAGTTTGCATTCCTATCCGTTAAAATATATAGAACTGGTTTATCCTTGAAATGGCTTTAATTGTTATGAACCTAATTGTTTACTTTGGTTGTTTGTAAATGCAGAGATCACTCAAAATTCTCTCTATCTTTGTGGTCCCATGTTTTGCAGCTGAGAGCCTGAGAGTGCATATAAAATCTGGTGGTACAGTTCAGGTGCCACTGCCATTCCCTTTTTAGGGAATGTGCGAGTGACACGGTAGCCTGCCTGCATCCTGGAACTCTTCTCCTGGCTCTACAGAACGGTGATGTTTTTTTCTTGTCTGTGTCCTTCGTCTCATTTGTTGGCCCTCATTATGGTAAATGCCATTCAGGACTTCTTTTATAGTTATGCATTCACATCTTTTGATCTAGATAATTCGTGCTTTCTGAGTTTGTTAAAAATGTATATGTTATTCTTCTATGTAAAACTTATTTAGTTATGTAGTGTTCTAATTCACATCTCTTGATATATAACTTATTTAGTTATATAGTAATTTAAGCGATGATCCTATCATTTTTGGTTCATGCATGATATTAAGTTAGGTTTTGAAGTAGTCGTGGGTTTTTAAAGTTCTAAGTGTAGTTGTCCTTTTGGTTAATTTTCGTAGTTGCTCGTGGCTTTCAAAATTCTAACTTGCTTACACTTTGATGTATTCTTATCTAATTATATAAATGTTTGAACATTACTATCTTAAAATTTAGTCTATTTCATTTTGAGGTAATCAGGGAGACGGATTATTTGCATTTTTACATCCTTAGCTTTGAATCTTTGCTCGAGGAGGAGGGATTCGTATTATTTCTAATTTTCAAGTGGGAGGTTACTCTGGAAAATTTCGTTTGGTGGAACACAACTCAAAATTCAGCTTCTACAAACACACGTCGGTTAAGATCTCTTATGATTTTCACACTAACCATGATGACTTCTACTTGCTTAATTTTAAAGATGTGATTGTCAAAACTACGAAGTCAACGACTGGATGGTACTATATCGCTTGTAGTAAATGTAAAAAGAAGGCTGAGCCAAAATCAGAATCACTACTTCTTACTGCTGATGCCACAGCTTCTCAAGTTGATGAGCATTGAATGTAGAAGTGTCTAAAGACTATTTTTAACCATTTATTGTTTGTTGATATGTTTTAGTTTAATAAACACAAAGTTGTTTTAACTATTTATAAACGTTGTAACTTTTAAAAATAATTATGATGACCCGTGTATCACACGGGCATCTAAGCTAGTTAGACTACTAAAATCAAGCGGTTTATATTAAATTTCAAGTCAAAATAAATATTTAGTTAAATTGTGAGAATTGAGAAGTCGATGCCTTAAAAGAAAGAATTTGGTCCCATGACTCGGGCAAACCACACATGGCATTTCTCAACACGTCCAGCCCGTCGAGCTTATCCTCCATACAAAACATGGAACGGCCTGGTATCGCAACTCTAAGTGTAAAAGGAGTGAGCTACCACTCCATGAATGTGTGGTGGTGGGAAAGAAAGTGCGGTGTATATCACATGTATAAAGGGTGTGTGGTAAGGGAAAGTGGATCCATTTAATTTTTTTACTTTTTTTCAAAAAAAGAAAATGACTTTTAGTTAGGTAATATTTGAGTCCTATAATTTAGTGTGATAAGAAACGACCACTAAGAGGCTAAGTAATGGATTAAGTGATTGGAGTAAAAAAGTTGACGTGACGATGTAGTGGGCATGATGGAAGTAACCATTATGAGGCTAAGACCACTGTAGTCATGACATGCATGACTGACTGACGCATTAGCTTTTTTAGCCTATGACTAACTCATGACTGTTATGACTAACCTCCATATCATCATGTCTGTAACATCCTGAAAATGGGCCTAGTTGTGTCTAGTTGTACATTGTGGTTGAATGGTTGTACCTTGAGTTTAATTAAGTATTATAGTCATTAACCGATGTTATTAGTTGGTTAAAGTGGATATATGAGGTGTTGTATGAAAGTTAGGGTTACAAGTAAAAGTGATATAATGTTAAATGGCTTCGTGTAACGATTTCGTAGATATCCCCGTTAGTTGAAACGGGATGACGTGTGTTAAGTTGTAAGTTGAAAAGGGGGACAAAATACCCCGTGTTTAAAATAAACACCCCAGGGTCTGTTAACTCCTTCCTTATCCCCTGGGAACTCACACAACACACACTAAAACACACACTAACATATGTACTCATACACACACTCATTCCTTGGAGTTTCTGAGAAAGAAATGAAAGGATCAGTAGCATAAGGGAGTTTCATACTGATCTCAAGTGTTTAATCTGCTGTACTTCTCCTTCCTTGTAAGTATTTTCTATGAAGAACCTTGGTTTTGAGTTTAGGAACAAGAAACACCATTTTGATGGTGTTTGATGTGTGTTTATGGTTTGTAATTGTGTCAAATGTGTTTATAAGCTCCAAATGATGACTAGTAAAGTGTATGAACAATTATAATCAAGTTTTTGATCGATTAAAATGGTTAAAACGGGATTTCCAGAAGCTGGCGTGAAATAGGGACAAAGAACACTGTAACGAGAGGCCCTGCGGTCACAAGGGATGGTTTCTGCGACTGTAAGGGGTGTTTGTGGTCCTTGCGATCGCAAGGGTAGAGTTTTGCGACCGTAAGCCTAAGTTTTAGTCCCTGCGGCCGTAGGCAATGGTGCGTGCGACCGTAAGGCCATGTTTTGTTGGTTTACCACTTATGAGCGAAGGAAATGAGGTTTGCGAGCGTAGGTACAAAACTTACGATCATAACCAACCCTGGAATCATGCTTGCGGGCTAAAGGGACTCCCTTTGCGATCGGAAGCATGAGTTTATGGTAAAAGGCCTCTAGCGGTCGCAAGGAACACCCTTGCAATCGTAACGGATGTTATTAGGGGGCCCTTGCGACCGCAAGGCTTGTACTTGTGATCGCAAGCAGGGGTCCATGGCTGACAGCTTGTTTAACTTGTGTTTAAACCTAAGGGTGCTATGCGTAAGTGATAATCAGGCATGTGTGTATTGTGTTAGGTGTTCGAGAGGAACCGGAAACCGTTGATCGTTGTGTCAGCTTTCTGTGAGCTTAAGGTGAGTACCGGTTTCCCATGAGGCTCAGTAAGTAGTGCTAACCTTTGTGTGTTTAAATGTATTATTGGTGCTTTAACGTACACATGCGAAAGGTATGTTATGATATATTATACCATGCTTATGATGATTAGAATTGCTATGAAAGTAAATGAAATACTTGTGACATGAATCATGTGGTAAGTGTATGTTATGATTAAGTTATACTCGCATGTTTTGTTCACTAGTATGAACAGTAATTGCTGTGACTATATGCGCGCATGAAATTGGATCCTGATTGGATCAGCTATTTGTTTGTGTACTTATGTCCGGACACTCGGGGGGTTGTATATCAGTTCCCGACACGGCTGAGGTCAGCTAGCTATAATGCGGCTGGATCCCTTGAGGGCCTAGATGGCTGATTATTCGGGATCAACGGTGGCTCGGTGGTGCACGTCGTGTCTCAGGTTCTGCAGGACCGCCGTTCCTTAACAACCTCGGGGTCTTGGTTTATGATCAAGATCCGGCTTGAGCCCAAGTGGCTCCGTAACGCGCTGGGTGTACTGCTCTTCGCTTCCCTCACCAGTGTGGATTGGTGTTGCTGATTCCCCAGTTGGAGTCGTTGAGCGGGACTTGCAACCCTACGAGATATGACTCCTGCTGACATGTTGGCACTCCGCGATGTGATAGGATAGCCCTGTGTGCTTTCCTGAGTTTTAACTGCATACTTGTTTATACTTATGTGCAACATGTACTCACTAGCTAGTGTAGCTAACCGGTTCATGATTTGCCCTTTTTACAGGTAAAGATCAGATAGCCTGGTGAGCCGGGTCCCTATTGGTATTTATAATTAACTTTTGGGAACACTACTTTGTTATGCTTAATTACTTGTGATCCGATGGTCGGTTGGTAATACGGTAATACCGGTTCGTTTTGAGACTTGGCTTATGAGGTTGTTAATCGCCAAGTCGGATAACAACACTTTATATTTTATAATTAGTGTTTAGTTTCCGCTGCACGCTTTTGATAAACATACTTAAAAAGTTTGAATTATTACTGATTTTAAACTCGTGAAACCCGGTGTTACAATGTCTATCATTATTGGACCTCTATAATATTAATTTAGATAAATACGAATGACTGAAAAAATTTAAAAAAAGAAAAATAAATAAGAAACGATCAACTGATCTCATTATCACAACAACGTGACGCCAGATGACGAGCCATACGCCAAACCTCTATAATAGATAACCAAGACGAGAGTAAATGGGACTTAAATCATATTTTAACTAATGAAAATGGAATCAATCAAACAGAGATTTGTTTGAAATCATCATACGACCCTTTTATGGCAAGAAGCAATCATATTGAATTAGTTTTAATGAAGTTTAGTGGGTCTTTGTGTCAACAACAAGAAAAAAATGTAGTTTAAATCTCGATTTCTCAATTAAATTGGTAGGATTCATTTATATGATGCGTAGAAACCATTGCAACAAGAATTTCAAATTTTAGTTTGGAACTTAGGGAAATTGAATCTTCAAGTGGGTCGAAAAGTGTTCATCAATCGTGAAGTATAGATGAAAGCCAACTATGGATCGCAAAGTATATGTTGTTAATTCTCACGGATCGCCAAGTGGTTGAGTCCTAGGGACTTTGAATCACCAACCCCTAGTGCGCAATCGCGAAGTACTTGCTGTTGTGCCCCTTAGATCGTGAAGTACTTGATGTTGATGCCATGGATCGCCAACGTCCCAAGGGTGTCTAAATCGCCAAGTATATGAGTATCGTTAGGCTAAATGTACATGGTTTTAGCTAGTGTTTAATATATCGGAAACGTGTTATTGTAGGTATTCGCCGGTAAACGTGTGACTTCCAGTAATCTACTAAGTAAGATGTCGTGTATCCTTAAACTATAGTAAGGTGAGTTACATTAATATACTTCTTATACCAAGATAAGTATGTGTGATATGCATGCTGTTATGTAGATACCAAGTGTAATTGTTATGATAAGTTGTTACGTGTTAACTGTTATATGATATGGTAGTGTAACCAACCGAGCCCCTGATTGGAGCAAATGACATCATCTAAATGTGGGACCTGTGATGAGTCATAGCGGGTGGGGCTCGAGATAGACATCAAATGGGTAGATTCAAGACGTGGCAACAAGGGCGGGGCCTAACTGCAAATTGTGATCTTGTGCATTGTGATATTAACTCGCTTAGCTTTGTGTTTACCCATTGTTGATTTATATTTTTCAGGAACGTATAGACAAGGGTGTGAGGGCAGCAGCGGCGGTGTCGAAAGATTTTGTTTACACATTTTCTTTAAAACCTTATTTGAGACAATTAATATATGATGTGCATATAGCGTATCAGTTTTAAATCAATAAAATTCGAATTATTTTGTACGACTATAACACATATAGGCAAGATAACCTAATCGTATTATAATATATAGATTAAATACGGGTGTTGAACACAAAGGGAACAAGTATGATTTTGAATATAATTATACTATTTAAATAGTAAACTAATTAAGCTACTAAAAAGCAATAAAAAGCAAATAAGCAAACAAAGGAGGATTTTATGATTTTGCACTTTCTACTAATCAATTACCAAACTTTATCACTAATAACCCTAGAAAACAACTTAAGCAACTTAAAGAAATCATAAAAGCAACAAACTTGATTGGTTAAACTTATAGAATGAAGACTTACCTCTCTAGATTCGATTTTTACTTTTTTAAATTAAAAGATTTCAATTACATATGTGCAATGGATAATTAATTATCATATACCGATTTTTAAGTGATTAAACTCTTGATCTAATTATCTAACCCTATAATTATGTCAATTATCAACCTTTATGGTCATGAGATTAATTAAAAAACATATCTAGTCTATTTGGTTCAAATCAAGAAAGACTTAACCTTTTGGTGATTGTTGTTATTAACAAATCGTCAATTTAACACATAAAGGTCTTTATATGTCAAGCATACACATTAAAGTTCCTATCTTTGATTGTTTAAGTCTAAGATTTGTCAATCACTAGTCAAAATTAACTATTGATCCTAGATAATTAAGATTCAAGTTACATAAATTGGACCTCTAATTTCATGAAAACTCGGTTTATAAACAAACAAAAACAGATCCTAAACATATATGGATCTTTGATTAAGCTTTCATGATGATTTAAGATAAAAAGTAACCAAATTTAATGAAATCACATAACTCTACAAGGTTTCATCTCCTCTGGGAAGGAAAACAGAAAACTTAGCCTAACATAATCATTTTAAAACACTGGAAATCATTCATAAACGTAAACTTAAGAGTTTGGAATGAAAAAGCATAAGAAAGTATGAAGATCCAAGCCTTGATCTTTAAAATAAGCCTCCAATCCTCAAGATCAAGCTCCAAGCTCCAAGCTGCCTTGATATGCTTCTGGGATGTTTTTAGAGGTACAGTGAATGTAAAATTCGAAGTGTAACCTCCCCAACTGTACAGGATGGTTATTTTATATAGATAAGCTGAAACAGGGGCATCGCGTCGCGACTCGCGACCATGTACGTGTCGCGTCGACCCCTTAATGGATGAGTCACGATCTTGCATTTTCAAGGGTTGCCCATAAAAGTGAAATTCTAGCCTTCCGAGTATAGTTTCCATAAAGGGTTAGTACAAAGACGAGTTTGAGTTTAGGGGATTAATATGAAAGTTGATTTGTCGATGGACCAATTTTGTAATTCTCTAGGTCTTCTGCCTTTGAACTTTGAACCTTTGTTTACGTCAAAATTCTCCCCCTCATCCCCACTCTTCGGCCCGGCCGCCGACTATATCAATAATCCGGTAATCCCATCTCGGTATTCATAGTCACTCCACCACTTTTCTCCCGAAAATTTATTCTGGCTCCTTCATATCGACATTGGGTAAGTTCAAATATCTGCTACTCTGTTATAACCCATTTAGTAGTATAAATACAACAAATTCTCTTCTCTGCATCTCTTTCAAACACACAGTTACCCACACTAGTTAAACCCAATTCAATTAGCTTCAATTCCTCTTCTAAATCTTAGGAATTCAGGTTATTTGAAATCCTTTCTTCAACTCTTGAATGATTTTAGGAATTCTGGTTATTTGAAATCCTTTCTTCAACTCTTGAATGATTTCTGGAAAGGAACATAACATGCTCATGCTGTAATTCCTGTTTCAAGTGTGGATTCGTAGTATTCCCTCCGTAGTTATGTTTTTATTCAAAAAAAGCTTGAATCTTTTATTAATTTCAAAGTGGGTATGTAACCAGAATACGTTCCTCTTCCTCTCCTTGACCTGAAAAGAATAATATTTACTAAATGGGGGTCTCTGATTCCCACTTTATACTTGTATTTCTCTGTATGAAATCGGTAATATTTTTAGCTAATCGAAAAGGCAATTCTTCTTTGGAACATGTTTATATGCAAATTGTGTTGATTTCTTTTCGTAAAGTAAGATTTTGTAAGTTGTTTAGGTCCCTCATATACTATCTTTTGGCAAACTTTTAGGTTCGGTGATTTGGAATATGCACTAGACGAGTTGATCCTTATTAGCGTTTCAACTAAATTATTGTTATGTTGCTCTTGATTCATACATGAAGACTTCATTGAAGATGATGAACAGTCATATAGAGAAGTAGTAGCAAAAGAAAGACAACAATGGTTTTGAAGAATAAAGTGCAAAGTGTTATAACTTCCTTGTGGAGAAAGAATACAATATCACTATCTACTTCACGGAATCTAAAAACTGTTGCAAGTAATCGGATCTTGAAGTCTCCTTCTCTTGTTTCTCTAGACGTCCCCGACGTATGGACTTCTAGTTCGACCAATTATAACGAGCCATTCACCCACAAGCTCGGTAAACACATTTATCAACTTTATCTTTCTAGTAGTCAAATTTGTTTGATACCATTGAATATCGCTTTTATCCTTTTCTAGTTGTCAGACCTCTTACAATAACTTGAAGTTAGTTTTATTCTTACATTGTGTATTGTTATTGATGTTTGGTATTTTGCTTTCTTGCTGTAAGTTGTATCTTCATTTGTAGAAGCTTTACTCTCTGTGTTCTACATGCTTTTGTGTCTATCTTGCCTTAAGGTAGCATAAGCTTTTGAAGTTTAACGTTAAGTTCTTATTTCTGTTTTTAGTTACTTAGTTAGAATGCTAGATAGGTTTACATCTTAGTTCTTAAGTTGATGATACCATCACAATTCCATGAATCGTTACTTGAAATTTTGTTTGTAGACGTAATTGTGAGGCTAATTTGTTATCTATAATGATCTAGTTGTCTTTTCTTGGCATTAGCTTATTTACAAGGGTCCGAGGGTGTAAGTTTGCTTTTATTTGTATATGTCATAAGTGATTTTGTCCATGTATATTTCACATTCTTTATTTATACAGTAATTATAGGTCCATATCATCTACCCTTTCTTCTAAGCTACTCTTCTTGGGATGAGACTTAGGTTACCGCATACTCATGGTTATGTGCAGTGTGCTCCACATTTGATATTTTTAGATGATATTTTAGTTATTTGGCTTATATGTGTGTGTGTGTGTGTGTTAGTGTGTATATACATATACACTTGGGTTTAATAGTCTATTCCTTTTCACTAATTTAATAGATTGCTTGTTGATTGGTGTAAGGCCACTATGATCTGTGTTATCTTTGTGAAGTGACTTTGTAGCTTTTTTTGAATCACACAAAAGTTGTAAGGTTGATGATTCTCATCTAGTTCAACTAGGGGAACTCAAAGACATTGCTATTACATGGTTTCCTTACTTGGCACCCTCCCCTTTTTTGGTTCTCAAGAATACTCTAGGGACCATGTAGATTTATCTCTAGATAGTTCATATCTTGTTGCATTTTGTGGATACTTTTGTCATAGGCATGGTTCTATGCTGATCTCAACCGTTCCTTTGGTATTTGAGTACCATAAATTGGCAAATATTCATTGTTTGTCATCACTAGATATTTGATGCAGTAATAGAATTCTTTAATAGCAACATGTGTGATCTTGGATGCAGCAATAGAATTCTTTAATAGCAACATATGTGTGATCTTGGTCTCTTTGTACCTTAATAAGTAAGAGTGCTAGAGTTATGAGCTGATTTAGGCATAGCAAGCTCATTCCGTATAAGTTGATTTAGCAATCTTTGAAAGAGGTTCATGTGCTAACCTTACATGGGTGATTAGGGAATCAATGACCCGTGTAAGTGGAAAATGAAGAGTACGAGTGTACGGTTATCCACGGGGTGCAAATAGGTTTGGTACAACACTTACCGTAGAATTTAAAAGTTAAGTTAATTCACAAATGGTCCTTGTGGTTTACCAAATTTCCCACCATTGGTCCATGAACTTCAAAAACTACATCAATAATCCCTGTGTTAAGAAGTTTGTTTCAATGTTGGTCTAAATGCATTTGAGTGGAAAAAAATGCCCTTATCGTTAATATTTGCAATAAAGTAAGGCCCCTCTTAATTAAAAATGCTGGCTACAGACCTTTGTGTGTGTGTGTGTGCGCGCACGTATGGATATGTACATTAAACATGTACCCCAATGAGATTAACAAGATGAGAGACAAAAGAAGAGGATGTTGATACAAATGATGATTGTCAACATTTATGGACAACTGTGTATATGGAGAACATTTATGGAATCAACTATGAGATAAAAGGGTAATGTGAGGTGCTTATAAGTGACAAGTTCGATTTAAGTTGAATTTAATTTCTATTATAGGTTTATTTTTCCTTTGCTTAGTAATTCCATTGGGACATCTATTTCTATGTAACATGCATTCCACTCCAATGGAGCAACCGAATAGGGTAATGGACGTTAATGATTTGGGACATCTCTCTCTATGTATATATGTATATGTAGTGGTTATTAAGTACATCTCTGCATTTTTGTATCCAAACGTGGTAAACTTGTTCATGTTCCGCGATTTGGTAGATATTTTGAATTAGCCAAGCTAGGGGTATCAATGGGTAGAATCTTGATCTAGATCCGATCCTATTTCATTCATTTATATTATCTAGCGGATAAAAAAACGTGAAAATAAGCTACCCAACAGTTCAACCCGTTTAGGAATACTTGGTTCGACTCATGATCCTTATCAATTGATTCATTAATCCATTACGTTCTCACTTTGAACATACCCTTAGTCCCTTACACTCCCAAACATCATCCCAACTTCCCCCACCCCCTCGGCCCCTCCTCCAAAAAATCCTTCGCCATTATTTTCATTTTCCTTTTCAATAATCTGTTTCTTATTTTACATTAAAATATTGACTAAAAGCATCATACTAATTATAAAATTTTAAATGTGATTATATTTTTATGAGCACATAATCTCATGCTATGATAAAAAGCATCATACTAATTAAAAATATTTATATGTGATTATATTTTTACGAGTACATAATCTCAAAGCATGAGTTATTTTATTGCTGCAAAATTTAAAAATCAAGGGTTTTTCAACAAGTTTTTGTGTGTGGATATATGTTTTGATAAAAATTTTCGTATAAATAAATTCAAGAAAATCTTTTAGAAGTGACTTATTTAATAACAAATTTCTGTAAACAGATTTTGCATAGCTCTCTGATCAGATTACTGATTGATCCAATCCAAATGTGACCTATCCACACGTCTACTAATGGTACTCCATTCACTAATTGAACAACTTCGAAAAACACATTTTTAAGTACACACAGACCCCTGTAGTTTAAAATAAGTACATTATTGTTATTGTCATCATCATCATTAGGGTCAGCTTCAACTTGTATTAACATGGAAAAATCTCTGTCTAATGAGTTTGATCTGCATTGTATAATTTTGGATTGCTGTGTTTTTCAACCTTCTGACAGTAGGCACAAAACTAAAGGAATAAATTTGTGTACTTAAAAGACTGCTATCTTAACACAGCTAGTGGACAGACCGCTAGAGTAATTGATGGAAAGCAAATTGCGGATGAAATTATATCACAAGTGGCCGTTGAAGTAAGAAGAATGAAGAACACAATTGATGCAGTTCCAGGACTAGGTGTGATTTTGGTAGGCGAGAGGAAAGATTCCCAAGTATATGTTCGCAACAAAATTAGAGCATGTGAGGAGGTTGGAATCAATTTTGAATTGACCGAATTTTCAGACAAGTGTGGAGAAAAAGAAGTTTGTGATGCTATAATGCGTTTTAATTTGGATCCATCTTTTCATGGTATCCTTGTACAGCTTCCTCTTCCTCGGGTAATTTCTTCTGCTTAGTATGGCTCATATTGTTGTTTGAAATAACAAATGGATCAAAACATGGTGGTTATTGCATAAAAAGAAATCAACTTTGGTCAAACTCCCATTATACCCTTGATCATTAATTCTTTTACAATTTTCAAGTCAGCTTGTCTCTTAAATGCACAAGGGTGAAGTTGACATTATGCTAATTAAAAGTTGCATTAAAATGTATTATATCTTAACTTGTGTGTTTTTGTTTGTGAGCAATTATTTTGGGACGAAGGAAAGTTTTGAACTTTCAAGAATTTCGATAAAATATCTCAATCTTTTATATACCAAATTACCTAAATACCCTCTTAAATTGTTTTATAATTCCTCTTGTTTTTATAATTTGTCTTTTTTTTGTCAATTTGCACTAATAAGCTCCAGCTACCAGCTAATACGCCAAACACATATATAACTAAATATACAGCTTCTAGCTGCAGCTACAAGCTATTTCCGCCAAACATACCTGTAATCTGTATTATGACGTGTCAATATGTTTGACCATGTAGACTTTTCTTTTTGACACGGGGCAAAAAGAGTTGGTTTCCTTTTTTATGCAATTAGCCTTTAAACATATATACATAGCTCTACCTACTAACCTGCAATGATCCATGCACATGAAGGTTGACATAAACTGCAAGACTAATGAAGTGAATGAAACAGCATTTAAACGAAGAGAAGATTTTGAATGTATTGAGACTGGAAAAGGATGTTGATGGTTTTCATCCAATGAACATGGGAAATTTGGCTCTGAGGGGAAGGGAACCATTATTCATCCCCTGCACTCCAAAGGGTTGTGTTGAGTTGTTGCTTAGATATGATGTGGAGATTATGGGTAAGACGGCTGTTGTTATTGGGAGAAGCAACATTGTTGGTTTACCTGCATCCTTGCTGTTACAGGTGCCTATTTCAAACCATTTGCTCATAATAGATCTATTTCGGGTTAAATGCTATGTTTAATGCACACAAAGGTTTAGGATATTATAATCATAAATATTTGTATATTCTTTAAAATGGACATAAAGTGTTTGTGGGTCCCATTAAAGATTCGTCGCGTGTGTTGTAATTGTGGTACAGAGGCATCATGCAACCGTGAGCATTGTCAATGCATTAACATCAAACCCTGAAGAAATCACGCGTGAAGCTGACATTTTAATTAGTGGGGTAGGAGTCCCTAATTTGGTTCGTGGAAGCTGGCTGAAGCCTGGTGCCGTGGTCATTGATGTTGGAACTCATCCAATTGAGGTACTTACTATCCCTTAGTTATCGTTCATTTATGTGAATATATGTGTTTTCAGGATGTAAAGTTGGATAATTAAAAATCCAAAGTGGGAAAACAAACAAAGAAAGAAAACATAGTGCTTCAGTCGAGTTAAAATAACCACAGAACTTATGGTGTGCAGGACGATAGTTGTGAGCAAGGTTATCGACTCCTAGGAGACGTATGTTATGAGGAAGCATCAAAAGTAGCTTCTTTAATCACCCCTGTTCCTGGAGGAGTAGGGCCTATGACAGTTGCAATGCTGCTTTACAACACACTTGAATCAGCTAAGCGTAAATACAATTTTGTTTAGTTAATGTGACTATGTGTTTAGGGGAAATGATAGGAGGTTATTTTAATACATTATTGCAAATCTATATTCAATGTATTTTGTACACAGTGTCACAAACATTAGTAATTAATAACACTTTTCACTTCCCCTTTACATTAAAACCGGATTGATTTGTGTTATGTTATACTTTTACGTGTCAAATATGGAATTCAAAAAAGTTATAGACAAAGTGACATTTGATGTAAAGTTTCCTAGATTGTTTTATAGAGAGATAAATTATAGCTAGAAAAAATAAGAGTAAATCACTGAAATTGTTCCTGGTTTGGTTATTTAAGATAAAAAATTACATTACATGTACCCATGGTTGCTTTTTTGTTAGTTGACCGGTCTTTTAGTCTAACTTCCGTTAATAACAGATGTTCGTTGTCTTTTAGAAAGCTTTGGAAGGAGGAGGAAGAAGCATATGTTTGGAATTGGGTATAAGAGTGGAAATGACAAAAATACTCATGCACTAAAAGACAACTAACTTCTGTTTTTAGCGGAAGTTAGACTAAAGACTAGTCAAGTAAAAAAAAGCAACCATAGGGACATGTAGCGTGATTTTGTGATCTTAAAGGAACAAACTAGTAACTTTTGACAAACCATATTTCAGTAATTTACTCAAAAGATAAACATACTATTATTAAGAAAAAAAAAAGTATTAACCAATGTTTTAACCTGTTCCAAAATTGTGTTTTGATATGTTATATAACGAGGTGTTAAAAATTAATATATGCAACTGAAGGGATTTGAACCCGGGTGGATCCTGCCATCTGAAATAAGCACAGCCAACCAAGCTGGCTTGTTATATGCGTTTTTCTCCTCCTATAAAATTTATAAACACAGCGAGTTTTTGGCAGAAAAGGACAAAAAAATTTCCTGTCTTTTGTATATATTATATAATGTACCCATTTTGTCCCCTATCCGGGCTTTGTTTTACTTGCCACATTACTGCTACTTTTGTCTTCTGCATGTAGAAAATCTATAACTGCACAATATTCACACCAAGAATGATGAATGATATAAACTTTACCAATCAAAAGACTTAAATGAAGTAACCCTTCTATCATTTCTCTCAGTTCATCCTAAATGGCATTTACCAGATATTACATGTGGATCACCTGGTGATCCAAGACGGCGAATATCAATTGCGACCCATTGTCAGGATCTTGTTCCGAGATCCAAGATACAATGTCAGAGGCAATTTGCAAGATACACGTATAGATATTGAATACATAATGTCATAACACATACACTCTTCATTGTTAACAGTACATCACACCTTGAATGTAATCATATTGATTAGGCATGATGTTTATGGTAATGACATGTCATATTGTTCCTCTTTCTTCTGCTTCTGGTTCCACAACTGGTGGTATACAATCAACCTTGTAACGAAGGGCCTGTTACAGATGTTACAGTCAATTATTAGAGTATTTGTTACAAAGTAAGCTAATATTCTGGTTACAAATTGGTCCAGTTAATTCTCATCAACCAATTGAGAAAATCATCCAATAGACATACATATTCTTTCTTTAGTTGTACTAACCTTTCTGTAGAATGTTGAAAATGAATTATCCCAAATGAGTTTGTAATTGCCAGCCATGATTGTGCAGAAGTTACCCTTCAAAAGTAATTATAGTCAATGTAGGACTATAATAAATAAAGTTACAACTGCATCTAGATCTTACTTACTTGGTCAGAAACATATCGCCGGTAAGGCAAGATCAGCTACGTAACATGCAACACATCCCAAACAAAAACACAAATCAAGAACAGAAAGTTGCATACATAAATCAAAATTTGGCAAATTTCTACTTAATAAACTTTTTTTCTACGAGGTAAAAAAAGCATCAAGTTAAACTCACTGTTTTTTGTCCCAAAGAATTTGTATATTCTATGCTGAATCCAATGTCCTGGGCAAACAAGATAGATATTGCACAAGGTCAGATCCATACACTAAGGAAACCGAGCCAAGTAATGTGTTTTATTAAATGATTTTTTGTATTGAAAGGTAAAACAACATCTTATGTTTCTCAATATTACATAAATGTTACTGGAGTCTATTATGTTTCAAATTGGTTGGCAAATTTTTTAGATATCAAGGAAAAATGTCATGGATCACAAAGAAAAAAGGATCATATAAATCACTTGCAGTTTCAATTTAAGCTTCTGGGAATATAGTAGATATGTACCGTCGTGCTAATTTTTCCTTGTGCTATAGAGAAATCCCAAGCAATGTATGAATTTACTGATTCGACTTCCAATGAAACCTAAAGGGGAATCATGTAACAGAAAGTTATGAAGTTTTACAAACATTATTTTGTATATTTATGCTGTAGGAACTGAAGTAAAATGTAGGTTCATGAATTTTGTTTATGTTATATGATCTAAGAAGGAGCCACAACAACAAAATATTTACTGCATAAATATTTACTGAAGTAAAATGTCGGCTTCTGTAATAGAAATACCTCATAAGTTGTCCCTGCAGGAACGCTTGCTTCTCTGTAGTCATCAAATTTACTGCAGAAAACGTATAAGGAAAGGAATACAAATAAATTATAACGGAAACTAAGGAATACAATGTTCAAGCAAATCACGGTAAAAAAACAAAGAAAATATAAAATGTTAATAACAATATATCCGTACTTTGATTCTATTGCACCGGCTTCCTCAGCTGTAACAAAGAAAGGAGAATTTGCAAACACTTCCCTACAAAAATTATATAAAATAGTGTCATCACTTACTAATATGATAACTATGATTATATATCCTTTAATTAACACAAATTTCATATTTAGAAGGAAAATGTTTTTTTTAGTATACAGTCGAAATTACTAGTGGGAAGCGGGATCAGACGATCAGTACCCAATGAAATTGAGGAATCTTTCCAACTCTGATGTGTAGACATCAATCGCTTCCTCTAAGATAGATATTTGATGCTTCTGTCTGCTTAGTTGAATTCATCAAAACCAACCAAGAAATAAAGAAAACAGAATCAGAAGATTGATATGACAAATAAATTAAAAACTGAAAAGAATAATCATGCTCACAGTTTAACATCTTCAAAGCGCCACCATGACAAAGAAAGAAAAAGATGAATATTAAGCACCAACTTTGTAAGGGCATACATAGGCGGTCCATAGCGATGCCTTTGTTCCTCCATCGGCCTAAATATACATAAACAAATTTTACTTGCTATAAATTAGGAAAATCAAGTCTTTATAGTTTGATCACTTTAATAAAAAAGAAAAGAAAGAAAGAGCAAATACCCTTGATCATCGTTTATCTGGCGAACAAAATCCAGTAGAACCTGTGGAACACCTACCAAGTATTTTACAACTGTCTTGTAAACACCTGCAGCAGAACCAAGCTGAGCTAACTGTTTTCTCCTGGACACAAATAATTTATTAGAAACTTTTCACCTACTCAAAATCTACAATAGTATGATTACATAATTATATAAATTACAGTAATAATCAAATCTTTTATAAAAGTTATTAAGGATATTTTGTGCAATAACAAGACAGTTTTACCTTTCCATTTGCTGTTGCCATAGTAAAGCATATCGATCACGTATGCTTCCACCAGAATTTACTAAAGCGTCCACTTGAGCGTTTTTGCTCCTCTCTGATCGCTCCCTTTGTTTTCTAATTAGCGCGCCTCGAAAGTCTTGGGGCATGTATGTCATAACTGTACATGTGATGGTGAGTATGAATATTTTTCTTAAAAATTAAAAATGTTAAGAATCAGACTAAAAGATTCATCTTATTATACAAAGATAATAAAAACCTGTGTTGAACACATTCTCTGAACTCTTGGACTGGAAGGATTCCACAATCTTCAACATGTGTACACATTTTTCTTTTAGCTGTTTAAGAAGGTGAGCAAGTTCAACATCTTCAGGTGTGGACTGTTGTTGAAGCTGCTCACAATTTTTTTTAAAAAGAAAACAAAAGAAAGATGAATCTATAAGTGAACATCCTAATGTAACAATGACCCAGCCTTGATCTATGATATATGTTGGTGTAATTTTGAACTTCTCCAACTAAACAATTTATACTGTAAATTTAGGTGTTGTTTGTTTTCGAAAACATAAATGTCTTATATCTTATTTCATGTCTTTAGGAGAAGACGTGGAAGGTCTGCGAAAAAAAAGATGTAATTTTTAGCTTCTTAACATAAGCAATAATAAGACAGAATAAGGTTTTATGTCTGCGAAAAAACAAACAAGCTTGTTAGAAACGTCTGCAGTGCACAGACGTTTCTTTGAAAACAACAAACAAGCTTATTGGAAAGGTCTGCGCGCCCGTAGACTTTTCTTTGAAATAAGACCTTATTTGAAAAAACAAATAAAGCCTTGAACTAAAATCTAATGAACATAGCTTCTTACCAATTTTGGCCAATGAGAGCTTTCCAGCAAGAAAATGATTTCTTCGATCTGCTCTCGGTTTTTCCACATATTCTCATCGATTTTATGCGGTGGCTGCGACTCCGCTTCTTTTAGCAAAGATCTTTCATCTGAAAAATATCAATGTGTGAGTTTTACCACCCTTCACCATAGATGAATGCATGCCTATCTTAAACATATTTGTTATCATATAATTTTATAACCATCAGGATCCTGATGTTTTGGTGTCCAACTTAGTTGATGTAACAAGATGAGACAGTCGAAAGAATTAGGTAACAAGTCCTAAATAGACCTCTTCTTTACGGGTCGACGTGTTACTAGTATCATATGAAGCAAAAGTAGTATTAAGAACATCCCACATATTCAAAACTAACTATTATTACAAAAAAAAAAAAAAAAAAACTAACTATTATTACACTTTTCTAGCCAAAGTAATCGCTGCAATTGCCCAAACTTAAGTTCTTGCAACTTATAACGGGTCGATTTATCGATTCAGAAGACTGCAGTCTGCATGATCCCGTGATCATCCAAGCTAACAAGTTCTCAAATCTTATAAACAATTTTTCTCCTAGTTACATAAAAACCCAATGCCCATACCCATACCCATATCAGCAACAAACTAGAGTCAATTTCCAAAATTCAGCAGAGAAATCTGAGATAATATTGTGCAATTATATAGAATAAGTTAAAGTAATGAAAGAGAAGATGAACCTTGAGGGAGCGGAAGAGTAGAGTCGCGCAGATTGTTGGACAGATGATGAAGTTGTTGAGTAAGGCGGAAAACATGATCGGAAATAGGGGGAAATGGGTGTTTATCGTAGTAAGAAGAAAGGAAAGCCCTAGTAATGGGAACCAGACCTCCTCCTTTGGAACCCATTTTGATGGATGGATCAAATCGCCATTGATCGATCAATCACGCGATTGATTTCGTCATGTGAAAGAAAGAAGAAAGAAAACACTGGTTGAGTTGATGATGAGTCAACATAAAGGAATGAAAGAGAAAGCGAATATCCTAATATTGGAAGCAGAAGATGCTGCTTTGCTTTGCTTGCTGGAGTACCACCAACTTTACCGTTACGATTCGGCATTTCCATCTATTTATGTTTCTGCGCCATCAAATGAAATCAATGCTTCGAAATGAAGGTGGTTAACTTAACCGCTGGGCCCAATAACCAACTTTTCTTTTCTATTATTTATTTGGAGTATGATAATCACGGCCTTAAGAACTGTGGATAATAATAAAAAAAGTTAATTGCACCGATGATCCTTTAACTATCCAAAAGTTACGACTTTAGTCCTTTTTTTTAAAAAAGTTGCATTGATCGTCCTTTAACTGCCCAACAGTTGCAAGGATAGTCCTTTTTAACGTTTTCCGTTAATTAATTCCGTTAGTTTTTGTCAATTGACTATTATACCCCTTACCCTTATTTTTTATTTTATTTTCTTAATAGTTATATTATAATATAATAATTAAAAGCATTGAAAACCCCCCACCCCTCTCATGTCACCAGTCACTAGGGGTGAGCATGGTACCGGACCGGTACCGACCGGTACCGGTACCGGTTTTACCGAATACCGAATTTGATTTAAAGATGGTACCGAATACCGTACCGAATTATTCATATACGGTACCGGTACCGGTACCGAGTACCTATTTTAACTAGTTAGTTCGGTACTAGTCCCGAATACCGAAAATACCGAGTCCCGAATACCGATTTAGCAATAATTCAAGTACCGAATACCGGACCGAAAACTCTAATTCGGTACCGGTACCGGTACCGGTTCCGGTACGGTGCCGGTACGGTTCGGTATTTCCGGTACACATGCTCACCCCTACCAGTCACCCCTACCACTCCCTCTCTCTCTCTTTCTCACACACACTCTCTCTCTCACACACACACTCTCTCTCTCTCTCAAGCTCTGTCGGAACTTTCTTTCTCTCAAAGACACCGCCACCACCACCAAGCGAACTCCGGCTAGTGAACCACCTTCGCCGCCGCATGAGTTGTTCATTTTGATCTTAGTTCTCGTTTGGATCTCCGTCAAAAGATATGGATCTCCACAACAAACCACACAACCACACCTGAGCTGTTCGTTTAAATATTCTCGTTCTCGATTTCTAGATGTTCGATCTAGGGTTTTCAACAGATTTCCGTGGTGGTAGGAGGTGGCACGAAGAGAGAGAGAGAGGCAGGGTGTGTGGTAGGCGGTGGTTGTATACGGTGGTGTTTAACCAGATCTGCAACAAATGAAGCGGGTTTTCGAGTTTTCAGGAGGAGATCTACAACAAACGACTGTGTTTGAGTTTTTGGTTTTCGAGGGTTTTGTGGTTTTGCTACAGAGGTGGAGTTGAGCGGTGGTGATGACAGGGTTTTCTGATTTTGCAAGAGGTGGGCGACGAGGTCGTGGTGATGGTGAGTGGTGGTGTCTCTGGTGGCTGGTGTTGAGGCGGAGGAGGGTGAGGGGACGGTGGTTAGTGTCTGTGTAGGTGAGGGAGTGAGAGAGAGAGAGAGAGAGAGAGAGAGAGAGAGAGCGGAGGAGGGTGAGGGGACGGTGATTCTAGTGTGTGTGGTTCGTATGTGTGTTTCTTGTGGCAGCGGTGATGTCAGCGGTGGAGGCGGAGGGGAGGTGAAGGTGGGCGGTGAAGGTGGAGAATGTGTTTGGGAAGGAGAGAGAGAGTGTGTATGTGTGTGTGCAGAAGAAAGAGATACAGAGAAGGGAGAGAGTGTGTGTTTGTGTGTGAGAGAGAGAGAAATGATTGAGGAGAGAGTTTTATAATTAAAATGGTATTTTAAATTAATTAAATGTAAAAAATGACAAAAAGACCGAAATGCCCCTTATTTAACAGACTTAACAAACGGAAACTGTTAAAAAGGACCATTTGTGCAACTTTTGGGCAGTTAAAGGACTATCCTTGCAACTTTTTAAAAAAAAGGACTAAACTCGCAACTTTTGGATAGTTAAAGGACAATTGGTGCAATTAACTCTAATAAAAATAGTAATTTTAGTTTCTAAAAATAATAATTAGAGTTAATTACAAAGATGGTCCCTGTGGTTTGCGCTGAATTTCACATTTAGTCCTTTAAAATCAAAAATTACACTGGTAGTCCTTATGGTTAACGTTTTGTTTCACAGTTAGTCCTTTAGACTAACTGGTGTTAAAATTGACCGTTAGTCAAAGGGTAGACCAAGGGTATTTTCGTCTTTCCCATCTTATCCTTGTTACCAAACGCCTATTCTCATCTCTCTTTTCTCTCATCCCTCTCATATTTCAAGCAGATACCCAACCATTCACAACCACCACCGCCGTCCACCCTTTATACCTTAGAGTTCATCAGATCAAGCTTATGCTCTTGTTTCATTGGGTTTCTGGTAGCTATACATATCTGTGAAATAAATTCATCTAGAGTTTAGCTAGGATTTTCTTCCCTCGATCTGTTAGATTCAATAACTTTTCTTTTTCTGCCTCTTGTTTTAGGTTTATTAGACATCAAATCCGACAACTTTCTCTCTTTCTTACTTGAACTTACTCCACCATTAAACAAGTATTTACGCTTTACTTGTGAATTTGACTTTACTTCTAAATGAAGCACATGATTATCAACATCAAATATATTATCTGATACATCTAAAACTTCATTTCTTTCAAGCTGATGATGGCATTTCCATCGATTAAAAGCCGATAACTGACCTCTAAAGGTCGAAACCTTCAATCAATTAATCCCAAATGGAGAACGGCGGCGGTTCAGATCTGTGGTGGTGGTTGCACGGTGGTTGTTGGAGATGGTGATGACGACGGCGACTCGTGGTTCAGATATGGAGAACGGCGGCGGTTCAGATCTGTGGTGGTGGTTGTTGGAGATGGTGATGACGACGGCGACTCGTGGTTCAGATACGGAGAACGGCGGCGGTTCAGATCTGTGGTGGTGGTTGTTGGAGATGGTGATGACGACGGCGACTCGTGGTTCAGATACGGAGAATGGAGGCGGTTCAGATCTGTGGTGGTGGTTGCACGGTGGTTGTTGGAGATGGTGGTGACGACGGCGAGTGTGGCGGTGGTGGTGGCCGGCTGATCGAAGTGAGACAGAGCGCGCGGCGGCCCTAGGGTGGCGATGGTGGTGGCCGGTAGTCTAAGGTGGTGATGGTGGCTGTTCTTGTTTGGAGAGAGGAGAGTAGAGAGATACAGAGAGAGAGAGAGAGAGAGAGAGAGAGGAGGATGATATAAGGAGGGTAAAATTAAGGTGTTTGGTAACAAGATTTAGGGAAAAGATTGTTTGGATATTAGTTTAATAGGTAAACTATGTTTGGTAATAAGGATAGTATGATAAATGACTAAATTACCCTTTGACTAATAGTCAAAGATAACATCAGTTAGTCTAAAGGACTAAAAGTGAAACAATATGTCAACAATAAGGACTACCAGTGTAATTTTCGAGTTTAAATGACTAAATGTGAAATTTAGCACAAACCACAAGGACCATCTTTGTAATTAACTCTAATAATTATAAATCATGTTTTCATAATTAACTTTTCATAATTTTCATAGTTACCTTTTATATAGTTATCAACTTTTCATACATGATATAAGGTTGCCATTTTTGTATTGTTATACTTATCCACAGCCCTTAGGGCTATGGTTAGCATTTTTCTATCTATTTATGTATATTAGTCATTTTATTATTTCTTTATTCATGTAATCTGTATATTTTCAAATTCTTAATATAGACATAAAAATCTATCTTATTTATAAATTAAAACACGATTCTTTCCTAATCAAGATAATAATGAATTATTTGTAGTTTTTAACAAAACAAATTAAAACCTTCATTCTTTTAGATAAACATGTGTTTTAAAATTTGTATTTCAGACAAATTTAAAATTGTTCGAATTATGTAATCATCTATTACTGATATTGGTAACCGAGTTTATTTCTGAAAAAAAATCTAAAACACCAAGCAGCTAATGACACGTAGCTAAGGTATCATTATACTCACAAATAACTTAAACAAAAAAAAGGTTAATAATGGAAAAAACCTCCAACTCTACTTTACTTTTTGGTTTAAACCTTAATCTTTGTTTTTACATGATTTAAACCTTAAACTTTATTTTATTTTTGGTTTAAACCTTAAACTTCATTTTACTTTTGGTTTAAACCTTAAACTTTATTTCTAAATGATTTAAACCTTAAACTTTATTTTATTTTTGGTTTAAACCTTAAACTTTAATTTACTTTTGGTTTAAACCTTAAACTTTAAATATATTTATACTAGGTTAGATACCCGTGTATTACACGGGTTGATTCAAAAAATAATAAAATATCAATAAATATTAAATAGTTATAAATTACTAAATGATAATTTAAAAAGGATGAATAACATAAATTTTAATAAGATATGTTAAAATAGTAAACAGATTTGTAGAGGATCTCCTCATGGTTACATACTTACATCTTGCAAAGTTTGATTGGAGATTACCTTTATTCTCTCAAATTCAGTTTAATATACTATGTATATTCATCTAGTATTATTTCATGATATAGTTTAAAAAATTGCAACCCCGTTGATCTGAAAAAAAGAGACTAAAATATATCATTCATAACACATTCTTAGATTTTGATGAGTGATCCGTATGACTTACCTGTCGCTCTATACATTAAAACCAATCCAGATTCTCGTCTGATTATAATTCTTATTTTTTTTATATAACATTAATAAAAAATAACATAAGTAAAAAGAACGGGAGGACGACGACGGGACCAAGGGTAGCGACCGACGACGACGACGGGACCAAGAGCAGCGCCGTTCGCCCTTGGTCCCGTCGTGGGCTTCGCCCTTGGTTCCGTCGTCGGCTTCGCCCCTGGTCCCGTCGTCAGCTTTGCCGTTCACTGCCCTTGGTCCCGTCGTTGATTTCGCCGCCGCTCCCCTTTTATGCTCTAAACGTTTTACAAATGGTGTGTTAAGGAGAGATGAGGTAGCCAGTTGAATAGGTTGTAGGTTTACTTTTTACCAATTTTAAGTAAGCAAATGAAAGTTTATGGGTTAAGTAGAAATATATTTAAAGTTTAAGGTTTAAATCATTTAGAGAAAAAGTTTAAGGTTTAAACCAAAAGTAAAATAAAGTTTAAGATTTAAACCAAAAATAAAATAAAGTTTAAGGTTTAAATTATGTAAAAACAAAGATTAAGGTTTAAACCAAAAAGTAAAGCAAAGTTTGATGTTTTTTCCATTATTAACCCAACAAAAAATATATATACTTTACTAATTTAAATAGCTTGTGAGCTTTGCTAGTAGCATTGATTACTTTTCTATTTATTTTTTTATTAAGACAAGAAAACTAGTAATTTATTAAATTAAGACAAGAAAATATATATTATTTTTTATGTGATGTGATAACTGATAATGTCTACAACAGCTTTTTTTCTGCTTAAGCTACTGGGCCAGTGAGCCCAATGACTATTCTAACACATGGGCTGCATAGTAGCCAGACTAGTCATGGACAAAATCAGTCTTGTTTTTACATGGGCCGGTTTATTGTTAATTTTATAGCACAATTATCGTCCCAATTATTTCTTAAATTTGGCACAAATTTAGCAAATCCAGGAAACGTTTGTGGTAACTATACATCTAGCGTTAGCTTGCGATAAGTTGTATGCTTATATATACAACAAGTATGAGATGAGATAACCGAAAAACTGAAAGAATAACATTATATGTTATGTCATGCATAAGATTATGAGATAGGTATTAAAGCATGTGTCGTCACAGGTATGATTATATGCCAAGATACTAAGTAAGAATAAGATGATTGGATAGATGTATGCTAGTTTAGTTCGTTAATTGTAAGTATATAATACCTCTACCCCGTGTACTTATATGGTGTGGGGTGTAAATGTATTGTTACCGTGTATAATTGACATACATACTAGCACGCACATCATGACAAAAGATTGGTACGTCTACACCTTGACAGGAAGAGATAGAAAAGAGTGTACCCGGACACCAAAAAAGCTACTATGTGTCCACATAAAGTAGCTAGGAAGTGTACTAAATGAGTACGTTTGAACAAAATATCGATGACTCAGAAACCAAGTCTACAACGAACATTAACATTGACACTACAAGAAAAAAACATTTTCAGAGAGGACAAAAGTCATCGCTGAAAGTCTTTTGCGAGGACAAGTCGTCGCCAAAAATTCGTCCGTATGGGAAACCCTTTGGCGAGGAAGATACGCAACTTGTGGCTTCAAAGTCGCTGTAAAAACCAGAAACCGTATGAAGGAGAGAGGTCGATCGATCTGCTGTGAAAAGTGAAAGAGAAAGGGCCGCCGTACGGTTTTAACAGGTCCAAAGTTTCGGCGGCAACACTGTCTTCGCTGAAAGTAATGATGCAACATCATTCCTTTTATTTGCAAAACATAAATATTAATAAATAATAATAATCCCTTAGCAAGGACACTGTCGTCGCCAAAAACCTACCAAAACGACGCCAACTTCTTTCTCCGTTACTTTTATAAGTATAAAATAAGTAATTAACTTTCAGCGAGGACCATAGTCGTCGCCGAAGGTCCTGAAAATTTTGTTTTGGCGGGTTATCTACCGCGTAAAATTATTTTTATATTAAGAAAATAATTAAATACATTTCCACTGTCCTCGCAGAAATGTTTCGATTGTCAGTTTAGTTTTCCAAAGTCAAAAATGTGAAGTTGTTTGTCGTTTAGTGATCTTTAGCGAGGACATAGTGTCCTCGCGAAAAGCCTGCATGTCTAAAACTCATTTTTCCTGTAGTGTGAGTATCTTCAGCCGTGTCTTCAACTCACATTAATACTTTTCACTCGTTTACATATCTGGTTATAGAATAACAGTTACCAAGATATAACTGATTTTAGATAGGGCTGTCAATTGTTTGGATCAGATCGGATCGGTTAAAGATCTGATCTGACCCGCTGATCCATTTAATTGGATTTGGATCTGATCCAATAACATTGAGATCCATTTAGTTTGATTTAGATCGGATCAATAATTAATGGATCATGACCCTGAGCGACCCATTTAATATTACTAATTTTATTTTATTTATGTAATAAATATATTAAATAACTCTCCCACCCCCACCCCACACCACCCAACCCTACCCTACCCCACCCCACCCCTACCCCCACCCTACCCTACCTACCCCCTACCCCCACCCTACCCGACCCCACCCGACCCCAACCTACCCCACCAACCCCACCCCACCCTACCCCACCCCCACCCTACCCCTACCCCTACCATACCTACCCCCTACCCCTACACTACCCACCCCACCCTATCCCTACCCCACCCCACCCCACCCCACCCCTACCTACCCCAACCTACCCCCACCACACCCTACCCTACCCTACCCCACCCTACCCCCTACCCCACCCTACCCCTACCCCACCCTACCCTACCCTACCTCTAAACCAAACCTATACTCCTATTCCTACACCCTCCCCTCCTATACCTGCTCAAACCATTTCTAACTTAAACTATACCATTTCCAATCTTCTTTCCCAACTCAAAACCCTTAGACCCTCACCCCCTGATATCTCCATTACCATTCCTGAATCTCTTCTCACTATCCCCTCTCTCCTAAAAGACATTGATACTGAGGTAAATAGGTCCAGCTTTTCTGCTAAGATAAGGCACAGTGATACTATGAGAGAATTCTCCAATCTCACTGAAGCTATCAACAGCCTAAAACCTCTTATCTCAACTTCCATTCCTTCTTTCTCTCCTATTCCCTCTCACCTTAGACACTCAACATCACCTTTCACTCAGCCTCCCATACCCACTACCTCACCTTCATCCTCAACCATACCACCCTTTACCTCTACACCTACCCCAACTCCTTATTCTTTCACCACTCCTGATGCCCCTGCAAAGCATGTTGTTTTTCCCTCCTCTGATGATGACAAAAAGGGGGAGAAGTCAGTTAGAACAAAGTCAATTTTACAAGCAGAGGATGCACAACCCCCGATGAAATAGGATCAGCTGTTGAGGGGGAGAATAAATCTGAGGGGGAACAACCTGCTCAAGAAGAGCAGAGGCCAAAGAGAAGGCTAAAGCAAATGGCTAGAAGGACAAAGAAATCAAAGCAAGGTGAATCCTGTGCTCCAATTGAACTACCATCTGAGGATTTTGATGATGATGATGAAGATGAAATGCCTTTGTCCTCTATGTTCAACATAAGGAAGCAGAGCTCCTCCACTGCAGCTCCAGCAGTCCAAGCTTCCTCTCCAGTTCAATCAAGTCAACCAACTCCCAGCAGTTCATCAAGAAGAAAAGGAAAGAAGATAATGACTGCTGAGGAGATTGAAGAAGAAGAAAGAAGAGAGGAAGAGCTAAATCAAGAAGATGAGAATCTCAGAGAGTTAAGTGAACTGGCTGCTGCTCTTGGTTCAACCATTGAAGAAGTTCTTAAAGCCAAAGAGAGACACCAGGATTTCACTACCACTGAGGATCTTGCTGCTGCAGTTGGTGTCACTGATGATGAATTGAGAGAATTACAAGAAGAAGAAATCATCATGCTATCCTCTCAATCACATGCAACACAGGTTGCATCACAGCAAGATGATCCTTCTGTCAAGAAAGTTCCTAAAAGAGGAAGAACTCATAGAGAAGCCATTCAAGCATTGCATGAGTTCAACTTTGGAGTTACAACTCAGCAATCTGAAAGGGAGATCAAAGAGGTCTTGGATAACAAGAAAAACTTGATAGAAAGAAAGGATCCAAATCTCATTTCCAGAGTCACTCCATATAAGGGAACAGATGAAGGGCCATATCTCAGATTAGTAAGAAGAGATGAAAGACAAACACATGAGAATGCCTATATTCATCACTGCAAACTGTTCTCCTTTACTGAGATGATTGAGACTCTGTACCACCTCCTTAAATCCAAAAGTGAAATTTCCCCAAGGTTCATACACAAATTCGAATTCTGGATCAGAATGGCTGTTTACCACAGGATATGCACTCATGATCAATTTGTGGAACACATTGATGTGATTGAGGATGCCTTCAAGAAATCCTCCAAAGCTTTTGTACCTGCTGAACGGATTATACTTAATCCTGATCATCCTTACCTGTCTGCATATAAAAATTTCAACACTGCTTTGCCCTCCAACATTGAGCCAGAAATGTTTAAGTACATAACTGAACCTGAGAGAGGGATTTTCTTCAAAAACAGAGCTGGTGTCTGGAGATTCCTAAGAGAAACTGACTTAGGAAGAGCCCCTGGAGAATTAATCTTTCAAGCTGCACATTTAACAAGGGGACAGACAGGAAGTGAACATTTTGAAAATCTGATTCAAGCAAGAGCTGAAGAGTTGTTGGCTGCCAATCCTCTGAACAGACTTCTGGATGTAAAAGAAGAACCTTGGTGGGAATGAAGATCACACTTCATAACTAGAGTAGATATAATTTCAATTCCTAGAATAGTTTAACTTCTGTACTTAGTTTAACTCTTAGTTAGATTTCACTGTACAAACTCTTATGTAAATACTTTGTGTTGTAATCAAGCTTGACACTTTGATCATGGACTACTTAGCTAAAATGCTAGTATAGATGACTCTTAGTAGATAGCTTACATAATGTAAATATAGAAAAGATCAAAAATCCTAAAAATAGAAAAAGGATAGAAAAGATACCAAAAACAGAACAATGATACTTCATAAATGAAAAGATTCCCAAAAACAGAACATCAGGGAACATACTTAAAAGAGTTACCAAAAACAGATAGCTAGGTAACCAAAATTGCACTTAAAAGTTATATCTTTACAAATCCTAGTCAAACTGATTTCTTCTTAAACAATATAAGGTTTTGTCATCATCAAACAGGGGGAGATTGTTGGTGAGATAGCAATATCAAACCTTAATCAAACCTATCTATTAAGTAAAATAGGATTTGATGTTAACAAAACCATATATTCAGTTTTGGACTTAGATTGATGAAAAACATGTGTTGTTTTTCTATCTGAGACTTAAAGAATTTCTAAGTAAGAAATGTCACCTGACGAATCATAGTGTCAGCTGAACACTGAGTATCAGCCAAATGACCAGCTTCAGAAAGATCAGCTGAGAAGAAAAGATCAGTCAAAGAGCATCAGCTGAGGAATCACACTGGATCAGCTGATGGCCTAGAACCATCAGCTGATGAAGATTTCAAGGTCAGCTAAGCAGTCAAGGATCAGCTGACACAATCACAAGTTATCAGCTGATGTCTTCCATCTGTCAGATAAGGTATTTACTACTTATCCAATATTCTCTTTATGAGCTGACTATACTCAAATGATTAGCTGAGCCCTTGGGAACAGCTGACAGTTGAGTTAATCAGTTTATTAGCTGCTGCTACGATTTGTATTATCAGCTGAGCAATTTGATCAGCTGAGCAAGTCTAGTCAGCTGAGTCTTTCACACTTATCCTTAGCTGAGCAAAATTATATTTGTAGTTCAGTGTCTGTTAACTGAGTCTTTATTGTATATCTCAGTTAATAGCTTTTCTATGTAATATCTTCTTAAAGTCAAAGGCAGAACATGTGTTGTTCTTATTATGCCTTAGATCTTTCTTTTGTAAAAGTACTTAGCACTTTTTGGATCTACAATGATACAAAAATGATTGATCTTTATCCCCTGGAAAAGGAGAAAGATACTCTTGAAAAGAAGATCTCGAAGATATGATGTTAAGTATGGCTGGCAACTCCATACTTGGTAAAGTCAAATCTTCAGAAAGCATGGTGTCGATTAAAGCACAAGCATGGAAGGATAATGTTACTTTCTCAAGACATAAATGTAGTAATTTAATAATATAATAATAGATAGTGGGTATACTTATTACTAAAAAGTAAGTTCACTTTACACACTTTGTGTATAAAGTTAACTTACCTTTTCACCCACTAACTTTATCTATTATAATATTATTAATCCAAGTACTTTTGTCTCCTTCTCTCTTCATCAACCCGGACACACTTTGCTTATATATATTCATGCATGGAAACATGCTAAAAAATGCGAATGCGTTGAAAAGCACTGAAATCTCATAAGTTGAGAATTAGAAGAGTTAGCATTTTACTTTCAGTGTAACAAACTTGTTCATGTGTTGAACGTCTTAGACATTAGTTGTTTAAGATTAGCATTGTCTATGTGTTAGACAAAATTAGTTGCCACCTTTTATTGAACTTAGATTTTCCGCATCTAGTTCATGTAATTCTTTATTAACATCAATAGGAATTATATAAAAGTAAACCGTGTGTCTCTTAAATTTTAATTTGCTAAAGTTGTATTCAACCCCCCCTTCTACAAACATTTGTTGTTGTAGTATCCATTCGGGACCAACACCTACCCTACCCCACCCCACCCCACCCTACCCCACTCACCATACCCTACCCTACCCCACCTCACCCTACCTACCCCTACCCTACCCCACCCTACCCGACCCCAACTTACCCCACCCTACCCCACCCCTACCCTACCCTAACCCACCCCTATCGTACCCCTACCCTACCCTACCCCCACCCCACCCTACCCCCACCCCTACCCTACCCTACCCCCCACTCCATCCTACCCCCACCCCACCTACCCCCACCCTACCCCTACCCTACCTACCCCTACCCCACCCCACCCCTACCCCTACCCACCCCCACCCACCCCACTCTACCATCGTCGGCGGCGGTGGTGGCGGTAGTCGGCAGCGATGGTCGGCGGCGGTGGTGGTCGGCGGCGGTGGTGGCGGTGGTCGACGGCGGTGGTCGGCTTCGGCGTCGGCGGTGGTCAACGGCGATGGTGGCGGTGGTCGGCGACGATGGTCGGCGGCGGTGGTGGTGGTTGGCGGCGATGGTCGGCGGTGGTGGCGGTGGTCGGCGGCGGTGGTGGTCGGCGGTGGTGGTCGGCGGCGGTGGTGGCGGTGAACGCGGAGGCGGTTGGTGGTGGTCGGCGGGGGTGGTTGCGGTTATTGCGGTGGCGGTGGTGATGGTGATGGCGGATTTTTTGATATTAAATGGATCGACCCAGACAGATCTTGGATCGATCCATGTAGTGATCTAATTAAATGGATCGGCCCATTGGATCTCTTATTGGATCAATGGATCGGATTTTTTGACCCGTTGGATTATTTAAATGGAGCAGATCGGATCGGATCGGATCTAGATCATGATCCGATCCATTGACGGCCCTAATTTTAGACAAGGCTGGCTTATATATAACTGATGTTACTCTGCTAGCTATAACTGATTTTGGCCAGGGCTGGCTCGGAGAGCAAACGAAAGAGACATTCATGTATGTGTGCTCATGGTCTAAGTCTCTATGCCTAGTTTAATTATTCTAATGAGTTCGATTTTCGTATTCTTTAAAAGGTTTCTTAAAAGTTCAAGATTAACAGAGGTGCTCTACAGTTTTCTGTTTCAAAGTCACATTATTATAAGTTTTTTTATTCTTGATTTATGATAAATATTACATGTAGATTTTGCTTAATTGATTATAAATAAATTTATAACTTCAGAGAGCCCTTTTTATATTTCTGTCCCGGGCCCGTTTTAACGCATAAGTTTCTTCAAACTAAATCAACTTTGGTTATTTACTTATACTTATTTTACAAATAATAAAACTTTTAATGTTGTTCACTTGTTGATATATTATGTCTACGTAATGTAATTACTATATTATGATAAAGACATAACCCGCTTATATTAGTATCCTAACTCTATCCTATTTGCAAACATCATGAATCTTTAACAATGCTCTGCACAACGTTAAGCAAAATACTACCTTTTCAACTTATGTTATCGCCACAACTTATGGTGGTGAATAATAATATAACATGGGTCAAGATCCTATCATGTTTGGTAAAAAATAATCCATTATGTTCTCTCACAAATATAAGAGTGATTCCTACAAAGGAACATATTCTTAATTTTTTAGTGGACCTGCTCATATATTTATGAGAAAACATGATAGGTCATGTTTGATCATAACATAAGAGGATTCTAACCCTTACAACATGTAGTCATGTAGATCATGTTTGATCATAACATAATACTCTCATTAGTCTAGTCATGTGAAAGATCTCAAATTTAAGCATTGGTCCAAGACATAAACAAGAATTATTGGTAAAATTAATGAATGCATTATAAGTCGTGGCGAAGTGTTATACAGTCGTGCAAAGTTTTTGCACTAGAATTTGTTTAATGGTTGAGATTCTTCTACAAATAGCTTAGATGTGTTAAAGTTCAAGAATAATATACACGTGGTATTCAATTATTACAATAAATACACCAATGAAAGAATAATTAATGTTATGTAGGACTTCTTGGTTGAACGGTTTTGAAATGTATTTATTATTAGAGGTAAATTTAATAGATTTGATTCTAGTTTAAGGCATTGGCAAGTAATAGTTCGATTGTGGTTGCGGTAGAAAGACAACGAAAGAAAGTAAGATATGACCGAAACCACAAGGGCTAAGGTTATATTTATGTAGATTAATGAGAAACTCTAAGAGATCTTGACCCAATTATACAATCAGGTTAGGTTATCCTATACTAAAATTCTGAAAAACATTTTATTTCAGTTGAGTTATGTCTCATATCAAATGAAATACGGTTTTATAATATGTTTAATAAGAGTCATGAGCTACCTAACTTATAATTAATTGATATTAAGTTGGAACACCACAAACTAATTACATGTGATTAAAACAAGATTCACATTTGGTTGGTTAAAGGTTACATAAACTCCACGTAAGTAATAAGTATCTACATGTTAGGCTCGGAAAAGAAAAAAGAATGTCACACGTTGGGATACATGTTGAAAAATGTCTCACGTCTGATAAAAAAAAAGGAATTTATAATATGTTTAGTAAAGATTCTAACTTACTCCACTTATAATCATTTGATTTTAAATTAAAACCAGAAATTGGTTATTGATTACAATCTAATAATTACAAATGCAAAAGTGGTTAAAATTGTGTTTGGTTAATTAATTGAATTTGGAAAAATTGGTAAAGCACAAACTCATGAAATGTCCCTTATTTTCTCTTTCTCTTTGTTATTTTAAATGAGACTTGTAATTGAAGCCATGATTTAAAAAATAAATAAAATATTTTTTTGCCAATCATATTTTGCTTTTTCCTTTTAAACACATATTTTGTTTTTAGCTTTATTTAGAAACCGAACAACAACTTAAGAATATTATTGCAAAAAGTCCATATAATAGGCTTTAATCATGTCTATTTAAAGAAGATATAATTTATAGATAATATTATTATATCACACATAACAAAAGGTAAATCTTGAAACTAGAATACCTTAAATATGTTGATAATAATGGGTAATAAATATTCAAAGGTTTAAAAGTTAAAAGTATGGTGTGCAAAACACATTTCGTTTTAAAACCGTTTTGTAAAATTCTCGAGGAACATTTTTGCTTTTAAGTAAATATATAATTTAAATACAATTTAATGTAGTTTATGAAGTACTAATAACATAGTTTTCAAAAGAGCCTAGTAAAAATTAGGGTTAACGTCACAAAATAATATTTTATTTTTTTAAAATGTCAATGTTGGGTATATATTTTTTATTTTCAATTATGTAATCTATTTTGTGCTCACTTTTTAAAGAAAGTCAAAACCGGATTTTTTTGATTACTCCCGGATCGCCACCAAACCTTAGTGTCCTTTTTTTTTTACCGGCGAATGAGGACAGACACTTCTCCGCCTTTCCAGTGTGGGTTCGAATTGTTTGGTGGCGGGTTTTCAACCACCTCTCGTTATTTGGCTTTAACCAATGTTCGAACATACCTTCACTCCATGGAGGAAACCCCTAAGGGAAAAATCTGTTGGGTATAAACAACCAGTTAAGAAACTTCAGACAAAACCGATATAACGAATTTCGATAAAATACGCAGAATAAAAGTGAGAATTCTGCAAATGAGAAACTGTAAAATCTAGACACAATATTTAACGTGGTTCGGTCAATCTGACCTACGTCCACGGGCAAACGAGAGAGAGAGATTTATTAACATCAAAGAAAAATTACAATCATTCAAGGCTAGAACTGCACTTGAAATCTGATCACTCACAATAGGTATCACTCACTTTTGGCTGCCAAATGAAAGGCTCTGCACAAAAGAAACTACCTCACTTGTTTTATTTTCTTCTATGTTTCCTTCTGCTTTTGCTTTTAATTTCTTACAGACACAACATACATATATATAAGAAATTTGTGTGGCAAAAAGTCAAATGAAGAAAAACATTTCTCCATGTTTTAAGGAGAAAAAACATGCCATTAAGTTGAAAGCTTGGTCAAAGGGAGAAAATAGATGTAAACGTGAAAAGCATTGTTGGCCACCTACTCCTTCATGTCTCCATAATCTAACAATCTCCCACTTGGAGACTTGAACAACTTTCTCTTGTAACCTTCCCTAATCCATCTCTCGCGTTTTCTGCCTACCACTTTCCTCATTTTTCCGAAAGGCCAGTTGAAGCCATGCATAGCTTCAACTTTTCTAGGGTAACCACCTTGGTAAACATATCTGCTGGATTCATTGTACCTAGGATTTTCTACAAGGACAATGTACCATTATTTATCAACTCCCTAATAAAATGATACCTCATTTGAATGTGTTTCGTTCTATTGTGAAACACTGGATTCTTAGCTAGATGAACTGCACTTTGGTTGTCACAATGCAATACACAATCCTCTTGCTGCATTCCAAGTTCTGATAGGAAGTTCTTAATTCATATAAGCTCTTTGGCTGCTTCTGCAATAGCCATATACTCTGCTTCTGTGGTTGAGAGAACAACACTCTTCTGTAACCTAGACATCCAACTGATTGTCATACCTCCGATTGTGAATACATAACCAGTAGTGCTTTTGCCAGAATCTGAGCATCCTCCCAAATCTGCATCAGTGAAACCTTCTAAGACTACCACCTTTCTTTTGAAACATAGGGCAACCTCTGTTGTTCCTTTCAAGTAGCGTAATAGCCATTTAACCGCCTCCCAATGCTCTTCACCCGGATTAGACATAAACCTGCTAACAACTCCCACTGCATGAGCAATATCTGGCCTGGTGCAAACCATTGCATACATCAAACTGCCAACTGCTGACGCGTAAGGAACTTTAGCCATCTTTTCTATGTCTTCTTCAGTCTTTGGGAATTGCTTCTTTGAGAGTTTTAATTGACTACTCAATGGTGTACTTCTAGCTTTCGCATCTGCCATGTTAAACTTTTCTAAATCTTTCTTGAAGTATTTAGTTTGTGAAAGTTTTAATGTACCATTAACTCTGTTTCTGGCTATGCTCATGCCCAATATCTGCTTAGCAGCTCCTAGGTCCTTCATCGCGAACTCTCTGGACAACTGCTTCTTAAGCTTGTTGATCTCTTGCATGTCGGATCCAGCGATCAACATGTCATCAACATACAATAACAGGATGATATATGAGGAGCTGAATTTCTTCAAGTAACAACAGTGATCCATCTCACATCTGTGATACCCACTCCTTTGCATGAAGCTATCAAACTTCAAGTACCACTATCTTGGAGCTTGCTTCAATCCATACAGACTTTTCTTCAACTTGCACACCAGATTTTCCTTACCAGCTGTGGGAAAACCTTCTGGTTGTGCCATGTAGATGTCTTCATCCAGGTCGCCGTGGAGAAAAGTTGTTTTCACATCTAGCTGCTCTAGATGGAGATCTTTAGAGGCTACAATACCCAAGACCGTTCTGATTGTAGTCATCTTCACAACTGGAGAGAAAATTTCATTGTAATCAATCCCCCTTTTCTGTTGGAACCCCTTGACCACTAATCTTGCCTTGTATCTTTTCGTGCCATCAACCTCATCCTTGACCCAAAACACCCATTTGTTCTGCAGTGCTTTCTTTCCTGCTGGAAGCTTGACCAAGGACCAAGTGTGGTTCTTGTCAAGTGAGCTCAACTCGTCTTTCATGGCCCTTTTCCACTGTATGGAATCTTTCATCCTCAAGGCCTCTTGATAAGACTCAGGTTCACCATTCTCAGTTAGCAACAAGTAATTAGTTGACGGAGAATACCTGACTGTAGGTCTTCGTACTCTAGTAGATCTACGAACAGTAGGAGTTACGATCTCTACATCATCTACAACCTCATCCTCTGAACTACTAGCCTCTGAGCTCCCACTATCTTCATATATATCAGAGCTCCCACTGCTTCCTGAACCTTCACCTATCTCTGGAGTACTGATAGGTTTTACAATGTCATCTGAGATTTCTTCTAACTCAACTTGATTTTTCTTTTCTGGTTTCTTACTACCGCCTGAGCTTTTTATAAACTCATCCTTATATAGAGCATTCTCTTTGAACACTACATCCCGGCTTCTGATAACTTTCTTGTTCTCGTTATCCCAGAAGCGGTACCCCATGTCATCCAACCCGTAACCTATAAAGGTGCACTTTCTTGCCTTGGCTTCTAGCTTGTCTCTCTCTGAGTCTTTAACTTTGACATACGAGACACAACCAACTTTCAAGTGTTTGAGTGAAATCTCGCGACCTTGTCATTCCTCTTCCGGAATCTTGAACCCTATGGGGACCGAGGGTCCTCTGTTGATTAAATATGCAATTGTGTGGACTGAATCTGCCCATAACATCTTGGGTAAACCTGCATGCAGTCTCATGCTTTTAGCCCTTTCGTTCAATATTCGGTTCATCCTCTCAGCTACTCCATTCTGCTGAGGTGTCTCTGGAACAGTCTTCTGCATTCTGATTCCCTGTTCAGCATAGTAATCAACGAACTCTTTGCTACTGTATTCTCCCCCGTTGTCTGATCTAAAACACTTGATCTTCAAGTTTGTTTCATTTTCTACAATAGCTTTCCATTTCTTGAAAACACTGAAAACTTCAGATTTATGTTTCAAGAAATAAACCCAAACTTTCCGTGTACAGTCGTCGATGAAAGTAACATAATACTGGGATCCTCCCACTGAAGAAACTGAAGTGGGACCATAAACATCTGAATGTACTAATTCCAACTTCCCGGACTTGGGCGGATGACCTGTCTTGGAGAAAGTAACCTTCTTCTACTTACCAAGAACACATGGTTCACAGAAATCACCTGTCACAGCCTTCAAATATAGTATTCTTCCTTTGGAGACTAGTATCTTCATTCCCTTCTCACTCATATGTCCAAGTCTTTAGTGCCATAGAGTAGATGTCCCAACTTTTTCAACAGCGTGTGCTTCAGCATCGAAAGCTTCCACCATATAAAGTGTACCCCGCTTCTGACCTCTTGCAATAACTAAGTTTCCCTTTGTTACCTTCCACTGATGGTTACCAAATGTAACATGGTTACCTTCATCATCAAGCTGCCCCACTAATATTAACATCCTCTTCAGGTCAGGAATGAACTTGACATTCTTCAAAGTCCAATTCGTACCTAAAGTTGTTTTGAGGACCACATCCTCAACACCAATAATATCCAGACACTTGTTGTCTGCTAGTCTGACCTTTCCACTGTAATGTTTGAAATTCTGCATTACATCTCTGGAATAACTAACATGAAATGACGCACCAGAATCCAAGATCCACGATTCTGTTGAGTTTTCGACACAGCAAATGAGAGTGTCATCATCAGAATCTGCTGCCATATTCATTTCCTTCTTGCCTTTATCTGCCAAAGGTTTTGAGCACTAGTTTCTGAATGACCTTTCTCTTTACAGTTCCAACAGGTAATATCCTTCATGTTCTTTGACTGACTTCTCTTTCTCGACTTCGATTTTCCTCTAC
Source organism: Pulicaria dysenterica (assembly GCA_947179395.2). Classification (NCBI taxonomy): domain Eukaryota; kingdom Viridiplantae; phylum Streptophyta; class Magnoliopsida; order Asterales; family Asteraceae; genus Pulicaria; species Pulicaria dysenterica. Next base: position 70,504,963 of record OX359288.1, on the reverse strand, counting down.
CACCGCTCCCTCTATTCGTATTTCTTCCTCTGTCTTCAGTATTTAGGAGACTGCCAGAAGATTCTCCAGCACTCCGTCTGCGCACATCCTCTCCAAGGATTAAATCGCGAATGCCTTCAAATGTCAGCCTAGCACTTCCAGCTGAACTGCTAACTGCTGTTACTGTTCCGGACCAACTTTCTGGCAAAGATGATAATAGTAGCAACGCCTGGACTTCATCCTCGAATCCAATATCAACCGATATCAATCTTGAGATGATTGAATTGAATTCATTTACATGATCTGTCACTGAGTCACCTTCCTTCATCTTCAAATTCACCAACTGCCGAATCAAGAAAACTTTATTCGCTGCTGAGGATTTTTCGTACATGTTAGATAAAGCTTTGATCAGCCCGGACGTTGTCTTCTATTTGACAATGTTATACGCAACATTTTTCGCCAACGACAATATGACTACACCAAGAGCCTGTCGATCTAACAGATCCCAATCTGTCTGTGACATATTTTCTGGTTTAATACCAGACAGTGGTTCATGTAACTTTTTCTGATAGAGATAATCTTCGATTTGCATCTTCCAGAATCCGAAATCGCGACCTTCGAATTTGTCGATCTTAACTTTCCCATCTTCAGCCATAGCTCTGATACCAGTTGTTGGGTATAAACAACCAGTTAAGAAACTTCAGACAAAACCGATATAACGAATTTCGATAAAATACGCGGAATAAAATTGAGAATTCTGCAAATGAGAAACTGTAAAATCTAGACACAATATTAAACGTGGTTCGGTCAATCTGACCTACGTCCACGGGCAAACGAGAGAGAGAGAGATATTTATTAACACCAAAGAAAAATTACAATCATTCAAGGCTAGAACTGCACTTGAAATCTGATCACTCACAATAGGTATCACTCACTTTTGGCTGCCAAATGAAAGGCTCTGCTAGACATGGGCCTTGGAGACCGACCGGACCGGTCCTACGAGAACCGCCCAGACCGAGCCGGTCCAAGACTGAAATTGCGAAAAACGGTCCGAACCGGTCCAGAACCCGAACCGGTCCAAAACGGTCCAGGACCGAACCGGTCCAAACTCGGTCCAAACCGGTCCAAGAGTTCCAACGGGATTTTTTTTGAAAAAAAGGGTAAAAAACCGGTCCAAACCGGTCCGAACCGGTCCCAACGGCTAGTTTTTTAAAAAAAAAATTTCCCGAATTTTGCCCTATAAATACCCCATTCTTGAAGCCATAATCTTTGCACCACTCTTTCTCACATTCTCTCATTCTCCAAATCTCCAATTCTCTCATTCTTGAATCTTGATTTTTCTAGTTTTATTTTTCAAGAAAATTCAAGTTTGTGTTCTATATATAATACAAGTGTTCTATATAATATTTCGATTTGCTTCAAGATTATAAAAAATGGCGGGTGAAGGATCTAGCAATTTGAACGCGGGTCGAAGTGATTTCAATGTAAGTCTCCCGTATGAAGAAGTTCCAAAAACAAATCGACATGCGGAAATTTGGAACGATTTTGTACAACTCAAACAAAATAACAAAAAATATGCGAAGTGTACGCATTGTGGAGGAATCTTATCCGGCTCTAATTCTTCTCTCGCTCGGCATTTAGTAAGTATTCTTTTATATATTTAAGTTTAGTTTATTTAAATACTAGTTTTTATATATTTAAGTTTAGTTTATTTAAATACTAGTTTTTATATATTTAAGTTTAGTTTATTTAAATACTAGTTTTTTTATATTTATGTTTAGTTTATGCAAATTGAAAATATAGGAATTCATGAAATTGAAAATATTGGTGGACAACTTATTATATTTGTGAATTTAAAATTATAGGAATTCATGAAATTGAAAATATAGGAATTTATGAAATTAAAAATATTGGTGGACAACTTATTATATTTGTGAATTAAAATTATAGGAATTCATGAACCTAAAACAATTTGATGTAATTCTAGTTATTCATAACTTAGTTATTCATTCTAATCGTAATACTAGTAGATATAACCCGGAGAGTGGTGTCTAGAATAGTCACGATCGGCTTGTAGTTGTTGGATTTTCCGAAAGGTTTTAAACCGAAAGGATCCTGCCCCCCGACTGACCTGCCTGGCCACTCTTTGCTTGGTAGTCAAACGTATTACTTTAGAATCAATAACTATAGTTTAATACTTGAATTAAATACATGAACTTGGTTAAATATAGTTTAGTACTTGAATTAAATACATGAACTTAGTTAAATATAGTTTAGTACTTGAATTTAATACATGACATTAGTTAAATATAGTTTACATTACTTGAACTTAGTTTATTCTAATATAAACTTTAAAAAATTAGACTAAATGCTTGGCGCGACAAGCCGCTGCGGTTGAGAGTCAAACTCAAGTTGATGGTCAAACATGGCGTTTCGATTCTGCTTTAGCTCAAGAATTAAGCATGCAGTTAACAATACAAGAAACATTACCATTTGACTTCTTCTCCCGCCCAAGAGTCACAACTTTTATCAAAAAAGCTTTACAACCTCATTATTCCTCTGTAAGTCGAAGAACTTTTAAACGTAGAGCTATGACAAAATGGAAAATAATATATCAAGACTTAGAAAATTTTTTTACTAGATTTGATGGTAAAGTTTCCATAACCACGGACATTTGGACCGCTCCACATACAACCCATTATTCATTTATTTGTGTTACGATACATTGGATAGACCCTAAAACATGGCTTATGCAAAAACGTATTATTGCTTTTGAAAACTTTCCTCACCCGCATGGAGGTGAACAAATTTACGATATTTTATTAAGGATTTTTAACGGTTTTGGAATTAAAGAAAAAATACTTTCAATCACCCTAGATAATGCAAGCAACAATACAAACACTATGGGACGATTGAAAAGAGTTTTAAACCCAATATGTGACGGGGAATTTTTGCATGTACGTTGTTGTTGTCATATTTTCAACCTCGCGGTCCAAAAAGGTTTGGAGTCTATGGAAACTTGTCTTTTGAAATTTAGAAGATTAAATGAGACAATTTTTAAAAGCGGACCCATCGCATTCGAAAAATATGATCATTTTTGTAAAACAAAAAGAAGAAGATGTTTCAGACCTCTCATAGATATGCCCGTGAGATGGAACTCAACTTATAAAATGATAGGGCGTTTGATACAAAATAAGGATTTACTTACCGAATATCATCGAGAACACCTACCCCAATTATATGAAGTACTTACGGAAACTGATTGGTATATTTTAGAAGAATTACACATCGGTTTGGGAGTTTTGTATGAAGCCACATTGATGCTATCACAAACATATTTTCCATCATCTCACTCAGCTATGATAGGTGTTTGTGAAATTTTGAGAACATTAAAGGCTTTTGGTTCTTTGGATCAAAGGTGGGATATGATTACCAACGAAATATGTGAAAGTCTTATAAAATATTTTAAAGAGTTTCCAACAATTTTTTTGATTGCTTCGGCATTAAACCCTCTTGTTAATTTTAAGGGTGTAATGAAATCTTTAACTTCTATCGGGGAAGCATTGGGTCAATCTCCAGATGAGATTACGACAAGTATATCAAAATTTGAAAATTGTGTTAAACAATTATATACTATTTATGATAATGAATGTGCACCACGGGGAGAAGTTGCTTCCACCCCGTGGTCTTCGACTTCACAAACATCGGCTACTCGGCCAAACAATACTTTTAGCATTGGATCGTCTTGGTTACATAATGTATCTCAATCGAAACGTACACGAGTTCAATCGTCTTTAGACGAACTTTCCATATATAAAGAAACTGATTACACTAGTTATATTGTCATCGAAGATTTTGCAAAATTTGATGTATTAAAATGGTGGCAAGAAAGAGAAAACGTTGGTCAATTTAAGATCCTAGCCCGTATGGCTAGGGACGTACTAACCGTCCAAGCTAGTAGCGTAGCTTTGGAATGTTGTTTTTCTCTTAGTGGCAGGATTTTAAGCGCACGGCGATGTATGTTGAAGGCCGAGTCGGTGCAAATGGCCGTGATGCTTAAGGATTACTATGATTCTATGGAAAGATGTCAAAACGATGCGGATCTCGAAGAAGGCATAACTAATTTGGAGGAAGCGATTATGGAAGACGATTACAATAGAGACTTCCAATCGGGAACATCAAACACTAACACCGAAGTAGAAACTGAAGAACCCGAACCCGGCGAAGAATACGTTGACGACACTCAAAATAGAATGAACGCAGGTTCATCATCCAACGTCCACTCGAACGAAGTCGCCTATTATGGGCATGGGCAATATACCGACGATAGTTACAACTATTGGAATATCAATTCCGACTATCCATTTTAGTAGTTGTCTCTTTATATTTTGTGTCGTTATTTCTTTCGAACAATATGTATTTTTCGGGTCTCTAACTTGGGGTGATGGCCATGCCGAAGCTTCATTGCTAGAGTTCCCTTTTCTTGTTAAAAAAATAATTCAAGTTTCAACAAGATGTAATTTTATTTCGTAATTGTATCACAATGTTATTTATATGTTTTTATTAACTTGCAATTATATATGTTTATACTTTATATTTTATAACTTGCAAATTTTTTTAAAATTTACAAGTCACTTTTTTTTCAAACAAAAAAACAAACCGAAAACCGGAAAATTTTAAACCGAAACTAAAAAAACCCGGAAATGTCTAAACCGAACCGGAAATACCCGACCGAAAAACGGACCGGTCCAGGACCGAAGTCGGACCGGTCCAGACTTGGACCGGTCCGGAAGTGGTCTAGGACCGCCCGAAGACCGAATTTATCGAAATGGTCTTACGCGAAGACCGGTCCGCCGAGGACCGGACCGGCCAGGGACCGACTAGGTCCGGACCGGACCGGACCGGCAGTAGTCCAGGACCGGTCCAGGACCGTTTTTGCCCATGTCTAGGCTCTGCACAAAAGAAACTACCTCACATGTTTTATTTTCTTCTATGTTTCCTTCTGCTTTTGCTTTTAATTTCTTATAGACACAACATACATATATATAAGAAATTTGTGTGGCAAAAAGTCAAATGAAGAAAAACATTTCTCCATGTTTTAAGGAGAAAAAACATGTCATTGAGTTGAAAGCTTGGTCAAAGGGAGAAAATAGATGTAAACGTGAAAAGCATTGTTGGCCACCTAATCCTTCATGTCTCCATAATCTAACAAAACCCCCAACCCACTGTATACAGCAGGATTTGATCCCCCAACCTCTTGCGAGGAGGAGAGGCGCCTTACCAAAAGGGCTAAACCCCATTGACACCAAACCTTAGTGTCCTAACAAGAAATCCTTCCTAGTGGTGATGGTGGAGTTTGATTGATCTCATGTCGGCCGTCGGTTTAGGATTTAAAGACAACAACACACTTTCTTTACATTCGGAAACGAAGACCAACAGTAGACCGATCAAGCTCCATGATCACCTCTAAAAAGGATTTCCGATCATGTCACGAAAGTATAGTGATGATCCAATAATAGAAACTCTAGCTAGAATCAAAACTCTAATTAAAAGTTTAAATCCTTACTTACCTTAACAATTTATTAATAATTTACATATTTAAATAGAAAAAATGTAAATTAAATGCATAGTATCTAAAATGTAAATTAAATGCATAGAAAAAATGTAAATTAAACACATAGAAAAAATGTAAATTAAATCCTTACTTACCTTAACAATTTATTAATAATTTACATATTTATTAACATCCCAAAGTTCGTAAGTCCTAGATGTGAGTTTATTTCAATAAGCGTGTTTAGTGTTTTGTATGTTTAGCAAGTTGCCTTTGTGTGCTATGTGTATCTCATGTTTTTAAAGTTAAGGGGTTAGTTTTGCCATTTCAGAAAAGTTAAAGAAGTACAAGGGCTGAAGTGTAATTATTTGAAAGCTATAGATTATATGAGTCTTCTTTGACTCATTAATAGTCAAAACCTCAAGAACCAAAACACACATACGTTACACACACTTTGGTCCTTTAGCTTGCTGATTTTCAATCCAAGTGAGGATTAATACATGGAATTCGATCAGATAGAGATTCAGTAGCAGGAGGTATATCTTCTTCATGTTTATTTGAGTTTATAAGTCAAGAAAAGGATTCAAATGCTGAATCCATGTCCTTAGCTTGATTTAAGATGTTTTGTGTGGTTTTGTGGCTTGTTTTATGCAAGAGAGTTAGTAGTAATGATATAGAACACTTTTGTGAGATTGAATCTGAGTTTGGTTGAGTTTTGGATGTTAAAAGTTGAAGTTCGGCTGCTGTTCTCGAACAGAGCAGATGTGCCTGCAGTGCCGACTGTCCTTGCGGCCGCAAGGGTTATCCCTTGCGACCGTAAGGCAGTGTTTTGGGGTGTTTTGCTTGCTTTGCCCCTTGCGATCGTAAGCAAGGTTACTTGCGACCGCAAGGGTGTGTTTATGAGATAAATTTGAAAGGGCTCTTGCGATCGCATAGGACTTTCCTTGCGATCGTAAGGAGGTAGTTAGAAACCTTGCGGTCGCATGGCTTAATGCTTGCGGTCGCAAACAGTCTTCCAGAATTCAGTTTAGTTATTTGATCAGTATCTTTTGTAAGTTGAGTACAGAGGTTACAGAAGTATTGTTTATTGCTTGTAGGCAATAAGAGTTAACGTTTCAGCGATAGAGAATAGCTGTTTGATTGCGGCTAAGGTGAGTGTACTTACCTTTAACCAGATTAGCATATGTATATGCTTTAAATGATTAGTATATCAATTGTATGCTTGATATGTGATTGATTATGTGAGATTCAGTAGTGCTATGTTATAGTAGTTAGTATGATTAGTATACAAATATGCACCAGGTGAACAGTATGATATCAGCATTATGATATGATTATGTAATGAGTTAAGATTATTATTTCAAGGTATAATAGAACTCAGATATATTATTCAGTACAGAGATGGGGGTATATTGAGATCCTTATACCCAAACAGAGTGTCAAGGGTTTGATTACGCGCGAGGTGTGATCATACCCTGGATCAGATAACAGTTAGAACAGTTTTGCAGGTGTTTAGCTTGGATATGAGACATCCCCAGAAGAGTTACTCATGCTTTAAGTGTTTATCTGTTCAGTTTGTATGCTCACTAAGCGAAAGCTTATGTTTTAGTATGTTGTGCATGCAGGTAACCAGTTCCGGCAAGGGTAAGGCCCCAGTGCTTTGCAGAGTTGGATAGCTCCAAGCTTTTAAACAGAGTACTTTTAACACTACTTTTTATGAAACTGTTAGCACTAAAGTTATGTAAGCTTGTCTTCCGCAAACTCTGATATTTTAGAGTGCTAATTAGTAGAAAACGAATTTTTAAAGCTATTTGACCAAGTACTAATTGACCTTATGTGTATAAGATATCAGAGAAAAGAAGAATGTCTAACATATATAAACAGTTATGCCATATACGTGACCTAAGCTTGTGAATCGGGGTATTCCGTGACTGTATTAAGAACAATTATGTATAATATGTTCCTCAAAACGCCTGGCCAGTGTATGTAAAGAACATGTGATATGCAATTGAGCTTAAGATTGCCATGTCAGTACCTTGTGAATCAAGTGAGGGGTGATACGTGATAGTACAGTATGTGTGAATCAGATAAGAACAGAAAATGAGATAAATGTAGTATTGATAATATTACATACCTTATCATGAGAAACAGAGAAAGTTGTTTAGTAGTATATGTTAAAGATATCTGATTATGAATTTATAGTATGTGGTAAGTTGGTACGAGTTAGATAAAGTAGCCTGAGGCTAGTATACTTCAGAAGATCAGAATTACCTATTTTACAGATGCAATCCTTATTTTAAACCAATAGACCTATAAGTAAACCCTTTAGAGGGAGTTGTTACAGATGGATTGCAAGATCTTGAGACCAGTTTAGTAAAGTAGATAGTAGTGATAAAGTAGAGCAAAGTCCTATAAACAACGTTTTAGATATTATCAACTAAGTGGTTGAGTAAGTTTTAGAAGGAAAAGAAAGTTATGTTATTGTAGTACATGGATACAGCAGTATAGGTTACATGTAAAACATTAGTAAGAATTAAAGCTAAGAAAGAACCAGATGCAAGGGTAGATGTGTAAAGATTGTTCAATATGCGAACTTCTTCTTTAGAGGGAAGATTTTAGACCTAGTTGTGAATAGTGATGATTAGAGATGAAATTGGATTTTTGTTTTAGTAGGTGTCAGCCAGGGAGAAAAGTGATGTACGCATCGAACTTATTATTTGAGACAGAAAAGACTGGTGAACCATGTTGTTGTAGAGAAAGTTAGAAGCACAGATTGAAACTAACATGACCTCAGTTTAAAGAATTATTTAGGGTATAGACGTACTAGAAGCTTGTATAGAACAGATTACAAAAGAATTTAGAATCTGATGACAGATAATAGAGTTGGTGAATGACATCACCTAGAAATTGTTTAGAATTTGTAGTTTTGTTTAGAGTAAGTTAGTATAGAAGTTTTGTAAATACAGTAGTATGAAGTAATATAGTCTAATGTTAGAAATGATACGCGTGAAGTTTAACAGCAGTTATTTGCAACGAAGTGGGTAAGATGATTAGTTCTACATGGAAGAAAAGAGGAGTAGTTGAGAGAGCAGAAAATAGTGAACGCAAAGATAAAGGTTAAGTCAGTGATAGTGTTAAAGAATAAGCCGAAGTTGTACTACAGCATGGAGGGCTAGTTCCCCCACTCAGATATACGAAGTGTGAAAAGTAGAGGCATGGACCAAAGATTAGAAATAGTTTGTTCTAAGTGTGCTATCAGGTTACTAGTTTGGACATTATTGTCCTAAGTTGTTAGTGACAAAGAATAAGTCAGTTAACTCTTAGCTTAGTTTTGTTATAACAAGGATCAATACTAGAAAAGCAGATATGACCTGGTCAAAAGACAGAATGTTCTAGTTCATAGTTAAAGAAATAAGATTGAACTTATTATGATAACAGACAGACGCAATAGATGAGACTACTATTCTGAATAGTAAGTGTAAGTAAAAAGTGATAGAGGTAGAAATCGCCAGTTTCCATTGAGCATATGTTCGCGATGAAAGAATTTTGAGCAGTTATTAGTATTGAGTAATTAAGTTAATAGCAAATTCAGATACTCATAGATCAGACCAACAGTGCGGGCACAGATCCCAAGTGGGGAAGAATTATTGAACAGAGGTAATAGTAAGAGAGTCAATGTTCCAGTTGCTTGTTAGCAAAGTGAGAAAGTACTTGATGCTTAATTGTATAGCATGTCTAGCTTATGTGGAAAAGTGTAGTATAAAAGACAGTTATAGTAGATTTAATAGATACCACCAGTGGTGACTACTTAGACGTATTTCTCAAAAGAATTACCAGTAATTCTAGAGTTTTGATAAGTGAAACTTAGTATTAGTATAATGTCAGGAATAGAACCAAGGAGTCAAGATGTTGTACAGATTAGCCCCAGAAAAGTAAGAGTTGGTGATCCAACTGTAATAGTTAAGAGATGAGGGTTTTGTCCGATCCATTAGCTCAGTGTGGGGCGCATTAATACATGTAGTCTTAAAGAGAAATAGCTAGTCAGAATGTGTATAGATTGCAGAGGGCACTATAAGTTTACAAACAATAATCAGTACCCAGTTTAAGAAGTAGATAATCTGTTGGATTAGTTTCAGGGTGTAGAATGGTTTGCAGGGATAGAGTTGTGGTCAGAGTACCATCAGATGAAGGCAGAGAGCATGATAGAGTCAAAGAAATTTTTAGAATATGACTCCCCTCAAGTATGAAGCGATTATTCGACTCAGGATTTGAAACTAGTAGTAGTTGGAAAGTTAATTTAGTAAAGATACTTTTAGCATCAAGTCAGCTACCTTAAAATTTAGATACCTCAAGTAAGAATGCTAGACAGCGGTCGATACTCGATCAAGTTAAACTAGTACAAAATGAAGCAGTCAGAAGGGGGTGACCAGAAGAAAGAATCTATTAAAGATTAAGGTAGATTAAAGTTAGCAGCCCAAGATTCAGCATATCAAAGATTAGATGTCCAAAATTGACGAGGGATATGAGCAGAAATTACTAGTAGCCAGGAATAGAATGTGTTGTAGCAAAGAAGATTGAGAAAATTTTGATTTTTTCCACAAGGTAGAGCAGAGTATCAGAAATTTTATGAAAAGTAGTAGTAGATATAAAATGACAGTATAATGATTTAAATAGAGATACTTAGTTATCTTTAAGTTCTGGATTAAATTTCAGAAAGATATGAGAACTAAGTTGTATCTTAGCACAATATTCCACCCTTGTGAGGTTGGGCAGAGTAAGAGGAATATATCAACACACCGGGATATGTTCAGAGCATGTATTATTGATTTTAGTGGCAGTTGAGATACGTATATACGTTAGTAGAGTTTCAGTATGATCACAGTTATGTTTGAGTATTATCATACCAAATACTATATGAGGTATGATGGGATGTATAAACTCCTATTTGTTGGGACGAGATTGATTAGAGTGAGAAGACTCAGCACACGATCGAATGTAAAGATAGTACCACAGTTTTATGAGCGGCTTAGAGCTGCCCAGGATAAACAGAACAATTATATGATAATAAAGGATTATTAGTAGAGCTTCAGATTGGAAGCTATGTGTTAGTATAATTATCATCATGGATATGGATGAACAGATTCACAAAGAAAGACAAGTCAGGACAGTAGTGTATTGGTCAGTCATATATTATCACAAACATAAAGAGAGTATAGTATATGTCAGAATCTATAGTAAAGATATCTTAGATAGTATAACATGTATAGTTATCATTGTAAGTATGTAACAGATGAACCAGTAGTTGTCCGAACAGGACAAGAGATGTGAAATCCAGTTATATAAAACAGCCAGTAGTTGTATTTTAGAGGAAGTTGAGATTTGTATAGTGGACATATGAGATAGTAAAGATACAATAGGAACACGAGAAAGAGTTAGATTACACTTAGGTGTAATTATACTATGTTGTATATGTAATACTTGATTTATGCTCAGTATGCAGTAGACCTTCTACTTTAGTAGCAAGCAGAGATGCAATAGTATACAGAGATAAAAAGGGATGTAAGACTACTGTTAGTGCGCTACAGTAGCATTCAGTATGTTTTGAAGCACAGTTAATAGCTTAATTAAAAGAAAAGTTGTGAGTTTGTGTAACAAACAGATAAGAATGGTAAAGTTACCGTGGAGATACTAAAAGAGATCAGTTACGCTTAAATGTATATATGTTTTATGATATGTTTTTTTTATGTTCAATTTGTGATAGACTTTCTACGTTAGTAGCGGGTAGATATGAGATGTAAGACTACCGCTAGTGCGCTACGGTAGCATTCAGTATGTTTTGATGTTAAAGTTAGTATGTGTACAGTTGATTTTGGGGACGAAATCGTTCCAAGTGGGGAAGAGTTGTAACATCCCAAAGTTCGTAAGTCCTAGATGTGAGTTTATTTCAATAAGCGTGTTTAGTGTTTTGTATGTTTAGCAAGTTGCCTTTGTGTGCTATGTGTATCTCATGTTTTTAAAGTTAAGGGGTTATTTTGCCATTTCAGAAAAGTTAAAGAAGTACAAGGGCTGAAGTGTAATTATTTGAAAGCTATAGATTATATGAGTCTTCTTTGACTCATTAATAGTCAAAACCTCAAGAACCAAAACACACATACGTTACACACACTTTGGTCCTTTAGCTTGCTGATTTTCAATCCAAGTGAGGATTAATACATGGAATTCGATCAGATAGAGATTCAGTAGCAGGAGGTATATCTTCTTCATGTTTATTTGAGTTTATAAGTCAAGAAAAGGATTCATAGGCTGAATCCATGTCCTTAGCTTGATTTAAGATGTTTTGTGTGGTTTTGTGGCTTGTTTTATGCAAGAGAGTTAGTAGTAATGATATAGAACACTTTTGTGAGATTGAATCTGAGTTTGGTTGAGTTTTGGATGTTAAAAGTTGAAGTTCGGCTGCTGTTCTCGAACAGAGCAGATGTGCCTGCAGTGCCGACTGTCCTTGCGGCCGCAAGGGTTATCCCTTGCGACCGTAAGGCAGTGTTTGGGGGTGTTTTGCTTGCTTTGCCCCTTGCGATCGTAAGCAAGGTTACTTGCGACCGCAAGGGTGTGTTTATGAGATAAATTAGAAAGGGCTCTTGCGATCGCATAGGACTTTCCTTGCGATCGTAAGGAGGTAGTTAGAAACCTTGCGGTCGCATGGCTTAATGCTTGCGGTCGCAAACAGTCTTCCAGAATTCAGTTTAGTTATTTGATCAGTATCTTTTGTAAGTTGAGTACAGAGGTTACAGAAGTATTGTTTATTGCTTGTAGGCAATAAGAGTTGACGTTTCAGCGATAGAGAATAGCTGTTTGATTGCGGCTAAGGTGAGTGTACTTACCTTTAACCAGATTAGCATATGTATATGCTTTAAATGATTAGTATATCAATTGTATGCTTGATATGTGATTGATTATGTGAGATTCAGTAGTGCTATGTTATAGTAGTTAGTATGATTAGTATACAAATATGCACCAGGTGAACAGTATGATATCAGCATTATGATATGATTATGTAATGAGTTAAGATTATTATTTCAAGGTATAATAGAACTCAGATATATTATTCAGTACAGAGATGGGGGTATATTGAGATCATTATACCCAAACAGAGTGTCAAGGGTTTGATTACGCGCGAGGTGTGATCATACCCTGAATCAGATAACAGTTAGAACAGTTTTGTAGGTGTTTAGCTTGGATATGAGACATCCCCAGAAGAGTTACTCATGCTTTAAGTGTTTATCTGTTCAGTTTGTATGCTCACTAAGCGAAAACTTATGTTTTAGTATGTTGTGCATGCAGGTAACCAGTTCCGGCAAGGGTAAGGCCCAGTGCTTTGCAGAGTTAGATAGCTCCAAGCTTTTAAACAGAGTACTTTTAACACTACTTTTTATGAAACTGTTAGCACTAAAGTTATGTAAGCTTGTCTTCCGCAAACTCTGATATTTTAGAGTGCTAATTAGTAGAAAACGAATTTTTTAAAGCTATTTTAGAGTGCTAATTTGGGAAATGATTTACACAATCCAATAAGATATCCAAGTTCTATTGATTTTTCTACATTATTTCTAACTGATAGCGGGTTAAATGCCACATCACCCACCCATAGGACGGTAATATCATACTACATGCCTTGAAAGATATCTACTTCCAATAGAATCTTCCATTATCTCATATGTTCATCTTTATATTGTACATTTTGTAACCTTAATACATGAATAATGAAATGCTATAAGCAACACTAGGAAACTAGATACAATAATAATATTCAAATATCAAACATATCCGACTTTACAAATAGCTTTTATATATCTCAAAATTTTCAAATAACACGGTTACCAAAATAAAACAAAAAAAGAAAAGAAAATGGGTTGTAACCCAATACAAAGTGCACATTCTCTGCAAAAACAAGTACAATCTCATTATTTTATATAATTTTTTTAATCTTTTTAGATGAAGAGTAGTCTTATTATAAGTTATATGGACAAATCTTGGAAACATAAGCATATGCTATGGTATCTGTCACATGTACAATATCTTAATTATATTTGATTAATTGGTTTTTTAAATCAAATCTGAATTATGTTAAGGAGATGCACAAGTGGTACAGTTGCAGGTTTTGGGGACGAAAGCACACACCCCAAACGGCTTGTTTGGAAGCTGGCAATCTATGCCAAAGCAGCACGGCATGTTTGAGCACGTGGTTGGATCCGACGCCATCACGCAGCACCTGCACACCAGGCACACCTGAAACGGAGCAAGCTTCCTCCGCCGTCCGCCACCGTCGAGTTCCGCCGCCACCATGTACTCACTCCTCCCAGTCGCAACCGGCACCAGCTGCGTGGTTTCTTCAATGGCACCTGCATGTTTACGTAGAGAGTTAGAAAGAGGAACTGAATTGAATTGAAGCTAGGTGCATCAATTATTAATTAATGGTGGGTGAGTTAATTGCCTGAAGTTATGAAGATGAAGAGGAGGAGGAAGAAAAGGGTGTGTTTGGTTGGCAGATGTTTCATGGCTTCCATGGCAATTACAGTCATCAAAATTCAAAGTTTCAAACAGAGGGAGATTAGAGAAGAAAGAGAGATTGTTGGGATGAATATATGTGGTGTAGAAAAGTAAGAGGAAAGTGGGAGTGTGTGAGTGAGTGAGGGAATCTAGATCTTGATGTGAACGCAGCCTCTCTGTCACTACCGTATGTTTGTTTTAATCGACAGAATATTATTGTTTTGGGTTAAAAATGATGTGTAATTATCTTTTATAAACATAAAAACGAGACCTATAGACTTAACATAAGAGTCACCCTTATATTAATGAGAGAACATGTTTGATCCTGTTTGATCATAACATCAGAGGTTCTTAACACTATTGTTTTACATCAAGTAACTCTCTTAAAATAATAATAATAATAAAATAATTAGTTAAAAAGCACTTTTCAAAAAAAATTAGTTAAAAAGCAATAAGTCAAAATTGATCGAACATTGAAATGTTGAGAAGATCTTAACCCTATTGTTTTACATCAAGTAACTCTCTAAAGTATTGTAAAATAATAATAATAATAACAATAAAAAAGTATAATTAGTTAAAAAGAAATTAGTCAAATAGATCGAAAAGTGAAATGTCACTTAAACATGGTGAAATAAATATAAGTATCTTATTTATAGAGTCGTGTTCAATAAAGTCAGTTCCGAAATTTTATTATTTAATCGCATGTGATTCAGTATACAATCACATGTGATTGTAAAAGCATCACATGTTAATTACGAAAATGTCACTCCGTACAAAATTTTAAAATTCAATCTGGACCATTGATAGAACTGATCCAAAGACTAAAATTAGTTCATCGGAACTATGCATTAAGTATAGACTATATTGAACATTTTTCATAGGGAAAATGATCCGTAATGTTAACATCACCTAACTTAGGTGATGTTACACTCACAAATCATTTAAATGAGTATATACTGAAATGACTAAACTACCCTTCATTAAAGTAGATTGTGAGTGTAACATCACCTAAGTTGCGTAATGTTAACATTACGGATGATTTCCCCTTTTTCATAAGTTATAACCTCTTATTTTATCTTAATAATTAGATTATCATTATAACATATAGTTTTTATTATCATATTAACAACCTAATTAGTTGAAAATTATAAAGAAAATAGAATCTTACTCATTTTAACAAGCTATGTAATCCATCATGTACCTTATAGCAAGTCACTTTATCGCTGTGTTTCCGAGATACATCAAGAAAAGAAAAGAATGGAAAAGAACATTGACGGGAGAAAAGAAAAGAAAGGATAATGATTGTGATTTTTCATATTCCTGAGTTGAAAATAAAGGAAATGAATTGAGTTGGAAAGAAAAGAAATAAGTTTATGTTCTTGAGTTTGAGGGGAAGGAAAGAAAATGGTCATTTTACAATAATACCCTTATTTTCTAAAACAATTTATTATTATTAGGGGTAATTTAGTCACTTGCGAAAAATCATAAAGATTTTCTTTTCGTTTAATTCCAAATCTTCTCATTTTTAGAGGAAAGTTTAGAAAAGAATTTACCAAAAACCTTGTAAATCATTTCCTTTCCCTCTTTAAAATAACTCGGAAACATATAACTTTTTTTATTTCCTTTCAAATCTCTTTATTTCTCTCCAAAATTAAACTCGGGAACATAGCGTGTAAGTCGAAATTCTTTCGAGAGTTAATCTATCTTTTTCTCGATCTGCCTATATCTTAAGTTATTCAAGCAAGATTTGAGTTTTGTTGTTTTTGTATCAACATATAAAAATTGATTATAGCAAAGAGCTTTTTTCTAAAAAATAAAGCTTTTATTTTTTAGGAAATAGACTCTTGTTGAAAACAAAAAACTTTGTTTCCAATGTTAACTTTCAGATAAAAAAAACTCTGTTTTATTCAAATGTAGGTAGGTCCAAACTAAGCCTCTTAAGATTAGACACATGCAAGAAAAGCTATGAGTTAATGGAATCTTAGCCGATTAATAATCACGCACAAACTTACAGATAAGAATATTATCATCAAAAGTATTGATTAGGCTTCCAAATCACGTTACATTAGAACACAAGGATAAAGACTTTTGACACATTACTTAAAAAGCCATTTTAAAAACACATAACAAATCTCAAAACATGACCTACATCATCATACCATCACCATCACCATGTACAAGCATCTCAAGTATCAATCATCAGTAAACAAACACACACACACACATAAAAGAAAATTTACAATCTAGTTGCAGAACAATATTGTTCACATCTCTTATCTGACCCGACAAGCAGCAGTTGGCCCAGGTGAACAATTCGGGTTTGCAGATCGGCATCCTGCACCTGCCCCGACAGTTTGAACAAACTTGTGGTGCATCTGATAGGCCGGGTGAGGACGGCCCAAGCCCATTATAGGAGATATTGAAGAAGATAATGACACTTCATTTGCACTGCTGCTGCTGCTTTGTAAAGGCTCTAAGGTCTCCACCACATCACTCATTAGTGGTCTTGCTTTTGGATTCTGGCTTAAACAGTAGTATGCCAAGCTGCAAGCTTTCTGGGCTCCCCTTACTGAATATTGACTATCCAATCTTGGGTCTATGATTTGTAGCAATTTTCTTTTGTCATTCAGTTTGGGTCGGGCCCAGTCCACCAAACTTTGTTCCTTGCTTGGTCTCGTTTTGTCCACGGATTTCTTTCCTGTTAATAATTCCAGAAGAACGACTCCAAAGCTGTACACATCACTCCTTGCGGTAAGATGTCCTGCTCGGTGCATCATCAAAATCTTTCAGATCAACAGAAAAAAGTCTATGGATGTTATTTTTGAAAGTGATTGTGTGATATTAGATAATCAGATAATCATATATACGAGTTAAGGATAAATTTTGAAAAAACGAAATTTTGTTGTGAAATATGTATCATATCTGTGTATTTTCGAAATATATATCAGATAATCTAGGAATACGTTACAAGTAGATCAATTTTCCTAAACATTCAAAATACAAACCAATACACATGCAAATAAACTATAAGAAGTTAATCAAGCCTTTTACATATTCATAGAACAGAGCCACACTACTTCTGATGTTTAAACAGCGAAAACTTCACTATCCATAAATATCAACAAATGTAATTCCCAGATCCCAATAAAATTTCAGTTTTTTCAAGAAGACTCGATTATTGCAATAGAAACTGTAGCACGCACATCTCTAACCAACATATGTTAATCAGACTCAAGTTTCTTATATGTGTATTTATTAATTTATTTGAGTATCAGTATTTGTGTTGTAGGAACTTGAAAAATATAAATCATCCAAACATCCGTATCAATTTATCCATAAGTTAGTGAAATTACAAAATAGACAATAAGACAAAATTTCTGAGCAAGATGAAATGACGATGAGACGTAATTTTCAATTTGTTAGATCGTTCTCAATTTCAATACTCTAAAGGGTAATCCGTACTCTAAGATCTTAAAACAATGTTCTTACTTATTAGCACTTTAGCAGTTATACGCTTGTATAAATTATCATTGCTTCTAATCATAGCTAAAAATTGTAGTCGCCTTGTTACATATATTCCAAAACTAAACCCAACTTTAGATTATATACTTGACACCTAATTATAGCTAATGACTTTTGAATTTCATAATATTCATGAAATATTGTAATATATAACTTGAACTACATATGAAGTTATGAACTGAGCTTTAAACTATTCAAAAATTAGTGTATCATGTCTGGATAGTGAATAATCAGATATGTAAATATATAGATATTAATTAGATCAAATGCGAAGTTGCCATATTCATATATGTTCACATTATTCAAACGTGTGTCTCAAAATAGAGATAATACCGGTTTTTGAAACAGAAAAGATATTTGAATGGTAATCAGATTACTAAATATCCAATTACAGCCACAGCTGTAATATTATTTCTTAGTAAACCAATCAAAACTAAAAATTAATAAATTATTATTATTAATAATAGTGATAATAAAAAATTTTAAAACTACACACCAGAAACATATTAATCAATGCTGGGAAGCTATTTAAGTAGTCATACCAGTCATAACATATTCGGGAGCAGCATAACCATAGGTACCCATAACTCTGGTTGATACATGGGTCTCATCCCCTTGTGGCCCAGCTTTTGCAAGACCAAAATCAGATAGCTTGGCTGTATAATCCTGCAAGTTCACAGTAATTATGATCTGTCAAGCAATAATAAAAAACAATTGAAATAAAAAAGAAAGATATAAAGTAACACTAAACATATAACCTATAGCATATATATATAATAAAATTATGGAAGGCCACATACCGAGTCCAACAAAATATTTGAAGTCTTGAAGTCCCGATATATTACAGGCCGTTCAGCATTGTGAAGGAAGGCAAGACCTTTTGCTGCCCCAAGAGCAATCATCATTCTTGTTGGCCATGATAATGGTGCACTTGTTTCTGAATACCTCAATAAAGCACTCCAATTAGTTAAAAAAGTAGACACTATGATACTATATGCAAGAGACCAAAGGTTACTATTTCTTTAGATTTATTTGACACGTTTTTATATATTACAATGTAAAATAAAACAATTAAAGCATTACAACAACAGCTGATACATCAGTATTGAACAACAAATTTGGGTAGATAAGTAATACAAGTGTTGGTTCCTTATACTAGTATGCTATTTATTATCTTCGACTGCTTACTCCTAAGACCCTTGAACTACATGCCCGAATAAATTTAAAAAATATAATTTATGTGCAAAGGAAAGAACACAAAAACTAGGGACTAAGCAATGTTGACAAAAACAGTTGCATCAAAAATCAAGGTGAAGTGAACGTGGCAGTGTAAGGGGAAAACAATAGAAAATGACATTAGCACTCGATGACCAAAAAAAAAGGTACACATACTGATAGTAATTGACTTCTAGGGGAGCAGGGTATGCAAGAGCAATTGGCAGTCTCGTGGTGGTGTTTAAAGAGACTTTAGTATGGGAGGTGATTTGTACACAGCAATTATGACATTTATACACTTACAAACTCATTATCAGTTATTTCTATCCACATGTTCAAGGGTATAATTGTCCAACTAAACCACTTTTGTTGTGTATGGCAAAAATATTATTGTTTACAAATCACCTCCCTTTCAGTATATTGATAATAATGGTAATTATAATATGTAACAACCATCAACATGAATAATCTCCCCGGTCCAGAAAAAAATGTAAAGCTATTCATTTTAGGTTCCCAACAAAGTGCAACTAGAAATTTTAGTAAAATTCCAATTCAAATATACCCATTTGATGATCCGCAACCATTATAAGATACAGGTGACATTGATTTTCCACAAAATTTATCACTTCTGTCTTGCTAAAGTCTTTGAATATTAGTCAAAGGCACATTAAAGCACATGTTTACATTGTTCCGATGGAGTAAATGATGTAATGCAATTTAGACATAATCAACAACAAAGAGATTGACACGACATGGTGACACACGATGACAAAAAGGTGCTGAATGAGAATGAAGGCATTGGTGGAATAAAAAAATATAGAGAAGAATGATAGAAATAGAAGAAGAAAAGATTATATATTAAGTCACGTGCTCGATGAAGAAAGTATAAAATAAGGGGTACATGAATACATGAGCATGACGGTGTGAGTAGTGACATAAGGTGAAGAAAAAGACTCGAATGCAAGATGGCACTAAATGTGGTTGCGCGCGCAATCCAGCTTTCACATGTATTCAAACAAGAGTAGTTTTAAATAGAAAAACATTTAAAATGGAAAGAGAGTCAAAAATGTAGTTCTTCATTGTGTTTATTATTCCTTATGTGTGTGCCTTACTACAAAAACTTAAATCACTTCTACACTCACTAAACCATCATGAACCCTTTCAATCAAGTAAAGTTGTTCAAAAATGAATTATCGTATTTGTGATTGGAGTACAAAAAATCCTAAATTCATATCCACAATTCAAAATGATAGTTTTAACTTTTTAAGATGTTTGTTGGGACCTAATATAGCATTAAGAAGTTACTTATACTATAAAAGAGTATCATGTGAGGTAGTGATGAGTGATGAAGCACCATTAAATTGTTAGTAGTGAAAGGAAAACTGAATACGTCAAGAATTGTCATAGGTATTACAACAGAATGAAGGGATGCAAGCCACAAACATCTGAGCTTGTATAAGTTAAATATTCTAACTCCCTCCCACTCCTTGCAATTACCACTATTACCAACAATTATGGTTTCGAATTTTAATGTTGAAAACAAGAAAGGAATGTTCTGTCGTAGTAATTATCATCGCTGCTGATGCCATATCATTATGCACTATCAAAGCTAGAAAGAAAGAACGAATAATGTTAACTAGTAAGACTTAAAAGGGGGCTTTTAAGGGGGGAAAATTCATAGAAGGAAGGTGCATACTTCGAAATAGGTGATTTTCAAGGCTTCCACGAAACATAAACTCATAAACAAGCAATCTGTGATCATCTTCACAGCAATATCCAATCAATTTCACCAAATTGGGGTGCCTAAGCTGACCAAGAAAATTAACTTCCGTCTGCCACACAAAACACCATCAAGCATATTAATTTAAAAAAAAGTTTTTATCATTAACATAAAGAACCATCTAGATGAATAACTAAAGCAAAACAAAGAATTGGTTGTGTTGCAAGAATAAAGGAGCTTACAAGCCATTCTCTGTGGCCTTGAAGACCCTCCTTGTTAAGAACCTTAACAGCAACAGGCAGGGATTTGAGACCAACCCTTACATTCTCATCAATATAACCCTTGTAAACAGTCCCAAAACCCCCTTCCCCAAGAATGTAATCAGACCTAAAGCTCTTGGTAATGGTTTCAAGCTCAAACAAGGTGAAGGCAATGACATGGGTATATAGCAGAGAGTTATTTCTTAAGTCCTCAATAACATTCACATTGTTACGCGGCGTTGAAGGATCACTCAGATCCGAAATAGACCGGCTATGCTTCTTCTCCAAACCCTGATGTTTACCAGATATCACCTGTAGCTGCTTAACTGTCCATGATTAATTGTAACATGTTATAATAGTAAATGCACATTGGCTTGAAATCGAAGCAACAAATCGCACAATTATTCAGTTTCACGACAACAATGAAAAAGCGACCTAGATCTGGAATTAATACTGAAAAGTAAAACAAGTAATGAAAAAGGTGAAAAAAAGAAACCTTGATGATGAGCATCCGAAACCACAGCAGATTCTTCGCGAGTGCCGCAATTACCCATATTGTTTAAATGCAGTAACCGTCGATGAATGTATGGCCGATCGTATCGTGCAGTATCTCATTCTTCGCCCGAACCACCCTCCCTCCTCCCAGTCCTCCGCCGGCGCCGCCGCTACCGGACCGCCGTCTGATTGGGTTTCAGCAGTGGTTTAGTTGTATAACGGTAGATAATTTGAGGGTGTGATTCCCGAAATGCAGCACGCTGTCGGTCAGTCTCAGTCGCCCTCTGACTCCAGACTCACTCGCTTCCACCTCCTTCCTTCGTTATCATCGTCAAATTACATTTAACACCCCTACCTTTTTCCATATTATCTTTCAACTAGTTTGAGCCCGTGCGCCGCACGTGCTTTGAAGGGCTAAAATCTGATCGTGGCTGAAAACGTAAACCCGGTTTGTGAAAAGAGTGCACGGGTCTTGAGTTGACCGACCCTACCCATTCTAAACCCGGCTCTTATCCGACAAAAAAAAAAGAATAAAAAACCGACCCGGTCCCACAAGAGCACAATAAAAAAAAATTATAATTCAAAACCCAAACCCGTAACCGACCCCCCGTAACCGGCCCGCCAAAAAAATAAAATTATTTAAAAAAAAAACAACTGGTCATCTTGGTTCGGTCTTCATTCTTTGCCTCCCTCACTCCTATCCGCCGGTAACACTTTTTAATATATAGTATAATATAATGAGAAATGTTCAATGTAGTCCAAACTTAATTCATAGTCCCGAGGGACTAATCTTAGCCTTTAGATCAGCCTCATCAATGGTCCAGATTAAATTTTAAAATTTTGGGTGAAGTGACATTTTCATAATTAACATGTAATGTTTTAACAATCACATGTGATTGTATACTGAATCATATGTGATTTAATATTAAAATTTCAGGACTATGTTTTTTATATGAACTATATGTCTATATTGAATACAACTCATAATATAATATTAAGCTAGTTTGACAATCATGACTAACAAAAAATAAGAAAGGAAAAAGAAAAACTTAAAAAGATTAATTATGGGTTTAGGGTTATTTTGTGAAAAGGAAAAAGAAAACCAAAATGTAAAAAAAAAAGCTAAATAAAAAATAAAAAGAGGAGGGAAGGCCTCCTTTCAAAGTCTCTCTCTCTTCCATTCTGCTTCATTTTGAAGCTGACTTTTTTATTTTATTTCTTATCTTTATCTGTATATACCGTCTCCTTCCCTTTCTCCACTCTAGGGTTTTTCACTTCGTAATTTCTCCGATGGCGGCGGAGAAGCTTAGGGATTTAAGTCAGCCGATTGATGTTGCTTTACTTGATGCTACCGTAGCTGCCTTCTATGGCACCGGATCTAAAGACGAGGTTTGCCGTAGTTCATTATCCCCTTTTTCCTGCAATTTACACATCGGGATGAATGTGATGCCATGAAACAGTTTGTATTATTTCTAGGGTTACCCTTAGAACCACCGTATACAGATCTAGGGTTGTTTTCGTTTTCCTTTTCTTGCGATGTTGATGTGGTTTGTGTTCGTCGGTGGAGATTTTAGGGTGGTGACAGAGGTGAAGGTATGCGGTGGTGATGGCTGTGGTGGAGGTGGGCTGCGGTGGTGATGGCAGAGATGGAGGTGGGTGGTGGTGATGGCGTTGGTGGAGGTGGGCGGTGGTGTTAGCTGTGGTGGAGGTGGGCTGTGGTGATTGTATACGGTGGTTCTAAGGGTGAAGGTGGGGAGGCGGTGGTTCTAAGGGTGGAGAAGGGGTGGCTGCACTCTACCGCCACCGTCATCTTGGTTCGGTCTTCATTCTTTGCCTCCCTCACTCCTCTCCGCCGGTAACACTGCTGCCCCGTCATCATCTTCACCTATCTCCATCACCGCTAAATCTGCACTATCGCCATCTCCACCATAAACGGCGAGGGTTGTCTGTACGTTGGCGGCGGACGTCGTCCCTGCCCAAAAAAATTCGAAAAAAACCAAAAAGCCTAAAACTGAGATCCGGCCCAAACCCGGTTTCTCACCCAAACCCGGATCCGGGCACGGATCCATAGGAGGCGACGCTTTTTAATTATATGATATAATTTTTTTATATTTATGAATGGTTCCTTATACAATCTTTTTATTAATCCTCTATTTACAACATTAAAATATATCAAAAAAATAAAAAAGGTGATTAAGAAATAGAACAAGTATATTTCACATATCACGTGCATCAACGAGTAGGTTACTAGGAAATAAAAATTTTCTTATGGGAAAAATTTAAAATAAAACTGTTTTTCATACATAAAATGTGATAATTTTTTGTAACATTTTTAATAAGTAATTAATAGGAGCATTCTTATCATTTGTATATCTTTCCTAACCGTGAAATGTATTCCGGTGGACCGTTATTAATATATAGAACTTGATTTGTTCAAAATATTTCTCATTAATAAGTCAATCATTAGTAATTAATTTGTCAATCATTAGCTATCAAAATTATTAATCATTTATTTAATTTAATCAAGCATCAAATTTGATTCTCGCATTTCTCATATAGCGTATTAAAAAAAATGTGAAGAATTTATCTATTTTTCCAACATATGTTGTTTTAACGGAAAATACACTCACATACATAAAATCATGTACTAAATGGGTGATAGACGAATATTTAAAGATCAAGATAAATATTACGTAGATAAACTATCACAATGTTTAATATATTACAACTTGTAACTTTTTCTACAGTTGTACTATCAAATCTAATTATTTATTCTATTATATAGTATATAATTTTATTATAGATGATAAAATAAATAAACATGAGGTAGTATAACTACATTATTTTTTTTAAATTAAGTAAAATATTTAATTTTAATCTTCTAAGTTATCTCATAATAGAATTGAATTTGAATAATCTCTTGATTTCGAGAAAAAATTGAGATTTAACTTTGACAAAATAAATGGTTATAGTTGTATAATTTAAAGACGATGTTAATATTCACTAAATGAAAAGTTATAATTATCTAATTAATTGATAAATCTTAATCATCTATTAATCTTTAACATAAATAAAAACTTACCTTCGTCATTTTAGTTAAAGAATTTTAATCCTTCATCTAATCAAAATTAAATCTTGATCATTAGTCGAACTTGATACTCAGTTTTAACTTTAAATCAAGTGTTTAGTTCCTAAAAGTACACCGAAGTTGTCACTTTTTGCTATTGTGTATACCCATCTTTAAAAACTCTCATTTAGTACATCAAAGTTCCTAAAATACCATTTTATGCATTTAGCAGGTAACCGGTAATTCTGAAAATTTTTGATTTATTTTAATGTTCCTAAATGCCACATGTATTTGCCACATCATATTTACCACTTTTATTTTAAACCATGAAGATGAAATGATGAAGAACATGAAGATGATGAAAAACATGAAAAACATTCAAGATCTGTAATCGAACAAAAACATTAAACATGAACCAGATCTGCCCAGAAACATGTATTTGCCCAGAAACATTAAACATGAACCAGATATATGAACAGAAGATTAAGATGAAATATTAAACATGCATAAACAAACAACATCTTCTATGAACAGAAGATTAAGATGAAACGAAATGAAGAATGCATAAAGATATAATAACATCTTTTACAAACAAAAGATTAAGCTGAAACAGAAACCCAGAAGAAGAACAAAGCTTCATATTGATTAACACTCAAATTATTTTAACATAATAATAACCCTAAATCGAAATACTTTGTTCATTGCAACCCACAAATCTCAAACAAGAACAAATTGAAACATCTTGTTGAAGAACCCATAAACGAAGAAACCCAGAATCTTCAAGTGAAACACAAATCTGAACCAAGAACAAATCTTTGACCCAGATCTGTAAAAAATCGAACATTCATATAAACCAACCCTAACAGTTGAAATCGAACCTAAGAACCAAACAAAAACACAAAAAACCCCAAACAGTTGAAATCGAAACAGTTGAATAGGGCGATGGAAGATGAAGATCTGACCTTTTAATTGCAGAGAACCCTAAATCGCATATGCTTAATCGAACAAAACCCTAAATCGCAGAGAACAAAACCCTAATTGCAGTCCCAAGTCGCCTTCATGATGATCTGTAAAAACCCTAAATCCAACCCAATCGAACTGAATCGAAGAAGACAAACCCAAATCCAAGAAATCTGTGAAGATGAAGCAAGAACGTGTTCAGATTCGTTGTGCGACGGTGGTGTTTGATGATGATGCAACTGATGTCGCACGTGGTGTTCGATGGTGGTGGTTGAAGACTAGATATGTTGAAGATGTGTTTTCTGCAACTGGTGTTCGAGCCCTTAATCGTCGATGGTGAATCGGTGGTGATGATGGCTTGTTCAAATATGGTGATGGTGATGATGCCTTCAACATGGTGATGGTTCCCCAGATCTATGATATTTTATTATTATTATTATTATTATTATTATTATTATTATTATTCAATTATTTTTAAGCAAATATAATCCATGTCAGCATCCAATCAGGTGCCAAATCATCAAAACTTGTGACACATCAGCATTACCTATTGAATAGGTAACCCAATGCATTAATCGTGAGTTTTAGAAAGTTCAATATACTAAATGGGAGTTTTGAAATATAGGTATACACAATAGCAAAAATTGACAACTTCGGTATACTTTTAGGAACTAAACCCTTAAATCAATAATAATTATTCAAATTCAATTATAATATAAGATAAGGTAGTCAAATACAAGGTAAATAAAGTATTATTAAAATAAAAAAAATTATTAATTTATATTCCAAAACAGTAAACGCAGGACTTTGTCTATATTTTAAAATATATATTTTGCAGAGTACATAATTGATCAAAAAATAAGTTATTATATTTAACTACTTTGATTTTAGCTAGTTAATATTGATACTCAACTTTGACATAACAAATAAAAAATTTATTCGAATTCAATTTTAATATAAGATAAAATAGAAGGTAAATAAAGTACTGTTAGAACTAAACGAATAATTTTATTGATTTAAATTCTTAATCACTGTAGGTGTGATTTAGTTTATATATATCATTATATCAAATGTCTAAATATATTTAAAAGATTAATATGTATACTTTAACTGTTTATTTTGATAAACTTAAGTTTCAAGCTTAAATTTAAATTAAAATCAATCTAATTTTAATTTTCAGAAGTAAATGTTTTAAATTTAAATCAAAAATATTATAGATAATTTCATATGTACTATTCTTAAACCTTAAAATATCATATTTTTTCGTCCTAATTCTTATATATCATATTTACTCATATAACCTTTTAAAATACCGTATTTATCCAAATTATTAGTTTTATCATTTTAAAATATCTTATAGTTTTTTTTTGAAAAACCATAAATCTTATAGTTATTTTAAACCTTTTTTTAGGTATATTTAATCTTATTGCTTATAATTGTAACGACAATAATTGACGACTTGTACAAAAAATACAATCACATCACTACGTATTATAATATCATGTTTTTGTCATCACCTCGACCTTCTTACGTCGCTTCTACCGATGGTTTTGGTGTTAACATCTTTTGTCGCCGTTTTTTAAACTCTTAAATATTTCATGTTATATAACTATTTAATATTTTTATTAATTTTTAAATCAACCCGTGTGTCACACAGGTATA
This sequence comes from Pulicaria dysenterica, assembly GCA_947179395.2. Classification (NCBI taxonomy): domain Eukaryota; kingdom Viridiplantae; phylum Streptophyta; class Magnoliopsida; order Asterales; family Asteraceae; genus Pulicaria; species Pulicaria dysenterica. The sequence continues at coordinate 70,477,991 of OX359288.1, read as the reverse complement.
TAATCTAGTATTAGATAAAAGATTATTAGAAAAAAAATATCAAGAGAAAATATTTGAATTCATTAATAAAATTAAGTTTTGAGATTTTTAATTTATAGATCTTGACATCTCTTAGATCACGTTTTTACCTTATTAAAAAGTAAACAAATAATATTTGCCAACAATTTTATAATAAAGTGTAGTAAACATTTTTTGAATTATAAATTTTGCACTAAAATAGATAGTCTAGATTTGTTAATTATTTTTTTATTTAATTCAATAGCTATGATTATCTAATAGAATTTTTCATGTTAGGCTTTATTAATATTGAAAGATGGTAATCATTCATAGAGGAAGGATCTAGTGTGAACACATTTTAAGGTGAGAGTGGTGAGAACACTTGTAGACTAATCATTTAATTATATAAATTAATTCAATAAACTTAACATACCTTAATTAAACCAAACAATTAAAATTCAACATACCTTAATTAAACAAAGTTGAATATCTATCATAAATAAAGATAATCCAATAACTATAAACTGTTCTCACCATTTTTACTTTAAAAGGTGTTATCTGATGATCTTACCTCATCATTCACACATTAACAAAAAAAAAGTTCTTCTATCTTATAGTTGTTAGACAATTATCATACATTGTGTGGTATTATAAAATTAGTAGGAAAGTTTATAACAAAAAAATAATATTTTTTTTTTGTTTTGTATTAAGGTTTAGTTTTTGAAAATGTATCGAAGTTATCATTTTGTGTAATTATGTACGTGTATTAAACTTTAAAACTTATCATTTAATGTAGTGAATTTTTAAAAGTTACACTTTGTGTATATTGTTACGTGAGATACTATGTTACATCATGTCAATTTATTTAAAAAAAATTAAAATGAAATATATTATCAAAATGACAATAATAACAATAAAAAAGAACTGATCAAAATCTATGACCAGACATGACCATATAAAAATCAAGATTTTTTTTATCATTTTGAATTTTGTTTATGCTATTGACTATGACTATTGTTTGGAATTTTGATTAAGCGATTGAACATATTGAAATAGAGGTTCAAAGAATTTGTTCATGCATATGTTTTTAGGACCTGGGAGGAGAGAACCGATCGAGAGGTCGAGAAGCAGGCGAGCTGGATAATTAAATTGTTGCAAAGGCTGATCGAGCGGGACAACTCCAAAACCAGACGAGAAGGATGAACCAATCTGGTGGCTAGACCCCAATGACGGGTTTACGGTAAAGGTTATGAGAGATTACTTCTTCATGATGCAGACCCAAATGCGACGGAAACAAAATGGTGCAAGATTCTTCCAAAGAAGGTCTCCATTTTCATTTGGAAATTAAAACAAGGAAGAATCCCGACAAGAGCTGTACTAGATAAAATGGGAATTGATCTACACTCCACCCTTTGTCCACGATGCGAAGAAGACATCGAAACAGTCGATCATGCATGCTCTGGTGAAATGTATCAAAGTGAAAGAACTTTGGTTGGAAGTCTTCAAATGGTGGGGATGCGAATCCGTAAACTCAGTTAATGAGCTTCAACCACAATCAAGCACGCCGGCCAGCAAGTTCAAACAATTCTTGGAAAGGAATGATCTGGGCTTTCTTATACTTACTATGGATCGAGGAATCGAAATAAAATCGTCTTTGACAAGGGAAACAAATTAAAATGGGGCTGCTGCTTTCGTGGACTTCCAACAAACATCATACTCATGGATAGCCTCTAGATCGAAGAAAAGTTTCGGGACGTCAGCTGTTTGGATTCGCTTTCCTAAATACATGTTAATGGTGTAGAATTGCTCACTCTATAGTCTTTGTTTTCGTGTACTCTTCTGCTTGCTGTTCATGTAATCTTTCTTCATCTCCTAAAATTTGCATCTTGCAAATGGATGGAGTGTGGTTTTGGTATGGTAATAATATTGATGCCTTTCAAAAAAAAATATGTTTTTAGGTTCAGATCTATCGAGGGTTAAGGTTTATGGGGTGATTTAGGCTCACATTGTTCAAGGGGGTGCTTTAGATTGCCATTGAAGACGTCTATTATGTTTAGACCTGAGTTCAATCTTCTTCACTGGTTAAGAAGAACAATCGAATGAATCAATCTTAAATTTTGGTTTAATCCTCTTCATGGGGTGCTTTAGGTTGCCATGATTTCTTCATCTTCCCTGCTGTGTAATTCCATATATTCCATGGATAATTTCCAGACATGCGAGATCCATTGAAGAAAGGAATCGCAAATCAGTTTTAAGATCCAGGTTCAATATATTTTTTTGTTGTTCTTCTTAGATTTGTTCATCGATTCACTGCCGGTTCAATTAATTTGAAGGTTTCATACGATTTTAATTTTCAGGTCTTAAGTTTCTTGGTAATTTCATATTCGGGTTTTTCTTGGCGAACATCTTCGTTTTAAGTTCCAATTTGCTTATATTTTCCTTTAGGTTTCTTGATTTGGTTTCCAAAATTACGTGTAACTTATGTTCATACATGACATCGATAATAAATATTTAAGTTTCTTAATAAATATTTTAGGACTAAAAATAAACCAAAATTGAGACGGTTACCTATAACTTGTGTAGCAGGTTTCACAATACATAAATTGATAAGTTTAGTAGGTTTAGCATATTAAATAGTAGTTTTTAATGTTAGATACGCACAATAATACTATATGATAACTTGGATATATTTTTAGAAACTAAACACATTATTTTATACTAAAGTAACAAAATTCATCCTAAGTAAGTAAGCAAATGTGTTGCGGACGCATTTGAAGCAAAGGGATTGGGATCGTCCCTATATAGGCCGATCCATAAGAGTATTTTTGTAAAAAAGGTAAAGGTTAATCAATGTCAACCTAAGGTATGGATGTGAACTCACAAGCCCAAAAATAATTTGCGAAGGATTAAGGATGAGTCAAATGAATAAAAAATCACGTTAAAAGAATGACATCAAAGTTTGAACACATGGAGGCGGGTCGAGGATGACGACACAAACCTAAATCTCGAAGGGTGAACATATATAGAACAATACACGAGGGCCGTAACTCAATTAGACATGCCCGAACCCCGAACTTTATGAACAACGCAACCTAGAGATCCAATAAATATATTGATGGTTCAATCAAAGCCAGGTTGAGTCCAAACATAGTTTAAAACCTAGGGCTCTCTTTTAACTATACAATAAAAACACTACATATTGGAAACTCACCAATCAATGGCATATTTTACGTAAACAGGTTTTTGAGTTCAATAACTTCCTTTTTGAATATTTTTTGGAAATCATTGGTTAAAGTAGTAACAATGAGCAACATTGAATTGAGAATCGTTTTGGATGAACAAACGTGAAAGAGGAGTAAAAAAGAAATGAACATATCCACAATGAAAACATGTGGTTCTTACCTTAGCGCACTACTACAAAAACATCATTCAGGCTCCCCTATTTAGGCCCGGTTTTTTAATAAAACACAAAAAAACCGGGATTAAAAGCCCTATCGCGCGTTCTAAGCAGATTCAGGCCGGGTTTGTTAGACAAAAACCGGGTCTAAAAGTCAAAAATACATTCAGGCCCGGTTTTTATGTAAAAAACAGGGTCTGAAAATCGATATATGCATGCTGCTTTAAATGTCTCAACATTTAGACCCGATTTTTCAATAAATAAACTGGGTCTAAAAGTTTCAACATTCAAGCCGGTTTTTAAGTAAATAAACTAGTGTTGGTGAGATAGCAATATCAAACCTTAATCAAACCTATCTATTAAGTAAAATAGGATTTGATGTTAACAAAACCATATATTCAGTTTTGGACTTAGATTGATGAAAAACATGTGTTGTTTTTCTATCTGAGACTTAAAGAATTTCTAAGTAAGAAATGTCAGCTGACGAATCATAGTGTCAGCTGAACACTGAGTATCAGCCAAAGGACCAGCTTCAGAAAGATCAACTGAGAAGAAAAGATCAGTCAAAGAGCATCAGCTGAGGAATCACACTGGATCAGCTGATGGCCTAGAACCATCAGCTGATGAAGGTTTCAAGGTCAGCTAAGCAGTCAAGGATCAGCTGACACAATAACAGTTATCAGCTGATGCCTTCCATCTGTCAGATAAGGTAATTCCTACTTATCCAATCTTCTCCTTATAAGCTGACTATACTCAAATGATTAGCTGAGCCCTTGGGAACAGCTGACAGTTGAGTTTATCAGTTTATTAGCTGCTGCTACGATTTGTATTATCAGCTGAGCAATTTGATCAGCTGAGCAAGTCTAGTCAGCTGAGTCTTTCACACTTATCCTTAGCTGAGCAAGATTATATTTGTAGTTCAGTGTCTGTTAACTGAGTCTTTATTGTATATCTCAGTTAATAGCTTTTCTATGTAATATTTTCTTAAAGTCAAAGGCAGAACATGTGTTGTTCTTATTATGCCTTAGATCTTTCTTTTGTAAAAGTACTTAGCACTTTTTGGATCTACAAAGATACAAAAATGATAGATCTTTATCCCCTGGAAAAAGGAGAAAGATACTCTTGAAAAGAAGATCTCGAAGATATGATGTTAAGTATGGCTGGCAACTCCATACTTGGTAAAGTCAAATCTTCAGAAAGCATGGTGTCGATTAAAGCACAAGCATGGAAGGATAAGGTTACTTTCTCAAGACATAAAGGTAGTAATTTAATAATATAATAATAGATAGTGGGTATACTCATTACTGAAAAGTATGTTCACTTTACACACTTTGTGTATAAAGTTAACTTACTTTTCACCCACTAACTTTATCTATTATAATATTATTAAATCAAGTACCTTTGTCTCCTTCTCTCTTCATCAACCCGGACACACTTTGCTTATATATATTCATGCATGGAAACATGCTAAATATGCGAATGCGTTGAAAAGCACTGAAATCTCATAAGTTGAGAATTAGAAGAGTTAGCATTTTACTTTCAGTGTAACAAACTTGTTCATGTGTTGAACGTCTTAGACATTAGTTGTTTAAGATTAGCATTGTCTATGTGTTAGAAAAAATTAGTTGCCACCTTTTATTGAACTTAGATTTTCCTCATCTAGTTCATGTAATTCTTGATTAACATCAATAAGAATTATATAAAAGTAAACCGTGTGTCTCTTAAATTTTAATTTGCTAAAGTTCGTATTCAACCCCCCTTCTACAAACATTTGTTGTTGTAGTATCCATTCGGTACCAACAACTGGTATCAGAGCAGGCTAGATAATCCATATCTAAGATCTGTTTTGCTTACTCTTCAACTGCTTCTACCCCACACTACAAAATGGCCACTTCTATTGCTGCCTCTAATGGTTCTTCTAACAATGGTTCACTCACAAGGTGTCCTATATTTGATGGAGAGAACTTCTCTCTCTGGAAGAGTAGAGTTCTTCTCTATATGTCAAGCCTTGATGATGTGATGCTTAAAACTGTTACTGAAGGTCCTCATGTTCCTTCCTCAACTTTCCAAGTAACTGAAGCAACTGATGAAGCTCCTGCTGTTGAAAGACTGATTATAAAACCTATAAATCAGTGGTCTGATGAAGACAAAAGGCTTGTTAATCTTGATGTTAAAGCAAGAACAGCCTTAGTCTTTGCACTACCAAATGATGTCTATCATCAAGTTCTTAACTGTAAATCTACAAAAGAGATGCTAGACACTTTGACTGTTGCATATGAAGGCACTGAAGAAGTGCAGGAGAACAAGAAACTCCTTCTAGTTAGAGAATATGAGTTCTTCTTTGCTCATAAAGGTGAAAGTCTCACTCAGACTTACACCAGGTTCAACTTCCTCATTAATTACTTAAGAAGGGTAGATGTTCACAAAAGTAATAAGGAACTTGTAAACAAGTTTCTAGACTCTCTCCCAGAATCTTGGGATCATTTTATCACTGTGCTTAAACATGGTGAGAAAATCAAGGGTCTTTCACTGGTTGGTTTATATGGAAATCTTATGAATCATGAACAATCAGTGAAACAAAGGAAACTCTCTACCAAGGATATGAAGGAGGCTGCAAAAGCTCTAACTACTGCCCTTGTATCTAAGGATACAAGATCTAGGAGTTTTGCTGCAGTTGTGGATGAGTCCAGTGATGAGGAGAAAGAGGAGGAATCTTCTGATGAAGAGCAAGTGGCTGATGGGGATGAATTTCTGGAGAACATGGACAGCATTGAAGCTGCTGTTGAGCAGGCTGCCATGTTGGTTAAAAGGTTCAAACCTTTCTTGAAAAGAAAGGGTGTCAAGAGGTTTGAAAGGAAACCCTTCAAAGGAGAAAAAGCCATGTCAAAACCAAAGGCTTCTGAAGGTTGTTTCTCTTGTGGCAAGACTGGTCACTATGCCAGTGAATGTAAGTCCAAAGGAAACACAGGCTTCAAGGGTTCCTCAAGCTCAGACAACAAGATTGATTATGAAGCCAAATATAAGAAGCTTCTTGCTGCTGTCCTTGACAAGAAGAAGAAGAAAGCTCAGAACAGGGTGCTGGCTGCTGAAGAAGAAGATTGGGCTGAGGAAGATCTCTCAAGTGATGAAGATGAGGTCCTCATAGCTCAGTTCAGTTTGATGGCCAACACAGCAAGTACAAGTTCCTTTGATGAGGATATGAAGAAAGCTGCTAAAGCTTGTACTTCTCCTGACTAGGATCCTTCTTCTATGTATCAGGTTGGAAAATTTATTAACTATGAAGATAATGAAAAGAACACTATGTTTGATTATCTGTGTGTTGAGTTTCAGTCAAATATTCAAAGAGAAAAGAAGCTAAAATTAGAAATAGAATCACTAAAAGAGAGATTAAGTCTTAAAGATGAGAAACTTAAACAAATGACAAAACTGGAAGATGATTTAGCTAATCAAAAGATACATAATCAGATCTTGGTAAAAGAAACCAATGAAGCAACAATAAAGTTTAATGACCTTCAAAAAGTAGTTAGATCTTGGTGTGTTTCTGCTGAGAAGACCACTCAGTGTGTCAATGAGCATATTCCAAAACAAGTTCAAGCTATTATTGGTGGAAATTATTCCCAAGCTGCTAACTGTGTTGATTTTAGCAAGAACATAAATATCTTAGAAAAAGCTGATATTTTACCTCTTACTTTTCAAAAGATTGTAAAAAGAAAAAGTATTATCACTAACAGATTTGTCAAAAGTAAAAGTACTCAGCTGAAAGACTCAACCTCTTCAAAAGTTGGTTCAAGTTCTATTGTCTTGACAGAAAGCAAAAGTACTGAAAATTTAAGTGTAAAGGAAGTAAGTAAAGGAATGGAATCATTTGTTGATACCAAAGAGACATTCTGTTGTCAAACCTTGAAAGCTGATACATTAAATTTAGGAACTCAGCTGACTGAAAATTCCTTAGCTAATGATATTACATCAGCTGATCAAAAAGTAGATGATAACTGCTCAGCTGATATCCTGTCAGCTGATCATGGATCCTCTTCTGTTTGTTTAGCTGATCAAACTTCACTTCAAACTCTTTTAATAGGAGAAACTAAGGGAAAAGGACATTTTGTTTACAAAGAGTCTAAGTCTGCCACACCTAAAGTTGATCAAAAACTCATTTTAACTAAGGGTCAACCTAAGGTGACTGTAAACAAAGACCTTATTAGTTTACAGAATCAGCTGCAACAGCTGAATGGTGAAATCTGTCAGCTGATGACCCATAGTCATCAGAAAACAGTTAAGACATCTCTTAGTCAATTACCAAAACATGTTAAAAGCTCCAAAAATCAAAAATGTTATAAATGTGGGAGCAAAGAACATAAGGCAGGTAATTGTTCTCTAAAAGGTAACTCAAGACAGCGGACTGATTATGATAACACAGCTGTTTCTCTCATTCATAAACAACCTAATATAAAGTGGATGGCTAGGTGCAATCCACAGGGGTCCACTTAAATGTGGATGCCCAAATCTCACTAACCTTCTTTCAATCACATCTATGCAAGGTCTGAACACGTGGTATCTTGACAGTAGATGTTCAAGGACCATGACAGGTTGTAAAGCTTTGCTTAGTAACTACAAGAAGGAAAAAGGTCCAAGAGTAACCTTTGGTGATAATAATTGTGGGCAAACAAAAGGCTACGGAGAACTTCATAATGGGAACCTAACCTTATCCAAGGTATCATATGTTAAAGGACTTAAGTATAATCTCATCAGCATAAGTCAGTTATGTGATGGTGATCATAAAGTCCTCTTTACAAAGACAGGTGGTTCCATTTTAGATCAAGAAGGTAAAACAATAATTTGTGCAAAGAGAACCAAGGATGTATATACTCTTGATATGTCCTCTGGTGATCCATCCAAGTTAACCTGTTTGTATACCAAGTCTGTAACTGACATAAACTGGTTATGGCACAAAAGGCTTTCCCATTTAAACTTCAAAAACATTAACAAGTTGAGCAAGGGTGAACTAGTGTCAGGACTACCTTCACTGACGTATGTTAAGCCTAAACCTTGCTCTGCCTGTGAGAAGGGAAAGCAGCACAAGACTTCGTTTCCATCTAAGCAAGCCTTCTCCTTTACTGAACCTTTCTACATGTTGCACATGGATCTATTTGGTCCTGTTGCTACTTCTAGTATTGGTGGAAGTAAGTATGCATTGGTAATGGTTGATGAATTTTCAAGATACACTTGGGTCATCTTCCTAAAAGCAAAGAGTGAGGCTGCTGAAGAGATTATAAGCTTTATTAGAAAGATGGAAGTGTTTAATGGCAATCTGGTAAGGATGCTTAGAAGTGATCATGGAACTGAATTTAGAAATCAAACTCTTGAAGGTTTCTGTGATGAGAAAGGAATATCTCAAAACTTCTCTGCTCCAAGAACTCCACAACAGAACGGTGTAGCTGAAAGAAGAAACAGAACTTTGATTGAAGCTGCAAGAACCATGCTGTGTGAGAGTGTGTTAGGATTCAACTTCTGGGCTGAAGCTGTCAGTTGTGCATGTTTTACTCAGAACAGATCCCTTATAATAAAGAGGCACAACAAGACTCCCTATGAAGTGTTCAAGGGAAGGAAGCCCAACATCAGCTTTCTACACATCTTTGGGTGTCAGTGTTTCATTCTGAACCAAAAAGATCAATTGCAGAAATTTGCACCAAAAGCTGATGAAGGTGTGTTTGTTGGATATTCTGTGATGTCCAAAGCTTACAGAATTTACAACATCAAAACAAAGGTCATAGAAGAATCAATCAATGTAAGCTTTAATGAAAATGACTTTGTTGCTTCCTGTTCTACTAATCCATCTACAGGTGAGGAATTTAATGATCTGCTGAATACTGAAGACAACATTCCAGTATCAGCTGATCCATTCCCATCAGCTGATCCAATCTCATCAGCTGACATAGATGACTTAGATGAACCTGTTCCAAACTTACAAAATACCTCTGCACATTCTATCCTAAACCAACCCACACTTTTACTAAATGAAGGGAATCATGATTCAACATCAATGGACTCTAATTCCATATCAAACATTCCCTCATCAGTAGAAGTCTCATCAGATTGTAATCAAGAAATTCTGTCAGCTGATCAACCAGAAGTCTCATCAGCTGACCCAAACCAAAGATTTTCAACTCCCAGAATCCAAAATGCCTACAAGGACCTCAGAAATCATCCAATTGATCAGGTCATAGGTAACATAGAAGCACCTGTACTAACAAGATCAAAAGCTTGTAACTTCTGTTTATATACAGGTTTTGTTTCTATGATTGAACCAAAGAAAGTAGATGAAGCTCTAACTGATCCTCACTGGATAAATGCCATGCAAGAAGAATTGGCTGAATTCACAAGAAACAATGTATGGACTTTGGTGCAAAGACCAAAGGACAAATCCATCATTGGCACTAAGTGGGTGTTCAGAAACAAGATGGATGAACAAGGGTTGATCATCAGAAACAAGGCAAGATTAGTTGCTCAAGGGTATTGTCAAGAAGAAGGTATTGATTATGATGATACCTTTGCCCATGTTGCAAGACTTGAAGCAATAAGACTATTTCTTGCTTATGCTGCCTTCAAAGACTTCAAAGTATTCCAAATGGATGTTAAGTGTGCCTTCCTCAATGGTGAATTGAAAGAAGAGGTGTATGTCAAACAACCTCCAGGTTTTGAGGATACAAGCAAACCAGATCATGTATACTTCTTTAACAAAGCTTTGTATGGTCTGAAGCAAGCTCCAAGAGCCTGGTATGATACCCTCTCTTCTTTTTTGACCAATAAAGGATTTATAAGAGGAAGCATAAATAGCACTTTGTTTATAAGAAAATTCAAGGGTGATGTGATTCTTGTACAGATTTATGTAGATGATATAATATTTGGGTCTACAAATGTTGATCTTTGCAAAAAGTTTTCCAAACTCTTGTCTGATAACTATCAAATGAGTATGATGGGTGAATTAAACTATTTTCTAGGTCTTCAAATTAAACAAGAGGTTGATGGAATTTTCATTCATCAAACAAAGTATGTAAATGACTTACTTAATAAATTTGAGTTTGAAAATTGTTCTTCAATGAAAACACCCATGTCCACTGCCTTAAAGCTTGGAAAGGACACTGATGGTAAATCAGTGAACATTACAGCTTATAGAGGTATGATAGGGTCTCTTTTATACCTAACTGCTAGTAGACCAGATATTATGTTTTCTACATGTCTTTGTGCTAGATACCAAGCAGATCCCAAAGAATCTCACTTAGCTGCAGTTAAAAGAATTTTTAGGTATCTCAAAGGAACTCCTAATCTAGGTCTTTGGTACCCCAAAGACTCTGATTTTGAGTTAGTTGGATACACTGATTCTGACTTTGCAGGTTGCACACTAGACAGAAAGAGTACATCAGGGGGTTGTCAATTATTAGGTGGAAGATTAGTCAGCTGGTCAAGCAAGAAACAGAACTCTGTTTCAACCTCTACAGCTGAGGCAAAATACATTGCTGCTGGAAGCTGCTGTGCTCAATTGCTATGGCTGCAAAATCAACTACTGGATTATGACTTACAATTTGAAAACTCCCCAATTCTGTGTGACAACACAAGTGCTATATCTATCTCTAATAATCCTGTTTTGCATTAAAAAACTAAGCATATTGAAATCAGACATCATTTTCTTAGAGATAATGTGCAGAAAAAGAAAGTTTCAATGCATTATATAAACACTGATGTTCAATTAGCTGACATTTTTACAAAACCTTTGGATGAGTCTCGGTTCAACTTCCTAATATCCAAACTTGGCATGTTAAATTTGTAATATATTCATTTCTTAGGTAGTTAATTTTGTGTGAGAAAATAGTTTTTTTTGTGTGAAATGAAGTACTTATCTAAGCTTCTACATATTTTACTTATGGTAGATCAGTTAATAGAATTATGTCAGCTGACGATCATCAGCTGACACTATACCTCAGCTGATAAACCATCAGCTAAGACTTAGAAGCTCAGCTAAGTGCATTCATTAGCTGACACATATTTTATCTCAACATGGATCAGCTGACACTCTCGTTTGTCAGCTGATGATTTTCAAAAGTCAAAAATATTGTGTCCCCACACTTATTTTATTAATTTCTCATTTGTATTTATTGTGTTACTAGGTTATTTAATTTAGTTTATTTGTCCGTTTATTGTCTGTGTATTTAATATCTATTCCGTCTATTACCTTTTTGCAGAAGTGACAGTTACTTTTTACAAAATATTTCTGTGACAGTTTAGGTTTCCAAGGAAGATTTAAAGGTGTTTTCGAGCAGTTATTCATTTCTTTAGCTTTCAAAATTCCCAAACACTCTTTCTCTCTCAAACTTTCAAACCCTAAACTCTCGTTGCTCAAACTTCATTCACTCTGTAATCATGGTGATCTTCAACCCTGTAACTTCTCCAAACGCCATTGCTGGTGAAAATGTCACACCCAACTCTGAAATCACAATACGCCCAAACAACTTTCTCATAAACACTGACATTCCCGCGAGCAAAGCAAACCAGGGATACGAACCTATGTTGGCTTTCATAACTGCCCATCCCCTGTTCGCATGTCTATCTGCTCATCCTCTGTTTATCTTTCCAAACATTGTTGGTGAGATGTGGTACACTGCAAGGTACCATGCTAATCAAGATTTAATCACTTGCACCTGCCTAAATGGTACCATCAACATAAACATCACTACTGATTCTCTTAGACAAGCGATCTCCATACCCCATATGGCCCCATTTCAACCTTTTTCTACAATGGATCAAGTTTTAGAGGTTTTGCCCCTGATTGGCTACCAAGGTGTTGTTTTCCATGGCCAGTATAAACTGTCTGCTCTAGGACACCCATGGAAGTATTTGGCCAGTGTAATCATTCGATGTTTTGGTCACAAGTCTGGCAGCCATGACCAAATGAATCAGTCTGAATTGATGATTCTTCATGCTTTGGTCACAGGGAGGAATATTGACTTCTCACAAGTCATATTCTCTGAAATGGTGGATAAGATCACTTTGGGTACATCAAAGAAATCAACCAGAACCCTAGTTCCTTACATCAGGTATCTAAGTTTAATTGCACTTAGAGATGTTCAGAGGGAACACTATGCTGGGTTAGCTGCTCACTTGCACACAATGACCATCCCTCAAATGGGTCAGAAATCTTTCCATTTGATAAGGGAATTTCAAGGTCTTGCTATAACTGCTCAGATGCAAGAGTTGATTGATGTTGCTGCTGAGGATGCTGAAAATGAAAAGGAAGTTGATGCTGAAAATATTGAGGGACAAATGGCTGATGATTCTGAGTCTCCTGATTTAATTACTGATCATTCTGAGGAGTCTATGACTCATGCTCCAGATGAAGCCTTAGTGGAAGAAGAATTGATGTTTAGAGCATATGTGTTTGATGAACTAGCACAGGATGAGCCTATTAATCCTGATGCTGAGGGTGATAATGACAATGATGCTGACAGTGATCAAAATGATCATGATGAGGGAGATGATGACTTTCATGGTGGTGATGTTGGATTTCATTATACTGAAAATGTTCAAGATACCACCTCCTCATCTTCTCAAACTGGGATGCCACTCTCACATTTCCCTGTTCCTTCCAGCTCAAGCACTCCACAAGACAAACAAAGTGGTGATGCAGCTGATGGTGATGATGCTGAGGAAGACACAATTTCTGACAATCTCATTCAACTAATTGAGATCAGCAAGACTCAGCACATCGCAGGTATAATCTCTACCACTCTTGAGGATACTCATTTGGTTGACCCCACCAATGAGAACCCATCCTCTCCTCTAGTTGTAACACCCCCACAACTGCCAAGCTCTAGTCAACTCCCAACCGTTGCTAGTTCTACTCCCTTAGTAACCCAAATAGAAACAAGGTTATTAGATATGGTGCACACTGTACTTATCTCAGAGGGATTGCACACTGCACCTCTGACCTCAACTCCTATAGCTACCTCTTATTTTGAGGGGGAGCTCATGGAAGTTGATATAACCCTACAACCAGTAGGTGTGTCCTCACAACAGGGCACATCTGTAAATATGGGATTGCTGCAATCTGGGTCACCCTCCCAACAGGGTGATGCCATTGAAAGACAGACCCCCTCCCAAGGTCATACTGTGTCTACAACCCCTATGTGTCAAGCCTATCCCTTAGTAAGTTCACAACAACTTGCTACTGTAATAAGGGATACCCCTTTGAGTGCAACCCTCACTCACACTCACATATTTGCACCTATTTTTGATTCAATTCTTACACATGCTAGTGCACTACCTGTCAATACTAGTGGCATAAACCAGTCATTAGTACAGGGTACAACTTCTGTTCCCAGTGATCTTAGGCCTCTATACCAAGGTCTAAGTGAGGGACCACAATCCATTCCAGTTCTAAGCATAATTTCTCAATCAATTCCAACCCAACCCATTCCCTCTCATCCTTCTGAACCCTCACCCCAACTACTTCAAACCTTATTATCTATCTCTCAAAAGATGGATAGTCTTCAAGCCTCCTTTACCTCTTTCCAAACTCAAACAGAAACTAAAATCTCTCATCTAACCAATGAGATTGCGTCACTTAAAGCCAACCAACCCAAACCCCAACCCACCCCTGCCCCTGTTGATATTTTCCCTATTCTTACCAAACTAGATCAACTTCTAAACCAAACCTCTACTCCTATTCCTACACCCTCCCCTCCTATACCTGCCCAAACCATTTCTACCTTAAACCATACCATTTCCAATCTCCTTTCCCAACTCAAAACCCTTAGACCCTCACCCCCTGATATCTCCATTACCATTCATGAATCTCTTCTAACTATCCTCTCTCTCCTAAAAGACATTGATACTGAGGTCAATAGGTCCAGCTTTTGTGCTAAGATAAGGCACAGTGATACTCTGAGAGAATTCTCCAATCTCACTGAAGCTATCAACAGCCTAAAACCTCTTATCTCAAATTCCATTCCTTCTTTCTCTCCTATTCCCTCTCACATTAGACACTCAACATCACCTTTCACTCAGCCTCCCATACCCACTGCCTCACCTTCATCCTCAACCATACCACCCTTTACCTCTACACCTACCCCAACTCCTTATTCTTTCACCACTCCTGATGCCCCTGCAAAGCCTGCTGTTTTTTTCCTCCTCTGATAATGACAAAAAGGGGGAGAAGTCAGTTAGGACAAAGTCAGTTTTACAAGCAGATGATGCATCAACCCCCGATGAAATAGGATCAGCTGTTGAGGGGGAGAATAAATCTGAGGGGGAGCAACCTGCTCAAGAAGAGCAGAGGCCAAAGAGAAGGCTAAAGCAAATGGCTAGAAGGACAAAGAAATCAAAGCAAGGTGAATCCTGTGCTCCAATTGAACTACCATCTAAGGATTCTGATGATGATGATGAAGATGAAATGCCTTTGTCCTCTATGTTCAACATAAGGAAGCAGATCTCCTCCACTACAGCTCCACCAGTCCAAGCTTCCTCTCCAGTTCAATCAAGTCAACCAACTCCCAGCAGTTCATCAAGAAGAAAAGGAAAGAAGATAATGACTGCTGAGGAAATTGAAGAAGAAGAAAGAAGAGAGGAAGAGCTAACACAAGAAGAAGAGAGTCTCAGAGAGCTCAGTGAATTAGCTGCTGCACTTGGTACCTCCATAGAAGAAGTTTTGAAAACCAAGGAAAGACATCAGGACTTCACTTCTCCTGCAGATCTTGCTGCAATTATTGGTGTTACTGATGATGAGTTAAGAGAGCTACAAGAAGAAGAGCTGATTATGATGACCTCTCAATCACATCAAGTACTGGATACACCACAGCAAGATGACCCTTCTACCAAGAAAGCTCCTAAGAGAGGAAAGACTCACAAGGAAGCCATTCAAGCTCTGCTGAACTTCAACTTTGGAGGATTAGCTCAGCAAACTGAAAGGCAAGCCAAGGAGTTCAGAGACAACAAAGAAAACTTGGTAAACAGAAGATGTGAAGACATCATCTCAAGGGTTACTCCATACAAAGGTACTGATGAGGGTCCTTTTCTCAGAGTGGTGAGAAGAGATGAAAGAAAGACTTATGAAGATACATATCTTCAACACTGCAAACTACTCTCCTTCTTTGAAATGATAGAGATCCTGTATCATCTCCTCAAGTCCAAAAGTGAAATTGTTCAAAGGTTCATGCCAAAATTTGAATATTGGATTAGGATGTCAATCTGCAATAGGCTCTTCACACATGATCAGTTCATTGAACACATCAATCTGATTGAGGATGCTTTCAAAAAGAATTCAAAAGCTTTTGTCACAATTGAACAGATCATTGTCAATCCTGACTATCCTTTTCTTTCTGCTTATGAAAGTCTCAACACTGCTCTGCCCTCCAATATTGAGCCAGAAATGTTTAAGTACATAACTGAGCCTGAAAAAGGGATGTTCTTCAAGAACAGAGCTGGTGATTGGAGATTTCTAAGAGAAGCTGACATAGGAAGAGTGCCAAGAGCTTTAATTTTTCAAGCTGTAAGACTGGCAAGAGGACAGACAGGAAGTCAACAATTTGAAAGTCTGATGGAGACTAGAGCTGATGAACTAATTGCTACTATTCCAGTTGAACATCGTCTAGACATCAAAGAAGAACCTTGGTGGGAATGAAGACCACACTTCATAACTAGAGTAGATGTAATTTCAATTCCTAGAATAGTTCAACCTCTGTACTTAGTTTAACTCATAGTTAGATTGCTCTGTACAAACTCTAATGTAAATAATTTGTTCTGTAATCAAGCTTGAAACTTTGATCATGGACTACTTAGCTAAAATTCTAGTATAGATGACTCTTAGTAGATAGCTCACATAGTGTAAATATAGAAAAGATCAAAAATCCTAAAAACAGAAAAAGGATAGAAAAGATACCAAAAACAGAACAATGGTACTTCATAAATGAAAAGATTCCCAAAAACAGAACATCAGGGAACATACTTAAAAGAGTTACCAAAAACAGATAGCTAGGTAACCAAAATTGCACTTAAAAGTTATATCTTTACAAATCCTAGTCAAACTTATTCTTCTTAAACAAGATAAGGTTTTGTCATCATCAAATAGGGGGAGATTGTTGGTGAGATAGCAATATCAAACCTTAATCAAACCTATCTATTAAGTAAAATAGGATTTGATGTTAACAAAACCATATATTCAGTTTTGGACTTAGATTGATGAAAAACATGTGTTGTTTTTCTATCTGAGACTTAAAGAATTTCTAAGTAAGAAATGTCAGCTGACGAATCATAGTGTCAGCTGAACACTGAGTATCAGCCAAAGGACCAGCTTCAGAAAGATCAACTGAGAAGAAAAGATCAGTCAAAGAGCATCAGCTGAGGAATCACACTGGATCAGCTGATGGCCTAGAACCATCAGCTGATGAAGGTTTCAAGGTCAGCTAAGCAGTCAAGGATCAGCTGACACAATCACAGTTATCAGCTGATGCCTTCCATCTGTCAGATAAGGTAATTCCTACTTATCCAATCTTCTCCTTATAAGCTGACTATACTCAAATGATTAGCTGAGCCCTTGGGAACAGCTGACAGTTGAGTTTATCAGTTTATTAGCTGCTGCTACGATTTGTATTATCAGCTGAGCAATTTGATCAGCTGAGCAAGTCTAGTCAGCTGAGTCTTTCACACTTATCCTTAGCTGAGCAAGATTATATTTGTAGTTCAGTGTCTGTTAACTGAGTCTTTATTGTATATCTCAGTTAATAGCTTTTCTATGTAATATTTTCTTAAAGTCAAAGGCAGAACATGTGTTGTTCTTATTATGCCTTAGATCTTTCTTTTGTAAAAGTACTTAGCACTTTTTGGATCTACAAAGATACAAAAATGATAGATCTTTATCCCCTGGAAAAAGGAGAAAGATACTCTTGAAAAGAAGATCTCGAAGATATGATGTTAAGTATGGCTGGCAACTCCATACTTGGTAAAGTCAAATCTTCAGAAAGCATGGTGTCGATTAAAGCACAAGCATGGAAGGATAAGGTTACTTTCTCAAGACATAAAGGTAGTAATTTAATAATATAATAATAGATAGTGAGTATACTCATTACTGAAAAGTATGTTCAATTTACACACTTTGTGTATAAAGTTAACTTACTTTTCACCCACTAACTTTATCTATTATAATATTATTAAATCAAGTACCTTTGTCTCCTTCTCTCTTCATCAACCCGGACACACTTTGCTTATATATATTCATGCATGGAAACATGCTAAATATGCGAATGCGTTGAAAAGCACTGAAATCTCATAAGTTGAGAATTAGAAGAGTTAGCATTTTACTTTCAGTGTAACAAACTTGTTCATGTGTTGAACGTCTTAGACATTAGTTGTTTAAGATTAGCATTGTCTATGTGTTAGACAAAATTAGTTGCCACCTTTTATTGAACTTAGATTTTCCGCATCTAGTTCATGTAATTCTTGATTAACATCAATAAGAATTATATAAAAGTAAACTGTGTGTCTCTTAAATTTTAATTTGCTAAAGTTTGTATTCAACCCCCCTTCTACAAACATTTGTTGTTGTAGTATCCATTCGGGACCAACAACTAGGCCTAAAGGTTTCACTTTCCCGCCTACGTTTTTACAACCCTAAACCTCTTCCCCCCAAATGTTTTTGCAACCTATACCTCCAGTCGCCCCCCCCCTCTCTCGAGACTTCTTTCCGTCGATCATCTCCGTCGCATTCAACCTCGGTCATCTTCGTTGACTTTAACACCTCTTTCTCGTCCATGCTATCTGTTTATTTCTTCTGATCTAGGGCTTCTCGACAAAATGCAACCTAGGGCTTCTCGACATACAGCAGTCGGTTTCTCGACAGAACGCAAAAGTAAGACAGCTTCACCATTTGCAGGTATTTAGATAGTTAGAGTCATTGATTTGCAGGAACTCACTGATTTGCAGTCGACTTCAACCTCTCTCTCTCTCTTGACAGACTGCAGTCGGCTTCTCGGCATCTCGATTTCTCAATCAACAGCCAGTTACTATTGCTCGGTTTCTATATAGAGCACAAGGAATTCACTAATTTGCAGGTATTTTATAATGAAAGAAACTTGGTTTTTCATGTTAGATAGTTAGAGATACATTGTGTATATGTACTGGATGCAGGCCCAAATTATGTACGTGAAGTGAAGATCCAGCTTAATTTAGTTGTAAGTTTTTCTGTCTTTTCGTTTAATTTATCTATCTTGTGAATTGAATGAAAATTATAGGTATGGAAATAGTTGAGGATGGTGAATTGATGAATGGTTTATCAATAGTTGCAGGTTTTTAACTTTCTTAACTTTCTAATTGATTGGTTTGAATACTAAATACGAATGGATAGAAAAACCTTTGTCGTTTAGTTGAAAGCAAATACTAATTCGAACTTCAAATTACTATTATTCTTCTGTTGGTTCTTTTAAATGTTGTTGGTTACAGTTTAGAAAAGTAATTCAAATCAGAGTTATGTTGTTTCAATGTTTCTTTTCAGGTTGCTAATTAATGGTAGCCTATAATAATATACCTCATCTTCAAGCTACCTTTTTGTTCTAATTTTGATTTTACCTGGTTGTATTTTATGTAGCCCTAAAATGGTTGAAAAATAGGTTAAATGTGACCCTTAGATGTAAAGATTGCATTGATGGATATGTTAGTTCAATTGAGGAAGATAAATCCAAATGTTTTTGTAGATTGGTTAAAGATCACCACAATCAAGCTACAAGTATTGGTTTATATTCATTTTAATTACTAGTGATATCAAACAGATAGTTTTATAATGAATTTTGACATCAAACAATATTGATTGTGGTTGTGTATCCAGGTATGTGTGAATTTTGAATTCTGAGCTTCAACCTCATGTTGTAAGCTGCCATCTTGGTGTGTTTGTTCATCCCTCAGGTGCACTAATAAACATTCATACTGTTTCTAACAATGAAAATTTGTAATAAATTCAATTGAAAATCATAATAGATTTTGTTGATTCATCTATAAGTGGACTTTTAAACCTCACCGTATGTTTATGTAATTTAGTTTCATATTGGTGCAACATGTTGTACATACAATGAATCACAGCATACTACAAAGTCAAAGCACATATACAGCAGAATTCCAACCCATTCAAAGAAAAACTAGTAGACCATTTGTTTACATATACAGCAGAATTCACCACAATAACTATCATATATGATGTTGCTGTGTTTCATGGAAATGTTGTCATGGATTAGTATTCTCAATAGTAGCTAATTTTCATGGGTTTAATGATGTGCTAGTGTAGATAATTCTGTGTGTTTTTGGCAAATCGATGGCCTTGTATGACTTTTTGAGTGATTTATAAAATGCTTCTTAATCTTCAAATTTTTTTTTTGTGTAATTACATTGGTTATTATTTACTAATATAATTTATTCTTCTTATATGTGTAGGGCGTATTTTGAATGACAAGAGATGATCGAGTTGTCCGTCTTGCAAGTTAAGAAATATGTTAGTACAAAGTGTTATTGATCTATAGTTATAACTTTTAGACTTATCTTATGTATAGGAGCAATATTTTGTGCTAAAACATCTAACTTTAATGTATATATAGTGTATTGGTTCATTAAACAAACGACTAGAATTGGTGGAATCAAATATTCGAAATGTTTAATAGTGAGTCATTTTGGTATGATGTGCATATTGTTGGCTAATGATAGCAGGAAACCACAAAAAACAAACAAATTTTTTTAAAAAAAAAAAAAGAATATTCAGGCCCGGTTAATTAACTAAAAAACAGGGCTTAAAAGTATACCTTTGGGCACCTATTAAAATACATACAGACCCTGTTTTTTTAGTAAAAAACCGGGCTTAAAAACAACTTTCAGGCCCGGTTTTTTAACCGGGCTTGAAACACCTGACTTTCAGATTCCCCCCCCCCCCCCCTTTCAAGCCCCCTACCAAACCGGGCCTAAATACCTTAAAAAACCGGGCCTAAAGCCCTTTTTTGTACTAGTGGCGAACCAAAGAATCAACTGGTGATGATTTGTCCAAGGTTAATATAGACATTCAATCAGTTTATCAACAACGAAACAAAAATAAAAAAAAGGCCTTAATTAGGTTTAGACTTCACAAAATTAGTTTAATTGATTACGTATGACGAAGATGACCTGGTTGATCTTCTATAGATATGCCTTACGGACGCTTTGTCATTGTTGTAAATCAAATGAAACATAGTTTTATGAGTGAAGGTCTAGAGAAGAATCGAAGATTATTGGAAGAAGATTAAGCAGAAAACAAACCTTAAAAGAGGGTGTGACTGAATGTAGAGACAATATCTCAAAGGTGTATATCACATAGAGGAAACTTTGAATGTGATTCTTATGGAAAAGATAAGTTTACCTTCAATGATATCACATAGAGTATCTCACTAGTTAAGTATTGTTTAAAATTTAGGGGTAGATTAGGTAAAAAACTACTCCATCTAATTGATTGGTTGTAGAATAATGACGTTACAATGTCTACCTTTTATTTATTAGAGAATGATAACCGCAACATGAAAAAGTAAAATAGCACATTTTTAATTTTTAAAAATATCAACATATTTCTTTTGTAGAAAAATACATAATACTCGTATTTCTATTTTTAAAATAAGCATGTTACCATTTTCAAAAGAACTATGTTACATAAAACTATTATTCACACTGTTTAATGTTATAGTTATCATTTTCCTTATTATATTATATATACAAATAGATAAATTTTAAATTTATTGAATATTATTTTGAAAAAATTGCTTTAAGGTATCCTTTTTCATAATCTTTCAAGCAAGACTTTTTGTTATTCTAGATGTTTACGCAATAAACATATGAAATGACAATTTAATTGTCGATATTAGTTGTTGATCGACCTGATTAAAAGCTATAGACTAAAAATTGATTTGTAAGAAATATAAAGTTTATTTACCTTTCTTCGTTTATGATGATTAGGTTCCTAGTTCAGTAGTTCAAGAAAAATAATTTTACATATCTTTAATCTTTTAAAAGATTAATTGAATTATTTTTAGATAACTTTACTTATTGGTTTATTAGAGTTGTGTTTAATAAAGTTTAGTTAGAAAACTTAGTCCTAAAATTTTAATATGCAATCACAGATGATTTAGTAGACAAACACATGTGATTATAAAAACATGTAAATATCACTCCACTCAAAATTTTAGATGCAATCTGGACCATTAATATTATTGATTCATAAACTAAAATTAGTTAATTAGAACTATGAATTAAATATGTACTATATTAAAATTTCTAATTTAATAACATTAAATATCTAAGCATTTAGAATTAAATTCGATTTTAACTTCTCAATACTCAAAACCTGCTAAATTAATTAAATCCAACATGTGAGTTAGTTTGTTTTATTTAAAAAATTATTATTTGAAATTATCAAAACAGTTAAATTGTCCTTGTCACATTAGGGCCTTAGCCAACTTAGACTAGCCTTTAGCCCGGGGACGTAAATGAAAAAGAAGAAGTTGACTCTTAAATAATAAAATAATCATATCAACTAGAAAAAAATATAACACACTCTAAAACAATTTTTTTAACAAAAGATTTATCTTGAGTATTCATTTACTTAAAATCAAAAAAATAATTTTAATTTTTTTAAATTAAATTATTTTAAATCTTATTCTACTAAATTAATTTTACAGTGATGGGTGTACCATCGACAGACAGACCTTGGCGAGCTAATGTAACCATCGGTAGCTAGAAGGAACACCACCCTCTATGATCGGTACCGAGATTTTGAAGTTCAAGCGGCATTTCAATGCCGAGAAGAGATAGAGATATTCAAGGATGAGAGAGAGTTTCAGACGGTCATTTTGACTGTTACAAATAAAAAAAAACAATTATCCACTTACATATAAATATCTCATTACTTAACCATTTTACACCACACTTATGCTCTTTCTCTCTATATTTTTACATTTTATAAATCTCTTACACTTTTTACACTTTCTCTCATTCAAAATGAAGTCCTCTTCAAACACCTCAAGTTTATCTCCATAAAAAAACCGTGAACCAACTATCTTTTAACGAAAGTTCAATTGCTCAAGGAGTTAACCAATTACTCAAGGATTTCAGCGGCTTACGAAGTTCAATGAAAGAGTACAACACGAGGCTTCTTGAGCATAAAGAACGGAAGTTGCGTTTAGAAGAAGGAAAAGAATTATGAGAAGCGTTACAAAATTTCAAAACAATCCGATGAAGATTTGAAAAACGAGGGTCTCAATAATGTTCAACGGGCAAAAGACGGGATTAGGAAAAAATATGAATTAAAAAAATAAATCGTATTAGTTGTAAAATTTTATTTTAATGAAAATTAGTTATTAATCTTATTTTTTCGCAATATATATAAATTTAGAATCTAGTTTTATAACTTTATATTAAATTTTGTAATAATAAAACATAAATAAAATAATATATAATTAATTTAAAATAAAAAAAATGTTGAAGCGTGTGTATTTTTACTTTTTTATTAAAGTCTCATGTGCAAGGTATATGAGGGTATTTTAGTCATTCCAACCTCTTTGTTTAGTAAGATACAAAAAGAGAAAAAACAATAAACCCAACTTCACTCCTTTGTGCACTTTACAACCACCAATAGTCCACCACCATCAAATCCCTCCTCCACCATCCCTAGTCCCTACCCACACTGTCACCGCCACCACCACCCTTTGTCGTTGACTCAATCACCACCATCAAATCACTCTGCCACCGCCATTCAAACATAACATCTGATACACCACAGAAAAACCACACTCAAACAACAATCGGAACCTAATTAGTGGAGCTAGCTTACTACGTCGTGAATCCAAGGGTGATGGTAGCAATAGCGAATCCAAGAGCGAGAACGTCAACGACGATGGTGGTTGTGAATCCAAGGGCAATGGCGTGATTTGGGCCGTGGTGTTTGTTGTGAATCTAGGGGAGGAGGAGGCGGTTGGTAACGAGAGTCTAGAGCAAAGAGAGAAAGAGAAAGAAGTTGTTGCACGTGGTTTTTGATGGTGGCAATAGATGATTCAAATGGTTGTAAGGTGGTTTGATTCTGATGGTGGCGGTGGTGTAATTCTCTAGTGGTAGAGAGAGAGGCAAATGGAGGAGTGTAGAGAAAGTCGATGATCTTGTGTTGTTAAAAAGAGTGATTGCTTTGCAGACTATTTGAGAGAGGAAGGACAAGGTGTTTGAGATATGTTTGTTTAGTAACAATGACGTAAGTATGTTTGGTAATAAGAATAAGGAGATCGATAAGTATGTTTGGTAACAAAGGCACTTGTTATAATGACCATATCACCTTCATGTGCAAGTCACATGAGGGCATTTAAGGTTTATAATTAATGTCTGTAAGTATAAAGGTCTAAATCTGTAATAAAATGCAAACCATAGTGAGTGTCAGTGTAATTTTGAAAAGTAAATGACGAAAAGTGAAGTTTTGTGCAAACCGCATGGACGAAATTTACAATTTACTCTAATAATAATAACTTCAATAATAATAATACTGACAGTAATAATAGTAATAATCTCTCTACAATAATTATATTTTAATATATATATATATATATATATATATATATATATATATATATATATATATATATATATATATATATATAACATTAATAAAAATAAACTTTAATAAAATCTATTAAATAATCTTTGTCATTAATTTAGATAAAAAAATTTAAAATCTAAACGGTCTATTTTGATAAAGATTGAAATCCAATTGTCAATAATCTCAAATGCCTATGCACTCAAACTTGATATTATTTTTTTGGGTAAAATATAATTTAACCCCTAAACTTTGTGTTGAAAAATGGTTTAACCCCTAAACTCTTTTAATGAATGTTTTAATCCCTAAACTTGTTGAAATTAATTGTTTTAACCACTTGATCTGCTATACCATGTTACTTAACTTTTAAAAATGACTTTAATCCCTAAATATATCTCATAAACATTTTAATCTCTAAAAATAAACTCATAAATAGTTTAATCCTTATATTTTAATCAAGGCTAGTTGCTGGAATCACAAGTTGGTTGGTGATTCTCTATTCATCACGATGCACAAAAGTTTTTCAATTGCTAGAATCAATGGCGTCACTAAGGTTTTTTATGTCGTGTCTCTCCAAAGGTGATGTAAAGGACTAGGGGAAGAAGGGTTTTTTCAATCGTAAAAGAATGGAAACGGGTTTAGCCGGTAGAATGTGGTATTTGATTAGATTAGGGATGAAAACATTGAAATTAACCAAGATTAAGTATTTGATCAAATACTATAAAACTTTTAAGGTTTATAATATTCATTAAAAATATTTAGGAGTTAAATCATTTTTAAATAAAAAGTTTAGGGGTTAAATCATATTTAACACGATTTTTAAAAGTTAAGTAACTTGGTATAGCAGGTCAAAGGGTATGTTCGGTATGGAGGTTTTTGGAGCTGATAGATTTTTGTTTTGAAAGAAAAAGCTACAAGTCATGTTCGGATGTAAAAACTGAAAGCTTTTTTTCAAACAAAAAAGCTCTAAAACAAAAAGCTCTTTGCCTATATATAGGTCTCCCATCATCTTTTGATTTTAGTTAAAAGGTTTTAGTAAAAGCCGGTTCAATGTGGGTTGCTACGGTTCAACGGTTTTGTTCCGGTTTTAGTGAAACCGCCCGGTTTATAGTTGCCCGATTTAGTTGCTACTTTTGAACCGGATTTAATCATGGCTCACGGCTGAACCGGTTCAACCGGCCGGTCCGGCCCGGTTTTCAAAACAGTGCAATTGGGTCAAGCAAGATGAAACCGTGATATTTGGCATATGTGAAAATTCCGAATTACTTTTTTATTTTATTAAAATAAATTCGGTTTATTGGCAGTTAACATGGTTAATCAGTTAACTGTTTTTCTGATTATTGTGTATATATATGTGTCCTACGTTCTGGGCAAAATAGAAAAAAAAAACACCCCTAAAAACTTGAGTTTTTCATAAAAAAATCAATCATGAAGCATATATGGTTCAATAGATCTGAGCTCTTTTAACCCGAATTGATTGTTGTATCCTCAAGGCAAACGCATACCCGTGTAATTTCTGTCTTAGGACACTGCAGTTGCAGGCCTCAATCAACCGAATTGAAGTTCTTGAAATCTCAAGTAACTACTTTATTGTTGTTATATTTCAGCGTAGATATATCTGAGTAGTTACATATGTTATATATGTTAATGTTGTGATTAATTAATTGCTCTTACATTAGGTCTAAATCTGATGTAACACTAAATTAGGTGATTTTTTATCCCACATAGGAAGATACAAAGAGATACACATGAAACTAGTTGACTATTTATATGTTTTCTCATGAGTTTGACAATTGGGCATTGATTTTTAAAACCGGACCTGTAATTGAACCGAATGTCATAATGGTTCATTGGTTCAACTGGTTGAACCGTATTTAAAACCGGATGATATTCTTATTAAGTTGAATACTATAGAAGTACCTAAGTACAAAAAATATGTAATTAAATATTTTAACTTACATAAAACAACAGTTTTTAACATTTATAGTTTATAATTTTATATATACATTACTAAACATTAAACTTTACTACTTTTAAATTTTACTATATTCTTCAACAATTTTATGCTTTACTATTAATCATCTAATCTAAATATCTAAATATACGTATAAGCTAAAACATTAGTTATTGAATTAAAATACTGCAGTTTAAAGAATACTAAGAAAAAAGAATCACAACGAAAAAGACAATTATTAACTATTTACTTGATGGACTTATGGACTCTTAAGTCTGAAGGAAGAAAACAAATTAAAACCATATCCCACATTGCTAGCTGAGACAAAACAAGGTGATATCCATATCTATACATATATTATGATCCCGCATTGCTTCAAAAAAACAAACCGAAGGATGTCCTTACCTATATTTAAGTCTCTCATCATTTTTTGATTTTAGTTAAAAAGCTTTAGTAAAGGCCGGTTCTATTCGGATTGCTCCGGTTTAGCGGTTTTATTCCGGTTTTAGTGAAACCGTCCGGTTCACAGTTGCCCGATTTAGTCGCTACTTTTGAACCGGATTTAATCACAGCTCACGGTTGAACCGGTTCAACCGGCCGGTACATTCCGGGTTTCAAAACAGTGCAACTGGGTCAAGTAAGATGAAACCGTGATATTTGGCCTATGTGAAAATTCCGAATTAATTTTTTATTTTATTAAAATAAATTCGGGTTTTTGACAGTTAATATGGTTAATCAGTTAACTAACTATTTTTTTGATTATTGTGTATATATATGTGTCCTACGTTCTGGTTAATCAATTATGTGTTCATACAAAAATCCATCATGAAGCATATAATGGTTCGATAGATTCGAGTTCTTTTAACCCGAATTGATTGTTGTATCCTCAAGGCAGACGCATACCCGCGCAATTTGATGTAGGTATTATTTCTCAAACATATTTTAGATCATTATTTTGTAAATATTTTTTCCTTTTATTAACGAAGTTAGATAATACAACCGAATTAGAATGCACAAAATTTAGACTTTATCAACAAAAGTAGATACGATGAGCTTATAGCTCAGGTTTTGAATAAATTAGGTATTAACCTATGCATCACTTAATAGGCCAGAATTTATAGAACTAAACACATTCGGCTATCGCTGAAAGTGGCAATAATTTTAATGTATGTATGAGGTTTTGTTTTCAATTACTATATTTTGTTGATTAAATAAATCTTTACAGGTTTTTTAGGTGTAATTGCTCAAATACTAAAATTATAAAGTTTATTTTTTAAGTCTAATTAGATGAAATGTTTGTTAAATAAAACTTAAAATAGAAGCCCGCATTTATGCGGGCTTATAACCTAGTTACGTGTAAGATTTTGAAATAGGATCTATATATCAATTTGACCAAGATTTATTATAGTTTACCGATAGTATTTAACTAAAAAAATAGAAAAGTAAAGAAAGACAAGGCATTGCAATCAAACTACACAACCTTTGTAGCCGCTTTTTCCTCGACCATTGTACATGGTTGCTGATATGCACATGTAGGTTATAAGGCTAAAGGGTGTACATGCGGCATGGCCACGACATGTCTATGTGGTGCATGCGGTACCGCCCCAAACACCACCCCTCAATATTGGTACCGCAAATTTCATTTGCTTCTCGGTGAGTTTTTGCCGTGAAAAAAGAAAGGATTTGATTGGAGGAGATGCTCAACAACGGCTATATTGACCGTTGGCCATTAATTTTTTTTTTCTTTTTTCAATACCATTTTCATATCTATATATATCCTTCATTTCTTATTCAAACACCACACAACTTCAACCATTTCTTCACTCTTTCTCTTCACTTTTTTCTTATTTTTTGCAATGGATCCATATGAGATTTCATCTACTACATCTTCATCATCATCTTCTGACGAGGATCTAAACGCGCAATATGAAATGGCATGCGAGCAACTTGTGAAGGCGGCGTTGTATTTTAAAAAATGGTTAGATGAAGTGGGGACATCAACGGGACCACCGCGAACACGAAAGGTGGTTAATCGGCAACGTGATGAGGCTAACCAACGGCTCTTGAACGACTACTTTGACGAAGGTTGCGTTTACGATGAAGGTTCGTTTATACGGTTTAATTTGTGATTTTAATTTGTTTTTTTAGATTATAATGTATTTTTTAGACAAATATTAACTATTGTTATTTTAATTTGTGATATGTATAGGTTCGTTTAGAAGACGGTTTCGGATGTCCAAAGGCCTCTTTATGAGGATAGTGAATGATTTGCAAAGTGCAAATCCGTATTTCTTACAAAAATGGGATGCGCGGGGTCGGAAGGGTTTTTCGACGCTACAAGAGTGTACATCCACAATACGACAACTAGCGTACGGTACCGCGCCGGACGGGCTAGACGATTACCTTCATATGTCGGAGCGAACCTCACGCGAGGTGTTACAAAAGTTTTGTAAATGGGTAACTAGACTTTATGGGAACGAGTATTTACGCCGCCCGACAGCCTTTGACATCCAACAAATATACGCGCATCATGAATCTCATCATGGATTTCCGGGAATGTTAGGGAGTTTCGAATGTACACACTGGGATTGGGCAAATTGCCCGGTAGCATGGCGTGGACAATATATGCGGGGTGATCACAATCATCCAAGTCTCATGCTCGAAGCGGTTGCTTCACAGGATTTGTGGTTTTGGCATGCATTTTTCGGGGTTGCCGGTTCAAACAATGATCTTAACGTTCTCAATCAATCCCCGCTATTTAATGACGTGATAAGAGGCAAGGCACCCGACACTTCCTTTCAAGTCAACGGGGTTGAATTCAAGCATGGCTATTGTCTAGTAGATGGGATATATCCAGAATGGGCGGTATTTGTTAAAGCTTTTAGATTTCCACAAGACGAGAAGCAAAAAAAATTCAAGAAAGCACAAGAATCGGCAAGGAAGGACGTTGAACGAGCATTCGGTGTTCTTAAAAAACGTTGGCAAATATTTCACAATCCAGCACGACCGTGGACGGTGAAAAAATTATCTAACATTATGTACGCGTGTGTAATATTACACAACATGATATTACAAGACGAGGGTAAAGCGATTTGCTCATTTGATGAAAGTGATCTACCAATGTCGCCGGAGCAAGAACCAAGTCCCGATACTTCAAGAGCGACTTTATTAGAAATACGTGATAGAGATACGCATTTTAATTTGCGTACTGCTTTAGTCGAGCATATAAGCACGCTTGAATCCGACGACGAAGATGATGAATAAAATAGTAGTGCTTCGTTAAAATTTATTAATTATGTAATGTTTTTTTAATAAAAAAGTAGTGTGTGTTTTTTTTAATTTTAGTGATTTAATTTTTAATTATTAGAAATTAATAATTTAAATCAAAATTTAATATTAGTTTATATAATAATTAACTAAAATTTATAAAAATTAAAAAAACAAAAAAATTTTAAGCATGGGAAGCATAGGTATCCCGGGGTTGAAGCATGCTTGAAGCATGAAGGGTGCCATGATGAGGTGGCGCTGATGTGGCGCTGAAGCATGCCATGCTTCAGGCATGTACTCCCCATGGTCTAAGGGGTTTCCAAAATTATTAAGTTATGATTTAATTTATTTGTAATAAAACATAGAATACAAGTTATTTGCTAATATGCTCTAAAATGATCCTACAACTTGCTTTTATTAAAATCAAGTAGTCTATAAGATTACTAATTTATATGAAAGTAAATTATTGATCTTGTGTTTGTAGAATGTAGTTTGGTGAAAATTATTGGTGTCACTATCTTAAAATAAAAAGTTACTAGCATACTTCATATAGATCAATTTTTATTTCTCATTTGATTCTTTTAAAAAACCACTATTCAAATTAGATGTTTGTTCTCTTTTAGTTTAGTATTTCTGTAATTTACCATTCCTTATCTATAATTCAAAATATATGACCTCTATCTAACCCTATTATCCCTATCTCAAAAGTTAAATATATGTTGGGTGATGATAAAGATGAACGATGAATCTGTAAGTGTATCTATAAATTATGTATGCTAGATTTTTGAGTAATACTAAAAGTCTAAAACATTTTAACGCTTGCTAAGTAAACGGATTTGGTAGTGCGGTTGCATATGTGTATTAGGCTATCCGTTATACTTTCTCTCTTCCTTTTTCTTACTCACTGCCACATCAGTGCCGTATCATTTTTTCCTCCCCTTCCCTTTCCCTTACTCACTACAAGCGTTATACCTTCCCTTTTCCCTTTTCCTTTTTCCCCATTTTTTATTTTATTTTTATATTCAATAAATCATTATTAAACTAAATATTTTTTTTTCATAAATAATATTAAAAAAATAAAATTACATAATTTTAAATTCCATGCGATAATAATAAAAAAAGAAAATTACATAATTTTTAATTCCATACGATAATAATAAAAAAATTACATAATTTTAAATTCCTAACACATAAAATAAATAAACTACAATTAGTCTTCGTTCTTGGGTACTTGAATACTCCAAATGTGTTCGACCAAGTCTGACCGAAGGTTGATATGGTCTCCCGGTTATTGACTTGTCAAACGTTTTCTGCCCGTTGTTCATGGAAGATACGTGTTTCAATATCACCCGCTACAAGGTCGTCATCATTGAAATCATAAATCGCAGTTCCTTCGTCTTCGAGAATCATATTGTGTAATATTATGCACGCGTACATAATATTTCTTAGTCGTACCGGAGTCCATGGCCGTGCCGGGTTGTGAAGAATATGCCAACGCTGTTTAAGCACACCAAAAGCCCGTTTAACGTCTTTTCTTGCCGATTCTTGTTGGGTCTTAAACTTTTTTCTTTTCTCGTCTTGTGGGAATGTAAATGATTTGACGAATGTTGCCCAATCCGGATATATCCCATCGGCAAGATAATATCCGTGTTTGTACTCTACTCCATTCACCTCAAATGGGCAATCAGGAGCTTTATCGTCGTACACATCGTTGAATATTGACGACGGGTTGAGAACGTTGATGTCGTTATTGGAACCGGCAACACCAAAGAATGCATGCTAGATCCAAAAATCGTGAGATGCCACCGCCTCTAGCATA
This sequence comes from Pulicaria dysenterica, assembly GCA_947179395.2. Lineage (NCBI taxonomy): Eukaryota > Viridiplantae > Streptophyta > Magnoliopsida > Asterales > Asteraceae > Pulicaria > Pulicaria dysenterica. Next base: position 70,446,937 of record OX359288.1, on the reverse strand, counting down.
ATTGTCGGTCGCTCATGGTCACCTCTCATATATTGACCTCTCCATGTATTCGTGCAATTTGCCCAAGTCCAATGAGTACAGTCTATGCTACCAAGCATGCGGGGAAAGCCGTGTTTGGCCTCATGGGCGGCATACAATGTATGAACATCATTATAAGTAGGTTTTCGTAAGTATTTTCTTTTATAGAGATCAATGATACCTTCGCAGAAAGTGTATATGCAATCCTGTGATGTTTTCTCCGACATCCTCAAGTACTCATCAAGAGAATCGGTAGTGGTCCCGTATGCTAATTGTCGGATAGCAGAAGTACACTTTTGAATCGGTGAAAACCCTTTCCGCCCTCTTGCGTCCCATCCGAACTTGAAAAATTCATACTCTTTCTCAAGATCGTCAACAATACGTGTGAATAGTCGTCTGCTCATTTGAAACCGCCGTCTAAACATTTCTTCGTCATATACCGGGGTATCACTAAAGTAGTCGCGATATAGCATCTCGTGTCCTTCAACACAATTTCTATCTTTCGCCGGCTTTCTCCTTTGTCTACTCGAGGTTTCTTCGTCGTCACCAAAAATTAGGCGTGTCGCTTCTGTCGCAAGGGAAATTGCAACCGTACGTTGACGCTCCATAAATTCTTCAGTTTTTATTGACTCAGTTGGTGAATCCATATTTAAAAAATATAAAAATGAGAGAGATAGAAAGAAAATTGAGAGAAAAGTTGGTGTAATGATATAAAAGTGTTGGAATGAATGGTATATATATATAGATAAATTAATTATCTAAAATTAAAAAAAAAGTAGCCGTTACTTGTGACCGTTGGGGGGGTGGGGGGGTGGATTCGATGAGTAAAGCGGCGAGTTGTGGAACCCGGAGGCCCTCTTACCCGCGCGAGTTCCTACCACACGAGGTGGTGTTCCTCGCGAGTTCGCAGCCCTACTCGCGTATAACGGGTGGCCTTATTCACCCTGAAATTCCAGATCAAAGTTTGATGTCGGTCAAGGTTGTAAGATCCTAAGGTCAATACCAATAGAAGGATCCAAAGAGGAGTTGAAATGATAAGCATTGAAGCTGGTCACATGAGTTAGTTGCTAATATTGATCCGCTACTAATGCTTAAGTTGTCTTTAACACATTCAAGTTCAATGTTTCTAGCATACCATGAGTATTTAGCACATATTTGATTAGTTTGTACAAACAAGGGTGAATATAAAAAGTAATTAAAAACTGATTAAACAGACCAAAACTAATTGAACAATTTCTAAAACCGATGGTTTAGTTTAACATTTTGATTAATCGGTAAACGGTTCAGTTACGGTTAACTATAAAACCACCCTCAATATTAGACAAACCGTGTCAATTAAAACTTTTTCTATAATTTGTTGTATTATATATAAAAGACTTTTTATTTGGATTAGTGTATTAAAATTAAAAGATGTAACGCTTTAGAGTATTGCGTTTAAACTTTTTTTTAGCTTTTGTTATAATCTCTATGTTTTATAAACTTTTTCAAATTATTAAAGATCTATACACGTCTCTTATTTATTTTTGTTTTTACATGACTTATTTGTTTTTATGGGTTTCCTTGTGTTTTAATTTACTTATAAAGATAGCTTAAGTTACCATAACCCATTTTATTATGTATTTATTATTATCATATCTTGAATTGAAGTTCATGAGTCGTATCTTTATATTTAAAAGATTATGAATCTTAACGAGCTTTAGTTACCAAGACTCATTTTAGTGTTACTAGAATATAAAAAGCCGATTGATGGTTATGGAGATATCATAACAATATCATCTTTCTTTCTTAGAGTTCTTAGTTGTCACTTCGTATTCCTACTATCCCAACATTTTGGTTCTTATGATACACCAATTATTTGTCTTAGTTGCCACCGCTACTTGTTAAGCATTTGTCAATTATTTGAGCTTTTGAGTATTTAATTGTTACATTTCACACTGATTTGTTTGATTAACTTTTTTTTTTGAACGGCAAAAGAGAATAGACCCCTAGGAAGAAGCTTTGGCTCGACCAACACCACATCCTAGAGGCCCACATATATAAACATAAAATCTAGCAAGGTGCTAGAAAACTATACATCAGTCAGTACATCCAAATAACTAAAAGCTAGAGGGATTACAAACCCAAGTAACCCAGTCAAACAACTATGCCTAATCCAAAAATAAGTTAAAGATTGGATCAAACTTGAAGGAAACTCCCTGAAAGTGTTTGAACCTGATCTGAAGACTATTTTATTTCTGCCCCTCCAAATAAGCCAACAGAATGTGTAGAATATTACACTTTGAAAATGAGATTAATTTGATACCCCAATTGAATAGGTCTTCAAGACTACTAATTCCATCAGCATCATGTCGATATATCATTTCTGGCATAGACACAATCAATGAAAATATGACTTTCAGATTCCACAACATTCTTGCAATAGGGACATAAATCAGAAATAATAGGCACCCCTCTTTTAATCAAGTTAGCAAAAGTTGGGAGCCTATTCCACATTACTCTCCATGCCAACACGTTGACTTTGAGCCTATTATCCGTAAGGTCTTCAAAAGCAAGCCTAATTGAAGCTGTTGTGAATCCCTTACTCGAGTCATATAACCATATATGACCATTGATCCACAGGAAATAAACGAGCTTAAAAGACTGTGCAAATCAACAGTTTCTTGCATCTCCACCTGCGACGATGGACTACGACGCCAACAATCTTTCAAACTCAAAAAACTGAGATTCTCATCCACATCAAAATTTTCAGCAATCGAACAATTATTTAAAACTTGTTACGGATACTTTCCAGCTTAACGATCACTTTTTTGGGAGCTTTAGATAATGAAAAATATTACAAGTTAAGAACTGACCTGCACAGCGTTCGCCTTCCCCCAGCAGAGATGGAGTTCGCTTAGAGTTTCGCCTGAAATTTCTCGATCACGGGCCCCCAACTTTCTGATTTATTCATACTAGTTCCCAGATTTTTCATTGGAAACAAACCAGCTTTACAGCTGATTAAGGATGCTAAGCTGTGAATGTTTTCATCAGAGACTCCCACACCGTATATTATAAACTACTTTTATGAAGGTTTACTTACTGAGTTGAAAACATCTGAGTTCTCTGTCATTTGTTTGATTAACTATAAATTAGTGTTGATTAATTACTTTTTCTTGTAGTTATGTCGTTTTGAACAAAATCTGTGACATGTAGCTTCTAATGTACTATAATAGGTTTTGATGTAATTCATGGTACAAGTGATCTTACATAGAGAGAGAAATTATACATAGAGAGAGTGTGTGTCTATTGTAAATGTATTTCTTAGTTTTCAATGTATCAAATAAAGCAAATCACTCCTTTATATAGAAGCAGTAAGTACAGATCTTCATTGCATCTTTATTCTTTGGAATAAAACAAATCATAAATAAAAAAATAAAAAATAGCCGGTTGTTTACCGGTTATTAAAGGTAATTTGTATACAACGTGAGTTATAAGTGAGCTGGTTGTATTTTTTAAAATTTTTAAAGTTACTTGTATACATTATTATTTTAGCAATAGTTCATTCTCTTTTAAAGCAATTTGCCCTAATAAGTTTCAAAAATGTTTTATTAAAGTCACTCGTACTTTAAGTTTACTCAACACTAATAACCAAGTTTCAAAGTTATACCAATATTATAATTTTTACCTGTTGTTACAGGTTATCAAATCAATTTATTTTATTCATAATATAATTTAATTAAAAGACCTAAATAATTACTTAAAAATTCTATTTATTAACCAATATCAGTGCCGGCCCAAACATTTTCACTTGTACATATAATATATATGCATAGAGATTTTTTTCAAAAATGGGCCCCTAAATTGCTTGTGCCCTGGGCCGGTTTCTGACGAATATAAGATTAGGCCCATTAAAAACCACAAATTATGACTTTCAAACTCATTCGTGTGTTCTCTTCCCTTAACTCCGACTACGGCGTTTGTAGTTTGTGTAGAATGTGAAGTTGTGAAGATTGTAATGGTCATTGTACTCGGTCAAGCAAGAGCCGTTTGAGGAACTCCAAGAGAAAAAGGGAATTTTAATGTGAAATGTGTACAACAAACTAGAAAGAGATCAGAGGGTATGGTGTAGAGTGTAAGCTTTTATTTATTATTTGAGAAGCAAGAATTTGTATATATAAGAAAAACTAGCAAGTTACTAGAAGAAACATAATTACATAAAGGATGTTAATAATGAATCTAAACACAATTCAGCCATTTAAGTTTTCTCCTTAATTTGCCCCTAGTGTTAAGCCAAAAAAATGTTTGTATGCATCATCAGCTAGTATCATGTGCAATAAATGTTTGTATCTTCTATGTAGAATGGGTTGTAACCGGAAGATAGGCAAGAACTTATGGAAGGTACCAAAATAATAGGTATGATATCATGGACTGTGAATGTAATTAATTGTGATGTAATTTTGAGTTAAATAAAAAAATTTGTTAAAAAAAGTAATAAATAAAGTTAATCTCGTAACTTGTACAAGGAAGTAAATTTTAGAACATTGGACAGCTTGAAATTTGGTTATTATTGTTGAGCGAACTGAATTAAGTGAATCTGATTAAACACTTTTAAACTTGGTTACCATTCTATAAGATTCTTCCTTCTCTTTTTTAGGGACCATTCGAAAACCATGGTGAGTGAAATCGAAACCTTCAGAAAGAGCCCTTGGTATATTAGTTCCTAGACCATACACATTGCTCTTGGAAGAACATGGGTTGGGCAAGGTTCATGGTAACACCATCTTACCCCTTTAAGGAAGTTAAAGCTCCCCACAGTTTAAAGTCATGGTCTAGATCAATAACTTCGAAATTAACTTAAAATTATGGTGTAAGTATTAGTAGTCCCTAACTTTGAATTTATAAGATGGTTAAAATTTCCTTTATCAATCCATATGGGATGGATTTTCATAACACCCCTAGATTCTTTTTCACCCTCTATCTGTTTACATCACAGATTCCATCTCTTTTCTGGTTGTCCATCATGTGCCCAACTCTCTCCTCTTACCTTTAATTTTTTTCATTCGTTAGTATGTTTATTAAATAGAAAAGGATTGTGAAGGATGAGTGTGAAATTATGGGTTGAAAAATGAATGTAATTAATGGAAAGATAATATGACATGACAAGATAGTTAAGATAGTTGTGAGAGACGATGCTAATAGCCTTAATTAAAGCCATGCATGATTTTGTGGTGAGTGGATTTCAACATCATGATGCATGACAATGCTACGCATAAACATGCAACATCGTTTTCTGTAGATCTACCGTTTATATAATATCCAACAGTGATAAGCCCGGCTCCTATATCATCATCCATTCATATATAATCTAAAGATCGTATATATAGTCATGAGTGGATTTCAACATCAGGATGTATGACAATGCTATATATGTTGCTAAATTATATGCATGCCAAAAGAAACCAAAATCCATTTCCTCTTCAATTATTGTAGAAATAATAATGAGAACATGCACCTCTCGTCACACTCGTTCATTACAACACGTCTTTGATAATCAATCATGAATATCGTTTATTCGTTTATTTATTTCATTCTATTTATTATAATTATAATTGATACTATAATGTCTGGGTTTACTTATTATTGAAGATTTAAGCTTATTAATCTTATAAGTTATTAATTTAAAAGTTATTTATAAATAGAGAGAAAATTAAAATATATATTTTCTATACATTTAGTGGGGAATAACCCTTACCAACTGATAGATAATAACTGATTACATTCTTAAGTAGTCATTAGTCCTGAGTTATCTTCTGTTTAAGGTGATTCTTAAAATCTTATGTTCAAGTCTCTTAATAGATAACTAGCAGCGTACCCGCGCAAAGCTGCAGCGGCAAATAGTTTATGTTTTATAATATGTCGTTTAAAGAATGTAATGATATGTTATTCACGCGATTCAATATTACAGAAAAATTCTACAGCAAACGAAACAACATTCCGGCTTTTTTTCAATTTTTCATTTTTTATTTGCATCGACTATTTTATTTATTCTAAACAACATTAAAATATTAAAAAAATTAATAAAAAGAGAGAAGGTAATAAGGTTTTGGAATTATGTTGATGTAGGTGAATAATTATGTTTGTGGGAAGAGAGTGTTTTAGTGTGAAAGAGTAAATTTTAAGTAAATAAAAAATTAAAGTAAATTAAGAGAGAGTAAAATGATTAAAGATTGAGTGGATGAGATTAATTTAGATAGAATGAAAGGTTGAGATTTTGTATTGATTGAATTTTAAGAAGTCTTAAAATTAAATAGGAGAGAGAGTGTTAAATGGTTTATATAGTAGTATAGATTTCAATTTTTCATTTTTTATTTGCATCGACTATTTTATTTATTCTAAACAACATTAAAATATTAAAAAAATTAATAAAAAGAGAGAAGGTAATAAGGTTTTGGAATTATGTTGATGTAGGTGAATAATTATGTTTGTGGGAAGAGAGTGTTTTAGTGTGAAAGAGTAAATTTTAAGTAAATAAAAAATTAAAGTAAATTAAGAGAGAGTAAAATGATTAAAGATTGAGTGGATGAGATTAATTTAGATAGAATGAAAGGTTGAGATTTTGTATTGATTGAATTTTAAGAAGTCTTAAAATTAAATAGGAGAGAGAGTGTTAAATGGTTTATATAGTAGTATAGATATGTAAATTTAGAAGTATATTTAAAGAATGTGCGAGTTCTATTATTTAATAAAAATTGCTTACATTCCGGCCAATCAAACACACGTAACTATTGTATTTACCATTCGTTACCTTTTGAATAGGAGTGTCAAAAGAACCCAAACCCAAAGAAGTGAACGTACAAACTAGTATGATCCGAAATCAAGAAAATTATTACCTAATAAACTTGTGACCTGAAAAACCAAAAATAAGGGTACTCGTTGAGTAGCGGGTTGGGTTCAGTTTTCACATTTACTGCCCGCCGGTAGCTTTCCCGCCCTTTATATATTCATTTATTTAAGAAAACTTTATTTGATTTAGTATTTCATAATAAAATTATAAATATTAAGAAAATCTTCATCTTTACCGTATTTATACATTCGTCTTTCACTGCCCTTGATTTTGTTATCCTTTTTCTATGAAAACTTTCATCGAGCAATTACGATCCTTTTCGATTCAGTTCGATACGGATACCCATCCTACACAATTCAGTTTTGGATAGTAAAACTAGGTTCATATCCAGTATATGTGATTTTCAAATTTCTCATTATCCATCTTTTAAAACACTTCTACTTTTATAGGCCCTAACCAAGCACCCTATATTACAAATATTGTTAGTTACAGACTATAAGTACAAACTTAAAATATAAGAAATAATTCTTTCACATAAAGTAATTGATTTAATCATATAAAAATATATATTTGACCAGTTTATAAGATAGACAGATAGTTGTAAAATATACACCGCTTTAAGTATGTTTTTCTAACAAATTTATTGTTGCTTTTTTTAATTGTTTCCTCTAGACCGATATTCATGGAGGATAAGTTTTTATCCTTGGAATTAGATTATTATACTTGTTTTTGCCAATAAAACTTAAAAAAAGCATGTGTCATGTATTTAAAATGTAAATATTTGCAACATGTGAAGTCTTTTTTATATAAAAGGTATACTTTTGATTATTTTGATTAAATATTTTTCATCGTATTTGATACACTATTACATTATTATCATGTCAAAACAAACATATTAATTTTCTTTCCTTTATTTAAATATAGAAATGATTTTTTTTAATGGGAGAAAAAGAAGATAATATTAATTTATTGGGAGACACTTTATGTTTGGAATTTTATAGTAAGGAAATAATATCACATGAAATATTATATTCCAATTATAACGTCATGGGTAAAAAATTAATATGTAATATAATAAAGTTTTAAATCTAAAATGAGTTTTTTTCATTGACCAAAATTGACAAGTCTTAAAGGAATAAAATGTTCCGTTAAAAAGGGTGGCCTTCCAGAATTAGACCATACGTATCCATCACACCCTTCACACAGCCACATCAGCGCCACATCAGCATCCCACCATTTTCTCATCACATCACATAAACCCCTGCATCCATCACATATCCTCACATGGTTTAAAAAAAAAGGAAGAATGTTGCTCACGAGTGTGATGGTTGTCACAAATGTGACCGTGAGCCTCCCCTCACTAAGAGGGGCGATGGTGTTCACCCATGTGAGTGGCCCTCACACACCCCTTCACGTAATGGATGCACATAGTCTTAGAAGGGAGGCAATCTGATTACGAGCCTACGTCACAATCTAATTCGAAGTATCTGTTGTGCTGGATCCACCACACTACCTTCTCATATTATTGTTCTGGACCTCTGGTTCACATAACTTTCTTTTTGAATTAGTTTTTTTTTTCACATAATTACAAAGGGGACCCGCTCTTGAATAAAATGAGGGACACGTTCTCCTGTTATCTTATCTTCTATCTCTTTATTTCTTTACAACTTTTTTTATTGATAGGAGAGAGGAGAAGAAAGTAAGAGAGATGAGAGAAGAGAGAGTAATTGACTTTACTGACCCGAAATTCTATTTTTTCAACGTGTTCAAAGGAGGGGTGTGGTGTTCATTGCGTTACCCGCTAGCTAGCCGTGTAGGATACACTACACCCATCGGCTTACTATAACACATGATCTTGTAATTTATTCTTCTCATCCATAAAGATAAAAAGTTAAGAGTAATTATCTGGGGAAAAACAAACAACATTTAAAACATGTTTTACGGTTTCGTGATTGGACCGTCGTTACCACTAGACAAAGCCTTATAACTAGTCTTGCCATTATCAGAGGGGAGTCATGGGCAAGTCGTGGTGAGGTGCATCATCTCATGACGCTTAGAACATGATAAACTTATTGTTTTATAACAAAGACAACCTTATTTATATAGTTCCTAAATTATAAGCTACTTGAAAATGCTTGTATTTTGGGGCTTATGAGAGATTATGTTTTTAATAGTCCCTTCAAGATTTCAACACCCGAACGAAGCTAGAGGGCTGAGGATTATGAAAACTAGAATCTCAAGCCCCTTATAATCCCCTATAAACTCGTTGCCGAACACACCGTAAGACCCAAAAACCTAAATCAAAAAATTTCACAAACAATCACAATTAATAGCACATATTACATGGATCCCTACTACTTACAAGTATATTTACTACTATTTGGTCATCGGGGATCCGGAATGACTTGGTTGTAGCTAAAAAGCGGTATAATGAAAGATTTATGTACTTCAACCTCAGAAGTTTGGTTATTTAAGAGAAAATGCATGGGTAACAGAACATGATCACACTACCACAAGGCCAACCACCAATGCTCAAGTCAACAATGGTGTTCGACTTGATTAAAGTATATATGTAGCATAGTGAAGACGAGAAAGTAGAGAGATACTACACTTAGCTAAGACCATCAACCCTTATATTATGGGGAGTCATTTCTACAGTTATTTAACTTGATAGTGTAATGTGAAGTCTCCACTATAATATGGATCACGTTATCAGGGACGATTAGGTTTATGTTTACTGTGTTGGTTACAGAGTGCTAATACCAGGTTATCATTCTAGTTATAATAGTCATAGGTCGTACTCCGTTTAGATATTAAGTTTATTCTACGGATGTAATTTTTAGTGGTACACTATTAACTAATTTTTCAGCAGAAGTATGTCATGTTTGATAACCAAATATTTGACATAGTAATTTAAGATAAAAATCAAATTTAAAAGGAAAATGAGAAACAAAATTGAATGGATAAAAGGATTTAAAAAAATGTAGAATACGAAGAAGAAGATTTTCTTTTTTATTGAGTAGGGTGTGTAAAGTGAAAGGTGTTGCCATTGGCCATTGGAGACACGGAAAGGACGACCAACACACTCCATTCCATCACTTTCATACATTTTCTCTTTGTTAAATATGCCTAACGTAAGTTTGTATCTTCTAAATATAAACATATAAACAACATGCTTTTATTAATACCATCAACTTTATTCATGGACCAGCATCATATCACACTTGTATTCTATTTTGGTTTTTCAACGAATTTTTGTTTCCATGTTATCCTTTAAAGCATGTTTATTGGTTTCTATTTATTTATTATTATAAGTATATCTTGGTTCATTCCTATCATAAATTGAATGTTAACAAGTGTTTAAGTGCCCTCACGATTGCGAGGGAATGTTAATTTTAGATAACGTATAAATATTATTTTCTTTGATTGTAATAGTTGAATGAATTTACTGAAAATATTTTAGATGATTGAAAACTACTCATGTAACTAAATAAGAAAAAAAATACTTAACTTTATGCTTAAAAGAAAAACTCATATAAATTAATTAATGGTCTCATGTAATTAACGTAATTCACCATTCTCTCATTTGTCAAATTAAGCTTTCATACAATGCATGTTTTAACTAATGCTCCATCCCATAATCAAAAATGGGAAAACTTTAGTACTATTTTCTAGGCTTTAAACCTTGTTCAAAACTCGCATCCTCCCCCTGAATTTATGTCTCATGTATTCTGAGGTTATCATCTCCATTTTCATGAGCCTTATTGTCAATTTACTTTATTATTAAAGCTTGATTACAGAAAGAAAAGAAAGAATGAACGATGGAGATGTTTCATTAGTCTTTCACAAATTTGCACCAAGTGTTTAGAAACTAAAAAAAGTAAGTCAGTGCATGTACTCATTATCCTACATGTGTCTACCATCCACCTTTCATAATTTGAGAAATTCAAAATCTCATGATAATTTGAGAAGCTTGGTCAATGTGCAGTTAACGAATATTTACTCAAAATATCATGAGAATTTTGCAAGTTTGTTTGCAAATTGATATATATGTAAATATCTCTTTTTCAATTGTAAGGTCTATCAGGTATACTTCTCTTGCTATGCAAAGTAGCTGTTGTGCCAAGTGCGATGTTGTCGACTTGTCGTCAACACAACCAACCCCCCCCCCCCCCCCCCCCCCCAATTAGCCCCGCTTGAGAACACTCTTCAGCATGCCACCACCCCACATCCCACGTCGCTCAATCAATTTCTCTCACATACACACTCTATCACACGCCGACACACATCAATACTATATATGTAAGTAAAGTGTTAAACCATAGTGCACTAGTAAAGTGTTAAACCATAGTGCGTAAATACATTTTTGTGAAGTTAAAATTATTTTAAGCAATGCAAGACAATTATCAAAAGGGTTTGTTTAAGATAATCATAATAACTTACGAGATTCATAAGGGTGCTAGAGTAAGTGAATACTTAATCACTACTCCTAGAACAAAATTAAAAGTTACAAGTTTGTCATATTCAGAATCTTAGACCTAGAATTGCAAAACTCCTCATAGAAAAAGTCATCAACTCTAAATCTGTCTATTGCAAATACTATCCTTTATAAATATAATTTGATTATCAAAAGTAACTTAAAGAACTCTTTCTAGTTCGGATGTTGATTAGCATGTTATTCTAATATGCCCAACCATGTAAAATAATAGTATGGATTTATTTTTTCTTAATATTAATTAGTTGTGTTGTTATTCATGAGTTTTACTTTTGATTTCTTAAAAGCATGTGTTGCTAGATGTCTAACATATAAAACACACCCTACATCAAGAGTCAAAGTCTACTTCTAATTTGGATGATATTTTCCTATAATTTCTAGACATTCTACGTGTTTTAATCTCATATAAATCTTAGTTGTATGTATATTTATTCAAGTTATTTTATTTAACAACAATATCATCATTAGAACAAGTAACATTACTACATAAGCAAGGAGCTAATGACCAACAAAAGCATACATGTACATATGCAGAAAAGAAGTAAAAATATTTAGAAGAGTATGAATTTGTTTGTTTTTTCAAATAAGGTCTTATTTATAAAGATAAGTCTGTGGATACGCAGATCATTCCAATAAGCTAGTTTGTTTTTTCAAAGAAACGTCTGCACGCCCATAGACGTTTCTAATAAGCTAGTTTGTTTTTTTCACAGACATAAGACCTTATTTTGTCTTATTTTTGCTTATTTGAGAAGCTAAAACTACATCTTTTTTCGCAGACCTTCTCAGACTTAAGAGCTTCTGAACCACATTTTCTTCTGAAGACATGAAATAAGATATAAGACATATATATCTCCGAAAATAAATAACACCTACATCTCAACTAAAGGCTTTCCACAACACTTTATCCAATTCAGATTCATATATGGGCTTCCTCTATTTTTAACCCTAAAAAAGGACAATCTTTGTACTTAAGACAATCTTCGTACCATATTAAATACTAGCAGTGTACCCGCGCAATGCGGCGGCGACAATAGTTTATGTTTCCTAACATGTCATTTTCAAGAATGTAATAATATATTATTTGCGCGATTCAATATCACAAAAAAGTTTTCACCAACATGTTCATTTTTTAAATTTCCTTATATTTGTATAAACTATTTTATTAGTTTTAAAAATAAATTATTAAAAACATTAAAATATGAAAAAATATTTATATTTATGAAATAAGAAGAGAGAAATTAATAAGATTTTGAAAATTATGTTGATGTGGGTGGATAATTGTGTTTATGTGAGAGAATGTGTTAGTGAAAGAATATATTTTATATAAATAAAAGGTTAAAGTAAATTATGAGAGTGAAATAGTTAAATATTGAGTGGATGAGATTAATTTAGATATAAAAATGTGGAGATTAAGTAGTCTTAATAACTTGAAGGTTGTACATTATGCATAATTATTTGGACTACTTAAATTTAAGTAGTCTTAATAATTTGAGAAGAGAGAAATATAAATACATTATATAGTAGTAAAGATATATCAGATAGTCAAAGGAGGAAGAAAAGAAGACCTTTTCATTTCGCGCCTTCCATGTCATCCAACAAAAGGTAAATGTACTTCCAATCTTACCCCTTTAAAACTAAGATCAACCCCAATGCCAACTAATCAAAGAGGGTAAAGAATCACCAAAGAGTGGAAAGCTTTTCAGGTTGCAATTGCCAGATAACTATATTTACTTTGTTCTGAACATACTTGAATCAAAGCCCTTAAAGAGGGTATCAATAAAATACGGGAACTTTCTACTTTTCAAGACCATCTAACACCACCAGGGATAAGAGATGACTCTCTTTTGAAAAATAATGGATATCAATATTAAAAATAAAATTGTTTAACAATTTCTTAGCCATAATAATTCTTTCTATAGACTTGTTGGAGTTTGTCCATTGACACATGTATATCGGTTATCACTGCTGCTGAAACAGGGCCTATCAGGCCACATATCGAGGATTGATTCTCATAACACTACGTATGGAGAGATACAAACCAAACTTGGCTTGGTCAAATCATTATGGTCTCATTATGGCCATATTTATGTCGTGACACGGTCATGACGTCGTCACGGCCGTGACGGGTTGATGACACTATCACGGGCCATGATGAGACTATGACGGCGTGCCTGATAGTAAGTTTTATTGTATTATGACATTGCTTCTCCTCATATATACATAAGTGTTTAAGAGGCTCTAGGATATTTAATCTCCGGAGGTAGGTAGTGTTTAGAGCTAGTTCAAGTTACATAATAGCTTAAGCCACCTCTCATTGATTCTAGTTCTTTCATACACATACATACACACTAAGAGCATCAGGAGTACCAACGGCATACCCCTTCGGCATCCTAGTTGGAAGGGTGGTACCGAGGGGTACACCACCCCCACCCTTTGGTACCGAAAATGTATGCAACTTCTCGGTGGTTGAATACCAATGGAGAGAGGAGAGAGAGGGATGAGAGAAAGAGAGAAAAAGAGGAGAGAAGAGAGGAAATAGGAGAGGGGGTATTTTTTAAAATAAAAAATCTTTAAAGCGTTAAAGCATGGGTAGTACGGGGTTTAAGTATGGATGAATCATAGGTGATGTGACAGTGATATGACACAAAGCATAGGATGCCCAAGCATGAGTATACCCATGCTCTAACATACACTTTTAGAGGAAAATCATTTTCTTGACTATTAAATGTTAGGAGACTCTTGTATGCTATAATAAAAGCGAGATCAAAGTGTTGAAGCTCACTCAAAAGCTTGCTAGTTTAATATTCATATTCCATTTAATGTACAACATGAGCCCGATATAAAAATAAATGGGTTTGGGTTGATGTGCATAATAAACATGTTAGGTTAGGGTTGTTTCGTTTGACACATATAAGTGGGTTGGATTATGGTTAGATATAAACTTTGCGTATCGACATGCTAACCCTTTTAATATGTATATAGATTATATCTGTTTTTATATATAAACAAAGTTTTGATGTAATCATCACCCAGACTCCCACAATCCACATGTTTGATAGTTTTAGTTTGTGAAATATTAAATAAAAAAGATCTTTTTAAAAATTATGATTTTTTGGTGCTTACTTTCCAACACTTTGACCCATTTACAACCCATCAACCCAATAATAACTCATCTACACGCTACCCCCGTATAATTAAAAAGGTTACATGAGTCTCATATATATGGGTTAGTGTTTTACAAAAATCTTGTATAAACACCAAGTAAAACTTATGGGTCGATAATCATCAAAATAAATGAAGGTTCCAGATCTTTAGAATCAAAGATATAATGTGTTACTAACAATCCAAAGTATCCAAGTGCATCAATTATTTAATGACAAATTAACATTAAACATATACAAGTTATCCACATTAATCAACAAAAATCACACCCAACAAATTAAGATATGAGCAAAGCGGGGAAAATGTGTTTAACAACATTCTATGCCTATGGTTACAATATGCCAAACATTCATGTTGTCTCATTTAATAAAACAGTTCCTACATTATTTACAGCAAAGAAAGGTGAATTTAAAAACAGAGAGATGTATTTTACTATTTTTTTAAAGGGTTAATAATGGTTAAACCACTAAAGTTTTAATTCAACTTCGATTTAATCATCAAAGTTAATTTTTAAACGGTTTTATCATAAAGTTTTAATTTGTTATGATTTAATCCTCAAATTTACCCATTTTTTTTTGTTTAACCCATTAATTTATATTAGAAAATGGTTTAAACATCTATGTTTTGTTAAGTTTTTAATAAAACTAACATATATAATTATATAGAGAGGGTAATATCAGAAATCATAAAAGAACTTATGGGATTAATCAGTTTTTCGAACAAAATCATAAGGTTTAAACAATTTGAAAAAAACTTTGAGGTTTTACCCATAATAAATTCAAAACTTTATGATAAAATCGTTTAAAAAAATTTGATGGCTGAAAATGAACGAAAACTTTATCAATTAAATCATTATTCACCCTTTTTTAAATCATTATATTGAATTAAAAGTATACATATTACCAAATTGGAGTTTTTATTTAAATATGCCTAGAAAATGAATTATGCTAGCATGTCTTATTATTAATATGAACGTGATAAATCATATGACTCACAATCAATAAAAAATGTTAGAATTTAATTGATTATTTTTTTATTACAGATTATATATCGGTAACCATTATATTATTATCCTGAGATAAGAGTAGAGGTGCACAAACACCGGATAATACTATAACCGGTTATAGTATTATCCGGACCGGATTTTTTGGGTTTTTTTTTACCGGATTTTCGGATTGTAACCGGATTTTCTCGGACAAAAGTGTAACTGGTTTCGTATGGATTAAAACCGGTTAAATCCGCTCCGGTTTGAAAAAAATCCGGTTTTATAAAAAACCGGTTCGGATAGTTTTTACACAAAATCGGATATTCGGATTTTTTTTGCAGCTCTAGATAAGAGTCTTTCACAACTAAAATAAATTCATTATTCATTAATGAGCCAGATAAAATGGCGAGCTAGACAAATTAAAAACTACAAGAAACTAAAATTTTCAATACCTATCTTTAATATTTCTATATATATTAAAAGAAAAAAAGATATGTAATCATTTTTATTTTTGAATTTTTTTCTTACGAATCATTTCTCTTCATTTCTAAGGTGGCTAACGAATGAAGAGTTTCTTACGTAAAACTTAAGCCGTAAATTCAAAGTTGGGTGCAGATTATAAGTAGAAACGAGTTACTTGTCTTCTTATCGGATTTTATGTCATTCAAAAGCATTCTTAAACGAAATCTCAATTCATGATTTAACAACTATGGAATCCTAATCAGTTGGGCAATTTTCAGCAACAACTATTGAATCCCATGTCAATTCCTAATCACTAACAACTATCAGCGCAAATATATGAGTATATCAATTTTTTTTGCATCTTCTGATTTTCATGAATGTTTCAAATCTTGATTTGTTATCAATATATAAACTCATTACATGTTTAACGATTAACATCATAAGTACTTCAAATTTACATTAACAATCTATCGTGTTTATATACGAATATTAAGCGAGTATATATCAAAATATACTAGTTAAAAACATACCTAAAATAAAGAAATAAACGAACTTAGGTCACCAGGTAAGGTTGGGCTATGTTAGGCTCGTTAGGAAAGAAAATGTATGTATGTTCTCGTCGGATTCGGACGGCACCGGCCACCGTCAACGCCCTCGTGTTTTTCATCCACCAACAAATATCTACCCTTCCCTGACCCCACCACCACCGCAAAATTTCCTACAGCCACACAATTTTGTTCATTTGAAAATTATTAAGAGTTAGAATTAAAATGGCATTTTCTACTGGTCATCATATTCATTGGAATATTAATAATCTTTATGATTTGGATTAATGACAATAAATATTACTTGTGTAGCGTTGTTGACGTACACCTTAGAATTATTGCCGTTCAACTTTTGTAGTTTTTTGCATTTAATCATACTGTTAAATGTTTTATTGATCTTTTTATATGTTATTTTTTTATGTTTGTAAGAAAACCTGGTCTAGTTTAAAAGGATTAAGAGCATACCTTGTTAGGAAAATTGTTGTTCGTAAGGTATGTAGAGAGTATCAAATAGTCTAAATAATCTTTCAATCATGTTTAATAACACTGTTCTTAGATTGTATATGTAGGAACTTTAGAATGAATGTGTTGATTTATTCATTCACCAAATAAGGTATTTATAGATACAATTACATAGGGAATCTTATCCCTTGATAAGATAAACATTACATTTAAACTAAGATAAACCTTATCTAAACATTATCACTAAATAGGATAAACATTATCACTAATATACCCCCGCAGTCGTAGCGGGAGGTAGCCGAACGCTGAGACTGGAACGAAAATCATCAAATAACACTTTAGGCAAGCCTTTTGTGAAGATGTCGGCTATCTGATACCGCGAAGGCATGTGTAACACTCGAACTTGACCCCGTTGAACCTTTTCTCGTACAAAATGTATATCCATCTCGATGTGTTTTGTACGTTGACGTTGAACCGGATTACCCGCAAGATAAATAGCACTAACGTTGTCATAGTAGACAATAGTTGCATGCTGAAGAGGGTGATGTAGTTCGAGTAGAGGATTGCGTAGCCAACATGTTTCGGAAACCACATTAGCTACCCCACGGTATTTGGCCTCGGCACTTGATCGTGACAAAGTAGTTTGTCGTTTGGAGGACCAAGAGATAAGATTATTACCCAGATAGACACAATATCCGGATGTGGATCGACGCGTGTCGGGGCATCCTCCCCAATCCACATCCGTATAGGAAACCAACGAATGGATGGGGGTTTTAAACAAATATAGACCATGCGAAAGTGTACCCTTGATGTAACGAATGATCCGTTTGAGAGCATTAAGATGCGAAGTACGCGGATCATGCATATGGAGACAAACCTGTTGTACTGCATAGGATATATCCGGGCGAGTAAATGTGAGATATTGCAATGCCCCGGCCAAACTTCGGTATGATGTTGGATCGTCGATCGGATCGCCAGATTTCGAACTCAATTTTGAGTTTGTGTCAACCGGAGTAGTGGTAGGGTTACAAGATGACATGCCAGCGCGTTCAAGAATTTTCATGGCATACTTTTCTTGGGACAGAAAAAGATGGTCCTTATTACGAGTAACCGAAACACCAAGAAAGTAGCTAAGGGGACCAAGGTCCTTCATCGAAAACTCCTTAGCAAGAAGAGACATAAAGTGCTGCCGTAAGCTGTCCGATGATGTTGTAAGAATGATATCATCAACATATAAAAGAATGTATGCCATATCATGACCATGTTTATAAATAAAGAGTGAGTGGTCACATTTGCTGTGTGTAAACCCCAAAGTAGCAACAAAATCTGTAAACCGTTGATACCAGGCCCGTGGGGCCTGTTTAAGGCCATATAATGATTTTTGAAGAAGACACACATGGTTAGGATACGATGGATCCCGAAACCCCATGGGTTGATGCATGTAAACAACCTCATCCAAATTGCCGTGTAAAAAAGCATTCTTGACGTCTAATTGATGAATAGACCAAGAATGAGATAATGCAATGCTTAACACCGTACGAATGGTAGAAGGTTTAACCACTGGACTAAATGTTTCACCACAATCCACGCCAACCTGTTGAGACCTGCCATCACAAACCAAATGAGCTTTGTATCGCTCAAAAGAACCGTCAGATTTCTTTTTATGTCTAAAAATCCACATACACCGAATAATATTCATATTTGGATGACGAGGAACTAACTTCCACGTGTTATTATCAATAAGTGCATTAAACTCGTCATGCATGGCATGGTTCCAATTAGGATCACGGAGGGCATCGGTAGGGTTACAAGGGAGAGGAGATATGGTGGGGGCGGAAGCGTGAAGATTAAGGATTCGTTTTGGTTTAGTGGTGCCGGACATGCTACGAGTGTGTATTGATCTCAGTGCGGGTGCGGGTGCGAGTGTGGCAGACCACGCATCGGCGCGGTAGTGTTTGGCTTGAGAATGGTATGAAGAAGATCATTCAAGATAGTGCCATAGATCCATTGGAGA
This sequence comes from Pulicaria dysenterica, assembly GCA_947179395.2. Classification (NCBI taxonomy): domain Eukaryota; kingdom Viridiplantae; phylum Streptophyta; class Magnoliopsida; order Asterales; family Asteraceae; genus Pulicaria; species Pulicaria dysenterica. The sequence continues at coordinate 70,427,971 of OX359288.1, read as the reverse complement.
ACGATCGCATCAATGCGAGACCAATCGTCATCATGTTTTTCAGCCGATGTAGAAGAAGAAGGAGGAGTGATGTGATCGATAACACTAAAAGCCCGGCAGTGGATCTTGAATAATTCTGCCCAAGAGGTGTATTGTCCCTTCTCGATTTCAAGGGTGAGAGGGATAAAGCTTCGAATGTTGTTAACCGTGATCGCCGGATGTAGTTTAGAGAAGGAAGGGGTTGCGTCGGCCATGGAGAAGACGTGGGAGAGAATAAAAAATCGTAAAAGAGAGGGAGGAGATAAGAGGCCGACGGTGAGGGTAGGGTTTAGGTAGAGAGAGGGTTAGTCTCTGATACCATGTAGGAACTTTAGAATGAATGTGTTGATTTATTCATTCACCAAATAAGGTATTTATAGATACAATTACATAGGGAATCTTATCCCTTGATAAGATAAACATTACATTTAAACTAAGATAAACCTTATCTAAACATTATCACTAAATAGGATAAACATTATCACTAATAGTATACATATATTCTGTTAGACAGTTATTTTGGTGCCAATAATCAACAAAATCAATTATACTAAGATTATAAATAGTTGTCAAGCGTGTCAAATCAACCGTGCTTAGCTGAGTAATCGATCAACTAAGCAACTAAACAGTTGAGCACAACAGCCAAGCACATGCTCATTTAAGCAAATCCACCGGTTAAGCACTTAGATGATCACTTAGTTTATCACGCTGATCAGCATGCTAATCAGCCCTGATTTACCAGATTTAAATAATACCCATAAATACTCACACTCTATTTTCAAATAACTCATTTTCAAATTTAGGTAAAATTCTTGCATTACCTGAAATATCTAACATCCCTATCATAAAATGGAATTGTGCAATTGAGTTTGAATACAGAGTCGTTGGAAAATTCCCATTATTTGAAATTGTTGCAAATTAACTTTACAAATACTTCAATTATTTTAAAAAATCTGTTAAACAATTTAATAAAAACATGTAATTAGAGCTACAATGCAGTCCGAAGAACAACTAAAAATTAATTTCAGCAAGGAGACTTAAGTTTTTTTTTAATAGCAGAAAAATTTATAAAATAAAACTAGCAATATGTTAAAGGTAAAAGAAAATGACCTAGAAATCAAGAACAAACATTGAAGGATATGTTTGATTGGACGAAAAGAAATGACAAAGAAATGAAACAGACAAATGAATGAAATGGCCAAAGGAATGGAATAGTTTATTACCATTTCATCCGCAAGTTTGGTTGCTTTCTCGGAATAAAATAAATCATTAATGTAGTATGTTTGGTAGAGAGGAATAGACATTGGAATGGAATAAAATAAATAAATATAGACCAAAATGCCTTGTATTAATATATATATATATATATAGGAAGAAGTTCCATTGAGAACCATTTTTATTGCGAGAACCGCGAGAACCAATCTGAGTCGTTCAATTCCCCCTCTTTCAATGTCATTGCCCACCCATGAATTACTCACATACACCCTGCCACACTTGATTCCCCCACGCTTCCCATCCATGAGTTCCACTTATCAAATCAACGACTAAGATTAGATCTCGCGGTTCTCGCAATAAATTCGGTTCTCAATGGAACCCTCCCCTATATATATATATATATATATATATATATATATATATATATATAACTTAAATTTTAAAAATAGATATAACAAACCTAATTCTTAAATTCCATTCCATTCGATGATGAAATAAGGAAAAACCACCCCTCCCCCATGGAATGAAATGGAAGGAATCTCATTCCTTACGGAATGGTTCATTCCATTACTACGTACTAAACAAACAGATTTTTTCATTACGTCGGAATGAGTTATTCCATTCCGTCTCTTAATCACCCATACCAAACACTACCCAAATTACATGATATTTTCATGAATTGAAGAAGAACACCATTTAGCCCAATACGTTCATCTACTAAACATCCCCTTTGATGACAACCAAATGAATCAAAGCAAATGATCGAATTTCCAAGAAAGGCATTTGCATTTCCTAGACCCCATAAATCAGGGGCGGACCTACTAGCTCACAAGCTAGTGTGGGCAAGAGATATCAGTCAATTTTGTCCGTGTAGTATAAATTTTGATTTTTGGATGCGGTGTTACCACCCATTTGAAATCTTGGATCATCCACTAGCATAATTACAAACATAAAGAAAAAGAATCTTTAAAAAGCCAACAGCCTGTTGCCTCTGAAGCCAAGATTGAATCCGCAAACGAAAGTGTTATAATATATAGGTGGACTAGTTTTGTCAAATTTAGAAGTTATCGTATTTAAGTTGTTCACTCCAACTTAATCATACTTCTTGAAAAACGTGTTTGGTGTTGAATGTATTTTGAGTTCTTGTTTTAAAAGAACGTTTAATTCTATTTCTTTTTTTTTGTCGAGTATCATCTTCTTACTTCTTAGAAGATGATATATTAAAATTATTAGATTAGTTTTCTCACCTTCTTTATTAATTTTTACAATTAGTGTTAATTTAGTGAATAAGAGAATAAGTATCAATATTTTATAGGAGATATAAAACGTCTTATAATTAAAATGATGAAAATAATAAAATAAACAATATAAGAGATGAATAAGTCAAACTCATATAAATTATGCATATAATTAATATCGATAACATACAAGTTACCTTTTTTTGAAGTTTGGAATAATTTTAGCTATTTTAATTAATCGGGTGATGCTATATTTTCATTTACTACTACGAGATATGTAATCCTATTCAAAAGTAATGTCGTATTTATATAAAGTTTTTCTATGAAAACATAAAACAAAGTTACGCAACAACGCACGGGTCAACCAACGCATGAACGTGCATCATCAAGGTGGTTAGTGGTCACCCCTCCCCTTCTATTATCTAAAATTTGTTTCGTCCCGAGGGTATTTTCGTCCTTCTAGAAAACAGTGTTTTTGTTTCTTCAATCATCTAAAATTTGAAAGGAAGAAGAAATTGAACTTTTAGAGCATCCGTAGTAATAAATGCTTTATGAGCTCTAAAATGAGCATACGTTTCTCATCAATTCATCATAAGCTGTTAAGCTTGTTTTTGTCTTTGCGGATTTTTTGTGTAAGGCTCGTTATCAATGACCGGAGCAAGTAACTAGTTTACCACCTCGTTATATGTTTTCAACCACTAGAATTTAAGATATATTATTATATACGGACTTAATGATAACAGTGATGCATGTGTTTTGTCGTTTGGTGGATTTTTGCAAAGTCAAAAAGCAAAGCGATTTGTTGTTCAGTAGGTTTTTGCGATGTCACGGAAACCTTCCAGTGTTTTTTTCAAATTTTCTTATAGTGTTAATGACGGGTTAATGATGTTAATGTAGTGGTTAGTCATAATAGTGATATATGTTTTCACTATGAATGCTCTTACTAACTTTTTAAGGTGTTTAGCCTAATTTGCTTATATTAATTTTTTATTAGCTTAATATAATTTAATTAAGTTTATAAGTTTAAACTGTTAAACTTATTAATTAAGCCTTACTTAAATTAAGAAATTTACTAAATCCTTGTAATTCATCATCTTACTCGTTAGATGATAATATGTTAAATCCATTAGTTCTTTATTATAATATCTCTACTTTTTTTAATACTTGTCTTGATACATTGAATAAGATGATAAGTAGTAAGATTTACTAGAATAACATGAATCTGATACTATTTTAATATATATGTCAATGAAAAGTATCCTATATTCATACCTTGACAGAGTTATTTGTAAGTTCAACGATACGAGCACCTGCAATGAGCGGATTATACCCTGATTATCAGCCATGTATGAGCAAAAATCTCAAATCATGAGCACCTTAGCTCGTTGTCACCATTCATGTGGTTCACGAGCAACTAGTTAGCCACAAGCTCATGGTGTGGATTACGAATTTAGTAACTCATTATATCTTTTTCTTCTTTTATTTCAACAAATATAATTTAAGATAAATATTTGTGTGTTAGTCTAGTTATTATTCTTATATATAGTTTGTAATGAGTTAGTAGTAATAATACGACTATCAGTTATATTGGTAATACTACTTTTGACTATATATGCTTTAAACTATTATACAACAGAATATATTGGGTATGTTTGGTGAAACTGACTGGGGCTGAGTCTGAAGCTGGAGCTGGAGCTGGGCTGAGGCTTATTAATTGATAATATCAAGTCCAAGCCATAAGCTACTTGAAAAGACTTCTATTTTTTAGCTTATAGGGGATTATGAGGGTTTATGTTTTTAATAATTCCCTCACCCAAACGAGGCTAGAGTGCTGAGGATTATAAAACTAGAATCCCAAACCCCTATAATCCCCTATAAGCTCGTCGCCAAACATATCCATTATATTTACAAAAAATTGTATAAATACCTTTTTAATATATGTAATTTGTCCTTTTCAAACATAGAATTCTATATTGCATTTATGGAGTCATTGGAATCGATAAGACTATAAGAACCCCCCCTCCCCTTATGCCGACCTGCAACCTCAATAGTGCGATCAAAACTCTCTCTTACCTGTAGACCGAGAATTTGGATTTTGGAGCAAGTGATGACAAAGGTACACCCCAATGCCGTCGTTTCGCAGACACACCAATCGCATTCCGTCTCCGCCGGCGGTCCTCTTGTCCTCACCGTTTGGAAGAAGTCTCTGCTCTTCAACTGCAATGGCTTCACCGTCTTTGATTCCGCCGGAAATCTCGTCTTTCGTGTCGACAATTACACCGCCGGAAACAAGGATGAGATCGTCCTCATGGACGCCTCCGGCCGATCTCTTCTCACCATCCGCCGCAAGGTATTATTCAAATTTCGTTTTCTATTACTGAGTTTGCATAAATGTGTCCTGTCCTATATATAAGGCTATTACCTACTCATGATTTGTTAATTTGGCAGAGGCTATGCCTATTGGACAATTGGCTGGTGTACGACGGAGAAACGGTGGTGAATCCTCGGTTCACGGTGACGAAAAACGTGAATCTCCTCAATACCACAAAGTCTCTGGCGTATGTTAGCACTACCGGATCCAAATCGAAGAAGGTGATCTATGAGATTCAAGGATCATACGCGCAGAGGTGCTGCGTTGTTTATGATGACAAGCGGCGGCGCGTGGCTGAGATTAAACGGAAGGAAGCGGTGGGAGGTGTGACGTTTGGCGGAGATGTATTCCGTCTGTTTGTACAGCCTGAGATTGATCCAACTGTTGCAATGGCGCTCGTTGTCGTTCTCGATCAGATGTTCCAGTAGACGATTTACCGCGTAAATTTTAACCTCATCATATCGCCGGAAAATACAAAATTCGAATGAAAACAAGATCTGTCGATTGAGTTAATCGGATTCTCTAACAAGCATCTTGATGCTTCATCAAATGTTATGATGGTGGTGTAATTGGTACGAATCAAATCAAAACTTTTAGAAGGATGCTGTTATTGTTCATCCAACTTCCACGATTGAGGGCTTGGCTTTTTCGTTTTATATAAAAGATCAAGCTCGGATGGGAGTATTTCAGATTTTCAGTATTTCTGTATCATCGCATCACCATCTATAAAAAAAATGTTGATAGTGTAAATATATTTGGGTTTATTTTGATCTTTTCTTAATTATGACGGTATCTAGTGTATGTTTTTCGTTACTAATAACGGTTTATTTGAATAAACTCATTTTTCAGGTTTATTTTTCATAACTACGTCTTATTTTCTTTAAAAATAAGTCTCGAAAATAAACACTTAATAAGTTAAAACAAATACCTCCTAAATATAGTCTACATAGCCTTTTAAAGTTTTTTTAACAGTGAAAAGAGATTCATAACTTAAAAAGAGTTTTATCAAGTTTGTTAAGTGATTTGAATGGAATGTTTAAGATAATTATACCTTAAATTCAATAAAGAAGAAAATTCCATTTTGTTTTCTCTTTTAAACTTGAGATTACAAGAGGTCTTTGATATTGCTTATCTATTAAAATGTCTTTTTCTCATAAATAATTAACAAGTAGGTTATTTTTAATAGAAGACGCATCTTAACCTATTTCAAGTAACTTATATTTTTTTTAACACAAGACACGTCTTAACCTATTTTTATGAGTATAATAAACAAGGAAATTTACTTGTTTTAATCTTATATCTTCCATAATCATAATATCCAAGATAGTAATACCTTTTAAAAATATCTTACTTTGTACACATTATATGTATTTTCATTTTTGTAGAATTTGCCAACTAAAAATATATTTCGTTTTTGTTCGTGGCAATTTATTTTATATAATCACCTTTCCCAAAATATATATCTTTTGAACATATGGAATTGATTTATAAAATATGAAAATTCATTCTAGTAAAAATCGATTTCTATATATTTGTTAGTGTTCGTTCAAAATCGTTTTTAACTAGATGGGTATAATATACGTTTGGCGTTTGTAAAATTTGCATACTCCATTCCTTTTTAATATTCTCGTAATATTTTATTGTGATCGATGCAAATTTATATCTAATGATTTTTTCGCCAAACTTATTATTTTCATATTAGCTTGAAATTTCTTTTTAAATAAATATTAAAATTACGTCATCAAAATATTTAAATAAATATTTATTCTTGATTGCACTAACATTATTATTATTATTATTATTATTATTATTATTATTATTATTATTATTATTATTATTATTATTATTATTATTATTATTATTATTAAAAAGTCTCAAAATTAAAGGAGAACTTTACTGTGTCACTCTATGTTTGCTCCCCAAAAACATTGAAAATTAACTGGATATTTTACAATTAGAGATTTTTTCATTCACTTGTTCATATTTGGGATTATATATTATGGTTTAGTTAACTTCTTAAGTTTTATTTTTAAACTAGCATGTAAATTATTTTGACCCAGGATCATACAATTTAAACTCTCTTTATTTTGACATATCATATGAATCAATGACTTACATTATATATAATATATAATTGGTAATAACTAAACCTATGCCAAATCACTGTTTACAAAGTAGTTTTGCTAAAATGTGCATCTTCATCTAGGATATATGCAAAGTTGCTCAAACAATTATACAAAGTTTCTTCTGGCGGAATGGTAGAAGCCATTTTACGTATATGCTGGGAGAGGTTATGTGTTTGATTTTATTTTAGTTTTAGTTTTCTCAGATCCCTTGTTCATTAATTACTAACCAAACCTCCAACTTTATTATTTGATTTTGATTTTCTTTTCTTATTAACCTGCACCAAGCCTCCTCCAATCTTATCATTTTTTTTATTTTTTCTTTTCAACTTGACATACAACTTTACTTTTCAGAATCATATTTTTCCTTTTTTTTTTTCTTTTCTACCAAATTTATTACTTTTTATCAATAAAAACTAGGATATACTGTATGTTCATAATTTTAATCCTACTAAATTATCTAAATATCAAATGTAATCGTATTAAAAGGTGTGAGGTTTGTGAGAGTGTTTAGATTAGCTTATCAAAATAGTTTATTATTTTATTAGCATATTAACAGAGCTCATTAAAAAGTAAAATTGTTTATATTAACTTATATGTTTAGGCTTATTTCCCTATTAACTTATTAAGACCTTAGTAGAGAATTTATAATACAAGTTTTTAAACTGGAATTTTCATGCAACTTAATTTTCTAAAATTATATATATGAGCCAAATTACTCATTTATTTGTTTATTAAATAATGTAGCATAAATACATGACTTACGTTTTTAATTAACATTTAAGTGTGTACTTATATTGGTATAAACATATTATATATGCTTCTAAAATTGTCGTTATAAACACTTCTATTTTTGTTTACATGCAAATTATGTTGTAATTTATTTAGAAATCTAATAAAAACTATGATCTTATATATTATTATCTAAAAGGTTTAAAATGTTATATGTTCTTAACTTTTATCCCAACAGGTCCTTCTACAAATTTTTATGTAATAAAAGTTAAAGAAAAACATTTTAAAGCCAACATGAAGTATTTTTCTATGGAATTCTACTAAAATAGTAACATCTTATATTTGCATTATAAATGACAATAAAATCTAAGTCTCATATGTATGTAATAGAGAAAGAAAATACAACCTTAAGTTTTAAGAGAATAAAAAAGCTTACACCAAATAGTAATTAATCGTGACATAACTTCAGATTGTTAATATGTAAATATTGGCATATCTCATTTACTATTTTTTTATTACATTTTATTTCTAATATTACATAATATGTTTGAAACTGGAAATAGATTTTTAAAGAGTAAATATACTAAAAAAAATATTTATTTATACTGTATATTTTAAAATATAAATAAGTTAGTGTAAACAAACTTTTGTTAGTAACTTACACACGCAGCAAAGCGCGTGACTACATTTCTAGTTACATTACAATTTTCAATATATGACAAATTCAAATAGACACACCCGTTAGAAAACATAATATTTCCATGGAACATTATGATAACAATAATAGTGATAATGTAGAATAAAGTTTACTATAGGATGATCTAGCATAATTGTTATAATTGTTATAGATAAGTTAAGGTTAATTGGGGTTTCATTTGTACTTCATAAATAGTACTAATGTAATACAAAATACATACGAGGATTTTCCTCTTCTACATGGTATTCAGCTTTAAAGTTCTGGTCATATTTTCACTTTCTTTTCCGCCACTACTGAGCTACAGTTGGCCGTCACTACTATATGAACAACTCCAATAATAAAGTGTTTTACGTACTCATAAATATTTAGGATGACCGTTTTTAAAGATCAAGGATTTTGAATTAACATCTTCTCACGAAGGTTATATGTACGATATCATGACAAATTATATATACTAACATTTATCAGGCTAATGAACAGTAACCTGATAAATGTAAGATATATAATACTCCTGCTTAAAATGGAAACAAAACAAAAGGTATTTAGCAGAATGGTAAGTAACTTGGCTTACATCCCTTAGGTGCAGCTTTGTGCAGCTTTCGACTCTTGCAGCATCCAACTGTTCTTTTTTTTATCGTTTCAATTGAAAGCGAGCAAGCTCCAACAATCGTTGTTTTATTATTTAATTATATATATTCTATTAAAATAATTAATTTGGTACGTTTTTCGTTTTTCTTTTATAACTTCTAGCATACAATGTCTAGCGCAAATAAATATATATATTTGTGATGATCTCATTTTTATCCACATATCGATATAAATCTATTGTGATATGATATATATTTAAATATGTACTCTTTCGATAAATGTTACATTCTCTGTAGTACCAAAAAACTAACCTATATATTTGAATTCAAACCAAAAGATATGAGCGCACTACGTACGAACGTTATTAAAAGTACGATACAAAATATGAACCATGTCACTATATATAACGCAAGTATTAGTTCTTATAATAGCAGGACACTAAACATATGTTATGTTTCAAACCCCGTTACAACGTGCGAAGGGTCGAAATGCATCGTTCTTCTTAATATTGTTTTGTCCATATATATTCCTAGCATGAAACTTATATTGAATAATTTTATTATACACACATATACAACGTACGTGATATATAATTCAATACTTCCTTCTACTTTTCAAGGAATTGAAAAACATAACGTGATAGAATTAGATTGTGATATTCAAGAAAATTGTAAAAGAACCAAAACAAGGGTCATGCATGCGAAGTGTTTTTTTCTTTAACTATTTTTGATTTTAGCTTGGAAACGTGTATCAATGTAACTAAGGTTGGTTTGTTTTATTTTCGCATTAAGTATTTAAGTTCAATTTGAGTAAAATGTCTGGCTTAGAAAGAATGACTATTTAATGAGAAGACTATGATATATCACCTCTATATGTTTTTTTTTTTAAATACACACATTATGTTTCAATTAAATAAAATATCAAATAATCTTTTATAATGGATCACATCATTTTCTATCATACAAGTTAATTCAAAATCAAACGCTTAGACATTAAAATTCACATGTACGTGTTCGTCTTGGAATTAAAATGATCTAACCGTATAATTAATGAAGGTGAATTGGTAGTGCTAATTAAGGTTTTCACATAAATGGTTGATAATATTTTTTATATTAGACTAAAATTAAGCTCATAATGTCTCCATATCATTTTTGGAAATTTTCTGAATTACAAGATATGTTTTAATAAAAAGAAGAATAATCATTTTGTTAGTAAATAAATTACACGATATATCTCCATAATTCTATATATCTTAGTAGTCGTGAGTGACTGATACGTTCCTTAATTATTAATTGAACATAGTAAGTGTGCTAACCATTTATAGTGGTTCGGTAAACTTAGATCACACGTGCAATGTTCACGTGTTGCTTCAAAGTTCATGTTTGAGAACCAAAACTTTGATCTATGATTTTGGTCTTTTGGAGTCATTACTCAACGAAATTTATTATTCTCATTCCATATGAAAGGTATGAGTTTTACAAAGAGGGTTTTATACAAAAATAATGTTCAAAACCAGTATAAAAAATAAGTGAGAATAGTTAAAATCGGTTATGTATCATTATTGTTCGATTTTAGGTAAAAAGCCAATACTATAAGAAGGAAATAATGATAGATATACACGTTAACTAAGAACTTTAGCATAAAGAGTTAGAAAAATAATGTAGAAACAACCAATTGTGGCTTGGAAGTTCATTATGCTAGGGCTGTTAGCTTTAACTAAAAGATCACAAATGTAACATGTTTCGTGGGTAATGACTACTAACATGATTAGTTTACCATATTAAGGTGTTTCGCAGGTAGTCCTTTAGTTGAAAATGACTATTTTGCACTCTACTAACACAAAGTTAACCGTTAAAGTTAATTGATCGTTAACCAAAAGACCAGTCATAAAACAACTTTTCGTTTTAAAGTTTACCAGAGTATTTCTACAACTACAACAACAACAACAATAATACTCAATCCCGCAAAGACGGGGTATCGGAGAGGTAAAAAGTAAACAATCATACCTCTACGCGTAGATAGAGAGATTGTTACTTAAGCTAGAACTCTGGCTACGTGTAAAAATAAAAATGATAAAAATAGATAAGTAAATAAAAATATATAAAATAAAATAATAAATCATATATATATATATATATATATATATATATATATATATATATATATATATATATATATATATATATATATATATATATATATATATATATATATACCCGCTTAAAATAGTAATAAAATATAATAAATACAATATATAAATAAATAATCAAATAAAGAATTAGTTGAAAGTATTCTAAAAGTTCCTCCGATAAAGAAATGTTCAGTGTAGTTTATACTTAATCCATAGTCTTGAGGGACTAATTTTAGTCTTTGGATCAGCCCCATCAATAGTCCAGATTGAATTTTAAAATATTGGGCGGAGTGACATTTTCGTAATTCACATGTGATGTTTTTACAATCACATGTGATGTTTTTACAATCACATGTGATTCTATACTAAACAACATGTGATCAAATATTAAAATTTCAAAACTATATTTTTATATATATTATATTAAACACAAATCTCTTAAATATTAATGGATTATTACCCGAGTATTTCTAATTCTAAAAAACGTAGAATTTGGAAAATCAGTTTGTGCGTGATAGGCTGATAGCACAATAGCACATCAAATAGTTATGGATTTAGTAGGCTTTTGATGACCATTACTGATCAGCCCATTAGTTAATAGCTGGTGTTTAGTAAAGCCCACAGGCCACAGTGCACCTCAAAAAGAGTATAGGGCATAGGCTATCTCATTCACAGTTCGTGGGTTCACTCTTTCGGTCCTAATCTACATTTATTTCCCAATTGATTTCACAACCTTAAGCAGGTAAGAGTGAACCCACGAACTGTGAATGAGATAGCCTATGCCCTATACTCATTCACAATGCAAGTTTTTAAAAAGTTTTTAGTCACTTAAAAACTTTTATTAATGGTTTTTAGCATTGCACCCAAAATGAAGGACTTTAAAAGACCTTGTTCTAGGACATTTCAAAAACAATTGGGTGTGTGTGAAGGACTAGAAAAATGGTGGGACCTAGGAAAACGCAAAGACTTTTGTAAAGGACAATGGATTGCAGGAAAAAGTTTTTGAAATTTTTTAAAGTAGGATAAGCTGATGTGGCACGATGTGGCAGTGTGAATGACTAAATTTTGGTTTTTGCACCGTGAATGGTCTAACACTCTAATACCACTAGACTAAAGATTTTTCATTAGTGATTTTGACTATTTTTAATTAGTTAATTACAATTTACTGTAGCCGTTATTTGGGTTTTTTTTTCTAAATATGATTTTCAATGAAGTTGAGTTATTTAATCAATTGAATATGGTAATTATGTGATGACTAGGATATTTGTATTTAGTTATTGATCTAAACCCTAAACCATGAAAGAGATAGAGTTAGCAGTTAGAGATTGTAGAAGTAGTAAGGCCCCCGGCCCAGACAGATTTAGTTTTGGGTTCATTAAACATTATTGGGATATTTTAAAGGAAGACTTGAAGGGTGCTTTAAACTGGTTTTGGGACAAAGGAGTCATCTCGAGAGGATGTAATTCGTCGTTCATAACTTTGATTCCTAAATGCAATAGTCCGATGTTCTGGAATGATTTTAGACCCATAATTTTAATAGGTTGCTATTATAAGGTCCTAGCTAAAGTGTTAGCTAATAGAATCAAGAAAGTGATCAATGGGATAATCGGGGAAACGCAGACGGCATTTATACAAGGGAGATTGATTTTGGATAGTATCCTAACGGCGGGGGAAATACTAGAAGACTTAAAGAGGAGAAGAATGAAGAGCTTTGTTTTCAAGATCGATTTCGAGAAGGCTTATGACAGTTTGGAGTGGGATTTTGTTTTTGATGTAATGATACAGATGGGTTTCGGTCCACGATGGATGATGTGGATGAAAACATGTTATTCATCGATGTTCATGTCAGTATTGATCAACGGGTCTCCTTTGAAGGAATTTGAGATTGGTAGAGGGGTGAGACAAGGTGATCCATTATCACCCTACATTTTCTTGATTGCAGTAGAAGGTTTAAACGTCATGCTTCAGGAAGCTTGTGAAAAAAATTTATTCGAAGGAGTTCTAATTGGTGCAGAGAAGATTCGGATATCACATTTACAATATGCCGATGATACGGTGATTTTTGGAAAGTGAAGTGCGAGGAACCTCAAAAACATGATGGCCCTGTTAAGCAATTGGCAAGAGGCGTCCGGGTTAAAGATTAATTGGAAGAAAAGTAGTCTTGGGGGTGTGGAGATTGATAAATTAGTGGTGGAATCTTTTGCAAATAATATGGGATGCAAGGTTGGTGATGGGATCATTCAATATTTGGGAGTGCCAATAAACGTGAACATGAAGAAAAAAAGATTTTGGGATAAAGTAATTGAGAAATTCGAGTATAGATTGGGTATGTAGAAGAGGAATGTGTTGTCCTTTGGAGGGAGGTTGAATTTGATCAAATTGGTGCTTTCCGGTATTCCCTTATATTTCTTCTCGTTATTTCGTGCCCCGACTAGAGTTCTTCGTGTTTTAGAGAGCATGAGATGTTCTTTCTTTTGGGGTAGGGATGGGAGGATTAATAAAAATAAATTGGTGTGGATTAAATGGGAGGATACGGTCAGTTCTTTTGAACGGGGGGGGGGGGGGTCTTAATATTGGGGATTCGAAATCTTTTAACTTGGGGTTACTGGGTAAGTGGTTTTGGAAGTTTAAATCAAGTGTCAAGGATTTGTGGGTAAGGGTTATCAAAAGCATTTATGGGGTCACAGGGGGTTTTGAGTCAAGGGAGGTGTCGTGTCGGTCATCTATGTGGGGTGAGATAGTTATGTCCATCAAAGAGTTTGAGTCCATGGGAGTGTCGTTATGGTCTTTCTTGGGTGTCAAAGTGGGTAATGGTTTGAGTGTCCGGTTTTGGTTGGATAATTGGTCCGGGTTTGGGAAATTCGGGTCATTGTTTCCAAGAGTTTTCAATAGAGTACAATTTAAAGAGTATTTAGTGGGTCAATGGGGTTCTTGGGTCAACTCGGTTTGGGTTTGGAGTATGGATCAGTTGGGAAGTAGTCAGGGTAGGGTGGGCTCGGAAGTAGAGTTGCTTAAATCTATTTTGGAGCAGGAGTCGTTAATTGCTGGCAAAGAAGATTCATGGAGCTGGAACCATCAAAACAGCATGGAGTATTCGGTGAAACTGATGAGAAAGACGCTGGAAGAGAAAAGATTTATGGTGCGACAACAGAGGATTCTTCAAAGTACAAAGTGGATCAAATGGCTTCCAAAAAAAGTCAATATCTTCAGATGTAGAGCTGATAGGAGAAGACTACCAGTATTGGTAAACCTTAGCAATCGTGGTTTGGATGTTTCATCGATTTTATGTTCACGCTGCTCACAAGATCAGGAAGACAATTATCATGCTATTATTAACTGTAAGTTTGTATTGGAAGTGTGGAAAGAATTTTTCAAGTGGTGGGATACGGAATGGAAATAAGCTAATGATATAGAGGATCTCTGTAAGATGGGGAAAGCTTCGTGGTCTGCAAATCAAAAACTGTTATGGACTGGTGCAGTTTCTTTTTTAGCTTACGATCTTTGGAAATGGAGAAACGAACTGATGTTCAAACAGAAAAATAGGAGAGGGGCTGAAGTATTTTTCGAGTCACAAATTCATATGTTTCGGTGGTTAAAAGAGAAAGCAAAGAACAAAAGAGAGCTGAGATTAGATGCTTGGCTAACAAATCCAGTAGCTACAATCCTTCTGAATTAATTTTGTGTCTTTGGATGCCTCTAAACAAAAAAGTTTTTGATAACACGCCCATTACGAACGCACGGTTCGAAGGACATGCATTTGTACAATCCTGTTTTTTTGTTTTTTAATTTTTTTAATTGTATTATTACAAATCCAGCTATTTTAGAGGACACTTTTGTGAGAGACGAAAAACACCAGGGGGTACTTTTGAACAATGCTTAATACTTGAGGGACTTCCTAAGAAGTATAAATTACACGCGATTACTAGATGCTTCCATGCTCTTCTTTGGTTTCTCATCTCTGATACGGAAACACATACAAACCGAAAGCGAAATCGAAAGCGAAACATGGGGAGCTCTGGAACATCATGGAAACTAGCCGATCACCCAAAGCTACCAAAAGGAAAGACGATCGCCGTCGTCGTTTTGGACGGCTGGGGTGAAGCCTCACCGGACAAATACAATTGCATCCATGTCGCCGATACGCCAACAATGGATTCTCTAAAAAATGTACCACCACCTCTCTCCTTTTCAATTGATTTGTGTTGCAATTCTTTTCAGATTGTTGTTCTGAATCGTGTTTTGTATTTGGTGTTTTCGTACTATGATTCAGTCTGATTTTTACGAATCGTTGTGGATCGTAAAAGAGACCGTTATTGAAATGGCGATTAGATTAATTGGTGAATCATTTGGGATCTGTTGTTTGTTTACAGACTGCTCCTGATCAGTGGAGATTGGTGAGGGCTCATGGTACTGCTGTTGGGCTTCCCACCGATGATGACATGGGAAACAGTGAAGTTGGACATAATGCTCTTGGTGCTGGGCGAATTTACGCTCAAGGGTGATTTTCCTAACCCCATTTTCATCTTTGGTTATTGTTATTATTATTATTTTCACCAAATCTTTGGTTATTGTTCTTTGATGAATTGATGGTTGGTGGAGATGACATGCATTCGGTTGTAATTAGGTTGTTGATGATAATAGTGAAAAAATGAGAAAATGATTTCCTACAAAAACATAAATTTTATCATATAAAAGAATAATTTTTTTTAATACTACAAATTTGCAACACTTGAACATGCAAATGGAAATGTTTGACTACTGAGGAATTTCTTGAGGGATTCTTCCAATGGTTAAGAAAACAGGGTATCTTACAAAATAAATATCACCAGTACTTTTTAGCTATGAAAATAGGCTAAGTAAGTAACTTCTGATTAAAAACTTGCTGAAAACTTGATGCTGCTTCTGTTATACAAAGGTATGAGAAACTAAAAGTATACCTAGCACTGAAAAGGGGTCCAGGGGAAAAAAAGTAAGATTGAGCATCAAATGCATTGTGAAATCCTATCAGTGTTTGGTCATTCATTTATGTATGTGGTATGCAATCTGTGGATATCATGGACATTCTTGGATGAGAAAAAAAACTTTTCACATTGCAAAAAGACAGTTTCTCTAAAAATGTAGAATGGCTCGTTATGAATCAGAACACTGGTGCATTTGTCTTACATTCTATCTACTACATTTTGATTCTTATTTTTCTACTGTGTCCATCATTCAGATTATTCATGTTTGTTAAACATTCATTTTTTATATATAGCTGTCATTACTAACAAGGTTTTGTTTGTTCACTAGTGCAAAACTTGTGGATCTTGCTCTTGCTTCTGGAAAAATATATGAAGATGAAGGTTTCAATTACATCAAAGAATCTTTTGCAAATAACACCTTGCACCTTATTGGACTGATGAGTGATGGGGGTGTGCACTCTCGCCTTGATCAGTTACAGGTAAGTAGACAATCAGACATTAATTTACCTTTTTCTTTATATGTCATCATGTATCTTATTGATCTTGCAGTTATTGCTCAAAGGTGCTAGTGAACGTGGTGCCAAAAGGATACGTGTTCATGTACTTACGGATGGTCGTGATGTTGTGGATGGTTCAAGTGTTGGTTTTGCTGAAACACTAGAGAAGGAGCTTGCAGATTTACGTAATAAAGGCATTGATGCACAGGTGGCTTCTGGTGGGGGCCGCATGTATGTCACCATGGATCGTTATGAGGTAACTTTTTCAGGGGTTTTAATTCAATGGGCTGAATGCTTGCTCTGTAACAAATAAATACATGAATGGTTCAATAGGGTTTTAAGTCATAGTGAATGGTTCAAATGAGAACCTTAAATTAAATGAGAATGGGAGACTAAATCCCAGCCTTCCAATTCCTCCTCTTTCAATGTCATTGTCTACCCATGAATTCCTCACTTGCACCCTGCCACACTCTATCCCCTCACGCTCTCCATCCAGATTTCCACTAACAGAATGAATGGCTGAGATTGAGTCTCCCATTCTCATTTAATTTATCATTCTCATTTGAACTTTCCCCTTAACCCAAATGTGTGAAATATTTTTTTGTCAAGTTTATAAATACCGAGTAATATACATAAAGTCGCGAAGAGTTCCCTCGCTTATTATAGAGAAAATGTGAATTTCTTTGCTTTTACTTTTTCAGAACGACTGGAAAGTTGTAAAACGTGGTTGGGATGCTCAAGTTCTTGGTGAAGCCCCACACAAATTTAAGAGTGTTGTTGAGGCAGTTAAGAAGCTAAGGGAAGCTCCAAATGCTAATGATCAGTACTTACCACCATTTGTCATTGTTGATGAAAGCGGGAAGCCTGTGGGTCCCATAATGGATGGTGATGCTGTTGTCACATTCAACTTTCGAGCAGATCGTATGACAATGCTTGCCCAGGCTCTCGAGTATGAAAAATTTGATAAATTTGACAGAGTAAGGTTTCCAAAAATCCGTTATGCTGGAATGCTTCAGTATGATGGAGAGTTGAAGCTTCCGAGTCATTACCTTGTTTCTCCCCCGTTGATAGAGAGGACTTCTGGTGAATATCTAGTGCATAATGGCATCCGCACGTATGCTTGCAGGTTAGAATAATTTATGTGTCTTCACTCCGTTTATGCAAATATAATTAAATAAAAATGATCTTCGTCACAATTGTCAAAAGTAGTTTACTCTGATAAGTGTTTAGAAATAAGAGCAAAATCAACTAATATTAATAATTATGGGAATGTAATGAAATTCTCTATACTTTCAATTTCTCTACAATTAAAAATGGGACATATTAATTCTAAAATTTGAAGCATGGTTTCTATATGTTACCCTTATTACAGTGAAACAGTCAAATTTGGTCATGTTACATTTTTCTGGAATGGGAACCGCTCTGGATATTTTAATTCAGAGCTAGAAGAATATGTGGAAATTCCAAGTGATAGTGGAATTACGTTTAATGTCCAACCAAAGATGAAGGCCTTGGAGATTGGTGAGAAGGCACGCGATGCCATCCTCAGTCGCAAATTTGACCAGGTAAACAATGATAATGTGGCCAAACTAAATTTTTTTCTAAAGTTATAAAATTTTGGATACATAATTAATGTGTGGAGTATGTTATAATAATTATATTATTCGATAATAATATAAAAACCAATTCATTAAATTTATCCATTTCAATGTTAAGTGGTAAAACTCAACCCACGATTGTTATCTCTAGTGTCAAGTTTTTTTTTTTTTTTCTGTTCTGTATGGTTGTAGGTTAGAGTGAATATCCCAAATGGTGACATGGTTGGGCATACTGGTGACATTGAGGCTACAATTGTGGCCTGCAAGGCTGCTGATCAGGCTGTTAAGGTACTAAACTATAAATGTGATCCCCATTGTTCTTGAACCTTAAAAATTAAAAGGTGGCAGCTTTTATTATATGTTTTTTATAGTGTGTAAGTTCCTTTTTGCGGAAAAATTGTCATAAAATATCTGAAATTTCTTATAAGGTAATATGATTAGGTAATTCATAATTGCTAAAAGTAATCACATGGGAGCTGATGTGTAGGCAGCTTTGACCATCTTGACTTTTATATGGCATGACGGCTGAAATTCTGTTATCTTTGGTAAAATATCTCTTAAATCAAAACTTTTGAAACTTCATGGACTTTCTGTCCTAAGATAAGTTGGTTATCTAAAAAAAAAAAAAAAACATAGCCAAGTTGGTTGCTTTTTCTTTAAAAATTTAGCCCTTTGAAACCAATGTTGGCCGCCTCTTTATTTGTTATTTTTATTTTTCATTTGAAAGTAGGAAGCAGTCTCTACTCACTATAATCTGCTAAGACGGGATTGGGTATTGTTGTTGTACTTTTCATTTGAACGACAAAGACAGACACACACACACATTTATTTTTTATTTTTTTTGTAATCCATACCCCATTATGTTATATATATATATATATATATATATATATATTGATTAAAGATAGTTTTGTTTGTGGTGAGACAGATGATCCTTGATGCAGTTAAGGAAGTTGGTGGAATATATGTGGTGACAGCAGATCATGGTAATGCAGAGGACATGGTGAAGAGAAACAAGAAGGGTGAGCCTCTTGTTGACAAGGATGGCAATGTTCAGATACAAACCTCACACACTCTTCAACCGGTAATTAAGCCGCTTCATCATGGTTTTGCCTATTTTTTATATAAATTGGTCAAAATCATTTTTGTCTAATAGTAGAATGGGATTGGGTCAGGTGCCAATTGCAATTGGAGGTCCTGGATTAGCAGGAGGAGTCAAATTCCGCAAGGATGTACCCAATGGTGGACTAGCTAATGTAGCAGCAACAGTGATGAATCTGCATGGCTTTGTGGCTCCTGACGACTATGAGACAACCCTTATTCAAGTTGTTGATTAAGCCAAGCCGTATGCATATATTTTTTTTTATTTTTTATTTTGTGACTTCATCTCATTGATGGGATTGAAGTCCATGTTATTTTTTAAAATAATTCAAATCTGAGTTTCTAGGAATAAACTGTAACTACGGAGAAACAATTTAATTTACCTTCTTGTCTTACAAGACTGCCACATTTTGCATATTGATTAGCACGCTTTCCTTAAGGGGATGTTTGGTAGAGAGAAAAGAATTAGAGAGAATTGGAAATAGAAATGGGGGAGAAATGGAAATGAGTAAAAAATGTCCATGCTTGGTATTATCAAGAAATGAAAATGAGAAATGTGGCTCATGTCACCGGAAACTCGTCGGCGGCGGCGGTGACACCGCCTTGCCGACACCGGACTACTCATCATCGCCAAAAACGAGTTTAGGGTTCAATAGTAACGATGACAACGGCTGCGGCGTTAGCCGCCTCGCCGGAAACTCGTCGCAACAGACAACGACAAATTAGGGTTTAATCGAACAGCGGTGGTGGCTATAGGGTTCAATCGCAATAGAAGAAGACGATGACGGCTGCGGTGTAGGCCTCCTCGCAGGACACACGTCGCAACAGACAATGATGAATTAGGGTTCAATCGCACAGTGGCGGTGGCGATTAGGGTTCAATCGCGTCATACAACGATATCGACGACGACGGCTGCGGCGTTATCCGCCTCGCCGGAAACACGTCACAACAGACAACGTCTTCTAGGGTTAAATCGAACAGCGGCGATGACGACATCGTAACAGACATCGTCACAACAAACACGTCGCCGGAAACAAGTCGCAATTGACAACGTGGTAACAGACAGCGATGATGACGACGACGGCTGTGGCGTTAGCCGCCTCGCCGGAAACACATCTCCACCTCCACTCAAGGCAACCAGATAACATTTCTCTCCATTTCTTCACATTTTGTAGAGAAATGAAATTACAAAGAAAGTAGAGAAAGGGAAATGGTTAGAGAAACCATTTCTCCGCCAATTTTGAATCTCATTTCTCCCAAACAAGAGAAACTCATTTCTCCTCTTTTCTTTTCTTTCTACTAAACAGCCCCTAACATTTTTTTAAATTTACTTTATGATTTTTGACACTATAATCAGCTCTCTTGGGAAATATATTATATTATTATTAATAGTTATCTAGTTATTTAACGTTTTCAAAGCCAGGCAACCTCAGTCTTATTGAGGTATAACTTACTCACCACTTGAGTTTGCCCAGTGAGACTAACAGGCAGCTGACTCTGCAAGGAAACTCTTGTGATCCAAAACCAGAATGGTGCATGATACAACCATCTCCTTGGGATCCAACTACATTTCAAGAAAAATGAGTTTCAAATGTCGTCTCTAAAGTTCTTCAGAAACGATTTCTATTTTAGTTTCTTAGGACAACGGTGTCGTCTCTAAAAGTCCCAAAAAAAAGTCGAAATGCTTCTCCTTCCCGGCCAGTAGTCTCATATGTCGAGGCAATTGAGAAGTTTTTGTAGAATACCCCAAAATCTCGTGATACGAAACGTAAACTTCTGATAGAACAATGGCTAACAATCGATGCTTAGTAGTAACAATTAACAATGATAAGTCAACAAATCATTCATGGTCCAGGGATAATCTCTCTCTCAAAGATTAAACCTAAGAGCCAATCTCTCAAGAGACTAATACGTAATATCTTTTCTGCCTACCTATAATCAGATACTATTTCTATTTATTTAGAACTACTAACAAACTAAAACCCAATTTTACCCTTTACCCCCCTTTAAGTATTAAAGTATGCATTTCCTATCATTACTCTCTCCTTCAAGAAAGTCTTGTCCTCAAGACTTGCTTCCAAAGGTAAGTCATAAACTGGAAGCTTCTCAAACCAACCATAGTCCCCATTTGCTTCCAAATGATCTGGTGGTTTTTCCGGAGGTAAGTCACGAACCAAAAGCTCCTCAAACCAATAATAGTCCCCCTTAATCACAGCTTGAGACAAACTCTTTGAGACCCCTTCATAAAACTGGCCCTCAACTAAACAATTCCCAGCCATCATGAGAATATGATTTTTGATTTCATTTCTAACCCAAACAATGAGAGCTTCACCAATCGTCCTTGGCTGCCAAATCGAAGTGACTTTGTTGTGCATAATTGGAGTAGGTGGTACCAATCCCATTGATTGTTTAGGATCCATTGTTACCAAGCTAATTGTCTCTTGCTAATCAGCCACTTCCTTTTCTTCCTTACGCATCAGTGTTGTTGTTTACCTTACTAGAGAAGCAACATCGTCTTTTTCCTTGTGATAATTGATGCTTGTTGATGATACAACGGAAATTCCCCCCTCACCGTGAATTGGCTGATGCAGGTCACTGCAAGAGTCCCCTCCTTTTCACTAGTATCAAGAGTTCTCGATCCCTTTCCTTCGAGTAATGCGTCATCAGACCCTTTGTTCCAACTAAAACTAGGTTGTTGCTTCAACCACCCTAACATAACCTTACGAAACTCTTGTTCTTCAATTCGATCTGCTTCCCACGTTTTTTTAGTGCAGAAACCTCAAATTGGAGTTGTTAAATCTGCTCCTCGTGAATATCCAATCGAGAATGTATATATCGAATATCCATGGAAAATGACAAGTACCAAGTAATCAAATCAACAAACCAATCCCCAATCAAATATCCATGGATTTACAACCAAGGACAACAAGAGCTTGGTTATTATTGCTTTACTTGACTCCACCAAGCTTGATCCAAATCACAGAATAAGTAATATTCTAATCTTCTAATATATATAACAGACTAATTAGAAAAAAAATATTAGAAGATCTTGACCTTTCGTTATATAAAAGATTTAATCTTAGTCGTTTATTCTTTTAATTCAAAAATTTTGATTTTGCCTTTTTAGAGTTAAGCTAATGTGACTAACCAATATAAATTAAGATAAAGATGACCCTTAAAAATTATTCAAATTCAGTTTTAATGTAACATCCTGAAATTGGGCCTAGTTGTGTAGGCTTATACCTCGTGCTTAAATAGTTGTACAACGGTTTTAGGTGACTTAAATTAGTGTGTTTTAAGTTAATAACACGTGTTATGCGTTAATTAGAGTGATTATGTGAAAAGTGTCAAACGCGTTTAAAAGTGATAAAATATTAAACGGTTTCGCGTAATGATTCCGTAGATATCCCCGTTAGTTGAAACGGGTTAGCGGGTGACAAGTTGTAAGTTGGAAAGGGGAACAAAATACCCCATTGTCTAATTTAAAGACCCTTAGGTCGGTCTTGTTGTTCCTTATCTCCTGGGAACACAAAACATAACATACACACATACGTATGTATCAAAGAACTCACACACACATACTTTCTTAAGTTTTGAAAAGGAGAAATCAAAGGGAGATCTTGTGTTTGCTGATTTAAGGCAAGATTCAAGTGGTTTAATCTGTTCTTGTGTCATCATCATCATAAATTGTAAGTGTTCTTCATTGCAAACCTAGTTCCTGAAGTATAGTGAAGAGGTGACCCATTTTGATGGATTCAAGTGGGTTGTGATGTTTTTTTTTGTGTCAAGTATGAGTTAGTAAGTTCATATGTATGTTAAAAGTGATGTATAAACGCCCGCAAGGCATGTACATGGTAGTTTACTACCTACGGGTGATGGAACGAAGCCTACGGGCGTGGGTACATAACCTACGGCCGTAGGAACCCAAAGAACCAAGCTTGCGGGCGTAGGCCCTGTCCCTTGTGGCCGCAAGCCTATGTCTAGTGTTGGCAGATGGTGTGACTTGTGTTTAGACCTGTAAGTGTTAAATGTAAGTGATAAGCAAGCGTGTATATGATGTGTTAGGTATACCTGAGGAACCGGAAGACTCGAGTGGCGTATCTACTTAGTGAGGACTCCAGGTGAGTACCGGTTTTTCCCATGAGACTCAGTAAGTAGGGCTAACTGTTGTATATTGAAACGTGATATTGTGATAGTGACGTATGCACGTGCGAGGTAAGTTGTGAAGTGACGTGTTGTCTTATAACACGTGTAATGTGATTATGGTAGTGACGATAGATAAGCGAAGTGATACGAGATAGACCCAAGTAGGGTTATGACTTATGTGATAATTGTATGCTATGTTTAAAGTGTAATTTAGTATTCTGCTCATCAAGAATGAGCAGAAGCTATATGTGATATTGCATATGCTAGCAATTGGATCCTGATTGGATCGGCCATGTTAGATTATTGTATTGCGCATGTAATTGGATCCTGATTGGATCAGCTGTGTTAGAGTGTTAACAATTGGATCCTTATTGGATCGGTTATGTGTTATTATGTTATGTCCGGACAATTGGGGGACTGTACTACAGTTCCTGGGATTGGTTAAGGTCAGCCATGTAGGCTGGTCCCTGGGGGCCCGATAGGGTCTAGAAGTGGGGGATTAACGGCATCCGAGTGTATACGCTTGGTGACGGCTCTGCAGGCCACCGTTCCTTGACGAAGATGGGGTTCTCGGCGTAAGCCGGAACTGGTTATGTAATGGGGTTCGCGGTGAAAGCTGGAACTGGTTGTGAAATGGGGTTCTCGGTGCAAACCGGAACTGGTAAACGTGATGGTGGGCTGCTCTTCGCTCCCCCACCGATGCGGATGGTTGTGACTAATTCCCCAGCTTGGATCGTTGAGCCAGGCTGGCTACCTCGCAAGATATGATCTCGCTGACATGTCGGCACACCGCTATGTGATAGCTTAGCTCTGTGTGCCTTACTGTAATGTGATAGCATGTTTATTGATGCTTATGTGTAAATTGGTGCTCACTAGCTAGTTGTAGCTAACGGTGCAAGATTTCCCTTTTTCGCAGATTAGTAACTGATGGTCTGGCGAGCTTGGGTTACTCGTGGGTAATAGTAGTATGTATAATTCAAGGAACACTAATTGTTATTATATGAATGTGATCCGATGGTCGGTTGTTAGTTGTGGTAACACTTGTTATTTGGAATGTTAACAAGTCAGATAACAATCTGATATTCTTGTAAATGGTGATTAAATCCGCTGCAAGCTTTTGATTAATAAGTTTTAAAAGTTTAAATTGACGCTAATTTTAAGCTCGTGAAACACGGTGTTACATTTAATATGAGATAAAATTTAATAATAAACTTTTATTTAAATTCAAAACTTTTTTTAATTTAAATTCAAAATAATTATCGTGGTTAAGTTTATTTTAATTCTTTTATCTTTTTTAAATATAAAATTACACTATTTTAAATACATTTGCATTGCTATATATTAAAATTTTGTTAATTATTCATTTTTTATTTATTTTTATAAGACTATCTCTTTTCTTATATAACATAAATAAAAGATTAATATTAATAAAAATTATTAGAACATCCACGTCATTTTTACATAATTATTAAATCTGAACAATTTATTTGGCTAAAAATTGAAATCCGATTGTGATTTTTCTTTAGTCAAAATTTATTAGGAAGAATTTTATATATGTCATTCTTAAACATTAAGCTATAGTATTTGTCAATTCTAATTTATAAATATCATCTTTACTATATATAATATTTAAAAATATCATATTTAACCAAATTTTTAGTTTTTTCCCTTTTAAATATTTAATATCATCTTAAATTCTTTTGAATTATATAACCAATACAGCCGTCACATCTGCTCTCCTCTCGTGTCGACGCTTCCACCGCTGGTTTGGGTGTTGACATCTGTCGTCAATTTTTTAATTCTTATTTATTTCACGTTTTATCATTATTTAATATATTTTATTAACATTTAATATCTATAATTTTTCTTAACTAGCCCGTGTATCGCACGGGCATATAACTTGGTTAAATAAATAAACAAATACCCAATTGATTCAATTCACATAAAATTATGTTCCAAATGAACCGCCATTGTTGATACGTCATCGGAAATTAACCTTACTTTCTTGTTGTAGAGGTTCTTCCTCGCCGGAAACTCGTAACAGGAAAGAATAACAAAGCTCATGGCGAAGGGGTCAACAAGCAGGTCAATCACAGCAAAAGGGTTCAAACAACATTTTCCAAGGGTTCAGTGCTGAAACACTTTCAGAAGCATTTAACATAGATATAGAAACCGCGGAAATGCTAGGCGAAAATGATCAAAGGGGACACATTGTAATGGTGCAAAGAGGCCTTCAAATGCTCCGTCCTTCAATGAGGCAAGAACACCAACAACAACAAAGAATCCAAATCCCACGTAATCAAGAAAACGGCATTGAAGAAACCATTTGCTCAATGAAGCTTGTCGAAAACATCAACGATCCTTCGAAAACCGATTTTTACAACCCACAAGCCGAGCGGGGTGTGCTTCACAAGGTAAGAATTAGGAGTGTAAGTGAGTCGAAAAAAGAGTCCGAGCTTGAGCCTCAAAAAGTTTAACTCCTAAGATCGCGAAACTAAAGAGGTTTATATATAAATAAATTTATGTTAAAAAATATTTATATTTCTATATATACTATTTTAATGAAACTTTTTAAGGTAATATTTCAGCTTAAACGAGTCTAACTCAAACGTGCCTAACCTGAGTTTAAAAAAACTTTAGAGAGTTCGGCTAGTTTATATCCCTTCTTAAGTAGTAATCATTGAATCAAGAAACAATAGAAAGAAAGAAATTATGTATTATATATTATAATATTATGATTAACTTGTTTAACTAAAGTAATCTTTTTTGCAGTATGGAATAGTGTCACCACACTGGATAATGAATGCCCACAACATAATCTACGTAACAAACGGTGACAAGAGGTTGCAGATAGTCAACAACATGGGTCAATCAGTGTTCAACGAACAAATTTATCAAGGGCAGCTGGTGGTGGTGCCACAGAATTTCGTGGTGGTGAAACAAGCTGTCGAACAAGGCTGTAGCTGGATATCCTTCAGGACCAATGACAACACGATGATCAGCATGTTGGCTGGAAAGACCTCCGCCATATAACGAATTCATACAGTATGTCAAGGGAAGAGACGCCAGAGGCTTAAGTATAGTAGAGAGGAAGCCATGTTGTTCACTTATGGCGGCAGGACCTCCTCCCGGAGGACCTATGGTGGCGGAATGTAGGTGGCTTAAGGTTGTAGTTGGGTGATCTGAGATCGAGTTTTTTGATCAAGAATAAAGTAGGTTGTTGTAGTTTGTTGATCAGTGTCTGAGTTTTATGTAAGGGCAGGTTGTTTGGTTATGATGTATGTTCCAATAAATAAAAGAACTTGCCACCCTTTGGTGTTTTGTTGTAAGCTTTTGTGGCTATAATAGTATAATTTTAGCATTTATGTGAAAATATTCATGCAAATATGCATCAACCTAACTACAACATAAAGCTTGTGCTGATACATAACAAGACTAGAAACCAAAACGACTACCTGTTCCATCAAGAAAACGATCAATATGCCACCCTTTTGCCTGTAGTTCAGATAGAAATGTAGGCATTACCGCATTCATCTTCTTATAAGCTTCTTCTAACATTTCTACCTCCCTGTAGGCTGCCGAAGAGGCATACGCCGCTACAAGCCACCCTCGTAATGCATCTTTACCGCTAGCATCCTGTTCCAACACCAAGTCTGTCGATTTGTTTCCAATATTTAATATAAATTTCTCTTCTGGAAAGAGTTGTTTAAGTTGTTTTAATTTTGAAGGCTTCATAGCTTTCTGCAAATTTCTCCCCACTTTGACATTTCCAGCTTCTTTAATTACTCTCCCCGGAAACAAAAGATCTTCTCTGTATCTTAGGTCTGCAGGACTTGATACCTTTCCTGTCTAGAGGGATCACTTCCAACTCATTTATGTAAAATAAATGTGTTTCATTTTCTATACAGAAAATGAAGGAAAAATTGCAAGAAAGGATATAGTGCTATAGGCTAAAACATAAATATCATTTGTTTTACCAACCTTTAAGAAATCTTCTACGATCATAGCAGTTCGCTGTGCATTTAACGTGTTGATAGGAGCAGCTCGCATTTCTTCGTATGTACTATACACATGTATAACAGAAAGAAAAGATCCAACGACCATCTGCAACAACAGAATAAAATTAGAATACCAGAATACCATAAGCTGGTGTGAATATACAAAATGTAGATCCGATTTATGGAATTTAATAACATAATTTTCATTTTGTTATAGGATGTACCTTTCCTTGCATTGATGAACAGACCGTAGAAACCAATTGAATCCCGGCACCCAATCCAAGCACATTAAACACAGTTGAAATTGCCTCTCCTTTCGCATATAAATCACTTAGATTTCCCTCTTTAGCAAATGAAGAATAAATCGGCAATCTTGTTGCTCTTGCAGCAACTGTGGCCATTCCCTGTCAATTTACCAAATAGAAATTTGTTTTTAAACAATTATCATGCAAGTTCAACAGGAGAATGATTAACCACCGATTTACCTTGGCAAAATTTCCAAGTCCAGCCATTTCAAGAAACAATTGTGGACATAATGGTGAAAGAACTTCCAGACTAGTGCCCAGATCATATAACACATCAGCTAAAAATGAAAAGTCCCATTCAAAATTAATATTTCAGCAATAACGTAAACTAAAGAATTAGAAGAATAAGTGGCTTATTGGAAACTGGAACGATTTCAAACCAAAAATCCGCCACCGTTTGGGCTCAGAATCCATTCTTGCACCTAAATTGCTACATATTAGCTTTCCAACATGCTGCATACCGTCCTTAAGTATCTGTTTAACACTAGTAGAATCAATTACATGTTTCTGAAGTATTCACATTAGTTAAGAAATTGTTCTCACCCAACTAACAGCAGTTGCTTGTGCTGGGGTAGGTCTCAATCCTGCAGCAAATAACAATGACTGCAAAGAAGTAAGATCAATCAATAAAACCATGTTTGAACTTATAAAGAACCCATGTTTTTCATAGAAATGTAACTAATGATGATTCTAAGTATCAAAAAGACCTGAGTTGATAACACTGATAATGCTGCACTTGAGAAGTGTTGTAAAGCTCGAAATTCTGTGTATTTGAGATATCCTTCATTGACACTGCATAACTTTAGTTTCATTAGAATTCCCATTTTAATTATCAGTCTAATGAGATAAAAATCGATATGAACCTGTATTTAATGAACTCACCTGTATGGATAACCTGATGGGAAAAATGAATTGACAAAAGAATCAGAAATTTTGTGGATAACTGATCTAGAATCATCGAGTACCTTCACCTGATAAAGAAATTACATATTGCTTCAATTAAACAACATTCAAAACAATTTGTGATTTTTAATCCTATCGTTTATATTTAAATTGGGTGACCTATATCATAGCATCCGATGAATTTGCTAAGAATAGGAGATAACAAATGTCCACAAACACTTAATTCTTTCTAGCATTTCGTCGAACATGTAACACATAGGAAAAATACTCACGGTGAGTTGGCCGTCGGGTTGAAAGTGGAAGTGGCGAGAAATGGTGTCGGAGGTCTCAATCCAAGACACAGAAACGGGGACTACTTCTGGCGATAGATTTCTGGCTTCTTTCTTCAACAAATTTATCTTTTCCTGTCGATAAATTACAAACCACCAAAAATTACAAAAAGTGGAGTCACGACAGAATGAAATATAGTTAAACAGAGATACCAGTAAATTCATGGCATGGGAAAGATGCTGTGCCAGCGGGAGCCAACCCGTAAATTAAATTTCGCCACCGGTGAAGTTGGGATTATGATTATGGCAGCAAACTCTGATCTTTTATCCTCTGTCAAAGAAGTGTTATTTTGTCCTCTTAAGTTAATGCAATTTTGTAATATATTGTAATGGTTGCGGGTCAAAATGGGTTCGGGTCAAAAAAGGGTTCGGGCACACAATTAATCACATTATAGAACAAACAGAACGGTGAATCTTCTGGTTTCAGCACCAACAGAATGCATAACCTAAAATGGCTCAACTGGGGTTTCTAATTAACTCCAGAATTGGAGTTCCATACAAGTCATTCACCATGTAAGAAGCCAATTACTTTCATCCCTATTCATTTAGTAATAACAATATATTAGAGATTGTTATGTACCATTGGAGTACCACATGCATTATGGGTTGTACACTAAGGGGTGCAAGTGTGTAATCTGTTGGTTCGTTGGAGTATAGTTAGAAGCAATATAAATAAGAGTAGTACCCTGTTTAGAGCATTCATTGATGATACAGATTGTAAACACTATTCTCTTTCTATTCACCGATTCAATAAAGCATTCCACTTACTGCTTTCAATTCTTCTTCTTGACACGAGAATTCTGAGCATTTCTCTCGGTATTTCAATCCTGAGATCTATTCTTAGGGGGTGTTTGTTTAAGCTTTTATTTTTGGGCTTAAGCTTATGAGTTTACGAGGTTTTGAGAGAAAAAAGTGTTTGGATTAGCTTAAAAGTTATTTGATTTTACTTATTGATGAAAATGACAAAAAAGACATTTATATTATTTGTGTTAAAGAGATAGTTAAAAAAGGATGGAATGATAAATGTGTTAAAATAAGCTCATACTCTAGACAATAAACTAAGTTTAACAAAAGAGACTTATTTTGACAAAAATATCAAAAATAAGCTTAAGTTAATAAGCTTATTCAAACACATAAAGTATAATAAGCCCACAAAATAAGCTAAAAAACCAAAAAGCCCAAAATATAAGCTAAAACAAACACCCCCTTAGTTTGGTTCATAACAGAAGAATCTGTTTGTGATATCTCGAAAACTGATTTCGCACTTGAGTTCTCGATTCATGAAATAATTACTGAAAATTGATTCTCAATTCAGCTTTAATGTTTTCGACTGTTAGTGAGACTCAGATTGTTGTTTATGAGATGGATATGAACAAGAACGTTTACCGAGGGTGCTTAGGACGATTAGGGTTTCGAACGTGGTCACACAATGGCCGGCGAGAGAGGTCCTAGGCAACGAAAACAATGGTTGGTAACTTGATATCTTCGAGCAGTTGTTGGATTTCGATTTGCGATTTGGGGCAGCGGAGATTTCGATATGCGATTTGTTCAATGTTTGCCGTCGTGCCGACGAGAGAAGACAGGGAAACAGTGGATTTCGGTTTGCGACGGGAGCCGCTGTCCGGCGAGTCGGCGACACAGATGGCGAGAGTCGAGAGTCTCCACCCGTTCCGCTGCTTCAAGCCTTACCCGGACGGGTTTTCTTTAAAACCCACCAACACCTATACTTTTTGTATTAAGGCACAAATTGACCCAACGTTCTCATTTCGGATTATCATTGCCTGCACTAACACGGTGTTCTCGAGTTTTTAAATGAAGGGGAAGGGAAGGATGAAAAGGAAACGGAAAGATAAAAAAACTTCCTCTCTTAATCATCCTAAAAGTGGGACGGAAGTTTTTACATATAAAAATGGTAAAAGTGTCCCTCCTAACCATTTCCCTCCCCTCTTTAAAAAAAACTCAAGAACACAGTTTCCCTAATTAAACTTTCTCCTCATTTCCTTCCTCTTCTTAAATTAACTCGAGAACAGGATGTAAATTATTTCTAGGATACACATAATCCTCAAGTAGTTGCGACACGGATTAGGTAACGGGTAAATCGAGTTCAAGTTATAACTGGTTCAGGTTGGAATGAGTTGATATTAAAATGGGTTTGGATTAAAACATTTGGTTTTGTTTTTTCCTAACATAAGTAATCTTTTAACAACATATACGTAATTTTACTATGCTTAAAGCAATTATAACTCATGAAAACAAATTATAACTCATAACACTTCACGTGGGTCATGAAAAGAAAGTGTTGAAATTTTTTGTAGGGGTTTTAAATTCAAAAGCCTATGACTATATGTGTATAAAATTTTTAACTTTTGTATACATCTACTTCGTAAATGGCAGGTCTTATTCATCCCTTACTACATCTTAACAATAAGAACAAGAAAATTTGATTTTTAATGGATTTGATATATCTTAATATAAAATATGTTGCATAGTGGGCAAAGTGATTACTCAAGTTGTGAATCAATAGCAACGAAGGAACAATCCAGAGATCAAAGCGAGCAATCGAAGCTGTAAATCAAGAACAGTGAAGTCGTGTTTTCATATTCTTCTAAATTTAAAATCCCTTCCAAGAAAATGCAAAACTTGACTTAATATGTGGCTTTAATTTCTTTTCTTTTTTTGATGTTTACAAGCCATAAATCAAAGCGAACATAAGTTTTACCTCAAGCTGAAAATCAATGGCAATGGATGAACAACCCAGAATCAAAGTGAATCGCCAGAATTTAACAAAGGAAGTCGAAGAGAAGATGATTTCCCTGCTGTAGTAAGCGTTGCAGAAAAGATGGAAACAAAGGAGGTCATCGTAGTTAATCGTTGTCATCAATCGATTCTAGGATTTTGAGGGTTTGAAAAAGCACCCATTCAGCGAGAAATGACGACCCTATGATCAGTTAGTTTTATTTCTTTGTATATTATTCCACCCAAATACCCAATGAACCCGCTTAGGTTTGTAGTAAAGCCCGATATGACCCAATTTTCTATCATTAAAGCTAAGGATGGCAATTCCTGACCCGAACTTGACACAAAAAAAGTGACACGAACCCGAAATGGGTTATAAACGGGTCGACACGAAGTTGACACGAAAATAAATGGGTCGGGTTAGGGTCAACCTGACAACCCGAAAGTGACCTGTATAAGGTAATATAACTAAAAATTATAAACAAAATTAGGGATAATTTCGTTTATATCCTTACAAACTTAAGTAATTACGTATATATCCTTGTAAACTTTAAAATTACATATATATCCTTGTAAAACTTAAATAATTACGTATATATCCAAATATATTTTTAAAAACTTAAAACCAATATCTTAAATTGATTTTTTATTATTATAAAACTAAAAGATTTATTTATTACCATATTACCCCTTCTAAATCAAAACACA
The DNA here is from genome assembly GCA_947179395.2 of Pulicaria dysenterica. Classification (NCBI taxonomy): domain Eukaryota; kingdom Viridiplantae; phylum Streptophyta; class Magnoliopsida; order Asterales; family Asteraceae; genus Pulicaria; species Pulicaria dysenterica. The sequence continues at coordinate 70,395,576 of OX359288.1, read as the reverse complement.
GATCGAAACGTAGCCTTCGTTACTTCACAGTCCAATGTTACAAGCTCACAATATATCGATTCAAACAGAACTTCAGAATTTACACTGGAGAACAATTAAAATTTTAAATAACTTATCCTTATAGGTTGGATGATGATTTCTGTTCTTCATAGAGAAGTAATTATTAAATACAGAATTCAAATCTCACCAAACAATTCATCAGAACTTCCATGGCTGATCGAGCTTGAGGAAATTAAACCAAATTTAAGATATTAACGGATGCGTTGAATGAAATACCCACAACAGGGACTGCATACGAGGTCTCCTTAACAAGCATCTATTGATATTCTCCAAGCTTTCATGGTGTTCCATTAGATCCAGATTTGATACGCATTCCTCGAATCATGCTCACCATTACAGATCCAGATCTCGTGCCCTGCAACTGCCTCTGGCCTCCCAATGTAACCGTCGGCAGCTTCTTCTTCCGCCGTAGCCGTCAGAATCTACGGTGGCTGTTTTCGCGTCGGAGTGTGGAGGCAGGCTTCATCTCTGAGTGGGAGGTGGTGACGCCGAAGGGTGAGAGCGTTGACTGTAGAGGATGAAATCATATTTATATCCAAATCTAGATACTGTTTGTGTGCATTTATATTGGCAGTTGCACATGCCAGAGTGTTGATAGCAGGGATGAGAGTGTTGATTGTAGAGGATGAAATCATATGATTCTGCACTCACCCCATCGAAGAATATGAAGTGCCAGAAGCTGTTCGCATGTTACCTTTGAATCGAGGAAGAGGAGATCTGGTATATGGATTATGAGATTATAAGAGGGATATTATACGGGTATTTTAGTAATTTTAGTAACAAATCAATTTAAGATAATGATTTTTAGTTTTTAAAAATATAAATTAGAATTAAATTAGGTGTTTGGGTATATACGTAATTACTTAAGTTTTGGAAGGGCATATATGTAGTTTAAAAGTTTACAAGGATATATACGTAATTACTTAAGTTTGTAAGAATATAAACGAAATTGTCCCAAAAAATTAATACTTAAAATTAAAATTTCAAAAAGAGATTGTGATGAGGGAGTGACAACTTAGGCAATAAAATTCGATTAACAAAAATGCAAAATATTTAAAAGCTAAAAACTTAAATAAACAATAAAAGATTTAAACTTAAACAATATTACATCATTATGATATTTGTTATTTGACTATAGTTTTGGACTTTTGGTATTTTGATATTTGTCTGCTTAGTAAGATTTAAAGTTTTAAACCTTAACAATATTATAGTGATGATTTATATCAAGACCTTTTGAAACCCACACAATCCGATATTCCTTCTGAAAATGCAACGGTAGAGAGGAAAAGAAGATTTGCTTTTTGAATTTAAATAATTACCTTTATGTTATTTTAATCCATGCTTTGTTCACTTATTAGTACTTTTGTATGAAAGCTACTAAATTGTATTGGTATTCGATACTTTAATCAATGGTTTATTCACTAGTTAGTAGCGAGAATTGGAAAACAAACAAGGAATTCAAAATTTGTATAACGAAAACCACACTCAAAAACCGAATTTGAAAACTGTAATCGAAAACCATATTAAAAACTGTAATTGGAAACCGTATTAGAAACCCATAATCAAAAACCGTATTCGAAACCCGTAATTGAAAACCATATTCAAAACTCGTAATCGAAAACCAATTGGAAACTGTATTCGAAACCCGTAATCGAAATCCGTAATTGAAACCCGTATTTGAAAACCGTAATCGGAAATTAAAAAAATACTCGTCTAATACATTTGACTGAAATGGATCGACATGAAACAAGACCCGAATCCGACACAGAAAAAGGTGACACGACCTAAAGCTGACACGAAAATAAATGGTTTGCAATTGGGTCGACACGAAAACTGACCTGAACATGAGCGACACGAACCCGATAACACGAACCCGACCCAGATTGACGGCCTTAATTAAAGCCCAAATAGACCCACTTTGTAAAGCCTTGGGTTATTTTTGCTGGTTCATCAATCAAAGTTTATTAAAGAAACTAAAAGGAAAGGAAAAAAAGCACCACGTGTGACATGTGAAACTCGGCCATGGTTTCGACCACATTCCCAAACCCACCACGGTTTGAGCCATCCCCACAAGTCATCCACTCCATATGCTCTTGTTGGTAATATTTTTATTGTTACTAGTGGAAGGGTGGGATGGACGTTGATAATTACCACGTGGTAAAGGAGAGGAGGCATACCATCACAACATGATGATTGTTGAAGGTGTGACATGGTCGAGGTCACGTAGAGGTAATCGGTAGGGATGTGCATAATAATCGGAAAATCAATCCAAAATGGAATTAATCGATGACGCTAACCAATAATAAACTAATATTATTAATACGTTCGATTTTTAATTTCTGAATAGCCAATTAAATATGTTTGATTTTGGTTTCTCCTATAAACCAAACAATTAAAAACCTAACCGAACCATTAATAGTAATCAATGGTTTGTTAAACACCTTTAGCTATTGATAAAAAAGGAGTAAATCTTTGTAGTTTATCGATCAATTTATTATTGTTAGAACCTAGAGAGGGTGAATTAATAGGTTATATGCCCATTTTTTGAAGTTTTTAACAATATTTGCAACTAATTAAAGAGTTTAGAGAAGAAATATATCACCAATGTAAATAGCTACACAATGATTTATAGTGGTTCAAGCAAGGGTTAACAACCTTGCTCTATATCCACTCATTGGCCTCATCCACCTAGAGTTGTTCCATTATCTTCTCTCTTAGAAGGTAGAGATAAACCTTTTACAACTTCTCTTTTTTAGCTTACAAGAATTACACTTCACTCTTGCTAACAAGGCTAAAATAAACATCACTTCACTCTAATTTGAAAGGTTGTAGTTGATCCTCACTTCTCTCTAATTCTATAGGTTAGAGATGATCCTTACACTATTACAAATGTATAGAATGATAATGTAGTGTTTAAGCTTTGAAGGCTTTGAATCTTGTTTGATTCTTGATCTTGAAAAATAGAAGAATTATCAAAGAATACGAGCTCACAAGATTTAGAGTGTATTCTGTGTTTTTCAGATTGTTAGAGGTGAGTAAAACACAAGACTTAAGTTGGTTTAAATAAGGAAAAAAGTGCAAGTTTAAAAAGTGTCCAGACGGTCCACGGTCGATCCACGGTCGACCGTGGCATCGACCGTCGGTCTGCTGAAACTTTTTGAGCCTTGCAAATATAGACATTGGCCTTTTACCAAAACCACACACAACCCATTTTTACCATTAAAATTCACTAAAATGAGCTTAAGAAAAGTTAGGTTGATGTCATACTTCTTATGTTTGAATTTTATCATCAAAATAGAAGTTTGGAAACCAAATGCTTAAAGCATGTTTGAAGTTTACCTATTTGAGAGATTCCTTTTGCTAATTATGGTGTTGTCTTATTTTAATGGTAGATTTTGTTTGGTATTTGCCAAAATAGGAAGTCTTATACTTATTCAACCAAGCTTGTGATTTTTATAAAAAAATTGTCAATTTTTATATAAGTTTTTATAAAAAGTTATTTTATAAAAACTTAATCTTGTTTAATTATTTATTTTGTAAGCTCATATAATTTGAACGTTTGTTTGTAGGTATCTTCAACGTTGTCTTCTACTTGAATGCGAATCTTTAACGATTGAAGCTTGACGATTTGATGAAGATACTATGTAGTTAATAAATACGAATATTTATTTGTTTGAATATATATATATATATATATATATATATATATATATATATATATATATATATATATATATATATATATATATATATATATATATATACGTGTGTGTGTATGTGCACATTGTATATTTTTGTGTCAATAAAAGAGGATATATTTTATAAGTCTATTTTTCCCAATAATTTTCTCCTTATTGTTGAAGACAAAAATTTGCAATTTGTATACAAATTGTATAGATAACTTTAACATGTTAACATGTGCATATATACATACATACATATATATATATATATATATATATATACCTTCTCCCACTTTTTTTGTCTTAACAAAAATAGAGCTCCCCCTTGATATAGACTCCCTCTTGAATCAAGAACTCCCTCTTGAATGTAGAACTCCACTTTTTGAGATGTTTTATCTATATAAGATACATGCAAATACTACCAAGGACTTGCCAAGGAAAGGTGAGATGCAAGAATTCAAAACAAGCAAGCATAACAAGCTAAATTAAAAATAGAGCAATTAATGATATAGGAATGAAAGCGCATAAAAATTGTTCAACCAATACATTATCACCAAGACATCATCACAAGGAGATAAAATGTTCTCCCCCATCCGTGTCGGAGTTGCACTTAAGTGCATTCATGATCGTCCTTTGCATACCCTTGACCCCTTTCACCTATTTCCATAAAGTGTTGTTCTCATTCCGTAACTCATTGATGTTGCGATGCAAGGCCACAATCTTTTCATTCGTAGTGCCCTCAACCATTCCATAATCAGGTGGAACCGCACTGTCCACCTCATCCTCCTCAGCTCCAAAGTGAAAGTGTTCAATTTCTTCTTATGTGTCATGGGAGGAGGAATATTCTCTCTCCTTCCCTTTGTTAGCCTGAGAATCCATCTTGCGTAGTGTCTCAAAATCGATAGGAGCGGAAGTTCCCGGAGTGGGAGCTAGAGAAGGAAGGTCTGAGAGATGTTGGAAAACAAAAGAAAGCAGTCTACCATAAGGAAGATCCCTACGACTAGTTGGGAGGCCAACCATTCTTCTAGCAAGAACGTACATAAGGTTGATCTCTGACCCAGATTTTAGAATGTGAAGCAGGACGACTTGGGTGACTGATCTCAGAATGATGACCGGATTTTGGAAATATGTTGGAATCGATGATCTTATTCCATACGACACAATCATTCAGGAGGTCCTTTCCTAAGAGGTTGGTTTTACTATGCATGATTGGCTTACAAATTGAGCCTATAGCCTCGGAGATGGTGAATGCCGGAGGTAGATTGTTTAGGCTATGAGAGTCGTGATAGAATTTAACACCGTAGGAGGGTATATCAAGCATGGAACCGAGTTGGCTAAGTGTGTAGAAGAATTCTTTGTTGACTATTTTAAAAGAAATGTCATCTTCCTCTTCATTGTAAACGTAGGAAGCATAAAAATCCCTTATATGCCTAGGAAAAAGGACATTAGGAAGTCGTAAGAAAGTAGACCACTTTAAAGGTCAAAAGTCTATTGAGTGTTGAATTGATTCAAATGACTTGTAAAATCTAAACGTCCCTAATTTATGGGACGTTTACTTAGGTTTGCCATAATTTCTCTTGAAGAGGGATTTGGTGGTGTTGCGGGAGGCGGAAGACGTTTGACGAACCCTTTCAAACTATAAACACAAAGATTTGACATTACACACGTGTGATGATAAATAGGAGTGAGACTAGTTTGTATCTTGTTGGGATTTACAGGGTACAACAAGCACAACGGAATAATATTAACTTAAATCCCATCCCAAGATCACAACTGGAGCAGGTGGGGAAACAGAACAAATAATCATAATTATAACAGATAAAAATACATGTAGGTTTATAACAGTATTAAAATAGGATTAGATATTATACCCTAAACTGCTATAGGGGGATACAAAGCTACTGCACCCTTGAACTGACTGCTAGACCGCCAATACAATAATACCCACGTGTGTGTGTGTTAACCGGAAAAAGCCGCCGGCTTTTCCCCTTGCCTTATCGTCGTCGAGAACTAGTCCCGCCGTAATGGGGGCTCGGCTTTTGCGCCGTCGATCACCGGAAAACCGCGGCGGACCGCGGCCGTGGGCTGCCGTCGATCGCCGCAGACCATCGCCAAAGGTGGTGGTGGTGTTGGGGTTTTGGCCGCCGAATAAGAGAGAGAGGGAGAGAGGGTTTGTCCTTTTTGCCTTTTTTGTCTTTTTGCCTTAATTAAGGATTAGGTTTTTGTTTCTAAGGGTTTAATCCCCTTAAATACTTATTTAAGTGGATTAAGGCCCTTGGACCTTAAAGCCCGGTCCGTGATCAACGACTTTGATCAATAGACAAAACAACCCCACTAGTTCGTTTTTTTAATTAATTAACTATTAATTAATATTTTTTCAACCAAACATTATATTTAAATATATAACTTATATTTAATTTCTCCCTTAAATAATAAACGTCCATTTATTATTTTCCCTGCTAATTAATTAACTAATAATTATCATTTTACACACATTGTATTATTTTCTGGATCAACAGTTGGGTGTGCAGCTGTGTGACCCTTTAGTGACTCATAGTGTTCTGGATATGATGAGACGTATACACTATCCTTGCATGCAATCTATCAGACTCCCACTTGTGCACGATAGTTACACTCCTTGTTCATCATGGGCCTAAGGAGGTCCCTAGCCAGACACTTAGTTTAACCACGACTATAAGTTCTCTTATGTCCAGAGATTCTGTAATCGTCTTCTTCTATTACCCGAATTTTCCTTTTGCATCGTGATATTCCATAATGTAGATTTCAGACATTGAGCACGTGATCTATTCTGAAAAATCCAGATTATATTTCTTGACTTCTGATCTCGACCAACTGCAGTTACGGAGTTACCAAATGATGTCCATCATTCTATCCGAGCGCGGCCACACATTTCATTTAGTCTTAACTGTCAAGCGGCCTGGAATATCTCTTCCTTTTAAGAGAAGGTGCAAATTCCATCTTGACTGCTTGCATTTGAGCACACGTCTTCCGCTACACCCAAATACGCCCGTTATAGTTTCCCTGTTATGGCGTAACGTTAGAACGTTTCAAAGTAAAGAAGCCCCCGTGCCCCAAACTAAACATCTCAGGTCTAAGGACAACCAATCAGCTAACTCATGTCAAAGGCTCCATGAAGTTAGTCTGATGCGGATCACCTCCTATATTTGTACCTCTGACAAATATCTATAAACACTTGGTCACAAAACTTGTGTTGTTATTCTCTACACGAATTATCCATCAAGTATTTATAGTAGCGTTAGTATCTCCCTGATTTGGCTCCCACCGCATCAAGTAGCTACGGAGTAATTTTGATATATCAAAACTTGTATATTATGGATAGATAAATATGCTAAAAATGGAGAAATTTAAAATGATTACATTAAAACTTCTATTTTCATCATGCATAAATGTTTAATACATAATCATAAGTCTTAAAATTCAATCCATACATTTTAATTAAATACTGAAAACTAGTGCTAGGTCCCATGTACTGCATTCCAATAGAACTAGCATGTCTCTCATGCTTATCTCTAGCAAGCGCTGAAGTCAACGGATCAACCACGTTGTCATCTGTTGGTATCTTGCATATCCTCACATCTCCCCTTCCGATGATCTCTCGGACGATGTGATACTTTCTAAGTACGTGTCTGGTCCGCTGGTGATCTCTTGGCTATTTTGTTTTCGCTAAATCTCCCATGTTATCACAGAATATATCAATCGGTCTATAGATACTGGCGAAAACTCTTAGATTCAAGATAAAATTCCTCAGCCAAACCGCTTCCTTTGCCGCATCATTTGTCGCAATGTACTCAGCCACTGTAGTTGAATCTTCTATTGTATCTTGCTTCTGGCTTTTCCAAGATACAACTCATCTGTTTAGGGTAACGACAAACCCTGACTGCGACTTAAAGTCGTCTCTGTCTATCTGGAAGCTCGCATCTGTGTAACCAGTTACAATGATTTCATTCGTGCTTCCTCCAAAGACCAAGAACATTTCTTTTGTCTTTCTCGCATACTTGAGAATGTTTTTGACAGCCACCCAATGGACTTCACCTGGATTTTGTTGATATCTACTCGTAAGGTTTATGGAGTAAGCAACATCGGGCTTAGTACATAGCATGACATACATAATCGATCCTACTTCCAAAGCATAAGTAACTGATTTCATACTCTTCTGCTCTTCTGGAGAAGTAGGACATTGAGCCTTGCTCAAAGGTATACCGGATCTCATAAGAATGAATCCTTTCTTGGAATCTTCCATCTTAAAGTGTTTTAACACTATATCAATGTATGTACTTTGACTAAGTCCGATCAACCACCTAGATCTATCTCTATAGATCTTTATACCAAGTATATATGCGGCTTCTCCTAGGTCCTTCATTTGGAAACATTTACCTAACTAGGAAATTACTCCTTGTAATGCTGGTACATTGTTTCCTTTGATCATTATGTCATCCACATACATGACCAGGAAGATTTCTATGCTTCCACTGAACTTTGTGTAAACATAGGACTCGAATTCGCTTTTGGTAAAACCAAACTCTTTGATTCGCTCATCAAAGTGCAAGTTTCAGCTCCTAGATGCTTGCTTTAATCCATAAATATATTCTAGCAATTTGCATACTTTTCCTGGATTCTTGGAATCATCAAAACCGTCCGGTTGTGCCATATACACATCCTCTTTTAGTTTCCCGTTAAGGAAAGCGGTTTTGACATCCATTTTCCATATCTCATAATTGAAGTATGCAGATATTGCCATAAGAATCCTAATAAACTTAAGCATAGCTACTGGCAAGAAGGTTTCATCATAAATCAATGTCATGATTCTGAGTGTAACCTTTCGCAACAAGCCTAGCTTTAAAAGTATGCTCATTTCCTTCCATGTTCGTCTTCTTCTTGAAGACCCACTTGCATCCAACAGCTCTACTGTGTTGTGGCAAGTCTACTAATTCTCAAACTTGGTTGTTATACATGGTTTGCATCTCTGCCTTCACGGAGTCTAGCCATTTTGTCAGACTCAGTGCCAGACATAGCATCCTCGTAGGATGTGGGTTCATAAAGATCCCTTTCTTCTTGAGCAATTAGAAATCCTAGATATCTATTTGGCTCTGTCCGAATCCTACTGGACCTGCGAAGGTCTGGTGTTTCCACTTCCTCCTCAACCACAGACTCAGGTTGGGATTCATTAATTCTCTATTGAATACTGGTTTCACAAATGGTAAAGGCATACTTTCATTTTCTTCAAATTCTTGAAAATCTATTTCTTTTCTAGCAGTTTCTGAACTTAGAAACTTGTCCTCTAGAAAAGTCTCTGACCGAGCAACAATAACTTTATACTAATCGGGATTATAGAAATAGTATCCTAAGGTTTCCTTAGGATAAACCACGAAGATACACTTATCTGATTTGGGTTTGATTTTATCCGAGAATGGTCGTTTAACGAACGCCTCACAACTCCAAATCTTTATGAAAGACAATTTGGGCTTTTTCCCCGTCCATAACTCGAACGGTGTCTTTCTTTTCTCCACAGATTTTGTTAGAACTTAGTTCAACATAAAAGCATCTGTTTCAAGTGCATGTCCCCAGAACGACATTGGTAGACTAGTTCGACTCATCATAGAACGAACCATGTCAAGCAAGGTTCTGTTCCTCCTTTATGATACACCATTCCACTATGGCGTATACGGAGGTGTGAGTTGTGAAACAATCCCACATTCCTTTAGATGATCGTCAAACTCCTGACTCAGATATTCACCACCCCGGTCTGACCGAAGTAGTTTTATCTTCTTGTCAAGCTGGTTTTGTACTTCATTTTGAAACTGTTTGAAGAAATCAAAACTTTCAGACTTGTGTCTCATAAGATACACATAACCATACATACTGAAATCGTCAGTAAAGGTAATGAAGTACCGGTATCCTCCTCTGGCTTCTTGACTGAAAGGACCACACACATCTTTGTGTATTATTACTAGCAGTTCTTATGACCTTTCGTTCAGACTATCAAAAGGTTTATTTGTCATCTTGCCAGACAAACAAGATTCGCAATTGTCAATTGATTCAAGATCAAATGACCCTAGAACCAAAGGTAAGTTTGGTTCAAAGTGTCATTTGACCTTTTACTTGTATGATATATTTCCTTGTCATCTTGTAGATTTATCGTATATAGACCATTTTGTGAACTTGATTTAAAATAAAATAGATCATCTTTAAAGCACAAAATTGTTTTTTCTACCGACTGATAGGTAAAACCACTGTCTATTAATAAATCATACGAGATTACATCTTTGATTAATCTAGGAACAAAAGAACAATTTTCTAGTTTTATGATTAATCCCAAAGGCAGCCTGAGATAATAAGTTCCTACAGCTTCAGCACCAATAATGGAGCCTTCGCCTACCCGCAGTGTCACACCTCGCAAAAGCGGAAACACGAGATATGACAGTTCCATGATTTCAAAGCGTAAAGTAATTGATCACACCCAAAACTACATTAAAATAAAGAGTCACAAAACATATGTTTACAACATTGTCCCAAAATATTATAAATTTAAAAACATTGTTGATTTTAATCAACATAAACCAAGAGGAAAATCCAATGCATGAGATTGACACACGTCACATGAGTAGCAATGTCATACTACTCTGTACCACCTGAAAGCATGAAAAAGATTTGGTCAACTACTAGAGTTGGCGAGATCACAGGTTTTTAATAAATAAAAGAATATTTTAAGATAAAACTTTAATAGTTGTAAACTTGCATCCAATATGAATAATATATCCACCATTGTTTAATATCCAATAACTGGACATGGTATAAGATTATACTAAGATATTTACTACTCGAGCCATTATCCAACCTCAAGACATACTACGCCCAAATTAACTCTAACGCCATACATAAATGACGTTAGTAGTGGTAAAGTACACCTATAGTTCGTCAATCGTAAGTGGGGGATAGTGACCCCAATTAGCGCTATCTACAATTACCATTGGCTCACTAGCGGAGTTAATGGATAATGTCAAAATGGGACTTTATAAATAACAAACTCAAGCATATCAAATCATATAACCATGATGCACAAATTTTCATCAATACTTCAAATATGCAATAGTAAAGTGATAAACTATACCAAAAATAAAACCAAGCTTTCACCCAAAAACTTATTGTAAAATATAGTAAAAAGGGGCTGTGATTACTCACTTGTGAACTAGGACTTGATTGCTCGAATATGATACTTGTGCTACCGTTGCTTCCTACCTAGTACAAGGAATATATTACTATTAGACCTAATATTTAATTATTTAAAAAAATGATAGTTATTGAATATTATAAATAATAAACTTAATCCTTAAAGATCCTTCTTCTCTACATATTAAAAACTTACTGAAATACTAAACTTTTTAAATCAAAATTAAAAACTATAGATCTGTATTCTAGAAATTAAATCAAGGTTAAATATTATTATATAACCTTAGTTAAAGTCTCTAGAATATTCAGTAAAAATATAGAAAATTTTACGTTATATTTAATATTTTTACTAATTTATCTAGATAAAAGGGTCACTGATCACAGTGCTACTGACACATTGGTACTCAAGAGACTGTTTGAGGCTCATACGACATCATTTTTACATGATTCAAAATGTGAAATAACCACAACTCAAAAATGAAACTTTTAAAAAAATTAGACAAATTTTGACCTTAAAATGTCCAGGTTATGTACGTTTAAAGTACACCCTTTAAAATTGTCAGATTTCTAGATCCAACACAAACAACTTATAAATTGCATTTGAAGGACCAAATATTTATAAAAACAAGTGAGACCAGATTCATATGAAAGATAACTCTTCAAACTAACTTTTACAAAAAGAAACAAGTGATTTGGATGCATACAACTCAAGTTATGACGAAATCAAATGAAGATTCACAAAAACAAAAACTTCAAGTTGTTTGATCTTGAGTTCTTAGGTGTTCAAACACCATTTTCTTTTGGTTTTTAGTCATCAACACAATGAAAACTAAATATTCCATATCAAAGAACCTTAAATAAATATAAAATACACAATCATGTGTTCCTTACTTCAATTGGTAGGGTTTCCTTACTTCAATTGGTAGGATATCAACACATGCATGTCTAAATCCATTATTTTCTTGAGTTTTTAGTTGTGTGGATCATAAATTATCACCATTTTATGACATTTAACATGTCATGAGTGTATAATCTACCACCTAGTAACTTCAAAAAGGTATGAAATTAAAAGATGAACACATGTATGTGATCCATACATCAAATGGTAGGAATACTTCACATACATGTAACTAAGACTCCATTTCCTTGAGTTTTTGATGCATGGATCATTGATTACCACTTTGCAAAGATATTTAGAATATCTTAGGTGTGTAATCTACCATTAAAACTCTCATAGATGTTTACAAATCAGAATTTTAAGAAGAAGAAGAAAAAAGTAGAAGAAAATTAAAGAGAATTCAAGAGAAAGATGAAGAATGTAGGATAGATCTTCTTACCAACACTTTAATGTTGATTGATCTTTATTTTGATTTTCAACTCCAAAAATATGAAGGTGTTTATGGCTGGAGTTTTTGGTCAAGAACAAGAAGAGAGAAGAAGAGAGAGTTTGATGGTGATGGAGAAGTGAAGTGGAGTGTGAAAGTGGAGAAAATAAGCCTTAGGAGTGTTTATAATGAGTGGAGGGGTGTGGTATGTGTGTGTGTGTGTCATATGATCAGACCTAAGGGGCTGAAATTAATTAAAATAATATTATATTTTTATATTAATAATGTATACATATGTATAGGTTAATAGTTTATACAAATGTGTACTAAAAAATGCTTGTTTTCTTAAGTTATTTTACCTTTTTGCTAGTCATTTAATAACTTATATATTTTTATATTTTGATATATGTTATGTTTATAATCTAACATAGTTTCATTATTAATTATGTTATTGAACATAATTTACTATGTCCAGAAAGTTTATAAGTCGGTTTTGACGGTTTTGGGCTTTTTAAGGATTTTGAGCACATTACCGGGGGTTTTACGAGGACTAGGACTTTTATTCATTAAATTAAGCCACAAATCACATTTCTAACTTATCAAACCTATATTAGGGTTTTCTTATGGCTAACCTTGAGTATTTTGATGACGGTTGTCACAGTCTTCTCTCGTTAAAGAAATTTCATCCCGAAATTTAATTATTGCCGTCTTTGTTGGTTTTGTCAGCAATGAGGTGAGAATACTTGCATCTCATGTAGTCCTCACGTTCCCACGTATAGTCCGGTCCATGTTTTGAATTCCATCTAATCTTCAGGATTAGAATCTTTCTCCGCCTGAGTTGTTTAACCTCTCGGCCTACAATCTCGACTGGTTCTTCCATGAAGTGCAATTTTTCATTGACTTGAACTTCCTCTAAGGGTACAATCAAGGATTCATCTGACAGACACTTCTTGAGATTAGATACATGAAAAGTATCATGAATGGCACTCAGTTCTTGTGGCAATTTAAGTTTATAGGCTACTGGACCAATTTTCTCAATAATCTCAAACGGTACAACGTATCGAGGGCTCAACTTTCCCTTCCTCCCAAATTGAATAATGCCCTTCCATGGGGATACTTTCAAGAGTACCTTGTCCCTGATTTGAAATTCTAAAGACTTTCTCCTATTATCCGCGTAACTTTTCTGACGATCCCTAGATGATTTAAGCCTATCTTTGATGATTGAGATCTTATCGGTAGTTTCTTGGATAATATTTGGCTTGATCAATTGTCGATCACCAACTTCAACCCAACTTAGTGGAGATCTGCACTTGCGTCCATATAGGGCTTCATATGGAGCGCATTGAATGCTAGTGTGATAATTATTATTGTATGAGAACTCAACCAATGGTGGATGAGTATCCCAATTTCCACCAAAATCAATCACACATGCACATAGCATATCCTCTAGGGTTTGTATAGTTCTTTCTGATTGTCCATAAGTTCGCGGATGGTATGCAGTACTCAGGTCTATCCGCGTGCCCAACGCTTTTTGTAATGATTGCCAAAACCGAGATGTAAAACGGCTGTCTCTATCTGAAATGATAGAAATAGGCACACCGTGTCATGTCACAATCTCATCGATGTATATCCGGGCAAGCTTTTCCATCTTATCATTCTCTCGGATGGGAAGAAAATGTTCCGACTTTGTTAACCGGTCTATAATGACCCAAATAGCATCATGCCCTCTCGCTGTTTTAGGCAACTTGGTTACGAAATCCATGGTTATTTGATCCCATTTCCATTGTGGAATTTTGGGTTGTTGTAATAATCCAGATGGCTTCTGGTGTTCTGCTTTTACCTTTGCACATGTTAAACATCTCCCTACATACAGGGCGATGTCTCTCTTCATACCTGGCCACCAATAGTATTCTTTGAGATACTTGTACATCTTATCCGCACCTGGATGAATTGAGTACCTAGACTAGTGAGCTTCATCTAGAATCGTTATTCGAAGGTTGTTAGCCTTGGATATCTAAACCTTGTCCTCGAAGTAGCGTACTTCATCCGCTTTAATCTCGAATCGGTGCTCCAATTGGTGAAGGGTTTCATCTTTCAAATTTTCTGGTTTCAATGCCACGTTTTGAGCTTCAAGAATTCTCCGTTTTAAACTTGTCTAAACAATTGCTCCCATAGCTCGTACCCTTGACAGTTTTATTCTTTCCTTCCTACTTAGCGCGTCAGCTACCACATTGGCCTTGCATGGGTGATATTTGATTTCACAATCATAATCGTTAAGAATCTCAACCCATCTTCTTTGCCTCATGTTGAGCATTTTCTGGTCAAAAATATGTCGAAGGCTTTTGTGATCAGTGTAGATAGTACACTTGGTGCCGTAGAAGTAGTGTCTCCAAATTTTGAGAGCAAACACTACGCTCCTAACTCCAAATCATGAGTGGTATAGTTCTTCTCATGCACTTTTAATTGCCTTAAAGCATATGTGATAACTTTATCTTTTTGCATTAATACACATCCTAATCCCTGATGTGATGCATCACAGTAAACGACAAAGTTATCCGTGCCTTCTGGTAATGCTAAGACTGGTGCATTACATAGTCTCAGCTTGAGGGTTTGAAATGCCTCTTCTTGTTTCTTTCCCCAGATGAATTTCTTATCTTTCTGGGTTAGTGCAGTTAGTGGTTGCGCAATCTTCGACAAGTTTGCAATGAATCGCCTGTAGCAACCTACCAATCCAAGAAATTGACGAATTTCGGTTGGCCTCTTTGGGGCTTCCCACTTCTTGATAGCTTCAACCTTTGTTGGATCTACGTAAATTCCTTCCTTGTTAACCACATGGCCTAGAAAGTGTACTTCACGAATCCAGAACTCGTACTTAGAGAATTTAGCGTACAACTTCTGATCCTTAAGTAGTGCTAGCATTAACTTCAAATGTTGCTCATGATCCTCTTTGCTTCACGAATAAATGAGTATATCGTCAATGAACACGATAACAAATTTATCCAAATATGGTCTACAAACTCTATTCATTAAGTTCATAAATATGGTTGGAGCATTGGTTAGACCAAATGGCATCACTAAGAACTCATAATGTCCATAACGAGTCCTAAATGTTGTTTTAGGAACGTCCTCTTCGCATACACGCAGTTGTAAGTAGCTCCTTAAAGTTGACCAAACAAGTCATCAATTCGAGGTAAAGGATATCGATTCTTAATGGTCAATTTGTTGAGCTCCCGGTAATCGATGCATATTCCTAGCGATCCATCTTTCTTTTTAACAAATAGAACTGGGGCTCCCCAAGATGACGAACTTGGTCGAATGAATCCATTATCAAGTAATTCTTGGAGTTGAGCAGACAACTCTTGCATTTCTGATGGAGCTAATCGATAGGGTGCTTTTGCCACGGGCGCTGCTCCAGGTATTAAGTCGATGTGAAACTCAACTTGTCGGTTTGGGGGTAACCCTGGTAAATCCTTTGGGAATACCTCGGGATAATCTCATACCACAGGAATATCTTGGATGCGCTTCTCCTGTCACACCCCGCTAAAGCGGAAACACGAGGTGTTACAGCAAAAGGTCTCATAGCACAAGGTAATAGAAAATTTCCAACCATAACAGATAATTTAAATTTAAATCAAGTTACAATCATCCAATTACAAAACAGAAATTAAATATTGTTTTTGACAAATAATTAAAAACGGTTGATTGGAAATTCGTTTCATGATGTCCACACATGACATGCTCTTATGTGCTCTAAGACCTACCGAGAGTTACCTGAAAGGCATGAACAAAAGAAAGGTCAACTACGAGAGTTGGTGAGGACACAAGTTTTATATGCACAAAATAAAGTTTTAATGCAACAATAGTAAAATATAGAGTTGGGGCTTTGGGCCCAACTATTTAGTAAGGATGGAAGCTTTAGTCCAACCGAAATTTAAGTTTATTGCCCAAGTTTGATACGCATGGTTTTTGAGTATACAATGATGTTTTACTAAGCTTGAGCCATTTCCAATCCTATCGACATATATATTTTTCTTTTTCTTTTTATTACCCCCAACGCATATGTTAAATGACGTTGGTAGATGGCAAAGTACACCTATAGTTCGTCAACCATAAGTGGGGGATGTCGACCCCAAATAGCGCTACCTACAAGTACCATAGGCCCCTTTAGTGAGGTTAATGGATAATGTCTAGTCGAGAGACTTTTATCAAGTACATCAAGTATAATTTACCATAGTGCGTAGTTTAAATATTTAAAAAGGCAATAAGACAATAGAACAATTATATTCATGCTTTCACCCCAAATATTTAAGTATCTCTTATACATATAATAGGTAGATACTTGCATGCAAGATTATACATTGTAAGTCTTTGTACATTTGCAATCCTTGATTATTACCCACCTTTTTCACCAATCTTTTTCAATAAGAAGAATGAAGTTAACCACATGCATGTTTCTTGCCTTACAACATTTGGTAGGATTAAATCTATACATCAAATGGTAGTACAAAGTCCTTTAATCGGATGTTACATGCATGTGTTTATAAGATCTAACCACATGCATTCTTCTTGCCTTACAACATTTGGTAGGATTAAATCCATACATCAAATGGTAGTACAAAGTCCTTTAATCGGATGTTACATGCATGTGTTTATAAGATCTAACCACATGCATTCTTCTTGCCTTACAACATTTGGTAGGATTAAATCCATACATCAAATGGTAGTACAAAGTCCTTTAATCGGATGTTACATGCATGTGTTTATATGTTGATCTTCTTGTAATCAAGAAGAGGATAAGAGAAAAAGATGATGAATATGGTGGATTTTGCAAGAGATAACAAATATACAAGAATTAGTATTAAGGGTTGGTGATTATACCTTCAAGATAGCTCTCCTACTTGAAGAAAAGAAATGGCTTCTACTAGATCTTCTTGAGTTGTCTTTGAAGATAAGTTTAGAGAGAAAAGAGATAGAATGGAGAGGGGTGCAAATTGTGAATGAGGTTGATGTGGTATTTATAGGCAAAAGAGAGAATTGGGGGGGGGGGGGGGGGTGTACGGCTCAAGGGTGGGGGGGGGGGGGGGGTAGTGAGGTGGCGAGGGTAATGATTTGGTGGTGGTGTGTAAGAATGGTAAAAAGATGATGGAAGTTGACTTTGGGTATTTTATTAATATTATAAATATTATTATTATTATTATTATTATTATTATTAATATTATTATTATTATTATTATTATTTATATAATGTAAGATAAACATTTTTACTATGTTTATTATTACATTACATTTTTTTTATAATGTACATAAAAATGTATTTGCTACTTATTTAAATTTTTACATATGTATATATATATATATATATATATATATATATATATATATATATATATATATGGACATTTATTCGCGTAATAGGATTTCTAGGTGAGACATCGGAATTTTTGCAAGAACTAGGACTTTTATTTATTTACTTAAGCCACAAAAGAGGTGCTTCTAACTTATCGTAATCTTATTGAATTAAAATCTAAAGTATATAGGACAAACCTTTTATGATTTGGTAACAGTTGTCACATTCTCCCCTAGTTAAAGAAATTTCGTCCCGAAATTTACTTGGTGCTACTGTCATTAAAGAGGTGGGGATACTTATGTCTCATGTAATCCTCACGTTCCCAAGTATATTCGGGTCCGTGTCTCGAATTCCACCGGACCTTTAATATGGGGATCTTGCTTCGTCTGAGCTGTTTGACTTTTCGGTCTAAGATCTCTATTGGTTCCTCCGTGAAGTGCAATTGCTCAGTTACTTGAACTTCTTCTAATGGTACAACTGATGAGTTATCGGACAGGCATTTCTTGAGGTTTGATACGTGGAAGGTATTATGAATAGCGCTCAACTCTGATAGTAGATTGAGTTTATATGTTAAAGGACCAACCTTCTCAATAATTTCAAATGGTCCAATATATCGAGAACTCAATTTTCCTTTCTTCCCAAAGCGAATAATGCCTTTCCATGGGGATACTTTCAAAAGTACTTTGTCCCCAACTTGAAACTCTAAGGGTTTTCTCCTATTATCGGCATAACTCTTCTGGCGATCTCTTGCCGTTTTGAGTTTTTCTTTGATGATGGAGATCTTATCGGTGGTTTCCTGAATAATATCGGGTTTGATTAGTTTTCGATCACCAACTTCTACCCAGCTCAAAGGGGATCGGCATTTACACCCATACAGTGCTTCATACGGGGCACACTGTATGCTGGTGTGATAGCTGTTATTGTATGAGAACTCCACCAAGGGTAGGTGAGTATCCCAACTTCCTCCGAAGTCTATCACACAAGCACGTAGCATGTCCTCTAAAGTTTGTATGGTTCTTTCTGTTTGTCCGTCGGTTTGTGGGTGGTAAGCTGTACTTAAGTCGATTCGAGTACCTAATGCTTTTTGAAATGATTGCCAGAATCGTGAGGTAAACCGACTGTCCCTATCTGAAATAATCGAAATCGGCACACCATGACGTGCCACAATCTCATTGACGTATATCTGAGCAAGCTTTTCCATCTTGTAATCTTCCCGGATTGGGAGAAAATGGGCAGACTTAGTAAGTCTATCTACTATGACCCATATGGCATCGTGGGCTCTTGCCGTTCTTGGCAGCTTGGTGATAAAATCCATTGTGATTTGTTCCCATTTCCATTGGGGGATTTCGGGTTGTTGCAGTAACCCAGATGGTTTTTGGTGTTCTGCCTTTACTCTTGCACAGGTTAAACACTTTCCTACGTACAAGGCAATGTCCTTTTTCTTACCCGGCCACCAATAGTACTCCTTAAGATCCTTGTACATCTTGTCAGCTCCGGGGTGGATGGAGTATTTTGTCTGATGTGCTTCATCCAGAATAGTCAGCCTTGTGTTGTTGTATTTAGGGATCCATACTCTGTTCTCGAAATAGCGCACTCCATCAGTCTTAGTTACGAATCTAGATTCTAAGTGGTATAAGGCTTCATCCTTTAGATTCTCTTCTTGTAACGCCTTTTCTTTAAACTGGTTTGGACTAATGCTCCCATAACTCTAGCCCTAGAAGGCTTCGCTCTTTCCTTCCTGCTTAACGTATCTGCTACCACATTTGCTTTGCCAGGGTGGTATTTGATTTCGCAATCATAATCATTGAGTAGCTCAACCCATCTCCTTTGCCTCATATTGAGCATTTTCTGATCTAGAATATGTTGAAGACTTTTGTGGTTAGTGTATATGGTACACTTAGTGCCATATAAGTAGTGTCTCCAAATCTTAAGAGCAAACACCACTGCTCCAAGTTCCAATTCATGGGTGGTGTAGTTCTTCTCGTGAACCTTTAGTTGTCTTGACGCATAAGTGATGACCTTATCTTTCTGCATCAATACACACCCAAGTCCTTGATGTGAAGCATCGCAGTAAACCACGAAGTTATCTGTTCCTTCAGGTAGAGTTAACATTACACAATTGTGCTTGAGAGTTTGAAATGCTTCTTCCTGTTTCTCTCCCCAGATAAATTTCTTATCTTTCTGGGTTAGTGTGGTTAGCGGTTGTGCAATCTTTGAAAAGTTTGCTATGAATCGCCTGTAGTAACCTGCCAACCCAAGAAATTGGCGAACTTCGGTTGGTGTTTTTGGCGCTTCCCATTGCTTAATTCCCTAAATCTTTGCCGGATCTACTTGAATCCCATTCTTATTAACCACATGACCAAGAAAGTGTACTTCGCGAATCCAGAATTCGCACTTAGAGAATTTTGCGTACAACTTTTGGTCCTTAAGTAGTGTTAACACCAACTTCAGGTGCTGTTCATGATCTTCCTTGCTTTGTGAATAGATGAGTATGTCGTCGATGAATACGATAACAAATTTATCCAAATATGGTCTACAGACCCTATTCATGAAATCCATGAAGATAGCTGGAGCATTTGTCAACCCAAAAGGCATAACTAAGAACTCGTAGTGTCCGTAACGAGTCCTAAATGATGCTTTAGGAATATCCGCCTCACATACTCGCAACTGATGATATCTTGATCGAAGATCGATCTTTGAAAAATACGTAGCTCCCTGAAGTTGGTCAAATAGATCATCAATCCTGGGAAGTGGATATCGATTTTTGATCGTCAACTTATTAAGTTCTCTATAATCTATGCACATCCGTAATGACCCGTCCTTTTTAACGAAAAAGACTGGAGCTCCCCAAGGGGATGAGCTCGGTCGGATGAGCCCTTTGTCAAGCAATTCTTGGAGTTGTGCTGACAATTCCTGCATTTCTGATGGTGCTAAACGATAAGGTGTCTTAGCCACTGGCGCTCCTCCAGGAACTAAGTCGATATGAAATTCACCTAGACGGTTCGGAGGTAACCCTGGTAATTCCTCGGGGAAAACCTCTGGGTAATCTCGAACTACGGGGATTTCCTGAATGCGCTGCTCGTTTGTACCATTAATAGTGACGTGAGCTAAGAATGCCTCATTTCCCTTTCTCAAGTATTTCTGCATCTTCATGCAGGATACTATTTTCAAATTTCTTCCCGACTTCTGTCCGTAAACGACGAGCTTTTCGCCTCTAGGCATATGGATACATATGATTTTCTCGAAGCAACATATCTCCGCTCGGTATCTAGTAAGTCAATCCATGCCGATAATTACATCGAAGCTTCCTAACTTAATTGGGATTAAGTCTATACTAAATATCTTGCCAGCTAAGTTCAATGTAAAACCAATTATTATATCCTTAACCCTAGCTTCCTGACCATTAGCAAACTCTATGGTATAGGCATCTTTCATCTTTTCAGTTTTCAAGTTAAGCGTTGTCCTAAACTCCAACCACACAAAACTCCTATCCGCTCCCGAATCAAATAATACTGATGCATAATTATCATTTAGAAGGAAAGTACCTGCGACAACATCCGCATTCTGCCTGGCTTCATTCATTCCAATCTCAAACACTCGTCCTCGAGCTTGGCCTCCTCGACCCTGCTGGTTCACTTGGCGGTTCTCGTTAGCATCCTGCTCCTGATTGGGACGGGGGTATACACGTGGATGATGCTCCAAACTTCCACAGTTGTTGCATGGTCGTGCCTTACAATCATTGGCATAATGACCTCCTCTTTTGCACTTAAGACAAATGATGCACTTCCCCTCGTGAAGCTTACCACACCTGTTACACCTAGGATAGGTTCTTCTTCCTCCCGTTGTCTGTGCCTGAACTCCATAGTTCCTGCCAACCTTTTGGTTCCTTCCAAACTTCTCCTCCACGTGCTTCCTCGAAGGTTCCTCCATCTTCCTTTTTCCCTTACTCTTGTCACTGGCAAACATTCCAGATCGTATGGCATTGTTGGTAAGGCTGGTGGCCAAATTCATTGCGTTCTGGAGTGTTGTAGGATTTGTCGAGGTGACATTTGCTCGTATCTCAGGAGCTAGACCCCAGATATACCTATCTATGCGGTTTTCTTCAGGGGTTACTAAGTGTGGAACTAGTTTAGACAGCTCATGAAAGCGGGTAGTGTAAGTGCTGATGTCACTTCCCACCATTTCATGGTTCCACAACTCAGCTTCTAGCTTCTGTGTTTCACTCTTGGAGCAGAATTCTTCTCTCAGCAATTTTACAAATTCTGCCCAGGTAAGTTGATGAGTTGCTTCCCTTCCTCGGGTCTGTACTTGGATGTTCCACCATGTCAAGGCTCGACCTTGTAGCAAGCAAGCAGCGAATTCCACCTTATTGGCTTCCGTGCACTTGCTGATACTAAGAACCGATTCTATACTGTCAATCCAGTTCAGCAATCCTACGGCTCCCACAGTGCCATAAAACTCCTTAGGGTTACAGCCCCTAAAGGTTTTGTAATTGCAGTCTCTGTTTGCCGCATTCACATTTTGTCCAGCTTGTAAGCCTGCTGCCACTTGGCTAACGATGTTGGGCAGTGTAGCTAACACTCGATACAACACCATTTGCTTGATGTCATCTTCTCTTCTTGGAGGCATGGTTCTAAGATGTGAAGATAATATGATCTTTGTCAAGTTTATTTCTTAATGAAGCTAAGTATGATCATGCAATATTTTTCAGGCACTAAATAATACTATCAGGACAGGAAATCTTCTTAAATTATGATCATTACCATTGATAAGTTTTTGGGTATACATATCGATTACAAAATTTCCCAAAATATGGCAATACATAGATTGTTTCGATTGGGTTTACATACTATTATCAAAATTTCCCAATCACACATAACGATATAAGTCCTAATTAGTAGTTCCTAGATAAATAGTAGAATACTTAGGGATCAGGGAATGGTCCTTTCAGAGGTTCCTCCCTAACATCACTCCTATCATGACTCCGACCGCCAAGGTTAGCACTGCCACGGCCTTCACACGTTCATAGACCCTTCGCATACCCTCCTGTGCATTAGCTTCCACTCTTGATATGTGCTGGTACTGGGCCTCCGCCATTTCCGTAAGAGCACCAATTGAGTGGCGTTGGCAATCCAACCACCCATCTAGGTAATCAAACTGAGAGGTAAGCCGCCTCAGGTGTCGGGATTGTGCTTCCATCATTCCGGGTGTTATGGTAGGTATACCTGGTAATATCGGGGTGCCCGCTACCACTCTCCTGACGGTGGATGAGTCGCCGGTAGCCGATATTGCCTGTGGGGGTGCGATGCGCAGGGGTAAACCAGTCGTCTTCCGAGTAGTAAGTCTGGTGCGTGGTAGTGGTTGCTTATTTTTTTAGCTCTAAAAAGCCAGGTGGTAGTGAACAGGGATTGGGTAAACTCTGTCCGCTGGACATCTCTGGTTCCTCCTCAGATGTTGGATGCTTCTCACCATCCCTTGTTGTATTCTGAGTGTGTTCGGTGGGTTCCGACTCGCTGTCATACTCTGGTCCAGGGGTGTACTCGGTCGACATACTGATCTGCGATAATGATCTACTTAGTTACTAGTGTTCTATTGTGAGTGTCTAAGGGAGGTTATGCAATAGTATACACACACACACAATCATGCTTAATGAAAGAAAATTTTTATACAAGCATAGCCCTATTACAACTAACTTAAGTATTCCATCGCCCTTACTTGAATTAAACATAGGTGATCAAGCTTTGTTTAATTAAAGGAATATAATGGAAAACTCATCTTAGTCACATTAGTAAAATGCTTCAAGTTTAAAATTTTATTTTAGAAAAATTTTATCTTTTGAAAACCTTGGGTTATAGTTTGAGTTTTCCCTCCATAAGGAAAACTACATTCTCTAAAACCTTCGGCTCTAATACCAATTCTGTCACACCCCGCTAAAGCAGAAACACGAGGTGTTACAGCAAAAGGTCTCATAGCACAAGGTAATAGAAAATTTCCAACCATAACAGATAATTTAAATTTAAATCAAGTTACAATCATCCAATTTCAAAACAGAAATTAAATATTGTTTTTGACAAGTAATTAAAAACGGTTGATTGGAAATTCGTTTCATGATGTCCACACATGACATGCTCTTATATGCTCTAAGACCTACCGAGGGTTACCTGAAAGGCATGAACAAAAGAAAGGTCAACTACGAGAGTTGGTGAGGACACAAGTTTTATATGCACAAAATAAAGTTTTAATGCAACAATAGTAAAATATAGAGTTGGGGCTTTGGGCCCAACTATTTAGTAAGGATGGAAGCTTTAGTCCAACCGAAATTTAAGTTTATTGCCCAAGTTTGATACGCATGGTTTTTGAGTATACAATGATGTTTTACTAAGCTTGAGCCATTTCCAATCCTATCGACATATATATTTTTCTTTTTTTTTTACCCCAACGCATAGGTTAAATGACGTTGGTAGATGGCAAAGTACACCTATAGTTCGTCAAACATAAGTGGGGGATGTCGACCCCAAATAGCGCTACCTGCAAGTATCATAGGCCCCTTTAGTGAGGTTAATGGATAATGTCTAGTCGAGAGACTTTTATCAAGTACATCAAGTATAATTTACCATAGTGCGTAGTTTAAATATTTAAAAAGGCAATAAGACAATAGAACAATTATATTCATGCTTTCACCCCTAAATATTTGAGTAAACATATGTAAAACGGGGTTGTGAACACTCACCTTGTGTTGTAGCTTGCAAATAGTTGCTAGTCCTATTAGTTCCTTAACTTGCCAACGCACACTTTCCTATTACGTTTAATGTCCACCGTAAGGTCTTTTTAGAATGTGTCCTTATTACAACCAAATATATTTATTATTATTAATTTATTTTCTTACTATTTCTATTTTTATCTTATACATATAGGTAACGTGTTTATATAGTTGTCTTAAACGAGTAACACACACACATGCATATATACATATATTTATATATATATATATATATATATATATACATATTTATTTTATTTCAAAGTATAAGTATATGTTCATGCAACATGCTTAAATATATATATATATATTTTTTAAAGAAAAATATAGACACACGACCTTATTATATTTATTTATGACTAACTTTGATGATGCATGAATGCCTTATAAAGTTATTTTCTTTTATAAGAATACATATATATATATATATATATATATATATATATATATATATATATATATATATATATATAATATGGGTATATCTCTAGTTTTTTTTTTAAAACTTATACACACACACATATATATATATATATATATATATATATATATAATCGTATATGCATATATATAATATATATATATACATGGTTTTTGAATTTATTAAGTATCTCTTATACATATAATAGGTAGATACTTGCATGCAAGATTATACATTGTAAGTCTTTGTACATTTGCAATCCTTGATTATTACCCACCTTTTTCACCGATCATTTTCAATAAGAAGAATGAAGTTAACCACATGCATGTTTCTTGCCTTACAACATTTGGTAGGATTAAATCCATACATCAAATGGTAGTACAAAGTCCTTTAATCGGATGTTACATGCATGTGTTTATAAGATCTAACCACATGCATGCTTCTTGCCTTACAACATTTGGTAGGATTAAATCCATACATCAAATGGTAGTACAAAGTCCTTTAATCGGATGTTACATGCATGTGTTTATATGTAGATCTTCTTGTAATCAAGAAGAGGATAAGAGAAAAAGATGAAGAATATGGTGGATTTTGCAAGAGATAACAAATATACAAGAATTAGTATTAAGGGTTGGTGATTATACCTTCAAGATAGCTCTCCTACTTGAAGAAAAGAAATGGCTTCTACTAGATCTTCTTGAGTTGTCTTTGAAGATAAGTTTAGAGAGAAAAGAGATAGAATGGAGAGGGGTGCAAATTGTGAATGAGGTTGATGTGGTATTTATAGGCAAAAGAGAGAATTGGGGGGGGGGGGGGGGGGTGTACGGCTCAAGGGTGGGGGGGGGGGGGGGGGTAGTGAGGTGGCGAGGGTAATGATTTGGTGGTGGTGTGTAAGAATGGTAAAAAGATGATGGAAGTTGACTTTGGGTATTTTATTAATATTATAAATATTATTATTATTATTATTATTATTATTATTACTATTATTATTATTGTTATTATTATTTATATAATGTAAGATAAACATTTTTACTATGTTTATTATTACATTACATTTTTTTTATAATGTACATAAAAATGTACTTGCTACTTATTTAAATTTTTACATATGTATATATATATTTATATATATATATATATATATATATATATATATATATATATATATATATATATATATGGACATTTATTCGCATAATAGGATTTCTAGGTGAGACATCGGAATTTTTGCAAGAACTAGGACTTTTATTTATTTACTTAAGCCACAAAAGGGGTGCTTCTAACTTATCGTAATCTTATTGAATTCAAATCTAAAGTATATTGGACAAACCTTTTATGATTTGGTGACGGTTGTCACATCTCCTTTGTTTCTTTATTAATTACGTGTGCCAAAAACGCAACACTTCCTTTCTTCAAGTATTTTCACATTTTCATGCAGGATACTATTTTAAGATTCCTTCCGTGCTTTTCTCCGTATACGGTAAGCGTCTCACCATTACGCATTGGGATTCGTAATATCTTTTCGAAGCAACATATCTCTGCTCGATATTTAGTGAGCCAATCCATACCGATGACTATATCAAAACTTCCCAATTCAATTGGAATTAGGTCTACGGTAAATGTCTTATTAGCTAAGTTCAAAGTACAATTACGAATAATATCTTTAACCCTAGCTTATTGACCATTTGCAAATTCAATGGTATAAGGCTCTTTCATCTTCTTAGTTTTTAGGGACAATTTCGTTTATATCCTTACAAACTTAAGTAATTACGTATATATTCTTGTAAACTTTTAAACTACATATATGCCCTTCCAAAACTTAAGTAATTACGTATATACCCAAACACCTAATTTAATTCTAATTTATATTTTTAAAAACTAAAAATCATTATCTTAAATTGATTTGTTACTAAAATTACTAAAATACCCGTATAATATCCCTCTTATAATCTCATAATCCATATACCAGATCTCCTCTTCCTCGATTCAAAGGTAACATGCGAACAGCTTCTGGCACTTCATATTCTTCGATGGGGTGAGTGCAGAATCATATGATTTCATCCTCTACAATCAACACTCTCATCCCTGCTATCAACACTCTGGCATGTGCAACTGCCAATATAAATGCACACAAACAGTATCTAGATTTGGATATAAATATGATTTCATCCTCTACAGTCAACGCTCTCACCCTTCGGCGTCACCACCTCCCACTCAGAGATGAAGCCTGCCTCCACACTCCGACGCGAAAACAGCCACCGTAGATTCTGACGGCTACGGCGGAAGAAGAAGCTGCCGACGGTTACATTGGGAGGCCAGAGGCAGTTGCAGGGCACGAGATCTGGATCTGTAATGGTGAGCATGATTCGAGGAATGCGTATCAAATCTGGATCTAATGGAACACCATGAAAGCTTGGAGAATATCAATAGATGCTTGTTAAGGAGACCTCGTATGCAGTCCCTGTTGTGGGTATTTCATTCAACGCATCCGTTAATATCTTAAATTTGGTTTAATTTCCTCAAGCTCGATCAGCCATGGAAGTTCTGATGAATTGTTTGGTGAGATTTGAATTCTGTATTTAATAATTACTTCTCTATGAAGAACAGAAATCATCATCCAACCTATAAGGATAAGTTATTTAAAATTTTAATTGTTCTCCAGTGTAAATTCTGAAGTTCTGTTTGAATCGATATATTGTGAGCTTGTAACATTGGACTGTGAAGTAACGAAGGCTACGTTTCGATCTGTGTTTTGATTTAGAAGGGGTAATATGGTAATAAATAAATCTTTTAGTTTTATAATAATAAAAAATCAATTTAAGATATTGGTTTTAAGTTTTTAAAAATATATTTGGATATATACGTAATTATTTAAGTTTTACAAGGATATATATGTAATTTTAAAGTTTACAAGTATATATACGTAATTACTTAAGTTTGTAAAGATATAAACGAAATTATCCCTAGTTTTTAAATTATGCTTTGACGTAAATTCTAGTGATGTATCAAATAATACTGATGCATGATAACCATTTAGAGGAAACGTACCTGTGACCACATCAGGGTTTTTTCTGGCCTCATTTGCTCCAATCTCAAATACTCGGCCTCGAGCTTGGCCTCCTTTATTTGGTGGATTTGCTTGACGATTTTGGGTAGCATCGAGCCTTTAAGTCGGTTGCGAGCAGGTGGTAGCATGATGCTCTAGACTCCCACACTTGTTACAAGGCTTCACTCTGCAAGTCTTGATGACATGACCTGGCCTCTTACACCGATGGAAAATGATACACTTACCTTCATGATATTTGTGACAATTGTCACATTTATGGTAGGGCTTCCATCCTTTGTCTGTTGTCTGTGCTTGAACCCTAAAATTTCTTGCTTTCTTCTGATTCTTGTTGGTTTCTCCTCTAACTGTCCTCCTGACACTTCTTCTACTTTCCTCTTACCCTTACCTTTGTCGCTCGCAAATATTCCTGAGCGAATAGCATTGTTGGTAAGACTATTAACCTGATTTACAGCACTTTGTAGAGTGGTCGGGTTTGCAGAAGTGACATTTGCCCGCATTTCAGGAGCTAAGCCCCAAATATACCTATCAATGCGGTTTTCTTCCGGCATCACTAAATGTGGTACCAACTTGGCCAACTCGTGAAAGCGGGTGGTATATGAGTTAATGTCACTTCCCACCATCTCATGGTTCCAAAATTCGGCTTCTAATTTCTGAATTTCACTTTTTGAACAAAACTCGTCCCTCAGCAGCTTGATAAATTTAGTCCATGAAAGTTTGTGTGCCACGTCCCTGCCACGGGTTTGTACCTGGATATTCCACCAAGATAGGGCTCGTCCTTGAAAAAGGCATGCTGCATATGCCACTTTGTTGGCATCTGAACACTTACTTATGCTGAGAATCGATTCCAAACTTTCGATCCAACTAAGTAGTCCCACAGCTCCTTCAGTTCCGAAGAATTCTTTAGGGTTGCAGGCCCTAAAGGTCATGTAATTGCACTCCTGGTTTATGGCAGTTGTGCCTTGACTTGCTTGTAAGCCCGCCGCTAGTTGGCTAACAATGTTAGGAAGTGTAGCAATTACTCGTTCCATTACAAGTTGGTTTAGATCGGGGTCTTCCATTCTCGGAGGCATGATTCTATAGACCACCATACACATAAATTTAATCATAGGCCCACTTGAGCTTTATAAATCATATTACACATAATAACCTCAAACTAATTCAAGTAGTTTCCACATAAATAGGAGTATTCTTACACAAATATATATACATAAACATTAAGTGAACATGCACATTCAAACAACCACCATTCATAGCATATTTATATATTCCATAATAAGCACGGTCCCTCCGTGGGTACCACAAAAATTAACAAAAGTAAGGTAGCAACAACACCTATGGCATAATAGTCATCTAAGCCATGGTTCAACATCTCCAAAATATTTAAAGTACTACTAACGGATTTAAAGTTTAATCAAAATTGTGGCTACATGCCACTAAAATAATCCCAATTTATTTCAATCTATCCTCGGATCATCATGAATAATGCAACTAACACCACTAAGATGATAAATCCACATGCCACTCCATATAGCATTTTCCTCACAATCCGCTTAACCTCCAGGGCCGCCCTCAGTGATGCAATCGCAGTAATACGATCATTCTCATACACATCGCGCAACAAGTCTACTCGGTACAATTGATATTCCACTCTACCATGAAGTACTTGTATCTCCCAAGACATGTGTTGCATCCTAATCTTTTCATCCTCGGTCATGCCCGTTATGGGACTCACCGGAACTCCAACAGTAGGGGTACGGGTCTCGACTGGGTTCCTTTGATGGGATGACTCTCCTAGGGCTGGTGGGGTTGGTTCCACTAGTGTCCTTCCGAGTAAGCCAACTCGCTTCCTAGCGGTTTGTCTAGTACGTAGTCCCGGTGCCCCCGGGCGTGGATCTAGGAAACCCTCAGGAAGAGGATATGGTGGACGATTTGGTGCAATTAGATGGGAGTCAAGTGATCTTCGGTTGCTGGCCGAAGAGGAGGTTATAGAAAAACTTAAATCTATATATAAGATATATAAATATTTTAAATGTCTATGTAAGGATGCCATGCACACACACAAATTATGCAAACAAAAGGAAAATATTTCTAAGTATATTTTTATTATAACTAACCTTAGTCTCCTATTGTGTATAACTAAATTAGACATAGGTGATCAGGCTTTGTCTAATTGAGGTATAACAATATGGTACTTAGCTTAGTTATATTAGCAATACACTTAATGCATTTTTATTTTTATTTTTTTTTAAAATCGTTCTTGAAAACCTTTGGTTATAGTTTGAGTTTTCCTTATAAGAAAAACTGGCGTTCTCTATAACCTTAGGCTCTGATACCAAGTCTGTCACACCCCACTAAAGCGGAAACACGAGATATGACAGTTCCATGATTTCAAAGCGTAAAGTAATGGATCACACCCAAAACTACATTAAAATAAAGAGTCACAAAACATATGTTTACAACATTGTCCCAAAATATTATAAATTTAAAAACATTGTTGATTTTAATCAACATAAACCAAGAGGAAAATCCAATGCATGAGATTCACACACATCACATGAGTAGCAATGTCATACTACTTCGTACCACTTGAAAGCATGAAAAAGATTTGGTCAACTACTAGAGTTGGTGAGATCACAGGTTTTTAATAAATAAAAGAATATTTTAAGACAAAACTTTAATAGTTGTAAACTTGCATCCAATACGAATAATATATCCACCATTGTTTAATATTATTCAAGTTACAGCACATGGTATAAGATTATACTAAGATATTTACTGCTCGAGCCATTATCCAACCTCTAGACATACTACGCCCAAATTAACTCTAACGCCCATACATAAATGACGTTAGTAGTGGTAAAGTACACCTATAGTTCGTCAACCATAAGTGGGGAATGTCAACCCCAATTAGCGCTATCTACAATTACCATTGGCTCACTAGCGTAGTTAATGGATAATGTCAAAATGGGACTTTATAAATAACAAACTCAAGCATATCAAAGCATATAACCATGATGCACAAATTTTCATCAATACTTCAAATATGCAATAGTAAAGTGATAAACTATACCAAAAATAAAACCATGCTTTCACCCCAAAACTTATTGTAAAATATAGTAAAAAAGGACTGTGATTAATCACTTGTGAACTAGGACTTGATTGCTCGAATATGATACTTGTGCTACCGTTGCTTCCTACCTAGTACAAAATATATTACTATTAGACCTAATATTTAATTATTTAAAAAAATGATAGTTATTGAATATTATAAATAATAAACTTAATCCTTAAAGATCCTTCTTCTCTACATCTTAAAAACTTACTGAAATACTAAACTTTTTAATAAAATTCGATTATGCAACCTGATACTTTTGAACCAACACATTGCTTCGACTAATCTGATTCCCAGCGTGTTAAATTGAATTGAATCTTGACCTACACCATCATAGTTTTGAACCCAAGTGCTAACTTATTATTGTTGCTGAACTATATTGGTTTAAAAATCAGAGATTGAGTAAGTGTACTGATTGTGGTAAATAAACCTTAAGTTGCTGTTTCAATAAGAATTAAACTAAACTACCATTAATGGCTGCCTCGATAGTTTCTGTTACTAATAATATTCTTATGGAATTTAACTATCAGACTATAGTGTCTAATGAAGTAATAGATAATTACAGTTTTGACAGGTCCTTGTAATCACCATGATAGATGCTAGTCTAGTCTTAGGAAAAGAATGAGTTTATGCGATTTTTAAAACTCTCTCTTTCTAAAAGTCTGGAAGTAACTTTTGTAAACTGTGTAACACTGTTTTAGAGAGAACCCATAAACTAGACGACTCTAGTGCAAACTGTTATCAAAAGACATGGGCCTCTTAAATCTGTGTTTGGTAAACGTTTTAAATCAAATAATGAGCAAAAAGGAGTATGTTTAATCAGCATGATAGAATTACAAGTAACACACATTGGGAATTTATGTTTGGGTATCTCTTAATTAAACCATGATGGAACCATTAGAACAACCTGTAATAAGTACCCTTTGTGAGTTGTGTTGTTAACTGTCTTCAAATTAAATAAGCAGGTCCAAACAAACAATAGTTGTCTTGGTTAATTGGTAAAGAACAACTGGTATACATTAATGAGTTAGTAAGTGTGAATTCTATTAATTTTTATGGCAGCCAACATTTTGTAGGAGATAAACCAACCACAAAAGATATCAATATTTAAACACATATAGAAGGATTATTGACAAAGGCAACTACTTGAATGTGATGGTAACTATATCTATACTTGTATATTATATAGATTTGGTGGAAAGGAAGTAGGTTGGACCACGGTATCTTCAGGTATTTCCGGTTGTGGATCAAGGTACGGATTCTGGATATTTTCTCCGAAATATGAAATATCGGTTTTTAAAATTCCTATTATTCTTTCAGTGTTGCTCCTTTAAAATTTGATATTTGAAATCTTCTTTCATTGGATGTGCTTACGTTGTTGGCTTTGTGAAGATATTATGATATCCGAAAAGTTATGTTTTCTTTATTAAATATGTTCCACATGATCTTGGTTTTAAAAAGCGCGAGGCGCTGTGAAGCGTTGAGGGTCCGGAAGCTGATGCGTGATGCGCTCGCATCACGTACCCAAGGCGTCACGTATTCATTAAATACTTTTAACTTAATTTCATATAACATATTTTACTTTATCTTATATTCTAATTAAAAGAAAAGGGTTTCTCCCTCTTCCTAAAAGTTCTCCACCAATCACAACCTTTGATTTTTTTTTTTTAAATTAAAAAAATCGAAAAATGACGTCAAAAATACAAAAAAACCTTAAGCCCTTGGAAGGGGGGCATTGTGAAAATTCTTAGGGGTTTTATAAAATATGTTAGGGGCTTTTATGAAAATGTGAGGGGGTTTTATAAAAATTGTATATTAATATAATTAATTATAGGTTGTTTATAAAATATGTTTAATAACTTATTATATAAGTTGTTTAGAAAAATAATAATTATATATTTGCGACCGTCTCATTCTTATCTACGTTTTGGTATAAATTTTATTGTAATATGACACTTTTTTTAAAGTAGTTTATTTTTAATTGTTTGTTATTCATTAATAGTAGTGGGTAGGTTATTCATAAAACAATTTATCTCTTTTTTATACTTATTCTATCTACGTATCATAGTCGATATAATAACTGATTCTTCGGTCTTTCGATAAAAAAGTACTAAAATTATTTTTTTTTAAATTTTGTTTTATTTAAGATAAATTTATATAAAAAAATATATAACATTTAAAACAGACAAAGGTGCATCAATCAATATAAAAAATTAAAGAATCACACACACACACATATATATATATATATATATATATATATATATATATATATATATATATATATATATATATATATATATATATTACTTTGAAAAAAGCATCATTAACCCTCTTCCAAAAAAATCTCCACCAATCACAACCCTTTATTTGAATAAAAAATAAAAAAAAATTGAAAATTCCAAGATGATTACGTCATAATTGCTTCAAATCTGTTATGGTTTAAATGTAAATTGTTAGAGGTTTAAATGTAATTGGAAGGGTTTAAATGTAAATTGTTAGGGGTGGTATATGAAATATGTGAATGGTTGTTAAGAAATTTGTATATTAATGTAATTAATTATAAGTTGTTTGATAATTATGTTTAATAACTTATAATATATTTTGTTTTGAGAAAAACTAATTATATATTTGTAATCGGCTCATTTTTATCTACGTTTTGATATAAATTTTATCGGAAATCAGTTTTTTCTAAAAATCAATATATTTTTATTGTTTTATCCATCGAGAGCAACATGTAGGTAATTATTGTACATTTTATTCGCCTTTTATATTTATTCCCTCTACATAATATAATAGATATAATCACTGATTTATTGGTTTGTCGATAAAAAGAATTAAAAATATACTATAACCAGTGGTTAGTGGCATAAAGTTGTTTATAAAAATACCACTTAGAGCTTTTTAAAACTGATTGTTAGTTATGACTAAATAACCATACAGAAACTATACTTCAACATAATTACTAGGTAGTGAAACAACTATCATGCTAATGTGTTTTGTAACTATACATACAACTTGAAATTATATATAAAAAGTTTAATTGTCTAAGTTATCTTATTTTTAACTAATAACTTGCTACATAAAATAAAAGTTATTACATGGATATTTGAAATTTAGTGGTATCTTGTGTTTTCAATTATATTTAAATGAAAAATAAATTACACTTAAACGATTTACACATGTATAGACATAATCTATTCTATGTTAAAATCTTATTTTTATGTGATCTGATTTGCGTATACTTAAATGGATGTCATAATGATTTAACTTTTAATGAATTTAGCTTACAATTTCAAAGATTTAAATATATAATCGGGTAATAAAAATGTCTTTACAGCACTTGATATTATAACATCAACAATAATATTATAGTTTTGGTTTTACAATATCGGGATAAAGCTCCATCACGAGAAACACATTAATATTATACTAAAACTTTTAGACGTGTAATGTAACTTTACATTTCTTAAAAAGAGTATTTATAAGAAGTACTAAAAAGACACGTTTTCACTCATGGACAGTTATATGTGACAGTTTCTTGAGTGAAGAGTAAAGATAGGTTAAAAGTTTTAATTTGCGATGATTAAGGAAACCCTACTAATAAAACTATGAATGTTGTTTATAAAGAGGTTTTAAAGAAAATCTAATGATAATCTTATGTATGAATTTCAAAATTCTGTAATGATTATTCATTTCTTACGAGATTTTATATTCATATCTATGCTTTGTAATAATTTTACTATACGTCTTAATACTTTTCAAAACTATATAAATTTAAAATTGACTATATCATCCCGTATTGATACACGGATCGCTTAGCTAGTAAATAGTTAACAATTAAAATAGTTCACTTATAACCAAAAGTAATCCCGAATGAGTTCAAAAAGTAACAACAAAGATCATATCTACCTTTTCTATAAAAAGAAGCTATACCCTCAAAAGATGACACGTTGCTATGAACAATGACAAACTATTCATTACCTTCTGTAGTTACCTGCCTCTAGACCCATTTCTCCCTCCACCTTCCTGATCTTCATTTCCTTATTTCTTTCTCTTCTTTTCTCCCCACCACCTCCAATATTTCAATAATCGTTTCAAGTTGACGTGAATCGGTATCCTAGAAACTCGAAATTACTAACATCCTACTATTATATAAGAAGCACCCTTTGCCCTCCTGATGCCCACGTCGACCATTTCTTTCACTGCCACGCACCTGCTACTTTCCTTTCTCGTTACTTTTTTTGTTAACCCCTTTGCTTGCAGCACCTGCCGACACATGTCTTGCTACAAAGGGTCCACGTGAATTTTGATACATCACTAATCACTTTACCTGCATGGCCCACGTATTGTTTCTTTTCTATACATTTTGAGGCAGCTTACTTTCAAAGATATAATACTATATTCAAGTAATTAATTCTATATATTATTTGTTTTTTAATTATGTAATATTTTGTATAAATATATTATTTGTTTCTTTATAATCCTTTTGATCCGAACCAACCTTCCCTAAGAAACAGCCTGCAGGCAATGATCATCTGTCTTGATTGCCTGAGTAAGGGGTCAGGAATAAACCCGAGACTATTTTCCACAAAGTCTTCTTCATCGGACACATCAAGCATTTGCAGTGAGAGAATATACCACCTCCAAGGTGTTTACCTATAATAGAATCCATGACCTCAAGAAGGATATATGCCCTACCCGATAGACCACCTTGTTAACATACATGTTTCTTGGTAGCATTATCGTGGAGGCTGCATTGGAATAGCTTAATAGATTACTAATTCAGTTAGCAACTATGTTAAGAAATTAGTCACTTGCTTTATGATTCACTTTAATTTGATTTTTAAATAATATATAAACTTATTTACTTAAAACACTATTTGCACAGCCAATAATTTCCTAGTATTAGATTACAAGGCTCCTAGCCTCTCCTATGCCTTCCACGCACCTGCTTCTCTTCCCCTCTGCTTTCTTTTGCTAAATCAGTTTCCCCAGTTGTTTTCCCCTTCTCCACCACCATGCCACCTGCTCCATCCTTCCGTATATTACCATTGCAACTCTTTCTCTCTCTCCCAAGGTTAAAATCCAGCAACAACCATATGGTTTTATAATTTGAAGGCAGCACCACCGACTCACCATCACCACCGCCGACTTAGTAGGGTTCTTACAGCTGGACCACCGCCGATTTGAAGCAACCGAACGACACCGTTCTACTGCCTTTTGCCCTGCTCAACCAGGTCAATCCCCCTTAGCATCGGACTTCCTCAACTCCAGATTCAGGTACCGTAGCAAAATCTGAAGAACCCCATTCGATTGCTTCATTGTTTTTCAAATACCCAATTTCTTTTTCATTCTATCCGCTCTCCTACACACGCAATCAGTTAATGGATTGTTTATCCATAATGTATATATTTCTTATTTTAACAATTTGTTGGAAATTTAGTAACTGCACGTAATGTGTTCGATTAAATGTCTAGGAAAAAAATGGTTACATTATGTTAGCATCCCGGGTCCAAATCTGCATGATTGTTGTTTTCCTTTACTTCTCATTCTTTTTTTACTAAATATTCCTTTACCTAATCCAGCGTGAACAGTAACTAGAAGAATTATTTTAAAAGCCAAGTTGGTTATTGCAATGGGAATTGGTGGAAGTTGTGTAATTTATTATATATATGGATAATAGTTTTTGGAAATTTGTTTGAAAAGAATTGGTACAACTATGGTTCATGGTTGTTGCTTACATCAACTCAAATGCACTTAAAGTCAAAACTTGGAAGTCTATTGATTGGTATAAAGGAAAGTTACTGTGCGTGGGTAACAAATTGGGTTTTGAAGAGTTGGATTGACTGTATTAGATGGCTACTGAAAATTGGATCAAGAGGAAATAGTTACTGTTTACTTTATAAAATGATTTGAGTAAATGATCAAAGTAAACCGTCAAATTGGTTTTGAAGTTAGATTGAATGGTATTGAATAAGTGGGTTGCAAAACTAAATTAAATGGAGGAATTTATGCTGTTTTACTGTATTATGTTTTTACAAGTTGCAATTAGAGTTTAGATCCGTTCATTATCAGTTTTGGTATTATTTGTTGCTGTTTATGAGTTACTGTTCACGGGTAATTAATTGCTGCTCAGAACTAATTGGTGTGGTTCAATTGTGGAGAAAAGGAAAAGGTGGACCATCTTTCATGCAGAATCAAAAGAAAATAAAACATTGGATTATGCAACTGTTTTTGAAAAAAATACATGTTGCTATTTACTGTCCATGTTGTTTATTATTCATGGTTACAACTTGCTACTTAAAATTCATTCATGTTGTTGTTGTTGGCAAGACCATAACTACTGGTCATGTGGTTGGATATGTATTGAGCAGCAATAGTTTAGCATATTTTGTGAAGACAAGCAATTTTGTAAAATTTTAAGAATTGGGGATAAAGATAGGAAGATCAAATTGAAAGTACAGATTATTATTTGTTGTTTATGGGTCAATAGCCACTGTTCACGAGTAATTGAAGGGACTTCTGGTATAGTTTTTTTTTATGTATTTACTTTGAAAGACTAGCTTATATAGTTGTGGTTTTGTTGTTGGTTTTATTCCTTAAACATGTCTTGAGAAGCCAACTAGAGTAGAGTTTATGCTGGGTACACCCACCTATACTATGTAAATATTTTTCTTTATTTTAATAGATTTTGCGGGTTAACGTCCCTTTACCCACAAATGAAAAAAAGGTTATTGAACCCTTTTTATATGTTCATGTTCTTGAATATTTTTGTTTTTAAATTAGTGTTACATTGTTGTTTGTTATAATTTGCTGACTCTATCTAACAAAATGGATCTTCTTATCAGGTTTTCATACCACAACGATAACAATCACCAATATTACAATTATAACTTGAATCAATCACCAATATTACAATTATAACTTGACTATCATCTGATAGCAATTCATGGGCCGTGCGTATGCACGGCTAAGGCCATAACTAGTTTATGTAACAAAGTAAAACAACAACAAAATTAAACTAATAAACTCAAAACAACAAAACAAAGTTCAACAAAAAATAACAATAGACACACCGTAAGTAAAATTAGAAATATATTTATTGCTTTGTAAATTGTAAGTATGGCCATTGGCCAGTAAATAAGGCCCAGTAAATGCCAATAACTCAGTCCATATATGGCTAAAATTCTGAAAAAGAATTACGGAACCTTAAAATTTTGATGTACGATATTTAAAGCATAGGGTACAACTTCTCTTCTCTTCTCTTTCTTGATGCTCCCCTCCTCGTATCTTCCCTTTAGGGCTGATGAAATCCAACAAGGTCGCCTGATGCGTACGCCTTGCCTGATGCACGCTTCGTCTGAGGCGCAACGCCTCACAGCGCTTCACTGAAAACGCATCGCATCACATAAGGGATGTGTTTTTCTCGGCGCTTCGCAGCGCATCACGCATCACAGCGCCTTAAGCGCGCTTTTTTAAACCAAGCACATGATGCTTCTAAAAAAAATATTTTAGGTATTATTTCAACTACAAATGTTTCTATAAAACTTGTGGAACACCAAAACTATATTGATATATATGTTGTTTTGGATATTTTCTGTTTTGATGCATCGAGCTATTTATCCACCTATGGGGGTACCATAGGCATGTCATTGGGGGTAGCGATGGTGTGACACTTTCTGTGACGGTGTGATCAGTCCACGGTGTCTCCTAAAGGTTTGGCTCCGAGAGCTATTTGGTGGGGAGGCGTATGTGTTAAACCTAGACTGTAGGTTATGTTATGTTATGGTGGATGGTAGTGTAGTGCCCGACACCCATCTCACATTGTAGGGTGCATTGGATCTGCATTTGTATTTGTCTGTTGACGGTGTGCAAGTGTATGCGTTTCTAGTAGGGGCTCGATATGATATGATATGATATGTGTTTTGATAAGAATTCTGATATGGTTGATACGTATGAATATGATATGTTTGCTTTTGACAAGAAAAATTCTTTTTACTAAATGAATTATGGTTCTGAAAGTATTTGATCTAAAAACTTTGATACCTTTGTGTTCGCTTCGATTATTATTGTTATTATTATGTATGTATATATCCGCGCACTGGGCAATTGGCTCAGCCGCAGTTTTCTTTCTTCCTCTACGGCTGGTTTTCAAGGGTGCTTTAAGGGAAAGAGATCAAGAGCTAGTT
Source organism: Pulicaria dysenterica (assembly GCA_947179395.2). Lineage (NCBI taxonomy): Eukaryota > Viridiplantae > Streptophyta > Magnoliopsida > Asterales > Asteraceae > Pulicaria > Pulicaria dysenterica. The sequence continues at coordinate 70,356,400 of OX359288.1, read as the reverse complement.
TAGCAGAAACTTATAACGTAGTACTATTGAGTTGGTGTTATAAGATATTTGCCTTAGTTTTGCTCTGTTTATGTATCATATGAGTAGCATCCGTTTCATGTCGAGACGGGGTGTTATAGTTTGAATACTAAGAACATCAAGTGATTCATACGCCAAAACATCAGCCGATTCTTAAATAACATCAACTGATTCATACGCCAAAAACATCAAATGATTCTTAAGTAACATCAACTGATTATTAAATTACAGATTAAAAACATGGTAAATTGTGGGTATATGCAAACATAGTCAAAGGGACAATGAAATACCTGATTTGATTTGGCCTTTAAGTGGATGGCTGTGGAACCTAACTGCAATCATAATAATACACACAAGCAGACTGAATGTAATTAACAATTATTTTTGAAACTATTTAATTTGATATAAACTAATTACATGCATGAAGAATTAAAACTAATTTTCAAAAGAATTGATGATTAAAACATTAACGATTAAGGACTGAAATGCTAAAATCGATCAAAACCCTAAATACAAAATCAAGATTAAAGAAACTATAAATAATATTTGAAGAAAGATTAAATAAATTACCTTGTGCAAACAATCTCCTCAGCGAAATGCAATTTGATACTTCGGAATTGGAATCAAAGATGAAAGATAGCTCCCGTAAGATCATGTTGTTCGGGGTGAGAGAAGTTGATCCGATGAGGAAGAGTCCGCTATGAAGGATGTATTTCAATCGGAAAGAAACAGAGATGTCGAGGGTCTTGATTTATTCTTGAAGACTGGAGGTTTGAAGTGCACGAAGGGTTATTAAAGTCGCACTTCACATTATTTTACTTCAAAAAAGTCAAAATCAAAATTTTAAAATCTGAAAAAATCAACGAATAAGATTATATCTTTTATTAAATGAAAAGATATAGATCGTTCAATAATTTTTTTCCTATTAATCTTTTTTATATATTAGAAGATTTATTAATCAAGGTTTCTAAAATGCATAAAAAATGAGACAAGCTACATGAAAATATTATAGTTTGTATTTATTATTGTATATAGAAAACTATTTTTCTTAAAAACATATGTATATATATATATAGGGAAGTTCCATCGAGAACAAAAAAAAATGCGAGAACTGCGAGAACCGATCTAAACCGTAAAATATCTACCAAACGACAAGATATTAAATTATGAAAATTATACCAAATATGCTCTTTTAATATGACACCCATTAGTCAACCGTTAGATGCTGTTGATGATTCAAAGGATTGACTAATTAATATGTGCCAAAGGGTAGTATAGGTATTACAGTAATTTCATCATTTATTATTTCATTTAAGTTTAGCGATAAATGAGGAACAATAATTCCTGAAATTCTCAAAACAGAATATACATTAATACATAGCGGCAGATACTTAAAACTCATTCATTGTTCATCTTCTTCAAGAAAAATCTTTGATTCCTAGAAAGATGAAAGGGAAAGAGCCTAATAAACGATCATCGGTATTGATTTTTCCATTATTTTTAAATATTCATATAAAATAGTGATTTTTATCGATAAATGGTGAAGCTTTCTGAAACATAATTAAAGGAACAAGGAAAAGCTCCAGATTAATGGAAAGATTCAGATCAACAAGAGAGAAAGTAGGTCTAGTGCATATCAATCTTGAATCAGATGATGAAGCAAAAACATCACTGGCTAACAAGGGATCATGTTGTCTGGCGTTGTAAACTTACAGAAGGCCTTTGAGCTTGAAGATGATGAAGCTATGGAGATGATGAATTTGTTTGGTGATGAAAGTACTTTGCTTTTTATTTTCATCAAAAAAATAAAAGTGGATAGTGGATGTGAGGTGAACCGGTCATTGGGAATACCAAGTGCTTAATTAGGTTTTAAATATTTAAAACAAAAACAAAAATAGGTAATGATTATGAATAATTAGTATAACCCTAGATATAATGACTAGCATTGGGATAAACAAAATTATAATGGAGCTGATTCAATAAAAAATGATACGGTATAAATTTAAAAGAATCTAAAATGTGTAAAATCTTTTAAAACGATAGATTATTTTATCTGATTCAAGACAAAAAGTACCAATATATCATTACTAAAAAATGATAATGTATGTGTTTAATGTATTTATTGATGAAATAATATGGTAATTATTCAAAATCAAAATCATCAATAAATAAAAGTTGATATATGATGTGAGATGAACAAATGATGTCAATATGTCATTACTAAAAAAAATGATGATGCATGTGTGTAAGGTATTTATTGATGAAATAATATGATAATTTTTCTAAACCAAAACCATCAAAAATATAAAGTTGATAGATGATGTGAGATGAACCGTGTATTGGGAATACCAAATGATGAATTAGGTTATAAATATTTAAATTTAAGAACAACGATATGTAATCATCTATATATATATATATATAAAAGGCTTGTAAATTTTTCTTTTATAACTATTAAATCAAATCTATTAACCAATCAAAACCTCCAATTTCAAAATCCTTCAATTTTACAAAACAATTTTAGAAAGATGCCTATAATCGATTTCAATTTTATCTTAATTTTGAGGGTGCTACATGAAAATTGTAAGGGGCTTTTATATAATATGTGGAGAGCTTTTAAGAATATGTTAGAGGGTTTTATAAAATATTATATTAATATAATTAATTATAAGTTGTTTATAAATTATGTATAGTAACTTTTGATATATTTTGTTTAGAGAAAAAATAATCATATATTTACGACCGTCTTATTTTTATCTACGTTTTGGTATAAATTTTATTATAATATGACACTTTTTTAGAATTCGTATATTCGTAACTTTTTGTTATCCATTAATAGTAATTGTTAGATAATTTTTTGTTTAGCTGAGTGGTTATTTTCAGATTATGGTGATGAGCCGAGAGGTCAACTTGAGTATTTTTCTTCAAAGTGTTTAGTTATTGATTTTAAAGAATTTTCAGTGTTATTAGAAAGATGTATGAAACATCTATTAAAAATATGGTTTAAATAAAATTTATCATTAAAAGATGGTATATTATATATTTAAAAATCTAATTTTAGAGATCTTTTATGATGGTGAAAAATTATATTGGCAATAGAAGTGTTTAGAAATTTGAGTCGGTTTTCAGTTCGAAATTATTATCTCATTGACTTCAATATTTGAATTTATTAAAATGACATCAGATAATACATGTTCTTTCAAATTAGATTATTGATGTTTTGGGTTTAATGAATTATATGTAAGTTTTTGGTAATATTTCATTTATTGTATTATTTTTATTTGAAAATTTTAATATCTCAAATACACTTTCGAAATACCCGTGCGTGCACGGGTCAATAAACTAGTTATGAATAATTATCCTTGGGATACGGTATAATAAAAAAAATAGAAAGTATGTAAAATCTTTTCAGAAAAATAAAAAATAATGTATGTGATTCAAAATAAAAAAAATAATGTATGAAACATTTTTCTAATAAATTTTAAAAACAAAAATAAAAAAGATCATAACTAATTAATTGTTTTGGGAAAAAACAAATAAATGTTTGATAATATATGTACCTGACCAAACGATCCGGAGGTTGGTCCGGATTGGAGAAAGAAGTATCAGAAGCTACACAAAGTACAAGGTTTCCCAGAAGATGTACTGTACTACCCGACAAAAGGTACAAGTGCATTTAATTATATGTCAGAGCTGCCGGAGGAACACTGTCCAAAGCAGCCGGGCCATTGGGTAAAGATAGCTCTGCCAGGACAGCTGGCTGGACAACCACTGGACAAGGACCAGTAGACAAGCTCCTTTGAAGATTCTATAAATATCCCCATCCCTCACATGTTCTGGGAGGAGGATTCACTCTCAACTCTCTCTACACTTATTACTTTCTCTCTGATCTTCATCCCTTCTTCTCCTCTCTTTCTCTCCATCTGCTTTCTATATGCATACACACTTACATATACTGACTTGATCGTCGGAGGGTTGATCCCGGGGCTTCGGCCTCGGGTCACCTTCTAACGGGTTTCTTGATGTTTGCAGCATGTGATCCAAGCTCGGGAAGATGGAGAACGACCCGACACAACCATCTTAACCAACCCGACGGATCGATGTTTCAACATTTGGCGCCATCCGTGGGACCCAGGCAACAAGCTAACGTGTTCCATGAAATTGATTTATTTTCTCAGCCACACTTACAGGTTCTAAGTATCACCTTCATACTTTTCATGACCTGAGTATTTGCTTCTTCCAAATATGTATGATGCTTGCATGATGTTGTCATTAAGTACGCATAAAATGTGCTTTATTATAGAACTTTTCTCCTGTACAAAAACCCACTTCGTAAAAAAACTATTTCTCTTTGCTTGAACCGTTAATCGGTCTAGTCCTAAATAAGAGATAAAACCATAAATAAAGAAAGATAAACTTTCGTGACTGCTACTACAATAAATTTGTTTTCTTAAACCAATAATATATTTCTTCTACATAAAGTTAAAAAAAAAAAAAAAAATTATATATATATATATATATATATACATCAATCTTCAAGTGGTGTGTTAAATTAAAGACGAGAATCAGAGAAAGTACATATTTTGATACACAAAGTGCAACTAGGGGAAGCTAATCCTCATTTACCTTGCTTGAGTTTCTAGAAATCACCATTAAATTGCACAACACATAAACTCTTAAAACACATTTTGCCATGTTCACGAGAGGTGGGTGTCTGTCTCACCATCTTCTTCCATGGAGGAAAACTCCGTATGTATATACATACCTGCTAAAACAGAAGAAGTCAAAATTATACAGGTATACACAAAACACTAGATGGAAATTTTGGCTAGATCTTAAAGCTTTGATGTCAAGAATAGAAACGGGGCTGTAAGAAAACTCAAATAGCATCTAAAGATGAACTTAAAATATATTTAATATGAGAAAAAGAATATGATTTCTTCGCCCCTCTCCGATGGATGTTACTTGAAAAATAGGTTTCGTTTGTTTGCTTGTTCGTCCTTCTATCTCCTGATGGATATTCACACCGCTGCGTAGACCCAGCTGTTAGATGCTTTACTCGACTAAGGTGAAATAATTTTAAAAAGAAAATTCGGATACTTGTTGTGGTTGTAAGACCCAGCGGGTGTCGTCGGCCTAAGTTTCCCACCGGCGGCTGACAGTTTTATTGCTCCGGCGGTCTTGCCGCGGCGATATGAAGAATCACTCCTATGAAAATATTATTGTAAATATGGAGAAATAAAAAGTAAGTCTGACTCATTTGAAGAAGAATTGTCTGTAACCAGCGGGACTTGTCCTTCAACGACAAAAATAAAATGATTAATAATAATAATAATATCTTCCTTCACCAGAAAAGCATCTTTCCCACTGGGATATGTAAGTGCTTCCCACTGCCCTATGTAAGTAGGCATCTTACAACTATCAAAGGAAAAGGTGTGTAGGTAGACTTTGGACTAACTTGTTTTATATATACAAGTACTTCCCACTGCCCTATGTAAGTCATCATTTTTATACCCAAAAAAATAAATAAATAAATAAATAAGCAAAACATTAACAATGAATACTGTCATGATAGAAAGACGAACATGGACATTTTCATGTCGTCATTTTTATAATGCATATATTGTCATGAGCTTTTATATAGTACATAGTTTTTATTAGCTATAATTGTGTACACTTAATTTAAAAAATAATGAGTATGAATAATAGCCATAATGTGTCGACTGCTATAACTACTTTGGTGTGTTCGACCCTAGCATGTGTTATCTATTAGTATCCGTCGCTATATCCTTCATTTATCACCACTTTCGGTTTAGCCTCCTTCGGTATCCACCGGATAGTTATTGATAGCTTTTAAACTTATTTATCTTCATGTTCTAGCCGGACCTTTAAAATCATCTAGAGCAAAGCTCATATCAATCCGGATCTTGCCTATGACCTTAAGATTTCTTCCGAAAGCACTACCGAACCTTCAAATGTCATTAAGACATAATCTAACCCTCGGCCTTCGACCTTCGTCTCATTAATTTTGACCTTCGTGCCTATCTAAGCGTAGATGCCAACTTTTAATGATAGTCACCTTACGTACTTATTTATAGCTAAAACACTCGCTTAATAGTCACGAGCGATATTTTTAATCATAATAATTCAATAACTTTAGACGTAATAGTACTACAGGATCTCACTCATATTTAAAGTTAACCATAATAATTCAATACTTTATAATTGCTGAACCAAGAGAAACCTCGATCACGCAATAACCCTGACTCATATTTTTAATCATATAATCGATTTGTCATCACACTTTAGTCACATAAACATGCCTCCGACATAAAGAAAACGCAACCGGGTCCGAAGTTCCTTCGGATCACTACCTTAAGCAGTCATTCAGCAGCCCTCGTCTGACACAAACGTGAACTGCTCCAAAGCTCGTGCTCCGGCTCCGCAGGCCATGCCCTTGCTCCGAAGGTACCTTCATACCACAACCTTCAGTAGTCCTTGGATGGACTCCGTCATTACGATAGATCAACTTTCAGATCCTAAGGTACCTCCAGACCACAACCTTCAGTAGTCCTTGGATGGACTTCGTCATTACGATAGATCAACTTTCAGATCCGAAGGTACCTCCAGACCACAATCTTCAGTAGTCCTTGGATGGACTTCGTCATTACGATAGATCAACTTTCAGATCCGAAGGTACCTCCAGACCAAGCTTCTTGTTCAATCCGCATGCAAGGACCATTCTCTAGTTGCAAGGTTAGAACCAATCCGGACCTACGTCCGGTATAACTCCGAAGCTAACATTAGGATCTGAAGTTTCAAACCAACCATCTGCAAAGGTCGATCGCAAATATCATTTGGCCATATCATAGCTAAGTATCATACATATTTTACTATATGACCTGTGCATGACATGTTGAATACCTGCAGAACCTTGCTTATGATATGCATGCATGATCTTGTTACTCAATATACATGACGTTTGTTTTAATATCAAGATTTCTCCCATGAAAAAACTTATTTATAAAAGAATGTTCATCTTCGTCATAACATGAATCTAGAACCATATAAGGGATAAAATCATTCATCCTCATTGTTATTGTGAACATGTTTAAAGCTCATTCATCGTGCATGATACCCGCATGACCTTGCTTACTAATAGTAGAACTTACATTATAAATGAGACTCATTCATCACTGTGACCACAAATCCAGACCTACAAGGAATATAACCATCAAAAGGAAGTTCTTTAAGAGTTTTGGTAAAAGGGGAAATATAAACGTAAACGGTAAAACTTCTATAAGCTATTCCCACGATGACTTGAGGAGCATAACGATAGATATACTTTTTTCCGAAATAGTTACATCCAGACCATTCCATATTTTAAGCGTTAAAGGACCGACACAAATAGAACTTATATCTCCAAACCATATTATAGGACTACAGAGGAATGAGCTTTAAACTTATATCTCCAAACCATATTATAGGACACAAATAGAACTTACATTTTCCAATCTTTCTAACCAGAGGAGATAACCTAACTACAACTATTACCTTCGGTTAGTTATTTGAGGTCCGTGACTTCTGACACTCAAATTTCACGGTATTTTCCACCTCAATGAACTTTCTCTTTAACCTCTAGACTGCCACCCTTAGATACCACCACATTTGTCTCAACATCCTTCGGTATCTTAGCATTCTTGAGTTGCTTAACGTACCTCCGGCTAATTTCTAAGGTCCATAACCTCGGTATATTTGATCCATAGACATTAATTATTTATTTATTCCGACAAACTATCACTACTGGACCCTCGCTAGAACTTCTACTTTCGGCACCTTCGGCATGACATTCTCCAACACCCTTCGATGGCCGAACCATCTCAAGGAACCTTGAGATTCCATAATCATTTGTCCTTGTAATAATTTATAATATTTCATTAGCACTAAAACCTACATAACAAGGACATTATACTAATGCCACCTAGCAACAATTTGCTTATACTTGTGTTGTAACACAGATCACGACTTACCCTAAAGCTTATCTTTCCTGAAACCTATTCTTGTCAAAACACGCTTCTTTCAAAACTCAAACACCAAAATTTATGAACACATAAAATAGACAATGACTTTATAGACCTTAGGAATACATGTTAAACTACGTCATCTCATCAAGAACAACCTTTAGAATTACTTCATCCGTGAAACGCCACAAAAATACTATCTTTTACCATTTAAGCTAGAGATATAAGACATTCGGAAGCATCCTTTAACTTTCAGGTTTTCTTAAATATACTCTAATTTTTAGTAAACTGACCTCTATTACACATTTAACTCATGCTTATATCCCTAACAATAGTCACCCTAGGTACTGTTGGTATTCATAGCTTCTTATGATCTCTCTATCGAGCATATATCCGAACCAGAGGTTCATTCTGGAACAAAAGACTGATACGTCTCTCGGATTGTCATTTAGGTGTAAAATTAACGGAGACATATGCTATTAACCCCCCTTTATAACATTACTATACCTGATGTTGTACATCACTTCCGCATTCAAGCATATTTTCATAACTGGGCACTACGAGTTACTAAGATTATCTAGAAAGCTTACTATTTTTACATAAAAATGATTTTAAACCTATGATGATTCTGAAGCTCACAAAAAATACGAGACCCATGCATTTTTTATCTTTCAAGTTCAATAGTGCTACTGAATTAACACTATTGAACTGAGGGACTATGACGGTATTGTACCAATATGTTTTGAAAAGATGAAATAAAAAGTTGTTACGCCGTGTATGAGAAACAATATATTATATCCTATGTCATTATTATGTCGTATCTAACAAATGCAAAAGAAACTCATTTTTATGTCTACTCTCAAGAAGATACACACATGAACAATTTGTTGCAGGATACACACCATAACATATTTAGCGGTTTGATAAACAGACCCACCTGAACGGATCGTGGAACACCATGAACCTGAAGAAGTACTACCTCTAAAGAGGAAAGTAGCTGCTGCAACACCTTTTGAAACAACAACAAATAAAAAAATTTCTAAGGCAAAAAGGTAGATCACAGTGACGTGACTACCGGACCGGAAAACTCAACCCTCTTGTGATCATTTAAAACTCAACAGATTAACAACTGTTGGTTAAATATCATGCGATATTGTAAGTGAATGGAAGTACACTTTGGCAAATTATGTCAAATTTGTGGATCTCATAAACGAGCTCTATTGGCTTGTACACTATAAGTAAACAAAATCGAGCTTTGCTACCTCGTGACCTACTTGGCCCAGAAGGACCAAGTAGAAGGAAATCGAAGACCACAAACTTTGTACACTGTTCCTACTATGTCTTACGGCAAGTAGAAGAAAATCGAAGGATCGCGACTTCGTACATAAGTCGGGTGATACCCGTTAGAAAACGCGTATGTGTGCATGACACAGTAAAACTTCCTTTCACACCCGCAAGATCAAGCTTCGACTATGTTTTTGGAGAGCTTACACTAAAAAAGAACTTGCCAAAGAAGCTTGAACCATCGGCACGTCCGAGAGACGGTCGATTATTGAATCTAGCAAATTCACAACATGTTGAACACCCTTGCGGAACGAAACCTAACAAGGAATCTTTCTTAAGCAAGGTCCGACCACTGGATCGGCGCATGTTAAAAATCCTTGTGGAGTAAGACCCCTAACGGCATCCGATGAATACAAAGTCCGGCCATTGGACCGGTACATGTTGAACAGCCTTGCGGAACGAAACCAAATAAGAAATCCTTCTAAAGCAAGATCAGACCACTGGATCGGCACGTGTTTTTGAAAAGCCTAGGACCACTGGATCCGAAGCTCGAACTATGTCGGACCATTTGGATCCGTTGCATATCTTATTAAACAGGTAACATGAAGAGCAGGTAATATGAAGAGCAGGTAATATGAGAAACAGGTAGCATGAAGAATATGAGTCTAGCATAATGTGACTAAAGCCACATCATACTAGACTGGGGGACTTGATGATATATGTACCAGACCAAACGATCCGGAGGTTGGTCCGGATTGGAGAAAGAAGTATCAGAAGCTACACAAAGTACAAGGTTCCAGAAGATGTACTGTACTACCCGACAAAAGGTAAAAGTGCATTTAATTATATGTCAGAGCTGCCAGAGGAACACTGTCCAAAGCAGCCAGGCCATTGGGTAAAGATAGCTCTGCCAGGACAGCTGGTTGGACAACCACTGGACAAGGACCAGTGGACAAGCTCCTTTGAAGATTCTATAAATATCCCTATCCCTCACATGTTCTGGGAGGAGGATTCACTCTCAACTCTCTCTACACTTATCACTTTCTCTCTGATCTTCATCCCTTCTTCTCCTCTCTTTCTCTCCATCTGCTTTCTATATGCATACACACTTACATATACTGACTTGATCGTCGGAGGGTTGATCCCGGGGCTTCGGCCTCGGGTCACCTTCTAACGGATTTCTTGATGTTTGCAGCATGTGATCCAAGCTCGGGAAGATGGAGAACGGCCCGACACAACCATCTTAACCAACCCGACGGATCGATGTTTCAACAATGTTCATCATTATTTTTATTGGGGAGACCAACGCCATATGTTGGGAATGTAAAAGAGTAAAAAATTGAATAAATTTAAAACATGGGTGTCCATGGGAAACGAATACACAGACAAAAAAAAAAGAATTGCAGACAATGAAATGATAAAAAGGAAAACACAAAACTAAGAAATGATCAAGAAACAGTAATTAAGGAATTGATGAAATGAGGAAGGAAATAGACGTATGGTTACCACAAAAAACGGAATTTTTGTTAATTGCAACACACGATTAGTCAAAACTGCTAATCAGATTAATATACACAATTACTAATTTGCCCCATCGTTAATACTTGAATGTCAATTGTTAATGAAGCCACGTGTCATCATTACATTGCATCTTACACATCTTACCAAAAAACACATCTTATTTGATCATAACTCTCTCTCTCTCTCTCTCTCTATATATATATATATATATATATATATATTAGCGACCAGTGGATCAATTTACTCACTATCCCATAGATGTAAAACATGAATCCATCCACGTGACCCGTTAATTATATGGATTGGTGTATCATAAACGGGTTGACTTGTCCTAAAATGGCTGCATGTTATACACATCACGTAAATGGGTCATTTGTCCATTGGTGTGTCATAATAATACAAATTTAACGGGTTAGCATGTCATAAATGGATAAGCAAGACAATATGCTATATATTTTTGCTTTCTTAATTCTAAGTTGTTTTATATTACCTGCTTTTAATTTAATGTATACTTACTTTATTACTCAAATTTGATTATTTATTAGTATTACTAGATTAGATGTTCGTGTGATATACAAATTGCTTTAATAAAATATTAAATACTAAATTTAGTAAAAAAAAAAAAGGCGACAACATTCAGACCAGTAATGGAAGGATTAATGCGAGGTCGAGGGCAAACGTGTTGGAGTAAAAATGGTATCATTATACGAAAAGACATGATTGTACTTATTATACAAGTTATTGATCATTTTAAGTAATTATATTTTGTTATTTATTACTTGAATGATTACGATCATCGAATAAATTTAATATTTAGAAGTTATCTACAAATTAGAATATAGATTTCATTCTCAAGTTTTTGAGGTTTTTCATATGATATATATCACTAAGTATAAAATGCTTAAACTACAAATTATTAGTGTATATTTTGAAAGATTTGTGTTTTTGTAACAAACAAATTATATATAGTTTTCTATTATTTAGTTTATATCTATAGTTATTATTTGTTACAACATAAACTTTTAAAATTTTATATAGTTTTTGGAAAGACGGTATAAAATAAACAATTATATATAAAAATTTCTCGATATACCCGGGCACCGCACATGTATTAAACTAGTTACTTTTTAGTATTAGTAGGTAATCAATTAAACTGATTTCGAGGTATGTTAAACTAGAAAGAGAGATTCAGGTGAATGCGTGTTTTTAATTGGTTAAATTTTAAAAGTATCAAAGTATAGTTAAGTTATTTTTTTAATTAGTGTTTCTAGTTAAGTTATCATCTTAAAACTGAAAAAGCCCCCTTTTTAGGTTAACTATTAATTGACATTCTTTCTGATGTTGCATTGCTATCTACGAATACGATATTCATTACTTGCCTTTACTACACTATTACGTGATTAGGCACTTGCCTAATGTGTTAGTGTGTGTTTGCGATGATTTTGCCTTAGTAGATATTTACATATCTAGTTTTGAGAATCTTTAGACCACCTATAGGTGATCCAAATTAATTATCCGTGTTGTTTTTTTTTCTCAACTAACAATCCTAACTTCTTGGCTCAACCAGATAAAGGAGACCGTGTATTGCGGCGGGAAACAATACAACATGTTTATGTAATAAATATGTTCTATTACAATTTTGAAAATATATTTTTTAGATAAATAACATATTACAATAAAGTGTACATTAAAATATTGATAAAATTTAAATGTTAATATTTCTTTATTTTACTTAAGAAATACCATTTCAAATCTTTCATTTTTGTAGGGACACAATTTAAGTATTTGTTTATTTAATAAAATCTCACCTTGTTCATGAGGAATTAAATAATGTTGTTTCTTATATAAAGACATCTTAATGTTCTTACTTTAAAGTTTGATTTTATTATGTTTTAAGATGACAAAAAAAGAATTTTTCTTAAAGAGCTTTTTTGTTAAAAATCTTTGTTTGGTATCAAATATATATTAATAATGTTGAGTCCCATACCTTTCTTAACTCGCGATTTCCGGCAAGTCTTTCATAATTTTTAGAGCAAGTAGTGAAACTAACTTATATCTATATTGACATAAATAATAACGCAATACGATAGTTATCGACGAACTATATTTTTAGGCGTTGAATATCAAAAAATATATTTTTAAATAGATGGTATATTACGATTCAATTTTATATAAGAATGTAGATTGTTCTTCTTCTTCACACCCTATTACCATTCCACTAGACTAAATTTATGTGTTGAGTTACAAATTAAATTTATATAACTATTTCTGTAAATCTTCTAATATATATAAAAGACTAATTAAAAAAAAAATATTAGATGATCTAGACCCTTCATTTAGTAAAATATTCAATCTTGACCGTTCATTTCTTTAATTTAAAATTTTTGATTTTGACTTTTTAGAGTCAAACTAATATGAATTAGATAAAGATAACCCTTAATTAAATTAATAATAAATATAAAAAATTATCTTTAATCTTTAATTAAAAGAATAAAAGTATGATGTCATTTTTCAATTTTTAGAAAACTATGTATATTAGAACACATCAATAAAAAATTCGAATATATAAGATATATTTAAAAAATACAAATCAAATAAAAAATATTAAAAACATATCACATCGTATGATAAAATACAAATCAAATAAAATAATCTATTAAAAACAATATTTATCATACGATGTCGTATGATAAATACTAGAACATATAAATTTGAAAAATATATAACTCAAATTTAAATATAGTTCATGGATATTTTTAATTTTTAATATATATCTAATCTAATTATTAAAAGAATAGGTTTAAAAAAAATCTTTTTTAAAATATAATTTGATTAATAGGAGGCTTTTTAAAAAAAATATATATATATATATATTAGGCTTACAAATAAATATGATGTAATTATCCTTAGTCCTAACCCTCATATTTTTTTCAATTCACACTTTTTACATGAGATATTTTTTCAAATTTTACTAAATTTACGTGGATGTTTCACCTATATCTTAAATTTACATGAATATATTTTATATATTAAATATGAAAACATATTTCAATTTTATCTTTAATTTTATGATTTAGTTTATAAATAGGTACTAGATAATCACCTATATATTATCTATGATTACATGTTTAGACCTTATTTTTGATATTTTTTTTACTTGGACGTCAATTATGGAGAATAAACAACATTTTTCATCATTTTCAAATAGACATTCGTTCAAACAATCTTCAAAAAAAAAAAGACGGGTGATAATCACTTTTTATGTACGTTTTACAGTTATTTTACTATACTTCTTACAATTTTACACCATCAAATTTTATACTTTACTTTAAACATCTCGTGTTTATACACGGGGTAATAAACTAGTATTATTATATACAACTAGTTTATTGACCCGTGCACGCACGGGTATTTCGAAAGTGTATTTGAAATATTAAAATTTTCAAATAAAAATAATACAATAAATGAAATATCACCAAAAACTTACATATAATTCATTAAACCCAAAACAACAATAATCTAATTTGAAAGAACATGTATTATCTGATGTCATTTTTAATAAATTCAAATATTGAAGTCAATCAGATAATAACTTCGAGCTGAAAACCGACTCAAATTTCTAAACACATCTATTGCCAATATAATTTTTTCACCATCATAAAAGATCTCTAAATTTAGATTTTTAAATATATAATATACCATCTTTTAATGATACATTTTATTTAAACCATATTTGTAATAGATGTTTCATACATCTTTCTAATAACACTGAAAATTCTTTAAAATCAATAACTAAACAATTTGAATAAAATACTCAAGTTGACCTCTCGGCTCATCACCATAATCTCAAAATAACCACTCAGCTAAACAAAAAATTATCTACCAATTACTATTAATGGATAACAAAAGATTATGAATATAAGAATTCTAAAAAAGTGTCATATTATAATAAAATTTATACCAAAACGTAGATAAAAATAAGAAGATCGTAAATATATGATTATTTTTTCTCTAAACAAAATATATCAGAAGTTACTATACATAATTTATAAACAATTTATAATTAATTATATTAATATAATATTTTTATAAAACCCCCTATTAATTTCCTAAAAGCCCTCCACATATTTTATAAAAGCCCCTTACAATTTTCATGTAGCACCCTCCAGATTGAGATAGAATTGAAATCGATTATAGTCATCTTTCTAAAATTGTTTTGTAAAATTCAAAGATTTTAAAATTGGAGGTTTTGATTGGTTAATAGATTTGATTTAATAGTTATAAAAGAAAAATTTGCAAACCTTTTATATATAGATACGAGTAAACATTTTCCGCGCTTCGCTACGGGATAAATTACTATTTTAAAGATCTCAAATTTAAACGTACCTATCATCACTAACGTTAATATAAATAATCATCATGCTAATTCTTGATTCATTATATAATACATAAGGTTACATATAAGTTATTTAGTAGTTCTTTTACATAATCCAATTCTACAAGTATATTATATAAAATCAGGAGTAAAACGAAATAAAATTATTTAATAGTTCTTTTATATAATCCAATTATATAAGTATATTATATTAAATAAGGTATATATTTGTTCTATAAAAAAATAGTAAAGTAAAAACTTTATTTTAGTTTCTCTAATAAATATAATAAAATAAGAAATAAAATAGATTTTGGAAAAAGATAAAACAAAAAAAAGTAAGTAGAAATAACATGACCGCTGAGAAAAACTAAAAAAATAATAAAACAGCAAAATAAAATAAAATAATAAAGAAAAATGTATAAACAAAAGGAATAGAAAGCAAGCAAAAAAAAACCCAGCTTGCAAGATTTGAACCCCTCATCTTGTGGGTGCAGGTGAGGGGCACTTACCATCTCTGCTAGGAGCACATTTGTTTAAGTCATTGCAGACAATAAATATATTATAAAGCGGATGGTGCAACTTAGCAAAACCTAGCTATGAACAATACCTATGGCTCATTGTAAGGGTTGCCTATTGTATATATTATTAATACTAACTCAAGTAATACCTAATGTCTTGTAGTGTTGGTATGTCATATATATGATCACTTATCATCCAAATACAAGACTAAGAATGTTATAACGCTCTTATCAAACTTTCTTTAAACATTGGGCTTGAACTCGCGTCTTAGAAAGGTAATCTCTTTGATTTTATTATCAAAATGCAAGTTTCAACTTTATAATTCCTATTTAATCCATACACGAATTTCAACAGTTTACAAACCCTGTTAAGATTCTTAGGATCCTTTGAACCATCGGGTTTATCTTATACACATCTTCTGCCAAGTTTTCATTTAGGAAGATAGTTCTAACATCAATCTGTCATATAATGGATTTGTAATATGGTTCATTTATGTGATACATGTCACAATCAACCTTGTCTCAAAATACGAACATTACTTATTTGAGTGATTTTAAGCAATTATTAATATCAATTTTGTTTAGGTAGTATGATTCAAAGTTTATAAAGGTGTATCAAAATTCAGTAGTTAGGGATTTCTAGATTGTGTGTATATCACTTTTTTGAATAACTTATTCGACCTTTATATATGTATCACGATATTGATTAGTGATAGTTAAAAAATTTCTGTTCTATAACCCTCTCAAATTCGCATTGGTTTAAATAGACACGTAAAATAGTTATCTATAATTATCAAATGATTATAACTAACTTTTTGCAATTATATAACTAAAAGGTGGCACTTTGATAACAGTTGTGAAACAGGGTTAACAACTTTAACAAATTTCAAACAAATAAAGTCAGCAGTGGAATTGATGTCATTGTATCAACATCAGTGCTCATCTTCAGCAACATTAGTTATCTTCAACCCACCTCAATTTCAACAACATTAACATAAGACCAACTTTAGCACTACCTCTTGAACCTTACCAGGACACTTCCCCTAAGAGGCTAGGACCCTACATGGAAACACAATCTCTTTAACCGTCAGTTGCTTTACGTTTAGGAATTTAGTTATGACTTAAATGAATGTACACATGATACCACCCGACTGATTTCCAAGTTAATTGAATCTACCGTATTTCATTTGTATATTATTAAAAAAAAGTTTAAGCTTACAATATTTTACATAAACACTAGTTTATTGACCCGTGGGATCACGGGTATTACAAAAGTAACCTAAAAAATGTAAAATTATTTACGGAATATTTTGAATTACGAAACAAATAAAATCAAGCAAAAGGAACAACTTTAATAAATACAATAAATGAAATATTAAATCAAGAGAAAGCTACAACATTCAAATAAACAACAATTCCACTTGGTGACGATTTAAGAGCACATGTATAAACTATAAAGAACATCTAATAGTTTTTCAGACTTAGAGAAAAAGGAAATTCAAGTTCGCATAATTAATAACTTAGTTATGATTTAAGAGCACATGTTTAAAAGAAAGAAAATATGCATACAGATTTATACACACGAACATTGAATGACTAAACGTGAAACCCAACATAATCAATAGAGAAAAAAATAACAACTCACGTGTTAATTATTAAAAAATCAAGAATAGTTTACTGTTTCGTGTATAAAAAACTAACACTTTTATTTTAGTGTTACATTTGGCTAACTACATACACTAATAAAATAGTTTCAGGACCATCAAGAAAATCTATATTTGAATCTCTAAATTTAGAATTTTCAATATATAATATATCATCTTTTAATGATACATTCATTTTAAACCATATCTTTCAATAAAAGGTTTCATACATCTTTCTAATAAGATTGAAATTGTTTTAAAATCAATAACTAAATACTTTGAATTGAATACTCAAGTTGACCACTCAGCTCATCACTATAATAAAAAAAAAACCCACTCAGCTAAACAAAAAATTACCTACTCACCACTATTAATGGATAACAAAAAGTTAAAAAAATATATTGATTCTAAAAAATTGTCATATTGTAATAAAATTTATATCAAAACGTAGATAAAAATAAGACGGTCGTAAATATACTATTATTTTTTCTCTAAACAAAATATATCACAAGTTACTATACATAATTTATAAACAACTTATAATCAATTACATTAATATACAATTTTTATAAAACCCCCTAACATTTTCTTAAAAGCCCTCCACATATTTTATAAAAGTCCCTAAAAATTTTCATCTAGCACCCTTAAAATTGAAATCGAGGTTATCTTTCTAAAATTGTTTTGTAAAATTAAAGAATTTTGAAATTGGAGGGTTTGATTGGTTAATAGGTTTGAATTAATAGTTATTTTAGAAAAATTTGCATGATAGATATAGATAGATAGATAGATAGATATATATATAGATAGATAGATAGATGGATAGATTCTTTGAACAGTCTTTATAATTAACCCGTAAATTAAAAAGAACATAAACCATGAAACAGAAATTATAAGTCCTTAAAAAAGATTAAACAAACAAATTAATAAGAAACACTAAAAACCCTAAAATCTGTTGATCGTACTAATTATCAACTAATAAATGTTTTCAGAAATTATGCATGCATACATGCATGTAATTCAGGTCGTCGTCTTTAAACTTGTGACATTGTTTCCTCTTCGTTCTCACTAGACATTTCCTCAAACGACTTGCCTTTCAATTCCGGCACCAAAAACATAAAAAAAGTACCCAAAAGATTAATCACACCCAGGCTCGGCCCAAGCCAGCATATTTCAAGGGGGCATCATTTTTTATGGGTTAGTTATAACATACTAGGTTTATTTAGGTCCACCCCAATACCCCATAGCTCGATCCATCATACATGCATCAGGCTTCACCTATGAACGGCGATAGTCAGTTATTCGAGGGGCACGATTACGAGGAGTTGGTCAAATGCCGAGGCGACTAGCGAGGGCAACGAGGCGATACCAAGTTGTTTGGAGTTCTCAATGCATTAACGAACCGGCGATTACATACTTACATAGGTTAGGGATTTTGTTGTTTCTGTTTCATGATTTCGTAAATTAGTCATCTACTCATCTAAATCCGAGTATCTCTGTTTCAGTGTTTCAATTTCATGAAAATCGTTAATGGTGATCAGTCATCAGTCATCAGTCATCGAGTGATCGAGACTCGAGAGTTTTTGCACAATTCAGTCATGTGTGCCACTTGCCACAAATAAGTATTTGATGTTTCTGTTTGCTTATGGAATCAAACCCTAATTGATTCTTCATCTATGTATAATCCTGATTTTATTGTTAATTACTTTAGTGCTGAAAGTAGTTAAATTAAATTGTTGTTTTTTAGTTATTTTATGGTAGTGGTGATTGTAGTTTTCCTAGTAGTCAACATGAAGCACGTATTGTCAGGAGGTACTTATATTCAAAATTCTCCTTGGTTCTTGGCCTTGTTCTTCCAGTTTTGTTTAGTGAATCTCACTCTATTTTTCTGTCGGTTAAGTCTAACTCAACAGATTATATGTGTTCAATATGATTTTAATAAAGGACGTATTTGTTTGGTGCAATAATATGCCAATAAGGTTATTCGGTAAGAATTTAGTTTTCGAAATCAAGGTAGAGGTTCAAATTCGTAGTTGATCCTCATGGAAATTATATCTTTTCTATTTTGAACTCTTGCTTTTGGTTATTATATAGTCATGGGTGCAGTAATAGGACATTTTGTAGCTTAAATCTCAAACTTGAGACTTCATTTAATCGATAATATTCTATGGTTTTCACACATACACACACACACACAAACTGACTATATGAATTAGTTTAACATGGTTTTCTACAAATTGAAAGATTTGAGTCATTTGACATGGACGTGATACACCATCTCGTTCTACAAAAGGAACACTAAGCTTGATTTACAAAGTGAAATACTTAACTTGATTTACAAACTGATTATATGTGTTAATTTAACACGGTTTTCTTCGTTTTTAAGCGTTATATAAGCTCTTGAATGCACTAATTAGTGTGCTAACCTCTAACATTCATATTATGCACTTAGCAATTAGGTTATATTTACAAAGTAATTGGGTTTGCTCGGTTTAAACATAGAATAATTCTTGATGTAATATTGTTTTAGTAATATACTATCATAGCAATTTCTAATCACAAACGAAATTTGTAGCCTAAATTATGTATGCTTATTTAAATGCAGATCCTTAGTACAAATCAAATTGATGAATTATAATCATAAGTAATTATCATAAAGGAAGTTAGTTAAGCTATTTAGATTAGGTTTTACTTTCTATGTGTTCATTGCTTGGTTATTGTGTTTAATTACTTAATTTCTTATATAACAATTAACATGTCCATCGATCACAACCTTCAGATGAACTAAACAAAAATGTAAGAAAAGAACAAAAAATTCACATGTGAGGGACATCTTTAGTCACTTCGCCTAGGGCATTAAGAATAGTTGGACAGGCCCTGATCACACCCGCATCTGCCTTTTGCCGGATCTTGATTTTGAGCCAAATATAAGAACCTAAACGCACCCACGATTGCCCCTAGTTTCCCTTATGCAACAGAGATTCCATGGCATGTTGACCGGAGTCTGGCCGGAAATATCTCTGTTGGCACCACAAATGTCGTAGCGTTCGGACCAAAGTTGGCGAAAAAGAATGTAAACGAGTACAAAAACGCAAATCCTATGTTGTTTTTTGGGTGTGTCTAGTGGTTGTACGGGAATGCTAACGTGAACATGAAGATCATCTTCCGTTATGCATCACCAACTTGTATCATATGTATTAATTGCTTGTACCTTGTTGTGTATTGACAAAAACTGTTGTGTATAGATAATCTCCCGTTAAAGAAAGACACGTAAGTACGTGTAATTCAAGGTATGATTACGAATTGTAACGGCCCTCTTAGTTCACTAAATTTTGCTCGGGATTCCAGAACGTTCCACACAATTCATGAAGGCTCAACACACATGGAGAGATCTAGAAATATCCTTCTTGCTCTAAAGTCCTATAATGGTATGGATAGTTCCATGGAAGAATTTAGATAATTGTATATACTTGTATCATGTAGAGGTATCTAGAAAGTTCCAAAGAGAAGGTGGAAGTGTCTATAAATAGGTGGTGGTGTAATTAGATGCAAACCACCTCCAAAGTAAGTT
Source organism: Pulicaria dysenterica (assembly GCA_947179395.2). NCBI lineage: Eukaryota > Viridiplantae > Streptophyta > Magnoliopsida > Asterales > Asteraceae > Pulicaria > Pulicaria dysenterica. Next base: position 70,335,452 of record OX359288.1, on the reverse strand, counting down.
ATAAAGTTCTCTTGTAAAGCTCTCTTAATAAAAACATTCTTGTTCCATATCTAGCGTCCCCTTGTTAAGCTAGAGTTATCCACACAGTTGAATTTGAAGAAAAAAGATATCAAACTGAAGTTACATCCTTTGGTGAAATTTTATTGCCCAAACTCGACAAAGCGCGCGAAGTGTATGATGAGTGATTTCAGTAGCTAATACTGAAGCTCTAGTCCTTCTTAAACGCATCTCTAACATGCTCTGAAAAAGACTTGTGGAGCTACTAGACTTTGAGCTTAGCCTAACACAATGTTTTTCGACTATAAATCTTTTGGCCCACCAACTTAAGGTTCTAGGCTCGAATTTTAGCATTTCTGTGTAAAATGTTCAAGAAAATATGTGTAAACCTAACTACAACATAAAGCTCGTGTTGATACATATAAATACTAGAAACCAAAACGACTACCTATTCCATCAAGAAAACGGTCGGTATGCCACCCTTTTTACTGTAGTTCAGATAGCAATATAGTCATTACCTCATTCATCTTCTCATAAGTTTCTTCTAACATTTCTACCTCCCTGTTGACTAGTAAAGAGGCATACACCGCTACCAACCACCCTCGTAATGCATCTTCACCGCTAGCATCATGTTCCAACACTAAGTTTGTTGATTTGTTTCCAATATTTAATATGAATTTCTCTTCCGGAAAGAGTTGTTTAAGTTGTTATGATCTTGAAGGCTTTATAGCTTTGTGCATGTGTCTCCCCACATTGACATTTCTGGCTTCTTATATTACTCTTCCTGGAAACAGAAAATCTTTTTTATATTTCAGGTATGCGGAACTTAATACCTTTCATATCTTGACGGATCACTTCCAACTCATTTATGTAAAAAGAATGTGTTTATTTTCTATACACAAAATAAAGAAAATTATGCAAGAAAGGATATAGCATTATAGGATAATTTCTATGAGGTATAATAATTCATTTTTCACCTAGAATGGGTGAGTGTTTGAAAAGGTTGAATTTGACCTTCAAAAAAGATTTTTGATAATTAAGAACTAGTCTAACCCTTGCATAACCATTTTGGTGAAGCTTAATTCATTGTCGGTTAGTCTGTCACTAAAAATGATGAGAATTGGTAGGTTTAGGATCACTTGGATGTTTAAAAATCACATTTTCACCCTTAGTAATATGTTTGTAATAACATTGAATGAGGGCCAAAATTTTCTAGGTTTTATGCATTAGTCAATGGTTGTATCACCTTTTGACATAAAAATAATAAGATGGAATGGTGTAGAAATCAGTAGCAATACATTTCTTTTACCAATATTTAAGAAATCTTCTATGATCATAACAGTTATGTGTGGATTTAACGTGTTGATAGGAGCGGCTCACATTTCTTCATATGTACTATACACATGTATAAGAGAAAGAAAAGATCCAACAACCATCCGTAACAACATAATAGAATCACAATACCACAAGCTAGTGTGAATATACAAAATGTAGATCCGATTTCTAGAATTTAATTACCATAATTTTCATTTTGTTATATATTATACCTTTCCTTGCATTGATGAACAGACTATAGAAACAAATTGAATCCCTGCACCCAATCCAAGCACATTAAACACAGTTGAAATTGCCTCACCTTTTGCATATAAATCTCTAAGATTTCCTTCTTTAGCAAATGAAGAATAATCGGTAATCTTGTTGCTCTTGCATCGACTGTGGTTAATCCCCGTCAATTTACCAAATAGAAATTTGGTCTTAAACAATTATCTTGTAAGTTGAACAATAGAATGATTAACCACCAATTTACCTTGGCAAAATTTCCAAGTCCAACCATTTCAAGAAACAATTATGGACATAATGGTGAAAGAACTTCCAGACTAGTGCCATGATCATATAACACATTAGATAAAAATGACAAGTACCAAAGGGTCTTTGGCCTAGTGGTATCAATATGTGACTAAGGCGTCTCTCCCTCTTAGAGATTGAGGGTTCAAGTCGTGTTAAGGACATAAGGTGTAAATTAGGGGTGTGTGTGTGTGTGTGTTTACTGTTCAAAAAATATATATATATAAAAATGACAAGTTCCATTCAATATTAATATTTCAGCAATAATGTAAACTAAATAGTTAAAAAAGAAAAGTAGTGGCTTATTGGAAGTTAGAACGATTTCAAACCAAAATATTAGCCAGTGTTTAGGCTCATAATCCATTCTTGCACCTAAATTGCTACATATTAGCTTTCTGACATGCTGCATACCGTCCTTAAGTATCTATTTAACACCAGTAGAATCAGTTACATGTTTCTTACATATTCGCATTAGTTAAGAAATAGTTCTCACCCAACTAACTGCGGTTGCTTGTGCTGACGTAGGTCGCAATCCTGCTGCAAATAACAGTGACTTTAAAGGAGTAAGATCAATCAACTAATGATGATTCTAAGAATTATAAGAAGACCTGAGTTGATAACACTAATAATGTTGCACGTGAGAAGTGTTGTAAAGCTCGAAATTACGTGTATCTAAGAAATACTTCATTGACACTGCATAAATTTAATCAGAATTCACATTTTAATTAACAGTCTAACGAGATAAAAATTGGTTTACTGAACTCACATGTATGGATAACCTAATGGGAAAAACGAATTGACAAAAGAATTGAAAATTTTATGGATAACTGGTCTAGAATCATCGAGCGCCTTCACCCGATGAAGAAATTACATATTGCTTCAATTAAACAACCTTCAAAACAATTTGTGATTTTAATCCTTGACCTGTATCATAGCATTTTATAAATTTGCTAAGAATAGGAGATAACAAACGCCCACAAATACTTAATTCTTTCTAGCATTTCGTCGAACATGTAACACATAGGAAGAATACTCATGGTGGCCATTAGGTTGAAAGTGGAAGTGGCGAGAAATGGTGTCGGAGATCTCAATCCAAGAAACATAAATGGTGACTACTTCCGGTGACAGATTTCTGGCTTCTTTCTTCAACAAATTCATCTTTTCCTGTTGATAAATTACAAACCACCAAAGATTACAAAAAGAGGAGTCGCGATAGAAAGAAATTTAGTTATACGGAGATACTAGTAAATTTATGGCATGGAGAAGATGTCGTGCCGGCGGGAGCCAACCGGTGGATTATATTTCACCGTCGGTGAACTCGGGTTTATGATTACTACAACAAACTCTGGTCTTTTATCCTATGTCAATTTTTACTTTTTTTAGTACCTAGGGGAAGCTCCGACACTGTGAAGATAGCTTATCGCTTTTCATGTTTTCCGTTGTTTATATCTTTCAAACATTTTACTTAAACTATATATGTAGTTATTATTTGAAATACTTTACGCGTGTAGTTCCGAGTGCGGGACCTCGTTGTGTTTTGTGAACCGCTCATTACAGATATATGGTTGATTGTGAAATGTGTTGAAATGTGGAGTTAGTTCAATTTTTAATCTGGTTAAATAAGAGTTTAACTTAAAATGTTGAAGTGTAGGTTAATGTGAGAAAAACATGGGTGTTGGCTAAAGTACAAGGGCTGGAATGATAAAGAATAGAAAGTTCAAGGTGGTGTTTGAAGAGTTTGTTGGTTTGGAAGGGTTTTTAGTAACATTGAAGCATAGCCTGCTGTTTGTGGTCTTCTCTCACTCCTTTTCTTCGTATTTTCCAGCAGAGAACAAAAAAAAAGAATGTATAGCCTGAGATTGGGGTTTTCTTGCAAAGGTCTTTTTTCTCTTTGTTGGAGCAGAGTTGCAGTTTGAGTTTGTAAGAGTTACAGATAAAGTGTTGAGTCAATGTTAGTGTTTCTGTATACATTCTTAATTCTAGGTTTTGGTGGTTTTTTGATCTGTTCGTGAACTTTGAAGAATAATTAGGTTGTTATTTTGATATCTTGAGTTTCTAACAAAATGCGTTTCCTTACACTAATTAAAACTTGACAGAAAATGACTAAATTATCCTTACACTAACAGGCAACTAACATTTTGATTAACGAATATTTGTTTAAAAAGCTAAACAAGTAATAAATTATGAACAGTAACAAGTATAGATGTATTAATTGATCTTAAAAGACTAAACCAACAATGTTTAACAAACTTCATGGATCATTTGAGTGATTAACTCTTTATTTATACTATATTATAATAGATTTAAAACTCTTTTTACTATTTTACTTAGTCTCTTAAAATTTCAGCAATCAGAAATTACTAACATATATCTCAAATAACTCACATTATAAAGATAAATTCTTTATTCTACTTTACACGTTCACTAATAAACACACTTTTATATAACTATACACTTTTCTACCCACATAAAATAAAGAAAATTATTGTTTTATTAATTTTAAAATATAAAGATAAGGTTGATAAAAAAAATAAAACATGTTAATGAGTGAAAATAATTTAGCAAATGATACTATAATATCCGGTTTCGGGTAATGCTAAAAAACAGGTTTTTTTTTTGGGAAAAAAACCGATCTCCGAAGAAGCTTGAACAGCCCACTGTTTTTTTTAATTTTTTTTGTTTTTTTTTAAATACATTTTCTATAATATATACTATAAAAAAACATACATGTGAAAGAAAACTCAAATTTTGATTAATTTAAATACTTAAAAAGTACAATATTAAAATTACAATTTCCTAATTAAACATATTCAAATTACAAACGTCTAAACATTCTAATAAAAATACTTAAAACCATTCAAACTTCGAATTAAAAGAGGGAAGCTAGGGAGGAGCTTCGGCATCGCCATCACCCCTACTACATAGAAACCCGTTCACGCATCTTCTTCTTCGCCATCTTCATCGGGAGACGATATTCCAAGTTCCACTTCTTCATTGTGTATATAAGTTTTTTGGGTGGCAAAAGGGTAAATAAATCTCAAAAAAACGGTCAAGAAGTACACCAAACGGCTAGAAAACGGTAATATTTTTGAAAAAAACGGCTAGTAGGATTTTCCGGATAAAAACCAGTTTTTAAACCGGTTATAAAAAAACCGGTTTTTTAACCGGTAAAAAATCCGGTCGGCTCGAAAAAGTATTATCCGATCATACTATCCGGTTACAAAAAATCCGGACTGGATAAAAAAAAAACCGGTTTCCCAAAAAACCGGTGTCGGATATTTTTTCGTATAAATCGGATATTCGGATTTTTTGTGCACCTCTAGCTATTAGACATGGGCAAAAACGGTCCTGGACCATGCCGGTCCGGTCCGGTCCGGACCGGGTCGGTCCCTGGCCGGTCCGGTCCTCGGCGGACCGGTCTTCGCGTAAGACCATTTCGATAAATTCGGTCCTCGGGCGGTCCTAGACCACTTCCGGACCGGTCCACGTCCGGACCGGTGCGACTTCGGTCCTGGACCGGTCCGTTTTTCGGTCGGGTATTTTCCGGTTCGGTTTAGACATTTCCGGGTTTTTTAATTCCGTTTTTCGGTCGGGTTTTTTTTTTTTTAGTTTTCGGTTTGTTTTTTTGTTTGAAAAAAAAAGTGACTTGTAAATTTAAAAAAAAAATTGCAAGTTATAAAATATAAAGTATAAACATATATAATTGCAAGTTAATAAAAACATATAAATAACATTACGATACAATTACGAAATAAAATTACATATTGTTGAAACTTGAATTATATTTTTAACAAGAAAAGGGGACTCTAGCAATGGAGCTTCGACATGGCCATCACCCCAAGTTAGAGACCCGAAAAATACATATTGTTCGAAAGAAATAACGTCACAAAATATAAAGAGACAACTACTGAAATGGATAGTCGGAATTGATATTCCAATAGTTGTAACTATCGTCGGCATATGGCCCATGCCTATAATAGGCGAAATCGTTCGATTGGACGTTGGATGATGAACCTGCGTTCATTCTATTTTGAGTGTCGTCAACGTATTCTTCGCCGGGTTCGGGTTCTTCACTTTCAGCTTCGGTGTTAGTGTTTGATGTTCCCGATTGGAAGTCTCTATTGTAATCGTCTTCGAGAATCGCTTCCTCCAAATTAGTTATGCCTTCTTCGAGATCCGCATCGTTTTGACATCTTTCCAAAGAATCATAGTAATCCTTAAGCATCACGGCCATTTGCACCGACTCGGCCTTCAACATACACCGCCGTGCGCTTAAAATCCTGCCACTAAGAGAAAAACAACAATCCGAAGCTACGCTACTAGCTTGGACGGTTAGTACGTCCTAGTCATACGGGCTAGGATCTTAAATTGACCAACGTTTTCTCTTTCTTGCCACCATTTTAATACATCAAATTTTGTAAAATCTTCGGTGCCAATATAATTAGTGTAATCAGTTTCTTTATATATGGAAAGTTCGTCTAAAGACGATTGAACTCGTGTACGTTTCGATTGAGATATATTATTAAACCAAGACGATCCAATGCTAAAAGTATTGTTTGGCCGAGTAGCCGATGTTTGTGAAGTCGAAGACCTCGGGGTGGAAGCAACTTCTCCCCGTGGTGCACATTCATTATCATAAATAGTATATAAGCGTTTAACATAATTTTCAAAATTTGATATACTTATCGTAATCTCATCCGGAGATTGACCCAATGCTTCCCCGATAGTAGTTAAAGATTCCGTTAGACCCTTAAAATTAACAAGAGGGTTTAATGCCGAAGCAATCAAAATTTTTTTTGGAAACTCTTTAAAATATTTTGTAAGACTTACACACATTTCGTTGGTAATCATATCCCATGTTTCATCCAAAGAACCAAAAGAGTGTAATGTTCTCAAAATTTCACAAACACCTATCATAGCGGAGTGAGATGTTGGAAAATATGTTTGTGATAGCATCAATGTGGCTTGATACAAAACTCCCAAACCGGTGTGTAATTCTTCTAAAATAGTCCAATCAGTTTCCGTAATGACTTCATAAAATTGGGGTAGGTGTTTTCGATGATATTCGGTAAGTAAATCTTTATTTTGTATCAAACGCCCTATCATTTTATAAGTCGAGTTCCATCTCACGGGCATATCTAAGAGAGGTCTCAAACATCTTCTTCTTTTTGTTCTACAAAAATGCTCATATTTTTCGAACGCAACGGGTCCGCTTTTAAAAATTGCCTCATTTAAATATTTAAATTTCAAAAGACGAGTTTCCATAGACTCCAAACCTTTTTGGACCGCGAGGTTGAAAATATGACAACAACAACGTACATGTAAAAATTCCCCGTCACATATTGGGTTTAAAACTCGTTTCAATCGTCCCATAGCATTTGTATTGTTGCTTGCATTATCTAAGGTGATTGAAAGTATTTTTTCTTTAATTCCAAAACCATTAAAAATCCTTAATAAAATATCGTAAATTTGTTCACCTCCATGCGGGTGAGGAAAGTTTTCAAAAGCAATAATGCGTTTTTGCATAAACCATGTTTTAGGGTCTATCCAATGTATCGTAACACAAATAAATGAATAATGGGTTGTATGTGGAGCGGACCAAATGTCGGTGGTTATGGAAACTCTACCATCGAATCTAGTAAAAAATTCCTTTAAGTCTTGATATATTATTTTCTATTTTGCCATAGCATTACGTTTAAGAGTTCTTCGACTTACAGCGCAATAATGAGGTTGTAGTGCTTTTTTGATAAACCTTGTGACTCTTGGGCGGGAGAAGAAGTCAAATGGTAATGCTTCTTGCATTGTTAACTGCATGCTTAATTCTCTAGCTAAAGCGGCATCGAAACGCCATGTTTGACCATCAACTTGAGTTTGACTCTCAACCGCAGCGGCTTGTTGCGCTAAGCATTTAGTCTAATTTTTTAAAGTTCATATTAGAATAAACTAAGTTCAAGTAATGTAAACTATATTTAACTAAGATCATGTACTTAATTCAAGTATTCAAACTATAGTTATTGATTATAAAGTAATACGTTTGACTACCAAGCAAAGAGTGGCCAGGCAGGTCAGTCGGGGGGCAGGATCCTTTCGGTTTAAAACCTTTCGGAAAATCCAACAACCACAAGCTGATCGTGACTATTCTAGACACCACTCTCCGGGTTATATCTACTAGTATTACGATTAGAATGAATAACTAAGTTATGAATAGCTTAAATATATAAAAACTAGTATTTAAATAAACTAAACTTAAATATATAAAAACTAGTATTTAAATAAACTAAACTTAAATATATAAAAACTAGTATTTAAATAAACTAAACTTAAATATATAAATACTAGTATTTAAATAAACTAAACTTAAATATATAAAAACTAGTATTTAAATAAACTAAACTTAAATATATAAAAACTAGTATTTAAATAAACTAAACTTAAATATATAAATACTAGTATTTAAATAAACTAAACTTAAATATATAAAAACTAGTATTTAAATAAACTAAACTTAAATATATAAAAACTAGTATTTAAATAAACTAAACTTAAATATAAAAGAATACTTACTAAATGTCGAGCGAGAGAAGAATTAGAGCCGGATAAGATATGTCCACAATGCATACACTTCGCGTATTTCTTGTTATTTTGTTTGAGTTGTACAAAATCGTTCCAAATTTCCGCATGTCGATTTGTTTTTGGAACTTCTTCATACGGGAGACTTACGTTGAAATCACTTCGACCCGCGTTCAAATTGCTAGATCCTTCACCGGCCATTTTTTATAATCTTGAAGCAAATCGAAATATTATATAGAACACTTGTATTGTATATAGAACACAAACTTGAATTATAAAACTAGGAAAAATCAAGATTCAAGAATGAGAGAATTGGAGATTTGGAGAATGAGAGAATGTGAGAATGTGAGAAAGATTGGTGCAATTTTTGGTTTCAAGAATCTTTTCTTTTCTTTCTAATAAATGAGTAAATATAAGGACACGTGTCCTGTTTCTAGGATATACTCTATATTTGTTTTCCCGCTTGCTGGCATTGCTTGAAGCACTGCCACGTGTTATGTTCCAGCACTCTCAGTAATTCTTTTTTGGTTTAATTGTTCCTCTTTCCGATATTTAAACTTTCCAATTAATTATTTATCAGTTCCCAATCTTTCTCTTAATTTTCTCAAGCAATATTAGAACCCAAGCCCTAATTACGCATGAAGGTTGAAGATGGAACGTAAGTAAGAATATTTGATTTTGTGCTCAAGGATGTGAGAATTGAAGAAAACTTGAGGGGTTTGCAAGAAGAGTGGATCAATTCAAGCTTCATTAAGGGTGAATCAGGGGACGTCGGAAAGAAATTTACGGAGAAACTCATGGAAGGAGGCTTTTGCTTGATTCTGTTCCTCACATCCGTCCGTTCTTGATTCGATAGGTACACCATTGATGGCCGCAATGTAAGAAATTATTAATCGTATTTCCTTATTCAATTGGTTTGGACTATGTTCTTAGCTTCCCCATTACCACCGATTGTTGCTATGTTTGTTTGATAAATTAGGTTTTAGATATGAATATTAATAGGTTTTAATTTTAGCTCGTAAAGCCCCTGGGTTTTATACTTTAATGCCTTATTTTCAATTTCTCATATTTGTTTTTCGGTTTTCGAAACATAAAAAGCATCATATTAGAGACTGTGTTTTCTAACTGTTCCTTTGCAATTTGATTATGATTTATTAGGCCAAAAATTATGAAGATAATTTCCAACAAATATATTTTAAGTTGATATGATCATTATAAAGATTTTATATAAAGATTGCATATAAGGTGTTCGGTGAAATGCTTAAGTAGTCAAGTACTCATAATCGGTTACTAAGAAATCATTTTCTAAAACATCATGAACAATCATGGAGATTTGATGTAATGGAACCCTAACTTCTACTGTCATCACAAATGGCTACGATGATTTAGTTTTTGTTGTTATTTATGTGTTTAATTTCATTTTCTCCTAAATCTCCTACTCTTGTGAACTACTCGAGACATTCCCCATGGCCCAGTCTCTGTAATCTCGACCTTCGTGTCTGTTTATGAAGTTCACAAAATTTCCCATCAAATACACTTCTGGAGTTCTGGGTAACTTGAAGAATCAAGGTTTCGTAGTTTGTTACAACAATGGTCATCAATGGTTTAGGATTAGATGATGCTAAGATCTAGATGCCCAAGAGCTGTTCAATGAAATGCCTACAAAAAACTTGATTGTTTTTTAAATGAAAGTTAGTCTGTATTTCTTAATTCTATTCTTTTTGCTGACTTATTAAATTCTTAATAAACTTTCTTAGGGGCAATTTTCTTTGTAACATTGCTATTTAGTAATAGTATTTGCTTCAAAACACAAGTTATTTTTTAAGTGTTTATGTTTCATAGACAACACAACTGTTATAGTGTATACTTTCATGGAGCTCTTATATAACATTGAGATATAAGTTTTCTAAAGAATTGACATGCTTTTATTTGCATCTATTGACATAGTGGGCAGTTAACACTTTGAAGTACATGGAAGTATGGAACTAAAAAGTTACTATCTGTTTTCACTAAAGTGATTGAGCTACACTATTCTCAGATGAAAACTTCGACTTTTATTTCATCTCCTCTACTAATTCTCTACGGTGAAATCCGGGACGCAAAACTATTGGCATGCTTCACCCCGAAGATAAACATCAAATATTATGTAGATTGTTTAAAATCAAGTTTGATTCTTTGATTAAAGATCTAAAAGATACTAGAGATTTATTTTTCTTTTATTTATTATAATTATTTAATTTCTTTTTTTCAAGTTTTTACTATTAATAAATCATAAAACAAACCCGTGTTATACACGGGTCACTAACCTAGTAGGGTATATATAGGGAAATTTTCGTAAAAAAAAAAAAAAAATTCAAAATCTAGCCGTTGGGACCGGTTCCGACCGGTTTTTTACCGTTTTTTTCAAAAAACATATCCGTTGGAACTTGGACCGGTTTGGACCGAGTTTGGACCGGTTCGGTCCTGGACCGGTCTTGGACCGTTTTTGGACCGGTTCGGACCGTTTTTCGCGTTTTCAGTCTTGGACCGGCTCGGTCTGGGCGGTTCTCGTCGGACCGGTCCGGTCGGTCTGGGCGGCCCATGTCTAGCTATAAACAAGATTGGTTTGGGCCACTAGTGAAGTTGTAGAGAAAGCCCAACCCAAATTTTATTTTTCCCAAAGAATTCGAATTGGAAGAGAGAGGGAAAACACTTTCCCCATTCGACTGCCGTTACAATTTCGATTTCAAATATATGCCTTCCGCTCCTCCCTCCTCTCATCATCATCATCTCTCATTCTTCTTCAATCCGCCATGGAAGACAAATACGAGAAACTGGAGAAGGTAGGCGAAGGTACCTATGGCAAAGTCTACAAAGCCAAAGACAAACTCACCGGCGAACTCGTCGCCCTGAAGAAAACCCGACTTGAAATGGACGAAGAAGGCATCCCGCCCACCGCCCTCCGTGAGATCTCACTCCTTCAGATGCTCTCCAATTCCATCTACATCGTCCGTCTCATCTGCGTTCAACATATCCATCACAACGGCAAACCCTTGCTTTATCTTGTGTTCGAGTATCTCGATACAGATCTGAAGAAGTTCATCGATTCGCATCGTAAAGGACCTAATCCATCTCCGCTTCCTCCTTCTCAGATCCAGAGTTTTCTTTTTCAGTTGTGTAAAGGTGTAGCTCACTGTCATGGCCATGGTGTTCTTCACAGAGATCTCAAGCCACAAAACTTATTGGTTGACAAGGAAAAGGGGATTTTGAAGATCGCAGATCTAGGTCTTGGAAGAGCTTTTACTGTTCCTCTCAAAAGTTATACTCATGAGGTTCTATTCTTCTTCTTCCTTTTAATTTTCAGTATTTTTAAGTAGAGTAATTTTAAAAAAGAAATGTTTTGGTTTGCAGATTGTTACTCTTTGGTACAGAGCACCAGAGGTTCTCTTGGGATCAGCTCACTACTCCACTGGTGTTGACATGTGGTCTGTTGGTTGTATTTTCGGTCTGTATTTCCAAATCTTTATCTTCTTCCTTTTGTTTTCGTTCATAATCTGTGTTATGGTACTGGTTTTCAAGACATGTTACCAATTGAATTCTAGTTGGAGTTATAATTATTGAGTTTAAAAGTGTCTGTAATCATCATACTAATTTTGAAATTTCATGACATCCAAAGATCTAAGGGTTAAGTTTTGTCTCTTGAATGTAGACTATTTAGTGTTACTAATCTTGATTGTGATCTTGCACAGCTGAAATGTCAAGAAGACAAGCTTTGTTTCCTGGTGATTCTGAGTTCCAACAATTACTTCACATATTCAGGTTAATTCACAACTTTATTTGATGAAATTACATGTTTTTCTGTTATGTTGAACTAGATTATATAAAGGGGTGCTTTCATGGCTTGCTTTTAGCAACTAGATTACTGATAAATAGAACCTTAACAAAACTAGTTGAAAACTTATGGGTGGTTTGATTTGCTGTTTTTGACACAATGTTGGAATAAGAGAGATTTTAGTATTCTATATCCTGTTACTCGCTAGAATTAATGAATTCCATATTTCATAGTAGGAAATAGAATTTTTCTTGAAATTATTTTTGACAATTTATCGACCCATTACCTTACATCATTTGTGATCTTAACATATTAACTTGCAGGTTGCTTGGGACACCAACTGAAGAACTGTGGCCAGGGGTTAGCTCTCTAAGGGACTGGCATGTCTATCCGAGGTGGGAACCTCAGAATTTGGCACGGGCAGTTCCATCACTGGGTCCTGATGGTGTTGACCTTTTATCGGTATTTATTTACAATATTGTTTCTTTCTGTTGTCGAAGACTTAAATCGTTGAAATACATGTATGAGATAATAATTACATGATTTGTTGTTTCAGAAAATGCTTAAATATGACCCTGCTGAAAGGATCTCAGCCAAGGCTGCTATGGATCATCCATATTTTGATAGCCTCGACAAATCTCAGTTTTAAAAAGCATCTTCGCTTACCTGATGTCGTCATCATCATCTTGGTGATTTTACTGTATGGTATGCATTTCACAACTTTTGTGTGTGTTTTTATAAACTCTGCCATAAATGTGTATGTTGGGATTTGTCATCCAACACAAATGGATCTACAAATCTTTTTATAATGAAAAAGCTGCTTCATTGTTCTTGTTGGTTGAGTTTTACAAGAGTCATGAATGTTTGCTGTCTGTGACACTAATGGTTGATGATGAAAACCTGTTTTAAGCATTGAGGCTGGTCGAAACATTCTTAGCTCCAAATTACTTTTGTGAATTTGGTGATCTTCAGGATCAAACCATAGCACATGTAATATAACCATGATTTGTATTATTTACCTCCTCCATAAGTCGTAACGTAAAACCGGTCGATGGAACCCTCGTAAGTGTTTTGGAATCTTCCAAAAAGGCATATTGGTTTTTCAATGCAAGTCATGTGCCAACCTTTTTAATTTTTGTTTATGCATTACCAAATTTCTCAAAAAACATAGGAGCTTGTTATTGACACATATCAGAATGAGAGATTCAACAACCAAAATTTTCTACCACGTGGAATAACAACAATAAGCAATATTCCTTTTGATACATATCTTTATTGTTATATATCCCCCGATTTATAGAGCTATTTTTTAACTATATTTTTTAATTGAATCTGGATAAGCTTTATAGAGAAATGTTTAACATAGTTCATACCTAATGTATAGTGTTGATGGACTAATTTTAACTTTTAGATCATTCTCATCAATGGTACATATTGAATTTTAAAATTTAGACGAAGTGATGTTTTCGTAATTTACATGTGATCTTTTACAATCACATGTGATTCAATATTAAAATTTCAGGACTATGTTTTTTGTATGTACTTTACTGAACAATACTCATACTTTATAATTGTGTTGTTGCATGTTGGGGAGGGTTCAAACGATAACTGTATTTCATACGAGAACTGCGAAAACCAATCTTAACCGTTTCTTTGATAAATGGAATTCATGGATGTAGAGCGTAGATCAAGTGTGGAAGGGTGCATGTGAGGAATTTATGGGTGAGTGATGACATTAAAGGAGGGGTAATTGAATGCTTGTAGTTTTTACACGAAAAACAGTTTTCGTTTGAACTTTTACCTTATGCTGTTAATATTATATAACTTAAATGTTATTAAACTTATAAATCACTTAAATTATTAAACATCAAAATAGTTAATCTTATGTCACATATAAGAATAAAATAGTAATAAAGCAAGACTTTTATTTCATAAATAAATATTAGCCAAGTGAAATATGGACAATGGAAGTGTGAGCAGTCCTACACATAACAAGATGAAAAAAAAAACCTAAAAATCGAGTATCCGTGGGAAATCAAATAAATCCTCGTATAGCCTGCTACCTCTCTCTCTCTCTCCATACCTAAAAACTGTTCTTGTAATGACAAGTTTGATTCGCAATTTTTCTATTTCGAATATCGATATTCACATCACAACTTGATTTAGATGTAACGTGAATATGGATGAAAAGCACACGAACTCTAGCTTTGATTCTAGTGTAAGTAGAAAACGGCAAGTTACCGCTCAGTATATCCCGGTAGATCTCTGATTGTGTAGCTAACCGATCGGCGAAGACAGTCAGCGTCAGATTCAGTTGCTTCTTATCATCCGACCCAATTTTCCCGGCGGGAATCGGAACATCACCGACGTCTTTACCTTTGTACAGTAGAGCAGCCGAGCTACTCCGGTACTTGACTCCGACTTTATTAGGGTTCTCAATGATGATACCAAGTGCGAGCGAGAGATTCAACGAAACCCTAATTGGAATCGGGTTCACAGATACATCTAGATCCTGAAGCACTACGGAGTCGACTGTTATACGTGGCTTCTTGGCTTTAAATACGGTGAGGCCGAGTATGAGGAATACTATGAATAAGGTGAATATGACTCCGGCGACCGAGGAACAGATAATAATGCATCTCCGGCGTTTTTGCTTTCGTGATAGATCGTCGGCGGGGGAAACGGGGACGGAAACGGATCTGAGCGGTTGTTCGTCTTTCTTCTCGACATCCATTTTCAAAAGAAGGCGTGAAATTGTGAATTTGGGAAGAAAGTAATTATTTAATATATATAATTTATGGAGTTATTAAATGATAACGCGGAATGGGTTTACAGTTGGGAGTTATAGTCTGATAGTTTGATGCATAGCCTAGCCCTTCCTTTTATACTTTATTATATACAAATAATATTTATTTTTATTTTTTTCAGCTTTATATTCTTACTTATGGTATATTTGGTATAGAGTTTTTTAAAGTTTATTGGAGCTAAAATCATTTTATTAAAAGAAAAAGTTATAATTAATGTTCCGATAAAAAGACTATAAACATTTTTTTAAACAAAAAAGCAACAAACAACTTTTTAAAGTAGAATTTAAAACTAGTTTGAAGTTTTTTATATATCAAGTTACCTCAATATTAAGCTTCAGCTACTAGCTAATTTGTCGAACACATATATAGATAAAATAAACAGCTTCCAGCTCGAGCTACGAGTTTCCAACTTCTAGCTATTAACTAACAGCTTCCAACTACAGTTGTCAGCTATTTATGCCAAACATACCCTTAGTTGATGGTTAAAATGTGTAATGTATTGATTATCTTTTATAATATTATATCTTGATTATGACACTTGCTCTAATAAAATAAATATAAATATAAATATGAAAGAAAAATAAGTATAAATCATTTCTTTTTATAATATACATTCGAATAAATTGGATAAATAATTATAAAATGTGTCAAATGGTAAATAATTTTTTATTAACGAGTTTTTTAAAACGTCAAAACGGGATAGCTACATTTAATAATAAATTAATTAGTTGGCCAAACGTATTCAGTTGTATAGAGAATCAAGTTCTAGATTATGAAGACACGTTCACTTGCCTAGAAAAGTGAAATTATTCTTTTCTTCAAAAAGCTAGAAAAACAAGAAAAGAATTTTTGAAATTATGGGAGTTTTATATTAATGAACGCAAGATAAATTTTGTTTTTTTAAGAAAAAATTGGTGAGAGGAGTTCTTTACAATACCAATAGAAGTCTGCTTAATTGTTATGAAAAAAACATCTAAACATTTTAGATTATATCATAGAGACTCCAATTAAGAATTACAACACCTATTTTTTCAATCTAATTTCCTTTTGCATATCCCACTAATAACCCTGTTAGCAACTGGGCATTCGAAAAAAGATAGAACTTTTGTTTCCATAGCTAGAGAGCACAATGACAAGATAAGTTACCGAAACTCATGTTCCTTTTTGCCAAATTAACAAGGGTAGCTAGTCTTTTATGTTGTAATTCCAAATAAATGATATTAACTAATTGGTAGTTGTTTTGTACGCCTTATTGACCAAGAAATTAATTCATTTATTATCATAGGCTCATACATAATGCTTCGTACTTCTGATGAATGTTGTTTGTTCTCCCCTTGTAATATCATTCATAACCTACTTAAACATGCAAGAAAGCAATTTAGCTATTGTTCTTATAAAAGGCCCTCGACAATATCATTCATCACCTATTTTAACATGAAAGAAAGCAATTTAGCTATTATTTGATAAAAGGCAACGACCAAACTAATTGGTCTAAGTTCAAAAAAATATAATGGATCGTTAATCTTTGAGATTAATGAGATAAAAGAGGAATTAGACCCTCTTCAAATGTGGATGTAGCTCCAAACTAGTGTTGAGCGTCTTAACCGAAAACCGAACCGAAACCATTAAAACCGTTAAAACCGAACCAAATGAAAACCGACGGTTTGGTTTTTAATAAATCAATAACCGATAGTTATTGGGTCGGTTTCGGTTATATACTTATAACTGAACCGATGAGGATTTATTAAATATTATTTTATATATTTAATTATAAAAAGTCAAAAAAATAATTAAAGAAATTGGAAAACCTTTTATTTGGATTTTAGCCAAAGGCCCAAGTTGTTTGTGATCCATTCACGATTTCAAAGTTTTCACTTCTTCAGTTCTTCCGTTCAACGTCTGCTCCACGTCTGCACCCTAGTTCAGTTGTTCCATTCGAACTTCGAAGTCTGTACCCCTTCTAAAATTGATTGGAGGAGGTTGTTGTTATACTCTACTAATCTAGTGAAACATTTTTAATGTGTGTATGCAATTTGGTTGCGGACTAGGTAATGTTTCGTTTGCTGGACCCGTTTAAAAATTTTGGAAACAAAACAACATTATTAATCTTGGGTTGTTTGCATGTGAGGTCCACTACCTTATAAAATTCAAATTAAATGGTTTTTATTTAGTCCAATGACTTGTTTACTACTAAAGATGTTAATTAAAAAACAATTTGTGGCCCAGTTCACGATTTATTGAAGCCCAATAAGTTGGCCTAACTTAACTTAACGGTTAACCGCCCCATTAAAAACTGATAACCCAACGGTTTGAAAAATGTCTTAACATATATAATCGGTTACGGTTCGGTTTGGGTCAAAACCGACCCATACTTACCACTACTCCAAACCATATCACTACAGCAGCAAAATCTGCCTTGAATATGTTCCAATATTATATATAAACACAAAGAAAAGACCATCCGGATCTTGGGCTTTGTCTCCATCACAAGCTTACACCGCTACTTTATTTTCTTGAGCCGAGAAAGGATTTTCTAGCAAGCTTTTTTGTTGATGAGAGAGGATCTTAAACTAATTACTAAAGAAAGATGGTCTCTTAGTAACCGACTCCAATAATAATTAGTTTATTCTTATTTTACCAATATTATATATTGTATGTTGTCTTATTGTCTTATGTAATACTAATATTGTACTTCTCTGTACCTTTATATTCCGATGGGTAACTTAATACTACCCTAGTGAGATTTCAATATTTTAACAAAATCATTATCTTGGTTATAGGAATTTGTTTTATTCATTGTTTTTTAGATATAAGACTTTTTTTTTTTTTAAAATATTATTAATTTGTTCTTGTACTTTATTATAATAAGCTCGTTAAGATCCTTCATAACTTAAAATCTTGGCTGGACATGATGATGTTGATGCGTGGTAAATACGACACGAAATTTCTTTTTGATTAACAATAATAAAATTAGAGATGAAGATCTCTAACACAACTTATAGAGGGTGTTTAAGATTGCATTTAAATATTGATTATCTGATTATTGAGATTCAAAATAGCAGATAATTAGTTTAAAGTGTGTGGGGTTGTGTTTTCCAAAATCAATTACTTGCGTTTTGGATACTACAAAACGCAGTTTTGAGAATCCACTTTTGAGTTGTTTTTTCAAATTGATTATTTGACTATTGTGATTTACCTTTAATAATCAATTAATCTACTTTCCTAAACACTCAATCTGATTATTGTGATATAAATCAAATCCAAACACAATTATTCAGCGGCTTGTTCTCTTACAGTTGATTATATGATTCTGATTATTGGTAAACGCACAATCTATTTTCAAATCGCAATCCCAAACACCCCCTTAAAATTAGAAACGATATTTTACTTATTAAAATAGAAATGAAACTGATAATATTTAAATTTAGTCTAATATATAAATTAAAAACGGATTGTCTAGAAAAAGAAGGTACATGGATGCTATATATGGTGCAGGTGGGTTAATAAATATTTGTTGATACTTCTAGATGCAGGCAAAGCATGTACGTACGTACTATGTGTGATGACCGTGTTGTATATATACCCGATTCTTTCTACATATATACTAATAATAAAGTGGGTCGTCAAGGGTCATATTCTTTGCTAGTCGATCACTTAGGAAACACACGACTTTAAGTCTTAAATATTTAATCAATTTACGATTTTAAAATTTCAAAACTACAACGTTACATCAAGTAATTCTAATTAAACGTATCAAACACTTTCTCAAAATAACTTTAACAATTGGCAGTTGTTTCTTACATCTTGTAGTACAAAAAATTAATTATTTAGAATGTTTCTTCTTTTAAAGAATATTGTTTTTTTCTCCCCCAATAATATCATTCATCACTTTCTTTAATCTCATAGAAAGTAATTCATCAATTGTTTTATAGAAGGCATAAGTTCAGAAAAATACAATGGATCCATAATCTTTGGGATTAATGAGATAAAAAGAGGAAGTAGTAGACTAAGACCCCCTTTCAAATGTGGATGTATTATAGCACTAAACCAGATTACGGCAACATCAAACGAAAATGTTTCAATGTTTTTTATAAACGGAAAGAAAAAGTCATAAGGAACTTAGGCTTTATCTTTGTCACAAGCCCACACCGTAGCTTTAATTTCTTGAGTCAAGGAGTTTCTAGCAAACTTTTTTATTGATCAGAAAGGATCTTAAACTGATTACTAAATATAGATAACCCCTTATAACCGGCTCTAATAATAAGTAGTTTATTCTTATTTTCCAATATTGTATAGTGTATTATACTTTATATAATAGGACAATGATAACAATAGCCCTAAGAGCTGTGGTTATCATTTTCCTATATAATATTATACTGAGGAATATAATACAATTCTAATGAAATTTCCATACTTTTTCAACAAGACCATTATCTTGGTTTTCAAGAATTTGTTTTATTAATTGCTTTTGACATCATAAGACTTTTTTGTTTGAAAATATTATTTGTTCTTGTTCTTTATTATAAGCTCGTTTCGGATCCTCCTTAATTAAAAATCTTGGCTCGACTTGATGTTGATGCGTCGTAAAGAGCACAAGAAATTTCTTTTTAATTATAAATAATAAAATTAGAGACCAACATCACAAAACAACTTAAAAGTAGAAACTAAACGATAATTCACTAATTAAAGTAACAGCACTTAAAAAATAGAAATGATGTTATATGGGTATCATTGTAATCCTATTAAAGGATAATGTTAAACATAAATTTTGAGGGATTATGTTTTTAATAACCCTCTTGAGACAACACTCGAACGAGACTATATGGCTGAAGATTATGAAAACTAGAATTCCAAGCTCACGTAATCTTTTGTAAGCCGGTTGTGGAATACACCCTTACTAATAAAAACGGACTGTCTAGAAAAACAAGGTACGTGGATGCTATATGTTAAGGCTGTCAATGTGTGTCATGTGGCGGACGAGCATTTTTTTCAGTTTTTGAGTACAGTTTTCCATTTCAACTACGATTTTCTTTTAATTCTATGTTTGTTTTCCAACTTTTGTTAAGAATTTCAAAAAGGTTACGTTTATATTTTAACTTTAATATTCAATGTTCGTTTCGATTATATTCGAACTTTAAATTTGGTATTGTTGCGGTTTGAATCGAATTTTGATTTTACTTTTTTGATCAACTTATATAAATAAATATAATAATAAAAACTATGATGTACTACTATTCTATTAAGTTTTAAGAAAATTTTATAATCTTATAGTTTTACCTTTAAACAGGTTATAACTTATATAGGACACTTTCAGGTTATCAGGTTAACCCTAATTCGACCCATTCATTTCGTATCAATCCGCTTTTCACCCGTTTCAAGTTCACGTCAGGTTTAAATCGGGTTCGTGTCGGGTCACAAATTACCAGCCGTGAGACCGTGTTGTAGACCCGATTCATTCTACATAGTACATACTAAGAATAAAGTGGGTCAAGGGTCATATTCTTTGCTAGTCAGTTACTAATACACGTCATAAATTGCATCTTTACCAAACTCCTTTATGATGGTTTTCGGAAAGTTTTATAAAAAGCACCCATCTTGCTAAGTACACAAAGTACGTTTACAAAAAATCAAGAAATTTGATAAAACTACATTCATTTTTAATTCATAAAAATAACAAACTTTTAAATTAGATTAAAAAACGGATGCTAAAATTGATAAATATACTAGATGAATGTAATTTTTGTAGATGTATCATATATTTTTAGCCCTATCAAAAGGACTCAAGTCTATTCTCTTTGTTCTCTATGAAAATATGTTCTTTCTTAATTTTGCCTCTATACTTTACATATACATAACATCGTATTGATTTTATTTCGTTCATGATAAAGTATCAATTGGCGTGGTTTGGATTTTATATATTCCATCTACCTCTCAATTCGTAGATATCTTCCATAAGAGCTTGGATCTAAATTTTTCACCGGCTTTCGATTCAGTTTAATGCTCAGTCTTCGTCCTTTACCCAAACTTTGATGACGTATTTTTTTTCTAGAAAAGCAAACTACAATGACATTTTTGTACTTTGTACTATGTAGTCTAGACCTAGACCCATTATTTGTACAAGCCATCCAAAGGCCCACTATTATTTGCCCACTACCGAAATCTATAACGGAACTTGAACACTTAATCTTAAAAAAAAAAAAGAACACTCACATTAAGATATCTTTAGCCCAAAAATCTTTTGTTATCCATAACATTTGATGAAGTATAGTTGGGATAACCAAACAATCCCATGATTTTGAGTTAGGCATAATAATATGGTAAGACAAAAAAAACCAAACCACTAATTGCTCTCGCACGCCTTATCTATCTATCAATAATATAAGCTTAAAAGTATTGGTTAATTACATCAAAGGACTTAGAAGCATCTCGAAGAGGTAATCGAGATATGTATTATGTGCTACACTGACTGCCAGTCGGTACATACAATGTTTTATCATATACTCTAATTACATCAAAGGACTTATAAGCATCTTGATAATATGTTTATAATATCGGTTAATTACATCAAATTGTGTAAATTTAAAGAAAGATCATATTTTTATCACACCATGTTTGGTGCATTTCTTGGGTTTGGTTTTACATAACATTAATAAAGAAAGTTTGTTAGTTAACAACTATTCTCAAACGCAGATTGTTAACATATATCTATATTTGTGAGTTAACCACAGTATTATCTATATTTGTGAGTTAACCACAGTAGCGGACCTAAAAATAGAATAGGTCCATGGTTAACTCAATATTTGATGAGAGAATGCACAATGATGACATTACAAGACATGGGCATCTTTGTTGTACATTCATGTTAGCCCACCTTTAAATTTGAAAGGCCCAATTAATTTTTGTATACATTGCATATCAATATTTGTTTATATAAGTCCTTCAATTTGTAAATGTATATTATACACATCTCAACTTGATTTTAAAGAAACTATTTATACATAAACAAAAATTCCCTTCTGTAGGATTGTTTGACCTGCTCATTGGAAAAAAAAAATGACAGCAGCCCGCTTTTGACTTGAGAAATCTTCTGGATTTTCAGATTTCGTCTCTGATACTTTGGAAACAGTCTATGCTCAGATAGTCAGCTATCAGCAGATTAATAATAACAAGGTTAAGATCGTTTCATCCCCTCTAAAGGGTAGACGTGATTGACTTTTAAATGTAACATGAATGTATGATATTGATTTGATATGTCTTTGAAAACTGTAATATCTGAGATAATATGGTATAACTTAAGCAGATGGCAAATGACTTGGATTTCATAGAATACATGAGATCAGTAGGAAAAAACATCCATACAGACAACAGGCTCAACTTAAGCAGTACATATATTATCACAAACTGTTGCTTTTTAAATAACAAGTTCTTCCCAATATCCTAGCCATAGGTTATAACTAACTCTAAGAAGCGAAAAAAGGTTAGCCTTTGGTTATCACTACAGATTACCCATCTTTAAATGCTTAGACAAGACAATCTTATGTTCATACTTAACAATCAAATTCAAGCTTTCTGCACAAACTCAGATCAATGTTTCTTGATTTCTTGACAGACTTCAAAGGAGCACCTGGGCAAGTCTCAGCAATACCAGTGAGACGCGGAGCAAACAGGGGCGTTGTGACCCCATCTGGACTTGAATCGACGGCTGAGATCTCACTAAGGATATCCTCTGCCTGCTTATGAATAATGGCTTCCAAAAGGGAGTCGTAAACAGCCTCCAACACCATATCATCCTCAAAACCAGTTTCAGAAACAGGTTCAAGACTTTCACAATGATTATCAGTCATAAGAGAATTAAAATTAAGCCTCCTTGCAACATAACTTCGTGATTCTTCAAGATATTTCATGGAAAGAGGAGCAAGCATTAGGTTGTCTGGACCAGGGGCAAACGGGTCAAAAACACCGTCTTTTGGGGTATTAGGGTTGTCATCATCTTCATTCATGTAGATGTCGAGGGTGAGATTTGAAGAAACAATCGTCAATGGGGATGCAAAACATGACATCAAGTCTGGATTTTCTTTGTTGGAATCTGGGGTTATGGGGCTTAAACCAAGTCCGCCATTATCAACCATTGGTGGTGATGAGGACAGGTTCACAGTGTCCATGGTTTCCATGGCAGCAGAATTCTTATCCAATTTGTTAATGCTGTCAGTGCAAGAAATATTACCAGAGACCCCCAATTGATCGACACTGGCCTTCTGATCCATTATTTCTCAAAATGCAATGAAGAAACTCGCTCCTGCAGTTTATAAAAAATTGTAACAGAGATAAACATCATAACACAAATTGATCAATCGTAAACCATAGCTATAAATATTTCAACTAATTTTGTTATGTAAATAAGCAAATCCCCCAAATGTTTAGCAACTTGCTGGTAAAACCCTACCTGGAGAAGAAAATACATATAAACCCTAATTGAACTGAATAAAGTATATCATTTTTAACGAATCAAAATTAGGGTTCGCAAATCTCTCACCCACCCAAAAACATAAAAGAAATCAATAATAAAGGGGAACAGGAGGTAGTGCATTCGACCATTCGTGCTTCCGAATAAACCACATACAAAAGAGGGGAAAAACAACAAATTGACACAAAAGTTCGTAGTCCGTACAAAGAACAAAAGGAGGTAACAGAGAATCAGAAAAAGTAGCAGCAAAAATTGATGTTCAAAAAAAGGAAATCTGGTAAAAAGCAGCAGAAAAAAGCAAAAATGTGAAGATCTAGAGATAGAATATCCCCATTTTGGTCATCGGAAAGCATGGTGAGAGATAAACAGAGAGGTAGAGAGAGATACCTGAGTTAATCGCGGGTGAAGGAATCAGAGAAGATGAAGGAAATGGCGAGTTGCCGGCCACCGTGAAGGGAAGGGAGAGGCGGAAGTTGGAATATGCCGCCGGTGTCCGCTCGTGCAGAGTTTGATATGTTTGACCAAGAGCTGACGAATCTGGGGGCAGTTCTGTTTACTTGTGTTTTCCCACCGACAACACGCGTTTTAATTATTTTCCTTTTTCTTAATTTTATTTTGTTTCGTCAAATGTTACATTTTGCTAAGCGGTTTACAACATTATAAGAGTTTGTGATTCTATAATTTTTATTGTCTAGTTCTGTTCAAATGTTAAAAATCTAAATTGATTATTTAAAATATAATTTTTTAAAATAAAAATCTTTCCAGTTATCTTATAGCTAAGCTTTAAATTATTAATTAATCAGCTCAACCCAACTATAACTAGTTTTATCAAACACATCCATAACCACTTTATGTTTTTAGTAGTATTTGTTTTATGTGTTTTTATACTTAAAAAACACTTTAAATATATGATAATTAATTATTTTTTTATTTAAGTGTTTGTAAGTATAAAAACATTTAACATAAATGTTTAGAGTTGCACGTAGCTTGATTTCTTAAATAATATGTATATTAGTTATGGGGAGGGTTTAAACGAGAAATGTTTTTCACAAACTACACCACGTCAAACATATCCTTAAGAGTGTTTCTCGAGAAGGATAAACTCGATGGGACCAATTTTATGAATTGGTCATGACAACTTAGGATAGTCCTCCGTCATGAGGACAAGTTGGCCACCATTGAGGAACCCATCCCCGAGGTCCCTGCATCCAACACGAGTAGGGTCGTGAAAGAGGCGTATGAGAAACGCCTCAAAGACATCACCGAGGTTACTTGCCTCATGCTTAGCACTATGAGCTCCGACTTGCAAAAGTCGATGGAGCACTTGAGTGCTTATGACATGATGCGCGAGTTGTCGGACATGTTCCAACAACAAGCTAAGCAAGAACGGTATGGTTGTCTCAACGACCTCCTCGGTTGCCCGTTGCAAGAGGGCGGGAACGTGTCCCACCATGTTCTCAAGATGAAAGCATTGGTGGAATGCCTCGAGAGGTTGGGATTTGCCATCGCGAGAGAAATGACGGTAGACTTGATTCTACGGTCTCTCCCACCGTCATATGATCAATTTGTTGTGAGTTATCATATGTACGGGATGGATAAATCCCTCATGGAATTGCATGGTATGATGCGGACCGCTGAGTCCAACATGACCAAGCAAAAGCCATCTACCTCCGTTCCCGTCTTGGCCATCAAGGAGGGTGAGTCCAAGAAGAGGAAGAAATCGGTCTCTACCCCGAAAGGGAAAGGCAAGGGTAAGGTTGGGGCTCCCAAGCCGAACCCTGCCCCGGAGCCGAAGCCGAAGGGACCTATCCCTCAAGCTAAGACTCCGGAGGAGGCGATTTGCTTCTTCTGCGGGGCAAAGGGACGCATGCGCCGGAGCTGCCCTAAGTACCTAGAGGGCCTGAAGAAGCTACGAGCTTCGGGTGCGGGCGCTTCTACTTCAGGTACGTTTGTGATTGAACTCCATCATACTTCTACATCTAATGGCTGGGTTTTAGATACCGGTTGTGGCACTCACATTTGTAATATGGTGCAGGTGCTAAAGGGAAGTAGAAGGCTGAGAGATGGGGAGCTGGAGCTGACCATGGGAAACAAGGAGGTTGTCCCAGTGTTAGAGAAAGGAAGCGTGGAGCTTACTTTCAAGACCGGCTTTTCTATTATTTTAAAAGATGTATGCTATTCGCCGCTTGTGGCTAGAAACATTTTATCACTTTATGCTTTGTATGACGATGGATATTTGTTTAAATTTGAAAATGGCTTTATTTTGTGCTTTAAAAATGATGTTTGTTATTTTAAAGCTTATCCATGTCGTGGTATATACGAAGCCGATGCATACATAGAAAATAATAGAACAATCATGAACATTGATTCTGGATCCAAAAATGGTTTGGATAAGTTTTCCTTATGGCATAGCCGTCTTGGCCATATAAACAAGAAACGCATCACCAAGCTCCAATCGGATGGGATCTTTGAATCCTTTGACCTCTGGTTAAATGAAGTATGCGAGTCTTGTTTATTAGGCAAGATGACTAAGTCACCCTTTACCGGTGTGGGTGAAAGAGCTAAATGCTTGTTGGAAATAGTGCATACGGATGTATGCGGTCCGTTCAAGCATGTTACAAGGAACAACTCAAGATACTTCGTTACGTTTACTGATGATTTCAGTAGATATGGGTATGTCTACTTGATTAGGCAAAAGTCTGAGGCCTTTGAGGTCTTTAAGACATTCCAAAACGAAGTCCAGAATCAATTGGGCAAGACTATCAAAGTACTTCGCTCCGATAAGGGAGGCGAATACTTGAGCTCGGAGTTCCGTGATCATCTTGTTAGTTGTGGGATTATTTCACAACTAACTCCTCCTAGGACGCCACAATTGAATGGTGTCGCCGAGCGGAGGAATCGGACATTGTTGGATATGGTCCGGTCGATGATGAGTCGCACGGAAGTACCCATAAGCTTTTGGGGGTACGCTCTCGAGTCGGCGGTTAGGATCCTTAACCTCGTACCGACAAAAAAGGTCCAAAAGACACCTTATGAGATGTGGCATGGAGTTGCTCCTAAGATCGCATATCTCAAGGTTTGGGGATGTCCTGCCTTCGTGAGACGAGAGGTAGAGGACAAACTCGAACCAAGGTCCGAAAGGTGTTACTTCATTGGGTATCCAACCGGAGGCATGAGATATTTATTCTACAAACCTTCAGAAAACAAAGTGTTTATTGCGAGAAGGGTTGTGTTCCTTGAAAGGGAACTCATATCCATGCAATCGGGTAAGAGGATTGATCTTGAAGAAATTCAAGAACCCAATGGGGAAGAGACAAGTGTCGGCACTAGCAATCAACCCGAAGTGGTTGAAACCGAGCAAGAGGATGCGTCGGTACCTGACAACACTTCATTAATTCCTCGTAGGTCCGGTAGACCACGTCAAGAGCCAGAGAGATATGGGTTTCTCATATCTGAGGGCAATGACTTATTGGTGGATCATGATGAACTGACCAACTACCGGGAAGCCGTCGCGGGCAGTGAGTCTGCTAGGTGGAAGGAAGCAATGGAGAGTGAGATGCAATCCATGTCGGATAACCAAGTATGGGAATTGGTTGATCCTACACCCGGGTGTAAGACAGTGGGATGTAAATGGGTCTTCAAGAAGAAGACCGGCATGGATGGATCTGTAGATACCTTCAAAGTCCGACTGGTAGCTAAGGGTTTCACGCAAACTAATCGGATTGACTATGAGGAAACCTTTTCACCAGTAGCCATGTTGAAGTCTATCCGAATACTCATGGCCATAGATGCGTTTTATGATTACGAGATATGGCAAATGGATGTTAAAACCGCCTTCCTTAACGGGAAGCTAAGTGAAGAGGTGTTTATGACACAACCCGAGGGTTTTGTACATCCTGAGTATCCTGATAGAGTCTGCAGGTAAAAGAAATCTATTTATGGACTTAAACAAGCATCTCGTAGCTGGAACCTGTCTTTGATGAGAAAATCAAAGAGTTTGGATTTTCGAAAAGCAAGGATGAACCATGCGTATATGTCAGGGCCAGTGCGAGCGCTGTAGTATTCCTTGTCCTATATGTAGATGATATTCTACTTATTGGAAACAATGTCCCAACCTTGAAATAGGTTAAGACTTTTCTTGGGAGTTGTTTCTCCATGAAGGACTTAGGAGACGCGGCGTATATCTTGGGCACAAAGATCTATAGAGATAGATCTAAAAGGCTAATAGAGCTTAGCCAAAGTGCATATGTCGACAAGGTCTTGAAGCGATTCAAGATGGAGGACTCTAAGAGGGGTAATACCCCTATGTTGCATGGAGTGACTTTGAGCAAGTCTCAATGTCCTAGTTCCAAAGAGGAACTTGACGTAATGAAGAGGGTCCCGTATGCTTCGGCAGTGGGATCAATCATGTATGCCATGCTATGCACTCGTCCTGATGTATCGTGTGCCTTGAGCATGACGAGTAGATATCAGGCTAATCCCGGGCAAGCCCATTGGACTGCGGTCAAGAACATTCTCAAGTATCTTCGGAGGACAAAGGAGATGTTCTTAGTATATTGTGGTAAGGAAGAGCTTAGAGTACATGGTTACTCTGACGCTAGCTTCCAAACTGATAAGGACGACTGCCGATCACAATCGGGGTTCGTGTTCCTTCTCAATGGTGGTGCTATAAGTTGGATGAGCTCCAAGCAAGACACCGTAGCTGATTCAACTACCGAGTCGGAGTACATTGCGGCTAGTGAAGCAGCTAAAGAAGCGGTATGGATGAGGAAGTTCATCCAAGACCATGGAGTGGTTCCTAGCATATCCGACCCTATTGAGATCTTCTGTGACAATGAGGGTGCGGTGGCTTTAGCTAAGGAACCAAGGGCTCATAAGCGGACGAGGCACATTCCTCTCAAATACCACTTCATCAGAGATGTTATTGAGAATGGTGATATTGCCATCAGCAGAGTAGCATCGGAGGGCAATTTGGCTGATCCGTTCACTAAACCGTTGTCACAAGCTGTACATGATTCTCACACTAGAGATATAGGTGTTAGATTCGCTAGTGACTTGGTTTGAGTGTAATATTTGGTTTATGTTTGATTTGTACTTGTATTTTGGGAACGCTAAGCAGTATTGTATTTCATTCTATATATGATTATTAAATGTGATTTAATGATACGCCGAGGGCGAATATTTTATGAATCCTTACTGTGTTCCATCTTAGCATGTTTAATACTTCCCAGAATGCTTTTTCATTCTAAATGTCCACAGTCGGTCATTCTTCAAGGGGAGGAAGTTTGAGATAAGACTGAGGGAAGTGGTTGGTCGCTATCTAATAATGAATTAGATAAAAGAGACACAACACTTCGTCTGTGCTTGCAATGGTCAAGTGACTGGACGACCCGCACCTGAACTTACTTCATGGTTTCTGTCACGAGTAAGTCAGGATGATAATATCATTTTGTCCTTAGACTGGAGATACATGTGTTCCAAAGCATGGATCTACTTTGCTTTAATTGCTTTCAAACGCAGTTCGTAACTGGCTGTTATAAAGGGAGCTTTTAGGTAAAGTATGGTGTATGTGGCGGAGCAATGTAGTCAAAGAGATTCGTTCCTCTAGTTTTAGAGAGATATCCTTGGGCCCCTCGATGATTTAGTGCTGACGTAAAATGTATGACCATGCTCAAGTTGCAATGATATTTGATCGATTGCAACTAGATTTTGGGTCACCATCAATCGAGATCGAGAAACATAATCGTGAACGATCTGGAGATTGACATTTAACCATGTCTCGTGTTCACACGGATATCGCGAACGAAGGGATAAGTGATCACTTATCTATAGGACCATTTCGTAACTGATTCTGGATTTGGTTTTTTGACAAAAACCCATACTGACTTGGGGGCAGAGATGCCTTACTAGAGACCACTCTTTGTCTGTGGTCTTAGGGTACGGTGTGTCATGTGCAAGTGGGAGTTTGTTGGAGTATGCCCACTGACACACGTACGCCATAAGTATCACTACCGATGATTGTATGGGCCTATTGGGTCACACACCGGGGAACTATCTCGACAGCCTAATAAGTGGAGGGACCAGTGGTGTCAAAATGGAAAAGTTGGTGAGCAGGCAAGTTACGCGGCGCGGTCTTGCTTACGCGACGCGGAGTTTCCGCGGCGCGGAAGTTAACGAATACGCGACGCGTAATTCTGACAGACTGCATGCAACTTTTAGTCATTTCAACCTCCACACATGCCCAATGCTTGTCTGACTTTTTCTGGAGACTGAGGCCGGCCAAGGGAACTCAAGAGGCATCTGGAGTCTTTAAAAAGAACCCTTTTGTCCTTGCTTTTAATCCTTTTGCCAAAATCATAAACATACACTTAGTGAGAGACTTTTAGAGTGTGTGTGTGTGCTCCAGAAAATAGATCCGAATTTCTGCAAATTCTTGGCTGTTCTTGAAGGGTTTCAAGGCTTTGAAGATCCTTTGAGCTTGCTAGTACAAGGAGGTGGTACAAACCCGGGGTGGACTTCAATAGAGGAAGCCTATCTTGGTCTTCAAGTGTTCATCTCTTCATCAATCATTTTCTGGAGCTTAGGAGCAGGGTATAATCTCTATTCCTTCTCTTTTTCATGTTGCTTAAGCTAGCTATAGAGTTTGGTCCATGGTTTGAGGTTTTATGCTTTGTTATCTTGTACTCTATGCTTTGTTTGTTGTACCTTAGTGCTTCCGCTCTGCACATAGAACCCCAACAGAAGTTTCTCCTACTACATCTATCTATTAGTCATTATAGATTGCACTCTCTTGTAAGAAAGATAAATTGGCATAAACTTCTTGATACTAGGAATAGACGGTAAGACGGTAACAATTATATTCTGAAGTATAATGTAGTTGGGTCAATATACAAGATGAAATAAATTAAAAAACCAGCAAAATGCTAGATAATACATCACGTACACAATCTTGATTAGACTTTAAGAAAAGGGAGTTGATTTGTACGCAACAAGTGTTTGCCATACATAATATTGTAACTTTTATGCCCGTAAAATTCCACTATCTTTTACTCTAGTCCACATATTCAAAGGTATGATAGTTCAAACAATAACTAATTGTTATGTATGACAAAAATCTGTTATGTACAAGTCATCTCTCTTAAGAAAAGTTTTCCATTAGGAAGACTCCAAACGGACCAAAAGAATCATTGTTGTAAAGAACTTGTATTTACGAATGAAAATTTGTATAATAATTGAAGTATAACGCGGTTGGGTCAGCAGAAGACAGCCAACGACGGTGACAGACGCCGGTCGGTATCTGTGGTTCTTTCTTTCGGCTTATTAATGGCTACCGGTCAATGCATTATATGCAAAGTTGTGCCTCATCCTCAGATTCAATGCATTTTGTTGACTATTATTTAATGGCTGATAAATTACGTACGTCTAGATTATGAGTGTATAAAAAATTTCCATAATTAATTGTGTAAACATGACTCTGTCTTATGCAATGTGATGTCCTTTAAAAAAGTAGAAAAGGATGTAAGTGGATTAAATACTAATAATTATTAACAAAATGTTTTATATACTAACTTAATTACGCCTTTTATTTATTATTTTATATATAAGGAGTTGGAAAAACCAAACTCGCCCTTTACTGATTTGATGTTTTTATTGGTAGTGTAGCGGTGACAATTTTTATTTTTAGCTCTTTTTACAAACAACTATATATATTGTATTTCATCAAATTAAATAGAACCATAGTAATTATTTTATAATTTTCATAGTTAAATAATTAAAAGTGAAAATCAGTGATAATCATATAGACCAATTTTATTATTAACTCAATATTTAGATCTGCTTAGCTAAATATATTATTGTTTTGTATATACATAAGAACAGCCAAAATTATAACTTTCTTAAAAGTTAAATAATTTTCAATCGACATAAAAAATTAAAGGATGTCACCTTAAAAATAGTGTAAAATTTAATTACAATAGGGTTGTAGACAATATATAATAAACATAGAAATTTGAAATAGAAAAATAGTTTAATACAAATTAAAGATTTAAAGTCAAAATTAAGTTTTAATTTTAACCAAATGAATTATTAGGATTGTCCAATTATATAAAGATGTTGTTTTCAACTAAATAAAAAGATTATGATTCTTTAATTAAATTGTATAGTTTGTAGATAATTTTTAGTAATATACAAGTTTACTTGAAAATGTGGTATTCCTTTTTTATTAAAATAATATAAAATATTAATCTTAAGAGTGTACACATCTTTATGTACGTATTAGGCCTATAAACGAACCGAACGAACATGAACGAGGGCATGTTCATGTTCGTTCGTTTAATTTTAACCGAACACGAACACGAACGGTTAACCGAACGAAAATTCCTGTTCGTGTTCGTTCGTCTAAGAAATGAGGATGTTCGTGTTCGTTTGTGTTCGTTCATTTAAATGCTAAACGAACATAAACGAACGGTTCACGAACGTAAACGAACGGTTCACGAACGTAAACGAACATGAACGAACATGAACTCATAACTGAACATAAATGAACATAAACGAACATAACTGAACATAAACGAACACAAACGAACAGAAATTCAGAACTTAAAACAAACGAATCTACACAATAATACAATCAAGTAGCAAAACACATGTTCAAATATTAAATTAAAATGCATTTAACATAGTTCTTCATATTGGACTTGATACAGCTTGCATCTTTTTCCCATTTGTTTCCCGATCCAAGCTTCCATCCTAAAATTAGTAAAGAACTAGATAACTTCATAATTCAAAGATAATAAATAACAACAATTTAATTGAAACTAAAGAACAAGAAACTAAAGTATTAATTACCTTCATGAAATCAGTAAGAAATCAACATGAAGAACATAAACAATAATCATATACCGAAATAACTTCTCTAATTTTGGTTCTGTGATCTGAATAAACATTGACGTAGATAGCTATTGATATGCTAAAAAAAAGCCAGAAATCAACAACTAACCTTGTTGGAGAAAGATCGGAGGGCTGGAGACGAAGTAGGTGGACGGTGGTGATAGGCGGCTGTGGAGTGTGGACTGCTGTGTGACGGTGGTGATAGGCGGCTGGACTGCTGTGTGACGATGATGATAGGCGGCGGACTGTTGTGCGACTGTGGCGGACGGCAGCTGTGGACCTTCTGGAGGTGGACGACGAACAAAAGAAAGAGAGAAGAGGGAGGCTGAGGTCGACGAAAAAAGAAAGGGATATAGAGGGAGGCTGTGGAGGTCGACTAAAATGAGGGAAAGAGGTGAGGCAGTGAGGGTTAGGGTTATTCAAACCCTACTTTTTATTACTTATTTACTTATTTTAGTTTTTATAAATGCAATTTAATTTAAATGAAATATAAATTAAATTACTTAATTACCCCTTACAAATTATAAATATATATGTATTATATAAATATACGAACGAACATAAATATACGAACATAACGAACGACGATAAACGAACAGTTCACGAACATAAACGAACAGATAATCGAACGGTTCACGAACATAAATGAACGAACGAGAGCCTTGTTCATGTTCGTTCGTTTAACTAAATGAACGAAAAATTTTGTTCGTGTTCGTTCGTTTAATAAACAAAGGAACATAAACGAACTTCCCGCCGAACAATTTCACGAACGGTTCATGAACGTTCGGTTCGTTTACAGCCCTAGTACGTATGGTCTTTTTCTTTAGAGTTAAAGCCATATCAACCGGTTTTAATAAATTTACTGGCCAAAAGTGTAAAAAAAAAGCATGACGTGCCACAATGGGAAAATAGGAAAAGTAGACCGTTATTTTATGGCTTTAACCATTTTCTTTAATTTAAGTTACTTTTTATCAACAATGTTATGTCATAGCTTATGATACATAATTTTAGTAGGATTTGAATTAATTATGTATAATAATTTAAAAAGTATAGGTAAGTAAAATTTATATATATATATATATATATATATATATATATATATATATATATATATATATATATATATACATTTAAATATTTAATTGTTTATGTATAATAATACAAAAACTATAGATAAGTATAATATACATATGTAGTTTAAATTACCATAATGATTAATTTAGTAGGATAAGATTAAAAATAACTTTGACTTTAAAAAGTTAAAATTGATTTTTTTATTTGAAGCAAATGAATGGTCAAAGATTAAATATTTATTAATAAACGTTTTATATTATCTAATATTTTTTTTCTAATTAGTCTCATATATATATATATATATATATATATATATATATATATATATATATATATATAAGATAATTTAATTTATTGAAAACCTCTTCGTAATCAAAATTTTTATTTAATCCAAATGGTATACATGTTTATATAAATAATCATAAAAATACTTAAATGTATATACAAAATGATTTAAATAAATGTTTTTATTATGATATTTAAATGCTAACAAATTAAGATTGAGAAAACAACTTCTTCAAAAATCATTTAAAAAAATAAATGAACCACATTTACCTTTATTAATAAATTTTAACTCTTGAAGATTTAACCAGCTTCATCGTTGGAATCACAATTGTTTCTTTATTATATTTTTTTAAAGTATTAATCAAGATTTTCAATGAGGTCTAATCGTGTGATAAAGTCAAGGTAATAAGTGTGTAATTAACTATGTAATTGAAAATTTTAACATGATATGATATGGTTGTATGAATTATGAAAAGATACCAACCCTAAGTTATGAAGTTAATTAATTGATCTTCCTAGCTAGAGTCGTTAATTTTTTATATTTTTATTATTTTTTCTATCTTATCTTCCTAGCTAGAGTCGTTAATTTTTTATATTTTTATTATTATTTCTATCTTACCAATTTTATTTTTCTGTACTGATTTTAAATGTTGTTGTGAATTGATATAATTGATAAAAAAAAAAATTTAACTCTCAATAAACGCACGAGTATATAATCATAGTAATAACTTAATATAGAGTAGGAAATTAAGGACAAAATATTGCGTTTGCTTATTTAATTTTTTTTCATTAGTTGATAGCAAACTAATTTTACCCATTGTTTTTATATTAACTGTTATGTATAAACAACACTATTTTATCGTATAAAACAAACAAACTATGTTCTTATATTTTTTTTCACCCACAAGTATTGTAATTTGAAAAAGAATTTAGTATTGTAAGATAGTAAATAAATATTTTGTTTGCAAATTATGATTTATCGCATGGAAAGATGTAGGTATTTCCTTGGAAAGTTTTCCGAGTGAATTAACGCCCTCGGAAATCTCTCAGAAATCGCGCTGTTTTCTAGTAGTGTACATGATAAGAATTGCTAATAAATAATAGTTAAATAGTAATAAAATTGCCATAAAATAGTAGGATGATAGCCATGTGACATTAACTTTCGTCCATGTTAATGGGGAGGCTCGCGTCTCTATAAATCATATGCATGCCCATACACATTTATAGAGATGTATAATTTTTCTTAACATTACATTTTTGGTTAACATGATTCAATTCTTTTACGATTTTAGTTTTATAATAATTTATTTTAAAGTTTTGATTCCTAAACAATTAAATCTTTTACGAATTTGTTTTAGAGTTAATTATCAAAATGGTCCTTTAACTATCTCATTTCTTCTTATTTGGTCTTTTAACTACAAAAGTGACCAATACGGTCCTTAAACATCCACTTTTCGGTCTGGATGGTCTTTCCTTTAGTCAGGCATTAGTCAACTCTGTTTGTGTCTAAATGTTCATAGCTGGCTTCAAATCTCGTTAGGATTTCGTATACAGGTTTGATTTTCTGTGTGATTGATGTGGTTTGAACCAGATCTATAGTTTTGATTTGAAGAACAGTAGCTTTGATTTTGTGGATCTCCTATACTATTTCTCCATTTTTTGGGTCTGAATAATTCCCCACGCTAAGTATATAATGTTGGGTGTGACTTTACTAACGAAAAGGTTTTTGAAACTAGAATGATACCCCGCTTATATGACGATAAACGAGTTTTGGATTTCGGGAAACAATCTGCTTGACGTGTGAATTAATAATGCATGCTTGATAATATAATTTGCATGGAAATTAATATGCTCCGAATAGATTCTGTTTCATGTACACCTCGTGGGATTTAGAAGATCGACGTGAAGATATATATTAATGTTTGCATGGGATATCAATTGCATGGATTAAAATTTTGTTTGATGCCACATGGAGAAGGATACGTCATGGGGCATGCTTGAAATTCAAAGAATAGATGGATGTTTATCTAGTATTCAAATTTCGAGATGTACGGCCGAAAGAAAGAGTTTGATTAGAAATTGGTTTTCTAGTTTGTTTTTCTATAAATATCAAGGCTAGGTAAGTTATATGTATATTTGAAATATTTTGAGTCATAATAAAGAAGTCTATGTTCTTGCCCGTAGACGTAAGTCGTGTTTGGACAGAACCATGTTAAATCTCGTGTTTGTTTATTTTTTGTTTTCCACACTATTCTAACGCTGGTTTTAGCTGTCTCGATCTTAACAAGTGGTATCAGAGTCACGGTTCTGTTCACCGGGCTCGCGAATTTGTTGATTGTGAAGATATCATCTTTGAAGTTTGATTTGGAGAAATTCAATGGCTCAAACGATTTCACGTTGTGGAAGGTAAAGATGAAGACTCTTTTGGTTTAGCAGGGTTGCGCGGTGGCGTTAGAAGAAGAAGATAAACTTCCGAATGAGATGAAGGGGGATGTTAAGAGAGACGTTCTAGCAAAAGTGTATTCTGCAATTTTGCTAATGAGGTATCGTGGGAGGTGGTAAATGAAACTGTTAGAAATATGTCCATTAATGCACGTACGCCATATGGACCGCTGCTGATGATGTATAGGCCTATTGGGTCATACACCGGGGTCTAACCTGACAGCAACTTAAGTTAAGAGACCAAATATGGCAAAAGACAAAAGTTGACATCGCAGGCCGCGTTAGCGCCGCTAACTTTAAGGGGTTAGCGCCGCTAAGTCCTAAAGGTTAGCGCCGCTACGGCTGCATGTACTTTGTGTCAAATCACTGACAGGGCGCGTTAGCGCCGCTAACTATTTTTGGTTAGCGCCGCTAACTCAAGGTTAGCGCCGCTAAACCCTGCCAGTGCCATTTGTCAAATCACCTCCTAAATCAGCCAATGCATGTGGACTTTGGAGTCTCGAGGCTTGGCCGGTTGAGTGGGGTTATACACGAATTCTGGATCATTTTCTAGAGGTGAACTCACTTTGTTTTGTGGGGTTTCTCTCCTTTTGCTCTCTCTCTAAAAAACATTCACATTATCTTCTTTGGTGCTACAAGAGGCCAAGAGAAGATTCAAGAGAGTTTGTTCCAGAATTGTGGTCTCGTTGTTGCTGTCCCGGAGTGCTTTTCGTAGTGAAGAAGCACGAAGGTTCGCTAGCTCGTGTGGTTAGACGTGTTCCCTGGGTACTACCCATTAGTCGATCCGCGTTTCTCTCTTGGAGCATCACCACCACGAGTCAACAAGTTTTCTGGAGCTAAGGAGAAAGGTATAACCTTCTTCCTTCCTCTCAAGTTGCATTTCTTTAACATAGAGTTTGGTCCATTTGTGGGATTTCGGTTTTTATGCTTTATGTGCTTGTACCTTAGGCTCAATTTGTTGTACCTTGCTTCCGCTGTGAGCCCACGAAATCCCAACAGTGGTATCAGAGTCACCTCTATGTTAGATTTGCACTTGGTGGCTTGAAAAATCCCGAAATCGGAATGTTTGTTTTCTGTTCGAACAAGGTTAGCGGCGCTAACCTCGAGTTAGCGGCGCTAACCTCGAGTTAGCGGCGCTAACTCATAAAACTTAGCGGCGCTAACGCGCAGCTACAGATTTTTTTTTCAAGTTAAAAACAGTTTTGATCTATGGTATTTTTGGCTATTTTGTGATTCTGGAAATTTGTTCCAGATTTTGATTTGGTAATTTTGTTACCATTTTAGTATGTTTGGTTGTATGTGATAGATTTGAAATTGGTAAACCTTGCCTTTGACCTTGTGGTTGATTTTGTGTGTTATGGATGCATTTGGTGATTTTAATCACATGGGCTATAATATTTATTAAAATTGTTATATTTGTAATAATATTGTGGCTTGCATGCCATTTCATTCATCTGTGTATTTGTACTAGATAAATAGGAAATTATTGTGGCTTGTATGCCATTTCAATTTCTATTGTATTTGTTGTACAATTTGGATGAAAACACACAAGATGGAGTCGGGAGGAGATGGAGCGTGTCCATAGAAGCCGGTGAAGTCCATTGGAGATAGCGGTTCTAGTGGGAGCTCGCATTGAAGATCTTCCGTACCTTATATTGACCACGTTCTACACGTTTTGCCTCACGGGAAGAACTCATAGGAATTATGGCAAGGGTTACCAATTTATTTCGAATATATGCGTGTGATGTGATTTTATTATTATTTCTTGCATGGTTTGCTTAGGATTCGCATGCTAGATAATTTTTCGAAAATTAATAAAATCACAAGAGATTTGGTAAAAATGGTTTACAACTCTCTCGCGCGCTCACATACAAGATTAACTCACCTAGTGGAAATAGGTTTGTCACTAAACAAGTTAATCTTTAACCAAGCCGGAAACAAAAGCCCATTTTCATAAAACGTAAATTTTGCACCATCCGTAAGTCGATACCACCCGAATCTAGATTTATGAGTTTTGGTTGTCGAGCTTAGCACGAGCCAACTCCCATAAAACTGTGTGGCAAATTCACAATTTTGGTTGTCGAGCTTAGCACGAGCCAATTTTGGTGGGTTTGACATCGTATGTCTTGACGGACGATTTACAATTGCAAATTAAAATCCTTGAGTGATTGTCGAGCTTAGCACAAGTCAACCAAGAATTTTAATTTGGAATTGGTGCTAGTAGGGATCAAACATGCCAAACGACCGATGGTTGTCGTAGGATCCCGCAAGTGTCTAAGAGTTGCAATAGTGATTGCAATCGGTAAAATGGTTATCGGCCTAAATAGCTCCATGAAGTGATCCGCGGCAACCCCGTCATGAATTGGAGTGAAATATGGTTCTTAGCCCTTGTTAAAATATTTTTCGAGACGATATGGGGTAATTATTTTAAACAAGGATTCAAATCAAACTAACTAATTCATGTACTCTAATTTAATATAGGATGTCAAATCAAAACCACCACACGTCGAACTTTTCACTTCGTATGATTCTACAAAGGGAGAAACTCATGAGAGTGAACTTTGTTGACTGGCTTAGGCAATTGAGAATTGTCCTACGTGCCGAGTCAAAGTTGCACATCCTTGAGGAACCCCTTCCTGAACCACCTGCTGTCAATGCGGAATGGACTATCCGATACGCATATGAAAAGAGTGTTCGGGATATGCACGATGTTGCTTGTCTCATGTTATCAAGTATGAGCGTAGAACTGCGAAAGCAATTTGAGCACATGACTGTGTATGACATGATTAACAAGCTGAAGGATGTATTTCAATAGCAAGTTAAGAACATTATGAGTGTGTTAAATGTCTAACCGGTTGTAAGATGCGGGAAGGCGGGAGTGTTAGTGCCCATGTTTTGAAGATGAAATCATACATGGACCAAATGGAGAGGTTAGGATTTCCTGTAGGGAGGGAGCTTGGTGTGAGTTTCATACTTCAGTCTCTTCCCTCCTCATATGAAAAGTTTGTCGAGAACTATCATATGCATGGAAAGGAAATATCTATAGATGACTTGCATGGAATGTTGAAGGATGTAGAATCTAACATGTCCAAGTATACATCATCCTCATCCACTCCTGTTCTTGGTTCTAAGGAACAACTTTTAGCCAAGAAGAAGAAATCGATCCCATTAGAAGAAGAAGTTGGAGTTTCCAAGCTTACTTCAAATTTTAAGTCCATAGATATTGATGATATGCCTAAAGAGACTCAACAAGGGATGGTTTGCTACTTCTGCGGTAGATTTGGGGATTGGGGCCGTCATGCCTGCCCTTCGTGCCGAGAGGATATAAAACTTCTCAGAAAAGAGAGAGTTAATTTTCCTACTTGAGGTACATTCATGATTATACTTCATTGCTATTCCTTAATAAGCTGGGTTGTTTACCCGAGCTATGAGACTCACGTTTGTCACAAATTTATTTTTGTTACAAAGTGTAGGTCTGTTTGTTGTAAGAAGGAAAAGCTTGAAGAACCGGATCTCTCAAGAAGAAATATTGTTGATTGTCTTCTACAAGAGAATTGGGAGTGTTGGTCTCGCCATTAATTCCGGAATTATTTATTACTTTTGTTTGTATGCCCTGCGTGGCTAGACTTGCTTTATTGTATGTTCTTTCGAAGATGATGGATATTTTGTATCTTGTATTTTTTATGAAAAGATTTTTCATATTGATAGTTTCATTTCAAATTCGACCCATGTCTATGCTTATGTGTTATTTTTGACTATTTTAGTGCTTAAATACACATTTGATGACGATGGATATGACTTAGAATTGAAACAATTTTGAAAAATTATTTTGAGATGATTTTATCAAAACTTATCCATATCATTACATACATAAAGGCTCGTTATAAGTAATATGTCAATCATGAACAATTGATTCTTAAATCCAAAAGTGGTTTGGATACATTAGCTCTATGGCATAATCAAACTTGACCAAGTAAACAACATTTACATCACTTAGATCCATGTGGTTAGGATCTTTGTAAAAGTTTAGCCTCGGGCTAAATGAGAGATGCAAATCTTGTTTATTGGAATAGGATGATTAAGAAATCCTTCACCAGTATTGGTAGGAAGGATTGTGACTTGTTGGATTTGATCACATTTGTGTGGATAATCCGTTCAAGTATGTCACAAAGAGTAACACTAGTAAAATTCTTCATCACCATCTTTATGGTAGTTGTTGAGAGAATGTTTAACTAGACAAAAGGTTTGTGTCTGAAACTTGGAGGGGTTCGGAACTAACCTAAGGAAATTAAGAATCAATAAGGGCATATATATATACATTCTTAGATCTAGAATAGATGCTAAGTTTTCTTATCTATATTGGTTTAAACATGAAATGAGTCATGGGTTTAACCCATAATTCGTTTTCTCAAAAAAAAAAAAAAAACATTTGTACATGGTGCTACTTTAAAGAAAACCGGATATTTGTGTTGATGATCTGGTAAATGGCGGGCCTAAAACATGTATTCAATATGATTGGTATACATTAATTTTATGAACCAAGTCCTCAATCTAAAACACAACATTATGGTCACTTAAGCATCCAATGAGATTTTTACTAGAAAGAGTCCTTTGCTAGTCAATCTGATAACTTAAAATTATCCGGTCTACATTCGGTGGGAGATGGATGAATTATAAGTTGATGCTTGTATATTTAAGTAGTTCATCTGAGTTTTGGATAATTGTTTCTTAGACTTATGGGAATCATATTTGGTTGCTCAAAAGGGAAAGGACAATTTACAAAAGCATTCCAGTGGAAGAACGTAAAACTTAAATAAAAGACCTAATGTTGACACTAGCATTTAATCAGCATAGAGATGTTGGTAAAACCTGACAAAATCCATTGCTTCTTTAAATATGATGGAAATCAAGAAAGCTGTTTAGATATGAGGTTGTCATATTTTAGTAACAGCAACTTGATGGTAAATCATTGTGATGTTATCATTCATCGGAAACCCTGAGTTTACTAGTGAATATAAGAAGGGAATGGTATACATAGATGTAATCTATTTGTTGCATCCAAGTACTTGACTTGGGTTAATCACACACCTAAGGTGTAATCCAAGAAGGGTGAAGGGACTAACATATATGCAATCATAGACAACTTGGATAAAGTGAAATATTGTTGTCACCTTGCGGAAACAAGATCAGTTCACTTGGATGTAAGAGACCTGTATCCTTCATAGGATTAAGTTGAGGAAATGCTTAAGGCACTTTCCAAGGGTCTTATTCATCCATAATATCCAGATTAGGTCTGGATTATGTGAAGCATTGTTGTCGCTTTGGGGAAACAAGTAAGATCACATGGACGTAAAAGACCTGTATCCTTCATAGGATTAAGTTGAGGAAATGTTTGAAACATGTTCCGAGGTCTTGCATATTCATTATATCCAAGTTATGTCCATAACTAAAGTCAACAAAACTTGCATCTTGTGGCTGTAATCCTGCTTTACGAGAAAGTCAAAGGAATGAGTTTTCTGGAAAGCATATATTAAGCCAGATACCCTTGTCAGAGCTAGTGGGAGCTTCATGTGTTCTTAGCAAAATATGCTCAATGAAAATAATGTCTTAATTTAGGGTTGTTCTACAACCTAATGATGAAATTATCGTTCTATGAGTATAGATATAGAATATGGAATCAAGTGGATTCTAAATTCAAGAAATACTGATGTATGTTCTTGATGTTCGACGTAAATAGAGTTGTCTTGAGTAAGTTATTATTTCAAGCAAATCTATACTTGTGAAACTGTCGATTTTAATCGAAGTTTTGGATATTCAAATATGTGGTGTAGATACGACATTGAGATTCAATGAGTGTCATTGACCCTATTGTGTACTTTGGTAACATTAAGGGTATGTCGACTCTAATAAAAATGAGTATCAGTAACTCTATTGTGAACTTCGGTTACATTGAGAGTATGACGACTCTGATAATCAATCATAAGTGTCATTAATCCTATAGTAGACTTCGGTAACATTGAGGATATGACGACTATGATAACCTTGTGCATGATCTCTTTTATAAACACTTTGCAAGTGGTTTAATAAGATAGTACAAAAGAGTACAAAAAGGATATTGTGTGGATGATCCCATAGTTAAGCCGTTGTCAAATACTAGTGATGTTATACATACTAGGTATAATAGCATTGTTAATGTAACACCCTAAAATGGGGTCTAGTTGTAAACTGTAGTACATGTAGCTTTAACAGTTGTATGTTGACTTTAACTGGTGTTTTGTTGTTAAATGTAGTATAAATGTTGCTAAATGGAGTCTTAAATGTTAATTGGTGTTTTAAACATGAATTGGTGCTAATTGGTGTTAAATGGTGTTAACTGGTGTTAAATGTGGATAAAAACGTAGTATTATAAAAAGTGTCATAAGTTGACCAAGTAGACAAATAGTTGAACGGTTTTGGATAATGGTTCCAAAAAAT
This sequence comes from Pulicaria dysenterica, assembly GCA_947179395.2. Lineage (NCBI taxonomy): Eukaryota > Viridiplantae > Streptophyta > Magnoliopsida > Asterales > Asteraceae > Pulicaria > Pulicaria dysenterica. The sequence continues at coordinate 70,292,794 of OX359288.1, read as the reverse complement.
ATCTCCGTTAGTTGAAACGGATAACCCTAAGTTGTGTTTTAAGTTGAATAGGAGAACAAAATACTCGTGTTGGGGTATTAACCCACTTGGGTCGGTCTATGGGGATACATATCCCCTGCCTTCACATTAAAACACACAAACACATATCATACATACGTACACATTAGAACACACATATACACACTTGGAGTTTTGATCCTTTGAAGTTAAATTCGTGGAGCAAACTGTAGATTGAAGTTACCATAGCTGATTTTCGGAAGCAAATCACCCATAGTCACCATCTTTGTAAGTGTTCTTGAAGCCTAAACCTAGTTCTTCATGTTCTTGTGGGTGTGATGTTGTATTGAGGATTAGATGGTGATTTGTTGTAGTTTTGATGTCCAAAACATGTTAGTAGACTTGTATTTATGTTAGAAATGTTGTGTAAATGCTTGGATATGGATTCAAGTATGATTTTGTGTCAAAAACCCGTAAAACCGTAGCTGTGCTCGAACAGAGCAAGAACACACTGTGAATGTGGTTCCTACGGGCGTAGTATGATGTTGCTACGGCCGTAGGGCGTTGTTTGTGTTCCTGCGGTCGTAGGAAATGGTTGCTACGGCCGTAGTGTCGTGTTTAAGAGGATTACCACCCACGGGTGATGGAAACAAGACTACGGGCGTGGGTATATAACCTACGGCCGTAGTTGCCCAAATGGTACCTACTACGGGCGTAGGATATGGTTACTACGGCCGTAGGTCATGGTTCTTTGGCAAGAGCTTCTACGGGCGTAGTGTATATATACTACGGCCGTAGTACGTGTTGGATGGGTGCCCTGCGGGCGTAGGAACATGTTCCTGCGGCCGTAGGAGGCTGTCAGAAGCCATGTTGATCTTTTGTTGAGACTGTTGTTAGTGTTGTCTGTTGTAGTGTGTACTAAGGGGTGTTTATCTATGTTTATTGGTGTTAGGTGACTCAGACGATTCTGTGTGCTCTTGGGACTCCCGATTACATATCTGCCTCTTGTAGTTTCGAGGTGAGTACCGGTTTCCCATGAGTCTCGGTAGGTAAGTTATCTGTAGTACATGTTGACACATGACTGGTGTATTGATACGTGGAAATGGAGGTATGTTATGATAAAGTTGTACAAGCATGCTTAGTATTATTATTGTTGATATGAAAGATATTGTTGTGATTATATGCGCGCATGAACTGGATCCTTATTGGATCAACTAGTTGTTTATGAAGTTTTGTCCGGACACTGAATTGGAGAACACGGAGGTCAGTCAGGTAGACGGGTGTCAATACTTGGCTGGGTTCTCGGGTAGACGGGTGTTAGTACCCGGGCACTAACGGTACTCAAGTAGTATACGCTTGGGTGATGGTCCTGCAGGCCGCCGTTCCTTTAAGGAGTAAGGTTCCTTGATAGATGGGAACCAACATGATAGATAATTGGCGTACTATGTGGACTGCTTTTGGGTTGTTGAGCGGGGTTAGCTCCCCTGCAACATACGACTACTGCTGACACGTTTGTCACGTCACAATATGATAGGATAGCCCTGTGTGCTGTTCTGATGCATGATAGTCTGCTTATTGTTGCTTATGTGTAATTGGTGCTCACTAGCTAGTTGTAGCTAACTGTGCAAGATTTACCTTTTTCGCAGGTTGATGCTAGAGGCCTGGTGAGGCGGGTACTGATGGTAGCTTTTGTTGTATATATACCTTTTGGGGAACACGTTGTAGTCTGTATGGATCCGGTGGTCGGAACTAGTTGGTAACGCTTGTAGCTTTGAACTTGGCTAATCTTTTTGTTGTAATTAATTAGCCGAGTCAATCTTGTAGTTTTTGTAAATGGTGTTTAATTCCGCTGCAACACTTTTGATAATCGATGTTTAAAAAGTTTAAATTAACTCTAATTTTAAGCTCGTTAGGGGTGGCGTTACAGTTAATGCTTATGACTAGGCTTGAATATCGTTTTAGTAAATGTTTGATTTACTTATAAGCTTTGGAAACGGTAAGCAGTACTCCTAACCGATGATTGTATCGATATATAGTGGGGACTATATATACGCATGATGCGGTTACCTTCATTGGTCTTTACTGTGTTCCATCTTAGCATGTTTAACCACTTCCCAGAATGTTTATACATTATAAATTTCCACAGCCGGTCATTCTTCAAGGGAAGGAAGCTTGAATTAAGGCTGAGGTTAGGTGTTGGTTATGCATTAATCAAGGATTGAATGCATGAAACACAACAGTAACCTGTGCTTGAAAAGAGTTTCAAGTGACTGGAATACCCGCACCCGAGTTCACTTCACATGGATCATGGTCAAAGAGTGACTCGGAAGGATAATATCATTACGTCCTTCGACCCGAGATGTATGAATTGCTATAGTATGAAACTTTCTTACTTTAACCATTTCAAAACGTAGTTCGTAACTGGCTACTATAAAGGAAATAGTTAAGTAAGATAAGGTTCACGCTATGGGGTTGTACAGTCAACTGAATTTGTTCCTGTAACACCCGCGATTAGGGCCTGGTCGTTTCGTGGCGGTGGTAAGTTTTTTAATTGTTTATATTAGTATATTTGATTGTTTATAATTATCTGCTATTTATTTATATATTTATTTGATGCTTACTTGGTATTTAAATTGGACCGCGAGATAAGAGGTAAAAATATTAGTTTAATATTTTTATATGATATTGGTACCATTAGATTCGTTTTTATACGAGGGTCCCGAATAATACCTCGTTGCTTGTTAATGACTTGAGTAGGACCGCTTTAATTAGGTTCATGTATGCTAGATAACAGTATTTGACACAGTGTGGTGTTTTAAATTAATCCCAGCCAACTTTTGTGGTTATAATTGACTTTGAGAAGTCAAGTTTCTTCATTTGCTTGGTCTTGCCTTGGTGAAAAAGAGAAAACCCCAAGAACTCTCATAGCTCCATCCTTTGATTCTTCATTTTGTGTGTGGGATTTGTTGATTAAAGGTATGTTTTATTGTTCTTGGTTAGTTCTTGTTAACTCTTGATGGGTTCTTGATTGATATTGCTAATCTTTGATTTTTAGGGTTCAAGATTATGTGGGTTTATACCCAATCCGAATTTGGTTTATGTTTATACAAGTTCTTGAAGTATTTATTACTGATTTTGAGTTGGGAATATGATGATTTATGTGTATTTTATGAACTTGAGCTTCAAACCCATTCATGGATATTTTGAGTTAAAATTGAGGATTAGGATTTATGATTTGATGATTAGAAATGTGTTTTGTTGTTCCTTATATGTTAGTTGATGTTGTTTGAATGTTTGGAAGTGTTATTATTCGATTTAGCTGCCTGGAAATCAAGTTTTATATGGGTTTTTGGCTGCTGGATCGAGTAAAGCAGAAACAGCAGGTCTGCTATGCGTGAAATTCCGCGGCGCGTAATGGACCAGGGTCCGCGGCGCGACATTTCCAGCACAGTCCTGCTTTGTTGTTTGTTTTCGATCTGTTTTTCTTCGTGCCTGCTCATATGTGTTGTTTATTATTAGTAATTGTTATATATATATTTATAAGATATATTTGAAGGGTTTTGTTCATGATGTAAGTTTAGAAAAGCTTAGATTTAATTATGATATAAGGCTACTTTAATTTTATGAATTGGACTTTAAATGTGTTTTGTTGGTTGCTACACTTTGTTGGTAACATATATGGATATCTTAATTGGTTTTGGAAGTTTTCCATATTGATTATATGAGTTTTGTGTAATGGCTTAGTTTTGAACCATTTGTATAGCTACTTGAATTATTGAATTAATTGAGATTAGATTCACTAATTCGGTTGTATTGTGTTCTCAGGGAATCCGAAGCCTCAGTGAAATTAGACAACTGAGCTTGGTGGGTGTCGAGGACACAGGTGAGTGGACTTTAATGCACCGGTGGTTTTAGTTGTAACTGTTATGGTTACTTGAATTTTATACAATTAATCATGTGATAGACTGTTTAGTCTGATTTGATTGTTTGACTGGTTATGTGATGATTATTGAAATTGTGTCCAAGATATGAGTATCAAGGCATGAAATTGTGCTCATGATGTTTGTGGCAGAGTCAGCTAAGCGTGGTTTTGGGCTGGGTCAGTTGCTTCTGGTTAGGCAGTTTTAGATCCTCTGTTGCATTTGTTGTAGCAGAGGGGGTTTAACTGTGCCAGTTAGCAGATGACTATCGGTAGATCATTGCTATGGCCAGCATTGGTCGTAGGCTCGGCAGAGCCGCCGGTCCTTTGATATTTGAGATAAACTGTTCTTGTGATCGTTGTGGTTCTGCTTTAATTGCTTGTGGCTTGATTTCCTTCACCTAGCTTTGTGCTAATTCCCCACCCTAACTCTCTAATTCAGGTTTTGAGAGCACGGTAGGTTGCAGCTTTTGTGTATAGGGAAAGTTTGACCGTAGCTCTGATATTTTGAGTTTTAGAATGATGAGCCATACTTTATGAAATATTTTGTAACACTAAAGGAAGTACTGTATGTTTGTACAGTGTTGGTTTTAACTTTTGATGTTATTTCCTTTTTAGTTTTATGACATATTACTTCCGCTGTGATTTAAAAAAAATATGGCTTGTATTTTTTGCGGTGTTACAGTTCCTCTTGTATGAGAGATATCCCTGGGCCCCTCGATGATTGGGCGCTGACACCAAAATAAGCATGGCCATGCGCAAAGGAATATTGATTGAGAATCAGATATGTCCTTAAATTTTGGTCACCACCAATCAAGATCGAGTAACATAATCGTGAACGATCTGGAGATTGACGTATCAATCCATGTCTCGTGTTCACAAGGATATCGCGAACAAAAGGAGTATTGATCACTTATCAATAGGACCTCTACGTTCTTTTGTAGGTAATGGTTTTCTGCATAGAAGCGGAACCCATACTGACTTGGGGGCATTGATGTTTTTGCTAGAGGCCGCTCTTTGTCTGTGGTTACATGGGTACGGTGCATTATGTGCAAGTGGGAGTTTGTTAGAAATATGCCCATTAATGCACGTACGCCATATAGACCGCTGCTGATGATGTATGGGCCTATTGGGTCATACACCGGGGTCTAACCTGACAGCAACTTAAGTTAAGGGACCAAATATGGCAAAAGACAAAAGTTGACATCGCAGGCCGCGTTAGCGCCGATAACTTTAAGGGGTTAGTGCCGCTAAGTCCTAAAGGTTAGCGCCGCTACGGCTGCATGTACTTTGTGTCAAATCACTGACAGGGCGCGTTAGCGCCGCTAACTATTTTTGGTTAGCGCCGCTAAACCCTGCCAGTGCCATTTGTCAAATCACCTCCTAAATCAGCCAATGCATGTGGACTTTGGAGTCTCGAGGCTTGGCCGGTTGAGTGGGGTTATACACGAATTCTGGATCATTTTCTAGAGGTGAACTCACTTTGTTTTGTGGGGTTTCTCTCCTTTTGCTCTCTCTCTAAAAAACATTCACATTATCTTCTTTGGTGCTACAAGAGGCCAAGAGAAGATTCAAGAGAGTTTGTTCCAGAATTGTGGTCTCGTTGTTGCTATCCCAGAGTGCTTTTCGTAGTGAAGAAGCACGAAGGCTCGCTAGCTCGTGTGGTTAGACGTGTTCCCTGGGTACTACCCATTAGTCGATCCGCATTTCTCTCTTGGAGCATCACCACCACGAGTCAACAAGTTTTCTGGAGCTAAGGAGAAAGGTATAACCTTCTTCCTTCTTCTCAAGTTGCATTTCTTTAACATAGAGTTTGGTCCATTTGTGGGATTTCGGTTTTTATGCTTTATGTACTTGTACCTTGGGCTCAATTTGTTGTACCTTGCTTCCGCTGTGAGCCCACGAAATCCCAACAGAAACAACGGCTGCGGGTCTGTAGGAGAAGCTGTGTGAGAAGTATTAGAAGAATACCCTCACGAATAGCCTTTATCAGAAGTAGAGGTTGTAAACCCTCCGGATGTCAAAAGGTACCCAGATAAAAGATCATCTGGATAATTTTAACCGTATTACCCTTGATTTGAAGGTTGTGGATGTTAAAATTAAAGATGAAGATCTTGCTCTGATTTTGGTGTGTTCACTACCGCATTCGTATGAGAACTTTGTTGATACCATGCTATATGGTAGGACGACAATTTATATTGCTGAAGTAAAGAATGCCTTGTTGTCGAAGGAACTCAAGCGTAGGGTTTCTGGTAATAAGGGGGAGTCTGGTTCAGGTTTATACATGGGTAGGGGAAGGGCACATGGTGGAATGGGTAGAATGGGGGAGTCGCGTTCGAAAACAAAATCCACAAGAAAAGTTATGTATTATCACTGTAAGGAGATTGGTCACATCAGGAGAGATTTCCCTAAAAAATATGGGAGATGGTAATGTGGTTCAGGAATAAATATTTATATTTCATAATTTAAATTGTGTTATATTTAGATAAAAAAACGGAGAGCAATTGTAAACTATCTGATCAAATCAAATGGAGGGCCAACTAAAAGTCTCCATTCACACTTAAATATATATTCTCATTTGAACCTTAACTTAACAATTGTTCCACGCTGCATAGCGCGGGTGATACACCTCGTTCAAATAATAGATAGATGCTTATCTAGTATTCAAATTTCGAGATGTACGGCCGAAAGAAAGAGTTTGATTAGAACTTGGTTTTCTAGTTTGTCTCCTATATTACCAAGGCTAGGTAAGTCATATGTACATCTGAAATACCTTGACTCATAATAAAGAAGTCTTTGTTCCTGCTCATGGATGCAGGTCGTGTTTGGACCGAACCACGTTAAATCTCATGTTTGTTTATTTATAGTTTTCCGCACTATTCTAACGCTGGTTTTAGGTGTCTCGATCCTAACATATGATCACACCAACCACTTCCATCTCTGTGATATAATAAATATGCATCATACCGTGAAATTGGTGAATTTGTTTGTGACTTGAACTAATAAATGAAGTTGGTTGCTGTGGGGAAAGGTGATTTCAGTGGTGGTGGTTGTGATGGTAGAGATAGAGAGAGAAAGGAGGTGAGGGAGGCGAACGGGTTTTGGTGGTGGTTATCTTGATTTATGATTTTATATTTAGGTAATATTTAATTATTAATTAATGTATAGAATGATCAAAAGTTAAAAAGAAAAGAATAAAATATAAATAAAATGGTATAATTGTCATTTAACCCAATTTTAACGGAGTTGACTAGCAATCAACTAACGGAAAGACTATCCAAACCGAAAATTGGATGTTTAAGAACCGTATTGGTCACTTTTATAGTTAAAGCACCAAATCAGAAGATATGAGATAGTTAAATGACCATTTTAATAATTAACTCTTTTGTTTTATGGTTAATAATGGAAAAAAACTTAAACTTTGCTTTACTTTTTGGTTTAAACCTTAATCTTTGTTTCTACATGATTTAAACCTTAAACTTTATTTACTTGTTGGTTTAAACCTTAAACTTTATTTCTAAATGATTTAAACCTTAAACTTTAATATATTTCTATTTAACCCATAAACTTTCATTTACTTACTTAAAATGGGTAAAAAGTAAACCTACAAACTATTCAACCGGCTACCCATCTCTCCTTAACACACGACTTGTAAAACGTTTAGAGCATAAAAGTGGAGCGGCGGCGAAATCAACAATGGAACCAAGGGAGAAGCCGACGAAGGAACCAAGGGCGAAGCCGACGACGGGACCAAGGTCTAACGGCGTTGCCCTTGGTCCCGTCATCGTCGTCGCCGGTCGCTGCCCTTGGTCCCGTCGTCTTCCTCACCGTTCTTCGCCCTTGATCTCGTCCTCGTCTTCGTCGGTCGCTTCCCTTGGTCCCCCTTGGTCCCGTCATCCTCACCGTTTGCTGCCCTAGTGCCCTTGGTCTCGTCGTCGATTTCGCCGCCGCTCCCCTTTTATGCTCTAAACGTTTTACAAGTCGTGTGTTAAGGAGAGATGATGTAGCCAGTTGAATAAGTTGTAGGTTTACTTTTTACCATTTTAAGTAAGTAAATAAAAGTTTATGGGTTAAATAAATATATATTTAAAGTTTAAATCATTTAGAAATAAAGTTTAATGTTTGAACCAAAAAGTAAAATAAAGTTTAAGGTTTGAACCAAAAATAAAATAAAGTTTGAGGTTTAAATCATGTAAAAACAAAGATTAAGGTTTAAACCAAAAAGTAAAGTAAATTTTAGGATTTTTTCCATTATTAATCCTTGTTTTATATGATTAAAATGTTGTTACCCTTTTAATATCTTTATTTTTCCAACTTTTTAGATCATTATTAAATTGTTGTTAAAAGCAAAAAAATAAGCAAAAAAATAAAAAATAAAAAACATGATTCAAATTCTCTTTTTTTTTTCTATCAATAATTTCTCTCGTATTCTAGTCTTTCTAACTTTGTCTTCTATACACGACCACCACCACATCCGCCACATTCACCTCACCATCGCCACCACCGTTAAATAGAATCCTAATACGAAGATTAAAATCTTAAAATTCGGTTCACGATGATGAAAACTCGAAGTAAGCGTGACCTTCAGATTTAGAATTCATCCACTTTCAACCATATATTCAAACAAACAAACACACAATACGCACACAATATACACATAAACACTAGGGGTGTACACGGTTCGATTTGGTTCGATTTTGGGGTAAAACTGAAACCAAACCGAAATTTTATATTTTTGAAAAACCAAAACCAATCAGTTTTCCGGTTTTCGGTTTTAAGTTCGGTTTTTCAGATTAGTTTCATAATACACATTGCATCATGTTCAAAATAATAATGCGGAAACTAGAACTACAAAATTGCAGATAGGACATCTGCCCTTGCCTTTCCCACTAGTACCTAATATACCCGAAAAGGATAACACCACACTAATAAACAAAAACTTAGTAAACACATAAATATTCACACAAGAAATCATCCACAAATATAACTCCAAAAGCACATGAGATGCATAAAATTATCCAGCAACATAAGTTTGGATTAAATCCCCTCTTGAATGAGTCATATGTAAGTTTGTATTATGACATTTCAAATTTTGATTAATGAATTTAAATGAGAACAAAATGCTAGATGATGACTTTGATTAAAAAAAGAAAAAAGGGTTAATTGACCTTAAAAGTCAAGTAATTTAATTTTTACATTTCGTAAGTAGGTACGAGCTGAGGTATAAATGTATGATATGGATATGCCTATAGATAAGTGACACTGTAAAAGGAAGCTAGAATTCACAACATAGTGAGTATGCATTCTTAAGTTCTACACTGAGAGATAAGTGTTATGTGGAAGTCAAGAGTACGTACGTTGTATACAGCTAGTCCAGGTTGAATTCAATAGCAGGTTGAGTTAGAGGGTAACAAAAACGTCGAGGTCGTAGTAACCTGAAAACGTCAGAGTTTGTGTAAGCTAGAGTTTTGGCGAAAACGACGAAGATAGTTGTCGCTAGGGTTAGTATTACTTATTACACTCTTAAATCACAATTATCAAATGTGAAATACTATTCTGACACAATGCCTTGGTTGACAGCGTTGGCCTCCACCGCCTTCTTCACCGCCACCGCCGCCCAATCGCTGACTCTAACTTTCCGGCCGTTTGCAAATGTAGTCACTTCTCCTAAAATCTTGTTACTATTTGGTATTTCTTAGGTTGCCGCTTTTCAGTTAAAAAGAAGGGAATAATTTTTAGGTTGCTGCCACTCTTTTTATTCATGGCTTCTTGGGGCAGGACCTGTAACAAAATGGGGGTTTTCATTTTTTTCTATATATGGGGCCGGACCTGTAACAAAATGCGAGAGGAGATGACGGTGGCGGTGGTTGGTGAGCAGGCGACGACGGCGGTGGTTGGGTGAGCGGCGACGACGGCGGTGGTTGGGTGATCAGCGACGACGGCGGTGTCTTCCTCTTCGATCGCCGGCAAGGAGATGGCGAGGGGTGGTGGTTTATAGAATGAGGGGGAGAGTAATGTTTAGGGTTTTAAGGGTAGAGGCTCCGCGGTAGAGAGAGAAATGAAGGGGTTGGGGTTGCCAGTTGTGTCAATCGAAGGGGGTGAGAGTGTTTGTCAGAAGAAAAGTAGGAGTTGTGGGATCTACTTATTTAATGTCTGAATTTTGCTAGACGGTTATTTCTAAAGCACCATTTGCGCAACAAGTTTAAATTATAAGGATCGAAACACTCTAAGGGGGTGTTTGGCTAAGCTTATTTTAGGGGCTTATTAGCTTTTTAGCTTTTTTTTAGGCTTATTAATATTTTAGTGTTTGGCTTAGCTTAAGAGCTTAAGTTTTTTGGCTTATTTTTCATGAAAATAAGCCATTTTTAATAAGTCACCATGAACCAACTTTTTTTCTACCTCATTAGCTTATTTTCATACATTGACCAATTTACCCTCTTTATAACAATCTTTCTTCTTTCCCGGTAATATCTCTTCCCCAAATCTGAAATATATTTTCCCCATAACTGTAACCTTCTTCCCCAAAACTGAAACCTTCTTCCCCAAATATCACCTCTCTTCCCCAAATATCATCCACCTAAACTTTTTCCCCATAAATCCCTTTCTATGGCTTCCAAAATTGACGCACCAAACATCATCCAAATTGACGCACAGTGCTTCAAAGTCAAATTGTTCGACTGTTTCATATCTTTTTTTTTGTTCGACTGCACGTCTGCACTGCTTCGAAATTGCAGATTAGGGTTCAACCAAATCAACTGTTTCAGCTTGATCGACTCCACTGTTTCAGCTGAGCTCGATTCACTATCCCTATTTGACCTGCTTCACTGCCTTCATTCGACTGCTTCTATCCAGGTACCTTCTTTTTTTGTTCGACTGCTTACTGCTTCACTGCCTTCATTCGTTGTTGTTGTTGTGTGTTGTTTTTTCACTGCTAAATTGGGTGTTGTTTTCGCTGATATGCTACTGTTTTTGCTGCATTATGTTGCTGTTTTTAGAGTAGATATGGTTAAGTTTTTAGAGTAGATATGGTTAAGTAATTTTATTGGTTGTTAAAACTTAAAAGTGTTCTGTTTAGACTTCTACTTCTGTTTAGACTTCTACTTCTACTATCTAGCAACATAAACATATTTGTATAGGCCCATCTGGAACTAGTGCTAATAACCATAATACTACATAAGACATGAACATGTGAACACTTAGTTTCCTGTGAAACTAATTTAGTTTAATTAGTGATTGAATAATCAGTTTACTGTTAGTGGACAATTTATTTAATTATGTTTAGTTTCCTGTTAGTGATTGAATAATCAGTTTACTGTTAGGAAACTAATTTAGTTTCCTGTTGATTGCTTTTTTAATTATGTTTTAATATTAGTGTACAATTATTGGTTCTCTTACATCTTTGTATGCTTAGAAATAATTGCAAATAGATACAAATAATGCTAATGATACGAAGAACAAAGGTGAAAGGAAAGTACCTCTTTGGGAAACACAAATACATAACGTATTTCTTGAGTAATGCTTGAATGAGGCTAGACTTGGGAATAAACCTGGTAGTCATTTCAATAAAGTTGGATATGAGAACCTCATAAAGAACATGAAAGATCGAACCGGTAAAACTTTGACCCACAAGCAAATTAAAAATCATTGGGAAAATATGAAGAAAGATTGGAGGAGATATGATCGTTTGATGAGACTTGAATCCGGGATAGGATGGGATCCTGTGAACAAATCAATTGTTGCACCGCCAGAATGGTGGGATGAGAAAATAAAGGTACATATTCTTTCATTCATTTTCTATAATAGTGTTTTTATTAATATTGAAATAATATAATAATTTTTTCTCGTATAGGCCGACAAAGATCTTGCAAAGTTTAGGGGGAAAAATTTGGAGATGTATCAAATATATTATGAACCATTATTTCGTAATTGTGTTGCTATTGGTGATAAGGCTATAGCTCCGTCCGAATTCCAAAACTTAGATGATGAAAATGAAGAACATCTTGAAGGAAACGGAGATAGCGACGATTTGTATGCACATGAGGATGAAGAACCTCTTTTCCCGACTAGCACTTCGAGTAATAAGAGAAAAAGGCGTGATAATAATGGCTCGAAACGTTCATTAAAAGGAAAAAAATTCAATGGTCGATGAATTTCAAGAGAAACTAGATACGGTCATGCAGGCATTATCCTCACGAAGCTCTCAAACATTTCCCCCGCAAAATTCAACACCTTCAACTCAAGAGTGCATGGACATTGTGACTTGTTTTCCTGGGTTTGAAGAAGGTTCGCTTATGTACAACAAAATGTTATGTTCGGATCTTGTCACGCATTATGGGTTAAAGCCAACACGTAATTTGCCTATTGAGGAGTCGGTTGCTATTTTCTTGATAACTTTAGCACACGGATGTGAAAATAGGTTGCTTCAAGAAACGTTTATTCTTTCGGCGGAAACAATTCATAGGCATTTTTATGATGTTTTGAATGTGGTGCTTAAGTTAAGTAAGGACATGATAAAGCCAAAAACAAATTACAATGAAAAAGTACCATCACAAATTTTAAACAACTCTCGTTATTATCCGATTTTCAAGGTACTTCGTACAACTTATTTCATATTTGAAGTGTTACTCTTTAATAATACATTTTAAATTGTGGCTACATAGGATTGTATTGGAGCTATAGACGGGACACATGTGAAGGCATCAATTCGGCAACATGAGCAAGGAAAATATATTGGTAGAAAAGGATACACAACGCAAAATATAATGGCAGTTTGTGATTTTAATATGTGTTTTACATTTGTGTGGGCTGGATGGGAGGGGACTGCACACGATACAAGAATATTTAATGAAGGATTGCGTAGACCCGAACTTAATTTTCCGCATCCAATGGGTGGTAAGAAATATTTCTGGTCTATATAAGTTTTTTATGTTTTTGTTTACATGTTTTGATTTGTTAACAGTTTGTTTAAATGTTTGTTATAGATAAATATTATCTTGTTGATGCCGGATATCCAAATACTCGAGGTTATCTTGCTCCATATAAGGGAACTAACATTCGTTACCATTTACCGGATTTTCGTCGTGGACAAACTGCTGTTGTGCGTGCTCCCAAAGGAGCGAAGGAGACATTTAACTACTATCATTCATCGTTGAGAAATGTCATTGACGAACTTTTGGAGTATGGAAGACTAGATGGGCAATTTTAAAAGACATGCACGTTAATTTACCTTATGAAACGCAAGTGAAAATCGTGGTAGCATCTATGGTGATTCATAATTATATTAGAATGAAAGATAATAATGATGACAGATTTGGTAGAGCGCAACAAGAATCTTACAATCCAAACAAAGATTTTGAAGCTCAAGCATCTTCTAGCGAACTAGATGAATATGCAAGTTCAAGTCGTAGAGATGATGAATTATATATGAGCGCAGTAAGAGATATGATTGCGGGAGATATAATGCGATATAAGTGACAATTATATATTTATTGTATTATGAAATTATGTATTTTGATGATTTATATAATTGGTCTCTTAATGGTGATTAAAAAAAATAAGAGTTTTGTCTATTTTTTTGAACTAATGGTGCATAAAAAAATAATGGTGATTTACACTAATGTAAGGATGCCCTTTTTGGTCATTTTACACTAATAAGCTAAGTCAAACACTTTACAAAAAAAGCTTATTAGCTTATGAGCTATAAGCTAATCCAAACACTTTTTCCCCTCCTAAGCTTATAAGCTAAAAAGTTATAAGCCAAAAAAAATAAGCTTAGCCAAACACCCCCTAAAAGAGTTAATAGTCATTTTAAAAAGTGGAAGATCAACTCCGTAGAACTGAATATAAAAAACAAAACTTGTAATAAAATATAAAGCAACTTCCCTATCTTAAATACTTACTAAAAGAAAATGGTGATAACATTGTCACTCTATTTTTGAATATTTTTATCAAATCAACTCTTTTAATTTACTGATATTTCTATTTTTGAAATAATCTTAACAAATCAACCCCTTAAATTTGCTAAGACTATAAAACATGTTTAAAATTTTTTTAATTGAAAATAATTTATTTTAAAATCATTATAAAAAAGATTTAAACAGCTTTTGGTTTTATTTAAACTTCCAAACCTTAAAACGTTTTTCTAATTGATTTTTTATTTTATAACTACCTAACTAATAAGCTACAAAGATTATTAAAGTGGTGATGCCATTAACATTTTATTTTAGTGTATATTAAAGATTAGGAGAATATGCAAAATGCAAAGATAACATGAGAGAGAAAAATTAAACTATACTTTTAATATTCTCTATTTAGGGTGTTTCAAAGAGTTTGTTATTACAAATTTTTTATAATGTTGCGTTTTATTTTAATCAGCAGTATGTCCTGTTATAGGGTGTTTAACGGTTCGGTTTTTGGGTTGATCAATTTAGACGGATCCATTTATTCGGGTCCTTTATTTTTTTGGTCAAAATCATAACCGAACCGAAACCGTTTAAAAGTGCCGAAACTGAACCAAAAATTAAAATTCCAATTCGATTCGATTTTAACCGATTAGAAAACAAAGCATATATATATATATATATATATAGACAAAAGTTCATGCGAGAACCGTTGTTAGCGCGAGAACCGCGAGAACCAATCTAAGCCGTCCAATTCCCCCTCCTTCAATGTCATTGCCCACCCATGAATTCCTCACATGCACCCTGCCACACTCTATCCCTCCACGCTCTCCATCCATGATACTTCCCATATCCAAGGAACGGCTGAGATTGGTTCTCGCGGTTCTCGCACTAACAACGGTTCTCGCATGAACCCTCCCCTATATATATATATATATATATATATATATATATATATATATATATATATATATATATATCAATTTAAGCACATCTTAACATAGTACTCTTAGCATACTATTCTTAGGAAGTTTTGGTATTATATAGTTTTATAATCTTGGGTTTATTTTATAAGCAAAAAGTTTTGGTATTATAAAGTTTTATTACAACTGAGTAACTTGTCCCCGGACCTATGATCACTCGCCCCAAGTTGTTTCAGAATTGGAAAAAAGAAGAGGTTTTTCGCACAGCTTGCACATTGTGCAAGTCCTACTTGTACCGGGGGGCCTTCCACCACTTCGTTTAAAAATGTAAATGAGTCAAGCTATTTGTAAACTATCCGAGCTTAGATCGTTAAAAACTCAAAACGAATCGAGCATTAACGAGCTTGGGCTCGCGCCTAGATCAAAGCTCTTTTACTAAACAAACTGAGCTCGAACTTCAAAAAATGGGTCGTTTAAGCTCGAAATATAATATAATATAAGGTTAATTTTCTATATACCTTTATTAAACATTAAAATATTCTTTTTTATATATTTGAATTTTAATATTTATATATATCATTTTTAAATCATATATATATTATTTTTTCAGATTTCATAATTTCTATTAGTATATTAATTAAATATTTATTTTATTTATATTTTACAGCTTTATTTTCTAAAAATATTAGTAATGTGAAAAAACGAAAAAGTTAAAAGTGTATTTAATCATTCTCATATTTATATTCGGGATGTTTAGCTAGTTTATGTAAATTATATAATTTTTAATTATAAAAGACTAAATATATGATTATCCTCAAAACACGTGGCTGATTTTGTAATTTACTTATAAAAATACGCAATTATTTATATAAATAATAATAATAATAGTTGGACCTGGTTTTGAAAGGAGAATTAAGCATATGGATCTTCTTCAGTTTTCTCCCTTTTTATAGCTTTCATACTTTGCTAGACATTTCAATTCTCACCTCCATTTCCAATTTCTACTTTAGAACTGAAGCCATGGAAACACCAACGCCAATCGCTTTAAACAACTCCGATCACCTCCGCCGCCGTCTTCTTAAAACCCTTTCCAACAACTCCTTCCGCCTCCGTTCTCCCAGCCTCAATTCCCTACGCCTCCGCCGTATCTTCGATCTCTTCGACACCAATCACGACTCCTTCATCACAGTTGACGAGATCACGCGTGCGTTGAAGCTGCTTGGCCTCGACGCCGACGCCTCCGATTTGGACTCCGTCATCAGATCCTACGTCCGTCCTAACAACGCCGGCCTCACGTTTGAGGATTTTGTGACATTACACACATCGATTGACGATTTATTCTTCGGATTGGAGCGTGTGGAAGAAGCCGGAAGCAAAGAGGAGCAAGAGGAGTCAGATCTGACGGAGGCGTTTAAGGTGTTTGACGAGAACGGTGACGGTTTTATATCGGCGACGGAGTTGCAAATTGTGCTCGGAAAGCTAGGGTTTACAGAGGCTAACGAGATGGGGAAAGTGAAGATGATGATCTCGTCAGTTGACATCAATCACGACGGACGCGTTGACTTTTCAGAGTTCAAAGACATGATGCGGGTTCTACAATAATACGGTCGTATGCCTAAAAATTGAACTTCCTGTTCTATATCCACCTGTATTACTATCAATTCTTCCAAAAAGATTAAAACAAGTAATTCTCTTGATTATATCCTCTTAGTTATAAAAAAAGAATAGTGAATTTTACATATAATCATCAAAGATCGGAATGTAGTAGAATATTTAGTTGAAAGTAATATAATTTCCCTTTTTCTTGCTCTTATTTTAGGAAATGTATATTTACTTTCTTTTACATTTCGTTTTTCTTTTTTGTAATTTAAGTTCGTCTTTTTTAGGGTGGCAATTCTCTACACGATACGAAAATAAATGGGGTTAGGTTAATATGTATAATAAATAAGTTGGATTTTAGTTGACTTGTGTGATATGTATAATTATTGGGTTGGATTAGAGTCATGCATAAATTTCACGAGTTGACATAGAACCTGTTTAATATTTACATAGATTTAATCTTTTTCATATATAAGCTAAGTTTTAATGTAATTATCATCTAGACTCTTACAATTCACATAGTTAATAGTTTTAGTTATGAGAAATTAAACAAGAAAACTCATAATGTTAAAAAGTTAAGATATACACCTTCTTGTGAAATTTTAAAACTTTTGACCTTCTAATATATTCACCCATTTTTCAACCCGTCAACCTTTCAAACCAGTAACAATCCAACCCAAACACGAAACAAATGTCACCCCGTAGTCATTTTTGACTAACAAATTGTAAAAAAAGATAATAGAAATTCCACCAAAGGAAGAATCACTTTTGTATTTTAGGATTAATTTGGAGTAGAATAATCTATAATTAATGTAATGTTTCTTTTATCTATATAAAACAAATATTATAAGTTTTATAGTGTTTAGTTCTAATCTATTATACAAACTAGGTTTACATACCCGTACGCTATTGCGGAATTTTGAACCATATACATGTCATAGAGTAAAAAGCTATCATCTTTAATAGTAGAGAAAAGAAAACAAGTTCCAACCGAATATATGCTAGATTTACTTTTGTTATTTTCTACAAATTTTAAAAGCAAGTAATAAAAGTCTATTTACAAAATTGTTTACTGAAAAATTATTATAGCGAATGATGAGCGTTGTTAAATAATGTGGATGCACTCACTCTTTGTTAAAGCATCATTCTTGATAATGAAAAATTAAGAAGTGTATCTCATCACTTTGTGAAACTAATTTAAAAGATTAATTTTATGTATTATTTGTCTTTTTTACAATTTTTAATGCACTATATTTGATATAAAATGACTCTCATATATATATATATATATATATATATATATATATATATATATATATATATATATATATATATACTATATTATAAAATATTTATTCTTTTTGCTTAAAACTCTTAAATTTTAAGTCAGTTAAAATTACCAATATAACCCCTAATTTAAAAGGAAATGGTCAAAGAATATACTATATAAATAGAAATCGGCTGCAATAACAAATAAACAAAAAATATACTTATCAAGTTGGAAATGATTTCATGTGATTTTCATTA
This sequence comes from Pulicaria dysenterica, assembly GCA_947179395.2. NCBI lineage: Eukaryota > Viridiplantae > Streptophyta > Magnoliopsida > Asterales > Asteraceae > Pulicaria > Pulicaria dysenterica. The sequence goes on along the minus strand of OX359288.1, from coordinate 70,274,930 downwards.
TGCTTTAATATGTTTTTGCAATTGTTTCGTCTAATCATGTGGATTGGTTCCAACTTTAAAATGCTTGAACTTATGGAATTAATGATTATTTGTACGGTATTTAGGAGAGAGATTGATTCATCTTCTTGCTTAGTAATTTTTACTTCTACTCCTTTTATTTAATTATTTCTTTGATTTTTATTTATTTTTGTTTTGATAATAGATGTAGCTGTGATAGTTTTCTGTCCGTCTTTCTGTTCTTGTTTTTTTAATGTACTTTGTGTTATACTAATACGTTTAAAGATAGTTTATTGTTTTCTCTTTTTCTTATGTATAAATGTGTTATTATGTAATAGAATATTGGAATTCTAGCAAAAACATAAGATAATCATCATATCTAAAACTTATGTCGTATGAAAATTTTACGTGACAGAAACAAATTGGTTACAATTTTGATTTCTCTTAATTATCGAAGTAATTTAATCATCATTTTAAACTTTAAGTTCATTTTATTTTAATTTCCATCTTCTTAATTACTTATCATTTGATCTAGATACAACAAAATCACATATTAAATAATAACTATTGTACTGATGCTTAGAAATTGAGACGGTAAATTTCAATTTATTAAAGTCAATATAATACTTGTATTGGTGCAAAAAATTCGATACATCAACTAATCGAGATAGTAATGTTTTTAATAAATATAACTATTAGCTATCTTGTAAATTGTATAAAAGATGTAGATTTAAATTACGATAATGATAAAATTAGTAGAATAAGAATCGAAATATATATATAATAATTAAATAAGTTGGATACATATAAATTCTGTTGTAAGTTTATTTTTTTAATAAATATAACTATTTCTTATCTTTTTATAATTTAGTTAAATAGGTATAATGCCCATAATTCATATTATCCATGTATATGATGGTTTAAATCAAATTTGTGAATAAGCATTAATATTGTATTTATTTTATAATTCAATATGTTAAGGTAGTGGTTAATATATATTAGTTTAGATTTGTATCCACGTGTACAAATCGTACTATTATTTATTTTTATTTAAGATTGATTAAAGTTATAGGATTATATGGGTTATTCAAAGGTCTACATGTGATAGTTTGACTTTAAAAATTCAAAATTAACTTTTTAATTTCAGGTGAATGTATGGTCAAGATTAAATACTATATTAAATAAAAAGTGTATATCGTCTAATAAATTTTATTTAATTAGTCTTTTATGTATATTAGAAAATTAATGTGTGGAGCATAATTTGTACTACACTTTAATCTCACGATATTTTTTTTATTATTATTTTTTGAACAGCCAAAATATGATTTCATTCAATAGAGTTTCGGTCTGGATACATGCTCACATAATCATAAAACACTAAAACAACACAATAACACGATATTTATTATAAATTATGTTCTCAACCACGATACAATCATTTAGGGGGCTATTGTGCTTCTTTTTTATGCATCACTAATCATTTTAATTTGATTTGTCTTCTAGACGATGATATATTGCTTTACGCTGTGTTCCCGAGTTAAAATCAGGAGAGAAAAGAAAAGATTTCAGAAGGAAAATAAACTTCAGTTGTGTTCCCAAGTTTTTTAGGAGAGAAAAGAAAAGATTTTGGAAGGAAAATTTTCTCTTATTTTCCTTCCAGATTTTCCTCCCAAAGTAGGGAAGATTTTGGAAGGAAACAAAATAACACTTAAAATTCCACTTTTCCTCTAATTTTCTTTCGAACTCAGTAACACCCAATGACAAAAACATTTTCCTTCCTCTTCTTTTCCCTTCTCTCCTTAATTTTCTATACTTTCATTTTCTTTCCACATGTAACTGTGGAACACAGCGTTAGAGCATCTTCAATCATACGTCATCCCTTTATTTTGAAGTGTACAAAGGTCTTTAACCACTCTTCAATGTTCTCTTCAAATATGGAAAGTGTAAAAATACTCAAGAGTCAAAATTTGACTATTCAAATATGGACCCCATGTTCTAATTCAATAAATAATTAACAAGTAGGGTATAAAGTGGGTTGTATTAGTTTTGAAGAATTGAATAGAAAGTATGGTTGGAGTTGTGAGTTTGTTTATAGTGGATGGTCTCACCAATAATAAAGATAGAGAATATTTATAGAGAATAAGGTTAGAGATACTCGTACTACCATGCATCGTATAGTGAAAGTACACCATTTGTTGTTGTAAGACATCGTTGTAACTATACGGTCTCCGTACGCCAACACTTGCAAAAACTTACAACCATTCATTTTTATGTCGTCGCCTCATAGCGCGGGTATGTTGCTAGTATGTGTATATATATATATATATATATATATATATATATTTATAGGGGAGAGATCATGTAAGAACAGTGAGAACACTCCCCATCCAATCACCAAAAAGGGTAAAACGGGTATAGTAAATGGTTTTTTTTAATCTCACGCCACTTTCCTAAAAGCTTAGATCATACACTTTAGTTTACCCCCTTCATTTTATAAGCTATATATCTTTTATACGGTTGATAATTAAAACAAAAAATTTATACCATCAAAATTATCATTTAATCTTCTTTAATTTGATACGAATCTCAGTACATTTCTGGAAAAAATATGTTGATATAGATGCAAGGTCTAGATGCTGTCATTAAATTTGAATGCATCTTGTCTGCATATACCTATTTTATTTTTAGCAGATGTAAATAAAAAACTGATGCGGCTTTTTTTATTAATTTGCATCGGGATGAACAAACAGAGAAGCACAAACGAATACAGAATACAGACGTAAAAATTTAAATGCAGTTATTCCAAAAACACATTAAAACCATAAAGCATTTCTTACAATTCACTAGCTCAAATAAATAAAAAAATATAAATAAAAAGCAATAAACCAAAAACTTGGTACAGCAAAATGAAAAGTAAATCGCAAGTGGGTTTTTAAAACTTTCACCAAATGACACCCAACAAGGACGTAAAGTTTCACAATAAAAAATGGGTTTCTCTTTTTTGTTTGCCTCCAACTAATTTGAAACAGACGCAAACCGCACCTCGTTTAATTTGTTATTTGACTACTTCTTTATCGTAAAAACAGAACAGTTGTCGATCTCAAGAGCAGATTTAACTAATTGGACAAGAGCAGCGTGCAGTGGAGAGGAACAGCGTATGACGGAGAATAGAATGGTCGGTGAGGGGAGCAGCGTGTGGAGTAGCTTCACCACGATGGCAACAGTCGAGGGGTAGGTTCACCATGAAATCACCGGCAATAGTTGCTAGATGTGATCGCTAGAGTCGTCGTCAAGAGGAACGAAAACGCTGACCGGTTTTTCTGAAATTATGTATGGGGAATCATCGAAGCTAAAAGGCAGACATATGAATACTGAAGAGAGAGAATTTTTATTCATGGACTAAATTGTCCTTTTAAGACATTTTCTATTTTAACATAACTGAAAAATAGTTAATGGATATCAGCCATAGATCAAGAAATCCAAAGGTCAAAAATCATTCTCACTGTTCTCAGTGTTCTTATTTGATCATAGTATATATATATACTAGGTAAGCCTTTAGCTGTGCTACGCACAGCACAAGATGATTTATATGATTTCTTTGTAATGGATGTATAATTATATAAAAAAAATAATAAAGGTTTCACACTAATTTTATAAAATTACCAATCTAATATTCGCTATAAGTATTACTAATGAACGTGATAAACAAATTGAAAGATGCAATACTTTAGATATAGTTATCGGTCTATACCGTAACCTTTTTAACGTTTATTTAAATATACGAATAAATTCTTGATGTGATATACCAGAAGCCTTTTCGTTTGTTGTAAACATGTAATAAGTTAGATTTTAAATTATAATAAGACTAAAACAATAAATTAACTGTAGTGAAATATAATGTCAACAAATAAAACTATTATAGAAATAAAGAAACTTAGCAAAAATAGCAATAGGTTTCTATAAACTTGTGAGATATTTTGTTTCTATCATATACTATTTCTCAAATAAAACAAACAAAAAGAGTGAATTACTGATTTCAACTCTATAGGTTTATTAGAAATCACCGTTTCAGTCATTTAAATTAAACATTTACTTAAATGGACCTTTAAATTGATAATTTGTGACAATCTCAGTCATTTATCCATTAAACATAACGTTGCAGTGTTATAAATTTCAAAATGACCATTTTGCTCTTTTATAACATCACAAACTCGGTCACTGTGGTTTTCAAATAGTTTCGTATTTAGTTCTTTAACATTTGTTTTAACAATATACTCTATTATACATTTATGTATGTATATATATATATATATATATATATATATATATATATATATATATATATATATATATATATATATATATATATATATATAAAATCTTTATTCTAATGCTTGAAATTACTTATTATTCTTATTCTAATTATTATACTTTATGATTTTAATCAATATTTGTTATCGCACAACAACGCATTGGAATTAGTTTTATAATAAACTATTATATATTGTCTTAGTTTTTTGTTGTTTATCATTTTTCAACGGTCAACATTATTTTTACTTTTTTATTTATATAAATATATCTTTAATCTCAAACTTTATTAATACAACTTATTTTTTTCTCTCTATCTATTATTATCTTTCACATAATAATATACAATTTTCGAATATTAGTTTATAATGAGATATCTTATTTAATAGTCGGATTAATCCTAAATAAGTTATCTAATTAAGTTTAAATACAATATCTACTATCACATATTAGAGTTAAGCAACTAAAAAAATCTCTACCATCTTTCCTTCTTTATTTGTGTCAACTAAGAACACTAAAACCAAAAGTTTATTAATTGTTATTAAAGTTTGGCATTTAACAAAGATCATTTAGGATTTTAAAGTAGAGGAATAGTTTGTTTCTATTTAAGGGACACTTGGCAATCCATGAAGGTATATGGTCTTTTTATTATATAAGTAGATATATATATATAGAGAGAGAGAGAGAGAGAGAGAGGTAGGATCAAATGAGAACACCTTTTAAGGTGAGAATGGTGAGAACAATTTATAGCTCTTGGATTATCTTTATTTAATGGTTAATATTAATTGGTGTAATTAAGGTATGTTAATTTTAATTATTTAGTTAAATTAGGTAAGTGATATAAACTCAACATGCCTTAATTAAACCAAATGATTGGCCTACAAGTGTTCTTATCGTTCTCTACTTAAGACGTGTTCTCACCGGATCCCTCCTCTCTCTCTCTCTCTCTCTCTCTCTCTCTCTCTCTATATATATATATATATATATATATATATATATATATATATATATATATATATATATATATATATATATATATATGGGAGGGTTCCATCGAGAACCAAAAAAAATGCGAGAACTGCGAGAACTGATCCCCATTTTTTTAAAACTAAAATATCTACCAAACGGAAAAATATTAAATTATGAAAATTATACCAAATTAACGACAAAAATATGCTCTTTAATATGACATCCATATTGCTATATTTTTTTCAACAAAAAAAATTCGTTACATATATGTAACATACCTTATAGTACTGATTACAAATATGTTAAGTACCGATTACATATATGTAACATACCTTATAGTGATAGAAAAAAAACCCGGCAAAAACGAATTTTTTTTGTTGAAAAAAATATAGCAATATGAATGTCATGTTAAAGAGCATATTTGGTATAATTTTCATAATTTAATATCTTGGCGTTTGGTAGATATTTTAAGGTTTAGATTGGTTATCGCAGTTCTCGCATTTTTTTTGGTTCTCGATGGAACTTCCCTCTATATATATATATATATATATATATATATATATATATATATATATATATATATATATATATATATATAGACTATGATCAAATAAGATGTAAAAGAGTATAAGATGAGTAAGATGTAATATGTGAATTACATGTGTCCATCATTAATAAAAGGGTATATTAGGTATTTTAAATTTTGATTAATTATCAATTAAAATTTATTTCCTTAGTTAATTCTTATCACCTACTCTAAATAAAAACCTATTCTCTACCCTCTTAATAAAATCTTAACCCCCTCCCCCGTATACCTAATCCATCGATACGCCTCACCCTCCAGACAGTTTCTGCCTACCATCACCAGATCCTCGCTTCCGACGGTCGAGTTCACCGGTGCCGCCATCCAATGCTACCACCGCTAACGTCCGAGTTCACTGGTGTCCCTCATTATTTTAAGATTCAATCGCCAACCACGAGAAATAGTGAAGGCATAAACGAGGTTTGTCGAGGAAACAGGCGATGGCGATGATGATGGCGTAATCAAATTTTGTCGAGGTGAACAAAGACAGGGTGATGACAGGGTGCATGTGCATTTCTTCTCCACCTATGCCACTCAATATTAACGACGATTGATTAAAATCCAATAAACGGTGGGTTAAAGATTTGATGAATGTGATTTTCTGATTTCTGCATCAAAAAATTTTTGTTAGTTACCCAGATGATGAAATCGATTAATGAAATTCTATTCATGTTTTCATTTCTTGCTTGGGGTTTGATTTTAGTTCACAGTTAATGTCCATCAAAAGAAAATTTTATAGTTGAATATGTATCGATTTCATAACCACCATCAATTCAACACTTTTTTGATCTTGATGAAGAGGTTGTCTTTGGTTGGTGTTTGTCTTGAACATGGTGACTAAATGGGGAATGGAACACAACAAGTGTCGGTTCACTAGTTTTAAATTTCATCATTTGTTTATGACTCGTCAGTTCTTGTGTATTAGTTTGTTGGGAAAATAGCAATATCAAACCTAAATCAAACCTATCTATTAAGTAAAATAGGATTTGATGTTAACAAAACCATATATTCAGTTTTGGACTTAGATTGATGAAAAACATGTGTTGTTTTTCATCTGAGACTTAAAGAATTTCTAAGTAAGAAATGTCAGCTGACGAATCATAGTGTCAGCTGAACACTGAGTATCAGCTAAAGGACCAGCTTCAGAAAGATCAGCTGGAAAGAAAAGACAGGTCCAAAATCATCAGCTGAGGAAAATTTCAAGATCAGCTGAGCTATCAAGGATCAGCTGACACAATCACATTGATCAGCTGATGCCTCTCATCTGTCAGATAAGGTAATTACTACTTATCCAATCTTTCCCTCATAAGCTGATCATACTCAAACGATTAGCTGAGCCCTTGGGATTAGCTGACAGTTTAGTTTGATCAGTTGGTTAGCTATACTCTGATTTGTATTGTTAGCTGAGCATTTCGACCAGCTGAGCAAATTTAGTCAGCTGAGTCTTTCACATTTATCCTTAGCTGAGCAAAATTACATTTGCAGTTCAGTGTCTGTTAGCTGAGTAATTATTCTACATCTCAGTTAATAGTTTTTCTATGTAATATTTTCTTTAGTCAAAGGCAGAACATGTGTTGTTCTTATTATGCCTTAGATCTTTCTTTGTAAAAGTACTAGCACTTTTTGGATCTGCAAAGATACAAAAAGGATAGATCTTTATCCCCTAGAAAAGGAGAAAGATACTCTTGAAAAGAAGATCTCGAAGATATGATGTTAAGTATGGCTGGCAACTCCATACTTGGTAAAGTCACATCTTCAGAAAGCATGGTGTTGATTAAAGCACAAGCATGAAAGGAGAAGTTTACTTTTCCAAGATATAAAGGTAGTACTTTAATAATATAATAATAGATAGTGGGTACACTCATTACTGAAAAGTATGTTCACTTTACACACTTTGTGTATAAAGTTAACTTACTTTTCACCCACTAACTTTATCTATTATAATATTATTAAACCAAGTACATTTGTCTCCTTCTCTCTTCATCAACCCGGACAAACCTTGCTTATAAATACTCATGCATGGAAACATGCTATGTATGCGTTGAAATAGCACTGAAATCTCATAAGTTGAGAATTAGAAGAGTTAGCATTTTACTTTCAGTGTAACAAACTTGTTCATGTGTTGAACATCTTAGACATTAGTTGTTTAAGATTAGCATTGTCTGTGTGTTAGACAAATCTAGTTGCCACCTTTTATTGAACTTAGATTTTCCGCATCTAGTTCATGTAATTCTTGATTAACATCAATAAGAATTATATAAAAGTAAACCGTGTGTATCTTAAATTTTAAATTGCTAAAGTTTGTATTCAACCCCCCCCCCCCCCCCCTTCTACAAACATTTGTTGTTGTAGTATCCATTCGGTACCAACAACTGGTATCAGAGCAGGCTAGATAATCCATATCTAAGATCTGTTTTGCTTACTCTTCAAACTACTTCTACACCACACTACTAAATGGCCACTTCTGTTGCTGCTTCTAATGGTTCTTCTAACAGTGGCTCACTCACAAGGTGTCCTATGTTTGAAGGAGAGAACTCTATCTGGAAGAGTAGAGTTCTTCTCTATATGTCAAGCCTTGATGATGTGATGCTTAAAACTGTTACTGAAGGTCCTCATGTTCCTTCCTCAACAATTCAAGTGACTGAAGCAACTGATGAAGCTCCTGCTCTTGAAAGACTGATTATAAAACCTATAAATCAGTGGTCTGATGAAGACAAAAGGCTTGTTAATCTTGATGTTAAAGCAAGAACAGCCTTAGTCTCTGCACTACCAAATGATGTCTATCATCAAGTTCTTAACTGCAAATCTGCAAAAGAGATGCTAGACAATTTGACTGTTGCATATGAAGGTACCGAAGAAGTGCAGGAAAATAAGAAACTCCTTCTGGTAAGAGAATATGAGTTCTTCTTTGCTCATAAAGGTGAAAGTCTTACTCAGACCTACACCAGGTTCAACTGCCTTATTAATGACTTAAGAAGGGCAGATGTTCCCAAGAGCAATAAGGAGCTTGTAAACAAGTTTCTAGAATCTCTCCCAGAATCTTGGGATCATTTTATCACTGTGCTTAAACATGGTGAGAAAATCAAGGGTCTTTCACTGGTTGGTTTATACGGAAATCTTATGAATCATGAACAATCGGTGAAACAAAGGAAGATCTCTACCAAGGATATGAAGGAGGCTGCAAAAGCTCCATCTACTGCCCTTGTGTCTAAGGATACAAGATCCAGGAGTTTTGCTGCAGTTGTGGATGAGTCCAGTAATGAGGAGGAAGAGGAGGAGTCTTCTGATGAAGAGCAAGTGGCTGATGGGGATGAAGTTCTGGAGAACATGGACAGCATTGAAGCTGCTGTTGAGCAGGCTGCCATGTTGGTTAAAAGGTTCAAACCTTTCTTGAAAAGAAAGGGTGTCAAGAGGTTTGAAAGGAAACCCTTCAAAGGAGAAAGAGCCATGTCAAAACCAAAGGCTTCTGAAGGTTGTTTCTCTTGTGGCAAGACTGGTCACTATGCCAGTGAATGTAAGTCCAGAGGAAACACAGGCTTCAAGGGTTCCTCAAGCTCAGACAGTAAGATTGATTATGAAGTAAAATATAAGAAGCTTCTTGCTGCTGTCCTTAACAAGAAAAAAAAGAAAGCTCAGTACAGGGTGCTGGTTGCTGAAGAAGAAGATTGGGCTGAGGAAGATCTCTCAAGTGATAAAGATGAGGTCCTCACAGCTCAGTTCAGTTTGATGGCAAACACAGCAAGTACAAGTTCTTTTGATGAGGACATGAAGAAAGCTGCTAAAGCTTGTACTTCTCCTGACTGGGATCCCTCTTCTATGTATCAGGTTGGAAAATTTATTAACTATGAAGATAATGAAAAGAACACTATGTTTGATTATCTGTGTGTTGAGTTTCAGTCAAATATTCAAAGAGAAAAGAAGCTAAAATTAGAAATATAATCACTAAAAGAGAGATTAAGTCTTAAAGATGAGAAACTGAAACAAATGACAAAACTATAAGATGATTTAGCTAATCAAAAGATACTTAATCAGATCTTGGTAAAAGAAACCAATGAAGCAACAATAAAGTTTAATGACCTTCAAAAGGTAGTTAGATCTTGGTGTGTATCTGCTGAGAAGACCACTCAGTGTGTCAATGAGAAGATTCCAAAACAAGTTCAAGCTATTATTGGTGGAAATTATTCCCAAGCTGCTAACTGTGTTGATTTTAGCAAGAACATAAATATCTTAGAAAAAGCTGATATTTTACCTCTTACTTTTCAAAAGATTGTAAAAGGAAAAAGTATTATCACTAACAGATTTGTCAAAAGTAAAAGTACTCAGCTGAAAGACTCAACCTCTTCAAAAGTTGGTTCAAGTTCTATTGTCTTGACAGAAAGCAAAAGTACTGAAAATTTAAAATTAAAGGAAGTAAGTAAAGGAATGGAATCATTAGTTGAGACCAAAGAGACATTCTGTTGTCAAACCTTGAAAGCTGATACATTAAATTTAGGAACTCAGCTGACTGAAAATTCCTTAGCTAATGATGTTACATCAGCTGATCAAAAATTAGATGATAACTGCTCAGCTGATATCCTGTCAGCTGATCATGGATCATCTTCTGTTTATTTAGCTAATCAAACTTCACTTCAAACTCTTTTAATAGGAGAAACTAAGAGTAAAAGACCTTTTGTTTATAAAAAGTCTCAGTCTGCCATACCTAAAGTTGATCATAAACTCATTTTTACTAAGGGTCAACCTAAGGTAATTGTAAACAAAGACCTTATTATTTACAAAATCAGCTGCAACAGCTGAATGGTGAAATCTGTCAGCTGATGACCCATAGTCATCAGAAAACAGTTAAGACATCTCTTAAGCAATTACCAAAACATGTTAAAGGCTCCAAAATTCAAAAATGTTATAAATGTGGGAGCAAATAACATAAGGCAAATAATTGGTCTCTTGAAGGTAACTCAAGACAGCGGACTAATTATGATAACACACTTGTTTCTCTCATTCATAAACAACCTAATATAAAGTGGATGGCTAGGTGCAATCCACAGGGGTCCACTTAAATGTGAATGTCCAAGTGTCACTAACCTTCTTTCAATCACAACTATGCAGGGGCTGAACACATGGTATCTTGACAGTGGATGTTCAAGGACCATGACAGGTTATAAAGCTTTGCTTAGTAACTACAAGAAGGAAAAAGGTCCAAGAGTAACCTTTGGTGATAACAATTGTGGGCAAACAAAAGCTACGGAGAACTTCATAATGGGAACCTAACCTTGTCCAAGGTATCATATGTTAAAGGGCTTAAGTACAATCTCATCAACATAAGTCAGTTATGTGACGGTGATCATAAAGTCCTCTTTACAAAGACAGGTGGTTCCATTTTAGATCAAGAAGGTAAAACAATAATTTGTGCAAAGAGAACCAAGGATGTATATACTCTTGATATGTCCTCTGGTGATCCATCCAAGTTAACCTGTTTGTATACCAAGTCTGTAACTGACACAAACTGGTTATGGCACAAAAGGCTTTCCCATTTAAACTTCAAAAACATTAACAAGTTGAGCAAGGGTGAACTAATGTCAGGACTACCTTCACTGACGTATGTTAAGCCTAAACCTTGTTCTGCCTGTGAGAAGGGAAAGCAGCACAACCTTTCTACATGTTGCACATGGATCTATTTGGTCCTGTTGCTACTGCTAGTATTGGTGGAAGTAAGTATGCATTGGTAATGGTTGATGAATTCTCAAGACACACGTGGATCATCTTCCTAAAAGCAAAGAGTGAGGTTGCTGAAGAAATTATAAGCTTCATTAGAAAGATGGAAGTGCTAAATGGCAATCTGGTAAGGATGCTTAGAAGTGATCATGGAACTGAATTTAGAAATCAAACTCTTGAGGTTTCTGTGATGAGAAAGGAATATCTCAAAACTTCTCTGCTCCAAGAACTCCACAACAGAACGGTGTAGCTGAAAGAAGAAACAGAACTTTGATTGAAGCTGCAAGAACCATGCTGTGTGAGAGTGGATTAGGATTCAACTTCTGGGCTGAAGCTGTCAGCTGTGCATGTTTTACTCAGAACAGATCCCTTGTAATCAAGAGGCACAACAAGACTCCTTATGAAGTGCTCAAGGGAAGGAAGCCCAACATCAGCTTTCTACACATCTTTGGGTGTCAGTGTTTCATTCTGAACCAGAAAGATCAATTGCAGAAATTTGCACCAAAAGCTGATGAAGGTGTGTTTGTTGGATATTCTGTGATCTCCAAAGCTTACAGAATTTACAACATCAGAACAAAGGTCATAGAAGAATCAATCAATGTAAGTTTTAATGAAAATGACTTTGTTGCTTCCTGTTCTACTAATCCATCTACAGGTGAGGAATTTAATGATTTGCTGCATACTGAAAACAACACTCCAGTATCAGTTGATCCATTCCCATCAGCTGATACAATCTCATCAGCTGACATAGATGACTTAGATGAACCTGTTCCAAATCTACAAAACACCTCTACATATTCTATCCTGAATCAACCCACACTTTTACTGAATGATGAGAATCATGATTCAACATCAATGGACTCTAATTCCATATCAAACATTCCTTCTTCAGTAGAAGTTTCATCAGCTGACATTCCTGAAATTCTGTCAGCTGATCAACCAGAAGTCTCTTCAGCTGATCCAAACCAAAGAATTTCAACTCCCATAATCCAAAACAATTCAAACTCTCCCAGAATCCAAAATGCCTACAAAGACCTCAGAAATCATCCAATTGATCAGGTCATAGGTAACATAGAAGCACCTGTACTAACAAGATCAAAAGCTTGTAACTTCTGTTTATACACAGGTTTTGTTTCTATGATTGAACCAAAGAAGGTAGATTAAGCTCTAAATGATCCTCACTGGATAAATTCCATGCAAGAAGAATTGACTGAATTTACTAGGAACAATGTATGGACTTTGGTGCCAAGACCAAAGGACAAATCCATCATTGGTACTAAGTGGGTGTTCAGAAACAAAATGGATGAACAAGGGCTAATCATCAGAAACAAAGCAAGACTAGTTGCTCAGGGGTATTGTCAAGAAGAAGGAATCGATTATGATGAAACCTTTGCCCCTGTTGCAAGACTTGAAGCAATAAGATTGTTTCTTGCTTATGCTGCCTTCAAAGACTTCAAAGTATTCCAAATAGATGTTAAGAGTGCTTTCCTCAATGGTGATTTGAAGGAAGAGGTGTATGTCAAACAACCTCCAGGTTTTGAGGATGCAAGCAAACCAGATCATGTATACTTCTTGAACAAAGCTTTGTATGGTCTGAAGCAAGCTCCAAGAGCCTGGTATGATACCCTCTCTTCTTTTCTGACCAATAAAGGATTTATAAGAGGAAGCATAGATAGCACTTTGTTTATAAGAAAATTCAAGGGTGATGTAATACTAGTGCAGATATATGTAGATGATATAATATTTGGGTCTACAAATGTTAATCTTTGCAAAAAGTTTTCTAAACTCATGTCTGACAATTATCAAATGAGTATGATGGGTGAGTTAAACTATTTTCTAGGTCTTCAAATTAAACAAGAGGTTGATGGAATTTTCATTCATCAAACAAAGTATGTAAATGACTTACTTAAGAAGTTTGAGTTTGAAAATTGTTCTTCAATGAAAACACCCATGTCTACTACCTTAAAGCTTGGAAAGGACACTGATGGTAAATCAGTGAACATTATAGCTTATAGAGGTATGATAGGGTCTCTTTTGTACCTCACTGCAAGTAGACCAGATATTATGTTTTCTACATGTCTTTGTGCTAGATACCAAGTAGATCCCAAAGAATCTCACTTAGCTGCAGTTAAAAGAATTTTCAGGTATCTCAAAGGAACTCCTAATCTAGGTCTTTGGTACCCCAAAGACTCTGATTTTGAGTTAGTTGGATACACTGATTTTGACTTTGCAGGTTGCACACTAGACAGAAAAAGTACATCTGGGGGTTGTCAATTATTAGGTGGAAGATTAGTCAGCTGGTCAAGCAAGAAACAAAACTCTGTTTCAACTTCTACAGCTGAGGCAGAATACATTACTGCTGGAAGCTGCTGTGCTCAATTGCTATGGCTGCAAAATCAACTACTAAATTATGACTTACAGTTTGAAAACTCCCCAATTCTGTGTGACAACACAAGTGCTATATCTATCTCTAATAATCCTGTTTTGCATTAAAAAACTAAGCATATTGAAATCAGACATCATTTTCTTATAGATAATGTGCAGAAAAAGAAAGTCTCAATGCACTATATAAACACTAATGTTCAATTAGCTGACATTTTTACAAAACCTTTGGATGGGTCTCGATTCAACTTCCTAATATCCAAACTTGGCATGTTAAATTTGTAATATATTCATTTCTTAGGTAGTTAATTTTGTGTGAAAATAATTTTATTTGTGTGTGAAATGAAGTACTTATCTAAGCTTCTACATATTTTACTTATAGTAGATCAGCTAATGGAATTATGTCAGCTGACGATCATCAGCTGACACTATACTTCAGCTGATAAACCATCAGCTAAGACTTAGAAGCTCAGCTAAGTGCATTCATTAGCTGACACTTATTTTATCTCAACATTGATCAGCTGACACTCTCGTTTGTCAGCTGATGATTTTCAAAAGTCAAAAATACTGTATCCCCACACTTATTTTATTATTGTCTTGTTTGTATTTAATATGATTAACTAGGTATTTAATTTCTTTTAAATTGTCCGTTAGTTGTCTGTGTATTTACTAACTGTTCCGTTTATCACCTTTTTGCAAAAGTGACAGTTACTTTTTGGAAAATATATTTGTGTGACAGTTTAGGTTTCCAAGGAAGATTTAAAGGTGTTTTCGAGCGGTTCTTCATTTCTTACGCTTTCAAAATTCCCAAACACTCTTTCTCTCTCAAATTTCAAACCCTAAACCTTTGTTGCACAGACTGCTTTACTCTGTAATCATGGTCTCCTTCAACCCTGCAACTTCTCCAAACACCATTGCTGGTGAAAATGTCACACCCAACTCTGAAATCACAATACGCCCAAATAACTCTCTCATAAACACTGATATTCCCGCGAGCAAAGCAAACCAGGGATACGAACCTATGGTGGCTTTCATAACTGCTCATCCCCTGTTCGCATGTCTATCTGCTCATCCTCTGTTCATCTTTCCAAACATTGTTGGTGAGATGTGGTACACTGCAAGGTACCATGCTAATCAAGACCTAATCACTTGCACCTGCCTCAATGGTACCATCAACACAAACATCACTACTGATTCTCTCAGACAAGCGATTTCCATACCCCATATGGCCCCATTTCAACCTTTTGCTACAATGGATCAAATTCTAGAGGTTTTGCCCCTGATTGGCTACCAAGGTGCGGTTTCCCATGACCAGTATAAACTGTCTGCTCTAGGACACCCATGGAAGTATTTGGCCAGTGTAATCATTCGATGTTTTGGTCACAAGTCTGGCAGCCATGACCAAATGAACCAGTCTGAACTGATGGTGCTACATGCCTTGGTCACAGGGAGGAATATTGACTTCACACAAGTCATCTTCTCTGAAATGGTGGATAAGATCACTCTGGGCACATCAAAAAAATCAACCAGAACCCTAGTTCCTTACATCAGGTATCTAAGTTTAATTGCACTTAGAGATGTTCAGAGGGAACACTATGCTGGGTTAGCTGCTCACTTGCACACAATGACAATCCCTCAAATGGGTCAGAAAACTTTCCATTTGATAAGGGAAGATCAAGGTCCTGCTATAACTGCTCAGATGCAAGAGTTGATAGATGTTACTGCTGAGGAGAATGAAAATGAAGAGGAGGTTATTGCTGAAAATGTTGATGACCAAATGGCTGATGATTCTGAGTCTCCTGATATAATCACTGATCATTCTGAAGAGTCTATGACTCATGCTCCAGATGAAGCCTTATTGGAAGAAGAATTGATGTTTAGAGCAGATGTGTTTGATGAACCAGCACAGGATGAGCCAGTTAATTCTGATGCTGAGGGAGATAATGACAGTAGTGCTGACAGTGGTAAAGATGATCATGATGAGGGAGATGATGACTTTCATGGTGGTGATGCTGGAATTACTTATGCTGAAAACGTTCAAGATACCACCTCCTCATCTTCTCAAATTGGGATGCCACTCGCAAATTTCCCTGTTACTTCCAGCTCAAGCACCCCACAAAATCAACAAAGTGGTGATGCAGCTGATGGTGATGATGCTGAGGAAGACACAATTTCTGACAATCTCATTCAACTAATTGAGATCAGCAAGACTCAGCACATCTCAGGTATAATCTCTACCACCCTTGAGGATACTCATTTGATAAACCCCACCAGTGAGAACCCAACCTCTCCACTAGTTGTAACACCCCCACAACAGCCAAGCTCTAGTGTACTCCCAACAGTCACTAGTTCTACACCTTTTGTAACCCAACAAGATACAAGGTCATTAGAGATGGTGCACACTGCACTTATCTCAGAGGGATTTCACAATGCACCCTTGACCTCAACTCCTATAGTTTCCTCTTATGTTGAGGGGGAGCTTATGGAAGCTGATACAACCCTACCACCAGTGGGTGCATCTTCCCAACAAGATGCACTTGTAACAATGGGACTCCTGCAATCTGGGTCACCCTCCCAACAAGGTGATACTATTGAAAGACAGACCTTCTCCCAAGGTCATACTGTGTCTACAACTCAATTGAGTCAAGCCTTTCCCTTAGTAAGTTCACAACAACTTGCTACTGTAATAAGGGATACCCCTTTGAGTGCAACCCTCACTCACACTCACATATTTGCACCTATTTTTGATTCAATTCTTACACATGCTAGTGCACTACCTGTCTATACTAGTGGCATAAACCAGTCCTTAGTACAGGGTACAATTTCTGTTCCCAGTGATCTTAGGCCTATAAACCAAGGTCTAAGTGAGGGACCACAATCCATTCCAGTTATAAGCACAACTTCTCAATCAACTCCCACTCAACCCATTCCTTCTACTTCTTCTGAACCCTCACCCCAAATCCTTCAAAGCTTACTATCTATCTCTCAAAAGTTGGATAGTCTTCAAGCCTCCTTTACCTCTTTCCAAACTCAAACAGAAACTCAACTTTCTCATCTAACCCAAGAGATTGAGTCACTCAAATCAACCCAATCCCAAACCCAACCCACCCCTGCCCCTGTTGATCTTTCACCAATTCTTACAAAATTGGATCAACTTCTTACCCAAACTTCTACTCCTACTCCTATTCCTTCACCTACCATCTCACATCAAACCATTACCACCCTAAACCAAACCATATCAAACCTTTTAACCCAACTGTCTACCCTAAGACCTTCACCACCTAACATCTCTGTAACCATCCCTGACTCTATTCTAAGAGTACCCACCCTTCTTCATACCATAGATGCTGAGGTCACAAGACTAAGCCAGTACTCCAGGCAGAGGCACAGTGACACTCTCAGAGAGTTCACCAACATCACTTATGCTATTAGAAGGCTTAGACCTCTCATCTCCACCTCAACCCCTTCCCAAGCTTCCCGACCCCATTATTTTACCACACCTGGTGCCCCTGCTAAGGCTACTACTTTTCCTTCCTCTGATGATGACAAAAAGGGGGAGAAGTCAATTAGAGAACCTTCCCCAGACACCATAAGGGCAGCTGTTGATGAATATACAGTTGAGGTTCAGGCTAAGCAAGCAGAGGAAGCATCAGCCCCCAATGAAACAGAAGCTCAAAGAACGTCTGATGTTGAGGGGGAGAATCCAGCTGAGGGGGAGAAATCTGCTCAAGAATAGCAAAGGCCAAAAAGAAGGCTTAAAACAGTGGCCAGAAGGAAGAGTACTAAGAGATCAAAGCAAGGTGAATCTTGTGCTCCAATCTCCATATCAGAAGATGATTCTGATGATGATGAAGAAGATGATCAGCCTCTGTCCTCTATGTTCAACATAAAGAAGCAGAGCCCCTCCACTGCAGCTCCACCAGTCCAAGCTTTCTCTCCAGTTTAATCAAGTCAACCAACTCCCAGTAGTTCATCAAGAAGAAAAAGAAAGAAGATAATGACTGCTGAGGAGATTGAAGAAGAAGAAAGAAGAGAGGAAGAGCTAACACAAGAAGAAGAGAGTCTCAGAGAGCTCAGTGAGTTAGCTGCTGCACTTGGTACTTCCATAGAAGAAGTTTTGAAAACCAAGGAAAGACATCAGGACTTCACTACTCTTGAAGATCTTGCTGCAATTATTGGTGTTACTGATGATGAGTTGAGAGAGCTACAAGAAGAAGAGATGATTATGATGACCTCTCAATCACATCAAGTACTGGATACACCACAGCAAGATGACCCTTCTACCAAGAAAGCTCCTAAGAGAGGAAAGACTCACAAGGAAGCCATTCAAGCTCTGCTGAACTTCAACTTTGGAGGATTAGCTCAGCAAACTGAAAGGCAAGCCAAGGAGTTCAGAGACAACAAAGAAAACTTGGTAAACAGAAGATGTGAAGACATCATCTCAAGGGTTACTCCATACAAAGGTACTGATGAGGGTCCTTATCTCAGAGTGGTGAGAAGAGATGAAAGAAAAACTTATGAAGATACCTATCTTCAACACTACAAACTACTCTCCTTCTTTGAAATGATAGAGATCATGTACCATCTCCTCAAGTCCAAAAGTGAAATTGCTCAAAGGTTCATGCCAAAATTTGAATACTGGATTCGGATGTCAATATGCAATAGGCTCTTCACACATGATCAGTTCATTGAACACATCAATCTGATTGAAGATGATTTCAAAAAGAATTCAAAAGCTTTTGTCACCATTGAACAGATCATTGTCAATCCTGACTATCCTTTTCTTCCTGCTTATGAAAGTCTCAATACTACTCTGCCCTCCAATATTGAGCCCGAAATGTTTAAGTACATAACTGAGCCTGAAAGAGGGATGTTCTTCAAAAACAGAGCTGGTGATTGAAGATTCCTAAGAGAAGCTGACATAGGAAGAGCGCCAAGAGCTTTAATTTTTCAAGCTATAAGACTGGCAAGAGGACAGACAGGAAGTCAAAACTTTGAAAGTCTGATGGAGACTAGAGCTGATGAACTAATTGCCACCATTCCAGTTGAACATCGTCCAGACATCAAAGAAGAACCTTGGTGGGAATGAAGACCACTTCATAACTAGATCAGATGTAATTTCAATTCCTAGAATAGTTCAACTTCTGTACTTAGTTTAACTCATAGTTAGATTGCTCGGTACAAACTCTGATGTAAATACTTTGTTCTATAATCAAGCTTGAAACTTTGATCATGGACTACTTAGCTAAAATGCTAGTATAGATGACTCTTAGTAGATAGCTCACATAGTGTAAATATAGAAAATATAAAAAATCCTAAAAACAGAAAAATGATAGAAAAGATTCCACAAAAACAGAACTTGGTACTTCATAAATGAAAAGATTCCCAAAAACAGAATATCAGGGAACATACTTTAAAGAGTTACCAAAAACAGATAGCTAGGTAACCAAATTGCACTTAAAAGTTTCATCTTTACAAATTCGAGTCAAACTGATTCTTCTTAAACAGATAAGGTTTTGTCATCATCAAATAGGGGGAGATTGTTGGGGAAATAGCAATATCAAACCTATCTATTAAGTAAAATAGGATTTGATGTTACCAAAACCATATATTCAGTTTTGGACTTAGATTGATGAAAAACATGTGTTGTTTTTCATCTGAGACATAAAGAATTTCTATGTAAGAAATGTCAGCTGACGAATCATAGTGTCAGCTGAACACTGAGTATCAGCTAAAGGACCAGCTTCAGAAAGATCAGCTGGAAAGAAAAGACAGGTCCAAAATCATCAGCTGAGGAAAATTTCAAGATCAGCTGAGCTATCAAGGATCAGCTGACACAATCACATTGATCAGCTGATGCCTCTCATCTGTCAGATAAGGTATTTACTACTTATCCAATCTTTCCCTCATAAGCTGATCATACTCAAACGATTAGCTGAGCCCTTGGGATTAGCTGACAGTTTAGTTTGATCAGTTGGTTAGCTATACTCTGATTTGTATTGTTAGCTGAGCATTTCGATCAGCTGAGCAAATCTAGTCAGCTGAGTCTTTCACATTTATCCTTAGCTGAGCAAAATTACATTTGCAGTTCAGTGTCTGTTAGCTGAGTAATTATTCTACATCTCAGTTAATAGTTTTTCTATGTAATATTTTCTTTAGTCAAAGGCAGAACATGTGTTGTTCTTATTATGCCTTAGATCTTTCTTTGTAAAAGTACTTAGCACTTTTTGGATCTGCAAAGATACAAAAAGGATAGATCTTTATCCCCTAGAAAAGGAGAAAGATACTCTTGAAAAGAAGATCTCGAAGATATGATGTTAAGTATGGCTGGCAACTCCATACTTGGTAAAGTCACATCTTCAGAAAGCATGGTGTTGATTAAAGCACAAGCATGAAAGGAGAAGTTTACTTTTCCAAGATATAAAGGTAGTACTTTAATAATATAATAATAGATAGTGGGTACACTCATTACTGAAAAGTATGTTCACTTTACACACTTTGTGTATAAAGTTAACTTACTTTTCACCCACTAACTTTATCTATTATAATATTATTAAACCAAGTACATTTGTCTCCTTCTCTCTTCATCAACCCGGACAAACCTTGCTTATAAATACTCATGCATGGAAACATGCTATGTATGCGTTGAAATAGCACTGAAATCTCATAAGTTGAGAATTAGAAGAGTTAGCATTTTACTTTCAGTGTAACAAACTTGTTCATGTGTTGAACATCTTAGACATTAGTTGTTTAAGATTAGCATTGTCTGTGTGTTAGACAAATCTAGTTGCCACCTTTTATTGAACTTAGATTTTCCGCATCTAGTTCATGTAATTCTTGATTAACATCAATAAGAATTATATAAAAGTAAACCGTGTGTATCTTAAATTTTAAATTGCTAAAGTATGTATTCAACCCCCCTTCTACAAACATTTATTGTTGTAGTATCCATTCGGGACCAACAACTTGTATCAGAGCAGGCTAGATAATCCATATCTAAGATCTGTTTTGCTTACTCTTCAAACTACTTCTACACCACACTACTAAATGGCCACTTCTGTTGCTGCTTCTAATGGTTCTTCTAACAATGGCTCACTCACAAGGTGTCCTATGTTTGATAGAGAGAACTTCTCTCTCTGGAAGAGTAGAGTTCTTCTCTATATGTCAAGCCTTGATGATGTGATGCTTAAAACTGTTACTGAAGGTCCTCATGTTCCTTCCTCAACAATTCAAGTGACTGAAGCAACTGATGAAGCTCCTGCTGTTGAAAGACTGATTATAAAACCTATAAATCAGTGGTCTGATGAAGACAAAAGGCTTGTTAATCTTGATGTTAAAGCAAGAACAGCCTTAGTCTCTGCACTACCAAATGATGTCTATCATCAAGTTCTTAACTGCAAATCTGCAAAAGAGATGCTAGACAATTTGACTGTTGCATATGAAGGTACTGAAGAAGTGTAGGAAAATAAGAAACTCCTTCTGGTAAGAGAATATGAGTTCTTCTTTGCTCATAAAGGTGAAAGTCTTACTCAGACCTACACCAGGTTCAACTACCTTATTAATGACTTAAGAAGGGCAGATGTTCCCAAGAGCAATAAGGAGCTTGTAAACAAGTTTTTAGACTCTCTCCCAGAATCTTGGGATCATTTTATCACTGTGCTTAAACATGGTGAGAAAATTAAGGGTCTTTCACTGGTTGGTTTATATGGAAATCTTATGAATCATGAACAATCAGTGAAACAAAGAAAGATCTCTACCAAGGATATGAAGGAGGCTGCAAAAGCTCCATCTACTGCCCTTGTGTCTAAGGATACAAGATCCAGGAGTTTTGCTGTAGTTGTGGATGAGTCCAGTAATGAGGAGGAAGAGGAGGAGTCTTCTGATGAAGAGCAATTGGCTGATGGGGATGAAGTTCTGGAGAACATGGACAGCATTGAAGCTGCTGTTGAGCAGGCTGCCATGTTGGTTAAAAGGTTCAAACCTTTCTTGAAAAGAAAGGGTGTCAAGAGGTTTGAAAGGAAACCCTTCAAAGGATAAAGAGCCATGTCAAAACCAAA